>CM059599.1:208852503-213852503 GCA_030412105.1 Cyclura pinguis
TCTCTCTCTCTCTCTCTCTGTATATACACACACACACACACACACACACACACAAGTCTCCATTTGATTGGACTGGATTGAATTTTACTCCAATTCTACCATGTGTTTTGCTGTCTCTGGAGATTTAGGTAGAGTATACTGGATTCTGCACAAGTAGACATTTGGACATGGGCTTATTTATACTGCAAAATACTTTGGAATTCTCATTGTGGTTAGAATGGAACAAAATCAATGAATGGACCACTCAACAATTCAGATGATGGGCTTACCCACACCAATCAAAAGCCTCCATGATTTGGTTGGCTAATTCATGATGGGGTAGCACAATTTGGAATGTGCATTTCTACTCCTGCATTCAGATATGACTGATAGTTCTGCTCCTCAGTGTGTGATATTGGCAAGATTTCCTACCTCTTTCCAGACATGCACTGGAGCTTAGAGGAGAATCTTGGTTAGAGAAAGATCCTGGTGTCAAAGATCACATCCCCATTCAAGAAATCATCACAGCAACAAGTCAGGGAAATTGGGAGACAATGGAGTCAGATGTGGGACTTTTCCCCTGCTTTAATCAAAATTTCCTATTTTTAAAAAAAAAACTCCTCCTAACCTGGGTTCAAAAAATTCACAGCTGATCCCAGAAATTCACCCCAATGGAGCAGGATGGGAGGTGTGTCATTTGGACTTTAAAAACATACATACACTATCAGTACAGCAATAACTTCTACCAGATTCTACTCCTTTTGGCCATTCTGATGAATCCAGTGTTAGTGTTTTTATCCTAGCATTATGTTTTATTTAAGATGTGTTATTTCAAATACTGTCACTGTGTGTGTGTGTGTGTGTGTGTGTGTGTTTCTCTCTTTCAAATATAGTTACATCTAAAATAAGAAACCAGCAACCCTAAGAATTCAGTATATTCTGTACTTCAGGCATAGCACATAAAACACATTGTTCCCCCATAATTACTAGTGTTTCTAAAGTTTCTAAATACTGCCCAATTTGCTGGGAGTGCAACCTTCAGAACAGCTACACAAAGCGAACAGAACAATGGCAGTAGAGAAGGTGTCAACATAACATTGTAGGCTTCTCATCTTTTGGAACAGAGGAGGTTGCTCAGAAAGGTCAACAGAAGAGAATCTAAAGCAATTACAATGATCCCCAAAATAGGTTCAGCATTTTAGACAGCATCTTTAAGGTTCAGACTAAAAACCACAGCAAATACACCACCACACTGACATGGAAGCTGCCGCTGCTGCTTACATTCTGCAAAAGTTTAAAAACAGAGGTGATCTTTCATTATGAAATGTTATAATTATACATTAAAATGATTGGCTCTGAGACTCTCAATGGGAGAGAGAGAGAGAGATTTCATATAGCATTTTGTAAATGTTTTTGTGTCGGCCACTATTCTCTGCCCCCTCTCCCCACAATGCCCAGGAATGATGCTTGGTCTAAGAAGAGGCTTAGGGAGCTGGGTATGTTTAGTCTGCAGAAGAGAAGGTTAAGAGGGGACATGATAGCCATGTTTAAATATTTGAAGGGATCTCATGATGAGGAAGGAGTGGGCTTGTTTTCCTCTGCTCCAGAGACTAGGACAAGGAGCAATGGATTCAAGCTGCAGGAAAGGAGATTCCACCTGAACCTCAGGAAGAACTTCCTGATGGTCAGAGCTGTCTGGCAGTGGAATATACTGCCTTGGAGTGTGGTGGAGTCTTCTTCTTTGGAAGTTTTTAAGCAGAGGCTGGATGGCCATCTGTTGGGAATGCTTTGATGGGTGTTCCTGCATAGCGGGGGCTTGGACTCAATGGCCTGTGTGGTCTCTTCCAACTCTATGATTCTATGATTCTAAGAGCCCTTTTTAAAAGCATCATAACTATTAGATAGATAGATAGATAGATAGATAGATAGATAGATAGATAGATAGATAGATGCATACATACATACATCCTTAAGTGTCCATACACAACTCAGAGTAGCAGGGGGATTTCAGGAATTATTCCAAAAAAATAACACTTGATCCAGGGTATTTGGTGGAAGCAGAATAGTGATGAGGCCACTAACACAATTGTTACTGTTGCTTGTAAGATTAATAGCATTTTTTTAAAAAATGAGGGTGAAGAAGAAGGAGCTTTGCTACTGCCACTTTGAAAGGGGAATCCCAGCCTTGAAAATCAGAAGCCCAGCTACTCTTTTCCATTCCTATTCCCACTGGTTGCCTGCCTCCCATAAGAATCAGTATTCTGTCCTCACTGGGCATGTTCAGGGCTCATCCTGATTGGCCAACAGACCCAGGATTTGACAGACTGTTCTGTGGTTGGGCAGCATGCCTTACCACAGGTGTTCCAAGATATTCCACGCACATGGACATGCCCAGTACATACCAGGGCTTTGTCCTTTTCTTGTGGTGCTTGGTGTGGGTGAGGTCTCCTATCTCCCTGGACTTAATGGAAGAAAGATCAGAGGAGACACTCTGTGCCCTCATTCAAGATTTCACCATCCAGAAGTATAGGGGGAAAGGGAGACAATGGAGCCAGACTTTAACCTGCCTTAATCAGAATCTCCTGGGATATTTAAAAAAAAAAAAAAAACTCCTCCCACCCTGGGTTCAAAAAGTCATGTCTGGTCCCAGGAATTTTCTCCCAGTAAACTGGGGCTGAATGTATCTTGTTTAGGCCCTTTTTTAAAGAGAAAAAGAACAGTACAGCAACAATTCCCTTCAAATCTTAGCATTTGGGGCCAGTCTGGATGAGTCCTCACGCTTCAATATCAATTTGGCAGGGTAGGCTGCTGTCCCTTCGATAGTGCAAAGATTATAAATATATTTTTTAGAAAAAATAAAAATTGGCTGGAATATCAGTATTACAGTTATGAACCTAGAGTTACATGTTAACAACTGATTCATATTCATTGATCTCTACAGATTTAATAGTATAGTAAATACCTATGGATTGTTAAAGTTCCCTATCTTGCTTTATCAGGCTGCAGCCACTGCAAGCAATGAGGATCTGTTCTGTTCATCAGAGTGCAGCAGCACACTGACATTTCCATTCCCCTTCTGTGAGTGATCTCATGTGTGCAGAGGAACTGCAACAGGGATCCTGCTTCAGATTGTTGTGCTAGAGATCATTCCGGGGGGGGGGGGGCAGTGGAAACATCACTCTGTTGCCTCCTGATGGCCAAGAGAATAGACTTCCATGACTTGCACTAAGGCAGGATTGGTGGAGTGGGCTAAAGACACTTAAGTTACTAGTGTCTTCCAATAACTTCCAATAACTTACTAGTAAGACACTTGCTAAGTATACGTAACTAAGTAGCTGATCTAGAGTCTTGACCACTTTTTTCCATCTGTGGCTCTTGAAAAATGCCAATGAATTTCTCTGTCTCAATATGGCTGTCACCCTTTAGGCTCTAAGAATGTCTTAAGCAATGACATAGAAAAACCGAAAGAGAATTAGATTTTCAGATAAGGAGGGGCACTGTAATTCCATGTGCTGACATGAAATTTCAGCTGGTGTTTTCCTGACTCTCTGAGGCTATTTCCACCCTACACTGTTATAGTACTATTATACCACTTTCACCATCCTATGGAATCCTGGGGTTTGCAGTTTAGGGAGGGGTCCTTAGGATTCTCAGCCAGAGAGCTCTTTGGCCTCAGTAAACTACAAACTCCAGAATTCCACAGGATGTCAAAAGTCGAATAATAGCACTAGAACAGTGTAGGGTGGAAATGGCCTGAATCTCCCTAAGCAAAAGACCCCATTCTGCAGCATGGCAGGTCTTGAGTAGGTAGTTGGCCATGTCTTATGTAATTAGTCCATTTCGTTCCTTGTGTGTGATTGTGTGTGTGTGCAATTAGTATAACCAGAACTACCATAGTGTAGTGATTTGAGTGTTGGACTAGGATCCTTAGCAACCAGGATTCACATCCCCACTCAGCCCTGGAAACCCACTGGGTGATCTTTGATAAAAACCCTATGCAAGGGTTGCAGTCAACTTAAAGGCATACAACAACAAAATTAGTATGACAGCGATGTTTATATGCAGAGAGTGTAGCTCTGGAAGTGAAAGTTTCATTTTTTGTGTGTGCTTTTTAACACAAAAAAAAAACCTGCAATGCTTTACAATGTTGAAGTTATTCTTAAAATTGAAGTTTGTGAGTGTATCTGCCTTCAAGTCACCTATAGACTCATGAAGACCCCATGAAATCCATAGGGTTTTCTTAGGCAAGGAATACAGTGGGCCCTCAGTATCTCCTGGGGTTTGGTTCTAGGACTCCCACCCCTGGATACCAAAATCCATGGATGCTAAAGTCCCATTATATACAGTGGCATAGTAAAATGGTGTCGTTTATATAAAAGGGTGAACAACTCAAATGAGTGCTGGAGAAAGTGAGATGAAATGATGAAAGGCTACAGCAGGGTATGCCTACACCTTAGTGTAGTGCTCAGAGAAAAATCAAGGTTTGCTTTTTGGATTTTTTAAAAAATATTGTCAAAGCATGATTAGTTGAATCTGTGGATGCAGAATCTATGAATATTCAGAGGTAGTTTTGCCAGTTCCTTTCTCTGAAATGCAGCCTACAGCTCCTGGTATTTGTTGGTGGTCT
Source organism: Cyclura pinguis (assembly GCA_030412105.1). Taxonomy (NCBI): domain Eukaryota; kingdom Metazoa; phylum Chordata; class Lepidosauria; order Squamata; family Iguanidae; genus Cyclura; species Cyclura pinguis. The sequence goes on from CM059599.1 coordinate 208,857,110, forward strand.
CCTATGTAAACACTAGCCAGGACTGACCCTATTTAGCTTCCAATATCAGATGGGATCTCGTGCCTTTTGGGTATTTGGGCAAGGTAAGTTTACATGATATTATTCCAAGCTGATACATGTATACAGATAGGACTTTTTTTTATATCAAGGTATGAAGATTCTTTTCTTCTCATTTCCATTTTTTCCCTGATTTTTCGACATTTGAGAAAATGTATTTTTATAAATAAGGGTGGTAGCTGCTCATCAGAAAACCTTTCAGATATATATGTGTAGATATATACATCATATAGTTTTAGTAGTAGCTCTAGAATTGTGTGGCTTTTAGGATGTGAGAGGAATTGAAGCAAAGCCCTTGCTCAAGGCCAAAATTATCTCTCTGGCAGTTCTACATGCATGTCTGTCAAAATGTGATATCCCCACCCTCCATTTTTGCTTTCAGTGAGAATGAGTTGGTATGTGATGCTTAACAAAAGTGGTAAATTCACAAAGCCCTCCTTTTGGCTTTATCCGATCTTGCTTGCTGTCATATCAGGGTATCTTACAATTAACAGCATTCACACTTACTTTGCAGGTCACAGTTTGAGCAGGGGAAAGCATTCTGGCTGGCTCAAAAGCCTTCCTTTTGTTCAGGGGCTTCTCAGTCAGAAGCCTTTGCTTGCTTTATTGATCCACGCTTAGTCATCTTGTTAGCAGCAGTAGCTCACATTTTCCTAGGCAATGCTGCCGATATTGATCTGAAATGAACAGAGAGGATATAGGCATGAAACGTAGATGACGTCTGTGTTTACACAGAAAAACAAAATACATATCATGGCATAGTTACCACTCCCTTCTCCCAAGAACGACATGTATTCAGGGGGATGTGTTCATTGTATATGGGTGTCATAAAAGCATGCCACCACAGTGTCTGAGAGGCTGAGATTTGGAAGGCAGGATAAAATGTGTCAGAATTGTGGAAAGGGTATGGGTCACAAAAGTACAGATGGAGTATGTCATCACAATGACCATGTTTAAACAAGTTGAGTTTAAACAAGTTAATGACAAGTTGAGTTCACCCCAGCATAGTGGCTAAATGTAGTGAAAGCAGCCCAGCCAGTGTGGGAATTGTATGACCTGTAATTTACATGGACCTATAGGGAGTTTTTATACTCTGAAACCAACAGAGTCTTCCCATCCAAATTAAAAACAACAACAACAACAATAATAATAATCAGGAGTCATGGCTCCCGCATCTACATCAAAAAAAAAAAAAGGTCAGAGTTCTGGATTGTCTCTTTCCATGGTTAGAATCCATGGTTAGTCATGGAGTTATTTCTTTGGCTTGTCTGTTATCTTCTTGATAACATCTTGCCTTTTCAATCAGATGTAGCAGGGGTAGGGAATGGGAGAACTTTGTAGAAGGAAGATTAGGGTGACATGTGCAGATTATCCTATTATGTTAACCCTCTTGGCTTGTTATGCTAACATTCTTAGCTTATTTCTCACAGAAGCCTCTGCAGGTTCAGCCAGTGCCAAATTCTAGCCTTCATTGGTGTTAATCTTGTATAACACCAACATCTGACTTGTGCAACATCACCACGTGCTCAGCATGGTCTTGGGATATAGGGAAGAACATGTACGAGCCACCTGATAAGATGCATCCCTAACCCATTAGATGTAAACATAGATAAGTAGTTAGCAGGATGAGAATTTTCAATCTGCTTGTTTAGAGGAATAGATTAAACATGGGTGCTATCACTCAGAAACATGCATCTAGAACAGGTGTGATTGGTGGGAGTGCAGAAGTGCACATAGTCAAGAGAGGTTTTGTCTATAAAATCACTGTAAGATCAGCCTGAGACAGCTCAATGCAAACCAGAAGAGCTGGCACCCTACTGCATACAACTGACCTGGGAAGCTCTGCTGTTGCTTTTCTGGGTCTCCAACAGCTGATTGGAGATGTGAATTGTTCGGGGGGGGGGGGGCTTGCTTTAGTTAGAGACTTCATTCAGTATCTGCATTCCTTTTATCAAGTGGTGAGCTTATTGCCTCCATATCCCAAAAGAACCAGACTCCTTGGCATTACTTCAGGGCTCATTCACATAATTGGCCATAATTCTTCCTTAACCCTCCCAAGTTACCTAGCAAAGCTGGACTACCAAGAGTCCAATGTAGTTGAACCTCCTCAGGAAGTATCAATCAAAAGTTCACTAAATGATCAAGCATTGAGAAAATTAGGAGAGCTATTGTTGTTGAGCACACTCCTGATACAAGAAGGTTGCCTGCAATCTATCCTCTGCATACTTACATGGGAGTAAGCTATACTATATATTTGGGAGACACTTCTAAATACATATTGTACTTGTAAGAATCTTCATATTTAAGGATGTTTTAGTGATAATGGATAGAAAAAGTACTTTACCCACCCCATGCAAGTAGCTGACAAGTATGCAAAATTAATAACAACCTGTCTGCCAATGTTGAGATCACACACACAGACACACACACTCCTTAACAATAGTTCTCTCACAGAAATTCTCCTAATCCAATCAAAACTCAAATGGTTCTCCCAGATTTCCCCAGATGTGTCATCTAGGAAGGAACCCTGAATTCATCCCAGATTTTGTTTTCTAGGCAAATCCCACAGAGCATAGAAATCAAACTTTGAAAAACTGCACCAACCGTGATCTAGAAAAAAAACACAGCAGTATGACTTTGCTCTTATAATCTTTCCTTTTCAAGTAATGCTCAGCTGCCTGTTCTATTCTTGCTCTTCATTCTCCACTCCAAAAGCCAGTTTCCTACACCTAAGAGAGGTCACCATGAGGGACTCCCGCCACATCTCTGTCACCTTACACCACATTAGGCTTGTTTGTAGGTAGCCTGTCTTGCTGTTTACTCTGGGGAGGCATTAATACTGTTTTGAAGAGACACATAATCTTCAGATCTAGTTTTCTGAGCATCTCAAACCTAGACTTGCAACGATCTGATCAATTTTTCCCCGTGGCAGTCACAGAAACGCATCACCACAGTTAGACAGGCTGAACGCTCTTGGCCATCAGCATTGTCAGTACCTTTTTGCTCTGCTGTTCTTTTTCCCCAGTGTAGAAAGGGGTATTTTCTTTGTGGGTAAAGACATCTCTTCCTGCTCATCCAGAACTCCTTTGTACCTTTGGGGTGACAGAGGTTCATCCTATATCTTCCCCTGGGGAAAAGAAACCCAAGAAACATCATTAATCATGCAAACCATCTCCTGCAGCAGTGCCAGCAAAATGATCTTCTATACTCCACACATCAATATTCCTGACACTTGTCTTAAAAGTTAGGTCATGCATATCCATCTGCCATTAAAGAAGTGTCAGCAAGCAAGCATCTCCTTGCTATTTTTAGGGTCATATCAAAAGAGTTCATCAACTTTCTGTCAGCTCAGCCAATTTGTCACATCTGATGCTATCTACCAGCATTCTCACTGGTCATCCTATTCTTTCTGGCTCCTGCCGCCCACCTCATTCTTCCTTTGAAAGCCAAGCTCCCTTTGTATGGGAAATGAAAGATATTTGATATTTTGTTCAATGTAGAGATTCCCTGACACTTCTTTTCTTGGATGCTCATTTTGTTTCTCTCATTTCTTTTTATCTGTAAATATGTATTTTGCTGCATAGTTCTTGAAAACAGAATCAGTACAATAAATAAATGTATTTTGATGATTTCAAGAATGATGTTGTTACTGTTGTTCTTGTAGTTGGTAGGGGTGGAAGCGTCTTCATTTGGTGGGGGGATTACTTGGTTCTGCACACACGTTTCTTGATCTAGAGACCTTTGGGCACTCTATTGTGGAAATCTGTTGTGGACATTGTGGACAATCCAGTTCTATTGAAGGAACTGGTTGTCATGGTTATATTTCATTCACTGGAATCGATAGGAAAGAAAGTTTTTTTTTTCTGATGGAAGATCTATTCTGTTTAGTGGCACTCCCATGCCAATAAGAATGGTCAAGGACTGTCAACATGTACATAGATTTCTAATAATGGTGATAATCTACTTTCCTATTGAGCTGTATCAGATCTCAGTACTTAAAGCATAAATTGTTCTTCTCTGCCTCATTCTCAGGCTATCGTTTAATTCGTAATGGCATATGATAAACACAAAGTTTTTATAGACAGAAAGACATATAATTAAACAATTGAAATTGAATTCACTGTGCATAGAAAGCCTGTTGTAGTTTCATTCTGAACATGTTCAGCAACAGAAATGGAAGCCTTAAAGCAATAGGGCCAAGATATAACAAGATTTTTTTAAAAAAAAATAGATCCCCTTTGGTTCAATAGGGATGTGTTCTCAACTCTCTGATTGAACCAGTTGACTACAACATCCACATATTTGCTAAATCACATTCTTAAAATCTGAATATACACATTTCAGTGGACTAATGTTACTGTCCTGAATTACAGATGTCAATTTGCCAAAAGTTAAATGATAAGAGAGAATAATCTGCTCAGGGTTAAACACTCAGTTTTCTAAACCATGGGTTTAGCAATCAAAGAAGTGTCAACCTATCATCCTCTTCCTTTGCACACCAATTTTTGGCACAGCAGTCCTGGATATCTTAACCTGCATCTCACTGTTCTGTAAAAAAATGGCAGGAGCTGTCAGTTAATATTTAAGATCTTGCTTAATAAACCATAGATCCAGGATAGTGTAGTGGTCTAAGTGGGGCAGGACTCCAGAAAGCCAGGGTTCAAATCCCAGCTTAGCCATGGAAGCCTACTAGCTGACTTTTGGAAAGTCACATTGTCTTAAGGTCTCATCACACAAAGCAGGTAAATCGCAATAGCATCAGGATAAATGTGCCTTCTGTTACAGCTTCCCACTTGATGTTGTTGTTTTTCTGTTGTTGTCTCATGGAAGACTGTTTTAAAAGCAATTCTTTTTACTAGCATTAATGACCTCTTTTCCTGCTACTGTCATACTATGATTTCCTGTGTGAAAGTTTGAGTTGTGCTTTTATTCTAATTTTGGGTGGTCAGTGGGCATGCTTTGAGTGGGAGAACTGTTGATCAAAGGAAATACAGCCCCATTTTGGAGTCTGTTGCTAAAATACTACAACACCATGGTGTGCTAAGGGCCTCTCTCTCTCTCTCTCTCTCTCTCTCTCACACACACACACACACACCCCTACCTGGAAATGTAAGAGGAGAGGCTTACAGTTTAAAAAAAAGCACTTTTTTTTTGGTTAACCTTCTCCCTATTATTTGCTGTTTCTTCCTTCAGACCTACTGATCACTGCCGCATGAAAGCTAGGGATAGATCAGCTAGATAGAGCAGTGACTGTCAGCTTTCCTCTGCCAGTGATTAGTTAAGTCTGGGAACGCTGATCTCTTCCAGTCAGGACTACCCCCCCTCAAAAAAAGGGTCTTTTAAAAAGATCACTGATTTCATTTATATTTACATGTGGAGGCATCTGTATGCGCGCGTGTGTGTGTGTGTGTGTGTGTGTGGTGTGTGTGCACCAAACAATAAAAGGGATAGGGTTAAAGTCTTGGAGAGCTAGTGGGTGCACGGTCCTAAATACTGTGAGCAATACAGTTTTAGTGCAAGTGGACACTGTCATCCCAGAATGTTTCTGAAGGTGAGCAAGGAAAGAGAGCAATCCGAATTAAATGGCATTTTTACAGACAACACAATTGTAGCAGGAGAGGAGCCTCATGTGATAAGTCCTTAGTCTCAAAGGAAGGCAAAGGCAAACCCACCCAAATCTTAGGAAGTCAGAAATTACTTGAGAGCACACCTTTTAAGGGAAAAAAAAAAAGAACCAAACATTAAACCCCATTTCCCCACTTAATACAGGGAAAGAACTGTAATTGAAGCTAGCCAGGATCAGTACAAAAGGGCAATGCACACTGGAAATGTAAGATGGGGAGAACATTGACCCACCACTGGTTCCTTCTTTTCTAGGAATATTATATCCAAAACCAGGCAGTACTGGGTATTTTTCCTCTCCTAACTTGGAAACAATAAAGATTTTTTTCTGTGCTCATTTGTCTTCATGTTGTGGAAGAACACTAGGAAACAATTGACAGGATAATTGAAAGGGGCAGGAATTGAACAGTGACTTCTTGGGCAGCTTCTTGGCCTTTTTAAGGGCAAATACTTGCCCTTCAATAGAATGCCTGCCTGAAAATAATAATAATAATAAATCCCACTCTGATAGTTATGAAAATGAGTTTGATCTCTGGCCTTTCTCAGGTCACCCACAAAGATTCTATGTTATGCTTCCAAGCTGATTTGTAAATATTGATTTATGTTATGGATTACCTCTATTTTCTACAAAAACCTCGGGTCATGCAGTTTTGCTATCTGTGTTCTGCTTGCCATCAGAGGTATGATCATCAATCAGAAAGAAAATCTAGAAAATACCACTGATATCCATAGCTTAATAATTTTTTTCTGTAATGTGTCCATGTTTTAAATGTTTCAACATCATGATTAGTACTGGTGTTAGTATGATTTCCTCTTGCTGATCTACCTCGCACTGATATTGCTGCTAATACTCCAACTCCGGTTTTTGTTGCTACCGTTTTGAGTAAGTGCTTTTTTTTTTAAAGCCCACAGAATCTGTACAGATTACCATGGATGTTGCAGCAGAATGAATCTGTTTACTCAAGAAAGAGGGGTGGGGGTGAGAAGAAACCTTCATATGCAAATGTATGGCATTTGAAAATGTCATAGAGCTGCATCTACATATAAATAAGCTGTTTTCCGAATTCTACATCAGCCAGGCTGTTTTGATACAGAAATTAGATAATGCAATATAAAAAAGTAAAACCAGCAGGACAACACTGGGCAGAAACATGGAATCTTATTTCCCTAACTGAAAGTCACCTCTCTACATTAGCTGCAACTGCTGCGGGATAATGCAGGTAGCCAGGGAATTTTAGAACATGAACCTTAAAAACCTAACTTATGTTCCATTTATATTTTTACATGTCTAATGGTGCCATCCCTGGGAATTATCCTTCCTTACATTAGCACAATAGGAATCAATCTAAGGCTGCAAGCATCATGTGTGAATCAATTCTTGCATTAACATTTTCCAGACCTGAGATAACTCTTGCATAACTCTGCGATTTCCATAGTAAGACAGCCATAAAGGCTTCTTCCCCGAATGTGCCAGATGTATAGTTTAATCCCAGCAAGCTGCACCTGTGCTACAAGCTTCACTCCAAAGTCTTGTACTATGAGGACTTGTTGAGGAAGCGGTAGCAAATATGACACTGCAAGAAAATAAGAGCTCATACAGGGTTACCAGGAGGTAGAGCAGGAGCAAAGCTTAGCAAAATTACTGTTTTGGATTACACCTCCCATGACAGCTGGCATATTCTGGGAGCTCTGAAGAGACTCTAGATTCTTTAGGTGATAAATTGCAGTAGATCAGAAAGGTCTTTGACTCTCAGTTTAGCAATAAAAAGGGTGCAAACATATTTGGTTGATCCATACTGCTGCCCAGTTATAAAAACAGGACTCTGAACTTCAAAGTGCTGACAGGTTTCCTATTTCAACAAATTATTTTTTAAAAATACATATCTTGGTCACAGTGTCACTCACCTATACAGTATGACTGTGGATGAAAGGCAGCTAAGTCTTGATCCAGCTCTGATGTCCAGTTTTAGAATGTAGTGTTACAATATCTGATCCCTAGTAATTCATCTGAAGATTTGTACTTGGAGCAATATGTACAGATCATCCCAATGTAGGCCAGACTTTGGGCAAGTTCATTTTGGGTACTGCAACCTGGCAGAATATACAAGAATTCTGGGAGTTGTAATACAAATAAGTAACATTTTCAAGGTGTATATGATATACAGGCTCCATCTACTCTTCCTCCTTTTTGTGGTGCCTGCTTTTATTTTGTGCTCAGCCTAGTTGATGGACTTTGGGGCTTCTGTTAAAAATGAATACAAATCCATGGGTGGCCATGTTGACCATAAGATATATTCCAAAGTCCATATTCTAAGCAATAATTTCATCAGGCCTACTGAAAAGGCATCTCCATCATCATCATCATTGTCATCATCATTAATCATCACAATCATAACCATCCTGCCTTTTCCCCAAAAGCAGGAGTCAAGGCAGCTAACAAATTAAAACGAGTACAACATAGTTAAAACGCAGGAGAGATCAGCATTAAAGTGCAATTGAACTAAAATTAAATTAAACTAATAACAGTTCAAAACATACAAAAGAAAATGTTAAAAAGCAATTTAAAGAAGAGTGTGATTAAAACGGTACAGTGTGCTCTTAAAAACACTTTCTTTTTAAAAAAATACCCTCAGTTGTAAGAGCCTGTCAGAACAAACGAAGTCTTCATCTACTGAGAGAGGGACAGCAAGGAGGGAGCCATCTTAGGCCATTTCTGCACTGCGCTGTTATAGTGGTATTATCCCACTTTCAACATCCTGTGGAATTCCAGGGTTTGTCATTTACTGAGGCCAAAGAGCTCTCTGGCTGAGAATTCTAAATGCCCTTTCCTAAACTGCAAATCCCAGGTTCCATAGGATGTTGAAAGTGGAATAATAGCACTGTAACAGTGTCATGCGGAAATAGCCTTAGCTAGGGAGTTCCAGAGCCTAGATGTGGGCCCTGAGCAAGCTGAAAATCTCTGCTTTTTTGGTTGGCCTAACAAACAGACTGCAGAGACCCAATAAAGACCTTACCACAATATCGTGAGTTAAAAAAAACAAATTAAATCTCATGAGCTGAAAGTCTACCTGTCCCTTGCTATGATGAGGAGGCATTTTGGGGGAAGATATGGTTTCTTTTTGAAGGGCAAAGCCACCCACCCCTGCCTTGCCTCCCTATTGTATGCCTCTCTAAGCTCCCTCCTATGTTTTCCCTGAGATGCAACAAGGGCAACACCAAGAGCCCCACTAGCACTTGCCTAAAGAGCTGCTTCAAACCTGGTGGCAACTCTAAATTTCTTGTTATATGAAGCATCCCTTCAATATAGACCAGGGAGCAACAGTAAAAATTCATAACAGACATAACACAACTCTGTAACCAAACTGACAGGGAAATGTACCACTGTTTTCTCATTGTTGCTGGGGCTAACTGGAATTTTTTTGGGGAGGCAGCATTGCTTATTCTATTTATTTTTTTTTAAGCACATTAAATTTCACTAAGTAATGTGAAACTGCTCTGGTCTGAAACAGGAAAAAAATAAGCTTAATTTATGATCAGTCCACTAATGCTTTTTGATGGTGTTCTGGCTTAAGGCCATTAAATACATTACGTCATCTCTTCCGTTTCCTCTGGTTTGATTTCTGGATAGCAGAGAACAGATTACTCACCCTTCTGATAAGAAAAGCTACCCTGCCCTCAAGTACGTATTTAATCATCACAAGCAGGAACTTTTTTTTCTTTTGGTAAGAGCAGAGGAGAGTGTTTTCTGATTTTAAAATATTTATTTGCAAATTTGTTGCTGTCTGCTTTCAATCATTTCTGATCTATGATCACTGATGGTGAACCCGTCAGGGAGTTTTATTGGCAAGATTTGTTCCGAAGAGATTTGCTGTTGCTTTCGTCTGAGACTGAAAGAGTGGGACTTGCCAAAGGTCACCCCACTGACTCTCCGTGGCTGAGCAAGGATTCAGACCCCAGTCTCCTGAGGTCCTCGTCCAATACACAAACCACTACACAGTGCTGCCTCTCATTCACAGATTAGAAAGTACAGTTGGCCCTTCACATTTGTAGGTTTGTCCTTCGCATATTTGATTATTTTTGAATTTCTTCAACCCCTCTCCCCTCACACCTGAGACACTTCTTTTCTGGGGGAACCTTCCCTCTCAGCAGCTCTGATCAGGCCATGCAGCCCTTTAAAAACCCACCACTGTGTGCCAAGAGATTCTGGGCCAATCACAAACAGTACACACTACTAGAAAGTTTCTCCTGATGTTCAGTAGAAACCCATCTCTCTGCAAGTCCAACCCACTGATTCTAGTCCTGTTGACTAGAGCCATTTCATCCAAGTCCATTTCATCTTATGCCTGGCAGCCATACTGATATTTGAAAACTTACCATCTCTCCCCCAAACTTCTCATCTCTAAGGTAAACAGCTCTTTAAACCATTCCTCAAAGGACTTGGCATCCAGCTTGATACTCTTCTCTGGTCAGATTGTCCTCCTCTGGAAATATTGCAGTTTGTCAATATTCTTCTTAAAATGTGGCATTCAGAACTCCACCATACTCCAGATACAGCCTGACCGCCACAATACAAATGTATATGGTCCAGTGATCTTCCAAATGCTAGGGAACTGTTACTGTCCTGGCTAGTCCGAGCTTTGGGGATATTAAAAGATATCCTTTTGATATCATAATTCGGCTTCACTTATCTATTCGCTTCCACGTGCTTGCAAGGCCCCCGGACACGCACGCATACAGGCTCGGCCGATTATCGCCGTAATATTCCTAGACAATACAGGCAGGCCAGAAAACAGCGAACTCGCTGCTTTAGGAGACCTCCAGGCAAGTACTCTAATTAGATATGCACGCAACCTACAAAAGAGCCTCTGCCCTGCGCTGGCAGCTTGATGGGTGAACTATGCAATACCCAAGTACTCTGCGTTTGCATACTGGCTACTCTATTGAGAACCTCTGCGATAACTCAATCATTCAGATTCTGATCTTTTGGAGGCTTTGTCTCCAACTCCAAATCTATTGTTTTCCCCCAAGTATGGCATAGCCTGCAGTCACATTCTCCTTATAAAAACCCTTGATTCCGAGACCTTCCTCGGATCGCTGCCGAGTTTCATCCCGCCTTGCTGCCGCTTTGCTTGGCGAACCTCCCCTCAGCTCCATGTGCTGAGCTACATCGCACCCCAGCCTCGCTCTCCATTTTGCCGGGCTTCAGGACAGGTGAAGTATCACCCAAACCAGCAACCCTTTTTTTTTTTTTTAATAATCATTTTATTCAAATTCAGATATAAAACAAACAATTATAACTGTCAACTTATTTGAAATATTTCTGATCTTCCACACTGATCTAGATTTCATTATCGATATTTCTTGACATGCTTAAAATATTGTACTACATTTTAGTGCTATTATTACTTGTTGATTCTTGCATTTCCATCTCCATATTCCCGCTTCATGATATATATCCTGTAGCCCCCTCATAATTTATCTTAAATCATGAATCACAGATTTCCATCTGATGGTACCCAGCAATTACCCGCTACAATTTGCCATTCTTTTTGTATCTCTTCGTCTGATTTCCCTTTTAATCTCTGGGAGACCATATCAGCATTTTTGTTTTCAGTTAGTGTACCCCACCATTGTTCTAATGTGGATATTTGCTGAGTTTTCCACATCTTTGCATATTCAATACGAGCTGTTGTTATCATGTACAGTAATATTCTCCAGTACTTCTTTATACCAGTACCTTCTAATACATCAGTCATATTTAACAAATACAAGTCTGGTAACTTAGCAAACTGTACTTTCAAATGCACATATTTTGTTATGTATTTCAGTCCAATATTTCTTAGCTTTAGGACATGTCCACCACATATGATATATCGTACCGACCTCATTCTGACATTTCCAACATTGTCCAGTACCTGTATTATAAATCTTTTTTAATTTATCTGGTGTCATGTACCATCTATGAAATAGCTTGGAATAGTTCTCTTTCAAATTCTGTGCTACTGTAAATTTCTGTGTTTTTTTCCAGCTCTGCTCCCAAGACTCTAATTGTATTGAATGTCCGATATTTTGTGCCCATGAAATCATTGTTGCCTTTACTGTTTCTTCTTGCCTCTCCTGATGTAGTATTTCTTGATATATTTGGGCAAGTAAATGAGGCGGATTTTCAAACAGCCATTTAATTACTCCAGTTTTCTCTTTAAGTTCAATTCCATATATTTTTATATCCATCTGAAACCTTTCTGCTAACTGTCTGTAAGGAAACCAACTTAATGTTATTCCCTCTTGTTCTAGTTTTTCTTTTGTTTTAATCTTAAAGTTGTTGGACGTTGATCTCTCAATTATATCATCATATCGCAACCATTTATCTGTGTCCGTCCATCTGCCAAAAAAAGCCTCTTGCGGTGAGACCCAGGTGGGGAGCTGCCGTATGTTTTTATTTTTATAATCCTCCAAAATTTTCAGAAGCAATTTTCTGATAAAGTGATGTGTGAAGTCTTTATCTATTTTTGCTTTATCATAAAACATGTAGGCATGCCACCCCATTCTCAGGTCTGCTCCCTCCAGTGCCAACATTCTCGTGTCTTGTAGGTCTACCCAGTCTTTTATCCACATAAAATCCGCGGCCTTATAGTATATTTGAAAGTCTGGTAGTCCCATTCCTCCTCTACTTTTTAAGTCTGTCATAGTATTCCATTTTATCCTAGGTTTTTTCCCTTGCCATATAAACTTAGTTAGTTCTCTCTTCCATTGTATGAAAGGTTTCATGTTCGTTATTATAGGAAGATTTTGGAACAAAAAGTTCATTTTTGGCAAAACATTCATCTTCATTGCAGCTATCCTCGCCATCATTGACAAACGCATGGAGGTCCAACTTTCCAAGTCTTTTGTTATTTCTTTCCATTTTTTTTCATAATTATTTTGAAATAACTCATTGTTTCTTTTGGCTATCCAAATACCTAGATATTTTACCTTTTGTCCTCTACTGAATCCTGTTTTTTGTACTAATTCCATCTCTTCTCTTTCAGTCATATTTTTGGTTAAGAAGACTGTTTTTTCCTTATTAACTTTAAAACCAGAGAATTCTCCATATTCTTGAACTGTAGTAATCAATTTTTCAATACATTTCCCTGAATCATCCAGTAAGAAGACCAGATCGTCAGCGAAAGCTTTTAACGTGTAATGGTATTTCTTAATTTGGACTTCTCTTATTTCTTTATCTTCTCTTATAGCATTGTTAAGTATTTCCATTGTCATGATAAACAGCAGAGGAGACAGGGGACACCTTTGTCTTGTACCTCTGTGCAGTTCTATCATTTGTGTTCTTTCACCGTTTATGACCAGTCGAGCTTGTTGTTGGCTGTAAATTGCTTCAATCCATGCAACAAATTTTTCTCCTGCCTGCATCTGTTTAACCGCCGTCTTCATGAATGGCCAGCTGATCATGTCAAAAGCTTTCTCCGCATCTACAAATATCATGGCCATTTTCCGTTCACTATGCTTTTCATAGTATTCAATTACATTTAAGACCGTTCTAATGTTATTTCTCAAAGATCTTTTTGGTAGAAAGCCATTCTGGTCCTCATCAATTACCTCTAACAGCACTTTTTGGAGCCTCGCTGCTAGAATTGAAGCAAAGATCTTGTAGTCTGTATTCAAAAGAGATATTGGTCTATAGTTCCTTACATCGCTCAAATCTCTTCCTTCTTTCAGGATCAGCACAACATTAGCCTCTTTCCAAGTATCTGGTATTCCTTCCTTTATCATTTCATTTATAGCGCTTTGCAAAGGTATTGAAATCTCATGTTCCATAATTTTATAATATCTTGCAGTGAAGCCGTCAGGTCCTGGAGCTTTATCGTTCTTCAAATTCCTAATAGCCTCAACTACTTCCATCACAGTAATAGATTTGTTCAAGATTGATCTTTGGTCTTCATTAAATCTCATTTTATTCATTTTCTCCAGATATTCTTCCACTTCTTGTATTTTTTTCCCCTTTGAGATCTTACTCATCAGCTTCACGTAGTAATTATAAAAAGCTTGTTTTATTCCCTCTCAAACCAGCAACTTTTCTAAAAATCCCTCTATATCACTCCAACCTTTATTTCTTTAGTTATCTTGTGAGAGTGTGCCGCATACACTGTTTTGCTTGTGTTTGTAATAAAACATCATTTATTGCTTCAACTTCTGTGCGCTCCTTGACTCGACCTGACCCTGTAGACATAGGGTTCAAGATCTCGCTACGTTACCCTGCCTCTCGTAACGCTAAGCAGTGCTCTGAGCTGATTTTCCCCACCTTTAGTTGAGCACATTTTGGTGCCCCTCCCAGGACCCCCAGTAATCAGGGTAACAGAACAATATAGTGATAACAGACATCAATAATTAATTAATTCTCAATACTTTTGCTTACAATTTAAATCATAGGGGTTTTAAGGGAGTGCATTGCCAAATAAACACCTTTAGGATCACCATGGTCACAGTGGCACACATCCCCTTGCTATAATCGTATCAGAACTTGGGAGAGGTCATTGTTGATCAGGGCACTCTGCTGTTATCCTTGAATTCTTGACATTTTAACTGTACCATGAAAAACTGGCCACTCTTTGAAAAGGTTATTGATTTTCACCCAGTAAGGCTGCTCTTACATTAAAAGTAATTTCTGATAAATGCCAGGCATTTTAAGAGACAATGATTAACTTGTTCAATTGATTTTAGGAATGCCAGCAAGCCATAGTAATCAATACATGGGCTGATATGTACCCATTAATTAATGATAATTAGTTTCCTTCCTGGTAGTTTACATCCTATTTACATGTTAACATCATTCAAGTTGAGGATAGTTTAAAGTGCTCCCTAATTTCAACTTATCATCATGGATCAGGCTCTTTTCTCCACATCATTGCAAACACTTCTTCCACCTCACAAAATGTTTACAGTCTTTCTGAGAGTAAGAACAAAGAAATGGGTCAGCACACACCCTGATAGGACCTGTGGATTGCCTTAAAAGAGTAACCACAGGACATCTCATAATCAGTTCCCACCAGCTGTCTTTTTAAATAATATTAACTGGGTTTGTTTGCAGAATTTTTAAGCTGTTCTCCATCAAAAAAGAAAACGCCTCCCAGATGGGCTTACAAAAATCAGTTGTTTGACCTGTCCTCTGGTTTACACAGTAAAAATATGAGCCATAAGGGAAAGAGCTGAGTTTGAGGAGTGAGGAAAAAAAGCATGTCACTGATGGTTGGTTCCATTATGCAGATGGATGGGTGGGACTACAAGCAGTCTGCATCCAATTTTAGCCAAGTTTGCACTGCCTCTGTTCTCCATTTGGACTGGCATGCTTTTTGCTTGACTGTTTATATACTCTCTCTTTTTCCCTCTGCTGTATCCTTTTGTTTTCTGTACATGACTTCATGAGGGCAGGATAGTGCCTCACAGCTGAGGCGGAAAGGGCTTCTACTAAGAATTGGATAATAGTTATTTCTGCTCCTTCCCCTGCCATTCCCTTGGGGTTTCTCAGAAGCCTTTAGGAAGACAGAAAGGGAGGGAAGAAATTAGGTTCCAAAGCAGACTATACTTTCTTTCATTTATGACCTCATCGCACATTAGCCTGGATACTATTGGCTGTCCCAACTAGAGTAGCTCCATTGACTCAACTATTGAACGGTGAGTCAACCTTTAGTTAAATCCCATTGATTGAAGGGGGCTACTCCAGTAAGAGTGACCAGTAGAATCAGGATTTGTGTGTCAGGCATGCATCTAACATGTTTTAAGAGTGCTCTTTAGGATTACCGAGTCAAGAGCTTCTCAGGCTATTTCCGCACTACACTGTTATAGTGCTATTATTCCACTTTCAACATCCTATGGAATCCTGGGGTTTGCAGTTTAGGGAGCGGCATTTAGAATTCTTAGTCAAAGAGCTCTTGGACCTCAGTAAATTACCAACCCCAGGATTCCACAGGATGTTGAAAGTGGAATAATAGCACTATAGCAGTGTAGTGCAGAAATGGTCTCAGACTCTGGGATTTCAAGACCAAATCCTTATAACATAAATGTCTCAAAGGGTGAGCCCCTATGAGATTGGAGGCATTTGGTGGTTTCAAAGGGGGTGGGGCCTGCTGATGCTTTAAACTGGAGTAACTAGACACAGGGCAGGGCCAATTCTCCTTCCTTTGACGGCCCAGCAGTCCACACCAGCACATTTTGGTGTTCTCTAAGTGATGCAATATCATTTCTGGCCACCATTTTAGCCATTTGTTTTACTGATGTCTGTGTGTGTGTTGGGACATTGGGGAAGGCTTGGGGGGAAGCAGGTTTGGGGCAAAAATATCACCCGAAAATAGGACCAAAAAATTAATTCAGGGAGCATCTGGGGGCTTTGAAGACTTCTTTGGGGGTTCCAAACTCCCCAAGCCTTAGGGGTCCCACAGAGCACTCTTTGCCCACTCTATCTTTAACAATCATATGCAGTCCTCCCTCCACATTCATCGGTTTGACCTTCATGAATTTATTTACAAGGCAGGTGCTTGCCTTGCATTCCTCACCCCAGGCTTGCAAAGCTCATGTTTAAAATGGATGTTTTTCCTTTTGGTTGAACAAAGCCCCCTCCCACTGCTGAAGGCGTGCCCTCTCTACCATGTGGTTCCACATTCAGCTATGTATTGGCTGATGATTGATCAGGTGCTCCTTTCTGAAGATGGCTACTGGAAGTAATTAGAACTCCAGAACTCTCCTCTTCTCTATCTGAGAGGAAAGTGCTTGTAAGCCTTTCAGGTTGTTTTTTTCTTTCCCCCACCCCATGCCAGGGACAGAGGCAAAGGAAAGGGAGAGGGAAGCTTCAAAGGGAAAGGGATGAGGAATGGGGGAGGTATTCATTTTTTTTCCATTTTCACAAGGGTTCTGTGCCCCAAACTCTCACGAATGCAGAGGGACTACTGTATTAAAGCATTGGCCATCAACAGCAGTTGCTCAGAGAATGTAATTCAAATAAAAAGCATGAGGTGTAACAAATAAGAAATTACTTCTCTAGTTGAAAATTAAGTTTACAAAGCTCTGCTTTGAACAGAAAAAAAAACCCAACTTTTCACAGCTCTGTTTTTAAAACCTCTATGAGAACTGCTTTTAGCAAAACATGGGACTTGTACTCTAAGCCAGGAAGTGGGGGGCAAAAGGAGTGTCCTACAACAGTGTATTGAGCAGCATGCAATTATTGTTTAGGGCAACACTCTGTCCTCCAGGCCCAAAGAAAAGATCCTGAGATCTGGGAACCCTAAGTTCTTAGAACTGTGAAGTGAATGTCTGTCTTGTAGGTACAATGGTCAGAGAGAATGCATTGGCGGGCTGATGGCAATCCAAAAAAAGAAGCCAATTTTTAAAAATCTTGAAGGTCATTTTATTATGAACTTAATACTTTTTGGCCCCCCAAAAGGCCTTTATCGGGGTTATCTAGAAAAATGGAACACAACCAAGATATATTACTTACAGCAAAAATACATTAGTGTCTATAAGAGCAGCCACAAACCACTCATACCAGACATACCTGATATCTGAATTAGATCAAATATTTCAAGGTTTTTCTAAATCTAAATAGCTTGGAAGTAATAGACATCTAGAAACCTTAGAATATTGTTGAAAAAAAACGTGCAGAGATCTCAGGCAAGTTCCTTTCGGCAAATCTGATGCACCAGCAAGAGTGACTGGTGGAAAGGCAGAGATTAAGTAAGTTGCCGATGGGAAATGCAGCCATTATTAGCCTTTCTAGAAGTCAAAGATAGTTATCAAAAATTCATCCTAGCAAATGCTCTGAGCGAGTCCCATGACAGCAAATGACAAATGCAACCAAGTAACGGGGTGGAGGGGAATCAAGCTTCTCATACAGACTATCTAGAACTAGTCTTTAGTCTCAGGGCTGTATCCAGCACTGGCAGTTACTCATAGAAGAGACTTATCTAGAGTGCAGCCCCACAAGCAGTCCTAAATGTACTCCAGAGGAGTGCAAACACCTCTGAACTTGGCTTTCAGACAGCTCTGAAATCTGCAAGGGAGAGAGGGAGTTGTCCAAAATCCAGAGGCTACCATCAGTTTCATGTTGGTTCTTAACTGCTGGGTCCGTGGACCCCTAAGTGTCCACAGAGCCTTCACAGGGGGTTTGCAAAGCTCAGGGATGCAGCAGTGGGGGTTGTGGATGCTGAAACTGCTCCCTTGTTTGCAAAGAGGGAGCAGTTTCAGCACCCATATGCACACACCCACTGCCGTGTCCCACATAAAAGCGACAAAGCAGCAGGCATGTGCATGCCCAAACTATGATTCTAGAGACTAGGGTTTGAATCCTTGGTGTCCACTTAGCCATGGAACTAAATTGCACTTAGCCATGGAAACTCACTGGGTGACTTCAGACAAGTCACACTCTCTCAGCCTCAGAGAAAGGCAAATGCAAAAGATCTTGCCAAGAAAACCCCCATGATAGGTATGCCTTAAGGTTGTCATAAATCAGTTTTCAAAGGGAACAGACATGATGGCTAGAAAGAACCTCCTCCTGTCAGCGGCACTTTGTTGTGTGCCTTCAAGTCACTTCTGACTTACGGCAACCCTGAGGTGAACCTATCACAGGGGTTGTTGTTGTTGTTGTTGTTGTTGTTATTTTGAAAGATTTGTTCAGTGGGGGTTTGCCTTTGCCATCCTCTGAGGCTGAGAGAATATGACTTGCCCAAGGGCACCTATTATGTCTGAGTGAGGATTTGAATCCTGGTCTCTAGAAGCCATTAATAAATAAATATTTGAATGTGTTTTATCTTTAAATCTTGAGTTAAGTCTTGGAGGTCCTTGGCAACAAATTGTATTTACAGGAAATCCCCAGTAGAAAATAGGTTAAGAACCACTGGCCACAGAATCCATTATTTCTTTTTCTTTTTTTCCACATTGAACCTGATCATTCTCTTGGTTAACACTCCTGATTAGAACCGTATATGAAATACAGTATGATCTTTCTCCACAAAGGTACTGACCCTTTCCTTCCTGAGGTTACAAAGATGTTCACCTACTCATCTTTTCCCAGGATTCTGAAAGTCCAGTGTGAGAAACAGACCTGGAATTATACATGCTACATGGTGCCACTTATAGCTGAGGGAAATCTTAAAAACAGTCATCTTGTAGGTGTGCTGCTCCTCCTCTTGCTTACACAGGGAAGATATAGGAGCAGTGAAGTTTTGATTGTGGAAATCCCATTAACCTTGGGGGAATAGCTCTATCCCCTGCTTTCAAACGGCCCATATGGAAATGTGTGGGAATCCACCTCCCATCCCAAAAACATTTCCCACTCCCTACCTTTGTGCCATCTTATGCTGTTTAATGGGCTACTAATCACATCCATACTCCCATCAATATTACCACAGTACATGAGCTTCCTGGGATTCTTTCACACTATACAATTGTGCATTATGATTCCATTTTAACTGCCTACAGAATCCTGGGATTGGTAGTTTGGCGAGAGGCAACAAAGGAGCTCCCTGACTAAGGATTATAAGGGTCCCTCCCTCAACTGGAAATCCCAGGATTCCATAGGATGTTGCCGCAGCAGTTAATGTGAAATCACAGTGCTATAATTCTGTAGTGTGAAAGGGCCCCCAGGGACAGGGTCCTTGCAAAACTTACTCTGATCAACAGAAATTGTGGTAATCTATAACCTGCTTTGAGAGCCAGCATGGTGTAGTGGTTTGAGCATTGAACTATGACCTTGGAGACCAGGGTTCGATTCCCTGCTCAACCATGGAAACCCAGTGGGTGACCTTGGGTGCCTCACACTCTCTCAGCCTCAGAAAATCCCATGATGCCATAAGTTGGAAATAACTTGAAGGCACACAACAACAACATGACCTGCTTCAGCCCTTGCTCCATAATCATTCAAACAATCAGCACTGCAGACAGAAAGTCACATGGTACACACACTCTGTTATATTTATTATTCATACTCAAGATGCTACACACAACTCTCCTCCTCTCCACTTTATCCGCACAGTTACTTTGTGAAATAGTTAATGCTGAGAGGTCCAAGCTCATCCACTGAGTCTAATCCAAAGTCACCCAATAAATCTCCTGGTGCAGGCAGGGAGGACTAGAACCCAGATCTCCCAAAGTTTCACGCCAGTACTCAGCCATTACACTGTACCTCCTCCTCTTCCACCTAGGGAGGTCACTGTTTGATATTGCAGTTGTTAAGTGGTGGGTATGTGTGTGTGTGACTTCGCACCTACCCTCACTGCTGAAAAACAGTTTCACTCTTAACTTCAATAGATTCCATTCCAGAGCCACCATTATTGCAACTTTTTCCTCTCACCCGTTCATTGTGGAAGGTTAATATGCCGAGTATGATGAACGGAGGTGTGTATATGTTTTTCCCTTCCAAATCCAAACACAAGATAATTGCTAATGTGTCAAAAATGACACAATTTAGATAAATCTGTTTTCACAGCAAGCTACATTTTGTCATTAGACTCTGAGGGCTCTCTGTTAGTTCCATATAAATTTGGTTTGCACAAGGACAAGGCAGGGAGAGAGAGGGAGAGGGACTCTCGCTTCAATAAAGCTAAAATAATTCCTTCCTGTCTAATAAGGACATCGGAAAGGCTGGAATTTGAAGATGAGCTGTCAAGCACAATGTAACTGCAATTTGATTAATGTTGAAATCATAATCTGTAGCGTTGCTGTATGAATAATTACAAAATTGTGCCAGAAAATAAGAGTGACTTTCATTTTTTTTTCTTTTTTTAGTCCTCCTCTTTACAGGAGCAGTATTAGGAACAGTGAAGACCAAACCCTTCTGTTTAATAGTCAGGAGATATTGCCTTCCAAATCTGGTTTTCTGAATAACTAGATTATGTAAAGGGAGATGGGAATTTGTCATGGCTTTGGACTGAAATAATAAAATTGAGTGACTGAGGTCACAATCCTCGGCATGCTTATGTGGCAGCAAACTTCCCAGAACTCAGTGGGACCTACTTCTGAGTAACCGTAATAGGATTATGCTGCAAGATTATGGAAAGGGGAAATCCACTTTGATGCCCACCCAGTAAGGAATTTTCTTCAGTTTTAAACTTGCCACACACCATGCAGTCTTAGTGAGCTTCCTTGTGCATGTTGATTTTCGAGAAAAATATGATTGCCCTTTCTCGCCTCTTTTGGCAACAAATAGTAATATGGGGGGAGGAATCTGCTCCTACTGCCTCAGAGAGATGTCTTAACAGAATATTAACCTGGACCTGGATGCATGAGGAAGCGCTTCAGATGAATAATCAGGGTCAAAAGCCTCTCAAATGCAGCAGCACTGACTGTCTACATACCCCTAGTTCAGGTTTTGTGTGTGTGTGTGTATGTGCATGTGTGTATTCTGCCCGCTTTTCCCCATGCTTCATCTGAAGAGAATAGTTTACATAAGATCAATAAAGACAAGAGAGGTTCCACCTGTGGGTTTTCCAGTCTAGAACAGGGATTGGAGTGAAGCACAGCCCTTCAGTTTTTGCATCAACATAACTGATGGTAAAGGACTGTGGGAGATGCAGTCCAGTAATGTCTGGAGGACCACACCTTTGCCATCCTTGGTATAAATGATGATATTAATAACCTCCATCCTGATCTGGCAGGGACAGTCCTAGTTTAATGCTCCCTCATTCCACTTTTTGAGCTGCCTTTGAAATATCCCAGTTTCTCTTGCCTCCTTCCAGTTTTTCCCTTTGTCCTCAGCTTAATTCACTTGCTGCAAACTGAGTTCAAAATGCAAAAGTAGTTTGTACTCAGTTAATTCAGAAGTGGGAAGAGGAGAGGGAAAAATCTTGCCCTTCCCAGTAGGCCCAGGCAAAAGCAAACTGCCACAGCCTCTCCTAGCTTGTGCTCTTTCTCATTAATAACTTTTGCCATCTTGATTACACTCTGATGTTGCTTGACCGCACGTGTGCCAGTTTTCATCTCTGAAATGTTGAACTATATGGGTACGTATGAGCCTGTCTTTCCCACCCAAGAGGAATACTAGCACTATCATTTTTGACAATAATTGCTCTCCACAGTTTGGAGAGGGAGTATATCTGCTTCAAAGATTTAAAAAAAGCCCAAACGGTGAATTGAAGTGAGATGCTGCAGATATATTTGGACAAATTCAAATGGTAGGGCCAATACAATGCAGTGGTTTGCATTTAAACAAAAGTAGGATTAAGATTAAAACAAAATGTATTAGCCTGGCACCAATAAAGAGGGAGTTTTGTCCCATTTACTTAATCGACATATCTCACTTGACTTAAACAAAGGAGCTGAGACAGAGTCCCGTCTACTGCTCCTGGTGGGCTTATATGCGGTAGTGCTTGCTGAAATGATTGGGACAAAGGACTTAAACTGGAATGTTTTGTGCCCTGAAACTGAGAAGAGGTTCAGTATTCCACATAAACATTATAAGATCCCATTGATGTGCCTGGCTGCACTTTGAATCAATTCTGAATTGTCTTCAAAGGCAGTTTTGTATATATCATGTTAACCATTGTCCAACCTCGTACCAGTCATTGTGACTGAGGCAGCATAGGCATGGCTTATCTTTCCCCAGAAAAAAAAGTGTACCCCTGATCATTATATTGCATAGAGGAGAAGGTAATATAATACAAATTGAGAAACATACCAGCTTCAGTAATCAAGATCTCCTTTGTATCTGGCTGATGCTTCTGATCCAAAAGTATGTCCAAAACATATATCTGCTCCTTTGAGAAGAGTGCAATATAATTCAAAGCAAGAGAATACTTACTCACATTCAGTATTGCAGTTTCAGGTTTGTAATGTAGAGTAACAGATCCATAGTTACTCTGTATTCATTCAGACTGTGTAATCTTAGTGGAAACCTATATAAATGCGACCCTAGTCCACCTTAACAGCCAGCAGCCAGATTGGGTGAAGGAAGTCTGTTCAGCTGCCATTCAGAGGCAAAGAAGATGACATTTCCAAACCTCTCCTATCAGCAAGTGAGGCTGTGACAATCAGAGCCAAGACTCTCATTACAAATCCTTCTCTCAGCTTTGCTTACTGGCAGGAACAGGTTGGAAATGTCATCCTTCTTGCACCCCAATCACCAGCTGAACAAACGTCCTTCATCCAATCTAGCTGCTGGCTATTAAGGTGGACTGGGAAGGTGTCAGGCCAAGAGATGTTGTTGTGTGCCTTCAAGTCATTTCCAACTTATTGTGACCATAAGGCAAACCTGTCATGGGGTTTTCTGGGGCTGAGAGTGTGTGACATACCCAAGGTCAGCCAGTAGCTTTCTGTAGCTGAGTGGGGAATCGAACCCTGGGTCTCCATGATTGTAATCCAGTGCTCAAACCGGTACACCACACTCACTTTTCCAAGAGATGTTATACGTCTGTAATTAAGTAGGCAATGTAGAATTTGGGCCATTAACTTCCACTCCTATGTGTATCAGGTTACATTCACCTTTGCCCAGTCTGTTGCTGGAATGGGCATCTGGGGTGGGAAATGTGTGGCCCATACACTGAAGGCATCCCTCAAAGCCCTCTACCAGCTTCCAACCCCTAAAATTTCCCACAATTTTGGCTCAGTATTTTTAGTGACTGTTTCCCTGAAATACACACCAAACCCTACCTAAACATGCAAAAACACACTTCCCTGAAACCTTTCCAGAACCCTCATCCTACCCAAAATCATGGGGGAGGCGGAAATTGACCTCCAGTCAGAGGCAAATCTAGAGTGGAGCAACTGGGGTTCGTGCCCTGGGTACCAATGTCAGGGAGGTGCAAAAAAGAGAAACCCCCCTGCCTCCCCCTCACTGCGGCTCACTCTACCCACCTCTGCCCACCGCTCACCCTACCAACTTCCACCCGCCGCTTGCCCCGCCCACCCCCACTCGCCCCTCCCTTGCTCACCGCCACGCGCCCTGCCCACTTCCGCTGCTTGCCCCTCCAACTTCTGCCTGCCCACTCACCCCACCCACCTCCATGCACCCCACCTGCCCACCACCGTTCACCACATCCACTTCCGCCCACCCGCTTGCCACACCCACCTCCACTCACCCCTCCCCACCCACTGCTGCTTGTCTCACTCACTTCCTCCACTCACCATGCCCACTTCTGCCCACCACTTGCTCCGCCCACCTCCTCTCACCACACCCCCTTGCCCTGGGCACTGTGAAGGATCGGTACGCCACTGCCTCCAGCTGATGTCGCTGTGGAAGAAGTGGTCCATCTAAGGCAGGAAGGAGAAAGGAGGAGGCAGTGTTTTAAGCCCCCAGTCAACTCTTAGACCCTTTCTGCACAACAACGCTCTCTTGTGTTGTCCTGTCGCAATCTTAGCAGTGCCTCTGCCAGGATGGGAGCGTGTGCCCAACACACCCCCGCCACACCCAGCCTGTTGCTTGCAAAAGAGAGCATGAGGGACACGCTTCTTCCTTCTGCACTACAGCTAGCCTTCTTCCCATGCTGCAGTGGGGAAAGAAGTGCATGATCACACTTCCAGCCCTTCTACATGGCCGGCAGTGATGGAAGCCTCTCGTGATCAGGGGCCATTGACAGAGTTTTTCCATCAATGCTATATCCCACGATTACGCGAGCTGGAGATGCAAGAAGGGCAGAACCGTGATGTCATGCAGAGGCATTGTTGCACTCCCACTCCTCTCATGTCCCTATGCCGGGAGGGTGCCATCGTGCGGAAAGAGCCTTAGACTGGTGCAGGATCTACATTAGGCAGCAGAACACAAGAGGCAAAATCACACCACTGATTTTTGTTTGTTTGTTTAACCAAATTTCTTTGGTCCTGGGAGGCTAGGGGGACTTTAAAGGCCCCAAAAGAGGGCTCAGGGGACACATGCTGCCCCCAGGCTGCACTTTTCCTTAGTTCTACCCTAGATGGATCACATCTTCCATATGCACATGGCCACACAGATGCCTCTAAGAACCAACCAAACACCTGTACATGTAGATCAATACTGGAAATGACTGCTGATTGTCAGCTTGTACTACAGATGTAGATATAGACTGAAGTGCTTTTAAATATAAGGCTTATACATCTCCACCTCAGTCCACAAGGTAAATTCCCATTCCTATCTGACTTTAGCCATGTGACACTATCTGGGGCTGACCACCCCTCACCCCACTGCATTATTAGTTATGCCTGCAAATTGTTTTGGAATAAGGGCCGAAGTTTATTCAAGTTTCTTGTATCATATAATTTTGCTAGAATTTAAGAAAATTGCATGAATTTGAGCTTTCATCACACTCAAGATCATCTTGCGGCTTCAGAGAGGAGTTAAATTGCAGCTCACACTTACAAGCAAGGCTTGCATGGCACTCAGGGATATCCATGATAAGATGAATAAAGGAAATTTTAGTGTTCTGTAGTTAAACTGCTATAGAAGAAGCCCTAATCAGCAAAAGGGACAGTAGATGGTTCCTTTCTAAGTGTCATGATTTTCTTCCTACCCAGATTTTAAGATAAAGTGTCATAAAGAGCATTAATAAATCATGGCCGGTTTCATTTCTGAGCCTGTCAGATAGCCATAGATGAATCATAGAATCATGGAATGATAGAGTTGGAAGAGAGCCCAGGGGCCACTGAGTCCAACCCCCTGCTATGCAGGAACACCCATCAAAGCATTCCCAACAGATGGCCATCCAGCCTCTGCTTAAAAACCTCCAAGGAAGGAGACTCCACCACACTCTGAGGCACCATATTCCACTGCCAGACAGCTCTGACTGTCAGGAAGTTCTTCCTGAGGTTCAAGTGGAATCTCCTTTCCTGCAGCTTGAATCCATTGCTCCTTGTCCTATTCTCTGGAGCGGTAGAGAACAAGCCTGCTCCTTCCTCAACATGACATCCCTTCAAATATTTAAACATGGCTATCATGTCCCCTCTTAACCTTCTCTTCTGCAGACTAAACATACCCAGCTCCCTAAGGTGTTCTTCATAGGGCATGGCTTCCAGACCCTTCACCATTTTGGTTGCCCTCCTCTGGACACATTCCAGCTTGTTGACATCCTTCTTGAACTGAGGTGCCCAGAACTCAACACAGTATTCCAAATGAGGCCTAACCAATGCAGAATAGAGTGGTACCATTACCTCCCTCAATCTAGACACCATACTCCTATTCTTGGCTGCTGCGTCACACTGCTGACTCATGTTCAGCATGTGATCTAGCATGTTCAGCATGTGATCTCCTAGATCCTTTTCACACGTACTGCTATCCAGCCACACGTCCCCCATCCTATACTTGTAACTTTCTTTTTTTTTCTTTTTCTTTTTTTTGCCCAAGTGCAGGACCCTACATTTCTCTCTGTTGAAATTCATTTTGTTAGCTTTGGCCCAGCTCTCCAATCTGTCAAGGTCGTATTGAAATTTGATCCTATCCTCTGGTGTGTTAGCAACCCCTCCCAGTTTGGTGTCATCTGCAACTTTGATGAGCATGCCCTCCACTCCTTCATCCAAGTCATTGATGAAGATGTTGAATAGCACTGGGCCCAGATCAGAACCCTGTGGCACCCCACTAGTCACTTCTCTCCAGAATGAAAAGCAGCCATTGGTGATCACCCTTTGGGTGCGGTCGGTCAACCAATTACAAATCCACCTAACAGTAGCCCTGTCCAGCCCACATTTTACTAGCTTCTTTGCAAGAATGTCATGTGGAACTTTGCCAAAGGCCTTACTGAGGTCAAGACATGCTACATCTACAACATTCCCTTTGTCTATCAGGCTTGTAACCCTATCATAAAAAGAGATAAGATTAGTCTGGCATGACTTATTTCTGAGAAGTCCATGCTGGCTTTTAGTGATTATGGCATTGGTTTCTAAGTAATTACAAACTGACTGTTTAATGATTTGCTTTAGGATCTTTCCTGGAATTGATGTCAGGCTTACTGGACGATAATTATTAGGGTCCTCTTTTTTCCCCCTTCTTGAAGATGGGGATGACATTTGCCCTCCTCCAGTCTGCTGGGACTTCTTCTGTTCTCCAAGAGTCCTGAAAAATTATTGCAAGTGGTTCAGAAATGACTTCTGCCAGTTCTTTTAAATACTTACAAAAAGGCTAGGATAAATTTCTTCCCACCAGAGTATACTCAAGGCTTTACATCTCCCTTTTTGAGTTCAAGTTAAGTTTAATGCACTTCGCTGTGTTAGACGATAGGTAATTCACAGCTGGCTGGAGAAGGAGACGAATCAGAAAGGACTAATCACTATAACGACTGAGGCCCTTTCCAGACGTGGGGAAGGAGCCACGCAAAAACAGGACTCTCCAGATTTCCTGAGTGTCCGGACGAGTCCGTCGGGACGAGGAGCAGTGCGAGCTCGTCGCTCCACACTGCTCCGGCATCCAAAATGGCAGCTTCCGGTTGGTGGAAGCTCTCCGCCAACTGGAGAAGCTCGCCAGCCGAAAGCCCACCTGCGGAAGATCTGCAGGTAAGCACTTGCACGCACCTGCAAATCTGCTCCGGAGCGCAGGGACGGAGCAACACGAAGTCGCGTGCTCCGTGCTTTTTAAAAACCTCTAAAAAGAGGTTTTTAAAAGCACGCTGCGTGACCAGTTCCGGTCGCTCCAAACTGGACTGAGGTGCGGAACTACAAAAAGTAGTCTGACCCAGTCCACTCCACGGTGCAGATGACCTCCGTTGGAAGTCGCTCTGCGCCGTTTTACTAGCCCGGTGCGGAAATGGCCTTACTTGTAATTAATTATGTTTTCAGTAACAAAAGTATAACAAATTTACATTAGCGGCTTGACTTTGTAGTTCCATCCCAAAAACAGTGATGGAAAAAGTATTCATTATTATTCATTCCCAAGTCAAAGAACGGGGTTCCTGACAGCCGGGAAACCCTGTTGGGAAAAATAATAGAGCAGCCAGAACCTTGTATATTTTTCTCCGTATGTTTGAACACCCCAAAGTGTTGCAGAGGAATTGTTCTACCAACAAAAGGAAGGAAGGAAGGAAGGAAGGAAGGAAGGAAGGACGGAAGGACGGAAGGACGGAAGGACGGAAGGACGGAAGGACGGAAATCATGTGTATACAAACCCCTATTTTCTGCACATAAAACAGTTTCTTCTGCGGAAAAGCATGGATTTTTCTGCAAAGAACCCACACGCTTGTTTTTCTACACTGAATAAAAATTCCTCCGTAATGCTTCTGGAAGATTTGT
This sequence comes from Cyclura pinguis, assembly GCA_030412105.1. Classification (NCBI taxonomy): domain Eukaryota; kingdom Metazoa; phylum Chordata; class Lepidosauria; order Squamata; family Iguanidae; genus Cyclura; species Cyclura pinguis. Next base: position 208,884,950 of record CM059599.1, read on the forward strand.
ACATGGGAAGAATACTGCAGAGGAATGTTTATTTCCCATAGTGAGGAGAAAACTGCTGAAATTATTCATCCCCATGTACAAAAATTAAATACTTGAAGATTTATATCCCTACCCTTCAGCCTTTTTGTAGTATAACGATCACTCTTAAAGTTCCTTTATATTCCCAGGGATGAGACTTCACTAACTGGTAGAGCACAAATATCCCATGGTTTAAATTAGGTGGGCAACTACAAGGGGGCTGGGAGAGAGTCAATTCACTCTCATGAAATGCACCCCCCCATCCATCTTCCAGAAAAAAAAGAAAAAAAACCCTTCTTCTACTTCCTTTTTCTTTTGTCACTCCTGCTCACCATTCAACCAATAAATGAAGAGCTATTGAGTGGAATAAAGGTGGAGGGTGGGAGGGATTTTTTGTTGTTTCGATGCATGTTGGGATGTGGGCAAGTTAAGATCTTTTTGGGATATTTCTTGGGCAAAAATCACCCAAAAATCAAGTCAAAAACGGGGGTGTTTCAGCAGACTGATGAGGACTCTGGAGACCTCAAAAGTGACAATTTGGGGGCTGCTTGTGACACAAAGGCTGAGCTTCCCCATCCCTGGTTTAAGGGCTGGCTTGTTCTAGGGCTGCTGCAGCTGCCTTATGGGCATTCATGTGACAAACAGGTGAATAGAAAGAATCTGTTTTGTACCACGGGTCAGGCACTTGTAGCATCCAATTTTAAGTCATTACATAAAGGGAACTTTTGGGAAAGAGGGAAGTAAAGAGTTGATTTGGATATTGTCACTGTAAATATAGTTGCCCTTGGAGGCTTTGAGCACAAACTGTAACTATTCCTTTCGGAAAGTTGTTTCTAGGCACTGTTTCCCATCTTCTAGACGGAAGATGAGGGTTTTGTGGCCTCCAACATTGTTTTTGCAGCCCCGGACTTCCCTGGCTCTCTCTTTTGATGACCAAAAAGAAAAAAAAATGTGTTCAATTCCCACAAAAAGTTCCTGACTTTCCACATCTCTATTAGAGATGTGGTTAATCTTATAAATAGGATGCTTGACCCCACTGTACTGTTTAAAAAATGTACTGTACTGTTAAAAATATGTTTTTCAATACCATATTTGGACCTCCAGCCACTACTAGTTTTGTTATGGTTTGTTTCAGTCTCTTGGCAGTACTGACAGTTTGTGTGGATCCTTCTTCCAAAGGGGCCCAAAGATAGAAGGATGGCCCTCAGAACCACGCAAGTTGTCCATACCTGTTCTGGAGTCTCTTTTCCTCCTTCATGCCATTTGGTGCCAAAAGGACCTGAAAATATAATTTTGCAAAAGTATAGAAGGTGCTTTCTGTAGACCTCAGCTCTGCCATGCATTTGAACATTGCCTCTATGCTATATATCTTAGCACTTACTTCTATTTGATTGTGGTATTGATTTGGATATGGCTGGGTGAAAGAAGCCATATGGAGTGGAGCAACATACAGTTCTCCTTCCACATCCACAGGTTTGACAGTCACAAATTTGAGGATTTGCAAGCATGTGTGCCTCCCCCACCCCATTCTCCTCCCATTCCCATGAATTTGCCCCAGTTCGAAGAATGGAAGAAAATGAGAGGTGGGGGAAAGCTCACACAACCCTTCCTTTTCCCCCTCCAGAGCTACCCCTGCCATTCCTATGCATTTTGTCCTGCTGCAAAGAACTTGAGCAAGCCTTTCCATTTTGCCTCAGCACAAATCTTCCCCTCCCATTCCCTTCCTTTCTGCATGGAAACGGGAAGGGGGGAACCCCAGAAGGAATGGGAGGGGGTGGGGGAGTTATGCATGGTTTTTCCACTCTCACAAGGGTTCTGCACCCCAAACCCTCATGAAAGTGGAAGGACAACTATATTGTTACTCTAATTTTTCTTACTGATCTCATCTTACTTCACAAGAAGTTTAGTAATGGTAATAATTAGAGAGGGAAAAATATTCAAAAATTGAATTATAGCACACACATACCCCAATTGGGTATCCCAAATGTCAGAAAAACCTAATAAGGAGAATCCTGGTCAGATAATAATCTTTGCAGTTCAGGACTTATTCTGCATGAAAAATGTGGTGGTGGTGGTGGTGGTGGTTCAGGAAATGGCTTTTTCTATGCCGAAAACACATTTCTTACATAAAAACATTTATTGAAAAAAAAATCACATATCCACACAGAAAATGCCATTTTCTGCATGGTAAAATAATCAATTCTTTCCTCTGAGAAATTAAGTTATGAAATGAGTTATATCCTGAGCATTAATTCAACAATATGGAAATGTAAACACGGTTATGAATTCGCTATGATGTATTTTTAAAACATGCAAAAAGGTTTCTTTCTTTCTTATTCTTTTTTTTTTTTTTTTTTTTTTTTTTTTTGCAAAGACTGGAATCTGTGTGGAAATAGGGTATGCAAAAATGGTGCAGTCTTGTAAAATTAAATACCTTTAAGCCCCACTAATTTCAGTGAGAAAGAATTAGAGATTTTTCTCAACTCTTCCACTGAACTATTGGGAAACAAAAGTAGGCAACTAACAGAGCCATTTGAAGGAATTGCAGATGTTTCTGTAAGACACATATTATTTCATTTCCCCAAGCATATTTATTTAAATCTTCATTCCTATTTTACAGTGTAACATTTTTTTAGTAGTTTCCTCTGCTCTTAAATTAAGAGTTTCGGGCAACTGTTCTTTTGATTCTCTCAAATGCATTAAACAAAGCACCATGTTTGTTGTTGTCTCTGTTATTGTTTCTTCATTTTCAGTACATTTTACACTTTGATTTTTCTTTTCACCTGTATTTTACAGAGAACGCAAACAAATTGGAAGAAAGCGCCAGGGGGATCTACATTCCTTGTCCAGAACATTATAATGGCTTCTGCATGCATGGAAAATGTGAGCACTCTGCTAATATGCTGGAACCATCTTGCAGGTAACACTTTTCTCAAACTGAGTGTGTGATGATAAACTGAATCGGCAGACTTGCTAATACAGGTTATCTTGATGCTGCAAGGAAGACAATAATTGTCAAAGCCCCATCCGCTCTAGATCTAAATTATGTACAGAGGCACATAATGTACGTAGCAAAACTGCACTGAATTATGCAGCAGCATTAATCTGTTTATAAAAGCATTCCTGCAATGTCTGTCAATACATTCCTAAAAAGGCACTACAAAAGCATAGGTTGTCCTACTGTGTATTATCCGTTGATTCTGAGCTCACAGCCAACAGCTGCCATCTCAAGAAGCCCAGCAGTGCACAAAAAGTCAAGAACTATGTCAACATTAATTTCTCTGTGTGGCAAAATGGTTGGAGACAGAAGGTTGGTGTGAAGTGTGAGAAAGGTGAGGGTCGAAGAAAGGTTAGCTTCAGAAAGCAATGCTGCATAGCAGCTAATGGAACTGAATGTCCGGATCTAATATTTCTGCAGAGTGGGAAGTCTGAAGGGGAGACTGTGGTTCTTGGCACTCCTGAGTGCAATCAAGACTGCTTCTCTAGGCTGACCTTCAGTTTTAAATCTCTTAGAATAAATGCAGGATATAAGAGTAACAAAAATTTAATAAAGGGAGTACCTCTTGGGCCGTACTTCCACCAACTCCTCTTCTGCCTTCCGTGGCATAGAGGTAACCCACAGCTCTCAAAGCTCATCGCGGCCAAACACAATCTGGAAGGTTCAGTCAAGCTGCTGAGGTGAAAGACTGTGTACCTGCTGTCTGAGAACCAACCCAGCAAAGTGTAGAGAAGCTCCATACTAGAAGGTGACAAGTTGGCTACAGCAAGTGTATTGGCTATAGCAACTATGAACATAGTGATGGTGATGTGAAATAGTTGTGCTCTGCATTGGTACAGCGATCTTTGGATCACAGATCTTCAGGGTATTCAAGGTAAATGTATAAGGTGCCTTTGGGATAACAAATATCTGGGGAAATATGAGGTGCTTACATGAGTAAAAATGCAGTGTATGGGTTGGCCTTTAAACTGATCCTCAGAAGACCAATTTTAAGAAGGTCCTTTAGTAGTTTTCTTTATTCTCTCTCCCTCTCTCTCTCTTTCTCTCTGCCCAGGTATCACATAGTCTCATTACTGTTTTTCAGTCCTCCTAGCAATCAGGAGCTCTGCTGCCCTAAGGCATGCAGTCAAATGCAGGGTGTTTCCCCTCTTCTCCTACATTCTCATCATAAAAATCAGTTGCTGTTGTTGTGTGCCTTCAAGTTGTTTCCAGCTTACGGTGGCCCTAAGGCAAACCTATCACAGGGTTTTCTGAGGACTGAGAGGTCACTCAGTGGGTCTCCATGGACAAGCAGGGAATCAAACGCTGGTCTCCAGAGCCATAGTCCAGTGCTCAGACCACTGCATCATGCTGGCTGCATCCACTGCCAAATTCTTCAAAGAGACAGTTAAGGACCAAATTAGATGTGATGGCGGCAGATCATTATGTTAAAGCCAGATTGATCCCAGTTACACTGAAAGCTGAGGCCGTGTGGGGAGGGGAGCCAGATGTTAAAAACAAAGAAGAAAGATGGGTGGGGAGTGCAGGATCCTCTCTCCACCATGTTCTGCTTTACAGTAGCTTTTCTCCCTAAATTTCTTTCTCTCAGCTGAGCATCAGGGCATGGCTGAGGAAAAACACACAAGGAGAAACTGGGGGATGGGTGTTAAGCTACAGGTAGGAAAGGGCTTTGTACTCCTCATCTGTTTTTCTGGTTGAAATGGACACCCTCGCCTCTCTTTCTATATGAATGGGGCAGATGGGAGTTTATTGGAATCTATTATATATTTGTGATTTTAGAATTATGATTTTAATGATGTTTCTGTATTGTATTTTATTTTATGTGAGTTTTCTCTACCCTGGGCTTTTTGTCTAGAAAGGCAGGATAGAAGTTGAATACAAATGGCTACCATCATGTCTGGTTTTCCCCTGGAGTGGCCAACTTTGTAGAGGGCACTCTTCTGTTTGAAGAATTCCTGGAGGTCTGTGCCCTGTTTAAATGCACCCCATCCCTGGAATGGACTGAAATTTTCCGTCATGCTCCAAATTTCTAGGGTTGCAGAGAATGGGATGCTGAAAATCATTCACACATTGAGCCTTATATTTGCTGTGTGTGCATTCCCTTGAAAACTGTGCCTCCCCTTTTCTTTGGATGCCTAAGTTGTATTTCTCAGTGCTCAACTGAGCCAGGGTGACATAGTGGTTGGGATGTTGGTCTGTGACTCTGGAGACCAGTGTGTGAATCCCCGTTCAGCCATGGAAACCCACTGGGTGACCGCAGGCAAGTCATACTCTCTCAGCCTCAGAGGAAGACAATGGCAAAAAGCTCTCTGGACAAATCTTGCCAAGGAAACCCTGCGACAGGTTCCCCTTAGGGTCGCTGTAAGTACGAAAGGACTTGAAGGTACATAACAAGAACAAATGTTAGACAGTTGGGGGATGAAGGAACATTTCATTGGGGGGCAGAGTTTTTATTTTGGGGGATGCAATACTGTCATTTTGCCCCTTCTATAGCTATAACCCTGTTGGCCACCTTATTTGACCCTCAGAAAGAGGAAGTGAGAGGGAGGCAGCACTTAGCTGAGAAAAGCTGGAAAGGCCTCACCGTGACATTACAGAGTGAATGACAGACGCCCTTTCCACCCTACACTGTTATAGTGCTATCATTCTACTTTCAACGTCCTGTGGAATTCTGGGGTTTGTAGTTTACGGAGGCCAAAGAGCTCTCTGGCTGAGAATTCTAAATGCCCCTCCCTAAACTACAAACCCCAGGATTCCACAGGATATTGAAAGTGGAATAATAGCACTATAACAGTGTTGTGCAGAAAGGTTCTAACACAAGTACAAAGCACTGCTATATTTGTGACCTCCTAGTGGTCAGCTGCTGTACTGCATACAAAGGGCTATAGGTTTTGTGATGGAACTGTTGCCTGCTTGAAGCAAATATATTTGTTCATAGTAGCAGCCTTTCTTCTTCCCATAAGAGAATTTCCACCGACCCTGAGAAAGACATCTCACTGTAAATTAAATGCTTGCATGCATTATCTCCTAAACTGAGCTAGTCCAAAGAAAAACATTGCTTGACTTATTGGTGGAAATGCTCTTCCTGGGCTGACACCTACTTTTATGTCATTTCAGCACCAGGCAAAGACCTTTTTTCTTTTCCTTTTCTCAGGCTTTTTAATTTGAATGGTTTTATTTCAGCTAGTATGTATTAACTTGTTTTATTATGTTTTAAAACGTCCTGGAAATGTGGTTGAAGGGCAGAATCTGAGAATCCCTGCAATAAAAAGAAAAGAAAACAAAACAAATACAAACAGTGGGTAACAGCTTCAGATTAATTATTATCTGTAACAAGCTAAACGTCTTGAAGAAGGCCTTTTCTGTGAATTTTCAGCTTTACTTTTATTGGAATTTTAGCTTAGGGTGGTAGGCAACTACCATAAACAGACCAATAAAAAAAAATCTTTGCATATCTCAGAGGTTATTGAGACGTAAAAACAGTGTTCTCACACATCACACAAGATACACACAGTCACTGCAGCACATTACTCTAATCCAATTGTAGTATGCCATCTCTCTGCAGGGCAAGGGCAATCCTTGTTAAAAGCAGAAATTACCACTACGAAAAAAAGGAGTAAATGCATCTTTTTTCTGTTCTAGGTGTGATGCAGGCTACACTGGACAACACTGTGAAAAGAAAGACTATAGTGTTTTATATGTGGTGCCAGGCCCTGTACGATTTCAATATGTCTTAATAGCAGCAGTGATTGGGACTGTCCAGATCGCTATTATCTGTGTTGTGGTCCTCTGCATTACAAGGTGAGTAACATAGTCAAAGGTATCTTCTAGGGTCAAAGAAAGACATTCTTACCTAGATTACAAGTTATTTCTACAAAAAGCACAGCTGAGAAGTACAGAGGGACATAAATTTGCTTTTCCTCAGAACTTAGAAAGTTTTGAATCTGAGCTCCCAGAAGCGTGGCCAGTATGTCCAGTGCATTCTGGGAGTTACTGTCCCCCCCTCCCCAAACAAAAACCAGTTTTTCCAAGCTCTGCTTTTCCTGCTACCGTCCAATCAAGAGTCAAAACATAGGCTTGCCTGGAGGCCAGCGAGAAGCACTGCTTGCTTACGACTGCTGGGACAATTCTTGCCTGGTGTAACACCATGGGCTTCCTCATATATCATCTTTCCTTCCTAAATTTCTATGATAAGAGATAACCATTGTGCTTTCATTTATATCAGCAATTTAAAAGCTGTTCTGAGGAACACTAAGGTCATTTCCACAATATACTATCATAGTGCTATTATTTCCCTTTCAACATCCTGTGGAATTCTGGGGTTTGTAGTTTGCTGACGCCAAAGAGCTCTCTGGGTAAGAATTCTAAATGCCCTTGCCTAATATGCAAAGCCCAGGATTCCACAGGATGTTGAAAGTAGAATAATAGCACTATGACAGTGTAATATGGAAATAACCTAAGTTTTCCTGGAAGCTTCTCAAGTTCTAAATCAAAAGATCAGTAATGACAAAACAACTCCTACTCTGCAGCCCTTACCAGTGTTCTCTTGTAATGTGCTGTCATAAGAGTGTAAAACATGTTCTGTGGCAGGACTGCAAAAATGTTGTCAGACTGTGCCATCTAGTATTCTTCACCATTGCTGTCCCATTCGCACTAACATTTCACAAATAAAAATTGGAACATATGTGGCCAGGCAACTTCAGAATGTGGTCAAGATGGTGGAGACACATCTTCCCCTCACCAGCTATAATGTGCATTCTGGCTTTTTGTAGGCTGAAAAGGAATCCAACTGGCCTGCCCAGAATTCCATAACTGTACCAGTAGAAGATGAACCAGAATACACAGTAGAAAGTTGGGGGGAGGGTGTCTACTTTTGATACCTCAAGGATTATCATTGATTGTATTTTCCTGGACCACTCTGTTCTTCTCTGTGAAGAAGATAGATAGATAGATAGATAGATAGATAGATAGATAGATAGATAGATAGATCTCTGCAAGGCACACTCGATATACAACTATTGTATATAGAATGTGCCTTGCAAATGCTAATGTGGTGTTGGTTAGCATTTGACTGGTACCTTCAACCACATTCCACTTCAAAATTTAAAATATGACATCTTTCTGCACTCCCATCAGAAAGAACCAATCTCCAAAACCAAACCAGCATTCGAAAGATTTGGAGTAACTGAGATTTAGAAGAGCCACTGCAAGTTAAGTTAGGTAGAACTGGTATAAATGGACTGATAGGAATTCTTTGCATGAGGCAATTTTAAATTTTGTCCATCCATAAATATTGCCAATATATATCCTTCATTGCTTTTCCAAAAAGATTTACAGCTTTCTCCAGTTTCTTTTGGCTTTTCCTCAGACTTCGCAAGGTGATTCAGTCTTCCTCCAGTTACTCCAATAAATTACATGTCTTAAAAATAAATCCCTTTCCAAAAAAAGATGAAAAGAAAAGGGGGGAACAGATATCAGATTCCTATAGAAACTTTAAAAGCTCCAGTATATCTAGGCATCCACATCTCACTATGCTCAGAGGAGAAGTGTGACATTTGGGCCAGAAAAAGGTACAAAATAATTCATAAATCCTTTTCCTGGCCTAAAGGCATAATAGAAAAATGCCTGCTGTAGCCTGGAGATGGCTTGCCGACTCAAGTTGGGTTCATCAACTCTACCCTCAAGAGTCGATGCTCCCCTGCAAAAACGCAATGTATTATATTAAACCAGGTTTCAGGGAACAGAACGATAATTCACACAGGCAAAAATACAGTGTACATAAAAGGATGGAGATGGGAAAGTAACTGCTCAACAGAAAAATAGCACTACATCATGTTGTTCAAGCAATCTTCCACAGTGACTTCAGGTTTGTCAGCTTTGGGCCATAAAGCAAGATAACAGTTTGTATGTGGAGGAAATGGTCGGGTTTTACATGACTCCTATGCAGTCAATCTATAGGAGATGGAGGAGCACCACAAAAGCCAGCCTCTTTAATCTTTTCTTTACATGCAAGCTTTTTCCTTGCATTGTCTTTTTCTCTAGAAAAAGAACATTATGAGGGCTGCGTTATACCACCGTGTGAGAGTTGAATCCAATACAATATGTAATCAGTCATTTATTCATATAAAATCAAATGTTAGTCATAAACTATAAAAAATATGGAAATACAAAATGTCAGACTGCAGGCCAGTACACATTAATCTTAGCTGATCACCTTGGGATAATACATTGAAAGGCAAGGCAATCATTTTCATTGCCCACTGTAAACACTGCAGTCATATAAAACACAGGCTAAGATCCTATATGTGTGCCCTACCCACAGTTGTGTATCCCTCCACCACCTAGCAGCTGTCTGAGGGCCCCTTGCTGCTGTTGCTTATGAGTGGGGAAGGAAGGGTGAAAGGACATGATCCAGACCATAGAGAAACACCTGGTCTCAGCCAGGTTGGCAGGGAGGGAGAAATGAGGGTGTGCTCTGAAATGGATTGTCCTCCCCTGTTCTTTCCATCAGGAGCTCAGAGCAACCAGATCTTCCTGGTTTCCTTCTCCTTCCCCCAGGTAAGAAAGAGCAGCATCAGCCCCTCCTGGGGTATGACAGTTGCCAGATGTGAGAGATTTTTGGACAAAGCATAAGGGCAAGAGAATTGCCTTCTCCTTGTCGTTGTGTGCCTTCAAGTTGTGTCCAGCTTAGATCCTAAGGCAAGCCTCTCATGGGGTTTTCTTGGCAAGATTGGTTCAGAGGGAGTTTGCCCGTGCCTTTCTCTGAAGAAGAGAGAGTGTGACTTGCCCAAAGTCACCCACTGGGTTTCCATGGCTGAGTGGGGATTCAAGCCCTGATCTTCCAGAGTTCCAGTCCAGTGCTCAAACCACTATACGACACTGGGCCTTGGTGTACCATCCAGAAAGGGACTTACGCATGCATAAACTGCACTTATATTACCTTGATTTCTGGGGTCCCTTGGGGGACGCCTTAATGTGCTCCACATGATGGGGAATGGAAACTAGCCAGAGCATGAGCAATAGCAATGCGAGAGGCAGGGTAACCTAGTGGGGTCTTTTTACCCAGTTTTTACCAGGTCAGGCCAAGCCAAAAACCAAACGAAGATGTCCAATAAAATGATTTTATTGAATGAAAGTCTCACACACCAACGCAATCACTCACACACTCACTCAAGACCTATTAAGAAGCAAAAGAGAGGAAACTAGATAGGGGGGATATTGAAGGGATTGTAGCTGGGGTAATACTGCACCTTTTCCTGAAGTCCTTGGTCGGGGAAAAACAGCGGAGAAGTGGAGCTCAGCACGGAGAGGGCTGATGGGGATTACTCAACAGACGGAAAAACGGTCTGCTGGGATGACTGGGAGTGATGCAAAGAAACTCTCAAAAACAGGGACTGTTTGTAGGGGGGAAAAGTACCTGGAAGGCTAATCCTTTGCCGGGGAGAACAATGGGTGTTGCAATGGAAAAGAAGCTCCACAATGGCAACTCCTTTTGCATGATGAGATCACAAGGTGTTGCCAAAGTTTCAGGATCTTCAGTTGCATTGGGTTGTGGTGTGAATTTATGTAGATGGTCCTTGCCTGATAGGATTTTATTGCTATCGGTGCTCAACTTAGGGAAAAGATGCTAATCCCCTCAAGTTGGCTCCTCAGTGGCTGAGGACCCTTTTTTACTGTGGGTTTGCACAGCTTGAGGTCTCCTGGGGCTACATGACTGGAGATTTTACTGGCCTGACCTGGTTTTCGATTGTTCGACCGTTGCTGCCTATGTGCCCATCCAGGTGACCTCTCAGGCACATTGAATCATATTTTAATATCAAAATTGTAGACCCTGGGACAGGGTTTTCCAGTGGGGTAACACTTATCTATAAGTCGCTAACAGGATGCCAGCCACAGTCAATCAACAAAAAGAATATTTTAACAGAGTTAGGCAACCAAACATTGCTGCTAATTGAATTCCTGAGGAATCTTTCCCCAAGAGTCCTATATGTTGTTGTTGTGGGCCTTCAAGTCACTTCAAGTGACTTAAGGAGACCCTAAGGTGAATGTGTCAGGCAGATCCCAAGCAGGGATCTGAACACTGGTCTCCCAGGCCATTTCCACACTAGCCTGTTATAGTGCTATTGTTGCATTTTCAACATCCTATGGAATCCTGGGGTTTGCAGTTTAGGAAGGGGCCTTTGGCCCCCATGCACCATGGCCACACACCCACACCGTAGCCCCGCCCCCACACACTCCAAGCTCCGCCACTGTGCGCTGCTGTTGCATCTAGCTGTGTTGTGTGTTACATTGTATTCCTCCTTACAAATTGATTCCTTGCTTTCACTTTGAATCAGATTGCTTCTTTTCCCTGCTCCAGCATTTTAAATCCATTGGAATACTCTCTATACACATGCAAGCTGTCTGAGCAAGATAAGTTCTGTGAAGGCTGACAGTGCAACCCTAACCAACTGCAGAAAATATCTCCTCAGATGTAAGCTCCAGTGAGCTCAATGGCACTGGCTCATGAGTGCATCCATATAGAATTGCAGCCCAATTTGGAAGTCCCACTGAGCACTGGAAAATCCAGTGGTCTGAGTCAGGATACATAGAGTTGGACTGTGAGTATCAACAACATTGCAGAAGCAAGTGTTTGTAATCATCGGTAAAGCAGTATAATTCCATGAGACTGGAAATAAATGCCCATGCTGTTTAGACTTAAGTATAAATGTTGACAATTTTCAGAACTGAATTCATCATAGAGGTGAAAGAACTAGAGAGTGTTAAGTAAGAGTATAAGATTACTCTATAGTTAGTTCTATGGATGATTTTGACAATGTACGGAAAGACCTCTCCTGGGTTCTTAGGCCTGTGATGGATAGTTAGTACCTGGGTCTAGTAAGAGAAATCCATGGTAATAGGTATAATATAGCATTTTAGACACAATGTAATGTGTAAGGGAAATACGATACAATTATTTTGTTATTTATAATGCTTAACCTCAGAAATCGGATATACGTCCCTGTTCACCAGGGTATTCAATGTTTTTTAAAGTTGATTCTTCTGTTTTATTATTTTATGATTCCTAGAGTTTTAACTAGCTCGGCTGTTTTTACTTCTGCTTTATTATTTGTATTGATTGTTCAACTGAGCTTCTGTTAGCATTTCTTGTGCAGTATGGGAGGGGGGTTTCTTTAGTTTGCTTTGTAAGATAGGCTTTCATAATTTTTTTAAAGAAATTTCACTTTAAATGGCATTAGATCCAAAATTTGCCACTCACAAATGGCAGAGGTTTTTGCTTTTTTTTCATTTGTAAAATGTTTGAAATTCAGTGATTTTCTACTGGGTCATATGAGTGGACTTGGTTACCACCAATTCCTCTCTCCATTTACATCCCCCAAAGCCTTCCAAAATCTGATCCATAGGGCTTGGTACCCCTCTAGAACAATGAGGAAGGTGGCAGTGGACGTTCGAAGGAGCAGTGAAAGGGCAAAAATTGCTTATACTTCCACCCAACATGCACATTTACACCAACTTTTGAAGCAGAAGAGTGTTTAGGGGATACTGCTTCTAAATAAGTTTTATGAAACTTACGGTTTTTGTTGTTAAAAGCTGTGGAATTTGTCAGTGGAGAAGCAGTACATTTAATTTTTTTTTAAGTACGCAAATAAAATCATATTTTTGTAAACTACCTTGAAGAGATCAGGCTGGCTGAGAGAATTTTTAATAGAGGAGGAAAAAAGACTACGTATCCCCATCTGTGTGTGACACAGTGCATGCACACATGCACATGCGTATGCACATCTCTATAATCACAGTTGTTGTTATGTGCCTTCAAGCAGACTTCAACTTATGGTGACCCTATCATGGAGTTTATTCAGGGAAGATTTGCTGTTGCCTTTCCCTGACATTGAGTGTGAATTTCCCAAGATCATCCAGTAAATCTACATGGCTGAGTGAAGACTCAAACCCAGGTTTCCCACAGTCCTAGTCCAGTGCTACACAGTGCTAGTGATTTCTACAATCACCATAATTATTTCCCTTTTCCCCATCGTGGACAAGTTGCCACAGCGTGAGTGGAAGACTCTGCCCCTTGCACAAGAAAGGACCACTGCTTCTTTTCAGTTCCCCCTTTCTGCTGCCTCCCATGCCTTATCCTGTCACACAACTGTCCCAGTTTGGCAGGGACAGTCCCAACTAATCATCTTTCATCCTGCTATTTCAGCTGCTTTTCAAATGTCCCTCCTCCCTCTTTACTTCTTTGTCCTCAGTTTACTTCAGTTGCTTCAAACTGAGTTCAAAGTGCAGAAGTTGTTTGCGCTCAATGAACTCAACAGGGGGAGAGATGAAGATGGAACCATACCCTTCCCAGTAGGATCAGGCAAAAGCAAACTGTTGTAGAATCTCCTAGCTTGTGAGTTCTTCTTCATTAGTAACTTTGTCATCTTGACCACACCCTCATGTTCCTTGGCCACATGTGTCCCAGTCTTTATTAGTGAACAGTTTGGAGGGGTTGCTGTTACGTAGACCTTAACCCTTAGGTTCTTATGCCTTGTACAATTTCTAGTTATGCTACATTGGAAATCTTGTGAACAACTTTCATTGTCTATGTGGCAATCAAGACTTTGGTTTATAATTTTTGTCTGAGCAACTGACGGCACAAGCCTAAGACAGAAGAAATAATCAAACAATGGCAAGTTTTTCTTCAGCGTGGTATCCCTTTTCTTTTGTTTTCAAATAATAATGATCAATGTTTTAATTTTTCAATTTCTTCTCCCAGTGTATGAAAGGATTTTTTGGTTGACTGTTTCAGTTCCATTGATCTGACATTAAGGCAGCTGTTTTTTTTTGTTTTTTAAAATAATAAAGAAACCAAAAATGAAAAGAAAACCTTTCAGGGAAAAGAAGAGTGAGAAAAAAAATCAGTGAACAGAAATCAGTTCATGGTAATTAGACTTCAAGTCACTGTAAACTTTTAAAATCTTTATTTTTTGGGAAAAAAAACAGACTATGACTTGCTTACGTTACCTTGTTGTGTTGAAACACCCACATGTACTTGAACAAGTGAAGAAGTACAGAACTACTGTTGTGTTAAGGGTGTTGGATTAGGACTGGAATCACTCAGGCTCAAATCTCCATTCAGCTGGAGGGTGGGGGTTGGACTCGATGGGCCTTGTGGTCTCTTCAGCTCTATGATTGTATGATTCTAAGGCTATTTCCACACTACACTGTTATAGTTCTATTATTCCACTTTCAGCATCCTATAGGGAGGGGCATTTAGAATTCTCAGCCAGAGGGCTCTTTGGCCTCAGTAAACTACAAACCCCAAAATTCCACAGGATATTGAAAGTGGAATAATAGCACTATAACAGTGTAGTGTGGAAATGGCCTAAGATTCAGCCATAAAGCCCACTGGGTGCCCTAAGGCAAATCACTTGTTCTTGGCCTAAACTAGCTCAGGGTTGTTGGAAGGACAAAAATGAGGAAGAGGACCATTATGTTGTCTTGGCAAAAAGGCAAGCAATAAAAGGTCCACTTAAAAAAATAATTACATTTCAAATCAGCACAGAGTAAACAAGGGCAATCCAACTGCAGAGCTGACAAACCTTTCAAATAAACCTGTTGCATTGATGTACTCCAAAACCACCATTGCATCCTTTTAAATTGGTCAACTGAAGAAAAAGACAAGGGCTGGGATCCTGTTGATGGTGCTCGCTCGCTCACACACACACACACACACACACACACATGTAACTCAGGTCTGCCTTCCTTTGGACATGGGCAAGGAGTTTATTCATTAGCCCTATATACACCATCACAATCTTCCACTCCAGGCAGTTACCAAATCCTGTGGGCCACTGCTACAGTTATTTTGTGGTCAGCAGACAGAGGCCCTTTCCACACGCGAGAAAGGAAACGTGCAAAAACAGAACTCACCGGCTTTCTTGAGCGTCCGGGCGAGTCCATCGGGACGAGGAGCAGCGCGAGCTCGTCGCTCCGCACTGCTCCGGCGTCCAAAATGGCGGCTTCCGGTTGGTGGAGGCTCTCCACCAACTGGAGAAGCTCGCCAGCCTAAAGCCCGCCCCCAGCAGATCTGCAGGCACGCACTTGTGCGCGCCTGCAAATCTGCAGTGGAGCGCGGCGATGGAGCGACACGGAGTTGCGCACTCCGTGCTTTTTAAAAACCTCTTAAAAGAGGTTTTTAAAAAGCATGCTGCGCGACCAGTTCCAGTCACTCCGAACCGGACTGAGGTACGGAACTACAAAAAGTAGTCCGCCCCAGTCCGCTCCACGGTGCAGAAGACCTCCGTCGGAGGTCACTGTGCACCGTTTTAATAGCCCGGTGTGGAAATGGCCAGAGAAACTGGCCTCATTTTCCTTCCTCTGGCTAGACCACTGAAGCCAGGATTAGCCAGATTTGCCTCTTTCACCTGAACATTAAAAAGCCATAGGAATACCTCACCAAGGCTTGACACACACACAAAAAAACACCTGTATGTTCAGCGCATTACATTCCACACACAGAATGAAGGATCTCAGCCACTGATTATATCAGAGACTTGGGGATATATCTGAAGATTTCCCCAAGCTTTTTCTATATGTTACTTTTCAGCTGCCTCCTAGTCATATTTTAACCAGGGCATTCAAGTAACCCTGGCTTCCAGCAAATCCCTGGAGAAATCCCTTGGCATTTTCAGACTGCCAAATAAGAATCAATGTTCTGAGGGGGGGAAAAAAAAAGGATTGCTCCTTTTTGCTCTGGAAAGAGTAGCCATAGCTGTGCAGCCAGGGAAAGATGAGTTGTATAGACAGCCTATCGTTCTCAGCTGCCCTTCCATGGCCCTCAGTCTTTGTGTTACCTTTGCTGTCCTTTGGCAAAGCAAATTTCATGTTCCCTTTCTCTTCTTCACATCCCATTCCCCGATTACTTTCAGGAAATGTCCCAGGAGCAACCGAATCCACAGGCAGAAGCAAAACACAGGGCACTACAGCTCAGACAACACAACCAGAGCATCAACCAGGTTAATTTAAAAGAGCGCATGTTTCCACAATGGCAAAAGTAAGCTGCAGAGGGTTTGGACTTTACAAAATACAGTATTATAGACAAAAGATCTACACATGTTGCCTTGCATTTGTGGTAATCTACACCAATGAAAAAGAAAAAAAACATGTACTACAGCTATATTTGATTATGTATGGATATATTTGAAATAGTATACATTGTCTTGATGTTTTTTTCTGTAATGTAAATAAACTATTTATATCACACAATATAGTTTTTTCTTTTTCATGTATTTGTTATATATAATAAATACTCAGTGATGAGAAAAAAAAAATTTTTTTGCTTTCTTAAATTTACTAAATCTGACCACTGTATTATCTTCTGATCTAAACAGCCTGAGTTGCAATTATGCAAGCATCCATTTACTGAAGGCACAATGGCTTCATTGAAATATGAGGCTCTTCCAGATGGGTCTAAAGAAGTGTGAGTTCTTGAGATATAGCTCATTGGGTTTTGCTGATTGTTGTTGCTTCCACACCAACTCATTGTGTTTGTGAGGCTGTTTGTAGTGGTGGTGGTGGGGGGAATGTGCTCTAGTGCTCTTTTAAACATTTTTGTTTAATGCGGGCGTGTTTTGCTGAGGTGGTCCTATGGCTTGAAGGGCAAATTTTCTCCCTTCTGATTTCATTTTTTAATTTAGAGTTAAAGTCAGCCCTCCACATTTGCTAGGGTTAAGTGCACAGACTCTCACAAAAGTGGAAAAATTGCAAAGATCAAAATGTGAGGAGGGGTGTTGAGGCATGGTGGGGAGAACAGACATGCAGGGTCCAAACCAGGTCAGAGAAAGGAGAGGAAAAGGAGTGGATTGGCATGGTGGCCTTATACTTTCCCTCTCTTCTTCATCTCCTTCTTTAAGTGTGAGGGAGGGCATTGGGCGAGGGTTTGGGGGGCTGAGAAATTGGGCTGCAAGCCATTTCACTGATGTTTTGATGCACTATGGCACCATAACACACAAAAAGAACAACTTTAGAAAAGAGAAGGGAATGTGTCTCAGAATTAAAAAGAAACCCACTTGAGGTTAACAATAAATGGCTGCAGCTGGTGCCAGGAATCACCAGAAAATAGCCTGTGACAATGGAAATGTCATTTCCGTATTATTTTTTAAAAAAAACAACAACCAAAAAACAGAGAAATACAAGAATTACTACAGCCTCCAACTGTTTGTCCCGTCTGGAGGAGCCTTTAGTTAGACTTCTTAAATGGTGCTGATGGGATATAGGCCCTTTCCACATGTGTGGGGGGGAAACGGGCGAAAACGCCCAAAAACAGAGCTTACCGGCAGCCGGGTAAGTCCGCCGTGACACAGAGCAGCGCGAGCTCACTGCTCCGCAGTCCTCCAGCGTCCCAGATGGCAGCTTCCAGTTGGTGGAGGCTCTCTACCAACCGGAGAAGCTCGCCAGCCGGAAGCCCGCCCCCGGCAGATCTGCAGGCAGGCACTTGCGCGCGCTTGCAAATCCGCATCGGAGCCGGGCGACGGAGCGGCACAGGGCTGCGAGCTCCGTGCTTTTTAAAAACCTCGAAAAAGAGGTTTTTAAAAAAACACGCAGCACGGCTAGTTCCGGCCGCTCCTGAGTGGATTCTGGTGTGGAACTACAAAAAGTAGTCCACACCAGTCCACTCTACGGTGTAGAAGACCTCAGTGAGGGGTCACTCTGCACCGTTTCAGAAGCCTGGTTTGGAAATGGCCATAGGCAGCCTAACTGTGCAGAACTGCAGCCAGTACCAGAAAACTCCACTACAGCTATTACCTCCTCATGTATCTCTTATCCCAGTCCTTCCCCCAAAGTAACTGTTACTTGGGTTACTTTTGTGCTTTCTGCAATTTGTTAAAAACCTCTTAGACCATGCTGCAGTCCCCAAAGCAACACACAAATTAAAACATATAAACAATATTGTAATAAATAGCATGCTGAACCAATTAAAGCAGGAGGAAAACAATCTCTGGAAACAGAGCGCAGAATTACATTTAAAATGCAACTCCAAGAGGTTGAAACAAAGATTTAATGGCTCATCTAAAACCAAAGAAGGAAAGAGTCAGTCTCAGCTCCCACGGGAAGAAGTTGAGTGAGCAGTTCAACCTCCGAGGTTAACAGTACTCCAAACAAGACCTGCCATGTGTGGCCAAGGGAGACTGACCAGCCTCATGTGGCACCATCAGGCAGACTGGAAGAAGGCAAGAAACAGTGTCTGGATAGTACAGCATGTAAAGTGTTGGCTCCAGCAAGGGAGTGGTGGGGATGACATGTGCAGATTCTGCTTGGAGCAGCAAAATGTCTTTGGGTAGCACTGACCACAGAGGTGAGGACATTGAATTCCTTTCAGCCATGCATTCAGGGATGTGGCTCTCCCGATATTGTTGGATTGCATATCCCACTATATTTCGTGCATTGGCTATGGTGGTGGTGGAATGTATTTGCCACTCACTATAAAAAGTGATAGGGCAGTGATAGGGCTGATGGGAACTAAAGTCCAACATCATCTGGAGAACTCCACTTCTCCCACCTCTTCTTTAATTCTTTCTGAGAATTCTCCCTCAAAAGGAGCACCTTGGCTTTTAAATTCAGTGACTGGTTGTGTAAGTGGGCAGAGAATAAACATGAAAAGAAAAACTCAAGCACAGCCCATCTTGAAGAAATTTCCAGCTTTTAATAAAGTGACTGACACAGTTTCTTCTCTGTCACATTAAAAGTATTACCTAAAGAAGGTGGAAGGGAATGTTAACTCTGAAATGCCAAGGAGATGTTATTTCCTCAAAAGTGCATTGCTGCAACTTAGTTCTCTGCTAAAGAACATGAGGAAGCCACAACCAAAACATCACACAGATACACAAAAAGTAATTTCTTCCATTGCTAATGTTCAGGTTAAGAATCTTGTTTCACGCATAACCAAACCAGCACTATCTTCATTCAGGAGGAAGGTATCAGCAGGTTTAGGGGAACACCAAGTTTTGTAGAAGTGTAAACATGGAGAGAGGAACTATACAGAAGAACACTGTCCTCCCCGCCCCCCCCCAAAAAAACATACCAGTGATGATGGATCCCTACAAGGAAGAATAGAAATCCAGGTAGAAAGGACAAGTGAATGTAGCATCCAGGCAGGATTCTGTCCAGCCAACAAAGAACAAGAATGCTCCACACTACAACATTTAGTTGCAGGATTTGTTTGTAATAATCCAGTTCTATTCTGTCTAATATGACTGGGCCAAAAATCTATCTGCTAAGACTTCAGAGGGCAGGATGTCCATTGAAAAAGGCTGAAATCCATGTTCCCAAAATCCTGTTTAACCCAGGGGAGGCTCTAGTTCACAGCTGGCCCAGTTCAAAGCTGTTTTTCTTCTGGACCACTGCTACATCATTACTCACAGTTACCATTTCTGAATTGGGTCCAGGTGATTCTGTGCATATTTTCCTTGGGAGTAACCCCCCTTTCTGCAACCAGATGTGCTCATTAATTTAACTTGACCAGAACAGTCACCTTGCAGCTTGATTTTAACCCAAATTTACTTAGAATGAAGACCTACTGATTTCCTTGGGATTTACTTCAGAGCAAACACGGTAAGGAGACTGAAGACATGAATTTATTTTCTCCCTCATCAAATCCATACTTTCCCTACTAGCAAATCTACACTTTCAAAACAAGATTCATAAACACCATCCTTTGGTCCACCTTAGTCTCCACTGCTTACACCCATATTTAACTATAATGCAAATTAAAAGACTGCAGCGTGGTTAGAATGGAGGAGTTTGCTTTGATGTTGCTATAATGAACCTCACTGGTAACAGTATGTTAACTCTCACTCTAAAACAAAACTTGCAGCTAGGACCAAAAAAAATGTGCATTTATAGTCAAGGGGGACACAAGACAGTTTAATGGTGTGTCTGATGTGGGATGAGAGGAGAGACAGCCTTTAATCATTTTATTTCAAAGGAGCTTTAGAGATCTTTTGAAGATGAATTACTTCCCCGAGCTTTATCAGAACAGAATAAGAGGCAGAGAGATTTCCCACTCACCTTTCATCCACCTCCTGATCTCCAGGTTAAACTAGGCATACACGTACAGGTAGGCTCAAATGCACAGATCCACAGCAAGGCTGAGTGGTGCACACAGCTGGGATATGGTTACAGATCCAACAATGTAGTGGTAAATTCTGAAGTTCAGGACTCATCATATGAGTCTCCATAGCCTTGCCTCCAAGGAGAGTTAAAAACAAATCAGGCAGCTGTTTTGAACCATAGCAACAATCCCAGTGTAGTAGTTTTCATCTTCAAAGGGAGCAGTCCTTTTGGAAAGCTAATGGATCTTAATTGACTATTCAAGACCAAGCCAACCCACCAAGACTGTTTGCATTAGGACAGGGTAGCTCATAACAATATATAATTCCTGGGGTAAATCTTCCCCTCCTACCATCACCAGGTACTATGAGAGTTTCAGCTATGTTCAGAGAGGATAAGAGAATCTTGTCATCATCTCTACAAATTAAAATGTCCTAGTTCTGGTTCTACTGCACCACTCTACCCACCATGACTGTACTGAACCTATTGTAGGCTCATTCTGGGGTAGTGCTTGGATAGGGTGCATGAACGAAAGGAAGAGGGGTACAGCCCCACATTCGAGCCCTACCCCAACGTCCATGACCTTCCCAAGTTGAATGAAGAAGTCGTCTCCTCACCCCCATCAATTTACAAAAGCATTGTCAAGAAGGGGGGAAGAATCATGCAGGAGGTTACTTCCTTTCAGCCTGCAAAGCCCTGGCAAAATGGTCACTTGAAGTTCTCTTGCCTTGCTCCTCAGATCACTTTGCAAGTGTCCCTGATTGGTTATGCTCTCCCACAGAACCCAGTGTGAAGAGCATTGCCATGACTCTAACATTTGCCGCCCAGTGACATCACATACATAAAGTAAAGCTGACTGGCTGGGATCACTCCAGAAGAAAAACTCATGGAAACCCAGGTGTAGTTCATTGCAATCTACAAATGAAATTGTTTTATCTCCTCCCTTCCCCTTCTCTTCCTCACAAATGGAACAGAAAGCAGAGGTGAGCTAAAGGTATACATCTACACATTATTGTAAGAATAAGCCACAGTCTGGAGACAGACCATAACTCAGTGATACAGCAAATGCTTCACATGCAGGTCACTGGTTCAATCCCTGGCATCTCTGCTTAAGTCAGGTAGCAAGTGACAAAAAAGACCTCAGAAAACTGGTGCCAATCAGAGTAAACAATACTAAGCTAGAGGGACAAACACTCTGATCTGATTCAGGGTCACTTCCATTGCAATCCAACTCTACCCCCTTTCTACAGAGGTTCATGGGAATTTCTTTCCTCCTAATGGTTTGAGCCCAACTAGCATATCTGGCATAAATATTACCAAGGGCAACCCTCCTCCTTCTCTTCCACGGCCACTAAATCTTCCAACATGGCTTTTTTGACCCCGCTCCCCTGGCATTGGCACCCAAGGCATGTGTCCTACTTTTCCCCACCCTAGATATACCTCTGTTGAGCCCCGATTTAAACTGTCAATGTCAGGCGGCAGCTAAGCAGACACAGAGGCAGGAGCTGAGTTTATGGCTTTAGTAATAAAGAAATTAAGAGGTTACGTCACCAAAACAAACATCCAAGTCCCAGGAGCAGCAAACCCAAACAGCAAGGTTTAGCCTGGAACAGAAAGGCCACGCCACAGGATGCAGATTCCCGGTTGATAGACGGTTGTTGCCCCGTGCCCAACTCCAACAGCATCTGTCTTAAATACACAGTCTTTAGCCCAGCTGGGGTTGATCAAATGTCCGTTGGCCCAGCTCACAGCTGGAGCCCCTCAAGACTTCAGGGCTGATTCATCAGGTGCTTCTCCCGCAGCCGCTGAGACCTCCGAACCACCCCCTTTTCCAGCCGCTTCTGGAGGAATGTGGGGGGAGGGTCTGCTGCAAACTCCAGGCTAGAGTCAGAAACACCAGCCTCTGTCGAGTCAGAAGCACTAGCCTCTGCCTCTGGAGCAGAAACATCTGCTGCAGGTACTGGCTCGGGATCCATGCCCGGGACAGTTGTGGGGTCACTGGCAGACTCCTCCCTAGACTCTGCAGGAGTCCCCTCTCCCGAAGGCCCCTCCAAGGGATCCTCCCCCAGCTGGGAGTCCAAGTATAAATCGGAGTCCAAGTCTGAATCAGCAGCACGCTCAGCCTGGCTCGTGACATAAGCATACGAATGCCTGGCTGATCAAAACAGACTATGTCACCCCCCATGGCCTCCTCCCCCAAAAATGCTACACAGAGTATGGGATACCTGCTGAATGGTGTTAGCTATGCTGCCTGTGGGAAGGAGGACCCCTGAAAACTTAGGCCCTTTCCACACGAGGCGAGGGAATTGCTCCGTGCCATTACTCACCGCTTCTTCTGGGGTCCGAAGCAACATGGACTGTCCCTGAAGCCCTTCTGCAGGGCTCCTCCTTGATCCAGGGCAAATCAGAGCAGTGTGAGGTCTGTAGATCTGCACTGCTCCGGCTTCCAAAATGGTGGCTCCGGCTTCCAAAATGGCGGCTCCGGCTTCCAAAACGGCGGCTTCTGGCTTCCAAAATGGCGGCTTCCAGTTAGTCGTGGGTTCTGACCAACAGCTGAAGCTCGCCACGCCTAAAGCCCGCCCTCCACAGATGGCAGGCTCGCATTGGTGCGAGCCTGAGAATCTACACAAGAGAGCAGGAACGCAATGGCGCGTTCCAGGAAAATAAAGACCTGCTTTTTCCGGTCTTTCAAAAATACGCTGGAAGACCACTTGAGGTCGTCTTGGAGCAGACTGAGGTGCGGATCTCTGGTAAGTAGTCCACTCCTAGTCCCCTCCAAGGTGAAGACGACCTCCATGCGAGGACGCACTGCCCTGTTCTAATTGCCTGGTGCGGAAAGGGCCCCTGTGAGGCCCTTCTGTCCACAGAAGACAGAGCGAGCCTTCACCCAGTTGGACATGTTGTATATAGGATTTGTGGAATGCTTTTCAAAATGGGTGGACAGATGAAAAACTGTCCTTCTAGTTGTTCATATCTCATAAACTCTTTCCATAACAATGAGAGTTTCTCATATTCTTGGCTGGAATTTTTTTTCCTCAGTGGCACATGAATTTTTTAATATTAATTATTAATATCAATATTTTAATTAATTTTAATATTAATAATATTAATATTTTTAACATTCCTTTAATAAGCCTTGGGGAATTGACTGTTTTATAAAATGGTTTGTGATGGTGCTGCACTGCCTTTATTCTTTGTTTTAAAATCATATTTTAAGTGGTTTTTATTTTCTTGATAGTATAACATTCAACTTTTTTCTCAACTTTTTGCATTTTTTTTACATTTTCTCCTTGAGTAAAAAAGAAGAAAAAATAACACAAACCAAGCACACTTAAACAAAAAAAAATGCATTCATATAAACATCAATAAACATCCTAACCTACACATGACCAAAACAAAAACTAACAAAACATAACTAAAAATTGGTTCCTGTCCTTGTCGCAAACAGTTCATATTGTTTATACATTTACGTCTAACTATTGAATAATTCATTTTATCCCATAGTTATTAACTTTTTGCATATTTTTAACCACATGTGGGGGGGTTTTCTAATGTAATTCTATTTTATAAGCTGCCTTGAGTCCCAGTTTGGGAAAAAGGTGGAGTATTAAAAAAAAAAAATGGATGGATGGATGGATGGATGGATGGATGGATGGATGGATGGATGAATGGATGGTTAGATGGATATTTTTCTGAAGACAGAACTATGTGCATTGTGTCATTGCTCATTCTGTGTAAGACATGATATGCCTGAGTAAGTTTCAATTAGTTGTTCAATTTAAAAAGAAACCTCTGACTGAGATTAGACTGGGGAGGTTTCTCGAGTAAAGATAGCATTGATTTTTTTAATGAAGAAGGCATACAATTTGTATAAATACAGTGCATAGAGTTGCTGTTTGGTTTGTAATCACACCTCTGAAATCCAATACTGTACAGTATAGAGCTATAATGACCTATTCTTCAACTCCCTATATCACAATTAGAGTTTTCAATTTTTGGGGCCCTGCCTGAATTTCTGTTACCGCCCATGCCAACTCCTGGAATACCCATATAAGGAGATGAATTGTTGCCATTTCTGAAAGATCATGAATAGTATGGCAGAAAGTGCAGATCTGAGCACAGTTGGATGACCTCTCACAGCTTTAACAGTGGCGTGACAGTTTTATAACCTTGATACAATTCTATCATTGTACATGGAGACACAGATTAAATAAAATATTTCAATAGATGCATGGAAAAGAGTTTGGACCAGACATTGTCATTCTTAAGGTAAATCCTACATTGTGTTCCTCTGCATCTCCTCATCATTTTGTCCAGAGTTTGTTCTGCAAACAAACTGAATTCACATAGGTTTCATATCCAATTACAGGAGAAATGTCTTGGATCTGTGGTGTTGTGTTTAGAGTGTTCTACTTGGACTTTGGAGATCCAGGCCCAGTTCTCCACCAAGCCATGAAACTTTCTGGATGACAATGAGACATTTCCTTTGACTGGCATAGCACAGGGGGATGTTGGGAAGAGAAGAAACAAGAGAACCATGTACACCACCTTGAATTCACTAAAAAAAAGAAGAAGAAGAAGGGATATAAATGCAAATAATAAAAATGACATCACCAGGGCCTGCCCCCATAGCATGACCTTCTCATAACATCACCAGAGGATCATGCCTGGGGCTGAGTGTGTGGACTGCTTTTAATCCGGGGTCCTTTCATACTCCACAATCACAGCCCCATGATTCCACTCAAATTGCCATGGCCGCATCCTATGGAATCCTGGGGTTTGTTGTGCGGGGATGCAAAAGAGCTCTCTAGCCAAGGATTCCAAAGGCACCTCCCTCAACAGCCAATCCCAGGATTCCAAAAGATGGAACCGTGGTAATTAAAGTGGAATTATCACTCTATAACTGTGTAGTGTGAAAAGGCCCCTGGTAAATTCTAGTTCACAATATCCTCCCTCCATCTCAATCTCCTATTTGATTTCCCTCAATAACGTGAGTTCCTATGTGGACAAGTCCATAAGTTACCACATTAACTGGGGATAATTCTGTGTTGCTGCCTGTTTTGTTTTTCCTCCAGTAAAATTGTTGTTCTAGGTCTTGGTAGCTGGCTTCAATTAATCTGTGCCCCTGTCAGACCTCCTTGCCTTCTTCAGCCATGGTCAAATGAAGTGCTAAGTGGACTTTCAAATCTTATCCATGGATTGCAACAAATTTCCCATGGCACCCGTACACCCATTTGGCATTTGTTCATTGCTCTTCATCTTGGCATAGACATCTACACCCCTACATCCCAATCCTACGGATCACTATTTGCAGACTTAGAGTCTTTGCAGTAATTAGTCAGTATGTTTTTTGAGACATTCACAGAATTCACTTTCAGTCAAGATCAGAAATAATTTTGATTCTTTACACTAACTAAAAGCCCCCAAAACAGGATCTAATCTAAGTATGCAGCCCACAATATACAATATATACTTGTTAAATGTCCAGTTAAAATCCAAAGTTCCATCTAAGTATGATAGTCCGTTCAACATATTCTAAACAAAATTTCAATTTCTCAGATTATGCTATGCATTTGACTCATTTCATTCAAACTGTATTGATTAATCACAGAATTTTATTGAGAACATCATATAACATTCATTGCATTCAGCAAAAGATCTGGCCAATCAAGATCATCATGAATGGGGTTTTTTTTTTCATTTTGAGCTCTTAAATGTCATTTGTTCAGTAGTTACTTTGAAGAGTACAATTTAGTCACCCAGTATGCATTCTTTCATTCTTTCATTCATTTATTCATTCATGTGATTATATCCCACCATTTTCCCAAAACTCAAGCTAGCTCACAACAAGATGAACAAAAAAATACAGATTTTTTTAAAAAAAACTATTAATATTAAATTAATTATAATATAATATAATATAATATAATACAATATATAATATATATTATAATATATTATATAATAATATAATATAATAAACCAATTAATATGATTAAAACAATTATGAAATAGAAAACAACTGAACAAAAAGCAATTTAAAGTTGCATCAATAAAGAAAGTACCACCTACTAATTCATAGAGGTTTGAGTCCGCAAAAGGTCCTTGAGACCTCACACACCCAGAAACAGAGCCAAGTAGAGCTTAGTTAATAGACAGAAGATTGAAACAATGCAAATATTGGTCCAATTAATTCCATGGTAAACATTCCATTCCACACAGTCTTGTCCTAGACACAGCTGCAAACTCAAGCAGCTCTTGCTGAAGCAAACACAGTCAAGCAGCTTTACCATTCCACCGGCCATCTCATTTTCTCCATTTTACAGAGTCCTCTCAGTTCACACATGAAAGCCCACTTTACCTCACCACCTCACTCATGCCAAAGGGGCTTGTCATTTGGGAAGCCATTCTGGCTGTGCCCTTCTGATGCCCCTATGCTGGAGCATGGCAGCCCAGGCTGTTTGAAGTATGTGCCAAACCCCAGAATGCCTCAGAAGCATTCCAAAGGAAAACATATGATGACTCTGGCTGGAACGACTGCCCGATCGGATCGGCTGAAGGATGGAGAAGTCTTCTCCTGGGGATGGCAGTGTAGGGGACTCTTCCCTGCTCCCTTTTTCTACCTTCCAGGTTTCTATTAATGCTTGCCAGAATCATTATGATCTGCTCAAAGAATTTGTCCATACATGAAGATGCTCTGCACCTAGATTGCAGAAGAATGACTGCCTCTTCACAGAGGGTGAAAAAGAGAGACATCTCTACCTGAAAGAACAGGGGCTGATATAGGACGCCCTTCCAACTACCTGATGACTCCTCCTCTTTCCCAGGTAAATAGCTGGGAAGTTGGGGGAGCTACTTTTTTGGTCTATGACCCCAGCCAAGGTCTGGCTCTGGAACGTTGAGTTTTCTGGATTTCAGTGTGGCCATTTCTGAAACTGACTCTATTGTGCTTCATTAATTTTGGGATCCGTAATTCAGAATGTCATCGAGCTCATGAAAAGCACAGTATTTTAAAAGTGTGCCTACATGCTCCATGTAACACAGAGAGGGACACATGTATAAACAAACACATACCTATGTCTCAGTGTTTCTGCAGTCTTATCCAAAGGCTGCCACAGAGCAGTAAAATTTGCTGCAGTCTTGTACTGAAGCTGCCAAGAGCATGTAATAATAATAATAAAAGGCTGCTCCCATTTGGTTTTACAGTGCTAAAGTAGATGGCATTAACCAGGGCTTATAAATAAAAAGTAACTACTGTAGCACTCGATTTAAGAAGCCTGCGATTGGGTGATCAAAACCCCGGATGAGGCCTTTGGGTTGACCTTTGCTCGCTATTATTTTTCTCCCTCTCTAGTTTCTGTGTGCCCTTTTCTGGTGGTAGGTGAAGTCATTAAATGCTTATGCAAATGAGACGAGAGACACACCGCCAGGAGAGAGAGCATGAGAGAGAGAGAAAGAGAGGATGGCCTTTGCTATGGTGAAAATAAATAAATAAATACATTTTATAAACCACCAAACCCAACAAGTTCAGCAAGTACTAGATTCCTCTAAGACAGATGTGCACACTTTGGGCATTTTTATTTAGTTATCTATATTAATATTCTAGTCACCACTCTGCAAAAAAAGTAACAAGCAGGGGCCGGAAAAGAGAAATAGAGGACTAGAGAGCCTGCATGTAGTGGTTTGAGAATTGGACTGCAATCCTGGAGACCAAGGTTTGATTCCCTGCTTGGCCATGGAAAACTCTGGGTGATTTTCGACACATCGCACAATCCTAGCCCCAGAAAACCCTGTGATAGGTTTGCCTTAGGGTTGCCATAAGTCGGAAATGACTTGAAGGCACATAACGAGAACAATAAAGGGGAATAACAGCAAAACGAGAGGGGAAACCACCAGCTCTTCACTAGTGACATTTTTAAAAAGAAGAGGCCAACTGTGGCTGTCTGGGGTATCCTTTTATGCCTTGGGACCCTCTAGGAGCCACATAGGCAAAACAACAAAAAACAAAAGAAAAAATCCAAAGTGGCCAGAAAGCCACTTCAGATTGTCAAAAATGGGTATTTGAGGACATTAACCAGTACAGGCAATTCAGTCTATTGGAAAGATAAAATCTTGCAGTTGGAGACTCCAGGGATGAGCCTTTCACCTTTTCTTGTGGGCAGAAAACAGTCAAGCTGGGGATCCTACAAGTGTAAGGGCCACAAAAACATCCCTGGGGTACCTCATAGAATGGCTCACCTTCACCTCTGACCAGTCACAAAAAGACTACAGTTGTTCCATATCTGTCTCTGGCTTTTAAAATCCAAATGAGCAGGATGGTCCACTGCCCTGGTGGGGAGGTAGAGTTCGGATTTTATTGCCCAGGTGTAAGGAAAGAGCTCCAGGCCTATAACGTGACCAGAATTAGAGGCTATGGACAGGACTTTCTGCATGTTTTATGTTTTTCAAATAATAATAAAAAAGGACCTTTGTGTTCACAGACCAATAAAAATGATGAGTGTTTACAGGGTGCTGACTCTGGCAGCAACAATGTATGCAAGACAGAGGAACTACAAGCCCTTGCATGAAATTAAATGTGTGGGAGGAGGCAGGCTTGCCATTATCGTTATTCAGTGTGATGCTGTTAGATGTTTGCAAGTTTTATTCTCACTGTTACCAACTTGCTTCCTCAATACAAACAGCACACCTTGCTGGGCCAGGAGGAATTCTACTCAGTTAGGGGGACCCTACATAGGCTATGGAAAGCTTTTTGAGTTTTGGACTAGGATTTCAGGAGAGCCAAGTTTTGAATCGCTGCTTGGCCATGGAAACCCAATGGGTGACCTTGGGAAAATCTCATATCAGTGGCCAATCCCCTCTGAAGAAACCTGTCCAAGAAAACCCTGTAGGGGGTCCCCTTAGAGTCATCATAAGTCAGAAATGGCTTGAATGAATATGTAGGACAGGGCTTTCCAAATGGTGTGTCGTCGCCTACAATCTTGGAAATGTATGTCATTATGTATAAATCATAGATTTTTAAAAGTATATGAAAGGTTTTCATGAGACATGTTGTGTCCCCATACATTTTGTTATTACAATGTGTCTGTACTCTTTATAAGGGGTTAGTTTAACCTCCAGTTTGCTAATAAAACTGAATTACTGTGTCACGAAACGATGCATGTCTAAAAAGTGTGTCACCAACATGAAAAGTCTGGAAAGCTCTGATGTAGGGTATCTGATCAGTCTTTCAGTCTGATATAGCACCGTATGAGAGCATATGAAAGCAATCAAGCCCCATGTGCAACTGCCAGACAATTATAGGCCCTTTAGAACAGCTTCTGCTAGAACGTCTCCTATGCCTAATGAGTGACTGAAGAGAAGGGAAAGGTAATGGGCAATCCAGAGCACAGTTAAGAGCTATTTAAGCTCATTGATTGCAAGTGCACTTAATGTTGTGCTGCATTGTTGCCAATACTCACTAGTTGGTTGGTTTATATTTGACTCCTCTTAATATAAAAACATAATACACACTATTCTGAGGAACACCCTAGGCAACATAAAACCATGGCGCAGACTATTAAAACAGTACAATAGCTTTTGCTTATAATCCACTGACGCAAATGGCATTTTAAAAAAGGAGAAGCACACTCATGTTTTTGCATAATTCTCATTCATCTCACTGGGGTTTTGCATATGCGGGCCCTACTAGCTCAGGAGAAAGGTCCTGCTTCTTAACAGTGACCAGCCAGATACCACTGAGAAACCTATAAGTAGGACATACACTTAACCTGTCTCATGTTTGCACCTCCACCCCCACCCCACCCCTTCGTGATGCATGCAGTCTCTGGGATGTGGAGATCCTAATCAGCTAACTTCCACAGGGATTTTGTCTTCTGGTGAGGCTGAGCCCATCATAAGCCAAGGTGAGACAGCAGCTTCAAGTGCTAGATGATGAGCTGGGGTGGGCACCACAACACTCTTGTTTTCCCATCCATCCTTTGTATTTAGCAGAAAGACTTCCAGGTACAGGGTGAAAAACTAAAGTACTCTTTATTCATCTTGCAGGAGTAAATTTGTGGGCCATGAAACAAAACAAAACAAAAATCCAAAATGCAACTTGTAGTAAAAACTTCCACCTAAAAGGCACAAAATACTTCATGTGAGCTCCCAAAACTCACAGTCTTCCTCATCAGATGAGGATGATAATAAAACAGGAGGGTAAGGAAAATAACAGAGGTTGGCATCCTCTTCAGTATTTATGATGTCATCCACCAGACTTACAACATCATAACTACTGGGATTCATGTTTACAGTGATTGCACTTTGCAATGTATGAAAGTGGCCACCTGCAGTATTGCCTGGCTCAGATTCCAAGCTTTTGCTTTAACAAAAGTATATATCTAGTTCTAGTGGGAGCTGAGATAGGGAGCACAATGTGTAGCCACTATTCTGCTTAAATTTCAGGCAACAATGCTGTGGCTTGTTGCAGATGCCTGTCCTGACCCTTTCCTCCTTCCACTGGTTAAAGACAGGAGAGAAAGAGAGAGAGTTCTCTGACTGAGAATTCTAAAGGCCCCTCCCTAAACTGCAAACCCCAGGATTCCATAGGAGGTTGAAAGTGGAATAATAGCACTATAACAGCGTAGTGTGGAAATCGCCTAATACTCTTACTGTAGAGGTGTTTGACAGAAAGAGAAGAGGGTATGACACAGAGGAGGAGGAGCGGGAGGTATTGCTTTTTAACTTAAGTAGCCAGAACACAGAACGCATGCTCTGCTTAATGGGGGTTGGATGTGGGAAGGGACTGTATATTAAGTCAGCCTGGAAGCGGAGCAGCCAAACAGCACAAAGGCCAAGATTTCCAGTTTCAGCTGCACTGCAGCTGTTTTGTTGTGCCAGTGTACTCAATAGCTCGGTGAAAACAAGGAGGGGGTGTTCCTTATGCAATATTGGGAGAAATAGGGTGGAGAAATAGCAATGGTACAGACTGGTGACGTCCATGTCTGATGCTTGAGTCTGGAAAGTGCTTTGAATGATTTGGTGTTTGTATGTCTACATGTATGTGAATGAGTGGGATCTGTGTACGGTCAACTGCAAAGAGTGTTGGGACTCTGCTATCATTCCCCCCACCCATGCAAGAGTAAAGCTATTAAATAAAAACAATCCTGTTGTAAAGCATAAAAATGTCAAATTTACAGATCTTTATTTAGGGTTAAATTTGATTTTTAACCCCTCTGTTCTCCCTCTAGCCCTCCATCATTTCTTCTCTCCACACTCAGGGCCTTTCCATCCTATACTGTTATAGTGCTATTATTCCACTTTCAGCAGCCTGTGGAATCCTGGGATTTGCAGTTTAGGGAGGAGGATCTAGAATTCTCAGCCAGAGAGCTCTTGGGCCTCAGGAAACTGCAAACCCCAAAATTCCACTGGATGCTGAAAGTGGGATAACAGCACTATAACAGTGTAGGGCAGAAAGGCCTTCAGTCTGAGAGACTGTTTTTTTAAAAAAAATACTGTTGCGAAGGTGGAGATCATCCATCAGTTCTCCACTTTCAAAGAGAATTATAGGGTGCCAGCCATAGGTATGTGTATACTCACACACATACACACACATTATGATTGGTATTCTGTTGGTTAGTCCCAACTAGAAAAAATCTATTTAATCAATTGTTAAATATTAAGTCAGCACATAGATCCACCAACAGAATGAGTCTATCCTAGTTATTACTAACAGCAATATGTAAGCTTCTGTGTGTGCATTAATTAATTAATTAACTAACTAAAGAATCATTCCTCGTTACCATTTAATTTTTTTCTCAGGCCATTTCCTCACTACACATTTACAGTGCTATTATTCCCACTTTCAACATCCTGTGGAATTCTGGGGTTTGTAGTTTAATGAGGCCAAAGAGCTCCCTGGCTGAGAATTCTAAATGCCCCTCCCTAAACTGCAAACCCCAGAATTCCATAGGATGGTGAAAGTGGAATAATAGCACTATAACACTGTAGTGCAGAAATGGCCTCAGTGATGCATTACATGGTAATAGGGAATGCAGGAAGAGACTGAAAGGGTAGTAGGTTAGAAAAGATTTATACTGAGAATCAGAAAGAAAATATGGAAAGGCTGTGTTAAGAGGTCTATCGCTTTGTATTAGCACTTGTTTTGAGATATGTATTATTTTTCTTTACACAAAGTGCCACCTTTCAGGTGTAGTTACAGACTATGTAGGATCGTTATATAGTATATCATGCTTTTGTACTAATTTCCAACAGGGCAGTAGCTGGAGCATTGCAGAAGGCAAAAAGTGCCTGTAATACAGCAGGATGAGAAAGCAGAGACTCACAGAGATACAATTCTACCTGTGAGAAGTATGTTCATAAGATCTTCCTGATTCTGAACTCCAAAGATTACTCCACTGCAAGTTAAAAATGCACTGTACGAATATTTTGTGTCTTATATTCTAAAAGTGGCTATGAAAAGGTTTGCATTACTGTATATGTAATAACTTACATAACTAGGGTTTTGGGGGTGGTTGAGGTGTTTGTTTGTTTAGAAGGAGAAGGTGCTAATTCTAGAATAAAAATGCCCTAAAGTGACAAATTTAAAAAAAACCCAATATAAAGACAAGAATATTACCATGAGTTGCCATCTGTTATCAAAAGAAAGGACAGATTATAGGGGAGCCTATGTACATGAGTTGAGAGTTACATCACCATATTAAGGTGTTTAAATATACTCTTTAAAATGTCCATATATTAATTCCATTCTTTTCCTTATTGTTGTATTGTAGGGTATATCATGCTTGAATTACAAATATGGGATGGCTAACTGAAACTTACTGCATGCCTAAAGCCACCTAACAGGATGAGCCAGACCTCATGGGGAAGCCTGGACAGATTATCTAGATCCATTTCGGTGTGTTCTCAAGCCTGGTAAAGCAATGGAGACAGCTTTGATCACTTTGATGGCTAACTTGCATCAGGAACTGGACAGGAGAAGCATGCTCCTGTTGGTTCTGCTAGACCTCTTGGCAGTTTTAAACCCACTGGCAGCTTTCAAAAACATTGACCATGGGTCACCTTACTTGGATGGGATTTAGGGGCATTGTTTTGTTTTACAGTGGCTTGATTTCTTCCTGGAAGGGCAAATCCAGAAGGTGGTGCTGGGGGATTCCTGTTCAATGCCTTGGCCATTGGCGTGTGGAGAGCCTCAGGGTTCTATCTTGTCCCTATGCTAATTCACATCTACATGAAACTGCTGAGAGAGGTTGTCTAGAGTTTTGAAGTCAGGTATTATCAGTATGCTGATGATACCAAACATGTATTACTCCTTTGCACTTAATTCCAAGGAAGCTGTTCCTGTCCTGAAGTAGTGCCTGAAAGCTGTAATGGACTGAATGAGGGTGAATAAACTGAAGCTTAATCTCGACAATACAGAGGTGCTTTGGTCAGTCAAAGGACAGATCTGGGAATCGGGATTCAGCTTGTGTTAGATGGATTTACCCTTCCCCTGAAAATGCAGGTTCACAGTTTCAGAGTACAACCCTGGATTCAACTCTAAGCCTGGAAGGCCAGGTTTTGGCCATGATCAGGAGTGCATTTGCATAGTTAAAACTAGTGTGCCAACTGTACCCATTCCTGGAGAAGTCAGATCTGTCCACACATCCCTTGGTTACATCCTGTTTTGATTACTATAATGCACTTTTTGTGAGGTTGCCTTTGAAAAGTGCTCAGAAATGTCAATTGGTCCAAAGAGCCGCAGCCAGATTGCTAACTGGGACTGGCTACAGGCAGCACAAACTCCCTTGTTGCAACAGGTCTGATGGCTGCAGTGGACATTTCCAGGCATAACTCAAAGTGCTGATGAAGACCTGTAAAGCCCCATACATCCTGGGTCCAGGCTGTTTGAAGTTTTATGGCCTCGCACACCTCCCACAATTGGTATAGTTTAATTGGCAAATATTATTTAATTGGCACTATATTAATTAGCATTGATATAAACAATACCTGAGGTGACTGGAAGGTCAAGCTGGAAGAGGAAGATTACTGATTGGAAACATGAGATAGCAAGTCAGGTCAGCCACACCCACCTCCTGGGCAAAAGCCCAAGTCATTGACAGGCTAATACCGTGACCACTCTCAAGACTATAGGCTTCTGCTAATGAGCCGGACATCTCAGAGCTGAAAGGGGGAATCCCTACCAAATTGTGATTGCTTTAACCCTGACTTTGCACATCTGGACATTTCCCTATTGTCTTTCTGACCTCACCAACATATTAGGCTATTACAACAGCCATTATCATTTTGTCACGTAAACACCAAGACCATTAACTCTGCCCGAACTTCATTGTTTGTGTTGTAACTCCCATTGTCCATTTGGCTGGAAGAGCAATTCACACCCATATCCACAGGATATTTCTCATGTATTACAGCTCCTGATTTTGAGCAGTTGCGTGCAGTCTCTTGCCTTTCTGAATGCCACATTGTCCAGTTGATTCCTGAATGAGAACTGTCCTTAGGTGCCTACCTAAGCCATGTCACTGCTTTCCTCGCTGCTCTCTGGACCAGTAAATATTGCCTTAACCCTTTTTTCCCTTTCCCTTTGGTTAGTTATTGTGTGCGTGAGTGAGTGGTTGGATCACTGAGTATTAGTGTGAATTTCTTTCAATAAAACACATTTTATTTCATGGTTGGAATCTCTGTCTGGTTCTTTCCTGCAAGGATGCTGTAAACATAGGTGGTAGATCTCATTAAGTAACCTCCTGATTTTTGAGCTAATTAATTCCCCATTGCCACATAGAGGTACTGGCATTGAGGATAGACTTCTGAGTCACCCATGTTTTGGCGTAACATAAGGGCCATATCTCCTTTTATGAGTCCATTGGAGCTCTACAATCTTCTGGAGAGCCCTTCTCCCCATCCCATCACCTTCTCAGGTTCTACAGGTTTTCTGTTTACTCTTCTACCTCTTTGTAATGCCAAAGATTACCAATTAAGATTTGTGATCAGACAGATTTGAACTGGGTCTCTCTTTTCCAGTTCAGCACTCTGACCGTTACGCTGTATCGTGTTTCCCTCAGATCAGTGGTTGTTATATAAACAGTTCTAAGCATAAAATGTTGTGGTAGCATCTGCCAAAGAGACAAGCAATGCCATAATTATAATGCATAATTTGCATATTATGCAAAATAGTCTGCCTGGATTTGAAGAACAGGAATATGGAAACCCAGTTATAGTTAAATGTTCAGTCTTTAAAGGTGCTGCAATCTTGAACATTCTTACCTGAGAATACAGATGTACAAATACATGATTTTTCACTTATGTGAATGGAACTTAAGCCATAACAAGCATTTGTCCAATGAAATTAATATTATTCCAAAGAAACAGCAATAGAAATGGTCAACAGAAAATACCTTATGCTCTCTGGAATGATTAATGTTATATAGTTGTTTCATAAAAGATAAACACCAATTGCTGAGGCTCAAGTGAGACTTCACAGAGGGCATTCTGAAAAGTGGGGGACACCATGAAGTAGGCCCTGCTATGTCTTTCCTTTCCCTTCTGATGTCATCATTGTGACTTCTTAACACTCCAAGAAGAACTGCTAAAATAAATAGGCTTAAGAAACTATAACTAGGAAAGGGTTTTTAAATTGTGGACATGTGGTTTGCCACAAGCAGGCAATACACAGAGAGTGACAAGTGCCTGAGAACAATGTTTTAATCATCCAACATTAAATCATTCTGTACTGCAGAGCCAACACAAACAAGTCTAAAAGACCTATTTTCTTTCCAGTGAAATACTAAACTTTAAGCTATAGGTGGCAGTAGCTACAAATGGGTGTTTTGGCTCTTAAGCCCACTAACTTCTGACAAGAAACGTCCCTTTGCTTAGGATATTAGTGGAAGGAATTGATTTAGATAGCAATTTAATACTCATTGCTTTTTAAAAAATAATAACCGTACCAAAAAATTTTAGACTCGTCCTCACTGGGCAGTCTTTCTGCTAATAAATTGAATTAGGTTTGTATGTACTTCAAATGCATTTAATTTGCACCAAAATAGTCCAAATAACACATTTTAAAAAATATGATCCACGTAAATGACACACTTCCTCCTTAACATAACTGATTTGCAATGTGTGCTATTTTGGTTTATTATTTGTTCCGATTTTGCTAGTTATGAGAAGGGACAAATAGTTACATAAGATATTGAAGTGCTATTTCACCACCCACTGAAAAACCTGATTCACAATAAACTCTGTGCCTTCTGAGCTCAGTTTGGAAAAGATACTTTTCCAGACTATGACTTCCTGTGCAAATATTTAGTGGAAAATGAGAAAAAAAAATCTTCCTTGTGTGCTATGCTGGTATAGTATTTAGTTTAAACTTCAAGCCACAAGGATTAGAAACCTACCCTTTTTTAAAAGAGATAGGAGTCTATGGCATTCTCAATTCCAATGAGGGTGAAGCAACACATATCTGTAGGGCATCCCCCAGAACCCAGTGAAACTCCCCCTGACTCAGCATGTGGGCTGCACAAAGTGCTGTCCATCAACTAGAACAGGGCTTTCCAAATGGTGTGTCGTGACATGATAGTGTGTCTCCTGCAGTGTATAGGTCTGTCACCTCCCCAAGCTGAGAAAGACCTCCACATCCGAGCCTGGCCCACTGCCACCACTCTCACCAAGGTCTTTCCTCATTGAGGGCGAGGTCAGCAGGCCAGGATCGGGGGGTGGGGGGGGGTCTGAACATATATTATTTATAAATCATATATTTTTAAAGATATATGAAAAGTTTTCATGAGATATGTTGTATTCCCATATATTTTGTTATTACAATTTATGTATGTTTCTGTATCTCTTAACAAGGGATTAGTTTAACCTCCACTTTGCTAGTAAAACTGAATTACTGTGTCAGCAAATGATGCATGTCTAAAAAGTGTGTCACCAACGTGAAGAGTTTGGAAAGCTCTGAACTAGAATATGTATCTGCTGCCTTTCCTGATTCCCTTCTCTAGTTAGTACTTGAATGGGAGACCACCAAGAAATATCAGGTGCTGTAGAGTGTATTTTGGAGGAAGGAACTGACAAAACCACTTCTGCGTACTTCTTGCCTAAGAAAACCCTATGAAATTCATGGAGTTACCATAAGTTGGCAGGCTACTTGAAGGCTTACATCACACATGATGTCTCTTCCATGCTCAGCCACAATGGGAGGGTTTAGACTTTAAGAGAATATCAGAAAGCTTAATTTTTCATCCAGCCCCAGGCTTCCAGCCTTCTGAACAATTTCTGGGTACAACATGTCAATATCATATTTAGTATGAAAGTACTAATAGAACAAGCTGACAGTTTAGCCATGATGGGTAATCTATTACGTAAAAGATAGTCGGGGTTTCAGACTTGCAGAAGTTGGAAACATTTTGAGATGTGGGGTTGGGGATGACAATTCACAGAATTCCTTGACTGGAGGATTCTGGGCATTGTTGTAAGAGCCCTGGTGGCACAGTGGTTAAATGCCCATACTGCAGCCACAACATTGTGAGTTAATCCTGCAGGGCTCCAGGTTGACTCAGCCTTCCATCCTTCCCTAGGTCGGTACACTGAGTACCCAGCTTGTTCAGGGCAATTGGCTAAAATACATTGTAAACTGCTTAGGGAGTGCTTCACACTGATAAGTGGTATAGAAATGTAACTGCTATTGCCATTGTTGTGCAAAAATCTTGTCATACTGTTTTTCAAAGAAAGCTCAACTAGCTTTTGTTGAATGTTTTATATATTTTTGATTATATTGTAATCATGTTAAGTTGTAAACTGCCCTGAGTCCCAATCTGGGAGAAAAGATGGGATATAAACAAAGTTCATCATCATCATCTCCTCAATGAGATATGTTTTGCATGGTTCAGGATACTTCTGGTACACTATCTCCAATGTTTTCTACAGCATGAAAGAAGTTGTTTCAAAGATTTGTAATATGGAAAAAAAAACACTGGGGGTCATTTGAGGAACAAAAATCATGGTGTAAATGGAGTAAATAGAATGAAATGCAAATTTTTCAATCTGTCAGCAGTTACCTAAGTTGCAGGGCTGGAGGAGAACAGATTTACCCCTCCTGGCTTGGACACGTTGCCTTTGAGATCTAACTGAGGAAGGTCAGCCTTCTTTCTGTATAAATTCATTCAGTTTATTAAATGCTATCTGTGATGCCTGGAGGTCTACAACATGTGGTGTCATCAAATGAAAGTGGTAATTATTAGAGTGATCATTAGTAATAGCGATTTTCATAGCCACATATCCACTATCCAGATGGCTTTCTTTTTTCTCTCCTTGGTGATGCCGGTGCTGCTCTATTAGGAAAACACATTATTTTTGCTATTGCCGAGTCCCATATGTAGGCAGAAGCATTCAGGGTTTATCTTAATTTCATTATACTGAGAGAATGGGAGGTGGAGGAGAGAAAAGAAGGAAGGAAAAAGAAAAAGAAAGAAAGAAAGAAAGAAAGAAAGAAAGAAAGAAAGAAAGAAAGAAAGAAAGAAAGAAAGAAAGCATTCACGATTCAATTAAAATGAATAAAGTATTCCACAAAAAGACAACAAAGCTTTAATTAAGGAGACTGTAATGAATCATTGTCTGGAACTGTGCAACTCTGTAAAATATTAAATCTTTGAACTCCTTTGTAACAAATTAGAAGCACAGAGACACTGTTCAAAATGCTAATGCTATATTAAGGGATGCTATATTAAGTCAAGATGTTTTGACAGTGAGGCTAACTGGCACTGGCAGTCTAAGCACATAAGTTCCATTTAAATGAAAGGGATTCGGATTGCAGTCCTGTGCGTACTTTACATGAGAGCAGACCTTGGGAAGGGAGGAATATGAGGACGTGCTAAAGCCATCCACAAAAGAGCAATGATAGGATGATACCCTGGGACCTAAGGCATCTTCCTACCACAATTTAATTATAGATGGCTTCTGCACGTCCTCTGTATATTCATTCATCTTAAAAGTAACTTTTCAATCTTTACTTGGAAAGAGGCAGTGTAAACATCTTGGAATACAAGTAATCATCATGTTTTATTGTTGTTGTTGTGTGCCTTCAAGTTGTTTCCTTCTTATGGTGACCCTGAGGCAAACCTATCACGGGTTTTCTTGGCAAGATTTGCTCAGACCAGTTTTGCCTTTGTGTTCCTCCAGGGCTGAGAGAGTGTGACTTGCCCAAGGTCACCCATGGGTTTCTCTGGCTGAGCAATGATTGGAAGCCTGGTCTCTAGAGTTGTAGTCCAACAATCAGACCACTACACCATGGTTGAACACAGAGAGAATACTATGCAAAAATATTCACATTCCCTGAAGCAGGGAGAAAACGATAGTAATTAATTGTCCTTCCATATCAGAAAAAACAATAAAGACTTTACATCCTCTAATGTCAAATCGTGCATAGCATTAGGATGCCTGGGAAAGTTCTGGACAGACAGAGGAAGACTCTTGCAGAGATAGGACTGCCAGAGATCTGCACGAAACCAGAAACTACAGAGACCATTTAACATAAAATCCTTTCACTCAATGCAAAGGTATATTTTGAGGCTAGGCCATCATCATGCCAACCCTTATAGCTACATCCTCAAGGAAAACCCTAAAATGCAGGTACCTATATTAATCTATTTCAACAAACAATTTCTAACAGTTTTCATCCACATGGAACAGGTCTTTTGTAAAACTAATAAGTTTTAATTGTTAATTCACCCTGAAATATTTTGCATAATGACCAGGGTGGCCCAAAACAATATGTCACTGCCAGGAAAATTCATTTCTCTTGCAACTACTGTGAGGATTGCTGCTAAATTCAGAGAGGTCAGTAAAGTTCAAGAGGGCTGGCAAATGGTGTCACCAACCCCAGTCCCAGCCAAAAAGTCCCAGTGCTCTGACTTGTAATCCCTGTCTCCAGTATACTATGCAAAGGGGCTCTTGCATGAGAGTGAGCCCCAAACTCAGAAGGATTCTGGGGGAAAAAATTCCCCACTTACTAAAATCCCAGTGATAATCCCAACTAGAGTAGACCCATTGACTCAACTGGCTTGTGTAAGTGTTGACTATTCAAGAATTGATTCAATGGGTCTATTCTGACTGGGACTGCCAATACGATTTAGCTCAATGTTCCTATCTCATTTAAACAAAATGTTAGATCCTTTTTTAGGGGACTGACATTCAAAATCTCATGAATCAGTTTAATTCGTGAATAACCAACACACAAACATACAATCATATGGGGACGCATCTGAAGTTGTGAAGATGGCAACTCAGCTTCCAATGAAATTCTAGAGCAATTCAGCATCAGTGTGTCATTAGCATTATCATCACCATCATAAAATAGTTATACTTTCTCTTTCTGGGTTTTTCTCTCTCTCTGTGAAATCTATTCCCAGTGTTTATTTTGCTTTGATGTTTATGAGGGTTTTAAAACATAACGTTTCTATTTAAAATTCTCCTTATGCTACATTAACACTGTTCACTCTGACAGCATCAAAATACGCAAATAAACGAGGGGGTTTGAGGGCGATTTTTCATTTAGTTACTGCCATTACAGTGTAGGAGAATAGGGTGTTGATTCAGCTTCTCACGTACAGCAGTGAACTTATTGAACTGATATTTATGTTGGGAGCAGATGACACAGAAGCAAATATGTATAAAATGCCATCTGTGTACTACACTGGTTTCTTTCTTTTATACTCACAATAGATTTTATCCTTCAAATTCATTTATGGAAGCAAAACTACACTGGATTATTTTAAAACTGAAAAACCCACACATAGACGCACAGAACTGGTGTTTTGTTTTGTTTTTCATAAAGTCATAAGAACACTACCCAATCTGAATCCTCAGGGGCTTAAAATTCAGCATTGGAAGGAAGCTATGCTAGATGTGTATTGTACAAAAGCATGAAAAACAAGAAAAACTCTTTCCAACTTAAAACAGGAAGTCTTGATAATGCCCAGCATGGAGCAAGGGAGATGGCGGGCTGATGGGGAATGGGACATAAAGAAAGGTTGAGGCACTATACCTTCAGCAAACTTCACATTGCTGCCCTAATGCAGTCAGCACACTTTGGATGCTTATACTCAACAACAACTACTGTGCCACGTTTGCTGACATCCTGGCCATTTCCGTATTAGCCTTTTATAGTGCTATTATTCCACTTTCAACATCAAATGGAATCCTGGGGTTTGCAGTTTTAGGATGTTGAAAGTGGAATAATAGCACTATAACAGGCTAGTGCAGAAATGGCCCGTTTGCTTTTCTGCGCCAAAATCATCTCTCTCCCCCCTTCACACACACACACACACACACACACACACGCACACACTCACACACACACACTGCCCATCACACTTGTAGCAGAGATCTCAGGTCGACTCCAGGGATATCATTATAGAAAGAGCTTTAACTGCTGAATGGTTTTGAGTTGAAAAAAGAAGCTTCTGAGAAGACCTAGCTCTACTGTTCAGCAATCACCTCAGGCAGCAGGTTTTTGAAAGTTACTTTAGAAAGTAATTGATTACAGCTACAGTACCAAATTCTGCCAAATGCTGGTTACAATTATAGCAACCAGGAAGTAGGGCAGCCTGTAGGTTGCTGTAGGTTTTACACCTTTCGGGTGGCCTTCAGATCACCCCAAGTGCTCCAATGCCAATAGGTCCATTGTACCAATTC
Organism: Cyclura pinguis; assembly: GCA_030412105.1. NCBI lineage: Eukaryota > Metazoa > Chordata > Lepidosauria > Squamata > Iguanidae > Cyclura > Cyclura pinguis. The sequence continues at coordinate 208,926,747 of CM059599.1, forward strand.
CTGGCTTTTTTGCCGGTTGTTGTTGTTATGAGCTTTCAAGTAATTTCAGACTTATGGTGACCCTAAGGCAAGATTTGTTCACAGGAGCTTCTCCCTTGTCTTCTGCTGAGACTGAGACAGTATGACTTGCCCAAGGCCATTTCCACACTACACTGTTATAGTGCTATTATTCCACTTTCAACAGCCTATGGAATTCTAGGGTTTGAGGTTTACTGAGGCCCTCTAAACTCCCCTGCTGAACCTGCAAATTCCATGATTCCATAGGATGTTGAAAGTGGAATAATAGCACTATAACAGTGTAGTGCAGAAATGGTCCTAGACTCAGTTTCTACAGCTGAGCTTGGAATCCTAGTCTAACACTTAAGCTGCTATACCACACTGCCTCTTTTGCCTCATTTTAGTTACTTTAGAAAGAAAGAAAACTACAAGTTGCTAGCACAACACGTTTTACTGGTACAAAACATGCTCTTATCTCACCCCATTTTAATTTGATATTACCAAACTGAGATTAAGATTAAAAAGTATAGTTGAAAATATTAGGGGGAAATGGTCAAAAACTGTTTTCTCAAGTGTTCAGAACCCTAATGAGGAAAATTTTAGATGATACATTCCATCCATATTCTGTGTGAATAATGCACTAGGAGGGTGCACAGAAAACTCCTTTTTCTGCATAGAAAATTTTGTGTGTAGAAAGCATTACCTGCAAACAAAAGCTTTTTTTTTTCAGAGAAAATAAGCACTTCTATGCAGGAAATGTTGTTTTCTGTTCAGGAAACTTGTTTGAAACTGCCATTTTCTGCACAAAAAGACTCACATGCATGGGGAGGGGGCTAGAGTATGACCCAAACTGCAAAAACTGAACAGTTTTTTCCTTACAACAAGGAGAAAAGTGGTTAACATTGCTCATTCTTGTCTGTGAGAATGAAGTTTATGAAGATTTACTTCCCCAATTAAGATCAATTGTAATTTGTGTGACTCAAATATGAATAGATTTGCTTTGTAATTATTCACAAAAGTGCACACCTCTGTCAAAGTCTAACCTCACAACTGGCACATTAATTCTTACACAAACTGTCTTAAATGCAAAAGTGCCATATGATATGGAGTAGCCCTTGTAGTGGCTAAGGACACTTAGCTCTCAGGTTGTGGGGATTTTAAAAAAAAATCCAGTGAGGAATTTGATGAGATTACTTTCAGCCTTTTTCAGATATATTTTCTAATTAAAATAAAATCATTGCAGGATTTCTGCAATGAAGATTATTATAGATTCCAGAGGTGATGAAAATGTTTTCATTAAAGACAGAGAGAGAGAGAGAGAGAGAGGGAGAAAAAGAGACCCTTCAGGCACAGCATCTCATCTCAAGCCTCTAATAACATTAATAAACTCTTTAATCTCTGCCATGTTTATGATTTAATAGGGATCCTTAAAGAGATGACAGGCTGCACAAGCTGCCAGGTCCCTTCAACTTCCACACTGGTGGTTTTTCACATCCATTTGAAGCAGAAAACTCATCTGCAGCTGCCCTTGTTTCCCTGTGTCAGATCAGAGTCATCCAGGCCACAGAAGTTAAAAGAGAGGTCCAATATATTATTAACAACAGTGGGGGAAGAGATTCCTTTGCCTTCTCCTTTCTGAGGCAAACTGTGCCCCTCCGCACGTTATGGCTTACACTTCATTTATCCCACTGTCAACCAGTGGATAATTAAACTTCTGCAATCGTGTTGGTGTCTTTGAGGACTGGCCTGTAATTTTTGGCTCTCTGCAGCAGCTTTCAAAATTTAACCCGTTGCCCATTTGTCTCTTATGGTATTGTCTTTACTGATTGTCGAGTCAACTTTGACTTGCAGCAGTCCTACAAACAAGAGACTTCCAAGAGGCCTGGCCATCAGAATGCAGGTACTGCAGACTCGGGGCCGTGCCTTCCGTGACTGAGTCCGTCCATCTGTTACACAGTCTTCTTCTTTTCCTCTTGCTTTCTACTCTACTGAGCCTTACCGTCTTTGGCAATGAGCCGTGTCATCCCACAATATGCCTGAAGTACAACAGCATCAGTTTAGTCATCTAAGTTTCTAGTTTAGTCATCTAAGCTTTAGACACCTAAACTTTGCTCTATGACCCATTTGCAGGCCCCAGAGGAAGTATACATACCTTCTAGCATTTCACAGAAGAAAATTTGGACAAATGTAGCTAAGCAACGTAAGATCGTGCTCAAGGTGACAAAAATTCTTAATGAAGAAGGATACACAAGCTGGGAGAGGTTGCAGCAGTTGCTTTTGCCTGCATTGACAGGGAAGAGCAAAATTTTGCACATCCTCTCCCATCATTGGTATTGAGTACAAACAGCTTTTGCTTCCAACTCGGTTTGCATCAACTGAAGCAAGCCAGAGACAAAGAGGGAACGTGGGGGGAGGAGAAAAGAGACTGGAACATTTTTAAAGCAACTAAAAAAGTGGATGACAGAGGTTTAATTGGAACTGTCCCTGCCAAACTGAGACAGTTGAAGGATATGAGTGTTTAAATCACTTAAGGCTTTTAGATAATGTCACTTGTTCGTCAGATAACAGATTCAAAAGCAACTAATAACATTTGTTTTACATTCTGTAGATGGTTATAGTACCTGGACTTTTTATCTACTAAGTGAAAACTTACAAGAGATTTACTTTGAGGGCTAATGATTTTGTGATGAAAAAGTCCAGAAAAAAATAATAAATCTCTGAGGCTTCAGCGCCAGCCTCACTGGGCTGTTAGAATCAGAAAAACAATTAAGAAATTGACATCAGTGACTCAAAAGTTATAAAATAGCTAGCAAATTTGTTGGACTTCCAGGCTGGGCATTCTGTTGCACAAAAGGATTAAAGGCAAGGATTTTCAGAAATTCAGAATATGTCAATAGTACTCTCAGAATCAATATTTTTTTTAATCCTGGTTCATGAGTTTATAAATAAGGGATGGAGGATTGCGGTGGAGATGTAAGAATGAGTCCTGTGTTACAAGTTTTTACCAGGCCTCTGAAATGATGCGTCCTGTGAATGGACAATAGGCATGATCCTTCCATTGTTTCTGGAAATCAGCTATTAATAACAATAGCTTTAAGCCTTCAAACAGGAGCCCCAGAAACATGTAATAAGGAATGATGCCATTAATTAAAGGGAGTGGCAGAGATGGAAGGCAGGAAGTGAATATATTTATCACTAAATAATGAGATGTTTCTGTTTGGACTGAATTTACTGTAAGTGATGGTATAACTGTTGCTAGGTAACAAGGCGGGATTGTTACATCCGGTGCTAAGCTCATGAAGGCATATTTACAAAGTGTAATCTTCACTTTTTGCTTGAGATTAATTTGCAAACGCATGCATTTAAATTATTTAAGGTCAATAAACTTTTAAAGACTTCAGTGCAGTGTCATTCTGGCATTGTCTATCAGGAAACACTCTAAAATGTTCCAAATTAACTTATATTAAAAGCTAAAATATCTTTGCCACTAAAGTAGCAGCTCTGAATAAATTAACAAACTGAACTTTGATTTCCTCCCCTCCTCCTAAATGAACAGTTTCCAGCTACTTGCATTGCAAATGTAGCTATGAGGTAGGAAACTCAAAAGAATGGATTTAGTTTTATGCAAAATTAAATTGTTCCTGCTGGCTCAGTGTGATCTCTGTGTGGTATTATTTTGGAGCCTGCTTGAGGTATTTTGTCTCTTAAGGTAAGGGTAGATTTTGCTGCCCTCTGAACTAAAAACACAAGGAAGGAGGAAATCATATGCTTCACTCTCTGTGCACCTCCTTCCGCATGTCACAGATAAGTGGAGGGCTATTCACCTATTAACCCATCACAGACTAACTCCATACCCTGTAATGTTTCAAAGATGAGAACTGTCATGCCCTGCTTTGGGGACTGTGGCAGCGAGGAAGAGGATTCTGACTTCGAGGCAGAGGCTTTCCCAAAGGCTGAAGTGTTCCCAGAAGCTGGTCCAGGGGAAGATAATACAAAACAACAACAAGGGCCTGAGCCATGGGAACAAATAGAGGAAGACATAGCTAACACACCTACCTTGCAGCAGAGATGCCGTGAAAAGGAGGGCTTGTGTCGCTCAGCCCATTTAAGTAGTAAGTGAGCCCTAATGAGGGAACACCTGTGGTGGCAGCAGCCATAGATAAAAGAGGGCTCCAAGTGGCCTTCCCTCCCAGAGTCAGCAACTGGTCTCTTTGGTCCTGAAGCCCTGTGCTCTTGGATCTGGTTATCTTGGAACTCTGGACTATGGTTTGGATTTGCCCCTTTGGATTTGTTTGCTCTAGGCTTCTTTCCTGTTTGGACATTCTCTGACTCTCCCCTTCTGTGTAGGAGCTGTGCTGTTTGTGAGTAATGGCCTGCACTGCCACAGACATGACAAGAACTGGGAAACAAGGCCAAGCAACATCAGAGTGTGGTCAGGATGGGAAAAGGTATTGAGGAAGAAGATTCATGCTAGAAGAGGCTGCAGCAGTTTCCTTTTGCCTAAGCCTACTGGGAAGGGAAAGACTTAACCCTCTCCTTTCTCTCTACTGACTTAATTAAATGCAAACTAGTTGTGCACTTTTCAATTCTGTTTGCAGCAATTGAAATACAATGAAGAGAAAGAGGGAAACTGAGAAGAAGAGAGAAAAACTGGAACATTTTAAAAGCAGTTGTAAAAGTAGGATGAAAAATTATTAATTGACACTGTCCCTGGGAAATTGGGACAGTTGAGTATATGACAATCCTGCCACAAGAATTGGCAGCCTTTGCTTCCATTGTATTATAGTTTGGTTGTTCCCACCCTGCATCTCCTGTTCTTGACTATGTGGCAAGAAACTCTAGGGTTTATAGTCCTCGATTTGTTAGACCATATATAAGAGAAGAAAACAAATCTCTGTCTCTCAGTCTTGCATAGTCCCGACTTCATTACACGATCTCATTCTCTCTCTTCAAAAGGGAGAGTGGGGCCAGCCATTCAGACTGCTGCTTGAGATTATTCTCACATTGCCTTTCATGGGTTCCAGAAAATGTCCTGTAAGTTCCTGCAAATATACTCACGAATCGTCTACACTTTTTAAGCATTTTTCCTCCTCCTCATCGTAAGGGTGGTAACCTGGACTGGGCCTTTCTGGGCCTCCAGGCTGCAGTAAAGTTGAACCCTTCCCTTTGCCCTCTCCTATGGGGTGGAGGTCCTCCCCCCCTTACAACCAAGATGGTTCTTTGTGTAACGAGTACGCCAATCCTGAATGGGTATGCAAATTGGAATCACTATAGCCTCAGCCGTTCATACTGATAATTTTCAAAATCACACACACACACACACACACACACACACACACTATATATATATATATATATATATATATATATATATATATAAAAACACACATACCTCACAGCAATAAGCTTTAGATTAGAAAGAGAGAGAAAAAGAATATTACATGAAGAATAGCCTCGGGCTTTCTGGAGGCTCTTTTATTCTTTTTCAGGCCCGAGGTAGGCCCCACAGCCAAAAAATTGTCATCTTTCATCTAATTCCCTATTACTACGCTGTGTGGGAACAAATAGCCTTTCTAGTCGCTCACACCTTCCCCTGTCTGTACGTTAACATTTCTGCATCCTCCCCTCCTTCTCTGATTGCCAGGAAGGTATTTGGAGCTCCGTTCTGGTCTAATCAATGCCAGTCGCCACCAGCCAGCTGCTTCCCGCTTCCAACAAAATGGCAGGCAAATATGCTAACCAAGTGCATTAGCCCTCCTTTTGACAGACAGCTCCGAGAGGAAGCCTGCGGACGGTGTGTGCATTATGCCTTATCTGAAGGCATGGCTTATTCACAATAGGATGATGACAAGGAGACATTAGACTCTCTGCCAACTGGAAGGGGGAAAACGTCCAATACTCCTGCCAGCAAACCTTGATTCAGATTCTGAGCCTGATGGCTGGCTTGGCAAACATAATGGCAATAAGTTAAGCTGGAACATCAGGTAACAGGGTTGCTCTTTGAAGTAATTATCCTCCACAGCAACCAAAAACAAGATAAAAAAGACTTCCAGGGGACATGATGTGGCAGATGAGCCTGGGATACAGTTGGCATTCCTGAAGCACACGTTCAGCTCCCTGATCTCAGGTGCCCTGTGACCATAAGCAAGGACTCACGGGAGGAGGGAAGCAGAGTAGAAAAAGATACTTGAAACAGAAGGAACAATTTGATAAATCACAGGATAGGAGAAGCTGTGGAAAAAGACTTGTGAAACTGTTACAGTTGAGCCTTTTCCAGCATTCAGAATACATATACATTATCTGGTATGTATGCACGTACACTCCATTCTAACACAAGAAGAAAGTGTTACCCCCTTCTGCCCAAAACGTCGTATGAAAACACACATGTCACTTTAAAAAAGAAAGAAAGAAAGAAAGTATGGAGGTGGGAGGAGGACAAATGTCATTCTTTCTCACTCTGTCTCTTTTCTGTATCAGATCGTGTGGCATGCTCAGCAAGACAATGTATGAGTGATACCTGTGGGGCTGGAAAAGGTATAGCAGGGCTGGTATCTCACTTTGGCATAAGTTAATTCTGTGAGGCACTTGTGATTGTCCAAAAATATACAAAAGAACAAATGCAGCAGGTTTGTGAGAGCTTGGAGGAAGAATCAGTTATGAACCTAATTAAGGCATGATTGAGGCCAAGAGCTTTATTGTACATGACATGTTTCAGCCCATTCTGGATGGGATAGCACTCTTCCTAAAGGAATAGACATGTGTTTGTATGCATATGCGTGCCTTCAAGTCACCTGTGAACTTATGGTGATCCCAAGAATTTCATAGGTTTGCCTTAGGCAGGTGGGTTTGAAATATAGCCTACAGCACCTGGTATTCATTGGCAGTCATCCATCGCAATAACAACCAAAGCTGACCCTGCTTAGCTTCCAACATCAGATGGGATCTGGTGACGTTAGGATATTTAGGCCCCCAAAAGACATGTAGCTCCTTAATCTATCCCTTTCCTTGGATGCTCAGACAGCAGGGGTTGCCAGCACAGAAGTGCCTTACATCAGCTTTGGCTAGTATGCCAGCTGTAGCTTTCCCTGAAGAAGATGCACTTGGCTTCAGCCAGCCAGGATTTAGATGCCTCTAGACAGGAAGACTGTGATACACTCTATGTGGGGCTGCGGTTGGAGACAGTCTGGAAGCTTCAATTGGTTCACAAGCCAAATTTTTGTCTAGCATTCACCAGTTTGAGAATATATTTTATGTCATCTTGATTTCTTCTTTCAGCGCTCAGTTCAAAGTCATTAGTCCAATTCTTTATTGTAAAAAAGGCCACAGGCAGCTCATGGTTCATAACCCATTTTTTGATTCGTGAAGCTGCACCGCCACTGGAAAAAAAAAAGGTCCCAAAAGAGAATTGTCCTCCTGAGGTCCTTCAGGAAGTGCAGTTCTCCTTTAAAATAAGGCATACTGCATTTAAGATGCATGCCTTTAAAATAAGGCATGATGTATTTAAAACACGTGCCATGTTTTCAGTGAAAGTTGCTTTCTTTCCAAAACTGGATGTGAACATCTGTTTTTTTTCACTGGAAGAGTTGGTATGGTCTTCACTGGGTGGAAACCAACCCTGAACCAGCCAAAGATGCCCACTCCTTCTGTAAAGCTAAGGATAAGCTTACATTTGGGGCATTTGCTCCCAAATAGGCCTAACCAGGAATTAAGATCAGCCGCAGAGGCCTTGCTCTTGGTGCCACCTCAGAATAATTGTAGAGTGAACACAACAGAGAGAACCTTTGCTGTAACAGTGCCATAACTTCAGAATGCTCCATTGCTCCTGATCTATCAAACTCCTTCAATGTATCTCTCTTGCCAAAAAAAGGAAGACACTCTTATTGTCATAGGCTTTTAGTCTGCATCATTTAGTATTATAGCTTTCAGTTTTAATATGCAACATCTTCCAGTCCTGCCACTGTTGGGCCTCTTTTGTTTCTCTTTTTCCTCATTCATTGTAATGCGGGTATTTTGCCACAATTAGAAATTGTTTGTTGGCTGTATTTTTATTGTTTTATTGTATAAGTTTATCATGATGTTATACACCATTCATTGAGTAAAAGAGTGGAATACAAGAATATTCTCTGCCTAGAGAAAAGAATAAGGTTGGGCCAGTCATTAACTCTCAGGAAAACCTACCTGACAGGGTAATTGTAAGAACAAAAAAGAGACTTATCTCCTACCCAGTTCTTAGGAGAAAAGATGGGCTTAGAAATACTAAATAAGATGTCAGCTGTAGAGCTGGAATTTGTTTACAGAAAAAAGTTAAAACTAAACATTTAAGAGTAATAGTCTTTAAAACTGCATTTCTAACGGAATACAATTAGTAAAAAATGACTAGGAGAGGACAGTAAAAGTGAGGGCTGAGGCATATCTCAGAGGTATCTTGGAGAAACGCTGGAAGAGGAGCACAGATTTTTCAGGGTAGCAGGAAGAAAATAGCAAAACATTTAATGTAGACGAGGCTCACTGGATAACCAGTGTTTGGACTGTCTTTATCAATGACAGCTTTCTTTCTTTTACAGGCGTATTCTGTCTCCAAAGGCAGCAATACAAGCACCATGAAGCCAAAATGTCTCCATTTCCTCCGTCAGTGCCATGCATTTAAAGATGGTGGGTCATTATGTGGCATCATACCAGAGGCACTGTAGGTAAGGGGAAATGGTAGCCCTCACCTAGAGTACTTGTATTTAAGAAAGAAGGGTGTTGCTTAAAAAAAAAAATGGCAGTCCTGCAGATACTTTCCTGGTAAGGCCCTGGTCCTGAAAATCCATACAATTGGATCTATAATTTGGCTTCCATGGTGTGGATGGGCTCCATTGTGGGAAGGTGCACCTCAGGGGTGTTGCTATGCGGGGGGACAAAATGAGGCCCTACTCACAAAGTATAGCAGTGCCTTGATCTTTTTTTAGTCATTCATACTGTAGCCTCTTCAGCTGCACTTAGGCCCTTTTCGCACCTTACCTGGTGCCGCGAGGGAATCACACGAGAAACCTTTTCCGAGAGGTACTTGTGTCCCCTCCGCACCCACTCTGTGCTGGCCAGAAGGAAGCGTGAGTGCTCCGACCCTTCCTTCTGCAGCGTAGCCGGGTACTTTCCCAGGCTGCACTGGGGGAGGAAGCGCAATGACCGCATGTCCAGAGCCTCTGCACACAAGGTAAGTGCATGTGGGGCCTAGGAGGGATGCGCGATCATGCATCATTTTCAGCAATGAACCAAAAATGATATAATGTGTGATCGCCACCTACTGGCCTCAGGAGTGTCACGCGATTGTGAGGACGTCACGTGAAACAGTCCTCACAATCGTGCAAAGCTCCCAAGGCCATTTCGCAACAGGACTGGCGTGCGAAAAGAGCCTTAGTGTGGTCACAGTAATGCCATAGTGAGATATTTCCACTTTCCTTCACCCAACTTCTGCACTTCTTTCTCACAGCCAAATAGGGTGGCCACCAGTGATGTGGCTAAAGGGGGGGTGAGGGTGTTGCCCTTCCAAATAGGAATTGTGCCCCCCAATGAAATTTCTCTTCAATTTCCTAATTTCTAGAATTGCAGTGACTTAAAACTTTAGTTGAGCACTTAGAAATATAGTGTAGGCAACTTAAAGAAAAGTGGCAGGCAGAGTCATGATGGGGATGTGCATACAGCAAATAGAAGCATTCCAGAGGGTAATGATTTTCATTGTCTCACTCTTTGCAAATCTAGAAATTTGGGTACTGAAGGAAATGTTTGTTTTAGGGCAGAATTCACATTGAGGACAATGCTCTCATTTTGGGCCCTGTAGCTACCTTTGGCATGTCCATCAGCTCCCCCTATTTCTCAATTCACCCCCATCATCAGGATCCCCCAAGTTTCTGTGCACCATTTTGAAGGAAACCCCCTTCCACCAGGTCAGCTGCACATGTCTGAATCTGAATTCAAAATGTCTCTTTCCGGTAAGAAAATCACCAGGATGCCCCCTCTGATGCACACCAGCTTCTGCAGCCTGAGAATGGATCCACAACAGCAGGGTAGTGTTTTTAGCTCAGCCCTAAGTAGGAGCTATATTTTTGCTCAGACTTTCAGAAACCAGAAGCCTGATACACTTTCACATGCCACCAATGCAGAGGAGTAAATGAAAAGAAAAGAAGTGTTAATATGTGTTTCACAACTCATTCTTCTGAGTCCCTCGCAACCTCTTAAAACAGATCAGCTTCTGGTATTATTCCCCTGGGGATTCCAGCCTCTAGTCTTAAGCGAAATTGTTTTCAAGTAATAACCCAATAGTTCACATCGCAAAACCGCAGTGCTTAATCTGATGCAGGCAGCAGCCTCCACTCAGGCAAAACTGGAACGTGAACTCTCCCTCCTGGATGGGGTCTTTCAGTGACGATCCACTTATGTTGAGAATTATGCTGGTCAGGAATCCTGCTGCTACCAGCAGTGTTGCTGTTGGTAAGTAAGAAAAATCAGATAGCTTTGTGTCAGCAACCTTCTTGGGGTTGTTTGTCTTAAGATGGGAGGAGAGGATTCTGTAGCCCACAGGATACATGTTTTCCTTTGGGGAGTATTTTTTTAAAGAAACGGCATGCTCTCCTATCTCAATGGATAGACTCAAGCTGCAGTCCTGTGCACAGTTATATGAAAGTAAACTTCACAACGGGTTCAGTAATGAGAGAAGCTCCACTTATGACAAATAACTACAGACAACAACTGTGAGCAGGACAGGCCACAACTTGATTTGTTATGGACGAAGAGTCTTGGCTTCAGTTTGGGTCTGCACTGGTTGAAGCACCTGCTAGCCAATGAAAACCAACTAATCCAGCCTATCTTCTGTGTACCTCTGGCCATTCCCTCCAAACATTCTGGCTACTGTAACTTCATATATACTGTCCTTGTACGAAGGAATTGCTATCATTATCATCCCATCCCACTTTTCACAGGACATTTTGGTGCTTGGCATCATGTAGCATGACAAAATAGCCGTCTGGAAGGGCAGTGCTGGCTTTAACACCTAGCAAATCATAGAGGGCAATTCGGTTTCCCAGAAAAAGCAGTGGGTTGCCATTGTAGAACAGAAGCAATATTCCACAGAGCATCCCAAGGAAGAACCAAAATAACAATAACTCAAATCATCATCGTCATTTAACTTTTAAGAGCAATATTGTCTTGAATTAAGGGAACTTTTAGCCACATGAATTTAATACTACATTATGACTTATAAGTTCAAATATACCCAAAAATTGGTGTGTGATGAAGATAGTCGCAGCACCTTCATACAAGAGGAACTGGCTTTCATATTATTATTTACTTGCGTATATACCTGGCGTTGCCCGGAATCTTATTTTCTCATAGGTAATACTTGTTAGAAAGATTTGAGATCCTGTGTCTCTAATTCCCCAAACTGTCTTGTCCAGTACCTGTAACTTTTCCCTATATTCCCCAATCCAACCTGTATTCAGAACCCAACATACAGAGGTTGGGTTCCTGAGGGTTATGCACTGCCCTCCTCCTTGCTGCTAGGCCTCATCTCCAAAGCGACCAGCCTATTCAAGACAGACGCAGTTGACTGAGACCCAAGAGCTCTCTGGTTGAGAATTCTAAAGGTTCCTCCCTAAACTGCAAGCCCCAGGATTCCATAGAATCTTCTTAGGCAGCCAATCATATGATGTCTTCACCTGACACAGACAAACAAACATACAAACTTTGATTTTTATAAAGTAGATTTATTTATTTATTTATTTTTCCTCAGATAGGGCCCAAGGAAGCTTGGCTTGGCTTGAAGCATTAAGAGAGCCAGAGTGGTGCAATGCTTTGAATGCTGGGCTAGAGCTCTGGAAGACTGGGGGTAAAATCCCCATTCAGCCTTGAAAACCCACTGGGTGATCTTGGGCAAGTCATACATTCTCATCCTTAGAAGAAGATAATGACAAAACTCTACTCAATAAATCTTGCCATGTAGATTTATCATAAGTTGTGTTTATCAGTGATTGGTCCTGTAATATATATAAATAAATAACAAAATATATAATGAGAAAGAAAAAATAACTTGGAGTAAACTTAAGAGCATATAACAATAAAAACAACATTGGAGCATTAAATGGGAAACCAGGAAGGTCTGGATATTTTTCCCCCCAACAACCTTTTGAGGGGAGAGATTTAAGGCCTCAGGCAGTGCAACCAATGTTGCCTTCCACCCAACCAAATCAAGGTGCCTAGGACCCAAAGGCACCCAACTTATTTTGGATTATATAAAGCAACAAATCTGTTCAAACCTGGCAGCAAAATACAATACTGACAAATTAAAGACTTTGATTGGCAACCTTCATGTCAGGTCAAGACGCAACAATTCGGCAGTTATCTCTTGCAATAGCAATTGTGAGATCTTTGAATCTTTCCATTCAATATCACCCAAAATGTGTTGCCTGATTAAGCCATCTCACCTTGCCCAGTGGTAGAGCTGGCCCTAATCTCTCAAACTGTTTATGATCTCCATCACTTTTTATTTACATCCATGTGGGAAAGAGCAAGCAGAAATCTCCATGACTGTCATGTACAAATAATCATTCCAGCCCTGCCACAGCAACAGCCTTCCTGTGCCATTCAAGCATCTCACAATTGCTATGGCAAGAGCTAATGGCCCAATTATTGTGTCTTGACCTGACATGAAGGTTTGCCATCTGACCTGAAATACCTCCCAGTCCCTGTTCAGAGGATAACAAAAGCTCCAGTGGGTTTTGCACAACCTTTGCTGTAAATAATTCCTTATTTGCAGCTTAGCCCTCTTGTTGATGTTGAGAAAGGCTACAGAAAATAAAGGTAAAATATCCACTTGCTCATCAAACAAGACAGACTTTGTCCTCTCAGAGGAGAGTAAGGCATAGCAGTGTGCCCACTGAGATGTATACTTTTCAGGTGAGAACCTAAGACCCTGCAGATATTGCTGTACTCAAATTCCTACCAGGCCCTGGCAATCTGGTGCTGGGGTGGTGATGAAGGGTGATAGAAACAGCAGTTCATCAATATTTGAAGGGTCTTAGTTTTCATACCTTGCTTGACAAAGTGAGAGTGCTTGCCATGTGAACACTCCAGTATTACGTTGGTGAAAGCATGAAGGCTAGATACTTAGATTTTCCAAACACACACTCAGAACATCACTTATCTTCTCTCTTGGTCAACACATGCTTCTAAACATGCATTAGTGCAAATAATGGGGGGAAATACCACTGTAGCAGCCATTTGCTGTATAAAGTGCTAAGCAAGCTTCAGTGGGTAGCTTTGGGCAAACTCTTATCCTTCAGCCTAAGTAATCTCAGAGATGCACTGAAAAGGGCTTAGCAACTTAGAAAATTTCCCTTTTTGCACTACAATTCCTAGGATGCCCCAGCCAGCATAGCTTCTCTCCAGGCTGTCTGGGAGATGCCAGGAGTTATAGTCCCAAAAGGAAATTTTGCAAGTTCTGCAAAAGGGAATAATGCCATGCTATTCTGAAGGCTGGTTACCTGCCTGTATATCATGTGATTGCCTTCTACTTGATAACTGATGGTGAAATTTATGAATTTATTCCATTCAAATACGTTGTCATTGGTGATATGGACATTCAGTCTGAGATGCCAAGAGTTGTGTGGGCCTAGTCACACAAAATAAATGATCATTCTACATTGCATTCTATCAGATTATGAACATGCATGTGCAAATAAGCACCAAGTGATCTGAAGATACAAATAAATGAATAATGATTTACGAAGAGTTTATCACCAAAAGAAACAAAAAGCCTTGTTATCCTTTGGAGAAGGGAAGAGCAATCAGTGCATCTTATTTTATTTTATTCTTTGATTCCTGAAAAATGAAATAAAGCTTTTTAAAGTACATCTTAAACTGAGAGTAAAGATTTCATTACCAAAATGCAGGAGGGAGACTATTGTAAGACAGGTGCACCACATACCTGGAACAAAATGTATCAGAGAGAAGGAAAAAAAATAATGCAAAAAGCTCTATAAAAGTTTTAATGGAGTCTTCCAACTTGGAATGGCATTTTAATGTGACGTCTTAAATGATTTCAGCTTTTAGACAGACTATTAATCTAAAGAGGCTCTTCTCTGCCTGTTAGAACATTTCAGTAGCACACCCCTCAGAACTTTTCGGTGGGCAGGATCCAGAATGCATCTGCTGCTGCAGTAGCCATAACAACAACAGACAATATTCTACATTGCTTACTTAGTTAAATATGGGCAACCAAGCAATGTCTCTCCCGAGCCCACCTCAATAGCCAGCAGCCAGACCGGGTGAAAAAGGTCTGTTCAGATGACAATTGGGGAACAAGGAGGGCGAAGTTTCCAGCCCCCTCTTGCCAGTGAGCAAGGCTGCAGAAAGGAATTGTGACAAGGGTCCTGTGTCTGATTATTGCAGCCTCACTCGGTCATGGGAGAGAGCAGGAAGTGTTATTTATCCCTTAGCAAATGTTTGCTATAATGAATATGAGGGAATATAATGTAAGAAGTGTGATGCCTTACATGAAATGTAAAGGAACGTATAAGTTATGTACCTAGATGATGAAAAGTCTATGGCCCTTTCTGCAGGATGGGTCCTCCCAGCACGGAGATGCGAGAGGAGTGGGATTGCAATGACACTTCCACATGACATAGAATCATAGAATCACAGAATCATGGAGTTGGAAGAGACCCCAAGGGCCATCCAGTCCAACCCCCTGCCATGCAGGAACACAAATCAAAGCACTCCCGACAGATGGCCATCCAGCCTCTCCTTAAAAACCTCCAAAGAAGGAGACTCTACCACACTCTGAAGCAGCATATTCCACTGCTGGACAGCTCTGACCATCAGGAAGTTCTTCCTGAGGTTCAGGTGGAATCTTCTTTCCTGCAGCTTGAATCGACTGCTCTTTTTCCTAGTCTCTGCAGCAGCAGAAAACAAGCCCGCTCCCTCCTTGACATGACATCCCTTCAAATATTTAAACATGGCTATCATGTCCCCTCTTGACCTTCTCTTCTGCAGACTAAACATACCCAGCTCCCTAAGCCATTCCTCATAGATCATGGCTTCC
The DNA here is from genome assembly GCA_030412105.1 of Cyclura pinguis. Lineage (NCBI taxonomy): Eukaryota > Metazoa > Chordata > Lepidosauria > Squamata > Iguanidae > Cyclura > Cyclura pinguis. The sequence continues at coordinate 208,941,820 of CM059599.1, forward strand.
AGACCCTTCACCATTTTGATTGCCCTCCTCTGGACACACTCCAGCTTGGTGATATCCTTCTTGAATTAAGATGCCCAGAACTGGACACCGTATTCCAGATGAGGTCTAACCAAAGCAGAATAGAGTGGTACTATTGCTTCCCTTGCTCTAGACACCATATTCCTATTGATGCAACCAAGAATCGCATTGGCTTTCTTGGCTGCCACATCACACTGCTGACTCATGTTCAGTTTGTGATCTAACAAGACTCCTAGATCACTTTCACACGTTCTGTTATCCAACCACATGTCCCCCATCCTATATTTGTGGATTCCTTTCTTTCTGTCTGTGCAGGACCTTACATTTCTCTCTGTTGAAATTCATTTTGTTAGTTTTGACCCAGCTCTCCAATCTGTCAAGGTCATTTTGAATTTTGATCCCGTCCTCTGGGGTATTAGCAACCTCTCCCAATTTGGTGTCATCTGCAAATTTGATCAGCATGCCCTCCACTCCTTCATCCAAATCATTGATGAAGATATTGAATAGCACTGGGTCCAGGACAGAGCCCTGTGGCACCCCACTAATCACTTCTCTCCAGGAAGTGACATCCTCACAGTCTCACCCTTCTCACGTTGCCAGCTGGCATGATCGCAGGGTGTATCATTGATGGAAAAACTCCTTCAATGACCTCTGATTGCATAAGCCTTCCATTGCAGCCAGCCATGCAGAAGGACTGAAACACCATCACACACTTTCTTCCCCACTGCAACATGGGAAGAAGATTGACTGCAGTGCAGAAGGAAGGGGCGTGTCCCATGCACTTCCTTCTGCAGACAGCCAGTCAGGTGCAGAGAGGAGCTCTGGGGACATGCTCCATCCCAGCAGAGGCACTGCCAGGATTGCAACAGGATGATGCATGAGAAAGTCGTCCTGTGGAAAGGGCCTGTGTTCCTCTCTAATGGGAGTGGGCATATGTATATTTGCTATGTCCATGTTAATCAAATAGGATAAACTAATAGACAGCAGCCTGCTCATTCTCTCATGTAAAAATCCTGAGATTTTGAGATGTTAAGAGTGCTTAAGAAGAATGTTAATGCTGTTTGGACTATACCATCATTCACAAGTTGGGAGCCCAGGTAACCAGACAGGAATGAGAGGAACCAAAGAAAGGGGTTGCACAAAGTTACCAAGAGACTGAACACAGCAAATGTATGAATTCTAGATGTGAATGATTTTCAGTGTCTCATTCTCTGCAATGCTAGAAATTTGGGGACTGAGGAAAAATGCCATTGAGGGGAAGAATTTTTATGTAGGGAAGACAATATCCTCATCCCCACAAAAAACTATGCCCCTGGCTTAGATGGTCTATATTCAGTACAGCTCTCCTTTCTTATGAGAATCAAGCAAAACTGATAGATCATCTGCAATTCACCAACCACTTCCAGCTCTCCCCGCCCTCCGCAAACAAATGAAAACATAGTTGTATGAGCAACAGAGTTCATGGGCAAGCACTTTGATGACTAGTCACCCTCCTGCAAACTGGAAAGCAGCAAATGCATGCCTTGAAATCTCAGAGCTAGAAGAGTTTAAAGAGCTACAGTCTCAGGGGTCGATTTGGCACCAAAGAGATCAATAGGAGCTCAGTCCCATTGACTTCAAAGCATACTGACATCTCGGGAGTAGGAAATTGCCACATGGAAAAAAAACGAATGGGCTGTGAGAGCAGAAGCACATCAATTCCACCAAGGGTAGTATGGGTGCTGAAAAAAGCAATGAGCAAGAAAAAATGAAGACTTAGTTAAAAGATTGCCCTGCTGATTTGGACGTCTTTGGTAAGCCAAGAAAATATTTCCTGAAGCTGATTCCCTCCTATACATTTTCAGGAGCTTACAAAGGCTTCGAAGTGTATGTTTAAAACATCCATGGCCTATTGTTGACCTTTCAAAATCCCTCGGAATAGGCATTTCTTTTTGCTGATGCAGATGCAGGAAATTCTGACTAAATCCTAAGTGAAACCCAGAAAAATAGATAAGCAGACTTAATCCTTGAGCCTATCAGACCCTTTTGCTCTTGCAGGGCTGTAGTTCAAGGCCTTTCATGGCAGCCTAGGTCAGCAGTTTGGTCTGCCTTTATCTCAGCAGCATTGGCTTCTGCTCCTTCAAGGATGGAGTGGGCAGGGCAGGGGATACATTCCCCGTTTCCCCAGAAATGAAAAAAGAAAAAAAGAAAAATTGACCCCAGCTCTCTGGATAACATCAGTAGCCCAGGTAGAGAGAGGAGACTGCTGCTGTTTCTGTTTCTCCTTTATCTTTATTCGAAAGGGCCTTTCTGAAGTCAGATGCGATGACTTGAAAAAGCATGCAGGGAGGGGAAAAATTTTTTACATTTCTGCCAAAGACACACACACACACAATCCTCATACCCTTCACAGTCTTAATTCTCCATGGCATTCAGGGATGATTTTCAGCCAGGAACACTTAAGGAAATGGCTGGCTATGTTTGCTAATAAGGACCAAGAGTTTCCAATGTGCCCACATAAAGCATGCAAATTAGACTGACAGGAAATTACTTCTGAGACCTCAGATGGGTTAAAAATAAATGTGAAAGGAGGGAGGGGGGTCAGGAAACACTGGGGAAACACTTGGGAAAAGTTCAAGGAAAAGAGATATGCTGTTGATATGTTTGAAGGCAACCCAATTTGGTCAAGAACCCCTGTGAATTATTGGGTTGGCCCAGAAGATCAGGAGACCATAAGGAAGAGACCGTACTGTTTGTCAGGGACAGAAACTGGACCCTTGCCACAATGAAGTAAGTACTTTGATGTATGGATTTCAGAGAGAATAGGAGGGTAAATTACCTATGGTGGACTTTGCATTATTTGCTTGTATCTATATGGTGACTGAGCAAACACAATATTGTGGCTGTGTTCTCATCTTCTGATCTGACCCGCAAATCCAGCTGGCCACACTGAGAGATGGAATTCTGCTACCCTAATGAGTGGGGCACTGAAGGATGATGCATCCACCTCCCTCCCACGAGTGAGTGGGATTGTACCAACCCAAAGTGGAATATAGGGGAAGGGGCTGTTGCAAATTGTGAGCACACTATCACTTGCTGGTGGATCATCGTTCAGCAACCCGCTCACCAGCACCACAGAATTCTGTCCCTTGGTGCAGCTGTCCGGATTTTAAGGTGAGTTTCAAGGGCATTTACAATCATGGCAATGATACCATGATCCTAAATGTCAACAGAAAACAATCACGTGGCCATAAGTCTACCTTATGACATTGTAACTGACTATAGTGGCCGCTCCACATTCGCAAAGTTTCAGAGCACAGAACCTTCATGAAAGTGGAAAAACCATGAATAACCCCCCACGATCCCCCTCTCATTCCCCTCCATAGCTCCCCCACCCATTCCCTTGCCTCTGGCCCCCATGCTCCTGCGGGAAAGAAAAAAGATGAGGTAAAGGGCTTACTAGCACTTTCCCCTCAGACAGAGAAGAGAAAAGTGCTGAATTCTGGTGTTCTAGACACTTTTGGTCACCATCTTGAGAAAGGAGATTCCTTCCAGAAGAGAGGGGTAGGAGCAAAGAGAGCACCTGACTAATCAGCAACCATCACGCAGCAGAATGTGTAGCCAATGGCAGAGAGGACATGCCTCCAGCAGTGGTGGCAGGGGGCTTTGTTCACTCAAAAGGAAAAAGTGTCCATTTTAAACACAACACTGGGGTGAGAAATGCAAGGGAATGGGAGGAGGAGAAAAGAGGAGAGACAAACATATGTCTCACAAATAATCACATTCACAGAGCAAAAAACTTCAAACGTGGAGGAAAGACTGTAATAGAATGCCAGGCATTATTTTCATTTAGGGCTTTGAAGTTGCTTCCAATAAATGCTGAGCAGCAAGATTTATATAACCAAGTCCTGCAATAGTGCTGTGTGGAGTGCATGGTACTTTGGGAGACTGTATGTAGGTCACATTGTTGCCATTGTGATTATGTTGCAATGTTCACTTAAAATTGACCCCAAAGGACCCAAGCTAGTGGTACAGACCCATGTCTGGGAACTCCAACTTGTCACTGAACATTCAAAAAGAAAGAGAATGGGAAAAATGCAAAAGACAAGTGACAGTGCAGGAGGAGTTTTAACCTGTGAACTCCCTTCTCCTAGCTACTTTCCCCCAGCTGGGCTTGACAGAAGGCTTTAATAAAGCTGAGAGAAGAATGGCTGGAAAAGGTAAGGGAGAAGTGGCAGTTGAGTGAAGGTCGAGAACTTCTTCCTAACTGATGCTTCTACCCTCTCAAATCACGTTGACCCCCTTCTCCTCTTTTCAGATGCTTGCCTGTTTAGAATTTTTCTAAAACGCCTTTCAATTCCAAAATTCTAGGGAAATTGGGGGGGGGGGGGACCAGTAAAGGCATATTTTGTAAAAAATTAAAAACAAACACAAACACATTGTAGCAATATTCAAAAATAAAACTATGCCATTTCCGCACATTACTGATCCAATAGTCCTCCAGTCACAATCCCATCAGCTCCTTTGATGGGAAGGGAGCAAGACAGGAATGCTCCCTTCTGGACCTGACCAGTTCCCTGTGGAAGGGAGCACAAGGGACATGCCTTTTCCTTCCGCAGCACAGTCAGGCTCTTTCCAATGCTGTGCTGGGGCAGGAAGCACCTCCATCACGCTTCCAGCCCTTCCTCATGGCCAGGAAGGATGGGAGCATCACACAATAAGGAGTCATTGAAGGGGAAACTCCATCAAGCATTTACCCCACAATTGCACCAGCTAGTGATGGGAGAAGGGCAGGACTGCAATGACGTCATGCAGAAGCATTGCCATGGTCCCAATCCTCTTGCGTCCGCATGCTGGGACACAGTCATCCCAGTCAAATAAGCTTGTCCGCACCCCCTCCACTGGTATGTGAACTACATACATACATGGTGTTTGTATGTATATATGTATGCACAGTTAATATGAATTGGGTTCCATTCAGAAGGGCCAGACAGAGGATGAGTGAAGAGGAATACAGCTGTTCCTGCCACTCCCAAACACATACAAAAAAAAAAAAATTGTACATACTTTGGTGCACCACCTGGGAAAGAAGGAGGACACATGGCACATGGCTCCAAGCAGACCCTTTCTAGTTCCTCAGAGCCAATTCACTATGGGAAGGATGACCTGGGAATTTACCCTTGCTTTTTTGCAGGGCATTTTCCAAGTTTACACTTCCGTAGTACCTTGGCTATGAGGATCTAAGAGCCAGGCATTAAGAAATAAGTAGAAAGAGTCTCTTTTGGCTGGAAGAGAATAAAGCTATTTGGTGTAGCAATGCTAGCAGGGTGTTCTGCTCCCTCAGGACCTGGCTGGTGAATGCAAATCATCATTCCAATTGCTGGGGTACCTCAAAGCCTCTCTCTCTGCTGGACTAGAGTCCAGGAATTCAGAGGATCAAAAAGCAAATACAGTGGCTAAATTCCATATATTTATGAAAATTTGAGATCAAGGAAATCTGATCTTATTCCATAGCTGAACTGTGCTTTGGGTCTATGGAAGAATAAGCTCAGTTGCTGATGCTGGTAGCCCGGTAGACAAGTACACCAGGAATGACAGATAGTCAGTGAAATGGATGTTGCAGCCAAGGACTCCTCCCAGACACACAGTGTTTTTGTGTTTTCCACCTTAAACTTTTCAGCCTGGCAAGCACTGTAGCATCCCCACACGGAAGTCTAGGAATAACTTTAGGCAATGTGCACCAATCAGTTTTGTGGGGACTCTGGGGGAATTTGGCTTCTTTGTCCTGTGCATTTAAAGAACCCATCCATTTAAAGCAGTTTGCTTAGGCATACTTCCTAGTGTCTAAAGACTACAGTCAGAAGCTACTGGAGTATACTATATGGGCCTAGCCCACATACAGCCAGCTGGCCATATCATTCACTTGAATAAGGGTCCCTTGATTTATAATATTCTCCAAGGAGCTCAGGGTTGTATCCGGTACCATTCTCCAGCCTCCATGCACTCAACTGTTTGCACAAGGATTCATCCACACTTCACAATCATAGCATTATAATTCCACTTTATTTTTTTATATATGATTTTTATTGAAAGTTTGTCTCGAAAATAACCTCTCTTCACTCTGACAGTTATCAGAGACAAAATATTACAGAGGAGCTATGAAGGAACATTTAAGATTGAAGATAAAGATGTAAGAATTTTTAAAGACATACCATATCAAATACTCAAGAAGAGACAAGATTATAAACCTCTGACCAATCTTTTGATGAAGTTACAGATCAATTACAGATGGAAGAAGACTGAAGGCATTTCTTTTATGTATAAACAGCAGAGATATAGGATTAACTCAGTTTTTAAAGCCAAAGAAATGATGGAAAGGTTGAAGAGAGATTTACGAAGACCTACAGCTGGAGAGAAAGATGAAGAACAGGAATTGTTGGAAGAAGAAAAAGGAGAAGAGGAAAAAGAACAGATACAAGAAGAAGAGGTGGAAGAAGAAACAGTACAAGAACAAGAATTGGGAGAGGAAGGAGAGTTGGCGGCAGAAAATATACAGGATTAATTGGAAAATTAGGATAAATAATTTTAATATAAAACTGATAAAATGGGGCTAAAAATATACTCTTGGAACATTAAAGGATTTAACTCTGAATATAAAAGAAGACAGATATTTCATCATTTGGAAAAACAAAAATTGGATATAATTTGTTTACAAGAGGTTCGAATAAGGACTCAAGAGTTGAAATATGTCAGAAATCCGAAACTGGGTAGCTGCTTTGCAGCTACGATTGATCAGACGAAAAGGGGGGTATTGATATACGTCAATTTAAGATATGGCGCACAACAAAAATTTCAGGATAATAACGGGCGATATTTGGCAATAGAAGTAAATATGAAACAGGACAAGATATTAATAGTTGGAGTATATGCACCTAATGGAGCTAAAGGAGAATTCTTCCCCAAAATACACAATGAGATACAGAAATATGTACAAGAAACAGGAAACACAAAAGTTATCGTTCTGGGGGACTTTAATGGAGTTATTAATCCAAAAGTGGACAGAACAGTACAGAAGTTAGTCCCCTGAAACAACGGTAAACTGCCTAAGAGTTTTTTCCAAATGATGGATGATTTAGATCTTTATGATATATGGAGATATAAAAATGGACAATTAGATGGATATACTTTTTTCTCAGACAGACATAAATCAATGTCTAGGATTGATATGATTTTGACATCTAAGGATTTGATGTTGAAAACAGTGGATATAGACATTCTTCCAAATTTATGTTCGGATCATAATCCGTTGCAAATGAAACTTAAGATTATAGACAGAGAGAGGACATGGAGATTGAATGAAGAGATATTCAAGAGAAGAAGTACATTAAACAAGCAAAAATAGAATTAAATAATTATTTTAAGGAGAACATGACACTGGAATTACCAATGAAAATAATTTGGGATGCAAGTAAAGCTGTGATGCAAGGAAACTTTATCAGATGGTCCGCAGAAATCAGGAAAGAGAGGAAACAGATTGAAGATTCGATTCTGGGGAAGATGAAAGAACTGGAGAAACAGATGAGGGAAAAACCAATGGACAACAAGATAAGACAACAGATGAAGGTTTGTTAAGCTGAATTAAATCAACTAAATTTGCAGGAAATAGAACAACAGATGCTAAGAGTGAGATATACTTTCTTTGAACAGGCAAATAAACCTTCTAAACTTTTAGCCAGCTTACTTCGTAAAAGAAGGGTTAGAAATATTATTACGGAGATTAGAGTCGGTGACGGGAAAACTACAAAACAGGAGGAGATAAAACAGGCTTTTTATAAATATTACATGAAGTTAATGAGTTTGATCTCCTCAACAAAAAAACAAAAAGAAATGGAAGAATATTTGGAAAAAAATGAACAAAATGAGATTCACCGAGGAGCAGAAATTGATTCTGAACAAACCCATATTGATGATGGAGACAGTTGAAGCTATTAGGAATTTGAAGAATGACAAATCTCCTGGGCCAGACAGCTTTACTGCAAAATATTACAAAATAATGGAACATGAAGTTTCGATACCTTTGCAGAATACAATGAATGAGATAAGAAAGGAGGGAATACCCAACACCTGGAAGGAAGCTAATGTGGCTCTAATACCAAACGAAGGAAGAGACTTAACAGATGTCAAGAATTATAGACCAATTTCATTACTAAACACAGACTATAAAATTTTTGCTGCAATTCTGGCTGAAAGACTTAAAAAGGTTCTTCAAGAAAATATACATGAGGACCAGAATGGCTTCTTACCAAAGAGAATGATGTGAGACAGTATTAGGACAGTGCTAAATATAATTGAGTATTGTGAGAAACATAATGAAAGAAAATTGGCAGTGATATTTGTGGATGCAGAAAAGGCCTTTGATATGATTAATTGGTCATTCTTGAAGACGGTCATTAAACAGGCGCAAGCCGGAGACAAATTTATCTCTTGGATTGAAGCAATATACAGTCAACAACAGGCACAATTGATTATTAATGGAGAGAGAACAAAACAGATTGAATTGCATAGGGGAACAAGACAAGGTTGTCCCCTATCTCCGCTGTTATTTATTATGACATTGGAAATACTGAATAATGCCATAAGGGAAGATAAAGCAATAAGAGGACTTCAGATAAAGAAATATCAGTACAAACTTAAAGCATTTGCAGATGATTTGGTTTTGTTTCTGGATGATCCTCTTAGCAGTACTCAAAGGTTGATGGATATTGTTCAAGAATATGGAGAATTTTCTGGATTCAAGATAAACAAGGAAAAAACAGTGCTTATAACAAAAAATATGAGGGAGAAAGAAGAGAAGGAACTTGAGCATTTAACAGGTTTTAATAAAGATCAAAAAGCAAAATATCTTGGTGTCTGGATTACAAAAAGAAATAATGAACTATTTCAGAATAATTATGAAAAAAAATGAAAAGAGATAATCAAGGATTAGGAGAAATGGACTAGAATGCGACTATCTTTGATGGGAAGAGTGGCAGTCATGAAAATGAACATACTTCCAAAGATGAATTACCTTTTCCAAAATCTTCCTATTATTACAAATACTAAGCCTTTTATACAATGGAAGAGAGATTTAACTAAATTTATATGGCAAGGGAAAAAACCAAGAATAAAATGGAATATCATGACAGACTCAATAAGAAGAGGAGGGTTGGGTCTACCGGATTTACAGATATATTTTAAGGTAGCGGCATTTACATGGATAAAAGACTGGATGAATCTTCAAAACACGAGAATGCTGACATTAGAGGGAGCTGATTTAAGGATGGGTTGGCATACCTATATGTTCTATGGGAAAGCTGCGGTTGACAAAGACTTTGTTCATCATTTTGTAAGAAAATCACTACTTAAAATATGGACTGACTACAAGAATAAGAACATTAGGCAACTACCTACATGGGTCTCCCCTCAAGAAGCCTTCTTTGGAAGATGGTCTGATTCAGATAAGTGGCTGTGTTATGATGACATATTAGAAATGACAAATCTGAATCTTTTAAAGATGAAATCAAGAGAAAAATTGGAATCAGAAGGAATAAAGTTAAACTGGTTCCCTTACAGACAGTTAACTGAGAGATTCCAGATGGATGTGAAAACTTATGGAATAGAACAAAAAGAGAAAGGAAGAATGTTGAAGTTACTGTGGGAAAACCTGCCTCATTTACTATCACATGTATACCAGGAGATTTTAAATCAAGAAAGAGAAGATGAGACAGTCAAATCAGCAATGATATTGTGGGCTCAAAATCTTGGACATCCAATTCAATTAGAGCACTGGGAACAGAGCTGGCAACGGACACAAAAATTTACTGCAGCTCAGAACCTAAAAGAGAACTATTATAAGCTTTTTCATAGATGGTACATGACACCAGAAAAATTAAAGAAGATATATAACACAGGAACAGGTCAGTGTTGGAAGTGTCAGGAGAATGTTGGAACACTATTTCATACGTGGTGGTCATGTCCTAAGGCTAAAAAATATTGGAATGATATACATAATATGATATGTAAAATATTGAGGGTTCAAATTGATAAGAAACCTGAACTGTACTTATTAAATATGACACATGTATTAGATGGAACTGTTGCAAAGAAATATTGGCTAATAATGCTGTATATGATTACGACAGCCCATATTGAATATGCAAGGCTATGGAAAACTGAGCAGATACCTACAACAGAGCAATGGTGGGCAACTTTTATTGAAAATCGGAATGCAGATATAGTCTCTCAGAGATTAAAAGGAAAATCAGATGATGACATTAACAAAGAATGGCAAATTGTTCTGGAAATGGGTAGGGTGTTGACAGGTAATAATTCCTAATTCATGGTAGCATGAGTAGTTAGAAGTAAAAATCAGTGGAATATCATGGAACATGTAAAGTAGGGTCGAAGAGCAGGATCTATCTTGTATGTTAACAAATGCAATGCGATGCATAATGTTGATATATCAATGAAATAACACTATTGAAATCCAGAGAGGAGTGGAAGATAGCGGTAATAGTTCGGTAAAATGTACAACGAGAAATGTTGTTTTATACGATGTAATCACAATAAAATTAATTAAAAATGAAAATAATCTCCCACACACACTTCCATGCTTAAATCTTCCAGTTGAAATTGCTTATTTCCATTCCATTACAAACATAATTTCCATCTTACAGAGAGAAGAACAGTTACATTATTTCTTCAATTTCTTATAAATTTATATCCTTACCCAATCCAATACTCTTTTCCATTCTTATAATTCCACTTTAACTGCCAAGGCTCCACTCTATGGGAATCCTGAGATTTGTAATTTTGTGAGATGTTTAGAATTTTCCCTCTGCTAGAGAGCTCTAGTACATCACAAAATGCAAATCTCATAGGATTCCACAAGATGGAGCCATGGCAGTTAAAGTGGCACCAAAGTGCTACATTTGTGTAGTGTGCGAGACCTAAGGCTGCAATTCTGCACTGGATGCATGTTTCTCATGTAGCTACATCTCTGCAGTTGCGTCGCCCTGATGCTAGCCTGTCTCCGCAAGCCCACCTTGTAATCCTTATAGCCGCTGTCCCAACACAGCCATGTCTGGGTTGTTGGAGAGTGAGGGAATCACTAACAGTGTATCCTGATACTTGCGTTTAGCTGCATGCTCTGCTACAGACACTGGAAGGGACATCCAGGGGTCTTTGGGACATCCCCACAGGTGTTGTGCTTGCTGTGTGCCCAGATACAGGAAAATAGCGTGATGTGCTGCCACTAATCTCTTCACTCTCCAACAACTCAGAGACGGCTGTGTTGTGGAGGGGCAGGCTACAGAGCTTACAAGGTGGGTTGGCAGGAATTTTGGTCATTGCTTGGCCAAAACGTAATTCCAAGCTGTGTAGTAACCCAGAAATTGAGTTGCAGTGTTGTACTTCTGCCTTACGATGTTATAATTTACTAACAAACTAGTGACCTAAATGAAGACTTGTGAAGGCTCAAAAGCTCTCTTCATGTGACCCTTGTCTTGAGAGCTGGAGGGATGGAAACAACTGAAGGTTCCTTAAATAAGTGATTATTTAAATAAAGAGATTAAATAAGAGAGTGAGGTCACGGAGGAGGAGGCAGGGGCCATTTCCACAAAACACTGTTATAGTGCTATTATTCCACTTTCAACATCCTATGGAATTCTGGGGTTTGTTGTTTACTGAAACCAAAGAGCTCTGCGGCTTAGAATTCCAAATGTCCCTCCCTAAACTGCAAATCCCAGGATTCCATAGGATGCTGAAAGTGAAATAATAGCACTATTATAGTGTAGTGCAGAAATGGCCTGAGTCTATTCTCATAATATCTCGTATTAACAAGCAATGAGGATCCATAATCCGATAATGCATCTGTTTATGTATAGGAAGCCCTGACCTTTTGACACTCCATTATCTGACACTCTTTTGAAACTTCCAAAGTAAGGGCAAGTTCCATTGATTTGATGGGGGTTCCACTCTTTCATCAGTTCTTCTTGCCTACAAAGGCTCACTTGGAACCACTCACATGGACACAGCTGCTAGCAAAGCAAGCTGAGGAGTGGGGAAAGGGTGCTAAGCTAGCTGAGAGACTTCTGCAAGTAGTGCTTAATAACAAGTGAGCCTCCATAAGTCCTTCATAGTCCTTACAGTACAGTCCATGGGCTCTGTTCTGTAACCAGTTCTGTTTTCTGACAGTGCTTTAGTCCCTAACCTGTCAGATGAATGGGGGAAGTCTGTATGTGCCTTCAAGTCATCTGTCAACTTACGGTAACCCCATGACTTTCAAAGGGGGTTTTTTTAGGCAAGGTATACTAAGGCCATTTCCACACCGAGCTTCTGTAATGGTGCAGAGCGACCTCTCACGGAGGTCTTCTACACCGTAGAGTGGACTGGCGTGGACTACTTTTTGTAGTTCCACACCAGAATCCACTCAGGAGCGGCCGGAACTAGCCGTGCTGCGTGTTTTTTAAAAACCTCTTTTTCGAGGTTTTTAAAAAGCACGGAGCGCGCAGTCCCGCGCCGCTCCGTCGCCTGGCTCCGATGCGGATTTGCAGGCACGCACAAGTTCGTGCCTGCAGATCTGCCGGGGGCGGGCTTCCAGCTGGCGAGCTTTTCCGGTTGGTGGAGAGCCTCCACCAACTGGAAGCCGCCATTTGGGACGCCGGAGGACTGCGGAGCAGCGAGCCCGCGCTGCTCCGCGTCGCGACGGACTTACCCGGCTGCCAGTAAGCTCCGTTTTTGGGTGTTTTCGCCTGTTCCCCCACACACACACACATGTGGAAAGGGTCTAAGAGGTTGCTTTGCCAGGTCCTTTCTCTGAAATATAGCCTACAGCACCTGGTATTCATTGACAATCTCTCATCCAAGTGATAAATTTCATTAATAATTTAATTTAAACCCCAAATAGAACAATTCCAAACAGCTGATAACACAGCTGGTTCCAACCATTTCATTTAGCAATTAAAACAGCATGTTAAATGTTTCATAATCATTAATCAGCATCAATATTATAGCAAACTTTCAGGGAACTGATAAATGGATTCTGTTTATCAGTTTCCTGAAAGTTTGGTATATCATAATGTCATAAAAACGATTGGTTCCTTTTATTCTCTCTCTGTCCCTCACCCCTATATGTTCCATTAATTGCACAGTGTAATTCAGAAGTGAGTCAGGATGAATGTGGATGAACAAAATAAAAGTGTACTTTTATAGTGCATTGGGGGATGGAGTTTGTGGTTAGGAGACATACCTATTTTTAGCTAGGAAAGATAAGAACACTTCTGCTTTCTGCAAAGTACCTGAAAGCAAGCAGCAACACTGAAGTGTTTTCTACCCACTTGTAACAAAATATAAAGGCAGTAATGGAAGCTTCTGCTGTCCCTTCCTCACCCCCTTTTTTTCAAAAAGTGTGGACTGCAGTAACTGTAAACCTTGAGAGCTAGAGTTTGTTTCACACACACTGAGGCTCTTTCCACAGCTTATCTTCTTGAGGTGGTGTCCAGTGGGGATCCCAGCAGCGGCTCTGCTGGGAAGGGCAATGCTTCCCTCCACATCGGACCAGCTCCCTGCGGAAGAGAGCATGATGGACACACTGCTTCCTTCTGCAGCACAGCCAGGTACTTTCCCAGGCTGCTCTGGGGCAGGAAGTGCTGCAATTGCGCTTCTTGCTCTTCCGCAGGACAAGTAAGTGTGGGATGGTGGTGTGATCACAGGTCAATGCTTTAATCCATGATCACACCACCTGGGGATGGGAGAATGACGGGACCATGCTGACATCATGCAGAAACATCATCGTGGTCCCCTCCTTCTCCTGTCCCCATGGAGGGATGGGAAGGTGCTGCAGAAAGGGCGATATGCACACACACATATATAGAGATCAGGGTTTCTTTCCTAACTCAGCCATGGAAACCTACTGGGTGACCTTGGGTGTGTCCGACACTCTTTGCTCCCAGAAAACCCTGTGGTAGGTTCACCGGTGGGTCACCATAAGTCAGAAATGACTTGAAGGCACACAACAACCACAACAATTGTGTGTGTACTTTAAAAGCAAAACAAACAGCAATTCTGACAAGTTTTTTCCGGATCCCAGAGGTATGCAGTTAATTCATAAGATAAATACATTTATGAAAATGATTAACAAACAGAACTTAATAAATTAACAAAATGTTTCACCTTCAGCCTTCTTCAACCATTATCTACTAAAGCAAGGTGGCAAGTTCTAAACTGCCACCTCGATGCAGTTCATTTTCATTTTCATCAAGCGAAGAAAGCAGAAATCAAAATATGTTGCTCATTCAGTTGATTAGGTTCTGTTTGTTAATTACTCAGACAGATACAGATTGACAGACAGACAGATAGATAGACAAATGTAGGGCTGTCGGGAAGGAAATATAGTCCATTTTTACAGGAGACATCAGGAATTCAGATGTTCAGTGTTTATAAAGCCTGTATTTAATTTCCAGATCTTCATAAAGTCTAATCACAGCTAGTAAAAATGTTACCGACCACATTTTTAAAAAATGCAAGAACGTTATGGTATCTTAAAGTCTACCAAATTCTTTGTAGAATATAAACTGTCATCCACCAAAGTGGCCGCTAGGTTAGTCATGTGTACATCATCAGAAACATTATCACCAAAAAGAGGATGGGGTGGTGGTGCCAGATTTGTATGAAATTTGCATGTACTAATTTATATAAATAGATGCACATTGAGAAATAATTTCTATAATTTAAATCAAACTGAAATACATTGCACCATGGTAGGGAATGTTCAGCTGTATGCAAGCTGGTGTTTGGAATCATCCACAAAATAATGTCTTCTGTGAAGACAAGGTTTCATTTGAGTGAACTATACACTCGAGAGAAAGGAAAGATAGTGGTCTCCTTCCCCTAGCTACATGGCTATGAGGGAGTGGGAAAGGACTAAGTGTGTGGCAGGTGTAGATCACATCTTGGTATTACTAGAAAATCAGGGATCCTGCTTGCATTAAAAAATCTCCATGTGAAAAGGGACTTCTCTTCAGATGCATTGCTTATGATGGTGCAACTCAGAGCTAGGCAGTCCCTGATCCTATGTTAACTCCTGGACAGGGCTCTCGCTTCTGTGTGATTATATGTGGCCTGTCTGATAAAATGTGCTGGATCTTGTGTTGCTGATGAGTGTGTGAGTTTTTAATTATGTATTTTGACACTGTTTTAATTCTTTTTGGATTGTTTAATTATGTTTTAACTTTCATATTCTGCGGGTTTTAACTATTGCTTTTTAATTGTTGTAAGCCGCTTTGAGTCCCAACCTGGAAAAAAGCAGGGTGTAAATGAGGAGGAGGAGGAGGAGGATTACTATTGTTGTTGTTGTTTCTGCTTATATTGCTCACAGTGGCCGGTTGTCACTTTTCAAACATGGTTGCACGTTTCTCTGCTTTTTGAGAGGGAAGGGCACATAACCTGTGCGACTGCTGTGCAGCCTGAGTCTCAGGAGCTCACTGCTGATGAGCAGCATGAAGCCCCCTTCCATTTTATCATTATTTTTTTCTCTCAGCTGAATATTCATGTTGTATTGTGTGGTGTTATATTCATACCCTCCCTTCAGCCAAAAGAATTCCCAGAGCAGCTTACAAATAATTAATATGACAGTTCCTTGCCTTCAGGCTTACAGGACACACAAGGAAAAGGGGATGGTAGTAAGGGAGGGATTAAGTCCAGGAGATGCTGGCTGCTCTTCTCTCCCACAGGAGTCATAGCAAGAGCTGTTAGAATGGAAGGAGGGCTTCTCATCAGCTGCTGCAGCAGCTCAGGCACAAGGAAGCTATGCCTGGCTGCTCTTCTCTCCCTCAGAGGCCAGAGCAACAAAGGACTGGGCAGCCCTTCAGACTGAGGACATCCACAAACAGAGGGGCCTGCTCTGACTGACAGCCTTTCAAAAGCCTTTCAAAACCTCCGTAAAGCAGGTCATGTATCTACCTTAGTCACCTCCTTCATGAGGTGTTTTTCACAGTTATGGAGACAGATGAAGTCATACTTTCATATAAATTGAAGAAAGCAAGGAGAGGGGGACTGGACAATATTACTGCACAATGATGTCAAGATGCCCAGCAGTGCAAAACATAGCACAAAACTCACTTTGCTATTCATTTGAATTATGGTGCTGGAGAAGGTTCTACAGATACCCTGCACTGCTAAAAAGACAGATAAATGGGTCCCAGAACAAATCAAGCCTAAACTCTCATTGGAAGCAAGGATCATTAAACTGAGGCTATCATACTTTGGATGCAACATGACATATGACTTATTGGAAAAGGCAGCAATGCTTGGTAAAGTGGAAGGCAGTAGGAAAAGATGGAGATCACGCTACAAGTGGGTTGATTCAATCAAGGAAGCCACAGCCATTAGATGATGACTGGGGATCATGAAGGTTTCTCATTCAAGAGATCACCATAAGTCAAAATCAGCTTGATGGCAAATAAGAACAAGAACACACATTCGTATGAAGATCATGATCATGAAAATGTTGAGACTTGGGCCAGGCTATAACACAGTCCAGTATTATAGTGCTTTTATTCCACTTTCAAAATCCTATGGAATCCTGGGATTTGCAGAATTCTGCAAACCCTAGCATTCCATAGGATATTGAAAGTGGAATAATAGTACTGTAACAGTCTAGTGCAGAAATAGCTTAGGACAAAAATATGAAAGAGCCAGTCAAAATGAATATACGCAAAGCAAGATGAATTGGCTACATCAGAACCTAAAGAGGAATAATTTCTCTCTGTACTTTCTGTATTGGGCTACCAACTTTTGTCTTCTACTGAGCCTAAGTCTGATAGTGTCAAACTTGAAAATGCACTCAGTCGCGCAGTGACGGGGGGGGGCGGGGGGGCGTTTCACCCCAGGCAGCAATGTTTTGGGGGTGTCCCAGCCCTTAGCCATGCCCCCACTTGTTGCAGCCATGCCTCCACACAAAGTGGCCACACCCCTCGCACTGTAGCCCCGCCCCCTCCACACCCTCCAAGCTCCACCACTGAATGCACTCCAACTCAGTAACTTTTGATTTTGTCCTCTGTATAATAATATGCCCTGACTCAGGTCCTAGATGTGAAAGAGACTTTTGTTTGTGGATGACAAAGGTTTTATCTGTTAGGTGTGTTTGTCTCTACAGTATAAACTGTACAGACTGGGCATTTGGGCTTCTCTCATTCCTACTATACTCTTGTGCCAACAACTTGTCTCAAAAAGGCTATAGATCATTCCCAAGATCAATATTCAGAAGTCTATAATCTGTTCCAAAGACCAGACCTTAAGGCAGAAACAGAATCAGGAATCTTGCCACAGTGCTGGAACTAACAGTTCTGTCATGCAGCACAAAAAGAGGACAGGCAAGCCACCAGTGTTCTTCCTCATTATACTTGATCAGAGCTTGAAAAGTTACCTTTAAAAATCAATTTGTTGTGTAGTTCCTTGTGTAGCCTCCAAAAGTAATTTATTGTCATTGACATTACCACACACAAACACAAACACACAAACCCAAGGAAGATTCCATGGAATTCATCCATGGCAGTTCAAGTGGAATCAACGTGCTATAATTGTGTGGTGTGAATGGGCCCCAAGTTATCTGAAGAACCATTTCTCCCCATAGGAACCTGGCCACGTCTTAAGAACTTCTGGAGAACCCTTTCCTTCTGTCTCACCACCCACACAGGTACATCGGGTGGGGATACGGGAGAGGGACTTCTTAGGGCCTTTCCGCACTACACTGTTATAGTGCTATTATTCCCCTTTCAACATCCTGTGGAATTCTGGAGTTTGTAGTTTACTGAGGCCAAAGAGCTCTCTGGCTGAGAATTTTAAATGCCCCTCCCTAAACTGCAAACCCAGGATTCTATAGGATATTGAAAGTGTAATAATAGCACTATAACAGTGTAGGGTAGAAAGGCTTTCAGGGCTGCTCCCACACCGTGGAACTCCCTTTCTAGAGAGATTAGACTCATGCCTTTCTTGGTCTACTTTCATAGGCTGGTGAAACCCTTCTTGTTTTGGCAGGCCTTTGACGGATGGCTGTGCAGGGGTAGGGGGAAGCCTTCCATGTACGGTGTGCTTTATATTCGTTTTTCTTCTTTTTAATGGTCTGCTTCTAACTACTTCTAATTTTATTGATACATTAATTATATTTTCAACTTTTGTACAATGTAATTTTTTTTTTTAGCTGCATCTGTTTTAACTTTTGGAAGACACCTTGAATCCCAGGTTAGGAAAAAAGAAAAATATAAATGTCCTTGACCAAAGAACAGTACACTCCTTTTATCTGGGATGGTCGTCCTCTTCCACCAAGCACACAGCTTCAGAAGGGACACACATGGAGAGGTGAGGGAGGAAGGGGACACTGCCTAGCCAGCCAGATCAGAATCAATCCTGGCAATCAATGGCGCGACAAATGTTGCAGACAGATTGCCATCACATCCAGAATATAAATAAATACAACATCAACCACAGAAACAGCGTCAAAAACATGAGGCAGAAAAAATGTGTCTTGTTTTCCTAGTAATCCATGGCACACATTAGATCTCTCAGATCTTTCCAAGTTGCTTTCCACCTGGCGGCCAGATCCTAGGACACAGCATCTGCTTTTAAAATAACATTCTCATGCTCTGCTTTCTGAATTGTCCCCTCCTGGAGCTCAAGATTAGATTCACGTTTTGATCACAAGTCCAAAGGAGCGGCTGCCTTTATTTAAACAGTTATCATGAAGCTGTACACAATGCGACAGCAACACTACATCCGGCCTCCTTTAATCTGTATGTTTGGAGACAGAAGAAGAACAAAGAAGAAAGAAAAGAATAGAGTGTATTTGGTTCTGTAGTAAGAGTTGTCCTTGTGATGTTTGGGCCAGGGAATAATAGGGCAAGGGCCTTCCAAGGAGAGTTGGATGTGGACACTGGAGCTTTGCACAGTACATTTAAACCAGGTTGAAAGTAGCTTAATTGCCATAGGATACCCTCCAGAAAAAAGTTTAACAACTAGCTCTCAGAATTGTCACTTTGTGAGAGTGGTGGGAATTCTTTCTTAGAGGTTTTCACCATTGCATACTGCACATTATCTTAAACTTACCAGGTCATCCAAAGTGCATGTTAACATCAAATATAAGAGGAATTAGCATAGGGCCTCTCCTTCTTTCTCTCTCTTTCTCAGACACACATACATGAATTACATTTCCAAATAGCATGCCCTGAGACTGCAGAGACTGATCCTCCCTGCAGGAACACGAGCTGCCTATTGTGTTGCTTGTACTGACTCAGTGCCGCAGGCGCCTCCATAAAGAGGGTGCAGAATCCCCCAGTCTTCCATTGTACTGTGCATAGTTTCTCTAAGTAGCAGAACAGCTTCCATACCAACAAGCCACCCTCTCTCTGTTCCTCTGCCAGCAAAGAACAAGACAGACGTGTTTATGTGAATATGCCATATTTCCAAAGAGGAGGGAGGGAACGGGGAGATAGCACAGAGTGGCACATGTTAACAGCTCCTAAAGCAGATTTGGGTTGAAGAAGGTAACCACTTATGGTGTACAATAAAGGGTGGTACTTGGGATAATGATACGATGCAGCATGGTGTAGTTGTTTGAGCACTAAGGCTGCAAGAAACCAGGGATCCAATCCCTATACAGCCATGGAAACTGGCTGGGCAACCTTGGGCAACTTAGGCCATTTCCACACTGGACTGTTATAGCGCTATTATTCCACTTGCAACATCCTATGGAATCTTGGGGTTTGCAGTTTTGGGAGGGGCTGCCTGGCCCCTCCCAAAACTGCAAACCCCAGGGTTCCATAGGATGTTGCAAGTGGAATAATAGCACTATAACAGTCCAGTGCGGAATGGGGCTCACTCTTTCTCGGATTTAGAGGAAGGCAGTTATAACCACTACCACCTCACAGAGAAATCTTCCCCTCCAAAAAAAAAAAACCCTGTATGAATGGGTTGCTATAAGTCAAAACTGACTTGAAGGCAGATAAGAAGACTCTTTAGTCCCTTCCAACATCATGATTCTTTCACTTGACCTTCACGGCCTGTATCACTTCAGACTGGTTAGAATTTCAGATTTCATTGATGCTTATTTGTTACCCCTTCATTCCACCATTTGAGGTGGAGGCGTTACCTGTCCTCACGGAGGGGCCAACCTGCAGCCAACAAACAGAGGAGCAATCTCTGTAAAGTAAGACGCAGCACCACCCTAAGTGGTGGTGTTGTTATGCTGTGCCTCTATCATCCAGGCTGGTACCCACAACTGGCTGCACAAGGATCTGGTGCTGTTTTCTTTGGAGGTGGTTTTTATTAAGATTAAGCATAATTTGGATCCCTTTTAATTATTGTAATAGGCTACTTTAATTTTTGTTCTCTTAATTTGTTCTATGACTTACCATTGTTTCATAATAATTGAGTACGAAGGGAAAGTAATGAAAATGAAATGAGTAAAATAAAGAGGCATTTATCCTTGCTGCCTTTAGGGTCCTTTGGGTAAAAAGCCAGGAGAAGAACAGGAAACAAGGCAACAATTAAAATCTTTCACCTTTTTTTTTTTTAAAGCATACCGTATTCATAACAGTTCCCAAAGTTTTCCAGGGATAGGGAGAAGGAGGAACTGGCTCAAGAGATGCCTAATAGATGTCCGCAACAGCCCAATGTAGAGCAGTTGAACCAGCCTTTCTCTTCTTCATAGAAGGGATTGGGTTTTCCTACTCCAGTTTCCCAGCAAACAACAAACTGGTTTGAAAATGGGTTTGAAAAGAGCCTGTGGAGAAGCAGGAAAATTGTGTTTGTCTGCTGTGGGCAGTTGTGGCATTATCCAAAAGTCTCCCGACACCCATAAGTACTCACACGCCATACCTCACATTTATGGAATGTTATGTCTCTCCTCAGACAATATTATCTTCCACGAATGTACGTTGAAGATTATTTTAAATAAGTGAACCTGTGCTGGGGTTATATAGGGTGCAGGGCTCTCTGTAACAGAAATGAAACAATTTCTTTTTCCTTTCAAATTATGACACATCACACACAGGACACCTGTGAACGAAGAGAGAACAGACATTGTCTCGAGTGCTGACACTTCTGAAGATTTTCTTCAGGCAGAGTTTCCTCAGATATATTTTCTGACAGCGAACTAGTTTTCTTGAAGTACGTAGGGGTGTGTGTGTGTGTGTGTGTGTGTGTGTGTGTGTTTTCTCCTCCTGAAACTTTGGCAGCAAAAGAAAACTTTAAAAAATCCTCTCTCAAAATTCAGATAATATTTTTCTGAAAGATAGGAAAAGAGAAAAAGTAGCAAGGCATAATTCATGTTGTCACGTGCCATGTTCTTCTGAAGGTGGGATCGAGCCTCTGGAGAGGTTCAGATTTCAGGCATGCAAAACTTGAAACACATCAAACAGTTGATCCATTACGAACATTCAGAAGATTCAAGAAACTTCCTATTTCTTCTGCCTGCTTATCGCGGAAAACTAGGTGAGGTGGCAAGGCCATAACTAGGGATGGAAAAGAAATTCACATTAGACAAGATTTATTTTAATATATTCCATTTCCTCACTACACTGTTATAGTGCTATTATTCCACTTTTAACATCCTGTGAAATCCTGGGGTTTGCAGTTTAGGGAGGGGCCTTTAGAATTCTCAGCCAGAGAGCTCTTCGGCCTCAGTAAACTACAAACCCCAGAATGCCACAGGATGTTGAAAGTGGAATAATAATAGCATTAGAACGGTGTAGCGTGGAAATGGCCATATTCATCTAGTTTGTGTTCTCTGAAACTATTAATGGAAGCATGCAGGTATCTGTATTAGGTATGGCCTGTCCCTTTAAGAAATAGGCTTAGATGGCAATAGCAATTCTACTTCCTTTCTGGGTGGGTCTCATTTTCCTTACAGATCTGGGTAGAACAGCAGTGAGAGGTTAATTTCACCTGTAGTACAAATCCAGGCTGTCATGTTCCTGTTGATTGCACAGCATGTACTAAAGCACTTCGGTTTTGTTCATTTTAGGCCTTAGGGCAAGAAAAGCAGTGCCCGTTTCATATTCGGAATATCCTCCTCTATATCCAAGGAAGGTAGGAAGCAAATATTGCAGCACCTGAAGGATACAGATGCAGAAAGAAACCATGTATCAAAATTTTATTTGTTGTTCTTCCTTCCCAAATTCTTGGGTAGGCCCCAATGTTGACATAATAGCAAATGTTGGCCATTTTCACACGCGGCAAGGGAATCGCTCCCTGCTGCTACTCACCGGATCTTATTTGGGTCCGGTCCGGTCCGGGGCAAGGAGGAGCAGTGCGTGATCGCAGATCCGCACTGCTCCGGCGTCCAAAATGGTGGCTTCTGGTTGGTCGTCGGTCACGACCAACCGCTGAAGCTCACCAGCCTAAAGCCCGCCCTCCGCAGATCGCAGGCTCGCATTGGTGCGAGCCTGCGAATCTGCATTGGAGAGCAGGCACGCAATGGCGCTCGCTGGCATTTTGAAAAACCTGAAGAATCAGGTTTTTCAAAAACATGCTGGAGGACCACTTTCGGTCGCTCCGGAGCGGACTGAGGTGCGGATCTACGCTAAGTAGTCCGGACCCAGTCCGCTCCAAGGTGCAGACATCCTCCGTGGAGGACGCACTGCACCGTTTTTTTTAACCCGTTGAAGTGTCACTCCAAGTTGTTTCTGACTTATGCTTATCCTAAGGTGAACCTATCACAGGGTTTTCTGGGGGCTGAGAGAGTGTGACTCACCCAACGTCACCCAGTAGGTTTCCACGGCTGAACGAGGACCTGAACCTTGGTCCCCGGGGTCATAGTCGAATGTTCAAACCACTACACCACACTGGCTCTAACAGCAAATAGTATGAACAAATAATAGATTACCCACATGTAAATATATACCATGTAGCCAAGATATTTGTGGTGAATATTTTTTAATTATTTCATAAGTGATTTAGATGTTGTGGCTCAACAAGCATTCCCTGGCCATTTCAAAATCTGATCTCAAAACATATTGAGAATCTTGGCTTTTGCTTATGCTTTTTAATGCCATCTCTCCTAAACAGCAAACGTTAACTCATATTGACTTTGTTCCTGCAGGAGATTCACAGTTATTGAATTATCTAAGGATAATGCTAAATACCAGCTTTTAAAGAGTATCTGATCCACTAGAAACAAGTATTGTTCAGAGCATGTCATGTCACCTTTAAATGCCTCAGGGTTATTGTTTTGTTTTGTTTTTTTGCATTGGGTTATGTCTTCCATCGTCTATGGACAATGCAACACAGTATTACACAATGTGGCACATGCCTTGAAATGGAACAGAAAGTCACTCCCCATATCCAGTATCCACTCGATCACTTCCAATATAAACGGCAAAAACAAGCATTATAATGCCTGCTGCCACTGCATGCTCAAGCCAAAACATGGCAGAGTCTTCACTGCTTGTGGAGGAACACGTTCTGCTTCATCAGTATTCCTTAGAACCAGAGCTTTCGGGTAGAGGTGGCTTATTTTGCTTCCCGTTTTTGCATGAAACAGGAGCTGTTGCATTGTAAAAATTCACCTTCTCACTCAATGAGCTTTATTTGATTATTTATTAAAAGCACTTCTGCCTTGCTCTTCCACTGAAGCATACAGGCAGTAAAACAAGGCAGTGCCTGCCTGCGGGCTTACAGTCTGAAAGACGTGACGAAAAGGAAAATGGCCTCAGAAGGGAAGAAGGAAAAAGCAGATTCAGGCAGTGAGTCTTTAGACAGCATGCCTTTCAACAACCAGGCGAAATGGAAAGAGTCCAGGGATTGCAGGAGCCTCACAAAGTTAGTCTTGGAGCTGAGATGATGGAACAGCCTGTTTCACATCTCTGCTGCAGGGTGATAGAATGGCAGCCTGGTAACAGTTGAGAGAGGACTCCGCTGGAGCTGGTCTTTCAGCAGAGCTGTTGGGATGGCCCTCAGTTTGGTGCAGCCTCCCATGCGAAGGCTACTAAAAGAAGTTAAAGGCATTTCAATAGGTGAGTGGTATGAACAACATGTAGAATATTGTCCCAGCTCAAGAACTGCAAAGAGAACTGAAAGACTTCAACTCTTTCTTGGAGCCCTCATATAGATGTATAGATTTTATTAGCAAGCAAGAGAAACAGGGAAAACTACCAAAATCCCATGAAATCTGTGTAAAACACTTTTAGTCAGTAATACAAAACCATCATAGAAACAGTGTAAACCTCTAGGTAATATCTATTAATGCAATGTGTTCTGTGGTTTTTAATATATGCAACTCTCCTGTGAACCTTTCCGATTGTTGTTTCGTCTTCTATTAATTGTTTGCTCTCTGAAATGTTTTAATTTTTTTGTTTGATTTACTGTTGTAATTTCAGAAAAAAAGGGGGGATGATGAATGGAGACCATAGTAATGGCCAAATGACCAGCATTTGAAAGAGTACCTTTTTAGAACTGCAAATCTCAGAATCCCCCATCACATATGGCCACTTCCTATGGTATGTGGCGGTTCCTAGGAGCTGTAGTTGAAAAAGTTAACTTTTACAAGCTTTGTAAAAGGAGCTGAAGTAAGTTATCTTATACAGTCCAAATTTTTCAGGGACTTTTCAGGGGCCAGTTTTCAGTCCTTTGCCAGTTATCCCCAATTTGCAGGGACAATCTCAATTAATCCTCTGTCGTCCCACTTTCTCTGCTGCTTTTAAAATATCCAACTTTCTCTTTCCTTCTCCCACTTTCCCCTTGTCTCAGCTTACTTCAGGCCATTTCCACACTAGACTGTTATAGCGCTATGATTCCACTTGCACCATGCTATGGAATCCTGGGGTTTGCAGTTTCGGGAGGGGCCCACTGGCCCCTCCCGAAACTGCAAACCCCAGGATTCCATAGCATGGTGCAAGTGGAATCATAGCGCTATAACAGTCTAGTGCGGAAATGGCCTCCGTTGGTGCAAACTGAGTTCAAAGTGGAAAAGCAGTTTGCACTCAATTTATCCCGGGGGGGGAGGGAGAGAGAAGAGGAGAGGCCATAATTTTTTCTTCTCAGTGGTCTCAGGCAAAAGGTAACCACAGCAGCCTCTCCTAGTTGGTGTATTCTTCCTCATTAATGAGTGTTGCTATCTTGACCACACTCTAATGTTGCTTAGCCTCATGATCCCTATTTTCACCTATGAAATTCCACATATAGCAGCTGACTGGACTGGCAGCTGAATCTTACTGCAGCCTTGGTGGCAGGGCAAGAGGCTAACCTTGTGAGCAATGCAACCTTCCCTTTGCCCTGTAAGTTCTGTCCTCTGACACTTGTGATGGAGATGCCACTTCTTGTTTCCTGCTAACTCTTCCCCGGTAGCTGCCCCATCCTCCCTAACGGTAGGGCCTGACCCACCCTTGCAAGCTAATAATTTTGTTCTATTCCTGTTTAGTGATACCATGTTCTGCCTTCGTATTTGGAGCTTCTGATGATGCTATCCAAAAAGACAAGATTGCTTTTCTCTTTTATATTTTTGTCATGGAAATTTCATCTTACTTCATTTCTTTCTAAATGAAAAATGGGTTTTATTACAGTATTCTTCAAATGTGTGAGATAATGCACCAGAAATATACGGTATGTATGAGATTTTTTTTTTTAGGAAAAAAAATGAGTGTTGTTTTTTGTTTTTTAAATTTGTCTCTCGTGCTATTCTGAATTATTGTTATTTGGTAGGAAGCAAAAGAGAATTCTCCTGTGGACTGCATGATTTAGGCTGTCTGATAAAAGTGAAATTGTATTGCTTCTTTGCATATTAACTTCTAGAGATCACGCTTACTGGTGAATGAAACTACAGTTTTGCATCCTTTGAATAGCATATATTTCATGTCATACAAGGCCTATCTCTTTTGTTTTAAAGTTTTCAATTTCTCCACAGTAGGAGACTCTGCAGTATTAGTTCTGTTTGTTCTGGCCACAAGAGATATCTTTTGCATATTGCAACATGAATATGAAAAGCATTGATTTCAGAATCTATACTTTCTGCTGTTCTGAGATATTTCTGGCCCCCACAGTGCTGGTGCCCACATTAATGCCCCCCTACATACACACTACACATCCTTTCTTCATTTTCTACTGTGTCTATTATATTGTAAGCCTGCAGCCAAAGAGTGTGGTTTTTAATCTTTTTACAGGGTTTCAAAAACTGTAGGTGTAATTGGTCTTACAGCTTTCTAACAGCAGACTCTATCCCTCCCCTCCCATGCCGAGAAAAACAGAACCAAAATGGCCCCATTTATGCTGGAAAGGTGGTGGTCTGAGCATGACCAGAGGAACCCCAAGTACAAAACATTTAAATGAAACAAAGGGGGCATCCTGCTCCCCAACAGCCCACTGAGAAGCGGACATGCTTAGGAGTCACCAGGAGTCACAAAATGTTGAATGTCAGTTGGGGGGAAAAGAATTATCAGACACCAAAGGGGAAGGTGGAGAGTGACTTGGTTTACTAGGACTCCTAACAGCTTATCCCAGAGAAAGACAGGGCTGTATGGAATCCCAAACAAGAGCATTTCCTATTATAGTGGATGGGCACGCTGTTTTTCAGGGCTCACTTTTAGAACAACCATGATGTTGTGGTCTGAGTGCTGGACTAGAACTCTGAGAGACCAGGGATCGAATCCCCATTCAGCCAAGGAAATCCACTGGGTGACCTTGGGCAAGATACACTATCACAGCCTCAGAGGAAGGCAATGGTGAACCTCTTCCACATAAACGTTGCCAAGAAAACCCATGATGGGGGTTCTTCTTTCATAAGTCAAAATCTGCTTGAAGGCACATAACAAACTACCACCATCACCACAACCATTCATTTTTGACTGTCATATTCAAGCTTCATCATCACAAGGCAACATCTAGAGAAACCTTCTCAACCTTGGTTCCCTCCCAGCATTCCTGACCTACTGGCCATGATAGCTTGGGGGAAGGGTGGCAGATGGCTTCCGTGTCAGTGGACCAGTAAATCCAATCTGGGTTTTGGTTGTGACAGAACACTCCTTAAAGAAGCAAGATTATAAGTGTAAACGAACACCCCCTCCACTCACCAGGGTACAAGGTCACAGACTAGTGATTCAGATTGACCAGTTCAACAAAGGAAGTGGGTGGAAAGAATGATTTCAAGATCTGTCCGGTCACCTTTGTGATTAACTTTGTCATTTTTTTCCCATCTGGCCCTAATTTGTGACACTGCTGCTGGGAATTTGAGGGTTGGTATAGCCTCAAGATAGCCTGAAGACCCTAAAGGCACCAGATCCCATCTAATCTTGGAAGCTAACCAGGATCAGCTCCAGTTAGCACTTGGATGGGAGACTACCAACAAAAACCAGGGGCTACAGGCTGTGTTTCAGAGGAAAGAACTCACAAAACCACCTTGCCTAAGAAAACTATGAATTTCAAGGGGTCTCCATAAATTGACAGGCGACTTGAAGGCACATGCGCACAATGTGATATGCTGAATGTTTGTTGTTGCCTTCTTGTCATTTCTGACTTATGACAACCCTAAGGTGAACCTATCATGGGGTTTTCTTGGCAAGATTTTTCAGAGATTTGTTGTGGTGGTTTTGTTGTTGTTGGTTTTGCCTCTGAGAAAGGTTGAGATAGTGTGACTTGGCCAAGGTCACCCCCTGGGTTTCCATGGCTGAATAGAAATGTGAACCCTGGTCTCCAGAATCATAGTCCTATACTATAGTCCCACTACACCACACTGGCTATCACCCTGAATGTACACACCTGAAGCCCAGGGATCCAAGAAGATACTGTACCCTTTGTTCCTTTCTGCAAACTTTCTCTGCAAAGTCAATTCACCTGAACATTCATTTCAGGGACAAATGAGCAGGACACCAATGGTGCCATTTATCTCTTTGCTGACTTTGGGGTTACTTACCTGTTGGTGAATGATGGCTCTTTCTCTTCACTTGTCTCATTACACACAGATATTTTTTATCTCACTTTGTCTTTCCTCCAGAACTCTAAAGTATTTTGAAGAAGAAGAAGAAAAGAAGAGGGGGGGGGGAATAATTGCAAGAGTGATTCCCTACTCCCAAAACTAATTTATAACAACCATGAGCTTTCGTTGTTGGTGTGTTTGTTTGGGTTCTGTGCAGCTTCAGTAAGTCACCTGAATGTGACAATCAGACCACCCAAGACAGACAAATCAAAGCTAATGACTTCCTACAATACAAAGAAAGCCATTTCGGAAAGACAGACTAAAACCTTCCATGCTATTAACAACAAAGAACTGGTACTTCAGAAGAAAGTGGGGAAATCTGTAAATCTTGTAGAGCAAAGATTCAGTGCACGGCCAGGGTTTCCAGGATACCTGCAAGCTGACTTTCTGTGCAACCCCTGTTATCTCTTCTTCATCTATTGGTCATCACGGCAACAGCCACTTCCTTTCCCTCCCACTTTTGGATAAAACTCTGAAAGTACATTACATAAACTTTAATTTTTTAAAAAAAGAATGTGAAATGTTTGCATCTTCATTTTAAGCTTTCTAGCCCTGTCCTAAGAATAGCAGGAAAAATGTTTTACCCATAGCCCCAGAGAGAGAGTTCTGGAAGAATTGTGAATCATGAAATTGAGTACCCTCAGAACTTCAGCTAAAGTCTTGTTCTGTTTAATGTTGACTTTTACCTGTCACGCTACATAGTTATAGCATTATGATTCCATTTTAACTGCCATGGCTGCATCCTTTGGAATCCTGGGATTGGTAGTTTGGTCAAGGGCACCAGAGGAGTGCCCTGGCTGAGGATTCTAAAGGTTCCTCCCGCTGAACTACCAGTCCCACAATTCCATGTTACCATGGCAGTTACAGTGGAATCATAATGCTGTAATTGTGTAGTGTGAAAGGGTCCCAGCAGCCACCTAGTTATTTTGTTCTAATCCAGAACCACAAAGCAAGTTATGTTATTGCACATTCTGGCCTGATTAAGCTTATTATTACCACCACTCTTGTTCTTGTTGTTACTGCATCTGCTACCATAATGTAGATACCACAAATTCAAATTCCCTTCTCTTCCCTTCTCCTTTCTTCTCTTTTCTTTCTTTCTTTTCTTTTTTTTTGGGTGGGGTGGAGAATAAAAAAACACAGGCAGCACTCAAAACTGAATTTGTGGCAAGCTCTGTGTATTTCTATCCTCTGCTTAATTCCACCTACTAAAGATGAAATCAAAGGCATGACAACATCATCCAAGGTGCTTTGTCACATAATTGTGTGAAAAGCTGAGTCATCCCAGGCCAAGATGACTGGGCTACATTCCAGCACAATAAACTTCAGCTGAGTAATTTTATGGATCACTCCTCACTGGCATTTCTATTGCCTCCTATGGCAATGGCTGACCCAGATGAGTCACTGGCTCACCAACGCTCATAATGTCAGGTGTTGTTTATGCCCACATCCCAAAGTTGTTGGTTCTACTTTTTTAAAAACAAACAAGCAAACTTGTACTTCTGTAAGCAATGGTCCAACAACACTTGTTATTTGGATTCTCCCGGTGTGGAGCGCTGCACAGAATGTTC
The DNA here is from genome assembly GCA_030412105.1 of Cyclura pinguis. Classification (NCBI taxonomy): domain Eukaryota; kingdom Metazoa; phylum Chordata; class Lepidosauria; order Squamata; family Iguanidae; genus Cyclura; species Cyclura pinguis. Next base: position 208,971,385 of record CM059599.1, read on the forward strand.
AAGTTGCGGCAGTGCGTTCTGGACTCAAACCTCTACACAGCCACAGCACTTACCACTTCTCCTTTTGTCTGAGCTAACCTATCTACCTCCACAGGATTGCTGTAATGATATGAACACTGGGTACACCTTTCCCTGGGATGTGGAAAAGTCCTGCAGTGCCAGAGCAAAGGCTGGCTACCTGACGAGGAATTCCTATCGTTTATCTCAGCTTTCCCCAACTCTTGTCCCTTCCAGAGCTGTTTAACTACAACTCCTGTCACCAGCCAGCAGGTGGCAGCAAGTGCACTGGCTTCCTATATTATCTTATTTTGTGTAAGTCGCCCTGAAGGGGTCCTTCTGGATTAAAAGTAGGATCCAGAATCAGAACAAATAAATCTTCAGGACCACAACAGGATCCTACTTCTATGATGGCTATTTTGCCATTAAATCTCTTCACGTCAGTATCTTGATCTCGCAGCACTGGAAATCTCTTCTTTGAGGCTACTGAGAGAGACCACATTTTATCTTGCGATCTGCAAAAGAAACCAAGGGAACCTTGGGCCTAAATCCTGTTGTTAGTCCTGACTAGAGGAGACCTGTCAAATCAAAAAAGTATGTCTATGTGTCGACTCACCATTCAACAATTTATTGAATGGGTCTGCTCTGGATGGGAGTAACTGACAGGATGCCAGCCTCAGACTGCAGCATTCACCCCTCCAGGGCTCACACTCCAAAGCAAATCCTTAACTATGAGAACACATTATAGCAGTTGAGCCCATGGCTCATGGGTCTGATACAGCCTAAAGGAGGTTTCCATCTTCCTGCTAGTTTGATCTCCGATCAATCTCCAGTAAGTCAATACACAGAACAATTTCCTATCATTTCACAATAAAGCTGCCATATGTGTCTACATCATTTTTCATCCTCTTTCTGACCCAGCATAGCCATTATTACCAGGGTTGTTGACAGCCATCCAAAGTTAAGCTCTTTGAAGCCCCACTCATTTCAAGGAGAGTAACTTAAGCTCAGGTTTAGTCAATTCTCCTCATTCCAAAATCAACGGAACTGAGCCACATGCTTAACTCTGGCTGGATTGTGCTCTTAGCTAGATATGTTTCGACATTTTCCAGTTCCATTCCTCTGTGCAGTTGCAGAGAAATAGTTTTGGAGAAATAGGCTATACAAGTTCCCTCTTGATAAGCCTTCTTCAGTATAAATCTGGCAAAAATGCATGCTGGGAACTCTTCTAGCAGCTCACCCCTGGATGCAAATGTTCCAAGTGACAGAGCAGCAAAGTATTGTCAAGGTGTTCAAAGTCCTCCTTGCTCACAGCCTTTGGAAATAAACGGGTGACTGGAAAATGAATCCAAATACCCTTTACAGGCCTTTTTCTTTCTCCATTTACAGCTCCTCAGACCCTCATTCCGTTGCTTTACCTCTTACTCAGCGCCTCATAAATTATCAGTAATGCTCTCACATAAAACATTTATTAGCCCAAGCATCATGTGATTAGGAGTAGCTGCAAATTTCTGTCAATATAAATCTATGCAGATTGATTTCTCACAAAAACAGCCCCGGACTTAACATTGCTTGGACCATGGCCTACAGTTAATATCTTTAATGCTTTGTGTTTGTATGCCTTTCTGTTTTTCTTGGCATCTGGAAAAAAAATGCAGATCTTCCTCCTTTTGCAATTCATATCCCATGTGACTTTTTGTCATTATGTGTACTCTGGGTGACATCACAATCTGGCACGCATGGGCATCTCCCAAGGTCCACAGAAACAGGAATGGGCCCACCATCATCCAGTTCCCTCAGCAACAGCAGCCCCTCACTACCATCTTGCTTGTCCACCCATGTACTCAGGCAAGATGGGGCAACAGATCCTGTCATGTGGTCACCTGCTAATATATACTTTTTTCACAGTATGTGGGGCAGACATTGTATTTTGGTGCATACCTTTCAGAAACCAAGGTGAGCCTCTTGGCTCAGGTGGCAGATGAGAAAGGGGGTCAGAGCACACCTACTGCGGCTGTCACACCTGCAGGACTGTCCTCCACACTGGCAGTTCACCCAACCTCTACAAAACTGGGGTCTTACCAGAAGACTGCCTGCTCCCACCTCCTTGCTACTTGACCAAACTGGGCCCCAGATGTGCTCGATGCCTGGGTGGAGCAACGTTAAGTGGTCTCTGCTTTGCAAGCCGCCATCACTTTGCCATCCAGCAAAGCTGTTTGAACTTTCACAGTGTAGCATTGAACTTCCTCTTAACAAGGCACTGCAGGATGGGATGTGCCCATGTTATCACTTTGCTGTCATACCAAAAAAAGGGGGGTGGGGGGACTGTCTGAGGCCATTTTGTTGGAAGCAAAAGGGCATCAACACTTGTATAAAATAATTAGTGAGATGTATTAAATGATTAGTGAGAGAGAGGAGTCTAGATAATGCCTCCCCTTAGTTTTCACCTTTCTTTGGTCTATGTACTCAAGCCTTTTGCTTCATTCTTACTTGAAGACATCATTTCCCCCTTCTCTCAAGAAGTTAGTCTCTTTATTTCCCTTTGTTCTGGGAAGGAGCATCCGTGAGCTTCCAACCCTAACAATGGATGCCTGTTTACACTCATACATGAGAGTCAGCTTTTAGGGGCTTTTGCAACCAAGTTTAGGTCAACTTCTTTTGTCTATTTCTTTTCCTGTCCTAAGAAGGATTTCCTGAGGTAAGTTTTTTCTTTTTTCTTCTAACCTTACAAGAACATCCAGAGTAATTTCTCCTGTTTCTACCACAAGCTCATATTGCACTAGCCCCATTGCTCTCTGCATAATATAGATACCAAATATTCCTACACATTTCGCCCGGTCACTCCAATGCATAGTAATCAGCAAAAAGGCCAGTGCTTTGGAGACACTGAGATGCATGATGGGGAATGGTTATACCATCAGGTGGAAGAGGCAGGAAGGAGGGAATTGGCAGTCACCACTGGTACACCTAAGATTGACAGGTCAGAACTATCCTGGATTCTGAGATTTCAGGGCCACAGCCCAAGACCAAGAGATGACCCCTTGTGTTGTCTCAAGAGATGGGTTCTAGTGATGTTACAAGGGTGATATGACAACCTCTGAAAATGTAAGGAAACTTGACAACATTCAACATCAATCACAGTTGAATGGAATACTCCACTCAAATAAAAAAAGCTTGGAGGCTAACAAATGAGGAACACACACACACAGCTTCCCAAGGCAGCACTCTCTCCCTGAGACTTCTCTCCTGTACCCTGAGAACAGTAGAAAAGAGGCCAGGCCCTGAGATCTGGAAACCATAGCTTCATCATAGGTGAGGAGAAGAAGTGGGAGTGATATAGGCAGCCAGACGGCATTCGCTGGTGGCAAATGTTTTGGGCTGAGCCTGCCACTCATCTACTGGTTCTCTGGAAGGTATTGACAATAAAAAGCTCTGAGAAGGAGTTATAAAGGAGCCAGCACCAAGGATGCCCTCCTGCCTGTCCCCCCCCCCCACCTGCTGAGCTGGCACTGTCAGAGGATTCTGGCTGTTACCCCTTCTGCACTTCTCCCTTCTCACCACATCAGGACTGTTATAATCCAACAGAGTATCCACTCACCCAGACAGATGCCGTTATATCAGCCCAGGAAGTTTTGCCTGTCTGCTACTCTGGCTGGCCATGACTCACCAGGGTGATCTTTCACATTCTCGGGGTGGGCAAAGTGTGGTCTGCAGGCTGTATGTGGCCCCCCACATGAGTAAAAGAAAAATTCAATATTTTTTTCAAACAAATTTTTGTCCCCAAATGCCCCAAACTACCTCTAGGGGATATGGAGGGAATTTCCACCATGTTTGGAATTCCCCTGGAACCCCTATGCCTCAGGTCAAAACAAGATTTCGCAAAACCTTTTTTGAAAAAATCCTCAAAATGTCCCCACAATGCTCTCTAAGGCAAAAAAAAAAAGTGAAAATACCTCTTTGTCCCCTACAGGACTTTGGAGAGGAAAATGAATGTTTGTCTGTCTGTTTGTTTGTTATGGGAGCAGGTAAGGTGGAGAGAGCTGTGCTCCAAGTTCTCCTGGGGGAGCTAATGCAGCCCCCTAGCCATTCACAGTTATCTATTGAAAGGCCAGAGATTCAGCACTAGCCGAAGGTGTTTTGCTGCCTGTGGAGTAGCAAATGGTCCCCTCCATCCACCCTCTCAAGTTAAGGTGCATACTATCAGAAGCCAGCCAAATTATTTTGGCACAGAAGTCAAATAATTCTTCAAGTATTTGTCCCAAAATCCAGATGGATGGATGGATGGATGGATGGATGGATGGATGGATGGACGGACGGATGGACGGACGGACGGACATTAAATAGTAACTTGCTGGCATTTTATGACAACCAAATTCCAGTCTCTGAAGCGACTGACTTGCTTCGCCCTATTGTTAGGGCCATTCCTGCAAAGGACAGACAGACAGACAGACAGACAGAAACAAATTAAATAGCAACTTGCTGGCATTTTATGACAACCAAATTCCAGTCTCTGAAGCGACTGACTTGCCTCGCCCTATTGTCCTGCAAAGGACAGAACCAAGGCATTTCTACATTAAAAAAAAAAAGTGCTTTGTCACTGACCTATGGTTCCTCCACATGACTACTCCCTATATAAGGTTTCACACACCCAGCAGGAAAGGTTGAGTATGACAAATGAAAGGCTAACCAAGTCCCACTGTTTTCAATCCGAGAATCATGAAGGAGCCCAGGGTTACATCTCTTGCTACTATCAATGGACCATGAAACTGTTCAGGCTTGTACCAATTGATTTGCCAAAAAAAAACAAAAAACAAAACCAAAATGTGAAATAGAGGCAACTTGGGCAAAGGAGGCTTCATTTCTGAGCCTTTGGCTGGGAGACAAGAGGGTTAAGGATGTAGATGATGGTGTGGAACAAAAGTGTTCACACTGCAAGGGAGATGGAGCAGAAGAATACAAGAGTGACAGCTGACAGAATGAGAAAACCATTAGCACCAAAGGGCTATAAGGTGAAGAGGCAAAATGAAAGTTAGACTGTATCTACAGAGACATGAATCCAATCAGGCAGTCTAGGAGAGCTATGGAGCAGAGGCATCAACAGCTGAATTCTCATTGGTTTGGTGTCAGATGAGTGCACAACAGCAAGAAATTTGCTCTAAACTGCTCCAAACCTTCACTCCTCTCCAGAACAGGATGTCCCCACCCCACAAATTGGCAGCGTGAGCTTCCTGATCGAGATTAAGACCTGAGCAGGAGGGGGTGAGTCTTTTAACCCATTTTGCCCTTTGCTGCAGTCTCTATCTAGACTGAGTCCTCCTCTGCCTGCAATTTGCAAAGGAAGTTATAAACCTGGATTGAGAATAGGCATACGTGTACAGGCACACATTCAGCTGTTCCTCTAAAGAGTCTGTTCTGTCAGTGTTGCACCCTTCTTGCTTCAAATCAGCCCATATTTGGGCCTTTCTTCCTAGCTGTTTCTTCCCCCACCTGAAGAAGCGATCAGGTTGTTCCCAGTCACACACAGCAGTCTGATACAGTCTGATACACAGCAGTCATTGGTGCTCAGACAGACCAGCCTCACCCCACTCTCTCCTCTGCACCCGGTCACACTTTCCACCAGCTGCCCTAGAGGTTCTCAAGCAATGAATGAATGATAAAGGGGAATTCTTTGCTGGCACCATAGCAATTGGGATTGCCCCATGCAGACAGACAAGATAAATAATTGGTATAAGAGATACAGGATGTACTGGAAGCAGCCTGCCAGAAGAAGAGCTGTGATGTGGCCTTGAACTTGGAGGAGAAAAGTTAAAGAACGTCCACTATTTGAAACATTTATGTTTTCTGTTCATTAATACACTGTTTGGGAACATTCTTCAACCAGCCAGGGAAAAGACAAACTAGCATCACTCAGGCCTCTCTCGATCTCTTTCTCTCTCTTTAAAATATGCCCACTCCCTTCTGAGTTTGCATGTTTGAAAATGTCAACATATTTTCCATAGGTTTGTCAAGTTTGGCAGACCCAGTGAATTCCTTACAAGTACATTTCACGAATTCATCTCTCTTTACCAGGCAGCTTCGACTGCGTCTCAGATGTAGCATCTGTTAGTACCAGCAATAGGAGAGCAGTTCTCTTTTCTTAAACCAAAAACAAAATTGTGGGACATCTGATTTAGGTCTCTTTATTTAAAAAAAAAAAAAGGCTCCAGATGAAATTCGCTTCCATCTTCAGTTTTGTTTCGCAAAAACAACTAATGCACTGCAGTTAGAATGTTCATCCTGTTTTGGACAGATTATAGTTATAAACTTGGACACAACTGGCCCCTCAATTTTTGTGAGGGTTTGGAGCACAGAACCCTCACAAAAGTTAAAAAAAAATCCTGTGAATAACACCCCTGCCCAAGTGAGTGCTTCCCCGTCCATTCCCCTCTGGGGCTCCCCTCTCCCATTTTCTTGCCTTTTGCCTGGGTCATATGCCTTTCTTCTCCACTCCCAGGCAAAAGGCAAGGAAATGGGAGGAGACAGTCCCACACATGGAGGAGGGCTTCCCCCTCTATTCTCTCCCTCACATTCTCTTGCCTTTTGCCCAGGCACATTTGCCTTCCTTCCACATATCTGGGCAAAAGGCAGGTGAATGGGAAGGGGCAGCCCTGCATGCAGAGAAGGCACATGCATGCTTTCCTCCACATTTCACTTGCCTTTTGCCCCGATGTGCACGCCTTCCTTCTCCAAACCTGGGTAAAAGGCAGTGATGTATTTAAGTCTTTTACTCCAAGTCTCACGTCAAGTCTCAAGTCCTTGAAGAGACTTTCAAGTCAAGTCCCAAGTCAAGTCTCAAGTCTGGAAGCCAACTTTATACTCCAACCAAAATTCCAGAATTATTGGACAGAACCAAATAAAGTCGGTTTTAACAATTTAAACAGAATCGGACCTCCACATTAGTGATTTTGCCATCTGCAGCTTCGAAAGTGGGGAACAGGATCCTTCTTACTCTCTGTTACTGAAACTTCAACAGCTTTAGAACGAAGGATCCTTCTTCCTCAAGCCCATTGCCTACTGTTCCCCTCTGAGAAATACACCCTGCACTCTGGGGGTGAGTCTTGTCTTCTGCTCTTAGGTAAAGTTTTAGAAGGCTCCTCCAATATGCAGCAGGGACAGGCTGCTGAGCAGACCTCAAGCCCCCCTCAAGCCCATTGCCTAACCCATTTGCTGTTCTCCTCTGAGAAATGCACCCACACTTTGGGCTTGAGACAGATTGCCATGTGACCAGTAGGCAAAAAGAGATGAGGTGTTGTTCAAAAGGCAGCAAGTCAGTCATTAAAAATATACAAGTCTCGAGTTGAGTCAGTCAGTCGAGTCATCATTTACTGCTGAGTTGAGTCCGAGTCGAGTCACTGGAGCAACTTAAGTCTGACTTGAGTCTGAGTCTATCGACTTGAATCTACATCGCTGGTAAAAGGCAAGCAAATGGGAGGAGAATGGGGAGTGGAAGGCTCACGTATGCCTTCTTTCTCTGGGCACAAAGCTCCCTCCTCCCGTTCACTTGCCTTTTGCTCAGGCATGAAGAAGGAAGGTGCGTGCAAGCCTTCCCTTCCATTTCCTGCCTCCCATTCGCTTGCTTCTTCCCAGGCGTGGAGAAGGAAGGCACAGTGCACCCAAGCAAAAGGCAAGGGAATGGGAGGGGAGAATGGAGGGAGGCAAATGGGTGCCTCGCAAATAACAAAATTCAAGAAGGTCAAACCTGTGAATGTGGAGGGAAGACCGTAGTATTTTTAAAAACCTGGTTACACATGATTAATTCCCTTTTCCAATGATGCAAACATATAACTATGTTGCATTGGGACTGTAACTTAATAAGGATGATATCACCCTTTTCCCCAGTGTAACTGGAATTGGGTTTAATTACTTTGATTGTTAGAGGGTTTTCTAGAATTATCTGCTCGTGTGTGCTTTGTACTACAGCCCAGTAGCATGTAGCATTCTGATGTGTTTTTAAAAGTAATTAAGAATTAAGATTGAGTTACTCTTAAATAACAAAAGCCAAACATTATATTAAATAGTAATTACATACCATTTTAGTATATTTTGTCTTAAAAGGCAAACATTATATTAAACAGAAACTTAACCATTAATAATGTAACTATAACTTTAGCTTGTTGCTTAGAGGGTTTGTGAGCAGAGGTGATGACTTTTAAACAAATGGAATTTCCCCAGCTCTGCAAAATAATTGTATCACTGTTTGTAAAACTGGCATTTGAAAAAAAGAGGGCAATAAAGTCTTGGAGACAGAAAGAGGCTGGTGAATGGTTCTGGCAATTCCTTCATTGCAGGTATTCCCCTGGTTGATTTGCTGCTTCTTGCTTTTTTTCTTCCCCCATCCACTGTGCTGTCCATCCCATATGGACGGAGTGGGTGTCATTTGTGACTGTGAGGGCTTTTTTTCTATTATTATTTTGGCCCACTGACACTGTCCCCAAGAAAGCTTCTATATAAGGAAAGCTTCTATTTAAGGTTTGTACAGATCTAAAAAACAAATTGCCTAAATAAGCCATTCCCATGGAATTCTGATCAACTGGGTAGAAAAGTAGATAACGCTGAGTGATTCTCATTTTCAAAAGTGGTTCCAAGTAATACTTTAAAAATGTGGTTATCTTATTTGGCCCGTGTGATGTGGAAACTGGCTGAACTCCAGCCCCAAAGGTTGCCTAATGTTACAACTGTTTTCTCTGATTATGCTGTGGAAATAAAGGCCAGCATTTCTTCTTCACAGGTGCTAGGAATCCATTTAATACAATTTATGATACTGAATTAATTTTCACGACATGGACAATTAATCATGTGGCCAGGTTGCTCTTACACAGAACAGAGAGTCATTCCAATATTGTTTTAATACTTACCTTAACCTCTCTGGATTAGGCAGGGGAGTACACAGTGGAAGAGTTTAACACAGATCCATACTCATAAATAATTTTCCCCAGGCATCAACAAGAATATGCAGTGCTCTGTGAATCATACTTTTCTAATAGTCGGCAGAAAGAGAGAGATAGAATTTGCTTCCCATCTGTAGCTGGATTCAGTGGTATCTCCTGCCATCTACTGAAAGTACAGAAGTAAGCTAACGCATGGATTATTATTATTATTACTAGTATTATTAGTATTATTAGTATTATTAGTATTTCCTTGATCCCTTTATCAGCAGCATCAGTTCAATAATCATTCAATTTTAATAAAACACAATAAACATCTCAATGAAGCAGAAATCTATTTGTGTTTTCTGCTAGGGATGGTATCTGGGTTTTTTACATTTTGCAGGTCACATTTGGTCAAGCATTCCATATAATTTTTCTGTCTTTATATTTTCAGGTTTCTTTCCTATAACAGCTTGAGAATCACATACAACATAGTCAACTACTTACAAGCCTTAGTGTGGTGTCTAACCATACAAATTTGCATGGGAGCACAATCTGTTCAAATCAGTGACTGTGTTGAACTCCAGGTAGAGTTTCATGGGGAGTATAACTTTTAGGGGACAAAATGGCCAGCGTTACCACAAAGAGGTCCATCAGGGTCACAGCAGGATATTTTGATACCTGAGGGAAAGGATAAGAGGGCAGCGACCCACCATTCTATGTACAGAAGCTGATGGCACTTACTGTTTTGACACTGAGGATGGTGTCCTTCTATAGGAAGCTTAGAAGGCAGAGGCTCACAGCCTTGGTGTTCTCCTGGACTCAGCTCTGAGCCTGGATGCCCAGGTTTCAGCAGTGGCCAGGAATGCATTTGCATAGTTAAAACTTGTGCACCAGCTGTGCCCATTCCTTGAGATATCAGATCTGGCTACAGTGACACGTGCCTTGATAACATCTTGGTTGGACTACTGTAATGCATTCTATGTGGGGCTGCCTTTGGAAACTGTTCAAAAACTTCAGCAGGTTCAAAATTTGGCAGCCAGAATGCTGACCGTTACAGTTACAGGGAGCACATAACTGCCTTGTTAAAACAATTCATTTCCAGGCACAAGTCAAGGTGCTGGTCATGACCTATAAAGTCCTATAAGGCTTAGGTCCAGAACATTTGAAAGACCATTATCTCCCTATACAAACCTGCTAGAGCCCTAAGATCCGCAGGGGAAGGCTTTCTCTTGGTCCTGCCACCGCTCCAGGCTCACTCTTCCCAGTAGGCTCAGACATAAGCAAACTGCAGCAGCCTTCCTAGCTTGTCTGTTCTTCCTTATTAATAAGTTTTGCCATTTGACCACACTCTGATGTTGCTTGGCCATAAATTTCCCAATATTGATCTGTGACCTGTTGGAGGGTATGAAGTAAGTATGCACACAGTGGATCCCTATGTAAGGTTACTTAGAAGCCCTACCAAAGTTGACATGGCTTACTCTGGAATCATTGGGTGCTTCCACTTCATTCTTAAGAGTTTATGAGAGATCGACATGAGGGTGTCTTCAGTGTATAGCCCTCTAGTGTTTTCGCATTGCTTCTTCCATTTTTTTTTATTACCAGAGAAATCCTATAGAGAAGAAGAAAAAAAGAATAGTTGCACAATTGCTTTTGATGGTGTGCACAAACAGTCCACTGACCGCAACCATCCTTGATCCCCAATAGATGCTTCTCTAGCCTTTATATGAAACCTGATGAAGAATGGCAATGGCAACGTAACCTAAATACCACTTCAAAAATGTTAAATCACTTTTTTTAAAAAAAGAAACCCTTAAAATAGCATAGGCACAAGGTGGCTCTCTAGGATCACATTCATGTTTAGCTTGATCCAGACCAGTTACAATCATAACAATTTGCCTACCTGAATGAATGAATGAATGAATGAATACTATTAGTGCCAAGATGTTCTGGAAAGATGTTCTGTTTCTGAGCATTATTTGCATAGTAGCATATATATATATATATATATCTGAGAACTAGTATGGTGCAGAGGTTTGAGCGTCGGACTACAATCCTGGAAACCAGGGTTCAATTCCCTGCTTGGCCATGGAAACCCACTGAGTGACCTTGGGCATGTCACATAATCTCAGCCTCAGAAAACCCTGTGATAGGTGTACCTTAGGATCACCATAAATTGGAAACAATTTGAAGGCACACAACAACAATAACGTATATAGAAGCTTTCAATTCCCTGAGTTATATTTACTAATCATTTTTTTTATCTATACAATATTTAAATATATATCTTGCCCTTGTATCCATCAAGTTTGCTACTTCAGTGAGAAACAAGAAGTTCAGTAAATATATTCTCCGTAAAGTAGGGCCCACAATAAAATCATTTTTGAATGTTCATTATTTTGTTTTTATTAAAATTGGTATATCTTACCCTTGAACCAAAATATTTCAGATAAGAAAAAGCAGTTTAAGCAATTTAAAACTGTCTAAACATGTAAAGCATTTTAAAACCAGATGCTTTTTACAGATTCCATCCAGGAAAATCCCTAGATTGCCCAAAGGCTCTGGTAAAAGGTCACATTTTAACTTGGCACTGATATGAATGTGTGCACCAATTGTGCCTCCAAGGGAAGGGCATTTGACAAGCGTGGAGAGAAGGCCCTCTCCCATTACTCCACATAGCATTCTGCTCCCACCAGTAGAGCACAAAAAAATACCCTCTATCAGACCTCAGTGCTTTGTCATATTTATGTACAGATGGAGTGTTCTCAGGCCATCTAAGGCTTTAAATATCATCAACAGCAGCTTAAATTGAGATCGGAAGCACACTGGCAGCCAATGTCATTCCATTAGAACTGCTGTCATATGGTTTCTATGAGGCATTCAGGTCCACAGTCTCACTGTCACGTATTGCACTAGCTGCATTTCCCCAGTCATCTTCAAGGCCAGCTCCATGTACAGACGTTGCAATAGTCCAACTGGGAAGTTACTGGTGCATGTGCTAATGTAGCCAGGTTGTCCCTGTACAGGGAATGCTAGAGTTGGTGGGGCTGTCAAAGCTATCCCCAGGTGCACAAAGTTCACCTGAGCCTCCAATGACAGAGATGATACAGGCGGTCTCCCAAGCCACACACCTGCTACTTCATGGGAAATATAACTCTATTCAGGGCAGGCTGTTCACCCAGTTCCTGAACCAAGTTTTGCATCCTTCTCCCATGTTGCCTGCATTCACTCTGTAATTCACACTGGGTTCTGGAGATCCCAGTATATTGAGGGAAAGCACATAGATTATGAAGATTCTAAGAAACCGGAAGAGGTGGCCATGTATACTACTTTAAGCTCAGAAAAAAAATGGGACATAAATGTAAAGAAATAACCAGTGGTGGATGGACGGTTAACAGCGCACAGGGCAAGGGGGTGGGGCGACCAGTGGGGGCGAGGTGACCAGCAGGAAAAAGTGGCCGGGGCGAGTGGGGAGGGGTGGGGAGGGGTGAGTGGAGGTGAGTGGGGTGAGAGGCGGAAGTGGGTGGGCGAGTGGCAGAAGTGGGCGTGGTGAGCAGCAGAAGTGGGCAGGGCGAGTGGGGGGGCGAGTGGAGGTGGTGGGGTGAGTAGCGGGCAGAAGTGGGTGAGGTCAATGGCCAAAGTGGGCATGGTGAGCAGCAGAAGTGAGCAGGGGGAGTGGGGTGAACAGCAGCTGGGGGCAGGCAGGGATTCCTCTTTTTTGCACACACCCCACATTGGTGTGCGGGGCAGGTGCCCTAGTTACCCCACCCTAGATCCACCTCTGGAAACAAACAAACAAGTAAAGTGGCCCTAAGAAGGACATTTCTGAATAATTGCATCCACATTCATATCATATCTAATTATCAGTATTCAATCACCACTTTGCTACCAATTGTATTGGCTCTATATCTAGTCATCTCTCCCAAGTCAAGTTCTTCATGAGAAAGATCTTCTCTGGTTCCAGTTTTTCATAATGGAGGAAAGGTGGACCTGGAATGCACGTATAACATGAAGAACACCATCTTGTGATAAGAGTTGGAGTACTACATGCTTGGTGCTGTTGTGTGCCTTCAAGTCATTTCTGACCAATGGCAGCCAGAAGGCGAACCCTAATTACAGCATTTTCTTCGCAGAATTTGTTCGGGGAGGGGGGCTGCCCTTGTCTTCCTCTGAAGTTGAGAGAGTGTGACTTGCCCAAGGTCACCCAATGGGTTTCCATGGCAACTCGGAGATCTGAACCCTGGGCTCCCAGTATCCTAGGCCATTTCCGCACTAGACTGTTATAGCGTTATTATCCCACTTTCAACATCCTATGGAATCCTGGGGTTTGCAGTTTAGGGAGGGGTCTCTGCCCCCCCCCATAACTGCAAACCCCAGGATTCCACAAGATGTTGAAAGTGGGATAATAGCACTATAACAATCTAGTGCAGAAATCATGCTAGTCTAACACTGAGGCCACTATAGCACGCTGGCTCACACTGCATACTTACGAACATCTAAAGCTACAGCTTGGGAGGAATTCGACCTACTCTTTTCAAGTGAAAGAATATCATGGGTAGTAAGCAGTGACTCATATCATAGGTATCTGGATATGCTACAAAGTGAGAAAACAACATTGCTGAGGTGAAAGGGAGATGACTTTGTAAGCAAACGTTGCATCTGTGAAAAAATTCTGATAGTTATTTACGGAGGTCACAGTGAAACAGGATTGTGGTGGTAATGGCAGCAGAAGAAACGCTCATCCATTAAGACAATCTGGAGTAAAGGCAACTGATTCCCTTTGATGTGACCAGGGGAAGAATTACTGACCTCACTCTCAGTTGGCTTTGCTTATTTTCAGGGTCATTATAACATAGGCAGTTCTGATTGGCTTTATGCTGTCATGATGTTCTCATATTCATAATATACATCCCAGTCAACAAAGATCATATTATGAATGAAGAATGATCTTTTGTCATTAGTAGAAACAACACTGAAGCAGTAGCATACGTGAGCAAGTTTAAGAGGGGAAAAACATTTGAAGAGGCTAGGAAGAGGAAAAGAAATGACGTATTTTGCACACACACAAAAAAGTGTTAATGGATAAACATACAATGCAGCCCTGCACAATATTCCATCTCATTCTCTTATTGACATAAAAATCAGATTTCTATTATGTTTGGCTTGTCCAAACATAACCCAAAAACTGTCAAACACTCATCAGGTCAAACCACATAATCTTGCGTTAGATTTTTGAAAATCCTTACAGAAGTGAGCTAACAGCCATTAGTCATCTGATTCATTCAGGACACAAGCCTTACCGAGAAGCAGCATACAGCTGTGGTGCTACAGAAAATGATCAGGGCCTTCTGGGGTTCAGATCTCTCCTCTTTACACATTTGGGGGCATGAATGCATTAACTGCAAGTTAATCTAAAACACAACTTTATACAGAGGACAATTTTCACTTCTACTGTTCCTGCAGTGGCAGCAAAGAGCAGCAGTAGGCGAATAAAAATGGAATGTAGGAGAATTATCATAAGCTGGCAGTGAGACAAGGTTCCTAGCTCTTCCAATGCAGTCTGAGGCAGGAGCCACAGGCAAAGTTTACTACATTTCATCAGTGAGTTACTGTTTGTTGTTTCTGCAGTCTGAATAATAAAGTCCCAGTGACAGTCCAAGAGGAGTACCCAGCAGCAACATCAGCACACAAGGCAAGGGTAAAGGTTTCCAGGAACACAAGTCAGAGAGCTGGGAGTCAGAGGAGTTGCTTCTACCAGTGAAAGCAATCGTCTCCAACAGATTTCACTCCATGCTGTCCCAAGTGTTTATCAGTCAGAAGCCTCCCCCAGCTGTTTGCCTAATTAAAGCATCTGTTCTATACAAACACTCTGAGTCTCATGGGCTCTTCCTTTTCCATCTACACTGGTTGCCCTAAGTATTGTCCTGTTCATGTTTCTATGTTATGGCTATTGGGGAGTGTCCCTGTCTATGTTCACACCTGAGTCCTGGGATTGGGGCACGACACCAATGGAGAAAGGAGAATGGAAACAGTTTTCTGGGACACAAGCTTCTAGTGCTTGGGGTGAAAGGTGAAGAAAGGTTGGATAGAAAGCACGGCACAGTGGAAGCATGAATCAGCTGCCAAGGGATCTCCTCAACAACTCCAGAGATAGCCAAAGAGTCTACTCTGCCTGGACTCGGATGCAGGTATCTATGAAGCCAGTGGTATAAGCAGAGCCAGTGTTCACAAAGTAAAAGTAATGGGACTTTTTGACTGGCAAAATTGATGACATCTGCTGCAATCCAACATCCCCTCAGCATAGCGTAAATATCCACATGCAGAGATACCTTGCACTAGCACTACGCAACCCCCATGCAAAATAGCAACATTGTGTGACACATTTATACAATATACAATGTGCAACCACACAGCACAATTTGCAGTGCATAATCTGGATGTGCAACATTGCTGTGTGCAAAATTCTATTTCTGCTGTTCTCAGCAAAATACATTTGTTCTGCTATGGTTTGTACCTTGCCCTATAGGCATAGCATGATTTATGCATGCACAGCCCACTAAAAGAATGCCAGCCATAATTTGTCAAACCTCCATTCCCTTTCTTTCTCAGCCACAATATATTGTTGTGAGCTCTTCTTTCTCTTTTTGTCCAAAATATCTTGTGGTGACTCTGTTTTAAACGTGAAATTAAGGCCCATTAACTTTACAAAACACCTGGTGCCTATGGAGATAAAAATGTGTAGATCTATGCAGCTGTCTGAATGTTTGGAATCCCCTTGGGGCATGGCTATGGGGGCTGTCAGATGGTTGTCCACACTTCAGAATTTTCCACTACACAACTGTACATAACCAGTAATGGCATGCCAGAATCTGCCACAAAAGGCTAATGAGATTAGAGAATTTGTGCAAAAACAGATCTGAGGGTTAATGCCGAAGCCTAGACAAATAACACGGCCAAGCAAGATGGGCAAGAAAAGCCTGCCAGGGCTTAGAATGCCAGGGTCCAGTCCAAAAGTCGACATTCATCTGTCCCAGGCATCACAGCATCTGAGCTGGCCTCTTTGCCAGCTCTTAGCTCACTTTAACTCATGGTGAGCTTGCCAACAATGACTGTGTCCAGAGATGAAACTGGGTGGGGCCAGAGTAAAAGTGGGTGGAGTTGTAGGAGAGACTCTTATCTTTGTTCTGTATACAGTGTGCACACAGGTGAGGGAACATCTGGATTGTATGACCATTATTTCTCCCAACTTGAGTAAGGCTCATTCTGTCAGTTCTGTATCTGCTGGCCAGAGCATGATGCCTCAATAACCAAGAGTCAGGACAGGGAGAGGGGGACACAGCCCAGGAAGAGTCCAGAGACCCAAACTGAAACACGTAGAGGTGTACAGAGTCAAAGAAAGGGAGAATAAGTATGGGCCTTGAAGTTCCCTATCCACACTCAGCAACATCTGGAGAGTAGACTGAACCACAGGCCCACAGATCACTAGTCACATAGTCTTCCCCATATTTCTACATTTTTCTCTATACCTACACATTAATGCATGGAGATTTTATGTACATCTGTGTACACTCTTGATGATTCATTTCTATTTTAGGGGGATTCAGGCTACCTGAAGCTCCACATTTTCCCACATGAGCCTACCTAAAAGAGGCTGTTCTGTCATATTTGCCACTGTCGCAAGCATATTTTGATAGAGACATGAAAAGACCTTCTCAGTGATTGTTCCCCACCTGTGAAATGCCCCTGCCTATTGTCTCACCCAGTTTTTCCCAAAGTGGGTGGTACTGCCCCTGGGGACGGTGGAAAGATCCAGGGTGGTGGCGAGGAAAAAAGGGGCAGTAGGGAGGCAGCAAGGTGGCATCAAAACCAAAGCCATTTCCGCACTGCACTGTAATAGTGCTATTATTCCACTTTCAATTTCCTGTGGAATTCTGGGGTTTGTAGTTTCCTGAGGCTAAAGAGCTCTCTGGCTGAGAATTCTAAAAGCTCCTCCCTAAACTGCAAACCCCAGGATTCCGTAGGAGGTTCAAAATGGAATGACAGCACTATAACAGTGTAGTGCAGAAAGGCCCCAAGTACAGTGGGCCACGGTATCTGTAAAAGACTGCTTCAGGACCTCTCACATACAACACAAAACACAAATGGTCAAGTCCCTTATACGAAAGGGATGAGGAGGGAGCTTGAGAGCCACCCAATCCTTCCACCCCACCCCACCCCAGATGCCTGCAAAGGCAGCCACCACCACACACAAGCTCCAGGTTTCCCTCCCCTTCCCAATGACCTGTCTCCCCACTCCCTCTCCCTCATCACCCAATCTCATCCAACTCTGTGTGCCCCTTAAAGGCCGTCACTGCTACACAAACAAACCCGTTTTCCCTCTCCACGTGATAACCAGTTTCCCCTCACCACCCAATGTCTTCCACGCCCCCCACCCCCAGTACCTTGAAAAGGCAGCCCCAGGTTACCCTCCCCACTCTGACAACTAGTCTTCCTCCCTTTCCCGCGCCTCAGCGACTTCCTCACCCTCAGCAGGGGAGCCCCACAGAACAGCGTCTGCCATGGCCCTCTCGCAAGGCCACTGAGCAAGGCAAGGGGACAGATGAGACGTGCCACACTGCTTTTTAAAAAATATTTTTAATACTGTAGTTTGGAGATTTTTTTTAATATTTTTTTTTTAAAAAAAATATTATTTTCGATCAGCAGTTGGTTGAATGTGCAAATGCAAAGAACATATATAAGGAGGGTCCAATCTAGGGATGAGAGGCTGTGGGGACGGGTGATCATTGCATTTTCCCATCTGCAAGGACCAAGGCTCTAGGTCTGCAAGCACTGCAAGTTATCTTCAGTATAGTAACGTACATTTATATTATAATATAATAACAGATGTTACCTAGTGGTATTGATGGAGAGACACCAAACAGTGTGGAAGTTTTGCTGTGCTAACGCTGTGATTTGGACTGTGTTGTTGTTCATTTTAACACACACACACACACACACACACACACACAACATCTTATGTTTTTCTGCCATATTTAGTTGTGGTTTGCATAGTTTTTACACTAGCTTTTATTTGCTAGAAATGTTTTATGGAATGTAAACAGAGTCTCTTTCAACTTTCAAATCGAAAGTTGGAAAAGGCTTTGTTTATGCTTCTGTTTCTATTTCTCAGTAAAACAATGAATACATTATTAAATGTTTCCAAGCATCACTTGGTGTAACAGCTAAGAAGCAAAATCATTAGTATTAGTAAGTGGTGGTCCATGCCCACATTAGTATTAGTAAATGGTTGTCCACGCTCACATTTACCACCCAGTTCAACTCTTTACGTTCAGTCTGGAAGGCTGTACAGTGACATCATTAATGTGGTCCATAGACAAATCCAGAGTGAAGATCTATATTTGTTAGAAGCAGCCTTAACTTTAACTTCTAATGTTAAGTAGTTCTTAATATTTGATTTTTTTAAGTTTCACATTTGTACTTGTATGGTTATATTATTGTGCCATGTACTTTTCCTAGTTATAGCATTGTTATTATATTTCCTTATTTTTTTTCCTGCTATATTTTGTTGTGATTAACATGACTTTTTACAGTGTTAGATTACTTACTTGGAATTTACAATAGACCTTATACCAAGAAACAGATGTGTGTTTATGCTGGGGGGGGGGGGTACTAGGGATGTGCCTTGGGAAACAAGGGGGCAATAGTCCAAAAAAGTTTGGGAACCGCTGGTCTAGCCAAATGAGGCCTGACTGACCCCTGCCTATTGTCCTCCAGTCTGCAAGCAAAGATCTTTTCATACCAGCAGGCTTTTAACCACTGACTGGTTGTGAGGAAAGGGCTTTTAACACTGATGCTGTGCCTTCAGAAAATTTGATATTTTTTTTTTAACTGAAGAGTATTTTATTATTAAGCAATGTTTAAGTGTGTTTAACTCTGTGTTGTAGTGTGAGTGTGGGGCTATGACTCTGGACAACAGGGCTCAAATCCCAACTCAGCCATGGAAACTCACTGGGTGATCTTGGGCAAGTCACAAGGCAAACCTCCTCCAGACAGATCCTGCCAGGAAAACCCTGTGATAGGTTTGCCTTAGGGTCATCATAAGTTGGAAACAACTTGAAAGCAAACAACAACAATAACAACAACAATCTTTTTACTGTCCTCGCATAATTTTATCTCTATCTGTTTAGTTTTGTTAACATATTCAAGAGAAGCCGTATTGGCCATACAGCAAAATATAGTAAGATCCAAAATCCACAAAACAGCAAGAAATTTATCAGCCAACCAAAATGCACAAAATATATTATGCAAGCTTTCAAAGTTTCACCAGCTTCTTCATCAGGCAAAGATCTTAAAAATCATACAGGAGGGAAAAAAAGTGATGATATTAGAATCACAGGCCTACATTCTGTCTAAGATGTTACTTCCATTGTCAGTTAAGATGGCCTTGCGGGATCACAACGCAAGCAATGGCCACTCTCCTTTTTGGCCATGTGAGCATTAGGGACAAAGGGTAATAAAAGGCAAGTAATAAAATTTCAATTCCATTAGCAACAGAACAGTAATTGCTCTTGAGATCCACGCTGCCCCTGCCCATTGCAAAGCTAGCTGCCCCTTAATAACATTACAGCCTTGAACAGAGTAATGAATAGAAATGGGTTAAAAGATGTCTGGAGGTTGGGAAAGGGAGATGAAAAGAAATATACCTGTTACTCATCGGTTCACAAAAATTATTCTAGAATAGACTTTATTTTTGTATCAAAGAATATGGTTCTGAGGGTATTAAATACAGAAATAGGAGTGATAAGAGTTACAGACCATGCTTTGGTAAATATGGATATTGCATTTTGGAAGGATTATAGAAAAGTGAAAAGATGGAAGGTAGATACTTGATACTTAATTATAAAGATACAGTGAGTAACATTGAGAGAGAATGGCAGGATATATGGGATACTAATAACAGGGAGGTTTCTCAAGTGGTGTTATGGGGTACTATGAAAGTGGGTGCAATAGGGATTTGTATTAAGGAATCATGCAATCTGAAAAGACAACAGGGAGAGAAAAAATTAAAAAATTAGAAAATAAATACATAACAGGAGTAAACAAATTTATACAGAATTACAAGCAAAAAGAAATGAATTGGACAAAACAGACATTGATGAGGTCCAGAGGAATTTCAAATATTTGAGGAGGGATTTTTTTGAATATAGTAACTTTGAATATAGTAGCAGAAATTCTAAAACGGTGGGCAGATCTGCACAGTCAAAAAAGGCAAGGAATATGATTGGCGTAATCAAAGATAAAACAGGTAAGATATGCAGCATGATGAAAGATAAGATAAAGATATTTGAAGAATTTTATCAAGATTTATACTTAGCAGGGAACAAGCCAGTGGAAAATATCGAGGAACATATTGAAAAACATTGGAAACACTGGAAAATAAAAACATTGGAAAATAAAAATAAAGGAGGACGATAAGGAATTAATGGAACAACCCGGTTTCGGAGTAAGAAATAGAGGAAGTGATAGATAAATTAAAAGGAGGGAAATCATCAGGAATGGATGAGTTGGGGCCAGAATATTATAAAATGTTTAAAAAGAATTTAATACCTAAATTGAAAGTATTATACAATAAAATAATAAATGGAGATAGGATCCCACTGTCATGAGAACAGTCTTTGATAGTATTGATTCTGAAACCAGATAAAGATTTGACAGATCCAGGATCATATAGGCCTATATCACTAATAAATCAAGACGCTAAAGTATTGACAGCAGTAATGGCAAAAAGAATGAATAAGTTTATGTATAAATATTCTCAAAAACATCAGTGTGGTTTTGTGCAAGGAAGACAGATGTGAAATTTAATTGGAAGAGTATTGAATAAAATACTCTAATTGAGAGGAGTAAACAAAAAGCAGGAATAATGGCATTGGATATATACAAGGCCTTTGATTGCGTGGAATGGCCAGCATTAAAAATAACTTCAAAGATGTTGGGTTTGGGGGGGGAATTTAGAAGACTGATAAATCAGTGATATTCACATAACACAGCAGTAGTAATGGCAAATGATGGATTGACAGAACAAATTCAAACATCTAGAGGCACAAGACAAGGTAGCCCTCTCTCCCTGATCTTATTTGCAGTGGTTATTGAAATTCTGGCAAATGTTATTAGAAAGGATGAAAATTTGGAGGGGATTAGTATTAAGGAAAAGAACAAAGTAGGTTTGTTTGTTGATGATACCTCGTTGACAATTAAAGGTCCATTAAAGAAAATGGATAGAGTAAAAGAACATTTAAAGGAATTTGGGGAAATGACAGGGCTACCGGTAAATTGGGCTAAATTGGAGTTAACACTGTTTAATTATACTAAGACAGAAGAACAAGATTTTCTAAAGGATTAAAAAATAGATATTAAGTTAAAGGACACAATTAGATATTTCGGAATAAATATTACAAAAAATTTACGAAGATTAGAGGAAAAAATTATAATAAATTAAAACAAGTGGAGAAGATGGCCAATTATTAATGCGGGGAAGAGAAAAGGCAGAACTACTCAACAGCTTCTTTGCCTCAGTTTTTTCCCAAAAGGATAGAAGTACTCAACCTGGAGGATGGGGAGCAGGTGAGGAAGCGGAGGGCGGGGGGGAATGCAACACAGAATAAGTAGAGAAGTAGTACAGGAATATCTGGCTAAACTAGATGAATTCAAGTCTCCAGGATGTAGCACACATGACCCTCCCTGGATTGGGTGGCCGTGCAAGGTTCAAAGTATGAGATGCTGGGAGGCAAGAATCAAGCCAGTTCTGGTCTTTGAGGATGCAGTTTATTAAGCAAAGAAGCAAAAAGAAAAACAAAAGGCACACAAGCATGCATACACTCTGACTCCGTCGGAAAGGCAAAGCAGGCAACAGAGCAGGGTTCTCTTTGTTCCAACAGATTATATAGGCTTTTTGTGTGCAAGTGGCAAAACAGGCTGTCAATCCATCAATCCACTGTGCTGAAATGGGCAGGAGGGGGGCTATCCCACCTCGGATGCCAATTACTGAGGCACCCATGGTTAATGATCTCATTACCTGCCCGAGATGGCAGCAGATGGTCTCTAATCAGGCTTCGCTCTCCCCTCACCGTACCGGATGGCGTGGGGAGCGAAGCACCCATTGTTAACATTCCTTGGCTATTCTCATAGGACCGCAGCATACAGGGCAGCCTGACCTAGCAATGCAATAGCATGAGCTAACCCCCCTAAATATGTTCATTAGTGTGAGAGCAGGCTGAACTAAAATGTGTAAGTGTGTAACACAGGGCCTACCCAAAGGGCCTTGGGCCCAACACAGGGCCAGATGAATTACATCTAAGGATATTGAAAGAACTGGCAGAAGTCATTTCTGAACCACTCACAGTAATCTTTGAAAACTCTTGGAGAATAGGAGAAGTCCCAGCAAAGTGGAGGAGGGCAAATGTTGTCCTCATCTTCAAGAAGAGGGAAAAAGAGGGCCTAAATAATTATCGCCCAGTCAGCCTGACATCAGTACCAGGAAAGATCCTAGAGCAGATCATTAAACAGTCAGTTTGTAATTACGTAGAAAGCAATGCCATAATCATTAAAAGTCAACATGGATTTCTCAGAAATAAGTCATGCCAGACTAATCTTATCTCTTTTTATGATAGGGTTACAAGCTTGATAGATGAAAAGAATGCTGTAGACGTAGCATATCTTGACTTCAGTAAGGCCTTTGACAAAGTTCCTCATGACGTTCTTGCAAAGAAGCTAGTAAAATGTGGGCTGGACAGGGCTACTTTTAGGTGGATTTGTAATTGGTTGACCAACTGAACCCAAAGTGTGCTCACCAATGGCTGCTTTTCATCCTGGAGAGAATTGACTAGTGGGGTGCCACAGGGTTCTGTCCTGGGCCCAGTGCTATTCAACATCTTCATCAATGACTTGGATAAAGGAGTGGAGGGCATGCTGATCAAATTTGCAGATGATACCAAATTGGGAGGGGTTGCTAATACACCAGAGAACAGGATCAAATTTCAAAACGACCTTGACAGATTGGAGAGCTGGGCCAAAGCTAACAAAATGAATTTCAACAGAGAGAAATGCAAGGTCCTACACTTAGGCAGAAAAAGTGGAATGCACAAATATAGGATGGGGGATGCGTGGCTGGATAGCAGTACGTGTGAAAGAGATCTAGGAGTCTTGGTAGATCGCAAGCTGAATATGACTCAGCAGTGTGATGCGGCAGCCAAGAAAGCCAACGCGATTCTTGGTTGCATCAATAGGAGTATGGTGTCTAGATCGAGGAAGGTAGTGGTACCACTCTATTCTGCATTGGTTAGGCCTCATTTGGAATATTTTGTCCAGTTCTGGGCACCTCGATCCAAGAAGGATATCAACAAGCTGGAACGTGTCCAGAGGAGGGTGACCAAAATGGTGAAGGGTCTGGAAGCCATGCCTTATGAGGAAAGGTTTAGGGAGCCGAGGATGTTTAGTCTGCAAAAGAGAAGGTTAAGAGGGGACATGATAGCCATGTTTAAATATTTGAAGGGATGTCATGTCGAGGAGGGATTGGGCTTGTTTTCTGCTGCTCCAGAGACTAGGACAAGGAGCAATGGATTCAAGCTGCAGGAAAGCAGATTCCATCTGAACCTCAGGAAGAACTTCCTGATGGTCAGAGCTGTCTGGCAGTGGAATATGCTACCTCGGAGTGTGATAGAGTCTCCTTCTTCGGAGGTTTTTAAGCAGAGGCTGGATGGCCATCTGTTGGGAATGCTTTGAAGTGTTTTGCTGCATAGCAGGGGGTTGGACTGGATGACCCCTGTGGTCTCTTCCAACTCTATGATTCTATGATTCTGTTCTAAGAAGTGAAATGGAAATTAGACGAATAAAAAATATGAAGTTATTGTGGTTTAGCAGAATTGCATTAGTAAAAATGAAAATATTACTTAAGATTAACTTTTTGTTTAGGATGTTACCAATGCAGGTATCAGAAGTAGAATCGAAAAATTGGCAGTTATCACTGTATAATTTTTGTAATGGGAATAAAAAAGTGAGGACTAATAAGACATACTGTTATAAATCCCAAAAAGAAGGAGGACTGGGTCTCCCAAATTTAAAATGGTATCACAATGCAAATCAATTTAGATATATCATAGATGTGGTAACAGGAAAGGGGGAATTATTTTGGTTAGACATGGATGCAATAGAATTAGAGAAGAACTTGAAGAATATTTGGCGGTGGGGGGAAGCCTATTAAATGGAAATGGAAAAAGTAGAAAATCCCTTTTTGAAAAATATATTAAAGATTTGGAAGAAATATAAGGAAAAGTCAATACCTGCTACTTCACCTTTAACTCCAGTAGTGATGGTGGAAAAATTTCCAGTGAATCTGAGAGGTGATTTAGAGAAGGAATTAAGGAAGCAGAGAATATCTAAGTTAACAGACTGGATGGATACAATGAGGAATAAAGAAGGAATAAAGGAGAAATTAAAGGGTACAAAGATATCATGGCTCAACTGTATTCAGTTAGAGCAGTGGACAAAGAAATGGAATAGGAATAATAAAAGATTTAGAGAATATACTAAATTTGAACAAATGATCAATCAAAGAGAAAGTATGGAGGAAAATGAAATTTTGAAGGGTACCACAAGTGAAATGCATAAAATGTTGTCAAAACATAAAGAACAAGAGGAATATCTTAGAAAAATATGGGAGGAAGAATTAGGACAAAAAAAAAATAGATATTCAGGATTGGGAAAAAATTTGGAATCAGAATCATTTAAAAAACTTACTGTACGGATAAAAGAGAATTATTATAAATTGGTTTGGAAATGGTACCTAACACCAGTAAGGTTAAATCACATAGATAAGAATTATTCAACGTTGTGTTGGAGGGGCTGCCAAGAAATTGGTACGTATATTCATATGTGGTGGAGTTGTAGATATTTTTGGCAAATGGTACTTAAAGAAATAACAGAAATTGATTTAGAAATATGCCCAGTTATATAGCATTGTTATCTATATATGCTATATGATATGGTTAATTGCGCCCAGGCTATGAAGGACTTAATTACAAATTTACTAACTGCAGCAAAGTTAATTATATCAAGAAAATGGAAAATTCAAAGAGATCTTCAAATAGAGGATTGGTATAAAGAAGCATGGCAAATTGCGATTAATGACAAGTTAACATCTGGAATTAAGGGCCCTTTTCGCACGGCATTTTCCATGCGAAAGAGGGCCTAGAGCGTCGCACGATTGTGAGGAGCGATCTGCACGACACACTCACAATCGCGTGATGCTCCAGAGGCCAGCAGGCGCCGATCACGCACCTTTTCATTTTCGGCTAGAAGCTAGAAAATGGTGCGTGATCATGCATTGTTCCTGAGCCCCGCGCGCACTTACCTGGCATGCGGAGCCTCCAGAGCTGCGCCGGTCACACTTCCTGACCCAGGGCAGCCTGGGAAACTCCCAGGCTGCACTGCAGAAGGAAGAGGCGGGGTTCTCGCGTGAGCAGGCAGCTCGTGTGGAGCCGAAGGACCCCGGATACAAGAGCCTCTTGCCGGAGGCTGCTCGTGCGATCCCCACATCCCAGTGCCGGAAAAAGGTGAGGTGCGGAAAGGGCCAAGGTTAGAAAAGGAATAATGAAAGGGAGTGATTTTGATGCAATAGGGAAGATATTTGTGGAAAAGGTATTAACAAAAGAGGAAGATGTTACACCTCCACAAGAAGAGTTATAATTTTGAAAGGTAGAATAATATGAGGTATAATAGGCTCTGGGAATGGGGTACACTTAGTTATAGTGATAGATTCAATTTAGGATTGAATAGGTGAAAAAATAGTATATTGGTATGTAGGATAACAAGAGTAATCAGGTAATGATAATTATGGCTTAGGATAGAAATAAAAATGAAATTATTAATATGAATATTATATTTTGAAAAGAATAGAAATAACAATGAAGTTACTAATATTATATTTTGAAAATGTTAATTATGGGTATAAGTAACAACAACTGGTATAATGAGAATGAGATTTAGATATATATAGTTAAAAATATATAACCAGTACGATTTATAACACATTGTATAAGTAATACTATGTATAAGAAATTTGGAGAGAAATAGAAATGTAAGCATTTTTTCTTTTCCCTTCACTTTTATGTTTGTTATGATATGTTATTTTTTTGTGTGGCTTTTTTTCACAATAAAAAATAGTTAAGCTAACTGCCCTTTTCTTAGACAGAGAACAATGAATTTCTCAAGGAGTCCCTATGCTGTTACATCTGAAAAAACTTTTAGATGCTGTACTGGTAAAACTTGCCAATTGTAGTCCAAATGAAAGAGTTTTACTTTGTTGATGGTAGAAACCTCAAAGAGTTAAGCCCAGTCTTTTAGCTCCCTCTTCTTAAAGTTTCCCTGTTGTGGCAAAATTCAGTATCTTCAAATATTCAATTGTAGTCATGATAGCCAAGCAGCAAAATACAACAAAATCCAAAATTCTTAGCCAAAAAAAATGCAGAAAATACATAATCCAACCTTTTGAGGTATCACCCTTTTGTGGACTGTGGACTTTGTATTTTGTTGTTCAATTCTGTTTTAAGCCATCTTGGGTCTGTTCTGAGAAATAGGAGGGATAGACATCAGATCAGATCAGCCCAATGAGAAATTTCAGAGCCAAAGGAATTGTCCCTGCTTTGCCTTCGGTAGCACGGAAGCTGCAGCCCCCCCCCCCCACTTCTTTCTTCCCTTCTTCTCCTTGGTTCATCCTCACATTTCCAGTTTCCAGTAGAGATGGGCCAACTGAATCCACGAATCCTTAGGAAGGATTTGAGCTCCGCGAATCCCAACCCCTTGGCCAAAACAGGCGAATCGAATCTTTTGAATCCCTGCATACCCCGAGGCCTCGGCGCCCCAGATCAGGCCCATGTGGGCATGCAGGGCCAGCGAGAGCCACTTTCCTGCATGCCCGGAGGCCTGAGCTGGTGCGAGAGCCCCGGATCAGGCCCAGCAAGAGTCACTTACCTGCACGCCAGGAGGCCTGAGCTGATGTGAGAGCCCCGGATAAGGCCCACGTGGGCGCGCAGGGCCGGCAAGAGTCGCTTTCCTGCACACCAGGAGGCCTGAACCAGCGCGAGAACCCCGGATCAGGCCCACGCGGGTGTGCAGAGCCGGCAAGAGCCACTTTCCTGCATGCCAGGAGGCCTGAGCCAGCGCGAGAACCCCAGACCAAGCTCACTCCTGCTGCCTGCCCCTGTGGCTGCCTCCCTCTGCAAGGTAATTATTTTCATCTTCCTATTCTTTTGACTTGAGACTGGAGGGTAGGGATTGAGACTGAACTACAGGCTGGTGTTTGTTTTTCTTAAGTGCCTTCCTTGTTTTAGGACTTGAGACTCGACATCAGGGTAGAGAATTGAGACTGGGCCAGAGGCTGGTGTTTTTGTGTTTTTAAAGTGCCGTCCTTGTTGCAGGACTTGAGACTGGAAAATACAGCGTTCTTGAGATTTCAAGGACAGCTGAAGAAGATTCCTTTGCATGGCGCCCTTGCAAAGCTCTTTCATACACAATTCTGGGGTTTGTAGTTGGACAAGGTGTCACAGCCTTCTCTGCCAAAGTGTGCTGGTGCATCATCAAACTACAAACCCCAGGATGCCATAAGGAGCTATGCAAAGAAAATCCAGTTTTGACCTGGATTATCTCTGTACTGTAGTATGTGGTCCTGTTTACACAGGCAGGAAAATGTGGCATTAATAATCCACATTTTCCTGCTTGTGTAGAAAGGGCCTTCATGTCATTCTCAATCTGGGGAGATCCTAAGGCAAAACTATAGGTCCTTTTCGCATGGCATTTGCTATGCGAAAGGGCGCCTGGAGTGTTGCGCGATTGTGAGGAGCGATCTGCATGATGCACTTACAATCATGTGATGCTCCAGAGGCCAGCAGGCGCCAATTGCGCAACTTTTCATTTTTGGCTAGAAGCCGAAAATGGTGAACGATTGCACATTGCTCCTGGGCCCCACGCACACTTACCTGGCGTACAGAGCCTCTGGAGCTGCGCTGGTCGCACTTCATGCCCCAGTGCAGCCTGGGAAACTCCCAGGCTGCGCGGCGAAAGGAAGAGGTAGGGCTCTTGCACAAGCAGGCAGCTCATGAGGAACCGAAGGACCCCGGATGCGAGAGCCTCTCGCCAGAGGCTGCTTGCACGATCCTCGCACCCCAGCACCGGAAGAAGGTAAGGTGCTGAAAGGGCCATGACAATTGTCCTGGCCAGATTTCCTCAGAGGCAGGTTTGCCTTTGCCTAAGCTTTTTCTAAGGCTGAGAGAGTGTGTCTTTCCCAAGATTATCATTGCCCTTTTTGTTTTGTTTTGTTTTGTAATAGTCAACCCAGGAGTCAACTCCAACATCTGGAGCTACTTCCAAATTACATGTAATTCTTAATAAGAAGTATATGGGTATGTTTTCCTAAAAGTGAAAACTATTATTTAATTTGTTTTTCATTAAACAAAGATGTCAAATTCTGCTTCAAAACACTTTTCAGTAGAAGTGCATTGTTTCCCTTGCCTTTTAAACCCTTTTGTAAAAAATGATTTGAAAGATTCGAGATTCATGAGATTTGTAGATTCGCAGAACCTTCCAGCCATTTGGATCTGGATTCGGGTTCAGAAAATTCTGGATTCATCTCATCTCTAGTTTCCAGGCTTCATGGACCTGAACTCATTGCATGGCAGAGGTGTAGTGGAATGCTATGCATGTTTGCTCCAAGATGAGTTTCACTGTGTTAAGTAGTGCTGACCTCCTAGCACATTATGTACATGACTGGGGGGAATCAAGTTGATTGCATACAGATACATGTGCTTAGGTACACTGAACATGTGTGCAAGCTATCGGAGCCTGTGCTCAGCTGTTCTCAAGAAAGACCTCTCTGTGTTCAGTTCTTAAATGACCACATGTAACTCTCTCCAGCTCAAACAGCTCTTTCTTTCATGGGCAGATCTTTCCCCATCAACTATCAAAATGGCAATGTTTGTGTACAGATTTCTACTACATATTAAACACTTGATTCTGCAGCTAAGATCAGAGGCCCTTTCACATCATGCAGTTATAGTACCCTACATACCCTCCAACTGTCCAATTTCACAAAGACAGTCCATCTTCTGTCATCCCACTTTTTAACTGCTTTTAAAACATTCTCTTTCCGCTTTCTCTCTTTATCCTCAGTTTATTTCACTTGGTGCAAGCTGAGTTCAAAATACAAACATAGCTTGCTTTCAATTAACTCAGTATGGGGAAGAGGAGAGATGGGGTGGAATCTTGTCCTTCCTAGGAGGCTCAGGCAAAAGCAAACTGCTGCAGCCTCTCCTAGCTTGTGTGTTCTTCCTTTCTTTTTCTTTTCTTTTTTTTTTCTTTTTTGGCCATCTCTGGTGTTGCTTGGCCATGTATCCCAACTCCCAGTTCTCATCTGAGAAATGTTGGAGGGTATGGAACCAGCATGGTCCCTTGGTTTGTGTGTTGGACTAGGACAATGGGAGACCATGGCTCAAATCCTCACTCAGCCATGGAAACTTACCGGATAAGCTTGTATAAGTCTCACTCTCTCAACCTCACAGGAATGCAAAAATTCTGCCAAGAAAACCCCCAGATCACTGTAAGTCAGAAGTGACTTGAAGACACACAACAACAACATGGCACTAAAATTCCACTTCACCTGTTATGGCTGCATTCTATGGAACCCTGGGACTGGCAGTTTGGTCAGAGGCACAAGAGCAATTCCCAGGCTGAGGCTTCCAAAATGCCCTTCCTTAAACTGCAAATTCCAGGATCTTATAGGATGTTGCCATACCAGTTAAAGTGGAATCATAGTTGTATAATGTGAAATGGCCTCTTCAGGTCACTAGTTGCCACTCCCTTGCAGTGAATACAATGCACAGGAGTGTGCTTTAGTAATATGTGGAAATGGAAACATTTACTTGGAAACATTGTACATCGCAACAAAGATGTCCCTTCCACCTATTGCTATTCAGAAAGCAAAGGAAGTTAAGGACAGATTCCTTAACAATTAACGCTTTCCAGGGCTGGTTTGACGTGACGTTCCTGTGTTGGAGAGATGCCTAAGTAATTTAATTCCCATTTGTCACTACCGTGATTGTGCTGCCATTATTTTCAAGCAAAACAGCCTTGCAGAAGAGGAACTCAGGAAAAATATATTTATCATTCTTTCTGAAAGGAAGAGACACACAGGAGGAAAGAACCATTGTACTACAAGGGATTAGATCAACAAAGAAAGTTCAGCAGAAAGTTCAGCTTCAAGTTCTAGATGTTTTTGAGTCTGCAATAAAGTTAGATCTTCATGAACTTATTAGTTGCATTTATACCCCACTTTCTACCAATGAACTCAAGGCAGAGTACATGGCTCTAGTCTACCACTCTTTTATCCCTACAGCAATCTTGTAAGGTGGGTCAGGCCCAACCATGGCTTAGTAGCAACTTGAACCTGAATTTTCCAAATCCCAGTCAAATGCTATAAGCATTATTCAATCTTAGGCAACATGGAGGCGCAAAGAGTTTTGAATGGCTTTGAGATTAATGATGAGGAAGAGTGAGTGACCTTGGTTGCATCACACTCTCTCAGGCCCAGAAAACCCCGTGAAAGGTTCATCTTAGGGACACCACAAATCAGAAACAACTTGAAGGCACACAACAACAGAGAAGACTGATGGACAGTTGATTTTCCAAGTGCATGGAACCACATTGCCACTTTATCTGTAACACAACTGATTTCGAATTTGAAGGACAGACATAATGTAGCTTTCAGCTAACAATCTGAGTGCCTCCATCTGCAGCCTTATAATGTCTACGCAGCATCAGGGACTGGGGATGGTTCCAGTTTCAGTTTTACAGTTCCTTGACTGCTTGACTGCAAGATTCTTTCAGACTCTTTCCACATCCATTTCTGAATATGACATGCATGCAAAATTATTCTTATATATAGGCTTTGATACATGCTTTTCTGTGCATATGCACCTTTGGGAGTGTTTTTTATCCAATATAACATGATACATACTGATGTCCTAATACATGTGTTTTGTATTGTTTTTTTCTTAACTATAGAAAGCCCCTACCTTTTGACACCCTGTTATCTGATTACTCACTCTTTTGACACTTCCAAATTAAGGACAAGTTCCATTAATTTGATGGAAGTTCAGTTCTTCTTGCCTATGGAAGCTCACTTGGAACCACTGACATACACGCACTGCTTAGAAAGTAAGCTGAGAGGGGGAAAAAGTGTGTCAAGCCAGCTGAGAGAGTTTGCAAGTAGTGCATGCACGGTCGGTCCCAAGTGAGCCTCCATAAGAGCTCTATGCTTTCTACAGTACACTACATGTGTTCCACTCTTCAATCAGTTCCATTTTCTGACAGTGCTCCAGTCCCTCACCTGTCAGATACGCGGGGGAAGCGTGTATACTAAATCTTTGAGTTGCCAAACACATTGCAATATCCTGAAAAATGCAAATTTGAGAACTTTTGGGAAATATGACCCAGGTAACTTTATATAAAATTTCAGAGAACAGTTTGCTCTCCACTCTAGCATGACATATACATTTTTTTTCCTCTTTGTTGTCTTCCCCTTTATTCAAATTTAGATTTGGGCTGAGGGATGGATTTTTCTGCAAGTTCTCTTATACTGAATCATGGCTAGTTATGGTGCTATGTTTTTAAACATTCAATAAAGCAAAGTGTAGAAAAGTTACTTTTTTGACTATAATTCTCAGAATCCCCCAGCCAAAGGATTCCACAAATTCTAATCCAAAACATGTTTCCAAGATCTGCAATACATTAACTGTAATACTAAGACAGTAGATCTCCAGTTCTCTTTCTTTGTAAGGAAACTTAACTATAAGACAAGTTAGCACAATCTGGGATCAAGCTAAATCCATCTGACCAGCCATGAATCATGGCCTGCCAAGATCTTGTTTTGCCACATGCCTGGAGCAGGAAATGGTCAATATTTGGAAGATCGCTTTACATTAAGCGAGAGTTGGGAACCTGTGGCCCTCCAAGTGGTTGTAGGGCTGCAAGTCTCATCCTTCCATCATTAAACATTGGGAAGAATTTCTTGACTATACAAACTGTTTGACAGCGAATTAAAATGTCTCAGAGAATGATGACTCTCCTTCTATAGACGTCTTTAAACAGAGGTTGGATGGCCACCACTTAGGAGTGCTTTAGTTGTGTATTCCTGCAGTGAAGGGGGTTAGACTGGATGGCCCTTATATTTCTTTCCAGCTTTATGATTCTAGGATCCTAGGACTGCTGGGAGTTGTTAAATCAGCATCTGAAGGGCAACCCTTCCTTGGAAAGCTGCTCTAAACTTCCTAGGATTTGCAGGGAGAGAGAACCATGAAAATATACTGTAAGGACCCATGCCCCCTTGCCATGGTGAGGTGAAGGAGGTAGTTATGTTTCTTCAGACCTTCTGCTTACATGAAGCATCACATGCAACACCAAAGGTCTCTCTGCTTTCCCAGGTTATTGAGGGAGATGGCATGAGATCAACAGGAATTCTGCCAAGTACTGTGGAGTTTGGCCTCAGGTCTGGAATCTTCCAAAGCAACGTTTTTTCTGACCTCCACTCTTCCCCCCACCTTTTTTTCCAAACCTCACATACACAGCTCTCAGATCGGATGGGGGTATTGTTTCAGAGCTTGAAACCTGTCCAATAGTTGGCCTTCATTTCCCAACGGCTCAGGAAACATTCTGTTCTCACACTCTAATGGCTGTTCTCTAATGAGTGCATGAAAATAACAAGAAGGCTAAAAACTAAAGCAATTTTGTTTTTAAGAGAGTGGGGGGGGAGAGAAATGATTAAAAGCCAAGGCCTCTATTTTCTGATTCTGTGAGGAATGACTGGAGGTTTTTAACAGCTCACCTTTGGAAAGGGCAAATGCTGAAGTCTGGTTCTGCAGTGTAGCAATTCATTTTTAATTACGTGTTTGTGGGTAGCACCCACAGAATGCCAGGAACACACAGATCTGCTCTGGGAAACTTCCACAAGGATCAAAACTTGCAGAAGTTACTTTCTTAGATGACAACTCCCAGAATCCCCCTGACAATACCTAGAACACTGTGGCCACTGACCATGCAGATGGGTTAGGCCTGGGAGTTGTTCTCCAAGAAAGCAACTTTTCCAGGTTCTTTTAAGGGGAAGGGGTGGCAAGTTGAGAATTTTGCCCTGTTCCAGAAGAAGGCAGCTACTACTTTAAAAAAAAAAGAAAAGAAAAAAGAAAAGAAAAGAAAATTCGCCACTGCTCCTGCATCTTCAGCATCACCTTAATCTGGTGGTGATGCTTTCTTCTTGCTGTAGCAAAATTTCTTTGCTGATTTCTGCAGATCCAGCTTCTTACAAAGTGATAAGACCATACTATGCTGGGATGTTCCAACCCACCTCCCCACCAATTTGTTGACAACACAGACTCTTCCATCATTGCCTGCACCCACAACTAAAGTCGCTTGCTTCCATCTTGGAATGGAGCACCCTTTCTGTACCCTCCAAAATTTCAGGGAGGAAAACTGGAACACATGTGCTGAAGCAACATTGGAGTGTGGTCCAGTTGCGTAGGGATATGGGGCACTGGGGCAATTCGCCCCAGGCGGTAATGTTTTTGGGGCGTCCCAGCCCGTAGCCACACCCCTGTATGCCCTGGCCACACCCCACACACACTGCAGCCACGCCCCCACACACAGTGGCCACACCCCTTGTGACATAGCCCCGCTCCCTCCCGCTCCCCTCCACACAGTCCAAGCTCCGCCACTGGTGTGGTCAAGATGACAAAAGTATTAATGAGAAAGAACATCCAAGCTAGAAGAGATTGTAGCAGTTTGCTTTTGCCTGAGCCTACTGGGAAGGGAATGATTTGACCCCTCTTCTCCTTTGCTCCCTGCTCCATTGACTGAGTGAAAATTATTTTTACAATTTGAACTCAGTTTGCAGTGATTGAAGTGAGCAGAGGAAAACATGAAGTGTGGGAGGAGAAGAGAGAAACTAGGACATTTTAAAAGAAGCTAAAAAAGTAGAATGACAGAGGATTAATTGGAACTTTCCTCATCAAATCAGGTCAGTTAGGGAGTGTGCCTTTCACATCACACAATTATAGCACTGTGATTCTCCTGTAACTGCCATGGAAATACCCATAGAATACTGGGGGGGGGGGTATTTTGGTCAGAGGCACCAGAAGAGCTCTCTGACTAGAACACTAAATGTCCCTCCTTAAATTGCCATCCCAGGATTCCATGGGATGTTGCCATGGCAGTCAAAGTAGAAACATAGCACTATATTGTGTAGTGTGAAAGGGCCCAATGGCACACAGAGCAGCCAAATGAGAGACAAGAAGAAAGAACCAGGTAGCTCAAGGCTTCAGCCAGTGCTGGAGCTGATACCTTCCATCACAAGGAAGTTGTCAGGACCCCAAAGGGACCAAGGCCTACCTTGGAGCTTCAAAGAAT
Source organism: Cyclura pinguis (assembly GCA_030412105.1). Lineage (NCBI taxonomy): Eukaryota > Metazoa > Chordata > Lepidosauria > Squamata > Iguanidae > Cyclura > Cyclura pinguis. The sequence continues at coordinate 209,005,791 of CM059599.1, forward strand.
TATAGAATCACACAGTTGGAAATGGTCTTGTGGACCATCAAGTCCAAATTCCTGCTCAGGACCAGCTAAAGCATCCTCAGTAGGTAGCTGCCTAGCCTCCTTTGGAAAACACCCAGAGTAGGAGACTCCAGCACCTCTAGAGACAATTGCCTCCATTGCTAGACCACTCTTGTTGTCAAGAAGGTCCTTCTAATGTTCAGTTGAAATCCAGCTTTCTGAAACTTAAAACCATTAGATCTGGTCCTATCCTCTGGGACAGCAGAAAACAAACTTGTACGCCCCTGTCTGTGACAGCCCTCAGGGTATTTAAAGACTGCAATCGTGTCACCCCTCAGTCTTCTCTTCATCAAGCTGAACACTTCTTCATCAAGCCCAGCTGCTTCAACCTTTCCTCATATGTTTTGTTTTCCATGCCTTTTATCATCTTCCCTGCCCTCCTCTGAATCCATTCCAACTTGTCTATATCTTTCTTAAAATGATATGCCCAGAACTGAACACAGTACTCCAGATGAGGCCTGACCAGTGCAGAATTTAGTGGGACTATTACTTCTCTCAGCTTGGAAACTATGCTTCTATTAATGTAGGCTAGAATAGCATTCCCCTTCTTTCCTACAGCATCACACTGCTGGCTCATATTCAACTTATAATCAAGAATAATCCCAAGAGCCCTTTTGCATGTAGTACTGCTGAACCATGTACCCCCATCCTATACCTGGGCATCTGGTTTTTGTGGCCTAAATGTAGAATTTGTCTCTATTTCATTTTATTAATTCCTGCACAATTTTCAAGTTTATCAAGGTTCTTCAGAATTCTTTTCCCATCTTCCAATGTGTTACCCACACCTCACAGTTTTGCATCATCTGCAAACTCTCATACACATTGTTTAATCACTGCATTGTCATCAAGATACTTGCAAACAGATTCCTCTATAATCCATTCTAATATTTTTCCTACCATTGAGTTCAGGATGACTGCTCTGTAACTTCCTGGATCTTCTTTTTTTGCTGTTTTTGAAGAGAGAGAGAGACAATGTTTGCCATCTCCGGTCCTCTGCCACCTCACCCATTCTCCAAGATTTCTCAAAAATGATAGCAAGTTGTTCCACAAATATGTCAGCAAACTCCTTCAATACTCTTGGATGTAGTCCATTTGGCCCTGCAGATTTGAACTCATTTAGGTTAACTAGGTGATTCCTGATTTACTCCTTATCAATCTTGATTTGCAATCCAGATTCCTTGCCAAGATCCCTGCTGATGTATGGAAGTACACAGTGGGAAAAACTGAAGCAACCTGATATTGAACAGTTTTGCCTTTTCGTTGTGATCAGTTAGCATTTTACATCCTCATTGAGCATGGTCCCACCATTTCCTTGGTCATTCTCTTGCTTCAAACATATCTGAAAACCCCACTCTTGTTTCCTGCTTCCCTAGCCAGACTCAGCTCATTTTAAGATTTTGCTTTCCTTCTACTGTTCCTACAAGCTTGGGCTACACAGCTGCGTTCTTCTTTATTTGTCCTTCCTTCTATTCTTGAAATTTTTTTTTCCTTTTCACTTCCTCCTTGAATTCATTGTGCATCCACATTAGCTTTTTCACATATTTCCCATTTTATTTCTTCCACAGAATTGTTTGTGATTGTACTTTTAGTAACTCCTTCTTCATGCTGGGTGTCTTTTTCCTTTACCATCTTTAGCTGTTGGATTTTATCCAGTATTTCTCTGAGTTTGACAAAATCAGCTTTCCTGAAATCCAAGATTCGTGTTTGATTGTCCCACAATCATGAATTCTAGCATTACATGGTCACTCCCCTCTAAAGTACCAACAGCTTTGATTCCAGTGACCTTCTCTTCCCTATTGGTTAGGATTAAGTCCAGGATTGTTGATCCTCTTATTGTTTCCTCCACCGTTTGAAAGAAGAAATTATCTGCAAGCTATATCAGGAATTTGTTGGAGAGCCTTTGCTTAGCAAAGTTAATCCCATAGCAGATATGAAGACAATTAAGTCCCCCATAACTACCAGTTCTTGCATCTTGGAAATTTCTAAGATTTGTCTCTAAAAAGCATCATCTACCATCTCACCTTGATCTGGTAGCCTATAGTAAACTCCTACCACAGTGTTGCTTTTATTTCTTTCTCCATTTATCATTACCCAAATGCTCTCAATTGGTCCAGTCTGATCATTCGTGTGGATTTCTATACAAGTAAATTTGTTTTTGACATCCAATGCTATTACCCCTCCTTTTTTCCCCAACTCCTTATTATCTCTCCCCCTCCCCCAGTTCCAAACAGTACAAAGCAGCTGGAGCTAGACACTCTTATCATTTCCCACAATGCCCTGACTTAGCACCACTCTGGTTCCTTGTGGAAAATTAAAAGGACAGCTATAGCCAGCTTCACAGCCCTGCTAGGATGTGTACTAAGGGAGGAGGGGGCGCTACTCAGAGGACCCTGGGCCCCCTCAGAACTGGAGCTGGCCACAGAGCCAATGCACACAGAATTCATCACAAGGACCAATAGTTATGCTGAATATTCAGATGAATATATACTCTAGTCCACCCACTCATTCTAGTCTTACATTTTTTTATCTTTTCATACTAGAGGTGGGGTGGGGAAGAATATCTGTGTAAAGATATGTGGCAGCCAAAATTCATTGGGACATTGCTCCAAATTTGAGAGAATGTTTGTCATCTAAGCTGCAGTAGTGATATAAAGAATACTCACCAGTTTTCTCATTCTTGATGAGAAAGAGTGTCTTTAAGCATTTTTTTCTGGAGGGGGGCAGAAATACAAAGTTTGCATGAAATATTGGTGGTCTATGTGTGCAAAAACTATTTTTCCAAAGAAAGCAATGTACTTTGCACAATTCTTTGAAAAAAAGTAAATTTTTGCTTGTTTTTTCACAAAAACAGTTCTGAAGTGTTAAAATTCATTGAAAATAGCTCACAATTCCATATAGAAAGAAGAAAACTTTTGAAATTATTCATTCATAGATGCAAGAATGGAATAACCAAAGATTTACAGAAGTTGCAATGAAGCAAAAGAGGAGAGCCCTCCAACTCATCAGGAAATCATGGCAGATACCTCAACATTTGACAGAATATTTTGGGCTGTTGCCCAAGTCGCAATGCCCAGTTTTAATTTGATATCCCTGGTTGTCCTCTTCCACTGAGCGTGCAGCTTTGGGGGGGACACACATGGAGCAGTGAGGGAGGAAGGGGGACACCCACCTAGCCAGCCAGATCGGCCAAGTCAACCCTGGCGATCAGTGGGGAGACAGATGTCGCAGCCAGATTGCCCTCAGATCTGATATCCCTGGTCAAATTTTGCAAGAGAGGTGTGACAGATTCCTCTAGACAGGCTGGTCCTAAAACTCCAATCCCTAGGAACCCTGCCGCTCATCCTGCTCTTGTTTTCCCAATTATTCCCTTGTTCAATTGGGTTGCTGGGCCTCATGGTGACCCTTAAAGTGTGGAGCCTGTGGCTGTGTTGCTGTGTGAGTTCTTTACTTTTGGTGTGCATGTCCTGACTCCAATTCAGGCTTGGTAGAGAGCCAGAAACAGGTTTAAAATAACAGTAAGAATAGATTTATTACGCACAGTAGAAACAAATTCAACAATCTCTAATATATATTTCAAGCTCCTCAATATCATAAGTAATTCTCCCTTCCTGTTCCAGTCCACAGTCCTGTCTCTATTAGTTCAAAGCACTCTTTCTCAACTTCATCCTATCAGTGCCAGTTCAAAATTCTATCTGCTTCAGACCCTTTCTCTTACGTCCTGTATCCTTGACACCCTCACTGAATCTCACAGAGGCAAGCCTCTGCCTTTTAATACATTCTGTTCCCTTGCAGCCCCTTTCACAGCCACTCTCAGCCACGATTGGCTGCCTTCATGCCAATCTGCCTCCTTCACAAGGAACGTTTTAGAAGCACAAAGGAGGGCCTGCCATATCTCCTGGGGCAATCATAGTAGATGCTTCAAAATTTAACAGAATGGTTTTGGCTGTTGCCCAAGTTTCTAGTCAACATTCCAAGCAACTTTCTAGAACACGTGTCAAACACAAGGCCCACGGGCCAAATCCAGCCCGCCAGGCCATTTCATGTGACTCTCACACCTCTCCTGCAGCTACGTCACTCCCCCCACCCGGTGACCCCAATCCCCACGTTGCGGGCCCCCAGCTGCTGGTATTCTGAAGAGGGGCCCAGCAGCCAGCACTTGTGATCTACTTCTACTTCTGACTGCTGCTCTGTCCAAGTCTTGCTGTTAGAGCGTTGCCGCCGGTTACTGTGGCAACATTCCTCATGGCTTGCAAGAGTTGAACAGAGGAGCAGTCAGAAGTAGTAGTAGATCACAAGTGCTGGCTGCTGGGCCGCTCTTCAGAATACCGACAGCCGGGGGCCCACAATGTGGGAATCAAGCTCACCAGGTACAGAGAGGGGCAGGGGGCAGAAAGAGCCACAGGGGAGGGGGAGCAGAACGAGGCACAGAGGAGAGGGAGCTAAAAGAGGCACAGAGAGGGTCTCAACTGGGACCAAAAAGTTAATGTAATAAAAAGTGCTTGGTAATATTTGTCTGATGATTAAAAAAAAAACTTTCTGTTTTCAAAACTCATTTTTCAATAAATTGTACAATAGTTGTACACTTGAATATCTGCTTGCTATTATTTTTCCTAGACTTCTAGTTTCAGAGCTAGTTATTACTAAAACCAGTAATAATTGAATGCAGAAGCAATTATTTAATATGATAAAAGAGTAGATACATTTATATAGTCTTACAGATACAACCAGTCCTTTGAGGGCAACCATAATGCTGATGCGGCCCAAAATGAAATTGAGTTTAACACCCCTTTTCTAGAAGCAAAATTAGGGACCTGCCATAATTCATTGGGACATTTTGTAAAGGGCTAGAAAACAGGAGACCATTGTTGAAAGGAATCCAGAGACAAGGAGAAAATGATGAGGAAAACAGGAGAGTTCTTCTAAGATACTGCTGCTAAGATTCCTATGGTTTAAAAAGCGGGCAAGAAAATGGGACACAACTGTCTAAGGCACTGCCGCTAAGATTCCTGAAGTTTAAAAAAATGGGGGGAGTAGTATAAAAACAGAAGCCCCCATGGACCTTTTAGGGGATTATTATGCACAGATCTGAGCAGTGCTGGGTACACTTCAGCTTTCTTTCCTCTGTGTGTGTGTGTGCGTGTGCACGCACGCATGCGTGCATGCACCCCTTTACGTGCACCTGTGTATGCCCAATTCTCCTCAGGATTGCTTCTTAAAAGAATGGGTGTTGCAAACCAGTTAGAAATGTTCACAGTTTAGTTTCTTGCTGAGTTCAGAAGAATCTGGTCGCAATCTGATGTTGATCAAATTTCCACTCTTGCACAAGTCTGCACAGAGACTATTTTGAAGACTTGGGGCAACCAGAAAGCTTTATGTTAGCATTGCCAGACAAAACCCAGAGGAGTGAAACTGGATATTCCTTGCGTTGTGAGGAGATTCTTAAGTTAAAGGAATCTCTTTTAATCAGAAAATGTGGCCACCTTGTTACTCTGATCATGGGAATCTGTGCTCTCAAGTAATGAGGACTTTAGGAGAATCAAAATCTGAATAATGAATTCAGTTGGTTATCACTGATCCTTGGCTAACCTTCACGTAACACAGTGGAAAAATATATGGATGTTCTTATTTCCTTTCCTAGAATGATACGATAAAAAAAATCAAAACTGAATGAGAGGTCTTGATACCCAATGGCAAAATTCCACTGTTTTGTTCTTAAACATGCTTTCATGTCAAGCTAAGGGAAATCATAATTTTAACTGTTTACAATAATTACATAAATCGTGTTCCATTGTCAAAGAAATAATCTGCAATGTCTTTCTGAGGGCTATGAAACATGGCCTTTAAGTTAGCTAGCTGAATTCTATGTCAAATGAATTCAGTGATTCAGACTGGGTCCTCCAAAAAGGTAGTTTGGAAGATAGTTGGTGTTGTCTTCTGCTCAGTTTTTAAACCAGCACTTCATTTCAAAAAGCATATAGATCACAGAAATAGAGTTGGAAGTAACTGCAAGGACCATTTAGTCAAACTTTCTGCCATGCAGAAATACAAAACTAAAGCACTCCTGAGAGAAGGCCATCCAACCTCCAAAGAAGAAGAACCAACCACTCTTCAAGGCAGTCATCTCTTACAATAAAGAAGTTATTCCTATTATCCAGGTGGTTAAACTAAAATAGATTAACAGAGGGAAAGAATGGTCAACAGAAAGGAAAATATGTCAGGCAAGGAAAACTTGAAGGAACCAAGTATGTTTAGCATGGAGAAAAGAAGTTTGAGGAGGAATATCATAGCACTCTTCAGATACAAGAAGGGATGTCACATAAAATCAAACCAGATATTAAGGGGAATGTATATTCCCAAACAAGGGTTAACCTGTTTCTGCTTGGGATTTCCTCAGACCTATGTACTTTAGCAATTAGACTTGTAAATTAGCCTCATGTTTCCCTTCAAATGACTGGTCACAAAACAAAGCATGCTAAATACAAGGCATGTAGGTGAGGGCAATCACATGCTATGAGATCTTTATTACTTAAGGCAGAGCTTTCCAAACTTTTCATGTTGGTGACGCACTTTTTCAATATGCATCATTTTGTGACACAGTAATTCAGCTTTACTAGCAAACTGGAGGTACCCAGAGGTGTATGAGGAAGGGCAGCCTCACCCCTGATCCTGGCCTGCTGTCATCACCCTCATCAGGAAAATCCCCAGCAAGAGTGATGGCAAGGAAAGGGCAGCCCCTTCCCACTTGGTCCTTGCCCGCTGCCATTGCTCTTGCTGGGGAAAGGCTCCAGCAAGAGCTATGGCAGCGGGCTAGGCTCGGGGGGGGGTCTCTCTCAGTCAAGGAGGCGGCACACCAACACACTACAGGCAACACACTAATGTGTTGTGACACACTGTTTGGAAAGCCCTGACTTAAGGGAAAGCCTCTTCTCTGCTGCTGCAGGGCGTAGGACCAATGCTAAAGGAGTTACACAGGAGGGGAGACTGCGACTAAATGCTAGCAGAAACTTATGGATAGCAAGAACAGGTTGGTAATAGAATCATTAGCCTATAAGGATAGCAAGCTCTTCCTTGCTAGAGGTCCTCAACCCAAGTTGCTATCCTAGATACTGATCCCTTCCCCCACAATAGATTCATTACCTTGGATAGCTCCTTTAAAGTTCAGACAGACACAAACAGCATAACTAGTGCCCTAATGATATAGAAGCTATCAGCCACCCCTGCTTGGGAAGGAAGGTGGATTTTTTTTCCCTCTTACAAAGGAATCCTCTGCATGAAGCAAACACATCCACTAAATCTAGAGGAATTAACCCAAAGGTACTGCTCTTTCCCACCCCCATCCCCAAGGGCAACTCAGAAAAGTATATAAAAATCCAGCCTAGAACCAGATTCCAGTGTAAAAATCTGACAGAACAAGCTGAACAGCTAATTCAATACAATGTATGCCATCCAGCTCTGGTATCTCACAAATATGCAACTGAGAGTGAGAACACAACCTTCAAACTTTGCTTTCACAAATTATAAGTCTAACTACTTAGACTGCAAAGCTTACTAGATTAATCTGTGAGCAAGAATCAAAAACCTTCCAAGTGATCTTAAACAGTAGCATTGTAATGAATCAGGTAGCAATTACTCCTAAAATAGTGCCTAAGGTACTTGTGTGTGTGTGTGTGTGTGTGTGTGTGTGTGTGTGTGTTGCCAGAAGGGAATCCTACAGAACACTAATAGGGGAGTCCATTCTAGTAACCAAAAGGGAGCGGAGAAGAAGGCAGGAGAAAAGTGGGGTCAGATTTGCATGTGCTATCGTAGATTCCTAGAGGCAAATTTAGGAAAAACTGCTGTAATTTAAATAGAAATATGGCTCACTATACTATTGAGGAGGCTGTGACCAGATGCTCCATGGGTCTGGCTGCTCTCTCTTCTGCCCAGGTCCTCACTGTTGACGGGCAGCTTTGAGGACTTTAGACTTATGGTTCTTTATCTTTAAAGCAGATTTGGACTAGCCAGCATTCCAAATCTGGAACACCTTCAAGCAGAGGACTGCTCTCTGTCTGTATGTAGGACCCCTGGCCTCCAAGAAGCTGTATTCCAATGTCATGCAGTAAGCCTGTCCTACAATGTTTGGGGGCCCTCTTGCTCAATCTGCTGCACAAGGTCCCTGGCTTTTGTCCCAAAGTCCTGCAGGGCCATTTTTACTATTAGTCAAACTAAGGCAGTTGGTTGCCTCAGCTAGCAGATGCTGGGGTAAGACAATGGCAACGGCTCCTACCTTCATCACCCTCCTTGAGCCTCAAAGTTATAGTAAAAGATTCTATCCTGTTATCAGGGGCTTCTTCATTCTAGGCAATTATAAGCAATATGATTCCCCTTTAACTGCATCAAACTGGCAGTTTAAGGTGAAGCATTTAGAATCCCCTGCCAGAGACCTCCTGACCAAACTACAAAGCCCAGGACTCCCTAGGATGCAGTCATGGCAATTCAAGCGGAATTTGTAGTGCTATGATTACATAGCACGGAAGGGCCCCAGAACCCCAATAAGATTCCACTGTTGATCCATGAAATTTTGCAGGGCAGGAGAAAGCAATCAATTAGCTCTCCCACTTTGGCAGCACGATCTACAGAGAGTGGCAAGATCTGGGTATAATGAGGAGGACAGGAGGAAGGGCTTGTGGATTTCATTACAGACAACTTCAGCACACATACCAATATACACACCAATAATTAAATCACTGTTCTAACCACCTTCCATGTGAAGAGGTCCTGAGAATGCATATATATAGAGAGAGAGAGAGCAAAAAAACAGCAGCCAAGTGCATTCTCAGGATATATATATAAAAAAATTTATATATATATATATATATATATATATATATAAAAATAAATAAATAAAAATGAATAGTGAGGGGGGAAAAGACAAAAGAAGTGATCTCAAAGTATGTGGACTTTTTTCCCCTTGAATTTATACCCTGCCTTTCTCCTGAGGTGGGATCCTATGTAGCTTACAGTCATTTAAAACAAGAATAAGTGACAATCTTACATTTAAAAAATTTTTTAAAAGAATTAGGTAACAGTATTTTTTTAAAAAAAATAGATAATCACATAAAACTGGAGTTACAAAATGAAGGATGACACCATTTGGACCACCACAGGATTCTGCAAACAAGGCAGGGTGATTACACACAAAAGTCTCATCTGGAAGCAACCTGACTGTCAAGCCTCCTGTCTTCAGGCAGGATGAAACAGCCGCCTCAGGCAGCAGATTTGGAGTACCACAAAGGGCCAGAAATAATTTGCTGTTATTGGTTATGTTTTCAACCCTGTCAAGGATGGGGAGAGGCGCTGCGTCTGTGGTATTTTTCTGCCTCAGGTGCCAAAATAACTTGGCTGGCTTTGGCTACTCCGCCCTTCGATTTGGGCACAAGGGTGGGGCAGGGTTTCTTGCTCCACCTCAGGCGGCCCAATGGCTCAGGCTGGCCCCGTAACTGTGTATTTTTGCGGCAGTTACTCTAAAATCACTACGACCCAGCGAGACCAGAGGTGCCGCCTTTTTGAAAAATGCCATCCTTTTTCGTACAAGTAAGATGTTCTCAAGCTGTTCCCTGTGTTTGTTTGTTTCCCCTCCCTTCCCTTTGCTCGCTTTCGGCCGCCAGAGACAGGATAAACGCAGGCCATATTTTCCATTAAAGTCATTAAGAGGAGGAAAAAGCAGCTACAACACAGGAAAAGAACATTTGGGAGGGGAGTCCCCCGCGTGGCCTCAGCGCCACAGCAACCGCTTTCCAAAGTTTACAGACTTTTCCAGCCAGCGGCGGGCTCCGGTGCCGGGCCGGACCTTGTGTGTGCGCGTGTGTGCGCGTTTCCCCGCCCTCGCCCATGAAGTCATGAGGGAAATATGCCATTCCCCTCGTAAAGAAAGAGGGCGAGGAGCAGAAAGAGGAGGGCGAGGGAAAGAAAAGTTGGACCCGGAGGCGACCAACTCGGAGGGCCTGCTCGGCTCCGGCTTTCCCGGAGGCTCGGCGTCCTCCTTCGGTTAGCAACGTCTGAAGGGGCCTGTGGTCGCCTTGAAGAAGCGCGCCTAACTGGGCGCATTTTACCGCTCTCCTCGCACCGCAAAGAACCCGCCAGGCTTGAGGGGATTGGCGGCAGACCGCGGGACACCCTCCTAGGCTGGCGGCAGCGGCGACAGTCCCGGCAGCGATGGACGAAGACGGGGTGCAGGCGGAGAAGAGCGGCGCGCAGGTCTCGCCCAGCTCCGACGGGCCCCTGGATGGCAGGAGCGGCAGCCCGGTGCCGTCGGGGAGCCGGAGCCCCAGCCTCCAGCAGCACCAACCGGCCGGCTCCGGCAGCGGGGAGGCGAACCTCCGCGACAGCTCCCAGCAGGTGAACGCCATCACGGTGCTGACCCTGCTGGACAAGCTGGTCAACATGCTGGACTCGGTGCAGGAGAAGCAGCAGAAGATGGAGCAGCGGCAGATCGAGCTGGAGGGCTCGGTCAAGGGCATCCAGAGCGATCTGAGCAAGCTGTGCAAGAACCACACGTCCACCAGCAACACGGTGGCCAAGCTGCTGGAGAAGTCGCGCAAGGTCAGCGCCCACACGCGCGAGGTGCGCGACCGCATGGACCGCCAGTGCGCCCAGGTGAAGCGCCTCGAGCACAACCACGCGCAGCTCCTCCGCCGCAACCACTTCAAGGTGCTCATCTTCCAGGTCAGTAGTGGGGACGGGAGGGTGGCACCCACTGCGGGAGGAAGGGGACAGAGGAACTGAGGGAGACAGACTTTGGAGGGGGGCGGAGAGGCCTGTGAAAACAGCCATTCTTCTCCCTCACCACCAAGTACTTCCCCTTCAGAAAGTACTGATTACCACCCTATTCCTTTTGCTAGTTTCCAAAAATATACACAGCATCCTCTAAATAAATCTCGCCAAGGAAACACCAGCACAGACTAGCCATAAGGGGAGTGGACTTGAAGGCGCATGAGGACAATAACAAAACTCCACATAGGATCTTTCCATACTACACTATTATACTGTTGTTATTGCACTCTCAACATCCTGTGGAATTCTGGGGTTTGTAGTTTACTGAGGCCAAGGAGCTCTCTGGCTGAGAATTCTAAAGGCCCCTCCCTAAACTGCAGACCCCAGGATTCCATAGGGTGTTGGAAGGGGAATAATAGCACTATAACAGTGCTAACAATGATGCAGAAATCGCCATCATTTGTTGGGAGGATAAAATGGAGGACAGTATTTATTTATAAGTTAGCATATATCCTGGCTTTCTTTTCCTTCCTTCCTTCCTCCTCCAAAGCAGCCTGTGTGGCTCTCCTTATTCCTGTCCTCTCACCTTATCCTCACACTGACAGCCCTCTGAGATAGGTTAGGCTGAAAGAACATGACTGGCTCAGAGTCACCAAGGGAGCTCCAGTTCAGAGTTAGATCTCCCAAGTCCCAGTCCAGCGCTTTAACTGTTACACTACACTGTGAACCTCAACCAGTACCCTAATCTTCTTTGGCAGAAACCTGACACATGAACATAATAAGATCAAACAGCAAATATCACCAGCTGTCTCCTTGCCTCCCATATAGATCCCACTTATTTCTCATGATGCATTCACTGCCTCTCCTTCACTCCCTCTACTTCTTCCGTTCTCTCAACATGCACACAGGAAGCAAACAGAAGGGATTAATCCCAAGGGATTAGTTCTGGCTGGGAGTCACTGCCTCAGTGATCATACCAGATGTGAGCACATGCTCAGAGGCACAGTCTTGATCTTCGCCACACGGGTTCCAGTGTCAAGCCAAGACATGAAGAAAGAAATTTTAGTCTCAGCTCTGATAAGCCCAGTTCTCAGCACTGAGGTTTAGTTCATGCCATTTTCATCAAACTGAAATAGGTATGAATCATCACAACTCTCTGCTTCCAAAATTCCACTAAATAAGCAAAGGCCACATTGATGTGTTCTGGGGTGGGGGAAGGTCCGTTAACTGTTGGCACTGCAATCCAGCCCTGCACAGAGACTTGGAACACAGTTTCTATTGAATCCTACCTAGCTTCCTTTGAATAAATTATTGCTTCTCCTCCCACAGATTACTTTAGTTAGATAATAATATACAGCTAAGGTTTCAGCACTGCTTTACTGTCTGCTTCTATACATATTTACTCAGAAGTAAGTCCTGTTGAATTCAGGGATGTTCACTTCCAAATAAGCATGCTTAGAATTGCAGCAGTAGATATTGAATGATCAACTTGTAAACTGCATTAGTAAATAAATTCATTTTTCAAACATCTTTCATATTATCCATTGTGTGGTTAAGTTTTGTTTGTTTTTAATTGTCATTTTGTATGGTTTCCTGTTTGGAAATGCAGTCTGTATTGTTTCTCTTCATACGAACATAATATAAAGGGATAACAGATAACACTTTCGGAAAGTATTTCCTATTTTGGTGTCCTCCAGAGAGACAGAATGATATGTATGGACCAGACTTCCAAGCAGTTGTAGGCTGCATTCTGACTGGGAAGTATATCCTTTTAAAAATCAGTGGAGTTAGGATTTCTGTGCCTAGATAGATCATAGGCAAGATTTAAACTAGGTTTAAACTTCACCCTTTGCTGTTTGTCAGCTGATATTGTCTAAAACACAATTACACTTTGCTCCTGGCTGTTCTAAGAAGCAGTCCTGAAAACATGAGTTGTGCTTTAACAGACTTTGTCATCCTGAACAGATTATTTGACCCTCCCTCCCTTTCCTCTTAACTGTTGTTTTAAAATGGCTTCTTGGCATGAATCTTTCCAAGTTTTTCCCTTTACTCCACAACAGTCCATATCTGCTGATGAAACCTCAATATCTGCTGTGTGCTTTACCAAGATGTGGACTCTGATATCCTGGACATCTGTCTCTAATTTAACGATAATATGTTGTGGTCCAGGCAATACAGTAAGACTTGATGAGTGGTTCAGCAAAGGGAATGCCCTGTTCTCCTCCCAAGAGTTTCCTCCTAGAGTCAAAATAGCTGCTTCTTCAATAGCACCACCTCTGTTATATACTTATCATAGACTCCTAGTATCTTATAGTTGGAAGGGGCTGCAAAGGCCATCTTGTGCAACCCACTGCCATGAAGGAATACACAGCTAAAGCACGCCTGAGAGGTGACCATCCAACCTCCATTTAAAGACCTTGAAAAAGATTCCATCACCCTCTGAGTCAGGCTCTTCCACTGTCAAATAGCATTTACCATCAGGAAGCTCTTCCTCAAGTTTAGGTGGAATCTCTTTTCTTGCGATTTGTATCCACTGGTTTGTGTTCTAGTTTTCGAAGCGGCAGAAAACAAGCTGGCATCCCTTCAAATATTTGAAGATGGTTATCATGTCACATTTCAGTCTTCTCTTTTCTAAGCTAAACATACTCAGCTGCCTCTGTCATCTCTCATAGGGCTTGGTTTCTAGATCTTTGATCATCTTCTAACATCCAAAAGAGTGATCATCTTATTCCACTTACAGCAACCCTAGTATAGTGGCAAGTTTTGAACTGCAGGCTCAATAATCACTGTTCTAACAGCAGCACTGCCAGAGAGAATGCAAAAATGCATACTGTTATGCAGATCTATAATTTTAAAAAAAATCTGGAAATTTCATCTCCAGTAGAAGCAGCCCTTTCGTAAGGTTAATGGGTTTTGCTTCCAGAAAACCAAGTTACCCCCAAGATACTTTTCTTTATAACCAGAATAGCTCATAACAATACTCTGGGAAAATTAATTTTCTCTCCAGCTACTACGGACATTGTTGCTAAACCCAATACCCAGAGTATGATGTTTCCCAAAGTCTGAATGAGAACCTTTGGAAATTTAGCTGGGAGTAAACTTCCTTGAAGAGAGTGAGATTTAATTCCAAGTAAGCATCCATAGGACAGCATTGTGGGTTTTGGATTTCATCTGTCAAATGTGCCTGAGTTCCACTATCTCATGTCCCAATCATCCATCACTAGATTCCATGAATGGAGCTTCATGGAGACAAACGTCTGGGTTAAACTATCCTTCTTCCTTCCCACCACTTCCAAAACTACACATGGAGTACATTAGCCTCTTCCCTTCTCTCCCTCCTTCTCTCATACTATTGTATTGTCCAAAGAGCATCCTTAAATGGAAAGTCAAATCCTACCTGTGTGTGATCTACGGACACCCACATTGTGTTTTAATCACATTCCTATGGGCAGAGTGCCAGTGAAAACTGTATGGCATTCATGGATATATACCCAGTGTTCTGTGGTAAAAGCGGCTTGATGAGACTACTGTTTATGGAGACCTTATTTAAGTGGACAACATTAACCTAGGTTTTTATCCAGAGTCAGAGTTACTTGCTAGAAACACTTCAGTTATGTTATTTATGTCAGAAATTCTTTGAATGGACAAGCATTCTTACGAGTTTAGATATGGAGCATGGGACATGATATCTTCTTTTGCCACAACTACTACTGTAATTTTGTAACACATACCTTTCAGGATGATTACTGACTGCTTCTGGTTAAATATAGCATTTGGAGAACAATGGCGCTAACCAAGAATATATATGTCAAATGTAGGGTGGAAGCAAAGTGTTTTTGGAGTGAATATTTTTATGAACAAAGCTTTAAGAAAAGAATGTAGATGTGATAACATTCAAAAGAAAGTTTGTGGGAAATTTGCACAAATTGGGCACAGAGACAATGATTCTTACATGACTACTCTGGTGTAAGAATCATAGCACTTTCTGTCATTCCTGGGTAACATGGGAGGACCTGTCATCTGTTCTCCATGGAGATGAAGACAATGTACATGGTTCCTTTGCTGCCGTTTTATCCTCATGACAATGCTGTGAAGTGAGTTAGGTTGGGAAGCAATGACTGACCCAAGGTTGTTGTTCAAGCTCCGTGACTCAGTCAGGATTTGAACTTGGGCTTCCCTTGTCCTGGGGCCTGTTCCCACTACATAGTTATCGTGCTAGTTTAACTGCCATGGCAACATCCAGTAGAATCTTGGGATGGGCTGTTGAGAGAGAAGTCTTTAGAGTCCTCAGCCAGAGAACTGCCTGTGACAAAACTACAAACCCCAGGATTCCACAGGATGCAGCCATCGCAGTTAGAGAGGGACGATAGCACTGTAATTGCGTAGGGTGAAGGGGACCCTGATCCAGCTGTCTGACCATTGCCCCACATGGGTACATTGTGTATCCTCATCATTTTACCAGGTTCTTCCAGGTTCAGCCCAGGACAATTTATGGTCAGAGGTGAAGGACATCCTCTCTTTCCATGTATAGGAACCAAACAGACTGGCACATTGATGATCAGACATTCATCCTCTGCTACATCCTCTGCAGTGCCCTAGCTCAGTAGCTGTCAGGAAGGTCATGGGGCACACACAGTCCTATCACTGCTGTAGCCCATGCTTACCCACTCACTCCTTTAGCTGGTACCTGCTTACTCTCTCTTCCAAGAAATTCTGCACTGCAGTGGAGTGACACATGTGCATGTGCTATGCTTGAACTGGCTGCCTCTGAGCCTGCTTTCTCTAAAAGCAGCAAGAGAAGGAATGTAGCCAGGTTACAAGCAAGGAAGCACTGTCCCACTGGGGCACCAGCTCAGAGAGATGGGAATAGACAGCAAGTGGGGAAGGGCTCAAAAGAAATGTCTGGGAAGCTTGTTCCAGTACTCCTGAGTTAGCCACTTCATCCTGCTAAGGGTAGGGTGGGACAGGTAAGGTTATTAAGGGGCTGGACTGGGATTTCAGAGATCCAGCTTCAAGCCCTACGCTGAACTGTAAAACTCACTTGATAATCTTGGGGCAATCATCACATTCTCTTTCTCAACACCATTGGCCTTGCGGGGTTGTTGCAAGGATAAAGTTGAGTGGAGAGGAAGCCCAGAGTTACAACAGAAATGTAATAAATAATAGAGGTCTCTTCCTTGGCTCAGCTGATACCACCTGTGGCTTTTCACGTGAATCCAGTGATACAGGAAGGGAAAATGTAGCTACAGCTCCCTCCCTCTTAAGTAAATATAACACAACATTCTTACACACACATGACAACTACCAGCTTTCTCAAGCTTATAATGTGCAGTGGTGTTTTCTTTGTAAATCTGCAGCCATTCCTCCAAGTGCTGAAGGGAAAATGGTCAGCGACACCCGAATTGCTGTTTATTGTTTTCAAAGGAACGAAACTCTGTGAAACTGTCGTGGAAGGTGACGGGGGGGGGGGGTAAGAATGAGAATTTAAAACAATTAAGTAATTAAATTGTAATTAATTAATGAATTAACAAATGAGCAAAGAAGAGAAGGATAAGGAAATTTGATAGAGAGAGGAGAGAGAGAGGGAGAGAAAGAGCTTCTTTTATATGTGCTATCTCAGGAACAAACTGTGGGAATGAAGACCGAGCTGTGTTGTATCATGCTTCAAGCGATAAGCAGCTTTGTTCCAGCCAGTTCAAGGGGCCCTGTAGCTCCTGTACTCTTGTTGCACTGGAGGAGCATGCATAGGATTCTTGTCATTCTCTTGACAACCAGAGATGCCTCAGGAAGGTGGCAATCCTATCCACACATTCCTGGGAGTATGTTTCACTAAAGTTTAGCAAATCTAGCACTTTATGTCAGTGGTTTCCAAACTTTGGTCTTCAACTCACAAAAGCCCTAGCCAGCTTGGCCAACAGTCAGGGATTCTGGGAGCTGAAGTCCAAACCATCTGGAGGACCAAAGTTTAGAAACCACTGCTTTATGTATTTTTTTCAACCACAGAGTGACATCCATAAGCCACTCCCATGTTTTAAGACCAGGGCAGCCATCTTGTTTACATGCACAGCCAGCTCCCAAAGATATCAGTGAATTCTAGATTCCAGAGATAGCTCTCCAGTTTACATGCTGTATCTGTACAGAGCTCAAAGGCATCCACCCTTCAGAGAGACTGTCAGAAGGGTTGTCCCATCTCTTTCTAGTCTAATATGGGAGGCAGCCCTCATCTTAGTATCCTGACAGGAGAGAAGATAGCAAGTTCTATACATAGTCAGTGGCTCCCAAAGCCATCAAAGGTATTTGGTTTTACACAGAGTGACTTTTGTTCTACCTTAGTGTTTCATGGTTTGTGGCCGCTGTGTATCTATTTGGCCTGTCAGGACAGTGCGCAATTTATGTATAAGCAAAGTAAACTACAGTTAATGACCTCAGATTATGGATGAGCCTCTAAATGCTCCCTCCCCACAAAAAGAAGTTACAACAATTGACATCTTGTCAAAACTGGGGACCTCAGTATGTCTCAGACTATTAATGTTGGAATTGCTACTGGAAAGTCTATATATAAGTCTATAAGTCAGGATTAAAGAGTTGCAGTGAACATACCCACTTCAATGTTTGTCTACTTTGTAACTATATGAATTTGCTACCCTGATTTCTGGGGTCCCTTGGGGGACACCTTAATGTGCTCCACACAATGAGGAATGGTAAATAGCTAGAGCACAAGCAGTAGCAATGTGAGAGGTAGGGCAACCTAGCAAGATCTTCTAACCCAATTTTTATGGGGTCAGGCCGAGCCAAAAACCAAGCTAAATTGTCTAATAAAATGATTTTATTAAAAATAAAGACTTGCGCACGTTCGCACTTACGCACTCACTCACACAAGACCTAGCGAGAAATAAAAGACAGGAAATTGGATAGGGGACTTTTGGAGGGTTACAGCTGGGGAATACTGCACCTGGTCCTGAAGTCCGGAGGTCCGAGACAGCAGTGGAGAGGGAGAGATGAGACTCAGCACGTGGAGGGCTGAGGGGATAGCTCAATGGACGGAGTGACGGTCTGTTGGGAAGCAGGGACCGCGGATCGCTCCCTGCTTCCCAACAGACCATCACTCCGACCATTGAGCTATCCCCTCAGCCCTCCATGTGCTGAGTCTCATCTCTCTCTCTCCGCTGCTGTCTCAGACCTCCGGACTTCAGGACCAGGTGCAGTATTCCCCAGCTGTAACCCTCCAAAAGCCCCCTATCCAATTTCCTCTCTTTTATTTGTAAATAGGTCTTGTGTGAGTGAGTGCATAAGTGCGTACGTGCACAAGTCTTTATTTTTAATAAAATCATTTGTTAGACAATTTGCTTGGTTTTTGGCTTGGCCTGAACCCGTAAACATTGGGTGAAAGATCTCACTAGGTTGCCCTGCCTCTCGCATTGCTATAGCTTGTGGTCTGGCTAGTTTCCATTCCCCACTGTGTGGAGCACATTGAGGTGTCCCCCAAGGGATCCCAGAAATCAGGGTAACAAATTTTTACTGTTGAATAGCCATACCTACCTTGTTCTTACAGAAGAATTTATGTACTATTCTGTTTATCTGTTTAAAGCATTTTTGAATCCCACCATTCAACTAAAAAAGGTTCCCAGGGTAGCTTACATACAATCAACAAAACAGAGCAGTCCCCGCCCACAGTTTAAAAGATACAACACAAGAGGGAAGATTATTGAGGAAGGAAGAGGAACGAACAGATTCTTAAAGTTAAATAGTTCTTATCATGACCAGCTGGAACGGGAGCAGCTCAGGCCACACAAAGATGGTATTTCAGCAGTCCTAATGGAATGGACCCACTTTCCTTCTTTCCGTCACCACAGCTTGAAGGATGGCTGCTGCCTTGTGGCAGTTGAAAGAGGAATCCAGTGGAACTGCTTATTCAGCAGAGCTGATGGGAAGGCTTTGCTTTCCATTTCCTTCTGCTACAGCTTGATGGAATGGCAGCAGCCAGGAGACAGTACAGGGAAGAGCCTGACAAAGCTGGTCTTTCAACATGACTTGATGGAGTAGTCCTGGTTTGCATCTCCCTCTTTTGCTAGTTAATGGAATGTGTTGAAATTGCCACACTTTTCCTGGAGTGTATTAATTATTGCTTACATTACTAACTTTGTATAATGCTTTCTCAATCATCAGATATCTCTCTTTTCGTATATATAACTAGAGATGGTCAACACAGAAAGATGTTATTGTTACAATTACATTTATCTACTGATAAGGAGGGCTTGAAATAGTTCCCGTTATGTTTTCTCTGTAATCCTTACAACAACCCTGTAAGTCAGATCAGTCTTGTAATCTCTTTTTAATCAATTTGGGTATAGGGTTCATTCTGAGAAAGAATAGCTTTGCTTAATGTCACCTGTTAAATTCATGAGAAGCTGCAGAGCTTTAATCTTGGCATTTTGTGTTGGCTTTTCTCTGATACAGAGCTTTTTTTTTTTTTTTTTGGCCATGAAATGAATGATAATGAAAATGTAGCAGAGGGAACGATGTAGTGTAACAAACAAATGAGTAAAGCATTCAGATTCAATATTTCCAGATATATCATGATTTTATCAAGAATCTATTAGAAGATTCCATTTCCCCAGCTCCTTATTGGCAGACTTGTTTGGCTGCTGATCCCTCCAACGTTATCAAAAGCACGAGCGCTGAAAGAAATGTTTGTATTGTGTATGCCCCCCTCCTGCCTGGCAGATGATGTTCCATTTTCTACATCAGTGCCCACACACAAGACCCATTCATTGTCACTCAGGCTAGAATATAATCACATGGAGGCACATTTTCCAGATCAGGAAAGTGACAGAGACAAGTATATTCACTTTCTTCTATAGTGCTAATATGTGGAGAACGTCCAGAGTCCTGGAATCTGAACTAGGAAAAAAATGGGATACACACACATACGTACGTACATACATATATAGTTTGGGTAAGTTAAGTTACCATAACAGTCAGTTATGCTGGCATAAGGCACTTTTTGAGTAGTGCATATCAGCAGGGGCTGGGATGGCATACTGAAAGCCACCTTTGTCAGGAGAAAAAGCTGTCTTGCTGATTCCTTAGCAGGTCAGGAGCTGACAGGGCAGTTTTCTCTTCTGGCAGAGATGGATTTTGCTGCCACCACTCTTCCTCTTCATCACAGCACCCGTGGTCCCATCACCTCCGCTGCCCTGCTGCTGCTGCGCCACCATCAGCAGTGCAAGCTATGCTGGCATTGTTATGCCTTCCAACAGGGTTCCAACATTTGCGTATAGAGAAATATTCTGCCCTTTGCAGAAATTATGGACAGGATCCAGTTGGTTAGTCCCAAGTAGAGTAGACCTACAGAACCAACTATTGAATGCTGAGTCAGTATGTAGGCAAATCCAGTTGCTTCATTGAGTCTGGTGTAGTCAAAACTAACAGGTCAATACTTCATCAAATGACCTGAAAGTAAGTCAGGGGATTTCTTGATGCTGTTTCAAGTTAGCTCTATGGTACATGTCATGTATAGGGAACTTTTGGTCCTCCAGACCACCACTCACACAATCTCTTACTTTTGCTGTCGGAGGCTCCTGTGAGCTGGTATCGAAAGTAACTGGGGAGTCAAAGGTTCCCCTCTCCGAGGGTATGTAATAGTCTTGTTAAGTCTTAAATGCTGTTATGTTCAGCGAGGGTGGGAATTATGTGGCCCTCTAGATATTGCTGGACTGTGATATCAAGCAGCCTTAGCCAGTATAGGTATGTGGGAAGTTGGAGTTCAACAATATCTGGAAGGCTACACAATTCCCAGCCTTGAACAGAACAGAGAATATCTCCTACATTGCTACTTGTGCCTTCCCCTCCCTAAGGAACTGAGGGTGTTCTGCAGAAAACATATATCTCTACTATCAGAGCTGATAGGGTAGGCTGAAAGAAAGCTACTGGCCCAAGGTCAGCATTAGCATCTGAGTTGGGCATTGGAAGGGAGAATCACAGAACTGGAAAGCACCTTGTAAACTATCTAGGTTAACCTTTTGCTCATTGCAGGAAATCTGAAGCTAAATCATCCCCAACAGATCTCAGTCCATGCCCACTTAGCCCATTTGGACTAAGTGGGCATGGACTCTAGTTGCTCTAGTTTAGTGGTTAGGGTGTTGGGCTGGGACATGGAAGATACTGGCTGAGGTCTGTCTACTGAGCCATAAAACTCACTGGGTGACCTCGGGCCCATCACTTTCTACCAGCCTGAACTACCTCACAGTGTTGTTGTTGTAAGGATGGGGGAGTGAGGAGAGCCATGTACCCTACCTTGAGTTCCTAAGAGGAAGCTTCCATAAACCACAGGAACCTTTGCAAATTGGAAAACCCCAGTCCTTGGCTTGTGTCAGGATTTTGTTATATCTCAAATGGCTCATGTAAGTAGGCAGCAGGCAAGGTACAATACCTGTTTTATTTGCAAGGTTGTCTGTTTTAAATCTCTTTGAAGTGTTTATGATATTGTGCTGCTTTACTGGCTTTACTCTAGAAAGGTAAAGTTACTTTTTTTTTGGGACAAGAGCTCCAGGAATCCCCTGGCCAATCTGTCCACTGGCCATGTTGGCTGTGACATTCTTGGGTCTGGAGTCCAAAAAAGTAACTCCTCCAAGCTCTGTTCCAGAGGAGCAGTGGAATCTGGCAGTCCTGGGTGTGGCCCTGGGAATGATTTCAAGCTCCTGTTGCAAGGGGTTCAAAATCCCACTGGCAGGAGAGATCTATTCCTCCCCTGGCAAGCCACTGAATGAGGAGAAAGAGAGAGGAGAGGGATGAGAAAGAAGGAGGTGGTATGTTTAGAAAGAAACTGTGTTACCTTGTCCAAAGCTAGCAAAGAGCACTGGCCAGGGGGGAAAAGTTGGCATCCTACTCTAGAGTAAACAACAGCATTGTAGTCATTACTCTCTACATTTGTATAAAGACCATCTTCCCAGAATTCTGGCTCGGTTCTGTGCCTTATAGGAGGGTGATATCACTTGCTGGTTAAAATTGACCTCTTGCCTAGTTATAAATACTGGCTGGTCTTGATGGCATTCCAGCTGAAATTTTTGGGGACCAATCTGGCTCATTCAGAAGCACAGCTCTGTTTGGGAAAAAAAAGTGCTTGTAAAACCCGACTTGCATTTTTATAGGATCAACAGTGGTGCATTCCATCCCCTTTTTTAGCAGTGGTCTGGTTTATACAAAATCTAAATTTGAAATGAGTATACAAGACAGCCCAGTTGGTTATAGAGAAGCTGGAGCTTAAATGGGCGTGAAACTGTTTGTCTTCCCCAGGTTTAACCCAGAGAGGAAAGAGAGAGGGGAAAAAAAGAGATGGAGGGAGAGAAAGAGAGAGGGTTGATCTGATTTCATCTTAAATATCTCTTACACCATTAGATGATAACACTTTAAATAAATTAGGCAGGTCTTGATGGAAAACATTTGGCAGAAATCACTTGCTAACCTCCTGTCCTTTCCCTCTGGGAGGAAAAGGCTTCGCCTTGCTTATTGTTCTCCTCACCCCACAGTTCTCAGATTATAAAACCAGAAGGGGAAAAGATTCTCGCACGCTCATGCATTCTCCTTTTTAGTGCTTTGTCTTAGGAGAAAAATTTTCTTCATCTCTGCTGTTTTAAAATAGAAACACTGCATAAACAAATCTAGTATAAACAGTCCAGTCCTAGACGCCTTTGCTTGAACGCAGTTCCTTTAAGTTGAGAGTGAATTTTTATCTAAGTGTGCATTGGACTGACTACTTCCAAAGTTTTTATTGGGGTGGAATTTGAAATGTTTTGAAATAAGTGTGATGATTATATTTTGTCACAGTGATAGCATTCACAAATCAAGACAAGCCACAATTTGTTAAAATCTGGCTTGTTGTGATGTACAAAGCTATGTTTTATTAATCAGCCACAAAGCAGAGTGGGAACCCATGGTTTGCTTTCGGCTGATGAACTCTGGCTTGTTTGAACCATGGCTTGTTGTGGCATCCAGATTCACAAACATGGCTTGTCCCTGCTACTTCCGTGAGCTGACTATCCTGAAACAGGAGCTCACAAGAAGGATAGGTAAGGGAAAAAAAATAGAAATAGGGATTTCAGACCATGGTGGGATGGTTTGTCTGCAATGGCAGTTGCCACTTAAGCAATAAACCATGGTTAAAACAAAGCATATCTTACTGAGATGTGTAAACCCTGTGTGTTCAGTGAATACTCCAATTCATGCAAATGACATGTAGTGGCATTTGATCCATATTATGTTTCCGTAAGGATGGGTTATTGTTAAATTTGGAGTTCTTTGCAACATGTGGTGCCAGGAGGAAAGTTGAGGGAAAGTATGAGGTGAACAAGACAGAAGTCAAACTGTGGAGAGAAACAAGGAAATCTGAGAAGTACATATATTATCTTTCCCTTATCAGTCAAGCCCTCTGGAACCAAACCCTCTTAAGTTGATAGCAGATTCGACCACTACCCCATCACCAAAAAACACATATGTTCTTAAGGCCTAGAAAGTTTCATAAGCAGAGAATCTATTTTGCCTCATATTCCATGCCCCATTCTGCTGTCATTCAGCTTTTTTTAAGGCTTAGTGTCAACTCATAGGAAGCAGCCAACGAAAAGCAATGGAGGGGATGTGGTATTGATATAAAATAGATGTCAAAGTTCTCTGAACTTAGTCTTAGAGGAACCGTACAGGGATATAAGATATTCCATTCATAAAGATATTTTTGCAAATATTTTAATCAGGAATTAATTTTAGGCTGTCCATATCTGCTAGATAAAATAGACCTACCCTGTTTGCTTTTTTTTTCCCTAAAAAATACTGTTTGAAAATGAGGTGCCTCTTATATGCCAGTGCATCTTATACACCAGCAAATAGCATTTGCAAGCATATAAATGGCATGTGTCTTATATGCTGATGCATCTTATACACCGGCAAATACAGTATTTTGGTGATGGGAGAAAGTTAGAAGGGATATATTTAATACAGGTTGTTTTGTTTTGTTTGTTTGTTCACCAATATTGCTGGTTTGTGGTGATGAGTTTATTATCCTTTTGGCATAATCACAATTAGGGAACAAAAGTTTAAAGATACAAATTTATCCGTGTCACTAGGAAGAAAATATTGGTAAACTGACTGATTATGTTCACTCAGTGGAATTTCACCACTCTGTTTGGGCCCTCTGTACTGAGCGTATGTACAGAACCACAAACCAGCTACTATAAGAGCGTTCTCTGCATATCTAGTGAGTGGGAGCTTGAAATCTAGGCAAGTTGCTATGAATGGTGACATGAATCCTTAAGGATTTTTGTGATGTATATGAGAATTGAATGAGAAGAGAAGGATTTATATGAGACTAGGGAGGTAATTCTTCACCAAATTTCTTCTCAAAGGAAACAAAAAGTAATTTTAGCCATTTTTTTCCTCCTACAGGAGAATCCTTTTAAAACCACACAGTTTTCAAAGCCTATTCACAGTTCAGGATGTTTTATCTGTGCAAATTTGTATGTGGCTGCTTTTCACAAAAAAAAAATTTAAAAAAAAGAATTATCTGTGCAGGAAACTGCATTTTCTCCATGAAAAATAATATTTCTGCACAGAAATACAATTTTCCACGCAGAAAAAGCTGTGCTATTTGCTGCATAAATGCTGTTTTCTGTTCAAAACAACCACGGATGAATTTTATGTGGAACAAGTCCCCCAATACAGCACATTCTGCATAGGAAACAACTTTTGTGCATAGAAAATAATATTGCTACACAGAAAATGGTTTTGCTTTAGCAGAAAATGCTGTGTTCTGCACAAAATAAACCCATGTGTGGCTATTGCACAAAATAAATCCAAAGTGTGAAGATCCTCATCAGGCCAGGATTATTCTTCTCAAGATTTCTCAATACTCAAAAATGTTTTTTGGGGAAAAAAAAATTTTTTTTCAAATATTTTAAAGTATTCTTTCAATCCCTACATGGGGGTATTGATGGAGAAGGGTATACTGCCTGTAGAGCTGAATATTTTATCCACTCTCAAGGTCCTGACAACCACCAGGCTAGCAAGTTATTTTGCTGCCTTATGCAAGATGGCAGCTCTTCCACTCCACATCCAGAAGCAAAGTGGGCTGGTAGTGGAATCTCACTAAAACACTGGCGATGGGTGAATGGCCTCCACAGCTTCTCAGGAGCTAGTTTGGGAGGGGTCAGGGCAGGCTGAGTGGGACACATAACTCCATCTTCCAACAGGAAGGAACAGCAAGGAGTGGGCTCAAGAGGAACAGCGCATTCATGCCCCAACCCCTGCTTTAGAAATCTGCCACCTCAGTCTGCCTAATGGTAGGGCTAGTCCTGACAACAGCTACCCAAACTCCAAGTACCTCTGTAACCTTTAGAAAAAGGGGATTTGGAATTGTCTGCTTCACTGACCAGCATCTGAAGATATACTTTTTATGAGGTGAAAGGTAACAAAGAGTATTTACAGAACACACAAATTTCTACACAGCCCAACACCTTATTTTAAAAGGTTTTAAGTTTAGCCTGTGCTCCCACCCCTTTGCACACAGCTTCCCCATCTCAGAAGAGTGCTGTCATGTAGATTCTGCAACTAAAGGGTCTGGGTCACGAATAAGTCTCACTTCTACACTTTATGTCCTATATGTTAGGCCAAGACTGCTGCCAAACTTACAGTAGGAATTTAAATATTCAGCTCTGGAATCCACACAGCCTTCTCTGCCAAGCATGCTTGTGTCCAGGGAACAGACTCGGCACACCCTAGAATACATTATAAGCACTGCTGTGAGATTCGGTGCATTTTTTTTTTTCTTTTCATCCACCAAAGGCCCTTCTGGACAAAAAGGTATCTCATCTCTCTCTTTATGAGCTTAATAAAGGAAAGACCTATTACGTTCTTTAGACCACACCCTAGTTTAAAGAAGAAAAGGGGAAGGGAGTATTATATACAGGATGAAAAGCCAAATACACACACACTCAAAGGGTTATACTTTCATTCACTTAGCTTTCAAAGTCTTTCTGAGAAATAAAGCAAGCCTGTTTTCCCCACCCCAAACAATATTAACTTCTGGGTTTTTGTTTTTGTTTTTTGTTTTTTTCCTACAGAAGACAGAGAACCTGTGTAACCCCAGTGCAAGATTTCAGTTTAGTTCTTAGGTTACAAAACATACACACACAAGATTAAATGTGATATTGCACTCTCCTCATAAATACATTCCTTGCCCCTTACAGAAAAACAACTGGTTATGAATATAATGGCCTAAGTTTGGGGGCTTGCCGGACTGCAATTAATTCTGGCAATCACATTTTATTATTAGTATTTACTGTTTACTTATTTAATTTATACCCTGCCCTTCTCCTAATGTAGAATTCAAGGCAATCTAAAAAAAATGCTGGAACAAGAAAAAGCTAAAAACCTGATCATAAAAAAGTTAAAAGACAATTAAGTTGTCATATTAAAGTGCTATTAAATTTTGAAGAGTGTAACATAATTATATAATAATAAGGTTGAAAAATACAGCATATACCCCCGAGCAAAGAAAAATGGCTCCCTGCCACCAATTAATCATTAAAAGCCTGTTTGGATAAAGGGTATTTGTCTGCTGGAGAAAGGGCAGAAGGGAGAGGGCCAGCCTGGAATGGAATTCCACGGTCTGGGAGCAACCACTGAGAAGGCTCTCCCACGTCCTCAACAGACAGGCCTGTGATGCCAACATATCAGCTCTTGCGAGGTGCGGGAATGCATGGGGGCTTTTTTTTTTCTCATGCTTTTAATTCATGCTTCTGATAATTAGGAGGATTCTCCGTTGTTACTGATGGCGAATGAGTACCGTTGCCTTTCTCTCACCAAATGATAAAAGGACAACTATTTTACCTTTTGTGAGCAGCAAGTGTTGTGGTTCTGTGCCAGACCAGGTGAAAACAAATTGCCTGTTATCACCCAGCTTTTTTAAACAATGAGAAGATCCATAGTAGCCAATACCATGTACAACACTGTGATTTTGTGGTGTCATATAAGGCTGCCTGCTGTTGGGAGCAATTGGGTTGGGATGAGGGAATATATAAATAGCTGGCCCTAAAATGAAAGAGATCTAGCCATGTGGTGGCTAGAGTGTTGGTGGACAAGTTGCCGTATTTGCCGGCATATTAGATGCACCAGCACATAAGATGCACCCCACTTTTCAAGGGGTATTTTTCAGGAAAAAAATTTTTTAGTTCTCCGGTGAGCAAATGCACAGGAAAGGAATGGAAGGAAAGGAGTGTTGCAGCAGGAGAGGAAGGAAATGAAAAGAGTGCTGCACCACTACCCCTCTTTTCCTGTTTGCTTGAGCAGAAACTCCAGAGGGAGTCAAAATGCACAGGAGAAGAGGTGAATGAAAAGAGCGATGCACCAGAAGAGGAGGGGAATGATAAGAGTGCTGCACCACCACCACTCCTACCTTCTTGTTTTGCTTGGGCAGAAACTCCCAGCAGAGTTAAAATGCACAGGAGAGGAGGGGAAGGTAAGGAGAAACTAGAAACATCTATCTATGTTCCTATAGATCAAGGCTTCCACTACGCCCGTCCTTCCTATTTTGCATGGGCAGGGAAAACTCCTTTCACCCCCCTTCCCTTCCATATGTTTTTAGCATTACCTTATTTGCTGGTGTATAAAATGCACCCCATTTTCAGAGGGTATTTTTTAGGGGGGAAAATGCATCTTATACAGCAGCAAATACAGTACTTGTCTTTTACAGAGCAGAAACAAGGGCCATGTGATAAAGGGGTCAGTTGGAAGAGTTATTGGGGGGGACTAGAATTCCCAGAAACCCCCAACCAGCATGGCCACCAGTAGTCCTAATGAAGTGTCATTTATGTGTTGCAGTTAATAGTCCAAAAAGGAAACTTTCCTAGCTCTGGACTAAGATCTGGATAAAAGGGAAAGAACTGCAACCACAGTTTTTATCCCCAGAGAGAAAGAAAAAGTAAGAAATTGAGAGTGAGTTGAGAGAGAGAGAGAGAAGTGCATCAGCCTTACCTGCCCAGTAAACAAAGAAGGGCACAGTTTTGCATCATATTTGCATATTCTGATTTATACTTATGGCTGCATGTTTGCAAATAATGCCTAGAAATTAACTAGGAATGCATTGCATCTTACTGTAGGGAGGAAGGCTGAGGCCTGAGACAGGTGTTCCCAGCTGCTTAGTCTTTCTTCCAGGCACTCAACTGTTGATGACTGAGGCCCCCTGCTTGCTCACCCTTCCTACCATTCATTGTCTTTAACCTAGCCTGAAACCAAGGTATCTCTTGAAAGAGAAGACACATTCTGACAAAGGACAGCCCTACTAACAGAAGACTGATTTATCTGAATTATTTATATTCTGTCTTTCAGGGATAGAAATCCCTCCCAAGACAGCCTACAAAGAACATAAAGATACATTAAGAGAAATACAGTAAACAGTATTAATAGATTACAGTTCTTTAGGGAAGTTACAGGTAATAGTCCAGCTGGAACAGGGGAATAGTCCTACTGGAGCAGTCTTTGTGGTGGTCTTCTTAGGTTGCCTCTTCCCCTCAACCTTTCACACTACACATGATTTCATTCCAACTGCTATGGCGCCACCTTACAGAATCCTAACATTGTCAATTTGGTCAGAGGTACCAGAGGAGAATTCTCTGGCTGAGGATTCTAAAAGCCCCTCCCTCAGCTGCCAATCCCAAGTTTCCATGGGATGTTGCCATGGCAGTTAAAGTGGAATCATGGTGCTTATAA
Source organism: Cyclura pinguis (assembly GCA_030412105.1). NCBI lineage: Eukaryota > Metazoa > Chordata > Lepidosauria > Squamata > Iguanidae > Cyclura > Cyclura pinguis. Next base: position 209,034,354 of record CM059599.1, read on the forward strand.
CTCTGCACTCTTGGAACCCATCCCACTAAGCAGTTGATGTTAAAGGGCATGGGTAGGAGATGTGCATGGAGTTGGCACTGGAGTCTGTTAGTCTTCTTTGGCTGCCTTTCTCTCATCTGCTGGTAAAAGATCTTGGGAGCAAGCAGATATGCATTTCTACGAGAAGTTATTGGATCATAGAGTTCTGCTGGAGGACCTAGAGATGCATTCTGTCAAGTAAAAAAAAATAGTACTCTCAAATTTCAACAAATGATCATACATCTTCCCCATCAGATGTTCATTATCTGTGCACAATTGCTTCTCAAATTTGGTTTTAGACAATTCAAAATCAGACTTTTTTTTAATCTGCTTTATATTTTTCTACTATTTGTCTATAAGAAAATAATTGGAAGCTAAACTCTTCTGCAGTTTTTCCATTGATTTAATTCTACGTTGCTCATGCTCTGTTTCCAAACGATCTTGGTAAGTCGCCCATTTTTCTTTTACTGTGATCTCTTTCCTATAAAAAGGTTCTTGCGAAGACACCCAGAGGGGTGTTTTGGGGCATAACCTTGTTGTGTCATCTAATATTTTAACCTTCCCTGCATTTTCCCCTGCAGGGCAATATTTGGAATGTTGCACAGTGAATTCTACTCTGGCCCATGGCTTAGAAAACTTGGTTTCTCTAAAATGTACATGTACCATTGAGACAAGTTTTTTCATAATGCTTATTGTTTGTGCTTTGTAAAAAAAAAATCTTTTTAACTTACAAAGGCCTTTGCTTTCTTTTGTCTTCCCCTTCTCTCATTTAGATTTACTGTGTCATTCTGCTTGGCTTCTATTTCTTTCTAATAAAGGCGGCAGGAGTTGTTATAAATGCAAGCAGCACAGAAAAACCTAACAAAACACAGAAATGACTGTTTGCAAAGCCTTATTAAGCTTTGGCATTGTTCCTTTTCTGCTTTGTTGGAGCCACATGACCTGCATGATTTTTGCCTACTTGGGTTCAGAATAAACGTCATCCTGCCAGTCATACACCACCGAGATTCAGCAAATGCCCATGTTGCCATCCAAAAGGGGGAAGTGCTGTCAGATTTTTTGAAAACAATGTGCTATTTAATAACATGTGGGAAACAAGCAAACAAAAATATCCCATTAAGTTAGAGTTAAGGGCTGGTGAATTGGTATTCAGTAGTGTTCCAGATATGGCAGTTGGTAAATATTTGATCTTAAAATGAAAAGAGCAAGAAAGAGGGGAATATAGGGAATTTAATTGTTTGATTGCCTTTTATGTTGCTTAGACTGGAACAAAAAGAGACTGACAAAAATACCTGGATGCTCACGTATAAGACCAAGTTAGAAGGTTAAAGATGCAGAATATTAGAATGACTTTTTGAAAAAGCTTGTGAGGCAGTTTATGAGACCATTAGAGTTTATGCCACAGTAAACAAATTCAGACATATAGGCCTGTCATACATGGCTCTATAAGCACCTTGGAAGGGGAACTAACCTTCCTCCTGATACATTGATTTTGCACATAACAGAAGAATTTTTGAAACTGGAAATGATATTAATTAAGAAAAAAAATTGGGAGTTTTTTAAAATCCTTTTTGTACTAGAAAAGTATTCTAAATTCGTTTAGAATCTCATTTCAAGATTTTTTGTACCAGAAAAGTATTCTAAATTTGTTTAGAATCTTATTTCAGTTGGTACATTTTTTTTATAAGGGAAATATGTCCTTAAGGATTGAAACAGATCCTTGAAGACTGAAGTGTAAAACTCTGCTAAATCTGGAAAATGAAAATAAGCATATATTTAATCTCACCTCAGTATTTGCTGTTGTGTTTTGTTTTTAATTGTAGCTAGTAGATCTAAGACAGGCAGGCAGGCAGGAAGGCAGGACAAAAGAAAGAAGGAAAGAGAGAAAGAGAGAAAGAAAAAGAAAGAGAGAACGAAAAAGAGAAAGAAAGAAAAGAAAGAGAGAAAGAGGCATGTAAAAGAAATTGTGTGTGGGTGAGTGGGTGTGTAGAAGAACTGAGAGAGAGTTTCTAACTAAAGTTTAAGGATGAATGGAATAACTCACCCCTAGGATGTATACTATACAATGCACGCTACCTAATACTTGTAACAAATGGCCAGATTAAGGCTGTGATTGCAGTTTAAATGAACCCTATTGATATCCTATTTTTAATGTCAAGATTTAAACAAAAAACACTTTTACAATTGAAAGCAGGTTTAGCTGAAAATAAGCAGTGCTTAAATCTGCAATATTTACTTCCAAGTAAAATATGTGGAGCCATACCTTTCTAGTTTTAGACACTTATGCCCAGAATAAACTATGAAGTAGCCCACAGTGATATCTGCATTCCTGTCTTATGTAAATAGGGAAGGCCTCTTCTTAGTACTTTTCCCTCCTTGTTCTGATCCTACTATACATTTGTGACACTGCAGGGCAATTCTGTGATGGTCTATTACCTTAATTAGTTCATGTGTCCCCAGGTACATTTTGTAATACAGCATTGACATATTTGGGCAAACCCAGGACATTTTGCTGCGTTTTGCATGCTCTCCACCCCATCTCAACCAAGGTACTCAAGGCAATAAGTTATTTTTGTCTCCAAGGCAGAAAATCACCAAAGTGCTTCTTTTCCTCTGTGGCAATAGATACTGAGTAATAACAAACAAAATAACTAGCACTTGGTTGCTTTTTCATGACATCTTCTGCCTGAGGCTGCTGGACAAGGCGTGTCAAGATGCTTACTGGAACAATGGTAACATTTAGAGTAAAACTCTACAGTACATTTACGGTGTATTTACAAAAAGTGCTCACTCAGGTGGTGAAAAACATTTGCCTTAGCCTATGCTTCTCCTCACCTCAATTTAGTGTGCTTTGTTTTCTGGTCTTTGTTTGGTTATTGGAAAGGCCAATGAGGCAGGTATCTCTCATCATTGTTGCTGGTGATGTGTCCTGTCAAGATGACTTCAGTTTACGGCAACACTGTAAATGAGAAACCTCTGAGACATCCTATTATTAACATCCCTGCTTTGCAAACTTAGGGCCATGGCTTCTGTGTCTGAGTCAATCCATCTCTAAAGCAGTCTTACTCCCTTTCCCGATACCTTTCACTTTACCAAGCATTATCGTCAGTGAGACTTGTTGCTTCATGACGTGTCCAAAGAACGATAGCCTCTGTTTACTGATTTTGGCTTCTAATGAATGCTCAGACTTCTCAGATCCAATTATTTGTCTTTTGATGGCCCATTGTATCCATAGAATTCTCTGGCACAAGCTTTCAAATGAGAGTCTTCATTTTGAGTTGTTTCAGCATAGAGTCTTTTATTTGAAAACCTTAAAATGAAACAATCCAAAATGAAAAATCTCCCACTGTTAAAGGTAAAAGCATGCTAACCCCAGGGAACAAGCGTTTCCGTTTGACCCTTAATCAGGCAATATTAAAGAAAATGTCTGATGTTTTTATAATAACTGTGATGTTTCTGCCCAAGCGTCACACCTCCAACACTGCCACCACAATTAAGCAGCATCCTTGATCACCTGATCATCTTTGTAGGGCTGGAAGGGCTCTGGTAGGAACAGAGTCCTCTTCAACAAGCCCAGTTACACGTGAATAAATTTGGATCCAGGCCAGCAAGGGCAAGCGGCCATGGAACTGAGGAGAGCTAGTGCCTTTACATCCTACTTGGGCAGATGTAGAAGACACGAGGGCCATTTTTCTCTGTGAATCCCCGGACAGGCTGTACCATAACATTTTACTATACTGTTTTGGTTGATTTTCAGCTGTATTTGTTTGTTTATCCAAAGGTTTGGGGGGGGTTGGGAGACTGCAGAGGGTTGGAGAAGTAAACTGCCACATTTGCAACTGGTTATTGATGCTTTTGGCCATTTTGGGGGTTAAAATATCACACAAAAATCAGCATGAAGAAATAAAAAAAAACTTAGGGGTCTAGGGTCTACGCAGATTTCTGAAATGCTTCAGGACCACACTGTAGGGTCCCAGGAGCTTCATGTGACTCACAGGCTGCCCTTTTCCCATCTCTATTTGGAAAGGACTTTGTGCCAGCCTAGCAAGGCTGTTATAATGTTTTTCAGTTTCATAAAGCCTTTAAAATGCTGTTGTAGCACTGAAAAAATATGTTGGTTAAAAAATATGCTTTTCAAGTGCCAAGAAACTCTGACTGATGAGAATCTTTGTTTTTCAGAACTTATTCTGTGCAAAATTCACACATGATTGTTTTGTGCAGAAAACAGTTTTTTCTGTGCAGTAAATAGCATTTTCTACCCAGAAAATAATATTTTAATAATAACAACTCCTGCACAGGAAAAAAAAATGGCACTGAGAAAAGCTGTAATTGGGAATTTGTTCTGTGCAAAACCCATACATGGTTGATTTGCATAGAAAATAGCATTTGCTGGACAGAAAACAGCATTTTTGCACAGAAATTAATACTTATGCATTAAAATACTGTTTTTCATGTAAAAAATGCTGTTTCCTTCATTAAAAATGCTGTTTTTAGCACAAAACAACCACTTATGAGTTTTGTGCAGAATAAGTCCTAAATTGCAAATAGCATTTGAAAATTTCTCACAAAGAAAACTGCTGAAATTATTTGTTGCTATTTTTGAAAAGAAACTTAGTGAAGAATTACATCCCTATTTTACAACATAATCTTTTTTTAAAAGAGAGAGAGACAGAGAGATTTACCAGATACCAGTGAGTGGGCAGTGGTTTATACAATATAAGGTGTTTCTCTGTATCAGACTATTTGATTACTATGCATGTAATTTCATTCATTAACTTCAAACCATGCTGCCAGATGGTAAGGTCTTGCTTGGATTTCTGCCATGTAGAAGTCACAGGGGAATTTATGCCAAGGAAGGAAGGATAAGTTGCCTTTAAGAAACATCTCTTCACTAGGCACAACCAGATTAAGGCTGTAGTCATATATACCTGTGGGTAATTTCCATTATGCTGGAGTGGGGAAAGTATAGCCTGTGGTCCCTCTGTGGACCTGATCTTCATGTTTGTAACCCCTAAAGCCTCCTTGATGACTGCAATGCAACCTATCCTTAAAAAAAAAACATTTCCCCCCACTGATTTTTGGCTGATTTTTCACTTAATAACCAGACAAAAGAATCCAAATCCAGCTACATGTGTCCCCCACAGCCTTACAAACCTCATTTGAAGTTTAAAAGACCAAAAGTTGTCCAAAATGTGACATTGATGTCACTTCCAGTGTGCTTGAAACATGATGGTATGGTCCGTGTGGACCCAGGAGAAAAAAAAAAATAACTGGGCCCCACCACCCCCGCAGTTGCCCATCTCTGCATTATACCATGTGCCTTACTTCTGAGCAGGGGGTTGAGAGAACTTTGGAATGTTCTAGTGTAATACAACTAAGCATGCCTTGATTTCAAGAGCCCCCCAGAAGCACAATAAGCCACAGGTTTTAAGCTTACTAAGTATCCCAAAGTGCTCTTCCCAGAAGGTTCCCTGGTTATCTATCAATAACCAGGCCCAGCTCAAAAATGAATGTGGGAAGTACTGTGCAAAATGCCATCTTAATAGTTGAATCGGTGTAGGCTTCGGACTCCTTCTTGCAATATGTTTTTGAACTGTGATGTTCATGCCTGTGGTTTTAGTGCGAGAGGTACACTCATGCACGTATTGCAGTTTTCCCTTTTAAAATATCAGTTTGTCTGTATTTCAGAAGGTTAAAAGACAAGACACAATTCATACGTAAATGTGATATCAAGTACACTGGAATACAGAAAGCTCCCTTTCTGGTCCATCTGGCTTGGTTTGTCTTCACAGAAAGTGAATGGGAAATTGTGGCCTTCCAGATGCTATTGGCCTGCATCTCTAAGCATCCCTCACCATTGGCTATGACCATTTACGCTGTGCTCTCTAGGTCTGAAGGGGCGTTACCATTCCACATGTGGAAGACCACACACTGCCCATCCCTGGTGTAAACTGACTGGTTAACAACTCTTCAGGACTTGATACAGAAGTCTTTCCCAGTCTTATCTGGAGATGCCATCGATTCAGGCTGTGACTTCACACTTGCAACACACAGCTTTACCACTGAGTTGGAGTCCTTTCAGACATCTGCACCTTAGAAAAGAAAATACCTCACTGGAAGCACAGACAGGTCCTCCTTAGGTTGCTAGCAGTATAAAAATTCCTTGAATTTGGCCCCAACCTCATTAAATTAAGGAGTGCTCAAAAGCACCATTATGACTACATGAGGGTCAGTGCTCATGTAGTTAAGTTCATTTTAATAATAATAATAATAAAATTTATTTCTATCCCGCCTCTCCACATGGATCGAGGCGGCGAACAACATGAATACATTAAATACATTAAAACATTAAAACATACCCAATCCTCCCCACCCACCAACCCACCTAAAACAACCCCTTAAAACACATAACAATTAACAGTCAATCAATTATCTATTAACAAACAGCAAGACAATTGATGGGAGGCAATGGAAATGCTAGTCTTGGAAGGACTGTCAGAAGAGATCAGTCTTGACTGCTTTTTTAAAGCAGTCAAGACTGGTAATATGCCGGGTCTCCTCCGGCAGGCCATTCCATAACTTGGGAGAAAAGGTCCTCTGGGTAACCGCAGCCAACCTAGTTCTGACTGGCTGCAGTAAATTCCTCCCAGAGGACCTTAATGTGCAGGGCATATTATATGGGAGAAGGCGATCCCGCAGGTAGGCTGGCCCCAAGTCATGAAGGGCTTTAAAGGTAATAACCAACACCTTGTACTGTGCCCGGAAACTAATAGGCAGCCAATGAAGAGACTTTAAAATTGGTGTTATATGGTCAGTTTTAGATCTACCGGTGACCAACCTGGCTGCCATATTCTGAACTAATTGAAGTTTCCGGACTAAGCAGGGGTAGCCCTATGTAGAGCGCATTGCAGAAGTCAAGCCGTGAAGTTACCAGCGCATGCACCACTGTTTTTAGGTGTTCCAGCTCCAGAAAGGGGCGCAGCTGGCATATCAGCTGAAGCTGATAAGAGGCACTCCTGGCTGCCGCATCTATCTGAGCTGTCATCTGAAGTGGTGAGTCCAGGAGCACCCCCAAGCTGCGAAAGTCTTTCAGGGGAAGTGTGACCCCGTCTAGGACTGGCTGACAGACCTCCATGTCTGGGCTAGGGCCCCTAGCACCGAGTACCTCCGTCTTTAATAGTTAAGTCTGTTTCAGTTGTCCCTTCTATTTAAAACAGATGGGCATACTGAGGACTGTCTCTGAAGCATCCCATCATTTCTCCCAACTCCCTCAGCTCCCCCACAAAAAAGATCTTTTATGTGCCCAAAATGCATGTTAAGATGTAAAAAATGCCCCAACGCACCATAGAACCCCGGACTGTCCCCAAATACTACTTCTGTTTTCCTCTACAGTCCCTCTCAGAATGGGAACAGGAAGTGGCATGATGTTGTCATTTGGGGAAGGATTGGAGTGGGAAAAAAGGCTTGCCATGGGAAGGGTGTTACCTGCAGGTGAGAAAACCTAGCCTCAAGTTCAGGAAAGACAGAACCTCAAGTGAAAGAGTGGAGAAGGACCACTCTGTGACTGTGTGAAACTGAGCTCCAGATTAACAGCCCAACCAATGCCAACAATAATATCCTTTAGATTCATGTTTTCCAGTGAAGTTTGGAACTCCTCTGAAGTTATTTTTGTTCTTCATTGAGAAGACCCATAATAGTCACTAAGATTATCTAAGTATATATAGTCTCAAATCACCTGGAATAATAACTGAAAACTAGGAGGTTTGGCCAGCCAATAATATGGAGTTTCCAGAAAATTTTGTTTGTTTAATATCCCACCTTTCTCCTGACATGGGACCCAAGGCAGCTTACAACAAATCAAAACAAAATACAGCTAAAATCTTTATTATTCAGAAGTTGAAAAAGCAAATAAACAATCCCGTTTGAAGCACAAGATTAAAACAGTTTAAAACACATTTAAGGCATTTTTCTAGTGCCTTAAATAGGATGTGATCTAATTTAGCATGATTATTTGACTTACATTTAGCAAACAGTACTTTTCAATGCTCTAACAGCCTACATGTATTTGAACTTGAATATCTGAAGAAGTGGAGAAAATTAGGCACACTTACTATGGTTTAAATAACATAGCCTAGTTCTAAAAGAAGACTGAATCAATGGGCTTTACATGTGTGGATTTACCATTCAGCAGTTGATTCAGCTGGAAACTAGTTCAAACTAGTAATTTTACTTAAACCTATATTAAAACAAACAAAACAGAACTGTATGTGGAATTATTTTTATTTCAATATTTCTACACTAGCAAGTACTTCATTGTTTGTTTAAACAGGAGGTGAGAGAAGTTTGGCCTATATGCTACACAAAACCCTGGGCCTTTCTATCATGGCCCATGAAGCTGTCTCCAACCCCAAGATTGCTGATGTTCCATGAGCCCCTAATTTTAAAAACAGTGTGTTTTTTTAGTCAAACTATATCTTCCACCACCCAACTTACCACAAAAAAAAAAGTGATAATTTGGGATCCTTTCTGCCCATAACAAGGCTGTTTTGCTATAGGCAACCAAATGAAAGATGGTGACAGAAGTGGGTGAAAGAATTACACGAGGCTGACACACCTGAGAAGAGGAAACATAAGAGAGCAAATGTGGAACTGAATTGTAATATCCAGCGTACGACGAAATATTACCGCAGTTAGTACTCAATTTAGTTAGGGGGGGGGGCAAATGATGTGATAGAATGTGCTGAGCCCACTACACATTCAGGGGAAAAACTGTCAGTTTAGGGAGAATAGCCCTGGTTTATTATTCTCCCTCTGATCAGCTAATTTTCTATAAGTAGGGCTTTTTAAAAAAAGTATGGAAGATAATTTAAATACGTGAGCCTCCTACTCTTGGTCTGAACTGGCATAGCACAAGGAAACCTGAATGACTGTTTTACCTCTTAATCAAATCAGGACTAGATGTGAGGAAATTTAAACCCCTAAAATCAACTAAAAACACCTAATAAAAACCTAACAAAAGAATTACATGGGCTGATGCCACCAGAGGGAATAAAAGAAAGCGTCCATGGAAATATGCAGAAACGTTAAGAGGGAAGAAAGTTATCCCAGCAGATGTTGCAAGAGATAGCAGTCCTTCTTCATTGCTGTGGCATGCAATGGATAATACTTGCAGTCCAGAACTCTTAGGAATAGCAAGTATTCTAAAAGAAGTCTCTTCCAAATAGAGAGGAGAGTGTTGTACCTTCCAACATTACAGAGCTGACAACCAGGGCGTGTGTGGCCAAGCAACATTGGAGTGCAGTCAAGATCTCAAAAATTGTTAATGAGGAAGAACACACAAGCTAGGAGTGGCTGCACCATTTTGTTTTTGCCTGAGTCTACTGGGAAGGGCAAAATTCTGACCCTTCCTTTCCTCCCTCTGCCCTCCACAAGCTAACAAGGTGCAAACAACTATCGCACTTTGCACTTACTTTTCAGTAACTCAAGAAAGCTGAGGACAGGGAGGGGGAAGCGAGAAGAGAAGAGAGGAACTGGGACATCTTAAAACAGCTGAGAAAGTGAGATGACAGAGGATTAATCACGACTGTTCCTGCCAGATCGGGATGGTTGGAGGGTATGCACAAGCTTGTGCCTATTTTAAAAAAAAAAAAAAAAAACCTCAGTTTCACAAGCTATGTCCAAAAAATCAGAAAGGAAGCAGGCCTGTGTGGCCTTGAAGCCTAGAAAAGTCCAGCCATTTTGACAATATTTCTTGAAGCTGTTCCCTCCCTTGCAATCTGTTGCCATTTGTGGTATCTGCATATTCTCAAGCGTTTATGTCACTGCAATGTACTTGGCTTGTCCTTCTGAACCAGATAATGCTCATGCGATAAACTTGCCCTCACACAGTTAAAAGAACCAGTGAAGAAAAGTATCTTTAGACACAGAACGAGGTGGGCATGCCAACTGAAATATTGTGATTGCTTCAGCCCTGTTCCCAGTGAGAAACTAATTGCAAAACATCACAGATACAATGTGGTGTCTGCTAGTTACTGAACAGAATGTGTGATCCTTTGCCAAAATGTTTTCTTAGAGGAAAGGTTATTTGGCATAGACTAGCCCAGGATGAGTTTCTGAATGTAGTACAGATGCCATCTTGCACTTGGTCAAGCTGTTTTGACTTTATAGAGAACTCATTAAAAAGGTTGGCACAGAATATAGAAAAAAATCTATGGCGTTTGGGTCTTTCGTTTCATGATATTCATGAGACGAACAGTGATTCTAAAACAAAGAGTTACTTGTGATGTTCTTGGGCTAGTTTCCTGTCACCCATGTTCCAGCAAGTGAACCTCCTCCTAACAACAACAAGCTATGCTAGGTAGGACCGATGGGAACTGAAATGCAACAAGATCCATTGGGTCTCAGGTCTCCCATCCCTGTTTTAAAGTGATGTGACTGAATTGGACACAGGAACAGGAGGAAGAGAAATGGGGCTGCACACAGCAGCACCATTCTTAACTTCCCTGTCTTCCTGGTGTTAAGTGAGGAGGTCTGAAGAGGACTTTTGTTGAGGTTTGTTCGAACATAAGCAGAACATTCTGAGAAGTCAGGAATTCAGAGAAAATTTTGAAAGGTGGGACTGCCATACACAATGGTTTGCCTCTTGCATGCTTTTCTTTACCCTGTTTAGGAATGATGTTCAAATTCTCTCTTCAGGAGAAGTGGCTTTAGATTTTTTTACACAATGGTTCAGCGAGTTTCCGATGAGTTCATTCTCCTTTTAAACATTGAGAGAACTTGGTCCCACTTGGCAGGGGTGGCTTCCACCTCTCTCAAGAACCCAAGTGCATTGTGGGGATATTCTGCATATTGTATTTTGTGGGGCACACTTAAGATGTTCACATGAGAAAAGAGGATGGGCTGTTTTACTTTTTCTGTGGAAGACAGAATTTCAGCTGGTGAAACGATAGCAGGATGTGCTGAAAGTAGTACATTTAATTTTCAAGAACCTTGTTCCACACACGTGCTACACACAAACCATTTCTGGAAGAATTAGTTTGAGTGCAGAGAAACCCTTTTAGACAGTTTCAGTTGATGAGTCATTTTTTCCATAATCATTCAGAAACACAGGATACCATTTTTGCAGTGGTTATCTCTGCTGTTACTTAAAAGGTGTCCTTATCCAAGCCAGGCCTAAGCACCTGACAGCACCAGATCCCATCTGACCTTTGAAGTTAAGTAGGGTCAGTTTTGGTTAGTAGTTAGATAGTGGACCACTTAAGAATACCAGATGCTATGGGCTATATTTCACACAAAGGCGATTGCAAAGCACCTCTGAGTGTTCCTTGCCTGAAAAAAACTTATGAAATTTGTGGGGTCATCATAAGATGACAAGTGACTTGAAGACACATACACAAGCCTTATCAAAGGGAAATGAAATCCTTCTATTAGACATTACTTTGAAAGTATTGAACAAAGCCTTGGACACACACCCAGGCTTTGGAGAGTATAGCTTGTGTTTCTTCAGCCACTCTCTGCCAATATGTACTGATTGCTTTACATTCCCACTATAATATCAGTGGTAGTGCCTTTGTTATCATATCCTCTTCACTGTTTCTTCAGAAGCGTTCTGTGTACTCCATAAAGCCCTTAACATCAAGATGCCATCATTATTAGAGCTGGAAAATATATTCCATCATTTCTGATACTAATACTTTCAGAGGGAACTGGTGGTTGCTCATCATTTTTATCCCAAGTTTCCATAACCCTTTGAAAGTACAAAGTGAAAAACAAAAAGGTACAAAGAAAAAAATCAGCAAAAAAAATGCCTAGTTGTTTTATCAAGTGTGACAAAAAGTAACAAAAGAATGCAAATATTCCAAGGCTAGATCTGCTGCTCTGTTTTCTGCTCAGCATGATCTCCAAAGTCCAGGCTTCTTGAGTCCTTTTTAAATTATGAGGAAAAAAGAGGTCTTGTGTTGTAGATAGGCCTGCCTCAAAGCTCTTTTGAGCCACTTTAAAAGAATCCTGATTCTGTTAATTCTAATTTTAGCACATGTCAACTTGTGCTTGACTTTTTAAGTCTAGCCCAGCCAGTTTAATGGCATCATTTCTGTACCTCACCCCTCCAATTTCCCACTGCACATTCCAAAATGTTGCCATTCCAAGTTGTTGTTGTTTGTAATGAGTAATAGTAGGTAGACAAGGGATGGCCAGATGATCAGATGGATGGATGAATAACTGAGTTCTCCAATTAGCCTTGGCTCAGTGATATAATGTAGTGCTTTTTTAAAAAAGACATCTGATGTGAGAGAGCAGCAGCATTTTTTCTCAATGTGCCAGGGATCAGTACTAAATTTATCCCATTGGCAACAGTTATTGCTTTCTTTTCTGGAAACTCTCCAGGGACTAGCAGCTGATGCCTTGTGGATTGGCACCACTTCATAGACCACCATTTTGGGTAGCACTAATAAAAAGTACCTACTCTTCATGCTGAAGGACACCACTTTCAGTCCCTGGCATCTCCAGGCAGAGCCGGGAGAGATCTCTGTCTGGAGAGCTGCTGCCAGTCAGTGCAGCCTTTCCCAAACCTCAGGTCCTGAGGTGATATTGTCATACAATTTTTATCATTCCCAGCTACCATGGCCAGTGGGCAGGGCTAGTGGGATTTCTAGTCCAATAATGTCTTGGGGATCCCAAAGTTGGGAGCCACTAATATAATGAGTTGTAGGTATTAAACTCTGACTCTCTGTGAGGTAACTTCATACATTCAGCCACCTTGTTCCCACACCATAGTTCGGCCCATTTTGAATATATTGCAGGCAAGCAAATAAATATATTAATTTGATCAAATATTGAGGGACTTGAACCACATATTCTGAATTAAAGGTGAGACACCATTGGTCAAAGACTGTGCTCTTGTAGGCAGGCTTAACACCTGAGAGCCAGAATCCTGTTGGGAACTTACATTAGCAGGAATTAGATCTGGGCAGTTCTGTAATGTCTGTATCCAGTCAAGAGCTGCCGTTATGTTATTGGCAAAGTGGCAAAGTTACTGGCAAACTGGAGCTGGCAAAGTGACCAATGTGCAATGCATGGCCGAGGCACAATGGGACCAATGTGCATAGTTCCTCTTGTGTATCAATTCGTTGTGTATCAGGATGCCAACTAGGAGTCCCAATGCACATTGGGATGGTATTTCCAGTGTCACATTACATATCTTTGCAATTCACTAACAGGGCTCTTAGTACCTCTGCAATGTAACTAAGTATACAGAAAATTACATAACGTCGGCCTGATGGAGGATTCCAGCCCAGTACTCTCACCTGTTGAGAAGCAGAGATGTACAATTGCAAGAGGTCTATATCAGCCTGGTTAGTTTTTTTTTCCCCTGAGATGTTTTATATCATCACTGAATCTTCTGATGGTAAAGATTCATGAATTCTGTAGTGGTGGGGAAAACAGCCTTACTGCTTTCCCACTTCTGGAAAGTAAAAGTTGGTGGAAATATACCAACATCAGTAGTTTGATGATGGTTTGTTGCTGGACTCAGATCCTGAATAATGCAGGAACCCTGATATAGCCACAGTTAACTGCAGTTAAACCCTGCAGGGGGAATTTTCCTCCAGAAGGGTGGAGCCAAAAGGGAAACAGGAGGTGATCCTGCATCCTGCTGCTAAATGCATTAAGAAATTGGAACAACTAGATCTGCACTATCTCCCAGTACAGGAATGCAAAACAAATTGAATTCAGCAATAACTGTAGTTGACAGCTCATAAGCTCATTACTCTTACACTGCATAACAAAACAATGCCATAGGAAGTAAGTGATTGTTCCTAGTTAAATATACTGTGGCAAAAAAAACCCTTATTTAACTTCCTTTACCTCATTGCTCGAAAGAAAAATATTGATGTTGTTCAGGGCTGTGGTTTGTTTATCACATCTGTCTTACACAAAGTCCTAAATAAACACATGTCAACTTTTTACAGGAAGAAAATGAAATCCCTGCCAGCGTCTTTGTGAAAGAGCCTGTTCCCAGTATTACTGATGGGAAGGAAGGGTCTGTTGATGAGAACAAAACTCTGGAGGAAACTATGCACACTGTGGAGCTGTCCTCAGATGATGAAGCACCCCATGATGAAGGTGCAGAAGACAGTATGGATGAAAAAATAGAGGAGTCAAGAGCTGAGAAGATCAAGAGGTCAAGCCTCAAGAAGGTGGACAGCCTGAAGAAAGCATTTTCCAGGCAAAATATTGAGAAGAAGATGAACAAGATTGGCACCAAGATTGTATCGGCTGAACGGAGAGAGAAGATTAAGAAATCTCTCACCCCTAACCACCAGAAATCCTCTTCATCAAAAAGTTCATCTTTCAAGGTCTCTCCCCTTACGTTCAATGTGAAGAAAGTACGCGATGGAGACACTTCCATGGAGGCAGAAGACAAACCAGCAGAAATTACTGGCAGTGAGCACACAGCAAATGACGAGGAGACCTCCTTCACTGAGATCCACTCAGACCTGGCCTCTCCTGCTTCTCCAGCAGAAGTAAAAGCCTTGGCTGACTCACTGGAAAAAGAAACAGGAAGTGAAGGAGAAGCCACGATCAACAACAATATTGAGCTTGCGATTGTTGAAGAGGGTGACGACTACAGGGCTTCACTAGAAATCAGGCAGGAACTTTATGATGAACGGAACAAACCGAGCAGCGGTGAAATGGAACAGTCAGATGAAGAATCAAGTCAAGCAGCTGTCCTCCACGTAGACCAAACTGCATAAATCTTCTGAGCCTCTTTATGTTTCTCTAAATTCATACAGTTCTTTTTTTAGCTACATCAATAACCTGGGTCAACACCTGTTACACCGTAACCAAGGGATAATAGTGAATTAAGGTGAAGTTGTTGCTTTTTTAAAGGTAGATTTCTACAAGTGTCTGATTCATGACATTAAAGTGAAACCCAAAATGAAAAAGTGAGTTTTGACACCCAGGGTCATTTAGAGTTAAGTCTGTCAATATTTTGTAAGCAACATCAACCACCATGCTTCATCCCTTCAATTCCCTCAACAGTTTTTACTATTAGGTATGAATTGCTGCAGTTAATTGTAGCTTGGGTGGCAGGGAGCGGTAGAATAGTTTTTAAAAGAACCAGCAGTGAAATTTAGAAAAGCATACCTAGCTTACGTAGTTAATCACTTTAACATTCATTTAACTCTCCCATAAAGAATCTTCGGGACTGTAGTTCACTGAGGATGCTGAGAGTTCTCAGAGATCCTTAGCTCCCACTTCAAGAACTTCAGCTTTGATGGTTCTTTGAGGAGAAAGAATGTGTGTTCAGCTAAGGCTAAACCTGGGATACAGGTATGATGTTACATTTTATCAGCAAAATAGTACCCCTCTCTACTGCGTAGTGTTTGTTCAAATACATTTCCAGTGTCTTTTTTATCCCCCTGAAGGCATGTTGCTCAGGAAGAATGAATCTGAAGAAAAGGGTGAGCCTACAGTGAAAAGGACACTTAGTTGTATTCAGCTGTGCTTGCTGGCCCTGAGAAATAATCTGATTTGGAGTGAACTGGGGACGATGCTTGCTGTGCCCTCTTTGCAAGTTAATTAGCTGCTCTCATTCTTGCCTTTCAAAACCACATACCGTAACTTGTACACTACATGCTACACCCTTCTTGTGGGTTTATTTTTGTTATTTTATATGTTTTCCTCCCTATGAAACATTTACCCATGGTTACTTGAGTTAATTTTTTTTTTAATGTGGTAATGCCCCAACAATGTGATTCCCCACCCCCTCATTTCAACCTCGTAGGACAGAGGTGGGAATCCTGTGCCCCTCCAGATCTTTTTGGACTCTGGCTCCCAGCATTCCTCATCATTGGCTGTGTTGGATAGGGCTGATGGGAGTAGCAGTCCTGAACACCTGATGAGTGACAGGATTTCCATCCTTGCTGTATGAGGAGACCTATAGGACAAGTCACTGAAAACTAGGCCTTCCCCGTGCCCGCACAGAGTTATACAGGCTCTCAGTGCCTGAGGATATCTGCTTTTACCAGGTAGAAATGACATGGAAAGAAGATTGAATTGTGGTATCAAAAAGTAATAAAAGGATCGTATCTTTGTTGCTTCGACATTCATTTAGTAACTACTGAGAAGGAGCAACTAGTTTACTTGGTTGTCAGCTTAGTAAGGACCATATTAATCATAGCTTTGTTAGTCCTTACAATATCATGTCTGTTCTTCTTAGGCAGAGGTTTGGTTTGGTTTGGTTTTGTCTTTAAAAAAAAAAAATCTAACCTTATTAGAACTACAGTGCAGTCCTACAATATGTCTACTTAAATGTAAGTCCTACTGAGTACAGCAGGGCTTACTCCCAGGCAGAAGTGTTACGGATTTTGTGTATTAGTGAAGTGGGATCAATTATGGATGATACAGTGAGGACCATTTTGGATGAAGACCTTTTACACATGCCTCCCCCATGGAAAATGACGGCTTGGCATTGCTTTAATAGAGAGGTGAGCAAAGTGCAGCCTGTGGCTGTGTGTGGCCCCCAGAACTGTTTCTGTGGCCCGCAGGAGCCCTCAGAAAAAAAAATATATTTTTGCCTCCAGATTCCCCCAAATGCCCTCCGGAGGTACCATGCTTTTGACTTCCCTGGGCCATCTTAGGTCCCAAGAGAGGCTTTTCTTGAAACAAGAAGTGAACAGGCAGTGACTTCTCCTCGTTTCCTATTGTTAAAAAAGGTCTCTCTACCGCCTAAAGTTGCGTGGGGATCCTAAAAACATGGTGGAATGCTCCTTATGCTTCCAGAGTCATTTTGTGGCAATCTATTTTTTTTTTCAGGAGTGGGGATAGTGGATGGCAGTCTTCCAGGGTCTCTTGAAGGGCTAAGACAGCCTCCCACAATCCTGCTTTAATGCAATGCACATCCGCTTATAACTAGCAAACATCTTCAAGATACATGCCTTGCCTCAGCATCTGAATTTTAGAGATTTCAGGCTATGCTGGTTATTCAAGGACAGTCATGGGAAATCTGAAGACTTCCATTTTGTTGAAGTCCAGTCAGCCCAAGCGTGCATGGCTATGATCAGGTATGATGGGAATTGCCCAGCATTTGAAATCCTATAGACGCCTCATCACTGATCTAAGATAAAGAACCCTGAGGAACTTAACAGTGAAAGTTAGATATCCATCTTGAATGTCTGTGATCCTTAGGAATATTCCAGTGGGGGTGGAAAGAGTGATATTCTGAGAATGTGTATCTCTTGCAAAAGTTGTCATTTGTCATGTTTTGCTCCTGGGGCCACATTCCCATAAGGAAATAGCAACGTTGCACCTAATGATAAGTGGGAGATGGGTGATGCTTTTGAATGAGAAAACAAGCTGGTTGTTTGTGTAAACTTAGCACTTGTCTACATATGCTTTCCAGTGTAGTTTGCTTTTTTTGTTCCAAGTATGCTGATTCAATAATTGATGTATATACACATACAAACATATATATATATATATATATATATTATATTTTGAGAGAGAACAGTTTTTTTTAAAAAAATGCTGTTTCCTTAGTCAAAACAACTATATTTAAATGGCAAAAGGGAGATATATATTGTAATGTAAGCAGTTTGTAGAAATAATTATCAGACAGATTCTTCTATGCACCCAACTACTGTATTTACAAGCGCAATGTGAGAAACAGGTTGGAATATTACAATATAATCTAATAAAGGTAAAGAGAATATATGATTTTAAAAAAACTAGAGGAGAGAATTGAACAATAAAGAAATCAAAATGAAGTAATAACAAATGAAGTATTTTGGAAGGATGCATTTTCATTCTGCATCTGCACAACATTACAGACAAGGGTGTTTTGAAAAATATATCAGTAGATTATTTGAATGCATGTTCATACAGAGGATGAGCATATTCCTGCAACAAGTGATGTACACTTTAGCCTCCTTGATTTTCATGGAACTGGAGTGTACATAACTGCACTGTCCCTGTCCAAAATGTGGAGAACGGTAGAAAACATTGAGGAAAATTTATGAGCCTTCACACATCTGGTCAATGTCCAACAGCATGAAGTAAACTTAGTGAGTGCTGACCAGGAGGTAACAGCCCAGTAAATTTAGAAAATCTACTTATTTGGGGACATACACCAGCTGCATAAGAATTCTTCATACCTTTTCTGCCGTTGTTGACCATTTCCGCATTTTGAACATTCAGTGTAATTGATTGCATTTATGTTCATATGGGAAGATAAGAACAATTTTTAAACTGGGCAGAATGTTTACCTTTTGGGCTGGTGAAGTCAGATTTTTATGCTTTGTTGTATATTTTTTAAACTGCGTGATTTGAATTGCAAAGGGCAGAGAATACAGCCCACCAAGAACTTCTTCTGCACTGACTCAGTGTAAAATCTGCTTTTTTCACAATGCTGATTCATTTCAGGAGAACTAGAAAGTATGAAGGTTGATCCGTAATCTTTTCCATCTTTCAGTGTGTACTGGACTTCAAAGTGAGACAGCATTTGAATTCTCTGCAAATGTTATACTTTACAACCAAAAGCTGGACAAATTCAGAAATGAAACCACATTCCGCATTTTAATTCTGTTTGAATCCTTCATTCCATTAATCACAAAGGTAAACCATCAACAAACATGCAAGTACCTGACAATCGTATTTTATTTGTATGCATTTTCCTCTTTTAATATGGATAAATCTGCTTTTTACATAATATTGCACTAAAGCCTTGCTTTTTTTTTACCCCAAGATATATTTAGAACTGCAAGTTAAGAAAATCTTAGAAAATGTATCTGTGACAGGGAGCTCTGCCATGTGGTGAGCTTCCTACTACCTATACATGTTACTAGATTGTTTGATCAGAGTTGATTTCTAAGCAGGTTTATTGATTGTTAAACTTTTTCTTTTTTGAAAAATCAATATGATGAGAGTTGCAATCAGTAGGAGAAAACTGTGATATAATAATCCACACATTCATCTTATTTTGAACTAACAATTATGTCTGTTACTAACTACAGATGTGATCAAGTAAATAAACATCAAATTGAATTAAGTGACATTTGTCTGATCAAACTTATTGTAGATCATGACAAAGAGAGGCTCCTGTTGGTAACAATAAACCTCAGTTGTGCTGCTCTGTATACTTTAAATGGGATCTTGTGCAAGGAGTTATCCTGTACCTCTGCCCCTGCCCCTTTGCAGTATCATTGCTCCCAGTGTGCAAGAGAAGCCAGGGAGCTTCTAAGCACGGCTCCATCCTCCTGGCTGTTGCTTGATTGCAAGGGTGCACAGACACACATTCTGGCTGCCCTTAACCAACCAGTAAAGAAGAGTAGCCTTATATTGGGAGCAGAGGCTGTTCCTTTTGTATAGGGTGCACAAGACTAATTGGTTCCTGAGGAGTTGCTGGGAGAATGGAAGCCCCTGAAAAAGTAGTAGGGGCAACAGAGCTGCCTCTGACCTATCTGTCAACAGTGAAAAAATCTGACAGGGACTTATCCATCATGTTTGCTGGACCGAGGCCTAAATGTAGCCTTGCATTTCACATATAGATTACAGTGTTTTACAGCATCAACTGAGTAGAGGGATGATCATTAATGGGATTGCAACAGGTCTAGGGGAGTGTTGTGCCCTTTGTCTCTTGCTGTGGTGCTGAAAATTTTCCCAATTCAAGTATCAGTGTCAGTGAAGAGACCTGGCTCAAAGGAGAGGAAAAGGTTGTGATCCTGATCATTTTCAGCCCACTGGCTAAAAAGAGAATGTTATGTAATTTATAATGACATCTTTAATACCGAATCAAATTTAACCCTTTGTCCCACCAAGGAGATCCATGCACAGAAGCAGACATACAAGAGACACATCCAGATGTGCAACCCTATTGTGTCCATCTGACCCCATCTACCTACCTGGCTGTTTCTTTTCATAACAATAGGGATGCCTATCCCCATTTGAGCAGAGTGTAGCATGTAATGGAATCCCAGCAGGTTTTCTGGGTCTTTATACCGAAAGAAAAGGGAAGCTTAATAGGAAGAATTTTGAGCAAGAAGGAAAGTGGCAGTTTCTCTACATAGTTGTACAAAAGCTCTTTCTTTCCTTCTGTGAAGTTCACAAGACCTGGTTACTCCATGGGTTTGGCCCAGAACTTGGGGAGATTACTGTTGGGACTACAACTCCTAGAATCTCCCAGCCAGCTTAGGAATCTTAGGAATAACAGAAGACATGCAAAAAACCTAAAGACAAATGCAAGAAAAGAAATGGCAAGTGGGGAAAGAATTAAGCATCTCATTGCTGCTCCTCCTAGATGCTTCTCTGCTCAAAACTCTCTCTTTGAAAAAAAAAATACAGACAAGACCATCAGAGAAGAGATATAAAGCTTCATAAATTTTATTTGCACAGGCAAGAATGAAAAATTTTACTACATCTCATTGTAAGGAAGGTGTCCAAAACTGTGCAGTTTTCAAAAATTATTCAAAGATAGGACTCATTCTGTGCAAAAAATAAATGTACATAGGTTTCTTATTTTCCCACAGAAAACAGGTTTGTACAGAAAGTAACATTTTGGGGCAGAAAACAACTTTCCTGCACAGAAAACAGGTTTGCTTCTGTCCAGAAAATACAGATTTTTGTGCAGAAAAGCTGTTTTCTATGTTGAAAATGCCATTTCCTGTGCAAAAAAACCCTCAATTTTTCATGAAGAATAAGTCATGAATTGAGAAGATTCTTAACCATTTGGATTCTTCTTATCAGGCTTACCCAGCACTTAAAAAACCCATTTTGCAACCATTTTAAGAATATTTTTGAATATTTTTTCCATCTCTTTGTCTGAGACCAAGGCCATTTCTGCACTAGACTGTTACAGTGCTATTATTCCACTTTCAACCTCCTGTGAAATTCTGGGGTTTATAGTTTACTGAGGCCAAAGAGCTCTCTGGCTGGGAATTCTAAATGCCCCTCCCTAGACTGCAAACCCCAGGATTCATAGGATGTTGAAAGTAGAATAATAGCATTATATGTCATTTTGTGCTTCATAGGGTAGAGCTTGGAAGAATTCTGATAGGTTCTTCTCTTCCAAATATAAGAGTTCCATTAGCTTCTCTGATGACTGCTCTAGATTATCCTCTCCCAAGACTGCAACACCATGGGATCTGTCTATAAGGGATTGTTCCTCAGTAGTAGGAGCCCAGTAGTGGGGCCAAGTGGGGCCCCAATCAATTAGGTTAGCACTGGTAACTTCTTTCATTTGAGGTCTTCTAGCATGGACTGATGAACAAAGCACCAGTGGCATAGCTGGAGCAATATTCTCAAAGACTCTTATGACTGGCACACCAAACGTTCTCAGTACTTCTTTATGTTTATAAATCATATCAGCCAAGTTCCCTTGTGCGAACGTGACTACTGCCCAAGCATGTAAACCATTAAAATATAAATACTCCACTGCTATCAGGTCAGTTAGAGAGAGAGCTCTTGGAATGGCAGCTTCCAACAAATTTAACAAATTCAGTTTACGATTATGGTTTGGAATATTTCCTGGTGGCTTGGGAAAATTTAACAACACTGGCTTTCGCCTATTCAAGATTAACTTCCAATCATAATCTGCAAAGTTCCTGACCTGTGAGGGTCTAATTTTTAGCAGGACAAAATCCTGTGAATTCTGAGAGTCATATTTTTGATCTTGAGGAGATATAGTTTCAGGAACTTGTGTAGTAAAACCCTCAGCCTTGTCAATGAGAAGATTACAACCCTCTAAGTTTGGTTCCTTATCTGCTGTTGTTTCTCATATTTATATAACAGTATAGTGCAGAAATGGCCCTAGATTAAAATCCCTGTTCAGCTGTGAAAACCCACTTGATGACTTTGGATAAGTCTCAGTCTCATGTGCTTCGCAAGGTAAAATGAAAGGGGAGAAGTAAATATATACAACCTTGAGTGTCTGAAGGAAAGGAAATCAATAAAGGGGCTTCATGATACACTCAGCCACTGCTATAGTCAGCCCCTATTCACAAGTGCTCTGATGGACTGGGGTTTTTGCAGTTACATCCCCTTCATCTCAGTTCCATTTTGTCTGATTAAAGAAAAAAGAAAGAAAACATAAGAAATCAGAGCACCAGTTCCAAAACTTAACTCACACAAGTAGCTTTTCAGCTCCAGTGTATGTCATGGTTCCACCTGCATTTTTTCGTATGTTGAACTAGTCTTCTAATATGTACCTTTAAAAAGCTCTACATATAGAAATGTATTGAAGTGGACATTCTGTTTATTCACACAGATACTCTTGTGTCGTACCGAGTGCCACATAGTCTTTAAAAGGCTTAATTTTACTGACAGGACAAAGCATGTACATTTAACCTTCATGGGATAGCTGTCAACTTCCAGCAAACCCTTTCACACTTGCCAGGGAATTGAACATCATGTTTGCATTTCACTCTCAGCTACGTCTGTATTTGTTTATGCTCCTGCAAGCTTTAAGTCAAACAGTCCTACTATGGGGAAAATGGCAGGCAACAGATCTAATTTATCTGACTTTTCTTAGATGCTTGAATGAAAAACAAACTCCAGGTTTCAATAATATGAAAAAAAAATCCCTGCCACTGCAGTTAAACAACAAGAGCTGTCAGTGCTTTCCACATTTAAAGTTAAAAACAGCAGCAGTGCAGAATTTGAGCACAGGAGGTAACCAAGTAGGTTTCAAAGGCTGGAGGCCCAAAATAAAATTTATATACAAGTGGAGTTTTATTTCTACAGGAATAAAACAGGAATACTTGTGACAAACAGATGACAATCCTGCCTCTTTTCCTAGCATGTGCTCTCTTACATGCTTACATTTACTTTTATAAACACACTACTCCAGGCTTGGTCAGGTGTACCAGAATTTTAGAAATAACATTCAACTCTACTGTTGTCACTGATTATCACTGAAAACCAACAAATGACTAAATCTTTCTTGCTGTTTGACAGAACTGGATAAACTTCACAGAAATAGCAGTCCCATATGCAAAGATGAAGCCTACCAAATTTTAACCAAGTAAACACAGTGGTTTCGGTGCTACAACACCTTTGAATGTTCGTTTGTTTATTTCTTTATTTATTTATGGAGTACTGCTAATAACTTTTTGGGAAAAAAAGTTACTGGCAAAATTGGATGAAAGTTGTAGGCATGGTTTCCCTTTGCAAGGAGATGGAAGATTGAGAAAGAAGTGAGAATGGTTATCTAACTGTAGTCCTTGTAAAGGTACTTAGTGGTTTGTAGGAGTGCTTAGCAGTTCCTCCTGTAAACAAGAAAAAAATGACTGAGATCCTGTTAGTGATTTTCAGGGAGGGCTCCATACTGATATTTCTTTTCTCATTGCAGGGGGAGGAATTCAATACTTCCTTCATAGAACCGCCACAGGACTCACCTTACTCATGTGAGAGGGGCTCCACAGCCATTACTGGCTGGTGGAGAGTGAAGGGTGCTGGAGAGCCATATGGCTGTAGCCGTATAGCCAGATGCAGAACAAAGGAATCCTCTGAGACTTGGGATCCTATGGCAGTCCCAAAGGATCATAATGGATCATAGTGCATCTGGCTGTGGACATACAGCCAGTTTTCCAGCACCTCCGACTCTTTAGCAGCTGCTAAGTGGCCATGGAGTAGCACTTTATGCTATGCCTTCCCATCTAGGATCTCAGCTAATGTGTTTATTCCCCCAGATGTTTGTGGATAATTATTATGAAAATGATGTATACCATGGAGGTCGTCCTAGGTTTAAAAAGAAAAAGAAAAACTGCTGCATTTCAGGACTAGGCACAAAGAACTAGGAAATGATCACAAATGAAAAACAGACTTTGTTTTCCCTTTTTGTTCAGTTGGCACCAAAATCATAAAAAGTACAACAACACAAAAAAGAAAAACTAGACAGGGAGGATGATGATTGTAGAACATACAGCACCAGAAGCAGAAAGAGCTGGACATCCCAAATTTTCCAAACAAGCACCCAATGCTTTACTCTCCAGGATCACAGAGACGCCACCAAAACAGTGCTAAGCATTCCTGCTTTGTGTGGATAGAATTAGGAAAAAGTACCCAAAACTGCCAGAGACGTGCAATGTATCGCTTCAACCTACTCAAAGCCCTGGGTGCAGAAAGCCCTGTTAAAATCATCTCCTCCAATAGAAATTAAAACCATCAGTCACAAAAAAAGATCCCTTCATTTTCATCCCTGTCTCCCCAAGGAGGGACTTTCCCTATAGAGAAAACAGCAGGCAGGGGAGAGACTGCTCTGTAGCAGGAAGAAAAGGCTAGGATGGATCTCCTTTGTGCTGGTCTGTTGTAGAAGAGGCCCACTTTGTTTCAAAAACCACCTCAAATCTCTCCAAATGAGCCCAGTTTGGGTAGTGGATTCAAGAATTAGCCAAATCCAATGCACATCACTGGTTCTTGCAGATTTTTCTCCCTGACATGTTTTTTTTTGGGGGGGGGGAGTGAATCACTGGAACATGCAGATCTCAAGGAAGACCATCACCAGCACTTCTGCTGTCTATAAAAACATGTTTTATATCAGAAGGGCTCTGGTGTGCTAAAGGCCCTTATCATCCTGTTACCCCTAAATGTCACAGCACCTGCCACTTCCTCTTCCTCTATGCATGTCATGTGTATGTGTGTGTGTGTGTGTGTTTGTGCATCATAAAATGGCCTATAGTCCCATGGAAAGGGCTAATGTTCTGTCCCAAAGCAATACCACATGCCTAGGATGACCACTCATATGTTAACAAAACAAAACAACAACAAAAGAAGGAATGGATCTGCAAAAAAACCAACAACAACAAATGAAACAGAAACAAGAGGATATGGATTGGCCTAATATTTCCATATGCTAATTAACATAATAGATTCACATTCAAAAATAAATGCTATAATTAAAATGGAATGCATTTCAGCTCCTTGGGGATTAAAGTGACCTGTGAGCTTGCTCAGCCTGCTCTCCAGGTGCTCACTACTACAGGCAACTTCACCTCCACTCCCTGATCAATTTTCTTTTGGTCCTTTTAGCTTTAAACTGAACTTGGACTGGGCAAACTGAAAATACATTACAACAAAGGCCTACCCTCTGTAAAGGGGACACAGAAGCACTCTACAAATGCTTGCAGGGGAAGGTTGAAAGCAACCCCCAATGAAGGTGGCCAGAGTGAAGACTAGAGAGGGTTCCTGTAGCTCTAAGGTGGTGTAGAAGAGGAAATTTCAGCAGATGCTGCGTGTTACCTGGTTGCATAACAAATGACACCTGTTGAAGTTCCCTCTTCTATACAACCATTAAAGGTGCAAAACTCTCCAATTTCTAGTCTAGAAACCCTAACTCCCCATGTGTTGCAAAATATACTGTGAATACTAAGCCCAATCTCCTTGCTTTCTGGGCAGGCTCCCTCCTTCCTGTCCTTTCCCTGTCAAGTGTTTTTTTTTTCCTTTTCTGTTCCAGAAGCAATAGCAATAGCATGTGTATTTCTATACCACTTATCAGCTAAGTGCTCTCTAAGCCATTTACAGTGTGTTTTAGCTAATTGCCCCCAACAAGCTGGGTACTCATTTTACCAACCTGTGGAAGGATGGAAGGCTGAGTCAACCTGGAACCCAGCAGAACTGAACTCACAACCTTGTGGCTGCAGTACCAGCATTTAACCACTGTGCCACCAGTTCTAATTCTATAGGTTCTAATTCTATAGGCAGTTTAAGATTACTTTCATCTAAGCTTTTTGAATGTTTTTACCTATATGTGACTTTGCTTGCATTTATTTTCTTTCACTTTCTTTTGGTAAGCCACTTTGTCCCATTCTTGGAGAAAAGGTGGGACATAAATAAAATGATTGGTTGATTGATTGATATTGTGTTGCATGCGTTTTGAGTTTTTTTAAGAAAAACTAACCAAAGACCTGGGACCTGAGGTTCTTTCCGGACTGAAACACAGAGTAGAAAATCAGCTTAATGGATGAATGATATTTTAGCCTGGTTTTTGGTGACATCAGGTCATTTTTCTATTTCCATTTTTGGAGTAATATTGGCAGGCGTGTGTGTTTCTGAGTGCATGTATGTTTGCAGTTCATCAATTCGATACAATTGCTACAACAGCACCTCATGTATATACTAGTGAAAAATATATGACAGATCCAAAAAAAAAAATCATGTGAAAAAGACATAAAGATTTGGTGTACCTCATCATATTATGGATATTTCACAGTTCAAAGAAAGAGGAAGGAAGAGGAAGCAAAGCAAAAAGCAAGCAGGAAGGGTTTGGCAAAGTCTTATCCCAGTGAACATTACTAGTTTTAAAGGGCACTGTGGTTAAAATGATGTTTGCACTCAAACGTACTTTGTTTTAAAAAAAAATTGCAGGCAGAAGGTAGATTCTGACAACATATGTAAATTGCAGCTTGCATATCCAACAGGTGATGAAAAAATACCTAGCATGGATATGGTATAAAGAAAACATCTATAAAGAGCAAATCATACCTTTCTTTTTAATCTGTGTGTATCCTCAGTGGTCTGACCAGTAAACCTGCTGGCAACAATGGCTGAGTTTCTGTCAATGGCATATTTTTTCCTTTGATTGGGGCTCTACAAAGTCACACGTAGTTCACAGAGTGGTCTGTATCCTAGGATCTGGGCATGCTGGACAATCGCTGTTGCGCTATGCTCCTCTAATCCGTTATTCCTGGTTCACCAACAGAATAAAAAGGTTTCGTTTTGTCAGCAAAGCCCTGCCGACGCTGCTGCGGAAACACAAGCTTTATTCTGTGCCATCACTGGCAGCCTTTCAAGCTGAAGTCTCATCCCTAAGGCTTTTCCTTATAGTAATGAAATCACAAAGGAAAAAAAGACCAGTTGCTTGTTTGTGTGCATGTTTTCAAAGACCTCTGCAACTTTGAGTTTGTGGAAGTCACAGACCACATTTAGGACCTGTAACTTGGATGGAAAGGTGCATGAAATAGGAAGGCATCATATTTAAAACCAACTTTCTCATTGTGTTGTCCCTTTAAAGTGATGCCAGGTTGTACTGCCTATACTGTCTAATGCCACAGTAAAAAAAAAGGCTATTTGTATACAGTTAGTCTTGCTGCTGCCAAATTCCCTAGCCTCAAAATGGAAAGTAAAAGCTGTTAAAAGAAAACATTCCAGAACAGGTGCTGGGATCCAATTCTTGCCTTCCAGCCCTGCTTATTGGTATTCTGAAGGCTTTGGGATGGCCTCAGCGAGCAGGAAACAAGACTGTGGGCTACACAGCCTTTCCTCTAACAGCAGTCTTGTTCAGGAATTTATCTCGGGCAGTGCAGGAGGCAGGGGCAACTAGTATATTGAAGAGAATTTGTCTTCCATGGAGGTAGAGTTCAGTACCTTGGATAACTCTTTTAAAGTTTGGACTAAAGCCGAGCACATTTTCAACACTTCACTGACAGGGAAGCCACCAGCTATCCCTGACAAGCAGTTCAAATCCGTATTTACTATGGAAGAAGCAGAGAGGGCTCAAGTAATTTTGCAACTTGAGCTAAAGGACAAGATGGCAGGCCTACTGGACTCAGAGCTAAAACTTACTGCAACATTGGCAGTGATACTGACATATCCCTATATCTGAGGGCAGCAGACTAGTTTATGATGGGGCCTTAGGCAGTCATCATGGTACGCACAGCCCTGTCCAGCAACACCACATTTTCTCTCTGTGCCTCTTAGTATTTACTGCCCCAGGGGTCTGACTCACCGAATCTAACCACAAGGCCATCCCGTATCACAAGAAATATTAAATTTCCCCAAGCAGAGTGAGTCGATGGGAAACCAGTGTGACTCCTTGACCAAATATGCTAATTTTCCTTCTGAGGATCATCCCACACATTCCTAGTCAACAGAAGATGTGTTACAGTGTGAATCAAATTTCTTTTGTAAAAGAGTTTCCAGGGAAAGGCTTCTGATAGTGAACTCCTATATATGACTATTCTGAAATAAGGCCCAGTGGGACTTCACTCCCAGGTTGTGTGTATAAGTAAGGAACCTAAAGCTCTAGAAACAAGGAAGGAAGCCTTCACCCGCAAGCCTAGTCCTGCCACTTTGGGCTCTCTTATCCAGCCTGCTGGTGGTCACTGCTGCTTTTAAAACCACCCTCTCTCCCCTTTAACCTCCTTATTCATATTCCTCACCCTGTTTTCTGCATTTTTGACATTCTTACACATCAGCTTTCCCTTCCACAGGAGGAGACGTTATGCAAAATAAATAGTGTGCAAGACAAGTTCGAAAGTGAACTGGATTTCATGTGAAAATTGGAGCTTGGCTTTGAGGGCTACATGACCCAGAACCCCCAAATCATCACGGACAGGGCCATGGGGAATTCCAACAGCTATAGTCCAAAGAAGTAACTTTTTCCAGGCTCTGATGACAACCCTACGGAAGCATGTGTGAAAAGTCCTAACACTTGATCCATTTCTGGACCAGCTCACTCACTCCCCTCCCTTTCCTCTCACCCAACTCCACGGCACCCCCATTTCAGATAAAGGAACCAGCTCTCCTTGAAAAGCACTGTGTACTTTCAGCCTCATTTAATGCATTCAGTTTCTCCTCTGCAATTGAGTTGCCCGGTCTAACAAACTGCATTCCACTGCCAATACAAACTTAAGTTTGGTTTGGGGCAAACGTAAAGTTTAGCTGTTTATCTTCGTTTCAAATCAGGGATTAATATCTGCATGACGGCTGGCACAGAATTCCTTTTCCATAGCAACACTCCAGGGAACACAAACTATGAGTCACCATCTCTCTCCAGAAGACATTTTTTTTCCTAATTATGATGAGCCTGGAGATCTCAAAATATACAGAGTTTTCCACTTTTGCAACTTTCGATTTGGCCTCTTCATACCAGGGAGGGTGAGGGAGGCCTTAATAAATACTGCTTTGTATGGGGGGGTGGCTTAATTTAGGCATCTGACCCCACCCTCCAGGCAGAGCAGCTGGGAGCTGCAGGCTCTGACAGCTCCCAGACTTGTGCTACCTAATAAGGCTACCCCAACGGCTAATTCATATCAGCCCTGCAGGAAACCTCATTAGGTTGTAGCAGGTCCCTGCAAGTGCGCACACAACTCTAGGAGCCTCCCTTCAGAAATGATCTGAATTAAACCAAATGATACCCTCATTAGAAAATGGTATTTATTCAGACCTCTAGCTAACTCGGTTCCTAGAGTTCAGAGCCAGTTACAGAGGCCAAGTCGCCATAGACAGGAAGCTTCCAGGCTTCGGCTGCTGATTAGCAGGCTCTGTGACGAAGCATTAGCAGAGACCAGATCCGTCAGAGGACACGGCATCTGTCCAGATTGAATGCTGACAGTAAACCTGCTGGAGTTCACTGGTGAAATCATTGCAAAGCCAGAATGTTCACAACCAGCACTCCAGCCAAGGGATCAGCACCATTTTGGGTTCCCAATCCAGCTTCTGTGAGGGGAGGGGGAGAAATGGTTTGCTTGGGAGTAAAATTGCATACTGATTCAAGCCACCCCACACATTCTCTTTCTTCCACAAGGTCACCATCACCCCATTTTTTTTTCTTTTTTTAGTTTTCTTTTTTACTAGCATATTTACCTGGCATTGCCCAGGATTTCATTTTCTCATTGGTAACACTTTGTTAGAAATACCTTAGGAATTACCTTACCTTACCTTACCTAAGGAATTAGATGCAGTTGAAATATACAGGTTTGAGATCCTATGCCTCTAATTCTCTAATCTGTCTTGTCCAGTACGTGTAACTTTTCCCCATATTCCCAATCCAATCTGTATTCAGAGTTATTAACATACAGAGGTTCGGCTCCTGAGGGAACACGCTGGTCTCCTTCTTGCAGTTCAGCCTCGTCTCCGTAGCAACCAGTCTGAGCTCTCTGACTGGGAATTCTAAAGGCCCCTCCCTGAATTGCCAACCCCAGGATTTCAAAGAATCTTCACAGCCAGCCGATCATACGAGGGCTTCACCTGCCTGACACGGACAAACAGACAAGGTCACTCACAAACTTTGCCTTTTATATTGTAGAAGATTAGATAAAAGCAAAACAACACTACAAAGTTACAAAGTGATACAAAAAGGAAAACAAGGAAAATACACAACAATATAGTACCAAAGGGGTGGGGGCGGGGCACAAGATTACAAATATTAAGCTAAATTGCAAAACAACAGCAAAACTGCAAATAACTAAAAATTGGTTCCTGCCCTTGTTGTAAACAGCAAACCTTAATCAGACAGTAACAACTAACTACTAAATCCTTAAATATAAGTAATACATGTTGCCTATCAATTATTTTCATACTAAATATAAACCAACAAAATTAATTAATTAATACAAATCCCTTATAATCAGATATAATCAATTCTCAACTTATTCTATATTTTATGTTAGTATGAACTAATTAAAAATTAACAATTCTAAGTAAATTAATAACTGAAAAGTAATTGTTAAGTAGTTAAAAGTGATCTTTAATAATTAAGCTAAAATCATTATTGCTCCATATTTTTCTTTTTCCCTTCCTTTCTTGATGAGAGAGAGAGAGAGAGAAGCAGCTTGCTGACAGTCTTAAGAGAGAAAGAATATGGAGAGTGATGGTGTTAGCCATCTCTCACACATATAACCATCTGTTGCTCATTACACTTAGTTGTACGAATTTAATTTTATTTCTTCCCCATTTCTAAGGGATTCTTTAAGGAATAGATTTTTAGTTTTATCTAATTAGCAATTGTTATTAATAAGAAAGGGGAGAACTAGATGCATAGGCATATACTTAATTTCCATAGCCACCCAGTGAATATTTTTGCTTCCTTAATAAATTGAAGGAGTTATGTCATTTGAAATGCTTCACAGTACAATTGCAAATTAGATATTGTTAACCTTCTCCGTTGCAAAATTTAACTGTTTTAATAAAACACAATGTTTTCCCCCTTGAAATGAATGTATCCATTTTTAATGGTGTTTTTCCTAATTTAACTTTCTTTAGATTTGGTGAAATGGTTTCAAATAACTAAAATAGTTTTGGGGTTAGAAATATTTTTCTCAGAGCTGCTTTTGTTTTTTTCTAATGACGATAAACCATGCTTTCCTTTTTCTTTTTATCCGGTTCATCACAGGATTATAATTTCTTGAGATGAATTGATTCACATTTTGATCATCAATAGCCCTAAATATTCAAAATCGGATGGGATAAAATTGTGTTTAAAATTTTCTGTCAATGATTCTATTGTTCTAGTTCTTACTTCAGGTACATTAATTTGGGTTTATGGTAGGATCTGCTGCCTTTAGAGTATTTAGGCTATGTTACAACATAAATCTAGGTCATGCCGGTGCCAGAGCTAAATGCTCTTCCATGCCTATAAGAATGCATCTCTGCTAATAAAAATGAGGTGTCAGGAAGAAAGATTCTGTTTGTTTGTTTCACATGGAGGAATCTTCTTTTCAAAGAATATCCTGCTTTACATGCATATTATCACTCTTAGTCAATACCAAAATCATCACTCAGGTTTCCTTCTTCCTTTTCTTTTTGTAAAACCTCAGCATAACCTTCCTAACGTCCTCAGGTATACCATCTCATAATCCCCATTCAGCATGGCCATTGATAGGATGATGGGCACTGTAGTCCAACACATTTGGAAGGCATTAGTAGAGTCAGGCCATTTCCACACTGGGCTTCTGTAACGGTGCAGAGCGACCTCTCACGGAGGTCTTCTGCACCCTAGAGTGGACTGGCGTGGACTACTTTTTGTAGTTCCACACCAGAATCCACTCAGGAGCGGCCGGAACTAGTCACGCCGCGTGTTTTTTAACAACCTCTTTTTCGAGGTTTTTAAAAAGCACGGGGTGCGCAGCCCTGCGCCGCTCCATCGCCCAGCTCCGACGCGGATTTGCAGGCGCACGCAAGTGCGTGCCTGCAGATCTGCCGGGGGCGGGCTTCTGGCTGGCGAGCTTCTCCGGTTGGCGGAGAGCCTCCACCAACCGGAAGCCGCCATTTGGGACGCCGGAGGACTGCGGAGCAGCGAGCTCACGCTGCCCCGCATGGCGACGGACTTACCCAGCTGCCGGTAAGCTCTGTTTTGTGGCGTTTTCGCCCGTTTCCCCCCTACACATGTGGAAAGGGCCTCAGATTACTGTTACACTTGTGGGCCCTGGTATGGGTTGCAGCAAAAGTACACATATTAGTTATTCCAGGTCTGGTGACATTGATATTCAATAGTAAAATACAGTGGGCCCTTGGTATCCTCAAGGGTTTGGTTCCAGGACCCTTCTTGGATACAAAAATTCATGGATGCTCAAGTCCCATTGTGTATAATGGTGTAGTAAAATGGCATCACTTACATAAAATGGTGAAATCAAAATTTGCTTTTTGGATTTTTTTTAACATTTTCAAGTCATGCTTAGTTGAATCCATGGATACAGAATCCAGCAATACAGCCTGATCCCATACAGTTTTACCCAGGG
Organism: Cyclura pinguis; assembly: GCA_030412105.1. NCBI lineage: Eukaryota > Metazoa > Chordata > Lepidosauria > Squamata > Iguanidae > Cyclura > Cyclura pinguis. The sequence continues at coordinate 209,066,822 of CM059599.1, forward strand.
ACTCAAGTAGCATACAAATAGATGGATCCCATACTGGGAAGAGGATGGAAAGTAAATTAAATTATTTCTTTATTCATTTGTTTTTGGCAGTCTGAAGCTGAGAGAATGTGACTTGCCCAAGGTCACCTAGTGAGCTTCCATGGTCAAGCAGGGATTTGAACTGTGATCTCCAGAGTTGTAGTCCAGTGCTCAGACCACTACACCATGCTTGCTTTCATTCATAGAGTCACCATAAGTTGAAGCTGACTTTATGAAAAATACCAACAGTAAAGAGTGGCAACAAAGGTGATTTCAGTAGCCATTCTTGATGGCCCCCTTTGATTCCGCCATTATTTAAAAAAAATCCGTAGAACAACTCCACACCCAGAGCATTCTGAGAAAGTGACAGCATCAGATAGGGACATCCAACAAAATCAACTCTGCTACTAGCAGTGGCAAAAACAGATTTAAGTTCCCCCTTCTGCTGAATGAGTGATAAATGGCTACAATTATGTGCCCATTTGTTACTCAATGCATTTGTTTTGTAAGAAATGAACTGGGAACTGAATGGCTCATTCATTCCAAAACAAAGGCTCATTCCTCGTAGGTGGTTAAGGTGATACAGAGTTGAGTGAGAGGGCAAATTAACTAGAAGTGTTGTCCATTCCAGCCTGCCACCAAATTCATTCAAACTAGAAGCAGAAAAGTGCTAAAGGCCATATAGGCTATCCTCTCCATACAAGTAAGACCTGTCCAGTCAAACTGGGAAGCATTAGCTCTGCCAAAGCTAATGCATAATGTGGAATATACAGCATCTTATGCCCAATTTGGGAAGGTTATATTTTGGCTCAAACTCCCAGTCTCTTTTCCAGGGTGTCCTACTAGGGCCATTTCCACACTACATTGTTATAGTGCTATTATTCCACTTTCGACATCCTGTGGAATTCTGGGATTTGTTGTTTACTGAGGCCAAAGAGATCTCTGGCTGAGAATTCTAAATGCTCCTCCCTAAACTGCAAACCCAGGATTCCATAGGATGTTGAAAATGGAATAATAGTACTATAAAAGTGTAGTGTGGAAATGGCCTAAGTCAGTTGAATATTTTGGTAGGTTCCAAGGACACAAGAGGAGTGCATCCATAGAAAGTTGGACCATGTTATAAAGGTTTGGACACTTAATTGTGCAGCCAGAATAACTACTGTTTGTTGGTACAAATCTCAGTGATCCACATATTCACTAGAGGACCTTTGGTATGCAACTATCTCAGAGCTTGGAAAAGTTGTTCTTTTGAAATGATGTACTTAAGTCTTTTACTCCAAGTCTCAAGTCAAGTCTCAAGGCTCTACCTTCAAGTCTCAAGTCAAGTTTCAAGTCCTTGAAGATACTTTCAAGTCAAGTCTGGAAGCCAACTTTATACCCCAACCAAAATTCCAGAATTATTGGATAGAGGGAAATAAATTCAGTTTTAACAATTTAAGCAGAGTCAGCTCTCCACATTTGCAATTTTGCCATCTGCAGCTTTGGAAGTGGGGAATAGGATCCTATCTTACTCCTCATTACTGAAGCTTCAAAAGATTTAGAAGGAAGGATCCTTCTTCCTCAAGCTCGTTGCCTAACACATTTGCTGTCCCTCTTGGAGAAACACACCATGCACTCTAGGGGCGAGTCTTGTCTTTTGCTCTTAGGAAACATTTTAGGAGGCTCCTCCAATATGCAGCAGGGACAGGCTGCTGAGCAGACCTCAAGCCCGCGTCAAGCGCATTGCCTGACCTGTTTGCTGTTCCCGTCTGAGAAATGAGCCCACACTTTGGGCTTGAGATAGATTGCCATGTAACCAGTAGGCAAAAAGAGATGGAGGCATTGTTCAAAGTCATAAGGTTTCTGGATGAATGTGTTATGTCACTGAACCAAGGGCATCAAGTCAGTCACTAAAAATATACAAGTCTTGGGTTGAGTGAAGTCAGTGCATCATTTACGGCTGAGTCGAGTCACCGAAGTGACAAGTCTGACTTGAGTCCAAGTCTATTGACTCGAGTCGACATCACTGTTCTTTTGAACCACAGTTCCCAGAAACTTCCAGCCAGCATGGCCACTGAAAGCAACTTTCAAAAAAAGTATTGTTTCCATACTTGTCCTCTGTGTCTCTCAGATTCATCCCTTTAATGTGAAATGGAGGGATAATGCAACACTGGCCACCTTTGCAATCTGTTGTGAGAATTACTGAGGCCTAGTTTATACCAGCAACAAAATGAGATGAGTAGCATTATGAGGTGGCAGAATGGCTCCAGCGCTTTAAAAATGTGAATTAATTCACAGAATCTGTTGTGCTGACAGCCCTCATCTCTCCGCTTGTCTCCTATTGTTACATTTCTCAGAACGATTACATTATCTCTTGAGAGCTGTTTCATGAGTTCAAAAAAAAAAAAACAGCTGCACAGGTTATTTGGTAAATGGAACCAAGGAATTGACTTTCATTGGAAAGGAGAAGGAAAAGAAGATGCTTATATTTTAAGGGTTTCTTGGAAAGGGAAAGAAGAAGAACAAAGAAACCAAGAGAGCTTGTGAAAAAAAGTGAAGGATGAGAAACAACCATGCAGCAAGACAAAGGATTTTCTTACCCTTTAAGAAAAATTACTTCCTGGATTCCCTGTGGATCAATTGGTATTTTGGTGATAGAGATTTATTGACCCCTTGTCCTGTTTTATTTGTTGTAGACACCCAAACAGTGATTAGAATCAAACTGTGGTGCTGTATTTCTTCTCTGAGTTCAGTATTGAGCCAGACTGATTCTCCCAGCCTGGACACAAAGTCTCTTTGGGCTTTAAAAGGTAAGTAACCTTGTCTAAGGGATGACTGACCTCTTTGAGGATTGCAAGCCTCCAGCCACTGATGGAAACTTCTGTGTCTTCAGATGTTGTGACTCCTATCAGGCATAGAAAGCATCACTAATGGCTAAGGATCATGCAATCTGACAACATCTGGAAGGCCGCCAGTTAAGCACCCCTGCCTTAGGTACATGCCTTTTGCCAAGAGTTCCTTTCTGTGTTTCCACTGAACACGTCTCTTACCTTATCCAAAAACTTGCTATATTTTAAGCCTCTCTTTAGGTGACTGCTTATAGCGGAGTAAATAGATATGTGTGTATTACATGCCTTCAAATCATTTCCATCTTATGGTGACCCTAAGGTAAGCCATTTGTGATTTATTCAGGGGAGGTTTGCTATTGCTTTCACCTGAGGCTGAGAGAGTGTGGTTTGCCCTAGGTCCACCAGCATCTTACTATGGCTGAGCAATGATTCAGGCCCTGGGTTCTCAAAGTCCTTGTCCAGCAATCAAATTGCTCCACATTCTGGCTCTCATGGAACAAATATATCACTGATGTATTAGTCTGTTCAGATGTTTTCTTTCAAAGGAACTTTTTATTGCCTTATCCCAGAATTCATGCAGCAATGAAGTAGGATGAGCCAATGAGATGCAGTGACAATCAAGGTGCTGATCTTAAATGTGGGCTACCTGGATTAAAAATCTCTCAGTTGTGACATGTTATTAGAAGGACTGTAGTTCAGTGGTGGAGCACATTCTTTGCCTGCAGAATGTCCCAGGTCCTGTCTCTGGGACTTCCAGATGAACAGATTAACTGGCAGGACTGAGAAAAGACCTTTGACTGAGACATTGCAGAACACTCTCACAGGGGAACATAGACTCAGACATTGCTAAATCTAAGGAAGCATCTTATATTTCTTCCCCTTTAAGTTAAGCTATCTAAAATTCATAGACATTCACATGTAAGGTTGTCAGATCTCAGGGTCTGGGCCTCCACCAAGGATCAACCAATCCAAGGATTAATTGATTTGTTGCTGCCATGTGCAAAAGCTGTCCTATGTATTTATTTAGCTAGCTTCCTCCTTTCTTCCCAGTTGTTGCGGTGCCAAGGGTCACTCTCCCCTCTGCTCTGCATCCACGTTCTGCCTAGAAGCACATAGGCTAAATTAAATTGAATGTTCTTTATTGTGTAATCTAAGTAGTAGAAATAACCTCATTCACTTTGATCAGAGAACAGCCCATTTAGTTAAGATTTCTGTCTTAGGCCATTTCCACACGTCACTGTCTCATGATGGGGACATGTTGCCGGTGGTCCAGAACTCATGCTTTCACACAACGTCATCACAGTCCTGCCCCCAACACATTGCTACCCGTCGTGATTGCGGGATATTCCATTATGGAAAAAATCCAGTAATGGCCTCCAATCATGTGATGCTCCCGTTACCAGTGGCCGTGTGAAAAAGGAGGAAGTGCCATTTAGGCACTTCCTTCCCCAGCATAACACAGGAAGTGGCCAGCTGCACTGCAGAAGGAAGGCGCGTGTCACTCACGCTACCCTTCTGCAGGCAGCCAGCCGGGTGTGGAAAGGAGCGTTTGTGACATGCTCCCATCCCAGCAGTGGCACTGCCAGGATTGCAACAAGATGATGACAGGGACGAGTAAAGTGTGGAAATGACCTTAGTTTCCAGTCAGGAAAATAGATTCCATGTGTCTTTGTGTGTGTGTGTGTGTGAATGACATACGGTGAGCCACTGCAGTTGACATTTGATACATAATACTTAATGGCATCTCTAGGGGCTGCCCGAGGTCTTAGGTTTTGATCCAAAACCTCATGGCCTGGGGAAATCTGGAATAGGCAGCCCTACTCACATGCTACTCTAAGATCTCTGATGAAAGGGATGCAAGTAAATAAACAGTGCTGTGAAAATGTCATTTTCTCTCTTCTGCCTCATTGTGCTTAGGAGGGGTGTTCAAAACATACCTGCGCAAGTGTCACAGGCGTGCATTCAGTAGTGCCTACAGCATTTGAAAGTAGCAGCCAAAGCTGTCTAGTCTGAAGATAAAGTCCAAAGTCTTGCAACTCACTTTGAATCTTGAAAAGGGACTTTGTCACATGGTTTGTTGTCAAGTTTCTGCAGCAGGCAGGTCTTCAGACTATGCCTTCAGAGTTCCAGGGAACCAGCTACTGATTCGAAATTGACAAGAGGCCTCTCCAGACTTTGCTGAAAGATTAGAAAGTTTCATCACCTATATTTCAAAAATATGCTGGCCTGTTCCTAGGATCTTGTTTCTTTCGTTTCTTTTTCCTGTTTTTCCCTCCCTCCTCCTCCTTTTCCTCCTCCTCCTCCTCAAGAAAGAAAAAAGGCTAAATATGTGAGGAAATACTTAAGATTACTCCAGTCATGCCTATCAGTTTGAAGATTAACAAGCTCATCTGTTATACAAACCAATCCACCCCAAAATCATAGTTACATATAGAGAATCCAAACACAGGTGAATTCAAAAAGACTTTAAAAATCATTAACTGATGAGTTTCATTAATACAGATGAAGTTCTTGGATTAACTGTATAATCTGCTAAATATATCAACAGATCAAATGAACAATTAATAAGTTAAATGAGCAAAGTCTTATTAATAAACAAATAACAACAAACACCTGATGCAGCAAATTTAACCTTCCTTGTTAAATCCAGCAGTTAAGGTGCATGTAAACTCTCCTCTTTTCAAGCAAAATATGTCACACAAACTCAAAAGTAAAAGCATTGACTCAGAGCACAATTCTAGGCACATCTACTCCCCAGTGAGGAAGGACATTCCAATAAGTTCAATGGGACATACCCGCAGGCACATGTGCTCAAGACTGCAGTGTCAAGAAGTACTGTATTTGCTGGCGTATAAGACACACCCATGTATAAAACGCACCCCATTTAAACACTAGCAAATACTATTTGCCAGCATATAAGACACACCGGCATATAAGATGCACCCCATTTTCAAGCAGTACTTTTGAGGGAAAAAAGTGAGTCTTGCATGCCAGCAAAGACAGCATATCCCAGCTTACGGCACTGAAGCACAAAAGGTCTTACACCAAGGTGGGAAATATTTTGCTTTTTTTCCCCTGAAGTCTCTTTCACACTACACAATTGTAGCACTTTGATACCACTCTTAACTGCCATGGCTTCATACTATAGAATTCTGGGCTCTGGTGAGACACTAGAGCTCTCTGGCAGTGAATTCTGAATTCCTCATGAAACTACAAATCTGAGGAATCTGTAGGATGTAGCCATGGCAGTTAAAGTGATAGCAAAAATGAGAATCAGGTCAGGGAAAGAAACTGGCTTCTTTTACACACACACACACACAGGCCATTTCCATACCGGGCTTCTGAAATGGTGCAGAGGGACCTCTCGCGGAGGTCTTCTACACCCTAGAGTGGACTGGCGTGGACTACTTTTTGTAGTTCCACACCAGAATCCACTCAGGAGCGGCCGGAACTAGCCGTGCTGCGTGTTTTTTAAAAACCTCTTTTTTGAGGTTTTTAAAAAGTACGGAGCATGCAGCCCCACGCCGCTCCATCGCCCGGCTCCGAAGTGGATTTGCAGGCGCGCGCAAGTACGTGCCTGCAGATCTGCCGGGGGCGGGCTTCCAGCTGGCGAGCTTCTCCGGTTGGAGAGCCTCCACCAATCGGAAGCCGCCATTTGGGACACCGGAGGACTGTGGAGCAGCGAGCTCACGCTGCTCCGCGTAGCGACGGACTTACCCGGCTACCGGTAAGCTCCGTTTTGGGGCGTTTTTGCCCGTTTCCCCCACACACACATGTGGAAAGGACCATATATCCATGCAGATAGAAGCCTTTTCTCCTTGGTCTCTGAATTACACATCTAGCTGGGCAGGCCAAGTCATGTGAGTTTATACATGTATTATAAACTCACAGGATTGGGTTTGCCCAGCTGGATGTGTAATTCAGAGACCAAGGAGAAGAGGCTCCTATTGATCTGTATCATGTACAGTACGACCTGCTTGTTGTATGGATTGTAGAATAATTCTCAAAAGTTTATTTGTCTTATTGGGCTTTTGGAATGAGGGAGAAATAAAATAGTAAATAACATACACCCCCAAAATCCGTCTTAACTAAAATAATCTGTCATTTGATATTATCATCTCCATTTAAAAAAAATGTAAGACTGTAGAAGAGTTTGTATGTAAGAACTTATAGCTTTTATCAAGGGCTTACCTGCGCTACAAAGGAGCACAGAAAGGCACAGGAGATTTGAATGAAAGAACTGAAATGTCTGTGGAACAGAAAAAAAAACTTGCAAAAATCAATGAGATAATCCCCACATACCTCTCTCTTTCTCTTTCTCTGTGTATGTGTGTGTACTGTGTGTATAGATAGATAGATGCAGATATGTCTGAGCTCTAGAAACTTTTTCTGTTTCTAGAAATTCTCTTTGTTTGGTTCACAAACGCACAGCAACAATGGCTGAAGTCTGCTCCAGAGAAATAGGGAAAAATAATTCCCTCATAGGCTGCCGACTGCCAGTGTTTGTTTCAGACAGCAATTTGATCTATCAATCATGTATGCCAGTGTTTGGGAGCTGCTCCAAGTGATAGGCTGCACATTTATTTGGCCACACTTTCTCCTGTCTGAGAATTGCACAAAGCTATGGCAAAGGTACAGGTCCAGCACATGGAAAATACCCAGTTACATAGATTATGCAATTATTTATTCACAAGACCCAGAAGTCCTAACTGTTTTGAATCAGTGACACCTTGTCCCAGCAAACTAAATACAGGCATATACAAAAGTATTTGCAACAGTAAAAAGCACACACAACCAACATGTACACATTTTCATAGAATCATAGAATCATAGAAATGTAGAGTTGGAAGAGACCACAGGGGCCATCCAGTCCAACCCCCTGCCATGCAGGAACACCCTCAAAGCACTCCCGACAGATGGCCATCCAGCCTCTGCTTAAAAACCTCCAAGGAAAGAGACTCCACCACACTCCGAGGCAGCATATTCCACTGCCGGACAGCCCTGACTGTCAGGAAGTTCCTCCTGAGGTTCTGGTGGAATCTCCTTTCCTGCAGCTTGAATCCATTGCTCCTTGTCCCGGTCTCTGGAGCGGCAGAAAACAAGCCCTCTCCCTCCTCTACATGGCATCCCTTCAAATATTTAAACATAGCTATTATGTCCTCTCTTAACCTTCTCTTCTGCAGACTGAACATACCCAGCTCTCTAAGTCTATCCTCATAGGGCTTGGCTTCCAGGCCCTTCACCATTTTGGTCGCCCTCCTCTGGACCTGCTCCAGCTTGACCATGTCCTTCTTGAATTGGGGTGCCCAGAACTGGACACAGTATTCAAGATGAGGTCTAACCAAAGCAGAGTAGAGTGGTACCAGTACCTCCCTCGATCTAGACACCATACTCCTATTGTTGCAGCCGAGAATTGCATTGGCTTTCTTGGCTGCCGCATCACATTGCTGACTCATGTTCAGCTTGTGGTCTAGTAAGACTCCTAGATCCCTTTCACACGTACTGCCATCCAGCCACGTGTCCCCCATCCTATATTTCAGCATTCCATTTTTTCTACCTAAGTGTAGGACCTTACACTTCTCTCTGTTGAATTTCATTTTGTTAGCCTTGGCCCAGCTCTCCAATCTGTCCAGGTCATTTTGAATTTTGATCCTGTCCTCTGGTGTATTAGCAACCCCTCCTAATTTGGTGTCATCTGCAAATTTGATGAGCATGCCCTCTATTCCTTCATCCAAGTCATTGATGAAAATATTGAACAGCACTGGGCCCAGGACAGAACCCTGTGGCACCCCGCTAGTCACTTCTCTCCAGGATGAAAAGCAGCCATTGGTGAGCACCCTTTGGGAACGGTCAGTCAACCAATTACAGATCCACCTGACAGTAGCCCTGTCCAGCCAGTATTTAATTACGCATCTATGTGTTGACTTTGTAGTGAAAACACATCGCTTGCATTAAATAGCACCAGCATAAACTATTCAAGATGATGCACAAGGCAGCATTGAAATCTGTAAAGAAAATAAAGTAACAATATTCCTGAAACAGTAAATTTGAAATGCATATTTTAACAGGAAAAAAAACCCTTCATGAGAATAACCATTTCTCCTCCTGTAGGCCAAGCCATTTTATTGGATGGGGGACCAGATGTCCTCCCCACCTCCGTACAGAAGACAATCAGACTGGCAGTTGGATTTTACTTCAACTCTATTGATGGGACACCACCCTCTGTCACAGCTGAGGGGTAGCAGGTTCATTTGGAGAAGGGTTTGCTCAGAACATCACTCTAGTTTTAAACTGTTCTCCAGCCTCTGCTTTGTAAGGGCAAATGAGCCAATCTGGGGCCCTTTCACCGCACACATTTATAGCACGTGATTCCACCCTAATTGCTGTGGCTTCATCCTATGGAATCCTGGGTTTTATAGCTTGGGGATGTACAAGAGCTCCCTGGCTGAGAATTCTGAAAGGCCCTCCCTAAATTTTAAACCCAGGATTCCATAGGATGAGGGTGAAGAGGGTACAGATTTACATAAATTATGCATATGTTCATTAATGTGTCTAGATGTAATCTTAGGCCACTTCTGCACCATACCTCCTTTCACTGTCCTTCTGTTGTGATCCCAGCAGTTCCTTTGCTGGGAAGGGAGCGTGAGGGAAACACTCCCCTCCACACCCAGCCGGCTCCCTGTGGAAGGGAGGACAAGTGACACACGCCTTCTTTCCGTAGCACAGCTGACTTCCTTCCAGTGCTGCACTCGGGAAGGAAACATCTCCATTGTACTTCCGCCCGGGCAGCAGTAACAGGAGCATCATGTGATTGCAGGTGTTTAACAGATTTATTCCATTTCATGAATATCCCGCAATTGTGACTGGTAGGGACGGGATGGCAGCAGGACCACGACAATGTCATGGGAAAGCACGACCTGCAGACTGCTGCCATTGCATCCCCACTGCGGGACTGCAACGCCATGCAGAAATGGCCTTAGAAAGTGTGGATGTAATTCCCTCTTCTTGTAGTTCTTTGTTTTGAAAACAGATTTGCATGGGACAGCTCTTCAGACATGGGATGCCTTCAAATAGGGGACTGAGTATGAAGTGCTCAGTTTTGAAATGCAGACTTTCATCATGAAAATCCATGGAAGCACACCCTCAAGGAGAGTCCAAAAATGCAGCTGGAGTTCAGCCATCTTTCTTTCTATGTTATATCTGGCTGCTGTGTTATATATCTGGGTCAGGGGGGTGTGCCTGTTTGTCCCCAGAAACAGAGACACAGATACCAGAGGTGGGCAAGTACAAAAGGTGAGAGGCATTTCCTCCTATGCTCCCACCCCAGAGGCCATATGGACATTCTCAGCGTAACCAGAAGTGATAGTTCTGGGAACCAGCCAAAACATAGTTGATTTTCTCTGGGTGCTGTTTTTTCAGAGTTTGGGGAGGGGCAGTAATGAGAAGAGACATCAACTGCTTTTTGTGTGCATGTGTCTGTTACTGTGGGCAAATTCTTTGGTGTTTTCAGCTGGTTTTTCAGTGACTTCTTTTTTAAAAATAATCATGGTCTTGGGGTTTTGGAAGGGTCCAGGGGTGTTTTGGATGCTGCAAAAAGGAGTCAGTTGGCTATACTTTCCTCATCCATTCTACAGACAAGCTTGTACATATGTATATATCTCTGCATGTATATATATGCTAAATCCAGAATTAGCCCTACATAAAGACAACCCACTGAAATGAATGGGACTTCTTAGTTACAATCCTATTGATTTTGACAGGTCTACACTTGGTAATCCTAACATTGGACTCTTCCCCCCGACATACACACACACACACAAAGTGATATATCACAACAGAATGTTGCTGCAGTGAAAGCTCATTTCTCCGCCATTTACCCCAACTGCTGTGGAAACTGTGGCTAAGGTTTGAGAGGGCAAGGAATGATGGCAAATGTTCTTTGCTGATTAAAAAGTCCCAGGACATAAACCTTGCAAACCTGGCTCCACTGCAATACTGCTCATCACATAATCAGTTCTGACCCATGATAAGTGAGAAGGCTTGCCATCTTTGCAGACCTCTCTTTTGAGGAGAGGTGTACACTGGTTGAATCATTGCCTGGCATTCCCCTGAGATCTCATGTGGATTTCAGCTATGAAAAAATGCCAAAGGACAGTCCTCCATTTGGAGGCCTCCAAGTTGGGGTACATGGCGCCCTCTGGCTCTCTCTTCTCTGTGTTTAAACCAGACTTGGACAAACACAAAGAAGAGAGAGCCAGAGGGTGCCCTGAAGTCTCCCATCATCAGTGAGCTAGGTCACATTGTTTTCCCCACTACTGCAAAATTTACTGCTTCACTGCATACCCTCCACCATTTCACAGAGGAAAACCGGGACATGAGGCCAAGCCACACCAGAGTGTGGTCAAGATGACAAAAGCTATTAGTGAGGAAGAATAGACAAGCTAGGGGAGGCCGCAGCAGTTTGCTTTGCCTGAGTCTACAGGGAAGGGCAAGATTCTGCCCTCTCCTCTCCTCTTTCTTCTGCTGAGTTGCGCTTTGAACTCAGTTTGCAGAAACTGAAGTAAGCTGTAGGCAAAGGAGGAAGGTGAGAGGAGCAAAGAGAGAAACTGGAGCTGGAAAGTGCTTTTAATTGAGACTGTTTCTGCCAAATTGGGACAGCTGAAGCATATGTCATCAACATCAGGTACTGCTTATGACCTATAAAGCTCTAAAGATGCCTTGTCCCGGCTATCTAAAGGAACAGTTCCTCACAAATAATCCTTCCTGGGCTTTGAGGTCTTTGGAAGAAGCCATTTTCTTGGTTTTACCACCCTCATGGGAATTCCCTGGTAGAAATCTAAGAGAGGGCCCTCTCAGTGGTTGCTCCCAACCTCTGGAACTCCCTTGGTCGGGAGACTAGACTGATTCCCTTCTTGTTTTTCTTCCTTTGGTAGTTCAAGACTTTTTATTATATTATTATGAACAGGCTTCAGGGAAATGACTGTTCCCAAAATCCTTTTAATAGTGTCTGTGCTATATTTATTCTGCCCCTCTTTTAACAGATGTGTTTAAAATTGTTTCTAATTCTACAGAGAGTTTAGCTGGATTTTAATAATAACTCCTTGTATGTTTTCATCCAAACTTTTCATATAAACATATATGTTTGTATCTGTTTTTTGTAAGCTGCCCTAAGTCCCTGTTCTTGGGAAATGGAGAGCTGTGAATAAATATTAATGGCTGGAATCTTCTTAGGGACTTAACACTGACATAACACTCCACTGTGCCAATGTAAGACGCTTTTTGGAGTGATACAAAGTGGTGTGAGGAGTAGGGGACCCTAGAAGAAAAAGCCGTCTCTGCCACCAGAGAAGGATGCCCTATTTTTTCTCATAAGGCTACTGAAAGCTGAGGTCTCCTGATTTCTACTGCAACCTCAGTTAAGAAACATTATACCTTTAACTGAAAAGACAGGGCATGCTTGCCAGAGCAATTTTTTCCTGACTCCCTTTGGAATCTCTCCACTTTCACATATTTATTCAGAAACATTTTTTCTGTTCTGGCTTCCTTCACTTTTCTGTTTTTTAGTTGGCTTCCCTGGCCTCTTGGGATTGTTACACAATTGCTCGCTTTGTAATGAAAGTTCCCATATAGATGAAGCCATTGGAAGTCTGGGGTAAGCCTGGAGAAATAGTCATTCTTATCCAAGATGTAAGAGGCTGCTTTTATACCAAAGGAAAACATTTTTGTAGCCACACAGGTACTGTGTTCTAAAGGCAGCTCTCCAGGAATATTGGTCAAAAGTCTTTCCTGAGCATGATACTCAACATTCTTTAAAATTTAACACTTAAAAGGAGAAACCAGAGGCCAAACCTAGGAACCTTAGGCATGCAAAGCCTGTGCACTGCCAGTGAACTGCCAAATGGATTGTTTGTGTGTAGTGCACAGCTGACTGATCTGGTTCCATTTCAGAAGGTAAGCGTGGTATCATTAATCTGGGGAAAATCTGACATTTTACTTTGTGGAATATAAAGATTCATGATTATTCAGCGGAAAAGAAGAAAATCAAAAATATTTTTACTCTGCTGAAAAAACTGATTCTATCTTTGAGAGGGTTTCTTTTGAATTTGTTTCTCTTGAATTTTTACTCTGTCACATGGCAGTGTGCTTGTGTTTATCTTTTGTTTTGTGTTTTTTGTTTGTTTTTCATGTTGGTATTCCAAACAACAGATAAAAATTAATAGATTTAAAAAAAACGATCTGGAAAACTTTCCTGGGAGCTCCACCTATACTGAGCTATTGGAAGATGAGCTGGACACAAATGTGACCTTTAGATAGATAGATAGATAGATAGATAGATAGATATAGATAGATAGATAGATAGATAGAAAGATAGATAGAACTAGGTAGATAAATATTGCACAAGAAACTGACATGCAAGTTTATGCTTTGTGATAGAGTAAAGTAAAAGTAGACAGACAGAGATGAATTCTGTAGCCACAAATTCCCCAAGCCTGCCCAAATCTTAGAAGTTTGGAAAGACTAAGGCAAAGAAGTCTGGAAAAAACGAAAAAACAGAGAGACAAAATGAAGATAAAATCTGTTCCATTTTTTGTCTCCCACTGTAAGACATTTAGGAAGGGGAGCCATCTCTCCCATTAAGGAGGAAAAGATGGCTACCTCAGGCAGCAGAGCATACGGAGGGATGGATTCCCTCTCCCACTTGAGGGCCTCTGCTGCTCCAGAAAACCTCACAGGTCAAAATGGCCAGTGCACGATCTGCAGTTGCTGGCCAGTTCTGAAGAACACTAGGTCAGCTCTGTGGGGAGCAGCATCATTGGAGCTGAACACGGACTCCATTAAACCAAACAGCTCACCCATCTGCCCCTGTCATGCTCTTAGAGCAAGACAGCAGCCACGGAAGGAGGTGGAAACAACCAAGGGGGAACAGCAGAAGCTCTTATATTGCCTATAGGGTTGCCATGTAGAATAAGGGACAGGGCTCCTGTACCTTTTATAATCGCAGAAAAAGACATTTCAGCAGGTGTTCGTTTTCATAGAAGCAGCACCTGCTGAAATTCCCTCTTCTAAGCAACCATTAAAGGTTCAGGAGCCTCATCTCTTACTCCACCAGGCAACCCTTACTTGCCTCAGATAGCAAGAGAGTTCATGCCACTGTTGATAAGAGGCAATCATTACTACTTGTAACCTGCCGAAGGCGGCTGCTTGTATCAAACAGCAAGTTGGCTATTTACACCTCACCAGAAAAGAAGATAAAGGAAGGTGACATTCTGCATAATATTTGCATTATAGTTGACATCAAAATGGAAAATTTACTTCTTTAATTGTTTTATTTGTACATCATATGACTGTACAACAATTAAAAACTTAGAAACACAAGCCACACTAGCAACTCCATAGGGCAATACAACACTGAAAGCTTAGAGATACACTGACAATTTATACACTTTGTAGAAGGGAAGGGAAAAGAGGAACTTGATTTTCTAACTTGGGTACACTTGTATATATCTAAATATATAACTCTACATCAGTGGCGCAGCTTGGGGTGTGTGGAGGGGGGGTGGGAGAGGGAGGGGCTATGGCATGAGGGACATGGCCAGCGGGCATGGGGGCGTGGCTACAGGCCAGAATGCCCCAAAAACATTGCCGCCCAGGCGAACCTCCCTCTCATCCCCCATCCCTACGTGACTGCTCTTCATGGTTATGTGTACATAAGAAAGATAATTATAAAGGAAAGTATAAACCTAATACAGATTATTATATACCTATGGAAAAAATAGCAAGAGATAATATATTCCATAAACAAAGAAAACAAAAAAAAAATCCTTTAAGTCTCAATTAACCAGGGAAGATATACACATAAGTCAAGAAGAACATAAACTTAACAATTCTCAGTGCGATATTAGCTACTTAATATATTACCTTATATTATCTTTAGAAGAAGATAGCAGGAAAGAATTTAACTTAGTCTAGTTTACTTTTGTGACCATCATGGCTGATGGGATTCTGGGAGCTGCAGTTTAAAATAAAAAGGTTGTCCAAGCTCTGGAAATACAATACATGTCACAATAGCGGGGACAGCAGTACCTGGGTGACCTCTATCCCTGCCACTCAGTCTGTTGTCCAGATGCTCATTGTTGATGGACAACCTCATGGTGCCTTCTGACTCTTCTTTCTTAGGATTCTGTCTCTAAACCAGACTTCAAATGAGCAGATCTTCAGATACAGGAATAATGTCTCTGAAACAGGACACATGGCCACTCCTTTGGTAAAAACCAGCACTCTGAATTGTGCCTGCAACTGGTGAAACTGTTTCAGCAACAGAATTACATGTTCTCTTATCTATTTGGGGAGAGGCTAACTGCTTGTAAACGAAAGAGCCTCTCCTACTATACTGTGCTTTTCATGTAGTATATGCCTATCAATGGCAACTAGTCATGGCGACACTATATTATCCCCGGGGTTGGAGGCAGTGTCCTTCTGCACTTTAGTTGCTGTGAATAGGGATGGAAAGAATATTTGGAAATGTTTGGAAAATGGTCAGAAAAGTGTTTCTCAAGAGTCAGAAGATTCTGATGAAGAAAATCCTGAACTGATGAGAATCTTTGCAATTTGGGTCCCTGCATAAAATCTGCATAGATTTTTTTGTGTGCAGAAATCAACATGTTCTGTATAGAAAATAGTGTTTTTGAAGCTGTTCGCAATTCAGTGCTTATTCTGTACCAAATTTTCAGATGGGAGGTTTTGTGTAGTACGCAGCATTTTCTGTGCAGGAAATAGCATTTTCCACGGTAAAAACTGCTGTTTCCTATGCAGAGTGTGTCATTATCTGTGGCCGGGGGGGGGGGGGGGGTGTGCAAATTTTCCACAAAATAATTCCTGAACTACGAATAGTTTCTACAAATGGTGTAGTTTTCAAAGACTTACTCACAGTGGAAAGAAAAATGCTAAAATTACTCGTTGCTTCCTTTGAAAATGAAAATGGTGAAGAATTTCATCCCTAGCTGGGGAACGTGAGCAGGGCAGCTACACCCACGTCCTGCTTGGTGGGCGTTACAGAGGCATCCGTTTGGCCACTACGCAAACACAATCCTGGACTAGATAATGCCTTTTGGTCTGAGGGAACAAGGTGAATTGTGTTCTTACATTCTTAAGTATCTCAAAGTTCCCAATTTCAATCCCTGCCAATTTAAAAGAAGCATTTCTGCAGACAGGTCTCTCTAAAGGGTTCATTGAATCTTGGCTTTTGCACCCGACAAAGATATTTCACGAATATCTTGTCTACTTGATAAAACTTTTTTGGAGGTGGTTTAAAGATTTAGCCATGTGAATATTTAATTATTCAAAAAGGAAGGAGAAAGGAGTCCTATGACACCTCTGAGTCTAGCCAATTTATTTCAGCGTAAGTTTATAACTACAGTCCACCAATTCAGATTTCATGCATCGAAAGAAATGAGCTATAATCCATGGAAGGCTATGCTGAAATAAATTAGTTAGCTTGAAGGATGCCACAAGACCCCTTTTAATTTCCGTTAGATTTTCTTGCTGTTCTCCTTGAATCAGAGTAATTCCCTCCCTTCACAATTATTTGAAAGGATATACATAAGGTGAAGTGAATAGATATTAAGAAAAGAGACTTTTCAGTGGTGACACCTCCAGTTGTGGAATGTTCTCTGCACCTGTTTGATCTCAGCACTAGGCCAAGTTCTTTGGGGGGGGGGGTTCCCCATGACTTAGGAGATAAAACTTTAATCTTGAAGACTGTTTCACATTGGTTTCATGAGTTTGTAGCTTTTTAGGTTATTATTCAGGTGGAGGAAGGGTTGAATTTACATTTTCATCATTCTGTAAACTGCCCCAGGGATCTGAATGAACAGTGGCATAAAAATACCATCCATCCATCCATAAATAAATAGTTTCTGATGAAAGCTCCAGTGAAGGAGCAAAACATTCACAAATGCATGAGGTTACCTATCATCAAACAGCCTAGCCATTTGCAATATTTAATTTCCAGCGCCTAGGCTGTTGAATTATGAGTTTTATACCGCTTTCAACCTACAAAAGATTGTTTGTTAAAAAAAAAATTACAAATGTGATGTCTGTCTTCCTCACACAGTCATTCTTCATGCTAAGCCTTTAATATTACTGCTTTACAAATACTAAACAGAGGCTGAACAAGTGAAGTTCACAGCCAGGCCGGAGTATAACCACAGATATTCTGAATTCCAGACAATGAATATACTGAGCAACATTGGCTAGCATCCTGTTCAGGACATACACAGGCGTAATTGAAAGGCTGCAGGAGGAACATGCATTTTCCTGGACATGCCAGGGATCCTCCAAAGGTGCAGCAAGACATTATTTTTCTCTAGATGGTTGCGAGAATGCAGCCAGCAACTGCCTGGCTGCCCTCCATCATTTCCCTGGTCCTTCCCTGTCCACTGAATGTCTGGGGGTGGGCTGTACCCAGCCAGCAACAGTATATGGGGGTGAGGGAGGACACCTGGCTATATCCGATAGAACTTTACACTCCACCAGTGCAATGTAGATTCTCAGCCAACATTTCTCATAAGTATATGCAACTGGATCAAGAGAGAATGCTGTTCTCAAAGCACCTTTCTGCCTTGTTTGCAAAGTGTGTTCATGCTCACCTTTCTGTTTCTAGGAATACATTTAGCAGAAACATTTTTTCTCTCTGGGTGGTCCAAGCAAATACAGAGGTGGAAAGGGGAAGGTGCGGCTTTACTGTTGACGGGCTTCCCATCCCACAAGGCAGGGTGTGTTTAGTACTGTTTGTCTTCTTGCATCAGGCCCCCCAAGTGGCTGTGTGAAACATCTTGCATCAGCAATCCCTGCTTACTAAAACTAGAAAATCAGGCACTAGCTAAAAAGAAGTGAAGATGGAGGGTGGAGGGAGATGAGCCAGTGGAGGATGATGGTTCCCATGTCAGTGTGAATCTGCCCTTGCTTTTAGTCTGAACTTTAAAGTTGGTACTAAAGGTTCCACCCTACCCCTGAATAAGCTCACCTCTATAGTTAAACCCTTTAAAAGTTCAGCCTAAAAAAGAATGGATTCACCACATACTTTCCTGACCTAAGAGCCACCATTGATTCAAATACCCATCACACCCTGATAAAGTGAATCCAAATCCATCCAAGGTACAAGGAGCAATGTCTACCATAAAAAGTAGCTCTCAATCATTTGCCTTTTAAGTGTTTCAGACTTCAGTTCAAGAAGCCTCAACCAATTTGACCAGTGGAAGTTGTAATCCAAAATGTCTGGAGGACCAACTGCTGGAAACCACTGTAATGTGACATATAGGGATGAAACCTGTTTGTGGTCTGCTCAGGGTCATGCTATCTGGCACATGAAACATTTGAAATCAGCATAACCTGCTTTTCAGGAGGGAAAGGAAGAATTGCACAGAATTTAACAAGGTCAATTCTATAATCTAGGAAGTTGACAAGGCAACTTTACTAGGAAGGAACGGTAACTCAGTAGCAGAATACATTCTTACTATGGAAAAGATTCTGCATCCTCCAAAAACCTCCAAAAATGACTAGATAAGAGCCATCAGATGAAACTTATGTCTAGTCCAGCATCCTTTTTTCTCACCTCACCTAGGTAGTTGGCTACGAGGGGAAGCCCTCAAGCTGGAGCAAAATACAACAGAACCCTCCTTCCCATATACTTCCAGCAACTGGTAATGACAGCCATTCTGCCTCACTTTCCAGAAGTAATATATAGCCACTGCAGCCTATCACCATTGATAGCCTTAGGCTCCATGAGGATCAAGTAAGAAGGATTTTTTAAAAAAACTATCATGAACCTTTAAACAGCAGCTGCCAGTCAGCTAGATTAAGGGTGGACAACTGTAGGCTGCCATACTCTTTGGTGGGGGCATGGCTGCAATTCCTATAATCCCTCATCATTAGCTATGTTGGTTAGGCAGCTGTTGCACAAAAACATCTGGAGGGCCATAGTAACCAACTCCCAGACAAAGAGCCTAACCTGATGTGAAGCATCTTCCTGTGATCCGTGCTTGCCCTCTGAAGGATGAGGACATCCTGATAGAGACCTGGGCTCCAAACAGTCTCACCTCTCCTGGATGCCAGAGTTGGAACTTCTGCTTTGAAACTCCAAGTCACACAAAAGCTCACACTGTTCTGCAAAAGAGTTCTTCCTAGACTCTAAAGCATCACATGTCTCAATTCTCCAGGAAAGCTGAAGTGGGTCAGGGTTTTCATTGCTTGTCAAAAAAGCCTCCTCTGAAAAGGAGGAGTAGGAGGAAGAAACAGCAAAAAAGGAGAGGTAGCATTTGCTAAAACATGATTTCAAAGAGGCCTGTGTTTATTTGTATGCATGTATTCATTTAAAGTGGCACAGCATGCTACAAAAAATGAAGCATTCAGGATCAGATAGGGCTATATTCCCTATACAGCAGCTCAGTTCTTGTGACAAGACAGCATCCCTGCCATGCCTGTGGGCATCAGGCTAATCCAGGGGGCACCCACAAACCACAGTCTAGGAGACTCAAGTATAACTACAAAGTGGTGACTTCTCCCTTGCTCCTCCCATCATCCACTGCCTAATGCAACCATCTTACTCTGTCTATAGAAGTCCAACCTTCTAGTTTCCTTTCATTTAAGAGACATATAAAAGGCAAAATTAATTACACACATCATCTATGAGCCACTGACCACATGGAACATTCATACTTTCTTCTTCCTTAATCTACATCTACAAAACCACACAGTAAACTCGATTTGGTAAACCAAAATGATCCTGCAGTATCATTTCCTTTTTCTTATTTTAAAATATATTTTTAAATATACTAAGGATACAGCTGTGAAGGTATGTAGCTGATAATAGATACCTCCTTTATCATGTTGAAATATACACAATGCTTTTCCACAACATAATGATGCTTATTGCCAAATTTATGTATTTAGCATCAGGGCAGCAGAAGCAAACTCCATTTTATTACTGCCAGCATTAAGTGAGTTTAAGCTCTATGTGCTCAGAGTAACTCTTTTTTTAATTAAAAAAAAATCAAGGTTAAGAAATAGGTTGTTTTGTTCTTTGTTCTCATGGGACCTTAAAAGCACCTGTAAAGTATAGGATCTTGTGGAAGGGGAGAGCAGTAAGACCGCAAGGAAGAGGAATGTTTGTTGTGGCCTTCAGAACGGAAGTACTACACTGGTCAAGGCCGCACCCTCCCATGAGACCATTACATCCAGGGTAGAACATTGCCCAGCTGCCCCCACTGGATGCCTAACCTCATCCAGAGCATGGAGACGTTACTGTCTTGGACTACAGCTCTCAGAATCCTCTAGCCAGCACAGCTGAGGATTCTGGGAATTATAGCCCCCCTTGTTTTTCCCCCCAAGCGCTGGTCCAATCACTTACTAGTTTACGCCGTGCCCTTTCCCTTCCCATACAAATGCTGACAGAAATAGCTTTCAGTCCAAACCCAGCTGCATACACGGGATTGCCGAACCATGAAAAGAGGCACAGAGACACCACAAAATTGTCTTTGCCAGCCACCACCCTACGAGGTTTATTCACTGACTGCAGCAAGTCCAGGCAAGATCATCCAAAGCTGATGTCACCCGCTGCCAACGTCAAGAATGCAAGAAACAATACATGGGCAAGACCTGCAGTAATGTCTATAGTTTGGGGAAATGCAAGTCAGCTCTCATTAAGGGATCAGCCAGTGGTCAGACACTCCGACAGCAATAAGCAAAGCCTATCAGATATGAAAGCCATCCTGCCTGGAAACATGTCAGGGCCTGAATGCTTCTGGGTTCGAAACAGCTTTTCTGTGCTTAGCAAGCCTTTCATTGGGAAGGCAGCTGGGTCACAGTGTGTGTGTTTATGTACCAGTCAAGTTCCAGATTAGCATGTGTGAAAATAATCATTAAGAGAAACGTACAAGCCAGGTACAGAGTTTGCCTGTCAGGATGGCTTTTCTCCATCTGTTTAGTAAGTATTTCAGTAACCCTTTAACCATGCTTCTTCTGCTGAGAATCTCAAAGTAGCAGGTGTTTCCTTCTCAGCCTGGAAAAGTTAATTTTTGAACTACTTTTCCCAGAATTCTCCAGCCACCATGTTGTGGTCCATGAAGCAACTTTATCTAGGTCTGATTTTCTGCCGTAAAGTAGGTTCTCATGAGATACTTACAGAAACAGATCTGCTCAGACAACCTCAGCAATGCAGCTGTTATAACCTGTAGACATAAGAAGAAACCTAGTGAAATAGACCATGAGTCCATCTTGGCCAACATCAAATTCTCAGTAATGGCCAGCCAGCTAGAAACCTTGCAATGCAGAGTATATAGGATCATGTTTAGGATGGTCCATTCCTTTCTCTTTCTTTCCAGCCTTCCATTCCAGTTTTTCCAATGTTCCATCAGCATTCTGTACCCATTTACAGTCCTCAGTGGGCTGTTTTGGGATGGATGTTCCATTCCCCACCCTAAATTTTTATTTGCTTGTTTTTTGTAAAGACTTTGAAGTTCTCAAAACTGATGAATTATGGCTGCATAGATGGCACCATTTTGCTACATAAGGACTGGCAATTGGACTGTGATCACTATTACTGCCTATGAACACTGATGCTTGACTATCAGACTCTACCCTTGAACCAGGTCCTATGACGTGGTCCAACAGCTGCCTCCTCAATGTTTATTTCTTACCTTTAACTCTGTATTTCGGGCAGTTGGCAGTGCCAGAAAGCAGAACAGCTACCCAAGAGACTGGAAACAGGTTAAAAATTCACCTGGGAGGAATGGTACTATTACATCGTGATGTACCATTCCTCATGATGTACCATTCACAGCAAAGCTAACCCACAGTACAAGAATGAATGACTGGGAAGAGATAAATATGGGTCACATTTATGGAAAACTGGTGTTTTGATTTTCATAAAGGAAGCTATTAGCAAATGGCATGCCCTGCTCAAGCTGCTCTTGACATGTGTAAGATTTTGAATATGCAACGTCTAAATATCAAATATTGTTTTTCAGCAATTTGATTCATCTGTTTAAAAATAAAATCAATTAATTAAATAAATGTCTGAAGTGTTAACTGGCATGTTTAATGTTTACACTGTAGATCCTTTATAAGTTTATGTTACATGAGGAATTCATTTCACCCCTGTATTGATCAGAGGGCATAAGGGCAAAGGACTACAGCAGCACAATACAACTATATGTATTGTATATGTCACAGAATTTAGCATGAACAAACTCCAGATGTTTGGACTTCAGCTCCCATGAGGCCCAGCCAGTGTAGGAGATCTAGCAAAATGTAAATCAGGATTTGCTAGTGGATCTTGGGATGGTTTACACTAGATCAGCAAAACAATTGACTCCCACTCAGTTGCGTAGGGATGGGGGGTAATGGGAGCGGTTCGCTCCCACTGGCAATGTTTTGGGGGCATCCCGGCTCGTAGCCATGGCCCGCACGCTGTGACTGCACCCCCACGCCCCGTGCCAACACCCTGTGCTGTAGCCATGTCCCCTCCCGCCCCCCCCACGCATTTGAAGCTCTGCTGCTGCTCCCACTCATTTAACAATGGCAACAACAAATTGATACCCCTCTCCCAATGAAGTTTAAGAAAAAGAGAGAAGGTAGGGAAAATTGAACTAGAGAGAAGTATAGTATGCAGGATCTTAAGGGACAGGCTTGGACTGAAATAACATTACACTGTAACATGAAAGATGGTTCTCAAGCTGTCTTGTTGAATGTTCATCTCAGGCTTTAGGGTAAACCAGTTACAAACTCTTTCACGTGAAGAGCATCCTTCTCCATATCCAAAGACGATGGGTAGCAAAGCACTACAAGGAGGGAAAGAGTGTGAATTGTTCTGCAAAACAGACTGTTACGGTGCACCCAGACGGAAGGTCACAGATTTTGTTCCTGTCGTTTTCCATTTTTATTTTGGAGATTCATGTGTGTTTTCTTTATCCCAGAATATTTTCTGTCAGCTCCCAGTACAACCAGAGACTTCTTACATCAGTTCCCCAGGTTGGTTTCTTTTAACCTAGTATAAAATCAAAAAGAACAGGAACAAAATCTGCAAGTTTTGGATCCATCTGGATGCACCCTAAATGTAGAGGTGATATACAGACAGGTCCTTCAGCTGATCAGGTACTCAGGGATGCCCTGATTCTTCATTTTGTGTATCCCCCCACCATCACTCTTTTGCACCTGAGTCTGGTTGGTGAACCTTGGGGCTTTAGTAAAAAGCAAAAATAGATCCCACAGTTCTGAAGTCTGCCCCCAAAACTACAGCAAAGGCAGTGAGTAAGAAACTACCAGTATTCTCCTAATACTGTTTCTCAAGGATATGTAGGGTTTTTTTTTTCCTAAGCTGCAATGTGTCACCAGATGCAAGGGTCTCTATGACACCTCAGTCCTCTAAATGGATAAGGTAAAGAGAGGTGGCATTGGGCAAACAGATTCTTTAGCGAAGAACCTCTTTAATGATGTTTAATACCAAAATTAAATCCAAGAGATTCTATTGTGCTTAAAAGACAGTTGAGAGGAAACCCTTTTCCAAAAATAAAAGAGTAAAGCCCAGAGAGGCAGAGAAGGCAAGCCACGTCAGAGCTCACTGGGTTTGCTATTCTACTATTGCTTTTGCACAAAGGAAGCTATTAGCAAATGGCATGCCCTGCTCAAGCTACTCTTGACATGTGTAAGATTTTGAACACGGGTTGGCACATTCTTTTTCCCTTCAGGGAGCAAAGACCCACAGCTTTAAGAATAGCAGCTAAGCGTCAGGCCTGGTGGTGGCAGAACTCTCACTTCCCACTCCAGATGCTATAAAGAGACTCTGCGTCTTTCTCAGTAAATGTCACACAGAGGCAGGCTACAAAAGTGTGGCAGGGGGATGACTACAGAAGAGAGGGAAAACTGGAAAACATAGAGCTTGGTAAACGTTTCCTTTTTTAACTGCAGCTCCCAGAATTCCACCAGGCTGCATGTCGACTGGCCTAGTTTGCTAAGGGATTCTGGGAGTTATAGAGCAAAACAGTAGCTTTTGCCAGATTCTGGGAACTTTCTCTTTGCACTGGGAGTCAGTTTTTAAAATCGTTTTAATGGTTTGAAATAGGACCAACTGCTACTTTAAGGACAATGCCCAGCAGAGAGGAATACAAAATGGCTGGTGGTGGTTGTTTTTACCTCCCATGACAAATGTTTTACAACTAAATAGACGTACCTTTTCCAGAATTGTTATTTGGCCAGTTCCTGACTGGGTCATTCAGGGTTATAATAATACTTAGCATTTATGTAACATTTCAGGATATTAAAAACATTTTTCCATCAGTTCTTGGGCCTGTAAAGTAGGCCTGTGTTCTTATCTCCATATAGGACATGGGGATGAGCTGGGAAGAAAAGAATATAAGAGGAACCCTACCAGAGAAACCAATAGGGCCAGCCCTATCATTGGACAGAGTGAGACAGTAATTTCATGCAGTAGATGGTGAAAGGCAGCAGCGGTTACATCTGGCCATTCCCCCGAGACTCCCTCCTCCCAGCCAAGCCACTGTCTTGGAGGGCAGAGTTGGGGTACCATGTGGCCTGGCCTGCAGTGACAGCTGATGGCTTCCATGTCAGTGGTGCAGTGAGTCTGTTCTCAGATTTACTCTGAACTTTAAACGAGCTGTCGAAGGTGCTAACCTCTCTTCCCCCAAGCACGTTCAGCACCTTGAGTCGCTCCATTAAAATTCAGCCTAAAACCCAAAGCAGTTTCACTGCCCTAGTGGAAACTATCAGGCACCACTGCTTTCCCGAATCTTCTAAGCTAGGCATGGGCCAAGCTGGCTGGGATACACTAGGAGCTGTATCTAAAGGAACAAAAGAAAACAAAATGCAAGCTCTGGATACAAAACATTACCCATTCATCATCATGGTGAAGAAAAATTCAATTATAAGTCCAGTCCTAGACTCCAGAGGCCTAGTCCAACACTTAAACCACTACATTGCACTGGCTCTGCATTACATTACATACACCTCTGATATTGGATGGTGCATTCACAAATGCCAGTTCCCCCCTTGACATCACTATCATGGAGTGAGGGCGCATGCATGCGTGAACCATCCAAGCCACACCTGGATCTCACCTGTTCACTGGCAACTCATTTGAGAACTTTATTAGACTGAAAAGCACTATGCCTTAGGATGCATTGAGAAACTCATCCTGTGGCTATCACACTGCAGTTATCAAACTAGGAACCTAAGAAGAAAAAATGGAATACACAAATATAGGATAGGGGACACATGGCTGCATAACAGTATGTGTCAAAGGGATCTAGGAGTCTTGGTAGATCACAAGCTGAACATGAGTCAGCAGTGTGATGCAGCAGCCAAGAAAGCCAACACCATTCTTGGTTGCATCAATAGGCGTATGGTGTCTAGCTCGAGGGAGGTAATGGTACCACTCTATTCTGCATTGGTTAGGCCTCATTTGGAATACTGTGTCCAGTTCTGGGCACCTCAATTCAAGAAGGATGTCTTTGTAGATCACAAGCTGGAAAATGTCCAGAGGAGGGCGACCAAAATGGTGAAAGGTCTGGAAGCCATGCCCTATGAGGAGCGGCTTAGAGAGCTGGGTATGTTTAATCTGCAGAAGAGAAGGTTAAGAGGGGATGTAATAGCCATGTTTAAATATTTGAAAGGATGTCATGTTGTGGAGGGAGCAGGCTTGTCCTCTACCGCTCCAGAGACCAGGACAAGGAGCAATGGATTCAAATTGCAGGGAAAGAGAGTCCCCTTAAACCTCAGGAAGAACTTCCTGACAGTCAGGGCTGTCCGGCAGTGGAATATGCTGCCTTGAAGTGTGGTGGAGTCTCGTTCTTTGGAGGTTTTTAAGCAGAGGCTGGATGGCCATCTGTTGGGAGTACATTGATGTGTGTTCCTGCATGGCAGAAGGGGGTTGGACTGGATGGCCCCTGTGGTCTCTTCCAACTCTGTGATTCTAGGATTCTATGTATGTGTGAACCAACACCCGCGACTTGTCAGAATCAGGCATGTGGGATCAGGGCTTCCCATAGGCTGAAGCACCAAATCCAGCTTTTAGAGTCCAGTTCCCTGTCTCCTCCCTGCATACAGTCCTGAAAATCTGAAGTCATTTGAAGTCTGCCCAAAATAATGAGATGATTCTCCCACTTCCACCCAATGTTTTCTTCTTGTTCTTCCTTTTTTATTTTATTCCCCATCAGGTGGGTAACTGCGAAAGCAAAACAATATCCACAATGAAGGCACACGATATTGTCAGAATAACGAAGGCTCTTTTGCCAAGCGTGGCGGGATGTTTGTTCATACAGACAACTTTAATATAATTGCTGGAAATCAATGGCAATGAGCCGCCTGCACTGGATTCACTGCCCAAAGGTATTAACGTTGCCTTGTCGTCTCTAATGGCACGTCTTGAAGGAATCCGTCTCGATTCTCATTGGTATCGTGTCAGACTCATAAAACTGGAAGCTTGCATAACTGACAAGGCGATCCCCGGAGGCAGGGAGAACACAGCACATATTGAAGCAGACAGTTAATTTGTAGCTGTAAAGAAATAATGATATCATCATAAAAACTGCTCTAAAAATCAGATTCCGCTCAGACTCGTGAAACCCACCGGATGTCTATACATACGGTCGCTGACTTCGACAGTTTAGGAGACAACCCAAATGCTCCCAGCCTTTGGTCCTGTAGGGCAACACTGCCATCTCGTGGCCGTAGGTAGACCTTAATGCTTCTCACCATAGAGCTGTAGTGTTTCAAGTTTGAAACTGTTTGGTCTGTGGCTGTTTATTCAGAAAGAACAAAAAGATCTTAGCACCTTAACTGTGCTTTTATTGAATTTGGTTCATATTTTGCTGCCTGAGATGAAGCAAATTGTGCCTCCTCCCCCAAAAAAAACCCCACTCAAGTAAAGGTGCATTGTATCCATGGCTGGAGGATTCCACGTCAATAGGGTAGAAAGTCCACTGTGAGATTTAGTTTGAACTTGAAAGGAACTATGCAAGATGTTGAATCTCTTTCCTAAAATAGTTCCTTTAAGGTTTGAACTAGAAAGCAGAGTGTATTCTCTGTCTTGCTGACATGGGAGGCACCAGTTGCCACTGACTGTGTGTGTATATTTATGTGTATGTCATTTAGAGCTATGGTGTTAAAAATCCAGTTCCTGACCATGCCTAAATCTCACTCAGCTTTCTCCTGCTTCCTTCCTTACTACCACTGTTACCATGACAGTTAGTTTCTTTCAGCCAGTCTTATGGGATGGTCTTGATTGCAAGCACAGGCCCTGAACAAATGAGACCAGGTGCTTGTGTTACTCTGTGTATTGGGGGTCCCGGGAGGGACACCAAAATGTGCTCAACTAAAGGTGGGGAAAATTAGCTCAGAGCACTGCTTAGCGTTATGAGAGGCAGGGTAACGTAGCGAGATCTTGAACCTTATGTCTACGGGGTCGGGTCGAGTCAAGTAGCACACAGAAGTTGAAATAATAAATGATGTTTTATTAAATACACAGCAAAACAGTGTATGCGACACACTCATACAAGATAACTAAAGAAAATAAAGGTTGGAGTGGTATAGAGAGATTTTTAGAGGGATTGCTGGTTTGGGTGATACTTCACCTGTCCTGAAGCCCAGAAAAATAGAGAGCGAGGCTGGGGTGCGATGTAGCTCAGCACGTGGAGCTGAGGGGAGGCTCGCCAAGCAAAGCAGCAGCAAGGCGGGATGAAACACGGGAGCGTTCCGAGGAAGGTCTCGGAAGCAAGGGTTTTTATAAGGAGAATTGTGACTGCAGGCTATGCCGTACTTGGGGGAAAACAATAGATTGGAGTTGGAGACAAAGCCTCCGAAAGGTCAGAATCCGAATGATTGTGTTATCGCAGAGGTTCTCAATAGAGTAGCCAGTATGCAAATGCAGAGTACTTGGGTATTGTATAGGTTACCCATCAAGCTGCCAGCACGGGGCAGAGGCTCTTTTGTAGGTTACTTGCATACCTGATTAGAGTACTTGCCTGGAGGTCTCCTAAAGCAGTGAGTCAGCTATTTTCTGGCCTGCCTGTATTGTCCAGGAATATTACGGCAATTAACGGCCGAGCTTGTTTACGTGCTTGTCCGGTGGCCTCGCAAGCACGTGGAAGGGAATAGAGAAGTGAAGCCGAATTATGATATCAAGAGGATATCTTTTAATATCCCCAAAGCTCAGACTAGCCAGGGCAGTAACAATCCCCCCCCCCGAAAATGGGCGATGTTGGGGACAATATCGGACATTTTCCAATCAAAAAGCAAAAATCAATTTAGAGCCAACTAGGGGCTTGCAGGTTGGTAGCCGTATCACTCCTCAGGAAAGGGAATTTCGGAAAGAGCAAAGGATCACTATCTTATAAAGACATTCCTAACTAAAACCTAAACCTAAACACACACACACCAATGTCAATAACGCAATAATAAACAATTAAACAATAAACAATGTCCAATGTCCCGTCAATAGGCAACTGTCGAAGAATGAGCAATGGCAGTAAATAGCAAATGCAATTAATGAAATAATCAATGAAATACGGTAAGTCCAATGCATGGTCTGGCAATGAAGGCAATCCAAGGAGTAACATAGTTCAATGTGGAATGAAAGTTCGTAGTCTGGGGGAGGTGAGGTGCAAGCAAAAGTCTTGGCACACCCCCCTTGCAGCAGGAAAAGTCTTTTAGCTGGAGCGGGTGAGCAAAGCGTAAGTCCATCCAGGCAATGGAGCAGAAACAACAACAAAATGTCCAAGTCAGTGCAGCCTGGCTTGCTGCAAGTTAAGGAGCAAAGAGTCTTTGCAGAGTTTGGAGCCTGGAATAGTCCATAGATTTCCTCGGGTCAGCAAATGGTAGCAGGAATGGCAAAAAGTTCGTTGTGGCACGCGGAAGGCTGCATGGTCACCTTCCCTCACAGTCACAGGTGTCGTAGAAGAACTAGGAATCTCCAAGTCTCGGCCATCAGATGGAGTGGCAACTTTCTTTGTCACCCCCACCCCCCCCCCCCACGGTACTCAGGGGCGATGGTATGACCTCAGGATCTTCCCAGTCTTCTGGATCAATTGACCTATTAGAGTTTTAACAGAAGAACTGACATGATTATTATCTGATGTGTACCATAAATGCAAATGGCCAGCTCAAAGCCTACTGGGAATTTGAGCTGAAACTGGAAATTTTGCTCACAATGATCTGGAAGGGTTGGTGGGAGCGAGGACTTAAATAGCTGCCAAGTATGAAGCAGTTTTGGCCGTAGGAAGGCCGAGAAGGGAGAGAGGCTGTGGATTCAGAACCCGCATCAAACAGTCGGCCCCGGCCAGGTCTAATAACCGAGCACCACAAAAGAAACCCGGATTACGAAGTTCCCATTCGCGAGCTGGTCCTGAGACTGGGCCACCCAGAGTCGTCCCAGAATGAGGCCGGATTGAGATATCCAAAGTCATTCCAGAACAAGATGGGCTTCCAGTTGGCAGACAAATAGCCAAAGTCATCCCTGACTTGGCGGTACGCCGAGGTCCCCCCCATCACTCAAGCCTAGAGCCTGACTCCAAGCCTGATGATGTATACTGAGGGCTTCAGGGTCTACAGGAACAATGCCGGTGGTTAGATGTAGGTTCTGAGTGCACAACTTCCCTACCTCAAGAAAGCTGGATTCTGAGGCAGGCCTGAAAGATGGTCGCCTTTGGATAGGCTTTTTAAACCAATGGGACATTCAATTCACAACAATCCACAACAAAAATAACACCACTATTACAACTACTTACATAGCGGAACTATTTACAGTATCAGGGGATCCAGAGGGGTCGCCACTCCACCTCTATTTCCTTCAGACATGGGTCGTTCAACCATTGTCAAATGCCTCGTAGATTGAGACAAGTGTCTCGGACCAATGAATGGTTGGCACTTCCTTGAGACTCAAGGAAGTCTGGCAAATCATGGAGTTCACATTGGGTCTTTGGGCACCGGGATCTTCTGGCTGGGGGATGACCACCGATGCAGGATCAACCGGCTGACCTTTCCATTCTTTTTGCAGGGTCTCCGGAATTACCGGCAGGAGTGGCAGTGTCCACTCCTGGTTTGGGACCCCTTTCTCCAAGTCAAGGAAGAGGCTGTTCTTGGACCCGTATGCCTCCTGGAAAACTGCCTCTCCAGGTATGATGGTGACCAAGATGGAGCCATAAACTAGCTTGGCCCTGCTCACAATCACCAGAGTCACAATCAAGATGGTGCTGTGGCCCTTAAGGACAAGACGGCACCAGAACATCTGTACGGAGGGGGAGGCAGTAGCCAAATTCACCTCCGTGGGGCAGTTAGGTCTCACACTGGCTGAAATCTCCCCTGATGGAATGCCGCAAAGGGGTGTGTGTGGTGTCACCACAGAGAGTGTCAGGGCGAGAGCGGTCGCTGACCTTTGCTCCGGCTGGACAGGAACCTCTTGCTGTTTAAATCCCCAGTCTCCTTTGAGATTCCCCTGAAAGATGTCACAGAGTGGAAGAACTCTCCGGGCCAAGGCTTCAAGGAAATCCCAGGGAAAACTGCTGGTTTCTAGCGGGGGGCTCAGAGCAGGGACAATGGAGAGCTTGGGAAGCTTGGGGCTGGCTTCCCCTTGCTGTGTGTTCTCCCTTTCCTGGCTCTCACACATGCTGGCAGTGCCCTGTGTCTGGTCAGATTTGGTGGGGGCCTCCTCCTGAACCTTAGCCTGGTGCGATCCTTCTAGGTGCTCTGAAAGCACCACTGTCTCAGAGATGGTTGGACTCGCACTTGGGGCTGTGTCATAAGGAGGGGCAATCTGTCTATTTCTAGTGCGCCCTGGGCACTTGTGTTCTCTGGAGGGCTTAGGTTGGGTTCCCCCGCGCTATATCCGGTCAAGCGGATAGCGTCAGGGGTGGGCTCACCCTGTCATCTCAGGTTAGGGAGCAGCACCTTTGGCGCTGCTCTGGAGTCTGCAGGAGGGGTGGCAGGGGTCTTTTCCCTATCGGTCCTAGTGCCTGCCTTCACCCTAGATCTACCCCATCTGTTGGGCTTCAGCTGAGCCACAATCCTCTGGGGGAGATCCCAGGACCAAGGGCACCCCTATCCTGACAGCTCTAAATCAGGGTAATATGCAGCTGGAGGGGGACCGCTGGTCACCGCATTCACAGGCTGGCTATTTCCGAGCGGTAGATGCCTGTCTAGGGCATCAAGGAGCTCGATCGTGGGTCTCCCATCGAACTGGCTCATATGCAGTCCGAACCTTCTGAGCATGCCCCAGACCCTTACTCTGTCCGAGGAGTACGTCTGGGCCATGGGATCGTACCCGCCAGATGTCTCCCGGGAAGAGCCCGAATCAGAGAGCTGTTTGGGGGCAGTTGGCTGCTGTGGGGGATTTCCTGCCTTGCCGGGCTAGCTGCGGAAATCTCTTCCCTGCCACTGCCTATTGTCCTGTCTGGGAGCTGGGCGCAGGTTCCAATTCCCTCGCGGAATGGAATTCGGAGCCGTTTTCCTATGCTGGGAATGGGGCCCATAGTTCGAGTAGGTTACCTCGGCTATAGGTTCCCAATTCCCGGTGTCCTTCCTATGCATCTTAGTGGGAGGTTTTAGGGATCCTGCCTCACGTAGCAGGTCGGAGACCAGTCGGAGGTTGTTCCCGAACTCTTCGCAGTGAGTGGTGGCTGGATCCACCAAACCTAAAGCCGTCTTGGTCTCGTGATTAAGACCTCCGTACAAGAGCGCCTTAAATTCGAGGCCGTTAAAGTCGTATCCACGGGCCGTCAAGGGGATCTTCTCGGCCAGAATGGCGAGGAGCTGCTTCCGTGCCACGTAAGCCTCAGGGTTCTCAGCTATTTTCTGGCCTGCCTGTATTGTCCAGGAATATTACGGCAATTAACGGCCGAGCTTGTTTACGTGCTTGTCCGGTGGCCTCGCAAGCACATGGAGGGGAATAGAGAAGTGAAGCTGAATTATGATATCAAGAGGATATCTTTTAGTATCCCCAAAACTCGGACTAGCCAGGGCAGTAACACTTGAAGAAAAGGCCCCACCACTCACCAGTGTACAAGGACATTTGTAGATTTTGTATGACCATTTCAACTGAACCCTCAATACCATTCAAGGTTTCAAACCTTCCTCTGCATACTAATCAGATTTGCACAACGGTTGCAGAGTAAAGTTGCTTGTCCAATCTGGTCCTTTCCAGAAGTTTTGGACTTCAGGTCCCATGAAGCCCAGCCAGTGTAAGCCAATGAAATGCTGCACATAAGATGAGATCTAGCAGAATGTAAATCAGCATTTGCTAATCGATCTTGGGATGATTTGCACTAGATCAGCAAGACAATTTACTCCCACTTGTTTAACAGTGGCAACAACAAATTGATACTCCACCCACCCACCCACCCCCCACAATTAAGTTTAAGAAAACAATAGAGAGGGTAGGGAAAATTGAAGCCAAAGTCTGTACAAAAAAACAAACAAAAAAACCAAACATTTAGGATAAAGAAAGGAACATCCTCCCGAAAATAGCCCACTGAAAATTGAGCATGATAAATGGATACAGAATGCTGATGGAACATTGGAGAAACTGGAAAGGAAAACTGGGAAGGAAGGAGAACTGAACCCAAAATCTAATCAGTGTTTCTTCACATCCCATAATGTTAACAAATCAAATAACTACCATCTGCAGCTCTTTCAGATCTGTTTCCCTGAGGCAACTGCCTCACTATGTCAAATGTTAGGGCCAGCTGCGCCTAAAGTCCATTTTGTTATTTGCTGAAACAGACTGAACAGAAGCAAGAACAGAAGCAGCTGTGACCACCAGCAAGGTATACATCTTTTAGAGTATCAGAGGGACTGGAGGAAACCAGGTTCAAACTTCCAATTACCCCTGAAGGTGAGTGCCAGTCTTTTACTGATCTATCTGATGAGGGGGAAGTGAGGATAAATATGCACGTAAGAACTTTTGTACACCAGCCTTAAACTCCTTGGAGGAAAGATGAGGAAGGGATGTAATTAATGCCAACAAATTTTAAAAAGTTTGCATTTCAAAAGGAATTGGCTTGATGGTTACATCAGATTCTCAGGGAGTAATTCTGGCTTCTGCAACATGTACTCTGATATTCCAAGCAGGCAGTTAAGAGCCAATTTTTTCCCCTAAAATCTTCCAAGTGTTTCTTAGGGTGACTTGGATTTAAACATCCACATTAATATTAGAACTCATGTGACATGGCTGATGACAATAAAAAGTGGCTATAGTAAACTGATTTGCCATGTAAAGATGGTTTTCAGCTGACTTCTGTGGATCATATAACAATGATACCTAGAAAGCAGAGGTATTTTTGTAGATCAGGTGATGTTGAAGTTGATTGTCTGATAGAAGGAAAATAAAACCCAGTGAAATATCTTGAAGAATTTTTCAGTATGAGTTTTATCCAATAATATAGCATCAGCAATCCTGAGATATGAGGGGACTGAAATTACATTACATTAAATTTAAATTAAATTAAATTAAATCACAGATATGCTAGAAACATAATTGATGACCAATTGTGAAGACATTCACATGTTAAAGTACCACAGGTATAACTGTCACACTGCTGTGGTTTTAAAGACACATGGTATCTCTACATTTGACACCGCAGGGTATTTTAGAACGGTAGGAGATGGTGGCTTGCATATCAGTGTAGTGGCAAATACATCCCAAATTAAACTTTAAAAGAACTATCTGAGGTGTGGACTCCTGTCACCAAAGTAAATTCAGTACTTTGGATAGCTCCTGTAAACACTTAATCTAGGGGAGCAGATCAATGTGTCCCAGATGGTACTGGCACCATAGTCAACTGGGACATGTGATGATATCTGATTTGTATGTT
Organism: Cyclura pinguis; assembly: GCA_030412105.1. Lineage (NCBI taxonomy): Eukaryota > Metazoa > Chordata > Lepidosauria > Squamata > Iguanidae > Cyclura > Cyclura pinguis. The sequence continues at coordinate 209,100,543 of CM059599.1, forward strand.
GCTGACCAACCATGGAATAACAAGACCAGACATGGATAACTGGGTTGAGTAAGGGCCACTTTAGTTAACTTAGAACCTATTTAATCATGTTGAATCTGAAAAGGAACAAGAAGGAGGAGGAGTTTAGTGTGAGATCAATTGAGGCCAAGCATCACTCCATTACTTCCTCCTCAGTCTTCTCCTAAGTGAACCATCTGAGCTCCAAGGGCAATGCAATAGCTGGGTTGCTTCCTATATGGCCATCTTCCGGAAGGCAGACCCAAAGAACCCCACTCCCAAGTCACAGGACTTAGATGAGGGCAGAGCCCCACAGGTGAGCCACAAGGGTAGTCTCCTACTTCACCCACTGGGTCTCAGGGCCTAAAGAGGCAATTCCAGAGGCCTCTCCTTCACCAAAACAGTGCCAAGGTGTTCCTGTAACTCTTTATTTCTCTCCCTTCCCCCTACCTGCCAACTGGCCTCCTATCTAAGGATTCCCTCCTTAGCCAATTGTCAAAGTCTCCCAGATACAGTGCAGGATAGGGAAACAAAGAGGTAAAAGGTGGGAGGAGAAGTCCTACCAGGCCCTGAAGCTAGCAGCAGAGCTCACACCATACTGGAGGTAGGAAGGTTGGTTGAGGTTAACCGCCAAAAGAGAATGCAAAGTGGGTGGAAGGACCTTAAATATGCTCCAACTCCACCTCCCCTCCAGACTCAGTTCTGCTTGATGTAAAAACTTGTGGCCTCTCTTCACTAGAGGCCAGCAATGTAGTCCCTTTCCCACAGCAGCTGTACAGGTCCAGGGCCACATTTTAGGCAGTAGGTGGAATTACCAAGACATGTTTCTTGAGGCCTTTCAGCACAAATTATGCCTCTACTGTTAGTAGGTGCTTCACAGATCCATCATCTAATCTGGAATCAGTACAATTGTTAGTTCCAACTAGAGCAGAAACCACCATCACCCAATCAATGGCACTTACATAAGTGTTGATTTAACAAGTTCCCATTGATTCAATTTAATTCTATTTAATATATCAATTAAATCCATCTAATTCTATTTATTATTAGTTCTATTGTATTTGCTATTGACATCTGGATTTAGGTCACTGAGTTACAGAGAACATAGTCATATGTGATTATTTCTTTTCCTGGTAAATGGTATGAAGTTACATTTGGAACGTAACCTAATGGATGGGAATGAAGTTATTTTATTTCTCTAACAAGTAACATTTTCTAATGTTGAAAGTTACTTTCAAGGGTAATTTTAGAGGCATTTCAACAGGATTTTTTTCATGAAATGAAGTGAGCCATGTAAATAGCTATTTTTAAAAACTGCTTCTCAAGTAATGGCAAGCGATTGCTTCTCACACACTGCTACCAAGCCATGCAGACATATTCATTTTAAAAAGTAACTTTCCAAGCTCGGACTTGAACAAATACTTCCTTAAATGGAAAACAGATCTACATTTTCATGCCCTTGCCCATGACCCAATGTTGGGAAAGTTCAGAAACTGTTCTCAGTTTTATTTTAAGCACTTCTTAATGCTTGACACTGGAAGACTTGCAAGAGCCTCAGAAATCCTTTGCAAACGAAGACTTTTCCTAGATGGCTGTCACGGAGGTGAGAGAGGAGGCATAAGAGCCATGTGTAATGAGTGTTCTACTCTGACTTTAAATCCTCCCTCGCTCAGAGATTAACCGGGTCCATTGTGCCTGTTACTCTCTTTCTACCTGATCAGAGAAATTCACCTCACAAGTCTGTCATCATTCACACACATTTATACTACAAAACAGGGGTGGGCAAAGTACAAACAGTGAGCCTCATACAGCTCACCAGCCCCAAAAGTGAAGACCCCTCCCCTCCAAGCCTCTGGAGTCCCATCATTAAAGTGAATGAACTCTTGATGCTTTAAACAACAAATAACACTTTCTGAGCCTTGGCACAGACGGGTCTCAGTTTCCTGTGGCAAACAGATGTTACATAAATGCTCCCACTCCCTCCTTCGATCTTCCTCACTCACTCCAGTCCTGGCTTAAAATTTCATCCTTTGCCTGCAAACATTCCCATCCCCTCCTTCTATCCCGCCCCCTACTCTAGTTCCAGCTTTAGATTAATTACTCTATAACTGACACATTTGGTTTGCTTTTTGTGAACTGCAGACTGAATCGCCTAAAAGTTACAGATTTCAGGATACAACTGCATTTTGATTTATTGTAGATTCCGCAGGTCAAACTTTTGTACATTTGTACAAAAATTCAGACCTGACAGGTTTCTCCTTTGTCCTTAAAACTAAAATTTTCTAAGTGATATAAAATGACCTTTTTGGAGTTTTGTGTGGATGGGCATATGCTGGAAAGGATGTGCATAGTCAGTGTGAAGAGTGCAAAGAATATATAAAGAACCAAAGCAGATGTTTAAATTGAATCTTTGTCAGTCAGTTTAGTGATTTCAATGATGTTTTATTTATTTTCAGTCCCTGGATATTGATTAGCGACCTGCCTCCATAAGTATCTGATTCTAAATTCAAGTTTCATACCTCTTTGAATGTTCCTGTAATTGTGATCGAGACTCACTTCTACATTTGTGCCATTTTAGATCTCAAAATGGATAGCTTAGAATAAGCATTAGGGAGATTTTTTGATTGTGAATTCCAAGAGCCATACACAAGCAGTTGAAAGTAAACCTTGAATTTACAGTATTATCTATACACCTTTTGAATAACATCTTTTTGGCTGTAAAGCAATTATCTGGTTCTGAAGATTTTCAAGAAGCATATAAACAATATTGTCTACATGACAGACAGAGTGCATGCCTTACTTTCTTACTTCTAAATAAACAAGACTGGGTTGGTATCCTTCATTATTTTGCCCCAACGGGGTGGATGATTTACACAACAATTTGACACATCTTTACTCATAAATAAGCCTGGAATTCCACAGTTCTCATCTCAAGGAGCACTTTACACATTACATTTTTGAGTGTGCACCTGAAATGTACACTTGAAAATGTAAAATCTGAAGGAAACAAATTGTGTATTTATGAACCTATTTACCTGGCACATAGAGTAGTCTGTTGCTAACCATGCAACCCTGAACATATTCAGTCTTGTCTGGTATGGGAAGCTAAGTTGGGTTGATCGCAGTTGTGGCTGGAATCTTCTTGAGAACTGATGTTCAGGAATTAGAATTGGGCAGTTCTGTAACATCTGTACCCAATAGAGGACTGCTGTTATGTTGCTATATGCAGCAGAGCTGGCAAACTGACAATTGCACAGTGGGACCAATGCATACTCTCAGGCACCAACGCACATTGGGCACTCTTGCCAGAGACTTTTACTTAATGTCACAATTCACTACCAGGGTGTCTTAGCATCTCTACTATCTAGCTAAGTATACATAAAGTTACATAACACAGATGGTGATACAGGGTCCAGCAAATGTTTGGATAGGAGACCATCAGTGAATACCAGGGATCTCCAGGCAGGGCAAGGAAAGCATCCTTCCTGTACACCTGCTACCAGAGTTGGCAGAGATGGGGTGGCTGAGCAGCCTTGTTGAAGCAGCTTCCTACATTCCTTAAAAAAACAGCATTGCTTGTTTCCTCTGCATGAGTACAGCTTAGGTGCCAAATCTAGGTGCACAGCTGTGTAGGGGTGAATAATTCTGAGTGATCAAAAGACTGCAACCTTTGAGAAATGTTTCCATTCTTTCTGTACATGCTATGCCATGATTATACTACACATTTCTTTGCTGACAAGTTTCACCTTCTTCCCAAGTGCTCTATAGAACAGAAAGAGATCTTACTCATCTCACAACTATAGCTCTGTTTGGCCAATGTCTCATAGGGTTAACAGTTGCATGAAACTACTACACACACTTGTCCCACTTCATTTTGCCATTCAAATGCTGGAACAGTGGTGACTGGTGACTCCTCTATCAGTGGAGTGATGAATCCATTTCAGGTTTCTGGTGCTATCTAAAGTTCTGAATTTATTTGGGGGAAAAGTATCAGCACCTTCGATAGCTCCTTTGAAGTTTGAGCTGAAATTTGAGTTCGATTCACTGCCTTACCATCATGAAACCAGTAGTCACCATTATATTGGGCAGAATATCAGTAGAGGAAAGCTTTCTGTCCATGCATACATTCCCCCCACGATTTAGAAACTTGTATGACCAAACGGCTGGCAGACATTCCGCACGACATGTGGATGGCAAGGAAATAGGGACAAACACATTCTTCCCTTCCATGTGTCTTTCTTTAATCAAATGAGTGATTTTCTGAATTAGGTACAGGGAAATCTGACACTTGCACTTTCTCCCATTTTTAAACCACAAGTTCTTTTCATTATGAACATGAAGAAGTGTGAAAGCATTGACAAATTCTTCAAAAATGAACCAAAGCAAAGTCTCTTCCATTTGTTCCCATCAAAACTTGGTAGGTATATCTGTGCCTTTCATGGAGAAGGTCTTCTCCAAGATGAGAACAGATGTACCTATCCAATCATGGAGAAGGTACATTGGTTATCTTCCAAGTATACCTTCCAAAGGTCTTCACCATGATAGGAATATAGGTGCCTATTCAATTTTGCTTTGGTTTATTTTTGAAGAATTTACCAATGCTCTCACATTTCTTCATGATACATTTATTCAGGATACCTGCCTTGCCATGGATCTTTTAAGAGGTTTCCCAATGTGATTGGGGGAGGGGGGATGACATCTCTAATTTGGCACAATCATGGCTGAAAACATAGGAATTTCAAGCCAGACCTTTTAAGGATTAAACAGTATTCAGATTCCTAGAGCCAGTGTGTGTAGTGGTTTGAGTGCTAAGCCATTTCTGCACCAGACTGTTATAGTGTTATTATTCTACTTTCAACATCCTATGGAATCCTGGGGTTTGCAGTTTAGGGGGCGGTCTCAAAGGCCATCCTCAAAGGCCCCTCCCTAAACTGCAAACCACAGGATTCCATAAGGTGTTAAAAGTGGAATAATAGCACTACTACAGTCTAACGTGGAAATGGCCCTAGACTAGGATGCTGGGAAGCCAAGGTTCAAATTCCTGCTCAATCATGGAAACCCACTGGGTGATAAGTTTGATAAAGGTTATTTGGAATACTCACAGCATTAGAACACTTAGAGCTCTAGTCCACTACAGCACTATAGCTTTGTCTCTAGCAGAGCATTCTTTAATGCCCCTCACTAAACTGCAAATCCCAGCTTTCCATAGGATGGGGCCATGACAAGTAAAGTGGTATCAAACTGCCATGACTTTGTGGTTTATAGCTTGTGGTTACCTGATACATGAATAAATCACCATAACTTGGGTTGAAAAAAAAAACCTTGCAGAGTAATCCATGTGTCCTTCAACAGAAGCAGCCATCTTGTTTGTTCCCATTTCAACAATTACTTGGGAGAAGCAGTGACTCTCTGGCTGCCAATTTGGTGGCTGTGCTTCAAATTATTTGCAAATGGCTAAAACTATGAGTGTAATAATGAACTGGTAGGCCCAGCATGATCTGCCCTTTTGCAGCCTGGTGAAATTTAGAAGGCAAGCCAGAGCATGTTATGCTGCTGTCAAGACATTAATTCCTTGGACCTTTTGAAGCATCGACAGTGAAGAGAGCAAGATTGCTAGACTCCCTGCTTGAGCTACTAAAAATACATAGGGCTAGCTGTGTACTTTCTAACAGAGGGATCACCTTTCATAATTATAATCGAGATAATCTCTTGCTGAAATTTATACAAGAATATGTTCTGCCAGAAGAAGAAATTTCTAATAAAACTGTATTTTGTTGCATTCTGCCCTATCCCATTTATATATACTATGGATTATTCATGCATGTTCACAGATATTCTAGTTGAAGAGGGCATTGTGAGTATCTAATCCATCTCCTGTGTAAGACAGAAGTCACAGAATTTTACCTAACACCTTCATCTTTGTGTATGAAGTTGAATATCTTCTAACTCACATGTGTCAAACACAAGGCTTGGGGGCCAAATCCGGCCCACCAGGCCATTTCATGTGGCCTTCACACCTCTCCTGCGGCTGCAGCATTCCCACCCCCACCTAGTGAGCCCGATCCTCACATTGCGGGACCCTGGCTGCCGGTATTCTGAAGAGGGGCCCAGCAGCCAGCACTCGTGATCTACTCAAACTTCTGACTGCTCCTCAATCCAAGTCTCGCTGTTAGAGCATTGCCACAGGTTACCATGGCAATGCTCAGCTCACGAGAGTTGGACAGAGGAGCAGTCAGAAGTAGAAGTAGATTGCGAGTGCTGGCTGCTGGGCCCTTCTTCAGAATACCGGCAGCTGGGGTCCCGCAATGTGGGGATTGGGCTCACCAGGTACAGAGAGGGGCAAGGGGGCAGAAAGAGCCATTGGGGGAGGAAGGAGCAGAAAGAGACACAGGGGAGGGGGGAACAGAAAGAGGCACAGAGGCAATTATTTAATATGTTAAAAGAGTAGATACGTTTATAAAGTCTTACAGATACAACTTGCCCTTCGAGGGCAATCATACTGCTGATGCAGCCCAAGACGAAATTGAGCTTGACACTCCTGTTCTAACTGATCCATTAGCTATCTCTCTGAACAAATGGTTCTTGAACTTTGTCTTTATCATGACCCAAGGACCAATCTGGGTATCTATCTCAAGATGCATGTGTCCTGCTTGCGGCAATCCATACTCATATCTGATCAACCCTCTTAATATTTTGCCACACGCACAATTTCCATCATCCCCAAATGAAAATGACCAGGCTATCTGAGAACGATGGGAACAGTAATCTAACATTTTTGTTACCAACAAATTATTTTTCTTGCCATCACAAACTGTCCTCATGCAGAGCAAACGAACAATATTATGCTTCAGACTTTTGGTGAAGGATTCAGCCGACCACTTCAGAGTGGATATGGACATTCAAGGAAGCTACAAGCTGAGCATAGCAAGGTATAAGGAAACCATAAACAAAGAGAGAGAAAAAAACTCTGGCTGAACCTCTGCAATATTTGCAATGATGAAATCAAGCCCCAGGATATGTTTTTGCAGCTGTAGACAGACTTCAGAAATGACAAGGGCAACGGTGATTCAATCTGATCCTCTCTCAATGGCTTCATCAAAAATAACCACAGGCAAGAAGCCTTATTCCATCAAGACTCCTTCTCATATTGCTGTAGAAAGTATCTACTCATCTAGACAAATGAGGTAGAAATACTGGGCAAGCTTTCCCTAACCTGGCACTCCCCAGACTATGTTAGTCTGCAATCCAAATCATCCTCAGGATGCCTCGGGATGGTGAGAGCTGTAATCTGACAGAACTTGGACTTAATGTGTTACAAATAACATGTCTATACTGTTTGGATACTGTTAATCAGCATCAGGTATAAATTTAATACTACTCTTTTTTCCCAACAACAAGGTAAAATAAGATTGCAGTTCATGATGTCTAATATCACTCCTTTAACACTGTGATTTTTTAAGTTAGTTTTCTTGTTATGTTTACTGATTTTGAATGCACTCAGGTTCCCAGCCACTTGATTGACTTTCCTGCTGCCCCATACAGAGAGAGAAAAGGATGGAGGTGGGTCTGCTTCAGTCTGACACTGCCAACCATTGGCTTTAGCCCTTAGTTGCCTTTTTCCCATAGGCCAACAGCTGTAACAGAAGTCCCTCCCAGCTCTATTTGGAGGTGCCCAGGACCTAGCTGCAAATAAAGTATACACTCCACCACTGAGCTATAGCCCCTTTCGACTACATAACACTAATCTCAGTCAGCTCTCAGAGCTGAACTTAGATGGCCTAGGAACCAAATAGGAGATTCCAATCACTTCCCAAAAAACCCACTTTTTTTTTTTTTTACTTCTCCACACCAACACTGTAAACTTCGAGTGGAAACTGCAGAGCCCATCAGCTAAATGCAGTCTTTAGGGGTACTGTGCAGTCTCTGGGCTTCCCTCGTCTCTCCACCAAAGCCCAAAGACTCCCCTTTGTCCCAAATTGTTAACTTTTCAGACTATGTTTTTGTCTCAAATGGTCAAGCATCATTCTTGAAGGTCTTCAGGACCTATGGATTGTGTTTAAACCCACAACATATGCACACACACACAGACACCAAAAATCTGGGGAACCTAGAAATCACAACAGGAATCCCTTTCAGCTTGTGATCTTGGGACAATTTTTGGCAGGGAATGGTGCAAAAATAGCATGGTGTAACCCACGGAGGGAGCCAAAATTGTCCACCATACTCATCATGGCTGCCTACATAATTAACACCTGCTATAAGAAGAACAATTTCAGGCGCACACACAGCCAAATACTAGAGATGTGGGGAAAACTATCCCAGAGTTTGGAAATGTTACATTGATGGGACTACAATTCCCAGAACTCACTAGTCAGCATGGTCATGGTCACTGGGAGATTGTAGGAGCTGTAATCCTAAACATTTTCAAGTTCTTATCCTTCACCTTGCTGGTGAAGGTATGCAGCAGAAAATTTCTGCACAGTCCTGTTCATCATGTGCTCAGTGACATATAATGTGCATTCAATTTTTCACCTATAAATTACATGCATGGCCCTGTATTTTGAGTAACAGTAGGAATGCTGTGTGGCGTTTGTTTATTTAGTTATTCTAAAATTTGGTATTTCACCTATGGCAGCAAACAACCCCCAGTGTTCAAAGAGTAGAACAGCCAATTAAAAACAAACTAAATGCAGCAAAAGAAGGAAGAATTCAAATAGGCTGGAGAGCCAGCTCCCTTGGAATTTTCCCAATTACAAGAGAATTATTTAGAGTTCTGGGTCTTCCTATCAACTATATTTTTGCAGATGCCTTCATAACCATGAGAAATAGAGAATTACTTAACCATGAGGAAAAGACAGCAGAAAATTATTCTTTTTACAAAACTGAAAGTTCTATAGACTAGAAACCTCCCCCACTTCGGTGCTAGATAACAAATTCTGCATGAAATTCTCCACACATAGGTCCATATAGGATAAATTGACTTAATACACAAGGGCTGTGGTAATTGCTACAGGAAAGATGCAAAACACTGTGCTAATCAGTACAAGGAACAAAAATAGGCTTATTTGCTCAATATGAAATGCTTTGCAGTCATTCATAATTACCTCTCAATACAAAGCAATTTTATGATTTAAAAGAATCCCTTAATTTCTAAAGAGGCCTGGCAGTGTACCAGCAATCAACAAACATCTTGGCAGTCATTCAGACAGTCGCCATCAACAGTTCCTATAATTCCATATCATTATCGTGTTTACAGGCATGTGCAACAGGATATCAGGTACCTTCTGAAGAAAAGGTGGAGCAAATCAAATGCACCACCATCCAGGGACTGCCTTTTCCTCTAAATACACCTTTGTGGAGGCCAGTGGAGAAGCTCCAAGTTTACTTTTCAGTGTGTTCCCCTCATGCCCCTGTTGCAAAACTCTGTGCTGGGGAAACTATCCTAAATCTTGCAATAATGTCTTAGTACTGGTTTGACTTACCTACTCACAGTGATGTATTTAAGTCTTTTACTCCAAGTCTCAAGTCAAGTCTCAAGTCCTTGAAGATACTTTCAAGTCAAGTCTCAAGTATGGAAGCCAACTTTATATCCCAACCAAAATTCCAGAATTATTGGATAGAGGGTAATAAATTCAGTTTTAACAATTTAAGCAGAGTCAGCTCTCCACATTTGCAATTTTGCCATCTGCAGCTTTGGAAGTGGGGAATAGGATCTTATCGTAGTCCTCATTACTGAAGCTTCAAAAGATTTAGAAGGAAGGATCCTTCTTCCTCAAGCCCGTTGCCTAAGACATTTGCTGTCCCTCTTTGATAAATGCACCATGCACTCTGGGGGCGAGTCTTGTCTTTTGCTCTTAGGAAACATTTTAGGAGGCTCCTCCGATATGCAGCAGGGACAGGCTGCTGAGCAGACCTCAAGCCTGCCTCAAGCCCATTGCCTAACCTGTTTGCTGCTCTCCTCTGAGAAATGAACCCACACTTCGGCCTTGAGAGAGATTGTCTTGTGACTACTAGGCAAAAAGAGATGGAGGCATTGTTCAAAGTCATAAGGTTTCTGTCATGTGCCAGGCTGAGCATGCTGCCGACTCAGACGGGGACTCTGAGTTAGACGGGGAACCCCAGGCGGGGGTGGATCCCTGGCAGGGAGAGGGGGCTCCTGCAGAGGCAAGGGAGTGGCCTGCCAGCGACCCCTCAGCGGTCCCCGAGCCAGTACCTGCAGCAGAGGAGACCAGTGCTTCCGGCTCGACAGAAGCTGCTGTTCCTGACTCCAGCCCGGAGTTTGCTGCAGACCCTCCCCCCACGTTCCTCCAGAGGCAGCTGGAGAAGGAGGCGGTTCGCAGATCAAAACGCTTGCAGGAGAAGCGTCTGAAGTCTGAGGGCCTCCAGCTGTGAGCTGGGCCAACGGACGTTTGACCAGCCCCAGCTGGGCTAAAGACTATGTACTTAAGACAGACGCTGGGGGGAGTTGGGCACGGGGCAACAACCGTCTTCCATCCTGGAAATCCGCATTCTGTGCTTTCTGTTCCAGGCCGACCCCAGCTGTTGAGTTTGCTGCCTCTGTTCATTTTGGGTGAGGTAACCTCTTGTTTACTTTGTCACTTTATTGCTAAAAGCCATAAAACTCGGCTCCTGCCTCCGTTTTCTGCTTAAGCCGCCGCCTGACATTGACAGTTTCTGGATGAAGATGTTATGTTACTGAACAAAGGGCAGCAAGTCAATCGTTAAAAATACACAAGTCTCGAGTCGAGTTGAGTCAGTGCATCATTTATGGCCGAGTCGAGTCCAAATTGAGTCACTGAAGTGACTTACGCCGGACTTGAGTCCGAGTCTATCAACTCAAGTCTACATCACTGCCTATTTGCCATAGTACCCAACACAAGCGTTAGAAAGCCCTTAATCCTTCACCCACCCTTGTGCCTCTTTTCTGCTTTCTCTTGCTCGTTTCTTTTCAATGGAAGGCTTTTACTGGATTTTGATATAGCAAAAACAGATTCCTCGTCACCCCTGACCCACATACACCCCTCTATCACTGCCCCTCCTTCACCTTCCCACATAACCCTCCAAACATAACACTAACTATAATCGATGTTACAACATATAGTTAACTCACACTTGCATGCATGCATACATAGGCAACACAACCATGTAGCAAGTGCATGCACACAAACAGCCAGGTAGGTGGGGAACAGGGAAGGTGGGTAGGAGAAAGGGAAGGTGAGCAGGGGAAAGGAAACATGGGTAGAGAAGAGGGAAAGTGGGCAGGGAAGAGGGAAAGTGACAGCAAATAAACAATATTTGCAATATTTAATTGTTCTAGATTGGCATGGACAACTATGGAACACTGGGGCCACAGAAGCACTTCCAGAGATCCCCCCACATGCACTATGCTCCCCACAAAAAATAATAAATTGCCCCTAAATGCCTTTTAGAGGGACCTCTAGACCATATTAAGGCCAGGAGAGTCCTTTTTAACAACTGGAAGTAAATAAAATTCACTTCTTGTTCACTTCCTGTTTGTTAAAAAAAAAAAAGGCATCTCCTGGGCTTAATCTGGCCGGGGGGGGGATATGTTGAAAATGCCCCTCATATTCCCTAGAGAACATTTGGAGGAAATGGCCATGGGAGCTCCATCCAGTCCATGGATTGTACCTTGCCCATCCCTGCTCTACATTTATCCTTGGACAGTCCCAGCTAATTTTCAATTAACATAACACATGGGCCTAAATATCCCAAGGGCACCAGATCCCATCTCCTCTTGGAAGCTAAGCAGAGTGAGTACTGGTTAGTACTTAAATGAGAGACTGCCCATGAATACCAGGTGCTGTATGCTATATTCCAGGAGAAGGAACTGGCAAAACAACCTCTGAGGATTTTTATTTTTATTTTTATTTTTATTTTTATTTTTTTATTTTTTTTGCTTAACAAACCCCTATGAAATTCATGGATTCATCATAAGTTGACGGGTGACTTGAAGACACTTACACATGCACAGTGCCAGAACAATGTTTATGTGAGGTTCTTCCATGTCACATGAAGTCATGCTTTAGCTATCATTTCTTTTAGCCCTGTGTATACACCTTTGGAAACAGCAATTAGCCCTAAATGTCTTGCCACATAAACAATGCTTGATATATATGGAGTGACAGATCAACAGGGTAATATTGCTCAAACTTGACACTTGAAAGATCATACAACCTAGGTATGGGGGGACTATGGGCTGCAAGCTGCTCCGGAGCCCCACACATGCATTCCCAGTGCCCCCAAAACCCATCCAATCCTTTAAAAAGTTAAACAAATTTCTACCAATTTCCAGGCGATTTTTCACCTGAAACCTGGCCAAAGCAATCTAAAAACAGCCACAAATGTGATGTACTTCTCCTACCTCCCAGAGCTTCCCAAAGCACAAAAAAAATTGGGATGGGCCAACTAAATCCTCGAATTCCTGTGCCAAAATAGGCAAACTGAATCTTTCGAATCTACCAACCAAATAGTTTGTTGGAAACCAGGACGCCTGAAAACCTGGGAAACTGGGACACCAAAAAGCTTGGGAGACCAGACACACAAGGGGAGATGGCAATTAGGTAAGTTTTTCTCTTGAAGTAATAATGGCCTTTGCTAACAATTTCAGATATCTCATCTGGGGTTGTATTCTAAGATATTTAAATTGAACATTTAATATTTAAGTTCAGCACTTGACTGGAAGGTACAGGTTTGAGATTCCAAGGACAGCTGAAACATTCCTTTGCATAGCTCCCTTGCAAATGTTACCCTGTATTCTGGGGGTCCCAGGAGGGACACCTAAATAATCTTGCAATTACATAAATTGGGGAAATTAGTCAAGAGCACTGGTTGGCAGAACAAGAGGCAGGGCAACGCAGTGGAATCTTGTAACCCAGTGTTTACGGGGTCAGGCCAAGTCAAGAAGCAGACCGGTTTGAAAATAATGAATGATCTTTATTAAAGACAGACACACAATGTAAGCAACACACGCACACAGATAACTAAGGAAAATAAAGATGTGAGTAGGATAGCGGGATTTTCAGAGGGATAGTTGATTTGGGTAATATGAAACCTGTCCTGCAGCCCGGAAGAAGATGGAGAGCGAGGCTGGGGTTCGATGTATCTCAGCACGTGGAGCTGAGGGGAAGCTTGCCAAGCAATGCGGCAGCAAGGCGGTCTGGAACTCGGGAGCGATCCAAGGAAGCGCTCAAAGTCAGGGGTTTTTATAAGGAGAATTGTGACCGCAGGCTAGGTCGGACTTTGGGAAAACAATAGATTTGGGGCTGGAGACAAAGCCTCCGAAAGGTCAGAATTTGAATGATTGAGTTACAGCCAAATTGTCAATAGGATAGCCGGTATGCAAACGCGGAGTACTTGAGTGTTGTATAGTCTGATCATCAAGCTGCCAGCGCAGGGCAGAGGATCTTTTGAAAGTTGTGTGCATACCTTGAGGTCTCCTAAAGTGGCGAGTCTGCTGTTTCTGGCCTGCCTGTATTGTTTTAGAATATTACGGCAATTATCGGCTGAGCCTGTGTGCATGCTTGTCTGGGGGCCTCGCAAGCACGTGGAAGGGATATGTGAAGCCGAATTATTGATATCAAAGATATCTTTTTATATCCCCCAAAGCTCGGGCTAGCCACAAAGCTGTTTCAGACACAATTCTGGGGTTTGTAGTTTTATGAGGTATCACAGCCTTCTCTGACAAAGTGTGCTGGTGCATCATCAAACTACAAACCCCTTGATGCCATAAGGAGCTATGCAAAGAAAATCCAGTTTTGACCTGGATTATCTCTGTACTCTAGTATGTGGCCCTATTTACACAGGCAGGAAAATGTGGGATTAATAATCCACATTTTCCTGCCTGTGTAGAAAGGGCCTTCATGTCATTTTCAATCTGGGGAGATCCTGAGGTAAAACTATGACAATTGTCCTGGCCAGATTTCTTCAGAGGGAGGTTTACCTTTGCCTAGGCTTTTGCTAAGGCTGAGAGAATGTGTCTTGCCCAAGATTATCCTTCTTTCCCTTGCTTTTTAAACCCTTTTTAAAAAAAGGATTCGAAAGATTCGAGATTCGTGAGATTAGTGGATTCCCAGAACCTTCCAGAGATTCAGATCCGGATTCGGATTCAGAAAATTCTGGATTCATCCCATCCCTAAAAAAAAGCAAAAAAGAGTGGTCCCAAATTACATCAAATGGTGGCTGGATGTGACAGAATGTCACTTCCAGTGCACCCAAAATGCAGCAGTGTATCCTGTGAGGGAGCAAGGGTAAGAATTGGCCCCCGTTCTCTCTGCAGCCACCCACCCCAGTGTTATCAATGCATTTGATTTGCACATACGTACCAGTTTCTTCCTCTGTAGCTTTATGAGCAGCTCTTACTAAGGCGTGCATTCAGATACCTTCAGACAATGATCTTAGAAAACAGCCAACTATAGAACGGATTGCCCTGGCATCCTCCTCCTCTTTGTATTTCCCATGCATTACATTATTTGGGCAGCTCTAAATCCAGATGTAGCCAAGTACATTTCAAAACCAGTACCAGAGGAGTTAATATTCCTGTCATTCAAAGAGAAGAGACATTGAAGTTAGCTCAAAGAAACACTCATATCCCTCGGGCAGTGTGTTTGGGCATGCACATTGATGTTATCGCCTTTGTTCTTAACAGACATAGTTTGTCTGCGTCTTCAATTACCATCACTCTGGGCTGGTCCATGAAGGGGGTTTTATTCCACTGTGGGCACGTCTCTCACCATACATGCACATCGGTTTAAGAAAGTTACATAAACATTTGTTAGAGGAGTTCCTTCTAAAGTGAATTATCCTGATAACCAAAGATGTGTTAGATAGTTTGACATCTAAATTTAACTGAATCCTGTGTTCAAACAATTCCACATCAGCAGGCTCCCTTCTGTTCAGTCAATTCCTGCTCAGAGAGGAGGAGACTTAGGACTAAACTGCATAGAACATTAAAATATATAGCATGCTGTTACTGTAACCCTTTTTTTTTATTTTTCCTCTTAGTTTCATGTGTGGTGCAGTGGTTTGAATGCTGAACTACAACCCTGGAAACCAGGGTTCCAATCTCCACTCAACCACGGAAACCCAGTGGTTGACCTTGGGCAAGGCACACTCTCTCAGCCTCAGAGGGAGGCAAAGGCACACCCTTTGAACAAATCTTGGCAAGAAAACCCCATGATAGATTCACCTTTGGGTCTCCGTAAGTCAGAAATTACTTGAAGGCCCACAACAACAAACCACTTGGGGCTCTGCTCTTGTTCAGGACCCGTGTAGACAGGTAGTGGAGGTTTAAAACTCCCTCTCCTAGCTGCCTGTTCGCATAATTTTGCTTATCTGAGAGCTATTAATTGGTGGTTTTTAAATCTTCTATTTTTGGCCCAGCATTAGGGGAGGGGATGTGTGGTAAAAAGTCTACGTTGACTGCTTTCCCTCCCCCCACTTCCTCTGTCAGATATTTATATACAGACAGATCTCAGCAAAGCATTGAGAAATAAGCTTCTTGTAAAAAGTCTTTTTATGCCTGCCTAGCTCCCTTTGCTCCTTGTCCTCAGTCTAGCTAGAATTTTTTTTGAGAAGCATCATCACTAGGAAGATGGTGAAGGAGGGCTAGAGAAACACAAACTTTCAGTACTGGATTTGACCATAGTAAACAATGCAATAAAGCTTGAGCATGGAAAAAGCAAGATTCTCCTTTAGCTGATCTTACTCTAGCCACATGTGCCTCCTTACAACAGGCAAGGTAAACAGCAGCTGCCTTTGGAATCCCTTCCTGAGCATGCATGAACAGCAAAAGAGAGAGACAAGGGGAGAGCAAATAAGCCTGCCTCAACAGCTACCCCCAGCACATTAAAAAGTATAGTTCTGTAAAATGGAAATTATTAGAAAAGTGGAGGTTGGTGACATTTTGGACACATTTTGGAAGAAGCCTTATAATGGCCTCTAGAAGATTCTAAATGTTTTTGTTTACTTGAGCAATGTTCACCTGACCTGTTTACTTCTTTTCATGAGTGGATATCTTTAGTTCTGAATAAAGAGTCTACTGAAACAAGTTCAAGCTGCTCTGGGGATGTAGGACAGGCGAGATCTATCTGTATTCTTTCCACATTATTTCTACCTCTGCTACCAAAGTTTCTGTTAAAGTAATGCCCAGGAACACATCTACTTTATTAATCATGGTATACCTGCACTGCTTATTTCCAACAATTTCAAAATAATAATTGGAAAAACAAATGAGGGTTTCCCTTTTGTCTTATTCTTTTAAACCACATTGATAGGGAGGAGAGAAAATAAAGAACTGTGAAAGGAGGATCAAATCTCCTTTACTTTTTGTACAGTGGTCCTGATCTAAATCATTACTTACTACAATTAACTTATAAATTAAAAAGAAAAATAGGCTGTGTTTGACCTATAATACTTGGTTCCTGATGTCATTCATGAGGTGAAGCAACAGAGAAAGGGATGGGAAGACTTATTTCCTCAGTTCCTTTGACTCCTGCCCAGCTCTGTCCTATTACTTAACATACCCACTTCCTACCTATAGGGAGGAGCTGGGCAAAGTGTAGTTCATGGGCTGTTATGTGGCCCCTAAGGCCACCTAGGAGTCAAAAACATTTTTTTTTTCAGAAAAGACTGTTTTGTTCCAAAATACACTAGGAAACGTGGAGGGCACATCCAATGTGTTTGGAGGCATCAAGGCCTCTCAGAAATAAAAAAAAAAAAAAAAATTGTACATTTTGTCCAAAAAGCATTTTTGCCCTGAAACACTCTGTAATGTCCACTAAGGGGCCTGGAGTCCATTTCCACCACATGTTGCAGGGATCCTGGACCAATTTAGGCCCAGGAGAGTATTTTTTGAAACGCTTCAGTGAAAATGCCCTTATGGCCCCATAGCCACAGAGGCATTTGGGATCAAAAATGGGGGGGAGGAGATGTCATCCTCCAAGGTCTTCTGAGGACCCCATAGCCTTCCACAATTGCCCACACCTGCTGTAAGAGATAGTAGCATGCTCTAACATCCTAGTTAGTCCAGGTCCCACAGACCCCTCGAGTTCTGTTTGTGAGGTTTTCTGCCTCATATGACCAAACAACCTGACCAGACTTGGAGGCTGTGCACTTTGCCGTGCTGGGCAAGAGGCACCATTTACTGCTCCACCTCAATCAGCCAAATTCCTATTCCAGCAAATAGTGAAGGATAAGCCAAGAGGTCTCTTTCACACCATCTTCAGCTCTCTGAAGAAACCATCACCTGTCCCCACCTACAAAGTTCCCATCGGCTGTCTGCCAAGATGCAACACACCAGCAGTCTCTTGCATTTCATTTTTCAAACAAATCCTTTCTAATTAATATAGCTGGGGATGAAAATACTAGCGTATCTAAGTCAAAGATAAAAGATAAATTAACTTTGATGAGTCCTGGCTTAAGCTTTGGATTCCACTGTCCTTCAGAACTGTAGAAATACAAAAGCAAATTAAGACTACCTGAAGAACAGCTTCACCGCAGAACTCAGAAAGTTCTCAGGTTTTAAAAAGAGAATTTGGCTTGTGCAACTTTCTGTAAAGCTCCCAAAGGCAATTAATTGCCCATTAACATTACAAAAAATAATTAGTAATCCATTCCAATTCTCATTACTTTTCATGGTCCTTTCGAAATGTAATTTTATTATATGCCCCCTCTCAAAGTTTGTTACTTCCAAGCTCTGCTCTGTCATTAGGCAAAGTGTGGCAAATTCCTCAGGCAGCAGATACCTGGGGACAGTGATGCTCCCTGGCCACAATTCCTCCTGATTTCCTTGGCGATCATTTTCTCTTGGAGGACAGAACTGTGTATGTTCTCTATCCCCATAAACTCATCTGCTGCCCTCTAGTATAGTAGAAGATGTTTTCCCATTGCCCATACCTAAGATGCAACTGCTGGCACATGAAATGCAGTGGGCACCGTCTTGTCCTCTGCCTCAGCCAGCCAAACATCTCGAACTATCTCCATCTAGGTTGTAGGAGACTTCTTCAGGCATCAAGAAGATAAAAGTGTAATTTTTCTATGCTAGCACTTGTACTGAAATGGCTAATCTTAAAATACCATTAGATGTCAGAAGCTCACCTGATAAAAAATAGCTTGGAAAGTATCAGTTATGTTTTACTGAAGAAAGTCGAAAGGTGTTTGCTTATTTATACCCTGACAAATATGGATAACACTTCATAACAGACATCAGGCAAATATATTTTACTACCATTCTCAAGAGCAAAAGAAAACACCTCCTGGTTTTTACAAACCTGGCAAAGTTAATAAATGGCTAGGGGAAGAAGCATCTTTCACTTCAGCTTATAAGGCAGATGATACAGTGAAACTATTAGATAGCAGTATTTCTTGAGTGCTTTCAGACATCAAAATGGTGGGTTTCTAGCACTTCTTCGCTTGGCCAAATTGGACTGTTTACTCAAAGTATATACACAGCCCTTATTCCACTAAGCCAAAGAAGAAAATTACGACTCTAGCTGAGTTTTCACCTATCCTATAAGCATAGATCAAAATCAGTTTTGCAGTACGCCGACACACTTGGGGTGAAATGTGCCGGTTGAAATAATAAACCTTTGTTTAACATACTGAAAGAGAAATTGCTGGCAACACACAGACCATATTAGGTAGTTTCTGCGAGGGAAATTATATATGTAGTCTTGGGGAACAGATGTCATAGTGAATTATTCACTGTGTATACTTTTCTCCAGTATACACCAGGCAGGCCATTTTAAAACACACCATAAAAGGGAGAAATGGCACGTTTTCATTGTAACATAGATACCAACAAAATTCTAGGTAACTTGCCACCATCAACTTTCATTTCTTTTAATTTGTGATAGAAGGGGAGAGGGGCAATAAGAAACAGGGCACAAGGTGGATTCCAGTTAGGAATCATGATTTATCATTCCCATTCCTTCCAGGTATTTCTAACATACCTTGTACTTGGGGACTATTCCTTTTGTCTAAAACCTATACAATAGGATGCCTATTGAATTTTAGAAGATACCCAGGGTTTCGCATGGAAGTGGTGAATGCACAGATTTGTTCAGAGCTAATTATGGCATGCTTCCAGGAACTACATCCAGTAACCCCCTTCAGCAACTCCATTGTGGAATCTAATCATATCAACCATACTTTTGGGGACTCTTTCACCTGCTCATCTTGTAGGAATACTTGGTGTGTATACTAAGCAGAGGATAGCAGGGCTAGTGCAACATGAGCTTGTGGTAGAAACAGGAAAGAGGATTCCAGTTGTTCTTCTAAAGTAAACAAGCAAAAACTTATGTTTGTTGTCTCAAGAAATCCATCTTAGATGCTGGGGAGCAGTGGTGTCCCTTCCCAGCTCTTCCTCCTGGATTAGGATAATAAAGGAGGTAAAAGAAAGAAGTTGACCTATACTTGGTTGGAAAAGCCCCCAAAAGCTGGCTTTCATATGTGGTTGTATGCTTGCATCCATTGCTGGGGTTGAAGCCTCATGGATGCCCCTTACAGACAAAGAACAAAGAGATGAACTAATTTCTTGAGATAAGAAGGAAATTACATTGCAGGTAAGAAAGCAGCAAAAAGTTAAGCACATAGACTAAAGAAAGATAGAGAAGATAGAAAAGGGCAGGCATAATCTAGACTCCCCTCTCTCACAAACACTTTATACAAATGTTGATGCCTCTTTACTTTCAGTGTATCTTCTACAACAGTATAGGCCATCACTTGCCAACAACAGCCTTCTGCTGCTTTCTACCCGGGAGAAATAGGATTCAAACAGAAGAAGGAAGAGCCACATCTCTATCTCTCTCATTTTCAAGAAAGACATGGGCAGGATAGAAAAAGGGCTTTTGTTTTTGCTCCCAAATAACCAGCTAACAGCTCCAAGAAAACACCACAAAGTGTGTGATCCATCGAGGGGGAGGGAGTGCAAAAGGAAGGGGAATGCCAAGCAGAAGGGTGTTGAGAACATTGTTGATTACATCATGCTGGCTCTCTTGGGTATTTATATCCTACCCTACATCATAAAATATCTGAGTGGCAGTCTTTATCTTTTGGTATTAGACATCAGGATCTCACTAGCCCTCTGCTCCATGAGTCTGTTACCCTGATTTCTGGGGTCCCGTGAGGGACACCTCAATGTGCTCAAAATACTGGGGACTGGGAATTAGCAAGAGCACAAGCTAAGCAATGCAAGAGGTAGGGCAACCTAGCAAGATCTTGAACCCAATGTTTACGGGGTCAGGCCGAGTCAATAATCAAACAGAAGTAAATAATAATTGTTTTCCTTTATTTTAAAACACGGTCAATACGTATGTATGCAACCACTCACACAGACCTAATGAAAGAAAGGTAGGAGTTGGATAGAGGAGTTTAAGAGGGATTTTTCAGGGGAAATACTACACCTGATCCTGAGGCCCGGTTTATCAGAAGAAAAGTCCGTTGTATCGGAGATTCTCAGCACGTGGGAGCTGAGCGGAAGGCTCGTCGGACGGAGCGACAGCAAGGCGGGATGGAAGTCAGAGCGATCCGAAGAGACGTTCAAAATCAGGGGGTCTTATAGGGGAAAATGTGCCTGCAGGCTAGTCCGTTCCCGGGGAAAACAATGGGTTTCGGGCTGGAGACAAAGCCTCCAAAAGGTCAGTACTTTAGATGATAGAATTATGACAGTGTTGTCTATAGCGTAGACAGTATGCAAACGCTTGAGAGTTGAATAGTCCGCTCGTCAAGCTGCCTGCTCGGGGCAGGGGATCTTTTGTAAGCTGCGTGCATACATAATGTGATCTTAAGAGGGTACTTGCCTGAAGGTCTCCTAAAGCTGCAGTCCGGCAATTACTGGCCTGCCTGGATTTGTTTTGAATAGTTCAGCTATTTTCGGCCGTGCCCGTGTGTGTGCTTGTCTGGGGGCCTTGCAAGCACATGGAGAGGAATGGGTAGTGAAGGCCAAATTCTTGATATCAAATGATATCTAATATACCACACGTTCGGACTAGAAACTACAGTAACAAGTGCTTACAACAACAACAACATATAACCTCTACTCTATGAAAGACTATCTTCCAAAAGGCACTAAATTTATATTTGCATTAAAGTTGACAGTGAGGAGACAAGCAAAAGCTTGGAACACAGAAATTAGAGACACAGTCCTCTTTCCAGCTAAACAATGAATGCAGAGAAAAGACTATTATCTGCAACGTGACACAATTTGAAAATGTTTTGTCTGCCATACATGATACCCTGGTTTCTTATTATGCAGCATTTGGCAGATTTGTAAAAGTACCTGTAAAAGAAAGCCAGCATGGTATAGTGGTTTGAAAACTGAACTATAACTCTGGGTACCAGGGTTTGAATTCCTGCTCAGTTATGGAAACCTACTGAGTGACCTTGGCGATACCTCCTAACAGTCAGGGCTGTCCGGCAGTGGAATATCCTGCCTCGGAGTATGGTGGAGTCTCCTTCTTTGGAGGTTTTTAAGCAGAGGCTAGATGGCCATCTGTCGGGAGTGCTTTGAGGGTGTTCCTGCATGGCAGGGGGTTGGACTGGATGGCCCCTGTGGTCTCTTCCAATTCTACATTTCTATGATTCTATGATTCTATACCACACTCTCTCAGTCTAAGAGGGATGCAATGGCATCACCACCCCGAACAACCCTTGCCAAGAAACCCTTGTGGTAGGTTTGCCTTAGGGTAGACATAAGTCGGGAACAACTCGAAGGCACACAACAACAAAAAGTACTTGATTTCCTGCCCAGAAAAGCCACTGTATTTTAGCACTTGCTAGGTAGCCACCTAAATTCTCATCTATAACTCTGAAACTCACATTAAAATAAGACCAAGCTTACCTGTAACAACATTAATGAATTCTAATCCAGTGATTATTCAGAATTCCATTAATTACCACTAATCCAGTGATTACCTGGTGTTATGTTGAGGAGCAGGAATGTAATAAAAGGACAGTTAAGAGGTAGCTTATGTATGCACTTGCAGTGGCGGTTGGGTTTTCTTTCGTTTGCTTTTGGTAAAGCCTAAATCATACACTAGCTCCAAGTGCGGTAGACTCACTGAATCATTGGGATTTACATAAATGTTGACTAATCACTCAGTTATCTATTCAACTGATATGCTCTAGCTAGAAACAGTAACTCAGGAAAGGATCTGAGTTGTGATATTCACCTAGTGACCTTGGGCAAGGAACCATCTCTTAGCTTAATTTGCCACATAGGATAATTTCAAGGATAAAAGGGGGAAGTGAAGCATGTATTCCACAAATGGGGGGAGGAAGTATAATTTTTTTTTTAAAGGCAAAACAGAAGATGAAGGCCATTTCTGCCCTACGCTGTTACAGTGCTATTATTCCACTTTCAACATCTTATGGAATCCTGGACTTTGCAGCTTAGGGAGAAGCATTTACAATTCTCAGCCAGAGAGCTCTTTGGCCACAGCGTAGTGCAGAAATGGCCACAGTCTCAATGTAGTCACAATCATAGCACTACTGCATCAACCATCACTGCACCCCAACATACTTTACCAGACAGTCACATTGAGAGCAGGGGGTCTATTCTGCTGGTGATCCATGCACAGGCAGATGTACTAGTTTTCCCAAGTTCTAACAGACTTTAGAAATGGGACAGCCACTACTGCAGAAACTGACAATAAACAGGAGGAGTGTAACAGCAAAGGCGGTAAGCCTGCGATCCTGATTATGATGCCACAGCAAAGCCAATTTGTGAAAGTTAAGGCAGGCAAGGCAGTTTGGTATAGTGAGCTATCTTTGACTCACACACTCCAGCTGCAAAAGGAACACTCTATACTGCCAGGGACACAAGCTTTGGAATTTGTTACAAAATGGTTATGCTTATAAATGGGGCTCTCTGGAGGTGACTTGCAAATGTTTAGGAGGGGAGAAAAGCATGCCACTTGTAATTAATGCTTCAATTAAAATTGACCCCTTTCTGTAACCAAGGTACTGCTGACAACACACTGGGAGAAGCACCATTAATACTGTGGCAAAAATGCTTATTATTTTATTTGGATGTATTGTTTGAGCTCTGAATATTAGAGGCTGGCTCTTTTGTGCTCAGAGATCTGTGTGCCATCCGATGTTAACTCGTGTTCAAATGGTGTTGGCTTTCAGATAATTATGTCAGATTTCTGCTTTTACGGGAACACACTACTCTTACTCCATTCCCTTCTCAGTTCCTAAGCACTATAGAGAAAGATCCAAATGGCATTTTCTGCAGGTACTCCAACAACTGCCTCCAGGACAATGAACGGAAGGAAACTTACATGTACATCAGGGCCAAACCAAGACATTTTGCTGCCTGAGGCAAAAAATAAGATGGGCCCTCTCTCCTTTCCACATACAAGAGCTGACTGGACTAGCAGTTCTGTCACTCATCAGTGGGAGAGCATCCTCCACCACACAAAAGCAGCAGGCTCGCTGAGGGGGAACAGGCCTCTCTCCTCTTCCAACATTATTCCAACATGGCTTATTCTTCTTTCCTGACTTCTTTCCCTTTGGCCATCATGCTCAGCCGTGTGCTCTTTCTCCTAGCTACAGGACTATGAGGCAGAGTCACCATTCACTGGATAAGGACACTATCAAGTCCAATGATAAATGGCAGGGAAAAGAAGAAGTAGAAGCACCAAACAGGCTAGTTTACTCTCTTTGCTCTTTTATCAGGCTGGCATTTGTCATCCTTCTCTCAGTTCTTGCTGTCCTTCACACTTGGAATCTTTATCCCAGGGGTTGGAGGAGTTGCAGCCCTCCACATGTTTCTTAGGGCTTTTCTGCACTACACTGTTATAGTGCTATTATTCCACTTTCAACATCTGTAGAATTCTGGGGTTTGTAGTTTACTGAGACCAAAGAGCTCTCTCCCTCCACAGCAAACCCCACGCTTCCATAGGATGTTGAAAGTGGAATAATAGCACTACAACAGTATAGTGTGGAAAGGCCCTCAGAGTGTAACTCTAATAATCTTTGACTACCAGCCTCACTAACTGGTGCTTATGAAAGCTGGATTCCAGTAATATGGGTGGGGCAAGATTCCCAATTCTGCTGCACCCCCATCTTGCTTTGATAAGAGATGATGGGTTTGTTTTTGTTTTTTGTTTTTTACAGTTCTAATACTACACATCTTACAGTGAAGTGTGATTACAACTGAAACATATAGCCAGGAAAACATTTTGAGCCTTTAACTGTTGAAGCCTTTAACTTCCACTACAAGAGGTATTGGCAACAGAATATAGCTATGATATTTTATAGAAATTCAGAGGTTCCTCAAGATTTCCTTTAAAACCCAGTGTGCAGAGGGAAGCAGAATTAAACCTGTGGGTTTCATACGGGCAAAGTTTACTGACTCTGATGTCTGTGTGGAAGTGAATCAATTCTCAGGAGCTATCCAAGGTGCTGGTTTTTCAGGGATCTATCCAAGGTGCCGAACTCTATCCCTACAACAGGTTCAACATCTTAGATAGCACCTTTAACATTTGTACTAATACCCAGAATGGGTTTCATGGTGCCACTAACATTGACGGCACAAGCCTATACTGCATATATGTCTACACGAAGGAACAATTTATGTCATGTCCCACTAGAGCAGCATCATTAAGAATAAATGGGATTTCAGAGTATATAACAGCTATAGTATATCTGGTACTTGCCAAAGTTATATTGGGTAATTATTTTGAAACTACAAGGTACAATATAAGAATCTGCATCTAATAACATTCTCCCCAATTCTGCTGTGCCATAACTAGCTCCCATCCATCTGAGAGGAGAGGGTTTGCAAAATAATAACAGTAATAACAACTTAAATCAGACTTTTCATGATTTTTGTCTTTCTTACACATATTTCATGAAGACTAGGTACAGCCTTGACATTAGTCACCGTTGCTCATTAAATATGATATTAAAAACTTGGGATTGATTGTTGATACTGACCCACTTGATCGTATTTTACTGTCTTCCAATACTGTTGTACATCTCCTCAAGGGCTCCAGCAGCCTGAGAGACAATTAAAATCCTCTAATAAATAATATAGAGGTATACATACTATATTTCTATTTATAATTCGTTGGATCTTGGAACTGCATCAAGCTTAGAGAAGGCTAAGTGAAATTAATGGAACTTGAATCACATTAAGTCCTATTGATAATAATCTTCCCAAAGCATGACTAAATCTGAACCCAACTCATGTTTCTAATTACCTGTTTCATAGTAGTCATTATCCTGATCTATTTTTGTATTTACTTTACTGGTTAATAGACATACTATATACCTGTTTATAATGTTCCTAATTAACTTTATATTTTGCAGTTAATATTTTCAAGTCAAGCTAGTCAGTCTCCCTTCATCTTTATATGTGTCTCTGAGAATACATGCCTAACATTATCCAGATTGTTACTATCCTATGGCTTGAATATTATGGCTTCCTTTGTGTGTGCACGCGCCTGCAAGCACATGAAGTTTTGTATCTTCTGTACCAGGGTGGGCAACTGCACTGAGTAGGGGCCCTTTTTCCACCCTGTGCCTGTCCAGTGGGCCACACCACCATGCTTTAGCATACTCAGAGTGACACATCATCATCTCTGGTCACTGTTTTGGGCAATTTTTGGCTGGTGTTAAATTTTTCTTTAGTGTTTTGGAGATGTTTGGTGGGCTTTGGATGGTCAGCGGAAGCAAACCGCAGTGCTTTGGCATGCTCTGGGTGGTTTGGAACCCTGACTGCTTTTAGTGTAGCAACTTTGGGAGGCTCCTGGAAGGTTTTAGAAGCCACACTTAGGGGTCCCAAGGGCTGAGTATGGCCCTTATGTGTTACCATACCCTTCCACCCCTCCTGTAAGATATGTGATTATCATACATTGGACTTATTAATGACCTGAGAAACTGACCAGAGACATGCTCGGGGTCATGAAAGTTCAGATAAGATTATGGGGAAAACCCCAACATTGATGGGTTTGTGCTAATCCCTTCACTGCTTCAGACTCTTGGCATTTTGAATATAGTGAAAGACAAACTGCCCAGATTGATGAGCAATCAGAGACCATCCCTCAGTCTTACAGAGATCTTCCCTGTACCCCCTACCTAACCAAACATTAAAAGATTGTCATGAATCCCATCCATGTTTTGTCACTCTGGAGTTAACCCAAGCAGCCCATTCTGGACTCCTTTGTCAGTCCCATGAGAAAGCCATTACAGCTTTGTCAAAACACCCCTTAAGGGTATGAAATAGGGGATAAAAATCCTAGTTTTGACCCCAGCTAACTGTAGTACATAGTACTGCCGTTCCTCTGTGCTACCCTCAGACACTGAGTCCCTCCACTGTGACTCCTTGTTCAGGACTGGTAACTATCACTCTTTCCACCAATCTCTCTCTATCTGATAAGCCTTGTATGGTTCTTAAGTGTGTCTGATTTCTCATATGTTCATCAATTCAAATAAAATACGTTGTTAACTTTAATTGGAGTCCTCTCTACAGTTAGTACTGGTATACACAGGTGAAAAGATCCTGCCATTACCTTCCTCTCACAGGCCTCTTTTGTGCTATAATTCCCCTATATTCTGAAGAGACACTGGCATTGCGGGTGGACCTCAACTTCCCCCATCTCTTGGCAGCTCTTTGTACACCTCCACCATAAGCAAACAAAAGAGTAATATGCAACTCAACCTATAAGCAAGGCATTCCACAGAAACATCTTATCGGCAAGTATTCAATCTTCTTGTGGTGGCTATGTGTCTTCATTTCTGACTTATGGCAACCCCAAGGCAAACCTATCATGGGGTTTTCTGGGGCTGAGAGTGTGTGATACACCCAAGCTTACCCTGACATTTTTATACACCAGTGTCGGAAACTATCAGGAGTGAGGGCTCTGCATAGGCCTGCATTGTCCTCCCCACCCAAAAGAAAATTCAAAGACAATTGGCATAAAAAAATGTTCTCCAACACCACTGAGGAGGGAACTTTTTTTTAACCTTTTGGGTCCCCCTCTTTTTAGAAACAGGATGGGCCCCTTTTTTAAAAAAAATAGGAAGCAACCAGAAAGTCAACTGCCAAGTCAGTTCCTGCTGAAAAAGGCCACCTCTGCAGGGCCCCCAAAATATGGAAAAATTTTGCAAAGAAAAGGTGTGTGTGCTGGAAGTCAGAAAAACAGTCTTGGGAGGCTGTGGGGTATACTTCCCCCATCACTATTATACACATGTACAAATGCACACGGTCTCTTTATAGAGGTACACATTCCTACACAACATAACACCTGCATGCATATGTGCAGAGGCCTGCACATACATCTGCTAGGCTGTATAAAGGTGTGTAGACCTACAAATGTGTCCAAGAGACAACCAAGATGATCAAAGATCTGAAAACCAAGCCCTATATGGAATGACGTAAGGAGATGGCTAGGTTTAGCTTGGAGAAGCGAAGAATGAGAGGTGTCATGATAGCCATCTTTAAATATCTGAAGGGATGTCAAGTAGAAGATTTGGTTTCTGCTGCTCCAGAGACTAGAACATAAACCAACAGATTCAAAAGAGATTCCACCTAAACATTACGAAGAACTTCTTGACTGTAAGAGCTGTTTGACAGTGCAATAGACTGGGTGGTGGATTTTGATTCTTCAGAGGTCTTCAAACAAGGTTTGAAGGTCATTTTTTAGGTGTGCTTTAGTTGCGTATTCCTGAAAGACAGCAAGGTTAGTTGCATATTCCTGAATGACAACTATGATCCTATGAAAATAAATGTCCATGCATAAATGCCCTCCATTCCCCTCCTCCAATCTAGTCTATATCCAACTCCATAATATTTGAGGAGGGGGAGGGTAAAAAGCCATGTGAACCTTCTTTGCTTATCTTTTTTCCAAGTGAGTATGCTTGTATGCATTTTAAATCATTGGTACTGCTTGAATACCTTCGCCCCACCCCCATTAATTAAAAACTGCCAATTTAGGCAGTCTACAATTGAAATGTGCTTGATTTTCTGTGTGCACTTTTCCCAGGTGAGTGCACAGCCATCCATTAACATGAGAACTGCAGAGGTCCACCACTTGGGTAGCCTAGGAAGTGCAGACTGTGCCAAGCCCACTGAACCTTGGACCAAAGTCAGAGTCCTCACCCATCCTCTGTGCTGCATGGTATGTTCAAGGAATAGGCCAGCCTAGCAAGTGCAGATCTGTCAAATGTTTATCAAGTTGTTCACTAAGTTGCTTGTTGGGAACAATTTGCTAGATAATAACACCATATGTGTCTTCAGAATGCTTGGCGCTCCCTTCCTCTCCAGCTCAATGAAAGGTAGACATAGTTGCAGACTGTTTGAAGAGGAGCACTCACCTAGAAAATTAAGGTCAGGCAGGAACAGATGGCCCCTGGGGTGAAGTGGAACTGTTTCAATCATATTTATCTGTGAAATAACTGGGGCGGGAGGTGAAGAAATGCAAGGCTCTTTGTGTTCTCTACTTTTCAAAGGATTGAAAGCTCTTCCACATGGAAGAATTTTTGTATTGAATACTCATGGTGAAGTTGTCAAAAGTTAACTCTCACTGAAAAACTCAGTTTCCAAATGCAGTTCAACAGGAATTTTGCATCCAACTTTCAATCTTATATATCAAACAGGTTATCCATTACAGTTGGCCTTGCACATTCTCTAGGTTAGGGTTGCAGGACCCCTGCAAAAGTAGAAAAATGCAAATATCAAAGTATGTGTGGGTCTGGGAACGGGCCTGAGGCATGGGCAGGGGAACAGGCATCCAGGATCCAAACCAGCAGAATTTCCGCACTAGACAGTTATAGCGCTATGATTCCACTTTCAACATCCTATGGAATCCTGGGGTTTGCCGTTTCCGCAACTGCAAACCCCAGGATTCCATAGGATGTTGAAACTGGAATCATAGCGCTGTAACTGTCTAGTGCGGAAATGGCCCAGGTCAGGAAAAGGGAAAGGAAAGGGGTTGTGTTCGCATGATGGCTGTACACTTCCACTGTCTTGCTCATCTCCTTCCTTGGAGGTAGGGGGGGCAGCAGGAGAAGGTTTGTGGTGCTGAGAAATTGGGCTGTGATCCCTCCCTAGCTGTCCAGGCAGTGGCTGGTGGAGGAGGAGGAGGAGAAGAATCAGAGGTGGGTTCTTAGAGGGCTGGGCAGCCTTATCAGAGCCATCAAGAGGAAAGGTTCTACCAGAAAATAAGCACTTTGGCAGTGGGGGGGCAATGGTTGGAGAAACTTGCAAAAAATCAAATCCATGAAAGTGAAACCCGCATATGTGGAGGGACAACAATATATGTATTTCAATCTCTCACTCTTTCTTTCTAGAAATATAGACAGATTTTTGAGGGGATTTTTCCCCTCACTCTCCCTTCTCTACTAATTGGGAAGAAAGGAACATGTATTTCTTCTCTTTACCATCAGTCTTTTGAAATGCCCAAGGACTGTTCTGCTACAAATGACATAAACTTGGCTGAGGAATGGCAGAAGACTAGATCAATGTTATTCCAAGAGGGCCAGCTCTAGTGCAGGAGAATGTAGGAATGGTCCATTTCCACTGAATCAAAATGACCAGCCAGCGGCTTCTTGAAAGCCCACAGGCAAGGCATGGACGCAACTGGGAAAGGGTTTGTTTGCTTTTGGACTGCAGTTCCTTAAAATCTTTCAGCCAGAATGGCCAGAGCTATAGTTCCCAAAAGGAACTTTTCCAAGATCTGTCAATTCTATACCCCCCCCAAAAAAAAACCTACTCCTGTCCATTCATGTAGCAGAAAGAACAGTGAATTATTCCCTTGATAGTTTTCTTCCCCTCAATCCTACTGAGAGGTGCATAAAAATATGTACTACTTATTCCAGTCCTTCATCAAACCCCATTTTAAACTGCAATCAGCCAAGAGCTGCACTTTCCTTTCGTGCGCTCAGCCTGATTAGCTTAAATTAAGCTTCATGCCAATCAAGCAGGAAGAAGGAAGGGCAAACAATTCCCCAATGCAGGAGAGCATTTTCAATAAACAAAGAAAAATAAAAATAGCTGATGTAAACTCCCACAAATCCTGGCCACTTGCTCCTTTCTATGCCTCTCGTAGAGTTAGTACAATACTGCAAAGACTTATATGAAAAAGACAAGACTGTCAAGTGTGTTTTTTCATTGAGAGGTAGAATGGTTATTGAGATTGCTATTATAAGAGATGGCAACTTGCGGCCACCCAAACCCTGCTGGAGTCCCATTGGCATAACCAGTGATCAGGCATGATGGAAAATGCAGGTCAACACTGCAATCATGTCTGTTTGGAACAAACATAGGCAGTAGCCTTATACCAAGGCAAACTGCTCATTCATCTAGTTCCCTATTGTCTCTGCCAGCCTACACCAACTTGGTAGGCTCTCCAACTGCTTAGCATTACAAGTTCCATCATTTCCAGCCATCAAGATGGCATGATAGAAGTCTTCCGGCAGATTCAAACCTCCACTGTTCTAGAACTTTTGTGCTGGGCCAGGTGGCTCCTGGAGATTTTTTCCCCCTAGTTTCACTGCTCTGTAGGCTCAACCTAAGTTACAATTTTTAACCGCACTTAAGAGATAATTTTTGTGGGACACCTGCAAAAAGATATTTGGGATAAAGAAATCTCTCCATTTGCATGGCAAGGCACCTTTTCCACAAGCAAACAGAGAAATGGACTTGCAAAACCTGAAAGATCCACATGTCAGCTGTGGCAGTTAGGTAGAAAGACGGAACCACTTCAGGCAGCAGATGCTGGGGGACAGCAACATAAACAGTGGCCTGGCTGATCTCATTAACCTCTTGGATAGTTGCGTAGGAGGACAAAGGACAAAGAAAATATAGTCGACATCCCTGCCCTGCCCCCTTAGACAACTTGCTGCCCTCCAGAATGATGAAAAAGGTTATCCCATCAGAACTACTAACAAAAGTGATTGCATACTCCACATCTTTACATGGAATAGGAATAGGCTGCCAAATGCAAGCAACAAAATGTCTTTGGCCAGTCCCACATTCAGGATCCAGGTTCCACTGGCCAGTACCTGATTCAATAAGATGAAAGCAGCTCATCTATGGAACACATCCTGCCAAACACCTTCACAAAATCCGCATTTAGAGGTTCTAGAGAAGGAGCAGCCAAAGTGGTATGGGAGCTCTTTCAGAGGGTAGTTGTAGGTCTTAGATGCAGTTTAGGCCTTCGATCATTACTAGTCAGAATGGCTCAATAGCACACACAAACACCCTGTATCAGAGGCAGCACATCTCTGTATCTCCGTTGCTGGGTGATGTAAACTGGAGGGTGCATTTGCACTCATCTGGTGGGCCACAGTGGGAATTCAGTGGTGGACTAGGTAAGTCCTCAGTTTGATTCAGGAGCGTTTTTCTTAGGTTCTTATGTTTATCCCCTTGAATAAACAAGGATAATCCATGCTTTTTGCACAACCCCAAAGAGCCAAAATGAATGCAGCTTTAAAGAAATAGCTTGCAGCTCTGCATTTCTCTACAGAGGGACTTGATCTGAATTGGAACGCCTAGTGCACTGGCTGGTTGTGTTAACATTTTGCCTCCTACTGAGGTCCTGAACTTCACTGACAGGGCACACTTGCAATTTACATTGCTAGAATTGACTTGTGATTGCTCCCCTTAGCTACATTTTTAAAATAATGTGTAGCTTGACTCTAAGATGCCAAAGGACCAAAGAGTTCTTGCCCTCTGCAGCCACTTGGGTTGCAAAGGCGAGAAAGGGCAAAGGAGAGCAGGACCTGGCACGCAAGAGAGAAGAAATAGTTATTGAAGGGTCACCGAAAGCATAAATAACAGAGAAGGAAGTGCTAAAGAAGGGTGGAGGGAAAAGACAGAGAAGCTGCAACTTGGCAGTGTGGGAGTTTGGTCTAAGGCATAAGTCATAGTTATATAAAAATTAATTCATTAACCCTTTTCAGTGGGTTGGAGAAGAGAAGCCTGAGAGCTGACGTGATAGGAGTCTTTTAAGCATCTGAAGGGATATCATACAGAAGATGGAGCAAGTGTGTTTTACGCTTCTGCAGAGACTAGAATGCAAACAAGTGGATTCCAACTACAAGAAAAGAGATTCCACTGAAACATTAGGAGGAACTTTTTTTAATGTAAGAGCTGCCTGACAGTTGGCTGTACTGCCTCTGAGAGTGGTGGAGTCTCTTTCTTTGGAAGTCTTGCAGAGCTTGGATGGTCATCTCCCAGGAGCGCTTTAGTTGTGTATTACTGCATGGCAGAGGGCTGGTTGGATGGCCATCACAGCCCCCTCCCCAGTCTATGATTCAATACAATTGTGGTAAAATTAATAAGCTAATGCTAATCATAAATGCATTCATGGTTCAGAGTATTGAAAACTTTGGTCATGCTTGTCCTAACCAGAACAATGAAGTTCCAGGCTACCACCCACAAGACACTTATATTTGACTTGTCAGATCACAAACTGAATACACCCATGTCACCAGTATCATTCTGCCAGAAGTGCTCTGGAGTATCCATCCATCACAGTCTGTCCCCAAGGAATCTCAGTCGGCTCTCTTCAAAGCTGCCTGCCTTTATGGTCCGATTAGGTCACCAGGTGACAAACCTTGCGCTATTTGCTTGCCCTCAGTCTTGTGGACAGTGGTGTGTGGACACAATGAGAGCAGAACTGTGGACACTACAAGACTGAGCTATCAATATATACATACATATGCACACATATATATGTATATGCTGTGCATCTGTTCACTTTGAAGTGGAATCCTGTGTCTTATACACAGATAGCTATTTGCCCTTATTACCCTAATCCCCTTTTTGTAACCATTCTTTTTTCATATGCTTGTTTTCTACCCGTTCTATTTGAAATTTCATTCCTTTCATCATTCTTGATTCAAGCTTTTTTCCTCCACTATCCTCCCTAGCACAGGCAGCCACACCTTCTCCCAAAAGATTTTAAATACCAAGGAAGGCTTTTGCCCTGCTACTGAGAACTATATAGTCTATTACCACTAGAGGGAGCATGTAGACTGTTTGTCATCCTTATACCAACAGGTTAAGATTTCACGTGAGCCCCTGTGTAGTGGTTTGAGTTTTGGACTAGGACACTGGGAGATCAGCGTTTAAATTCCTGAGCAGGCACAGAAACTCACGAGGTGACCGTGGGCAAGTCACACACTCTCAGCTTCAGAGAAAAGCAAGAGCAAAGCCCCTCTGAACAAATTCCAAAAGAGAAAACCCCATGACAGGTTCACCTTAGGGTCACTTGAAGGCACACAAGATTGATTTCACACTGTCATTGCTGTATGTAAAGACTTCCTGACTTTTGGAGCGTGTAGTCCTTATTTTGAGACACGATAGGACTCACCAGCTGGACAAGAGCTACCATACCGTAAAGCTCCAGTCACTGAGAGACTGGCCTCAGCTAACACGCTACCTGGTCTTCCACGGCAGAAGGCGAAGGGAAACAGACCTTATGAAAACCGTGCTTCAATTTGCACTCCAGGAAGTGCCCATGCCAGTTTGGAAACACCATTGTAATTAGGGGACAAAGTGACTTTACCCATTCCCATTTGTAACCGTCCTCCTATACAAAGGAAATGGAAGCTCGTGAAACGCAACACCTAACATGAGCGCCTAAGAACCCACAAGGTACGCAGAAGATAACCTTCTCTTCTTTGAGACTGCCCAGAATCTAGATACTTCAGTGATTGCTCCGTCACATGTCTGAAAGGGCCAGGTAAACAAGTACACAAGAATCTTCTCTGTAGTTGTACCTCTGCTGTGGAAACTCATGCTTGCAGCCATTCCCTCCCATTCCTAACAAGCTTCTGGCAAGCAACTGGGATTGCTTTTTTTCCCCACATAGTTCTGGCCAGTGTTAGAATTTGATTTTGATTTTTTTACCGCCGATTTTAAAGGAATTATTTAAAGGGGTGTGTGTGTGTTAAGAAGGGGGTATGCCACCTATTCTGGATCCCTTTGGCTGAAAACTGACGAACCACCACTTTTAATAAAAATAGTGAATTGGCAGCCAGCCATTTTGGAAGCATCCTTGCTGTGGATAACATGTACAAAGTGTCAGCGTGCATGCAGTGATGTTTAACTATCTTGTTTTATGACAGTACTTCAGTAAGGGAAATATGACTTTTGAGTGAATAAAGGCATGAAAATGATGCTTTTACTCCACAGGTTTCCTCAGCACAAGAAGATTCAAGTGCAGAGAACAAACAGAACGGATTTCATCCATCTCTCTTTTTGAGGCTCCAAGACATGCATGTGGATTCTTATAACCTACACAAAGTGGGCAAGAATCCAACAGACATCTAACAGCCAGAGCTGGACAAGATGAACAAACCAAGCAGAATTTCATCCTTTGCTGTCTTATTCCATTTCCTTTTGGCTTGATACCGATTTTGCCCTTAAGAAAATGGAGAAGCGATTAATTGAGTGAAGATAACAACACAGAAACTTCAATTAACAGAAGTGTTACTGACCATGAAGATTATACAGATGTTCTGGGTTCCTCTGTGAAACAGTGTCTCCAGAAACAGCATTCAATACATATCAAGTATACATTATCATCTTTGCCATTAAATATAACTCATGTTTACAAGAAACTACTTTCACACAAACTAGGATTTCAACACTTGTGGTACTTCTGCATATGGTGATTTGTGTGGGCATTATGCATGAGAGCATGCAGTTAGCTCATCAGCTACATTAAAAAGGCTGAGCAGTCTTTTTGGCATTCATTCTAAGCCAAAGAAATTAGCAGAAGATAGACTCCAACATGGGAGGTAGCGCAAAACCCCTGCAACAGGAAGTAACTGGTAAGACTCAGGGCCTCACTTCCTGCTCTGCGCTACATCAACGTGGGAGGATTCTCCAGAAACACCCTCATATTTCTACATGGAAATCTGCTCATGGAGTCATTCTTCAATCATCCAAATATGCTAATGGCAGCACCCTCATGAAAGCATTTTTCAGGTTCAGCAGCTATATAGGTGTTCTAGCACTTGTTCTCAGCTGCTGTAGAAACATTCCCTCTTCAGGACAATTTACGAAAAAAGTTCTGGGAAGATACAAACCATGAGAATGACTAGCCAAACCAAAAAAAAAAAAAGGGAAAGCAGTCTAACTTATCTAAAGGGTGTAGATCAGTGAATTTCAAGCTTAAGTCACTAGATTCGGGGGGGGGGGTGCCTCCAAGCTCCCAGAGGCCAACCAACAGCAAGTGAGCAATTTTGAGAACTGTAATATATGGAAAACCAAAGACTGGCAACTACTTGAATTGGCGACCCAAAGGTGCTTCTAGATTCCCCCAAATGGCATTCTTATGCAGTGGGTCCCCAATATCTGCTAGGGTTTGGTTTCTGGATTCCTCCATGGATACCAAAATTTGTCAATCCTTGAGCACCGTAACGGTGCAGTAAACGATGCAGTAAAATGGCACCCCTTATATAAAATGTCTTAATCAAAATTTGCTTTTTGGATGTTTTTGGGAGAACACTTTTTCAAGCTGTGATTAGTTGAATCCATGGATACAGAACCCCCAGATATGGAGGGCCAACTGTACATTGCTGCAGAATCAAGTGCTGTGTACTCTTCTGTGTTAATTTTATGCCATTTCATGCTTTGGTTACCAAATATGACTTCCAGTTCACACAAAGCACTGAGCAGCACGTAAACACAGTTATTTTGTAGAAAGCCTGTAGCCTATGTTTAGCAATTAACTCTTCACGTGGGATGCAATCACAAGGGCATCTCCCAAAGCAATTATGCCCACTTTGAGAAGGAACCCGTGTTGCTTCCTCTGCCACTTTTAGAGCTCCTTTTTTGCAGTAATACTAAGCAAAGCAAGAAGGCTGAAACACTTTGTCATCAAGTTCTAGAAGATCCCAAACTGTGCAGATGACCCATTTGTGAGACTCATGGGGACCATAAAGAAAAAGCAACAGCTTACACCACAGCATTTTATACAGGGACATGACTGCATTAGCCAATGTCTGAACTTCCCTTCCAAGGAATTTATTCTGCCCATTTAAACTCTTCTTTAACAAGATGTGCCATTCTGGAAAATTAACATGAGGCCAGATAGAACAAGATGCCAAAAACCTGCCATCTTGTTCTATCAAGAGTGAAAACAATGTTAACCCCACCTTTATATACTTGCAAATAAGTTCTCAAGATCTGCATCCAAGGAAGTATGGTTAACATAAAGCTAAAAACACGTTTTATTCCAGGTACTCTTGGATAATTAGCTAGGGAAAAAATTAAGGAGGTTTTTTTTTCCTCCTTTGCATGGCTAGTGCAATTTTTATTTATGAAGTCCACTTCAAGAATGTAAGCAAAAGGGAGGCGGCAGTCATTTGACAGCATCTGAAACCTGAGGGTGTCCCTGCCCATGGACCAGACAGCATGTTTACTTGGCCTGGCGTTAAGACACCAAGAAGATTTGCAACCGAAAAATTGCACCCCTTTTACTGGAGGCACAAGACCACAAAAATACTCCTCTTGTGCAAACGTAATAGCTTGAAAACAATTTACGCTAACAAGTACAAGGCTGGCTTTTCTAGGAATCAAGGGGAGCAGCTCCGAAACCAACTGTGTTCAGAAGAAGGTATTTGAGAATTCAGTTGGAGGGTGTCCTGACGAAACGGGGGCACTAGCAGTGCGTGCTCGCTCGCTCGCTCTCTCTCACACACTCACACACACACACACACACACACACACAGTCTTTGTAGCTCTTCAACAAAGCCAGTTTATGACATCAGCACAATCAAGCAGTGAAGTGCCTCCCAGACTGCAAGTGCGACACTGAAGTCTCCCACACTAGCAGGCACGTGATAGAATGTCACATGAACAGAAAAATAGCAAGTAAGTATCATTCAGGCTGGATTTCTGCCCTTTGAAATCCATGAAGCATAGAAAATGATCTTTTTTTATACATTACAAAGTCAAGTGGCAGGTATCCTTATAGACTGTAATCCTTTCAAGTGGGTGTGTGCTGCTGGAAGTTTTTCAAATGAGCTGCCTTTTCACACTACACAATTATAGTGCAATGATTCCACTTTAATTGCTACGGTTCCATCTTACAGAATCACAAGCTTTGTAGTTTTGTCAAAGGCTCCAAAGGAACTTTCCAGCTGAGTATTCTAGAAGCCCCTCCCTCAACTGCCAACCCCAGGACTTCACAGAATGGAAACATGGCAATTAAAGTGGAATCATTGTGTGACACCTGTACGGTGTGAAAGGGCCCCAGGATAATGCTATTGCAAGTAGGCAACTGTACCCTTCAATTTCCAAGGAGCTCTACTACAAACCGGAAAGACACCCTAAGAGTCTGGAATGTTGCAGCTGCATTTATATAAAAGATGGGAACACCTTCCAGATGCTATTGAAGTGTAACTCCTAGAATTCCTCATCTTTGATTACACTGGGAAGGATGCCTGGGACATTGCAATCCACAGCATACGGTAGGCTAGGACTTTGCCTGGAATACTATCAGGGTTTTAAGAACATAAACTGAGTTGTGGGTGAAGTAACACATATTTTCACAAGAAATATTTGGCTCTAAGTGAATCAGCCACCAGGAAACATGAAAGAAAGAAACCAGACAGCATTTCCGTGACAGCATCAGATGGTTTACACTTATGACCATGTCATTTTAATGGAGACTTGTTAGAGATCCCTCCCCATGTTTTACGCACAAGCTCCCACTGGCCATGATAGGAGTCCACCACAGAGCAGAGAGGAGCTATTAAACTTCTTAAGGCTGTATTGTTCAAACTGGACTAGAATAAAAATAAGCATCCCAGAAAGCACAGGTTTGTTTTCAAATGCAGGGTCTAATATTCAAAAAAAAAATTCCCAACTCTGACCCCTATTTTTAAGACATTTTCTTCCTGGGGCAAAGCAGTATCAACAGTTTCACTTCCACTGGATGTTCAGCTGGACCGAGGGGAAAGGCGGGAAAAAGACCCTCTCTCCAGACACACAGAAGACTTACAACCAGGAGGAGGGACAAACCTTTTTCACAGTTAACCACAAATAAAAGTGCAGGAAGTGTTCAAGTAGGGCATTAAAGAGTTTAGGCAGAGGGTGTGGTATTTTGGCTTGGTCATCTTTTCGAAGCTCTGCGGGGGTCCCTCCCATTACTTATTGTGCTTTGAAGGGGACGAGCATTGTTAGATGGCACTGATGGAGGGGGCGCTCCTCGTCCACCAGCCCTCCCGGTACCTGCATAGGAGGGGGCATGGTTATAAGCAGTAGACAAGCCGCTCAGCTCAGGTCCTGTTGGCAAACCATTGCCTGAAGAATAAATAAACAGAGAGAGAGAGAGAGAGAGAAATGGCATCAGATACTCCAGGCTCTCAGGCTTACAGTCCCTCTGTTCTGAAGACAGCTTTGTCTTTTAAGCAGCCTCGCCCTCAAAACCCAGGAACACTTTTACACAAGGCTGACAAGAGCTGAGAAGGCATCTGTGGGGAACACTGAGTCCCCAGGGACAGCCTACATTTTCAGACACCACGTGATGGTAACCAAGGCACAGAGGAAACAAGTTGCTACACGCCTCCCTGACTTAGCAGCATCTTCTCAGAGTTCTGCTTTAACCGATAGCAAAATCTGTTTAGATGCTACAGCTGACCTCCAAGTTGACGCAGGTGCTCAAAGGAAAAGGGAGAATGGAAGAGAAGTGAAGCAGGCAAGGGACTCATCATCACCGCAATAACAAGAGGGAATACAAAACCATTCTGTAACATGTTGACCTATATAATGAGCACAGAGCCACAGAAGGGTTTATCTTTTCACATCTACCACCACCACCCTTGCCATATGAGGAGAACTGTCCTGAGCTTCTGCTCTTGACAGAACAGTTCTTCTAAACAATAAACTTCTGGCAACCAACTGAAACTGAAACCCACCACTGACCCCACAAAAGACTATGTGCTCACCTGACCATGTTGCCATTTGATAAAAACAGCTGACCATTCATTTAGGCTACAGCTGAAAGAAAACAGATTCTACACTTTGTGGAGGATGATCAGTAGAACCATGCTGATGAGGAAAGTATTAGCAAAGCAACCAAAAAGTGGCAGGAAGACTAGCCAGGAGAGGGAAGGAGAGAGGGAGAGATAAAATATGAGCAGATATGCTGGGAAAAGCTAAGATTGCAAAGTGAAAGTGACTTGGAAGCAATTGGAAACATCTCCTTTTGGTCTGAAACAGACAGGTGATCTTTGCGTCTAAACCAGCAATGGGGACTGTGGGCCCTCCAGATGGTGTTGAACTGCAACCTCCATCATTCCTCATCAGTGGCAATGCTGGCTAAAGATGCTGGGAGTTGCTGTCCAACAACCTCTGGAAAGCTGGTTTAAACAATGGTCTACTAAAACAAGTCAACAGAAATGCATAGATTTTGATCTTAGCTTGTTTTCAGTAAGCCACTTTAAACTAAGTAGCATAGTATTCCTAGTTCTCATTTCCAAAAATCATTCTCTCCGTCTCTCATATGGACAAACACACTCTTACTTACCAGCTGGCCCAAAAGTACAAGTACCCAAATTAGCTGATGGAAGGGAATTACTCTGCTCACCCTGTGCCTTTAAAAGAAATGTAAGAGAAATCTGTTAAGAAAAACAACCTACTTGTCAGCACAGAAAGCAATGTAGGGGTTCCAAGGGGCAATGCTTTTTACTCTTAGCAAGGCACCTTTGGCCCCATCTCTTTAAATGCTCATCTCCTCCCAAACAGAACACCAGACCATCTGGTAGCAAATATCATACTTCGTTTAGCCTTAGCCAGCCAGGGATGAACAGAAGAGAAATCCTCATCATCTGAAGGGACACAAGGTCCCCTGGCTTGAAGCTGAACCCTACATGAAGCTGCTGAACCACAGACACTCGTACAAAGCAGCACGCATCTGACATACCGCTTTGGTGGCCTGCCCAAGGTGATCCGAGTTGGGCTCACTGAAGTTAGGCACTTCAGAGTATACCATGCAGAACCTGAAAAGCAAAACAAATTCATGAGAGTGTAAAGTATTTTGCTAAAACTCTCTCTGCCAGCCTCATCACGGAATGCATTTATTCCCAAAGACAGGCAGGGATGCACACATTCCCCACTAACAAGGTTCACACTGGATGGTTGCTCTTATCAACAGGAATGAGACCCAGTCCTAAGCATGTCTACTCAGAAGTCCTATCAACTTCAAGGAAGCTTCCTTTCAAATACATTGCTGTTCTGGACACAGTGAAGTTCCCTTGCTTCTTTTACACACGGCATTCAAGAGAACGGTCAGATTTTGAGTATGGTTGGGGAATATGTGGCCCTGCAGGTGCTAATGAACTACACCACTCTTCATGCCAGGCCTTGACTACACTGGATGGACAGATGAACCCTTGAAGTCCAACAAAAGATGAAGGTGGCCCCTCCCCTAGTTTAATGTAGTATGAATCCCTGCTCCATAACTACTGCTTGAATCTTTCAAGTTCCATAAAACACTGGTTTCAGGTCATGTTATACTGTAGAACTTCAGATACAACTTTAAGTTGTCCGTGGAATCATCAAGCACTCTCTAATGTTGAGAAAAGATTGGCTCCAAGACTAGTCTAAAGTAGGAGCTGTTAAGTCACAATTAGCTCAGCAGGCACATCTTGCACATTAGCCAAAGAATCCATAGACATCAGAAAAGATCCCATCATGCCTCTGATTACAGTTCTTTCCATGCACATTCCAACTAAAAACAGGCAACAGTACATCAACCTGTGATAAATATTGCTCATCCCCACTAAAATCAGAAATAGTGACTGATTCCAGAAAGCTGCTTTAATCCTCCTAAACCTCACAATGCTACTAAGAAACCACCTCCTTTTCTGAATATTAGTACCAGTCAATTCTAGAGTAGTTCCAATGAGATGGTTTCACTTTCAAAGACAGTGCGTCTGTCCACTTTTCTCCACAGCAATGTGCCATGAAGCATGGGCACTTACTTGCTTGCTTGCTTTCTCCTTTTCAAGTGTAAGATCAAAATGCTGAAGATTTTTCTTAAAAAAAATGAATAACCAGAGGCCATACTTTGCACAGTAGACAGCAAATACAGCCATGCAAAGCCCTTCAGCAGTAATTTTATAATCTTTCACATCCTACAGCTGGGAAATCTCCACATTTGGGGCTGTCTCGTACATGCATGAGCATTGCTCAGTTACTATACACATAATTAAGAGCAGCTGAATCAGAAAACACTGCCATTTGATGTGATGTCAAGAACCACAAATGTCTTACACCCATTGTTATTTGTGTAATGGCCCATCCATGCATCCATCCACTCATGAGAAGCTGCAGTCATCAACATGTAAACACATCTGGGTGAACCAATCCCTAGAATAATGCATTTATGTTTCCAAAGACACTGAGCTGTCTGTTTTTAAATTTGTATCACAGGTTTCTACCTATCCAAGACAACTTTCTATGTTAGAGAAGCAAAGGAACAGCATCATACCTGAAAGCAGCATTCCCCAGCTTGGCACCAGCTAGATGTTTTGAATTAAAACTCCAATCATACCCTGCTGCTTGGCCAATGGTCAGGACTAACAGGAGTTGTGGTGCAAAGCATCTGAAGAGCACAAGGTTGAGAAGGCTGCCTCAGTGTCCCGACATGGAACAAGGAACCTTTGGGCCTCCAAATGCCTTGGACTTCCAACACCCAGAAGCCCCAGCCAGCACAGCCAATGGTAAAGGACTATGGGGGTTGTGATCCAAAACACATGAAGGGACAATGGTTCCCACTTCTGGCTTAGACCATCATCACTGTGCCCCAAAAGACTCTGCTAGATGGAGGGGGAAATTTACCTTTACACCCCTAGAGAGGCTGGCTCCTCCAAGACAGGCTGGAGCTCATGACCAGAGTAGAATGTGGAAGCTCGCATTGCGGCTGCCTCTACCGTACCTGGCCTGTGGATAAATAGAGGACTTCAGTTTTCAGCGCTGCAAGTCCTTGAAAGCGATAATTGTGTTAACCTAATAAAGGAGACAGCTTACATGGCTAAAACTTACCTGTTTACAGCTGTACCCAAGAAGAGAAATTCAGGCCACATGGAACCCCTTTAGGGATGTATGCCTGAGCAAGTCATCTTTTATAAACAATCACAAGTGGGATCAAACACTTTTCCATTTGAAAAAGCCAAAGTGTCAAGAACAGAACTCTCTAGCAGACTACCTGACTAAACACCATAAAGCACTAATAACATACAAGTATATGTTACTTGAGGTCTGGTGGCACTGTGTCATACCTACCAACGCAGGCTGCCCAGCGCAAGGCTGCAAGCAGGTGTACCAAGTACGTGCAAAACCAGATACTCACTCTCCAATTTTTTGAAGGTCGCCTCCCCTTCCAGTGTAAAGCGTAAGGCATCCTTTCCACAGAGATGCATACCTAACCAAAAGAGCACCAGTAGCATTAGAAGCATTGGAAGGAAAAAAAAAGGACTGCTCCAATTTGACAGAAGAAAAAGCAGGACATGGCCCAGCTAAAGTTAAGCACATCTTTATCTCATCATTTTGCAGAGTTAAGTACTGATCTAAAGAAATCAATAGGATTTTGAACTGCTGAACAGAACATGGTGGATTTGTCCAAGAGGCAGTTTTGATATTTCATTAGCAGAAGTCCTACCACATTTGTGTTCCAAAGCTATGCTCCTCTGCAGTTTTCTTCATGGGCCTCTCACTGTAGCCGTTGCCACAAATGTTGGGTCTGCAGAGCTCACACACGCCTCTTTCGCTATAGCCAGATCAGTAAGAACGTGCTCTCTAAGCTGATTCTCTAGCAAAGGGGCAGGAACCATGTAGCCCTCCGAATATTGCTGGACTGAAGCTCCCAGCATTCCTCACTGCTGGCTTGGGCTGCTGCAACACCTGTAGCACGGCGTTATTACCAACCCGGTTTCAGCACAAGGCTGGAATACTTCACAATGTTCAACTCCATC
This sequence comes from Cyclura pinguis, assembly GCA_030412105.1. NCBI lineage: Eukaryota > Metazoa > Chordata > Lepidosauria > Squamata > Iguanidae > Cyclura > Cyclura pinguis. The sequence goes on from CM059599.1 coordinate 209,143,503, forward strand.
AGTCCCAGCTAGCCTGACCAGCAGTGAGGTATGATGGGAATAGCAGTTCATCAGCATCTCAAGGCCCTAGGATTCTCAACCTCTGCTCTAGCACTCTTTTCTTCTGCTAGGATATCAAGATAAAAGCATGACTCTCCTCACTTTAGAGTACAATGGCCATTGTCTAATCAAACTAAACAGCTTTGAGACAGTCATCAGAAACTTAATTTGTTGACAGTAAAAAAAATGCTTTATTGTGCCTTTGATCTACAAGTAGTTCTAGGCATTAGTCATAAAAAAAGTTGTCACAATCTGTCCATGCCTTCTAAGCAACCATGAGGCCTGGAGAGTTAATTCCCAATCGAGCAAAAATGACTCACAGTCAAGTATTAGTGTTCATGTTTGCAGGACTCCAGGTGCAACCAAGTGGCACCCCTGACTGCATGATCAACATGAGCTAAACTGGGACCATTACCTAAAAGCCAGAACTTATGTTCCATTACAGGGGAAGGGATCACATGACCCTTCATATGCTGTTGGATTGCAACTCCCTGAATTCCTCACCATTAGACATACTGGTTATGACTACTGAGACTTGAAGTTCAAAAGAATCCAGAGAACAATGCAATTCCCATTCCTTTTTAACAAAATACATGGGTGGGCATGAATAAGGCCAAGCTCTTTATCAGTATTCTTTGATTTGGCTTTCTTTTCCTGTCTTGCATTCATATGCTAACCCAGTAGAAATTAAGCACTGCACAGCTAGTTGAGACATTGCTGTGATTCAGAAACTTATAACTGCATACCCAACAAGACTCGTCACTGGGAGAAAAACTCACGAAAATCCTCACAGCAAAAACTCACAAAAATTCTCACCTCCCTTATTTTCAGATTCTAATGACTAAATGACTGGCAGTTGTATTGTGGAACATGGAGCAAAAAGAATTAAAGGAATAACTGACTGATACACCAGGAAAATAATTTTTGTACTGTTACTTTCACTGTTTTTTCCATAGCAGATTGGGAGGTGCTGTTTGTAATCAATCTTACATTTCCAGCTCACTACTCATTTGGGCCCTTAAAGCTAACACTTGAGCTCATCAAGCTAAAAAAATCTTTTACTTATTTAATAATTAAATCATTATCTTATAAGAGACCTATTCTCAAAGTTGGGAAGGGGGAAACCCCACACTAAGCACCTAAACACTTTCTTGCCTCTACATTTCTACAGTTTTCAAACATAGATGGCACAACTGTTATAAGTTTATCAGTGTCCAAACAAATTAGTCATTAGTCAAACAATATGCCACTCTGTGCTGACAGTGGTAAGCAGAAGTTCTCTCAGAAATGGAGAATGACCTTCACATCATTTCTAAAGCCAAACTGTAACAGTTTACAAGTTATCCTTAGGATTAAAAGCTTGTCACATATGCATATAGGTATGAAGGCAATCCAAGAACTCTGTATGGCCCCACAGAAGCAGCCATGACTGCATTTTCAACCAAATCCAAGAAGTGTGTTCTTGCAACATTTTGGACAATTCTTTGTGCAAATCACATTCGTATGCAAGACATCTTTGAAGTGGTTCTTGGAAGATACATATGGAGTTATCCCACCATTATCCCCATGACAATCCTGTGAGGCTGGTTTGGCTGAGAGAGGAAATTATTTGGTCAAGGCCCCCTGATGAACTTCAAAGATTTGAAGACAAGCCAATGCAGCTTACTGACAGACTACACTGCATCACCCTCTATATGTAGCCTTGCATGTCTTCCTTGCTGTCCCTACTCTTGCTGTACTAAAGGAAAACCACTCCTAAAAAGAGTAGTCTAGGTTTTCCTGAAGGACTTTCAGATGACTTTGCCATTGCCACATAAAAAGGTCACAGAATCATGGAGTTGGAAGGGGCCACAAGGAATATGCCACACAGGAATATGCAATTAAAGCACTGTTGAAAGATGCCCATCCAGCCTCTGTTCAAAGTCTTTTCAGCTCTCAAGCAGCATTTACAGTCAACAGGTTCTTCCTGACATTTAGGATTACAGAATTCCCTTTCCAAACATTCCTAGCCATGTGCTACCATGTTACCTTTTGACACAGCTTAATGGCATTAGTGGATTCTATGACCTTGGGCATGTCACTCTGTAACGTTCTAGTTATACAATGGCTATAAAAATTACTCGTCATACCAGGCAGTTTGATGGAAGCATTCCCACTGGTTAAGCAATGATGTACACATCAGTTGTGCAAACAAAGCAAGGTGCTTTTAAACCTAGATGGGGGGAGGGGTACTTTTACATGGAAAAAGTTGCACGATTCCTTTCCAAAAAGCTCATCTCGGTCCATTCAACAAAGAACATCTAGCAAAATTAACTTGTGAGGGAGAAGAATGACATTCGCCTTTAGGGATAAAATTCACTATATTTTTGATATCAAATACTGCTGCCCGAGGACAGCATTGTTAGCATTTTCAACATCATTAAAATTTAAGTATTTAGCATTTTATAGGCCTTGGTATACACGATAATCTTTACACCCTATAAATTGGCTCATGCTGTCATGTCCATACTGCAAATGACTGAGTGGCTGAGAAACTTCCTAAGATGACCTTGAATGTTCAAGGCTGGCACAATTTTTTAAATAAAAGTCAATATGTGTCACTATATTTTGATCCAGCTTTCTAAATCAGAATAAAGACAAGCACTTTTCTCTCAAAAAATATAGTAGGAAAAGCATATTAAACGTTAATAGCAACTGATGGGCCAGTTAATGCAAAAGCAAGCAAGTATCTGTTGGGTTCTCATGTTTAATTATGTTTAGAAAACAATATAATACAGCAATCCTTCTGAGCTCATGTGAGCTGCATTCGCTATTTGCAAATAGCACACAGTTGTTATAAGATACAAATGTTTTCACTGTTAGCTGCTAGTTTTATTTCTCTTCATTCTAAAGCATGCCAACCTCTCTGCTGTGCCTGAAGGTAGCTTGCCAAAAGAAGCAAAAAAAACCAGCCAGTACAGAAGTGGTATGTTAATAATAATCTTACAAGCTGGAGCCTGAATCCTCTAATACATCAAATTTTAAAAAGGTGTACAACAAACGGACACATTTGGTTTTTTTACTGTATGTGTAAGGAAGCCAAACACTACACTGATTGACCACAAGGGATGTACCACCGCAGATTTAACTCGGCAGATACTACACAGTTAGGAAAGCACAGAAAAGGCTGGAAACAGCAGGCCTCAATGTTTTGGCTTGATAATGAATTACATATTGGGCCACCTTGCACATTAAGCACCCAGTGAAAAACGTAAATGTGAGAATATGTTGACTCCTGCATGTACCTTCAAGCATGGCACCAGCTGCCCACCGACCACACTGGGCCATGCTACCTGACACAGCAGCAGACTTCTGTGAATAAAGGGAACTGTCACTGAGCTCACGTAAGACAAAGGGGTGGGGATCACAAACCATGGCCAATTAAGAACTAAGAGTTGCAATCCAAATATCCAGAGAGCTTTCGCGTGTGTGTGCATATGTGTGATTATCCATGTGTACTGTTGTGTGCCGTTTCCATCTTATGGTGATCCTATCAGAGAGTTTTCTGGTGCTGCGAGTATGTTATGAGCCCAAGGTCACTCAGTGGGTTTTCATGGTCAAGCAAGGAATCAAACCCTGGTCTGTAACATTCAAACCACCGCATGACATTGATTCTCATATATGTTTGTAAACAATACAATTATTCATTAATTATTAATTATTTTTCAATATTTTTATATTTAAATATAATTATTAATTAATTTTAAAAAATTAACAATACAGTACCATAATTAATGTAAATGTAAAAACAAATTTAAAAATAAGAACACTAGAATACAATGCAGGCTACTTACTGAATAATTCCCCTCCTGGTGTGGATCTGAACCATAACTTATGCCAAAACAAACTAGGACAACAAACACTATTATGAGGAAAGGTTCACTGTGATCTTTCCTTTGAGTCCTGGGTTTTAAGTCCCACTCATTCCCTGTACAAAGTCAGTCCATTTCTGCACTAGACTGTTATAGTGCTCTTATTCCATTTTCAACATCCTACGGAATCCTACGGTTTGCAGTTTAGGGAGGGGCAAGTCTAGTGCGGAAATGTGCTCAGCGTGTCCTGAGCACAAGCTCTAACATTGTGATCCTCACTCTAGCTGTCTTGGACAAAAAGAAAACAGCTCTGCTTTTCTGTAATACGAAAAACCCAGTCTACCCAGTGTTTAAGAACTGCAAAAGTATAAAAACCAAAACCAGACTATGCAGGAAATGTGAGTGGGTCATTGTTTCCTTCCAGAAAGAAACCACCACCAGCTTCTTAGAAAAATGAGTCACTGACCACAGCGATCAAGGAAGGCTGCATCATTGTGACCCAAGCCAGAGGTGACAGAAGACAACCTATTTGTTTAAACCTGCATCTGCCCCAATCATGGACCAAGCAGGGAGAGTGAGTGTGTTCGAATGCATGTACGATTTGAGGATGGAGGCAGTGGCAGAAGTGACAGTGAAAAGTGTTGAAAACTTCCTGTGTTTGCTACTTCGCTCCCCAAGTACTTTTTGTCCTCCCAACTTAGCTCACCAGAGCACCACTGAAACTTGACAACTCTGCAGAGAGGCATGTTGAGGTGGGAAGCTGAGCTGCACACAGTGGGAGATTCAGCCAGCATGCTGTAGTGGTTTGAGTGCTGGATTAGAACTCCAGAAGACCAGGATTTGGGCATGGGCAAATCACACTCTCTCAGCCTCAGAGGAAGGCAATGGAAAGAGGGGCCTCTGAAAAAAATCTTGCCATGAAAAACCTATGCTAGAGATCAGAGTCAAACTGAAGACAGGTAACAGTAACAATAAAATACAGTAGGAGATGCCAGAGCACACAGGCTGTATGCTGGAAGGGCCCGATTCAAACCTCAGGAATCTGGGGTAGCAGGTGACAGGGAAATTCCAAGAGCTGCCTGCTGCCAATCAGAACAAGCAATACACCAGGCCAAAAATACAACTTCCTCTGCAATGGTCATTTACAGTGGGTTATGGAAACTGTCAGCCTGTGAAGCACCAGCACTAAGAAAGACAGTCTCCATAATTAGCCGCCTCAAAGGAGAATTCAAAAATGCAGTGGTGACGGATCCGGATCTTTATGTGTACATATGCCTGCATGCTTAGTAGGGATAAAAATTCTTGCTTGCTGCGTTGGCATGGGCAAACCCAAGAAACCACATGTCCCCCTCCACCCACAAAGGACAGGAGAGATATTTTTGGTCTGAAAGTTTTGACATTCTCAAGAATAATTTTTGGTACAAACTGCAAAGTAAACCAACAGCTGCTGCCTTATATCATGGGTTTAAAAAAAAAATATTAAAGCCTCACCATCACTTTTTGGTCTTTTTGACCTGTCTATCTGTGCTTGCTATGTTATGTGCTTTGCTTCACAAAGCAGCAATTTTTGTGCTCAGAAATTTCTGCACAAATTATGGAAATTTTGTTATGAGAAGGCAAAGCGATCCTCATCTTACAGAGGCCTGTGACTGGTCAAGACTTGTCAAGACAGCCTCTCTTGCTGGGAATGAGAGATCTTGCAAATATTCTTCCCATTCCTGGTGCATACACACAGTACTTAAAAACAATTATGGTAAGAGCTGTAGCTTAGAGGAAATAGGAAAGCCCTGAGGAAGGGTGTGGGTGTGGCAGATAATGTCAGCATCCCTGCTAATCAAGGAGTCCCATGCCTCCCCCCCTGGTACTATTACCACACAGCTCATTCAGTCGCAACGTGAGCAGGAGGCTCAAGCTTCACTGAGACAAGACTGGGGCCATCTCATCTAACTTGACCCAATGAGGGCAAGCAAAAAATGTCGGCTCCCTTTGCCTTCCTTCTGCGCTAATTAATATTACAAAAGAGAGGAAGACACACTGTGAATCATATCCAAACCCTCCCGGAAGGAGTTAACAGGTACAGTCACTCAGGGGAGAAGTTCCTCCAGCAGCTAACAATGTCTGCCTGGCTGGGCTCGGCTTTATGCCCCTTGCCCCATTACGTACCCTTTAGTCAATCGAATAATATCGCCTGGCTGGATGAGACTGCCAAGTTCATCCCATACTGAGATGGTGATGCTGCCGGTCTTGTCTGCTACTTTGCAAGATCTCACCTCGTGACCATCTTTGGTTTTGGTAACTCGCCCTGCAAGGAAGAAAAATCGGCGGGGAGGGGGAGACAGAGAAAAAAGGGGGGGGGACAAGTCTCAAGTCATTAGTATCAGCCAGCCACTTAAAAGTTTGTGTGAGTGTATTACAAGTTGGCCGTCCACTTACGGCAATCCCATGAATTTCACAGGATTTTTTTACAGGTGAGGAATACTCAGAGGTGGTTCTACCAGTTCCTTCCTCTAGGATATAGCCCACACCCCCTGCTAGTCACTGGTGGTCTTCCATTCAAGTCCTAACCAGGGCTGACCCTGCTTAGCTTCAGACAAGATCTGGTACCTTTAGGGTACTCAGGTCTGTCTAAAAAGTTTACTGAAGCACAAAAGTGACTTAGGAAGAAATGCGGCACTTCACAGACACGTGGAACCAACTGACAGAAGCGAGCACAGCATGTGGAAAACCAGACATACCTTTCAAATTAGGGAAGAATCCACTCCCCGTTGCCCAAAAAGCCAAGATCGGGGGTTATTTAAGGGCAGCAGAGGAGGGAGAAAAGGTGGGGCAGAGGACGGGACAGAGATTCCCCAGCCCCTCCCGGGGAAAAAGAAGTGACCACGTGTCACCAGTTTCCAAGACACACGTAGCAGCTCCTTAGCCAAGAACGGGGGGGCCGAGGGAGGGGAAGGGGGAGAGGCGGGAGGGGGCCACGGATCGGAAGACTTAAAAAGAGGGGGGAACAGGCAAAAGGCGAGGCGGCTGTAAGGGATTTTTCTCTCTGCGCCCCCCGCCCCAAACTTACCGATCTCCAGCACAATAAAGACGACATTTAAATTTTTCAGTCCGGGCTTTATGTCTTTTATGAAGAGGTATGTTTCATTTGCCATGCTCATGCTGCTCGCTCACGAGGACGCGGAGGGGGAGACCGAGGGCGCCGCCGGGGAGGCAGTCTGAGCAGGACAAAGCATCCCTTCACGGGGAAGGACACCGGGGCGGCGGCGGGGGGGGGGCACCCAGCAAGGGGAAGAGTTTGATCAGTTCCTCCAATAATAATTACTACTACTGTGTATACTCGTGGGACGCCCGGAGCGGGAGGAAGGGCTCTCGGCCCCGCTTTTTGTGCGCGACGAGGGCACTCAGGGTGGCCCTCCCCCTACGAGGAAAGCTTGCGGCTGCTGCTGTCTGCGCCCCAATTTAATAAAAAGGGAGCCGTGGAGGACTACTAACACGGATCACACAACCGGCTAAAGCTACAGAGAAGGGGGGGGAGCCTGGCCACTGTGACTGAACAGGCACGGACTTGGGTTGGCGTGGATTCAGCGCCTGCTGCCGCCCCTACTGGTGGAACGGGGGGGGAATCCACTTCCTAGCTCCCTTCCCTTCCCCAAGGCACCGGCTTCTCTCCAGAGAAGAGCACCTTCTCCTTTTCTTATTATCTTACAAGGCGTTTGCCTTCCCTCCTCTCCCCCTCGCACCCCCCTTTTCGTCACTTCTCCCCACCCCCTACAACTGTCACACACTTCTTCGCGCACAAGCCCCTCCGCGCCTGCAAACGCTTTCCTCTGTCTAAAGCAAGCATGTGCTGCGCACCCTTTTTATACCCGGTCGGACTAGCCCATTCGCTCCGTACGGGGGGGGACAGGCAGAAAGCCCACCGCAGAAGCACGGCGGTAGTGCAAAACTGGAGCTAGGCAGAACGGCTCACGTCTGCTACTGATGTCGCGACGTCCCCGTTTTGCCCCGCGTCGCTTCCATGCCGTGAGCGGCGCGGGACGAGTACGAAGGACGCAACGTGAGAGCCCCGAGCCCAGTGGAACAGTCCATGGAACGCAGAGTCACCGGAATGGAACTGAATGTGACAACGTGCCTCGTGAGACGAGCCGATTGGCTGGCTGGGATTCTTTTGTCCTCTGACCTAGAATATTTACAGTCGCTCCCCGCCCCACCTTCCCTCTCTTTTTTTTCCCTCTCCCATCCCCCGTCGCCCGGGCTCGCTTTCGGGGGTCGTGCCGGAGCCTCCGCCTTGCCCGAGGACAGGATTGCAGGCTCATCATGCGCCTCCCGGAAGGGGTCTCGCCGTGGCGGTCTGGGTGCCTTTTGACGGGCGGCCGGGTCTCAGCAGGCAGCCTCCCCCCCCCCCAAAAAAAACCCCAAACCTCTTAGAGGTCCTCTGGATATAACGATCAAAAAAAAAAATTGTATGCGCTGGGATTTAACCACAAGCTTCTGCTGTAAATACAGTATGTATGCCTTTGAAAGCTACGTGTGGCTAGTTGTGGAAGCAGAGTAAGGAGAGCGTCGATGGTGCCCCGTAGTGGAGAAAGAGGAAGTAGTTCGCCGGGCGTTTGGAACGATTAGTAACGGTTAAAAGTCGCTGCCGCTTTTGTTTGCGTTTTCACGGTTGCAAACTCGGGTTTTCTCATATTTGAGAACCCGGTGGCCACACGTCACGCGCGGGGGGTCAGTGCATTGCCCTGAGTTTATTCAGGCCATTTCCGCACTACACTGTTACAGTGCTCTTATTCCACTTTGAACATCTTGTGGAATCCTGGAGTTTGCATTTTAGGGACAGGCATTTAGAATTCTCAGCCGGAGAGTTCTTGGGCCTCAGTAAACTACAAACCCCAGAATCCCAGGGGATGTTGAAAATGGGATAACAGCACTATAACAGTGTAGTGTGGAAACAGCCCTAGTTGTAAATTTGGAAGGCCACATGGAGATTACTTAGAAATTGGTGTACATAGCCTGGCAATTTTTGATCAGCAGATCACTATTCACACATGATAATCAGCTGATCTAACCATCATCTATCAAGGCTGATATTAAACATCTGAGAAAGTAAGTGTGTGTGTGTGTGTGCACATGTGCCTTCAAGTTGACTGTGGACTAATGGCAATCCCATAAATTTCCTAGGGTTTTCATAAGCAAGAGATACTCAAGAGGTGGTTTCGCCAGTTCCTTTCTGTGAAACACAGCCTACAGCACCTGGTATTCTTTCCCATTCAATTGCTAATCAGGGCCAAACCCTGCTTAGCTTCCAAGATCAGATGGAATCTGGGGCCTTTAGTGTATTTTGGCATCACCCAAACATATACCAGGCATGTAACTGAGTGCCCGTTCATAAATCCGTCATAACTGCTGCCAACTGCTTCTGAGCATGTACAAAGCGCTCAGCTCTCAGTAGGGACTAAGAAAGCCTTACACAGCCCATTGGGAAATTTGTGTGGAGATGTCACACTTTGCTTCTGCTTGTAAATTCTTCAGCTTGGCAAGGAAATTACAGTTACCATTTAACTAGCAGAAGCCTTGCCCCAGTACGAAACCTATATTTATTCTCAGGAAAAACCAACAGATCCTCACAACTTCCAGGGCACAAGCACACATATCGGTTCTATTGGTCTTCAGCTGGTGGGTTGTTTGGGACTGGTACAGGCTTATAGCCTAACAAATAGGTGTGTACCACAAAGCTATAATGATGTGCTAAAATAGTAATTATATGGCAGAAAGCACTAGTAATTACTAATTAACAAGTAGCCTCTGAAATGCATGACTGGGCAAATTATGGAAATCTGCAAAGGTGGAAGCCGACTGAGGAAACCAGACTCCACTGCACCCCTATGTTGCCTTTAAGGAGGTCCTGCCTTAGATTCAGGTGTAAAACATGGCTTGTGGCTTTTTAACTAGGGACCAGGAATTGATACTCCTGGATGTTATTTCACGTTTTTATGTTTCATCGAGGCCAGAGAACCTGTGGCCCTCTAGACATGTCAAAGTACAAATCCCTCAGCATTGGCTACACTATATGGGAATGATGGGAGTTGTAGGCCAACTATCTGGAAGGCCAATATTTCCTCATTCCCTGCCTTCCAGGTTCAAAATGGCATCCAGCAAAAGGCTGGGATACATTTAGGGCTCCCCCATTTCCCAAAACTAAGTGATAGCCATGTAAGTCAGGATGTTCTGCCATCTTGGGCTGCCCATTCTAGTTGGGCGCAATGGGAGTTGTAGTCCAACACGGAAAAAGCTGGTCTGGACTATAAAGATGGTTTTTCAGGTTTCTTGAAGATGTTTTGCGTTCTTTGCTTGAGGTTACTTCTGACCTCTCATCTCGTTGCTGAAATGACAGTTAGATTCATGCTTTCATGTTACCTTTTTCCTCCCATGCTGACGTCACTCCTTCAGTCACTGAGACATCAGCTGACGCTGCTCCCAGAGTACCACCTTTCCATTTATTCCCCAGTTATTTTCCAAAATGTTGGTTTGTAGGGGTTTGTGTATTAATGCAGCTGTGAAAGTAGGCCTAAATTACCTAAAGGCACCAGCTCCTGACTGATTTTGGAAACTTTGGATGTACTTACATTGTCATAAAACAAAATTCTCAGGATGAAAGGAAGGTAAGTATTGAATCAGTCCTTGGAATTAAGCCCTGTTGAACTCAGTGGGGCTTACTTGTGAGTTGGCATCTATGGGATGGCAGGTTTAATCACAACAAAAGTGGAAGCGTGCTCTCCGTCAGTCAGCTGGGAGGGTGTCTGCCCATTTTAGTGGGGCTTTGAAAAATTGATTTTTCTGGTATGGAAAACTAGGTCTGGCCCTGCTTCTGGATGCCCAGGTGGCACCAGTGGATAGGAGTGCTTTTTCTTAGGTAAGGCTGGCATACCAAAATCAGTGCTAAAATTCTGGAGGAGAAGATAGGTTTAGGGTTGCCAGAGTGAAAACTTCTGTACCTTTGATGGTTGTGTATAAGAACAAGGTGGTTTGAGTAGGGGCTGTTTGTTACCTGTTTGCGTAACAAGCAACATCTGCTGAAATCCCTCGCCTATATAATCATAAAAGGTTCAGGAGTCCTCTCCAGTTTTCAGTTTGGCAAACATAGCTGGGTTAATAAGATCCACAAACCCTCAAACCCCACATCCCACCATTTCAATCAAATGAAGCTCTTCATAGTTTTCTAAAACAAGGTTCCATTGCACAAGATAAGGGGGCAAATGTTGTGCTGACCCTTTTATCATTTCAAAATTGACATCAACCACACTTGCTGCTGGAAAATACAGAGACTTGACTGCACTCACATATGCCTTTGCTATGTGAAGGTTGAATTACTGTGCCATGATTTCCGTGGGGCTGACTTTGAAAAGTATTGAACTGGAATAACATTTATTACTTTTTTTCTATCCCACACTTTATCCAAATATCTCATTTTTGTCATTTTGTGTCTGTCACAGTAGTGTGTAGTTAGGTTGTTGTAGTGCTGTAGGCTGTAAGTTTGATACAGAAGGGGAAAGGGAAGTATTGTAAGGAATCCTCTTTTCTTTTCTGCTGTCTTGCTGTATTTCTTTTTTGTTTTGTTTTGGGTTTTTTTTGTTTCACTTTTAGTATTGTATTTGGATGTATAAGATCTTTGTTACATATGTATCTATAATGTATGCCAGCTTTTCTATGTTTTTAGATTCACTTATTGTATGTTTTTAGATTCTTTCAATTATAATTCAATAAAATTAATAAAAAAATATCTTAGGACAGCATACAATAAAACAACATGATCAACAGGTAACATTGCAACTGATTGCTTGGTTAAAGAATAACACCACGATTTTTGCCTCTTTCAGTTTAGTTGGTTTTGTCTGTGGCATTTATCTAGGTTTTCTTCATTTTTAAAAAAATTGCATCAACAAAGCTTAACTGGGATTCTAGTGCTATTGCATTATCTGAAGAGTATTAGCTGGAAAGATAGGATATAAATGGTTAAAGGAATAATACTCCCAGTTCAGCTGCAGATTGCTGAACAATTGATTTGCATGACTGGACATGCAAAAGAACCATCCCAGGTATGTCAGCTCAAAATTATTCCTTACTGAGTTCAATGAGACTGCCTGTCAGATAAGGACATATATAGGATTATAAGCTCTTGAGTCTCTGCTGGAGATGTTTTCGTGTCCCATTCTGCAGTCCTCCACAAGACCAGTCTTGGACCATCTAAGTAACACATTGCCTCTGGCACTGAACTTTTTGCTTCTGTTGATGCACCCCAGCTCTCCATAGAAATTGTTTTGTCCGTATCTTCCTCCTCCCTCAAGCAATGCAAAGGGACATTTCATTGCACCCACTAACCAAGGAGGCAGCCTCTTTGTACGTCAAGCAGTGTTGAAACGGACCTCAAGATGCCCAAAGAGGCCAGCCAGCATGATACAGCCCCTCATAGTAATATCTGTTTGCCAGCCTCCTTTGCTAAAGGTAGGATCCTGCTATTGCCAGCTTTCATATTTTAAAGGACCTTCTGGGTGATGGCAAGAACAGCCTTCAAAGCCCCAAAGTAGGACAACTAGTTAAGACAAAAAATCTATTGCCACAATTTGTTCTCCTGCTTTCAACATTTTACAGCAAAGTGGAACAACACAACATGTGTATGTGTATTGTGCGCCTTCAAGTCGCCCGTTGACTTATGATGATCCCATTAGTTCCATAGGGCTTTCTTAAGCAAGGAGTACTTAGAATTAGTTTTGCAAGTTTCCTCTGAAATATTGCCTACAGCACCTGATATTTGTCTCCCATCCAAGCTTGAGCTGAACCTGCTTAGCTTCCAAGATGAGACAGGGTTTGGTATCTTTAGGGCATTATATTCTCTAGCAATCCTTCTCTCTCTCTCTTCCTGCAAAGAGGCCTTTGAGATCCACTTTGGATAGAGACATGTTTATTGCACACAGTGAACCAAAATTTATTGCTATTATTTTATTGCCTTCCTTGCTCCCAGACAGCTCAGGGCCATAGGGGGTGATGTTTTAATGAGTTTAATTTGATAACCTGAGAGGCCTTGCAGTATACCATCTGAAAACAACAAGCAGACTACGTGAATTTTCACATCACTTTTATTACCCACATTGCTCCCTTGCATGTCTTATTTTACCATCCATGCTTGATTGAAGAACCATGTCTGTTTCAGAAGCTTGCACAATCAATTTTGTGCCTTTCTATTTGGCCTAATAAACAATTTGCCACAATATGGACTTTGTCCTATGATCAACATGACGACCCTGTCTTTGGATATTATTATCTTTGCAACCATCAGTATAGTCTTTTTTATTCCCTCTTTTGATTTATTATCTGTCTTCACTGCATATGAAGCCCTACTATGTAACAGTTGTTAAAGATAAAATTATGGGAAGAAAATTCCTACCAACCATTCATCTGAATTTAACATTCAAAGCCCTACACAACCTAGCTCCCTGCGATTTTTCAACCCTTGTTTGTTTTTACTAGCTTACCTGAGATCTTCATTCTAGCAACTCTAAGCTTCTCACTCAACCAGGTTATCATTCTTCCTTGGCTCTCCTTTGGCCATTTCCACACTACACTGTTATAGTGCTCTTATTCCACTTTCTGGGGTTTGCAGTTTGCAGAATCCTGGGCTTTGCAGTTTAAGGAGGGGCATTTAGAATTCTCAGCCAGAGAGCTCTTTGGCCTCAGGAAACCACAAACCCCAGAATTCCACAGGATGTTGAAAATGGAATAATAGCACTATAACAGCGTAGTGCAGAAATGGTCTTTGTCCTTTTTCACTTACTGCTCCATACTCTTGGAATTGCCTCTCTGACCATTCGTGGACTGCTCCTTCCCTCATTATTTTTAAATCTCAATTAAAAACTTCTTTGTTTTCCAAACTTTGGGAATTTTAGTTTAATATTGTTTTATAATCTTGCATGTTCTCATTACATGTGTTTGTCAATTTGCTTTATATTTTATTGCATTTTTTAATATTTTATCTGGGTAATTTGTTTTACAATTATAGAGTTTTATATTTTTTGTTTTCTTCCTTCCACCTGTGTGTATACATATATATTTTAGATTGTATGCCTTTGGCAGAACCCACTGTTGTACTTGTAAAGCACCATGTACACTGTACACCATGTACACTGATAGCACTATATAAATCATTGCCATCATCATCACCACCATCATCATAATCTGCTCCCAGTTTCTGTATTGGGTTATGAAATTTTTATTCCTTCCTGCCTAGAAAGGCATGCATATTTTGATATGCTTGATATGCTGGCTTTCTGATGCATGCATACACACACACACACACACACACACACAACCTGATTTAAAGGGGAAAAAATTGCAAGGATAGTTCACTAAAGAAAAAGGACGATGTTAGGTCAGATCCATTTGCTACGGTTACTCCAATAAGGCTCAAAAATACTTAGGGGAACAAAGCAGACACAAAAGATCCAATGGATGGGGAACTTGTCGAACAAATCTAGAAAATATTTTTTCACTTTGTAAACTCTGTGTCTTGTTCTGCTCTGAACAGTAACCCTGACTGGCATCCTATTAGGCAGTTATGATGTCTTAAGTTTGACTTATGACTTCGTAACAGTACTGTATTCAGGTTTATAATTGTGGCACCATTGCCATGACTTGCCAATGTCCATAAAACCACCTTAAAAATCAGGCAGCCATAAAATAAATAAAATCAGGCAGCCACAAGGGAGTCTTGTGCGACTGGTGAGCAGACCACTGAAAGATGACACATCCAGAAGGGGCTGGATATGTTATTCTGAAGCACTCCACTCACCAATGTTGCAGAACTCCTTTGCTCAGTATGGCTTTTATGGTCTGCCTTTTAAAATGGGTTTTTAGGGGGTCAGACTGGGAGCCAGACCATGGCTGTCATAAGTACATGTTCCATGCAGGATCTCAGCCTCTGTTCCTCCCACCCTCCCTCTTTCTTCCCCTCCCTCTCTCTTAATTTCTCATATCCTCCCTCCTTCTCTCCCTCCCCTGTGCTTCAGATTAGACTATGAATCTCTCCGTCCCTCTGGGATACAGTGGCTCAGTGGCTTAAGTGTAGGCTTGTCTCACTCCACAGAGAATAGTGAATGTTCTTTGTGTGCAGACTTCAGGGTCGGGGGAGATATTTGGAGAAAACCTTTTTCCACGTTCTTCGTGAGATATTTTTTCAGTGGGTTCAGTTGCAGATTTTTTTCCCCTGAGCCCTTGCATTTCTAGTCACTGCGGTATTCTTGTGCAGAATCCACCTTCGTGGTGTTTTTTGCCTTTGCTTTTGCTTTCCTGCCTTCTGCCTTCACAAATCTGTTCGCCCAACTGTCCATTCATCCCACCCCTAGCAGTATGAGGAAGCTGAGATTGCTGAAAGCTCTGTATGCGTACTCCACTGTTGGGGCTATCTGATTTCTCACAATTACACCTTTAGCTTGTTCAGCTGCTACCCAGAGATAAATTCTATGGCAAAAGCGTAGCAGACTGGAATCAAGAAGATGAGTTGATGATTGTTGTTTTTATTAAGGCCACATTTGTTAACATCTTTCTTGATTTCTGACAGCTTCTGCTTGGCTGTAATCCAAGATCCAACATATGCCTGGGGATCCTCATTTATGAATCTAGATAAAAGCATCTCCCTGAGCACATGGGGCAATTTCTGTTTTGTGCAGATCACAATGGAGAAGCTCTGTTTGTGCTCTCCTCCTTTGCTTTGGTGGCTCTCACTTCAGTGTGTGTGGGTATATACCTTCAAGTTTTCTGTTGACTTATGGCAGCTCCATGTATTGTATTTTTCTTAGGCGAGGATTACTCAAAGACAGTTTTGCCAGTTCTTTTCTCTGAAATATAGCCTATAGCATCTGGTATTCCTAATATTTTTTCACTTTGTAGACTCTCTGCCTTGTCCTGCTCTGAACAGTAAACTCTGACTGGCATCCTATTAGGCAGTTGCGATGTCTTAAGTTAGACTTATGACTTCATAACAGTACTGTATTCAGGTTTATAATTGTAATCTAAGTACTAACCAGGGCCGACCCTGTTTAGCTTCCAAGATCAGATTGAATCTGATGCCTTCAGGGTATTTAGGCCCTTTCTCACTTCAATAGGTGGCTAGGAATTCCATGAAAATCAGTGGAGCCTACTTTAAATGTGCTTTGGACTGGTGAGTAAGGGCTTGTTCACACTGCACAATTATAGTGTTACATTCCACTGTAGTTTCTGTGTCTGCACTGTATGAAAACCTAGAGTTTTATAGTTTGATCTGAGGCACTAGAGGCTTTCTCTAGCTTAGAATTCTAAATGCCTCTTCCTACACTACAAATCCCAGGGTGGAACTTAGGCAGTAGTGAAATCATAGTGCTTAACTGTCTAGTATGAAAAGGTCCTAGGCTTATAAGACCCTTTCATCCAGGGCTGACTTGGAGCCTATGGCCCTTTTCACACGGCATTTGCCATGCGAAAGGGCCCCTCGAGTGTCGCGCGAATGTGAGGAGTGGTCCACACGATGCACTCACAATTGTGCGACACTCCAGGGTCTGGCAGGCGTTGCTTGTGCACTTTTTCATTTTCGGCTTTAAGACGAAAATGGTGCGCAATCGCGCATCACTCTGGGGCCCCGCGCACACTTGCCATGCGTGCAGCACTCCGGAGCCGTGGTGCTCGCGCTTCCTGCCCCAGCGCAGCCTGGGAAACTCCCAGGCTGCACTGCAGAAAGAAGAGGCGGGGCTCTCGCGCTAGCAGGTGGCAGCCGCAGAGTGAAGGAACCAGGACACGAGAGCCTCTCACTGGAGGCTGCTCGCACAATCCCCGCACCCCAGCTCCGTGAAAAGGTGCGTTGCGGAAAGGGCCTATATTGTACCTACCAACATTTCACAGATGACAGTGGGGACATACTGTGGCCAAGCAACATCAGAGTATGCTCCAGACTGCAAAAGTAATTAATGAGGATGAACGGACAAGCAAACTAGGAGAGTTTCCAGCAGTTTACTTTTGCCTAAGCCTGCTGGGATGGGCCAGATCCCACCCCTCCTCTCCTCTTTCCACTGCTAAGTTAACTGAGTGCAAATTAATTTTGCAGTTTGAATTCAGTTTGCAGCAGTTGAAGTAAGCTGAAGACAAAGTGGCAGGGGAATGAAACTGGGGCATTTTAAAAGCAGCTGAAGAACTGGGATGACAGAGGATTATTTGGAACTATCCCTCCCAATTGAGACAGTTAGAGGGTATATCATCACTTGTAAAGTGCTGGTTGTGACTTATAAAAAGTCCTAAATACGTCATGTCTTCGCTATCTAAAGGAACAGATCCTCCTGTATAATCCTTCCTGGGCTTTGAGGAGGTCATTTTCTTAGTTTTGCCACTCTCACAGAATTCCCTGGTAGAAATCTAAAAGAGGGCCTTCGCAGTGGTTGCTACCAAACTCTGGAACTCCTTTGGTAGGGAGGTTAGGCTGGCTTCCATCTTGTTTTCCTTCCTTTAGCAGTTTAAGACTATTGTGACAGGCCTCATGGAACCATTTCCAAAGAACTTTCAATTGTGCAATTTTTAATCTTTTCCCTTTTGATAGACGTGTTCTAAACTACTTTTAATTCTATGGAGAGTTTAATTTCATTTTAACAATAACTCCTTGTATGTTTTCATCCAAACTTGTCATACAAGCTGAATACTAGTTGCTGGGATTCAACAGCAGGAAAAGATAATTGCTTTCAAGGCCTGCTTGTTGGCTTCCTAAACACATCTAATTAGCTAGCGTAGGAATCCGGATTATGCGCTAACTAGATCAAGGTGGGAATCCCATGGCTCTCTACGCTCCAGTTCCCAATATTTCTCATGATCAAGTATGCTGGCTGGGGCTGCTGGGAGCTACAGTGCTATGATACCTAGAGGCTTCATGTTTCCCACCACTGCTTCAGATAGACTTTGAGCTTGGAAAAGTTACTTTTGGGGAATACAGCTCTTCATAATTCCCCAGCTACATGGCCAGTGCCTATAGTAGCTGGGTTATTTTGGAAGTTGTACTCCATAAATGTAACTTTCTGGGTCTGGATGGACCTGCTTTTGTCTGGCCCAGCAAGGCTCCTTCAGAGGGCTTACCTTAACAATGTTATTTTTGTTTTAATTTCAGTGTAATTGCTCCTCCTTCCAAGAATCTTGGGAACTGTAGTTCAGCTAGCGTGTTATGTTAAAGATTGTCCACATACCCCAACAACTGAATGACTCCTGGGACTCTTTTTAAGTAGATAAAGTAGACTCGGACCTGTAGATAACAATTCCTGAATGAGAATGTGTTACTGCCCTGGCTAGTCCGAGCTTTGGGGATATTAAAAGATATCCTTTTGATATCACAATTCGGCTTCACTTCTCTATTCCCTTCCATGTGCTTGCGAGGCCACCGGAAAAGCACGCAAACAAGCTCGGCCATTAATTGCCGTAATATGCCAACAACAATACAGGCAGGCCTGGAATAGCTGACTCACTGCTTTAGGAGACCTCCAGGCAAGGACTGTAATTAGGTATGCACGCAACCTACAAAAGAGCCTCTGCCCCACGCTGGCAGCTTGATGGGTAACCTATACAATACCCAAGTACTCTGCGTTTGCATACCGGCTACTCTATTGAGAACCTCTGCGATAACTCAATCATTCAGATTCTGACCTTTCGGAGGCTTTGTCTCCAACTCCAAATCTATTGTTTTCCCCCAAGTACGGCATAGCCTGCAGTCACATTCTCCTTATAAAAACCCTTGATTCCGAGACCTTCCTCGGATCGCTCCCGAGTTTCATCCCGCCTTGCTGCCGCTTTGCTTGGCGAGCCTCCCCTCAGCTCCACAGGCTGAGCTACATGGCACCCCAGCCTCGCTCTCCATTCTTCCGGGCTTCAGGACAGGTGAAGTATCACCCAAACCAGCAACTCCTCTAAAAATCCCTCTATACCACTCCAACCTTTATTTCCTTAGTTATCTTGTGTGAATGTGCCGCATACACTGTTTGCCTGTATTTAATAAAATATCATTTATTGTTTCAACTTCTGTGTGCTCCTTGACTCGGCCTGACCCCGTAGACATAGGGTTGCAAGATCTCGCTAAGTTACCCTGCCTCTCGTTTTGCCAACTTGTGCTCTGAACTAATTTCCCCAACTTGTACAGTTCTCGATAGCAATTTGGTGTCCCTCCCGGGACCCCCAGTACACAGGGTAACAAATGTTACTCATGATGGAATTCTGCTCAGTCAAGGAGTATATCCACACTATAAAGTTTCAGGACCTTGACACCACTTTAACCATAATGGCTCCATCCTACAGAACCCTGGGATTTATAGTTTGTGATAAGTACTTAGAATGTTCTGCCAGAGACAGAATGAGTGCTATAGCTAAAAGGAACATGATAGGGATATTTCCAGCAAATAATAGTAAGTACTTCATCAAACTTTAGATCCCAGGATTCCATAGGATAGAACCAGAGCAAAGACACCAGCAGGCCACCAAGAATAGTCTTGCATTTACTATGGTCATAAACATAATACAGGGATTATATATCAAATGTATCTGAAACAACTCTGATCTGTAGAACTGATGATATCCTTGTAATGTGGCCACCTCAGTACTGAACAGTATGACATTAAAACCCTAGTTTGAATTAAGCATTTTAAGCAATTTTACCCACAATCACATTTCTTGTTCTGACTGGGAACGCTAGCTCTGAGAAGTATCTGGAAAAGAGGAGGAGCAGGTGATGATGATGATGATGATGTTAAAATAAAAGGTATCTCAAATATCTCCAGTATTAAACAATGCTTTGACACCATCAGTCTTCCAAATCTCATTCTTGTTCTTTACATGAAATTGAAATGGAATATAATGACAAGAAGACCTTCTTGTCATTATATTCTTATATAGCATGATCTTTCAAGGCAAAGATCCCTACAATATACTAGGCATACCATCTCAGCAGCTGGTTAGATACCAACCGTTGCCAGGATGGGGCCATGGCAGTTCCATTCTTGCACCTTAAGAGACGGAAGGAAACATCTGTTCAAAAGATCTTTCATGGGAAGAATCAAAGAATGTTTTATTTGCAACAGTTTGTCAGAAAAGGAGCTAAGGATTTTACTCTCACCTGTCAGGCATTTGACCTTGAGGCCCTTTGGAGATCTCTTTCAGGTTTTCCTTGTTGCCAGGGCAATTATTTTGCCGAGATAAAACCAGCTGCCTTCATTATCTGCATTAGCACTCTAGTGTTAGTACTTAGTAACATAAGATAATTCACATCCTTCATCTTCTTTCTTTCATGCTGATGTCCTATTTACATAATCTGAACGGTTTAAAATCCCTAGAATATTATGTTCTCAGCGCAAACAGGTTCTGTACTTATGAATCAGTCAGAACATTGTTTTTTTGAAAAACCATTTCAAAGTATAAGAAAATGCTAGAGGAACTTCTGAAACTGCTGAGAGGCCAAGCTTCAAAGCACTCAATGATTTGTTCTTCCTGCAGTGGTTACATTTTGCCTGGGCTGTATCGCAGCAACTGAGTGTTCACAAGATGGAATGCTTCCAAGCATAGACATACCAGCATTCAGAAAAGTTTTGGGTTTTTTTTCTTTTTTCTTTTTTTAAAGATCACAATTCCCAAATATCCCAGTCCAACATGGACACTTACCCTCTTGGCTGTCAATTCTGGGAGCTGTAGTAAAAAGTCACTTTCCAAACCCCCTGTCTCTCTCTCTCTCACACACACACACACACACACACACTTATACACCAACCGTTCCTCTGTTAAGGAGAAAGCTAGGCTGATAAGAGAAGCCCACACCTGTTTTATTCATCCACAGGATATCAAAACCAGATGTATTAGCTCTGTTCCCATAGGGTTTCAGCTGATTCTGCCCAGGGAGACATAACCCATGACACCCTGTGACACTTCATAATACCCGTATGGGTAGTGATGACTTCAAAGCCAGGCCTCAGTGGGCACATGGGGAGTGAAGGTCTAGAAAGGTCAATCACAATGGGGTAAAGCACTGAGTCCCAGAAAGAAAACTAAAAGCCTTTTCAGCCTCACCAGGTCATCATGTCAAGGGCTTCCAGAGGAGACAAACTTCTGAGTGACCTGGGTTACAAGCTGGGCCAGACCTTGGGGGAAGGCAGCTATTCCAAGGTGAGAGTGGCCACCTCTGCCAAATACAAAGGACCTCTAGCCATCAAAATGGTGGACCGACGCCGGGCACCCCGAGATTTTGTCGAGAAGTTCCTGCCGCGAGAGCTGTCTATCTTGCGAGGGATTCGGCACCCGCACATCGTCAGAGTCTATGAGTTCATTGAAGTCTGCAATGGGACACTCTACATTGTGATGGAAGCGGCCTCCACGGACCTGCTACAAATGGTGCAGCAAGCGGGGAAACTGCCCTGTGCTCCCGAAGCCCGGGACATCTTTGCCCAGGTGGTAGGTGCCGTCCGCTACCTCCACGACCGGCATTTGGTACACCGGGACCTCAAGTGTGAGAATGTACTGCTCACGTCCGATGGCCGGCGAGCCAAACTGACCGACTTTGGCTTTGGCAAGGAGGCCCGTGGGTACCCAGAACTGAGCACCACTTACTGTGGATCAGCTGCCTATGCCTCCCCAGAGGTCCTTATGGGTATACCCTATGATCCCAAAAAATACGATATATGGAGCTTAGGTGTCATGCTGTATGTGATGATAACCGGCTGCATGCCCTTTGACGACACCCATATCCATAGCATGCCCTGTCGCCAGAAGAAAGGGGTTGTGTTCCCAGAAGATTTGCCCTCTTTGTCTGAGCCCTGCAAAGCTCTTATTACTCAGCTGCTCCAGTTCAAACCAGAATCCCGGCCCTGTGCGGGACTAGTGTCTAAGAATACCTGGCTGAAGGGAGAAACCTAAGTCTGGCAGCCTTGCCAACCCTGATGTTGGAGCCAGATGCAGATGCCTGAAGTAGGGTGGAGGGGGGTGTCATGTTAATAACAGAACTGTATAGCTGAGGAAAAGAGATTTTTGGGATGTTGACCATGGGAGGAAAGTGGGCAAATGGCTATGGGGGGGAAAAAAACTAAAGAAAATAATTCCAATGCAAGTTCCTCTGAAATTAAGGGACTTTTTCCAAATATATGTATTTACATTTGAGGTGCCAATGAGATCTTTTAAACCCTCTTTCATGTGTCAGTTGTCATTCTTTTTAGAACTGTACGACATATTTGTGTGAAGGGAAAAGCATACATCCTATGAACAACTCAGCTGTGTGTATCTGCGTGTTAAGGGAGGTTGCCAACACAGGGCCCTTTCACACTACACATTTACAGCGTTATGATCCCACTTTATTTGCCATGGCAACATCCTATGGAATCCTGGGATGTTTTACTTTAGAATCCTCAGTCAGGGAGCTCCTCCGGTGTTTCTGACCAAACTGCCAGTCCCAGGATTCCATAGGATTCAGCCATGGTAGTTAAATTGGGATCATAATGCTATAATTATATAGTGTGAAAGGCCCTGTGATGCAAAGAAATACCTATACCCTGGTCAATCACACTTAGCATAGACCCCATAGATCTATATAGCAAATGAGGATTACGGAAGTATTTATTGCTACAGAAGGCACTGTACTACATTTACTTACACAGAACTACATTTGTCATTTAGCTGCCAGTTCTTCCAGTATGAAGAGATACTCAAGTTGGCTGAGGAAGGAATGGGAAAAGGGAAGTAAGGGAAGCCAGTCTGTATACTGGTTTCTGATAGTGGTAATTTTCCTTGTTGAGTACTTGACTCATTCTGAAAATGTCACCACAATCTGGTACAATTCTTCAAATTCAAGGTTAGACAACCTGATGCCCCTAGATGTTTTGAACTACAGCTCCCTTTATCTGTCAACAAAGCACACACAGAGGTCATCTTTCACACTATGCAATTACAGTGTGATGATTCCACTGTGGCTGCCATGGCAACATCCTATGGGACCTGGGATTCGCAACTGAGGGAGGGGCCTTTAGAGTCCTCAGTCAGGGAGCTCCTCTGGTGCCTCTGACCAAACTACAAACCCCAGTTAAGGAAAACATACTGTGAGAGGACCCAGAGACACAAACTTGGAAAGTTACTTCAAGGAACTGCAACTCCTACAACCCCCAGCCAGAACATCCAGTGGTCATGCCAGCTGGGCGATATTGGAACTTTGTAAGCCAACATCGTCTTAATGACATACACAGGGGTAAGTTGCACTATGCATGCAGAGTGATTTTGGGGGCAATGCACAGCAGTTGTATCCACCATCAGGTGGATAGCAGCCTAAGTGGAGTTCTCCATGTGGAACCAGGGCATATGCAATAGTACTTTAAAGTCCACAAAGTTGTCTGTTAATATGCGCTGCACATTGTGCAACAGGATGTCAGCTGTGCACATTGACCACAAATGTTGCACTAGGTTGGTATTCAGTATACAGATTAAGGTACACAGGCATGACATAACTCTGTCAGTGGATATTTTTTACTTTGCTGAGGTGAGGAAGAATCTCAGCTGTAGTCTCCAAAGATAAGTTTTCCAAGCTTTGTGCAGAGAAGAACATACCACATCAAGGCAGGGTAGAGTTGCCAGATTTCAAGGCCTGGTCCTGAATCTCCAGCTTCATGGGTCATCACTTTTGGAAAAGAGTCCAGCATTGTCTCCCACTCCCCCACCCCTGATTCTAGGGCATGTGGGGCTTTGGTAGCATAGAGTTTTGTTTTCCTTTGCATGACAAAGCCTTCTCTTTTCTCACCTAAAGTCTCATCACTTGTTCCTGTGTTATTTAAATGCATGGCAATAAATACCTTTGGTATCCAGGTAACCAGATCATGTGATCTAAAACAGTTCCTAGGGTCATCGGCCTTATAAAAGACCCCACTTCTCAGACCTCTTCTTCACCATTTTTGCTTCTACTTCCTTCTCTCTGACAATGCTTCACATCTCCACCAAGAAGATGAAAGCTACTGTCTTACCTTATCTATCTGTTAGCTAGTTAAGATCCAGGCTCCCCTATGCATATGTAGTTGTAAAATCCATTAGTATATTTTTCTAAGTTTGTAACCTGAAACTGCCTGCCTTGTTTTGTTTTCTTAATCCGTTTCAGTTCAGGGAAACAACACAGAGATTGGGGCATGCTTTTTCTGCTGCTCTGCTAAAAGAAAGCTGATCCCTAACAGTTTTAGCTTTTATAGAATTTCCCAAAAAGGGCTAACACCCTGGAAAACTGTAACTCTCAGCAATCTCCAGGTGGGAGACCATTATTATTTTTCTCAGATTGGAACTCAAAGTGGCTTATAATTAAAAGACAAATTTAAAAGGGACTAGTTCTCCAGTTTTGGAGGGCTCAGCTCCAGGCAAAACCAAAAGGCTGTGTAAACATCTCCAGCTCATCTATCCAAGCACTGGTTTTGCAAGGCTTCTTTGATTTCTTTCTGCAACTTGCAAAGACTCTCTGAGGCAGGAGGTATCTGTGGGTTTATTTAGTTTTCTCTTTGCCTCTGAGTCCTTGTGGTGCCAGGGCCCACCCTCTGCTCTGCTTTTCATCCACATTCTGGCTAGAAGCAATTAGTCTAGAATAAATGTTCTTTCAACTAGCATGGTGTAGCGTTTTGAGTGTTGGACTATGACCCTGGAGACCAGGGTTTGATACCCTACTCAGCCATGCAAACCCACTGGGTGACCTTGGGCATATCACACATTCTCAGCCCCAGAAACCCCCATGAGAGGTTCACCTTGGGGTCACCACAAGTTGGAAATAACTTGAAGGCACACAAAAACAACAAATGTTCTTTATCCTGTTCCCCTAAGTAGATGAGAAGGAATAATCCACTCCTTTCACCTTGATCTTAGAACAGCCCCTTCAATTAAGATTTCTGTCTTAATTTCTGAACAGGAAAATATGTTGTATGTGTGTATCTGTCTGTCTGTCTATGTCTGTGTGTCTTTGCATATGTGTGTTTTAATGACAGCCTGCAAGCAACTATGGTTGTTATTTAATGCATAACTCTTAATGATGTCACCAGGAGCTGTCCCCAATTTTGAATTTTGGTCCAGAAACCACAGGGATTGGAAGAATCTTGAACTGGCAACCTGAAGGAAGGGTATGTGGCCCAGAACCTTCTGCAGTGTTTCAGAGAATTCTGATGTGCAGCTCCAGCCAATGTGGGCTGGTGGCTCTACTAGAAGCGGCCAAAGGAAATGGACTTTCATCCTACTTCTGATATGATGACCCTTCACTTCTGTAGCCCTAGGCAGCTGCCAGTTCTAATTGTGGCCAGGTTCTGTACAGGGAAGTCAAAAGGGATAAAAATTGCAAGTCATGTTTAAAACACATTATCAGATTTGACACCCAAATACAACATTAGTTTTTTTCCCATATATTAGAAAGTTTTGAATCAAACATCCCTAAATCAAAGGTATTTGAAAATGCATATACACAGTTTGTACACTGTGCTTTAAAAAAAAAAGCAGGGTATCATATGGATGTTCTTGTCTTCTCCCAAGTATATTGTCTGGTACAAGACCAATGCTAAGCAGAAAAGGCCTTAGATAAGATCTGTCATCTGGAATCTTCATTTCTACACCCAGAAGCGTGCAGATGGTAGAAGACGACCATGAATTTTTTTTTCTTTAAGTAATTAATTCCTGTTATTCATTATAGTCAGTCATCCTGTTTGAAGCTGCTGGAGTGGAAAGCTCCATTGGCCTACTTAACATGGGATTGTGGGAACAAGGGGGGCAGCCAGCCCAGCAGTGGTACAAGCCACAGTAGCTTCTGGGGACACCTCACAGCCAATTGGTTACTATTTCGTGAGGGGCAAAGCTGTGCCTCCAAACTGGGTGACCTGTAAACTGGACAACTATGCCACCAGCAAACAGGGAACTGTTTGCGTGATGGGGTACACAATGCCTCCTTCTCATGCAAGCTTGTAAAAAGCACACCCACTGGCTCAGCCTTTTGCTCAATAGTCCATTTCTTTGGAGAGTGTATTCCTCCAGAAATTTCTGTATGAAGTGTAGCCCCTGAGGAAGGTCAACTCTCACAGAGGCTGAAATGTTTTGAGCTTTTTAATAAATATAAATAAAGCAAGTGACCATCAATCAGCATGTGGAGCTCTCTCTCTTTTTTACTTCCACTATTCAGGCAGGAACTGTGGCAGCATCCTCGCCCAACAGGATCTTGGGAATGTTATTTAAGAAATTATTAAATGCCATTACACATTATCGTCTTGGTGTGTTGTTGTTGTTGTTGTTGTTGTTGTTGTTTTTTAAATTATTCACTGTGTTTCTCTTTACTTTAACATTACTTTTCACTATTATTTTTTTTGAGGGGAATTTAGGATTGATCAGAGAACAGAGCAAAATCCTAATAAAATGACTTTAAAAATGGTTTTTAAAATAAATTTTAAAAGTAATTAGGATCATTTTTTCATTATGAAGTAACACTGACATAACACTGTCTCCCTTCCTTGCATTGTTTTTGACATTTAACTTTGTTGCACCCCCATTACCAAGTTTATTTCATTTAAAAATTGTAGCTCATCATTGTTTATGTCACATTATTTTCAAACTCTGGAAGTATAAAGCATAGTTAATTAGAAGAAAAAAAATAGTATTAACATAAATCCTCCCAGCCTGATAAGAATTAATTGATTGTTATTTGAAAAGATTAATTTATTTTGGGCATTAATTATGATTGTATTAATTGCAAATCTTTGGGGTTAAAGTTAATTCATTATAGGATAAATTTAATTCATCCCAGTATGATTTTTTTTAATCAGAGAGTAATTTTTAGTTTTAAATCAACTTCAGAAACCACAAACTTTGATTTACTATGGTCAAGTAGCACAGATAACAGAAGTGGCAGCAGAAGCAGCAAAGCTGAGTCTTCCAATAGCACTCAACTGGAGAAAATGCTTTGAACTGCTTTGGAATATTTTCAGAACCAACATTTCTGCTTGACTGGTAACTAGGAAAGTAACTGTTTAGGGGCAGGATCCACTTAGGGACTTAATTTTTAATTTTAGGGACTAAATGCTCCAGATCCCATCTGACCTCAGAAGGCAAGCAAAGTCAGTTCTGGTTAGTATTTAGATGAGACATTGCCAACAAATACAAAGTGCTGTAGGCTATATTTCAGAGGAGGGAGCTGGTAAAACCACCTCTGAGTCTTCCTTGCCTAAGAAAACCCCATGAAATTCATGGGGTCACCATAATGTGACTGCTGACTTGAAAGCACATATATACACACAAGGGCCAAAATGTCAATACTGTGCAATAGATGTGTTCTGTTTGTTGCAGCGGAAGTGGAGTTCAATGCACAGCATGTTCTCCTGTGCCTGTGCATTGTGGTTATGCATCTTGTACTTTGCCTGCTTTGTGTCTTATGCGTTGCCCAATAAGCACCCAGTCATTAACCTGTATTGCACAATGTTGCTATTCTGAATGAGAGTTGCATAATGCTGCTCTGGCACGTGTCCACACACAGGTGTTTATGCTACATTAAAGGGATGTTGAGTTGAGGCTTAGGCTAGTCAAATAAGCTTTGGAGAGCAATTTGAGTCCCTGTTTTCAGGGGCAGATAAGATTTTTAAAGTTTCTTTTGTCCTGGAATGAACAAGAAAAGGGGGCTTGGGACTGCATATGGCCCTTGGGCTAGATTTTACCCAGCTCTAAGCTAGATTAATGTTCAAATATTTTGAAGAAAGTGAGCAATGCATTTGGGCTTCCCTCCTCCTCCCTACTAAACAATATTTTTATTTTTGCGACCATCTCTACAAGATCCTCTGTCCAGGAAGGGCAGACTGTAGTAAGGGACTTCGAGCTCTCCAAGATAATGCATCTGACCACTAAGGCTGCCCAGAGAATCCATAATCTTTGCCCACTCCCAGTATTCCTGTCATTGACAAATAGCCTAGCAGTGAGAGGCACACAGAGAAGTCCAATACCATTTTAAGTATAAAAGTGAAACCTGCCATGACTCCCTGCCAGAAGGGACCCATGACTGGACAGGACCACAGCATATGAACTAGAACCATTCCATATTCAGAGCATGTCCAGCATCTGTTGTGTTCCTGTATGTTAGGTCTGTAAAAAATCTGTCCAGTATGTGTGCAAGGTGATTTTCTACAGAATTAGTTGCAGTCAGAAATCCATATCCAATGGGAAGTTATTGATATTTGGAAGGACACATTTCCAAAGAGAGGTGTTCAGTGGCCTCTCCAGTTCAACAACTCATTAAATCCAGAGCTCATCTAATGAGGATCAGCTTCTAGCATAGCAATATAAGAACCAGTGCCCTCATGGCAGGCTCTACCCTGTGTGAGAATCTAAGCATCCCCAGAGTCTCTGATGCTGCCAGGCCATCTAGCCCTCAGGCAGTATTTGAATTGTAGATATAGCCACATGGCATTTTAGGGGAACTTGAATTCTGACTCACAGTCATGAAACGGATTTGAAAAAGTCTTTCTCCAACAGTAAGATGCACTAAGGTGTTTGCTCCAAAGAAGAACACTCCATCACATTCTGAGGCAGTATATTCCACTGTTGAACAACTCTTACCATCAAGAAGTCCCTCCTAATGTTTAAAAGGAATCTCTTTTCCATTGCTCCATGTCCTAGTCTCTGCAACAAGCTTGCTCTGTCTTCAATATGACATCCTCTCCAATAGTTAAGCATGGCTATCATGTAACCTCTTAACTTTCTGTTCTCCAGGCTAAGCATACCCAACTCTACAAGCCACTCTTCAAAGGGCATGGCATCCAGTCTTTTATTATTTTGGCCACCCTCCTGCAGACTTGTTCCAGCTTGTAAATATCCTTCTCAAATCATAGTGCCCAGAACCGGACGCAGTATTCCAAAGTAGAATTTACCTCCCTCAGTCTAGACCAGAGGTGTCAAGCTCAATTTTGTCTTGGGCCGCATCAGCATCATGGTTGCCCTCAAAGGGCCAGCTGTATCTGTAAGACTATATAAATGTATCTACTCACAAGCCGTGCAGAGCGTTTGCCATGGTAGCCTGCAGCAATGCTCTGACAGTGAGACATGGACAGAGGAGCAGTCAGAAGTAGAAGTAGATTGTGAGTGCTGGCTGCTGGGCCCCTCTTCAGAATACCAGCAGCCGGGGGTCCACAATGTGAGGATCAAGCTCACCAGATGGGATTGGGCTCACCAGGCAGCTGCAGAAGAGGTGTGAGGGCCAATGAAATGGCCTGGCAGGCCAAATTTGGCCTGCGGACCTTTTGTTTGACACATGTGGTCTAGACACTATGCTTTTACTGATGCAGCCCAGAACTGCATTGGCTTTTTTAGGTGCTGTCACACACTGTTGACTCATGTTCAGCTCGTGTTTTACTAAGACTTCTAGATCCCTAGATCCCTTTCACATTCACTGTGGTCAAGGCAAGTGTCACCCACCTTATATCTGTACATTTCATTTTTTTCTGCCTAAGTGTAATACCTTACACTACTCCCTATTGAAATTCATTGTTCATTTCGGCCCCGTTCTCTAATCTATCAAGGTCATTTTGAATTCTGATCCAGTGCTCTGCGGTATTAGCTGCCCCTCCTAATTTGTTGCCATCTGCAAATTTGCTAAGCATGCTCTCTATTCCATCATCCAAGTCATTGATAAAGATGTTGAATAGCACTGGGCCCAAAACAGAACCCTGTGGAACCCCACTAGTCACTCTCTCTAGGATGAAGAGGAGCTGTTGGTAAGCACCTTTTGGGTTCAGTTGATCAACCAATTACCAATCCTCTGGACAGCAGCATTGCCTAGCCCATATTTTACTAGCTTATTTGCAGAAATATCATGGGGGACTTTGTCAAAGACCTTACTCAAATTAAGATATGCTACATCCACAACATTGCTTTCAAGTTTGTAATTATATCAGAAAAAGAGTTAAGATTAGAATCATAGAATCACAGAGTTGGAAGAGACCAGAGGGGCCATCCATTCCAACCTCCTGCCATGCAGGAACACAAATCAAAGCACTCCCAACAGATGGCCATCCAGCCTCTGCTTAAAAACATCCAAAGAAGGAGACTCCACCACACTCCCAGGCAGCATATTCCACTGTTGAACAGCTCTGACTGTCAGGAAGTTCTTCCTGAGGTTCAAGTGGAATTTCCTTTCCTGCAGTTTGAATCTACAGCCCCCAAAATCCTCTAGGCACTGGCCATGCTGGTTGTAAGGATTCTGAGACCTGTAGTCTAAAAAGTAACTTGTCCAAGCTCAATTTTCTTCTTCCTGCCCTGTTGCTGTTGCAGCTCTGGTCCAGCAGGAAGATGGCAAAGGAAAAGGCAGATACTACACACTGCAGCAAATTCCTGCAAACTGAGTGCGGTGACATCAGTACACTTCAGAATGGTGGGTCTCTGCTCTGCAAACCTTCAGCTCCAAAACAGCGTGGAGCACGGGCAGGCCCAGTCATTAGGTAAAATGGCTGCTTCAGGCAGCAACAGCTGGGAGGAGAGAGCTGTGTACCACAAGGTCCACTTTGCATTAACCACTCTAGCTTGCTGCCTTTAGATGAAATGAGTATACCATACACTCCCAGATGAAGACCAGGCCATGTGGGGCCAAAAAACATCAGAGTATGGTCAAGATGGCAAACGGTATTAATTGAGGGGGCAGATAGACTAGGAGAGGCTGCAGCAGTTCGCCCGAGTCTACTGGAAAGGAGAAGATTCCTCCCGGTCCTCTCCTCTCCCTGCTGCTGAGTGCAAACTACTTCAGCGCTTTGAACAAAGTTTTCAGCAACTGAACTAAGCTAAGAACAAAGCAGGAAAGTGGGAGCAGAAGAGACCCACTGGGACACTTTAAAGCTGCTGAAAAAGTGGAATGACAGAGAATTAATCTGGACTGTTTCTGCCAAATTGGGATAGTTGGACAGCATGAGATACTATCCCACTGCACTGCCAGTAGGTTGAAGAAAAGGTCAGTGGACAGTCCAGCCGTACTTTCTGCATGCGATGGGAGGAGATGCCCTTTTCGCCTCACGCAGCCAAGTGTCTTGGGCTAGACCTAGTGGAGCACAACACATTGTTCAGAATAACATTTGCTCTACCCTATCCTCAAAATAGCACTAGTATACATCATATCCTAAGGCAACATTCCCCGTAAGTTTTGTTGGAATTCAATTCCCACCATCTCATACTAACATGAGGGAGGTGCAGTCTAACATTTTTGGCAGGTGCCAGGTTGGGAAAGGCTGCTCCGAGGCTTCCGTTCGCAAGACCACCACCAGTTGTCTACTGGGCACCACCAAGTTTGTGTTCTGCACATTTACCAAGTCTCCTGCAGGCAACAGATGGCAACTATCTAGGTAGGGTTGCTTCATATTTATTTATTTATTTACTTACTTACTTACTTACTTACTTACTTATTTCGGTGGGGCTTCTCAGCCCATAACAGCTGCACAAAAAGGCAGCTAAAAAGCCGATGTGATTCTGAGCTGCCCTCAATCGGCGTATAGAATCTAGGTCAAAGAAAGTGATGGTTCCACACTATTCTGCTTCGGGCAGACCTCGCCGGGAATATTGTGTCCAGTTCTGGGCACCACGGTTCCGGAAGGATATTGACAAGCCGGAATGTGTCCAGAGGAGAGTGACCAAAATGGTAAAAGGATGGAAACCATATCCTGCAAGGAACAGCTTAGGGAGCTGGGTATGTTTAGCCTGGAGAAGAAAGGGTTAACAGGTGACATGACAGCCATGTTCAAATGTTCGAAAGCATTGCCTTATCACGCTGCATCCATGCTAGGGAAGGACACACTGCTTAAACTTTAGCTCATTCTGCCACACTCAAAGGTAGCCATCTATTACAAAAATTCACTCCGGATTTTTTTTTCTCCAGTGGGCAATTCGAGAAGAAGTAGCCATGTTAGTTTTTTCCAACATAAAAAGTAAGAGAGGATTGCGAGATGAAAAAAGAAGGGAGGGGGAAAAGAGGGGGGGGAAAGGTGCTGTCACATTTCTTTTTCTTTCTTTCCTCCTTCTCCCTCCTTCCCTCCCTCCCATCTTTTTTCCAGCGGACACGTTGCCCATCTCTGCCTGACAAGTCAACCTGCGCGAGGCCCGTTTGAATTCTGACCGGCTAAAAATAATGGGGAAATTACGGAACCAATTGAATTTCAACTGTAGCCTTCACAAGGTTAATCTCTTCAGATATTCATCTAAATAAGCAGCCGGATAATTTCCAGGACTGGTAATTAAACCAGCCCCGGCAATGTGTGGACCGTTCGCTTTGATAAAAGGAAAGCCAGCAGAGTGACTTAACAGGCTTACCTTCCTGTGTACGGTATAAACAGGGGTTGCCATGGCAGCAGGCTCATGCACAGGACTTGCACCTAAGTGTTTATCAGGCTCCACCGGCCATCTCCCATTCGAGTCAGATCGTGCCATTATAGACAGGAAAAGCCAAGCCATTGTCGTAGGGTGAAAATCACTGCAGCAAGAAATTGTGACAATTGTGCAACGTGGGGCGAAAAGACCGCTTTGAGACCAAGTTATGGAGGGGGTTAGGTTTTGTGTTTAAATCATGGTTTCTTCTTACGACAACCAAGAGCGTCATATCCAGTGCTGAAATCCAAACACAGTTTAATTTCAGGGTGCTCCTTTTCATTCCTCTCCTTGTAGCAATGGTTCTTTTTCTCTTTAGTCATGTTCACCAGAAACTGAAAGGGACAAAAATAACTTCAGAAATCTTCCATTCAGGGATACTGTAAAGTGAAGGAACTGGACAAGGAACAGAGAGTGTAAAAAGGAATCCAAACAAAACAGTACCAGAAGATTTCAATATAAAAAATATGTTCAATATTTACAAATAGTTCCAAGGGTCTTTTTTTCCCCAAACAGACCATTATTGTTAAAGATCAACGTTTATTCCCTGAATCAGTGCAACATGATGCCAATCCAGTTCTCCTCTTGTGCTTTAAATATTTCTTCTCTCCTTCAACCAGTAGAATGACTTTTGGCAACTGGTTGTTTAAGAAGGATTTTTTGGAGTGTATGAGTTTGCTGTGTTTGGGTATACTTCCCAACTGTCTCGATTTGGCAGGACGGTTCTGATTAATCCTCTGTCATCCCACTTTTTCAAATGTTTAAAAATGTCCCAGTTCCTCTCTGTTCCTCCCACTTTCCTTCTTTGTCCTCAAGATTACTTCAGTTGTGGCAAACTGAGTTCAAAGTGCTAAAGTAGTTTGCATTCAATTAACTCAGGGGAATGGAGAGCAGAGGAGAGGCAGAAATTTGCCCTTCCCTGTAGACTCTGTTACCCCAAAATGGGGGTGCCACAAAGACCCACCATGATGCCAGTATCTCCATTCAAAAGTGGGAAATAAATTAGCTCAAAGTCAGGAGGCCTGCAAGGCGGGGGGGGGGGACTTAACGAGATCTTCCCACCTATGTTTACAGGGTCCTCGCGGGAAAGAACCAGCCAGAGAGTTTAAACTGTAAAGTAAAAATATGTTTTATTGAGAGAAATTCACACAAGCACCCAAAGATCTAAGCACTCACATAAGCATACAAGGACTAGTCAAAGGAAAAAGGAGGAAGGTGTGATAGAGGACTTTCAGGGATGAAGCTATAATTACCGATCTGGAAAGCAGCGAGGAAAGCAGCAACGACTCTTAGGTAGGCGCCTAAGGACAGTTCTCATTCAGGAATCGTACGGACAGTGTGGCATTCAGAAAGGCAAGAGACTGCACCGGACAGCCTGAAATCAGGGGTTCATATACTCGAAAAATATCCTGTGGGTAGGAGTGTGAATTGCTCGCCCAACCAAGCAGACAATGGGAGTTGCAACACAAACAATAGAGTCTGGGCAGAGCTAATGGTCTTAGTGTTTAGGTGACAAAACAATAATGGTTGTCGTAATAGCCCTGTATTGTGAAGAGGCAAAGAAAGAATAGGGAAACATCCAGGTGTTCAGGACAATCACAGTTTGGTGGGAACTTCTCCTTTCAGCTCTGAGATGTCGGACTCTCTATCTGTTAAGCCTATTGTCTCAAGAGGGTCCATGCTATCAGCCTGAAAGTGACTTGATTCCTACATGAGAGGTAGGTGTGGCTGACCTGCCTTGCAATCTCACACTTACAGTCAGTAATATCCCTCTTCCTGCGTGACCTCCCAGTCACCTCAAATATTATTTATATCACTGCCAATTAATAGTGCCAATTAAATAATATTTGCCATTAAGCCATGCCAATCATGGGAGGCGCATGGTGCTATACCAACTCAGGCACAACCTCTCCCAGCTTGTGTGTCCTTCTTCATCATCATCATCCTGATCATGCTCTGATTGGGCTTGGCCACATGTCTCCCAGTTTTCTTCTTTCAAATGCTGAGGAGTATGCTTGTGTTGTCACAGTTATGTTTTAAATGCTTTTAAACTGTTTTAAATTAGTGCTAGATTTAAAAGTACAGTCATCTCTCCGATACTGGCTGTGAAAGTGGAAAAACCATGACTAACTCTAGCCCCTCCAAATCATATTTAGCACACAAAAAAGTATGATCAATATAATCAATCCACTGTGGATGCCTTTGAGGTGTTGGGGGTTCCTTTGCAAGGCAGAAATGTGCAGCTGGTGGGGCTTGCTGCCGCCTCCACTGCTGCCCTGCATCATTTTTAAAAGGGATTTGAAAGCCTTGTTTGCAGTCTCGAAGTCTCATGAGGCTTGCAGTCCCTATTAAAAATGGTGGCTGCCAGCAATGGAGGCAGAAGCAAACAATCCGTGCATAATCAAATCCACAAAAGTGAAACTCACAAATTAAGAGGGCCAACTGTATACCTTATTTGATCTTTTCAACTTTTTAATTAGAAGTGATGCTTTTTAGCTGTAACTTTGTTTCGAACTATGCATGAGCTGCTTTTGGACCCATGTTAGAAGAAAAGCCAGATGTAAATAAAATAATAAAAGTAAAAAATGCCACGGTAAATTCTGACATGCAGGTCAGTCCATTATCACGACAGCCATGCTCCCCAGAACAATCCAAAAATACACACAGCAGTGTAGATATAGGTCAACCAACCACTTCTAACATTTTCATCTCCACTCAGAGGTAGAGGCTATTCATACTGCACAGTTGTAGTGCTATTATTCCAGTTTAAGTGCCATGGTTCTGTCCTATGGAATCTTCTTGGCATCTGTACTTTGGGGAGATCCTTGAGCAGTCTGGCTGAAAAGTCTAATTGCCCCACTCTTAACTATCAATCCCATGATTCCATGGTAAGTTGAGATAATGGCTAATGTGGAATCATAGCACCATAATTTGGTAGTGTAAATGGCCTCACCACCACCCACTACCTTTCCATGGTGGGGGGACTGGCATGGTCCAGAGGGGCAAGAGGCTATGGTGATGTCAGTAGTGCTGCTGGTAGGGTCTCTCATGTCAGGTAGGCTTTTGTTGAGGAAACAGACTGTATGTGCCAAAGAGCGACTTGGCAGCAGCAGTTAGGGGAGGGCATGAGAGGATCTCTCAGAGACAACAGCAGTGGCACCATAGCTAATGTATTTTAATACTACAAAGAAGGAGGTACAGTAAATCTTTTTTGAATGTCTTTCACCACAAAAACCCTATGTTTCAATCCAAAATGAAACAAGAGATAGTACCAGAAGATGAAACTCCCAGGTTAGCTGGCACTCAATGAACTACTGGTGTACAGCAGAGGATAACTAAAAGAAATGCTGCGGCTAATGATGTAACTGGACTTTAGCCAAAAGGACATTCAGCTGTCAGGAGGTGAAAAGAAAGTCTAAAGCTACATAACACATATTATAGGAAAATGGAATGTGAGAAGCATGACTCAGGGGAAGCTGGAAACAGTAAAACAAGAAACTGAATGTATAAACGTTGCAATACTTAGGGACGAGTGAGCTGAAGTGAACAGGTATGGGACATTTACAGTCAGAAAATTACACAGTGTTTTACTCAAGAAATGAAAATTTAAGAAGGAATGTAGTGGCATTAATAGTGAGCAGAGATGTAGTTAAAGCAGTCAAAGGATATAATGCAAAATCTGATCAAATAATTTTGAGATTTTTCAGGAAAACCCATTAATATAACTACAATATAAATGTATTCTCCAACTACAGAGGCAGAAGAGGAAAAAATTGAAAGTTTCTATGCTGGAACCCAGGAAGAAAATGATCACACACCAAAATTGGACTTGTTATTAAACATGGGTGATTAGAATGCAAAAGTAAGAAACAGAGCAGAATCAAAGATTGTAGGGAAAAAACTGGCCTAGATCAAGAAATGAGACAGGAGGACAATGGACTGATTTTTTTGAAGCCAATAGTTTGTTCATCAAAAACACATTCTTCAAGCAACCAAAGAGGCAACTGTACACACAGACATCCCCTGATGGCCAATATAGAAATCAAATAGACTACATAACTGGAAGCAGAGGATGTAGAAGCTCCATTCTCCCTGCAAAAACAAGACCAGAAGCAGATTGTGGCACAAACCATGAACTGCTAATATCAAAAATTACAACAAAGTTAAAGAAGAGCACTAAACCAACCATTGTGCCAAAATACAATCTAAAGAACTTTCCAGTAGAATTTAAAGATAATGTAAAAAATAGATTTGTACTATTAAGCCAGGAGAACTCTGAGCTAAAGCCTGGGACATTGCCAGGGAGGAATGCAAAAAAGACACTTTTTGCAGCCAAAAAGAAAGACAAGCCTCAATGGATGATAGATGAAATTCTTTAAGCACTTAAAGAC
The DNA here is from genome assembly GCA_030412105.1 of Cyclura pinguis. Taxonomy (NCBI): domain Eukaryota; kingdom Metazoa; phylum Chordata; class Lepidosauria; order Squamata; family Iguanidae; genus Cyclura; species Cyclura pinguis. Next base: position 209,180,179 of record CM059599.1, read on the forward strand.
AGATGAGAAGTAAAAGATGACAGAAACAGACTTAGAACCCTGAATATAACTGTTCAGCCATTTTTGTGCAGGGACAAGGAGAACTACTATAATAACCAATGCGGAGAAATAGAAGATGACAACAACAAAAAAGAAGAAGAAAAAGAGTCTTCTACTACAAGATCCAAGAAATCAAAGGGAAATTTAAACCAAGCATAGGGATGCTCTACAGCCAGATGAGGAACATATTACATAACCAAGTAGAAAATAAAAAGACAATGGAAACAATACATAGAGGAACTATATAAAAGAGATGAAAGGATGACAGGTTAATTCAAGAAAGAACCATTTGAAGATAAACCTTCAATTTTAGAATGCGAAGTGGAAGCTATACTCAAAGCACTTGAGAGAACTAAATCACCAAGAAAAGATCACAGACCACCATGGCTTCAAGTTACAGAGAAAGAATCTACTCTGGTTCTATCTAAAATCTGTCAACAAATATGGGAAACAAACCAATGGCACACAGTTTGGAAATGCTCAATATACATCCCAGTCCCCAAGAACAGGGATACCAAAGATTACAGTAACCATAGGATCGTTGCATGAATTTCCCATGTAAGCAAAGTGATGCTCAAAATTCTACAACACAGACTTTTACCATATATGGGAGAGAGAAATGCCAAATATCCAAGTTTGGTTCAGGAAAAGAAGTGGCACTTGGGAATCATATTACAAACATTGCTTAGATAACAGAGCACAGCAAAGAATTTTAGAAGAAAATCAGTCTGTGTTTTATAGATTATGGCAAAGCTTTTGATTGTGTAGATCATGAAAAACTATGGATCACTCTTAAAGAAATAGGTATGCCTCAGCATTTGATTGTCTCATACTCAGGACAAAAGGCTACCATTGTCATATCTCAGTCCCAGTAGCACAGCTGATAAACAAACAAAACAAACACTTACTTCCAGGCAGTAAGTACAGGGTCATAAATAAAGTCCAACAGGGTTCCAAAGCAAGAGAGTGTCGAAAGTCAGTCAGAGTATCAGCAAGGTATCCAGTAGGGTAGAAGGTCAGATAAGCTCTGACAACTCCTGGAGGGGAAGGGCGGCAGGTATATAGGTCTGAAGCCTAGCGCAGCTGCTGCTTGGTTAACTGCTGCTGGTTATAAATTCTGAGAGAGTGATGCCAGCTTTCTCTTTACTGTCTGCGCTCTGCAAAGGTGGGTACAGGTAAGTACTCTTCTGTGTCTGAAGGGAGAGGACTCTCAGCTGGATCCGGCACTGCCCCCTGTTCTGTTTGTGGCACTGAACCTCTTCCTATACAGCAGGTCCTGGCATGTCCCTTGTTTCAGACTGAGTCAGAGTCCGTGATCTGGAGGCAGGGCATGACAAGCATGGAGAAATGGAATTATTTCCAATTGGCAAGGGGGCCAAGGCAAGCCTGCAATTTATCACCCTGTCTAAGTTGTACACAGAAGATATCATACATAAAGCAGGATAAGACTTGTGGAAGTAGGCAAAAAAATTGAAGGAAGGTATATCAACAATTTAAGATGTGCAGATGACACCATACTACAGAACAAAGCAATAATTTGGAATAATTTTTTTTAAATCATTTTATTTCATTTCCCACTATAAAAAACATACATAGTAGCTGACAGTTTACTTGACATATTTCTGATCTTCCCCAGAGATCTAGTTTTACATACTATTTTTCAGATATATAATACTGTACTACATTTTACAGCTATTTTTTACTCATTGATTCTTGCCTTTCCCTCCCATATTCCCGCATCATGATATATACCCTGCCGCCCACTCGTATCTTATCTTACATCATGAATAACCAATCTCCATCTGTATACCCAGCAATTACCCACTTTCATTTACCATTTGCCATTCTCTTTGTATCTCTTCGTCTGATTTCCCTTTTAGTCTCTGAGAGACCATATCAGCATTTTTATTTTCTATAAGTGTACCCCACCATTGTTCCACTGTAGGTATTTGCTGAGTTTTCCACAACTTAGCATATTCAATCCGAGCAGTTGTTATCATATAAAGCAGTATTCTCCATTGTTTCTTAACATCAGCATCTTCTATTATATCAGTCATATTTAACAAATACAGTTCTGGTGTCTTAACAAATTGAATTTTCAATAATGCACAAATTTTATTATGTATTACATTCCAATACTTCTTAGCTTTTGGGCACGTCCACCACATGTGGTAGATCGTACCAGCTTCTTTCTGACACTTCCAGCAATACCCATTACCTGTTTTGTAAATCTTTTTCAATTTGTCTGGTGTCATATACCATCTATAAAAAAGCTTATAATAGTTCTCTTTCAAATTTTGAGCTGTTGTAAATTTCTGTGTTTTTTGCCAGCTCCTTTCCCAAGACTCAAATTGAATTGTATGTCCAATATTCTGAGCCCATAAAATCATTGCTGTCTCCACTGTTTCTTCCTGCCTCTCCTGTTGTAATATTTCTTGATACACTTGAGCTAATATAATTTGGAATGATTATTGAGGGTCAAGGAAGAAAGTGTAATGGCAGGTTTACAGATGAACATTGAGGGGAAAAAATAAGGACTACAGATGATTTACATAACTTTAAAGTAGACAGTGAAGACACTGAGATAGTTGAAGAGTTTCTTAACCTTGGCTCAGTCATTAACTGGAAAGGAGATTAAAGTCAAGATATCAGAAGAAGGCTAAGATTTGGAAGGGCAATTTTGAAGGAACTAGACAAGATCCTGAAATGTAAAGATATAGAATACTAAAATTAGGATGCTCCATGCCATTTTGTAGTTCCAGGTTCTATGTGCGGTTGTGAAAGCCAGACAGTGAAGAAAGCTATTAGGAAGAAAATCAGCTCACTTGAACTGTGATGCTTTAGATAGTGTGGACTGCTAAAAAGACTAATGAATGGGTCCTAGAGCAAATCACACCTGCACTCTTTCTAGAAGCCAAGATGACTAAACTGAGACTGTTGTACTTTGGACATATCATGAGAAGACATGACTCATTAGAAAAGACAATAATGCTTGGTAAGTTAGAAGGCAGTAAGCAAAGAGGAAGATCACATTACAGATGGACGGACTCAATCAAGGAAGCCACAGCCCTGAATTCACAAGTCCTGAGCAGGGATGTTGATGATAGGATGACTTAGAAGTCTCTCATTCATAGGGTTGCCATAAGTTGAAGTCAACTTGATGGCTGTTAACAAGAACAACAAAATGGGCCCCAGATCTCTTATAAAGCTAACGGTTCTTCATTGCACATTCAGATCAATTCACTCCAAAATCCTTTGCATTATACTTAGGAACTATTCATCCCAGCATATTGTTTGTGGGGAAGTCTATTTCTCCTCCAGCTACAGTTGAGGATTACAACTAAGCTTATAGGGAACAAGGGAGTCTGGGAGATGATTCTGTCATCATCCCTGCTAAGCCTGGCATTTCAGTTCTGAGACCTTGTGTTTTGAATTCACATGTGAACACAAATGGCACAGAATGCATGGCACCTTGAGCTGAATCTGGCCTTTCTGCACTGTACAGAAAATCTAACTCCTTTTATAGAGAGGAACTTATTCACATGTAATATATCCTAAAGACACCAGATCCTATCTGATTTTGGAAGCCAAGGAGGGTTACTCATAGTTGGTATTTGGATGGGAGACTGACAAAGGATACCAGCTGTTGTTGGCTCCAGGGAATAAACAACGAGGATCTGTTCCCCCTTCACACTAGTGATCTCTGGCACAATGGGGAATTGTGATGGGGTGCTGCTTCTGCCTGTTGCATCAGAGATTGCTCATAGAAGGGGGCAGGAACATCAGCCAGCTGCTTCCTGTTCAACGGAGGAACAGGCCCCTGTCACTCATAGTGGTTACTGCAGTAAGAGAAGACTCGAGAGATTAGCAATAGCAACACCATGTGTATTTCTATACTGCTTATCAGTGCTAAGCACTCCCTAAGTAGTTTACAATGTGCTAGCTAATTGCCCCCAACAAACTGCGTACTCATTTTACCAACCCGTGGAAGGATGGAAGGCTGAGTCAACCTGGAGCCCAGCAGGATCGAACTCACAACATTGTGGCTGCAGTACCAACATTTAACCACTGCACCACCAGGACAGAAGTCATTGTGTAGCACCATAACAACTTACACATTTGTATCTCTTCAACAGGATTCCAGCCACTAATAAACTATTCTTGCAGGCTATTTCATACCCCACCTTTTCCCATATTCCTCTCCAATAATTTTCTGTGACAACTGAGCATGTTGTGGGATTTCTCCCCACAAACTCTCTGTATTTTATTTTAAAAATATGTTTTCTCCTTCTGAGAGAGACTCACCATGACAAAACTGTTAAAACATATTGGGTCAGATTAGTAAATTAAAGGAGGAAGCAAGAAGCCATGCCATATAATCCATGTTGTTGCACCACAATTATTTTTCTGCAATTTAATTTAATTTAAATTCTTCATTCAAATTAAGTAATTGGGCAAATATCACCCAAAGAACTATGTAAGGCAATAAGGGAAGAAACTACTTTTCTCCCCCTCACAAAGATTTTGTTTTTTTCCCTTGTCTAATCCTTTCTTTTTGATGGTTGAAAATAGGCTGACAGGGGCACTGCCATACTCTGAGGTAGAAATGCTTAGAAGTGGAACAATCTTTTAATCATGACGAAGAGTATATCTTTGCTTCAGAATGATGCGGTCTTCAGCAAAGACAACATTTATGTCAGCTGAGCAGACAGAGATAAATGTTGTTATCACTATTTAAGTTATGGGACTCCCCAACCTTTACCAGAGTAGTTTGTTATGTTGTCATATAGAGTAAACTCTCATATTGGTCCCCTGACTAGTACAGCAAGAACTAGATCTGACATGGGATTTTTTTTTGGGGGGGGGTGTTATTCAGACCTTTTGGATTACAGCTACCACAGTCCTTTAGTATAGGTGGGCCTGATGGCAGTTGTAGGCCAAAAGATCTGAAAAGAGAAAGGTCTCCACTCTGGAGCTAGTTCCTGGGGTGGTTCGTGGGGAAAATGTATTCCACAATCTTGTGAGTGAATGCATGAATAAAGCTCACAAGATTCCATCCAATGGGAGCAGTCTGACTGCTGACCTAGGTCTTGGTGACATTGCCTTGGACCAAAAATTGTCTACCCTTGCTTCAGTGCAGGAGTGGGAATCATTTGGCCTTCCAGATGTTTCTGGATTGCAGCTCCCAGCACTCCTTGCCATTGGCTATACTGGCTAGGGCTGCCACATGATTCCAACCTCTGCTTCAGAGAAATTAGTAGGAGTAAAGCTTCCATCTATTTGGTTGCTTCCAGTCTGCAACTTTGGTCTCCTTGAAAGTATGGCATCTTATCTGTTAGTACAGATTGAAGCAATGAGATTAAAATCAAGTTATGAGTAATGTCTATGAATTGCAAAGAACTGTTCTTTGGAATTAACGTAGTTAAGAATTTGAGACCCAATCTGTAAAAGCAAAAGTGGAGACATGTGACTTTCCAGATATTCTTGGACTACAACTCCAGGCACTCCAGATTCTTGGTTACGTTGAGTAGGGCTGATGGAAACCCAAGGGAAAAAACATCCAAAGGACCATACAATTACCACTCTGAAGGAAACCAAATATTATCATATTATTACATCACAAACCCTGTTTACCTCTGAACCATGCACATTTTTAGACTCCACTGATAATAGGCAGTTCTCTCAAAAAGCAGTCCACCTCCCCTCCAGCAAATCCGCAGCTGCAATCCTATCTGTACTTACCTTGACCTACATTGAATTTAGTAATCATTCCTAAACTGAGAGAAGGGCTAAGGCAAGAATGACTTAGCAGTGAGTAGTCTCCACTGAATACAATAGCACTAATGCCTAAGTAAGTATGCATATTGTCGAGTGGCATGATAAACTGCAATATCATACTAAAATAAACAAGCCTTTAAAAAAAAAATCAAATATAAATAAAAAGAAAGAAAAGATAAATAACATTCTCTGTGTGCTTCTGCTTTCTGATTAAAGCAAAATGATTTGTGCTGAAGAAGAGATGAGCAGTGCCATCTACAGTCTGAAATTACATAACACCTGTTTGCCATGCCTTAAATCTGCTGAGATACTTAAAAGAGTATATCTATAGGCATAATATCATATTCATATCATATTCGTAGCATACATCACAAAACAACAAGCATGTTTTTGAGTTCTCCAGACTTCTCCATCAGATTAACATTTACAAGAAGCGAAGGGGCCATGCAGTCTGTATTTACTCAAAGCCTTAAAATGGAATATGAGAGGAGGCAAAACACCTTAACAAAGGTAACAACAGCTGTAAAGCCACTGAGAATGGTTTTTATGGGTCATCAGGGCTATCTGGGGCTTTCTGGGTGGCTTGTGTTTTGTGTGACTTGGAGCACACAGAATTGTAGCCATCCAAGATCAGGAACTTAACCTTTGATAGTAAAACTGAATACCATTTGAAAAGATAAGTTCATTTTCTGAGGGTTCTTTCCTTCCAGCTCCTAGGGAAAAATCTCATTCTACTGACCTTTTTATTTTAACCTGAAATGACAACTAAAACTAATCTCTGGCTTTATTAAAAGCTCTACCTTTATTTAAAAGGCAATTAGTTTCTCTTAACTTCAATTTCCCAAGGAACTTGTGTGTTTTGCTTAAGGGTAGATTCACACTAAGTAATAGTTGGCATAGTTGGAGTGTGTGTCTGTGTGTGAGTGAGTGTGTAGGAAAATAAACATTTGCCTGTTTCTTTGTCACAGGCAGCTATCCTAAGTGAAAACTGGAATCTGAACGGCTTGATCTTGTTTCACAGCTGTCTCTGTGCACCTTCTATCTTTACATAATCATTAAATGCAGACTCGATGGCTTGAATGCACCACTCCCAATTTGTTTGCCATCTTAAGTGAAGAGTTCTGAAGAACTCAAAAAATGTGCACACAGTTTTGTGATATATTTTATTGGCCACAAATGTATTGCCCCAGTATAGATTTTGGAGTTCTTCTCATGCACCAAGGCCAAGACAGAGACTCTCTTTGTTTGGGGTGGAGGGCAATGTAACGTACTAGTTTGTCATCTCCTTGCCCCACAGAATGCTGGGAGCTGTGATTCCATGAAGAGGGCTAGAGAACTACCAGAGAATTCTCAGCACTCTGTATCATTTTAATGTTAAATGTTACCGTCACATCAATTACCTGAATTTGATGCCCAGTTGTGCAGTTTCTTTCATTGTGTCTGTACATGCACATGCATCCATGCAAATATTTCTCCCTCAAATGCTTTAGCAGAGAGATTTGGCTCCCACTGTCTCAAGTATTTCATAAATACACCAAAAAAGCAACTTGGGTACCAAGAGTAGGAGAAAGACAATATATGAATTAAAACTTGTTAAAAATATCCATTGGGTGTAGCTCAATGTCCAGTTTTGATTACCTTTCCCTTTAATAGTGGCTCTAACATTTTAATTTCTTTATTCAGCTATTTTTTTTCAGTCAGTGCAGAACTTGGAAGTTACTTTTTAAAGCAATTAATTATATCTCCTGTCCCAAGGCTCCCAATATAATTATCACTATAATTGCAAACATTCAAAAATACCTTTTTGTTCAAGAGTAACAGACATAGTTTTTAGTAGCACAGTTGTTTTACACATCTGAATGTTACAAGCTGCTAACATATTGCAAGAAATGTACTTGTCACATTGTGAAGCTATATACTACCTTTAACTAGGAAAGCATAAAAAAACAGTTACAGTTAACACTGCAAAAGGGGTGAAATGATACCTTGTTACGTTGGAATACTAACATCACTTGCTTATGGCTTAATTATTGGGGAAATGAATTAATTCATTCCAAACCAGTTTCTGCCCCTATAGTTATCTCCTCATATCTCAGTGTAAGATTATGTCCACTGAGAAAATAACTGCCTTTGGGGACAGCAGGTCCTCTTTTTTTGTGTGTGCACATGAAGAACAATTGCCATGGCATTTTTTTTTAAATGACAATTGAACCTACATCTGTTGACATCTCTCTCTCTCTCTCTTTCTCTCCTCTCTCTCTTTAAATGAGCTTTGCTTTCTTAATCTGAATTTCACAGCACATCATCAAATACAAGGAGCTGGTGTTTTTATTCTCTCTCTCTCTCTCTCACTCACACACACACACACACACACACTAACCTATTGTGAAAAGGAACAGGGCTGTGAATCATATTTGTTCTGTCCTTATCTATTTGATTTACCAATCATTTGAATATTTGCCTCCCATAGCTCTGAATGGAAAATTCCCCACATCTATATTTTCAGTTCAGTTAGATTACAAGGGAGAAGACAAGTGGGCTTTTTCCTCCTGCCCATTCCTTCAGTCAGAACACAAATGTGAGTGGGGCCTTTTTCTGCTCCTCATTTCCAAAAAGGCTGTTAGGGCTGTCTTTAATGAAGTGTCTGTTCAGTCCTCTTAATTGTAGGAGTACTTTTCCCCCCTCCAAAAAACTGATTGTTGGTGGCACTGGCCATTTCCACACGACACTTTTATAGCGCGATTATTCCACTTTCAACTTCCTATGGAATCCTGGGGTTTGCAGTTTCGGGAGGGGCCACTTGGCCCCTCCCGAAACTGCAAACCCCAGGATTCCATAGGATGTTGAAAGTGGAATAATCGTGCTATAAAAGTGTCGTGTGGAAATGGCCACTGACAAGGCACTTGCCTATGGCTGTTAAATCTTCCTCTTACACAGACAGTACGGGTCAGACAGAAGTACTGTTAGGAAACAGAGGTAAGGTTCTTTCTTTTTTACTACACCTCCTAGAATCCTCTAGCAGCATGGCATTGAGGATTCTGGGAGCTGTTATCCAGAAATGTAATTATTCTCAGCTCAGAAACTCTCCAGACCTTATCTTCCATGCCAATAGAATTTATATTTTTTTCCCCAGCCATTCAAAAATAATGAAAGAAATCCCATGATATGTGATGATATTAAAGCCATAAAATGCCATCAACAATTCTGAAGCAGTAAAACCCAATAACAGTGAGCAGTAGAACAAATGCACAGTGGAAATTGCATCACAGTCATCTGACTTCTTGTAATTGTCTATGTAAATAGACAGCCTGATGCTGAAATGTAATTAAAGTTGGTGCCGGGCATGTTACCCCAAAACACAGGTGCCACAAGGGCCACCCTGAAATGCCAAATACCTCCTTGAAAAAGTGAGGAATTAATTAGCTCAAAATCAGGAGGCTGCGAGAGGGGTGCAACTTAGCGAGATCTTTCCTACCAGTGTTTACGGGCACATGCAGGAAAAGAACCAGCCAAAGATTCAAAAGTAAGCAAAAAAATGTGTTTTATTGAGGGGAATTCACTCATGGATGCACACAAGATACACACAGTCACACATTCACACAAAAGCTAACTGAAAAAGAAAGGGAGGAAAAATTACAGAGAGGCTGAGGGATTTGGGGGGATTTATAATTACCAGTCCAGAAGAGTAGTGAAGAGCAGAAATGTATTTTGGCTTAGATAGGACCTAAGGACAGTCCTCATTCAGGAGTCAGATGGACAGAGTGATGGATAGACCTTCAAAAGACTGCACTGGGCCTCCTGAAATCAGGGGTATTTGTACCCTGAAAATAGCCTGTGGCAGTGAAGTTTCCAGATGCAAGACAAAGAGAACCTGTTGTGGACAATGGGTCTTTCGTCTGTTGGTGGGCTTAGTGCTTGATTGACAAAGACATGATGGGTGTTGTAATAGCTGTCTATTGTGGGTGCTGTGAGGACAGAGGAAAGAGTCCAGGTGTAAAAGGGATGAATATCTATCAATCAGTGTCCTGGTGGGCTCCTCACAGTTGGATTCCCTGGAAAATTCCAGCTTCTATTTAAGCCTATAATCCACAGGAATGGTGTGTATTTGCCTGACAAATGACTCAGTCTTACCTGGAAGAAGTTTCGAGTTGACCTATCCTTCTTATATTTATAGTCAAATTCTTTCCCTCGCTCAGTTTGACCTCTTTGTCACCTCTCAGGCTTGAATTTGATATCAGAGTCAATAAAATGTGTTGCCAATTACATATGATGCCAACTAGGTATGGTGCCCATCCAAACCATACTAATATCAGGGACCCCTAAAACAGGGCCTTACAGGCATACCTTTGCAAAAGCATGTCCCAGAGTTTGGATGCTACCACAGAGAAGGGCCTGTATCATGTTATTGCCTGATGCAATTCTGCCAGTGGTGAGACAATGAGGTGGGCATTGAAGGACATGGGCAGGCTGATACAGGGAGAGGCATTTCTTCTGAGACCCGGGCCCCAGGTCATTTAAAACTTTGCAGTCAATAGCAACTTTGGAAAACAGGCCACAGGTTTGTCATCAAAGAACAGAGTCCTCAGAGTACTTCCCACTGCTGGATAAAATCTTGCCACAAAATAGATAGTTTAGGCAAAGCCAACAAGCTTTGCCCTCTCGTACTGCATTGGCACTGGCATGAAACGCTAACAAGACACATTGGCCAAGAGCTGCAGTTTGACCAACCTTCCAGTTCCTGGGAATATAAACCTACTTGGTAAGGCAGGTATGCACACCCTGAGCCATGTAGTAGCCAGGGGAGGATGCAGAGCTAGCAGTGCCAGGTCAGAATTATCCCTGGATCTGAGATCTTGGGGTCGAAATCTGAGGCCTAGATATGACCCCTAAGGATGGCAGAAGGAGCGGGTCCTGGTAATGTTAGAAGGGTAACGTTAAAAGAGGCAGCCCCTGGCAATAATCATTAAGCATGATACTTTAAGCATCAACCACAGTTGCACAGAAGAATATGCCACTGAAACGCAAAATACCAAGTCTAACAAATAAAAGAAATATTTTTAAACACACTTTTAAGATACTCCTCTCACCCTAGAATCTTCCCCTCTTTCTGAGGATTGGAGAAGAAGGGTCACACCCAGAGATATAGGAATCCCATGCAGAGCATCTGGACAGCATTTGGCTGTACCTTTTTACAGCCAAGAGCAAATGGCATCTATCGCTCTCCTGGCTATCCAGTGGGTACCCTGGAGACCTGGAAGTAAGATGGCTACTTTTTCTCCCAGCTGCAGCTGGATGCTGCCTGGTTGTCCTGCACCCTCCCTGACTGCTAAATGGACAGGCAGCACATGCCTACCTTTGCAGCAGAGTGGCAGGATGCCAAGGAGGCATTGCACAAGGAATACGGAAGGATATCTGAGCACCTATGTCACCAACAGGTTTCTGGCCATCGTCAGTGTGACCACTCCCTGAAGAAAATGCACCTGAAGGTTGGAATCCAGCAAGACACTGGGCAGGCTCAGTAGCATTTTAAACACATAATGTTTGTTTCAGCAAGAGACTTTGCCATGCCCTAGCCCAAACTGTTTTTGGACAGCATCTCAGTTACAAAAGACATCAGCAGTGTAGCATCTAGAGGTGGAGATGGCACGGTTGTTAGGGTAACGCCAGCTTCAAACCCCACCCCAGCCGCATTAAACTGGTTGTGTGGTATTTTCAGTCTCTTGTGGTTTCGCCTTCCCTTGAGACTGTGAATAACAAAACTGAGCTGAAGTTTGCTTTGATACGTTCACCACAGTAGTTCCCACATGCAGCAGAGGCAAACTTCCTTTTCCTTTCAGTTGTGGCTTATTCAACACAATTCAGTTCTTTGGCCATATTTTCACATTTGACAAGAGTGCATCTCATATACTCTTTCATGCAGAGTACCAAAAGTTACTTCTGAGGACTACAGGTACAAAAATTCCCTAGCCAGCTTAGCCAATAGCTGTGCTGTCTGGAAGGTGTTGGGAGCTGTAGTCCTTGAAATTAACTTCTCCAAGCTCTGGTGTTCATAGATGTGTGTGAGGAATCCCCTCCATGAGAACTTTTGATACGGGCTTCATTCAGTCTACACTGTTTGAACTGGATAGGAACCATACATACCTTATGTTCTGGAATCTGGGCATTGGCTACAGAAAGGTCTGATAAATATAAAGATTTGAAAACTACACATAGAAAAATGCACATGCCTCAAATATGTGCCAAAACATGGCACAAACCTTAGTGGAGGGATAGAATGGATGAGAGCAGTAGGTTACTTTTACTTTTACTGTAGATTACTGTAGATTTACTTTTACTGTAGATTACTTTTAAAATAACAAAGACAGTGGCATGTTAGAAACACACAGTTTTGGTCTTGTTTTGTAGCATAAGATTTTGTGGATTTTAGCCTTTTGATTCTAATATGACTGTAAAGGATAGCAATGGAAATCTTTTCAGGGCTAGGCCACGACACTGTCCTGTATGCTATGGAAGCACAAATGGTAACCTAATGTGTACATAAGAAAGCCAGCTAGGTTAACTGGGGCAGATAATCTTACAAACACCTCTCCCCATCTCTGCCAGTCTATAAAAAATACACAGACACACATATTTGCTGTCTTTTCATGATACCTCAAACCTGCTGCCAGGAGGTCAAACTAGACATTAAGGAGAATGTATGTTCCCTGCAATTAACATATTTTTCTTCCCACAACAGGATGTCTTCCAAAGTAATTGCCTCAGCAATCAGACTTGCAAATTAAGCCCATGTTATTGCTTGGGGGACTGATCCACTCACATCCCAGTCAAACCAGACTCTGGAATTACAAAAATGAAATCTAGGTACTTGTATTACAAGATACAATCCAGTTTACTGTTTAAACAGTCAGTATATGGATGCAGAATGTGAATGATAAGAGTATATTTATGTACTTATTATATAATTAACATCCCACCTTACTCTTTGTACAGGATCCAAGGTGGCTTATAAACAGATTAAAAATAGGGTACAGCTAAAAAGGTTATTTGTACAAAAGTTTTTTAAAAAAACCACAACTGTTTGGTTAAAAACACAAAGTTTGAACAATATAAATATAAATATAAATAATATAAATAAATATAAATGACAAGTAAACACACAGCACACCCCTATTAAAAGCTTTATCTGCCCTGTGAATTATAAGCCAAAGGCCTGCCTGAATAAAAGGCATGTCTCTTTGCCAATGGAAGTCAAAGGCCCTCACAGGCAGTGGTGGCCCTTTGTTTCCAAGGTGCACCTGAGCTTTGCTATGCAGGCTGGTGAGTCCTCTGGATGAGCAGCACATTCTCTTTCCCCTCAGAGTGAGATCATGGTATATGTTTGCTGAAGCAGCTGTGAAAAATGCAGGCTGGGGAACTGATCGAGAAGGATGCCCCTCCTGCCCTGAGAAGGAGGTAACAGCCCTCCCATGGGCTAGCTAGCCTAAGTCTTACCAAGCTATGAGGTAATGGGCAGACAGCACCTGGCTGCACCACCATCTTTATATAGGAATCTGTGCTGGTTAGCAGCTGCTGTGTGAGAGTCCTGCCTTTCCAGCCGAAAAATATCGATCTACAAGAGCCAGCATGGTGTAGTGGTTTGAGCCTTGGAATACGACCCTGGATTCCCTGGTTGGCCATGGAGACCCACTGGGTGACCTACAGCCAGTCATACTCTCAGCGTCAAAGGAAGGCAAAGGCAAATCTTCCCAAACAAATTTTGCCAAGAAAACTCTGACAAGTTCCCATTAGTGCCACCATATGCTGGAAATGACTTGAAGACACACAAAACCAACAATGCGGCAACTAAGACGGAGAATATACTGCAGTGGGAACCCGATCTGTTGCCAGCCTCTGCTCACATTCAGGATTGCCAGAGAAAATGTAGGATATCCTGCATACATGGCCAGAAAAGTTGGAAGCTTCCTTTGATCAAGCAACCCAACAAAACACTGCTGTGTCAAGGGCCCAGTCTGATGCTGTGGTTTCCACGCAGGCCAGAAAGTAACTGCTTGCAAATTTACACCACCTCTGACCTGCTTAGAGCAAAATGAAATACCTTAGCCTCCAGGAATGGCCAAAGCAATCTTTTTCTTTAAGAGGAGAAGGAAAACCTAGCCCCCTTTTTGCACCACAGTAGTGGTGTGCTTGTGGGTCTCCTGCCCAAGAAGGAGGCAGATTTAAGGTGGTGTTGGAGGCACCAACATCCCCTACCTGCACATCCCGTACGTAAGGGCTCCATACCTGACAAGGCAGAAGAGATGGTGCTGCTATTTGTGTCCTCGCCTCACTGCCCACCCAAAAGGGAGAAGGATATGACACCCACCCTTCTCCTAACCTGTAGTTAAAGTATGGATTTGCATGCCGTTCCATTCATTCCAAGCTTCATGCAACAGTGGTGTAGGCACCAATCTGAAAATACTTTTCCAATATTGGCATTGTAAGTATGTTGTTTTGGTGTTTGTTTGTTTGTTTGTTTGAGTGCAGTTATTTAACTTAGGCTCTTGTAACATAAGTTACTTTTAGTATGTTGCTTGTTATTCAGATACAAATTTAGCTGAGAAAGCCTACGGTGGTGAAACAGGGACTACAGTCCCTGGAGTCCTTCATTCCTTTCTAATGTACTGATGTGCAATTTCTTTCTGATCTACTGATGTAATTTTGCACAAGAGTGCAACTGCTGCACTGATCTTCTGATGCTGCAATTTGGCAAGAGAATTCAACTGTCAATTCTTCATCCTTATTGCCACAATATATGAGAGCCTGACTTTTGTCCCAGCATTTTTGTGTAAGAATCCAGCGTGTTAATGAGTTATTTACTTCCGTTATACAGAACTCTCCATCTAGTTTATACGCACCCATTGGAATCCCATGAGTTATTGCTCGGTATGTTATTGGTTGTTTGAATTGTATGTAGTGTATTGGTATAACCCATTTGGAAGTGTAGATGGTCTGCAATCTAAATAAAACTATTTAGGGGTGTATATGTATGACAGGTTATTGAACTTTATGTAGTTTATTTCCATAACTAATTCAGAGATGTTAATCGATTTTTACAGTTTAATAGTTTGTGTTAATATTTCCAGTAAATGTATTATATTAGATGTTGCATTAATATTGTTATTATTTCTGCATTTTACATACCTGTTCATGTTTATATACTTAACTAGAAGACACACCTACCAGAAGAGAAATAATGTAGAAGTGGCAACTTTCACCCATGAAGAAGAAGTTCAAGGCCAAGTCCCTGCCTCTGCCAGAGCCATGCTCTGCTGAGTTGTGCACAATACTGATGACTGCTCTCCAGAGCATCAAAGGCTGAGGTTGCAAGGTCAGGACGATCATAAACTCTGAGATTACACAGCTAAAACCTGAAATTTAGGGACAACTCCTTCTGATGTCACAGGGCATGGGCACTGGGAATGATACAAGGGACAATCCCTGATAGTGTCATTAAGAGTCAACTGTAATTTTACAGAGGATGCTAGTTAAATAAAAACACCAAGTCTAACAAAAGTGGAAAATACACACACACACTCCTCAGGACCAGAGAAGAGGTTCCAGGCACTGGGACTCAAGATCAGGTCCTAAGATTTGGGAACCCTATCGGGGTCCCTGTTCAGGGCAGGGAGGGATAGCTTTCCCAGTTGCCTCCTTCCTCCTCCTGAGGCAACCATCTTATTGAAGCTAATGGCAGGAACATCCCTGATTGGCCCCTTTCCAGATTTACCTGTGTGTCCCAATGACCTCTCTCACATATATAAGTGGAAATCTGGTACTTATTTCTGAGGCTCAGAAGCAGATCAAATCTTATTGGGTGTTTCTGACATACAACTGCCTTTCATTTCATGGCAGGGAAGGGGAGATCAAAGATTTTTACAAAATATATTGTTCTTACATCCATGCTGTTGGGACTAGCTTGGCTTTTTGATACAGAAGTCTACACAAAGAACCAGTTTGGCCAGAGGAGGGGACTGGGGAGTGAGAGAGAGGGAAAGAGAAGAGAAAGAATATCGTGTATATCTATGCACAAGCCGGCACATGCACAAACACACCATTATCATCAATAATTACTGCTCTACAATAACATACCCTCCTACCTGAGAGGCTATTGTCTATATAGCCTGCTCTCCTCCCCAGCAAACTTGTGCAACATCTTGTAATGTGCATAAACTTGCTCATTGCCTTTTCTCAGATTAAAACAAAAAGAATTACACATAATGCTTAACAGACTGTAAACTCAGGGCAGACACTGGTTGATATTGCTCCCAGCAACCGATCAATCTTATTTTTAATATAGATACTTTCCAGAATGGATCACAGAAGTCTAAATTAGGTTTCCTTCCTATCCCCGCATCCCAATTCTCCTTTATCTAATATTATAATGCAATCAAAAATCAACAGTGCTGCAAAATTCTCATTGGCAAATCTTTAAAATTCCTGCTTAGTATACTAGCGCCTCAATTTTGATTACCTTTCCCTTGTTCATTATTATAAAGCCTAGGGTTTTGGAGGGAACATGTTACCTTTTACAATTGTACGTACGTGTGCATAGGCATAAGCACACAGACACACAATTTATTCTCTCAATAATTTTATATGAAAATACACTT
Organism: Cyclura pinguis; assembly: GCA_030412105.1. Taxonomy (NCBI): domain Eukaryota; kingdom Metazoa; phylum Chordata; class Lepidosauria; order Squamata; family Iguanidae; genus Cyclura; species Cyclura pinguis. The sequence goes on from CM059599.1 coordinate 209,196,645, forward strand.
CAAGCACCGGCCTGCCTCAAGTTAAATCTTGCCTTCCCATTGTGTTCTTATAAATACTGTCATTATGAAGAAATGACTGATTTCAATTAATGCCCTTTTTAAATAGTCTACAGAGATGTCTGTGATAGCAGAGTGTCATTCTTGTACTGTAATTATAATTTTAATCAACTCTGATCTGCTGGTTGGTCATGAGCACTATTTTTTTTTAATTTGGCCATCATGAAGCATTGGGAACAATAGTTTAATATTAATATTTATTGCTGAGCAGTTTTTCACATTACCAGCACTCCCTTGGCTGAAAGAACAAGGTAGAAAACACGTCTTTCTGGATCTTGAAAGCCCCTGGTGGAAAAGCAAACTGTTCTCAAAAGCTCAGCTTCCGTCCATAATATTCCTGCACGTATTCATCGTTTTCAATATTAGTTCTTCCATTTTGCACTCACGTTAAAAAGGAGTTCAGGGAATCTAGCCCCGGAACCAGGCTGGCTGGGAAAACCAGCTGGGAACCGTTCCATAATGCTCTGGACTCTTTGGAGGGAAGGCATGATGTCAGGCAGGAGGTTGGGAAGATGGAGGACAGACACGCAATGTGAACATTAGGAAAGGAGGAAACCATAAAACAGGGCTGGGAATTGTGCAACGGGGAAAGCTTTAGTGTGGCTTCCATGAGGAGTGATTGTGTATTTAATCAGTCCCCTCTCACTCACTTACATACATGCACTTCCAGAAAAGGCCCCAAAGAGCATAATTTGAAAACTGGAAGTGAAACAATTACTGTGAGTAATTAAAGCTCTAAAATAACTTCCAGTCTGGGGAAAATGGCAGCAGGCAACCAGCAGGAGTTTGGAACAGCCAACAACAGAGTGCAGCAGCCCTTGGATCCTCTGCCCTTGCTGACCAGCCCCCTCAAAACACACAGACCAGTCTAATTAAATAGAGCTCAACAACAGCAAAAAAAGAAAGTGTTCCTGAACAAAGTGTTCCTGAATTCAGCATTTACGGCCCTGCCCCATTCACATTTCACAAGAGTGTCAGCCATCATCATCCCCATGGTTCCTTCCAGCTTTTTTTTTCCCCTTCCTGCCAATAAAATAAACAAATATGTTACGGGAAAAGAGCATAATAGCTGCATAGTAAATGTGGTAGCGCTAAGAATCACCAATCTAGAAATATCCAGATTCAGCATCTCCACTTCTTAGGTTTAGCAGATCTATTGTTTGTCCAGAAAGGTTACAGGGGCAAGGGAGAAACAAAAACCAGGATCTATTAAATACTGATTGAGTCTCAACTTTTAAAAAAAAAACTTTCCAGCAAATACACACAGGACAGGTGAGGAAGGCTTAAACCTTCTTCCCCCAAGAACATGTGGGCATGTCTCAAATCTTGGCTATTTCCGCACTAGATTGTTATAGTGCCATTATTCCACTTTCAACATCCTATGGAATCCTGGAGTTTGTAGTTTAGGGAGGGGCCTTTGAGGCCAAAGAGCTTTCTGGCTAAGAATTCTAAATGCCCGTCCCTAAACTGCAAACCCCAGGATTCCATAGGATGTTGAAAGTGGAATAATAGCACTATAATAGCCTAGTGCAGAAATGGCCCTTCTTTCCCTACTTGTTATTTTCTTCCAAAATCTTCCCTTTCTTGGCAGGGAACTCAAGTGGTTCTTGAGTTCTTCCTTGTTTTTATCTCCCACCCACTTTTTGGAGAAATAGGGTTTTCAAACAAACAAAACAGCTGAAGAAATATCTATGGCTCCCACACCCATGCGCACTGGTCCTACTTTGGACCAAGGTCATGCACACTTACTAGAGAGTAAAGAAAAAGAAATGAACCTTGAATTGTGTGAAATACATTTTATGTAACTAGTACGGAAGGCATCTGCAGAGGCTTCAGTCTCACCATACTCACTGTTAGCACATGGCTGGCCCTGGCCCTGATTAATAAACTTGACATACACACAAAGAAGTACAATAAAATAGACAATGGGCCAATCTAGAACTGAAAAGTCTATTTCTTCTGCTTTCCTGCTTATTAATTTATTGGCAGCCATCATTTCAGAAGACAATTAAAACCTCTAGAAAGATCCTGAGCCACACTAATGTGTGGACCATGGTCCATGTGCAGCCCCATGCATCTTGGTGAGATGGGAAACCACCGCCGGTTAGGCTGCACGGTTCTGAGTCAAATCATCTGGTGCCTTGCTCTCCGCAAGTCTGTCTTGCACCAAAAATTCCTCTTGCATGTGTCATCTGAAGCATCCATGCCACAGACTGGCTGTTCTAATCCCAAAGAATGCCAAGAAGAAGTGAAATTGATTAGACAAGACGAGATGACTCGCTGGTTCTGTTTTACTCAATCAAAGTTGGAAGCAAAACTGCACTCTTTTTTCTTTCCAAAGGGGGGGGGAGGAAAGGATTTTTTAATTGCTTGCTTCATTCATTACATTTTTACTCTGCTTCTCAGCCAAAGAGGCTTTTGGAGCAGCTTACATATAATCAGCTTTGAAGAAACAGTCTCTACTAGCAACCTTAAAAAGTTACAAAAGGGAAAAGGGATGGAGAAGAAAAAGGAAGAAAAATGTTAAGTGTTCATCAGAACTGATGGAGCAGCCTGGCTTTCTGTTGCCTTCCCCGTTACATCCTGCTGGTGGGAACAGCTGAAGGAAGGGCTTTCACAGAGGTGGTTCTTCCACAGGACCAATGAAATGGCCCTGCCTTCCCGTTCCTCTGCTTCAACTGCTGCAGGCTGCTAGAGTGGCTGCTGGTGGCGGCAGCAGTGGAAGGAGCCTGACAGAAGTCGGAAGAGAAAGGAAAATGAGGAAAAGCTATTTTCTTCATTCCTCTCCCTCCAGCACAACCACTTATTACAGTAGTTCCAAAAACACTCAGAGCATAAGTGGAGCCTGAGGGGCAATTTATTGTCGCCTATGCAATCCAATCCATGATGTGTGTGCGTGTGTGTGTGCGTGTGTGTGTGTATATACGGATGCCTTCAAGTTGCTCTCGACTTGTGGTGATTCCATGAACTTCCTAGGATTTTCTTAGGCAAGGAATACTCAGAAGTGGTTTTGCCAGTCCCTTCCCCTGAAATATAACCTACAGCACCTAGTATTGATTGGCGGTCTACCCACCTAACCAAAGCTTGTGCATGCAGTAGCCCCTCGACTTTCATGGGGGTTTGGGGTGCAGAACCCCTGTGAAAGCCAAAAGAAGGCAAATAACTCCCCTCCCCGTAAGCACTCCCCTCTTCCTCCTTTCTGTGGCAAGCCCTGCGTGAAGGCAGGAGAGTGCAAGGGGAAAGACCCCCCTCTCCTGCCCACTGCTGTGCTCCCAAGTGGGTAATACGCATGGAGTGGAGGAAACAAAGGTCTTTTCCCCTGCACTCTCCTGCCCATCGTCTTTGCACTCTGCCTTCTTTCCATGCGCCCACACGAGCAACACACAAGGAGTGGAGGGGGGTAAGATCTTTCCCCCTGCACTTTCCTGCCTGCTGCCCTTGCACCCTTCCTTCTCTCTGCACACCCGCGTGGGCAACAGGCAGGAGAGTAATGGAGGGAGGGAGGTCTTTCTTCCCGCAATCTCCTGCCCGCCACCCATATCCCCTTCCTTTTTTCTGCGTGCTCATGCTGGGGACAAGCAGGAGAGTGGAGAGGAGGAAAGGTCTTTTCCCCTGCAGTCACCTGACCACCGTCCACACACCCTTCCTTTTTTCTGCATGCTCGTGCTAGGGACAAGCAAGAGTGGACAGAGATCTTTCTATGTGCACTCTCCTGCATTTCACTCCTATGCCCTTTCTTCTTTCTGCACACCCTCGCTGGCAACAACCAAGAGACTGGAGGGGGGAGGCAGGAGAATGAAGGCAGAAAAGTTTCCCCCCTCCAGTCCTCTGCCTGTTGCCAGCATGCGCTGCCTTTTTTCTGTGCACCAGTGGAATGACAAGCTGGAGAGCAGAGGGGAGAAGGCTTGCATGTCCCACAAACCTTTCCTGCTTCCATCTGATTGTATTTAGCCAAGGCAGCCTGCCTGGGCAAAACGCCAGGGAATAGGAGAGGGAGGCAACCTGGAACCTTGCAAATAATCAAATTTACATTTGTCAAACCCATAAAAGTAGAGGGCCGACTATATGTGCCTTCAAGTCACCTATTGACTTACAGCAACCCCATGAATTTCATAGGATTTTCTTAGGCAAGGAATACTCCAGAGGTGGTTTTGCCAGTTCCTTCCTTTGAAATATGGCCTACAGCACCTGGCGTTCCCTAGGTGGTCTCCCTTCCAAGTGCTAGCCAACCCTGACCCTGTTTAGCATCCAAGATCAGATGAGATCTGATTTCTTCAGGATATTTAGGTCTCTCCAATCATGACAGGTATCCCAAAATGTGCACACAACTGTGGTAGTGCTGGCTGTGTTTCTCCAAGTTTGTTTTGGCTTTTCAACTGAACAATGTGAAACACTTTGACAATTTTAAAGCATGCGCAGAGACAGAGCTCATTCAGAGAGCACCATGGCAAGGTATAAAAGACAAGATAATTTATGATAGACACTGACAGTTCTTCAGTAGTGTTTCTCTCAAACCATTGTCTTCACATTCAAGTCATGTTTTTCTCTATAAGAAACTGTCATTATGGGTAGTTTTTGTGAAAGAGGAGAGAAGCTGACCATACGAAGACCATAGCAGAACAAAATCAGGACAATGAGGAAATCTGTTTCCTGTTACTGCACCGGCTTACAGCAGAGTTGTGTTTAAATTTCATTCTCAAGGCCCTCTTCTAAGATGTCGAACAAAAAAACCCGGATCTGTGCCTGGTACAGTCTCAGCCTTAATATAAAACCTGTTAAAGGATAAACAAATATTACATGGGAAGAATATTGGTGCAGGTGTGCTTGGAGGAGACGAAAAGACCTGTAAATTGCATTCTCTCTTCTCTTCCTGTTTAACGGCATTATGCATTGATGGTCCTATTTGTTTGTCTATCTATCTATGTATCTATCTATGAAGAACATTAAAATCCCATCCATCCCTTCACAAGTATAACATATTTCATTAATGACTGCCAATTCCTCTCTGCAAACATTATGGCATCTTAACTGTGCTGTAACACAATTAGATTAATTTGTCTTGCTCATAGGACTATAGCAGTTCTCAATTTTTTTTTTCCCCAGGCAGGCTTATTGAAGGCGTAGCTGGTTTTCCTTCTGTTCTTTTAATACACCAAAATTGTTTTCCTAGAACGGGACAAAGAGGCAATATATATCACACAGAATAGTTCCTAATGACCCCAACAATGCTTCATTTATTTTCCATGACATGTAGGTGCTGGAATGTGCCAGAGAGAATTGTGCTTTCTGGAATCTCAAAAAAGCAACATGTTTCTGCCCCTACGTTTGCTGACCATCCAGCAGCATTGTTCTTGTTGTGTGCCTTTAAGTTGTTCCCAAGTTACAGTGATCCTAAAGGGAACCTATCACAGGGGTTTTGTGCCAAGATTCAGAAGAGGATTCAGCAGTTTGCTTTTGCCTGAGCCCACTAGGTAAGGCAAGATTCCCCCCCCCCCTCTCCTCTTCCCCCTGCTGAGTTAACTGAATGCAAATTACTTTTGTGCTTTGAACTCTTGTTTGCAATGACTGAAAAAAAGGCAGAGGATAAAGTGAGAAAGTAGAAGAAGGAAAGAGAAACTGGGACATTTTAAAAGCAGTTGAGGAAGCAGGACAACAAAGGATGGACTGGGGCTGTTCCTGCCTAATTGGGACAATATTTACAGAAGTGCAAAGGATTAAAATGGATGTTGAAAAGAAAAACAAAGAATTCTGAATTCTGAAAACCTGAATTCTGAGGAAACAAGAGGCTCCTTCCTGTTGCCGCTCTCTTCAAGGATTAGTAAATGGAATGGGACAGGAAGTGGTTCTCTCTCCCTGTAAAGGTATGTTCAAAGAGAAAAAAATGTAAAGGAGCTAAGGCTAGAGTGCTCTTGGCAGATTCTTGGTTTTTGCTGAGCTATCTGATACCCAGAGAGCCAGCATGGTGTAGTGATCTGAGCGTTGGACTACAACTCTGGAGACCAGGGTTCTAATCCCTGCTTGGCCATGGAACCCACTAGATGTCCTTGGGCAAGTCACACTCTCTGGCCTCAGAGGAAGAAAAAGGCAATACCCCTGAACAAATCTTGCCAAGAAAAAGCTGCGATAGGCAATGGCGTAGCTAGAGCTTTTGCTGTCCAGGGGCAGTTCCTGAGTTTGTCGCCCCTTTCAGGGGAGGGAGGACCTATCCAAACTATCAAATAAAAACTGCTTGATTGGCATTGGGTGATTGGGCTCTGGGCGCGCGCACTCAGAGGGGCCACGCTGCGTGCACTCACAGGCCTGCCGACGTTCCCACGGCGGCGAGGGCCCTCTCTCTCTCCCCTTCCCTCTCTCCTTGGAGGCTCGGCTGGGCTGGGCTCGTCCCCAGTCTTGGAGGTGGGGTGGGGGGAAGGCGGGCGATTCTCCCCACCTCTTGGGGCTCCTCCTCTCCTCTCCTGCTTTTCTCCCTCCCTCCTTCTTTGTTTGACCCGGAGGTCCACCCGTGTTGAGTGCTGTTGCTTGGCTATAAACAGGTTTGACTCCTGATTGGGAGGGAGAAGGAGAGGGAGAGGGGGATGGACATCCCTCTTTCCCAGGGTGGCGTACCCCCTCCAGCAGACCTCTCCAGGAGGCCCCAGTGTCCATCTAGCCGCTGGGCATCTGCCAGCGCATGGAGGGTGGCCTGGCGCCACCCCAAAAAATGTGCCGCCCAGGGCACACTGCCCCCCCACCTCCATACACCACTGGTGATAGGTCTGCCATAATCAGAAATGAGCTGAAGGCACACAACAATATCAACAGCTGATACCCAGGATACGCCATGCAGGCTTTAATTTACTTTGGATGAGACAGGATAGAAGAGCAAGTGAGAGAGAAAAAGAGAGAGAGAGAGAGATTGCACTGAAAATGCAAATTTGTGTTCCAAAGTTTTCTCTGCTGTTTCTTCTTTGCTGAGGTCAGGAACTTTCAGTGGCAAGGAACTTTAGCTAAAGAAAAGTGTTCCCTAACAACTGGGGATGTTTTCTGTTCTTGCTGTTCTGGAATGTCCTGCCTGGCCAGGGAAGGTTAAGTTACTAAAAGTTCCTGAGCACTTACAGGTTTCCATTTTGATATCAATAGGTACATTCATAAAATTGCCAAAAACATAGTAATATTGGTTCCTCCCCCCCCTCAAAAAAAACTGTCAGATAGCATTTTGTGATATTCTTAAACCCAGAGCTCAGGCAGTTGCTTTAGACAATCTATTAATTACAATCATAGTCCTAAGAACTCCCAAAGTAGTTAAATATCATTAGTGTTACAAATTTCTAAATGTAACTTTCTCACATTTCTCAAAAAGGAACTCATTTATTTTTTAAAAAATAAAACACTTGGATGTCACAAAACACCAGTCTGTGATAAAAAATATCATCTCTTCACATCTATCTGGTTGTTAGCTCCACACAGACAAGAGAACACAGGGCAGCATTTGAACCCTGTGATATTCCTTCTCTACCATTTAATTCCTGTAACTATCAAGGTACCTAAAAATTACAGTCACATTGCAAAAGGAGCAATGTCATCCCTTTTTAAAGTTACAATTCTAATGGAAGGCAGTTAGACCATAATTATTGGGTGAAGGAATTCATTACAAGCAAGCAGTTGCTGGTAAATTGTTATTTGCAAGCCTCCTCCAAGTAACTTGTTTGAGTACACTCCTATGAATTATATCCTGGATTTCTGGATCCAGTGTGTAAGATGTTTCCCCCCAAATACATTATTTAAAATAAAGATATAAATACAGGCTTCCCTCCAAATCCCCAGATTCTGTATGTGCAGATAAAATAATACACAGCTTGAAAATATTTTTTTAAAAAATCCCAAAAAGCTGTTGGGAACAACCACCTTACCATGCTCAAAATTCACTGCCTAGTTAGGTTGCATGACCATGGTAGGTTTAGAGGTACAACCTAGACTAACTTCCCGTTTATTTGTACATGCCCACCTCCTCCTGCAGGTAGGCATTTCTTTATTCTCAAAGGATCTCTCTTCCTGTTTACCAGCTCTTTTGTTTGTTTGTTTGTTTTTTGCCTGCCTTCCTGTGAGCATGTGGTCTGAGATGCTCTAAGAGAGATGGTACCCTACAAACATGTAATTGGTTATCCCTTTCTTTTCTTACTCTTCTTCAAGAACATGAACCTGTATAGATTATGCACAAGTATCTGTATTTATATACTATTAACCAAACTGTTTTTGTGTTCACTTCTTAGCTAGAGTTATGTGTGTTGAGAGAGATTGAGGTGGGACTGGTAAGCTGTTCAATTTCTGCTTGTGCATTACCAACGCTCTGTTAAATGGGAGATTCACCAAATGTCTCTCATTTCCAATAAAAGAAAACTTTGATTTTGCCATTTTATAGAAGCGATGCCATATTATTACACCATTGTACACAGTGGGACTTGACCATCCAAGAATGCTGATATCCACATGGGGTCCTGGAACCAAACCCTAGTGGAAACTGAGGGCCCACTGTATACTGTACATATAACGTACACTACATATAATGCATCATTAAAAAAAATCATTGTTGTATACCTTCAAGTCAATTCTGATTTAAGGTTATGCTCTCACTGGGTTTTCTAGGCAAGATTTCTTCAAAGGGGGTTTGCCATTGCTCTCCTTTAAGAGTGAGAGAATGACGTTTGCCCACGGCCATGCAATGGGTTTCCATAGCTGAGCAGGAATTCAAGCCCTGTTCTAGTTCCTAGTCCAGTACTCAAATCACAACACCACTCTGGCTCATACCATAAAAATTAGTTAAAACTCACACACAGGGAACAAACCCAGGACAATTTCTAAATGAATTGTATAAATGATATATTCCAATAAAAATATTCTCATGTCTTTGGTGCAAATTATTTCAAAAACCATGCAAAATGCTTTTAACGGAAAGGGACCCAAAAATACAGCACCAGATTGCAATTTCACAGTTTTATACAAATTGTTATTATTATCTTCATTGTCATCATCATCATTATTTATTCCCCACTTTTTCTCAGGTTGGGACTCAAAGCAGCTTACAACAGTTAAAAAGTCATAGTTGAAAACCATGGAATACAAAAGTTTAAACACAATTAAACGATCAAGAAAAATTACAGTTAAAATACATAATTAAAAGTATCCATAAATTCAGCAACTTCAGCACAATTAACAATATTCAGCACCTTTTATCAGACAAGCTATAATCACACATTGAATACCTGTTGGAATAAAAATGTCTTTACTTAACTGCAGAAAGGAAGTATACCCAACACTTAGAGGGAATGCTGCTAATAATACAGTAATGTGAATTATTTCCAAATAACTTTGGTAATGATCTTAACAGCACTCTTTAAGTCAGATGTCCATACATATATATTTAAAAATCTGTAGGGAGAATGACAAAATGCAGTTTCCAGGAGACTGGATATATTCTCCTATCACGATGTGCACCTTGGGGTAATTCACACTTCTCAGCACCTTTGAAATGCCATCCATTAGTTGAAAGCAGGATTTCAAAATGTCTATTCATAAGCTCCTGTTCAAAATGGTGTTCTTAACCGCTTTAAGTCCACCTCCCACCTCCTCGACCTTCTGGCGAACCATAAAGGAATCTAATTTTAGCTCCCTGCAATGCTTTTTAGGAAAAATGCCAGCCTAGAGTGAGTGAGTTTGATGAAATAAAAGCTGAGCTAATACGTGTCGCACTTGAGCTGTCAGTAAACATACCAAACGATACATTTGTGACTGCTGTCTATTATGACGGGTACACATTTCTGGAGATGGATTTGAAGAATCCATAAACAAAACGGGACCCTAGCATATCATTTTTACTTCCTACTAAAAGGTCACTTTCCAGCTAACCAAGATCTTGGTTCATGACCGTGTATTTCATGACTCTCTTTCCTTGAAAGTGTAACTGACCTGTAATGATAACAGTACTATAGTTACTATGCTGCATTTAAAAAAGCAACCACAATAGCCAGGCTGAAAATACAGGGCTGTTTGGCTATGCTGTGTCAAATATCTGAGAAGAACAGGCTTTTAAATCTTTACCGAGAATACAGACACACTGTGGATCTGTTCAGCTAGTCTCCCTTACCTCATGAGACCACTATCATACTTGGTGTGTTGAGGGGGGGCTGCACATGTCCACTCCCCTCCTCAGCTAGCCCCATGTCAGGGGATGGGCATCTGCCACAAGGAATCTTTCCTGCTTCACTGATCTCTGGGTTGGTCTTTCAAAGAATGCCCTAGGCAAGGAATGACTTTGCTGTCTTCCAACCCACCCACTGCGAGTCAATTTTGCACCAACTTTCAAAACCTAGGTGGTGCACGAAAGCAAAATCTAGCAAAGCTAAGTCGAATACTGATGACCTTTATGACATCACAGTGGAAACGGAGAAGGAAGCATAGTTTTAAAGCATATTTTGAAAGCTAAGCTCATTCTTCTTGTTACCACCCAAACAACCTGTAGAACTTGTGCAGGGGGTTATTGAAGATACCTGTTGTTATTTTTTCCTTTCCTTGCCTAACTCACTGCAGATAGTACACACAACAAACACTGAGCCAAAGAGCTTAACTTCAGGCCTTCTTCAGCTCTGGGTTGGTGCCAAGATTGTCTTGGATCTTCTACTCCTCAAGAAGCCTCTTCAGCCAGAAAATCAGCCTCATTGCAAATTGTCCTCAGCCAAACTGGAAGTGTGGGGCATAAAAAGGAATATGAAGAATACTAAGGCCATTTCTGCACTACACTGTTATAGTGCTATTATTCCACTTTCAACATCCTATGGAATTCTGGGCTTTGTAGTTTACTGCGGCCCAAGAGCTCTCTGGATGAGAATTCTAAATGCCCCTCCCTAACCTGCAAACCCCAGGATTCCATAGGATGTTGAAAGTGGAATAATAGCACTATAACAGTGTAGTGTGGAAATGGCCTAAGAGTAATTAAGTCCTGCCCCAAAGAGTGGAAGGGTGCAAGAACTGTGGTGGGGAGGGGCCAGATGATACATCCACACGTCTTCATTCACCCTGAAGAAGAAGGGAAAGAATAACTGAATAGGAGCCACAGATGATCTATTTAGTCATTACTTCAAACACAGTGGAAAGAAATGATTTCAAAGGCTGTGCAGAAAAGCCCTCCACGGACCAGAGACTAGAAAAGTTACTTTTTTGATTGTAATTCTCAGTGGCCATACTGGTTCAGGGATTGTGGGAGCTGTAGTCCAAAAAAGTAATGTGCTGAAGGAATAAACGTGTAAAGCAAATAAGTACTCTTGTCCATTCAGTCAAACACACTAGGTTTTTGAATAGTTGGCCCTTTTACTAGCAGGGTGCAGCACACAAATGTTCTCATCTTGGTGCTATAAAACAGGAGTAACTGCTCTGGATGCTCACAACAAGACATAAAGAAAAAGCTTCATTTCCTGTTTCAGGAATATGTGCAAAATCCATAAATATGATTACAGAAACTCCTAGGGCCATTTTTATATCTAGTCAAACATCCAGTATAAGGCTCAATATGTTTTCTGCCTCTGTTTAGCTGGGAGAAAAAGTGGGAAGTGGTTTCAGAGAAAGACAGAAGGAATTGAAGCCTAAGGATAGCAAGCTACACGGTGATCTAGGAAAGATAAGAGGGAGGGAACCCACTATTGCTCCCTACTCCTGCTAATTCAGGTTATGTACTACAGCAGTGGTTCTTAACTTGGGGTCCGGGGACCCCTGGGGGCCATGAAGCCCTGCTGCTGGATACCAACAGCTGTGGCAGCAACGGGGACTTGCCCAACACCACCTAGTGTCTGAGTGGGGATTTGAATCCTAGTCTCCAGATACCTTAAATAAACAAACAAACAATTTGAATATTCAAATAAATCTTTGGATATTTACACCTAAATGTAAATATTTAAATCTTGAGTTAAGTTTTGAGGGTCCCTGGTAACAAATGATATTAACAGGGGGTCCCCAGTAAAGAAAAGGTTAAAAATCACTATACTACAGCGTTGATGCTTTAATCTCCAACACTTAGAAATCTCCCTACAGTCACAAAGCCTGTAATACCACACTGAACTCATGAATATCAGAAACAGAGTGGGTGGGTCTGACACATACCAGATGTGGGAAAAGTGATGGGGTGATCCTGTGCGTCTTGCACACCTGATTTCCTTCCAGTTTGGGAAAAGTAATGTTTGTTATATTTGCATACTTTGTAAATAAAGCAAAAGAAAACCAAGTGTCTTCTGTACTCTTTTATAGAAAACAAAGTAAATACTGCAGTACTCATCCTGGAACTTCTTGGTGCTTAGAGAACAAGGGAGAACATGTACCTATTTCATTTTTTTCATGTGCATCTGCAATGTATGGGATGATGTAGCTTTTGTTTTGCTACTTCTCAAAGAGCATCTGAGGACAAGAAGGCCTCTTGTAAGCTAGGAGAGGCCAAGTCAGGCTAATCAAGCTCCTTTCATTCCTTCCAAGTCTGCAGAAGGAATTTCCGACGTTGTTTTGGAATGTAAATAGCAAAGGGATTTTTTAACTTTGAATAGAGATTGACCTTCAAAGGCAGGAAACTGAACTTCATAGGGAACTGCAGACATGGGGATTGCTTTCTGTTGTTTCAAGCAGTGCATCCCATACTGTGGCACCAGGAACCAAGGCAGTGTACAATTCAGATAACATTCGTCTGCCTTTTTCTTTGTTCTTAGACTTGCTGTGACTAAAGCATCTCTAAAAACAAAACTTTAAGTAAATCCCTACCACCCTCTCATCTGCTGGAGAACTTCAGAGTCTTCACTGCATTGCATCAGAGTTTGAAAATTTGGAGTAATGAACTGAAATCAGCATTTTGCCTAAGAGAGTTTGGTTACAAAAAGAAATGTTGTAGTTGCTGTTTTACATAAGTAATATGCCCAAACCAGCAAAGCTTCTGTGTCTAGAAACAGATTTCATCATCTGCATCCAATAATGGCACTCCACATTCATTTCTCACCACTGTATCATTACCTCCCCAGTTACAGTGGAGAACACACGCACATTCACACCACAACGCAGATCCACCAGGTCCAGTAGGATGGATAAGAATGTAGCCCTTTCTGGCTAACAATGTAGATAGGAATATATTGATAAATCATTGTTATTTGTTTATTATTTGTTAGTTATCTAGTGTCATCACTGTAGCACCCAATTACTATCTTCCAAACCAGATACAGTCTCTGTTGACATAACTCAACAGACAGTTGTAAGTCTCCTTCCCTCCCTCTCTTTCTCTCTCTCTCTCTCTCTCTGGCGCTGACCTCTATCTGTCTGCCTAACATGCTGCCGTTTGTCCAAAAATATTACTCAAGCCAACTGGCAATAATACAATTTAAATAAAATAAATAGCATTAAAAAATCAGCCAAATTAAAAACATGATTAAAAACATATCAACAAAAAACCAAATATTGATAGCCATCCAATTTAACCCCTTCAGCAATAGCCCAGCAGTAACGTCAAAGGCTCTGTCTGAATAATAAAGTCTTTGCCTGCCATCAGAAGGGAAACTGGGAGGACACCAGTCAAGCCTCCTCTGGCAGTGAGTTCCAGAACCTGGAATAGCCACAGCAAAAGTTCTCTCTTGCATCCTCACTCAATGGGTCCCCAAGGGAGGTGGGACCAAGAGAAAGGCCTCCCCTCCCCCAGAATTTTAAAGACCAAGTAGGTTTTTAGATATTTCTGGGCTATAGGTCAGAACCAGCACTTTGAATTTCCTGAAGAAACAGATAAGAGACAGCAAATCTGTTGCAACAAAGGAACTGATACTTCCTATCCTAATCAGTCTTGCTATAGCATAACAGACCAGCTGAAATTTCCAAATACATTTCAAATGCAGATGCAACTTTTCAAGCATGTTAAAGCAGTCCAAGAGGTTGTAACAAAGGCATCTGTCATCATGGCCAGTCCAGATATCTCCTGAAACACTGGTGCACTATTCTGACCTAGGTAAATGTATTCCTGGTCATCAATGAAACTTTGTCGTTGTCATCATCATCTTCATCAATTTATTGCAATCCACTGATCCAACCAAAACAAAACAAAACCCTCAAGAACTTAGTCATCCAGTTTCTGGGTTGAAGCCAGGAGTACCTCCAGCAAATGTGAACTTCTGACTCAAAGGGTACATGACTCCATCTAACAGATGTTAAATTCGTGTTCCTTTGATTACCAGGACCAAGAGCACCTCTGTCTTCTCTAGTTTTGTTATAATTCACCCTGTAGAATCTAAGGAATCCAACACATAAAAGTCAAACCAAAAATAGCCTCTGGATCCAGATGGTGGCTCACTTCATCCCACCCCAAGTCTGGACAGCTAGTGAAAGATACAGCTGCTGAGGACGCTCAATAAAATGGTTCCCACCTCAGTCAGAACTGATGGAAACCAAAGAGGCACCCTTATCATTGGCAGGGCATCCACAGGAAAGGCAGCCGTGCCAAAGGAGTCAACACTTCTTGCAGAGGCTCAAATGAGGAACACAGAGCAATTAACCACCTGGTGTCTCATAGTCAAGCAGCTGTTGGGAGTTGATGCAACACCACTGGTCAGTTCTTTTTGTGTTCATGGATTTATTTGGATTTTTTACCTCTGCACTGTCTTAAGTCATACATTTTGTTGTCTTTCCATTTCAGCTTTGGTTATCATGTGGGAGTCTGGAATAACTGATATATTATTATTATGTGTTCCTTTGTCTCCCATGAACTCTCCAGATTACCTTTTGTATGACATGGACTGGCTTGACCCATCTATAATAGCTTTCCCCCACCTGTAGGCTGCTTTTTGTCCCGTTTGTTCCCTGTAGGCGCTGGGCAAGTTTGGGACCATTTCCGCCCTACACTGTTATAGTGCTATTATTCCACTTTCAACATCCTGTGGAATCCTGGGGTTTGTAGTTTAGGAAGGGACCCTTAAAATTCTTAGTCAGAGAGCTCTTGGGCCTCAGGAAACTACAAACCCCAGAATTCCACAGGATGTTGAAAGTAGAATAAATGCGCTATAAAAGTGCAGTGTGGAAATGGCCTAAGTTTCAATTTGTTCATCAGCATCCATTCTGTTACCAGCAGGAGACACAAACCAGCTTCCTTGCATTTATGTAGAAAAGACAGTGTGTCAAAGAGGAATTTCCCTCCCCTCCCTGCTTTTGAACTTGCCTCTCCAGGAAAAGTGTAAAACAGTGCTTCCAAGTCTCCAAGTCTCACCTTAGACAATTCAGAGGGATACCATAGTTGTTGGTATCAAGAGTTACCAGGAAGTCTGGCAGAATCAACAGGGATGCACTTCACTGCATCGGTCATCCTGTGACCAAAGCAGTCTCTGTCACATAACTAAGTCTACAGCTAAATCAAAATGGATCTAGATAATCAGTCTCATCTAAGGAACCCTGAGCTGAGCCATCACTGCATGCTTCAGTATGTTCAATGTTTTATGACTATCACGTAAGGTCCCCTTTTAGTGAATGTGCTAGCATGTGGTACATTTTAATGTAACACTGGCAAGCACCCAAATGTCTTCAAGTTTTAAGGGAGATCACAAATCACAACTCTACAGCAGAAAAAACTCTCACACTTTAAATTTCTTTGCATTTTTTCCAAATCTCAACTGCAGTTTCTTCCTGTCCCAGTTATGGATCAGGCTGTGAAACTTTGTTGTTTTTGCATGAACATTTGTGCATATTTGCGTATGCACTTTTCTTAATGTATGGCATGTACTATATGCACTTTTAAACACATTTTTCTTAACGCACACATTTTTTTAAAACATTGGCTAAAGTATGCCTGCATGTATTTTCAAAAGACATGAATTTTGAATTGTGAACACTGCTTTAAATATAATTCTAAAAGGGAAAATAAAACAAAAAGAATCTGCCATTTGTGGTTTCTTCCCAAGAACAGGAAACCAAAAAATATGCACATACTGTTCTTAATAGTCTTGCAGACCACAAACAGGATAAATTCATTTTAAAATGCATGAATATGCATTTGTTTTCCATTCCTTTGCAAGTCCTAATCCCTTTAACTGTATCAGTTGTACAAAGTCTGTGTTCAGCTTGCATAGCACTGTCACAAATAACCCATTATGATGTCACCTAAAGTGTATTATCACTAATGTATTACAATAAATCAATTACCCAACAACTTCTGAATCTGTACTACTATGAATTATTTGGGCTCCTTTCACCTGCAGCACTTGGGAAATGCTCCCTTCTCAGTGGGCAAAGCATGATCAGAGAAGGCCAACTTGTGACAGCCACTTTAAACATTGAAGTGAGCCCTTCTAAGTTTACTGGGTGGGGTGCAGGGTTCTGATTTTTTTTAAAAAAAAAAAAAGAAAGAATATGGAAACAAATGTATTTTAACCAGTAAGGGTACAGAATCCTAATTTCTGCCATAGAAAACAAGGTCACCATCTGACTTCACACGCACCATACCTTCCATAGATGAAAATCAGGATACATGTGGCCAAAAAAAAAAAAATCAATGTGCTGTCAATGCGGCAAAAGTTACTAATGAGCTGGAAGAGGCTGCAGCAGTTTGCTTTTGCCTAAACCTACTGGGAAGGACAAGATTTTACCCCTTCCTCTCCTCCCCCACCCCAAGTTAATAGAATACAAATTACTTTTGCACTTTGAACTCAGTTGGGAACAAACTGAAGTAAGCTGAGGATGAAGGGAGAAAGTGGGAAGAAGAAAGAGAAACTGGGACATTTTTAAAGCAGCTGGGAAAGTGAGATGTCAGAGGATTAATCAGGACTTTTCCTGCCAAATCACAACAGTTGGAGCATATCTCTCACACTCATATGCACGCACGCACGCACACATACACACACACACCACAAAGACTGAGATATTAAGTTCCTATGTTGCAGTAGCAGTGTACTGTTCCAAACTGTAGATTATCTCTAATTCTCTGTATGATTCAACCATGACATACAGTGCCCAGCAGCAAGGTCTTACTCATTCCCAAGGTACCCAAAGAATAAGAAATAGCAGTGAAAAGGAACAGAAATTAATGTCTGGTTTTGGTTGCACGCAGATCATGACTGCGAACACTATCCTGTTTTCCTGTGCTTTTAACTGAGCTTTTCAGCCGTTTTCAATTTTGCTTCTCCTTTAATTCAATTTTAGTATTTGCATTGTTTTATTCTTATATTTATTTTTAATTATTTGACTATAAGCTGTCATGCAAATTCTGCAAATGGTAAAAGACAGGGCAAAATAAATCCTCCACATGAGTCCATTATCACACATAGACAATTAATTAAAAAAGATTTTGGCACCATCTACACTATAATCCAGAACTCAGAAAAGCCATTAGCCAAGTTGACTGGAGGATGCTGGAGCTGTGGTCCAAAAAGTTAGTTCTCCAACTTCTGCAGCAAACTGATACCAGTTTAAGGCTGGTCCAACAGTCCAGGTGAGGTTCTAGGAATTCTCTCTACCAGACACTTCTGGCCTTTCTCTTCTTATTGTACTACATTGCCCAGGGTTCCTAGGAAAAGTGAATGACTAGCAAATCTATACTGTATGTCTTCTCATGAATATGCGCTCTTGGGCATGCACAAGTTCCTTGGAAAAGATGAAGTATCAGTTTCCATATTTGGCTTCCTAACCTCTCCCTGACCCAAACAACTCTATGCTTAGATGTTAAGATAAAACAGGTTCTCCACTTGCATTTTCCAAAAGAAGTACTGTAGATCACTTTAGTCAGTTTTTTGTAAATTCTTTCCTACGACTTTGGCTGAATGGGACTGCAGATAATGTGTGATCTTTCACTTGACCTTGAAGAGGAAAGATGGAAAGGAATATTTCAGTTATTTACACACTGTAGCCTTGGCAACCAACCAGCAGCTACTGTAGATATAAAAGCATACCAGCCTGATGTGTAGCTACCGTGGTTTTTTTTCAAATATTTGCCTCAGTTCTTAGCACAGACAGACATCTAGATATATTCCTCTTTCCTCTTGCAACAGAGCTCTGCAATGCTAGAAAGCTTACGTATTTTGACATCAGAGCTGCTTGAGCCGATCAGCTGTCTATACGATTTACCTCCATCCAGATCTCAGGCCTGGCCCTTCTTTATAAAACTGTGAATGCACTTTATATTAAAGAAGTGCCACAGAAATGGGAAATGATGGCTCGATGTGGGATCCTCACTGCCCAACAAACCATATGACAAGCTTAGAGATGTGTGCACAAAGTTTCAGGCCTCCAGCAGCTGCAGCAGTAGAAACAATAAACTCAGGCCACTGAGATGTCCAAAATCATGTGGCCTTAAGCTGAGTGGTTGTGGTTTTCCTGGATGTTGTTGGAATACAGCTCTCATCAGCTTTAGTCAGCATAGCCAATAGTAAAAAAGTAATGAAAATTGGAGTCCAACCACGTCTGGAGGGCCCAAGTAGACCACCCCTGCCTTAAATTTTCATTTCAGGTTGCCAAATGCACACATCCCCTATCTATACCCTTCAACACTTCACAGATGACAAGTGGAACATATGTGGCCAAACAACACCAAAGTGTGATCAAGAAGGCAAAATGCATTAATGAGGAAGAACATATAAAACAGGAGAGGTTGCAGAAGATGACTTTTATCTGAGCTGACTGGGAAGGGCAAGGTTCTGCCTCCTCCAGTCTTCTCCCCACTGCTGAGTTAATTCAGTGCCAATTATTTCTGCATTTTGAATTCTGTTTGCAGCAATTGAAATAACCTGAGGACAAGGGAGAAAAGCTGAAGGAGAGAAAAACTGGAATATTTCAAAAGCAGATGAAAAAGTGTGATCACAGGATTAATCGGGACCATCCCTGCCAAATTGAGGGAGGGAACGCCCAACCCCAGACACACACATGCACATAGCTCTTGCTCTTCCATCTCCTTTTGGCCAGTGCTTAGAAATTTTACTTTTGGGGACTACAGCTCCCAGATTCTCTTAGTCACCAATGAAGTCCAAAGAAGTAACATTTCCAAGACCATTTCTGCACTGCACTGTTATAGTGCTATTATTCCTGTGGAATTCTGGGGTCTGTAGTTTACTGAGGCCAAAGAGCTCCCTGGCTGACAATTCTAAATGCCCTCCCTAAACTGCAAACCCTGGGATTCCATAGGATGTTGAAAGTGGAATAACAGCACTATAACAGTGTAGTGCAGAAATGGCCCAAGTTCTGCATTTAGTTCTGCTTTTCTTTCTTTCTTTCTTTCTTTCTTTCTTTCTTTCTTTTTCTTTCTTTCTTTTTCCTTCCTTCCTTCCTTCCTTCCTTCCTTCCTTCCTTCCTTCCTTCCTTTCTGTTCTGTTCTGTTCTGTTCTGTTCTGAGTGGAACTCTCTCAAAAGTTGATGTCTGCTGGATTACAACTCCTTGGGATGTGATGTTGCAAGCAAAGCTGCCATTTCCCCTCACCTGCTGAATGGGAGCAGCACAGAACAGCAAATGAAGGGTGAGGAAAACAGGCTCCTGCTTGTAATACTGGGCCCCAGACCCTGCCTTTTTCATTACTCCAAACCATTGATTATGGAGAGAAACAACAAGAAAGCATATGAGCTTTTGGAGCCAAATGTGTCACTTTTCATGTTTGATGTGTGTATGTTACGTATCACAAAACAAATTCTCTGACCTGCCATTTGCACACTGAATTCAATCTTACATCTGATGGATAATTCCCAAACTGTGGGACCTGTCACCATTGTGACCTTTTCTTCCCATCATCACTATGGCCTTACCTCAAACATTTCTTAACATCATTTTTATTGTTTCAATTATAATACGAACATTTCCCACGCATAATGTTCAACCACTGTTTTACTGACAAGGCTGTTTTATATGGAAAAACAGCAGATCCTTGAAGTTCATTCCTGTGGTCATTTCAATCTTCCTGCTGCTGGTAAAAGTTCTTGTTTTGGGTGTGAGAAATCCTGAGTCTGATTCCCAGTTAAGGCCTAGTGCTGAAAGAAAAATGTGCCACGGTTTTAGAAACTTAAGAGGAAGACACCATTTAGTAGTGGACGGCATGCTTTGCAGGCAAAACGTCTTAGTTACATCATCCCTGGCACACCTGAGGGCTGCAAGCTAGGAGATCAGGAGATGTTATTTGGTACATACAGTTCTTGTTGTTACATGCCTTCAAGTCCACTCTGACTAATGGTGACCTTATCCTGGGGTTTTCTTAGCAAGATCTATTCAGAAGAGATTTGCTATTGCCCTCCTCTGAGGCTGAGAGAGTGGGATTTGTCCAAGGTTACCCAGTGCATTTCCATGCCTGAATAGGGATTCAAACCCTGCTCTCCTGGCTTCCTAGTCCAATACTCAAAAAACCACTATACCATGCTGGCTCCTATACAGCTGAGCCCTCCAACAAAAGCGAAGGCTGAGAGGATTCAGAAGAACAGCCTGGGGACTGTCATTACTGCTCCTCTGTACCCTCCACATGAGGAGGTTGCCTAATGGGAGAGCTCGCTCTGCCAACAGTGCAAAATAGATTTTCACTGTTTTTGAATAAACTGAAGGTGACAATGGAAATTAAAGTATTAACCATCCCACTCCCCCAAAAGCTAACTGAGGCCATTGCCGCACTAGACTGTTATAGCGCTATGATTCCACTTGCAACATCCTATGGAATCCTGGGGTCTGCAGTTTCGGGAGGGGCCGGCCGGTGTGGAAATGGTCTGAGAAGCATAATAGTAATAACAACAACAACAAACATAAATATAGGTGAGAGAATGCCTGAAAAACCAAATAAGTTATTCCCTTGAGGTCATCAGGACCTCCAGTGTGCTGCCCTGCTCGACTGTATCAAAACTGCATTTTCATTAGCTCCTTCTTTTTAATGCCTAATCAAAGATTTCCTAGTGATACTGCAGAGGAATACAAACCAGCTTACACTTTTGCTTCCTCCTGAGTTGTTTCCAGCAGGCAGTAGGGAACTGCCACATCCACTCCAAGCTCTCATTTAACACTTTAGTCATTCTTTTTCACACGCTTTGAGTGAAATTGAGCAGGGGGAGCAGCCCAGCAAGTATATTGGGGCCTCCAGAAGCTGTGAAAGAATACAAAAGAATCCACTAATTAAAGTCTATCCTTAAAACAATTTGCTTTCTCATGGAGGTTATGTCAGTTGAGGGTATTTGCACAAGACAGACCTTCCGTGTCTGGGAGCATACTGCCATCTTCATTTTGCAAGTGTATTTGCTTTCGTCTCAGCTCACCCTATAAACAGTAATATTTTACAAGCACACATGCAAACACACACACATTTCTAAGCTCTTATTCAAAACATTCCCTGACCTGAAGAATAACTATATTTGTTCCATTGTTCCAAGACAATATTTCACAGATATCTTCCCCTCACTGGGCAGACCACACACTGCTGCTGCTATTACATCCACTATCTATGTTACCGTTGAGATCTAAAGACCTACTTTAGGCAGAGCTTTGGAAAAGCTACTTTTTTGGACTGCAACTCCCACAATCTCTCAGCCATGTACTAAAAACATATTGCCATGGGGCGGGGGTTCTTCCGTTCAAGAAGCACAGGCCCACCATCCCAAGCTGAAACTTATGGAATTGATCGTGCAGCTCTTTGGATCCCATCCCTCCCCTGCTTCTTACATCCTGCCTCTCCCTCTCCCTGCTGCTGGCTAGTAGTTTCCAAGAATTAGATATCTAGGGCTGCCTCAAAGGTCCAGTAAACTACTATTTATTCAGCTCAGCAGAGCTCAGTCTAAATTCTTTTCAGAGACAGGACCCAGTGGCATAGGGACAGGGGGCGGTGAGCCCTGGGCAGCACTTTTTGGGAGGCGCCACTGCTCCTTGCCTGCCCCCTACGTGCCATCACCCAGCTCATGTGTGCCATCTCCCCGCCCACATGCGCTGTCACCCCACCCGCACGCCTCCGCCTCCTTCCCTGCCCCACTCGCACAAAGCTACACCACTGGACAGGACTCAATGTATTGTTACATCCTGCGGTGTGCCCCTGATGCGTTTGATCAAAACAAAGTGATTTGAATAAAGTATAATGTTGTACACCTTAGAGCAGAGCTTTCCAAACTTTTCATGTTGGTGACACACTTTTGAGACATGCGTCATTTCGTGATACAGTAATTAAGTAATTCAGTACGTGGAGGCAGCGCCTCCACCCACGCCTGGCCTGTCACTGCCACCCTCACCGGGTCTTCCTCGGCCCGAGGTGGCAGGGTTGGGAGAGGCAGCCCCACGACCTGCAACTGGCCCATTGTCGCTGCTGCTCTGACCTGGGACCTTCTTCAACTCGTGTGGCGGCCGCAGGAGAAGCAGCTCCTCCACCTGAGCCTGGCCTGCCGCCACTGTCCTTGCTGGGGTCTTCCACAGCCTGAGGTGGTGGTGGCAGCGGTGGGAGAGTCAGCCCCTCCTCTTGGGCCTACCGCCGCCCTTGCTGGGGTCTTTGTTGGCCTGGGGCAGCTGCAGCGGTGGCAGGAGAGGCAGCCCCTCGACCCAAGCCTGGCCTGCTGCCACCGCCTGTTGCAACACAACATACGGTCTTCCTCGGCCTGGGGAGGCAGCGGTGGCAGCGACAAAGGTAGCCCCTCCACCTGGACCTGGCCTGCCTCCACCGTCCTCACCAGAGTCTTTCTCAGCCCAGGGCAGCTGCAGTACCAGCAGGGGTGGAATAGTGATGTCGTGCGATCAGCACGACTGAGGAACTGCTACCCAGTTGTGCAGCCTTATTTTAATATTACAACTCAACTGAACCAGCTTCCAGGGTATAGTACATTAGTATTGGAACTGCAAGAAATTGCTGCTTGGGAAGAGTGGTTCTCTGGCAGTTGTTGCCCTTGTAGGTAGTTTTTTAGTCCTTAATGGTGATTTTTAACTCTGATTTTAGTGGACAAGCTGATGCTTTTTTTTAATTGTTTTTTACTGCTCTTTTTTAACTTTTTAATATTGGAATTTTTAAATATTCAACTGTAAAGCTCTGAGGTTTTAATAACTTCAAATTTTTATTACTTAGGGCTTTAATTATATAAGATTCTAAGATTTTAAAACTTTATTTGCCTGGGCAGCTGTGATCATTTGACAATTAACCTACTTGAAGCTTTTGGAAGGCCAGCTGAGTGCTAGCCGAGTGCTGGCAGAGTGGAGCCCAGGTAAATCACAGCTGGGTTGTTTACATCAGAGAAGGCACTTCTATTCACTATTATTCCTTAAGGCCGTTTTCGTCTGGATTGTGGACTGCTGATGGTATATTTACCCAAGTTGAAGAAGCTTATATACAACAGTCCTTCTCCATAGCTGTTTACATTTTTGGCATTGTCTCTATCATCTTTATTTGCCTATAATTTGGAACTTGCAGCTGAAATGTTAAAGTGGTGAGCAGAGGCTTGAGGTTGTATCACTGACCTGTTGGCTGGATAAAGAGAAGGAGGAAGGGAGGATATAGAACCTTCTACCATTTACCATCTACCATTCTATGAAGGTCTGATTGATGAAGTGGGGCAGCAAGCTGTGAACTGCGAACTGTTTATTATCCCTCTGTTTGAGGGTTTTTCAGCGTTTGGTAGAGAAGAGACTGAACTAGCAGTGAATGTTGACAATAATAAACGCTGATAACCCCTGCTTTTGAGTATCAGGAATTACCTTTGGGGAGTTCTGATGAAACTTTGATAAAGCCTGAGAACAAAGAGGAAAGAAGAGCCCAAACAGCTGCTGCCTACAACAGTCTGGATGCAGACCTGAGTTCAAGACGTGCACTCTGGGTTCTATATGCTACCCAGCCTATTTGCTTCAGGATTGTAAAATTGAACTGCACTGCCTTCTTTGTGAAAACAGTATTTTTTTAGACTCTATTTCTTTTTTTTCATGTCTTTTAGACTTTCAGATATATATTGATCATACGTTTCTATTTTTATAGTCATATATATATATATATATATATATATGTATATATACATATATATCTGTTTAGCTATTTAATTATTTAGTTAATTAATTATTTAGTTAATTAAGTATTATTTACTTAATTCAGTTTTTTTTTTAATTTCTAGTGGAAAGCCAATTAATATGACTTCCAGAAAGAGAGTTCGGGGAAGTCCTACTTATTCTTCTCCCCCTAAATTTAAGGAGCCCAAGATTGATGAGTTTTTTAAACCTGATAGGCAGCCATTAGATGTTTTTAAATTTGCAATTCCTACCTCTAATAGGTTTGATGTTCTAGAAGAGGAAAGCTTAGAGCCCCAGTATTTACAAGGCAGAAACAATATAATTAAAAGCAACCTAGTAGATGGGAGTAGACATGATGACTTTCAGGAGATTATTTCTTCTTCTAATGATAGGATGCTTTTAGAAAAACAATATAATCTGGTGGCGGTAACTGTAAAAAGTATTTATGGTGAATTAAGAAATATCTCAGACAAACTAGACTGCCTTACCTCCACTATAAAAAGGGAAAGTCATACATTTCCTTCAAAAATGACCACTAAGAAGCAGGATGGTATTAAAGTTACAAATACCGTTCCTACAAGCCAGCTTCCTTCACTCCCTGTAGCTAAGAGCTTTCTAAAGGATATGAATCTCTCCCTTCAGGTTAATCAGGTTGCTTTAAGTATATTCCCTTATAGACAATCTATTCCTCGGTGGAATACAATGAGCTGTGCTAGGAAGCATATCAGTACTATATTACATTTACCAATTAAGGCAGTTGATCTTTCATCTATCAATTTTTTATATGCCCCTTCTCAAATGCAAAAATTTATCTTAGTATTTAGGTCAGCTAGAATACCTTCCCTCTTTATGAAGAGGAAAGTTTCTGTTTCTAGGTTGGGTGTGGTACCTACCCGAGTGTTTCTGGATATAGAGAGGAAACCTTTATTATCCCATTCAGTAGTGAATAATTCCAAGGTTTGGGGAGAACATGGGGCTAAATCAACTTTTAAGTTTGGAAATTGTAGTTTAAAAGTTTCACCCTTGCTCTCTCCAAATAAAGAATTCCACTGTATGCAGCAACACCCTGTATTGACAAACTCTTTTGAGAAAGACTGCCCACAAGACCCATTTAATATCTCTAGGGTCAGTGAAGAAGAGCAGTTAATAGACTCTTATAAATCTTTACCCCTGACTGAAAAAAAAGCGATTATAACAAGATTGGGCGTCTTAAGAGAAAGGCTAACTGTGATGAGTAGGGAAGAATTGGATTTAGCTTCAGCTCCTATGGAACAGAATGATTTGATAATGTTTGAATCCCCCCCCCAGTAATAGAAATATCATCTCTAGTCAAGCACGTCAAACAACAGCGAACTGGCTAGAGATGAGGAAATTGGAGTCTCATGAATTAGATGAAAGGAAGACTAAAAACAAAGATACTATATTTGCAGATATACATCAAGTACATTGTAACTCTTATTCACAAATAAATGGGTCAGTGGTAATTTCAGAGGAAACCAATGAAATCCGGGTTTTGACACAACAATGACAATCAATATATTCGACATCTGGACTTTCCTGTTTGTCCTGGAATTTAGCAGGCTGGAGGAACAAACTAGAGGATTGTGACTTTCTAGATTATATAAAGCAGTTTCAGGTCCTGCTGTTCCAAGAAACCTGGCTAAAGCATGATATTTGGCTTCCTGGATATGTGGCCTACTCAAATACCGCACATTCTTCTTCTAAAGGTGGTAGACCGAGTGGTGGCCTGGCTATATTGATATCCATTTCTCTTTCAGTTTCAATTATTCCTCTTAAAGGATTAGCTTCATGCGCCATGGCCATTTTTATTAAAAACGTACACCACTCTTATATTTTTGTTAACATCTATGTTCCCCCCCGCACCTCACCATATTATGATCCAAATTACTGGTATAAGTTAGAAGAATATCTATGCGAGTTTGAGTATGAATTCCCTTTAGTTCCAGTGGTAATTGTCGGTGACTTTAATGCACGCATAGGTTCATCTAACCAAGATATTGCTAGGGCTTTAGGAGGCCCAACTGAGTTGTGGGAAGGTTTGGAAATTCGAAAGTCTAAAGATAAGAAGATTAATGATTTTGGCCGCATTTTTTTTACCTTACTGACAAAATTAAATCTAGCGTTAATAAATGGTTCCCATCTTGATAATTCTAAGGGAGAGTTTACTTTTATAAATAACTCTAGAGCAAGTACAGTTGACTATGTGTTAATTTCACATGAGTATCGATCCTTGTTTCTCTCTTTTACAGTTGATCCAGTTGCTGGTAGTGATCACCAGCCACTTAGATTCTCCTTGCAGTGGTTTAACAGTACTATTATAAATACTGCTCACCACCTTAATTCTGAACAAGCCCAATTAACTTCTGATAAAAGGATCAAATGGAATCCCCTGTTGCAATCAGATTTGCAACAGAGACTTTACTCTGAGGAATTTATGAAATTAAGGAAATATCTGATTCAAGCATCCAATGTCGAGTCTGCAAATCAGTTGTATACACAATTAACAAATTCCCTCAGACCCCTTTTTATAAAAAAAGGTATCCCATTCAGAAAATTGCCAAACCAAAAGCAATAATGCTTGGTTTGACAAAGATTGCAGGAATCTAAAAAGGCAAATGGGAAAAGCCATCAAATTATATCGATCCACTAACTCCACTGAAATTCCCTCATATTTTTATGATCTTCGTAAAAAATATAAAAGATTAATTAGTGAGGAAAAAAAGGATATATTACAGGGAACAGTGGAAGGAACTAAGCCTAGCACTCCTGCAAAAGAATCCTTCGAAATTCTGGGATACAATTGCAAAGCTTGAAAAAAGGTCATCTCCAATTTTAGAAGGAACTATTTCTAAAAACAACTGGGAAAGCTATTTTGGAAAGCTATTTAATGATCCAGACCATCTTAAGATTATTCCCCCGGATTATACTGGACCTAGATGGGAACATAGCTGGGAAAATATTTCTATAGATAGGGCTAAGTCATTAATACTAAGACAAAAGAAAGGTAAAGCACCTGGTGAAGACGGCTTTCCATCAGACTTTTATATTGCATTTTCAGACTGGTGGGCTCCAATTTTTGCTTCATTATTTTCTTTAATTAATAATGTAGGAGTTACACCACCTAATTGGTCATCTGCTATTGTAGTTCCAATCTACAAAAAAGATCCTAGAAAAGATCCAGGAAATTATAGGCCCATTAGTCTCTTGGATGTTTCTGGAAAAATCTATGCCAGGTCTCTTTTAGACACATTGGAGGATTGGGTGGAAGAGCATGCATTGCTGGCTCCAGAACAGGCTGGCTTCCATTCAGGCAGGTCAACTTTGGATAATTGTTTTATGTTGAAATATGTTATTGATAAATACTTGGCAGGAATTGTAAAGCATATTTTTGTAGCATTCATTGATTTGAAGGCTGCTTTTGACTCTATTTCATGGGAACGTCTTTGGGTTAAATTACAAACTATGGGTATTGATAAGAATCTTCTAAAATGTATAATATCCCTTTATTCAAATACATCCTTGAAAGTCAGAGTTGATGATACACACCTATCAGACTCGATACCTGTCTCTAAAGGAGTAAGACGAGGGTGTCTTCTTGCTCCCCTTCTTTTCAATTTGTTTATAAACAATGTAGTTGAGTTCTTAAAAGGTGACCAATTTTTCCCAGTTAAAATTGGAAATAGGAAATATTCGATCTTATTGTATGCAGATGATGCTATCCTGATTTCCTATACTCAAGTAGGCCTGCGTAGATTGTTGAATCAGTTTAGTTTATATTGTAAGAATGAACAACTTTCCATCAACTACCAAAAAACAAAAGTGATGGTATTCGGCAAATCCAAAAAAAATTATAATTGGCTACTTGACAGGAATAAATTGGAACAAGTCCTCTCCTTTAAATATCTTGGTGTGGTCTTTCACTGGACTGGTAATTGGTCTTCACAGATTCAGTCAAGTACCCTGTTAGCTGAAAGAACATTAAATGGATTATTAAGATTCTATCGCACAAAAGGGGGCAATATGATCCAACCCACTTTAGAACTCTATAGGCTCAGAGTCCTGCCTAAACTGCTGTTTGGAGCACCACTGTGGGCTCTGGCCAATTTAGATATGTTAGAAAGAGCACAAAATAAATTTCTGCGCAGACTCGTGGCAGTTCCCATTTCCACAAAATTAGCATTGCTCCGTGCAGAGTTAGGTATAATGCCAATTAAAACAGAGGCTTTTAGATTAGCCCTCCTTTTTTGGTTGAAAATTATTTTTAAGCGGGTATCTGAGCTTCTTTTGATGTCCTTTGAAGAGCCTGGTCCAAATTCATGGATGCATAAAATGCAATTGGCTGTCATGAAGTTGGGGTTCTCTGTTCCTTTTTTTCTGACTCAAGGGTATGATAAAGCAAAATTACTTATTCTCCAAAGACTTAAGGATATAGCAATGCAATCCCAGATGACAGAGATTAAGTCCTGCCAATCTAATACATTTTTTGTTTCTTACGTTCCACTGAATTCACCCCTTCCTCATTATCTGGTTGATCTTCCAACTTATAAAATGAAGTTAGCCTTTCTGCATGCTAGATTGAATGTTCTCCCACTGGCAGTTCGGATGGGCAGGTACAATAATGTTCCTATGAAGGACAGAGTATGTGCTTGCAACTCTGTTTTAATAGAAGATTTAATTCATGTTCTACTTGAGTGCCCTATTTATAATGATCTTAGGAGCAAGTATATTTTTCCTTTACTGAAGTCTTTTAAGGGAAATTCCTCCTTTGCAAAAGTTTGTTTTCTGCTATCTGATACTGTGAAATATGTGTCTTTCAGAACATCTAAATTTCTTGTTAGGACTTTACAATTACGTGCTATAAAGAACAAGGAGGGGTATGGAAAGTGATTCATTTATTGCTGATTATGTGTTACATGTAAATTGGCTGGATTATCCTTTCTCATTCTATCTCATTTTTATTTTTTCATTTTTGTGCAATGGCTGGCTACTAAAATACAATAAACTTGACTTGATGATTTGCAGTAGCAGCAGGAGAGGCAGCCCCTCCACCAAGTTTGGCCCACCACCGCCACTGCCCTCTCTGTTGTCTTCCTTGGCCCGGGGCAGCAGCAGAGGCCCCTTCACCCATGCCTGGCCTGCAGTGGGAGAGGCAGCCCCTCCACCCCTTATGTTCTCACAACACACCCACACACTGCAGCCAACACACTAACGTGTCGCAACACACAGCCTGGAAAGCTCTGCCTTAGAGGTTCTTATCCTCTTGTCTAGGATTGTTGCCTTTCCTCCTTTTCTCTCACCACAACTTTACTCATTTGTGAGACTATTCCTCCTACTTTTCATTTTAAAAAATATCTGAATACTGAAAATAAATAAATGAAAAACAAGTTGCTAAAAATACTAAAATATTTATTAAAAAATGAAAGGATTAATTAAAGCCCCTAACATGGGTTCATTAGTCATACAAGCAATTTGGCAGCAATTACTAACTGCTTTTTAAAAAATGCTTGTAAACTTCCTCTTTGCATTCATTGGCCATTTCCATACCAGGCTTCTGAAACGGTGCAGAGCGACCTGTCACTGAGGTCTTCTACACCATAGAGTGGACTGGCGTGGACTACTTTTCGTAGTTCCACACCAGAATCCACTCAGGAGCGGCCGGAACTAGCCGGGCTGCGTGTTTTTTAAAAACCTCTTTTTCGAGGTTTTTAAAAAGCACGGAGCGCACAGCCCTGCGCCACTCTGTCGCCTGGTTCCGAAGTGGATCTTCAGGCGCGCGCAAGTGCATGCCTGCAGATCTGCCGGGGGCAGGCTTCCGGCTGGCGAGCTTCTCCGGTTGGTGGAGAGCCTCCACCAACCGGAAGCTGCCGTCTGGGACGCTGGAGGACTGTGGAGCAGCAAGCTCGCACTGCTCCGCGTGGCGAGGGACTTACCCGGCTGCGGGTAAGCTCCGTTTTAGCATGTTTTTGCCCGTTTCCCCCCCACATGTGAAAAGGGCCATTGTTGAAGAAATCACCATAATGATTAAGATGCGATCAAGTTGTTTTCCAAACCCTGTGCATCCTATTTAAGCGTTAGCTTAGGGTTGCCAGGTCAGTAGCATGCCATCATCCGAGATTTCAGGGCCAAAGCCTAAGATAAGAAGGCGCAGTCTTATGATTTCACAAGGACAAGGGTTGGCAAATAGGCCAGAAGTGCTGCTGGGTCAGCTGACCGTGGAAGTAGGCATGAGGGCAATAAGAGCAAATGTAGCAACTGAAAGCAGTAAATGAAAGAAAAAGGTATGGTGTTATTTCCTTTAGAGATAAATAGAAAACAGTCTATTTTAACTTTCAGCCTATTTGAGATCTCATCATGCTAAGCAGGTCATCTATGCAAGGATATATTTTCTCTCACCCAACTGTTGCTTGTTAATGGCAGTTAGATAATGACAAATATCTTTTTCTTTTTACATTTCTAATTCCACCATGTCATTCATCCTCCCACCCCAACCATTCACATAAAGATCTGCCAACCAATCCATGCATTGGATGAAGTAAGCTATAGTCTACAAAAGCTTCTTGTACTCCACTGCTCACACTGTCTTTCTTGCCTTCTAGTTCCTCCCTCACCTAACCTTGTGGCCTCACAATGCCCCTCTCCCTTCCTTCTCAGGCTCTGTCCCTTGTATTGCTCACTCTCCCTTCCCTCTGACTTCCTCCCTGGGTCACCTCATGCTCTTGCAATGTGATCCTCCCTTGCTTCCTGCATTCTGCTACTCACGCCACTCATTCTCTCTTTCCTCCTACTCCATCCCTTGCCTCACCTTACAGTCTGTCAATGTGCCCCTTCCTTACTTGCTTCAGTCTACCACTATCACTGCATTTGCAACTGCTTAATTAAGAAGAGCCTTGATAGATCAGACTAAAGGCTTATCTAGCCCAGCATTCTTCCACCAAAGTGGCCAACTAGATATGGGAAGCCTACAAAGAAGACTACTTCCTGCTTATGTCCCCCAGAAATTCCTGTTCAGAACAATACTACCTGTAATCTTGACAATACAACACAACCATCATGACTAGTAGCTATTGACAGCCTTTGCCTCCATGAATTCACCTAATTCCTTTACAGACATATGTGTTAGTGGCCATCAGCATTGTCTCATTGGCTAGCAAAGCCCATAGTTTAATGTATTGTTATTGTTATTGTTATCATTTGTGGATATGGCCAGCAGCTGCAATAAACTATATCATATCATAGTTTAATTATCTAGACTTGTAGAAAATACTCATTGAAAAGAGATGCTTTCCGGGATGAAAGCACCACAAGTTGCACATGCATTAACTGCTCCTATTTGCCAGGGAGAAGCTCTGTTGCTGCTATCTTATCTTGGCAAAATTTTGCCTTTACTTAATCCCATTGTCCTTTACATCAGGGGTTGGCAAAGTTGCACGCAGCCTCAACCTCCTTTTTTGCAGCCTGTAATTGGCAGAGATGGTGGACATCCCAACATCCCCTGGCCCCTCAATTTAAAATACAGGGTTTTTTAAAAAAAGCCAGAAAATAATTCACACCAGCATCAAATGTATCAAAACATGGTAGTTTGGCCTAATTTGTCCCAAGAAACCCACAGACCAACAAGCCAGAAAGATGACCAAAAACAGGTAGCATCATTTAAAGAGAAAGTAAAACAAAACCGAAAGTGGATTTGGGTCACTTCCAGTTTCTCAAGAATGTGTCAGAGCAGCATGTTGACGGCTAGGACTTGGAAGGGCAACTATGGAGAAACTAAACAAGATCCTGAAATGGAAATATGTATCATTGGATACTAAAAGGATGGTTTATGCCATCATATTTCCAATTTCTATGTATGGTTGTGAAAGCCGGACGGTGAAGAAAGCTTATAGGAAATCAAGTCATTTGAAATGTGGTGCTGGGGAAGAGTTCTATGGACACTGTGAACTGGTAAAGAGACAAATGAATGGGTCCTAGAGCAAATCAAGTCTGAATCCTCCCTAGAAGCCAAGATGACTAAACTGAGTCTGCTGTACTTTGGACATATCATGAGAAGACATGGCTCACTGGGATGGACAATAACCTTTGGGAAAGCAGAAAACAGTAGGGAAAAAGGAATACAGCATTACAGATGGAGAAACTCAATCAAGGAACCCAGAGTCCTGCGTCTGCAAGACCTGAGTAGAGCTGTTGATGATAAGTTGACTTGGAGTATCTAATTCATAGGGTCGCCATAAGTCAAAGTCATCTTGGGAGCAGCTAACAACATACAGTAGTTTTAGAATTAGTATAACGAAATTCACTGTGAGATTAGACAAATACCATACATATTCATGTATAAGTTGAGGGAAAGAGGGAAAAGTGGTAGCACCATTTCAGGGGGCCAGCTGTGCCACCCACACGTTCAAAAAGGCCTTTTGCTACTCAGAGAAGGGAAAGGTTCCTTTTTATATATATCCAGAAGTTAGGATACAGTATTAGCTCTTGACGTTCTTTTGAGGGGAAGCTCCATTTTCCCACCCAGGCATTCAAAAAGGCCAGAAGCGACACAGCAGCAGCAGAGAGAAGAGGGGATGGGTGCTTCTTTTATGTTCTCCAGGACAGATTAAGCTCTCACCTTTCTCTACTCTACTCAGAGAAGGAGACGGTTCCTTTTTTTTATAAGAGTTAAGGTACAGTACTTACAGTGACCCGCAGATAAATTGACCCAGGGTTTTTGTGTCAATTTTTTGACTAAAATTTTTAGACTTATATATAAGTATATGCAGTAATTAAGTGCCTGCCTCTAAATTGCTTAAAATAAACAAACTGCTGTGGTCCACTGAATGTTTGGCACGCAGAAAGGAGCCTTCAGACACATGTGGTAGAGAGATTCTTCTCAGTGATGCTAAGTGAGAGAAGTGAGGGTATACAAGACTGTCCTAGTTCATCCATTATGCATCTTTTTTGGTTCTGGAGAATAAGCACATATGGCAACCACTCTCAGTTAACATCCTGCCACTTTATATCAAGGATGGGGAACCTTTCTTCTGTTGAGAAACACATTTCCCCAAGGCTGGGGAAAGGTCAGGGTTGCAAGCCAATAGTGGCCAAGGCCACCCCCCTGCCTCTCTCTGTCTCTTTCCTCCTCCCCTTCTTTTACTCCATCTTCATCCAACCATCAGGAATGGGAGCAGTCATTCTTGAAAAGGGGTCTGCACTGATTGCTTGCAGAGGGCTTTTGAAATTCAGCTAAGGAACAGCCCTGGGGCATGCTTTGCACCTCCAGGCAACATGCTGAATTTCACATAATGCACTGAGCCATTTGTTCTGCAATTCCAAATATTTCATGTATCAGTAACTAAAAGTAACAGCCAAGGTGTTGCTTCAAATGCAACATTTGAACAAAGTACATATTTGTTAACATTTCAAGATTTCCAGTATAATATTTAGGCCCAGAACTCATATAAAGTGTAAAAATGTCATCCACTATAGCACATAGCTAAGTAAATAGTCTATGTCATGTGCCTCTCTCCTAAATTTGAAAATTCTTCCTCTGCCCCCAACCTGGCACTTATAAATTGCCTGGTTACTTTTCCTTAAAATCTGATCCTCAGCTTAACTGTTTTGATTGCTTCTCATTGCTGAAGTTCAGCAGTGGGCAAAGTCATTATACACACTGACATGTAAAAATAGGGAATGGTCATTGCTGATTCTGCTTTTTCTTTTAATATAACCTCTGATGGTGATGTACATCCAGATATATCACACAGAATAAGTGACTGTGACACTAGCTCAGAGATGAATAGAACAGAAGTAATCTGCTCATAGAACTTCCTAGACATATGGATCTCTGTACATGGCAAAAACGATGTAGCTTTTTGCAATTTATGATGCACGTTTGTTGGAAAATCACACTTTCCAAAATCATTGGCTTACTGGTTGTTCAAATTGTACTATTAGCTCTTGAATTTCACTTCATAAGGGACTCACTCTCTATATGCATGCACTGAAATACATCTCTTTCAACACCAGATGGCAGACAATGAATTAGTAAAGGGAATATCCCATTAATGAGCAGGGCAAATGGAAGTTTTGCTTCCTACTGTTTATTTTTAATTCAAATACCAGTTCATTGCTATAAGGTAATCTGATATCTAAATCTGAGGAGTAAGACCACTCAACTACTATTTGACTAGTCAACCATGAAAATCACATGAATAATGAAATCTAGGATGTGTCAGCATACAAGAGCCTATCGTCAACAACCATTCACCCCAAGGTTCTCCAACTCAACGGCATATTTAAGTCACTGGACATTTACCACACCAATTACTGCTAGATTACAGGAGGTTTTATTATAACAACCTGAGAGTCGCCTATTTTGGAAAAGCTCCTAGGAAACCTTTGGTTTGACCACCAATATCTTTATGCCCAGCTCAGAATGCATGGAAACCCATTGCTCACATATTTAACCCTTGCTAGTAGTGGTTTGAGCATTTTACCAGGGCTTTGAAGACCAGGATTTGAATCCCTGCTCAGCCATGGAAACTATTTCGTGAACGTGGGCAAGGCACACTCTCTCAGCCTCAGAGGAAGGCAAAGACAAACTTCCTCTGAATAAATCTTGTCAAGTAAACCCCATGATAAGGTCACCATACATCAGAAACCACTTGAAAGCACACAACAACTATTACCTAGCCTGCTCGTCCTCTTTCTCTTTTATTACGTATTCCAGGATGTTGCAGTTTAAACTGCCCTTCAGGGGAAGAGACCTGTTCTTTGGGTTTATGAAAGAGCAAAGCACATCAATGTACATCAATGGATCGTTATAAGTAACACCACCATCATATTACTTTTCCTCTGCTGTTCTCTTCTCCTTTTATTCACTTTATCCATACCGGTCCTTGAAGTTATTTAAAGGCTCCTTCCTTAAACCACCTCTTCTTCATGCTGCTCCTTTTGCTGGATTTGAGCACATTCCAGATTGATTTGTGTTAGGCATTCTTATCTGTTCTTCAAGAAACTTCCAAGAAATGCCCTCTTACAGCTATTTTGGGATGAATCCACAAGAATACCAGACCTAGGGGTATAATTCTTTTCTAATTTCATTCTTAAAGGAAGCAACGAAATTAAGCAATGTTCTTTCCATGGTGAGAAAGTCTTTGAACTTTTGCAGCATGAGATTTATTCTGTGCAAAATTCACACATGGTATTTTTATTTTCTGCAAAGGAAATAGCATTTTCTGTTCAAAACATAATATTGCTGTGCAGATTGTCATCATCATCACCATCACCATCATCTAAAGTATTTGTACATTTTTTTGCACAGGAAACAGTATTATTCTCATCATCATCATCATCATTACAATATTATTTTTCAGCTCATATAATACTGTTTACTTTGCAGAAAATTCTACTTTCTGCACACACACATATGTTCAAAACATGTGCAAATCTTGTGCAGAAAAAATCCTGAATTGCAAAGAATTATTTCAGTCCAGGGTTCTCCTGTCAGGGTTTCTTGACACTAAAGAAACACATTTTTCAATCATTTTCTGAATTATTTCCCTATATTCTTTCCTTCCTTAAGAACCGTGCCAAAGGCAAATAGATATAAGAGGCTCATGATATCACACAGTTCGTATTTCCACCATTGTTCCTTGATAGAGAGTGTCACTGGATTTTTTGTAGACAGTACCTGTCACCTATTTCTATGCAGATACAGCAGCCAAGAGTACCCACATAGCTGGGTCAGATAACCCCTTGCAGTATGCTCAGTTTGGCCAGAAGAGAACAGAGCCAGGGGCTAAACCAAGCCCAGAAATCATGGCCAGTGTAGCAAAAGTACTGTTTGGAGCAAGTGTGGGCCAAGTATGGTCCATTGGCCACATACAGTCCTTTAGAGACATTTTCCAGCCCTCTGGGTCCCCGAAGATCCATTTTTTCCCCAATTTATTTATACAGGGCATATTTACCACACTTTGGAAGCGCTTTATCCATCTTAGGCCCAGGTAAAATTTCTTTTAAAACCAGAAGTAAACCAATCACTTCCTGTTTTGAAAAAAAAGGGGGGTTCTCCTGGGCCAGGGAAGCCTAAAAACATGGCAAAATGATCCCCACTCAAAGTCCCAGAGGATGATTTGGAGGCAATTTTTTCCCCAACAGGGAGTGTAGGGGTGTGCCACAAAGGTCTCCTGGAGGGCTAATGCAGTCCCCTAGCCTCCCACAGTTGTCCACCCCTGGAGTATTCGACCTGTGCTATATAAACACAGTAGTCAATAAATCACTCAGAAAGCATAGGACAGGGATTGCCTATATTTGTTCTTTACAGGGTTCCCTATCCAGCTGGGAAAGTGTACATAACCAGTGTGCCACTGCATATGGCTCTACCTAGATCAGATGACTACAGTCTATAAGCTTCTGACACCAGGGTACTTGTTTTGAAAGCATCTAAGGGTCTTTCCACATTACACTGTTATAGTGCTATTATTCTACTTTCAACATCTTGTGGCATTCTAGGGTTGGTAGTTTACTGAGGCCAAAGGGCTCTCTGACTGAGAGTTCTAAATGCCCTTTCCAAAACTGCAAACCCCAGGATTCCATAGGATATTGAAAGTGGAATAACAGCACTATAACAGTGTAGTGTGGAAACGGCCTAAGTTCCACTCTATGAAACTATTGATACTGGCTTCCCATCTATCAAATAGAAATGCATATAATCTGCAACAGAGAGTTGTTGGAAGGGTAGAGGAGGATTAAAACAGAAAAATAATTTGTTCTTCATTGTTACTACTGGCCTGGGCATATTAGTAAAATATATTATCCTCTTTGTAAATATACAAAAATTCACATTCCTTTAGCTATCGCCTCAAAACCACGTTTATGGCTATTAAGGTTTTCCTACATGAAGGAATGGAATTGTGCAGTTCTCCAGACGTTTTTGGACTCCGTCTCCCTACAGCCCTAGCCAATGTTGGATGTTACAGACCAACAACATCTAAGAGAGTTGCATAATTCAAACCCAAGCCTTACAAGGAGATTAGCAAATTAGCAACAGTGCACTTTTATATGTTGATGCTTTGACACATAATACTTGACTTAGGCCCTTTCCGCACCGGGGTATTAAAACGGTGCAGAGCGACCTCCCACGGAGGTCATCTGCACTGTGGAGTGGATTGGGGAGGACTACTTTTCGTAGTTCCGCACCTCAATCCGCTCCGAAGCGACTGGAACTGGCGGCGCCGCGTGTTTTTTAAAAACCTCTTTTCAGAGGTTTTTAAAAAGCACGGAGCGCGCAGCCTTGTGCAGCTTCATCGCCGGGCTCCGGTGCAGATTTGCAGGCACGCACTGGTGCGTGCCTGCAGATCTGCCAGGGGTGGACTTCTGGCTGGCGAGCTTCTCCGGTTGGTGGAGAGCCTCCGCCAGCTGGAAGCCGCCATTTTGGACACCAGAGGACTGCGGAACAGCGAGTTCGTGCTGCTCCGCATGGCGACGGACCTACCCGGCGGCCGGTAAGCTCCATTTCCGCGTGTTTTCCCCCATTTCCCCCTCCACATGCGGAAAGGGCCTTAAAGTGCTTCAAAAGTGTTTCCGCTAAAGAGAAGGAAATCCCCATTCCATTTCTTAAAATATAATGCCTTTGACTATAGATTTTTCCAAAGATTATTATTCTTAACGTTCAACTTTCGTTTTTCAAAAAAGCCAACAGCAGAAAAATGATTAAGATGCAAAACAGTTCTAACCTTTTTAAACTCCAACTTGTATTCACTTCGCTGAAGGATACCAGTACATCAGAGACCAATTAGTAAAGCAACATTGCTCAGTGAAAAGAAAACCCTGAAAGAAAGCACAATACCTAGCAATGTTTGATTAATCTGAACCGTGATTTTCAAGCTACTGCTGAATTTCCTGCTATCAGTTCCATCCACAGGGATGATCTTGTTACAAAGCAGATAATGTACTTAGTTAGCTCCAAAAGCAATGTGTGCCCATGCTTTCATCCCTAGAGTCAGATTATGAGAATGACCAGTACAGCCAGTTTAAACACCCTGCTTAGGCACATAAGAGGAGCAACCATGTTTATATTACAATCTTTTGTCTCCAGAGCTTACTTTCAGGTCAAATGAGCTTAAAGGATGGTCAGCTTCAAGCAATAACATGACTGTTAACAATGTCTGGCTCAGAGGCAATTTTTCTTCCAGCTGTGCTCACAAGAAATTTTGCATGTATACAAACACTGGTGTCACACAAAGGCCTCAAATGCCATTTGTAGGATTTGAACGCTGGTGTTCCATTTATCAAAAAAGACAGTTAGGACATAGCAACAGCATTTTTGAAACTGAAATATGGAATCATCTCAGAAGAACTTGCTTATTCTCTACTGGCACCATTTGTCCAGGTTAGTTCCAGATTTGTAGAATCTCCTACTGGGTATTGTATTTGAAGCTGGGCCACCTGCCATGCTGGAAGTAACAAAGGAGACAAAAGGACAATGAAGGGTTAAGGTTCCTATGCAGTCAATTGTGCCCATGGTCCAAGGTTTACCTGTAGAGAGCACGAAAAACATGATACCTGATAACTAAGGGCCTTTTCACACTACATTGCTATGGAGCTATTATTCCACTTTCAACCTCTTGTGGACTTCTGGAGTTTGTAGTTTCCTGAGGCCAAAGAGTCTCTGGCTGCGAATTCTAA
Organism: Cyclura pinguis; assembly: GCA_030412105.1. Classification (NCBI taxonomy): domain Eukaryota; kingdom Metazoa; phylum Chordata; class Lepidosauria; order Squamata; family Iguanidae; genus Cyclura; species Cyclura pinguis. The sequence goes on from CM059599.1 coordinate 209,235,337, forward strand.
AGGCCCTAAACTGCAAACCCCGGGATTCCATAGTGTTAAACATGGTGCTGTAGATCATCAAGTTCTGCTGAATGCACCACAGGATGTCCACATACACAGGAAGCGCTTTATTTCCCCTCTCTGCCTCTGAATAGCACTCTGTCAGTGGTTCTATCAGAAAATGACTTAAAAGTCAAAACTCCAGTCCTCCAGCTTAATAGCATGCACAGGAGAGACCCCAGGTACAGCAGGTCTGACTTACTACATTTTGGAATATGTGGAGCTAAACACATTGGCTGATATCCTGCAGGTTTGTCCCAGCTAGTGTGTATGTGTGTGTGTCTTCAAGTCATCTGTTGACTTAAAGTGACCCCATGATTTCACAGGCTTTTCTTAGGCAGAGGATCCTCAGGAGTGGTTTTGCCAGTTCCTTCCACAAAATATAGCCACCAGTACCTGGTATTCACTGGCAGTCTCCCATGCAAGTACTAACCAGGACTGAACCTGCTTAGCTCCCAAGATCTGACATGATCTGGTTCCTTGAGGGTACTTAGGCCCTGTACACCCTTTCAATCAAGTGTTGAATGATGATTCAAGATATAGGTAAAAAAAATTATTCAATAGGTCTACTCTGACTAAAATAGGATTTAGGCCATTATCCCCCAAAGAAGGGTGACCCATCATAAGACCATTTGAGTCTAGAGACAAAAATTATCAAAGTGTATTAGTGAACCCTCTGATGATGTACTATTGGATGCAGGGAGGGAAGGCAAAAGTGGCTCCTTGCTCATGAAAATGTGGCCAACTTAATCTTGAGTCCTTTTCACCCTAATTTGGCAATATCCAACTGAATCCTAGGATGTGTAATTTGGCCTAGTTAGTTGCTTGAATCTAAGAACTGAAACCTGAAAACATTCATTCTGTCTGATATGAAATAAAGTTATCCTGTTAGTTATTTTGTAAACTGGATAGCATTATTTACCCTGAAGGAAAGGTGAGGCACACTTACCACTAAGAACATAAAACTAACACACACGATAGTCCACAGTCAGGTCTCCCGTAGGATTAAGACCAGGATCCCAGGATCTAAGGATTAGGATCCAAGGAGAGATTTTATGAAGGGGACTGGAAGGCAGGGTAACACTGACAGGTTTCCAGGAGTTAGGAACTACAGGGCCAGCCTGGAGGGAAATCCGAATGTCACTGTGAGTAGACCAACATACCTCTGACATTTCACAGAAGAAAACCGTGACACATGTGGCTAAGCAACATCAAAGTATGGCTAAGATGGCAAAAGGTACCACTGAGGAAAAATGTACAAGCTAGGAAAAGCTGCAGGAGGTTTACTTTTCACTGAGCCTACTAGAAGGGGCAGGATTCCACCTCCTCTTTCCCTCTCCTCCCTGCTGAGTTAATAGAGTGGAAGCTACTTTTTGCCTTTGAATTCAGCTTGAAGCAACTGAAATAAGCTGATAATGAAGGGGGAAAATGGGAGGAGGACAGAGAAACCAGGACACTTTTAAAACAGCTGAAAAATGGGATGACAGAAAATTAATCAGATCTGGTCCTGCCAAATTAGGACTGTCTTAGCCACCACCTTCAAATACACACTCTCAAAATCTGCAGACTGTGGGACAGGGCACCTAGTAAGGGAGACAGAATCCTGATAGACCGCTCCGTCTCCAATTCCCCACCCCAGCTCTTGCCAGCTGCTGCCAAAAGAACCCTAGCGGACAAAGCAGAGTGAGATTAACTGAAATCATACAATCACATCTTCCTGATGGAAGCTCAAGAAGGCTGGAGCCAGCCTGACTCCCCTGAAGAGGAAGTTCCACAGCTGGGGGACCCCTCCAGAGAAAGTCCTGTTCTGTATGCACATATAAACCTAACCTTTCACGGAGGTGGGATAAATAACAAGGTCCCAGATGAGGATCTCAAATGTCAAGCAAGCTCATATGGGAGGAGGCAATCTTTCAAAGATCCTGGTCCCAAGCCATTTATTTAAGTTATAAATAAAGTACTGAATGCACAACCCGAGAAAGAAAGTCCCTTCAGGTTCCACTGATTTTGGGTGAAGAGATTAACACATGCTTATCTCTACAATTGTAACCATGATCAACAAATGCTTAACTCCACGTGAAATGTGCTCTGACTACAAATGAGTTAGCAAAGCGGTATCAGAAGACTGAACACAGGCAAATTAGATACTCTAGCAATGAAGTGGTCTACATGAGAAGGCTACCACAGTACCAAAAGACTCAGCAGTGTTCAGTTCCTGTGCTACATCAGCACCAAATGCCTCCACACAACCTGTAAATTAAGGCAAAACATTTATACCATGACTACACATTATGACCAAAAGGCTAGAAGCCAACAGCTTAATTGGCACATTTTTATGCAAATAAAGTCAGGGACAGATCAGATGATAAGGAAACAAAGGTCTCCTATTTCTGGGCTGTCAAAGCACAGTGGAGAAAGATGAGCTCACAACTCTTTCCTTCCTCCCACCCCCTGTCTGCTGTTCTCCTGAAAAGAAGAAATCTCTCATTCATTGCTGTAGTGAGTGGTTGCCAATTCAGAGAGTGTTTCCAACCCCCAAAAAATCACATGCCCATCATGCAAACCGTGAAACAGAAAATGGTCTTAAGAATACAGCTGCAGAACTGCATCAAAGAAACACGGGCATGTCCACCAGCCTGGCATGGCAAGGGTTTCATCCTTCACTGTGTTGATTTATAAGGCAAACTACACTTTTGCCTTGACAACTGTGTATTCTCAAATCTGGGCCTATTGACTGAGCTAATATGAATGCATGGGTGAAGATGGCTGGGGCATTCTGGGAGCTGTAGTCTAAAAAGTAATATATTCAAGTTCTGAACCTCCTCCTCTTCCAACCTTCAACCAAGATTACCTCTCATTTTGAAGTCTAGTTACATTAATTTTAAAAAACCAATAAGAATGGGGTTATGAGGAATATTTATAAGGTGAATTTGAATTAGCAGGTGAAAGTATGAAGTGTTCCTCCTCCCTCTACCTCCTGTACTGACCAGATAAAGGAGACCCTAGAATTTTGTTCAAATTGTTTCCAAAAATGGTAAAAATGCCCTGCAGAAATAATTTAAAAGTAACAAGAAAACAAAAGTAACATTGCTATGTAGCTTCATTACACTCTGATTACAAGAACAAGAACAAAAAGCAGCAACTCATCTGCCCTCTTTGTGACACATTATTTTCAAACTCTGATGAGAAGCACTATCCCTGTTTATGTGCACATCTAAGATAAATTCTGGTATGTGAGAAAGAGGAGTACTTTCTCAAAGGGAGCTGAATGAGGTCAAGAAAAGGGGAAATCCTGATCTACCACATGGAAACCAGAGGGAAACCCTTCAAAACTATCCAGATCTGCTTTCTCAATTCAGCTTTAATTCAAGCTGCAACGTGCAGCTTGAAGTTTCTCTCTGAAGTCACTATGGTTATGATTCACACCAACTCCCTGGAATTAATAAGCTTCCCACAGAAGTCAATAGCATCCGTTCCTACTCTTGGCCAACAGTTAGATTTTCTGGAGTGCTAAAATAACAGGCTTCGTGGCATGCAACATCTAACTGGACTCTCTTTCCTAACTTGACATTTTGGAAATGAGTGGTTATTTCTCTCTCTCTCCTTTTCCTCTGCTTTGGTTTTAATTATCAGCTTTAGTAAATCTAGCTTCCTCTTTCTTCCACGTCTCCACTCTCTCCTTACCAAACCCTCCCCCTCATTTCCCATCATCCAGTGAAGCCAAGATGTTGGATGGCTGCCTCTGCAGAAAGACATTTATGGCTAAACCACTTCAATAGAAACTGTAGGACTTAACCAAATGGAAAGACTCTGCGGGTCTGGCCCTGGACATTGATGGATGTTGGACAGGACCCTAGAAATCTTCTCCACTATGTTTCTACACAGATAGGAAGAAAGCTGAATTAAACCCTTCTGCTTCCATTGAGATTACCAGTGTTGCGATGTTCGACAGCCAAGAGCACTGACAGCGTGGAAGCATCAGACCCAATTCCCTGGCCTGAAGGAAACTGGAACACGAGTATAGCAGCCTGACAGACACAGCTAAGACCAGTCCTGACCCCAGGACCCTGCTAGGTTAGGGAAGACCAGTGTGCTGACCAGGTAAGTAGAATCACCCTATCCAAAACAGATTTCATAGCCCTCAAAACATTTTGAAGCAAAGCAGAGATCTGGACATTGACAGGCCTAAATCTGATGCCCCTAACAACCAGCTAGTCATTTTTTAAAAAGAAATAAAGTACTCAGCTTCATTGGAATAGTGTTTAACTTGATACATCACACCCTTCAAGCAATGTGCCTGTCAGCACTGAAAACAATGTACTCATCCCTCCAGAGTGAAGCTGTGGTTGTTAGCCCTATGAATGTCTGCTGCCATGAGGGATTCCTACACTACTATGATGGGATGAATCTACCTACTCTTTGCTATGGGGGCAAGGGGACATCTCAGAACAGAGGAGAAGGGGGCTGTCCTATAACTGTCCTTCACGCTCCTCCCCCTCCCAGTTCACATTGAATTGACTGCAGACTTGTGCATTGGTTGTAGAAGTCTGGCCCCAGTAATGGAAGTTGGTACAGCGTGCTTAAAACACATGGGGGCTTTTACATCAATTCAAATTAATTAATGCATTATATAGAAAAAGACCACATAACTTCTAGGTTTGTACCTATAAGTTACTGGGGTGATGGCAGAGGAGGAGGAGGAGGAGGAGGAGGGGAGAGGGTGGGTTACAGGCAAATTGTAGAGGAAACTTAAATAAGGCCCTCCCAGCCCAATCTGCCAAGTTGTATCCTATGAAATGCTAGGATTGGCAGTTTGCACCAGAAGAGATGTCTGGCTGAAGATCCTAAATGCTCTTCACTAAACTGCCACGGTGTAGTGGTATGAGCGTTGGACTACGAGACCGGAGTTTCATTCGCCGCTCAGCCATGGAAACCCACTGGGAGACCTTGGGTGCATCACACACTCTCAGCCTCAGAAAACCCCACAACAGATTCACCTTAGGATCACCATAAGTTGGAAATGACCTGAGGGTACACAGTAACAACAACAACAATGCCAGCCCCAGCATTTCACAGGAAGGGGGTCACCATAACTCAGAAACGACTTGAAGGTGCAAAACAAAAACAGCAACCATACCAACTAAAGTGGAATCATTATGTTCTAACTGTGTAATGTGAAAGGTCCCATAATGGGAAAGTTAATGAAAAGGTTGTATTTACACTACTATATAAATTTTTAAAGAATATATATTAATTACATTTACACTGAAAAGAGGACCTTTAGTGCACATACATGAATTCTAGGCAGGCATTTCAATTTAAATTATGTTATTGCACTAGAACCTTGCTGGAAAGAAAGTGAAAAGTCTCATCCATTATTTTACTCCACATCTGCCTCCTTATCCTTGTTTTGAGTTTGGAAGAGAAAGAAACCCTTGCGTGAATGTTTCTGAATCCCATTTCTAATCCTCCCATCCACTGAAAGGGAATGAATAAAATTAAAAAAATTAAAAAATACAGGAAAAGCATGGGGAACAAAATAACTTCTTTAGTAGATGTAAACAACAGAACACAATTCACAGAGAAGCTGAATTAAAGCCCTGAAAATTCAATGGAGGGTAGGCAGGAGGGTATGGAAAGAAGTTGTAAATCAAGTTTTTAGAGTTTCTTTTTTTTCCTTTCGTTTTGCTAGTTCTGGGTGGTGCGAGGGCCCAGCACAGTTTTATCATCCTCAAGAGTCAATTTTTTACTGTGAAATATATATTTTTTCTCAGAGTTGTAGCTCCCCAAAAGTAACTTTTCCAAGATCTAGGAACAACAGCATAGACTGTGCTATTTCCACCCTACATTATTATAGTGCTATTATTCCACTTTCAACCTTTTGTGGAATTCTGGGGATTTGTAGTTTACTGAGGTCAAAAACTTCTCTGGCTGAGAATTCTAAATGCCCTTCCCTAAAGGGCAAGCTCCAGGATTCCGCAGGCTCTTGAAAGTGGAATAATAGCATGATAACAGTGTAGGGTGGAAATGGCCTATATCAAAGCTATCTTTGTCCATAAGGAATCTAAGCTGGTGAAAGGCACTTTGTGCCACAACACCATATTGACATCATCAGCACAAGGACTGGACCACAGGCAACTGTCCAAAAGGAGCAACAAGGGTAGTGAACTAGAAGCCAGGAGTTGTGCCACGGTGTTATAGATGAGGAATGGAGTCAAGACTCACAGCCAAAGAACACAGTGAAGGTAGAACTACTACTGTTGTTCAGGCAAAGTCCCACCCAAAAAGAAATGTCTTATGGCCCTTCCTGTCTTGGAAGAATCAGTGGCAGGAAAGCGGTGTCTTCCTCCAAAGAGAGAGTCCGAATCAGAAGTGCTTTTCTAGACATCCTACTGAATCCAGCTAAAATATCTGATTCTTTCAAATGATTGCTATGGAAGAACTTGGTGTTTTCATCCATCTTTAACTTCACAACTACATTAAACATTGCTGGCTCAATAAGCATCATTTAAACTTAATTCTTTTAAGGACACTGTATATGTTCTTGTATTATTTTTCATATCCTTTTTGTTACAATCTGCCTTAGACTTCCATGAAGTATTGCTTAGGTGAAATTCCTAATTTTTGTACAGAAAAAAAAAAGAAAGAAAGAAAAGGTAGACACTGAGAACATAAAGGAATAGCAGGTTCACAGAACATCTAACATACTACAAATAATTTTAAGGAACAGAATTAAATATGAGGGTCAGAAAAACGAAATCTCTAATAATAAAAGTACAAGAGAATGCCCGTGTACCTGTGGCAGCCATAACGCATCAGGACATCATTCTAGATGCCTCAAAAATTGCCAGTGTGTTTTTGGATGTTGCCCAAGTTCCAGTGGCCACTTTCGAGCCAGGATTCTCAAGAGGAGAGCATTTTCAAAGTGAAAAAATGGTAGGCACTTGGAAATTTCACAGGATGGTTTTGAAGGTTCTCCCAGTGTTTATGGCCACTTTCAAGCCGACATTCGAAATGGGAAGCTTCTTAGAAGCAAAAAAGAAAAAAAATCTTACCAGAATTGATCAAGATTTTTTTTCAATTTTTTTTTTTAAATGAGGCTAGAAAACAGTAGCGAGTTCTCTGAGTCACTGCGACTGAAGGTGGGAAAAGTAGAAAAATGGCAGAAGGCTAGGGTGTCGCTTCTTCCTGATGTTAAACACAGGACAGGAAACCAACACCAGGCTTTCTGTGATAATTTGGTGAGATTTCTGGAGCTTGCTGGGGGGAGCTGGAAAACAGGAGACCCCAGAGACCTTTTGGTGGGTATTAGCTATAGACCTGGACAATTCAAGGTACAATTCAATCAGAAAACAATACAGGGTTCTCTGAGGCAGTGCTGGCAAGATTCCCAAGGTTAAAGATGTGTGTGTGTGTGTGTGTGTGTGTGTGCGAGCGCACACGTGCACCTTGAAGTCACCTGTCAACTTATGGCAACCCCATTAATTGCACAGGGTTTTCTTAAAAATTGACAGTTCCTTCCTCTAAAATGTATCCTACAGCACCTGTTATTTATAGGTGGTCTCCTATCCAAGTACTAACCTGGCCTGACTCTGCTTAGCTTCCAAGAGCAGATGTCTGGTACCTTCAGGATATTTAGGCCCTTGCAGGTTAAAAGTACAATGGAAAAATTGGAGCACTCATTGAGAGAAGCAGGAAAACAGGAGGCCCCTTGGACACCTTGTAGAAAATTACATACATACAGATCTGGGTAGTCTGTGTACAAATTTAAAATTTTACACATTTTTAAGATGAAACAAATGCATAATAAAAATTATTCCAGTATTTTTTATTCTGAATGTGGTGTTAGTCAAATCAGAAAAGCCTAAGATAATTTTAAAATATAAAGGAACAAACAAATCTTCATAAGACAGTAAATATGACTTTCCCTGAGAGCTGCAACTTCAGGTGGTTGAATATTCATCTGTTATCATCAGAACTGAAATATATAAAAGAACACCACAGTAATCAAAGTTAGCAGAGGCTGTATGGGTCACCTAATCACTGGATTGCACCAGTTTTGTTTTCAGTCTAAACACAGGAAGCTGCCTTACACTGTCATAACATTAGCCTGTCCAGTCTAGTATTGCCCATTCTGGCTGTTGTTAAGGTAAAGGTGGCAGAGACTCATTCCTCCATCAGTCTGATTTCTTCTGATGGGGTATATGTTTAGACTGAAACTCTATTGGAAATGCTTTAGCTGACTCATTTCTGCGTTGAAATAACACCACACTTAAGAGTGAAAAACCCAAAAACAAAACTATTGGTAAACATAGGAAAGTTATTCCTATATTTGTGTGTGTGCGTGTGCGTAGATGAAATTCAGAAAGCAAATGCAACAGCCTTGGCAACCCAAACAAGGACTGACCCATGACACCTCTAGTACATCACAATACCTGGGTAGCTGTATAATGCTCCTGTCCTAAGCACTCAGTAGGAACATGGGAGGGGGTGAAGGTTAACATCTACCACACACAATGGGTTAGCGCCTTCAGTCCTAGCTTTAAAATCTAAGTCCCGGTCAAACCCAGCAGAACTCTCCAAGGCATCTTGCACCATGTCGAAGAGTTCTGGAGGGGACAGATGGCTAAGTGAGCTTGGCTACAAGCTGGGCCAAACCCTTGGTGAGGGGAGCTATTCCAAAGTGCGGGTAGCCACCTCAGCCAAGTACAAAGGCCCCCTAGCCATCAAAGTGGTAGACCGGCGCCGGGCACCCCCTGACTTTGTACACAAGTTTCTCCCGCGAGAGCTCTCCATCTTACGGGCAATTCGTCATCCAAACATAGTACGCGTCTTTGAGTTCATTGAGGTTTGCAACGGGAAACTTTACATTGTTATGGAAGCCGCTTCCACTGACCTACTACAGTTGGTGCAACAACTCGGGAAACTCCCCTGTATTCCAGAAGCTCGGGACATCTTTTCCCAGGTGGTGAGTGCGGTGCGTTACTTGCACGACCGAAATTTGGTGCACCGGGACCTCAAGTGTGAGAACGTGCTGCTCACTGCAGATGGCCGCCGAGCAAAGCTGACGGACTTTGGCTTTGGCCGTGAGTCCCGCGGGTATCCAGACCTGAGCACTACTTACTGTGGATCTGCTGCCTATGCCTCCCCTGAAGTGCTGCTGGGCATTCCCTATGACCCCAAGAAATACGATGTGTGGAGCCTGGGCGTGGTGCTTTATGTGATGGTGACTGGCTGCATGCCCTTTGATGACAGCCACATCCACAGTATGCCCCGCCGCCAAAAGAAGGGAGTCTTCTACCCAGAGGGCCTCCCTGCTTTGCCCGAGCCCTGCAAGTCCCTCATAGCCCAACTGCTCCAGTTCAGCCCAGCCGCCCGGCCTGGAGTGGGCCAGGTGGCCAAAAACAACTGGCTGAAAGGGGGGATCTTAAGCAAAGAAGCCTCTTCCAGATAGCTCTGCTCTAGGATCAACAGCAAGAGCTTTGACCTGGCAGAGCTGTTGTGGGGGAAGAACTGATGGGAAAGCAATATTGACAAAGACGGAGCTACAGAGCGGTCTAGGATCACGTAGAGGGACTGTAGCCGTTCCGTGGCAATCAGAGGCAGGATCATTGGGTGTGTTATGAGCGAAAACAACAATATGAACCTGAAATTGCAAACAGAAGAAGGGAACAGCTTAAACACTGAACAAAAGACACAGACAATGGGACATGGAGAACCTGCTGCACCCCAAACCACCCACAAATGGAAAGCAGGGCAGCCTGTGGCAAAAGAAAAGAACTGTAACTCTCCACCTTGACCAACAACTTGGACTTCATCACAGAATCCACACTCACCAATGTGCAGGTGAGGCAATGAGACATACCGTTGAAAAATGTTGCTCGAAATCTAATGCACAAATAAACCCGGAAGCTCCTCTCTCTGCCTTTAGTCCTTTCTAAAACAGTTTCTTTTCACAGTATTAGATATAATATGAAAATACGCCCCCAATCAGGCTTGTCATGGCATTCACATATCCCTCATTTTGCTTTATTCTCAGATGACATGTCCTGATTTGGGAATTTTGTGATGCAATGGCTAGAGAGCAGAAGGGGCTAAACAGAAGAAATCCCAGCTCAGTAATGAAGCACACTGGGTGTTCAGTCAAGTCTCTCTCTAAGGTCATTTCCTCACTGCTGTTATAGTGCTGTTATTCTACTTTCAACATCCTGTGGAATTCTGGGGTTTGTAGTTTAGGGAGGGGCATTTAGAATTTTCAGCCAGAGAGCTTTTGGCCTCAGTAAACTAAAAAATCCAGATTTCCACAGGATGTTGAAAGTGTAGTGTGGAAATGGCCTAGGTGCCAAACTAGACAAAATAGACAAAACTAGACAAAACATTTATCACAATTTTGCAAAGGTCCTTCCTTTTAAGAGGTGAAAGGTGTCTGTTTGTCATAGTATATAATTTTCCTCCCGTATGTATCTTGCATTTAGAGTGGTCTGTTTTGCCATGGGTTGTTGGAAGGTGGGCATGGGCTTCACTTGCAAGTCTGATTGTTTGGGCACCTATCTGCGATGAAATCTTGCTGTAGGATAGAAAATGGGTTAATCATAAGGAATATGTATTTTCTTTAGCACCTAGTTTGACCCATTCTACCTCAAACAGTGTTTGTGAAACTACAGTGTTGCTCTGGGCAATTCAGACCAGATAAGAAACATGTAAATTGGGATTGAGTTTTTTACTCCCAGCTGTTTAAGAATAGCAACAACAATGTGAGTTTTGCCATCTAAACTGGGATCCTAAAATGAAGAAAGCCAAAAGTAACAAAGCCTGACCTTTCATGTGAAAGGATTATGATCTCAGCTTACTTTTAGGACTACAAAAAAAAAAAAAACCCTAGTTCCAGAATGTGCTCCGAAGCATCTTAGTATTATGAGACTACAATGGAGATCTGAACATTTTAGAGTAAGAATAGTAAAGAAAGGTGACTACGGCCATTTCCACACTACACTGTTATAGTGCTATTATTCCAGTTTCAACATCCTATGGAATCCTGGGCTTTGCCATTTAGGGAGGGGCATTTAGAATTCTTAGCCAGAGAGCTCTTCCACAGGATGTTGAAAGTAGAATAATAGCAGTATAACAGTGTAGTGCAGAAATGGCCTCAGATTGCTCTCCCATACACATTTTTCTGAGAGTAAACCCCACTGAACTCAATGGGTCTTCTTAGTATATATATTTAGGATTGCATTATAGATAAAGTCAAACTCTAGATCTGAGTTTTGTAGAGTGAGTGATCAGAGAACTTATGAGTAAATTCTACTGGTCTCATTAGAACCTACCAAATGTGCAGTCAATGTGGCTGCAAGTCACATGTCTGAATCCAAGCTCTCTGTGATACTGTCCAAATCTTTTATTACAGGGACTCTGCAGTCTCCCATTTGACATATATATATAGGCAGACATGTTTAACTGGCATAAAATATAAATTATATAAATATAAGGCCATGTGGAGGAGGAACTTTGTCTGGAAACAGGTCAGGGATGACCCCAAGCATGGCTGAGTCTGACTTAATGGCTCTTGCAAGGAGAACAAAAGGCATCTCCAAGAAGAGCAAGTAACCCCCTGTGGTTTGCTTATTCTGTAGAAGACAACAACTTCATCTGACACCCATTTGCTGGAAACTTAAAGAGCTTTTGCTTGTTTGATAGTGCCGGTTCAGGAAAACAGGAAGATGTCAAATGAATCTATATTTGCATCATCTTCACACCTGTGACCTTTTTCCTGATTTCCAGTCAGGCAGACATCAAAATCCTTTGCAATATACACGCTAAACTCATCAACATGTTTCCTTCACACATTAGAACCATTAATCCATGCTGTCACCTTTTGTCCACCCTGGAAATCCTTTGTTGTCCAAACAGATAGTCATGCTTCAAGGGCACATTTTGGGGTATAAAGGGACTGTGATTTGGGGTCCTCCTTACAGCATTTTGGATTTCAGGGATCCACTGTGTCCCTCAGATATTTGCTGTCCTTGGGCATCAGTCCAAGCCACATCACCATTTCTCTGCTTCGCTCTCTCTGGATGGTAATTATAACTCAATCTCTTTTCTATTCCCTCTATCAATTTTCCTCCCTTCCTTTTCAGTTAGCCTTGTGTGATTGCTTATGTGTGTGATTATTTGTTTGTGTGTGCATGTATATTTTCAGCCAATAAAACACATTTAAATTGCACTATAAATTTTCTGACTGGTCTATTTAGCAGTTCTTCATAAACATAAGTGGAAAGATACTAAAGTTACCCCCACTTGCAGGTCTCTTAACTGGAGTTAATTAATTCCCCATTTTTACATGTTAATTGTGAGTTCTGACATAGGACCTCACAGGATCCCATGGTTCTGGGGTAGCGCTTTAACCAATATTCACTTTGAGATATTCGTCTATATAGACGTTTTCATAATGATTATGCATAGCAAGCTATATCGACACAAGCTTTTTTCCTCTAGCCAAAATACTTCTCAAACAATGCTATTTGAACTTGTTTCTTCCCTATCTCCTAACAAGTGTTCTTTTAATAATGTTCTCAGAGGGAGTTTTGAGCCCTGAGAAACTGACTTTTGGTAAGCAAATTTATTGCTTTCACGCATCACTGTAAAGACATGAAAGACCTGTATCATGTTGCCTAGCCTTTTGAAAATTTAGGGCAAGAGACATGATTTGCATCTTTTTGGATCTTGTTGCATTCTATCCCACTCCTACAACTATATAAATATGCTTTATGCCTGAGGCCTTAAAACCACCTAGTATTTAACCCAAAGAAGTGGGTTTATATCCATAAAAGCTCATGCAAACATAAAAACCAGTTAATCTTAAAGGTGCTGCCACATTTCTCTTTTTTTCTCCTCTTTTCTTCCTTCTTTTTATGCTGCAAGAAACTAACATGGCTACTTCTTTGAGAACTTTAACAATGTTATTATCTATATGAAACCAATGTTTTATATAAGACAGGCATGAACTAGCCTATACTAAATAATGTCTGTTCAAAACATTCCTTTGATTGATGCATATTTTGAAATTGCTCCTATGTCACTGGGGCAGTGAATCCATTCCAGGAATTAATCAAAACTTTGAAGGAATGATCCAATGTCCTGAATCTAATCTGGGGATAAGATTTGGCAATTTGCATAGCTCTTTAAAAGTTTCACAGATTCAACACCACAGTGACATGGAAGCCATCTACCACCATGCCCTTTAAGGGCAAAAAATTAGAATGACAAAGGAATTGCTCATTCTTTCAGTATTTTGAATCTGCATTATGATTATCCACCTTGAACATGGCAAATTTAAACATGTTTAATAACAATAAAAAAACCTTATCAAGAGGACATTATAAAATATGAGCTCTACTGGAGTCCCAGAAAGACATTAGCAAGAAGAATAAAGTATTTAGAAGTACTTCCTCTACTTTCTGATTTGTAAAAGAAAAGGCACTTAGTACCACTGCCTCTAAAATGAGCATAGACCCCCATAGACACAATCCAAACAAAGGCAGTCTCCTACAATTGCACTACAATATTAGTCCCCTACACCTAGCGCTAATTTAAACTGAAAAGTATTCTAAATTGACCAGAAGATTGCATCTAAAATCCCTTTTTATGAGATTTTGTGTATTTTGAATGCAGACTCTGATCTCTGATTGAATTGTGCAGGGATGTATACAGAGGTGCTTTTGACCAGCTGTTAAAAAAAAAAGTGTACCATCATGCTCACGGGTGTGTTAGTAAAGCAGTATTTATGCACTGCACAGAACTATATGACTTTGCGTAAATAATAAAAATAGAACATCGTTGTTGTTGCTGTCACCCCCTGGTGTCCCCTTTTTTGGGGATTGGAATGTATACTGAGTGTTTCCAAACTATTGTTTTGTTTTCCATATTTACTGACAGATTTTAGTTAGAACCAGAGTACATTCTGTCTCTATAGTCTGAAGTAGCTCTACTGCTATTCCATCTGTTCTGATGATTTATTTCTCCCAAGTGCTTTGAGTGCAGCTTCCACTTTACTTTTTAAAATTTGAAGTTCATCTTCAAATGGTTCTTCCTTGAATGAATCCTTTCATCTCTTTTATATAGTACTTCAGTGTATCATTTCCTTTGTCTGTTTATTTCTACTTGATCATTTAATATGTTTCTCTGCTGGTTGTAGACCAGCCTCATTGTTAGGCCTTTTCCGCACTTTGTTTTTAGAATGGTGCAGAGCGTCCTCCAGGGAGGACGTTTGCACTTGCGAGCGGACTGGGTCCGGACTACTTTGTGTAGTTCCGGACTTCAGCCCGCTCTGGAACGACCCAAAGTAGTTGTTCTCCGTGCTTTTGAAAGACCGGTTAAAATAGGTCTTTCAAAAGCACGGAGCGCACCACTCCATGGCCACGCTCCGGTGCAGATTTGCAGGCTCGCACCAGTGGAAGCCTGCAGATCTTCCGGGGGTGGGCTTTAGGTTGGCAAGCTTCACCGGTTGGTGAAGAGCCTCCACCAACCGGAAGCCGCCATTTTCGTCCCTGGAGCAGTGCAGAGTGCGGCCATGCACTGCTCCGGACGAGCCTGGACCCGCCTATGGAGCACTCCGGTCCGGTGAGTACTGGCACGGGGAGATTTCTTCGCCAAGTGAGAAAAAGGCCTTAGTTTAAATTTCACTTTGATTTCTTGGGCTTTGTGGAAGAAATCTCTTGTTCTTCATGTTTTGTTGTAATTTATTTCTCTGCATTGATTATTACAGTTGCTCTCCTTGTCTCTGTGTGCAAGTTGCTGAAAAGTTGCACTCATTTCTGCACGCATTTCTGTCACCTTTTACTTTTGCTTCTCATCTATCCTTAAACGCTTGAAGTTTCTTCTGTCTTCCATTGGGGCTTCTCTTTCTTTTTGGCTCCCTGATAATGTCCCTGGCTTCAGTCCAAAGTCCCTTTGGCTCCTGGTCAATTAGATTTAATAGTGCAAATCTGTTTTTTTTTACATTATATTTCAATTCTATGAGGATATTCTTCATATTGTATTTTGGCACAATGGTTTGTTTAATATTCTTTAGTTTTACTGTAATTTTTGATATTAGCAGTTCATGGTCTGTGCTACAATCTGCTCCTGATCTTGTTTTTGGAGAAAGAATGGAGCTTCTCCATCTTCTGCTTCAAATTATGTGCCGTCCTTCCTCTGCATTGCTGGGTTTGACGTTTGTGAATTTGATTATTCATGAGGCATGCACATGCCTCCCCATTCCCATTTTCCTTCTCCAATTCCCTTGCATTTTGCCAGACTCAGAGAAAGAAAGAAAGCACAGCCAGGCAAGCAGCAAGGGAATAGAGGAGGCACATGCATGCCTTTCTTCTTCCCTCCAGAGCTCCCCTTCCTATTCCATTGCCTCTGACCCCAGCACTGAGGACACGCACTGAGGCAAAAGGCAAGAGAAGGGGAAAGGCAGGTGCGTGTCTTCCTTCTCCCCTCTGAAGCTCCACCCTCCCATTCCCTTGCCTCTGGCCCCAGCACTGAGAACTCAGGCTGAGGCAAAAGACACAGGAATGCGGGGAAGTCATGTGCACACCTTCCTTCTCCTCTCTGGAACTCCTGCTCCCATTCCCTTGCCTTTAGCCCCAGCTCGGAAAAGGAAGGCTTGTGTGCCACGGCAAAAGGCAAGAGAATGGGAGGGGGAGCCCTGGAAGGGAATGGGAGAGGGATTGTGGGGGGAGTTATTTGGATGTTTTCCACTTTCATGAAGGTTCTGTACCCCAAATCCTCATGAAAGTGAGGAGCCACTGGAGTCTATTTGATTTCTATGTTGGTCATCAGGTGATGTCCATGTATACAGTTGCCTCTTTTGTTGCTTGAAGAATGTATTGTGATTAAGAAACTGTTGGCCTCACAAAATTCAGTCAGTTGCTCTGCTGTCTCATTTCTTGATCATAGGCCAACTTTTCCCACAATATTTCATTCTCATCTGTTTCCTAATTTTGCATTCCAGTCACCTGTGATATAACAGCAAGTCCTGTTTTGGTATGTGAATAATTTCCTTCTGGACTCCAGCACAGAATCTCAATTTCTTCTTCTGCCTCTGTAGGTGGACGATAAAATTGGATTATGGTTATATTGATGACTTTCTCCTGAAGTCTTATTGATATCGTTCCATCAGATTCGTATTGTACCCTTTTGCTATATCTCTGTTCACTATTAATGCCACCTCACTCCTTAGATTTTCATTTCCTGAGTAAAACACTGTAATTATCAGACCCAAAATGTCCTGTTCCTTTCATTTCAGCTCACTCACTCCAAGTATTGCCATCTTTTTACATTCCATTTCTTGTTTACTATGTCTAGCTTCCCTTGATTCGTGCTTCTCACATTCCATGTTCCTATAGTATGTATTGTGCAGCTTCAGACTTTCCTTTCATCTCTGAGCATGTGAACAAGTAGATGCTTTCAGCTTGAGTTCAGTTGCATCATTAGCCACAGTGCTACTTGTAACTATCCTTTGCTGTACCCCCGTAACATACTGAGTACCATCTGGCTGTTAGGAGTTTCATCTTCTGGCACTATCCCTTGTTTCATTGTAGATTGTCTCATCATAGGATTTTCATAGTAAAAGAAATTAAAAAGGGGTTTACCTTGCCTTCTTCTGTACAGTGCTAACACTGCCACTGCCATTGTGTCTGTCCTGTGCCAGCAGCCAACCAAGGTTTATAGCTCTCCAATTAGAGTCTTTTATCAGCAGCCGCAAGCAAAGACAGTTACCAGTCATTGTTTTTGCAATCTGAGT
Source organism: Cyclura pinguis (assembly GCA_030412105.1). Taxonomy (NCBI): domain Eukaryota; kingdom Metazoa; phylum Chordata; class Lepidosauria; order Squamata; family Iguanidae; genus Cyclura; species Cyclura pinguis. The sequence continues at coordinate 209,252,162 of CM059599.1, forward strand.
CCATAGTAAATTCAGAGCAACAGTCCAGTATCGAAGTCTGCATACAAGGCGAGAGTCAAAGTTTCCAGGAACATGAGCAAGGGATCCGAACATGAAGCATGCTGCTTCCACTGATAAGATCAGTTGCCTGCAATGGCCTCTTCCCATCTCTTACCCTGTTTTTATGGCTGACAGCTTCCCGCAGCTGTTTGCCTAATTGATGCATCCTTACTGTATAAATGCTTCAGAGTCTCATGGGCTCTTTGTTTTTCACCTACACTGGCTGCAGTAAGTATTATCCAGTTCATGTCTCTGGTTTGTAGCAGATGGAAAGGGTCCCATCTGGGTCCTGAGATGAGGGCATGACGGTTTTTGAGAGATCTCTGCCAGAGTCTCTCTCTCTCTCTCTCTCTCTCTCTCACACACACACACACACACTGCTGTGGCTGCCCAGTACCCATTTGGCTCACTTAGTCTGGCTCCTCAGCAAAAGTGTCCTTGACATAGGAGACCCTAACAGCAACACTGCTGCTGTCAGCATAGCCTCTTGTCTCACAGGAGTGTGTAGTCCCAGCACTGTGGAAAGGTGGTGTTATTGATGAGAGCAACTTCTATTTGTTGATGTATGCCTTCAAGTTGTTTCCAACTTATTGCTATGCTAAGGCAAACCTATCACAGGATTTTCTTGGCAAGATTTGTTCAGAAGAGATTTGCCTTGGCCCTTCTCTGAGGCTGAGAGTATGTGACTTGCAGAGGATCATGCAGTGGGTTTCCATGGCCAAGCGGAGATTCAACTCTCCAGAACTGTAAACCAACACTCAAACCTCTACAACCATGTTGGCTCCCAGTAACTTCCCTATGAGGACCTTATATTCAAGAGGCTTGGATTTCTCTCTTCAAAATTTAGCTTTATTTGTTTCAAGACTCACTTGATGGTTAGATAATATGTCAACGTTCATCAATTCACTCTCTAGTGTCTTCCTTGTACAGTCACTTGTCTTCTGTAGTTATAAGTGAAGTCCTGCAATAAAGACAGCAAAGCTTTAGAAACAAGGGTTGGAGGGTTTTCTTTTTAAACAAGAGAAGCAGAAAGGCACAGCTCCATCCTAGTATCCTGGAATTTGTCCACTCCTCTTGCACTGCAGGACTGCAGCAGCAAAATACAAACATCCCAGAATTTTGTAGGATAGATCCATAGCAGTTAAAATGGCTTCAGACTGCTATATCTACATAGTATAGATATATTCGTGAATTTACCATATGAATCACCCACTTCAATTAGATGTGTAAGTATTTTTAGGGGCATTCAAATATTGCCCTGTACCTAGATTCATGTCTATGTTGCTATTATCTTATGTTACTATTGTCTTATAATATTGTTTTATTATGTTTCTTCTGCCGCCTTGGGTCCCATTCCAGAAGAAAAGCAGCCTACAAAATGAATGAATGAATGAATGAATGAATGAATGAATGAATGAATTGTTGTTGTTATGTGCCTTCAAGTTATTTCTGATTCACAGAGACTTCGAGGCGAATCTATCATGGGCTCATGCAGGCATATTCAAAACTTTAGTGAGAATCTCTGTACTTTTGCTCTTGACTTGTTCGGTTTCAACCAAAAAAGAGAATGAGGAGCACACAAGGAGAATAAAAAGCAACAAACTGTGAATTAAAAGTACCAGCTAGAGAAGACAGTGGAGGGTGGAGTTACAGCTATTATCTTTAGCACAGCCCTCCTGCAGCAGCAGCTTTGAGGCCAGAGCATGGCACCCTGAGGCCTAGCGCTGCATTCTGGGCCAAGGCTGTGTGGGTAGCAGCAGACAGGCCTGAGCCCCTAAGTGGATAGCTGGTTTTTGGGGGCCCAATCCTCTTCTTTGCTTTGTTTTGAGACTTAAAATAGTTCTCTCATTTCTTGCCCTTTTTAACTCTCTCTGCCTTCTCAATAAATATTTTCTTGCCAGCAAATATTTTTTACTTTCATTAGCATTTTTGTTCTGTTTTCAAAAATTCATAACAGTGTTCTTGGCGGCTACGTGAAAAAACTTCTAACAATTGAACTACTTGCATTTACAATGTTTTAGACAGAACTGTATCTTTTCAACCATCTGTCCAACCACATCCAAATCACATTTAACATGCTAGGATTTATTTCTCTGTGGGGTAGCAACAGTACTTTTATAAATTGTAGCTTATGTTTCAGGAACAATTTAGCAAAAAAATGTCCCCCCAAATTCCTTATTCTTTTGTCAGTTAATATTCTTGAATACCAATGTAAACGGAGAAACTTCTGTGCGAACTCACGTACCTTGAATTACACATAAATCACCATACTAAGGTATGGATCAGCAATCTGGACAAAGTATACATACAGTGAATATTGTGTATCAAAACAAAACAAAACAAAACACCTACCTGTGTACAGTTCAACAGTCTGTGAGCACATGTATACCTGTGCTGAATGTAACATGTGAACAGCTGATTATTCATTCATTTAGTTATTTAATTTATATCCCACGTTTTTCCCAGCCCAGTATCCAAGGCAGCTTTTATTCCTTCTATTCCTTGGCCTCTTGCCTCCCCCAGATCAACGAAACTTGGAAGAGGCAGGCTTTTATACAAGAAACTCTCTTGCCTTCCAATTGGCTGCTGTCATGACAGCTATAATAACTGTCCAATCAAAATAGATGCTCCTGAAAACTGCTGTCTTCAAGGTCAATTGGACTGCAAATGTAGAGGGGAAGCAATGGTTCCCCTACCATCATTTTTCACTGGAGGGAGAGATGCAGGCGGAAGCACCCTGATAGGAAATGTTTAGCAAACAAAATGGTAATTAATTATGACTCTCTCCTACTCTCCCTTTCATCCCTGGAGAAATGTACCAAGACATAAACAGGATGCACAGAAGGACTAGAATATATATATTAAAATACATAAATTTTGTTGTCTGAGCACCATGGGGTATCTTAAACCTGTATTCAGCTTTGCAAACCACTTTGAAAGTCTGAGAAAGTAGCCTGTAAATTAACATATGTGAGTAGCCCTATGTATTTAACTATCGCTCATTCCAAATAGACCAGCCCAGATAGATGACTTTGCACTCCTCAGGTTATAAGCACTAATTTTATTGCACGTGTGTGTGTGTGTGTGTTGTGCTTTCAAGTTGCATGGCAGCTTATGGCAACCCCATGAATTTCACAGCATTTTCTTAGGCAATGGATAATCAGAAGTGGTTTTGCCAGTTCCTTTTAAAATTATACATGTCATGTATGTATGTATCTATCTAGATATCCTTCGCCTTTTAAAAATGTATATGATGTACATTTTTAAAAGAGGGAAGGAGATTGGCTTTGATACTTTTTTAAAAAAAAAACCCACCTACTTTAGAGACAATGTGTTTAGGGTCAGCATGAAATGCTTTTTTTATACGCACAGCATTGTGAAATGACCTGGGCAAAGAACATTAGGCTCAGTGTTGGGACAGTGGCCCATATATGTGTGCATGCACATGTTGTGTGTATATATATATATGTATGTATGTATATGTATGTTTCTGTGTGTGTGTGTGTGTGTACACACATACACAAATTGTCTGAACAAAATGTTCCTGTTTTTAGACTGCTTTGAGTGTCAAGACCTTCCAACTACAAGGATCTGTGTCTAGAAATGGGCCTATAAAGGTCACGCAAATACTGTATACATTACCTGCAGTTAATATGCAGCATTGTCTCTTATCACCACTGGAAAAATACATAGCCGATCATGCAATTTAGAGGAATCACAGGTTTGTAATGAAGAAAACTGCTAAAATGCAAGAGGATAAAAATAAAATTGATTTGAATGCCTTTGCACAGTAGCTTTCTAGAGATTTACTTTAGCCTGTTTGGGAGGCTTGTAAACAAATGCAGGCACCCAACAAGGGAAGTCCTTTCCCCCCCCATTGAAGGCATATTTTTGATCATACAGCTAGCTAGTGCATCCCATGTTGTTTCAGTTTTTTTTTTTCCCGTTTGTAAGTGTGGACAGCTAATTGAATTTAGTGAATATAGTGAATATTAAAATTTATGGTTGCACAGATCAGTGCAACTCTGATCACTCACTCAAGATCAGGGGATAAAAATTATCCCTTAATATATCTTTTTATAGTTATTTCTGTTATTTGTTGGCTATAAAGCAGGCCTCTACCACATGCCAAGCCTGAAAAACATTTCCTTGGATTTTGTACATTCCGTCTGAAACACAAAAGCTAATAAACAAAATGCTTAAAAAAAGGGGGAAAAAGGAAAAGTTATTAATCTGCCTGCAGGAGCCACAAATCGGTCTAAGCAGTTGCATCTGTTGAGAATAACAGGGAAGATGGGACACGTGGCTAATATCTCAAGAGGATGTTCCCCCTTGAGAAGCTTGGGAAAGCAGCTGGAGTCAAAAGGACAAGGAGACACATGAGGCACGGTACCCCACAGCACTCTTCTTTAAGCAGATGGCAATCTTGGAAGGTCACTTGCTAATGAAAAGAGATTGCTGGAGTGGTTTAGGAAAGCTGGAAGAAAACTAAACAAGCAAAGAATCTTATCCCTACAAAAGTTCAGATTTTTTTTGCGGGGGGAGGGGAGTGCATTAAATTTCTTGTCTGGAATGTGTACATTATTTGTTGTCCTGGGTCTCTGTTGTCCTCATAAAGTTCAACAAACTCTAAGAGTGATACCTTTATTGGCCAACCAAAATGCAGAAAGTACAGCATGCATGCTTTTGAAGCTTCACTGGGTTCTTCAACAGGCAAAGATGTTAAAAATCATACAAGAGAAGAAAAGTGACAATGTTAGAGTCACAAGCCTACATCGTGTTTCAGATGTTATTTCTGTTGTCAGTTAAGATGGACTTGAGTGGTTCCCAGCTCCATGTGTTTTGAACTTCAACTCCCAGAAACCCCAGCCAGGTTAGGCAACAGTCAAGCGTTCTGGGAGGTTAAGTCCGAAACAACTGGAAGGCCAAAGTTTGGGAATCCCTGGTCTATCAGTGCAGGCAGAGGCCATGTCCCTTCTCAACCGTGTGGGGACTGGGGACAAAGGGCAATAAAAGATGGTGTGAAGACAACAGATAAGGTCTTGCTTTTTTCTTTTCTCATAATGGAATGGCAGCTTTCCCCCCACCCTAGTCTGCCACAGCACCTTGCCACTTTATGCACAGTTCTGGCCTTCCTTAGAAACACCCCTTTTGTGTAAATAGGGTAAAGCCTTTCAATTGTTAATTAAATCTCCTTTAAAGATTTATGTTAGCATGGTTCTGGATGGCCACAACCACTGAGAATCAATCAGTTGAGATCAATTTTATGAAAAAAATATAATCTTTATTAGAACAGCAAACAGAATAACACATTGGTTTTGTATGTATGTCTAAGTTAAACCAGATCTTCAGACTGTCTTTAAGTAATTTCTTGTTTCTTTACAACAGCATAAAAGCACAGGTCACACACACTCAGAGCCCTCTGGCTTCCCTCTTAGCCAAAGGCTACGTTCCCAAATCTAGACCACACTCTCTGACCAGATTTAACAGTGGGTTGATTTCTTTTCTGCCCATTCTTTAGGTTTTCTTTGAGAAAACACTCTTCTCATTCAACTCCCCCCCCCCTCCTGGTTGAGCAAGAACGTTCTTTGGCTAAGGACTCTGAGCTCTTTTTCCTGAAGTCTGACTTTCCTGGAAATCTCTCTTTCTAAACTAGTGTGCCTTCTATAAATGCATTTTCACTCAGGCCTCCACCCCTCCTTCCCAGTAAAAGGGACTGGGTTTTCCTCTGGAGTGGCCATTCCGTTTGCTTGGCAACCTGTTGCTGTGCAGCTTTTCTACCACTCAGGATACCATTCTTCCTATACTCTGTCACAGGTGGGTAATAAAATTACAATTTTGTTAGCTACAGATTCAGGCTGCCCCTGTCCTGTAAGAAGCTAACCGCCCCTTTAGTCTCTACCTACACTGATATCCCTATAGAGCATTTTCACTGCTCATAGAATCAACATATGAGATTCCAACATTGTCACCTTTCTTCTGCTATATGATATTTAATACATTTACCTGGTGAAAAACATGGTGAAACTTTGATAGCTTGCATGGTATATTTTCTGCATTTTGGTTAGCCAATGAAGATATTGTTATTTTGTAGATTTGGGATTTTGTTGTATTCTGCTGTATGGCCAACATGGCTACCTGAATATATTTCCTGGATGTGAAGATACAGAATTTTGTCGCAACAGGGACTACAATTGGCAAGTTTTCTCTATACACACCTAAAAGTGTTTTCAGATGTATCAGTACAGGGACTTCTAAATAAATTCAATGTTGTCTACCTAAGAAAAGGGCAGGTAGCTTTGCACAGGATGGTGGCAGCCTGAATGTCAAGGGAAATTAATTTTCTGTTGCTAAGGGAGTTGAAATTTCATTGTTTGCCTTTTATTGCCCTTTGTCCCCAGACCCAACATGGCCGAGAAGTGGACTGGCCTCTGCCTGCGTTGATATCTCTCTAGACCATCTTAACTGACAATGGAAGTAACAGCTGAGACAAAATGTAGGCCTGTGACTCTAACATCATCACTTTTTTTCTCATATTATGATTTTTAACATTTTTGCCTGATAAGGAAGCCAGTAAAGCTTTGAACACTTGCATATGTTTTCTGCATTTTGGTTGGCCAATGAAGGTATCGCTCTTTTGTGGATTTTGGATTTTGTTGTATTTTTCAGCATGGCCAACACATATGTTTCCTCATATAGTTGTAAGTTTTTCACTACTCTTTTACGCTTCCACCTCTCAAATGCCAAAGAACCAGTCCTTTAAGTTCATGCTGACCACTGAGTTCCATTCCATTTCCTCCAAAGGAATTTAAGGCCTGGCTCATTTTTGCTGGATGCACAGAGTTGGATGCACCAAATGGCCACCATCCAGTGTGTGCTGCACAACCACACCCACTAAAAATGTTATGAAATTTTTATTATTTCAGGTACTTTAAAGCAGCTGTCTAGGACTGTACTCCTCCAAAAGAACACATAAAAAGAAACACAGTACAGTTTCAAGGTGAGCACCTCAAGAGGTGTCCAGGATTGGTTTATGAAGCAGCTTGCTGAGGTGAGCTACAACCATCCTATAATCCATAATAGAAGGGACAGAACATACAGCTCTGGGGCCCTTTTCACATGGCATTTGCCATGTGAAAGGGTGCTTGGAGCGTTGCGCGATTGTGAGGAGCAATCTGCATGACACACTCACAATCGCGCGACGCTCCAGGGTAGGGCAGGCGCCACTCAAGCACTTTTTCATCTTCGGTTTTCAGCCAAAAATGGTGCGCAATCACACATTGCTCCAGAGACCTGTGCGCACTTGCCATGCGTGCAAAACCTCCAGAGCCACGGTGGTCATGCTTCCTGCCCCAGCGCAGCCTGGGAAACTCCCAGGCTGCACTGCAGAAGGAATAGGTGGGGCTCTCGTGCTGCCTGCTCAGGAGCAGGCAGCTCGTGTGGAGCTGAAGCAGTGGGGATGTGAGAGCCTCGCGCTGGAGGCTGCTCACAAAATCCCCGCACCCCAGCACCTAAAAAAGGTAAGGTGTGGAAAGGACCTGGGAAGTAGTTCCAGATTAACTTCAGTGAAGCCCTACTCTGGGTCAGCTATTCACATACAGCCAGTGACCCTGATCTAATATGCAGCCCAGTTTCAGAAGACCATGGATCACTGTTTGAAGATGCTTCAAAACCAATTTTCTGTGAAATCTGCAACCAGGTGTTGGATTTTTCAAAAGGAGTAGGCCTCACTGAGCCCAGTAGGCCATGCTGAGTGAGCATGCTTAAGATCAGGTTGTTGGCAAGAAAACCTCTAACATTTCATTCTAATATAAGGATCTCTGTGCCTTAGTTCTTCATCTGCAAAAATGTAAAGCATTTTAGTCTCCTACCTCCGTGGGAAGTTGAGAGGACTACTACTCAATGCTTGCAAAGACTTCTAAAAAAGAAAGAGGTTGTTCAGAAAAAATTTCCTGTCTGCAATGGAAGTCATGCTGACAAATAGCCTCAGGCTTTCTTTTCATCCTGGGAATATCTTGTCTCCGTATCATCCTTGTGATGTTCTTGCATTCCCTTCCATTGCTGTTTGAACATAAGGACTGTTTTTGTTCAATAGGCCTCATTCAGATGAGGAAAAGAATAAACATAAAATAAGGTCAAATAGACTGATAGTGAGAATCTAACACAAATTCCAGGATTGGGAGATTTATTGTATATGCATAACTATCACATGTCTCTTGTCCATTCCCACCCTGCTTTTTCTCTGCTGCAACCACCCACAACACACCCAGAGAACCATTCAGCTATTTTCTAGAAACTGGACTCACAGTGGCAGACATTGTTTGGGAATCTCCTAGGAGTGTTCCCAGGGTCCCTGGGGATTGTTTTATTGCTATACCTCCAAGTATAGGGAAATACCATGATGCTTCTCTACTGCAGCCTGTCCTCACACTCATCACCCATCAGCAAATAGCTGTGTTGCGAAGGTGCCATGGAAGAGATTGAGGGGGTTAAATTGTAGAAACTGCTTGCTTGAGTAGAAAAATAGAGAAAAATAAGTCAGGCAGATGCGTCTCTTATCTTAACAAGAGCTTCGGTATGCGGCTTGGCAATGCATGGGATATAGGGAGTTTGGGAGTTGATGCGACCCAGGGAGAATACTTCCTGGTACAGAGATACTTCATTTTGAGACTGTAATACATCATTTCGAAACTTAAACTTTTGTAACCTGTACCCTTTTCATATATGGTAATCATTTCCTGTACCTGTTTTTTTAAAACGTATAAATGTATGCTGAAACCTAAAACGGGGCTCTCAGTCTTTTGGAAGTTGATTCCACTGAGATCCCTGCGCAGTAAAATAAACCTTGTTTTCTGATCTGCTGGTCTCAATTCTCTGGCTTGCCACAACATTTTCTGGTGCATTGGCCGGGAATTGTGAAGGGCTTTTGCCCACTTTGGCAGACGCCAGGGCGTCGGGACTGTCGCCCCTTCCTGATACAACCCAGGGCGCCCTCAACTTTCTTTTGTCAGAAGGATTGGTTCGGAGTGGGGCAATGGCTCTGGCGACAGCGCTCCAGCCAAGGAACCCGAGGTCGGAGCAGAAAACAGAACCCTCCCACGATTGTTGGTGAGTGACCTCCCCACAAACTCAGGAGGAAGAGGGGCCTGATCAACCCCTTTCAGCTTTGCCATAGTACCCCACTGTTGTTGTGGGTGAAGCTGCAGAGCTTTTGGGTGTGGTGTTGGAGGTGGGAGGTTGTGTGTTGGTGTGAATGTGTGAAAGGAAGGTTGTGTGACGCTGCAGTTTCCAAGTCATGCCGTTGAGTTTCCAGGTGCTTGGGTAGGCGTGAATCGAGTGGTGTCTCTCCCCCTTTGTGTCGATCCGTGGGACCCCTTGCCCACGGGTCAAACCCCTTTTTCCTTGTGTGTGTTGTCCGCTTTGGAAGGAAATGGGAGGGGGGCAGAGCCGACAAACCCCTTTAGGCTGTATGTTGAAAAACTTTAAGAAAGGATTTAGTGGGGATTATGGAGACCTCTGAATGATACCTGAATGGTTGAGGACCTTGTGTGAAGTAGAATGGCCATCCTTTAAAGTGGGGTGGCCGCTGGAGGGAAGCCTGGAACCCTCACGAATCAGGGCAGTGTATTCAGTGGTGGTCGGCGAGCCTGGCTACCCCGATCAATATCCATACATAGATTCATGGGACACGGTGGTCACTCAAAACCCCCCTTGGTTGCGGAAATGTCAGGAGCAAATTAGTAGGGCTATGGTAGTAATGCAGGATCGGACCAGGCGAAAGTTTCAAAAAGGACAGATATTGGCGGAATCAGTTCCGGAGGAACCCAGCGCTCCCCCTCCCCAATATGTGCCACCGCAGCCAGCTCTGCTGCCACCAACCTTACCCCCACCACAGCCAGCTTCACTGCCACCAGCCCTACCCTTGAAACTGGACCTCCCGGAACAGGAGGGAGCCACGGCCGGGGGATTGACGGATTCTAGCCCAGTTGCCCAGGGGATGGTGGGATCTCCCAAAGTCTATGATCTCAGAACAAGGATGAAAGAGAAAGCCAAGATTAAAAAGTCCAAGCATCAGAAAGAGATGGATGAATCAGATGATACAGATGGGGAAAGTGGAGACATGGTCGCACCATTGCGACAAGTTACTCAACTGGTGGCAGGCCCCAATGAAGAAGGAGGGTACCGGCGAGTACAGAGTTACCAGTACACCCCCTTCACCTCTTTAGATTTACTGAACTGGAAGACCCACTATGGGTCATATACTGAGAAACCTCAAGAGATGGTAGAGCTGTGTACCAGCATTATGACTACTCATCTCCCCACCTGGCAGGATTGTGAACAGTTATTGTTGACTTTATTCACTACCGAAGAGAGGAGGAGAATATTGGACGAGGTAGAGAAGGTAGCAACAGCAAGAGCGGGGCCAGAATTGCAAGATGTAAATGCCTGGGTGTGGGAGCGAGTCCCCACTGTGGATCCACAGTGGGATCCTAATGATAACCAGCAACAGGACAGATTAGCAGAATATCGGGCAATACTGCTGACCGGAATGAGGAGAGGTGTGAAGAAGTCTATCAACATGGCCAAAGTACAGGAAGTGACACAAGGACCTACTGAGGCCCCAGGGGAATATTTGGAAAGGTTGTTAAAAGCCTACCGGCAGTATACCCCCACAGATCTGGACACTGTCGAGAACCTCCAAACGGTGACTGCGGCGTTTGTGGCAGGAAGCTACCCTGATATTCGGAAGAAGTTACAGAAACAAGAAGGGTTTGAAGGAATAAATCTCAGTCAATTGGTGAGCATTGCTCAGAAGGTGTACATAAATAGGGAGCAGGAAGAAAAGAGGGAGCGAGATAGGAGAATGCACAAGAAAGTGGAATTATTGGCCACGGCACTAATGGCAAAGGAAGGATATCGGAAAGGTGGAAGAGGAAGGGGAAGAAGTGGACTTCCATCGGGATGCAATGAATGTGCCCTCTGCCGTCAGGTGGGGCACTGGAAAAACGAATGCCCTAGACAGAGAGAATTGGTGAATAGAGGAAGAGGAATGGACCGAGGAAGAGGAAGAGGGGCAAATAGAGGAAGAGGAAGAGTAATGAATGGAAGATATGAGATATTACGATTAGGACAGACCGGGCCCCCTTGCTCTCAGCCCCGGGGAGCCTATGGTCACAGCACAAATTGGGGGCCAAGCCATCCCAGTGATGGTGGATACGGGCGCTGCCCGTTCCGTATTAAATTCAGCAGTAGCTCCAAAAACTGAAAATGCCATAAGAATTGTGGGAGCCACCGGAAGAACAGAGTGACACCCTCTTTGGAAAAAAGAATTGTGGATTTAGGGAGACACCAAGTTACTCATCAGTTTTTATATTTACCAAACTGCCCTGTACCCTTATTGGGTCGAGATCTGTTGGCTAAACTGAGAGCCCAGATTTCCATTGAAGAAGATGGGGTAATGGAAGTAAATTTTAGAGGACCAAAAAGCATCTCAGTAACCTACCCAATGGAAGAAGAGTGGCGAAGGTATCAGATCATGGTTTGTCAAGAACAACCCACTACATTTGGAACCCCAGGAGTATGGGCTGAAGATAATCCGCCTGGGCTAGCCCGATTTGTGGCCCCCATAGTAGTGGAATTGAAGCCAAATGCTGTTCCCATTCGTGTAAAGCAGTATGACTTGCCCAGAGAAGCCCTGGAAGGGATTCAGAAACATTTGGATTGGCTGAGGAAATACAACATAATTCGGGAATGCCGCTCTCCATGGAACACCCCATTACTCCCTGTGTTGAAGCCTGGAACGAAGGAATATCACCCAGTTCAAGACTTGAGGATGGTGAATGAGGCTACAGTGACCCTACACCCATTGGTGCCAAACCCATATGTTTTAATGGGACTAGTTCCATCCACAGCTACTCACTTTACGGTGTTGGATCTTAAGGATGCCTTCTTCTGTATCCAGGTGGCCCCACAAAGTCAAGAAATATTTGCTTTCCAAATGGAAGATATTGTTACGGGCCAGAAAACCCAGTTTACTTGGTGTCGCTTGCCTCAGGGCTGGAAGAACTCGCCTACAATTTTTGGGACATTCCTAAGTCAAGACTTGAGAAGATTCAGATCTGAGCCCGAGAAACGAGTTTTGCTGCAATATGTAGATGACCTGCAGTTGGCAGCTACCAGTGAGGAAGAGTGTAAAGAGGCTACAGTGGAGTTGCTCCAGCTTTTGTGGGAAGCAGGCTACAAAGTATCTAGAAAGAAGGCCCAGTTGTGCCAGACAGAAGTGCGGTATCTAGGATTCCAAGTGACTGAAGGAAAGCGAGCGCTAGGCAGAGAAAGGAAGGAGGCTGTGTGTGCTCTACCTGAGAGCTGGAATCAGAAGATGGTGCGAGAATTTTTGGGTGCAGCCGGGTTTTGTAGAATTTGGATTCCTAATTTTGCAGTAATGAGTAAACCCTTATATGAAGCTACCAAAGGCCTGGAGAATTCTGAATTTACATGGGGAACACAACGGAAGAGGGCCTGGGAGCAGATAAAGAAGGCATTGATGGAAGCTCCAGCGCTGGGCCTGCCTGATGTGACAAAGACATTCACTCTATAGGTTGACGAAAAAGGAGGAGTAGCAGTGGGAGTACTGATGCAGATGTTGGGATCTTGGCATCGCCCTGTGGCGTACCTTTCTAAACAGTTAGATCCTGTTGCCAGAGGATGACCTGGGTGCCTACGGGCAATAGCGGCAACCACCTTGTTGGTCAAAGAAGCAGACAAATTAACCTTAGGCCAGAATCTGACAGTGAAAGTCCCACATTCTGTATTAGCTCTAATGGAGTACAAAGGCAATTATCGGTTCACAAATAGCCGAATGTCTAAGTATCAAGGAATGTTATATGAGAATCCTAGAGTAAAGTTGGAAACATGCACCCTTTGAACCCCGCAACGTTGCTCCCCGTAGAATCTGAGGTCACACATCATGATTGTCTTCAAACCATGGATGAAGTGTATTCAAGCAGACCAGACTTACGGGACACCCCGTGGCCCCATCCTGATGTTACTTATTATACAGACGGAAGCAGCTTCGTACAAGAAGGAAAGCGAAAGGCCGGATATGCAGTGGTCACAGCGGACAAGACAATAGAGGCCAGAGCGTTACCCGTTGGTACTTCAGCCCAGAAGGCGGAACTCATCACCCTTATTAGAGCTTTGGAACTAGCTGAGGGACTCATCGTGAATATATACACAGATTCAAAGTATGCCTTTACTACCCTACATGCGCATGGGGCACTGTACAAAGAAAAAGGATTAATCAACTCTTCGGGACAGGAGATCAAGTACGGAAGAGAAATAGAGCATCTGTTAGAAGCTGTATGGGCCGCTTGTAAAGTCGCTGTAATCCACTGTAGAGGACACCAGAAAGGATATGATCCAGTGGTTCATGAGAACCGAAAGGCAGATGCGGCTGCAAAGGAGGCTGCGGAGAGGGAACCGGAAAATGAGATGGAAGATTTGCCCCAAGAATTGGTAACGCCACTCTTCCAAGTATCGTTGAGTGACCAGACTCCTAGGTACACCCAGCAAGAAAACGAGAGGGCTGAAAAAGACCTGAAGGCTATGTCTGACAAAGACGGCTGGTGGGTCTTGCCAGACGGAAGGCGGTACATACCCCAATCTATGGGATGGTCAGTTGTGCAGAAAGCGCACGAAGCTACACACTATGGCGTTAGCTCAGCTATTAGAGAAAGATGTGTTCATAGACAGAATGAGCCAGTACACCACGCTAGCATCGTTGCGGTGTCAAACTTGTGCTCGGAATAACTCGCGCCAAGGACCAAGCTTGGAAGGGAGAGTACAATATCAAGGATCTACTCCTTTTGAATCCCTAGTGGTGGATTTTACAGAAATGCCACGGACGGGACAGTACCGGTACATGTTGGTAATGGTATGCACTCACACCGGGTGGGTTGAAGCATATCCTACCAGGACTGAGAAGGCAAAAGAGGTAGTACGAGCCTTGCTTTGGGACATCATACCGAGGTATGCATTGCCCCTCCACATTGGATCTGACACCGGCCCAGCTTTTGTACATGGAGTAATCAAGAGTCTTGCAGAGACCCTAGGAATCACCTGGAAGCTACATTGTGCATATAGACCCCAAAGCTCTGGGAAGGTGGAGAGAATGAATAGAACATTGAAAACTCAGCTTGCGAAATTGTGCCAGGAAATGAAACTCAAGTGGTTAGATGCGCTCCCTATAGCACTTCTGAGGATAAGATGCACCCCCCATCGGACAACTGGGCTAAATCCATTCAAAATGTTATACGGAAGACCCCCGGCCATCCTAAAAGGGCTAAGAGGGGATATGCGGGAGTTGGGAAGTCTGGCCCTCCAAGAAGAGGTGCAGGCATTAGGAAAGGCTCTAGAGAAGGTTAAAGCCCACGCTTTAGAGGTTAGACGAGTTCCGTTCCTCACGAAAGCACATTCCTTTCAACCTGGGGATGAGGTGTGGGTTAAAGACTGGAAAGGAGAGCCCCTATCACCAGGGTGGAGGGGGCTGTACCAGGTGTTGTTAGTTACCCCCACAGCAGTAAAGGTACCGGGACTGAAACCCTGGATACATTATACTAGGGTAAAACAAGCATTTACTGATTGGCCTGTGATCTCATCACAAGAAAACCCTCTGAAATTGAAATTGTCCCAATGGAAAGAGGGGAGAGAAGGTTCGGACTAGACTCTGCTGTGGTCATACCAGGGAATTGACCACTCTACGCACAGTCAGATCCGCAACAGGTGATTGAAAAATCTAGGCTAGACCCTACTGCTGCCACACGAGTGGAGACTGGTAGCTCTACGTACGGTCAGACCTAGCAACTGCAGAGGAAAGAAGATCGGGACTAGGCTTTGCTATAGTCACTCCGGAGGCTGACTATTCTATGCACGGTGAGATCCCCTACGGAGGATGATGATAATGAGCAATGAGTGCTAGTGAACTAGTAATAATTGTAGTGTGTATACTCTTTGGAATTTTAGCTCTGGTGTATTTCTTGTATATGTATAGAAGGTACTGGTGTGGGATAAGTAGGTTTGGACCACTGTTTGACTCCGAAGATGAAGTGGGTAATGTTGATAGGAGTGTGGGGCATGATGTGTGGAAAATTGAGGCCAACTGGTTTAAGCAACACGCTGCACATATGTTCCAACAACATGGACCCAATGTCACTCTAATTTATGAACACTCACAGACCGCGGCAGATTTCGGTTTTATGCCCTCCCTCATTAATGAACTGGGAGTGGTTGTAGGAGCCCTGCAGTCAGCATTAAAGGGAAATCCCAATATGTTTGCCAAAGTTGACAGTAACCTAAACAAAACTTGGTTTAGGAGGCTGAAATTTTATACTTATTCCCCCGGAATGTGTTTTTGTTGTCACCATAGTGGAAGATGGAATTCTAAGTGGAAAGGATGTATACAGCACCCCTCATTTTATGCTAAATTGGGAAATTATTCAGCCTGTAGTAACAGATTTTATTTGTATGGCTCATATAACAATTCCTATCAACCCGAGGCAAATTTAAATGAAACCGGTTTTGGAGATTTGTATCCGGAATATCCTATGTTTACTCCTAATTATACAGAATCTGGCAGTATATGCTCCAGATTGATGGCTCGGGATCCAAATTTATGGTTTTATTTTAACGGATGGGCCACCAATTATCACCCAGGGACTTATCAGTGTGTGGGAATTGGGTATATGACTATACCTGTTCAAGTTTTCCTACCAGGACCAGCAAAACGGGATGTTAGAAGAAGAAGGAACCTGGTGGGACCACTGGGTACCAATGTGAAGATCTGGTCATTGTAGGAGGGAAATTGGCTCAGACTGAGGTCAGTAGAGTAGGAGGTGGACTAATAACGGGGGTCCTTACTTTGGGATCCCATCCAGGGATCATAGCTCAAGAAAATCGTAAAAGTATATTAGGATTGACTTGTAGATTGGAGAAAACTATAAATGCAACTGGGAAGTTGATATGGGCCCTTCAGCAGGAAATTGAAGAGCTCAATCAGTTATTGTTACAACATCGGATGGCCTTGGATTACTTGTTAGCCAGAAAAGGGGGGTTTTGTTCTATAGTCAAGGGAGGATGCAGAGTCACCTTCCATGATTTAAACAAGACTATAGAAGATGAGATACAACATTTACAAGGGCTAATACGAAATAATGACAGTGGCATTAGTAATCCTTGGGATTGGTTGACTTCCTGGTTACCAGATTTTGGCTGGCTGAAAACTTTGTTTTTAGGCATTATAGTTTTGATTGTAGGAGGGTTTCTAATGATGATATGTATTTCCTGTGCTATGAAATGTGTACGGGCCTCTCTCTCTGAAGCTATGGAGGGAAAGGCAGCTCATTTTGCTGTTATGGCTCAAAAGCAGGCTTAAGCAAATTATGCTCAAATTGCAATAGAATTTGGCAGAAAAGGGGGGATGAAGGGGTTAAATTGTAGAAACTGCTTGCTTAAGTAGAAAAATAGAGAAAAATAAGTCAGGCAGGTGCATCTCTTATCTTATCAAGGGCTTAGGTATGTGGTTTAGCAATGCATGGAATATAGGGAGTTTGGGAGTCGATGCGACCCAGGGAGAATACTTCCTGGTACAGAGATACTTCATTTTGAGACTGTAATACATCATTTCGAAACTTAAACTTTTGTAACCTGTACCCTTTTCTTATATGGTAATCATTTCCTGTACCTGTTTTTTTAAAACATATAAATGTATGCTGAAACCTAAAACGGGGCTCTCAGTCTTTTGGAAATTGATTCCACTGAGATCCCTGCGCAGTAAAATAAATCTTGTTTTCTGATCTGCTGGTCTCAATTCTCTGGCTTGCCACAACAAGATTATGTGGAGTTGGAGCAGGATTTTGGTCATTGGACATTCAATACATAATTCAACCTGCACAGTTACCAAAAAAGTGAATTACAATAGTGTAAGTTGGCCTGATGCCAGCATAGCTCATGAACAGGATGTCAACCTTAGACTGCAAGACAACATCTTTTGAGAGATCTGAACTTGCAATAACACACTCATTTTTCACTGTCACTTGAGGTCAGAGTTGGCAGCTGTTAGAATGGCACAGAAATGCATGACTTGTGGAAGATGAAGTGAGATCAATTTCTACACAATGAACAATGATATCTGATTCATACCACCAAAATTCTGACTCAGAACAAATCTATGGTGTGTCTCCATCCTCAGTCATCAGTTGTGGCACAACATTTCCTGCCACACCCTGTTAGGCTACGAAATGTGTGGATATTCTGAAACCAACAGGATTAAAGGCAGGTGGTGCCAAGACCAGCACTTTCTAGCTGCTAGGGAATAGGATCAAGAGGTAGGTGATGCTGAAAGCTAGAGTTATAAAAGTTAATTAATTCTTAACGGAATTAGGGATGTAGTTACTCATCCGCTGAAATCAATTGCTAAGAGCTTTTGCTGCCAGAAGAGAGAGGGTTACTCAGGAACTCCTGCTATCTGTCACTAGACAATAGAAGCTGACTGTTTGCTGCTCCCTTTCACTCTACTCTTGACACTAAGTCAAAACGCTTCCAGACTTTCACCATATACTGAGAAAGAGTTGAACTCATGATTGTAATGGACAACACCATGGAAGCATCTGATTTCTGAACAGCACCCTTTCCCACAATTCATGCACATTCTTCTCAAAAACCAGGAGTGGTGGAACTTGGAGTGTATGGAGTAGGGGCAGGAAGGGGGTGGTTACGGCACGAGGGGCTATGGCACGTGGCCGCTGTGTGCGGGGGCATGGCTCCATGGCGTGGGGGCATGGCCAGGGCTTGTGGGGGTGTGGCCAGGGTGTGCAGGGGCGTGGCTAGGGGCCGGGATGCCCCAGAACATTGCCACCCAGGGAGAATCGCTCCCTCCCTCCCCCTCATCCCTATGTGACTAGAAACCCGGAGACTTTAAGAAACAAAGCCAAAGCTTATCAACCATGTTTGGCCATGACTTGAAAATCTTACAGAGTTTTTTGTCACTAGAAGTACCTCATTATTTTTAGTGTTTTTCTTAAGGTCATCATTTCCATTTCTGAAATTAGAAAGATTACCACAGTAGAGAGCTGAATTTGGACATGTGTGTTTGGCTTCCATAATAAAGCCAAATGAGTCACATTGATCAACAGAGATATGGTGGAGGTTGGGGATCCTTTTGGCTACGCCAGTAGTGCCTACTTATCATGTACACAGAGTTTGGATATGTTACTTTTTGGGACTACACCTACCAGAATCCCTCAGCCAGCATGGTCAATAGCTGTGCCTCTGTATTTCAAGTGGTTCTTATTTGTTCATATGCCTTTATATATGGCAGCTCTGTTAATAAACAATTATGAAGCTATAATGAATTTAGTAACATTTCATGAAGAATTATTTTAATTGCTGTTGTTGTGTGCCTTCAAGTTGTTTTGGGCATGGCAACCTTAAGACAACCCTCTCACAGGGTTTTCTGAGGCTGAGAGTGTGTGATACCAGTGGGTTTCCATGGCTGAGCAGGGATTAAATCCAGCCAGTCCCTCCCTAAACTGCAAACCCCAGGATTCCATAGGATGTTGAAAGTGGAATAATCGCACTATAAGAGTGTAGTGTGGAAATGGCCCTAGTCTCCAGCATCATAGTTCAACACTCAGACCTCACCACCACACTGGCTTCTTTTTAATCAGTTTCAGCTCATTTTTATTCTGTGTTATATACACAGTATGTGGCTCATTTTTATGCATTTTTTTTAATTTTAAAAAACTTCAAAAGATTTCCCCACCCAACTGCCATACTGAAGACGTTTCTTAATCATTTAACCAGTCAGAAAAATGGTTCATGGCCCTGGGGCAATTATCCACCCAATTTATCCTCTTAATCATACTATGAACTTAGGTATAGCTGAGAGAAACTGGCTGGCCAAAGATCTTCCCAGTGATTGTTGAAGCTAAGACAGGAACTCACAACTTGACACTCTAAAGCAGAGATTGGAATTGTGCAGTCATCCAGATGTTGGTGAACTGCAGTTCCCAGTATGTCCACCATCGTTTTTTTCTGGTAATGGCTGCTGAGAGTTGCAGTCCAATAGCATCTGAAGGGTTACACTGTTCCCAACCCTTCTGATTGTATTTGGGATTACAACAACCAAAAAATAATTGAATGAGAACTCTAGGAAAAAGTGGAATATGGAATACTTCATAGCGCGTTGGTAACATACCTCCAAACCCTTCATACATCTAATGGTCAAGAGATACCTCACCTCCCTCTCAGAGTGCAGTCTGTCTCTCCCTCTATATCTAGCAGAATAAAGCTGCCAACTCTGCACACTTAGCTTCAGTGGATATGCTGGGACTTACTTCCAACTAAACAGGCATAGGAATGTCCCATAAATCAGGCAACATAAGCAGATACATACATATTTACTTAATTTCTGCAATGTATGCAGGCCATGGAACTCTGTTTCTTTTCACACAGAGTTTGATTTACGTTAGTATATTTTGTTGCTTAGCCTTGGATTATGCAGCTTGCATTTCTGTCAGCATTTTAACACATTTTTTAAGGGCAAAGAATTCTGCAGATGAAGCTGGAAATTAAAATATGTAAAAACTGTGTCATAAAATGTTTTTTCTAGGTTGCGGGAAATTTTTGCACAAACAAAACTTTGCCTAGGAGAAAACTGTAAATAATGTGAATGGATTGCCAAGCAGCCTCATGAATATACAATTAATAGCAGTGACTCAAAATCCACAATAAGAAAAAGGTCCAGACTTACTGAAAAGTTGAGATTTGACACCAAGCCAAGATTTATACATTCCTAATGCCTGCTATTTCTGCCTAGCATAAATAGCTTAGCAATGCAGACAGCTCAAAACAGATGTGATAGCATCATCTTTAATTAGATAAATGTCTAAAGAATATGTTCTTTAGATGTGGGGTGAGCAGAATAAGCATCACTGGCTTCTAGGGCTCCAAGTGATAACTTGCTTTCTTTATTTTAGCATTTTCCAGGAGGCAAAAGAAATTCTCAATGCAACTGATCATGTCTCATCATATTTACTCGGAGTCATGTCCACCTGAGTGGAGCTTACTCCCAAGTAAATGCACACAACACTAAACCCACATCCCTAAAGACAATTGAGCCTAATTTAACAGCTCTGGTGTGCAAGATCTGCTTACGAACTCCCATTCACTACAGCAGCAGCAGGCAGTAAGCCGTGGAACAAGGCAACCTGCAGAACTTTGGGTGCTTCTAGATCTTTTGGTTTTGCAGCTATCTCTGTGATTTGTTTTGGCACAGAGCTGGTAAACCAGAGATAAAGCATCCACCTGGACAAACTATTAGTTTTGAGCAGGAACAAGGCAGAACACCACTTCCTAACATTTCAGAGGAGGGCAATTGTCTTCTGATGTCGCTGCCTACTTCCACAACCACCTAGACTGAAATTGTGTATAACCCGCCCATGCATTTTTTGAAGTAAACTATAGTCCATGGAAACTTACGCTGTTCCATATTTGTTCTAGGTGCTTTTTTTTCTGCAATAAACTACCATTGCTATCCTTTTGGAACCTGGCAAAATGCCATTCAATGAACACGAATGTATCTGTATGGGGTGCAGATTATGCACGGACACCAAGGTGCATAGGCTCGAAAATACACAGATTGCTATTGAACAAGCAGTACATTCAGTAGCAATAATTAACCCTGTTGTATAATTAGCAGCTATGTACACAATGCGGGTGTTATTATCAGCGTGACAGCCAGTATGGTATAATGGTTTGAGCATTGGATTACAACCCTGGAGACCAGGGTTTGATGTCCTGTTTGGCCATGGAAACCCACTGGGTGATCTGGAGCATGTTGCACATGCTCTCATCCCCCAGAAAACCCCATGATAGGTTCATATTAGAGTTGCCGTAAGTCAGAAACAATGTGAAAGCACACAACACCAACACGTTCAAAGAGGGTAGGGCCTTTGTTTCTGATGGAGATTACACCCTTAGTTTCCTTTGGACCTCTGCACAAAGCTGAAGATGACTTGAGTGAGGACCTTGCATGTTCTCTGGAGTGGTCTCATTCTCCCAGTCCATCCCCCACAACCAAGTGTGCAAAGGTTCATGCAAACTGAATCTCCATGTGATTGGCCCTCCTCCCATTGGACTGCCTTGCTTCTCACTGAAAGTTGCATAGTGAAAGTTGATACGGCTATTTTAGAAACATTTAATTGACAGCAGCTTTTGTACCCTAGGCATCTACTCGTATGCAAAAAAGCTTTGCTAACTGTAAACACAGACTTCAGTCGAGCATTGTGTAACACAGTCCTATCGCTGCCAGGGGCATATCCTGTGCAGAGAGGACTGAATCAGTGGCTGCTCCCATATTGTAGAATTTCCCCCCTAAATTAGGTTCCCTGTCCTTCTGCCATCAGTAAGCAAAGATATGTCTCACCAGACAGGTGTTCAACAACTGCCTGCTGGCTATGGGCTGAAATTTTTAAATGGATGTGTTGGACCTTTAAGTATCTTTGTGCTTTTTATTATTGGAAGGGGTGTTTGCAATATTTGTCCATGTTTTAAATTGTGTTGGAAGTCACCTTGCCTCTCAACCCTCTCAACCCAATCAAAACTAAATCAGCCCACATTACCGAGTGTAGGTATCTAAAACTATTATGAATGCAGGATATTTCTCCCTTGCCTTTGAGAAGGAAAGCATTACTTGGAGAAGGCCAAAAAATGAGTGTATGTAAACAAGGAACCGAGGATCAGTGGAAGGTTGCAGGAGCAGGGGACTAGCACATTCTGTCAAAAGAAAGTTCAGCAACTTTCCCACCACACTGAATTGTGGGAACTTTTGCTTTACCAGGGAAGAGTGGTGCTATTTTTAACATTTTTATTATACAGTTTGTCACAAGCTGTCTCGAGAGACTATCAACAATCAGTTTCAAACAAAAATTCAACCCCTAACATTTCTTTGCTTGCGATGTAGAACATCTGGCATGAAAGAGCATGCCTTCGAGAGATGTCGAGGAACAGGGCGGACTGCTCATTTCTTGATTCTCCATTCATGTACGAGTACATTCACTTTGTATACATCTAGCTGAAGAATTTTTTTAAAAGTTAGTGAAATAACCCTTAAACTGGGTAAAAATGCTTTCTCGAGGGAGAAGCAAGGCCCCTCCATTCCACAAAAAATGAAGCTCTACCTCATTCTGCATGTTTCTGAATCTTGAATGTTTCCACATCATTATACTATCTGAGAGGTATAACAGATAAAATGTTTCAGCTGGAAAGAGGCCAGCAGGAATGAGCCCACCAGAATGTTCACATAAACATAATAATCCGT
The DNA here is from genome assembly GCA_030412105.1 of Cyclura pinguis. Classification (NCBI taxonomy): domain Eukaryota; kingdom Metazoa; phylum Chordata; class Lepidosauria; order Squamata; family Iguanidae; genus Cyclura; species Cyclura pinguis. The sequence continues at coordinate 209,274,576 of CM059599.1, forward strand.
AAAACCCTCGAAAGCAGATGTGCCTCCTTTGCTGTGCCTGAGTTGTAGCTCTTAGCTCTGTACAACAACAATCTCTCTCACTCAAAGAAATACTGGCTTTGGTGAAACTCAGAAGACAAAGAAAGATTACTCCAAATAAAATGTGTTACGTGCTGCAGTTCTGGTTCACCTCCTCTTTGCTTGCACTGCTCTCTCTTCTTGTTTTGCTCAGGATGAGTACAATGATTCTTCAAGTGATGGTTGATGCTCATGGCTTCAGGGCACCATCCATTTTACTACCCTAGACTGACATCTGTGGTCATCTTTCGGGATGGGTGTAAAACAAGACATTGTGGTAGGATGCCAGTATGGTTACAATTGCATTCTCAACATTATCTTCTCATGGGATAGCAGTAGTGTCCCTCCCAACAGTAATGGACAGATAGTGCCTCCGACTTGGCCAGGGTGGTTGGGACTGTTGGGGATGATGGAAACTGTAGTCCAACAACAACCCAAAAGGTAACAGGTTTCCTAAACTTGCATAGGATCAAACCTTAACTCATTGCTTTTTCAGACAGTCCTAAGGAATTGTAGCCTAACCATCCCACTTACTTTCTCCTCCTACTCTGAAATAATCCTGCTTCCTTTAGAAGACAATCTGCTCTCTTTTCCTTCCTGCTTTGGACACTGGACGGCCACATCTGAAATGCATCCCAGTCCCACTGGTGCATTTTTTTCCCATTTTGGCTCACCGGGCACAACACTGTACCTTCCCTGTTCTTCGCTTGTGTATATGGGGTCTATATATTCAGAGGCTAACACAGAACAAGAAAGATGAGGGACAAAGTGAGTTTTGAGCCATAAAGCCAAAAGACAAGGTACACCTCAAACTGCTGCACTTAAAAAAAAAAACACCACAACTTCATTTAGGCAAACTGAGTAAGTAATGGCAGGTGAGGGAGAGTGACAACAATAATGTAGTACACTGGTTAGAGCATTGGCCTCAGACTGAGAAAATGAAGCAGTTCAAATCCTCAATTGAACAGCATACCTTATAAGGTTGTTGGGAGGATAAAGTGGAAGGGTAAGATGAAGAACCATGTGTACTGTCTTGAGCTCCTGGGAGGAGAGGTGAGAGATAAATGTTATAATAAACACAGTGAGCTATAAATGGTACAATATAAATGTAATAAATGTAAAGGTGAAACATAAACGTAAATAATGATGTTCAGCATGGTGTACCTGTTTGAATGTTGGACTAAGACTCTGGTTTACTAGGATTCAAATCTCTGTTCAGCCAGGGAGACTTATTGGATGTCCTTGGGCAAGTCACACTCTCTCAGCCTCAGAAGAAAGCAATGGCAAACCTCTTCTGAAAAAACCTCACCAAGAAAAACCTGTGATAGATTCACTTTAGGGCCAGCACATGTCAGAAAAGACTTGAAGGGACACTAATAAATCATCACCATCACAGCTAAGTCTCGACTTGACCTGACTGGGACTCAAGCCCAGTCAAAAGGCTTATGCATCCTTGCCCCCACAAAGCAGCTTGAAGGGATTACATATCCTCATATTCTGCTTCTGTTCCAGCTGATTTTAGGAGACACCTATATAAGCCTTGATGTCCCTCCTGTATCCTGGTGATGCTCAACTTTCACATCAGAACTGCAACACTGTTGGTACCCGCAGCAATCAGGTTGACTGGGTTCTAGACTAGGGATATATTTCTGCCTGAGCCAAAGGACAAGATGCTGCCCCTACCCCATTCCTTATATAGTAACCCAGTGGACCACTAGTTGAATATTGCTTCATTGCTGGCAATGGGTTAGCATCCTTCACCACACCTGAGGATAACCACTCAGTTTAGGAGACCCAGACAAACTACGTTGCACATACAACTCTATCCTCTGGTGGGATAGCTGGGGAGCTCAAGGAGAGCAGCCAGAGGGCTAGCGCTTCTGCCTTCCAACATCTCCAGCCTCTCTGCGGTAGTGGCCTCACTTGACCAGTCCAAATCTGAGGAGCGATGATTGTCATCTGGAGCCTCCTCGCTTCTGCTGCTGCCATATTTTATCCTGCCATAGGGTGAGAGTAGTTTGAGTTTGGAAATCTGCCATTCTAGGGTGGGAAGAATGTTAGAAAATATTCAGAACATGTTTCTTGAGCGTTGAGAAAGCCTAACAGGAAGAATTCTGGACCAACGAGTATCTTCTCGCTTCAGGACTTACTCTGTGCAAATTTGCACATTGTTGTTTTGTGCAGAGAAATAGCATTTTCTGCACAGAAAAAAACATTCCCTGCAGACATATTACTTGTTATGCAGAATATGCTGTTTTCTGTGGGAAAATACCACATCCAAAGTTTGCACATACTAAGTCCTGAATCTTAGCCTAAGAAAATTGCAGTTTTCAGGGATTCTCATTGGGAGAAGGAAATTACTAAACTTACTTCTTGCTACCTTCAGGAAGAAGATAAGAGAAGAATCACATCCCCATGTCCTTCAAACTTTGACACAGGAGTCTGCCTTTGACAGCTATTTCTGTGGGTATACATCCAAGGGAATCTGTTGTGAACAACCCAATAGTCATATTCACCGTCAGAGGAGGTGCCTCCAAAGGAGACGTTCCTGTGGGTCCATGCTTGGAAGCGAGGGATATGTCTCCCCTTTTGTTGTCACTTTTTCATTCTGGGAAAGAAGAGTTGTTTTTTCTTGGAAGCACTGAGAGCATATCTTCCTTCAGCTCTATTGCTTGTGGTATTAAAGCAGGGTAGTCCTCTTCTATTCTCTGTACTGGCTTATAAGCATAGAATAGATCTGGTTTAGAGGCTTGTGGGTCTAGCCAATATTTTGGCCTCCTTATCAACATTTCTATATGTGGGCTGTGGCTGTTTCCTGTCTTCTTGTATTTTGGCTGCAATGTGTACCTCTGTTAAGGTTATAAGTATAATTACTGCTAAGGGACAGTGGATTCGTATTAAAAAAAGTTATGATGATTTATTATGTTGATTACCTAAGGACCAGATGTTTATTGATTGGCCATATTGTATTTATTAATAAATTGGAAGAGTATGCTTTACAAAATATTGTTCTTCTTAGAGTACTCAAATACTTTGTGTCCTTTCTGTGTATGTTTCATTTTCACAGAGAGAGAGAGAGAGAGAGAGAGAGAGAATGAGAATGTATAGACACATTTCTCTTTTATTTTTGACGTTATAGAACTGCTAATATACTTTTTAATATTATTTTGGTGGGTTTTCTTTTTCTTTTGTTCGAACTGCTCTGCTAAGCCTATTTCAGCATAGTTTTAATGGGAAAGCAGTATCCAAATAACCTGTTAATGATCATGTTGGTAACACATCTGAATTCCCTTTTAGAAAAAATATACTGGCAACAAATTTTGTGTGTATGTGTGTGCGCGTGTGTATGTATGTATGTATATATAATGTGTGTGTGTGTGTGTGTGTGTGTATTACTAAGTGACTTCCTACACTGATATCTAGTTCCATATACATGCAATGCTTCAAGAGCCAAGTCAGCCTGACCCAGTTTTGGATTGCCAAATATGGTTGGACTACAACTTACATTATCCCTGACTATTGGGCATTCTGGCTGGAGATGATGGGAACTGTATTTGAAGAATATTTTGGCACTCAAGCTTGGGAAAGTTAATTTAGACTTTAAATCTGCAAGCATACTCAAAATGGTTGGATCTTCTTCAAAATGAGTTTGCTATAAGAAGACAAACTGTAAAAATGCTAACACAAAAGCTCATGCAGGCCAAGATATCTTCAGTTCATGGTGACTCAAAAAGAAGTACAGTGGTGTCCATTTTAACTCAGTGTCTACCTCCTTCTGAGGAAACTTGTGAGTAGTTGACAACAGAAGAGTAGCAGGGTCTGCTGGAAAGGTAGTAGCTGCTTAATAAGAAAAACTGAAAATGAAGAAAGCTGTTTGACAGAGATGGCAAACATCCTTCCCTTCCTTTTTCTACTTCCCACTGCTAGGTACTTTTATGTATGCTTGTTCACAATATTAAAGTTTTAATCTGCAGTCTTCTGGAGAGACTGGAGCGCCAATATTGTACTGACACGCAGCATTTCTGCACAGCATGGACTTTCCCTATCCAGGACCACTGAGTCCATACCATTTTACCACATTGCATGGTAATATCTGCCCTACTATTTAGGAGCACTGTGCAAAATAATATTTATTCAGGACAAAATAGACAAGGTGCTCATTCTATAGCAGTTTGGTTATCTGCACAGGCTCCCATACTCACTGTGACAGCACTGTGGAGTACCTGATGAAGGTTTTTTTTTTTTGAGAACACTGTTCTTGCTTAGTGTAGAACACTTCTGCTATGGTTTTTTTCCTCAACCAAAACAGAAGCATTATGACAAATGCACCCAGCACCCTAATATCATGGTTGCCATAACACCAAGACTGTGAACTGTGCAACATTCTTTTTCATGAAAAGGAACACAAAGTACATGGATACTGTTAAAATCTGCCCCCGTTTCTTAAGAGGTTGTGTGCCTCATCAGAAATAGTTGGAATGTCGATAAGGTCAGTAATTTGGATCTGAAAGCATGTACACCGATGCCAGCACTTAGAAATGGAAATGGAAAATTAAAAACAGGGCAAAACGACATGGATTTAATGAGCTTCAGATGAGAGAAGAACAAAGGAAGAATCTTGAGCCATTTTAGAAGCATCTCCACTTATGGCACTCAAATTACAATCAATACAAAATCAGATATGGTGTACTTGAACCGTCAGGGTAGAGATGAGTTGCTAAAGAAAGAAGAAACTAATCATCTATCTTGCAAAAGAGGAATGTGTATAAAGTCTCATCTTCCTACGTGAAGGCACTTCTTTTGCCAAACATCAATGCACCCACTGAAGTATAGAATGTGCTACAGCAGAGCCTCATGCTGAAGGGAAAGGAAATGAACACTTCCAGACGTTATTGTAGCTTGACCTGAAAAATCTGTTTTGATCATTGCCAGGGACCCAGCCTCCCTCTGACTTTTCCCTGTGGACTCGCAGAGGACAGTTGAGGTCAGAGAGCAAAAAGAGTAGGGTAGCTCTACTCTCTCTTGCAGCATTAACTCTGAAGGAGGGGGATGAGAGTGGGTTGCAACTATTCCCCAGTGATCCATTCTCTTTTCCCAGCCATTAGCGTCCCACACACTCAGGCTGAACTGGTGAGAGAGGAGGCAGAGAAATCAAGCATGCAGATTCCATGGATTGTCACCCTGTCTCCAGAAAATTTTGTACAAGACGCAGCTACTCAAGATGCAGAGCAATGGTGCTCCTGCAGCAATATATATGACTCAAACCATGCCCCCGAGCATGCTTAGGCATTCCCATTTGATGAGAACAGAATTGCTTAATACATAATGAAGGGACTGGGTCTAGAAAGAGTGATACTTATTCCTCTCGCCCCTGTTTTAGATTTCTTTTGCAGAGGTGGACATCATTGCCACCATTAGGTCATTGATGATACCATTAGGTCATTCTCTGGAGCCCAACCTCATGCAGTTTGGGCCAGTTCAAAACAAGTACCTTTAAGATCCAGTGAATCCAACTGAACTTCAGAATGTTTCTTTTTTCTTTGCCATATGCACTGAGTTGCTCAGATACTATTGTGCTCAGATACTGTTGCTGCGCACACACTAGCAATGTGCAGCCACCTACACCCTGCAGATCCCACTGAGACAGGAGGTCCCAGACATGTGTACAAAATGATATTTAAAATGATAACATAGATGTATCACCTTTCTTTAGCCATCAGAACAAACATCACTGCCAGAGTGAATTTACCTTAAAAATATTGTTCCGGAAGATTAAGGGGAACTTCTGGAACAGATTTAGGGGTCTACAGCATCAACATTTATTTATAATACCTTTTCCACCAAAGGACGGGATATCAGACATAAACAATGAGAAATGTAGAATCATAGAGTTGGAAGAGACCACAAGGGCCATAGAGTCCAACCCTCTTCTGCCATGCAGGAATCCACTATCACTGTATTCCTGACAGATGGCCATCCAGCTTCTGTTTAAAAACTTCCAAAGAAAAAGACTCCACCACACTCCAGTAAGGCAGTACATTCCACTGTTGAACTGCTGTTATCATCAGGAAGTTCTTAATGTTTAGATGGAATCTCTTTTTCTGAATTTTGAAGCCATTGCTCTATGTCCTAGTCTCTGGGTCAGCAGAAAACAGACCTACTCCAATCCTCCAAATGACATCCCTTCAAATATTTAAACATAGGTATCCCAACACCTCTTAACCGTCTCTTCTCCAAGCTAAACATACCCAGTGCCCTAAGCTGCTCCTCATAGGACTTCATGGTTGCCAGGCCTACAAGTAGCTCATAAACTATGGAATTTGTTTCTACAAGAGTTAGGAATGGCCACCAATTTAGATGGATTTAAACTAGTGATATGTTCATGGCAGATAAGGCTCTGAGTAGCTCATAATGATGGCTGTCCAGAGATGTAGCTATGGGGAAGTCACCCTGCATAGGTGTAGCTACATTGCCCAAAATAAGAATACTGCCCTGCAATGAGACTTTCCAGAAACTTAAATAAGAAGCTATGGGGAGTGACCTATGGTCTCAGATGCATCCACACTACGGTACAGAGCACTGGCAATAAACACAATGAACTTTAATTTGTAGCACAGCAAAGTAAATATAATAGGCATCACTGAAACCTGGTGGAATGAGTCTCATTATTAGAATGTAGCAATGGAGAATATAACCTATTTCAGAGAAGCAGACTGAACAGGAAAGGAGGAGGAGTATCACTGTATGTCAGCAACATTTACACCTATGAAGAGATCCATACTTAAATACTGGAAGTCAGATTGAGAGCATCTGGGTAAAAATTAAGGGAGAGAGCAAAAAACAGAGATGTCATTGTGAGGGTCTACTACAGACCCCACGCCAGATCCAGGACTTGGATGATGCTTTTCTGAAACATTCAGAAAGGAGAGAGATAGTAGTAATGGAAGATTTCAAGTGTCCTGATACTTGATGGAAGTCAAACTCCGCCAAGACTATCAGGTCCAACAAATTCCTCATTTGCCTTGCAGATAATTTCATAGCCTAGAAGGTGGAAGAGGCAACCAGGAGAAAGGTTATTTTAGATCTCATCCTAACCGATGATGATGATCTGGTTAATGAAGAGGGTGGAGGTGGCAAGATCCTTAGGTGGAAGTGACCATGTTCTCCTGGCATTTATTATACAGCAGAAAGAGGAAGCCAAGTGTAGTCAGGCATGCATTTCTAGACTTTCTGGAGTGCATTCTAGAAAGCTGTTTTCAGTACACTTAGGGAAATACTGGGCGTGATCCCATGGTCAGGGATATGAAGAGAAAAGTGAGTTCATGATAGATGGGAGTACCTTAAAAGTGAGATATTGAAGGCACAATTTCAAATGACCCCAATGAAGAGGAAAAATGTGAACTGTTTAAAGAAACCAGGATGGATGCCTAAAGAACTTTCAGTGAGGCTAAGATTTAAAAAAGACATGTACAAAGAAACCAAAAAAGGGGGAACTCACCAAAAAGGAATTCACACAAATAGTCAGCAAGTATAGGGAGACAGCCAGAAAACCTAAAGCACAGAATGAACTCAGGCTTGCTAAAGAGGTTAAAAACAATAAAAAGAACTTTTTTGGTTGTGTCCAGAGTGAAAGGAAAAACAAGGAAATCGTAGGGCTTCTGCATGGAGAAGATAGTGACATGTACCGAGAAGATGGGACAGAGAAAAGGCAGAACTACTCCACACCTTCTTTGCCTTGGTCTTCTCCCAAAGGAAAACTGTGTTCTATCTGGGGAAAATGGAGCAGATGATGTGGTAGGAAAATGCAGCACAGGATAGGTAAAGAGGTAGCACAGGAATACCTGGTTACTCTAAATGAATTCAAAGTCTCCAGGACCAGATGAACTACATCCAAGAACATTAACAGAACTGGCATAGGTAATCTCAGAACTACTGGCAATAATCTGAGAATTCCCGGAGAATGGGAGAAGTCCCAGCAGACTGAAGCAGGGCAAATAATGTCCCCATCTTTGAAAAGGGGGGAAAAAGAGGACCTAAATAATTACCGCGCAGTCAGCCTGACATCAATACCAGGAAAGATTCTAAAGCAGATAATTAAACAGACAGTTTGTCATTATTTAGAACGGAATGTCATGATCACTAAAAGTCAACATGGATTTCTCAAAAACCAATCATGCTAGACTTATCTTATCTCTTTTTTTGATAGAGTTACTAGCTTGGTAGATGAAGGGAATGCTGTGGATATAGTATAGGTTGAGTTCAGTAAGGCGAATTAGATGAATTTGTAACTGGTTGACCAACCAAACCTGGAAAGTGCTCACCAATGGATCCTCTTCCTCCGAGAGAGAAGTGACTAGACAGATGTGACAAAGTTCTGTCCTGAGTCCAGTGCTATTCAATAACTTTACCGATGATTTGGATGAGGGAATAGAAGGCATTATTAAATTTGCAGATAATACCAAATTAGGAGGGGTGGCAGACACTCTAGAGGACAGAATCAGAATTAAGAATGACCTAAACAGATTAGAGATCTGAGCCAAAACTAACAAAACGAATTCCAACAGAATATGAAGTGTAAGGTACTATACTCGAGCAGAAAAAAAAGAAATGCACAGATAAAAGATGGGTGACACCTGGCTTGGCCATAGTACATGTGAAAGCACCTCCTTTTGTCTGCTCTTAATCTCACAGCATTAATTTCATTGCACAACCCATGTTCTAGTATTATGAGAGGGAGAATGAAACATTACTCACTCCTTTTATCCCTGGGTGCAGATATATGCATCATTCCATGACACTCACCATACTCAGGGCTGACTAGTTTTTTTTTTTAATTTACTTTATCCTCCATTTTTTAAAATTCAGACAATTGTTTCATACTCTTGCAAACTTCAGGTCCCCCCAGCCAACTGACAATGGCAGTGCCATTTTATTTCTTTTCATATCCCACCCATAAAATTGCCCCCCCCCCCCCAGCAGTAGTTGATTTTCCTCATAGGAATAAATACAACTATTCACTGCTCTGGAATAAAGAGGTGTGCTTAAGAGCATTTGTAGGGCGAGACCCAAGCTATTAAGAAACCATGCCAGAGGTGTTCCATAGCTATGCCTTTTCATCTGCAATTTCATCCTGGGTTCTGATTCATGGCTCATGGAGTGCTGGAATGTGAAAAAGTCTGTTTTTTGTTTTTTTTAATGTCATCATTACCACTGCAGCAGCATGCATGCACGCACGCACATGCGTGCACACACAGACACACACACAACATCGAGAGTTTCATATTTGGGAGATTCCTCCTGCTTCAGATAGCAAAGCTACCATGTTCCATGAAGTCCACACAATTTTGCATTTTCTGTGTTCTGTTGAGTTAGCAATGTAAGTAAATGGCAAGCAGGCAAAACTTTCAATCTGTAAAGCTCTTTTGCAGCCACTCTGTCCATGATCAAATCGGACAGAATTTGAACTGCTGATGCACAAACAGTAATTGTTATTTAAGAAATCTGTTTTGAAAAATGGCATCTGTACATCTGCTACAATTAGTTTTTCTAGTCTGAAGTCATAAAGCTGTTGTTATCAATGGATGAAAAATAAATCAAGCTCAGACAAAGCAGTAAGCATTTCAAAGCTTTTCTTTATTTATACTCGGACATTTTAGCACTGCACATCTTGTGCAGTAACCTTTCCTTGAAGGCAAGTTCTTGCATCAGACTGAGAATACACTAGATCTAAAAACATCCTTACATCAACAAAAATCAAGCAGTCACATTCCACAATCTCCTTAAACTAACTTCCATCTAAACACTTGAAAATGACACTCCATAAATCAATGTTTTCAGCTAATTCGCCTGGTTTGTACAGGGCTTTACATCGCAATCTGTACTCAGGAAATGTAGAATGCAGTTCTTGATTGTAAAGTGTTTTTGTGCACACATTACATATCAGGCACACAAACTTATATAAAACTAGTTGAAATACAAAAATATGGTTATCACGAGAGTACCAAACAGAACAGAATTAGAACAATTATTTATCATTAATATCAAATTTATGTACATTATCCCTTCAAATGATTTTTCTTTTAGTGAAGTCAGAACAGTGGCCTACATCCGGGGGGGGGGGGGATCCCTTCAAATTAACGCAGTATTACCATAACTTCAGGTTTGAAAGCAAGGAGTACACAGGGTGTCCTAAATATCTTTATTACCCACAGAAGTTATTATAAATAATTTTCACACACTGTATGAATGCTTTATTGCACATTGTACAGCACATATACCAACGTCTAAGGAAAACAAAAGATTCTACCCTTCATCTGACAAGTAGTTTAAAATATCTTGGCCTCTGTTCTCCAATACAAATAACTGCATGTTATGGAGTTTAACTGTTTATTTTTATGGGAACGGGGACCCTGCCCCTAACAGAACTGAAAATATGCCTTAGGTTTTATTGCTGTTGTGACTGCTCAATATATGTGTTGCTTGCTTAATGGGCTCATTCTGCTCCCTAATCTTATAAAGTCATTAAAAAGTATCAATTAAAAAATCTGATGCAGAACACTAATATTTTTTTTACTGCAAATAATAATAATAATAATAATAAACCATATGCAGCTGCTGCATATGCAGTCAGACATTCTTTCTGCTTCATAAAATTAGGGTTTCCTGCCCTATATTCCATTAATGCTCAAATTACACAGTGCTTGATGTAATTAAGAAAGGTAACTACTGCAGTCCCAGAATTTTGCTAGACTTTTCAGTCTCCATTTATGATTAACCCTTTGGACTGAGCTTTGCCAGAGAACAGGATGAAAAGAAGTTTAATGAACACTGTTAAGCAATCTATTTCTTGCAATCTACGTAGCTTGAGGTGGAGGATTCTAATCAAACAAATATGAAGAATGGCATAAAAGCATACAGATTTGCAGTATGCAGTACCACAGAACAAAGAATAAACAAAGAAAAGTGTAACAAAAATGGCCTGTTCATAATATGCTTTCAGCAGACAAAGCCTATATATATCAACCAAAATTTGTCATAAAACCAAAACCTAGTGTTGACAAGTTACTTATGTCTTTTCAAAAGGGATTACCAAAGCTGTTGGCCATTGACAAAACACACTCTTGCCAAATCCTCCTCCCACCAGATAAAACTGCACCATTACAAAGAGCGGTGTCCATGTAAAATTACAAAGTACATGTGTGTGTGTGTAATTAAGGAACAGCAACTTCAAGAAGTCTGTTGTTTTTTCGCTTGCAAGTGGGAATATTTCCATTTTTCTGGTTGCCCCGCACAAACTTCACACACACTTTGTCTTGTTTGAACTGCACAAGGAACCTAGGAAATGCAAAAGCATAGTTTTCAGAGATGGATTACAGCTGCCACATTTGGCTGGAACAATGACGAAGAGCAAGAGATACTGATATTTGACAAAGTTTCTTTATAATAATGAAAGAAGAGACATGCCTATCAGAGCCATAGCTCCAAAACAATGAAACCTCAACATCTCAAACTCATTATGCATATTAAGGAGATCTTACCAGTATGCACCAGAAATATTTCATTTTAAAAAATACATTAATTAATTTATATATGTGCATGTGTTTTTACCCAGCAGTATCATTTTCAGTCACTAGGTGGCAGACATCCCTAATCACACATAGGCTTGCTTTGAAATGATGGGTGAGTAGTCCAAGAAACAGCTGTAAATTGTTCTTCTCCCTGCACCTTCCATCATGGCCACAGATGAGGCATATTCTCTCTTGGGATGCTGTAGGACTGCACTTTGGGAATAGGCAGGCCTGATGGTCCCAGCAGATAAGTTTTACATAGATGGGACTGGTGCACTGTGCCCAACTCTGACAGTTATGTAACTTTGCTTCAAAGTATCAGTGCATTATACTAAGAGAAGTAATTCCCGAGAAGCTGAGTAATTTGGTGTTACAGGCAAGAAACTTTTAAAATTTTGGAAACTTAACTATTATTTGGTTATAAAATTATTAAAGAATTAATATTGGTGGTATCATTTCTGCCAATTACATCTATTTGTACGATAGGAAGGTATAAAGAACAACCTGTGATGAACAGAACAACCTGATGCCCCACAATCCATCACTAAGATTGGATTTGCAACAGTTACATTAGAAACAGAAACTAATTTAGAAGGACAAGAGATTGCTATGATAGTCTGAATACTGAAACACAATAGCAATTGAGTATGTCATCCAAACTGAGTATTATAGTTGCACTAAGTCTCTACATTCTCCACTTTAGCAAAGAATTGGGGCATGGTTCATTTATTAAGCATATACGGTCACAGAAAAGCTAGCATCTAGCTAGGCACCAGTTCTGTCCATCTGTTACTGTTCAAAGGATTCAAAATGTGAAAAGGGCTGCACTAGAGCCACCTACACCAGCAACCTGTTGCTTGTATCAGCCGAAACAGCTGCCTCTGGGGAGCCCAAAGAAAAGGATAAGATGACAGTGTTTGCCACTTTGTTTCCAAGAAAGCCATATTCGGCAGCGTATTGCCTCTAAATCTGGAGTTAGAGTATCACCGTTATCTCCCATGAAATTGTCTAATCCCCTTATGAAGCCACCTGCACCTGTAGGCATCTACTATGTTTTACAATAGTGAATTTCACATATTAACGATGGGTTTATGTGTGAAGTTCATGTGTGAAGTTTATGTGTGAAGTGTGAAGACTTTCTTTTCTCTGTTCTGAAGGTATTGCCATTCAGTTTCACTGAGGACTGCACGCTGTATTATTATCTGAGAAGCAAGTAAGAATGAAAAAACACCTTTATTTGCCTTTGGCATCACATCGTCTTGGCTCAAAAACAACACTCTAGTATGCAAAAACTGAATTATTTGTGCAATCTGTGAATGTAGTGGTGATGGTATTTTGTAAGGAGGAGATATATTATAAGGAAGAAATAAACAGTCAGCCCTCCACATTTACCAGTTTCACTTTTGCAGATTTGACTATTCACAGATTATTTGCTGTCACCTCTGCTGCCTCCCTATGCCATTTTTAATAGGGGCTGGAAGCCTTGTGAAACTGAGAAAATGCAAACAAGGCTTGTAAGTCCCTATTAAAAATGGTGTGGAGCAGCAGTGGAGGTGGCAGTCAGCCCCGCCAGCCACCCACTTCTGCCTTGTGAAGGAACCCTGATGCCTCGAAGGAGTCCATGCTCGGTTGACTAGGGTCATCATACTTTTTTGCGTATGTTAAATATAGTTTGGGGGGGGGTAGAGTTATTCACGGTTTTTCCAGTTTCACGGAGGCGCCGTGCCCCTAACCCTAGCAAATGTGGAGGGATGACTGCATTATATTGTTGTTTTACTTGTAAATTCACATGTATATTGAGGGCACTAAATAAACAAACAATTAAATAAAGATGATTATGATATATACTACCGTCACGTTTGCCTTCTCCAAGTGCTCCTTATTCCCTCCTCCTTCCATCTTTTCTGTCTTTCCCTCTTCCAGCCCCACCCCAACTGCAGCTCGACTACTGCACAGTTCCTTGCTCTATGCACTAACTAGACCATCTCCTGAAGAGTAGCCAAAGGCACAATGCAGCTAAACACTATCTTTTTCAAACTGTCATTTAATGCAGTGTGGAAGTTAAGCATGGCCCCAATTCTTTCCTCTTGAAATCAATAGGTCTTGAGATGCTTGTATATTACAGGATCATGCCCTTCACTGAGAACTTCATGTTGCACTTTGGAAAACACTGCTTAAGATACATAAATTTTTCACATTTTTTCAGCCATGTGAAGAACCTCATACCTGCATTTAAAAAAGTACATTTTTTAAAGGAATGCTTACAGAAGGCCTTGCTCACTAGGTAAAAAATTTCAGCTGAGTGCAACACAGCTGAGGAACAGTCTCAGCCTATCTAGTCTGTGAAAATTTAAGATGTATCTGAATCTATTTACTATTTAATAGCTAAAACTTCTCACTTTCCTATCTTCTTTATTTTCACATTGCTTTCTCAGTTATGTCAATTTTGTTTCTCATCCAGTCCTCTTCAAGTTTTATTACTCCTTCCTGAAGTGAATTCCCATTGGCTCTACCGTTCTTCATACTGTCCATTTTTGCTGGGTGGGCGGAATTCCCAGTTTGCAAATCATTCATTTAAGAATTCCTGAATATTTCTCCCCACCCAATTATTTCCCATAGGAGCACCAATACAGTTAGAAACAAAGGAAATATCATCCTATCATTCAGCTCTGACAGATCCTTCCAGTAAAGAAACGGGAAGCACTCTACCTTTTAGTAGACACAGGATCTCTTTCCAGCACTTTATATCTTAAGTGACATTTTCAACAGATTTAAATACACTTCAGAAAGTTTCTTGCTTTAAACCAGAAACCATAAATCAAGCAAGCAGCAAAGCTACTGGGAGGAAAGAACCTGCCCATTTTAGAACTTCTGCCAAGTATATTTTTCCAGCTATTCAGCTGAAGTCCCTGACAAACCCTTAGCCTCATGAGTTTTACTGGAACACAACTCAAATGCTCCTTTCCTTCCCAACAACATGGCACTCACCAACTGCAACAGGCCTAGTTCCTGTGGAGAGGGAGTTACCAATAATGTAAATCTACTCCAAAATCATACCTAGGATTGCTGTTTGTGGCAGATAGCATCAAAATTAAACACACAAGTTAAAACAGCTAGTGACTGAAAACTGCGGCTGACAGTCTACAGGATTATCCCAGTTCTTCCAAAAGCCTAGTGCAAAAGGAACTACTTAACACTGGAGTGGACAACACTTAATTCATCTTTACTCATGCTCCATTTTTTAAAGAGCTCAGAGAAAGTGACTGTTACAATCACACCAAATGGAAAAAACTGACAACAACTGGGGCACTAGAAAAAAACAGCTGCCCAGTGTGGACAACAGCTCATGCCTCTGATAGCGGCCACTATACCAGCTCCACTTTAGGAGCAAGAAATGCTAACTGCTTTTATATGCATTGCCCTCAACTTGGTAGTGTCCATATACGTTGAACTACAACTCCCTGACCACTGACCTTGCTGCCTAGGTTGACAAGAATAAAAAAATTAAAACATCTGGAAAACATCAGGTTGGGGAAAGCTGGTTTCTGCTCCACTGTTTCAGGCAGGGGACCTCCTAAGTCTTTTATGTGCAAATAGTGTTTTGCCAAAATGGAAAATCCAATTATACTTCAGGACAGACCTAAAGGGGTGACCAAAGGGCAATGTGCCACAGAGCTCTTGCTCAGCTCGGAGACTGATAGATCACACTCTCATGCTACTCATACAAACTTTGTCTTTTGTGACAGTTCACAGCATTAACAGCTAAAGCAGGTTTAGACCATTACTGTAGTCTAGACTTGTTTGCATCAATAAGCAATAGGCCTGCAGGGTAATATCAAACAAAAATTACTGAAGTTGCTTCACTTCAAATAACATTTTCCAAATGAATGAGGAAAGTTCTTATCTCTACTTTGCCTTCAGTACATGTGAACTCTCAAGAATTTAAACAGATGCACAGAAACTTGTCACACATGATGGCATATATATGAGGCATAAGTGATTTCCTACATATAATGATTTCTATGTGTAGAAGTTGAATTTCTTTAAGGGAGCCTTTAAGAATTCAAGACAGCACAAAACAATATCACGCCCAATGTGCTAGATATGACTTATCAAGTACAATCAGATCTGATTTTAATTAAGAATAAATATATTGTCTCTTGCCTCTGGATCCAAAGGCTATCAACAACTGTACTTCTGGTAGACAGAATACACAATTTTATTATATGAGAAACCAGGATCCATCTCCAAAGACTACCACTGTCATTTCAGCTTACACAAAAAAAAATCATCTCAAAATTCTAAATTCTGCATTTCTTCCAGACCCTCCTGCAAGCAAATAATTTATAGCAATAAATTGGTGAGAAAGTAATGGAATGTGTAAGGCTGGGTTTTACAAGAACACACACAAAGATTACTAGGAGAGTCAGATTTTATCACCTTTTATTCAAGAAAATTGTTCATGTAGTGGAATCAATTATGTTCCACACAATAAGAGTGCCAGTAAACTTGTCAAGATGAAGCTGGGTCTGTGAAGAATGAATTGCCAGACTGTATACATTTGAAAATACAGATAGATATCTCTACTGCCTAATAATAGACAGTAGAGGTATCTGAAGTTCAAATTGCACTGTGATGTCACTACAGGGCCAAGTGACAGGACTGTCATGTGGGCAAGCTCTCGAGATCGTTAAGAGGTTAAGCTGGATGAGAGAATAATGAGACACAAGTAGTTTCTCTGTGAAAAACTGTCCTGGACTTAGCAGAAGTCTGAATCCTAGCTGTTTGGCTTATAATCCTACTCAGGCTAAATGGGAAAATGAGGAAGTATAGTGGGTTCCTCTGTCTGGTGACACCCACATTTTACCTTTTTACACAGTTTTTATGTGCCTGTGCTTTCACTGGCTTTTTGGGGCAATCTTTTTACTCAGTAGCTGTGGTATTTTACATTTCGTATTACTATTTATTTTCATACTGGATATTACTGCTATATGTTTTAATCCTTGGTTTCAGGTTACATTCAGGATTTTTAATGGAAACTGTTGAAAATAAAGAGAATTCAAAACATACTCATCAGAAATTTCGATGTTGAGCTTCTGCTTCGTTTGGCTCAGCATAGTGCGGTAAAGCTTGGTGGCCATTTCAATAAGGTGATCGCTGCTGAAGAGGAAATCCCCTTTTCCAGCTGCTCCAGATCCCTAGGAGTTGAGAAGAAGAAATCAAGGGAAGCTGAACATGTACGCAAACTCTTCGGTATGAAGAGAGATATTAAGAGTATCTTCCTTTTATCCTGTGGTGGTTCCAGTTAAGAGACAGGCATCATTGGTTTTGATTGACAAAAACTACTGGTATCAGCAAAGATTTTAAACCTACCTCTTTGAGATGCACTGCAAAGAAGCCATCATTCTGAGAGCTCATGGACACCTTGATGACATCCCCCAGAGGAACCTCTGACTTGATTTGCCCTGACTTCTGATCAGCAAGGAGGACATTATTTTTTGTGAGCAAGAAAATTCTAGCACTGCACTGAGGAAGAAGTAGAAGGATTATTTCTGGAACCATCAAGCAGAGCAACCATTAAGGAGTTAACACCTCTTCAGGCTCATCATAAATATTTTAAGCCTCACTGCCTAAAAAAAGAGCCAAAGTGCATGCAAACTAACAGCTGGACCTTTCCAGCTGAACTCCTTGTCTGTACAATAGGAATAAATTACCAACCAGTTATGACAATATTATGAGGAGGTAGGAATGACTGACTGGCGTACATGGTTTTCAATATTCTTTCATCCACAGGAACAGCAATTCCAAAAACACCATTAAGTCTAACTAGAATTAATTACGCATCACAGTAGATGCACACGATTATTAAATACATCAATCCTTACAAACTGGTCACATGTTGAGAACTCCAGCAAGAGAATCTGTCACACACATACACAGATGAAATTAACCTCACTGCACATCAAGATGCTTCTCTTTTCTGCATAAGCATTTTTACCTTTCCATTTGCTCTGTTGATTTTGTTTACTACTTCAGCAATAATAATTTTTTCCTCCACGGCATCTTTCAGTTTCTTATACTTGGGGTTCTTGCTGATTTCAAGGTAGGCTCCTTGGAAAGGCTGTCCAACACTTTGAGACACAAAGGAAACAAAAAAAGAAACAAAAAAAGGATGACTGGAGCTCATAAGGGATAAAAGGAAAGATGTCTGGGAGACACAAATCTTACATCTAGCCACTTGCCCAATTAGTTGTGTGGGTAACATAAGATTAAGCAATGTTAGAGAAGTTCTCCTGAGTCAAGTTCAAAAAAAAAAAAAAAAGACGGGGAGGTTCACTGACGTCTTTCTAAAACATTTATAATTCCTTGGGATGTTTTTCCATTTGGATTATAATCTAAGCATGAGAAGAATTTCATATAGCTTGAACCCCTTAGTCTTTCTCTAATGAATGTAATGAAGATCTATCAAGCCATTACACTCAATAAGTAAAGTCCGTGAAGGCACACACTCAAAAAAAGTGCATGGAAGTGAGTAGCCACCTAGCCACCCCCACCCCACTTGCCTCCACAGCATTTTTAACTCTACTGTTATAAAAAACAACACTATCTTCCATTAGCTATCATAGGGGCAAGCAGACAGTGGCCCTTGCTTCTTCTGAGATGGAGCGAGACAATTTCTCTCAACAATCAGATTCTTAAAAAAAGGGGGGATAATGGGTAACTTCTGAGCACAGCTTGAAAATGACACACTGTGTTGGGGGTAATGACACTACCAGGCCAGTGTGATATAACAGTTTGAGCACTGGACTGCAACTCTGGAGACCAGAGTTTGATTCCCCACTCAACTATGGAAAACCCACTGGGTGACCTTGGGCATGTCACACATTCTCAGCCTCAGAAAACCCTGTGATAGGATCACCTTAGGGTTGCCGTAAGCTGAAAATGACTTGAAAGCACACAACAACAATCATAATACCACGGTCATTAATTTTAAAAAGAAATGTAGTGGCTGCTAGTACTGACTGAGCTTCTTTAAACATAAAAGTAACATTTACTCATTACTCATAAAACACATTTTAATAGTCATTTGGGAGAACTGTTCACCATTTTTGTACTTTTAAAGCTTTTCATTCTTTTAAAAAGTAATTAAAAAGGAAATTAAAATGAAGCACCAAGTTGCAACAAGTTCCTTGGCTAGCCATGAGCTATTCTCCAAAAGAAAGAAGTAATGGATTTCTTTTAAAAAGTACCACTCCAAGTTCTATTTCTGATTCTTCTGAGAAGGACCTGAAACATCCTCTATCTACAGCTGCCTTCACAGGATCAAGCAGGAAAGCTTTTGTCAACTGGCAGACAGTTTGTATTAAGCTGCCACTCCCATGCATTCCGTTTTCCCTCAGAAGATAAAATAGTCCACAAGTGACTTACTTATGTGTGGACAGCTGAGCTAGTAAAAACTTCCCCCACCCCCTTTTTGTAGACTACCAACTTTCCTAGACTAATTTTCAGCACTGCTTTAGATTAGCCTGATCACAGCCCCATTCTTAAACTATGAGGGCAATTAAAAGCCTCTGCTCTGTTGGCTCTGGGAGCAGCATAGACATTGTGCTTAGTAGGTAGCCAATTTCTAGGCCTTTGCATGATGAACCTTTGGGCCTTTAGCTATACTGTCCAAAGGTCCAAGACCTACCATCACATTAAACTCCCAACACACTAAATTACCACCATTAGCTGCTAACAGATTCATTTTGCAATCATGTCGTAACATTTCAAAACTCTGTGTCCTTTTTAATCATAGTAGATAACTTCATCTGCATCCAAAAGGGGTGAAAAAGGCAGCAAGAATGTAGACAGTGTTACAGCCCCTTAAGCAATATAAGCTGCCTATTGCTCTGTCTGGAACAAACAGTGCTGGCCTGGATTCTTGTGAACATATGGGGGCAAGCTTCCACCTGTCTGAGAAATTGATAAGATAAAGTAGTGCTCTCTGTAACCAAAGTTAAGGATTTCAGTACTGAAGTACAAGAGATTACAAAGCTTATGAGTTAGAAATGCTTTATAAATAATAGTGCTGCACAACTGGTCTTTATATACACCCTCTTGTGTTGCCACGTTGTACATTTATCTCTAAACAGATGGTGCTTTGCTTTTCACAGAACAGTCCTCCAGTACTCTACCTCTAGTAACTGCGACAGGTATGGAAAGTTCCAAAGGAGATTGCATTTTGTATTTTGTTCTGCACTGCTGCAGTACCAGAACAGTTTGCCCCACCTTTTCTTTCTTCCTAATGACAGATGGTGGGAATGGATGGGTAAGAGGGGTGAAGAGCACACTAGATTTGGCTATAAAAACCACTTATAAACAGATCCAGCAGCAGAGACAGAGAACCTGAAACCCTCCAGATGTTGTTGAACTGCAACTCCTCCTGTCCTTAATCACTAACCACACTGGCTAGTTTTCATAAAGTTGGTAGTCCCAAGGACATTTGGAGGGTTGCAAGTTCCCCAGCCCTGTCCTGTGGTTACTAAGAGTCTCCTGGTCACATAGATGTTCATGCTCAGGTTCTTTCATGATAGAGGAGAATGGCTTCTGAGCAATAAATCAAATTCAAATCCTTCCCATCAACATTCTTGCAAGTTCCAGTGCAAGAACACACTTCATGCCACCACTACTTTTATTTATCAAAATATTTTTCCCTCTAAGCAGCTTCCCCATCTAGAGACCTCGGCATAGGATTTGTTGTTGTGCACCTTCAAAGTCGTTTCCAACTTACTGCAACCCTAACATGAACCTTTCATGGAATTTTTTGGTGTCAAGAGTGTGTGACACACGCAAAATCACCCAGTGGGTTTCCATTGCTGAGCAGAGAACAGAATCCTGGTCTTCAGGGCTGTAGTCAAATGCTCAAACCACTGTACCATGCTGGTTCTTCAGGGCAATAAAATAACACAATCCATTAAAAAGCAACTAAAAACAGTTCAATTGATAGCCTTTATGCTCCACGAATTTGTTTAAACCCCCTTCAAGTTAGCAGTCACTACCACATCAGGTGGCAACAAACTCCTAACATGAATTAAGTGCTGCATGAAAAAATCCCTATCGTTCTTAATCTCCTGCTAATTAGTTTGACTGGATGATATTTTAGTGTTATAAGAAAAGAAAGCATACCTTTTTCCCCAAGATCACACACAGTTTTAAAGTCATGACTATTTCTACCTCTTTGCTATTGTGGTTTTTCGTGAACAGAATAAGCCCCAAATATTATTGACCTTCAAGTTGATTCATCAACTGATTGTTTTGCTTGCCCTTTGACTTTTCAGCTCTATAATCTGCTTTGCAAGGTGTAGCATCCAACATTGCACATAGTGTTCCAAATGTCACTGTGCAGAAAATTTGTATAAAGCCATTATTATATTAGCAATTACATTTTCAATCCATCTTTCAGTGACTCCTGATGTGGATGTTGTCTTTTTTCCCCCATCCATGGCTGTTACATATGGGGCTGATGTTCTGAACTGACCACACCATCACAAACTCCAAGTTTTCCTTCTTGATTAGTCATCAGTGGACATGCGGCATTAGGATTATTTTGTTCAATGTCTTTTACTCTCAGATTCCTTCCTTAGTATAATGTTTGTGTGCAGGTTGATCAATGTGAAAATAAACCAAAAATCTACATAATATAAATTTTCAAGGTGAGACACTATGGAGCTGTAAATTGGTGAAAGTTATGACAGAATCCACAGGTTAAGATAAACAGGACTTTCTAGGAAATTTTCTCCCTCCAATATATATAAAGGAGACCATTTTATTTTGCAGCCTTAGGGAAAGAAACCAAAACGGCTCATTACCTGGCTGGATATAAAGCTTTCTTGTCTTTGAAAAGTTCACTAGCTTCCAGTTTTTCTTCATAAACAAGCTTCTTCTGGTCTGTAAACTGGTCTCTGTACTTTTTACACTATAGAAAATATAACAGGTGAATCATAAAACAGATCCTTGAAACTGCCTTCAAAAAAATCTGTTATGGCTTGCTATCCCTTAGTGCTTAAGGCACACTTCCTAATCATTACTGGATCGAAGTACAAATGTAGTTATAAACACAGAGAGAGAGAGTAATCATCATCAGCACAAGTTTCTCATTTTGTACCTGCTCTGTCCATTTCTCTCTGAATATATGTTTATCACAAAACAGACTACGAATCATGGTGTAAAAGTTAGGGGCCTACCTGACAGCCACCTGCTTTTTAAATCATTGCACTGGATAGCACTCACTGGGTAGAGAGATATGCTGACAGGTATATAACTGCCTTGTATTCTGTCTTAAAACAACTGCTAACATGCAACCCTGTATCTATAGTTCAAGTAAATTCAGGGACTGTGAAAAGTATATCTTAATGGGATATTAATGGGAAAAAAGGATTGTTGGTTTTACCTGTGATATGTATATTTCCAGCAGATAAGGGACAAGCATTCTACAAGACTATGTTGCTCCTCTTACTTGCCCCTAGTAGGCAGGAAAAAGAAAGATCTTCTGGTGTTACTACATGGGGGGAACAACCCCTGGAGGTCAGTTACTAAACAAAGAGATAAAGCTCCAAAGACAAAGAAAACAATTTAACAATTTATTAAGACAATCACAGCAAACAGTAACTGTCATCAACATTGTTCTTGCCTAAGACAATCATATACCTGAACACCAATAAGAAACAACCCACAGACTGTGGAACTCAACGATGCCCACAGAGGGTAATCAGATACATTCTGGCATTGTTATGCCAGCACCCACTGGGTGGGGAAGATGTTCATCCCTTATCTGCTGGAAATGAACATATCACAGGTAAGACCAATGTTCCTTTTCCCAGCAGAGAAGGAAGAAACATCTTACAAGACTGGGACTTGCCAGGGCCTCCTTGATTTAGGGTGGGTGGTGCGGATGTCCCACTATTCTAAGAGTCAACCATCTGCTGCAGGACCCTCCTCTCAAATGCAACTTCAGCTGACTCAAAGCTGCCTGGTTTATACTATCTGATGAACGCAGAAGGGGACTTCCAGGTGGTTGCTTTGCAGATCTCCACCAGGGGGTGTTGTTGGTGGACAATGGCTGTACTCATGCTATACTCATACTAACGTGCCCTCCAGTGGTGGAATGTTCAGAGGCTCATAACAGGTCATGATACCGAGCTTGATCCACCTACTCAAGGTGGAGATGGACACTTTCTGCCATTTATACCATTGGTTGAAATGAGATGAAAAGTGCTTCAGAGGCCTGGAAGCTTCTTGTCCTCTTTAAGTACATCCGGATGGTCCTGTGTAAGTCCAGAGTGTGCCAGATCTCCTCAGGTTCCTTGGAAGGTCATGGAAAGAATGGAATGTTGCGTTGACTTTGGGAATGAAGTGAGGGTCCAGCTACAGTCAGGTGTGATGATGCAGAGTTCTTTGTGTGATAACAGCACTCCTAATTCCAATACTGTGGGAAAAGAAGCCAATGAAGCCCCTGCAGGTGGACTAGGCTTGACACGGGTGTCTTCCTAATGATATGAATAGACTTGGCAATTGTGCTGATCCAGTCCTGGGGATGGGAAACTATCCACTGTGGGAGACAATCCAAGATGAGCTGTTACCGATCTTGTCTCCGAGGTGTTGGATCTGCTGTGAAAGGCTGAAAGAGCTCCTTTCGATGTTCGCCAGGAAGCCATGCTGTTTCAAGGACTCAAGGGCCAACTGCACATCTCGTTGCCCTTGCTACAGTAATGTTGAGTGTACCAGCAGATCATCCAAGTAAGAATAGATGTGCAGTCATGGCTCCCTCCAATGCACCTCCAGAACCCTCATGACCTTGGTGAATACCTTAGGTGCCAACAACAGGCCAAATGGAAGCACCTTGTACTGGAAGTGTTGCTTGCCATACACAAGGCCAAGAAAGTGGCAGTGAGATATGCAAATAGGAATGTGAAGGTAGGCTTCCCAAAGTTCAAACAATGACATGAAGTCCACCAGCTGGAGCACTTCTAGACTATGCTTCAGCATCTCCATGCAGAACCTTTTTTTTACAAAACCTCAGAATAGATCTTCATGTGCCATTCTTCTAGGAAATGAGGAAGAAGATGGAGTAGTAGCCCTTGCACCTCTGGGAGGGTGTCACATGCTCTGTTGCTCCTATTTTGAGCAGACAGGCCTATGGCTTCTAGTAGGAGGTGGTGTTTCACTAGATTTTCGAACCTGGGAAAGGTGATAAACACGAGAACTCTATCCAATATCTATGCCTTAGTGTGTCCAACACCCAGTGATCACAGGTAGAATTGTCCCACAAATGCATGAACTCCCAAAACCTACCCCCTATTGGCAGGGTGACATCATGCCCTCTGGTTCCTTCATTGGCCCCTGTTGTTGTTGGGCTGCCAAAGTCCAGATGCGTCTGAAGTTTAGTGTTTGCTCTGGAACGCCTGTTTCCCCATTGAGGGCTACAGGCTCTGGAGTCTTCTGCTTGAAACGAAAAGCTGGGGTTGGAGGTAAACTGGGACCTAGGGGCACAGACATTACAGGCCCTGTCTGTAATGCTTCCTATGGTCCCTCTTCTTTCCTCAGGCCTGTGGGTTTTTCGTATCCTTGCTGTCTATGAGCACTGGCTCCAGGAACTCCTAAAGAAGTTTAGTCCTCAGAAAGGGAGTGAACATGAGATTCTGTTTTGACTTTGTGTCCACATTACATTTCTTGAGCCAAAGCTGGTACCTTACTGCTACTGATGCTGCTTAGCCCCTAGCATAGAACTGTACAGTATCAAGGGTGCCATCTGCTGTGAAGGCTGCTCCCTTCATCAACGTGTTGAGTTCCTATCTGAGCCACCGCTCAAGTGGAGATATTTCCTTTTAAAATCTCCTAGTCCGTTGGAGGGAAGCCCTTGCCACCATGGAAACAGAGGCAGCAGCTTTAATAGCTAAGGAAACAACCTCATGTGCCCTCTTGAAAGCTCCTACCACTCTCCTGTCCTCAGATATCTTTAATATGCCCTCACTATCTTTATAAAAAAAAAACAGAAGACATGATTGCAGACATAGGGGCATCCACCAGGGGGACCTCTGGGTTATCTATGACAGTTTTGGGAAAGTTATAGTTTCTTAACAGCGCTGGGACTAGTCCAGTTCACTCTTGGTTTGCTCCATTCTTCCCTCACTATCTGCATGAGGTTAGCAGGGAAGGAGATTTTTAACATAGCAGGGAATGCAATATGAAAAAGGCCTTCAGGTACCCAAAGCACTTCTGAAGCCTAGGAGGCGGGAGGGGGCGGCTGTGCTGAAAAGATTAGGCCTGATTATATTCTTTAAGACAACTGGAAAATCCTCTACCAAAAAAAAGGAGAACATAATTGGAGATCATTCCAATTCTCCCTCCTATGAGGGAAGTTCCCCTTCTTCCACCTCGGAAGCAGCAGCATAGGAAGCCTCATCCTTGCACTGTTCCTCAGAGGGGAAAACAGATAGAGTCTTGCTTACTCCTGTGGTTACAGTTCCTGTGCTTTCAGAGGGGTGGCTGTGCTTGTGAGGCTGCGTCAGAGTCAGAGGCTGAGGCCACCTTCTCCTCCCTGCCTGCCCAGTGTGGCCTAGGCCACCACTCACCATGTACCTAAGATGGTGACTGCCTGCACCACAGGAACCAGCCTTGGACTCCTACCACACAGCCCTGGTGCACTCACATGACAGAGAGTCAGCATGATCTCTGCTATGGCTATCACATGCTTCCCTGGAGCTAA
Source organism: Cyclura pinguis (assembly GCA_030412105.1). NCBI lineage: Eukaryota > Metazoa > Chordata > Lepidosauria > Squamata > Iguanidae > Cyclura > Cyclura pinguis. Next base: position 209,299,947 of record CM059599.1, read on the forward strand.
AAAGTTCTCCCTCCACCATCTGGAGAGTCTTGCATGTGAGGTAAAGGGGAGGGCCTGCCTCCCCTTTGCACCCTCCTGGGCTCCCTATTCTTCTCCACACCTGCTGCAGCTGTTTCCTCAGCTACCAAGGCCCAAATCCATGCTGTCAAGTCCTAGGATGCCCCCCTCAGAGCCCTGAAGATGGGAGAAGTCTGTTGCTACTCATACCTGCCTTCAGGCTTTTGTCGCTCCAATGTGCCTCCACGTTCCCCAGCTTGGCACAGGCAGTGATGCTGGGCACACACAGCAATGCGGAGAGGATTCCCCTCCCCTGGCTGCTCCCAAGTATTCCCCTCCACAGAACTAGCACCCTCCATGAATGTCTGTCTCATTCCTGCCATGAGCTTGGAAAAGGGAAGAGTCACCAGTCGCGCTGGTGGTTCTCTTCTTCTTCTTCTTGGGCATCCTTCCTTCCTTTCACACTCTCAGTAGAAGCAAGGGGGTAAGAAAGGAAAGGCAGGGGCTAGGCAAGAGTGGAAGTTTTACAGAGTCTAAGAAGGTTTGAAGACTGAGCAGAGCAAGGACAAGAGTAAAGTTTAGGTATTTTTAGAGACAGATGAAAGACTGAAAGGACCCGAAAAAATATCAAAAGTGGCTGCAGTGACAAAGGTCTCAAAGCTCATGTAAGTGTGTCCTCTAGGAGTGGCAGGAGAAAAACTCACCTCTCAGGGGTTGCCCCCCACCCCCCGACATAGCAAAGGTCTTTCTTTTTCCTGCCTACTAGGAGCAAGTGGAAGGAGCAAGCCAATCATACAGGATGTTCATCTCTCTTCTGCTGGGAAGTAAGAGAATTAACCAAAGAATTAGGTAAAGTTTGAACAGCTGTACTGATCAATTTGATTAAACTATTTTTAATAACTAAAATGTATAACGGGAATATTTCTTATGATAGCTGGGGGGGGGGGAGAGAGATTCTAACTCTAACCAATTTGCCTGGAGAGTTCTAGATAATACAAAGCCCAGTGGTAGGCAAAATGTGACCCACAGTATCTAAGTAGGCCCTGAATTCCTCTTTTTTAAAATAAAAATTAATACAAATTTTAGCTGCTTTTGGCCTGAAAACTGTGCAGAAAGCTCACAATATGGCTTCTGTGTCGTTGCCACCCTGCTATAGATGATTCCAAGCTAGACTTTTCTTGATTTTGTATATTGTTCTGATAGTTAAACTTCTTGTTCCTGGAATTTAAGGGCTACTCTGACTCACATCTTGATGACAATCCATAGATTAACTACCTAGATCAGAGCGGGCACACCCTGGAGCCTAAAGGGCCAAGCCACCCAATTTTCAGCCTCTCTGGAAGGCTGCAGTGTGTCATCAGAGCAGCCAGTTTGGCCAACTGGAAGTGGCTTGTGGACCACGTTGAGGTTTTTGTTTCAGCTATTTTAGTGTGGGGGACCCTCTGAACCTATTTTCAGTGTTTGAGAGGACAAAAATGGCAGGAGGGGACAGAAAAAATTGGAAACTGGTGGTGAGGTGTCAGTGGCAGCCCTGGAGATCCCTGCAGGCCACATGCAGGCTGTGGGTCACACATTTCCCATCCTTAGACAAAATAATCAACTTTTTTTTTCATGGCAGTGGCTGTGTTGAATAAAGTTAAATCTGTACTAAACATATGTAACGTAAGAGCAATTCACTTTCTTTAAATCAAGATCTTTTAAAACAATGGAATGAATACGTGTATGTGTTTAGCTAAAACAACATTTTAAGCAAAAATTAGAGAATACTGACACCATGGGATACTTTGCTTCTTTGAATCTTTATTACTGGCTTTTAATGTAAGTTTTTATTTGTTAACCTGTTTTGAAAGCCTGTAATGGAAATCTAGTTTATAAATTTAAGAAATTGAAACCTAATATATAAACACACAATAAGATTAGTTCTTGTAAGATACTATTACCCTCCACAAGTGGAATATCCTCTTCAGTTCCTTATGAGTTGAATCCAAGAAGAGATAAGGCCTTGCTGGCCAGTTTTTATCTATTGGTGATAAAGAAGGTATCTTATTCTTCATCTCCAAAAAATACTTTTGCATCTGTTTTAAGAGAAATAAAAAGAACTGATTATATCAATTTTTAACACTGAAACATTTTAAGCAGACTTAATATGACCATACTCCTTATTCACAATGTCCAGTTTCATTTTAATCTAAGAGCTATGATGCTTCTGGTTACAAATGATCAAAAATTCATGACGGATTTTACTGAGTCAACAAAAACATTTGCCCAGAACTGTAAACCTGTGTGCACAGCCATTCACTCTCACTTTGCTTCCCTCTCTGTGATAAACAAACTGGGAAGGTGGTGAGCTCTGTGTGATGGCCAAATTTGGATTACTGGTAACATTGCCTAAACAAGACAATTTTTATAAGCAAAAACCAAACCTTGATTTTAAAGTCAGTTTACATGCTGACTTTGCAGGTACTCTCAACCATATTACTTCAGATGTCACAGAAACCCAAATCTTTTCTGGCTGGTTTAAATGTCACATGAAAGAAGGAAGTAAATGGGCTGCGTGCCCACACAAAGGTAGCCATCTTCCAACAGCCCTCAGAAAATATTCCCACAGGCCTCAACCCCCACCCCCACCCCCCAAAAAAACCCCTGTCTTCTGCCTGGGCTGGCAGAAGTTGCATATCCCAGGCCTAGAAGGCAAAATTAATTTCTTAGCACTAAAGATAACTTTGATTTCCATCTGCTGTCTCTGCAGATTATTATGTATGGTCCTGTGTGAGTCAATATGTGAGGCAGTTATAAGGGTTCAGTGGCTTTGATGGAAGCTTCCAAACAGAACTACAAATATACAGGACAGGTAGGTAGGTAGGTACGTAGGTAGGCAAAATTAGAAGTTGAGGCTAAACCTGAAAGTCGAGATTCCAAAATTCCAAATACATTCCAAATACAAATAAATTCCAAATAATTCCAAATACATGCAAGAGGCACCATCTGTGTTGTCCGTCAGATAATTAAGGAGAAGCAGCATCAGTATAAAAATAGTAGAATCCATTGTGTGTGTGTGTGTATGTGTACACACACACAGTCGGCCTTCCATATCAGCAGATTCTGTATCCACAGATTCAACCAACCATGCCTTGAAAATGTTAAAAAAAAATCCAAAAAGCAAACTTTGATTTTGCCATTTTATATAAGGGATGCCATTTTACTACACCATTGCATCTAACGGTAATTGAACATCCATGACTTTTGAAATACACAGTCAGTCCCAGAACCCAACCCTAGCAGATATTGAAGGCCCACTGTACTGAAATACCAGATTTTCTTGGATTAGTTTTACTATTTGTTTCTAAAGAAAGGATATAAAGCAAATGTGATTGCCGCAACAATATTTCAAAGCATATTAGAAAGAATATTAATTGTACATTAAATACATACAATTTTCTGAAGTATGAATTCATATATTTTCCTTCCAGCGTTGGCTCGGAAGAATTTCCTGTACTCTCTGCGGACCTGATAAATTAAAACATCAGAGCAAACATTCAGCTCTCATTTTGTTTTTCTACAAGTATAAGCAAGGTACTGAATTGCAAGCAAACAAATTTTAGTGATATTCTCAAAAAGTCAGGTGCATAAACCAGGTTCTTTCTAGATACAGAAAACTAGGGCACACCCAGACATAGTAGAAATGCTTTTTGATTGTACAAGGAATCAACATTCTCATGCTTATATCTTCTTGCTACTAAATCTTAGCCATACTATATCAGGCTGCAGAAGGGACTGACTTGACTGTTTTTCCATATGAAACTCTTAGCAAACTGTGCACACAGTTTTTGTGCACACCTGTTCTGTACCAAGGACATTCAATACAGTAAGCACACACTTGCAATCTGATGTAGTAAATTTCAGTCAGAGGTTTACCACTATGAGGCTTTATCATCTACAAGGTTATCTGACATCATGAGATTTATAACACAGTGGAGAGACTCTTTCATGCAATCCCCACATACTTTGTTTTGAGGTAATCTGTCAAATCAGTGGCATTAGGATTGTAATAAAGTGGATTTGCATCTTCAGGAGACTGCTATCACCTCCTTCCATATACATACAAGCTGCTTACCTTACACATCCTGCTATATCCACATGCTAGCATTTTCTAGAAAGCAATTACTGTCAGACTTCAAAAGGAATCCCTACTTAGCTCACCACTAGGCTTTTCCACCTCATCACTTTTAACCCTCCTGTATCATTTATTCTGACATTATCAACCTGCTATTGCAGAGATCAACTGGACTCCTTGAATATCTTAGCTATGATTTATAATTGTTATTCATTTACCTTGGTTTAACATTAAAAATGTTTTATTGACTATTTTTTTTAAATGGATTTTTTCCAAAAATCCAATGTAACACTCAAGTACATGCCCTCCCTACATTAACATACAGTTTTGTTCACACTGGTTAGACAATCCACTCAGGCTAGCAGAAAGCCCTAGAGGAGGTAAAAATGAAGAAGCAAAGTGATAACTTAAAATACTTTGGTGAAACGCTGGACTCCGCAGTATATAATGGGAGAAGAAGTACAACTGCATGCAAGATTATACAGAGGGGGTATTTTAAAATAGAAAAAAAAATTATGCTGGTACTCATGAAGTAGTACAAAATTTTGCTCATCTATTTATGAACTTATTTTTCTTACCCTACATTGAAAAGTTTCTGGGGACAAAGTGGTCTCCAATTAGATCATGTGTGGTAGAATTTCACCTCCTCTTTCAGCTTAATACAGGTGAAGGTCTTCAGCAAGTGAAACATTTAAAAAAAAAACTGAGAAGAAGGGAGATGAAACACCACAGAACAACTCCATTATGTGTTAAGGCACAGAAAAGAGCATGTGATGGTTCAGGCTTGTTATAACAAAGTTTTACAAACAGTTCAAGCACCTGCTGGGGCCACTGTGAATTCAGAGCGAAGTTACAGCTCACTTATAAAAAAATTTTCAAATGTTCAGTGAAAACATATTGGCAGGGTAAGAAAGAACAATATTACTTTTCCCTCAGAATAATATAGTATCTCAAGGTATAGAAGGGGCATTGCCAAAAATGTGTTGGAAGATAAATTCTGTGTATGCATGGAGGCTCTTTTTCATAAAATAAATGGCTGCATTCCTCGATGTGACAAAAGACCAGTTATTAGGTAAAACTATTTGAAATGTCACACTGCCTTCCAGAGAAGCTTAAATTATGCTACAGCTGGAGGTCAGGCCTGTTAAGCAAGATTTTTGTTTGGATATTTAGAGTTTTCCATTACAAAAAGTGCAAACGATGCCTCAGCTTAGTTTCAGAAAATTTTAAAAATGGCTCTTTGAAAGAGTTATAAAGAAGTCCCAGTTGTTGTTCCTAACCTTTAGTATAATATGCAAAACACACCTGCCCCAGTCCCAAGGCTGCATGTGACAAAATTAATGTACCAACTGTAATGTACCAACAACATGCCCCCATCTCTTTAAGCAAATGTTTTCCCCAGCAGGGCTCTTGTACTGTAAAGCCCATTTTTCTTGGTGAGCGGGAAGAGAATTATGGGGGAGGGTAAATTAACCCCATCTTACACATATGCAAAGACCTACTTTGAAAACATGAATCTCTCTATCATGTGTGATTTGGGCTTCCCCTCAAACAACAGATATATGAAAACTAACCATCTGGATTTATATCACAGCACAAGGGCCTAAACAAAGAAAGGATGAATATTTATAAAGAAATGCCTAAACCTTTAAAGGCACAAACCCACTTGTGACTTAGCTGCCAGTCCCATATGCCCATTCTGAAAGAAATTTTTTTGGACTCTACATTTAGACATGCTTGGAAATGACATACCAGCAAAGAAATCTCATGTTCACAATTAGTTCCTACTGCAGGAAGAAGAGGTTAAGAAAAACAAATATGCAATTGTTTGAATCTCAAGTGTTGCCAAAGCAGGCGAACTGCACTGGCATCCCTTTAATAAAAATTCTCATTTCTTTAATACCTCAACTCTCCTTGTGAAATTAGCAATATCCTGAATTGTATGAACATATGTACATATGTTTGCTCTCTCTCATATACAAGAATACATAATTATAATATAGTAGTTTTTGTTCTAAAAATCCATGAGGAAATTATTTCCCTAAAGATCATGCTTGCCATAGCAATCCCAGAGCCCCAGAAGTTTAATATGCGTTAGTAGATGCAACACTTTATTTAAAATTCATTGATTGACATAAGGGAGTTGTTTGAGAGAGTACCTTTAATCCAAGCCAGTAAGCCCAAATGACTGCCACAGCATGCCTACGCCTAGCCTCCTCCTTCAAGCGTTTCAACTCCCTTCGAGCCTAAAATGTTTAGATAGTGAATCATAGAGACAGCCCAATGCAGACAGCACAAACGACCAGAAAAAAAATGCTCCCACTGATAGAATGGCTGATACAGGAAGATGGAAGAACAGAGTGTAACCTTTGGAAACCCCAGCAGGTCAGGGTGAAGACAGGGTGAAAGCGCAGCCGGCCCTCAGCACTGTTCCACCGATAAGGGTGAAAGAATTAGGTGCAGCAGACATTCCACTGCACTGGCACCTCCAGTATGGCAAGTTAAGACGGTCAAAAGCTTAGTCCTTTAAATTTTAATGGAAGAACTTTAGGCACAGCTTCAGCTCAAAAGAAGGTTAATTCAGATCACATATTAGAAACCACACAATGCATGTTGTTCAGCAGTGGAAGGTGCCTGAAGTACAAAGGAACCAATTCAGAGACTCAGCATGAGTACATGGAATCCCAAGAATAAGGGCACATCCACCCCTCTTTCACTTTATACTGCCATTAGACCTTTGATGTCACTGCACTTTCTTCCAAAATCTTGTAAATGAGCTTTTACTTAGTGATCACATGAATATATACATAAATACCACAACACAAAACATAACAGCATGGCCCATGGGGGAAGTATCTGGGTGTGTGTGTGCAAGTGTGTGGGTGCGTGCGCACATGTATTTTGATTTATGCATTCTGTGTGGACCTACGTTCCCATTGTTTCTCTTTGGAATTTTAGCATTAGTAGAGGACAGGTGTCTACTGTGTCTGAATGGCTGGATATGAAATAATATCACCAGCAGCTATAGCTATGCACTGGCAGTATCTCAGTTCATCTTACAGAAAATTTGTCTTGGAAATGTTGCTGTTTGAAAGATCTCAGTGACAAAGTGCAGCCTGTTTCTCTTAAGTCTGCACTTAAAGAAATGATCAGACAAGAAAGCAAATTTATGATGCAGTACCATGCTCACTTACCTAGACAGTAAGCACAACTGAACTCAATACAACTTACATCTGGATTGCTATGTCTAGGATTGTGCTGTTATTTCTATTAGTACTGAAGCAACTACAATGTAAATATATAATGGTGTTTTGACTAGAAGCAAACTCCTTCCATCATTCTGTGTGTTATCAGGGATAGTTTCCTTTAAGGGATAGTAGATAAGCTTCCTCTCAGTGATCAGTTTTTTAAAAAACAGCTCACACAAGGAGTAGACCCTCCACATGTTGCTGTTCTGCATTTCTTCTAGACTATTCCCCATCTGTGGCTTATATTATTTGTTGTTAATGTTAATTACCATCAAGTTGGCTTCTGCTCATGGCAACCCTATGGATGAGACGCCTCCCAGTAGCTTGCTCAGGTCTCGCAAAGTCAGGGCTGTGTCTTCTTTAACTGACTCAATCCATCTGTAATGTGGTCACTTTCTCTTCCTACTGCTTTCCATTTTGCTGAGCACTATTATTTTTTTTAATGAGTCATGACATCTTGTGGTATGTCCAAAGTATTAAGACTAACTTTGAAACATTTTTCGGGGGGGGGGGGTCTTATCAATTACCCTTCCATTCAAATACCTAAACTTCATATCTATCTTGTGGGGAAACTACCAATTATTACTTAACATGTCAGCCTTGTCCAAAATTCTCCTATTTTTGGCCTTGTCAGTTTACTTAAGCAGTACCTTGGCCACTATCAACACGCACATCATTACTTCAAATTCTCCAGTTTAGACACTACAGAAGTCGTACCATTTCATGATATAACTACACAGTTAAATACTATACAGGGAAATGCATAGTTGCACATCTGTTGAAATCCTCTGACTGTCAGAGCTTGTAAAGCCAATGTCTGACACTAGGCCTCACCACAACAAAGTACCCTTATGCCAAGCTGGGCTGTTCCACTCTTCTGATCCAAAACTCAATACTCAGGGTAAAAAGAAGCTTTCCAAGATCCTGGGCGGGTAGGAGTTCTGAACCCAAACATCAAATGCCATTTAAGTGGGAGATATCGGAGATCTTCCACCTGTACAGCATGAACTCTGCAACTAAGCTAGGACTCCACCAATGCAAGTGACTGACATTTAAAGCAGGCTGGTTACATGTGCCCAGAGCAGCAAAGCAGGTGATGTTAGCAGATTCCTGAGAAAGTGCTGCTGCCCCTTGGGCTAATGCAGACCACCGCTCAACATAGGCTTCCACTCCATTGTTGCAGAGGTTATCCAGACTAGGCAGCTGATCACAATGCTGAAGAGGTGAATGCCAATAAGAGGCAGGTTAAAGAAGCAATAGCCAATGCAACTCAGCAGCATGTCTGTCTGTCTGTGGTAACTAAAGTGAGTCTCTTGTTTTGTTCTGCTTATTCACCAAAATGGAGCCAGACTTGACTTGTCAAAGATATTTTGCAGCAACATCATTCCTAAAATTAGCTAACACTGGAATTTTGACTTTTTTTAGGGTTATGGTTAGACTCTCATGTTAAATATATTCTCCTGAAGTATCTGGACGTGATGCAATACTGAATTCCTAACAGCAAAACCCCTCTTCAAAGTTAACTTAACAATTAAAGTAGAAAGCAGACTGAATTGCTCATAGATAAACTTTGTAAAACTACAGCATTGTACATGAGAATCAGCTACAACTATGCTATACTGGTTTAGCATATTATTTAAATTACAACACTATACTGTAGCCTGTAACTAAGTATCTCCAGCAGGCAAGTACTACTACAGTTTGCCATAGATTCCTGTTTCTATGTCAGCTAGTTTATCTGAAGATAAATTCAATGGACTGGAGGACCAAACTCTCCAACCATGGCCTGCTGTTACGCTCTTAATTTTGCCTTCCCCTCATTCAAATGGTTTTCATGGCAGAGGAAGGCGATCAGCACTTAGATCTGGACTCGAGAAACTGTGGCTCTCCTTAGTTCCTCCTTCCTCTCTTCCTCAGAGACTCACAGGTTGGTGGCCATCTACCTTTTTCTTTTTTTAATCCACCTCAGAGCCTTGCAGATTGGCAGATTGACATCTAAGTGGGCAAGTATTTAATTTTCTCATTTTTTTTCATCTTCAGAGCCTTGCACTTTGGCTGGCATCTGGGAAACTACATCTATTGCAAAATCAGGCACTCTCCTTTTGCCTTCAATTATGTTGCCTTCTTTTCCATATTTTTATATATCTCAACTATCTAACCCAATCATCAGAGAAGGGACAAAATCTGACCAGTATGTCTGGCAGAACAGAAAAAACTGCCAGGGAAGAGAGGGGGTCCTAACTGCCTCAACTGAAAAGAACATGGACTCCTGTTGGCACATGGGATTAACCCAGTCGTGGTAGATTACTCCTCCATGCCATTCTGAAAATGGTTGCTGTTTTAGGCTGTTGTAGCAGAAACAACAGTCTTGTGGCACCTTAAAGACTACCAACTTTGAATTGGCGTAAGTTTTCATGGCGTGCAGTCTATTTCATCATGTGCAAGACGCAGCTGATAGAGCAGACTTATGCTCACAGACATTTATACCAGATAAAATGTGTTACTTTGTAATGCCCTCAAAATGCTTCATTCTTTGGCACATGAGTTGTTGATTTATTTGAAATTTAGGAAGATCCTAATGCTGCAACATGCAGTAGCAGCCACAAGTAGGTTTCTCTCTTGCAGTTGTTAAGTTGTAGATGGGAATAAATCTTCTTAAACTCAATACAAATTTTGTCTAAATAGATGTGCACTAGATTGCATTAGAATGGCATTGTTTCCTAATCCTGAAAGGTGTTTCAGGAGTTCAAACAGTGAGATGCAATGGATCACAGACTTCTGTGAGTTATGCCCAGATGGCCGTAGGCTATCCTGTCCCTATTTAAAATAAATTAGGAAATTATGTCAAAACATGGTGTTGCAATGAAAAGGAACTGCCAAAAATGTGAAATACAAAAACACAGAACTAATGTGTACTGTCGTGAATGTGTGTTTCTTTTTCTCTCAAACAGCGTTAGTGTGGGAACCTGTAAAAAGCATTACAGCATGTGCAAGCTACAAAGATGTTTTGCTTTGAGATGTGCAAACTTAATTAAATACATTTCACAGCACTGAGTCCAATTATATTCAGTCTAAATGCCTAATGACTTGTTAACAAGCAATTAGTGCTACAAAGCTGGGCATGTCTAGATTTTATTTTTCTAGTATTTTTTTTTCAGGTTAAGTGTAACAAAGATGAAATAGACGATTATTAGCAATCACATGCTCAGATTTAGTATGCTAGTACATATGGTTAATTCATGTTTTCTTTTCTCTAATGATGTTGGATGAGGAAGGGGAGGCACAAGACACTTGCAGGTAGTACCTTAAATCCAAGCCAGTAAGACCAAATAACAGCAATAGCAAGTTTATTCCTAGCCTCCTCCTTCAGCCGCCTCAGTTCCCTTCGCGCCTGTGGTGCATTTAAAAATCAGTTACAGAAAATTCAGAGAGAAAAAAGGTTCCTTCAATTTCCCAATGGATAGAGAGAGAGAGAGAGAGAGAGAGAGAGAGAGAGAGAGAGAGAGAGAGAGAGAAAGAAAGAAAGAGGAAAGAAATAAAGTCATTTCATACAGTATAACTGGAAATGTTGCGGCTAGACTGCAACTGGTTAAAAGTACAGCTGCAAAAAAGAGATGCTAGTGAAATAGACTAAGAAGCTGACTATACTTCTCTAGTCTACTTAGACCACCCCTGTACCATGCAGTACCCTTTATCAAATGGAAGCCTGTTTGTCTTTTCCTACCTGAGCACCATGCCAATACGCTGCAATAGTTGTGACAGCTTCCTCACAGCGTTTCTGATGCTTGAGTTCACGCAGAAGTTTTCGAGCCTGTAAAACACACACACAGACACACCATCCAAGTTAACACTTTAAAATATATATATATAGCTGTAAAAAAAACATGGCATGATTGGGTCCCTCTCCCTATGCATCCATTTCACTCCTCATAGGAAAAGATGACACTTCACAATTCTTTAATTTATATCTGATGTTATGCAATTCTGTGTACAGGTTTTAACACATCACAAAGTGTGTTACAATTATGAATGAAGAATACCATTTGTTGATTAAGAGCTGTTACTGGTTTATAAGAAGGGAGCGGCCCCTAAACTATCTTTCTGAGGCTAATTCTGCTGTTAACCTTTAATAAAACCATTAATGATTTTAGAATAATCAGAGGATATGAATAACTCAGATTCTAAAGCAGGAGTAGAGAACAGATTGTCTGGACCAAAAGTTCCAGCCAACATGGCTAGCAGTAATTGATTATAAAAGCCATTGTCCAAAATATCTGGCTTAACATAAACAACATGCAAAGAGGGAAAAAACACACAGATCATAAACATAACCATCCAAATAATTCCACTATACCAAATTTTACTTAAGTAATTTTCCAGTTCAGATATTTTTATTTTATTTTTGGTACAATAGTATACACTGGTTGGGTTATCCTAGATATGAATAGAACTTCAAGGCTGGAACTAGATCTTTCATGGCCCAGAAGCAATTCTATAAATCACTAAAACATGTTTTTAAAAATACATTCTTCCAGTGAGTTGGTGTGAGATTTACAGGTAAGAAATCATCAGCAGAAGAATGCTTAATTCTTCTTCTATCCAACTGTTTTCGTTCAGAAACCCGTAAGTCCAAATAACTAATACATGGTTTCAACTAATGGTGTGGAACTTGGAGGGCCGGGAGAGTTAGTGTGATGGGAATGGACTGGAGATTCTCATTCACTGTCTGCTTCTTCTCCTCTGCAAACCACCCCCTTCTAACTCTACTTTGCCATGGTGAAACAGCAGCTGGGATTTGGAAAGTCAATCTGGCCATATGCAGTGCAGTTCTGACCTAAGAAGCTGCTATTACTTGTTATGTGTCAACATGCCCTAAAAAGGGAAAGATGTGATTGGAAAGATACAATAGCAGACAGAAAGATTTACACCGTCAGTGATAAGTTATGTGGAAAGTAATAGCACAACAGTTCTTTATGTCTACGTAACATCCTTAAGTCAGTATTAAGGTGCAATCTGTTTGTATTCCTGATCAAGTGAAACTCTCACACCAAGCAAAAAATTAAAGCCTAGATTCCCACAGAGAAGGCCTTTGATTCCCAACTTTAGTTGCTATTATCTACTTCCATTAAACAGCATTGTAGTGTTCACATAGGTCAAGGGAATAAAGTCATGAACTCACCTTCCATCCTCTGATGTAAGATTGCACTATGATAGCAGAACTCTTGGTCTGCTGGTACTTCTTTTGTTGCTGTAGTAAAAATTGAGACATCCAAAAAGCGTTTCAGGATTTTAAAAGATTGGAACACTAAATACATCAAACACATTATTGAGAACTGAGGTCAAAAGGATCACTGAGCTAAAACAGACAGACATGTGAGGCAAAAATAAAGTACATTAAGGTATCTCCAAGTGGATGAAACAGGGGAGAGGGAGCAGCACAAAGAAACACAACTCTTCTTTACAACAGTTCTGCTCTGTTGTATGCTATGGCTTTATAGAGGAAAAAAATGCCCTAATCTTCTTGTGGAGACACTTTGCTTGGAAACACGCAACACCCATTTTCCAAGAGCTATGCACTTACTCATGATTAAGCATTTCTAAATAACTAAACCATGATTAATAATTCACCACATGTGAAATCATGGTTTGAAGCTGGTTTGCATCATGCACACAATGGTTGCGTTTGCAGCTGCAATAAGTGAACCATAGAAGGAAAGCTCCCCTACCTCTCCCAGGCTTTCTGCTCACATGATAAGCTCCCCACACACAGATCAAGGAACAGATCAGATCAGGAAGAAACTATAGTAAAACCACTGTGTATCTAGGATCTCTTTAACCCACAGTTAAAGTCTCTTTAAATCACAGTTAAGTATTATCCTAAAACTCTGTTGAAGATATGTGATGCTGTTTCTGTAGCATTTCCAACCCAATTCAAAATGTTCTTTTTTGATCATTAAGAGATTCACAGAGAAACATACCTCAGTTTACAGCTATGAAATTCCTTTACTCCAGCAGAATAACTTAAGCCTGAGCCTAAGTATCTACCAAGAAATTTTAGTTATAGAAGTTATAGTCATGTGGATATTTTTCACGTGGATATTTTTTTAAAAATAATGGGTGTTATTCTACTGTTCCTCATAATGCACTGCCTAAACAAACAAAATGCTTTCTTACAGCGTATCTTCTGTACCAGGCAGCAATCACAATCTGGTTCTTTTTCATGAGAAGGAAACGTGTGCGGCACTTCCAGCCTCTGTAGATCTTCTGAATTAGTGTAGCCAAGTCTTCAAGGCGCTGTTTTCTTAGGTCTTCCAATTTGAAGAGCTATGCAAGATGCAATGGGGGAAAGGAGTAAATTAATGTATGTTTTAAAATTACCGTATTAGTGCCTTCCCCAGCAAAGAAAAGTCACACGGGTTTAGTCATTGAAGCCTGGATGTGGTCAACTTCAGATCCTCTAACTGAGCTATGAAGCTCAGCAGATAGCGTTCAAAATGATTCCCCTCCCACCCTTATATTACTTTAGATTTGGTTTATATACGCAGCAGAATGAGTTGGTGGAGGCTAGAAGTGTACTATACCATTTCAGACTAAAGGTGGAAGCACTTATAATGCTTCCATGTAGAAAAACCCTCATAGGAAAAAAAGGGAGCAGCAGGGAACAGGGTAGACTGGAATTAACATGCTAGATTTTATTTCTTTCTCATCCACAGGAGTTTTTACACTGTACACCAGCAGTTCAAAATGGTCTAGCCCATTTCTGTCACCTGAGGCAGATCAAGCCTAAAAGCCTACGCCATCAGGAGGAAGGACAGAATATACCTTTAATGTACATTACCATGTATACTTTCTTGTCTGCAATTCAGGTCTGCACAATTGTTCTGAGGAATGTACACTAAATGTTTGTCACTGTGACAAAAGGAAATGCTTTTTCTTTAACTATTCTCTTGTTCTCCAAATCTAGTAAAACTTGCCCATTCCACCACTGCATAACAGCCTGAATTTTTCTTTAGGTCAGAATTCAGCTCTGGAATCTCTCTCTCTCTCTCTCTCTCAATCTCTCTTTCTCTCTCTCTCCCACACACACACAGTAATAAATCATTACTGAAGTTTTTTTGTCTTAACTGAGAAACATTAGTTGACATACTGTTCTTGGATTGCGGATGAAGATTTTTGATCTACCCAGGGAAAATTCTTCTTCAGAGATTTCTAACTCACCAAGTAGTACTTCTACACCAGTTCTACAAAGCAAACAAAAATTCAAGCTATTACACATAACAAACAACAACAACCACCAGGCATTTCTTTATATATGCTTCATTTATTATGAGCGTATTATTGAGGTAGAAAAGTATCATTACCACAGATTCTGTCTTTACAAGGGAAAAAAAGCCAGTAATTGTCACCTATACAGTCTACAAAATCTGACATTCCAACCGTGAAAACGGTAAGCAGATTAACAGGAGTCTACTCTAATCAAGCAATTTAGAGGTAAAATAATTCCATCCAGACTGTGAAACTGTGCAAGTAGTAAAAGTATATTCTATGTTTTAATTAGGGATACTTGAAGAATTCAACATTTGTGTTTCCTACATGAAGTATTATTATCTGTATATCTCACACAAAAATGAAGATCAGAACTGAGATTTTGTAGTATTCCAAAGGCTGTGATGTGGTTTTAAGCAATTTAAATATTTTAAATGTCTCCATGTATATTTTTGATCATTTCCAACTAAAAGCAGAAACGGAACAGAACTATGACTAAAAATATGGAGTCGTGCAAGACGGATTGCAAACTGTTTAGAAAATTACTGATTAACCTACCACCAGGTCAATAACACATACAGCTCTCAGCAGGATGTAAATAATCACAGAACAAAATAAATTGCTAAGGTTGGCAAAGATTCTGAACACTCCCAATTACTTTAGTTTGAAAAGTGAGACGGGCTAAGATAAACACAGGAAACCACCTTTCAATCACTGTTTGCCCAATCTTTGTAACTCTTTTACCACATTTCAGTTTCCAGGGGAAAATATGGGCATGATGTTTACGTTGGGAACACCAAATAACCCCATGACTACCATATTTGCTGGCGTATAAGATACACCAGCATATAAGACGCACCTTTTTATATGATGGTAAATGCTATTTGCTGGTGTATAAGATGCACTGGGGTATAAGACGCACCTCATTTTCAAACAGTATTTTTTGGGGAAAAACGTGGTTCTTATACATCAGCAAATAGGGTACTTTGTACCTTGCTAAACTTTTTTTCTTGCCCTGCCCAGATTGTGGGCAAACAAATAATCTGAATAGTCACACACAGAAACCACAACTCTGCATGCTTTTTCCAAGTCATATTAGGAACCTTCGTAGCAGCATGCAAATTGTGGCTTTTCCTCTGAAACAATGACAGTCAAGCCTCCATAAGGGTACAATCAAGGAAGGGCAAAAAAGCTGGGGTAGCAATGGACTATGCATAGGTCAGTTGTTAAAACTGGCTCTCCCTGAGCCAACAGAAGTGCAACATTACCAACTGCTTAACTGTGAGTTAAGTGATGTGGCTTCAGATATACATTTCCTCTTTCTCTGATGAAAAGCAAATTACTTTCTTCCACCTTTAATCATGGTTGAGTGGCATTGTATTACTTTGGTGGTGCCAGCAGCCATCCAGTATCTGAAGCTATGATTTAAAGCTGGAAAGAGCAAACAATCCCACAGCCTAGTCCCAACTGCTCGACTGATTAACTGGGATTCATACGCTTCTAATAACTTGGACTGATTTTGAATGAATGAGGAAAGGCATTCAAAGTGGTGTGCTCTGTTTTTAGTTTGTATGTTTTAATTATGTTTTAAATATATTTTAAACGTTTTAACTATGTTCTTTTAATAGAACTGAATAGAACTGAAGTTTTTCAACTTCCATAATAGTACATTTTTACCAAAACGTTTATTTTAAATTTTATAATTCACCTTGAGTCTTGTGGTGTGAGAAGCGCAGGGTATGAATAGAACAGATAAATAAATAAGCTCTTACCTGGCAGGGCCTCTCCAGTGCGGCCAAGTCTGTCTACAGAGCATTTTATATCTTTCTAGACAAGGCTCATAAAGTTGCCTGAATGCATATCCTGCCCTTCTAACACGGACATTTTCCAGCAGACCCAAATAACGAACTTGATGACAAACTAGAGCGTCATTGAAAATGTGGGCTGCTTTTTTATCATTTGGTTTAATGCACCTGCAAACAAAATAACATTTATTTACAAATCTGTACAACCATATCTATTAGTCAACATTTATGCAGCAATGCAAAACACTATGCTAATGTATATCACCATGTCCCTTGTATTAAAAAAAAACCCACTCATGTCAACAAGATTTAATTTTTTTTTCTATGTACTGCTCAGACTTTCCTGTGATGTGATGTGAAGCTGAGCTGTAAACTAATCTTGCAGCTCTTTACCAGGCAGCACAAATTAAAAGTCTACAAAGCATCACATGAAGACAGGGAGCCGGAGGAAGGGTGAGAGGCTCCCTCCCACATGAAAGATTCCTATGGGAGCCTCCCTTCTCTTCACTCTCATATTGGCTAAGAGAGCTGAACAGCTGGTAGGCGTCTGCAGACAGATGATTTGCCAGAGGTACTACAGCCACTTGTAACTACAACTTAGCAGGGTCAAGATGTCACTGAATGCTTGATCAGAATGCTATTTTTATCTCCTCGTTTCACCCAGCCCCACTTCTAACCCGCAAACAATGAACATCCTAGTTGATAGCTCCACTTTTATTCCTTTCTCTTCAAACTTTTCAGATTTGCTTTAATTTACATGTTAGGAATCTGAATATATCAATTTTTTAAAAAGTGTATAAAAATTTCCTACCCCTTCTAGGAGAATCTATAGCACGTGAGGGTTTGATCTAGTGCTTATTTTGAATCACATTTACAATGTACACAGTCTCATATTTAATCTTTTAACTGAATCCTAGCACTGCCACTACATACAAACTACACTTGATACAGATTTATTTTCAATTAAGCACGTCAGATCTTATCAAAACTGACCTGAATATGTACTAACTACAGTCAAGAGCATTTAAGTGGCCAACTGCCAAAGCCTTATTAGCAAAGTATATTTATTTATTTATGTATTTATTTGATTTATATCCTGCCTTTTCCCTATACAGGATTCAAGGTAACAAGGTAGTTAATCACTATGGGTTAAATCCAATTTTAGTCCCAATCAGATTCAATCCACTGAAATTCTACTGAATTCTACTAAAATCAGTAGATAAATCAACAGGATATGCACAAGTGGTAACGAACATGTCCAATTTCAGCAGGTCTGCTTTATTTGGGACTAATGTCAGATTTAGCCTTCATGGAAAGTTTCACACTGAAAGGTTATTCATGTCACGGACGGCCCAGAAGCAGTATTTGTACAATATAAAAGCATTGTTGTTTTTTTTTAATTATTCAGAAGTAGTATTACCTCTTGTTAGCTACACAAGGGTAACAGAAGAGAAAGGAATAACAAATCACAAAAAGCAAACTATGTCCCCTCAGCTGAGATCCTCGAATGAATATTTTGAATGTCTACCTCGAAGGTCTCTTCTGGAACTGCAAAGTAATGTATAAGTATTTAAGTAAATAAACAGTGCCCATGGCCAAAGTGGTCTAAAAAAGATTGCTTCCAGTACTTCCTTTCTCAATCTAGTTCCTATGAGCCAATGGTCAAATGAAAAGTATCCCTCCCTTTTACAATGGCTTCCTTTGAATTTGATTGTTTTCCTTTGACTATATTAAGGATAACCACTTTCAAAGTTATTGTTTTAATTATTTGAGCATTACCTGATGTAATTGGGGTTTTTTGTTTGCAAGTTCTTCATCAAGGTTGCCACAGAAGCCTTGAATTGCGAACCTGCTGTAGGGGGCCTCTTCAAATTAATCTTGGCAGGGTTTCCTTCTGGAAATAATGCTTTAATGAGGGAGTGGTTCGCCTTCCACATGGCTTGGGACAGATCACGGTAAAGCAAGTCATTGTTCTTGTCAACAAATCCTTCTACCTGATACATCACCTAAAAGACAGACCAAGAGTCTCAATGAGCAAGAAATAACCAATTGGGGAGTCAGTGGAGGAACAGCCCCAAGAACAATTCATTCATGTTGTCAAAATGCTCTTTTTCCTTACAAAAAATATCAAAGCTCAAAAGAAGAAGCAACTTGAAATAGCTTCAGGATTCCATTGTATAGATAAAGTCAAATATTTAGGGTAATAACAATCAGATATTTCAAAACAATTACGTACCTATATGGAAACAGACTCTGAATAAGTTTGAAAACTGGAAAAGATTAGACTTGTCTCTATTGGGTAAAGTGTCCCTGATTAAAATGAGTGTTCTTCCTAGACTATTATTTTTATATCAGATGATCGCAAACAAGTGGTTTGAAAGTTGTAAGAAATCCCTTCAAAATTTTTTATGCAGTGTGAAGAGACCAAGACTGAAGTTTAGAGTAATGACAGATTCCAGAGATAGAGGAGGATTTGCAATACCTGATCTGAAGATTTATCATGCAGCATTGTATTTAGTTTGGATGAGGCCATGGGTGTTACCGGATAACCGTAACCTCTTAATGTTAGAGGGACATGAGCTACACTTCGGTTGACATGGCTATTTATGGCACGGTAAGGCTGAAGTACAAAAGATCTTTCTCAATCATATAATCTGGAAATCTTCATATAAAATATGGTCTAAATATAAATATTTCTTGTGCCCTAAATTACCATCTTGGGTCTCCCCAGCCGAAGCAATGTCAATAAGAACTTTAAGAAGGGAAGGCGAATGGGTGACCTATAAAGAATTATTGCAACAACAAGGGTCACAGGTATTACTGAAAGATCAACAGCAATTGAAACAAGAAGGTATCAATATACACTGGTTTCCTTATTTACAGATTAAAGAAAGATATAAGAAAGATTTAGAAGCAGGGGGTATCGAATTAGAAATGAAAGACTTTGAAAACTTCTTACTTAAAGGAGATAAACATTTGTTATCCAGATTGTACAATCTGCTGTTAAAATATGAGCTTACAGATGAATCTGTTAAAGATTTTATGATAAAATGGTCCAAAGATATTGGGCATGTAATTAAGCTGGATGAGTGGGAGACACTATGGAAAAATTATAGAAAATATATCAGATCATATATGCTTCAAGAAAATGTACTAAAAATGTTGTTCAGATGGCATCTTTCCACCAATGAAAATTGCTAGTATGTTCAAAAGTGTTAAGAATCACTGTTGCAAATGTGTAAAGGAAATGGGTTCTTACATACATCAGTGGTGGGGTATAATCAAGCAAAGAAGTTTTGATATATGATTCGATCAAAAATACAAAAGGTGTAGGATATAAGAACTGAGTTAAAACCTGAAATTTTTCTACTGAGCATTTTCAATTTGGACAGAAGTTTGGAAGGTAGGTTAGGTAGACTTATGTGGCATATGGTAACATCAGCCAGAATGGTCTACGCAAGGTATTGGAAAAGTAGCACGATTCTAACAGAAGAAGAATGGTGGGAAAAATTATTAGAAGTTGCGGTAATGGATAGATTAACGTACATGTTAGACAATAAATCTGATGACCAGTGTTCAAGAGTATGGCAGCCATTACAAGATTATCTTAAAAGTAGAGTTTAGGATATCAAGAGTAGCAGAGGAATTACTGAAAAATTATAATAGAAGTATAAAGTTCTGAGAATCAAAAAATGTGCATTAGCATGACTTTATCCACAAAGATGAAAATCTCCATTAAGTTATGAGTAGAGAAATTTATAGCAGTACCTTTTGATTGTAAACAAGACATAGTAGAAGATTTTGACTGATTCAAAATTTGTTTGTTATATATGCTATGCTTGTTATTTACAAACTTCTCTCATCTTATATATGAGGGTGCTGAAGCAATAATATTAAGAAAAAACCAAATCCTCCTTGTGGGGGGAATTTTTTGTTTGGGTGTGATTTGTTTTTGAGGATGTGAGATGCTGTATTCGATAAGATATGATGTGATAGAACAGGAAACGATGTGATAAGAATGTGATATGAAGTATGTATAGTGGTATGATATGACATGACATCATGTATGATGTCATAGGATACGATGTGATATACGATCAGATGTGACAGGATGTGATAAGATGTTTGTACAGTTTTTTTAAATAAAATTAAAAATAAAAATAAATGCTCTCTTTGTATGTTCATAGATTAGCCCCAAACTCCAAACCATTAATACTGTGGCAAGGGTCACTAGACTCTGAGTTGTCCCTTTGGCTATGGAAGATGTGTAGTGAAAAACATGGAGGAAAAGCTGCAAGTGCTTGTGGTTCTCTTCTGTGCATACACATTTGCCTTAAATCTTTCCCCTGAGGGTCTAAATAATCATATTTTAATTATGCCAAACTAGAACTTAAGCAATGTGCACAAACAACAAAAGCATATTTACCTTGCCAGCATAATGCTGAATTCTGAAGCAACTGTGAGGCAGAGACGTATCATTCAAAAAACGTGCACATTTGCTCATCCTGCTCTCAAAATGCTGGTGAGTAGCACAGACCTGGTTCAGCTTTTCTAGGAAGGTGTCGTCAGTAACAGCCCCTGGCCTCAGGCATTCCTCATCTAGCATAGCAAGAATTCCATTCTGATTCTATCATGTAACAAAAAGCTTCATTTCATTATTCAGGCCTATCAAACATATCGCTTACAGTTCACAGCAAAACAATGAAAAACTAAGTTAGATTTGAACATCGTAAATCTCCAGCCTGGAAACAGGACAGAATAAAAAGGAAAATTGAAAACCTGCTTGTTCTTTTATCATTCACAGTTCCCACTGGGTTACAGAAAACTTATTTGGGACAAATTTGCCTGGATCAGCATGTAGAGCTAACAAAGCAGTAGGTGACATAAGACTGACATGCAGCTCCTCAGCAGAGTGGGCAGCAGTGAACTAAATGTTCAGTGATGTAGTGACAAAATCATCAAGGTATTTCCCTTAGCCCTGACTGCAAGGAAAATCCAAAAATTCAGGCAGTTGTGTTAATCTTTATCAATACATCAGTGCTTTCAGTTTTCAGCTCCATCAAGAGCAGGCCTTTTGAAAACCCAGTGGGCCTTAATTTCCCATGCAAGACCAAGGAATCCCAAAGGACTATACATCTCAACAGTGCTGAAGGGAGACGGAAATAGTGGCTGGTGCTCTCCCACAGACCATTTTCATAGCCAACTTCCATATACATTCAGAACATTTGGCGAGCATCTCGGGTCTCATCACTAAACAGTTTCATAAAGTGAATGGTCACAAGACTGACAGAAAATGTCAAGAGGAAAGAGCTTCCAGTGATTAAACACGATAACTAAAGTTCAGAACATTCCTGATAAGTGTCAGACAATATTCGTTCAGAAAAGGCTGCCAACTTTACTCAGTTTTGAAGTCAAGCTAGTGGGTTGCATAGAAACATCCAGAGAGAATTTTACTCTTACCATGAGCAATGAAATTCTTGAAAGAGCGGGTACAGGATATGTAACGCTGCACCAAGCTTGAAGTCTCTTTCTCTCTCTCTTTCTGCATATACACATCCCCCCATGAACTCCTACAGCGTGTATCCACAAATCTCAAATTACATTATAAGAGAAAGAACCTCCTTTTACTCTTTTAAAAGGAACATCAATTTTACACTTGAAATGATACTTTCAGTCCCAGGGAGAGGGAGAACAGGCAGAGGCCCAAGGGCCAGCTTTTAAATACTGATAAGATTAAATTATGGAAATGGATACGTCTGCTCCTCCCTTAAGAAATCAATAGGCTATATTAAGCTAATTTTGGTTGGGCAGATTTGCTATCCAAATGGATTGCTTGAAACTTCTATCACAAATTGCCTCCATTCTGGATCTCTCTGCCCTCCCTTCTGAGTATAAGAAGCAGAAGCAACTATCTTTCTCTAAAGTGATCCTAGAGGCAGATTCACACTGTCATACAGCCAGCAAGGGGGCCACTTCACTATGTCCCCAGGATCCCAGGTGGCCAGGAAAAAAAAATATGCATATGGGAGGAGCTACATGGACAAAGCCCCTTCCTAGGCAAATATTTTCTGGCTGGGAGGAAATCAAGCACAAATACACAATTACTTCATGAATGTACTTACAGCACACCATGGGGTTCAAACATGGGTGGCAGTTCACACACTACAACTAATATATGCAAATAATTCCTAGTAATTCTAGGATAAAGAGGACATGCCCCCTGAAGAAAACAGCAATAGAGAAAGGAACAGCCACTTCAGACAACATCTGAAGTACACCATTATTCACTCATTAGAGAATCTTTTTTTAGGATATAGCATTCTTTTTTCTACTAGCAAAGGCCATATTTGGACAACACAATAAAAATGAACAGGAGAGCACCTGCCAGTTCACCACCCAGCAGCTAAACATTCACCTGTTGTCCCCACTCATTTCAGTTTGAAAATGTAATGGCTATTTCCAGGAAACCTCACTATTTCCTATAGAAGACTGGAGGAGTTGGGGAGGATTCCCTTGTTTTGCAACAGCGGTACAATTTATTTCTGCTAATTCTGGTGAAAGGAGGCTGTTGTTGACTGAAAGAGTCTGCAAAACTTACTGATCTTAAAGCTGCTGGGGCGAATTTTGGGTACTTCAAGAGCTCTTGAGAGAATAAGCCATGCTTACTAGAAAGGCCTACAAAACTTTAGGCATTTTGCCAGCTTTTGAGAGTATCCCCATGAATCCTAGAAAAGACCAGACAAAAATCACACAGTTTTTTGCTCCCAAAGAAGCTGATAAAGTGGTGGAAGCTGAAGAGGTACTTCCTGCAAATTCAATGTTGGATTGGACTCTGGATCTTAAAGGACTATCACAAGCTCCACAGAGCCCTACTGCAGAGCTAGCTCTTTCCAACCTTGCATCTGAGTTGTGCTTTGCAGCGCAAAGTTGCATCTTTGTGGAGAAAGCACAATCACCTGACCCCTGTCAATCGTCAGAAAAAGCACACTGGCCATTTGAGAGGACATCAAACCTTCTGCATGATTCTGCCTCCCACCTGTCCCACACAGAGACAATTACAGACTGCCCCTTAAATCAAAGTAAGATATATAAAAGGGTCAATTTTCCTGTTGAAGTCTCGTCCTCTTCCGATATTAAAACTGTTCAGGATGCTGCCTGGATAGAAGAGTTCACTCAAAACAGCTTACTGATCTTGCAGACTACAATGTGCCTATCAGTCCAAATGCTAAGTTGCAATCTACATGCGTTCAAACAGAGGATTTGGACTTTAACTCTATTCTTTTGCAAGGGGGGGCTTCTCATGATGTATGAAGAACTTGTACTTGTTAAAATTTCCTCGCAGAAAGCAATAAATTGCTGACAGCTTTAGCCGAAAACTATTCAATATTTGAGAGAAGACTAACGCCAAATGGCCTTAGAGGAGGAGTCATGTCTGCGACAGGGTCAAGAAAACAAGCCCCAAGGACCCATTCTATAAAAAACAGTAAGGCTGAGTTAAAGGGAGTTTGTAAAAACAGAAGAAAAGCAAAAATATCAAAATTTCAAGTAAGAAGGTTAATCAATCACAATGCTACAGAAAAAGAGATTGGGTGCGTTTGTTTAAATTATTGGACAACACGTACTCTCTTAAAAAATCAGATCACAAAAGTTGTTTGAAAAATCATAAAAAAGTTAAAAAGAAGGCAAAGGAGAGTGTGCATAACAATACTGTTAATTCGTTGCAGTCAGTTGATGCAGGCAGCCATTCAGGAACTTCTGTGGATCTCCTATCAGATAAGGTCTCCATGGCAGGAGAGTTGTTGGACCCATGGGAAGAAATCCTTTGCTCTAATTGGAGGTCTAATACAGACAATGCTCAATTTCCGGTGGGGAAATCGGATTCATATACAAAAGTTCCCCAGAAGGATGCAGCAGCAAGACACAAAGTCATGGACTCTGGCTGGAATTTGGTCTTGATTCCTCAAAAGCTGTTTTTTTTTTTTAATTACCCTAAGCCATTTGGTTTTCTTACATTACAGAATCGTATTTCTCATTTTTTAGATGTTAACAATGAAGTTTTACCAGGTGTTTTGAAATTTAAGGATGTAGTTTTAATGGAATATTTTTACTATGATGGTTTTAAAGCTCGTGCTGCAATTACATTTAGAAATAGTGCTATTGCCAATGCAATAAATAAAGCTAAGGATGCTTTTCTAAATTTGGATATCAATATTGTAAGATTTTTTGAAAATCAAGCCCCCCCCATCACCCCTAATCTACTGTTCTTATAATATGAGGTTGGGTAAGGATACTATATCTGCTCATAATACTGCTAATTTGAATGAGCCTCAGGTGGATCTTCATAATGATAGCCACTTAGTTTCTAGGGGTTTGGACCCCTGTGCTAATGTAGTTTGCCAAGCTAACCCGGTTATTTGTCAGACTTTTAATGAAAGGATGGAGCCATTTAATTTAGAGGACAAAGCTCTCATAAATTCATTTTGGTCTTGGCCATCCCCTGTTCAAAAAGAGATTTTGGACAGACTAGATCTGTTGAGAAATTGTTTAGAGCATAAACCATCTTTCTCCACAAAGATGTCAGTTGTCCCTAAAGAGAGCCAAGTTACTTGTTTGCAACAGATAGATGCCAATATAGAAAACGATGTCCAGGAGATGTGTCAGATAGTAGTCGAGCCGGGGGGTGTAGCAGGCATGGATACAGGAAAAAATGGGAGAACTCAGGTTGTCTCAGTAGAGATAAATCACAGGGCACCTTCACTGCCCATGAATCAAGTAGAGGGAGAAGTTTCTGTTCTACCTAAACTTATAGCCAATGGTCAACAGAACAATAATAATTGGGTTAAAATGAGGTACCTGGTTGATGATGGGAGGGGAAGAGTACCAAGTTCATGTGGGGCAAAACCCTCTGACTCAGCTATTACTCTCCCAATAAGGTCCAATGTCAGCAAACTGAATCCTTTGAAATATGAGCTTATTCACCTTGATTGCGAAGAGGTACAGCCCCTTATTCAGTCAGCCAGGTCAGTTAAAACTGACTGACCAAATGCAGACTATCAGGTTCAGCCTCGGGCCCCTTTGTTAGTCTATCCGGTCCCTTGTTACTCAGCGCATAGTGAGACTTTAGGCTTAATCCTGAATAATGAGTGTCATTGCTCCATCACCCCAGTTAATATGGTCTCCTGGAATACAGCAGGCTGGAAGTTCCCTTTTTGGGGAGGATTTTTTTTTTTTTGGATTTTTATCCAATTTTGATTTGATTGCTTTCCAGGAGACCTGGCTCCAAGCTGGGGATAGGAATGTACTGTCCGGGTATAAAACCTGGTACGAACCTGCATGGAAAATTAAAAATAAGGGTAGAGCCTCTGGAGGACTATTAATTGCAGTCAAAGAAGAGTTAGGCTGGAAGGGAGAGTTGGTTTCTTTCTCTATCTTACCACAAAACTGCTTAATAGTCAAGCTGAGTTCTCCTAGTACAATCATCATCCTGGTCAACATCTATATCCCTCCAGTAAATTCCCCTTATTATTCTAAGGAAGTGTGGGCTCTCCTGGAGCAACTGCTGGACGAGTTAAGTAAGGGATTCCCAACTGCTTTAATAATTTTAACGGGAGACTTTAATGCCCGAATAGGTTCATCACCCCCAAAATTTGCAGATTTGGGAGGCCTCCAGGAGGAATTGCAAGATGTGTTTTGTTGGTTTTCTAGTGATAAAAAATCAAATCAAGCTGGGCAAAAATTTCTAGGGCTTTTGCTTTCATTTGATCTTCAGATCCTTGGCCCTAGTGATTACAGAGCACCTTATCCATTTACTTATTTTACCCACAAGGCTGGTAGCGCTATTGATTATATATGTGTCTCAGAACATAAGAGACATCTTTTCTCAGGTACTTCTGTAAATATCCGAGAGAATAGTGATCGCCAACCGATATCTACTTGGATAATGCTCGAATCTGATTTAAGAAAATCAACACAGGTAGACAGGCAGGAGACTCAGGGCCTTGACATTGTGCAAGAAAAACGACTAAGCTGGCAGCAAGTGGATGTGAAGAAACTTAGTTCTTTTTATAAGTCGGAAGTGGGTGGTCTCCTTGTTAATATGATTTGCTGTTCGGCGGCAAATATTACTCATGTCCTGGCCGCATATCATGCCATTTGCGCTCAGATCAAACATCTATTATTATCCCAATTAACAGTAAAAGGCTGCAGGAATAAAAAGCATCCTTGGTTTGATGCTGAATGTCGCAGACTGAGGACATGCTTGAGGAAACAAATAAGAAAGGTTCAAAACTCTCCTGACAGCAGTGCATATTTTTCTATGCTTATTATATAAATATAAATATAAATATAAATATAAATATAAATATAAATATAAAAATAAAAAGATAGTTACGGTAAAAAAAACCAACTATGCTGCCACATGTTGGGCAGATTTGGAAGCAGCGGCCATTAATAAAAATTCAGCTCAGTTCTGGCAGTTAGTAATCAGAAAACTGGGTGACTATCATTACGATCTTGGGACCCCCATTTCTGCTTCAACCTGGGAAGCCTTTTACCCTGACCTATATAAGGTGCCCTTAACAACAGATAGCTCCTTGATGGATGAAGAGACTTCTGGGAACATAAATGACTTCCCAAAATGGCCCGCAGTTACCATGCAGGAAGTCAAAGCCCTCATTCAGTCTTTGAAGAACTGTAAAGCCCCAGGAGAGGATTTCATGCCATCTGAATTGTTGAAGAGTAATATAGATTGATGGGCTGCCCTTTTGGCCAGCTTATTCACTCATATAGATGACACGGGATGTATGCCCAATGAATGGAAGCTGGGCATAGTTATTCCTCTTTATAAAAAAGGGGATCGAAGGGATCCTAAAAATTATAGGCCGATCAGTTTAATAGATATTGCACCCAAAATCTATGCTAAGTCTATTTTGCAGAAACTAGAGGACTGGGCTGAACAAAATTCCATCCTAGCAGAAGAACAGGCAGGTTTCAGACAGGGAAGGAGCACCATTGGTAATTGCTTCACTCTCCTGCATCTGATTTCAAAATACATGGTTAGGGGTGGACAACTTTACACTGCGTTTATGGATCTAAGTGCAGCCTTTGACTCAATTAACAGGATGCTCCTTTGGAAAAAATTCATGAAGACAAATATTGATAGGAGATTTCTTCATCTAATAATGGTTATCCACAGGGATACAAGTCTACAGATTAGAACAGGTGTAAACCAAGCCTTAACAAACAAAATTTGTTAATTTCAAAGGAGTGCGTCAAGGCTGCATCTTGGCCCATTCCTTTTTAATTTTTATATCAATGATGCAGTTTCTGCTATGTACAACTCTGATTTCCATATGCCCAAGGTCCTGGACAGACCAGTTAATGTGCTCCTGTATGCAGATGACATGATTCTACTTTCTACAACTCTGGTAGGCCTGAGCAGACAGTTGAGAAAATTTAGTGTTTGCTGTCAGCAAAATGATTTGGTAATTAATAACAGTAAATCTAAAATTGTAATTTTTGGCAAAAAGAGGACCTGTCATAAATGGTTTATCGATTCTAAAGAAACAGAACAGGTAAGAGCCTATAATTATTTAGGTATTGTCTTCTCAGCCTCAAGTTTCTGATCTCCCCAGATAAAGAGGAATGCATTAAAAGCCTCAGCCAGTGTCCATACATTGAGCAAATTATTTAATTATAAATACCCTGGCTCACTTCTCCCAATTATAAAAGTGTACAAGTCTAAGGTGTTGCCAGTGTTAACCTTTGGAGCAGAAATTTGGGGATTTGCTTCAATCAAGAACATTGAGAGAATCCAGAATAAATTTTTAAGACTGATACTGGGAGTGCTAAGAACTTCTCCAGCCCAGGCAGTCAGAGTTGAATTGGGTATGGCAGCCATTTCAGATCTATGTCTCCTCAGGCTATTTAATTTCTGGATTAAACTATCCCAAATGAATGATGACAGATTGCCCAAGATCTGTTTAAATGAACAAGCACTTAAGCCTACAAGTAACTCCTGGCTTTCCAACTTTTCAAAAATGCTTTCAAAGCAGGGTTTGAGCATTGAAGCTCTTAGTTTGTGCAAGTCCAATATCAGAAACATGTTTAAACAAAGAGGGATGGACATTAGAAAGCAATCAGACCTAGCTGCGCTGTCTTCCGTAAGATCCCTGAAATAGTTAGCAAAGGCCAAATCTCTTTTTCAGGAAGAAAAATATTTGTCCTTTGCAATGAAAAGGGACTTGCGCACGGCCTTTATACAGCTCCGATTTGAGCAAATGGAAACTAGGATGTTGTAAGGTCGTTATTAGGGTATTCCTGTTCAAGATAGAATCTGCATATGCGGGGCATCTGCCAATGAAGATCTTGCCCACTGCTTATTGCACTGTCAGCTATATGTTAACATTAGTGTACACTACTTCAACCCATTTTTAGTTGGAGGGAGTGGGATGACGAGTCCAAGCTGACTTTCCTTTTGGAAGGGGTTAATCCTTTTGTGACTCAAAGAGTGGCCCTCTTTGCGTATTATGCAGCTAAATTGAGGAAGCAAGTAGTAGATAAAGGGTCCGCCTTGCCGGCTCATGGGTAATCTCTTTTTTTTAATTACTTGAGAGGTGTTCCACTGATTCAGAGGGGTTGGTCTTTTTAATCTTTTTAATCTGAAAATTGTTATTTTATCTGCATATATAGTTCTGTATTTTGTATTTTATATTTTTATTACTTGTCGATGTGTTTCCTTGCTGATGATGCTGTTTTTGGTCTTTTTTCCAAGCTTCGGGTTTTGTTCCCTCTTTTTAATTGTCTGATATAGTCTGTAGACTGATTCAATAAAGATTTGATACTGACACACTATTTCCTATAGTTAAAAACATCGTAATTTGTGTTATATACTTCCAACCTCCCCACAATTCATAATGTCATCAGGCAAATTCTCTTCATTAATCTCCCCTATAAACTGCTGAAGTTAAGTTCACCTTTGATTCAAAAAGCTGAAAGAAAAAAGTGTTTTCTCTCTCTTACTCACTCACACAAACACACACACATAGACAGTCATACACGTTACAGACCATCCCTTTCCTTGGATAACCGTGGTAATTCTAGAGCTAATACATGCCAACAAGTGCTGACCTGCGGGGATGTGTGCATTTATCAGACCAAAACTAACCTGGGCTTGCCTGGCCACTCTGGTAACCTCATGACAATCACATGCCTCCATGGTGGCAAAAATGCATTCCAATGTTTGCCCTATCAACTTTCAATGATACTTTCTGCACCTAACATGGTGACCATGGATAACGGGGAATCAGGGTTTGATTCTCAAAAGGGAGCCTGAGAAACAGCTACTATATCCCAAGAAGGTAGCAGGCACGCAAATTACGCACTCCCAACCCAGAGAGATAGTGATGAAAAACAACAATACAGGACTCTTTTGACGCCTTGCAATTGGAATGAGTACACTTTAAATCCTTTAATGACAATCCATTGGAGGGCAAATCTGGTGCCAGCAGCCATGGTAATTCCAGCTTTAATAGCAAATACCAGAGCTGGTAATTCCAGCTCTAATAGCAAATACCAGAGCTGGTAATTCCAGCTCTAATAGCATATATTGCTACTAACCACCCCACACTGTTGCTGTGGAATTAACAGCAACTAACAGCAAGCTGGACAACACACAGCCATCCCCACCTCCATTCAATTTTCATGGGCCTAGGTCCCTTCAGACAAAACTTTTGAAAACACAGTAAATTAGAATTGCCGCCCTTGGAGTCTCCAGAAGCACTGATCTCCTCTAAAGAAAGGCTGTAGACCTTTTGCCCATTTGTGGTGTGGGGAAAAAGCATTTCGAGTGGGGATCTAACCATTACAGGCCAGAAGGAGGGGTGCCAAAGCTGTGATCACTACCACCCAATGTTCTCCATCCTTAAACTAATGGGACATTAAAAACACAGACAATAGGAATTGTTGTCATAGAATCATCGAGGTGGAAGAGGCCTCATGAGCCAGCTGGCCCAACCCCACTCAATGCAGGATCTCCCACTAGAGCTTCCTCAACCAATAGTTGTCCAGCCTCTTTTTGAAGATTTCCACAAAAGGAGAGCCCACCACCTCTCTAGGCAATTGGTTTTATTGCCCAACTGCTTTCACTATCAACAATTTACTTCTAACATTCAATCAAAATCTACTCCTGAAACTTAAAGCCATTAGACCTGGTCCTATCCTCTGAAGCAACGGAGAACAGGCTTCTCTTCTCCTTTCTGTGACAGCCTTTCAGGTATTTAAAGAATGAAACCATGTCATCCCTCAGTCTTCTCTTTACCAAGCTGAACATGTTCAGCTTCGTCAAACTTTCTTCATATGCGTTGTTCTCCATAGCTATTATCCTTGTTGCCCTTCTCTGAAGCTGCTCACACTTGTTGATATCCTTCTTAAAATTAGGTGCCCAGAGCTGAACACAGCTGTCCAGGTGAGGCCTGACCAGCAGAATACAGTGGGACCGTTAACTTCCCTTGACTTGGAAACTATGTTTTTAGTAATGCAGGCCAAAATAGCATTTGCCTTTTTTTGATGCATTACCACACTGCAGCCTTATGTTCAACAATAATCCCAACAATCCCAAGAATGGATTATTAAGGATTAAGCATTACCTTAAATTGCCAAATTAACATATGTTCGAAGGGATAAGTCAATTGAAGATTTTTTGAAATATTGGAGACCACTGATGGATTTTTGAGCAATAAGAAATCTAATGACATAATAATCCATGGTTATGGCTACTGGGAATTGTAGTAGGATTATTTAGTTGGATGTGTAATGTTAAATCAAAGCTCAAAGGAGTCAGAGCCCTACTGTGCATTAGCTGTATGTGTTTTTGTTCCCGTTTTCTTTCTTTCGTTTATTTTTGACTGTATATTACTTTGGTTGTAAATCAGACTGTTCATGCTAAAAATTAGTTTAAAAAAAATTCTCCCAAGGCCATTTCCACATGTAGTACTGCTGAGTCATGTATCCCCACCCTACACCCAGGCAATTTCACATTCCAGTCATTTGGATTATCGGTCACATATGCTTTAATCATCCGTGTCAGTGTTCCATTAAATCGCTCTACTACTCCATTAGTCTCAGGATGATAAGGAGTGGAAGTTGAATGCTTGATTCCACACAGCTCCCACAGTTTTTGCATCAGCCTGGAGGTAAACGATGTTCCTAAATCAGATACAATTTCTCTGGGAAAACCCAGTCTACAGAATATAGTGATTAAGGCATTGGCAATTGTGGAAGTCTCCCGATTGCTTAATGCAACTGTCTCAGGATATCGGGTTGCATAATCTACTAATGTCAGCAGATATTTATTTCCCTTTCTGGTAGCCTTTGGCAAAAGACCCACAATATCTATGCCCACTTGACTGAATGACTCTTCAATCACTGGCATAGGACATAACTTTGCCTTTGTCTTATCTCTACCTGAGCCTATCTTCTGACAAGTATCACATGTCCGGCAATACTGCTTTACTTACTGTCCCACCTATGGCCAGTAGAAATTAGCAGTTACTCTTTGGTTAGTGCGTTTGATCCCTAAATGGCCTCCAAAAGAACTAGCGCATGCCATTTCAAGTAACTTTGTTCTGTACTTGGTGGGAACTACGAATTGTCTTTTCTTTTCCCCTGTTCTATGGCTATGTTGCTTGAGAGACTCTCAATAAAGCTTGTCATCCACTATTATAAATCTAGTTGGAACTTCAGGTGTCACTTCTGGAAGACTCTCCCTTGCCAATTCAAACAGAGGCTTAAGGCTGTCATCTAGCCTTTGTTCCTTAACAAACTCAGATATTGGGGTTTCATGAAGATCACTGACCTGTATTAATTTCTTTTTACTGCTGGGTTTCTTAGTGGCACTAGTGTTGTGTTCTTGGGTAGGAGTTCCTTCATCCAGTTCCTCCCCCCTTAATAACTCTGATGGGACATTTGGGATTTCTGTGTCATGTGTCAGGTAGTCACACAGACCTGACGAATATGTTTGGCCAAATCATTTCCAATTAAGCAAGGAGCTGGAATATCTTCCCATACAGCTACCTTCCAGTTCCCTGTCCAGTTCTTGTATGTTATATGAACGATTGCAGTTCGAGGAGAAAATGCAGGCCCTCCTAGGCCTTTTTCTTGGGGAATGAGGTTTCTAGGAGGAATCAGATGTGGCTGGAACACAGATCTGCAAGCCTGTATCTCTAATTCCCCATACAGTTTTCCCTAGAACCTCTATTTTCTCTCCATATTCATTCATCTACTCAGTGTCAAGAGTCACTACCATGCAGAGATTAGAAGGGTGAGGCAAGAAACTGTTTCCTTCTTCCCCACTAGGCCTCATTTCCGTGGCAACCGGTCTAGCCAACTCAGGTTGACAAGTTTGCCTTTGCTGAACTGACTCAACTGTAGTTATGCAATATGAACGTTCAGGCTTTTCCATTTTATCTTTATCCACCCTCTCTGGGCACTGGAATTGAAAATGGCCAGCTTTCCCACAGTTATAACATATTTTATTTCCTTTTGATGAGGAAATGTTCTTTATTCTGGGCCTATTCATGTCAGGACTGTGAGGAGTTTCTTTTGCCTTCTCAGTACCTCTGCCATAAAATGGCTGCCCACTTCTAGGAAATTTCCTATCATAGTTTTGGGGTTTTGGAGCACCTCTGATGGTAACTAGATGGTCCATCATTTCAGCTGCCTGGTTAACTGTTTTAGGCTTTTTGTCCTGTACCAGCCATCAATATTCATATGGCAGGATCTTATAAAATTGTTCAAGCCCTATGAGCTCTTGCAGCTGTTCTTATATTTCTGCTTCAGACCCTGAAACCCATCCTTCTAGTGCTCTAATTAATCTACACTCCATCTGTGAACAGGTTTCCTCAGGTTTTTTCCTCAGCCCCCAAAATTCTTTTTGGTGATGTTCAGGAGTCAAACCAAATCTTTGCTTGACTCTTTCTTTAAACAAGTCATAATCATGGGCCTCTTCAGCTGACATTTGCCCATAGATTTCTGCCATCACCTCACAAATTTGAGATCTGGGGTAACTCATCCTTTCCTCTGGTCTTATTTGTAATTCGCCACACACACATTCTCAAAACTAATGAGAAAGGCTTCCACATTATCCCCTTTGTAATATTTAGGGAATCTCTTCATGTCTACATGAGGCACTAAGCTACTTTCTTGCCCATTCCTGGCAAAATGTGCTTACAATTCTAATTCTCTTAATTTTATTTCATGTTCCATCTCCATTTGTTTTTCTTTTAGAGCTCTTTGCTCTCTTTCAGACTCCATTTGTTTTTCTCTTACAGTCCTTTCCTCTTCTACTCTTTTCAACTCAAGTTTTATTTTCCATATTTCTATACTCTCTGCAGACTCAAGTGTAGCCATTTCAACCAAGGACGGTCCTTTCTCAGGGCTTTCCATTCTGGTTTTTGTCTTTTTAGATGGCATCAAAATTTTAGTATTTCCTTACAAATTACCCACATAGTTACGTCAGGAAATACTACTTTATTCTTTTGCTTAAACCACCTTTATAGTTTCTTAGAGAGAGATTACACAGCGTGTGCCTTTTATTCTTCGAACTGAGAAATTTTCTTTTGGGTGTTCCACAGATTTCCTTACAATATACCTTCAAACTGTTACCTCAGGGAATCTTGCCTACCAAATCCCACTGGATTATTTCAGTCAGATCCCACCAAATTTTTTGGTCAGATCCCACCGTTGCCACCACTCTTTGTGGAAACCGCAGGAAAAAACCACTGCCCGTCAGTACCGCTGAGTGCAAAAGGCACACTCAAGCCTCGCACTCAAGGTCTGCCCAGCCTGACACCTCTTTGTGTTCAGGTCTGAACAGCCAGGGAGATCTCTGAATCAAGCCAGAGCCAGGGCTGTCAAGGTCAGAGACCTGGGTGGCAAGCCAGCCCAGAGAAGGGAGGGTGAGAGCCAATAGTCCAGCCAGGAAGAGACAAGCAAGCACTTTACACAAGCGAGTTCATTTACCAGAGCATCAAGCGAAAGCCGTAGTCAGAGTTCCAAAAGCCAAGGGTCAAGAGTCCAGAGATCAATTCAAGGTAGCAGGAACCAGGTGCAAGGAACAGGCAAGAGAAGGGCTTGAAAAAAGTTTACCACAAGCAAAAGAAAGCTTCCAGGCAGGCAGTTATATAGCCCAAGACACAGGTGTGGCTAGTCACTGCTTCTTGAACTTAATCAAGGAAGCCTCCCTTTGCTCAGCTCTCTTGAGTCTCCGCCTTGTTTATGGGCTGATTGGCACAGGCTCCAAACCATCTTCAGAATCGGATCCCTGTTGCCCTAAAGGAGCAGGCAGAGGAACGTCTGAGCCTGCTTGGTCCATGGCAGCAGGGGGAGCTCTTGAGCTGCAGGACTCCTCTCCAGCCAGAGCCACAGGGACCAACAGCTGCTGCTCATCAGCAGCAGCTCTGACAGGGGCTTCAGTTATCACAAAGGCAAACGGGTCTGCCTCAGTTCTCCCTTTCTGAAAATGCAGTCCCTTCCTCACTCTTGTGCCCCCCTGGCTTCTTCCTTTCAGGACTCTCCCTCTTTACTGTTTTCCCTAAATCTATCCTTCTCCCAGATGTAAGGATCAGCAGTGATTTATATTTTCCAAGACTGTGGTACTATTGGCACTAAGGTCAAGATGATATTATTGGTAGGGTGTGTATTCCAGGATTCAAAATAAGACTCTGTGACACTGTTTTAAGGAACACAGAACTGCAAACATTTATTGTAACACTGTTATTTTAAATGTGTTTTGTATCTAAATGTTTATAAACAGCAAACCACTCTTTCAATTCATTCACTCTCTCTCATACACCCAACTTCTCAGTTCTCTCTCCCATAGAGCTCTTCAAATCTCCAACCTCTCCCAAACACACCAGAAAATCACACTCCTCTTCAAACACTCTCCAAACAGTTAAAATCCATTATCTTCCTCTTTCTACCAGCCCCTCCCCTGGGCTATCCAGGGTTCCATTTCACCAGCCAATCAGCTTGAACACTCTCAGTCGCCAAGGAGGGTCTGTTGTCAAGACCCCCTCCCATCAGGTTCATCACAGGGACATTATTAAACGCTTTGCTGAAATTCAGATAAATGACATCTACAGCATTCCCATCATCTACTAAACTTTTTAAAAAAAGATGTAAGACTAGTTTAGTAGGATTTGTTCCTGACAAACCCATGCTGGTTCTTACTGATCATTGCATTGTCACCAAGATACTTACAATCAGCCTCCTGTATAATCCATTCTAATATTTTTCCTGGTATTGAGGTTAGGCTAACTGGTCTGTAGTTTCCTGGACCTTCTTTTTTGCCTTTTTTGTTTTGTTTTGTTTTTTGGAAGAAAGAGACAATTTTTGCTCTTGTCAAGTCTTTTGGCCCTGCAGATTTGAACTCATTTAGATTAGCTAGGTGATTCTTGATTAACTTCCTATCAATCTTGATTTGCAATCCAGATCCCCTGACAAGGTCTATGCTGCTGCATGTAAGCACACAGTTCTTTTTTTGGGGGGGACCCCTAAACCAAAATAGGTGTTGACCAGTTCTGCCTTGTGATCTATCAGCATTTTGCCATCCTTGTATTAAACAGTGGTCCACTGTCACCTTGGTCATTCTCTTGCCTCAAATGTATCCAATCCCCCTATTTTGGATGCTCAGTGTTTGGCTAACCAGTCTCAGCTTATTTTGAGCTTTAGCTTTCTTTATACTATTCACATCTACTATATAAAAGTCAAAGTTTGTCTGTGAGATTGTCTATTTGTCTGCATCAGGCAGGTAAAGACCTCATATGATTGGTTGTGTGAGGCAAAAAGACCTTATCTGATTGGCTGGCTGTGAAGATTCTATGGAATCCTGGGGTTGACAGTTTAAGGAGGGGCCTTTAGGATTCTCAGCAGAGAGCTCTTGGGCTTCAGGCCAGTTGTTATGGAGATGAGGCCTAGCAGCAAGGAGGAGGACAGTGTATTCCTGCAGGAACCCAACTTCTGTATGTTAACAACTCTGAATACAGATTGGATTGGGGAATATGGGGAAAAGTTACAGGTACTGGAGAAGACAGTTGGGTGAGTTCTTAAAAGGAAAATAAAATCCCGGGTAACACTGGGTAAGTACACTAGTATTTTATACTATTCGTGAAAGCCTGGGTTACAAATCCATAGTCTTCCTTGGTGCTCTGTCCTTCTTCCATTCTATATAAATACTCCTTTTTCTTTTCACTTCCATCTTAAACTTACTGTACAGTAATACTGATTTTCCAGCTGTCTTACATTATTCTTCTTTAATGGGATTGTTTGTGATTGTGCTTTTTGCTGCTCCTTCTTCAAGAACTCCCACCTTTGCTAGATCTCTTTTTCCTTTAGCATGTCTAGCTATGGGATTTCACCCACTAATTCCCTGAACTTGTTAAAATCAGCTTCCTTGAAATCCAAGGTCTGTGTTTGACTATATTCTTCTTTGCTCTGACCCACAGTTGTGAATTCTAGTATTACGCAGGCACTTCCTTCTGAAGTGCTGAATACGTACTTTGATTCCAGTGACCACCTCCTCCTTATTGGTTAGGACCAAGCCCAGGACTGCCGATCCCCTTTGTTCCTTCCTCCAGCTTTTGAAATAACAATTTATTTGCAAGGCCCGTAAGGAATTTCTTAAGACAGTCTATGCTTAGCAGAGTTAGTCTCCCAGCAGATACCAGAGTAATTGAAGTATCTCATAACACTTAGTGCTTTCATCTTTTAAGATTTATGAGATTTGTTCCAAAAAGCATTATCCACTACTTCTTGGTGGTTCAGTGACATGTAATAAATTCCTACTACAGTGTTGCCCTTATTTACAGTGGCCCCTCCACTTTCACACGGGTTCAGGGTGCAGAACCCTCACAAAAGTGGAAAAAACATGAATAACTCTCCCTCCCACAATCCCCCTCCAATTCCCTTGCCTTTTGCATGCCGGGGCAAGAGGCAAAGAAATGGGAGAGGGAGCTCCAGAGGGGAAAAGGAAGGTGTGTGTGTGCCTCCCCCCACCCCATTTCCTTGCCTTTTCTCCAGGTGCTTGCCTTCCTGTGCCTGGCAAAACTCGAGGGAATGGGAGGAGGAGAAATGGGGGGAAGGCACACGTGCACCCTGTGAATAATCAAATTTGCAAAGGTCAAATCCACAAAAGTGGAGGGAAGACCATATTTCTCTGTTTTTACCCAAATGCCCTCAACTGATCCATTCTGATCACTCGCATGCATTTCTGTAAACTGAATTGGGTTTTGACATGTAATGTTACTCCCCCTCCTTTTCTGCCACATCTATTCTTTTTGAATGGGTTATACCCTTCAA
This sequence comes from Cyclura pinguis, assembly GCA_030412105.1. Taxonomy (NCBI): domain Eukaryota; kingdom Metazoa; phylum Chordata; class Lepidosauria; order Squamata; family Iguanidae; genus Cyclura; species Cyclura pinguis. The sequence goes on from CM059599.1 coordinate 209,337,731, forward strand.
CTGTAATATTCCAATCATGGGAGTTATTCCACCAGGTCTCTGTTATGACTATAGAGTCAGATTTAACCTTCATGCACTAGGACTTCAAGCTTCTCGTTTGTTTTACGAATTCTGTGCGTTGGTGTACAGACATTCAAAGCTTTGTTTGTTCTCACTTATTAACCGTCCATTTTTCTGTGTATGCCATTCTCTCCCTCAGCTTCTCCTCAAGAATTCAGATCCTTGTGTTTAGAGCTTGCCCTGAGACTGATGTTTGAGCACTCATCTTCAGTCCCTAAGCATGTAAAGTTCTGTTACTGTAGTTTCTAGTCCAAAACTTGAGGTATATTAGATATCATTTGATATCAAGAATTTGGCCTCCACTACCCATTCCTCTCCATGTGCTTGCGAGGCCCCCAGACAAGCACACACACAGGCGCGGTCGAAAATAGCTGAACCATTCAAATCCCAATCCAGGCAGGCCAGTATTGCCAAATGCAGCTTTAGGAGACCTCAAGGCAAGTACCTCTTAAGATCGCATTATGTATGCACGCTGTTTACGAAAGATCCCCTGCCCCGAGTAGGCAGCTTGATGAGCGGACTATCCAACTCTCAAGCACTCCGCGTTTGCATACTGTCTAAGGTATTGACAATGCTGTCATAATTCAATCATCTAAAGTACTGATCTTTCGGAGGCTTTGTCTCCAGCCCAAAATCCACTGTTTTCCCCGAGAACGGACTAGCCTGCAGGGACATTTTCCCCTATAAGAACCCCTGACTTTGAGTGTCTCATTGGATCGCTCGTGACTTCCCTCCCGACTTGCTGCCTCTCCGTTTGACGAGCCTCCCCTCAGCCTCCACGTGCTGAGAACCCACGCTCCCCAGCTTCTTTGCTTATACCGGGCTACAGGACCAGGTGCAGTATTTCCCTACAAAACCTCCTCTGAAAGTCCCCTATCCATTGGTGAGGATTGGGTATGTTTTTAATCTCTTTTAATGTATTTAATGTATTTTATGTTGTTCGCCGCCTCGATCCTTGTGGAGAGGTGGGATAGAAATTAATTATTATTATTATTATTATTATTATTATTATTATTATTATTATTATTATTATTATTATTATTATTTTCCTCTATTTCTTTCTTTAGGACTGTGTCCTAAATTGTGCAGCATTTCTTAATTTTCTAACTGAGTGAGTGCATATGTTTGTTGTGATTTATAAATAAAGAAACACAATTATTATTAACTTTTGTTTGATTATTGACTCAGCCTGACCCCATAGACATTGGGTTCAAGATCTCGCTACGTTGCCCTGCCTCTCACATTGCTAACTAGTGCTCTAGCTAATTCCCATTCCTCATTATTTTGAGCACATTAAGGTGTCCCTCCCGGGACCCCCAGAAATCAGGGTAACAGAGCGGTGGAGTAACGCGGGCAGCCCCTGTACCCCTAATTTGAGTAGCAGTTGCAAACCTACCCAAATCAGGCTGGTACAGATGTAGGCAACGGCCGTAGTCAAGTCTTAAAGTGATAGGAGCACGTGCGAGTGGACTCTGTGTGCTTGAGCTCCAGGAGCTATTCTATGTGGGTGGGAAATCTGCACCCCTTTCTCGCTTGCTTTGTGTGTGACAGCTGCCCCGGCTTGGTCACTAGCTTTTGAGCAGTGAATCATAGTCCGATAGCAAGGGTTATGCACAAACTGTCCTGGGAATCGCATCCCTAACTTGGGTACTATCGTGAGCTGGGATCCAAAGCGCTAGGGCGTTAGGAACAGCCCATACACACAATACACCCATGGCAAGGCAAAAAGCACTTAGGGAAGACTTCCCTTCCCCCAGAGAGTTAGAATACGGGTGCGCCCCGTTTAAGGTAAAATTGCGGGTGCGTCCCATTTAGAGTGTAAAGCACGGGTGCGTCCCGTCAGAATTGGAACTAGGGTGAGTCCTGATTTATAGTAAATTAGGTGCGGGTGGTGAGTCCCAACCTAGATAAGGGTTTTAGAAGGTCTGCCCAAGGTAGAGGAAGGCGCCCCTTACCCAAAAAACTGTTAGGGAAGGTTCAGTTTGGTTCCTTTCCCTTTGCCCCTGTTGCTTGGCCAGGCAACATAGTAAGTTCCTACGTGTTCGTTTTCCCCTTTCATTGTTTGGCGGAGTCCCAGTGAAGGTTCCCCCGGAGTCTAGGTGATTCCCCCTGTCCCTGAACCGCGTCCTCGTCCTTTTGCCCCTAAGCTGTCGAGGTGGAAGGCCGGGCTTAGACAGGCAGAAGTGACCTTTTCTGGGCAGGCTAGAGTCAGGTTCCCAAACCTCTTCCCTAGTTAAGTTCCACTGAGTTCGTCTCCCTGATACCCCCCCAAAGGGATCTAGGTGATCCTTCCTGTCCCTCCATGTCCTGATCCCGTTTAGAGCTTAGAATGAGCGAGATGGAAGTCAAGGACTTCATGTTAGAAAAGGCTGCTGCTGTTGGCTCGCTGTCCTGTGGTTATTCCGCTGCATCTCTGTGGGGCTGAAACTCCTATCATCCCCCAACAGAAAAGGAGTCCAAGGGAAAATTAGAGAAGTGGGTGTTGAGTAAAGGACAATGCCCCTGGAACGACACAAGCTTCCAGACAGCAGACCCCTTTGCTACCCTCCGTGAGGTCTATGCGAAGGCGCGTAAGTCCAAAAACCCGTTCGGGCCATCCAAGGATGTGTTGGCTGCATGGGGACTTTGGCTTACGGCCAGAGATGCGTCCCGTGCCCTGGTAGAGACCAGAGATAAGTTAGTGGAGTTAGAAAAGGAGAATGCCCGGCTTCATGCCGAGATGGAGGTCCTGTGGGTGGACAAAGTAACGTTCGCGTCCGTCGCACAGGCCACCTCGCAAAAACTTAGTGCGGCCACTCTTTAGGCCCAGACTTGGGAGGAGAAGGCTCATGCTTTAGAAGCTGAGCTAGCCCATGCCAGGTCTGCAGCCAGATTCATGGCTGGGCAAGTCAAGGAACAGCAGGAGGCTGCTGGCCACACGGCTTGCCATAAACAGACAGAGGCTCTGGAGAACCAGCTCCACACACGCAGGGCTTTAATTTCAGCCGTCTGCCCAGAGCTTCTCCCCTCGTTTCTCCTTGATGCCCCTGGGGAGCCGCTGCCAGAAGACGCTCTGGCCACCCTTCCCCACAGCCTGGACTGGAGTGACCACAGGGTCCCAGTCCAACCGGTAGAGAAATAGTCAATGACCAAGAGGATTGCCCCTTCGGGAGAAGGAGGTGTAGACAGGGCAGAAGTGCGGGAGACCCAAGAAATAGAGACCCGGGTCCCCTGGAGGGCCACCGAAGCCAAAGCTATTGTGGACCAGCTTGGTCCTCTGAGTAAGTCCACAGGGATCATGTGGCTTAATGCCGTGATCCACTCCCACCCTACAGCCAACAGCCAAGACCTAACTCAGCTGGCCGGGTTGTGCATGTCTCCAGCAGAACTCCCGACTTTGGAATCTGCCGTGGCGGCTCGAGGATTAGAGAGATTTGAGGCCCATGACTGGATGAGGGAGGTTATTAGGATTCTGTGGCCAGGGCAGAGCGCTAGCGTTCTGTATGTCATGGAACAGCAGGGTCCCAAGGAAAACCCAGAGGTATACGTGGCCCGGAAGCAGGGTAACAGTTCTCTTGATTAAACTTGCCATGCTATTATCAAAGACATTGTTCCCAGTCTTTGTGAGGTATAGTCCATCTGTAGCCACTAGTCTTCTGCCTAAGAAGTGAAGACTGAGGTCCCAGATGCCAAGCTTCTCCAATCTATACTATCTACATGTTCAGTCATTAACTTTTAGTATCTTCCTATTCCTGTTTGTCCTCTCTTCCTTCACTGCTGAGGATAGCACCTGTACCTCAAACCTGTTCAGTTTCCTGCCCAAAGCTTCACAGTCAGAAATAATCTGTTCAAAGGTGTCCTTAATGAGTTTTGTCAAGTTGTCGGTGACATCCTGGATGCATGCACCAGGAAGACAGCACTCTTCCTAACTCATCTTGTCAGGCTGGCACACAGGTGCCTCTATGCCCCTGAGCAATGAGTTCTCAACCTCCAACTTCTTCTTGTTGTAGTTGGGAGCTACCTTGATTCCTTCCTTGGCATGCATTATCCCTTGTTGCTGGCTTCCTATATGAGTACCTTCACTGCTGCTATACTGCTGAAGAGGTAGAAAGCAACTGCTTAGCTGGACAGGTTTTGAATCCTTTCTGTATGGTCTGCTCTTGATAATGACTTTCCTCCAGGGTATTTCCTCACGGTTACAGGTTCTTCATTTACCTTGTCAATTTCTTTCTGTTGGCTTCACATGATCAGTTTTCCATGTGTTCTATCCAGGAGGTCCTCCTGTTTTCCGATGCACTGAAGAGACACAGTATGGAGCTATACTGCACTAACATTCTCTACCAAGACAGCTGCCTGTTTGCACTTTCTGCAGGTGCAACTGGTGAGGCTTTCTGGCAAGAAAACTAGCATGGCATATACACTGCAGCAGACAATTATGAATCCTATTGCCTCCATCTCTGCAATTACTTCTCTCCCCTTGCTCCCTTCTTGACAGAGTCACATTGCATCTTGTTTTTTTTCATCTGTCCTTAAACTTTCTTCCAAGGCAGCTCTCCCATTCCCATGAAGTTTAACAGAATTGACCCAACTGCTCCAAGGCTGCCCCAGAATTGCCCTCTGGGCTAGGCAGGGATCTGTGCTCACTGATGGTCTCTGTTGTCACACTGGTGGCATGGGCTGTACTTGCAAAAAACATTGTGGTGGCAGGGCTAAGCGTGCTCTCACTTCCACTGCCTTCTTCTCTGACACTGCCGCCTCTCCTGCTATTAGGCCATCATTGCCAATGCTGCCTGCTGGCTGCCACCACTCTGCATTGCTCCCCTCTAATGTTAGCCGTGGCCCACGCCAAGAATACTTTTTTCAATATTTTCAAGGTAGTAGGCTCTTCATGCTGCACCACCTTTTTGAGTCCAAGACACTCCCTGCCTCACTATAGATCTTTCTGCCTCCAACCCTGTGGTTATTTCTTTCCCCTTCCTCCCTTCTCTAAAGAGTTGCACTGCTTCTCAGTTTTTCTCATATTCCTTGAAATTTTCTTCCACAGCAGCTTCATTATTCCTGTGAAGTTTAGCAGCATTGACTCAATTGCTCCGGGGTACCCAAGTATCACCTCCAGGATAGGTGGAGAACTGCACTCCCCAGTGGTCATAACTGCTATCCTATATGTGCATTGGCCTTGTTATATTTGGAAAGGGACTTCTTTGCAGAGGTGAAGAGAGTTGGAGGTGAGGGAAAAAGATGGATGAAGAGTTGTTGGCTCCGACTGTTGATTCTGCAAATTAGTCACCAGCCTCCTGCCGCCTCCACCACCACATTTGCCCAGCCCTGAATTCTGCCTCTGTCCCTCCTTCCACGCTGCTTACCGCCTTGCCCCTGCCACAAGAACTTCTTCCCTCATTCCAAACTCATACTTCAATTCAATGCTAAAGACCTCTGGGCCAGTCTCTCAACTGGAAGACACAACCTGACATTTCATTGTTTGATTTCTTAATGGCACTTGCAGCAGTCTGAGAAACTGGAAGTCTGTTTGAAATAATACAGATGAGCACCAAGTTTTAACAGTTTTAACACAGGACAACTGAAGTCTGCTCTTCATCAGTGCATGCTAGCTAAAGCCTCTACCTTGCAGCAACACCCTTTTACTCTGCAAAGCCATTCCATTTTGGCTGTTCTTTTGTCTATAACTATATTCAGCACTTGAAATATAAATTGAAACAAAGCAATTATTTCCATCTTCTATTATGTTATTTACTGGAGAACAGAACTGCTTGGATAGCCCCTTTTCAAAAGCCTTTCAGAAAAGCCCTCAACAGAGACACTGTCTTCCAGAATATGTTTTGCAAGGCACTAGCAGTTTTACTCTATAGTACATTTCCCCAGAAGAAAAATTAAACATATATTACATGCAGCCACAATAATTCCTTATGCCTGAAAACTGGTTATCATCAGAATAAGAAAATCCAAAGGTCACAAATTTTACATTTTTGTAATTATGACTTACATTTTCTATGAGGTCACAGATGATAGCATTGTTGAAGTATTCAATATGGGTCCATTCAATACCCTTTAAAAACAAAACACAGAAACTGAGAAGAGAAATAATGGCTGAAATAATCTTTAATGCAACAGTAAAGGCAGCATTAACCAACAGGATTACTTGTAAGAATATTTTCTCTTAAATATTTAGTTCAATTTCCAAGTATCACTAGTACTGCAGCCTTCAATTCTTCTTAAATAAAATGCTTTTAAGGAACACATTGGTATACAAAAGGCAACAAAGACATTACAGCCTAGGTAAAAATTTTCAGATGAAATCAGCACACTCTTTTTGCCTATGTCTCTGTTTTGCTGCACTGATAGCAATAGCAGTGCTTCTCCACATGGCCTATCACCTCTATGCTCTGCAATCAGCTCAGAGATATACTCCATCACAGCAGGTTGTGTTCAAACATAACAAGACAGAATTCTAAAGAATTCTTGAGCAGGCTGGCAGATGGCTCCTGTCTTGTTGGAAGTGAGAGTGATTAAACAAACAATGGAACTTATATCTGTGATTTATCATGACATCCAACCCAGGGGAACACAACACTTAAGCTTGCCTCTCCTCAATAAGCCAAAGAAACAATCCTAAAATAAACAATATGTTATTTTTCCGACTTGTTGAGAGCGGGAGATAATGCAGAATGCTGGATTCTGCTGTATTTGCCATCATATTGTAGTAAGGAAATGAAGGACAGAAGATCCATGGTTTATTTAGCTGCTTCTACTTGGAGCAAACCAAAAACATAACACCAGAATACTGTTACAGAATGATAACTCTGAGTTGCTACAGAACCTTGGTTTATTATGACCACGGAACTAGGAATCTAACTGCTCCCACTGTCAGAAAGTCCCACTGCACTCACCTCCCATCACCAACGTGACTGTCCTCTTTTGATGCCTTTTAAAGGCAACTGTAAAATGCAAAAGCTTTTGGGCTCAGCCCTAAATGAAAAATTGAGAGAACAAACGGTGGCGGGGATGACGATTTCTGGTTATGTTTGATAAAACTATGAGTCTGGTAAAAAATTTCTGATAGAATCAGCCAAGGTTTTAGAAAATGAATACCAAAAACTGACCCTTAGTGGGGAAATTGTGGCCCATGTGCCACATATGATTCCAGCTCTATTTCTGCAGCTCCCACTTCCATTTTTGTCCTGCCCTCATTTCCAATTTCTGACACAAAAGAATTGGCAAAATTCAACAGCAGATAGAAGCAGCAGGGCAATCTGCTGCCAAAATTTGGGAGGGAACTACAGGTCAACTACGGTACAGCATCTGAGGGAACAACTGCTTCTTCGCTTTATGAATCATGCCAGTGCTAAGTGGAAACAGAATACCACAGCTGGGGGAGAAGTGGTGAATTGCACTCCTGCACGGATCTTTTAAGTCTCTGGGAGCAAGATTTGACAGTGCAAATCTCCTCTTTTTTGTAGCCACAAAATTAGATCAGTAGATGAGTCCAAACCACCCTACTCCCAAGCCATATTTTTGTGGGTGCACTGTGGATGGTGCTGTGGAAGTAGTAGTAGTCGTCTGGCTTTCTTGGTTAAGGAGAAGGGCTTCATTGACATCCTTGTATCAAAGAAACCCCCATAAACTCTCCCATCTCCAATCTTTCTGCAATCACCTGAAAGGATTAGCGCAACTATTCTCAAGTGCCTTTGCTCCCAGAATTCATTGGGAGCAAGCAAGAACCAACTGCTATGTACACCCCCTTCCCATTTTAGTGGCCATCTAGAGTCACTGTTGTCATTGTTAGCATGTTCTTTATCTTCCTCTCCAAGAAGTCAAGTGGCATTCAGAAAGTAAGTTACAGGGGAACGCAACAGCCATATTTCCCTTCCGTATCTTTGAGCTGCATGAGGGAAATGGTAAAGCTATCTCTGTTGCTGCCTCCACTATTTTCCCTCCCATGATGGGAGAGCAAGGAGGTCTGAGGAAATATAGTGGGTAAAGAGAACCAGGGAAACAGAAAATGTCCCTGTCTTCCTCCTGCCTTCCCTCCTCCTCTTGCACTCTCCTGTGTATGTTTATTCAGAAGTAAATTTTATTTTCTTTCAGTAGGGCTCATATCATTTTTAAAATGGGAAAGGAAATTAGAAAAATGAGTAGAAATGGAGAAAGAGAGCCTGAGGGATGGGAAGGCATTTTGGACCAAAACACACTTGAGGGAAAGCCTTTTAAAAACTGACAGGGGAGGGTGAGAGTATATGGGTATCTAAGATTCTGCAGGAGTCCAACATGGCCACAAGTCCTGCTTTAGATGCCCAGATACCAGAAATAAATTAAGTATCTGTAAATAATCTATTCTCTCACCACCATGTTACCTTTCCCCCCTCACCTGAAGAAACTTCTTCAGAAAAGCATAAAGAACCCTTTTTACAATTTCCCCTCATGATTTCCAGAGTTTCCAGCTTAAGGCCATCTGAAAGGTTAGGTATTCAATTTCGTTTTTTAAAAAATACTACATAAAACACCAGGCCTCCCAGCTGGAATCACCTCTAGTGGCACAGCTATCAAGAAAGCTAGAATGTTTTAAAGTATGTGTGCCATTTCTTCACTGAAGTCGACGATGGGGAACTCATGAAGTACACATCCATCAGAGGTTCATCAGATCAGCCTTCCCTAATCAGGTGACCACCAATTGAGGTAGGCTATTGTCCCAAGCCCTAATGAACTACAATAAAAACACCCTTATAGTTTAAGAGAGTGCATGTATTTCCAGTCACATTTCACCATACTACTTCAGGTTAAATGGAATTAAACTTATGAAATGAACACTATACAGAATCCACATCCAGGTTCATATAACTATATAATATCAACAATATATAAATCTTTTATTTCCTCTCTGAAATATACAGAAAGCTGATGATGAAAGTCATTGAAAACACTCTAACATGTAGTACCAACAAAGTGGATAGATGTGTTGGTTTGTTTGGGATTTGCGTTTTGCACCCGTATTCCCTATCACTATTCTTATTTAAGACTTTAAGGGCTTGAGCATTTTGTCCAAAATACAGGAACTACTAATGATGCTGGGGCAAAATGAGCGTCCTTGAATGGCTGCCAGATTTGCTTTCCATTCCATTCCTGCAATCTGTGTCAATTTCCCATGCACTTAACTGAAACAGAGCCAAATCCTTTTAGTGAAAAGCCTTGGGTCAATAAACGCTTTGTGCATCTTAGAGTGTTTCTAAGGAAATGACAATTTCACCTCAAGAAACCAGAACTTTTCCTCATTTTAATCTTCATCTTCAACAGCAAAGATGCTAAATTTCAATGACACCACTAGGGACTACAGATCAGGCTTACTGGTAAACCTTTGCAACAAGTGTTTTCAGAAGTGAAGTCTTCAGCAAAGCATGGTGCCACTCAAGTGCATAATGCAATAAATATCCAGTTTTCTTTTTCTGCCCTTCCATAATTTTGATGTTGGTTTGCAACTAAACTAGGGGCCAGGAAGTAGCACAGCAGCAGGAAAATGGGAAGGTATAACTAGAGTTTTTTGAATATAATGACATCTTGTACCGAAAAACAGAATTAGTTTGCAAACAGCTGATCTCCACATTTCGTCAGTTTGTGCAGAAAAAAAAATGTCTGTTCATAAGTGCCATTTGTTTTCAATGTGTAAGCACTGCAATAGTAGTCTGAATGTTAAGCCAGCCACATGTATAAGGTTGTCTTGCCTGCCTAGTCTAGGAATCCTACAAACTACTGGCATACTTGCCACGTACAATAACCGATTTCACAGGTTGATCAGCTATGGCATAGTTTGTCCTCAGATGTTCTTAACATTTTATCAGTGACAATGATGCATCAGGAAACAACACACATTCAATTGAAGCAAAGTGATGACCTGAACTGTTACCATAAAAGCAATGTGGTAAATGTCTGAAATTCAAATTTGTCAAGTGGGCATCTGAATTGCAACAAATAACATTTTGATAACACCGCAAGATTTAGTTGTAATACCTATGGTTTCAAAGTTGACTGCTTTTTTAAAAACAAAAATTAAACATGTGTTATATAAAAGGGTAGTCATTTAAAAAAGCGAGAGGATGATTCCTCTTCCATAAGCGGATCTCTTTTGGAGAAGCCCTGCCCATTCAGACATTGAGAAAAAGCTAAAAAGCCCACTGTTCCTCTAACAAAAGTCTTTGATGCAGTCTCCCACTCCATAAATGCTTATCTGAAGGATACCTTTGCCAGCTTGAGTACAGATTGCTCTTTCAATTTCACTCAGTGCCCTTTCAACCATATATTTGCTTGCAGGGCTACTAACACTCATGTTCCATTAGGAGAACATCAATATGACAGTTCAGTTTTATACCTGACAAAGTCATCACAACTGCCAAGGAAAACTATGTTAGGGCGAACAGCAACTAGAATGAATACACATTTCACAGTGGGCTTGAAATATTGGGAGTGAAAAGATCCAACAGCAACAGAAAGTAACACATGAAACAAGGCAGTATTACCTCTCGTATATACTCTTCCTGCTCCTCCTTTAAGGTAAGCTCAATGAAGATCTGTTGCAGCTTCTCATTGCAGTAGTTAATAATGAATTGTTCAAAACTGTTCTCCTGTGAAACAAAAGCAAATAAAGTGCCAAAAATCAGACATGAAGGGTTTACTGCAAATTCATCCAATGGGTGATTCCCTCCAAAGCAAATACTAACTTTACAGGAGGGATTTTCCTAAGGGTCACAGAAAAGGAGGAAAGAGGTAGATTTCCCCTCCAGTCTTGCAGTTACACAGATAATGTATCCTTCCTTACGCTATTTGTGTATGTGTGTGGTTTTTTTTCTTTTTAAAAATCCTTTAAGTTAGAAAGTTGAAAGGATAGTTCAATCTGATCCTTAGTCAAAAGGCAAAACAAGTTTCTTTGATATCTTCCTTCTTACATTTTAAAAAAATGATATGGATCACTTTGCGTCCATTAAGAAAGGCAGGAAAATAATTAAATAATTAAATAATGATAGGCAGCCACATCAGTGAATAAATTCCTTGGCCTTGGCCAATTACAGTATAGCCTCCTTTTAAAATAATTTTGAACCTGCTCTAAAATCAATAGCAGGTTGGCTGTTTAACTGAAAGAGGATCGTGGCTTAAAATGGCAGTGCCATTTGTGATAAAAAATAGTATAGCAATGACCCTTGATCACTTTTGCATCTATTAGCCATCCTTGAGACTTCTTGCAGTGCTAGTTCCAGCTAGTCTAATTTTTGGAGAGGGGGGAATCATATTATTCTCTATCTACATATTACAATTCATCCCAGTTGAATTTCAGAGTATCACTATTAGGCCTATATACTAAATCACAGTGGATTTGTTGTATGTATTTATGTATTTTACTACGTTTATTACTCAATGAATTAATCATGATGATAAGTAACTATTATCCTTGCTTAATTCAAGTGGGAGTTGGGGAGAACCCCAGCCATGAAAACTATTTTGGATGTGACAGAAACATGACCCTGCAAACACAAACAAATAGATCTTAATAGGAGCTATAATGTGTTCAAACAACAATAAGAAAGATTTTGTACGACAGAGAAAATAGACAAAGCTAAATATTCCTAGTACAATAGCCTCGGGAAGAAGGAAATTCACCTGACATCTCTCCTTGATCAAACCTACAGGGAATGCTTTACTGAAACATTTGTTTTAAGAGTCATAGCTGTTGTCGTTGTTGGTATTAAAGGTATGCTAAGCTTGATACCAAAATCTACATGTGTTGAACTACGTTAATTCATAATTCTGGGATTTAAAAAAGTCAACATTGCTTACTCATTTTGTTCTCTTACTGTTTGTGATGGGATAAGGTGTGGAACCCAAGCTAGTTTCACTCTTTAGCCTTTTACAATAAATTTTAAATTAAATCTTCATGAAGTCTTTCTATCAGAAATCCTCAGGGCAATTTACAACATATGCATGCCCACCAAAAAGAAATTATTTTTAAAAATGCTATTCCAACATATATTGATTCTTTAACACAGGCTTTTCCAGCTGCTGCTTTTAACTCAGATGCCAGGAAACAAATGCGGGATCTACTGCACACAAGGTAAGTACTCTACGATTGCAGCTACAGTCCTTCCCCAAATGTAGGCCTAGCATCATAACCTAAGTTGCAAGTGCAGTACAGCTGACCAGTTAAGCATATATTTACAAGTAGGCACGTGTGAACTGGCTCTCGAAGCCAAACCAAGAAAATATAGCAATATCTAAGGCACTGAGCTATACTGGCTATGGCTCATGGGAGATATAGTCCAAGAAGATGTGAAGGGCTGCATGTTCCTCACCCTTGAAATCTGAGGTGCAAATATATTATCTATGCTTAATTATGTCTCAGTTTAATCTAAGTACAAAATAAAATTACCCCCGCAACTTGGCCCATTTATGATCTAATACTGATGATCTGGCAAAAGGAATGAGCAAGTCTGCTAGTCAAACATCAAGAAAGAGGTGACCATATGATATGGAAGTCAAATACTACTTTACAGAAATGCCTGAATTGATGAGATTAGATTACTGAGAAATCTAAGCATACCAGTGAATAATGGACTTAAAACAGGGCTATACTACCCAAATTTAGGCATCAGTTAAATCAGGCCAGTTCAGACCAATTAGGTCAAATGCACTTGGACTGACTTGGCAAACTGGAGAGTAAAATAAAGTCAGATGTATGCCTGGAATCATGTAGATGCCCTACAAAAGAAGCCGCTTTTTCTTCCTAGAGTGCAATGATGATGGAGGAAGGCACTCAGACTTTGATGGCTCTGAGCAATCTATTTTTCTGATGCTTTCCTTCCTTCGTGGCCCCTGTGCCTGCAACCTTTTTTTGCCAGCATAGCATACCAACTGGAATCCAGCCCTTTTCTCCAAGATGCTGCAAAACAGCACCATATAATAAAAGTGGCAGTACAGAGTGAGCGGGAAGAGAACTGCAATTTGCCTACTATTTACTCAAGCTTTTGGTGTAGAGCAAAAATCTCAGCAGCATTTCCCACAGTGCTTTGGGGGAGGGTTGGGGGGCTTTTGCTTGTGTTTCATTAGCAGGAGAAAAGGGGTTTGTTTTTGTTCTTCCTGTCTCTTTAAAAAGATTCCACATTAAGGAAAAAAAATTATTGTCATTTTTATTTCCTAATCCAAATCAATGGTCAGGAAAAAAACTCAGATTTCCTAATTTCTATTCACATCCAAGATCAGGCAAAATACTGTCCGAACCAAATGAGGTCTGAGTCCAAATTGTTAAATCAGGCCTGAATTAAATGCACAGTGCAGACAGCTGAGTTACACAATACCAGATTAAATTTGCTTGAACATCCAAGTTTTCAGAACTAGAAAGACTATTTTCACTGGGACAATAGCTTGTTTCTTCAAGGAAAATTCATGAAGCCCAGACAAGGCCTCAGGATGGCACATTTGTGTTCCTCACAGGTACATTTGCTACAAGGAACAGCTGTTAAATGAAGGTGAATACACATCTTTAGATATGACACTATTATCAATCTGCAGCAAAAGGTAGGATGAAGTCAGACTAGAGTTAAAATCTACTTTAGCGCCACAGTGCAACTTAAAACTAGAAAAACAGCATCTAGCTATTCCAACATAGAACAGTCCCTGAAGTATATCAGTCTTCTAAATTCCTCCACATCCTATATTATTCTTCTCCCTATTTTTCCCCCTTCTTTGTCACTGCTTTGGTACAATGTTCTTCTTTTCTTCCTGATGTGTGATATACTTCACGGATTGTCCCTGCTATTTTTTAAAACAAAATTTGAGCAGAGTAAACAGTTGCTCATGGGACAACCAAAACAACAATGAATAATTAGTTCCTGCAGGGATCTTATCAACATCTCCTGCAAACAATATAAGGGAGCTACTGAGGTTTCTGCTGCATAGGCAGATATGGGCATCAGTTGAACTTGTTCAGTTATGAATTACTGAAGATATCACACAAAATGCTCTGTACAGCTAGTGAGAGTAAAATACCTTGGGTTTTATAAGCTTTTGTCTAGTTTGAATTGGATTTCAGTATCTTTTTCAATTACTATTAAGATTGAACAAGCCAAATGAAGTCCTAGTTCTAGGGAAAAGGCAGGATATAAATAAAGATAGCAACAGTGGGAGCTGTAACTACTATTATTAAGGATTAGATTTAGCAGAATTCTGTAATATTCAGTATCATCTCAGAACTGGCATGCCATTTACGTATATGTATTCTCATACACATGCACAGTTAGCTATATGTGGCAAAAGTAAGTTTCAGTAGCATTTCAATAAAAACAGAACTACAAATGATAATTTTTTCCCTTGATATTTTTAAACTCTATGTTAATATGCAGGCTAATACACTTCAACACCCATTTCATATATTTAGATTCAAATATACAGAATGGGCATCAAGCCGATCAGGAAATCAGATTATCTACAAGTATCTAACATGTAATCAGCATTTAAGCCAGGTTTGCCTCTGAATAATGTATGAAATAGACTGAACAGAACAAACATAAAATGTGTTATGTCAATTAACAATACATTTCACATATATGCATATGAGCAGATTTGCTTGTATGCACACTCACTCAGCTGTTTACACAATGAACAAAAATGCTAATCATAGTATTTCTCAACCAAACATATTAGTCAGATATTTATATTTGTAATGATACATGCTGGTCTTCCTTTTTAAAATTTCTTTCTGCCTAGATTTTTTAGTTTTGTTAAGTATTACTCTCAGTTATTTTAGTTTTATGAGTCTATCTTCTACACACATATATAAATTATGTATTTTATTAGGTTATACACTCCCCTGAACTCTTCTGGAACGGAGGTATAAAAATACAATTATATTATTATTTATCAATAATAATACTTGACTCAACATTTTCCATTTTGCTCTGTTTACATTTATTGTATATATCCGCTTATAGTTGTATTGTAAGCCACTCTGGAAAAATGTTCCTAAAGAAACAGAAATGAAAACAACATGCATAAATAAATAAACATATTTAATACATCATATCTCACTACAAAACACATTTAACAGAAAGTACCTCAAATATTTCAAAGCCGTAAATGTCCAAAACTCCCATGACTTTCTTCCTTACTTTTGACTGTGCCTTTGGAAAAAAAATTTTTTCATACGTTTAGTAAATGAAAGAGGTGGTAATACTATCCTTTAATTCTAATCAAAACACATCATGATGAATTAAAAAAAAACAGAAAAGAGTAGCATATTATGTGAGTGAAATCTGCTCTTTACCTGCTGGCAACTTTACAGTGCTATGTCAGAAACTAATTAGAATCCTTTGCTTTATCTATCACGCTCACTCATTCAAATCAGATTGAATTTCAGTGAACATTACCTTAATGCTCTCGTTGATTCTGGTAACAAGCCAGGAAAACAGCCTGCTATAAAGATTCTTTGCCAGTGCATCCCGAGCGTAGTAAGCCTAATAGAAAGGAATACAAAAATTACAAGCATTTAGAATTACCTGAACAGCTTCTGGCACAGCCATAAGATGGAAACAACCCATATGTCCTCTATTTTGGGTTAGGAACTGAGACAGGCAGTAATGCTTTGCAGAAATCACAAAATGTAAAGGAATTTCCATATTCCAAACTCACCATCATTAAACCATTATTTTATCAAATACACATAGCACTCATCTTCTGTGATGGAACTGATGGTATCCTAACATGGAGTTTCTGGGCAATCTCAGAACCAGTTCTGTCTACCCTCATCCAAGACACTGTATCAAATACTTTCAAGCTCATAATCCTGGCCTAATCCCCATGTCATTATGTGCCACATCATTTTTTTTTTAAAAGTGTCTCTTATAGGCCTGCAGTGAAATGTTGGACTGACAGAATATTTAAAAACAAAATACAGATCTGTTGGTCGTATCATGTACATAGCCATCAGTATGGGAGCCATATCATTATGGTATGAATCTGCCCCAAAGAGACAGTATATGTTTGAGTAACTGAGCCATGTGAGTAGGACCAATTGTGCAGACACCTTCCAGGTAACTGGTTCCCTGACAAGAAGAAAAGTGCTGACTAGTGGGAAAGGGTCTCACAAAAGTTATGTTGAACACAAAGTTGTATTACTCACAAGCACTCCCCTAAAGCATGAGAACACATTACACAGAAGAACCTCCTACACTTCTGTGTGCATAAGCCAAACTCAAGAACTTGCCTTAAAGCCATCTAATAATATTTCAGATTTCCCACAGTGGAATAATGGAAGAAAGTTATTTTTCAAGAGCACCCACAGAAATCTCTTTTTTGAGCCACATTTAATTAAGTGTGACAAAAGAATTTTTCCCATGTTTCTTACAGATAGAAAAATGCAAAGTAATCTGTAATAACAGTAATAATAAGAATACTGTAAACTACAGTAAAGCAGATAATAAAAAACAAACAAACCATAATTATCATATGATGTTACCTGAGCCACATTTAAGGTTGTAGAGACCTTCTCCTGTTTGGCTTCAACTGTACGGAAACTGAAGGCTCTTTCCAGTACTGACTGGTCAATCCCTGTCAACTCACATATTTCTTTGAGTTCTATGGAAATAAAGAATGTCAACTCAAAACTGTGACACACACACACACACACGCACACACATATAAAACCAACAAGGTTGAAACAATTTTGAAAAATTTCTGAGCAAAATATGAATCAACTCAAGAGGTCCAGGAGCTTCAAGACTATATTTTGAGGACCAGAATACATGCTATGGTCAGGACAGCGAGGCTGCCAAAAAGAGCCTCTTTGTGGAAGCTGACCTTCAATTTGTCCATGGGTGGGAAGCATTTGGCTTTTCAGATTTTTTTTGAATGACAATTCCCAAAATCTCTTACATTAACCATGCTTGGTGGGGCTCACGAGAATTGTAGACTACAACATCCAAGTGGTTGAATGTTCTCCACCCCTGATGTAGCTTATAACTGGCAGAAACACTAATTGTGTAGAGTTTGGCCACCATGGCACAAAATGGCCATACTTCCTTTGGTGACTGCCTAACTGCATGAAGTTCAATAAACTTCATGCAGTTATAAGGTCTAAATATAGCCAAGGTGAAGGTCATGGGGAAGCTATATCAATAGTGTCTTTATGGCAACAGGAAAATATATTTCATCCCAAAATCTCATTGGTTTAATATTCAACTCTAAAACAATGAAGACAGCAAACCTCACCTGATCTGACAAAAGCAGTTTTCAATGAAATTATGTGCAACAGTTCAACATTAATGTAAACATAAACGAATGAGACTGGGATCAAAGAAGATGATTATCTTGCAAGCCAGTCATTGGCATGGTTACTCAGAAATAAGTCTCACTTTATTCAGTTCATCTGGGCTTGCTTTTAATTCAGTGTCCACAGAACTGCAGTTTAAGTCATTCAGTAGTTGTAAAGCAGCTACCTATCATTCCAGAATTCAAAGTTAAGGAACAGAGATTTGTGGTAATCCAAGCTTATGCTATGACAACCAGGTATTTCTTCATTTAGTGAAGTAGCAATAATTACACAGAACATTAAACTGAAATGTCTTTTAGAAAGGATAATAATAAATATTTAGAACTAAAACCAATTTTAAAATTTCAGTTATTAATCTATAAACAATATTATATTTATATTATTTGTATTACCATTTTTATCCTTGATTTTGCTTTCATCTAAGCCATTCACGCGAGATTCAGGCTTGAATTCAATGTTTCCTAATTTTAAGACAGCCGCCACAACTTCAAAAACTGACTGTGTTTCATGGTCCATGAATCCCACAATTTGCATGGCATTCTAGAAGATGGAACACAAGTTTCGTGTATTACATTTTTTACCCTGTCCTTTCGTCAAAGAATTTAAGGCAAGGTACATCATAGTTCCCTCCTTCCAACACACACGCACACACGCACGCGCGCGTACATACGCATATATTTTACTTTATCCTCACAAAAACTATATATCAGACTGTAAAAATTACAACACACAACAAAAGTTACCCTGGGGAACTGAAATCCAGAACTGCCCACCCAGATATTCTAACCACTATACTACATTGGCTCTCACGCATTCTATTTTACTGAGACCATTTCCGCACCACCCTGTTATAGTGCTATTATTCCACTTTCAACATCCTGTGGAATCCTGGGGTTTGCAGTTCAGGGAGGGGGATTTAGAATTCTCAGCCAAAGAGCTCTTTGGCCTCAGTAAAATACAAACCCCAGAATTCCAGAGAATGTTGAAAGTGGAATAACAGAACTATAAGCGTAGGGTGAAAAGGCCCTGAGACTAGAATCTGTCTTTTGATTTACTAGCCATTTCTGCAGCAAGCCACTAGGCTACGGAAGCAGAATATAACACTTTTTCTTTCATCTTAAGAGGCAACAATATACATATTACATATTATCTTCATATACAAAAGTTTACTGAAGATCATTTTTAATTGAAATATTTACAAGCTACCTTTAGAGACAAAAAAAACCCATCTCAAAGTGGTTCCCAATATTCACTAAAAGTATCAGCAGCATAATGTTTCAAAACAAAAAATGAACAAGGAATAAGAACCAACAAGATTAAAAACAACATAATGTTTCTTATACAGATTAAAATCAGTAACACATATAGTGATCATTCTTTACATGTAGTACCTTAGTGTAAAAATAATGAGCTAGAAAAGAGACAACAGTGCCCCTGAAACAGTTTCATTTCTCAAACGTATATGCTTTTGACTCATGAACTTTCAACATTTAAGTCCAGTTAAGACTGAGGCTCTTAATCATTCTGTCAGTCTGGAAAATCCAGTTTAGAAATAGTGTAAAATGAAACAAGTTCATAGAATTAGAATTGGATGGGACCATGCAGATCAAATAGTTTACCCGCTGCTTAGTCCAATACCTTTGGTGCAGTGCCAGATGAGCTACACCACTGGTAAGAAAAAAGGAGAACCTGCCACTTCCCAAGGCAATCTGTTACTTTTGGCTGAAAGGCAGGGCATCCAACGTGAACTGAACAGCACTGAAGTTGGGGGGGGGAGCACTAGTTCTTACCCTAACTGTTCTGAAGTTTGCAGCATCATCCACGCCATTGACTACTGCAGAGCCCAGGCTAAGGTAGTTGTATCGAGTGAAATCTCTCTCAAGTTTAAGTTTTTCTAAGAACATAAAAATAAGTTTTTGTTAATAGCAAAGTTCTTTCCCAAGTATTCCTCTTATCAGATGTAGGAATGGTGGCAATTTTCAATCCATAACTTTAAAAAGCCCACAAAACATTGAAATTCATTATGAAGAACTGGGCAAAGATCCAACAGTGTATTTTTGCTGGATCCCATCGCTTCTGCCACAATCAGCTATCCATTTTCCCTGCTGGAGCTCTTTATGCCCTGTAAGAAGTTGCTCTGGAGGACTGAAAAACCCTCTGGATCAGTCTTTTTCTCCCCACTACAGAGGAGCAGTGGGCAAAAAGAAGAAAGCCTCAGTGCCACCAGCGTCGGTTATAAATGTACACCATCGCATCTTGCCCTCAGCAAACCAATTCAGTTCCACATACAACTCTATTTTAGACAGATTTCTCTTGAAACTGTACTTACGAAGCAGATCTTCTGATCCTCCAGACAATATCTGATAGAAAATGTGAAAATTTCTTTCACCTCTTGGTTGTTTAACAACACGGGACTTCTCCAATAGATCTAGAAGTAAGAGGTAACACTCATTATTTCCCATTCTTTTTGTCCAGTTCACTTCTCTTCTGCTGCTACTGTACCAGTATGAGATCCATTTCCTGAGATAAACAATACCTCACAAGAGAGGGCTTGAACCAATCAATCATTCCCTCCCAAATGCTATTGTTTGCCTGTTACATTTATTTCCAGCCTTTTTTCAAAGGATGCAGTATGTTATACATGGATCTCTGCATCTCCACTTTTATCCCTAAAACAACCCTGTGAACTAGAGAAATGAGAAAAACAGTGACTGGTCCAAGGCCAATGAGCTTCACAACCGAGCAGGAATTTGAAACTGGACCTCTCCAGTCCTAGCCTGACACAGTACCACACTGGGGCCCTTTACTGATCCATGGACACTGTTGTATATGAACGGCACCTTCAACTGAATAATCAGCACACTCGATGATAACATCCAGAATGCTAATTGGTATGCCGAGGTAGCTTAAAACCAGGACAAGTAAGTGGAATTCCATGTAAATGTAAGTTACAGCTTATATAGGGTCAGGTGTCCTGTGGCAATGGTTGTATTGTTTTGTTACCTTTCTTTTTTATACAAGGATGGCTTGAAACACTACCAGTTATATTGGACACTGTCTTTCAGGGTATTAGATAGGAAAAGGCACACTAAAGGAAGTGTGACCAGATAATCTCCATCTTGTGAACTATTGTGAAAGGACATACAGGGACCAAAGCCTTTTCTAAGCACACCTCTGGCATTTTTCCATTACACAAATCAATCTGCTAGAAAAAGATTTTGTGGATTTTCTGCATCAAAGTAAGGATTTAGGTTAAGTTACTCTGGAACCTTCCAAATTTACAACTAGCTAGAATGAACATGAGCAATGCTCCGCTTTCACAACTCAGGTTAAGCACAGACATTTGTGCCTTCAACCTTGTTTGTTAATCTGTTAAATGCAGATTGGGTAGAAGACCTTCTATCTACATGAATACTTTATAACACACACAGACAAATTGTCCCCTGTGAGACTTCGGCTTTATGTTACGCTCCACCAACATTCAGAACAAGCAGCAGAACAATAAGGCTTATTAATATTTCAGTAAGTTACCAAGAGTGTTTTGTCTCTCGTGTCGCCTGCTGCAATTAGAAAAGCATATACACAAAACATTCTATAGAGGACACTCCAAATGAAAGGACTCTTGTTCTTGTGCAGCAGAACAAGGCATGAAATTAAAAAGGCACCACTGGCAGCGTATGGTTAAAGAAAGACATTTGCAGATGTGCACACATCTATGAACATCTGTGCGTGTGTGTGTGTGCGCGCGCACGTGCGTGTGTGTCTTGGAGCAAGTATACTATTTTCCCACATAACGTTACACCTTACAAGTGGTAACAAAATTAAGCTGCTTTTACACATTTGAATACATGATCAACTATGTTGCAGGTAGCCCTGTGCTACAACATGAGTGTCCACTCAGTATTTTCTAGAAAGTAAGTCTGAGAGGAACCTTAACCATTAGAGAGGACATTGAGAGGAACCATGTGCCTATCCCACCACCCTAAGTGAAACCACACAATATATTTTTGCACAACTGTCATCATTCGCTAAATAAACAAACACATACATACATATATACATATATACGCTACCGTTATTAACTAGCACATGCTTTCAATTTCCTTGTTACATGATACACTTTTATATAACCAGTTCCCAAGAACAGTTAAAAGGACAAGAAATTAAAAAGTAACACCATTTAGAACAACAGAGAAACAAAGAAAAAAAACAGAAGATGGTTATGGATTCTAGTCTGCCGACAGTGTGGCTGGCACCTCATATGTCATATACACCCGTTCTGAAGACCTACTGCCTTTTGGTGAGCTACAGATGGGTAGATTAGATGAATTCAATGCCATTTAGCCTGTTGTTGTTTCAGCTGGAGCAAGACATCCTTTCCTACAGTTTGCTACCAACGGTTATCTGGCATCCTCAGCCTTAGGAAGGCGAAAACTTCTCCAGTTAAAAGCACAGCAGCAAAAATAATCAGCCACATTTGTGTTAAGTCTCTCTTACATTCAAAAGGTAAGAGAGCCCTGAGAGCTGTCAACAACCCACATGGGCCTGCTGGCAATCTCTGCTGCATTTCATACCTGGCAAAACATTATGCACAGGGATTTTTGCAATAAATAAAGTGATAGTAACTGTCAACGCATGTTGTGATTTATGCACCTTGTGAAGTCAAGTAATGTCTTTAAGTAATTTGCAGTATGCCTCATTATTTGTCGAACAGGCCAACAATGTGGGTGGAATAGTACTGCAAAACATTAATTTAGCTAGCTAGCTGGTTAAATGCTTATGAAGTATTTTTTTAAAAAAAAAAGTGAGGAGCAAACTCCCCCCAGTTCTCTGACTCAAAATTGGCTCATTACTTATTATTCTCCCCCCTTCCCCGCAAAAAATATGGAAAGAGATAATTCTCTCCTGACTCATTATGGAAGGGGCAAGCAATTCAGAGGCTACATTGCCATATCCGAACTCACTTGCATATGCACCTCCATTGTTAAAAGTTCAGTGCTGCAGTGGCAAGACCAAAATTCCTTTAAAATAGGTGCTTTTGCTTTACAACGAGGCACACAAGAGGCATGTACCTTGTTTTGAAACCAATTAACACCCCTACAGGGCTTCCTGGAGAACTACATAGCTTCAAGGCAATGCACATGTTCACCAATCACCTTTTTTTAAAGAGAAATGCATTTGCTGCTTTAATTGTATCATGAAATGTATTATGGGAACAACTGTGTTGATGAGACTGTATGTATGCATTTGACCACAAGCCCTCAGGGAATTTTAGTTCCCAGCACCAACCACAATGAAGATCTACTTGGAAATTTTGTCCCTCCAAAAACAAATAAAACCTGGAACCAGACAGGGTTATAGAGCTAGAAAGAAACAACTACACTTAGCATTTTTATGCAAGGGCTGAACACATGTTTCTTCAGAGCAACTGGGTTAGGGAACCTACCATGCAAACTGTGCATATACAGAAGCTAGTTTTATATTCTCAGACAAGCCATATTCAGGTATGAAAAACTGTCTGACTTTTAAAACATGAGCAGTTCCACAGTGAACATGAGGCAGCCCCAGTGGTCAGGGTAAAAGAAATGCTCCCCCCTGCAATGGTGTCAAATGCTACAATTAATTTCTGTTCATAGACAAGAGCAACATATATCAATGTAAGCAGAACGTGTATACTAGCAAATGCCAATGTAAGCAGAACGTGTACACTAGGAAATGCCACTAGGAAAAGTCCAGATTTCAGCAACTACCGCATCTGAGCTGACAATGCCGTGCCCTCTCTTAACTCTGTCATCTATTTCAATGTCTATTTTAGATCACATAACCAAACGGAAGCTACTGATCTGAACTAGATCATTTCTATACAGTTCCAGAACGCATACAGTCTGTAGTGATGTGATGGCATGACAATGCTCCTACTCACCCACAACATATACAGAGATGTCACGGTGTCTCACGATGCCTCTCACGTATCTACCATGCAAAAATGAATACTATCATCCATATAGGATGGCTTCTCCTGTGCGCATCTTTCCTACCAAACTGCCAATCCACTGAAAGGTCATGAGGAAAAGGCTGATGTCGTTAGTCCTTGCTCATATGGCGAACGTACTGATGCATTGTATCACATGATGCTGGCTCCTAAAAACCTCTAGGTATGTACGAACTGTGGCAGAAACACCCAACACAAGAACTGGATTTTATTTCAATTTGTTCTTGTACACTAAGATTTAGAGCTCTGCTGGGTCCCACACTCACTCTGACTTCTATACAGATTTATATCAGATTAAGACGAACTTCAGCATGTACTAATCAAAACAACTCAGGGCATGTATTTACATGCCCTGGCATGCTTGAAAGATTATACTGCTTTGGACTGGGAAGGGCTGACAATAGTTATTACTGCCATCTATAATACTACATTTGTGGTTGAGGCACCTGGAAATGGACACAGTTGAAAAGAGGACACTGTACAAGATTCATTACTGACCTGATCCCATAAGCCTATACTTAGGTTTTCATATTTTGCCCCCATGAGTGTGCTCTTCACAGCACTCCTTACACTGCACCAATTACAGCAGCTCCATATAATATTTTGGGGTCACATGCTCACCTTATCTCACACAGATCCTTGACCTACACATTAAAAAGTACATGCCTTGGTTGCCTTTGCTTCTGTATAACACTTTCTGGTGTCAGATGTGTTCGCTAGCAATAAAAGGCACTGACATTTTTTTTAAAAAATAGAGATTTCCTCCCCTAATGTACAGTTTATATGAGAGTCGTAAACATACTGCACCAGACATGAGCTGTCTTGCATCTTTTAATTTACTTGTCTTTTGGCCTTGCTATCTAGTTTGCTTGAATATCTTCTTTCTCCCTTTCAACATGATGACACAGTAAAGGAATTTTTCAGTATGTATTTTAGTCAAACATCTATGGATCTCACGCTTGAACTGGGCTAAGATCAGCCCAAATATTCTCGTTTGCAGTAAGAGTCAACTGGTAAAAATAATGGGCACAGGTCTGGATGTAATTACTCACATGCCACTGGAGACTTTAAAATAAACTATTTCCTGCACTGCTCAGTTGGTTCTCTTAGAAGTTCTAGGCTCGCTCTCTCTCTTTCTCTCTGATTCTCTTCAGAGCATTTTTTTTAACAGAGGGAAGTTAAAGTAATTAACAATTTTCAAAGACAAGCAGTGTTCTTGTTGAAATTTTCCAGAAAGTAGTTAAAGGCAGGAAACCAGATATTTACTATAACAAGCAAGCACCATTCTCAATTTTATTTAAAAAAGTTTAGGTTATACCCATTTAGAGATCACAAACACATGGCGCAGCAAGCAAGATCCAGAAATGTGGGTAAGTAGTCATCAAGGACTGATTTACATCAGCATCACTCTTAAGGCAATTGCTCTGCCTCCAAAGTTATCTAACAAAGCTTCCACTGATCTACTTCTATGCATATAATTCAAATATATTTCCACCCAAACTGTGCAAGAAGATTTCATCAATACTGAAATATATTCTTACACTCACAAGCTAACACACCAGGGCTGCTACTTACTAGGTAAAGACTCACTACAAAAACCGATCACAAAGCATACTCTGGGATCCACAAGTACAGGCAAGCAGGTAAAGCGTCAGAAACAAATTCTGCATATTTCTCTTCAAGTGCCCTGAGGGATCTTTAATTATGGATACTGATAGGAGAAGAAAACTATTCAGAAAAGGTCACTATTAATAAATAATTTATAAAGTAAAATCAAATACCAGATTTTTAATTAAGCAATTTTACTCCAGTGCCATTTTGTTCTATCTATCCATCTATCTGTCTATCTGATATTTATCCACCCGTCTGTCTGTTGAAAACTACTCCTTGGAAACCCACAGCCAATATAAGACAAAGTTGTGCTCACACATTTGACA
Organism: Cyclura pinguis; assembly: GCA_030412105.1. NCBI lineage: Eukaryota > Metazoa > Chordata > Lepidosauria > Squamata > Iguanidae > Cyclura > Cyclura pinguis. Next base: position 209,363,016 of record CM059599.1, read on the forward strand.
AAAAGGCTTAAAAAAACCCAACTATAATACACTTGTAGTCATCACCTACTGTCTCCACTCACTCCAATAAAATATGTTCATATACAGCTGTGGTCAATTATGAGAATCAGGCATATATTCTAGAATGGCAGCGGCCTGGCTTGGTGTGCTGTGACACCACAAGTGTTCTGTGTTCCTGAAGCCTAGCTGTGACCTCAGAATAGGGGTGGACAACTGTACAGGGGAAGGGGACAGTTTCCTGCATGCTCTCCTGGCAGGCTGCACTAACAGGCCACACTTTCAGCTGATTTATAGCCCCTTTTTCCTTCCAGAAGCATGGGAAAGATGGCTCGGGGACAAAGCAGCTTCATTTTGCAGTGGTTGCAAGCTGTTGCTGGGAGGGGAGGCAAAAACCTGCCTCCCTCATGTATAATCTGGTAGCTATTCTTTTGGGACACATGCAGCATACAGGCCAGCCCTGCCAAAGAGAATCAAGCTTCCTGCAATAATATGTCTGAAAATCACATTGATTTTGAAAAAGTAGACGGCACTTCCCAACAAACATTTGAAAAACAAGCAGTGTTCAGTGCTACTGTGCAAAAGCACAATAAAAAGTCCCCTAAGAAAAGATATCAGTTGCACAGTAGCCTAAATTTCAACCAGTAAGAGGGGAATCGGTACAGAATTGCAGTCATGGTGGAAAAAAATTAGGCTTCAGTTCTAGAAATCACCTCTCAGAAGGAACACTAGTAACATCTTTAGAAAGAATATAACATGCTTAAAAGGAAAAATATACGGAAGTACACAATATCAGTTGCTGTGTGCCTTCAAGTTGTTTCCAACTTATGGCATCCCTAAGGTGAGCCTATCCTGGGGATTACTAGGCAAGATTTATTCCACGGATGCTTGCCATTGCTCTCCTCTGAGGCTGAGAGAGTGTGATTTGCCCAAGACCACCCATGGTTTCCAGAGATTCAGCTCCTGGTCTCAGAGTCCTGATCTAACACTGAAATCACTACCCTACTCTGGCTGTCCTGCAGTATCTGTACTTTGTACATAATTTTAGAAGGCAGCACATCCACTGCCAAATCATTTCGCGGGGAAAAAATTCTTAAAAATTGCATATTAAAACTACTGTCCCCACAGTACCTCATGTTACTTTGCTTTCATGGTTTTACTTTAAACCCCTGGTGAACTGTCTTAACACTGGGCAGCAACAGCAATAGCATGTATATTTCTATATGGCTTATCAGCTAAGTGCTCTCTAAGCAGTTTACAATGTGTTACCTAATTGCCCCCAACAAGCCGGGTACTCATTTTACTGACCTGCAAAAGGATGGAAGGCTGAGTCAACCTGGAGCCCGGTAGGAACGAACCCATAACCTTGTGGCTGCAGTGCCCGCATTTAACCACTGCGCCACCAGGGCTCTTGCTTGGGAAATGCCACCTACTGACCTACCCAGTGGTAAGGCAGAGATATTTGCAGGTGAGAACCACACCTATGTAAAGTTCTGCTTCCCAGGAAGCTGCAATACAGACAGAATAGCCACAAGCATCACTTCCATCCTACACCTACTGAATTCTGCTTGTCATACATCTGTAAAAGTCTTAGCCCTTCTTCTCCTTACCAAAACACCATGCCACCCCCTCCCTTTATGAGGGCCTAAGTTAGAGATACAGCTGTAAAGATCTGGAAAAAATGTGGAAAAATTCGGGGACGACAGTTTTATTTTTTGTTTTCTTTTTGCCTTTTTTCCCCCCTGAAGCCTCTTTCCCCCCAGAAAAATTAGCAGCTTTAAAAATTCAGGAGAGTTGGAATAAAAAATGGATTTTGGAATATGTTTTTAATGTGACGAATAAAACAAAGTGTTTATATTTTAATCTCCCCCAAATTATTTCTAAAAGCTATATAACAGGAATATTTTTAAGACAATGTATGTGACCACTGCCGTTCCTAATCTTGATATCCTTTGCTCTGTTCTTCTTATGGGAATGAACGCTTTATGTCTGCTTGACTCCATGGAAAAATAGAGGAAACTAAATAATTATATCTGTTTTTCAAATGTTGGTGGTTTTTTCTATTTTTATTTTGGTTTTGCCTGTTCCTAATAAAATGACAAAACCACAGAGGTCCCCTACAGTTCCTTTTAACTCCATGTATAACAAAAAATAAAAAAATATGAAAAGGAAATTCAGTCTCTTAAGTACTGTCTGAATGAACTGTATTTTTAATATACCAAATATGATAATTATTTTCAATTTTCCATTCCATTTTTTTTCTGGAAAAATGCCCCCCCCCCCCCCATGGCTGCAAAATCTTGTGTAAATGTTAGTTCTTTATTTAGACAACAGCATGAGCATTCACTAAAGCTGTATTTCTATATAATCTTCACTGTCAGGGAAAAATATGTTACTCTGCTGGAATCTGCAACTGGCAGATTTCTTGAATTTACTTCAACAAAGTCCTTTTAAGTCATCTATATGAAATCCAGTACAATCCTACCAACAGCTCAGGTTGAACTCACTTTGAAGAAAGAGACACCTCTTTCATTCAAATGCAGGTTCACATTCGAACAAGCCAGATTCTGAAATGGGAGAAAGACAACTTAGGATTTAGTTGTTACACCAACTCCTTACTTGCTGATTCTTGATTGACCTCCTGCAGTTGGGAGAATGATGGACAAGGAACACAACCATACTCACAAGTGAACAATAGACCAGGATTATGCAGAATCCTGACTCATCATTTCGTGTGAACACATTCACAAAGAATTATTTAAATTTGCTAGTTTTCTCCATTTTAGCTATAATTAGAGTCCTAGAAAGTGATTCAAGAAAAGACTCACTTATTTTTGAAACCATATAAATCAGAGAGACAAAAACAAGAACAACTGCAGGGAAAGGAAGTAATTGATTTCTTAAGAAGTCTTAACAGAAATGAAAAAAATAAAGAAAAAATGCATAAACTTAATTATGTAAGATGAACAGACATCCAGATAGATACCCAAACAAAATTCTTATTTATATGCCATGTGTTCAAATAGTCCAAGAATATTAAGGTCTCCTGAATAATAAGAATAAGAATAAGAATAAGAATAAGAATAAGAATAAGAATAAGGAGGATAATAAGGTCTCCTGAATAAAAGGAGCTCAGCATTTATGTTTCTACTACTGCAATGTTAGCCTCCTTAATCACCAAACAATGCTCAGGGAAACAATTTCTGCTGAGTACTAAATTTCCATGAAGCAGAAAAATAATTTTAAAACACATGTGTGCCTGTAAATTTTGAAGACTACATTAGTATTAAATTAATACGGATAGAAACCTTTTGCTAAAAAACAAAGGTTATAGTCTGACATTCCCAAACCATATGTAACTTATAATACCTGAAGTTAACTAAATTACTGAAGCCTTTACCAAAGAGGTACTGTGATATCCAAAATTCACAAAATGCAAGTTTTCACTAAATACTAGAAAATACTAAATGCTAAAAAACTTCATCAGCTTTTGAAGGGGGTGGCTCCATCAGAGCATTTCATGACACAAGAGCATCTGTTTTGTCCCAGTATTCTCTTTACCATTTGGCAGTGTAATGCAGCTGATCACTCCAGCCCAGAATGCGAGGTCACTCCAGGGTTATTTGATTGCCTACATGGTCTCACAGTACGAAACATACCCAGCTCCCTGTGACTAATGGCTTAGAGAGCTGGGTATGTTCACCCTGGAGAAGAGTAGTTTTAAGAGCTGGCATGACAGCCATGCTTAAATATTTGAACAGATGTCATACATATGACAAAGCAAGCTTGTCTTCTGCTGCTCCACAGACCAGGACATGGAGCAATGGCTTCAAACTACATACAGAAGGAGAGATTACACCTGAACATTAGGAAGAACTTCCTGACAGTCCTTGCTGTCTGGAAGTGGAATATGCTGCCTTGGTGTGTGGTGGAGTCTCCTTCTTTGGAGGTTTTTAAACAGAGGCTGGATAGCCATCTGTCAGGACTGCTCTGATTGTGCATTCATTCATAGCAGGGGGTTGGACTCGATGGCCCTTGTGGTCTCGTCTAACTCTACGATTCAAATAGGTCACATTAAGATTATAAAAAGCAATACTCACCAGTAGACACCACACTATACACCCACTCCACAACTCCACATAACAATATATTCTAAACTAAAAGTAAGCTGCGCTACACTAAACTTCTCCCTTCCTTTTGTTTCCAAATATATACATTTCAACATTGTATTTTTACAAAACACACATTTTAACTTTTCCCTTTTTTTCAGTTCAATTATAAATTGAATGCACATTTGGGAAAGGAATACATGTACATCACAAGCAAGAAATAAATGCCACTAGCATAATACACGCTGAATGATCCAGGAACAGTTATTTTTAGCCACTTCCTCTTCTTCCATTGCACAGTAGGGACCATCCTGGCTAACCAGTCTTTTCCTTTCTTTTTTTTTCTTTCTGTATGGTAGGCAAATGAGTTTAAAGTTAAATATAAACTTGCAGCCTGACAAACCACACACTTCCTTCCAAGACATATGTGTCATCCCAAAGGTCCACTAAGAAAGAATGAGGGAAAAATCTAACACAAAGGAGCATTGCCCAGACAAGGATTAATGCCTCTTCTCAGAGCAGTAGCAAATTCAGAACTACATTTGAGCAGGAAATGGCAGTATTGTTAACAGCTTAGTTAACCCTTCCGAATAAGGCAACAAGCCAATGAAATAATGATCCTTGCATCAACTAAGTAGATGCACAGATGCATTTAAAGCTTTTGAATTTCAGTACAGAAAAGCAATATGAATTTTATAGCACAATGATTATTGGGCAGATATTCTTTCAAGTTGTTGGAGCACCCAGTGTGTACAAAGAGAACAAAGATGAGTTAAAAGAGAGATTTACAAAGTGTTAATGCAAATTTCTTAAATTTGGGTCCATGTACAAGCTTTGAGAGTCTATGAACTTGGTGCAAAAATGATTTATCTTTGATTTCCTTCCTGTTACTTCAGCTTCTTCCTGTTACAGTGAGTTTTAAAGCAAAATTTTAGCCCATTCAAAGGTTCATCGTAATTTTTAATTCTGGACTACAATACATGAAAGAAATCAATTTCCAACACAATAAAATAAATGTATGCAAAGTTGCATCTGGGTCATATTCCTAAAAGAGCTAAGCATCTCTGATCTGGACAGCACATGGCTATGAATGAGCTGACAAAATATTTCTGCATTTCCAAAAAGCCATCTATGGCATTGATTTCTTGTTCGATTTCTGAAGAAAGGAAGAGATGGCAGGTAAATAAAAACTGAGGATACCTCATGATTCTGAAAAAGGCATAGCTTTGGTGCTTAATTATAGCCTTGTAGTGTTCACTGTTGTGAAAATACCCATACTGATTAAAAGCTCTAAACAGCTATTACTGTACATGGTTCCATGGTTATTTTCTAGTCTATCATTATAGTGCAGAAAGGTAGGGCATAAATTCAAGAATTCTGATCAGATGAAGTTGACAGTATTTTGTACCGCATCATTCCCTTCTCCTTCTTAGTTGATTACCTGGAAAGGAAAAAACCATAACCTGACAGATGAATCAGAGAGGCCACTCAGATGAACTGGATATGAGCACAGGAGAACTGATCTGCAGCACCTCAAAGTCTTGCATTTCACTAAGGGCATTTCTGAAGTTTGTGACTTGACATTTTTTAACGTCTTTTTATTCCAGGTTTCTTCTACTGTGGAAAGCATGGTCACAGACATGAGGTCCCCAGATGGTCTCCTATACAGGCATCAAGCAGACCAGAACTGCTTCCCCACAAGACACTTGCATGTGAACTTATTACTATTCACATGTAGATAATATTTTCAAAAACTCAGATCTGAAATGTGAGTATTCAACAGAACAAATTATATAGCTTATGCACTAATGCAATATCCTCACGTATTCAAAGCCTGATTACTTTCTTGTCTTACAAAACCATAATCCAGGTGCAAACAATAATGATCTTGGCCCAGTAAAATATGATGACTCGCAACAAGTTTTTCTTTTTGAAGGTACAGATGAAACCCAAAGGTTGTAATGTTTAAAAAAAAAAAGTTAAACAAATTATATTAAACCACAAATGATTTAAAAGCAATTTCAACGCACACCAATCAAAAAATAAGTATCAGCTCTATTTATTTCTTTGACTGAAAATCAGTAATGTATCTATGCACTCCCTCCTCCACTTTTGCCAGACTTCCACTATTTGCTGAACCATGATTTGTCATTATAGCTGAGTTAGGAAACTGAAATTTAAGCTCTGACTACAATCTAAGCTTACAAACTTAGAATTAAAAACCTTTATTTATGCAAGCTTTCCTTTTTAGTGCAGCCTCACATCTATTATATAATCCATAGAAAAAGTAGAGTGTACAGTCAGCCCTCCACATTTGTGGGTTTCACTTTTGTGGATTTGATTATTCACGGATTATTTGCTGTCACCTCTGCTGCCTCCCTATCCCATTTTTAATAGGGACTGGAAGTCTTGTGAGACTGAGAAACTGCGAATGAGGCTTGTAAATCCTTATTAAAAATGGTGTGGGGCAGCAGTGGAGGTGGCAGTAAGTCCCACAGCCACCCACTTCTGCCTTATGAAGGAACCCTGATGTCTCAAAGGAATCTACGGCGGGTTGAATGTGGTGATCATACTTTTTTGTGTGTTAAATATGGTTTGGGAGGGTCTACAGTTATTCAGGATTTTTTCACTTTCATGGGGATCCTGTGCCCCTAACCCTACCAAATGTGGAGGGATGGCTGTATTTCTATATTGGGTATTTGTTTATTCTGTTCTACCACTGCTTTGAAATTTTATTCTAAATATATGTAAATAAATTTTTAAAAGTAGGATTACCGTTAGTAGGGAATTGCAAGTCTGATTTGTAGATTCAGACAGAAAGGGAAAGCTGTGGTTTAAACCCGTGAGATCTTACATGAAGAGATAAGTGGGAAACAAGGAGACTTCCACATGTCACTGGGCTGCAAATCCCAATATTTTTCACTGTTGATTACAATGCTAAGAGTTGTTGTTGCTGCTGGTGGTGGTGTTGTTGTTGACTGTCATCAAGTCAATTTTGACTTACGGTAACCTTTTGAATGAGAGACCTGTTATCAATAGTCCTGCCAAGTCTTGCAAACTCAGGGCGTGGCTTACTTGATTGAGTTTATCCACCTCCTTCTAAGGATTAGTGTCTTTTCTAATGAATCCTATCTTCTCACAATATGTCCAAAGTATAAGAGTTTCAGTTTAGTCATCTCAGATTCTAGGGAGAGTTCTCGACTGATTTGTTCTAATAGACCTTTATTTATGTTTCTGGTTGCCCCAATAGCTCATCTCAGGTGAGTTTATTCTCATCCTATCAGCTTTCTTCACTGTCCAGCTTTCACAATCATATAAAGAAATTGTAAATACAATGGCATGGACAATTCTGCACTGAAGGTTACAGCCCAGCACATCTGGAGGTTTATATGTTTTCCACCCCTGTATTAAGGCATGCAAGAGAAGAGAGGAAGGAAGAGGGAAAGGATGTGTGTAGGTACAATGTCAGTTCTCAAGTCCCACAAAATATATTTTGTTAAACTAAGATAGTTACATTTAAAAACTGAACAAACAAAAAATAAACATATTAAAATCAGTTGCCTCATCAAGGGACACCTTTTCAAACCTAATGAATTGCTGACTGGCTGATTAAACACTGCAATCTTGTTTTTCAAAATCCTTACTTTAGAATAGAGTGCGTTAAAAAGGAAATTCCAGTTCTTTGATTTCACATTGAATGTATTTAAAAGGCAACCCCCAACGAGACTGACATTTTTAGATCAAAGGGTCCAATTTTTACAACCTGCCTGGAGGCAAGTGTGACAGGAGATGGGATGGCAATACTTTCCTTAAGCAGGAGGTTATTCCAGTGAGAAATGTGTGTAAGAGAATGAGGTTTTCTTCCTGAGCAAAACCTAGTAAAATCCAGGCTGTCACTAATTCTTATCTTGAGATAAAAAAAGAGCAACTTTCACTAGTGATTTCATGCTTCGATGAAACAAGACTGTTAAGAATTCAATTACAAATCAGCTGTGCAAAATACAAGCTTGTGAGTGGCTCATAAAAGAAAGGCAGATAAAATAATCTGAGGAAGAAGGAAGAAGGTGGGGTTGTCATATTTCAGTTCCCCTAAATTTGGACAGCGTAACATGCACAATGTGCAAAGAAAGCACATTATTTGCTGCATTATTGGTTTACCATTGTGTTGCTGCCTTGATCGCATTTAAATATTAAGCACTGATCTGACACAGATGGTAATTTGGAAGGTTGGCACCAAGTTTCTTTTGGTCCTTAATCAGTAAAGTAGCATTTCTTCCCTGCCCCTCAACCCTGCCACAAACTCCTAGCTTCAGACTCCTTGAAGCCCAGTGGTAACCTCAGTTCAGTCTCTCTCGCACTGGATAAAATAGGAACATCCTTAGTTTCTTAGAGAAAACAAGGAATAAACTTGTTTTAAAACAGTATTTCTGTACTTACTCTAAAAGAGCTCAAGTGAGCAGAACTGAGTGACTAGGAGTAAAATCCACAGATTTCTATGAGACTGTTTGTGAAAACAGGTAGTGCTGTCACTGTCTCTCACTGAGAACACAAAGAATCATACAGTTTCTCTTATGATCACACACCCTTGACTCTCATTCATCTCTCTCCTTTTCTCTTATGCACACACATTCCATCCAAAGAAGTGGTTTCCAAGGGATCTTTACTCCAAGCACCCACCTGAAAAGATAGACTTTAAATCAAAACATTAAGAAGAAACAGAAAGAGAAATATCAAAGCAGGCTATAGAGTGCTGGACAAAGTTAAATCTTGTTGGGAACAACAGGGTTGGAGAGGAAAGAGAAAGCTGACTTTATCCCCAGTAAGAATACAGTTTTACTAAAAGACACAGATCAAGCCTTAGTAGAAAGTTCCATCTTCAATCATATTATTACCTTCCACATACATGCTTTGTAGCTCTTATCCAGACTAGATCCTCCCTGATTCTACTGGAAATTCAATGGTATTTCCTGCCATCTACTTTCACCAATTCTCTAACAGATTCAGAGAAAAAAAATAGCTAAGAGTTCAAAGAAAATGTCTCTAGAACTTACAACACAGCACACATGTTGCAATTATTCCAAGTAGAGCACAATAATCAAGGTTGCCAGAGAGATGCTACTGACAGCTTCTGATTCTCTATGTTCTGTGATGCTGACTGTCAGTGGAAATGAAAATAAGGTCCAACTAGAATAGCTCAAGTGACAAAGACTTCCACAATTATCCTGGAGCTGTGTGGCTTGAGCATGAGAGTTTGTTCTTTCTCTTTTTAAAATCTTTCCAGCTCATCCTGTATCTAAAGGTCTCAAAGGAGGGTACAATCAATAGCAATTTACATATTTTTTTTTAAAAAAATTAAAATCATTCAACCATCAAGAGAAAACCTGCACCCCATGATCTCACTACCATATAGAGAAATTTTGTCCTTTAGATCCCATGTATTTTCCACCTGACATTTTCTTAGCAAAGGACTGAGAAGGGAAAGATTAAACATTCTTCTCATCAGACTTCTGCTTCAGCTTGAAATTAATTTATAGTCAATTTTATAATTTGGAGCTGTGGTGCTCTTAAGATGAGCCGTGTGCGTAACCTGTTTGGCCCTAGTTTCTTTAAACACAACTTCATTCTGCCAATTTTCCACCCTTCTTTGTACACTACAAATTTGAGGAATTATGCCAGCTACCTATCACAATAAATTAGATTTCCCTCTCCATGGCATGCTGGAAGTCATAAAATGTGTCTACACTCTAAAATTTATGCCAGTGACTTACAGTTGCTTATAACTCCTCCAAGTGGGTCACCTTTGAAGTCAAACTCGATATCCATGTATTTTCCCTGTGAGAAGGACAGATTGGAAAAAATTATATAAGGAAGAGAAAGCTGCCTGACATCTTTAAACTGTTGCCTTGAGAGTTCCATTGTTTTAATGCGTTTATATAAGAACAAACCAAGGGTGAAAAACAGCCTGAAAGTCATTTTACAGTCCCTGCTATGCTACGTACTTTCACCACCAACGATAAAGTTGCACTGCTGAAACTGGTTGCAGCGTTGCAGCCAAAATTAGCAGAACATTGTTTCCCCACCTCATTCTGAAGAATTTTTCCAAGTCTACCTATTTTACAAATTCTGCAGTACTGCAATCCCAAAGTTTCCATGGGTGGGGTCCAATGCAGCTCCCTTGACTCTGGGAAGCGGACTGCCCCAATACAAAAGTTAGTTAACAAATCTAGGATGAGATCTCTCAGGTTGCACTGTGAATGGTAAAGAGCACAAGACAAAAGATCAATATGTAGTTCTAAATCTGATTTTTAAAACTGATTTTAGGTTTTCTTTTAAAGTATGTTTTAAATAATATTTTCCAATACTGTGTCATGCACTGCTTTATCATCTTGGTAGACAGAAAAGCAATTAATAATACTTGTGACAAATATACAATAAACACTGAAAGAGCCAATTGATTAAGGTAGCTTTTATAGGAGTCCAAATTGCCACTAAGCTGATGAATAAATATCTGGTAACTGCAAAAACCATGGTATCCACTGCTGGTTATTTACTGAAGATATTCAAGCTCACTTTAATATTTATTGGTAAAAGATCAGCATTCTGCTCAAGATCCACTGAAAGGTTTTCCACCAAACATCACCATTCCCCAAGCCTACTTCTTTCAACAAAATTCAGTACCCCCTGTTGCACAGGGCACAGTGAGGCAGCGAACAGCAATTAAACCATTCTTTGTACCAATATACAATACAAAGGTACTATACTTATTAAAGCATAACCAATAGGCTGCAAACAATCAAAATAGCATCACAAATCATCAAATGTTAAGGTGATTTTATTAAAGTATTTTCAGCATGAGCTTCAAATTCATCAGAACGGACTCATTTTATTTCTGTAGGGAGGTTGTCCATAGAGTGGGCATCACCACAGAAAAGGCTCTCTCTCCTGCATGATTCATGCTTGGCAAAGTTACTTTTTTAGACCTAAGTCCAGTTGCTACTCTCAAGTAAAGCAGACCCACTGAATCAGTGTGATTTACAGAAGTGCTGACCGGTGTAAATTGAGTGTTTGAATCAGTGGGGTTACTGTCATTGATACACAACTGGATTTAGGTCTTTGGATTACAATGCCACCATGACCAGTATTGTTCTCCAAAAAAGTACATGTTCCATATTCTACGCCAGTTGCACATTAAAATGAGGCATAACCTGGAAGGCCTCTGATGTTTACTGCAGCAGCCAGGCATGTCTATATGGGTAACAGATTTTTCTCTGGTATCCTGGTCCCAACCTGCTTAGGGCCTTACAGGTTAACCTCAAAATCTTAAACCTGGCCCAGGAGCAAACTGGCAACCAGTATAGGTCTTTCAACTGACTCACAAATTATATAATAATATTTCCCTTTTATAACTAACTATATAGCCTGTTGCCATTGCTGTTTCTTGGTCTATAGTCAACTGCAGCCTCTCTCCTGGTCTTCTGATTGAATTTTCCACATCAGAATAGATCATTTCAGTAGTGGCCTTACTGCAGTTTATTTACGGTAGCAGCAACTTTAAACAAGATTAAAGGGCATTACTATTTACAATGGTAACAGCAGTAAAGCACATATCAAAGAACAGATTATGGATAAACCACAAGGCTAATAATCCAACCCAGCTCATAAGGAGTGATGTTTCAAAACTGTAGAGGCATCTTTTTTGACCAACTTGCAATATTTTCTACTTAAGACTGTCCAAAACCATTTAAAAACCTTTCAAAGCTCAAATCCATTATATTTTCAAAGCAAAAGACAACAGGCACTGTCCTAGGAATGGTTTACTGCACAACCCATCTGCCACCTATGTGCAGATTTTCTATGTGTACTTACAGGTGTGTGTGTGCATGTGAATGTGCTACACTGAAATGATATAGACTTTGTCAGAAGTAGATAAGACAAAAACTGGCCTGTTTAAAAAAAACAGAGAGGAGGTTGAAGGGGTGGGTGGGGAACTAAGCAGCAGAATAGTGTTCAGAAATGACAAAACTCTGTTGGTTCAGGATATTATTTTTTGTTTGTTTGTTTGTTTAATTAACTTCACTGCCAATGTCCCTAGTGCCTATTCACTTGCTCTCTCCCTCCAAGCCCAAAGAGCAGCAGCCTAGAGGGAGAAGGCACAGCAAAGAAAGGCTGTAGCTCTCTGCCTACTGTTTGCCCACTGGAGAATTCAAGTGATCTGGTAGCAGCAGAAAGGAAGAGGAACGGGGTCAAGTCACTCTGAGCATTAGCTGTGGGGGTCCTGATGGAGTATGGGTCATGTCCAGAGCCTGAAGGTGCTGACCTCTGACACTAGCCTGAAAAGAAGCCAACAGTAGATGGCTTTGTGTGGAAAAAAACCAAGAGGTTCTGCAAATGAGAGGAATGGTAATAAACATAAGCCCAATGTCCACAGCCTAAAGAGTGCTGAAACAATGTGTGTAAGCTTAATGCAATCATACAATGAAGCAGACATCCAAAAGCTTCACCCATATTTGGGCTTCAGAATTCATTGCTTTTGGGGGGGCTGTTTTTTCCCACTCTGAAGGAGGAGGGTGATAACTTAAAAAGTGCCATAGTTTTCTAGTGTCAGTGGATATTTCACCATCCTGTTGCAAAGGTTTTCAGCAGTGGGTCAATTCATCATAAAACCAGATCACTCCATAATATATTTTATTTGCAGATGGAGGAAACTGATATGTTAACCTGGACTTGGGTGAAGTGGATTTATTCCATCTCTTTCCGCCTGAGGAGAGAGGGACTTGCTAGCATCTGCAAGGAGACTTTATCCCAGACCAGCAAGCAAATCCACTTAGGAAACAGGTCTTGAATCTTTGCATTTGCTCTTGGGCTAAAACGAGGAGTTAAGGATTCTGCTGATTTCTCGAATATATGATGGTCTATCAAATTCCAAACCTGAGGGAGTCCTTGGTATGCTGTTGAAAAACTTCAGGATGGTGGACACGAACAGTAGCCGTGTTCAGGGTACATATTGGGGGGACCAGTCTATGACTTCCTGGCTATGATAACTGATCACCATAAGGCTTCCTCAGTAAGTTATTAGCATAACATATTCAGCAGGACATACTCTTGTTCTGGTGTTCTCAACTGGGTGAGGATGAAGGTCTGGAACTGCAGAGCAGGATGCCTCTCCACCCCAAAGGTATGACAAGACTACTTTCCAGTGAAGTTTAAACTGATAGAGACCATTCACTCTGCAGAGGTGGTGGATGAAATAAGATGGTCTCTCATCTGAACTCATTTGTGAAATTTACTATTAAGTTAGACAATTGGGAATTCATAGGACTACAGTTTTAAATTGTATGCCTTGCACACTAACGGTAATTTTGATTGATGCATGGGAAGTTTATACCTTAGTGGAGAGCTGGAACTAACAGCAGCTCATAAAAGGCATGTGCATTGGGGGCAATGTGATTAAGATATCAGTACTGGGGAGTTTAGGTGCTGGGGAGCTTGAATACACAGCCCAGAATTCAGATCAGGCCTGCAACTTGCCTGTTTGCAGCAGGGGTTGGGGGGGAGGCTTACCAAAGGGACATGCTTGAACTCCTCAGCATTGTCATCGCATTTGCACCATCTGTCCTGACATGCACACAAGACCTGGAGCTCTATCAGTGCCATCATCAGGGTAGAGCACCCACTTGCAAGTTAGCCAGGGGCTTGAGAATCATTGGGGAGGTCATCAAGAACAGCCCACCCTGGGGCCTCTACGCTGTAGAGCCACATCTGAGAAGTGTAAGAAACTGGATTGTGTTTGTTTACTTGCTTGTTTTTGGTCCATCGATTCCTTGTGATTTTGTTAAGGTCATCCTTAAATTAGCAGTTGTCTATATACAACTCAAAGCCAAACATTTTAATTTTTGTAAACTGACTTCAGACCCAGTTTTGGGGAAAACATGGCCTGTAAATGAACAACAGCAATAACGATTCCTCCTCCTTAATATATGTTAAACCAATTGCTCCTGTCATTTTGAAAACTTCCACTGAAGAAAAGATGCCATGAAAATAGCCACAGAGCCACTTTCCTCAAATGTATACTGGAGCCCTGTGAGTAGTTTGTGTCCAACAAATCACTAGTGTCTCTACCAAACCTGCACTGGAAAGTTGGGGGAGTTATTCGATAGGGTCCCAGTGGAGAGCACAGAACTACAGCCAGAGAGGAAAATAAAAAACAGCCTGGCACAGATAAAGAATTGTTAGAAGGTCCACATGGAACCTTTTAATCCTGGCTTAGTATTGTTTTGCAATGATACCTGACTTGATAAAAGTTACTATTTTTGAGTCACACACACAATTTCTGTTACCACAAGCTTCAGACAATTAACTAATCCAAGAATGGTGTAAAACAAAATTTAAATTGTAACTGCTGTCACCAATAGTCCCAAATTTTGCTGTGTAGTCTCCACTGTGTAGCCTCCACTGTGTAGCCTTTTAGCATTTGCTGCGTAGCCTTTTAGCATTTGGCTAAAAACAGGTGTGACTATGCAGTGCCCACTTTAGTATTCCATTCAAAGCCTGCATCTTGCTCTAACATAAAACTCACAATCCATATATCCTTATCCACAGAGCATTTTTGTTTTGGTTCATATTGTTGTTTTCCCAGTGAATCTGGCTCATGTTTCTCACCCTACTCCTACTCCCCAGTCAAACATGTGAACAAGAGCATGACTCTTCAGGGAAGGATAAAACACGGAATGTTAGTGCCTCCAAAGGAAGCTAGCTGCCCTTTCCACCTCCGTCCACCTCACTTGACCTCTGTTGGCTACAACTGTTCACAATGAATACAGTAGCATATGCCCAGCTCACAAATTTTACTTTATACATTATCCATTTATTATGAATCCATTTATTGAAATTCACCTTTTAAAAAATCCAACCCAATTAGAATTCTAATAACAACCTAGCTTCCCTCCCTCTACCCCCGCCCCATATCTCAATAACTAGTTCTTTACAATGATATCATTTTACAACAGGGGTGCTCTCTGTAGTACACAATTCATTGGCCAGTCTCACCAACATTACCCAAACTTTGAGGGATATGTATTCCTCAACAGGAGGCCTTCACTGAGGATGCATCCATTCTACCACAATTTAAACCTGCCCTTAAATTGTTGCTAAAGAAGGCTGCCCTCTACGACAATGTTAATGGCCTAAAAATAGACGGCAAAATCAAAGAATTTAATATTCAAGAAGAAAAAATAAAGAATGTAGCTGATCTTTAGATGAACTCACAGCTTCCAATATTTGGATGTGATGTCATTTTATTCCATCTCATTCATGGTCCATTCACACATCCCAAGCAATTCAGAATGCTTTAAGTGAACCAGATGGCCTTTCTATGCTTATTTCACACATGGGTAATAAATGTGTCCCAGCGCTGATTAAAGCTTTTAATTCAAAGATCCCTCTCCCCACTCCCAAATATCCCCTTAATTGACTTATTTAGATTAAGGTAGAAGTCCGAAAAGTGTGAAACGGTGGTCACATGTGGCTCCCAGAGCCACTCTGTGGCCCCTAACAATATTTTAAAGCCGTAAAAGGCCCCTAAATGCACTCTTGAGAGGTGTGGAGAGCATTTCCACTACATCTGTAGGGCACATGGTTTCCTTGGGGGTCAAAAACAATTTTTGCAAAATTCTCCCCTATTTTTCACACTACCCTCAGCAAATTTAGACCCACAAAGGCCCCAAAACATGATGAAAATGTCCCCTATACCCCCTACAATGGCCTTTGTGGCAAAAAAAAAAAAACCAACTGATTTTTTTTTTAAATGGAAGCAGGTGTGGCAGAGAGGTGCAGCTCTCCAAGGTCTGCTAGGGAGGACACTAATGTAGCCCCTCACCTTCTCCAGTTACCCACTCCTAGATTAAGGAGTCATCCTTTGATATTAATGGTGTTCAAGCCCAATTTCTCCATGTTTCTTTTCCTTTTCCCAGGATGTGCTCTTGAACCTTAACTGTAAGGGCTTGGTTGGCAAACTTTACATTTTGGCTAGGATTCATATCCTTTATATTGGCCGCTAGTTTACTTGCATTTCACTAATGACAACTACAAACTATCTCGGGCAAAATACAGTCCTGTAAGACATTATTGCTGCCTTACACACCATTCCTCTTTAGCAATGTTCAACAAGAGATATAAATATATTTAAAAACAGAACAAAACTCATTTTAAAAACCAGAGGCCAGACAAACAATGTTGCTTTAAGCATACACTGGAGGTTCAACAGAGAGCCTGACCTCCTTCGGAAAGAAATTCCACAACTGAGATGCTGCCTACAGACGCGCTGATCCATCAGAATGGCTCCAACATATCTACACGTATTATGATTTTATGCAGTAATTGCCACAAAGACTTCGGGAAATTTCATTCCAGGAACTACATAATTCTACAAGTATGAGTTGGTCACACATGCAACAATCTAGAGACAGAACTAGTAGTACATATTCTTTTGATTTCCAATATTATTGTTCCCATAGTGACCCCCAAGCAGGGAGATCCATCCAATCCTGTTTCTGATTTTTGCTGTCAGACACAAACTCTAGCAATATTACTAGCTGTGTTCAAACAACTGTTAGCAGCAACAAGTCAGAACACAACTGGCTGAAACTGCTAGGAGTTACTGAGAGGGACAAAAGCAGTATTAACATTCTTATTATTTGTTATCTATGGATTACTTACCTTGGAAACATGTATGATTTGTATTTCACCTGGTCTGTTGTTCATAAAAAAAACTATGTATGTTTACAGAAAGGGGACCTGCTTATTTTAACATAAGATCATCTTGCAACATTTAGGATTTAAATGTATGGCTAGGAGAAAGATATAAATGCTGTATCCTTATGTTCAAGATATTTGAATAATACAGTAACCATTTTTTGCCTTGCTTTTAATAACAGTCCTCAGAACACAGCTACAGAAAGCCAAGTACAATGACTATGACTTGATATTGGGTTGGATTCAATGCTGCATGAACAGAAGGAGAGCTGTGCTCTCAAAATAACCCCAGAAAAATCTAGGGAGCAATTGCATTAGATTTCCATTTTACTAATACAAAGACAAGTTGGAAATGATTAATGATTATCAAACATTAATTCTACATTCTGCTGTAGTTTCTAGGTCAGCTCTCTTGACAATGTTTTTGTTTTTTGTATGATTGAAACAGATACTTACGAATCTTGAAGAGTTATCATTCCTTACAGTTTTGGCATTTCCAAAAGCTAGTAGGGAGAAAAAGAGAGAGGAAATAAAGTAAAACATACAGATGTCTAAACATTAAAGCTCAGCCAATTTGCAAGAACACGTATTACTTTGAGACGGTGCCAACCTTAATGGTTGAATACTTCCAAGTGACAGATGATGGAGTCACAATTCAAAGCATCTTTATGTGCACTGAAACAAATGCAAGTAGAAACTCGAAAGCTAAAGCCATCACTTTTTCTATGAAATATTTTATTACAATATAATGCATTCAAGATGCAGCTATTTTGTTTATTAATAAATTAGTAATGAACAGTGTGCACCAGCACAATATTTCCGCCTAAGAGAACGAATTGGAGTTGGAGCACTTGGTTTAGAAGATTAAAGCTCCGACCAGCTCCTGCACTCCTCTCTCACAATACTGGAAGACAGAGAAGACAGACAACTTCTTCCACGTATGCTTTTCTGAGCTAATTAGTCACAAAGTCTAGAATTGCCAAGCGTTTAGGATGACAGAGAAGGATCAGGAAAATGCAAGTCATGATTTGGTTATGACAACTGGTCTCCATGTGTTCAACTTCTGTGCATAGTAAGGGGACAGGTTGTAACACCTTCACAGCACACAACTGGCTTGCAAAAGGTTCCAGGTTCACTCCCCACCGTTTCTAAGTGGAAAGGAGAAAGACTCCCATATAATTCCTCAGAGACTTTCTCCCCAAATATTGAAGGTGGACTGACATTTTCCAGCCCATACCATACCCCCGGAATACCCCTTGACCACCCAAAATCAACATAAAAGCTCAACTGAATTTTCACACAGGAAATCATAGCACAACAGAAGCAGGAAAGGAACTCATTGATGGATTTTTTTGTGTTAATAAAAAAAAACGCTTTGCAAATAGTCTCCCACAGGAAAACAACAGAACAACAACAATGTCATATGATAAGTCCTAGCCAAAGATGCTATTACCCAGTAGTAAGCATGATTTACCTGCCTCATGTGATGACGCCCTGAATGTCATCCACATTTGGCCAAGGAAAGGGGAAACATTAAGATATAATGGCAAGCTGTGATATATCATTACATGAACAAACAGAAGGTTCTCATGCTCACGTGCACCATAGTCAATAGCACATGGCAATTACTACCTTTCTTTTTTGACACAAAGCAACTTCAGTTCCAATCTTTCATCCAAAGCATCATGGTGTTTGCTCTGCAAGCTAGGAGTAGAGACCAGAGCTTGATCCTAGCTTCTGATCTTGGATTTCAGGATGCAAACTGTGGTTTGCCTCTAATCAGGTTCAGAGAAAGGAAATCACAGCATGCAAGGGAAGTGGATGCGAAGAGCACATGAGCAAGAGATCTCTAAACTGCTCACTCATGGAGCATTAAATCATGGTTAGGTCTTCTGCCTGAACCGCTCTCAAATTATAATCCATTCTTTGTTTAAACTAGAGAAGAAAATGTTTGCTCATTATTGTCCTACTTCATCTATATTTGGGATTCACATTATACCATGTGGAATTAATGCTTTAGATTATGCTTTTGTTTGTGATTCACACTATACATGTGGAATTAATGCTTTAAGTCATCTCTTTTGACTTTGAATGATGACCTTCCCATCTCATACACCAAGGAATCTATTTCATAGACCAATGTGGTGCACTGGTCAGCTTCCCCATCAATAAATAAGCCACTTTCAGGTCAAATATATATTTTAGTGGGTGGAAAAATGTTTTTTCTGCATTAGTAAATTTGCATTTCAAGACTTCCCAAGGATCAAAGCACTGGAGCCAAACGGCAGTATGTGATGTTGGTGTTAGTCCATAAAAACTGAGATAATTGTTCTGAAAACTTTACATAGTGCAGACTATGTAAGCAATAGGTCATCTTTCCAGTCGCTTGACTGCATATCATTAAACAAAGGGCTAAACACTGGGATCATTTATAAATGAATGGAGAAGCAAATACAAATGAGCCATTATAAATGTTTAGAAGCAAATTCTTCAGTTTGACCATAAGTTCATTGTTTTCATATATTCATCTACTGTAGCTGGAATTCAGAATCACTGGTAACTTAGGCAAGCAAAATTCTTAGGACATTTTTGCAGTGTAGCTTCAAATAGAAGCAAAAGACAGTATTATTTCAATAAGACTAGTGAATTAGTTCCTCTTGAAGTGATTGCAAAAACCGAAAGAAAAAGAAAAGTGTCTCAACTTTTATATGACAAATTATGTTAGTCAAACTGCAACCAAAGGGAAATAGTCTCTGTGCCACCACCTATTTACGGCAGGTCATGACTCCAACACTGGGAGGAATATATTTTTCCAGAACACCTTTTACAGAGGTTACATTTTCATGGCCTGATGCAGCAAAAGATACTATCACCATGGAAACAGACACCTGCACACACGTCCTCATGGTTCTTGTACATAAGCTATGTACAACTATATGCTGTACATCCAGCTCTCCTCTTGGCTTTAATATCTTCACATTGAATCAATTTTTAAATGCTAAGATCCTGATGACCAAATGCTTGGGAAAGGAGCAGAGCATACACTTCTGTCCCCCAGCTCCATCATCTTGGGAAAACAACTGATCAGCAGGATTTTAACTTTTAAAGATGGAGGCACACATGATCCCATTTAGTCTACATAATCTGCACTGTATCACTGTGTCAGTCTCTTCAACTAAAGCTGACTTCGTATCACCCCTTACAACAATTAGCCTCAACATGAGTCTTCCTTCTAACTGAACCTAAGTCACATTGTGAATGCATTACTTGAGAAGCAAGACACTAAAACCTTTCTATGAACTCTGTTCACAGAGTGTACTAATGGCACGGTAGCCATTTGAAAACATAACCTCTTGAGAATCTCTCAGTGAAGTAGCTTTTTCCAGCGTCTGTGTAATTTTCAGCTCTGCTGGTACAAGCAGCCACCTCCCACAACCAAAATGAGAGCATAAATGCTAACTTGCTTGTTCATAGTTTAGCTAAAGCCAATTGTACATTTACAAAGTGAAATGTTACACATTTTAGGTACGTGTGCACACATGCACACTGTATGTTATCTCTCAAAATTCTGCAGGGCCTTTTGCTTAATTGTTTGAAATAACACTCTAAAGATATTGTACCTTGCAAAAGCAAGTGCATTATTCTTTAAGATAATACTATCTGAAATTGCTTCTTTAGATCTTCAGCAGTACCTGCAGTAAGAGAGGAAATGCACTGCAATGTTCTTCTATGACAGAATATGCAACAATGTGAGCCACTGGAGCGAAAGAAAAAGTTAGAAATGAAGAAGTCTTTAAAAATCTCTCTCCCACTTACAAAGAATTGATTTACGGGAACTGCAGAATCCAAGTGCATCCTTATAATAAAGGTTTACCAGCTGAATAATTAATACTACACAGAATGCTAAAAGTTTCTGCTGAATATTCAACAACAGCTGCCACTGCAAGCTCATCAATCAGCATGACTTGGTAGAATCTTACCTTCAAGCACTGGGTTAGACTGTAAAAGTTGTTCTTTTACTTGATTAACTTCTGCTCCCTTGCCACAAACAGCCGCAACGTAAGACATGACTAATTTGCTGGCCTCTACAAGTTTTTAAAAAAGGTTATTTTAGAAAGAGTTAGAAGTTTTCCATTTATATTACAAATCCCAGTATGAACCAACCAGAAGTAATGCATTTTTCATGTTTAAGCTTATTATTTTCAGTATATATAGCTGACCTCACACTATACTTCAACCAGAGCAATATTAAAGAATTCATGAATTGGGGTGGTAGAAAGCAATGGATTAGATAAAGTCACACAAGACAAGAACTACATCATAATGTTTTTTTCATTCTTAGCCACCATATTTTATATAATTTTTTTCCATCCAAATACCCGACTCAACTGATCGCAGAAGTATTGAGTTGAAAGTCTAGAATCAAATTTTGATTACCTGTTGAACCCAAGAAAGGATCTTTGATAGACAGCTACTAGAAGGACAAAATGAGTAATCAAAGGCCACTAAATATTCAGAGCCTGACTATCTATTATGCAAAGATGAATTCCAGCCTGGCAGTGGAACCCTGACCATCTGTTGATCTCCCTGAACAACACACATCCTTTCCTTACATTCTGACAAGTGTTGTTCTAGGACTCCATTAAAGAAGCACTGAAGCAGAGAAAGCAAATGAAAATTATGGCACTGTGCCAATCAAATGCCTTACGAATGATCCAGGAGCAGTAACTGCATTTTATACACCTGATATTGGATTTTTCATCAAATTCACCACCTCCCAGCTGGTGTCAAGATTTAATTCAAAGTGCTTCTATTATCTTTTTCAAACTTTTAAGTTTGGTTTAGGATCAGGATCTCCCAAAGGTTGCCCTCTTCAGTATGAAACTATCTATTTACAAAGCATCAAACCTTATTTTAATAAAATAAAGACTGAGTTGTTTGCTACTTTTAAAACAGTAGATGATGTTGTTGACATTATAAATGGTTTGCCTTTTTTTAACAAAAAAGCTTGAGTCATTGCACTACTTATAACACATTAGTTTTCAGTTGTTTGAAATTGTATTTTAAAAGTTGAAAATTAAGACATCTTACATTGCCTCATATTATCCATCCAGTAATGTCTTTGGCATAAAGAATAAATGCTTCTCATTACATTCCTCCTCAGGAAAAAGTTATACATCGGTCTGTTATTCTTAAAAAGTAGTGGGTTTCATAATATCACTGTCCAAAAATCAAGGCACTGCAGGTAACACTGGGTGTATCCACACAACAAAGTTGTAGCACTTTGATATCACTTTTACTGTTATGTCTGTCTGGCTTTTGCCAGACAGTTCTAGTGTTGTAGGCTGAAGGGAGTGTACTGGAGATTCCTAAGCATTCACCAAACTACACACCCAGGATACAACCACGGAAATTAAAGCAGTATGAAACTGCTACAATTGTGCAATGTGGATATATTATTACTCGCAACAAACTATCCTATTTAGTGGAGCGCCAGAGAGGCCTTAGGGACCAGGGCTTTCTTGATGAACACAGCCAGATTGTAGAACTCTGTACCAGTGAGAAAGACCTATCTGGCCTCATCACTGTTAAATGCAACGAAGCTGAACTTTTTTCATGGGGTATTTGGAGTCATTAATAATGCTTGTTATAATTTGGTTTTATTGCTTCTTCACCTCTTCATTTAGCTCAGATTTGTATTACAATTTACGTGTGCCTTTTTTTAAAAAAAATCTGATATTTGGTTATCAGCCTTGGGAGATCTTGATCAAACAGAAGATGGGATATAAATATTTTAGAGGGGGAAAAAAAACAGCAAATACATCATGTCATTATATCTGTGAAAATTTAAATAGATTAAAAGGCAGTAAGGAGACTAATTAAAAAAAAAAAAGGTCTCCCGTGCTCTCATTTCTGAAATAGGAACAAAATGTCAAGTGCTTGTTCCAAAAAGGACCCTTTAACAATTCAATTTAAAGATCATTATGAAAAAATAATAAATGTATATACTTTGAATAACAGAAGAAATGTTCTCCTATTCTTATTTTCAAACACACCTTTGAAAACCCTTAAAATGCTGATAAAGCATTGTCCTCATCTTATTATGCACATATAAATTTCATTTCATTTCTACATAGTTCAATATTAGCACACCAACTGAAGTATTTAGAAGGAATTCTGTTCATGGGATCCAAGAACTGCACCCAAAAATAGAGATATGGTTAAGAGACAAGTCAGGGTTGGTCTTACCAACAGGTGACTCAAAACGGCCACCTAGGGCAGCACTTTGCACAGAGGTCTTTGTTCCTACTGCAAAGGGGAATAGAGAGTTTTCTGTTTTCCACCATCACAGACACTGGCAAACTTCTAGTGGCCAAAAATGGTTTGGAGAAAACAGAGGCGAATAGCCGAGTGATACAGCCTACCACAAGTTGAACCATTTCAGTAACAGCAAGGCCCAAAATACACAGTAAGGTGAAAACCACCCATAGAGACTGTAACAAGTCCATAGGGCAGACTCATGCCATCTGAGAAAGAACCTGGCCTGAAAGATGTTTCAATAGGGCAGGATAAAACATGCAATTAGGGCAGGGCTGGGTGGGAACTGCCGGACCCTGGAAGAAAAGCACACATACTTTAACAACCCAGAAATAAGAGAAGTTCAAAGATCAGATATGTTTACCTGTTTTTCCAGCTCCACTCTCTCCAGTTATAAGTATACATTGATCTTTATCCTGGTCTCTCAGAGAACGATATGCTTCATCTGAGAGGGCAAAACTACAGAATAAAACATAAGAAGTGAGGCAACAGGTAAATGCCGTGTTCGATACATACACCACAATATTCACCCATTTCAAGTCAACTGTAAAATGCTTCAATCTAGGTCACATCCATCAGTATTCAAACAGCAGCAAAACAATTCCTGTTCAAGTCTCACAGAGAAGCTATTTCTCCCCAGTAGGCTGAATGATAGAGGGTTATTTCAGTTGCTACATTATTATTGCCACAAGCTACCTGCATTTTTTTTCAATTTTTTGCAATCTTTTGCTGATAATACTTGAACACTTGAACAAGAACTTGCATGGGCAATGTTTTATCCATAGCACATGTAAAGAATGTATGCAATGCAGACTTAGATCAAAATGGCAGAACTCTTTTCAAAAGCAATGCAAAGAACCTGTCTGTGCTACATGTCAGAGTGGAACAATGTCATAACCATCCATTTGTCTTTACCGAGGAGCCTGTTCATACTACACAATTATAGTGCTATTATTCCACTTTAACTGTCATGGCTATATCCTGGAATTGGCAGTTTGTTCAGGGGAATTAGAGAATTCTCTGGCTGAGGAGTCTAAGGGCCTCTCCCTCAGCTGCCACTTCCAGGATGCCATAAAGACAGAATGGCAGTTAATGTGGAGTAATAGCACTGTCATTATGTAGGGTGAAGGGATCTTTGGTCTCCCAATGACTGATTACTCTTCTTCAGACAAGCAAAATTGTGGACTGAAACACGATAGAACTACAGTCATGGTGCTGTAAGGGGCTGCTGAGAAGCCCAGTAGACCTCAAAACAGGGGGATTGCAGGAAGCCAATGGGCCATACTTTTCCCACCCCTACCATCAGTAAACACCATGCATATCACCACCTTTTCACAAGTTTCTTCATGTTTAGGATGTAAAACAGTAATCAGCACATATTCTGGCACAGGGAGCTTCCAGGCCACTGCCGTATCACCTCAAAGGAAGAGACAGCACTAATGTGGAAACTCAACACCATCTCCAAAGGTAACAGAATGGGACAAAGCCCCATTCACAAAGCCTAGCATTCAATTGGTTAGCCTCAACTAGAGTAGACCCATTCAAACAACTGCTGAATGGTGAGTCAACACATAGATCACATTGATTCAGTGGGTTTACTATAGCCAGGACTAACAATAGGACTTGGACCAATATACATTAAAGCTACAGCTAATCATATGTGAGTTCATTATTGGAGGATCCACATTTAAAAAAAAAAACTTTAGATTTTTAACCTGCGGACACATTTCAAAGGAAAAACAAGGGGAAAAGAGAAAAGGAGGGAAGAGAGAAATACACCAGATGTGATTGTGGGCTAACTGAAAGTTCCAGACAGGCAACAGTGGAGGAGCTGGGACAATTTTTCGCTCCTGCAAGTCATTGGCAATGCCGGATGCAACTGGAAGTGACATTGTGTAACTTCCAGTTTCATTCAGTGGCTGATTTTCAACCAGTTTGGGATGGGGTAAGTTTAGGGATATGTCAGGGATTTGGAGTTTGTGGGGACAAAAATGCTGCACTTTGCAGCAGGTTTGACCCATGGGTCATGACCTACAGGTTTGACCCTTTTTTTTTTAATTTGGGGCATCTGTGGCCTTTAGGGGGTTTCAGAAGCTCCAAACTGGAGCCCCAAGGGGTACATATGGTCTGCGGGCCATTTTGTGAATCTCAGTGTAGATCTAGACAAAAATCTTACCACTTCAGCTATGTGTGAGAGTATATTCTACCAATGACAACTCCAAGCAAATTTGGGGTGGGAGTATCATATGTTCAGTGTATACAGATATATATGCTTATTCCAGAGGTGCCCACCTAGTTATATTAACACATGCCCTGACACAAGAACTCAGGAGGAATCACATAACCTTTTAGGCAACTCGTATGAGAAATCTGTGGCTGTCCAGATACTGGACTGCTGCCCCTTATATTCCCTCATCATTAGCTGTGCTGGTTCAGGCTGATGGAAACTGCAATCCACCAACATTTGGAAGACTAAAAGTTGTCCATTCCTGCTGTATAGCACTGGTAGACATAGTTCTATGCTGCTTTGGAATTATTTGTGGTCTTCCACTAATAAAATCCTTTGTTAAGACATGCTAAAAGCAATGCCCCTCCTTTTTGACATGTAGAGTATTTCAGAAGTACCGTTAACATGAAAATGCTCCAACACGTAGGTGTTTTATATTTAGAACTTTTACCCATGAATCCAAGTGAACAAACGTACATTTGGTACTTGTAAAAATGTGAATGTCATTTCCCATTCTTCAGACCAGCTGCTTTACATAAATTTGGAAACCAGATTGAAAAGAAGCACAAGAAATTGTATCTTTTTTCTACTGTCAGCAGTCTTTTACGGCACTCAGGACAACCAGCAACCAAAACCTACTGGCCTAGCTTACTAAACCCTAATGAGTTGTTGCTTTTGAGTGGCAAGGTTTATTTGGGAAAACTCCTTGGAAACAAACTGAGACCAACTTTCTCCACTAGCTGTCATTTTTATACTGACCACAAACAACATCCAGTTCACATCCACCAGCCTTCAGACCAAGCCTGCTGACTCAACACTTTGTGAGGCCCTGCACAGTCAAGGCAGATACAATGCGGCCAAGGCAGCATTCTAGACTCTAAGGTTTCCCCTGAATTTTTTTCAGGGCTTCAATTATTTTCCTGCACAAAATACTGCTGTTCCTTGTCAAATGAACATGTAGGCTCCATTAGCATGACTCAAGACATTTATCCAGAAGACAGCAACGTGGTACTGAGTCATGAAAAAGAACTTTCAATTCAAACTTACTTTTCCCTTTTACAGTATCTAATTTTATGTGTGCATCTTATCTCTTTGATCATTTACTGACCTAGTTTTAGTTTATATGATATACCAACTTCTACTGATAGTCCAAACCACAGAGTAACTCCTGTATATTCTATGTCAACAATCTTCAGTAACGTAATAACTCATTGCTTATCTACTTGTTTAAACATTTGAATTAGATGTTTAAAGTCATTCCAAGCAATGCTTAAAAAACTTTCTTTTTTGTTGTAGAGTCGAAGGCTTTCTTTTTTGTTGTTTTAAAATTAAGACTTAAATTTGGAGATTCTAATGGCATACTAACTGTAGTACACACCTAGTGGCTTAGCTGTGAGGTAAATTTTGTCATATCAACACTATTTTAAGCCTTTGTTTGACAAGCGTTTTCCTTATAATTTTATTATTTTACTACCATTAGGTAGTTTGTACTTCAGTTTTGTTGAAAAATTGCTAATAGAAGTGTCTGGATCTTTTCATTCCAGAGAAATATGTGGGGCTCATATGCACATTAAATTATTTGAAATAATTTTTCCGAGCAATTCAGATGTTTTGGGAGACACTGTGATGTCTACAATATAGTTTGGACAAATGGTCATTATGCTTTAGCATTGAACCACACACAGTTACACCAAAATGTGCTGCCCTAATAAGTCAAGAGACATAATCAAGCTCCAGTTTGCCTATTACCTGTAGAGGTTTTAACCACATCAGCCCATTCCCTCCCTCCAAGACAAATGACCTGCTCCTTCCCTAAGCTGTTGAAGTTTGATACAATTCCTTTTGACAGCAGCCATTACAGTGTACATTAATGTGAAACTGGGACCACAGAAGAGTTGCAGGCCCAACAGCAGGAGAGCAAGGATATGTAAAATTATACAAAGCAGTTCTGATAACTAGCAAATTCCTATTATCAGATCCTCAAACTCCACTGTGTTAGACAATGAGAGTTACAGGGAATCACGCTCATTTGGTCTGCCAGACCCACTCATTTGCATAACTTCTCCACCAGCTGCCAGCAGCCTTACTTCTCAGGTCACCCCTATACAATCCAAACAAGAACCCGTCACAAGTTGAGAACAGGTGTGTGGCTTTATTAAATAAAACCTATGCCACTGGTAGAACAAACTGCTCCAAGGGAAAAGGAAGAGAGTGAAATAGTACTCTGCACAGGAAGAGGTATTAAAGATACGGATGTTGAAACAGCAGTAACACCCAACTTTCAGTAAATAAATGCTACCAAGCAGAATTTGTACAGTCTATCTCCAAAGCATTTTATTTATGTATTTGTACTTTTGAATAGTTTGATCACAAAAGTTCTCTGGGCGACATAGAGAAATTATAAAGTACAAATACAGCAGCAAGAGGGAGCATCTAATAAAAAAAGGAAGTCAATTTTTGCAGACAATATCAAGATAACTTTTAAAAGTTGCATATTGAAAATAGCTTCTAGTGTCCAAAGGATTGTATATGTACAATGTGTGGGTATGCATGTGTACATGCACGTATACACAACACATGCTTCTCCATCCTCCTTTCCACTACAGCCACTTGCACTCCTAAAACTATACTCTGGAAGGTCAGGATTTCATCTGATGTTCTGTCAAGAATGCAACTGAAAAGGAAAATCTGAAACCCAGCCTAGTCTCTACAGTACACATGTAAATAGAAATACTTTCATAAAAATGCATGTTCAGGTGAAAATCTCTCAGGAGTGCTAGCCACCACTTTTAGCACCTGCTCTTAAAAGGGCTAAATCAGGAATTGCCAGAATACTATTTCTGTCTTCAGCAACTACTAGTGTGCTACCAGAGTGCAGAGTAAAAACATATTCATCTGTGTTTGGCCAGCTTCACCTTGAATTCTCAGTCCCTGGACCTCAAATCACCTTCCCTAATTCAGGAGTGAAGATGAGTGGCTCTCCAGATGCTCCTGGGTTGGACGCTAGTGAACATGGTTGATGATGAAAGATGCTGGGAAATGCCGTCCAATGACATCTACAGGGCCACATCTGTCCATTTCTGCCCTATCTACTAAATAGTGCCCAGCTCTCTGGTGAAACAAGGCTCCAAAGAGCCTCTAGTCAGTAGCAGAGCCAAATGTCTGTGGTAAAATTAGTCATGAGTGCATCAAACATCCACGATACTGCTATATACAGTACACAATATATACATGACACTGCTATATACAGTGAGGGGGCTTGAACAGGAGCACCATCCCTATCAGTTAGAATTGCCATATTGCTTCCTGAACCCTCCTCTTCAGCTTGGAGACCAAGTGGGAGAAACTGGGCTATGGCAGCACAAGCTGTAGAGAAAATCCAAGCTGAAAAGAGAATCCAGCTTCCATTTTCTCATTGCACTGAGCAGTACATTTCCAGGAATCTTCCCCTTGTGAAACAGTAGCTATAATTTATTCTGAAAGAGGAAGCTTCCAAGCCACTTTCTGTCACCTCCAAGAAAGGGATAACACTGATGTAGAAACTCAGGACTAGACGTCAGAAAAATGCAGTGGCCAACACATGTCTATTGTTCTTTGCATGACATTATGTGTTCTGGCCTCACTGCTGATTTCCAACTTCAGATAGCCCATTTTACTATCTTCCTGTCATGCAAGCATTTCAGTTTCTGCTTCTGGGATATGCCACTTGCTAGGTCAACCTTCCTCAGGTTGGTACCCCCTAGATATGTTGGACTACAAGTATCATCACTCAGCAAATATAGAGGCAGATGGAAATTATAATCTGACGCATCTAGAGAGCTGCAGATGTTAGGAAAAGTTATTCTAGGTTCAAGACTCTATTGCCATGTGTTCATTCTATACATGTGACTATTACACACATTAACAAAGATACACAGTAATGAAGCCCAGAGTGTGACCTGTCACATGTGTAACACTGATCACATGTTGGGAGCAACCACTTGACCTTATGGCATCTATGGAGTCCTAAACCATATTCTGAACCTCACATTGTTAACATCAATAGTTATAAACCTCAACTACATGCCAGTCTTCTGAGCAACCATATAATTACTGAACCAAATAAATCTTTCAAGTTCTTCTTATTTGAAAGAGGCAAACATATGTTTCAGATTATTCTGCCAAGATGTCAGTAAGGCAATTCACTGCATTTAAAAAAGTGAAATAAGGGCTTGTTGTAAAGTATTCACGTAAAAGGCAACCACATTGGTCTCCAACCACATGAAAAAGAGAAGAACAAAAATCTCACAAAAACCTTCCCCCCACTGAATTTTCCTCCAGATGACATGATGTACCTATTTAAGCTATTTCATACTGAACAGCCACATTTTCCTTGGGAGAGAAATATGTTTTTGGGATATAAAGATTCAATTAGCAGTATGCATCCCTATTTGGTCTTTCCTCGGCACTGCAGTGTTAAAAACCTATGTGCACTCAAGTAAATTTAAGAAGGATTCATTTCTCCAAGCCCACATGCTATGCAAAGAAAATCCATCACAATGACAGGAGCTTTAGCTTGCAAAACAAGAAATATTAGAGACTTACCTCAAAGAGCATGCCACACCGCACAGTTTCTAGTTTAGATTCAAGAGACCATTTTTTTAAGGATTTTAAAATTTCACAAATACATTTCCCTATCAACCAAGTTCTATTGCATTCCTTTTTTTTTTTTTTGGCTTAAATCTGGCCCCCTCTGTAAAGCACCAGTCTTATCAGTGAGACAAAAAAGATTTTTCCCTGGTAATTCTACCCAGCTGAAAATTTTGGGTCCAATAATATCTCGATGTGAGACAGAATAGTAATTTTTTTCCCCAGCGTCAATGTTTTAATATTAATTGTCCTTAGTAGCTCACACCAGCTCGAATATAAGCATCTCACATTTCAAGCTGACGCGCAGACATCTTCAATGAAAGCAAGTTCTAACAATCACTGAATAACCAAGCATTCGTTCCCCATGCCACAAGCTACCTTTTTCCTGGACTTCTAGGAAGATCTGACTGACATAGATGCTTTTGAGACCTTTCAATTGTCAGGACACAGGGAAGATTATGACTCTTAGTTTTTATATTTAAAAACTTTAAATCAAGTCAAGTTTTTAAAGACTTTCTGCCAGAACAAGAAGTGAAAAAGTTATTCATGATTGTTCATCAAGAGGAAAGGAAGGAGTAACAGGTTTTGACAGGAAAGGGGAAAGAGTATTAGTTGAAATATTATGTCACTGCTCTTTCACCTCCTCATCTCTCTTCTCTTCTTTCTTCTCTCTCTTCTCTCTCACACACAGATACACTTTGTCTTTTATTGTGAAAACTGATAGATTCCTAATTCAGTGCAAAAATACAGTGCTTCTTTTCTAAGTTTCCATTTGACACTTGACTCTGAATATGGGACCTAACATTTCCATATTGCTTCCCTGGGATGAGGGTCCTCCTTCCAAATACAGCCCTTCCCTCCTCCCCGCACATGCCTTTCAGTAAACAAACAACAATGCAGGCCAGCCCCCCGCCCATGGTTGCTCACAGCAGGTGGCATATCCTTTTCCCACACAATGCCCCCACCATCTGGAATTCCCACAATGCCTCCAAGTCTAATTGACTCATAGCTCTTTTCAAACCCCACAATGAGGCACACTGCCTTCGTCTGCCTTGTAACCACCAGCTCTTGCAAGCTCCTTGGGGGCGGCGCAATGGGGTGCCAGGCATACTTATTCATTTCCCCCTTTTATTCTATCCCATAATGAAACTCACCAGTGGTAGTGTGTATTTTTCTCATTTTAAACCATATGTAGCATAATTTTACTATTTTTATTCCTTTGTAGGAACTTAAGAGGTTCTGAACCATATCCTCAACATCTTGAAATGTTTCCTTAGCTGGTCAGCAGTTTTCAATTGACAAAAAAATGAGAGAAAGCAGATTTTGTGCTTTTTTAAAAGTGTCAGGGAGTAAATCCACGATAAGAAGAGAAGAGGACTTAATACTAGCAACTCCAAGGTTTAACAAACATAGACTGCTGTAACTCTTTGCTTTTAAATCATTAAGGAAAAATAAGCACATTCATGAACACATATTAAAAAATAGAAGAGAAAGTATGAATTTGTTTTTATTAATTAGTTTGCAATTTTAATCTGGGAAGTCAAGGTGTGTGGTATAGAGACAGAAGGAAACTGACTAGCAAATCATTTCTGTGAACTACAAACATGCAAGCTAATATTTTTCACAGAAAACTTTTCAGGTCCCAAGGGCATCATTTTAAATATAATTGCACTGGAAGTGCTACCTTCTTTCTTTTCATCTTCTAAATTTTACTGATAAGACAAGGATCACAGTGTTCAAGACACACATCTAACCCAGACTGCTTTTCAGAATGGGTTCTCCTCTCTACACAATTTCAGCTAACAGGTGCATTATCAGGTGAAGGGTTTTCAGAGCTCCCTAGCCAGCTTGTCTTTCAATTTGCAACCTTGAACTTCCACAACACATCTCCCATTCTTATAACCAAGGTGACAAACTGAAACTGACAGATGGGGGTGGGTGAAAAGAAGAAATAATTAACAGTCCTAATAATGAAAAGTGATAATCATGGCATAGCTACAAAGAGAAAGATAACCCCTTCCCCGGGCTGGTGATATTTCTACATAATTATCCACAACTCAGATTTAAACAAGTTGTTTTGTTTTGTTTCCTAAAGCAGGTGTTGCACATGAGCTTCTACTGGTAGACTCTCTATCACTGGGGAAGGTCTTGTGTGCTGCCGTCACAGAACATCATTGGCTTTCCTCTCTGTCATCTTGTTTGCTGACTGCTTTCCCTTGCAGAACTGCTTCTTTACTTCAGTCTGTTCCTAATGAGCTCCTTGCACAGCCAGAGTTAGAAAGTGAAAATGCAAGGGCAGCTATTAAGGAAAGGTGTGCACCTGGTTGCTGTGTGCCTTCAAGTAGTTTCTAACTTATGGCAACCCTAAGGCAAAGCTATCACAGGATTTTCTGGAGGAGCTAAGAGTGTGCAATGTGTCCATCGCCACCCATTGGGTTTCCATGGCTGAGCAGAGAATCAAACCCTGATCTCCAGGATCACAGTCTAGTACACCACGTTGGCTCTCAAAGACTTGGTATTAGATACAAAATTATATTGCATTTGGAGGGGAATGCTTGAAAAAACGAGTACATTAAGAGAAAAGTGCACAACAAAGTGCATGGATATTTTTGTAGAATGGAAAACAAATACCTACAGGGTTTTTATGCAGAAACAGAGCAAAACAAACCTAAGGTGGGAAAACCAGAAACTGAGTGAAACCACAATTGATAGTTTGGTGCATCCCCTTGCTGAAAGTCACAGAAGAAACACGAGGCAGGCAACACAAGGCTTGCAAACTACACCTAGCTCCCTGAAGCTTTTGCCGATATGATGCAGCTCCATGCTGCAACTACAAGAATGGTATTCCCAGGAAAGCCCATTACAGAGAAAAGAAGAGGCAAGTTGCTGTTCCAGGAAAAGGTCTTGATAAGCTATTTATGAACTCAGGGAATTTATGTTACCATCACTCATATTGCAGGGTTTCACAGGTATAACCAGACACAGTGCAGCCTGCCCTGCAAAAGTGCATAAGGCACCAGGAATATGGGGAAAGACTTCCCTTACATTCTGTCCTTCTGGACACCAAACCTTCTGTAGGCTCCTAGCCTCTTGGGTGCTAGGCTGAGCAGTGCAGTGGTCCCTCCACATTTGTGAGGATTTGAGGCACAGAACCCTCACAAAGCAGAAAAATTGCAAATAACTCTACCCTGCAATCCCCCTCCCCTTCCCTTCTGGGGCTCTGGTGTAGGAGCCTTCCTTCTCTGCACTCACACCAGTGGCAAGCGAGTGAGAGGAAGGAGCTCTGGAGGGGGGAAGGAAAGCGAGCATGTATGTCTCTCCCTACCCCTTACCTTTTTGCCTTGGTGCAAATTCTCAGTGCCAGGGCAGAGGCAAAGCAATGGGAGGGGAGGGCTCTGGAAGGGTGAAGGAAAGCGAGTATGTGAGTCTCTCCCTGCTCCTCATTGCCTTAACTTTTGCCTCGGCATGCTTGCTTTCCTTCTCTATGCTGGTAAAGTGCAAGAGCATGGCAAGAGGAAAATGAAAGGGAGGCACGGGCACCTTGCGAATAATCAAATCCGTCAGAGTCAAACCCTTAAATGTGGAGGCAGTTACCATTAACAAAGCTTTCACAGAAACTACAGTTTTAAGCAGTTAGCCACACAGCAAAGACCAAAGAAGCCACTTCATGAAGATTTATCCTTTAAACTACTGAAAATTGTATCTCTCATTTTGGATACATTAGATAAATCCATGCATGCCCCAACATCAAGCCTACAACTTTTAGATCTTCTTGTAAATCAAAGACCTCCTGGAGCAAAAACAGATTTTCTTTCAAAAAGTGCTTTACACATAAATCCAGGCATCAAACAAGAGAGCCTAATTATTTATTGAGGATTGGAGAAGGGGGTGCCTCAGGGTAACTTTTTTTCTTCTTCTGAGGAATGGCTGCCACTAAGGATTCTTTTCTGTTACCTGTATTGTTTCTTTAAATAATGGCTAAGAGTACTGACGGCAACAGATGGATGCCATTTGTATGCTGTAAATTGAAAAAAGGGTGCATGGAATTAAAGCCTCAGACATAAATGGCACTGGTATATTTTCAATGAAAGGGACTAGCAGCTGTTCTTAATTGCAGTTTGGGATCTCAGCACCTTATGGTCCTATTAGGGGCTATTAAACATAAGAGAGGGGAAATCATCAGTACTGGAGCCACATAATTCAATATACATCTGTCCAATTCATACAAAGTGTTTCACTGAGCACAGTTATCTTGACCTTCCTATCTAATACAACCATTTGAATTCAGTGCTATTTATTCCTGGACCTTTTTTAATCTTTTTGTATTTTGGTGGAACAGTTGTTTTTTTAGTTCTCTGTAACTCTCATCTGTAGATTTGAATCCAACATAAACGCACCCCAAAATTAACTCTCTTGGGCCCACATTTACCTAAAAGTTTTTTACCACCCACCCCAGACCTACTCAGGATGTTATCCAGATCTGCACTGCAGTAATTAAGTACTATACACTCCTTTTCTTTGCTAAATGTACAATTAGCTCACATTTTTCTTTTTGTGGGCAATGAGAGCATTCTCATGTGTACAATTAGATTCAATGCAACTGTCTGAGAGAAAATAGCACTGCCTGAATGCATGAAAAGGACAGTGGTTTTGTGCCCATTGTCACACTCCATATGTCTAGTGTAAGTCCTGAAAGAGCCTATGCACATACAAATCACATGCAGGGTCTCTCCATGCAATTGGGAGGCCTTGCCTGCTCAAGAAACTCTAGACTCATTCATACATTATGCTCAATTAACTATAAGGGACAGCAGCTGGATGTGTCCCAACTCCTTCTTCTTCTAGGTGCATTCTGCCAAACATCTCAACAACATTAGCACCATCAATTCAATAATTTATTACAGTCATAGACCAGCATAAAAGAAGACAATGTTTATATTATAAGATACATAAAGCAAGGTGTCCTAAAATACAAGGAATACATAAAATTCACATTTAATGTAATAGTGGTAGTAGTAGCAGTAGTTTAAAAAATTAAAAGATAAGTCACTACATTTTACCTAAGCTCATGGTTTGTACACAATCCCCAGTCTCATGCGTCTCAAATGGCTACCTGAAAACTTCTAAAAGGGCTCTTCATTGTCATTATCTACTGCTGATTTGTCATCTGTCTACAAGTCACAGGCCCTTTTCGCACGGCATTTGCCATGCGAAAGGGCGCCTCGAGCATCGCACGATTGTGAGGAGCGATCTGCACGACACACTCACAATCGCGCGACGCTCCAGGGTAGGGTAGGCGCCACTGGCACACTTTTTCATTTTTGGCTTTCAGCCAAAAATGGGGCGTGATCGTGCATTGCTCCAGGGCCCTGCACACACTTGCCGTGGGTGCAGAGCCTCCAGAGCCGCAGCGGTTGCGCTTCCTGCCCCAGCGCAGCCTGGGAAACTCCCAGGCTGTACTGCGGAAGGAAGAGGCGGGGCTCTCATGCTGCCTGCTCAGGAGCAGGCAGCTCGTGCAGACCTGAAGCAGCGGGGACGTGAGAGCCTCTCGCTGGAGGCTGCTCGCGCGATCCCTGCACCCCAGCGCCAAAAAAAGGTAAGGTATGGAAAGGGCCATAGTAACAGTCGCACAAAATCTAGCAACCTTATCCATAATCTGTGCATCCTGGTTGGCGAGCAGAAGGGAAAGATAGAATTCTTCCATCCTGCCAGGCGTAATTAAAGCAAGACATCTCCTTTGGTAAAAAAGGCAGTATAAGAGAACATGGCTAAGAGTTTCTATCATCTGATTTGCACAGGGACAGATATGTTTCATATGGAATCCTCTTATACGTTCCCTCCAATATAACAGACAGTAGCATGTTAAATCATGGTAACTTAAAATCTTTCCTATACTCAGGAATTGTT
The DNA here is from genome assembly GCA_030412105.1 of Cyclura pinguis. Taxonomy (NCBI): domain Eukaryota; kingdom Metazoa; phylum Chordata; class Lepidosauria; order Squamata; family Iguanidae; genus Cyclura; species Cyclura pinguis. Next base: position 209,398,953 of record CM059599.1, read on the forward strand.
AAGTTTGTCAGATAATTGGGACAGCCAAAGGGTTTATGGTAATTCCAAAAGTGGGATATTTGAAGACTCTTCTCAAGTGATTTTGCAACTCTATGTCCCTTATTCGTTGTTTGATGGCAGACTTAGCATTATTATGGCCAAGTACTATTAATGCATTAGGTCTAAATCCACATGTTGAAGTTTCTTATTTAACAACTGTTTCCATGCAAAGCCATTAGTGTTAGAGAAGCCAGCCCAGTTGGTGGAAAAATGAGCTTTAGCCAATAATTGATCTTAAGAGTCCAGGTACAGTCTTGATAGAGCTCAGGTCTGCCTCAAGATGCAAGGCTGCATTGGGAAGACAACAAGGGACAGCAAATATACTTCTAAAAATTTTAGTCTGCCAACAAAACAAACTTATCATGAATAGACCATGAAACCTATAATGAGTTTCCATCAAGATGGATGGCTTCACTTCTCCTAGAGAGGAGAAGCAAAATTACATGCCAGCTTTGGTGTTAAAACTCCCAGAGAACATGTTGCAAGCTGGGCTCTTATCTAGCCTAGTTGGGTCACAAAGCTTTACAAAATTTGGTTCTTTTTAGTATACACTAGGGTCATGCATGGCTGAGATGGAACTGCTGACAAGTTGCACAAATACCCTAAAGGCACCAGATCCTGTCTGATCTTGGAAGCTAAGTAGGATCAGCCCTGGTTAATAATTGGACAGATGAATTGGATGAATACCAGATGATGTAGGCTGTATTTCAGAGGAAGGAACTGGCAAAACCACCACAAAATATTCCTTGCCTAAGAAAACCCTATGAAATTCATGAGGTCATCGTAAGTCAACAGGTGACCTGAAAGAACACAGAGAAAGAGAGAGAGAAGTTGTGTTTTCAGTTTTGCATTTGTCGAGGGCTAACAGAAAGAAAAACAAGCAACAAGATGCAGAGGGGCATTCCCTTCATCTTTTGTGTCACTTTGGTGAACCAAAAGCAACTGCACAGGGCTCTTCTGTCAAATAAACCACCACAGGCTCCATCCTCCAGTCCAGAGCACTGGAACATAGGAAGGCTTATCACCAATCAGGCCCCTGTCCATCTAAACAAGTATTACTGATGCTGACTGGCAGCAGCTCTTCAGGATTTCAAGAAGAAGCTTTTTATGACATACCCAGAGATGCCAGCGATTGTACCAGAGAGGCAATACATGTACTTTTACCAGGGCTGAATACATGTTGGTATCTCAACAGATCAGACCATGGCGATAATGCTTATTTCTAAATTGGGGGGTGGGAGATGGGCGGGCTGACCATGCATCTTGCCTGAGTCCCACTGCCAGCTTTCAACAGTCCTGTGTTTTACCACAGACCTACAGCCTCTCACTGGGTGCCATTTTTTTTTTCAAAAGACATAGCAACACCAGTATAAGTTAGCAGTCTTGTACAGCAGTAAGAAAAATATGGCTTCTGGGTACTGTTGGACTGTCATTCCAACCAGCAACCATAAAAAAATATGAGAAGGGAAACTGCAGTTTAACAATATCTGGAGAGCTACAAATTTATTCTCCCTGTTTTTGTGGATGGTTGGTAGGCTGCTGTTTAACATATTTGGAAGGCTGAAGGATCTAAATAATGTATGAGGTTCTCCTCAGGTTTTTCTTCAAGTTAGGAGTAACCAGTTTACCCAGTTCATTCAGTCAGTAAACCCAAGAACAACCAGTTTTGTAAAATCAGTTCTATAGCACAGTCATTTGCCTACTTCCATTAACAAAATATATGTCAATAGACTAAACCTAAGTACTAATTAGTAACAGACAAACCTAAGAATCAAGAACATAACACATGCATTTTTTCAAAACACTCCAAGCTTTTCAATACTTCAGTTGCAAAGATACTGCATTAAGAAAACAAGAATATGTGTTTCTTGAACAAAGGAAATATTAGTAAACATTATTGAACATTGATTATTCAGCATCTTGAGAAATTACAATATTTTTTATTGTCATCAAACCAGGTTGATTATTGCTACAAACGCTGAGCAATAAAATAAGATGCACAACAGGAAACGCAAAAACTGCTAACAGCCAAAATATTTTAACTACTGCTGATTCATAACCCCAACATATGGGAATAAGAACATTTAGAACTTTACAGGGAAGCGAATGCTACAACTTCTTTTTAAATAATGGAACTTCCAGATGGTTATGTTAATTGAAATTTAATTTTAAAAATCAGTCTATTTTAAATTAATTTTTGCAAAATGACAGAATCTAATAATTGATTTTGTTCCAAGATACATTGTAGTTAAAGCCTTTTGTGTTATGCCTGCATCACGTTGCCTCTTACCTACCCTTCTCTTAATCCATCCAAAAAGTCTTCACTCATTCAGATGCTTTTATTAAAACACAGCCTAACACCACTGTGTACACACGGATAAGAATCACGCCGTTTTTAAAACAGCTGACACTATTCCAAAGTTCTTGAATCCAGTCTCAAATCTTTTGGTGGTTTCTTCAATCAAAGACAGCCCCTTTTCACCACCATACATGTGTTGATTTTTTTTATCACTGCTACTCCTACTGCAATATTTACACACCATTTTTCCTGAACAGAAGGCAGGTGTGCACATGACTATAACTATCAGTATCAAAAGCAAACTCTCCAACACAGCTGAAAAGCAATATATGAGATCAACCATCAGCCAGAAGACATTAAGAAAAGCTTCCTCAAACTGGTTTCTGTTTGCCATGTGAAAAGGCAGCAGACACTAGAAGATGGCTGGGCCTCCAGGTAAGTGAATTCCACCAAGTAAAGGACAACCCAAAGCATTTGCATCACTACACCATAAAGCAGATCTGAGTTTGCAGTGGCCTAAGGGAGAGTATAGCCCACATTAATTCCACAGCCGCTGCATAGTCATCTACACTGGAAAGCAATTTTCTTTTGAAAAAAAATGTTAGCTGAATTCTTCATGCATTTAGACCCTGACAACCCAGCTCCATAGGGATCATGAGGTTGCTACCTCATGGGACAAAAGGAACGGAGGGAGAACAGTGCATGCCACCTTGAGCTCTTTGGAGGAAAGCTGAGATATCAAACCACTGGGAAAGATAAGTATTAAAAATAAGTGGAAGAGATTTAAAACAACAACAACAAAGCAGCCAAACATATATTCTTATATGATGTAATCCTGTCCCCCCCCCCCCTTCACATCCCACTCCCATGAGCAGAGAATCTGATCATTTTGGGACAATTCAATGTGTCGGTCATCACTAAGACAAACATCATGGAAGGAAAAGAAAGCTTGCAACTGGCTATTTTACGAAGACTTTTCTGTAAGACTTCATCTCTGATGCGTAGATGGTATCAGCCACAGAATATGCACACCAGTGTCAGCATATAAAGCATTCCTCAAGGACAGGGTTTATACAAAAGTTCTGATTCCTTTAAAAAAAAAACCCGACACCCTCTTGGTTCTAGAAATATTAGCTCTGTGTAAAATTGAATAAAGTAAGCCTGTAACTCCAACAAAGTCAAAGACAACTATGTAAGAGGAACCATACAAAACCCCCTCTGGGCAAGTATGCTGACTGTCAGCTATGGGACGTTTATACAGTTGCTGTCTCCCCAGAAGGAAAAAAAACCAACAGTCATTTTGCTTACACACACACACACACACACACACACACACTAAAATGTGAATAAATGCCCACAGTGGCTGGCAGTCACGTGGATTTAAAAAAAAAAAAAGGACAAAGACAAAAAAAAAACAAGACAGAAAGGAAAGGCCAAATAGTGGCAAGGAGTATGATTAATATCTCTTTAATAAAAATATACCGTCTCTGATTGCACTCTCCTGAATCAAGGTATGCTCAAAAGGCACTTTTTCCCTCCCCATGTGCATTTCAGTATGCTGACACACATGCATGTACACAATCATGCAGGGAAAGAAAGAGATCTCTCTTCCTCAAATTGGAAGAAATAGGCCATTACTTTTCATTTGACATCTCACTTTCCTGGTATCTGTCCCCAGCTTGTTCTCTCCTGACCTAAGAAGCTATGTTCAATAATCTCACACTTTCCTAAAGCAGCTAGTTCAGGGCTGCCTGACTGAGCAACAGAATTGGGTGAATATCTCCTTGAAGTTTTATTTTTGGGCAAAAATCTACTTTGGTTGTCACGGTAGATCAACTCCAGGGACAGACAAGCCATGCCTGAGAAATTTAATTCTCTGGAATTCTCAGTATTGGATCATGAGAGGCCCATTCACATCACAGAAATATACTATTACTCCACTTTAACTGCCATAGCTCTTTCCTATGAAATTCAGGGATTTGCAGTTTAGTGAGACATTGGAGTGTTGTGGCTGAGAATTCTAGAGGCCCCACCTTAAACTGTCAAGCCTAGGATTCCCAAGTACAGAATCATGATAGTTGCATAGTGTGAACAGATCACTGGTTCAATTCATTTGGATATCTTCACTATGAAGACAACATCCAGCTTCTTTAAACTAAAAGAGCCAAGGAAGCTATTCAAGGGAAGAAAGTTTCATTCAGGAAAAAAAAAAGTTTTGCTCAAACCACTGAGAATGGCCCAAACAAGGTCTAAAATACTCATTTTTCATCTCTCTGAAAAATGACCTTTACACAAAATTAGAATTACTATAAAATTTACATCATGGAATCTCTGGCTGCAATACACAAAGGGCACAAACCAGTCAAAACGAAATCCAGGATACTGTAGAAATGAAAAAGGAAAAGAAGTGGACAACTAAAATTATAGTGATGATCTCATCATAGTAATGAGTCCCTTTATATTTCTACGATTTATAATCAATTATATTTACAATGCATTAAAAAAGCCTGAATGTTTTTTTAAAAAACTGTTCCACTGACCCATAAGATAAAACAAGAATCTGCAGCCCAAAATTGTACCATGTCACAAAACTGATAATATTTTCATGCCCTGTAGAATTCAAAGGATTCAGCTAAGCATGTTCTTCACTGAACTGTCTAGTTTTTCTTCCTTGGCAGTCCTTCATTTTAAAGACTTTTCATTTAAACCATAAAAACTTTCCTTTCAAAAAGCTGGCGAGCCATCAAAACAAAACAATTGTGTTTTCCACATCTAGAATATTTTGCAAATCTTAAATTTGGGATACACTTCAAGAAATACATAGGTAGACCTCTGAAGGTAGTTTGGAAATGTTGGATGGCAGTGGGAAGTATGAAACAGTTCTGAAACAATACACAGCAGAACACTTTGTTTTAAAAATAAAGACTGTGTTCTTCTGTGAAAAGGAGGAGAGTTCATATTCACCAAACAATGCATTTTCACCTCCTTCGTCCTTTTACAGACTTAAGAAAAATTTGCTCCTAAGGAACTAGAGCAAGGTTGGAAATGGTACAAATATAATGGAGAGCTGCACATGACTGTAGAAGGAAAGGGGATTAATGGAAATTTCCCCATCCCTTATATGAATGAAAGAGCAACATAAGATCAAAGCCATTATATGATCTACACACACAAGTTACAACAAAAAATAAGTCACAAAAACTGGAAAGATTGGATCCCTGTAACATCTAGCTTTCCCATCCTTCCAAATTTCACTGGATACAGCTTCCTGGGGCAGGAAAATGCAACCATGACAATATAATGTAATAAGCTTCGTGTCACTGGCCCTCAAAACGGGAAGGGGAAGAATGAGACACAGGGCTCCTGTTTTTACAGGTCACCAAGAATCTGTCATATGATGTAATTCGAAAACTTGTCACTGAATAAAAAATTAACATTTCCTTCCTTGGGAAGAAAAGTCTGCAAATAAACTTTTTATTCTCAGAACTAATCAAAGGCATAAAGGATCAAACACATCCTGTGACTTGTAGGAAACAGCTGTTTCTATTTATAAACTACCTCACTTACAGAAGAAACCTAAAAACTTCAGCTCCATACTTACATGTGAGGTCGGAGTTCATAGAAGTTTCTGTTTCTGTATTCTTCTACCTTCTCTGGTGAATAAATCGGTAGTAGTCGATAGGGATTTATTGATACCACCACACTACCTATGTAAGTCTGCAAAAGAATAAAAATGAACAGTAGTTTTAATATCTGATATTGCAATAAATTCTACAAAATATGTGCAGCAGAAATTTAATTCTACCACACCATTCCTACTAGAAAATGTTTGTCTTAAGTCCTTAGCACACAAAGTCGTCATCCCGCCAAAGCCACACGTTATTCCTGCTCCAAGACCTCTGCTATTGCACAATATCATCCCTAACCAGCTGTTTTCCCATTCCAATGCATTGCAAATCAGCCCTTTTTCATTACTGGAAAAAATCCAGGAATGGCCTCCTTTCCCACCACAATCCTGTCAGCTGGGTGACTGCAGTTTCTCAATACTGCTTCCTGTCATTGCCAATCTAGGACTGGGTGGGGTGTGGGTGTTCAAAGGTTGTCCCTCCCTCAGCTACTCACGTTGTGTAGTAAGTTCAAAATCTATCACCTCTCCATGTTTATTCTAAATTCCTCCCGTAAGTTTTTTTTTTAATTTTTAACACATTTTTAAGCATTACAGCACAAAAACACAATATCATAAGGGTGCATCATGACATTACAATGTTGCTGTGCTAGTACAAAAAAACCCCAAGCAAGCATGAGCTGTGGGGCAGGGAAAAGGACTTGCCAATGACACTGTAACATGGAGGGAACACCTGGTGGCAATAACTCTATTCATCTACTTAAGTCAAAAAGGTGCAGTAGAGAATGTTCATAACCTAATACTATCAACGAAATGGTAATGCTGGGATTGAAACTGAAAAACTTGTTGTTGCGGTGTGGTGTGATAAGGGCCTTAGGAAAGTCACATTATATTATGATTTTAAAACAAGTCACCTCCAACTTTTCCCTGTTTAGATCCTGAAACTGTTACCTCACAGTTCTTTAAAGCAGAGTTCACAAAACACACGCCATCCCCAGAAGACTTTTCCTCCTTTTAAAAACAAAAGAGTTGTGCATCTTTCAAAGCATTCTGAAGTTGATTTCAGTGGAATGTATCTATTACTACTTTCACAACCAGCCTCTACAATCAAATCTATGCTCAGAATTCTGGAGGATGCTCCAAAGGGATCTAAATGTAAAATGATAGATTGTCTAAGTCCACTGGGGTTCCATAATATCGTTTCAAAACTAGACAAAAGCTGAAGTTGTGATTCATGCTTTATTATCTTCCAAATCTAAATCACTGCCCTTCAGTGATTTTGTCAGGATTGGGTCACAGCCCAATCTAAGCTAGTCGCAAAAGCAATATTACCACCACCATAAATACATGGTAAAAAAAAAAAAGGAGTACATCACCAAATTCATGTTTGCACTAAAGGTAGACTCTTAAGTATGCAAAACTAGTCTTAATCTTGGGAGAGGGGGTCATGGACCCCTTTGGCAAATAGAACACCATGGCCCTTTTCGCACACAATTTCTCATGAGAAATGGCCTCCGGAGCATCGCACAATTGCGAGGACCATTTCACATGACATCCTCGCAATCATGCGAAGCTGCCGGGGCTAGCAGGCACCAATCACGCATACATCATTTTCGGCTTCTTGCCAAAAATGATGTGCACTCACGTGTTGCTCCGGGGCCCCACACACACTTACCTTGAGTGCGGAGCCTCCAGAAACGTGGCCCTCGCACTTCCTCCCCCAGCGCAGCCTGGAAAATTACCCAGCTGCGCTGCGGAAGGAAGAGACGGAGCCCTCACGCTTCCAGCCAGCACAGAGCTGGTGCGGAGGAGAAGCAAAGGGGACGCGAGTGCCTCTCACAAGGGGCTTCTCGCGTGATCCCCATGCACCCACGTCCGGAAAAGGTAAGGTGCGAAAAGGGCCCATGACTTGCATGTACTCAGGAAAATGCATTTAAACGCAATTTTCTTTTTTTTTTAATTTTATTTTTATTAAATCGTACATATTAATAAAATCCTTACATACACATTATACTTTTGTTGTCGTTATTTTTCACATATATACAAATATTTACATACTTTCTTGGTAGTGTAAACCATTTTTACCTTCCTTATTAAGACCATTTTTCTTTTTCTTTTTCTTTTCCTTTCTTTTTTTTTTCTTTTTTTTTTTTTTTTTTTTTGGAGCTTTATGTATATTTTACATTACCTTGACTTTCTTGGCCTCTATCCTGGAATCTTTTCAGCGCTGTTATTTTCAAACAAAATTCCCAAATCATATATAAACATTTAAATGCTTATCCATCTTTCTTTTCTTACTTATCTGCTCCCAGTTTGACTTTACTTTTTAGTACAATCTTCTCGTTTTCACTTACGTTTTTATCATTCTTCCACACATTTAATTACATTCCATCCGTTTCTATCCAACATATGTTTACTATTATATCACATTATATCAATATCAATACCATATCAATGTCAGTACAATTTCAATATCAATACCAATATCCTTTTTTCTTCATAAACTCTGTTACTTGTTGCCAGTCTTTCTCAATTACATCTATTTGTTTCCCTTTTAACTGTAAAGAGAATAAATCAAATTGTTTTCATTCAGTTTTTTTTTGAATCCGCTGCTCTATATCTGGAACTACTGGTAATTTCCATGCTCTCGTAAACACCATCCTTGCTGCCGTGATTACATAAAGTAATACTCGTTTATTTCTCATTTGAAAAGTTTTATCAAACATGAATATCATATTTAACAAAAATAGTTCAGGCATCATGGGAAATGACATGTTAAATATTTCTTTTATAATTTCATATATATTAAACCAATATTTTTTCGCACTTGTACACATCCACCACAAGTGGTAGAATGTACCCAGATTCTCTTTACATTTTCAGCATTTATTGTTTCCAACATGATACATTTTATCTATCCTTTCTGGTGTTAAATAATACCTATACATCATTTTAATGAAATTCTCTTCTAAATCTTGTGAGCTGGTAAATTCTAATGTATTTTTCCATGTCATTTCCCAGTGATCTAAAGAAATTTCATGTTGAACATTTCTTGCCCACTTTGTCATAACTTCCTTTACAGTTTCGTCTTCCAGTTTACGGGTAATAAAATATTTGTAAAAAAGAGAGATCTTTTGTTTGGATTTCAGAAATGTTATTGTTTCAATACAATTTTTGTGTTGAAATTCCATTTTAAATCTCTCTTTCAGTTGTAGATATGGAAACCAGTTTAATTTGATGCCTATTTCTTCTAATTCTTCTCATGTTCGTATTCTGATTTCGTCCAATCTGTCATACGATGTCAAGTCTTTGTATCTAAGCCATTCTTGGTTTTTATCTACCCCATTTCCTTAAACGCAATTTTTAAAGTAATGAGAAGAACACCGTATGCTAGTTCTTGACACCCATCGATGAGTTTCCCATGGGTCTATGGATGACTGGTTAAAGACACCTGGTTCAAGGCTATTGTACTATGGCAGCATAACATTAATTAATTAATTAAAAGAGTGTTAAAATGAACAAAGGATTTTTAAGCCATTTGTTTTTTTGCCACTATACGTTTAAGAGAAAAGTTTTGTGTTACAGATTACACTGAAGGCCTCCACTGTTCAGTAGGACAGGACATAACCTCCCCTCAAAGAACCTTTCATATTTACTAACACTGAAGCACAATTTGGCAAAAACTTCATGTTTTACAAAAATACTCAAAAGACAGCATGACTTCATCTCTCATGACTGAGTGGTAAGAGAAAAAGACAGCTGGAAGAGAATATAGATGAATTGCTATTTGATACCATATAATTAGAAAAGGTCTCATGAAGCCAAAGAAAAAGTCCTGAAGCAACCATCTCACTAAAATATAATTTTTAAAAAAATTCTTTAAGAAAGAACATCTCTCTGGGTAGCATAAATTATTTTTCAACATCATAAATGAAGCATGATGCAGCAAACTCCCTTTTTTGTAATTAAGCTTGTTTGATATTCTGAGAGCAAAAAACCAGCTGTTCACTACTGTGTTCCATATCCAGTATACCATATCCTAAAATAACCAGTATTTTCAAAGGTCAAAGAACTACGCCCAGACAAGGGCACATACATGGGTACTCCTGTTTAAGCTAAAATACATCAAGATGTTGCTGACTGGCGATGGGCATAGCTCAGTATTTATTTGCCTGTAAAGCCTGCTTTTCCCCACCCACAGCCATTACGCTAATTCAGCTATCCCCATCTTACGTCTTCACTTCAAAGTTAACCTCACATTCTAGTTCTTGTAATGAGAAGTGAAGTGGAGGATCAGACTCCAGGGAGGAAAAAAGAACTTTCCCACACTACATCTTCCCTCCCACCAGGACTCCAATATAAACAAGGAGAAACGTAAGTGAGTTAAATCCTTGAGCATGGAATGAGTGCTGTTACATTCCAGTGACAAAAACAGAACTTGTAGGGCGGGGGAGGAATGCCATGGTATCCAAAATATTAGAATATCCCCATCTCACTGTGTGCTTTTATGCTGCTGCTATTTTAGAACTCAAGTCCCAAAGGACTAGTCTCATGATTAAAGCACAGGACAATAATCTGGATTCCGTTCTCTAGTTTACCACAGGACTGTTATAAGGTTAGACAGGAATTAAGTTCTCTTAATGCAGAATGACATTAGAAATGGCAATACCCAAAAACCAGCTGCAGAACATTTCAGCCTCCCTGGACATGCAGTAAGGGATTGAAAGGTCATAGTCCTTGAACAAGGAACTTACAAAGGAAGACTAGAAAGAGAAACAGTTGAATTGAATTATATTCCCAAATTCCAATCCATTAGCAGAGGTATGAACAAAGACAATGGCTTCGTGGCACAGTACATACATTAATACAAGAGTCCTTGCTACTATATGTACAACAAAAGGAATCTTCTGAGAGAGAGTTTTGAATCTAGGGAAACCGACTTTCTGTAAGCAGATTTATTGCTTTCACACATCTACACTACCTTACCACTGTACAGGTCTAAAAGACCTGCATCACTTTGTCCAGCCCTTTGAAAATTTAGAGCCAAGGGTCCTGATTTGCATTTTTCTGGATCCTATTCTATCCCACTCCCATAACTGTATAAATATGCTTTATAACCTGAGGGTTCAATGTCACTCTGTATTGCATCTGAAGAAGTCAGTTTAATATCAACAAAAGCTCACACTAAAATAAAAACCAATTATTCTTAAAGGTGTGTCCCCCTCTCCCTTCTTTGAACTGGTCAAAAATGTATAAATTGTTTCCCACTTCAAGTATATGATAGATGAATGGTGTTATCTTCCTCTGTGTGTGTGTGTTTGTGTGTGCACGAACACGTACATCTTCAAGTTGCCTGTCACCTTATGGTGATCCAATGAATTTCATAGATTGTCTTAGGCAAGGAATACTCATAAGTGGTTCTGCCAGTTCCTTTCTCTGAAATGTAATCTACAGCACACTCTCAAATACACGCACACATACACACAGCAACAATGGAAAAGCCTCTTAAAAACAATCTCACTGAGTGGCTGTATGAGCAATATGGCACACAATTAATACAAACCATTTCTAGCACACCTTCCTCTAACAGAAGTTTTTCACTGGAGAATCTAAATATGAAAATGCAAGTTCCATTTAGCTATCAAAGCTAAACTAAATTATAAGAAGACAAGATGGTTTAGGCTTTTCTTCAGAGGAGAGAAGCTTCAACTGTTTACCCGACCCTACTATGAGAAAAAAAGGAAAGAGGGACCTGCCATAAGCGGAAATTCCTTCTGGGAACAGAAGCCTCTCCCATTCACGGAACCAATTTCTAGCTTTAGCCCAGAGAGTTAAATCTGCTATTTTAAATCAAAAGAAATGATGTAGAGAAAAATGTAAACTCTGAAGTCATAAACAGAATACACTCGAAACCACAGATCATTGGGGTTGGGAGGATGTAATTATTTGTGAATTGTTGTGTAAAAATCATCATACTTCCGAACAACCAGCATGGATGTTTGCTTTCCATGTCATCAAGAAAACACTGTCCTGCTCAGTATTCACCAGGCTTCGCTTCTAGAAATTTCTGGGTAGGCAGGCCATGATCCAGTAAAGTGCTGAGCATGTTTAAAAGTACTAATATCAATGAGATTAAGTTAAATTAAATCTGTATTAGATTGTGGCTCTGGTCTTCAAGTTAGGTGACCTCTCCTTATGTCCTTGAATCTATAAAGGCAGAATCAGACAGACACAGGGCTTGCATCAACAAAAGTTTTATATTATGCTCCTGTTTCTATTACCACACCCCAAATGTATGAGTAGTCCTAACTAACTGTTGCTAAGCTCCTGTCAGTTTTCCCCTTGCAGGCAATTTAAAAGCTATTTTGGAACATTTTCAATTTTATAAGCCTACAGTTAAAATTCTATTAATATTCAAACAGATCCCAGTGCAGGCCTCAAAATACTCCTTGGTGACTAGCAAATCCCAATCTCTCTTATCAATACAACCATTTGATGCAGACACTGATTTCTCAAAGCAGTCCCTATTTAGTCAGCCCTACAATATAAAACAGTCCATGTTTTGTAATTTTCTAAGAACACAAACCCAATGAACTGTTCTTATCCAACAGAAAATAAAACAGAGGATCAAAAACAAAGAAAAATAAACACATTTAACCATCTAGAAATGGGAAAATTAATACTACTAACACCTCACAAAATATCATTAAACAAGAACAGAGATAAAATATGATAAACTAAACATGTTTCAACCCTATAGGTCTTCTTCAGCAGTAACAGACACTGTCATTGATATACAGGGAACAATACACATAATTAGCCTAAATTCAATTTGTATTTGCAGCAAGATCTAGGAAGCTTTGTAATCTTATAAGGTATCTTATGACAGTAGGGTGCCTGGAAAGGCAAGTTTTTAAAAAACCCTTAAATGGATAAATTCCAAAAGTACTACTTGGAAATGGTGGAAGCAAAGTTCTACCTGTCAGGTAAATTTGCCTTTCAGAACTCTTCATCTGTACTTCTCTAACATCAGAGGCACCCATATATACTAACAACCACTAACTTCTGGCCAGCGCTCTTAATTAGTTCATTGGAAAGGTTCACATATTTGAACTAGGAAGACCAAAAGTTTGACTCCGTGTAGGTCTGCTTCCTCTGTTTCTATGATTCTCAAGTCAATGTTACTGTTTGTTGAATCTTGGACAACACTAAAGTGGTAAAGAACCACACCGCTGACTCTCTCCCAAGTTATCTGATGATTCTCTGTTTCCCTTTGCATTGCAGGAAGAAGATGAACTTTTCATGCCTGAAGTTAAACATCAGAAGCAGCCTTTGGAGGTTTATAAAAAAAAAAGTTTCTTCCTTTAAAAATGACCAAAAAAAAAATTGCTAAGTAGTCTTCCAAAATCAGTACTGCAAAAACACCCACACTTACTAAAAATTGAAAGTTTTTAATCCACTGGAGATTTACAGTGATGATCTTCCTTGTGAATATAAAATTACTAAGGACTCTTCCAAAATCTGCCTTGCAAATGCGCCCATCTGCACCAAAACCATGGGAACAGAGTCATTTTAGAAACTAATTACTTCAGAATCTTTACAAAAATTGTCTCCTTTATTACTGTTATCTCTTTCCTAAAGACTGTTCTTCCTTACTAGATGCATTCATCTCTTCAAAAAAACTCAAATAGTTTAAGATGAGAGGGTCTTGATTATGTTTAAATTGTTAGTTCATATGCAATAAACACCCATTAGCACCGCTAATAGGAAATCAGTATATCCTGACCACATAAACCTAACTTCAAACTATATCAGCAAAGGAAGATATTTCTGGTAGAGGTTAATGGGTTTGCAACTCTAAGACTGAAACATTACTTTGAAAAGTGATTTATTACATTGCTCAGCCAAAGCCCCCCTTCTCAGACTTGCTGCTGTTAGAGTCATCAAGGGTTTGGGAATTAACTGCACCTGCCCACTAGAACAAATAATACTACAAGCAAAATTTTGTTATTCATAACATGTACACATACCAAATTAACAGCTCTGGTCTTTGAAAAAGAATCATTGTTAATGTCTTGCTTCCCTCAGACTGAATTCATTTATATTTACCTAATTTATCTTTATAAGCACACTCACTACAATGAAGTTTTATTTTTATACAAGTAACTGAGGCTTTAAGACCGACAGCTTACTTTAGGTTTTCCTCCATAAAGCCTCAATTTAGGGACCATGTGAAGTGAGAATATAGATTAAAATTAGTTTGTCCAAAGCAAATAATAAATATTTTGTAGGATGTAATTATAAAGTTCTGTTGGTATGACCTCTGGCCAGTAAGGATCTCTTAGAATATAGCCCATGTCACATGCTTTTCATAGGGATAAAATGGATATGTATGTAAAAAAAAATGACAAAACATATATGAAAGAACTGAAGAAAGCTCTGGGTGTCCATGGATCAGTTTCTTTCTCACTCTCATTCTCTCTCTCTCTCTCTCTCTCTCTCTCTCTCTCACACACACATACACACACACACACACAAACACACATGGGCCTGCCACAGGCCACAACACTCTCAAGAAGCAAAACCAGAAATGGTTGGAAGTCCATTGCCAGTACTGTAAAACACTGGAAGAACAGCATGATTAAAATGTAATGAAACGCCACCAAATACAAAACTGAGAGAGTGGAACTGTTTGAGGGCATATTTTGTCTTTTCTTTTTTACTCTGAATTAGGTATTAGTGCACAAAGGTCAAAACGTACTCAGACCCAGTGGATCCCTCCAAATAATAAAAGGCAAAGGCAAACTGCTGAGAAACAGACTTGGAACAGTATTCACAGAAGCTTTAGTTAACCCCATCTATGCTTTGTAATCTCATCTAAAAAAAGTGTTTGGATATGTATCTCATAAGGTGACCAGTGGCATCAGAGGACAAATCTCTTGTTAGGTGTCATTTACCCTTTAAGGCAGAGAGTGTTTCCTTTTATCCCTGGTAACTCCTGGACTAAGCATCAGCCCCAACTTTCTGCTGCTAATAAATATTTATATTCATACATTCCTATTCATATATTCATATTCTGATAATGATGACTTTTTTGTCATCATAAAATTACTTAATTGAACTGATTGGGTTTGTGTTTTTCTTAAAAAAACAGCACAGGGAAATTTTACATATAGTGAGTGTTGACTAGTTTATATTTTCTGCTGTTGCTGCTTTTTGATCACACTTTGTTATGAACTGCTCTGAGTCTAGTATTTACACAAGGAACTGGTATACAAATAAAAGTCATGATGTCTACAGAATCTCTGGTTCTGAATCCAAACCACCCAGGAGATCTGTTACATCCAACTATTTCTACTAAGGATACACAGCACCACATGTAACAGTCTTGACAGATATCCTACAGTTAAAGGTCTTCTTTTCTTTGGAGATTTGGCATAAGCCTAGATTTAGGCAACAGTATATCTCACCGTCTTTTTTATGTGTGCTAGCTACAAGAAGTCTAGAGGGAGGGAGAGAAACTGGGTTTGAGCTACCTCTGGCCTTTAAAAAAATAGTATTTTTGCCTTGCTTCTTGTTTAAAAAACAAAACAGTTTCAATTATGAGCCTGAACAGCTATGAGCATTAATACTGGACTAGAAAAAAAATACATGCGCAAACCATGAAAACTCTGCCAAGAACCATTGCAATTATTGCTTAATTCCAGTTCCTAGTCCCAACCAGCCTAGAGCCATTGAAATCATGGGATTTACATATATGTCGACTTACCATTCAGCATGAGATTGAACAGGGCTATTGTAGTTGGCACAAATAATCAGATTTACTGCAGAGCTACCTGGCAGAACACTACCTTGGTTGGTTTTTAAAAGGCAGTACAGAAATACCTGAAATAAATAAATAAGCTCATGGTGTGCTTCAGTCTAAAGTAAAGGCTTTTAGCAAAAGAAATCCCACGTGCCCCATAAGTTCATGTGTAGCAGCTCCAATCCAACTCTACATGAGATAATGGGAAAGTTGTACATATTTCAGTAGACTCCTGGCTAAATGCCAGTCAGCAGCTTTGCTTGTTTTTATAAGCAACATTTACCAACTCTGTAGTTCTGGAATGCAACAGGACACCCAAGTCCTCTGAAGCTGCCCTGAAAATCATAAAAACAAAATGCAACTAATTTCAGAAACAGGTTCTATAACTGTTTGGAAGCATTTCCTTCCTCTGCCCAAAAAACACGTTGTTTTCAGAAATGTGCAGTTGTCTCCTATACCCTTTTTAGTGGTCTTTAATATACATGTGTACTCTGGTACTTATGTTTAGAGCCCACATTACTTACAGCAGCACCATGTATAAACACCTGCTAGCTAGAAAAGAAAGTGGGTTTTCTTTTCATTTTGTCCAAAAATATGATATGGTTTCCCCACCCTGAAATACTTATAACATGGTTATATAATTAACCTTCCAAAAAGGACAACGAAATGACAAACTCACAATTTTTACATCTTGCTTTGAACTACACACTCTTTAAGTACAGCTTTAAATCCATGCCTAGCTATCACCTAACTACACATTATATGCAAACGTGGCCAATAATGCCCTGACTTACGCCAAATAAATGAACAACTGTTTCAGAAACCTTAAATTTGAACACCTGCTGGTGTAGGTATCAGGGGAACAATAAGTTACATCCCATCCACACATTCATACAGGGTTTCTGGGTGATGGAACACCACAGGAGGAGAAGGCAAGCAAGAAGGGTGACTTCTGAGGGAAAAAAAGCTGCTTTGTTTGTCATGTGGTACCACAGGAAAAGTTACCACTTGGTGACAAGCTAGTCATGCCATGTTGCTTTTTTCTAGTCAGAGATCTGTGAAGCTACTCCTAGGAACAAGGTTACATATAGAAGCTCCTCTTCAGTCATCTTGGATCAATGGATGAACGCCTGGGTGAGGCTGGCCACTTTGTAATATGTGAAGGATGCTAAAGACTGCCTCCACTGCCTCAAAAATAAAACTCAGCACTTTAAATTGAGTTGAGAAGCACATCAGGACAACTGGTACGTTACAGGTGTTGCACAATCTGACTACTTGGCCCCTACTAATACCCAAGCAGCCACCCTCTGCACGAGGAAACACTTCTAGACCTTCTTCAGAGGGAGCACCATGTAGAGCACACTGCAGTAGTCCCAGCACCAAGACTCATATGTGCCAAGTTCAATCCTCTTCTAATACTTTGGCCTAAGAAGGTGAAAAGCACTTCTGGCCATCACTGTCACCTGAGCTCCCCTAATTAGCACTGACTTCAGGAGACCTCCTGTACTGTGGAGTGCAAACCCATCCTAAGATTAGCTGAAAAACTCCATCCATTTCCCTAGCCACATCACCTTCTTCCTGGCTGTACTAATCCACAGTAAACAACAAATCAATCACAAGCCAATGATAGTTTATGAACACGACTTGTCACTAGCCATTTCCAGGAAGGCCTTCAAAATGGAAAACATGCCTAGTATTTCTAAAATTAGTATGTCCATTTTTGTCATGCCACAACTCAACATGTGAATATCATCCACCACCACCAATTATCAAGGTGCAATATGTATCCTCTTGTTCCACAGAGGTTAAAGTATCTCTTAACCATTTCTGGTTCATCAATGCTACTCATTACCCCCAAAACTTACTAGTTTTGTTGGATATGCAAGCAACAGATATAACAAAACTCTGCTATTGGTTTACACCCAAGCATCAATCCCTAAACCAAAGTCCCCTGACCTGTTGCACAGAAAACAAAACCCCAGATCAATTCAGTTTTACAACTAAACTATGGTTGGGCACTACAGAAATGAGCTTCTTCCTTCTCCTCCACTTTCCATGCTCCCCTTCCTGGCTACTTCCTTATCTGAAGCAAATACTCATTTGGATTTACATCTGAACTGGCACATTATAATTTGCAATTTCTCTAGAAATACATGTTATATACTAGGATCACTCTCTGTTTTGCAAACTAGGTTTGCAATACAAGTTTGACCCGCTATTTATCAGTTCAGATACCACGCCAATTTATGTTTTGCCACAAAGCATAATGTAACTGTAGTTGTAACCTTATATCTGCGCATCCAAAAGTAAGCCCCACTGAATTCAACAAGAGTTGCTTCTACACAGACATCTTCATGATTGCATTGTAAGTATAATGTGCAGAAGGGATGGGAAAAAGAAAGAGAACAAGATCACAACACTCATGGCTATGTGAACTGATCCATAATATACATAGAATACTCTGTGCTTGTCTAAAGTCCTATATAACTTTAAAACATTATTATTTAAATCTTAGATTATCAGTTATTCAACAATCCATGTTTGAGCACATTCTCTCTCAAATGGGTATCAGTCAACTGGAACAAGTATCAGACCTGCTGTTATCATGACCCATTTTCAGTATTTAACTTCTGTATTTCAGACCACAGAACACAGCTTCAAAGCAGATGTGGAGAACCTGTGGCCCTCTAGATGTTGGACTACAGGTTCCATCATTCTTGACTATTGGCCAGAATGGCTATGCCTAATGGAAGCTGGAGTCAACCAAAATCTGGAGGGCCACAGGTTTCTCACCCCTGTTTTAAAGCCATTAGCCACTGCAGTATTTAAAATGCCAATCATCACACCTTACACAATGATAACATGCTACCGTTCAAAGACTGATACACTGAAACATGTATGAAGAAGCTCTAATGACTCACAAACAATCTCAGAATCAACACTGACTAAATAATACAGTAATTAACATCTTTCATTTCTGTGAACTCTTTCTACGACGGTCACCTAATTAATGCCAAGTTTTGGAGTTCCTTGATGATTATGTTACCTGACATAATATTTTTTAATTATACCAGTTGCTATAATTATTTCATAAATTAAATGGCAGAGACTGTGCCCTGTTACTATTTTACCCAAACGTTTAATCAAGCTTTGAATCTCAACCATTTTTGGTAACTTAAATTTTGTGCACATCCTCTATTCTTCTACTAAAAATCAATTTGGCTTACATTATGATATTTTATAGCACTTTTTCAAACTATTAATTCCATTATTTGATGCAGAATTGAGGTCTAATTTCTAGAACAGTAGCACCATTATTCTTCTTTCTTAGAAATGAAATGGGAAGCCATACTTTACCTTTATAGTACCATAGTTGGTTATTTAAAAAGAATAATTACGAAAAAACAAAGAAGAAAAAAGAACTGATCAATAGTGATGGCAAAAAGATCTTTGTAGTATCTCAGTTTTAAGTAATCTGGAAGATAAGTTGTAAACTTTCCCTACAAGTAGACCAACAATGCAGTCCTCCAGGACAGAGTTTCAGATGGTATGGAGAGCTGAGACTGCAGAGGGGAGGAGAAGTCTCACGTCAGGCACACAGGTTTGGGATGTGGGAACCTTCTCCAAGATCCTCTGACATGAGGTTCTTCTGTCACCAAGCAGAACTTGCCCATCATCCCCATGGATCGTCATTCTATTAACTTCTATCCCCAAGAAGAGTGCACATGAGTGTTTCTTTTTAAATTAATTTCATTTATGTTGCTATGGCTTATTATTTTATCAGTAGAATTTAAAATACACTATTTTTTTATATGTGGAAGAAGAAAGCGAAAGGATTCCTCCAGACGACCAGTCTTGTGTTAACTGTCAATCAGGCTGACTGGCTACCTTGTCATCAAGACCCCTTCTCAGGTCTTGCAGACTCACAGACTTGGCTTCCTTGATGAAGTCTATCTGTCTCTGATGTGGTCCACCTCTTTTTCTACTGCCTTCTACCTTGCCAAATATATTGTTTTTTCTAACGAGTCATATCATGATATGTATAAAGTAACACAGTCTCTGTTCAGTAATCTGGGCTTCCAGGGAGAGTTCAGGCTTGTTTGCTCTCGACAAAAGTTGGCTTTTCTGTTCCACTGTTGCATGTCCCCCACCACATCCAGTCATGCCTTAAATACACCAAACTGCATTTTCCTGCAGGAGGTGTGGTTAACTGTAGTGTAGGCCAGGTTTCTTCACCAATATAACACATCATCAGAGACTTCCCAGAGGCACCGCATGAACTGAGGCAAGGGATCACCACACGAGACAACCCCTGGATGTATCAGAATCTTGCAGAATTAAAAAAGAAACACCTCCTGTCCTGGGTTTCAAATCTCATGGTTGGTCTCAGGATACAAACCAGGAGACATAGTATATTATTTAAATATTCCAAAAAAAAAACAGAAAAGAAAAGAAAAGAAAAAAAGAAAAAGGAAAAAGAAGCTCTGACAGAACAAATCCCAACAGATCCAAAGGCTCATCCATGTGGATGAGCCCAGAGAGAGAGTGCTTTTTCTTTCTGAACATTAGGACCAAAGAACAAACAGAAGGGGGAAGGCAAACTACCTGTATCAAGGGAAAATCAGGAAAAACAAAAATACAAGGCAAGAATTTCAAATACTAAGAAAATGTCAGCACAGTCCCCTAAATGTCTACTACTAAGAAACATAAAGGGAGACAAGGAGAGAGACCCACTAGGTTCAGTGGGGCTCACAGACAGGAAAATGAGTACTTGGGCATTACAGCCCAAAAGCATAAATAATAATACTGGCAATGTCAGTTGTTGCATGTGCTTACTGATGTTAAGCCCAATAAAGAGGCACATAACTCAGAACTTCCCTTCAGCGGATCTCACTTTCATGATGACTGCCAGACCACTTCTTGACCTTCAGCACATGTAAAAAACATTACAAGGACATGAAAGGAAAGGTGCTGAAAGGAAAGTTCACTTGAAAAGTAGGCAAGGACACAGGGCTCATTTCTCTTCCGGAGGTGAGAGGGAAAAACAAGTTGACTTTTTACACGTTTGGGGACTGATGGCCAAGAAGAGTGGTTCAAGTGTACACTTAGCAGGGCAGAGGGTGCTCACTACTTATTTTCACTAGAAACAATAATTCCACTACCCATTACACTATATGCAGCAGGGATCTCTGCAGTACTTAGGGTTTTTTCTTTAAGAACATTGGGAAACTCAATAATAAATATAACCCAGGCATCAAATCTATCTTCTCACAGAAAAGACTTGGGCTGCAGGAACTCGTAAGCCCTACAAGGATTTTTCTATATTTTGGCTACACTGGATACTGAATTACAAGTCTTAGAAATTGAACAGGGGACTTTATTTCTAGATATTAAAGCCAAAGAAAAGTTCAGATTGCAGGATTTCATACTTCAAGGGTAAAGTTTATTTTGCAATTAAACAGATCTAGCATTATTCGTGTGATGCCTGACATGTAGAGGGAAGGGGTTCAGTTCAGTGGGGGAGGGAAAGGAAAGAGGGCAGAAAAATTAACATAGCAAGACAAGGCAGTTGATTTGAAGCAGAAGCAACATTCTTAGAATTGCTTACAAAATCAGAATTATGAAGCAACACAAACCTGGTAAGAAGTACACGGCCTGGGTTTCATACTGAAAAACCTATTTTGTTTATATTGGCAATGGAAGGGCATTTCTAAATACCATCAAGCCTTTCACTTTAATATCATTGGTCCCATCCCACAGAGCAGACATGAGTCAATTGTATTTTTAAGAGCAAATAATCATTACCTTTCCCCCTTCCTCTACAAGATAAGAAGATAAGAATTTTAATACTTGTTTGAAAGCACTCTGGTTTTTTTAAAATGAATAATCTGGCACTAGACCAAACTTTTTAACACAAGCCTGTTTGAATAACACGCATTGCCACCTGGAAGGCAAATATTCTGTAGCTAATTAAGAAAATAACACTTGTTGTTTTGCCAAAACAAACATTACTGTTAATTTCAGTAGTGCAACAGCAGGTCATCACTACTCCTGGCAAGCTTGATAAACACCTACCTTCCGAGCAGAGCATATCTAAAAAATAGAGCCTGGAAACCAGCAGGCAAGGCCAGCTACTGTAGGCACTGGGCTCAGCACTCCATCAACATAAGGGAACTCCAATCTACTTCTAGGATGGATTCATACACTGCACACTATACACGCAAATTGGAAACTGCATCCAATCATAGCTTCTTGAGGACTGTAACTTTCACTTTACACTTTTAGGCATGTACTTGGAATATACACCTAATATAAGTATCCAAAAGAAACGGCCCTAAAAAGCAGTTTAATCAACACATTTGTTGTTATGCTACCTCATCATCAAGGATATTAATAATCACCTGACTGATAAACAAGATAAAAATTGATCTGTCTTGTTTTAAGCACCAATGTCAAGCACTCAAAGAGAAAAAGCAAAAATCTAATGGAAATCTGGACAATTACACTGCAGACTTTAAGTTAAAACAGGCATACATACATATGCAGCAGACATTGCACGTCATTCCATCCCACTTTCTTTATTTTACCATAAGCACTCTTCAAGAGCAATGTTTTAAAAGAAGAACTGAACTTAAGAATAAAGTCCACATAGGAAATTAAAAGAAAAGAGGTGGAGAGAAAGAACAAGTGAACTCTTAAGAATGTTAACAATGTTCTACTTTCCATTACTTTCTATCTACTTTCATTTTAAAATAAATGAAACCTAAACTCAGCAGGATGATCAAACTCACTTAGAGAGAAAAAGAGGTACACTACTTTTAGACCAATTCTTCTCATGCTATCTGATGTGGGGAATCGGTGGGGATTTTTGCCAGTGTGCCTGGGACTGGCACCATATTGGTGTCTGTTGGCTACAATCGTTATTTTCTTTCCTGAAAACTGACTGTGTACCATGAACCAATAGCTCACAGACCAGCATCTGTCCACAGACCACAACTTTGAGTAGCACTATCCTAGATCTTAGTTGCTATTGACCATGCTGTCTTGAGGTTTCTGGGAGATACAGTCCAAGAAAAGTAACTCTCCAAACTACAATCTGCATAGGCTGTCATTCTACCAATTACCTGGGTGATTGTTAGAGAGCAGAAAGTAGCCTACCTCCTACCTTCTCCCTGCCTTTCAGCAGTCTCTGAGTAAGACTGAGCAGTCAAGGCTACAAAGATCCCGAGGAGAGAATTTTCTGTGAATCATCATGAATGCACTTTTGAAGAGGGACTAATGTAATTCTCCCTTTTGAAATTCTAACAGCAGCCATTGACAAAACTGTTTTTATAAAGGAATCTGCCCAGAGAGGGAAAATCACACTCTCATTCATATAATCCTGCAAGAGTCTGCAAATCAAGCTCCATAATCAAATCAAAAGGAAAATGAGAATTATTCATTAACTTTTCAGAAAGTAAGGGCATCTTTAGACCCATTTGCAAGTTTCATTAAAAAGGTAGTTATAAAACGCATGCATGGGTTTTAAATAGGATGTTGATTCACGCTTGCTTATA
Source organism: Cyclura pinguis (assembly GCA_030412105.1). Taxonomy (NCBI): domain Eukaryota; kingdom Metazoa; phylum Chordata; class Lepidosauria; order Squamata; family Iguanidae; genus Cyclura; species Cyclura pinguis. The sequence continues at coordinate 209,422,277 of CM059599.1, forward strand.
CCCCAAAATATCTAGACCTTCTTTTGCTCATCCAAGTCTATCTGCCTTGAGCCATCAGCAGGGCTCTTGTTCTCAAAACACCTCTACCCACTCTTCCTCTCATTGTTCCACACACAACTACCCTCCCTCCTAGGCCATTTCCACACTAGACTGTTACAGCTCTATGATTCCACTTTCAACATCCTGTGGAATCCTGGGGTTTGCAGTTTCGGGAGGGGCCAAATGGCCCCTCCCGAAACTGCAAACCCCAGGATTCCACAGGATGTTGAAAGTGGAATCATAGCGCTATAACAGTCTAGTGCGGGAATGGCCCTAGAACAACTGCATGGTTTTGTACTGTTATCACAAGAGTTCCAAAAAGTTTTTAGTTTATCAGCTCAACATTTTTGTAAAACAAAGGAAAGAAAAACATTACAATCCATTTTTGCTTCAGCTTATAATAGGCCTGTTTCCAGATTATGAACGTATTATTATATACGTCTATTTGTGTGTGTGTGTGTGTCTCACATACACAGTCTCATACATGCACACACACACACACACAGAGAGAGAGAACGAGTGTGATGTAGTGATTTGAGTGTTGGACTACAACTCTGGAGGCCAGGGTTCAAATCTCCACTGGGCCATGGAAACCCTTGGGCAAATCACATCCTCTCAGCCTTAGAGGAAAACAAAAATAGACTCATTCTGAACAAATATTGCCCACAAAAAACCATGATAGTGTGATAGTTTCACCTGAGGGTCACCCCAAGTTGGAAACGACTTAGAGGCACCCAACAATAAACACAAGTATATATACTTGTGCGGTTAACAAACAGAACTTAGTCGTTCAACGAACCAGCAAGAAACGTTGGCTTCTACATTCCCCAGTTGCTTAAAATAAAAGCAAGTGTATAACCAAGGGGGCAGTTTACAACACTCCATTGTAAACATTTGACACCACATGGTCATACCCTAGAGAGATAATATGTTAACCACTTAACATATTATCTTTCTAGGGTACAACCACATGGTGTCAAATTCTTCAGTCAATGGATCCATACATTTTTCCTTTTATCTAAAATGCTTGAAAGAGATGGCATCTCAATTCCTACCAGCTATATATCAAATGTAAAAAGAGCTCCTTGTTTCCTTTCAATCTCTCTCCCCTTCTCACACACACACATGCATACCTGCATGTGCACACATTTATATAGCTATTTAATTAATTCATGCTACACTTTTCTCCCAGAAAGGGACTCAGAGAGGTTTTGATCATGCACACACCACTTAAGTAGCGTTTTTTTAAAAAAAGAGTTTACCTCTGGTAATTCTAAGTCCATGTCCCTAACTGTGCAGAATGACCCCTGTTAAAGAATGAAGTGTTTTTAAATATACTCCCATACTGAATTTATTTTCATCACACTCACATATATCTCACTGTGATCAAAACGCTGTTTGAGGTTACTGATGAAGGACTCCTCAGTGAGGGGCTCTAGAAGTACCATATCTCCAACCCCAATCATGTTGTCAAGAAGAGATGTCTTCACTTCCATTTTTGCCATTTTTGTCTATGGAAGAGAAAAAAACAAAGACAGTGAGATTAGAATTTAATACAAAGTTCAGGTTTCCTAGATGCAAGAGGCAAGTACTTCAAGTAACACTGCTGACACAAAGCAAAACAGGAAGAAAACGTTTAGGAAAAAATTGTTCACAGCAGGCAGTATAACCAAAGAAAGATATGGAGCACAAACACCCAAGAGCAGAATTTTCAAGGTCAGAGAAAACAACTGTTTCCACTATCCACTTTAACTATATGGGAGTTATTTAAGAAAACAATTCAGGAAGGTAGAAGGTGCCAAAAAGAAAAAAAGAATCCAATAAAACAGGCCCTCAGTATCCACTAGGGAATGGTTCCAGGATCTTCCACAGATACCAAATTTCATGGATGCTGAAGTCCCAAGGGAGTAGTAAAATGGTAGTAGTAAAATTTACCCTTATATAAAAGGGTAAAATCAAAGTTTGCTTTTTGATTTTTTAAAAAATATCTTCAAGCTGTGGTTGGTTGAATCTGTGGATATGGAGGGCCAGCTGTACACAGTTAAAATAACCATGCTTACACTTTCACCAAAATGACGACAAACCCTAAGGAACCAGTCTCCAGTCTCCCCTTCAAGTGTTAAAAAAAAAAGGGGGGGGTGAAACTCAATATTCCCATCTGTAACCACTGAGATAAGCATCCGTTCAAGTTCTGAGCCTTTGTCTTTCAATTAGACATGTAAATGATGGAACTGTAATCATGGCAGGTTATCTTATCAGAAAGCTCCCTTTTTAAGAATTAATTGAACAAATGTAAGCAGCTAATTAGAAGAACTAGAGACTGAAGCTGAGCCTACAACCTAATGATGATTCTCAACCTTTATCTATGATTATTAAAAAAAACCCTTTAATTTGCGTATTTCCAGAAAACATTAAATAAAAATGTATTATACCAAAGTTAATGGGCACTTTTGATGCTTAATCAGATGCAGGTGGTTAACAAGCCAGATATTAACACTAAACCAGAAAGAATTACTTTCATGGTACAGAAATCATTGGCTAAGGCTAGTAGAATATCAAAGGATTCCACTGTTTTTGCTGTCTTGACTGAACGCCACCTTATGTTTTTAGGAAAAGCAGGTTGCATGCAGGCACACTGCTTGTGGGAATACAGTAGCCTCTACAAGGAAAGTTAATATAGAAAAATCTAGCTTTGAAAATCTGAGTCAGAACCTCTCAACAGATATTTTCACAAAACAGCTTTAAGGTGACCCGATGACAGGTAGAGATGTTAATATTCAAGTGAATAGTATCACAAGTAAGATTGTTCAAATTCCACAGTTTTCTCCCTGCTACTGAGAAAACAAATATTTCTGTGCAGTTCTTGCCCAGTATTCACACATCCTGAAGGGTTTCTGAAATTTATTGGGTACAATAATAGATATTTTTTGTTTGAGAACTGTGGTACTTTGAGGGGGAAAAAATGCCAGCCAGCCACTGGGGGGGGGGGGGGAGGAAGGGTTGTGCAAGATTGTTGTTCTGTACACAAAAAAACAAAAACAAAAACAGCAGTCTTGTGCAACAAAAATCTTGTGCAGAAAACTGCAATCTTGCAGAGCAAAACCGTGTGGCTATTTTTATGTGTGCAAGACAGCGGGGGTTTTCATATGTTTTTAATGCAATTTTTTGTTCTGAAAGACTGCTGCTTTTGCAAACTTGAACAGAAACCGCAATCTTACAAAATATAAAAAAAAGTCTGGAAACAGTGCTGTTGCTGTTTTCCAAAAAATTGTTTGTATTTCTGTGCAAAATAATTTACTGAAACACTTTGGGAGGCAGAAAGAGCGCTAAATTCTCACCGCTGTGAACCCTCCACTTTCACAGGGGTTAGGGGAACAAGACCCCTGCAAAAGTGGGGGAAAATGTAAATAAAAATAAAAATCACAAACTTTTTTTTTAACCTGAGAACACTTCTCTGGGAATATCTAGGTCCTCCAGTGTGTTTCCATGGTCAGCTTCTGGTGGAAGACCTAGTAATGCTGGAGGACCTAGTAACGCCTAGAGAAGTGTTCTCTCTAGAATTGTCTAGGTCCGCCAGCACAAATCTATGGTCTACTGGTCTGGTGGAAGCGGACGACAGAATTGTGCCAGAGGACCTAGAGATTCCTAGAAATAAAATATTTTTTCCATGGTAATGACAAATAGAGCAATTTTTTTAAATATATAAAATAAATCTATAAAACAACCCATCCCAAATTCCAAAAACATCTAAAAAAAATTTTCAGATGAAAATTTGCCCATGAAATAACCCAAAACAACCCCTGAACCCAAAACAACCCCAGCAACCTCAGTCATGCCCACTTTACTGGGCAAAAAAAGCAAGAAACTTTATCCAGGTACAGTGAGAAAAATTAGCCCCTACCCCAACCTTGATTAAGCAATAATTTCTTGTTCCACAGTCTCTTGATCACCCTCCCAATCATTCCAGTCTAGATCCCACTGTGTCCTTACACATCAGAAAGCATCCATTCCTGCCCAGAAAGTGTTCTTTTGCCTTAATTTCTTGTCTTCTCTTCATCAAGTCACTTGACCTATCTTTCCCTTCATGTTTCCTGTTTTGCAGTCCATTCTTTATAGCCTTTCTGTCTCTGGCCACCTGTCCTCGCCTCCTTCATACTCCAGACCTCAGCCAGCACCTTAATCCCAGCCATACTGACAATTTCACAGTCCATCCTCCATGAGGAAAATAACTGGAGAACTGGAACAGATGTAGATCCCGTGCAAATATACCAGCTATCCTCAGAAGCATAACTGCCACAATTCACAATTCTGATTGCTAAACTATAGTCAGTTCTCTACATTTGCAGGTTTCACCTTCACAGATTTACCTGAGAGTTTCTCCAACCCCCGCCCTCCCACCTCAGGCACTTCTTTTCCACGGGAACCTCTTGGTGGCTCTGATCAGGCCACGCAGCTCTTTAAAAACCAGCCTCTGGTCCTCCTCTAGCAGCAGCTTCCTGGTTAGCTAAGGACAGCTTGCAGCTTGATTCCTCAGCACCGCAAACCCTCTCGTGATGACCCCACATACCCAAGGAAGGAGATGGGTGCAAGAAAGGAAGTACAGGGCCACCATACCAACCCACCTTTTCCCCTCTCCTTTCTCTGACCTGGTTTAGACCCTGGGTGTCCATTCACCCAACTGTGCCTTGGCCTCCTTCCTACACACACACACCCATATACACACCCATATTTTGATACTTGCATTTTTTCCACATTTGCAGGAGTCCTGCATCCCTAGCCTAGCAAACGTGGAGGGTCAATGGTATTGAGAATTCATTTCCAAGAATTACTCAGAAAGGGAATTTAAACTCAAAAGATTTACAGACCTTTCATACACCGGAAGGTTTACGCATCTGCATTTTTACACCTTTTCGGAGAAATAGCTCATCTCCACTAACAGAAAGAACAGTTGCATTTTAGATTGCATATGATAACTAATCAAAAATACTCAGTCCATACCGGTGGGCACAGAGAGAATTTGTAAAACACAGCCATAGAATATGGTCTGATCACAATTCAGGGCAGGAGTGGGTGCCATTTACATACACAGACAGACAGACAGACAGACAGAAACAGGGAAGCCATGCAACCACTTTCTGTATGACCAGAAGTGACATCACATCATTTTCACTTCTAGGAACTGTTTGAAGTACAGCCAAGTTTCATGGGGTTGGGGCTAATGGGAAGCAAAAGTATCCGAACCTCATTTTTGTGACAGCTTTTGCATGTGTGTATGTGTTGGATGAAATTCTCCTTTTAATTTTCAGGGGAGGGATCTCTGGAGCTTTGGGACTCTCTGGTGGGATACAAAACAGGCCCACTAGTCTAGTGTGACGCTACAAGAATGTCCACCTCTCACTTCCCCCTATGGCCATAAGGGTATGGGATGTAAGAAAGAATAGAACTTGCTAACTTGAGGTTCACTGGAGCTTACTCTTATCCCTCCCAATGACCCAGCCTGCATTGCCCAGAGTCAACAGTGATGGAAATTGTCACCTAAAACATCTGGAGGGCACTAAATCAGGGAAGGCTACTTTAACACATCTGAATGTGCCCAGTATTGAACTATCATTATTTCTCAGTTGGATACTTAGATTTGTTAAATAGTACCTCTCTCTGTTACTGCAAATAGGCTAGACTTGATCCATAATACAGGGGTAACTCTAAACTATTTGTTCTTTGATGCTTTCGTGAAAATATAGTTCTTAGCTTCATTGCTCTTTTCCTTGTTTTCCCTTCCTCCGTCTTTAATACCCGTTTACATTAGGTTCATAAACCAATTATGGGCTTATCCTAAAATACTAGTTAATTTCCCACTTATATATTTAACAGATCTTTCTATTAAAAGGAAGGAAGGAAGGAAGGAAGGAAGGAAGGAAGGAAGGAAGGAAGGAAGGAAGGAAGGAAGGCAGGCAGGCAGGCAGGCAGGCAGGCAGGCAGGCAGGCGGGCAGGCGGGCAGGCGGGCAGGCGGGCAGGCGGGCAGGCGGGCAGGCGGGCAGGCGGGCAGGCGGGCAGGCGGGCAGGCCGGCCATACCGTGTTCTACAAGCAGTAAGTCAACAACACTATAAGTATCAAATCTCTGCACAAGGTATGAAAATAATATAATGGCAGCTTGCATAAAATTATGCCACTAGTTGAAAGAGAGGTAAGTTCCACAAACAATCCAGGACAGCTAAGTGAGTCAATGATGGTATGAAAGGTTTAATCTTGCTCAAATGAAAACACAAAATTTAAAGGATAAGTTCTAGCAAATGTACAACAGGGTTGAACAGGAAACAAGTAGAACTACTAAAAATGCCAGTTATATGACAAGTGGGAACCCAGAGATGTTAACAGGACAGCTTTGCAAAAAATAGCTGGGAAGTTGCTTTGTACCTTTCTTCAATACAGGAAATTTTTACTGATATATCTACATTCATAGTACTATTTTTATATGTAAGCATGTAACAAGTTTATTTCGTGGCTAGATCTGTTCAGAGGGGGGTTGCCACTGACTTCCTATGAGGCTGAGAGAGTATTACTTGCTCAGTGGGTTTCCATGGCTGAGCAGGGGTTTGAATCCTGGTCTCCCAGCATCCTAGACCAACACTCAAACTAGTACATCATGCTGACTTTCAATCACTACATCACTTATACATAACAGATTAGTCATAATCACCAGATTTTAATACTATGACGACAGCCCGTATGTTATCAGCTCATCCATACCCTCTTATGTTCTTCATATGTGACTCCTCAAAAAAATGTTAATCAACTTTTCATGAAATCTTATTCAAACATTAATCTTAAATAATATGAGCACCTGGTGAAAAAGATGTTCTATAAAACTCTATCTGGACATTATACCTGAACCACACATACACAAAGGGGGAGAGGGAATTCAGTTCAGCTGATCTATTCCCAAGGTCAATAATCAGTGCTAAAGTCATGTTACTATATCAGCTATCATATGTATGGCTCCAAACCTGTCTATCCTTTTTTCTAATCTATGTTGTAAGTAGGGTTGCCAGACTAGATACATAACAGGACTCCTGTAACTTCAAACCTGAAAAGATAGGTGAGCAGGACAAAGTACCATAAAGCTCTGTCACACTGGACAAATGTATCTGTCATCTCTTACCTTCCAAATTTTTAGCTTCAGCTGTTCCATTCCAACATGTCTCACTGGTGAACAGGAGGGGTACAGCAATGGCAACAAGAATAGAAGTGGGCACTTCTCCATGTCCCCACCCTGATTTCCAGCAGGGAGGCAAGAGCCTTATTGGGATGGGTCTGCTGCTGCTGAAAACTTGGAAGTTTGGAAGATAAGAGATGACACGTACCATCATCTAGCTTGGGAAGTGCTTTAGGATACCTCCTCTTACTCCATCATCTGCTCAGGAGTACAGTTATAGGAGCCCGTCCCAATATCCCAACTCTCAAACCTAGTTGCCAGCCACCTTAGGTTCCACATTGGGTGACAGCACAATATAAATAGCACACAATAGAATACAGAATACTGACTTTCAAGTATGCATGCATACAACTGGCCTGCACATTTAACAGACTTTAAGAACTCACAGCCATTCTGTATTAAAAAACAGCCTCTTCTCTATGGAATTCATTAGTATTTGATCTACACTTTAAAAATGCTACCCAAGGTATACAAAATCCCAGTAAGGTCATTTGTGGCTTAAATTTCTGGTATGAAGACACATCTTTGTTAACCACTCTAAATTACAAGCTACCTACCCATATTAAATGCATCATCACTAAGGAATGTGAAGTGTGGATGTAGCCAAACCAATAAGCCTTCCATTCCAACATGACTAGTTGAAGACTTAGTTATGGTATAGCTGCATCAAAGAATTATTACAACATCAAAAAACAGAAGTAACAGCAGAGCTTACAGACGTTAGTGGGTCAAACTGCAATAGTCACAAGTTGAAGCTCTACAGTATTGTAAGAACCCTGCTTGTCAAAACCAAAGCTCTGTCTAAATAATGTTCCCTGTACCATCAGATGTACACAGGGAAAACGTCCCCCGCACCTAACAAATCCTTCCTTCATCACCAATTCATTCATACACTTGAGACCTTACAAGTTCTCCCTGTCCAGTTGGCCTTTTAGGTGAAATAGGTAGCATTCCCGAAAAAACTACCACAGGATTCCTGAATGTCCTCTCCTCTCCCCGCCTTGTCACCAACATTTTACTTCTACATTCACATAATGAGTGCATTTTGATACATCATATGTACTGGGAATAGGGTTGTGTCTGGCACAGTATTCCAACTTAGGACATTAAAATATGTATTTTCTTAAAATACAGAGATTGATTGAAACTGACGAGAAAAGCAGTTGTAAAGCTCCCTAGCAAATCCAATGTACCTCTTGAAAAAATGGCTCCATCTTATCCTGTACTGTTTATACCACAAGCTTGCTCTGTCAAAAGACTAATTTTAAAAAATGTTCAAAAAATTAGAATTAGCCAAACTTCATTTGCAGAAAAATTAAGTAATGTTTTGGCACAAGATGTATAAAATATTCTGTTTCCCATAAGTTTAGTAATAATATTAATCATTAAATTTAATTAAATTGATATTTGAATTTTCACCAAACTATTAGAAGACCTAGATCAGATTTCCATTTTGCCTTTAATGAAGAACTAAAAGGTTTTCTTTCAGGTTCAACCAAATAATGATTTCCTCTATACTTTTCTTTTCTTTTTTTTTTTATAATCATTTTATTCAAATTCACATATAAAACAAACAATTATAACTGTCAGCTTAATTGAAATATTTTTGATCTTCCACACTGATCTAGATTTCATTATCAATATTTCTTAACATGCTTATATTATTGTACTACATTTTACTGCTAATATTACTTGTTGATTCTTGCATTTCCATCTCCATATTCCAGCTTCATGATATGTATCCAGTAGCCCCCTCATAAATTATCTTAAACCATGAATTACAGATTTCCATCTGATAGTACCCAGCAATTAACCATTACATTTTGCCATTCTTTTTGTATCTCATCGTCTGATTTCCCTTTTAATCTCTGAGAGACCATATCAGCATTTTTGTTTTCAAGAAGTGTACCCCACCATTGTACTATTGTGGGTATTTGCTGAGTTTTCCACAACTCTGCATATTCAATACGAGCTGTTGTTATCATATACAGTAATATTCTCCAATACTTCTTTATACCAGTACCTTCTAGTACATCAGTCATATTTAACAATACAATTCCGGTATCTTGGCAAACTGAACTTTCATTAATGCACAAATTTTGTTACGTATTTCAGTCCATTATTTCTTAGCTTTAGGACATGTCCACCACTTGTGGTATATCGTGCCGACCCCTTTCTGGCATTTCCAACAAAGTCCAGTACCTGTATTATAAATCTTTTTTAATTTGTCTGGTATCATGTACCATCTATGAAATAGCTTGTAATAGTTCTCTTTCAGATTCTGGGCTACTGTAAATGTTTGTGTTTTTTTCCAATTCTGTTCCCAAGAATCTAGTTGAATTGAACGTCCAATATTTTGAGCCCATGAAATCATTGCTGCCTTGACTGTTTCTTCTTGCCTCTCTTGCTGTAGCATTTCTTGATGTATATGGGCTAGTAGATGAGGTAGATTTTCAAACAGTCATTTAATTACTCCAGTTCTCTCTTTTGTTTCAAGTCCATATGTTTTTAAGTCCATTTGAAACCTTTCTGCTAACTGTCTGTAAGGGAACCAGCTTAATGTTATTCCCTCTTCTAATTTTTCTCTTGTTTTAATCTTAAGATTGTTGGACGTTGATCTCTATTATTTTGTCGTATCGCAGCCATTTATCTGTTTCTGTCCATCTTCCAAAAAATGCCTCTTCCGGTGAGACCCAAGTTGGGAGCTGCCATATGTTTTTAGTCTTATAATCATCCCAGATTTTCAAAAGCGATTTTCTGACATAATGGTGTGTAAAGTCTTTATCTATTTTTGCTTTATCGTAAAACATATAGGCATGCCACCCCATCCTCAGGTCTGCTCCCTCCAGTGCCAACATTCTCGTATCTTGTAGGTCTACCCAGTCTTTTATCCACGTAAAGGCCGCTGCTTTATAATATATCTGAAAATCAGGTAGTCCCATTCCTCCTCTACTTTTCTGGTCTGTCATAGTACTCCATTTTATCCCAGGTTTTTTCCCTTGCCATATAAACTTGGTTAGTTCTCTTTTCCACTGTATAAAAGGTTTCATGTTCATTATAATAGGAAGATTTTGGAACAAAAAGTTCATTTTTGGAAGGACATTCATCTTTATTGCAGCTATCCTCGCCATCATTGACAAACGCATAGAAGTCCAACTTTCCAAGTCTTTTGTTATTTCTTTCCATTTTTTTTTTCATAATTATTTTGAAATAACTCAATGTTTCTTTTGGCTATTCAAATACCTAGATATTTTACCTTTTGTCCTCTATTAAATCCTGTTTTTTGTGCTAATTCCATCTCTTCTCTTTCAGTCATATTTTTGGTTAAGAAGACTGTTTTTTCCTTATTAACTTTAAAACCAGAGAATTCTCCATATTCTTGAACTGTGGTAATCAATTTTTCAATACATTTCCCTGGGTCATCCAGTAAGAAGACCAAATCGTCAGCGAAAGCTTTTAACTTGTAATGATATTTCTTAATTTGGACTCCTCTTATTTCTTTATCTTCTCTTATAGCATTGTTAAGTATTTCCATTGTCATGATAAACAGCAGAGGAGACAGGGGACACCCTTGTCTTGTCCCTTTGTGCAATTCTATCAACTGTGTTCTTTCACCGTTTATGACCAGTCGAGCTTGTTGTTGGCTATAGATTGCTTCAATCCATAAAACAAATTTTTCTCCTGCCTGCAGCTGTTTAACCGCCGTCTTCATGAATGGCCAGCTGATCATGTCAAAAGCTTTCTCCGCATCTACAAATATCATAGCCATTTTCCATTCATTATGCTTTTCATAGTATTCAATTATATTTAAGACCGTTCTGATATTGTTTCTCAAAGATCTTTTCGGTAAAAAACCATTCTGGTCCTCATCAATTACCTCTAACAGCACTTTTTTAAGCCTCGCTGCTAGGATTGAAGCAAAGATCTTGTAGTCTATCTTCAAAAGTGATATTGGTCTATAATTCTTTACATCTTTCAGATCTCTTCCTTCTTTCGGAATCAGCACTACATTAGCTTCTTTCCAGGTATCTGGTATTCCTTCCTTTATTATTTCATATATAGTACTTTGTAAAGGTATTGAGATCTCATGTACCCTAATCTTATAATATTTTGCAGTAAAACCGTCTGGTCCTGGAGCTTTGTCATTCTTCAAATTTCTAATAGCCTCAACTACTTCCATCATAGAAATAGATTTATTCAAAATTGATCTTTGGTCTTCGTTAAATCTCATTTTGTTCATTTTTTCCAAATATTCTTCCACTTCTCGTTGTTTTTTCACCTTTGAGATCTTACTCATCAGCTTCACACAGTAATTATAAAAGGTTTGTTTTAGTCCCTCTTGTTTTGTAATTCTTTCTTCTCCTGTTCTAATCTCGGATATGATATTTCTGGCCCTGCTTTTATGCAGCAAACCAGCCAAAAACTTTGAAGGTTTATTAGCTTGTTCAAAGAAATTATATTTCATTCTCCTTATCTGTTGCTCTATTTCTTCCAAATTAAGTTGATTTAGTTCATCTTACTGTACCTTCATCTGTAATCTAATCTGTTTATCCGACGGGTTTTGTCTCATCTGTCTTTCAATTTCTTTCATCTTTTCCAAAATTCGCTGCTCAGTATTTCTCTTTTCTTTTCTACTCTCTGCAGACCATCTGATAAAGTTACCACGCATCACAGCTTTACTTGCGTCCCAAATGGTTTTCATCGACAACTCCGATGTCAGGTTCTCATTAAAATAGTTAATTATCTCTCTTTTTGCTTTTGCTATATACTTCTCCTTGTTCCAGATCTCATCATTCATTCTCCACGTTCTTTCTCTATCTTTGATCTTTATCTTTAGTTGTGTCGGATTATGATCAGAACACAGATTGGGAAGAATGTCCATACCTGTAATTTTCAACAATTGTTTGGATACCAACATCATATCGATCCTTGACATTGACTTATGCCGATCCGAGTAAAATGTATGTCCATCCAATTGCCTGTTTTTGTATCTCCAAGTGTCATATAAATTTAGATTGTCCATCATGTTAAAGAAACTCTTAGGAAGTTTACCATTGTTTCAGGGGATTAACTTTTGCATTGTCCTGTCCACTTGGGGATTGATTACTCCATTGAAATCCCCCAAAACAATAATGTTAGAGTTTCCTGTTTCATTAAGATATCTCAGTACCTCTTCCTGTATTGTAGGGAAGAATTCACCTTTAGCTCCGTTTGGTGCATATATTCCAACTATTAATATTTTATCCTGTTTCAAAGCAACTTCAACTCCTATGTAATGCCCGTTACTGTCCTGGAAAATTTGCTGTGCACCAAATTTTGAATTTACATATATCAAAACTCCCCTCTTCTTTTTTGTCAGTCGTAGCTGCGAAACAGCTACCTAGTTTCAAGTTCCTGACACATCTCAAATCTTGAGTTCTAATTCGAACTTCTTGCAGACATTATGTCTAAATTCTGTTTCTCTAAATAATGAAAAATTTGTCTTCTTTTGTATTCAGAGTTGAACCCCTTAATGTTCCAAGAGTAAATCTTCAAATCCATTTTAATAGGTTATATTAATATTTTATTTCTGAAGTTTGACTTATTCCTTCAGTATGTCTCCTTCTAACTCCCCTTCTTCTTGTTCCAAAATTCCTTGTGCTGCTTCTATTGCTTCCTCTTGTTCTCCGTCACCTTCTTCTTCTTGAAGCTGTTCTCTTTCCTCCTCTGGAGATAGCCGTTCCTGATCTTTCTCTCCTTCGGGGGTAGCTTTTTGTGAGTCTTTCTTTAATCTATCCATCATTTCTTTTGCTGTATGTACTGAGTTAATCCTACATCTCTGCTGTTTATAAGTAAAGGACAAGCCTTCGACTTTTTCCCATCGATAATTAATCTGACGCTTTTGCAGAAGGTCTGCCAATGGTTTGTATTCTTGTCTTTTCTTTAGGATTTGATATGGTATATCTTTAAAAATTCTGACATCTTTATCTTCAATCTTCAATAGTCCATCGTAGCTTCACTGTAATATTTTGTCTCTTACCATTGTTCGCGTAATAGTTGTAATAATGTCTCTTGGTAATTTCCTCTCTCTCGCTACTCTGGAGGAAACTCTGAACATTCTGTCAATACAAGTCTCCATCTTTTCCTCTTCAATATCAATGAATTCTGCCAAAGCTGGTACAATTTTTTCATACAAATTCTCTGCTGAGACCTCTGGAAGACCTCTAAATTGAAGACATCTTTCTTGATATCGTAACTCCTGCTGAGTGATTTGAAATTCATCCTCTTGTTGCTTCCCCTTCATCTCGGTCATCTCCTTTTCAACTTGTTTAACTTGTTGTTTTATCTCCTTTGTTTCTGTTTTTAACTTTGTCACATCCTTTGTTATGTTTTCCAATTTCTTCCCCAATTTGTCTATTTCTTGTTTCATGTCAGCTCTCATCTCTTTCCTTGTTTCTTTTATATCACTTTGTATGTCACCTCTCATGCTTTTTAACTCTTCCATCATTTGTAACATGAAATCTTGAGGTTTCTGGGGTATATCCACTGATGTCCGTCTGGTTATCTGGGAAGCTGTTGTTGTCGCCGCTACCGCCACTCCTCTTCTTGTCCTTTGATCCATGTTTAAATATTTTATAGTACCTAGTACTGGATGCTTGTTACTTGTGCTTAATCAATGTTCAATGCAAAGTTCTGTTCATTATACATATGTTTTCTGCACTTACCACATAAAAATGCTTGCTATTTATAACATTATCATTTTCAAATCATTATAGAATTCAAATCATTGTATCTACAGTTCCTTCACATTACCCTTAAATTCATTCCATGTAAAACACAATCACACAGATCCTTAGCTTGAGTTAATTTGCTTTAAGTTGAAATTACCACTGCCCAATCACTATTAAAGTATCTAATATATCAGTTTATGTAAATATATAGATTTAGTCTATGAGATTGTATATAGTTAACTAAGAAAAACCACTTACATAATGAAATCTATTACATTATATTCAATTCATACAGCAAGGTCATTCGATAAAATCAGTGGGCTGTGCCTGGGCCCAATTCTTTAATTCCCCCTCCCAGCAAATGCTGTATCTCCTCTCTCTTCTGGAACTGTTCCCAGACTGAGACTGTGAGAGCTTCTCCTCCACTGTTGATAGCAGAAATCTAAACCGCACCACTGCGTGGGGGTAAAGGTCTCTCTGTCTTTCCTGTCCTTCCAGCACAGCCACCAAAAGAACTCCCTTATGAATATTTTTACATCCACGAACAGTTCTCAAAAACCAAATGGACAAAAATTTTTTAAAAAAGTAGTTACAAAGCAACGTTCGCAGTTTGAAAAATCAAGCCACAATCCAAATGTCACAGTTTCAAATTTCAATGTTGAAAAATCCTAAAGGAAATATTGATGTCCTGTCTCGTCACGAAAAGAATGCTATAATCCACAGAGTCCGCCACAGCCACGTGGCAACTCCAAGACTCCCAAAAACACAGATGTAAGGTCCCAAACAGACCTATTTATGTTGCCAAAATTCCAAGTTCCATTTCAGTCAAAATGGAGAGAGAAGAAAACAGAAAGGCAGAAATTTAAGTTTAAACCAGGGATAGCCATGTTCTCAGTCCGGTCTCTTCATACCAAACAAAGGCAAAAAAAAAAAGTGCAGACAACAATCCCATCGCTGTAACTCTCCACTTATATTCTTTAATCGAAACAAGGCTCATCAAATGTCATTTACCATGTCTTCTTAAAGAATCCGCTAGGGAAATCTGTTACGTTCTTAATATACAGCCTATCTTCAAAGTGTTAAAATCTTCCTAAAAAGTTATCCACCATTTCGTACTCAATGTCTGCCGGGTCACTTCATATTGCCGCTCCTGTTCACCGTTGCTAGTCCCAAATTGTTGCAGTATCAAGAGAATAAAAATTAGATCAGATGCTTACTGTCTCAAATCGTGTCTTCTTTTTTAAAAGTCGTCAGCGGTGCTTGTGCCGCAAATACGGTCTCCCTGCTGGATCCATCGTAGCCCTTCAGCCCCCCTGATGCCTCCCGCTCCTTCTTGTCAGAAAGAGCTCGGCACCAGTTTCAGAGCCCCCTTCGAGCGATCTTCCGCACCCCCTTTACCGGGGGGCTGTCTAGCCGCTTATCCGATGAAAAAAAGCAGCTGGATTCCAGCAGGGGATAGCACGCAGTTGCGCAGCTCACTCTGTGCGACCTCTCACGCGCGCCATGCGACCGGAAGTCCTCGATTTCCTCTATACTTTTCAAATAATGTTGTCTCCCCTTGACTAGTAATTTCCCCTACAGATCTGTTGTCAAAAGCATCAAGTCAAAAAATAGTAATGTCAAGAGCAGGGTTTTTTTTTAATGGAACTTTTTGGCATGTTTAACTTTTAAAAACTCCAGCAATTTAACTTTTCGGCTTTAATTTTTACGCATTTATTCATCTAGCTTAAAAACAGAAGTCACACACTGAAACACGGTGGAAGTTTGTGCATTCTTGTGCAGCAAGAATGGGAACAGAACCACCAACAAATGTTACATAAAACAGAGTGAAAAAATTAAGCATTTGGCAATCTTACAAGTGCTTACAAGAAAAAAAATACAACACTGAAAAAAGACAACGTCAAAAGTGAATTGAGACCAAAAATCTAATTTCAACCGCCATCATCATCATCACCACCATCATCAATTTATTCATATGGCACCATCACTGTACATGGTACTTTATAAGTAAAACAATGAAACAGTTCCCTGAGCTGAGGCTTAAAATCTAATCAAGACATGACACAAAAAGAAAATGGGATTGGAAAGAGATAATTATTACATTATTACAGAGCGAAACTTTTCAGAAAAGATGGAATGTTTTGGCTCCAGACCATCTTCACTAAACTTCAGTCCTATTCACATCAGTGGGACAATTTGGTCACATTAACTAAGGAAGTGCCTGTCCCTAAATACACCTACCTGATCACTGCGATCTACCAAGAGAAATATCCTCCAGGTCCCACCACTGAGAACAACAAACTGCAAGGAAAATAGGGAGAGAAACTTCTCGGCTGTGCCCTCCCTCAATTTATGTCACGTCCTCCTCTTGGAAGCTAAAATGGCACCAAAAATTAGCCTCATTTCAGCAACATATTAAAACCTGCTTGTGCAACCCAAGCTGTGGGGTCTTACAGACTGCGGATCAGTTTTAGTCTATTCAGTTCTTGGTGTCTATTTGCTTGTTTGCTCGTGTTTTTTAAAAATCTATATTGATTATACCCCGGTATATAAACACTTTAACAGATAAATGGCTTAAATTGATCATTTATATGACTTGCTCTAGACTCAGCCCCTAATTAGCAAACGTGAATTTGACAAATGATGTTCCCCTATTGTACAGTCCTACGAACCAAAGACAGAACATGTTGTGCTATACATCGTATCTTTCTTGGTTAATAAAGTACTAGATCACCACAAAAAATCTGCATTCCGTATTGCAAACTACAAGTATTCCAAGAACAAGTAAGTAAGAAATTTTATGTTTCTTCTGAATTTTTTTCCCCACAAACTCTGTAATGCAGTGGTTCTCAACTAGTGGCATAAGTACTGCCAATGGGATGCAGCAGTCATCTAAATGAAATGTGGAGCTTTCGTAACAATCACTAAGAATTTGTTCTCTCTTTCTCAATCCTCAATTCCTCCTGCAAGAGAGATGTGCCAGTAACTCTGTTTCATGGTTTCTGTAACAATAAAACACACACTCCACAGAATTGTTAAGATTTCCAACTAGACTGTTTCTGTGCTTACTTCCAACAACAGACTGTTTTTGTGCATACTTCCAACAAACTTTAAAACTTAAACGATAAAGGTAATACTATCATGCACATAAACATATGAGATACCCTTTTGGGTAAAGTGGGGTATCTTTGTTTCTATCCTGGTTCTGTCCTAATTTTTTTGAAAGAGTAACTGGTATGGTTTTGCTTGTCCAAGACAAGCTGAGAACTACTGATGTGAAATATATCTTTCAGAAAGGCCACTTTAAGCATTTTCATTGGCCTTCTCTTATCATGATAACACTTTTATTTCTAAGCACCTATTTTACTCACTCTCCTCAGATGGTAAACTGTATGCGCCTAGATAATTTAGGCTGCAATCCAAAGCACAATTAGAGAAAAACTCCCACTGAACACAAGTAGAATTCACATCTAAATAAACCAGCATAGGATTCTACTGTGTGACAGTGTCATTTGTGTGGTTCCTTCAGTGAAATGGCATGTTAGTGGAATACAAATGATATCTAAGGTAAAAAGGAACAGACAGAATGAGGGATAAGAATCAGTAGTCACCTTCTGAGGCCGAAAACCTGAGAGGGGCCTGTTTGTTTACCCATCCCTTTACCTTGAGGAGAGGACCGAGGGGCCTTTCACACTACATGAATGACGGCACCATGATTCCATTGGGGAATCACAGGAATCCTGGGACTTATGCTTGGGTCAGAGAAACAAGAGGATCTCCCTGGCTGAGGATTCTAAAAGCCTCTCCCCTAAGCCAACCCCAGGTTTCCACAAAATGTTGCCACAGCACTGAAAGTGGAACCATAGTGGTATAATTGGGCCATGTGAAAGAGTCCCTTGAGTTGGTACTGTAAAGTACTGTAGCTCAGGCATCGAAGTGAATACTTCTAACGCCACAAAGAAACTCGCAATATTATTTCATTTTTCCCAAAGACTCTTTCTGCTGTGTTAGTCACAGATTCAAGGGAGCTATATGCCCTAGTGAAGCAATATAATATATAAAACATGCACATGCTTTTATATAGAGGTATCCCTCAGTTAATGAATTAAATGGGTTCCAGGGCATTACTTCTTTAAGAGAAAACTCGCTACCAGTGACAGAAATAACATGGAAAGAATAGGGATAGATTCCTACTTCACAAAGAAGAGCAGTTCAACATGTTTCAGCAACCTTTGATGCAAAACTAACAACGCGCACATGTGAAACAAAACAACTAAGTCAGGCAACTCGTGTACAACCTAAGAAAAAATGTTTGAACCTTTCAAAATGCATTCAGGGATGACCACTTCTTTGCACCTGAAGCCAAACTTCTCTTTTCACCTCTGTCATATTCAGCATTAGCAGCTACAGTATTAAGTATTTTTCCTCCCACACCCACTCTCTCTCTCATTCACATGTTTATTTGTATGCCTCTTGTATTCATGGGGAATCACAAGTTTAGAACCTTAGCAAAAAGAGACTCTGAAAGTAAAGGATGCACCATGAGTCTACAAGTGCATGCTGGGGATTGAGAGGTTGTTGCAAGACTGACAGGGGGAGGACATGACTTTGTCCACTACGAACACTCTAACATGGGACTACTCATGTAGTAATCCTAAAACTACAGCAAATTCCAGGAGGTGCACCTACTTTTCTCTTAACATGCTTAGCATATAACCCAACAACACAAGCAGAAGGTTTCTAAAACAGGCTGAGGCAAAACTAACCTAATGAATCATGAAATGAGAACTCAATAGGTCAATCTATATGCACTGCTCCCCTTCAAGCCCCATTAAATCAAATGGGCTTTGTAGAGGAATCATTCTTGGTAGAGTGCAGACCAAGATAAATAAAAATACAAGCAGAGAAATCTATGCCTAATTTAAGAATGCTGACTAAATCAACCAAGCTTGAGGACAGTTCCTTCTGCTTCAGCAGTGCAAATTTAAAACAGATTTAGCCTTTAGTGACTGTAAATCAGGCAGACACAACATTTGCCTCAAATGTTATCTTCTGTAGAACTAATGTAATGGCAGTTGCCATTGTGTTATGCACATGCCTGTGGTTGTAAAACATCTGCACAAATTTTCATCAGTTCTCAGTATCTGAGTACCTCCCCTTCAGATTTTCTAGGGAAAACACAAATTTACACTGGCTGCATTCAGATGTCACGCAAACCATTTCTACTTCCATTTCAAACTAATTATAGTTTGGTGTGTCCTAAACCTAGGTGAAACAAATCTGCTACACAGCCTACATACGGAAGTTGCCACGTTTCAATAAACCATAGTTAAAGTTTACCACAGTTTGAGGCTAAGCTAAAAGAGAAACTTTCCAGTTTCCTCATCACAGCCAGAGGGAAGGAGTAGAGATCCAGGGATATAAGATTAACTGATTAATTAATTCAGTCTCATGTTCAATATATAAATTATACATGTGAAGCATGAAGAATATGTAGCAGGTTGTATCTTGGTACACACTGAACAAGGGCCCAGTATGTTTCGACTGCCACACAAGTCCTACTCAAAAGCATTTAAGACAATGCTGAGAGCTTATCAATACAGCTGTAGTACATAAGCACTATTGGTGTCAACTGAGCTTCTAGAATGCAATAATAACAATAATAAATACTTAATATTTATTATCAAGAAGAAGAAGAGGAAGTAGTAGTAGTAACTAAATATTATTATATTGGTGGTGATGGTGTTAAAATATGGCAAAATTTTGTGCTGCATTTCCATGTATGCGTGCCCCAAGTGGCTCATAGCACAACAAAGCAAGAACACAAACGTGTATCAAAATTTCAAAACACAGGTTTCAGAATATGTCAGTGAAATCAGAAGCATCTGTTTCAACTTTAAACATTAATTCAAGACGAACTTTGAACTGTATGCATTTCTATAGATAGATATTTCTTCAAGTACAAAAAAAAAACCTGCAAGAACAATTTTATAAAGAACTACAGAAGTATGTTTCTACTTCACTGGTAGCTCAAAAGACTAATACTGTGTCCTGCAACACCACATTGCCTAATATATCACCTCATAAATTATCTTCTTAGCTCTGACAAAAAGTCAGAGCTATGCTGGATGCTATCTTTTGGTCCTATGCTACAAAGGTTGAGCTTGCATAACTGCTGCAGAACAGAAGCAGCTATGTCAAGCAAAGGGCTGTTTATTTTGATGTCATGATTTAGATCAAAAAGTTCAGAGAAACAGAAGTACATGCTGGTAAGCATACACTGTTAGTCAATCTTCACTGCAAAGTTACAGAAGTTATCTCCTGGGTGAAATACCATTCAATGTGCATGTTCCTTCAAGCTATTTGTTAACTTATCACAATTCCATAAATTTCATAGGATTTTCTTAGGCAAGGAATACTTAGAGGAAGTTTTGCCAATTCCCCAAAATGAAATTCAGATATAACAACAAACCATGGTTTGAGTTAACCACAGTCTATAATTCAAGCAACAACTTATGCTCCAAATACCCAGCGAACCCAGGCTTTAAGTTGTGCTATCTCTATATAATCATCTAAGTCTGACCACACATTTTGCCTTATTATATTAAGTATCAACCTCCAAAAATCTGGCTTACACCTACAAGATGGATAGGCATGATCTGGATGCCAGAGAAACAAATTGTCCCATTTTCTGCCTCCATGGCAAATGATCTCATAGCTGCTATTTTCGACATCCAGAATGAACTTCCAGGTCATTTGCTGCTGGAAAAACACCTCCTCTAGGCCTTACAGCCCAGACTAAAAATCTGTAAAATTTTCCCCATGCCCTAGAGAATTTTTTGAGGGGGAGAGGGCACAAAAAAAATCAAAATAAAATTAAAATTTGCAGGCCCTGACACTTTCCCCACAATTGGCATAGGACATGTGTTTTAAAGCCAAGATTACTGCTAATTATGCAAGTGGTACTACAAGAAACAGATGTGAAGAAATGAGTGATCAGCCTGGGAGCAAATTCTCACTCAACCTTTCCATATTAATTTAACACAGTACACACATTTGTTTGGTAACCTCTTTCAAAGAATCATAGAATAGACTCATAGAATCATAGAGCTGGAAGAGACCACAGAGGCCATCCAGTCCAACCCTCTTCTGCCATGCAGGAACACACATCAAAGCATTCCCAACAGATGCCCAGCCAGCTTCTGCTTAAAAACCTCCAAAGAAAGAGACTCTACCACAGTCCACTGAGGCAGCATATTCCACTGCCGAACAGCTCTGACCATCAGGAAGTTCTTCCTGCGGTTCAGGTGGAATCTCTTTTTATGCAGCTTGCATCCATTGCTCCTTGTCCTAGTCTCTGGAGCAGCAGAAAACAAATCCAATCCCTCCTAGACATGACATCCCTTCAAATATTTAAACATGGCTATCATGTCCCCTCTTAACTTTCTCTTCTGCAGACTAAACATAACCAGCTCCCTAAGACTCCCTAAACATAACCAGCTCCCTAGGGCATGGCTTCCAGACCCTTCACCATTTTGGTTACCCTCCTTTGAACACACTCAGCTTGTCGATATCCTTCTTGAATTGAGGCACCCAGAACTGGACACAGTATTTCAAATAAGGTCTAACTAATAGAGTGGTACCATTACCTCCCTTGATCTAGACACCATACTCCTATTGATGCAACCAAGAATTGTGTTGGTTTTCTTGGCTGCCGCATCACACTGCTGACTCATGTTCAGCTTGTGATCTACCAAGACTCCTAGATCCCTTTCACATGTACTGTTATCCAGCCACATGTCTCCCATCCTATATTTGTGCATTCCATTTTTTCTGCCTAAGTACAGGACCTTACGTTTCTCTCTGTTGAAATTCATTTTGTTAGCCTCGGCCGAGCTCTCCAATCTGTCAAGGTCATTTTGAATTTTGATCCTGTCCTCTGGTGTATTAGCAACCCCTCCCAATTTGGTATCATCTGCAAATTTGATCAGCATGCCCTCTACTCCTTCATCCAAGTAAATGATGAAATTCTGAACAGTACTGGGCCCAGGACCGAACCCTATGGCACCCCACTAGTCACTTCTCCCCATGATGAAAAGGACCCATTGGTGAGCACCCTTTGGGTTTGGTCGGTCAATCAATTACAAATTCACTTAACAGTAGCATTGTCTGGCCCAGATTTTACTAGTTTATTTGCAAGAATATCATGGGGAACTCTGTCAAAGGCCTTACCGAAATCAAGATATGCTATGTCCACACCATTCCCTTTGTCTATCACGCTTCTAATGCTTTATGCAGCTGCCTTCAGCTATGACAACCACCTGGAAACATTCTAATAAGCACTAACCAACTATCAGAAATGATTCCACAGGAAAGAACCATGGCAGTTAAAGTGGAATAACAGCACTATAACTGGGCTGTGTGAATGGGCTCTAGGGGACCAGTAATGAGGTATAAATATGATGTCACTTGTTTCTTCTCCAGTCACTTCCAGGTATTTCCCAGTGTTTCTGTTACCATTAACACTGTGTGTGTTAACTGAATAATCGAGTAAAAATGCAAAGGGACCAGACTGTCAGTCTCAATGAACTTGCAGTGTTAAAAATGGTGTTCACATATAAGATTTATGGTACTGTCTACTATCCTTTTTAATTTCTATGCCACAACTCATAGAAGAGCTTATACACACGCAGAAAGGGAATCTTATTTTTGGAACTGCTCTGGGGCCTCAGTCACTTTTATCTATCCTTCCAAAAATTGCTACAAAGGCCTGAATCCCAATCAGCCTTCCCTCCAACACTCCTTTCTGTAATTCCTAAACAGCAAATAACATATCATTTATCTGAGATGATAAGTCAAAGAGGCAACAACCAATCTAATCCTTCTACTGCCTTTGATTTCTCCAACATATACCTCTACTAATGAGACTCACATAGCAGCTATGGAGGAAAATAATAGACAAGCAGGCTCACAGAAATATGGCATGTTACGTTATCCTAGGGGTGTAATTCTTTACTAACTTTCTCCTCAAAAGTAGTAATTTCAGCACTCACTGCTGCAAAAAGTTCTTCAAAAACTACACTGTTTTCAAAGACTATTGACAATTTCAGGTCTTATTCTGCGTAAAATTCACATGTGGTTGCTTTGCACAGAAATCAACATCTCCTGCACACAGGACAGCATTTTCTGTGTGGAAAATAATATTTCAACTCAGAAACATACACAGAAAATGCTGTTTTCTATACAAATCAATGATGTGTGAATTTAACACAGAATAAATCCCAAATTACAGCATTTTCCGTGCACAAATCATCACTTTTTGTGCAGAAATTAATATTTCCACCTTGAAATATGTCATATGCAGAAAATGCTGTTTCCTGCACAGAAAAATGCTGATTTCAGTGCAAACCACCTACGTGCCAATTATGTGCAGAAAAAGTTCTGAACTGCGAAGATTCTTATCAGTCCGGGACTCTTCTCATCATAGTTTCTCCACACTCACATGTTTTTCAACCATTTTTGAATACATTCAAATGTTCTTTCCACCCCAACAATGAGTACTGGCCCTTTGTTCCATTGTATTCTACCTGGGATATCATATAAGGCCCTCTTCTTCCTCAGCCCCTGACATCATTCTCATGACCACCTTGCAAGGAAAGTTAGACAGAAATAATGATCAGTCCAAGGTATTCAGTGAGTTTCACAGCTGAGGGACACTTTGAATCCTGCTCTCTCCCATTCTTGGTCTGATGTCCTAACTGCTACACTATATGCATTCCCTATTCTTTGCATAACACGTGTACAGATATCTCCCCAACACTTCTTTTAAAAAAGGAATTATTTGGAGAAATCATGATTGTCTTCTACCTGGCCACTAAACTTTTAAGCTGTGGGTTCTTACTGTCGGGTCCACAGACCTCCCCCCTCCCATGTAAAAATATGAAGTTTTTTTCTTGATTTTTTTCCCCCAATTACTTTGAAAATGACATGTTTCTTTCCCTTTGGGAGGGGTCCATCTCTTTTATCAGATTCTCAAAGGGATCCAAGTAAAAAATTACAGATTTAAGGTTTAAAACTTAGCTGCTGCTACCCTTGTTTTTAACTACCCACTTCATATTTCTCTTTTCCACAACTATTTAATTAGATCTGAAACCTCGGAACAGTAACAGCTGTAAAACAGTCAACTTAGTATTATATTATCTTTTAATTCTACATTTATGCAGTTACTGCAATATTTACTGAAATGTCAGATTTTTGGCAGGGAGTGGATGTTTTGCTAAATAGAAGAGACAGAGCTCCCAATCATGCCAGTTTTTTAACCTATCCATCTATCTATCACAATAGAGGAAATCCAGCAGCTACAGTGGGAAAGCAGAACATATTTGGTTTTCTTCTTCAAAGAGAATCAACCACAGCCAGGTCTGTAGGAGCAAAGTTAGCCAAATTTATTTCAGCCTTCCTTGTAGTAGTCCACACAGCAGACATTGATATAAGTAGTAGATAAGTTACTCTCTTGAGACTCAGAAAAAGTCACTATATTTTCATTGTGCTAAAAGATTTAGGAACAGGTCAGGCTGTGCAGAAACTTCATTATTTTTCCCAACAAGCCAGTTGCAGATTAACTGAGTAATCCTAAAAGTCGGTGAACCATCCAAGGCCATCTGCAGTGATGAGAAGCACAGACCAAAGAATTCTGCAAACTACAGCCATAACATACTGAATGACTCCACAACTGGTTTCTGCTTACAGTTGTATTAATCTGTACGGGTACATTTAGAGATACCATCAGCTGATACATGTTCCAAGCATACTTTACCACTCCCTCAATTTTTTCCTCTTTAAATATATCTTGCACATTTCTCTTCTTTCCTTGTCTCGGTCATTAGCTCTTAAAAACAAATAAACGCAACAGTAAGCCCAACTCTCGTATGTGTTTACAGGAGAAAGGTCAATGAAACATGGGCATTACCAGGAACAAACTAGGTCACACTTCCAACTAGTCTACATCAAATCACTTGATACTTTTATCAGTGCAGTGTTAAAACAGCTGTGAGTATTGCAAAATGAGTTCTTTATTCTTAAAAGTGCCTCTGTGTAGCTGAGTGCCTCTTACCAGTCTTAATAATCGGAGGCAATTCAGACGAATGAAATAGATTTTTAAAAAGGGGAAAGGGAGAGGGGAATCAAACTGAGGATACCACAATCAAGAGCTTAAAAAGAGTAATCTGAGAAGTAATATTTAACATAGATTATCTTTTTTCTTTTTAATAAATTGCACATTTTCAGAAGTGCAACTAAGGTTTAAGAGAGAGAAAACACCAACAGCCTTGCATTTAACAGCTCACCTGGCAACCACAGCCAATTGAGAATTCCATACAGGCTAGCTAGACTGCTGGTAGAAGAGGAAAGGACCATTCACTCAGTTTCTCCTCTGTCAGTCAGCTGGTAGAAGACTTTTAAAAAACCTAGTCTGCTGAGAAATTAGAAGACTGCATTTCCATGCAAGCCAAAGAAGCCATGACCTCCCTTTCTTCTACATCCAACAAGGAAACCTGAGATACTAGCTTCAGTTGTAACTTCTGTTGGCTTATTTATAAATTTGAACACATGGATATGCTCATGAGAGGACCAGGACTGGCAAATCTGTACTCAATCTTGGTTTTCCACCACTTACCGTGAGGAAAGGCTGTTAGACAGAAGCTGCTGGTTCAACAAAACACAGTACTATTTCTGGCTGATGTCCTATTCCAAACCTGATGGTGAGAGCTCCTTTGTCCCAGCAGTGCCAGTCATGCTGTGTTCTAGCACCCATGTCAAGCTCTACATGCAGAGTCAGACACACATTCCAGACTTTAAAAAAGCTGACTTCAGTAAGCTTAGAGAAATACTGGGAGTGATCCCATGGTCAGGAATACTAAAAGAGAAGAGAGTTCATGATGGGTGGGACCTTCTTAAAAGTGAGATATCGAAGGCACAATTCCAAATAATTCCAATGAAGAGAAAAAATGGGAGGTGTCCAAAGAATCCAGGATAGATGTCTAAAGAACTTTAAACTGAGCTAACATTTAAAAGAGACGTGTACAAGAAATCAAAAAAGCGGGAAATCACCAAAGAGGAATTCAAACAAATAGCCAGTAAGCATAGGGAGAAAGTCAGAAAAGCTGAAGCACAGAAGGAACTCAGGCTTGCTAGAGAGGTTAAAAACAATAAAAAGGGCTTTTTTAGTTATGTCCAAAGCAAAAGGAAGAACAAGGAAATTGTAGGGCCTCTGCATGGAGAAAATGATGACATGCTAACAGTGTAAAAAGAAAAGGCAAAATCACTGAATACCTTCTTTACCTTGGTCTTGTCCCAAAAGGAAAACAGAGCTCTACCTGGGGAAAATGGAGCAAATGATGTGGTAGGGGAAATGCAGCACAGTATAAATAAAGAGGTAGGACAGGAATATCTGGCTACTCTAAAGGAATTCAAGTCTCTAGGCCAGATGAACTACATCCAAAAGTATTGGAAGAATTGGCAGAAGAATTCTCAGAATCACTGGTAATAATCTTTGAGAATTCCTGGGGAAACGGGGAAGTCCCAGCAGACTGAAGGAAGGCAAATATTGTCCCCATCTTCAAAATGGGGAATGGGGAAAGGAGGATCCAAACAATTACTGCCCAGTCAGGTTGACATCAATAGTGGGAAAGATTCTAGAGCAGCTCACTGACAGTCTGTAAGCACTTAGAAAGGAATGCTGTGATCACTAAAAGTCAATATGGGTTTTCAAAAAAAAAAATGCCACAATAATCCTATTTCTATTTTTATAGAGAGAGTTGTGCGCTTGGTAGATGAAGTGAACGCTGAGGATGTAGCATAGATTGACTTCAGTAAGGCTTTTGACAAGGTCTCTGATGATATTTTTGCTAACAAACTAATAAAATCTGGGCTAGACAATGCTACTGTTAAGTGAATTTGTAACTGGTTGACCGACCAAACCCTAAGGGTGCTCATCAATGGCTCCTCTTCATCCTGGAGAGAAGTGACTAGTGGGATTCCACAGGGTTCTGTCCTGGGCCCAGTGCTATTCAACATCTTTATCAATAATTCGGATGAGGGAATAGAGGGCATGCTTATCAAATCTGCAGATGACACCAAATTGAGAGGGGTAGCTAACACTCCAGAGAACAGGATCAGAATTCAAAACGAACCTAACAGATTAGAAAGCTGGGCCAACACCAAAAAAGGAAAAAGAATTTCAACAGGGAGAAATGTAAGGCACTACACTTGGGCAGAAAAAAAGGAAATGCACAGATATAAGATGGATGACACCCAGCTTGACCACAGTACATGTGAAAGGGATCTAGGAGTATTACTAGACTGTAAGCTGAACATGAGCCAGCAGTATGATGCAGCAGCTAAAACAGCCAACGTGATCCTGGGCTACATCAATAAGAGTATAGCGTCTATGTCAGGAAAGTAAAAGTACCACTCTGTTCTGCTTTGGTCAGAGCCCACCTGGAATACTGTGTCAGGTTTTGGACATCACAGTTCCGGAAGGATACTGACAAGCTGGAATGTGTTCAGTGGAGAGTGACCAAAATGATAGAAGGCCTGGAAACCATGAAGCCCTATGTGGCAGTTAAGTAAGTTTAACCTGGAGAAGAGAAGGTTAAGAGATGACATGATAGCTATGTTTAAATATTTGAAGGGAAGTCATACAAAGGATGGGAAAAGCCTGTTTTCTGCTGCTCTCGAGACCAGGACATGGAGAAATGGCTTCAAACTTCAGGAAAAGAGATTCCATCTAAACATTAGGAAGAACTTCCTGACGGTAAGAGCAGACTGACCGTAGAATGTGCAGCCTCAGAGTGTGGTAGAGTCTCCTTGGTTGGAGTTTTTTAAGCAGAGGTTGGATGGCCATATGTTGGGAATG
This sequence comes from Cyclura pinguis, assembly GCA_030412105.1. NCBI lineage: Eukaryota > Metazoa > Chordata > Lepidosauria > Squamata > Iguanidae > Cyclura > Cyclura pinguis. The sequence goes on from CM059599.1 coordinate 209,450,156, forward strand.
CTTTGTGTATTCCTGCATGGCAGAGGGTTGGAGTCACTGGCCCTTGTGGTCTTTTCCAGCTCTATGATTCTGTGACTTCCCTTACGCTGACATCCATACTCAATAGACAGACATCAGGATCAGGGCCAAGAACCCTTCATTAGAAAAGACTTATAACTCACTGCAATAAAATGGTTGTGTGGTCTCACCATGCAAAACTATACACCAAAGATCATGAAGCTATTCAAAGGAACAGCAAATTCAGCCAAAGAAACAAACTCAGAAATCTAGAATAGCAAACTTATTTGACTTTTACTATAGAATTAAAGACCAGAACTATACTTAGACAACTACAGGCAAAGCCCTCAGTTCCCCACCTACAATTTGGTAGTCTGTCCACTTGAGTTCTTTATTCATATTATCACTGTTATAATATTTACTATGTTAATGTACAAGGAAGGAGGGGGAAGAAAAGAAAGATAGGTGAAATTAACAAGCCAAAATGTTGCATCCAATGGACTGCACTTCCATTAAAGAAGTCATCCTTTGGACTACGTTATCTATATTACCACTTTGACATTCTTAAGCCACAGTTCTGGCACCACTAACTCTTGATGTTGAAGCAAGATGAGATCTGAGCGGATACCTTTTCCCTCACTGTTCAGAAGTAAGGAATTTTAGAGAACAAAGAAGAGTCCTCTACGCTTCAACACTTTTATATGGATAAAAACATTTCATACACTTCCAGCTTTTTGCAAATCTCTGGTGGAAAACCTCACAGCTTGATCATGTTTCAAATGCCTAGCACTATTTCTGTTGCATACCAATCTGATCTCCAAATAAAAGAGACATCTGGATTCAGATTCCAGTTATCTCTGGACTTAGTCTGAACTTCCTTCTATGTATAGATGATGTCTTATCACATCCTTGCGAGTAAACCTGTAGAGTTTTCATTCCTTGCAGCAAAGATGCTCTTTTTTAAATGTCCTGCCATGGGGTCTCTTCAACTCAGTTTGTAAGTCTTCAAAAGCTTAAATTAGCCATCCATAACAGTACTGGAACAGAGAAGTTTACGTTTTGGTCTGATGGTTACAATCACATATTGGATAGCTATTCTGAAAACAAACACCATTCTTCTCACCTCAACACCTAGAGCAATTTTGTAACTGTTTAACTTTTTTATCAGTGGTGCATTAAATAATGGGTGTTTATTTACTAAATGCAAAAATGCAGCTACAAAGCAAGAAGCACAAGGCTGTCTCTCTCACACACACAACACAATTTGCCACCAAGCACACAAGAGCCCATATCCTATGAGCAGTCTCAAGTAGAACAGACCCACTGAATTAATGAAATGTATGTATGTGTTGATTCGACCACAGATTAAATAGATCTAATCTAGTTAAGATTACCAACAGAATTCAGGCCATGCACTCCTGAAGAAAGCAAAAGTATGTTTGGATGGAAAGCTGTTCACAATTAGTGAATTTCGCTGCTCAAATCAACAGCACAAGCACTATGACAGGCAGCTGTGTTGTTGTTATATGCCTTGAAGTCATTTCGACTTATGGTGACCCTAAGGCAAAACTACCACAGGGTTTTCTGAGGCTGAGAGTGTGTGCACACTCAAGGTCACTCAGTGGATTCCCATGACTGAATGGTCCCTGGGCTCCAAGGTCATAGTCCAACACTCAAACCACTATACTACACTGGCTATCAGGACAGTGATTGATCTATTATTATTACATTTATTTAGTCCTCCCCTTTCCCTCCTGAATGAGAATTCACAACTTAAAATTAAACTAGTTAAAATATGGATAAAAACATATAAAATATTATAATTAAAAGGTAATTAATTTTAATTTAATTGTAATTATCATTAAAAGGTAATTTTATCACTAAAATTAAAAACGATTGAAAAGATAATTGAAAGACAAATACCTTTTAAAAACTATACTATGACCTATTAAAAAGAAGCTCTTCTTCTGAAGACCTCAGGGCCAACTAAAGTGAAGAAACCAGAGCAAACAGACTTTTATTATGATGCGAGGCCTCTCCTCCATTATATTTGAATAGTTGTCTTCCAGCTATTATTAGGAAAATTAGAGATAGTGTTTCAGCAGTGGTGTGGAAAAAGCCACTTCCTTCACACTACAAGAAAATAGAATATTTTACATACACTATAAGTCAATCTTGTGGATAGGTTGGGGCAGATTTTGGGCCCAAAATTACATAATTTGCTATGACCCATGGATAAGTCATGGGTAAAATTTAGGGGCATGTCACAAAAGATGCAGAGTATGAAGCAAAGAAAATGGCAACTACGTTTTTCCCTCTCTCAATCAGTCAGTTATTCATGGTGCTTGGGAGACCGTGAGCAGATACCTGAGATACCTTGATCCCTCTTCCCACGGTGGCCCAATCTGGAGCATTTGCCAGCAAACTCCTCCCAGCGTGAGGTGCACAGAACCAGGCTCTACGGCCTTTTCAGCTGCCTTGGCCTCCTCCTTTCTTCTTCCCCAAGCTGGGCAGACTGGTCTCTGCACTCATCAAGCTGGGAGGAGGTTGCTGGGTTGCTTTTCATCAGTCCACTCCCTCAACCTCCTCCTTCTGGAGTTCCAGACCACAGCAATCACTCTGGATGCTTTTTCAAGGACTTCCAGAGAGCCTGTTCTACTGGGGTAGGGTTGAGGGAGTGGATCATGGAAAACAAACCCAACAACCTCCTCCCGGCTTGAGGCGCACAAAGACAGGGTCTAGGGACTTTTCGGCAGCCTTGGCTTCCTCCTTCCTTCTCCACTAACCTGAGCCAGCTGGCCTTGACTCTTTGGAAAACAGTATTGTCCTGGAGATAGGCCAAGTCAGGTTTCTAGGGTACAATTTTTAGACTAATTTTAGACTTATAATCAAGTGTATACAGTAGGTCAATGTGATTCATGCTGTGGAGATATGAGTGAACTGCACCATAGTACTTAGCCTGGCTGAGAACTACACCTAAGAAGGCAGCTTTACATGAAACAATAAAGGAATGCTACAATTTGGAAATATATCCTGGTCTACCTATATAGTAGCCCACTCCCCACCTTTGTGCTGCTGAGCATTTTGTTTTAATGAATCTAATGCAATTCAACTGCAAGACATTAAGCCCACACTTCTCCCCTCTCTCCCTTAGCAATAACTGTCAACCACAATATGAATTCTGTACTCAACAGGATTTACTACAGGAGTGCCCAACCACCACCACCTGAGAATGAGGCCTTGAGATGGATGGAGTGTTCACATAACACCACACTGGAAATGTGCCATGAGCCAATAGGCATTAGCTAATTTGGAAAAGCACAGTAGATACAGGTAAGAGCCAATGGAAACGTATTGCCCTCCTGTGCCATTTGTCAGTATTTTGCTTTGAGATTCAGAGACATTCCTGTCCTTATAGCTCCATATACTTCTTGTATGTGTTGCAGTTTCAACAAACAATTCCTGGCAAACAGATCCCAGTCCTGACAGCACTCCATGGAGAAGTTCTAATCCACAAAAATCACTAAATAAACTCTACTGCTGATAACCTCAGATGTTTAAACTCATGAGTCAGATCCACATGGTACAAAGACTCAAGTCAGTGAGTGCCATACCATCACTAGACTATGAATAAGTATGCAATGGAGATGTTTCAAAGGATGACAAGTAAGAGTAAAATACATATTCAAGCAGGGAAGGAGAAGTGGATTATATAAGTAAATGGCTCAGGGGCAGAATATCTGAAATACTGCTACTGGTTCCACTATGTGAACTTTGAGTTTTCATGTTACCAGGTATCATGAAAAAGAAGCACGCAACAAAGACTCTATACAACCAAATGGAACTAAATTTACTCCTAAACCTTGCAGCCTGGCTTGGGCTGGTCACTCCCCAGTCTGCCACCATGGTACCTGCATGGCCTCTTCCATTATGAGACAAGCTATCTCTGTCGCACATTCTTTCTACATGAACACCTACATCTTTTGAAGACTGTGAAGTGAAGAATCCTAGAATTGCCAAGAGGCATTCAAAGCCACCACAAATGGGAGCGGAAGCATTCCTACATGGAACTGAAGACAAATATTTCTGACTAAAAGAATGCATGAAACAAAGCTCCGCACACATCCCACCAAAATGTTTTAAGAGTCTCCTTAGCATGCTTGTCTTCAACAAAAAAGACATTTAAGAATAACTGTCTACTGACACTCCCTTTTTTTCCTGTTAGGAGAGTTATGTCAGCCAATTAAGGAAGTAATGTCATGTTAGCTTTAAGTCAATCTGGCAAATGATAATTGTTGTTGTTGTTGTCGTTGTGTGTCAAGTCATTTCCAACCTATAACAGCCCCTAAGGCAAACCTATCATGGGGTTTTCTGGGGCAAACCGTGTGTGATGTGTCCAAGGTCACTCAGTGGGTTTCCATGGTAGAGCAGAAAATCAAACCCTGGTCTCCAGGGTCATAATCCAATGCTCAAACTACTACACCATCCTGGCTCTAACTAATATTAACCCCCACTCCCAAAAAAGAGCTACGGCAATTGTACATACACATTATTAGCGCAAATATTATTTGCCACCACGCCTGGAGTTGCCTCTTTAGCCAAAGAGTAAACATAGCTTATATCAGGTCCATTCAGCTAACAAAAAGTTTCAGTTTAACATATTACGTAAAAGTCTTCCCATGTTCACTCAAGCTGCAAAACACCAGGAAGCTGCTGCTGTTGAGGGGTACATTCATAACAGGAAGAACATTCAGGAAAGATGCAAATCTATGTGACTGAAGCTACCATTTCATAATACAAGTAACCAACTGGAAACCAATGTCATCCACACAGAACACAGATGGGGAAAGTATGGCCCATCAGCAACGTGTAGTCTCGGGACTGCTTCTGAGACCCCACAGACCCCTGCTATTGGTTTTTAATATTCTCTTACTCAAAAAGCACCCCCAAACCCTCTAGGGAGCCTTGGAGGGTTGGAATGTTTTAGACCAAGGAACAGCTTTTTAAAATCCAGGAAGTAAACTGGAAGTTATTTCCAATTTCCTTCCTGGTTTTTTAAAAACAATCTAGCAGTAGGACAAAGATCTTCATTCCAAAGCTGTTTCCAAGCCTCTGTTCCAAAGCTGTTCCTGCCTGGTTTACAGCAAAGGGATTTTGGGGGCCAGGGAAGGGCACTAAAACCCTACTAATTTGGCTTCTGACTGAAGAAGAGTGATTTCCAACAGGAGTTGCTGGTTTTACTAATACGTGATCAAAATATTTAAGATATAATTTATATGATTAACTCAAAGTAGTTGCTTAGCCACCTTACCTAACATAATGGTGCCTGCCCCTGTATTCTTCAGTATTTCTCTGGCATCCGGCAATACTGATTCCTATCCTACACTCTCCTCCTTTGCTGCTCCCTCATATGGGTCACTAAACACACAACACAGAAATGTACTGAACACATGTGACAGGACAATACATAAACTCAACATGATAAAATGCACTGAAGTTTTTACATTTCTAATAAAAACTTCAAATACTCTGCAGTGCCAGCCAGTCTAAACATATACTGATGTCTCCCATGACTTAAACAAGTTTTCTAAAAGATGCAGTACAAATTGAGAAGTGCGCAGATAAACTTAAACATCAACAAAGCTGGAGAGGCATGTGTGTTACCATGCAAACTTCTGGAAATTTATTTATTTATTTATACCCCATCTTTCTGCCATTATGGGACCCACCGCTGCTTACAATATCAGTTAAAGTATAATATAGCTAAAAAAAATTAGAAAAAAAATTAAAAAATTAAACAACACAATTAAAACATTTAAAACAGTTTACAACAGTTTAAAATGCATTCAGAGCACAGGGGTGGGGGAGCACTCTTCATTAAGAAATCCTTCTGCCCCAACCAATTAAAAGCTGAAGGCCTGTTGAAATAGAAAGAGCTTTGCCTGCTGGCGAAAAGAGACCAAAGTGGAGGCCAACCCAGCCTCTCTTGGGAGAAGTTCCATAGCTGGGGGAACAGCAAGTGAAGATTCTCTACTGTGTCCTTATCAGACAGGCCTGGAAGGATGGAGGGTCAAGAGAAGGCCCTCCCTCAAAGATCGTATTGTTTGGGCAAGCTCATATGGAAGCTATGGTCTTTCAGGCACTCTGGCCCTAAACCATGACATGTAACAAATATTAAATTTCCTTCAACAAACCATTTGTCACCCTTATCTCAAAAATTAGCACAGATAACCTCAAATCAAATTCTCCTACAACACCCACTTTCAGATCAATCTGCAGTAAATCAAAGAACAGGAAGCAGAATATGTTCAGCTGCAACTCCCATCACCAAAGCTAACAGGGAATGATCACGCTTTTGTTGTAGTCCAACATCATCTGAAGACCATGTACTTTTGTACCCCTTGCCTAGAACCTAACTCGCCATTCTGATTTCTAGTTTGACTCTATTCTAACATAGAGCCACAACTACAGCCCTATAATCACAGTCACCAAAATAAAGATAATCACAGTTGAGAAAGAAAGCAGGCTACACCTAGAATGTCTGCTGTGTTATAAGAAACGTATGACTGTCTAATTTTACATACATTTCAGTCCAACAGGGACAAATCTGAAAAAGCATCTCAAGGGCATAACAAAATAATGATTCACATAGAGAGAGGTTTACCATCTATTTCCCTACTAGGCTGAAAGACAATAGGACAGACTGAAATAAGGAAAAAGTCATGACTCAACAGTAAAACTGACTGTCTTTGCATTTGTACTGGAATCATTCTAACTAACATATTTATAGAGGGCAATGTTCCTAGAACTTTTGAGCTGGAGGGAAAAAAAAAACTTTAAAGCCACATGTCCCAAATACTGGTTCCCAGGATCCCAGCATTCCTAAAACATTAAATATCTCATCTGAGTTATGATGAAATCAACAGAGAGCAGGGGTGATGAATGTTCCATGACAGATACACTTGCAGAATCAAGAATTAATGTTAAATTGCTCACTATTACACACCAAGGAGCCTAAAACTCCTAAAGGCACCAGATCTCTTCTGATCTTGGAAGTTAAGCAGGGCCAGATCTCTCTCTCTCTGATTAGTATTTAGATGGGAGACCGCCAATGAGTGCCAAGTGCTGTAGGCTATACTTCAGAGGAAGGAACTGACAAAACCACCTCTGAATATTCCTTGCCTAAGAAAACCCTATGAAATTCATGAGGTAGTTACATGTCAATAGATGACCTGAAGGGACATACACACATATATAACTTACTATTATATAATATCCAACTTACATTTCTTATAAAACAAGGTTTGATATATACAGATGTAGAATAATTACGCATGTCAATTACCAAAACAGACGAGATTCAATCCTCTGCAATTTGCACTGAGAAACAAGCAACTTCCACCTCCTCCATCTTTCTGGAGAGAGCACATGTTCACTAATTTGTGCAGAAATTGCAGATGAGACTTTTAAAAAGCAATGGTAAGATAGAGCTGCTGGACACCTCCGTCTTGTTTCACTTACTCATTTATTTTTAATGTAATGTATTTTTAATGTAATGATTACGGAACATCTATTCACTGATCAAACTATCCATTAAGCCATTCATTGTTCAAGCAATGTTGAAGTACCTAATGGAATCTTTAGCTATACTATACCCCAAATCTGTGGGTGTTATTTTCGACAGGGGTATGGAACCAGCATCAAGTTAAACTAATTCATAACATTCATAACATTCAGAATTAGGTCACACCTACAAGGATCTCACATAATGATTGTTCCAGGAAGCAAAGGAAACACTGTACACATCATAGCTCATGTTAATATACTGCTTTCTTTCTGCTGTTTGCAGTGATAATATACATTTTAGCTCATCCATCTACCAAATGCTTGCAAAACTAGAGGGGGAAGATTTCCCAAAGAAGAATAAGACACTTAAGTATGAACCACGATCCTCTAATTTTTCCCCCTTATTATATCCTTAGAAGCTAGGCTTGGAAATTGATATTCATGACAGATGTCGCTGAACTGCACATGAAGATGACATACTTGAGTTAATCTAAGCACTTCTAATAACCGTTCTTCTCTTGAATGTCATTTCCATTTAACATTTTTCTGCACATGATTTAGATATCAAATACAGTTCAAATACCCTGACAATTTCTATTCACAGTCCTTCTTTTATTGCATCTATACTACAACTATTCATCCTATTTGTAACTTAATAATGAAGTAGCACTTTTCATTGCAAATGATATCATTTACAACTTTTTCAGGCTAGGGCTTAGTTCCTCATCTGTACAAATCTTTGCCCTCACATACGTTAACAGACGCCAAGCCCACTATTTTAAACTGTTATGCATTTATAAATAATCACTACAGCTACAAAGATGTAGCTAAAATTATGAGAACCAAATGTGCTTCCTTACACAAGAGAAAGGAACAATGCAATGGACTTTCATTCACAGAATCCTACCCAACTTTCGGAGACAAAAAAGTGTCAACAGGGATAACTTCAGAGCAAGAGTGTGGTGCCCCAAGAGGAAACTACCTGCAGCACCCAGCTGGGGCTGAGATCATCTCCATATAGATGCAGCTTGTAAATAGCATACTTCTAAGTAAATATTTGCCTGATAAGAATTGTCTTCAAGAGCTAGTGTGGCATAATGATTCTAGGACTGGACTAGGACTCTGGGAGACAAGGGTTCAAATCCTTGCTCAGCCACAGAAACCTTGGGCAAGTCACACTCTCTCAGCCTCAGAGGAAGCAATAGCATACTTCCTCTGATGAAATCATGCCACAACAACCCTAGAATAGGGTCACATTGTGTGTGTGTGTGTGTGTGTGTGTGCGTGCGCCTTCATAGCGTTTCTCATGCAAGGAATACTCAGAGGTGGTTTTGCCAGTTCCTTCCTCTGAAATACAGCCTATATCACCTGGTATTGGTTGGCAGTCTCACATCCGAGTATTAGGGTCACCATATGTCAAAAACAACTTAAAGGCACACAGCACAAGAATTGTCTTCAGGTAACCGGACTCGTAAACTTTCACAAAATATAAATTAGATTATTCTTTCTCCCCACCCTCCAGAAGGCTCCAGCACGATGTAAGTTACATACACAGATGCACAGGCAGGTACTAAGGTCTTTGGGCTTCCTTACAAGCCTTCCTTAATTATTTCAACTCTAATACATGGGGAGAAGAGAAAATGCTTGGAAAATGATCCCAAGACAATGTTACATATTGTGCAATTGATGAACTCAGCAATGATCTTTGTATGAGTTTCCCATTTCAACAGTGCCTTACAAGTATGAGACATCTCAATATCAGGTAATAAATACAGATAATGCTGACAAGGGGCTATGGGACAACAAAAAATCACTCTGAAGGACAATCTGACTCTTAAAGAAAAAAAGACATTACAAGTAAAGTGCAGAAGGCAATGGGAAATATGGAGTTATCCCTTTTTAATTTGCACTCTTGACAAAGGCTTGGATGGTTGCAAAAGATGCAGGGAAACAAGAGAACTGTGTTTTTGTCACCAGTTTATCTCTATGCCAGAAAAAAAAAATCACTTGTTGATTTGTATCTTATATGGCTGCTTAAAGACACAGGCTGTGTTTTTAAGGAAGGTGACAATCACAGCAAAAACAACTGGGAAGTCTCAGCCTACAGTAGCAAAAACTTTAATCTGTTCGATCCCATGCTGCAACTCTCCCACCAAGCAGAGAACTTTCTGAAACCGTATCGTTACCTCCGGATTCCTAAACAAAGGGAACAAACCCCTCAACAAGGCACAGATGTCCAGAGCTGGGACAAAAGGACTTCTAAAGACAAAGAGTTGCATGCACACCCTAGTGGCTTCAGGGCACACAAGACTGAAATCTACAGTCCCAGAATCTGGTTTCAATCCCTTGGCAAGCGCCACACACACAAAGCACAGAAACGTGCACACTCTCACAGTCCTGGAGACTAAACAAAGACCAGGCGTGCTAGAAAAGAGAGGAAAGAGGACAGCAGAGACCCACCGAAAAATCCCAAATCCAACTTTACTCGGGGCAAAAAATCAGCAGAGAGGAGGCAACTTCCCTTCCCACAAAAGCGTCTTCATTTTTCATTTCGAAGAGTTTTAAAATCAGACTACGGAGGAAAGGCAAAAAGAGACGGGGCAAGAAAGAAGAGGTTAAGTGAGGAAGAATGCAGACCTACGAGGTCTCCGTACGAGATCTCCAATGGGACAAGGACCATTACGCGGCCACCCCACAAACCCCGCTCCCTCGCCCACCACCGCAGCCAGCCTCCGGATCCTAGAAGCCGCTTCCCTCCACCGCGCTCCACTCCTCCGACCCCGCAGTCCTCGCCTCCTACCCTGCTTTCCCGCAAACGATTCAGCTCCCCTGCTTACCAATTCCCTCACTCCCCAAACCCGTCCTTTAGACGCCTTAACAATTTCTTCCAGCCAGTCCACTAACGCCTTCTGATGTCATTCGTGTCCCTTCTCCGCTCCCCCCAAAATCCCATCTAGTTGTCCCCACCCGACCTTAACCAGGCGCTCGATCAAGCGTCCCTGTACCTTTCCCTCTCCCCAGTTCCCAGGAGCCCTCTTCTTCAGCCCCCTCAAAGGATGCTACTCTTTATTGGGGGGGGCGGAATCCCAGAAATCCATCCTTCATGCTATTCCTGCCCATGTCAATCATCTATCATTACTATTATTATGTCTCTTAAAACGTCCCTGACCCAGCAACCTCCACGGAGAGCAGCCCTCCCCACACTCTGCCTCAGCCAGCCCGAAATCTCCATTCCCCGTCCTGCGGCTTCCAGAAACCCTACCTTCCCCCACCTCTCCACTCAACCAACCCTCCCTTGGGTGCCGCCGTTGCCTAAGTGCCCTCGTTTTAAATCTTCTCACACACACACACACACACACACACACGACCTCTTTCCTTGGGCAGCAGCCCTGCAGCCGGGGCACCTGAAGGCGCGCGCCGGGGGAGCGGGAGGCGGGAGGGAAGGAAAGGCGGGAAAGAAGGGGAGCGCGAGACCCTCCGCAACCACAGCAACTCCGCAGGGGACGAGGAGTTAAACGCGGGACGGCGGAGGCGGCGCCCCCTCTCCGTGTGTACCTTTCTCTTGCCTCCCTCTCCGCACCTCCGTCCTTCTCTGCAAGGCGTCCTCCGGACCTTGAAACGCAGGAGCAGCTCTCGGCGCCACCGAACTCCAGCAGCCGCCCTGCAGCTCCTACCTCCCCGGTCTTCCCTTTAAAAAAAGCGGGGGGCGCTTTCCCTCCGGCGGGCGACTCGGCTCCTCGGCAAAGAAACCCGCTCTCGTGCGGCGGCGCCGGCGGCTGCAAGGGCAACCACTCCCCTCTTCGCCTCCCTCGGGCCGGGGGGCGGGGGCAGCGACCTCGCAGCAGGGAGTGGCCCGGCTCGGGGCGGGGCTGCGACGACGAAGCCGCCGCCTCAGCCCCGCACCTCTGCCGCCGCGGTCCTGGCGAGCCGGAGGCGAGCGGCTCCCAGTGGTTTTGCAGAGGCGCCGGAGGGGAGGCGGGGGGAAATCTCACTCAGCGAGAGGAAGTTTCGTGCCTGACGAGTTTAAGCACAGCTCGAGCAGAGAGCTGGAAAGAAAAACTGCTGTACTGTGCCTTCGGTCGTTTCCGACTTACAACGACCCTATCCCGGGATTTTCTTAGCAACGTTTGTTGCAGAGTTTAGAGGGGGTTTGTCTTTGCCTTCCTCTGAGGCTGAGAGAGTGAGCCTTGCCCAAGCCTGCCCAGTGGGGTTCCATGGCTGAGCGTGGCTTCGAATCTGAGTCTCCACAGTCGTAGTCCAGTGCTCTACACCATTTGGAAAAGAAAGATGAGGGGGCTGCTGCTAGGCAAGACACCTTCTTTACATCCAGAAATTGGCCCTTATTGTGCAGTCCTGTTTGGATGAGGGGGCAGTTTGTGATTCTTCCAAATGTTGAGCTGCGTTTCCCACCATCCTTCTCCGTTGACAATATCCTGGTCAGAGCATTCCCAAGATACCCAAACAATCACAACTTGGACACCCAGGTTCTATACTACCAAGTCCTGACTTCTGCTTAAGTCAGTGAAGCTGACTTTTCCCAATAAGGGAGAACAGAGTTGAAAAAGACATAAGGGAACTAAGTACACAGCTCCTTAGAAACCAATTGAGAAGGTACTTCTGGCAATATGCTTTTGTGGGGACAGACTGCTTCACCTGATATATGGAGTCAAGCCTCCGTGGACAGACATATATACAAAGGGCGTGTGTGTGCATGTATATGAAAAGTAATGGGAACATAAAGCATGTTGCAGTACCATCAAACAAACAATCTCAATATTTTCGTCAGAGAGGAGGAGAAGCCATGGAGAAGCCATGGTCTTCACGGAAAAATTGGACTATCCAACACCAGATTTTACAGAATCCTATCTACAGATCCTACAGATGAATACTAGAAGGAATTGCACTGATTAGTCAAAGAACTCCCTATGTATATATGGAACCATATCTGAATGCACACATCCTACAAGCCTCAAACAGGCATCTTCTATCTAATACTGAAAATACATGAACACAGCAATCTTATGTAGCCCATTGTCTTGGGCACTGGCAGTCTTACTGTTGGGGCCTTTGAATATCTGGATGATATTCTCAGATTGTACGCCACCCACACTTTTATGTGAAGGATATGACTGACTTCTTGAGGAAATAATAGTCTATCCACTACCGCCCCGCCCCGGAAAACAACATCCCACATAAGGATGGACTACAAGCCATTGGAAACATCATTCTAGACAAGACCACAGCAAGCCTAGTCACCAAATTCTGCCACTTTGTACCCATACACAACTTCATTTTTTGAGAATGACATGTACTTTCAGCTTAATGGCACTACCACAGGCACAAGCAATGCACCCCTATATCTTCACTGCTGACACAGAACCACACTTCATTAGCTCCTGCTCCCAGAAACCTCTCCTTTATCTAAGGTTCATTAATATCGTCTTTATCATTGGGACTCATGGAGAGGAATCACTCTAGATGTTCCACCAGAATTTCCTCAACTTTCACCCCACCATCAATCACAGCCTGGAACAATCCAAACAGATTCACTTTCTGGACACCTCTGTTCAGCTAGGCACTACACTGTACCTACGCTTGCATGCCTCCAGTATTCAGGAACAAGACCTTGCTATAAACCAAACTCCAACTCTGTTCCCACATCTTCTCTGGCAGCAACATTACAGGGCCTAATAATGTCATCCACAACATCAGAAGTGCCTTCACTTGTTAATACCCTAATATGATATATGCCATTCTATGGCAAAAATTCCCCTCTACATTTACATTGGGCAAACAAGAGAGGCTATACACCAGAGGATAAATGGACAAAAATCTGACAACATCATTGGAAATACTGAAAAACCAGCTGCAGAAAACTTCCTGGACATTCCATCTCCAACTAGCATTTTTTTAAATAAAATAAATAAACAAAAGAAAATTGGAAAGAGAAACAGATGAATAAGAAGGATATACTCACAAATTCCATTCCATTATCAGTGGCTTGAACAGACAGAATGGTTTCTTGGCATACTACATAAATTAAAACACTAGTCTTCAGCACAGCTCACAGACACACAAAAGAATTCTCCTCATTCCTGCTTTATAACAGTATTTTAGTAGCAATACACTAGATAAAGACTTTTCTTCACTATACATAGGTCCTCCTACCTATTGGAGTTTGTATATTAAACCTGTCTCCCATCTTTGTCATTGTAATGATTTTTACAAACAACATTAAATTGATACATGCTTGTCATCACTCCAACATGTTTTCTACTTCCATTACTTTTCACAGTTCTCCCCCTCCCCATCCATGTATATCACTGTCCACAAGGGCTTCACTCTCAGTACCGAATGAAGTGGACTGTGCCCATCAGAGCTTATATTAGAAATTTCTTCTTTCCAGTTGGTCTCAGAAGGTGCTACTGGATTTTGTTATGCTAAAACATACTAACATGGTTGTCTCTTTAAATAACTATATGGTTACATCCCTAAAGCTGTGTATGTTGTCGGACACTCTGTGTGCTCAATAGTGAGAGAAGGAGACTCAGTACCAGTTCAAGGACAGTCACTATTCATGTATTCCAGGAATATGTCCAAACATTGGCCGCAAATTTAAGTCTTTGAGAAAAAGAGAAAATCCCTAAATTTTATAGTTAGCAACACAGTTTCATCTTCTGCACAACAGCTGTATTTTTTTAGTGTCTCCAAGAGCAGTAGATGTTGTAGTTCTACCAATGTCTGGCCCACCAGAGTTGTTGGCTTGGAGCTCCTATTAGTTCTAGTCAGCATAGCCAGTGGTAAAGATGATGGGAGTTGTAGTACGGCATCATCTGAAGAGTGATACGTTCTCCATACTTAATTACCAAGAAGACTGCAAAACGTATTCTAAATCTGTAAGCCTCCCCCACCCCCCGAACAAAATGTATTAAGCTTCTCTTGCTTTCTCTTCCTCATTTGTTAAGTTTGAGGTGGAGGAAAGCCATGTACATCACCTTGAATTCATTCCAGGAAAGGTAAGATATAAATGTAACTAGACTGATATCAATAGATTTAGATTCAGCCTGCTCTGTGTTCATCTGGGCTATAAGTCTAACTGAATCATGTAAGATTTACCTCCCCTTCAGAGTAAACATATGAGGAGAAGACTTTGTCACATGAAAATTGTAGATATATAGAAGTAGACTGAGCACACAGCCATACTGACTGGAAGATTTTAGATCTTGTTCTTGTTCTTTCTCATTTTATATTGGGTTAAAATAAACTGATCCGGAGAACTGATATAAAATGTCTCTGTTCATACTGGGAGGTGACAGAAAATATTCCAGGATAAATGATGAAATGTGTACAGATCTCCCAAATAAAACTGGAAAGAAGAGAAACAAAATCTGGGACTTTCTGGACTTTTTAGTTAGTCTTGATACACCCAGATAAACCATGTATGTAACCAGGTATGGGAAATGGACATGCCTTTCCAAGACATTGCTGGTTTGAATCCTTCCCATAGAGCTGTTGTTTTGTTAGTCCAGTGCAGCAGTCACCAACCATCTGGACCTCACAGATGACTGAACTCACAATTTTGAATCTTGCAGACCACTAACATGATTTAAAAAAAAAAAGGTACACACATCTATAAAATAATGATCATAAGAGTTCCATTTTATTAATATGAAATGCACTTGTTTATAACAAAATTATTAAAGCTTGTTTAATTATAACAAAATTATTAGTGTGATATCTGTTGCTACTTGTTTGAAATAAGTTTATGGATTCTTGGCTCCAATGACATCACTGCAACATACAGAGCCGTTTGTATTTTGCCCCAGACGGCCATTTCAACTCAGTGTGAAGATGAGTATATTGAAAGCCCGTTATTCACAAAGTGCCTCAAATATTTGAGAATTGAACGCTATGTGCCGAATTTCATTTACAATTTTAATTACATCCAAGAGTACTTTGTGCAGTTGTGGAGACATTGTTTTCACCACAAGTTGCTCACGATGTATAAATACGAGTAAACAAGATGTCTGGGTGTCCAACATCTTTCGCTTTTGTAACAACTCCTGAAATTGCAAATAATGTCCAAATTTCTCCATAGACCACCAGAATTTTCTCATGGACCATCAGTGGTCTGTGGGCCACTGGTTGGTGGCCACTGGCCCAGTGTTCTCCAGAAGAAGAATGCTGCTCACACTTCACAAAGGCTTACAAAGCCATTCACCACGGTATTTGCAATTGCAGAAGATCAGACCTTCATCTGGAGCCAGGGGTTTCTTGCTGTTCCTAGCTCCTTCCATCTAGTAGATTTGACACTTAAAATTGCACTGTAAACTGGTAGATAATTAATGACATCATGAAGTGTCATGTGCCTTAATCTTGAAAGGGAGCAAGATCAAAAGACTCCACAGAGAGCATGGTGACTGATCTCTTTTAAAACTGGCATGTAACACATACCAGCCCTGTTCATAACTACCATCACATAGCTCCTTTAACTCTGCCTCATTCTCTATACCTTTCAGCCACCTTCATTTGTCCCACCAGTTTAACTCAAGGATAATCCACCACTTTGTTTTTGTACCCATGGCAAGCTGATCAGAAATTTTGTAGAATTTTAGACAAAAAATGCTGGCAGCTCATGAGGGGAGATTTTAGGGGATCCAAAGTAATGACAGTGATGTAACTAAGCTTTATTAGATCAAATTCAAAAAACAGTGAGTAAGCTGTCCCATAGTGGCCATCTGGATGCCTTTTGGAAACCTGCAAGCAAGGTATAGAGTATTCTCCACTGCTATTCTCCAATGAAAACCATATTGGTCCTCAAAAACGCAACTAATAGATCCACCCTCCACAATGGATTTTCAGTAAGGTGGTGGTGGGAGAACAAGTAGGGAAACAGAAAGATAGCCTACCCTACAATTTTCCTGATTTGGCAGGAACAATCCTGATTATTCCCGTCATCCAAACTTTTCAGCTGCTCTTTAAATGTCCCAATTTCTCTCTCCTTCTCCACTTTCCCCCTTTGTCCTCAACTTAGTTCAGTTGCCGAAAACTGAGTTCAAAGTGCTAAAGCAGTTTGCACTCCATTAACTCAGCAAAGGGAAGAGGAGAGAGGAGGAAAGAATCTTGACCTTCCCTGTAGACACAGGCAAAAGAAAACTGCTGCAAGCCTCTCCTGGCTTGTGTGTTCTTCCTCATTAATCTCTCCAATCTTGACTACACTAATGTTGTTTTGTCACATGTGTCCCAGTTTTCAGCTGTGAAATGTTAGAGGTTATGATACTGAAAGGGGATACAGGGGGACACTCCAAAGTCTGCAGCTTATATCCATCTTGAGGTGCTCTTCAAGCTTAATTAAATTTGATCACGCAAGGTGCAAGCTGATTTCAGGTTGTAACCAAGGTTACAAAGGCAGAGAAGCATGAACCTGCTTGCTTTGAAAGGTAAATAAAAACACAAATGCTTTCCTTTTTGTGAATCCCATTGTAAAGCAGACCATAATGAGCCAATGTTCTTGAATCTCACATACATTCCACTCCATACCAATAATTATACCTGCTGTGTTTTGCAAGAAATGATGGTCCAATCCTGTGCATTTTCAATCAGAAGTGGGTCAGTCTGGTATGCTTCCACATAAGGCTTTGTTCCTAGGCTGGGCTCCCAGAAGTGCTTCTAAGTGGAGGAAGCTCAATGGTGTTTTACAAAACAATGAAAACACAATGCATTGCGTTAAACAATAATCATCAGCATTATCAGCACCCATCTGAAGGTGGCACTAACCTAGTACTATCAAAGAAACAACCGTGTAACATTCATGTAATACACTACTGATTGATAATTCCTCTAGGACCTCAACTACATGGGAGTCTTGGTGGTCCAATTTTGCCTGATCATTTGAGAGGAAGGACTCAGCCCCCCAGGTCTAGTCTTAGAGGAGGCCTTAGCCCCCTGCCCTTCCTCCCTCAAGCCTGGAAGCCACTGTTCAATTCTTTATTTTGGACTAATTATTCTAAAACAAATATGACCAATACGGGTAGCCTCATCCGCTGACTACAGTGGGTCTTCCAAATGAAGATGCTTGCAATTGGGTTAAACAAGTAAGAACACCTACTGAAAATTCAGAATCAAATTTCTTTTAAAGGTTTTAACAAAGTCGTGTTTTTCTCCTAAAACAGCTCTAGTAGAAAAGAAGAGAAATATGAGAGCGCATTTTTAAAAAAACCATAGCTGTATTTTGACAGGTGGTTGCCTAAATCTTTTACAAGGTTCACTATTAGAGATGCCAGTTTAATGCTGCCATTTTATGCTATGCGGAATTTACTTCTGCACTTTGGAATGTAATTCTGAATAAAGATGCATAGGCTCAGGCTACGCAAAGGTCTACACAGAAAAGTTATACCTCTTGATCTGTATAAGGCCTATGGACCTATAGACAAATGAAAAAAGATATGATAATTTATCATGAGATTTGTATTTGCATCAATATTCTCTTGGATGAGTGGTGTATGTGTGCATGTGTGTGTATGCATGTGTTGGGCCTGGAAACTACTTTCCAGCTGGCTGAAATCTGCTAAGGCCTACATTGAGATGATGAAGACCAGCAGTTATTGCCATTAAATCCTTAGATCCTGTTCATATAACTGTCAGTCCAGATATCCCACATATGCTGATTACTACAACACACTATAACTTGAGTTAGCAACTCTCTGTGTATATGAAAAAGGCCCATGGTCAATTGAAAGCTACATATTAAATGTAGGATAGCATCTGTTCTGTTGTTCTTATTTATATTTTACTCTTATTCTAAGGAGTTCAGGATGATGTTTCTCCTCCTAATGAATTCATCCCCACAATAACCATGCCAGGTACTGTCTGCCTCTCATAACAAAATATTATAATAGTTTGGCTGAGAGACAGTTGACTGTCCCAAAGTCTGCCAATCAGCTTTATGACAAAAAGATGATTTATACTTAGTCATCGTCCAACCGTTATAACTATGGCCATTTCCGCACTAGACTTATAGCGCTATGATTCCAGTTTCAATATCCTATGGAATCCTGGGGTGTGCAGTTTCGGAGGGGCCTTCCGGCCCCTCCTGAAACTGCAAACCCCAGGATTCCATAGGACGTTGAAAGTGGAATCATGGCGCTATAACAGTCCAGTGCGGAAATGGCCTATGCTGCCTCTCTGTAAAGCTGAGATATTGCAGTACAGTTACTGTATGTCTTCCTTTTCCAGGACATGTCCTCTTTTTCAGAGCTAAAATCCCCATCTTCCAAATTCATGGACATGTCCTCTTTTTCTGTTCAGGTAGATTTTTAAGATATCCAGGTTTTCTTACAAGGTCTGGACTGGAGTAAGCATGGAATCAGATAGTAGTGCTCTGAGGTGGAGGAAGAGAGACATGCCAAGTTAGAGAAGGGTGAGGGAAGCCCTCAAAGGAACCAGCCTCAGCCCCATGGAGATAAGAGGTTCCAGCTGGATTGGGACCATCGCTGAAGCTGCCATAGCTGGAGCTGCCACCCATCTTTGTCCTGAGGGGAAGGTTCACCAGAAAGGGAGACAGTGAAGAGGAAAAAGACATCCTGCCACCACCACTGGGGTGGTGCCTAGCCACAAGGAAGGTCCATCTCGTCTCTTGAACTGACTCAAATGAGGAGTGAGGATTCCTCTTATAACTTCTGGAAGCTTATAGGGTGTTTAAACCAAGAGTCATCATAGCAAGTGGTGGTCTGAAGTAGCCAGTCAGTAAATGCGTCTTCTTATTTGCTATTCAAAATATAATAACCCTCTATCACAGTGAAAGCTGATCTGCAGATTCCAGATATTATTCTACATTTTCAGGTGGAAAATCAGCTCACATGCTCACTATGATGCAATATTTTCCTACAACCATACTTTACCACAATTAAATCTGGCATTATGAGATATGGAGCAAAACATGTTTCAGAACACAGAGTCCTTAGTTTAGTCTGGACCTGGTTTCATTTTGGATTTTTTTTTTGAAGAAAAAAACCAAAACACTGAAAACATTGGCAACAGAAAGAAAGACTACATCAAGCCAACTGATTATAGGGAAAAGGAAATGGTCAGATTATATTCCACAACATATCATGGGTAAACCTGTGGGATAATTAGAATAAGTTCAAGAAAAAAATTTCTAACCACTGACACGGGTTAGACATTTAAGCTATATAGCCATGTTATGGGATATATATGTGTGTGTATGTATACAGAGTCCTACTATACCACACTGGCTAACAAATGCAGATGTGTGTGTATGTATAGGTATGTATGTGTGGTGTAGTAGGACTCTGGGAGACCAGAGTTTAAATCCCCACTCAGCTATGAAAACCCGCTGGGTGGTTTTGGGGCAAGTCACTCTCTCTCAGCCTCAGACAATGGCGACGGCAAACCTCCTTTTACTACATCTTGCTGAGAAAATGGCAGTTGCCATAAATTGGAGTTGATCTGAAGGCACATAAGAACAACATCTGCATTTGATAGAACACAGTGTGTTTGACCGGGCAATGAAATCAGAAACTTCAATCCAAGTGGTAATTAGAAAGCAGGCCAAGATGACATCTTTTAAAAAATGTGATGTTGAACTCACTAAGCTAAATGTTGTCTCCCAAATGTTATCAATCCACTTCTGTTTAGGAGATTGTTTCGGAGTGGTTTGGTTACATGATGCATCTACAGGCTTCTCTGCACTTATTTGACAGGTTAAGGGCTAGACCATTGTTGGAAAACAGAACTGGTTGAAAAGGAAAACCCATGTGTTGTATTATAGGAAGGCTCACTTGGGACTGACTGCGCACATGCTGCTTGCAAAGTCTCTCAGCCAGCTTAGTGCTTTTTACCCCTTCCCAGCTTGCTTTGCAAGCAATGCATGCATGCAAGCAGTTCCAAGTAAGCCTCTGTAGGCAAGAAGAGTTGATGAAAGAGTAGAACCCCCATCAAATTAATGGAACTTGTCCTTAATTGTGAAGTGTCAAAAGCGCAAGTCATCACATACGAAGATGTCAAAGAGGGGGGCTTCCTGTACACAAGACACTCAACCTGCAGAGGATGCAGTTTAGTTATATGCTCTATCTACACAAGATGCAAATGGCTTGAAAAGGTTGCAACATTTTGGATTTTTAACAAAACTGTATGCATATATCTTCTAAACAGAGCTGACTTGGTTTCTTTGCAAGCCCGTGACGTCAGGTCTCCCACTTGGGAGGTCAAAAGTTATAACTGAGAAATAATTGAATATCTAATGTATGATTCAGAAGCAGGAAGTTAACAAGTTCTCACAAGTGTAGAAATTCAGGGAAAAGAAGACAGCAAAAGATGACTCCTTGGTTTTTGTAATAGTGGCAGGGCAGAATGGGTTGAACAACTGGCTAGCAAGAAAACTGACAAATATCTCTCCAGCTTACACTGATGAGTGGAAACAAGCAGCAGCTACTACTAAAAATTGCTCATGTTCAGACAGTATTTTCTGTAACCAACAGGAAAATAGAAATCTGGCTGCATCCAACAATGACACTGAAGGTCAACTGATACAGAAAATCCTGCTGAGAACTCTTCAGCATACAAAGCAGGCTTGTATTATAGTTTCTTTGATTTCAGTATTTTTTTTATAAAGACATTTAAGATTAAATGGCCCTGCCAAGCAATCCTTCACAAGTGATAGAGCAAGCATATGCAGGTTGGAAAGACTAAGCGAGACTAGCCAAGCTGGAAAGAGATAGTGTATCAATCCACCATCGCCCTTTTTTGTTTTGTTTAATTTCCCCTTTTCAAATGTTTTCTTGAGGCACTTGTGCTGTGGCAAGTAAGGGAGTGAGGATCTAAGTGAAAGACTGGATAGGCATACAGTTGCCAGATCTCAGGGCCTGAGCCTCAGTCCTCAAGGTGAGGGGAAGAACTCTCAGAGGAAGTGACGGTGTGTGGGTGTGCGGGTACTTTTCCTTATTTGTTATACTTAGTGTTTTTTACTTGAATGCCATATTCCATACAGCTGTGGTTAAATCTTTAAAAGTTTTGTGCTTAAAACTTCATGCTTAATGGTCTCACCAGGTCACCCATGTGACATCACAAGGGGTCGTCCCTAGTTTTCAGGTTTTAGCTCTGAACTTTTAGGGCTTGGAACAGTCCCGACCTGGCAGCTCTTGTCGGCTGGAGGCTGAGCCCCTTCTCCCAAAAACATATTGGAAAACTGGACCCCCAAAACTCATATGTAGTTGAGCCTCCTCAAGCATTATCAATCAGAAGTGATCAAATACTAAGAAATATTAAGGTGGTGATTGTTGTTGAGCCCTCCCAAGAATAATAAAGACTGCCTGCCATCTGTTCTATGCCCACTTATTTGGCAGTAAACAGTACTTTTTAACCAGAGGCTGGATGACCATCTGTTGGGAGTGCTTTGATGTGTGTTCCTGCCTGGCAGGAGGTTGGACTAGATGCCCCTGTGGTCTCTTCCAACTCTATGATTTTATGATACTGAACACATGAGGGGGGGGGTACTCCTAAGCGTACATGGTGCTTCTAAGAGCCTTCATCTTTAAGAATGTTTCATTGATAATGGATGGGAAAAGTAATTTGCTATCACTCTACAAATAGGCAAAATTAGTAACAACCTGTTTGCCAATGTTGAGCAGACTGCACCTAAAAAACTGTTCTGAGATCCCTGTAGGGGAAGTTGTGATAACTTTCATAGTACACAATTATAGCACTACGATTCCACTTTAACTGTCGTGGCTGCAACTTGTAGAATCCTAAGGGGCTTGTAATTTGTTCAGAGACACCAAAGGAACTCTCTGGCTGATGATCCTAAATGCCCCTCCTTAAACTGAAAACCCCAGAATTCCATAGGATGTTACTGTCACAATTAAACAACAATCAGGGTGCTATAATTGCGTGGTGTGGAAGACCCCTAAGTTAATTTACTTCAATATTGAGGAAAAGAGACTCGTGTGTTCAAAGGCATTGTATTTTACTATGTATTATGGATTCAGAGTGGAGCTATGAATGCCACTGAGCATTTGGAGTCTGCAAGTTCTGGTGAGTTCTGACTCCATTTTAAGCCTTGTTTTCAGGTTGTTTGTCCAGCTGGAACTATATTTGCCTCAGGCACAATGTCAAGTGGTTATTTCCAAGGCTGTAATAAATGGAAAGAAGGAAGAATTCTAATCTTGAAAACCACAAGGCCCAAACTAGCAAATGCTTGCCTTGTGATTTTTATTCAGACCTTTTGGTCTGCCTTCTGGAATGAAATTACAGTAGAAGAAAGAAAGAAAGAAAGAAAGAAAGAAAGAAAGAGAGAGAGATTTTATGCAAGGAGGGTGATAATGTTCCTTTTCTGCTGTTTTGTTTTCAAAACATTTTATTCTCAAAGGAAAATCTGTTTTTTATTGGCCTCAACATAGAATTAGGTTGATTCCTCAATAGATTTGGGCATGCTTTAACAACTAGTTACTTTGTCTCTGCATCAAACCTATATTTATCATATTGAGAGATCATTCACACAACCCTTCCTATGTCATCTTGATGTTTCCCAAAGAGTTTAAAAAGCAGAATCATTTAGGAGTTAGCAAGTGTGTTAGCTTACTGTGGTTGATGTCCACCACGAATAACTGTTTAACTAAATTTTCCAAGGCTACCCAAGGACAAACTACTAGATTCTGAATGACTGACAAGTGAGTAAGTTGTTCCGGAAGAAATAACGAAGAAAAAAGAGGGAATATCAGCCTCACTACTTGTTCTACAAAGTAAATCTTGTACTACACCAGTGCTTGCACTAACTTGAAAGGGCATAACAGCACTGTTTAATTCAAAATTTAGGCACTGATCTCTTCATCTCTTCCCTTAGCTTGAATATACTCATGAATACTACAGATAATTTTGCTATATGGTCAAAGGCAAACTATTCCTTTCCTCGTCCACCTCCTCTGCTGTACCACAGCAAGCAGATACAAGGAATGGGGAACATTTGGACCTCCAGATGTCTTGGGCCACTTTCAAGAGACTATGGGAGCTGCATCAAAAACACTGAAAGGGGCAAAACATCTACCACCTCTAAGGTACACAGTGCAATGCAACTACAAGAATAAATAGATGCAGTTGACTAAAGGTTCTTGAGTCTCTAGACCTCTAGAGGCTGTACATATTTAGGGAAATCCATGCCTGATCTGAATAACGCCAGTAATTCAGTCAAACTAAGTGCACAGATTCTCAAGGGCAGTGTTTACTAAATGCTTTAATGCCATGTTTTCCCCAGAAATAATATCATTCCTGGGAAAGCTTGTGTTGACATACTGTATACAGGCTTCCCTTTGAATCCATATTCATGGTCTCTGCTCTTATATGTCTGAATTGTAATGATCCACATTAAACTAAAATGCATATAAAAACTATTCAGACATCATTATTTTTCTGGAAGAACCAAGTACAGGGAATCATATAAAAAAGTATAGTATAAAATCAGCCCTTTAAATCTTTTCTCCTGTAATTATTTGAAGGGAAGCTATACAGAATTTTCTTTATTCAGATAATTGATATCTGTATTTATTCTGTCCCCTTCCCACCATAGAGATTAAAATTATATGTGAATTTACCTCATTGCCAGTGAAAGCTGTAACCATGGAAGCCACATTGAAGTTGGCTTGAATTTTTATTGTCACATCATAAGAATCAATGAGCTGTATTAAGGAAAGAAGCAGTCTTCAATGGTATCACCACCACTGGTGAAAAGGTACGCTAGAAATAAAATATTGGTGGTCAACTTGTTGATATATTTCATAGTTCAAAGTACTTTGACTCCAGAAGGAAAATTATGCCAATTGTTAAATCTCATAATAGCATTTTATTTTAAATAGATGAAGTACTAAACGGTTTTGGAGAAGAGTTGCAAAGCTTTGGCTGTTTATTAAATTCAACAGCACTGTTATTATTCTTGGAACATAAGGAAAAAAACATCATACGGGGTCCCTTATCCCAACACCTTATTTGTACCATACTGTTCCATACAGTACAGTTCCCTAGCATATCCTGATCTAATTTTTCAACATTTGATCTGGTACATTTCCTGAAACCCCTGTTGGGAGATTAATTTTCATAGTGACAAAAAGTTCAGAAGTCTTATAGCTGTGATGGTGCCATTAGGAATGAAATCTGATTGTTGTAAAAAGCCATAGAAATACTGCTTTCATTAAAATAATTTCAGCCAGAACACTACTATAAAAAGCTATAGTTTAATTCTGAATGTATTTTGTATTGTAAAATTAACATTTAAAATATGAGCAACTAATAGAATGTGGCTCTATTCTGGAAGCTATCTTCTGAGATAAGAGAATATATATAAACACACAGGCCCTTTCTGCACGAAGCAAGGGAATTGCTCCGTGCCGTTATCTACCGCTTCTTCTGGGGTCCGAAGCAACACGGACTGTCCCTGAAGCCCTTCTGCAGGGCTCCTCCTTGGTCCTGGGCAAATCGGAGTAGCGCAAGGTCTGTCGATCCGCACTGCTCTGGCTTCCAAAATGGCGGCTTCCGGCTTCCAAAATGGCGGCTTCCGGTAGGTCATGGCTCCCGACCAACCGCTGAAGCTCGCCAAGCCTAAAGCCCGCCCTCCACAGATCGCAGGCTCGCATTGGTGCGAGCCTGCGAATCTGCACAAGGGAGCAGGAACGCAATGGCACGTTCCAGGAAAATAAAGACCTGTTTTTTGCGGTCTTTAGAAAACACGCTGGAGGACCACTTGGGGTCATTTTGGAGTGGACTGAGGTGCGAATCTCTGGTAAGTAGTCCACTCCTAGTCCGCTCCAAGGTGCAGACGACCTCTGTGAGAGGATGCACTGCCCCATTCTAATTGCCTGGTGTGGAAAGGGCCACACACACATTTATCCCAATGGATGAAAAATTGATTGATATCATGTGGACCTTTTCACACTACACAGTTATAGCAC
The DNA here is from genome assembly GCA_030412105.1 of Cyclura pinguis. Taxonomy (NCBI): domain Eukaryota; kingdom Metazoa; phylum Chordata; class Lepidosauria; order Squamata; family Iguanidae; genus Cyclura; species Cyclura pinguis. Next base: position 209,475,673 of record CM059599.1, read on the forward strand.
TATGATTCTACTGCATCCTATGGAATTCTAGGATTTGTAGTTTGCTGGATACTAGAGCTCTCCTGGTGAGAAGAACAGGTTGGTTACCTGTAACTGTGGTTCTTCAAGTAGTCATCTGTGCCCTCACACAAATGGATTTTGCACCTACACAGAAATCCTACTTGGAACCTTCTAGAGCTGAGTAGCTTGGCAGGAATCCCCAGCCGCTCCTGTATATCACATGTGCCCCGGCCTGCCAAGCCACTGTTCCCAAAGTTTTGAAGTCCACTGTGAATCAACACATGGGAACCTAGAAGAGGGGAGGTAGGGTGGGTTTGTGTGAGGGCAGGGACTACTCAAAGAATCACAGTTATAGGTAAGCAACCCTTTCTTCTTTGTAATCGCTGTGCCTCACACATATGGGTGACTGCAAAGCTTACCAAAAGGATGTTGAGACAGGTACTATAGTATGAAAGACAACACAGCACATCAAAAGTGAGCATCTGTTCTAGCCCTGCAGTCAAGCTGTGGATAAACATGGAAGGCTGTGACCATGTTGCTGTCTTGCAAAAAACTTGAAGAGGAGCTCCATGAAGCAGTGTCACAGAAGTCACAACAGCCCTTGTAGAGTGCACTCAGAGGCCAGCTGGAATAGGTTGCTTGGCAAGTTCACACACCGGATGTATAGCTTGAAAAACCCATTTGGAAGGTCTTTGGGAGGAAACTGGAAGGCCGTTCTTAGAGCCACCATAACAAACAAAGAGTCTAGTAGACTCGTGAAACACAAGAGTGTGCTGTACATTACAGGCAGGAGCACAGTGAACATCTAGTGAAGGCAGAGTCCAGTCAAGAGCCAATGATGGTTGGGAGTACAGTGTCTTCACATAAATGGAACTGGTCACAATTCAATTTTATCTTGGTGGAACAATACAAATGGTTCATCATAATGCAGAGCTGTCAGTTTGCAAGCTTGCCACACCAATGTGACTGCAAACAAGGAATACCACCTTCAGAGTAAGTATTTGTTCATCAGCTGTCACAAGTGGTTCATATGAGGTATGAGCAAGCTGGGACAAAAGAAGTGAAAGAGACCATGGCAAGTTGGTGGGGATATAGGCAGGTACATATGTGTTAGGCCTTTCAGAAACTGCTTGACAAAAGGACTAGTAAAGAATGTAGCCAGAACTGGAGACAGTGGTTGGTAGGCTACAATAGCAACTAGGTAGACTTTAATTGAGGAAAAACAAACTAGTCCCTGCTCCTTTAGATGGAAGAGAAAATGGAAGACTGTAGACACCAATATTGGGGATGGTGATTCCAACCTTGTAGCAGCAAAAGCACTAATTTTTGCTATTTATTTTGGATGATTTCCAGATAGAAGCCTTTCTAGAATCCAAGAAGGTTGCCACAAGCCTTGACATTACTTTCCATGCTGTAAGCTGAAGCATGACCAGATTGGGATGGACTACTTAGCCACTGGAGAAAGCAGGTCTGGCATCTGGAGTAGATATGTGTACTTGCCACCAGAAAGATGGAGCAAACCATGGTTGCCTCAGCCAATACAAAGCAACAAGTATTGTATCTGATCTCTCTAGCTTCACCTTCACAACTATCCTTGACAGAATTGGGAATGGAGGAAACACATAAGTCAGAGGCCCAGACCGCTTCTAAAGGAAACCATCACTGAGAGACCCCTAGCCTTTTCCTGCCATTCAGCAGAACTGAAGTCATTTGGCACTGTCAGGAGAGGCAAAGAGATTCTAGAATCATGAGATCTTATCTCGACTTTAACAGTCAGAAGGCTCAGAGAGGGCCCGCTCATGCTGGAGTATCATGCTGGAGTACACGAGCATGGCTGAGGAAGTCCACAAGTACATTCTCCTCACCTGCCAAGTAGACTGCTATGGAGTGAACTTGCCTCCTCATATACCACACCCATAAGACCATTGCTAAATCAAAGAGAATGGATGACTGGGTGCCCCCTTTTCTGTTTATTTAACAATCTGGAATGATTACAGTACTGACAGGGTAGAGACTGATACCTATAAGATGGAGAGTAGGATTGGTAGGAACTTTGTCTTTCCCTTCACAAATGTTCAAGCCTATAATGATCCAAATAAGAGTCAGAGATGGAGAATCTTTTAAGGTCCCTCCCATAGTATGATGGTCAATAAGAGGTGTGCAAACATTCCTTGACAAATGGGGACTGGTCACCAGGTGAAGATAAAGACAAGTAACTTTGCTAAGGAAAAGACCTGCAGTGAGGAGAGAGAGTCCCAAAGCTGGAACAGGAACCTCATGGGACATGGCAGCTGAAGTTGTCAGAGCATCCACGGAAACTGTGATAGCAAAGGAGTCAGAACTGCACAGGAGGTCAGAACATTAGCAGGTACAGGCTAAGAATTAGAATGCTTCAACTTCTTCCTCACTTCCCACCTCAGTGCCTAGAATCAGTATAGATTGTTTAGGTGGTGCACAGAATTTTTGGTAGCCTTAGAACAAGCCACCTTGCCATTCTGTGTTTATCTTTCAGCTGTGATGCTGAAGTCAAGTCACCTCCTGTAGAAGTCAGGGGAAGCAGTGGTGAGGTTGAAAGTGATGCTTCAGGTGACAACATCAATGCCAGCATAATGATCAGTACTGAAGAATGAGTTGGTGTGGTTGTTGCTACTGACAGCATCAAGGTTAGTGTGACCTTCAACTAACATGTCTCGGGAAAAAAGGCAAAGCAGAATGTGTCAACAGCTGGGAAGCTGCCTGCAAAGCTACCTGAATGGCCTTCTGTAGGCAATGGACTTTGAGATGAGAAATTCGTTTTTTTAAAGTTAGGGCAGTGAAGTCCTTACAGATAGGGCAGTTTTGGATAATACGTCCCTCTCTGAGACAATACAAACACTCAAAGCAAGACTTTCCTGTTACACAAAACACAGTGTTTAAAGAAGTATTTAAAGACAAAGAATGGCAATGAAGAGTAAGAAAGGAGGGGAAAGGGAGTTGGGGAAAGAACAAGGAGAAGCCATGAAGTTAAGAGAAACATGTTGGATGTTAAGAGAAATGAGGTGTTCCTCATTTGGGTATCTATCATCTTATCTATCAATGGAATATAAAAATATTTGCATCTTTTTAAAATCACCCAGGTGACTGGAGTGGCTGCTTCACCAGGCATCACACAATGGCAGGCATCAGATATATGACATATCATAAAAACAAAGCTGCAAAGGGAATGGTACAATAGGCTGGTGTTTAACGCAAGTTGATTTTATATGGTTCCAATTATACAGTGGCTCCCAGCTCTACTTGTGTGGCTTATGGTATCTGGCTGCTGCTATCTCATAGTGCAAGCTCTTCTTGAGGCAGCTGGTGCTCCTGGGTGCTGCTGCCTCGTGTTGTAAGCTCTTCTCACAGTATCTGGTACTCCTGGGTGCTGTGGTTTTGTGTTGCTCACTCAGCATTGCTCGCGCTATCCGGTGCATCTAGCCATTGCTGCCTTGTGCTGGTGAAGCGATCTTGTTATTCAAATTGATGAAATTGAGGAAAATTCCTCTTCTGATATGTCAGGAAGACAATACTGGTAGTTTTTGGCAGCCGCGACGCCTTCATTTTGGGTAAGATACAAAGCATTCCATATTATATGAGAAAATGGCATTAATATGCCATGCTGAAGTCTGGAACAGATTCCTTGATATGCAGGCCTATTGTGTTTAAATAACATCCAGAAAATAATGACCAACTCAGACCTTGGAAAACTTATGTTCAACTGCAAGTCCCAGTAGCCACCACCTACATGGATCCCAGTGACAACTAAGGCCCTTTTTGCACCTTACCTTTTCCCGGTGCTGGGCTGCTCGGCTCACGCATGAAGGCTTGGGAGGAATGCTGTTGTGTCCCACCTGCTTCGGCTCCACAGCCGCTTCCTCGTTGTGCGAGCACCCGCCTCTTCCATTCGCAGTGCAGCCTGGGACCTCCCAGGCTGCACTGAAGAGAGGACACGCGACCGGCCCAGCTCCTGAGGCACCACACGCCAGGTAAGTGCACACGGGACCCTGGAGCGATGCACGACTGCGCAGCATTTTCGGCTTTGAGCTGAAAATGAAAAAATGCCTGCGCGGTCTGCGTCAGGCCCTTGAGCGTCGCGTAAATGTTGAGTGCGTTTTACAGACCGCTCCTCACATTTACGCAACGCTCAAGGGGCCCTTTCGCTTCAGAAATGCCGTGAGAAAAGGGCCAAAGTAATGCACAATGTAAGTTTTTTCAAGCTCTGTACTAAATATATATGTTTCTGCTAAATGCATAAGAGAACATAATATCAAGGCAGAAACCTGCTAGATCTCCATTTGACAGAGCATTCTGAAGAGTGGGGGAATCACAACAGAGGGCATTCCATTCTTGTGGGCTGCCTCATGTACCTTCTACATACTACAGTTGGCTGGGATCAAAACTAAGGATTTACACTGAAGAAGTGTGTAGACAAAGTCATAATGGTTTTCTCACGGGATTGACAAAGGAGTCTGGAATGGGCTGATTGCTTAACTCCAGAGTGACAAAGCACTGATGAGACTCATGACAAGTGCTTAATGTTCAGTCAGGTAGGGTGTATAGGGAAGGTTTTTGTAGTGTAAGAGCAAAGGATGGTCTCTAATTGCTCACCAATCTGGGCAGTTCTTTCATTGTGTTCAAAAATTCCAAGAGCCTGAAGCAGTGAAGGGATTAGCACAAACCCATCAGCATCAGGTTTTTCTGCATAATCCTATCTGAACTTTCATGATCCTGAACACATCTCCAGTTATCATGATCCCAGTCATGTTCTCCAGTTATTAATAAGTCCAATTTATGAAAATTGTACATCTTGCAGGAAGCCTGGTAGCATATGATAAGCTGTGGAAGGAGCCGCATGCAAACTATCCTTATAGGACATTTAAAACTTGGAGAAGATAATTTTCCAGTGCAAATCCAAATCCCATCCTGTGCTGAGGCCATCATCTTTTTTCTCACCAAAAAACAATGCTTAATAATATTGATATTTACTGATTTCCTAATGTGCTAGCTAAATTGGAATACTCCAGAGTAAGTCAACTTGGAGTTTCAGTCCAATAACCAATTGCTTGCCAAACATTTAAAATTTCATACAATGCCACCAACACAGACCCAGTGTCCTTCTCTGTTGCAACTTGTCAGTGTTTGGGCCTAACCTAGGACATCATCCCAATGCAGCAGATTAATATAGCATCCAGAAAAACAGCTACTACTGGAACATACATCATGGCCTTGTCATTCCAAACTGGTGTAAGGCACAGATGGGGAAAAAATGGAGCAGGACGGGAAGGCATGGGAATAGAATGAAAGGGTCTCAAGTACCATTTAGCCTAAATACAGTCGGGCCAGTGAAACTAAATACATTTAAGAAAAATCTATAAGCCTCTGCAGTAGTCATCGGTAAGAAGGACAGACACGAAGCATTGTGGAGAGGATCTGCCCTACTTGCTTCTGTTACACTGTGCCTTTGAGGTAACAGATATATTTAGGACTGGGATATTGTTCTACTGAAGCCCAGAGAAATTGCATAAGTTATTTCTGTGATGCCCGCTCAATAACCCGGTTTTTACCTTTATATAAAATCTCTCTTTTATTTTGTCACCAATTCTTCAAGTGTCTTCTAGAACAGATCCGGCCTCTCCTCAGGAGCCAATTCTCTGTCCAGTTTGGTCAGTGCAGTCAGAGACTATGGTTAGGCTGTCGTTCAGAGTGGCATGATAAGACACAAGATGTGGTTTCGAGCAGACAAGGTTCTGGCAACTTAAAAACCAACATTTTTGACATGCAGTTAAATGCTGTTAAAATTCCATGTAAGTATAGTGACATTGAAGATGAAAAATAAGTTTCTGCCATGAGTTTGCTCATACCAGGAACTCCAGAACTGTTTTTAAAATAGTTGGGGAAGGGGCTCCTCAACATTGGCAGGCAGGTTGTTATTAATTTTGCCTACTTGCAGGTACTTGGAGTGGGAAGGCAAATTACTTTTCCCATCCATTAACATTCAAACATCCTTAAAAATGAGGACTCTTATAAGTGCATGTGTGCTTACAAGTGCCCTCCATGTATTCAGTAGAGCTTACTCCCAGGTAAGTCTGCACAAGATAGAGGGCCTTTATTTTCCTGGGAAAACTCAGCACCATTTGTTTTAATATTTCTTAGTGCTTGATGATTTAGTGCACTTCTGGTTGATAATTCTTAATGAGGTTCAACTTGTGGCCCAATTTTGACAGAACATTTCAGAGGGTGGCTCAGCCTACCAGCCTAGTCATGGGGGGCTAGAGACCCCCCATCTCTCCCCTATTCTGGCCAGTGCAATGCTCATTAAGTAATTAATTTTGAAGTGTGTATAAGACAGTCCTTAGTCCTTAGTCGAAGTCATTTAAAAAAGCCAGTCTTGTAGACAAGAGGCTTAATGCCATGCCCTCCCATAGGCAGACACCAGTGTGTTCTTCTTTGAAGTCTTTTTCTTAAATATCAAAACTGAAGAAGAGTTCCGAATAACTCAGAAGCTCACACAACACTATAAAAATAAGTCAGTCCTACTAAAGATATTACTTAACTGATCCAAAGGATTTTATTGTGACTTTAAGCCAGAAAACAGTTCAAAGGAGCAGCATACTAATTCGAACATTAAACTGTTGTGGAAGTGAAAGAACCATCCTTGGTGAATTAATAACTTCAGAACAATGCTTGTTTTACTCCCACAATGTATTTTTAGCCCACAGAAAGTTAACCTCCTCACCATTATTGTTTTCAATATCATGGGTACGTTTACCAATGTCAGAACTTTGACTGTGTGTCTACAGGTCCTTCCAGACATCTTGAAGTTGCTGGAAATTCCAGACCAAATTGCTGGGGAATCAAAACTTGTCATGAAGTATTGGCTGCATTGGGGGGTGAGCGGCTGAAGAGCCAACCAGTGAGAATTTAAATTTTCTGAGCAGACAATTCATTCAGCACCATCAGAGTTAAATGACTGCATTTAATGTTCTTTACAGACGGTAGCCGGGTGGTTTTTGGAGTCCTGAACAGAGAGAACACTGGCTCTTTACAGTGATGTCAGAGTCTGTTTTCATTATAATATTTTTACAGGATATCCCAGTTGAGCTAGATAGCTTGTTTACAATGGAGTCTTGTCCAGGGACAGCTTAACACTATTATACAATACATGGAGCAGTACAAAGCCCTTACAGTACGAGCTACCAGCATGCTGTAAATCATGTCAAAGCTTCATGTTACACCTGATTAACTAGGGGGCTCTAATGTTAGGAAATGACCCAAGAACATTTACTCGGCTGTTGTGAAGGGTGCTGGCAAGATGAATATTGTCTGCTTGTCAGCTGCATGAGAGAGAGGTTCTGTGTTTTCAGCATTTATTTGATATGAATTCTGAGGATATGCACATCACACTCACCTTAGCCTCTGGATCAAAGCGTGTTCTGAGATGAAGTGAATGCCATTCCAATTCGTCATTCGTGGGATGAATTTCAAGAAGCTTTTGCCTTCTCCCCCAGTATCTCTTAAAGCAAGTGTGGGCAGAATTTAGGTTTCTTGAATCATACATCAGATGAACTGGGCTGTAGTCTCCAAAAGTTTAATCACATTTGTTTGGCCACAGTCCCTTTGGTGATTTACAGTGGCATAACTGGAGCTACTCTAGTGTTAGTACTTTTTCAGATGTTACTGGATACCATCCTGCACATTGTTTTTTCCCCAGCTGAGTAACAGTCACTGCCCTGACCCAAATGGCCACTGATTGACTGGGGTGCATGCCAGGAGAGCTTCACCCAGCGGGCAGCTTGGGCCTCTATTTCAGTATTTTGGGTAGGATTTATGCTCTACCTCTGCTAAATGGGACCTTAATCTTTGTCATTGAGATGTTACCAGATTTGCTGGGGGGAGGCTGCTGCCAAAGAGAGACACCTCTTTAGAAAACCATGTATCTTCTTTTCACTAGGAGCCTGAGGACATCTTCTCACTATATGGTTATACTGCTATTATTCCACTTTCAACTTCCTGTGGAATCTTGGGGTTGGCTGTGTAGGGAGGGGCATTTAGAATTCTCAGCCAGGGAGCTCTTTGGCCTCAGTAAACTACAAACCCCAGAATTCCACAGGAGGTTGAAAATGGAATAATAGCACTAGACCAGTGTAGGGTAGAAATGGCCCAAGTCTCACTGACCAGAGCCAGGTGCAACAGAATGGCCTAAGAAGGGAGACATATAATATCAAAACAAGGTGCCTCTGAGCACATGCATTTCCTTTTGCTGAGTCATACCCTTGGTCCACCTAACCTAGTGTTGTCATCACTGACTCTCAGGGTTTCAGGCAAGATTCCTTTCCTAGCCTTGCATAGAGATTCCATGGGTTGATCTTCTGCATGTAAAGCTTAGCTCCAGGCACTAAGCTACAGCCCTTTGCTAGACTTAGCCCACAAATTTGTTTTTAGTACAAGAAACAGACCTTAAACACATATTCTTTGGAGATATAAATCTATTCCCTAACTACAAGCTGCTGTGATTTACTTCTGAATTTGATTATGGCACATTTGTTGTCTCTATTGTTAAACCCTTGGGAGTTGATAATTTGATATGAGGTTTTGTATACTTTCCCCAGTTGTGGGGAAACATCCATGAAATTCCGTTTTTGAAATCAGGGGTCTTTTCACATTATGTAATTAAACTATGTCTCTCCTTTAACTGCCATGGTTCCATTCTATGGAATGCTGGGATTTGCAGTTTGGGGAAGATATGTAGAGAGCTCCTCTAGTGTCTCACTAAACTAAAAATGCCAATATTCCATAAGATGCAGCCATGGCAGCTAAAGGGGAAATGTAAGTGCTATAATTGTGTAGTGTGGGTGACTATAACTGTACATAACATACTGTATTGTGTACAGTTGCATGAAACACTCAAATCCCTTTAAAAAGAAAGGGAAATGCTGCATATGCTCTCCTTACATCCATCCCTATCTGTTCAAGAACCCCTTTCTTAACTAAGGGCCTTTCCACACTATGCTGTTATAGTTCTATTATTCCACTTTCAACATCCTATGGAATCTTGGGGTTTGCAGTTTAGGGAGGGCTATTTTTAATTGTCAGCCAGAGAGTTCTTTGGCCTTATTAAATGACAAACTCCAGAATTCCACAGGAGGTTGAAAGTGGAATAATAGCACTATAACAGTGAAGTGCAGAAAGGCCCTAAGATGTGGTGGGCCCAATTGAGAGTTAAATTGGGAAGGGGGCAAGCAAAATTGTATGTGTTTCTTAGGATGTAACCATGGTAGTTAAAGTGGAATCATAGTGCTTGAACAATGCAGTGTGAAAGGGCCCTCAGACATCCACTACCATCCCATGTCAGTAGCATCTCTCAGCTGAAGGAAAAGGAAAACATATCCATCAAACAGACTGCTTCTAGATTTCAGTGTGTATGTGCCTTCAAGTCACTACTGATTTAGGGTAACCTCATGAATTTCATAGGGTGTTCTTAGGTAAGGAATGCTCAGAGGTGGTTTTGCCAGTTCCTTCTTCTTAAATATTGGTCATTTCTGCACAACGCCACTATAACACAAGGGGTTGTTACTGGTCCGGGAGCTGTGTTTCCACACAATGTCATTGCTATACAGCTGCTATGCCATCCCCAATTGTCAACAAATTGCTATATTCTATTTCCAGAAAAAATCCGTTAAGAGCCTCCTATAGCGCTTCAATCCTGTCAGCTGTTGTAGTGCAGTACCATTATCGTGCTTGATAGCGCTTCCTGTAATGGCAGATCCAGCAGTGGGTGGCCTGTGGGCGTGATCAGCTAATGTTTCCCTCGGTGACTCTCACGGTGTGACTTTCTATCACCTTTTCCTGTTCATTTTAAACGTCTCTTTTGAGTCAAAACTTTTTTATTTTTTAAATACATTTTTAGACAATATAGAGAAAAAGTGCAATAGTGTACTGGAATGTCATGCTGTTACAACTTTGGTGCATTAGTTCGCCTTCCAAAACCACCACCCCACCCCACCCGAAAAAATCACCACCCAATCAGGGGCGATGGAGCATGAGAATGGCCAAGGACACTGTGATGTGGAAGGAACACCGGTGGTAATATCACTACCCATCTGTTTAAGGGGGAAGGGTGCAGAAAAGTGCATCCCTAACCCAACAGCAGCCATTTCCACACCAGGCTTCTGTAATGGTGCAGAGCGACCTCTCACGGAGGTCTTCTACACTGTAGAGTGGACTGGCATGGACTACTTTTTGTAGTTCCACACCAGAATCCACTCAGGAGCGGCCAGAACTAGCTGTGCTGCGTGTTTTTTAAAAACCTCCACCAACCGGAAGCTGCCATTTGGGACGCCGGAGGACTGCGGAGCAGTGAGCTCGCGCTGCTCTGTGTCACGACGGACTTACCTGGCTGCCAGTAAGCTCTGTTTTTGAGCGTTTTCGCCCGTTTCCCCCCCACACATGTGGAAAGGGCCAGCATTGCATGAATGGCAATGCTGCCATTATAACGATATAATGCGCTAATGGCCTCTAGCGTGAAAATGACCACAGCCTACAGTACCTGGTATTCATTGGCAGTCTCCTTCCAAAAACTAACCAGGGCTGACCCCACTTAGCTTCCAAGATCAGACAGGATTTGGTACCTTTAAGTTATTTAGACTACTACTGTTGTGGTTTTCCTTCTTAATTCTATAGTATTTTTTCTCCCATTATAACATGGATATTTTTATGTAACAAGCCACCTAGGGGACTTCTGATTTAGGCAGCACATTAAATAAACAAACAAATAATAAATAAAACTGTACTGTTGTCACTACACATCTATTTTTACTGCTAGAAATTGGGAGAGATGCTTGTATTTTTTTTTTCTGCCTAAAATGCCAAATTAACAACACCAACCTCATCGCTACTGTGTGCCTTGACTTGCAGAGGAATTGAGGCATTTACAGTTCTGCCACAGACAGTAGAATATCTTCGGCTAGTCCTGCTAAGCACCAGCCTTTCAAACTGCACTCAGAAACAGACCAGCAGCCAGCGTAGTTTAAGAACTTGCAAATGCATTCCCTGCCGCTGGTCACAGTAATCTAGCAGCTGCATTTTGTAGAACTGACTGCAGGTTCTGAGAAGTCTTCAGACACAATCCCATGTAGAATTCAGTATACTCCACTTACAGCAGAATTCCATAACAGAAGTTGGAAGAGCAGCATTAAGACAGAGCGGGAGGAGGAAAGTTGCAAAGAAAATTCAGTGAGGTAACTGAAGAGAGGCCTCTTCAACACTGTAAGTTCATTTCCTGTGTTGACCGAGGGCCTCCTATATGCTTTCTTCCCTCCATCCCTCCTTCACACATACCAGTCTGGTCAGGATCTAATGGCTTGCTCTACTATGAAACAGGAGGAAAGAGGAGAAAAGTACTGGTGGGTTAGCGGGCAAGTTCTAGGACAACACTGGATGCTGTGATGCAGGGATCCAGGGATGCAATGTGTGTATGCATTGCAATGGTATCAATCCATCACAAAAAGGATGTGTGAAGTATATTGCTGGTATCGCCTGTTGTTGTTGCTGTGTGCCTTCAAGTCATTTCTAACTTACGATGATCCTACGGCAAACTTACCATGGGGTTTTCTTTGTGAGATTTGCTCAGAAGTGAGTTGCCTTTGCCTTTCACTCAGGCTAAGAAAGAGTGACTTGCCTGAGGTCACCCAGATGGTTTCCATGGCTAAGTGTGGATTTGAACCCTAGTCTCCAGAGCTGTAGTCCAACACTCAAACCATGCTGGCCATCATGAATTAACATGAATTAACAAATCTAAGAACTTAAATATCCATTGGGTTATACATTCTCTAGTGGAAATATGGATTATTATTACAGTGTGCCCTCTTCTGGCACAACCTGTGCTTGCATGAATGCAAGGTCCCACAAAGTATTGCATCCCGTTATAGTCAATGGACGTGATGGGTATGCACCTGCGCTGTGATATGTCCATTGATTACAATGGGATGCGACACTCAGGTTTTTTGTTTTAGATGGAAGTTCCTGGAACAGAATCTCCACATATACAGCAGATGCACTGTATACTCTTTGGGGGTTTGAGAATCAATAAATATAAAATGCCAAAAATTAGAAGCTTGCTGAATTTAAAAACAGCATGCTCCAAAATCATTTTAGAGTTAATGAATGACAGGAGTGTGGCTACCTACCTATAAAGATGGACCCTGTTCCTCACACACTCTGCCCTATTTGCTACACACTAATTTCAAACATTAAGCCCTTTTTAAAAGTTTCTATTTTCTCTAAGCAGTAACCCTGCATAAAGGAACAAAACGAAGTGCCGAAAAATCGACTGAATGAAACCTTACCTTGAATTTCCCACCAAAAGATCACTTTGAGTTTTTGCCTGGGATGAGTTGCTAGCAGACTATGATGTGTTACTACAAAAGTCACCAAAAAATCCAAGAACAAAGGTGACCCAGTGCTTGAGAAATCAATAAGGGATCTGCTATAGCAATTCAGATCACATGGGCTGAGTTACCGTACTTTAACCTATTGATATGACCCTCCCACAAAACTGCTACACACAAAGTACTAGAGCTGAGTGCATCTATGGAAAACAGAATAAAGCAATTAAAAGACTTCATATTTGCAAACCAAGGCCAAGGATCTTAACAACAAAAGCCACAAGTTTAACTTATGCTTCCACAGAATTCTGAAGAATTTAGAGGGGAGATAGTGACCTCATCAGTCAACTGGATAACTAAAATCTGTCCAGAATTTATAGACCAGGACACTGAGGAAGTGCACAGGCCTGAGCGCTGGTATCCTACTACTTGAACCAAGTAAGAGACATAGCGGACTGCATTGCTAAAAATAACAAGAAAACTCAAATACTGTGTTCCCTCAATAACCGTAATGTAATCAAATATAAAAGCTTTGATGTTCCAGTTTGTCCTTGGATATTCCCCACAACTGAACCTATTCACTGAATCTTGTAGAAAAGTGGGAAGGTATTGTCACTATAGAGAGCCAGTGGTTTGAATGTTGGACTACAACTCTGAAGATAGGGTTCAATTTCCTGCTCACCCATGGAAACCTACTGGATGACCTTGGGTGTGTCACATACTCTCAGTCCCAGAAAACCCTGTGATAGGGTTGCCCTAGGGTTGCCATAAATTGGAAACAACTTGGCACACAACAACAACATTGTCACTAGAGCTTTCCTTTCAAACTCCTTATACCCACAATGGAAAACTACTCGATGCTTCAATGAATTCATAAACTGGAGAAATCTGTGAAGGTCTCCACATCCCAGTATGAGGAAACCTTGAGCCCCTGGCTATAAAACCCAGGAATATCCAGGTTTAACGGTGCTAACAACCAGCAAGTGTGAAAAACTGTCCTGTTTAGGAAAGAGACTCTTAAAGTACAGATGGCCCCAACAAGTTGCAGAAATGCCAGATCCACTTCACAGGAAGTACCATTCCAGTGCCTGTCTCAGTTTATACAAAACAGACATGCAGGGAAATAGGGAGAACAGATCTGCTCCAGCTTTCACACATACCAGATGTAAGAGCCCAAACGAAAGCAACATTTGAGGCCATAGTTTTCACACAAACAAAACAGAGGACCCAGGAAGGCAAAGGCAAAATGAAGCTACACTCAATTTTACCAGAAAAACTGGTCATTATTCAGGGGAGCTCAATAAACCATGCAGGACTCTTACAGACCTGAACCTTGTAACACCTTGGCATGCAAACAGCTTGTTTCCAACACAGATGAAATAATTTTTTCACTAATGAATGAGGGCTTTGAAGATCTTTGTTGAACCATCCAAAAACAAGAGATAATGCAGGTGCTTTTTGCATTACATCATTCTAAAGTCGCTTCTTGAAATGTTCAAAATGGAAACGTACAGGTAAGAGAGTAGTTCATTCCATGCACCTTCAAACTTGTGCTCTTTCTCTGGGCAAACAAAATTCCCTGACAAATTTGCTCAATATAGTGAATGGCATTCCAAAGGTCTCTTTTCTGTGCAGGACCTGTTCCACAAAGGGCTGCCTGTCACTCTAGAAAGGTTCAAACTGCAGAAGGTAAATGTCTCATGGCTTCAGAAGATGCCAGTGGTTTGCTTCACAAGAGCCCTACTGCACAAGGAAAGATCTCTCAGATCATTCATCAGATTTTAAGATTGTTGGGTTTCCCCTTTAAATACCATCAAAGGCTGTATACCTGTTATTTGTAACAGGTATACAGCCAGTTGACAGAAGAGGTGCAGTGGGTTTGTAATCTGCGTGGAAGACGGATTTCAAAGCATCCTTTACAGATTCCAAGGTTATTTATAGTGGTATTACTCAGCTTTCTAATGTGGGGGATTGCCAAATTACTGGTGCAGTATTTGTGCCCACTAGCTACAGTTGATTCTTTCTTTCCTGGTAACTGGCATCCAATAGCTTGCTTACCTGCACTGATCCGTATGTCAGCCCTTCAAGTAACCCTGAGTTACATAACTTGGAAGACATCAAAATAAAGATTTTCAATACCTTGATTCAGTCATCAGTCAAAATGGAAACTGTAGTCAAGTCAATAAGAAGAAAGCTACAAATTTGAAAGGCAGTTATGAAGGTACTAGATAAGATCCTTAAATGTAAAGTTTCATCATTAAATAGCAAAGTCAGGATCAACTACACCATAGTGTTTATAGTTGCTGTGCATATTTGCAGGAGCAGGACAATGAAGGAACCTGACAGAAGTGAATCAGCTGATTTGAAATTGGGTGCTTGGAGGAGAATTCTACAGATACCCTGGGCTGCTAAAAAGACAGATAAATGGGTCCTAGTGCAAATTAAGCCTGAACTCTCACCAGAAGTCAAAATGACTAAATTGAAGCTATTATACTTTGGACACAACAAGAGATAAAATGATGCACTAGAATTGGCAATAATGCTTGGTAAAGTGGAAAATGGTAGGAAAAGAAGAAGACCACATTACAGGTGGGCTGTTTCAATCAAGGAAGCCATAGCCCTGAGTTTGCAAGACCTGAGCAGGACTGTTGATGAGTAAGGCTCTTGGAGATCTCTCATGCATACGGTTGGCATCAGTCAAAGCCAACTTGATGACAACTAGCAACATGAACAAAAACATAAAGGAGCTCACTGATGTACTCTTAGAACCTGTGGCTACCCCCTTTGAGAACAGATGAGGTACCAGAGGTACCACAAATCAAAGCCAACTCTGCAGAAAGTAACAGCAACAAAGTGAAGTCAACTGTGTCCAGTTCCTGCAAATCAGTGTCAGTGAATCTACATGACAGTATGCTCAAAACAATTCAACACTGGTATTTCAACTTGGTTAAACTGTTCTGGATCAACAAAGAGATGCCTCTTCTGTGCCAGGGTAAGAAAGGAACCCAGTTAAACAAGAGAGTACATGTACCCTTGGACTTTCCAGTGTAACCACTGACAGGGAAGTGGCTTTTGTGCACCCACAGTTAATATACAGCCTGGTCTTTCTATGAAGCAGAAATAAGACCAAAGTGCAACAGGTTGTACCACTCCAGACTAAAAGCGAGGGACTACTTTTGGATGCCCTCCTCTGTCCGCTCCCATTTAAAAATAAAAGAAAAGAAAATTCCTGCACCTCTGGACTACTGTGCTGCCACCTCATTTTCATAAATGTGTAACAGACACGGTCTATGAAAGTGTCAGACAGCTTAATTGGAGAGTCTAGCTTCAGATTTCTTTCTTCTGTTAGGCTTTGGCTAATTTCTGAAAATATAAGAAAAAATATTTCTGATAATAGAGGAAACAATATTTTTACAGCTTTTTGTCTACTAGATGTATGCTTCAACAGGAGGAATGCCTCTAGCATTAGTCTCTTTGCAAATTATCAGGTGTCATGAGCCCTCTGCTGGCAACTTGTTCTCACAGCTAACTGGATTTGAACAGATTTGTGTGTTCAAGTCCTTTTAGACCCTAAGAAAAGCCCATCACTGGGTTTTCTTCACAAGATTTGTTCAGAGGGGGTTTGACATTGCCTTCCTCTAAGGCTGAGAAAGTGTGGCTAGATCACCCAGTGAGTTTCCATGGCGAAGCAGGGGTTCGAACCACGCTCTCTCAGAATCCCAGTCCAACACTCAAACATCACATTGGCTCTCGCTTGAACAAATGCAATAAGCAAGAAAGAAATCTCACCGGTATCATATTTAACCAACCTTGTTCCCTGCCTTGGCAGGAATACCTATGTACATTCTACACATTAACATACAAAACAGATAAAGAAGTAAAAATATTCCAGTGTGCATAAAATGCAGTGGGGTGTTCACTGTCTTACCAGTTACTGCACACATTTTTAGCTACCAGAAAACTTGGTGTTTTATACTGGATTAAATTTGGCCTGGATTAAAAATGGTAAGTATCTCTCTCTGTTGGTCCCACCACAGTCCCAGTCTTGCCTGGTGAAGACATGGGAGAAAGCTTTTTCAGTGGCTGCTCCCAGCTCTGGAACGACATTTCTTTTTAAGCAGGCATTTAATGGATGAGTTGTAGACCTTTTATTTATTTATTAGTTGTTGCTGTTTTTAAAAATCTATTGTTTCATAATTTTATATGTCTTTTAGTGTTTCAATTGTTTTAATGCTTTTAATGTTTTTTAAACATTTCAGAAGCTGCCTTGGGTCCCATCTCGGGAGAAACGGCAACATATAAATTCAATAAATAAATAAATGCATGGTTTGCCTTAATGCCTTTGATTAGGAATGCTTTTGTTCCTTGGGTCCTCTTCTTATATATATATATTAATTATTTCTATTGTTGTTGTTTCAATTAAAAACCAACAACAGTAACAGTAATTTGTAAAAAGTAAATACTGTTTGTATATTGTAAATGAGAGGACCTGCTGTAGATTGTGAACAACTGATGGTCACCATTACCTTTTAAACATGAGTGATCATAGGGATGGAATGTCCGACGAAATGGTACTCGCCTTTGGATACTAAACGTATTGTTTTAAATGAACATAGGCACACAGAGGCACACACACGGAGCTAATCAGGAAGAGATTTAGGCCATTTCTGCAGTAGACTGTTATAGTGCTATTATTTCACTTTCAACATCCTATGGAATCCCTCCCTAAACTGCAAACCCCAGGATTCCATAGGATGTTGAAAGTAGAATAATAATACTATAACAATCTAGAGTAGAAATGGCCTTAGAGTGATTTCAGAGGCAAACTCTCTTGAGAATCCAGCTGTCAAGCTTGGATTCTCCACACTGCCTTCAAGTCGCTTCCAGCTTATGGTGTCCCTCCTATAGGATTTTCCTGGCAAGATTTGTTCAGAATAAGCTTGCCACTGCCTTCTTCTGAAGCCAAGAGAGTGTGATTTGCCCAAGGTCAACCAGTGAGTTTCCACGGCCAAGTAGGGACTTCAAACCTGGTCTCTCACAGTCCTAATTCAACACTCAAACCACTGTATCATGCCGGCTCTCCCAGGGGTCATTCTGTAAGTACCATTTTTTAATCAAAATGCTCTTCGGTTTCCATTTTGTTAACTTGGGTTTGACTTTGTGCCAGTGACTGCATCCAAAGGCACACTGTCATTCCAAAAATGGAGTGGCAAATGAAATCAAGTCATCAAGCCAACCCCTTGGGAAAGTCTCTCTCAGCCAACAGGCAACTCCTATAAGTGCTATTTGTTCTGATCTAAAGATGCGGCTTCTGCAAATTTTCCAAGATTTGGCCTTCCCTAGCCCCAGAAAACTCTGTGATAAGTTCTCCTTAGGGTAGCCACAAGTCTGAAATGACTTAAAGGCACCCAATAACAAGAAATACAATGATAATATAATCCTGGTGGAATTTAAGTTTGTATATGTATGATTTTAATTCCAGTATGACTTTTATAGTTATGGGAATGT
Source organism: Cyclura pinguis (assembly GCA_030412105.1). Taxonomy (NCBI): domain Eukaryota; kingdom Metazoa; phylum Chordata; class Lepidosauria; order Squamata; family Iguanidae; genus Cyclura; species Cyclura pinguis. The sequence continues at coordinate 209,493,582 of CM059599.1, forward strand.
TGCAATAGCCTCTAGGTGAGGACCGCTGGGGGTACAGTCCAACAACAACTGGAGGGCTTCATGATTTCCACCTCTAGCAGACTCTCCCTATTGTAGTGTATTTCATTTTTTTTAACAGAAGTTCAGATATGATATAAAAATGCGCAACCACTATTTTGCAACCAGTTTTGTAACCAACTGACCTCATCAGGCAGTATTTCGGTGTGTTTAGCCAATGAATTAAGTTATAACAATGATTCATATTTGCATTTTCATCCTCCTCTTCCTGCTCATTAATTTTAAAACCAAAAGGTTGGTTTTCTCAGGTGATAAGTGATTGCTGCCCCATTTTTTAAAAATCCAGGAGTTTATATCAATGGACAGTAGCATTTATAACCCTCAACTCCACCTGGAATAATAACAACAGTAATAATGATGACAGGAGGTCATTATTTTTCTAAGTTAAGTTTTAGGTATTTTAAAATGTGCTGGGTGCTGGTCAGGATTTTTTCCTTGAAATTGCCAATGTTTTAACAAATTACCTTGCCAGCTCATGCAGATAAAACCAAAGTAATCCAGTGTTGTTATGCCCAACACTGAGCACTCTAGGCAAACTCTACAAAGGATCCACTATTGTTGCCCCCTTTTAGTGGGTATGTCAGACAGAAACTGGGGAGTGGGGAAGGGTTGCAGTGAAACGCAGGGGCTGTGAAGTTACTATAGCAATAATATGTTTTGTTTAGGCATATGAGATGGTATTATAGATGTGTTTATGTTAACCACTATTTAGGCAGCGTTCATTCAAATGAGACAGCCAACCTCCCATCCATGACTGCAGTCGCAAACAACAAATAATTCCTAACTAATTATTTTCTTGAATTGTTTCACTTATATTAAAAAAAATACATCTTTAGCAATCCAGTGACTGTCTTTAATAACACAAGATAATTTATGTTTTAACATAAATATAAAATTCAAAGAAAAAGTCCTTGTTGCAGATCTCACCATTCTTGATACAGTGTGTCTTTTGTGGCCCACTTGAACTGCTGTACTATTTAAAAGCAAATCAGTTCTGTTCCCCTAACGAGCAGCACCTAAATCCCTGCTCACGACCCTTCCAAGGGAAAGCAGTCTACTGAGCAAAATACACTCTGGTTGTGGTTACCGAGAGGAAAAAAGAAGGGACAATTGGTACGCCCTCTGCTGCGAGCACACCGGTAATGACTTGATAGCTTACTCCATTTATGCTCAATAATGGCTTAAATAACAGCATGAGTTATATGTATACAATTCAAAACGAGAAGGCAACACCTTCCTCTCTCATTTTATTTTAAGACAGACGATACAGACTTCACTGTTTCAATGTCCAATTAGTTGATCTCCCCCACTCCTCTTTATACTTTTTGCAATTTTTTCTCTGGTGAGCTTGAAGAGTAACCTTAAACATTTTTGTGACTTCTTAATTTGCCTGAAAAAAGGGTATTGCCCTAACATGGATTTTAGATAATTGTGTTGATTTTCTTGTAGTAAAAGGGGACACTCTTCAACATCATGTTCCCATCCTTTTAGGGCTGCTAGCCCTTCTGATGGGGCAAGAAGAGAGGTCCCTAACCTCCAACTGTCCTGACTTGACAGACACAGTCCGAATTAATCCTCTGTCATCCCACTTTTCCAGCTGTTTTTAACATGTCCCAGTTTCTCTTTCCCCTTTCCCCTCTTGTCCTCAGTCTGCTTCAATTGCTTCAAGCTGAGCTTAAAGTGCAAATATAGTTTGCATTGAATTAAGCCAGCAAAGGGGAGAGGAGGAGAGGGGGAAGAATCTTGCCTTTTCCACTAGATTCAGGCAAAAGCAATCTGCTCCTCTATCCTGCACATTCTTCCTCATCAATACCTTTTGTCATTTTGACCACTCTCTGATGTTGCTGGGCCACGCACGTCCCAGTTTTCATCTGTGAAATGCTGGAGGGGTCTAGGCATGTTGGCAGGGACAATTTTGTATCTGAAGCAGATGAAAGGATTTAGGGGGCGAGCCACCAAATTTTGAGCTGTTTTTAACTATTTGAGGCACAAAATATATTTGTTAAATTCTAGAGGACTCTGGGGGTGAGCCACAAACTAGATATATACATAGAGAGAGAGATTTTAACAGACATAAACGTAAGAAAAAAGAAAGCAATAACACATATAAGGCATACATCTAAGAGAAAAAATAGACCAAATCTTATAAAAACAATACAACAAGTAATACTGATACAGATAATCTATTTATACATAAAAAATAAAAAGAACTCCCTCCTGAGGTGAGGTATCAGCCTTATCAGACATCAAAAAAAATAAAACAGAAGATTATTAACCTCTCCAAGAACAAAGAAAAAGGGGAGAAATAATAATTAGTAATGGTCATAATTTAATAACAACAACAACAACAACAACACTGTCATTCTGTAATTCAATACTTGCTAATTTAACTATACAATTATTACCATTATTACACTTACTACTCGAATCTAAACTACTTGTACATTAATAGCAATAACATACATTCCTAATCATCAAAAACTCCAACAGTCATGGAATCTTCTTCCTTTCCATCCCCCCAACACATATGTGTCCAATAAGTTCAAACATATCTCAAGTTAACAAACAATAATACCAAAAATCTCACAAATTAGATAGAAAAATAAGATTGTTAAAACATTGATTTCATTAATTTACTTATCCCTTTGGTTAGAAAGAGAAAAAAAGAAAGTAATTACCCCTATTCAATTTGCAAACAGAAAGATATTAGCACGTAATTTAAAAAAAAAAATTCAAGTGTTAAGTCAATTTTAATCTTCAGAATCTTCTGCATATTAGATTGAATTGTGAACCAGAATGTTTGAGCCACAAAGTAGTTTTGAATGTAGACCTTAGGCTCCACTTCCCCAACTTCTGATTTATTTCCTAACCGTTTGGGTGTTAGGCCATTTCTCCACTATACTATTATAGCACTCTTATTCCACTTTCAACATCCCGTGGAAGTCTGAGTCTTGTCGTTTACTGAGCCCAAGGAGCTCTCTGGCTGAGAATTCTCAATGCCCCCCTCTAAGCAACAAACCCCAGGATTCCATAGGATGTTGAAAGTGGAATAAGAGCACTACAACACTGTAGTGCACAAACTGCCTTAGTCTTTTAGGTTTGCACAGGGTGTCAGAGCTGAGGAGTGCTTTGCAAGCTGAGAGGGTAAGTTCACTTCCTCTTTTAATTAACCAGCCGGGCCCAAGGGTCATTGCACAGAACAAAGAAAAACAGGGAAAGATCAGTATTATAGCAGTGCCTGACACATGTGTCAGTCATATATCATGCAGCTTTGCTCCTTCCTGCATGAAAAGTCCTGCAGAAAGCTCTCATAAGGCAACTGCTGCTGGCCTAATATGAGGGCATCTTGAATTTCTGCCAGAGTGCACAGTATAATTATGCCATTATGGTGTGATGAACAGCACCAAGCATAGAAAGTAGTTGAAGGAGACAGAAGTTAACAACGTTGGACATCTTCTAAGCCCCACGGCCCAGCAGAGGTGCCACTAACCCCTCCTGGAGACTCCTAGCCTTGTTGTTCCTTCTCATGGCTGTTGCTTGAGTACTGGCCCTTTTCCTCTTAAAAATGATTGTTGCTAAGCAGAACCATTCTAGACATCAGATAATTAAGAAAATTTCACATCTTTTTTTTTTCTTTCACTTGTTTTGGACTCCTACCCTGTTTTGTTAAATTTTTTAGTAATCCATATTTTGAGATCTGTACATCTTCATCGAAACAAACAACTTCGTAAGAGTTGCTACATTTATTACGACAAAAATGGCCCTCTCTGCTTCATCTTCATGTAGGTACAACCTATCAATACGCAAAAGACACTAGTCTAACCAGATCTTCTGCAGACAGAGCCAGTCCTACTACGAGACAGAAGCCATTTCCGCACTAAACTGTTATAGTGCTATTATTCCACTTTTAACATCCTGCGGAATTTTGGGGTCTGTAGTTTGCTGAGGCCCAAGAGCTCTCTAGCTGAGAATTCTAAATGCCTCTCCCTAAACTGCAAAGCCCAGGATTCTATAGGAGGTTGAAAGTGGAATAATAGCGCTATAACAGTGTAGGGCAGAAATGGCCAGAGTGAGGAGGCAGCTGTGAGCAAAGGATGCTAGATGAACAACAGCAGCCTCTTGACGAGCTCTCAGGAGCCCCTCCCAGCAACCCTTCCTCTCTGTTAACAAAACAGAAGTTGTCTCTACCTGCTAAATTAGCCTTCTGCCTTCGGCTGTGGTGAAGGAGGAGGAAGTCCTATCATGCTAAGGTATGGTTCAGAGGAAGGAAGTGACAAAACCACTTCTGAGTATTCCTTGCTGAGGGCTGAATCTATACAGACTAAATAATGTGTCCCCACCTCAGTCCCAGTCCTATTGGAATATACAACGTCCCTCTCCTTACGATATGAAAACTCTTCTTTTCAATGGCTGAGGGATTTAAGGTGATTTTAAAAAATCCTCTAATTTACTCTGCTGTTTGGAGCAAGAACTCGGCTTTTAAAACATCAGGTTTAACTCCTGAATTGGAACCAGAGTGGAATTGGTACAGGGCTGGGGAAGGCTGGGTACAGGTTGATACATGGTCAATTAGGTTAGGTGGTCATCTAAGTCATCTGATCATTTGTTACCCTGATTTCTGGGGGTCCCGGGAGGGACACCTCAATGTGCTCAAAATAATGGGGAATGGGAATTAGCCGAGAGCACTAGTTAGCAATGTGAGAGGCAGGGCAACGTAGCGAGATCTTGAACCCAATGTCTATAGGGTCAGCCCGAGTCAATGAGCGAACAGAAGTAACTAATAATAGTTGTTTTATTGATGTACAGTCAAACACGTGTATGCAACACACACGGAGAACTATTGAAATAAAGGTAGGAGTTGGATAGAGAGATTTTAAGAGGAGGTTTTGTATGGAGAATACTACGCCTCTCCTGAAGCCCGGGTAGTCTGAAGACGAAGTCCGTGGAAGTAAGGATTCTCAGCACGAGGAGCTGAGGGGAAGGCTCACTGGACAAAGTGACAGCAAGGCGGGATGGAAGCCAAGAGCGATCCAACGAGACGCTCAAAGTCAGGAGTTCTTACAGGCGAAAATGTGGCCACAGGCTAGTCTGTTCTTGGGGATAACAATGAGTTTCGGGCTGGAGACAAAACCTCCGAAAGGTCAGTACTTTAGATTATGACAGAGTTGTCAATAGAGTAGCCAGTACGCAAACGCGGAGTACTTGAGAGTTGTATAGTCTGCTGATCAAGCTGCCTGCTTGGGGCAGGGGATCTTTTGTAAGTAGCGTATATACATAATGTGGTACTTGCCTTGAGGTCTCCTAAAGCTGCATTTGGCAATTACTGGCCTGCCTGGATTGGGATTTTCGGCCGCGCCTGTGTGCGTGCTTGTCCGGGGGCCTCGCAAGCACGTGGAGAGGAATGGGTAAAGAAGGCCAAATTATTGATATCAAAGGATATCTAATATACCACAAGTTCGGACTAGAAACTGCGGTAACACATTCCTGCCATGGAAGGGTAGCTCCCTCGTTTGTACTGGCATCCAGAAGAGGGGGTATTGCCTTTTTCCTTAATTTGGTGCTTCCACACAAACATCTGCATGTCAGCATTTCGCCTCCCTCTTCCCTACCAGCTTCAATTTATAGAAGTACAAGTGAGCAATCAGAATGAAGGGAAAACAAAGGCTATTTGATTAAATAAATATCTGAATATATCCATGTATTGTAGGAATCCTCCAAAAAAACACCCCCTGCAGCTGAAGCAGTCATAAACTGATATGGTGAACACATTAACATAGTAGAACAACCCCCTTGCACTGATGTGACTCTAAAAGGGATGTCCTGTGTGGCTTTTCAAACTGATTTCAATTTGGATTAAATTGGGTATATGTGGCAATAAAGGGGTCAAACTGGGACATAGATGTTACACAGTGGAGCTGGGATATAGCTGTGACAAAAATAGCAATAATGAAACCCTCACTCAGCTAGAAATTTCTTTTTTCCAAACTATGGAGAAAAGATGTCCATTCCCTAGAAACAGAAGGGTCATGAAAGCTAAACAGAGTAAAAGCCTTGGCTCCATCCTATGTATTTTAACACCTCCGTAAGAAAGGAAGCTTCTTCCTTGATTTGCAATTGATAACAGGTAACAGACTCCCTGAAGTAAGCAAATACCTAAGTTTCTGTTAGTTGAATTTCACATGCTATCTGAAAATGATAGGCAGATTGGGACAGTTTGGAAACGTTGATAGATGCCAGACAGAGAGAATGTGCTTTGAATGAAGTATTAATTGTTTTCTGAATGTTTACATGGGGAAACCCACCTGTTTCATGTATGTTAGGTGGGTGCTGGGAAATGTGTTTTGTCTCACTTTGGACCTTCACAAGGTGTTGGTGTTACCCTAATTTCGGGGGTCCCTGGGGGGACACCTCACTGTGCTCCACTTGATGGGGAATGGAAATTAGCCAGAACACAAGTTATAGCACTGCAAGAGGCAGGGTAACCTAGCGGGGTCTTTTTACCCAGTTTTTACAGGGTCAGGCCAAGCCAAAAACCAAACAAAATGTCTAATAAATGATTTTATTAACTGTAAGTCTCACACAGCAATGCATTCTCGCACACACGCACCCAAGAGCTATTAAGAATAAAAAGAGAGGAAATTAGACAGAGAGTGTATTGAAGGGGTGTTGTTGGGGTAATACTGCACCTGGTCCTGAAGCCTGGGTCTGAGAAGGCAGCCAAGAAGTGGGACTCAGCACGAAGAGAGCTGAGGGGATTGCTCAACGAACGGAGCAATGGTTGGATGGGGTGACTGGGAGCGATCCAAAGAACCGCTCAAAAGCCGGGACTATTTATAGGAGAAAAAGTATAGGGCTGGAGGGCTAATCCTTTCCCGGGAGAACAATGGGAGCTGCAGTAGACACAAAGCTTCATATTGGTAATGTCCTTTGTGATAGGATTATTGAGTATTGCCAAAGTCTCTGGATTTTTGGAGGTTTTGTGGTGTGAATTCTGGTCCCCGCCTGATAGAATATTTGCTCAACTTGAGATACACATGTTAATCCTCTCAAGTCAGTGTCTTGGGCTGAGGACCTTTTGTTTATTGTGGATCTGTTTTTCTGGAGGCTTTCCTGAGGCTACATGATGGGAATTTTACTGGTCTGACCCTGTTGGTCTTTCGGCCGCGCCTGCCTACGTGCCCTTTCAGGGGGACCTCTCTGGCATACAGAGCTATATTTTAATATTAAAAATTGTAGACTCTGGGATAGGGCTTCTTTCTCGCAGTAGCATTGGCCTATTTCTGCTGCAGAAATAAATATTGCCTTTTATTAACTCCTCGCTCACAATGCTTTGCTAATGTGGACTACACTGCTGGGCAACAGATTTCACTCTTGTGACAACAATCCTAATGTAAATTTAGCTTAGGAAAACCTTATGAAATTCATGGGGTTGCACAAGTCGACAGGTAACTTGAAGACACATGCACATAAACCAAATTCAACTTCTAGTCCAGTTTGCTTCTCTATGTGGCAAGGGTGGGCACTTGCAACAGGGGCAAATGGTCACTGTACAACTGTGTGAAGAAAAATGAAATTATATCTCAAACAAATCAGGTTAAAGCACTACCTGGGCATCTGCCCTTAAAACCTCTACTTAGTTGTCCCCGGAAATGCTGAATGACTGAATGTCACTCATCAGTTTGCTGAGAAACCACAGATAAGTAACTGTTTGAAAATCCACTTGGTGATATCATCATTCAGCTCACCAGTTTTCTAACCAAAATGTCAGAGGGAAATGTCATGTGGAGGACACACCTACAGCACAAGGCTTCAGCATCTGTGGGGAGAGAAGCAGATGTCAGGGACCAGCAAAGCAGCAAAACTGCTCTCTGTAGGCTGGAATTGGGGTTCAGGGAAGTGATAGGTGAGTCTCCTCCCCCCGTTTCCACCCAGTGTAGAAGCCGGCGATTCAGCACCACAAAGCCAATAACACACCAACCTAATGACCAGATCTTGAAAAGGGACAATTAGTCTGGAATGGTTTATTCTTGAGAATTCCATGACAGTCTTCTACAAAACAATTTATTGCTATCATGATGCTTACAACATGGCTCCTTTACTAACCTTTCCCAGCACTTAATTGAGACCACTGGGCCCTCAAATGTCCAACTCCCTTTCCCCTACTTTCTTTGGCAGATTGTATTACCTACTTCCAATGCTATGGGGCCCAGATGAACTACACAATTATAGCATTAATATTCCACTTTAACTGCCATGGCAACATCCTTTGGAATTCTGGGACTGGCAGTGTGGTCAGAAGAACCAGAGAAGCAATCTGGCTGTGGATTATAAATGTCCCTCTCTCAGCTGCCAGTTGCAGGATCCCACAACAATTCAAGTGGAAACTATATAACTTGCAGAAAACAGCAAAGACTTGGAAACTCAAGGCAGAAAGTGCAAAGGCAGGTTTACAGCTAAACATTAAGAAAATAAAAATAATGGCCGCAGATGCTTTACATAACCTTAAAGCAAACAGTGAAATAGTTCAAGTTTCTCCTTACCTTGGCTTAGTTATTAATGGAGAGTGCAGTTAAGAAACCAGAAGACTTGCACTTGGAAGGGCTATGAAGGAACCAGACAAGATCTGAAGTATAAAGATTTATCATTGATACTAAACTTAGTATAGTCCATGACCATAATATTTCAAATGTTTATGTATGGCTGTGAAAGCTGGAAAGTAAAGAAAGCTAATAGGAAGAAAATCAACTCCTTTAAAATATGGTGCTGGAGAAGAGTTCTACAGATATCCTGGACTGCTAAAAAAGCAAATGACTGAGTCCTAGAGCAGATGAAGCTTGAGTTCTCCCTAGAAGCCAAGATGACTAAAGTGGGGCTGTTGTACTTTGGCCATATGATAACAAGATGTTACTCACTGGAAAAGAAAATAGGGTAGAAGGCAGTAGGAAAAAAGAAAAACTACATTACAGATGAATCTATCCATTACAGATGGATAGATTCAATCAAGGAAGACATGTCCCTGAATCTGCAAGATCTAAACAGGGCAATTGCTGATAGGGTGACTTGGACATCTCTCATCCATGGGGTAACTATAAGTTGAAGTCAGTTTGATGGCAGTTAACAACAAAGAGAGCTATAATTTTGTAGTTTGAACAGGCCACTGTTTTCCAGGATTTCTCAGTGAAGATAGCCATAGGTTCTGAGAGTACACTAACAAGTTCTTTTATGCATCAATTTATTTTCTTTTGTGTATCTACATGTAACCCACAGAGCTTTGTTAGATTAAAAATTAAAACACATTAACAAAATAATTATTTCTTTACCAACCATATCAACTACTGGTGACAAAACATTGTTTTTTAAATAAGTTAGTAAAAAAGACAAATCTCCAGACTTTGAAACACAGCATAGCAATATCAGAAGAAAATATGATAGAAGGAATGCTGGAAAATATAAACACCAAAAAAGGTTTGTGGGGAGAGAAAAAGTGAGAAAGGAATTATGAGTGTTAGAGGAGAACCTTGGCAGCTTTTTAATTTTCATGGTCACAGAAGTTGTGTTCTAATGCACAATTATTTCAGATTGTATTTTTCTGGGTTCCCTGAAAACCTAGAACATAAACATTAATTTGATGCTGCTCATAAAAATTGGGGACTGCTGAAGCTGCTATCACCAATATCTTCACTGTCATCATCACCATCATCATTTTCATCTTCATCATCGTCATCAGATTCTTGTGTGTTGATAGCAGTCTTTGGAAGAGTCACTTGCTAAGTCATCTGTGGCAAGGAAGAATTTGTCTTCAGGCAACCAAGCAGAAAAGCATTTATAAACTGGAAGGAAGTTGGTTTTTTTCCTCTCTCATTTTCCACACATGCACACACACACACACACACACACACATCTCCCTTGATGTTCCATTGATGATTCATGTGGGTATGTGTGGGCAGGCAACCTAGCAAACAATTTGGGTTGACTGGTAACTTTTTCAGATTTACTTGCAACACTGTTTATCAGAGTAGCGTGACAGGGCCTGATTAGATGCCATCACTTCATTGTTAATTTTCCACACATTTTTGTCTAGTTGTGCTCTTTGCACACTTCCCTGCTTTTCTGTATGAGTGTTCAGTTTGTATGCAGTTCCCCACTACAGGCATCTTTTCCTGTGGATGTATATTTGGAAGGACAATGCCTGCTTTTGTCTGGCACACTTCTAGCACTACTACTACTTACCTGGGCAGAACTGATGTAGCATAGGAGCTAGGAGACTAATGGCCAAAATACACTGATGTTTTGCACTTAGTATGCTTAGTTTCATTGGTTGGTCATTAGAAGATAAGCATAAGGTTAATTTGCAAGTCGGTTTGCTGAGATATGTCCCTGAGGAAATCCTGCTGTGGTGCAGAAAATAGGTCATCCACAAGGAATATGCATTTGCCCTTAACATCTAGTTTGTCCTAAAACAGTAGGGATGGGCCAACCGACTCCTCGAATCCTTGAATCCTGGGTAAGGATTCAAGATTCCCAAATCCGAATCCCTGTACCAAAATAGGCAAACCAAATCTTTCAAATCCCCCTACTAAATAGATTGTTGGAGACCGGGACACCTGAAAACCAGGGAGAGCAGGACGCCTAAAAACCAGGGAGACCATACATATAAGGGAAGATAGTAAGTAGGTGAGGTTTTCCCTTGGAGTAATAATGGCCTTTGCTAACAATTTCACAAATCACATCTGGGCTTGTATTCTAAGATACTTAAATTGAACAATTCATATTTAAGTTCAGTACTTGACTGGAAGGTACAGGTTTGAGATTTCAAGGACAGCTGAAACATTTCTTTGTATAGCTCCCTTGCAAAGCTCTTTTAAACACAATTCTGGGGTTTGTAGTTTTACAAGGTATCACAGCCTTCTCTGACAAAGTGTGCTGGTGCATCAGCAAACTATAAACCCCTGGATGCCATAAGGAGCTATGCAAAGAAAATCCAGTTTTGACCTGGATTATCTCTGTACTCTAATATGTGGCCTGGTTTACACAGGCAGGAAAATGTGGGATTAATAATCCACATTTTCCTGCCTGTGTAGAAAAGGCCTTCATGTCATTTTCAATCTGGGGAGATCCTCAGGCAAAACTAGGACAATTGTCTTGGCCAGATTTCTTCAGAGGGAAGTTTGCCTTTGCCTAGGCTTTTACTAAGGCTGAGAGAGTGTGTCTTGCCCAAGATTATCCTTCTTTCCCTTGCTTTTTAAACTCTTTTTTAAAAAAGGATTCAAAAGATTCGAGATTCGTGAGATTCGTGGATTCCCAGAACGTTCCAGGGATTCAGATCCAGATTCAGAAAATTCTGGATTCATCCCATCCCTGTAAAACAGCAATTCTAATTTCCAGATCTGCTGGTTTGGAAAGAGTTTTCAGAGAGCTTGGAAAAGTTACTGTTTTGGACTATAGGTTTCAGAATGCCCCAGCCGGCATGGCTGCTATACTAGCTGAAGAATTCTGGGAGCTGTAGTAAAAAAAAGATAACTTTTTCAAGCTCTGGTTAAGACAAGATAGATCAGAAGTTACTTTCAGTGCTAGAGATCAGCATTAGAGGTATTGGGGGGTCTTATCTGACTAGGAGTATCTGCAGAAAGTTCTACTAGCAGCAGGTTGTGAACAAATGAGTTCACGGCAAGTTGGCAATGCCCTTGCACTGAGTCTTGTACAGTCAGCCCTCCACACTTGCGGGTTTCACTTTTGCAGATTTGATTATTCACAGATTATTTACTGTCACCTCTGCTGCCTCCCTATACCATTTTTAATAGGGACTGCAAGCCTTGTGTGACTGAGAAACTGCAAACAAGGCTTATAAGTCCCCATTAATAATGGTATGGGGCAGCAGTGGAGGTGGCAGTAAGCCTCATCAGCCACCCACTTCTGCCTTGTGAAGGAACCCTGATGCCTCAAAGGAATCCACAGTGGGTTGAATATGGTGATCATACTTTTTTTTTGCATGTTAAATATGCTTTGGCTAGGCCTAGAGTTATTCACAGTTTTTTCACTTTCATGAGGGTCTTATGCCCCTAACCCTAGCGAATGTTGAGGGATGACTGTACGTCCAGATTCCCTAGAGAATCCAATGGTTCTTTCCTGTTTACTAAAGGATATGCACATTTGCATGCAATAGCCTGTAGCTTTTCATTAACTCAGTAAGTAATTATTAAAAGAGCGCCTCTGAATGTTCTGTTGTAGTTATTTGCTGTCAGGTCAACTTCAGCTTCTGGTGACCCTAGGAATGAGAGACTTAAAAGAGCCCTGGTCATCAGCTGCCCTGCCCAGGTCTTGCAAACTCAGGACTGTGGCTTCTTGTCTTGAATCCATCCACCTGTTCTGTGGTCTTCCTCTTTTCCTGCTGCTTTCCACTTTTTCCAAAAGTATTGTCTTTACCGATGAGCCATGTTGTCTCCAGATATGGCCAAAGCAGAACAACTTCACTGTATACTTTTTGGCTTCTAGGGAGAGTTCAGACTTGATTTGCTCTAAGACACATTCATTTGTCTTTTTAGTATGCCCGTGTGGTATCCACAGAATTCTCCTGCAGCACCACCTTTCCAATGAATTTTCTTCTAGTCTTCACTGTCCAGCTTTCACAACCATACAAAGAAGTCAGAAATACTATCGTTCAGTTGATTTTGACTTTGGCAGCTAGCTCCTTCAGGGCTGCCCTTTGCCATCTTATGATTTTAGCCTCCATCTTGATTAATGACTGAGCCCAAGTATAGGAAATCTTTTAACTATTTCAATGTCTTTGTTACACTCTTTAAAGTTATGCCAATCATATGCAGGCATTTTTTGTCCTCTTAATTCATCTGTAACCCTGCTTTTGTATTTTGTATTCCTTAGCTTTCACCAGTCATCCAATCTTTACTATTTTCAACAAGTAATATGATCTCTGATTATGTGTACATTTCTACACTACTGAAGAGCAGCAGTCAATACTGCTGAATAAAAACAATGATGGGGGATTCCAAGTAACGGATGAAATATTTAGGTGCAGACTTGGACCGCAGCACTTCTTTTTCTTTTACTTGTAAAATTTTAGCCCTTTGATGAAGGTTGTGCAAAGCTTTTTGAGAATCTGAGAATATTTCCAAGCAAACATATCTTGAGGGCCACAATGCTCCTTTGGAATCTTTTTTAGAATTGCATGACCTTTCCGCACTACAGGGTTATAGTGCTATTATTCCACTTTCCTGTGGAATTCTGGGGTTTGTCGTTTACTGAGACCCAAGAGCTCTCTGGCTGAGAATTCTCAATGCCCCTCCCCAAGCTGCAAAGCCCAGGATTCCACAGGCTGTTAAAAGTGGAATAACAGCACTAGAACAGTGTAGTGTAGAAAGGCCCACATGCGATCCTTCCCAAGCCCCCACAGTTCAGGAAAGTCAGCCCCTGGAAGGCAGCGTGGTGTAGGGGTCTGAGTCTTGGGCTACGGCTCTGGAGACCATTCCCGCACTACACTGTTATACCGCTATCATTCCACTTTCGACATCCTATGGAATCCTGGAACTTGCAGTTTAAGGAGAGGCATTTAGAATTCTCAGCCAGAGAGCTCTTTGGCCTCAATGAACTACAAACTCCAGGATGCCATAGGATGTCGAAAGTGGAATAATAGCAGTATAACACTGTAGTGCGGCAATGGCTCAGTTTCCAGAGCCCCACTCAGCCATGGAAACACACCGGGTGACCCTGGGCGAGTTACACTCTCTCAGACTTTGCCAAGGCAAAGCCCCTCTCAACCAAGCGGGCGGAGACACCGCTCGGCAGGGCGGCCATACGTCGAAAATGGCTGGAAGGCGCCCCGCACGCCTGAAGCGCTGAGGGAGGGAAGACGAAAGAGAAGCTAGCCTAAGAGCTGACGCTTCAGAATCAAGCGCTGCCGAGCAGAGGCGCCGGGGCCGCAAGGGAACTCCCCTCCCGCTCTCCCGCCCTCGTCCGCGCGGCTCTTTCCCACCGTCGCCCCTCCGCCTCTGACGCACAGGAAAACCCCCTCCCTTCCCCACTTTGCCCGGACCGCGAGCGCGCTGGGAGCGCATCGCGAAGGCGCTTGGCTTCGAAGGCGCCCGCTCGGAGCGGCTCGGCTCGGCTTCTGCCCTCGCGGCGGCCAGGTGAGTGGAAGCGCGGAGAGGCGCAGCCGGAGAGGAGCCCCTGCAGCCGTCCCGGGGGCAGAGGCGCTCGGGAACCCACCTCTGCCTCCCTTCCCCGCCCCGCCGCCGAGCTTTGGGTTGGGCTCTTTCCTGAGGTAAAGGGTTCCTCTTGGCAGCGGAGGCTTTTTCAGGTGGCGGCGACGGCGGGGGTGGGGAAAGACTGAGACTCCTCGGAACGAACGGCGACGAGAAAGTTGGGAATTTCCAAATGTGGACGGCAGCTGCCACCAGCCCTTGCCAGGAAAACCAGTGGTGGGGGATGCTGGGAGCTGCAGTCCCCTCCTGCGCTGCACAGCTTCTTGGCCGGTGCACAGCCATGGTTTTGTTTGGGCTGACCTTCGTGCTTGAACCTCGTGAAAGGCTGGTAAAGGGGTATCCACGCTGCACAATGACATCCCTTTCGTACCGGTTTGATAGCCCCGGTTCCATTCTATGAGGTCGTGGGATCTGTAGTTTTGTGAGATACTTAGAATTCCCTGCCAGAGTGCCCTGCTGCGGTAGTTCAAGGGAGTGCGCTAGAGAATTCAAAGTCCGTCGCCAGACTAGGAATACCGGGGTTCCGAAGGGTGGAACAATGGCAGATAAAGTGGAATCGAATTGTTGTAATTGTGCAGTGTGGTAGCACCTAGTGAATTTCTTCTCTGACCGTCCAGAAGGGATCAGCAAAGCAGAATCAAACTCTAAATTAGGACAATATACTGGTATCAGGCTAACTCAAACATCAAAACGGTGCAAGCTTTTGAGTTCTCTGGAAGGCTTCATCGGACAAGGTGGTGAACATAGCAAAGCAGTCAGGGGAGGGCGAGGTACCTGATGTTCAAGGCATCTAAATACTTAGGCCATTTCCGCGCTAGACTGTTACAGTGTTATTATTCCACTTTCAACAACCTATGGAATCTTGGGGTTTGCAGTTTAGGGAGGGGCCTCAAGGACCCCTCCCTAAACTGCAAACCCCAGGATTCCATAGGATGTTGAAAGTGGAATAACAGCACGGTAACAGTCTAGTGCGGAAATGGCCTTAGAATCATAGAGCTGGAAGAGACCAGCGGGGGGGCATCCAGTCCAGCCCCCGTCCATGCAGGAACACACATCAAAGCACTCCTGACGGATGGCCATCCATCCTCTGCTTATCCAAAGAAGGAGACTCCACCACACTTCGAGGCAGCATATTCCACTGCCGGACAGCTCTGACCATCAGGAACTTCTTCCTGAGGCTTAGGTGGAATCTCTTTTCCTGCAGCGTGAATCCATTGCTTCTTGTCCTAGTCTCTGGAGCAGCAGAAAACAAGCCCGCTCCCTCCTCAGCGCAACATCCCTTCAAATATTTAAACATGGCTATCATGTCCCCTCTTAACCTTCTCTTCTGCAGACTAAACATTCCTAGCTCCCTAAGCTGCTCCTCATAGGCCGTGGGTCCCAGACCCTTCACGATTTCGGTCACCCTCCTCTGGACTTCCTGACTGATTCGTTGTTGTTATTTGCTGCCAGGTCGACCTTAGCTTATGGCAGCCTTTATGAATGAGAGATCTCCAAGAGTGCCGGTCGTCAAATGCTCTGTTCAGCCCTTGCAAACTCAGGGCTGGGGCTTCCTTGATTTAATAAATCCACCTGTAGAGCAGCCCTCTTTTCCTGCTCCCTTCCACTTTAATGAGCCGTAATCTTTTCCAGTGAGTCACCTTGTTTTATGATATGTCTGAAGTACAACAACCTGTTTAGTCATCTTCATTTCTAGTGAGCATTCAGGCTTGGTTTGCTCTAAGACCCGTTCGTTTATCCTTTTCGGTGGTTCATTGTATCCGTAGAACTCTTCTCCATCACTACCTTTCAGCTGTATTCATCTTCTTCAGTTGGCTTTCTTCGCTGTCCAGTTTTCACAACCATACATAAAAATCAGACATACTGTGGCCTAGAATATTCTGACTTTGGTATTTAATTATATGTCTTTACTCTTGAGGAACTTACCTGTTCCTTCATGGATGCCTTTCCAAGTCCTATTTTTTTTCTAATTTCTTGACCGCATTCTCCATTTTGGTTATTGACTGAGCTAATGTATAGAAAATCTTTATTTCAGTGTCTCCATTACCCACTTTAAAGTCATGTAACTAATTTCTGGTAATTATTTTTGTCTGCCTAATATTCAGCTGTAGCCCTGCTTATACACTTCCTTCCTTAATTTTCATTAGTAGCTCTTTGCTATTTTTTGGAAGTAATATAGTATCATCTGCATGTCTTAAATTACTGATGTTCTTTCCTCCAGTTTTCATGCCTGCTCCCTCTGAGTTTAATCCTGCTTTCCATATGATCTGTCTATAAATTAAATAGATAAGGTGACAAAAGTACAGCCTTCTCTGACCCCCTTGCCAATAGAAAACCATTCTGCTTCTCCATATTATGTCCAGAAAGTGGTCTCCTGCCTATAATACAGGTTAGGACAATCAGACGTTATGGCATTCCCATTTCTTTTAGGGCAAACCATAATTTCTTACGATCTATACACAAGAAAAGGTTTTGTTGTAATCTATAAAGTACTGAAATTCTTTGGTGCATTCCATTATCTAATCTATATTTCCAGTATGATCCTTGCCTCTTCCTTTTCTGAACCCAGCTTGTACTTCTGGGGTTTCTCACTCCACATATGGTAAAAACCTTTCTTGTAAAAGCTTTAACATCACTTGGTTTGCATCAGAGAGCAGTACAATAGTCCAATGGTTACTGCAGTCCCCGGTAGTCCCCTTTCTTAGGAATTGGAATATAGATTGCACATTTAAAGTCTGTGAGCTGTTGTTTTCTTTTCCATATTTCTTGGCAGATTTTTGTTGGAATTTGTATGGGTTCCATCTCTATAGCTTGCAAAGGCTCTGTTGGTATGTTATCTGTTCCTGGAGGGTTTTTTTTTCTCCCAAGTGCTTTGAGAGCCCTTTCTGCTTAAGTTTTTAAATGAACCAGGAGATTATGAGAATCCAATAAGTCTTATACATAGCTCAAATGACACATTCATCACTAAACTGTTCAGTTTTGCCAAGTGTTAACTAAACTCATATTCTCCCAGAACTACCTCCCACCTGGTCTTTTTAATATTGCATCACACAACCAACAGTGGGAAGAGGCAATATAGATGAACATTGTGTAATGGCCTAGAAACGATGTACATGAGCTTTTATCAGCAAGAATGTACCACACCAGTCACATGAAATGTACTGGAAATATTTTGGGAGCATATGTATACTTGAATTGGAGCAGGGACTAGTTTAAAAGAGTTAACAGACTTGACACACATGCAAAGAAGAGGGTACAAGAACAAATAAAACCTAACAGGTGGTTCCTAAAATAAATGACTGAAAGGAAGGTTGTGGAAGAAAACCTTTTTCCCTCCACCTTGCAGATGCCAGCACTCAATAGAAGGGGGAGATGCCTCAAATGTGCAAATGTGCAAAACCTCCATTTTTCAGGTACACAGGTAAATGAACTGAAAACAGAAAACAAGAAGTGTACTTCGCATGATTTTCCTTATGTCCATTTGTAAGGGTCAGATGTGTAGATGACACATTCAGCGTATTTTTGCAGAAGTGCCCAGATGATGAAAGATGCCTGCTGTAACAACGTGATTTTCATCAACTACTCTTGCATTTTAGGATGCTTTGTTTTGTGATAGGTCACTAGAGGGTAAACAAGGACTTAATTTGCAATACTGATTGCTGAGGGATGTATCTTTGTGGAAGATCCAGAGAAAATCCCATGGTGGGAAGGAAAACAGGTTAATTGTAAAGAATGTACATTCCTCATAATGCCCTTGTGCCTTAATGTCACTCTGCCTCATTCACTGGGAAAGGGTGGTGGGATGGCACAACATTGTCTTCCCTTTGTAACTGCCCTGTGGTTTTTTCCCCAATGATTTTTCTGTGCATTTTCTTACCACAAAATATTCCTTAAGGAGAAAAGAGAATAGCTGTGCAGTGCCTTTTGATTAGTCTAGAAGATATCAGTCTAGAAGGCAGACTCTACTTTTGCAGAATAATAAACGTTGCTATAACAAGTGGCAGGAGAGCAGTTTTTTCCATGGGAGAACAACATGTTGTTTTTATTGTGAATGATGAGTGGAGGAATGGGTGGAATCATACTTCCGAAAGACAAGCAGCCTTGCACCAGTATTTCCTCCCCCACTATTCTTTAGTTTGTTCTATTCTCCTGACATCATTTCACATTTCTCTGTTCTCACTCGTAGAAATCAATAACGTCAAGTGTGAGGTGAAGAAATACACAGTGCAACAGCATAAGGAAGATCATGCTGTACATTGTAGACAAAGAGGAAGCACCTTTGTTGCGTGGCACAATGGGGTGATAAAAACAAGGAACTGCAGATGTGGATACTGTTAAGAAATTCAACAATTTATAGACAATTTACAAATCTCTTGATTTAGTTATGTCTTCAGCTCTTGGTTTTTTATGTGTCCAAGACCTATTAATTTCCGGAAGTTAGTGTAATACACATTCCTTAGTAAAGATAAAGAAGTGAGCTTGCAGAGTTAATATTAGTGTCTTCAACAGATTGGAAATCACCATTCCTTGGGGAACTCTGGGAACTTTAATCCAAGAAGTAATTGCTCTGATCTGGAGATCCCAGTTTCAAAATAAAGAATGCTGCCATCTTGAAAATAGTATTTTCAAACCTGAAAAGAACAAATGTGTAGATTTTTACAAAAGATTTATTCCTCAGTCTGAACCAACAAGTGCAGTTTGGATGCTGAAAGAGAGTAAATATCAGATACACTATGTGATAAGATTTATTGTATTCTGAAACAGATCTTTGACTTTTTAGTATGTCTCAGTGGAATCAAATCCAGCAACTGGAAACAAAATTTTTGGAGCAGATAGATCAGATCTACGATGACAAATTTCCCATGGAAGTTCGACACCTATTAGCACAATGGATTGAAAACCAGGACTGGTAATTCCATTTTTTCCCTATCTGTTAAATCTTAGAAGCTGATGTACAAGCAGATAGTGGACATACTCTGTTAATTCCTATGTGCAGATATTGCCTCCTAAGAAGTTTATCTGTTCTTGTTCAACTAAATATTGCCTTTAATATAAGTTTGTGCTGTTTATTTTTACCTTTTATTTTATTTTATACTTTTATTCCATAAAATGACCACAGTCTGCTAGCAGTAACTACCACAGTAACTACTACAGTTAATATTTATTGTAGTATGTAAGAGACAGGAAAAATGTTAAATGGAATACAAAATATTCCAATGTGATATATGCCCTTCTATGCCACTCATACCCTACTACATTTTAAATAGAACAAACAGCCCAGTCTCAAAAAATACCCTTATAAACTGTTAAAGAATGAATGAACATGCAAATACCCCCAGTAATATCACTTTACATAATTTCTTGTTTCGTGATCCTAATCTGCCCAAGAGAATTTCAAAAATATACTGGAAGAGGCCTTAACCCAGTTGTTACTCTCATCTAGAATTAAGTCCACTGAACCAGTGGACACTTGGTAAGTCAGTGTTTATGTAAGTTCCAATAGGTTCACTTTTATGTCAGAGTGAACATGTGTACTCTAGTTGAATCAACAAATTAGTTAGTCCCCTTGAATATAAGCATGCACACTTGATTTACGTTACTTAGTCGACAGTTTTTAAGATAGTTTAGACCAGAGATCCTCAAACTTGGATACACAGATATTCTTGGTCCACAGTTCTGAGAAGCCTCAGCAAATATGGCCAATTGCCAGAGCTTCTAGGAGAGATAGTCCAAAAACATCTGGGAACTCCAGGTTGGGAACCACTGGTTAAGAACATGTAATATTCATAAGTCTATTTAGATATCTATACTGCTGAATTTCTGTTGGATTGTAGCTGTAGTTGTTGGTCTTACTTTCCTGGAACTCTATGCCATTGCAACTGCTTATCTTCCTGCTTTTAAATTAGAGCAGTAAATTTTGTTTATTTCATTCCTACATGTTAAGCAGAAACCTTTTCCTTATGTGAGATTTTTCACACTGTTCAGTGACCTTTTTTTTGCACGTTTGTGAACATTTCATAATTTTTGTGCATTTTTGTGTATTTTTTTTTAGCATGAAATACACAAAATACAAAGTGGTTTACAAAATGTAATTACAGTAAAAGCACATATGGTTTAAAACATACCAAAAGTTGCGATTAAAATAGTGTTAACAACAACAAAAAGAAACTAGGAACTGGAATTAGAGCTAGTGGCATAGTGCTTGTAATGTTGGGCTAAGACTCAAGTAGATCAAGGTTTGAATCCCTACTCAGCCATGGAAACCACTGGGTGACCTTGGGCAAGTCATACTGTCTCAGCCTCAGAAGTAGGCAGTGACAAATCCCCTCCAAAATGATCTTGCTAAGAAAACTTTAACATAGGGTCAGCATAATCAAAGTCAGCTTGAAGATACATGAAAAGAACAACAATTTACATGTATTTATTTTATTTAAGTTATTTATACCTTCCTGAAACTAACCAAAGTTATATGTATTCTATGCAGAAAATAAAACAGCAGTCAGATAAAAATAAAGTAGAGTAATAAAAACCATAAAAAAATTTGAGAGCCGTGTTAAAAGTTAAATGTTTTGACACCTTTCCTGAATGCAGAGTGAATGGGGACCATTCACATTCCCAAAGGGAGTGTGTTCCAGAACTTGGGAATGACACAGGAAAAAGCTCTCTCCTGAATGCCCAACAAGCAGGTAAGGGTGTTTTCAGAAGAACCTGTCTTGTAGATTTTAGTAACCAAGCAGGTTCTCACCAAGACAGGTGGCCACTCCCGCAACAGACCATCTCTGACCTGTTGGAGCTTTAAAGGTTAAAATCAACACCATGAACCAAGCCCAGAAAACAGCTGGCAACCAGTGGGGTCCTTCAATACCAGGATGAAGTTTTCCTGTTATCATGGACCAGTTAGCAGCCTAGCTATCACATATTTCAGTAGCTGAAGCTGCTGGAGGGTCATTCGTTCTTTTTAATGGACGTTTTATTCCTTATAAGATTTCTCTTAGGAACTAGTCAAAGTATGAGTTTCGAAAATGCATCATTCTTAATTTTTTTCCTGTTAAAGGAGTTCCTAGTAATAAATATATGTTTGTAATTACTTTTTACAGAGTAGCATATAAAGTAACTAATATTTTTAAAGGGAACGTGCAGCTCAACTCAAGTTGTTGTTGCTGTTGTGTGCCTTCAAGTTGTTTTTGATTTATGGTGACCCTCAGGTGAACCTATCATGGGGTTTTCTGGGGTAAGATTGTGTGACACACCCAAGATCGTGCAGTGGGTTTCCATGGCTGAGTAGGGAATCGAACGCTGGTCTCCAGAGTTGTAGTCCAAAGCTCAAACCGCTGCACCATGCTGGCTCTTGGAAGGTACAGTAATCTTACTAAAGAAAGCCAAAATCCAGCAATATAGTTCTACTGATAGATCTCCTTCTGTAGACTAATAACAGTGGTTCTAAGCAACACTAGAGTAGAACATAACACTCCTTAACAAAAACAAAACAAAAAAACTGTTACATACTCACACAGCACACTTTGTATGAGTTAAACTTGCATTGTGATAGCAACAATTTGCACTTGTAGTGAGGGCTTTTCTAAACAATGTATATTCCTTAGTCAACGTTAGTCAAAGAACACACATTGTTTAGAACATGGGGAGGATAGCGACTTCATAGTGGTCTGTGATTTTATGCAAGATTCAAAACCCAAAGCATTACACATTACGTCTGAGAGTATCCCTTTTATTAATCCCAGTGGTCTTACAGACTTCACACCAAGAAAGCAGTTTATTCGTCATACTGACACATTGTTCCTCTCTTGTGTTGTGGTTGAATTTTAACTGCATATAATTTTCATAAGTGATGGATCTTCTATTTTCTATTTATTTTAATACATTAAGGCTTCAGTCTTATTCACAGTATGTGAGAGTTCAATGAGACTTAGGCCCTTTCCGCACGGCATTTTCCATGCAAAAGGGCACCTGGGGCGTTATGTGACTGTGAGGAGCGATTTGCACGATGCACTCACAATCGTGTGATGCTCCTGGGGCCGGCAGGCGCCAATCACACGCCTTTTCATTTTCAGCTAGAAGCTGAAAATGGTGCGCGATCGCGCATTGCTCCCGGGCCCCACGTACACTTACCTGGCATGTGGAGCCTCCGGAGCCACGCCAGTCATGCTTCCTGCCCCAGCGCAGCCTGGGAAACTCCCAGGCTGTGCTGTGGAAGGAAGAGGCAGGGCTCTCGTGCGATCAGGCAGCTTGTGCGGAGCCGAAGGACTCCAGACGCGAGAGCCTCTTGCCGGAGGCTTCTCGCACGATTCCCTGCACCCCAGCGCCAGAAGAAGATAAGGTGCGGAAAGGGCCTTAGCTTAGAGTGGACCTGTGAATGACTATGGCCATTTCCACACTACACTGTTATAGTGCTGTTATTCTACTTCCAACATTCTGTGGAATCCTGGAGTTTGCAGTTTAGGGAGGGCATTTATAATTCTTAGCCAGAGAGCTCTTTGGCCTCAGTGAACAACATACCCCAGAATTCCACAGAATGTTGAAAGTGGAATAATAGCATTATAACAGTGTAGTGCGGAAATGGCCTGTGTGTCATGCGTTTCCTAAAATTAAGGTTTCTTTTTAAATCCTAATAAAAACTGTTTAAAAAGCATAGTTAAGAGTGCTTTGGGTTCCTTCAGAACAATGATATATTTATTCTACATCTATCCAAATGTGATCAATATATTTAGGATTGCAGCCATCTGTCTAAGATGTTGTATTCATCTTGAGTATATTATTTTGAAAACTTTAATCTATCCTTCCCTCCTCATGTTTCTTGCTCTCATAAATTTTGTGTTGAATAGGGAATCTGCATATAACAATGAACCCATGGCTGCCATCCTCCTACAGAACTTATTAATAAAGCTGGATGAACATTTAGACCGTGTTTCCCAAGAGAAGAATCTCCTCTTGGTTCACAACCTAAAGAGAATCAGGAGGATGCTTCAGGTGAGAATTTTGCCTCCTTCAGTTTAAGGTAGACTCACAAAAGAGGAATCACTTCTGTTTCTCTAGCGGTGAACTCATTGCACTGTTTGAGGTGTAGCTACACAAACTTAATTGAAGAGAGCAGATGGATGTATTAATCTTAAGTGTTTGCCAGCACGGTATAGTGAGAGAGCCAGCATAGTGTAGTGGTTTTAGCATTAGACTTATAACTCTGGAGACCAGGGTTTGAATCCCTGCTTGGCCATAGAAACCTGCTGGGAGACCTTGGGGAAGTCACTCTCTCTCACTATCAGAGGAAGGCAAGGGCAAACCCTTTCTGAATAAATTCTGCCAGAAAACCTCATGACAGGCTTGCCCTAGCATCACTGTAAGTCAGAAATGACTTGAAAGCACACAGCAACAAAAGTTTGCTCACTGCAGGCCCTCTTCTCATTCCTCATTTGTCCTTACAGCCAGATTGTGAGTCTAGTACTTCTTGTTATGCCTTCTATCATACTATCTGTCAATGTGATGCATTTCTTATTATTTGAGACCATTATGGTAGCAGATGGCTATATTAGCTTTCTTCAGGAAGTGGGTAGATAAGGTGTGGGAAACAACTTACACCTGTGGCTTAAAAGTAGTGCTACAACTGTGCGGCGGAGGTTTTTAATGCATTTCCTCTAGCTGACTTAGTTTAAAATTATCACTAACTACAGACGAGTAGTTCCACTAATGATATCCTGACCTCAGAGAATTTCTCATCATTTTACCATCAAACCAACTGCAAAGTGGCCAGAGACGCTGTGCTACCTGAGGTGGAACACCATTCTAGCCCCAAATTAAGGGTATGCTAGCAAATGTTGAAAGAACCAAACAGGTACCAATTGAACAAGTACTTGTTGGTGCATAAACTAAGGAGCATTTAATCACCCTCCAACTGTCCCAATTTGGCAGAGACAGTTCTAAGTCCTCTGTTGTTGAACTTTTTCAGCTGCATTTAAATTGGCACAGTTTCTCTCTTCTCCTCCCACCTTCCCTCTTTATCCTCTGCTTACTTCAGTTGCTACCAACTGAGTTCAGAGGGCAAAAGTAGTTCTTGTTTAAATAAATCTGGGGAAAGAAGAGGAGGGGGCAGAATCATGCCTTTCCAAGGGGACCTGGGAAAAAGCAAATTGCTGCAGCCTCTCCTTGCTTGTGTGCTCTTCCTCAAGAATTTTTTTTTGCCATCTTGACCACACTCTGATGTTACTTGGCCATATGAGTCACAGGCCATTTCCGCACAGCACTCTTATAGCGTGATCATTCCACTTTCAACCTCCTATGGAATCCTGGGGTTTGCAGTTTCTGCAAACCCCAGGATTCCATAGGAGGTTGAAAGTGGAATAATCGCACTATAAGAGTGCTGTGTGGAAATAGCCACAGTTTTCATCTGTGAAATGCTGGAGATTATGTTACAGAAGAGTAAATATGGAGAAAGAGAGGAACCAAGAGTCAGCCTCACTGGACAAACAACCACAGCTAAAAATCTGCTGAAATCTCTTCTTTTAATACTATGAAGTTTTCTCTCTCACCACTGCCTACATTAACAGTGGTAGGTGTCCCAATTGCACTCCATAAGCGTGGTTCCTCTGAAGCACATATCAAAAGGAAGTAGGGATTTTTCATACGTTGCAGAAAGTGCCATTTTGAAAGAGGTGTTTATGGCAGCAACCAGAGCAGTTTAAATAGATAGGAAGTAAGTTGAAGATGAAAATAAAAATCTGCCATCTCTGGAAAGCTGTGGCAGCCTCCTCAGTGCACATCGTGTCACTAAAGGGCTGTTGTGAATAGGTTCCATGGTGTTTCCCTTACTGTTCAATAAGTTCATAAGGGGTTTCCAGTCTTTCAGAAAGTCTTCAGTTGGCTTATTATTTAGTACCCACATTCATTTGACAATTTGGACTACTTTGGTGACCTTAGCAATTGATTCTTCCATTGTCAGTGCTTTAGTCCAGTGCCAAGTTTGAGCAAACAGTATTCTTGCTGCTGTTGTCATGTATGGAAGAAGTGATCCATGTTTACTATCCAGTTCTTTATCCATAATGCCCAACAAAAAATTTTTTGGTAACATTACAAAATCTACCTTTTTGGATTAACGTAGAAATTTTAGACCAGTAACTTTTCACTTTTTTACAAGTCTAACAGATAGGAAAAAAAAGGAGCCCTCCTTATTTTGGTATTCAAACATTGATTTGAAACATTCTGAAATATTTTTGACAACTTATTTGGAGTTAGATACCATCTCTACATCATCTTGTACACTTTGCCTTTAAACTACTGCACAGAGTAAATTCTGTATCTTTGGACCATGTTTCCCCTCATGCATTCATATGAACATTATGTCCAAAGTTTTGAGCCCATTTGATAATGTACTCTTCTATAGATTCATCTTCTGTCTCTAATTTCTTATAATATGATACAGGTAATTCATGTGGGCCTGGAGCTTTTCAGATTTAGTCTTTTTAATTGCTTCAATAAGATCCATAGTTGCCACAGGCCCATTCAAACATTGCATTTGTTCCAAATGTAACTTTTTCCAATTTGAAATTTTTTCCAATTTCTCCAAGTAGTCTTCCATATATGTGAGATTTTCTCCTTGCCCCTGCATAGAAGTCTCTGTTTTTATCCTTTGGTATCTCAGCTTATAGGAAAGCCATTTCCCAGGTTTGTTTGTGAATTAAAAATTCTTTTTCTTCAGACGTAGTAGCTTGGCATTCATTTCTTAGACTGTAAACAGTGAAAACTGTTGTTAAAGTAATTTAATCTTTTGTGAGTCTCTTTATCAAATTTTTTCTTATGTTTTTCCTCCAAATTTTGTATTTCATCCATTGACTTGCTCTTTTTCACTTCTTTTTCTCATGTTTTCCAAACCATCCTCTCATACAAGCTTTGCTTGCATCCCAGAATATTGTGGGCTCTGTCCCATTAAGTTCATCTCAGAGAATTTCCTCAGTTCTTGTTTACATTGTTGTAATATGTATGTCTTCAAAACTAGATATTTATTAAGTCTCCATCTAAACGGCATTTGCTCCATTTTCAGGACATTGGGGTAGGGTTATAGTCTGAGAAAATTTATGGTAAAATGTCTATCCTCTTTACTAGGTTAGCCAT
Source organism: Cyclura pinguis (assembly GCA_030412105.1). NCBI lineage: Eukaryota > Metazoa > Chordata > Lepidosauria > Squamata > Iguanidae > Cyclura > Cyclura pinguis. Next base: position 209,519,972 of record CM059599.1, read on the forward strand.
ATTTTTAGAAACCCAGAACATATCCATTCTAGAAAAAGATTAATGACAATGGAAAAAAATGAATAGTCTCTAGAGTTTCTGCAAATATCTTCTCCCATTTATCCAAAGTGCTCTATGTATTAAAGAAATTTCTAGTAGTCTTCCTTGATCTTCCTTAATACTTTTACTGGAATATTTATCTTCATTAATATCAGCAACCCTGTTCCAATTGCCCATGCAAATCAGATTTAGTAAGTCCAACTCAGATTTCTTGCTTAACAAATTTTAATAGAATGTTGATTTCTTGTTAGTGGAGCCATAAATAGCCATTAAGTACATAATCTGGTCATTCCAGTTGATTTCCACAATTACATATTTACCTTGTCCATTTTTGTGTATCAGTTTAGAGAATTACATTCCCATTCATGTAGTATTCAGCTCCAGATATTTATTTTACATATTTCTTTCAACTCCGTGGTCTTTACTTATGATATAAAATTAATGTTCAGTGATTTTTTTCATTTGTAGAGATGTCTAGGGCCAGCCAGGGCCCTGCATGTTCAGAGTACCATTGTTAATGCTGAAGAATTCTTAAGGGTTATTTCCTAATTGTTTTATTTATTTATCTCTAATTCATATTACTGCCCATAAGTAGCAATGTCTTCAAGCTTAGCTTTCTTGTGCTAACATATCTTCTTATATATATGTGTGTGTGGGTGTGTATGTTTTTCCTTAGGGAAAATATCAAAATAATCCTGTGCACATAGCAGTAGTTGTTACAAATTGTTTAAGAGAAGAAAGAAGAATATTGGCATCAGCCAGCATGCCTGTACAGGTAACTCTGTTTCATATTTCATAGTTATGTCTGTTTTGTTAAAAAAAGGCACAGAGGTTACCACAACCTAGCACAGAGTTATGTGAATGTAAGACCATTGGCCAAGGTCCAGTTGGGGTATTATGCTTGTGCAAGTCCTAGCTGAGTGAATGGCCGGACCTTTTCAAACTATACACAGGCAAACATTAAATACCTCGTTGCCCAAATGTAGTTGCACAATTCTCTCATTCTCTGTGTTAATCAGATTCATTTCTGCCCTACTCAAACCAAGACAACCCATCTGCCATAAGCATTTAATCTATCCAGTAGTGGCTTTCATAGCACACAGTTGAACAAACTTGATCAAAATAATTCCTTTTACAAAGAGAAACAGAAAATGTTTAATGTCACAAAGAATCATGGTAACGTTAATATATTCTGAATATGCCCTGTTTTGGTTTCTTAGAGCTCTGTTGTACAACACAGAAAAAATAATACTTGAATTAGAGAACAAAAAAGCAGTGCTTCTCTTGAAATTATAACTGACCTGAACAAAATAACAAACATAGAAAGGAGGGAGCAAGCGAGGACAGATGACTAAGTAGTGTATGGTATGAACAGTTCATCCCCAGTTGGCAAGCTGAACAGAATGAACAAAATTAGACCAGGAAAAGAATTTGTAAAGCTTTCATTTTTCAAAGGATGTTCCTAAACATGTGTCATGAAGGGTCTTAAGAGTACTAGACTTTCTGTGATTGGTTTGGGATCTTAGCTCACTGCAAATCTTAAGAAAGGGTTGGGAATCATGTTCCCCACATGCCACATGCAGCCACTTGAGGGGAGTCTAGTGCAACTATTGTCTAGTGCAACCATTCCATTGACCTTTCCAAAGTTACTTGCGTTTTGGCAAAACAAACACAAATGAAAATGCTTAAAAAACCCTTTGCAGGACTGGAGAATGCTGTTTAGAGGGTCTCCCCACCCATAAAGAGGTACCCACAGCCTGAAATCAACCTAAAAGGTGACCAGAAGTTACACTTTGTTACTTATGTTTACCTCAAATTGGAAGCCATGGTGATGAGATTCAGCCCTGTGGCATTCTAGAGAAGCTTAAAATGTAGTTTTGCAGCTCCAGAGCATGTTCACCCTGCCTTCAGGTATGCAGAGGTGGATAAACTTTAACCCTGATGCATGCTGATGGATTTTCGGAAGCCCCAAAAGCTTCAGGAGTAGTGCATGTTTCCCACCAAGACTTTAACCTGGCCAGTGTAGGTTGACCTTTTCGTGGCATAACCAGGCTGGTGACTTGCCAGGTAGGAAATTGTCTTTGTGTAGTCACATTCAGTGTTCCCATACTTTGCATATTTACATGAAAACAACTCCTGTGAACGCAATTGAATACAGCTCAGAAAAGCCACATTGTTCCATGACACTCCTGAAGTATAATGCTCTATCAGCATACTTACATGGGGCTCCCCTTCCCTCTGCATGTAAAGTGAATTCTTAGTGCCTGTGTGTCTGTGTAGTGACTGAGGGGCGGGGGACACCTGGGCAGCAACTAGGATTGTCAAAACAGGACTATCAGAGGCCCTGAGATTTAAGGAACAAAACTTGAGAGCTATGGATGATCCCTTGTGATGTCACAGGAGGCAGGCTCTCATGATGTTACAAGGGTGATGTAACAAGGAGGAAACCCTGGTTGTGTCATTTAGCACAACACAAATGAGGAAAAAAAACATGCACACATACTTTTCAAGGCAGTGCCCTTGCCCAGGGATCCCTCCCCCAGATCCTGAGGACTTGAGAAGAGAGGCCACATTCTGAGACTCAGGACTGGGAAGTTAAGCAGTGTCCTGCTGCAGTTTTGCAATCAGGAGAGAATAGCAGCTGTTGTCCTCCCAGATAGAGTGGATCAACTTAGTACTGCTCACCCACATCCATGTGTACATGTTCATGTGTACATATATACATACAAATTCATTGGATATCTAAATGGGAGGGGGTATCATAAAAAGATTTTAAAATGTTTTGTTACATTAACTTGGAGTTTTGGTGATCAGATTAAGCACTGCTTCAGATGCTGGTGTCTCTGCTCTTGGACTGCGCTAGTCTTTTATAATAGAAACTGTACACTGGACAAGCAGATATTGTTTCTCAAAACAGGTGTGACACTGTGAGAAAGTAATAAATACATGATTGCTATGCTCTAACCTATTTCATAAGGAAATATGGAGAATGGTCTTTTTTCTCTTAATGGGTTCCCTATATAAAAGATGTATGAGATATTGCAGGTTAATGAAAACATTAAAACCAAAAGTAAAATTTAGAATCACAGAATCATAGAGTTGGAAGAGACCCTAGGGCCATCCAGTCCAACCCCCTGCTATGCAGGAACACCCATCAAAGCACTCCCAGCAGATGGCCATCCAGCCTCTGCTTAAAAACCTCCAAAGAAGGAGACTCCACCACACTTCAAGGCACCACATTCCACTGCCGAGCAGCTCTGACTTGTCAGGAAGTTCTTCCTGAGGTGTAAGTGGAATCTCTTTTCCTTTAGTTTGAATCCATTGCTCCTTGTCCTAGACCCTTTTTGCACCTTACCCTTTCGCGGTGCTGGGATGCGGGGCTCACGCAAGCAGCCTCCGGAGGAAGGCTCTCGCTTCCCTGCCTGTTCAGCTCCACACGAGCTTCCAGCTCGCACGAGAGCCCCACCTCTTCCTTTCGCAGTGCAGCCTGGGACCTTTCCCAACCTGCACTGGACAGGAAGCGTGACCGGCCCAGCTCCCGAGGCTCCGCACGCAAGGTAAGTGCGTGCAGGGACCCGGGGTGATGCATGACCATGCAGCATTTTCAGCTTCAAGCCGAAAATGAAAAAATGTGTGTGCGGTCCGCGTCAGGCCCTTGAGCGTCGTGCAAATGTGAGTGCGTCGTGTGGACTGCTCCTCACATGTGCACGATGCTCAAGGGGCCCTTTCTCAACAGAAATGCCATGCAAAAAGGGCCCTAGTCTCTGAAACAGCAGAAAACAAGCCCACTCCCTCCTCGACATGACATCCTTTAAATATTTAAACATTTTGGTCGCCCTTCTCTGGACACGTTCCAGCTTGTTGATATTCTTCTTGACTTGGGGTGCCCGGAACTGAACACAGTATTCCAAATGAGGCCTAACCAGTGCAGAATACAGTGGTACCATTACCTCCCTTGATCTGGACACCATACTCCTATTGATGCAACCAAGAATCGCGTTGGCTTTCTTGGCTGCCACATCACACTGCTGACTCATGTTCAGCTTGTGATCTACCAAGACTCCTAGATCCCTTTCACACATACTGTTATCCAGACATGTGTTCCCCATCCTATATTTGTACATTCCATTTTTTCTGCCTAAGTGTAGGACCTTACATTTCTCTCTTTTGAAATTCATTTTGTTAGCTTTGGCCCAGCTCTCCAATCTGTCAAGGTCATTTTGAATGTTGATCCTGTCCTCTGGGGTATTAGCAACCCCTCCTAATTTGGTGTCATCTGCAAATTTGATCAGCATGCCCTCAATTCCTTCATCCAAGTCATTGATGAAGATGTTGAATAGCACTGGGCCCAGGGCACAACCCTGTGGCACCCCACTAGTCACTTCTCTCCCGGATGAAAAGCACCCATTGGTGAGCACCCTTTGGGTTCTGTCGGTCAACCAGTTACAAATTCACCTAACAGCAGCCCTGCCCAGCTTGCGTTTTATAAGTTTCTTTGCAAGAATGTCATGGGGAATTTTGTCAAAGGCTTTACTGAAGTCAACATATGCTATGTCTACAGCATTCCCTTCATCTATCAAGCTTGTAACCCTATCATAAAAAGAGATAAGATTAGACTGGCATGACTTATTTCTGATAAATCGATGTTGACTTTTAGTGATTACGGCATTGGTTTCTAAATAATTACAAACTGACTGTTTCATGATCTGCTCTAGGATCTTTCCTGGTATTGATGTCAGGCTGACTGGGTGATAATTATGTAGGTCCTCTTTTTTCCCCTTCTTGAAGGTGGAGACAACATTTGCCCTGCTCCAATCTGCTGAGACTTCTTCTATTCTCCAAGAATTTTTGTGGGAGGGGGGGGCCCTTTAAAAATGAAAATGAAAATCCTGTATCTGTTTATTTTTATTTATTTGTCAAAGAATATCCTGTGCAGAGAGGAAAAGTATTATTGAAATCACCTGTACTTTTTTTTTCCTTCAGGGACCTCTAGAAAAATCACTACAAAACAACCTGGGTTCAGAAAGACAAAGAAATGTAGAGCACAAGGTGTCTGCAATTAAGAACAGTGCTCAGGCAAGTTATTGTAGTTAACTACCTTTGTATTAAATGCAAAGAAGCATACATACAGGAACAGAATACCTTCAATGTCAATACAATGCAACCTGACTGAGGCTGGGCCTTCACCTTCAGGGGAATAAAGTGGTAATATGTTAATGAAATGGACTTACTGACAGACCTCTGGGCACTGTCAAGGACATCAGCTTCCTATCTTAGTTGTATGGGTTTAGTTGATAAAGTCAGTTAACCTTCAGTTGAACCAAATTATTATAATTTCTGAGTTTTTGTAACAAAGGTAAGAGGGAAGCTAAGTCTTCAAATTTTCAGATGAGTTCTGAAGAGAAGAAATCATACATTGCTATGTGATGTGCATAGCAGGTATCATCTTAAAGAGAGACACTGTGGTGTAGTGGTTTGAATGTTAATGTAGGACTCCAGAGATCAGGGTTCGGATCCCTGCTCGGCGAAGGGAAACCCATTGGGTGACTAGGGAAGTCACATTCTCTCAGCCTCAGAGGAACGCAAAGGAGGAAACCCACTCTGAACAAATGTTGCCAATAAAATCCTGTGATAGATTCACAGTAGGGTCTCCATAAGTTGGAAACAACTTGAAGACACACAGCAATAAATTTTAGAGTCTTTCTTTTCTAAGTAAGGAGAGAAGGAGAATCCCACTTATCTTTCTTATGATGGGATTTGTCAGCTACCATGTTCATGGCATTGATCTATATGTTGTTCCATTCGTGTGGACACCTTTTAGTTGACCAAAATGTATTTTAGATTATTAATATGATCCATTAATAGATTGAGGCTGTAAGCCAAGCTCCACTCAAGGTAGCTGGTTTTGCTCCTGAATAGCTATGGATACAGTTTCATTGTACATGTTGCAGAGAGTATTAAATGCAGGATATAAAATGGTTTTGTCCACTTTATCCATCCAACGTGGAGCCAGCGACTATGGATGTGGGGCAATAGGAAATGTATGCTTAATTTAGAAGGTACTCAAGAAGGTACATTCTGAGGAATGTTGCCACTTGCTAAGCACTAGGAATCTTGTTGGATCTATTTGCCATTAATTTTTTTTTAAATCTGAAAAACAGATGACTGAACAAGATGTCAAATATTTAGAAGATTTGCAAGAAGAATTTGACTTCAGGTATAAAACAATACATAGCATAGGTAAGCTTCTCCATAAACTATTGTGAAGGAAAGAGACTGTCTCTTATCTTACATGGATGTAGAATTTGGCGCTTAGAAAATCTCTGAATGTATAACTGAGACAGGTGATAGCGAAAAGTATCTGTGGTAAAGAAGTCTTGTCTTTTGTGTGGTGGTGGTGGTGGTGGTGAGAGTAACAGACAAGTTTAAGTTAACAGACTAACTTCTACTTACGTCTCCTTTCTTAAATGTAAGTTTCATTGGATTCCCAAGTGTCCATAAAATCACAGCCTACATTGTGCATGAGGAACTACCCGAGGGCTGGAGCAGCACATGCCTCACACAGGACTTCTTAAGGCTGTCCCTGCATCATCATTTTTCTTTTTCTTTTAGTCAAAATGCTTCCAGCACCCCTGTGGGCACTGGGGCAGTGTTCCCATGATTTTTTGCTTTCTCCCAGCTGTTTTAGGCTCAGGAGGAATCTTTTTCCAAAATGGGAAGTGACATTTACTGTTTTGGAAGAAGGCCTCTCCTCAGCCTAAAATGGACAGGGGCATGATGAAATTGCCTCCTCACTCCCTAGGAAGTGTGGGGTATTTTGAGCAGAAAAAAAAATCAGGATGGGGTGCCTTTGTTGGGGATGATAGGAGTTTCAGCCCCGCAGAAACGCAACGGAAACACCAGAGTTCAGCGAGCCAACAGCAGCAGTCTTATTCCCCAGTAAGGATACTCACACACAGAGGAGTTTCTTCCAAAACAGGAGGCACTTTATCTTGCAGCAAAGTTCCGTTATATACAAAACATAGGACAGACGGACAAAAGCTTGCGCCAGGCACCAGGTTTGGTCGACAGACAAATACATACTGGCGTTGCTTTGTTGTATACATATCTACAGCCAATGAGCTAGAGGTTTGCACACCTCCCTCTACCATCTGCACACGACCCCAGTTTCTTATGCAACCTTGCAATTACCCACAGCTGGGGCATGATGCAACATCTTTGCAGTGGGCTGATAATTTTGCCAGGGTCCCCTGCCTGGAATCCCTGACAATCCCCTCCAAAATGGTCAGGCCACTGTGTAGGACATTTCCATAATCCATACATGTCATACAATGCATGTTACATAATACATACAGTACATACATTCAAGGGTACAACTCATCTTCCACCTTACACCCTGGTGGCAAGGCCCAGTTTACCTGCCATCCTCTCATGGCGTACTACTGGATGGGCCTTTGTGAGCAAATCCGCAATATTGTGTTCAGATGGACAATACCGCAAACACAAAATCCCATCCTGGATCATTTGCCTTACATTTTGATACCGTACCCCAATGTATTTAGTTCTACACTTTCAGTTTTCTGCCTCAGTCACACGGGACAGCAAAATACCCTCCTCCTGACCTTTTAGGGATAAAAGCATAACTTTACTTCCTGTCTCAGCAAGTTGGGTACTTCCTGACCCACTTTCACTGGAACCACTGCTGGAACTAGTGCTGACCTCAGCGCGAGGCTCTCTCTTGACCGTAAATGCAGGTTCAGCACTAGGTGGCAGTGTTGAACTCTTTGGTGTGACGTTGAGTGAGATTTTTGGCTTCTCCTCCTCAGTACTTTCCTCAGTACTTTCCTCTTCATCATCAACCATCACCGCCCCTCCATCTTCAGAGCTTTCAAGTGTATCTGGGACACTGTCCTTTTTCTCATCAGACATCACTGCCCCTCCATTCTCAGGAATTTCGGGAACACTTTTCACACTTTTACCCAGGGGAATCAAAACCTCTTGGTTACAGTGCAGTCTATCCCATCCTGAATGGATTTCGAAGTTTGCACTCCTAGAATACACTATTTTGCCAGCATGATGTAGAAATCTATATTTGTTACCTTCATATCCCACAAAGTGTAACCATCTAGATTTCTCCTCTCCAGACTTTCTGAATCTTGGGGGAACATACACACTAGCAAACTGACCCCAAACATGTAGATGGTGCAGGTTTGGCGCTCTACCATACAATAGGTAATATGGAGTTTGCTTCACACTTGAACTCCACATCCTGTTTAAGTGGTGGTTTGCTGTCACTATTGCTTCTCCCCAAAGTCCTACTGGGGCTTCGGCATCCTCCATCATACAGTCCTTAATTTGTTTTAACAGCCCAAGTCTTCTCTGTGCAAGACCGTCCTCCCCGGGGGATGCGGGGTTGGTGGTTTTATGCCTTATGCCTTTCTTACGCATCCAGGCTTGCAGGCTATTAGACAGGAATTCTCCCCCTCGATCTGACACAAGACTGGCCACTTTATAAGGAAATTCCCTCTCAACAGCATTCACCCACTCTTCGAACTTTTCTGCTGCTTGGCTTTTCTCTTTCAGCAGATAGACATAGGAGTACCTGATGTGTCTGTCTACAATTACCAGGAAAAACCTATTTTGCCCTTCAGTTGGCTTGAATGGCCCAGCCAAATCTGCATGTACAACCTCAAAAGGCCGTTGGGTGACACACTTGCTTTTCTTGGCAATGGGGTAAGCCTTTACCTTAACCTTTTTACACAGAGAGCACTCTAGGAACTTAGGACAATTTCGGACCTGTAACCCAGGGCATACCTTTGCCAACTCTTGCAAACCTTTGTAGCTGGCATGACCCATCACTCTGTGGAGGTAATGTACACACTTTTCATGTAGAGGTTTGTTACACAAAGGGTTAACGTTTGCCACTTTTCCTTCGGGCAAGATGTGGTACAACTCCTGCTTTTTCGCCCCTTTTGCACAAAAAACACCATTTGCAGTAATTATACATTTTCCCCCTTGAAACACCACTTTGTAACCCTCACTGGCCAGTTGGGAGACACTCAAAATACAGTTCTGCAAATTTGTCACGCACAATACATTATTAAACGATTTCCCAAAACATGGCACATATGCAGTACCCATCTTCTGCACCTTGCTTGGTGCCCCATCTGCAAGGGAAATTGCTGTTATATTTGCATTTGTAACATCATTCAACAGCTTTAAATTGTTCACCATGTGGTGAGTTGCACCACTGCCTAGCAACCACACACCACTCTCAGACTGTTCTTTTGCCACAAACACATGGCCTTCAGCCTATGATGACACGCCCCTCCGCTTCTGGGCTGTCTTCTTCCCTCTGCTCGGCGCTGGCATTCTGCAGTCCTTCTGGAGATGGCCGACTCTCTTACATCTGTAGCAGCGTCTGGCAAAGCTGCACACTGCTCCTTCTTCCAGGTCAGATGCCTCCTTGGGAGCTGCCTCTCCTTCCTGGCGACTGGCTGTTCTCCCCTCCGACTGCAGTCTGGAATCGAACTGCTTACGTTGGACTTCCTCCAAAATCCTCCCGGCTACCAAGTCTACAGTCAGCTCTTCCTCACGCACACCCTGGAGGCTGTACATCAAAAAGTCCTACTCCTTAGTGAGGCTTCCCAGCAGAATAAAACTTTTCTGCATTTCTGGGATATTTACCCCTCTGTTTGCTGCCTCTTGAAATAACTGTTTCATCAGCATGAGGTGCTCTCTGTGTAAGAGAGCTTCCGGGACATAACTTTGTGTTATACAGTCTTTTCGTCCATTGCATTTTGGACAAACACGAGGAAGATTGATGCACACGCTTCAGAGCCTCCCAGAGCTGATATGCTGTGTCTGCAGCAGCAGCATGAATCAACTGGGAAGGACTTAAAGTAAGCAAAATAACTGCTTTGGCTTTTTCGTCAGCAACCCTGAACGCTGCTATTTGAGCAGCAGTTGGTCCTTCTGGGGGCTGTCCCTCATTTTCCAAAACGTGCCACAAGTTTTCCTTCGTCAAAGCGGCTCTCACATAAATTTGCTGGCTTTGATAATTAGCATCGGTCAACTTTTCAAAACGCAGATAACCTCCCTCAGCCATGCTGCTGCTTTTGTAAGGAAAATTCAACAAACAAAGCAGCTGGCCGCAGTGACCTTGAAGAGCTCCGGACTGAAGATTAACTGTCTGTCTGCCAAAACACAGACTCTCGAAGCACCGGAGAGCCAGGCAAACAGTCAAAAACAGTCCCAGTATCCAGGGGAAGAACAACTACAGGTGCGCTGTGGATGCTGTGCACTCTGGGCCTGGGCCCATAACCGCTGTTGGGGATGATAGGAGTTTCAGCCCCACGGAAACGCAGCGGAAAAACCAGAGTTCAGCAAGCCAACAGCAGCAGCCTTATTCCCCAGTAAGGATACTCACACACAGAGGAGTTTCTTCCAAAACAGGAGGCACTTTATCTTGCAGCAAAGTTCCGTTATATACAAAACATAGGACAGACGGACAAAAGCTTGCGCCAGGCACCAGGTTTGGTCAACAGACAAATACATACTGGCATTGCTTTGTTATATACATATCTACAACCAACCAGGTAGAGGTTTGCACACCTCCCTCCCCAGTTTTTTATGCAACCTTGCAATTACCCACAGCTGGGGCATGATGCAACATCTTTGCAGTGGGCTGATCATTTTCCCAGGGTTCCCTGCCTGGAATCCCTGACAGCCTTGAGGACTACACAAAGAGCCTTTGAAGGAGCTGAACTTTCCCTTCAAGTGGCCTAGATGTATTTTTAGAGACAGAAAATACAATCTGAGTAGGTTTTGTGCACACAAGTGAATGTAATGGCACTTGGTTACATGAAAATGAATGTACAAATGTACATGAATGTGCATATCACACTGTGTTATGCTCTCCAGGAGCCAGTGTAATATAGTGGTTTGGGTGCTGGACTATGACACTGGAGATCAGGGTCTGAATCCCTGCTCAGCTAGGGAAACCCACTGGGTGACCTTAGGCAACGGCAAAACCCCTCTGAACAAATCTTGCCAAGAAAACCTCATGGCTCATGGGGTGATAAGTCAGAAATGACTTAAAGGCATACAGAAACAACAGCATACCCTCCAACATTTCACAGATGGAAACTGGGACACATGTGGCCACGTAATATCAGAGTGTGGTCAAAATGGCAAAAGTTACTAATGAGGAAGAACGTTCAAACTAGGAGAGGCTGCAGCAGTTTCTTTTCGCCTGAGACCATACCCTCCAGCTGTCCCACTTTGACAGAACAACTTCAGTTAATCCCTTGCCATTTCACTTTTCCGCCTGCTTTTGTGACAGCCCGCGTTCATTCTCCTCAGCTTACTTCAGTTGTTGGAAACTGAGTTCAGTTACTTTGCATGCAATTAACTCATCAGGAGCGAGAGGAGAGAAGGGTGCAGGATCTTGCCCTTTCCTAAGCCTCCTTGGAAGGGTAAGATCCTGCAACGTTCTGCCCCTCTTCCCTTTTCTTCTCCTCTCTTCCCTGCTGAGATGAGTGAGTGCAAGCTATTTTTGCGCTAGAAACTCAACTAGCAGCAGTTGAAAGAAGTTGATGACAAAGGGGGATAGTGGGAGGAGGAGCAAGAGAGAAGGACATTTTAAAAGCTGCTGAAAAGGAAGAGGGGGGTAGAGGATCAATTGGAACAGTTAAAGAGAAGACAGTGTGACTGCAATGAATTGTATAAACCGTATTTATGAAAACATACCAGTATGATTAAAAGAACCTATTATCCTGTCTTTAAAATATGTTTCTAAAACATGACTTCAGGAAATACAGAATCTCCAGCACAAAAAACAGGCTCTAGTTCTTAGGACAGAGGCCTTTTTCGCATGTTACCTTTTTGCGCTGCTGGGTTGGGGTTTTCGTGCGAGAAGCCTTAGCAGGAATGCTCTCGCAAGCCTCCTGCTTCGGCTCCGCATCTCCTTCCTGGTCGTGTGAGCGCCCCGCCTACGCCCCGCCCCTTCCTTCCACAGTGCAGCCTGGGAGTTAGAGGCTGTGCTGGGGCAGGAAGCGTGACCGGTGCGGCTCAGGAGACTTCGCACGGCGGGTGAGTGCGTGCGGGGCCAGGGAGCATTGCGCGACAGCGTACCATTTTCAGCTTGAAGCTGAAAATGAAAAGAAGCATGCACGCTGTGCGTCCGGCCCTAGAGCATCACATAAATGTGAGTGCATCATGCAGACCACTCCTCACATTTACGCGACGCTCAAGGGGCCCTCTCGTTTCCAAAACACCAAAGGGCGAAAAGGGCCAGAGTCAGGAAAGAACAGTTCAGTCCTTCCTCCACATTTGTGGGTTTGACCTTTGGGAATTTGATTATTTGCGAGGTGCGCACTTGCCTTCCCCTTATTCTCTTCTTCCTGTTCCCTTGCATTTTGCCAGGTGTGGAGAAGGAAGGCAAGTGCACCTGGGCAAAAGGAAAGGGAATAGAGGGAGAAGGCTCATGTGAGCCATCCTTCTCCCCTCTGGAGCTCTCAACCCCACTCCCTTGCCTCTGGTCCTGGCACTGAGAGAGAGAGTGTACCAAGGCAAAAGCGAGGGAGTGGCGAGTGGAAGCATATGTGCACCTTCTCCCCAGAGGAACTCCCTCCTCCCATTCTGTTGCTTTTGGCTTCAGCACTGAGAAGGAAGGATCACATGCCAGGGCAAAAGACAAGGGAATGGGAGGGGGATCCCAAGGGGGGGAGTCATTTGCTGTTTTTCCACTTTCATGAGGGTTTCTGCACTGCAAACACTCATGAAAGTGGAGGGGCCACTCTGTTCAGTTTTGCGCTCCCACTGGTGGAACTGAGGAGTGCAGTGGAAGGAAGAGTTGGCAGCTGCCTTCCATCGCCATCCCATGGTCCCCAAATCAGCTTTGGAGGACTGCAAGACTGACAGAGTCAGTTTTGGGGTGATACAGAATACTGCACAGGGGAGATGGAAAGATCTAGCGCTATGACATTGGTGGGTTTAGGCCAGACATAATTATTTTCTCCTTATAAACTGTGAAGACCAATAATATGCATGTTATCTGATAGTAAATTTGTTGATTGCGAGGTGTGGCTTACCACCTTAAAAAGAGATATTATACACACCGCAGTCCACCCACTGAAATGATAAATAAACTTACTCAGAACAAAGAAGTGTTCATATTTGAAGGGGCTACGTTTTCAGTCTAGCATGAGTCATGAAAGTTAACGTTAGCTTATATACCTACAAGTCCTAACCGAAAACAGCTGTATCACAAAGTCATGTTGAGAAATCAGGAGACTGACTAAGGACAAGGAGTCATAGCTCTTAATCTTTCCCAGTTGGAGCTTAAGTTTGGAGCCTTTTTTTTCTTTTATAGATTTAGCTTATCTTGAAGTTATGTTTTAGGCCCTTTTCACACCTTACCTTCTTCCGGCGCTGAGGTGTGGTGATTGCGTGAGCAGCCTCCGGCGAGAGGCTCTTGCATCTGGGGTCCTTCGGCTCCACACGAGCTGCCTGCTCGCGCGAGAGCCCTGCCTCTTCCTTCCGCAGCACAGCCTGGGAGTTTCCCAGGCTGCGCTGGGGCAGGAAGTGCAACCGGTGCAGCTCCGGAGGCTCCGCACGCCAGGTGAGTGCGTGCAGAGCCCAGGAGCAATGCGCAATCGTGCACCATTTTCAGCTTCTAGCCGAAAATGAAAAGGTGCGTGATTGGTGCCTGCGGGCCCCTGGAGCATCACGTGATTGTGAGTGCGTCATGCAGATCGCTCCTCTCGATCGCGCAGCGCTCCAGGCCCTCTTTCGCATGGAAAATGCTGTGCGAAATGGGCCTTAGAAACATATGCTTTGGTGGCCAGGAATAGGGAGGGATTTTGTCTTTCCCTTTTCCTCTTCTGCAGGACAGAAAAAAAGCTTGGGGTGCTTGTGTATAATTTGGAATTAAAAGAGTAAGCAAGGGAGCAGCAAACAAACAAAGACATACATGGCTCTACCTTCCTTCCATTCCTGATGGGAACTTCCCCAGGGTACTTTTTAATTTTTAAAAAAGGTTGGGAAAATTTGGCCTTCATTTGTTCATTACATCTAGTTCAAATGTTCAGCTTTTGATGTTCTAATCTTAACTTGTGTTAATGAATTGGTAGGCAAGGTCATAAATATGTTGATTACCCTGCCCTGAACTGGTTTGCTTGGTCTCAGTGGACATCCATCTAGCTGCGCACAGGGACAAAGTGTATGGGATATGGGAGACCAATAAATATTTTCCTTATTATTTTACTGAAATGCAGTTGTGGCAGCTGCCTATTTTAAACAGAACAATGCATAGAGAGGAGGTGTGTTTTGCTCTTTTTGCATTTGTGTGTGTGTGTGTGTGTGTGTGTGTGTTTCATTCAAAATTGTCCCTCTAAATTGTTTTTTCCACTGCTGAGGAAAAAAAAATGGGAGCCCTAAGTCAGACCAAGCAATTAGTGGCCCTCCAGATGTTGTTGCATCGCCAGTCAACCTTCACCATTGGCTGTGCTGGTGAATACTTATGGGAGTTGCAGTCAAATAACATCTGGAAGGTCAACAGCTGCCCACAGGAAAACAACTGGAAGGGCAGTGACAGAGACTTCCATGAGAATTTTTAAAAAAATATCTGAATTGATATTTATGGCATAGTCACATTAGTGCATTTTGAACATTTTGGGGTAGAATAAAAAGATAGTTTGGGCAAAGCAAGAGACAAACAAGAGGAGTTGACAACTTGTCAACTTGTGGGCCTCTATATCAGTGCTTTGGTGCTCCAGATGTTTTGGACTTAAGTTCGCAGAAGCCCTAGGTAGTATGGGCAACGGTCAGGAATTCTGGGAGCTGAAACCCCCAACAGTTGGTAGAACAAGTTATAGTTTGAGAAACACTCTCCTACATGTTGTTGGGCTGCAGCTACTGTCAGCTCTACCCCATATATCCAGTGGTGCAGGATCTTAGGAACTGCTGTCCTGGAACATTTGGATGGCCACTTCTTGCTCACTCCCCTATAGTTTTTGTAACACATTTAGTTTAGGTATAATGCATGTACATTTATAAATATTGGTATGTGAGTGTAAAGCATGGTTTACATGCTTGATTTGTGTATTATTTTTTTTTAAAAAAACTTGTTGAAAATGGAAAAAAATTGGCACCAATTAGGTATAAATAAACAACAAAGATTCTGTTGAAATTCTTCTGCATATTTTCCTATTTAGATATGTTGCTTCACTATTAGCATATTTTGGGATTTTCTTCCTCCTGCACTGTACAACTGCTCCTTTGCATTCTCTTTCAGAACAGAATGACAAGAACAGTGCTGCCATGAAACAAGAGATGCTGATGTTGCAGGAAATGCTCAATACTTTAGACTACAGGAGAAAGGTGGGTTGCCATTTTTATATGGAGAAAGGAAAGTTGCCATTTTCATATTTTGTGGCACTCCTTCTTTGCATTACAAATGGAGAAACACCTAGCAGGGTTCTATCTTTTTTTCCAGGTAGACATTAAGTAGCAGGAAATTCCAAAGAGTCTGAAAGTGCCAGATGACTGTGCAGACTACAATGCTGTCTCCTTCCTGAGTAGGGAGACAGTCACAACACTGAAAACATTTTCCTGAATATTTTTTATTTGTCTTTCCTCTACAGAGCTCAGAGCACATCCAGGGGGCTAGCCCATCATCCTTATGACATACCTCCCAAGTAGGCTGGGTTGTTGTTTATTTACCCTCATATTGACTTAAACTTATGGTAATTGTATGACCAAGAGACCTTCAGGAGACTCTGTCACCACCACCTTACTCAGGTCTTGCAAATTCAGGGCCATGGCTTCCTTGATTGAATCCCTGATTACATTAATTGTAGTGTAGTCTTTCTTTTTTTCCCTACTGGCTTCCATTTTACTGAACATTATCGTCTTTTCAAAATAGATTGGAGTATTTGCTTTAAGTCCAAGTTTGGAGACAAAGGTGTGACATCAATCAAATAAATGAAGATATTGACTGGCCTGTGCGGTGAAATACTATGTGTGTTTGGAAGATTCACTATCTTCATTGTAGCTTATACACTATTCAAGAGTACAGTGCTTGCACAATCAGAAGTAATTCCAGCTGAGTCCAGAGGGGCTTGTGCCTAGATGGGTAAAATGCCCTTCTTGTGAGCTTTGTGGCCCCATGTAAGCTGGAACCCAGTTGTGTACCAGTCCAAATCTGACCCCCTCTCCATTATACCAAAATGGCTAACTCAGCTGTTTCCTTTGTAAAGACTAGATGTATTTTTAGTTTTTAATCTCCCAGATTTAAACAAGAGATAAAACTAAGTTGTGGAAATCATTCTCTCATATTCACTATTCAGAAGTCAGCAGTCACATAAACACGATGTCACCATTCACATACAGGAAAAGTAACCTGTCAGTCTGCAGAAATGGAAAGAAAAGTAACTTTAGAAAAAAAAATTAGTGACAAGCCCCCAAAACAGCAAAGTGAGGACTAAGCATGGTCAGTAGCCACAGAAGGTTGCCTGGCACTGGAAGTAAGGACAGATGGGGTTGAGAAGCAGAACAGAATATTGTGTTCGAGTCTACTCTCCACAATACAACGCTCCATGGCCAACTCCACTAACTATTCAAGTGAGATGAGTAGACAGGAGCCATCATTTCAGGTCATGGCAGCGCAGTATATTTGAAGGTAGGTCATGCTGACAGGGGAATGAATAAGTAAATAAATATGATCTACCATTATGGGATTACATTCCTTGAACCTGAACTAGGCTTAGGAACAGCCAAACAAAACTATTTATTTCATTTTTCCTGTTCTCAGGAAGTTTTGCTTTATTGAAAGGGCTAATGCTACTGACCACAGAAAATCAAGAGTCTCCTTTTAACCACAAAGTGTTATTGAAATGTGTTTGTAGCTTGAAAATTTACACCAGTGGATCAGAACCCCTTTTGAAGGATCAGTATTTAATTCTACAGGAATGAAAGACACAACAAATCAATTTGTATTTTTTTAAGAAACCTTTTAATGTTTGTAGTGTAATGTTTGGTTCTTTCAGGAGGTTCTCAGTAAAATGGCACAAATAATAAAGGAAGTTGAAGCCTTGGTGAATAACATGCTGATAGAAGAATTACTGGATTGGAAGAGACGTCAGCAGATTGCCTGCATAGGAGGCCCTCTACACAGTGGGCTTGATCAGCTACAAAACTGGTAAACTTTTCACCCCAGTTTCTGCATGAAGAACAACAGGAAGTGTGCTGCATGTGGCTGCTGCTTTTCTCCTAGGCCAGAATTTGCAGTAAAAGTTTCATCTGAGAGGTTAAGGGAGGACATTTTTACGTCAGCTCCTAAGAACATATGGGTCTTTGAAATGTAACTTTAGCAGGCATCACCTGCAATTTTTGAAATCAGGATTTTCACAAAGCAAAGAATGGTGGGGAGGGATTGGGGCTGAACTTCCAAAATGATGTCACTCAACCACATCTGGGGCACTTCTGTTAGCGAGTTTCAAATCCTTTGCCACCCTCACAAGTATCTGATGAATGGGAGATCCTAGCCCCAGCAGGCAGTGCTACATTTGTATCTCGGGTTTCTGATGATGCTTGTGTAAGCGTGAGACAGCAGAGGTTCTCCCCTCCAACCACACACAACAAGGCTCTTTGAAGTTCTCATCTACCTGTCTGTTTTCTGTGTTCCAAACTTTGACATTTAAAGGTCACACTAGACATGATTTTTAGTGTGTCATGTTGCTCTGAAGTACAAGGCTCACTCCATCACAGAAATTGTTAGTTAATGCGCAGGGAACTGGTTTGAATCAAGGCCCTAGTACTGAAGAATTTAAGCTGGACTCTGGATCAGAGCAACCACATTAAATTTCAAAGGAACATCAACCCTGCACTAAAGATCAGAGTGCTGTGTTGTCATGGGTAGTTTTGCCCTCAGTTAATGAATATATCCTACCAGTGGCAGTGCAGCTTGCTATTTCTAGGCTATATTACAAGCAATTTTTCCATCAGTACATGCTGTGTAGTGTGTTTCTGTGATAAGAGAATAGCTTCCAATGGGGAAAGCCTGCAGGAGAGCATAACTATCTAATAATAAAGGCCTTTGCAGTGTACAGTTTACCCTAGATTTGTCTTTGGAAATATACTTGGCGGGAAAGAAAGCCATTCCTACCTTCCTAATGATGTGTTTACTCAGTTACAAACATTTGGTCCCATTTTGTGTTCCCTTTTTTCTTTTTCTCATTTTGTTCATCTAAAACATTTTAGCAACACGCATTTAACAGACAAACTTTCCAAACCAGGGGTCTTTCCGCACTATTCTGTTATAGTGCTCTTATTCCACTTTCAACATCCCATGGAATTCTGGGGTTTGTAGTTTACTGAGGCCAAAGAGCTCTCTGGTTGAGAAGTCTAAATACCTCTCCCTAAACTGCAAACCCCAGGATTCTATAGAATGTTGAAAGTGGAATAAGAGCACTATAACAGTGTAGTGCAGAAATGGCGCAGATATAATGGTATCAACTGACCTTTTAGAGACCTCTAAAATAAGGGCAGCTCCTTTTGTTGAGGTGTAGTCCATTTGTCCTGATGGGCACAGGTCAACTCAGGGAGTCTTTTGGATGGTACTTATATTTGACTTTCTTAAACGAGTGTATCTGTGAAAAAAAATGGGGTTAAGCAGATTTCTTTTGTCTTCAGGAGTAAACCAGTTCTATAAGTTACGTGAGAAAGAATATTTCCTTCAGCATTGTATTCAAGTATATCTTTTATTCTGTATGTCTAATTAACCTGAACTTTTTTCCCCTGATATTTTCTCAGTTTCACACTCTTGGCAGAAAGTCTTTTTCAAATAAGAAGGCAACTGGAGAAACTAGATGAGCTTTTGGTCAAACTCACATATGATGGAGATCCCATCCCACTGCAAAGACCTCACTTGTTGGAAAGAGTAAACTTCTTACTTTACAGCCTTTTCCAAAGGTATGTAAGTTATTTGACTGAAAGCTATCTTTTAATACAATGAAAAATTATAATTTAAAACTTTATATCTCTGGCCATGAGAATACTTACTGTGTCCCAAAAAAATTTTAACTGGATGATAGAAACCTACTGTGCAGTGTTGAGATCAAAGAATCCTGCTTACCTTTCAGTATATCACTTGTCTTGTTTGTACATGGTATTAATGAAAATATTTACTTCCTTTCATGCTAGTTCATTTATAGTTGAGAGACAGCCTTGCATGCCAACACATCCTCAGAGGCCCTTGGTTCTTAAAACATTAATCCAGTTCACTGTTAAGCTTAGGTGAGTAAAGGATGTTGTTTGTAATGAACTTGATTTGTGTGGCATCCTAGAATACCAATTTTAACCTTTTCATATACCACAGACCACATTTTTATCTGGGTATATCAAGATGTTCATTGGCTTTTGTGTTGCAAAAGCAGGTTGCTAGCTGAACTGCTGAAGTAAGAAAGATTATGGATGAACCCTAAATGCACAAATGGGACTCTTTTATATATGAAGATTCAGTTCCTGGTGGTTAAAGCCAATGCCTCTTTCATTATATTTAATGATCAGAAGAGCAACTTCTTTCTCTTATTCTAACGATGTAGCATTCCCTGCTTTCCCCTTTGTTGCCGGTTCTTGCATCTTTCCTTAGTGCTGGAATTAGCAATGCATAGCTGGAATTGTATTGGTGCACCACACTAGCAGCAAACTCTTTCCAGGATTGTGCAGTGGTGGTGAGGGAAGCCAGGCAAAATCTTCTAGCTCCAAGTAGCCTGTTTCTCCAATTTCTCCTTTCCTTATTGGGCACTGCAGACTTTCTGCTACCCAATCCATGAAATGAAGAGACCACACGTGGGGCTTGGGTTGAACTAGGGCGATTTATTAATGTATGCCTAATTAACACGAACTAATAGTGAACTTGAACTTAAACTTGGGCTTGAATTTGAACTTGACCTTGAACTTGTGACCTGAGATGGGGAGGTCAACAGAATGGGTAGGCTAAGGCAAGGGTCACCTCCAGACCTCTTCTCCAGCCCCCCTTGGGCGAGGTGCCAGGCCCTGAAGCCAACTCATGAGGCTGGGTTAAAACTTCAGCTGGCCTTTTTCTGGAAGGTGAGCCCCCAAACCGATACACCCCCGTCTCATAACCCTGCAGTAGGGGCCAGCTGTGGGCCCACCCCAAGGACAGCATTTATCCTACACCAAAGGGTGCCATAGGTACTCACCAAAACCCTCAAACCCCTCCTACCAACCATGGATAAGGGCAAATGTCTGCTTAGTCCTTATCCCCCCAACCCACAGCCAGGATCGCTTCAAGCCCCCATTGCAAACCCCACAGAAAGATTTCATTGCCTTCAGATGACAGGTGTACCCCATCGGGCCTATACAGCTCAGGTTTATGAAAGACGATGTTACAGTGACGCATATAATAACCCAAGCCCCGTCTTAAAGCATTGTGAATTTCCCTGTTCGCTCACCTACAAGCTAACTCCAATGGTCGAGCCTACACTCCCTCAGCCTACGCTTTTCTTTGAATCATTGCAGACCAAGCAATTTGAACACCAGGCCAAGTGTTGAGAATGAGCTGCATATCATGAATGCCCTGTATGATCAATGCTTTTCCTTTTAAAAGTCCAAGGTCATTACCCCCAAGTGAACGACCAACACGTCAGGCGGAGGCCCACGGCACTCCCCAAACAGCGTAGGCAACAAACCATGCCAGCGAAAGCCTCTCTTGCCAAGCCATTCGAGTGAGGCTCGGTTGCCCAATCCCAGATGTGGGCCAAAATGGCCGTCACGAGCCTGACGCTCCACCCAAAAGATGAAGCTGTGACCACAGATCAGCACTGGCCTTCTGTCTGCCAGAAAAGGACGATCTGAAACAAAACCAGAAACATTATAGAATCATAGAATCATAGAAATGTAGAGTTGGAAGAGACCACACGGGCCATCCAGTCCAACCCCCTGCCATGCAGGAACACTCTCAAAGCACTCCCGACAGATGGCCATCCAGCCTCTGCTTAAAAACCTCCAAAGAAGGAGACTCCACCACACTCCGAGGCAGCCTATTCCACTGCCGGACAGCCCTGACTGTCAGGAAGTTCTTCCTGAGGTTCAGGTGGAATCTCCTTTCCTGCAGCTTGAATCCATTGCTCCTTGTCCTGGTCTCTGGAGCAGCAGAAAACAAGCCCTCTCCCTCCTCTACATGGCATCCCTTCAAATATTTAAACAGAGCTATCATGTCCCCTCTTAACCTTCTCTTCTGCAGACTGAACATACCCAGCTCTCTAAGTCTATCCTCATAGGGCTTGGCTTCCAGGCCCTTCACCATTTTGGTCGCCCTCCTCTGGACCTGCTCCAGCTTGACCATGTCCTTCTTGAATTGGGGTGCCCAGAACTGGACACAGTATTCAAGATGAGGTCTAACCAAAGCAGAGTAGATTGGTACCAGTACCTCCCTCGATCTGGACACCATACTCCTATTGATGCAGCCGAGAATTGCATTGGCTTTCTTGGCTGCCGCATCACACTGCTGACTCATGTTCAGCTTGTGGTCTATTAAGACTCCTAGATCCCTTTCACACGTACTGCCATCCAGCCACGTGTCCCCCATCCTATATTTCTGCATTCCATTTTTTCTACCTAAGTGTAGGACCTTACACTTCTCTCTATTGAATTTCATTTTGTTAGCCTTGGCCCAGCTCTCCAATCTATCCAGGTCATTTTGAATTTTGATCCTGTCCTCTGGCGTATTAGCAACCCCTCCCAATTTGGTGTCATCTGCAAATTTGATGAGCATGCCCTCTATTCCTTCATCCAAGTCATTGATGAAAATATTGAACAGCACTGGGCCCAGGACAGAACCCTGTGGCACCCCGCTAGTCACTTCTCTCCAGGATGAAAAGCAGCCATTGGTGAGCACCCTTTGGGAACGGTCAGTCAACCAGTTACAGATCCACCTGACAGTAGCTCTGTCCAGCCCACATTTTACTAGCTTCTTTGCAAGAATGTCACGTGGTGGATCGGCCTGACATAGCACTGATAAGCCATGGACTTCCATCTTCCGATTCTCTGGATGCCACTGGTGGTCATGCCCATCATAGCTGCAGAGGAAGCTGCACCTATGCAAAATGAGTGTGTGCCAAACTTAGCTCCCTGTAGGCCCAGAGAGGCCAAAGCCTTTTTTGTGATGGCCCAGAATTGGCACTTAGTGAGCAATGTTGTGTTAGCATGATAAAATGGGGTCTGAATGTGACCCCTAGCTAGCTATATAAGCCCTCAGTGTCCTGATGGGGCATAAAGTGGCGTCAGAACATTCCTGCAATGTGATGACAGTGCCCCGCCTGGCTTGATCCATTTTTGATCCTCTTATGTGAAGGCATAAATGTTGCTCTCCCAAGATCAGGTCCCTGAACTCTAGGGCCCTGCCAGACCTGTTGCCCTTGCTCTGTATGACTAGCTTGCTCACCCTCAGTGCGCCAAAAAACCCAGTGAGGCCCACCAAGTGAAACAACAGAGCCTCGTATGAAGAAGAGCAAAGGACTCTCCATGTGTCACACAGACCCCTCAGGATGCCAGAAGAAAGCAGTTGCCTATCATCTTGGGCTATCCCTTTTTGCCTGACCCATCCTTCAATAAATTTGTGTATTCTGAAGTCGCCAGTAGAATCAGGGAAGCCTAGCACCTTGGACCAAAAGGCCAGGGCAGACATGCAGGATCTAATGGATTGTGGGGAGAGGCCTGCATCCTTAAGGGACGCACAGAACCGCAAAATGTGGTCAGCAGGGAATGGCCAGACATCCTGCAGCCTGTTAGATTTTCTAAAGTTAGTGAATTCACTATCAGCCGTATGGTAGCTTTTTCTGGTGCTGGGTGCAATTGACATACCAATAGTCTGTGCTACCTCACCCTGCCAAGCTTCCATAGGTTGAAGGGCATCGGTTCTGGGAGGACCACGGTGTCTGGTGCCAGCTCTCTGAAACGCTCCATCTGCATATGGGAAAGAGCATCAGCAAGGGAATTATCAACACTAGCAGCGTGCACAGCTATAAAGACTATGTTAAAATGGAGACATTGAAGCATGAAAGCTCAAACCAAGCACATGACGCGCTGAGACCTGGAGGAGAGAGAGTTAATCACCCTGACTGTGGCCATATTGTTGCACCAGAAGTAGACTGAGGCATTGGCTAATTCATGAGCCCAGATGCGAACAGACACTAATATTGGAAAAAATTCCAAAAATGTGAGGTTGGCTGTGATGCCCGCATCCACCCAGCGCTCAGGCCATCTCTGCTCACACCACCTGCCTCTGAAAAAGACACCAAAATCAATGGATCCTGGTGCATCAGATGATATTTTCAATGCATCCCTGACCTTGATCTCATCGCGCCAAAAAGCGACGCCGTTGGAATCAGCCAGGAACTCCTGCCACACCCCCAAGTTCAATTTGATCCCTCTGGTGATCCTAAATCTGTGATGCGGCATAATGATGCCCTTCATAGCATCGCATAGGTACTGGAGGAACGCCCTGCCAGGCGCAACAACCTGTCAAGCAAAATTCAGGTGCCCAGCCAGCTCCTGAAATTCCTTAAGGGTAGCCTTGTGCCATCCCATGAAGGAAGCCACCCTTGCCGTAAGATCCTGAACCTTTGCTGGCAGTCGTTTACAAGCTTGGTTGACTGTATCCAGCTCAATGCCCAAGAAAGTAAGCCGCTGTGTGGGGCCCTCGGTTTTCTCATGGGCCAAGGGCACACCCAATTCCTCCATGAGAGATGCAAATTGTGCCAAAAGAAACGTGCACTGCCCAGTGCCATAACGTCCCACGAATAAAAAATCATCCAAATAATGGAAGATGCCTTTAAGGCCCAACTTACATTTGATGGCCCATTCTAAAAAGGTACTAAACGTCTCGAAGGCAAAGCAGGACACAGAACATCCCATGGGGAGGGAGCGATTGATGTAGAATTTACCCTCAAAGGCGAATCCCAAAAGCTCGAAGTCACATGGGTGTCCAGGCAGCAGGCGGAAGGCTGATTCAATATCAGACTTGGCCAACTCAGCCCCGGCGCTGTATCTGTGCACCACCCGTACAGCTGCGTCGAAAGAAGTATACCTGGCAGAACATAACTCAGCAGGGATGTCATCGTTAATGAACTTGCCCTGGGGTAAGACAAGTGTTGAATTAACCTGAATTCACCCAGGGCCTTCTTAGGGACGACCCCAAAGAGGGAAACTCTCACATTGGGAGTAGGGGGCTAGTTAAATGGGCCTAAAACCCTGCCCTCTGCAACCTCCTTCTCAATTTTTTCTCTGACCATGTGTTCTTTGCCTATTATTGATCTAAGATTATTAGCCATAAAAAAGTGCAGAGGTCCCTTGCTCAGGATCTTGAACCCCCAAGTAAATCCCTCCCCCAGATGTTGAGCTGCAGCCCAGTTCAGATAGAAGCGGAGCCAGGCCAGTAGCCTATCATTGGACATTGGACATCCTTTGGGAAGTGGTGGCTGATTTCCCAGCCCCCGCTTGCCACTCCCATCCCTGGGACCTGTTCCCTGCTCTCCTTGGTGCAGTTATGAATGGAGTGAGCAGCCCAGCAGATCCCACACACATGTTTGTATTTGCAAGGGCGACGGGCACAAAACCCCTGCATCTCAGACTCCCGACAGAGCTGGATTTGCTGCTGCTTCTGTGTGCCGAATGTGAGGGGAGGCCCACCGGTCTTGTTGAACCGCACCAGCTGACTGCTGTCAGTCCTCTCACCAAAAATGGGGCGAAAAGGGGTCAATGTCTGCATCCACAACTGGAGATGGATGTTGTCCCAGTACAAGCTCGGATGCTTGTGTGCCCTCATCCTAAACTTCTCATCGTAGTGCGGCCAACCAATCCTGGCGAAATCTGCATAAGCCCTGAAAACGGTGTTCAAATACACCACCAGGGAGTGAGCCCTTGATGGCTGGGCCTTAACTATCATATCCATGTAAATGAGATAACCTGCAAACCAGTTAGTCCAATTCCTATCAATCTTGTGTTTTTCCACTTTTTCCTTCTCACCTGCATCCAAATCTTCCTTCTCTTTCCTGTCAATACAAAAGGAAGAATACATCTACATATTCTCATTTCAAAATCTTTACAATGGTGGCTGGGGACAGGTGATCATCCAATGCCCCGACTGCTCACTTGCTTCTCATCAAGGCCCGAATCCCCACTAGACTCCAATGACCCTGAGGCCCCACCCTGAGTGGGGCCAGGGACATCCTGGGGATGCGGTGTTGCACCTGATAGCAGCTGAGAGGGTGAAACTTGCACCCCAGGGAAAGAAGGTGAATAGGAAAATGTCAGCTCCGGGGAACCTACTGGCAAGGCCCATACCATATTCTGTAGGGGCGCGGTATTGAAGTTCCAGGGCCACGCTACAGGCACAGTGCCTGCCTCGTGAACAAAAGACTCTCCCGGCGTTGCTCCTGCTGCCTCCGACTCTCCCAAGGGCCCGGCCTCCCAAGTGTCCTGCTGCAATGAGGATGCTCGTTCCTGCCCCCCAGAAGGCGATTCACTCCACTTCTTACCCCATCTGTCCTTCTTGGTAGCATGTAGCTGTGCCAAAATCTGGTTAACAATGCTTACAAGCATGGACACTCTCTGTTCCTCACTTCTTCTGTTCTGTCCCACAGGCCGCCAGCCACTCTCAATGGCCTGAAGCTTAGCAAGAATGGTGGCCGCAATATTTGCCCCTGCTCCTCATCTGAAGATGAGGTCACTGATGCTGGGGTAGCTAAGGGTTTGCCTGGTGTGGCCCTTTTAGCAGGCTGTTTACCCTTTTATGTGGATGAAACCCGTTTGAGAGCCATCCTCACTGCTGGCCAATAGCCCCAGCCAAAACCCAAGGAAAGACTGAATCACACTCTCTCAGCCCCAAAAGAAAATCCAGCCACAAAGAAGGGAATCCAGGCACACTGTCTCAACCAAACAAGGCAGACCAAATCCCACTCTGTGGGCACAATTAGCAACACCAGTTACACTTTCCCAGCCCATCAGCAGGGAATCAGGCAAAGGAGGAAGGCCCTCCACACTCTCTCAACCTGATTAACACAACTGGTCACACTCTCTCAGGCCCAAGGTAGAGGAAAACATCACAGTCTCTCAGCTCAAATGAGTAAGGCCCCTCACACTCACTCAGCCCGGCTGACACAATCAGTTACCCTCTCTTGACCTAAAGCATGAATCATGTTACAACCTCTCAGCCCAAATGAGCAAATCCCATCAAACTCACTCAGCCCAAAACAGAGAACAATGTACTACTCCCGGCCCAAATGAAATAAATCCTGTCACACTCTCTCAGCCCAAAGACAACAATCACACACAGCCCTGTGGAGGAGGGGGGTAATAGAGAAGGAGGGCAAAAAAAAATTCCCTGAGAGAATTCTCCTACCCCTGCAGCCAAACAATGGGGCTGTCCAACACTCAGGGGGCTCCCCAACAGGCCACTGTCCCCACCAAGGTCTCCTCAGGCCCAGTGGTCCCCTTCTCCATTGCTCCAAAAATAGCACTGAAAAAAAAAAAGGCCACAGACATTCCCCAACCAGGTGCCCGCAGGCGCCACAGCAAAAGAAAAATCCCACAGCCACCACCATGCCAGCTGGCCCTCCCCAGCACCCTGCAGGCCAAATTAGTGCAGCCACAACAGCCGCAGTGCTCCAAAACAGCCACAGCCATCCCCCAACTGGGCACCTATGGGCGCCACCACAAAAAGTGACCCCACAGCTGCCACTGCTGTGCTAGCGGGCCCTCCCCAGCACCTGGGGGTCCCGAAGCACCCCCACCACCATCGAGGAGCAGCCTGGAGAAGCGGAAGGAGCACAGCAGCCACAAAAGCCAGAGCAAAAAACCCCTCCATAAATCTTTAAATGAACCTGAGCAACCGCTGATGCGACCACCAGCTACCTCCCCGCCACTGCCAGGACAAAGGCCTGTCCAGCCAAGCCACATGGCTGGCTTTTCTGAGCCGTGCAGCAGCTCCCTCCGTCCGCCTTGCCAGCAATCAAAGAGGCTGGGGTGGGGGCAGCATGGCCCTAAAAGAGGGGGCTGCAGGCTCCACCCTTTCCCCGTCCCACTGCGCAACACCTATCATGCGGTGATTGCGTGGTCTCGCCTCGTGGGAGGCCAGCAAAAGCACCCCCCTCTTGCTGTGTGTGATAGGGGGAGACAGATTCTTCCTGCTTCCACCCATTATGCCTGCAGTCGCTAAGCCAGTGCAGTGTACCAACAGGATTTCAGTCTAAATCTTTGCTTATTTCATTCTGATGTGCAAGAATAAGTACAAACATTTTCTCCTTACTGGGCAAAAAATTGTAAGATGTAAGTTTATGTACATTTTTAACTTTTCTTTATTTTGCACTTTGTGATTTGTTTAAAAAATTCATTCTGGCAAAAAAATGTTCTTTTTGGTGGGGAGGAAAGAAACTTGTTTTTCACAAAACAGCATTTTTTTTGCACAAAAAAGCAGGGTAAATACATTTTTGAACAAAAATAAGTTTTTGTACAAATGAAATTTTCATGAACATTTTTGTGATTTTGACCATTTTTCTCATCCTTTTCTCATCAAGGACAAGAAAATGCATGAGCATGCTTTATATTTCATGTCTTTGGTGGTAGGACCCCCAGTAATGTCAAAGTCAATTAACCATGTTTGAATGAATGCTTAAATCATTTGCTCTTGGGAAAACTAATTTGCTAAGCCAGTTACATCTTTATCTGGTAGCATTGCTTGCTGTGAAGAGTATACTGTAGCCTCCTCTGAAGTTAAATTGTGCATTTTAAATTCCTAGGCTGCTTATTAAATTACCAGAGCTGAACTACCAACTTAGAGTGAAAGCTACTATTGACAAGTAAGTAATCTGAAAAAATTACAACACTTTCTACATTTGCCTCCAGAGAGGCAGATTGTAAGCAAGGTGTTCTCCAAAAGATACTGGTGGCATAGACAGAGTAGGCAGAGGCAGCAGCCTAAATCCAGTTGGTACTTCCAGTGTCAGTAGGACCGCTGAATCAATGGAAATTTATTGAGGAAACATTTATGGAAACTCCATTGATTCAATGGCTCTACTTTAGCTGGGACTAGGAATTGGATTTTAGCTGGCATTCAGATTGATTGTTGGTCTTGAATTCCTGTCCATGAACATATGAATCTTCAACATGCCCAAATTAGCCATTTTCTCTCTTTTCCTCCTCCTCATAGGGAAAACAGAAACTCAATTTTTCACCATTAATTTCTGTTAGTCTCAAGGAAAGAACACCTTCATATCACTGTGTACTCTTCTCCCTTTTCATCTGTTTAAGGCCTGTATTTTGGAGGATGGTATATGTTAAACCAAATCCTGCCTTAATTCTCCTTCACTTCTTCTACTTATCCTTGTTCTGCATCTAACTCTTAACATGTTAACTGTAGTTGGCGCATGATGTTTCATTGGTATGTTTGTCTTTTTGGTATGTTGCTGAAGTTTGGGAAGCAGCCATGATTTTTCTTAGATCTTCTCCTTTCCATTTCCTCTGCTGGTTTCCCTCCAAGTTTTAATGAGTATCTTTTGCTCTTATGTACATGGGAATTGAGGCCTAATCTTATTCTAAATATAGTCTTCAGACTCTTCCAATGTAAGATACTTAGTCTCATTTCACAATTAGTATGTGCTAGAGTACAAATAGTTCCGTAAAGATTGGGGAAAAGAAACTAACTAGCTTACCAAATGACAGCAGGCTTGCATGAATGTTGGCTGCTGAATCATTAACATCTTAGCAGTGGTGTACATGAAAAACTTTCCACTTCCCTGCATAGGCATGGCTTCTGTACAAAAAATCCAAACAAACTGGGTTATTTGGGTTGTGGTTCTCTTTGAGTTCTTTACTGTGCAAATCTAAAACTCCAAGAAGTCAGCATTGACTCTAGAACTGAAAGCAAATGGAACTGAAAGCAAATAGTGGCCTCTACTCCACCAACAAAAGATTTTTCACAGGGAGCCGATGGCAGGTTTCCATGGGAGTCATGGTTTATCTTATTTTATTTTATTTATATCCTGCCTTTCTCTTGGCTCAAGATTCAAGGCAGTTCACACACACTGAAAACACAATACAATTAAAAAACTGGTAATACAAAAGTTAAAAGAGCATTAAACTACATTTTTCTTTAAAACACACAGGTTAAAAACACATTAAAAACAGTTTTAAAAACATAATAAAATAGAACACACACACTCCCGTTAGTAGCTCCATCTGCTACAATAAATTAAGAAATAAATGTCTGCCCAATAAAAAGGTCTTTGCCTGCCAGCAGAAAGACAGCCAAGAGGGGGCCAGCTGAACCTCCTATAGAAGGGAGTTCCACAACCTGAAAGCAATTACTGAGAAGGTTCTCGATTGTGTCCTCATCAGACGTGGTTGGGATGGTGGTGAGACCAAGAGAAAGCCCCCCCCCAACAGATCTTAAAGCTCAGGCCATCTCATATAGGAAAGTACAGTCTTTCAGATGGACCCAAGCCGTGTAGGTCTTTAAAGTTTATAAGCAGGACTTTGAATTCTGCTCAGAAATGGATCGACTGCTAGCGGAGCTGCTTCAGCAAGAGATTTATAGGCTTTTTGTAGACGAAGGAACTGGCAAAAACCACCTCTGAGTATTCCTTTCATAAAAAACCCCTATGAAATTTGTGAGGTTGCGATAAGTTGACAGGTGACTTGAAGGCACATAACCAAAACTGTGTTTAGAAATACTTCAGCGTTGCAATATGCTCCTGGATAAATATGTGCCTTCAAATTACTAGCAATCCTGGATTTGAAGCAACCAGCTGATGGAAAAATAATTCACAAGGGAAAAAAAGGTGTTGTGATCTATGGTGTTCTTGTAAATTTTGAAGTGAAGGTGTTCGTCATTACAGTTCCCAGAGCCACACCCCTAAGGAGGATCCAAACAATGCAGGCAACTGTGTTGAATGCCATGGCAATAAAATGTTTCCACAGACTTTTTATTAATGTTAATGGGTCCTTGTACTTGCTTATTCAAAACTAAACCAGTCCAAATTGCTTTGCATTACACAGTAGGAATAGCTCACATTTGATTTTTGCTGGGGGGAAAAATCATTCCACCCTATGAACTACTGTAGTCAAGCTCAGAGGGAACAAAAAAAGCCTAAGTGGGATGAGAGATGATGCCATCACTCTTGCTAATCAAAAGTCCTAAGGCTAGCAACATTGTATCACTAGTTGTGATGGCATGGACAAAATTATGTCGTGTTCTTAGACCTCTATAGAAAATGTGAGCTTACAGCTACAAACTAGTTGAGTATATACAATTATATAATAACGTTTACAATCAAACACAATTACAACTGAACAAGCAAACTATTGGTCATTGTAGTATGGCATCAGTAGCCATAGGTTGCTTCTTGCATCCTCAGGAAATACTTTAAAATGGAAGCCGGTGTTAAAGGTGCTAAGATTCAACAAAGTGGAAAAAAGGGAAAGGGAAGAACCAATAAGAGACCAGCTTTTATATTTCAAGTGTTGCTACAGAATGGGATATATAATTGTACTAAGTGCTGAGTCAAATGTTGAAACCAAAAAGAGCAAATTTTCTTTGAAGAAGTCCTATTAATCCATCTAATCCACTTGGTGCATGTTATAGCAATAGTAATGATCCATAGTAGAAGTCTTTGCAAATAAACAATAACATTGGTTCTTGTGGGTTTTTCGGGCTTTGAGACCGTGTTCTGGTTGTATTTTCTCCTGTATTTCTTCAGGAGAAAATACAACCAGAACACGGTCTCAAAGCCTGAAAAACCCACAAGAACCAATGGATTCTGGCTGTGAAAGCCTTCAACTCTACATCAAACAATACCATATTTATCAAATAGGCAATGTATGAATGCACATGTACTATTGGTAGTGATTATCTTTTTAGTTTTTGATCTGTAGTAGATTTTAAACTTAATGTTTGATTTTATTAGGTTTGAAGTGTCTTTTAATGCCATTTTAACTTGTTTTTATGTTTTTTAAATAGAAACTTAGTTACATTGTTTTTAATTTTTGTATTAAGAAGTTTTTTTTAATTGTTTTGTGCTTTTAAAAGGCTGTACACTACCTTAGATCCTATGCTGGGAGAAAGATGGGATAATAAATAAATAAGATTAAACTTTAACCTTCTTTTCTCTTTTAAAAAGCATGTTAAAGGGGTATTTTCTGCATATGAAGATTTATATAATACATTCACATAGTGTTTTTTTGTTTTTTTGTTATAACCCAGGAATGCTTCTACTATAAGGTAAGAAAACTTTTTTATACAGAGCACATATTGTTCCTTATTATTTTGCCTGTTGCTGTGTGCCTTTATTGGGATGTCTCTTCCAGCAATCGCAGATTTGTCCTTTGTGGCACTCATGTAAAGGCAATGAACATGGATGAGTCTGCAAATGGGAGTCTTTCTGTGGAATTTCGACATCTAGTAAGTCAGTACTTTATTAATAATGGCACAGGAACTGGATAAGAGTTACAATGACATTGCCATCATTTGTGCACTTGTAGAACCCTTTGAAATTGGCTCAGTTTGATTAGGAGCTACACCATCATTGCCCTAAGAATGTCCCAAGAGAACACTTCCCATAGTGCCAGACCGAGCTTAACTTAGGCCCTTTTCGCACCTTACCTTTTCGGGGAGCTGGGGTGTGGGGCTCGCACGAGCAGCCTCCAGCAAGAGGCTCTCGCGTCCCGGTCCCATCGACTCCTCAGCACGAGCTGAGCTCTTCCTTTCGCAGTGCAGCCTGGGACCTTTCCCAGGCTGCACTGCACAGGAAGCACAACCGGCCCAGCTCCCGAGGCTCCGCATGCAAGGTAAGTGCGTGCAAGGCCCCGGAGCAATGCGCGACCGCGCAGCGTTTTCGACTTTGAGCCGAAAATGAAAAAATGTGTGTGCGGTCCGCATCAGGCCCTTGAGTGTCGCATAAATGTGTGTGCGTCGTTTGGACTGCTCCTCACATTTACGCGATGCTCAAGGGGCCCTTTTGCTTCAGAAATGCCGTGCGAAAAGGGCCTTAAACGTCAAATGCAGTACAGACCTGTTAAGATGCAGATTGTTTCAGCTGGGGGGACGTAATTAATGGGATTGTGAATTTTAACAATTTTCTTTCATGCTGTCTATGAGCCAGAGGAAAAACCCTCTCTGAAACTGGTTTTGGAGGTAAAAATCTCCTGTTGGCTTCAGTGGGGGTTTCATATCAAAGCAAATTCCAACTTCAAAAGAAGGCTTTTTCCTTGGAGTACAGCAGAAGGGGAGAGGGTTAAATTCTTTTTGTCCACGTTGTTTGGGTTAGGGAAGAAGACTTGAAATTCCTGCTAATATGAATGATACATGATATTAGCAAACAGCAAATGCAAATGCAAATCAACCACGACTGAGGAAAGGACCCTATTAGAAAAAAACAAGCTTAA
This sequence comes from Cyclura pinguis, assembly GCA_030412105.1. Classification (NCBI taxonomy): domain Eukaryota; kingdom Metazoa; phylum Chordata; class Lepidosauria; order Squamata; family Iguanidae; genus Cyclura; species Cyclura pinguis. Next base: position 209,552,477 of record CM059599.1, read on the forward strand.
TTATTTTATAAAGCCCAGGGTATCAGGGATGCCATCCTGTGGAGCCCACATAGAGCTGCTCCATTTAAACCACTGCTGTGCTTCTGCAGTTGATCATCTTGGCTCCTTTGGGCATGAAGCAACCCCACATTTTCCATTCAGGTCAGTCCAAAGCAGGCCTTTTTATGCTTCTGCTGTGGGCACTTTATGGCAGATTTGTTCCCAGACTACCTCGGTGCAGCCTACATGTTGCACAATGCCTGGTGGAAAACCAGCTCCTCGATACTTGGTTGGGTGGTGCAAAATATCCTGTCTTGGATCAAATGGCCTTGTCATGATGTACCTAGCAGCTGGAACAGTAGTGGCTTCTATAGAGGAGCTGATTGGATGGCACAGAAAAAGATTGCAGTGATAACTGATTTCAGAAAGAGAGACACATTATACTAGAGGGGCCACCACCATACAACCTCCTTTGACCACTGATATGGGAAGAAGCATCATCACCAGTAGTTGCTGGGGGTATTAGTGTCAGTGGGATAGTGAATCCATTCTAATTTGGAGTCTGAAGTTTAAAAGACCGTTCCAAGATGCTGAAGCCTACCCCCACAACAGATTCCAACTCTTTTAAAGCTTGGACTAAAAAAGTACATTCATTGCTCCAGAGGTGAAGAAGCCAGCAACTGCTGCTAAATATCACTAAATTTTTGTGTGATGAATTTTTTTTTGTAATTGTTGGTCTCAATCTTTTTAACTTTTTTAGCAACCAAAGGAAATGAAAGCATGTGCTGGAAGCAAGGGAAATGAGGTAGGAAGAAAGAATTATGCAACACATTTCTGATGTGCCTTGTAGATAATTGCTTATTTCAAAAAGCAGAGGAAGGAACAAAGGGATCGGCAATCCTGGACTTGATGCTAACCAACAGGGTGGAAGTGGTCACTGGAATCTAAGTATTCGGTACTATAGGGGGAAGCGATTGAGTAATGCTAGAGTTCAGAAGTGTGGGACAGGGCAAAGAAGAATGTAGTCAAACACAGAGCTCAGATTTCAGGAAGGTTGATTTTAACAAGTTCAGGGAATTACTGAGTGGAATTCCATGGCTAGACATGCTATAGGAAAAAGGCACCCAGCAAGAGTGGGAGTTCTTGAAGAATGAATTGCAAAAAGCATAATCACAAGCAATCCCATGGAAGAAGAACAATGGAAAACAGCTGGAAAATCAATGTGGCTGCACAGCAAAGTGAAGGAGGAAGTGAAAAGAAAAAGGCATATGTATATAGAATGGAAGGAAGGACAAATCACTAAAAAAGAATATAGAAGTGTAGCTCAAGCTTGCAGGTATAGTGCAAGGAAAGCTAACTCTCAAAATGAGCTGAGATTGGTTGGCAGGCACAGAGCAAATTTTTTTTAAAAAAAAAGGGGGGTTCAGATAGATTTGAGGAAAGAGAATGACCAAGGAAACAGTGGGGCCTCTGTTTGGTATGCTAACAGATCACAGTGAAAAGGCAGAACTACTCAATAGCTATTTTGCTTCAGTTTTTCCCAAAAAGAAAACTGTGTACTTCCATGCAGCAGCATAGTCTTTGGTAAAGGATCTCAATTGCAAATCAAGACTGATAGGGAGTTAGTCAGGAATCACCTAGCTAATTTAAATGAGTTCATATCTTTAGGGCCAGATGAACTGCATCTCAAAGTACTGAAGGAACTTGCTTGTGTACTCTTTGGACCCCTAAGCCATCATATTTGAGAAATCTTGGAGAACAGGTGAGGTACCAAAGAACTGGAGAAGGGCAAATATTGTCCCACTCTTCACAAAAGACAAGGAAGATCTAGGAAACTGCAGACCAGTCAGTCTTGCCTCAATACCAGGAAAAATATTAGAATGGATTATGCAGGAGTCTGCCTGCAAGTGTCTTGGTGACAATGCAGGGATCAGTAGGAGCTAACATGGGTTTGTCAAGAACAAATCCTGCCAAACTAATCTTAAACCTTTTTTTTTTAAATGAAGTCACTAGTTTTGTAGATGGTCAGGGTTCTGTTTTAGGCCATTACTCTTCAACATTTTAAGCAATGACTTAGATGACAGAGTGGAGGGAAACCTTATCAAGTTTGCAGAAGACACAAAACTGGGAGGGATGGCTACTACATTGGAAGATAGGAGCAGATTTCAAAAGGACCCACACAAACTAGAATATTGGGTAGAAAGTAATAAAATGAAAGTTAATAGAGACAAATGCAAAATTCTACATTTAGGCCACAAAAATGAAATGCACAAGTATAGGGATACTTGGCTCAGTAGTATGACATGTGAAAAGGGCCTTGGGATTATCATTGATCGCAAGTTCAATATGAGCCAGCAGTAAGGTGCTGCAGCAAAGAAGGTGAATGCTCTTTTGGCTGGCATTAATAGAAGCATAGTTTCCAAGCTGAGGAAAGTAATAGTTCCACTATATTCTGCACTGGCCAGACCTCATCTAGAGTACTGCTTTCAGTTCGGAGAGCTCATTTTAAGAAGAATATAGACAAGTTGGAGCAAGTTCAGAGAAGGGCAACAAGAATGATAAAAGATACAGAGAACAAAACATACGGGGAAAGGTTGAAGGAATTGGGATACGTTTAGCTTGCTGAAAAGAAGAGTGAAGGGTGCCATGACTGCACTCTTAAAATACTTCAGGGGCTGCCTACAGAGCAGAAGGTCAGCCTGTTAACATCTGCTGCCTCAGACAGTAGGACCAGGTCTAACGGTTTGAAGGGTCAGGAAGAGTGGGTTTTGATTGACAGTAAGAGCAGTTTGGCAGTAGAACCAATTGCCTAGAGAGGTGGTGGGGTCTCTTTCTCTGCATGTCTTCAAAAAGAAGCTGGACAACTACCTGCTGGGGATCTTTAGCTGGAGATCCCACACTATATGCCCATGAGGCCCCTTGCAACTCTTTGATTCCATAACTCTGTAACTGCAACTGCGGTATGCTATTTATGCAATTGTTTTGAATGAACCCATCAAGGCATAGAATATAAGAATAAATTTATCATCTGCCCTAAGTGTGACTCCTTATGGTTGATGAAACAGTGGCAGGCAGATATAATGGCATGAATCTTTAGGAGCAGATTTCCCAAAACTGTAGTATGCAATAATGGTATTTAATATACAATTATTATATATTTTCTTAAAGGTTAAAACATTCAGTCAAAACTTTGGGGGGAGGCTTGGAATGAGCAACTGGAGTCAAAATGTTAGGGTGATCTGTTTGCAGCACAAGAACATTGTCAGTGTTCCCAGAACTCCTATTTTACTTCCCAGCTCCTACTGGCATTAAGTAGAACATTAGGGCTCCCCTTTCTGGATGAATCACTTGCTTTGAACAGTGAAGACCCACAGTAAGAAAATACAGATTATCTGCAGTATGCTCACCTCTAGCTAGGCCTAAACACTGTACCACATGTTTTTTGATCTTGGAAGCTAAGCAGAGTCAGACCTGGTTAGTTCTTGGATGGGAGACCACCAACAAATACTGTGTGCTCTAGGCAATTTTAAGAGGAAGGAACTGGCAAAACCACCTCTGAATAATCCTTGCTTTAAAAATCCTATGAAATTGATGAGGTGATCATAAGACAGGAGACTTGAAAGCACACACAAAGATACACAGATGCTCTATTTGAAATCAGTCCACAATATTTTCTGCACAATAGTCCAGGAATCCTGAGTTTGCATCTACATAGCATTCTACTCCTGAATGTCCATTTGTGGCTGCCCCCAGCTTTTGCCATGAAAACAAGATATAAGCTGTGCACAAAGAAGCAGGGTATTACAAAGGATGTTAGCAGGCCTTGGCCAAAAAAAAAAAAAAAAAGGCAGGCACCCTGGTCTGGGAATTTAAAGTTATGTCTTGAAAGAGTTGCCTTAATTGCCCATGAGAGGTTTTTATGTTTAAGTCTTATCCAGATAATCTTTTGAAGTTGTGAGCTGTCAGTGGTAAAATGGCAATAGCAGAAGACCAAATTGTTTCATACTCTTCAAACATGTGGTCCCATGGATGCATCCAGAAGATTTCCTCCAGGCTTTCAGAAGAATAAAGAGATGCTGAATAAGTCATTTCCACTGGGTTTAATTACCAGAAAATAAGATTTTGACCAATATCCAAAACAACCTTTATAATTTTAAAAACAAAACAGCCCTGTTGGTTTCTTAGTTCTGTTGAGAAAACAAAGAAAAAAACACCACCAAACAATTTTATTTTTTACAATATTTAGTATAAGTTTAATAACATATACATTTACTTATATTTTAAACAAATGTCATTCAGGTGATGCAGTCATACCTAGTATATACAGATTATATTTTGGAAGCTGAAAAACATCAGAAGTAAGCACAAGGATGCCCAAATTCATCATTGCTGTTTGTTTTTAACACATTTAATCTGGTTTTCTAAATATAACAGAAGTGTGATCTTGTAATATTATGTCTTGTTTGAATTGGTAGCCAGTCCTCTCATGTTCAGTGTCCAGCATGTGTTTCAGAAACTAAAAACTATATTTCCTCTCTTTAGGGTCCTCAAATGGTCACTGAAGAATTACACTCCATCACATTTGAAACACAGGTCTGCCTATATGGGCTGACGATAGACTTGGAAGTAAGTGCTGTCTGTCTATCTATGTTGGGGGAAGCTTACCAAGAAACAGTCCCTATTGCTCAGTAGCAAATTCCTCTATATTTCTCTCTCTCTCTCTCTCTCTCTCTCTATATATATATACACACACATACACACACACATAACTCTATTAATTATTTATATCATATTTTAAAAAATAAACATGTGCTAAATAACTGAAAGGAAAATACAGACATTAATATCCATTTTTATTTCCAAAAGTCAGTAAACAACAAATAATAATAAACAGTAAACAATAAAATAAGTTGAAGCTGAGCAAACATTTTATGTATTCTCTTCTCCCATTCTTTAATCCAACTCTCAATATACAAAGGTTAGATATCAGCCAAACTTCTGTTTATTTACTCCTTGACAGTAAGGATTAGTTTCCCAGAAATTTCCCAGAACAGTTGTTACTCCCTGATTATAAAATGCTTTCCTTTAGAGCTTTGTAAAAGATACTTTTACTGCCAGTATTTGTTGTTCTTTTTATTTTTTGCTGTTTTATATTGGACTGGATTTTATTAAGTATGCTGCTCTTGGAAAAGGGGCACCTTTGCCCTTAAAGGAACCAAGAAATATTTCTAATAGCCGCTTGTTTTCACATTTTGCTTAAACTTATGTAAACTTATCTTGGGTTGAATCCAAACTTTGAGCAGACTTACTCATATTTGGAGGGTCTCCTTTAAATATTAACAGATCTGATTTATGCTTATGTACTGTTTTGCTGGAGAGAAAGAGATTCCTCCCCGTCTCATACACATCATTATAGGTGAGTTCTGGAAAACATTATTTGTTGTAGAGATCCTTGAGGATCTCTAGCTAGTCACTGTCACCCTGAAATGCTAAACTAGATGGCCCTTTTGTCCCTCAAGGTTTCTTGGTATACAGTTATGTTGTTGATGCAATTTGTAAAATTCTGTTCCAGCTGGTGGTGTAAAATCCATGTTTTAAGAATCATTGTAAGGAGGGAATATCTGTTCAAACCCTTGAACATGCTGTCTGTAATCCAGTGACAGTTTTGTGGCCTGCATGAAGGCTTGTCCACTCAGCTGTGTTTTTAGGGCCAGCTCTACTGTTGGATAAAGTGAGGCCACTACCAGTGGCAGATTTTGGAAGTTAGCTATAAAGTGCTAGCTGTGTCCCATATGTTCTGCATTGCATACCCTGATGTCTTCAGGTATGGTGGGAGATGTGCTCTCATCATCAGTGTTGCGGATAGATTCAGAAAGCCTGTCCACTCAGATTTTGTATCTAGAATTGGAGGGATAAACTCCATTTTTTTGTCTGAGGCAGCAAAATGTCTACATGATTTCTTGTTCAAGAAAGTTCCCTCATGATGGGGTACTTAGCTGCCAGAGGCTGGGGGAATCACGCTGCCTTCCTGTGTGAATTCAGAGGGCTATCTCCCGCCACTGCAATTCCTACCTCCACCATTCAGTTAAAAAAAAACTTATTTTAACTAAAAATGCCCTCTCCGTGGACATGGGAGACATTTTTAATGATAAATAAAATAAAAGTTTTAAAAATAAAAAGTTGTGAGTTTCAGGGAGGCTCATACAGGGCACTAGCTACGCCTTTTTCCCCCCACATCTGCTTTACCACTTATTAATTAACCTGTACTTCTCTTTCTTACCTGCAAATATAAAATCTGCAAAAACACAAATATCTAGCTGGAAAGTATTTATATACTTAAATAGTCATCATTCATTTTGAGTGCAGAATTTGCTTAAGAAGAGGGTTAGCACAAATAGCCCATTATGAAGAATCTGATGGAGAAATTTGGGCTTTAAGAATGCTAGTTACTTGGAAAAATCTCTTGAGTGTATTACCAACAGTCCTACATTTTGCTTACAGCATTTTCCAGACAATTTAAAGGTACCACTAATGTATTAATTTTAGAACTGTAGCTTTACAACTGTAGCCCATCCACCATATACTTCCTCAGGCTGGAGGACCTAAAGAACCTCAAGGTAGCTTCAAGATTGGACTTCTGTAATGCACTGTATATTGGGCTACCTCTGTGCCAAGTTTAGAAACTTCAATTAGTGCAAAACATGGCAGCCAGAATGGTTACTGTTGCATCTAGGAGTGACCATATTACACCTATATTAAAATCACTCCATTGGCTGCCAATCACTTTCTGGGCAAGGTACAAAGTGTTGGTTGTTATCTTTACAGCCCTACATAATTTGGGTCCAGATTATCTACAGGATTGCCTTTTCTCATATAATCCGCCCCAAACACTCAAGGTCTATTGGGGGACATTTACTTCAGTCAGCCAGGACCAGGCTGGCAACTATTAACCATAGGACGACTTGGATGAAGGAATAGAGGGCATGCTGATCAAATGTGCAGATGACACCAAATTGGGAGAGGTTGCTAATATGCCAGAGGACAGGATCAAAATTCAAAATGACCTGGATAGATTGGAGAGCTGGGCCTAGGCTAACAAAATGAAATTCATCAGAGAGAAGTGTAAGGTCCTACACTTAGGTAGAAAAAATGGAATGCAGAAATATAGGATGGGGGACACGTGGCTGGATGGCAGTACATGTGAAAGGGATCTAGGAGTCTTAATAGACCACAAGCTGAACATGAGTCAGCAGTGTGATGCGGCAGCCAAGAAAGCCAATGCAATTCTCGGCTGCATCAATAGGAGTATGGTGTCTAGATCGAGGGAGGTACTGGTACCACTCTACTCTGCTTTGGTTAGACCTCATCTTGAATACTGTGTCCAGTTCTGGGCACCCCAATTCAAGAAGGACATGGTCAGGCTGGAGCAGGTCCAGAGGAGGGCGACCAAAATGGTGAGGGGCCTGGAAGCCAAGCCCTATGAGGATAGACTTAGAGAGCTGGGTATGTTTAGTCTATAGAAGAGAAGGTTAAGAGGGGACATGATAGCTATGTTCAAATATTTGAAGGGATGCCATGTAGAGGAGGGAGAGGGCTTGTTTTCTGCCGCTCCGGAGACCGGGACAAGGAGCAATGGATTCAAGCTGCAGGAAAGGAGATTACACTTGAACCTCAGGAAGAACTTCCTGACAGTCAGGGCTGTCCGGCAGTGGAATATGCTGCCTCGGAGTGTAGTGGAGTCTCCTTCCTTGGAGGTTTTTAAGCAGAGGCTGGATGGCCATCTGTCGGGAGTGCTTTGAGGGTGTTTCTGCATGGCAGGGGGTTGGACTGGATGGCCCCTGTGGTCTCTTCCAACTCTACATTTCTATGATTCTATGATCCTATGACTTTTTCATCAGCTGCCCTCAAATTGACCTGCTGGAAGAGATCCAACAGCTGGATATGTTGTCTGCATATAAAACAGCATTGAAGATCAAAATCTTCCAGCAGGGCTATCCAGAAGGTTTTTAAATTATTAGTTTTTAAATTGTGAATTAATTGTTTTTAATACCTATGCTTCTTGAACTGATGTTATGTTCCTTTAACTGATTATGTATTTTTAATTGGTACCCTTGTTTTTATCTGTGTTATTGTGATGGAGTATGGGGGAGTGGTATCCTGAGTGGTGGAGAGATGTCCAGCAACAGGTTGCCAGGCAACCAGAATAGCCACTCCAGAGAGAAACCCAGCCCATTAGTGAGAAGGTAGGGTTGGTATCCTAGGAGAGAAATACATATATGGAAGGCACGCTACCATAGATCATTAAAGAGGGTCTAAATAACAACTGAAAGACTTTGCCCTTTTTACATGAAGGTGGTATTTAAAGAGAAAAGGAGAGCTATATAAAGTGGCAATGCATGCTTCCATACCAGTCTGTAAGGAGAAAATGCAGACTTTGTCACAGTTATGTATCTGTTTGTTGCTGTTTTTAAATCTGTTCTTCCACAGAGGGAGACAGGTAATAAACTAATAAATAGGTAGGTAATAACTAAATAAATTAAAAAACAAAAAATAATGACTATTACTACTACTACTTGGTCTTTACTCATTAATACTGACATCAGTTATATATCTTTTTCCACTAGACGAGTTCTTTACCAGTAGTGATGATTTCTAATGTCAGCCAGTTGCCCAATGCTTGGGCTTCTATTATCTGGTATAACCTATCAACAAATGAATCTCAGGTATGTTTTGTATAGCAAATTTTCAATATTTTTTCATTAATTAAGTATGATTACATATGATTTTGTTAATTATATATGCAGGGTATGTTTCCAGGGATGTTATCTTTTCATCTGAAACTACAGATATAGGTTGGAACTCAGAATTCTCTTAAGTGTGGTGGAGTCCAACCATAGGTTGCTCCATTAGAATTAGAATTTTTGCTGATTCATCTTTTATCTTGTAGATCTCAGCATTTCTTTCTATACTGTTCTGGAGGCCCCCCTAACCTTGCAATGCCGCTTTTCAAGTGAATGAGAGGAATTCCATGGAACCAGTGGACTTGCATTCTATTTGCATACTAGTGCATATTTGCATATTTTCTATTGCACATTTCTTCCAATATATTCATTTTTATATATAGTCTTCCTTGGAGGCAAACATGACTTATATGTATGCATTTAATGTGCACATATTTGTAAGCAATTTTCCAATATATAATGCATCTTTGTGTTTCCTTATATATATGTGCTATAGACTTTTTTTATAATTAGAGAATTGAGTCACAAAACTCAGAAATGTGTGAATGCCAACAATTGAATGCATTTTAGTACATGCATACCAGTTAGACAAGTGTGACTTAGATAGCTTCACTTTAAAATGTGAACCAAATGAGTTGCTTTCTCTCCCATTCCTATTTCTGACAGGAGTATTTTTGAATTAAATGTGTGTGTGTGTGTGTGTGTGTGTGTGTACACACTGTAAATTTAGGAGAAAGATATGCATTGTATATCCCTGCCATATTACCCATAATATGTAGGAATGCTAAATTTCTTTGTGGGCACGACAGTGAGAGCAGGAGAGCTGCATAATTGTTCCTGGGTTTTTCTGGGTCACATATGTGCATATAAACATGGTCAAAAGAAGTCAGAGATTACTCCCACATAGACATGGATATATGCAGCATATGTACAACAGCCAATAATACAAGGTCATCACCTAATTCAACGTATCTCAAAAGAACAGGTTAGTAAGCAAAAATACAATACTATACAATAATTAGTAATAAACAACCAGTTTAGAATTAATGAAATGGCTGTGCATTGTCTCCTTGAAAAAATCCTAGAAAGGCCAATTCTGGAATTTTTATAAGGTGGTAAAACTAAAAAAAAAAAATCGGCAAAGCCACAGACATTAGTTTACAATGGTGCAGTACCGCAGAACGTAGCAGTGATAGCATAAGCAGTAAATTAAAGGCTTCTTATAGCAGTTGACTTGGGGAAAAGCCTTAGAAATGTTTGCAAAGCCTTTGCTCTTTTCAGAGCCTCTAAGATCACTTACAACACTACAGAAAAATAACAGAGGTAGCTAAGAAGCTGTGTTAATCTTTATCTGACTGCAGAACTTGGCTTTCTTCAACAACCCACCATCTGTTGGCTTGGGTCAATTTTTGGAAGTACTGAGCTGGCAGTTTTCATCATATATTGGCCGTGGGCTCAATTCTGACCAACTTGGTATGCTGGCAGAAAAACTTACAGGTAGGAACCATGAAAATACAAAAAACTCTTCTCACCTTTTGAACTGCAAACTGTATAAGTGAATCAAGTGTAAAACACTCATTATTTCAGACCTTTCAGCTTTCCTTCCCTGATGGGCAGCAATGTGAAGCAATGTGAAATGCTCACTAAACTGTAGATTGTGCTTGTCTTTTTAAATAATCTGCCCTTGAAGGGTTTTTCTTAACTAAACATTTTGTTGGCCTCCCATTTACTGGGCTTTCATTTATTTTCCCATAACATTCTAGGACAACAAGTTATCTATAATGACCATCAAGTTTCCTGGTCAAAATTCTGTAAGGTATGTTGTGTTAATGTATTTCAAAACAGTGCTTTCCTCCTTATTTGTGTTTCAGTATGGGTCTAGTCATGTTGCATGATAGGCTGTTTCCATACGATAAGTCTGTTCCCAAAGCCAGTTCAGTCTTTGCATGCAACTTCCACATGTTAACTTTGCTAAAGCAAATGCAAGTAAAATGGGTGGCATAGACTGGGAGACAGCCTTGCTTCATTGGCAGGTTCTTCACTGATAGACCCACACACCCAATGCAGTTTTAATTTAAATTGATGGATGAATGAATGGATAAACAAAAGAATCCACAGAGATCACCAGTTGAGTGTTGTGAGGCAAGGGAGTTTTTTTAAAATTAGGTATATCAAGTTGTTTCCAGTTCTTAGCATATATAATTCTAGCAGCAGTGGTTATATAAAATAACAGTTTCTCATATATTTTTTTCAATTTTCTTGTCTATCATATCCAACAAATATAATTCTGGTTCAATTTGTAATTTTATGCCCAAAATTTTCTCTGTCTCCAAGTGGATTGTTTTCCAATATCTTGTGGCCTTGGAACAATTCCACCACATATGGTAGAATGTTCCTTTTTTGTCTTTGCATTTCCAACATTTATTGTCAGCATTTTTATACATTCTTGCCAATTTATCAGGAGGTAAATATCCTCTTAGATACATTTTGTAAACATTTTATTTTATATTTTGTTTGGCAGTATATCCTATTCTTTTTCCAATTTTTTCCCCATTTTGCATATTAGGTTGGGTGGCCTACATTTCGTGCCCACTGAATCATAGATTCTTCGATAGTTTTCTCCTCGGTCTCCCACATAAGAAGCAATTTGTATATTTTGGAGATCAATTTCAATTTATCTTCAAATATTATCTGGTCAAATTCCATTCTTTCAGTTTGAAAACCATTCAAATTCTTCTCAATCTTCCACTTTTCTTTTAATTGCCTATGAAGCAGCCAATGACATTTTAATCCATCTTCTCTAAGTTCATCCTGTGTTTTATACTCTACTTCATCTCCATTTATCTTTGTCAAATCTTTGAATGTTATCCATCTTCCGTAAAATATATTTTCTTTTTTGTAAAAAGCTTCAAGAGGTGAAAGCCACATAGGAGTTTTAGGATATAATCTCATTCTGTATTTTTTCCAGATCTTCAATAGTGATTTTCTTATGTAATGGTTATTAAATTCACTATGTATTCTATCTTTATGATATCCTAAGTAGGCATGCCACCCAAATGCCAATCCTTCCCCCTCCAACTTCAATAGCTTATCTGTATCCAGCATGATCCATTCCTTAATCCATTCTAGACAGCAAGTGGTAGTAGAGCTGTAAATTTGGAAGTCCCAAACGTCCCCTTTCTTTTATGTCACACATGATTTTATATTTCACTCTGGGTTTTTTCCCTTCCCAGATAAAATGAAGGATGTCTTTTCGCCAACTATTAAATACACTTCATTGATAATCACTGAGATTGTCTGGAATAAAAATAAGAGTTTCGGGAGGATTGATATTTTGATTGTAGAAATTCGGCCCAAAAAAGATAAATTCAGTTTTTTCCATCTCTGAAGATTGTTTTTGATCTCTTTCCAATTTTTTTCATAGTTGTTCTTAAATAAATCTGAGTTTTTCTTCATCAAATATATTCCCAAATATCTTACTTTTGTAGAGATTGCAAATCCTGATTTTTGGGTTAATTCCTTCTCCTCTTCTTTATTTATATTCTTTGTCAATAAATTCGTTTTCTCTTCATTTACTCTCAATCCAGAGATTTCTCCAAACTCTTTTAAAAGTGTTTTCAATTCTTCAGTGCTCTTAATCGGATCCTCTAGTATTATAGCTACGTCATCAGCAAAGGCTCTACTCTTATACTCCTCACCTTTTACTTTGACTCCATGAATCTTATGTTTGATTTAACGTTTATAATCAGTGTTTCTATAGCTACTAGGAATAATAAAGGGGAGATCGGGCATTCATGTTGAGTGCCTCTGTAATGTTGCTAAGAAAAAAAATTAGAGAGTTACAGGGATCTTTTGCAAAGGGCTAATTACAATTCATTGTGTTTTCTTTTAAAATATGTTGGAACTGCCTATGGGGAAAAATACATATTCAGATGATAACATGATCATATGTGGGGAAAATCTCTGTGTTGCTTATTACGGAATACATAATTTACAAAAAAATTTCGATAGGTAGGTGGAATCATTTGATTCTGTATCCCATCATTTCTCTGCTCTAGAAGTTGAACAATGAAGAGATGGGCTGTGCAAATTTTGGACCTGCTAGGGAACATACATATTTATTCTTGTTTATCAAAATATTTATATCTTGCTGTATATTGTGTCTCTTCAGAGTAAAACTAAATGAATAAATAGATCACTATTTTCCTTAAAATAATACTAACTTCTGTAACTGTATATCTAATCTGCTTTATAAACAGGAGCACTTGCCTGGTAAATCATTTACATTTTGGGTATGGCTTGAAGCAATCTTGGAGCTAATTAAAAAACATATTCTTCCTCTTTGGATTGATGGGTGAGTAGCATTTTGGTTTTTGTACATCATGTACAGCCATGTACATTGGCTGTGAAGAAGGCTGTTAATCTTTTCTTTTTATCAAATAAGTAGTACCACCACTGGGTACAGCCCAACACAATTTAAGGACTTTTAAGTCGCACGATTTCAATGAATTAAGCATATGCAGAAATAAGGGAAGGTGGTACAAGGACAATTCAGCTTCAGACAAGGTAGCTCAGATGGTCATTCAGACTTCTTTTCCCTACTTTGTGCTCTCTAGGCATGTTAAACTAGAACTATTGTCATTTCCAGCTGACATTGGTCATGATAGCTAGAGATCCTGGGAATGCCAGATTGGAGAAGGTTGATAATATTTTCTGCCATCCTTGTTTCTTGCTACCTCAGCCTGCATATCAGTTGCAAAAGGCTTTGCACAGTGCAGTTGCTTTAACACAGTAGTTGTGGTATTCAAAATGTGGTATCTTCGGTGTTTTCCAGTACCTTGATTCACAAACAAAGTGGCATATACAGGCAATCCCATTTAGTTTTTGTCATTCATGGTGGACTAGAGGATAAGACTTGGCTATAGGCATGTGTGGACATACAGCTATCATTCTTTTTCCTGCATTTTAGAGAAGTGTTATGAATTCTGTGAGCCACCACAAGTATTTTGCTTAGTTGCTGGGAACTGCAGCCAAACCATGTGTTATTCTATCTTCTGAGAACCTGAAACTTTAAAACCAAAGCAGAGAGTTTTGAATGTGATTGAAGAAGCAGCGTCAGGAAAAGGAGGCTGGAATTCACTATGGCAGTTATGAATGTGTGACTATCTTAGTTATGCAGCTACATAGAATCTCCTGATCCACCCATCCCCATTTCAATTTACTGGGTAATAGCTACTGCGATCAATGGGGGTCTGGTCCCCTATTGATCAGGAAGCAGTTGATCTATGTTTCCACCTCCTCCTGTGAGCAATCTCTGTTATGACAGCCAGAAGCAAGTCCCCTGTTGCAATTCCTCCTCACACCAGATATTGCTTGCATAAGGGGTGGGTTAGTGGGAGCATCAGTCAGCTGATTTCCAGTCAACAGGGGAACAGAACCCCATTGATCACAGCTGCCACCACCCAGTCAGTGGGGACTGAGGGACTTTCACTGTGTCCTTCTATATCCTCTAAACTAGCAAATATGTGGGGATCATGAATATGAACCAGTCATGAATGCATAACTCAAGGTTGTGCGTTCGTAACTGTCTAGTGAATTCTGGCTGGAGTGTTTAAGAACACTTCTTTTTTTTCTCCTATTTGCCCTGCTAGGAAGAAAGTACAGTTATTTTATATGCTGTTTTCCCATTCCAGCAAGGTTAATTGCTGGGGAGGGGGTATTTAAAGTGGCAAAACACCGGAGGAAGCATAGTCTACTAGTGTGTTCAGAATACGACACTGACTGATCCTGTATAATAAGCAGCTTAACAGTGTTATATTATCAGTTCTTTGAGACAGCTGAATAACATTTTGCCAAGTGAAATGTTTGGTGATTTCCAACAGGCATGTGTTTACATAAAGCTGCCATTTCTTCTCTGGTTCATTTACAGATGTATTATGGGATTTGTTAGCAAAGAGAAGGAGCGAAGTTTGCTTAAGGACAAGATGCCAGGGACATTTTTATTGAGATTCAGTGAAAGCAACTTAGGAGGGATTACCTTTACATGGGTATCCCGGTCAGAAAACGGTAAGTATCGTATTTTAAAAGTACCAAACACTTCACTCTATCCCTCAATGAACAGAAGCAGCAGTATGGAACTTGGATGCCAAAAGAGAATTGTGCACCTTTCCACACACACACCCTTTTTATACATGCTGAATTGCCAGTGCCAAACTACTTTTTCAACTTGCAGTGTTCCCAGTGCCTGTAATTCTTGTGACAGGGCTTGCTTTTTTTCCCTCAGACTGGTATAGCAGCTTCCCAATCTGATAAGGTTAGGCTGCTCTGACACTCAGGATAGCCACACCCCCCAGAATGCCACTACAGTCCTTTTTCATTATTGGAAGTAAACATACAGAGTAAATATTGCTGTTGACCATTGCATTTTGTTGTCATAGTTCTCTACTAAAAAACAAAACAAAACAGAGATGGTGTTTATGTTATCAGCCTTCAGCATCAACTTCTACACCAGCAGCAACATTTTATTGCCACTGTGATACTGCACAGTAATCTTTTATGTAGCAAATTTTGGGGGGTCCTTTAGCTGTTAAAGAAAAGGATGGATCCATGGCACATTCTTAATAGGACAGCATGTGTACACTGAACATTCATTTTAAAAAAAGAAAGCTGTGATTTTTTTCCCTATTTTTTTCTTAAATCCTGCAAAAGATTATCTGTCTTCTTATTAATACTTATGCTCTCTCCACAGGGGAAGTGACTTTCCATTCTGTCGAACCATATAACAAGGGTCGTTTAACAGCACTGCCATTTGCTGACATTTTACGAGATTACAAAGTTATTATGGCAGACAATGTTCCTGAAAACCCACTGAAATATCTTTATCCAGATATCCCCAAAGACACAGCCTTTGGGAGGCATTACAGCTCTCAGCCCAGTGAAGGTTGGATATTGTTGTCAATACCTTCTCTTGTTAAGATTTCCTTCCCACAGTGTTACATTTGAAAGGAAGCAGTGTTAATCTAAAAAATGGTGTGATTTCTTTTCATTAATAAAATCATGTATGACCCATCCAGATATTATCACTGCACATTGCAGCATCCACAGCAGTTTATAATTGAAATGATTTTAAAACCAGCAGAGAAGGAAAAACAGAAATTATTTTGGGAAAACAATTCAGCAATCAATTGAAACAAAAGCGTTTTCATCTGGCACTAGAACAGTGAGGAAGCAGGGGAGATGTTATCTCTCAGGCCAGGCTGTCTGGATGTACTGCCAACCAGATTTCTGTCATTATGAAAACACAGTGAAGATCATCTCTCAATAAACTGAATGAATGGATGGGAGAGACAGTGTTTTAGATCAGTGCTGGAGAACATGTGTCCCTCCTGACAATGTTGTACTATAGTTTTCATCAGCCATAGTCAGCATACAAAGGATGGTGTAAATGGTAGTCAGCAACATCTGGAAGGCCACGGACTCTTTAGTCCTGAATAAGGTACCCTGAGACTAAACTGCTTAGAAGAAGAAGGGCATTATTATACCAGAAGTAACTTATATTTCAATGAAAGCAGATAAAGATACACAATATATGCAGATGAATATACACAGTAATGATGCTGTATCTTTGTGTATACAGCAGAATATCTTGTGTATACAGCACAGTCTTACGCCTGCCCTCAAATGTCCAATTGAAGTCAATTGAATTCTCAGGAAAGTTGGTATATCATTTTACCCCCAATTCCTACTCCCCCCCCCAAAAAAAATTATGTATATGTTTAGCTGGTATAGAAAGATAAAGGGGGGGGACATAACAAGAGGAATGAACTACCCATGTGCAAATGTATACAACAGCCCTTCTCATAGTATTTTTCTTTAAGGTAGCCCATAGAGGTGGCAGATTTGAGTGTAAGGACATGGGGTAGGGAAAATGATGGTATACTACCTTCCTCACATTTGGGAAGAAAATAGTGGGGTGAATAGGTGGGCAGGCTGTAGTATCTTTTGAAGGAGTAAAAGGTCAACAGGGATAGGTTTAAATATTGCTTTCAATTCTTCTGTTCTGTTGAAAAACAGAAGAGAGAAAGAAAAAAAGAATGGATTGGAAAAGAAAGGCAGAAGTTACAGTCTCAGAACGTAATTTATCACTTAGACAAAAGTTTGGGTTTCATTACATGTCATGTGTAGTTTGCTCCCAAGATGAATTTTCAAACATATGACTCACTTCCCTTAAGTAACAAAAGTTAAACAAATCTGTTATTAGTGAATGGTCAGAAAGGATGTGAAAATCTCTTAAAATTATAGAAACAGAGCATGAGATGGAAGAAAAAGGTTTAATAAGTTTAGGGTAAAATGTATCGAGCTGTGATTGCAAACATGGAGAATGTTGCATAATAAATTGATTAACTGAATACAACTTTGCTCACTTGGGCCATTAACTGGATGGTTTTACCCTGATCCTGAGATCTCTTCCTCGGTACAACAGTGGTGGGAGCACTGTAGATACAACACATGGCTGTTCTGTATAGGGTTCCACTGTGTGTAGACCAAAAGAACATAAGAGAGCAGGAAGCTGTTTCTATAAAATCAGAATTGCTGCTGCTTCTCTAGCCCAGGACTGTCTGCACCGAAGACAGTTGCTCTTTGGGGTCTTAGGTAGAGATTGTTGACATCACATTGCAAGCTGATCCTTTTGAAAAATGGGAATGCCAAGCACTGAATTTGGAAACCTTTTCATTTAAAGCAAAGGTTCCTCTTCACAGTTTCTACTGCCTACCGTCTTCCATGAAGCTCAGATTCATGTGTACCATGTAGTGGCATCCCATTGCATATTGAAAACCAGAGTGGATCTAGTTCTCATTACAGATTTAATGTGCATAATGTCCAATTTTGTTCTACTTTTAGTGCCAAGACCTACAGAAGGAGGAACCAAAGGCTACGTCCCCTCTGTATTTATTCCCGTTTCCAAAATGTGAGTAGTCATCATTTACTCATCTTTGTGTGGAAAGTCTGGCAAATCAGTGCTCTGGGAAGCTTGTTGTTTTTGAATGAGGTGAAATTCCTTGCTCTGCTGTGTTTCAGCATCTACTGCTTATAATAGCCAAGGCTCCCTCAAGCTCAACTGACAAGGCAAATCCACTATTTGGAAATAAATACTTTTACTATTTATATTGTTTGAAATAGGCATTACAAAGGACTGAGCTTCATCATGCAATATGTGAAGTAATAATGAAGAAAATGCCCACATGCCTCTCCCTTACCACTGCACAGCTCCAATTCACTCTGAACATCTAGGACGGGGGGAGGAGTTTTTAGGCCAAATTGCATGGCTTTATAGCATGGGTGAGGATTGTGTGGGCTGTTTGTCTCCTCCCATCTGGTTGGGTGCTCCCACCCAGGTCGCCACTTCTTCCACCAAAGCTACCAGAGTTTTTGCTGCCATCCCAGAAATTCTGTTAGGAGGTGTAGTGCATGGGAAGTGCCCAACTTGTTTCCTGGAAATGCTGTTGAGAAACAAGACTTGTGCTTCTTCTATGCAAAGAGCTTAGAAGTTAGAAGTTGCAAGCCCACTGTTACCTGTAGCTAGTTACTATTTGGGGTAATAAAGTTACATTTTGATAAGTAAGAGCAAATTCATAATGCATTACAATTTCTAAGTATTTTCAACTTTAGAAATTTTTCAACTTTTATGCTATTCTTTTATCAGTTCTAAGAGAATTTTCTCTAAAATGTGACACATAATTATGGAAAAGTAACAAGGAATTATAGGGTTATGATTATGTAGTGTGAATGGGCCCCTGGTATGAATAAACTACTTGGGAAGCCTTTTGGTCATGACAGACATTACAACAGTGTCTCATTCTCTTATTATTAAATAACATGCTGCATCACAGGATTTTCTGCCATGTATGATTCATTAAGGATATCATTTTTGTCTGTTTGTTCTTAAGTCTGAACGATTCAACAGACCCACCTTCACCATCAGACCTTCTCCCCATGTCTCCCAGCGTCTATGCTGTTTTGAGAGAACACCTAAGTCCTACTGTAATGGAAACTGCTGTACGTTAACAGGTTATTTTTTAACTTACAACCTAATGCTAAGCAAACAAGGGACTGGTGTGGGAAAAGTAAGCAAATCACTGCTAGACGCTGCCTGAATCATGAAACACTAAAGCTGGGTTCCATTGCCATTCACAAAATAATAAGTATAGTGTTATCATCTGCTAGTAGCCACTATTAGAACCAGCATGGTTCTGAGAGTTGGACTGTGAGCCTGGAGGCCAGGATTCAGTT
Organism: Cyclura pinguis; assembly: GCA_030412105.1. Lineage (NCBI taxonomy): Eukaryota > Metazoa > Chordata > Lepidosauria > Squamata > Iguanidae > Cyclura > Cyclura pinguis. The sequence goes on from CM059599.1 coordinate 209,571,487, forward strand.
CCCCACTCAGCCATGGAAACCCACTGAATGACTCTGAGTGTGTCACACTCTCAGCTAGAAAACCCCATGATAGGTTCACTTGAGGTTCACCATAAATTGGAAACAACTTGAAGGCACACAACAACAACAACAACAACAAGAAGGAGCTACTTGTTAGCTAAGGTAAATTTAGGAATATTTTTATTGGAATACAGATGGTATTGCTGAGGCATCCTTACTTAGACTTGCTTTATGTTTATCTACTCTAAAAGAATAAGCTGTTTTGAAGTGACAGTTGTCTTTTAAATAAGTAAACTTAAATCAAAGTGGAGGCAAGAGAATGAAATGCTATGTGCAAAACAGAGGGCTGAGTTAGTCCCATATTTGTTTGGTCCCAGTGCTCCAACAGCTTCTTAAGGAAGAGATGAATAGCTGGTCAGCAGGTGGATAAAAGTTGGTGAGAAAAATAAGAGTGAAAAAGTTAAAATTTCTTAAAATATTTAGGAGGCCATAGACCACTCGGTTTCCAAATTAAATCCTTGTTGCAGCTCTAAAGAGCTCCTTGTGTAAATACACCTGTGAAATCATGTTTGCTGCCCTAAAGTTCCAGAAACTGTTCATTTAATAACCAAGGATCCATGTCTACCAAATTATGCTTCAAGTTGCTTTGTAGTTAAGCAGCTGTCTGGGGCAACTGAATAATCTGCAATTTTAACCAAACCTCTTGCGCCTATATTTTATTCTCCATGACAAGCAGGTCTTTGTAACTCACAGGCTTGCATATTGCTCCATCAGCCAAGGAAAAGAGCTCATCTTGCGTACTGCTTCCTCTGTCAAACAAATATGACACTAGCTCCCAAAATATAGTTGGCATTAAAAAAAAGAAGTAGAATTGCTCCAGTTAATTGTATAATTGTGTCTTTGGGGTTTAACACTGTAACTGCACTTTGTAGAAAATTACATTGCTATTGGTATTGCTGTTTTTTTAAATGAGGAGGAAATGTACTTACTGCTTACTTCAGCTTTCATTTTTCACAGTGTTGCTGTTTTCATGAGTTTTTGCCATATCTGGCCTTATTACATGTAAGAAAAAAAACCATGGCAAATGAACTGATGTGTTCTTCTTTTCTTCTAGATGAGTTCTCCATATTCAGCTGACTGACATTCATATATTGAAGAATCTGAAGTATCAGTGTAGATATGTTTTTAAAGAGGCATACCTAAATGAATTTTTTCCGTGTTTCCCTTGTAAATATGGATATGCACTTGCACTTACTCGTCTCTTCTTGGGTTTAAACATTGCTTCTTGGGATTCACATGGACCTCCAGATGTTGTTGGATTGAATCTCCCATCATTCCTCCCCATTGGCTATGCTGGCTAATGGGACCTGAAGTCCAACAATATTTGAACAGTGCCTGTCTTGGTTGAGACATAATGTTAAGACATAATTTAGCTTTATAAGAACTAGCTGGGGCAAGATTTGGGCTCACTTGTTTTCCTACTCTCCTCTTTGAAGTTTGGCCCTTGTTTGTTTGAAATAACCGCATGTGGTACAAGTCACAGTTACCTGAGTTACCTGAGTTTGGAGATAACAGGAAACAATAGTTATTCAGATCTGAAAATGGAAGCATTCTGTTTCTCACCTCACACACAAAGTGGTGGTGAGGGAGAGAGAGCATAAACCTGAGTCTTCTGCTTGCAGTGTTCAGCTGCACCAAGCTGAATTGGCCTAGGAGCACGTTGTTTTCATTAAAAAAAAAAAAGCAGTGGAGAGGAAGAATGAAGAAAATAACCTAATACTGACAAGCTGAACACAGATCTGTTGCAACAGGCCTGATAATTTGATATATACTCTTATTTACTCTGTTCAGATAGGATTTAATAGAGATTGATGGTAAAATTCAGGCTGGACTTTCAGTTTCTCTTTCTCAGGAGATTAAAGTTATATGATACACCAGACAAACTGAGTGAAGTTGTGCTCATGCAAATGGAAGTAAGCTAGACAAAACAGAAGAGTTAAATAAGGCAGGTTGGAATACTGGAATAGAGGATGGAAGGACCTCTACACTTTGCCACAAAGTTAAAATACCTGTCACTATACCCATTTAAATGTTATAACCCGCTCTGCTGAGTTGTAAATTAACATATTTGATCATATTTGCACTGTTGATTAAAATTTGAGCTATCTCTTGATTATTTATATAATCTTATTTTAAATAGGGTGGAGCACGCACATGCACACACACACGCATGCGTGCACACATACACACACTATACCAGATGTAGGAGAGCAGCATCTCTCCCACAAAAAATTCAGATTTTCCTCTCCAGGAAAAGGCCTCTCAGGGCTTATGCCAGGTTCCTGCTGCACATGATTTGGGCACAGTAAAGACCTTTTCCAAACTGGAGTCAGTTCAAAATCTAGGGAAAAAAAACTTGGACCAAAAACAGTTTGGGTGCAGACCTACTGAAATTGCCCCCCATTGTCCCTGAACAGCACCTGGAGGGGGATGGATGGGCCCCTGACCTAGAGCTTCTGGACTGCATTTTGCACATCCAGTTTAAATCAGTCCTCCTTGATTGAATTTTTGTCGCAGTTCACAAGCTTTCCTTCACCCTGTCAGTTCTCAATCTTGATCTACAATTTTTGGAGACATTCCATCCACCATATTCCAGTAATAATTCATATAGATTATTTGCAGTCTTTCTGTGATATAAAATGGAGCAGCAACTGGCTATATTGTTCAAAACCAGCCTTCCCCAACCTTGGTTCCCTAGATGTTGTTGAACTACACTTCCAGTGATACCCAGCAAGCACAGTAAATGGTCAGGAGTGATGGAAATTGTAGTCCAACAACTTCTGGGGACACACAGTTGGGAAAAGCTACTTGAAATGGTCCCAAAATCTATCTGTGCTTTGGTTCCACATCTGTACAACAGTTTAATGTAAATCTCTCTAGCATATTAGAAGATGGGTGGTTGCTTTCACAATCAGACATATGGGCAGTGGTTATCATATTTGTGTCCTTAGATTTATTTCATTTTATTCATATAGCAAACTGTGAAATAGGTTAGGCAGAATTTGCCCTTAAACATACACATTCTTCCAAAGTTTTCAAAGAAATAGCCATGTTGGTCTCTTGCAGCATGAGGAGGAGGAAGGAGAAAAAGAAGAAAAAAAGGAATGTAGCAGCCCCTTTAAAACTAGCCAGTTTTTATTTTAGCACAAACTGTAACTAATATCAGTCCATTTCTTCAGATGCAGTGCAGAGTGATACATCAGGGGTGCATTTATGTGTTCCTCCAATGTGATTTATGCCATCCTATGCCAGCAATTCCCCTCTATACTCTACATTGGATAAATAGGATAGTCTCTATGCAAGTGGATAAGTGGGCATAAATCTGAGATTGGAAATGGTTGTACTCAAAAACCAGTTGCAGAACATTTCAACTTTCCTGGACGCACAATACTGGATTTCCAGGCCGCAGTCCTTGAACAAGGAAATTATAAAGGAAGACTAGAAACAGCTGAATCGAATTATACTCACAAATTTCAATGCATTAGCATTGACAATGGCTTCATGGCACACTACAAATATTAATACAAGAGTCCTTGTGACATAACAAAACGAATTCTCTCAGAGAAAGTTTTGAACCCAAGGAAACTGAGTGTCGGTAGGCAGCTTTATTGCTTTCACCTATCAACAATAACATCACTGTAAAAATCAGAAAGACCCGCATTACTTCACCCAGCCCTTTTTGAAAATGTAGGGCCAAAGGTCCTGATTTGCATCTGTCTGGATCCTATTACATTCTATCCCACTCTCACAACTGTATAAATACACTTTATAACCTGAGGCTTTAATATCTATACCACATCTGAAGAACTGAGTTGATGCACACGAAAGCTCATCTACTATTTAGAAGTCAATGTTTGTGAGTCTGTCTGTCTGTCTGCGTCAGGCAGGCAAAGACCTCATACGATTGGCTGAGTGAGGTGAGAAGACTTCGTATGATTGGCTGGCTGTGAAGATTCCATGGAATCCTGGGGTTGGCAGTTTAGGGAGGGGCAGTTTAGAATTCCTAGCTGAGAGCTCTTGGGCCTCAGGCCGGTTGCTATGGAGATGAGGCCTACCGTCAATAAGGATGCCAGAAAACATTAGAGAGGCGTATGTGAGAAAAATTAAAGTGACGTACACAACATAGTTACAAAGTCTTCTCGTCTCATACAGTGGATTATATGGGTTCCATATGTGAGGAATCTTAAAAGCTGAAATTCAAAACAAAAAATGCTTCAAGAAAAATGTAAAGCCAGTGCACAAATTCAACAGAAAGCAAAAAAAAAAAAAAAAAAGGACAGTACATCAACATCACCAGACAACACAGATTGGATTAGGGAATATGGGGATAAGTTACAGGTACGGGAATAGGCCAGTTGCTATGGAGAAGATGCCTAGCAGCAAGGAGGAGGAGAGTGTATTCCTGCAGAAATCCAACCTCTGAATGTTAACAACTCTGAATAAAAGATTGGATTGGGGAATCTGGGGAAAATTGACAGGTACAGAAATAGGCCGGGTGCTATGGACACGAGGCCTAGTAACGAGGAGGACAGTGTACTCCCTCAGGAACCCAAACTGTGTGTGTAAATAACTGAATACAGATTGCGTTGGGAAATATGGAGCAAAGTTACAGGAAATGGAGAAGACAAGTTTGCTGAGTTCTTAAGCGGAAAATAAAAACCCCAGGCGACGCCAGGTAAACATGCTAGTGCTAAAATAAAACCAAGTTAGTCTGTGGTGGTGGTGCTACATTCTTTCTTTCCCTCCCCCCTCTTCCCTTCCTCCTTTTTTATATTCTTCCATAATTTTCCATGACATTCAAATCAGACAAAGCATGCTTTATGTAGACGAGGAAGTGAAGACAAGCAAGCAGAGCAAGCACTCAGGTGTCGGACAGGGGAACACAAATCAGAGTCATGGTCCCAATGGCTGAGGAAACCTAGTACTGCCTGAAGTCCAAGCAATCTGAACTTCTTACATTCAGCAAATCTTGTTAGTACATCACGCTGCCTATGAATACTGTCAAATCATAGTGGCTTCATATATAAAGATGTTGATAGTTTGTAAGAACAGAAAGCCAGTTGCATTTTGTTTTCTAAAGAGAGTGTGGGTTGTTTTCAGGTTTGACAACTGTGACAGACTTCGCTCACAGACAGCTCTTAGAAATAAATTCTTTATAGCCATGAAGCCAAACTGTGGTTCTTGAATCACATGCCACATTTGAGTCCCAAACAGTGGATGAGAATATGATTTTAAAAATTAGCCCTCCATCGTGAATGAATACTGAAAGACAGGAACAAGATTCTTTTCCATTTGAAGAACAGCCAGAGCAAGAATATGTCTTGCAGACATTAGGGTTTATGTAACAAAAACCTGGCAGTGACAGAACGACACAGGAGAAAGTGGAACATCCTGATGGATGGGTAAATTATTATTATTATGCTATTATTAAGACACAGCAGGATTACGATAAAATATTTTAGGACAGCAGAAAAAAAAATAGTTATTCTTCTGTACAACTTTTTCTGGATTAACTGCTTGCTGTGGCATTTCTTTCAAATGACCCTATTCTGTGACTCTCTTGTGTTGCTTCTTAACATGATTTACATTGTATTTATTATTGTGTCACTATTACTACAATTAGGGAAGGGGGCTCTCCTTGGAAGCTGCCTTGGTAGCCTGGGGGGCAGCGAGCAAAAGGCAGGATAGAAATTGTCTCAAATAAACAAATTTTTGACGAGGAAAGACCATCATAAAATATGTAGCTATATTTTACCTGCTATTTTGTAAAGTTGATTGTAGTTCAGTTGATGTAAATATGACTTGCATCTAGATGTGGCAGTCCAATGAATGACAGAATCCCTTCATCTGCAATAGGGATGTAATTCTTTGCTAATTTTCTTCTGGAAGGAAACAATGAGTAATTCTAGCAGTTTTCTAGCACTGTGAGACAGTCTGCAAAAGCTTTGCACTTTTGAAAGATTGGTTCTGTGCAAAATTGACATGTGGTGTCTGCACAGAAAACAGCATTTCTTGCACAGAAAATAATGCTTAATGCTTTTTTCTGCATAATAATGCTTTTTTTTACACAAAGTAAGCACATGCAAATTTTGCAAAGAAGCAGTCCCTAGTTATAGCATTATCTGTGCAGAAAATATTTTGTTTCTGCAGAGAAAATGCTTTTTTTTTTTTACACAATCATGTCCAAATGTTGTGCAGAAGTGCTGTACCGCACTGATGGTTGTCACTCTAAGATTCTTCTCATCAGGGTTTCTCAACATTCGAGAAATACATTTTTCAACCTTTTTTTTTTTAAATTCATATATTCTTTCCATTCCTGCTTCACAGACATTGAGGTTATCCTGAGACTTTATCCTCAGTGGGGTAGAGAAGGAGATGCTCACCAATTCTCTAGCATCTCTCCATGTTATTCTTGATGTTATTCCTGAGCAGATTTTTGGGGGCTGTAAGAGAACCTAAGGAAAATTGGATCCCTGTTAAATGGGAATACCATTGCAGATTTACCAGTGTTCAAAGCAAAAGTGGTTACACTTCACATGACCTCATTCCTATGGTTGCATTGACTTCTCAGTACGGCAAACAGAGCTCACAAAATTGTGCTTCTCTGACTTTTCATACTCACAGCAGCCCAGATATATACTGAGAAGCCAGTTCTGGCAATGAGGAAAAGAAGGTGGAGTGGGATGCAGGGGCTTACGTGTAACTAGAGGGGGAAATGGTTAAAAAAAAAAATCAGCAATTGACTTGTGGTTGTGAAGGTGTCTTTCACTTACATACAATCCTACCCAGTGTTCCAATATCCCATGTACAGCCATAGTTTCAGGTCTGTTCTAACTGGTTGGCAAGGGTAATGCCTCTAAACAGTACTAAATACCTCCAGCATGAAATGGCCAGTAGTAATGTTCTTCATAATGAAATTTCCCCCAGCTGCAGCAAAAATAGGGTTCCAAGTTCATGCTAGCACTTGAACCTCACCTGCCATAGTGCTATCCTGCTGTCCAAGGAAAGTGGTCATATCAGACTGATCTGAGTTCATCCTCAAGACACGTTTAAAACTGTTTCTTTGCAATATGAGGTTGACAACACATAAAGTACTTCAATGAAAACTAACATGTAGCCTTGGCTTTCAACTGTTCACCCAAGAAGTTCTCTGAGCAACTACTTACCTGTTGTTCTTTGCAATCGTATGCATGCTCACATGAGGGTAGGCCCCACTGAAACCAGTGGGATTTGCTTCTGAATATATAAGCAAATGAATAAATAAATAGCCAGCATGGCGTAGTAGTCTTGAGTGTTGGTCTAGGACTCCAAGAGATCACGGTCCAAATCCTTGCTCAAACATGGAAACCCACTGGATGACCATGGGCAAGTCACACTCTCTCAGCCTTAGATGAAGATGATGGCAAACCTCCTGTGAATAAATTTTACCAAGAAAACCTTTTGAGAGGGTTGCTGTAAGTTAGAGTTGATATGAAGGCGATTAACAACAACATATAAACATAGGTTTGCATTCTCTCATTCAAGTCAATCACCATTTTTATGAAATGCAAACTACTGTTCATTTCACCAAAAGAAGGTGTCCATTTATGTTTTCAACAAACCTGTGGAAATCTTTCTTTTTCGAAACCTGAAGTATATTTCTACAGCATTTCTGCCCATCAGTTTAAACCTTCAGATTCTGGTACTCTAGAGAAGTTGCAGGAAACCCGGGGAGTTCAAGATGGGCTAAACCTTATAAAGTAGTACAACAGGGGTTCTTCTCATCAAACAAAAAATGACAGATGGCCCTGCCCTGTTTTTTGTGGGGGTACCCTTTTAGTCCCACCTTCCTGATTTTGAGGTGCCCCTTGAGGATGTCTCTTTTGGGATCCACTCTTGATCTCCCTAGGTTCTAAGGATTCAGAACCTCCCACAGGTCTGTGGGACCCCTTAGAGTCCTCTCCTGAATCTCAAATACCCCCCCCCCCAAGAGGGTAGGTATCTGTTGTGCAAACATGTTTTTGGGTGTGTTGTGTTGACCCCTCTTTGAGCTCATCCTGGGGACCTCAACCACAGGAACAGCTTTCAAGACTGTTGGAGCTTCTTCAAGTGTATGACTGTGCTTTTAAGGTGATAACAGGCAGCCACAAGTATTGTGCAAATTTGTTTTTTGGGATGGGGGTGTCATACCTCTCTTACTTGGTCTCAGCACCTCCATGGAGAGGTCTAGGTTTCCAGGCCAACAGAACTCAGGAAGAAAGTCCTTCACTCTTCAGCAGTGTACTGTTGTTAAAAAGTGGTTTAAAAGCCCTAGCCATTTATTATCCTGCATCCATAGCTTCTGGGGAAAGATCAGATGCTGAACCAACTACATAAGCAGCAGTAGGAAACAGCAAATCTCCACGCCCAGCTAACAGCACAAAGAACTAAGACAGCTGGTTCACATGGCTTTGACAGCTATACAGAAAAACATACCATACTATTAAAAAAAAAAAAGCTATTTATCTGCATACTTCTGATGTCTCCTATTTTCCTTCCTATTTTTTCTGTTAACCCCTGTTAAACACAAATCAGACAATAATTAACTCCTGAGTGTAACTTTATGCTAAAGTAATAGCTCATTTCTGCTAAGTTAAAAAAACAAAACAGCACTGACCCGTTAGAAGAAGGTTCTATATTTAGACTTCTGTCTTTGGTTCTGATTCTGGAAAGCCTGAAAGGTCTTTCAACATTCTCGAAATCCATCCCCTACTTGGGCCCCTATCTTTCAAAGTGTCCCCCTTATTGGTTAATTTGAGCAGACTATTATTTATTATAATTTTGGCCTGCCTAATAGCCTGTTCCTCTCTCCTGCCTTTTAATTTTGTTCATCCCGTTGGATAATCTAAACACCTTTATTTCCAAAAGACCTGATAGGCTGTTGCTCTATCTTTCAGGTTTGATGTGTTTCAGTAACGTCTGAAGCCCTGCCATCCCCATCCCACCATATTCCCTCATTAGATAAGAGCTGCTTATCAACTATTGTCTGCTGTCCCACTTCTTCCATAAACCCCCCTGCATTCACCACCACAACCCTGCTGAGAAAAAAGTTGCATTGTTTCAAAAGCTGTGTCTTATATTTATTTGTTGACATAAGATTTCTCACAGAATTGACAGGATCTGATATAAAAACTGAAAAACGTATCTATTTAAATTGTAGGATGTATATATCTTGCTCTTGTATCCCAGTCTTTAACATGACTTCTAAAGAGTTTTTCCGGGCTTGGAAGTTTCTCAAAAGAGATCCTACTCCCTCTCTAAAACTCCTAGCTTCCCTCAGTTTTCAATCTAGCTGCATTGGCCCTGGATATGTGCTCCAATAAAGGCCCTTTATTATAACTCTCTGCTTTACTGATATGCCTGCAAACTAAACACTACTGCCTCTATATCTTCCCGCTTTCCAAGTTTGCTACGAGACAGCACTTAGAACTCCCCATACTTACACTTTGCATAGCCTCCACATTTTTTATCCACTGTGGAAAAGAAAATTACCATCAGACATCTCACTGGATAGTCCATACCCATCATCAATACCTTCATCCTATATGCATATCCACTATCATCAGACCTCACTCCAATATTTTCTACCCTGGAACTTTTCCCATAAATTCTGCTGAACTCTCTGGCTGGACATTTTGTGGCAATTGTACTATGTGGTCTGGAGCAGGGCCAAGGCACATATACATCAAGTGACACAATATCAGTGGGCTGCTACTAATTTCCCATGCTCCTGTTTGGTAAAAACGGAGGTGTATGTGTATCAGCTAGATCAATAACACCCGCATTCTGTATGTTTTCAAAGATGCTGACACAAATATGAGGGTGTGTGGAAACACACTTGTACTGCATGAAGGTAGTGGAGTGAGTGCATAGAAAGGTCACATTCTCTATTAACATGAACATTTGTGTGAGGAAAAACAAACGCATCAAGTCCCATAATAAGCAAACAAATAATGGCTGTGGAAATGGAATATGCCCCATCTCCCTACCACTCATTAGTCAGGATGGAAGGGGTACTGAAAATTGCACCATTCTGTCCCCCTGCCCCCGGATAGAGAGCACAATGGTTTATTAATTTCCTCTTCAAAGCTGTGAAATGCACACAAAATCATGTTGCTGAAAGAGAGCTATTCAGATTCTTCTCAAGGATACATCTAGGTTGAAGGAGATGTCCCACATGAGCCTGCAGTAGCCTGAGCACATGGAAACCTATTCCTGTCAGTTGAGGATAGTGGGTTGTGTGCAGACAGGACACCCAGCCTTCTTCAAAATCCATCCTTGAGCAGAATAAAATGTTTCCTGTTTGTGAAATAAAAGTACTGCTGTGAGAACTGGAAAGCCCATGGTGAACTGGAAACCAGCTCCTATTGTTGAGGATGGAGAGATAAATGCAGAGAGGAGTCACACACTTCTGCAAAAGGAAAAAAAAAATAGCTGCATTTCCCAAAATTAACTAAATTCTGCTACAGCAGCAAGGAAAGCTGGTCACAAATGGTAGATGGCATGCGGAGGAGGGATCACACGTTACCCCAAAATGCAAGTTTATGCAACAAGAACAAAAAATTAGATGATTTGCACTTGTAAAAACCATTTGAACAGTGAAGCATCCAGCGGATTGGAAATCTGTTGCTGGTAGTCAAGGGAGTGTTTAGTTTTGTTTTTGTTTTTTCAATTGTGAAGTTCACACGTAGCCCCAAAATGAACATTTCCATTAAAAAAAATGTGGGGGGAACACACAAACGGGTCTTCTCTGTGCAGGAAGAGGCCGCAGGAACAGAAAGGAGAGAGGGCCCAGGGAACTTTGGGAGAAGGGGAAGATGCCTCTGCTTGAGATCAAGGGCCCCAAGGAGGCTCATACACCTGACACCGCAGGGGAACGTGTTCCTAACTCACAGACATTCATTGGTTTGGTTGGTTGGAGTGGAGGGTGGGGGAAATTGGGCCAAGCAATGGCATTCAAAAATGACATTGTTCTGGAAAGCGAGGCCCTAGGGGAGGGGGAAAACGGCCCCACCCCTCCTCCTTATAACCCCACACCTCAGACTCAGATCTGAATGTGCTGTGGAAGACTGAGGGACCTTCCCCTTGAGTTCTGCTGGCCTGGAAGCCAAGCCCTCTCTCCACTGGTGGTGGGGGTGGTGCTGAGACCAGCTTGGAGAGGTGTGACATGCCACCCTGACAAACTAGTTTTCACAACAGTGATAGCTGCTGATTGTCACACTAAAACACATTAAAATCACTAAAACCGCCCTCGGGGAAGCTCCAACAGGCTTGAAGTTGTTTCTACTGGTTGGGGGCTCCAGGATGAGCTCCGAGAGAGGCCACACCACACCCCAAAATTCAAGTTTGTAAAACAAAGATGGGCACCCTCTTGGGGGATTTGAGGTTCAGGAGGGGGCTCTAAGGGGTCCCAGAGACTCATGTGGTTTTACCCAGTTCCCCAAATACTCAGAACCTGGGGAGATCTGGAGGGAATCCAAAAAGGGACTTCCTCAAGAGGCACCCAAAAGCCAGGGGACAGAACAAAAAAGAGAGAGAGATTGTAAGTGGATCCTGTTACTGCCCTGGCTAGTCCGAGCTTTGGGGATATTAAAAGATATCCCTTGATATCATAATTCAGCTGCACTTCTCTATTTCCCTTCACGTGCTTGCGAGGCCACCGGACAAGCACGTAAACAAGCTCGGCCGTTAATAGCCGTAATATTCCTGGACAATACAGGCAGGCCAGAAATAGCTGACTCACTGCTTTAGGAGACCTCCAGGCAAGTACTCTAATTAAGTATGCACACCACTTACAAAAGAGCCTCTGCCCCACGCTGGCAGCTTGATGGGTAAACTATGCAATACCCAGGTACTCTGCGTTTGCATACTGGCTACTCTATTGAGAACCGCTACGATAACTCAGTCATTCAGATTCTGACCTTTCGGAGGCTTTGTCTCCAACTCCAAATCTATTGTTTTCCCCCAAGTACGTCATAGCCTGCAGTCACAATTCTCCTTATAAAAACCCTTGATTCCGAGACCTTCCTCGGATCGCTCCCGAGTTTCATCCCGCCTTGCTGCCGCTTTGCTTGGCGAGCCTCCCCTCAGCTCCATGTGCTGAGCTATATCGCACCCCAGCCTCGCTCTCTATTTTTCCGGGCTTCAGGACAGGTGAAGTATCACCCAAACCAGCAACCCTTCTAAAAATCCCTTTATATCACTCCAACCTTTATTTCTTTAGTTATCTTGTGTGAGTGTGTCGCATACACTGTTTTGCTTGTGTTTGTAATAAAACATCATTTATTGCTTCAACTTCTGTGTGCTCCTTGACTCGACCCGACCCTGTAGACATAGGGTTCAAGATCTCGCTACATTACCCTGCCGCTCGTAACGCTAAGCAGTGCTCTGAGCTGATTTTCCCCAACTTTAGTTGAGCACATTTTGGTGTCCCTCCCGGGACCCCCATTCACAAGGTAACAATTCCCAAAAATTCCTTAGGAGCATTCCAAAGTCAGGGAGCTGGGACTAAAAGGATACTCCACAAATAGGGAGTGGGGCCACGCTTTATTTTTTGTTTGATGAGAAGTACCCCCTCCCCATACTTAACACTTCTAGCATAGTGTAACTGTACACCAGGGTAGCTATGTTGGATCCCACAACTGTGCAGTGTTTCACTCCATCTGTTATGCAACCCTCCATTCTTATCCACCCAAAATCAAAAGTAAGCAAGAGGGCTGTGCGTGTGCTTACAGATAGGTTGGACTAGGGAATCATACTTATGTAACCTCTGAGAAAGCAGAACTACATTCACAACTATTTAACACCAGTATAGTGTCCCAACAGGATTCTAAGCCCCTTCAAAGTGTACAAACAACAAGAGCAATTAAACCTCACTTACAGGCCTCTCTCCTATGTCCCTATACTCCATAAGCCAGTTCTGAAAGGTGACTCCAGCTTGTTTATGAAAGAAGGCGCCAAATTCAGTGATAGACCCCTCTACATCAGAGACCAGGCCTCTGCTCAAGATCTTCAAGGGAAACTCCCAGCCACAAGAGGAGCACTGAGAACCCAAAGGCTGAGTTCTGCATCTCCGTAGGTTTCTGATCTGATCCATCATAAAAGAAAGCCCTACTCTCAGCCCTTCCCACAAGAAAATTTGCCTTGATATGCTGTGGTTATAAACAAAAACTGCTTCTGTGGCTTACTATCTGGATCTGCACTATCTGGTTAGAGAACTGGTATGAAAGAACAGATGTTTTGAGCTGGAAAGTCCCAACTTAAAATCTCCGCTGAGCTGTGAAGGACCCATGAACTTCCATTCTTCCTTAGCCAAACCATTTTCTCCTGTCAGTGCACCCCCGTGCTATGCTATATGGAAACAACATCACTCAGGATATCTTTTCTCCTCTTTGTCCCCTCTGTGAATAAAGGTCAGTAAATGAAACCAGTTGTTCGGGGGATGTTGCTATCCGAGGAGAGAGTGGTTACTAATTCTTTTGCTGAAGGTTTCTGTTTTCTGTGCGTTGTTTTAATGAGAAGATGTTGGCAGTCTTTCATCTGCTATTTTGAAACAGAGAAATAAATGCGGACATATCTTACAGGGCTTTTGTAGGAGCTGGTGATGGCATGACACATTTTGAACACTCCTTACTCTTTATATGCTCTTGGCTATCTGATAAATCTCTGTACTATCACTGTACTCTATTCAAGTCCGCTATTTTGAATCCTTATCATAGGATTAGGAAGATGCAAACTGATGATTTACGCCAGAAATGGGGAAGGTGAAGCCCTGAAAATGTTTTTGGACTGCAGTTCCCATCACTCTGCACCACTGGCTCTGATTATTGGGGTTGATGTACAACTCACACATTGCCCCTTCCTGGTTTACACACAAGATACATGAAGACTCATCTGTCCTGCAAGGATGTGGAAGTTTCTTTTTTTTCCTCTGAAGGCAACCCTACCACTACTGTTGTGTGTGATGCCAACCACATGTAGGGCATGCAGGTGCCAATGCTCCCTGCCACTGGATAAACTAGAAAACTGGGCAGAAATTAATAAAATGAAATTCAGTAGAGGCAAATGCAAAATTCTACATTTAGGCCACAAAGCCCAAATGCACATATATAGGAGGAGGAATACACGGCTCAGTAGTAATACCTGTGAAAAAACCCTTGAAATTATTGTTGATGAGAACTTTAATGTGAGCCAGCAATGTGATGCTGCAGCACAGAGGGTAAATGCTATTTTGGCCTGCATTACTAGAAGCACTTTTTCAAAGTAAAGGGAAGTAACAGTCCCACTATATTTGGCACTGATCAGGCCTCATCCAGGGTACTGTGTTCAGTTCTGGGCACCACATTTTAAGAAAGATATGGACAAGCTGGAACAGGTTCAGAGGAGCACAACAAATATGATAAGAAGTATGGAAAATAAGAGAAAAGGTTGAAAGACCTGGGATTCTTCAGCTTGGTGAAAAGGCGACTGATGAGTGACATTAATGCACTCTTTACATACCTCAAGAGCTGTCACAGGGAGGAGGGTGCAGGCTTGTTTTCTGCTGCCCCAAAGGGTGAGACCAGGTCTAATTTATTCACAGTAAGAGCAGTTCAGCAATGGAACCAAATGCCTAGAGAAGTGAGAAATTCACTGGGAGGTGGCAGAATTCTTATCTGGAGTAGCAATATAGTTACACTTCCAGAGCTATGCCTATTGCAATGCAAGTATTTTTGAATGGTTTGGCCTTGAAAGAGGAAATAAGACCCATTAGCTTTACAGAACCTGCTCCTGGTAAAGGTGAAAATGGTTAGAACTGGTTTGTTCATTTGGACCAACACAGGCCTCAGCGATTTTTGGATTTTTCTTGGCAGCTATGATGAGCTCTTGGACTTCTCTCAATACATGCCTGCCCAAAGACTAAGGTCTGCTAGAAGAGCCCTTTTCTGTGTCCCAGTAGCGGAGTCCATGCCCTGTTTCTGGGCCATGGCATCCTGACTGGGGAACAAGCTCACCTTGGAGGTCCAGATTTACTCCAAAACATGCACATGCATGGTTTTAGCCTTTTAAACCACTTTTTAATTTGTCAGATTAATATGTTTTAAGCCTTTCTACATTATTTTCTTTGCACATTTTTACAGATCTGCTTACACCCATATTGTTGGGGAATTGAGAGATTTTTGGTAATGAGACTCTCAACCAGCAGAGTATCTTAGTAACTGCACAAAAACGGAAGTTGAACAGATTACCAGTCCCACTTCTACCACTCCACCCCAAACACACTTAACCTAGCTCAAAATAAACACAAAAAACAATTTGGTTAAAAATATAAAAGAATTTACTCACAAAATCTTGTGCATAGTCTACACAGGTTCAATTCTTAAAGAAGGTAGGAAGAAAATTAAGCACTCACATGCTTGCTGAAAATAATCCCTGTTAGGAGATCTCAGGGCATGCTTTCAGGACAAAAGACGAAGACAAAAGGAAGGCGTAAATGGCAAGAGAACCTTTTTAAGACCAAAGAATGTGTAGGTGCTGGAGGAAGAGGTGTTGACCAAAACAAACAGGAAGTTTTCTCTAGGCTATCTCTGTACGCCTACAATAAACATGCAAACAAACTAGCCAGTTAAGCATGCAAAGGTTGCCACTCCCAACACATATGATTTGTACACCACCCTGAGATCTAGTGATATGGGGTGTGATGTAAATATTTTAATAAATGCAAATTAATAAAATTGACCAGTGCACTACTGGCAAGAGAAAGACAGACTGTGCCCATGCTCAGAGGCTTACACTTCTTCAGCATGATTACATATTCTCCAGGTTGGCCGTTGCAAAACTGATCATTGCCAGATGCTGGTGATCACACACAAGTACAAAATTCATCTCCCTTCTGAATTCACTGCACTCTTTCCGCCCTTCAGAACGGCTGAGGCGCACGTATTACCCTCGCCTTGTAAACCAAGAAAGACCTCGGCCCTCCTGCTGGTCCAAACCAGAGCAACCTCAACACCTGTGTAAATCTTATGGATGCAATGGGTTTACTCGGAGACTTCCAGCAGGATTCATTCACGCCATGCCTGCATTGCTCGTAAACTCTCAAAAGCAAACCCGATGGCACTCCGATTCAGAAAAAGACTCCGCGACAGAAACGGAATACAGAAAGCGACGTACTTCCGCTTCCTCCAAAAGAGCGGAGAAGAAAGATCCCACCCCCACCACGCTTTCTAACTTTCTCTTTCGCCCTCCGGCTGGCTTTCCGGGAGAAGCCGCTGTTTCTCCGAAACCACGTGGCCGGGCTGTTCCGTCGAGCGCTTCCTCCTCCCGCTCCTGGTTGGCCAAGCGACCGCAGCTCCTCCCTCCTTTTGTGCACCCTTTTACTGGAAAGAGGGGGGGGGAGCGCCCTTAAGGGTCAGGAGGTCCTTTTTTGTGGTTTTCAAATGTTTATCGTGACCGCTGCCGCTTTCTGTTTCATCGTTGGCAGCGATGCGGTGGGAGGGGGGGGGGTTGGTGGCAGAGCTTTGGCATCTGTGGGTAACAAAAAGGTTTTTCTTCTTGAGAAACTGTTTCCCTTGGCAGACATCAGGGGTGGCAATCACATGGCCCTGCAGAGGTTGTTGGACTGCCACTCCCAGTATCCCCAC
The DNA here is from genome assembly GCA_030412105.1 of Cyclura pinguis. NCBI lineage: Eukaryota > Metazoa > Chordata > Lepidosauria > Squamata > Iguanidae > Cyclura > Cyclura pinguis. The sequence continues at coordinate 209,588,187 of CM059599.1, forward strand.
CCTGCCTTTGGCTATGCTAGCGATGCCCTCCCTGGCCTGATTTGGCAAGAGATTTTTCTGATTTGTTCTCCTTCGTCAGCCCTTTTCATCTGCTTTTAAAATGTCCCAGTTTTCTTCCTCTCTTCCCACTTTCCCCCTTTGTCCTCACCTTACTTCAGTGGTTGCAGAGGGAAAGTAGTTTGCTCTCAGACCATTTCCACACTAGACTGTTGTAGTGCTATTATTCCACTTTCAACATCCTATGGAAAGCTGGGGTTTGCAGTTCTAAACTTGCCAGCCCCAGGATTCCATAGGATGTTGACAGTGGAATAATAGCACTGTAACAGTCTAGTGTGGAAATGGCCTCAGTTTACGCAGCAAGGGGGGGAAGGAGAGAAGGAGACAGAGTCTTGCTCTTCCCAGCAGGCCCAGGCAAAAGCAAATGGCTGCAACCTCTCCTAGAACACACATATTCTTCCTCATTGATAATTTTGCCATCTTGACGGCTCTCGGATGTGGCTCGGCCACATGTGCCCACATTCTATGAAGTGTTGGAGGGATTGGCGCTGCAGGCAGCATGATCCCACTTCTGGCATCCATGTGTCAGTTGGGAAGTAAAAAGACAAAAGAACCAGGGAGTTCTGGTTCCCCAATCGCTGTCTGTCCAGAAGATATGAACCGTTTATCCCAAATCGCCAAACTAATGTGGGTTTTAAAGGATAAGTCAGCTGAAGATTTCTTGAAATGTTGAAAACCATGTATGAAGGGTGCAATAACTTATGGGTATGGTTTCTAGTAATTCTAGTTAGATTGCTTAATCTGTAATGATGGAATAATATTCTTTTTTCTTTCTTTACCCTTTCTCTTTCATCACAAGTTTGGTTTGGGGAGTCAGAGTCCTTTTGTGTTTTAGGAAGTTAGTATTTAGTAAGTTACTGTTTTGGTGAGTTAATGTTTAGTGTTGTTAGTTTAGTGTTTTAGTATTGTGTTTTAATTTCAGTTCATGTTAAAAATGTCTGTTGTTTATACTAAAATTGGAACGATACAGAGAAGATTAGCGTGCTCACTTCGGCAGCACATATTCTAAAATTGGAACGATACAGAGAAAATGTCTGTTGTTGTGTTAGTTAGTGTTAAAAATAATAAATCAATATATTTATGTATACTTTAAAAAGAGGTTATGAACAGTTTTAATGCTCTAAAACAATGTTAATGGGAATGATGTGCAAAACTTCTCATTGAAATCAGACCAAATCCCATGCGAATAATCAGTATGAAGTATGTCATCCTTTGGTGGGCAGAGGTGGGGAACCATGGGGGCCTTCCAGCTCTTTTTGGCCCTATCATTGCCCATACTGGGTGGGAGTTCTGGGAGGAAAAAGTCCAACACATTGAGAGGACCGTAGATTGATGTGATCCAAAATGATGAAGACACAAGAGAAAAAGCTTCAGCTGAAGGAGGCTGCAATTATTTGTGCATTTTGTTGTTAGTTATCATGTTGAGCCTTTCTAGAACCCTGGTCATCCACTGCCCTGTTCAGGGCTTGCAAACTCCAGACTGTTGCTTCCCTGATTAAGTTTATCCATCCATAGTGGAGTCTGCCTCTTTCCCTCTATTTTATGTGTCACCTGCAAGAAAGTCCCACCAAATTCATGGAGGGGTCATCAGAACAGCTGTTCCAACGACTGTGCTGTACTTCCTTTTTAAGATCTCTTTCAAATTATTTAAAGCTCACCCTTCTGATTCTGAATAGGAAAGGAGGAAGGTAAAGACTAAGGGGATCCAGCGTGATGCAGTGGTTTGAACATTGACTGCAACTCCGGAGACTAGGGTCTGATTCCTCCGTTGGCCACAGAAACCCACTGGGTGATCTTGGACATGTCACACACTCTCAGCCCCCAGAAAACCCTGTGATAGGTTTATCTTAGGCTCCCCGTAAGTCAGAAATGACTTGAAGGGGCACAACAACAACAGAGACCAAGAGAGAAGGTGTTACAAGTGAACTGGAGAGGTTTAGTATCCACTAGTTTTTGTGGTAACTGGACAAAAGGGCTGAGCCAATGGGACATTCTGCATTCAGGCAATGTAGATGGAAAATGCAATGGATATGGCACACTGGTTAAATTGTGTTGCACTGAGGTGTAGAATGTCCATTTTCATGTCCCTAGTGATCCATGAAACTCAGTAGGTGACCTTAGGCCAGTCTCTCTTGCCCTGACCTACCTCACAGGGTTGTTTTGAGAATAAAAATGAGGATGGGAGCCACATATGCTACTGAGTTCATTGAAGGAAATGCAGAAAGGAAAGAAAACAACTAATTAATAGATATATAAATAATTCCTATATTATACTTGACACTTTTATTTCAAAATGAATCATAGGTTTCTCAAATTTGATCCTAGGCATGTTTTACTATGACATAAGTTTTGAATTCTTGTAAGGTCTGTAGGCTCATGTTGATCAAAATATGAGCAGGAAAAAAAATATTGAGGAGTCCATTAAAGCATCTATCTGCTTTTCTAAACAACCAGCATGGTGTTTGAATGTTTCTGAGTGTTTGAGTATTTCTGAGTATTTGAGTAGGACTCTGGCATACAGAGTTCACATGCTTGTTCAGGGCAAGTCACACTCTCTCAGCCGCAGATAAAGGCAATGGAAAACCCCTTCTGAACAATTCTGGCCAGGAAAACTCCATGAGAGGATAGCCTTATGGTCTCCAAAAGTTGGAAACGACTTGAAGACACACAACAACATGTTTTTCTAGATGTCTGGGAAAGATACGGGATTTCTTCCTTCTGGGCTGGCAAATAGGATCAGGACTGGAGCATGGCAGACAGGGAAAGTACAGGTCTCTAGGGTCAGTGGGGTGGTGAATCAGGTTTTAGCTGCTAAAATGTTTAAGAAACTATCCAATGTGTTAAACCTATTTGGGTAGAGAGTCAAATCTGGAATAAAATCCAGAACAGAGGCCCCCATCTCCCACAACAATATGTGTACAACCATATGATTTTTTTGCTTCAGCCACAGCAGCTGGGCTCATTATTCACTTGCCCAGCCTTTTATGTGGAATTCTCCAAAGAGTGGTAGGAGGTTCTAGAGAGTGTGGGCTTTCATTTGTAGTCCTCTTGTGTTTTCTCCTCTACTTCTTCCGTCTTTTATACTTCCTATCTAAAACAATCTGGGGAGGAAGAAAGAACAGAATAGCCTGAATGCCACTTAGTGACACACATCCAAGCAAGCTGCATACCAGAGAGAAAGAAGAGAAGCAGGACTGTTTTTTTGTCTTTGCAAAGAGCAGGCGCCTTGGGCTGATGTTCTGTATTTGATGAATGGCAGCTGTTCCTCATAGGCTGCTTGAGCCAGAGCTTGAAACGCTGTTGTTATTAATTCTGGACTGCAACTCTTCTAATCCTCCAAATGAAGGATTAACTGGGGAATTTTGGGGTCTGTAATCCAAAAGGTATCTTTTCTAGGCTGTGTCCTGAGCCATGGCCATCCAGCTGGACTTAAAAAGAACTTTAACCTGATTTTTCCCCCTCCTCCCTCCCCATCACTTATTCCTCTCATGTCATAGCCTTAAATCTAGATGGTAAACCCAAGGGAAGGGATCATTTAGCTCTGTTAACTGGGAACTCTGTCTGTTAATGACTTTAAATAAGTACAGTCAGCCTTCCACATTTGTAGGTTTCACTTTTGTGGATTTGATTATTCACGGATTGTTTGCTGTCACCTCTGCTGTCTCCCTATGCAAGACCCTATTTTTAAGAGGGTCTGCAAGCCTTGTGAGACTGAGAAACTGCAAATGAGGCTTGTAAGTCTCTATTAAAAATGGTGTGGGGCAGCAGTGGAGGTGGCTGTAAGCCCCGCCAGCCACGCACTTCTGCCGTGTGCAGGAACCCTGGTGCCTCAAAGGAATCCACGGTGGGTTGAATATGGTGATTGTACTTTTTGTGTGTGTTAAACATGGTTTGGGAGGGCCTAGAGTTATTCACAGTTTTTCCACTTTCGTGGGGGTCCTGCGCCCCTGACTCTAGCGAATGTGGAGAGATTACTGTAAATACAAGTATTTGAACCAGTAATGTTGGAAGCTGTTTGTTGGAAAGTACCCTCAATCTATTACACATAGTGTAATGAAACTAAGAAAGAACACTGGCTTACAGGGCAGTAGCAGTATGGAGGCAAATTGTCCGGAAAGATCTTTTAACCAGGGGTGGACATAGGGTTGCCCTAACTGTAACGGATGTCCCCTCTTTGAGGATCAGAAAGCTTTTCTTTCTCTCGTGCGTGCGTGCTTTCGTTTTTAACTTACGGTGACCCCAAGGCAGGCCTATCACAAGGTTTTCTGGGGTTGAGAATGTGTGATGTTTCTGAGGCCACCCAGTGGGTTTTCATGGCAGCGTGGGGAATCGAACCTTTACGAAGATGCCAAAAATCCCATGTTTTGGAGTATGGCCTCTTCATAAGGACAGAAATGTGTCTATCATGTAAATGATGAATGTAGACAATGTATTAATCTTACAGAGAAACACATGGCCAAGTTAACTAAAATCAATACTGTCGTTCTGTATGTAGGTAAAACACAAACTTGTTAGTAGCTGCTTCCTGATTGTTAACCCTGTAAGACGTTAATTTCGACTGTCCCTTATTGCTAGTTTGAAAACTGGCAACATTAGGTGGGCGTCACATGGCCCTCCAGATGTTGGGTGACTGCACTTGCTAGCACTCTTGGCTATACTGCTTAGGGGCTCATGGGGGTTGCTGTCCAACACCTGGAGGGCTGAATATAAATAGCTGCACCCTTTTTTGGCGTTTAAGCCAGCGGCATTTAAACTATCGACAGTCTGCTCCCATGCATGTATCGTTGGTAGTCCCATGTTGTACCACGGCTTGCGCAATAGCAGGAAAGATCGGGTTGCAAACGACTGTAGGATCCCGCTGCTATTGTGTGTCCCAAATTAGGAAATCCTCATCATATGATCCTCTTATGAAACGTAAAGAAAAATACATCCTGGAAGGCCACAAAGAAATGCCCTTAATTGAAGAAAAAGAGAACACCGTGCCTCAGGAGCATTTCCTCCCCACGACAACACACTAAATTTTTATTAAACCGCAGCACCACAGCCCTCCTCAAACGCAGAAGAAGAGGGGGGAGGAAGGACAAAGTTAAGGAACAGCCACCAAGAGGCGGATCGAGCCTTCTGATTGGTCGGTTGCTGGGCGCACTTTGCTATTTCCCCGTCAGGGGTACTTTCGTTTTTGCAGAATCAAGGAAGCGAACGGAGGAGCGTGGCCGTTTCGTGCGGCCCGATCCCAGTCGGAACTGCAAGGTGAGTGTAGAAAGTAAGCAAGCAGGAGGTCCTCATGCTAGTGTTCGTGTTTGCACATAGGAGAGATCCCTCATAAGATAGTCCTGAGTGGCTCACGGACCCCGAGTTTCATAACCAGGCGGCGTGGGGAGAGGAACTTAAATGCATTTCCCATTTTTTAGGGCCAGATACCCGGGGGTTTCCTCGGTCTGCGGGGACTACGGATAATTAATGCGCAAGAGATCGGATCAGAAGGGGGCGAGGACAAGCTTGTAACCAGTGCCATTTCTGCACTAGACTGTTACAGCGCTATTATTCCACTTTTAACATCCTATGGAATCCTGGGGTTTGCAGTTTAGGGAGGAAATAGCCTAAGACCGAGGGTTACCAGGTTCAGGTTCTGGCGATCTGGTCTAGTCCTCCTGGCTGCCTCAAGAAATAAGCCCCTTATTCCATTTGCCGGAAGAGACCCATAGAAAGAAATCCAGCAGGGTAGTGGGGTGCTCCCCGTAATGAGTATACGGATCCCACTGAAAAGAGTGGAACTTAATTCTGAGTTAAACACGGACGTTGTTGGGTTGTATCTCCTTTTCTTTGAAAGCCTTCCAGATTCCACCCATCAAGGGCAGCCTTGCTGGTGGGATTGCCTCCTCCGCCTTCAAACTGGAGAAAATGATCATAAAAATATTGTAAGATTTTGGTGGAATTTTTTTTTTCTGAGTGGAGCCTGCCTCTAGCTTGAAGATTGCCCCAGGGCAATTCTGGTATACAGTGGGTCAAGTTCAGTCCCAAGTTAAGAATTGTACAACCCCATTCTTTTCAATAGGTGATGGGAGGGCAGTTGAACATGTGTAGCTATTATAATTTCTGAATATGTTGCCATTAGTGTGCTTTACAAGTAAAAGAACAAAACAAAATAGCCAGTCCTGCCAAAGTGTGTACTTCTAATATTAAGTAAGTACTTTAATTCTTGCCCACTGAAAACAATGTTGCAAAAATGTGCTTATTGTAGGGATTGCATTGTGCTTCTTACTGCTCATGACAAAATTAATGTAACTCCCTCTGAAGAGAGCGTGCAGTTCAGGATTTACCTCAGGCATCTCTAGACTAAGACATGATTTTTTATTTTTTTATTTTTTGGGGGGGGGGAAGGCTGATACATCATGGTAGAGCTACATTTTTATATTTTCCTGGCCACCCACTTAAGATTATCTGTTCATCCCAGTCTTTCGCGCGTTCTTATACTTGCTCCAGAAATTTCTTTTGTCCTGGTTGCACGTGTTGTAGGGTGCAAAATCCATCATTTCTTGGCACATACTTTTAATATTCATAAAGGGGATCTTGGTTGGCCGGTAGATGCAATATTATATGGTTGAGCAGCCTGGTAAAGGCAAAAACTACTTTGTTTTCAAAAAAGTAGCCATGTTAGCCTGTTGCAGCATAAAAAGGAGAAAGAGGAAGGGGGGAAAAAGGGAGTATGGCAAAACCTTTAAGACTAATTGATTTTTATTTTAGCATGAGCTTTTGTGTGTATCCATGAAAATACCCTCTATATGCTAAAATAAAAATTAGTTGTGCTTAAAAGTGCTTCTATATTCCTCCCTCATCTTCTCATTTTCTTTTTCCTTTTTTGTTGTTAACACGCCTTCAAGCTGAGTCTGACTTTGGCTAACCTAATCATAGAGTTTTCTTGGCCAGATTTATTCAGGGGAGTTTTGCTACTGCCTTCCTTTGAATGTAGTCTTGTACTAGTTTATAATTCCTGCCATTAAAAAAAAAAATAACTAGCATACTGTGTTTCCATGTGGACCGCAGAGGAAAGCTCAGCTCCACAGTCTGTGTAGGATACCTCAGTTTCTTTAAAAAAACAGCAGCTGTCAAACAGGCTGAGGAAAGGAAGAGGGAACTTCATTACCTTCGTCATCAACCAGCTTCCCGTCTTTATCAGTCAACTGATTTACTCTCCTGGATGAAACTTCTTCTCACTGAACAAATTTCCAAATACAAAGTTTGAGCAGACACAGTTCTCAAGACTGCGTGGGAGCTGAAATTCTTTGTTAATTTTTTTAATGTGTCATTTAAAAAAAAATCTAATTTCAGTAGAATGTTTTTTGACAATGTAGTTCTATAAGAGTTTGAGCCCTCCTTTCCCTTGATATTAATGATTTGCCAATAGAGTAAATATAGTAAATCTTTAACTTGCTGTTTAGTTGATTGCGGCTGTTCACTGTGTCCTTCAAATGGCAAGCTTAGCTGTCACTGCTTAACTGTGATTCTGAGCCCTTCTTTTCACTGGTAATTGTAACAGTAGCTTAACTTCTTAGCCATGCTGGTCTGTTGCAGCAAAAACAGCAAACAGTCCTGTGGCAGCTTCGGGGACCAACTGATTAATTGGAATACCAGCGTTTGCTCTCAGACCAGAGAGTGGCTGCATTTGGAAGAAATACTAAGCCATGATTTAGCATTAACAAGAATGAACTTGTGCCAGTTTTGGACTTGTGTGGTACCTCTCATTCTCCTTTTCTTCTGGTGCAACCAGAAAGCCTGAAAAACTGTTTTTCGTTAACCATAGTTTAGTGTGCTTCTTGAACCCTGAAATTGTGGTTCATCTTAATTGTGTTTGGTTAAAACAATACCAGCCTCATAAAATTTGATTTGATTTGTTTTAAACAACCATAGTTTAAAGTGAATCACAGTTCAACTGGGTTTTCTTCCTTGCAGCACCACCAGGAGGGACAGGGGAGCTCATAAGCCTGAGGTTAGCACAACCGCATTTTGACATCCAAATCAGGTAATTTTTGAGAACGAGTTCTGGCAGGTAGTAATGAATTTTCTTCTGTGGATGTCAATAACAAACTGTACCTGTAATTAACCTAAAGGAAGGGGAAAATGTGTGTATTTTTGGGATGTGAGCAGTGTTGTGTGCTCCTAAAGAGCATGGCATCTCACTGGGGCCAGATATTTTACTGGAGATATAGTAGAGAGTAGAGTGAGCAATCTCCCTACAAATGAGTGTGTTTTGATTCCACAGGATGAGTCAGTGGTATAAACTACAACAGCTGGATTCCAAATTCTTGGAACAAGTGCACCAGCTCTACGATGATAGCTTTCCAATGGAGATCAGACAATATCTGGCACAGTGGCTAGAAGGCCAAGACTGGTAAGAGAGTAACTTGTGGAAGATGTGAAAGGCTGTAGTCCGAAGTAAGGATATAAGCATGTCCTATTGTTCTCACAATTAAATTGCTCTTGTTTAGTTAGGGAAATCAGACTTTTTAAAGAACTTTGCCTGGTTTGTAGAATCATAGAGTTGAAAGAGGCCTTGTGGGTCATCGAGTCCAACTCCCTGCTAACTGTGGGATGTTCGCTAAAGCATCCTCAGCAGGGAACTGTACAGCTTCTTTTTGAAGAACGAGACCCCACAACTTGCTAGGAAGTAAAAATCATTGAAATGCATTTTGTAGGTAAATATGTTTATTACCTGACAAATGCCTGCCTGGCAACCCATTTAAGCTAAAATACTGAGATGTAAGGAAAGTGAAAGCAGCATTCTGCGTCTCACTGTGTCTGCAAAGAAACCTGTACCATCCTGAAAATTGGGGTGGGAATCATGCAGCCTTCTAAATGGTGCTGCATTGGCTAGGCTGCTGGGTGTTGCAGTCCAACAAATCTTGGTGTCTCTCCACTTGTTGTTTTGTGCCTTCAAGTCATTTCCGACTTTGGGTGACCCTGAGGTGAAACCGTCATGGGGTTTTCTGGGGCTGAGATTGGCCAAGGTAACCCAGTGGGTTTCCGTGGCCAAGCAGAGGATCGAACGCTGGTCTCCAGGGTCATAGTCCAGTGCTCAAACTAGTGTGCCCTGCTGGCTCTCTTGTTTCACCACTGCCACCATCTAATCTAAACTTTATTGCTACAGCATGTTTGTAGCTATTGGCTGTCCTACTTTCTGTTAGATATAGGGCAGAAAATGCTATGTTAATAGGTTAATTGGGTGTGTCGGCGTGGTCATAAGCAGAGGTTTTCTCAGTGGTGGGAAGAAACATGCCGAGCTTTGCTTCATGAACAATGGAAAGCGATAATGGAATCTTTGTGTCTAGGGACCATGCCGCCAGTGATATTTCACTGGCAACCTTGCTGTTCCAGAACCTTCTATCACAGCTAGATGACCAATACAGCCGGTTCACACAGGAGAACAACTTTCTGTTGCAGCACAACATCAGAAAAAGCAAAAGGAACTTACAGGTTTGTGTCTGTCTCTCTGTTGGTAAAGAAGATTTATTTATTTATTTATTTTCCTTTTTCGGTATCATCATCAGTATTGCCAGCACTTGGTATTGTTATATGAAGTTGCTTTCTGCTGTTGTTCACCGAAGAAACCAATTTCCTGGATGTTGCTGTCACTGTTATTGTTCGTTAAATTCCTTATAGTATTTTTAAGGGAAAACTCAAAATGCTGTAGAGATTTTCCTGCTTCTGCTAGAAAGCTAGAAGCTTACTGGCTTAGTATGTTGTTTCCTAGCAGTATGGCTTTAAGGGGCATGCCTTAATGATTTCATCATGCAGAGCCTTTACAGTGCTAGAACTTAATATTTTTTCAAAGAGGTAACTTTGTTAGTCTCTTGCAGCATAAAAAGGAGGAGGGGGGTGGAATCCGAAAAAGTGGGTTTATATGCACAAAAACTCAGTCTAAAATAAGAACCAGTTCATCTTAACATTTCTGGTGCATATCTTTTTTCCCTGCTTTTTGCTGATTTATATGTAAATTAATATTGTAACAACTCAACAGCAGTTATAATAATAACTCAAGGTTTTAGTAAGCTTAGTATCCAGGTGAAGCAGTTCAGATTCTTGCTCTTGCTTCTTTCATGTGAGCATCATGCTCAGTGTTCAGAGTGTGCCAAAACAATGCATGATTTCTTGCCTAAACCCCATTGAAACAAATGGAATAAACACTAGAACATTGAGTTGTATGCACCTGACACTGGCTGAGGAACCTTGCAGTTCCATTAAAACAATGTTGGGGCACCAGTGCCCCCCTGCCTCAAGGTAGATGGACTTCATTTCCCATCAGCTCTAGACCACCATGCGAATGATGATGGATGATGAGGATAATAGTTCTTCAGCACCTGGAGGGCCACAGAGTTCCTCAGTTTTTTTTTTAATGAAAAGATGGTCTGAGAAACCTGAAGTCTGCCTAATCTTAGACTATACAGTTCTGTTCTTTGCTGTTGTGTCCTAGACTACTTTTGAGGAAGACCCCATGTACATGGCTGTGATGATCTCCAAGTGTTTGCAAGAAGAAAGGAAAATCATTGAAACTGCTCAATCAGCAGATCAGGTAACATTTTCACTGAAGTTTTAAATTTCTGGTGGGCGGGTAGGGGATGGCCTCATGTGTTGGGAGTTGTCCCATGACATTCTGAGCGTATGCAGCTCTCACCTCAACCTGACATGTTTATGGTGAGAGCTTGGGAATTGAAAGCAGCCTTGTGGGCCATTGAGTCCAGCTCCCTGCTAACTGCGGGATATATAACCTGCAGGGTACATAACCTTCATGTAAGCACCTGGGACTGTTGGATTCTCTGTCTGTTAGTTGGTAAATCCATTCTAGGTTTTAAATTGGAGCTTTAAAAGAGCTATCCTACGTGCTGAACCCTATAATTGAAGTAGGTTCAGCTCCTCTGGTAGGTATTTCAAAATTTGGATTAAATTCCAGAGTATCGTTGCTGTCCCACTGACTTGGAAGGTTCCAGCTGCCGCTGTGACAGCAGAAGGGCTGAAACAAAGCCTGCTGTGTTCGTTGGCTCCAGCAAACAGATCTTGACTTGAAGTGACTTTTCTAAGCTTCAGTTTTTCAAGGATGTGATTCTCTTGACATACATTATTCTATGTTTTTCCCTCCTTCCTTTCAAATTCCAGATGCAGGTGGGGAATGTGCAGAATACAGTTATGCTGTGTCGAGTGAAGGAGCTGGATGCCAAAGTGAAAGGTGTGAAAGACAGCGTCACAGTAAGTAAAATGTCCAGATGCTGGAGGTTAAATTTTTTTGGCGTCTGATGACCAGAAAGGTCGTTGGTGTTGATTCGGATGATGTGTCAGGAAGCATGGTGAAATAATACTAGAACTGAAGATCTTCTTCCTCTTTTAGCTATATTTAATCAAGAGTTGCTTATCTGAGTGCCACAGTGCTTCATTTCCATGTGGCTTGTAGCTCATTTTACCAGGGGACTGAATGCCTGAAGGGAGAAGTTGCCACCTAAATTGTGACCAGAGGCAGGAGAAAGAATTGTGTATTTTAATATTAAATGTGACAACAAAAACTCCTCTCGTTCAACCACTAGCTTTTCTAGGGAAGGAGAATTCCTTTTTGCATAACAGCTCCCAGATTCTTCCATTTTGGAGAATTCCTAAGCTCTCAGCCTTTTGGGACAGAAAGTTAACAATTGCCACTAATTTTTCTTACGAATGCCTTTGAGCTGTGTTTATGGTTTTGAGGCTGTTTGAGGTTTGAAGCCATGGTTTCAAAGTGATTTGCAAACTCTGATTTTTGATACTATGGTTCATGATGGAGCACATGAGATTCCAGAATTGTAGCCACTGAGCAGGTTCAGATATGTTTAGTCCCCTGATTGCATTGGGGAGCTATGAGGTTCCCATGTAAGAGCAAAATACGTACAAAAAATCCCAACATACAGCACGATTAGGCAGTGATATAGAATTGAGTCAATTGACTTGGATTCAAGTCGGACTCAAGTCACTTCAATGACTTGGTTTGGTAATGAATGACACACTGACTAGACTTGACTTGTGACTTGTATATTTTTACTGGCTGACTTGCTGCTCTTGGTTCAGTAAGGTAACACATTCATCTGGAAACCATACAACTTTGAACAACACTTCCAACTCTTTTTGCCTACTGGTCACATGATGATCTGTCTCAAGCTCAAAGTTTGGGCCATTATTTGGAGGGGAACAGCAAATGTGTTAGGCAACAGGCTTGAGGCTGGGTTGAGGTCTGCTTGGAAGCCTGTCCCCGCTGCATTATCGGAGGAGCTTTCTGAAACTGTTCCTAACAACAGAAGGCAAGACTCAACCCCAGAGTGAGGGAAAAATCCTTCCTTCTAAAGCTTTTGAAGGTTCAGTTATGGAAAGTAAGAAGGACGTTATTCTCCACTTTAGAAAATGGCTCCCAGACTTGAGACTTGACTTGAGATTTGATGTGAAAGTATCTTTCAAGGACTTGAGACTTGCAGGTAGAGACTTCAGCTTGACTTGAGACTTGGACTACAAGACTTAAATACAACACTGTGATTAGGGCAGGAGGGTGTACCTTGGGCCCTTCAGAAGTTGGGCTGTAGCTCTCAGCAGTTTGAAGAAAGCATAGGCAAAGTATCTGAAGGGCCATAAATTGCTCACTCCTGAACAAGGAGCAGGGTTTAGCTCTGTAAGCTAAACCATGATTTCGATGTATAGTTGGGGGCTGAACCAAGGTTTAGAGCAATGAAACATTGTTAATACTAAACATGGTTTAGTGTTCTTGTCTTCACTGGCCACTGACATTCTCAAATGTATTTACCTAATTAGGTTTCATTTTTCACAGTTAAGATAATGTAAGGAGCCATGCTGACATGGTGATTAGAGTATCTGTGCTCAGCTGCAGAGTTTATTGTATAGTCCTGGCCTAGTTACCTTCTTTCAGCCTGATTTTTTTTTTTTGATATAACTGACAGAAGGATAAAATACAGTAGCAGGGAAAAGCATATATACCCTCAAATTTCTTGAGAGGAATTGTGGGATAGCATTTCAAATAAATAAATAAATAAATAAATAAAAATCTCTGTGAATTGATTACCACCTCCTAGCATTTTCCAGTAAATGTAGTGGAATGTCTAATACAATTGTTTCTTTTTGTAGGAAATAGAGCAACTCATCAAAGCTCTGGAGGATGCACAGGATGAATATGACTTCAAATTCAAAACCTTGCAGGTCAGAGGTGAGGAATTTAAATTAACAGCAATTCCGATGAAATAATATCCTGCTTGTCTGAAATTGTGATTTGTGGGCAAGCTGATGTTGAGTTCAGATGGAAACACCTGATGCATGGATGGTAACTATTTTGAAAAGGTTCAGGTCCTAGTGTGAACTTTGAAATGTTGCCTGTCCGTTCTCTGCTCTTGTTCATGTTTCCATAAATAAAATGTAAAGGGTTTTCTGAGGAGTCTATTTAATAAAGCACAGAAAAGTTCCTTTTTAGATTCAAAATTTGTCTAGACTTTGCAAAGCTCTGGAAATATGTGCAGAATTACTCATTCTGAAGCTAATGTTGGGGATTTGCTCCATGTTTCTTTTTATAAGGCCCATATAGAACGGGACACACTAGGTGAGAGAGAGTGGCCTTCATGTCTTTCTTTGTCTACTGCTTTGTCTACTGATGCTCTCCCCGCTGTTTTACACCATTGCTTTCTAGGTAGTCTCAGAAGTCAAAAGCATATTTGCATGTGGGTGAGAATGAGGTTCCTCGTATTAGTTAATCTTCAGCATGAATACGAGTGGTAATAGTGCTGTTAATGCACATTGTACAAGATACAGTATTACTATCAATACTGCTGTTATACAATTGTATGTTATTGAGAAAGGCAGGCAAGTTGCTGGCCCCTGCTGCATTTACTTGGTATGTTGGTTATTATGTATGCATTTGTATATTGAGACATTACAGTAATAACTCTTGCTGCTGTGGAAGTGATCTACCTGTCCTTTATTTCGCATTTTAAGAGAAATGATCCCTTCCAGCCATAGCCTTAATTCAAAGTATCATCGAGTTGGAAGAGATCACAAAGGCCATCCAGTCCAACCCCGTGCCATGAAAGAATACACAATCAAAGCAGACTACAGAACACTTCAAGGCAGCGTATTCCACTGTGGAACAGCTCTTACCATCAGGAAGTTCTTCTTAATATTTAGATGGAATCCCTTCTTCTGTAGTTTGAATCCATTGCTCCCTGTCCTAGTTTCTGGAACAGCAGAAAACAAGCTTCTTCCATCTTCTGTATGACATCCTTTCAAATATTGAAACATGGCTATCATGTAACCTCTTAACCTTCTCTTCTCCAGGCTAAATCCACCCAGCTCCCTAAGCCACTCCTCATAGGGCATGATTTCCAGACTTTTTACTATTTTGGTTGCCCTCCTCTGGACATGTTCCAGCTTATCAGTATCCTTCTTGAATTGTGATGCCCAGAACTGGACACTGTATTCCAGGTGAGGTCTGACCAAAGGAGAACAGAGTGGTGTAATATTTCTCTCGATCTAGACACAATACTTCCTTTGACCAAGACGGTATAGATGCAGCCTAGAATTGCATTGGCTTTTCTAGCTGCCACCTTACACTGTTGACTCATGTTCAGCTTGTGGTCTACTAAGACTCTCTAGATCTCTTTCACATGTCCTGTGGTCAAACCAGGTGTCACCCATCCTACATCTGTGCATTTCATCTTTTTCTGTCTAAGTGTAGTAGTACTTCACACTTCTACCTGTTGAAATTCATTTTGTTAGTGTTGGTGCAGCTGTCTAATCTGTAAAGGTCATTTCAAAGTCTGATCCTGTCCTCTGGGTATTAGCTATCCCTCCAGCACTTAATGAACTTCTGCCCTCAAGGATACTGTCTTCCTCCCACTTAACTCAGTTTAAAACCCTCCTGATTAGGTTTCTGAGATTCTTAGCAAAAGCATTCATGCCAAGTACTGCGAGGCTTCTTCTGTTAGGAAATGGCAATGGTCAGTGGGCTTGATGAGTCCTGTCAGCCTCTCATAGACTTTTACCCCAAGAAGAGGGCACACCTCTCAAGACATCCCATCAGGCCTTCCAACCATGGATTCTGTTCCCCTCAGCAGGGAGTCCCCTACCATCACCACACCTCTCCTGTGGGGGTTGGTTGGAGCCATTCCATGTGCTGAATCTTCCAGAGTCACCTGCATGATGTATGAGAACTGACACTGTTGCTTTTATTCCTGTTCCTCATCACTGATAAGGAGGAAAGCTTTGAATCAAATCTGTAGCTCTAAACTCACAGCATGATCTGTGGTCCTAGTTCTGTTTGCCACTTTCTTCCAGATGTCTACCTCCTGTGTTTGGGAACTGACCTTCTCCTCAGAGATATCCCCTGTGTGTTCCTCATCCAGGACAGTCTGCTTCACTTTGTCCTCTGTCCTGTCCACATACCTCATATTCTCTAATATGCTGAAGAATATTTGTGTTGGGTCCATTTACTGTGGTTGCATTATACTTTCCCCTGGAAGTGTGGTGGATACTTTGTGGTACTGGTGGGAGTCATGCAGCCCTCCTGATGCTTTTGGACTACACCTCCGAGTCCCCACAACCAACTGGTCTGCTGGCTGGTCTGATAGTATTGTTGTCCTGACACACCTGTGGGACACCTGCGTGAGGAAGGTAGATGTAGAAAAGGGGTATGGAATGTTTGGTCTCCGGATATTGAACTACAATTCCCAGCACCACTATTGGTGGTGGTGACGGCTAGGGCTGCTGGGAGTTTCAGCTCAGCAATATCTATGCAACTACATGATTCTCACCTCTACATCATGGTCATATCTATGCCCACATTTTTTTCTGGCTACTCCTATTCTTTCTCTGTCTACTTCTCTGTGATATATCCATCGATACAGCCTAGGCTAAGCATATTGTGGAGTTATAAATGTACCTTCAACTGTATATTATTACTTATTAATGGCATAATGCACATTGGGGTTTATAAACCAAAACTGCTGTATTGACCAAATTATTTAAATCTTGAGAACACATCTAGTAGTCTCCCTGCTATGCTTATTAAACATTCATTTTAACTTTAAAAAAAGCCTTCACTCAACTAAAATCTCTGAGTCTAAATACTGTTTTAAACATTTCATTTGTTAAAAATAAATGTTGCCTTAGGCATGAGGAGGCAAAGCAGATGAAAAGCTGAAACATCCTTCCTATTTTCTGAACTGCCTCTGTCGGGAATAGTGTGTGTGCGGGTGGGTAGGTGCTTCAGAGTTCTATTTTGGTCAGTGCTGGTTTGAGAACATAAAACATGGCCAAGATAAAAGAGTTGCACTGTTCTGCATTCAAATCTAATAAACTTTAATTTTCTGGTACATGGGATTTCTAGCACTTTCCACTCATGTGGAGTGCTTATGGATGCCTATAACCCATGTATCCTGTTCTCCATAATCCTAATGAGAAGAGTGGCTGAGGCAGGGCTGTTGATTCCTTGGCTATTTCCACACTACACTGTTACAGTGCTATTATTCTGCTTTCAACCTCCTGTGGAATTCTGGGGTTCGTAGTTTCCTGATGCCAAAGTGCTCTCTGGCTGAGAATTCTAAACTGCAAACCCCAGGATTCCATAGGATGTTGAAAGGGGAATAACAGCACTATAGCAGTGTAGTGTGGAAATGGCCCTGGTTTTGACAGAAATTCTGCTTTTGAAGAGGACAGCAATTTGGTAAGAAGAGAACTTCCTCTTCCCACATCCTCAGCTGCTGGGGCATGTGGTATATTTTCTCTCGGAGACCTACATTTGTCTGAAACGCTGTTTAAATGTAGAAGTGCTCAAGATACTTATTTCACTTGGTGTTGTTGCTTTGATCTGTTTTGTAGAAGGTGAAGCCAATTTTATGACCATGGATGAATGTAAAAAAGAAAAAATGCAGCTTCACACCATGTATTTGCAGCTCCACGGCATGCGACAGGTGATTCTTCAATTTAATTATGGGGAGGCATCCTGCATTTCTGTGAATCAGAGGTGCACAGCTCCGAATGTGACTGGACTGCATTTGCCAGCAGTGTTAGCTGGCATAATGAGTGGTTCGGTGTTGTGGCCATTGCAAGCCACCTGTATCTGTAGGGCTGGCCGGCCCTTTGCATTGCAGTTCAATCCACTCAAGCTGTAAACTGTCAGGCAGAAGCAGGAGAAAAGTCTTCCCTCCCTCTCCAACAACTGAGGGAAGTGCGCATGTGCTTATTTCTCCCTTCTCTCCTAATTTGAAGAACCTTGATGAGCAATTTTAAATTGCACTTTAAGGTTTTAAATATTGAGTTAAATATTGGGGGTCCACAGCAACCAAAAATATTTATAAAGGGTTTCTGGTTAAGAACCAGTGTTTGAGAAGATTCCATTGTAAACCACATACATGTCTGTAGTGTTCTTCTTAGGGTTCCATATGGAGCAAATGTGCAGGAAGGTTGTGGTATTTGTTGCTGTATTTCTTGTGTGAGAGAGAGCAAGAGAAGAAGACCCAAATGATGGTTCTGTTCTCCCAGGCTATTTTCTGGTGATTTCTGCATCCTCAGATGGGTTTCTTTCTTTCTTTCTTTCTTTCTTTCTTTCTTTCTTTCTTTCTTTAATTCTGAAGCATATAAGAACAATATGCTTCCCTTCTTTTATCCTCCTTTGTTTTTAATTTATTTTTGATACGGGGCTATAGTGCTTCAGTGAAATGGCATTTTTGCATTATGAATCTAAAAATAAGCAAACAAATATTCAGAGATAAGAAAACCATTGGATCATCTCAGCAAACCACTCCCTAATTTTAAAAACTGTGAAGAGCCCTAATGCAGATCCAAGAAATAATTTCAAACAGTCCACCAAAAAAAAAAAAAAAAAGGAACGAGCAGAGGCGACAGTGATTACAACTGGGGAAAACCCGAGGATCTATATTTTGAGAACTCACATTTCCTTAGACCAGTTTGGAAGAGCCCCTTAAAGAATGAGGCAGTTACCTATGCCATGAAATTTCAGATGTGTTCCAAGTAGGCAATAATATTTAGAAAGCTTTTTTTAAAAATGGCTGGTCATTAATTCCTTCAGGATGTGCTACGCAAGATCACAGCTTCACTGAATATAATGGAACACACTCAGAAAGCCTTGATCCAAGAGGAACTTGTGGAGTGGAAACGGCGGCAACAGATTGCTTGTATTGGAGGCCCACCCAATGCATGTCTAGACCAGCTTCAAAACTGGTAGGTGTCCAAGCACAGTTGGGGATTTTTGCCAGGGGATTTTTGAGAGCATTTAGGAAAGAGATCAACCTTGGTGAAACTTATTGTGGCAAATTCCATACAGACAATGAATCTAGAGCTACTTACTGTGTATTCTGAAGAATTTTCTCCTCGCCTTTCCTCTCCAGTCAGGAATAGTCTTTCCTTCTGTGGGGTAGTCTTTATCTGTATGTTCATATTTTTGTATAGTGTTCATGCTTCAGTGTTGCTGAAGAGGGTTTTAATCAGTTGCATGTCACCTATGGGCTAAATCCAGTTATTAATTGTGTACTTCTGATTGTCTTTGTGTATTCAGTTGTATGCGTTTGATTTGTTTATGTTTATTTTACGTTGCATTTTTAACCAGGATTCTGTTTGCAATTTGTATTTTATTACCACATGCTTTCTAAAGTACCTTTAGAAAGGGGGCAGGAAGACAGGGTATATTTAAAACATTGGATTGCACTCCTTTGCTGATAAAAGGTGTGATATGTGTATTTGGGAAGTCTTTAGATACTAAGAGAATAACAACCCCCTCATCAAAGCGAGCAGAGTCCAATAGTGGGGTGTTTTTCCTCCCAAGGTTTTGCATAAGAATTCGCTCACTGCCAGGCTTCAGTTCAGGCACATGTGAGATAATAAATTCTCTTTGGGTGTATCAACAGTGCTGGTCACCTGTTGGTTGTTGTGGGAGAATTTTGGAAACAAAACCCTATCTTCTAAACATGTTTGAGCCATACAAACAATAATTAGGGATGGGACGAATCCAGAATATTCTGAATCCCTGGAAGGTTCTGGGAATACATGAGTCTCATGAATCTTGAATCTTATGAATCCTTTTTTAAAAAAGGGTTTAAAAAGCAAGGGAAAGAAGGATAATCTTGGGCAAGACACACTCTCTCAGCCTTAGCAAAAGCCTAGGCAAAGGCAGACTTCCCTCTGAAGAAATCTGGCCAGGACAATTGTCATAGTTTTGCCTCAGGATCTCCCCAGATTGAAAATGACATGAAAGCCCTTTGTACACAGTCAGGAAAACGTGGATTAATCCCACATTTTCCTGCCTGTGTAAACAGGACCACATACTAGAGCACAGAGGTAATCCAGGTCAAAACTGGATTTTCTTTGCATAGCTCTTTCTGGCATCCTGGGTTTTGTAGTTCGATGATGCACCAGCAGACTTTGGCAGAGAAGGCTGTGACACCTGATAAAACTCCAAACTCCAGAATTGTGTCTGAAAGAGGTTTGCAAGGGAGCTGTGCAAAGGAATCTTACAGCTGTCCTTGAAATCTCAAGAAGACTGTACCTTCCAGTCAAGTGCTGAACTTAAATATTAAATGCTCAATTTAAATATATTAGGATACAACCCCAGATATAATTTCTGAAATTGTTAGCAAAGGCTGTTATTACTCCAAGGGAAAAACTCACCTACTTGCCATCTCCCCTTGTGTGTCTGGTCGCCGTAATTTTCAGGCATCCCAGTCTCCCAGGTTTTCAGGCATCCTGGTCTCCAACAAACTATTTCATTGGTGGATTTGAAAGATGCGGTTTGCCTATTTTGGCAGAGGGATTCGGATTTGAGGATTCAGTTAGCCCATCCCTAACAACAATGCTTGGCAAGTTCGCTCCTTGACAGTTTTAGCTTTCTCAGGAAAATAGTGCAGAAAGTAACCTGGCTCCTCCCTGAAATTATTGTGCTTTCTCGCTGCTTCCCTTCCCAGAGTTCTGGTGAAGGCATCTTATTCAGTCATGGTTATCCCTATCAGTTTTGTCCCTCCTCCCACTTCAGTATTGAATCAATGCACACAGTCCACACGTGCTTGCAAACACAGATGGTGGGCTGCATACCTTCAGCAATTTTGAAGTTACTCTTTACTCTGCTGAAAAGGGGGCAGCTGTAGGATTGGAAAGTTTGAGAAGGAAAGTATATTTTAGAAGAGAGAGCTGAGTTCAGAAATGCTGCAAGTGGAATCCTTGGTGTGCCAGGACATAGTTGAAGGGCATTTGGTGCACCATACTTGCAAAAACTAACAAATTTAGGCATGGCAAGTGCTTGGGTGGTGACCACTTGAAAACTCTGTCTGTGGTGGCATGAATTCCATGCCTTGACATTCACCAGGCTCAAGTGGTTGAGAGAGATTTAGGTTCAAATCAGGACAGAGCCCATGAAACTCCCTAGGTTATCTTGGGCCAGTCACACGCTGCCTCAACTTGATGACCTCACTGAGGTGTTGTGAAAGCGTCCTCATAAATGCAGTGGTCCCTCCACT
The DNA here is from genome assembly GCA_030412105.1 of Cyclura pinguis. Taxonomy (NCBI): domain Eukaryota; kingdom Metazoa; phylum Chordata; class Lepidosauria; order Squamata; family Iguanidae; genus Cyclura; species Cyclura pinguis. Next base: position 209,608,772 of record CM059599.1, read on the forward strand.
TTCACAAGGGTTCAGGCGCAGAACTCCCACGAAAGTGGGAAAACTGTGAATAACTCCCCCCGCTACCTCTTCCATTCCCTTCTGGAACTCCTCACTTCCCATTCCCATGCAAAAGTGAAGGGAATGGGGGGGTGAGGAGAGGCTCACGCGAGCATTCCTTTCCCCTGCTGGAGCTCCCCCTGCCATTCCTATGCATTTTGCCCCAGCTCTGAGAACTCGCACAAGCCTTCCCTTCATTCCTTTCCATTTTGCCTCAGCACGAGTTCTCTGTGCTGGGGCAAAATGCATAGAAATGGCAAGGGCAGCTCCGGTACTGGGGGGAGAAGGAAGGCTTGTGTGAACTCTTCCCCCCTTTCCATTTTGTGGAAGGAGGGAGCTCCAGAGGGGGGAAAGGAAGGGTCATGCAAGATTTCCCAGACCCCCCTTTCCCTTCTGTTTTGCCCTGGTGTGAGTTCCTTGCGCTGAGGCAAAATGCATGGGAATGGGAAGAGGCGAATGCTAAAATTTAACTCTTGTAATGGCAGGTTTACCACAGTGGCTGAGAGTCTTCAGCAAATTCGTCAGCAGCTTAAAAAACTGGAAGAGCTGGAGCAGAAATTTACTTATGACACGGATCCTATCCCACAACAAAAGAAAGGACTGTATGAACGGACACTGAGCCTCTTCAAGCAGCTCATTCAGAGGTAAGCCGTCCTTTTCTTGCTCAGAGGTTGAGGGACTAGACTTTAGTGGCTAACTTTGCAATGGCAAACTTTGTGAAGCAAGAATAAGGACTGGAGTGTCATTTGGAGATGGCTGGTTCCATGAGCACACATGCCTGGCTCTTCACAGAAAACTGAGGAAATCTTTTGGCTACCTTTGTTAATTATCTTGCAAAATGTACACCTGAAGCTTTTCTTCTGGCGTCCCATCCAAGCAGGGAAACCCTGAAGGAACAGCCATTGGTATGACTAGCTTCTCTGACCTCACAGATGCATTAGATTGCAGTTCCCAGTTTCCCCAGACTGCACATCCATGGCTGTGGATAATGGCAGTTGCAGTCTGGCACATTTGGGGGGGTATCAAATTGGGGAAAGCTGGGATGGACAAATGGGTGTGGTTGCATTGGTAAGAACTATTTCCGTACTTTATTGTATGTCTTGTTATTTAGACGTTTTTTGTTCATATGAGATTTGAGTGGCACAGTGTAGCAAGTGTCAGTTCAAACACACGTGGGGAGCCCCCTCCCATGTCTTGATCTAAACAATTTGTTCAAAGTTAATTGTTACGATATGTTTTATGCATTTTTGCTCTAACCTTTGCACACATTGCTTTGTGGTAAATTTAAATTGTTATTCTTTATTCCTTATCCAGTTCCTTTGTGGTAGAAAGGCAGCCTTGCATGCCTACACATCCCCAGAGGCCCTTGGTTTTGAAGACTGGAGTGCAATTTACGGTTAAACTGAGGTATGAAACCAAACACACACACAAAAGCTTAAATGATTTATTTGTATCTTGATTAGTGTGTGTCTTTTTCTGTGGTCTTGTTTTACTTTCAGGGAACAAACCATTCAAATTCAATACTGTAAATCTAAAACAGAAACAAATTGTGTCCAACAAACACAAATCATTAAAAAAAAATAGAACAGACATGCAACAATATCCGTGAGCAGCCTGTAAATTGAACAGCACAAAGTCTTGTCTTTCTTTTAAGGTTAACAAATGTGTTGCACCGTGATCTTTAGTGGATTGCAGTCCAAGTGAACACCAGTAAACTGGCAGTGGGCGTGTTCTGGTCAATATCACCACAGCTGGTTGTGGTTGTAAGACCTGTTTCTTAGGACAACATCATCAATTAGGATTGCATCCTGTTGTTACTTACCTGAGAGTAAGCACCATTGAACTCAGTGAGACTTACTTATGAGTAGATGCACCCAGGATTTCAAGTAGTCTGTATATTGCTATTCAGACGTGATTGGCTCCTGGCTTATGGTGAAATGAATGCGTGCTCCCCTGCCTTGAAAACATCATGCTGTAGCATAGGCTGTGCATGTTTTCAGGTGTTCTCTTCTCCCTCAATACAGTTATGTCACCATGACATAATATTCTATGTGCAGTTTTTTTTTTATTTTTCAAATTTTTCCAGGAAAAAAAATGCTTCAAAATGTGTTTTTTTTCCCACTGTGTGTTTTTCCATTTTTCCCCCCAGACCTTTTCCCTAATCCTAATCTTCACAGTAGCTGAGCAGGGTGGAGTGCTGAAAACGGATTTTCCCCCAACAGCGATATTTTATGATTGGCTATCCTTGTTGTAATGCAGAGTATTTGGGGATGGCTGGGTCCTGGATTGGTGATGAAGACCTACGAATTTTATAACTATAAGGGTTGCTTGGTGAAGATGAAAACAGCTGGGAACCAGCTTGTCAGAAAGGATCAACCCAGCTGCCTACATTTTGGGACTGTCTCAGGGACATGGGCTTTGGTCTCCCATGATGAATGCTTGTGCTTCTCAAAACGAACAATTTATCTCCTCTTGATGGTAGGAAAGGTGATATTGGGAACAAAGCTTTGTTCAGAGGCCTGAAAAATTTAAAAAGGTTCAAGTGTCATAAAGATGATTATGAAATAATTTCTTCTTATGTGTATTAATATTTCTGCTACTTATCTTTCCAGATTGTTGGTGAAACTACAAGAACTAAATTACAAACTGAAGGTTCAGGTTGTATTTGACAAGTGAGTAACATCTTAAATTGAGCCATATCTCTCTCCCTACTTGCTGCAGAACCCTTTATTCCATTTCTGCTGTGCTTCCAGAGAGAAATAAAGAATACTAGGGTTGTGGTTTGTTTTTTCTGTGCAATTTTGCATATCTGGTTTTTTTAAAAAAAATAGTTTATATTCTGGAAGCAGTTTATCTCTTAAATTTCACTGGTTCCTTACCAATGCTAGATTGGTTTGATGGTTCCTATAGATCCTTCTAGCTGTTTAAAAAGACTGTAATACAGCCATCCTGTGCATTTCTATTCAGAAGTATGCTCCATTGGGTTAAACGGAGAATATTCCCGCACGGAAAGGCATGTGTAGAATTGCAGCATTATTGTTGAATGAAATAAACTGTCTCTTTCCTCTGGTACAGTGGAGTAGTAATAGGTACTAACTTTTTGTATACTTGTTTTGGAGTAAACTTTATTTTATACAGTGGGAGCTTAACTCTTACTCCCTCTAGTAGTGGCATCTTGGTGTTTACTATTGTGACAGGCCCTTGGTTCTCCCTCAGATTGGTATGGCAGTTCCAGTCCAAAAAGGTGCCCTGTCCGTATCACTTGGCCCTGACTCCACCTTTTTATCACAGCTTTTTTGTAGCAGGGCTGGAGTTGTTCCTCAGAACCAGACAGTTTATTTAAGGTAGTGTGTTCTCTTTATTATAGTTAGTGTACATAGCTGAGACTGACCTTGCAGTTATAAAACAAACTGTAACATGTATTATAGTAACAGTGGAAATAAAGTATATTGTTAGAGTTTAGTTATATAATAGTGCTGATACATTAACAATTTAAACTTCTGACAGACTTTGGTCATTTAATTCCTGCTTCGGACACCAGTTCCCTGTGTCTTTTCCTCAGTGGATAATCACACCCATGACCACCTTTTCTCTCTCTGGCTAGTTCTCACTGAATGCTCAGACACACACAAACTATGCCTTATATAGGATTCCGTTAGCTCCTCCCACACATACCACTGGGCTGGGTTTTGTTCTTGAGGTGCTCTTCCTGTTGCCTAGCAACCAACCATCAAGTTGCAACGGCACTACAAAAAGCTAACCTCCAAAGTAGCTTTGTCACAACTGTGTTGTAAATATTTGATACCTACAGACTTGGCTGTGTAGCTGTGAATGAAATGGGGGATGGGGAGTGATCAAGGAATGATGGGGGAGCATCAAGCACCCCATGAGAAAAATGGAAGGATTTCTGTCTGCAAGTGCTTAGTTTCATCTGTGACAAAGTTACTTTAAGGAATCCTCTGTTGACATTTCCAGAGTTTTTGTTTGGAAGTAAAAGCAAAAAGTCTCTTTAGATTACGTAATAGTATCTTGGTGGAGTATTTACTTGAACAATATCCAGTAAAAGTATCGATAAAATGGAGAGATGCCTGATATGCCATAATGAGAAGGTCATTTATAATCCGATCTTTTTTTGTCCTTTGCAGAGATGTCAGTGAGAAAAACACAGTGAGAGGGTATGTTGAGACCTGTTTTTTGCATGTTGTTACATTTTTTTTAAAAAACAAATTTTTACTCAAAGCGCTCTTGAGATTTAAAATCATGTATCTTGCTACAGGTTTAGAAAATTTAATATCTTGGGAACAAACACCAAAGTGATGAACATGGAGGAGTCAAATGGAAGCTTGTCAGCAGAATTTAGACATCTGGTGAGCAATATTTCTTTCTTTTTCTTTTTCTTCCTTTTTTCTTTTGAGGTGAGATTTAATTCCAGTTTATACTGGGATTTCATTCTAGACATAATGTAACAACGTGACGCAGAACTTCCTTGAGGCATTGGTCTACTACCCTTTTCTGTAAATTATCTGGGGTCTTTCTCAGTCCTGATGCCTGTGATTCAACTTAAAATCTTCTGTATATTTTATGCCAGTCATGAACTCTGCTTCTGAACTGTTCAGCAAATCTGCAAGACTTCAGCATAGGGGAATGTTAACTTTGATTAAAGGGGAGACAGCAGCCCAAATGCTGTGAAGAATCCCATGGGAGACAATAAAAATAAGAAATGTCTCTGAAGGAGCATGTTAATGTTTCAGTTAGGGTGAAGTCCACTTGCTGGAAACAGGGTAGCTCTTGCAAGACAGTGGATTCTGGGAGTAGTGCTTCCGGTAACTTCCTGAATACTCCAGCCCGGGAAACACTGTATCATGTGTTTGGCAGGAGACCGGGATAAGTAGGTGTCTGCATTTTCACAGAGCTTTTCATTCTTTTCCAGTGTGGAGGGGCTCCCGAGAATGGGATGACACTTATTCCCCTGTTCATTTCTGATATTTCTGTTTACACTTTTCTTCTGTGAGTTCAGTAGAGTTCTTGGCACCCTTCGTAATATGTTTACAACAATCCAGTGAAGTAGGTCAGGCTGAGGGAAGTGATGTTCACACAGTGAGTTCCATGACTCCTTGAGGAGTAGGAGCTGGAGCTAGTCCTGCTCTTTGCCACTAGCCCACACTAGCTCTTCCTATGTAGGAACGCAGGGAGTAAAATCTTCTGATGTAGGGAACGGTGCTATCTGTCTAAACTGTTCATGCCTTCTAGCATGAAAAAGCTGGGGAAGGTGTTCGCTGGTAAAGGCTGCTTTGCTGCCAAGAGGTCAGCCAGTCGGGAAACATCACTCTGGTGATGCAACTGACAGGTCACAGCCTAGAGGTTCAGCCAGCCCAGCTAAGCATACTGTCCTGAAAGCTTAGTCAAGTAGAGGAAGGTTTTCAGCTGTAAAAGCTGCTGTCCTGTCAGGGAGACATCACTTGGTTGATGAGGATGATGGGTCACAGCCTGGGAGGTCAGCCAACCAGCAGATATAGCTATGTTTGTGGGCTAATCAGAAAATGGAACATAAATGTCTTCAGGGAGTGCAACAAGCAAGGAATCCTCATTTTAAAAAAGATGTTATGGTAGGTTTTTTTTTCATTCATCACCAGCACAGAAGCCCTTCAAGAGTGTCCATTTTAGTCAAATACAAGTGGGATCTCAGACAACTATGAGTTGGCTACACAACTTAAACTGCTCAATAACTTCTATGTAGGTCACCATATTATTTGCTGTCCTGTAAGCAAATGTTTTGTTGTTGTGTGCCTTCAACTTGTTTCCCACTTATGGCCACCCTAATGTGACCCTATTTCTTGGCAGAATTTGTTCAGAGGGGGTTTGCCCTTGCCTTTGTCTGAGGCTGAGAAAATGTGACTTGCCCAAGGTCGCTCGGTGGGTTTCCATGGCTGAGCAGTGATTCAGACCCTGGTCTCCCAGTATCCTAGTCCAGCACTCTAACCACTACTCTTCACTGACTCCCCCTGCAAGCGTAGCCACTGCCTAAATACACTATATGGCTTGGGTCCAACCTATCACAAAGACCGCATCTCCTAGCATGAGCTACTTAAGGGCACTTACGATACAAGCATAGTGGTAGCATACTGTGATGGACTATAATAGGCAGGCATCCTTTTCCTCATAAAAGTGATATACATTGTTTCTATTTTTGTTGCCTGCAATTATTTTTAAATTTTATTTTAAAGTAAAATGCTGCATAAAACAGGGACTGGACTGCTATTCTGGGTTTCCTTAGCTAGTTCTTAATAGAGCGTTATTTGTTCACACAATAGCTTCATCTCCATGTTATCTTTACTGTATATCCCTGTGCTATTTTGGACCACTAGCTGTTAGTGTCCATTCTAGGCCAGCCTTGTTAACAAAGTTTACTAGTTCACCAGTTTCTTACGGACTTCCTGCCCACACTTGCCTGTGTAAATAACTTCAGGCAGCTCCTACTCCCTGCTATATTTGACTAAGCTTTGCTGCCTTGTTACCTGAAGTTACTCACTGTTACTCATCACTCGCAAGCAAACCAATCGCTGTTTCAGGCTGGGGTCAGATTGGACTAATCTCAGTCCCAAGTCCTGATGGCAGTGTTTTGAGAGCAAAGGAATATCTGTATTATCTCTTTTGTAAATTCCAGACCAAAAAGTTGATGTAGTGATAGGCAATTTAAACCCCAAATTTGTTGGATTGAAGTTCCTGTCAGGCTTAGCCGATATAGTAAATGGTAAGGGAAAGTGGGAGCTGCATTGAAAAACATATGGAAACTCCACAGTTCCTCACAATTGCTCATTCCTGTCCTAAGGCAGAAGGACTTAAAGAAGGACTGTGTCATCAATACAATTGGCATCTTAGGGTAATCTCAGTCCCTTGCAGTGGATCAGATCACTACAAAGTTTCAGACCTCCCTTGCTGACTTCTTTATGATGCAAAGAAATAAAGCTGACTTCCTTGTGGTGCAAGAAAATAATTTTTTCTTACAGTGCAGGGAAATCAAAATAGGGATTCCACCAGATACAGTCTAAAAATGTTAGGTTCCAAATCTCTGGTATGAAAATCATTTTGGGGGTTGCTGTACAAGCATACCATTCGAAATCACAGATAAAGGAGGCAAAATTCTTCCATTGGGTGTATCACTTTGTGGCCCCTTTATGAAATTTTTGCTTTCAGAGGAGGACTTTCAAGGCAAAGTGGAAAGCAGAAGGAGTAACTTTCCTTTGGATGTCTGTAGTCTAGATTGCCTATCCGAGTGGTAGAAAAGGAGGTGGAGGAATTCAACAATAGGAATTTCCATTCTCTTTGAGGTACAGAAAGACAGGCAGCCCCATCCGCTGACCTTTTTTTGTTTGAGAAATCTTCATCTGCATGGCAGTGCCTACAGACATGCTTTGTCAAGTAGGCATACCTTGTCAATTATTTGTTTATTCCAGAATCCTCCGGGCATCCTCCTTCTTTTATTGTTAGACACCACCCCTTGGCACTATGTCTAATAGCAGGCTGGACAACTTTTGGCTGTCTGTATGCTGTCAAAAAGAGAGGCTCCTTGAAATCAAGAAGCTAGTCTGCTGTGCCAGGATTATTCAAGAGATTTGCTTCATTTTACCGCTAACAGTCTCTAGGCGGAGCAGCTCTTCCTTAGCCTACTGTTGAAGGCTTCACAGAACTGACACTTGAACCATTGCAGTGAAGTTCCCAATCCCCCCTGCCACAGTCTTATTCTTGAACATGGTAGTTTTGGTTTTGAGAATCTCTGAGTTGGATGCTCTCTTACTGTTTAGAAAAGGGATACTTCGCATGTAATGCACGCAAATATTACGCATTGCTTCATGAGCTGGGAGACTGCTGCAGTTATGAAATGTCTCTTGGGTGTTGCATACTTCTTACTGGTAAAAATGAGTGCCATGCTGTGGGATGAGGCCTGCTGGTGTGTGGACTGTGCTTTTGATCAGAAATGTACTGAAAAATGTGAACGCCACTTACTCTGAGATATTCTGTTGTTTTACAGCAATTAAAGGAACAAAAGAATGTTGCAAGAACTAATGAGGTGAGAAGAATCAGTCCCCGTGTCACTTCTCTTACTTCTATTTCTGTTTTATTAGGCAACATGGCTGATCAAAATTCTGCTAATAGTGCTTGGGAATGTTACCCTTTGGAAAGACATCTTTCAGAACCCTTCAGCCGGTGCTAACTGGAAGATTCTAGAAGTTGTCATCCAAAAAAGTAACGTTTTCACATTCTCCTAGTGGTCCTCATCACTCTATCCACAGAGGTTGCCTATGAGTACAGCAGGAGTTTTCCTTCCTGCCCTCCCACCCCGTTCCCTAGATATCCGAATTAAGTTTCAGGGAGGTAGGACACAGAGGTGGATGCCATCTGTGAATGGACACCTCTAAATACCACCATCTTATTGTAACTTGACATTGAAAACTTGAAAAGTATACACTTGGCCCTCCACATTCGCTAGGATTAGAGACACAGGACCCTCGCAAAAGTGAACAATTCGCAAATAACAAAATTTGTGTGTCTGTGGGAAGGAGGTTGAGGCACAGATGGGGAAAGCGGGCATCCAGAGTCTAAACCAGGTCAGGGAAAGGAGATGTTTGGCATGGTGGTCCTGTACTTCCTCTCTCTTGCCTGTCTCCTTCCTTGGGTGTGTGCGGCGCATGGGTGCAGGGTTTGTGGTGCTGAGAATTTGGGCAGAGATGCCATCCTTAGCTGGCCAGGCGGAGACTGGTGGAGGAAGAGGAGGACCAGAGGTGGGTTTTTAAAGGGCTGTGTGGCCTGATTGAAGCCACCAAGAGGAAAGGTTCCCCCAAAAAAGAAGCCCCTGAGATGGGGGGACAGGGGTTGGAGAAACTCTCAAATAATCAAATTCGTGAATGTCAAAACTCGCAAATGTGGAGGGCTGACTGTATATTGCTTAGTATAGTTGCATAAATAATTGTATACCTAGAGAAGATGCAGAGAATCTCAGCTGTCCAAAATCGTTGCCCTGTATGAAAAGTATTCCAGCTGTTCTGTCTGTTAGAAAATATTGGTAATATTTAGTGGTTTCAAAATATCCGAGCTTTCAGTCTTTGTAATAAAATAATGTCTGCTGTGTTCTTTCTTTGAAATTTTCTTTACAGGGGCCTCTCATAGTAACAGAAGAACTGCATTCTCTCTGTTTTGAGACCACACTGGAACAGAGCGGACTAATCATTGAATTGGAGGTAAGTGTCTTAAGGAATTGAGGCATCGAAATTCAGTATCTACTTCCAGATGAGCATTCTGAAAGGCTGTGTTCCCCAGCTTTTTAAGTGTGATCTGTCATTCATTCCAGAGCAATCTGAAGAAATGACACACTGTATACTGCATGTAACATATATTGTAGTACCTAGAAGGCCCTCATATACCAGAGGAAGCTGCTATGAGATGCTTGGAACTTTTGAGAGCAACCAGAGCTTAGTGATACAGTCATTTGATTTTACTTTTAATTTTTAAGTGGGTTTTTCAGGATTGATTGTTACCTTGCTGTGCATAGAACATCCCACATTTTGGTCCCTCGTATTAAAAATCACAGGGAGAAGGGAGGGAGAGGCACCTCTTTGCCTGGGACCCTGGAAACAGCCAAAGCCAATCAGAATAAACAGTTTTGGGCAAGCTGAACAAATGTCACAAGGCAACTTCCTGTGCTTTATATTAGTTGTTTGGAAGGAAAGATGGAAGAATTACGTCCTTGAACTACAACTCTTAGAATCCGCCCAGAGTACATGGACAATGGAATTGTAGTCCCACTCTTCCGGGGAGGGATTTAGAGAGGAGAAACATTGGATGGGGAAAGGGTACTGCAACCTCCCAAAAATCTCCTGTCTGCTCCCCTCCACTTTACAAAGAGGCCTTATAGGATACCATAAAATATGCTTGGAATGCATTATGCAGCACGGCTCATGGTTTATTGACGCTGGTTCATTGACCAGCATGGTTCATTGACACTGAGTGGTACATGAGCATAGTTGCTTTTTTTAATCAGAGCCACCGCCACAGAATTTACCCCCGGCACGTGCTCACTGTGTGACATTCCTGACTCATTGCCGAGTGCCAGCAGGCAGAACGCTAGTGACTCATCTTGTCATTTGTTGGAATTCGTTCCTTTTGTGTTGAAAGATGTCCCTGCTAACACCTGCACGAGGTCATTCTGGCAGTTGTTTCCTTTGCAGAAGCTATAGATAGTTGGAGGTCGAGTGTGCTAAAAGAAAAAAAAAATCAAAGGAACAACATGCTCACCAGAAACATTGGGCCCTTTGTTAACTGCTCAGAGGCCTAAATCCAACTCTTAGTCCCCACTAGAGGAGACCCATTGAATCACTACGATCCCATTGATTCAATGGGACTAACAGTTAGATTTAGACTATACAGTCAAGTGTTGCCTTTGTCAGATCATACAGATTTACAGATTAAGACTTCACATTTACCTGGGGCGGGAATTAGATATTGAAACTAAGCATTGGTTTGAGTGAATTCTGAGTGGAAGGTACTTCTGTCTCTTACCAGTCAAGGTCTTTGTGTGTTGATATTCTTCTTCTATGGAAGATGTTTCTCATTGTAGTTGTATGAAGGACTGTGATACACAGTGTACAGGTGACTTTCATTAATGACTGCTTCCTTCTACTTGCTTTATCTAGATTGCGTCAATTTGCCACTGTAATTCCCAGTGACAAACTGGGGAAACAAAACAATTTAAAGGAAACATTTTTTTCTGGAGCTGTAGATCACCACTGAACTTTGGCAGCAGAGATCTGCCTTGGAACTAAAGCAAGGATACAGAGTTTAATTGAATTTTTTTTCTTCCCAAAAAAAAAAAAGAGAGAACAAAAGTAACTTCAATTAGCAGGTTTGTATTCTCTGGCCCATAGATGGGAAACCCTTGACTCTCCAGACATTTTGGTCTTCAACAAGCCCCAGCCAGCATGGCCGTGCTAATGGATGAAATCCCAATTATCTGAAGGGTGTTTTCTGCTTCTGCTCTAGTCTTTGGTAATACAGCAAAATCTTCAACCTGGTATCCTTCGTATGCGTATGTTCCTGTTAATCCTAGTCAAGATGTCTTCCTTTCTTAATTTTCATTTTGAATTGCTGATCACAATATTTTAAGTATTTGCTCAAATTTTCCTGGTCATCTCTGCTTTCTAGACAACATCCCTTCCTATTGTTGTGATTTCCAATGTCAGCCAGCTGCCAAGTGGATGGGCATCCATTTTGTGGTACAACATGTTGACCGATGAGCCCAAGGTAAATGACAAGGCCTCTCCTCACATTTTTTTTTTCAAACTGGAAGAAAAGAGGGAGAATTTCAAATGGCTGTGTTAAGGCTATCACCCTAAATTTACTTATATGGGAGTAAGCCTTATTTTGCTCAATGGGGCTTCTTTTTGAATGGAGTTGTATAGGATTGCATTATAAGGCAATTTGACAATGGGCAACAGGTGCCTAATGTGTAAAATACATACCATTTCACAGATTAGGCACCTTAATCAGAACGGTGCATGGGTGCTGAGGTTATTCTGTTTTTGATTCACAGTAGCTGCTGAAACCTTTTTTAGATGCTTTATATTTAAGTGACAGTCACCCCCTTCTACCAACAGAACAGCTTCTGTCAGCAGAGGAAAGTGTTCCCCTCATTCCTGCAGAACACACACATGCTCAGAAATGCCTCCATGTTGTAAAAAGGTGGCGTCTGTAGGGGGAAAGGGAAAGTCATGATGTGTGAGCAAATGTCCACTCTGGATTTTGCCTTATCGCATTAATATTTATTAATTAATAGTCCTCCCCAACATGACATTGGTATTATAGGAACTCTGTACACTTGGCATATTCAGGAGACTTTAACAAGAACAACAGGTTCTCTTGATTTAAATATCCTTGAAAAGTTTGTGGCGAAAAACTCAAAGTAATAGCATTGGCAAGCATATTGTCTTTAAAAAAGGAACCCCATGATTGAAAATGGAAAATGTATGGAAAGGCACAAATGAATTGTCAGCATGTTAAACCTTTAAGAGGCTTTTTTTTCCCGGCCATGGCCCTTCCCAAGGCTGTTTTTGTGGCCCTTACAGCAGATACATGTTTTTCATAAAAGAATGCTTTGGGTTTTTTTCATCAATAAATAGAAGAATGACACATCAAAGCAGTCATCCGCTAAAACAAGGTGTGAGACTCACTTCGTATTAACTAACAGTTTTATGAAAGATTTTAGCACCAAATCCCAGCTCTATTCCAAAATAAATAGTTCTTTTTTCTTTTCTTTTTTTAAGAGAGATGTCAGTTTTCAGTCGCTTCAGGTTTCATTTTGAGGTGTAGATGCAACCCCACAAAGGTCCTGGGTTTGGTAGAGCAGTCTTCAGGGCTTGGCCACTGATGCTTCGTAAGAACAAAATGGGAGAAGAATGTGAGAACATGCAGACGGTGACCCAGAATCCTTTTGATGACTTACTCCATCATAAAACTCTGATACACCAGCCAGAAGGCACTTTTTGAAGTGGTGGCTGAGGGACAGAAGAGCAGGCTTTCTTTATTGTAGGTGAGAGCTGCTTTATCGGCTGCCAAGATGCTCAGAGGCCAGTAGGGCAGCAGCTTTGCTCTCTTGACAGAAGCAACTTCCAAAGCCATCCACCATGGTAGTGCCCATAGCTATTTTATCTCTCCTCTGTGCTGCCTACTTATTCCACCATCTGTACCAGCACTCTTGTGCTACCCAGTAGGCTCTCAGCCAGAAAAATTGAATTTGAAAGTAGCCAAAAAAAAAAAAGTCCTATGCACTAAGATATCAAGTTGAGAGAAATCTAAGAATGCATTCAGTCTAGTCTGATTCAGAAGCTTGCTATATATTTTGAATTTGGTGGCACAGAAGTAGAAATTAAATTTAGGAAGTTCAAGAGAAGTAACAGTTTGTGACTGCTGAGTGTTAACTGCTCGGGTTCTCTTGCCCTTTTTATGTGTGAGGGTGTGTGGGATAGATTTATGCATATGCCTTCAAGTTACCTGCTGACTTTTGGTGACTCCATGAATTTCATAGTCAAGGAATACACAGAGGTGGTTTTGTCAGTTCCTTCCTCTGAAACTTAGCCTACAGTACCCTCTCCACAAAACAGCTTCTGTGGGAAGGGAAGGATAACATTTTTGCTTATGTTGATTAGGAATTCAAAGAGTATCATATTTTATTGTGTGCAGAGAACCCCCTTTGTGAGTATATTTGCAGTGCATCAGGCTGCATCTGAATCCAACACAAAATATGTCAGACTGAAGGATTGTGGAATGGGATGAGGAAGGGAGGAGAAGCTCCCTAGACAGAGGTGGGAGATCTTGTCCACATATGCATATGATCCCAGGCACTCTATAGAGCAAATGTGTTGTAGTGGTTAGACCATATATTCTAGATATGTTGGATTCCAGTCCCCATCATCCCCAGAAACCATTGCAGGGGTTGGGGGTGATGGGAGTTGAAGTCCAGCACATTTAGGAGATGCTGGGTAGAGGGAAGGCTGGATTAGAATTTCAAAGTAGGACTTGGGAGATTCAGGTTCACATTCTGTCAGGGCCATGAAACTCAGTGGGAGATCTTCAACTAGTCTCTGTTTCTTAGCCAAATCTGCCAGATAAAGTTTTGTGAGGATAAAATGGGATTCAAAGGTCACTCCTTGGAAGAAGGGAGAGAAATGCAGTCAATATATGCATTCTAAATCTTTGCCTCTTTTTCTATCCCAGAACTTATCCTTCTTCCTTAATCCTCCGTGTGCGAAGTGGGCTCAGCTTTCTGAAGTTCTGAGTTGGCAGTTTTCTTCCGTCACCAAAAGGGGGCTCAATGCAGATCAGTTAAACATGCTGGGGGAGAAACTGCTTGGTAAGTGACACAAAAAATCCCCTCTTGCTCTGAGAGTCCTTCCTGTTCTCGTTGTATCTTCCTTTTACCTCTTTTTGTTTTGACACGTAATGTCTTCCACTAGACATTACTAGTCTGTTCAGCACAGTCCTCAGCAGAAACTGAAGTTGGATTTCATGTGGTTTCTGCCGATGATCTTCCGCACATGTCTTGGAGGATTCCCATGTTAATTATATCCCCCATCACACCTTCTGCTGAACATGTTATTTATTAATGCCTTTCCTCCCCAAGCAGGACAGACTGATCTTTTCCCAGCCTTAGATAGGCTGTAAACACCGTTAACTTGCGTATTGTAATGGTTGGGATCCCTTTTGAGTGGAAGACTTGTTCAAAAACATTTTAATGAGTTATTTTAATGTTTTTTTTTAAATTATTTATGAAAATCGTCTGTAACTATAGTTGCCAGATCTCAGGGCTCGGCCTCTCTTCTCTACTCAAAGGGGAGGAATCTCAGTGCAAGAGAACTGTCTTGAAAAGTAGATGTATGTATCATCCTTATTTGTTATATGTAGTGTTTTTGCTTTCAGTTGCATACTTTGAGCAAATATAGTTGATGCTTAATGTACAATACTTAACATAATCAAGGGCTGCTCCTTGTAATATCAAACTTGCAACACCATCAGAGCCCATCCCCTGTGACATAAACAGTCCATAAATCTCAGCTTTTTGCCCTGAAATCTGATGAAGATTTTTGTATTTCTGTCTATTTTACTGTCTATGTCATCCCTAGAGTAACTAATGTAACAGTACAAAGGCTCCCCCCTCCCCGTCTTAGGGACCACTCCGGGACCCCAGTCACTTTATTCTGGCCTTGCCCGTTAAAACTGTTATTTTCCCCAAAGGCCTTTTTCAGGACTTGAAAAAGTTATTTTTGGACTATAGCCAGTGGCTGTGCTGGCTGGGGGATTTTGGGAACTGTCATGCCAAACACAAACATTTCCAAACTCTGTTCTTTCTTCTCACTTTGTCTCTGAACAAGTACAGTCAAAACAGATTTTGAATTAAATTCTTGTGTACTTGCGCTATAAGCTAGTTGTGGGTAACATACAGCCTGTGGTTCAGGCCCCAGTTTTAAACATCTCTTTTTACTTAAACCCTCCTCAGCACCACTGTGCATTCACTAGGGTTGCAGGGGATTGTAAAGCTTTGCCTCTCTCACCTGTTTTAGGCCTGGACAGGGGATTTTTTCTAAATAGGAATTTAATTCTGGTCACTTCCAGTTTGTGAATGGGGGTGTTTCTTGCTGCACAATTATAGTGCTGTGATTCCCTTTGACTTCCATGCCTGCGTCTTGTGGAATCCTGGCATTTGTAGTTTGCTCAGAGGTGCCAGAGGAGCTCTCTGGATGAGAATCCTAAAGGGCCTGTTACTGCCCTGGTTAGTCGAAGCTTTGGGGATATTAAAAGATATCCTCTTGATATCACAATTCGGCTTCACTTCTCTACTCCTCTCCACGTGCTTGCGAGGCCACCGGACAAGCACGTAAACAAGCTCGGCCGTTAATAGCCATAATAGTGAAACTACAATACAGGCAGGCCAGAAATAGCTGACTCGCTGCTTTAGGAGACCTCCAGGCAAGTACTCTAATTAGGTATGCACGCAACTTACAGAAGAGCCTCTGCCCCGCGCTGGCAGCTTGATGGGTAACCTATACAATACCCATGTACTCTGCGTTTGCATACTGGCTACTCTATTGAGAACCTCTGCGATAACTCAGTTATTCAGATTCTGACCTTTCGGAGGCTTTGTCTCCAACTCCAAATCTATTGTTTTCCCCCAAGTACGGCACAGCCTGCAGTCACATTCTCCTTATAAAAACCCTTGATTCCGAGACCTTCCTCGGATCGCTCCTGAGTTTCGTCCCGCCTTGCTGTCGCTTTGCTTGGCGAGCCTCCCCTCAGCTCCATGTGCTGAGCTACATTGCACCCCAGCCTCGCTCTCTATTTTTCCGGGCTTCAGGACAGGTGAAGTATCACCCAAACCAGCAACTCCTCTAAAAATCCCTCTATACCACTCCAACCTTTATTTCCTTTAGTTATCTTGTGTGAATGTGTCGCATACACTGTTTTGCTTGTGTTTTTAATAAAACATCCTTTATTGTTTCAACTTCTGTGTTCTCCTTGACTCGACCTGACCCCATTGACATAGGGTTCAAGATCTCGCTAAGTTACCCTGCCTCTCGTAACGCTAAGCAGTGCTCTGAGCTAATTTTCCCCACCTTCAATTGAGCACGTTTTGGTGTCCCTTCCGGGACCCCCAATACACAGGGTAACAGGCCCTCCCTGAGCTGCCAATCTCAGGATGTTGCCATAGCAGTTGTGGTGGAATCATAGTGTTACAGTTGTGTCATGTGAAAGGATTCATAGTCATAGGATAAACCAGAAGGCATACAAAATAGACTCATGCCATGGGCCCTAGAAAGTTTGGGCTGGGTTTTTCAGTTAAAAGGACTTTTTATTAAAAAAAGGGGGGGGGTCAGGGAGGAACAGGTATCCTAGGTCTGACTGGGGGCACGTGTGACCACTGGAGCACTGGGAGTTGCCATGCCTGACCTAAGTAATGACCATCAACTAAGTAATGTGGAAATGATTTGTTTCCCTTAGGTGGTGGATGCACATCAGATGACCTCATTTCTTGGGCAAGGTTCTGTAAGGTAGGAACTACTTCTCTTCAACTGGTTTAAATGGGGCAGAATCTAGCCATTCCTACAGCCCAGTTTAGTCCTGTTGCTAACTTTCTCACATTTAAATGGAGAGGCCTGTATTGTCCTTAGCTTGGGGCAATTGCATGCTGGGAACTTGAATCATCTAAGCATCTGGATTCCCTTTGCCACCAATCTCAGTTGCTTTATGCAGGCGAGGAGATGGTAGCAGCATAGCCCCACTCCTAATATCATTGGGTCCACATTTGAAGTACAAGATGAAGGTTTTTTCCTATCTGGAAGTTCACCTGTGGAGCCAGTTTCACTCTTTTTTAAAAAAATTTTTTTATTATTAAAAAAAAAGAACAATAACAATAAAACAAAAACACCACGTGAATAACGTAAATGTTGAAAAAGAGAAAAATTACAACACAAATAGCTTACATTACTATTTTTCTCCAGATCCTTTATCATCATATACTTATTCAACATATTATGATTATATATTTTTATTTCATATATCTAAATCTCTTTCTCCTTGTACTTATTATTGCTATAATAATTTCATTCTTAAGTCTATTCTTTTTAATTATATTTAACCTATTGCTAATACTATATATGATCCAGGTATTAACCATAAACTCTAACCCCAAATGTGAGCCCATTCCCAGGGCCAATTATATTTCAGCTTACTCTGCTTTCCAAAATTGTAATTCTTCTTGTGGAGGTGTGACACTTCCCTCTTTTATTAAAGCCTTTTCCACGAATATTTTCCATATTGCTTCAAAGTCACTCCTTTTCATTATTCCTTTTTTAACCTTAATTCAACATGCTTCACTCTTCTTCTCTTTTCGCCATGCATGGAAGAGAGAAGAGATGGAAATTCATGCAGTACTAATCTGATCTCTTTTTTTTGATAGAGTTACTAATTTGAAGGGAATGCTGGGGATATAGCATATCTTGACTTCAGGAAGGCCTTTGACAAGGCCCCCGATGATATTTATTCTTGCAAACAAGCTAGTAAAATGTGGGCTAGACAATGCTACTATGAGATGGATTTGTAACTGGTTGACTCACCAAACACAAAGGATGCTCATCAATGGCTCCTCTTCATCCTGGAAAGGAGTGACTAGTGGGATGCCATAGGTTTCTGCCCTGTGCCCAGTGCTATTCAACATCTTTATCAATGATTTGGATGAGGGAGTAGAAGGCATTCTTATTAAATATTCAGGTGACACCAAATTAGGAGGGGTAGCTAACACCCCAGAGGACAAATCACAATTCTAAACAATCAAAACAAATTAGAAAGCTGGGCCAACACTAACAAAATGAATTAGAACAGGGAGAAGTGTAGGGTACTACACTGGGACAAAAAAATTAGAATGCAAGGATGTAAGATGGGTGATACCTGGCTTGACATGTGAAAGGATCTAGGAGTCTTAATAGATCACAAGCTGAACCTCAGTCAACAGTGCGATGTGGCAGCTACTAAAATCAATGCAATTCTGGGCTGGATCAATAGGAATATGGTGTTTAGGTCAAGAGAAATGATAGTACCACTCTATTCTGCTTTGGTCAGACTTCACCTGGAATACTGTGTACAGTTCTGGGCAGCACAGTTCAGGAAGGAAATTGGCAAGTGGAATGTGTCCAGAGCAGGGTGACTAAAATGGTGGTAGGCCTGGAACCATGAAGCCGTTAGGGAGCTGGACATGTTTAGCTTGGAGAAGAAAAGGTTAATAGGTGACATGATAGCTATGTTTAAATATTTGAAGGGATGCCATGTGTAAGATGGAGCAAGCCTGTTTTCTTCTGCTTCGTAGACTAGGACATAGAGCAGTGGTTTCAAACTTCAGGAAAAGAGACTGCCTTGGAGTGTGGTGGAGCCTCCTTCTTTGGAGGTTTTTAACGAGGTTAGATGGCCATCTGTTGGGAATACTTTCATGGTGTATTCCTGGGTGGCAGGGAGTTGGACCTGATGGCCCTTGTGGTTTCTTCTAGCTCTATGATTCTATGATCTTACAAAATGGCCAGGAAGAGAATTTATACTGTCCTCCATCAAGGATCAGAGACGGTGGAAATTCCATTGAGTGCAGCTGTCTGGACTTGAAAGCAGGGCATATTGGCACATCTCCCTGGGCTGGGGATAGGGCACATCTGTGGGATGGAAGTTTCTCACCAACAGTCTGCACTCTTAGGAACTGAAAAAAAAATATTTCTAATGGACATGCACATGGGATTTGTGCTCAGCATTATGTTGTAGCATAGTGAGTGGATAGCACTAAGGATGAATCCAGGAGAGGATGTCTCTCTGTTGGGGTGGTACACAGAACTATAGAGTTGGAGGGGACCTCAGTGGTCATCTAGTCCAACCCCATACCATACAGGAATGCACAACTAAAGGGTTCCCAAAAGGTGGCCGTCCAGCCTCTGGCCCTTTCCGCACTTTACCTTCTTCCAGTGCTGGGGTGCGGGGATCGCACAAGCAGCCTCTGGCAAGAGGCTCTCGCGTCCGGGGTCCTTCGGCTCCACACAAGCTGCCTGCTCACGCGAGAGCCCTGCCTCTTCCTTCCACAGTACAGCCTGGGACCTTCCCAGGCTGCACTGGGGCAGGAAGTGCAACTGGCATGGCTCTGGAGGCTCTGCACACTAGGCAAGTGCACGCGGGGCCCGGGAGCAATGTGTGATCGTGCACCATTTTCAGCTTCTAGCTGAAAATGATAAGGTGCGCGATCGGCACTTGCCGGCCCCTGGAGCGTCGCACGATTGTGAGTGCGTCATGCAGATCGCTCCTCACGATTGCGCGCCGCTCCAGGTGCCCTTTCGCATGGAAAATGCCGTGTGAAAAGGACCTCTGTGTAAAGGGCTCCAAACAAGTAGAATCCACCGTGCTCCAAGGTAGGCTAATTCACTGTTGAGTAGCTCTTAGAGTAAAGCTCTTCCTGATGTTTACATGGAATCTCTTTCTGGTAATGTATAACCAATTGGACCCCAAGATGTTGGGTTACAATTTGCGTGATAAATCTGACTGTTAGGTCCCATAATCTCCTGGCACTGGTGAAAGCCACAGTGACTGGCGTTGATACAAGTTGGAATTTAACCAACATACAGAGGGCCGCAGGTGCTGCACTTGTGCCACAGCACCTCTTTTCACTCATCAGGAATTCTACAGGCTGTTCTCAGTGCAAATCCGGGCTGTGCTTCCCATCAAGAGATCTTGGTAGGCTTCCACCCACCCTCATAGGGCCCTTATGTTGACTCTCTGGCTTACTTCAAGTAAAAACAGATGATATGATTGAGCCTGAAATGGAGGGAGGGAAGGACAGTTCCACTGGATCATTTGCTGGAAGTTCTGTGTGCAGCTGAAGGATGTAGTTGTAGCAGGAGACTCTGGCCTGAATCTTCTGGTAGCCCCAAGTTCAGCAGACCTCACCATTCAGCAGTTGAGTCAATGGATCTGTTCTAGTTGGGACTGTCAGTCAAAACCAAGCCAATGAGTCAGACCTCACAGTAGCAATCAGTGTGCTCACCATCCTGTGTGGTGTCTGTGAGATCTTAGTATACCTGTAGATCTTTCTACTTGGGTTGGAAATGGAAGATGGCTTTTTTTTAAAATCATTTTATTCAAAATTCTGACTATAAAAAACATACATATTCAATTGTCAGCTTCATTAGAAATATATCTGATCTTCCACATTGATCTAGATTCCATTTTCCAGATTTCTACAAACTTAAGGTACTGTACAACATTATACTGTTAGTTTATCTGATAGTTCTTACATTTCATTCTTCATATTTCCGCTTCATGATATATACCTGTCGCCCACTCGTAATATAACTTTAACCATGAATTACGTATTCCCAACTGTTGGAACCCAGCAATTACCCGTTACAATTTGCCATTCTTTCTTTATCTCATCATCTGATTTCCCCTTTAATCTCTGGGAGACCATATCCGCATTTTTATTTTCAATAAGTGTAGCCCACCATTGTTCTATTGTAGGTGTTTGCTGAGTTTTCCATCACTTTGCATATTCAATACGAGCTGTTGTTATCATATACAGTAATATTCTCCAATGCTTCTTTATACCAGCACCCTCTATTATATCAATCATATTTAGCAAATACAATTCAGGTGTCTTAGCAAACTGACCTTTCACTAACGTACAAATCACATTATGTACTCCATTCCAATATTTCTTAGCTTTTGAGCATGTCCACCACATATGATATATCATACCGACCTCCTTCTGACATTTCCAACACTGTCCAGTACCTGTATTATAAATCCTTCTCAGTTTATCTGGTGTCATATACCATCTGTGATATAGTTTGTAATAGTTCTCTCTCAAATTCTGGGCTACTGTAAATTTCTGCGTTTTTTTCCAACTCTGCTCCCAAGACTCTAATTGAATTGAATGACCAATATTTTGAGCCCATAAAATCATTGTTTCCTTTATTGTTTCTTCTTGTCTCTCCTGCTATAATATCTCTTGATGGATTTGAGCGAGAAGGTGAGGCGGATTTTCAAAAAGCCATTTAACTACTCCAACTTTCTCTTTTAGTTCAATTCCGTAAGTTTTTATGTCCATATGAAACCTTTCAGTTAATTGTCTGTAAGGGAACCAACTCAGTCTTATTCCCTCCTGTTCTAGTTTTTCCCTTGTTTTCATCTTAAAATTATTAGACGCTGATCTCTCAATTATATCATCATACCGCAACCATTTATCTGTATCAGTCCATCTACCAAAAAAAGCCTCTTGCAGTGAGACCCATGTGGGGAGCTGCCTCATGTTTTTGACTTTATAATCATCCCAGATTTTCAAAAGCGATTTTCTGATATAGTGATGTGAGAAATCTTTATCTATTCTTGCTTTATCATAAAACATATAGGCATGCCACCCCATCCTCAAGTCTGCGCCTTCCAATGCCAGCGTTTTCATATCTTGAAGGTCTATCCAGTCTTTTATCCACATAAAAGCTGCTGCTCTGTAATATAATTGCAAGTCTGGTAGTCCCATTCCTCCTCTACTTTTTATATCTGTCATAATGTTCCATTTTATCCTAGGCTTCTTCCCCTGCCATATAAATTTAGTTAACTCTCTCTTCCATTGTAAGAAAGGTTTCATATCTGTTATTATAGGCAGGTTTTGGAACAGAAAGTTCATTTTTGGCAAAACATTCATCTTAACTGCTGCAATTCTCCCCATCAATGAGAGCCGCAAAGAAGACCAATTTTGTAGATCTTTTGTTATTTCCTTCCATTTTTTCTCGTAATTATTTTGAAATAACTCATTATTTCTTTTAGCTATCCAAATTCCTAGATATTTTACCTTTAGTCCTGTTTTAAATCCTGTTTTTTGTACTAGTTCCCTCTCTTCTCTTTCAGACATGTTTTTGGTTAAAAGAACTGTTTTATCCGTATTAATTTTAAAACCAGAGAATTGTCCATATTCTTGCATTGTAGAATTCAATTTTTCTATAGATTTGCATGGATCGTCCAAAAAGAGGACCAAGTCATCTGCGAAAGCTTTCAATTTATAATGATATTTCTTAATTTGAACTCCTGTTATTTCTTTGTCTTTTCTTATAGCATTGTTAAGTATTTCCATTGTCAAGATAAACAGCAAAGGTGACAAGGGACATCCTTGTCTAGTCCCTCTGTGGAGTTCTATCTTTTGTGTTCTTTCGCCGTTGATAACCAATCGAGCTTGTTGTTGTCTATATATTTCTTCAATCCATGCAATAAATTTCTGTCCTGCCTGCATCTGTTTAACCACTGTCTTCATAAATGGCCAACTAATCATATTGAAAGCTTTCTCCGCATCAACAAAAACCATGGCCAATTTCCGTTCATTATGTTTTTCATAATATTCAATTATGTTTAGAACTGTTCTAATATTATTTCTCAAAGATCTTTTTGGCAGGAAGCCATTCTGATCTTCGTCAGTTATCTCTGATACGACTTTCTTAAGCCTCTCTGCTAATATTGTAGCGAAGATCTTATAGTCTGTATTCAAAAGTGAGATTGGCCTATAATTCTTAACATCTGTCAAGTCTCTTCCTTCCTTCGGAATCAAAACCACATTGGCTTCCCTCCAGGTCTCTGGTATTCCATCATTCATTATTTCATTTATAGTACTTTGCAGAGGCATTGAAATTTCATGTTCCAAACTCTTATAATATCTTGCAGTAAACCCATCAGGTCCAGGAGTTTTATCATTCTTCAAGTTCCTAATAGCCTCAGCAACTTCCATCATAGTAATGGGATTATGCAAAATTAATCTCTGGTCCTCACTAAATCTCATTCTGTTCGTCTTCTTCACATATTCTTCCATTTCTTACTGATTCTTCTCTTTTGGGATCTTGCTCATCAGTTTCACATAGTATTTATGAAATACTTGTTTTAATCTCTCTTGTTTTGTAATTTTTTCTTCTCCTATTCTAATCTCAATTATAACATTCCGAGCCCTTCTTTTACACAACATTCCTGCCAACAGTTTGGACGGTTTGTTAGCTTGTTCAAAAAAGTTATATTTCATTCTCCTTATCTGTTGTTCTATTTCTTCCATGTTAAGTTGATTTAACTGAGCTTGCTGTATCTTCATCTGTAATCTAATCTGTTTATCTGACGGATTTTGTCTCAGCTGGCGTTCAGTTTCTTTCATCTTTTCCAAAATTTGCTGTTCAGTATTTCTCTTTTCTTTTCTGATTTCTGCCATCCATCTGATAAAGTTACCACGCATAACAGCTTTACTTGCATCCCAGATAGTTTTCATCGAAAGTTCCCTCGTTAAATTCTCATTAAAATAGTTAGTTATCTCTGTTTTTGCTTTTATTATATATTCCTCCTTATTCCAAATCACATCATTCAATCTCCATGTTCTTTCTCTGTCGTTAATCTTTATCTTTAGTTGTATTGGATTATGATCAGAACATGGATTAGGAAGTATATCCATATCTGTAATCTTCATCAGAAGTTGTTTAGATGCCAACATCATGTCTATCCTTGACATAGACCTGTGTCGATCCGAATAGAATGTATGTCCATCCAACTGTCCGTTCTTGTATCTCCAAGTGTCATATAAATTTAAAGTGTCCATCGTATTAAAGAAGCTCTTGGGTAGTTTGCCATTGTTTTGGGGAGATGACTTTTGCATTGTCCTGTCAACCTGAGGATTAATTACGCCATTAAAATCCCCAAGAACAATCCTGTTAGAGTTTCCAGTTTCATTAAGATATTTCAATATCTCTTCCTGTATTGTAGGGAAAAATTCACCTTTGGCTCCATTTGGTGCATATATCCCGACGATTAATATTTTATCTTGTTTCAGAGTAACTTCTGCTCCTATGTAGCGACCATTTATGGCCTGAAATATTTGATTTGTACCAAATTTTGAATTTACATATATCAAAACTCCCCTCTTCTTTTTATCAATCGTAGCTGCAAAGCAGCTACCTAATCTCGGATTCCTAACATATTTCAGGTCTTGAGTCCGAATTCGAGCTTCTTGTAGACATATTATATCAATATTCTGTTTCTCTAAATGGTGAAATATTTGTCTTCTTTTGTATTCAGAGTTAAATCCCTTAATGTTCCAAGAGTAAATCTTCAAATCCATTTTGCTAATTATATTAATTTTTTATTAATGTCATTTATCTTATTTCAACAGTTCTTCATCAACCTCCCCTTCTTCTTGTTCCCCAGTTGCTTCCTCTTGTTCACCATCTTCTTCTTCTGGCTGTAATTGTCCTCTTTCCTCCTCTTGAAGCAACTGTTCTTGTTCTTTCTCTCCTTCAGAGGTATCCTTCTGTAAGTCCTTCTTCAGTCTCTCCATCATTTCTTTAGCTTTGTGTATTGAATTAATTCTGTATCTCTGCTGTCTACAAGTGAAAGACAAACCTTCAACCCTTTCCCATTGATAATTAATCTGGCATTTCATCAAAAGATTGGCCAATGGTTTATATTCTTGTCTTTTCTTTATGATTTGGTAAGGTATGTCTTTAAAAATTCTCACATCTTTATCTTCAATCTTCAATAGTCCATCGTAGCTTCTCTGTAATATTTTGTCTCTAATCATAGTCCTCGTAAATGTTATAATAATGTCTCTTGGTAGTTTCCTCTCTCTCGCCACTCTAGAGGAAACTCTGAACATTCTGTCGATGTATGTCTCCATCTTTTCTTCTTCCATGTCTACAAATTCTGCCAAGGCCGGCAGCATTTTTTCATAAAGATTCTCTGATGAAGCCTCTGCACCACCTCGAAATCGAAGGCATCTTTCCTGATATCGTAACTCCTGCTGTGTGATTTGAAGTTCATCTTCCTGTTGTTTCCCCTTCACCTCATCCATCTCCTTTTCCTTCCTTTTGGAAGATGGCTTTTTAAGGTGTCATGAGGGAGGCATCAGTTCTTTTGGCCTTCTTGTCTTTTTTTTTTCTTGTGAGACAGGTTTTGAAGGTTTTTGAGCCACTGGCAAATCTGTGAACAGGGAAAGTGGTGGGTGTGAGCATGCACACCATCAGTAGCTTTACCATACACCTTTATAGCTTCCTGGAAAATCAACAATTTATTTGAGCAAGGAACCTGTCCTCTCAGTTTTCTTTTCTGATCTTGTATTCTTATTGACTGCCAGTAGAGGGCTCTGCACTTTATAGCAAGGACTACAGTTGTCTGTTTTTGAGAGAATTGTTCAATGTGATACTGGTGGTAGTATTATTTTATTTAGGTGTATTAACAAATAAATTAATTAAAATATTTATATCCTGCACTGTAGCCAAAGATTTCAGGGCAGTGTACAATAGAATCAATTTAAGACAATAAATAACAATAATTCTAAAAGGGTAAATATGTATTAATTTTTTATCAAATCAGTTTAAAACCAATTAAAATGAATATCTCACCAAATACCAGCATGATTTTTCTCTACAGCTTTATATGGAAGAGTCAAATGCACAGTTCCCTTATTTCCACACATGGACAAGGGTGGTACTGCTTAAAATGTCAGACCCTCCTGTTTAATTCAAGGCAGATTACTATTACTGATCTATTTCTCCACAGTGACCAGTGTGAGGAAGAGGATATTTTGGAATTGTTTATACCGCAGGGTTGTTATTATAACTTCTATACATCTGAACATTACAGTGTTCAGATACCCCTGGTAGATGAGGTGCTCCACTCAGAAATCATAAAAGTCCTACACGGCGTTTTGGGCGCTCTTTTCAGATTGTAGGATTAAGCCTTTAGATGAGTGACAGAGATCTCTGTAGCCCTCCAGATGTTAGACTGCAGTTCCTTTCGTCCCCGACTAGTAGCTGGGCCTGATGGGAGTTTGAAGTCTAACAAGTTTTCCTGCCTTACGTAGACAGACTAGGGCTGGATTGGGGAGAGAGAGGCATCTGATAGAATACACAGCAGGGCTGATAAAGGAGAAAAGAGGGAAGAAACAGAGATTGTATTTGTGAGGAAACACATGGAAGAGGGGGCAAAAATAAGCAAAACCAAGGTACAGCTGGCTGTGTTCCTTGCACCAGACAGCGCAAGGAAAGAAATGAGTTAAATGATCTCCACAAGCCAGTGAAAGTCATCTTTCCCTCCAATTCAACCACGTTGTAAAAGTATAGAACTGTGTCTTTAGATTCTCTGCAACTTGACTCACTTCTGAGTTCAAGGCAGAGATGCACAGAAACTGTTATGGTGCCAGCTCTTCAGCTGGCAAATTATTCTTCATAAATAGCACCATCAGGTGGGATTCTTCCTCTTTACTTGGCTGATGGCTGCTCAGCACAAGAGGCTAGATCTGATGAGGACTTTGGGTTTATTAAGCAACTTAATACATCTTAACACAGTTGAGAAGCTTGTGGTCCTCCAGATCCTGTTGGATTCCAATTCCCCTTTGCCAGCATGGCCAAGAGTAATGGGAGTTTTGGTCTGACACAGTCTGGGGTTTAAGAATGGGAGGTTTAAAAAAAAATCCAGAAGACCAACAACAACTGCAAGAAAATAGAAAATAAAGGGTGAATCTAACATTGTGCTGGTGCTGTAACACAAGTGCATTGGGACTCCTTTCTTGTGTCCCCTTTTGCTAGAGACCCTGATACGATTCAGAATGTGGTTCTAGGGCAGTTTAAAGCCCCCCTACTTGACGGAGTAGGTTTTAGGGGTGTATGGCAGGCTCCAGGGGAGAGGAGACACCCCACCTTGTCTGATTCTGCTGATGAAGCAGTTGCTGCTGCAGATGCACTTGGCTTGAGGGAACATCCTTGACATTATTTTGACATAAATTCTTCTTGAACTTGAGAATTCCGGCATAGCTAGATAAACTGGCAACTTCTAACACACCATTATTTTGTTCTTTTCTATTTTAGGAAAACATAAATGATAAAAATTTTCCTTTTTGGCTGTGGGTTGAAGGGATACTTGAACTCATTAAGAAACACCTTCTCTCCCTCTGGAATGATGGGTAAGAGTCGCACAGGGATTTCTGTTGGAATGAGTACGCTTGGGGTCTCAAATTAATAATAAAATAAAGGAATGTATTGTGGTTCTGATTAGATTTGGTCATCTTTGTTCTCTTGGGAAATATTATCCATTCCATATGTTCAACATTCTGGGAATTTAACACATAAAGGATAAAGCATGGAGGAGATTTCAGATTAGTTTTGAATGTTTTAGGATGGTGTAGGCAAAAAGTGGCTCTGAAGATGTTGGGTTAGAGGTCCCAGCATCCATCACCATCAGCTGTTGGGAGTTGTAGTCCATCAGGATGTGGAGGTTTTCACTTTGCCCAGTCCCTGCTTTTGAAGCTGCTGTAGCCATAAAAAGAGTGAAAAACCCACAAGAGAATTTTAAAAAGTTCTTCCAGTTCTGTGAGTAAACTCTGAGTTGTAGTTAAGGATCTGGAAATTTTACAGCCATGGAAAAGAGCTGAATGAAAAAAACATAGTATTAGCACCCTTTACAGACTGAAAGTGACTTTGACTTTAAGATATAAAATACACTATGTATACCCTGGTTTGGCATACCATTCTTGTGCTTTCTATGCTGAAGGTATAGTTGATTCAGAAAATGATTGCAAACTGAATTTATTGTTTAAATTCTATTTGTTGTCACAAGTTGGAGTTACAAGGTCCTGAACTGTAGGGATGCCAGAACTATAAGGAGCCTCATTGGTTTTAGACACTTAGGAGGAGCAGGCCAAAAAACAAAACAGAACAAAAAACAGAGGAAACAGTCATTAGTAAAACAACGTGAGTAATTTTTTTCTAGTGCTCTGTAAGTGCCAGACAGACAATAAAGTGCTCTTCCCCATAAACAGAACAGAGGAAACTCAGAAAAGGAAACCAACACTGGGAATTGCAATAATGTGATCTACTGCATAGTTTTTATAAACAGCAAATGGGGAGTAATATATATAGACACCTTCTCTTAAATATTTTATCGTTGTAACAGAAGATATCCTGTAGTGCATTTTTTCATTTTTTCTGAAGAAAAAAAAAAGAAGTCTTTGAGGGAAAAGAAGTAGCCATGCTTCTTGCACAGGTGTTTCCCAAGCCTTCACATCTCTGGCTGTAGTTGTCTAACTGCGTATACAGTAAC
The DNA here is from genome assembly GCA_030412105.1 of Cyclura pinguis. Classification (NCBI taxonomy): domain Eukaryota; kingdom Metazoa; phylum Chordata; class Lepidosauria; order Squamata; family Iguanidae; genus Cyclura; species Cyclura pinguis. Next base: position 209,636,987 of record CM059599.1, read on the forward strand.
CTAACCTGGAGACTGTGGTCTCGTCGTCTCGTCAAAACCACTTTAATTGCCTTGAAATTGAATTTTTATGGGGAGTATCATTTATATCTGAAAAAAGAAGGCAGAGATAAATACACCTTTAGAGAGCTATTCTAGCTTGTCATTCGCAATAAATCATGTGTTCCTGTGTATATGTGCCTTGAGGTATATAGTGTATAAGAAGAAGTTTTTTTAAGAACGAACAACCCACCTCTACCCACAGCTATTTTAGGGCTCTGAGACAAGATTTGGAGGTGGGATTGTAGACAGGGTGAACTTAAATGGCTTTATCTTTTCTGTATTGCAGAAGTATCATGGGCTTTATCAGCAAGGAACGAGAACGTGCCCTCCTCAAGGATAAAGCAGGTGGTACCTTTCTCCTGAGATTTAGCGAAAGTAGCCGAGAAGGAGCAATCACTTTTACCTGGGTAGAGGGGCCAGCACATGGTAAGCAGAAATGGAAAAGGAATTCTCATTGGAGCTTTGGGAAGTTACTTGTTTGGGCTACAGTTCTTAAAATCCTCACCCCCCTCTCACAGCTGACATGGCCACCGGCTGTGGCAACCTTACCATCAAACTCAGTTCCCCTCTAAAATTTATTTAGGCTTGCTTGCATTGTTTTGGGTAACATAAAAATATGGCATTGGTGGTTATACAAATAACAAATTTGATCAGAAAAATAAAACCGACAACAAAGGGCAAATTCTGGACAGCAGATTTTGGAAATGGGAGAAAGGATCAGAAATAACTAAGCCTGTCCTGCACTCCACCTGACAAATCTTTGGACTCACTGAAATTTATTTTATTTATACATAATCATTATGTAAGGATTTTCATAAAGGCAAGGGGCTTGTGACTTTCCAGATGGAATACACTGTGCTTCCTGTCCCTGACTATGTTGATTGAGTAGGATGAGAATTGGAGTCCAACAACATCTGGAGGTCTACAAGTTCCCCAGCTTTGAATTAGGGGAGACTGACAGTGTGGAGGGTATACAAGGGGAATGCCTTGCCATAAAGTTGTCGTTACATTGCTGTTGCGTGTTGGATCCATCACCAGCATCAGTGGCTGTCTAGGACACAATCCTGACACTTGCTTTGAAAAAACAAAAACAGAGACTTGGGAATCTGAGTTTTGCAGCAAAGACGATGTCGTCCATTTCCTTGGTTTCGCAACATAAATACAATCTAACTAATGCAGAACTGAAACTAAGGTTCTGAAAGGGGTGAGAAAAAGACCAGCTTTCCAGTTTTTTATTATTGCTTCTAGTACTTTCAGGATATACGTTTTAGTCATTGCTCTGTACCATTACTAGAGCAGAAGTTAAATAAATAAATAGTGTCTGGCATCCTGTTAGTGGCATTTAGGATAAATGGCTCATGGAAAGTTAACCCTACGCCTGAATATGTCTATTTTTGGTCACTGCAGGGGTTAGTATTCTCTTCCTCTCTGTAGTGACCAAAGCCCTCTCCCCCTGGATCTGCTGTACAGCCGCTGCAAACTCTCCCCACAGCCATTCGTGTCTGGAGGAAAGTGTCTGGCTGTGTCCCTATAGCCAGGTGCAAAATGATTCCATTAGGCACTAAGACCCCAGCACACCTCAGCAAGACAACGTGATCATTTTGCTTGTGTCTGTGGGGAAGCAGGCAGATGTTTTCTGCAGTTCCCCCTTCACCACACTCTATGCATAATTGGCCACGAGTGGGAGGCTTCAGTGGTTCTCTGGTAGGGCCGAGGGGTAGTAAATGGCTCGGTGTAGCAGGGTCCCCTATGGAGTACTGTTATGCCATACAAAGCCATGCAGAATTGCAGCCAGTAAGCAAAGGCAGCCCTGATCACCAGCGTTGTCAGGTGATCAGATGAGAACAGGTCAGGCCTGATGCACTGAATTTGGGCCATTTCCGCACTAGACTGTTATAGCGCCATTATTCCAGTTTCAACATCCTGTGGAATCCTGGTGTTTGCAGTTTCGGGAGAGGCCAGTTGGCCACTCCCGAAACTGCAAACCCCAGGATTCCATAGAATATTGAAAGTGGAATAATAGCACTATAACAGTCTAGTGCGGAAATGGCCTTGGAACAGGTAGTATCACTTAAGACCCCCATGAGCAGCCCTCCTTTTTTCTAAAGAAAGGCACTACTTGAGAGATAAACATTACATGACACATTTTTTGCAAGTTGTGGCTTATGTTAAAAGTGGTAAAATAAGGGAGGGAAATTTGGCAACTGCAGTGGAAGGAAAAAAAAATAGATTGATGTATGTGACATCCTTTCAGCTTCAGGCCAGGCAGACTGCATGGAAAGTTGAGCTTTTAACCGTGCATTAATGCTTCTCTCCTACTGCTGCTTTTCTCCTTTTTACCAGATCTTAGCTTTCATTCGGTGGAGCCCTACACACGGAAGGAACTCACTGCAGTTAGTCTCCCTGATATCATTCGCAACTACAAAGTGATGGCAGCTGAGAATATTCCTGAAAATCCACTGAAATTCCTTTATCCGGATATCCCCAAAGACAACGCGTTTGGAAAATACTACTCCAGGCCCAAAGAGTGTGAGCAACTTTATTATGGTTTTGGTATTTTTATAAAGCTACCTTTGGTAAGGATCCTCTGGGCCAGGATTGGATGGCATTGAACTCCCATCTTTCATCAGCCCCAGCTAGTATTGCTTTCAGGACTGATGGGAGTTACTGGGCAAGAACCTACATTGCTTCAGCATAGTGTAAATAACCACCAGTGGAATTATATTATGCAACTCCTGTACTGAATGCCAACATTGTGTAACATATGTGGATCAGTGGTCAATATGTACAACTGGTAACCCATTGTGTTACTCCAATACACAATGCACAAAGGCAGTAGTTTGTTTACAATTGCAGACTATAATAAGCGTGCCCTCTTTCTTTTTCCCCGTCTCCAAAATGGGTCCAGAGGAGGAGACAACAGCAGCATGTGAAGATTTAAGCATATCTTCTTGTGTTCACTTGGTTTTGGTTGAACATTCTCCCCATCCATGTTATTTTGCACAGACAACACAGCAGTCAGGTTTTTTTCTTAAAAAAAAAAAAAGTTGACTGCAGAACACCTCAGACTCAATGTTGCAGGGTGTGACTGTTTCTGTTACGTCCAATGTAAATTCAGACACGGATGTTGTGTAGCAAATTACAGTCCTCCCTCCACATTCGTGGGTTTGACATTCACAAATTTTTTATTCGTGGGCGTGTGTGTCCCCCCCCCCCCACATACAATTCTTCTCCTCCTATTTCTATGCATTTTGCCCCAGGCAAGTTCTGCAAGGCAAAACGGAAAGAAATGGGTATGGGGAGAGGCTCCCGTGAGCCTTCGTCTCCTCCTCCAGAGTTGCCCCCCTTCCTTTCCCATACATTTTACCCCAGCATGGTGAACCCGTGCTGACGCAAAACGGAAGGGAATGGGATAGGGGAGAAAGGCTCCCCAAACCTTCCTTTCCTCTGGAGTTTCCCCGCTCCCCTTCCCATGCGTTTTGCCTCAGTGTAGAGAACTCCTGCTGAGGCAAAACAAGAGAATGGGGTGAAGGGGGAAGACTCCCAAGAACCTTCCTTTCTTCCTCTAGAGTTTTCCCCCACCCTTTCCATCCATTTTCTCTGTGCTGGGGAAAAATGCATGGGAAGAGGAGGGGGGAAACTCCAGAGGAGGAAAGGGAGGCTTTTGAGAGCTTTCCCCCCAACCCAATTCCCTTCTGTTTTGCATGGGAAGGGGAACGGGGGAGCTCCGGCAGGGAATGGGGGGAGCAGATAGGGGAGTTAGTTGTGATTTTTCTGCTTTCACAAAGTTCTGTGCGCCAAACCCTTGTGAATGTGGAGAGAGGACTGTAATCTTTTTTTTCTTTTTCCAGTTGTTCTTTGTCCTTCCCCCTTCTCATGGTTGACTTGTGCAACAGTCCTAGACCCAGTAAGCTAGAAATAACCTTTTAGTCGCCATGCCTAGAATTGCATTGGTTATAGCATGGTTTTGGAATAGGTGGATAGTGTGATTGGTTCTCTGGATATTTACGTGAGGCATTTCTGTTTCCTTTTAAAGCCACAGAACCCATGGATGTTGATGGCGGAGCAAAAGGATACATCAAAACTGAACTAATCTCTGTGTCTGAAGTGTGAGTTTGCTGAGAAGACACCTGAGTACACTTTGCAAATACTTGGGCTTTCCTTCTAGAGTGCTCACAATGTTACAACAGGGTAGGAGGTGCCCCCTCCCTTTCTTTGCTGCTTACGCAGCACGGACCCTTCACGGTGGCCTCCTGGGACCAGCACAAACGAAGGGGAGCCTTTGCTCAAGCCTGTGCTGATTCTGGATGCTGCTTTGTGAACCAGCCTACTACTTTTACACTTGAAATAGTATTTGATACATAGATGTCAAAATAAAATGTACTTTTATATGTATATATTGGTATAATGTGCTTCTTTAATTTGAACGTAGCCCTTCTTGGAAATGAGAAGCAATGTTTTCCAGGGTTTGAGGAAGTGGTGTATGTGTAAATCAAGCATTAACCATGTGCCACATGGTTGTTGGGTGGTGTGGGATTGTGTCTGGCTGAGGGAGGGGGCTAAAAGAAGGGAGATTGAGAAAAGGAGGGACATAGTGTCACCAGGGGAAGCTCCCACAGGAAGAGGGGGAGTGTGTGGATGACAAGGAGAGATGGGTCTCACAGCTGCTTGGATAAGTGGAGTTGGTTGCATTGGTGGATGAGTACAATATGGTGGCTTAGGAGGCAGATTCTAATTGGGGAGCTTGGAGTATATATTATCTCCTTTACTCCCTTCTGTTTATCCAGCCATTCCAACATGAGCTTTCATTTACTGGCAGATCCAAACTGATTGCTTGCTGAAACTCCTCTCCATTCTCTAGGTTGTTTCCCATGTGTTCTTCTCCCCTTACATCTTGTTTTAGAATTACTTAGATTGTAAGTCCCAAGGGCCAGGCCTCTAGAGTGTATATTTATGTTTACAGTGGGTACCTTATGTGTAATCTTCATCACAATCAGTTGAATAGGCTGTTTATCCATCACAGTTGCCCTCAAAGCTGTTAAGAAAAAAAGTTAAGCACAGTGTATGGTTTGGTTGTTGTGTGCCTTCCAGTCACTTCCGACTTACGGTGACCCTAAGGCAAACCCATCACAGGGTTTTCTTGACAAGATTTGATCCAAAAGTGTTTCCTGTTGCCTACCTCTGAAGTTGAGAGACTTGCCCAAGGTCACCCAGTGGGTTTGTATGGCCAATTGGGAATTTGAATCCTGGTCTCCAGGGTCTTAGTCTGTCACTCAAACCAGAGAACCACCCTGGCTCTCATAGTACGTGGTAAGGAGGAGTTACGAAATATTCTTGGGAGTCTCCCTTTTCCTTCAAGCATGCAAAGGAGGTGTATTAAGTGAGGTGTGTATAAATTCTTCCCCCACAGTGACATCACAGACCATACATGGGCAGGGAAGTTTTAATTGTTAATTAATGAAAATGAGTTTTTTAATTAGTTGAATTTGCACATAACTAAAACAGTGGTTTTGAAGGGGGGATTTATTTATTCATTTGTTTGTTTGTTTGCATGCATACATGGGAATATTCCCTGTCTTAAGAGAAAGATTCTCTCCTATGTGGGAATGAAAAGAGAATGCATCTCCTAAGATGGCCTGTTAGGTTAAAATGCTGTTTGAAATGTGTTGACCACATGTGTTGAGGTACCTTCAGTTGGTATTAAAGATTGTAGTTTTCCATTTGTTTGCTTGTAAAGGTTGCAGCTCTAGTATCAGGGGACCTAACAATTCTAATGCTTTGTAGAGTATGAAATGCCACAACTTTTAAGATTTGAAAAAGAAACTTCCGTGTTTTTATCCTGTAACATGCTTTGGTGCTTGTGTATCACACTCAGTGTTGTGGGGGACCTTTCAAGAACATTGTGCTGGCCCTACAGAAGCATGAAGCTCTTCCTTAGCACATGCCTGGCACTTGGGCCTCTGTGCTGTTGAGGCATGAGGATAACGCCATCCTTGGGTCTAGCTCATCTATGGCACAGTGTTCTTTGTGCTGGCAGGGATAATCCAAATACTATATTAGTGGAGAACATAGTAATTCTACTGTCTTTACAGTTCAAGCCAATCCACTTGTTTTGGCAGAAGCGGGTGGGTCTGTCCTTGGGCTTTTCTTGCTTCTGGGCAACACCTCCTGGGCATTTAAAAACTGTGCTAAAACATTTCTGTAGATAGAAGCAGGCTGTGCCAGGATTGATGATCCATTGTTGCTGGCAATTTATTAGAAACAGTCATTTTTTTTCTTGTTCTTTTTGTCCCTTCTTTGACCAGCAGCCACCCTTCCAGATTGCTCACCACTGAGAACCTCTTGCCGTTGTCTCCTGAAGATTTTAATGAAGTCGCACGAGTAGTAAGCCCTGCAGAAATTATGGTGAGTAAACAGCAAACAGTGTGGGTTGTTTGGAAGACCCCAATAAGCTTTTTGTGATAGTCTGAAGTCCTAAGGGAATCCTAAGAAATTATTGCAAACTGCATTGATCCTTGCAAATAGTTTTCCCTTTGTGGTTTAGTTAAAATGCATCTACTAACTGGGCTTCTCAGTCCTTGCTTAGGTTGGAACCTTTGGGTGTAAGCTGAAACCTATCTTTGCATACATGTTGTTTCCATCTGTAATCCACAAGAGATGGGTGTCTTCCAACCTTTTGTTGCGAATGTTCTAGACATGGACTTCCTGCATCAAGCAGATGGTTACTCTGCAGAAGGCTCCCCTCTAGTTCTGCTTACTCAGTGGGAAGCCTAGGTGGAAATCCCACTGCAGTCTTTCAACACTGTGTGGTAGCCTAAACTGAGAGACAGTGGCTGAAATCCTGTTTGAAGTGGGCAGAGTGTAAAGTTCCACCAGTATGCTTAGGTGGAGGTCTGGGAGGGGGAGGGTAGAAGTGTAAGGGAACTCTTGCAGTGCACACCCACAAGAATCAGTGGCCACTTAGGTTGGGCGGGGGGCAGGGCTAAAACCATTGTGTAAGGAGGTGTTGGATTCCTCCTTAAGCAACACTGAAATGTAGTTACACTGTTTGATGAGAGGAAGCAAATTGATGGTGCTTCAGAGCAGGGTTTGTGTATGAGCCATTCGACTGAGTAAAAGTTGTTTCGTAAAATCAAATGCTCTGTTGAAAACCTCTGGTCCTCCAGAGAGTTTTTTCAGACTACAGTAATCTCTCACATTCATTAGGATTAGGGACACAGGATCCTGGTGAAAGTGAAAAAAATCATGAATAACTCTAGGCCAGGGCTTTCCAAATGGTGTGCCGTGACAGATTAGCGTGTCACCTGAAGTGTGTAGGTGTGTTGCCTACAATCTTGGAAATGTATGTTGTTATTTACAAATAATATATTTTTAAAAATATATGAAAGGTTTTCATGAGATATGCTGTGTCTCCATACATTTTGTCATTACCTCCGGTTTGCTAGTAAAACTGAATTACTGTTGCAAAATGATGCATGTCTGAAAAAGTGTGTCACAAACATGAAAAGTTTGGAAGGCTCTGCTCTAGGTCCTCCGAAACCATACTTAACACACCATATTCAACCCACCGTGGATTCCTTTGAGGCACCAGGGTTCCTTCACAAGGGAGAACTGGGTGGCTAGTGAGGCTTATTGCCACCTACACTGCTGCCCCACGCCATTTTAAAGAGGGACTTACAAACCTCGTTCACAGTTTCTTAATCTCACGAGGCTTGCAGTCCCTATTAAAAATGGCGTAGGGAGGCGGCAGAGGTGGAAGCAGATAATCCATGAATCAAATCCGCAAAAGTCAAACCCGTAAATGCTGACTGTACTCCCATCAGCCATTGGCAGTGTAGCCAGTGGCAGTAGGTTGCGCAAGTTGTAATCTAAAACATTTGGATGGCCACAGCTGCCCACCTGTGGCATACAGTGCAAGTACAGTTTCTCTTTCTGATCATGTGCTTTTTCTTTTCCAGATGTGTACAGACTATGCATCGTAAGTGCTTGCTGATTGACCTGCAGCAAGACTTGTTGATTTTGCATACCTGATAGTTTGCATCTGCTTGAGCACTCCATTAAGTCTCTAGAATCCATAGCATTTGCCTGGCCTCTCGTAGGAGGTTGTACAGTCCTTGCCTTGTGGCTATTCAAGAGGCACTTGAAAACACAGAAAGGCTTTCTTGTTACCAAGAAGAAAGGGCTAGCAGTCCTGTATGAAACATTTTCCTGCTGCCCTGTTCCGTGTTTATTCAGTCTAAGCATAGATAGAAGACACACATTTTGGTAAGCTTTCCCAAAACAGAGGGAGTTAGCTGCATACCTGCCAAGTTTCCCCTGTGAAGTTGAAACCTTTTAATAATAATCAAGAGATGGTCTGAATTAGAAGAAATGTCTGGTCTTGTAGAAACTGGGAGCAAGTTACACAACAAGATCACACTTCTTTTGGATGGCTGGCATGGTCATTAGATGCCTACACTTGGCTTCATTTTGGTTTCAGGGGCACTATTTCTTGCCTCCATGTGATGCAGGTGTGGACAGCTGGTCCTGCAGATCTGAAACTTCGGCTTCTGGAATCCCTTAGGAGGAGCTAAATTTTAGTTACTGCTGATGGCAGTTGTAGCTCCAAGATACCCAGAGAGGCACAGTTGTCCATCCCTGGTATTATGGAATGGTGGATTGATGGAGTTAGGCTTGTTGTGAGAGCAAAATGGTAATCCCAGAGAAACAGCTCATTCCACTAAAGGGACAGAGGTCTGGGAGGGACCTGGTCAGAGCAGTAGTTTTCAGCTTCAAGAGATTAGGGCAAAATTGCAGCTAAGATGCAGATGGGAGTACTCCTCAAACACTAACCAAAATTAGACTGGAAGGTTTTTTGGATACCCCCTGGCCTGGCATTTTTGATTCTTATTTACAAAACTCTTTTTGAAAGGGTAAGTTCCTTCACTCCCTTTTTTGCCTTAAAACATCATGGTCTTACAGAAGAAGCAGTAACCAGTATGGTTCAGCCCCAAAAACAAAAAGGATGGTGCTTAAAAGTGATATTACTATAGAGGTCAAGCAAGATTTCTCTTTCTGCTCTATAAGTAAGCACAGCCAGCAGCGAGAGGGTACCCCATTTGCTGGCATATAAGACTCACTTTTTTTCCCTGAGAAATACTGTTGGAAAATGGGGTGCGTCTTATACATCAGTGCATCTTATATGCTGGCAAATAGTATTTGCCGGTGTATGAATGGGGTGCGTCTTATACGCTGGCAAATACGGTACTTGTTGAGGTGTGGCTCCAGCAGATTGACTAGTTGGACTGTGTGTAACCAACAGTTTGGGTCCTATGTGATTGTATGCATTGGATGGAATACTGGGACTGCATGCTTGGAGGGTGGAAGGATGAATCAGACTCTTGCGTGCTTCACTGAAAGTCCAAAGAAGATTAGCACATGCCTTGTATTTATTGTAGCCTTCTGTGCTTTCGTCTGTAGTCCTACCAGGCTGGTAATCCAATTACATCAGGGTGTTGAGTGCACACTGGACTCTTCCATATTTCAACTAACAGAGTATTCACAAATGTAGTGAGGGATATTATAGAGCTGAGTGGGAATCATGCAGCTCTCCGGCTGCTGTTGGATTGCATTTTCCATCTGCCCTGGTTAGCGTAGCCAAAATTGAGGCGTCCTGGGAGAGTAACATGATTCTCATCTCTTCTATAGAGCAAGTGTTAACCCTGCCCCCTTCTCCATCAGTTGGAAAAGTTAATTGTTTTGAGCTACATCTCCCAGAATCCTCCAGCCAGCAGAAGTGTTTATCCACTGGAAGCAGCAGCACAAATAGCTGGCAAATTCTGGGTGCTGTTGTTCAAAAAAGGCAGCTTTCTCAACCTCTGCTTTGCTCCATTTGTGAAGAGATCGGCAGTGCTGTCAGATGCATGCCATCATGGTAAGTCACCCATCAATCACAAATGCTTTTGTTGTCTGTACAGACCAGTGTGAAAATCTTTAACATGTGCCTCATGTGGGAACAGAGACTGCAGATCAGGAAAGGGAAAGAGCCAATCAGCAAGCTAAACAAGTACTTTTTTTTTGGTATGGTTGTTTATTCTTATGTTGTAAAATGCAACACCATTGGTTTTGTAATCCTTAAAATAAATCTTACTTTCAGAACTGGTACAGCTCAAGTATTTAAGATTAGATTAAATCATAGGAAACTTGTCAGAAGCAAAATACATTCATCGTGGTTTATTTTCTACAATAAAGAATGTCAAATGTCAAGCCAAATCAGTCACAATTTACTCAGAGAGTCACTAAAAACGGTCACTGATCATCTTGCTCTGAAGCTAAAAGACATCAGTCTGGTACACCACTTCTAAAAAGAGATGGGATAGTGGGTTCTAAGACCATTGTCATGTTAGTGTATAAAGCATGGCTGGCTTTTATCAGTTTCGGATTGATAGCTGTAGTGTCTTATACTTCAAACTTGGATCATGAATTCATGGAGCAAAACAATGCCAGCTTCTTAGTAAATAAAAACACGTCAGTGGAAATAATAAACAGCACTGAAAAAAAAATAACTAAAATAAAGCCACACAGAAATGAACTGCCTCCACTGGACACAAATACTTTACAAAATACAACTTCCTCTTTTAATGAGGAAATGCTAAGACTAATGCAAAAGAAGCTGATGCTAAAGTAGCTCCTTATAGATTGGCAGTGGAGGAAGAGACCAATGTAATCTCTTAAGCTATTTAGGCTAAATGGCTTTGCTTTGTTTGTATGCATATTTGCAGCGTTACTGTTTGATTGTAAAGTGAACAATGGTTGCTGAATATATTCTATGGAAATGTTGTTGTCAGGATAAATTCTCATATTTTTAATGGGCAGATGTTCATGAGGGTTCATCCATTTTGGAGAAAAGAAAGCTCAGAAGCTTCAGTCTGCTAGGGACCTGCAAGTAGACTTCACATGTTTTAGTCTTGTAGCATCAAGACAGCCATTCAAACAATATTGCTAGACACTCATGAGGCAGTCCAGAAAATTCTGTTTTAGACTGACTAAACAACAGGAGGATTTGTGAGTACGAGGATGCCATTTATTGAGGAAACCACTTGTGGAAGTAGCTTGAACTCCCCACCTCAAATGTGTCAGACCTGTTTGTTTAATAACCGGAGGTTATTGCTAGTACAATTTGTTCAGCGGGTAACACAACTTCAACCACTTTGCTGTGAGAAGTTTGTTTCTCTCTCTGTACGCACTGTACAGTTGTATGCTCCTCCTGTTATGCTACCTCAAAATCCACAGTCGAGAGAAAGCAGCCTAATGGCCCTGGCAATCCCCTCTCTCTGTTTGCCTGTAACTATCTTGATTGGTAGGCTGAAAACTACTGCAATGCCTTCCTTATTAAAATGACTGTCAGGGCCTGCAATCTTTATCCATGTCTGAGCTTAACTAAAAATTTAAACTTGTAGGATTGGGTTCTGTTCATACAGTCATGGGCCCATGAATGGAACATCTGCCACCATTAAAGAACCGGGAAGAGAAAACATGCTTTTGGTTATTGTGTGACACACACACAGGACTTGGCAAAAACTTGAGTGGAAGCAGCAGGTGCCAGCAACTGAAGAATATTTTAGCAAATGATAACAGGGGCGTGGGGAAGGGAGGAAAGGAACTGACAAGGTATAAAGATGTGAAAGAATCACCTCAACTCTTAATATTCCAAGATTACATAATTACATTCCTCTATGCTTTTTGGTCAAACAAACCATCAGATTCCCTGATAAAACTCTGTGAACAAAAGCATAGACCATGAACCACAGTCATCAGTCTATCCTTTTAGAGAATTGCATGATGTAAACAGGTATTGTGGGAAAGTAAAAGACACAAAATTTAAGTGCAGGTTGATGCTTGGTGCATTCAAACTAAATCCACATCAGCAACAACTCTTGAAATCCAGCAAGACCACATGTACGCTTGCACACAGTAGCAGCCCAGTTCCACACACAGACACACTTCCAGACAGCTTCTTTATCTACTCTTTTTAAAAAAGCGAACAGATCAGAAAAAGCTCTCGACCACACAGTAAAGCTTCATGGAGAATGAAAAAATAAATTAACTAGTGCAGAAAGCCAACGACAGTCAAGTTCATCCTCCTTTATCCGTTACATGTAGTGCGAGGTAATAATTGCTCACATCATGAATGGAGACTCTTGGGGAGGGTTTTTTGTTTCCTGAATTTTCTGAAAGAGAAACTAGATTTGTCCTGTGCAATGAAGAAAGCTCCTGTTAACACTGAAACAAAGCGATACGTCTGGAAAATATACATCACTATCCAATAGAAACACACACGCTCTTCATAATCATTTTTTCCACAATTAAATAGGTATTTTTGATTCTTGGGAACACAAGAGGGTTATAGTAAGCCATCTAGGTTTTTCTGTACAGTTTGATTTTCCTTTCCATTGCTGGGATCATCTGGAGGTGTATATTGAACCTGATACTCTTGAAGAATTTTAAATACATCATGATGTCCAAAGTGTAAAGCTTCATCCATAGGAGTGTTGTTCCATCTGTAAAAGGAACAGTTCTCAAGGTTAATATGACTAAAGATGTCTGAACTGCTATACAGAACAAGCCCAAATCAGAACAGGAGGAAACTGTCTGTAACTGTTGGACTATAACTTCTATCATCCTTAAGTACTGGCCCTGCTATCTGATAGGAGCTTGAATCCAAAGACATCTGGAAGATCCCAGATTTCTCACTTGTTCGAAACAATGGGGCCATGTGTTGATTTCTGTTACATTTGTAATTGTACTCTCAACCCAAAGTGGTCAGGCCTGTATTTAAGGATTGGAAAAACCCTACTAGTAGCTTAGGTTGACAGACTGGCTCACTCAAGCTCAACCAGTGACCTAAGCAAGGATTTGGAACTGAGTTTGCCTAATCTAAGACTAACCTATCAAGGCAGCAGTACAACAAATTGGTGGGAATTCTGGAGGGATGATTTTTTTTCCCCCGAGGGTAGGGAAGTAACTATAAATTAGCCCTCATCAAGAGTTCCTTGGTACAGCTCCTTATCTCTTCTATCAGAGTTAAAGTCCAACGCTCTTCACCACCACACCAGTAAGCTACCTCCTTAGCTTCCAAGACCATATGGGATCTAGTGCCTTCAGGATGGTTCTCTAGGCAAGACTAATGTTCTGTGAGATCAGGCTGCAAATATGTTACTTTATACAGAGGCTGCAAGCTGACAGTATACTAATGTGCTTCATCAGAGTGTCAAGTTAAGAATTGGTGTTATTTTAATGCCTTGATTCCACCCCCAGCCCAGCCTCCATGGATATGCAGACATTTTGTTCTGTAAATAAGCCTAGAGTGTCAGTCCCAGTCCCAGAAGAGCTAACAGATGGCTACTTAAATTGGACAGAATTCTCGTTAAGTTCCAGATAAAGCATGAGCTTGAATTCCTTGGAGGCCGCTGCTTGTGCAACCAAGGCAAGCATAATTGAATCGACTATTAATACTCCACTATACCTTTAGTGCAGATGCTCACCTGTCTTTGGGGAAAGGATTCACCTTGCAGGCTTCCAGCAAAAATTTAACTACCTCGACATGACCTACAATACAGAAATACATAATTACATATACTCATTATATTTGCCACCCTAAAGGGTAACAGCTGCTTCAGCCATTTACTCATTGCTCCCACCTTCTGCAGCAGCTACATGCAACGCTGTCCGGGAATCGTAGTCTCTCTGCTCCATATCCATGCCTGATAAGGCAAATCTGAAAGGAAATTTAGAAAATATAAAGAGAAAAATCCTCTCGTGATAACGGCAGAACTCTCTTAGCACAAGCCATTTCCACACTAGGCTGTTATAGGGGCCTTTGAGGCCCCTCCCTAAACAGCAAACTCCAGGATTCCATAGGAGGTTGAAAGTGGAATAATAGCACTATCACAGCCTAGTGAGGAAATGGCCACAATGGCTTTCAGGTATTTGATTTCTGTAGCCTAGTAAAAATTGGAAATCCTCTTCACTCTTTCTATTAAAAAAAATCACATGCATACATTTCATCTCCTCCACAGAAGTCTCAAAACAACTGGGTAGCCACCCTACTTTCCAATGCAGAATAGCTTTCTCGGTTTCATCTTCACTCATAAGGCACCAACCCATCTCCTTCTGATAGGCTGGGAAATGCTTCAAGGCTTCTCAAGCATCTGACAGATATAACGGCACCTGCCTCCATTCGAAAATCGATACGTCTCAACTATCTCAGGAGAATGGCACCATATCCATTTATTATCACTAGGATTTTCATCCACGCATACACATTTGTTATAATACACCATGCATGTATATAACAGATCGATCTAAAGCTCACATTTAACAGTTTCAGAGCTTCACTGTATTTGGTTGGAGTTCTGTGTACCCTGTAAGGAGGCCTTAAGGACAGGTGTGAACAGAGATGCGGCCAGCGTGAGATAAACTGCCGGTAACATGGTTAACAGCAGGGATCCTCGTCCTCTCTCAGGACCCTCTCACACTACACAATTATAGCACTATGATCCCACTTTCAACTAACGTGGCTGCATCCTATGGAGTCCTGGGATTTGTAGTTTAGGGAGGGATACTTAGAATTCTGTCTGAAAGCTGTCGTGCCTTACCAAGCTACAAGCCCTAGGATTCCACTGGATGCAGGCAAGGAAATTAAAATAGAATCATACTGCTACAGCTGTGTAGTGTGAAGGAGCCCCCAGTCTCAGGGTGAAGGAGGAAGGGGAACCAGCATTATCTTGAAGCTTCTAGAAGGGAAGTCCTGCTAGGGTATATAACCTACACTTGCGGGTGTTTCCTTTTTTCCCAGTTTTGGGAAAACGGAAATGCCTGCACCTTGTCCAAGAACATCAAGGCCCATTTGGAGCTAGGAGAACAACCTAACATCGGTCTCAGTGAAAACCTGGCGGCCATCCGCACTTGAGGCTGTAGCACAATTTTGGTTGGAGGATCATAAGAACTTTTCCTTGGCTTCTTTTTGTTTCTGCATCCTTCCTCCATCAAGTTGTCATCAACAAAGCTGGAACTTATACTCTTGGTAGCTTAGTTTCACATCAGTGTATCCTTTGAAACCCAAACGGTCAGGACTCGAGTAGATGAAATCCTCCAGATCATTACAGTAGGTGGAGAATGGGGAGTTTGTCTGACTGGAGGACCTAGAGCAGTAAATGCATTTTCATAGCAGGAGCCTTGGCTATAGGATATCAATATTTTTAACAAATAATAACGAATAAAGAAAATAGTAGCTTTTTAACATAGTGACTCCAGCCCCCCCCACACTGACTAGACTTCTAATATCTAGCAGAGCATTGAGGTATTACTAGGTTAACCTACCAAAGCAATCAAGCTGCCTTACTGGACAAAGCTGTTCAGAAACAGAGTATCATATAATGAGAATTAGAGACTTAATGAGGCAAGTCTCAGATATGAAGGATATAATGTTCCATTTCTGTGTGGTTTTGCTTTAAAAAATATGGGGATTTCCAGCTCTGTTTAGCTTGGAAAAAGAATGGCTAAGATTTCACCTGAATATTCTAGTTGATGTCTAGTCTTGAAATTCTGGCAAAGTCCCTACTCTGCTCCCAAACGGCAAGGCACAAGTTCATGGGCAGATTGACCAACAAATTAGGAACAATTTGGTATAATGCTAGGTGCGATACGAGCCAACTTCAAGCACTAGAAAGAAAAATGTATAGGCTGGAATCCTGTCGGTGGTGTCTGTGTGCCTGCCATGTGTCCTGTTTTGCTCTCTAGCCCCTCATGCCCATCCAGTGCCCCCTTGCTCTGGTAGCTGCCAAGCCCTCTGGGGCCATGGCTTTCGTAGCAGCAGCGGGGAGGGAGAGATGGGACTGAGCAGTGCCAACAACCTCTCATGCTACAAAGAGAAGAAAAATGCAGCAGAGAAGAAAGCCCATGGCAGTTGAAGTCAAATCACAGCTGTCTAATTGAGCAATGTGGAAGGGTCCTAAACGTGCAAAGGTCTAAAAGCCAACCAACCACATGGAGGCACTAGCGGTGGGCCTCACATGGGACCCAGACGCTCCTCCCCATTACATTTCTATAAGTGAGCGCACACATGTCTGCAGAGGGCTATAACGCTTCCATTCTTCTACATTAGCTAGAATACTGTATTTGCTGGCATATAAGATGCACCAGAGTATAAGACACACGCCATTTATAGGCCAACAAATGCTATTTGTTGATGTATAAGACACACTGGCTTATAAGGGGCACCTCATTTTCAAACAGTATTTTTTTGGGGGAAAAGTGCGTCTTATATGCCAGCAAATATAATATTCTATTCAAACAGCCTTCTTTGTTTCTTTTCTTTTGTCACTCTTTATCTTGGCTTTTGAAGCAATATTTTGTAAGAGCCAATATCATCTGTTCTGTCTTTAATCTAGCAAAGCGTGAACGTTGCAAAGCCAACAAATGGGAAAGAATAATCAGGAGAGAGTATTTAATGCAGTAGCTGTAAAATTTTTGTGATGTTTCTTTAATCATGTAACACTGTGTATTTAATTGACGACAGCTTTAATTGGCATGCTTTTCACAACCTGCCATTAAACTGCAAAATTAACTAGCTGTGTAGAATAGATACCTAGTGTTCCCCAATGTGTCCTTGCCTAAAATAATTGAATCCAAAGGGGAATGCGTTCATGCACATGATGTACCATATTATTTTTTTTAAAAAAAGCCTTTATACTGTGAGAACCTACATATAACTCCCAACACTGCCCTCGTTCTGCAGCTTGAGTGCTCATCAATGCACACAAAACAACAACTAGGTGAACAGCAACTGAGTTGTGCTATCCCAGAAGTTGCCCATTAAACCAGGAGTAGAGAACCAACAGCAAGGACAGTCTGTGGCCCTAATCTAATATATAAAAGTCAAAGCTTGTGTGTTTATAAGTTTGTCTGTGTCAGGCAGGCGAAGACCTCATATGATTGGCTGCCTGGGAAGATTCTGTGGAATCCTCAGGTTGGAAGTTTAGGGAGGGGCCTTTAGAATTCTCAGCCAGAGAGCTCTTGGGCCTGGCCAGTTGCTATGGAGAGGAGGCCTAGCAGCAAGAAGGAGGACGACAGTGTATTCCCTCAGAAACCGAACCTCTGTATGTTAACAACTCTGAAAACAAATTGGATTGGGGAATATGAGGAAAAGTTACAGGTACTGGACAACACAGTCTGAGGAATTAGAGACACAGGATCTCAGATCTGTATGTTTCAACTGCATCTAATTCCTGACGTAAGGTAAGGCAATTTCTAGAGTATTTCTAACAAATGTTACCTATGAGAAAATAAAATCTCGGGCAATACCAGGTATATACGCTAGTAAACTATAAATTCAACTATCCCTCACCATAGTCCAGGCCAGATGGAGTTGCTGGGAGCTGGAGTCCAGCAATACCTGGAGATCACAGTTCCCCAGTCCTCAGTTAAACTCACAAGCATACAAGAAGAGCATGGTTTATTCACAGAAAATAGGCGTGGTTTCCTTCTTCACAGATCAGGAGTGGTTGTATAGTTTATTTCTTTCAAAGTGGAAGTTGTGCATCAATTCAGATTTGCTAAAATTTGGTTAATCAGTTAAACACCGAGTCAGAATGGACAGTGGGCTGGACCTGGATTAGAGAATCTGAGGCTCAAATCCCCATTCAGCCAGGAAGTGCATGGGAGAAGAGAGCCTATACCTGCCATTTATGTTCAGTCAAACTTGTCTTTTGACCTAACAGGATTGTTGCAAGGAAGAAATGGAATAATTCCATACTGCCCTGAGTTACTTGGGGGAATACGTTGTTGTTGCTATTGCTGCTGTTGTTAAATGGCACTGTCTGACTACAATTGCAAACAGCCCCAGGACCCTGTGTTGCAAAGATGTTGCAGGCAGGCGATGACTCACTGAGGTTGAAGTGTCTCACTTACGGGAGTGTCTCAGGGGAGGTGGCTTTTTTTTTTAAATCTGCCACAGCTGTAGGAGCATTGTACAGTCCTCCCCCTACATTTGCAGGTCTGACCTTTGTGAATTTGATTATTTGTGAGGCACACGCTTGCCTCCCTCTGCCATTTTCCTCCTTCCATTCCCTTGCATTCCTCATCCCAGGCTTGCAAGGCTTGTGTTTAAAATGGACTTTTTTCCTTTTTGGTGACCAAAGCCACCCTCCAATGCTGGAGGTGTGTGGCTGCACATTCTGCTGTGTGATGGCTGCTGATTGGTCAGGTGCTCTCTTTGCTCCTACCCCTCCTTTCTCAAGATGGCCACCAGAAGTTGCTAGAACCCCAGAACTCTTCTCTGTCTGAGGAAGAAGTACCTGTAAGCCCTTTATTTTGTTTTTGTTCTCCCTCCTTCTCAACACCAGGGTCACAGGCAAATAAACGGGAGGAGGAAGCTCTGAAGGGGAATCATGGGGGAATTATTTGCAGTTTTCCCACTTTCACAAGGGTTCTGTGCCCCAAACTCCTGTGAATGTGGAGGGGATACTGTAAGATTTGTTTTAGAAGATAGCCAGAACATATGATGACTAGCTTCATCATGATGAACAGCCACGTTGTCAAGTGACCTTTCCACCTTGGAAAGATATCTCTCTCCTGACTTTTACTGGTTATTGAACAATGGATTACAAAAGCCAGAGCCCCAAGAATCAGAACATCAGGATGTTTTGATTAGCAGAGAAACCTGTCATCTGCTACCTCCCTGAAGTTCACCCTTTGGTTGCCCCTACATTTAGATGTCAACCTCATAACAGCTTGGCAGACAGGTTTGCCAACTACCATATGCTATTGTGAGCTACCTTGGTCACAGTGTACAGTACACTGAGATGACCTTGTCTTGGGTGAGCAATCATGATCCATTAGCTTTACAGAAGACCTGCTCCTGATGAAATGAAAACAGCTAGAACTCGTTTGCTAAAGCAAACCAACACTTCCATTTTTTGCACTCTTTCTAGTGGCCTGACTTAAAGGGCACAACTATAGAGACACGCTTCAAAAAATTATCACTACACCATGGAACCAGTTATGGAAATGAAACAAAACTGGAGGTGCAAGAGATAGGAGTGGGCATTCAGATCAGATGATCTTGAACTAAGGGGTGAACAGTAGTTGTTTCCACCTAGTTTGGGGAAACTAGGTCACTCAGAAGACAGTGGTTCTGTGAATTAGCATTTAAGGAAATTCGGTATGTGTTGAACGGAAGGAAGGAGAAACAAGAAAACATCAAGAGTTGGAGAGGAGACAGGAGGCCCTGGTTGCAATATACACACTGAAGGTGGCATTCTTTATTGCAATTACAGATTTGTAACCTAGAGTTACAGAACTGTAACTGCTCTGTATTCAGTGGGATGATGTAGTGTTCTGTTGCCGGTTGGGATACAAGCAGGACGATGTTTCCAGCCGCTCCCACCAGTAAGCTGAGGCCGCAGCCGTCATTCCTTGTCAGCCTCACTTGCTGGGGTGGGGTGGGGGCCGGAAATGTTATCTAGGGCCAGGCAGCAGAATACACCTCCTTCACCTGATGAGGCTGCTGACTGTTAAGGGATGTGTGTGTCTGTGTGTGTTGGACCAGGATATGTTATTTCGTATCTAAGTAATTCAGTAACTAAGTAGCCTACATAGAATATTAGTATGAATGATTAAGAAACTAAGATCCTATGTGGAAAAGAATAACCTGCACCCAGAATGGCCAAGGGTAAAGAACCATGGGAAATGCAATCCAAGACATCTGGGAAACCAAAGTCTCCCACCTCTGCACTGAGGGGGTGGCAAATATTTCATTTCTAACATTTATATACATATATAAATGTTAGAAATGCATTTTAGCCGTGATTTCAGGCCAGTTTACAAAAATTAATACATTCAGAGAAAATTACCTGCATAACAAAGAGTGTTACAAATCCAGTTATATAGTGCAGATTTAATCCATGTCTCTTAAAACTGATTGGTGAAAGAGAAAATAAGATTGTATTGTGCGCACATACACAAACACACCTACACACACTATGTTTTGTGCAGCACGGACAGCCATACTGATTTTACCTTCTCAGTGCAGACACATCACCCGTGTAGGCAGCAAACAAGAGATTTATTACAGATTTCACCTGTAGGGAAAAGAAAGCAAAGAAATGATTTGTAGGGTTATTTTCCCCCTTTGTCTTTTTCTTGGGAGGCTTGAAAGAGACTGAAACATCCCAAGAAACAGCCCAAACCTTTCTGTTTGTCACTGACTATGACCTTGCATATGTGTGGATAATTGTAGCACTCCAGATAGCTCAGAACAGCTTCAAAGGAATGAAATGGTGGTTCTGACTCAAAGCTGGCACCGGAGACAGATAACAAACAAGACTGGGGAGAAGTGCCAGGTAACCAAAAATCCACAGCCGAGGAGGATTTTAGGGTTGCTAGGTGGGGATTGATTGCTTTTTGTTTGCTACAACCATTTTACACTGCTCTTTACTATTTAACAATAGCGCAAGGAGTGGGTGAAGGAACAGAAAAATGAAGTTTGAAAAATAATTGCCCCAGAAAGTACCAGGTATTTGAGCTCTTGCTATTTTGCGTTTTAGGCTTAGCAGTTATTTGAGACGTTCTGGGCAAATTCTTCTGTCTACTGTAGAAACATAAGCCCAGGATTGCTTGACAGCCTCTTCACATGGTACAATTAAAATTAACTAAAAAAAAAATAGTTTGCATACCTTTGTACATAGGGCTGTACCTGCTGGAAGCAGAGAATGCTGCAACCACACTTACACAAGTGACTGGAGCCCACCACTAGGGGGCAGAGCAGTAGAAACAGTCAGGGCGCCCTGATATCTGCCCTCTCTGTCTTGTCTGCTCTGTTGCATCCTCACATATGTTCCCGGGGTTTTCTTTCCTTGCATCTTGCCCCGTCTCTCAGTCAGGTAGCCGGTGGTTCTGTACCCCATCTGTTCTCTTTCCCAAACGTGTAGTTCAACCCAATAAACTACAGGAAATAGTCTCTTGTTGATGATTCCATGGATCAGCTTCCATAGAGTTTGACTGTTTTGACTCATGTTCCTTCATGGAAGGAAAGCTCTTCTGTCACGTGAAAGCTTTTGTCAGTGGAAAGGTGAAGGGGAGATTCTCCTTTCCACTACTGCAGACCCTGCCCCATTCCCGTGCTTTTCCAAGAGAGCTGCCAACTTTGGAATGGTGGTATAGAGGGAGTCCAGAGTGAAAGAGGAGTTGTACCTACCCATTCATTTTATTATATCAAAGAATCTTCCATGTCCGAAGGGACAAAATTAGAGATATATATCTGGATCCACGACAACCCCAAGCTACACATACAGAGAGTGGAAAGAGAGCATTTGCTACTGCGTAATTATACAAAGTGATCTTGAGAGGCAATGCTCATCTATCTTTTCAGATGGGACTGTAAAAACATACGAGCAATGAGATGAATCACTCCGTTAGTCCAAACCAAGAGTAAACCCCTGGATGTCATAGAATATGTGTTGGTTTTCCATGTTCCCATGGATTTAATGGGTCTGTTCTAACTGCAATTAATAATTAGACTTAGGGCCCTTTCCCACTAAACTGTTATAGTCCTATTATTCCACTTTCAACTTCCTATGGAATCCCGGGGTTTGCAATTTAGGGAGGGTCCTTTAGAATTCTCAGCCAGGGAGCTCTTTGGCCTCAGTAAACTACAAACCCCAGAATTCCACAGGATGTTGAAAGCGGAATAATAGCACTATAACAAGGTAGTGTGGAAAGGCCCTTAGACTTTGTATTTTTTAAGCCTCATTTGGCTCTCCTTTTGCTGGGAGGCAAAGACATTTTCTTTTACATTGGCCACTGGGGATTAACCGGTTGTTTTGGAAGTTAGTTTGTTTAATGAGGGATGCTGTTCTTTTTTCTTATGTTTTGAATACTTTTAATTTAATGCCATTTTAATCCAAAAGTTGGTTCTTTCGATTTTACCGTTAGAACTGATTTTAACTCTAATTTGTTTCAATCTGCCATAAGCAATTTCAGTTCCACCCCAGGAAAAAGATGCAAAACAAGTATTGGTCATTTTGTGCTTTAGATCACAGGATCTTTGAAAATTGACGCCACACTGGAGGTGTCTTGTGTAGGCAGGATTCTCATTAAGTGACCCCATGAATTTATAGTAAGATGCAGTGGAACACATACCATTCTTATGTGCCTATATATGGGGAAGCCCCACTGTAAAGAGGTAAGTCACCTTGCCTGGCCTTGGGCAAACCTATGGGCTCATCTGTACTTTTACAAAAAGCAGTAATTGCTCTGCAAATCCATCTTTAGCATGAGCTGGGCTGGGTCAGTGGCAAAGAGAACTAATGCTTCACAAAGTGGCTAATGTTTGTGGCCTCTTTGTCCTACACCCACCAAACAGAATTCAAAACCGTAAGCCAGATTCATAGAGCTGGAAAGTACCGCAAGGGCCGAGTTCAGCCAAGGATACAGGAAGTTACAGCACGTGAACATGATAAAAGAGACATCTGCAAGAATGTGTCTGCTTTTACTGCACATGGTGGGCAAGAGATAAATGGTCCTTTACCATTTTGCTTTGATACAAAGACTGCAAAACAAGAAACTGGCAGGGTAGCGTGAGAACTAAGATAACTGTGAATTCACAAGGAGCAAATGTTTCTAGCCATTCTAGGCTTCTCCACACAAGATAAATGGCTGCCAAGGAATTTATACTTGCAGCTCATTAAATAAAAAAATCCATAGATTCTGAGAAGGCAGCAGGTGCACCTGTGAAAGAAAAGTGGAAACAGGGAGGATAAGGTGTAGAACGAAAGTGGCCAAATGTGTTAAGGGAGCAGCTGAGGTGAGTTAAATCGGGAAAAATACACAAAGCCAGCTGAAGCTTTGATATACAGTCATTATAATATCCTCCTCCTGCCCAGTGGTTAGTTAGTGAAATACAACAGAATGCCAAGATACCCCTTTAAAAACAGTTCCTGCCTCCCAAAAATGGTGCAAGGTCCAAGGTGTTATTTTCTGTATGAGAACAATGCAATACCACTCCTGATCTGCTCCCATAGAAAGATCAGGACATCCTAGACTTGTGAAAAGCAAGTCTTTATGATACATAAAAGCAGAGAGAAAACCAGAGACCCAGGAGGTACAGACGTACGGAATCAGCTCACATCCCATGAATACAAACAGCTCCAAATTAATGTGCTAAATTATAATATAGACTTTATACTGCCATCACCTATTGGCAATCCAGCAACAATAGCTACATCACGAGGGCTGGACAGAAAAAATAATTACAGCTAAAATTAATGTGGTGTGGCAAGAACCATGACTGGATTCCCGACCTTTTTTTTTTTAATGTAAAAGCACTGAGGTGGAGTGGGAAGCTACAAGTTTGCCCAGAATAACAGTGCAAAGAGAGGGTGTGCTCACCCCCCCTTCTTTTTTCAAAATTCCTCATGGATTAGTTTGCCCTGTGTTGGGGCAATGCACATGTGCATCTACTGTGTCTGTTCCCATCATCCCATCAGACAGGCTTACAGAAGTTTTTTTGGGGGGATGGGGTGGGGAGAGACATCTAGAAGACAGAATTGGCACAGCAAAAGGCTAAAGCATTCTTTCCCTCTTCCTTGCCGTTTCAATCCAAACTGGAGTTCCAGTGTGGTGGATTAAAGTTAAAGAACATTGTGATGTCGACCTTGCATCACGTCTCTTTCAGTCTCCCATAGCGCCAGCTGCAAAACTCTGCAACTATCAGAGGATAAGGACATAATTTATTGACAGAGCCAGCATGTTGTAGTGGTTTGAGCATTGGACTACGAGCCTGGTGACCAGGGTTTGATTCCCTGCTCAGCCATGAAAAGCCCACTAGGTGACCTTGGGCGTGTCTCACACTCTCAGCCCCAGAAAACCCCAACATAGGTTCCCCTTAGGGTCACCGTAAGTCACAAACAACTTGAAGGCACACAACAGCAAGGAAATCCGGCTACTCTTAGCCTGAGATCCTACGCTGTCAAGCATAGTGTAAAAGTTCCACAGGTGGAACTCCACTACAGCTGCCCTCTTACCACCCCTGGGACTCATGGTTTTGCTGTGATAGCCCCCATGAATGGCCATGCCAGGCCTCATGGAGAACAAAGTAAGTGGGTGGAGGGGTCAGAGAAGCATCTGGTTATGGCCAAGAACCACAAACAGACTGATATTCTACTGAGATCCGCTAGAGGGGAGGTTTGGTGGGTGATATCATTGGTCTGTGTCTGGCTATGCGGCATAGGCACCACGCCACAGAATGGGCATTCAAGTGGGCTATTGCAACAAAACTGTCAATCCTGGGGAGGCTTTGTTTTTGGTTGGATGTGGAAAAGAACACCAGCCCTCACTCTGACCAAAGAAAGGCATACACAGGTGAAAGGTGGACTTATGCTTGTATATTTCGCTAACAGGATGATGACCTCAGAGTCCTAAATGGATTGTTTAAAAACGTGGAGCAGGCATGAGTCTGGAGCAAAAGAACCTTATTTTAAAATTCTGTCCTCTATAGAACGCTGTTCAATCCACTGCTGAATGAAAAAGGGTCATTGCTCAGTGGCAGTCCATTTAGGACTCTGAGGTCATCATCCTGTTAGCGAAATATACAAGCATAAGTCCACCTTTCACCTGTGTATGCCTTTCTTCGGTCACAGTGGGGGCTGGTGTTCTTTTCCACATTCCACCAAAAACAAAGCCTCCCCAGGATTGACAGTTTTGTTGCAATAGCCCACTTGAGTGCCCATTCTGTGGTGTGGTGCCTATGCCTTTACAATAAAACATCTCCTGTTCAATCCCTGGTATCCCCAGACAGAGCTGGGAAAGCTTCTCATCTGAAATCCTCAAAAGGCTGGTGATGTGCAATGTTGACAATACTGAGCAAGCTAGACCAAAGGTCTCATTCAGCACAAGGCATCTTCGTATGCTCAAGAGCTTACCAGGCATGAGCAGCAAGCAATCACATTTTACTGAGCTGAGTAAAATTAGGGTGACTGCTACAGAATCTGGAAAAAATGACTTTGGGGAGTACAAGTCTCACCCAAAAAAGTTTTTGGATTATGGTTTAGATCAAGGCCCCACAATGGGCTTGTGACCAAAATGGGACGTGAGCCAAAGCTTAAATCCACAGCATCTCCTAGTCTCACCAGAGTCATAGTAATGGAGCAAATGCCATGCCTTCCTGTATATTTTGGTGACAACTGGTGTACCTAAAGATCTGAAGGCCCAGAAAAATTTGGGGGAAAAAACTTATTTTCCCTGCCTCCCGCAGTCCCCTTTTCTCTGGAAAAATGATTATTTTTTAAAAAATGATGACTAGAATAGTTGAGACAAGAAGGTCCAATATTTACTCCTCCCACATTATTTTAAAAACTATGTAGCAGGAAAGACTTTTAGGTAAAACTATGTACGGAAAGCCAGCATTGTATAGTTGTTTGAGCATTGGACTACAACCCCACAGGCAAGGGTTCAGTCCCTTGCTCGGCCATGGAAACTCACTAGGTGACCTCAGGTGTTACACACTCTCAGCCCCAGAAAACCCCATGATAGTTTCACCTTAGGGTCACCCTAAGCTGGAAATGACTTGAAGGCACACACCACCAAGAAGGCTATCTACAGTGCCTCATTTCCTTGTAATTTCTCGCCTTGGTAATCCTTTCTCAATTCTCTTTATGGGAACGAGTGCTTTATCTCTGTCTGGCACTGTGGAGGAGTAAAAGAGAACAAGTAATGTAGTTGTTTGACTTGTGTTGATGGTTTGTTTTTTTTAATAGGCTTTTTTTGCCTGCTCCTAATAAATAGGCAGAAGTAAAGATAGATGTTCTTTATAAATTCAGGCATTCCTTACAGTTGAGGGCCTTGCTGCTCCAATTGTAACAATAATGTTTTAAAAAGTAAACTCAGTTTGTAATATTTCTTGAATAAGTTGTACTTTTCATGTATCAAACGCTACACACTTATGCCAACCCAAGTTATATATGATGGCTGGAATCCTGTTGCTTAGTTCCACCTAAGTAAACCCACTGGAACAACTGTTGAATAGTGAGTCAACACATAGGTAAATTAAACTTATTTAAGGGGTCTACTCTAGATAACAGTAAGAACAGGATTTATGCCAATGTTCCTAAAGTAACAAAGTGACTTTTATTCTGGGTTCTTAACATTGCATGTTCCAATTTTTTTAAAAAAAATCATTCTTTTCCCGGAAAATAATTGTACTTCCCCCTGCCCATGGCCTCAAAATTTTAAGAAGTTTTACATCTCTAAGTGAGCCAAATGGTATCCCCCAAAATTGTTCACACCCCTCTGACACGAACAGAACAGTAGGTCTTTGTATCCAGTTGTTAGAAATGAAATAGCCTAAATAAAAAGCTCAGAGCCAAACCAAAGCCTGCTCAAAGTCACCATCAGGACAAAGAAAAAAAGGGTTAAGAAAGGTGGGTGGGGGGAAAAAAATGAAGCTGCATATAGTATTAAAGCAATGAACTGATGCCTGGGGGGTACACTGCAAATCCCCATTGAGCCATGAAACTCACTGGGTTGCTTTGGGGCAGTAACTTGGTCTCTTGGCCTGACCTACCTCACAGAATTGTTGGTGGGAGGAGAGAAGCCATGAACTCATAGAAGGAAAGGTGTTAGATGCATGATTAATTAATAAATGAAATGAATGAAGACGAATGGGCTAAGCCAAAGGTATTTGGCTTAGGCAGAGGTAGCTTTTGTGGAAGGACCAGAAGAAAGAAAAGCTGTAGGTATCCCTGATAGGGAGAGAGTTGAGAATTTCAGCTGAACCTAAAAGCATGCGTGCTTCATATAGTGATCCTTTTATTTAGAAGAACAGGAAGTCAAATAGCAATACCATACCTAAATTATGATCAGACAACTTTTCAGGATAGAGGGGAATGAACCAATACTTGGTCTGTGCGTTTTATTTACCAGCGCAGATCAGTCCCCCAACTTCACACTACTGAAAAATCAAGTGAACACAATCCCTGCAAAGAGCCAAAAAAGGTGGTTGTCCTCACCCACAAAATTGCTTTGATTTTTTTTTTTTTACATCAGTGTAAGGGTGTGTTATTTGAAAATAACCTTTTCTTTCTATCAAATACTGTTGAAAGCTACCTGGAAGGAATCTCTGGATCCCAGAATGTCAGATAGATTTCATCTCTCCAATAAGCTGATTAAAAGTCCTGAGATAAAGTATTTCTAACTTGGCTGCAGTTGGTAGCTTGGTTTTCACATTTTCCTTCCCAATTGCTAAGGATACAAAAATAAAAAGTTCTTCAAATAAATGCACTCTGTTCAAAAATGGATTAATTCCCTCAGAACTTCTTACCTGAGGTGATGGTGATTTGATCTATGTTAGCAAGCCCTGCTTTTTTAACAGCTCCTTTCACAGTTCTCTGAAAGAGGTTCCAATCCCTTAGATTTCTGGTTAAATCAGACCACAGTGGCTTTTAGTCTTTCCATAGGGCCGTTCTATGAGAGGAAGGAAAGTGGAACAACCTCTCTACATGACACTGCTTTTATAAGAATTTCTTGCTCATTTTATCAGGGAAAAGAATGTCCTTTCCAAAAGCAGAGAAGCTCCAACCTTCTACCAAGTATTTTTTTTTAAATATTAACACAAGGGCTAACTTCTCTTTTTTATAGTTGGTGATCTTTTAATGAATTTTGATGTTTTATCATTTAATATTTTAATTTTATAAATTGTTTAGTTGCTTTTTAAGTAACATTTATATTTATATTTTCATTAAAGCTTTTGTATAGTTTTTTTTTTTAAAAAAATTGTATTGTTTTAAAAATGCCACTTTGGGTCCCACTGTCAGGAGAAAGGTGGGATATAAATGAAAATAAGAAGAAAAGGAAGAAGAGGAAATATCACCATCACCATCACCATCATCTCAGGAGTGTGTGAAGCCTGAAAAAGATACCACTTTGGACTATAAATCCCAGAACCCCTGCCAGAATGGCCACTCTCTGGAGGATTCTGGGAGTGTAGTTCCAGGAATAATTTTTCCAAACTTTGGCAGTGGGCAACGGTAGCTCTCCAAAAGTTAGAGTTATCATTGGCTATCACGGCTGGGGTTGCTAGGAGCTGCAATCCAACAGCATCTGGAGGGCTACAAGTTCTCCATCCCTGGATTAACTAGCTGACATATATCTTTAACAGTGTGGGCATTTAAAAAAAAAAGCCTTCAAAGTTTACTACGGCTGCATTACGGTAAATGCATCTCACTTTCTGAGGCTTCCAGACATATACGCCCACTTCCTAGCTCACTGGTGCAAAAAGAGAATACAAGGATAGGAGCATTGCGTGGCTCCGATGAGATTATCCTGATGCCTGCTGTTCTTGATCAGCCTCCCAAATGAGCTGGGTACCTTCCAAGAGGGGTCCATGATTTCCAGAGCACTGTGAGGGCGTGTGCCTTCCCCCAAACTGGCAGGCCCTCCCAATGAGATGGTCTACAAGCAGCATTTCCCTAGCCAGCTGTACTGTGGGAGTGACACAAATTGTGTTCCTATGCATTTGGACTCTCTGCCAGGTTGGAATAGGCTATAAAAGCATTTCGTTCTATCGACCACCCCCAAAGAAATTTGTTAGCAAAGAAGTGGAGTCTGCTGAGTTTGCTCTTCACTTTCTTGGATGACTCTGGAGAAGTAATCTTTGATTTCAGCAAGGTCCTAATCTGGCTGACACATTCAACGCACAGGCCGGATCACAGGCTGCCATATGATCTTGCTATTGAGGGCAAGTCTTCAAAAGGAGAGTGCGGCAACAGCTGTTGTCCTTGCAGAGCCTCTGCACCTATTGTTGACAGGATATGCCCTTGTTAATCCAGCTCAAAGGGGATTAACGCTGATATGCAAAAAATAGAGCCTGCTCTGTGTGAGGTGAAGCATCTCTAGTGATCCCCGGGTTAAAATCACAGCATTTCTCTCTGCCTGTCAGATATATAGACAAGGGCAGTTGTATGAAATGATTGCAAATGTTATCGTCTATATGCCATTTTTATGGAGGAGGACATTAAAAGCAGTCTCATTTCCTATTCACAATTAGGGACATTTTATATACGGGATATGGAATCACGCCACAAAACACACCGCTGCATTTCTTTGAAGTGTATTAATCTGAGCTGTGACAGATCACTTTCCATCTTCTAAGGGCTAAGCGTGAAAGAACCTGCAGTGGAATGTAAGCCAATAAATCCTACCACGAACCTTCAGGGCTGAAATAAAATGCACCCTGGAACAGCAAAAAAATCTTTAAAAAGTGATCACTACATCAGCCACAGAGACCAGTCTGGGCTGTGCATGCTTGTAACTGAAATATGTCATTGAAATGCTTGTTATACATGAAGCTCCACAGAGGGAAAGCACTACTAATCTAACAGGTGTCAACACTGGCTCAAATCTAGAGAGGGCTTACATGTCAGAGGAAATGGACAAGTACAAGCAGAGGCAGAAAAGAATACAATCAACTCCACCACCATAACGATCTGGAACTCAAGACCCAAGTAAGATCATCACTGTATGTATCATGCTAAAGCGTGGAGTATCATCAGAATTAACTCAGGATTAATTTATGGGACTCCAGTACATATTCTGCCCTAGAGGTGGCGCACAATCAAAGATCCGCAAGCCGGCCTGTAGCCGCCCGGCCTCTTGCCTTCTGTCAATCCTCTGCTCCCCTGCAAATGCACTGGCATTAACTTGACAATGCTGTTAGTGTAGCTTTTATTTTTGGAGGCTGGCTGCTGTATTAACCGGTAAAGCCGCTTCCACGGAGTTTATTTTGGAAGCAGAGATGTGGAATTAACTTGAAATGATGCTCGTCTAGCATTTCTTTGTGCAACTGTAGCCAAACCACAAAAAAGAGGTGGGGGTGGGGGAAGAGGCAGGGACTGGTCTGCCCTTTGCTGTTTTAGAAGAGTTCCGAAAACAAAGTGTAAGAAACAGAATGGAAACAAATCACAACAGACTGAATAAAGGATAGGCTCCAGCTTCCATCAGTTAAGTCTAACACAGTGTGAGCAGCCTATGGTTCTCCAGGGGCCCTTTCACATGACACAATGATAGCACTATGATTCCACTTTAACTGCCATGGCAACATCCTACAGAATCCTAGGATTGGCAGTTTAGGGGGAGAGGCCTTTAGCATCCTTAACCAGAGAGCTCCTTTGCTGACTTGACTCTGACCAAACTATAAACCCAAGGATTCCACAGGATGCCACCACGGCAGTTAAAGTGGATCACAATGCTGTAACTGCATAGTGTGAAAGGGCCCCAGATGTTGTTGGACTGCAACCTGAGCAACTACAGCTAATGTTTCAAGTATTTGACACTCTGACTTCTGAAAAGATCTCAAACTTTGCTAGGTATTGATGTAGGAAAAGTAGAAGCGACAATCATATTTGCACCTCCTAAGCTTCTCTACCAATCAAAAGGTGGTCTGTCTATATTCTAAACCAGAAGTGGTGGCATTCCAACCCCACAAGCCACACATAGCTGCTTGAGATAATTTTGAGGCTTCTAAAGGCCTCAATATTCTACAGCTCGAATACCCTAAAGGCACCAGACCTTGTCTGATCTTGGACGCTAAGCATAGTCAGCCCTGGTTAGTACTTGGATGGGAGACAGCCAAGGATTAGCAAGTGTTGTAGACTATACTTCAGAGAAAGAAACTGGCAAAACCACCTCTGAGTATTCCTTGCCTAAGTAAACCTTATGAAATTCATGGGATCGCTATACATCAACAGGCAACTTGAAGGTACACACATACAGGAAAAGATCTCCTATCCCTCCAACTGGGAGTTCTGAAAAGAATTCCAAGGGTGGAGGGTTTATAGTGGAGAGAAGATAGGGAAACAAGAAGAGGTAAACAGGAAAGTAAGAAAACCTCAAAGAATTATAGTTCCCCAAAATCTGTGTCGACAATATATGCTAAGCATTGTTGCTACTGAACTTCCAGCAAGAACCAAGGAGGTGTGCTTTGAAATATTAAGAAAGACTTCCAGAACAAGACAAATCCATTTCCCAAATAATAACTTAAATCTTAACCACGAACAAGGCAGAATGACAGGACATTGAACATAGATGTTATTTAAAGTTTACACTGCTAAGGAGAAAATCAGCTGTCATTAGCAAAAGATAGGAGGGAACACTGAATTTGAGTAGCTTTGAGCTTTTAGCCGTATTCATCCAGCGAAAAGATCTCACTGCTGGGAAAGAAAACATGAGATTTTTCAAATTATGTTTGAGAGAAACAATCAAATCATGGTTTGAGCATCAGTAATGATCAACTGTATTATAGCCATCAGAGTGTAGTGGTCTGAGTATTGGACTAAGAATTCAGCAGAGCAGGGATTCAATCCCTGCTCAGCATGGAAACCTACTGGGTGACCTCAGGCAAATCATTCTCTCGGCCTAAGAGGAAGAGCAAACTTCAGAATAAATTTTGCTAAGAAAACTCTATGATTTCTGACAAGCCTCAGCTCTACATATTTCCCCTTTTCTCATGCATGCGAATTTCCCTCCACATTTCCTGATTCAGGCAAACCCGTTTGTGATTACGTGTTCAGGTCAGGAAAACTATATTTTATGCAAACCATTCTTTGTTGCCAAACCAGAACCGGAAGCCTATTTCAAAATGTGGTACACTATGACTATGGGCCATCAAGACTATACCTTACTCTGAGTTAACATGAAGGAAAATTATGATTTGCCCAAATGAAGGAAGTGGGAATGTGAATACATGACAGGAAGCCATGGTTCAGAGCTCAAGCTTCAAAACTGGCAGCCAAACCATGATTTGTCCATTGCTTAAAAAAAAAAAAAAGTGAGTGGTAATGCAAGCAATAGACAGTGTCCAGAATTCACTGTTGATTTTGAAGGATTCGCGATCTCATGCAGTATCTAAAAAAATGAGAAAACAGAATGTGCATTTTAGGTGTCCTGTTGTTTGTTCTTCTCTCTCATTCTTCTTATTGAAGGGATAAATGTCTCTGGAGACATGATTGTATTTACATGATTCTCAGTTAAGTATCAGAAAAATAAATAATCCAGAGAAATGAAAAAATTATTTCAGGAGAAGAGAAGAGATTTTCCTTATAAGAAAGAAGAAGAAGAAGAGAAGAAAAAATTTATTTGGAAAGAATGAGATTTGGAGCAGTCTGTAGCATCTTCAAAGAGGAGAATGTGGAAGATCATAAAGAAAACGTATTCTTGAAAAGCAATCATTGCTGCTAGAACTGAGAAATGTGCAAAGCTTTGGAAGATTTTACCAAAACATAAATAATTTTGAATTACCCAGACTAGCTTAAGTAACATCATGCAGGAGAATTTAAAGTTTAGGAGAAAAAAAAATCAGTTTCTTTACATCTGGCTGTATTTAATCCAACAGCTAGATATAATTTATCAGCACATCATTAACTCAAAAATAAGTAATAATTTTATTTCGGGGATCATCTATTTATGACAATCACGCTCTTATGAATGGAAGGTTAAGCAAACAAAGAAGGTGGCTGGCTGCTCAAGACATTTTAAAATAAGGTTAAACACTGAATTCGAAAAAACAAAAGCCAGTAGGGTTGAAGGTGGATTTGGTCCTGCAGAGACCAGGCTTAGAAGTTGTCCACCCCTTCCACTAAGTGATATTGCATAAGTTCTTCATTATCTGGTATAGCAATGTTTACTTGATTGGGAAAAAAAGTTTGGCCCAGCTTGGAATGGTCAGCTGTATTACATACATCATGTGTCATTTCCCCCCCAAATTGTTCTCTGGCTTGGAACGCAAAATTAGATTCCTTGTCATTCTGAAAACATGACCAGCATTCAGTATTCTAAGAGCATAGGTGACCATACCATTAAGCGCTGTCAGTTGTCTCAGGCAGTGGATGCGAGGAGGCAGCAGCAAAGTTTCAAAAGAGAATGTGTGCCATGCACTCGGCCCTGCACTCTTAAGTTAGCTTGCTGCCTTCACAGTGGGTGACAGATCTGACCTCCCATCAGCTGAGCTGGAATAACATGTAACTGCCAGGCTATTTACTTATGTGCATTGAACAAGGTGTCATCTTTGACTCAGGTAGCAAAATGAACTGAGCCAGTCCTGCCTCAATGTTCCAAGCTACCTGTTTTGCAAGCAAATATGGTGGAAAAGTGTTTAACAATAAACCCTATTTGTCATGAAACATTTGTGAGATGGTTGTGGACCACACAATCAGACAAAACCCACAAGACTAAGCAGTTTTTTCTCTGCTGAGTGTACTTGGTATTTTGGATCAATTTTACTTGCAAATCTTGATGTAGCTTCTATCTCCCATTTGCAAAACAGTTCACTTCTTGCTTAGTTACAATTTAAGGAAAAGTCTTCAAAAGAGTATGTGCTATACTTCCTGGGAGTGAGACCATCCCCAGGGGACAAAGCAAGAACTATGTGGACTAGCCAGCATGATGTAATGGTTTGAGTGTTGGACCAGGACTTTCAAAGATGAGGGTTCAAGTCCCAGCTCCACCATGAAAACTCCTGGGTGGCCTTGAGCAAGTTGTACTCTCTCAGCCCCAGTGGAAGGCAAAGCCAAACTTCCTTGCAATAAATTTTGTAAAGAAAAAAGAAAAAAAAAAGGAGTGGTGTGCACAGCAGATGTGCGTGAATGTTACCGGCTTAGAGAACAATCTTGGAAAATCAAAAGCTTTTCTCCACAAACATTTGTGGATGAACTTCATAATTATAAAGTCAACTTCAAAAACAAGACAAAGGGGACTGTTTGAATACACATTCAAAAAAAGGGTGTACGTTATTTTCCTGCGATCATTTTCTTTGCCTAAGCTTCTATTCTATTCTGTGTATTTTCGACACAGATTTTAAACACAATTAATAAATAAAGCTATCAAAATGAAGCAAGAACTACAAAACTGAATCCAGATGTCTGTCCAGACGGCTCATGTCTGAAACCAGTTGAAATCCATGGAACTTCATTTGTAACTAACTGGAGCTAGTGATTTCAGAGGGACTTCAGTGGAACCAACTCTTTTGAATGGGGCTGACATTCAGGACACAAAGAAAAATATACATGCATGTGTACACTCACACACATGTATACACTGAAACAGCAAACATGACTTTAAGGACTGTTTTGCACAATGTCAAAGAGAGGCAAATTTATACACTGAGCTGCTTCAATAAGAACAGAAACAAACAAAAATCTGTGTGATCAGTTTTTGCATAACATGCATAGAGGACAGAACCACAGCCTCTAATACCTGGTCAAGTGAATGTTTGTTTAGGTTCATAACTGTAAGAAATTTAGTTTAGTTGACAGGTTTATATCCAAAGTGCCCAGTGAGTGGATGTGAGGTATTATTGCTCTGATAAACAGAGGGTGAAATGAATCACCTATTTCAAAGATCCCTACTCAAAAGTCTCGCCTCACTCCACAGCTTATAAGGGATATGTCAGTCCCACAACACTGACTTTTCAGATAGCCCAGTGGGGTGAAGCTAAGTGGAGCAAGACAAGCACCCAAGGAAAGTATTCCAAGGTCTAGACACCTCTTCGATATGCCTTTCCTAACACAAAGAGTGACTTTGTGAGGAGGACGGCCTACTCCATCTGTGGAGGTCCCCACATGATTTGAAACTGTGATTTTCCTGGTTACTAGAATGTGTGAAGAGCCTCCATGGACAGAGGAAGTCCTTTTCACAAAGCTACTTCCATGTGAGGAATATGACACCATAGGAGGTTAGGCAAGAGCAGAGCTCCTCTGGTATTGAATTTATCTACCTCCTGATACCTGAGCTTGGCTTAAACGTAGGCAAAACACAAAATGTAGTTCTTTGTATTCAAGCCAACGGTTCCCAAAATGCCACACCAAAAAGGAAATTGGAAAAAGTAGCACAGAGCACAACTAAAATAAATTATCTTGAACAGAAGAGGAAAAAATGTAATTAAAGACGTAACCAAAAATTAATAATCAAGCTTATATGGAAATCAATGATTTATACAGAATATTTCATTTTAAAAAAAACATTTTAAACACATAGTATTAGGGGACTGTTTTTCATTCCTAACTCCGAATTATCACTTCAGTTGCACATGAAAAGGACCAAAATACAAGTTGATCAGCTTAAAATAAAATTTATTATAATACAAAAGTGTATAGGCTGAAGATACATAAATAACATACAATGCAAATGAAAAATGGAACACATGACAAATCACTGAAACTAAGGGAAAGCATACAACACATGCTAAAACAAAGTTTAAAAGCATTTACATTTCTAAAGCAGTATTAATGATGACAATAACGAAAAAAGAAATACGACAAATAAAATGCTTGAATATCAAGATCTGTTATTGCCGTAAACAAGAATGTCTGCTAAACATTAAGAATATTTAGCCAAAAAAACAGTCAACTCTCAGCTTTGATACCATCTTTTGGTGCTGATCATCACAGATGTCACTGAGATTCAGCCCCTGTGCTATACAGCTATGCTGGCTAGACTGGAGCTCACATCGTATTTCCTAGGGTCATACAGAACAGTTTCACACATGAAGTTTAAAGAAGTTCTTGCTTTAACTGGCTTTTAATGTAAATGCAAACCTATATTGACTAGAAAGCTCATTCACATTATAAGCACCTTTCTTCTGCACAAACAGCTGCTTACATAAATAGTGCAAGGTGTTAAGTCAAGACAATTATCTCACATGTTCGAAAATTCTTGGTCTTGAATTATCTGAGGTCTCCCTGTTGCCCCAGGCACTATGTTAGCCAAGGAAAACGTTCAATTTTCTTCGGATTTTAAACATAATGAAGCCAGTGGTAGGAGGCCTGCCCTATGCATCTACAGCAAGGACACCAAACAGCATATGTCAAATGCTTCAGAGACGCACAGTATTTTGTAGATAAAAAGCTGAAGCCAACTGCTTGTAAGGGAGTTGCTGTGTTAGGAGGACAGTATGCCTCCATCCCAATCTATATTTCAATTAGCTGAAACCCATCCTCTTAGCATCAGTTTCCACATCACACTGATTAACTGTTTCATAGTCTTCAATAAGCCATCCTCCATGTACGTCTTGTGTAGGTTCATACTTCTCAAAGCCTGAGGCAGAAGTCCCTAAGGAAACCTGGGAGGACAAATATGCAGGAAAATGGGGGAGTGCACAAGGCCAAGGCAGACCTCTGCTCTCTCCCCAGGGAGAAACCACCCCCACCAGTGTAAGGAAGACAGAATTATTTTTATTATTTGTATTTAGCCCACCTTTTAGGACGGACAGCTGTACTCCTAAATGATAGTGGCAAAAAGAAAACAACTGAACACACACATTACAAACAGCATCCAACAATACCACATACAGGGAGGCCAGCAGCAAAATCAGTAAAAAGCTTAACGGGACTTTTAAAAAGTCCTTGAAAATCTGTTATAAAGCTTCAACAAAAGAGGCCAACTGGTTCTTTAAAGGAGCAGAATATCACAAATATGACACTAGGACTAAAGATTATTCTGGTACCTGCCAAGCTGAACAACAGCTATATGAGACAAGATAGTGGGGGTCCCAAATCTGTTCTTTGGTTCTGGACAGGTGTAAACAGGTGTAAACAACCTGGTTCCAAACATTCAGGGATTTAAATCAGATATGGAAGATATAGCCCTTCAGATATTTATAAACAATACTCTCCCAGTGCTAGCTAGAGTTGAAGGGATCTGCAATCTAACAACATCAGGAGAACCACGTATTCCTCGCCAGCTTTGAGGACTGTAATTGAGCCCAGCAATAAACGAACAGCAATGTAACTGTGGTAATGTAAGTGGAAAATGCTCGAACTGCCTAGCCTTCGTAAGTATTCTGGTGTGCTATCTTTAAAGGCAGCCCTACCAATCTGAAGAGGAACAAACTTGCAGCCCACATCTTTCCTTTTTAACTGTTCTCCTGGTCACTATGCAGTACAGATCCTTATGAGCTGTTTCTTTCCCTCTACAACTACACTGATTCCAGAGATCAATGGGTGCTTTTTGCATGGGAGTACTTGCTTCCTCTGCTTCTTTTTTCAAAGACTTTAAAAATCACATCCTAACCTTGGTACAGCCTCAGTTTCAGCTCTGGCTAAAGTCCATCTGCCTCAGCACAGGAGGACAACCATTGATTAGTGAGCACTGTTACTCACTGCTCAAGATAACAAGAAACAAATTACCTTTTTCTAAAAAGTAGCAATAACATGTTAGCTTATGTAGCTATCTTTCCAAGATGTCCTAGCAAACCTTTGGCTTACTATTCCCTCCCCACATCTCTGAATAGATGCTGACTAAAGGGGTTAAGGAGCCATCTATCACCAATCCCACAGCCGTACTGAATAAGGAAGCAATTAACAGGCCAATCTTGCAAAGAGGAAGCGTTCAATTAACATTAGAAGGGACATTTGTGGAGATGTATGTCAACCTCATGGTCATATCTGAAGGCTCCATATAAGCAGACTTTTCTAATAGGCTGCTATTAGAAGATTTATTTGGCCTTACTACCAACATTCTACTATACTATGATGCATTAATATTTTTAAACATGTTTAAGCTAGGATTTTACATACAATCATCTGCACAAATCTCTGGCCAACTTGATTGTTTTCAGTTTTGTCCATTTTGCTGAATTTGAATAATTGCCATTGCTTACACTGAGAGCAAGTGAACTTGCTTCCACAAGCAGAGGCACAGAGTTCATGGAAAAAATATCCAACAAAGGGTTGTTATGTGCCAAAGCCCCAAGACATCCTAACAGTAAGATACAGTCACTTATAAAAATATATGATTTGACAATTAAATTTTCCTATATCTATTGTTCTCATTTTCTTTGCTAATAGTTAATACTTTGCATTTCTACATATTTTCCAGCATCCCCCCACCACCCTCAAATTCCCTTTAAAATCCATTTTAAGCATGATATCCCTGCAAGTTTAAATAACATACAGTTTCAGATTTTGTTTCAGTCTGCTTTCTGAAAAAGCAATTAAAGCAACTGGTATAAAATTAGACACTAATTTTGGTATCTCTAGCAGTATTTAGAAAACACTGAAAATATAAGAACAGAACTTTAATATCCAGAACTCTGTGATCTAGGAAACCTGGATCATGTTTAAAGATGAAGCAACCTCTCTGAAACTAGAGCCCATGCCTTTAGTTTTGCTCTCCCCGGCCTTCCATTCTATACACTACAGTAGTGGAGATGTCCTCGTTTGACTCAGGTGACACTTTTTTCCACACAGTCTCTTTTAATGCAAGTTCGTGCTGAAGACTCTCACAGTCCAATGGTCCATAGGAATGCTAGTTGTTCAAGCAACATACATTATTTATTAGAATACTGGTGAAAAGAAACAATCTAGCATTAGTGATATTTTAGCAGTTAGCTTTTGCTGGCTGTCATGTATCACCCTCCTTGATTCCCTCCTGTCCTGATTAAGTAACTAATTTTTAAATTTTGAAACAGAATGGAAGGTTTTATGTAACTTGGATGGGAGAATGAAGACTACTTTTCCAAACAACTTAATTCACATTAGAATAGGTTAGCACCATACTGACAGTAACACGTAAGCTTTCATACCACACTGGGATTGGTGAGGCTCCTTTCATACTAGCTAGTAACTATCCTTTCAGAATAGACTTTTACATTTCAGTTCGCTATAGCAATTATTACAAGTCCTATGCTCTGGCTAACTTTCTGGTCCAAATGGCCAGAGACTGTTCCCATAATCACATGGCAATCCTGCACTGCTAAGGTATTGGAGCATTTCAGCTGCACAAGGTCAAATTAGCAAGACCCAGCTATCCATACCAGCTCCAAATGAAAGCTAATTGAGCAAATATGGAATTTTCCATAATCTCACATAGATTATTTGAACTACCTGGGAGAGGGGAAGACGAGGCACAAAGTATGGGCTCCTGCTCCATCCCCATCGAAATAAGGACTCTGCAGAGCACTCTCTGGCTCAGATCCTACATGCAGCAGGGAGAATGCACTATGCTTCCTATACAGTTCTGTGTCCTTCCCTGCTCCTGTAACTGCAAAGCCTCAGAAGAGATCCCCGCTACTGACCACTGGAGATGGCGGGGGGGGGGGGCACAGTTCAGACAATGAAGTAGCAAACTGCCTCAACACAGAGGGGAAGAGAAATAAGATGGCATTCACAGATGGAGTGCATCTTCCTTTTCCTTCCCCCTGGAGCCCAGGCCAGCCACATCTTCACTGTCTGAATTGCATACCTCCCTTTCTCTTCCCCACCAGTAAGCTGCAGCAGCAGTGAATGTCCCCATGGCTTGACAGCTGCTGAGACAAAAGGCATAAAGGGCTGGAGAACAGCCTCCTGCACCTCATCCAAAAATGCTGTGCATGCTTTGAAGCTACGCTTATGCATGCATGTGTCACAATTAGGATTCTGCCCTCTGAGAACTACCAGGGACTCCAATCAAAAAGGATATGCTAACTGGGAACTCTCCGTTCTTTTCACTTCAAATCTAGTAATTCTTCATGCAGAGCAAAACATCAGAGATTGCAGAAGACAGCTCTAATCTTTGGGAGATGTTGTTTATAATTTCAAGTTCACTCTACCCAGTGGAGAGCTTCTTAGCAAAGTTGTGAAGAAGACATTTTATGCTATAAGACTAGAATACATAAGCAGACCAATTTTGCTTGTGTTAATTGGTCCTTCAGGTGATAAACAAACTGCTCTGAGTTTAGATGAATACAAATATACCAAAACCAGCTAAGTGAAAACAGGAAGAAAACTCTCAACTATTATCCTGCTTGATGACTACTAGGAAAATAGGACAACAAACACCAGAAACCACACTCAGCATTTGATATGAGGTTCCAGGTATTGTAGATTTCATGTAAGTTATATTTGAACAATGAGATCTCAATATATTGCTGTACTACATGTTACTGAACAACTTTATTTGGAAAATGAGAAGCCTAGCACACACACTGTACTTAAACAGCACGAAATATCATCAACTTACCCGTTGATCACCACCTTCTCTGCGAGGATCAAGCTTCTTTGCAAAGTGCCTCAAGTTATCATAATTATGGAAATTGCACAAAGAAACAAGTTCCTGCAATGATGAGAACATCACATTGTTCTATACATACATACATACAAACATACATACAACAACAACATAATTTCAAGTTACTATGCTTCAAGCTTGCATTATTTGATTTCGAGGAGCCAATCCATAACAAAATCTTCTTGTAAATCTGAACCGCACATGAAAGTCTAAAACTGGTTTGAATGACCCCTAAAATACATGGATTTACAGGGGAACAAAAAAACAAAGCAGCCATATTTTGGCTACCCAATGCAACCAACAACAGTTTTATGGCTGAGCTGAAAACAGGTGTATGAATTTTCTGCACACTTTTTGCACCTGCACATCCCCACCCCTCTACAATGCTAACCGTCTGCAGCTTCAGGGCCATTTTTGTTGAACAATTATCCTTTTTCCTAGCAGCAATGACAACACAGCCCTGCAGCCCAATTATTAGGAATTCAGACCCTCAGGCCAGCTCTCCAATATTCCTCCAATTGTTTTTTTAAGTGGTCTGAGAAAATTAACAGTATGCCTCCACAGGCCTCTAAGAGATGGCTTTTCTGTTTAACTGTTGTTTTGGGAGGCCCATCCCAACACCAAAAAAATAATCAAAAGCAGGCACCTGCAGTCTTCTGAACCTCTGAGGCTGCCCACTCCTCTTGGATAAGATTGGAGACTTGCTTTCTAGTTATAAGCAAGGCAGACTATATAAACAAAATTGACATCAAAGTTGTCGAAGACGGGGGGACTAAGCAGACTTCTTGAGGGCCTGAGCACTTGAGGGTTTTAGCACTAAAGAGGTGACCCCTTAATTAATAAGTATGAGAGAATTTGAAAATGCTTTTTGCCAGATTTCATTCCCCAGTTGTTTTTCACACTGTAAACGAATATTTCAAACACAGCTTTCCTC
Organism: Cyclura pinguis; assembly: GCA_030412105.1. Taxonomy (NCBI): domain Eukaryota; kingdom Metazoa; phylum Chordata; class Lepidosauria; order Squamata; family Iguanidae; genus Cyclura; species Cyclura pinguis. Next base: position 209,678,031 of record CM059599.1, read on the forward strand.
CCACAACTTTTGAGCAGAAATGAAGGTAGAGATGCAGGTAGAGCATCTTTTGCCTACTTTTAATTTTTTGGTGTTGGGATGGGCCTCCCAAAACAAACAGTTAAACAGAAGGTAGAGACAACTAATTCTGATGCAAACTAGTAAGGGAAAGAATCAAAAAAGAAAGTATTCAAGTGAGAAGACACTTACATGACAAAAGTGTATCCCCTTAACACTATTCCCCATCTTGTCCAGAGGAGGCGACCAGCACATCATGCCCATAACATTAGGGACAACCAAAAGAATACCACCAGCAACTCCTGATTTTGCAGGAAGACCAACCTGTGTTAAATGGAAGAACAAGAATGTTCCAGTCAAAAACACTTGAGTATACAAATCAATACTTTATTAGCCATCTACAACAGCAGTTAAGTTCTACTGTCAAAAAGACAGCGCTCCTGTTGCTGTACCAGAACCAATGAAACATCAGGACTTTTGTCATTCCTTGGTGAGTGAAGTGAATTATGAACTGATGTAATGACAAAGGTCTTTGAACACACAAATCCTTACTGCATTTTCCTAATGTGCCCAAATACACACAATTAAGATCAAGATAGGTTCAATCTCATTTCAGCTTTCAGTAGTGACAAATCCTCTGGAAAAAGGGATACCCACCAACTCTTATAAGGAGAAGAAAAATCAGATCAAATAAGGACTGAAAGCATGTCAATGCAAAAAGAAAATTTGAGGATCTCTCTCTCTCTCTTCCCACCAGCATCGGTACAACGTGGTAACGCTTAGGTGTCTGACCAGGAGCTGAACCCAAAACTATTATCTAGTTCTTTAACTATCCCATCGTTTGGAAAATGCTGACACAGAATGTTTCTGGCATCTCTGCAGGCATGAGTATTGGCAATTATAAAGCACACACTCTCTGGCAAACACATTCTAGCATACTCAAGTGGGCTCACATATCTTGACTTAGGGAGGCATGAATCCACTTCCATCTTTAGATACCCATTAGCTGTGGTTTTTACCAGTTAAAGCTTATTTGCCAGTTGTGATCAATCCTTTTTAGTACAAACTTACTACTCTACAAAATGAGTATTAGCTGTCCTAATATTTTTTACAGATCACTTTATTTAATGCTAGTTGGAGAAAAGCACTTACATGAAAAGCAAACTGTCCCGAAAAGTCATACATGCCGCAGGAATGCATTAAACTTAGAGTGTTGCGAACAGCTTCGGGGCTCAGTACCCTCTCACCAGTGATTGGGCAAAACCCTCCATTAGCCAATGTTGCCGCCATAACACTGGCCGACTCACAAGTCACTTCTATGGAGCAAAGCTTAAAGAAAGAAAGAAAGAAAGAAAGAAAGAAAGAAAGAAAGAAAAAGGAAGAAAGAAAAAGAAAGAAAACACTTCAAAATTGTTGCAAATAAGAGGGACATTACTAAACAGATGAAGGGACTGTCTTGTAAAAATCAGATCCAGCTATATCACTCAACTCTATCACTCAGTGAACATATGTTAGCCTAGCATATAAATTACCTTGCCAGCAGATTAGGAGGAAAAGCTTTATCTGGTTGAGCCTATGATACACTCCTGGTTCTCCAACTTAGTTGGCTAGCATTTTAGTAAGACAGACCACAGTATTATAATGCAATGGTTTAACACACAATTTCCTAGTCAGCTGAAGGATGAGCTCTTCTCCAGATTGACTTTATAGTCAGTGCAACACTGAAAATTGTTCTATGGATTACTGTTCTTTATAACCAAAACATCATCTAATTATTGTGGAAGTATACAGAGCAACAAACTAAACTGGTGACAAAATTAGTCATTAAAACTGTTGTTCACACAAAGTTGCCTTTAAATAAAATGTAACTGTTACAGAATGCCTCAAATTCCCATCAGCCATTTGGTGTGAGACAGGATTAGAGAGCAAGATGGTGATTTTCTATTTAACAGCTCAATCCCGAAACAGGTCAATGCAAATGCACTCAGGATACCATGAGCTCTTTACAGTTCATCACAGGACTGGAAAACTATATTGGTTTCACAGCGTTATTATAACAGTATCATTAATAGATGCAAATAATAAAGAAAATGAAGCGAGCTGCACATTTTTCATTAAGATCAGGAAAAGAAGAATTGTTCAACTACATTTTATGGACTTTTTCCTTATGACAGACCTATTTTCCCCAAACAAAGCACTTCATTTGACCAACACATTCTCTAATAAGAAAATTTCACCTTTAAGACAACTGAGTTCAACTTCCATTGGCTGCATATGCAATGATCATGTACTCTTGCACAGCTGTAAATTTAACAAACTGGAGAGAAATCTATTTGCACTATATACATTCAATCGTGCTGCAAAGCCTTAGCAAAGCATAATTTTCTCCGGTTGGCTGAATTTACAAACACATGGTTTTAGTGGTTATATATGCAACCTACAGTTTGTTTCAAAGATCTTCCTTGAATTCTCCAATGTCAAATATTAGCCTTATTCCAATTTAATACATCAGTGGAGAATTCAGAGAAGGTATTTAAAATACACTGAAATCCATTTGTGCCAAGGATTCCCAAGTCTATTCCAAACACACCATTTTGACTTGAATGTTTAGATACAAGCTAAAAGTGCAAACCAACAGCTAAAACACATTTTGTTGGCAAGCAGGCTGATTTTATGATTTATAGTGTTGCAGTAGGTCTAAACAGCAGGTGAGATTGACATACTATAATGTTATTGTGTTTGCAAAACACGCATGTATAAATATGTTTGTATTGTTAATTGTTGCTTCCTGTTCTGATAGCATTTTGTTTGCCCTATTATCTCTATAGCTTTTTACATGTTCCCTTTAACGATTACCAACATGACGATGATTAATTAGTTACCTGGAAATAGAAGTCCAATATGGCAACCATATCTGTTCCCTCCGGAAAACACTAAAAAAAATAATAACAACACTACAATGTGAGATATGAAGAAACTGTGATATCTGAACTAAAGATTTTCACACAATGAACGCCCCATGCTCAAGTAAAGACTGCAAAACAACCAGTCAGAGTCTTCAGAAGTACACTCTGAGACTTAACTGCCAGATGTTTAACTCTCAATGTGAAGACGCAAATCCAAGTTCATTTCTGAATCATTGCTTTTATTTGACACTATCAAAAGATCATGAAACCTTTGGTAGATGCACATAATAAGCAGGGCTGAGGCTTCTTGCCGCATTTTTGTTTCCTTTTGTGATTCCTCTCCACTACATAAAGCAGCTTGGGAGAAAAGATCCTGCTCCACCAGGCCCAAAAAGCTGCTTCTGTCATCCTTTGATTCTCCAAGCAGGACACAAATTTCTACTGAGATTCATAAGGAACCTGGATTTAACGGAAGACTATGGTAGTGATTTTAAAAGGTATCTCACTGATATTAGTGGAATATACTCTCACTGAAACTACATACAGATCAAAATAACAGCTGGCACATTTTTCTCCCTCTGCTTTCCTCCCATTTTACAAAAGACATATTGATAATGGCAATGCAGTTTAACGTCAGCTCCCCCCACCAATAAATCAGTTGATTGGCTGTGTTTTCCCAGCTTAAAAAAAATCTTTTAAAGTATTGCATATGCTACTTCTATATATTTCTTTTGTACTCTGCATAAATACATGATTAAAGCAAAATTTTAAGCCTGCTCTGAGAATGAAGAAGAGATGGCATTGTGACATCTTTGTCTATTAGGATTATGAAGAGCTAGTTTGCTGCAGGCCAAGCAGAGCAGGCTCTCTCTGAGTTCACTGATGGAGAAGACTAGGTACATCAGACTACCCTGTGACAGCTGCCAATGAATTGTTACATTTACTGCCATTCATATGATTATGTTGTGAGCTGCTTTAGGTATCATGTTGTAGAAAAGTGGAATACAAAATAGAAAGACAACAGCAGTGTAAGAGGAAAACAAGAACCGCTGCTTCTACTACTATCAAGTACTACTGCTATTACTACTGCTAGTAATGAGTATAATGATGATGATGATGATGATGAAAGATATTCCCAAAGAGCAGAAACTGCTGTTTTACTGTGTGTTTGTATGTATTCATTATTAAAGTAACATTAAATTGCTTTGCCTACTCAATATGAAGAAATAAAATGTTGCTACATTAACTTTATTTAGTAACTGGTATGTAATGTTAAGGAAGTAGAGGCAACAGAATCCAGAAACATACCTTTTTCTCTTTCAAATAATACCCTATTGCAAAGTTTCGGTCTCCACTCTCCCTTTCAGACTGGAACCTAGAAAAGAGTATCACAGAAATGTGCATCAAAACTGGAGTTTTACCAGCACTGAAATCTTCTGAAATGGATGGAGCAGTTAAGAATGTGTGTGTGTGTAAACACTTTTAAAACCCATAATCTTTATTTAACAAGTGTGATACTAGCTCTTAAGCAGAGAGGTTGAATTTCTTGTGGAATTGAAGAGGGCTCAACGCTACTATGCAATTTGCAATTTCTAAAACAAAAAGAAAAAACTAAATAATGTATATAGAAGCTGATGACACTGTTAAGTGCTATGCAAGGCACTTGCCTGCACACTGGCAGAGCAAAATCAAGGAGATGTGGGCATACACATAAAGCCCTGTCCTACAACACATCCATGCACCCGGCAGGAATCTAGGCCTTTTCATGTTTAGCATAAAACTCTGCACATGGTTCCAAAAGTGAGTTTGGCTGAACATGCATAGAGATCTCCTAAATCTGGCAACACAGACAGAACAGAATTCTACACTGTGGGAGCTCTGTAAGTGTCCTCACCTGAATAGCATACCTAACCCTTTCTAGATCTTCATGCTGAACACCTGAAGATGTAAAAAGAAGACAAGTGCACAGGCATATTGGGCTTGCTTGTGTACCTACATCCCCTCTACGTTTTTGCCCTATTTGCGTTGCAAGCGAACACCTGAGTAAGATCTATGTTAACTCTGCTGAGAAAGGCTTAAGCAGCTATGTGCTTGGAAGGGCATAGGCTATGAAATTATGGGTCTCCCTTTAAATAAAAAAAAGAAATTTTTGTTCTGGAAGATCACAATCTTCAAACCAAAGGACATTTCAATGTATAATTCGAACAAGTTTCTAACTACAACTTAATAATTTGAGCAAGTTTCTAACTACAACTCAGTTAGAAAACTAGAAAAGATTGACAGTGCAATTCTGTACATGTTTATTTAACAAGTTTAATGAGGTTTACTCTCAGGTAAGTTGTGGCTGTGACCACTACTCCAAAGGCTGTGCCAAAAAAACAGTTCATTCACACACCTGCTCAAAGTTTCAGAGCTGCAGCATGCAATCCAGTTTTGTAGCAAAAGTCCATTCTAAACTAGAAATCTCCCACAAGTGTGTATCATATACATGTACTGGCTGGGTGAGGAAGTGGAAAGTTACAATTATTTCACAACTTGGAAACAAGATGAGGTTTTAGCCAACTAAGGACACAGCTTAGGTTTCTTTTCCAGCAAAGCAATGAAAGCAAAATTATAGTAGCTTTCTAGAATCCACACTAGCTTTTTATTGTCTTTGGAACAATATCCAGGTAGCAGAGAGTATTAATACCTCTTCTCTAAAGGAAAAAAAATTACAAAGCCTCTAACAGATTGAGATCAGTATACCCTAAAACAGATCAAACAGTACCATGAGCCAAATTTAGCCTGCAAAAGGCAAACAGAAGCAATCTCTGGCTGGAAGCTTCACAGTAATAAAACTCTTTGCACAAGAGATCTTTTCATGCCAAAGCATCTTTCAGAAGATTTTAAAATCTTGCACATGGGTAGACGTTTTTGGCTACAAGCAAGTATAACAACAGCATTTCAGAATGCCTCCTTTGAAGGAATATCTTCTATCTCTTTTAATCACTCCCATTTCTTTCCTTTGCCAGTGTAACTCCCCTGTCTGGAAAGTTCTCCTGTGCCTCTACCCATTATAATCTATTCTTGCAGTAAAAAAGAAAAATACTTTCCTCCCTCATTCTCTGAGAAGGAAAGGAAACATGCACTCTTACTCTCTCCTGCAAGTCTGGGGATTGAGAAACCTGCCTGTAAATTCTTGCAAAATCTGTTGAGAAAGAAACAGTGGCACAAAGGAAAGAAGGAATAGTGCTTCCCCCTTCCAGCCCAGTTCTTGCAGGAGGCAGCAGCAAGGTGTTACTGGCCTATTCTCCAAAAGCCCAACTGCTTGCAGGAGGAAGTAAAATCAGTTTAGGGTGAAGTAAATAAGAAAAACAGGACAGGAGGCTTTTGTGCTAGCAGGCTTTTCAAAAAGGTATCCATTGCTACTCTTTCCTATAGAAAGGAAAGCTTGGTAGGGATGTTATTTTTCCACTTGAGGTGAAAAAGTTTTGTAGGGTGCAGCAGAAGCAACATACAGAAGACAACAAATTGCCCCTACTTTCTACTGTAACCTCCCTCTACATGGAGGAAAGGGGGAAAAGATTCTCTCTCTCCCACTGTTGGGCTTTCATAGGAGGCTGCAGCTGAGACTTTCTACCAAAGCTCAACATTCTCCTTTTCTCCAAGTTCTCCTCAGATTCCACAGAATTCAGGTAAGAGGGGCTGGATGATGGCAACCTGAGATATGGTCTACCTAATAAAGCTACTTCTGTAGATCAACCTGTATTATCAAAATACAGGAAAACGGTTATAGCGAGAAGAATACTTACGTGGCGTTACTGAACCCAACATATTCATTTCCAGCCATCTTATTCATGAACTGCATCACCTGTTAAAGAAGCATCACAACTTGTTCACGCTGTGAAATGATAAATCGCATAAGCCCAGCATTCAACACAAATCATTAGGTTATTTCAGACTCAGTCCTAAGCCACTGTTCTGTGCTATGACAGACTGGAAGCATTTGCTTCTTGGTTTAAAATAAACCACAGTTCAATTTTACATCTAAACCAGGATTGGTGCTTGTGCCTAATTTTATTACTGATGATGAGAAGCCAAGACCAAACTGTGGTTTATGATCTTGGCTTGTTGCAGTAAATGATAGTTTAAATTAACCAGTCTGCCTCCATTCAGATATAATGACAAGCTGCCTTGAGTTTAAATCAGAAAGAAAATGTTTCTAAAAAGAGAGGAGAATGGTAAGCTTGAACACAGTGTTCAGATAGTATAACTACCTGATAAACCGAACAGATTTTAAATCACAATACACAACCAGAATTGATGGGAAAAAGCTGTAAGTCTTACCATAGTACTTTCAAACTTAGGTACAGGAAATATTTTTTAAAACACTGTAGTGTTCACTTACATAGTCAAATTTCTCAGCATTATTTGCTCCTTGCTGAAAGGAAAGAAGACATATTTACAAAGTTTGTTAATACAATAAGAGCTTTAATTCTAGTTTAATTTAGTCTACAGCTACTTCAATATTACTATTTAATATTAGACTGTTTTATTTATTAGTCTAAATAACTAAAGTTAGATTACGAAAATGCTTAAAATAAAACTTTCAAAGAAAAGAAGGTTTCAGTTTTAAAAAGTTACCAACACGTGGGGAGCAGAGGTGAATATTAAATAAGGCTAGCTTTATTTTGAGTGTTCTCTACTCAGCTATGAATTAAGGTCTGGAAATTCAATTCCAATATATTGTAATAGGTGGACAAGCTAACATTCCATACTTGCAGTCTAAGGCTGTATTCTGCATTTTGCTGGACACTAAACTACTTACAGTTATGGCTAGTTATTTTATGGGCTTCTCATTTAAATAGACAGAACAGTCTATCCGCTACTGCGAAGACAACTATACCGCAGAAAAGTGGGAGTTTTTGCTCGTGCACCATTTCTGACCCCTCAAAAGCTGCTCTCAAAACTCAGGATATGTCTTCAATATATTAACAGGGTAAATATTAGGGAAGACATGAGATATAATTGGAAAAGCTTGTGTGTTCTCACGTTGTCTAGTGTAATCTTTTCCAGTGCAACGGACAGTGGAGTAGCAAAAAATACTTTTCAACAAGTTGTTCAGCAGATTTGTAAAATGTAGGATTTTTATGCACTGACAAACAATTAATAACATTCAGTTTAGCAACAGAGTTACTTAAGGGGACTAGGCTGCGTCTTTATGCTCACCTTTGCCACTTTGATACAACCTTCTAATTCAGTATCACACACTGCTTTTGAAAGTCAAGGGTTTGTATGAATTTAATTCTATAATTACATGTTACACTGGTGTATCCTCTAAAACAGAAGTGGGAAGATCTGGGAGACATCACACCAGATCCAGTTGAGCTGGATCTTTGTCCCCACATTTATTTATTTATTATAAAAAATCAACCCTCCGAAAGCCATTTAGGTATGATGTGAGGGGGAATTCACCAGGTTCTGGGACAGCTGGCCTGTATAAGACTATGCAGTCACTACCAGTTTTGATCTGCCCCTCCCCAGATAAAACAGCAGGGAGGGTGCAAAAAAATTGCCTCCCACATACTCTAGACGGCATGCATGGCATTTTTCAAGGGAAAAATGTAAAAGAGAGGCTGTGGAGTATATCACACTGGAGCTTTTAAGGGTTGCAGACACTGGAGTTCACTAGCTGTACCCTTCCCACCCTTGATACAAAATCTACAATCACATGGAGTGGGTTTATAGCTGTGTTGTATGTTGGAACCCTGGGCAATGCATTAATTTTGCCTAACCAAACAGGAGAAGAAAGCCAAAAGATCTATGCAGTTCTATCTCCGTATAACACTGGCTTATGGCCCTAGAATAAAAAAATTTTTGTAGATACTTTGATGTCTTGATACTGAAAAGAACATTTGTTTTAATCCAAATCCAAATCTTAATGGATATGTATGTTTCTTTTCATACGTTGCCTCTTTGAGGAATATACATGCTTGCTAGAACAAATATTCAAAAATTACATAAAGATAGCTCTAAAGTGATGGGAAGGTGGATTACTTTGAATAGGGCAGATCCACTGTTCTTTATGGGCTTATGCGGGTGCAGTACACGCAACATTCTTCTTCAGAAAAAGGATCATCTGGCAATTTATCTCTGTCCAAAAGACTAAACTGCCAGACATTTTCAAAGAGATATTAGTTGCAATTACCATTTAAAAAACAAATTGCCTCAAATTAATAGGCCTCAGTTAATTCACAGAAACATTTAGGTAATGTTTCATTCAGCTCACTTATCTAATAGATTGCTTCAAAACAATCAAAGAAACATTACTATATTTAGCATAAGTGAGAAGGAAATAAACAACCTGAAGCCTGTACGAACCAGTATTCTACTCAACGAAATGCATAAAGCCAGCCTCATTTCCCATTCTATAAGTAATTTAGGGTCTTGCAGATAATCTGTGAAGCCACACGCACTAGCTCATCTAGTGATGTGCAGTCATACACGTATGATCACCAGCTGAAAGAATACCACACTGTTGCATCAACATTATGTACCAATAAAGACAAAATGTTGCTACCCAGAGTCAATGACTATTTAAGCTAAAAAGGTTAAGCATCGTGTTGTAAAGCATTAGAAAAACAAACTTTTAAAAAAGTGTAACTCCAAATCTGTTCAATGAAAAATAATTAAAAGAAGAAATTACCAACTTCATTGAACTGTTGCAGTTGTCAAAATATTCCATAGATCCTAATGCTGTAAAATATGTAACAACATTTAAACCACAAAAACCTTTTAAATGCACAGTGAATGTTGCTTTGGGAAAGTGGGTCAGCATTAGTTATGGGATGCTGTACTGATCATTGTTGTATGGTTAACAGTTAAACTGAAACAAGTTTTGCATTTCTCCCTACATTTAAGGGAGAAGGCCAAAGATTTTTAATGCAAGAGTACAGAAAAGTTTGGTTCTTTCCCCACTCCACCCCTTAACTGCAAATAAGTTTTTATTGGTTTCATACTATTTGCAAAATCAACACGGATTGTAGGAGCATACAATCAAAGCAAACTTATTTCAGCATTGGTCAAATTCAAAGTTGTCCTGTCTTTAAGCTCCAAAAAAATTCTGACACACAAAAGAACAACTTGTTTTTCCACAGCACCTTTTAGATACCAGTTTATGCTCACTGATAAAAGTGCTGATGCGCATATCTTTAAAAAGCGAAGTCCGAAACCTGTATTTAGCCTGCAGTGCATGAATTCTTCTTTCCAAAGGAAATTTCAATTCATATTCATCCTCTCCACCTTTGCCAGCCAACTCAGCTATGGCCAGTTTTCCCCTCACTCTCTCCCAACATTTTGAAAATAGACTTCCTACAACTTTTAAAGCTAAAGTAACAAGGAGAGGAAAAAATGCACCAAATAATTGGTGAGGCTGTTTTTTTCCTACAGCAATCCTGAAGGTATTTCCTCCATGTAAAGGCAGAATAAAGAGCGGCTCTTGTTCTCTCCCCATTTTGCTTTGGCTTGGGACTAATTTTCCAGTTTATGAAATATCTGATGTTTTACTTATGAAATTTTACAAGCAATTCATCTGTCTGCAAATGGGCCATGCAATATGTAACTTCACAAGCATAATATATGCATATATACACTTAGTGTGTGCATGCCTCCATGTATAGTTATGTGTATATGCATACCTTTGTGTATATACAAATGCATGTGTATGGATACAGATACTTTAAGACTGAGACAATCTAACAACAGACAAGTCACTCATGCAAATTTTGTAATGGTATACACATGTCAGTATTAAACAAGAGGATCGGAGCTGATTTTATTCATTCTAGTATTTCATTAGCATGCAGTTTGGATCCCAGAAGCTCACTATTTTCATGTTTCAGATACTAAGTCATTAGAGATTTAGGCAAAACATAAAACCATGTATAAATATGTGTTTAATATTGCTGTTTGAGCAGTGTTTACATTTTTTCTAAATGCTGAATAATCAGTTACACAATGTTTTAGTATGATTAACCACAACTTCTTTTTCAACTTAACTAGCTTTAAAAATAAGCAACCTGATTCAAAGCCCTATATGTATCCTGGAGAGGTAGAGCTTGGTAAGCAGGAAATATTCCATCATTTCAATGTCATGAAATACGTAACACACAGAATAACCACTGCAGCGCTCAAAAACAGGGACATAGAAGCATGCATAGTAGAACTCATGATCAGGACTTCACTGGTAGTGTTTAAACATAAACTTCAGAAGCAATTCAAAAACAGTACTATGCCTGTTGTCTAGTTCATAAGAATTTAATTTTCACTAACAGTTACAATTAAGCCTTCTAACACACAGGACTACACTGTGCAATTATTTTGTGTTTTATGTCTCAACAATGCTCTTTAACAGCTCCTTTTCATTTTGTACTTACACACTTTGAAATGTATGCTTGAATTTGGACCTAGGAGATCCTGGTTTAAGTCTCACCTCAGATATGATGTTTCTGGGGAGCCATTGGCAAGAAACAGCATGACTACTTCTATAAAAGTGAATAAAGGGTTGTTGTCAAGATGAAAGCAACAACCTTTTTGACATTTGAAGTAATATATAAATGAATGATCATTAAAAAAAACAAGAGATCATGCACTGGGCAACTCTCTATGTCAATAAATAATTTTTATTTAATATTTCTATTTCATACTTATTCAAGAAAAAAGTGTAATTTGAAGAATGGAAGAGACATCTATTTGTAACATGAGTAATCAACTGAAACATAAGAAGAAAATGCATGTTTATACTCTGTAGTTTTAGGTCTTGATGAGCAGAACTGTTCTTCCACAAGCCTACTGTGATACTAACACATGTGAGTACAAGAACTATAAGCATTCCACACATCCTAGCAAAACAGTGAAACTGAACCTAGGGAATGTCCACAGAACAAGTTGGTTCAGTTCTCAGCATGTTCCACGACACTAAGTAAAGAGGCGACAGTTAGGGGCACAGCCCACCGGCAGGAGGAGACTGTCTCTTACTTCAATCAGTTTGGTCACTAGGACATATCCACCTGAGCACCCCTCCATTATTTCTTCTAGAGGTCATTGCTGCCACTGGTTCTCATGCCCCGAATACAACACTGCAGCAGGAACAGCACTGCTAAGTACTAGTAAGTGCCAATATTTATAGTCTATAATCTGTGGGCTATATAATAGGCTTTTAAGTCAAACGAACACAATATATAATAATATTAAGAAAATAAAATATTGTAGGTATTATTCAAATTTTCAATAAATACTTTTAGAAGTAAAAATCCTGTATAAATGGTCCTTCCTCTGGGGAAAACTATCAGAATTATCAGAAATGTAGCCATCTCAACTATACTGTTTGCACCAGTTTTGATATTGCCCAAACCATTTAAACTGATTACACATGCTTTTAATCAAGACTGGCTGCAGAAAACTCTGAGAAAGTCTTTTCTTGCTATCATATATTTCAGCCTCTTTTCTTTTTACTTATGCAGACTCTCTCTCTTTCTCTCAGCTTCAACAGGAGAGATAGAAAGGACGATCCTACTGCATACCTAGGGACAAACTTTTAATTTAGTCCGGTCTTGGAAACTTACTCTATATTAGACAATGTCAAATTTGTCACCTAATATCTGAAAGAACCACAAGTATTTTGAGGCAAATATTTTTGTATTGAAAAGCAGTAACTTTGACGGAGGGGAAATAATGGCTAATAATTAGTGCTCACTTTGATTGTCATATTTATTACACCAAAGAAAAATTATTGTTCTAAATATTCTCTTGAACTGTAAACACTGAAATTAAGGACAGAGCACAGGCTTCATTATGATACAAGAATCTAATGGTTATATAGATGACAGCAGATCAATTTTTTAATGGGCAAATAATCTATTAGAACTTAAAAGGGAGTGGTTTTAAAATAGATTAAATCTCTGGATGTTGCTGTAGTTGTGCCTTCAAGACATTTCCAACGATACTAAGAATGGGAAATTTATGCATTATTTCTTGAAACTGTTTCTTTGTGTCTTTGTATGTTCTTCATATGTCTGTTGAGTTTTTAGCTATTAAATATTTTCAAATTAACTGTGTGATAAGCTGGTTTCTCGTACTAATATTTAAAAACAAATACAAAACTATAAACTTTGTTCACTTAGCACAATGGAAACACAGCAAGAGCAAATAACTAAGAAAATTCATTCCAATTTACCATTCTCTTTTCTAATTTATATTTACCAAGCCAACCACTGTCAGACAAGCCATTTGTTGAGTACTGGCTGTAAGTCCAAGTAGACATCCAGTCCTTCCTGGTGTCTGCACACCCAGCAGAGAAAATGGACATACAATTTAAACTGTGAGCTGCCTCATCACACGAATTTTAATGCCTTTTTCAAGTTACTGCAACTCAATAACGCAAATGATCACCAAATATATCTCTTTTGTAATCCCAGATCAATCTTTTTAATTTAGTTTTTTTTCTGGTGGTGAGCAAACTAATAAAAATTACTAGGATACTGATGAGTGTAAATGTATATGCTACTCTGTATTGACTTTCTCCTTTTTAAAAAAATCACTTTCAAAACAATCTGATTGCCAGGATTGTTTATGCAGCAGAGAATCTTCCTGCCATGAACGTTCTGAATGTGAGAATGGACACCTAGTAAAAATTTCTTCACAAATGCCCTGCCATCATATCCATAAAGCATAACCAAGAGAGAGAACTCATTCCCAACAATGCTACGAGCTGCCCCCATTCTATAGTATCTGGAAACTGCAGCTACTTGAGTCAGCTCAGCTTGAAGTCAGGATTTCTGAAAGCCTGCATTCTTCTTTACAAACATGCCTGACATGCCTGTAACTTAAGGTCACCAGCAACCTTGTTAGATGACCCACCTTCTAGACGGACCAGATTGGTGTGTTGTCAAGACAGGCCTTTTCTATTTGACCACCCATGCAACTACCTCCCCAGGGAAATGAAATTGTTTCCCTACTTGTGCCGTTTTAGATGGGCAGGAAAGAACTCTTGTTTCATTAGAATTATAATATTTACTGGTCTTTAATAGCTGCTTATAAATTATATTATATAATTGTGTTCCTTTGCTTTATCTGAAGTTTTAATTTTATTGTACATTGCCCTAGGTGTCTACTAGTCAGAGTATACCCTATTGCTGGCGCATAAGACTCACTTTTTTTCCTGAAAAATACTGTTTGAAAATGGGGTGCATCTTATATGCTACCCCAACTAATACAGGTAATGTTATAAATATAAAAAAATAAAAAGCAATATAAATACAATATGGTTGTTAATGTAGAATGAGTGAAAAATGAGCATTAGCTGTTGATTAAGACTGTTCTAAAGATCTCTTGCAGCACGGATCACTGCTCTTGCTTGTTTATCATTCCTGGATCACTACATTTTCTTTGTTAACAGCTGACAATATGGTTTAAGAGAGTATTTTTGGATTAAATGAATCTCTTCTGTACGCTGTCAAAGTATTAGGTACGTGAGTCTCAAAGTCAAGGCAGTCTCATTTAGGAATGTGTCTAATGCACTAAGGCTAAGATATTTAATGTTAACTAAATGGGAGTCCTTTCAACAACTCTCTCTATCAACAGAACTATTATATGAGTAAGAAATATGGCTGCTGCAATGCCAAACCTGATCCTCTACAGAAGCACCTTGACTGACAAGCAAATGACACAGAGTCTGTGGAGGAAGAAGAAAAAAATACCTAGCCACTAAGAAAAGATAAACTGCTTTTCCAGTTCAACAAAAAAGTCCATCTAGTGACATACTGTTATCAACAGCTGTCAATACAATATCTAGTAAGGCATCTATACTACATAAATACAGTATATCTGTTAATCAAATTGAGTATTACTTTAACTGGACAGCTAGCAACTTCACCTGGATTACTAGTACTAGTACTAGATGTGCCTGTGCTGTATTCTCAAAGACACTGCACTGCATGGAGAATGGAGGTTGAACCCCTCCCTTTTCAGCTGCATTTCGAAGGATGGCCACTCCAGTTTCTCTCCTCACACATACTGCAATTTGCATTAGCAAACAAACAAACAAACCCACTGGTAGGCTGACAGCGAGATTTCAAAACTACAACCAGGGAGGAGCTCCTACCCACATGCTGTTAAAACAGAAAATCACATTTATTATTAAATTTTCTTTTGCAAAAAATACCAGCAACACAAAAATGCTAATCATGCTATTAAAGTAACACCATGGCTGGTCTCAACTGCAAGCTAATATATGGAATATGGAATTTCGAAGAAGAGGAAAGAGAATCTGCAGATTTCAGATACTGTTCAGCTCCAATTCTTGCTTGCATCTCCTTTTTGGAAAACAACTTCACTTTCTCCTTTGTGTTCATCATAGCCGCAGTTATTTACTGCTTGTCACAGGTCATACTCATTTAAGAATCAAAGTCGCAATGCCTGATACAATCATATAATTCAAAGTGCAAGTGACTGGTGTAACACCACTATTTTCGTTGACTTCATGCAGCCACTGTCCTGCCATTTAATTAGTTTCAAATGTCAATTAGTTTAGAAAGCTGTCATGAAATGAAGTATGAAACAGAAAGTTATGCTTAGAGGGCCACAACTAACAATCCTATTACACCTGGACTTGTGAACACCTAAGGTACTCTTTAAGCAAATAAACTACTGGACTCCAAGAACTGTATCCCATCTTAAATAAAAATGACTAAGCTCTGAAGCCAAGCATATAAAAAAGGCTTGCCTAGTAATTCTGCAAAATATGAAAACTACATCGGGTGACCAAGCAGAGAAGCTTTATGACAGTGTTTCCTACATATATGGACTAGTAAATTCTGTAAAATCCATTCAGTTCAGTGGAACATGCTTGCAGAAAAAAGTGTGCTCTGGATCATATCTTACACAGTAATACAACATTCTAAACTATATTAATTACTCCCAAGTATATGATGGTCTACCACTTATTTTAAAACTCATGGTCAATATGAATCCTGAAATTATTTAAACCTTCAGAAAATATGTATAAATTTACCTGTCTTGCTTATTTTTTGTGCACTTGAAAGACTGCTGGAATGCTATGCTTAATTACCAAGAAGCAGGTCCCACTGAGAACAATGACTCTTACTTTCAAATAAACATATGATTAGACTGAACTTAAAGATAGTTCTAACTGATTCAAGGGAAGGATAGCTTTCATTTAGTAGGTTTTGCCTACAGTTTAAAAACCTGAAGACAGATTCTAAATTTTTCACAATTGCACACACAGGGCTAAATCGATTAGTTCCTGCTAGAATGGCACTATTACAGAATATGACTTATGTAAGACTTGGCTTAGTAAGCCCCAGTCAAGCAATGAGTCTACTGTAGTTGGGACTAACAATTGGATTCTGCCCTTAATTCTGATGAAATAGCTTCCTATTAGCTATGTAACACATGAAATGTCTTACAATCACTTTAAACAAGTAATGATGCATTATGGTGATTTATGTCTGCTGGACATGCAGATACTACATGCAAAGTTTTAATGCAACCTAGCATTGACTAGAAAAATTGCTCACATTTTCTTTTAATTGTGTCACAATTTCATGCAGTAAAAACTAAAGCTGCACTCTATTACCACAACCTGAAACCTCCACTGGCATTCTGAGAGGATTTTTTTTTAAACCACAATAAAAAAAAAAATACTAGGAATTCCACTCATTACAAGAGAGCATGTTTTCAAAGGAAAAAAAAAGTACATGCTCTGGATCATTCCTTAGATTACTATGTAACAAGCTAAAGGATAACAGGAATTACACTCAATGATTTGATGATCCATCATTTATTTAAAAAATTATGATCAAAATGAATCTCTAAAATATTTAACCTACAGAAAAAATTAAACATGTATAAATTTACCTGTCACACTTAAGGCCATTTTCCTTCACCTATAGCTATTAAAGATAAATATTTAAAGCAGGACTTGTTTATACCTTCTTCAATACAAGTAAAAGCAGAAAATCATGAACCAAGAGTAAAATAGCCTTTCATAACTAATGTCTGGAAACTGCTTCAACAGAAAATGAACAGACGTTAAGAGATAATCAACTACTTAAGTTGACAATTTTAAAATCTTCTATTTAAAAAGTATGGAGAAGTAAAATGTTCACTGAACCTACAGTTCTAGAGATTAATAGCTTCAAGGTAAGACCTTCTCATAGTAGAAATTCTATTACATTGAATGAGAAATTAAGGCATATTAATGGTGCAGAAATAAAAAATACATCAAATACTTATAAACAATAAGAACAAGCCTGTCTTTTAACATGTAAACTTGAATGTGTGTAGAAACATTGTTAGAAACGCTACATGCATTAAATTATTAAACTATTTCACAAATGCATTTATCCAAGAAGGAGGAAACGAACTTATGGTAAAAGTATGAAAATGTTTACTATGAAGAAATGCTAAGGGAATTTGCTTTGTACCTCATGAAACTGTAAATTAACTACAAAGCATGCCTTAGAGTGGTCTACAGTAAAATCTTTTTGTTATCAGTTCTTAAAAGGACACTAATTACAACAAATTTTCAGAATTAGGTTAAGGAAGCACTTAAACTGCTTACCAAAATGGATGCACAAGTCATGAAAATTTAAAATGAGTCACATGCTTCACAGAGAATTCCAAGCAGAAGGTATTATGTTATGTAACATTCCTCTGACTGTAGCACAATCTAGGGGCACATGCATGTCTACCTTTCCAAACAGATAACTCCTCTGTAACCCAACCAATTTCAAATAGCAGTCTGGGATTTTACAGGAATGTTTTTCAAAAGTAAACTGAAAGTACTGAGGAGATGAGAAAAACAAAACAGGAGAATTTCAATTTTCTTGCACCATATCTCCAAACTGCTTTTTGAACTGGGGTGGGGGAACAACCTCTGAAAACATTTTCAGACACGTGAGTCTATGAATTTCAACTGTTTCATAGCTGCAATCATTTGATAACATGCTTCTGTGGACTGCAAAACAACATTTCATGTCAACAAAATTTCAGGGTCTGTATGGAACCTAACACTATACAACAAAGCTCTCCACAATACTATTCCCAGTGCAGTTCTCAGGAAAATGAAGTGCAGACATTTTACCTTGATCAAAGAAGTGACCACAATTGCACCAGCATTCACCATAGGATTGTGAGGTTTGTCTGCAAAATAAAAAGGTGATTCATTCACATGAATTTACTTTGTGTGAAATTATTTTATGCTATGCACATTCTACATTAGCACTATTCTTCACACAGGTCACATTAACTATGTATGAGAACCATATGCCAGACACAGATAAAGTGTTAGGCCTTCCTGAAAAAGTGTTAGTAATTTAGAAAATCTCTATGGTGAAATGAAACGACATCAGCTGTTTTCAGCATATCCGTCCTAGTCACCAAAATGCTGAGACAGCAAAGTGATACAGGAATACTTGTAGACTATATTTAGGGTAGTCAATGAAAGTACATGCATTCTAACCTTAATGAAATATTGAGCTGGCATGTGGTAGTAATTTCTAGACACAACAGCTGATACATCTGCTTTTGGAATAAGCGGCAGACACTTGCACACTTGGATTTCAGCCAAGAATGTTGAAATATCCTAGCTTTTATACTTCGAGAGCTTAGTAATTACCACCAAGAAGTTAATGGTCTGGAATTCAAGCTAGATACATCTACAAGTGCATAGCTGTTTACGCCCTTCAAGCGAATGATTCTAACAGATGAATCCTAAAAAAGTAGAGGAGGCAGAAATTTATATAGACAGCCTATGGAAAGAGCAAATCTTTGCCTCAAGGTTATTTTCAGTGTGTCAGCAAAAAAGTAGTGTCAATAACATCCCAGACTATGATGAGGATGTTTCAGGAGTATTTTCTATGCTCCACTAAATCTCTATAACACAACAATATATCCTGCATTGAACATGTATATAAACTTCTCTCTTTACTTAATCCTAAGCACTCTTTCTCTTTCCAGGGATGAGACAGAGAAGACAACAAATATATGGAGAAACTTCAGATTCAACATAAAGTTAAGACAGTTCTTCCTGGTTCTAGTCAGCATCTATGAGGCCTAATAAAATTAATGTGAGATACAAACATTGAGAGGTTTTAATAGCTCTCTGCCTTGTAATAGTTATCTCACAACAAAATATATGTTCTTCTGAGTCAGTAGCATTTCCTTTCAGATACACAAACATAGGAAATCTATTCCTCGGTGGAAATATCACATGGCCTTCAAATGCCATCTCTTAATTCTCATTCTATTAAAAATTAATTCAGTATCTTAGCAACTAAGAGCTGTCTTCTCTTACCAAACAAGAGCTACTGAAAGTATGCATATTTATCACTAAGAAACCCTGTATTTTGTTCAGAGCTAAATGACTCACCAGAACCCAAGAACAGTTTCCCATTTCAAAAAATATGTGGTGAGAGGGAGTCTATATAAAGAAGTTATACACAAAAACACACAAAGTTTAACTTAACAAAGGGTTTATTTTGAAACAGAAGCTCAATTTAATCAAATAATTATCAAAAAGCTGAAGTCACAGCTTTCACTTTTACTATATGAATTTGCTCTTATTTGATCCTCTTCTCTGCTAGCAACAGTCAAAAGAATTCAAAGTTACATTTATTAACTTAAGTCTTGAAAAACAAAAGTAAAATTCCACCAGTGCACGATTTTCCTATCCAATCCCCCACCCTGCCACATTCCAGACCATCTTTGCAGGTTCCCTACCTTTAGAATCAGAATTTTGGTGGGACTGTGGTGGGGAGGAGGGGTTGGAAAAGTCCTCTAGCATGAGTAGAATCTCACAAACTCTATTCTAGATCCAAGCCTCTGAGGACTAACACACAGCATTTCATCACAAGCCAGTTCACATCATTTCCTTTCTTCACACACTATCTGCCCATCTCCTTCAAGAACATAGTTATATAAACACTCATAACGTCTGAACTGTTGTGTCACAGTGGTGGCTACCAGCAGTTTTCTAGCAGTCACAATCCTAGTGCTTTCTACCACTGCCATACTAAGAGTCTATTTTATAAATGATATTTGGTCATGTAAAAAAAGAAAGAAGCTAAAAGAAACCTGAGTGTCACTGAAAAATGATGTTGCACTGGATGTACCAGTCCACAGAACAGAGAGAGTCCAAATATATTGAACCTTTTAAAGTGAATCATTCTGAAAGCAGTTTCAAGTACGCTGGTTCTCCAACAGAACAACTGATTATTGTTAAAAATATACACCAAATACAACACCAAGCACTTTAAGACACAAGAAGGAACATATGTGTTCAGAGATCACAAATGCATTGGTAGCCCCCATATATGCAATTCCACTGAGGTTAAATTACCAATGGTATTAAGTTCTCAAGCAAGGTAGGCCCACAAACAATGTTTCTCATGTTATATACCATATATCAGAAGGAAAAAGACATTTTATTATACAAGATGTAGACACAACTAGCACCAACAAAATCTGCTTGTATCCAAGTTACTCTGCAGAAATATATTGAACAACCATCATCCCTTGCTTTTCCATGTCCAGGAACATTCTGCTTTAATTGCATGCAACAACCAAGAACAATACCAGGATTATAGAAGTTACAGAATTAGAGCAAGTGGGTCTGTTTTAATTAACCTGATACCAGAACTCTCTGGCAAGTACATGCAAATGTGTACACCATCTTCTTACACACTTTCTTAAACCAAGAAACAATACTTTTTTTTCTTATCCTTATATATAACATCTGATTTCAGGAGAATTTTTTTTTATACTAAGGAAAAAATAATCAGTAGAACAAGCACTCCATTTATTTCTTCTCTCCTCCATCACCAACTGGATCATCTTTCTCTACCCTGTTCCCTACAAAACTGTGAACTGGCAATTCTCAATACGGTGAACTTACCATCTTCATTGAGGAATAATTTGTTGAATCTTAGTCCGCTAGGTTCTTTACCAACATATCTGTGTACATACTCAGTGCCAAGGTCATTAACAGCAACAGCATACTTTAAAGGCTTTACACAGGATTGAAGACAAAAGGGTACTTTGGTATCTCCAATAGAATGCCTGCAAGACAAAACAATGTATTAGTCATTGCACATTGTCACATTTGTTTTGAAAAATGGACAGGTAGATCCTGGGGCTTGGACTATGGAAGGGGATTCTATTAATATTATTCAACTCTTATGACCACTGGGACAGAACAACATTTTTCATTTGTAATATTTTACTCATAATCTACATTGTTTGGGCAGGAAAATCAGCAAAAAAAAAGTGCAAAAGTTTTCAGTTAAAACATTCATCTAGTGGGAAGGTATCAACATGGATTTCAACTTCAAGAGCTACATAATTTCTGACCTCTTAGAATAGTAACTCATAAACTATAGCTCTTTTGTGTGATAAACACAAAAATATGTTTGAAACATTAAAATTTCAAAATTGTCTACAAAACACCTCTGAGAATATTCATTAGTTCAGACTTTTTTTGACTTGTAAATTACTTTACAAGAATATGCATGAGATACAATGAAACAAGTCTGTCTTTATTTCTAACAGTAACATGGAACAAATTATTTAACTATTTATCGAAACGACTACTGGTATGTATCTCTATACAGTAAGAACACTGCAATATTTGTGCTTCTGCAAATAGTTTGAAACTGATAAGACTGATTTCAAGAGCTTTCTACAAAACATTACTCAGGTTTAGGTATCACAGCCCGATTACAGTCTGGCCACCAAGGCTTTTCTAAACTCAATTAAATCTGAACCCTATCTGGCAACTGAAAATAAGATTTTGAGAAACCAATGTTTGAAAACTTTTTAAAGGTCAAGGAAAACTGACTTTCACAACGTGTAGTTCACCAAGCTCGCCACAGAAACCATCAGTTGGTTCCTACCCATCTGGAACTACAAAAAGAAAAGGTGGCTATATAGCTACACTATTTAGAGGGGAGTGCTGCTCAGTTTGGAAGATTGCAAACTCTGCAGAAGTAGACAAGCAGTACATAAAGCTATGAACAAGTGCAAATCAAAAACCTGTTAGACCAAATCTGCTGACTATCTGATTCATTTAAGAGTGCCTATTAAATGAAATGAGGCTGGTGTGTCATTATCAGAATTAAAAAGTTAACAGAATTAAAAAGTCATCTAATCTTATTATTTCAAATAATAAGATTCAAAAATGAGATCTCATGCAAAGATAATTTTTTCAAGTCTGAAAAGGATCTGACTGACACACAAGAGAAAATTATGGGGAAACTTTCAAACAATTTTGCCAACATTATTTAATGACTAGGATATTATTTATTCATTTTTCTGGGTTGCCGTTGATACAGTATAGTAGGTATGTAATAAACTATTGCTCTGGAAGAGACAGCAAGAGGAACAAATATATTTCCCGGAAATCAGAAAGACTTACTATAGGGGAAAAAACCCAAAGCACACACTGCTGCAAAACCACAATATTATCTTTTTGAGAAAAAAAAAATCCTACAGGTCCCCTAATGTAATGTATTGCAACTGGGACTTCACATCTACATTTGACTCTAGTGTCTAAGGTGTGTGACTCCTAGTCTGAGCCCAACTGTCCCCACGCCCACAGTCAAACTAATCTGCTTCTGGCCCTTCCTTCTCTGTGGTTACTTAGCACTGTTGCACAGATGTTACTCATTTACAGCAAAGGATCCATACACCTTTTCTTTCAGGCAGTGCTCAAATTGCAATTTTTTTTTTTTAAGAGAGGAAAAATCTCATCCCTGATAGCATTATCAAACAATTTCTGTTGTTGTGGGAAGGTAATTGTAGGATAGCAACTCGCAAGGAAATATGTGGGATCTATTATCACTAGCCACAACTCTCCC
Organism: Cyclura pinguis; assembly: GCA_030412105.1. Taxonomy (NCBI): domain Eukaryota; kingdom Metazoa; phylum Chordata; class Lepidosauria; order Squamata; family Iguanidae; genus Cyclura; species Cyclura pinguis. The sequence goes on from CM059599.1 coordinate 209,700,847, forward strand.
CGCACCAACCTATACCACTTTGTGGAAAATAAACAAAACTCTTTAATCCTATGTAGAAATTAGGCTTGCCTAGAACCTATAATTGTGTGGGTTTGTTATTGCTATTCTTGCTTTTTTTGGAGTTCGGAAAATAGATTGTATCATTCAAGGTAACTTCAGAATCAAAAAAAGAGAAAGTGTGGGAGAGTAAAAGGTGGAAAACTAGGGAAACCTAGTTTTATTTAATTTACAATCCAGGCCTGTACAATATTTTGAACCAGGCAGTTTTAACAATGATTGGATGTTGTATCCAAGCCAGTCTGTGGCTTCACATTCTGGTCTGCAGCCAATCCTTAACTGTGGCATAGATACGCAGAAGAAATTCTTAACCATAGGATTAAGAAACATCTTCGTAGGATAGATACAAAGGAACCGTTTTGCTGGATCCTAAATTCCCAAAGACTGGGTACCTTTCCTGACCTCAAGACTATGGGCTAGTTTTGAGACTGAAACAATTACTTGAACATAGGTTTCTGCACAATCTACTGTGAACAGTGCTACTTTTTAAAATCCAGGCTATAAGAGCTGTCTGCTGAAAAATGGAAGCAAAATCAGAACTACAAAGATTACCGCTCAGTTTTATTGTAAGCACTGGTTGTACTCTCTCCACATCCCCAAAAGAGAGCTCACTGCATCTAGAACACATCAATGCCCTGTTTCTCTGGCTAATAAGTATATTTATTATTTGTCTGATACAAGCAAAAAGACTGGAATCCCAGTAACAGTTGCCACAAAGAGATCTGCATATCCAGCTTCCACCACTTTAATCACAAGCATTAAAACAACAAAAGCAAACACCCACTAACCTGCACAAAATGGTGTGTAGTAGAGAGGGGCAAACTTTTAAAAAAAAAAGTCACAAGCCAATGATATCAAATGGTATATCTTTCACTTTTAAATAGACAAGGATTACATCTTAGTAGTAAATAATTGGCTGTTTTTGACTATGCACATCTATGCCAGCACACGAATTTTTACTGCACTGTTCCATTACTAACAGACAAGGCATTCCGTCACAATTTTTCCTCTGCCATAAACTCTTCAACCAGACTGTCAGTAAACATAATCACAGTACTTCATTGTACTGCAAAATACAAGTCTAGAATACTGGCCATAGTAAATCTGTTTTAGCCTTGAAGAGTATTCGGGATAGCTTTCTGCTATTAGGTACAACACATTTAATTGAGAGATCTTCTATGGTAGTAATTTGTATTATATATGTAAGTCAGCTACCCTGCGCCCACAGAGCAGCTACCAGTGTGTCATTTAAAACAACACAATGAAACTGAATGTACTTCTTCCAATATTGGGCAAAAAAGCTGCTCAAAACAAAATGTCTTGAAGTACTACAGAATATACTCAAAATCAAAGCTTTGGTGAAATTCTGTGGGATGGACATTTCATGGATATGCAGTGGCCACAGGAATTTTGCCACACACTATGAAGAGGTAATCTTTGCTCAACTCAGAGATAAAACTAATTGGGAAATATACACTACACATGCAAACAATATTAGATTCATGGTAATTCCAGAATTAATTTCTTTTGGGGTTTTGAATCTCAAGATCTAAATCCAGTTGTTAACCCCAGCTAGAACAGGGGATAGAAATGTAGGCTGTATCACCCAGAACTTGGTAATGCAACACTTAAGCAAAATTTCCTTTTATTTAATGAGTATATTCTAAATGAAGCTAACAACTGAACTTAGGCCTACATTTCTATCCCCTGTAGTTACCAAAGTGCTCTGAAAGTAAAAAGCACATTTGCTGAGAGCCTGTTTAAACAAGAACAAGTCCAGAAATATCTTATAGCACCAGGATAACTTCTTATTTCTTATAATTTGCTGACCTCCACCTGTTGTTAATTCAATCTCAACTCTTCAGGCATACCACTTAACATCACCACACACAACATTTTCCCAGATATGCCACTCCATTCCTTCTCAATCTAGATTTTTTTCTCTGTCCTCAACTCAGACACAAAGCACTTTGCGGTTACTGACAATGCTCAGTGCTCATCAACCTCTTTTGGGTTCCTACCCACATCCTTTTTCCCTAAGAAGTTTTTTTTGGGGGGGGGGGTACTCTGACAAATACTCATCTTTTTTTGCCTGTGGATGGCTTTTTTTTGTGGGGGGGCTACCCACGGATTAGCATTCACACAAGCAAGTCTGCTATTAGAACATACAGTGTAGAAAACATAATTTAATAGACCACTTTGCAAAATTCTGCAAGTCATAAAAACACAGAGTGGCCAAAAGTAATCTTATCTGGAGAAGTGGGGACTAAGAATCTCAGATTTATACTGAATGTGCACTGAGGAGAACTCAAATTTAAAAAGCAAGCTGTCTAGCTGATGCCAAAAATGTACACACCATAACTGACTGATAAGAAATTTGGTTCCTCTGGGTTGTGGCTCTGCTTCTGCCCTAACAGTTGACATTATCTGGATATCTCTGATATTTAAGATTTTATACAGTACCTCTGTCCATCAACTGTACACACAGATACTCCCCACAAGTCAGGACTGAATTTAGCCAGTTGTGGAATATAATCAGCAACCTAATCGAAACAAGAGCAGTAATATCAATTACTATTGCGCACAACTACAAAATAATCAATAATAACAATAACAACAACAATTTTATAGCTATTAAAAACTTGGTAGAATGATAAAGGACAAAAAATTGAACTAAGTGTACAGTAAACATTTAATCCTTATGCAAGATGAGGCCTCTTCTATCTAAAGTTAATAATTCCAATGTTAATATGCTAGTAGCAACAGTAGTAGCAGATCCTCCCTCAAACACAGGAGGCACTGTGAGTGTTTGTCCATTGGAAATAGATTACTTCTGCAAGTGGAACACTTACAGAAGGGGACTGATAAGGTTATAATCCCCGAGATGAAGGACAAAATAATCCCCAATCCCTAAGGAAAACAAGAAAATATACAAAGAAAGAAGAAGTAAGACTAAACTGTAAGACAGACCAACAAACAAAATCCTCAGCTCAACACTCTGATATGAAAGAAAGACAGCACTGAAAGACAATGTTCCTGCAGCAATGGCTGAATAGGAACTGAAGAGGATCTGCAAACTACAAAAAAAGTACCACGAATCCTAAAGAAGTCATCAATCTACTGTTGATTATCAAAGCTGACCACACATATTGATGGCCTGGACTCCATGACAAATTGTGTTTTGAGTTGATGCTGTTGAGTTTTGTTGTACTGCTGTTATCATATTAGTGTTTTAATTTGGATGACATTTCCAAACAATAAGGCAAGGTAGCAATTTCTAAATAAACTCATTAATTATGAATTAATTTAATTTAAACCAAGTTTGCAGAAGCCGTAACAATTAGGAAGTAGGAACACCGAAGACTAGAGATTTACTTGCAAGCACTGTCAAACTTCCTTAGGACAACATTAGAGAAGAATACACCACAATGTACCCCTTCATCATTGTATGTGGACCTGGTGGCTTAAAAGTCTAAAAGATACTTTGGTGCAAGTTCTTCTCTGAATCAAATAGCATTTCTTTCAGCAAGAAACAACCATTTCCTTGAGCAAAAACGATGCTCCTGCAATCAATGTGCTTAATTCAAAGCATAAAAAACTGGTCTAACCCAGTTTCCATGCAAAGGAGTAAGGTGTAAAAAGTGAGGTGTATAAATGGGTCCTAGGAGGTCAGATGTATTCCAACTCATCTCAATATTTCCATACCAGTTCAATATTTCCATCCCACCACATTCTACGTCTATGCCTAAGTGTACATATTACTATGGACGGACCAAGCAGACAGTCCAGAAGAAGTCTGCAGAGACAAAAGCAGAAGGTAACTGAGGAATGAGACCAACCCACCTGTTGTGATCTCCTGTATTTTACCAAACAAAGTTGACAGGACAAGAAGCAGGAAACTCACTGTCAAGGAAAGCCTGCTAAATTCCTACAATGGCTAGACCCAGATAAGCCAGAGCCTGTGACTTTAGCCCATTCTTTCCTCTCAGCTTTTCTAGAAGGACCTGACAGGAACATTTAGAAATGTTCCCTGGCCTAACGCCTGTGTATGGGGACATACAAATAATCCACAATGCCTCCCCTAGGACAATTAGGTCATGTGCTAACCTTCAAAATATATACAGTCTTGACAAATAACTGCAATGACTTAACAGATTAAAAAGACAACCAGAAATATATGAATATATAGTAGTTTAACAGAATGCTGATGAACAGGGACATTGGATCTCTCGCCATAAACATATTCAAAGCAGGTATATATTTAAATCATTTTCAAGTATTTCAAATGTCCAATCCAAAGGAAAAATAGAATAGAAAAAGAAGAGTGTATTTATAATCCAAGCAAGAAAGAGAAGAAAATGATCAAAGAGGTAAAGTATTTATTGCCAAAAAACAGACAGAAAAGACCTAGAAATGAAAAATATTCTTGCTAGAATTTTAGAAGTCTTTGTCTCTAAGTACAAGAAAAGTTATTACTCTGGTGATAATCAGAGTAAAGCTTTAAAAGGTTGAGTACTCTGCCACACCTACTTTTCCCCTCTTGTGCTTTCATATGAGCATCTTGCACCATAAAATTCACGTCAAATATTTTGAATTAGGATTTAAGATCCATTTGTGGTGGAATTTACTGACAGAGTCTGGCTCTCCCCATTTCACTTAAATGTTCCATGAAGAGTGGCAGAGGTATAAATGTAACAAAATAAAAATGTGTATACACAGACAAGCATCATGAGCCGCTTGAGAAAATGTGTAATCTTCCAACATGATTTGCCCAGTAAAGGTTACTTGTGTTCTGGAGCACAGATCCTGAACTGAGGTAAGTAACTGGACTGGTATGACAGCGTTGCAATCATCCTAAAAAACCCACAGCATGTACACAATTGTGTATGCTACAAGGAAAGGGAGCAGTGTACATAGTACTGCTTTGGACCTACAAGAATTAGCTAGAGTACTAGAGCCAACATGCCTCTCTGCACCAGTAAAAACATAAAACATTGCTATTTTAAAAGAAAAAACAACACAAAATAGAATTTCAGTGCAAAAATAAAGCACGTTTTCCTCAGCCATAGGAATGTGTTCTGCAACAAGAATTTCAGTAGCAACTCTTCTGTTTTTAAAATATGGCTCTTACATTATACAAACATTAAAAACATGGCAATTTATTTAACAGAGCACTCACCTTTCCTCCAGATTGTTTTTTAGCATTTTCATACAGCTCATCAATGTGAGAGGCAAATGACATAAAATCTGGAATTACAAACTTGCGCCTGAAAGCCTGAGTAAGTAAGACAATGTTGCTTTGAACACATCTGTTAAACATAAAAAAAAAAGGTTGCATGAGTGAAAATACCACTCAATGTTATTATTCATCACAGAGTTTCACATTCTAGTCATCATGGGCTATGTTGACTGGGGCTGCTGGCTGCTACATTTCAACAGTTTGGAGGGCTGCATAAAATTCACTCCATTCTTGAGATTCCTGAAAAAGCATTTTCATCAGTTGGTTGCACGTCCATCAGTTGGTTATGTGTAGTCTTTATACTACACATAAGAGTACAACTCAAAGTCTGTGGACACAAAACCCACATGCCTCTTATATCACTAAGACAGCAGCCATAAAACTGAAGGATTTATGACTGGTGCTGCTTATACCAAGGTGATGAAAATACAGTCCACAAGCTGCATGAGGTCCTGGCAACCTGTTTTTCGAAGCCCCCTACCCTCTGTTATCTTCCCCCAGTTCCTGCCCCTCCACCATTCTATCAGGCAAAAAGATGCCCATAAAAGTTCAACTGTTGCTCCTAGTGGCCTCCAGGAACTGTGCACTGCAATCAGAAAAGACTTCCAGTTATTATTCTGAGCAGCCTGCTGCAGATGTATGGATGCAAACAAATAACTAGACAAAACAATGTGTCTACATGATATGTCAACTAAACATCCAAGAGCCTAAATATCCAGAGTTATGAATTCATAAGTATAGGAGCCTTCCTTCCAGAAATCCTTTCTCTTGGGGTCAGACAATCAATTGCTTCTGGGGTGTGGGACTAGGGTTTGTCTATGCTGCACAATCAGGATCAGTCCCCAACTCCTAAAGTTACTATTTTAATTAAAAGAGTTTGAACACCTTAACTGCAATCAAGCAATCAGCAGCACATCTAATTTGGACAGTTTGGTAGTGAGCCCGTGAGACCAGAATGTATGGCTGAAATTCTGTACCAGCTACTTAGTTAAGTATAATTAAATATACTTCACTAAGTTAATTCTCCTGGCCTGACCTCCGCAAACCTAACAGAAACATCATTCAACCACAGTCCAATCACCAGAAGAATGGAACAGTTATGGATGAGTAAATCTAGGTAATTGTTCCACATTCACAATCGCTACTAAGTTGCAATTTTGACACTACTGACATGATAATACCTCCCCTCCCCTTAACCAGGCATCAGTTGCACGAGAAGTAGGAGGCCCATTCTGCCAGCAATTAGAACACAGTTGAATGATGTTTCCATCAGGTTGAGGGTGAGGGTGGGCCAAGAAAAGTTACTCAGTTAAGTATACTTCACTAAGTAGCTGATACAGAATTCTGGCCAATATAAGTAAGACACAAGTGCTTTAAAACTCAAAGCATTCTTCAAAGTAAGTGAACCAAATGAACATGCTCTCTTATCCACAATACTCTCTTGTCCACTACCAGCAAAATGAATGTTTTTTTTCCCAAATAAATACTTTGGAAGACCAAGGTGGTTGGCCTCATTCCCCTGATCACTATCACAATTATTCTATGTCAATAAATGGGATATGACATATTTTAAGAAACTGTATCAGACCAATGAAGAGGAGCTTACTTTTTAAAGAGATCTTTATCTAGCATAACACCATCTGATGTTGTTTGAAGTGTCAGTCTTAACATATCCATGCATTCTTTCAGTCTTGGATCAGATGTACGTAAACCAGTAGATTTTAGAGCCTGCAAAATTAAAAAAAAAAACTCCAATATTTATTGTTCTGAACACTTTTAGGTGACATGCAACTCCAGTTCTGAGTGCCATCTGGTCTTATTTCCAAATGCAATGCAAGACAGGCCGGTTCTATTTTTTCAGTGTCATGAACATATTTAGAAGACATATCCAAATGTAAATTCAGTTTTGTAATGTGAAGGAACAAATGATATAAAGTAAAGGTCATCCTTAGAGGCTTAAACATCCAGACAACATACCTTAAATATCTTTTCTAACAGATGATAGGATATGCACTCCCTTTCCAATGTTATATATAATTACTCAGCTATGCTACTTAGTGTACAGTTTAGCCAAAACAAAACAAAAAGCTTACCGTAATAAATTTATGAACTGGTATTTTCTCTTGTCCTTCCGCAATAGTATAAAACAGCAAATCCTCCAGGCTAGGCAAAAGACCTTGCTTCATCTTACTAAAGAGAAACAAGACACAGGAAAAAAAATGAAAAACTAAAATCGAACTCTGAATCACTTCTGCTGAATCACACAAGCTTTCCACAGCTTGTCAGAATTAAATTCACACAGAATTCAATAGGACTGGCTTATCTAGACACTATCTAAGTGATCATATTTGTTCTTCTACAAACATTTAGATTAATAATTTTTATTACAAGATGACTAACTAGGATATAAGTATTTTGCTATCATCATAAGCATGATTTTAAACTAAAAGCATACAATATTTCTGAAGTACCTTTACATGCTACTTCACAATAAAGTATAGTATTACAAAAAGTACTATTTTGGGAAAAAGCTCAGACTAACAACAGGTTATTTTAACATCAGACTATATGAAACAATGCTCAGTTTGTGAAACTTCTGCCTCCAAAAATAGTTCCCAGGTACAGAAATGACAGTAACAGGTACACAGTACAGTTTTTAAAGTAACATACAATATTCAAAATGTAAAGTTTACTTCATTTTTTTAACAGAAACGTTTAAATAACTTTACACAGTGTGTATCATTCACATCTGCTGCACTAAGTCAAGCAGACTAACCCAATATTTGGCTATGACATTGAACCGGTTGACAAAGCAAACATGGCAAACATTCAATTTACATATGGAAAATACCTTAAATGTACTATTCCTGGACAAAGCTTATCAGTTTAAACTGCAGTATAAGCTTTTTCTCCCCCTATTCTGCTGGTCAATAATATTATGTAATGTTTGTTCAGCCTAAGAGCACCGTTTTAGCACCATTAAACACTTGGAAAAACACATATTCAGCATATACCTAAAAGATCTAAGATATGGAGCGGACATGGTATTGTCATAGTTATCTTTACTGCGTGGAAGTGAGTGTTTGCTCTCCACAGCTCTTATATCTTTAGAACATATAGACAAACTGACAGAAAGAGCAATAACTGTGGTGCAACCAATATAGCATTGGCCTACGCAACGATGCAGTGAATTTGAAACAATTTTGGAGCCTCAGCTCTATGTATGAAAATGGGAATGTTCAACTCTTGAGAAGCTATTTCACGTTATTTTTTTAGTAATTAGAAAGAGAGAGAGAGAGAGAGAGAGAGAGAGAATGCATGCCGTACAAATTGTATATTGTAGATGCATCTCAGAAGTGCTTCCACTATCTAAATGCATTTGAACTGAGGCATGAGCCCTCTTGACTTGAGCCAAAGGGTTCTTGCCATGTCACCCAGAGCGTAAGGCACAAAACAGGTCTGAAAATATTCATATTGAGACAGCTATATTCTGCTGATCTATTCAATATGTCGGCTAACAACACTAGGAGTAACTGGAAATTTTTCCATACCATATTTTTTCTTACTTCCTACAAAATTATTTCTTGGGTGAAGATCAGAAACTACAAAACTGTTAACAGAGGAAATATTATAAGAATGGTGCTCCCCCTCTTTCTCCTGGCATCAAATAACTCATCTGCCATGCAGTCCTACGCATGCATACAGACTTTAGGTAGTCCAAGGCCTGATCACTTTTCATTTTTTTTTCATAACATATAAATTTCACCAGGTGTAAATGCTACTATACAAATTATGTTACTCCATTTAGGCAAGCAAAAAGACGGATTTAAGATATGGAATAACCTTCCAAGAACCAAAGGAACTGCTTGTTTTTTTAGATATTTAACATAAAGGTATAAAATTTTCCAGCATACACAGATGGCACCGAACAGAGACAGGAAAATAGTTTCTACCAACCGACCAACAGAAAAAAGGAAAACTCAATCAGGAACTCTCCTATTTCCTGCTCTACTTTTCAAAGGCAGTATTAGCTATAATCAATATGACTGTGGAAGCACACTGAAAATACAGCCTGCAGTCAATTTAGTCAAATTCGCAAGAGGAAGTGGAAGGAAGAGATACACACACACAAAAAATGGGAACCATACCCAAATACAGGTACAAGACCTTCAGTAAATTCAGCTGACATGTGGTCAAAAATGTTTTCCTATCCTGACATAGTGTGTGAAGCCACAGTTAGAATAGCCTTCCTCAATCTGGTATGTTCCCATTAGCCCCAGCTAGTATAGCCAATGCACAGGGGAGGTAAAAGATGTAGTCCAAAACATCTGGAAGACATCTGATTGTAGAATACTGAGTTACACTGTTGGATACTTAGCTAAGAAACAGGAATCATGTAGCCCTCGAGATGTTGTTGAGCTCCAAGTCCCAATAGCCCTAATCAGTATACCCACTGGTTAGGAATTCTGGGAGTTACAGTCTCATCATCTTCAGGGCTGCATGATTCTCGCCTCTGTCCTGGAAATTGATGATTACTTTGGGCCAGTCACTATTTCTTAGCACAGCCTACATGAAAGAGCAGTTGACGATGAAGGGGCCATCAGATAAACCACCCAGAGCTTTTTGAAGGAAAAGTGGATAAAAACAGAATAAACATTTTATTTACATCCACTCTTATTATCCAAAAATAATTTCTACCATCCCACATGAATATATTAACAGTGATTCTAAACATACAAAATGGCTATTTCTATCCATGACCAAGCAGTTCTGTGCCTCAACCACACAACTATGGAGAGGAATTAAGAATGAAGAAAAGCAATGTTCTCCATAGGTTTGACTTCCCTGCAGAGCTCTTTTGAAAACTGAACACTGTTCCCACTTTATTGGCATGATGCAACCAAATTCTGTAGACGTGTTTTCAAAACAAAAGTTTAAAACATTAGAAGATACAAGCCTTCTACCTGTCACCTAAAGAAATCTATTCAAGATATTTCTTCCCTCCCTACAGCAGTTCCTCTTCACAATTCATTCTTTGGTTTGTTTTTCCTTCATAATTTTACTCTGACTGTTTTCTTTTCCCTGTAGAAAGGGAGTGGAGGAGAGAGAAACTGATTGCCAGTGAAGCTAGAGAATACTGAAAGATTGAATGAGTAGAGATTCCATGGGAAATAAAAATAAAATTTGAAATTGTTCTGTCCTAGCCATTAACTTACAGAGCAAACCCTCCTCTCACTTTCTCTTTCCCTCCTTATAATAAAAATCTACCTGCAGCTGGAATAAGGTGGAAGAAATATATTAACTGGCAATATTGGAAATCCCATATTCCCAGGGTGAAAAGTAGAGATTGCAATTGCGGCCATTTCCACACGACATCACCATCCTACAACACTAATGGGTTGTTCCCAGTCCAGGAGTCATGCTACCACACAATATCATCAACATCAATCTATCCCATTCCCAAGCACTGCAAATCAACCTTATAACATTTCCAGAAAAAATCTGTTAACAGCCTCCTTCAGAGTTACAATCCTGTCAGCCATGTCAGTGTGGTTCCGTAACAGCATTTGATTGCACTTTCTGTCCTCTTGGATCCAGGAGTGGGGGCGGGCATGCCCAGCTTGTCCCTCTCTGAGACTCCCATGGGCTGGCAAGTTTGGAATCTACCACCTCTCCATGTTTATTCAAATTTCTCCTTTGAGTTAAATGTTTTACTCTTTTAAAAACATATGTTACAGTGCAAAACTGCAATAGTGTACTTGTGTGTCATGAGGTTTCAACGTGGCTGCACTAGTATGACTCACAAAAAAACAAAACAAGAACCCAGACCAATCAGGAGCTGTGGGGCAGGGTAAAGGCGGAGAAAGGGAGTGGCCAATGATACTGTGGTGTGGAAGGAACACCAGTGGCAATAATGCTACTCATCTGCTTAAGGTGAAAGGGTGCAGAAGAGAGTGTTCCTAACCCAACAGCATCATGGAAATGTCAATGTTGGGACTGTAATGGAACAACCCACTATTGAGGTATGGTGTGGAAAGGGTCTGCAAAGCTTCTTCATGAGAGGGATAGTAAAGCAGGAAGAAAGCAGAAGTATCTGTGGGGTAACCAACTTTGCACCTGGAGAGGGAACATAAAACTCAATATTGAACAGCATCACAGAGACTGAAGATGGTATAAACAGCTCTCTACTCCAGCCCAACAACGAGAAATCCCATATTCCAAGAAAGGAAGGAAAAGGAAAGGGAAGAAACCCTTGCTGTGGACACTCAGAACTAAAAAAAATCAAATTCTCTATCAAAAATGTACTTTGCATTTTGCTATTCTAATACTACCTCCCTCTCTGAGGGATTCTTGCTCTGCAAGCTCACAGATTTTCTCATCCTTGATCCTCTAAGCAAGCAGGTTTGCTGAAGGCCATGTTTTAGCCAAACTCTAGAACAATGTGCATTTTCTGCAAAAATAATTTATCTAACATCAAATCAGATCAAACAGAAAAAACAGTTTGTATGGCAAGGGAAAAATGCAAATATAAAGCAATGCAAAAGAAAGAGGAAGTTTGGGTTTACCTGATTTGAAACTGTATTTCACAGCCCACTGTTTGGTTTGGATTAAAAAAATGAGAGATGTTGAGAAATAAAGACTATTAAGAATTGGAAGGTCACCGCCTGAGGTTTGGATGGCAGGGATATTTAAGGTACTTTAAAGTCAAATTTAACATAGGTTTCAAATATTATTTTGTGATACATCCCTTACTGAGAATATGGGATGGATATAAGCTCAGGTTGTGCCTGAAAATGCCTTTATGGATCTCAGCACAAGATTTTTACAGAAGAAAAAAAACAGGTAAAGATAGCTAGTGTAACAAGACTTCCTAGAGATTTGTCAAGAGGAATATAAAATTCCAAGGAAAACTTAAGAATAACATGTAGATCACAACATTCAACATCATACTAACGGGTACCTATTAACCCAACAGAACTGTCATGCCACCTGGAGGACTCCACCTTGGAAGAAGAGAGTCAGGGCGACGGGCATCAGCTAGACAGATCTGCATCAGAGGAACGGAGCCTCCAACAGGCTGCTCCTCTCTAGATGGGATCCTCCAAAGAGCATCCAACCTCTCCAGATGAAAGGAGCTCAGAAGCTGATTTTTTTTGTTTTGTTTTGTATGCATATTCCTTTATTAGACTTTAAATTATATACAGATTCTCCTTGGTTTACAGTTGTTGCTAGATTAACAATTGAAAAAAAGTTTCCATACAGATCAGATACAAACATAAAAAGTAAATAAAGCAGTAGAGCAGCTATAACATTAATCTAAATCACTCTTTATGAGCTATAAGCCAAATCACTCTTTATAAGCTATAACCAAAGAATCTCCCCGTTTTCGACCCAGATATATAATTAAATCCTCCTATTCTTTCCTAAAATTATCTAAAGATTTATCATTTAATAACTTTGTTAGTTTATCCAGTTCCAGTATTTCATGAATATCCACAAGCCACATATCTATATTAGGAATTTCTTCCTTTTTCCAATTTTTAGCATAGAGAATTCTCGCCTTGGTTATTAAATTAAGTATCATTTTTTATGCTGTTTTTCTACGTAATTTCCCACCGAACTAAACATATTTAATAAGTACAATTCTGGTCTCATAGGAAAATTTTTCTTAATAATCTTGGTAATTTCTAAATGTATACTCTTCCAGTATTTTCTTGCTTTTTTACAATTCAACCGACAGGGGTAATACCAGCCTCTTTGTTTTACAATTCCAGCATTTTTCATTGCCTCTCTTGTAAATCTTTGCAATTTTAGCTGGAGTTAGATCCCACCTATAAAGCATCTTATAATATTTTTCTTTAAGCGCTTGACAAGCTGTAAAATTTAAGACTTTCCAAGTTTGAGTCCAATCATCAAACTGAAGAGGATAGCCAATATCCTGAGCCTATTTAACCATAGCATTTTTACCTGTCTTCTTGTTCTACTTCCCATTTTAACAGAAGTTTATAAAATTTAGCTATCAGATGTTTTTTACCAGCCTCTAAGATGACATCTAACTCTTGTAGGGAGGTTCCTTATATTTTCTTTCATACCCTGTTTATATCTATGATAAAGTTGCACATATAAAAACCAAGAGCAATTCATTCCTACAGTAAGTAATTTTATTCTAGATTTCATAGTCGGGAAATTATTTTGGAATTTTAATAATTTATTATATGTCACCAATTTGTTCGTGAATTATTTGGGGTATTGAAAAAGGCTTCCTGTGGGGAGATCCATAATGGTATTTGGGGAGCTAACTGGTACTTGCATTTGTCCCAGATTCTGAAAAGAGAATTTCTTATTGGGTGTTTACAAAAATCTTCATCTGATTGCTTTTTAAGATACCATAAATAAAAGTGCCACCCCTGAGGTAAATCTGCTCCTTCTATGAGCAGCAATCTCTTATTTTCTAGCATGATCCAACCTACTATCCAGGTTAAAGCATTGGCAGAGGCATACGTTTGAAAGTCAGGGGGACCCAAACCGCCTCTTTCCTTAATATCTGTCATTATATTCCACTTTATTCTGGGCTTTTTTCCAGTCCAAATAAAATTTGTTAGGTCTTTTTTCCACTGATTAAATATATCCTGCCTAGTAATAACTGGAATATTTTGATACAGAAAATTCAATTTTGGTAATACATTCATCTCTATACCAGCTATTTTCCCTAATAAAGATAGCTTTAAGAGCTCAGAAGCTGATTCTGAAGCAGAGCTACCCATGAGCTCTGGGAAGAAAAGGTATTTGAAGGTAGGGAACATCAGGTCCCATTTAAGAAAGACTGTAAGGCTTGCAAACTGGTTTTCCAAGCCAACTGCAGCCAACTGACTTTTAGCTGGAACTTTGTAAGCATGCTACCTGCCTTACCAGCCAGTTGTAAGAATTCAACTTTCACTGGCCTTCCTGTTCTTTGCATTCTTTGGATTCCAGTTTGATACTCAGCAACTTGGGGCCCATTCACACTACAGAATTATAGCACTATGATTCCAGTAACTATCACGCTCCTTTCCTGTGGAATTCTGGGGATTCAGGGGAAGGGGTGCACTGAGAATTCTCAGAGTGCTCCAGTGCCTCACTAAACTTCCAAATGTAGGATTTCACAGGATGGAACCGTGGCAGGTAAAGTGGGATAATAGTGCTATAATTCTTGAAAGCAAATGGGTCCATAATGTTGATGTACTCTAGTAACTTTTCTTCTAGCTATTTCTGGCTCCTACGAATCTGACATATTATTCATCTTCATAATATGTTCTGACTGCCCCCATTGTCCACTCCTTTGAATTGCCCTACTACATCACGCCCAGGCTCAGAAGCAGATGAAAGGCCTTCCCTCCACGCCAACTGCCATAGTTGTGGCCTCTGAGGGAGAGAAGAAGAAACAGGATCTGCTGGACTTAATCCTCTTCCACACTGTCATCCCCCTTTCCTTTTGTGTCATGTGTTAATTAGATTGAAAGCCTGAGGGCAGGAAACTGTTTCATTGTTGCTTTATTTGTAAAGCACCATGTACAGTTATTGCATTATATAAAGAAGAAGAAGAAGCAGACGAAGAAGGAGAAGAGTGTGGAGGAGGAGGCAGCAACGATGACGAATATGATGGTATGCTGATGATGGATTTTCTGGACTTCCCTTTCTGGACACTCTTATGGAACTGCTTCCCTATACAGCAGACTTCCCAATCTCCTTGCTACTTATGGCAAGAGAGTGGGACAGGATCTTTCTTCCTCATGCATCTCCGCTGCATCCCACCAAACTGTTGAAGACAGACCTTGGATCGCCCAGCCTCCCTCCTGCTTCCAGAGCTGGCTTTGCAGTGCACAAAGTCTCCAACTGGGAGGAGATGACAGAAGCAGTCCTGCCCACACAGCTACCCCACTGGATCCTGCCACTATGTGAGCTGCACTGATCCCCCCCCCCCCAAACAAGTAGTTCAGTTCAAATACTCTGAGGTACTGGAAAACCTCTAAAATAGTTCAGCAGCACATAAAATTAACATAATTTAATGTAGTTACATTTATTAATAACTGTAAAGCAAACACAGTGGAGCAGATGACTATGAATTTAGAACACTGGATATATTTCGGAAACCTTTCTAGAAAAATACCTCAATTCAGTTTATTCTGGGAAATTCACTGCATTGCCTTATAGGTATTGTACTTATGGGAAGGGTACATTTTTCTGCACTTCTCACAAGTTCAAGTGTGTGTGTGTACATGTCTTCAAATCGCCTTTCAACTTATGGCAACTCCACGAATTTCACAGGGTTTTCTTAGACAAAGAATACTCAGAGATGGTTTTACCAGTTCCTTCCTCTGAAATATAGCCTACAGCACCTGGGATTCATTGGAAGTCTCCCATCCCAGTACAAAGGCTGACCCTGATTAGCTTACACTATCAGACACAATCTGGTACCTTTAGGGCAGGGCGTTCCAAATGGTGTGCAGCAACACACTAGTGTGTCACCTGAAGTGTGTAGGTGTGTCGCCTACAATCTTGGAAATGTACGTTATTATTTATAAATCATATATTTTTAAAAATACATGAAAGGCTTTCATGAGATATGTTGTGTTCCTATACATTTTGTTATTAGAATTTATGCATGTGTCTGTATCTCTTATAAGTGGTTAGTTTAATCTTCAGTTTGCTAGAAAACTGAATTACTGTGTCGCAAAATGATGCATGTCTAAAAAAGCACGTCATCAATATGAAAAGTTTGGAAAGCTCTCCTTTAGGGTATCTAGGGCTTGCATGATGAGCTCAAGATCCATAGGCAATTCTATGTATTTTCCACAATAAGCTGCTTTCCACCAAAACACACGTTATGTCACCTGACTGCTTCAGGGGCCAATGTAAGTGAGCTTAATCAGCCCAACTCGGCTATTTAAGACATCCCAGGGGTTTTTGCTGTATAGGTGGAAGAAAAGGAAAAACAGAAGATGATCTTCATAACAATAGCCCAAAACAATTAGACCAGACCAGACCAGATCAGATCTAGGCCAGCATCTTGCAACCAATACTGTACAGGTTATGGTTCTACTTCAATCTTCATCTGTCAAAGCTTTATTTTCACACATACTTCAATGTATGAGTTTGGATCCACACTTATTCGTGCTCACAGCAGACTTGCTGAAATCAAATCCCACTGATTCCAATTAGTCTATTCTATGTATGACTATGTCTGGATCCAGTCCATAGCATTCCTGGTCTGTGCAACCTAAAACTGCAAATTAATCACTATAGATCTGACTTATTAGATGGTTAATTCTATTCCAATATTCAAGGGGCTGTGAAAATAATGATAAATCCAAAAGAAGATGTAGTCACAGAAGTTTAGCTGAAGAAAAGTTGTGGGAGACTACCTAGTTAAGTAAAGTTACAGTATAACAGACAGGAGAAATTTAGGTACCACATTTTAATTAGGCTTTGACTTAGATCCATGTGTTACTCTCAAAAAAAAAAAAACCCTTGAGAAATGTGGTAGATATGATTATCTAATTTGAAGAACTGTATGAAAATCACAGTAGTAAATGTATTAGTATCATATTCAAAGTAGCATCCAGCAACATTCCACTGGAGTTAATGCCAGGTTTTGCCCACTCAATGGCTTCATCATCCAACAAATATGTACTGATACAGAATCTGCAGATTTCAAATATCCTAGCAGATATACCATATATTGGGGGATTTCATCAAGGGAAAATGAAATGGAATATAACCAGAAAAGCTGGATGTGAAGGTGATCTGGCTGGGACATCTTTCACCCCACTGGTCACCAAGTATACATTCATAAGTATACATTGGTCAGGGCATATTCTGTGCGCCCATTTTGCCACTCAGAGACTTTTTCCCCCTTGGAATTTTCTGAGACCAAACATGACTCATTTTGGAGGTGAAAGTAGTAGAAACATCTTATGCACAAACACTAAAGCAAGGTGCTGCACCTTATTCTAGAGGAGAACTTCCAGTCTTGAACACTTGCAGAGCCAGCAAGTGTTCTCCTTTTTTACGTTAGTTCTTACCATCAAGAGTGCTGGAGGAGAACATGAACCACATGATTTCCACCACAGCATAAACATCAAAGCTCAGGAACAAGTAAGGTTGACATTATCCTAAAAGTTACAAGGCTGAATCTAATTGTCAATCCCAAGTGAAAGTAAACAAAGTAAATCCAAAAATGTCATCAATGGGATTTATATGTTTACTTCTAAGTTGCCAGTTGATGCAATGGTTTGATCTATTTAAGACTAGCAATCAGATTGAGGCCTAAACCTTAACATTCCAATAAACACAGTGGTTAAAAGTAGGCCACCTAACTAACATAAAATTATTCTATAATAAATTGTTAGGCTAGAATGCTGCAAGTGCTTTATGCCAATATACCTTTTTGTTATGCCAGCATAGAGTACTTATTGAAATAGTATGTAACAAAAGCAGGGGACAGCAGAGAAAATTGAACTGCAGCACCTGAGTTGCTCAGAACCCAAAAGGGGAACTTTCTCTTTTGATTTACAGCTCTTGCTGTCATCTGCCCTATCCCATTACTGCAGAACCTGTTGCCATCTCAACCTACGTGCCTGCCATCCCCTATACTGGCACAGTTACACTGGCCAAACAGATCAAAGCTATAGTTTTCAGCTTTCAAAAAATCAAAAAAATTATTACAATCAGTAATACATTTAATCTGAGCTCAGAATACTTCTTTTCAACTGCAGAAACTGGCATCTATGAAATTGCTTTCTTGTGCAACAAAAAGTGGCATGACATATAAAAGACAGGATGAGATGGACAGCAGGTATGGAGTGGCAAGAACTTGAGCCATTTACACCATTTGGCTACCTGTTTACATTATTTATCTCCACTCAGAAGCTAAAGGTAGGGTTCAACTGGTTTCAAAGCACAGACTATACAAGCAATCCATATTTTGTGGAACCATCAATTTTTATTCCTAGAAACCAGAAGTCTACCTATAGCTTTCAGGACAGGTATAAGTAAATATATCTGATGATAAAGTGCTTTTCTGGAAAGCTTATACAGAGGAATGATATGAGAGACAAGCTACCTACATCCTTTCGCCACTTTACCAGTTTTCTTTTCTCAATAATTCCTGTCTGGTTTACCATGAAAGAACATACCCCCTATCTAAGTAAACTGGCATCGAAAAGTGAAGTAACATAATCCTAGCATGATGGGAAGGTATGCCAGTGTTTATACCAGGACGGGTCATGGTTCCAAAAGGATTCGCAGGACTCCTGGCTTCCAGATCTGCCACCAAATTGGCTTCTGATCAACTAGGACTAAATGGTTTCACTGGGGGGGGGGGATCATAAGAAAATGTTTTACAAAACAAGAGCAGAGGAAAAATGGCAAAAGTTGTTCCTTCCTCATTTCAGTCTTGCCAACAGAAGCTCTTCAGGAACAAAGTTTGGTCTGCCCCCTTAAGAGCCAAAAGATTTGGTTCTGAAGAAGTCATTCCGTGACCTCTCTGTGTTCCAGAAACCAATATGCTTTGGGCACACAGCATGGGCCTTAAAAGAATTTTTTTTATCTGTCCTTCTCCTTAATACTCCATTAAAATCTCAAAGAGTTTTAACTCTGCAATCACACTGACACAAATTCTAACCAACTTCAGTCCCCATTTCAACAAAATAAGGTGAAAATACAGTTGATTTTCAAAGGAGACATTTGTTGTAGATGTGCTTTTTCTATGTTTTAAAGCTTATGTCTATTGGTGTAATAGGCAATCACACCTTATAGCTGTCTGCAAGCTCCAAAGCAGCACCCTAAAGGCAAGGCTGAAGTGCCTGCCAAGCTATTTTATCCCTCTGTAAGCGAGTTCATTTTTCAAATTACTTAGAGCCCTGCCACCTACTGAGCTAGGGGGATTCCTCTTCCATCAAAACAATTCTTCTACAAGGCACCTCGACCGGAGAACATGTGTGGCTTACATGCGTGTATTTCTGGACAGAGCTCCGGTACTACTCTGCACAGCTATTCTGTACAGCTGTTAAAACCCTGTGAGGGGCTGCTGCTACTGCGGTTCCCAATGGGGAGGAGAGGCTGCAGGCGGGCAGTTCAACTGATGTAGCTTCAAGGGAGAGAGTCAGCATAGTATACTGGTTGAAGCACAGGACAACCATGCTGGGGATCAGGGTTCATATCCCCACTCAGCCAGGGAATGCACTAGGTGACCATGGGCAAGTCATTCTCCCAGCCTCAAAGGAAGGCAAAGGCAAAGGCCCTCTGACCAAATCTTGCCAAGCAAACCCTGCGGCTGGTTTGCCTTACAGTCACCGCAAACTGGAAACAACCTGAAGGCACGCAACAACAACAAGCTCCAAGGGAAGGGGTAGGAGGGTGCACTCCATCGATGGGAACACCCATTTCTGAAGGATCATATCTTCCTGTAAGAGTTTACCAATGCTCTCTCTCTCTCTCTGTCCCACCACTTTCACAGGTATATTTGGTGGGGACATGGGAGGAGGCCTTCTTGGTGGCTGCTCCCAGGCTCTGGAGCGCTGTTCCTAGAAAAATCAGACTGGCACCCTCCCTGCTAACCTTTCATAAGAAAGTGAAGACTTCTGTGTTTCAGCAGATTTTTGGAAAAAAAAGATAGCTAATTAGAAAACAAAGCTAAATTCTAAACTATATACTAACAAAACTATACATAAAAAAACACAGTAACCCTAAAAGAAAAAAAAGACATACATAAAGAATAATAAACACTACATAATACCAAAACGCCTTGAACAAAATCTTCCAAAATAAGGTTTCCAGTTTTACCAACACAGGCCTTGAATCCTCTATATAGTGTTTCAGCAGACCTTTGATAGCTACTTGCTGGAGGTGAGAGGGATTTCAGAATGTGCTGCACTATTTGCTGCTATGCTTTTTTAATGGCCTTGCCTTTAACTGCTTTTCAACTCCATTGTTACTTTAATTATATTTTTATAATTCTTGTATGATATGCATTTTAAAATTGTATTTCTTTTAACTTTTGCAAGCCACCCTGAGATGCAGATTATCAAAAAGACAGGGTGAAAATAAATAAATAAATAAATAAATAAAATTTCTTCCCTCCTCTAAGCCAACCCAGTTCAGCCCTACCAATAAGTGGCTCCTCCCGAGGTTTGACAAATACAGCAGCAGAGGACAGGGGGTGGGTTTAGATTGGGTTGCAATTCAGTTGCACACTATCCAGAAAAAGACATACACAGGGGTCAGACATGGAACTGTGCAGATGGAGTACCATTCCCCTGTGTAATGTAGGCTCACAAGCTTTCCTTTACAGTTCAAGGCAACTGAGTGATCTCTCCATTCCCCCTATCTCCAGCCCACCAAATGAACAGAGAAACTCTTCTGTTCATTTTCAGAGGAAACAAAGGATACGCACACAAGGTACACACCTATAATCTCGGCCAATCTGTGGTGAATACTGTCATTGCTATGTGCCTTCAAGGCCTTTCTGATTTATGGCAACCCTAAGGCAAACCTATCACTAGGTTTCCTGGGGGCTGAGAGTATGTGTCGCATCTAAGGTCACCCCATGGGTTTCTGTGGCTGAGCTGGGAAATGAACCCTATTCTTCAGGATCACAGTCCAACACTCAGACCACTACACCACACTGGCCACTCAGGGGTAACATTCAATATGTGTCTACAAACCAGGAAAAATCAGGGAATACTCAACTAATGAAACCAGCACTGAAAACTGAAATACTTTACTTAGTCTGAAGGTTATTCTAACCTTCAGAAAAAAAACAAGCAGTACAGAAATATCAATTACTATCTCTAATTTTCTCTGTTTTGGTTGATTTTCACCCTTTCCCATTCCTTTCCCCCAAAGTAGAAAGAAGAACATTTCCATCACGTTATATATGAAAAGGCTAACAACTTGAATGCATTACTTATCCACTCAGCAACACTATTCCCACTGATAGTGATCGTGATGTCAGTGATAGTGATGGTCTTTCCAATGTCATTTAAAAAATCCTTGTGGAATTTCTAACAATCCATTCCACTCACCACATGTCTCTTTTGCCGGTACAGACCAACAGCTAAAGTATGACTAATTCAACTAGAAGATTCTTTGCGAGCTACATGCACCATTCAGATGTAACATTTTGTTGTTAAAGACAGACGTGCTAAATCATACTATACGCCATGCTCTGTTTTTCTGCTGAGAGAAGGAGACAAGAAAACTCCAAAAGAAGAAGAGATGACACAGCAACCAATGGGTCATTTAAGGGGCAAATTTCTCTCACTCTGCATCCTGATAAGCCTCCAGGGGCAGACAACAAGATATTGATCAAAATGAGAGCATATATATAAATCACTTCTGTACACACCCACTAATTCTAGAGGCCTAACAGAATAGTCAATCCCTTATTCCATAAACATATAAAAAATGCTAAATCACTCTTCTCCAACTGGTGCATAATCACAAATGTACTTACTATAGAATACTGTCAAGGGGAACACAGATTTTTGCATCAGTACAGGAGGACACAAGACAGAGCCTTCTCAGTGGCTGCTTCCACCCCCTGGAACTCCCTATGCTGCCCCCCTCTTGCTGCTTTCTTTTTGTCAGCAGGCAAAGACCTTTTCTGTTCAAACAGGCTTTTTAATGTGTAAGCAGGGAAGCTTCTTACTGGAATGGCGTTTTATACAATTTTGGAAAACTTTTAAGCTATTTTAGGTTGTTTAATATGGTATTTTAACTGTTTCTAAAATTTTATTCAGGTTTTTTAATTAGTTCTCTTTGGAAACTGTCTTGAGAGAAAGGCAGTATAGAACTGAAACAAATAAAAGGAGGACTGTGCTATCAGCCCCCTTCTGATTACAGCTAAGAAGCGCTATCCACTGTTGCTATTCCTGAAAGAAATGCTGCACCTGAATATGCTGATATGAGTCATGAATATGCATTGCTCCTATGAATGCCAGCAGTGTTTAATTTTCAAAGTGAAAGGCTGTTGCTGTGTGCCTTCCAACTCGTGGAGACCCTATCACAGGGTTTTCTTGGCAACATTTTTTTTCAGAGGGGGTTTTGCCTCTGCCTTCCTCCAAGGCCGAGAGAATGTGACTTGCCCAAGGTCACCTAGTGGATTTCCAGGGCCAAGCAGGGGCTGGGTACGGAGACTGAAGCATGAAAAGAGACATCCTTCTACGACCTGGATGCCCGCGGATTAAGGCTATTTCTGCACTAGCCTGTTATAGTGCTATCATCCCACTTTCAACATCCTACGGAATCCCGGAGCTTGCAGTTTAGGGAGGGGCCTCAAAGGATTCCATGGAATGTTGAAAGTGGAATGACAGCACTATAACAGGCTAGTGCGGAAATGGCCTAAGAGATCGAAACTCTGCTTTGAATTGTTTGGTCACAACAAAAAAGCGCCCAGCATGTGCTCTGGGGCCTCTCTTCCAACTGTCACCCCTTGACGGTTTCTGAAACCGAAACTAATCCAAGGACTCCCATCGGCCGCCTTCCATCCGGCCACAATTTCGAGGGGAAAAAAATTACACTTCGAAAGAAGCAGGATGTCAGGCTGGGAAAAATAAACAGCAGAAATAACCGGGGTAACTCTCCCGATTCTCCTTCCCGCCCGCTCCCTCTCCGGAAGGCCACATGGCTGGCCGGGGAGGAGGTGAAACTTCAGCGCGCCCGTCCAAAACACCCCGCTCCGCTCGAGGGAGGATAAGAAGACCCGGCCTGGACCGCTGGCCCGTCCAGACACACAAGGCGGCGTCCCGTCTCACGTCAAGGGCGGGAGGGACGGCAGCCAGCGAGCCAAGGCGGCCGAGCAAAGCAGGCATGCGCTGCGCCCCCCCCGCAGCATCCTCTTCCTCCCCTCCGGCCCCAATCCTCCTCCCCCTCCTCCTCCTCCGTGCGCCGCCACTTACTTCTCCCCCGAGCCACCGGCTTCCTTGCCTGGGCCCGCGCTGTGGCTGTCGGGCGCTTCCGCGGGGGACGAGGAGACGGACGGCGAGGAGGACGGTCCCGCCGGCGGCTGCGGAGGGCCCTTGCCCGGCTCCTCCAGGATCCCCTCCGAGCGGGTGCACAAGGAGCGGACGCCGCCTCCGTCTGCGCCCCCGGCCACGAGCCGCACGGAGGGACGGGCGCCGGCCAGAGCGGGCCAGGCGGGATGCAGCCACCGCAGCGCCGGGCGGCGGCAACAGCCCAAGCCGCCAACGGCCACCGCCGCCGCGCCAGTCTGGCTCAGCCGCACCAGGTCCCTCAGCAACGCGGGGCTCCGGAGCCGCATCATGGTGCGCCGCTCGCCTCGCCTCGCCTCGCCTCGCCCCGCCGCTTCTTCTCTTCCTCCTCCTGCCGCCCTGCCTCTGCTCCCGAAGACAGGCAAGAAGGCAAGTGCCCGAGATGCTGCCGGCCGACCGCGCTTCGCTCACACACCCAACGGGTCCCGCCTCAGAGCCTAGCCCATTGGGCGGAGGCTGCCGTAAGCGTCTGGCGCTTTCGGAGGGGATTGGTCCGTTGGGGACGTCGATCTCCTGTGTCTTTCCCTCCACCGCTGCCCCCCTCCGCTGGCGCCGTCGGAGCCCCTCCCCTCCCTCCCAGGAGAGGCAAAGATGTGGCGCACTTGGAGCTGGGCCTTGCAAAGCAGAGCGGAGCGGGGGGGGGGGTCAAGCTGGGCACTGGGGTAGCCGTGTCCGAGGCCAGTGCAATTTGCACGTACTGATCCAGTAATATGCGTGTAGGCACAACGACAACTTTAAAATATGTATGGAGATAGGCACAACCCTGGCCTGGGCGGGGGGGGGGGAGGGCAGAATCAGAGGTGTAACAGGTCTTTTTTGCCCGCCTTCTTTTGAAGTCAACTATTATCTTGAAACCTGGAGGCCTCCACGCTAAACTATTATAGTGCTATTATTCCACTTTCAACATCCTGTGGAATTCTGGGGTTTGTAGTTTAGGGAGGCCCAAGAGCGCTCTGGCTGAGAATTCTAAAGCCCCCCCCCAAACTGCAAACCCCAGGATTCCACAAGATATTGAAAGTGGAATGATAGCACTATAACAGTGTCGCGTGGAAATGGCCTGGGAGTCACTGTGGCTGGTAGTGGCTGCATCTCTTTATAGATATGCAGCCGTCTTGGGCTGCCCTGGGATACAGATATCATGCAACAAAATGACTGGCTACTAACTTCATTCAGGGAAGCACGCCTTTTAAAAGGAAGAGAGAAACATAAAATGGGAAGTGACACCACCAGGACAAAAGCCGGATGGCAACCAAGCTTGGCTACTGACCAAAGTCTTCCCTAAGGTCATGGACCCTTTTCTCCAAATAATTCTCTGCTTTTACAACAAACGGAGATATCTCCCCATGCTATAAGGACCACAGAACAGATCACTTCACCCTCCTCCGCAACGTGCGTGCATCTTAGATGTGAAAGAAACAGCCCTGTTACGGAGCTCCATGGCAAGTGTTTTAAAAGGAGAAAAGGGAAGAGGTGTCTGGTTGCACTTCGAAGAAGTTATGCTGACAGAACAGTTTCAAAAGCTTACACTCCAGTAATAGCTTACACCAGGGCTTTCCAAACGGTGTGCCGCAACACATTAGTGTGTCGCCTGAAGTGTTGTAGGTGTGTCGCCTACAGTCTTGGAAATGTATGTTATTATTGATAAATCATATATATTTCAATATATATATATATATAAGGTTTTCACGAGATATGTTGTGTCCCCATACATTTTGTCCTTACAATTTACGTGTTTGCATCTCTTATAAGGGGTTAGCCTAACCTCCGGTTTGCTAGTAAAACTGAATTACTGTGTTACCAAATGATGCATGTCCGAAAAGGCGTGTCACCAACAGGAAAAGTTTGGAAAGCTCTGACTTATGCCCAACATCTTGGCCTTTGAATAACAAGCTGGTTTGTCAGTACCACAAGCACAGGCCTATGGGGAAAGGTTATTTTGAAGCCGCACTACACTGTTACAGTGCTATTGCTCCACTTTCAACCTCCTGTGGAATCCCGGGGTTTGAAGTTTACGGAGGGGCCTACAGAATTCTCAGCCAGAGAGCTCTTGGGCCTCAGTAAACAGCAGACCCCCGAGTTCCACAGGAGGGTGAAAGCGGAATAATAGCCCCACAGTGAAGACAGGTCGGAGGGAGTTGCAGGCGTCTCCTGCAGACCAAGCGGTAAAGTCAGCTGGAGTGGTGCATCTTTGGCCCGAAAAGGGAATAAGATGAGGAGCGGGAGGAGGGCGGCCAGCTTGCCCAGAGAGAGGCCCAGGCGGGAAGCTGGGGAGGGACGGAGCCAAGGGCGGGAGGGATGGCCAGGGAAATTGGGCGGCCGGGCGGGCAGACGCGCAGGAGGACACGTAGCCCTGGGATCCCACGGCTGCCGAATTAAACGGAGGTTCGGGGGCCCCGCTGGCCCAGCGCGAAGGGCTCCTCTGAAAGCTTGGCGTCGCCGTGCCAGCATCCCTCCTCCCTCCCTCCGGCCTTCCCCCGCGCGCCGACTTCGTTTTCTTCCCGCGCCCTCCTCGCTGCCCGTGGCAGCTTCTCGCGGCCAGACGCCCCCCCCCCCCTCTCTCTCTCTCGCTCTCGCTCTGGAAGTCTGATGGAGTTGCTGACGCGGAAAGAGCAGAGCGGAGGGCAGACCGCGCTCTGAAGATCGACATTTCCGTTGATTTTTTTTTTTTTTTAATAAATTGTTTCGTTTTCTTCTCGCCTTGAGTTTGAGTCAAGCCTTTGCGAGAGAGGAAAGCGGCGGGGGAGCTGCGTGCAAAAGGGGAGGCCTGCCAAACGCAACCAGGAGCGATCTTCTGCGCATTTCTGTGCCTCGCTGGCTGGAGCGGGCAGGACGTGGTATTACATTTGTTTTCAGTGGAATGGAGACGTTTCTTTCCTCATAGGAAAAAACTCGAAACCCCACATAATTGTGGCGATCATAAAATGATTACTTATCACCCTTGGTATAAAAAAAAAAAACCCCGTTCAGGCGTTTCAAGAGGTGTTAATCTGAACACATCTTCCGTATGCGGCAGTTTCTATTCCTGATTGATGTAAAATGTGTTAGAATTGGAAGGAGCAGCTGTGATATCACGCTATAGTTGCCATGGATACGGTGTACTTTCTGGACATACCGAATGTGCTGCCACCTTCTGGGACAAAGGAGGAATCTCAAGTGATTTGTTAAAAAGTCACGCACAGGCAACAGTACAGTTGGCCCTCCAGGCTAGCTAGGGTTTAGGGGCACGGGGCCTCCACAAAAGTGGGGGGAGGCACAAATGTCAAAATGCGTGTGACTGAGGGAAGGGGGCTGAGGCAAGGTGGGGAGAGCGCGGTCCAGATCAGGTCAGGGAAAGGGGGTGGGTGGACATGGTGGCCCTACGCGTCCCCTCTCACAGCCATCGCCTTCCTTGGGTTCGTGCGGGGCTTTGGAAGAGGGTTTGTGGAGCTGAGAAATGGGGCTGTGAGCTGTCTTCCTCTGGCCTGGCAGCAGCTGGTGGAGGAGGAGGAGGACCAGGGTGGGTTTTTACAGGGCTGCGTGGCTTGATGGGCATTGCCAAGAGGGAAGGTTCCCCGGGAAAAGAAGCACTTGAAGTGGTGATGGGGGGGTGGCAGGGGGTGGAGAATCTTGCAAATAGTCAAATCCGTGAAACCTGCAAATGTGGAGGGCTGACTGTAATTCATACCACAATTGTTAAGCAATTGACAGTTAAAAAGATTTGGGATGAAATTTCTTTAACATCAAAATTCACGTAAAAGAAACTAGCAAGAATGTAGTGGTTCTCTAGTGATAATTCAGCCTTTCGTGGGCCTAAGGTCCATATTTTTAAACAGATATACAAAATTACAATCTCAATGAGCTGCAAGACTAATATGGTTTAAGTCTTGCTCAAGTTGGCATGGAGAAGCTATGGCCCTTCCAGATGTTTTAGACGACACCATTTTGCTTACTTGTGGCCATGCTGATCGGGGCTTCTAGGAGATGAAGTCTAAAACATCTGGAGAGCCAATCATTCCCCATCCCTACAATATACAAAGCTAGATTACAATCACAAAAGTAGCCAGCAAATAAGCACATGTATCTTGCACAGAGACAACATCCTTTTTAAGACTGATATATGGGTTAATAAGGTTTAATTTAACAGAAGTTACTCATTTTGACATTGAAAGTCAAAATGTAAAAGTCTCTTAGGCAGCAGTCTTTGCTAACTTATATGTAAGTAAAGACTAGCTGAATGCAACAAGACTTACTTTCTGGTTAGACATGTTCAAAGGTCTTTGTAAATCTCCTTTGCAGGTTGCAAGGCCAAAGGCTGCCTGGCCAAAACAAATAGAAAATTATAACGACATTTCTTATAGCTTATCCCCACTGTAAAATCTGCTTTCAGTTGACTACTGAAAATCTATAGGTTGTGAACATGTCTATAAATGACATGACAAAAGAAACATGTAAAAGGATGCATATTTCCCTGTCAGCAGAAAATTCAGCCATGGGCAAGATCCTCAGTGCATTAATATTTATTATTTCTAAAATGCTCTGATGCCATGTGCTGCACAACAATGGAATGATTTTTTTTAAAAAAAAACAACTGCCTGCAAGGTAAAAGTCTTACCAAATATTCTGTACACTTGCTGTTATGAAAGAATTTTATAGAACTGCTTGTGCATACACCTGTGTACACACACAAACACACATGAGAATATTTTCAGTCTTTTCAGTAACTTCACTCAAGATGTGTAAATTTGGACAGGAGACATATTTTATTTTATTATTATTTATTCCTGCTGGATTCCTATTCTTCAAATGCCACACGACAAAAAGAAATTTAACAGGAGAAACATTTACTGTAAGTAAATTTCCAAGCTAGAGAAAGGTTAATCATGATCAGAAGAAATTTTAATTGTAGGATCATTGTCCGTATATTGTACTATCAATATAGTATTGAATATTACAAAACTAAAATATTAATCTAATGGAGTAAAGCCTGTCCTATAGCATACACTGCAGAGCCGACTGATGAAGCAAGTCTGCTCTGCTGTGCACACCCTGTAACGATTCACCTTGCTCAAGAAGAACCACATTCAGTCACAGAAGAATAGGTGCATGTCCTAGTACATTGGATATAATTTACATACCCTTTGTAACCCTACTCTGAATACTGTTCTAATGCAAATCACCGCACTGTTATCAGGTTCATCAATGTTTAACTTAATATTATTGTGCATGACCTTATTGAGCCTGCTTGTTTTTTGTTGTTCAAGAGTCTCTGTTTCTGAGCACTGTTGAGCACTATGCAACCTTTTGTTGCTGTTCTATACCTTCAAGTCAACTGCAACCTGGCCAAACATATTCTACAGTATTCTTGGAAAGTTTTATTCCAAGGAGGGTTTTCGTTGCCTTCTTCTTGGCCTGAGAGAATGAGACTTGCCCAGAATCATGCAGTGGGCTTCCATGGCTGAGCAAGGACCTGAATCATGGTCTCCCAGAGCTCTACTCCAGCCCTCAAACCTCACACCACACTAGCTCTCACTGTGCAACTGTAAGTGCTGGTTAACATCTTCCAAACCTCTAAAACACCCTAAAGGCACCAGATCCTGTCTAATCTTGGAAGCTAAGCAGGGTCAACCCTGGTTAGTACTTGGGTAGAAGGCCACCAGTGAATACCTGGTGCTGTAGGATACATTTTAGGGGAAGAAAACCTGAGTATTCCTTGTCCATGCGATTCACAGGGTTGCCATAAGATGACAGGTGACTTGAAGGCACATACACAAACATCTTCCACAGCTAATTTACTGAACATTATAGACCAACCCTATATTTACTCTTAATGCCAGGCATGGGTTTATGGTACCATCCCAGCAGGGAGAGTTCTATGGATACTACAGACCGCTAAAAAGAAAGACAAGTGAATGGACATGCGAGCCAATTGTGCCTGAACTCTCACTAGAAGCCAAGATGACTATTGTGTTGGATATGTCATGAGATGGGATGGCTCATTGGGAAAAATGATAATACTCAGTAAAAGTGGGAGGCTGTAGGAAAAGAGGAAGATTGCTCTACAAATGGATTTATTCAATCTAGGATGCCACAGCCCTGAGTTTGCATGACCTGAGCAGGGCAGGGGCTCGTGAAGGTCTCTCACTGATAGGGTTGACATAAGTCAATGTAGATGTGGTGGCAAATAACAACAGCAGCAGAAGCAGCATGGTTATCATCTCAAGTTCAGGATGGCAGGGGAAAAACACGTGACTAGAAAACTTCCAGATCACATGAAAACAACAGATTATATTCCCAAGATCTCTGGAAATGTGACCAGTGCTCATCATCCACTTCCTATGCCAACAGCAATGCTCCTATACATCCCACAAAAATAAGCTTGTGACAAACCAAACTATACCCATTGTGCCCACCCACACAAACACGCAAAATGCTTCTGCAACACTCTCATACCTTCTTTAGCAGAAGCCCTGCAGAAAACAAACACAAGGGATCAAGTGCCACTTTGGTTGAAAAATACTCTTTCCCCCAAGTAACCAATTGGAGGCTCCAGGACATGCAACACGCATATTTTGCATGTCTGGAGATGGGAGTGAGGGTGGAGGAAGAAATCACATTAGGGGAGAAGAGAGGGAGGTCCTGGGATTGAAACCCATACAGCAAGATCAGCACAGCAGTTCCCCAACTGACGGGTTCAGAAGGAGTGGCCCCCATCTCACCCTGCTCCTTGGGCACCCTGTGCCATCAGGGTGTCCACCTTTAAGGATGCACAAGTGAGATGGATGCAACTGTCCTCCAGCATTCTCCATAATGTAGACAGGCCCATCTCCATACAAAAGAATACATGAATACCCTCTGACGTCAGAATGTAATATTCAAAAAACAGTGGGAGAACAGCACAGGCTTCCAGGACATTCTGTTACTGACCTTAAAGTAGCAACTTCAAAAGAAGACAGAGTGCTGGGCTACAATTTTAATAGGAGGTTCTAGTCTAGTCATCAGAGGTTTGACCAACACTGAAATGAGATTGTTCTGTACATGTAGGTGAGGTGGGGTGGTAGAGAAATCTTACCCTTTGCTTCAGGCAGCAAAATGTCTTGTCTCTTGGTGAGGCCTGGACTATGTTTACATGATATTTCCATTCCCTAGACAGTATGAGAATGGCTTAAATATTTAAAAGTACAGTTTGTTCCCACTTTGTGGAGACAATGTTTAATAGTAGTAGTAGTAGTAGTAGTGATGATGATGATGATGATGATGATGATGATGATGATGATGATAATAATAATAATAATAATAATAATAATAATAATAATAATACCAGGCTCTTTTAGACCATGTCTGTTCCAAATTTTGAATTTCTAATTTCTGTGGAAACTAATATTAATTACAAGCACCCTTCCTTTAAAAAATGTATATCACAATTCTGTATCCCATAATTTGTTAAAAAAAATCCTTCCTGCTCTATGCACAGTTTCTTTTGTTCATTGTTAGATTTTGACTTTCATTATTACAGTGCAGGGGAAACTTTATTAATCCCCTAGTAAAAAAATAAGTCTGGAGAGATCTTTTCAGTTCAGGCACATCCACCAATAACAGTCTAATGGAAACTATAAATCCGCTCAGCTGATCTGCAAGCCAGATAATAGATAAATAGCAGAAATTAAGGATTATCTTGAAAATGACATGGAAATATTTACTTTGCTATTTTAAGCAGTTTGGATAGTTGCTCCCCAGCAGATGCAGAGGGGGGGAAAGACTCTGGGAGGAAGCTAAGGATCTGTGACATTCATCCTTATTTCTAGGAGCAAAATAAATTCTTCTCAGTAAACTTGAACCATGCTGCCAAGTCAACACAGCTTATCCATGTGGATGTAGGCAGTAGATCCACTGGGCGTATAATTTCATCAGAGAAGGTTATTTTTAGCATTCCACATATATGTATATTATTCTGCTGCCAATTACAATTATTTGTTGGAGTAATTCCAACTCATAAGGGAATAGTTCAGATTCATTCGATTCCTCTGAGGAAAAAGAACAGAAGTGCGAGCCGTAACTATGGTAATTTTAACCTAGAAAGCTTGTAAAATATAAAAAATAAATACGTTAGAATTGTAATCTGATAGGCAGAATGAAATATGTTACATGAAAGGAGGGACAGGGAGATCTCAAATAGTACAAACATGATATTATATGCCAAATACATTATATACAAACATGATGTTACATAACATACTTCAATGACGAAAACATGTTTTATATTTCATGTGCTTTCCCAAGTCCTAAACAGACTAGAACTTTCTACCTGCCAGGCTGAATCGACCTTTGCGTGGGCCCTGAAGTGTGCTCCCACCACTGGACGTGTAGGTTTTCCCCATTGCAGAAGGGGACAAATGGCTCAAGCAACTCTTGCTTTTCCTTCACCCTCTCTCAATAATGAAAGTCTACTATCAGCAGGTGGAAGGACTGGCTCTACCATTAGAAAAATGTAAAGCAGCCTCCATGAATGCCATGAAAGGGGAGCAAACTAGTAAACCTGGATGTTGGATGATTATAATAGCAGCAATAATAGTTGTTTGATAATAGTGGTATATAATAATGGGGATGAGATACTTGTGAGATTTTCTGCCTCAGGTCTTGAAATAACCTAACTAACCATAGGTAGTATGTACTTTGACTTGGGCCAAGTGTGGGGCTCTGCCTTTTGCTGCTGTAGCTGAGGGATCGAAATAGCTTAGGCCAACACTGTCAGACAGGCAGGACATCCTCACACATAAAAAAAGAGAGGAGGAAGAAGCAGTGGTGCTAACAGTGCTGACAGAAGCATTCATATGGCTAGAGAAGAGAATACATAAGCAGAGAAGAGGAGGCTCTGAGCAACTACCTGACTGCACCAAATGATGATGCCACCAGGCCAGGTCTCTGCTGGCAAAATTTCGTCCTGCAACAAAGATTCTTCCTCAAGGCCTCTGTTCAACAGTAACATAGGGAGCTAACCCCGTTAGCAGACCCCATCCCGGGGAGTATAATTTTCATCTAAAAATGCATCTAAGCCAGAGGTGACTGGGCTGGTGCCTAGACAGTCAGGCTAGCAATCGGACAAAAGATCAAAGACCCGAAATTTCCCCTGTCATGTCTCCATAGGAAACCTCGGAAAGGCACGTAAGCACAGGTAATGGGCCATCAGCACAACAATACTTCGGGGAGATTGCCTGATTCCCCCCAGAATGCTTGGAAGAAAGCGAGACATATCAAAGCAAGGTCCAGTTACACGGTGCGACCATTGGGCAGCCATCAGGCAGCTATCATGCAGCCTTCAGGCAGCTGTCACACCATCTTCATCCTTCAGTTTCGGCCATTTCTGTGGAGACGGTCTGCCCCCAAGGCATGTTTAGCCCTATAACTAGACCCCGTTTTTGAGATTCCATTTCGGAGCTCTCCCAGGCTTGACTGGCAGGCTGTCATTCTGTCAGCTGAGACCCCCCTCAGCCCTCTCTCTATGCTGAGTTTTTCTCTCTGCTTGTCTTTTCCTCAAGTCAAAGACTTCTGGACAGGTACAGTATCACCCCTTTTCACATTCCCTCCACTTTTCCCCTATCAATTTCCACCTCTTTCCATCTCGATATTCCTTGTGTGCTTGCGTGAGCCTTTGACTCTGAGTGAATGTGTTTGAATATATTATTTAATAAAATATCTCGATTGAACTTTTAGCCTGGTTCTTTTGCGATCTGACTCCATAGACGCTGGGTTAAAAGATCTCGCTATGTGTTGCCCTGCCCCCTGCATTTGTTAAAAGCTAGTGCTTTGCTAATTTCCCAAATTTTGGCATTTTTAGAGCAAATCAGGATGTCCCCTCAAGGACCCCCTCAAAAGTCAGGGTAACCCGGAGGTTATTAAATAGGCTCAAGTTCAGTCATGGAGTGCTGTCTGCACATGTGAAATAGCCACCCCAATCAAACATACAGGTAAAGCTTTTATATCACCTGGCAGCACCTCCAGGGAATTACTTTTCAATGGAGCCAGTTCACAGATCTAGCAGCAAATCACAGATGAATCTTCAGCCTCTGTCACCAGGGCTGTTCTCCTATGCCAACATATCTGTGAATAAGGTGCATTGACTGCAGTGATACTTACCTCTGGGTGGACATCTATTGGGATATGTATCTATATCTATATCTTTCTATTCACAGGTGAACTGATTAAAAGCCTAAAAGCTGCCTTGCTGGAATTCATCAAACTCCTGTCTAATTCAACACTTTGAGTTGGCTCCAGACCTAAATCATTTTTACAGCAGACTGAGGGAGATCAATGGGACTTAAGTTGATTTTGGTAAGTATGACTAAGGCCATTTCTGCACTAGACTGTTATAGCGCTATTATTCCACTTTCAACATCCTATGGAATCCTGGGATTTGCAGTTTAGTTAAACTGCAAACCCCAGGATTCCATAGGATGTTGAAAGTGGAATAATAGCACTATAACAGTCTAGTGCAGAAATGGTCTAAGTCTGTATCCAACCTTCTGACTCCAGTAATGGACCAGATGTCAGTTTGTGCTGGAATTGCTCTTTATTAAGGATTGATTGAATAAATTGGGTCCTCCTTTTAAAACCAGCAACTGTGGAAGAGGTCTAACTCTTACCACTTCTCCTCAGAAAGCAGCTAAATAGACTGAACACAAAACTTGGCAGTGTTCAGAAAAGTCACCTGGAAGGTGCTCCATGCCAATTTGGGTTAAAAAAAAAAAGAAATTGTCTATTTCTGGAAGTTTAAAATTTGATAAGTG
This sequence comes from Cyclura pinguis, assembly GCA_030412105.1. Lineage (NCBI taxonomy): Eukaryota > Metazoa > Chordata > Lepidosauria > Squamata > Iguanidae > Cyclura > Cyclura pinguis. Next base: position 209,734,935 of record CM059599.1, read on the forward strand.
ATCTCATCAGTTTGACAGGTATTGCCTGTTTGTTTTTCCCCATATAGACTTTACATTTTATTGGTCAGTTTCTCTATTTGGATAGTATTTTTCTGAGGAAAATGATTTGTTATGTCACAGGAAGGAGATGACCTAGCAGAGGTGATGTCTGCAATTCTTCTAAAGATTTTTGTGTACGTATGTGTCTATGGGCCTTCAAGTTACCTGTTGACTAATGGTGACCCTGTGAATTTATAGGATTTTCTTAGGCAAGGAATACGCAGAGATGGTTTTCCCAGTTCCCTGCTCTGAAATATAGCCTATAGCATCTAGTACTTGTTGTAGGTCTTCCACCCAAGTACTAACCAGGGCTGGCCCTGCTTAGCTTCCAAGATCAGATGAAATCTGGTGCCTTTGTAGAGTATTTAGGCCACTGCTTATGCATATATTAGGTGATTTAAAGGAAGATGTGCTATTCTAAGGAGCCAGTGTGATGTGGTGCGTTCAGTGTGGGACTATAGGAGACTAAAGTCCTAATCCAACAATATCAAGAAGTGACATTCTACAGTGTGTTGTAAATCTCTATATAAATTTATTAGATAATTTGCAGTGAGTAGCTTATTGGGAGGGTGAGGGTAGTGGAATGTCAGTGGTTATTGGTTGAATGTTTAAGAGACAGCATTTGGAATGTGATATTTGGGGGAAGCTAGGGTGTAGCAATTGTAGTATGATCTTGAGCAAGTAACACTTTCTCAGCCTCAGAGGAAGGCAAAGGCAACCTCACTTTGAATAAATCTTGCCAAAAGAGCCTCGTGGTAGGTTCTCCTTAGGGTTGCCATAAGTCAGAAGTGATTTAAAGGCACACAATGACAAAAAATGTGTGCGGAGAAGGAATAGACAGGGTCAGCATTACAGTGGACCCTCCGTATCTGCTGGGGTTCATTTCCAGGGCCCTCTGCTAATGGCAAAAAATATGAATGATCGCATCCCATTTTATTAAATGCCAGTGATGTCCATGCAAATGCTTCAGCATGTCTATGTTCATGTCATCACCATTTTAGGTACAGGATGCAATACTCTGGAAATCACAGATCCAAAGGCTGCAGATCTGAAGCGTCGACTGTTTTTCAGCTGCACAGACTTCATACATCTGTTCCAGTGAACAAACAAATCTGGGACTTGGGTCCACCATTGCGCTACTGAAATCCATCCAGAATGAAAAGAGTTCTAATCTCTCACTCCTCTTGTCTTTCTTTTTAAATTTTTACTTCTTAAAATCCTTCTCAAGTTTTGCATTCCTCCAGCACCAATCTCATCAGTTAGACTTAGTGATACATCTGTTTTGTCATGCCCCTGTCCATGTTATTGGCAGCATCTTATCTTTGGAATTCATTGGCTTCAGAAGTTTTTATGACTCACTTCCTCCCACATGTCCATTTCTCATGCAGGCTTTCTAACTTACAGATACATTTAATTTAGTGCTTCTTGTTCCATTATCTGTCCTTACTCTTTTAGGTTCCTTGTGTGTTTATGTAGATGGCATAAGGCTTATTTGGAGTAGCGTGTAGTGGTGGCAGGGAGATCTCAGAGAAAGCTCTCAGCAGCTGATAAAGCAGCTTTCTCACCTGGCAGAGAAGGCTTCTGCTGCCGGGCCCTCCATCTCTGTAGTGCACACAGCCATTTTATCCTTGCTGTTGTGTTACTGCTTATAGCAGTTGTGCTATAGCATCATGACCTATGTCTCCAGTCATGTTTGACGATACAGCCGTATCTGTTCAGACTTTTTGGAAAGAGATTTAAAATTTAAGGATTCAGATTAGACATATGTCAAACAACAAAAGACACCCCACAAAGTGTGGGTGGAGGGAGGAAAATTGCCACAGTGAGATTAGTGTTACCCTGATTTCTGGGGTCCCGTGGGGGACACTTCAATGTGCTCCAAATAATGGGGAATGGGAATTAGCCAGAGCACAAGCTATAGCACTACGAGAGGCAGGGTAACCTAGCGAGATCTTTTACCCAATGTTTACGGGGTCGGGCCGAGTCCAGAGCACGACACAATAAAGTTCTAATTTAGTTCTTTTATTTGTAAAGTCACAGCGCACTTGCGTTCTCACTCACACGGAACTAAGAAATACTGCGTATTTGCGTACTCACACACACGGACCTAAGAAAATAAAGGGAGGAAAGCAGATAGGGGATTGTAAGAGGGAGTTTTTGGGGAAATACAACACCTGATCCTGTAGCCCGGGTGGTCTGAAGAAAGTCTGTAGGAGCGGAGATTCTCAGCACGTGGAAGCTGAGGGGAAGGCTTGGCAAACGGAGTGGCAGCAAGGCAGGATGGAAGCCGAGAGCGATCCGAAGAAGCACTCAAAATCAGGGGTTCTTATAGGGGAAAATGTGCCTGTAGGGTAGTCCGTTCCTGGGGAAAACAATGGGTTTCGAGTTGGAGACAAAGCCTCTGAAAGGTCAGTTTTTAGCATGATTTTGATGGCGCTGTCAATAGCGCAGACAGTATGCAAATAGAAAGTGCTTGACAGTTGAGTAGTCAGAAGTGCTAATCTTGTCAAGCTGCCTGTTTGGGGCAGAGAATCCTTTATATGCCTCGTGCATACTTAATGTAGGTTTAAAGTGTACTTGCCTGGAGGTCTCCTGAAGCTGCGTGCCGGAAAATTACTGGCCTGCCTGGATTTGTTTTGTATTTTTCAGCTTGTTCAGCCATGTCTGTGTGCGTGCTTGTCCGGGGGCCTCGCAAGCACGTGGCGGGGAGCGGTTTGGAATGGCCAATTCTTTAATATAAAATCATATTTAGTAGACCTCGGGTTCGGACTATGCACGACAGTAACATTAGTATCCAGGAATAACTTATTTCAAGCAAAAGGGGTAAATAAAAGTGCCTATAAATCTGACATCAGAAATGGCAATATTGAGAAAGAGGTGGGAGAACACTCAATCCTGCAAGACATTCTTCCAGCAACCTCAAAATTGTCCTCGTAGAACAAAGAAATTTTCAGTGGATATTACAGAAAAATACCGTTGCATTACAGTTCATTAGGATGTTCTAATTTATCACCTGAGGCTTGAAACAGAATAATCATATTACTAATATGCTTATGTGGTGCTAGAATACTACTAATATGCTTATGTGGTGCTAGAATATTTATGTTGTTATCAGCAGTTTTGTAAACGGTCAGTGTTAATACTGTAATTATGACTCTGTGTACTTTCTGCATTTTCTCTCTAATCTCATTGTCTGCAATCCCCTTTCTTTCCCTTATGTGTACTGATACAACATCTTGAAATTGTGAATAACACTTTATGATAGACAACTTGAAATTCTGGATAACACTTTATGCGTCTGTTGAAACAGGCTGTAGTCCAAAAATGTATATTACAATCAATTTGTCATTCTTTGCCACAGGATTCTTTGTTGTTTCTATTGCGCCTTCATATGGCGAGCCATCTCTCTCTAAGGATTATGATATTCTAGTTCCCCAGAGCCAGGCATCCACGTTGCCATATACTGCAAGTTACTCACTCAGAGTTACCTGCATGCATGCCACATTTCAGATTCATGATTTTGCTGCTATGGTGAAAACAGACAGACAGGCAAAGACAGACGCACCCACAATCTCTTTTTTTTATTATTGTAGATGGATCTCAAGAAATTGCTTCTCTTGAATGTTTGCTAAATTGAACAAAGCAATCAGGGTGCCATGGCTCAAAGCAATCTGCTGTTCAGAGGTATTCACAGAATGGCCTCTTAGAAATGAAAGATTTACTAGACCTATAATTTAGATATGGAACAATGCCTACAGATTTACGCATTGCATGTGACTGGAACTCTGCCAATATTGTTTGAACCTTTGGTTTGCAAACTTTAACTAACCAAAGTTGTTAGCTTTTTTTTTTTTTTTTTTTTGGCAAGCAGACAATTTATAATAGATTGAACATTTAAAGGCACTGACTGGAAACTGACCACAGTGCTGCCAAAGGCAACTGGACAATTGCCACTCTTTAACTGACTTTCCTTCAGTTGGACACAGAAGAGGGTCATATCACTGTGCTATAATGCTTGTTCGTTACTTGAAACCCAACACAAGCTCAGCTAGAACGTATGCTGCCGCTCAGGAAAGGAACCACAAAGTCCACGTGATCATCAGCATGGTTAATGAGCAATATCCATTTTTTGCCACAATAGTACCAGAATTTTGTGATGAAAGAGGTAACAGCAGGGGGCCTTATGTTACCTTGGGGTGGGGAGAAAGAGGAAAGGAACAGGAGGGGTATGTATTATCTACTATATAAAAGTCAAAGTTTGTCTGTCAGTCTGTCTGTTTGTCTGCATCAGGCAGGCCTAGATCTCATACAATTGGCTGTGTGAGGCGAGAAGACCTCATATGATTGGCGGTGAAGATTCTATGGAATCCTGGGGTTGGCAGTTTAGGGAGGGGCCTTTAGAATTCTCAGGCAGACAGCTCTTGGCCCTCAGGCCGGTTGCTATGGAGATGAGGCCTGGCAGTAAGAAGGAGGACAGTGTATTCCCTCAAAAACCAAACCTCTGTTATGTTAACAACTCTGAATACAGATTGGATTGGGGAATATGGGGAAAAGTTACAGGTACTGGAATAGGCCGGTCGCTATGGAGAGGAGGTCTAGCAGCAAGGTGGAGGGCAGTGTATTCCCTCAGGAACCCAACCTCTCTATGTTAACAACTCTGAATACAGATTGCATTGGGGAATATAGACTAGACCTAGCAGCAAGGAAGAGGACAATGTATTCCCTCAGGAACCCAATCTCGGTATGTTAACAACTCTGAATACAGATTGCTTTGGGGAATATGGGGAAAAGTTACAGGTACTGGAGAAGACAGTTTGGTGAGTGAGGAAAACAAAATCCCGGGTAACGCTGGGTAAATATGCTAGTCTCATATATTAGGCAAAAGGAGGTGGGAGAGTGTTGTTGTTCCGAAAGGGTCTTGCCTGTGGGCTTCCAAGATGCAAGTCTTTCTTGTACCTATCATAGGCAACCGGGTTGGCCACTATGCAAACAGATTAATGAACTAGATGGAGTTTTGTTCTGATTCAGCAGAGTTGTTCTTAAATTTTCTTGACATCATTCAGGTCAAGATAATGTATAAAAAGTGAAATCTTCAGGCTCAGCGAGGAACAGTAAGCTCTGAATGGCATGCCACCAGCTGACCCACAAGGCTGGCCTTCTTTTTTATATGTAGTCTTTCTTCATGAGTCATGGGAGAATGCTTCCAGACCTGAATGCCCAGGAAAGATCACTACAGTAGAGAAATCTTCCACCTGATGCTGAGCATCACTGGGTGTTACTACAGCATTGCATTTGGGTTCACAGTGCCTACAGCTTTATCTTCCAGTTTCTGTGCGTTTGCAGTGATTTTGATTCAGAACGTTTAGGTATTGGGTATTTTATTTTTATTTCTTGCTCTTTCTTTTTAAATGCTATAATTAGTAGATTCAGGAAGCACAGTATTGCTTTTATTTTCAGTCCACTGGTTCTCCAATCCAACCCTGGCTGGGTTTTTAAAAGAGCTTGTGCTTGGTGTACAAACCCAGCCCTTTGATTTTTTTTTTAAGTTCCTGTAGAACACAAATGGGAATCTTTGAAACATTTAATTGCATATCTCGTAAAAATCAATGTTACATGATCAGATGGCATTGACATCTGATTGTGCATTTTGACAAACACCAGACTTATACTTTATTTTTATTAATTTAAAAACTTCTATCTTACTCTTTTTCACAGGATTCCAGGGTGGTATACTATACAAAGAATTTAAAACATTTCCAGATTACCTGCTGATCTTGATCCTGCCAGTTGTATACATGGATATGTCTGCTTATGAGCCTCTAATAGTTCCTGCAATCTGAAATATGAGAGATTCTTTTTATGGCTTTCTGAAAAAACCAGCTGATCCAAATCAAGTTTCTACTTTCAGAATCTCAGCTCTAAAATGCACACATCAGTAAGCCCTCCCTGATGTTTTAAATCCAATTAGCTTTATGAACCTGCAAAATGAATCTAATTTAGAAAAATGTTAAATGTAACATTTCACAATGGGCAATCCAAAAAAAAGCCAATAATATGTCCATGCATATCTGAAAATAAACATTTTACTACACAGAAAATTTCCTTTCTAATGTAGTTTCATAAATATTGAAGTCATGAGGGTACTGTAGTTATAAAGTATTCCATAGGAACCCTTCTTTGTAAACTCATATGCTTTTAATATGGCACCCATCTTGGTGCCATTGCAAGAATCAAATAGCTATGTTGTTGTAGCAGAATAAACAGTTACAAGAAATACTTCCCCCTCATATCCAATCAGGCTCTAGAATACAATAGAAAGAGATACACATTATGCAGCATTGATGTGGCACTCTTCCAGATAATGTCAAAAACACAGCTTTCCTCACTAGCTGAAGTTCTAGATGGCTCTTCGAGAGCATTGATGCCTACTGTCTTTGTAAGTCAAGATCCAAATATGCACACTTCTGAATCAAAAGGAGAGTTTGGAGCATCCGTATCCCTGAAAAGGGAGAATATACTCCATCCATATTTAGAAGCAGTGACTCAGACAGTGCATCTCACAGAGAATGCCCTAGATAAAGGGTGATGTCAGTGCATTCTGCAGGCCATTTTGAAACCCTCTCAAGCCTGCTATGAAACTCCAGAACCCCATTCACACAAAAATTAAAATTGGGGGCAACCACATGCCCCCAAATTGCTACAACCCCTCCCCCAAAAAACACAGCAGTCAATACTGATTTGCTCTCAACTCAGCAGATTTTGAGCCAGTTTCAAAACCAGATGTTTGATCACTTTGGGGCTGCCTAGAATGTGTCGGTGCAGTCCCTCCCAGGGGGTGCATGGACAAAAAATGACTCCTGCTCTGGTACAATTGCCCGCTGTTACCATAGAGAAATCAGAGGAAATGCCCCCATTGATGATGCTTCCTCTGTCCACTGCTTTCAAGAATATTTCCTAGTCCACCCTTCTCAAGAACAGACGACTCCTGCCCCAAACTTCCTCAGCATTTAGGATCTCACTACACATCCGTTCTAGAGGCATCTGGGGACTGCACTGGAGCACATGCCTTGGAAACAGAAAACCACAGAAAACCATTCTCCTCTAGGATGACAGGAGTGTAGCAAACACTCCTCTCTTCTTTCTAGAGGAGTATTTAAGATTCAGTAGTCGTCAGACAAGGACTGCATTACAACCATCCCAGTCTTCTTGTTCTCTGACACCCCCTTTCTCTAGGCACAAATGGACTTCAGTGTCTCTGCAGGAGGTCAGCTGGTTTGTTATGGCTCTATGTCTAACAATGTGCTGTCCCAGGTTCTGACAGTGGAATTATACTGGCTCCTTCTGTCTGTTTCCTCCTGGACTGGCACACTCAGCAGTCCTCTGTCGAATAAACATGCATTTGGCTTCTCCAGCCACCTCAGCAGCCACATCACATTGTGAGTCTAATCTTCACTGCTTAGTCCCAAGAGCAGGCAACTTGGCTAGTAGACTGCTCATAGATAGCAGGTGATGCTTTGCTGCCTGAGATAGAGAAGCAAATGGTGGCATTTGTGCATGTGTGCACATACGTATACATATGACGGTGCTTAGTACCAAACATCAGTGAAGTGAAGTTTTTTTTTAGTATCTGAGGTACAAAAAAAATCTCAAAAGCACCTCTCTTCCTCTGTGGGGTTGGAAGTACAATGACAATAATTTACTAATTGACTGTCTGAGATGACCATCAAAAACCTAATCATCATCATCATCATTGTGATCAATAAGTTCTTCAGATTCAGGAACAGCAGCATACTCATGAGATTTATATTTGCTGGTAATACCCATCTTTTGTCACCTGACTTGCCAGGCTTGAAATTCTGGTGTGAGTATCCTAGCTGGAACTGTCTGTAATTCCCTCCTCTGGTCAGCATTTCTTGTGGCATGGGGAACAATCTGTGGTTAAAATCAATCTTTCTATCTCACACAAGGAAAAGCCCACATTCTTGGGGTGCCTACACCTTTATTACACATATTGCAAAACTCAAAAAAAAAAAAGAAAAAGAAAAAGAAAAAGAAAAAAAAAGAACTGGTATCAGGAGCAGATATGAATAAGCAAACAAAGAAGAAGAAAAAAGAAGAAGCCATCACCTGAATGTCTTCCATATCCAATGAGTTCTCTTTGAGAAAGTATAGAAGTAGAATGATGGTGTAACCCTTGTATCAACAGCTCTTTGCATGTGACAGTCACAGAGTCCATTCATTTGGAAGTTCTTGTTTAACACTGATAAATTTATCTTATCAACTTGACCTTCACTGATATGCAATATTCCTTGACCAATTTAAGTGTATATACACATGGAGACTGCACCTGATTAGCTGACACCGGTTTAGGAGCAGCTAAACTGCCACAAGCTCTGCATGGGGACAAAACTTTTCAAGAAAAGTACTGTGTCACCCCTTCAGAGTCGTCACTGTGACTTAATGTTGCCGCTGTTAGCACGTTGTCATCAGAGTGTACAGTTAACAGAAACATATTCTCCCTGTAAGCTTATGCAAAAATTATCTGAAGAACACTACTTTGGTGAGCTGGCACAAACCATACCAAACTAAGCCATATGAGACATAAACCCTGCGATCAAAAGATACATTGTGAATTAACGGTTTTGTTGTGTTACACTGTATTTTAATGTGGTATTTGTTTTGTGAGCTTCCCATTAAAGTAATCACACATTGGAGCAGACCTGTCATTAGGCAAAGTGAGGCAGGTGTCCCAATAGTGGCAATGGGCCTGGCTATTCTTCTTCATAGGAGGACAGAGATCATAGGGTTACCAGATCTTAGAATTCAGCCCTGAGTATCATGGCCTGGACTCTCTTCTCCGGTCCCCAGGGTGAGGGGAGGAATCTTCAGGGCAGGAGCACTGTCTTGCAGTGTATGCCTGTGTTTTCTCATTGGTTAGACTTGCTTTTTTTTATTTCAATGACACATTCTATGTAACTATGGTTTATAATAGAAGCTACCACTTGTAACATCACCTTGTAACATCTCCAGAGCTGACTTCCTGTGACGTCACAAGGCGGTGCCTTAGGTCCCACTTTTTGGGCCTGAAATCTCCTAATCCGGCAATCTTAAAGATGTCTGTTCAGGCAGTCTGCCCTGAGCAACTTTAAGTTAACCTCAAGCTCAGTGGTGGAGCTTGGAGTGCGCGGGGGGGGGGGGGGGCAGGTGGGGGCGTGGCCACGGTGTGGGGGGCAAACCGCTCCCATCGCACCCCGCATCCCTACGCGACTGCTCAAGCTTACTCAGGTACAGTAGAAAATGCTATCCCATTAACCAGTGTTGAAGAAAGTTTTACCTGCCAGTCTGGCTAAGGGTAGAATGAGGAAAAGGACTTATCTTGTCTACTTCAGGTAGAACATTTCATGGCCAAGACCTACCTAAGTAAACTGAGAAAATAAAAGTCTTCCTCTTAACTCCCTCTCCACTCTGCTGAATGTGCTTATATTGTGCAGCTGAACCATGGGCTTTTGTGGAACATGAGCAGATGGCTTCAGTTACAGCAGCAAAGCAAGCTGTTCTTTATTTTAATGTTAAAAAGATACTATTTCATTTATTTCTTTATGTAATCCAGTTCAAGGCCAGTCTTAATATCATGCCTAGTGAGGCAATTGCCTCAGGGGACAGATGGCATTCCAAACATTCTTCCAAAGTCCCTTGACCACAGCTGTGGTGGAGGGTGCTATGCCATTGGCAACATCCAAGAAAGACCTACTTGCAAATCCACTTTGTTTTCTTGCAGAGACGATGGGAGGAACATCATCATTTGCTTCAGGCAGCAAAATGTCTTGGGCCAGCTCTCTCGTTACACAAATATTTCTCTTTTTCTCCTAGGACATCAAAGTGAGACATAGTTCCCTCTCCAAGTTATCCTCACAACAAGTCATTTGGGTTTAGAGAGTGTCACTTACCCCCAGTCCTCCAGTGATATTTATGATCCTGTAGGGATTTGAACCTGAGTCGCTACTATAGTTTGGTGGTACCCAGAACATAAACTTCTGTAGACTCATCTATTTTGTTCCAAAAGACATTGTACTATCTGGTGTATCTGAACTGATGTTCCTCATCCGTGTGCTGAATTATATTGCCACTTAAGCATGTAAATATTTGCACACATCTTCTGGGTACATTTCACCATCATTATTATACTGGCATAGGTGGTAGTGATAGAAGGTAAAATTCTGCAGGTGCAGCAGCCATCAAGGAGGCAATCTGCTGGAGAAATAGGATATCTGACAGATTTTGTCTGCCTTCCTTCAGCATTCCATGCCGCACCACACTGGAAAAAGTACAACCACTAGCATAACGCATCAACCAGCTTCCAATGTAAGCATTTACTTAAGTTATTTGCCCACCATACTTATCAGCCTGATTCAGTTTGGTGGGTAAATACATGCTTTTTCACTTCTACTCCCTCTCCTGCCCTCTCTTATCAAAACGTTCATAGTCATGGCAGTGGTCCAGTTCACTGCAACTGGTCTGATAGTGTTCACTTCTGCAAAAGAAGTGTATGGTAGTTTTTAGATATCTTACCATTCTATTTCTTCCAACTGTTTGTACTGGCTGAACCTAAGCAGTGCTTCTAGCCTGAGCTGACCTGGATAGCTTGTCAAGAGAATAACTCTCTGTGATAAGAGATAGTCCCTTTTATTAAAAATGCTGGTTGCAGAGTCTCACAGAGGAAGGCCAAAGCCTTGAATGATGCTGAAAAGGGGGAAAAAGGTGTTTGTTTGTTTTTCTTTACTGTGAGCAACCTATGTTGAATTGCTTCTTATTTGAAAAATGAGTATATGAGACAATTCCATATATACAAACCAGTAGTATGTGTGTGGGCAGGTGAAAAAGGAAAATGGTTTTGTGGGTGTCAGTAGAACTATAGTTATGCCTTGCCGGTGTTAAAACCTAGATACTTCTCTCTGGATGCCAGTGGAGAGTATTTTGGATGGTAAGGAATGAGGATCTCAAGGTATGGAAACAAAGCAGGAGAGTTACTCAAGAGCTATTGTAACCCATGATTTATGATGCTTGGACCCTGATGGGAATTACAATGTATTGCTCTGACCTCATTGTCTGATTTTAATATTCCAAATTTTATGATATGAGACAAAGCAGCTGAGGAAGACTGAGCTAGGTTGAGATAACCTACTAAAAATGCCCTTATGTTTCAACATTATAGAATGCCGCTTATCAGGACAGGCAATACTGTTTTACTTTTAACGAGCCATTACTCTGAGCATATTAGACAGTTCATAATATCTAGCAGCAGGAATGCCATTACAAGATCGGCAGATGGAGGACACTGAGCAGCTACTGATGTTTTTGTTGTAGCTTTCTATTGCTGAATTTCTGCTCCCCTCTATTCAATAATAGTCTTATGATCTAAGGCCTTGAACCTTTAGAAATGCCTGAGTATCATGAGATAAAGCTGCTTGTGCAGGCGACACTGGAGAAAAACTAAGGAAATCAAAGAAACAATTCTGTTTCACGGTTCTTGAATTCTGAGCATATAGCCTGGTTTTCCTTCTGGTATATGTTTATTGTTTAAAAGTACCAGAGGCAGTACACTTCTGTATATCAGTTGCTGTATATCAGATGCTCTTGAACTTGATTCCTGCTGATGGGCTTCCCACAGACAACTGGTAGACCAGTATGCAAACAGAATGGCAAACTGGACCAAACTGATCCAGCAAGATTTTTGTGACGTTCCTATAATAAAAATAAACAAATAAACAAATAAAATGCACCATCTATGATGAAAAAATGTGCTGAAACACATTTGTTTCTTCTCCATAGGGGGAAAAAAATCTGTCTCATGTATCTATTTTCTGATGGCATGCTACCAGAGGCATTGTACAATGTTCTGTTGTACTCTAAGGTCATTTGGTGTTTGTTTGAAGAAGATTGTAATCTTTCAAACCATTCCGAAGCATGAGAGCACCTAGTGATGACTGAGTGTTTATGACAAAAGAAGGAGAAATAGTCAACTCTGACCTGATTAATCATTGAACAATACCACATAATTATTTCATTACGGAGGTGCTTTTGCTCTGTGCAGCAAAGGGCACATGCCATAAATGTGTGTAAACATAGCATAGCTAGAAGGACAAATATGCTATATAAATGTCAACATCTGTAATATATTCATTTGGTTCTTTTCTCGGTAAGAGTTCGTATAGGCTGCTTTTAAAGTACAAAAAAGTCCTCTCAAGGTGACCCATGATATACATAAAAGGTCAATAATAGGCAATTAAAATTCAATTAACTATAATTAATATGAGCCAAATGGCTCAATATAAGCCATTAATATGAGCCAAAGAATAGGTGCAAGAATAGGTGCAAACATTAGGTCAATAGAGCATTTAAGCAGTTTCTATCAAGTCCCTCCTTAAAGCTTAGGGAGAGGACCACTGAGAATAAATGTGTTTTCAGGGATTTTTGTGAGAAATGAAAAGGAGAGGCTGTTAGTACTACAGCTGATAATGAGAAAGCATGGTGTCACCCCCAAAAAGCTCTGCTTCTTGTTCCTGAAAGTCCAATTGTTCATAACAGTTGGCAAACAAGAAGGACGTCAGCTGATGACTTCAGAGTGGGGGAAGGATGGTGTAGGTGAAGCATTTCTTCAGATAACTTGGGCCATTTCTGCACTACACTGTTATAGTGCTATTATTTGATTTTCAACATCCTGTGGAATTCTGGGTTTGTAGTGTACTGAGGCCACAGAGCTCCCTGCAGTGGTGGAGCTTGGAGTGGGGGGGGGGGCAGGAGGGGGGGCGGGGCTTGGCCACTGTGCGGGGGGCATGGCCAGGGTGCGTGGGGGTGTGGCTATGGGCTAGGATGCCCCAGAAACATTGCCGTCTGGGGCGAATCCCCTCTTCACATTCCTATGCTACTGGCTCTCTGGCTGAGAATTCTAAATGCCCCTCCCTAAACTGCAAACCCCAGGATTCCATAGAATGTTAAAAGTGGAATAATAGCACTACAACAGTCCAGTGCGGAAATGGCCTTGGTCTCAAACCATTTGTCAGCTGAGCAATCTAAAACTGATGTGGATCTGCTTCTTTACATCCTGTTCTTAGAACTGTGCCAGAATCACACAATGTGAACTAACAACCCATCTTTGGTGCTCACAGTTACTACCAGCACTGTCAGTTACATATCCACTCAGAAGTAAATGACATTGAGGTCATTGGGAGTCCCAGGTATGTTTGTATAAGATTGCAGCCCCAGCCTAGGTGTTAGGCAGGAAGATAACAACACACAAATACCCAATGCTGAAGCAAAAGAAGACTACAACTTCATTAATTACAGACGCATAGATTTGGCTTGGCATTAGGTGACAAATGCAGGAATCAGACAAATTGTGTCTTATCCACTATGATGCAGCCTCTAACTTTTCGGCCAGGGGACAATCATGGAATGACAATGTGACACCAGTCACTGTGTGGTTCCATGTCACCTGGAAGCGAGGCAAGTTGTAAGCTGGGCCTGACCCCAGTAGTCCGTACCTCCAAGATGCCTTAAGGAGACCCCCATAAAGGATGGAATATAGGCTCTCAGGCCCCTTTTTTCCTTAATAGCACCAGACCATACCTCAAACCAGACCCTATAGGGTAAGGTCAAAGCTGCTGAAAGCAGTACTATCAGTGAAGCACTGTGAGTACTGCTTTTATTTCTCTGTGGTGGACCTGAGTGAAGCCTATGCTTCTTTTATTGAGGCGTGCCTTTTCACAGCCTGCAAAAAGTGTGTGCAGGCTTCTGGGAGCAAGACAACATCATGTTCAGAAAATGGCAGCTCCCTGCTGCCTGCCATATTGCAAACCTGCAGATGAGCCACTTGGTAACTTGGGGAGTGTGTGTCAAGTTTATATACCCACTCCCAGATATGTTGGCATAACTTAACATGGATTAGAATCCCACTTTACACTGACAGTAAAAACTGCTCTGATACAGAACACATGAAACAGTTAAAAGCTGCAGTTAGTCATATGAGTTTGATAGGAATAATACCAGGGCAATAACTTTAGATGGCTAGATGCAGTTTGACAATGTGGTCACCAAAATTTATCAAAATCAAACCCAACGGTTCTATTATATGTAATTGTTACCGCCATTGCTAGCCCGAGATTGTGGGATATTAAGATACCTTTTGATATCAATAATTCGGCCTCCTCTACCCATTCCTCTCCACGTGCTTGCGAGGCCCCTGGACAAGCACGCGACAATAGCCGAACCATTCACATCTCAATCTAGGCAGGCCAGTCATTGCCTAATGCAGCTTCAGGAGACCTCAAGGCAAGTACCACATTATGTAGGCAGGCTACTTACAAAAGATCCTCTACCTCGTGCAGGCAGCTTGATGAGCGGACTATACAACACTCAAGCACTCTGCGTTTGCATACTGACTACTCTATTGACAATTTGGCTATAATTCAATCATTCAGATTCTGACCTTTCGGAGGTTTTGTCTCCAGCCCCAACTCATTGTTTTCCCCAAGTACGAACTAGCCTGCGGTCACAATTTTCCTTATAAGAACCCCTGACTTTGAGCACTTCCTCGGATTGCTCTTGGCTTCCATCCCGCCTTGCTGTCGCTTTGTCCAGCGAGCCTTCCCCTCAGCTCCACGTGCTGAGATCCACGCTCCCCAGCTTCTCCGCTTCCAACCGGGCTTCAGGACAGGTATAGTATTTCCCATACCAAACCTCTTCAAAAATCCCTCTATCCGCTCCCACCTTTATTTCTATAGTTTCTTGCTTGAGTGTGTTGCATACATTTGTTTGATTGTGCTTAAATAAAACAATTATTAATTTCAACATCTGTCTCATCCTTGACTCGGCCTGACCCCGTAGACATAGGGTTCAAGATCTCGCTACGTTACCCTGCCTCTCGCATTGCCAACTTGTGCTCTGTGCTAATTCCCTTCCCACTGTTGTGAGCACATTTAGGTGTCCCTCCCGGGACCCCCAGAAATCAGGGTAACATAATTATAGCACATAACATTACAGAATGTAGTACAAACTTACACCTACTCCTGTAACGAACACATGCTGAAATATGCATATCCTTCCCTGAAACCAGCCACCCCATCCCAATTGGAACACATCAAATACCAAGATATTTAAATCACGTATCATCATCACACTGTTATATACTTTTGTTAAATTCTGAAGCTTAGGTCCTTATAGAAGAGTCAACATGATGTAATGGTTTGAGCGTTGGACTATGACTTTGAAGACCGAGGTTTGATTCTCCATTCAGCCACGGAAACCCACCGGGTGATGCTGGGCATGTCACATACTCTCAGCCTCAGAAAGCCCCATGATAGGTTCACCTTAGGGTTGCCATAAATTGGAAATGACTTGAAGGTATACAACAACAACAAGATCCTTATTTCAGTTACAGCACATTCCTAAGCAAAGTTACTCAGAAACAGATCCAGGTGCACTCAATGGAATTTACTCTAAGGCAAATGATTCTGATTCATGATAACATCCCGAACTATCTAATTCATAATTTCCCTCATTCTAATGAAAACAATATAGGATAAGCTTTTTTTGTGTGTGTGAAGTTTGCCTGTATATCGGGATGGATAAATTGTGGCCTTATAGATGTTGTTGTGTGCCTTCAAGTCATTTCCCACTTTTAGCAATCCTAAGGCAAACCTATCATAGGGTTTTCTTGGCGAAATTTATTCAGAGGGTGTTTGCCTTTGCTTTCCTCTGAGAGTGAGGGCTTTTCCACCCTACACTGTTATAGTGCTATTATTCTACTTTCAATATCCTATTGAATCCTGGGGTTTGCAGTTGAGGGAAGGGCCTTTAGAATTCTCAGCCAAAGAGCTCTTTGGCCTCAGTAAACTACAAACTCCAGAATTCCACAGGAGGTTGAAAGTGGAATAATAGCACTAGAACAGTGTAGTGCGGAAATGGCCTGAGATAGTGTGGCTTGCCTAGTGGGTTTCCATGGCTGAGCAGGGATTTAAACCCTAGGCTCCAGAATCATAATCCAACACTCAGACCACTACACTACATTGGCTGTCCTTGTAGGTGTTACTGGACTGTATCTCTACCAGCCCTAGCCAACATAGCCAATGGTGAGGGATAATAGGAGTTGAAGTCACAAGTCATCCATCCTCCTTTAGATCACTCTTTCATCCACTAACCATTGCTTTCATCTCCAAAGTCAAATAAGTCCTCTTTCTTTCAATAACTAATTGCATTCTGGGGCACTTGCCCACTCTTTCTTTCTGACATGGAGCACCTCAGCCAACGGCACCCAATGGGAGCCATTATGAAACCACTATCATATTACACAGACATTGTTATCTCACTGGTAAACCCTGTCCCGGGGTCTACAATTCTGATATTAAAATATGATTCAATGTGCCTGAGAGGTCACCCAGATGGGCACGTAGGCAGCAACGGTCGAACGATTGAAAACCAGGTCAGGCCAGTAAAATCCCCAGTCACGCAGCCCCAGGAGACCTCAAGCTGTGCAAACCCACAGTAAACAAAAGGTCCTCAGCCCTTGAGAAGCCGACTTGAGGGGATTAGCGTGTTTGCCCCAAGTTGAACAAAATCCTATCAGGCAAGGACCATTTACAGAAAGTCACACCACAACCCAATGCAGCCGAAGATCCTGAGACTTTGGCAACACCTTGTAATCTCATCATGCGCAGGAAGTTACCACTGTGGAGCTTCTTTCTTATTGCAGCACCCATTGTTCTGCCCGGGAAAGGATTAGCCCTCCAGGTACTTTTCCCCCTACAAATAGTCCCAGTTTTTGAGTGGTTCTTTGGATCACTCCCAGTCATCCCAGCGGACCATTTCTCCATCCGTTGAGTAATCCCCTCAGCCCTCTCCAAGCTGAGCCCCACTTCTCCGCTGTTTTTCCCCGACCAAGGACTTCAGGAAAAGGTGCAGTATTACCCCAGCTACAATCCCTTCAATATTCTCCCTATCCAGTTTCCTCTCTTTTGCTTCTTAATAGGTCTTGAGTGAGTGTGTGAGTGATTGTGTTGGTGTGTGAGACTTTTATTCAATAAAATCATTTCACTGGACATCTTCGTTTGGTTTTTGGCTTGGCCTAACCCCGTAAAAACTGGGTAAAAAGACCCCGCTAGGTTAACCTACCTCTCGCATTGCTATTGCTTGTGCTCTGGCCAGTTTCCATTCCCTATTACATGGAGCACATTGAGGTGTCCCCCAGGGGATCCCAGAAATCAGGGTAACAACATGACCTAAGGAGGGGATCCATATGTAGGAGTTCTCAAATACACTAAAAAGTTCTCTTTGGCAATTATAAATGATATGTTGCTTTCCAAGTTCATTGAGTCTGATTTAGCAGATGGGTTTGTTGACTACTAGTTGAACTGAGTTATAAGACAGGAAGTATATAATATAATATAGTATAATATCTATAATTCTTTATAATCCCTGAAACCTGAGTTAAGGATGATGAAACCTGTTTCTCTGTATCTCTATTCCCTAATATTCTTAAGCATTTTCCCTTCAAGGCTGTAGGGAAGTATTTGAGCAATTAAAATTATTTGTATGCAGACTCAGTTCTAAAGTGGGCCTGCTTATTCCAGTTATGATCTGGAACTACTTAACCTTCAAACCTTAACTCCAACAAAAGAGCAATGGCTCATTAACTTTTTTTTTAAAAAAAAGAATAATAATAATACAATGTAATGCTAAACCTTACAGCCTTCTTTCAACTTATTTGAAAGAAAATTTGAAAGAAAAGAAACAAATTCAAATTTAAAAAGAATTGTAGATGACTCAACAACATAATTTATCATTCTTTAAACCTGCTCAGGTATAGATTGTAACTGGGTTACTCTTAACATACTGAGGAACACGTCCATTTATATTTTTGCTGTAGCCGGCGTATTCCAGTTCCTCTTGGTACACCATTAATAAAAAGACTTCAGGTTTGCTGTTTAGCAAAACAAAAATGCATGGGCAAGTAATTATTTTGGCAACCTAGGAAATGCATATTAAAATGGGTGTTAAAAAAAGACTTAACCCACTCAACAGAACAGCAGCAACTGCTTACATTTTAAGCTTATCTACTATTCAATAATCTATTGGTAGAACTGGGTTTAAGGGTCTCAGAACTGATGCAAAGGCACAGATGGTCCTCTTAGGTCACAGGTGGAACAGTATGCCTTGCAGCTTACCTATGGCTGCTTTTGTTCTGTAGAGTTCATGATGTAATGGTTAATTTGGAGTTTGGGAAAGCATTTAAAGATGGTTTGTTAAAACTCCGGTATACATGTGCAAATTAAATACGGCACCTCCACCTTGTGAACTTCTTTACACAAGTCCGGTTGCCAATTTCCCTGAGACTAGAAATAAGAAGGGCAGCACCCTCTGGCTGAACAATCAGGCATGGGGCCAAGGGGCACCATAAGGCTGTATCGCATGCCTCCCAGGAAGAGCATCTCAGCAAGGAAGAGACCCACCCAACCATCAGTCAGAGGAAAAGCAGTGATAGGTAATTTGCTTCTTCTCCTCCCTCATTCCTGTTTGTACCCCCTGACAGAAAGCACACTTGATTCAAAAGTTCAGTTGCTTTGAAACTAGTGGTATAGAAGAGCCAATTTTCACAATGTGGGAGAGCAAAGACTTTTTGAATCCCAGAGATGCTGGCATTCAAGCTTCCCTGTCCCTTCTGAATTTAGCTGCAAATCTTTACAGTTACTGGAATTGTGGTATTCTGTTCTGAGATGTTCCTATGGTAATTCAAAGCATTTTGGAGTGGCTTGGTCATGAGCAGGGGATCAAGATGCATTGGCTTTACAAAAGACTTGCTCCTGGTACAGACGAAAACTGCCAGAACTGCTTGCTTTGTTGGACTCTTCCGCTGATTGTTCATGATGAGCACTCTCACTTCAAAGTCTACAGGCTTCACTGGCTTATCTGACAGGTTAGGGACTGGAGCACTGTCAGTAAGTAGAAATGGTTGAAAAGCAGAACTCATCTACTGTAGGGATCATGAAGGACTTATGAAGGCTTGTTTGGGACTAAATGTGCCCATGTGCCACTTGTAAAATCTCTCAGCTGGTTTGGTGCCTCCCCCCCCTCCAAGCTTGCTTTGGAAGCAGCACATGTGAAAGCCCAAGCAAGCCTCCATAGGCAAGAAGAACTGACAAAAGAGTGGATCCCACATTGAATTAATGTAATTTAGCCTTAATTTAGATGTATTGAAAGGGCAAATTGAGGTGTCAAAGGCAGGGGCTTCCTGCACTATCATACTATTGCTTGGGACTGCTGAGTAGAAAAGAAACACACTCTAGTTTCTGCCATTCAGCAGTGAACTGATGCTTGATAAGTTATTTGCAGTACATCGGCAGCAAGCAAAGATCAACCTGGCTCCTGAGGTTCTGTTTTATTTTTGTATACACTGGCCAGGTTATTTATTTATTTAGTGTAGCCCAGCTGTTGTCCCAACTCACTTAGGACTGAGAGTTATAACTGCATCCAATGAAAGGATTGACACTTAGTGATATAGAGTTCACAACAGGTATAACCCATAAATGGAACTCTGTGTCATGCTGAGAAAGGGCACCCACAGTTACCTCGTACAAGCAAAGTCATGCATCGTGACACTTGCAAATTGTTCCAGGTGACAGCTCAATAGGTCATAAAGCTCACATATCGCTCTGTGATTTTAAGCCAGAGAAAGAGGCTTTCCAGTGCTTGCTGTAACTCTTACTGGCTGGTACAATCAGGGACAGTCTATCCATCTCCTCAGAAGCCCCTCTGCACCCGAGCTCATCCTTTGGAAACAATCCACGTGAAATCACATGGCAAAACATACTTTCTTGATAAATGATATAGTGATTACTTTATGAGAGCAATATAGGTCAAAACCCAAACTATATATGCATTCTGCAGAGATATGTCCCTGGGAGAGGATGTTGTGTTGATAGGGCAGCCAGCAGTTGTTTACAGCCGAAGCAGAAAGGTCGTATGAGGGGAACAGAGTTAACACTCCAGCTAGTCATGATCTAATGAGTGTGTGTGTGTGTGTGTGTGTGTGTGTCAGTCAAAGGAAAAGAGATAAACCACCCAGACAGCATTGGATATTAGTTAATACAGAGATGCAGAAAAATTAACAGTAAAAATATTGTGTGTTATCCTTAATTGAAAAGCACAGTGATTCAGAGGTTAGCCAGTGGACATCAGTTGTGACAGGAAAGGCTAACTGAGTCATAATAAGGTAGAGTCTGGCTCAATGCCTGTTTAAATTTCACTTCTTTTTCCATGGGATGAAAGCTGAAAAAACAATATGTAGAGATAGCATTAATTGTCTGAGTATCCATTAACTAAGGGATTATATCTTTGCATCAGTTATCAGGTGGACCCAGCCTTGCAAATGATCAGGTACCGGGGGCTGCAGTGACTCTGGCTGTCAGAGTGAGAGACCAGAGGCAAGGAATGTGGCCTTTGGCAGCCATTGGTCCAGCTCCAGAAACAGCAGCAACCAGGAGTCAAAAGGAGAAGAGATAAAGGTGGCTAGTCCTACCATTAGGAAAAATAAGGCAACCACCTCAGGTGACAGATGCTGGGGGGCAACAGTGGTTAGCCCCCTCCTCTGAGCCTTCTTCCCAAGTCCCTGGGCATTCTCCTCTATTGAAGGCTGGAGCCCTGTGCGTCTGACTTGTTCCCAGCAGAGTAACCAGCTGCCCTCGGATGTATTAAGGACGCTATCCTATTACCAGTGCTGAAGCAAGATTCAGTCAAGTTGGCTTCTGTACATGCCATGTTGCTTTTTGCCTCAGAAAGCAAAAGATTTTTTGGCTGCCCCTAACAAGAAAAGGCATTTTTTGTAGCTCAGCGGAGACAGTCAAAGCAGAGAGATTTGAAAGGGTAACTGGGGAAGGGAGCAGGGCCACAGCAACAACTCTGGGTGATGAATTGCCCAGAACCAAACTATATGTGAGGAGAGAGGTACAAAGAAGAGAGGTACAAAGGGGAGAGGTACACAAATGTTTCTCTATCTTTATTTTTATTTTTCAAATGAGAAATGGGGAGGAGAGGGTGGAATGAATAAAAATCAGGACTGTTGGGCTTAAACTTTTCCATACTGTTTCCCCAATTAATATTGCTCTCTCTCTCCCCGCTCTTACACACACACATTTTTGAAGCTGCTGCTCACTGTTGCAGCCAAACATGTACTCACACATGAGGTATGGTGTAGGTATGTCTCTCTGTGGTGAAATAAAGAGAGAGAGATTCACACCCTTCTCTCGTCTCGTTTAGGTTGACACTCAGACTAAGGCCATTTCCGCACTAGACTGTTATAGTGCTATTATTCCACTTTCAACATCCCATGGAATCCTGGGGTTTGCTTCAAAGGCCTCTCTCTAAACTGCAAACGAAATGGTAAGAGAGGTGTGTATTCTTTGCAATTAACCTGCTTTCCTTCCCTCAGTGGAATTTTCTCAAAGGTACACGCCTTAGCTTGACTTGAATTAAATTAAACTTGAAAAATTAAATCTGTGTCTACCTTCCAGTGACGAATCACAAAACAAAGCTTGCTATATGCAAAGTATAGAGATGAGGAAAGGCATATGCTATTAAAAAAAGAAAGAAAGACTGTTACCACTTGAGGGAACACCTCTCCAAAAAATGATGATGATGATGATGACGATGATGATCTGTATCCCACCTTTCTCCTAAAGTTGGAACTTAAGGTGGCGTATAATTTAGAAAGAACAATACAGTTAACACACACAAAAAGCGAATGTATTAAAATAGAATGAAACCGTTCACAGCATTTAAACAATTCAGATCTATCATTAAAAAAAATAAAATTGAATTAAAAAAAGATAAAAAGCTAATAAAAGCAGTTCAGTTGAAAACAATATAGCACTCTTTCCCTGTTCTTTAAACATTTTTTCTTTTAAAAGACGGTTGGAAAAGGGTTTTGGTTGCCAATGGAAGGACAGCAAGGAGGAGCAAATCCTGGCCTCCCTCCAAAGGTAGTTCCAGAGCCCAGGGGCAGCAACTGAGCAGCCCCTGTCTCACATTTCCACAAACCATGCTAGTAAGGGTGGTGGGACTGGAAGAAGGGCCTCTCCCGACTAGCTCAGGGCTTGGATAAGCTCATATAGGCCAATACAGTTTGTTAGATGGCCTGGACCTGAGCTGTATAGAGCCTTATACATCATCACCAGCAATTGTGATGTGGTATCACATTGGCAGCCAGTGGAGCTGTTTTAATAGGGGAGTAGTATGGTTCCTGTAATCTGATCTGATTAACATTCTGTCTGCAGCTGTTTGAACCAAGTGGATTTTCCAAACACTCTTCAAAGCCAGCCCCACATACAGCATGTACCACCATGGCCAGATCTGGCTTCTCAAGGACTGGAATCAATTGGTGCACAAGCTTTAAGCGTGTGTGAAAGCACTCCTAGCCACTGTGGAAACCTGGGTCTTCAAAGCTGAATCCAGGAGTACACCCAACTGCAAACCTGTATCTTCAGGAGGAGCGTAACCCCATATAACTAAGGCTGAATTCCTGTTCCCTGATCTGCTTTTCAACTGTCCAGGAGCACCTCTGTTTTGCTAAGCATTTTGCCTAGTTTCACCCTGAGGAACGGAACCTGAAGGCCCCAGTTGGCTTTTAGGATCAAAACTGCACACCTTTGGCCTGGGCAAAATGCAGAGAAGCAGGAAATCAGACCAACAGCTATATCTCCCTGTGAAATGCCCCATGGCTCAGAGAGAATAAGGTTCCTGGACCCTGGTATCAGATTCCCTGCCATGATGCATGTAGAGCAAGTCTTGACACCCTATGGTCTGCCAGACATAATTTAGGCCATATCTGCACTACACTATAGTGCTATTATTCCACTTTCAACATCCTGTGGAATCCTTGGGTTTGTAGTTTACTGGGACCAAAGAGCTGTCTGGCTGAGAATTCTAAATGCCCCTACCTAAACTGCAAACCCCAGGATTCCCCAGGCTATTGAAAGTAGAATAATAGCACTATAACACTATGGTGCAGAAATGGCCTCAAACTATTAGCCCCATTAGGAAGTATTAATAGACCTAGGTCCATGGAGTTCCAGTCTTCCCATAGCCTTTGGTGCCATCAATGCCAATGGAGCATTTATCTATCATTTAAGCGGGGAGGGGACAGTTTTTAATGGTATTTAGAGCTGGAAGGGGCAGGGTTAACCATTCCCTCTTTATATGCTTCGGCATTCCCTCAAATTCCCCCACTACCAGTGTGGGATAGTTGCAGTGAACATTATCACCTCAAGTGTTACATATCAAATCACTCCAGATAATCAAAGCCAGTTCAGGAAGGAGGTCATGCTACCTGAACAGATCCAATACTTTAACCCCTGAAGTGTCCATACCTGTATAAATTTCCCTTAGAGTAAAACACTAGGATGACATCACTAGGATGTTTCTGATGGAGGTTGCTGAACAGCTCAGCATGGATGGTATTTGTAGCTTCCTAAGAACATTTCAATACAGAGCATTTTTTTGCCGGGGGGCATGTACAGTGTTATATAAACTTATTTCAAAGTACCTCCCAGCCAGCATTGTCCATTTTGCATTTGACTTTGCTGGTTTCCCACATGATAAACTTGCAAGAAACCCAAGTGAACTTTTTAGCTTGGGTGTAGAAGCTGGTGTCAGACTAGCTGTCACAGTAGACTGGATTTTGTGGGATGTTTCTGAATTTACAGCTGATTCATGCACTGTTTTGATGCTCGACAAAACCAGGCAGTCGTGTTCTACAAGCAAGCAGCGGAGTCAAGGGAAAGAAGGGGAATATTTACTAGCTTCTGGCAAAATAGGAATAATAATAACAATAATACATATGAGTCATGGAAGGCCAAAGACTAGAACTCCAAGCTGTCATTATGTGGAGCCTAGAGCTTTTCAACAATGAGAAAAAAATTACATTTGGGGGCATTGCTTAGGCTAGATGGAGTGATGTTTATCTTTTTTCTGACACCAAGGGAACAAATGTTTTGCAAAAGAAGGACAAGGTCAGAGCAAGGGAAAAATACTGCCAGAGACTGATAATATTGTACAAAATATTACCAAGCAAAAAGCTGCTGTTAGGAAAAGTTCTGCTTGTCTACAAGGCTTCCAACAGCATGACTCAGTCTGAATCTATTCAAAAGCAATCACTTTTTACTTCAATGCACCCGGTTTCCCTGTAAACGGGCCAAAGGTTACAGCCTAAGTATCCCTCCTTGGGCCAAACAGTAAGATACCTTTCTCTGCTGTGCTCTTTCCAAGGGCAGGGGAGAAAGAAGGTGCCTCTCTTCTCTGCCTATATGCTAGCTGTGCTTCTAGTTGTCCTGAGACCTCTTTACCGAGTCATAACATTTCTCATGCGAGTCGCAGGCACAAAATTCAATGTGTCCAAGGCTAGATCACTGGGTCACTTACCAGATGTTGGGCCATTTCCGCACTACACGCTTATAGCGCGATTATTCCACTTTCAACATCCTATGGAATCCTGGGGTTTGCAGTTTCGGGAGGGGCCGGCCGGCCCCTCCCGAAACTGCAAACCCCAGGATTCCATAGGATGTTGAAAGTGGAATAATCGCGCTATAGGCGTGTAGTGCGGAAATGGCCTTGGTTGAGATTCTTCATCAGCTATGACATGTCTCCCAATGTAATCCACCCAAACCCATTTTTTTTCCTGCTCTAGTCTCCTCCCTGAAAGTGAGATATTTCCTTTTCAGTGGAGAGTGTGAGGAGCAGCAGAAAAGAGGCCTGCTGTTTTGCTTTAGTTGGGCACACTGTGACATGTACCCCCAGCAGTTGCATAGGACAGGGGGGCAGGAGGAGAGTTCGCCCCAGGCGGCAACGTCTTTGGGGCGTCCCAGCCCATAGCCACACGCCTGCGCACCCAAGCCATGCCCCCACGCACTGCGGTCACGCCCCCATGCACCGCAGCCACGCCCCCATGCACAGAGGGCACACCTTTCGCACCGTAGCCCCGCCCCCTCCTGTCCCCCCTCCACACACTCTAAGCTCCGCTACTGACCCCCAGGAACGGCTTGCTGTCGTTGAGAGGTCCTTGATGCGAAAATTATTGCTGTTGTGCCTGGGTAAGGAAAATAGCTGGAGGTATCCCTACTGTTCCATCCACCCTCCCCTGATATGGACATGGTCATCCTGGGGAAGGGGGGGTACTACAGCAAATAAAAGGTAGGTTTGAAGGGATTTTGTTTGCTGTGTTGTCAAAGCACGATTCTGGCCTCTGCAACATCCAAAAAAGTAGAGTAAGTCAGATTTAGGTTATTGAACCTCACCAACAGGATGCCTCATCCCTGACACTGATTGCATGAAGTCAATCCATATACACTGCATGTGATGCACATAGAGGCTGCATTCAAACATACAGCCTTACGTTGAGATCTGAGGCTGTTGGTGACAGGACAAGCACGCTTTTTATTCCCTACGGTCCAAGTGAGAGAGGGAGAGGGTCTGATCTCACATTCAGTGTACAGATATACCTCAGTTAACAAAGCAGAAGTATTCCTGGGCATTCCTTCTTTAACAGAAAATTCAGTACGAGAGGCAGAAATAACATGAAAAGAGTTGGGATAAGCTCCTACCCCACATGAAGGGGAAAAAAGAGCAATACCGATATATTTTAGCAGCCTTTTAAATCCAAAATTAAGAAGATGCATTTCTGAAACAAAACAAGCATGTCAGGCAAGCCATACCCAATGAGTGAACAAAACATTTTTGAACCTTCTAGAGACCATTTGAAAACATTGTCCAATATGTATTGAGGAGTCTTTTTTCCCCCTT
The DNA here is from genome assembly GCA_030412105.1 of Cyclura pinguis. Lineage (NCBI taxonomy): Eukaryota > Metazoa > Chordata > Lepidosauria > Squamata > Iguanidae > Cyclura > Cyclura pinguis. The sequence goes on from CM059599.1 coordinate 209,760,816, forward strand.
TCATTGCCTCCACTTTTCTTATGATTTCTTTTTTAATGGCTAAATTTCTAGATCTATGCTTTTTTTTAACATGTTGGAAAGTAGTTGGTGAGACAGGCTATTTTTTCTCTCCATTTCTCCCTGTTTTGCTGTTCACACATACTCACCGCGGGATTTTGGAGCAAGATTTACCTTGCCTGCTGCAGGCAGACAAAAGTAGCTATAGGAGGATCAACTACAGCTGAATCCCATTCTTTCCTAGATCAAACTTTATTGCATTGTTTGCTGTAGACACAGTGCTGCAACCTGACACCCAGAGTCTTTGTTCCTCAAGCCTTCGTTCACCTTCTACCGCTGATGCTGCTAAAAGACTTACAGCTAGGTAGAGGATAAGGAGAAAATGAGATTTAAAAACTTTGTAAAAAACAACTGATTTGTCAGAGGCTTTGTTATCTGCAGTATGTCTGTTTACATGTCTCATGTTTTCCTTCTACATTATATCTCACAGCAGGTCAGATATGACCTTGTTGTTGTTGCTGTTACTGTCATTATGTACCTTCAAGGGTTTCTCTGACTTACGGCAACCCTTTCATCGGGTTTTCTTGGCAAGATTCATTCAGAAGAAGTTTGGCATTGCTTTCCTCTGAGGCTGAGAGAATTTGACTTTTCTGTGGTCATTGAATGGATTCTCCATGGCTCAGCAGAGGTTTGAAATCTAGTCTCCCAGATTCGTAGTCCACCACTCAAACCACTACAGCATGGTGGGTCTCCAGATATGACCATGCTCAGGATTTTATCTTCCACACAGAGAAGAAGTCTGCTTTCAAGTAGAGTGAATAGATGCAAATGAAGATAGTGGTCCTGTGCCTTATAATCCAGGGATGAAGAATGAGTAATATGCTCCAGATATGGTTGAACTATTACTCCCAGCAGCCTCAAACACCATAGTCAATTATGAAGGATGATGGAAGTTGCAATCCAACATGACCTGGAGATCCACACATTCCCTGTCTCTGCTTGTTCTTTGTGTAGGTAAAGGCATTTCAGCGTAGGCAGGCTTTGTTGCCTCTGGCATGATAAACTGCCAGAGCTGTCTTCAAAATGTAGGTGTTCTGTTCTCTTTTCAGTATACCTAATTTTAGATCGGTCTGCTTTACACAATGGCCCACATTTTTTCAGTTAAACCTGCTGCCAACTGTGCCTCATTGCCTGCCTGCCTGCTTTTGGATTTTAGCTGTCTTATCTTTATTTCCCACTACCACCGCCCAAGGTCAATGTCAATTATTCTTTGAACTTTCTTGAATGGTATTATGGGCAGCTGCAAAATAAACAGGATAAAGTTTATCGTGAATTGAACTGCTAAATCATGGTGGAGTTCCCAAGTGCCACATGCTGGCTGTACAAGGTGCTTGGTAGATCTCAAAGCTGCTCCAACATTTTATGAGACCTCCAGGCAACAGCAGTGTAATGTAAACAAACAAGCCTGAATCTGATATTGTGCTAGCTGTTGGGAACTATCACAACAGGTCTTTCCTTCTCCTTCTCTTTTCTCCTGCCTTCCAGCCAGGGTTTTTGGGATTAGTACCATCCTGTTCAATGCCCAAAATCTGAGACTTAGGAATGATCCCTCATAACATTGCAAGGGCTAGACTCTGGTGATGTCGTAAAACATGATATATTAAGCATTAACATGGTTGATCTGAATATGTCATTCAAGTTTTTAAAAACCCCAAGGCTAACAAAGGAGACTATGTACACACACATTGTCAAGACAATGCTCCTGCCCTGAGGTTCCTTCCTCTTGCTCTGAGTATAGAAAAAGGAGGTCTGGGCTATGAGATTTGGGAGCCCTACCCCAGCCCTGGAGCAAGTTTTGAGGGTGTATGACAGGTTGAGGGTGTATGAAGGGGACAGAGATTTCCTCTCCCCCTCCCAGATGGGGCTTTCTTCTAAAGGGGAGTAGGATTACAGCCTAGGCATCCTCATTAGGCCAGGCTAGATGATACCTGTCACTGTTCTGACAGGTTCATGGGCAGCAGACAAAGAGGAAATTGTGCCTTCAGGAGCAGAATGACCTTCTTGTATCCTGGCATTAAAAGGCGAAAGTGGAAACAAGCATTTCCAGGCATTCAGTGCTGGTGGTAGGGTTCACAGCTGCCTCAAAGTGCCACCTGTTCCCTCTTTTTGCAAATAAGGGCGTTTCTGCACTACACTGTTATGGTGCTATTATTCCACTTTCAACCTCCTATGGAATCCTGGGGTTTGCAGTTTAGGGAGCGGCATTGAGAATTCTCAGCCAGAGAGCAATTTGGCCCCAGTAAACGACAAACCCCTGAATTCCACAGGACATTGAAAGTGGAATAATAGCACTATAACAGTGTAGGGCAGAAAGGGCCTAAAGACTGAGAATGAGATTAAGGCTGAGATTGAGATTGTGCCAAGAAATGTCGCATGGCCAGAAGTCACGTGATGTCGTTTCTACGTAGGGACGTTCCTCCCAAAATTTTACAAAAATCAAATATCCGATGAAAAGGACTGGGGCGGGGCAAAGGCAGAGCAGGGGAGTGATGACAGATGCTGTAGTGTGGAAGGAGAAAGCAGCCTTCACCGCCTCAAGCGGAGGAGGGTGCAGAAAGCTGCATTGCAGAAACGCAACCGTAAACTCCGTTCCTGCGACACCACGAGGCGTTTCTGCCATCTCGTGCGGAAAGGGCCTGAGATTAAGGCTATGTTTGAGATTAAGGCTAACACGGACACTGAGGGACAAACAAACAAAAGAAAAAGAGAGAGGGATAGATATCCAGGAAAGAATTTACTGTCTGTTCTTATTTCTTTTCTTGAGCTCCTGTTGACGAGTCTTTAAACTGGCAGTTGGGCCAGAAGTAACTGGAAGTAACATGGACAACTGTTTTTGCCTGAAGGAGATGGCAACCTTTAACACATATGTCATGATGATTACAGGGCATAACTTTGAACTTTTACTGATTAATTCTTAACAGGATTGCTCACCATGTATTTAAGTCTCCCTCAGACATTTTATGCTCCCCACATTCCTTGGGTTTACGCCCTGAAACCTGAACCCATACCAGAGCTGGAAGTTCAAACCAGCTCTGAAAAGGAGCCCATTGCATTAGGGGGAAGGCGTGAGGAATCACGTCTTCTCCGGCTCTCACAGGATTGAAAATCTCATCAGCCCCTACCTAGCATAGGCAATCATGAGGAATAACAGAAGCTAATGTCCAACAGCACCTGGAGGGCAATACGTTCCCCATTCCTGCAGTAGGGTTTTCAGAGAATGCCTCACTATATTGCCGTTCATGCAAAGTACACTTTCTAATTCTGGAAGTGAGAAGGATGGTTCCTCTGTTAGAAGTACAACAGCACTTAGCTCTGAAGAGTCAAAAATTCCTCGGGGCAGGCAGTGGTAACAGAGTTAGATAGTTTGAGTGACCCAAAGTGTCCTCTTCCCTTCTTGTCTAGCTAACCTGACCTCTCTGTGAAGTAAACAGACACTCTTAGGTTTTTTCCACCTCTTCTCTTCCCACCAGTTCTTTCTCTGCTCTTCCCTAAAATGAAGCTAGATTACTTTAGCACCCTGAGTAACTTTCCTATCTTAGAATGGAATTTTATAATAAAGCTTGCAAAAACGCTCCTAGGAGACATGGTGGCATGTTTGGGGGCTTCTTTGAGTTCCTAGAGAGAATTCTGGGGCATTTTGAGAAAAAGTTTGTAAAATTTCATTTTGATCCTTGGTAGGGCCAAGAGGGCTCAAGCCATTGACATCTTTGCTCCTCAAGATCTCTAAGCACTGTGCACACTCTTTATTGCCCGAAACCAGTGGTTCTTAACCTGGAGTCCGGGGACCCCTGGGGCTCCATGGAGCCCTCAGAGGGGGTCCCCAAAGCTCTGCCACTGGATTCCAACAGCTATGGCAGCAAGAGGGACATGCCCAAGGTCACCCAGTGTCTGTGTGAGGATTTGAATCCTAGTCTCCAGGGGCCTTTAATAAATAAATAAATATTTGAATATTAAAAGACATATTTGAATATTTAAATCTAAATTTAAATATTTAAATCTTGAGTTAAGCCTTGGGGGTCCCTAGCAACAAATTATATTTACAGGCATTTCCCAGTAAAGAAGAAGTTAAGCACCATTGTCCTAAATCATCACTCATCTTAAAAGTTTGTTGCTGTGTTATGCTTTTGATTCTAGTAGCATAATCCTGCTCATGTCCTTTCACAAATAAGACATGTTGGTGCATTGATATCACATATTGCTTTTTAATTTTAAAAACTCACTTAAAATACAAAAAAATTGTTTAAAAATCCCAATTGATGCTTCAAAAATGATGTCTTTCTAGAAAGAAAATGTTACTTTTTGCACTGAAAATGAATGCTATTAGCAGTCCTTACATTATTACGGGAAAAGTAATATAAAAACGTTACAGCAAAAGTAATAGGTAACATTCTTACTTGTAATGCTTTACTTCGAAGCTCTGTGTAAGACCCATTGAAGAATTCAGTGGGCTTTATTTCCTTGTAGTTCCAATAAGGGACTGTGCTACAAATGTTATTACTAAAGGATGACTGATTTGGGATGTGCTTTTTAAAAAAATATTTGCAGCCTTCAAACCATCAGAGTTTTGCTCTTTACGAAACAATAGACGGCATTTCAGAGGCTTTGACGCCCAATGTAGCTGCTTTGAGGCCCAATGTTGGGCAAAAAGCAGGATAAAAATAAAGATAATCATCATCGTCGTCACCATCACCCTCCCACCACTTCAGAAGGGGTGTGTTAGTAGAAATGATCAAATGAAAATCCTGTAAAGAGACTCACAAGATATTGTGAGTGAGTGTATTTGCTCTATATGTTTGCCCTGAGAAAAAGAATCTCATTGACAAACTGCATGTTTCAGCAGTTGCGATATATAGCAGCAGCACACAGTGTGTGTGGTTGGCTTGCCATTTCCCACACAGTCACAGTTATAGTCTAGAATCAGAACAGAGGACACTTAGAGGTTGTTACAGGGAGGGCTGGCCCAAGACATTTTGCTGCCTGAGATGAAGGTCAAGATGCCACTCTCATTCCATATGTCAAAGCTGAACAGACTGGCAGTTAAATCTTATTTCAACCTTGATGACAGGAGAGCCCCACTGAGTGCAGGCGGCTAACTTGGAGACTGCAGACTGGCTGCGCCTACCTATATCTGTATTTCTCTCACACCTGCACCCACAATCAGTTGGATCCCTCAGCATCCTGATGCCTCTCTCTAAGCAACTACTGCAGAATTGGGTAATTCTGGAAGACTAGGGGTCTGCATTAGCCTTCCGGGAGAACTTGTATGCTCCCATGTCCCCTAGGGGCACATGTTCCTGCAAAAATGTTGCTAGGGGACATGGTGGCATGTTTGAGGGCTTCTTTGAGTCCCTAGAGGGAAATCTGGGGCATTTTGAGAAAAAGTTTGTAAAATTCCATTTTGATCCTTGGTGGGGCCAGGAGGGCTCAAAACATGGTATAAACTCCCTTCACATCTCTTAGACATAGTTTTTGGGCATTCTGGAACAAAAAAAAAAAAGATTCCGTAGGCCATACTTTGTGCACCCCAATCTGCTGCCAGACCGCTCCCTCAATTTGTCTAATGGTAGCTCTGGCTGTACTTGCAGGTTTAGAGACATCAACACATTCTTGAATACTGTCTACTAAAATGTGCTAAGATTGCTTTACAATCACCACAGCCTTGACATTGCACGGAAAAACCAGTAGGGAAATTGGAACATTAACATTGGGATTGAGTCTCTGTCTTACCGTTGGGGGTGGAAGGGAGAAATCACTTGAGTGAAAGTTGTGGGCAGGCTCTTAGCACCTTAAAAATGAGTAGGGTGAAATAAAAGACCAGATCAAATGGTATGGAGGGCAGGATCAAGACTGAAAGGCCCCTCCTTGGCCAATTCCATCTTAACACAAAGCTTGGAAATGCTTCTCTACTGGGACAGCTGCTTCCATTGGCATCCCGCCAGGGGATTCATAGAATCATAGAGCTGGAAGAGACAATAAAGGCCATCTAGTCCAAGCCCCTGCTATGCAGGAATATGCGATCAGACTAAACATACCCACCTTCCTAAGTCATTCTTCATAAAGCTCTCTTGGTTGTTCCAGCTTGTCAATATCCTTCTTGAACTGCAGTTCCTAGAACTGGACACAGTATTCTCAGTGAGGTCTGACTAAAGCAGACGATCATTGAGGCTATTGTCCACAGTACTCAGTGTCCCCATGTCCTCTAGAATATTATCTCTCTCCCTCATGAAACTCAGTTTAAAGCCTTTCTGAACAGATATGCAAGACTCCTAGAAAAACATTCCTTCCAACTGCTGTGAGATACAACCCATCTCTTGCCAGATGTCCTTTTTCATGAAAGTGTAGGCCATGGTTCAAGAAGTCAAATCTTTCTTGATGGCACCATCTGCAGAGCTGGTTGTTTGTTTTTAGTATTCTTCTCCTTCTTGCTGGGTCACATTCTTCAACAAGAAACAGTGATGAAAGCAATCCGAAGTCCAAGCTCCTTAGGTTCCTCCCTCAGGCCTCATAGTCTTTTGTAATATGTTGGAACAGTATATCTCACAGTATCAGAGGTGAGAAGGATGGAGTAATGGTTGGTGGGCTTGATGAGTGTTGTTACCCCTGTTAGCCTCTCTGTTACATCATGGATCTTCACCTCTGGGAAACACTATACTTCTCAAAACATCTTAGGTCTATGCACCACTGCTTCTGTTCCAAGGGGAGGCCCTTCTTTCTGTCCCACCAATCTCACAGATATATCTCATGGAAACATGGGAGAGGGCCTTCTCAGTGGCTGCCCCCAGACTCTGGAACTCCCTTCGCAGAAAAATTAGACTGGGACGTTCTCTATTTTTTTTTTTTTTTGCAGACAAATGTAGATTTTTTTTTTCCTATTCTGACAAGCATTTGGTGACTGACTATATAAGACCCACCTTATACAATATGCCAGATATCGCCAATTGTTGTGCTGGTGTGTGTGTGTTTTAATGGTGTATATTTTCACCTGGTTTTAATTTTTTAAAATCTTATTTTAACATTTTCAACTTGTGGATTTTTAACAATGTCTTTTTTAAATTGTTATACGCCACTCTGAGTCCTGATCTTGGAAAAGGTTGAATAGAAATAATATAATAATATCATATATAGTATATAGATTATTACTATTTAGTATTATTACTATATTTAGTATATTATATACTAAATAATACTATTTAGTAAAAATAATAAATATACAACACAACAAGCAATGACTAAAAATACACAACAAGCAATGACTTATGACCACCTCACATCTTGTTCTGGGAGTTAGAGGCCAAAAACACGTCTTTGCTGAGATCTGTTCTAATATAGGCTTATTTTATATAGTCCTTGACAATTGCTATGTAGCAATTCAGATATTTGAAACATATTTCTCTTCAGGTAACCAACATGTGAGGAAGAAAGGTTGTACAACCCTCCTTCCCTGCCATCACTTCATTTGCAGGAAAAGCAAATAATTTGACAAAGAGAGCCTCTTCTGTTTCTAGAGGATCTTCACATGAGCCAAATGTGGGAAATCAGAGCCCTGGCTTGAATGAATTGCCTCCATGGATGGAGGACTCCCTCCTCTTTGGACAGTTGCTTTTCTGTGGTCCAAACTATGATGGACAGGGAAATGGCTAGCACATTTCTCCTTCCGTGCACGTTGACTAAACATGCTCAGGAATTCCTGAATATGACTTGTTTGAATTAGGTGATTAAGTATAGTTAGCAAGAATGCGGAAACCTACGTCAGCAGGCAGACAAAACATGGACTTCACAAATAGGTCCTTAAAAACCATTTATGCAGGACTCACTTTCCACAGGAGCTCTGATGTCAATCTGACCTGTAACCTGGTTCAGCTTCCTGTAGCAAGCTTAGAGAGAAAGCTACACAAGGCACTGCACACTGGTGGATATTATGATATAAGGAGAAAGTAGAGAAGGATCGCCTCACCCCCCAGAATCTCTTGCTGTAAACCTTAACATTTCACAAATGCAAACTTTACACATTCTCATTACACATACCATTTTCAGGTCACTAGGGTGCCTTTAAAATTAAATTTCATATTTTTTAAAAAAGAATTCCAATTTTATCTAGATACTGCATCAGCCCGATAAACATTGACCATACCGGAAACATGTTCTAGCTTGTAACTGATAACCTGCAACATTTCACAGATGAAAACTGGGACTAACCAATATCAGAGTGTTGCCAAGATGGCAAAAATAATTAATGGGGAAGAACACACGAGCTGGGAGAGGCTGCAGCAGTTTGCTTTAGCTTGAGCCTACTGGGAAGAGAAAAGTTCTTCCTCCTCATCCTCTCTGTCTTGCTAAGTTGAGTGCAAAGCACTTTTGCACTTTGAAATCAGTTTGTAGCAACTGAAATAAGTTGAGATCAAAGGGGTAAAGTGAGAGGAGGACAGAGAAATGGGGACACTGTAAAAGGAGCTGGAAAAAAAATGGGACAACAGAGGATTGATTGATTGATTGATTGATTGATTGGGAGTGTCATGGCCAAATCTGGACAGCTGGAGTGTATGCAGCACCAGGGACAAGCAAAGCACAAATCTGTCCCAGCAGTTTTCATTCTGAAAGAACAAAATGCTGATCTTTGCTAGAGACATGCAGGCCCCGTGTTTGCTTCTATTTTCTCAGGAAAACCAGCCAGCCATTGGGAATCACCCTGGAAGCATTGGGATGCTGAACTGTCACAATCCAGATCCTTTGGGTCAAGGATTCTATTTTGGGCAGGCGAGTCTGTTCTGCTGTGGGAGTCCTTCCCTGTCCAGGAGCAAAGCTGATTGAGGATGCAGCAGCCAACAGATGACATGCCCCAGAAAGTCATGCCAGGCACCAGTTGCAAGTCATCTTAATTTAGATTGTTTTGCATTGTTATCCCAATAACAGACCCCATCCCAGGGGGATATAAAATTGATATCAAATATGCCCGCCATGCCAGAGAGATTGCCCGGGTGGGTGCATAGATGAAGAGATTGAATGACCGAAACTAGGTCAAGGCCAGGAAAATCCTCAGTCATGTTTGCCCAAGGAGACCTCAGGCTAAACACGTCCACACAGACAAAGGGGTCCTCAGCCACAAATAGCCAACTTGAGGGGATTACTGGGTTTTCCCCAGGTTGAGCAACTCTGACTTTGGAAAATCCTACAAGGCGAGGTCCATCTGCATGAACCAATCATGCAAACTACCAAGTTGCTGTTGTGCGGCATTTTTCCCTTTGTTTTGGCTATTGTTCTTCCCAGGAGAGGGCTTGCCCTTGGGGTATGATCTGCCCTATAAGTAGTCCCAGTTTTGGAAGGTCTCTTTGGAGAAGTCCCCGCCACGCTAGCAGACCAGCACTCTGTTAGTTGAGTGATCCCCTCAGCCGCCTCTCTTCGCTGAGCTCTGTCCTTCTCGCCCCTTTCCAGACTGAAGACTTCAGGATAGGTGCAGTATCACCACCTTTTACACTCCCTCTGCTAAACCCCCTATCAATTTTCACCTCTTTCCCTTCTCGATAGGCCTTGTGTGCATGAGTGAGTGAGTGTGTTGGTGCGTGAGAACTCATTTACTAATAAAGACCATTTATTAGTACATTTGTCTGGCTTTTTGCTTCGCCTGATCCCATAAAAATTGGGTAAAAGATTCTGCTGGGTTACCCTGCCCCTCATTTTGCTATTGCCAGTGCTCCGCTCATTTCCCCAACCTTTACATTTTGGAGCAGATCAAGGTGTCCCCCGGGGACCCCCAGAAGTCAGGGTAACAGCATGGTCAGCCCGGCCAGCCAAGGGGGTGCCACCTTTTAGGATGTGAGGAAGAGGGGACAATTTGGCAGGACTGGGAGGGTGTGATCGGATGAACCAGCTGGTACTCTTTCAGTTGATTTAAATCAACATGGCATGCAGCTGCAGTCTTCACTCCTTGGCTCCCATATCACAATTTGCTGCAGTTACTGACCCTCAGTTCTTGTTGGGGGAGGTCTTTTTGCTTGATCACAGGGGGCCACACCTCCACCAGGTGTTCTGTGCACCACTGTTCACATTTTCTATATAACATCTCATTCAGTGCTACTTGATGTGGTGGCCCATGGAGGAATGACAGTCGGCAAGCTGTTGGCTGCTGGTCTGCAGTGAGTGTCCAGGATGAAAAGAATCAGTTGTAGTCAACAGGCACAAATTTGGTGCTGGTCCCTTGTACACTGGGGAAAAAACCCCTGCCATTCCCCCACATCAAGTACCTTAAGAAGCACTGATCTAGTTCACTCCAGGGAGGGGGACAGGCAGGGAGGAGATTTTCTACATGGTGTCCTACTTTAACCTTTCATTAATCCGCCTAGTGTTTTCTCATAACATGTTTTCATATTCTCCAGCAGTAAACAGATAATCTGGGATTAAAATTCAATTTTTGATGAAAAGGAGGAAAGATTTTTCCACCCAGATCTGAAAGTGGCTGCTATGTGACTTTACCTGTGAGCAACTAGGAAAAATCATCTTGCATCCATGCTCTAAAGGGCACCATTCTACTTTTCCATTACCTCAGATGTTCCAAGGCTGAGTCCTCAAACTGTAAGCAGGTTACTGAGACTGACAGTTCAAATTAAGCCTTGTTCACAACAATGCTGATTGTGTCAGGAGAAATAACATTTCAGAATGGGTTAAGCAATGAAAGAGATAAAACAGCAGTAAAATTCAAGGAAGCAGTTAAAAGCAGTCTAGAACTGCACACATAAAATTGAGAATGGCCAAATCCAGGTAAAAAGTAAAGGACCTTCAGCTGGCATCTAAAAACAGAGAGAAAGTTTCCCTAGGGAGATCTTTTCATAACCAGGGCACCACCACTGGGAGGGCTCTTTCTCTCATTGCTTTCCTTCTCATCACCGATGGTGGCGATGCTTGGAAGAGCGCTTTTGAAGATGGCTGCAGAGTACAGGCAGACTTACATCATAGGATGTGATATTTCTGGTAATGAAGATCCAAGAGATTTAGGCTCTTAAAAGCAATGAACAGCACTTTGAATTATGCCTAGAAATATAGGTGGAACACTTGTTTAAGAAGTTACATATAGCATGTAACTTCATCTATTTCCAAAATATATTTAGTATATTAAAAGGTTTTCACATTATAAAGTAGGTAGAAAACCAGTTAACAGTTAAGATATTGTAAGATTCAGACACTACAAAGTATCTCACATGGGTTGACTATAGTATGATATATGTTACAGAATGACATTTCTATACTCCCTGAGGAGAGGGAGTACAGCCTGCTTAACAGAGAAATTTCCCTTGTGTGAGGAGTGTGTCTAATCTGCTTAGTGGACTCTTTGAACCACAGCCTGTGTTTTTCAAAGGAACCTATTAGGTGTTGCTCCCTATCCTCAATAGCACATTTGTCGTTACTCACTTCTTTAAGAGAAATCCATTCATCAGGTATTGCTTTATTCTTATTGCTGGTAAATTATCTGGCTACACCCCATTAAAAACACATTACTCCCACTCTCACTTCAGTGCATTCTCTTCTCTCTTCCATCCCTAACTCTGTTCTCTCATGTTGGTGTTTTTCTCTCTCCAGGCTGATACTCATTTGGTCTGTGCTAGCATGGCCTGGGTTACAAGCTTCTGTGTCCTCTTCACCTGAGAGCTATTTTTCTTTTCTCCTGCCCCACTCTTTCTTTCCCACTGTTCTTTCCTTCCACTCTGGTGTTTGTTCAGCCTTTCCATCACCTAACTCTCCTCCCCATTATTACCAGCCACTATGAGTTTCTTTCTCCTTGGGTTGCCATATTCTGGTTCTCCAAATTCGACCAGGTACATTTCCTTATTATGTAAATTATTTGTTCATTTTACAGTGTCATTAAATAGCTGGCACACACACTGCTTATTTCTCATTAGAAGAACTCCTTTCAAAGTTCTTTTATGGGTAGTAAACAGATTGTTGGAGTTTTTTACATGCATATTTCAAAAATCTTTTGCATGTAAAAACCTGTAGCCCAAGGAAGTTTGTGCATCCCCACCTCACTTTCTATTTGCTACTTTTTCTCCTTACACAGTTCCTGTGCCTTTAATGCTGCAAGAGATGCAGATATTAAACAAGGGTAGCTTTCCATGGGATTCCACAAAATTTATGAGCCTGCTGGAGTTATCAGAAATTATCCAGCTGGGCCTACACTCTTACTCTGTTTTTTTGTATACTGCTTTCTGATGGTAAAACCATGCGCAAAGTGGCTTAAACAATAAAAACTACTGTGAAAAAGACATTATTCAATACAAAGAAACAACATTTCTAAATAACTCAATAACAGTAACAACTCAAGATTTAAATAATCAGTGTTGTTGTTGTATGTCTTCAAGTGCCTTCAGACTTATGGTGACTCTAAGGTGAACCTATCATGAGGTTTCCTTGGCAAGATTTTTTCAGAAGTGGTTTGTCCTTGCCCTCGTCTGAGTGTGTGACTTGCCCAAGATCTGCCAGTGGGTTTCCGTGGCCAAGAAAAGATTCATACCCTGGTCTTCCAGAGTCCTAGTCCAACACTCAAACCACTACACTATGCTGGCTCTTTTCATGTAAGAGAAGAAACGTTTGACAATAATAAACATACTCTTAATAATCCACTAAAAAGTAACAATAAGGCTAGATTTTAAAAGAGATTTAAATCCAAGCATCAGCCTTTATACCTGAGATAAGTCAAGATTACTAAGCTAATACAGGGAAAAAAATGTTCTGTATACTCAAATGCACTTTTAAAGTAGTGATACTAGATAACGGCAGCAATGTCAGAATTAAATGATTCTTCTCCAGAGCACTTTTCATCTGTGAAGAGACTAGGCTTTTTTAAAATGGACGCGCAGACTAATTGTCTCTAAAACCCTGGAGAGTGCTACTCATCAAATTTTTAGGAAGGAAATAACTGTGAAATCCTATGATGTTGTGAGTTCCAGAATTAAACAAAACTCATGGTGCTTCTGCACAAAATTCTACTCCTGGTTACCTCTCACCACCACCAAGTTTTCCTCTTTTCAACAAGATAATTTGAGGGTGGCGTCATTTCATTGTTTCTCTTGTTAAACAGTTGGGAGTTAGACATTCTTAGGAAGCTGCTACAAATCACCCAAAGATCTACTGGGGCTTCCTGGATGAAACAGATGATTTGGATTGAATTCAGTCTGGCTTCAAGTCTGACATTAGAGTGGAGGCAGCTTTGGTTGCCTTGGCAGATAACCTATATTGGAAATTAGACAGGGAGGGTGTGTCCCTGTTGCTTCGGCTGGACTTCTCAGTGGCTTTCGGTACCATTGATCATGGTATCTATCCTTCAGGGCTACCTCTCTGGCTTGGAACCTGGGAGTGCTGTCCTTTAGTGGTTTCAGTCATTCCTGTGGGGCGAGGGGGGCGGGGATTCGAAAGCTGGTGATGGGGAATACCTGTTGGACATTGTTGCTATTGGCCTATGGAATCTCTCAGAGATCAGTCCTGTCCTCCATGCCTTTTAATATCTATATGAACTTGTGCAACCACAGATGGCACAGATTCTATCTCTTCTTTCTACCTAAGTCCAAGGAAGCTGTTTCTGTACTAAACCAGTATCTTGAGTTAGTAATGGAATGGATGAGGATGAACAAATTAAAACTTAATCCAGATAAGACCAAGGTGCTTCTCATCAGTTGAATGACAGACAGATCAGGGAATAAGGATTCAGCCTGTGCTGCTTGGAGTTACATTCCCCTGGAACACGCAGGCTTGCAGTTTGGGCATATTCTTGGACTCAGATCTGAACCTGGGTGCCTAGGTTTTGACGGTGTCCAGGAGTGCATTTGTTGGTGTGCCAGCTGCACCCATCCCTGGAGAAGGAAGATCTGGCTACAATGACACATGCCTTCATTATACCCTGTTTGGATTATTGCAATGCACTCTACGTAGAGTTGCCTTTGGAAATTGTTCAGAAACTTCAGTTCGTCCAAAATGCTGCACCAGGCTGCTGACCACAGCTGGTTACAGGGATCATATAGTTCTCCTGTTGAAACAGCTTCACAGGCTGCCGGTCCATTTCCAGCTAGCTAGAATTCAAAATGCTGGTTATAACCTTTAAAAGCCAATGTTTTTGTGTGGATAATACATAATGTTTACTTGCTGCACTTAAAAACTTTACATGTGGAAAGTCATTTTGGGCACAATTTTTCTGGTGTCAAATACCATAGACACATCATCTTGTAGGAATTCTTTTACAGCATAACGCAGTGTAAATTTAAATCCCTCTGACCACATTTTCTTCCATTCTTCCAACATTATATTTTGTGCCCATTTTAGGCCATTTCCGCACTGGGCTATTAAAACGGTGCAGAGCGACCTCTGACGGAGGTCTTCTGCACCGTGGAGTGGACTGGGTCAGACTACTTTTCGTAGTTCCGCACCTCAGTCCGGTTCGGAGTGGCCGGAACTGGTCGCGCAGCGTGCTTTTTAAAAACCTCTTTTAAGAGGTTTTTAAAAAGCATGGAGCGTGCAACTCTGTGTCGCTCTGTCACCGCGCTCCACTGCAGATTTGCAGGTGCACAGAAGTGCGTGCCTGCAGATCTGCTGGGGGCGGGCTTTAGGCTGGCGAGCTTCTCCAGTTGGTGGAGAGCCTCCACCAACCGGAAGCCGCCATTTTGGACGCCGGAGCAGTGCGGAGTGACGAGCTCGCACTGCTCCTCATCCCGATGGACTCGCCCGGACAATCAAGGAAGCCGGTGAGTTCCGTTTTCGCGCATTTCCTTTCTCACGTGTGGAAAGCGCCATAGTCTTTTAATCATATGCTGGTATAGTGTTTAAAAGTGATGTGCTCTATTTTTCCTTGTATCTGTTAAATTATGTTTTAACTTCCTATATCATTAAATTTAAATTATTTTAGCCTAGCGCCTCTTGATAGAATTGTTATTTCATTATTTTTAACTTTTGTTTAAAAAAGGAGTTAGCTAAACTTTTAGCTTTACATTTTGTAAGCCGCATTGGGTCCCATCCTGGGAGAAAGACAGGGTATGAATTAACTGAATGAATGAATGAATGAATGAATGAATGCATATATCATAAGATCCTGACCTACTTCTGCAATAGCTTAATATGTGAAAACCAAATATAGCAGAGATTCATTTTCTCCCCACTACATGGCAGCAGAGCACTACAGAAAATAAGCAGAAGTAAATTTAGTCAAGGCTTGAGGAACTGCTTGAAGAACAGAAGTGCATGCAATATCTAAGGGCTAAACTCAGATCAATTGAAGGCTTGCTAGTAAGGAGCCAGAACTAAGGATGCAGTACAAATCCATCAGGTCCAATTTTTCAGTAGAGATCTCCAGATTCAGGCTTTTCTAAACCTATAATTAGGATGCATACACCCATTAAAATCCATACTTTTTAGAATTTTTCCATCTGGTTTGTCTGACTGAAAGAAATGAACACAAAAATGGGTACATTAAACAAAATGTTAGGGCAAAGTACATGCAAAAGTTCATTGGATACACCTGCAAAGAAACAAAAGCTGGAATCCCTTTTTGTAACTTACACTGATATAACTGGGCATTACATCAATATAAGTATTTTTTCAAAGATTGTGCAGGGAGGTATCTACTCCAGTGCCTCTTTATGCAATGCTTTCTTCCTGGCTGTGCAATAGCAGCTGAATGAAACTCAGTGCAGCTACACACACATATACAAATTTTGTGACCCAAAAGGACATGATTGGCTGTGTGGAGAATCTGGGTACTGTCTGCCTACAGTGGCAGAGTAGGGGCAAAAGAAGCAACTTTTGCCTGCATAGACCTCCAGTGTAATAAAATGGGAGGGAGACTTTATGCTCTGCCAATGTCAAAAGAATCTTGGCCAAAATGTGCACAAAAATGTATATACTAAAAATTGGGTATAACAAGTATATGAATTTTCATGCAGACCTTGAGGGGAAATGAATTTTGCGTTGTTTGGAAATTGATGTGAATGCAGATAAAACAATCTTATTAGAGGGATAAGGAGAAGTTTGACAAAAATAAATAGATCTTCTCATCCTTAGCTGGAACCAAAGTTAAGAACACTGTTTACATTTTGAACAGCTTCTTGACAATGTGGCTCGTGGCTCCTATGTCAGTGCGGTGGTGAATCCATTCCAGGTATGGGCTAAGGAGTCACTCAAAGTGCTGAATCTGTTTAGGAATAGGGCTCAGCCCCTCAGGGAGCTCTCATCAAGCCTGGATTAAAACCTGGGGTGGAATTGCTGCCCCAGTGACATGGGAACTACATTATACCACTGCTGGCTGCATTGATGTGAAAAGCTAGGAAACACAATGGTGGGAGGTGAGGTGGGGGAGTAGATAGCTCCACAGAAACTGTTCTTGTACAGCCACGTCCAAACAAGCTGCTATGTTAAATGTATGTAGGTGTTTCACCTGTCTTGTTCTTACTTTAAAAATAGCAGCTGTAGGATGGGATGAGGGAATGTGATGAGGACTGCACTGCACAGGGAAAGGTTTTAGTCTTTTCTCCTGCACCATGGTCTTGCGAAAGTTTCCTCCTTTACCCCCTAAAACAGCGATGCTCCCTCAGTGCCCACAACAAGTGACTGCTTTGTGAAGCTGTTTTTGCATTCACTGGCTACACGACAAGATAGCTATATGCTACTTGCAAAGATGAGACAATAGAGATTTTTGCTCTGGTCTGCTACACTTTTTCTTCTTTTCTCATCCCAGACAGCTTGGCCTTCAAAGAAGGAAGCCTTATTTCACCAATCTGGTGCCCTCCAGAGATATCAGCCTACAAACCCCATAATCTCACAGCCCGACTCTTGGATTGTGGGAGTTCAACACATTAGGAAGACCTGGTTGGGGAAGGCTGCCATACATTCTCAAAGATGAATTCAAGTGAATAGTGATGAAACTCTCACCATTAGGCAGCCCACGCACTTTAAAATAGCTACTATGCAGCACTTATTCTTCTTTGGCTCCCCACTGGTTAACTGTAGCCAAAACAGGAAATGTGCAACACTCCCTTTTATGTTATTGGCTAACTGCTAGTACAAATCTCATGTGAACTGAATATGTTGGTCACAAATGCCATACGCTGGCTTACAGTGGTACTGCAGCACACTTCTCTAGAACTTAAGAAGAGCTGTACTGGATCTAGTGGAAAGACTATCTCATTCAACTTCCTCTTCCCCACAGTAGAAGACTAGATCTTCAGGTGAAGCCTATAAGCAGAAATGAAAGCAACAGCCCTCTCCCACTCTTGTCCCCCAGCAACCAGTGTTCACAGGTATATTGCCTCTGATCTGAGAGGTAAGCTATAATCACCATGACTACTAACCACTGGCAATTTTATCATCCACTGACCCATTTAATCTCCTTTTAAAGCCATCTCAATTGGTGACCACCTCTATAACTTATGGCACAGAGCTCTACAGCCAAACTACATGATTTGTGAAGTACTTAGAATCATAGAACCATAGAGTTGGAAACCACCACAAGGGCCATCCAGTCCAACACCCTGCCATGCAGGAACACACATCAAAGCACTCCCAACCGATGGCCATCCAGCCTCTGCTTAAAAACCTCCAAAGAGGGAGACTCCACCACACTCCGAGGCAGCATATTCCACTGCCAAACAACTCTGACCCTCAGGAAGTTCTTCCTGAGATTCAGGTGGAATCTCCTTTCCTGCACCTTGAATCCATTGCTCCTTGTCCTAGTCTCTGGAGCAGCAGAAAACAAGCCCGCTCCCTCCTCGACATGACATCCCTTCAAATATTTAAACATGGCTATCATGTCCCCTCTTAACCTTCTCTTCTGCAGAATAAGCATACCCAGCTCCCTAAGGTGTTTGTCATACGGCATGGCTTCCAGACCCTTCACCATTTTGATCGCCCTCCTCTGGACACATTCCAGCTTGTTGATATCCTTCTTGAACTGAGGTGCCCAGAACTGGACACAGTATTCCAAATGAGGTCTTACCAAAGCAGAATAGAGTGGTACCATTACCTCGCTTGATCTAGACACCATGCTCCTATTGATGCAATCAAGAATCACTTGGCTTTCTTGGCTGCTTCATCACACTGCTGACTCATGTTCAGCTTGTGATCTACCAAGACTCCTAGATCCCTTTCACACATACTGCTATTCAACCACGAATCCCCCATGTTATATTTGTGCATTCCATTTTTTCTACCTAAGTGTAGGACCTTACATTTGTCTTTGTTGAAATTCATTTTGTTAGCTTTGGCCCAGCTCTCCAATCTGTCAAGGTCATTTTGAAATTTGATTCTGTCCTCTGGGGTATTAGCAACCCTTCCCAATTTGGTGTCATCTGTAAATTTGAACAGCGTGCCCTCTTTTCCTTCATTCAAGTCATTGATGAAGATGTTGAATAGCTCAGGACAGAACCTTGCGGCACCCCAGTAGTCACTTCTCTCCAGGATGAAAAGCAGCCATTGGTGAGCACCCTTTGGGTTCAGTTGGTCAACCAGTTACAAAATCACCAAGAGTAGCCCAGCCCAGCCCAGCCCACACTTTACTAGCTTCTTTACAAGAATGTCATGGGGAACTTTGTCAAACGTCTCACTGAAATCAAGATATGCTATGTCTACAGCATTCCCTTCATCTATCAAGCTTGTAACCCTATCGTAAAAAGAGATAAGATTAGTCTGGCATGACTTACTTCTGAGAAATCCATGTTGCCTTCTAGTGATTATGGCATTGCTTTCTAAGTAATTACAAACTGACTGTTGAATAATCTGATCTAGGGTCTTTCCTGGTATTGATATCAGGCTGACTGGGTTATAATTGTTTGGATCCTCTTTTTTCCCCATCTTGAAGATGGGGACGACATTTGCCCTCCTCCAGTCTGCTGAGACTTCTCCTGTTCTCCAAGAGTTCTCAAAGATTATTGTCAGTGGTTCAGAAATGACTCCTGCCAGTTCTCTTAATATCTTTGGCTGCAATTCATCTGATCCTGGAGACTTGAATTCATCTAGTTTAGCCAGATATTCCTGTACAACTTCTCTACCTATTCTGTGCTGCATTTCTCCCCCTTCCTCACCTGCTCCCCAACCCTCAGGTTGAGTACTTCTATCCTTTTGGGAGAAAACTGAGGCAAAGAAGGTGTTGAGTAGTTCTGCCTTCTCTCTTCCCCCTGTTAGTAATTGGCCATCTTCTCCACACAGTGACCCTATCATTTCCTTGTTTTTCCCTTTGCTGTGGACATATCCAAAAAAGCCCTTTTTATTGTTTTTGATGTCTCTGGCAAGCCTGAGTTCATTCTGCACTTTAGGTTTTCTGACTTTCTCCCTACATATCCTTACTATTTGCATGAATTCCTCTTTGGTGGTTTCACCATTCTTCCATTTCCTGTACATGTTTCTTTTAACACTTAGCTCAGCTGAGAGTTCTTTCATCAATCATTTCGGTTTCTGTAGACACCTGCCATTTTTCTTCCTTATTGGCACAGTTTTCAATAGTGCCTTCGGTATCTCAGTTTTAAGATACTCCCATCTGTCATGTACTCTTTTCTCTTTCAGCATTCTTTACCATGGGATTTTGGCAAGTAACTCCCTAAGTTTACAGAAATCATCTTTTTTAAAGTTTAGGATGCGTGTCCGGCTACACTTCCTTTCTCCTTCCCACTGAATGACAAATTCCAAAAGAGCATGGTCACTCCTCCCTAAGGATCCTACCACCTCCACCTCATCAACAAGGTCATCCCTGTTGGTCAGGATCAGATCTAAAATAGTTGATCCCCTTGTCATCTCTTCCACCTTCTGGACCATGAAATTGTCTGCTAGGCAAGCGAGGAACCTATTGGACCTTACGGTCTTGGTAGAGTTTGACTGCCAACAAATATCAGGATAGTTGAAATCTCCCATTACTACTGCATCTCTCTTTTTTGAATGTGTGGTCATCTGCTCCAGGAAGGCCTCATCCAAGTCCTCAGGCTGGCCCGGAGGCCTGTAGCAAACCCGCACAATCACATCACTATTGTTTCTCGCTCCCTTAATTCTTACCCAGATGATTTCGACTTGGCTTGCCGGATTTAAGTTATGGATCTCTTCATAGGTGAAAACATCCTTACTCCTACTACTTTCTTGTTTTGTCTATTTCTGCGAAATAGGTTACATTCCCCTATTCCTACATCCCAGTCATAAGACTCATCCCACCAGCTTTCAGTGATGCCTATGAAATCATATTTATTTTGTTGTATTAAGAGTTCGAGTTCATCTTGCTTATTTCCCATGCTCTGTGCTTTAGTGTAGAGACACTTAAGATCATGTGTCCTTCCTGGAAGTCCTGTACTAAAGTTACTTTTCCTCCCCCTGTTGGTGTCTAGTACTACCTGGTCTGCTCTATCTATATCACTTGGACTATTTATCCCAGCACTCACTGAATCCTTGTCTTAAATAATACTGTCTCCCTCCCCAGTCGAACTCAGTTTAAAGACCTTCTGATCCATTTTGCAAGACTGTTAGCAAAAACGTTCTGGCCTATGGCTATGAGGTGCAGTCCATCACTTGCCAGAAGAGCAACTTCATTGAAATGGAGACCGTGATCCAAAAACCCAAATCACTCCCAGTGGTACCATCTTCAGAGCCAGTTGTTGACCTCCACTATTCTTCTCTCCTTTCATGGGCCATGTCCTTCCACAGGGAGGAGAGACAAAATGACAACCTGTGCACCAAGGTCCTTCAGCTTTCTATCTATAAACTTGTAATCCTTCATAATGTGGTGAAAGCTGTGCCTTGCAGTATCTTTGGTTCTGATGAGAACCAAAAGGAGGGAGTTATGGTCAGTGGGCTTGACCGGTCTCATTAGCCTGTCCGTTACATCATTGATTTTGGCCCCAGGGAGACAGCACACCTCATGATTGATCTTGTCCAGGTTACAAATGGTCGGTTCCATTCCTCTCAGCAAGGAGTCCCCAACCACCAGAATTTGTCTCCTCTGAGGCTTGTTTGGGCTTACTTGATGACCAGATTGTCTCTCGGCCACCTGAATATTCTGTTTGTGCTGAGACTGTTGGTGCTGGTGCTGCTGGATGTTGTTCTGCTGGTGTTGGGGTTCCTGTTGCTGATGTTGGATTTTCTCTTGGTGACATTCTATTTCCTTTTCCTGCTGTTTCACTTTGTCATAAATGAGGTCAAGAACTTGAAAGCAATTCTGTAGTTCGAGAGTCACTGTTTGGTACCTTGTCTTTCTACTTCTGTGTGTCACATTCGTCCAAGCGTCTGCTTCCCGGTTTCATGAACTGACTTCCTCGTCTGCTAGCTCTTCCATGTACTCCGTCTTCAAAAAGGTCCTCTCAGCCCTATCCAAGAACTCCTCTCCCTCCCTAATAATGTGAAGATTTGAAACCCAGGCCTCCAGCTGTTGAACCTCCTCCTCCAAGAGGGCAACCAGCTTGCATTTGCTGCTGTCAAGGTCAGAGACCTGGGCGGCAAGCCAGCCCAGAGAAGGGGGTGTGAGAGTCAGCAAAGTCCAGCCAGTAGGAGACAAGCAAGCACTTTACATGAGGGAGTTTATTTACCAAAGCATCAAGCAAAAGCCGTGGTCAGAGTTCCAAAAGCCAAGGGTTAAGAGTCCAGAGATCAATTCAAGGTAGCAGGAACCGGGTGCTGGGAGCAAGGAACAAGCAAGGGAGGGCTTGAAAGAAGTTTGCCACAAGCAAAGGAAAGCTTCCAGGCAGACAGTTGTATAGCCCAAGACAAAGGTGTGGCTAGTCACTGCTTCTTGAACTTAATCAAGGAAGCCTCCCTTTGCTCAGCTCTCTTGAGTCTCCGCCTTGCTTGTGGGCTGATTGACACAGGCTCCAAACCATCTTCAGAATCGGATCCCCGTTGCCCTAAAGGAGCAGGCAGAGGAACGTCCAAGCCTGCTTGGTCCATGGCAGCAGGGGGAGCTCTTGAGCTGCAGGACTCCTCTCCAGCCAGAGCCACAGGGACCAACAGCTGCTGCTCGTCATCAGCAGCTCTGACAGGGGCTTCAGTTATCACAGGTGCAGGTGTACCCAACGATATCTTGCGGCAGGAAAAGAAACATGCCACAGCTGTGGCAGGTGACCACAGTAGCTCCCTCACCCTCCATACTTGATAATCTAGAGAGTCAAATTGGAAAAAGTAAAACTGGGCTTCACCTTCAAAATCCTCTAGTAAAACCTATGTCAACACCCCTGTTTCCAAGTTCTTATTGTCAAACTATCAAGACAGAGGGTGCAATTCTATAGTGCTTATAGTTACTCTCTCAAAGCTCCAAACCCACCTGGACATTACGGAGAGGGAGAATGACTCAGGAGGGCTTCAAGCCAAGAAGCATTGAAATCTTGCTTTGATAGTGAAACTTCGTGCGCCTTTGGCATGTGCCTCTGAGAGCAAATATAAAAAGCTGCTAAGTAACGGAGCTAATGCTTGCTAGCTCCTCCCTCTAGCTAGTCGGTTAGACCGTGTGCTCAGGGAGAGCACATGGCCAGAGCCAAGAGACAAACAAACAAACAAACAAACGCAGCCCCAAAAGCCTGTAAAAACACCCAGTCAAGGATGTCTTCTCAGACACAGCTCACCTTCTGCTCTCTCCTCTGGAAATGAGCTTGAAGGCCGCTGCTAGCTCCTCCTTCTAGCTCGTCAGCGAGTCAGTTAGAGCTAATGGCTGCTAGCTCCTCTCTCTAGCTAGTCAGTTAGACTGTGTGCTCAGGGAGAGCACACAGCCAGAGCAAACAGACAAACAAACAAACACAGCTCCAGAAGCCTGTAGAAACAGCCAAGGATGTCTTCTCAGACACAGCTCACCTTCCACTCTCTCCTTTCATTGGTACTCCCATTACTGAGCTTCGATGGATGACATGGATTCCAGTATTATGATGGGTGCACACACTACAGAGAGAGAGAGATGCTTCCTCTGTTCATTTTCTCCACATCTTCTATGGTTCTGTGAGATTCTCTGATGCCATACTTTTTCCTTGTCAAACATTACTCCAGCCAGCTCATAATGGCTGTCTTTTTCTGCACCCATCTTGGTAACTTGTGCAGATCTATCAGTATCACAGCCTCATGCTCTATCCCTCTAACTTAGAAATACAAGGGTCTTGAGGTCTGAAGCAACTTGGAACTTTCTTTGATCTATTTGTGCAAACACAGACTTTGGAAAGTTATTTTTTAAACAGTAAATGTATTAAGAGCTATTCATTACTTTTTCACTGTTGTTGTTGTTGTTTTTGTTGTTGATATTTTATTTATATGGCACTGTCAATGTACATAGTGTTCTACAAGTAAAACAACAAGAACCAGCCCTACCAAAGGTATACAATCTCTCTCTCTCTCTCTCTCTCTCTCTCTATATATATATATGTATAGATGTATGTATGTATAAAAACACACGAACAAGACAAAGAAAGAAAAATAAAATTATATTGCTTATAAAATGAAGCAATACAATTGTAAAACAATTCTATCTGCATAATTTGTATCACAATTGTTTTGCTTATCAAACTAAGCAATGCAATTGTAGAACAAATTATTCAGATAGAATACAATATAATACAAAACAAACTAAAATGCATATAATCAAAAATATACAAGATGATAAAATCATGTTAAACTAAAAAAGTAATGCATTAGACATTAATCATTACTAACACATTGCTGCTTCCTCCTCCAACAGTGCTCCAAAACAGAAAAATGGACAAAAATCTTCTGAATATGCCCATCCAAACCTACATTTTAGAAGTAATAAAGAGAAAGTATTTGTTAACACTAGTCCCATTGTTTTGCCAAATAATGTTGTTATGCCCTCATTACCTCAAAAAGGAATGTGTTCCAAACTTTACTGCCAAGCCCTGTGTCAACATGTCATCTTTACTAATTCAGCATATAAAGCATGCACGTGTGAGTACAGTACTTAAAGCATTATGAAATCATCACCTGCAAATGTGCTCCTAGTGTGAGAATACCGTCCTTGAGTACATTTGCTCAGATGGAAGTTCTGTTGAAATTTAACATGTGACTTCCTTATGCATTTGTAAACAACAAGCACCAACACGCCTTAATGTCATACTATGCCAATAAATTACATATTCGGGTGTTTAATTCAAAGATTTAGAAAACTGACCAATGAACTTTTCAGCTCTTGTTTATCGCATTCAAGTAGCTGAAAGGGTAATTTTATCTACATGGAAAGTGTTAGCAGAGCAGAAGACTAGACTGAACGAGTTAAGATTCTGCTTACACTTTATGGAGGCATTTGAAGACCTCATACTGAATACTCAGTATGACCAAGAACAGAAAAGGGAGGAACCAATGTCTAGGACTGCTACAGCTCTACTTCCAAATTCCACCTCTTTCCCTTCTTACATCCTTTTGCTCTCTCTGATTTCTCCAGCCTCCTAAGCACGTTGTGGTTGAAGGATGTTATAAGCCGAAAATATCAGGATGGCCACAGTTTTCCACCTATAGCCTAATCAGAGAAAGAGTGAAATAAAATATCTGAAAGAATTTACAATGCATATATGGAAGCAGACATTGCAGTGAAATTCGGTAAAGAAGGAAATGAGACTTTGAAAGGAAGATATTAAAAGAAGCACTTAAATGTAAATCATTTTTGTGGCTTGGCTTGCTCTAATAACTTTTGTGATTTAGAACAACCGTCTTCAACCTGGTACCCACCAAATGTTTTTGACTTGATCTCCTATGATCCCTCATCATTAGCCACAACTGCAGGGGCTGGTGGCAGTAGTTTAAAACATCTGAAAGGGTACCAGGTTAGTGAGAATTGATGAAGCAGAAGATGGAGTTGAGGTCTCCTTTGCATGCCGTGGTCATGAGATGTCAATTTTCATGATACTGCCTTGTTTTCTCACTTTCTGCAAACAAAAAACCAATTTTGTAAAAATGCTATAAAACAGATCTTTATAGTGCTATCAGCCTGCACCTTCAGATAACATTAACATAATCTTACCATAAATAAGCATTACAACATATTGTCGTAGAATGCACAAGGAAGCAAAGGAAGCCATGTATGCAAGAAAAGGGGAAGTAGGTTCACCTGGTCAAACTGCTCTCATTTAACTATTTGATCGTTTATAAATTGTACTTCTCTTAGAAGTGCATGATGAAGGGTGTTGGGCAAATGTTCCAAATAAACAGGACATTTAAATCCTGGTAGCCTGAGAGCATCTGGGTAAAAATTAAGGTGGAGAGAAACAGAAGTGATGTCATTGTGGGAATCCACAACAGGCCTCCAAGCCAGACTGAGGGCTTGGGTGATGCCTTCCTGGAACAGATGACAAAACATTCAGAAAGGCGAGATGTAGTCATAATGGGAGATTTCAATTACCCTGACACTTGTTGGAAGACAAACTCTGCCAAGAATATAAAGTCCAACAAATTCCTCTCTTGCCTTGCAGATAATTTCATTGCCCAGAAAGCGGAAGAGGCAACAAGGGAATCAGCTATTTTAGATCTGATGCTAACTAACAGAGATGATCTGGTTAATGGGGTGGAAGTGGCAGGAAACTTAGGTGGGAGTGGCCATGTTCTCCTGGAGTTTGTTAGGGGCAGAAAAGGAAGCCAAGCATAATCTAGTATTCTAGACTTTAAGCAAACTGATTTCAGTAAACTTAGGGAAACATTATATGTGATCCCATGGTCAGGAATACTAAAGAGAATGGAATTCGTGGTGGATGGGAGTTTCTAAAAAGTTGAAGGCACAATTTAAAACAATTCCAATGAGGAGGAAAAATGGGAGTTGCCCAAGAATCCAGGATGGATGTCAAAAAAACAAAAAACAAAAAACCTTTCAACTGACCTAAGATTTAAAAAGAACATGTACAAGAAATGGAAAAAAGGGGAAATCACCAAAGAGGAATTCAAATGAGGCCATTGCCCATACTGGCTGGGGCATTCTGAGAGTGACAGTCAAAAAAGGTAATTTTTCCAAAGGTCCTAATATATAAAAGATTAGAAGTAGAATTGTGAATGTAATATGATTGTCATTCCATCTAACCACCTGTAATCCACCAAAGATGTTTTGTTGTATTAATGACTATCAGTTTGATGTGACACCCCCATTAATGAATACCTGACAAGAAAATCATTCAAGAGGAATTATTTGACTTGACACAAGTGAATTTCATATAATGTTTTATGAATAAAATTTTTCAACAATTAGTGAAAGAACCCCATGGGGTAGCCCTGTGAACCCTTCATACAAAATCCTCTAGATTTTTTCAGGCTTTCTAATTGCAACTGATTGGAGCATGAACCTAGGCTTTGCGTGTACAATTTTCTTTGTGTGTTCCCTTCTTATGCTATCTGCAGAAAGGTGTAGAGCATAAGAAAGCTGGTGGTGGTGTGGTACTTGAAGATGTAGTCCCCAAAAGTAATTCTTTCAAGCTTTGGGGAAAAGTAAGTGCAGAGTAATATTTGTGTGTGTGTTTCCATCTTAATTGTTCAGTAATGAATATGTTCAACTCTTACTTTGAGTCACTCCAGTGATTTCCACGATGGATTTCCATTTTAGGATTCTGATAGATGGTGGACCATGTGTGGATAATATGAGATCACACCTTCCTATTTATGAGACAGGAACAAACAGGACCTCTGAAATAAGTCACAAACAGATAGACAAAAATATTCAGTTTAACTAACAGTGAATTTATTTCCCAAGTATTGATGTGTATGTTGCTAAACAGCTTTATCCACAAAGAAGTGGTTGTCATCAGCTTCTGGGAACTCCATGGCTAAAGATGCATCTCTAAATAAACAAATAAACAAACAAACAAACAAACAAACAAATAAATAAATAATCAATCAATCTTGGGGCAGGGGCCTAAAGGCGCATCCTTCCATGTAGCTAAAACTCCCCAGTGATCACATATTGCTAAAGTCCTTGAGTAAGTCAAGAAGATCTCTAGAGGTCTTTTTATCTGAAGCCTTATGATATATTACTGCCTTGATAAGTCCAGATGAAGGGTTTTGCCATGGGAGAGGATGAGGGTATCGCCCTCAGGTTAGAATTGCACTACCCCAATGAAATTTTCCTTCAGACCTCAGATTTCTAGCACTGCAGAGAGTGAGACATTGACAGTCTTGCATATCTAGAACTCCAGTACTTGCCGAGTTCTCTTTACCTTACGAACTTTGCCTTCCTCTTTTCTTTGGATGCCTACATTGTATTTCTAAATGTTCAACTGATGTTTTAAGTTGCTGCAATGTGGGGACTGAAGGAATTTTTTGAGGGGGAGTGAGAATTTTTATTAGGGAGCAATGTCCTCATTTTGCCTCCCCTGTAGCAACACTCCTTGTCCAGATGGGTTTGTTGACCTTTCTGGTAAGAGAATGCAGAAAATTACAACTTTTAGGTGGGAAAGATGATGGATGTTATGACAGGTATTGAGTCCTTCTGCTCAGAATAATATACAGTTCATCCTCCCTATTCACAGATTCTGTATCTACAGATTCAATTCTGTATCTCACTAGAGCTTTAAAATATTTTTTAAAAAATCCAAAAAGCAAACTTTGATTTTGCCATTTTATATAAGGGATGCCATTTTTAGTACACCGCTGTACATAATGGGACTTGAGCATCCACAAATTTTGGTATCCATGGGAGGTCCTAGATCCAAACCCTAGCAGATACCAAGGGCCCACTGCACACCTAAAAAAATCACCTACCTTTAGACATGTTTGGGAAAACAGTAACTGTAGCAGATGTGCCGTTATTACTGTGCAGCTACAGGATGTCAGGAATAGAAACTGTACAAAAATTTTGCCAATGTAGGTTTCTATTTCTCTTAATTTGAAATGTGACAGAAGTATTGCTGGCAGTTTCCTTTAGTAAGTTTACATAAATACATATGCACACTTCTCAGATAAATATACAAGGCATCCTTTAATGCCAAACGTCCGCAGTAACATGCACGTTTTCCAAACACTTCTGAACAGGTAGTAAGATTATTTGTTTTCAGAAAAGTATAAAATATCTTTATGCACATTTGTTGGTGCATAAAGTAGGGTGTCAACTCTGTCTGGCAACACTGGCTGGAATCCTGATCAAGAGGAGTATGTCTGGCATGTAGCTATGTCTCCTTAGCTATGTCTTCCAGTGCTATGCCCCCCAAACTCACCTTTTAAGTGATGCAGTTCCACCCAAAACAGCCACTTCCATTGCATTGGAGAGCAGGGGTGGATCAGTGGAAACATGTCCAGGGTTTTTTTTTTTTTTTTTTTTGATAGCTGGATCCACTGAAACAGGTTTCCAGAGGAAATTCTGCGGTCCTCAGGAGGCCACTGACGATGACACCTTTGCAACGCGACTTACAAGAAAATATCTGACTATGTCTCTGCTGTTCACTCTACTCTCCAGTGACATATAGAAATAGCGATGTTGCACGCAGAGGCTGTGCCAATTAAAAAGTGGGTTTGGGGAGGATTTAGGTTGTTGCACGATTTGCAAAGAATTCCATCCTCCAAAACAACCTCTCAAAGGGTGAGGTTACAATACTGTAATTTGGATTTATGCTATTTTAACTTACTAATAGGATGCCAGTCAACTTCTCATTTTCTTATACAGAAGAAGCATAGTTTTACAATCTCTGTCACCACTGAGATTGAAACATATTATTCACACCACACCCATGATTCGAAGATAGAACTGCTAATGTTAACAGGCTCTTTTATGTCCTTGTCCATCCCTGTTATTAGGCAAAATGAGGCAACCAACTCAGGTAGAACTGAAACCAGGGCCAACACAAAACATTTTGCTGCCTGAGGTGGACAAGACGGCATCCTCTCACCATTCTGTGTGTGAAAGCTGACTGAACTGCAACCACATTTTTCTTTAACATTAAAGATGCTCTTTACTACACCAGACTACAGAAGGCTTGTGGCTGTGGGCAGGTTGCATGGCACATAGTTTGCTTCTCTGACACTCTGAAGCTGCCTCATTTTACCTAATGACAGAGATGGCCCTGGGCATAGAACAGCATATACACTTCAACAGAGCTTGGTTGCTTATTTTATTTTCTAAATACATGCCACTGTTCTGCCCATGGATTTGAGGTAGTCAGCAATCCAAAAGACTGCATTTTAATCTTATAGACAAAATAAAAGAGGAGAAGGGAAGGGAAAAAAACCAAGGTACAAATCCTTACATAATACTATATAAAAGTGGTGTAAGGAACAGCTGATATGGTCAGTGAAGACAACTGTTCTGGAAGAGGAGGCACCAAATGTCAAGCCCCACTATCTCAGTTCTTCCTCAGATGCAACCAAGTGAAATGTTTATGGAACTGACTTCAAGGGTAAAGGAGCAGAGAGCCACAACAATTGGCAATCATCCACAGGCTTCATGGAACAACTCTCCCCAAGACTTATCATACTCTCTAACATTTCACCAATGAAAATTGGGACATAGGTGGCCAACCAACATCAGAGTGTGGTTAACATCAGGAGTTATTAATGAGGAGGAACACACAAGCTAGAAGAACCTGAAGCAGTTTGCTTTTGTCCGAGCCTATTGAGAAGGGCAAGATTCTGCCTTCTCCTCTCCAATCCTCTCTCATCCCCCCGCAAGTGCAGACTACTTTTGCACTTTGAAATCACCTTGCAGCAGTTGAAGTGAGCTAAGGACAAAGAGAGGATAGTGGAAAGAGAAGAGAAACCAGGACATTTTAAAAGCAGCAGGAAAAGTGGGACAACAGGGGATTAAGTGGGACTGTCCCTGCCAAATCTGGACAGTTGGAGTATGCCTTTATTTGTTCTCCCTCCCCTCATCCCCCAAAGGCATCTTCCTCACTACTCAGTGTTTTAAAAAGATTAAAACTAAAATGAGGAAGAGGAGAGTTCTCCTTTAGAACCATGCACATGGCTGCTGCACACCTTATTTTGCTCAAAAGTCCATGCCAAATTGGTTGCCTTTTAAAACCATAAATGATTTCTCATTTTGATTTTTGGTACTTTTCATGCTGGTAAGAGACAGTGACACGAAGCAGCAACTTACCGTTCTCCTCCTTGTCCCCATGATTCGAATGACCTTGCATGGGATTTATAGTTGATGATTAGAAGGTACACATGGACCTCTTTTTCCAGTCTCATCTTGGGGAGGGAACTTTGAGGGAAACTATTGTAAAGGCAGAAAAAAAATGGTTTTCCTTCAGTGTGTGATTTGACCCCTGGTCAGGCAATTGTGAAATGTTGTTGTTGTATGCCTTCAAGTAATTTCCAATTTATGGCAACCCAACATTTGATTGTCCTGATGCACAACCTGTGCGTAGGACAAGAGGCTACTGTTAAGACAGAATACAGAGAAACAGAATGGTTTCCAATTGGCAAGGGGGTCAGGCAAAGTTCCATTTTATCACCCTATCTGTTTAACCTGTAGGCTATATATATCATCCATAAAGCCAGATTAGACTTGTAGGAAGGAAGGGTGAAAATTAGAAGAAGGAACATCAACAACTTCAGATGTACAGATGACACCATACTACTAGCAGAAATAACAAAGTTTTGGAGCGATTATTGAAGAAAGTCAAGAAAGAAAGTGCAAAGACAGGTTTAAAATGGAACATTAAGAAAACAAAAATAGTGATGATTTACAGATGTTTACCTAACCTAAAGTAGATGATGAAGACATTGAAATAGTTCAAGATTTTTCATACCTTAGTTCAGTCATTAATCACAATGGAGATTGCACTCAAGAAAACAGAAGAAGACTATGACTTGGAAGGACAGTTATAAAAGAACTAGACAACATCCTGAAATATAAAGATATATCATTGAACACTAAAGTTAGGATTATCCATGCCATTGTCGTTCCAGTTTCTATGTATGGTTGGGAAAGCTGGACAGCGAAGAAAGCTGATAGGAAGAAAATCAACTGCTTTGAAATGTGGTGCTGGAGAAGAATTCTACATATCCTCTGGACTGCTAAAAAGACAAGTGGATGGTCCTAGAGTAGATAAAATCTGAAATCTCCCTAGAAGTCAAGATGGCTAAACTGAAGCTGCCATACTTTGGCCCTATCATAAGAAGACATAACTCACTAGAAAAGACAATAATGCTTGGTAAAGTAGAAGGCAGTAGGGAAGGAGGAAGACTACATTATAGATGGATAGATTCAATCAAGGAAGACACATCTCTGAATCTGTAAGGCCTGAACAGGGCAGTTGAAGATAGAGTGACCTGGGGGTTTCTCATCTATAGGATCACTAGAAATCAAAGTCAATTTGATGGCAGTTAACACCAACAAAGGTGAACCTATCATAGGACCTTTCTTGGCAAGATTTTTTTGAGAGAGGAGCTTGCCTTTGCCTTCCTCTGAGGTTGAGAGGATGTGTGTTGCCCAAGGTCACCCAGCAAATTTCCACGGCTGAGTGATGATTCAAACCTTGATCTCCACAGTTGTAGCCCAACACTCAAACCACTAATATCCAAGGAAATATCCAAAATTGCATTTTAAGTATTGTTTTTAAACACTAAGTGCTAATTTGGGTTTTTAACCCCCCTCCATAGACAACTTCTGTGCCTTTCTTGAATGCCTGAGGAAATCTCACAATCTAAGATTTCCTGAAATCATTTAAGCACCCAAATTCAAGTTTTGACCCATGAAATCCCAATAATCTTACGCTTCTTAAATTGGGGGTGCTATTTTGTAACCAAGAGGAGCCGTCCAGAAGTAAGATCTTGAAGAATCCCCATGGCTGTTTACCTTATTGCTACTTGTGAAGCCCAGTTATACTTACCTTTCTGTTTCAGGCCATTGCTGGAACAACGTTGAAAGATGTCAATCAGTGCATGGACCAGTAAACCTCTGAGAGGAACCTATTTATCATTTCAAAACAAATCAGTACCTTCGAATCCCTCTCTTAGTGTGAGAAGCCATTTAGCAGCTATTAAGATGATGTTGCCAAAATAAAGCAGAAAAAAGAAAAAATACAGCTGATCAGGAGAGAGGAAGAGAGAAGACAGAAGGGGGTGGAAAGGAGAAGATTCCTTACTCCAGCCGTAACATCTACAGGAAAGGGCTTCTATTATTCAGCAATAGGGCAAAAATAGCCCTATGTCTCAGCAACTTCTGATTATGTACAAAGTGCTATTTATTGATGTATTTAGGACAGGGGTGGAGGAGTTATTGAACTGCAACTGCAACAGAGTTCCTTATCATTGGCTATCCTGGCTAAGAGTGATGGAAGCTGCAGTTCAGCCACATCTGGAAGGCTGCATTTTGTCCCACCATGCTTCCATTATTGTTTGTGTTGTTTTCTGCCTTCAGGCCAGCTTTCACTTATACTCAATTTATCACAGGGTTTTCTTGGCAAGCAAGATTTCTTCAGAGGAAGCTTCTCATTGCCTTCCTCTGAGGCCGAGAGAGTGTGACTTGCCCAAGATCATCCAATGGATTTCTATGGCTGACTGGGGATTTGCATCCTGGTCTCCCAGAGTCCTAGCCCAATGATCAAACTGCTACACCAGTGCTGGCTCTCCCCACTCTTCCATACGGTGTACCAAAAATAGTAGGAAGCAAATACAATAAGACGTAATCACAACAACATAACTATAAACCAGAATAACGATGTTAAAACATATTGAAAATTAAACTCTGTTATCATGCAGTCCCCATTGTCTTTATTTATTCTTCGATAAAAACAAGTGGTACCAAAAGAAGACAACACAGATGGAGCCAGGGAGCCGTTCTGGGAAGAAATGCTTCTATGGCTAAACAGGCACTCTCACTGGGACAACAGTCAGCTAACTCCAAAGGATAAGAGGGACCTACAGCAGAGCTTTGCAAAGTTAATTTGTTGGACTACAGCTCCCAGAATTACCCAGACAGCATAGCCACTAGCTCTTGCTAGCTAGGTTTCCAGGGAGCTATAGTAAAAAAACAAAACAAAACAAAAAAACAACTAACTTCCCGAAGCTCTGACCTAGAGAGTAGTCTCAGATGCAGTGTTTAAGAGGACTCACATTGTGGAAAGGAATCCCAGAGTCACATCTCTCCCCTCCCCATCAGCATCAACCTACTAGATCTATATTGTCACTATGTTCTTCTTTTCACGATGGCATACGGTGGGACAGGGAAATTCTACCCACAGGGAGCTTTCATGAGGGTTTTTTTAGGAGTTAGTATCTTGGTGAATGAATGGGTGTCTGTTGTATGTGAGAATAGACGTCTTATGTGAGAATGCAGCTATATGCATGTGCACATTTATATGTGTGTGTGTAAGTGACTATACAAGAAAGAAAGAAGGATGGCTCCACCCATATCAACTTTGGCCCCACTCCCCTCTGATATATCTCTCTGGCATGTTTACTGCAAGGTAATTTCTCCCTTAGCTAATAAATAAATAAATAATCAATCAGCATTTGAGATGGAGGTGACTACTCAGGAAGTGTGGGCGAGGGGTGATCTGTTCCAGTGTTCTGGACAATTTTTCTCTAGTAGCACCTATGTTTAAGCTCCTCATTTTTAGTGGCTTTCATTGTAAACAATGGAAGGACCTACAAAGTAGGCGTGTGTGCCAAGGGGACATATCCATTTGCTTTTAAAATGGGCAGCACTGTGATATGTGAATAAAATTGCTATAATTATGATGAGAAATAAAAAGAAACACAACAGATAATCTTAAAATAGCTTACGTTCACCCTTTCTTCATTTTTCCCTTTGCGAAATGTGTATGCATATATGTGTGTGTACATAAGGGTGAGCCAGTGCTATACGTACAGACATAAACAAACAAATAAATAAATAAGCAAGCAAGCAAGCAAATAAACAAACAAACAAACAAATAAATAAATAAATATTGTCTCTTCTACTAAAATCTGAAATGGATACTGTAACATAGTTCTAGGAACGTCCTGTGTTATGCCAAGGTTATTTAAACACAGACTGAAGTCTAAGTGCTAGTCCAACTAGAGAAGACCTAGCAAATCAATGGGATGTACATAAGCATTGACCTCTCCAATTCCCTTTGATTCAACCATTCTACTTCATGGGTCCTACAGAGCAGTGCTATCCAAAGAGGTGGACCAGCACAGATCGCTGAGCCATTCGGTGTTGGTCCAAGAAAGAAGGCAACAACTGTAGCCAGTAGGCACAAAAATGGTATCCGTCCTTGGCAAACTGGGGGGGAAATATACTCGTCTCCCACATCATATAGCTTGAGATGCCCTGCTGTAGTAGTTTTCACACAAAGAGCTTCCTTCCTGGCCTTGAGCAATGGAGAGATCTCCCTTTGCTTTCTGCTATCTTATGTTCACCTTCTCTCCCTCCCTCTCTCCATCTGCCTTAACTTCTTCTCACCCTTGACTTCACCAGTGGAGCTGGGCCTGACATCTGCATAGACTCACAATGCATTACTTTCCAAACCAGAGTCTAACAATTCACCAAGCCTTTTCTCTCAGTGCCACTCTGGATTCAAGCCACTGTGTTTATTATTATTGCTTGTAATCCACTTTGAATGTGGTACGCACAGAAAAGGGCACTCAGTTTGAATAGATCTGACATGACTTGAAGTGAATAATCAGTTTCACCTTCAGGTTAACTAAACTTGTTTGTTGGGGTATGGTGTTCTATTGCACCCTGTCTTCACATCATTATACTTTATCTGATTTATGAAGAAACATTATGATATTCTGTTGTGAAAGTTGCATGGTGAGGGATTGAAAGCTCCATTACTCAGTTGCTAAGGCAGGTAGATCTGTAAACCAAGTGTTTCTTCTTACTACCCAGATGGGATTAGCATCCTTTTCTTGTAAGAACTACCATGGGAATAATGCTATGTCAATCCCAGGGGCATTCCTTCCCAGAAACATAGCTGCAGAGCCAAACTGCCACTTCAAGTAATTTGCGCATGTAAAAGACCACACAATGTGTGTTATGATTGTGCATGAGAAAAAAAGGGAATCATCACCTCCTCATATTTAAAAGTAAGACACTCACCATTGAAATTTCATAATGCCTGCCTAGTTCTAACCTAAAGTCTCTAAATATCAGTCCTTTATACTCACACATGCATATACTTATTTTTTCAAGGGACGAATGGCATGGGAGTATTTGTCTCAATTTCACTAAAAATCGCTTGTGCAAACAATAGAGATGGTCACATCTATCACTAAGGTTCTTTTTCCCCCCTAATCTTCCATCTATTTCATTGTAAAATCTGAGAATTCTTCCCCTTTCTTCAGCTTTGTTTCTCACAACCGTAAGATCTATGCGTATCCCTCCATATTTCTCCATAAGCAATTCTTGTCATTCAGGTTTTCATTTTTCTAATCTTCAGTTCAGTTCATCCTGATAGTTAATAATTTTCAAATCAGTTTTTGTTGGTCCTGAAAGTTTTTTTTAAAATCACATTAAAATTCATATGTATTTTTCTCCATGTTTCTCCATATGTGTGCATTTCATATGCAAATTTTGTCTGCTGTATAAATGTTGTGAGTAGTTTTTGTATTGTATTTTCATGTTGTAACACATTATTTTCAGATACATACAGTTTTACCTGTATGATATGCAGATAGCAGTATTTGCTATCTGAAACTATGTTTCTAGTTTAGCTTTTATTTTAAATCCAGCTTTCACAGGCTCTAGAATACAGTGATTGTAATTTGTTTTAACTCTACTCCAGGTCATAATATATGTTTTGGAAGAATTTTATATACATGTATTATTGGACCAGATGACCTAGTGCCTTGATACCATATCCTAGGACCTGAAAGTTCACCTACTTAAAAGTTCCCCTGTTTGACATATGCTGTGTTTGTTTGATACTTAAGAAAAAGCTTGCAACTGAGGTCAGTTGTAATGTTAACCTATGGTTTAGTATTGAGAATGAATCAAACTGAGCTTTGGAGCTACACTTTCTCCCTCCTCTTTTGGTGCAGCAATGCGATGTTTTACTTCTGTTTTTGAATAATTGCAGCTTGCTGCATAGTACAGACCCAGACAAACTATGATGAATCTTAAATATGGGCAGTGGGGAAGAGCCAGCTTTAATTCACAGTTTATGAAGTTGGTTGGTTTTCACCAACCATTGTGAAAATTAATCATAATTTGGAGTTTGGATAGCATACTGAGCTTTAGTCCATCAGAAATGGAAATGGAACATTCCAGTATTGTCCTTGCAGCCATACTGAAGAGTGAAGAGGCAAGAGGCAAGGGTTGGGGGGCAGAATTCATGAACCTAGGGGACATATAGCCATAATGTCAAACTATAATGTCAAACTATAGTTTAGCATATAGTATAGTTAACCCCTGACTTCTGGGGGTCCCTTGGAGGACACCTTGATTCGCTCCAAAAATGCAAAGATTGGGGAAATTAGCGGAGCACTGGCTGTAGCCAAACAAGAGGCAGGGTAACCCAGCAGAATCTTTTACACAATTTTTATGGGGTCAGACCAAGCGAAAAGCCAGACAAACATACCAATAACTGGATTTTATTAATAAATGTGTTCTCACGCACCAACTTACTCACTCACTCATGCACACAAGGCCTATTGAGAAAGGAAAGAGGTGAAAATTGATAGGGGATTCAGTGGAGAGGGTGTAAATGTGGTGATACTGCACCTATCCTGAAGTCTTCAGTCCAGGAAGCGGCAAGAAGAACGGAGCTCAGTGAAGAGAAGCAGCTGAGGGGATCACTCGTCTAACAGAGTGCTGGTCTGCTAGCATGGTGGGGAGTTCTCCAAAGGGACCCTCAAAATCTAGGACTACTTATAGGGCAGAACGTACCTTGAGGGCAGGCCCTATCCTGAGAAGAACAATGGCCAAAACAAATGGAGAAACACCGCACAATAGCAACTTGGTAGTTTGCACGATTGGCTTACGCAGATGCCGTGCAGGGTTTACTAATGCTAGAGTTGTTCAACCTGGGGAAAACCCAATAATCCACTCAGGTTGGCTGAAAACCTTTTGTTCATGCACACGTGTTTAGCCTGAGGTTCCCTAGGGGAATGTGACTGGGGATTTTCCTGGCCTGACCTATTTTTAGTCGTTTGACCTCCTTGTCTATGTACCCATTTGGGCAACCTCTCTGGCATGGCGGGCATATTTAATATCAAATTTATAGCCTTCAGGATAGGGTATGCCAGTGGGGTAACAGCATTATGTAGTCAGTGTGTATGTTCTATAGCTGGACACTTGCACTAATAACAGATTCCAACTCTGCACTTTAGCACAGTGATCTAATCATGCTTCAAATAATGTCTGATTGGAAAAAAGTAAATACAAGAGGAAACTGGGGATTAACCCCTGTTCAACAGTGTCTTAACGAGCCCTCATCTGATGCAAATGTTAAGCATCAGATCAAATGTTACATGTTAAAATGAAGGAGAAACTACTCCAATCCATCATTAAGGATTTATTTTGACATGTTGTTACAGTTACTGCACATTACAGTATGTTCCCTTATTGTAAGTAGTAACACCTGATAATTTCAGATACTTGGGAATTTGTCTCCAGTGAGTGTGTAGAAGTGAGCAGAGAAGACCAGGGAAA
The DNA here is from genome assembly GCA_030412105.1 of Cyclura pinguis. Classification (NCBI taxonomy): domain Eukaryota; kingdom Metazoa; phylum Chordata; class Lepidosauria; order Squamata; family Iguanidae; genus Cyclura; species Cyclura pinguis. Next base: position 209,798,353 of record CM059599.1, read on the forward strand.
AGCGTTAAAAAGAGCTTGGTGACTATCTGTCTGTCTGTCTGTCTGTCTGTCTGTCTATCTATCTATCTATCTATCTATCTATCTATCTATCTATCTATCCATCCATCCGTCCGTCCATCTATCTGTAAATCTCCATTTACATTACTCTGTTACAACAGTTCAAATTTCTCAAGAAATAAATAAATGAATGAATGTTTCATCTGCAACTCATAGCTCTCCCAGAGGGCCTGTGCAGTTAAGCAAGGTGGGAGAGTTGAGAGAGTAAGATGGGTAAGGTCATTTGGACTCTTGGCATAAGAAAAGATGACTGGACTGGGTTTATTTTACGTCCCTAGGTTGGGGAAGTGGAAGAAACCAACTGCAGTCTCCTTATTGCCAGAAGAAAGGGGTTTCTTTTGCCTGCTTAGAAGGGGTATGTGAATGAGAGGAAGAAAGTGGAAACTTGGAACTTTGGTATCGCTGGAGGGATGACCCCTGTGGTATCTAAAAGACTGCTTATCAGTGAGGATTGAGTGGAGAGAGAGAAATCTGCAGGTGCTTTTGTGATAAGGACTGTGTTTTTGTTCATTTTTGGTGCAGCTGGTTACTGTACAGGAGATGTCTTGCCTTTCCTCCTGTTGCACTCTCTGCATCTGCTGCAGAACACCCAACAGGACATGTGGTGCCTCTTTCTCTCTGCTGCTGGAGATGGTACAGTAGAAGAATACAGTTCTTACCAGTTGCTCTCTGTTTGTGTGCTCCTCTAAAGAGGAACCGTTTTCTAATGAGAAGCCAGCTCCCCCTAGCCAAGCCCCCTTGGAATCAGCAGTTGCTGCCTCTTTTCATCCCTCGGGAGAGCATCTGCATATTTCTCAAGCCTGCAAAAGATAAACTCTGATGTTTTATGCTTTAAACCTCTTTGAAAGTGGTGGCGTGTTGAGCAGAATTGCTAATTTTGTGGCTACTTCAGCTCCATAAAAACAGATCTTCCTGATCTCCAATAATTCCCTAGGGAACTGACTTGTGCACATGAGGCAGACGTGGGGTTTGAAAACACTGAAATAAGAAAGCATTGTGTAGAATAGGCACTTGGTTATGGGTTACTTTTGTCTTTTGACAGCATTGGTGTTAAAACAGTGCTGCTGGAGTTAGCCAGTCTGAATGGGCTGGCCTTTGTTCTTTTGACAGATTTGATCAATGTGAGCCTCTCAGAGGGGTGATTTGTATCCAGAGCAAGCCCTTGAATTTGGTTTCCCAGTGAATTAAGAACAAACAGTGAGTGCGAAAGTGAGTAATCGACCACATTTCCATGGCAGGAAAAAAAGTGACCTTCTAAATTTTTAGGTGTCAGTGTTCTTCAAGGCACAAGAGAAGCTCCTTTTTCTTTTTCATTAGAAGTGGCAGAATTTTTGGTTTTAATCACATGGTGACATTCACTGTGTGGAAGTGAGTGGGCATTTTCATTATTTTAAATCCATATTTTATTCTTTGGGGCTTTTTTTCTTAAAAGAAGCAACAGTAAAACAGCCAACAGCTGCATGGATGGGTACTCAGGAAGGATGATTCAGTGTGACCAGGCAGGGGCGAGAGCTGGGAGTAGGACTGGCTGCGTACAAGTGGATGTGGGTGGTTATGACTGAGTAGCACCATAGAGGAGCACATTAGAGTTATGTGTCAGAGGAAAGAAGGGGGGTGTTATTCAGCAGCAGTTGACTTTCTTCTGAACTGTTCCTTGAATCTGTAGACAGCAATTTTCAAAAGTTTATTTGTAGATTTAAAATACAACTCTGACTGTTGCTGTTGTTATTGTTGTGGTGGTGATGATGATGATGACACGATGACAATGATGATGGAAGATAAGGAAGATACAGATGATGGGAGTGATGATGACTTCATGTGCTCCAGTTGCCACTATGTGCAACATAACTTATTTCATGGTGCTTGTTCAATCACTATGGGTATTTTCTCTTCTCTTTTTTTGAATGTATTTTGAGAGCCAGCACATGGTGTAGTGGTCTGAGTGCTGAATGATGTCTCTGGAGACCAGAGTTCAAATTTCCACTTGACCATGGAAACCCACTGGGTAACTATGGGCAAGTCACATGCTCTGGGCCTCAGAGGAAGGCAGGGACATACCCTTCTCTGAACAAATCTTGCCAAGAAACCCCTGTGATAGGTTCACTTTTGGATCACCATAAGTCAGAAATGACTTAAAGGCACACAAGAACAATTTTAATAAAGTTTGAGCTGCTTAAGTTCTATTTCTTTGGGAGTGAGCTTCCCCCTAATGTTTTTCAGAAGAATCTCTTAAGACGAGAATAATATATACATGCGTGTGTATATAGGTATGTGTGTGTGCACATACATACATACATCATTCACTGGATGTAGACCAGGGTGGAGTCATACATCCCCACCCCTTCCTTTGCAGCTCTAGGGTTGCCTGAACCCTGACCCCTAAGACCCTTCTGTCCATTCAAATAATGTCCTCAAAAGGCCCACAGTGACTCCTGAACTTTTCAGGAGTAGCAGATTACCTTAACACCCCCCCCCAACCAAGAAATCCACCCCACACTTGAAAATTACACCCAGAGACCACTTCTAGTTGTGATTTTTGGCCCAAAATGGAGTATGGAGAAAACTGATCCCTTTTATAGCTATCCACGCTGATCTAGACCTATCCATCTGCAGAACAGATTCATGGAAATCAATCAGTGGGACTCAACCATAGCTAATAAACGCTAAGAACCCTTTTACATGACACAGTTATAGCACTATGATTCCACTTGAACTGCCATGGCAACGTTCTACAGAATCATGGTACTGATGATTTAGTTTGCGGGTCATTTAGAATTCTCAACCTGGGAGCTCCTCTGGTGCCTCTGACCATACTACAAATCCCAGAATTCCACAGGATGCAGCCATGGCAGTTAAAGAGGAATCACAGCACTCAAACTGTATAGTGTGGAAGTGACACAGGAAAGGACAAGCTACTGTAGTGCAAATGAATACAGCAGATGGATTAGAGACTAGGGATGGAGAATGTATGGCATTCCAGATACTGCTGGACTTTAACTCCCATGATCCCTCTGCACTATTGGTAATGCTGACTAGGACTGGTGTGAATTACAGTCCAAGAACATCTGGAAGATGGCTTCCACATGTTCCACCTTTGGATTAGAGCTTTCACTAACATGTAACATGGATGTTCAGAGGCCTTCCCTGACAGTTGACCTTGTCATGAGTGTGCCCCTAATTTCAAATATGAGATGTTGGGCCATTCTTGGCTAGAAACCTTTTGGTTAGTCCCAGCTAGAGAAGACCCATTGAATCTAGTGTTGAATGAACACATATAGGCAACTCTCATTGGTTCTGTGGATCTACTGAGCATTAGCAACAGGATTTAGCCGCCACTTTTTTTTAGATTGGCCTTGTGGCTGCATTCTGTGGGCTGGTTTAAAGAAATCAGTTGACCCAAGAATTCAGAACTTGAGTGAGAAACATCTGGCTTGTGGTGGATTTTGGAGGAAAGAAAGGAGAGAAAGAAACAATGATGCCTCAGTAGGAAGCACTGGTTCTGAGCGCCTCGAACAAAAGCCACATCAAGGCTGTTATCAGGAGATGCAGCTTTTTTTGAAAAAGGCCCAAACCACTCTGAGGTGAACAGGCATCCATTTGGCAATTGCCCTGCCCACTCACAGGACATATCACAAGCTGGAATGAACAGAGGCTGGAAATGTACAGCCTCTGTCACATTTTAAATAGCTTCGTTCCCGATCAAGCAAGCATTATAATTAAAGTGAGGCGAGTGTCATCTGAATAGAAGCTACTAAATTACAGGTCTGAGGTGATATAAATGCAGGTATCTGAGTACCTGGCCAGAATCTGGAAAGATACATTTTAAAACTGGTTTGTTGTGTAACTTGTTTTGAAGCCCCCGAAAGTAACACATGCCTGTTAGCAATACGAAATAATTAAGTGGCCCATTTCATTTCTTGTTATGTTAACTCATTCTTTTTGCATAACTTTTTGATTACTTGGGAAGGGAGAATCCAGCTAAAAAGGTGGTGAAATGGTCTAAAATGAGGGGATATTCCCCCCAATGCCTCCTCCAATCCCCTAAAGTGTAATGACAAAAAATAATGAAAAATTGGTCTTTGTTGCATAGAAAAAAAGTAAGATGGTTATATAATACAAAATGACCACCATTATTCCTTTGCTACTCCCCAAAATATCAGCTCCATGGGCTAGCTCTGTCCCTATGATTCTCTGAGGGCCATATAAACTACCCAAAAACAGAGACTTATGAAAAACAGGGGGGTTGTGTGTGTGTTTAATATTAAATGGTGCAGGAGACCCTATGATCTATTTAGATAGTGAATTGCTACCCCAGGAGGCTTCCAGGAGAGATAGTTCTCCCCATTTTCCCTAGAAAAAAAAACAAAAACAATCAGAGGAGTCTAAAGAGACTATGGCCACAGAAATAGTCTTGGGGGCCCCAGTTTCTATGATCTTACAAAGGGAGGAATAAACTGTCTGCATGCACCAGCATTCTGTTCATTCCCATTATGGCTTATGAAGCCCAGATTCTTGGCTTAAAGTGACATGTAAATTTAAGCTCTGCATTCACATAGGTGATTACTCTATACCAAGGTACATTTGATTACCACTGGATACTTTAGTCACCTGTTATCATCTGGCCGAGTAATAAAGGGACTTCTATCAAGTGTTGATCTCTTGTAAAAAGTATCACAAAATGGCCACCTGCAATTACCCTGGCTTACCCAATGATGAGTTTCACAAAGAGCTTAGAAAAGCTACTTTTTGAATACAGCTCCCAGAACCACCCCAGCCAGCATGAACAATGACCATACTGACTGGAAGACTCCGACAATTGTTATGCATAAAAGTAAAATTTTCACATTCTGGATCAATGTTCGGGATGTTGTTGGGTTCACATTTCCATGCAGAAATAGCAGCTCTGCATGTGCTGAGAGTGACCATGGAACAGAGTGCCTCTGTTGTTTAGCTGTTATTTAAAAAAAAAAGGCACCCATTTGTACAAATTTGTGCAAGTAGTTATTTATTCATTATTTTTGACCAGCTACAGTTTCATAATTTTTATTGTAACATGCCACACTTTTTTCCTGTTGACAATGATAACGAACAGCACCATTCCTACTAACAGTAAATCCAGCTGATGAGTGCCAACAGGACAAGAAGGCAAAGCTGGGCTGATCAAAGAACAAGAAGCTGCTACTAGGATAGAAACCCAACATTTGCAAGAGTTCAAGAAACATGAACCCCTGCAAATGAGCCAGCATGGTATAGTGGTTTGAATGTAGGACTATGACCCTGGAGACCAGAGTTTGATTGCTTGCTTGCCCATGGAAACACACTGGGTGACCCTGGATGCATCACACACTCTCAGCCCCAGAAAACCTTGTGATAGGTTCACTTTAGGATCACCATAAATTGGAAATGAATTGAAGGTACACAACAACAACAACAACACACACACACACACATACGTACATAAAACAGTCAGTGAACCAGCATGTTCATTAGTCATGAAATGCTAAATGTCAGTTGGATGAGAAGTCAGAACAATGGCCAACGAATAGAGAGGTGTGGAATTATTGATGCAGCCTCTTAAAGCCTTTAATACCCTGTGGGAAGACGTGGCTAGCTGATATACTGTAACATTTTCTTGCAGGTTCCATTTGTAGGATTTGTTTTATTTCATCTTAATCCCATCGCCCTCCCAATATTGGGCCCAAGGCAGCTCATAACATGGCTGAAGTATCTGAAAACACAGTAAGTTACACTATTAAAATACAATTAAATGGACTGTGATGTTACAGCGAAAAGAAGAAGAAGAAGAAGAAGAGGAAGAGAAAGAGAAAGAAGAAGAAGAAGAAGAAGAAGAAGAAGAAGAAGAAGTAGTTTTTAAAAGATTTCATGCAAAAAAAAAAAAAGAGAGGAAAAAGTAAAATACCTACTATTGAATGTCCTTTCCTCAACAGCCAGTCAGTTGCCAAAAGGACCACTGGAATAAAAAGGTCTTTGCCTGTTGACAGAAAGCTGACAAGGAGAAGGCCACAATAGCCTTCCTTGGACTAGAGGTTCTGCAACTGGTGAGCATCCACCACAATGCCTCTCTTCCACTGCGTGTGTGCGTGCATGGCATGTGCTTTCAAGTCACCTATAGACTTATGGTGACCCCATGAATTTCATAGGGTTCTCCTAGGCAAGGAACGCTCACAGGTAGTTTTGCTAGTTCCTGCCTCTGAAGTATAGCCTACAGCACGTGGTATTTGTTGGTAGTCTCCCATCCTGGTACTAACTAAGGCTGACCCTGATTAGCTTCCAAGATGAGACAGGACCTGGTACTGACTATTAAAACATCAAAAGCGCACGCACACACACATCTAAATACTGTTCTATACCTTGACAGGTCTACTCCTGTCCGATAGAGGGGGATATTTCATATCACTCTTCTTTTGGCCTATCCAAATGTACATGGGGAAAAAAAGGCCTTGATTGTTCTGTAGAAGCACAGTACCCTGAGAAGTTCATTAGTCTGCAATTAGAACCATTAAGAGGAGAATTAGCAGAGTCACACTCTGGCATCCTTCTTCTTGGCATGGTCATCCAAGAGAACAACGAAGGTGAACTCTGTGTCCAATCTGCAGATTGAAATGTGTTAATGTAATTAGGTCATCCAAGAATGAGTGGAACTGTGCAACCCACTTGAGCACATTTCTTATTATAGCCCAGAAGGTGCCAGGCTCAAGCAAACAGGTAGTAGTATAAGAATGCAGAAAGAACAGTGTTGGATCAGACCAAAAGCCTATCTAGTTCAACATTCTGTTTACACAGTGGCCAAGCAGTTGCCTATGGGGAGCCCACCAGGAAGATGTATGTTCATTGAGGCCATGTTAAGATTTCGTAGGCATTAGGCACTTTTGCATTGGACTCCTTGCCTTGCTTCGGCAAACCACTAGGGATGTTTTTGTAGGTCCTACAATTTTCACGGTCCCAGACATTGTGCCTAAATTGCCTAATGGATAAGGTGGCCTTGTCCTTCATTGCACATTCCCCAGCAACTTAGAGGCATGCCACCTTTGATACTGGAGGTGACATATAGCCATTCCAACAAGTACCTGTTGATGGCTCCAGCCTCCATGGATTTGTATAATTATCTTTAAAGTCTCAAAATTATCAGGCAGAACTACATGCTGTGGCACTGAATTCTACAGCTTAACTATGCACAGCATGTGAAAGTACTTCCTTTTATCTGTCTTGAATCTCCAAACATTCAGCTTCAGTAGATAACCCTGGCTTTTAGTACAGTGAGGCAGTGGAAAGCACCTATTTACTCATCACCACACCATGCATAATTTTATATTTTATATATTACTATTATGTCTCCCCTTGCTTTTCTTTTTTCCCCTAAGCTAAACAGTCCTAGTTTGTAACCTTCCTTTGCAGCAGAGCTGCTCAAGTCCCCTGATCACAGAGCTTGCATTTTTCTGCACCTTTTACTCTACAATATCTTTCTTTAGACACAGTGAATGACCAGAACTGTGCACAGCATTCTATATGTGAATGCACTATTGGTTTCTATAACAGCAGTATGATTATTGATTTAAATCCTGTTGTTAGTCCCAACTGGGGTGAAGTTATTGACTCCATTGAATTGACCAGTATGTTGACTCACTATTCAACGATTAAATCAATGCACTTCAAGACTTGAATTGTCAATAAATCGAGTAGAGTTTTGAAATAGTATATTTTCATGTAGTGATTTATAATTGGAAAGGAAGCCAATAAACAGTGTCTGGACTTCATGTAAACACTCCAGGTGGAAGATGCATAAGATTGTGACTGCTGATTGTACTAATTTAACTAATTGTTGGTGTGTACTTTTGTCTATAAATGCATTTAAATCCAACATTTTAAATAAAAAAAAAACTGCAGTGAGTCAATGGGTATAGTCTAGTCAAGACTAATCTAAAGGATTCCCAAGAATATATTTTATTTATAATTCCTTTTCTAATTATGCCCAGCATGGAATTTGTCATATTTACAGCAGTTGTATGCTGGTTCAACATTTTCATTGAACTATTTACAATAGCAAATTTCTTTCTTTTGGTCAGTGGCTGCCAGCTCTGATCCCAGCACTGTATAGGTGAAAGTGCAATTTTCTGCTAAAATATATAACATATACAACACTATATTACATATACAACAATTTCCCCTTGTTTACACTGAATCTATTTGCCATTTTTACTGCCTATTCTCCCAGTTTGCAGAGATTCTTTTAGAAATCTCTGCTATCACTTTATTGTTCCCACCACCTAAATAACTGTCATCAGCAAACAGAGCCACTTCACTACTTACTCCTGGTTCCTTGCACACTAAAAGAAACCAGTCCTAGGACCAATCCTCAAGTCTCCTTTCACTAGCTCATACCCTTCCATGGAGAGAACTGACCATTTATTACAACGTTCTGCTTCTTGTTCTGTAATCTATTTTGATCCACTGAAGGACTTTGGCTCTTGTACCATGACTGCTCCATTTTCGCAGGAGTCTTTGATGTGGGACTTTTATCAAAAAGATTTTGGAAGTCTAAGTAAACAATGTCTACCACATCACTCTGTTTATGGAAGCTTTCAGAGATCTCAAAATTTTAAATGAGATGGGATTCACTTTTGCTGATTCTTTTTCATCACAGCTTGCCTGTCTGCATGCTCGTTAATTTGACCCCTTCTACCTACCAAAGCTGGAATAGGTGCTTAGATAACCAGTGGGTCCTGTCAACATCTCGGGTCTCTGTAACTGAGTATTATAGGATTACGCATGGTTCTGAATGCCACCAGCTGCAGAACTAGTGCAAACCAGGTGGAGGGAAGTAATTTTATCCTTGAAGTGCTTTGCAAACAAGTCACACCCTTTTTAACAGCACTTTGCAGATGGCAGCTAGGGAAAGAAAAAAGTCACAAGGCAAGCAGGAAAAGTTCCACAGGGTGGCACTGTGCAGACATCATAGTAGTGAGCAAATATTGCTTCATTATTACCATTACTGCTACAAAGTAGTCCCTCAAATGTATTCTCCCTTGCATTCAGTGTTGCATCCTGACCACAAAGGGCCGCCTATGGGCCACAGGCTGGAGGCGGACACAGGCTCTATAATTCTTAATCCGCCTCCTCAGCTTCTCTCTGTGTTTCTACTTCATAAATGCAAGAGCAGCAGAATCCACCAGACAACAGCAAGAGGTGGGAGAGAAATTACAAAGTAAATATGGTAGGAACAGTGGCTGGAATTGGGATGATTATTCCTATTACACCGATTTCCATTTTAAATAGGAATGCATGAAAAATACATTTTCCTAACTACTACTGCAGCACATACATTTAGCTAAAAAAGAAGACCAGGCACAGCTTCAGAGCACATACATATGCATGTGTGTGCACACAGAGAGTATTATACAACACAGATCTCTTATTCTTCTGCAAGGGTAATAGATTTTGCTCCTATCCTCAGCAATGTAGAATCAAAGCTGTGCTGAAACCGTTGGGAGTTGCTAACTATGAAGCAAGGCAACATGATATTAGCCTAAGCCAAGCCAGGTGTAGATTATTTTCCATCATCCTGATGGAGGCCCTAGCAAGTTGTGCAAGTTTTCTTCTTTGAAAACAAACAAGCTAAATTTCTCCTTTCATTCAACACCTCAGTGGTTTAGGCCTTGAAAAGCTCTGTAACTGCTGTGCTGCATTGGTGATGCTTTTCAATTGGGAGTGACTTTGCTGATTGTTAACAAGGTGTCTGAACCCTGCAGAGAGACCTCAGAGAACCACCAGGTGCAGTCCATTGGTAAACCAGAAGATCAAAGATAATTTGGCAAAACCTGTTTCTGAGTGCAAGGTAATGATTTCTAGCTGGGTCTCTCCTTGGTGCAAAGGAGCTCAGTTCAGTAAAAACAGGACCTCCATATTTGCAACTATTGTAAACTATAGAAAAAACAAACTGGCCATTTAAGGTAACTTCACCGCTGGGGATGGCGTGACCCTGTTCTCTACCACACTGAAGATGATGAATTAGTTTACGGAGTGCAGCAGGCATTCTTCTGGTACGCACCTGAACACATTGACCAAGATTCTACATCTAGCAGGAATAGCACAGTGCCTGTTTAGTTCTATGTCTGTCTCTCATTCCGTCAGCTGTCAAACCCCAGCAGCCTTTTCACCCTATGCAGTTATAGTGTTATGATTCTTCTTTAACTGTCATGGCAACATCCTATGGAATCCTGGGATTGGCAGTTTAGGGGGAGGAGCCTTTGTAATCCTCAGCCAGGGAGCTCCTCTGGTGCTTCTGACCAAACTGCCAATCCCAGGATTCCATAAGATGCAGCCATGACAGTTTAAAGTGGAACTATAGAGCTATAACTGTGGACTGTGAAATAGCTTCAAGAAGGAGTGCTGCTGCGTAGAAAAATGCATACAGAGGGGTATAGATTTGCAGGGGAAATGAGCACCAATATAAACATAAGTTTCCATGCTGCAAGAAAAAAAAGAAAGAAAGAAGTCTTGCAACTCAATTCAGAACTGGGACATAACAAGAAAGCTGGTGGCAGAAAAATTTTAATATCCCTAGTTTCTGTGCATGAGAGAGAGAGTAGCAGGGTGGGTCCATGATAGATATAACTGCTGAACTCAAAGGATGTAGCTGTACATAGTAATGATTATGAAATATTTCATGGTTGTGTTGCAATTTATTTAGAAATATTTGGCTCATACATCCAGAGCAACTCAGAAAATAAAAAGCCCCTCGACATTTTTCACTGTTTTCACAACTTTACCAGTGATCAATCCAAATCAAAAGCATGCACTTAGAACTCTTCTACGTCATTAGGGTAGGGCAGGGAAAGCTGGCACAGGTACCACATCTTTTTGCAGTGAGTAATTTCAGGTGTTCTTTCAGCAAGACAAGTCTGTTCAAACAAGGGAATTGTGGTTGACTGTTCCCATCCTAGCTACTGCATAATGGGCTTTATTGTGGAGAAGGAAATGGATCTCATTCACTGGGAACTACGGAAAAATATTGATGTAGAGTGTACATTATATACAAAACCTGTAAATGTCCCAGTTTTTCTCTTCTCCTCCCACTTTCCCACCTTGTCCTCAGGTTCCTTCAGTTGCTGCAAATTGAGTTCAACCTGCTAAAGGAGTTTGCACTCCGTTAACTCAGGAGTGGGGAGAGGAGAGGAGGGGAGAAATCTTGTTTCTCCCAGTAGGCTAATGTAAAAGCAAATGGCTAGAGCCTTTCCTAGTTAGTCTGTTCTTTGGCCCTTTCCGCACGGGGTAAGTAGTACGGCCTGGTGCGACCTCTGACGGAGGTTGTCCGCACCTTGGGAGCGGACTGGGTCGGACTACTTGTCGCAGTTCCGCACCTCAGTCCGCTCCGGAGTGACCCGAAGTGGTCGCGCAGCGTGCTTTTTAAAAACCTGTTTTTACAGGTTTTTCGAAAGCACGGAACGCGCCACTCCGTGCCACTCCGTTCCTGTGCTCCGGTGCAGATTTGCAGGCGCGCACCAGTGCGTGCCTGCAGATCTGCTGGGGGCGGGCTTCCGACTGGCGACCTTCTCCAGTTGGTGGAGAGCCTCCGCCAGCCGGAAGCCACCATTTTGGACGCCGGAGGACTGTGGAACAGCGAGCTCGCGCTGCTCCGCACGGGGACGGACTTACCCGGCTGCCGGTAAGCTCCGTTTCAGCGCATTATCCCCCATTTCCCCCTCCACATGCGGAAAGGGCCTTTGTCACTCATAGCGTTTGCTTTCTGGACCACACTCTGATGTTGCCTGGAGATGTGTGTCTCTGTTTCAGGTTTTATCTGTGAAAGGTTGGAGGGTACGCTGCCATGAAAATTGTTACTCTGAGAGATCCAGTAACATCACTTCCTGTGCCTTTGGTTTCAATGGAGTGTGGTTTTCCTTTGCTTTCCTTCACACTATAGAGAATCAGTTATTAATAATGCAGTGAAATTTTCTTATCTACAAAGCAATTTATATAAATTGAAAGGTACAGTTGCTTCAGGCGCTAACTCTTCCCCAGCTCTATTCTAAATAGCCTGCCATTTCTCCCTCTTTCAAGAACAATTTTGTTTGTATGAGCACTATGCACTTAACACTGAGTTTCTGGTGGTTTTATTGTTTGATTTGACAGTTAATTTTCTGTATGTTTTACTAGATTTCTTTTTTTTAACAAAACCTATATATTTTATTTTGATGACTCCTATTGGAGGGAAGACACAGGGAAATGAATAAATAATGGTGTGATCTAACTAAAACAACTTTCAAGTCCCACACTTTCCAGGGGGAAAGGTTGCTTAACTTTCCACTTGAAATCAGTGGGTATTGAAACTTTGATTGAATTGTGCAGGAAGCAAGATGATGTTTTTAAAATATTGCTCCATCACACATCACCTCCATTATTTTTCTTTTAAAAAGTCTTATTTTTCTTCCCGTATAAGCCTCTAATATATTTATGTGGTAAAAATGAAAAATATATAAAAGCATTCCCAAATAATTCACCATTCAGAGGAAGAAAATGAAGATCCATCTGAGTGGATCTCCCAGCAGCCAGATTTGTTTTTCAAGCAAGTGGAATCTCTGCCTCTTGACACCTTAGAAAAGTATTCCCAGTAAATGCCTGGTGATTTTTTTCAAAATGTGGAGTGCTGGTAGTGCGTGTGTATTTCTAAAGGGGAGTGCTCCATTTGAAACTGGTGCCTTTTCATTCGACTATTATAGTCATTTCACTAACTACTTAATTGCAGCCATCTATCTCCGGCTGTCTCACTCTTCTTGACACCCACAGATGCATCCACCCACATCGATCCACCCCCACACAAACCTCCTCTCTGACTCATGTGCCGAATCGTTGTCAAAAAATAAAATAAAATAAAATTCCCCCCACTCCTTGCCTAATGCAAACACGGCCTTCAAATGTGCGGTGTTTCTTTTTATCTCTTTCCATGTTTTCCAGTGAGTCATCTGGTCGGTCTCTGATCTAAACCCAGCGGGCTAGAATGTACATGCATGATATTTTGAATGAATTTTGGTTTACCTTGTCAATGGCTCAGGGGAGGGACTGCATTTAGGAAGCACACAACCACCGAGATGGAAAATTCATTACTCTCTCCCACACCTGAAGCAGAAGAATTCATCCCCTTTCGAGGCACCATTTGTATCAACTGTAACATTTTCCTGTTTGGGGTTGGGGGGAGTTAAAAAGTTTTAGTCTGTTGCGTCAGAATCAACAAGAAGAAAAAAGTCTGGTGGCATCTTAAAGACTAACAACTTTTATTTGCCATAAGCTTTCAAGGATCATAGCTGATTTAATCAGATGCATGGAATGATGTCTGGCTGGTGGCTTTTGACTTCTGCATCAGATTAAAACCAGGGTCTCTGGATTTTAGTGTGAATATCCAAGGTGCTCAGCCCACGCTGCGGTTGGATTCAGCACCTGGTACAGCTCCTTTAAAGTTCAGAGTAAAACTCAGAGCAGATTTAGTACCCCATTGAGGTAAAAGCAATCTGCTGCCAGGATTGGGCAATTATTATACACATCCTTGTGTGGTTAGACGGGTGAGATATCAAGATAAGACAAGATCTGGTGCCTTTAGGTTATTTAGGACAGGAAAAGCAATATAACTTAACAACATTTCAATAGAACAAAACAAAAAGTATAGTCTGACAGCATTCTGTAACAAAGCATGTAACAAATACATTTCTTTTCCTAGCCTTCAAGTTAAGATATCCTTCCAGAGACTGACAGGAGAACTGGGTGGCTTGAGATTACCGTGGTTTCTATTAATAAAAGAAATGGACCTCTTGATGAATTATTTTCAGGGGAAGTTCCCTGAAGTACTTCTGGTGAAGTCCTCTAAAACCTATGCCAAATAAAAGTTGCTAGTCCTTAAGATGCCACAAGTTTTCTTGCTATTTGTATTCTAGACCTCATGAAGAAAATGCACTGATATGTACACACACACACATGCACACACACTGACCCAGATAATTCCTTATGTTTTTGCAGCTAGAGAAGCCAAATCTTTTTTATCTGAAATGTGTGATGGCTTACATCCCAGACCTAACAGATTTTCATGAAAAGCATGTCTGGCTTGCATTTCTATGAAGTATGCATTTCTAGCCACTAGGAAAAATCTCAGAAATGTGCCATCCCAGCAGAGGCTGAGAAAGTTACTTTGTTCGCACTACAACTCTCAGAATCACCCAACCAGCACTGGCTGGTGTCTTTTTAACTCACAAGCGAGCACAGAAGGGCGGTGAGCTAGATGAAGCCCACTGCACACAAGTAGGAGGTAGCCTCAAACCTTTTCCCCAGCCTTACTTCCTTTTAAATTTGATCCCCTCCAACAGCTCTTCCTGTGTCTTTGACAGCCAGTATTGGGAGTGTTGCACCACAACTTCAAGAGGCCCAAAGGGTATTGCATTGGCTCCTAGGGACATTTTTCCCACTGAACCCAAAGGTTTATAGCAGGCAACCACAATGTCAAATGAAACTCTAGTGTATTAAAGGGGACCTTGAAATAAATTTGCATGAGACTGAATATGTTTGCATTTTATCTCTTTTGCTCTAAATCATGCAACTAGGAATGGATTCGGAAAGATACTTTCTAATCATGGCACTGATTTCGCTATCCTTTCTTGGGAAAATCTGCATGTGAGGAGACACTTCCTTGGCTGCTCTTCCTTGTCCCATGTTCTTGCAATGATGTTACCATACCACACTGACATAGTATGATTGGCTATGAATACTGTTGAATTTGCATGAAATAAATATAGATTTTATCCTTATGGCTGAAAACTATGTGGAGAGAAAACTGGATGCTTCAACGCTGGGACAAAGAACCTCAGCTTGGCCAGGTCATAAGTTCAGAAGGATCCGTTGGAGAGCTCAACCTGATGAGTTTTAGATGGTTCTCTGAGGTACCCAAGCCTAGGGAACAATAGCAAATGAAGCTGCAAGAAGGAACTTCCAAAAGGCTGACACTGAGTTATTGTATTGTCCCCAGTCTGAGACACCTCATTTCAACCCTCTGCTGCTTCAGGAACAGTAACTATTTCCCACTTCACCCCAGACTCTCACTATCCAACCTTTCTCTCCTTTACTTTCACTAGCCTTATGTGGTTTGTGAGACTGATTGTTTGCATGTGTTTGGGAATTCCCCCAATAAAATCATTCTTTTTGACCTCCAACTTGTGTCTCTGCATTAGTACTAGTATACAAAGGTGAAAAGATCCCGCAGCTACCCACCTCTCTCAGGCCTCTTTTGGAGCTATAATTCCCCGTCTTTCTAAGGAGATGCTGGCACTGCTGGAGGACCTCAGGGTCTCCCATCTTTGGGGTAACAATGAGGTGTGATGAACTACATGGATCTTTGAGTGAGCTGCTGTGGAGGGTCTGAAACAGCATGCATCTGATAAGCACATGCCACTTAAAAATGAATAATGGGTCAAACAATTTGAACAGGACTGGCGAAAGACATTTGGTTGCCTGAGCCAGAGGATAAGCTGGTGCCCTCTGCCTGGGCCATGCACAGAAGCTGACAGGGAGGAGGGTAGCTGAAATCCAACCCTGGCTGTGGGATGGCATCCTCCCTAACACCTGAAAGCAGGATGGGGTGGGGAGTGGATTTGTGACCACAGACATGTTTTATGACCTATATATGAATCTTCCTCAAAAGTTCACGAGGAACAATTGGAAAGCTAGCACTGCTGCACTCAGTGCCTGACACCTGAAGTAGTTGTTTCCTCTGACTAATGGCAGAGCTGGTCCTGAGCAATGAGAGCATTCCTGTGTGTCTAAACGTTCATTTTGTTGCCTTTTGCAACTAGGTTGATCATATGCATTCCACAAAGTACACTCCTCAGCTTGGTCTAGATTTACTAAGTGCCTTCTTCACATTACACAACATAGATGCATCTTATGACATCATTTATGAATTTAAAAATAAGAGGCACCAGCTGGAGTTATCCACACTGCGACTGAATCATAATCCAAATAATAAGTGTTAGAAAAATCAATAAAAACAACCCAAAATAGACACTGGAGGGTAGGTCCTCCTTTTGCTCTGTCAGAAAGAGATGGCAAATCTCCCACTGATCTCTAAATAGGCTTGGCAACTCTTGCTGGAGGTTCCATTCATGACAGAAGAAATTAAGCAGGACTGGATTAAGTAATAGGGTACTAGTGACGTTACTGAAAGCTCACCCACTCTATTTTCCATTACGGATGGCAGATGATGTGTGTGTGTATGTGTGTGTGTATGGATGTGAACCCCTGTAAAATAGGAATGCAGGATGTATCACTCAGCAGATGATGTTGGACTGCATTTCTCATCATCCTTGACTGGAGTTTGGGAAAGTTCCATTCTGGACTATATCTCATAGCATCCTCCACCTACCATGACTAGTACTTAGAGGTGTTGTTGAAAAAGTTACATTTCCCATGCTCTTCCCTCACTACCATGGGCCTTGCTGACTAGGAATGATGGGAAGTGAAGTCAAGTAACATCTAGAGGGCCACACAGTTCCCACCTTTGCCGTAGTGAAATCATCAAAGGCCTCAGAACTTCTATTGTTGTTTATTTACAGTATTAAATTTCTTATATTTCTATTTCTAAAAAAACCCACATTTGTCTTTCACAGTAATTGAAATACATAAAAGCTAAAAACAAATAACAATAAAAGGAATAGCTAATATAGACTAATATAAAACCACTTCTCTTTCCTCTCAGAACAAATTACAGGGAAATGCAATTCAATGGCAATTTTAAGGTGATACAGTTTTCAGGCAGTCCTATCCCATCAATTGGCTGGAAATAGAGGGTGGAAATCGAGAGTCTTTCCACCCTACACTGTTATAGTGCTATTATTCCACTTTCAACATCTTGTGGAATTCTGGTATACTGAGGCCAAAGAGCTCTCTGGCTGAGAATTCTAAAGCCCGCCCCCCAACTGCAAACCCCAGGATTCCATAGGATGTTGAAAGTGGAATAATAGCACTATAACAGTGTAGTATGGAAAGGTCCTTAATCTACCATCAAAATGATGTTAATGTTGCAGCTAAACAGGCCTCATCATGGACAGTGGTCACAGCCCAGGAAGCCACCTTCCAACCATCTCTCAGAAGAGGCATTTAAGAGGATTGTTTCAAATGTTGATCTCACATTGCGTATGGACAAGTTCATGATGTCATATGCTCCAACTGTCCTGATTTGGCAGGGAGAGTCCCAATTAATTCTTTCTCATCCCACTTTTTCAGCTGCTTTTAAAATGTCCCAGTTTATCTCTCCTCCTTCCACCTTCCCTTTTTATCCACCACACTTTACAGATGAAAATTGAAACATATGTGGGCAAGCAAAATCAGACCGTGGTCAAGCAAACAAGGAAAGGCTGTGGCAGTTTGCTTTTGCCTGAGCTTACTGGGAAGGGCAAGATTCTGCCCTCTGCTTTCCTCTCCCCGCTGCTGAGTTAATTGAGGGCAAGTTACTTTTGCACTTTGAACTCGGTTTGCAGCAACTGAAGTAAGCTGAGGATAACAGAAGGTTAATTGGTACAGTCCCTGCCAGATTCAGACAGTTGGAGAGTATGAATCTGTCCAGAGTCCTACCATAGACGTACAGGAAATGTTTCACTTAAATATGACATATTGTTTTATATTGATGTCTTAATATAATTCATATGACCTTTGAATTTGGTTGAATTGTCTTAATGACTGTTTGAGCCTTGATGTCATTATTTTAATTTGAAGATTGAAAGGAGAAGGGGGAGAAAGAAGATCTGAATACACAGTTCATATGGGAACAAATGTTAAGTTGCCATGGGCTCGGATCATTTAGGCAAAAACCAGCAGTTTCAAAATTCTTGTTATATGCTGCATCCACACTACGTCAGTAAACTTCTTTGCAGTCATACTTTAAACCAGCTGGAATTTCTGGGCACTTTTCTGAGGCAACCCCACACAGAATATGTTATGATGGTTGTGTCTACGTGTGACTAAGACATGACTCAACATGGTCATTCCTTGGTGCTGTGTGTTGCTGTCCTACCATAAACCGGATCTGAGTAAAGATGTGGCAATTTGTGTGAAATGGGATGATCTAAAATGGCTTTCACAGCTGTTGATGTAGACTGGGGTGCTATTTGAATTGTGTTAGATCTGAGTGTGTTATTTGGATTTCAAATCTACTGAAAACAGGATAGCAACATTTTAAATACTGTTCATTTGAATCAGTATTGTTTAAATGCATGTAGTCCACTTCAAGGGTTTTTATAACTATTATTTAACAAATTATAATAGATTGAATTACACAGACTGCAGAACAATGTCCAGAATAACTGATTGGAGAATTTCCCAGTGGAATGAGTATAACCATTATTGTTCTGGCCTTGGGGTTTCTTTGAAAGTCTCTTAAATTCAAGAACATTATTTTCTTGTTGTCAGAGCTTAGAAATGTTGGCCAGAATTCAGGATCATACTTATGAATGTGTAAACTGGAGTCATGCATCTGTAGCTAATCCGTATTCATAACTGTTTCCCTGCCCCAACCTCCATTATGAATTATGAGCTGCATAGAGCAAAGGAAATCCATTCTGCTGGTGATCAGGACATGGATGGCTGACGACTCCACCTCTATTCCTCCAGTGAGCAAGGCTGCAACGATCAGAAGCAGGACCTCCTATCAAACTTCCTTGTTGTAGAAACTTCATCTGCCCATGACCTAATCGTCAGCAGAATGGACCCCCTTCTTTCTCTATAGCTGATACCTAGTAAAGTGGTATGAGGAGGGTTGGGCCAGGAGACACTACTTATCTATGCAATTAAGGCAGTTATGTAACTAGGGCCCTTTTCGCATGGCATTTGTCATACGAAAGGGCCCCTTGAGCGTTGCACGAATGTGAGGAGCGGTCCATACGATGCACTCACAATCACGCGACGCTCTAGGGTCTGGCAGGCGCCGCTCACACCCTTTTTCATTTTTGATTTTGAGCTCAAAATGGTGCGCGATAGCGCATCGCTCCCGGGCCCTGCGCTCACTTGCCATGCGTGTGGAGCTCAAGACCCACAGCACTCGTGCTTCCTGCCCCAGTGCAGCCTGGGAAACTCCCAGGCTGCACTGTGGAAGGAAGAGGCGGGGCTGTCACGCGAGCAGGCGGCAGCTGAGGAGCTGAAGGAACCGGGACATGAGAGCCTCTCTCTGGAGGCTGCTCGTGCAATCCCTGCACCCCAGCTCCGTAAAAAGGTCCATTGCGGAAAGGGCCTAAGACGTGCATGTAGAATTCTGACTGGTTTTTTGTACCCTTCTCCAAAAAAGTAACTTTTCTAAGCTTTCTCTTTCTCTTTTGTTAAGAAAACAGCATTCTGTCAGGTAAAGAAAGTTAGCGGTAAAGATTAACACATTAATTGTTAATAAGCTAAAAAGCATTTATGTTGAAAGGGTGATGTTTGATAACAAGTTGATTTTAATTTGGTGTTTAAATTTGTGTGGCATTACTACATTAAAAGCCTTCTCAGACTAAAAGTGAAAATCCAATTCAACATTCTAATCCTCCCCTGATTTGCCCCTGTTTAAGTTTTAGAGAGATGGAAACAGCTGCATGAATTGTTGAAAACCCCATTTTCCTTCTTTTCTCCTTTCCTTAGAATCTTATCTCCTTAGCCTTCCACTTAAGTTTACTGATTTCCATATGCATCCTAGCAAGATCTCCAGGAGGAAGAGCTTCCAAACGTAGGCCCTTTCCGCATGATGATGGCATCCTAGTATGAGGACCTGAGAGGAGCGGGACCTGATCATGCAAACCTTCCGTTGCGGCCAGCCATGCAGAAGGGCTGGAAGCACAATTTATGTGCTTCTTCCCCTATTGCAGCATGGGAAGAAGACTGGCTGCAGTCTGGAAGGACGGAGCATGTCCTTCACTCTTCCTTCTGCAGGCAACTGGTTGTGTGCAGAGAGGAGTGTTGGGAACACACTCCTATCCTGGTAGGGACGCTGCTGGGATTGTGATGGGATGACGCGCAAGAGCATCATCGTGCAGAAAAAGTTTGCCAGGATAGATTAGGAGCCTGTGGCAGAGTCTGGTGTCAAGCACAGGAGATGGAAAGAAGAGATTCTTTCTAAGCTGCCCTTACTACTTGTGACCTAAACCTTGTAATTTTCCAATCCTCAGGGCCTAAAAAATAGCGAGATGCAATTTTGTAAAAATGCAAGTGAACTAAACTCTAGATGAACAATAACTTAGGTAGTGTAAAATCTTTAGTGTTGTCTCTCATTTTATTAATTAATAATTTAATTAGTAACTTAATTTTGGAGAAACGTTAATACTGAAATGCCAATTTGAGCCAATCACTTTCATTAAAAAATAAATTTTATTAAGTTGCTCTTTTTCACTGACAAACATCCAATTTATTCATAACTTACTTGATTTTAAATTTCTAGTTTCTATCACTACATCCTGTACAGAACATTCTAGAATAGTACTTTTGTGACAGAAGAGAGTATGAGAGAAACAGTGGGGAGGAAAAAGGAGTTTTGTGGCACCTTTATTACTGATTTATTCTAGCATGAGTTTTCATGGATTACAGTCCACTCGTCTAAGTAGAACTAAATTTCCCAGAAGTAGAATAGATAGTATTCACGCTTCAGAGATAACCAATAGCCTAGTAATCTTCTCCCTTAGTTGACGGAGATCAGAACCTTTAATTCTTTAATGGTTTATGACAGTTGTTACAATTCTCCTTTTCTGAACCCTGTTTCTCTTTACCCCACATCCTCTGATGGAGAGCCTTCTCAGTGGCTGCTCCTAGGCTATGAAATTTACTCCCAAAGGAAGCTCCCTTGGTTGCTACTCTGCTCTCTCTTGCTGGCTTTTTTTCAGCTCTGTATTTAAACTGTCCTTCAGACTTTAACAGGTTGGGGTAGAAGGATGTGCAATAGGTGTACTGTCTTATAATATTTGATGTGTGCTTAAGGTACTTTTAATTGTTTTAAATTACTGTCTTAATTGGATTGTTTGTTGAATGCTTTTAAAGCTTTTGTAGCACATATTGTGTCAGCTATTCAGCTATTTTAACTGATTTTGTAAAGCCTCTTTGGGTCCCTTGTTGGGAGAAAGGCAGGATATAAATCAAACAAAATAAATATAATAAAACAAACTATGTTAATATGTACCTGAGGAAGTAGACCAAAGGAAGTGGACTGCAATCCATGAAAACTCATGCTAAAATTGTTATTTGCAGTCAAATTAACCCTATGAATGTGAGACCTCCAGGAGACCTGGTCATCCACTGCCCTGCTCACTCTTCAAACTCAGGGCTGTCGCATCTTTGATTTAATCAGTCTGGCTCTAGTATGGTCTCCCTCTTTTCCTACTGCCTTTCACTTTACCAAGCATTATCATTTTTTCCAATGAGTTACGTCATCTCAGGATTTGTCCAAAGTACCAACTGCCT
Source organism: Cyclura pinguis (assembly GCA_030412105.1). NCBI lineage: Eukaryota > Metazoa > Chordata > Lepidosauria > Squamata > Iguanidae > Cyclura > Cyclura pinguis. Next base: position 209,819,875 of record CM059599.1, read on the forward strand.
CAGTTTAGTCATCTTGGCTTCTAGGGAGAGTTCAGGCTTGATTTGCTGTTGGACCCATTCATCTGTCATTTGGCAGGCCTTGGTATCTGTAGAATACTTCTCCAGCACCACATTTCAAACGAGTTGATTTTCTTCCTCTCAGCTTTCTTCACTGTCCAGCTTTCACACCCATACGTAGACACTGGAAATACTGCAGCATGGATTATTCTTACTTTGGTATTTAATGATATTTCATACTAAAATAACTTAGTTTTAGAGGTGCCACAAGACTCCCTTTTCTTCTTCTCTTCTCCTCTCCTCTCCCCACTTCTTCCCTTCTTTTTATATCGAAACAGACTGATGCAGACCTCTCTTTGAAGAATAAGAGAAAGAAAGAAGCAGGCATGTTGCCATCACAAGGAGAATCTAGAATACGACCGGTTTGACCAGCTTACGGAGTGAAATACATTTCAAAAAAGCTCCAGTTGTTGGGAGATTTGGGAATGAGGTGGAAGCAAGCCTGTGGGTGCATCCATGTGGGTGCAAGCTTTCTATAAATAAATCTCCAAAGGTGAGATGTGCTCATATAGGGGGTCTGGGAATTTGGGGGCTGTTCCCTGTGTTGCAGTGTTTTCACTGTGTTGTCTTCCTTAGGTGTTCCATCTTTTCAGATTTAAATAGTCTTAAAATGATTCAGAAAGAAAGAAAGAGAAAAGCATTGTTGCAGACGTGCTTGCCAATAAAAACACAAGCTGTTTCTGCTTAGGCAGGATATTGGATGATGCGTCACAGGAAAGATTCTGTCGGGGTGGAGTGGGACGGTTATTATTTTAAAACCTCACTGTAGTCAATGAGGCTTGAATTTCTATCATGTACATAAATTGGGCATGGTATAATTAGCCAAGCTACTGATGATGATGAAAATGATGAGTTCTTCAGTAGGAAAGTGTAGAAGTACGGCCCGCATGTTCCATGAATCCCTTTAGATACAGAAGAGGGAAAGTGTGAGGCAGCAGACATTGATTGGATGTGTTTTCACTTTTAGGGAATTTACCTCAACGTGTTGCTGGCACCATGTGTGACTCCCATGGGAGCAAATGGGACATGAGTCTCCTGTAAATAATGCTAAATTCACATCTTTGAATTTGTTGTTATGTGCCTTCAAGCCAACTCCGACTTATGGCAACCCAATCCTGGCAAAAATTTATTCATGGGAGGATTGTTATTGCCTTCTTTGAAGGCTAAGGGAATAGGACTTGCCCAAGATCACTCAGAGATGACCTAGTAAATATTGCAATGTTTAGCATTTATGAAGTGTCAGTGTGTTGGCTGCATCACTATGTACAGTGGTGCTTTAAGCCGAGGCTCACAGGGTTGAAGCATTCAGACATTTCAGTAGCAGAGGCAGTGAAGTCATCTAACACTCTCTTAATCTTTTCTCTGTTCCCTTCAGTCTCAGCTGCAATCCTTACAGGAGCTGTAGAAGTAACTTTTCCCAGCTACAGTCTATTGTTGTAACCTACCTGCCTTGGATCCCATGCTGGGAAAAAAGTGTGATATTAAACAAACATCCCTTATTGCAGCACAAAGTATTTTAGAGTAGCTTGGTCTTAAATGTGCAACTAAGACCCATTAATTTTACAAGTGATCTCCTGCTGATGAAGATGAAAAGAGAGAGAATCGGCTTGTTGATATAAGCCATCACAGTTGCCTGAATATTTGGACTCCTCTTTGACCGTGGGAGATGGTTGTGATGAGCACTTTGTACCAAAACGAATGAATACAGGCATACCTCACTGAACCAGGCCTCTGACACTGAGGCTCCCTTTTACAAATACCCTCCCCCAGTCCTCTTTCTCTTACTCATCTTCCATCTAGAATTTTTTTAGCAGTATCAGCAGAGGGTAGGATGATGAAGGAGAGCTGGAGAAACCGAGTCCTTTGACATGCAATTCTAGCAGCATGCCTGCAATAAAGTATGCACTAAAGCCTGAGCTGGGGCAAGACAGGATTCTGCTGTAGCCAATCCTACCATCATCATGGGTCCCTGCCTAAAACAGATAAGGTAAACAGCAGCTGACTCCAGAATGCCATATTGAGTGTGCATGAATAGTAAAACAGAGAAAATAGAATATCAAGAAAGCCTGTCTTACATTTTTTTTAAAAAAATGGAAATTATAAGAAAACTGAGGGCTGATGAAGGGGAAGTCTGGCCACAATAGTTCATGCCTTAATCACCTCACAATTAGACCACCATAATGCATGCTGTATGGGACTACCCTTGAAATATTCAAAAATGGCAAAAAATGTGGCACCCAGACTGGTGTTAGGTGTGCATTTTAGAGACCACAAAACACCAGTCTTACGAAAATGGCATTGGCTTCCCATTTACTTGCACACACAATTCAAGGTGCTGGGTTTGATCTACAAAGTCCTAAAAGACTTGGGCCCAGGATATCTGAAAGGTGGTGCTCTCCTCCATAAGCTTGCCTCAAATTTGAGATCTTTGGCAGAGGCCCTGTTGTGTGCCTTAGCACCTAGTGTGGCTAGATTAGGGAGCACAAGGGAGAGAGTTTTCCACCCAACTGTGGAACGGCATGTCTTGTGGTAATTGAAACTATGTCTATTTCAATTGTTTGAAAACTATTTTTAAGGATTATTTTTAGATGATTTTCAAAAGTTCTTAGGAGTATTTGTTGTTCATTTTTTGCTTAATTTGGTTTTAAAGTTTTTACTTCTGTATTATTTTAAACGGTTTTTACCTATTCTGTGTCACCTTGGGGGTGCTGGTGGGATGTGAAGCAATATATAAATAATTTAAATAGATACACAGATGGGGTGAGGGGGAGAAGAGGCAGCCCAGCATTCTTGGATGCATATTTTGGAAGAAGCATGTATCTGTTTTCTAGAAGATTCAAAATATTTTTATTTACTTATTCAAGTCTTGCCTGGCCCGGTTGTTTCATTCTATTTGTGCATACTGTTATTTTGGGGAAAAAAAGTTTGCTGAAGGAACCTGTCCCTATTCTTTCTACGTTATTTCTAGTGCTGGTACCAATTTTCTATTAAAGAAGTAATGCTCTGGAACACATCTACGGTACTTTGACAGCAGAGGTTATACCTGCATATGAAATACAGGAGTGGCACAGTGTTTTCAGTCGGCCACTGGAAGTGTCACCGTTAATGGAAGCTTAACTTGTTGGCTGTTATTCTCATTGTGTTGTCCATTTCTTCTTTCCAAGCTGCCATTTCACACCCGCTGTTTCTATAAAGAGGTAAACTCTGAAGTGCTGATAACATTTTGTACGGCAATTACGATTTCCTGGAATATTTTTGGCTTCAAGAGCCAATACTCTTTGGCTTTTAAATCCATGAAGGGCAAGGAGACTGCAAAGCTAATGAAAAAATACAGCATACAGACAGAGTACAGTGTGTACTGGGCATGCAGTGCAATGGCACATATAACTGAATCCCGGATTTGGGAAGGAAAGAACGACACTGTTGAATCAAATTGACTTTTGCCATGACCTGACATGTGTTTTATGGGGGCTATTTTTGGCTAGAGAGGATTGAATGTTGGACTATGACCCTGGAGGCCAGGGTCTGATTCCCCACTTGGCCATGGAAACCCACTGGGTGACTCTGGGTGCATCACACACACTCCGCCCCAGAAAACCCCGTGATACGTTTGCCTTAGGGCTGCCATAAGTTGGGAATGACCTGAAGGCACAGAACAACAACAATTTTTGGCTACCTCTCCCCCCTCAAAAAATTAAATCAACCACAAGAGAAAGTGACTCAAGGGATGAGAGGATAGTGTTTGGTAACAACTTCTACAGCAGCATTGTAACACATTGTTAAATAACCACGTACTGAAAAAACTCCCCAGGCCAGAGGTGGTTGTTTCAGGAATTTGTTGTTATTTTTAGGAAAATGCTGGTAAGAATCTAATTGTCTAAGCAGTGCAAAGGGAGGTTGAGTAACACTTTCTCCTTGGCTTGCTTTTTGTGATCAAAACGCACTCCTTTCACAAGACACCCCAGAATCAGCATATGTGTGGAAAATAGTACAATCACAATTGCCTGCCCTTTGCCACAAAACTGTGTTTCTCTAAAACACCCAGGACAATGAAAGACTGAATAATTATTCTCTAAGGCTGTCAGACCCTACCCTCCGTCAGTCTCTGCAATATGGATGTAACCACACTGGGGTACTATGCAGGGCTGGCATATTCCTTCCCATATACTCTCAGTCATTGTATTACCCCTCCACTGTCAAGGAATAATACCGGTGGATATTTTTGCTATTTTTTTACTGTTTACAAAATTTCAGAGGGATATCATGTATATTTTTTGTTACCTGCAATAAAATACTAGAAACAGCACAAAAATGATGGCTGCTATCTGGTAAATGTGCCACTGTCCAATTGCAGCAGTGTTAAAAATCTAGATTTCTCCATTATTATCTATAGCATGAAGTTGTTTTTCAAAGAAGAAGAAGAGGAGGAAGGGAGGGAGGGAGCAAGGAAGGAGGGAGAAGATTTTCACCACCACCACCACCATATACAAAGATTCAAAATTAACCAGGAGTTCCTTTTTTTGGACAATAGATATATCCCTCTTTGTTGCTATGTACCTTCAAGTAATTTCCAGCTTACAGCAACCCTAAGAAAAACCTATCACAGGGGTTTCTGAGTGAGATTTGTTCTGAGTGAGATTTGTTCTGAAGGTGTTGCCTTTGCTTTCCTTTGAGGCTGAGAAAGTATGACCTGCCCATCGTTGCCTAGTGGGCTTCCACGGCTGAGCAGGAATTTGAACCTTGGTCTCAAGAGTTGTAACTCAAACCACTAAACCATGCTGGCTCTTTTTGCATTAAGAAAAAGTCTATGGCAGCATTGCTTCCCTCAATGTCTATCACAGCTCCACTAGCGCCCTAAAAATAATGTAAAATGGTAGCAGGCTCATTTCTCAAAAAAATAAGTGTGTGTGATAGTGTCTGCATATTTTGTCTCATATTTCTGGATCTGCAGGGGTTAGAGACTTGCTTAGAAAGTTAGCTGGCTAGGAATCCAGGCCAGTTAATGGTCCAGTTGGAAACTAAATGGCATAGTTAGACTTTAGGTAAAACCCAGCCAACCAGGCAATATACCAACCCTAATGTTGAAGAGCAATTTTTGGTGTTTAAAGCCTTGAATTATCCAAGCCTTAAACTCTGCCTGCAACTGACCCTGTGCACACATCCATCAATTTTGTTCCAGTGTTACTCCTTTGAAATATTATGAAACCTATTTATAAGATGCAAAGTGAAGGGATTTGAGCTTCAATGGCCAAGCACACATTTAAATGCAGAAATTTCCAGGTTCAATCCCTGCCATATCAAAGTATTGCTAGCAGAGTTTCCTGCCTCAAACCCAGGAGAACCACAGCTAGATGCATGCTCCTCAACTGTTCCAATTTGGCAGAGACAACCCCAGTTAATCCTCTGTCATCCCATTTTTGCAGCTGCTTTTAAAATGTCCCAGTTTCTCTCCCCTCCTCCCACTTGCTCTTTTGTCCTGTGGTTACATCCATTATGGCAAACTAAGTTCAAAATGCAAAAGTAGTTTGCACCCAGTTAACCCAGGAAGTGAGAGGAGAGAAGGGAACAGAATCTTTCCTTTCCCAGTAGGCCTGGGCAAAAGGAAACTGCTACAGCCTATCATAGTTGGTGTGTTTTTAATCAACAAGTTTTGCCATCTTGACCACACTTTGATGTTGCTTGGCCACATGTGTCCTGGATTTTATCTGTGAAACATTGGAGCAGAGCTTTCCAAACTGTGTGTCGCAACATATTAGTGTGTTGGTTGAAGTGTGTAGGTGTGTTGCGCAAACGTAACAGGTGGAGGGGTGCCTCTCCTGCCACTACAGTGGGCCAGGCCCAAGCAAAAGGGCTGCCTCTGCTGCTGCTCTGGGCCAAGGGAGACCCCAGCAAGCGGACTGGTGGGCCAGGCCCAGGTGGAGGGGCTGCCTCCACTTATTGAATTACTTACTGAATTATTGTGTTGTGAAATGATGCATGTCTAAAAAGTGTGTCACCAACATGAAAAGTTTGGAAAGCTCTGTGTTAGAGGGTTATGTAGACAAACTAATGACTTCACTTGATATAAAGCAACTTCAAACAACAGCAAGATGAGTATACAGACCAGGAATAACTATGCCTCTTTTATACCACATTCAACCCACCCCACCATGTCTCTTTTGCTAAAATCAATCAAACAAACAAACAGTCAAAGGGCACCTTCGCACTGCATAATTATAGCACTACCATTCCCCTTGAACTACCATGGCAACATCTTAAGGAATCCTGGGATTTGCAGTATAGGGAGGAGTATCTAGAATTCTCACCCAGAGACCTCTCATGCCTTACCAAACTACAAATCACAGGATTCAGTAGGCTGTGGCATAGGATGACAGTTAAAGTAGAATCACAGTGCTGTGGCTGTGTAGTGTGAAAAGGTGCAAACAGTGTCCTTCTTGGACAGAATTCAGAGGAACCATACAAGAAAGTCTGAAGCTGAGTTGCTGTGAGCACATTTAAGAAGCATTTACTGAAATATCTTCTGAAACTCTTATTGATTGAACAAGCCAACAATGCTGTTTCACTTCCTTTTTCTTTGTGGACTGCCCTAAATACTAGAAACTAAACTGTTAACTGTTGGTTCTCCAGCTCTTCATATCCATTGGAAACAGCAGCAAGAGCCACATAGGTTTGCTTCTTTTAAAATGTTTATAATTGCAGATATCGCTTGCATCATACTATAGGTCTATGTGTGCTTAAGATTAACCGTTTCCCACAGCCAGCCTTGCTTCTCCCATGAGATGAAGCAAACATGGCATATGTGTGTAGGTGGCCGTATGGCTGTGAGCATGGGGGGAGGGGGGCGTGTGGGAGGGCTCGCGACGGTCCCAACAGGCAAGTTGTGGGAGCAGCGGTTTGCAGGGAGAATCACTCATACATGTGCCTTGAAAATCCAGCCGCCTGCTTCAAGGCCTTGCACAACAGCTTGTTTGCAAATGTTCTTTACCATTCATTGCTTCACAGCCAAGAAAGGAAGCCAGGGATACAGCAGGAATATATGGGAACTTCACAGTGCTGGCACTGGGGTAGATAAATATGCTACCCACCCCCTTACCAATACTCCCTCACCAAGGCAGGGTTTCCTGACCTTCAGTGCTCCTCCTCGTCAGGTAGTCTCCAAGAAGTCAGTTCTCCCATCCTCCCTGAGCAGCTGTACCAGATGTATTTTCCTCTTCCCTCTCCATTTGCCTTGTATTAAGTCAGTCTGTTGGTCCATTCAGCTTAGCAGGGCAGCAGATGGCCTGAGCAAGGGGTCTCAACCCAACCTTTCAGGGTGATCTTCCTGCCCATCCTTAACTCAGACCATGAGCTAGCTGGGCACCTTAATATTGTCTATACCATGAGTGGAGAACCCTTGGCTTCAACCTGTTCCAGACTGCTGCTCTCATGCTGGCTGGGACTTCTGGGGGGTTCCTTCCCCGGATACACCCCTCCAGTCTACATTCACTGGCACTGGTTTTGCAGGGTTTCAGACAAGGCTCTTTTTTAGCCCTAAATGAAGATGCCTGAAACTGTACTGGGTATGGTTCGCATGCATTCTACTTCAGCTTTTGGGAATTGGTAACCTTCCAGATAATGTTGAACTGCAACTCCCAGCAGCCTGAGTCAGAATGGCCAGTGGGGATGGACTGTGGCAGTTGCAACCTGACAACACAGGCAGAGCTACATAGCTGCCCACCTTGACTTTAACTAAACCTTCCCACCTGTTTTACTTCTTTTGTTTTGTATTATGTCCCTTATGGATATCATGATTTTTATGTTTGTGTGTATGTGCACTCATGTGCAAATATTGGATTAAATATCACAGAGCTTCCAAGTTCGCATCTTGTAATTACGGTAATGTTAACCAAGCAACCTTTGACATTTAAAATCACATAACATTCTTCATCTTCTGTTTTTTTCTGGAAAGATGCTCCAATAACTAGGGAAATTGCAAGAGGACTTAAATCAGGTCACGATTCTCTTCCCACCCATATGCGCATTCATTTCTGTTGATGTGTACTTTGTGGGCATAATGCACGAAAAAATAAAGTATGCAGAAAAAAAATATAAAGTATTGCGTCAGTATAGAAACACATTTCTGTAGCTGGCAGATCTCTGCTCTGAAACCTGCAGTATTCTAAGCAAAAAAATACAACTGACTGAGTTACTGTTATTGAGAACTGCTGGACTGAGGTCTCTATCACACTACATTGTTATAGTACTATTATTCTACTTTAACTGCCCTGGCTGCACACTTTGGAATTCTAGGGTTTGTAGTTTGCTGAGGCACTGGAGCTCCCTGGCTGAGAATTCCAAATGCCTCTCTCTAGACTGTAAATCCCATGATTTCATGCGATATTGCCATGGCAGTTAAAAGTGGAATAATAGCACTCTAACAGTGTAGTGTGATAAGGCCATAAATCACCTGAATTTGGGTATTTTGCTTCAAAAGACTAACACAGATACCACACCTCAAAAATATTGGTATGACTTAACCAGAATATTACTATCACCCTTCCTTCTCCCTGTCAACTCAAGTGTTTGTATGAATATAGAGAATATACCGTCCTCCTGATCTGGTGGGGACAATCCCAATCCAATCCCAATCTATCATCCAATTTCTTCAGCTGCTTTTAAAATGTCACAGTTTCTCTTTCTTCCTGTCACTTTCTCCTTTTGTCCTCAGCTTACCTCCATGCTGCAAACTGAATGCAAAGTGCAAAATTAGTTTACAATTAATTAACTCATCGGGGGGAAGGGAGAGGTGGTGAAAAGTCTTACCCTTCCCAATAGGCTCAGGCAAAAGCAATCTGCTTGCTGTTTTCTTCGAGGTTGTGTGTTTTTCCTCATTAATAACTTTTGCCATCTTGACCACACTCTGATGTTGGTTAGGCCACACTCATCTGGGTTTTCATCTAGGAAATGCTGGCAGGTATAAGAATATATATGAGCATTATGTAAGTCAGAACTATAAATATAAATCCCAGGATTCCACAGAAACCATGGCAGTTACAGTGAAATCAAAGCATTGTCATTGTGTAGTGTGAAAGGGCCTTTGGGCAGCTATAGACCTGAAATATAAGACTGGGAGAATTACTGTAATCATTGTTGTCATTAGTGGGGCAGGAAAGGACAGAAAATTTGCACTCATAATTTGTCTTCTTAATTATATCTGACTGATTGGCATCCATTCTGAGCTAAAAATAAGCACACAGGCATACACACACCTCAGAATATTCATTTGTATTCAGCCATGTAGTTGCTCTAGACGTAAGAGTGCAGTCGGGATCTGTGGAGATTCCACCATACACAGTGCAATGTGTGGACTACATTCAATGTTATTGAGATAATAATAGTAAGGATAGGAAAATCTGTCGGTTTTGTTCTCTGAATTTTTTTTTTTTACATTCTCATTCTGTCCCAATTGCAATAGTGATTCCACCCAGCATAGAAATTTGTGCATATCTATATGTGCTTTTGTTTCAACTGTATTCATTTTTAATAGGCAAATGTTGCATGCATTTTTCCAGTGAACTTCCATTGATCAAATGCTTGTGTGTATTCTTACACACACACACACACACACACACACGTATACATGTGTGTGTGTGTGTGTGTGTGCATGGTTTTATGCATATTTTTTCTTGGAAATGCATCACAAGAGTAAAAAATGTATGGATTTCCAAAGCAAGATGCAAAGCCACTCTCAGGAAGTGTGAAGCAATTGTTTCCATAGGGTGAAGCTAGCTGAGTGATTGTATCATATGTTCAACCAGAAGGCAATGGCATTGGGCTGTGAACTCTGCTCATCTCCTATAAATATATACAGAATGAGTTTTATATGCTGGCTTTTAATGAATTTTAAAGGGTTTTAACTCTGTAGATGGCTTGTTTTTGAAATAATACACACACAGACATGCACACACATACTTATATTTACTGGTGATTTTTGTATGTGTCTAATGCATGGTGGTTTTAATAATTTGTGAGTCTCCTTTAGTCCCAGTAGTGGGCAAAAGGTAAGATGATGATGATGATGATGATGATGATGATGATGATGATGACAACCACAACCACAACCACAACCACACTTCTGGCATTTTTTTTTAAGAAACCTTGGCTTATCAATAAATATGACCTGCCTTTTTAAGAGGGCAACTGAGAGTAAGTGTGTACATGTACATGAATAGCACAGATAGCATGACAAAAAAATTGTCTCTTGATATACCATATATGAACACATGATATTTTGATCACTTCAAGTAGAGACAAGAAATACTAAAGAGAGGTGTCATCTGTAATGTGTAGTACTCAGGTATTTCGTTATATACACTTGGTCATACACACTTGCCATATATATTTATATATATGGCAAATATTGATATTGATATCCTTCCATCCTCACCCCTCCTCTCACCCTGGATCCCACCATACTGGGAAATTATTGGCCATTATCCAGCATTCCATTTTTTGGCAAGTCAGTGAAAAATGTGACAACCTTCCATCTTTATGGATTCTAGGAAAGGGTGGATTATTTTGATCCATTTCAATCTGGTTTCAGGTCTTGACACCTTTTGGTCATAATCTTAGCCAGGATCAAGGTAGGGTGAGTGTGTCCTTATTGCTTCTGCAAGATTTTTCAGTGATGGTATCCTGCTGGACTGGAACTTGGAGACACCATTTTACAATGGCTTCATTCTGTTCTGGAGGGATGAGCTCAGAATATGGTACAGAGGGAATCCTGTTCAACTCATTGGCTTTTGGCCTGTGGAGACCCTTGGGATTAAGTCCTGCATCTCACACTATTTCAGATACACATGGAATAGTCGGAGAGGTTATCTTATGATTTGGGGTGTAGTGTACTACAGTATACTAATGACATCCAACTCTATTTCTCATTTCCACCTAAATTTAAGGAAGCTGTTTTTGTTTTCACCTAGTGTCTCAGATTGAATGAGGGTGGACAAATTGAAACTTAATCTGGACAAGGCAGAGGTGCTCCTGATCACTTGAAAAACAGCTCTTAGAATAGGGAGTCACCTGTGCTAGATGAGGTTATACTCTCCCTGAAGGCACAGGCTTGCAGTTTGGATGTTGAACTAGATGATGAGGTGGCTGGAAGTACATTTACACCATTAAAACAAATGTGTCAACAGTATCTATTCTTGCAGATGTCAGATCTGGTTATGTTAACACTTGCCTTCATTACATCCTATTTACACTAGCGTTACACATTCTTCAACCTCCTTAGTAAGTATCCCACCAAGGGGAATCTGTAGTCATACCCTACAGGACAGATTCATTGTAAGGAATTCATTTCAATTTGTTTTAATTTCTATGGATAATTTACCTGCACTTTAATAGTAACTGTTTGCATGTTTCATTTATGCCTTCATGTTTTAACTGTGTGAGTTCTATATTTTGTAAGCTGTTGTGAGTTCCAGTATTGTGGAAGGGGTGGGATATAAATGAATAAATAATGGCTGGAACCCTCTGTTGCAGCTTTTTGTTCATAACCTAGAGTTACAGATCTGTAACTGCTCCAAATTGGTTCGTACTATGCATTCACAATCTTGGCACTATTACCAGAATTATAAATGCTCTTGCCAAAAGTATCTTAACAGCCAGAGATCACACTGCTGTATTCTGATAGGTAGCAGAAGAAAACCTCATCATTCTGTGCAGCTGCTGGTTGTTAAGTTAGGCTTGGGTGGAAGGGGCCAGGAGATTTACTTAGTTACACATTTGTAACTGAGTGGCAAATGTAGGATCTTGACCAACAATACTAACACACACATACACACACACACCACAGAGAGATACTGCAAGAAAGACACACATATGTAACACACATACACTGCTGTTTGAGATTATCATAGTTCTGCATTTTCCAATGATTCCTCACACTTTGGTGCACTGTGGAAAATCTGCTTGTCTGAAAAACTTGAATTTTTAGCAAAAATACCACATTTCTCCACAGGAAAAGTGTGTTATGTGCACAGACTGTAAGACTTGACAGAGAAGCATGATTTGTTTGACATTGGACATTGGATGTTTTCATCTCCTCCTCAAGCATGCAAAGGAATCGGAAAGAGAGGGGAAGTATGCAAAGTCAAGCCATTCTGGCTGTTCCCCCTTCCATGGCTTGTTCCTTTTGCGGGGTAGCACAGTGTCCCTTTACATCTAAACATTAACAATGAATATATGTCTGTCCAGAGGAGGAAACACCCATTTTTAATTTTTCCCAGGGAGGAAAAATCTGTTAAGTCCAAATTCAAGCAGATGGCATTTGTTTCAACTTCTATTTGGGGACAAAAGTGGTGTTTGATAGCATGCTGCTATTATCTGTGATTGTTGATAAAGCTGATAAGAGAAAATGACGGGATCTTCTCCCACCTTGCTTGCATTCCAAATGAAGAGCATGATTTTTTCCCCTCTGTGTTACCCTCCACTTCCATTCCCAATGGATAACAGTGAGATTCTACCAGCAGCTTGCTGAAGCCAAAAGACATGAAGATGAGGAGAAGACTTTCTAAAGGTGAACCTAGACATTACTAGAAACAGACAGCTGCCTTTGGCAACAATAGTTTCCTATTATATTGAAAAGAGGACATTAACTAACATTAATTCTATGTTGCAATTTATGTTACATAAATGTGATAGTTTCATGTTCAGAGAACAAGCTTAGATGGTTTCAAAAGCTTTATTCAAGAACATTGAAGAAAACAACTGGTTAGCAATTGCTAAGACTAAAGAACTATTGGATTTCCAGTACTTTATAAGCTGTAACATTACAAATTAGTGCACGCTAGCATTCTATTTGACAGCTAATTAAAACAGCTCTTTCCCCAGAATCTCATTCCACCTGCCAACTGAGTTCCCTTGCAGCTGCAGCTGCTCATCCTAATCAGGGATCATTCAAATAACATTCCCTTGTTCCCAGCATATTGTTTCTTACCCAATCCCATCATCCCCTACAAGCCAATGAAGCCCATTTTCAAACATTAAAGCATTACATGGTAGGGACAGCAAAGCTGACCTGACAACTAAAATGCTGCTAGAATGAGTGAGAAGTCCTATCAGTTATACTATTAGTGATCCTATTCACCCATCTTTGTTTTGAGCTTGGAAGAGAGGGAACAAACTGCATTATTTTTTTTAAAAAAAACCCTATTTCTCACCCACCCAATAAAAGGAAATTAGTGAAATTAGTACCATAAAAGGGAGGTAGAAGTCAGAAAGCTTCAAAAATGCAAGGAGGGTGTGGAGGAAAAGTGGGGGGAAGAAAACCAAACAGCACTCTTCCTTGGTTTCTCTGCTCACTCACCCACTCCTTTCCTTCTCTCTCTCATTCTGCAGGCCTTCATTTTCCACAAGCTCCTCTGTGCTGTGAAGTAGCACACCGCAGCCTTCCTTTTCCTACTTTTCCACTCCTTTCCTATTTTCGTTTTTCCTACTTCATCCAACTCACAGCTGTTTCTGCCATGCAATGAAAAAAGCATAGCAAATGAAAATGCTGTCTCCCATATTGTTTCCAGGGAAATGCCCTCAAAATTTAATTACATTTCACTGGGAGGAAAATTTATACTCTGGTTTATTTTATTTTTTTTTAAATTAACATTAACACCTTGACTCCCAACTCTATTCCTATGTTTCTTTAAAAAAAAAAAAAAGTAATGGCAGCATTTCTTTTTGTTTTCCTCTACCCCATTAAATGTGGATTGGTTCATTGCTAAATATAACCCTCACTGAAGGAAACGGAATTGTGTGGACTTGGAAAAAAAAACTTGGTTATGGCGACAATTTCTATACTTTTATCTTCGTGTTTCCAGTTTGCACAGGAAGTCTTATAATCACAATGGGAAGGGGGAAAAGAACCTTTATACTTGTTAATTGCCACTTTGAGCATCTTGGTATGTTCAGGCTTGTATTCAGAGGTTGTGAGGAGGAAAATGTGATGAAACACTCCGGAAAACATGATGGCACAGACTGACTCAATTCACTTTCTGCTTTGCACTTCTTTTCCTTCACCACACCCTTTTTCACTAAGAAATCTGTGCATCCATGCGTGTTTGTATGGTGTGGAAATGAAATAACACTATAAAAAAACCTACCCCCTAACTTTATTGCCCTAGAAATAAATGTGATAGAGCAGCTTCAGTGCACTTTTGCTTTGGATCAACTACCTCTTAAATGATGAAGATGCAACAGACCATGTTGGAAAAGGTGTGTAGACAAGGCAAAATTCTGCCGTCGTAGAAAAATGACTATTCCGTTGACTTTTGTTAATAGTCAACAGTCGGGCATCCTGACAGTTCAATTCCAAGGATTCTTATTCAGAACTGCCCCAAAGAGCTGTATGTGTCAACATTTATGAGTCAGCTTTAAAAAGAGGAGGAGGAGGAAGGCATTGAGATGCAAGTCCCAGTAAAGCTGAACTAAAGAAATACAAACAGAGAATGGAAACAAAAGCACAAAAGTGCCGCAGAAGACAGAAAATAAAAGTTTTTAAAGAAAACTGATTTTAAAAATTGGAATGTAACAAACCACCATAGAAAGGTAAAAAGCAATCCTATTAATATTTACTGAGAAGTAAATGTAAGTAAACTGTGTTGGATAGAGGCTTGTTTCCTGATAAAGGATGATTTTTTAAATTATTATTTAATTATTATTAAATTATTATTTCTACTTTTGGAAAGCATCTGCTAGCAACATTGCCTCTGGGAATCCTTCTTCTAGTAAGCATCGCCATCGTCTACAAACAACAAGCCAGGATCCTGTGCAGGAAGAACTGTCCAGAAGAGCAAATGTTGCACAACAACTACTTGTGCTGGCTGGTACATCATTTTTATAATCTCATTCCCCCCATCCCCAATAACTTACAGTTTAGCACTATAAATCACAGCTACCATGGGTGAGGCTGCTGTACAAAGAAACCTTCCTACAAATGCAGGCATACCTCAAATAACAAAGCCTCTGAGAAAGATACTTTAAAAAAAAAAATCCTTTACTCCCCTCAGTCCCCTTTTCTTCATTGTCTCCTGTTTAGCTGGGTGTTTCTTATCAATAGCAGCATTGATGGGGGATGGAGAAACACAGACGTTCAGCGTTGGGTTGCAGGAATATGTGTGCAGTTAATAATGCAATAAAAGCTTAAACTGGGGAAGAATGGGATTCTATTCTAGTGGCATGGGATTCTACTGCAGCGGTGCCTGCCCACAACAGTCAAAGTAAACAGCAGCTTCCTCCATAATCTCTTACTCTGCATGTGTGAAAAGCAAAACAGAGAGATAAAGGGAAAGCAGTTAAGCCTACCTGACCAGCAGCCCACACGCATGTTAATGAAGCACAGACCCTAAAACTGGCTGCCAAAATGAAAATCATAAGAAAAAGGAAAGGAAAAAAAATCATGTTTGGATGGTTTAGGAAGATGCTATCAATTGGTCTCTAGAATCTTCTGTCCAAAAACTAATGCCTAGGAACATATCTTCATTATTAATCAAGACATGCCTATATTCTCTATAAACACTGGCTCTTCCTTAGAATCACAACATTATTTTCAAGAATGGAGGGTTCTAAATATCATTGGCTACATGTTTTTGTATTGACATTTTCACTGGATTTTGTTTCTGGTTGTATATGCATGTGCATATGTGTCAGTTTGCTGTCCTGTTGTGACATCCAAAGTTTCCTGCCTCAGTTGACCAGCTTTTTCTACATAATGGCAGGGCTGGCTCTGAAACTGAGTTAATTGGCATTCAGTGCATTTCAGTGACAATGTGAAGAGAAATGGATTTTTCCCCCCCATTAATGCATACATCTCTGTCTGGGTGGGAAGGAAGAATACTATCAGTGTCTTTGTTAATTAAAACTCTATAATATAGATTATAGAGTAGCTCGTAAGAGTAATTTATGCACAACTGATGTAATACATGACATGCAAAATGACTGTTTAATTTCTCACTGTAGTGTAGTCTTCCCCAACCAGGGACCTTTTCACACTACACAATTATAGCAGCGTGGTTCCACTCTAACTACCATGGCTGCATCCTGCGGAATGCTGTGGTGGGCAGCTTGTAATTTGGTCAGAGGCAGCAGAGGAACTCCCTGGTTGAGGATTCTAGAGGCCCCTCCCTCAACTTGCTAATCCCAGTGTTTCATAAGATGGGACCATGGCAGTTAAAGTGGAATAATAGTGCTACAACTGTGTAGTGTGACTGGGCCACTGATGCCATGCAACTGAGAATAATGGCAGTTGTGGTCTAACACATGTGGAGGCACTAGATTAGGGGAAACTGATATAGTACTTTGGATTCAGTTGGCAAGGATGCTTGTAATCTGTTCCTAAATATGTTTATTTGGACTCAAATCTTTTCTTTCTAGTAAATGTAGGAAATGGGACTTTATTGAGTCAGATGATTACTCCATCTAGTTCTCTTTTGTTTTAATAACTGACTTGCAATTGTTTTCCAGGTTTTCAGGCAGGCAAGTTTCCTAGTCTTACCTTGAAGATGCCAGGAACTAACCTGGGGCTCAGCTGTGTGCAAAACATGACTTCTGCCCCAAGGGTCGAATTAAGCAATACATTTATCACAGTTATTTCGCAGAAGTGCTCCATCAGGTAGTGAAAGACATCTGTTCAGCAAAGTACATGATTTTCCTCACTTTGTATCTTGCATTTAGTAAAACTGGAGCTGTGGTTTACTCTGTTTACTCATTTATTGACAATGTTTTCTTCAATAAGGAAATCGAGAAGGGTTTGGCTCCTCACTCCATTGTAAACTGCGTGGCTGAAGTGAAGAGGGTTCTGTGTGCATGGAAGCACTCCACGTGAGCAATGGTCTTGCAAAATCAGGGATCTTACTCATGTGAAAGACACCCATGCAAACAGAAGCCTCTTCTCTTCAGATGCTACTTTCCACATGGGGAAAGCAATGACAGAAGGGGATAGGGTTTGCCACTTTCTTACTCTCTTGTGGAAGAAAGTATGTCGAATGAGAGCTTGGGAGGATACATCCAAGGGAAATGACTCTTGTTTATCCAAGGCCCCTGCTGGTCTTCCCATGCCCTACCTCTAATCCTTCTCCTCTTTGCACCTCCTGCTGTCAAAGCTCTGATATTGGAGAGGCAAAGCTGTAGATATTTCTTCAGTGGCAGAGCTTGGAGTGCGTGGGGAGGGGGGGCGGGAGGGGGGGCTACAGTGCAAGGGGTGGGGCCACTGTGCATGGGGGTGTGGCTTCAGTGCCTGGGGGCCTGGCCAGGGGGCACAGGAGCATGGCTACAGGCCTGGATGCCCCAAAAACATTGCTGCCCGGGGCAAATTGTCCCCCTGCCCCCACGTTCCTACACAACTGTATTTCTTTGAGGCAGGGAGAGGGCAAGAGGATAGTCTTTCCTTTGGCCCCCAGGCAGATGGCCCTAGAAGACATGCAAAAATATTTAATGGGGAGGGGAAGGCAGATTAGAAATGTGTTTAGCATATACAGATATCTTCATCATATATGAGAAGGGAATGCATACCTTCTCATATGCATACCCTTAACATGCATATTTAGGGCTTGATTTGGTCTCTTTGTTCCATATACTCACTGTTGCACACAAATGGCTCTGCACATGGAGAACGAGGGTCAGTGGGAGGAGAATTCCATATGCAAGAAGCAGCAGCATGTCCAGGGTGGGAAAATGAGCAACTACCTGTCCACTGGATCTCAACCTGTGTACGCAGGCTCAATTGATCATTTATAGGAATAGTCACTTGCTGTGCATGGCCAGAAGCCTCTCCAGAAATAAAAGGTTCCCTATAGTGGTATGGAATATTGAGCAGTGGTATGAGGAAACTCCTATGGCAGCCCTATGACCAGGAACCAGAGTTTGGAAAAACTTCCTTTTGAGAGACTACAGCTCCCAAAATCCCCCAGCCAGTAGCCAAGCACTGCTTTTATAAACACAGATAGGAATTGTAGTCCAACTTGAGAATGGTTTTCAAGCACTGCTTTCAACAGAAAAGCCCAAACTTTTTTCCAACTGTTTTTAACACTTCTGCAAACATCAATTTTAACATCATATGGGAGCTGTAGTCCAACTAAAAACACACAACCCTTTTCCAAAGAAGTTCAACAAACTCTGCTTTAATGGGTGGCTCCCATTAACTGCTGCTCCTTACTGGTCACAGTAATATATAAAAATTTACTGAAATTAGAATTAGAGAAAGAAACTATCAAGGACAATATGATTAAGTGGACCCCAAATCTGGAAAATACAACAACATTAGAGGGATTGGGAGAAAGTGTGGACCATAAACTTGAAATTTACAAAGCGTTCTGGTGATAAAGAGAATTACCAGTACTATAAAATGCTTTATAGGTGGTACCTAACCCCAGTGAAGTTAACCAATATATATAAAAATGTTCTGATAAGTGTTGGAAATGCACTGAGGAAATAGATACTTTCTTTCATGTCTGATGGACATGTAAAAAGGCTAGAACATTTTGGAGGAAAATTTATAATCAATAACAGGTTTACAATTTTTTATGTCTCCAAAGTTATTTTATTGAATATATTAAAAGGAATTAATATTAATGAACAAAAGAAACAGGGAAGACTACTCCTATATATGATAACAGCGGCCAGAATACTGTATGCTAATAAATGGAAAGTTACAGACATTCCAACAAGTGAAGAATGGTTATTTAAACTTCTTGATATGTATCAGATGGATATGCTAACCATGCTTATGAAAAATCAAACCATAGATAAATTAAATCAAGAATGCAGCACCTTAAGAAGCAGATGGTAAGAGAGATGGGGGAAAATATCTCTTTTAGATTTATAAATTGCAAGTTAGAGTCATAAATCTACTTTTACATTACCTCTTAATGATTTCATCCTATAATACTTTTTTTTTCTTTTTTCCTCCCCCCCCCCACTATTTACATCTGTACTTATCTTTCTCTGTCTGAATGTTAGATTAATTAGATCTCCAAACTGATGTGGTTATGGCTATTTAGGTCAAGAGGTAGTGTTCATAAAGATTATGATTTTGTTTGGGTAAAATAATTATTGTTTTTCTGGATTATACCAGTTATAGACTAACAGACAGGCATAATTATTTTTAAGCACAGTAAAATATTGAACAATACTATAACTTTTGATTTACATTATTGATTTATGTTACATTTGACTTATATTGCAATATACACATATAAACTTACTGTTCTTTATGGTCATATTTATTTGTAACGATGGTTAATTTAAGTAAAAAAACATTTTATTCTCTTTCACTTTTTTTTAATAGTCAGGTTGTGGAATCCTCCCTCATTCCTCAAATCATCACCATCATAATCATGATAGTATTACTAATAATCACTAAATATATCTGAGGGGGGAGATGGTGATGATAATGAAGCAGATGAAAATGGTGACGACAAACACATAGCTTTAAAACACAGAAAATCTAATATATCCTAGTCATTGTTTCAAGAATTTATGGAAGAGGGAGAAGAGAAAAAATTGGAGAGTCAGAAAGAGAGGGAGGAGATGAGAGATTACAAGTTTAGCTTTAAATAAAGGCCATTTCCACACTAGACTGTTATAGCGCTATTATTCCACTTTCAACATCCTATGGAATCTTGGGGTTTGCAGTTTAGGGAGGGGCCGTCCGGGATAAAAGAGGATGAGACAAGCAGAGGGATGGAGAAGGAGGGAAGAAAAAATGTATCTAGAAGAAGGAGGAAGGACAAACACTTGACAGAGCAGGAGAGGTAAGGAGAGAGAATACAGTAATTTCTCCACATTTGTGGGGGTTAGGGCATGGGACTCCTACAAACATGGAAAAACCACAAAAATCTATAGGTGCTCCAAACCATATATAACACCAAAAAAAAGTACGATACATGTGAATCCATGGTGGGGAGCATGCCAACTGCCTCATTCTGCCTTCAAGGAAGCAGGGTTCCTTTGAAAGGCAGAACTGAGTGCCTGGCAGGGCTCGTCACTGTTACCCTAAAAAGTGGGTGACTCGGGTCTACCCATAATACCAATGCCTCCATGAGAAGGTGGGAATTATGGCTCAAAAGGAAAGCCTGCAATGGGGGGTAACCACAGGATCATTTCACGTGTATATACCAGTACTAACTGTGAGATACTAGATGGAGGTCAAAAGAATGTTTTATTGGGGGGAAATCACAAATACATGCAAGATTCAAACAGTCTCACAACCATTCAAGGCTAACAGAGGAAAAAGAGAGAAAGGTTGGCTAGCAAGGAGACTTGGGGAGGAAGTGGGAAACAGGTACTGTTCCAGAAGCAGAAGACTGAGGTTAAGTGTGGCTCAGGAATCCGAGGGCCCTTACACAGTGTAAAACGCCACCATGCATCCAAAGAACTAGCAGAGAGTCAGGGTCTGAACCAGGGTTTAAATACCCTTTTTCTGCCCTGAAGGGGAGTGTGTTAATTGCTCCTTGGCAGAGCAGACAAAGGGGTCCAGAATGGGCTAATGGTCTTATCATTAGGTGACAAAGAGCTGATGGAGGTTGTGATAGTCCCTTAATGTCTGGGCAGGTGAGGAAACAAAAGGGGAAATGTGGCAGGAGGAGGTAACAGGACACTGGTCATTGTGGCTTTGTCTGGGAGTTTCAGTGGCTATATTGTCTTCTAGCTTTGGGCAATTGACAGAATCATCTCGAGCCCGTCAAGTCAGGGCTCTCCAGATAACCCCTGTGAATGTATGACCTGGCCATGCTGATTTCATCTGTCTAAGTACAACATCCCAGTCAGAGTCCCTTTCCATGTGACGTTCAGCCTAAGTGTGTAAGTTATATTTTTGTGTCAATTAAATAATATTCATTTCCACTTATACCATATCTTGGAGTGGGTGTGTAGGCGGCGTGGTAACACTGCCACCTCTGCTGCTGCCATTTTTAATAGGGATTTACAAGCCTCGCCTTGTGTCCACAGTCCCTCTCAATTTCACGAGGCTTGGGTTGACACTGTGGATGCAAGGAAAGATTTGTAAGTCAAATCAAATCCTATCAAAAATGCTGCACAGCAGCAGCAGAGGCAGCAGCAAATAATCTGCGAATAAATCAAATCCACAAATGTTAAACTCACAGATGGGGAAGGATACCAGGATAACTAGGAGATTGCAGGGAGGGGCAGAGAAGGAGAGGGAATGAAGGAAAGGAGAAGACACTTAGCCAGGAATTTGGGGGGAAGACAAATAAGATGAGATGAGAAAGAGATGGAGAGAAAAGAGAAATAACATGAGAGCAGTCTTGAAACAGAAAGAAATGGGAATGTTAACAATAAGACAAGAAAAGCCCCAAAGCAGCAAAGTTGTAATACCACGTTCAGCCACTCTGGATCCTGTGAATCCTGAGGTACCTCAGCATGTCTTCTTGTCTCATCTATTGTGTAAAATTTGTGTGCAAAACTTGTTTTCCATTTAAAAATATTGCTCTTTGTGCTTCATAATTAAAAACAGTGTGAATGCTAAAGAAAGGAAAGAAGAAAGCAGCACCAGAAGGACTGATTTACCATTTGTAATACTTTTTTGATGTAATCTTAGGCCCTTTCCGCACGAGGAAGTTAAGACGGGTCAAGGCGTCCTGTCACGGAGGTCATCCGCACCTTGGATCGGACTAAGTTTGGACTATTTACCTTAGTTCCGCACCTAAGTCCGATCCAAAATGCCCTCAAGTGGTCCTCCAGCACGGTATGTGAAGACTGGAAAAAAACAGTCTTTCAATTTTCCGGAGCGCGCCATTTCGTTCCTGCTCAGTTGTGCAGACGCGCAGATTCGCACCACTGCGAGCCTGCGATCAGCGGAGGGCGGGCTGTGGGCGTGGCCAGCTTCAGCGGTTGGTCCGGACCCACAAACAACCGGAAGCCGCCATTTTGTAAGCCTCACCAGTGCGGACCTAAAGACCTCGCACTGCTCCGCATTGCCCTGGAACAAACAGAGGAGCCCTGCGGAAGGGCTTAAGGGAAAGTCTGCGTTGCTTCGAGCCAAGAAGAACCGGTAAATAACGGCACGGAGCGATTCACTCACCTCGTGTGGAAAGGGCCTTTGGTGCTAATCTAAAATGTATGCCTGATTTTTGCACCTTTTTTCCCTAACATATTGACACTTTACACATGTTTCTCTCCTCTGTTGATCTGGAATTATGTGGACTCATGCAGTTTTAACATGAGATAGTACAGATGCTTAAAGAAAGGAATGAAAGTAATCCACAGTGCCAAAATGTTCTGATTTGGGATTAATGATTAAATGTCGTTAATAGATCATACCAGTTAGTTTAAGGATTTTAGTTTTGGTAATGCAGAGGACAGAGAAGAAGTATGGTAAGGTGCATATCAGGGCTTCTTGAAACCACTCCAGACCTCTTTCAGAAAATGAAAGATAAAAGCAGCCTCAGCACAGATGCAGCTTTTGCTGGACACAGAACCACTGGGTTTGGTTGTTTACTAGTTTGGTTTGTGAGAGGGCTCCTGTTTATTTAACAACTACCTGAAAGATAAAATTGCAATTGGTGAATGTGTTTGCAACATTGCTTCTACGTGCCATAAAAAACTTCACTTGCTCAGTTTCATACCCTCCTCTCCTCTCTCCCTGATGAATGAATTGAGTACAAACTACTTTTGCACTTTGAACTCAGTTTGCAGCAGCTGAAGTAACCTAAGGGCAAAGTGGGAAAGTAGGAGGAAGGGAAAGAAACTGGGACATTTTAAAAGCAGCTGGAAAAGTGGGACAATAGATTATCATATTTGCCAGTGTATAAGATGCACCTATGTATAAGACACACTCCATTTATACACTGGCAAATGCCAGAGTATAAGACACACCGGCGTATAAGGCACATTCTATTTTCAAACAGTGTTTTTTTGGGGGGGGGGGGAGTGAGTCTTATACACCTGTAAATATAGTAACTGGAACTATCCCTGCCAAATCTGGACAGTTGAAGTGTATGGGAGTTGTACTTGTTCCACAGCTGCTAAAGGTAAAGGATTCCTATTAAGGAAAAAGTTGGCAACTCTAGGAATGGGGACTAAGGCACCTGCATCCTGTTGGAAGAAACAGCAGCTTCCACACTTGTTCTTTCTGCTCTTTTGTCCACTAGGGAAGAGATGGCTTAGACAGAGAGGGATTAGGATCTTTTGTCTTCCTTTCCTGCTTGCTTTTGCTTCCTCTATCAGCCACCTATCCCAAAAGTATGATAGGCAGATGACATTGTCTTGTTCACTCAGGGTTAAGTGACTGCCGTCTGTTGTAAAGAAAAGGAACCAGCCCAGGTTTGTGTTTCTCTTCTGCTCTGCTCTTTGATGAGAGAGGACATCTTTTTTTTTCCCCTTTCTTTTAGATTAGTTCAGAAGGATCAGGCTTTTTCTATCCAAGAATGTATTTCTTTGATAAATGTTCCTCAATATCCATCCTCTCTAACACGCCCATAGCCACATTCTCTAGCTCCCTGTCCCACATTTCTAAGTATTTTCTGTAACTTCCAGTTGCTCTAACTACAGTCATCCCTCCACATTTGCTAAAGTTTAGGGACAGAGGACCCTCATGAAAGTGGAAAAACTGTGAATAACTCTAGGCCCTCCTAAACCCTAGTTAACACACAAAAAAAGTATGATCACTCTATTCAACCCACCATGAATTCCTTTGAGGCACCAGGGTTCCTTCACAAGGCAGGAGTGGGTGGCTGGTGGGGCTTACTGCCACCTCCACTGCTGCCCCACACCATTTTTAAGAGGGACTTAACAAGCCTCTTTCGCTGTTTCTCAGTCTCACGAGGCTTCCCGTCCCTATTAAAAATGACACAGGGAGGCAGCAGAGGTGACATCAAATAATCTGTGAATAATCAAATCCGCAAAAGTGAAACTTGCAAGTGCGGAGGGCTGACTGTATAATTTTCAAACCTGAGTGAGAGCTTCCATGCCAATAGAAGCTTTTTGCCCTCTCATTTATTTTGTGATTCCAGCAAGATGTTGCAGACCTTCTCCACCAAAAGAAGAGGAAAAAATGATGTTCTACGTGAGACTTAAAAAAAAGTTTATAACTATTTTATGATCATACAAGAATACTGTGACGAGGTTTCTACACTTCCTGCTTCTTCTTCTTCTTCTTCTTTTTTCTTCGCTACTTCTGGGCTCTCAGACATTCTTGACAGCATCAGAGGCCTGTCAGGATCTGTCAAAACATGTAGCCCGCTGTGGCTCACAGTCACTGCCTAATCAACTAGAAGGGGAAGGGGAAAAAAACATGAAAAGGAAGCGGGGGGAAGATTTGGTTCTAATACGTGTGTGGGCTGCTGTGTGCTTAAGAAACTAATATGAAATGAAACATATTGCACCTGCAAGTGATAAAGGCACATAAGGCACGCACCCATATATGCAATCCGTGCACAAGTTTACAACTAATAGATACACTCAGTCCTCACCCTTGTCCCAAAACTGAGGAGGTGAAACTAAAAATTCCCCAGGAAGCGGAATCCCTGAAGGGTGCTTAGTTTGTTAAATTAGGAGGAAAATTACTATGAGTGAAATAGTGAAAGCATGCTGAACACTTGCTGGAAAATAAATGTTTAAGAAGCCCAGGTCTGAGCTGGGGAAAGAATCACATCATAAATTGAAGGGTCTGAAGAGCTTTCTTTTTCCATGTGTGGCTTTATAGCCAAAATAGAAATAGGCAAGAATCTCACTCCAGTGTTCAACCCGGCAAATAAAGAGTTACAGAAAAACAGTGCATATGTTGCAAGTTTCCTAAAACCACACCTTTGTTGCTGTTATATGCCTTCAAGTCAACTCCAATTTAATGGTGACCCTATCATGGGGGTTTCTTGGCAAATTCGTTCAGATGAGGTTTGCTTTTGCCTACCCCTGAGCCTGAGAGAGTGGGACTTGCCCAAGGCCACCCAGTGGGTTTCCATGTCTGAGTGGAGATGTGAACCTTGGTATCCTGGAGTCCTTGTCCAACGCTCAAAACCACTATACCACACTGGGTCTCCAAGTCACACCAACTCCATAACTATTTTGGGAGATATTCACGCTTACGTATATAATTTAATTGTTCAGTACTTCAAACTGACAAATCTTCCTCAGGAATCAGAAGCTGTAAATTGTATGAACTGTATAATGAATTGTGGCTGAAACCTGCTTTCAACCAGTGATCCATAGTCGGTGGTTTCAAGCCTTTGACACTGGTTACTATACAATAGGTACTATATGTACATAGTTGAGTCTCCTTATTTGTAGCATTGTTCACTGCCAAAATGAAACACACACATTCCAGAAGATTGTTTCAGCTATGAGTCTTTCTTCTCCTCTCATGCTTTTTACAAGGCATCCACAATTTTTGTTTGAGGGGAAAAATTAAAACCACACAGCATTAATATTTTATTTGTTCATCCATGAGCTTGTCACCTTATTAAAAGAAACTTTTTATTTTTATTCTGCGCTGCATAAGTGCTGTAGCCTGGAAAGCAGCCTGTTGCCTGTTGTCTGTTGCCTGTTTCAAGCAGATCTCAAAAATGTTACTCTTCAGAAACAGAGTTTATTTATTTTATATTTTATTTCATTTATTGAATTTATATGCAGCCTTTTGTCCCAAGCTGGGACCCAAGGTGGCTTCCAAAAGGTTAAAAAAATTTTTTTAAAAGCATATATAAAATTATTTCAATGTTACTGAAACAAACTCAACAAAGGAAAGTTGGAAGTGTATTTTGATCATTAGTTTATTTATAAATGGGAGGATATTCAAAATAAGTGAGTTCTAAATAATTGAGTTTGTGATTTTACATGGAAGCTAGAGATAAAGAAAAAGATACAAACCCTGTAAATATTTTCTAATAATACTGGTCCCATTGATAAGGAACAGTTAATTCTTGCACTTTCAAATAATCATAATTTTAACCTGCATGCCTTGAACGTGCAAGCCTCTTTTGTGTTTCTTTCCAAAGCTCGCATCTGCAAAGGAATGGTAGGATGGGGAAGGAGTGTAACCAGATTGTTTCCAGCTGCCCCTGCTACTCTAAACAATCTCTCTTCTTCAGCTTTGGCATCAGGGACATGAAATCAATGGAATGAACTAATAGACACGAGCCATTTAACTAATCCATCCCATTTTTGATTTGCCAATGTGTCCAGTGATGCGAGTCCCAGGCTCATTGGGACTTTTTATCTCATTTTTGTATAGATGGCTGCTTTCCTAATATTTCCAAGGGGAACTGCATTATCTATTGATTTTTAAGTATTATATTTCAAACACAAATACTGTTTCCCTGGATAAGTTTTCTGACCAGTTTTCCTTCCTTCTTGCCCAGCTGTATAGAACGCGGACCACCCAGAGGAAATACAGGCTACTCAGTGGAGTGCTGGAAGGGGGTTCAAATCCTCATTCAGCTCTTAGTTTGCTGGGTTCCTTTGGGTACAATTAGAGTAGAGAAAGGGAAAGTGCAGCCTGTGGATTGTGTGTGGTCCTCCATGGCTGTTTTGGAAACCCCCAAGGGCTAGAGGGTTACTGCTCAATAATGGAAAATATTCTGTTCAAAGAGGGATCCAGGACACAGCACAGGATTTCTACTGGAGAAGAAGTTGGGGCATCAGCTTTCTGTAATTGCCCTTTCAAGCCCTTCCTGCTACAGTCCCTGTACTCCTCAGAACAGCATGCAAGGTGGCATCACAAGCGGTGGGTTGGAGGGATGAGAACTGCTGTTCTCTTTCTGTCCTCCAGCACTCATGGTGCTGGGCTAAACCAGAGCATGGAAATGTACATATTTGCACTATATGTCTCAGTATCCCCTGGCCAGCAAAACCTGAATAAACACCAAATTAAGGAGATGGAATTTATTTGCAAGAGTGGAGAACAAGTGCAGAGGTATTTACTCAAAAAGTCTTTTTTTGTGTGTGGAAATTTATCAGAAACAGACAAGGCAGAATGGTAAGATTCTCTCTCTGGCTAAATGTACTGTTACATAGGCAAGAGGTTCAAGGCACATGAACTGGGGCATGTACAGAATACTATACTCCACATAGTAATGCAGGTGCAGTGACTAATAACATGCATGCTCTGAGCTGTGGAGTGTGTTACGCAGCAAAAGCATGGATAAAGGGAGCTTTTCTGGTCTCCTTTGGCCCAAGATAACCATAGTGGGACAGTTAGTGATCCAAAGGCATAAGGCAGAGAAACTTCCAGTACATAGTGTCTTGTAAGGTTTCTGCTGTTGCTTATAACCACGAAATGCAGCTGCCCAACTTATTGGATGGAGATTTTGCTGATCAGGCTGGCGGCGAGCACACATGGTCTCCTCACGTGGCTGGAGAAACGGAGGAAGTCACTTCCTGCTTCCCAGCAGGCTGCACTCCTTGGGGTGCAGCCTCACGTTGGCGTCTTCACTTCAGGTTTAAACTCATTGGCTGCTCCTTTCCCAGACAGTTTGGGGCTAATGTTTTCCCTCTGGTCCAGAAAGGGGGTATTTAAGGAGGGCCTCTTCCATCAAGAGCACAGTCCCATCCACCTTCCCTGTTTCTGGCATCTTGCATTGTATAATTTACCATTGTCGCAACTCATGTATGGTTGGTGGTTGGCATAGGCCCCAGATCCAAGGTGCTGTTATCGGTGCCTTCAGGCAGGGTGTATCATGGCACCCCCTTTGGAAGCTTGGGGTGCAGGGTTGGTGGCAGGCAGACTCAGCATGGGTAGGTGCACGCATTTCCTGCACTCACTGCTGACTGCGTGGATCCCATGCCAGACACCACTTGTGCTCTGGCAATGGAGGCTGGAGGGTTGGGCTCATCAGTCAAACAGGTGGGTTAGCTTATGCCCAGATCCAGACCCGTGCACATGCCAGCCCTGTAACAGCTGTAACCAACTACAGTTGTGGCAGTTTCTTTCCAAAGCCTTTGAGTGTTTGTGTTTATTTCGGAAGGGAGGCAGCATGAGCATGCAAACTGGTTTCACTTAACAAACTCAGAAGTGATCTTGGCTGGGCTGGTGTTTCAGGATAACCAGCTGTAACTTGTAAGGAGCTGAGGAAGGCGTAATCTTGGTAATGACAACGAAGCTAGAAACCACTGCTTTATATTAGTAAAGGTATATCCAAACTCACAAGAGCAAGCTAACCTGATCGATACTATTTTGTTAGTAAAAGGCAAAAGATTTATATGATCTGAAGAAAAACCAGAGTATTAAACTTAGAAATCCTTGTCTTTTCATGGTCTTCAAAATCTGCTGGCTTTTGCTTTCTGCTGAAATTTTCTTTTTAATTTTTTTTTAAAGTTTTAAACAAAACAAAACCTTTTGACTATGGCAATCACACCAATCCCCCAAATTAATAATACATAACGTGCAATATAACAAGTACAGTTACGTACATACGTTATCAAATCTCCTATAAATAAACTAAATTCAAGATCGTATATATTGGCCAGAATCCTATATCAGCTGTTTAGTTTAAGTATAACTAAGTTAAGTATACTTAACTAAGCAACCTCTCCCGGCCTGCCGCACCATGCCTTGTCCACCCCCAAACCTGAAGGAAACATCATTCATCCATGCTCTGATCTCTGGTAGAGTTAGAGTTGTGGCAATAGCATCAAAATTGCATCTAAATAACAATTGGGAATGCAAAACAGTTACAAATGAGTAAATCTAGGTAACTGGTTTGTATTCATGATTGACAATAGTGGCATTGCTACCATGATCAAACTCCCCCTCAAACTTACTTTTCCAAGCATTGGATGCATGAGGAGAGGAAAAGCCTTTCTGCCATTGATTGGAGAGCAGGTGAGTGACATTTCCATCATTCTCCCTCTGTGGCGGCGGTGCAGGGAGGAGAGGGCAGGGGAACTTGCTTCGTTAAAAATACAGTCCTCCCTCCACATTTGCAGGTTTGACCTTTGTGAATTTGATTTCTCACGAGGTGCCCACTTGCCCCCCCCCCCAATTCTCCCCCTCTCATTATCTGGCCTGTTGCCCAGGCACGCTTCTCGGTACCCTAGCAAAAGGCAAGTGAATGCCTGGGTGCGCGGAAAGGAGGGAGGGCCTAGGCAACCGGCAAGAGAATGGAGGGAGGAGGTATGTGTGTGTCTTCTCTACCCATAGGGCTGCCCGCTCCCATTTGTTTGCCCTTTGCTCGGGTGCAGAAAAGGAAGGCACACCCATCCAGGCAAAAAGAAAGGAAATGGGTGGGGGAGCACTCAATTGCGGGGGGGGGGGGGTAATTGCTTTAAAAAAAAAAACTTTTGTGAGGGTTCTGCACTCTGTACCCCTTGTGAAAGCTGAGGGGTCACCGTACTTAGCTGTAGCTGATACAGGATTTGGGCCATTATATTTATTATTAGTCTTACTTCCATAATAAATTAACGTCTTCTATGCCCAAAACCCAATGGATTTGTGGGAGGTCCATCTCCAACATTCAGGTCTTGAAAATGCGTTTTTTTTTAAAAAAAAATTGGCTGCCGAGGGCAGCTCCCTCTACATGATGGTAGGCTGCATGTCAGGATTTTGAGGCGGGGAGATTTTATTATTTGTCTTTCATATCTATATAGTTAACAAGGCAGGACACACCACTTCATTTTCTCAAAGAGAGAAGAGCTCTGTGCCTCATCCCTCTGTAAGAAGAGAGAAATGAAAGAAAACCCACAATTAGATTCACGGAGCTCCACGGTGTTGAGCAGCCATTTGTGTGCCTTGCCAATGTCCAACCAAGATGACTGCGGGCAGCAATGAAATTCCACCTACACTTCCACCACTCAGTCCTGTCCTACGCGCTTGTTCCTGAGTGACCCTATCAGTCAGCGAGCACAAAAAGTAATACAAGAACAGCCCTGCCTTCCCAGGATCCCGTGGGTGTGTAGCGCAGCACTTTTGAAGCAGCTGAACTCAAAATGTACGACGTGTAAACTTTTAATGGCACATAAATGAGTCACAGCAGGGTTTCAAAATGTGCAAATATGATGCACACTTCCTAATTCAGCTTGTCTCAAATGACTTAAAACAAATTTGTTGGGAAACAGGATGCATGTGTGTATTCTAAGCAAGTCTTTGAAAGGATTTCTTTTGAGAGAGAGAAAGACAAAGAGAGAGCTTTCTGGATCTGGAATGTGAGCACTTAAGGGACATACCCATTTACTTCTAAAATAGTGACTTTGTCTTTTGCTGAGAAAGAGTGTGGGAATGGAGAAATGAATAACTGAGTTTATTTGGATTCAAACCCATCCCCCAGGGCACTAATCTCTAATTCTCCAAACAGCAGCATGAATGAAGCCATTCTAGATTCTCAAGATGTGGTATACAGTAAGCTGGATTGAACCCAGGCAGTGGCAGGGGTTGGGCCTAGGCAAAATTGTGCTTCAGGGCCTGCCAGGTGGTAAAAGGAGGCTTCAAGAGGCTTGTAGGAGGAAGTGGGGGACAGCAAGAGGCAGGAGGAAGATTTACAGCTGACTGTTGATGGGTAGCTCCAACCTCTCTTTAGACACACACAAAAGAAAGAATAAAACTAGAGTGGGAAACTGGCCTGTGGAGGGAAAGGACCTCTGAAAGACAGATCAGAGTTGAAAAAGTTAACTTCTTCTTGTCCTATCTATGCCGTCCTGTTGCAGAGGAGGAAAGGAGGATTGCAATTCAACTGGTGCAATGCAACGAGAGGGAAATTTTTTTGCAAAGATTTCCCCAGAAAGGGAACCTGGGGACTGGGACCTGGGGAAGAGAACAGCCTGGCAAAATTCTCTAGCCAGCTGTTAGAGCTCTGCACTCAAGAATTTGGGGTTGCCAGATCAGTCTTATCCCAGGTCCTGAGATTTCCCGGCCAAAACCTGAGACTTAGGGATGGTCTTTGGTGATGTCACGGGGACGGGGCCCAGTGATGCTATCATGTATTATGCATTAAGCAGCAACCAGTGTTGCTCACAGCTTGTCATTCAAACACACAAAGAGACAAAACATATTTTCCTGGTTGGAAATTAAGTGTATTTGCAAATTGGAACACTTGATTTAATTAACCTTTGCAAAGTGGTGTAACTTGCACAGCTACCTGGAAGACTCTTTGCCTGAAAAGAAGTTTGTGTGTAGCCTTGTTTCTCTGTCTCCAAGCCGAATCTGGAAAATTTGAGCCCTCCTGCATGTCACCTTTGTGGCACACAAAAGGTGGGGACTCCAGGAAATACTCTGAGATCTGGCAATCCTATTGAAGGTACTGATTTCAACTTAAAATAAGCCAAGCGCATACTGAAGCTTAGCTCACTGATTTCAACAAAGTAGGAGTAAGACCTTGTCTGAAAATGGGGCAGGACAGCAATATCTCTTCTCAGGATGAGACCAACAGACAACTTGGGAAGAAGGCAGTAAACAGAGAACCAGCTTCTGAAGCTGCAAAGTTTTTGTTTTTTTAAAAAATAGGAAATCAGGGTGTGAAAAATTGTCCCTCCAACAATGCTCTAGAGTTGTACCTTGAAGAATAAGGCCAAAAAACAAAAAAAAAACAAAAACCTAACCCAAAGAGTGGCCCAACATGCCATATGTGCTATGCTGAAAAATTCATATTAATGAAGGATGAAGTGGCAGTGTGTGAGAGAATGTTCACGCTAATCATTCTGCTAGGGCACCTAGGATGATATGCTTGCTAACTATAGGATGCCCTGGGTAATGTGCTAGTGTGTGGAGTCTCTTTGCTTGGGTAGATTTGGTCACACTTAATATTCCAGTCAGTGTTTCCTCTATGCCTTTGGGGAAAACTTGTCAATAATGGAGGTTAATTGGAGTTTTATTCCTGTACATTTTCCAATATGTACTTGGCTTAGCCATGTGATCAAAGAGGCTTTTTCAGGAGACATGCTGTAGATCTCTAGCATGACCCACAATTAAACTGTCCTTAAAAGCACGACAAAATCAGTCCCATAAAGCTGCCAGTGAATGAGGCCAGCCGGTGTTGACTAAAAACTACCCAGTTTATTGAAGGAAGCGTGAGTACGTATTCAGCAAATTTAAGTAAAATCCATGTCCGGACAAAGACAGCAGTAGCAAAGAGAATACATGAAGAGAAAATAAAAGACACTGCCTGTTTTCAGGCTGCTCTTAAGTAGACTCTTGTCAACATTTTTTCACACCATGGAACAGGGAAGTTTGTTAGTCTGAACACTACCTTGGTTATGAGAAGCAAAGCTGAAGGGACTCTCAGGAAAAACCCTTATCTGCTTTGTGAGCTGGGAACAGCTGGACCTCATCAGAGAGGACAGCGCAGTAAATAAGAACACAATTTAACCCTTAACACAGACACGGCCGTCTTGGCCTGCAAATGTCAACAAGCACAAGTGTGCTGATTAACTCCTGGTAGGGACAGGAAAACTATGGGTTGCTTTTAAAGAAATGAGCATGCTACATTTGATTGTCCTGATATATAACCTGTACTCAGGACAAGAGGCTACTCTCAGGACAGAATACAGAGAAATGGAATGGTTTCCAGCTGAAAAGGGGGTCATGTAAGCCTGCATTTTGTCATCCTATCTGTTTAACTTGTGCAGTCAACATATCATGAGTAAAGCAGGATCAGACTCAAAAGAAGGAGGCATAAAATTTGGATGAAAGAGCACCAACAATATTAGATATTCTGGTGATACCATACTACTAGCATGTTACCCTGACTTCTGGGGGTCCCGCAGGGGAACACCTTGATTAGCTCCAAGTTATAAAGGTTGGGGAAATTAGCGGAGCACTGGCAATAGCAAAACGAGGGACAGGGTAACCCAGCAGGATCTTTTACCCAACTTTACAGGGTCAGGCCAAGCAAAAAGCCAGACAAATGTACCAAATAAATGAATTTTACTAAATGAATGTAGTACCACGCACTCACGCACTCCCACACTCATGCACACAAGGACTATTGAGAAGGAAAAGAGGTGAAAAATGAATAGGGAATATAGCAAAGGGATTGTAGAGGTGGTGATATTGCACCTATCCTTAAGTCTTCGGTCCCGGAAGCAGTAAGAAGAACGGAGCTCAGCAAAGAGACAGCTGAGGGGATCACTCAACTAACAGAGTGCCGGTCTGCTAGCATGGCGGGGAGTTCTCCTTAGAGATCCTCAAAAACTAGGACTACTTATAGGGCAGAACGTACCTTGAGGGCAGGCCCTCTTGTGGGGAGAACAATGGTCACAGCAAAGGAAGGAATGCCAAACAATGCCAACTTGGTCATTTGCATGATTGATTTATGCTGGGTTGCAAGTGTTCAGGGTTGCGGTTGCAAAGGGCTGCAGTGTAAGTTTATGTAGATGGACCTCGCCTTATAGGATTTTTCCAGAATCACAGTTGCTCAACCTGGGGAAAACATGCTAATCCCCTCAAGTTGACTATTCTTGGCTGACGACCCTTTGTCTATGCAGATGTGTATTGCCTGAGATCTCCTCGGGCTACATGACTGGGGATTTTTCTGGTCTTGACCTGTTTTCAGTTGTTCAGCCTCTCTGCCTACGTGCCCATCCAGGCAACCTCTCTGGCATGGTGGGCATATTTGATATTAAATTTATAGTCCCCGGGATAGGGTATGCCAGTGGGGTAACAAGCAGAAACAGCAAAGACTTGGAATGTTTACTGAAGAAAGTCAAAGAAGAAAGTGCAAAGGCAGGTTTACAGTTAAACGGTAAGAAAACAAAAATAATGACTACAGATTATTTAGATAACTTGAAATCAGATAAGGAAGACATCGAAATAGTTAAAGATGTTCCATCCTTTGACTTATCCATTAATCAGAACAGAGACTGCAGACAACAAATCAGAAGAAGACTAGGACGTAGAAGAGTTGTTATGAAGGAACTAGACAAAATCTGTGTAAAGATATATAGTTGCATTCTAAAGTTAGGGCTGTCCATGCCATTGTATCTCCAATTTCTGTGTATGGTTGTGAAAGCTGGACAGTGAAGAAATCTGATTGAAAGAAAATCAAGTCATTTGAAATACGTTGCTGGAGAAGAGTTCTATAGATACTGTGGACTGCTGAAAAGATACATGAATGGATCCTAGATCAAATGAAGCCTGAACTACCTCTAGAAACCAAGATGGCTAAGCTGAGACTGTTCTACCTTCCACATATCATGATAAGACATGACTCCCTAGAAAACAGTAGAAATGTAAGATCCTACACTTAGGCAGAAAAAAGGGAATGCACAAATATAGGATGGGGAACGCGTGGCTGGATAGCAGTATGTGTGAAAGGGATCTAGGAGTCTTGGTAGATCACAAACTGAACATAAGTCAGCAGTGTGATGCGGCAGCCAAGAAAGCCAATGCGATTCTTGGTTGCATCAATAGGAGTATGGTGTCTAGACCAAGGGAGGTAATGGTATCACTCTATTCTGTATTAGTTAGACCTCATTTGGAATACTGTGTACAGTTCCGGGTACCTCATTTCAAGAAGGATATCGACAAGCTGGAGTATGTCCAGAGGAGGGGGACCAAGATGGTGAAGGGTCCGGAAACCATGCCCTATGAGGAGCATCTTAGGGAGCTGGGTATGTTTAGTCTGTAGAAGAGAAGTTTAAGAGAGGACATGATAGCCTTGTTTAAATATTTGAAGGGATGTCATGTCAAGGAGGGAGCAGGCTTGTTTTCCACTGCTCTAGAGACTAGGACAAGGAACAATGAATTCGAGCTGCAGGAAAGGAGATTCCACCTGAACCTCAAGAAGAACTTCCTGACGGTCAGAGCTGTCCGACAGTGGAATATGCTGCCTCAGTGGAGTGCGGTGGAGTCTCCTTCTTTGGAGGTTTTTAAGCAGAGTCTGGATGGCCATCTGTTGGGAATGCTTTGATAGGTGTTCCTGCATAGCAGGGGGTTGGATTGGATGGCCCCTGTGGTCTCTTCCAACTCTATGATTCTATGAAAATAATGCTTGGTAAGGTGGAAGGTAGTAGGAAAAGAGGAAGATTGAATTACAGGTGGATAGACTCGATCAAGGAAGCCACAGCACTGAGTCTGCAAGATCTGAGCAGGGTGGTTGATCATACAGTGATTTGGAGATCTCCCGTTCATAAGGTCACCACAAATCGAAGTCAACAATGGCAGTTAATAACAAGGAACAGGTGATAGTGGCTATCTATCCAAGCAGAATTTTAATCAGGCAGGTTCCAAGGTTTTTCTCACACATAAGTCTTTCCCAGTGTCAGTGGAAATGTGAGATCTTCTGCATCCTAGACAATCTACTTATTAGAATACATATGCACACATACAGTGCGTATATGTGAGGAAGCTTTGCAAAATCCAGCAGCTAGCCAAGAGCTAAGATAGCTGGTTTGTATTTACATGTATAACCTAGTTCAGATCATAGTTAATAGAAGATGGTATTTCTTACACTACTATTGCATTATTCCAGTTTTGACTGTCTTCTTTAAAGTTTGAATACTTTTACATAAAATGCCTCACCAATCCATGAAAAAGGTATGTAAGATAAGCCCTTTTTCTAAAATTGCCTCATATTATTATCCTCATATCTCATATCATGGACAGAGAGTTGAGGACAAGATCTTAGGTTGCCTTCAGTCAGAGGTTGGCTAGATGATGCCTGCATATGGCCTCTTCAGGAATGTTTGTTCTTCCTTGGACCTACTGAAGTTCCAAAGCCTTGCTGGATGTGCCCCAAGTCAGGTGCAGATTTCCAGAAATTGGTCAGAAAACACCTCTGGAGTGACAGGTAACATTTGATGGCTGAAACTGGAAGTAACTTCCAATTTCATTTTTGGTCACCCTTCAGCCTATTTTTCAAGTTCATGGCCTGCTGTAGGGCCCCTGTGTCCTCCTTAGTTGTCTACTCCTGTCTTATGACTCCATGGGTCGTCTGATTTGAAGCAGTAACTAAGCCACTTCCTATTAGGCCGTGACAGAGCATAATATTTGTGTCAGTCAGCTCTATTACTAGACTGATTGAGGGGGGGGGGCACCTCAGCGAATGAATGCTAGAGTACTGGGGACTGGTAGCAAGAAGTTAGTTTTCTGTGTAGTAGAAGACAAGAGGAGACAAACCATAAAAGTTCTGTAGGAGGAGCCACACCATGTCTCTTGACTCTTCTTTCTGTAAGTCCACTTTTTTTCATGCTCTTGTGCTGACATAAGCGTGTAGTGACCAGTGGAGAAGATGTCTGAGAAGGGTCTGGCTGTGTCCCCATAACCATGACAGTGAAGGCATCCCTTGGGGCTTTCCGTGAGCCTTCTGTACATCTCAGAGGATGATATCATCATAGTGCATTTAGCTACAGGGTCATGGCCAGACACTTCTCAGACCAGCCATTCCACAGACATTTCAGGGGTGGGCAGCATGAAGAAGGTGGGTTTACGGGGGGGTTGGGTCATTGTATGAGAGAGATAGAGGACTGTGACCTCTACAGTGACCTCAAAAAGGGAGTTATGTAGATGTAAGTTGGATTTACATCTGCATAATGCACCAACAGAATGCCAGCTGTGGTTCTGTCATCCATACTGAACCAAGATTCCACTTAGAACTGGGGACATGGGTGAGTGCAGTGACATCCCTTGCCACTCTTGTCTAGGATGCAGAAGATCTCACATTTCCACTGACACTG
Organism: Cyclura pinguis; assembly: GCA_030412105.1. Taxonomy (NCBI): domain Eukaryota; kingdom Metazoa; phylum Chordata; class Lepidosauria; order Squamata; family Iguanidae; genus Cyclura; species Cyclura pinguis. Next base: position 209,856,514 of record CM059599.1, read on the forward strand.
GGAAAGACTTATGTGTGAGAAAAACCTGGGAGAACTGCTGCAATTCAGTTCTGTCTACCCAGAACAAAAAGTCTAATTCAGTCCTGCATTCCACTTCAGTATAACATGGATGAATCTTGCAGTGTAGAAATATATTATCTCTGGAGTCATCGGTCCATTACATGGGTTGATCTGTCTTGCAGTTGCAGAGGAACTGATGTTGCCTTTTAAAATGAAGATTTAAATGCTCTGTGGGTTGGAATGTGCACATTCTTAGATATGCCATGCCTTCCATCCCCATGGCACACTTGAGTAGGTGTTCCTGGATTTCTGTTTTCCCTACTGATTCACTGCAGTTTTTTAAATTTTTTCACAAAGCACAAACTGATTTTGTAGTTCCCTGCTCTTCTCTCCCCTGTCCCCCACTTCAGGCATCATCTAACTGACAAAATAGAACATATTGTGGCAGTTGTGCTTAATTTGAAATGGGAGACAAGGCATGTCTCAGTTAATTCATTCAAAAATGAACAGGGCTTCTGGGTAGGCTGATTAATAAAAGACAAATACATTTAAAGATGTATCCCCACATCTAAACTTAACAGCTACCAGTGCAACTGTTCTTCATGCACTGTTTTCCAGAGTTTTCTTGGGTTCAGAAGTAGGACTCCTGTACCTTTGATGGTTATGTGAAAGAGGGAATGTCAGCAGGTGATACTCATGTGGCAAGCAACAGCTGCTGAAATTACCTTTTCTGCAAAACCATTAACGGTGCAGGGACCCTGTCCTGTTTTGCACCTGGAACTCCAAGTTCACAAGACAAGCCAGTTTTCACAATACAAGTATATCTCATTTAAGGAAGCAGATGTGTTCCTGTGTTTTATTTCTTTAACAGAAGCTTTGGTGCCAGAGGTAGATATAACATGGAAAGAACAGGGATAAGATCTTACACTACCACCACCACCAAAAAAAAAAAAAAAAAAAGGGCAGTTCAACATGGTTCAGCAAACTTTTTATTCCAAACAATCATTATGCATATGTAAAATGAAATAATCAGGTCAGGGAAGCCTTCTGTAAGTAAATAAAAAACATTTTGAATCTTCTAGAGAACACTTGAAAGCTTCTGCCAAAATGTATTCTGGGTTGATTTTTTTTTTCTTTCAACAACCTTCACTTTTCTTAAGATTTCCATTTTGGTGGCAAAGCTTATCAATCTGTGCTGCTTTCCCCTTTTCTTTCTGTTTTACTCTTCACAGTAAGCGATTTTGAAGGCAGCTGCTTACTTTGCCTGTTGTATGTAAGAACGCACAGCTACAGTAGGATCACCTAGAGTAGAATCCCATTTGTTTCCTGGCCAAACTCATTGCATTGTTTAGAGACAAGCTGCTGCAACCCAAGTCTGTCTTTCTCCAAGAAGGAGAGTGGGGCTAAGCTAAATTCCATCCCCACCCCCCCACACACAAGACTTTTATAAAAAGAAACTTCTTTGTCAGAGGCTTTGGCCCTTTCTGCATAATGACAGTGTCTCGGCATGGGGGCAGGAGAGGACCGGGACCACAACAACACCTCTGCATGATGTCATCACAGTCCTGCCCTTCTCACCTGACCAGCTGGTGTGATCACAGGCTATATCATTGGCAGAAAAGCTCCATCAACGATCCCCAATCACGTCAGCCTTGCATTGCAGCCAGACATGCAGAACGGCTGGAGCTGCAGTCTGGAAGGACGGAGTGTGTCCCCTGCACTCCCTTCTGCTGGCAGCCAGTTGCATGTGGAGAGGAGTGTTGGGACATGTGGAAAAAGGCCTTTGTTAACTGAGGTATGCCTGTATGCTGTTGTTGTGTGCATCTGTCTCCCTGTCCCTACTGTAATTTGGCAGGTGTAATCCCATCCTCTTGGAGAGTCAGAGTAGTGCAGTGGTTTGAGTGTTGGACTAAGGGCCTTTCCACCCTACACTGTTATAGTGCTATTTTTATCCTTTCAACAATCCTGGAATCCTGGTTTTTGCAGTTTAGGGAAGAGCGTTTAGAATTTCCAGCCAGAGAGCTCTTTGGCCTCAGTAAACTGCAAACCCCAGAATTCCACAGAATGTTGAAAGTGGAATAATAGGGCTCTAACAGAGTAGTGCAGAAAAGCCCTAAGACCCTGGAGAGCAGAGTTTGATTCCCTGCTTGGCCATGGAAACTCGCTGGGTGACATTGGGCGTGTCACACACAGCCCCAGAAAACCTGCCTTAGGATCAGAAATGATTTGAAGGCACATGACAACAAGGACAACAACAACAATTCCATCTCCACTAATCTGAGGGCTATTTTCCAGAGCACCAGTGCAGGACTGAAAGCAAACGTTGTGGCTGATGTGCATCTTTGTTACCTGTTCAGGTCCCGAGAGATGGTGCTATTTTCAAGGATCTGTCTTCCTGGTTTTTGATGAACCTCTTATCAGTAGATTATAAATATAACATTAGCCAAGGGCACAATATAAACCAAGCAATTACAATTAAAATGTAATCATATCTGTGCCAGCGGGCCAACAATTTCTATTATACCAATTAAGTGTTTGATTAAAGTTTTCATTAACTCAGGGTAGGATTTGGACACATTGTTGATATTGGAAACATCAAAAAAGTGAAAGGAGGGGGTGAGATGTGTATAAAAAAAACCCTATCACTTTTGCTTAATTGCTAAATACTAAAAAAATTGATTATTGCACTCTACATATGTCTTGTAGGCCGTTTCCGCACTACGTTGTTATAGTGCTATTATTCCATTTTCAATATCCTATGGATCCTGAGGTTTGCAGTTTAGTGAGGGGCCTTTAGAATTCTCAGCCAGAGAGCTCTTTGGCCTCAAGTAAACTACAAACCCCAGAATTCCACAGGATGTTGAAAGTGGAATAATAGCATTATAACAGCGTAGTGTGGAAATGGCTGTAGTTGTGTGCCTTCAAGTTGTTTCTGACTCACAGTGACTCTAAGGTGAACCTATCACGGGGTTTTCTTGGCAAGATTTGTTAGGAGGGGGTTTTGCCTTTGCCTTCCTCTAAGGCTGAGGGAGTGTGACTTGCTCAAGGTCACCTGGGGAGTTTCCATGGCTGAGCAGGGACTTGAACTCTGGTCTCCAGAGTCATAATCCAGTGCCCAAATTGCTACACCACTCTGGCTGTCTTTCCTTATTAGTGCATAAAATGGAGGAGGGGAGGGGAGGAAATGGAGTAACCCAACAGCACATTTGTGACTGACTGGTTTATTTCATCATGATTTTTCATGCAGTGGTTGAAAAGATTACCTCATCTGTACACATATCCCAGTGCAATCCTCTGATGTTTACGAAACGAAAACTATTCCTAAGAAGGAATGCATATCACTTCAGCCTTTTCCTTTGCTGGAAAATTGTTGATGAGGCACCTACTGTGAGATTCAGTAAGAACTGGCAGGAGGACGTTTTTCCCCTCCATAATTGAATGGTTGAGTAAATTCTGCCACAGAAGATAGATGAACAAGAGAATCTGTGCATAGCAGAAGAAAGAAACCCATTTAGTGATGGATAGGAAATCAAGCCTATTTAAATGAACTATACCCCCTCTCTAGTGAGTGTTCTCCTGTTCTGCCCTGGGAAACAGAATTGTGCTATGTTTGTGATCTAGCCCTTCATTTTTAAAAAGGTAACTAACATTGGTTGGGATCCTTTTGGCCAGTTACAAAGCCAGATCAGGGAATAGGGATCCAGCCTGGGTTAGACGGGGTCACACTCCCTTTGAAGACACAGGTTCGCAGCTTGGGAGTGCTCTTGGATCCAACTCTGAGACTGGAAACCCAGGTCTCAGCAGTAGCCAAGAGTGCTTTTGCACAATTAAGGCTTGTGCGCTAGCTGCGCCTGTTCCTTGAGATGTCAGACCTGGCCGTGGCGACACATGCCTTGGTTACATCCCAGCTAGATTACTGTAACGCGCTGTACGTGGGACTGCCTTTGAAGAGTGTTCAGAAACTTCAGCTGGTCCAAAGAGCTGCAGCCGGGTTGTTAACTGGAGCTGGTTACAGGGAGCACACAAAACCCCTGCTGCAACCGCTCCACAATTCAAAGTGCTGGTGATGACCTTTAAAGCCCTACACGGCTCAGGTCCAGGTTATTTGAAGAACTGTATCCTCTCCTACGAACCAGCCCAGGTGTTGAGATCTGCGGGAGAGGCCCTTCTCACAGGTGCATTTGGTGGGAACACGGGAGAGGGCCTTCTCAGTGGCTGCTCGCAGGTTCTGGAACTCCCTGCCCAAAGAGGTTAGACTGGCACCCTCTCTGCCTACCTTCAGGAAGTTAAAAACATTCCTCTTCCAGCTGGCATTTTGTACATTAGTTCTATTGGTGTTGGTCAGTTTAATTGTTATTTAATTGATATTTTAATGCTGTTTTTATATGTATTTTAACATGTTTTAATTATTATTGTGGTTTACTTTTCTTTTAACTTTTGTATATGACAGTTTTTAATTATGTTTCTTTTAATGGCTGTACGCTGCTTTGAGTCCCCTTGGGGAGAAAAGTGGTGATGATGATGATGATGATGATGATGATGATGATGATGATGATGATACAAATGCATAACCTAGAGTTATGCACTCATGGTTGTTTCGTATTCACAATCCCTGTGTAGCCCCTAAACACAGGGACCATAAAAGGCCCCGAATCTCCACTCACTGGGAAGCAATCACTGTGATTGACAAGGTTCTGTCCCCTTGTTAATCAGGAAGCAGCTGGCTGACAGGTCCCACCCACCCCCTCACACAAGTGATCTCTGGTGCAAAGGGGAATTGTGACAGTAGTCCTGCTTCTGCCTGTCATATCAGAGATCCCCCAGGGGAGAAGGTGTGAACATCAGTCAGTGGCTTAAAGAGAGGCAATGGAACAGATTATTACCCTGATTACTGGGGGTCCCGGGAGGGACACCAAAATGTGCTCAACTAAAGGTGGGGAAAATCAGCTCAGAGCACTGCTTAGCGTTACGAGAGGCAGGGTAACGTAGCGAGATCTTGAACCCTATGTCTATGGGGTCAGGTCGAGTCAAGGAGCACACAGAATTTGAAGCACTTATTATTATTTATTAAAAACGCAAGCAAAACAGTGTATGCGGCACACTCACACAAGATAACTAAAGAAATAAAGGTTGGAGTGGTATAGAGGGATTTTTAGAGGAGTTGCTGGTTTGGGTGATACTTCACCTGTCCTGAAGCCTGGAAGAATGGAGAACGAGGCCGGGGTGCGATGTAGCTCAGCACATGGAGCTGAGGAGAGGATCACCAAGCAAAGCGGCAGCAAGGTGGGATGAAACTCAGGAGCAATCCGAGGAAGGTCTCGGAATCAAGGGTTTTTATAAGGAGAATATGACTGCAGGCTATGCCGTACTCGGGGGGAAACAATAGATTTGGAGTTGGAGACAAAGCCTCCGAAAGGTCAGAATCTGAATGATTGTGTTATCGTAGAGGTTCTCAATAGAGTAGCCAGTATGCAAACGCAGAGTACTTGGGTATTGCATAGTTCACCCATCAAGCTGCCAGCGCGGGGTAGAGTATCTTTTGTAGGTTGCGTGCATACCTAATTAGAGTACTTGCCTGGAGGTCTCCTAAAGCAACGAGTCAGCTATTCCTGGCCTGCCTGTATTGTCTCGGAATATTATGGTGATAATCGGCTGAGCCTGTATGTGTGCTCATCCGGGGGCCTTGCAAGCACATGGAAGGGAATAGAGAAGTGAAGCCAAATTATGATATCAAAAGGATATCTTTTAATATCCCCAAAGCTCGGACCAGCCAGGGCAGTAACAAGATCCCAATGATTGCTGTGACTGCACCCCAGTAAGTGGGGATTGCGATGGGAGTCACTGCGTAGCATCGTAACTACAGTGTTTATGCATACATAAATCCACAACAGGCATTACAAATATTGTAGAACAACACAAACCAAGTGTTTGTATGCTATAAAACACTTTCTCTCCTATGTATTACGACCACTCCTTGTTTGTCCTTTCATAAATATTTGCAGAGCTAATATAAGATGAAGTTCCTCCCGGCAGTTCTCTTTCACACCTCTCCATAGCCTGGCTCGTGGGCCTGACAACTTCAGTGCCTTCTTCAGTGCAACATCTGTCACATACCAGCAACCTAGCTAGTTTGGTGGTTCACTGCAGGTTGCCTGCCATGCAGCTTTACCTACGCCTTGCTGCCACCTGACAATATCTGGAGTGAGATAGGATTGGGCCCCCCATTGCCATACCTTTAAGAACCAAAGGCAAGTCATTTTCCTGTGTGTGCTCTCTGTAATTGGTGGAGTATCCATGCATTTTATTACTTGGACCTTTGTAGCCAGGTATCAGTGATTACATGTAAGATGCAGTGCAGGTATTTAGGTATGGCAAAAGAAAAACTTTGGGTGGAAAGACAGGTCATACAAGGTTTCTGTCTCCTGCCCCCTCCCCAGCTAACATTTATCCCCAGCCTCTTTTCTGGTCTGGGATCCAAGGGGCAAAATGCACTGAAAGGGAAAGAGGGAGACTAGAGTTGTTGCATTCAGTTAAGGTTGCATTCAGTTAAGGCTTTACAAGTAAAATTCTGAAGGTGGCAGCAAACATAATGGTGCTTTACCTAGTAATCTGAACTTTGTATGAAGCTACGTTTTCCACATATGCAACATTTTAAAAGTGAGCAAATGTATGCAGGCGAAAGCATTACATGTGTAATTTGTATAGGAAGATTTGTATTTATGTGTTAAAAATCTAATTCCAATCTATGAATCTAACAATTTAGGAGAATCTCAGTTACGGAATCACCATCTAACTATGTAAATAAAACTGAATGGTAATTTATGGCAGTGTAATATGTAGTCACTGAAGAGGACTAGAATTAATGCCTTAAGCTGGGACATATTTATTCTTTCTTGGATATGAAAAAATCATTTTTAGTGGGACTGCTGATTATATAGAAAACTGTTTAGGAAAACAGGCTCCCATCCCAAACTCAGTACTACACTCCATTGTTCCTAGAATTAGGATCTATCTATATATTAAAAATTTGCCTGCAAAAATGAGTGGAGAGCAGTATCACAGTTATCACCATCACAGTGGGGCAGTTTCAACTTCTAGCTAGTTGTGAGCACAATCCTGTGACTTCAAGTATTTCTGTAGTTCACTCCCATGCAAATTATTTAAGTCCTTTTGCTTCTGCTAGCCCTTTGTCATCCTAGCCTGAGAACGAGGTAACTGGAAAGTGGCATTTGTTCCAAATTGAGAATAAATTGATAGATATTCTGTATACTGGTAGAACTTGGCAAATAACAGGCCAAAATATAACAGTACTGTTGAGAGAGTAGAAATCTCCCTGCCACTGTACTTCTGTTGAGCTTCTGCTGTTGCCAGCTGTGCAGCGCAGCTTGATGACACCCATATGCATCTCCACCCCTTGGACCACCAATGTACTCACCAGAGGTCCAGGAAAGTGGTTTTTCCTTTTTCCAGGCTGTGCAAATGCCACTGGATGGTACCCTGAGACTGTATACAGGAGCTTGTTCTGCAAGTAGGTACCAAAATGCCTTCTCCTTCAATGATCAAAGAAGTGCATAAACTGATTAATGGAAGGTTATGCCAGCAGGTTATCACCTACAGGCTTCAGGATAAGCATGACAGCTGAAACAGAAAAGTAGGAGTGAGGGAAAGTGTAAGTACACCCACCTTCTCCATAGTTCACTCCCTAAACTGTTTTTCTTAAAAAAAAGAAACAAAAAACAAAAAAAACCAGGCCTGAAGATTTTGCTATGCATAAATGCACAGAGCATGCGAATGATTCATTTTCAATATATTAACTTTTACTGACCACTGATTTTTCGTATCTGGTGGCAAGGGGAATATTAGAGACTGGTGTGGGGAGAAGGAAGGCAAAAAGTTCAAGATGAGTGAGAGCTCCTTTCCTGATGGACACGGACACACACACACACAAAGCAAGTCGTGTTTCCTTTAGAAGACTTTACTTTTCAAATCTTCAGATTCATTGCACGAACCAGGTCAAAAGTTTGTGTCCGGCCTTTATGGGACTAGTTTGATATGTATACAATGGCAGATAATACCAGGAGAAATGTGTCAAATTTGACATGGGAACCCATAACTGCCAAATGTCTCAATTTTTTCAATCTTAAAAATCCCAGAATTAAGCAGACTTTACAAAATAGTATGCAAGAAGGTTTAGATGAAAAGCTGGGTATTTCTACGACACATGTGACAGGACTGGTTCTCCTTTTCCTCTATTTACAGTATTTTACTTCAACAAAAAACAAGAAAAAAGCCCTTTGCCATTATGACTTTTATTTTGTAACCGTCAAGGCACACAAATGCACACAGACAAGAATACATGTAAAGACAGAGACAGAAATCTCACTTTGGTCAAAGTAACCCTGTTGCAGCCAACATCTAGCCCCCCACCCCACCAGAAAAGGCTATTGACCAGACATTTGTATTTTATTGACAACATAGCTGTGCATAAACAGTATCTCACAATTCTCCACTCTATTGCGCTGTAAGGGGAGAAGATAGTCTCACCAACTTTGGTGGTGCACTTAGCGGGGGAGAGTAGAAATTCTCCAACATGGCCTTGTAAGTGATGTTTACTGTTAGCAGCAGCTATAGCAGAGCCTCCCTCTTCTTATTCGTAAAGGTTTTTCCTTGTGTACAACCACTACTTTGTGCCCTTCACAATGCCTCCTACTTGGTATTGCTCCAGAGTTTCACACGGATGGTGGTGGTGGGCAGAAACCTCTAAGTCAGGTGTAGGAAAAATATAGCCTGCAAGTCACATGTGGTCTCTGGACTCAACATCTGAAGCTCCTGAAGACAATTCCCACAATTCCCTATGTCCATTTCCGCACTAGTCTGTTGTATCACTATTATTCCATTTTCAACATCCTATGGAATCCTGGGGCTTGCAGGCCCCTACCTAAACTGCAAACTCCAGGATTCCATAGGATGTTGAAAGTGGAGTAATAGCAATATAACAAGTTAGTGTGGAAATGGCCTATGGCAGTTGTTTTTTTAATCATTTTATTCAAATTCAGATATAAAACAAACAATTATAACTGTCAACTTATTTGAAATATTTCTGATCTTCCACACTGATCTAGATTTCATTATCAATATTTCTTAACATGCTTAAAATATTGTACTACATTTTAGTGCTATTATTACTTGTTGATTCTTGCATTTCCATCTCCATATTCCCGCTTCATGATATATATCCTGTAGTGCCCTCATAATTTATCTTAAATCATGAATGACAGATTTCCATCTGATGGTACCCAGCAATTACCTGTTACAATTTGCCATTCTTTTTGTATCTCCTCATCTGATTTCCCTTTTAATCTCTGAGAGACCATATCAGCATTTTTGTTTTCAATAAGTGTACCCCACCATTGTTCTAATGTGGGTATTTGCTGAGTTTTCCACAACTCTGCATATTCAATACGAGCTGTTGTTATCACGTACAGTAATATTCTCCAGTACTTCTTTACACCAGTACCTTCTAATACATCAGTCATATTTAACAAATACAATTCTGGTAACTTAGCAAACTGCACTTTTGTTAATGCACATATTTTGTTATGTATTTCAGTCCAATATTTCTTAGCTTTAGGACATGTCCACCACATATGATATATCGAACCGACCTCATTCTGATACCTGACGGTTGTTTTTTTAAGTGCAATTTTCACCTCAAACCCACACCGGAAATCGCACAAACACCTCAAAATGCACAAAACTACTCTGACCCCATATACTTGATTTCATTGTAGTCCTTCTCAAAATGGTGACAGGAAGTGATGCAACTTCCTTTCTCAAGAAAAACTGAAGTATTTTGGCACACAGGTTGTGGCCTGCAGAGAGGGTTCTGGGGAGAAAAACTTCATCCCTGGCCTTCACACAGTTGTTATTCCCGCCCTATACGGCAGAGAAAATCCTGTAAACTGCTCGTCTATTCCTATGGTGCTGCAAGTGTGCTTCTCTTTCTGCTGCATATTTCTTTAGCATTTTGCAGTTTCCCTGCCTGCTGCACTTCCTGATTGCCCAGGGGTTTTTCCTAATTATTATACATATGGTGTCTTCCCCTGGGTTTTAACTGAAGTGTGGGATGCTGGTAGAGAGATGACTGTACAATAAAAAATAGGACATTCACACATGTTCCTTAGCCCCCTCACAGGTAGGGTGAACTCTGCATCCCTGAACCCTACCCATTTTCCTCTTTTTCCCAAACTTTTTTTTCAGAAAAAAATTCTCTTCTACCAAGTTGAAAAAGAATGGTAAAAAATGTGGAATAAAATTTTCAGCACAGCACTGACTGCAACCATAGAATTACAATAATGAGCATTCTAGAAAGAAGTCAAAGATAAGCAAGATCTGTGGTTTTGAAAAGACATGGTTTTCAGAGTCTATTCAGGAGAGAGAAAGGGCAGTGGTGGTTATATATATCTCCACATCAGATTATCCTTGTATTTGTGAAGATAAACTTATTGGGAATAAAGTCTAGAAGTGACTTCTTCCTAAGGAAAGTATTTTCAAATAATCCTTCCTCCACGGCATTTTCTGAGGTGACCTACTTGAGTGAGGGACTCTTCTTCACACCCTTTTGCATGTTTGAGTCAGCTGTTATGTCGACAATAAAGTACATCTAGTAGATAAGTAGGTAGGTGAGATTAGTAAGAAAGATTTAAGAGTATCTTTAGCTGCATCAAACTTACTCTGATAAAAAAAAAAGGTCATGTAAGATATCCTGCAAACTTAAGGAGTTAAAACTAAAATAAAAAAGCCTATTTATTGGGCCTGAAATGGTCTGCTGGACAGTTAAAACAAACATTGAAAACCTAATTACTTACAACACAGCTGAGTCAGGTCACTTGCAAGTGAAAATATAAAAAAATAGATCTGTACTACAGATTTAAATTTATACTACATTACATTGGACTGTATTAGACCAAGATGTTCTGTGCTACGGATAGCAATGTGTGCTCTCTTTGCCTGTAATGTCCTGTCTTGTAAAACTACTCAGATATGTACTACTTATAGCCTCTGGGAACAAGAAAACACACTTCTGTTGCTAGTTCACAAAACAATAAAATGAGCCACTTTAAACTACACATTCATTACTTTTGTTCTCATCTACTAAGTTGCAGATTTCCTTTGAACACATTTGACTGCACCCAGTTAAATGATACAGTGTAATTCAAGAAATAAGACTTTTCCTTTTTTTTTTTAAAAAAAGGGGGGGGGTTCTTCTCAAAATATTAAAAATGTGTGCACTGGTGATTCTAGTAGATAGTCCTGCCACAAATTGAGTGATATAGTTATTAAACATTTATTACAATGATCCCAGACTGATGTATGTGCACGACACCTCAGATTACCTGGACAGTTCAGTATGGGGTGCAAAATGACTCACACACAACTCAGATCATCAGATGTGACGAGTGTTACCACATTGTAGGAGGTCAGTAAAATTTTGTAGCAATTTCATTATCCATCCACCCCCTCTAGGGCACTGTTATTCAAAGTAGTTGTATGTGGACCAGTGCCAGTCTATGAGTCACTGACTACTGGTTCATGGTGAGTTTCCAGGAAACTACGTGATGCGATAATAAAATGCAAAAACATAAAAAAAATTTTAAAAATTGTACCAGTCTTTGTACCTTGAGGAAAAAACTGATGGTCTGCCTCATCAGATAGCTTGAAAAGCATTACTCTGGAACGAATTCAGCATTTTTATAAACTGAACAGCCCTTCAGATGCTGGCACCCCCATTTGTATTGGACTGTAGCCCCCATTATCTCCCCCCAGCTTGAAGTGATGGGAATTGTAGTTCAACACATCTGGAGGATGCTAGAGGTGAGGATGGTTAAACTAAGGTGCTGAAACCTTGTTTAAATGCAGCAATGCAACCACACAATCTTAAGTGATACCAAGGACAGGGAGCTAATATGTAAACTTACATGTCACAATGGTATTGTACATAACGTGCACACACAACACTAAAATACCCCAACGGTGAATACCATGATGACTCTTCTAAGTCAGCTGTTACGTTATAGACAAATTGTGGCACTTTTGAGAAACAAATCATCCACACAAAAGAAATCGTCCGTAAAATAAAATGTGGGTATAGTTGATCGTACATAGAAAAAGGAAATGTTATCAGTCCACAGTACAGGCAGTGTATGGTATACAAATAGTCCAGTGGACTGGTAAAGCTGCAATTACCTACACATCTACCAGTAGAATATTTATTCCCCCATTCCTCTTTTCAATACCACTTGATTGGTTGTTTTAGAGTGTCTACATTTCTTGTATTCATTTTCCACCTCTTCTGTTATCTGAAGCATTCCAACTGGAAAAAAAAAACAATCAAGGAACGTTCCAAACGCTTTGCCAACATTCCAGCAGTTTCTCCAGAAGCATTAATCAGAAATCCTTTATGATGGATGGGGTTTTCCTCCCCTGTTCACAGAACATCTAGTATGAAACAATAATGTGTTTCTTTCTCTTCCCCCTCAGTCTCTAAATAGTGGACAGAAATACAGTGTAAATAAATACATTGCAGATGTATGCTCATGAAGTCTCTGAGACTGACTTAACACCAAGAAGCTAAAAATACCTGTTATAATACAGTCAGCTCTTTCAAATGCTATACCCCTATAACATTTTATGTAATTGCTTATTTTCTGTTTTTTTAAAAAATGAACATGGCAAACCCGTTGTTAAAGTAAATTATATTAGGCTCCTCCCATCCCCCTTGTTCTGCCCCACAGAAAGGGTTTAAAAAACCCAAACCCATACACATAACTATCATATCTACATTTAAAGTAGACATTAAAATTTCAAGTAAAAATAATGGCAGCCACGTCTACTGGACTTATTACACGTTCTAACACCTAGGATTTTACTTTAAGTTATACAAATACACAATACATTCTTAAATAACAAAGGCTCACAATATTAGTTTGTGAACCTTCCCCATAATTATGAAGCCACTTTTTTTCATGGAGTTTGCACCCACTTCGCATTGCAGGTTCAATGTCCAAGAGGCTGGGTTTTTTTGTATGTCATTTCTTCAATATGACTATCTCAGTTCTCAGGCTTTGGCTATGAAATCACTTATTTCAATGAGGCAACACCGGTTATTAAGGCTGGTTTTGTTTCTTGTCTGAAGCTGTATTCTGAAATAAATTCCAAAAACAGCATGGCTATCTTGTGTCTTCTGGCTCTGTCTTTATGACCTTTCTTTCGAGGCTGCTGAAAGCTGAATGAGGAAAATCTTTCATGATGCCCAGGCCTTCTGCAACAACAACAAAAAATATGAATTATTTTTACAAAATTTCCCAGCCAAATTGAGACTTATCTTAATAATATTATCTCTAGTCCACTTTTGTGATCCTCTTTTGTTAAAAAAAAAGGTGCAATTTTCAGACAGTTTCAGACAGCCCGAAAATCACAGCCTCCCCCATGCATAAAAAAGTGGAAAATACCCACCTTAGCCCTATAAGTACTTCAGACCCCCATATAATTTCCAAATACCTTCATTTTCTTCTACAGTCTCTTTTAAATGGCAACAGGACAAGACACATATGCACTTCCTGTGGTCATTTTGAGATGGTCTTCAGAGGAAATAGTTCCATTTTCCTCTGCAGTCCTTCTCAAAATGGTAGCAGAAAGAAGTACCCCTTCATCTCCTGTTGCCATTTTGAGAAGTTTTGTGAAGAAAACTTGAGGTATTTGGGTTGGGGTGTGTGTAGCCTACAGTGGGGTCTAAGGGGGAAATTGGCCCTTGGCCCCCATGCAGTTGCCCACCTCTATGCCCAGTGGATGTAATCTGTTTTGTATATTTGATTTTTAAAAATCTAATTCTAGGCATGCATGAGAATCCATCTGTACCTGCGGGTGAATAATGTGTGTACATTAAAAGATATATACTGAGCTACTGAAAAAGGCTGCTTCAGAAGATGTGGAGTTCTCAGTGGTCTGCCCAACTTTCACACATATGCATGAGTAAATATTCATGAAATGTCAGCCTGAAATGCATCACACACAAGTTCTTAGAAAGAAGAGACTGAAGTACTTCTCTGTAATCAGACAAGCAGCCTGTGGACAGGCTGGATGATAAGGATACTTCTCAAAGCTTGGAAAAAGTAGTTCAATGGAGACAGCTTTGGCTGCCCTGGTAGATGATGCTAGGAAGTGGATGGGGGGAGTGTGCCCCTGTTTGTTCTGCTGGACCTCTCAGTGGCTTTCAGAACCATCAACCATTCTGGCTGGAAGGTTATTGGAGTTAACCTTCCCAGCTTTGAGCATGTACCTTCCTTGCAAGCCATGTGCACCACAGCAGGCCTACTGAATTAGTGGGATTTACCTATATGTTGATTCACCCTTCAACAACTGATTCAGCTGGTCTACTCTACTTGAGAATAGACCATTGATGCCTGTGTAGGATGCAGTCTCATTATCCTGGTGCCCTATGTGATTGGTGCTTGCATATATTTCTGTTGTAATGTAGAATCCGATCATGCTGAAATGATTCGTGGTGTGTACAACTTAACGTACTAATTAATATATGGAGCAAGCCTGAAACTTCATTAAGTGTAGAAAAGCCACACATGATGTCTGGGAGTGATTTCTCTTTCCCTCCTATTTGACAATGACACACACAAAGCTTCCTTCTAGGGGTGCCTCTCCCAATTTCACAGGCCAGTTCATGTTTATTATATGAAGAAAAAAAAATCCTTACCTGAAGATTGTGACTTTGCCTCACCACTGGCATACAGTCGACTCAACTCACTGCAAAGAGGTTTCACTACTTGAGGTTCTGCGTCTAATGATATGTGTGGCATATGCCTATTTGGTAGACCTGACATGCGGAGATTCAAAGGCCTTTCACCTAAAAGATATTAGCACAGAGATATATTAATTCAGTGTTACAACCTACATTTATGCAGAAACACAGACATTCTCTCTCTCTCTCTCTCTCTCTCACACACACACTCACACACACTCACACACACACACACACACACACACACACACACACACACTGGTATGCTCTTCAGTTTAAACAACATCTTAAAGACACCTGAGCTACTGCTCTTCTTTCTATGCTCCCATATTCCTGAGATATCTGAAGCCTCCACTCACGTGGCTTCATTAATTCCAAGCCACTGGACCAAAAAGCCACTCTGTGCATGGTACAGAACTAGCAAACTATGGAAAGCACATGGGAATGTGTGTGTAGGAGAATACATGAGCATTCACTCTCCCACCCCCGCCCACACACACACACAGAGTAGCAACAATCACAGAGGAGGAATTTACCATAGGACTAAATTATATTTCAAATCAAACCACAGCACAGGTTTCAGACGACCTGTTTCTCCTCACAAAATAGCTACATGGTGGCCAGCCATCTCCTATTTGTCTCCATGCAACTCTCCCCCTAGCAAATTATATGGTTGTTATGATTCAGCAAGCATCACTCCTGCATCAGCATCACAAATGGAAACCACTGCAGAAGAGACATGTGATGGCAAATGAATGTCAGGAAACTTCCGCACCTTGCCCGTCAGCATGATCTGAAGCCAAGCCATTGGGACTGTGTTCCTCTGAGTTTTGCCTGTAAAGACCTGTGGAAAGTCGTCTCTCCAAACCAGCTTGGCTACAAAGGAATTCCATCTGCTTGGCCATCATCTTCTCAGGCTGAAATTAAAGCAAACACAGACTTATGCATGTGGCTTTGTTATGATTACTAAGTGCAGTTGTTCTGCATTAACCAGACATTAATTGCTAAAAACATAGAAAAGGCTGGTTCCTTGCCAGTCACCTTGCAATTTATGGAAGAACAACTCACAGAATGGGAAGACTAAGAAATAGCAGCGATGGTCGAAAACTATACTGGTGATCTCCAAAAGCAGAAAAGAATCAGAATCAGCCCAGCTACTCTTTAACTTGACAAACGTAAATGCATGTGATAAAAAGAGATACAATAAACTTATTTTATTTTTGATGTTTGTAGGCTGCCTTCTGACAGATTTTTCTGTTATATGCATCTGCATGCAAATTTACTGAGTCCCATCTTGTGAATATAACATGCACTTCTGGTTACCTTCTCTCAAAAAAATAATACAGGAGAAAATGGTTCTAAAGAGGGCAAATGAAGCTGCCAAAAAGCTGGGACCATTGGTCTTGTTAAGAAGCTGAAACACTGCCATTCTGTACCATTAAATTCTAATCCAAGTGAACTAAGGCTATGCATAGATATGCACAGCTTTTGCAGACAGTGTGTTCTCTTTTAACGCATGTTTAGTAATACAGCTGTTTTGCTCACACTGGGTTCAGGAAGTAATTATTGTTCCGGGTTTTGGCAGGAATCACAATCTCACGCTGCTTGCCTGGTGGTTCTTCTGACAGTTATGAATCTACATCTCCACTTTTTAAAGAACACAGCTATACACAGCACTGGCTGGCTGTCCCTTGTATCATTCATAAAGTTATCACTCCCTCCACTTTGCACAGCTCTCAAAGTATACAGTAGTTTGAATCAGAGAAGGGATGGAATTAATTCCTTTTCAATACTGGAACATACAAAAAGGGAAGAAGAGAAGAAGGGGAGGAGGAGGAATATGCCCAATCTACATTTTTGGATTAACATGCCACAGGTCTGTGTAGAAAACAACAGAAATGTGGACAGCTGCCATCACACCTGGGGGAGGAATGGCAACAAACAGGAAGAGGTCAGATTTTAACTCGCACAGTGCTACAGTAGTGAAGATAGTGCTGGGGAGCAGAGCTCACTCTTCAACCAAAAAATAGCATACCTCCTCCTATTCACCTCTGTATGTACCTATCAAGGATTAGCAGAGGTGCCATAGCAACTGGGCTTCAAAACATAATAAAGGCAGCATCAAGCACTACACTAGGGTTCTAATTAAATCATCCTTAGTGGACCATGAAAGATCACTTTAAAGTACCCGTCCTCAAATGAGAGGTCAGGGCCCCTCATTAGTGTAGAAACTGTCAAGGCAAAAGCAAAGCCTGTTGGCACCTGGAAGGTATTACTGGCATGATGGCTTTTGCCACCTGTCCCAGACGTCCATTTGTTGGCACAGCAGCACATGAAGAGTGTGCAGTGCAATAGGGGCCTGGTCAGGAAAAAGGGAGGCATAAACAGACTAAGCTGCTAAGAAACCACAGGCAGCTCGTATGGAGCATTATACGAGAAAGCGCACGCACATGAGAAAGGAAGAGGAAACGAAGGAAGAACCACCCTGGGACTAACAGAGCGACATTTTTAAAGTCTGGGTATTAAACTTCATTGGCTTGCAAATGAGCATTTTCAGAGCAAGTTTACCAATCATCAAATATTACTTTTAGTGACATGAAACATACTGGACCCAGTTAAAAAAGATCATGCTAAACATGCTATCTCTTTTAAAATGCAAATCATACAATCATGCAGCACGGTAATTCGTTTTTAAAAGAAGGAGAGAGGGCTTATGACACATTAACAGCACAGTCAACATTCTTCTTAAAGCAACCACAGATGGGGAAACTTGGCCACAGGCCAGACTGACCCAGAAGGGTGTGGGCCAAGGTGTCATTTTCAGTGATCGCAGACATGAAATTATTTATTTTACATAAATAGGAAAGCTTTCACCTATATATTTAGGAAACCTGCTGCATGGAAATGAACTCTGCTTTGTAGTCCAGAAAGCTCTGAGGCTTATTCCTCAGCAGACATGCATGGAGTAAACTATGGGCCCTTCCACCCAACGCTGTTATAGTGCTATTATTGCATTTTACAATATCCTGTGGAATTCTTGGATTTGTAGTTTACTGCAGCCCAAAAGTTCTCTGGCTGAGAATTCTGAATGCCCCCCCTAAACTGCAAACCCCAGGATTCCACAGGATGTTGACAGCAGAATAATAACATTATCACAGTGTAGTGTGGAAAGGCCCTTCATCTTGTATGCCTATTAGCATTCAAAACGTCTAGATCGGTGAGAATTACAACTAACCCTGCACATTTTGATTTGGCCCCACCCAATCCTTCCTTAATTGGAATTCTAACTCCAAGACCAGAAAAGCCCCGTCCCCGCTCTAAATACTTAAAATTCCTTTAGTCATATTGAAATATATGTATATACAACACAAATATTTCAAGAGCAACAAGAACATCTGCTTTCCCCACCAAACAACAGAAACATTGTGCCAATATTTCACTCAAGCTTTATTTTTGGAAAAGCACTATCCATTTTAAAAAAAAAAAAAGAAAACCACTAACAATCTGCTATTCTGAAACGTGTAGGATGACAGTATACACGTAGAGAATAATAGTGTGCAGAATCTGTACAGAAAAAGAACAAGGCTTTCTATGCTATAAGAGAGATAATTAGAAAGGCAGCACAACCTGCTAGAGGACATTTTAAATTATCAGTAACAAGAGAATTCTGAACTCTGGATGTGGCTTTTTTTGTTACTGCGACAGATTATCATTTGGGAAAGGAAGCGGGAAAATGACACTTTTTTTCTGTTTAAATGAGGCATATAGGAAAAAGCAAATATGCAGTTGGGAAATAAGAAAGGTGTTTTCAGTTTCTAAGCATTACATGTACACCAAAAATTTAAAATCTAGCTGTACACACAACTTAAACAAAGATTTTCCAATGTCTAGGTACAAGCAGAGGTTTTTTAAAAAAAATTATTGTTTTTTTGCTGCTCAGCCCTGTGTAAAAAAATCAAATGTGGATGTATTCAGATGGGAACTGTATCTAAATATCTCAAGCGTGAATGTGATAATGGCATTCTTGCAAATATGTACATCATAGGGACATACTTGCCAGAAAACCAGAATCAGCTGATCCGCTACCAGACCTGCCTTTGTCTTATGCAAAATGACCCTATTATTACCTCTGTGACAAAATGTGTTGGAAGGACACCAACTTGCTCAAAGTGTTCAAACATCTAAAAAGTGTTACAGAATTATTATTATGTCATCACCCCATGCCAGCTTGTGCATTCTTCTTCACGTCTTTTAAGATTTTGTGCCTACTTACTACAGCACAGAGATGAAGGGCAGAAAACAGGACAAGTAAAGGGCAGCCGCCGAGGAGTTATGCACACATGCTGCAAACCAAATGTCCACAGACCTTATTTGTTCTACTGGATGAATATCCACCCTCCTTCTTGCAAAATTAAAATCCTCAGTCGCCTACACAGCACGAAGGTAAAGCTGCAACAACATTGCCTGAGAGGGAACACCCACATTAGGTCAACATGACCCACTCCTACTGCAGGCGGCAAGAAACATTTGTCATGGGAATTTTTTTTTTTTTGGTGCATGTGCAAAAGATATGTATTTCAAAACTGTGCCCTTAGGGAAGACACACAGTTCTATCATTTTTTTACAGCTATGTTTCTTACTCATTTCATGTGTTTATATTCCATTCTTTGACCGTAAAAGGGGCTCTCAGAGCAGCAAAGAAATTAAATGCATTTAGCTGTGCACTAAGCAGCCCCCAGGTGAGGGTAGGACAAATAATGAAGCATTTGTGCCAAGAGCCAAAGGGCAGCCCTGCAATAGTGGACCCTTGCCTTTATCCTTAATCACAGGCTGTTCTTTGAGATGTACTTGTCTGGAAAGAGACAAGTTACTGAGTGCCAAGTTAGCAAAAGGTTAATGCAAAGAGTAAGAGGGCAGTCTGGCATTGGTTCACCAGAGGAGTTTTGCTATATTAGTTGTGAGGGGCAGTGTGTTCAGAGTCGGAAACCTTTGAAGAGTTTAAAAAACAAAACACAAAACAGCACCCCTATAAAGGTGTGTGCATGCAAGCTGGCAGAGGGAGCTGGTATTGTGCCTTCGGGGATGAAAAAGCTCAGTGGCTGCAGAGACACCTGCCCTCAATAGCAATAGCATGTGTATTTCTATACTGCTTATCAGCTAAGTGCTCTCTAAGCGGTTTACAATGTGTTAGCTAATTGCCCCCAACAAGCTGGGTACTCATTTTACTGACCTACAGAAGGATGGAAGGCTGAGTCAACCTGGAGCCCAGCAGGATCGAACTCACAACCTTGTGGCTGCAGTACCAGCATTTAATCACTGCGCCACCAGGGCTCAACCTCTGCTTTGCCTGAGATGGCTGGACCAGCCAGGACTCAATATGGGCATCCTGTTGTGAACAGAGTGGAGTGTCTCGGGAGATGTATTAGAGAAGTTTATGTTCCTTCCCCTGGCTGGTTATTGGTTCTGAATGTACTGATGATTAGCTTGCTTGTAACAGTACACTGAACCTGGAGGAATTCTCCAAGCTGTATGAGGCCTTACTAGCCTGAGATAATATTTTGGCTTAGAATAAAACATGGCCTTTCTGTATCTCTTTGTTAATCCTTGTTGGTGCTTTGATCATTCAAATATATAGGGTGTGCTTCCCCATGGAGAAGGAAGGAAATGCTTGGCACTGAACAAGTTCACTCCACTTTTACTCATTACTCCATTTGCTCAGAAAGAAAGGGGAGGCAGGGGTGTGAGCAAACCCAAAGAGCCACCCCAAGAGCCTTCTGCCTACCCACAAGGGATGTTCTGTGGCTAAGGGAGTCTCTGATTCTGGTGCAAGAGTACACAGAAGAGAGAAAGGGAGACAAAGCACTCATTCCTGATCTATGAAACTAAAGTTATTTAGACTCAGATCACAACATCTGAAGCTGTAAAAGCAAGGATGAGCAAATTTCACTGTCCCAAGACCCACTGGGGCAGTGTACCCTATCCCTTTCAGATAAAGCATTTGCTTTAAATGGATTTTTTCCCCTGGCTATTGCTGAAATTTGGCAATGTGATTTGCCATGAAATTTCAGCAACATGTGTTTCTGGGGGTCCATGAAGGCAGTCTTGGTGGCTTCATGTAATCCACAAGTTTCTCACCTTTGGGGTAAAAAAAAAAGCAGAGGAAGGAATCTTAAAAAGCGCTTCACCAGAGACTTTAGATGTGTGTTGCCAGTCCAAATAGCCAATACTGAACTACTTGAAGTGATAATCTGACTCAGTACAGCAGAGTTTCTTATTTTCATATAACTGGCTACTGTAGAGATATTTGCTGATTTACCTGAAGTCAGCCCCAGACTCAGTGTAGGCAAGTCACTATTGCTACTTGGTGGGAAGGTGGGGCTCATTTTGTCACTTTTACCAAAGGGCCAATGGAACATCTGCCAAGCTAAGTATGGGGAATGGAATTCTGGACTACTGTTCATTTGTGATATGCAAAAAGGCAGAATAAATATGGGGCAAGATGTCAGATGGGTGGTTTCTGAAAGCTTGTCTTCAATATTTTTAGAAGAAACCTATCAACTTATGTTTTTCCAAAACAAAGCATACAAAGTCAAAGTACGCTTTTCCCCAAGCTGTTTTAATGAAAATGATATTCAAACTGCAGCATCATTTGCCCATAATGTAGTATGTGCTTGCCAAAAGTTTTAACACTCATCATTATTCAGTATCAATAAGCAGTTAAATTCTGAATTGGTTTAGAGATTTTAAAAGAACGTACTGATTTGCTTTTTATTAGAATGTGTAACTCCAGAGCCTGCTATTTTATTTCCTTTCTTACCCCTGCCAAATGTAATGCAATAAGAGGCAGCTGGCACTGAAACATTTTCCTTGCTTCAGGCTGGACACTACATTTTCCCCACAGTTAAAACCTCCTTTTGCCTACCATGAATGAAAAGAAAGCTTAAAAAAAAAACAGGCCATGAGTCAGACGCCTACATTTGAACTGATACCATCACAGCCAGGTCACAGAAACCTCTTAAAACTGCAGGATTGGGACAGAATGTCCCATGAGGACAGAAGTACAGTGGTCCTGGAACAAACACATATAGGAAGAAGAAGTTTTGTACTGTGACACGGAATTCATTTACCTGTGAACCAAGTGCAGTCAGGTCTTCACACTTGCCTTTTGACAATGCCTGCTGAATTTTGACTGAATCCTGTTGATAGAAACTCTGGACTGCGTCCTGGAAATCAGGAAAACCATCCTGTGAATGTTCAAAGGGGAGAAAAACAGCCATTACTAAAAAAAAAAAAAATGGAAACAAAAGATTCTTAAATCATCAGCACTACAGCTAATGGTGGTAGAACAGGGGTGGGCAACTGTGGGAGGGCTAAGGGAGTTGAATTAGCCTCCCAGGAGACTGTGGAGGGCTGTACTTCTCCCATCATGCCCCACTGCAAAAAAAAAATGCCCCTAAATGTACTTAAATTTCCTCTAGAGGATATGGGGTGCATTCTCTCAATGTTCTAGGCCCTTTCTGGTGATTAGTCCCATGAGAGAGCATTTTTAACAAAACAAAGTGATTAGAAGTCACTTCCTGATTACTTCCTTTTTGTAAAAGGGTGCTCTTGTACATAAAAATGCCCGGGGGGGGAGAAAGTGTTCCCCACACTCCCTAGATGGCGTTTGGGGCCAAAAATGCTTTTGATAGAATAAACTTTTTGACCCTTGGGGGCCTTGGGAACCACAAAAACAGCCCTGGAGGCCACATGACCCGAGGCCACGCTTTGCCCATTCCTGTTGCAGAAGAAGCTAGAGAAATAGTTGTCAGCATGAGGGTTCTAAAATTAATCAGTTGTACATATAAAGAAGGATTTCTGAAGACCAAAAAAAATGCAACATGTTCTAGAGAAACCATTTTTAAGGAAAAGTAATTTCAAGCTTCCATATTCATAAGAGTTGTCTTCTGCAAGTTAATACATTAGGACTGAAAGTAAGTAGATAAATATACTCCAGCATTAGCGAACAGTTTTTTCCAAACAGCTATTGTGTTTTTGTTCTGTGTTGGAAGCACCTAGAAATTTTTTGGAAGCACCAAAAAAAAGGGGGGGGGAGTGGCAGTGCACAAGATCATGAAGCCCACAAATCACTGTTGTTGTTATTTGACTGGGAAACTAACACCAAAAGCCAGTTTTGAGGACTGCTGCACTCCAAAGTGTGGCTTAGAGATGGCAGAAAGGGAAAGTCTAGTAGGCTAATACAGAAAGGAACCTCTGAAATACACAAGCTGAGGAAGGATCTCATTGTATAGAGGGGGAAGACAGGAGTCTGACACAAAAATGTGATAAATGAGGAGGTAGACCTAAGTGTAGCGGATAGAGCTGCCAGACTGAAAACTGAAGAGGGCTCTTGAACCTTTAATGGTTGTGTAGAAGAAGGAGTTTCAGCAAGTGTTGCCTGTCATGCAGTCAGTTAATAAGCAACACCTGCTGATACTTACAGGAGCCCTCTCCCTTTTTCACTCTGGCAACCTCAATGATGGGGCAATTAGGAAGGGACCTGCAAAATACAAGGGTGGCTGAGACAGAGTTGAAGAAAGAGGGAGTGATGGATACATCAAGGAAGAAACAAAAAACTTAGATCTGGGCCTGGAGACGAGAGGCAGCGTGCCACTGGCAAGGAATAAATAAACTGGCACAGGGAGGGGCCATTTGGCAGATTGGGAACTAAAAGAAGGGAGTTGCTAGAACTAATTTCTGAAGGCTGCTGTAACTTTAAGAGTGGGACACAAAGGGAGAATTCTGCAAAGTTCTGCAACCTCTAAATTTTGTTCTGTATCTATAGTACCGAGGCCCAGAAACTCAAGGTAGCAAGAGCCAGGAAACTGGCTGGCAGGGCTACATTTCACACAATGATCTGAACAAACTAGCTAGTTCTCTGGCTGCTGGTTTCTGGTCTGCTTAAATTATTTTTCATCTGGCTTTTATCAAGTTTTTTTTAAAAAAACCACGGATGAAGGAAGATGCATGAGAAAGAAGATAAGGGTGAGATTCTCCACAGCCTTAAAACTGTCTATATATTCCCATCAAAAGGGGATGATGCAAAAGCCACTCTTTCACTTCAGTTCGGGTAGCCACCCTCTGAGTGTCGGAAGCCCAATTCTGGGTCCTCCTAATCCCTCCTCATGGGCCTTGCTGTCAACATTTTTGCTGACCCAGAAGTGATTTTATGAGATCTAGAAGTCACCCCCCAGCAATTTGGGGAGCTATTTTCTGCTCTTTTCATGTGGGGAAGGGACATAAAGCCCTCTTTAAAGTGAATCACATATTTTCAGCTGAACATTTGTAGGGTGGGGTTGGGTTGACAACAAAACTGGGGGAGTCAGTGGTGGAGGGGTCAGGGCCACAAGGGTGCCTTAGCTTATCCTCCAGAAATACATTTACTGCAGGTCTTAACTATTGGTAACAAGTAACATGCTGTCATCTTGTCCAAGGGGGAGAATGAGCCAAAGCACAAACTGGTTTTTTCTTTCTTTCTCTGTAATGGTACATGGAATAAAAATACATGAATGGCACCGGAACAGGGGTAAGCAGGGGATACAGCGCTTCCTCCGGCCAAACATTCCTTCCGCCCCATTGCTGCTTGTGGTCTGCTCTATGAAAACACACACTCACTCACACTGCTTCTCTGCAACTTGGCTGGTCTTAAAGCAATTTCTCAGAGCAGATGTTCCCAGTCCCACAGGCACTTTCTTCCCCTCCACCAACACTCCTCCTACACGAACACCAGATTGCAATGCTTCTGTTCTTTTGATCTTCAGGGAGAGAAAGAAATCCCATACTCTCTCTTCTCAACCTTGCTTGGAAGCGGCGTGGGCGGGCAGATACCCTCGCTTTCCTTTTCTCCCACCCTACCCAGTCCTGACATTAACTCTAGGTCTCTTTCCCCCCCACCCACCCCATCAATTTCCCTGTAGGTCTCAATACTCCCACTGAGCCTTTTAAGCTTGGCACTCTGCATCAGTTTTCCTTCCACCTCTGCAAGGGCTGCCACTCATTTGCATGAGACTTTTGTGCTGCTAGTCCATAGGAGGGCAAGGCTGCAAAGTTCCCCAGCCTCAACACACACACACATAAATTTCAATTCCTCCTCTTAGCTGTCAGCAATGCATTTGAAAAAAGACATCTTTTTACACATCACTGATAGGCATATAATGCTGCTGAGGAGAGTAGGCACCTCAAAGAAACTGCCAGTGACTTGCTAGGCTCACAGCTTCATTTGGTATTGGTGCCACTGACCAAAAAAAGGTGGACATCCACACTGCATCCACAGTTAACATTCCCCCCGCCCAAAACACAAGGCAACTGCATAGAGGAAGAGTGGCAACTCTTATCTATAATTTTGCTCTTTTTACAAAATGCATTAGAATGCTTTTCAGGTCCTCACAGTTTAGCTCATTAATAATTACACCCAAATCCAAGTCTAACGAGAGTTCACTGCATTCCTTCTCCCACTCACTCTGCTCCCAAAGCTTGTCATTTTACTGGATTTCCACCTCCCCCCTCTCTCTGTATGATTTCCTCCCACGGTTTACCCACCCACTCCATCAACAAAACGAGGAGGTTGTATGGGGGGAAGCAAAAGGCTTTCACAGGTAATTGGATGTAATTTGTGATTCCCCCACCCCTCCCTTTGTATCCCTTTTGCAGAACCCATTGCTCCTGCAGAGGCAAGATTTACAACCCTGGCTAGCAGCGAAAAGGCAGTCTTGTAGGTTTGCTGAGGCACCTCAGTCTTGACACATGAGAGAGAGAGAGAGAGAAAGCAAAAGAGAGGATCTCTTATCATACAGAAAATTATTCCACCTGTGGAAAAAGGGTATTAAAAGCCTCAAAAGATCAGAACAGCAGTCTTTTTCACATCCACTGATATGGTGGAAGGGTAAAGAGCTGCTATGGCAGTAATGGTGGTGGGTTTGTAGAGACCCTGCCCATTCTTCTCCTCAGTTCCCATTTATCCAGGACACAGATGAGATTTCTACATATCAACCAAAGATGGATAAAAGTTATATTCTTACCCCAGAATATCTAAATGCTACACAGACTAATCAAAAACAAACACAGAACTAACTACTTTTTCCTTCTATATTGCCGTCATGTAAAACAACCCAGTATATTCTTTCATTCATGAATTTATTCATATTCTCTCTCTCTCTCTCTCTCTGTGTGTCTCGTTCTCTGCATACAAAGATTTTGAGCAAAAGAAACAGAATTTTGGAGTAAAGTGCATCTTTTTATTCCTTGTGGAAATTCCTGATGGTGGTTCCAAAGTTTACAAGAATCCCCCAGCCTTATACCTAGTATAGGCAGCTACGGCAAGATGATCTGCTCTCTCTCCTTTATTTTGCCATTCATGCATGCTCAGCAAGAGATTCTGGAGGCAGCTGCTGTTTACTTGCCTGTTGTAGGCAGAACACAAGACAGAGACTCTACAATACTCGCCTAAGGATGTAAAGAAAAAAAAAACCTGACAGGACAAGATTAATATCCAGGAACTACTTACTACAAGATAAGCCAAAACCACAAAATGACAGAACACTCCTCATGGTCACCTACAGTCCCCAACTGAGACCACTCAAGCATATCATCAACGAGCAACAACCAATAACATAGCTCCCTCACAAACTCTGGGAGGCAGGCTTTTATTGGCCTATAGACAGACCCTAAATCTTAAATAACTACTCACTTACAACAGGATATATAATGGAATAATACAAGGACAAGCCCCTGCC
Organism: Cyclura pinguis; assembly: GCA_030412105.1. Taxonomy (NCBI): domain Eukaryota; kingdom Metazoa; phylum Chordata; class Lepidosauria; order Squamata; family Iguanidae; genus Cyclura; species Cyclura pinguis. The sequence goes on from CM059599.1 coordinate 209,883,097, forward strand.
ACAAACCCATATGCCAACTCAGTTCCCAACATCCACTCTGAGCCAACAACATCACTCACAATATCATTTGCTCTTCATCCAATGTGATATATACCATCCTGTGCCAGCAACGCCCCTCTACACTCTACACTGGACGAACAAGATAGTCTCTACACAAGAAGATTAATGGATACAAATCTCACATTAGAAACCAGTTGCAGAACTTTCAACCTTCCTGGACACATAAGAAATGATGTACAGGTTGCAGTCCCTGAACAAGGAAACTACAAAGGAAGACTAGGAACTACTGAGCTGAATTATAATCACAGACTCCAATCCATTAGCAAAGGTATGAACAAAGACAATGACTTCATGGCACACTACATATATTAACGCAAGAGTCCTTGCTACTGCCCATATAACAAAGAGAATCTTCCCAGAGAGAGTTTTGAACCTGGGAAGATGATGGTTGGTAAGCAGATTTATTGCTTTAACATATCAGCACTAAGTGAGCACTGTAAAGATCTGAAAGACCATAACCTTACGCAGCTCTTTGAAAATTTAGGGCCACTCAGTACTGTACCCACAGAAGGGAGCTTTACAACCATGAAAGCTCATGCAAAAATTAAAACCAGTTAGTCTTAAAAGTGCTGCAACATCTTCTTTTTTTCCTCCCTTCTCCCTTCCTTTCTTCTTTTTATGCACTTCTATACTGCAAACATGCTGCTGCCACCTCACACCAAACCTGGTGGCGCAGTGGTTAAATGCTGGTACTGCAGCCACAAGGTTGTGAGTTCAATCTTGCTGGGCTCCAGGCTGACTCAGCCTTCCATCCTTCCTCAGGTCAGTAAAATGAGTACCCAGCTTGTTGGGGGCAATTAGCTAACACATTGTAAACTGCTTAGAGAGCACTTAGCTGATAAGCGGTATAGAAACGCACATGCTATTGCCACATGCTATTGCTATCTAGCCCTTCTTTCCCATCCTCTGAACGCTGATGTTGCTTTAAAAAACTTCCAGCTAAGCAGACGATAAGAAGGAGGACAGAGGCTGGCAGTACATTAAAACTATTGTAAAAAGCAGCTTCACTGTCAGAGGCTTTTCTAACTGAGGTATGCCTGTAGTCCCCCTCCTTATTTCCAGAAAGCCATTCCCCAAAATCTCATTTGAAGTTCCTGAAAGTCCCATTACACAAAGAATCTGGTTTATTACATGTTGCTGACTCCCCTTCCCGCACTGCGCCCCTCGCAGGCAACTGCTAAACAATACAATTAGTTCCTCTCTGTGGAACTGAGGGAAGAGGATTAGTAGAAGCTTTCCTCTCAACTGAGACAATTCACACTCAAGCCCCTTGACAACACATTGACTTGGAGATTTTTGCTCAGCGTCTATAATGGACTGGTGAAATTTTCCCTTCAGGCCCATGAGTCATTTTTCCTATATGGTAAGGAACGGATCAAAAGGAAAGGCTATGAAAACTCTAGGGATACAGATTTGGGTTAAATATTAGGAAGCCTTTTGCACAGCAGGCAAAATAATGTGCAATGCATTCTATGAACCCAAGAAGAGTTTTTGATGTGCAGTTTTAGAGAACAGCTGTTCCAGCCACAGACAAACTCTCTCAGGGAGGGAGGGAGGGAGGGGGCAGGGGGGGGAGGGAGAGAGAGGGGAGGGAGGGAGAGAGAGAGAGAGATTTTGAAGGCAAATTATGATATAGAATGGGCTCTGCTATTCAATGAGCTGGGGGACTTGAGAAGTCTCAGTTCATCTGAATAAACCATCAAATATGCTCATATGAAACCCTAGCTTATAAAACCAGCCGAGCAACAGAATTCATTGCTCAGAGAGGCTGCGCTGTCTCGTTCCTTCAAAAATGTCAAATAAGTTTAAAATATCTGCCAGGGATACTTTAATGTGCGGCAGCTCATTTATCTAATTTAGGGGCGGGCAGAATGTAGGTCCAGAGATGCTGGTAGAGTTACAGCTGTTTTTAAACAAATCTCCAACAGTTTCTGACTTTGACAAGAACAAGGGAATTAAAAAAAAATTGTGGCATGCCTGAGCTAGTACAAATTGCTTATGTGTCAGGCTCAGTGTTCCTAATCTGTAAAATAGGATTAATAATTGGTTGGCTTTGGGCAGTTCCTTGTTCAGCTCTGCTGGTTTGTTTTAGAATGATATGTTAGAATCCCAGGCTTATGCAAACTCACATGCAAACGTCTCGTTCTGTATAAGGCTCACAGTGTGAAGGAAATAACAGATTCATCATTACCACCATCAATTAGGCTCTGACTGGTAGAGCTCAATATTCTAGGAAAAAACAAACCAGATCTGAGAGCCTGAAGTCTGCCTAGTTGTGTAGGGATGGGGGGCGATAGTGGCAGTGCCCCGGCAGCATTTTATGGGGATACCGTGGCTCCTTGCTCGCCCTCCCCAATGTGCGGTAGCCCCACCCTTGCCCTGCTGTAGCCACACCCCCACCCTGCTGTAGCCACCCCCTGCTCACCATAGCCACGCCCCCTCCGTCTGCCCCCCCCCCCCGCACACTCCAAGCTCCACCAATGAATCTGCCCTCTCATGGGCTAGACACTTGGTCTCTTCTAATCCCACAGTCTTGTGAGATTTTGACATGAGAAGAAATCTCTACCACAATATGTGAAGTCTGTTGTTGTTGCCCCACAAAATAAATATCAAGTGACTTCAAGGTGTTTCTGACTCATGGCAGACCCTAAGGTGAACCTCTCACAAGGTTTTCTGCGGCTGAGATTGTGTGATGCACCCAAGGACACCTAGTGCGTTTCCATGGCCAAGTGGGGAATCAAACGCTGGTGTCCAGAGTCATAGTCCAACACTCAAACCATTATACCATGCTGGCTTCTCACTAAATAAGTACCACTACTAAATTCCTAATTAAGATTCTTAAATAAAAACTTCCACTTGGATGGCTAACCAGAGGAAAAAATACTGAAGAAATAATGCATGTTTGCAATTTCTTAGTCATTATTTTGTAGAGGAGGTGAGGAACTTGTTCTAAGGATCAGGAAATTGGTGCCAACCAAGTTTTTGCCAACAGAGTCCATCAGGCAGACATGTATCTCCCTCCCCAACAGTGGAAACTGATATTTTCTACGAGTTGTTTCCAACAATTTGGAAAGATTTGAAAAATGAAATAGAATTCACTGAGTGATTTGGGAAGAAGAACAAAACAAAGCTGTTTCATCTATATAAACAAAACAAAACCGCATATGTTTAAGTCACATCATCAAATCACTATTTAATTAATTTAATTTAGTTTAATTGTTGCACTTATACATAATGCTAAGCCAAAAATTTCTGGCTTAATGAGCCATGCATTAAAACTGGCTTACAGTTCTGGGCTTGTTGAGAAGAAATTAGCATAATTCCCAGTATGCACATAATGGGAAGCTAAGGATTATTGTGGCTCCCTCGTTAACTTCTCTGCTGGCATAAAGGAAGAAGTAATGTCTGAGAAAAGGGTTATCTGAACCCACATGCCTCTTATCCACACTTTGGCTTAGTGTGAGCACAGCCAAGGTTGGCATGCAGAGTATCACTGTTGAGTCCAGCGCCTCCAACAAACTTACCAAGGATAATTACTTATAACAGCTGAATGAAAATTCAGGAAACTATGTTTGAATCAGACTAATGCAACAAAGCACTAATTTCCATTACCCAGACAGAAGCTGAATAGGATCTTTATGACAATAAAGGTATCTGATGAAGCACCAATTAGGCCAATGTAATTCGTAACAGAATTATTTCATTCATTATTTAATTTCCATGTTGCCTTTCTCTCAGTACAGGAAAAAAGGCATTCAACACAATGAACCCAATGTTTGAAAGTGAAGTATTTATATTCAACTTGATATTTTGTCTCCAAATCTCATGTTGAAGTATTCTTTGGATTTAATATTTGCAATAAAACAAAGTTAGGAAATCTTTTCCTTTTCTGGGATGGTAACTGCAGTCTAGCAATCCTTTTGAGCAGAAGGAATCCCATAATCTCCAATTTTTCCCCATTCGTTACAATAAAGATATGTCCGTGTAAATGTAACTGTTATTGCTGCTAAATGAAAACAGAAGACCTGTATCTATGTTCCAATACATGAAATGGGGAAAAAAACAACCGTAACTTACAAAACAAATTGTTATGTTTGTGACACATGTGTGTGTGCATATGCGTTCTGTAAACATGTGTGCATATGTGTTCTGTAAACGTACAGTCATCCCTTAACATTCACTAGGATTAGGGGCGCAGGACCCCTGTGAAAGTGGGAAAACCGTGAATAACTCTAGGTCCTCACAAACCAAATTTAACACACAAAAGAAGTATGATCACTACATTCAGCCCACCATGGATTCCTTTGAGGCATCAGGGTTTGTTCACAAGGCAGAACTGGGTGGCTGGTAGGGCTTACTGCGACTTCCACTGCTGCTCCACACCATTTTTAATAGGGACTTACAAGCTTTGTTTGCAGCTTCTCAGTCTCACGAGGCTTGCAGTCCCTATTAAAAATGGCACAGGGCAGCAGCGGAGGTGACAGCAAATAATCCATGAATAATCAAATCTGCAAAAGTGAAACCCACAAATGTGGAGGGCTGACTGTATTATCTATTTCATCCAGATGCTGGGTAAGATTTTCCTCTAAATATCCAACCCTGTGTTTCCTCATCTCATGGTTCCTCATGCCTAACTGTCTTCTGCAGTTAGATAAGCTTGATCACCTTTAATTCAGAATGCATTCCATTTTAATGGATTTAAGTTGGTGAATTCAGCAATACATATCCATTCTCTAAATTATGCCTTAATAATTTTCTTTGGTTTTTGCAAGTTGATTTTAGTAATTATAAACACACAGAACAAGTACGGTACCTCTATCTTAATTCTCTTTGGTGACAGCTCCTCTCTTTCTCCACACTTAGACCTAAGAAATGAAAACACATTTTTTACACTAGATGGTATATACTATCTTCATTAAAAATATCTCTAAAAATCCTTTCCCATGAAAGACAGACACATTGAACTCAATTTTAGAATAGTTTCTTAAATGAGCTTCTTGAACCTGAATTGCATGATCAGCAGAAGCACGGGGTTCAATTTCATCATTTTGAGACTTGGGGAGCAAGAAAAAGTTTGCATGTTTAATTGTTCCATAATGTAAAACCTCCCTGTACAGTGCATGGCAGGTAAAGAAGAGATTTTTAATTTCTCTTTGAACTGATTTTTTGAAGTGATGCCACATATACTCTGCTACACTATCAGTGAAAGGGAGGAGAGTATATTTCCATGTTCTCAACACATACCCACATAATGTACGATGCAGTTACATGCACAGATAAATCATGCAGCTTCTTCCCCTCAACATAGGATTGCGTGGCACATGCCTACACATGACTGTGTCACAGGTGTAGCATCAAAGGTGTTGTGGGAAAGGCATAAACTCACATTTCTCCACCACACCTACGGTTAGTCATATGTATGAATCAGGCCCCAACTGCACAGAACAGACTTCATACAATTAACAATAAACTCCATTAAAAGAAGTCTGTTGCTTAAAACAAAGAAATAGCTTACTTGGTGGTTCGGTAAGTGTACTTGTATGTAACTTCTCGAGAGATTTGCCGTGCCAGCGCAAAGAGCTCATCCCTCCGGGTCAACAGTGCATTATCCTTTACACACAACTGAGCGGCTGCTTCATTAACTGTGAGCTAGAGAACAGAACACAAGGAAAGTGTTAGTGCCTTGGCCATGTCAGCTGGAGGTGGCACTGGGGAATGCATCAGCAATAAGAATGTGTTGTTTTAGATAACAACGTCAGAAATGCACACTGCAAAGGCGGGGAACATACGGAGCTCCCACCAGCCACCATCAGTGCAGACAACAGGAAGGACTGATAGGAACTGCAATCCAACATCTGAGTGCCCCAAATTTCACCATTTCTGGCATAAGAATTGGGAGAAATTTCTTCGGGTTGCCATTATATCTATCCTCTAATACAGACATGAACAATCTGTGGCACTCCTGAAGTTGCTGGACTACAACTCCCATCATCCCTAATCAGCATGGCCAATAGTGAGCAATATTGGCATCTGTAGTCTAACAACATCTGAGAGGAGGCAACAAACTGTCTATCCCCATATTATTACATTTATTACAAGTATGTAAAGATCCTCCCACAAAATTACATGAGATCCTTAAAAATCATTAAATACTTAAATTTTTAGTTATTCACAAGGAATTTTTCTGTAGAGAAATTCAGGAAGATATATCAAGAGTTATCTAGATAAATCTTAAGTTATCTAGATAATTTCAAATCGAATTAGCACGCGCACACACTCTCACACACAAAATAATTCTTAGACAGAGGCAAACTATTTTATTTAGTGGCTTGCCCTTAAAATGAACAAAGCACCGGTCATAAAAGTGCTGGAAGACTCCACAGTTCTCATGTTCTACTTTGCTTTTTACAAGAACCCCAAAGAACTCTAACCGGAACCGGGTGCAAGACTGTGACTGAGATGGTAAAGGAACTAGAGCTTGGAAAAATTACACTTTGGACTATGCCTTCCCAAATTCCCAGCCAGTGATCACGCTGGGCGGGGGATGCTGGGAGTTTCAAAAAGGAACCTGTCCATGTTCTGGGAAGAGTCCATTACCTATTGCACCCCATGAGGCATCTACTGGCATGATCTGTGTAAACCAAGCGCTGTTCAAAGGGCCATGGATTTTGTTCAAAGCCCAAATCAATGACTCACATTCAGGTCCTGTCATCAGATCATTCTAGACCTGATTCAATCTGATATGAACCCTGAATTTGAATCAAGATTTAGACATTCACATAGCCAATGCTCCCATTGGCATGCACACTAGAAACCAAGATGGCTCTATTTTTTTTATATGTCCGAATGAAATGCAGAGACATGACAGACTTTAAAGAGTGGATTAACCCTTCCAAACTACAGACAGATAGCTTCATGGGTTTTTGTACTGAGCATCTTTAAAATTTGTTTTTTTTCTCTCTAGAAAACAAAATACAATTTTTGGATTATGGGCACTCAGTCTCAGCATGCTGGCTTTACCCTAGCACTGTTACTTCAGTACAGGAGTCATATTCCAGGACCCCTAAAGCATTCTCAAGCTTTACTTTTGAAGAACTCAACCAAAGGACACCCAGTTAAAGAGCAGGAGTTAGGGAAAACCAAATACTGCATCAAAGGCCACTACTGTGGACACTCGGCAGCCAGGCAACATTGCTTGGTAGAGATGTAATTCTTTACTAATTTTCTTCTTGAAGGAAGCAACAAATTATGTTACCAGTTTTCTTCGTGCTTTGCGACTGTCTTTGAAAGCCACAGGTTTTGAAACCCCTTTACAATTCATCACTTTTTCTGCAAAAAAATTTGCACATGGTTGTTTTGTGTGGGAAACAGTACAGCAACTATTTTCTGCACCAAAAGTGCTATTTCCTATGAAAAAGAATCCTTTATTTCTGTGCAATTCAACCCCATGCATATTTTCCACATAATAGGTCCCCAATCACTGCATTTTATGTGCAGGAAACAGCTTCTTCTGCACAGAAAATAATATTTCTGCATAGAAGTATTTTCTGAACGGGAAATGTTGTTTCCTCTGCAGAAAAGATTGTGCTTTGTGTAAAACAATCACGTGCAAATTTTGCACACAATAAATGCTGAACTGCAAATCCTGAACTTTTCAGCCCAGGAGTATTCTCATCAGAATTTCCTGACCTCTGAAAAACATGTTTTTGACAATTTTTGAATATTTTGAATATTCTTTCCGTCCCTGTCACTTAGCAGCATTTGGCAAGCAAGCAGGCAAAGAGATGGAGGAGAGCTGGAGACAGCTAAATCAGAAGACTGTATCAGATCCCTTAAAAGCATGCACCTTCCCTGCAAGGTTAAAAGCGGAAGTATAGCTTTGCAGACCCAGAACATGCAACATCCAGGTATTCAATGCCAAAGGCATTTGGATGGAAGGCTGGATGGAGTCCAGCTGAGTCAACTTGGAGCCCGGCAGGATAGAACTCCCAACCTTGTGGCTGCAGTACCAGCATTTAACCACTGCACCACCAGGGTAATAAGCTGTCACTTACAAGAAACAGCAGAAGGAACGGGCAATTAAAATCACTGAAGGACAGAAATTGTTTTGTTAATTGCTATTAAGTTAACTTTGACAAATGGCAATCCTAAGAATGAGAAACCTCCAGTTCTCCAGTTATCTACAGTCCTAGTCAAGTCTTGCAGACTCAGGGCTATGACTTCCTTAATGCAGTCACCTGTAATATGGTCTTCCTCTTTTCCAACTGGAGGGACAGGATACAATATCTTTATATCAGTGGCTTCTACATCCCAGGAGAAGTGAATCCATTTTGTGTTTTACTATGAAATTTGAAGACGCTATCCAAGCTGTTGCACCTATTTTCGGAATAGTTTTCAGCACCTTGGATAGTACCTAACATCCAGAATAAAATCTGGTGTGGATTCACTGTCCTACTGGAATAGAAGCACAAGCTACCACTCCTACAAGCAACGTAACAATGACTTTTGGGGAAACAGAACTAGAAACGGCAGCCAAACCATTGAGCCAACTCCCACTTTATACTATGGGCTTACAGTATTGACACACTAGCCAATGCGAAGGGGAGCTACACATAACCCGTGTGTGTGTGTGTGTGTGTGTGTGTGTACATGCATGCAGACCAAACATATTCACCCCACTTTACACTTCATATCTTTTAGCGCTGTTGTAGAAATATGGAGCCTGAGGGCCCTACATCTCATAAGTCCACGGAATCAGGGATTAAGAGCTTCTGATTGATTTTGGTAACTACAAAGATCTCGGTTAATGAGCCCTAATCAGAATGGATTTTCACATGACAAAATGAAAGCTAACAAAGGGAGTTGCGATGACTTATGCTGGAATTTGTTCACATTTACTTTACATTGGTCAGTCATTCTACAGTAGGACAGATGGATGCAGGAAAATTTAGTAAGCATCAAGAGAGCTGGGGAATTTCAAATACCCTTTGAATTTCTGAAGAGCCAAGATCTTCCAAATGAATAAATTTCATATAAAAATAACACAGTAAAACTCTTGCCTATTTAACATGATCACATTTTAGCATATATTTCATTGTTTGTAATCCTAAACAAATTTACTTAGCATTTCAATAAATGGGATTTACTTTCATAAGAACATGCATCAGGTTATAGCAAATGGTTACCAGTCATCTGTTATCTAAGGACTGGCACATTCCATAACAGCACTGTACAAGGGCAAAAGAGTGATATCTTTCACACTCGTACCCCACCCTTGCTCTAAGGAACTCAGGAGAATCAACCAACCAAGTCATCCCATTCTGTATTTGCACCTATGCTGTGAGATTCATCTTGAGAGTGTTATGTGCTCAAAACCACTCAATATGTTTCTTGGCCACATTACACTTTATCCACTAAATCATGTTAGCTCTGACACTAGAAGAACCCTGAAAACCTTCACTTTCATTAAAATAAATCAAGTTTCTAGTCCTTATGGCTAAAGTGAGTTTGACAGCAATCTGAATGGTACCTGGGAAACTGTTATAAATGAGAAGGGAAGCTGAATTAAGTAATTTAAGTAATAAGTAATTAAACTAAATTAAGCATTCTATAATTGATACTTCCCTGCTGCTCCCCTATAGTAAGCAGTATAGGGTTATGCAAATGAAGAATCTATCTTCTTAAAATGTATAATTTATGCACGTCACAGAATTGAGGCTCTCTTGGTACAAAGTGAATTTATTTTTAAGCACAAAGTATATATTGGCCTCACCACAACAAGCTGTCAAATTTAGCATGTAGTAACAATAAACGGAATGGTCTCTAAATGCTTTTAGATTCTGTTTCACTGCTTGCTTCAGCCAATCACACACCCTCTTTCCACTTGGGTAGTCATAATCCTGGATATTAACAATATCTAGATGGCTTTTGTAGAAATTCAAACGTAATTATTGGTGGTTTTAAATAAATTTATTCTGGAATACCCAGGTGCACATTCTGTTTTCAGATACCAATCTATACAAGAACAAAGAACAAAAATAAATAAATAAACAAATAAACCAGAGAGATTTTGATACTTCCATTTGTTGTGCTTTGCCTCACAGTTATTAATGACAGAGGTCTACACATATTTTACACACTGCATAGTAACAAAATTAATACCACAAGATGACTAAAATTCGTCAAGATCCACTAACTCAATCTCACTATATTCAAATGCATGTCTAAAATGCAACCTGACTGCTTGAGGGATTATTTACATTAGGGTTACCATACATCCTTCTTTTCCCGGACACACCCTCTTTTTCAGACCTAAAAGTTCTGTCTGCACAGATTTTTAAAATGTCTGGGGATTTTTAAAATTTCTGCTGTTGCTTTTGCCTCCTGCCCATTGACACATCTCCTCATCACTGTCTCACCAGCTTCACTGAGGACTCTGCTAGGAGAAGGGATAGAGGTGGGCCTCCCAGTGGAGTGCTCACAAGGAGAGAAAGAAAGCAACAACGGGGGTGATGGGGTGGTGTAGAGAAGGCACAGACCCAGAGTGGGAAGGCAAGCTAGCTGACCGAGGTCACTACAGGAGCCCCCAGCCATGCAAGGGCAAGGGCTTGGTGGAGCAGGTGAAGCAGCTATCAGAAGAGGCGAGGAAGGGGAACGGGTAAGGCAGAATTGTTATTTAAATACAGTGAAGTTCAAAAATATTTCTAGTAGCAGTTATCACAACTTACCCAGTTTGTTGTTGTTGTGTGCCTTCAAGTCATTTCTGATTTATAGTGACCCTAAGGTGAACCTATCACAGGGCTTTCTGGGGGCTGTGTGTGTGTGTGAGACACACCCAAGGTCACCCAGTCAGTTCCCTGGGGAACTGAACCCTGGTCTCTAAGGTCGTAGTCAAATGCTCAAACCACTACACCATGCTGGCTCTCATAGCTTATCCAGTAGGGGTATTTATGTGAGAGTCATCATAGTGCTCAGTGGTCTGAAGTAGTCAGTCAGTAAAGGTGTCCTCTTTTTTTGCTTTTCAAAATATGGTAGCCTTAATTTATATTAGATCTGTATTAGAAATGTATGTGGCTAACCTTCCTACTTATTCAAAGTAGAGCCACTGCTGGAATTTTTTAAAACGCACAACTCCAGATGGTCAACTTGTGCCTCTAACCTAGGAGCTGGGATGGAAATCAGATGGCTCCTAGCATGCAGACATACAATGGCACAAGAGCACAAATAATCTAATCATGTAACAAAATAATTAGATTAACTGTCATAGAAAAATGCGATAATGAGGTGGGGGGAGAATGCTTTTCTTCCAGTAAAACTTTAAACCAGCTAAGCTGTTAAAGAATGTAGATCAAAGAGAAAATGATTTCCACATTAGGACAAGAGAATATCCCCTGCTATCAGGCAATAAGGAGATGCTATCTGCAGCTCAATTCTAAATAAACCTCTATGAAACACGGAATTCGATCCCTTGCATCTTTGCAAGTATTTTCAGATAAGCAGAGATAAGAAATACATTTGAGAGTTACTGATGGTCAGACTGATTCTACACATGCACACAAACACATATACCCACACATGCGCATACACACACACAAACCATGGAGAACCAATGCAGAAATACTTCTCCTGCAAATATTTTTCTTTTCTTTTTGGCAGCAGAGTATTGTTGCAGGAGAAAAGATGCTAATCTTTCTTAGATTTTTCATGCATTTAAGCAGCTACAGGAATGTTCAAACAATATGGGGGTGCAATTTGAAATACTGAAAAAAATGCATGCAGTGAGAGAGAGAGAGAACATACCTCTTGTAAGTGTGGACATTCTCAAAGGATGTCCATTGCAAACACACACCATTTCACACAGGAGTACCATGACAATCAAGGCATTAACTGAAGGGAGAATGGTTTTTCAGTACCAGCTTCAAATCTTTATCTGAACTCTTGGAAAACAGAAGTGGAAAATCAGCCTTGAGATGAGAAAGCATTATGGAGGACCTTCATACCTGACCCGAATAAACATCTGAATAGCTTACCAGCAGTGACACTACTCCATCAGATTCAGAGCCTGGAAATTTTACTTTTTTGGACAACTTTGAGAATCCTGCCATCAGCATGGCTACTGACAAGAATTCTTGTCCTCGCTTTTCTATATTTTGGGACAGTTGTTCCACTCACCTAACTATATAGAGTAGGACCTCCTGCCAAAACCAGTTAAAATAAATGACTGGGCCAATCATTGAACCATGGTGAGATCTCATCTGAACAATGAAACATTAAAATGATGGGGAACCTCTGACCTACTATATGATTTGGACTTTAGGAGCTTCCGTTATTATGCCCAATGGTATGGCATTATGTCAGCTATTGTCCAAACTGTCTAGAGGGCTAAATCTCAGCCCTAACTTAATTATTTTAGAATAATCATCCAGTCTTACTGTACAAAATCAAAACCGGCAGCTATAAATTTGGGAAGAAAGTATTCAGATCTTTAGTATGAGCTTCCCTAACAACAGATTGTGTATTTAAGGAACAATGACAACAAATTCAGAAGAAATGGTGAAACTTGGAGTGGACTAGTAAACTTCTTGTTGTTGTTGTTTGCCTTCAAGCTGTTCTGACTTATGACAACCCTAAGGCGAACTTATCATGGGGTTTTCTGGGTCTGAGGGCATGTGACACACCCAAGGTCACCCAGTGGGTTTTTATGGCTGAGCAGGAAATCAAACCCTGGTCTCCAGGTCCACAGTCCAATGCTTAAACCACTCTGGCTCTCCATGCTCTATCTCCCCGTTAACTACTTGTACCCTCCAACCTGTTCCAACTGTCAAATGACCAAATTGTCACCCAACTGTCATTCCATGCTCCAGCATATCAAAATGGATGTTGTGGTTGACATGAAGATGAAAATTCAAAGCATGATTTCTTCTCATCAAGTGCTACTATAGATGACAAAGGAGACCCTGACAGCACCAACTCCATGAGAGAAGAGTAATCTATTTCCATTTGCTTATTTTCATATGCTGTTGTGTCATAAGAGAATGGACTGAGAAGGCCCCTTATACAGTATCAGTTCATGCGACAGCACCCCACCTCATTTTCTCTCTCTCAAGATCAGTGTGATATTTTTGCCACTAAATACTGAATGGCTTATTAATTCAAAATACAGAACGTTTTGTGTATACGTATGTGTCACATCCTTCTCGGAATATATTTTTATAATAATTGACAGGGCCTGTGGCAGCCAACTCTTTTAGAACCTCTCCGTATTTTCCCCCACGTAACTACTTTTAGAATGAGACAGATTTTTCTAAGCAGTCAAATGGGCAGACATTTAGGCTACCAACTCAGCAATACATGTTTACCAAATGCGGTCCAAGAAACCACATTTATGATTTTGAGCACATGGTACTTAACCACAGTGGAAGATAAGCATACGTGTATACAAGAAAGATGTTAGGGCTGGAAAAATAAAGGAAGACTAGAAGCCGCTTTCATGCCTGGTGATCACGTAGGCCAATGGCTCTAAAACTGTGGGGTGCGACCCTAAGGAGAAGTGCAGTAATTGCTCAACAGGTATGCAAGAAAACTGAGCCTGCAAGTACAGCAAATATGAAAATTCACAATATCCATTCTCTTGCGCAGGCAAAGTTAAGGGCAAAAAGCTTCAAGCACTGTGACTGGGCATACTCACAACTGATTGTGCACCCTCAGTTAGCAATTCTATTGGCACATTGTTTCGCAAGTGAGAGCAAAAAAAAAAAAAAAACCCCAGGAAACTTATCATGGGCTGACAGCTTCAGACACTGCTACTGCATATGTGCACAAGCATCCCATGCATGCTCAGTAGCTATGCAGCATGGAGAACTTGCTGAAGGACATTTTCCATCTGCCATACCAGCCACTGGTAGAACGAGATGACATCACAGCAGCAGGACACAAATAGGCGCAACAGCGCTACAAAAAGCTGTGTTTAAGTTTGACACTTGTTACACTCAATGGTGGAAAGGAGAGGCGCAAGACTGGAGGAAATTAGGGCATAAGATGGAAGTGGGCCAGTTCCTTCCTTCTCCAAAGCAACCCTCAGAGGGCTCAGCCAAAGATCTACCCTGCTTCCCTGAGACAGTCATGACCGAATGAGGGGGCAAAGATGGCGTGCAGGTGTCAGCAGTGAGAGAGGCCTCCCTAGGCTTCTAGGGCTCAGTTTCACCCATAGATCTATTGACAGGAGGGAGACCCTGTTTCTGGATTCCGTTGCAGCTTTTTGGCATTTCTCCTCATTATTCCCCTGAGATTAGATTCACATGTGCCAACTAAAGTGCACTTACTACTCGTGTCCATGTGTGAAGGATTCTGGAGCACAATTTGAAAAACAGTAGGAATAGGGTTATTTCATGGCAGTAAGAACACAGCTAGACTTTCTGTGGCACCTTAAAAAACACACTTATTAAAGCAGGGGTGGGCAAAAGGCATCTCTTCAGATAGGGCTGGAATGTACCTCCCATCCTCCTGCACCACTGGATGCACTGGCTATGACATTGAGTGGGGGAGATGACATCCACATTTAGATATAAAGGGGGTCACAGGGGTAAAGTACGAGAATCACTAATGTAGGTATATGCTACAAACTGGTTCCCAGAACAAGTCTTAGGCTACAAAATTCTAAGTCACACCTTACCCATAATATTATCGAGTACCGTGCTACAATTCCACTAAACTGTAACCAGTGGAGGTGGGGGGATTTTTTTCTTGGCCAACAAAAATTTGTTGACAGCAACTGAATTATATAAGGCACAGTACTGGAAATCTCCAGATGGAGACACCTCATCTGTTTCCCACTGGTTGCCTAAAGGAATGGGGAACAGTCACGTTAACAATGAATTGAGCCAGTCCAAAAAGAACAAAGGGCCTACACCAGACAACATATTATTGGATTCAAGATGCTATATCTAGCACACGTTTACCAAAATCAGAAGCACTTTGGAGCTCTGTCTACCATTCTGGAGAGAATCCATAAGGACATCATGTATGTTTCCTTTATAAAAACAAAAGAAGGAGTCACATCTAATAATCTACATGGTGCATGTAACAGACTGAACTCCCTGCCTCAGAGTTCTTCTCCAGATTTCCTCCAACCTTTCCAAGACAACACACAAGAAAATTTGACATTAATTCTGCCATATATATTTATTATCTTTTGGGGCTCATATGTTCTTCTCAATCTTAAAACATTCAGAATCAATCCACAAGGCTCTGGTCTACTCATTTGGGGGTGCTCTGGAGCTAAGCGGACTTTTTCAGCTTTGCAACTTTAGGTGCTCCTGATTAAGATTTATATTACTGCCACACACACAAACGTGAGAGGGAGGGTTCCTAATCACCACTCTGAATAGGTTTTTAAATAATAAGAGAAGGGAACTTCTAAGCACTTTATGTTTCCGTTTAGCAATGTTTTACACTGCTTTTCTCCTTTAAAAAATCAGTGTGAGTCACAATAAAAACAGATAGAATAAAACCAATTCCTAAAGATAATAAAAGAAAAATTTCTTGAAAACTAGGGACTGATAATTTTAAGGAATCAAGAAAATGACCAAGAAAATGCCTGCACAAACAAAGAAGTCTTTATTTCATAACAGAAACATTCAGCACTAGAAGCTGCCTAATCTCAGTGGGGAGATCATTCTACACTGTAGGGGCAAACACAAAGAAGGCTTTCCTCTGCACAAAACTGAATGAATTTCAATAATTACGGGAAACAAATCCCCCAGCCTCAGAGCATGAAACGCAGGGTACTATCTGAAGCTTCTGATCTTCTTAGGAATTAATTTTATTATGTCTTATAAAACCAATGAATCAACCAAATTACTGGCAGCGTATAACGTTGCTGTTGTTGACCGCCATCAAGTTGACTTCAGTTTCTGGCAACCCTATAAATAAGAGACATCCAAGCATCCTGTCATCAACAGCCCTGCTCGGCATTTGCAAAGTCAGGGCAGCTGTGGCTTCCATGAGTGAGTCTACCCACCTACAATGTGGTCTTCCTCTTTTCCTCCTGCCTTCTACTGCCAATGTAGCAGTCCTTAAAATGTCTAAGTAGGTGCAGAAAATCCAAATGCAGAGGCAGTCAGAAGTACTCATGATAAAATTAAGTTTATTTTTGGGAAAGCGGTCACTTGGAATTCAAGACATAAAACTTTCAGCAAAATAGTTTAGTGTCAATATATCTGCCACATACAGGATTCAAAGAGACAAAATCAATTGCCAAAACCAGATTCACAGTCCAAGAAGTCATGGGAGCTTAAGGTGATTAAGGATATCAACAGGTGATTAGGAGTAAATAGGTAACTATAAGCCATTTTATGAAATAGGACAGAAATGGGGAGGAGAAACTAGATTTTGTTTCTGGATGGAGAGAACCAATGCACATAACAAGCAAGACTAAATTAACATAACAAGTGAGACTAAATGAACCTTTACAGTCTCCTAAAATAGCACAGAACACAGGAATATGAGGCTGTTGATACTAAATTGTCATTTTACTGCAGCAAGCCATAATTGACCTATAGCCCATCATTAAACGATGATGTCCTCCTGAAAGAAAGTGTGGGTGGAAACCACTATAGCCTTTAGACAGCCAACCACCTTGAAATAACTGCTCACTAGTAATCAAATCACTATTGGACATCTAGAGGCACAAAGACCTTACGACAAACCAAAATATTCTTATGTCTTCTGTTGATGACTGAGAAAATTTCTCCCCATGCCATAGTTGCCACTGCTCCAAGGAGGATAACAGACAAAACTGGAATCCCAGACAAACACTTTAACCTTCCTGGACATTCCATCAATGACTTGAAAATGAGCATTCTGAGCAAATCAATGTATATTAATATTTGTAGGTGGAAGAATGGAACAGAATACAAAAATCTAACTGCAAGAACTAAGATTTCGACAGTTGCAGTGGACTCCAGTCTCATAGTAAAACCTAACAGTTTTAAGTAAAGGTGTATCATCACATGAGGATTCCTCCAAGACATTTCATGCAACTGCTTCTCTTCAGTTCCAGAATCTGATAATGCACACCATAACATGTGCAAACTCATCTTTTTAAACAAGGTTAATCTTGAAAGATGCTATAAAAACAAGCCTTTCTTGATCAAACTTCTACAGAAAAACATAGTTCTGAACCCAAATGTTATGTCACCCATATAGAAAACAATCTTAAGGTAAAATAAAAACCAGCCAAGAATCTCTCTGATTCAGTGACCTAAAAAATAACAGTACAAGAACAAACATCTATGTGCTATAAAATCTTCTGAAAATACATTTTTCAAGCAAAGTTTTAAAACAGCCTGAAAAGATGCTCATCAGGAAGAAAGAGTATTAGCTAGGATTTGCAGCTTTAAATTCCATGAGAATTGTCAACTCAAGAGTCTGGACCACAATCCAATGCCAACCTAAACAGGCCTACTGGATTTCAACAGGGTTAGGTATTCTTAACTCTGCTGGATGCAACCACATTTAAAATGTATCCTTTTTCTTTGCTTGTTGCATTTTCCAGAAGGTATTACATAACTTGCAAAGGAAAATAAAAATGTGGTAACAGTTGTGATAAAAAGATTATGTTGATGCAACATTTGCTTGTGCACCTTTACACATTCAGCTGTAGCATCATGCTGTACAAGGATGCTCATCAAAATGGCCATTTGACAGCCAGCATCTAAAAGGTAACATGCAAAACAAAGATGTATGCCTTTTTACAGAGATGTTGCTAAAATGAACAGCTGCTCAGCTGCTTTAAAGAATAAGAAATACTACACTTAATTGATTGGAAGATTTACAGGCTGACCTCTGAGGATGCAATAATGCTCAGGAAGAATGATAAAAAATTAAGAATAATTTTAAGACACTTATAAGTCTTTATTTATGTGTGTACATCAGTATTCCCCAGCCCTGCAGATATGGTGGATTACAACGCTCATTCTTCTCAAGCAGGCCCAATGGTCAGGTTGAACAGAACAGGCCAATTAAGGATCATAGGCGAAACATTCCGTCTTTAACAGGTTACTAATGCTTTGCTAAAAAGAAACAAATGTTCACTAGCATAAATCAGATATTTGTGTACCATAAATGTATGGGAAGAAAAACAGAGTGCAAAAAATGTTCAGTCTGAAGAATGTAGTTACATGTCAAACTGTGGAACACCACAGAACATTGGATTTCCACTGCCTTGCTATTTAGGTAACATATTCTCAAGAAACACATCTGATGATGGACATGTCAGATGATGTGTTATTTCAAAATGTACCTGTACAAATAATTTGTTAAAAACCCTACCGGATTCAAGAATTCATATTGTCCTGGTATTATAATGGAAGCACCAATCTTCCCCTAATATGTGTGATCTCTGAGAGGAAACTGCCGAGCAGGAGATTGGAAAATGAACAGAGAAAAGCAATTTTTGCCCATATCATTTTACCTCGTGGAGCGTGAGATGTTTGCCATCTTTCCTTTTGGAGTCAAATCTGCCATATATTGCGCTGTACTTCCTAATCTCCTCCTCTTTGTGAGGGTCCTCATCACTCATCTCAAAGATATGACCAACCATCTTGGCCAGTTTTTTATTGATTTTTAGGAGTTCTTTCACTTCATTCAAGTCACTTTTGGGGAGCGTGGGAACCATGCGTTCAACACATTCAGTAACTGACAGAGCTGCCGCGGCATCCAATGTTTCTGAGTTTTCCTTTGGTGAGGCTGGAGAGCCAACATCTGCCGGGGAAAGACTGTGCTCGCTCTCTGTAGTGTGATGTCCCTGCCATAGTCTCTGGTCACTGCTGCCCTGCAGTGTTAAGTGTCCTATCCCATCAGACTTGCCTGCCCCCACGCTCTGAACACATGTTGTGGCAGCACATTTTGGAATCTTCAAGTGAGGCTCCCGTGTGCTACTGTTCCTGTCAAAACTATTGCATGATATTCCCAGCCAAGTTGGAGATCCTTCTGGTAACTTGTATATTGGAATGCTACTGACTGGTAAGGAAGTCAGAGGCTGGTTAAAAAGGCTGGGATTTGTGACCCAGTCTCTCAAGGCCTTCTGCAGTCTTCGGACATGAAGCGGTTTGCTAGCCATGCCAACGAGGGCCATAATCTCAAGAAACTCCTCTTCGCCTGCCTCACACAACTGCTGGACATCATCTCCTCCTTGCTGAATGAAGGCATCAAAGTAGAATAAGAGATTGGCTTTCTGTAGTATTCGATAAAGTTGCAACTCTCCAAGAGTTCTGGGCAACGCTGTTGCCATTGCGGACGAAGAAGCCTGCAAAAATAAAGCAGATGAGCAATGAAACAAATCTCCAATTCCAGATGTGTTTTTTTTAAAAACCCATTGCTCTTTGTGAACAATTTCATGGTTTGATCTCATTGGGTACAAGAGATGGAGTCCTAGGCTAGAAATTAGTTGGAACCCTATTAAACTATCAACTTGTCATGGGCTTCCAGGACCTGGACTCAGACTCAGAGTCTGAGCCAGCAGAACCTGCTCTGAGCCCTGGCACAGAGACCGTTACAGCAGCACCTGCAAAGCAGACACCCACCACAAGGACAGAGCAAGGGGCTATGACAGCCCCAGCAGGGAGCCCTGTTCATTTGGACACAGGAGAGTGACCTATCCATACCTACCTTCTCCCAGTGTAGACATCAAAAAGGGTCTCCTTCGTCGCTCCCAACAAATTTATGCCAAACAGCAATTAATCAAGCACCACCTGCACTGATCTTGGAACCTTTAAGTATGGAGCCTTTCCTCCTCTAGCTTTTGTCAGTAATTAACTGACCACTTTTCCTGTGCTCCCGTTTGCTGCCCTTGCCTGTGTTTCTGCCTTGATTTGTGTTTGTTTTGCATGCCTCTGATTTATGGACATTGTTGGGACCATTATTGCTTCTCATTTGCAAAGCTGTTTCCTTGCGGAAGTAAACTGACCGCTTAAGTTACTGCTGAGTTTCTGACCTGTGTTTGTTATCAGCTTCTCCTGGCTGCCAGCCCAAACCAAGCTTGGACACAACTCACTTAAGTGTCATTGGGCAAAGTCACTGACACAATTCCCCATCTATGGAATATATAATAGCCTCATATCATAGAGCAACTGTGAGAAGAACAAAGATAAAGGTTGATGGCTTTAGAAATGACAGAAGGAAATAGTTATGGCACCAAGGTATTCTTCTAGGAAAAGGGATGTCACTTCTTCCAGGAAAATGGATCTCACTTGGGCTGAGATCCAAAGGTGTTTACCACTTACAACAGCCATCTACTTCTCATAAGAAAGTTTTTTCCTGATGCAAACAACTTGCCAACACCCTATTCTACCAGTAAAGGAAATAAAAACTGTCTGCAGATAATCACTTCTCAGAAGCAGATGGAATGATTTTTCCCATGCCTGTGTGAAATCATCTAGTCTGATCCAGTGCCAAGGACTTCAAAAACCATAAAAAGCTGAGTGGATAACTGTGGTCTTTCAGAGGTTTTTGTCCCCCAAATCACATTAGCATAGCCAATGAGATGGTGGGAGATGCACTCCAAAAATATCTAGACAACCACATTTGCCCAGCCCTTGCACTATGCAATCTTTCCCAATCTGATGTCGTCTAGATATATTGAACTAGACTAGAATTCCTGGAATCTCTCAGATAGCTATGGTGGTCTAACATATCTGGAGAGCATAAAGTGGAGGACATCTGCTATAAGGTGCGATAGAAAAGCAGGTGTATGTGTGTCACTGATTTACAAGCCTCATCTCCAAGATGTATGTATAAAACTTTTCAATATTCAAATTCATTTAAATGATCAAGCACTTTTTAGTGCTCAGTTTCCAGCCCTTCCACAATTCATACACGGAACTGATCAGTCTCTTATTTCTCTTCCAATCAAGATATCTGACTACATGCTTGCCTTCCAAAGAAATCCCTTGGAAAAGTGTGGAATAAGCATTTCAGTGAATCCCATGCTCAAATTCTAAAGGTCCGACAAAACAAGGAAAACAAAATGGAGTATAATGCAAACTTTTACTAGTCAGTTTTTCCTAACATCTACAATGTTTCAAATACTTCCAATGTTGCTTAAAGGAGATTATTTAGCACATATTCTTCATGGAGCATTCTCTCATTCTTTCTCCCCAAAATTTAGAACAATCTGCTGCTGAGCATTTTATTTCCAACAGGCACAGCCTTTCCAAAATGTTTGTATTTCTAGCATAGAAACTCTGTGATCCTTGAGAAAAGAGAAAACTTCTTCATCTAAAAGACTTGACCCCTTGATCCCTTATTGTCTTAATTTAGAGGACAATACTATCACCTTCCCACCTAAATACTCTAAAGGCTGTTCCTGCCTGTTCTTGGAAGCTAAGCAAGATTACCTCTGATTAGTACCTGGAGAGGGGCACCAATGAACACGAGGTACTGTAGGCTGTATTTCAGAGGAAGAAACTAGCAAAATCACCTCTGAGTATTCCTTGCCTACGAAAAACCTATGAAATTCACGGAGATACCATAAGTTAAAAGGCAACTTGAAAGCATGTGTGTGTGTGCGTGCACGCGCATGCACACACACTATTGCCTCCAATGCCATCTGATGAATTCCATTATCAGACCTAGGAAGTCTGCAATTTTCACCCGGTCCCCTCCTTTCTGAATCACTTCATTTAAATACTAAGTACTGAAGAGCACTTAACAGTTTAAAACTACATGGCTAATTCCTGAGTACACACAAAACCAGTGTTGCTCCTCCTGAGCTTCTGCTTTTAAATTATTTAAATTATTTGCTTATCATCTCTCAGACCACAAGAGTACTTGAGGTGATGTACAAAACTATAAAAAACTACCTTTTCAAGCAGACCAAAAGAACCTTCCAGAAGTTTTAAAACATGCACACAATTAAAACTGCTGGAAAAGCCACCCCTCTTTTTAAAGACTGCAGACCATGGCCCTTTCTGCACCTTACCTTCTTCCAGCGCTGGGGTGTGGGGATCGCGTGAGCAGCCTCTGGCGAGAGGCTTTCGCGTCCCTGCTGCTTCAGCTCCGCATGAGCTGCCTGCTCGCGCAACAGCCCCCGCCTCTTCCTTCCACAGTGCAGCCTGGGAGTGTCCCAGGCTGCGCTGGGGCAGGAAGTGCGACCGGCACAGCGCCAGAGGCTCCGCACACCAGGCAAGTGCACGCAGGGCCCGGGAGCAATGCGCAATCGTGTACCATTTTCAGCTTCCAGCCAAAAATGAAAAGGTGCACGATCAGCACCTGCTGGACCCTGGAGCATCGCGCGATTGTGAGTGCGTCATGCAGATTGCTCCTCACAATTGTGCAATGCTCCAGGCGCCCTTTCGCATGGCAAATGCCATGCGGAAAGGGCCCATATGAAACAGTATAATGTTTGCTGCTTAATGAAACCAACCTGAACCAACGGGTTCAAATAACATGAAAAGAGATTCCACCCAAACATTAGTAAGAACTTAAAGAAAAAACCCTGTAAGAGTTGTTTGATAATGGAATAGAGTTTGCATGAGCATCTTTCAGGGTTTAGTTTTGCATTCCTGCATGGCAGGGGATTGGATTAGATGGCCCTCATGGTCCTTTTAACTCTAAGATTCTAGGATTCTAAAGAAAAGCAAGAGGGATAGAGCTAGTCTGACCTTCCCAAGTTGAGAATTCCACAGCCAGGGTGCCAAAACAACAAGGTCCTATATACCCACCAAATACATTAAGAAATGGGGGGCGGGAGTACACACTACAGTCAGCCCTCCGCATTTGTGGGTTTCACTTCTGCAGATTTGATTATTCACAGATTATTTGCTCTCACCTCTGGTGCCTCCCTATGCCATTTTTAATAGGGACTGCAAGCTTCGTGAGACTGAGGCCCTTTCCGCAGCTTACCTGCATCCAGCGCGGTCGTGCGGGAATCATGCGAGCAGCCTCTTCCATGAGGTTCTTGCGTCCCCTCTGCTCTGGCTCTGCAGGAGCTGCCCACCAGAGTAGAGGCTTCTTCCTTCCACAGCGCAGCCAGGTATTTTCCCAGGCTGTGCTGGGGGGGGGAGCACGAGGGCCGCAGCTCCAGAGGCTCCGCACATATGGTAAGTGCGCATGGAGCCCCGGAGCAATGCACAATCGCGCACCATTTTTGGCTAAAAGCTGAAAATGATATTGTGTGCAATCAGCGCCTGCTGGCCCTGGCAGCATCACGCGATTGCGAGGACATCATCTGAAATGCTCCTCGCAATCGCGCGATGCTCCGGAGGCCCTTTTGCATGACAAATGTTACGCGAAAAGGGCCTGAGAAACTGCAAAAGAGGCTTGTAAGTCCCTATTAAAAATAGTGTGGGGCAGCAGTGGAGGTGGCAGTAAGCCCCACCAGCCACCCAGTTCTGCCTTGTGAAGGAACTCTGATGCCTCAAAGGAATCCATGGTGGGTTGTATAGGGTGATCTTATTTTTTTCTGTATTAAATATGATTCGGGAGAGCCTAGAGTTATTCATGGTTTTTCCACTTCCACGGGGGTCCTGTGCTCCTAACCCTAGTGAATGTGGAGAGAGGACTATATAAGTTAAATTGTTAAACCAAAATTTTAAATCAAGGATGTACTGTCAAGCCACTTAAACAAGTTTTAGCTAAATATATATGGGGGAAGGAGGGGAAGACAGAGACTGATATTCTAACAAGAGCTGCAAAACCCACACAATTAATAATGCTAATAAAATGAATAATTTAAATTTAAAAAAAAGAAAAGAACAAGTTAAATGAAGCTTATTTTCAGCTCATGGCTGATGTGTTGACTGCACAGTTGTAAAAGCTACACTGTCATATCTAGTTAATTTAAATCCCACATTCTGTGGAACTTGTTTTTTAGTATTTCCAATTTTAATGGCAACAAAATTCATTTTGTAATAAAGAAATAATCTCTCATAAGATATTCAGAGCTCTTTAGACCCAATTTTGCAGAAAAAAGTTAAATGGGAAATTGACTGTTTAAGAATGTGAATATATTGCAATCCTATGTACACTTACCTAGCAATAAGTTCCACCAAATTCAATATAACCTTTTACTGAAGTATCCCACATGCAGGGGATTGAGGCGTACAATGATTTTTATATAGGGGGGAAAAAGTCAAAGGCAGCCAAACCACACAGAGCATGGAAGATTAAATGGTTTCTGTAAACCCATTACTGCCTTGTATGATTGGAAAGCAGCCATCAAACAACACTAAGCCACATTTAGTGACACCATGAAGAACTTTCTAGTAAGTGCAGATGTTGCTGTGCAAGACACCCACTTAAACAAGTTGAAAGAGCTACCTTCTTGATTTCATGGGAACTCTTCCTGAGAAAATAGCACTGGACTGTAAAACTACTATGTCCAATGACGGGATTTGCTCTCCAATACGAATAAAAGCAGCAGGACACAATCCAGTGAAAATTAAGGGTCTTTAAATTCTGTTCAACTCATAGAGCTCCTCTCTCCCCCATATGAAGTTACTTTTGGGCTGCGTCTCACAAAATGTCCTCATCAGCATAACCAGCATGGGATTTGGGGAGTTATAGTCCAAAAAAATGGATCCTCCAACCTTGAAAAAGTTGCTGGTTTTGGTGAAGGAAACCTCACATATTTGCTCATGTCCAAATTCAAGCCTTTCTTTAATACATAAGGAGTTGCTCCTCTTCAACGCTTTGAAAAAGCCCAAATCATAAATGTCTGCTTTCCCAAGATTTCTACTGTCCTATTTATATTTTTCAAAACAATTTTAAGCCACCATTTACATCCATTTTCTGATGCTGCAGCCTTTCTCTATGATTCACCAGCTTCACTTGATAAAAAAAGGCGTCTATGCCAAGCAGCACACTATATAATTAGTGATCATTTAGTAGAAGCTCTAGAGCGGACCTGCACAACTTGGCAGTAGGTAAGGGCCAAAATTAAATAGGCTAAACTTCTTCGGGCTGCAGATAGGTTTTTAGCACCTCACTTTCCAAGTAGAGTTAAAATAATGTTTTTGTTTGCAAAATAATTTAATCATTAATTATACTATAATGGTTAATTAATGGTTAATTAATTAACCATTAATTAACGATTAAACTATTTTGCAAATAAAATAAACCATATTATAAAAAAGGGAAATTTCAATTATTACACTTATTACTTAAGAAACAAAATATTACTTTAGTAAATTTGAATATATTTTTAAGGTTTTCTTACAGGTGGAGTCTTAAAAGGAGTGCAGCTATTCAATGTTGTATGACAAATATAGTATATTATTTGTGGACATATTAGCAACAGCAGTAGACAAACAACTGGGTCATCTATAAGCCGAAAATAAAATAAGAAATATATACATATAAAAAACCCCAAATAAGCTGTAAATGCAAAATATTTATATACCATGCCAAGGAGTATTTTTTACAGTTACCAGTGCTACATGTAAAAAAAAAAAATAACAAATACTGTGACATAACAGTTCCTCTGCACCAGGCTTAGGAAGATACTTTTATACAGAATGAAACCTGCTAGCTGCCCTTCTTAACTGGCACTGGTGGAAGAACAATCCGGGTCTCAAAACATCATCCTAGCACTGCTGAATTATGAATACTTTTGTTTGTGCATCTGTGAGTTCAAATCACTTGCCAACATATGGCAACTTCATGAATTTAGTAGTTTTCTTAGGCAAGGAATACTCAGAGGTGGTTCTGCCAATTCCGTGTCCTGAAATATAGCCTACAGCACCTGATGGTTGTTGGCGGTTGCCCATCCAAGTACCACCCAGAGCTGACCCTGCTTAGCTTCCAAAATCAGATGGGATCTGGTGCCTTTAGGATTTTTAGGCCTATATGAATATCTCAAACTTGTCATTATTTTAATTCTTCTTAAAAGTAACTGTACCTCATCCCTCTCGTTCTCCTCCCCAATCATGCTCAGGGCGGGTGGGAGAGGGGAGGGGGGGTGATCTCATCCCCTTTCTCTCCTCTTCCCCGCTGCAGGCCACACAGAATACTTGCAGGCCGTACCTTGTGCAGGCCTGCTCTAGAGACATCAGGTTCTGCCATGTGGGGAGTGTCAGGACTTCTCTCAGAGCAGTTAGAAATCCCAAGATACTACGGAAAGAGAAATGCCAAAATGAGAGATGTGCATACCTGAGGCAAGGTTGGGGGCAATGAAGAAACCTAGCATAAAGCAGTTTTCCATTCCATTTTTACGTTAGGACCAATGGAAAAACTGGAAATATGGAGGAACGCTAAAAGATACTCCCATGAAGCATGTACTTTTTTTGGAACAGAGCAGAATGCTTTTTAAGACAAGAGCCATTTCTGCACTACAGTGTTACAGTGCTGTTATTCCACTTTCAACATCCTGTGGAATCCCAGGGTCTGTAGTTTACTGAGGCCAAAGAGCTCTCTGGCTGAGAATTCTAAATACTCTTCCCTAAACTGCAAATCCCAGGATTCCATAGGATGTTGAAAGTGGAATAATAGCACTATAACAGTCTAATGCAGAAATGGCCCAGGTTTCATTTGCTCAAAGTATACAGCAGTAAGATGTTTAACCAGAACAATCTTCAGCATTAGAGAATGGCAATTTCTGTGCATACTGCAGAGTTCAGTGTTTTCAGTGTTCTTATATAGCTTAACTTGATTTCCAAAAATCCTGATATTGTAAGTGTGTTAAGACTCTGCTAAGTGACACTTTTTTCTTTACTACAAAATATGCAGTTTTGTTTACCAACTTCTATTTTTCTCCTACTTCTTAGAGAGCAACCATTAAGATAGATAGATAGATATAGATATAGATATAGATATGTATGTATGTATGTATGTTCTGAAGGGCTAGAGTACAACCTTTGAGTTTGCAGATCTCTCCAGGAGTGACCATACTTACAACACATTCACAATGCTGCTTCGAAACTGAAGCATATGTTCCTGATCACTCATAGCTGATCACACACAATTGCAATCCATGTGTTTAACCAGTGAGTGGCCCGCACTAAAAAGAATGGTTCTTTTTTTCTGAGTAAACATGTACAGGAGTCTTTTACACAAGTTCCCTCGTTGAGTAAGACAATCCATTTTCTTTTGCCAGTATTTACCAGTTTTAAGACTGTTAATAACTGCAAGCTGGACCCACACATACTTACAAAAAAAATCAGGGAGGTCTCTCCCCATTCAAACGTATAGTACCTCATACTGCCATGGACTTAGCACTGAATACCTCAAGCTGGTCATAATCCCCATCCTAGTTGAGCTTTCACTTTAAGACTGTAATCTTAGGCACACTGACTTGAAGTCTCAGGCAATTTCCGCCCTACATTGTTATAGTTCTATTATTCCACTTTGAACATCCTGTGGAATTCTGGGTTTTGTAGTTTACTGAGACCCAAGAGCTCTCTGGCTGAGAATTCTAAATGCCCCTCCCTAAACTGCAAACCCCAGGATTCCACAGGATGTTGAAAGTGGAATTGTAGCACTATAACTGTGTAGTGCGGAAATGGCCTCCATGAACTCAGTGGGACGTACTTATGAACATGCATGCATTCAGATGCATTGTACGTCTGATGTTTTGAGATTACTTAATTGAAAGGAACTTCAATGACAACTAAGGCTTTCCTCTGCCAATGACACAGACAGTATGTTAATATGCTGGCATGGGCTAAACTAATGTGACTCCAAGTAACTTTTAACAACTACGGATTTTTGTTTTGGTTTTATTTCATGCCACCCTGACCCCTCCCCCAGGTCTTCCACTCATAACAAGCATCACTCATAAAAGATGGGAGAAGAAAACTGAGAGCCAAAGATGGAGGAGAAACAGCAAAGGACACCTGAAGCGCAAAGGGAGTGTGAGAAGGAAAAGCAGCTGGCAGCCAGGTTGCACCGTGGAGCACCATGGAAACATAACAGGGCTCCCTCTGAAAGACAGAAAGCAGGAGGGGAACCACGGTGTAGAAAGCCAAAAGAAAAAGCCCAGATGACAGCAATTCTGTCCAACTCAAGCAGTATATAATGCAAACAGTATCTCTGACTTCATTTTCCTCATTTTAATCCAGGAATCTGGTTCTTCACGTACATATGTATATTGGTTAAGGCTGTTTAAATGCCTCTACGCAGGACTTTCAAAAGATTGGCTGATCACTGTGAGAACAGAATGATAGCCTAGAGAACCCTTTCTTCTAATCCAGCAGGACTCTTAATACTCTTTCATTTTGCCCTGCCCCATTCTATACATCAGCAGAAGAGACTGGATTCATATGACCACACACGAGGTACTGATTGTTTTAAATCTCAAACTACATATAGTTGCCACTCGTGTTCAGCAACCCACTAAGTGGAACATCAGATTTTCAACATGCCACCAAATTCTTGCAGGATGGAAGGGAACGGAATGTTTTGTGTCAGAACACCTACAAGTAAACAGCTTCCTGCACACACATCACAACACCAAGGCTGCACGAATCTGGCATGTCCTAAGACAGGGTCCGTGGCCCTACAAAAGTGGAAAACCTCCAAATCCCAGTAGTCCTCATTGGTCTTGGCCTGTGTGGTGAAGCACACTGGAAGTAGCAGTTCATCAAAATATGCTCACCCCGTTGAAAGGGCTGCTTTTCCAGTCAATGCTTGAAACATCACAAGTTAGGCATTATTTATAGAATTTCTATTATCCTCTCTGGGCAAAAGCAAATCTCTTTTGAACAAATCTTGCCAGAAAAAGCCCAAGACAGATTTACCCTAGCATCGCCGTAAGTTGGAAACAACTTGAAGGCACCCAACAACACCAACATGCAGTACTTCACAATTGGAGCTACTGACCTATTTCACTGTGAGTTATCCGGGGCTAAATAACCCAAGTGGCAGATACACATGTGTGAAAGAGCTCTTCATCATATTTGATTTGCAGGGAAGGACAAAGAGTGTTATGAGAAGTATCAAGACTGCACTTTCAGCCATGCCCTCTGGCAACATACGGTCCTCCCAGGCTCATCTCAGGTGGGAAATCTACAAGAGTTGTAGAATGCTAGGTATGAAGATTTTCCTGATGCCTGGAAACCCATATGCTTAAATTTCCCAAAATCTGAGGAAGCCTTCATGTGCAGAGGTTTACAGGTGAAAGCTTTCTTAACTGACACAGGGTTGGGGGAACGGGGATGAAAGACGAAGGGCCCAGAGAACTACATAACACATCATTAGATCTGTGCCACCCTTCACTATTCCCCTGAAGACATTTTGCCCTTTCATTCAAGTAACACAAACAGAGATCCCCTTTTAACTACCACATATATAAACACATATGCCTCTTTATAATTTCCCGACAATCTTTCCTAGAGATGCTGACAGCAAAACCAATCCATATATTCTGCTTACATTGTACCAGACATCTTTTAACTCCAGGTTTTTTTGTTTACCCCTTTCTTGACCACATGTTTTCTTTTCGTAGCTTCTGTTCTATGCTATCATCTATGACTGATTAAATATTTTTATTGTATTTTTATTGAGTTTTATATCAGCTACTCTGGAAAGCAGAAGGCTGAGCGGGGTATGTTGCTTGTCGATACATACCATCAAGTCGACTCTGACTTTCGGTGACCCTATTTTAAGGTTTCTTGGGTTTGCCATTGCCTTCCTCTAAGGCTGAGAGAGAGTGACTTGTCTAAATTCATCCAGTGGGATTCCATGAATGAGCAGGGTTTTTGAACCTCATCTCTTAATCTTAGCTCAACACTCAAACCACTACACTTCACTGGCTCTCCTAAGCAAGAGAATGAGGTACAAATCCCCTAAATAAAAGACAAATAAAGCTGAGCAGGGTATAAATCCCCAAAAATAAACAACTAATAAATATTTGAGGCTGATGATTAAAATTTATTTTTCCAAAGGGGATGCAGACAGCATGCTAAACAAAATTCACAGCACCAGCTGAGATTGTACACTTAACAAAAACTGCACAGAATTATTAAGATGATACTAAAGCAACCTGTTCTTTCCTACCTTCCCAGGTTCTCATAATTACAACAAGATTTTATGCACGATGTCCTTCAGTAATACTATTTTGCAGTGCAAACTTACAAGTATCTACTCAGAAGTAAGCCTCACGGGATTCCTCCAAGATAAATAGGCACAAGATTGCAGCCGAAGACAGTCTGGTATATGCTATAGATTAATGATCAAATGAAAGGCATGCCACCGATTTTCCTAAACTCCTTCTCCAAATCAACCATTTCAAAATAATAATTCTGAAAGTATCCATTTCTGTCCTGTTGTAGGGAACTGAAGGTTTCTATGGGTTTTGTGTGAAGGTTACAGGGTGGAGGTGTTTCTGCTGTGATGTTTTTTTCATGTGGGCGAAACAATATAGAGAAGGAGAACTCTTGGCGTGGGCTGCAAGGGTGGATGAATATGCATTAATCAGTTATTCGCAAGGCTGCCATGGTGGCAAACACAACTATGAACAAGTCTGTTTGCCTAAAGAGATGCTGTATGAAATTCTGAGCAATCAGGATTTTGCAATCAATCTATTGGCATCCTGAGCAGAAAGAAAATCTCCAAGACCCAAGCAGGTCACTTTTAAAGGTATATGCAATGTTTGCCTCCCAAACACCCCAATTCTACACTGAAACGAAGAGCCAAACTATATAGTATAGCGACTGTAAAACTTCTGCATCTTTAGAGATTTGCTCACAGGAGGCTTCAATTAGCTTTTCCTTCAAAATGAATGTCAAGTGGTAGGGGGACAGAAGAAAGAAGCTTGAGGACATTTTACAGCTTCCCCTCTCATGTTTGCACAGATGTCCACTGACTTACTATTCCTCCAGTTGCATCTGGCTAGCTTTGCAATGTTTTTGACTTTCCATGCAGCTAAGTACTCAGCATACAAAGTAAGTGAAAGTTGTGTTAGGGTGGAATGAGAGCAAACAAACACGATCTAGTTGCAGGAGCTCAAGCTGATAGAAAATCCTCAAACAAATTAAGTGGATGTCTACAACAGAAGGTTCATTCAGAGTCTATATGAAAAGATATCAGGGGCATCTTTAGGTTTCAGGTCTCCGTAATTGCTTCCTGAACCACCACAAAAGATAGAAATGGATCTAAAGCTTTAATCTGGAAAGATGCAATAGAAGCCCTCACAATCCAGTATCTATGAGACTTTATACGTACAGGTAGGAGTCTATAAAAAGCATAATACATGGAGTCTATAAAAAGCATGATAACATCTAATATTATCCCCACTGCCATTTGGTCTGACCTAAGCACAAGTTTAAACTTCTTACTCCAATTTAAGGCAAAGAGCAGGTCTAGAAAATAAGAAAGATTCCCCCAACGAGAGCTCAGAAAAGTCATTCTCTGGACAACAACATCTAGAATTAACCCCAACATCATGACCACTGGCTGTGTTGGCGGAGGAGGGGTTCTGGGAGCTGCAGTCCAAAAAAGTTACTTTTGACAACGCTGCCAAAAATGCCACTGAGTATTTTAGCATTGCAAAGATTCAGACAACTAACATGTTTGCTATATTTTTCTCAACACTTAACTGCATCTTTTCAAAAGCTTTGCATCCTCCACCAGCCTAGCACTTCAGTACAAAAGATTATAATTAGATGGCTCTTTGTTTAGTTCACATACTTCTAAGTGCTATACTTGATCTCAGCTTAGGGAAATAAATCTAATACTGATATTTTGATGAACATCATTTGCCAAAATATCAATCCCCAACTACTTCAAAAGAAATTGCATCCAGACGAATGGCAGATCTGTTTCCAAGGGGACATTTGCAAATGTAGGGCCATGGTACCAAATGACTTTTTTTTTTCATCCCTTATAAAAAAAATAATAATTCAGACTACCTCCCAAATAGCCATCTATTTTGAAAGGTGATTTTTTTTTCTAAATTGAGTAAACAATACAGCAAAAGGATATAAGGTTCTTTCAGCTACAGGGGGCAAAAATAGCATTTAATTCTGGGAAGAAACTGTATTTAAAATCTAACTATGATTTACTAAAGCTGCTTATCATACTCTGTTACTACAATCCACAAACTTTATAATATTCTATTTCAGTCACAGAATATGTGTCATATAACCTTTCTCAATATTCGTTGAGGGCAGCTGAATGATCAGTTATCTTTATATCAGTAAATAAAACTAGCCTCTCATCAGCCTCTGCAAGCATAGATGCACCACTTTAAATTGTGAAAATATATGTCTTATATTCTTATGTTTATTTTATTGGTTTTAAAGATAACAATAAAATAAGACTGCCTACACTTCCTGCATCCTACAGGGTGCATCCCGCTTTTGTTGTGTACAGTGTGTGCGTGTGTGTGTGTGTGTATACAGCTGTGAGTTCATCTGGAGGGGGGCGGGAAGACAGAATCACAAAGAATGCTCCCATTCAAAAATATTGAAGTTGGCTTTGGTTTTCAACTGCAGGGCGTGTCCATGCAAGAATGCATGGTGTCTTGCCACATATATGGGAGCATACACTTGCAGATCTCAGCTAGACTGAAGGCAAGCTCTTTCAAAGAAAACAAAAATTGAAAAGATGGTTGCCAAAAGGGCAGAGGGATACAAAGGTGAGCATCTGAGAGCAGCACAAAGCCATTTGTAACAATCTTTTTTTTAAAAAAAAAATACTTGGAGAATTTCAATGCATACCCAAATCAAGCTTCCCAGCTGCTAAAAAGTTCAAAATTTTAATATACAATTAAGCTATAAACCCAGTTGATAAACAACGGTAAAAGAAAATATCCAAAGTTTTGTAATATTTCTATGACGTTCCATTGCTCCCCCTCAAAACTTTCAGTAAAGACAAAACAAGGATATTTCAATACTTTCCTCCTACGCCCTCACCCTTTTTTTGGGGCTGGATTTCTCTGGGAATCATCCCCACACAATCCACCCACACACATGAATCCGCCCTCTCCTTCCGGCAATCTACAGAAGGAGGAACGAATTGCACAGCAGTGGCTATGAAAACACCCTATGGGGGCAAGAAAGGGGCACCGCTTCTTAACTCCAGTCTTTCTTTTAATCCCCTTCTGTCCCAAGCCTTAGATAAATAACATGGCTACTCAGGGAAGCCTGCACTGTAGTCTCCAGTTGGTCCATTCCTCCAAGCCCCTATTGTTATCATCAGTTTCACAATGCCCGAAAACTGCTAAGGCGGCTCTGAGGGAAAACTTCCACCAGAAGAGTGTACACTTGAACTTGAACAGAGTGTACGCATGTGTGTCCTCTGCTGAAGAACAGTATTCCTCTACAACTATAACACCGCACTCTTCCTATTCACACGTGGGTTTTACAACACCAGGTCACTCCTTGAATTATCAATTCGAGGTACAAGTAAAGCAATGAAGGGAGATGACACTGAGAGAGTATATCTGCAGCTGTAAATGTAAATATAAGCATATACATCTGTAGGTGTGCACGTGCATGTGTGTACACAGCAGGGAGAAAAAGAGAATGCTTATTCCGTTTAAAATCCGAATTTATCCACGCCTCACGATCTCTCCCACACTAAGGGCGCTACGGCTGCAATCCACCTGGCAAGCAGTAAGTCCCACTGCATTTCAAGGGGGTTTACTTCGGAGTAGGCGAGTGCACGAGTGACGGGTTTCCCGCGCGAGAAGGAATTCTGCCAGAGTTGGGGGACAGGGTTTTTTCTTCTTGAGAAGAAGTACTCCTCTTCAAACTGCTTCTTTCTGAGAGAGAATAATTTATGACAACGGGACTCCTACCCCCTGTCGCTCTACAACCGCGCTAAATCAATCCAGTTTAGGACACTTTTAGGGCGCCTCGGACACGCAAACGCAAAAAGAATGCCTCGTTTCGAAAGGCTGGATCAACAACCGCGAACTTCTGGGGCTCGACACCCCCCCCCCCCGCCCAGGTTTACCGGGAAGACCAACACATCCCGCGGCGCGGGGTTCCCGGCTCTCCCTCGGGCAAGCGCGCCGGGGAGCGCGGCTTCGCAAAGGCGGGGAAACAAAAGAAGGTGCCAGCCCGGCAGGGCGCGCGCGACCCGCTCCCTCATCGGCCGGGCACGAGCTCAGCCTCCGGCTCCTTCGCGCACCTCAGCCTGCGGCGGACGCGACGGCCGCCCAACTTGGGACACCCGCGCGCCACGCGGGTCCCGATTACTTACTTCTGCGCAAGCCGTCGCGAGCGGTGCTGCGGCTGCTGCCTCTCCAAATCGTTCCCCCGCCGCCGGGTAAGGTGGCTGCTGCCCCGAAGTTACGGCCCGGGTCCTCTTCGCCTGCGGCCAGCAGCCTTCTCCCTTCCCATCAGGGGGCGAGCTGGCTTCCACCCTCCAGGCGGCCCCCACAGCCCGGACTGGGTGCTGCTGGTAGTGCGGCGGCGGCGGCGGCGGCGGCGGCGGCTGCTGCTGCAGGGTTGCAGGGAGGGAACAGCAGCGGCGGCGGCGGCGGCGGCGGCGGTAGCAGCCTCCCCCTCCCCCGCCTCCTCCCCCGCTACCGCCACCGCCTCCTTGCCTTCCCCTCAGCCCGCACATCCACCACGGCCCCCCTCCCGCGCCGTCACATGGGGAGATTCCGCGCTGGCTCCCTCCTGTGCCTTGCGCCCGCGCCAGCCCCTCCCTCCCACCCGCGGCCGCGTGACGCAGATCCTGGCGTGGGCAGCCCGAGGGCGGGGGCGGCGGCCGGGCCTGGCGCGCGGCGAGGGCGCGGGGCGCCGCCTGGAAGAGAGCGCGAGAGAGGAGAGCGCCCGGGCGCGGCCTCCGAGCACGGGGTGTCCCCGGCAGCCCGGCTCGGAAGGAAGGCAGGGAGAGGCGGTCGGACGGGAAACGAGAACCGGCGGGTGGAAAAATATTATAATGAAGCAATAAGTAACATGGGGAAAGCAAGCAGCCCGAGGTGCGGGCTACTGCTGGGACGAGGCTGGACGGAGAAGGAGGAGCTCCACCCCCGCGCCTTCTTTCCGGGCAGTCCGCGGCTCCCGCTCCCCTGAGCCCCTGCTGTCAGGCTTGGCCAGGAGGAGGAGGAGGGCGCCGTGGAGATCTGGAGCTTTGACGAGTTACTTCTTTTATGGCAGCTCCTAGTATCTCTCCTAGTCAGTCTAAAGAAGGCGTGACGCTGTCGGGGTATTTCAGGGAGTTCCCCCCCCGTCCGATTTCCCCAGGTCTTGTTTCCTTTTCTGGGTCCAGTTCCACCCTACACTGTTATACTGCCATTATTCTACTGTCAACATCCTGTGGAATCCTAGGGTTTGCAGTTTACTGAGGCCAAAGAGCTCTCTGGCTGGTGTTACCCTGTGAACTGGGGGTCCCGGGAGGGACACCAAAATGTGCTCAACTAAAGGTGGGGAAAATCAGCTCAGAGCACTGCTTAGCGTTACCAGAGGCAGGGTAAGGTAGGGAGATCTTGAACCCTATGTCTACGGGGTCAGGTCGAGTCAAGGAGCACACAGAAGTTGAAGCAATAAATGATGTTTTATTACAAACACAAGCAAAACAGTGTATGCGGCACACTCGCACAAGATAACTAAAGAAAATAAAGGTTTGAGTGGTATAGAGGGATTTTTAGAGGGATTGCTGGTTTGGGTGATACTTCACCTGTCCTGAAGCCCGGAAAAATGGAGAGCGAGGCTGGGGTGCCATGTAGCTCAGCACGTGGAGCTGAGGGGAGGCTCGCCAAGCAAAGCGGCAGCAAGGCGGGATGAAACTCGGGAGCGATCCGAGGAAGGTCTCGGAATCAAGGGTTTTTATAAGGAGAATGTGACTGCAGGCTATGCCGTATTTGGGGGAAGACAATAGATTTGGAGTTGGAGACAAAGCCTCCGAAAGGTCAGAATCTGAATGATTGAGTTATCACAGAGGTTCTCAACAGAGTAGCCGGTATGCAAACGCAGAGTACTGGGTATTGTATAGGTTACCCATCAAGCTGCCAGCGCGGGGCAGAGGCTCTTTTGTAGGTTGCGTGCATACCTAATTAGAGTACTTGCCTGGAGGTCTCCTAAAGTAGCAAGTCAGCTATTTTCTGGCCTGCCTGTATTGTCCAGGAATATTACAGCGATTAACGGCCGAGCTTGGTGGCGTGCTTGTCCGGTGGCCTCGCAAGCACGTGGAGGGGAATAGAGAAGTGAAGCCGAATTGTGATATCAAAAGGATATCTTTTAATATCCCCAAAGCTGGGACTAGCCAGGTCAGTAACACTGGGAATTGTAAATGCCCCTCCCTAAACTGCAAACCCCAGCATTCCATAGGATGTTGAAAGTGGAATAAGAGCACTATAACAGGCTAGTGCGGAAATGGCCTGAGAATGAAGTATGGCTTAAGTTAGTTGGTTCATTAATCGGCCTGGTTTCTTTGGGGGCATGCTTTGGAGCCCATTCTGCTTCCAGAATACTCCCGTAGATGTATCTGCAATGCCAATCCCGCGTCAGGTTTCACTGAGGTTTATTCAGCGAAAGTCAGTGAAATTATTCAGAACTTGGAAAAGGAGAGGATTGCCCCTTCCATTTGGTCCTTTCGTCCTTCTTTGCTATCCTATGAAAGCAGGTTGCCGTCCAACAAAGCTTGCGCCAAATCAAACGTGTTAGTCGCGTTTAGTTAGCCTCAAGATCTTCCCTGCCCCCCATCCCTTGGCAGCGAAGGTCTTCCCGCCTACCCTCGGAAGCGTCTCTGTAAGAGCACTCCCTTGTGTCCCTATTCCGAAGTGAGGTCCCACTAATCTCAGTGAGTCTTGATCTCCAGTATGTGGGTGGTGGGGTGCAG
This sequence comes from Cyclura pinguis, assembly GCA_030412105.1. NCBI lineage: Eukaryota > Metazoa > Chordata > Lepidosauria > Squamata > Iguanidae > Cyclura > Cyclura pinguis. The sequence goes on from CM059599.1 coordinate 209,919,886, forward strand.
CAGCTTGTTTCTCTTCACTCCCCTTTCCACAAGTGTATCCATTCGGTTGGCGACGGTGCTGCCAGCTGTAATCTGGTTTAATTGTGTTAAACTTACTGTCAGGTAAGTGTATAGTGAGACTACAGTCATAGCTTGTGGCTTTATTGTACCAAAATGCCATACCAAACCTAGAAAAAATCAGAGAACTATCCTTCGTTCCACTTCTGCTTGGCTTCAAAGCTGGTGGAAATTTTCTGACCAATTGCTAGGTTTCCATTCATTGTTCTTCTTGTTCCAGTGCCTCCTCTTAAATGCCCTGCTGTTTCATAGAATCATAAAAATGTAGGGTTGGAAGAGACCACAGGGGCCATCCAGTCGAACCCCCTGCCATGCAGGAATACCCTCAAAGCACTCCCGACAGATGGCCATCCAGCCTCTGCTTAAAAACCTCAAAGGAAGGGGACTCCACTACACTCCGAGGCAGCATATTCCACTGCCGGACAGCCCTGACCGTCAGGAAGTTCTTCCTGAGGTTCAGGTGGAATCTCCTTTCCTGCAGCTTGAATCCATTGCTCCTTGTCCTGGTCTCTGGAGCGGCAGAAAACAAGCCCTCTCCCTCCTCTACATGGCATCCCTTCAAATATTTAAACATAGCTATCATGTCCCCTCTTAACCTTCTCTTCTGCAAACTAAACATACCCAGCTCTCTAAGTCTATCTTCATAGGGCATGGCTTCCAGGCCCCTCACCATTTTGGTCGCCCTCCTCTGGACCTGCTCCAGTTTGACATGTCCTTCTTGAATTGGGATGCCCACAACTGGACACAGTATTCAAGATGAGGTCTAACCAAAGCAGAGTAGAGTGGTACCAGTACCTCCCTCGATCTAGACACTCCAATTGATGCAGCCAAGAATTGCATTGGCTTTCTTGGCTGCCGCATCACACTGCCGACTCGTGTTCAGCTTGTGGTCTGTTAAGACTCCTAGATCCCTTTCACACATACTGCTATCCAGCCACGTGTCCCCCATCCTATATTTCTGTATTCCATTTCTTCTACCTAAGTGTAGGACCTTACACTTCTCTGTGTTGAATTTCATTTTGTTAGCCTTGGCCCAGCTCTCCAATCTGTCCAGGTCATTTTGAATTTTGATCCTGTCCTCTGGCGTATTAACAACCCCTCCCAATTTGGTGTCATCTGCAAATTTGATGAGCATGCCTTCTATTCCTTCATCCAAGTTGTTGATGAAGATATTGAACAGCACTGGGCCCAGGACAGAACCCTGTGGCACCCCGCTAGTCACTTCTCTCCAGAATGAAAAACAGCCATTGGTGAGCACCCTTTGGGAACGGTCAGTTAACCAGTTACAGATCCACCTGACAGTAGCCCTGCCGAGCCCACATTTTATTAGCTTCTTTGCAAGAATGTCATGGGGAATTTTGTCAAAGGCCTTACTGAAATCGAGAAATCTAGAGCAAAAGCAGCAATTAGATGGACCTCCACATGATGTTTCTTCCTCTCCTAATCTTGCTTCTTTCAACATCCCTCTCTCTTCCTCAGGCTCAGGTCCAAAATTCATCTCCCTCCCGGTAGGACTCAGACTGGGGGGGGGGGAGGAGAGGTGCAATGCATCAGGGAAATAGCTTTTCCAAGAGAAGACATTCTCCAGAATAACTGAGTGGCTAACTGGACATTGGGAGTTGCCCAAGGCCAGGGGTAGGAAGGATGCAGCCGGCTAGAGGCTGATGAACTGCAAATCCCAGCAGCCCCAGCCAGCATAGCTAATAGTTTGAACTGATGAGAAGTGCAACTCAGTAACATTTGGATGGCCACACTTTGCCCATCCCAGCCTACTTGTTGGATCTAGAGCAAAAGCAGCAATTAGATGGACCTCCACATGATGTTGAACTGCAACTCCCAGCATTCCTCACTGTTGATAATGCTGGCTAAGATGAGGGAGGTGTAGTCCAACAACACCTAAAGGGTTCCACAGTTTCCCTCCTCATGTGGAGTGAGTCATAAAGTATAGAGCAGCAGTTCTAAAACCCCAGCCATTGCAGTTTCCTTACAGGAAGGTCGATGAAGGCTTGAAGAAATGTTATGAGCTTTTACGGTTAGAATAGGAGAAAAAATGAATGAATGGATGGATGGATGGATGGATGGATGGATGATAGACAGACAAAAGGACGATCATACATAGATTTCAGAGAGGATGAGACTTTTGTCAGTAATAGATATCATTTGTACAAAGTTTCATTACAATATTTCAAATTTTTCAAAAGTCATGAAAATAACTTTTTGATAGGAAAAAAAATGTACTCAGCATTTGCTGCTTCTACACGTGTAGAGAACATGCAAGTGACTGACGCTCAATGGCTAAGAGACAGCGTATGACATTTCTTGCTACCACACATAAAGCCAGAAGCTAGTTTTGCAGCTGCACCGAACTATAGTGTTGTCCATGTTGTGCCACCATATTCTTGGAACATCTGTTGCTTCCCAAAATTCTGTAGCTGTGTTGAGAATGTTCTTGAAGAAATTCATGTATAAAAGGAAGATCATGTTCTTGGGAAGAGAGTAGAAGTCAGCCAATGTGAGTGGGTGTTCAGATGGACTTCAGGGTGATAACTGGATTATTGAAGATGATTCTAGTTCTCAAATTTCTGTGAATAAATGAGTTTGGTTATTGTCGAGTAAAGTGACTTTTTGATGTTATCATGGTGAATTTCGTAATAATACATTTTTGGCTGAGCCTCAGAATGGATCACTGACTGAATTTGAAACATAAAAGTACCGATAATGTTGATGAAGATGCATCCTGTCCAAAGCAAAAGGAAACTTCTTCCAGTCATCTTTAAAAATGCCACTGTTACAGCAAGGAATATTTGTTGATTGGCTTCATGTGTACAGGCCTAGAGGACAAGCAACTACCACAGTGTGTGTTATGCCATGAAGCTGTCAAAGTTACAAAGACACCTTGATAATAAACATAAGAACATGCCAGAAAGAGCATAAGGGGGTTTTTTTTCACGTTTTTTTTTTTCTTCAAAAGCAGGAGCTGACTGGATAACAGTATGTGTGAAAGGGATCTAGGAGTCTTGACGGACCAAAAGCTGAACATGAGTCAGCAGTGTGATGTGGCAGCCAAGAAAGCAAACACGATTCTTGGTTGCATCAATTAGGAGTATGGTGTCTAGATCAAGGGGAGCAGTGGTACTACTCTATTCTGCTTTGGTTAGACCTCATCTGGAATGCTATGTCCACTTCTGGGCATCTCATTTCAAGAAGCATATTGACAAGCTGGAACGTGTCCAGAGGAGGGCGACCAAAATGGTGAAGGGTCTGGAAACCATGCCCTCTGAGGAGCATCTTAGGGAGATGGATATGTTTAGTCTGCAGAAGAGAAGGTTAAAAGGGGACATGATAGACATGTTTAAATATTTAAAAGGATGTCATGTTGAGGAGGGAGTGGGCTTGTTTTCTCTTGTTCCAGAGACTAGGACAAGGAGCAATGGATTCAAACTAAAGGAAAAGAGATTCCACTTAAACCTCAGGAAGAACTTCCTGACAAGTCAGAGCTGCTCGGCAGTGGAATATGCTGCCTCGGAGTGTGGTGGAGTCTCCTTCTTTGGAAGTTTTTAAGTAGAGGATGGATAGCTATCTGTTGAGAGTGCTTTAATGTGTGTTCCTGCGTGGCAAGGGGTTGGACTGGATGGCCCCTATGGTCTCTTCCAACTCTATGATTCTATGAGCTTTTGGAAAGTAAGAAAATGGTTTCAAAAGACTGCAACTTGTTATAACACTGAAAATCAGGAAGGGTCACCAGTTTCTCAGCTAACTACAAAAACTGGAAAACCACACAAAATAGCTGATATTATTTGCTATAAAAATCATGCTTTTTGCATTGATCACAAAGGACCATTCCTTAATACCTTTCTCACATGAAACAGTTAAGAAGCAAATTAATAGTTTGCCAGCCAAGATCAAGGAACAGTTATTAGAAAGAATTCTCATAGCCCCCCACACACAATTTTTCTCTGCAACTGGAAGAAAGCACAGACAAAACAAACAAAACAATCTTATTGTGCTACATTAGATATGAGAATATGAGCATAAGAAAAATGTTTTTGAAGACATATTGCTCATCTCCTGATTGGTACACACTACAGTTGAAGAGGTATTTAACAGCTTATATGAGTTTATAACATCTTATGCCATGAATTGGTTGAAATATGTTGGAATTAGCACAGATAGAACACAAGCAATGCCTGGAAAGCTTACTAGACTTGTAGCACAGATTTAGGAAATCATATCATTGGTGACTTTGTATCACTGCTGCATACATAGAGAAGCTCTAGTTGCTAAGAAGATACCAGAAAAGCTAAAGGAGATCTTCTTGAATCAGTCAAAATTGTCAATTTTATAAACAAATCACTGAATTCAAGATATGGACAATGAACACCATCAACTTTTGCTACACTGTGAAGCTCATTGGCTATCACAAGGTAAGGTTTTGTCTCATTTTTTGGAACAGAGAGACAGAATAAGAGAAATCTTCCTGGAGCAGCAATTTCACCTCAGTGATCATTTGACAGATTTTTTTTCCTGGTTAGTAAAATTAGCATATCTTTCAGATATCTTCACCTATTTAAATATGCTCAGCTTAAATCTTCAAAGAGAAAAAATTACAGTTTTTCAAGGTTAAGACAAGATCAAAGCAATGATGAAAAAGTTGGAATTGTGGCATCATTGCCTGTTGAACTGAAACTATGTTTCCAAACCTCACAAATTATCTTGATTCTACCGATGAAGAGTTATCTGAGGAGGACACATCACTTATCATGTAATATTTTAAAGATTTGCCATGTAGTTTCCATGAATATTTTCCTGTTCCTGATGCAAGCAAACGCTGGATTAGAAATCCATGTTCAGTTAATGCATACGAACTAGAGGGGCTCATAGCAGCAGAGGAAGATAAGCTCATAGAAATATCCACAGATGGTGCTCTGAAACTGCAGTTCTCAAGGAACAGTCCCTTCCAAATTTCTGGGCTTGCTTATGGACAGATTTTCTGGAACTATCAAAGAAGGCTATGAAAATATTGATGCCTTTTATAAGGACATACTTCTGTGAAAAATCATTCTCTGCTCTTGTTGATCTTAAAAATAAATATAGAAACCATTTGAAAAACAGAGCCAGAACTCAAAATACAAGTTTCAGCTAATAAGCCCAATATAACAAGACTTATAACCAAAATGCAGGACAAGTCTTCTCAATTAATTAAAATTAACTATTAATATTAGGTCATGGTTTGGTGTTCAGGTACTATTATTTTAAATATGTATGAGATCGTTTCAATAAAAATATTACAGTATGCATTTACTTATTTCTCCCTTCTCTCCAAATCTGAAGACCCTTGATAAGCCACTTTAAACAAATATTTGATGCAATTTAGGGTTTTGAATCTTGAGTTAAGTCTTGGTGGTCCATGGCAACAAAAGATATTTAAAGTGTTACCCTGTTTACTGGGGGTCCCGTGAGGGACACCAAAATGTGCTCAACAATAAGTGGGGAAGATTAGCTCTGAGCACTGCTTTAGCGTTACGAGAGGCAGGGTAACTTAGCAGGATCTTGAACCCTATGTTTACAGGGTCAGGCCGAGTCAAGGAGCACACAGAAGTTGAAATAATAAATGTGGTTTTATTAAAAACACAAACAGTGTATGCGGCACACTTACACAAGATAACTAAAGAAATAAAGGTTGGAGTGGGATAGAGGGGTTTTTAGAGGAGTTGCTGGTTTGGGTGATACTTCACCTGTCCTGAAGCCCGATTGGAAGCGGAGAAGCTGGGGAGCGTGGATCTCAGCATGTGGGGCTGAGGGGAGGCTCGCTGGACAAAGCGACAGCAAGGCGGGATGGAAGCCAAGAGCGATCCAAGGAAGCGCTCAAAGTCAGGGGTTTTTATAAGGAGAACTGTGACCACAGGCTAGGTCGGACTTTGGGAAAACAATAGATTTGGGGCTGGAGACAAAGCCTCCGAAAGGTCAGAATTTGAATGATTGAGTTACAGCCAAATTGTCAATAGGATAGCCGGTATGCAAACGCGGAGTACTTGAGCGTTGTATAGTCCGATCATCAAGCTGGCAGCTCTGGGCAGAGGATCTTTTGAAAGCTGCGTGCATACCTAATGGAGGTACTTGCCTTGAGGTCTCCTGAAGCTGCGAGTCGGCTATTTCTGGCCTGCCTGTATTGTTTTGGAATTATTACGGCGATTATCGGCCGGGCCTGCGTGCGTGCTTGTCTGGGGGCCTCGCAAGCACCTGGAAGGGAATGGGCATGTGAGGCCGAATTACTGATATCAAGAGATATCTTTTTATATCCCCCAAAGCTCGGGCTAGCCAGGGCAGTAACAAAAGGGGATCTGTGGTAAAGAAAAGGTTAAGAACCTCTGGTGTAAAGTGAGTAAATTCATTGAAAGCAATAAGACCTGAGTGCCGATTGATCCCAATAGGTTTACACTTAAGTGTGATTCACTCTGAATTCAAGCCTAGCAAAGCTAAACCTGTGATAAACCAGAATAGACTTGACTGTACACCCACATTTCATACTGTAGTGCTGCTTGAGGGCCATACGTTGTCAGATTTTAGAAGAAAAAAATGTATATTTGAATGTTCTCTCATCTCAGAAGTTCCCTCCCTGTGGAAGGCTAGCACTGCAGCAGGGTGTGTGGATAGCCTCTCTAGTCACCAAGAAGCACCAGAATTTGTTGCGTCTGGATGGAGTTGGCTTTGTCATGTTTTTGTTGGGAGACAATAAAATTCTTCTCTAGCTGCCTGGTAGTTTGCTGCCACCACCATACCCACCCTGATCACACCTGATTTTGTAAGCTAAGCTGGGTCAATCTGGTGAATACTTGGATGGGAGATGACCAGATAATCCCAGAGACCTCTGGGCAGAGCTAGGAAAGAATCCTGAGTAAAATCCTACCAAGCTTCACCTGCCAGTTGGAACTGACAGTAACAAGCTGGATGAACCAGTGATCAGACTTTGCATAATTAGCTCTTTACATCCATGTATCTATGTGAAAGCCTTCTTCAACCTGGCACTTTTCAGATGTGTGAAACTATAACTCCCACTGTGGTGGTTGAAGTGATGGTAATCGTAGTCCCTTACAATGGGAAGTCACTGTTGTGTAAGGTTGCATAACATGGTTTTGGAGGTCAGGTTTAAACCCGCAGAATCACACAGCAAGGAAATAACACCATAGTAGAGAGTGCAAGAATTTCAAGTGTAGATTCTCATATGTGACAGTAAGATGTCATTAGGAAATGTTTCTGTCCATGAGGATAGAACGAGTCCAAAATGTCACTGCTGTCCCATTGATGTCAATGGATCTACTCGAAGCATGAAACACTGTCAATGTAATTTGTGTCAAAATGACTAAATAGAAATTCAAATTAAGTCCACGAATATCTTATCATTCATTACTTTAATACAAAGAGGAAGCCAGTAATTAAGGTATTTTAGGGTATATGTCATAGAGGGAAAAGAAGGATTTATTATGGTTTATTTAGAATATCTTTGCTTATCCTTCTGTCTGGCAATGAAGAAATAAAAACAACACCTAGAATCAAGCTGGAAGGGACTGCAAGGGCCATCTGGTCCAATCCCTTTCCATGCAAGAACATGTAACTTAAACACTCCTGAAAAACAGCCTTCCAACCTTTGGTTGAAGACCCCCAAAGAAGGAGATTCCACAACTCTCCAAGGCAGTATCATGCCAAGCAGCTCATACAGTCAAGACGTTCTTCCTAACGTTTAGATGGAATTTATTTTCTTGTAATTTGAGTCCACTAGTTTGTGTCCCTGGAGCAGCAGAAAACAAACTTGTTCCATGTTCAACAATGACATCCCATCAGGCATTTAAATACAGCTGTGATTTCACCTCTCAGTCTTCTCTTCGACAAGATATATATATCCAGCTCCTAAAACAGTTCTTCATAGGGCTTGATTTCCATTTTTTTTACCACCTTGGTTGCCATCCTCTGAACATATTCCAGCTTGTCAATATCCTTCTCAGACTGTGATGCCCAGAACTGGTCACAGTATTCCAAGTGAGGACTGACAAAAGCAGAACAGAGCTGCAGTGCTACTTCCTTCAATATGGACATTGTGATCCTGTTGATGCAGCCTATAGCTGAATTAGCTTTTTTGGCTGCTGTATCACTCTACTGACCCATGTTTAGCATATGGTCTACTAAGATCTCTAGATCCTTTTCGGAGGTACTGTTGTCAAGCCAGGTGTCAACCCCCCTATATTTGTGCATTTCATTTTTTTCTGCCTTGATGTAGTACCTTATCTTTATTGCTGTTAAAATTCATTTTCTTAGTTTTAAGCTGGCTCTCTAACCAATTAAGGTAATTTTGAATTCTGATCCTGTCCTCTGGAGGTATTAACTATCCAATTTAGTTTGGTGTCATCTCCATATTTGATCAGCATACCCTCTACACCATCATCCAAGTCATTTATACAATACCAGGCCCAGGACAGACCCTTGTGGCACCCCATTAGTCATTTGTCTCCTGGATGAAAAGGAACCGTCACTAAGCATTCTTTGAGTTCAGTCTGCCAACCAATTTCAAATCCACCAAACAGTAACACTATCCAGCCCACATTTTCCCTGCTTGTCTGCCAGAGTATCCTGGGGACCTTGTTAAAGGCTTACTGAAACCAAGGCCATTTCTGCACAGGGTGAGGGAATCACCCCGTGCCGGTACTTACTGGACTTCTTGGCTCCACGCTTAGGTCCAGGCTGGTCCAGAGTAGTGTGTGGCCACTGCTCCACACTGCTCCAGGGACGAAAATGGTGGCTTCTGGTTGGTCGAGGCTCTCCACCAACCGCTGAAGCTCACCAGCCTAAAGCCCACCCCCGGCAGATTGCAGGCTCGCACTGGTGTGAGCCTGGAAATCTGCACCGGAGCACGGGCATGGAGTGGTGCACTCTGTGCTTTTGAAAGACTTGTTTCAAGTGGTCTTTCAAAAGCACACTGGATGACCACTTCGGGTCATTCCGGAGCGGGCTGAGGTGCGGAACTACACTAAGTAGGTCCGACCCAGTCCGCTCCCAGGTGCAGACATCCTCCCTGGAGGACGCTCTGCACCGTTTCTTTAAGCCCGTGAGGAAATGGCCCAAGATATACTACATCCAGAACAGTCCCTTGATCTATTAAGCTTGTAACTCAAAAAAATAAGAAAGAAAGAAACCCAGAGAAAATAATTTTGGCACGACTTGTTTTTGAGAAATCCATGCTGACTTCTCATAATCACAGCGTTCTTTTATAAGTGTGTATATACTGACTGTCTAATGAGTTGTTCTAGAACCTTCCCTGATATTGATATCATAAATATGAATACAAAATACAAATGAATAAAAATATATCAATATAAAAGTTAAAATCTGTGTGTTTCAAAGAATTTTGTAAAAAAAAAATTACTGGACAATTTGAAATTCTAGTGTGGAAGAAGACTTTGAGGACTTAGATTATTTTTTTCCCTTCCTAAATTAAACATGCTAGCATTGAGAATATGGATGAATTAGAGAGCACAAGCAGAGAATGAAATATTTTCCCCACTCAGTAATGCTCTGGTGGGTAAAGGATATAGCAAGGGTGGGGAGACTTCTTCAGGCCCAGAGCTGAATTCAATTTCAAAAATATTCTCAGTGGGCTTCATTCCATTCTGTATGTGGGCAGAGACTAGAGATAAAAATACCAGCAACCTTTTGCTTAAAAGTTTTTGCCACCAGCAACTAAAGGCAAAGGAGAGGCATTTCACACTTTTAGAATGAGAAAAAAAAGCCATAACAAAAGCTGGGAAACCGGAAAGGATGGTGTTATAAGGAAAAGAGTGACCATCTGGGGGAAATACTGGAAGGGCTAGATTTACCTCCAATGGCCTGAGGTTCCCCATCCAAGATATACAGTATAGCCTAAAATGTTAAATCTGATCTTTTTCCCCCCAAATAAATAGATAAGATATTTTGAAACATTGCTTCCAGCATCTGGCAATGGTGTTGGGGGTATGTGGGAGAATTCTGAAACTTTTGAAAGTGAATATTTTATTTAAATTATTTTAATGGTATATAACTCCCCTTGAAAACTGTATAACTTTTAATTTATGTCATAACTATTACTGGCGTTATGGCCAACTGTACACTTTGCATGTCATTCGGAAATGTGAGAAAATCATTTACTGTCTCCTACCATAAACTCCTGAAAAAATTATAAGGTAGAAAAATTTCTTAGAGATCCTGTCAAGAGTTTTAATGAAATGCTTCAAAGGCTGTGTGAACAAAGAAAAATAGAAGATGGTCATTCATCTTCTTACTTCTGTAAAAATAGATATTTTTACACTGTAAAAGTAATATGCTCCCCTTCCTCTCTCTACTTGGTTTTACAGAATAAAGAATATAGCAGTGATGATTAAGCGTAAGCATTATATAACAGCAAAAGAGCACAATAGATAATGATAATCGCTTTGTTCCCCCCTCCTCAAACGAATGCCCTTTATCATGATTTGGAATGACAAATTTCATGGTGAGATATGCTGTTCCGCTGTGTGTTTATGTTAATTCAAAGCTGATCCAAATTTATGAGTTAGAGGTTTGTGGATGTATGGATTATATGAATGTTTTTATTATATTGCATTGACAAAAAAGAACCAGTGTGGTATAGTTGTTTGAATAGTAGACCAGGACACTGGGAGACCTTTCCGCACTACAGTCTTATAGCATGATCATTCCACTTTCAACATCCTATGGAATCCTGGGGTTTGCAGTTTAGGGAGGGGACGGTTGGCCCCTCCCTAAACTGCAAACCCCAGGATTCCATAGGATGTTGAAAGTGGCATAATCGCGCTATAAGACTGTAGTGCAGAAATGGCCCAGGGTTCAAATCTCTGCTCGGCCATGAAAATGCATGGGGTGACCCTGGGCGATATACACTCAGCCTCAAAGGAATGAAAGGGCAAAACCCCTTTGAACAAATTCTGCCAATAAAACCCCTTGACAATGTCACCCTAAGAAGGCACACAACAATAACTGACATTTCCTAGCAGTGTTCATTTTCACATATGTTTCTTACTAATTCTCTAGTACAGAGAGAGGGAGAGAGAGAGAGAGACCAACCAACCAACCTGTACTAGGTTTTATGGACTTACTTGGAATTGATACATGATCTCCCATAGTGAACATTATGGGGCTATAATTATGTAGTGTGAAAGATCTCAGGATCAGGTGTGATCAGGATGTGTTCCGCTCACATTTAGGACATTGTTGCTCTCTGTAAGAATGTTCCCAATTGCAAATTTTTCCTCCTTCCCATCTAAGCATGAGTGGCACCCTTATTACCCTAAGAGGTGGGGGACCTTGAGGTCTACCTGCAATCACGGTGTCTCCTTAGAAATACCAAGAATTATAGCCCAAAGGAGGCCTGCAAGAGGAGGGTAATGGCAGGATCTTTTCAGCTGTGTATGCCACTATTAACTGTAGAGAGGATTCCCGTTAAAAGGTTACACAGAGTATTTTATTGGGAATTAACAAGCATACAGAAATCAGATGCTCTCAAGAACCATACAGGGCTATCGGAAAATGAGGCAGGAAGGGCTAGACAGAGAAAGAGATTGGTTGGAAAGGGTGATAGTTACCAGTCCTGAAGCGAAGGTTGAAGCAAAATGGTTCAGATAGTGCGTCTGAGCGTAGCACAGAAGAACAGAGATCTGGGAGCTACGTTCGATGTCTAGAGTTCTACAATTTACTGGGGGGTGGAGCTAGGGTTTTATACCCTATTTCCTGCCCTGAAGGAGGGTGCATGGAGAAGGCAGTGATGGCTTTCTCACAAGGTTGACAGAAGAGTCCAGAATGGGCTGATTGTCTAAACTTTAGCTGACAAAACATTGATGAGAGTCCTGACAATCTCCTAATGTTTTGGTTAGGTAGTGTGAATAGGGAAGGTGTCTGTAGGATATGCTTCCTGGTTGTTTCACCTGGGCAGTTTGCCTACTATTGTTTTGAGAAGTGCTCACAACTTACAGCTTTTGAGAGGATTATCCCAAGCCCATTAGTATCAGGCCTTCCGATCTAATCCTCTATGAACTTATGACCTGATCATGTCTGAGGTCATCCTGAGCTGGCATACGCATGCAGCCAGTGCACTTTCAAGCATGCGTTTCAGCCATTAAATATGTCCAGTTATGAAAATAGCACATCCTGCAGAGTGGGGGTGTATGGTGTGGTAATACCCATTCATTTACATTTGGAGAAGTGAAGGAGCAATCTCAGTCAAAGACACATTAAATCCTAACATCCCCAGTGTGGTCTTGCAGGCTGCAGCCCAAGTACTTTGTCTCTTAGTCCTGAATGTGAGCCACTAAATCCCAAGCCTGCTGTCCCTGGTGTAGTGCCTCATACTGAGAGGTGCAGCAGTGTTTTGCCGTGCAGTATAGTGTTGGTAGCCCATCTGCAGTGGGATGAGAATGCTATTTTCATGATATCTGTTAGTCACCTCCCCCTACCATCCTCCAAAAACCCCAAAGAAAATGGTATATTCTGCTGTTTAAAGCACATATGGGGAGACTTTCTTGTCCTAAGGGTTGGACTGATGCTGGACAAACACCTTGATAGTCATATGCCAAAACAGGGTGCACATCTCAGTCTGGAAGCTAAGCAAGGTCAGCCCTGGTTAGTACTTGGATGGGAGACCAGCAACAAATACCAGGTGTTGTGGGCTATATTTCTAAGGAAATCAACAAAATCACCTCTGAGTATTCCTTGCCTAACAAAACTATGAAATTCATGGGGTTGCCATAAGTCAACAGGCAACTGGAAGCCCTCCCCTCCCACACACTGTATCAATCACTTACTTACTTGCTTACTTATTTAAACACACCCACGCACCCACCCCCCCCCACACACACACATCCCTCTTTGTTAAGTATAGTAGTCCACAAAAGTCCTACCTTTCTGTTTGGAGATCTAGATAAGGGGCAGAGCATATGTTCTATTTATTGATTAATTACATTTACGTCCTCCTTTTCCTTCAACGAGCTTATAGCAGGATCATGTCTTTTCTTCTCCACACTTTGGCCTCACAACATCCCAGTGAGAGACTGGTCCAAGGTCACCCGGTGAGTTTCATGGCTTACTGGTGATTTGAACCTGGATCTGCCAAATCCAGCACCTGAACAACTATTCCGCACCAGCAATCTTGCCTGTAGGGCACCAAATAACCTTAAAGGCGTAAGCAGCTTTCTCCCTTAACAGTGTTTTGTTCCCATGAGAAAATGTGGTAATAGGCTGCCCTGCAAAGCCACAAGAATGTTCTTAGGGCTGTCTTCTCTTTTTTCCATTCCATTTTTTTCTCCACATATCCTCAGGGAATACACTAATTATAATTAAAGCTGTAAAATATCATCGTAGTCCATGGACCTTTCATCCTCAACACATGCAAATATAACAGGGATCACCCAGGAAACAAAGGGGCATCCAGCATGGAAGTCAGCACTGGAGACATTTACAGCACAGCCCTGTGCATACCTGTTCAATAGATCCAAGGTAAGTTTTGGATATGAAATGTCATGTTGTTACTAAAAGAAATATATATGCGAAGTGGAGGTTTTATCAATGGAATGCCGCTGGAGTCTCTCTCAAAAGTGACACTCGGCACCCTATGTCTCCTGGAGGCCACTGAGCATGCTCAGTTTCCAATGGATGGAGTTTTGTGTGGAGAGGGGATTGGTTGTCTCCTTTGGGGTCTTTTTAAAGAATGATTTGTACCTCTGTATAATGTGAAGTTCCCTCAAGCATATTGATTTTTTTCTCTTGCTTTCTGGTGCCCTGTTTGGGGACAGCATTTTTGGCACTCAGCAATTTGAGTTTGCTGTTAGAGTAAATGAAGATTGTGGGTTGGAGAACTTAGTTTTCTTGCCACCAGAGCTGTGTAGTTCTTAATAGAGCTTGGGAAAGTTCCTGTTTTGGACTTCAGCTCCCAGAATCCTACAGCCAGTATAGCCACTGGGAGTTGTAGTCTGGATTTTAATATGCAGGCTTTCAGGACTGCTGAATGGACACAACCTGAAAATGCAGCTTAAATTTTACTATCCTTTTTATCAGTCCCCACATAGCCAAGAAGGGGTGTGGGCTCTGCCTGCATTGAGATCCCTTCAGACCATATTAACTGACAACAGAAACAACATCTGACACAAAATGTAGGCCTGTGACTCTAACGTCATCACTTTTATTCTCCTGTATGATTTTTAATACATCTTTTGCTTTATGAAGAAGCCAGTGGCTTCTTCAGTTGACCAATAAAGGTATTGCTCTTTTGTGAATTTTGGATTTTGTTGTGTTTTGCTGCATGGCCAATGCAAATACCACTGAATATGCAATGTGCAAATAGGTTTTTTCCCCTAATTTTCCTCTAATTTATCTAGGTTTATCAACATCCTGTTTTCAAATTCAGTCAGTCCATGCATCCACAAATAAGCACAGAATGAGTCATACAGGCCCCTTGACCTTGAAGAAGAACAATACATGAATTCAGGGATCAAAACAGCAATAGTCAAACATCCTCTAAACTTCAGTGGTTCCTCAAGAGGTTCATGAAATGTGGCTTCATCTGAGGAAGGCTTGAGGTGAGATCCATGTATTGGCAAATGTTTAGCCCAGTGCTGAGAGTGGGTAGATTGGATTGGATTTGTCCAGGGCATCATGATAATTTAGCTGAACAAACTATAAACAGTGCCCCCCATCCAGTTGTTAGTCTGAACTTAGAGTAGGTCTACTGAATCAGTTTGGTAAAGACAACACTTATGTAAATTGCATTGATTCAGTGAGTCTACTCAAGTTGGGGTCATACCAGATGTAGGCTAAAACAGAGAAATCTGTGTGTTTTTAAGAGTATTTTTAACCATCTTGATGGAGGCCTCATCTTTGTCAGACTGAATGGATCATCAAAATTCTAATCAAAAGACTGAGAACTGGAATATAATTTATATTTGTAGTCATTCTAAATTGCCACTTCTTTGATACTGGGCTGCATTTGAACTTTGTTGCTTTTATGTTTCCCTCTCCTAATTAAAAAAAAAAAAAAAGACCAGCCTCCATATACTTGATGTGTATGTGTTTTAATCACTAACTTGAATGTGGCAATACAATATTTTTTACAAAAAGCAGTACGATATTTCCAGCAAGTATGTAAATAAGATCCAGGGACCGCTTGAGCGGAAAGAACAAGACAATACCTTTCCTATTTCTAGATATAGAAAAGTTGATCCTTTCACAATCCTTGATTATAGTACTATTATCCCATTCTAACGGCCATGGCTGCATCTTGTGGAATCCTAGGGTTTGTAGTTTGGTCAGAGGCACTAGAGGTGCTCTCTGGCTGAGAAGTTTAAATATCCCTCCTTAAACTTCACTGTGTAATGTGAAAGGGCCTCATGGACATGCATTTTAATCTAGAATGGCATAGCACAAATCCATGCTCTCCATCTGTCCTGACATGGCATGGACAGTCCCAATTAATCCTTTGTCATCTCACCTTTTCAGCTGCCTTCAAAATGTCTAGGGTTCTTTCTCCTCCTCCCACTTTGTCTTGAGTATACTTCAAATGTGGCAAACAGAATCCAGAGTGCAAAAGTAGTTAACTCAGTGAGGGGAGGGGGCAGAGTCTTTCTCCTCCCAGCAGAGGCATATTTAGGGTGGGGCAACTGGGGCGCGTGCCCTGGGCGCCAATGCCAGGGGGCACAAAAAAGAGGAACCTCCCCACCTGGCCCGCCTGCCGCCATCCAGCCCTGCCAGGGTCCTTTCTGGCCTGGAGCGGCTGCCCCTGCACCCGCTGCTCACCCCGCCTCCTGTTGCTCACCCCACCCCCCACTCATTGCCACTGCTGCTCTCCCCGGACCAGCCACTGCCACTGCCCTTGCCTTGCTGCTCGCCCCACTCCTGCTGCTGCTGGCCCTGCTCGCTGCTCGTCACTGCTGTCACTCACTCCACCCCTCCCACTGTTGCTTGTCCCACCCCGCCAGGGTCCTTTCTGGCCCAGTATGGTGGGGGGGGGCAGTGGCAGCAGCACCTAGGAGCGCAACTTCAGTGCTTGCCCTAGGCGCTGTTGAGCCTCAGTACGCCACTGCCTCCCAGTAGGCTCAGGAAAAAGCTAGCTACTGCAGCCTCTTCCAGTTTGTATGTTCTTCCTCACTAATAAATTTTGCCATCTTGACCACACTCTGATGCTGCTTTTCCACACGTGCCCCAGTTGTCATCTGTGAAACATTGGAGGGTCTGCAAATCAGCCTCCTTCACTTCACTTGGGAGCAGCAGGGTAATTACGGTAAGAACGGTAGGAAATATGGTGTATCCAGCACTAACTTCCAGTCCTCCGTGTTTATTTTGTTGCCTCCTCATTTGTGCTGTCTGAGGCAGCCACCTCACTTTCCTTAATGGCAGGACCAGACTTCTGTCTGATGTCACTGTTACCCTGAGACAACAATGGTCAAAGGGGGAAAGACAGATAAGTATGATTCAAGTGATTCACTGCAAAATTAGAAGAAAACTGTCAACAACTAACGATCAGGAAGGATTCAGAACCAGCTGCGAGGCTGCCAAGGCAACAGCTGGTACAGCTCCCCATGGAGAGCCTTGAAGCCTGTTTCCCATGACTTGCTCTGTGGTGTCCCTGAGAGGCAGCAGCAGAAGAGGAGGAGGAGGAGTAAGAAGAAGAGGCGGAGGAGGAGAATATAGCACTAAAAAAGTGCCTCACTCCCTCAGTACAGCCTGTCTAATTCTGCAGGCTTACAATTGCTAGATAAGGTCACAACAGAAACAGAACGATCGTTTTAACAATGTATGCTTAACCATATTTTCCCAAAGATGCTACCGATGCCTGTGAAGCAAACACACCAAACTGTTTGCTTTTGAGTACAGAAGGCTGATGATTCTTCACATATGCACATTAGGTTCTCAGCGCAGCATTTTTAATAATAGCACCAGGATATTTTGAAGCTGATTAGTGATGGGAATCTGTTAAAAACAGCGTAGAGGGGCTTCTGTCCTTTCTGAGATGGCTAAATCTAAGCCTAGTACATGGGGCCAGTTGCATGGAAATTGCAGATCCAATGTCAGGACCTGGCATGATAGGGGAAACACCATGGGATACATGGGCCAACAGCCTGTTTTTTCTTTAAAAAAAAAAAAAAACCACTTATGTCTATAAGGTTTTGGTAACATGCAGCCCTCTGTGTCTTGCTGGACTGTAAATCCCATTGTTCCTTGCCACTGGCGGTGCTATGTAGGATGGACAGGAGTTGTAGGCCAAAAAGTTCTAGAAAGCCACACAGTCTAAAATATAGAAGTGCTGCTGCTGGGTTACAGTGATTTATTTTATTTAAATACCACTTAAATATAATAAAATCTCTAGGCAACAAAAGCCTAGCTAATATCATACTGATCAAGACAAGGCAGGCACGCAAGGGCACTTTTCTGAATGCCTTTTTACTGTTCTTGGGATCTCTCATGTCAGTTCTGCAAGCAAAGAACAGAACAAGATTCATGCTGGCTCAGAGAAGAAATCCACTCTTCCCAGCAGCTTTCTTCCCCATAGTGGTCAGTCAGATGCCTCTGAGAAACCGACAGACAAGTCATGAAGGTGGCTGCCCACTGCCACAGTGGCTTCCCCTCATGGTTATTGGTCATATGAAATTACCAGAGCCTGGGGGGAAAATTTTAACTATAGATCTCAGAATTTCCCACTAGCGTGGTCAAGGGATGCCCCAATTAAATGCCATTACAGTAATCTAGTTGGGGTGTTCTATGAGTTGAAATTCTCCTAAAACTAACTTTTCTGAAAGTTGAAATGCATACATTTGGCACAACCTATTTCAGTTGCAGAATTTGGAGAGGGCTGTTTCTACTGATATGGAATTGTTTGGTGGAAGCATCTTGGACCTTTGCTCTGATGTCCATATTTATAGCCCTGTGACTGAAGACTGGTTCAGATAACCACAGCTGGGCTTCACACATAGCCACCCAGCCTTCCGCACTTCTCATTACACTTTCCAAATGCAATGTTTATGCAGCTTTAAAGAGGAAATTTTAGCAGATGACTCTTTTCTCTGCACACTGACCTGCACCACTGCCCAAATTGCATCTATTAACTCCAAGAGGGATGCTGAGCAACTTAAAAAAGTTAGATCACTGTAATGAGCTCTTAACTGGGGAAGCCCTTGAAGACTGCAAACTTTCTGTCATTTAGAATGCAGCTGCATCGTCAGGAAGTCTTATTTCACATATTGTGTTTGGTTGACAGGTTTGTGTAGTCACCATTTTCAGAGTAGAGTAAGAGGACCTATAATGACCTCCAGGAAAAGATATGAAAAGGAAGGTATTAAAGAGGCAAAATGGCTAATTTAATGTTTATACTATGAGGGACGAACAGGACCAGTTTGAACTGAGGAAAAATGCAGCAAACTTTCCCGCCCACACAGTCATGAACACTTTGTAGCTCTTTCACCCACCGCGACCTTTTTTCGCAGCTCCTCTTAACCAGTCTCTCTTGGAAAGAGGCAGTAGTTCAATAAGAAAGTGAGAATAACAAATAGAACAGAAGTCTGCAATAATAATATAGTGCTATTAGCAAAATCAAAAATGGAATCCAACATTTCTAAGGAGTGGAAAGCTGAACACTTTTAAGTTTAAAAATGCATTATTCCTCTCTGTTCTGTCTTTCTACAAAGACAAACAACACTGCTTTCAGCATGGGAGAAACAGCATTCTAAAATATAATTAAATTAAAGCCTATTTTAAATTAAAGCCTAAAGCCTAAATTAAAGCCTACCTCAAACAATAAGCAGAGCAAAAAGAGCAAATTGGCACCACAATCTTTTAAATAGAGCAATGCAGTTCTAAAAATAATTTTGGAGACATGTGCTGAAATATAATTGTCTTCACTGCCTAACTAGAAAGCAGGCATTGATTGGGGCCTGCCCTATTTCTCCTAGGAGGCCATTTCAAATCCTGATCTCCATAGCTGAAACGCTCTGTTCCAGGCACCCGCCTGTCCATCAGAGGACGGTGAAATTCCAAAAGCCTGCAAACAAGAATGAAAGTTTCAGCAGAGCAGGTTGTAGATGGAAAGGGCAGTATGAGGTTCATAAAGTATTCTGGTCCCAGGCTGTGTTCTTCTATACAGCTTTGAAGCTGTGCAGAGCCAGCTCAGGTCATGAGGTCCATGAGATGGTGGTGCCTGCCATTTGTATCCTAGCTTACTGAAGTTGTCTGGAATGGCAATTGAGACTGACTTGCTTCCATGCGGCTCACAGGATAGCACTCATAGGAAGCAGCCTTGGTTACGCAAAGTAGAGCAA
Organism: Cyclura pinguis; assembly: GCA_030412105.1. Taxonomy (NCBI): domain Eukaryota; kingdom Metazoa; phylum Chordata; class Lepidosauria; order Squamata; family Iguanidae; genus Cyclura; species Cyclura pinguis. Next base: position 209,939,280 of record CM059599.1, read on the forward strand.
ATTAAGTGGATTGCATGGAACTTTGGAGAGAGTTTCTGTGCCCATCATAGAATCATAGAGTTGGAAGAGACCACAGGGGCCATCCAATCCAACCCCCTGCCGTGCAGGAACACCCATCAAAGCATTCCCAACAGATGGCCATCCAGACTCTGCTTAAAAACCTCCAAAGAAGGACACTCCACCACACTCCACTGAGGCAGCATATTCCACTGGCAGACAGCTCTGACCATCAGGAAGTTCTTCCTGAGGTTCAAGTGGAATCTCCTTTCCTGCAGCTTGAATCCATTGCTCTTTGTCCTAGTCTCTGGAACAGCAGAAAACAAGCCCGCTCCCTCCTTGACATGACATCCCTTCAAATATTTAAACATGGCTTTCATGTCCCCTCTTAACCTTCTTTTTGTCAGGCTAAACACACTTAGCTCCCTAAGCTGCTCCTCATAGGGCATGGCTTCCAGACCCTTCACCATTTTGGTTGCCCTCCTCTGGACACATTCCAGCTTGTTGATATCCTTCTTGAATTGAGGTACCTAGAACTGTACACAGTATTCCAAATGAGGCCTTACCAATGCAGAACAGAGTGGTGCCATTACCTCCCTCGATCTAGACACCATACTCCTATTGATGCAACCAAGAATCGTGTTGGTTTTTTTGGCTGCCACTTCACACTGCTGACTCATGTTCAGCTTGTGATCTACCAAGACTCCTAGATCCCTTTCACAACTCTATGGAAGAGGGAATTTCAGCAGGTAACATCAGCTTTGTTTCCCACTCAGCTGTGATAGCTGCTGGTGTCCTGTCCTCTATTTCATGTGGCTGTCCTCAGGCAGATCATGTGGCAGTATCCTTCAACAGCCTGCCATGGTCCTCTGTCTCCCAGGGTCTGCCTTCTGTTGCAACTATCTCACTCACCTTGTTGGAAGCACTGGTCCTATCAAAGCCAGCACCCTGGACCGAGTCTGGACGCAAACTAGTGAACGGCAAAGTTGACAAAGGGTTAGCGTGACCGGACCTGCAGGGGCAGTTCCCATTACGCCACAGCCGCATTCAAGAACAGCCCCACATAAAAGCCCACTAAAGTAATCTCCCTATACAAGCCTGCCTGAGTTGTAAGACCTTCAGGGGAAAGCTTTTTCTCAGTGCCACCACTGCCACAGGCATATTTGGTGAGAACATGGGAGAGAGCCTTCTGTCCTTTTATGTCTTTTATTATGTTTTAAATGTGTTCTGAGATGTTTTAACGTTGTGTTTTGACTGGAACTGTTTGTTTAATTATTTTTATTAGCTTTTGTCCTAAGCGATTGTTGTCGTTTGCCACACCTTGTTTTTAATCAGATGTAAGCTGCTTTGAGTCCTAGGCAAGGAGAAAAGTGGGATATAAATTAAATAAATACATACCTACATCTAACTCTTACACTGCTTGGTGTCCTTCTTGGTGCTAAATATATATATATATATATTTCAAATTCCTTGATCTGTAAAAATACTGGAGGCGGTAACAGAGGAGGAGAGAGAAACTGGTTTGACTGACAGCAAGTGTGGCTCTGAACCGTGGAAGTGGGTGTTTGGCTTGGCATCCAGTTACTTAGATCTTATCATTACCCTGAGGAGATTTTTATTTTGTAACTTTAATCTTATGATTCTTTTTCTCTTCCCCTTGTGTGTGGGAGAGTGGTGCACACCCCAGCAGGAAAGTTCTGTGGCCTTTGCCTGCCTACCTTTCTGTTGTGTGTGGCTGCAGAGCATACAGTGCCTCTTAACCACTCAGAGATGCCCTGGATAAGAACAGCCACGACATATACAAAGGAAGCTGCATCTCTCCATGCAGAATGCCAAGACAAGAAACCAGAGATGTTCTCATACTCTTAAATACAAGGCAAGTTTCAAGGTTCTTCATTAGCAAAGTGCTAGCTTTTAAAGAACCAAGTTACAGGTTTCTTTTGCACTGCCCAGTTATAGCACTTTGATGCCACTCCGACTACAATCGTTGCATCCTGCGGAATCCTGGGATGTGAAGTTTGGTGAAGCACTCAAGGGCTCTGGAAGAGAATTTTAAATAATTCAGCAAACTACATATCCCAGCACCCATAGGAAGTAACTACAACAATTAAACCCAGCATTTAACATTCTTAACCTGTAAAGAATCCTGTGTTCCTGAAACCACAAAATGGTATGAATATGGGCAGCAACTTCACCAATACTCTTTGAAGCTTGCTGCAGTTCTCAACAGAAAACCAAATGTGCCAGGATTTTGACATGAAGGCCACACCACCTTAGACAAATTCATTCAGATCAAATTTGCCATGCCTGGTGAAGAGGTCCATGAGTATACTGTTGCCATTGTCAACTGCATAATTGAACCTCTTTCAGACAAACTTTTGCTATGTACATTGATTAGCTTGGAAGCAGACCCCGCTAGTGTCTGGGAACATTTACTTCCAGTTAAAGCTTTTAGGCCTAGGGCGACAACTTGTATTTTGTCCCTTTCCTCATATTACCTTGCTCCATTGTCTTCTGGCTGTCATCCTGGCAGCGCCTCTGCTGGGATGGGAGCATGTCCCCAACGCTCCCTCCACGCATGACTGGCTGCCTGCGGAAGGGAGCATGAGGGACACACTCTGTCCTTCCAGACTGCAGCCAGCCTTCCCAGGCTGCAGTAGGGGAGGAAAAACATAGATCACACTTCTGGCCCTTCTGCATAGCTGGCTGCAACAGGAAGTTCACGCAATTGGGGGTCACTGATGGAGAAACTCCACCCGCGATTTAGCCCACAATTGTGCTGGCTGGCAACAAGAAGGACAGACCCATGATGACATCGTGCAGAAGCATTGTCATGGTTTCGCTCCCCTCACATCCACATTGTCATGTGGAAAGGGCCCTGTTCATAAGTTTCATAAGTTCTGACTATGTAGGTTAGGGCATCTACATTCACCAAAGCAGATTCCTAAGCAGATTCTTACTCTAAATGCTAAACTGCTTTGGGCCAGGATATCAGAGAGAAGTCAAAACAAGGGCATTCTCCCCATAAGAATTCTGCCCCCCTTTTCCTGCAGTCTCCAATTTTTAGCAGTGCAGTAACTTTAGCTGACCAACCAGAAATACAATTTAGGCACCCAAAGAAAAGTGGCAAACAAAATTGCCAAGAGAAAGTAAACTCAGCAAATGAAATAATTCTAGATAATGAATGATTTTCTACGTCTCCCTCTCTGCGATGCTAGAAATGTGGGAAGCAAGAGAAAATTTCATGGGGGGCAGGGCAGAATTCTTACTAGAAGAAAAATACCCTCATTTTGCCCCCCCTGCCTATGCCCCATGTCTTCTTCTCTTACCATTAAGGTCTTCCGGGGAGGCTCAAGAGGTGATTTCAGATAAGTCTGAGGTGCCCTTGAGGGAATCCACCAAAAATAGGGCCTGCTATGTATTGGCTCCCATCCTCTGCATTGCTTTTTGAACTGAGTTTAACTTAAACAGAACTGATGTTTCTCCATTCTTGATATGGCATGGAGGAGAAATCCACAACAATTGGTGATAATAGATATATGGAAAATAGGTTAGGAATAAAAGGAAAAGAAAAAAAATATATTTTCCACATATCTATCATCACCAATCATTGTGGATTCTTCCTCCTGCCACCCCAGAATGAATCATTATAGTAAGTCCCATCTCTCATTTTCAGTCTCTCTTGAAGACTTTTCTTTTCAGACAAGCATTTCCTGAGTAACAGATCGTACTCACTGTTTTATTAATGTATTTGTTTTTGTAAATATTATATTGGGATGGGGAAAATGCAGTCCATGGGCCACATGTAGCTCATGGAACCCTAAGGCCCTCAGCTCCCCCATGTTTCTCATTTTTCTTATTCCCACCCACCCCCCTACTGCAAAACCCAGAGCCAGCATGACGTAGTGGTCTTGGTGCTGGACTACGATTCTTGAGACTAGCGTTCAAATTCCTGCTTAGCCATGGAAAGCCACTGGGTGACCTTGCGCAAGTCATACTCCCTCAGCCTCAAAGGAAGGGAAGGCAAACTCCTTAAAAAAAAAAATCTCACCAAGAAAACTCTGTGACAAGTTCACCCTAGGGTAGCCATAATTCAGAAACAACCTGAAGGCAGACCACGACAATTCCCAAACCTTCCTATATACCTTTAAAATGTTTTTAAAAACCAACAAAATATCAAGTTGACCACAAACATGGAAGTGATGTAATGGAGATGCCTCCTAGAAGGGCATGAGGACGAGAAAAAAAAGGCCCCTGCACAGTTTGCCACGCCCATACTATATAAATGTTAATATAGGAATAAGAAGTTGAAGTTATTATTCATATGTGTTGTTGCCTCAGTTTTCTTATCTGACAAATACAATACCTCCCTGTTTCCTAGGAAGTTGCAAATCATACACATCATGTGCCTCATGGACCTTGACCCCTTAAAGGAGTTGGGCCTGCAGTTGCAAAGATATTTAATATACTTCTAGGGCCTCTCTTCAGTAAGGAGAAAACATCTCATATTCCAACCTCTTCTCCCTTTGCAACATTTTCAGCGTAGGCATTGGTCATTATCAGGAAGTGCCTCCTCCAGCTTACAGCTGGCAGCACCACCTGTGCCTCTCCAATTCCAGCCAAAAGAGCCAGCCCAGCAAACCCACTCCTGAAGCGCATCCAACAATGACAAGTCCAAGTCAAAGGAAAATGGACTTAGGCTGCAATGCTGCACAGCCTGATCTGGGAGTAAGCTCTGTTCAACTCTACAGGACTCACTTTTGAGTAGACATACATAAGACTTGGTTGTTATCTTCCCTCCCTACACACCACATTTTTTCCCCCTTTCTTTCACCAAATGGCATTTTGGTTAGTTTTGTGAAACAGCACCACCAATGTGTGACAGAACGTTCTTTGCAGTGCAGATTTGCAGTGGCTTTCTTAACCATTGATATAGAGCTATTTCTTGTTAATAAATTGGTTATCTGAACCAGACTGACCTGCTAAGTAAATTACTTTCTAAAGACCCTGAAGTTCTAAAGATACTGTGGGGAACTGGAAGAGAGAAAGAATTTGATAAATTACTCAGGAGTAAAAGGAAGGAGTCAACAAACTGAAAGGAGGCAAATCCAGACTGAAAGTGGTTTTTAATGGGAGACACAGGCCCTTTCCACACGCGAGAAAGGAAACGGGTGAAAACAGAACTCACCAGCTTTCTTGATTGTCCGGGCGAGTCCGTCGGGACAAGGAGCAATGCGAGCTCGTCGCTCCGCACTGCTCCGGCATCCAAAATGGCGGCTTCCGGTTGGTGGAGGCTCTCCACCAACTGGAGAAGCTCACCAGCCTGAAGCCCGCCCCCAGCAGATCTGCAGGCACTCACTTGTGTGCACCTGCAAATCTACAGCAGAGCGTGGTGACGGAGTGACATGGAGTTGCGCACTCCGTGCTTTTTAAAAACCTCTTAAAAGAGGTTTTTAAAAAGCACGCTGCGCGACCAGTTCCGGTCGCTCCGAACCAGACTGAGGTATGGAACTACAAAAAGTAGTCTGCCCCAGTCCACTCCACGGTGCAGAAGACCTCCGTCGGAGGTCGCTCTGCCCCGTTTTAATAGCCCGGTGCGGAAATGGCCACAGACTCAGATGAATGATGTGCTCACTTGCTTATGAATGGTGTACACAGTTTTCAGTTTTATCAGTTTGTGACATGTGAATTCAGTCATTCAGAGCAACAAAGTGGTCCCAAAGTGGGGTGAGGAACTTGCAGCCCTACAGATGTTTCTGAACTGCTGTTCCAATCATGCTTCAACACTTGCTACATTGGATAGGAATGTATCTGCATTACTGCAGTTTGATATCACTTCAGCTGCTAAAGTTCCAACAGACAGAATCGCTCAGAATGCTGACAGACTATTAGGGGAAGGAGGGAATGGGAAACTATAAGAGAAGGGGGTATGGAAGGTCATGGAAGAAAGTAACATATTTTGTTGCTGGTTCCACTTGTAACAGACCCAGTGCAGCATGGTGGCTAATTGTTAGGCCAGGACAGGAGGGACCACAGTTGTAGCCACAGGGGAGGCAAAATAAGAGCATTACCCCATAAATAGGAATTCTTCCCTCCCCATGAAATTTTGCTTCAGTCCTCGATTTTCTAGCAGTGCAGTTAACTTAAAACTTCAGTTGAGCATTTAGAAATACAGTTTAGGGCATTCAGTGAAAAGGAGCAAGCGAAGTTCCCAAGAGAAAGAGAACATGGCAAATATAGGAGTTCAAGGAGCGAGTGCTTTCCAGTGCCACACACTCTGCAATGCTATAAATTTGTGGACTAAACAATTTCATCGAGAGGGAAGAATTCTTATTTGGGGAATGACAACGCACTCATTTTGCCCCACTCCCACGGAGTGACCCGGATTCATGTTCCTCCCTCAGCTATGACTTTCACTAGCTTGGAGACAGTTTCCATGGTGGTTTAAGCTAAGATTCAGTAACTGGAGCCCAGTCTTGCCCAAGATCAAAGCCACATGGCTGGACTCCCAACTGCTAATTATTGAGACAAAATGTTGCTGTGACTGAGCATAGATAAAGCAATGGAACTTTGGAAAAAAAAGAAAAGAAAAAAGACAGTGAGATCAGGTTTTAGCCCACAATTTCCTGGCCTTTCAAAGTGTCTCTTTCTAGAAAAAGCAACTCACAAAGTAATTGTTGATTGTGGTAGTGGAAAATTATTTTCAATATTGTATAGGTATCTTGGATGTCCCCCTCTCCACATCAGCTGGTTATATTGCTGTGGTAGCCTGATGAAATTGCCCATCATGCAATATTTATTTCAGACAAGGAAGACAATCCTATTATCTTGGGCAGAAAACAAGATGGTGGGCACTCTCCCATTTTATATATAAAAGCTAATTGGTGCAATTAGTGTATTAATTCCAGCAGTCTTAAGCAACAAAAGTGATGGTGCTACAGAACATGGTTCATTTTAAATAAGGGAAAAGAGAAAAACTTTGCTGACAAGATATGAGGAACATTCAGCATAACAAAACACAAAAGCATAGTAATTACCCATGAGTTCAAATCTTCTTGAGTCACCTTGGGTCCCACAAATGAAATAAGTAAATAAATAAATAAAATGAGTGATGAATATGCTGGCAGAACACCCAAAACATGATCTCTGTTGTGGAAGATGAGCCTGGAGAAAGATAAAGGAGGTCACGAAGATTGAGAGTTTGAAACCAGACATCACCATTCTGGATGAGTTGAAACAAACAGTGTTGTACATTAATGGAGTATATATTAAGTGTTTCTTCCTGTCTGTCTAAAAGCCTACTGATTTATCCCAAACTTGTAGCTGAAGCTGGTATCTACATAGAAATATTTTATATGTAGGTTTCTTTGATCTTACCTGATAAAATCTTTTGATGTGGATTTGCTGATCCTTATTTTGTTTTTGTAAAGAAGATATCTGTTTCCTACAGAACCTGGAAAAGTGCTTTTATGGACTACCACTTCCAGAATACCACAGCCGATCACATAAGACAGGAGATTCTGTGAAAAGTAGCCCAAAAATGTAAGAGCCCCAAGCTTTGGTTGAATTTTATTTTAGTAATGGTAACAGGCCATTTCTGCCCTATGCTGTTATAGTGCTATTATTCCACATTCAACATCCTGTGGAATCCTTGCAATTTAGGGAGGGGCATTTAGAATTCTTAGCCAGAGAGCTCTTTGCCATCAGTAAACTACAAGTCCCAGAATTCCACAGGATGTTGAAAGTGGAATAATAGCACTATAACAGTGCAGTGCAGAAATGTCGATAGTGTTGTTCATTGAGCCTTAGGACGGCAGCTAGGAGCACAGAAATCCTGTAACAGAGACCAACTACCATCAATGTCTCCAGCATCTGCCATTTAAATGGGTTGTGTCACTTTGTTTAATGACAGGACAAGTCCTACTAAAAAAACACTGTTTTTATGTTAATTTGGAAATGGATTAACAGGATGAATAGTCAGCAAACCAAATTAGTGTGGGGGAGAATATTTTTAAAAAGAAAATTTCATTAATTTTCATAATTATTTATGGAACACATACCCCTCTAGTCTCCATTTTTACATGCAACAACCCCATCTGAATAACCCTCTAAAAGCCCTTAAGGAAAATAGCAAGTAGAAAGTAGAAACCGCAGTTGAAAATAGAAACCACAACATAAAAGGAAACATTTGATAGAAAAGGGGGGAGGGGTTAGAGCTCACCTTTATTAACCAAGCAATTGTACTTACAGAAGAATTAAAATGTAGCGAAATTATGTTCAGCTGGATTCCAACTGTCTTTTGATCATAACAAATAAAAACTGAACATAAATACTAAACTTCAGAACCAGGAAATGTTGAATAATTTGTCAGGGGGAGGGCCTGTTTAGAGACAAATGTATGTTTTGATTTGTCTAGTCTTTCAACCTCCTGCTTGCCAATGCTGCATTTGACAACAACGTATAATTGCTATCATGCAGAATAAAGGAAATTCTCCAGATCTCTGAGATTAACTGCTTCTTCCTGTTAATCGACTGTTTGAAGAAATCCAAACTGATGGGTAAAAGACTAGGTACTGAAAATTCATATGCTAATAACTAGAGGATAACAGGAATGTAACCAACCACCCGAGACATACAGACAGAGGCTCGCAGTGGCCCAACTGGTCTATTCAGCAAATTCATGGCAAAAAGGACAAAGGTTACCCAAGAAACAGCTCGGAGGTTGTACTGGGTAGGCGAAATGATATAGCAGAGAGGCATTAGAAAGGAGAGAGTCATTAAACAAAGCAAGACTTCCTTTACTCCATCTTACAAAGTATCATTGCGGTTTTTTTTTTAAAAAAAAACTGCTCCTTTCATATATGTGTGTGTTTCCATTTTTTTAAGACAAGGGAAGTAACTGCTATTCACATATTTCAAGCAGGGCTTCTGATTGAATTAACACTCTTTTAGATGTACTTCAATATAAAAAAAAATTTTTTTTTACAGTAGACTAACATATTTCCCACTGCTTTGTGAAGAAGACCGTGAATGGCAACTGTAATTATGTAGGTGACTATTCTGAGTTTGTGTAAAATTGGAATCTGAATACATAACAATTTAGTTTCTCTTTTCAACAGTTACCAAAATTTTGGCCCCAGACTGACATGTGCCATGGAATCAGCAAAGCAAAACCAGTTGAAATCTGGTATGCATTCTAGTATGTAAGGATTTATTCAGACGGCATTCTTTGAAGTACAATAAGAAGAACATATTGTAGAGTACCCTATTGACTAATTGTAAGGCTAAAAAAAAAAAGCCCTCTGAAATCTTTTGTTTGTTTTTCTCTTTTTCAAGTTTTAATGGGTTTGTAAAACTTATTCTATGTTCATTCGACATATATTTGTTATGCTAATTAACCTGCAGAGGAGTTGGACTATTATTCTAACAGTCAATGACATGTCATAAGGATGAAATTGAATGACAAGAACCTTCCACCCCCTCTGAAACAACAGAAATAACCACAAATGAAGGTGAGGAAACAGGCAAATTGCATTTTTGCCAAGGAGATAAAAAGATGTTGGTTTTGTTGCTGTTGTTAATTTGGAAAAAATCAGGGGCAAAGTTTGTGTTCATATTCACTATTAAAGTACAGTCCTTTTTTGATTTTTAAACTACAACTCCTGGAATTCCCCTGCTGTGGCTTATAGAGATGTTGGCTTGGGAACTGTAAATTCAGTAAATTTTCTAACATCTCCCAAAGGTGATCCAAGGAGCTTTGTGGCCCATCGAAGATTCAGATCAAATTCACATGTTGCATGCCTTTTGTACTACACAGTTATAGTGCCATGATTCCACTTAAACTGTCTTCATTCAGCTGCAAGGTTGATATATGCGCAATATTGGAAAGAAAAGAAAGATATTGACTTAGGAGAGTGGAAATTAAAAGTTCTGGATATGGTAGAGAAGAGAAGTTAGCATTTTTACTGAAAAACAAACCTATCCAGAACTTTGAAAGAGAATGGAGAGGAGTCTTGGACTGGATAAAAACATGAATGCACAGGAAACCAAAGAAAGAAATAATGTAACTGTTTTTCTCTTCTGGAAATGGAAATGGAATTGTTAATCTTTTGGGTAAATGGAAACAAAAAAGATTCAACTGGAGAATATGGATATGGAAGTGGGGTGTGTGTGTGATGTATCTCTCAGTGGGGTATATCCACTCTGTTTTTTATGCAATTAATTTTTTTAATATATATATATATATAAACTGTCTTCATTCTGTGGAATCCTGGCACTGGCAGTTTGGTCAGAGGCATCAAAGAATTCTAAGTACCTCTCTCCAAACTGCAAGTACCCTGATTCCATTGAGTGTTACCATGATAGTTAAAGTAGAATCACAGTGCTATAGTTGCTTAACATGAAAGGGCCCCTGCTCTAAATCAGCATTGTGCACTACACTGGCAACCTCCAACATTTCACAGATTAAAACTGGGACACATGAAGCCAAGAAACATCAGAGGGTTGTCAAGATGACTAGAGTTATTAATAAGGAAGAACATACAAACTAGTAGAACCTGCAGCAGTTTGCTTATGCCTGAGCCTATTCGGAAGGACAAGATTCTGTCCTTTCCTCTCCCCTCCCCTCTGCACAGTTAATTGAATGCGATGAATTAATTGAATGTAAACTACGGTTTGCAGCAGCCGAAGTTAGCTGACAACAAAGGGGGAAAGTGGGAGGGGAAGAGAGAAAGTGGGACATTTTAAAAGCAGCTGAAAAAGTGGGACAACAGAGGACAAATGGGGACTGTCCCTGCCAGATTAGGTGAATAGAAGGGTATCTGTCCATGGCTTTGTCAATTTCTAATGAGTTTCCAGTGGCCTGTGACACAGTTACTTCATCATTAAACTTGCTTTTTGCTATATGAGTGGTGTTCTGAAGGCAACCCAGGAAATATTTTTATTGATGGACTTTTCACATGCATGACATTTGTTCCAAATTTTTCAAATAAGACTGACTCCTGTCTTTGCAACAACATGGCAGCACAATTGGAAGAAAATATGCGGAATGCTCTGTATTTCTGGAGGAGTGCTTTACCGCAGTGTTTCAAGGCCTTCCCACGGCAAAGTTTAAAACGGGCAGAGCTTAACAATCACTTTTTCCACTACAACTTGCAAATTCCTTCTGCTGAAATGGCCATGGGGTGGCAGCTGTAATCCGACAAATTAATTTTTCCAATTTCCAGAAAGAAGGCACCTTATAAGCTTGGCATTGTTCTGAATATGGTTTCCTAAACTCCAACTGAAGCCCATTTCCTATCACAAATATGGTCCACAAGCAGAAATAACTTATCAGCATAACCTGTGTCAGTATTATTATCTTGGTTTCTCTAATTAAGTATGTTATTTAAGTATGAAAACTAACCCTACCTAATTCTGTACTCAACCATTTTAGCCAGATATCAAAGTGATTCTATTTAATCTGATATGGCCATGCTTAGGCTGTAGAAGATGGATCCCTTTAACAAAACATTATCGGCAACATACTTTCAGTATAATCCCTGCTTTGTCACTATTGTCTTCCAGTAGCTTGAGCTTAGGCCCAAACATTGCAGTATAACCCTTGAGGGGGTGTTGAAGAGAACACAGTGTGTCATGCATCTATTTTTACCAACAGTTAATTGTTAGATTTACATTGGGAACTGGAGAAGAAGAAAAGGGTCCAAATGGTCACTGTTAAAAATGTCATGAGGAAAGTATGACACAAGTGTCTCGGTGATAAGCAAAAACCATCTCAATCATACACAGATGTAGGCTTCGCATCTATAAGGCCAGCTATTTTAGCAGGACTGGATAACCATTAGGTTACAGATGCCATAGAGTAAAGCCTCAGTTTGGTCCTACTATTATGGCATATAGCAACATATTATAAACCATACAGATTTTATATGTTATCTTATGCTTTATAGTCATTAATACTATAAAAAGAAAAGTATAAAAAAATGTAAAGAACTAATCTATCTACGTTCCTGTGTTAAATTTTATGAATTTATGAAATGACCTTGAAGGGCTTTTAATAGCATACTCTTTGCTGACTGTTTCTATTTATTATATATATCATCATTTTATTGTATTTATAATTTATATTATGTCTTTTAATTCATTTTAAATGGTTTGAATTCCATAGATTGTTTAGATGGGTGGAACTGATTATCACAGTTATGAACGAGTAACCTGGCATTAATGCTTTCATGACCAGTTCGTATTCATGAATCTTCCATCTTCAAATAGTAAAGGAAATATATAACAATCATGAATGTCCCTTAGTTCTGAGTTACCTTCCAAAGCTGCTGTGAGTGACAGGGGTTTGTTCCCTCCAGATGCAACACACCAATGTTTCTACCCCTCTCCTATGTGCAATCTCCACTCTGAGGAGGAATTGTGTCAGGGATCCTGCTTCTGATTGTTGCACCAGAGATCACCCTGATTATATTCCAGAACCCACAGTTCTCCTCGAAAGGAATACTGTTTGATTGCTTCCACTTTTCGTGTGGGGCCGAAAAGCACAAGGCTCTTACACGAAAAGTGCCACTGAGATACCTGCTTTCATTAAATGTTTCCCATTTGCAGCATCTGCCTTTTTTCATTTCTGGGTATATTTTTGGATTTGTCAATAGGTTAGGGTTTTGTCCCGGATTTCTTATTAGATTAAGGATACCACAAAGTTAAATCAAGGAAGGAAACTTTAGTTAACACTGGAGATAACATGTTTATGCTTACTTCCAAAGTAGCCTATTTCTTAAACAGATCTTACAAAAAGGGTCTTAGCCATGGTAACAGGTGTTGTTCCATCTTACAGAAATGTTGCTTTCCGGATCACAACAACAGTGAAATATAATCTATACTTTTTAAAGTGGCTTGTGTGAATGCAATGAATTTTGAGAGCAAGGTGAAATTCTGTTTTTCCACAAAAATTGATTCTATTAATTTATGTATTTTCCTGTGTGGAGTGTTAAGGTTTTGGAGAGGGTAAAAAAAAATTAAGATACTGATAAAACCTTAAAATGTGAGAGCAAAGTGGAACATCACTGACCATTTCTCTCAACAGATAGAATACCCACAGTCATTCATTGTTCAGCCAACTGCAGTCAATAGGAACATCTGTCCCAGGGTGTCTTTAGGTTCAAGGGGGCCCTCACCTAGGTGTCTATTTGTGCCTGCATCTCACCACCTTCCATTCTAACTTTCAAACAGCACATGAACATAATTATAAGTACATTTATTAAGGTAAAAAGAAGCAGGGCAAGACAGACAGAGCCACTGGATCCCAACCATCTACCTCAGGATGCTGGGTAATGCCACCAACCCTGATTGGCTCAGCCAACAAAAAACAGAACCTTCATTACCAAGATTATTCTTATTAAGTCCCTTAATGCAGGTACGGGGAAGATAAGATCCTTCTGTGGACTATGCAGACCAGGGATGATGGGAGTGGCAGTCCAGCATCCAGAGGGCCAGCAATGAAACATTCTCTGTCCCTGGCTTAGTGCATTTTAATACAGATCTACATTGATTTGAAGATCTACCCTCTGGCTGTCAAATAGCTACCATTCCTCTCCCACCTCACATTGGACAGTCCCCACTATGACTGACAGGAACAGGGTTGCCAATGCAGGATTGTCCTAGGCCCTCAGATTGCCAGACCAAAATCTGACACCTAGGGATGGCTCCTTGCGATGTCATTTAAGTATTACACATTAAGTACCAACCACAGTTGCTCATAGCTTCTCTCTCTCTCTCTCTCTCTCTCTCTCTGTCTCTCTCTCTCACACACACACACAACAAATTTTCCTGTTTGGGATTTAAGACAGTAATCTTAGCTAAAGAGCCTGTTCCCAGAGGAAGTGAAGGGATTATTAGGGAATTAGGGAGATTGGGTAAGGAACATTCAATTTAGCCTATTTGCTTTTAGCAAGAAGGTGGGTGGAGAGCAGAGTGTATGGTGAACCCCGGTGCCACAATCATTGAGGGAGACGGAGGAAGCTGATGAAATACACAGCCCCCACTCCTCCAAGAGTAGGCACAAGTTGCAGCAGTAGATCAACTAAGCCTTCTAAACTGAAGCAACAGTTGCTCTGCTAGCTGATCTGGGGGTCTGCATACAGCCCTTTCCTCTTGCCTGGAGCTACGTCCCACAAAACTGGAGAATCTTCACCCTTGTGTATCACCTGAAGATGATCCATGAAAACTAGAGACAGGGTTGAACATTTGGAGGACTGGAAGTTTTCCTCCACCCCTGTTATAGGGGGACAGGCAAAGCTCAACAGTCTAGCTGCTTTGGCAGCTGAGGGTCATTTTTGTAATACTGACCGACTGCTAAGAATTAAGTAAAAGCACAGCTCCCATGTAAAAGAGACTATGGGGCTTCCGCACTACATTGTTATAATGCTATCATTCCACTTTCAACATCCTGTGGAATTCTGGGGTTTGTAGTTCACTGAGGCCAAAGAGCTCTTGGCTGAGAATTCTAAATGCCCGTCCCTAAACTGCAAACCCCAGGATTCCACAGGATGTTGAAAGTGGAATAACAGCACTATAACAGTTTAGGGTAGAAAGGCCCTAAAATCACACATTAAAATTCTTTTTATGTTTGTTCTAACTCTAGCTGATCATGATTAGATCTTTCGTGACTAAAATGAGTTGTTTGTCACACGGCTTGTTCAACACAAGGATTCAACAGCTTTTTCTCTGCATGTGATCTCCATATCCCCTACCCACAGAATGCCTATTGGCAAATGTTCTTAAAGATCACTTTTATAAATATAATAAAAGATTAAGAAGAACTGCACTTCAAAGAGGCCTCACTGCAGAAACAACAGACTACTGAATGCAGCAGTACAAGAACACAGCTCATAAAAGAATTTGTGCAAACCGGGCGATTCACAAAATCCTGACTTTCCTGTGCAGAGGATGGTACTTATCTCTCCATTTGACTGTAGACAGATTTTAGATGATTCAGATTGCATGTTACACAATCAACCATATTTTGGAAACGTATTAGATACCCAACATTAGAACTCCCATCAAATTGCTTCCTTGCTGATTTCTCTCACTTCATGCTGGCCCCCAGTAATTTCCTGGATGCAATTTTTGCAGTTTCACCAGATCTGTGTGGGGTTCAGATATTGATAACCAGGGCTGTCAGAATGAAAACTGAAGAGCACTCCTGTACTTTTAGTGGTTCTGTAGAGAAGGGAAATTCAGCAAGTGTTGCTTGTTACCTGATTGTGTGGCAAGGAACACCTGCTGAAAGGGGCAAGAGTCCTCTTTAGTTTTCAGCTTGGCAAATACTTATAATGACAGCACAAACCTATTTGTATTTACCCCCAAAGTAAGTCCTGCTGAATACAATGGGGCTTATTTTTTTGTATCTGCTATACGAAAGTTAAAGTTTGTCTGTGAGTTTGTGGGTTTGTCTGGGTCAGGCAGGCGAAGATCTCATACGATTGGCTGTGTGAGGCGAGAAGACCTCATATGATTGGCTGGCTGTGAAGATTCTATGGAATCCTGGAGATGGCAGTTCAGGGAGGGGCCTTTACTTAGCTGGAGAGCCCTTGGGTCTCAGGCCGGTTGCTATCGAGACAAGGCCTACCAGCAAGAAGAAGGGGAGTGTATTCCCTCAGAAACCAAACCTTCTGTATGTTAACAACTCTGAACACACATTGGATTGAAGAATATGGGGATAAGTTACAGGTACTGGAATAAGCCACTTGCTATGGAAACGAGGCCTAGCAGCAGGAAGGGGCACAGTGCATTCCCTCAGGAACCCAACCTCTGTATGTTAACAACTCTGAATACAGATTGCATTGGGAAATATGCGGAAAAGTTACAGGTACTGGAGAAGACAATTTGGTGAGTTCTTAAGAGGAAAACGAAATCCTGGACAATGCAGGGTAAATAAAATACACTAGTATGTATATAAGGGTGGTTACGATGACTACAGCGGCTTCCACATTGGAAATGGGAAATAAGAAATGTTGGGGACCCGCCAAGTTAGCTTCCAAAGTGCCAACTGAGCCAATGAGTCTCCGGCCTGACTTGAGAAGCCACGTCCGCAGTCAAAAGGCCCGAGATTGTTGCCGTTACCCAGCAGCAAAGATGAAAGTTGAGTGCTAAGAAGCAGGGCTCTATCACTCAGATAACAGATCTGCCTCTTCTCCTCTCGAAAGACCAGAGTTCTCCTTGGACACAGCAGTGAAGCTCCAGGCAGGCCTTGGCTGTATGTTTAAAAGCGAAGATCAAAGAGCATTTTCCCAGACCCTCTTTAAAGTCAGGATGGGCAACTGTGGCACTCTACAGCGCCACATTACCACTCAAGGGAACTTGGAAGGCCATGCCCCCTTAAAACAAAAGTTTGCTCTCAAAAAACCTTTTAGGAGTGATGGGGGCATTCCTATTACATCTTGGACCTAGCGGGGCCATTTTAAGCCCAGGACAGGCTTTTTTCTTTTTTAGTAACAGGAAGTGATTTCCAGGTCACTTCGTGTTTTAGCAGAAGACATTTTCTAGACCTAAAATGACCGGAGGTGCAAAAATATGGTGAAAATACCCCTCCCACACACACACAGAAGGAATTGGGAGGGCATTTGACCCAATGAGGGGTCTTGGGACCACAAAACAGCCCTGGGGACGCATGTGGCCGAGGGGCTGTGCACTGCCCACCCTGATACTAGAGAAAGAACAGAGATTCTCAGGAGGAAAAGCCTCAGTGATCAAATTCCTTCCTTTCACATGAGTGAGTCTGGACCCAGGAATGAACATAAAGGTTTCTCTGCTGGTGAGTCCCACCTGTCAAACACACAGGAAATGAGAGCATATTCCCGGGACACCAACAAATAGAGGGATCGGACGGCTGCTCAGCACCACATCTAATACATTAACATCTCCCACTTTAGGGAGCACCTATAAGATGTTGGACATGAACCATCCTCAGCAGACACAGGGTGGTGGTAGAGGAATTACAGCTGCCCGTCTACCCCCAGTGTCTGTCTCATTGCCTCTGCTCCAGGCACAGAATCAGAAAGTCCTTTCCACTTGGCCAAGTTGGCTTGGCTAAGTTAGTCTTGTTGCTGCAGAGATAATATAAAAATATACTTCTGAGAAGATGTCAGAGCTAGACCAGCAGCCTTCCCTGCAGTGGGCATTCATCAGTTCTGACCTCTTTTGGGGGAGGGACAGGTGGGTAGGGAAAGCAGCTTGCTTTCTATTCACTGCTTGATCAAGATTTAACTAACTTTGTCCACCTAAAGTAGCAGCTATTCTCAGTAAGATTCTCAATAGGGATGGGACGAATCCAGAATTTTCTGAATCCGGATCCGAATCCCTGGAAGGTTCTGGGAATCCACAAATCTCACAAATCTTGAATTTTTTGAATCCTTTTTTTAAAAAGGGGTTTGAAAAGCAAGGGAAAGAAGGATAATCTTGGGGAAGACACACTCTCTCAGCCAAAAGCCTAGCCAAAGGCAAACCTCCCTCTGAAGAAATCTGGCCAGGACAATTGTCATAGTTTTACCTCAGGATCTCCCCAGACTGAAAATGTCATGAAAGCCCTTTGTACACAGTCAGGAAAATGTGGATTAATCCCACATTTTCCTGCCTGTGTAAACAGGATCATTACAGTACAGAGATAATCCAGGTCAAAACTGGCTTTTCTTTCCATAGCTCCTTCTGGCCTCCTGGGGTTTGTAGTTTGATGATGCACCAGTAGACTTTGACAGAGAAGGCTGTGACACCTTGTAAAACTACAAACCCCAGAATTGTATCTGAAAAAGGTTTGCAAGGGAGCTATGCAAAGGAATTTTTCAGCGGTCCTTGAAATCTCAAGAAGACTGTACCTTCCAGTCAAGTGCTGAACTGAACTATGAAAAGTTCAATTTAAATATCTTAGAGTACAACCCTAGATGTAATTTGTGAAATTGTTAGCAAAGGCCATTATTACTCATAAGGGAAAATTCCCCTACTTGCCATCTCCCCTTGTGTGTCTAGTCTCCCAAATTTTCAGGCATCCCGGTTGCCCAAGTTTTCAGGCGTCCCGGTCTCCAACAAACTGTTTGGGTGGCGGATTCAAAAGATTCGGTTTGCCTTTTTTGGCACAGAGATTCAGATTCCTGAATCTCAAATCCCTGCTGAGGATTCGAGGATTCGGTTGGCCCATCCCTAATTCTCAGTAAGGAGGCCATCATGAACAGGCTCACTATAAGCAGTGCTATTCTGTTTCTTTATTAGACAATTGATACCCTACCTTTCCAATTAATTTTTCCTCACAGAGAGGGATTGTTTTTGTTGTGTGCATTCAAGACATTTGCAATTTATAGTGACCCTAAGGCGACCCTATCACAGAGTTTTCTGAGAATATGCAACACGCCCAACGTCACCCAGTGGGTTTCCATGGCTGAGTGAGGAATCAAACCCTGGTCTCCAGGGTCATAGTCCAATGCTCAAACCACTACACCATGCTGGTTCTTTGGGAGGGATTACAGTATATTAAAATAGAACGCAATCAACAGCAAATAAATAAACCTAGAAACATTAGAGCTATGCAATGAATAGATAACTGAGTGAGTATAAATAAAGCATAACACTAAACTGAGATTTAATAAAAAGTCTTGAAAAAATGAAAAGGTGCTGCCTGAAAAATGAAACATTAACAAATAGAGCACCAGGTAAATCTTCCCAGGGAGAGGTTTTTACAGAAGGGATGCTACCAGAGAAGGAACTGTAGGGATGATCTGAACACAGAGGCACGCTACTAGAGAATCTGGGCACTCCTGCAGGACTCTTGGGCCCAGACTATAACACAATATCCCCACCTGCTGACCACCACATGGGGGAACTTGCTATGTTAAAAGATCCATCAGTACTACCACGTCATGGAAGATCACCTTTAATTTAAGTGGGGAACCATCTTTGCCTTTTCCTCATTCAGTCATCACCAGTTGTCAGAGTGCCTTCACTTCTCTTGTACCTCACTGCAAGCATATAACTAACCTTATCTATGCCCTTGATAGCTGGCATAGGAATGAGACAACAGATTGTCTGCTCCAAGGTAAGTTAAATAGATATATTTCTTTATTCATAATAAATTAAGATACTCTGTATAAAGATTCCATATACCTTTAAAGATTTACTAATATCTATAACATTTTATATGTCTCCAAAAAGAGTTAAAAGGTTCTAGTCCTATTTCCTACTTAAGTCAATTTCCCTCCTTTCCTTATGTGATTCCTATCCAGTGTCTCACCATGTCCAGATATATTAATGTGCAGACAGATATATCTATGAGTAGGATGGACTGTTGTCTGTATCACATTGTCACTAAGCTGTAAATATAGGCAATAGAGCAGGTCTCTTTGGCAGTAGAAAAAGAGGCCGTGCAAAGTGAGCTGGACAGGGTGCATTCACACTATTTCCATATTAGTAATAATTTCACTCTAGTAGTGGACTATCCTCTTACCCAGTGGTTACACACAGACAATACTCAGAGCCTCCCTCCTCCTCAGAGTCCTGAAGTGGGATTTCTCCCTTCTCCCTTTCCCATCAAATACTGGAAAGAAACAAACCATAGTAAGGCAGACTTCTTCTCACAGTGTGTCCACAAGTCCAGCTAACCTTTACAAAGCAGCAAAGCTCAAACTTTGGACTCCCCAAATCCCAATCCAACACACTGTAATGCTGAGAACAGCTCAACATAGGCTGCCATGGCTTTCAAGGGGAAAAGAGCACTTGTAGTTCATAGCACCGCTCTCTCCTTTGGGATTTGACACAAAGTATTCAGGAAAAAAGGGTTCCTTAAACGCCAGCACAAGAAGATGGTGAGTTTTCTGAACGTGATTTCACTGTCAAGGAGCTGATGTATAATAGAGAGTGGGTGGAAGCAGGGGTGGACGCTCAGCATTGTGTTTCTTGAAGATGAAAGTACAGCCAGAGCGAGGTTGTGGTTAAGCGAACAAGCTGTAAATAGGAAAGTCCCTGGTTCACACTGTACTTCAGTCATGATCTTAGTGGGTGGCCTTCAGCAAACCGCCCTCCCCCTCCACTTTCTCTCTGTGCCTCTCTCCTGCTCTGTAATTGGCAATATGAAATTAATACCAGCCTGATTGAAAAGGTAGTTATAAGGACTAGGAATATCACATATCTGTTTATCTATCTATCTGAAGTATTTCAGACATGAATAGTGCAATCCTACCCATGTGAACTCAGAAGTATGTCCCAGTGAGTTGAGTTGGGCTTATGCTCACTTAAGTAGGTATAGAACTGCAACATAAGATGGCAATCCTGAATACACTTGTGTGGGAGCAAAGCGCATGGAATACTACAAGACCAATTTCTGAGGAGATATCTGCAGGATTGCACTGATGGCTTGGAAGTTCTTCTTCTTCTTCCTGTGTGCCTTCCAGCCATTTCTAATGGAGGGCATCCCTAAGGCAAACCTATTGTGGGGTTTTCTCAGCAAGATTTGTTCAGAGGGGATTTACCATTGCCTTCCTTTTAGACTGAGACAGTATGGCTTGCCCAGGGTCACCAGTGGGTTTCCATGGTCAAGTGGGGATTTAAACTGCAGTATCCCAAAGGCCTAATCCAACATTCAAACTGCTACACTGCACTGGCTTTACCTGCAAGTGATTGTTACTTGCAATTAGTTACCTTTTAAAAACTAGAATGTAACAAAGGCCCTTTCCACATGTGGGGCATGAATCGGGCAGAAAGGGGACTCACTGGATTTCTTCTCCGTCCGATCGAGTCCGTCGGGATAAGAAGCAGTGCGAGCTCGTCTCTCCGCACTGCCCCGGCATCCAAAATGGCGGCTTCCGGTTGGTGGAGGGTCTCCACCAAACGGAGAAGCTCGCCAGCCTAAAGCCCGCCTCCGGCAGATCTGCAGGCACGCACTAGTGTGTGCCTGCAAATCTGCACCGAAGCGCGGCGATGGAGCGACACAGAGTCGGGCGCTCCGTGCTTTTTAAAAACCTCTTAAAAGAGGTTTTTAAAAAGCACGCTGCGCGACCAGTTCCGGTCGCTCCGGGGCAGACTGAGGTGTGGAACTACGAAAAGTAGTCCGACCCAGTCCACTCCACAGTGCAGAAGACCTCCGTCGGAGGTCGCTCTGCGCCGTTTTAATAGCCCGGTGTGGAAAGGGCCAAAGTTGCATCTCAAAAGTAGCATTATGAATGGGAACTTGTTTCTTTATTGGTGTAATGAATAATGGCTTTGAGTTACAGTTGGCCCACTATATTCGTTAGGGTCGGGGCACAGGACCCCCACAAAAATGGGAAAATCCCAATGATCAAAATGTGTGTGTGTGTGTGTGTGTCTGTGAGAAGGGGCTGAGGCATGGTGGAGAGCGGGTACCTAAGATCCAAACCAGGTCAGGGAAAGAAGATGGATCAGCATGGTAGCCCTATACTTCACCTCTTTTGCCCATCTCCTTGGGTGTGGGAGGACCTATGGAGAGGGTTTGTGGTGCTGAGAAACTGGACTGCTAACTGTTCTTAGCTTGTCAGGCAGCGGCTGGAGGACCAGAGGCAGGTTTTTAAAGGGCTGTGTTGCCTGATCCTGCTGAGAGGGAAGGTTCCCTGGGAAAAGAAGTGCCTGAGGTGGGGGGGGGGGCAGAGGTTGAAGAAACTCGCAAATAATCAAATCCGTGAAAGTAAACCCACAAACGTGGAGGGCTAACTGTATTTTCAAAGTTGCCTGTTTTAGATGTTTTTCAGATGAATTTTGATAAGGACTTTTAAGCTTTGTGCCATTTTGTTACCATTTCCCAAGTTCTTTGCAGACACTCTCCCAAACTAAAAGGCACTGCAATGTGTGATGCAGCAAGTGACTTCCTAATCCCTGTAATGAGTTTGTCAATGAATTACTTTCTGAACAGAATATCATCAACAAATTACTCTTTGAACACTATAGCAAATAAAAGCATTTACTTTTCAAACACAGTAACAAGTAATAGGAATTAATTACTTTTTAAAAAGCAACTTTCCAGGTTCTTTCCATTGTTAGTATCTACACAGCCCATAGGACTTTCCCAAATATTGTTAACTCATCAGATCTATTTGTTATACTAATATAATCATTACATTCAAAACAGAAGCAGGGTTACAGAAACCCAGCCTGATTAAGTAATTAAGGGTATCTAACAAATGACTCTACAAATGCATCTCAATCACTTGGAAGTTATGTTAACATGAGATAGAACCTGGAAAAGAAAGAAAGTAGCAGAAGAAGTAGAAGAGGAGGAGGAAAGAGGAGGAAGGAGAAGATGCGGTGGTGGTGGTGGTGATTATATTAACGATCTGCCACTTCTGGCCAGAAGGGTTGTTCACTATGGGTACCTCCATCTTGATTTTCTGTTGGAGATGACAAAGCTGCAACTCAGCCTACACTTCTGATGCATGTGATCTACATGGGTAAACTGCATATAGAGAGTTTGACTTCCTTGGGTCCCTCCAGATTGCCCTTTGTCAGTTCAACCTATGCCTACCTCCCTTCTGAACTGCTACTCCTAGCGTGGCTGATGTCATCTTTTCACATTTCTCTTGATCTGGTTTCCAAGAAGGACGGGCGTAAGCAAGCCTCCCTGTCTCTTTGGGCTAGTTATCTCCAGCTAACTGATCCCGCTGGCTGAGGGATTCTGTGGCTTTTTTCAAACTCTGGTAATAACACAGGATAACTACCAGTTGGCTCCCTGACATAGGCATTGAGAACTAGCAGCTTTCCAGTGTAGATAGCGTCAAGTGAATAGCACACTGCACAAATTGCATCTGAACTCCAGAGGAGGTAAAAGCCTTGGTATGTTGCAAACAATTAAATGCCAAAGGACATCCAAAGTAGTACCATGAGAAGAAAATGAAATTCAGCATTTCTTCCAGCTTCGATGGGAAGGCAGCCAAACAAACAACCTTGCTAACGCCAACATTCCTCCTACTCTTACTCAAGAAGAAATCCAGCTTTGCCTTGGCTTTGCAATAAATCTTGTTTTATTCCATTTATGAGAGATGATGCTCTGATAATTACAGACAGGACGAAGGAGGAATAAAGATCAAACGGCATCACTTCTGTGGGGGTGTGTACAATGGCTGGCACTGCTCCTGTAGGCAGGCATTCCGACTATTACCCAGCTTGCAACAAGAGGCAGGAGCAGAGCAGGATCAGTCCTTAGTCACCAGTTCCAAAATGCCCCATGTGTCTCCTGCTTCCCACCAAACCACAAGGGAGTAAGAGTATGCCCTACACAGGTCCACAGGACTGTACCCAAGGAGGGATCCAGTGCCACTTTTTTCCCAGAGAGTCTGTAGCCATGTCAGAATTTGAACCCAGTTCCAGCACACCAGCAGCCAATGCTGAACTGTTCTCTGCTTACGTGCCACCTATGCATTAATGCAAGTATGCCAACCCAGACCTTCCTCTCCTTCTTTATGATAAATTTCTCTGAACAAAGGCTGCTGCAGACTTGAATATACATATCTGAACATCTTACCTTTCATTTCCCCTTCTCTCCCACTCCAAGTGACTGGCCTTATGGTACCTATCTATCTGAGGAATCACCTGGAGGAGGCCCCTACAGCCCTCTCGAGGCTATTCTTTGGTCATTTTGGGTTTTCCTCCCTGGGAGGTACCCAGGCCCTATAGATAAGCTCTTGGTCTTCAGGATTTTCTCTTCTCTTTACCTCACTAGCAAAGAGGTAAGGACAGGTTATGCTGTAGTGGGAGATCTGAGGGGTGGCTTCTCCTCCCTTCGTCCCCCTGAAAGTGGCTTTGATGAGTTTTTCTTAGCATCCTGGTAAGTTTATATTCATTTTATCCTAAAGCAACTGACTACCTCCGAACTGGATTCACCCGCTTGGGTCCTTGTTGTTGTTCTTTCCTGCCTTTTTTCTTATACTTGAAATCTACTTGTACCTGGCCTTTTAGTGGTCTCTATCCAAGAGGGATCCATGAGTCATACCTTTTCAATCCATTTTATCAGGTTCAGTTGTTACCTGTTTCACAGGGAAAGCCATACTGGCTGAGGAATTTTGAGAACTGTAGTCCAAAACGGTAACATTTCAAAATTCTGTATGGTAAGTACTGTTTGTTCTACAGCCAAAATGTGTTAAATCCAATGAGAACTTATTAGTCTTCAAACCAGAATTAGGAAAATTACTTTTAAAGGATTCCTGTTACTCAAATTTCCTTGTTACTTTTTACCTTTTTTTTTAATTATCTAAGTAAAAAAAATGGACTACAATTTGTATGGAAATCTGTTTATCTCACAAACACCAATAATGAGAAAAAGTAACAAGTAAACCATATTAATTACACAAAAAAATAAAAATATTCCTAGTCATTGCATTCTCTTACAAAAGGAACAGTGCTGTCCCCTCATTTTCCTCAAAAAGTAACAGGGTGCAGGCAACATGGTTAAATGTCGTATCTTCCAAACTCCGCTCCCACCTTTTATTGGCTTTGTTTCAGTTCTCAGTATTTTTTGTGGAGGAAGTTTGACAAAGCTGAATGGTTATAAATCATGGCTTCCCCTAAAGAACACTAGGATTTATTGTTTGATCAGGTGTTCATAATTCTCTAGATCCATCCTCAGAAAACCACAATTGTCAGGATTCTTTGGGAAGAGAGAATGATGAAAAGATTGGTTTTAAAGCCTATCGCATAGATACTCTCTTTCTTTGGTTGCCTATGGTGAATTGTGAAAACAGAATTGTAGAATCCTTTTGCAACTACTCAATGAAGTATGGCAGTGTTTATACATCTGATTTGCATGAAGTTTACAACTAGTTAGTATGATATGTTAATGATGTTCCCAGATTTGGAGCTCTTAAATATGTCAAGACTGTTTACAAAAACCCTCTTCGTGCATGCTGAGAAAAACTGCACAAAAGTGAAAGAAGCAACCAAATGAAGAGAAGAATAAAATAACACTTTAATGTGTTTGTTTACCCTGTATAAACTTTACACATATACATACATCAGTCCGAATCCTGTTGGTGACATAGGCTGACATTATGCAAACTGATGTGCTTTGAAATACCTCCTTGTGCAACAACCTGCCTCATGCACAATCAGAGCTCCCCAGCGCCAGGTTGCACTACCAAGGCTAGTCAAGATAACTGCAAAACTACAACTGGATGGTGCCAGTAAGCCCCCTGCCAACTTCTTCTGAGGATGCAACATGGGCAATAGCCCCAAGGAACCCAGAAGTCAGGCAGAAGCACACTGGTAGAAAGTTACACTTTGTTGGCATCCAACAGAATTTTGGCCATCATCATCTCTCTCTCTCTCTCTCTCTCTCTCTCTGTCTTATCTAGCAATGAGATTTTTAGCTTCAATTTTACACACACGCGCGCGCGCGCGCACACACACACACACAGAGTAGTCTCCATGATTAATGATTGGGAACAATGCAGAAGGCACAAAAGAGATCCATGTGCCATCAGAAACACAAACTTCATATACTCTCTGAACTGTTCAGAAAGGGAAGGGAGAGTTGGATGTATGCCTCAGAGGGAAATAGCATTGCATTCAAAGGGTATGCATTTCACACAGATCATAAGTGAATCCTGGCAGTGAGTACTGGTCCCAGGGATAAAGCAGCTCTAGTGTGTTGTTGTTACAGACCTTCCTGTTGACTCTGACTTCTGTTGACCCTCTCATAGGGTTTTCTTAGTGAGATTTACTCAGAGGAGGTTTGCCATTGACTTCCTCTCAGGCTGAGAAGAGCATGACTTGCCTGATGTCACCCATGGTTTTTCAGGGCTTACCGGGGATTTGAAGCCTGGTCTTCCAGAGTCCAAGGCCAACACTCAAACTGCTGCAACTCACTGGCTCAGTTCTGTTGCATGTTTGCTTGCTCAAATGAAACCCCACTCAGCCCTTTATCTGAGAAGCTAGCCCTCAGTATGTGATACTTCCTCCATTGTCCATCTATGGAATGCATTGCCAGGGCTGTGTTAAGCCTGTGGGGACTGCAATCCACTCCAGCATGGGAGTTTGTACCAATTTAAAAATATTTGTCTTTGAGGTGCCACAGGAATTTCTATTGTGTTTGCAGTAACAAGCAAACATGGATATCTCCACCTCTCTACATCAAAGCTTTCCAAACTGTGTGTCATGACACATTAGTGTGTCAGCTGCAGTGTATAGGTGTGTTGCCACCACTGCCTTGGGCTGAGAAAGACCCTGGCAGGGACGGCGGTGGGCCCACCCCACCCTAGATATACCTCTAAGTACTGCACGTGCTCCACAAAAAGCCGCCTGTTTCTTCCACTGTCCACACGCCTCCATATCACTGTCCTTCTCTACTGCTTTGTGCTCCTTTCCTCTCATCTCTCAATTCCCCCTCCCTCATTTCTCTGCCTTTTTGTCAGGCCACTCTTGTTTAGCCCCTCATCCATGTGTCTCCTATACCTCTGTGTTTCTCTAGCCTCATGTTATTTTCTGTGCTCTTTTTCAGTGTGTTTTCTTCCTTGACTTCCTTTTCTCGTATCTGTTGTGTGCTTCCCCTTCTCAGTTTTCTCCATCGGCTTGCCTTCCTTTCAGCTGTGTGTCTCTGACCTGTGAAGCAGTGTGCCAGAGGTCTCTTCCTGCTCCTCCTTCCCTCCTCTTCTTTGCTACCTATTGCCTTTGCCATTTGCCACCAACACCTGCCATCAAGTGGAAAACTCCTGTGAGGACAACAGGGGATGTGGCAAGAAGGAGAACAATGGACCAAACAAAAACACTACTCCTCATCAATGCCTGGAAAATGATCTCAAAATCACACCAAATTCTTTCCATTTTGGCTTTACTTTCCTCTTGAAAAGCAAAAATTAATTGAACTAAAGCTCCAATCCCTGATATAAATTTAAAGACCTGAAAAGAACAAATGGGCCTTTTAGGAGGCTTTTTTTTTTAAAGCAGTCTTGTTTCTGATGGTTTTGGTTTCAAATAGAGAACATTCTCAATTCCAGATTCTGAAAGTTGACACATTTTTAAATGCTAAGATAATAACAAAGATTACTGGAGTGAGTGGTTTATTCATTACAAAAAATAAACACTTTGCATTTGTTTATAGACTTGTTATGTGTAGGACCCAAATTCTCACACTGAAAGGGGATTCCCATTCTCACCTGGGAAGGCAAACAGTTAAAGGCTAGCATCCTGTTAATGACTTTGGCAAGCAAGTTGCTCTATGGACCCTTTCTTTCTTTCTTTCTTTCTTTCTTTCTTTCTTTCTTTCTTTCTTTCTTTCTTTCTTTCTTTCTGTTTGAGAATGCACAACAGTTGTAGCCAGGTGATAGCAGTGTAAGCAGAGTTTCATGTGGAACCACTGCACATGTGGCAATGCATTAAAACACAGAGATTAGTGTGTGAATATACTGCCTCTCTGCATTGCATTTACACATTAAGCATTGCATTTGGACAACAGGTTGTTAATCATGTGCACTCACCACTGATAGTATATTGCACTATATTGGTATTCAGCATAGGGGTTGCATAACTAAACATAATAAAACATAAAGATTTTAGCCCTTGCCTGAAGGGTTTCCACAAATTTTCTTCACTATCAAATGAATTTTGAAAGTGAAAAGAGGAGTATACTGGGAAATCAATCAAGATCTGAGGGAGAAACAAGACATAGGCCCTTTCCAGACATGGGGGAGGAGCTGTGTGAAAACGCTACTCACTGGACTTCTTCAGCGTCCGGGCGAGTCCGTCGGGATGAGGAGCAGTGCGAGCTCGTCGCTCCGCACTGCTCCGGCATCCAAAATGGCGGCTTCCGGTTGGTGGAGGCTCTCCACCAACCGGAGAAGCTCGCCAGCCTAAAGCCCACCCCCAGCAGATCTGCAGGCACGCACTAGTGCGCGCCTGCAAATCTGCACCGGAGCGCAGCGACGGAGCAACACGGAGTCGCGCGCTCCGTGCTTTTAAAAAACCTGTAAAAAGAGGTTTTTAAAAAGCATGCTGCGCGACCAGTTCCGGTCGCTTCGGAGCGGACTGAGGTGCGGAACTACAAAAAGTAGTCCACTCCAGTCCACTCTACAGTGCAGAAGACCTCCGTCGGAGGTCGCTCTGCACCGTTTCAATTGCCCCGTGTGGAAAGGGCCATAGTATGCTCTGGGTGAAGAGAATAAAGTGGGTTTTTTTTAAGTCTGTATGTTTTATCTATAAGATGCCTACAGTCTTAGAAAAAGGCATCCGAAACTGGAGAGGAGAGGGGGAGAGGAGATGATGATGATGATGATGATGATGATGATGATGATGATAGACATGCTGGTTCTATGGCATATGTACGGAGCTTTCCCTTTTCTCTTTCTGAACATTCTACCATTGCAACACGAATATTCATGAAATGAGAAAGAGAATGGTCTACCAGTGAAGGGATTTCACTCACACACACATCAAATATACAGCCAAATATGAAATGTTTATTTACTTATTTATTTATTTTGTATTGTTATGTTAGCTTTCAGAAATGCTATCCCATTTCAGATTCTGGCATATAGAATATGATATATCAGACCCATGGGGTTGGAGCTAACATGGAGACTGTCTCCAAAACGTGGCCACTCCCCTGGAATTATCTTCTTTGTGTGTTTTTAAAAAGCTGTCTAAAGAAAACAGATAAGAATGTTGGCAAGATTTTTTCATGCATTACCCATCATGGTTTTCAGGCTCTCCTAGATAAGGGACATGTAATCAACACTGCCATTCCAAAGCTTTCCTTTCGAAGAAGGAACATTTTCTACATTTCTCTGGAAATAATTAGCTTTCGGATGAGCTACCACACAAAGGCAGTAAGAGGCTGCGGAGAGTAGCTCAAAAGCATTGACAGGTTGCATCTGCCTTCACCGATTCTAGTTGTAAAATAATGCAATGATATAAATAGCAAGCATTCAGATTAAAAATTTAAAGGCAAAACGAAGTACTTCCATCCAAAATAGGGAGATAAAATTCTTACAGAATACAGACATCTATAGATATAGACACACATACACGCACAAAAAGAATTGCAAAAGGTAATCTGAAGAATAATGTAATATTCATGCATCCATATCATTATGAACCTATAAAGGCAGCTTGTTTTAAAAAAAACTTTTATCTAATGAGCAGAAACCCCAAACCAAATTCTAGATAATGATCTTCAAGCAAAACCATTTCCCCCCAATTTCCATAAAAGTAGAATAAGATAACTGGCATACATAACCTGGGATTTACCTCACAAATTACAAAAAGGGGATGTTTTATGCTTAAATACTTAGGTCTAAAGAGAAATGTATGTTTATTAAAAAAGCAGTCCTAGTTTGTTTATCTTAGCCTTGACAACTGTTCAGATTTGTTTTTGACAGCTTGCCTCTCAAATGGTGTGTTCTGTATTCATCTACAGAATAAACTGAAATAATTAGCTTGTCTAATCAACAACACAGGGTTTGGTTTACCACAAAAGTTATTTTATTTGCTAATTTGCTCTCTTGTCAATGCATGCACACTCTTTCTCTTCCCTTAACTCCTTCATTTTATTGCTCCTTAAAATATCATAGAACTAAAATCACCAAGGAGTAAGGGATTATAGCCAATTACCTCGTGCCACCCCCTTTAACAGCAGACTTCTGAATGCAGCCTTCTAAAAAGTAAGATACTTAAGACTGGCATACATCATTTTAAAAAAGACCTAATCTCTTCCTCTTGCTGTACTTTCAGTCTCAAGGAAATTTCCATTTTAATAAGCTTCTTGCTTCCAGATTTAGTTTCGTGTCTTCCTAGGGGGATCCCACACAGAGTTCCCGGTATGGAAGACAGAAATGAACAGTACATTGATGATGGGTTTGATTTACTCTCCACTTTGCATATGCATGAAAAAGGAAGGCTTGTCATTATCAAATCTCAAGCCTCCTTCCTAGTTCATGATTGTGAGAATTAGTCCTCTCAAGTTGTTATTCTGTGATTCTCAATGAAAGTGTGGGGGGAAAAACTGCAGCCAAAATCCAAGACATGTTGCCGCCTAAGGCAAAAAACCCAATGCCTCCCTCTCTCTACGGAAGACAATCAGACTGGAGGCCCTTTCAGACTACACAGTTACAGCACTATGATTCCCCTGGAACTGCCAATGGCTGCATCTTATCTAACCCTGGTAGATGTAGTTTGGTGAGAGGCATCAGAGGATTATAAATGAGGCTCTCTCAACTGACAATCCCGGGATTCCGTGGAATGTAACTGTTCCCAGACTGTATACTGCTGCATTTTGATATCGTTTAATTGGGGGAATACGATTGGGAGATTTCCACCAGACCACTAATTGTCTCAAGCCCTTTCCTCTTTGCCCTGCAATCTATCCCATTATCTTCAGACCCGTCCACAAACACTGAGCTATCAGACAACATTAGCCTCTTTTTGACACCTAAAGTTAAAACCATCAGCTTATTCCACACCTCATTGTCCACTCTGTGAACTCCATTGTTTACTCAGCCAGTCATTCGTACCCATGCCCTCCAGGTAGAAACTGGGTATAAAACCCCTCGGTTTTGATCAGCTAGCCTGCAGTACATCAATTGCTGGTAACCACTCTGGTTCCTGCTTGTGTACTGTCCTTAGATGCAAGTCTAAGTCTCATTGTTGCTTCTTCACTACTCTTCTGGATTGGTAAATACTGCTCATTTTACCCTGAAACCTTGCTATCTTAAAACTTTCCTCCCTTTTTCCTTTGGTTAGCCCAGTGTGAGTGGATGACTGTTTGAGATCTTGTGTGTGTGATTACTAGTTTACCTTTGAATCTTTGGCTGGTTCTCTCCTGCAGAAAACCCAGTAAGCATTGGTGTCAAAGATCTCATTAGGTTACCCCCCTCTTGCATGTCTCCTAATTGAACTAATAATTCCCTGCCTTTTGAGTGGAGGTACTGGCATCATGGGTGGACCCCTGAGTCACCCACATTTTGGGGTAACACAACCACAGCAGTTAAAGTGGAATCATAGTGCTATCACTGTGCAGTGTGAAATGTCTTGGGTTGCTGATCCTCCTTCAGCACTGGTTTCAGGACATCTTCCATTGCGCCTGTAGGTAGTTTAGTGACTACAGGACAAACTGGGTGGCATATGACCACCAGTTCTAACACTCTTCATGCATTTGCATCTCTTACCTCAAGTAGCCATCTCTTTCTTCATACAGACCAGTATTTTTAATAGTAAAGCTACCAGGCTGCCCTTCAGGAGAAGAAACTACAGGCAAACATCTGTTAAGAAGCAGATGTATTCCAGAGCATTCCTTCTTTAACAGAAAATTTGCTACCAGAGACAGAAATAACATGGAAAGAATAGGGATAGGTTCCTGTTCCACAAAAAAGGAGTAGTTCTACATATTTCAGAAGCTTTGTATTCAAAACTAACAATATAAACATGTGAAATAAAAGAAAAAAAACAGGTCAGGTAATCCTCCTATAATTAAACAAAAACATTTTGAGGCTTCTAGGGACCACTTCTTCCAAAATGCATTAGGGGATGGCTTGTTTCATCACCAGCCTCCACTTTTTATGATTTCCATTTGTTGTCCACAGTTATAGACCAATGTTTTTTAAAGTAAGGGAACAGGCAGTGAGGCAGGCTTATCTGTTCTCCCCTTTTCTCTCTGATTTGTTGTTCATTCGCACTCAGTAAGGCCACTCCTACTTACCTTGCCTCTTGTAGGGAGCCACAGGCAGCTATAGTAGGATCCACTAGAGCGTTATGAAAAGGAGCTTCACTGTCAAGGGCTTTGTTAATTGAGATGTGCCTGTGTAGAGCTTCTACACCACAGAACTACTTGACTTGAAGGCATTTCACATTAAGAAATTGCCATTTCTCCTTGAACATTCCTTAAAATTTGCATTCATCAACCAAACATCCCATCCTCAAAACAAGTTTTCTTTTTCTGTTTATGTGGATCCAAAGCATTGCTGTTTATCCCTTTGAAGATTTCCCTGTGCTAACAATGGACACAGTCGGTGGTACTTTAAATCATGCTGAGGAACCTACACTATGTCAAGTGTAAGAAGGCCCACAGCATTAAATTTCTGCATCTATGTAACATCAGAATGATAATGTTTGTTTTTGAGTCTATTTTTTGCTGTTTCTTATTTAAAAAACAAACAAACCTAATTTTGTAAAACTTAAAACATAGGCCATTTCTGCACTACACTGTTACAGTGCTATTATTCCATTTTCAACATCCTGTGGAATCCTGGGGTTTGCAGTTTTAGGGAGGGGCCCTTAGAATTCCCGGCCAGAGAGCTCTTTGGCCTCAGTAAACCACAAACCCCAGAATTCCCCAGAATGTTGAAGGTGGAATATTAGCACTATAACAGTATAGTGCGGAAATGACCATAGGAATATTTTTGCATTTAGAATCTACTCATAATCTGAGGTCCTCAGATATAGTTTACTTAGCTCATGCGTAGCTCTGATGCTGGGAACATTCTTATCAAATGTTTAGTCGTGATTAGAGCTGCTATGTCATTTAACTACCCAGTGATGGCTGTCAGCCTTCCTGCACGCACAGGAACCACTTTCAGGAGCTTCTGTAACCAAGTCTAATTGTATTCTTCTATCAGAGACTTCCTGCTGGTGATAGATGGAACCAAAGCCAGAAGCAGAGGCAAAAATGGGTGCCATCTCTCTCTCTCTCTCTCTCTCTCTCTCTCTCTGGCTGTCATACTTTGGCCATATCATGAGAAGACATGCCTCACTAGAAAACACAATAATCTTTGGTAAGGTAAAAGACAGTAGGAAAAGAGGAAGACTACATTCCAGATGGATAGACTCAGCCAAGGAAGACATGTGCCTGATTCTGCAAGAGCTGAGCAGGGCAGGGCAGTTAATGTTAGGGTGACTTGGTGGTATCTCATCCATAGGGTCATCATAAGTCAAGATCGACTTGATGGTAGTTAACAACAACAATCTATGGAGTACACTTCTTTATACTGTTCCTTCTCCCCACCCAGTAGATTGCTGCAAGAGGAAGAAGGATTATTCTTCCTAAAAGTCTACACTGATCCCTTGAAAATGGTTTCTGAAATTAAGCTGGAGGCTACTTACCATGACCTCAGTCAAAATGAATGTTGCTGAACTGTGCCTACAGAATGTGCAAAGATCATGACCACACATGAAGAATTGGGCTTTCTGAATTTCTGCTTCTTTAGTGCAATTATTTATTGATGTATTTACGGAGAAAACTTCCATGCTGTCTTTTTCTCTATAAGACAGTGTTCAAGACAGCTAACAATATTTTTAAAATATAGTATTAAAATAAAAAGAGACAGTGTGGCAGACCACTAGAAACACCACGATCAGCATTTTAAAAGCCTGCCTGAGCAATAAGTGCTTCTGTTCTTCTGTGTTACAGACTCAAAGGCTCAGAAATGGACACAAGGAAAATTAACCTAGGGCAAAATTCTCTAAACATACCATTCTTGTGGTACCTGCAGCATGCCATTATCAAAGAGCAAAGAGGGATGTTACTTCCATGCTTGAACATACAAAATAGAGTGAGACAGTAAGGTCAGGTCATGGGAATCTAAATCCACTACAATACGGAGCGGATTCACTGCACCTCTGGACACTCCAGCCCAGAATTCCCCAGTCAACATGGCCACTACCTATTCCTGCCCAATTTGGCAGGAATGGCCCAGTTGATCTTCTTCTGTTCCATCTCAGCTGCTTTTAAAATATCTGTTTTTTCTCTCCTCCTCTCACCTTCCCCCTTTGTTCTTAGCTTACTTGAATTGCTGCAAACTGAATTCAAAATGAAAAAGCAGTTTGGTCTCAGTTAACTTAGCAGGAAGAAAAAGAGCAGAGGAGGTAGAAACGTGCACCTCCAAGTAGGCTTATTTGGGAGAAAGGGGGCGTTTCCCAAGTTTTCCTAAATTCAGTACATGCATTCCAGGGTTACTCTACTTAAAACGGTTTTTGTGTATCCTTCTTGGTGAAGAACTTTTGCCTTTTTGTTGTCTGGCCACACCCATTTCACTACACTCTGATGTTGCTTGGCCATGTGCATCCCAGTTTTCATCCATGCAATGTTGGAAGGCGTGATGCTGGCTGTGGGATTCTAGAAATTTTTTGTTGCCAGCACACCCACCCCAAAACCCCTCAAGCCCACACATTTCTATATTTTGCTCAGTATAAACGAAATTGAAGAAAGCTGCCCATCAATCCATTTGGACTAGAGGCCAATAGAAAATTTCTGAATTTTAAAGAAGCAACATCTCAGAATGGTCACAAAGGTAGATAGAGAATTCCTGCCTGTCTGGTAACACTGTGTCTCTGGCTTTTCATAATTCCTGCCATGTATTTCTGCTGTTTGTGGCATCGTTACCATGACTCCCTCATAGATTCTCCATCAAAATACATTTTGATGAACCAACAACCTCAGTGATAATTATAAACTATTATTTCAAAATAATAGAAAGTCATTATTGGAACCTCGTGGAGGAGGGGAACAGCCTCCTTTCATCTCAGGAAGCTTGACAAGCTTCCTTTGATCACGTAGAGTTTAATCATTGAGGAGTCTGAGCACGTTAGGGCTAAACTATAATTCTGAAAAATAAAGGACATATTGAAATACAGTGATCTTTCCCCATTTTTAACAGCATTGAAAACTGATTTTCCAACCACATGCTTTCAACTCCTCAAATTATCAACAGATGCTTACTGACATAGACATGACAATAATAAGCAAGTCTGGTTTATACTAATGTAGACCTGCAAAGTGAATTGCAAAGATAAATGCAGGCATACGTTGGGAAAAGGCAAATATTGTTCACAAATAAGGTGAATCCCACCAGCAGGCAGTGTAGATTTAGATTTGCCTGTCAAATGCTTCCCTGAGGGGGTAGAAAAGAGGAGTAAAATAGTGATGCAGATGACTTAAAAAAAATCAAGCATGTGTTCTAGATCCCCTAAGTGTTTTTTCTATATTCTGCACTAAATTTAATCAGAACTCTGTTGAAAGAATGTTTAATAAAGACACCCTGCTTCAATCATTACCATAGCCTCTAACTATCTGGATTTGGCAAGGAGAGCCCTAATTAATCTTCTGTCATCCCACTTCTCTAGATGTTTTTAAAATGTCCCAGTTTCTTTCTACCACTACCACTCCCCCTCTTTTTCCTCAGTTGCTGCAAACTGAGCGCAAAAATAGATTGCACTCAATTAGCTCAGCAGAGAGTAGAGGAGAATTGGGATAGAGTTTTGCCCTTCCCAGTAGGCTCAGGCAAATGCAAAATACTGCAGCCTCACTTAGCTAGTGTGTTGTTCCTCATCCATAACTTTTGCCATCTTGATCATACTCTGATGTTGCTTGGCCACACATGTCTCAGGTTTCTTCAGCAAAACATTGGAGGACATGTATTATCTTTGAGCCTACTGAAACATCTAGGAAGTGCACCAGCTATAACATCTTTCTTTTTTCACCCCTCTTTGTGTGGACTTGAAAGTGGCTGCAAGGGGGGGGGGGAATGTCCCCTCCCTCCCTGCGTGTGCTGGTCTGTATTTAGATCTCCCCACCCCTTATTTTGTAGGGAAGAAAACCAAGAAGGTTGGCCCAAGACTTTTTGCTGCCAGAGGGAGAAGAGAAAACGGTGCCACTCCATGCACTGAAGTCAGTTAAAGCACCCAGAAGTAGGCAGATTATTAGTGCCTGTGGATCAGAAAAACTCATTAGCACTTCTTTGCATTTCCAGCAGTGAAAATACAATAAAGGCAAATTGTACATCTATTTGCTGCCCTTTCCTACAACCTTAAATCTACTGAAGCGATTGCTTCAATCTTCCTATTGGTAGGGCTGGCCCTGCCCAGAGCTAAAACTATGTGGTTGTTGTGTGCCTTCAAGTTGTTTCTGATTTATGGCAACCCTAAGGCAAACCTATCACAGGGTTTTCTGGGGGCTGAGAGTGTGTGATGTGCCCAAGGCCACCCAGTGGGTTTCCATGGGTAAGCAGGGAATTGAACCCTGTTCTCTAGGGTCATAGTTCAATGCTCAAACCGCTACACCATGCTGGCTCTCGTATAAAGCCATATGAAGTACAATAAGACACGAGGACGCAAGAGTGTTGTGCAATCCAGTCAGCACAGAGGTATGCTGGAATGCTTTGTACAAATGGCTCCCTGGTCAGTATTAACTGTTATCATGGTGGAATCTTTGTAAAAGGTCTACGGTATAAAATCTCATTACTCTGTCTTATAATTAGGCAAGTCTTAAAATTCCTCATAATGCCCATAAACAATCACTACAGAATTTATAGTCAATAACAGGTTGTTTGATTAATAAGAGCACTCCCATTTTCAACCACTGTCTTTGAAGGACCTGTCCTAACTCAATAGTCCATAAGGCCTGTATTGCTAATAAGGAAAGCCCTGCTTTTTTGCTCCTTCCTCTTGTACTGGAAGCAGACATCCACTGGTGAAATATAAAGATATTATTTTTGAGAGGTGATAAACAAGTTTCTAGGGAATTGTTTCTGACAGATGTGGCACTGCCCTGGGGGATTTTCACACAAAGTTGCTGACAGTCTGTCATAGCTGCATAGCTGGCATCCCTAGGCTGCAAAATACTTCTGCTGGTTGAGGAATTTGCACTTTCATAATTACACTGGTATTAAGAACCTGACCTCTGTACCGTAGTGGTCACTTTATATCCTCCATATTCACAAAAGGAAGTGAAGGAGGTTGTGAGGAACCAAGGACACAGCTTGGACACATTGCTTTTTTGGATTACAGTTCCCAGAATGTTCCAGCCAGCATGGCTCATGGGCTATACTGGCTGGAAGTATAATGACAGCAGTTATGTGTTCGCCCTGCCCTCCGCCACCCCCAAAATGGATTTTTTCCAAGCTCTACGAGTCTGGAATCCGGAAGTTCTCTGGCACCCTGATCTTACAGAGCTATAGCGGATTGGTAGGAAGAAGCTGTTAACCTGCTCTCTGCACCACTATCTTTAATCTACAAAGAGCGGCACAGCCACTGTCAAGTCCACAAAAGTCAGAGGCCCTTTCAGCTACACACTTATAGTCTTTGATTCCGCTTTAACCATCATGGCAACATCCTATGGAATCTTGAAATCTGCACAGGAGCTCTCTGGCTGAAGATTCCAAATGCTCCTCCCTAAATTGCCAATCCCAGGATTCTACAGAATGCAGCTATGGCAGTTGAAGTAAAACCATGGTGTTATAATTGTCTTGTGTGAAAGGGGGCTCCAAATGACACGAGGGCCAATACGGTTCCCGCTGCTGCTTCCAGTTTCACTGTTGTTCAGCCACCAACTCAGGCTGCTAGTCCAGCCCATATGGAAAGCAGACAATTTCCCCACCTAGATCAATACTGTTGACAGCCCAGGTAGGGAAGCTGTGGTCCCCAAAAGCCCTCGTTTCCTTCAGGCCTTGCCTGCTTGGCCAAATGGTGTAGCAGCACCTTTCCAGGGTTTCAGATGGGAGTGCCTCCCAGCTCTTCTTGGAAATACCAAGGACTGAACTATCTACACATGAAATAGGTGTTCTGTCCACTGAGCGAAAGCCCTTCTACTGCCAGACATCAGTGAAATAGTTGTATTGGCTAACATGACATAGAACAACTACAAAAATCACAAATATCAAAAAATGTGTGTCTAGGGGAAAGGGACCAAGGCATGGTGGAGAGAAGGAACACCCAGGGCCCAACCAGGTCAGGGAAAGGGGGGGGAGGGGTTGACATGGTGGCCCTATACTTCTTCTCTCTTGGGTGCGGAAGGCATTGTGAGAGGGTTTGTGGCGCTGAGAAATTGGTCTATAAGCCATCCTTAGCTGGCCAGGACACAGCTGGTGGTGGTAGAGGAGGACCAGAGGCAGGTTTTGAAAGGGCTGTGTGGCCTGATCAGAGCCCCTGAGAGGGAAGGTTCCTCAGGAAAAGAAGTACCTGAGGTGTGGGGGACAAAGGTTGAAAAAACTCACAAATAATCAAATCTGTGAAAATGACACCTATAAATGTGGAGGGCCAACTGTAGTTGAGAAATCTATTCATGGGGCTATAAAAGTATATCGAGGTAGGACAGGCTTGTGAGGGAGCCCAGCTCTGCAGACAGCTAATAAGAAAGCACCTCAGTCCCAGTGACAAAGCATCAAAGACAATAAGAAGTTAGACAGGCATTGTAAGTGAGAAAGTAAGTGCTACCCATTAATTTAATTCACTTAACTCATTATTTAATCATCAGCTCATGCTGAAACAAGGGCCTTGCAAAGGGAATTAAATCCCAGAGGAAGAATCCTTTAGAAATGTAACTTTCTGAAGCTAGATCCCAGAGGAGATAATTCTGCAGAAACTTACTGTTCCTGTGGTTCTGGTCTAGCAGAGGATCATTGAGTAGTTGTAATAAACCTCAGCTGGATATTTAAACTAAACCCAAGTTTGGAAAGACAGTTCAAAATAAAAGGGTTAGTACAGTATTTAGCTCTACACTGACACAGGCCATGATATAGTTGTTGTTGTTGTTGTGTGCCTTCAAGTCATTACTGACTTATGATGACTGGAAGGCAAAACTATCATGGGGTTTTCTGGGCTGAGTGTGTGATAGACCCAGGGTCACTCAGTGGATTTCCATGGCCAAGCAGAGAACCAAATCCTGGTCTCCAGGGTTATAGTCCAATGCTCAAATCACGGCACCAGACCTTGCTAGAAAATCTGCTTATAAAAACAAACATTTCACAGATGAAAACTGGGCCATTTGTGGCTAAGCAACATCAAGTTGTAGTCAAGAAGGCAAAAGTTATTAATGAGAAAGAACACAGAAGCTAGGAGAGGCTACTGCGCTTTGCTCTTGCCTCAGCCTGCTGGGAAGGCCAAAATTCTGCCCCCTTCTCTCCTCTCTTCCTGCTGTATTAATTGAGTACAAACTACTTTTGCACTTTTGAACTCAGGTTGTAGCAATTGAAGTAAGTTGATGAAAGTGGGAGTAAGAGAGAAAAACAGGGACATTTTAAAAGCATCAGGGGAAATGGGGCAATAGGGGTTTAATCAGGATTGTTCCTATTAAATCAGAACAGTTAGAGAGTATGAATAAAATTTAGGTTTTGTTTTCTGATGGAGCTCAGTGTAGGCTTGTGTTAGGTCTTCAAAGGCAGCTTGTATTCTGTTGGGAATGGTAACCTTTGTACGCTTAATTAACTGGCTAGTTAGTTTGCATGTTTGTTGTAGGCATAGAGGGGACTGCCTAGAGGAAACTTCCTGTTGTTTGCTCAACACTCACTTCCCCTTGCATGTTCTCTTCCTCTTCCCTTTTGTTCTTCTGCTTCCCTGCAAACATGTGGTCTCTGATCCTCTTGCAAGCATGCTTCCCTGTAAGCATGTGAGTGCTTAATTTTGTCTTGCTTTCTTCAAGAATTGAACCTGTGTAGACTATGCACAAGATTTTGTGAGTAAACTTTTCATATTTTTAACCAAACTGTTTGTATTTTGAGCTAGATGAATTGTGTCTTGAGTGGAGATGATAAAGTGGGACTGGTAATTTGTTCAACTTCTGCCTATGTATTACAAAATACTCTGCTGATTGGGAGACTTATTACTAAAAATCTCTAATTCCCCAACATGTTAGATACCTATGCCTAAGCATATATTGTCAGTAAGAGAGTCTCAAGAACTGAAGTTTTAGTAAAGAAGGAATTCTGTTGCTGCTGCCATCAGTGGAGGCAAGATGAAAAATGTCATGGATGCAGTGGCTGTGATGAAAGGACAAAAAATAAGCAGCAATAAGAAGAGATGGCTGCAGCCCTCTGGAAGGGGTTACTTCCTCCAGGACAGGCAATTGTCTAAGCCATGCTTCTCAGAGTGCCTTGGCTCTGAACAACCCCCCACCAGAAGCCAGACATTCAAAAGTAGGTGGCTCAGCGCTGGCAGCCTTTCCACTGCTGCATTTGTCATGTTCTTCTCCTCCTCCACCTCCACCTCCTTCCCATGTGAATGTGAAGAAAATGCAACTACTAGCACAGGAGTGAGGATCCTGCAAGCCTCCAGATGATGTTAGATTACAATTCCCAATATTTTCACCATTGCCTATTTTGGTTAGGGCTGCTAGGAGTTACAACCGAACAAGCTGTGAAAAGAAGCATGATTCTCACTTCACCACTAGCATAATAGAGCATCATGCTAGCACTGTACCCTGACAAGATGTCAACCAAGGTGTTCTCTCAAGTTACCTGCATAAATTGTAAATACTATTATATTACTGACCTGGAAGGGTTCTTTGAACTTTGATATTACTGGCAGTAGTGACAGTAGGGAAATTAGTCTCAGAAACTCACATTCACCAACTTTACAAGGGAAATTTTACTAAATACACAAGAACCAAAATGTATGCAATGATTGTACTGGGAGAAAGCAAAGATCACGGGAGAGCTTCAGAAATGGCAAACAATGTGGATAAACAAAGACTTGAAGGCACACAACAGCAAGAACAACAATAACAGCAACATAAAGAAAGTTGGTTCTTATGAGTCACCTTGAGTCCCTGTTGGGAGAAAGGTGGGATGTACACTAAACTGAACCAAATTCAATTGTGTTATATTAATAAAGATGGGGAAAATATTAACTTGAAGAAGCAGAAGTGCAAAGCTGAAAGGTTTTTAAGAGCGAGGGCTATTTCTGTGATCTGGCTGTGCAGAAATGGATTAAGGTAGGTTCCAGGAGGTTGCAGCATTTGGAAAGTTGAACAACCTGGGTCAAGCTGGTCTTGTACCCAATATTTTCCCGTTCTCCAAATGCCCTTCAGGGATGCCATACAGGTATTCTGAGAAACTGATCAGGATAGATGTTTTCTCCAATCCTGTTCCTACCATTGTCCACCAGGTATATCCCTGATGGAAATGGAAGGACAAGCAGGAGGATCAAAGCATCAGAAACGGGAGTGACCCGAGGATTCTAGGTACTGATACGGCCCCTTCCATCCCTCCATAACTCCTGTAACAGATTTGTCCTTGCATGGTAAATGTGCAGATGGAGGGAGGGGGCAAGTTGTTCTTTCTGTAAGACAGCAGACTGGGGAGGGGGAGTCTTGGGGAAAATATTGCACATTTTTGTGAATGGTTGGGAGAGTAGTTCTGTGAAATGTGAAACACTGGAATAGTAATAATTGTTGCCTTGTAGTAAAAAGCAGTAATGTCAGACGGTTTGTATGTACATGCTCTTCTGGTCCATAGACTACACTGCTGTTCTCTCTCTCTCTCTCTCAGTCTCTCTCTCTTTCTCTACACTTAGCTTCACAATAGGGGAAAAACTAGTTTTGCACAGAGACAAGAGTCTCATGCAAAGTATATTTTGCATAAATTACAGAAACAAGACAGGAAAGAAATTGCATTTGGTTTTTTTTGGTCTGGTACTGGAGGTGATATTTCTTGAGGAGGCTAGAGAATCCTTGAGATGTTATCTTGCAGTACAAAAGGCCAGTTCCCCCATAAAAGCTGGGCAACATTTCTTTAGGCCCCTAATCCCAGGGCTACCATGCCTTCTTGCAAAGCTTACTTCAACCAGTACCTCAATGTGAAGAGTGCTCTTATTTATGGCAGTAGCACTCTTTGGAATAGCTATTGGTACTGTGGAAACCTGAACACTTGTATTAGACGTCATCTATGAGAAGCAAGATCCTCTCTCACTATCTCTCTTTCTCCTTCTCTCATGTACATGCATACCCCACCACCACCACACATGAACAGCTTAGCTACAAACCTGCCCACAGGGTCATCACACATGAATAGCTGTGCCCCTAACCACTCTCATTTTGAGAAAAGCAGAATTTGAAGATAATGTTTTAAAAGGAAACAGTACAAAATTGTACAAGGTTTTTTTAAGGGAGAAAGTACAAATAAGAAAAGTGTATGTGCGCGCGCGCATGAGCGTGCACGCGGATTTTGGCTTTGCCCCCCCCACAGCCCTGTCCCCACCCCTTTCTGCAAACATTCACCTATGAGCCAACCCCTTCCCTGACTCATTAACCAAAAGCCAAAATGATGTCATGCATGTTCAACAGGCAGTGCCCTTTTGGCCACAACCAGGAAGACCAAGTTGCATGGGATGAAGCGGGTGGAATGACGAAAGTGAGCATAGTAGTTTTGTGAAATCATTCCCAGAGTCTAACTTCCATGTGCCCCAAATGATGCCTTTTTCCATGGTGGTTTTCAAAAGCAGTTTCGGCCAAAGTGACAGGCACTCAAATGAAATGTGCCAGTGGTTCTTAATCTGGGGTCCACAGAGCCCTGCTGCTGGACACCAACAGCAGAGGCAGCATCAGGGATGTGGAAGTAGCAGGTGTGACTGCGCATGCCCAAACTGGTCTCTCATTTGCAAATGAGGATGCAGTTGGGGCATGCACATATACTTTCCAATGTGTCCCTCTGTGCCCACCCGCATCCCCCCACTGCTGTATCCCAGCTGAAAGGGATCTAGAAGGAGGTACGCATGCATGCCCAAACTGCTCTTTCATTTGCAAATGAGCCATGGAAACCCACTAAGTGACCTCAAGCAAATCACATTCTCTCAGCCCTAGAGAAAGGGAAAGGTAAGAAATCTTGCCAAGAAAACCCACATAGTAAATTCACCTTAGGGCTGCCACGAGTCAGTTTTCAAATGGGAGAGAAATGATGGCTAGAAAGAACCTTTCCCCGACAGTGGCACTTTGTTGTTATGTGCCTTCAGACTTATAGCAACCCTAAAGTGAACCTATCAGGTTTTTGGGGGGCAAGATTTATTCAGAGCAGATTTGCTTTTGCCTTCCTCTGAGTCTGAGAGAACGTGACTTGCCCAAGGTCACCCAGTGTCTGAATGGGGATTTGAATCCTATTCTCCAGAAGCCTTTAATGAATAAATAGTTAGATTTTGAGTTAAGTCTTGGGGTTCCCTGGCAACAAATTATATTTACAGGGAGTCCTCAGTAAAGAAAAGGTTAAAAAACCACTGAGATATACCATCAAGAGTTAATGAAATAAAAAGGCATAGAGACAAATGAGAAGTGCCTAAGGTTGCAACCCACCAAGCTATATTTCCCAGGTAAATCCCTTGGGATGAAAAAGAAATGACAGAGGAGTAGTACTTCACATATTGCGCTCACAGATTCTTTGTCTAATCATTTCAAAATGTCATTTTGTAAGCTTTCAAATAACCTCGTTATTGTTCTCCTCCAGATTTCACAACTGAAAGTGCAGTACAAGCCCACCTTGGATATTATAGCAGTTTAGAATAAGTATTACTAACAAAAGAACTGGCTGCATCCCACTACCTATTGCTATCAAGCAAAACATACAGTTTAGAATAAAAATGTTATGTACTGCTGCCTATTTTCTTGTACATCATACCTTTCTCTAGCAAGAGAAGCCGCACGTTATTTTATCAGCAAAATACTCCCAGCCAATCTGTTCCTCAACGAAAAAAATAAACAGCTATATTTAATGTTCAATAGAAAAGGATGCCAAAGAGATATGCCTGTATGTATGTGTGTATGTACACGTGTGCATATACATAGTGGCCTAAATCCAATTGTTAGTCCCAAGCAGACCCACTGGATCAGTTACTTAATGGTAAGTCAACACTAAAGCCCACTGATTCAGTAGGTCTCTGCTAGTTAGGATGAACCCTTGGACTGAGGCCACTATAAAAAAAGAGAGAGAGAGACAGAGAGAACTGCTGGTTCATGAAAAAAAATCCCAAATCAGTTGGTCTCTCATGGCTACAGTGACAGACCTAATATTTTAACTTTTCTGTTTCTTCTTCTCATTCCTTCTTTTTTTGTACCATCGAGCCAGTTTAAGAGTTCTCAGGAACTCAAAAATTTATCCTGTTTTTTTTGACATTTTGGTTGGTCCAGATAAGGTGTTGCCCCACTGTGATTTTGGACATAAATACAATAAATCCTTTTATATCCCAAATAGGTATATATTTACTTATTTGGGAGACCAGTTTGCTGCCCAGTATGTACTTCTCTGGAATCTGGAAGACACACATACATACATACATACATACATACATACATACATACATACATATCTTAGCTCCACAGGTAATAAAGCAAACAAGCCAGCATAAAACAATAAAGCTTGATTACAAGTATGCAGATACCATGCCACTTCCTTTGCATTGAACCAGCTAAAAACAGGCCTTCCAAGGTTGCCCTTTGCACTTGCTTTTTCAGGAAACCAGATATTAAGTACCTGGATTATAAAACTCCCCAAAGCCAAGCCCACTTCCTTTGACGTTCACCTCCTACGAATGACACACACACTCCAACACCCACCTGCCAACCCATAGAAAGAGAGCTGCTGTAGATCTCTCAAACCTGCATCCACTTTCGTTCCAGTCAAAGATGAAACACTCTGCAGCTCACAAAATAAATATAACAAGCACTGACGTAAAAAGG
The DNA here is from genome assembly GCA_030412105.1 of Cyclura pinguis. Classification (NCBI taxonomy): domain Eukaryota; kingdom Metazoa; phylum Chordata; class Lepidosauria; order Squamata; family Iguanidae; genus Cyclura; species Cyclura pinguis. The sequence continues at coordinate 209,983,678 of CM059599.1, forward strand.
AAAGGAAAAGACCAGGGGGAAAGTCCTTAGTCATCAGGAGGCTAGGCAGGCATTTCAACTGCTTTATTATCTTTTATTACTAGCTTTCAAAAACTAAACAATAGACAGCATGGGGGTGTTAAAAAAAACCCTCAAGCCATAATTGGAATAGTTGAAACGTATGGAGGGGAGATGTGTTTTACTAAATTTGTCCCCCAAATAAGTCATTTTGGTTTAAGTCAGAAGAGATCACTCATTTAGCTGTGTTTGGGTCTTAACACTGACAAGAATGGAATGACTGCATTGTTGATTCATAAACACAAGGGAAAGCTACACTTCACTTATGTTTGGAAGAGCCAATGCCTTTTTTCATCCTATTTTAATGTCACACTCCAGAATGATGAAGAAATGAAACACAGGTTGGGCAACACAGATATGGGTTGGCAGGCTGTCAATGGCTACTACTGAAAACATAAGAAGAGCTGTGCTTGATTGGACCAATAAAGGCCTATCATAATCTTCATCCCAGAAGCAGCAGGAGCCTTTGCTCCCACTGTATTGTGGTGCTTGCTTTGCCTTTCCCACCATGCGTCCTGCCTATGAGTAAGGAGCTCTAGGACTTAAAAATTCCACATTGTAAAATTCCTCAGTCCTCCCACTTTTTCAGCTGTTTTTAAAATGTCTCTCTCTCTCCCGCCTCCCACTTTCCCTCTTTAACCTTGGCTTAGTTCAGTTGCTGCAAACTGATTTGAAAGTGCAAAATGAGTTTGCACTCAGTTGAATTAGCATTGGTGAGAGGACAGCAGGAGGAAAAATCTTGCCCCTCCCTGTTGACTCAGGCAAAAGCAAACTGCTGCAGCCCCTCCTAGCTTGTATGTCCTCCTTCATTAACCACTTTTGCCATCTTGACCACAGCCTGTGGTTAGTTGGCCACATGTTTTTCATCTGTGAAATGCTGGAGGGTTTTGTAGTTCTTGATATAATAGACCATATCAAACAGAAGAAAAACTGATCTCTGTTTCTCAGTCTGATAGAGTCAAAATTCAACTCAACAAGCGAAACAGGGGCCAAGTGAAGAGGCTCTACAGCTCAGAATGTTCCTTGACATTGCCCCTGATCTGTTACAGAAAATATCACAAGATCTGGAGAAGAAACAGAATTAAGGAAACACATTTCTATAAACACACTCAGGCATATACTGTAGTTTTTTCTCTTTTCTAAAAACACAGTAACGGGGATTACAACTGCTCTGGACCTCAATAAAATGTACCCACTCTGCTCCTCCCTCCTGGGAGCCCTGACTGTTGGCTACCCAGTGGCCATGCAGGCTGTGGGACTGTGGAAGCTATTGTTGAAAAAAGTAACCTTTTCAAGACTTGGGCTTGTTTTTTAAAATCCCCTTTTAATTGAACTTGTAATATTTCTTAGGCCTAATTACTAGGGTAGGTCTAAACAGGCCCTCCTCACAATCAGAATTTCCATGCAATCATTGCAGTTGTTGATTTCTGAAAAAAATGTAGTTATTTTTAAATAGTTTGTGTCTCATAGTAATTTCAGATTCACTGCAAAAGAGGAAGCTGTCAACCTTTGGAATAAGGCCATGTGATTAGGAATAAGTCCGGCAGTGCAATCCTATACAACTGTCGTCAAAAGTAAAGTCTCGGAGAGTTCAACAGGGCTTATTCCCAGGTAAACCTGTATACAACTGTTGCATTGTGCAAATACAGGACTTTGTCTTTTCCTCTAAAAAACTGAAAAGTATCAACTCACTTATAGGCTACCTGTGAGATACAAGTATGGAAATCCTAGTTCTGTACATAATATACAACTGTTTGGGTCAGCGTTTGGTTTTTTAAGCTGTTCCCCCCCCCCTGTAACTGACATTGTTTATTGTTCTCTACTTTCCTGATGTTTAGAAAAGGGGATTAAGTATGTCGCTTGCAATTCTGTAACATCCTTACTCCTTTCCATTGCTTCAGGAACATTCTAGTGTTTGGCAAAAAAGTGAATAATTTAGCAAGCTAACAAGCAGTTGCTGCACTATATGAGGACTGCTAGAGAGCGAAGCTAGCCATGACTTCTTCTAAGGTCACCTACAGATCTGAGGTAACTGGGCATGATTGCCAAGTTCATTCTATTAACTAGATTGCATGCCCTCCAACATTTCATAGATGGAAACCAAGATACGTGTGGCCAAGCAACATCAGAGTTTGGGCAAGACAGCAAAAGCTAATAATGAGGAAGAACACACAAGCTAGAAGAGGCTGCAGCCGTTTGCTTTCGCCTGAGCCTGCTAGGCTAACCATTCTTTCCTCTCTCCCTTACTTGGTCAACTGAGTAGACTTTTGCATAGTAGGTTCTCAGTATGTCCTAGGGTTTGGTTCCAGGATCAACAGTGGATACCAAAGTTTGTGGATGCTCAAGTCCTATTATGTACAATGGCGTTGTAAAATGACGTTGCTAATATAAAATGGCAAAATAGAGGTTTGCTTTTTGGAATTTTTTTAAAAAAATTTTCAAACAGTGGTTGGTTGAATTTGTGGATACAGAATCCATGGATATGGAAGGCTGACTATACTTTGAAGCTTGCAGGAATTGAAGAAAGTTGGGGACAAAGAGTTAATGTGGAAAGAGGAGAGAGAAACTGGGGCATTTAAAAAGCAGCTGAAAAATGAGACATTGGAGAATTAACTGGGGCTTTCCCTATCAAATCAGGACAGTTAGAAGCTATGTGACTGTTTAGATGGCAGAAACCAATTCAGTTTTTACTCACTGCATTTGAACCTGCAAGCAGGAGAGGGCCTTTCCCCACCACTCTCCATCATTGCTTTCCACATGTAGAAAGTGACATGTCTGACGAGGAGAAATTTCTGTTCTGATAGACAGTCCCAGTATGAGCAAGAAACCTGATTTTCCCGTGTCCACTCAAACAGAAATTTCTCTTAGGTTTCACAGTAAGAATGGCTTTCTGATTGTAGTTCTGCTCTGTGGCATGTGCTTCTGTAACTCTGGAACTGTAAAAGCAGACACAGGGCAGCTCTGAGGAATTATGAAAAGAGTAAAGGTTAATGTAATACAAGCTATATAATTCACCTAACATTCATTGAGTATTTTATAAATGATATGCAATTTTTTAACTTTTCATAATCAGACCGATTGGTTTAGCTTATCCCCTACTCCCACGAGACAGTAAGAAATAAAGTCTATATGTCTATTAACAGCAACTTTCCCCATTTCTCTTACCATAAATTCTTCACACATTCCCAATCCTGGTTAACTAATTCCATGTTTTGATTATTGATCATGCAGGTTAATTTATCCATTTGATACATATCGAGAAGTTTTAGTATCCAGTCTTCCATTGTGGGATTTTCTCTCTCTTTCCATTTCCAAGCGAATAATGTTCTTGATGCAGTTATCAGATATAATACAACTCTAGTATATTTCTTTTGTACAGTGATATCTATTTCTTTAGATATATTCAATAAGTCATCTTTGGTAGTATCCTACAATATTAATTAAGCTTTAGTAATTGTCCTGTATCTTAGCCATGAAGCAAACAGTATAACATGTGCATATAAGGATTTATCTCTTTCTTATCTATTTATCTTGTTAACTGCGATGGTGGGTTGAGATACACACTTGTTTTGTATTGTTTTTTCTGTATTTTTTACTTGATGCCTTTTTTTTTTGTTATTTTTTGTTTTCTGTTTTTACTGTTGCTATTTATAAGTGTATATGAATCGCCAGGGATGGAATTGGTTGATGTTGTGTTTGGTACATGGAGGCTCTTTTGAACAATAACTATAAATAAAAAAAGAACTAAAAAAAGAAAAAGAAAAAAGAAAAGAGTAAAGGTGGGGAACGTTATTTTCGAGACCTACATCCAATTACAAGTCTGAACTAGAGTAGACCCACTGCATCGATTGGATTTCCATAAGTGGTGATTTAACATTCAGCAGTTTGTTCAATTAGCTTCCAATTACTGTGCTGGCTGGAGGATTGTGGGAATTGTGGCCCCAAAAGGTAAGCAAGCAAGTAAATAAATTAATAAATAAATTTTTAGGCTCTGGAACTGTTTTTAGATGAATATTCTATCAATCATGGTGAAGGTATGGGCAAAGAAGGGACTTATCAGAGTTCCTTGAACGGTGCAAAGGGTTGTGGATAAGCAACGTAACAGTGAATGACAGCAAGAGCAGAAGGCTTGTGTGGTTCTTGAACAGGTCTCTGGCACTGAGCCTGGGCATGTTGGAGATGCCCACCAACTCTGAGGGTGCTTCTAGATATGAACTTTGTACAGTTACTTTATTGATCTGCAACTCTCAGAATTCCCCAGAGAACATTGGAACTGCTGTCTAAAATTGTAACTTTTCCAGGCTCTGAGGACAATACCGGGTAGTGGGCAGTAACGTGCCTTCAGTGCAAACCTTCCTGTGCTTTTCTTTGTTGTTCCTTCTCCTCCCCGCTTTCTTTCTTTCCACTGAAAATCCATTAAGAAGGAAAAGATGGAAGAGGCGCACAATATCTTTTGACAGGTAGCAGGATGAGATGTCCTGCTAGAAGACCTCTGGGAACATTTGTCAACTTGCCATTTTAAATGTTTTGCTTGTGGTGCCCAAATAACCAAAGCAGGCTTGGTTTACTGTTGCATTTTGGGCAGCTATATTAATCTCTGTCAGGATCCCTTTAAGGGTTTTCTGATTAGAGATACACTTTTAGAAGACTCCTCTCCTGTAGTATTTGTAAATTATACCAAAGAATGTTGAAGATGTTTTAAGAATGAATTTCTCCACCTTCACTCTTCTCTTTTATTATTCGTGTCCTCATATTTATGTGACTTTTTTGAAAATTAAGTAAAAATATCATTTAAACTATATTTCCTACAAAAGAATGTTGAATTGGGGATGACTACTTGTTACATGTACACATGTGGAATAGAAATCTGATCAACTTTTTAAAACTTGTGTGTGTGTGTCCAGTAGGAGGGCAGTTTGGTGCAGGGGTGGCACACAGAGCTTATTTAACCCTCTCAGTGTTTGTCAGTTCATGCTCTAAATCATACTCATTTTTCCTTGCCCCAGGCTCTAGATGTCTGTCTTGTAAAAACAAATACACCTGAGCTCAATTGTCTGCCTTTTTAAAAATATCAGTCACTTTGAAAGAGCTTTTATCCTTAAAGATGGTGGCCTAGAGATATTTTGCCATTGTTGTATGCCTTAAAGTGATTTTTGATATTTGAATCCATCTGTGTATTTTATTTGGATGCTTGGCACACAGCTCTTCGTTGCCTTCTGCTGGTCATTAAGAGAAATGATGCTCAGACTCCTACATTGCCACATTCCAAAGCAAAGGCACAAAGAGAGAGCCTGAGTCACTCCACCAGCCTCTGATGGCTGCACATGTTCACCACCACCCTCTCTGGCCCACATGTGGAGAAATAAGAATTCCCATGCTGGTGCTGGTAAACACAAGCCTTGGAGGCTTTGTGCAAGTGACATTTAACCAGTTGATAAAGTTATATTAATCTTTACGGTTAGAGAGGGCAAGAAGAAGCTTTTCTGGTACCTTTGGATGGGAAGAGAATGTATGGTAATAGCTCAAGTGGGAAGTCATTAAAATGCATATGTTCCAGAAGCAGAGTTCACAGAACTCACCTTGGGTTAAAAAATCAGGTCTGGATGTTATACCAGGAATTCAAAAGATGCACACATCACATCTGCAATTTGTGCCTGCCCACAATAGCCAAGGTTATTTATTTATATCATTGGTTGTTGTTGTTGTTGTTTGTTGTTGTTGCGTGCCTTCAGGTTGTTGCCAGTTTATGGCAACCCTAAGGCGACCCTGTTATGAGATTTTCTGGGGCTGGGAATGTGCAATATGCCCAAGGTCACCCAGTGGGTTTCCATGACTGAGTGGGGAATCGAACCCTGGCCTCCAGGGTCGTAGCCCAGTGCTCAAACCACTACACCACCCTGGCTCTCTTTTATATCCCACTATTTTTCCCCCCAAATGGAACACAAAACAATATAAAATATGGATTAAAACAGAATGCCTAAAACAATATGGAGTACAAAAGTTTTAAAAATCACTGCTATCACTGTCTTGGATGGCCAATGCAACAACCTCACAGTTATGTTTTTTCTACATGAATGCATGACTTTTGTTTCTGTTGTGGAATTTAGTCCTGTAGCCGTACAAATTGCTCAGCAGACTGCCTTGGAAGAATGGCAGACTGTCTTCATTGGAGGTTTTTTTTAAAAAAAACAGAAGTCTTTTTAGAGATTGTATACCTGTGGATTCTGGCACTGGTACAGCTTGGACTAAAGGTCTCTTGGCATTCCTCCTACTCTATAGTCCTCTCTACCTCAACCCAATGTCACACTGGTTCCCAGCTCCTACCGCAGTCTACCCCAGAAGCCTTGTATGTAGCCTGGAGTTCACAGAGAGTTACCTAGCTCTTCAGAGTGGAAAATATACCCTTTTTGGACCAATAGGTTGCAAATCTCATTAAGTCCCTCTCAGAGGGATTCTGGGAGCTGTCATTAAAAAAGAGCAACTTCCTCAAGCTTTGCCTTGAAGTGAGTTTTACGGGCACATGTGGCTGCAGGGGAACAAGGGGCTCTCCTGGTCTGACCATTGGAAGCAGTTCCATCTGCAGAACAGCTCTCTTATCCCGGTCATTTAGAATATTTTAATACAGGGATGGTCAGCCACTCAGGATTGAGGAAGACATTGGCCACTACAGCAGCCTGGCAGCCTACACACACACACACACACAGTTACCCTGATTTCTGGGGTCCCCTTGGGGGGACACCTCAATATGCTCCATGTGATGGGGAATGGAAACTAGCCAGAACACAAGCAATAGCAATGCAAGAGGCAGGGTAACCTAGCAGGGTCTTTTTATCCAGTTTTTATGGGGTCAGGCTGAGTCAAAAACCAAGTGAAATTGTCTAATAAATGATTTTATTAAAAATAAAGGCTTGCACACATACGCACTCACGCACTTACTCAAGACCTAGCAAGGAATAAAAAGAGAGGAAATTGGATAGGGGGGCTTTGGAGGGTTACAGCTGGGGAATACTGCACCTGGTCCTGAGGTCCGGAGGTCCGAGACAGCAGCGGAGAGAGAGATGAGATTTAGCATGTGGAGGGCTGAAGGGATAGCTCAGTGGGTGGAGTGACGAGTGACGGTCTGCTGGGAAGCCGGGAGCGATCCAACGAGCCACTCAAAAACCGGGTCTATTTATGGGGGAAAAGGTACCTGGAGGGCTAATCCTTTCCCTGGTAAAACAATAGGTGGAAGAGCTAGAACAAAGCTCCAATTTGTCAACGTCCTTTGCATGATTGGGTTTACTGGGGTTGTCAAAGCCTCGGCTGTATGCAAATCATCCTCGCTTGATGGGCTGCGTGTCAGATGCGTTAATCCCCTCAAGCCAGCTTCCTGGGGCTGAGGACCCTTTTTGTATTTTATGTTTTACATGTCTGGAGGTCTCCTGGGGCTACGTGACTATGGATTTACTGGCCTGACCGGGTTTTCCCTGTTTTTGGCCGTTCGACTGTGCCTGCCTACGTGCTCGTTCGGGGGACCTCTCAAGCACGTGGAGATACTTTTTTTTAATATTAAATTGTAGACCCCGGGATAGGGTTTACCTACCGCAGTAACAACACACACACACACACACACACACACACAGTGATTCACCATGCATGTATAGCCTCAAGCACCTTTTTTTTTTTGGGTGGGGAGGGTGAATTATTTGCCTCAAATGACCAATATCACCCATTCAAGCCTCAGAGACGACCTGTGTCCATTTTGTCTCGTTTTCAGGCAAAATGTCTCATTTTGTCTCCTTTTCAGGCACTTTGGGCTCTCAGCTGTTTGAACAAAGGCCTGTATAAGCTGAGAGAAAGCCTTCACAGGTTTAGAAAAGGAAAGGACCTTCAAAGGCCCTCATGCATAGCAAAATGACCATGGGTACCCCTCCCCCAGGTCTGGGTGGGTGGCATGGGCAATTTGGGGGAAAACTTTGCCCCCACCCGCAATGTGTTTGAAGTGATGGAGCACTCTCAGGGATGGGCAAAAGTGGCTTTGTGGCTGCGTACAGCCTGCACTTTGTCCACCTTGTTTTAACAATCCTGAATTAATGCTTTCTTCAAAACAGCCAGCCTGCCCCTAGGTATTCATACACTAGTAGATTTACCTGGCACTGCCTGAGATTTTATTTTCTCATAGATAAGTTATCTGGAGGAATTAGATGCAGTTGAATTACACAGACCTGTGTCTCTAATTCCCCAAACTGTCTTGCCCAGTACTTGTAACTTTTCCCCATATTCCCCAATCCAATTTGTATTCAGAGTTCTTAATATACCGAGGTTGGGTTCTTGAGGGGACTTGCTGCTAGGCCTGATCTCCATAGCAACCAGACTGTTCAGAGCTCTCTGGATGAGAATTCTAAAGGCCCCTCCCTGAGCTGCCAACCACAGGATTCCGTAGAATCTTCACAGGCAGCCAATCATATGAGGTCTTCTCACCTGACACAGCCAATCATATGAGGTCTTCGCCTCATAGACAAACTTACAAACTCACAAACTTTGACTTTTATATATTAGATAAGCCTCAGAGAAGTCAATGGGATTTTCCCAACCATAGCCAGTGGTGAAATGATTCTCTTTCAATACAAGGCCAGCAGAGCCTGCAAACATCATTCTGACTGCTAACTGCTGTTGTGAATGGTTATTATGCTTCTCTTCAGAGCTTGGAAACGTTACTTTTGGACAATTCCCAGCATCTCTCACCCGCATTGTCCATGGTGGCTGGGAGATTCTAGGAGTTGCAGTCCAACACTTAACTCTTCCAAGTACTGTTATTTTCCATAGCAGTCCCTATATTTACTTCATAGATTTACTATACTTCCTTCAACTTAATTGTAACTGTGATTTTTGCCATTCATGACATTTTATGTTTACTTCACTCCCTCCATCTGAATCCATATCAAAGGAAGAATATTCAAAAATATTCAAAAAGGGATAAAAAAATGCGTGTTGGGTGTTGGGAAGTCCTACTGAGGAGTAACTGGGACCGACAAGAATCTTTGCAGGTTGCCAAAAATTTGGATGTGGGGTTTTGTTTGTGCAGAAAACAGAAATTTTCTGTGAGAATTTTTCTGCACAAGGAAACAACATTCCTGCATGGAAAGTGCTGTTTCTCTGAATTTTGTATAGAACAAGTGCCAACCTGCAAACAGTCTTTAAAAACTATACAGTTTTTGAAGACTTGCGGCAGGAAGAAAATAGCTAAAATTGCTCATTGCTTCCTTTAAGAATGAAAATAGCGAAGAATTTCATTCCAAGTCCATATCTATATATGCTTACCAATAGAGGAAGACTCTTCAGGCATTGGATAAAGAGTTCTCTGACACATAAAAGCTGGAACCATAATAAATTGGTTAGTCCCAAAGGTGCTATAGGATCCTTTGCTTTTCCTTTGACAGACTTAACACTCTCTAAATGTAATGCCAGTGCATTCTCTTTTCCATTCTACAACAACTATGCTCATCACTGGTGTGAGGAATCCATGCCTACCCCTGTTAAAACTGTGCCTACCCCTTCCTTCCAGACCTTTAGAAGAAATACTAATGGCTTTTTGTTAAGGTAATTAGGAATACTGCTCACCTTTGCCTTTTTTAGGGTGCAACAGAAGGAGAGGTGGCAGGCAGAACCGGAGTGGGAAAATGTTAGCATGCACCTGGACGCAAAATGTGCAGACAGAAAAAAAACCTGGAGGAAGCTGAGAGCTTTGAAGCTGGAAAGATTAGAGATAAGTTGTGCTTTGGAGACAGGGCATTGTAGTGGAAATTAATATTAGCATGATTGTGGGAAAACCCTCCAGAAGACTTAAAAGGATTATTGCGGGGATGAAAACAATGAATAAAAAAACGCACTTGAGAAGTACCATTTCAGGTAGCATAAGTTCGATGAGGCAGCAGGGGTAGTTCTTAAGGAATGAAGGGAGATTAACAAATGAATCATCCCTTTATAGCAGATGCTGATTCCTATGGAGAAACTTCCACTGGAAAACAGTGTGAACAAGGAATTAAACATATTTTGGCCTCCAATCAGTTGTTAGTTCTGAGTAAAGCACAGCTACTGAATCAGTGGGAACTCTCAGTAGTATTCAAAGAGATAGCAGCACTAATCTATCGTACCATAAAAACACATAAAGGAATAGGAATTTGGTAAATTAACACTTACGGAAGTTCCACTGATTTAATAGGTCTACTGTAGATTAAATTGAAAAAGCACAATATATCACAAATCGGAAGCATCACAGATTGGAAATGTTCCATATATTTTCCAATCCCCAAGAAAGGGGACACCAAGGATTGCAGTAATTGTTGGATCATTGCACTAATCTCCAATGCAAGCAAAGTGATGCCCAAAATATTACAACAGAGAATTTACTATGTACAGTATGAGAAATGGCAGACATCTGAGGTGGGTTCAGAAAAGGAAGAGGAATTAGGGATCATATAGCAAACATATATTGGATAATGGAGCACACCAAAGAATTTCTGAAGAACATGAACCTGTTGCTTTTCAGATTATAGCAAAATTGTTGATCGTGTAGATCATAAGAAAAAAAAAATATGGGTCACTCTAAAAGAAATGGATGTGCCACATTTGTTTGTCTTGATGTACAACCTAAACTCAAGACAAGAAGCTACAATCAGGACAGAATATGGAAAAAAACAGAATGGTTTCCAGACGGAAAGGGAGTCAGGCAAAGATGCATTTTATCATACTTTCTGTTTAATTTATATGTTGAACATGTCATGGAGGATGCTGGAGTAGACTCTTAGGAAGGAGGCATGAAAACTGGAGGAAGGAACACCAACAATTTAATATACCATACCACTAGAAGAAAAATAGCCACCTGGAAGAACTGTTGAAGAAAATCAAGGATGAAAATGCAAAGGCAATTGTACAGTTGAACATTAAGAAAATAAGAACAATGCCCTCAGATTATTTACATAACTTTAAAGTTTGTGATGTAGACATTAAATGGTCAAAGACTTCCTATATCTTGCCTCAGTTACAAATCAAAATTAAGATTGCTGACAAGAAATCAGAAGACTGATACTTGGACAGGCAGCTATGAACGAACTGGATAAGACCCCAAAATGTATAGATATATCATTGAATACCAAACTCAGTATCATCCAAGGCCATAGTATTACTGATTTCTATATATAGTTTTGAAAGTTGGATAGTAATAAAATGAAAAATGAATGGGCCCAAGAGCAAATCAAGTCTAAACTCTAACTAGAAAACAAAATAAGTAAGTTGAAGCTATTATACTTTGGACCTATCATGAGATGACATGAATAATTAGAAAAGATGATAATGCTTGGCAAAGTCGGAGGCTGTAGGAAAATGGGAAGACTGCATTACAGGTGAATAGATTCAATCAAGGATGCCACAGCTCTGATTTTGCAAGATCTGTATAAGGGGATTCTTGGAGTTGTCTCATTCATAGGGTTGCCAAAAGTCAATCTGACTTGAAGGCAATTAACAACACTCTGATCAAGACTGAGAACTGTTTTTAGGCTGTAACATCTGGCTCTTTCCTTCTTGTCCTGGTCATTTGGTGGGATGTTTGTGAGGCTGGAAAACTGGTTAGTTTTAAGGGTGCCACAGGGTCACACACACACACACCCATTTACTTCCTCTGCTTCTTTTTCAACTTAAAAAACAAACAGCTCTGGTCAGGACTACCCATCAATTCCGCCAAGAAATCACTTCCACCGGCTCTGTCCTCATTCCATAATCAAAATCAAAATCCTGAACTTCCACTGCAGTTGGACATGGTGACTATGACTATGGCCATTTCCACACTACACTGTTATAGTGCTGTTATTCCACTTTCAACATCCTATGGAATCCTGGGGTTTGCAGTTGAGGGATGGGCCGGCTGGCAAACCCCAGGATTCCATAGGATGTTGAAAGTGGAATAATAGCACTGTAACAGTCTAGTGTGGAAATGGCCTCAGACTAGTCATAGAATGACTATGAAACATGGTGCCCAAGTTTCCTTGTTCTCCTCCTCACTTTTTCTTTTTGTACAGTGCCTTTAAGTTTGCATAAGGCTGTGAACAGGGGTATAAGTAAGGTATTCCAAGATGAAGATTAAGGTAAACTTGCTTTAGGTAAACAAGCAGCCCATGTCTTGCATGTTCCTGCAGAACCCTCATCCCATCTCAGAAAGTATTCTCTGGTTACAAACACTTTGCAAGAACCATAGTTTACCCACTTTTGTGTAGAAGCTGACTGCTGAGGGGTTTTGAAGAGAGCATTCCTCAAGGGAAGCCCTTGTCTCTGAACAGAAAGAACTGCTTTTCTAATATCAGTCACGTAACTGAATGCAGGAAAGAGCGTATAGAGTTGGCCCTACCATTAGACAGAGTAAGGCAGCTGCCTCAGCCAAATTCTGGGTTGGGAGGTAGCAGTAGCATTCCCCCAACCATTCCACTTGAACTGCCTGGCCATTTATGCAAAAAACCAAAAAGTTTTATTGCGCAAATACAAAGTATTTTGCTCAAATTTTATTGTTTTTTGTACAAAAACAGTGTGGTATTGGAGGGTTGTACAAAAGTCAAGATTTTGTTTTCACACACACAAAAAAAATCTCAAAGTGTGGAAAACAACTGGAAAATGCACAAAAAATCTCTTGTAATTTCACCCAGCTGGGAGAAAACTTTTGGAATTATTCAGTCCTGCATTCAGAAATAAGTGAAATTTCCTTCACTATCCACCTATGAAAGCTGTAGGAGCCTCGTACCTGACCACCCTAGACAACATATGTACAATCATAATGCATATTTATTCTAGAATTGACTTCCAGCACAGAATTGTTTCCTGAATTTACCTCCTATCAGTAACATAACAGCCAGTATTACCTAGAGCTTGGACATTTGCTTTTTTAAAATGAGGGCCAAGATTCCAGATCAGCTAGCTACTTAATAAAGTGTCTCTGACCTAACCCCAGGCAGCAGTTGCAGCAAGGGACAGGGATCTGTTCTCCTGGTGGTCTGGACACAGCACACTGACCTGCCACCAGCAAACTCCAACCAGGACTGTTCTGACTGTTGTACATAGGACTTTTCTACCCTACACTGTTATAATGCTATTATTCCACATTCAAAATGCTGTGGGATTCTGGAATTTGTAGTTTACTGAGACCAAAGAGCTCTCTGGTTGAGAATTCTAAATACCCCTCCCTAAACTGGAAACCCCAGGATTCCATAGGATGTTGAAAGTGGAATACTAGCACTATAACAGTGTAGTGCAGAAAGACTCTAACTGTACTCACATGTATACCAAAACCAAAAACGCTGGCAGATTGGTTTTTAAAAGATTTTGTATTGGGAGCACAATGGATAAAGAAAAGTATTTTCTATCACACTTTTCCCTTCTTACTACAGCTGGCTGAAAGTTTTGCATTTCAGTATAAATTTACAGTGCCTTTTCTACTAATAATAAAAAGTTCAGACAGCAAGTACTGATCATTTGGGTTGCATCTGCAATTATATTACTGCCCATATATATTTTCGACATTTACTTTCCCCTTCACTTGCAGCTAGGGTTGGCTTTCCAGCTGATCACTGTAGCTATGGCTTTATCAAATTAATTCTGAATTGACAGGTAAATATTAGCAGGTCATCTTTATCTTAATGCACTGAAAAAAGTACTGAGTGAATTCTGAAGCTCATGGTGCTTTTAAAGGCAGAAGAACAGGCTCAGCTGGTATATCTTTTATTCAACTGGCAATTTTATTGAACTTGTTTATTTTTGAACTTATTTTGGTCCTACTTAATTGGAAAGAGTATCCCATAATCCCAAATATAAATCTTTCCCTCTGACACTGGATGATGTTTGGCAATATGAAAAAAAATCTTCTAGCTATGTTAAATATCTTGTTTGTTTTTTTTTAAAAAAAAATAATGAGTTGGTTTGACAACAATAATGTTAAATTTTCCTTAAGGGAAAACCAGCAATTAGAAGACAGATGGTTGAAGCAAAACAAATGAATATATTCTCTCTTCAATTACACTGATGTTAAATTGAAGAGATTGTCCTAAAGATGTGAGCTAAGAGAATAAAATATGAGCACCAAAAGGATTGAATCATAGAGTTGGAAGAGACCCCAGGGGCCATTCAGTCCAACTCCCTACCATGCAGGAACACACATCAAAGCATTCCCAACAGATGGCTATCCAGCCTCTGCTTAAAAACCTCCAATGAAGGAGACTCTACCACACTCCAAGGCAGCATATTCCACTGCTGGACAGCTCTGACCATCAGGAAGTTCTTTCTGACGTTCAAGTGGAATCTCCTTTCCTGCAGCTTGAATCCATTGCTCCTTGTCCTAGTCTCTGGAGCTGCAGAGAACAAGTCCGCTCCCCGCTCAACATGACGTCCCTTCAGATATTTAAACATGGCTATTATGTCCCCTCTTAACCTTCTCTTCTGCAAACTAAACATACCCAGCTCCCTAAGCCATTCCTCATAGGGCATGGTTTCCAGACCCTTCACCATTTTGGTCGCCCTCCTCTGGACACGTTCCAGCTTGTTGATATCCTTCTTGAATTGAGGTGCCCAGAACTGGACACAGTACTTCAAATGAGGCCTAACCAATGCAGAATAGAGTGGTACCATTACCTCCCTCGATCTGGACACCATACTCCTATTGATGCAACCAAGAATCGCATTGGCTTTCTTGGCTGCCGCAACACACCGCTGACTCATGTTCAGCTTGTGACCTACCAAGACTCCTAGATCCTTTTCACACGTACTGCTATCCAGCCATGTGTCCCCCATCCTGTATTTGTGCATTCCATTTTTTCTGCCTAAGTGTAGGACCTTACACTTCTCTCTGTTGAAATTCATTTTGTTAGCTTTGGCCCAGCTCTCCAATCTGTCAAGGTCTTTTTGAAATTTGATCCTGTCCTCTGGGGTATTAGCAACCCCTCCCAATTTTGTGTCGTCTGCAAATTTGATCAGCATGCCCTCCACTCCTTCATCCAAGTCATTGATGAAGATGTTGAATAGCACTGGGCCCAGGACAGAATCCTGTGGCACCCCACTAGTCACTTCTCTCCAGGATGAAAAGCAGCCATTGGTGAGCACCCTTTGGGTTCGGTCAGTCAACCAATTCCAAATCCACCTACCAGTAGCCCTGTCCAGCCCACATTTTACTAGCTTCTTTTCAAGAATGTCATGGGGAACTTTGTCAAAGGCCTTGCTGAGGTCAAGATGTGCTACATCTAAAGCATTCCCTTCATCTACTAAGCTTGTAACCCTATCATAAAAAGAGATAAGATTAGTCTGGCGTGACTTATTTCTGAGAAATCCATGCTGGCTTATAGTGATTGCGGCATTGCTTTCTAGGTAATTACAAACTGTTTAATGATCTGTTCTAGGATCTTTCCTGGAATTGATGTCAGGCTGACCAGGAGATAATTGTTAGGGTCCTCCTTTTTCCCCTTCTTGAAGATGGGGACAACATTTGCCTTCCTCCAGTCTGCTGGGACTTCTCCTGTTCTCTAAGAGTTCTGACAGATTATTGCAAGTGGTTCAGAAATGACTTCTGCTAGTTCTTTTAATATCCTTGGATGTAATTCATCTGGCCCTTGAATTCATCTAGTTTAGCCAGATAATCCTGTACTACTTCTCTGCTTATTCTGTGCTGCATTTCCCTCACTTCCTCACCTGCTCCCCACACCCCAGTTTGAGTACTTCTATCCTTCTGGGAGA
Organism: Cyclura pinguis; assembly: GCA_030412105.1. Taxonomy (NCBI): domain Eukaryota; kingdom Metazoa; phylum Chordata; class Lepidosauria; order Squamata; family Iguanidae; genus Cyclura; species Cyclura pinguis. The sequence continues at coordinate 209,999,476 of CM059599.1, forward strand.
AAAGTGAGGCAAAGAAGGTATTGAGTAGTTCTGCCTTCTCTCTTCCCCCAGTTATTAATTGATCACCTTCTCCACGCAGTAAGTCCTATAATTTCCTTGTTTTTCCTTTTGCTGCAGACATATCTAAAAAAGCCTTTTTTATTGTTTTTGATGTCTCTGGCAAGCCTGAGTCCATTCTGCGCTTAAGCTTTTCTGACCTTCTCCCTACATCTCCTGGCTATTTGCTTGAATTTCTGTTTGGTGGTTTCACCATTTTTCCATTTCCTGTACATGTTTCTTTTAACGCTTAGCTCAGCTGAGAGTTCTTCAGTCAACCATTCCAGTTTCTTTAGACACTTGCCATTTTTCCTCCTTATTGACACAGTTTTCAATTGTGCCTTCAGTATCTCACTTTTAAGAAACTCCCATCTGTCATGAACTCCTTTCTCTTTTAGTATTCTTGACCACGGGATTTCAGCAAGTAACTCCCTAAATTTAGAGAAATCAGCTTTCTTAAAATTCAGGATGCATGTCTGGCTACACTTGGCTTCTCCTTCCCACTGGATCCTCAAGTTACTTGCAGTTAAGTACTTCCTTAAACAAATGTTCAATCTGATTGTATTTAGACATTAAGTCTTAAAAGTAACGTAAGGATGTTATGGAAACTGATTTGTTGATTCAGAACTTAAGTCCCACTATGAAAGTTCCCATAATCCTAAACAAGAGGAAGCCAAGGGAATGGACTTACTTCTTAGAGGCTTTGACCTCCAACAAAGGTTAAACCCTTTCATTAGGGCTATGGTTGGCAAGTTTTACCTATGAAGCACCTAAAAAGTTTTTCCCAATATAACTGTACAGAGACTTCTTCAAAAATTCAGTGTTCTCTGGCCAAGAAAGGGGCTGGTAGCCTCGCACAGGACAGAGATAGCCTGAATCTCAAGGGGAGTTACTTTGGTGCTCCTAATGGAGCTGGAATTTTATTACGTAGCTTTGACTGCCCTTTATCCCTAGTCCCCACATGCCTAAGAAGAGGAATGGGCTCTGCAAACACTCATATCCCTCCAGACCTCCAGACAACAGAAATAATGACTGAGACAAAAATATAGGTCTGTGACTCTCACATTATCACTTTTCTTCTCCTGTATCATTTTAAACATCTTTACCTGATGAAGAAGCCAGTGTAGCTTTGAAAATGTGCACGATGTATTTTATGCTCTTATAGCTGGCCCAATAAAGATATTGCTGTTTTGTGGATTTTGGATTTTGTTGCCTTTGAATATGTTCCCAGGTAAGTAACATCTGAAATCTCAGTTAGTAATACGATTTTTTTAAAAACTTGTGCATCTGCGTACCTAGCTAGGATTTGAAACTTAAGTGAAATCCAGTCTGCTATTGAAATTGCTCTTGTCAACAGAATGGGGAGGTGGCTAGTTTGCTGTGATGTAGACTCAAGTTGATAGACTCAGACTCAAGTCACTTCAATGACTCGACTTGGACTCAACTGGTCCATAAATGATGCACTGACTGGACTCGACTTGAAACTTGTATATTTTTAGTGACTGACTGACTTGCTGCCCTTGGCTCAGTAACATAACACATTCATCCAGAAACCTTACAACTTTGAACAGTGCCTCCATCTACTTCTGTCTACTAGTTACATGACAATTTCTCTCAAGCCCAAAGTGTGGGTGCATTTCTCAGAGGGGAACAACAAACAGGTCTGGCAATGGGCTTGAAGCAGGCTTGAGGTCTGCTTGGGAGACTAGGATGCCTGAAAATTCGGGAGACTAGACACACAAGAGGAGATGGCAAGTAGGGGAATTTTTCCCTATGAGTAACAATGGCCTTTGCTAACAATTTCACAAATTACATCTAGGGTTGTATTCTAAGATATGTAAATTGAACAGCTCATATCTAAGTTCAGCACTTGACTGGAAGCTACAGGCTTGAGATTTCAAGGACAGCTGAAAGATTCCTTTGCATAGCTCCCTTGCAAATCTCTTTCAGACACAATTCTGGGGTTTCTAGTTTTATCAGGTGTCACAGCCTTCTCTGCCAAAGTCTGCTGGTGCATCATCAAACTACAAACCCCAGGATGCCAGAAGGAGCTATGGAAAGAAAAGCCAGTTTTGACCTGGATTATCTCTCTACTGTAGTATGTGGCCCTGTTTACACAGGCAGGAAAATGTGGCATTAATCCACATTTTCCTGCCTGTGTACGAAGGGCCTTCATGACATTTTCAGTCTGGGGAGATCCTGAGGCAAAACTATGACAATTGTCCTGGCCAGATTTCTTCAGAGGGAAGTTTCCCTTGCCTAGGCTTTTGCTAAGGCTAAGAGAGTGCGTCTTGCCCAAGATTATCCTTCTTTCCCTTGCTTTTTAAACCCTTTTTAAAAAAAAGGATTCGAAAGATTTGAGATTCGTGAATTCCCAGAACCTTCCAGGGATTCGGATTCAGATTCCAAAAATTCTAGATTCGTCCCATCCCTACTTTTCACTGTGTGGTCTGGCACATTTGTGTTCAACTTTGGCCAGGGAAATAAAATTTCAGGTTTCTTCTTCATGGTGAATGAGTGTCTTAAAGAAAACCACACGGCTGCTCTTTGTGTTAGTTACACATCCATAACCTACAGTCTCACAAAATGGTTTTGAGAGTAAAAGAGGGAAGTAAATGTTACCAGCGATGAATGTTAGGCAAGTGTTATAGGACAGTAGACAGGAAAGCAAAAGGGGGTGGGAGAAGTCACCATCAGTCTTCTGGCTGCCAAAAAAAAAAGGGAGAAAAACAGCTTCAATGTTGCAGAGAATGAGTCAGGGGCTGACTCACATCAGGCACACTGTGATTTATGCTCTAGAATTCAATGTAGAGAAGACTCTGGAAAGTAGAAGAGGCTCCATGCACAAATCATAAAAGTAAAAATATTGGATCAGCTTTTGGGTGGCTTTGCCTTTCTGCAAGAAGGTAAGATGAAGGACTTGCTCTTGCATATACAGTATGGCTTTTTCAAAACAAAGAATTAGACCGTCTACTTTTCCAATTCTTTTTTTGAGTGGAATTTTAATTTCTAAAATCTCCAGTCTAACATGAGCACTGGCCATGCCATCAGGGGATTCTAGGAGCTATGGTCACCAAAGTAACTTTTTCAAACTTTGCAATTCCAGCAAGAAGGGGTTCATTTACCACTTTACCAGGAAAGGAGAGATGCAAACATTTGTGACTAAAAACAAGTCAGGTTTGAGTAACCAGATGCAAAGAAGGACAGGGCTGCAGCTAGGACTGGCATCAGGTTTGACGTAGTTGGATGTTTTCCAAGGGCCAAGAAAGGCCCATCATTGTGCCTGCCATGACTGGACCCACAGAGAGTGCTGGGTGCCTCTGCTACCAACAGAGCATCACCACCCCAGCATTACTGTTTCTTGATGCCATCCCTGCTGCTCCCAGTCATTCAACTCATCTGAAAGACTTCAGGTATTGAATCTTGGAAAATCTCACATTGTGGCCAACCACTATGGAACACAAAGGAACCATGGGCTTATTTCCCAGGTAAAATGCACACATCTAGGGATGACAGGATGAGGTAATAGTGGCAGCACAGAGCAGCCAGGCCACAAGGGGACTGTGGCACAGTTTTAAAAAAAAAAGGCACCACCACCACTTGGCAGGAGAATCAGGTTGCCATTGGGGTCAAGTTGCCAAGGACCTCATTGGTGGCACTATGCAAAGGGCTTACTAAAGTCTGGTGCTGTATTTTTAGTTCTGGGGCAGAGGACATAAACCTGTGCATCTGCAGACCTGTGTTGACTTCTGACAGCAAAATCACTCTGGAGTCCAGTGGCGATACAAACAAGCCTTATTATGTCATGTACCTTAAAAGGGCCACTTCAGCAGAGGTGGGTGTTGAAATTATAGTAATACGATCTTTTTCTGTAAACAGATGGCCTTTCAGGTGGAGGGGCAAATACGTTTTCCCAGATTGTTATTTCAGGTCTCTTGAGGGGCAAGCAGCAGAGAATTCTGCCAGCTTTTCTATATAGCTAGACGAGTTCTATAAAGTAGCCCCAGTCAACCAGTAGACCCCCATCTGTTGTTGGACTGCAACTTTCATCAGCCCAAACCATCAGCCAGTGGTGAGAGATATGGGATTTGCAATCTAACACACACCACCTCATTAAGGCAAGAAAAGCACATCACACAGGACTGTCTATTAATGCATGGGAGGGGGTGTGCTTCAGGAGGGGAGAAAACTCAAGACAACGGGCCGTCCCACCATGCATCGGGGAAACCAGATCTTTCCAAAGGAGTAATTGTATCTGAGCAGAGCCACAATGGCCTTTCTCATTCCATAAGATGCATCTACACTATCTGCAAAGAGCCCCCTGCAAATATTGTTGCTGTTTCTGTTGTTTTTAAAAAAGCTGGAATACAGTAGCTGTATCCAAAAAATCCAAAAAGCCATATTCCAAAATCCAAAGTACTGTACACGTTGCTGTGATACTTTTATTAGGTGCAACATTTATGATGGTTCCGACTCTTAAAACATTACTTAGAAAGGAATACTGTAATCACTAAAAGTCAACATGGATTTCTCAGAAATAAGTCATGTCAGACTAATCTTATCTCTTTTTGTGATAGGGTTACAAGCTTGATAGATGAAGGGAATGCTGTGGACGTGGCACATCTTGACCTCAGTAAGGTCTTTGACAGAGTTCCCCATGACATTCTTGAAAAGAAGCTAGTAAAATGTGAGCTGGACAGGGCTACTGGTAGGTGGATTTGGAATTGGTTGACCGACCGAACCCAAAGGGTGCTCACCAATGGCTGCTTTTCATCCTGGAGAGAAGTGACTAATGGGGTGCCACAGGGTTCTGTCCTGGACCCAGTGCTGTTCAACATCTTCATCAATGACTTGGATGAAGGAGTGGAGGGCATGCTGATCAAATTTGCAGACGACACAAAATTGGGAGGGGTTGCTAATACCCCAGAGGACAGGATCAAATTTCAAAAAGACGTTGACAGATTGGAGAGCTGGGCCAAAGCTAACAAAATGAATTTCAACAGAGAGAAATGTAAGGTCCTACACTTAGGCAGAAAAAATGGAATGCACAAATACAGGATGGGGGACAGGTGGCTGGATAACAGTACGTGTGAAAAGGATCTAGGAGTCTTGGTAGGTCACAAGCTGAACATGAGTCAGCGGTGTGTTGCGGCAGCCAAGAAAGCCAATGCGATTCTTGGTTGCATCAATAGGAGTATGGTGTCCAGATCGAGGGAGGTAATGGTACCACTCTATTCTGCATTGGTTAGGCCTCATTTGAAGTACTGTGTCCAGTTCTGGGCACCTCAATTCAAGAAGGATATCAACAAGCTGGAACGTGTCCAGAGGAGGGCAACCAAAATGGTGAAGGGTCTGGAAACCATGCCCTATGAGGAATGGCTTAGGGAGCTGGGTATGTTTAGTTTGCAGAAGAGAAGGTTAAGAGGGGACATGATAGCCATGTTTAAATATCTGAAGGGACGTCATGTTGAGGAGGGAGTGGGCTTTTCACTGCTGCAGAGACCAGGACAAGGAGCAATGGATTCAAGGTGCAGGAAAGGAGATTCCACCTGAACCTCAGGAAGAACTTCCTGACGGTCAGAGCTGTCCGGCAGTGGAATACACTGTCTTGAAGTGTGGTGGAGTCTCCTTCTTTGGAGGTTTTTAAGCAGAGGCTGGATGGCCATCTGTTGGGAGTGCTTTGATGTGTGTTCCTGCATGGTAGGGGGCTGGACTGGATGGCCCCTGTGGTCTCTTCCAACTCTATGATTCTATGATTCTTAAAACAGGCTTAATACTGGTGCATTGCTGTGGGTCACGCTACAGTGAGCTAGTTTTTAAAGTGTCACAGGACGCTTTGTCACTTGTGCTGCAATTGTGTGCTTCAAGTCAGTTCCAACTTGTGTCCCTATGACAACCCTATCATGTGGTTTTCTGGGGCTGAGAGTGTGTGAGGCACCCAAGGATACCCAGAGCGTTTCCATGGCAGAGCGGAAAAGTTGTCTCAAGGGTGGTAATTCAAAACCCAAGCCACCACACCATGCTGAAATAACCTGATACTATTCCCACTATGGGAAAAGTCCAATATTTGACTGCAAAGGAGTCTCTTGCAGTACTCCACATAATTTTTGTTGTTAAGCGCTGTCAATTTGATCTTGACTTATGAGACCCCATGAATGAGAGATCTCCAAGTTACCCTATCATCAACAGCTCAGGTCTTGCAGATTCAGGGACATGGCTTCTCTGGAAACATTCCTGCCCTACACTGTTATAGAGCTATTATTCCACTTTCAACATCCTGTGGAATTCTGAGGTTTGTACTTTACGGAGGCCAAAGAGCTCTCTGGCTGAGAATTCTAAAGGCCCCTCCCTAAACTGCAAACCCTAAAATTCCATAGGATGATGAAAGTGGAATAATAGCAACATATCAGTGTAGTGCGGAAGTGGCCCGAGCCCATCCATCTGTAATACGCCCTTCTTCTTTAACATTAACGAATTGTTGCGCGCCTTAAAGTCGTTTCCGCCTTATGGTGAACCCGTCGCGGGGTCTCTTTGGGGCTGAGAGTGTGTGATGCACCCAAGGTCACCCAGCGGGCTTCCACGTCCGAACAGGGAATGAGACCCCGGTCTCCAGGGCTCACACTTTAAATAGCGCGCCCCCTAACCCGAAGGGACTTCCTCGCTCTTTGGCGGGCGGGAGTCAAATAGTCCGGCCGCCGACTCCTCCCCTTCCAGACCCAGGCAGCCGATCGTCCATCGCGGCGCCGCTCTTTCTTCGCGCCCACCCGTCCCTCTTCTTGGAAAGGCAAACGAGAAGGCGGCCGGGGGGGGGTTGGGCCTGGCTTGCCCAATCAGGGCTCCGGATCGGCCATCGCCCCGACTGGGCTGGGCCCCCTTGTTTCTCACGCCAGAGACGCCGCTTGGTTCAAACAGTCGCGGGCGGCGCTGGAAAATGCCGCCCCCGGGGCCGGTTCGCGCCAGAGTGTCCCCGCCGCCGCCGCCGCCGCCCCCACAGCTACCGGGGCTGCTGCAGCTGCCGGGGCTGCTCTTCCTCCTGGCGTTGGTCCGGGAAGCCGTGGGTGAGGGAGAGCTGGCTTTAGTCGCAGGTAACCAGCCCCAGGCTGCAGTCGCTTAAAAGAAGCCCTTGTTAGAGAGTGGGACAACGCCGTAGTCCGTGTGAACGGTGTTCAGTGACTCTCTCAGCAGTGCGAGAAATGTGGTTGTCGGTGTTTGTGTGCGTTCAAGTCATTTCTGATTTATGGCGACTCTAAGGCTTTTGGGGGGGGGGCAGGATTTGTTGGGGAGGGGGGAGGGGATTGCCTTTGCCTTCCTCTAAGGCCGAGAGAGTGTGACTTGCTCGTGGCTTTCCGTGGAGGATTCGAACCCTGGTCTCCCAGCGTCCTGATCCCACCACTACATCCAATGGCCGAGGAAAACTCCATGGGAGAGGGCAGAATTCTTATGAGGGGGCAATGCCCTTTTTTGCCCCCTCCTCGTAGCAGCACACCTGGATATTCTGTGTAGGGGAGGAAGCCTGATTACCTGCTTTCGCTTTCCACCCTGCATGTATCTGGAAAATAGATGGGTGTGTAATCCTCAGACTTCAGCTTCCTACATCCTGTAACTTTATCTGTCCTATGTAATATTTGCCTTTCCCTTCCTTAAGCCATGGATATAAAGAACGATAAGGTAAGGCGTAGCTTCAACCACGGGGAATTCTATCTTTTCTATCTCTGTGTCTTTTCTTAGTTTACTTTCCCTTCATGAAATTTCTTTCCTGGAAGCATCCAGGAGTGGTAATTCAACTTCTAAATAGGTTGCACGGTCCCCTCCACTGTTGAAAACAACTGTTTCCAAAACCCAGAAGTGGACTTTTATCCATTTCCATTTTTTTATTGTTTTTTTTTCCTTGACATTTTTCACTGTCTATCTGGCTTTCAGACCATCCATAGTGGACCAACTTGATCTAAGATGGATGATGTGTCCAGGAAGGGCTGAGGCTTAGATACCTCTGGTACCCTTCTTCAGCTCATGTACCTATTAAAGTACGTTTCAGCAACATGGTCTTCTTTTTGTAAGATTGATTCCAGTGGCCGTTGGTGGCTCCGTGTCAATGGGGTGGTGGATCCACACCTGACCATTCTAGTCTTTCAAGACGCTATCCACAGTGCTGAATTCCATTCCCCAAATAGGTTTAGCACACTGGAGAGCTTTAAAACTCTAGAAGGATGCACAGAGCAGATTCCCTAACCCACTGACATAGAAGGCACCAGCCCCCACTGAGTGGTCATTCAACATGTTTGAAGCTTCTGCACAAGAAGCCAAGTGTGCATTTAGCCAAGGTTGAGGCTGAAGCCCATAGTGAGTCACTTATATAGTTCCTTGTTAGTTCCGTATTTGCAGCCTAACACAGTAAAGTGCATTCAGATAGTGACTACCGCAGGGCAGAAGTGCACATCTGTTCAATTTCTTCAGATTAGGTAGCAGTGGGTGACCACCACCAGTTTGTTCAGTGACTTCTGGGTAGGACCAGCTTCAGCAGTAAGAATTTGGGGTCTTAGTCCCAGTTTGTAGTGCCAGCATAGCAGGCTTATCAAAATATGCCATGGATCAAAGCTCATTCTAGCTAGCATAGCCAATGTTAAGGGGGCTGTTGCTGGATTTGAGCAACATCTAGAGGCCTTGTCTTCCTCACTCCTACTACAGGAAAGGCAGAGAGCAAGCATAGGGAGGCTTCAGCCCTTCAGATAACTTGGACTACAATTCCCATAATGCTGTATGAGTTGGGTAGTTGAGATCCAAATCATTTGGAGTTTTGTAGGTTCTCTACCCATGGTGTAGCAGCCACCTCTTAACATGACAATTTGCTTTGGTTTGATTTGGTTTTCATCTGGGGAGTTCAATGTAAATAGCATGAGACTTGTGTAATGCAGCAGGACAAAAATGTCTAAACAGTTTGAAGAGATCTCCAAATCTTTTGATGCATTCTCCCCTCCCGTCCACTTCCTTCGTTTATCTAGGTAGTGGTTGTAGGCGCTTGAAGACAATGGATGTAATACACAGTTCTCAACCAACCTGTTTCTGCAACATCCCAAATGGAGCAATCCACTTGAAAAACATCTGGTCAACTATTCAGGTACAGTCTAGCAATTGATTCATACAGATGTGACATAGCAGTGTCTTTCCTTGAGAAGGATCATCAAGATGGGAAGCAAGTGTACTGGGAAGAACACAGCCACATGTCACTTAGAAAATGCCATGCTGAGTGTTGTGTAGGAGTCTGAAGACTGAGACTTAATTTCTAGTGTAGGTTGGAACTCTTGTGGCATTTCAACACTATTCTGTTTGTGTGGGCTTCTTTGCTAAAAAAGAGGCTTCTCTTGCTCCCTCCCCCCAATAAAATAAAGAGTCACAAGATGTTACATCCAATGTATTTTATGCATACAGCCGCAAAATCAAGGATATTTCTTAATAGCCAACGGCCCAGCATCCTTGGAGGAAGAAGAGGTATACACTCTACAGTGGGCCTGCAGTATTTGTGAGCTCAGCATTTGCAAATCTAACTTTACATGAGGTGAAAAGAAAAATATTTTAAAAATTAAATTACTGTACAGTACCTGCTGTCCATTATAGAAGTGGTTCCAGGGCAGCAAGAGAGGCAGCAGCAAGGGCATTGGGAAGAGATCTTATGACCTGGATCTGGACTGCTGTCACTCCCAGCAATTTCAGGGCAGGGAGCAGCTTCCTCTGGGAGCTGTACTCTGCCTTGGGATTGTTCAAGACTTTATTCCTCATCCTGTGATTGCTGGCAGCAGCAACCAAGATTGGGATTCTTCCAGGAGCTGTGTGCCACCCTGGGATTGTTTGGGGCTTTGTTGCCAATGCTGCTTGCTTGTGAGCAACCAGGATTGGGACCACTGCTGCTGCAAGCAATGGCAAGGCAGAGAGCCACTTCCTCCAGGACCTCCACAAGTTTTGGCAGGGATAAGGCAGTGATGATTGCTGCTGTCCTGCACCATGTTTTCATAGGAACCTGAACATGCACAATTTTTGATATTCACAAGGGTACCAATCCCTCGCAAATACCATGGGCCTACTGTATATGCTCTTAGAAGTCTGAACAACACTCAGTAAGCAAATCACAGTAGAAACTGAGGACACTGGCAGTTCAGTCCAGTCCTTGTCTACTCTGGAGTAGTTCCCACTGAAAATGGTGAGACTTGATTGTAGGTAAGCATATGTAGGATTGTACCGTGAAGGTACATTTACACTGTAATCCTAAATTGATTGTATAGGAGTTCAACAGCCCATCAAAGAATACTACTATTTGGCTTGGGTGCCAGAAATTTTCTGTTTGAGATCCCCAGCAACCTTCCATGCAGAGTAATGGTTCCCAGGGTCTCCTGGGGAGAAGCAATGATTACTGAACAGAGCAGGGCCTATTATGAGGAAGGAGGAGGTAGATACTTCAGGCAGCAGGTTTTGGAGGTGAGGTATCATGAAAAGTTAGCGAGTTGTTAATTATTCACTTGGTCCTTTAGTGTTATTTTCTGCCAGGGTGGTGACATGGGACTTAGGACCAAATTAGCTTAGATGGATGGGGTTCTCTGTGCTATGACTCCAGTGTAAGGGATGCTGTCTGCTCTCTGCCTCAGATAGCAAGATTTCTTCAGCTGCACCAGCTGATAACTCAGTCTAGAAGTGTAGACGAATCCCTTATGAAGTCCTGAGAAGGTTTTTGTGTATTTCTCAGAAAAATGGGGATGTGGCTGAAGTAAATCCTGCTTCTTGCTGACAGTGGAGGGCCCAGCCCCGAAAGGGTCTCCTTCATTCCTGCTGTTTGAGTTAAAGGGAAAATGGTACCATATTTTTGCTTGGAAATGAAAATGACTTTCTGTTTCCTAATCAGGGGTGGTTAACATGGGTGCCCCCCAGATGTAGAGGAGACCAACTTCCATGATAATAATAACCCTGACAGTTGACCATATACAGCCTATGAAAGTTGTAGTCAGGAGCATCTGGAGGGCATCAGGTTTCCTGCCCTTGTCTCAAATAATTAACATTCTGGACTGGATATGTTCATGCATAGAATCTCAGTAGAATGCAAAGGCAGTGCCTCGGATCACTTTCAGAAGTCAGTGTTTGTACTGTAAGATCTAGCAGACAAGCCTCGTTCACAACTAATCTTAAACTAAGATTCCATACTCATCCTAGCTTACTATGAGTGTGCTGTGTGCTGATGTACACACTCTCTTCATTCTTCCTTCTTGCACAAGCATTTGTACAAACTGGCAATGGCTATAGCCTACTGCTCCATTCTAATCCAGGAGTCTGATTTTCTGCATTCTGTCAGTCCTGCATTGTTGTGAATTCTGTTTGGTCTGGGAGCATCAAAACCGGTTACTGAAATCAGATGGAACTCCTCGTTATTTATCAGTACCTTGTTTATCTGCTCTTACATACAGATTGTATGTACTAGATTCCCTGACTTAAGGTGATGTGCCGATGAGGCCAAAATCAAATGGTACAGATCATATGAGTGCTGTTCTCTTATTTCTTCTTGCCTGGAGAACAGAAATTGTATTTATGAGCCAGGACTAATATTAAGCCTCTTTTTTTTTTACTTTTCCAGATAAAAATAAATAGCACTGAAATGTTTGAAGTGGTGTTTGTTCCAGAGGAATATAACTGTCAACAAGCAGAAAATCTGTTTGCCTTTTTAAAGTGCTTGATTAACAATATTTGGCAGCCGGGTGTTTCTAATAAAGTCATCATGTCCTTGGACCAGTATGGAGACAAAACATGCTTCAGGATCCAACCCCTAAATAAAGCACCCTACACTGTGAGTGCACAACAAAACAGTGAGTAGTTTTTATGTTTTGTTTTGTTTTGTTTTAAAAACCTGTTCGTAAAATATGCCTTCATTACCTGATGAATACATGCTAAGTAGCAAGCTCCTTCAATGAGATAATGTCAATTTTTCTTTTCGTGTTTTGTTTTGTTCCAGTACTGGACTGCAGACTCTTTCTATTATTTGTTGCTGGTGGGCTTCTTTTTCACTTTGCACATAACCTGAGTAGGTAAGTACTTGTTGTTGTTGTGTGCCTCCAGGTCATTTCCAACTTTTGGCAACCCTAAGGCAAACCTATCTGGGTTTTGTTTTTTTTTGGCAAGATGTGTTCAGAAGGAGTTTGTCTCTGCTTCCCTCTGAGGCTGAGAGAGAGTGAATTGGCCAAGGTCATTCAGTGGGTTTCCATGGCTGAGTGGAGATTGAGTCTCTGGTCTCCAGAGTCATAGCCCAGTGCTCAAACCATTACACCACATTGGCTCTCAGGCAAGTGCTACCATTCTTTTACTGGCTATCACACAGGTGGAGTAAGAATCAGTTGGCTCTCTAGATGTTGTTGGAGTTGCAGTTCCCAACATTCCTCATCATTGGCTGTGCTGGCTAGAGCTACTGGGAGATGGAATCCAGGAATATGTAGAGGGTTGTACAGTTTCCACCCCTGGGCTTTCAGGGATTGCTTTAACTTCCTGATTTTGTGGAGGAGACTAGACTGCAGTTTGGCATACGTTTGAAAGTCACACCTAATCTCAGCAGACCTTCGGGCAAGTTGCTGCATCTAGGGCTATAGTATTCACCTTCTTTTCTTTTTTAAAAAAATAACCAGATAGTTTGGTTTCAAGATTATTTATAACTCTCTAGTAAGTATATTCAGTTTTGATGAAGTCCATGCATATCCTCCGAGTGAAGCCAGTAGAACTTATGGACTTTTTCAGAAATTTGTAGGAAGCAATACAAGACCTTTCCCTTCCTTCCTCCCCAAACACAAAACAAAACCTTTGGGGGTCATCCTACTTTGGGACAATGTAAGTTGTTCTTTCCAATAGCAAGAACACTTCAACCCAAGAGAACTTTTACTATCTATTCTTCATTTGCTCATAAAAATAAAGGGTTTTAAGGCTGAATACTATATATACAGTACTCATTTATGTAGGCTTTTCTGTATGGGCATACCTCAGTTAACGAAGCCTTTAAGAAAGAAACTCCTTTTTACAAAGTCTTTTTATGCTTGCCCAGCCCCCCTTTTCCTCCTTGTCTTCTTTTTATCTGGAGCAGAGCCTTCCAAACTGTGTGTTGCAACACATTAGTGTGTAGGCTGCAGTGCGTAGGTGCGTGTGCAAACATAACGGATGGAGGGACTGCCTCTGCTGCTGCCCTAGACCCAGGAAGACCCTGGCGAGAGCGGTGGTGTCGGGCCAGGCCTGGGTGAAGGGGCTGTCTGTCCCACTGCTGCCGCTGCTGCTGCCGGCACCCTGGGCCAAGGAAGACCCTGGTGAGGGTGATGGCGGCAACAGGCCAGGCTTGGGTGGAGGGGCTGCCTCCACTTGCTGAATTACTTACTGAATTGTTGTGTCGCAAAATGATGCATGTCCAGAAAGTGTGTGTCACCAACATGAAAAGTTTGGAAAGCTCTGATCTGGAGGCTCTTTAGCAGTATCAGCATTGGGAGAATGAGAGAGGGTTGGAGAAACACAGACTTTCAGTGTCCAGTTGCAGCAGAGTGTCTACACTAGTAAACAATGCAATAGTCGTAGAGCTGGGAAACAGCAGGATGCTACTCAAGCTAATTTTACTGTAGCTGAGTGTGCCCACCTAAAAAAGGCAAGGTAAACAGCAGCTGCTTCCAGAATCTCTTACTGAGCATGCATGAACAGTAAAATAGAAAAGGGAAGAGCAGATAGGGCTGTATCACCAGTTACCCATATATCTATAAAAGCTTCACCAGCAAGATGGAAATAAAAGGAAGGCTGGTGAAAATAATAGTCATCCTTAGAAGCATTTTGGAGGAAGTGGTCTACAGAAGATTCAAAATATTTTTATATACTTATGCACGATACACCTGACCTAGTTGTTTCTTTTCATGTGTGCGTATTGTTAGTTTTGAGTACAAAGTTTGTTAAAATATGTTGAACTGATCCTCTTTTTTGTGGTGTAGGACCCTATCTCTATTCTTTCCATGTTATTTCTATCTCTGGTACCAAATTTCCTGTTAAAGAACTAAAGCCCAGGAGCACATCTACTTTGTTAACTGACATATACCTGTAGCACCGTTCATAAAACGACCCTAGATGATGTACGAAACAGAAGGACATATAAACAAGTAAAAAGTCTTGAAGCATGCAACACTTAAAAATGAGAATATAAAATACTGCGGTGGTATTGCAACTCCACTCCTTGTCTGTGGGTTGAAATTTGTTTTATTTGAACAGGGCTTAGAACTTAGGGAAACAGAGGGAAAGTTGTGGGCTAGGATAACATAGTGAATAGAGAAAGAGAGACAATGTGGGATGAGGGCATGCTGTGGTGTGTCAGTGGGGGCAGGGGGACCAGATCTCTAAAGATGAGATAGAGTTGTTTTCTCTGTTTCTGTCCTTGAAATCACTTGTCCCTATGCACAAAATGTTAATAGCATCCCTCTGTTCTTCCCAAACAGAAGTGTGGTATTCTATTATTCTGCTGGAGTAGCATTTGGTGTTTTCGCCACTCTAGTCTTTCTTCTTTTGATGCTTAAAAGATTTATTCCCAAGGTAGGCACACTGTTGATAACATTTTTTACAAGACAGCTGAGCGTTTGACACTTAGCTCAGTTTCCCAGCTTAAATTGAGCTTTTAGTTAGTCCCTGGACGCCATAAGTAAATAATGATGCTGCAGTATAATTGCTTCAGAATTGTTGTAGCTGAATTTGTGTCAAAGAGTGAGGGCTTGTTTGTTGATATAATTCTTTCTTGTGAAATAATATTTGCTTACTCCATTCCAATCTTATTTGTTTAATATTCAAATGCTCAGTGGGTACATCTAAGGCCACAGGAAGTTGTAAATGTAAAGTTGTAAAATGGGGAAAATGTGACCGCTCGTCATAACATCTCAGAATGAATTGTCTTATTTGGGATATGTGGCGGTGGGCAAAGTCTGGGTCTCAGATGTTGTTGGACTGCAGCTCCCAACATTCTTCACCCTTAGTTATACTGGCTAGGGATGATGGGAACTGCTGTCCAAGAGCATCTGGAGAACCACACTTTGCTCATCCCTGGCCCTGGCATCCAACAGCTCACCCCTGGCATCCAACAGCTAGTCCCAACTAGAGAAGACTCATTGAATCAGTGGAATTTATGTAAGTGTTGATTACCATTCAACAAGTGATACTGTCGGTCTGTTTTAGTTTGGACTGACAATCAGATTTAGGCTGGTAGGATGGATCCAGCTTCTTTTCTGCAGTTGGGGGCCTTCTCTGAGTGGAAGTTTGCTCAAAACCCTTCTGCTGGTAGAGATCAGAAGAGAGCTTTCCTATTGTCCCATTCCATCTGAAGCCTTCAGTGCCATCTCTCCCCATATTCCAGCAGGTCTCCAAGCTCTCCAGAGCAAATTTTCAGACAGTATAGTAAACTGGAGAACGAGGAAGAGGAAATCTATGATCTGTTCCTCCCTTGATCAGTCAGGGAGTTGTATCAAAATTTTCTCCCAGATGGAAGGAGCTTGTCTGTAACTCTGGTATGTCTGATTGCAAATGAGAAATGAGATATAGCTTCTTCCCTGTGTCCAAAAGGTGCTGGAAAATTCAATCACAAGTATATTCTGGAATTCCAGATTGTAATGCTCTTTTAAAATTGTACAGTAAAGTCACATGTTCTGTTTATATTTCATCTTGCTCTTGCTATCTGGTGACTTATGGACCAAATTTAATTCTAGATTGGGGACAGGAGTTCTGTTTTTTGTTGGTCCTATCAATTTTTAATCTGGTTGGCTCATATGCAAAATACCTTGATCTCATGAAAGAGATCCAGTAGCACCTTGAGACTTCGAAGTGTAGTGGAGTCCACAGAAGCATGCACTATACTAGAAATTTCTTCTTCCCAGTGGGTCTGAACGATACCACTGGATTCTTGTGTGGACCTATAGCCAACATGGCTGTCTCTTTTAATCTGATGAAAATAGTCTTATTTTACATTGAAAGTTTCATCCTCTCCTTTGGTTTTGAATGTCACATCCAAGCTGTGCCGGGATGTGCTCCATAACTGTGACAATGGATCTTGACTATCAATTGGTACTAAGTTTACTATAACACCTGGAGATTTATGTCAGTTCAGTTTGTATTGAGGAACCTATTTTGGGCTGTTGGGCCATAGGCTGAAGTGGGCCATAGTCTGAAGAACATTTAGCCTTCAGTTTCTATCAGCTTCACCCTTGTCCGATGACCAATGATATGATATTGTGGGAGTTTTAGTTCAAAAAGCTCCCAAATGCCCCCTGTCTCCAGTCTAAAGAATAAAGGTATGCTTAAGAACATCCAGTTAGATCCAGATTAAAAGTAACTGCACTTGAAGTTGATGGGCTGAATCCGGATTTAGCCAGAACAGACCTGTTGAAACCCATCTACTCACTGAGTCTACAAATTGAGAAATTGTAGGGCTACCAAGATGATTTGCCCTTTCTTGTTGTGTAGGCTCAGCATGGTATTGTTGGAAATAAATATGTTAATAAAATTGGAGGGCATGTCAGGAAAGCACCCGATTTCTTCAATAGCATATGTGGTTCAATCAGACATCTTAAAATTTCTAAATCATTGTTTCCCTGTATTCCAGGCTCGCTTGATTCTAAGCTCTCTTGCTATAGGTTGGCACAAGCAATCCTCTCCATGCTTTTGAAAAACAAAGGCATTGAAAGCAATGGAATAAGAAGTCCTTATTGGCTTGGTTTATTTTGATTTCTGTCTAGCTGTAAGATCGGAGTAAAACGTAAGCTCTTTAGGTTGGGATTTGTATTGGCCTCTCTTGTTAGAGGTATCTGGCAAACCCTGTTTGTGTAACTGAACATGTATAAACCCACAAAGGGCTCACCTACCTCTCTGTTCTTTTCTCTCCCTCCCCCATTTAGTTAAGCACCTTCTGGATTTTAATGAGTGGATGCTGGTTCTCTTCTCTGTATTGTTTTTATACTTGGAAAGAAGATTTGAAATGGCTCTGGCACAATTCTCCATATTACGTACTAGGTAAGAATATGAATAAAAATAAAGTTTCTAAAATAAGTGGCATTTTCCTCTGGTGGTTCCAAGGCAGATCTGTCTTTTGCTTTTGGAAACTGTATCCTTCGGTTAAGTAGATGAGGTGATCAGTAGGAAATTTTCCTGTAGGAGTGGGACCTGGTATTTTGTGTGTGTTCACTTTGGAGTGAGCTAGTGTGTACATAGTAGAACTTATTTTTGCATAAATGTGAATGGGATTGGACATCATGAGTGAAGTCATTTTTTAAAAAAAGGTAGGCTGAGATGCTGCATAGGGGACATAGCTATGATGGCATAGCTACAGTCTGTCCCCCTGACTGATCCCCCAAAACCCACCTTAAAAGCCAGGCAGTTGTACCAATCAAAGAATTTCTGTTGTGCCAGCAATTGGAGTGTTGAAGGATAACACACCCAGGGGGGTCCTATCACAACTGCTTGTCTTACCACAGCTTACTGGGTGTGTTATCCTTCAGTGCCTCATTGCTAGCATCGTAGAACTCCTTCAGTTGGTGCAGCTGCCTGGTTTTTAGGTTGAGTTTGGGGTGTTTGCAGTAGTGGCAATGGTGCTATGACCATACATGTGAATAACAAAATGTACAAGTCGTAAGTCTAGCTTGGTTTTGGCCTAATGAGCTTCCACAATGTCCTTTTGAATTTTTTAAACAAATGTATATCCATGTTCATTTGTTAACATTGTATGCATTTTCTCCTTAAGTCTTCTTATTATGTAACAAATATCTGTGAAATATTTACAGATATTTCAAATAAGCTGGCTTTTTCAAATAACTTTAAAAAAATGACAAACCCATCTCCTCTTCAGATGGTTATCAAGTGTGCCATAGTAGCAGTCGTAAAATGAAGCAAGAATGAACTCTCAGTTAGTTAAAATGGTCTTTGCCTAATTTCCTGGTGCTGATATTTACTCTTCACCATGGGTAACCAGGGGAGGGGTCATTTGTAATCCTGAAGTAAGCTAATGTGTTGGCTGAGGGTGAGATAAGAGAGCTAGTCTGCAGCAAAACCAAGGAATACTGTGACCCTTTTGGCAAAAGCTTTTATAGATTCTATCAAGTTTTATTTGAAAGTTTCTGCCAAAAAAACCTTGTTAGTCTTTACGGTGCCACCAGTGGCAGCTGGTCGGTTCCTTGTCAGTTTGGGTTCAGGACCTTGGATAGCTTCTTTAAAGTTCAGATTAAATCCAAGAGTGGGTTCACCACCTCACTGATACAGAAGCCATCAGTCACCATTGGGTGCCTCAAGAATCCTTGTTATTTCTAATGCAACATTGTTTCCCTCAGTTTTTAACATGAGTTCATGTTTGTTTCATGTTTGTATCCAGGGTATATTGTGATGGTTGGATGGGTCAGTTTTGCTTTTTGTTACAAACATGGACCACTCAGCAGTGAGCAAAGTATGAATCTCTTGATGTGGACTCTGCAGCTCCTAGGCTTGATCCTAGTCTATTCTGGCACTGCCATCCCTCAGGTTGCATACATGGTAATTGCTGCGATGCTGTGTTCAAAAATCCTGCATTATCCTTTGGGAGTTTTCTACCACATTGGCAGGTTGGTGTCCTTTGACTTAATCCGTAGCATAACACAAACAATAATATAATGAAGTCATCTACTCCATTTCCCCTTCCCGGCTTTCCTTATTTTGCAGTGCAGCAACACATTAGAGGAAAAACACCATATTGCCACCAAAAACACCATCCCCAAGTTGAGTTCTCCCCCTCTGAAATAGATATGATAGCTTGGACAACTCTCATGATCTCACCAAATTGTTTGCTTCCCAAGCTATCTGATGTGGTGGGCCATCTTTTTTTCCAGTGCACCAGGGACTGGTAACCTGTTCACGCCATATCATATTTGTAAGATTTCCTGGCAGCCAATGACTTATGGGGTGGCACCAATCCACAAACCACCATTCTGAAAGGGCACTGATTTTTTTTTAATGAACTCTGAATATCTTTCATTAGGCCTTCATTTTGTCAGTATCTCTGACATCTAAGTACAGTTGCTTTCAGAACTGAATGGAAAGACGATGACTGGCATTCTGTATTGCAGTTATGGATTTGTAACTTAGAGTTATGGATCCATCACTGCTCCGTATTCAGTATGACTACCTATCCACAATGGTGATAGTATTGCCATGATCATACCCCCCCCCCCGCAAAACCCTACCTTGACAGCAGACAATAGACGCCTGTTCAGCTGAGAACTGGGGCATAGGAAAATGATGGTTACAGCCCCTTCCTGCCAGCGAGTGAAGCTGTGACAACAGGAGCAGGCCTCCTGCCACAATTCTTTGTGGCAGCTCACTCGCTGGTGGGAGGGGACTGGAAACATCATCCTCCTGCATCCTGATTGCCATTGCTTGGTACAACTGCTGGCTGTTAAGGTCAGTCCAGGAAAAATCACTTAGTTATGCCTTTGTAACTATGTAGGTGATGTTGGATATTAGCGATTATTTATTTTCCACTCTGCCTTTTTAAGAAGGCATTTGTCAACCAATGATAGCATAAAGGGCTAAAAGGTGTAAGATCTTTTAAGAGCATTTTTCAAAAGATGGAGGAGGTAGCAGGTGCAGAGATGTAGCAACATGCTACCTGCATATCTCTGAATGCAGGACTAGCCATTATTTAGCTTTTCTTGGCATTGGTCTCACCGGTCCCTGCACTGCAGTCCAGAAACAGCAGCTAGCATTCTGTTACAGATCTGTAAGTGCTCTGTATTGGGTCAGGCTACATCAGTGCCTCCTTGTCCACCTTACCAACCAGCAGCTGCATAGGGTGAAGGGGGACTGTTTATCTACCAATCAGAGCAGGAGGAGATGTTTCCAGCCCCCTCCTACCAGCAAGTGAGGCTACAACAATCAGAAGCAGGACCCCTCTTGCAGCCTCACTTGCTGGTGGAAGCGGACTGGAACACCCTCCTCCTTGTGCCTCCCTGATCAGAATCTGAACAGACCTCCTTCACTCAACGTGGCTGCTGGTGTTAGTGTGGGCTTGGTGTGTTATGCATACCTAACTAAGTAGCTGATGTAGAATATGTGACTATTTTCAGTGCCACCCATCAGTAACAGCATATCTTCTTCCTCTTTTCAAGTCATCATACACCTGCAAAATGCCAGTTTATTTACTTTCTTTCTTCCTAGAAAAGCAACCCAGTTTTTCAAATCAGAAAAGTTAGAGGTTCGCTATTTGACTGAAGAAGAGTATCAAGAGCAAGGGGAAACGGAGACTGTCAAAGCTTTGGAAGAGCTGCGTCGGTTCTGCAGGCGTCCTGAATTCCCTTCATGGGTTGCAGTGGTCAAGCTACAGCACCCACAAAAGTAAGGATCATTTGTCTTTTTGATATCTCAGCACTACCTTTATTTATTTAAATGCATAAATATGGACCGCCCTGAAGGAAAAGGGTTACTTTCCTGCATATCAGGACTGTATGAGAACAGAAAAACACAGGTTCAGGCAAAATCTTTTTTTTTTCAAGGTCAGGCAAAATCTTTGGGACTTAGGAACCAATTGCTCTGCCAAGATTGTTTTTAAGAATGGTGGCGGGGATCCTGCATTATTGTCATAGCTACAATGGGCAATTGCTGGCCCCACCTCACTTCACAACCTGGCAGCACCCTGACCAAAGATTTTCTGAAGTGCTGGAGATCAAAGTATTGGGATGTGGCGGTGCCTTGAGAACAGGCTGTTGGAGAGACTCCTCAGGGTCCTGCCACAACTGCTTTTGCCAAGACACCCCATGATTGGGTGCACACTGTGGGTGTCACTTCTCAGCACCCCACTTTCCAGTGCCTCAGACAGTGCTTTGCCAGGCTGTGAAGGTAGAGTTTTGGAGTCACATTCAGTTGTTCATGACCGTAAACATAAATCTCCAGCAGTTAAGATATTGCTAAGTCCAGCTTTTGATATCCGAACCTCTGGACAAGATGCCAGCCATTGTATCTAGTGAGTTCATGAGCTGCCTTTCTGTAATAGGATTTCCAGAATAGCAGTTAGTGTAGCATTTAAGCGAAGAGAATGAAGAGTCCAGATCAAATTTCACCTCAGTTGTGAAATAACTTAGGAAGTTCTGGGAAACAGCTAACTTGTTAGCGGGCCTAATTTCTTAGCTTTGGCTCTTAAATGCATCAGGAAGATAGTAGTGCTAAACTACCTTTACAGAGTTGTTGCCAAGAAAGAGGACGTTAGTGAAGCTCTCCCTAAATGCTTAGAAAGTTCAGAGAAGCTGAACAATATGGAGGAGAGCTTAATGGAAAAACAGTGAGAACAATACAACTGATGACTATTAAGGAATGGTAATTGAGCCAGCATGGTTTGAGCATTGGACTGTAACCCTGGAGACCAGTGTTCAGTTCTCCGCTCGGCCATGGAAACCCACTGGGTGACCCTGAGCGCATCAAACACTCTTAGCCCCCAGAAAGCCCCATGATAGGGTTGCCTTGAGGTCTCCAGAAGTTTGAAACAACTTGAAAGCACACAATGACAACAGTAATTGCTGTTTCTTGTTAATATGCTATTGGCCTATTTTCCATATCTTGACATGTGCTTTATCAGCCTGTGTGCTGCAATGAACATTGTGGAGACCAAGAACAGAGTGGGGTTGGCAGACATTTTCTGTACTTGTTTCCCCCTTATCTTTCTTTTCTGTCTATCAGATTTGCGAACTTTGTTCTTGGACTTCCTCATGTCTCTCCTGAGGAAGTGACAACTCATGAGGAACAGTATGGCCTTGGAGGGGTTCTCCTTGAACAGCAGCTTTTTAACGCAGGGACTGAGACAGAACCAGAACCAGAAACTGGTCCCAGCAGCAGGGAGGAGAACCACCAAGAGGAGGAAGAAAGATGGCGACAGCCAAACAGTATGCCTTTCAGCAGCAGAGAGTTTCTTTGAGTCACCCTGTCAAGGTGAGGTGGGGCAAACACACAGCAGGTATGACGAACCAGGGTTAGACCCAGCGGTGTCATTCAACTAATTCATACCAGATGGCTGGAACTGGTTGTTAAAATGGTTAAAAAATGCAGAGGCTGGGGAAGTTGAAACAAGAGCCAGGAGAAGAAGGCAAAGACTGGAACAGATGAGGAAGATGGAGAGGTGAGAGGGTCAGAGAAGGGAAGGACTAGATCCTATAAAGCCACAAGACAGGAACTGGTTATTTTGAATGACACCACTGGTGGGAACATTCTGCTCTTCCACCCATAGGGGGCAGCCAGGACTTTCTAGAGGACTTAACTGCTGTTTCATTGGTTTCTGATCACCTTGAAGGTTAATGACAGAGCACCTGCACTGCCGCCAAAAAAAAAAAAAAAGCCCTGAGTATTGCCAGCTGTTCTGCAAAATGAAAGTTTTTGTTTTTGTTCAGAATAGGAGGCCTGTAGGGGGGGAAAAACTCAGCTTAGGGCAGTGAGTTCATTTTTTGGGTAGCAGTGCTCTGCCGAGAGATTTTGCACTGTGAGGACGAGCAATAAACAGCACTCCTCCTTCCAAAGTTAAGGTACTTACTGTCCAAGGCTAGGCATGTTACTTTGGCACC
Source organism: Cyclura pinguis (assembly GCA_030412105.1). NCBI lineage: Eukaryota > Metazoa > Chordata > Lepidosauria > Squamata > Iguanidae > Cyclura > Cyclura pinguis. Next base: position 210,022,098 of record CM059599.1, read on the forward strand.
TGAGGTGGAAAGCCTACAAAACACTTCCACTTGATTAAAAACATGGCAGTAATACATTAATAACTATTTGCTGCTTTTTCATATCACACACTGGCTGCTTGAGGCAGCCGTCCCACTCTGCCTAATAGCAGGCTGAGCCTGGACAACCATGTCCACTTTACGTGGATGGCAGTGGATTTATGATCATCAGGCTAAATATTTGCTTGCTGCACTCAACAATGAAAAGTTGTCAGGCCTTTAGAGTATGTTCTATAGCTTCTTTCTTCTGTGCTGGCAGTAGCAGAATTAGTTATGCAAACAGGCAATCATACATACTTTACAAGAAGTAAACTTGGCAGAGAAAAAAAAAAGGACAAAGTAAACATGGCCCTGCCATGAGTGGAAACTGCATATACAATTTGAAAGCAGCCCTGCAGGCTACATGCGCTCTCCTTAAATGTGATTAAAATCATGAAGATTTCTCACTTCACTGTTTGTAATGAAATCCAAAAGGAAACTGTAAAGCAGGATACAGAGAAAACTGCTAACAGTGAGAACTGCTAACAGCACCTGAAAGCACATGGCTTGCCCAGGGTCAAATTCACTTGTTGCATTTACTGTTCTTAGAACTGATATTAATTCTTTCTTGGTAAAAAGGAGGCTCAGGGCCCTCAATCTGGAAGAGTTTTTTTTAAACACTTCAGTGTCCCCCCTCGCTCTGGTAGCTGTTGTTTAGAATATGGCCTATTCATGAAGATGGTACTAATCCTTTTATAGAGCAAGCCAGGGCAATGCCCTTCATATGGCAGATTTCAGAGGTACCATCAAAAAGGGCAGCAAATTATCAACTGCTTAACATACATATTCTGCCAGGGAATGTGTCTCCCACACTGGAATAATTTTTTTAAACCTTTATCTGCAGTTTAAACCTTTATCTGATTAGCACAGCCACCCACCAAAGTCACTTTTGCAGTACAAAAGTTACAGGCTGGAAAAAGCAGCACTCAGAACAATACATCTACATGTCCCTGAAGAGGAAAAGGTTCAACTGGTTCTTACCTGCTTTTTCACTTGCCTAGAATGCTGTTGTCTTGAGGAAAATTAAATCATCACCAATATTGCATTTCTGTTATTTAGCTACATCTGCATTACTAAGGCCATTTCCACACTACACTGTTCTAGTGCTATTATTCCACTTTCAACATCCTATGGAATTCTGGGGTTTGTAGTTTACTGAAGCCACTCTGTGCTCTGTTTGAGAATTCTAAATACCCTTCTCTAAACTGCAAGCCCCAGGATTCCATAGGATGCTGAAAGTGGAATAATAGCACTAGAACAGTGTAGTGTGAAAAGGCCCTAAGTCATATCTCCTGTCCCAACCACCTGAGCCCACTTTAACAGCCAGGAGCCATATTGGGCTAAGAAGGTCTATTCAGCTGCTGATCAGGACACAAGGAAGAGGATGTTTCCAACCCCCTCCCACCAGCAAGTGAGGCTGGGAAGGGATTGTGACAGGGAATCTGCTTCTGATTGTCACTGGCTCACTCACTGGTGGGAGGGGGCTGGAAAAGTCATCTTCCTTGTGCCTTGAATGGTTGCTGAACCAGAACTTCTTTGTCTTACAGTAAGGCTACCTAGTCCTACTGAATACGGAGCAGTTATGGCTCCTTAACTCTAGATTATGAATCTGTGACTACAATAAAGAATGCCAGCCCATATTAGTAATGCAGTCCTATTAGGTTGGGGGGGACTAATAGTTCAGTGGGACATATTCCAGGGCAAATTAATGTACAATTATAATCTAAGTGGTCTGTGGCTGAAGGCCACATGTGATATCATCATCATCATCATCAGTTTTTATTTCTTACTCGCCTCTCCCAAAGGCATATGAGAAGATTCATGTGTCAGTGAAGGAAGGGAAACTTGATACCCTTCCCAATATCTTTACAGCTGAAACTGGGATGGGGAAATGGTGTGTTAGGGGCTGAACAGTAAAACAGAATGTTGACTTATTAAATACCAAGGATAGCAAAGCTGGCCTGAGACAAAATTGTCCACAGGAAATCAGTAGACTTATCCATTATAGAAAAAGCACTGAGCCAATTTCCATTATGAACTTTCCCAGTTATTACATCACAAGCTGCACACATTCCATCTGTTACGCATAACATTTGTGTGAAGAGCAGCTGCTAGCCCCACTCCATTGTGCCTGCATGGTTACCTGGCCTCACCCCTACTAGTCTTTGCATTCAGTGTGTTCTGTCAGGAACAAAAGTTCATGTACGCACTATCTCTACCTGAATGGGGAGGTGTAAGGTTCTTAACCAGTTGGAGAGATAGTGGGATAAACTCAGTGTTAGTTCGGCTAACAATAGACCCATGTGCCTTATATTAGTTGTGGAAGGCTCTTTCATTTCAGTGGGGCTGTTCTAGGTAGGGCTAACATTGGATGTAAACTGTGTAGCAATATGTATGTAGGTTCTCCTTCCCAATGGTTTGTTGAATGCTTGGATGGCTCAGGGATGGAGAGGCAGAGCACATGTTTGGGGAGAGAACAACCTTGCCGCCCTCTCCTCAGTAACATCTGAAAAGCTCAGTCTCTGCTTTATCAGAGGTTTCAGTGTTTTAGATAAGGTGAAGTGAGCCAATGTATATACAGCACATACATTCTTTTCAAATGTATTTGTTCTTAATAAAGTCTCGTCTTTACATTTTGAAAACAGTGGTCTATTTCTTGTGGGGTAGGATAGGTAGTTGATAGGAGAGCCTCTGGCTGTCTTGCAAATTGTTGTGCTGTGCTTTTAATCCGAACAGGACACTCAGGTTCCAAATCTTCTTCTGTACTTCACAAGGATAGTTTCAAAAGGAAAATAACTCCTTACAAGGAAGATGCATTGTCTGGTTATCTCAGATCAATCTTTCCAAAAGCTGGCACTCTCCAATTATACTGGAGAACAACTCCCACCATCTCCAACTGGCTGGGCATGCACAAAGGCCTCATCAGTTTGTTGCTGGTAAGTCTGTAATGGCCTGTAATATACTATCTTGACAAGTTATTATTACACAGGTAGCCTGACCAGATAGGCAGGAGAATGGCATGGGTTCCCTGCAGTGTTCGCATTGAGAAGTTCCCCTGGCCACAGTGTGGCTGCGTTGTGTTCACCCTATCTTTGTATTTGCCTAGCTACCCATTTTCCCACTGGAAGAATGTAATGACTAAACAAGACTGAAGGTCCCTGTTGTTGAACACTGTTTCCTCAGCAGTGACGGTGAACCCCGGGCAGCTCATAGGCCAGAGAAGAAGCCAAGATCTGAGTGGGAGGATCCAGGAGGGCAGCTTCTAAAAGAACAGCTGCATCCAGTGACAGGATGAAGAGCGCAAAAGTGATTGTGGAAACTTTGGCCCTTCTGTGTTTTTGCTTTCAACTCCCATCAGTCTTGTGATATCCTAGTGATGAAGGAATATGGGAACTGAAGTCCATCTGAGGGCCAAAGGTTCTTGCCCTTATTGTATAGGCTCTGTGAAGGTCCTTTCCCTGTTCCCCATGTTTTTTTCCCATTTGTTTTCAAAGCAGTGCTGTTACGTAAACTTGAGCTTATATAAGTCAGCACTGGACACTTTTACGTATACAATGGAGCTTTATTTCTTTCACTATGTCTTAACAATTTCACAAATATGAAAGCCCGTATACACCTACCTCTGTGTGTGTGAATAGAGACCTGTTGCCTACACGCAGTGAAGGAAACAGGTTCAGTAGACAATTTCAGAAGTGTAAATAAAATGCACAAGTTCAATGCCTCACAATTCATGAAAAATCATTACAACAGCTTTTACCAGGTGAACTTTCTACACAATAGCTGAAAGGAGGTTTCTAATATTTCACTTCATTTTTGAATAACGCTTTCTAGACTGCTACCTTCTTGATGCTTTATCTCCTGCCCTCCTTCCCAGATATATAAACATATAATAAATACATTTCTGATTTTATTTTTTGAAAGGACACTTAAAACAAGTCATGAGAAATTTACAGTACAGTACATTTAAGTTGAAGTGCAAAAAAATAAGCTAGTGACTACTCTCTGGTGTTTGGTCCCACAAACCTGTCTTGATGCCCCCTGTTCACGTGTTCTGCTTTCAAGACCAAGTGAGGCTACATGCAGTTTTGCTTAAAAACACAGCCCTGATCTGTGTATCCGACATCTTATTCTAAGAAATGTGGTTTGTTTATTTCTGTTAATCCTTCCGAAGGACTAGTCACCTGCATCTACCATTTGATTTGATTATAAGAAATGACAGTTGCCTTTTCCCAGCAGCCACTATGGGGCAAAGATGAGTGAGTGCCAGGACACTTATTAGCCTGGTACGTTGGGGTCCAAAACTTGTCACCTGGAGCTCTTACACACTATACAATTACAGCATTAACTGCCATGGCTACCTCCCATAAGGGGAGGAGTATTTAGAATGATTATCTAGAGAACTCCTATGGTGCCTCTGACCAAACAACAAGCCCCAGGATTCCTTAAGAGGCAGCCATGTCAGTTAAAGTGGAATCATAAGTGCTGTATTTGTCTATTGTAAAAGGGCCCCTGGTTTGGTCCCACATTTTTTCACAGGAAAGGCAATGTGCCACTTTAATGAGAGGTGCCTAATGAGAATCAAAGCTTTTAACAGACATCCTCTGAGCCAAAGAATCAGTATCTCCTCACCCAGCTAGACTTAACAACATGGCTTCAGTTAACATTGAAGGAAAAAAAAGTCAAACAGAAGATCTTAAGCTGCCAGTGTCTTGACTAACAACATTGGTATAAAACACCCAAAACAGCATGTAAAATTTTTCATTGCCTATGACGGCTGTCTCTCACTTCAACTATGTTTATATCAACAATATGCCTTTCCCCTAACCTAGCCTCTCAAGAATTACATCCCTCCTCTCTCTAGCTCCTAGGCACTTTAAATGGTTACTATAAATAAAGATCATAATTCCTTACGTTAAATAAACAATTTTAGACCACTGTGAAATAAAATATATTGGCTTTGACTGAGATTCTTGAGCAGCAGTGGACCTGTGCACCAGCTGCTGTCCCCTCTCCTTCACCAAAGAGGAGATCTGTGCCAGTAGTACAGACCTCATGTAGCCAGTTATGGGATTTGAGATTCTAGATCCCCTCATCCAACCGATAGAGGTTACTGTCCTGCCCTTTCGATTGGTGTTGTATGAGCTGGAGTATGAGTCCCAGTGGCAGATGGGGAGTAGGGAGGGGGGGCTTTTCTCCCCTGCACTCACATCTCAACAGATCCAGAAGGTAAAAGAATGGAAAATCTAAACAGGCAGACCATGTCCATGGTTAGATTCCCCCTCCCACTGCCACTGGATTAGAGCTACTGCATCCCCTACAAAACTAGAAGTGCTTTCAAACTGAACTATTATGGTCAAGTCTTCAAGCGCAACACCAAACCGACACTCACACAGCTCCTAATTTAAACCCTAATAAATGAAAGGTTTATAGGCAGCTGAACTTAATTGTTTCGTTCTTTCTAAAATGCCCTTAGCGATGCTCCATGGCCTGGTCACGGAAGAATTTAGAGCAACTCAGCCTGGTGAGGAAGAGTCTGAGCAGGCATTTAAGCTTGGGACTCTCAACAGCCAAAAGCTATTCAACATTCCAGAGAAGTCTTTACAAAAGACAGAATTCTATGCTGCTCCTTCATTTAGGCATGTAACTAGTGTACTTTCCTCAGGTGCTTCAGTAGTTTGTGCACCTTTTCTTACAGGAAGCCATTTTGCTTCCTAATAAATTAAAGCAGTTGGGGAAAACCAGCTAAGAGCTTTCTCCCCTTCCCCTTCCCCCAATAATTAAATTAAAAAAATATTAACTGCCTCAAGCAAGAGGAAATGGAATGCAAATTCCCTTTCCTCAGGAATTGAAGCAAGTTTTTTCTTCTAGTGAGAACAAAAAAAAAGGCAAAATAAATCAAAGATCACTAAATGAAGGTTGTTTATGCAAAAATGGACTCCAACCCACCTCCCCGTATAGACTGAAGGAGGGGGAGTGTTTGAATGGGGTTCTAAGCTCTTTTGCTAGTTATTAACTCAGACTCTTTTCCTGCCTAGCCTTCCTAAGCACTGTAGTCCTTCCTGAAAATGGGCCTGGCAGGTTTTGCCACAGAAAAGGTCTTAAATATTTAAAAAGCATGTGCTGCATCAGGTTACCATCAACAAGGTGAAGGGAGCGGCAGTTTCAAGCTCCCGTTTCAGCATTTCTCGGAACACAAGGGCAGGATTCAACGCAGTGGTGGATGCAAAACCAACTCTTATTCGGACCCTGCCTCAGGAGGCTGAGCACTGCTCTCCGAAGGAACTGGGCAGTCTGGGTTGGGGTGCTTTTCGAGGTCTGCTGTAGGTACAGGAGGTTCTCTGGATGCATCACTGTTTCTTTGATCCAGAGGGCTGCCTGGTGCAGAGTCGTGACTATTGTTGGTTTCCTAGGACAGGGAAGGGGGAAAAAAATCACATGTAAAAATGTGCGCTTTTTTACACGTACTCCCCAGTAAACACAGGTACTCTGCCATTCCAGGTAAGCCAGGCAGCTTCTTCAGTCAAAAAAAGTTGCATGTACACAGCACAGCGCACAAGCATAAAAGCAGTAAGGAAAGCTGTTATAGCCAGGTAACATGTCAGACAGCAAAATGACAACAACAACAACAGCTACTACTACTACTTACCTTCCTTATCTTTTCCTAACTGCTCTTCCCCAAGAAGCATGCAGGAAAAAAGCTTATTGTATTTTAAGACAAAAAAATGTATTGAAATGTATGTGTGCAAGAAACCCAAACATTCCAGTGGCTTGTTAACACATTTCACACTCCTGTGTAATGGAGGTGGACCTATTTTTCATTGACATATTTTCCACCTACTTTGCAGTAGATCAACGGAGTGTCAGCAGTCTGCTATTTCTAGAGCAGAACTATGAATATTTCAGCAGACTGACTAAGCAGTCGGCCTTTCTTAATGTATGTGCGTGCCTGCCTGTTACAACAGCCAAGGGAATGATTTTCTTTCAAAACGCTCCTCTAGAATATGCAAATAGACATTCAGAGATCAAGGTTAACTTAACTCCTCCAAATCCAGACATTAAACAAACCCTACACACCATGGTGGGGTCGGTCTAATTTGAACACAGGTTATGGGGAAGGCAATCAGTCCAAGGACAATAGCTTGTGAATGCAGATCTTATTAGATTGCATCTCTGGCTGTGGCCATTTCCGCACTAGACTGTTATAGTGCTATTATTCCACTTTCAACATCCTGCGGAATCCTGGGGTTTGCAGTTTAGGGAGACTAAACTGCAAACCCCAGGATTTCACAGTTGAAAGTGGAATAATAGCACTATAACAGTCTAATGCGGAAATGGTCTGCAAGTTTCCTCCCTGGCCTTTACAATGGACGAGATGCTGAGTCCTTGAGGATTAATGCATTGTTATTTCTGTCACCCTAGATGTGATATATTTATCTTCAATAAATCTGCCAAGTAGTTTGACTTATTTTCACAGAGCACTGCCTTATCCTTGGCATGTGACTAAAAACAAAGCAATACCACTAGAACAAGACTAAAACAAGTGGAAAATCAGAAGGTATCTGGCTAAGCAATAGCTGCTTTACTTTAACACCACATTAAGAATGCTTACACTGAAGAATTACAACTATTGTTTGAAGAGGCATATTACACACATTTCCAGGGAATGCAATGTTAATAGACTCCCACTGCCTTCCAAAAATATAAATCACCCCTTTTGTTATTGAAATGCCACCTACAACTCACACAGGAGGCTGGCTACGTGTCTGTCCAAAGTAGGGCTGCAGTTCTATCAGTAATCTAGTTAGGTGCACTGATCCAAAACAGGCATCAGATTAAATGAGAATTCTTGGTTTTTATGATCTAGGACTTTCTCACCAAATGCAGCTACCTGTAAACTAGAGTTCTGTTGAGTGTCCATGAGACTTATATTTCCCTCTAGCTTTGCACCATGAAGTTTAGGAACTGTGAAACTTAATGGGGAATAAACTCCTACCAAAAGCTGTTGAAAAGTCCTCTGTTCAGTCCTAGGGCTGGTTTGAACATATGCCTATTGCTGTGTATATGTGGCAGAAGCTGAATATACGTTCAAGATTGCTAAACATAACGTTCAAGAAAACCATGTTCTTCATGTCTTATTTTGTGTGTGTGTTATTTTACCATTTTCCATAAAGAACACAATTTGCAAAGTATTCCCCAACACCTTGGGAGCAGATTTTGAGAAACTTTATGAGGGGGGTACAGGGAAGTGAGATAATGGTCCACTACTTGTTCCACTGAGAGAGCCACTCCATTGATAGAAGGGCCTGAAAAATGGATGTCCTAAATTACTGTAATGATCTAACATCTGAACATAGTTGCCCCTTTTATGTGCCAAGGACAATGCAGCTTTGTTACTGCTAGTGCAACAGAGGGGTGACATAAGTCACAAGTGTGGACAACAGTAGTTACAGTTTTTACCCATTAATTTTGGAAACAACTATTTCTACCATATAGAAGCAGTCTTACAAAGAACTGGTGCTTACTAAACAGAGGTTTAAAATTATCACGTAAGTAACATAAGGAAATGTCTAAGGCAGACCAAATAAGGCATCCATCTACTTTAGTGTTTCACCTGGCTACCTAAACACCTCTGGGAGGACCTGAAGTAGAACAAGATGGAGAAAGCCCACAAATCTGTTGAGTTATATGCCTCTTAACAGGAACCCATCTGGTATAGGTTGGACTAGGACTCCAGAAGACCAGTGTTCAAATCCCTGCTCAGCTGTAGAAACCCACCAAGTGTCCTTGGGCAAGTTACACTCTCTCAGCCTTAAAGGCAGGCAATGGAAAACCTCTGAATAAATATTGTCAACAAAATCCTCAGAGAGGCCCACCATAAGTTGACTGAAGACATATAACAACAACAATAATAAATGCCACTCAGTAGAGCGGAAGCAGATAGCTGGTGTGCCTAATTCCCAGTCATCCTACATGATTTTGCCTAACTCTTTAAAAAAACATACTAAAGTAAGCACTACCACTACCTCTTGTGATGATGTATTTCACAGATTAATTGTTTGGCTGCATGATGCAGAGCTCTCTTGTCAGTTCTCAACCAACTTGTCAAGAAATGAGCTTCACTGAACCACCACATGAAACAGACTTGTATTGCATAAAGAGAGCTCAGCTAAGTTTAAGCTAGGCTTAAATCTGGGATTCATAATGGTCACCTGAAAGGCAAGAGAAATATTGCAGTCCTTCAAATTCTCCCTAGGCTCAGATTCAAATCTTGAGAAGAATTTCCATCTTATCTCCACCTCTACCTTGTTCTCAATCCTGAATGTCCTCAAATTACAGGTTTTTATAGTTGGGAGCAGTTCAGCTGGGACTTTTCTTGGATTGCAAAGCTATCATTTGACAGCCATGGATCAGGGAGGTTTTCAAGAGATGTCTGACTTTCAAATGGTAGTATGTGTCCATATGAGATAGCAAAGAGTAAAAGATACTTGCTTGGAAATAACCATTCCACACTTTTTGAGAATTCCTACTGAGACAATGCAATGCAAGTCCTGGATTCATAAGATCTATGCCAAAACTCTAACTTCATAAAGTTTATAGAAGAATTCATATTTCTTACTTTTTTGCCACTTCTACTGGTTTAGCTAGTACTCGGGAAAAGTTCATATTTTTGGATTACAGTTCTCAGAGTCCCCCAGCCAGGACCTCCAGTGGCTAACCTGGCAGGGGGATTCTTGGAGGTGAAGTCCAAAGATAATTTTTTTTCAAGCTCTAGGTTTAAAACACTAATATTTAATGTTGATACAAAAAGGGGGGGGGGATAACAAGTAGTAATCAATTAAGGCAGGGTTGAGAACTGTGTGGGCATTAAGATATTATTGTACTGTAGCTCCCAGCCTTCTTCACCATTTGCTATGCTGCCAGGGCTGCTTGGAGTTGCAGTCCCAACCACCCCTAGAGGAGTGTGCTTTGCCCGCCCCAAATGAAGGAGACTAGGGCCCTTTCTGCACTACACTGTTCTAGTGCTGTTATTCCACTTTCAACATCCTGTGGAATTCTGGGGTTTGTAGTTTACTGAGGCCCAAGAGCTCTCTGGCTGAGAATTTTAAAGGTCCCTCCCTAAACTGCAAACCCCAGGATTCCGTAGGGTGTTGAAAGTGGAATAATAGCACTAGAACAGTGTAGTGCGGAAAGGGCCTAGGTCTTATGTTTTACAATCCTAAATTTTCAGAGCACAAGCGTGCACCTACTTCGCTCCTAGAAATACCTGTTACGCACCAACGGTTGGGTTACCTGCAGAGGCTGGTTCTCAAGAGCCTGGTTGCTTTTGGTGAGCTGAACCATCTCCTTTATCTGGTAGAGAGCGTAGGCGAGAGTGACCCAGGGAGAAGAGCTGACTCCCCAGGCAGGCTTGTTTGTGTCCTCCTGCTCCTCTTGGTGCTTCGTTTTCTTGGCAGGCAGCCTGGGTTCAGGGCGAGGCATGATGTCTTCGGTCTGTTGCTGCACGAGGTCAATCGTGGCGATGGGCACAGGACTTGAAGGCACAGGGATCCTTTCCGCCAGCATGGTCTTTTCTAAAGTTAAAAAAAAAAACCACCCCAAAAAACAAAACAGCATCAGGGTGCATATCAACATTTGCTTCTTTATTCATTTAACAACATTGCCACATTGATTCTCTTTTTTTAAAACCCTAACGCAACTCAGAAATAGAACCAGCAGCTAAAAGTTACAAATAATAAATTAATAGAATCCACCGAAAACCATTCATTGAGAAGGAAGAGGCAACTGACAGCTTTTTTTAAAATCATTTTATTCAAAATTCTCATTATAAAAAAACATACATATTCAATTGTCAGCTTCAATAGAAATATATCTGATCTTCCACATTGATCTAGATTCCATTTTCCAGATTTCTAGAAACTTGAGGTACTGTACAACATTGTACTGTTAATTTATCTGATAGTTCTTACATTTCATTCATCATATTTCCACTTCATGATATATACCTGTCGCCCACGCGTAATATAACTTTAATCATGAATTACGTATTTCCAGCTGTTAAAACCCAGCAATTACCCGTTACAATTTGCCATTCTTTCTGTATCTCATCGTCTGATTTCCCCTTTAATCTCTGAGAGACCATGTCCGCATTTTTATTTTCGATAAGTGTAGCCCACCATTGTTCTATTGTAGGTATTTGCTGAGTTTTCCATAACTTTGCATATTCAATACGAGCTGTTGTTATCATATACAGTAATATTCTCCAATGCTTCTTTATACCAACATCCTCTATAATATCAGTCATATTTAACAAATACAATTCAGGTGTCTTAGCAAACTGACCTTTCAGTAATGTACAAATCACATTATGTACTTCATTCCAATATTTCTTAGCTTTTAAGCATGTCCACCACATATGATATATCGTACCAACCTCCTTCTGACATTTCCAACACTGTCCAGTATCTGTATTATAAATCCTTCTCAGTTTATCTGGTGTCATATACCATCTATGAAATAGTTTGTAATAGTTCTCTCTCAAAATCTGGCCTACTGTAAACTTCTGCATTTTTTTCCAACTCTGCTCCCAAGACTCTAATTGAATTGAATGACCAATATTTTGAGCCCATAAAATCACTGTTTCCTTTATTGTTTCTTCTTGTCTCTCCTGCTGTAATATCTCTTGATGGATTTGAGCGAGAAGGTGAGGCAGATTTTCAAAAATCCATTTAACTACTCCAACTTTCTCTTTTAGTTCAATTCCGTAAGTTTTTATGTCCATATGAAACCTTTCGGTTAATTGTCTATAAGGGAACCAACTCAGTCTTATTCCCTCTTGTTCTAATTTTCCCTTGTTTTCATCTTAAAATTATTAGACGCTGATCTCTCAATTATATCATCATAGCGCAGCCATTTATCTGTATCAGTCCATCTACCAAAAAAAGCCTCTTGCGGTGAGACCCATGTGGGGAGCTGCCTCATGTTTTTGACTTTATAATCATCCCAAATTTTCAAAAGCGATTTTCTGATATAGTGATGAGATAACTCTTTATCTATTCTTGCTTTATCATAAAACATATAGGCATGCCACCCCATCCTCAAGTCTGTGCCTTCCAATGCCAGCATTTTCATATCTTGAAGGTCTATCCAGTCTTTTATCCACATAAAAGCTGCTGCTCTGTAATATAATTGCAAGTCTGGTAGTCCCATTCCTCCTCTACTTTTTATATCTGTCATGATGTTCCATTTTATCCTAGGCTTCTTCCCCTGCCATATAAATTTAGTTAACTCTCTCTTCCATTGTAAGAAAGGTTTCATATTTGTTATTATAGGCAGGTTTTGGAACAGAAAGTTCATTTTTGGCAAAACATTCATCTTAACTGCTGCAATTCTCCCCATCAACGAAAGCCACAAAGAAGACCAATTTTGTAGATCTTTTGTTATTTCCTTCCATTTTTTCTCGTAATTATTTTGAAATAACTCATTATTTCTTTTCGCTATCCAAATTCCTAAATATTTTACCTTTAGTCCTGTTTTAAATCCTGTTAGTTGTACTAGTTCCCTCTCTTCTCTTTCAGACATGTTTTTGGTTAAAAGAACTGTTTTATCCTTATTGATTTTAAAACCAGAGAATTGTCCATATTCTTGCATTGTAGCGTTCAGTTTTTCTATAGATTTGCATGGATCATCCAAAGAAAGGACCAGGTCATCTGCGAAAGCTTTCAATTTATAATGATATTTCTTAATTTGAACTCCTATTATTTCTTTGTCTTTTCTTATAGCATTGTTAAGTATTTCCATTGTCAAAATGAACAGCAAAGGTGATAAGCGGCATCCTTGTCTCGTCCCTCTATGGAGTTCTATCTCTTGTGTTCTTTCGCTGTTGATTACCAATCGAGCTTGTTGTTGTCTATATATTTCTTCAATCCATGCAATAAATTTCTCTCCTGCCTGCATCTGTTTAACCAGTGTCTTCATAAATGGCCAACTAATCATATCGAAAGCTTTCTCCGCATCAACAAAAACCATGGCCAATTTCCGTTCATTATGTTTTTCATAATATTCAATTATGTTTAGAACTGTTCTAATATTATTTCTCAAAGATCTTTTAGGTAGGAAGCCATTCTGATCTTCGTCAATTATCTCAGATAAAACTTTCTTAAGCCTCTCTGCTAATATTGTAGCGAAGATCTTATAGTCTGTATTCAAAAGTGAGATTGGTCTATAATTCTTAACATCTGTCAAGTCTCTTCCTTCCTTCGGAATCAAAACCACATTGGCTTCCCTCCAGGTCTCTGGTATTCCATCATTCATTATTTCATTTATAGTACTTTGCAAAGGCATTGAAATTTCATGTTCCAAAATCTTATAATATCTTGCAGTAAACCCATCAGGTCCAGGAGTTTTATCATTCTTCAAGTTCCTGATAGCCTCAACTACTTCCATCATAGTAATGGGATTATTCAAAATTAATCTTTGGTCCTCATTAAAGCTCATTCTATTCATCTTCTTCAAATATTCTTCCATTTCTTGCTGATTCTTCTCTTTTGGGATCTTGCTCATCAATTTCACATAGTATTTATGAAATACTTGTTTTAATCTCTCTTGTTTTATAATTTTTTCTTCTCCTATTCTGATCTCAGTTATAACATTCCAAGCCCTTCTTTTACGCAACATTCCTGCCAATAGTTTGGACAGTTTGTTAGCTTGCTCAAAAAAATTATATTTCATTCTCCTTATCTGTTGTTCTATTTCTTCCATGTTAAGTTGATTTAACTGTGCTTGCAGTATCTTCATCTGTAATCTAATCTGTTTGTCTGACGGTTTTTGTCTCAGCTGACGTTCAATTTCTTTCATCTTTTCCAAAGTTTGCTGCTCAGTATTTCTCTTTTCTTTCCTGATTTCTGTCATCCATCTGATGAAGTTACCGCACATGACAGCTTTACTTGCATCCCAGATAGTTTTCATCGAAAGTTCCGTCGTTAAATTCTCATTAAAATAGTTAGTTATCTCTGTTTTTGCTTTTATTATATATTCCTCCTTATTCCAAATCACATCATTCAATCTCCATGTTCTTTCTCTGTCGTTAATCTTTATCCTTAGTTGTATTGGATTATGATCAGAACATGGATTAGAAAGTATATCCATATCTGTAATCTTCATCAGAAGTTGTTTAGATACCAACATCATGTCTATCCTTGACATAGACCTGTGTCAATCCGAATAGAATGTATGTCCATCCAGCTGTCCATTCTTGTATCTCCAAGTGTCATATAAATTTAAAGTGTCCATCATATTGATCCCTTCCGTCCGTTTACAAACTGAGCCCGATACTATAAAGTTGTCTTCTCTTCTCCAAAAAGTACTATAATCCTTTGCATTAAAACCACATCTCCAACACTCCCAAAGTTACAGAGTCCCAAATCACCAATCGTAAATTTACAGCAAGATCACAAAACTCAGTCCGTTTAAAAGTCAAAACCAGGCAGAAAAATTAGGACCAATTTGTCTGTCCAATGTCAGTCTTGTCTTTAGAAGCAAAGACAGAAGAGGCAAGGAAAACAAATGAAAAAAAAAAGAACTGGGCTGAACTCGAATCGGGTCTCTAAAAACTCCGCTTTTGCTCATCAATCAAATCTAATAGAGAAATCCAACACGTCTGACAAATCTGTCAAATCTGTCAAATCCATTGACATCTGTCAAATCTGTCAAGTCTGTCAAATCTGTCAAACCATCTGTCAAATCCGTCAAATCTGTCAATTCTATCAAAACTTCTGTCAAGTTTGTCAAATTGTTTCAGTCCCTCTTAATCATTCATAGTCTTATAAAAAACTATCATCCACCTCCATTTAGACACGTTCAGCTGGAGGGCAAAAAAAGGAGAAAAAAAATCCCCTAGATTTGTTTACTCACATTCAGCTGGGTTGGGTTATATGTCCATTCCTGTTCACTGCTGCAAGTACGTTATTGTTGCTGTATTTGTGAAATGGAAAACTAGATCAACTGCTTGTTGTTGATATTAAATTGAGTCTGCTTCTTTAAAAGTCAGCGGCGGCGCTTGTGCCGCAAAAGTGGCGTCCCTGCTGAGTCCGTCTTAGGCTCTTCGGCTCCCCTGAAGCCTCTCGTTCCCTCTTGACGGAGGAAGCTCGGCTTCAGTTCCGGGGGCCCCTTTGAGCACCTCCGCACCCCCTTTACCGGGGGTGTGTGTGTCAAGCCACTAATCAGTTGGTAAAAAAAAGCGGCTGGAATCCAGCGGGAGGTAGCACGGAGTTCGCGGATTCACTCCGTGCGACCGCTCACGCGCGCCATGCGACCGGAAGCCCCTACACAGCTTTTTATAATTAAGAAAGCGATCAAGAAGATACCTGAATGAACAGGTGTGTTTTCAACTCATAGCAGAGGAACCCAAAACTGAGAGCCTGAATAATCTCACCAGGGAGACTATTCTACCCAGTGGGAGCCACGACTGAGAAGGCCCTCTTGTAGCCCGCAAACTTAATGAGCCTCATTAGACCACAGGCCAGTAACCAGAATATAAATAATGCTCATTTCAACACCACTTAGTGCCCAAGAACTGAAGTACCGACGCTTTTCATGCTCAACCAGCCCCATCCTCTTGTGAATGGTAGGAAAAAGCCTGTGTGGCATAGCAATCAGTGTTATGCTAGGATTTTTAAGACCCAGGTCCTCAATCAGTCACCAAAGTTAGAGGATGACTTTGGCCACTCACACACATTCTCCCAGCCTGACCCACTTCACAATGTTATTGTGAGGGTAGCATGGGGAGTTGGAGAGCCATGTATGCCACCTTGAGCTCACTGGAAGAAGGGTGGGCAATAAATGTAACTAACCCCTACCATAACCATCCTCAGATGCCAGAAGCAAGCCTTGCCGCCAGTTCTAGGGCCTCAGAAGGACACTCCAATTGCTGCGATGGTATATTGAGGGAAAGACCCCATGTGCCAGGACTGGGGAAACTTTAAGCCACCAGGTATTTTAGACCTGCGCTTTTCAGGCTTTCTAATGTGCAGGAGGGTGCTTTGCATCTGACCTAAAAGAAAATAGGGAAAATCTCATCCCTGCAGTTCGAACAGCCAGATGTAACAAGGGGTGGTTTCAGGCAGGGAAAGAAAGATGAGAAGGGGAAGCAGGGAGCACATTCTTCCAGCTGTCTTTCCTCAACTCATCTCATCTGTTTTCCAATTCTGCACTCCACTTTTCCTTCCAAAAGGAAGCTCTCTTTGTTTATTATCAAAGAAATATCCAGAGAACATCCACTCCTGCTTTTAAAGAGAGTACCAATGGATAGCAAAACAGAGAAGACTAAACAGTACACCAAAGACATGACAGAAGATAAAAGAAAAAAAAGCCCCATGGTTCACCGCTCCATGCACTTCAGATGTGTGTGTGTGTGTGTGTGTGTGAGGGAGGGAGGGAGACCTTTTCTTTCTGCAGCTCACTTTGTCAGAAATCTATTTGTATTTTAAAATATCTTTGAATTATACATTGTGCAAATTCAGGTATGAGACGACACTTATTTTCAGAAAGCTCTTTGATTCCTGGCACCTTTTAACATGAAAGGATGCTGCAGATTCAAGAGGCCAGTGCTCTTCCCTCAACCTTGGATCACTTTATCTCACAGCCAGGGATTGTGAGCAAATTGTCATTGCTATTAAAAATGCCACATTTTGACAAACCTGCTGACTGCCCAGGATGAAAAGTTCTGCTTCAAAGAAATAAAAGCAACATATAAAACTAATGAAGAACAAGTCCATTCCTAAAATACTGAAGTTATCCCTTGCACCAAGTGAACAATAATAGCACCAGAAACACAGGAATGACTCCTAACAAGGGTATCAGTGCTAGAATCGGCTGCCTCGAAAACTGAAATCATAAAGCGCCCAACTGCAAATTTATTAACTGTGAATATAAAATACAACGAATAGGCAAGGAAATTAATATCTCACAATTCTGGACAGCTAAACAATGATATGCAGAAAGATATACGACACAAAAATCTTCAGTGTGCTGGCTACAGAAATGGCAAACTACTGTAAGTACCTAAATACAAGAAGCTATAATTAAAATTATGAGTAGCTTAAAAATATTTTGGGGAAACTGCTTATGGCTATTGGTTACTGTTGTTATTCTTTCTGTGTAATTATCTTCAGTGTTGCAAATTTTAAAGAGGTTGTAATTAATAAATGGTTTCCTATATAGCCCTGTTTCAAAAGTCTTCTGGAGAACGAATATGTCTTAATTGAATCCATAAGTGCCTCTCATAACTCACAGACTTTGAATATAATAATCATAAGCTGAAGATATTTCTGTTATATTAGGTTTCTCTAAACAAAAGCATTGTTAAACTTCTCTCCATGAAGAAAATATGTGATGCCTAATAGCTAGCTCCACTCCAGAGACATCAGATAATAGCTAGAATGATGTTGGTGTTTTATATCTGTATAAATTTTCCTACAGAAGTGGCTGGACATTTTTGCCTGATGTGCAATGTCTTTATTCAGTTTATTCATCTGGTAACGTTGCACATGCAGATGAGCACTAGTTTGGGCACTGAGTTGTGCATTCAGCACAAGGACTGTGCAGCATAATCAGTAGGTAACTCCCTATGTGGAGATTTGTAATACACTACACTGATGCAGGATCTCAACCAACGTGGGCTATGTTTTAACGACTTAGCTATGAGGAGTACTAGCTCTCTGAATAAATGGAACTATTGTCAGTAAGTGATAATGGGGAATCACCCAGTACAGCATCCATATATGATGACGATGTGTGTGTATGTGTGTTTATGTGACTCCAAGTCACCTGTCAATTTAGGGCAACCTAATGAATTTCTTTTTTTTTTATTTAATCATTTTATTCAAATTCAGATATAAAACAAACAATCATAACTGTCAACTTATATGAAATATTTCTGATCTTCCACACTGATCTAGATTTCATTATCAATATTTCTTAACGTGCTTAAAATATTGTACTACATTTTAGTGCTATTATTACTTGTTGATTCTTGCATTTCCATCTCCATATTCCCGCTTCATGATATATATGCTGTAGCCCCCTCATAATTTATCTTAAATCATGAATCACAGATTTCCATCTGATGGTACTCAGCAATTACCCATTACAATTTGCCATTCTTTTTATATCTCTTTGTCTGATTTCCCTTTTAATCTCTGAGAGGCCATATCAGCATTTTTGTTTGCAATCAGTGTACCCCACCATTGTTCTAATGTGGGTATTTGCTGAGTTTTCCACATCTTTGCATATTCAATACCAGCTGTTGTTATCATGTACAGTAATATTCTCCAGTACTTCTTTATACCAGTACCTTCTAATACATCAGTCATATTTAACAAGTACAATTCTGGTAACTTAGCAAACTGTACTTTCGTTAATGCACATATTTTGTTATGTATTTCAGTCCAATATTTCTTAGCTTTAGGACATGTCCACCACATATGATATATCGTACCGACCTCATTCTGACATTTCCAACATTGTCCAGTACCTGTATTATAAATCTTTTTTAATTTATCTGGTGTCATGTACCATCTATGAAATAGCTTGTAACAGTTCTCTTTCAAATTCTGTGCTACTGTAAAGTTCTGTGTTTTTTTCCAGCTCTGCTCTCAAGACTCTGATTGTATTGAATGTCTGATATTTTGTGCCCATGAAATCATTGTTGCCTTTACTGTTTCTTCTTGCCTCTCCTGATGTAGTATTTCTTGATACATTTGGGCAAGTAAATGAGGCGGATTTTCGAACAGCCATTTAATTACTCCAGTTTTCTCTTTGAGTTCAATTCCATATGTTTTTATATCCATCTGAAACCTTTCTGCTAACTGTCTGTAAGGAAACCAACTTAATGTTATTCCCTCTTGTTCTAGTTTTTCTCTTGTTCTAATCTTAAAGTTGTTGGACGTTGATCTCTCAATTATATCATCATATCGCAACCATTTATCTGTGTCCGTCCATCTGCCAAAAAAAGCCTCTTGCGGTGAGACCCAGGTGGGGAGCTGCCGTACGTTTTTAGTTTTATAATCCTCCCAAATTTTCAGAAGCGATTTTCTGATAAAGTGATGTGTGAAGTCTTTATCTATTTTTGCTTTATCAGGAAACATATAGGCATGCCACCCCATCCTCAGGTCTGCTCCCTCCAGTGCCAACATTCTCGTGTCTTGTAGATCTACCCAGTCTTTTATCCACGTAAAAGCCGTGGCCTTATAGTATATTTGAAAGTCTGGTAGTCCCATTCCTCCTCTACTTTTTAAGTCTGTCATAGTATTCCATTTTATCCTAGGTTTTTTCCCTTGCCATATAAACTTAGTTAGTTCTCTCTTCCATTGTATGAAAGGTTTCATGTTCG
Source organism: Cyclura pinguis (assembly GCA_030412105.1). Classification (NCBI taxonomy): domain Eukaryota; kingdom Metazoa; phylum Chordata; class Lepidosauria; order Squamata; family Iguanidae; genus Cyclura; species Cyclura pinguis. The sequence goes on from CM059599.1 coordinate 210,041,542, forward strand.
TTATTATAGGAAGATTTTGGAACAAAAAGTTCATTTTTGGCAAAACATTCATCTTTATTGCGGCTATCCTCCCCATCATTGACAAACGCATGGAGGTCCAACTTTCCAAGTCTTTTGTTATTTCTTTCCATTTTTTTTCATAATTATTTTGAAATAACTCATTGTTTCTTTTGGCTATCCAAATACCTAGATATTTTACCTTTTGTCCTCTATTGAATCCTGTTTTTTGTACTAATTCTATCTCTTCTCTTTCAGTCATATTTTTGGTTAAGAAGACTGTTTTTTCCTTATTAACTTTCAAACCAGAGAATTCTCCATATTCTTGAACTGTGTAATCAATTTTTCAATACATTTCCCTGGGTCATCCACTAAGAAGACCAGATTGTCAGTGAAAGCTTTTAACTTGTAATGATATTTCTTAATTTGGACTCCTCTTGTTTCTTTATCTTCTCTTATAGCGTTGTTCAGTATTTCCATTGTCATGATAAACAGCAGAGGAGACAGGGGACACCCTTGTCTCGTACCTCTGTGCAGTTCTATCATTTGTGTTCTTTCACCGTTTATGACCAGTCGAGCTTGTTGTTGGCTGTAAATTGCTTCAATCCATGCAACAAATTTTTCTCCTGCCTGCATCTGTTTAACCACCGTCTTCATGAATGGCCAGCTGATCATGTCAAAAGCTTTCTCCGCATCTACAAATATCATGGCCATTTTCTGTTCGTTATGCTTTTCATAGTATTCGATTACATTTAAGACCGTTCTAATGTTATTTCTCAAAGATCTTTTTGGTAGAAAGCCATTCTGGTCCTCATCAATTACCTCTAACAGCCCTTTTTTGAGCCTCACTGCTAGAATTGAAGCAAAGATCTTGTAGTCTGTATTCAAAAGTGATACTGGTCTATAGTTCTTTACATCGCTCAAATCTCTGCCTTCTTTCAGGATCAGCACAACGTTAGCTTCTTTCCAAGTATCTGGTATTCCTTCCTTTATTATTTCATTTATAGTGCTTTGCAAAGGTATTGAAATCTCATGTTCCATAATTTTATAATATCTTGCAGTGAAGCCGTCGGGTCCTGGAGCTTTATCATTCTTCAAATACCTAATAGCCTCAACTACTTCCATCATAGTAATAGATTTGTCCAAGATTGATCTTTGGTCTTCATTAAATCTCATTTTATTCATTTTCTCCAGATATTCTTCTACTTCTTGTATTTTTTCCCCTTTGAGATCTTACTCATCAGCTTCACGTAGTAATTATAAAAAGCTTGTTTTATTCCCTCTTGTTTTGTAATTCTTTCTTCTCCTGTTCTAATCTCGGTTATGATATTTCTGGACCTTCTTTTACGTAGCAAACCTGCCAAAAGTTTTGAAGGTTTACTAGCTTGTTCGAAGAAATTATATTTTGTTCTCTTTATCTATTGCTCTATTTCTTCCAAATTAAGTTGATTTAATTCAGCTTGCTTTACCTTCATCTGTAATCTAATCTGTTTATCCAACAGATTTTGTCTCATCTGTTGTTCAATTTCTTTCATCTTTTCCAAAATTCACTGCTCAATGTTTCTCTTTTCTTTTTTAATTTCAGCAGTCCATCTGATAAAGTTACCATGCATCACTGCTTTACTTGCGTCCCAAATGGTTTTCATCGACAGCTCCGACGTCAAGTTCTCATTAAAATAGTTAATTATCTCTGTTTTTGCTTTTGCTATGTACTTCTCCTTATTCCAAATCTCATCATTCAGTCTCCATGTTCTTTCTCTGTCTTTAATCCTTATCTTTAATTGTAACGGATTATGATCAGAGCATAAATTGGGAAGAATGTCCATATCTGTAATTTTCATCAAGACTTGTTTGGATACTAACATCATATCTATTCTTGACATTGACCTATGTCTATCTGAATAATATGTATGTCCATCCAGTTGCCTGTTCTTGTATCTCCAAGTGTCATATAAGTTTAAATTGTCCATCATATTAAAGAAGCTCTTAGGAAGTTTGCCGTTGTTTCGGGGAGTTAACTTTTGCATTGTCCTGTCAACTTGGGGACTAATTACTCCATTAAAATCCCCCAAAACAATAATGTTAGAATTTCCTGTTTCATTAAGATATCTCAATAACCTCTTCCTGTATTGTAGGGAAGAATTCACCTTTAGCTCCGTTTGGTGCATATATTCCAACTATTAATATTTTATCCTGTTTCAAAGTAACTTTAACTCCTATATAACGACCATTGCTATCCTGAAAGATTTGCTTTGCACCAAATTTGGAGTTTACATATATCAAAACTCCCCTCTTCTTTTTATCAGTCGTAGCTGCGAAACAGCTACCTAGTTTCAAATTCCTGACATATCTCAAATCTTGAGTTCTAATTCGAGCTTCTTGCAGACGTATTATATCTATATTCTGTTTCTCTAGATGATGAAAAATTTGTCTTCTTTTGTATTCAGAGTTAAACCCCTTAATGTTCCAAGAATAAATCTTCAAATCCATTTTGTGGGTTATATTAATATTTCATTACTGAGGTTTAGCTTATTCCTTCAGTATGTCTCCGTCTACCTCCCCTTCTTCTTGTTCCACAGTTCCTTGCACTACTTCTATTACTTCCTCTTGTTCTCCGTCGTCTTCTTCTTCTTGTAGTTGTTCTCTTTCCTCCTCTGGAGGTAGCTGTTCATGATCTTTCTCTCCTTCAGAGGTGTCCTTTTGTAAGTCTTTCTTCAATCTATCCATCATTTCTTTTGCTTTGTGTACTGAGTTAATCCTATATCTCTGCTGTTTATAAGTAAAGGACAAGCCTTCAACCTTTTCCCATTGATAATTAATCTGACGCTTTTGCAGAAGGTTGGCCAACGGTTTATATTCTTGTCTTTTCTTTGGGATTTGATAAGGTATATCTTTGAAAATTCTGACGTCTTTGTCATCAATCTTCAGTAGTCCATCATAGCTTCGCTGTAATATTTTGTCTCTAACCATAGTCCTCGTGAACGTTATAATAATGTCTCTTGGTAATTTCCTCTCTCTCGCTACTCTGGAGGAAACTCTGAACATTCTGTCAATATATGTCTCCATCTTTTCTTCTTCAATATCAATGAATTCTGCCAAAGCCGGTACAATTTTTTTGTACAAATTCTCTGCTGAAGCTTCTGGAACACCTCTAAATCAAAGACATCTTTCCCGATATCGTAACTCCTGCTGAGTAATTTGAAATTCATTTTCTTGTTGCTTCCCCTTCATCTCAGTCATTTCATTTTTGACTTGTTTAACTTGTTGTTTTATCTCCTTTGTTTCTGTCTTTAGCTTTGTCACTTCCTTTGTTATATTTTCCAATTTCTTCCCCAGTTTGTCTATTTCTTGTTTCATGTCAGCTCTCATCTCTTTCCTTGTTTCTTTTATATCACTTCTTATATCATCTTTCATGCTTTTAAACTCTTCCATCATCTGTAGCATGAAATCTTGAGGTTTCTGGGGTATATCCACTGATGTCCGTCTGGTTGCCTGGGAAGTTGTTGTTGTTGCAGCTGCCACCGCTCCTCTTCTTGTCCTTTGGTCCATTTTTGATTTTTTTTTTAGTACCTAATGCAAATTGCTTTTTTGCTTTTTGTTAACTTAATATTCAATATAAAAATCAATTCCTTATACCTATATTTTTTACAGTTAGCACATAAAAAACTTACTATTTATAACCTTGTAGTTTTCAAATTCTAATAAAATTCAAATTGTTATATCTATAATTCCTTCACATTAGATTCAATTCATTGCATGTATAAATCAATCACATCAATCACATATATCCTTAGCTTGAATTAATTACTTTAAATTGAAATTAACACTGCTACCCAGTCACTATATCAATGAAATGGAAACGGAAACAGCTGTATATATGTAGATTATGCAAGTATCTTATGTATCAATTTATATATGTACAATTTGTATAGATATATAGATATATATAGAGAGAGATATAGATTTATTCTATAGGATTATATATAGCTGAATAGAAAAGACCACTTATTTTAAAATCTAGTACATTGTATTCAATTCATTCATCAAATTCATTCAATAAAATCATACGGTGAGTTCATTCAATATAATCAGTGAGCTGTGCCTAGGCCCAATTCTTTCACTTCCCCCTCCCAGCGAATGCTGTATCTCCTCTCTCTTCTGGAACTGTTCCCAGACCTTGACTGTGAGAACTTCTCCTCCTTCTCCTCCAATGTTGATAACAGGAATCTGAGCTGCTCCGCTGCATGGGGGCAAGAGTCTCTCTGTCTTTCCTGTCCTTCCAGCACAGCCTCAAAAAACATTCCCTTATGAATATTTTTAAATCCTCGAATTGTTCTCAAAAGCCAGACAAAAAATAAAGGAAACAATGCAGTTGCAAAGCAAAGTCCCCGATTTTAAAAATCAAACCACAATCCAAATGTCGCAGTCCCGAATTTCAATATTCCATGTTCATTGTTCCAAGTTCAATGTTCAATGTTGTTCAATAGACCAAAAGATGAAAAAAAATCCAAAAGGGAATACCGATGTCCCATCTCGTCACCAAAAAAGGTACTATAATCCACAAGAGTTCGGCAGCCACGTCTTAAATCCTATACTCCCGAAAACACAGATGTAAGGTCCCAAACAAACACAGATCAATTATGTACCAAGATTCCAAAATTCCAAGTCAGTTCAGTCAAAGCGGAGGGCAAAAACAGAAAGGCAAAAGCTTAAGTTTAAACCAAGGGTAACCATATTCTCAGTCCAGTCCAGTCTCTTCATACCAAGCAAAGGCAAAAAAAAAGCACAAACTTCGATCCCTTCTCTGTAACTCTCCGCTTATGCTCTTTTAATCAAAACCGCTAGTGAAATCCATTACATTCTTAGTATACAGTCTATCTTAGGAAGTTGTAGTCTTCTAAAAAATTTTTTTCCACCATTACATACTCACAGTCTGCTGGATCACTACGTATTGCCACTCCTGTTCACTGCTGCGAGTTCCAAATTGTTGCAGTATCAATGAAATAAAAACTAGATCAGATGCTTACTGTCTCAAATCGTGTCTTCTTTTTTAAAAAGTCGTCGTCGGCGCTTGTGCCACAAACACGGCGTCCCTGCTGGATCCGTCGTAGCCCTTTGGCCCCCCTGAAGCCTCCCGCTCCTTCTTGTCAGAAGGAGCTTGGCACCAGTTACGGAGCCCCCTTCGAGCAATCTTCCGCACCCCCTTTACCGGGGGGGTGTCTAGCCGCTTATCAGATGAAAAAAGCGGCTGGATTCCAGCGGGAGATAGCACGGAGTTGCAGAGCTCACTCCGTGCGACCACTCGCGCGTGCCATGCGACCAGAAGTCCAGGCAACCTAATCAATTTCATAGGGGTTTTCTTAGGCAAGGAAGGCTCAGAGGTGATTTTACCAGTTCCTTTCTCTAAAACAGAGCCTACAGAACTCCCATCCAAGTACTAACCAGAACTGACCCTGCTTACCGTATTTGCCAGCGTATTAGATGCAAGAGCATATAAAACGCACCCCACTTTCAAGGGATATTTTTCAGGAAAAAAATTTTTTAGTTCCCTGGTAAGGGGAATGAAAGGTATGCTGCACCAGAAGAGGAGGGGAATGAAAAGAGTGTTGCATCAGGAAAGGGGGGAAATAAAAAAAATGGTGCACCAGGAGAGGAGGGGAATGAAAAAAGTGCTGCACCAGTTTTTCTTGGGCCCCAGGAAAGTCAAAGTGCACAGGAGAAGAGGAGAAGGTAAGGAGTGCTTCACCTGGATTCCACTATCCCTCCCTTGCTTGGGCAAGGAGAACTTTGGCTCCTGATTCATTCCCTATGTTTTTAGCGTTACCATATTTGCTAGTGTATAAGACGTACCCTATTTTCAAAGGGTATTTTTTTTAAGAAAAAGGTGCATCTTATACACCAGCAAATATGGTAGCCTCCAAGATTAGATGAGATCTGGGGCCTTTAGGGTAGTTAGACCTGCCACTGAACAAACATCCAACTCCTGCTTCTCTTCATCTATACACAGGAAAGGAAGGCAGGCTCCTTCCCAAAACCTTTCAGCTCTGGAACATTGCAAATCAAGATCTTCCAGGCACAGAAACCCCACGTGTGATGCACAAAAACTGAGAAGAAGTAGCTTTTGATTTACCTTCCTTCTCATCAGGAACTGCCAACCACTGGATCAAAGCAAAAAGCAAGAGGATCACAAGACAGGCCATTCCTATCCCTCTGAATGTTGACGCAGCCCCTGTAAAGAGAAGAAATGTATTCTCATTCAGTTGCAGAAAGACCAATTTCCAGTGCAATGCAAGCAAGTTTGCTCAAGAGAAAGCTCTACTGTCTTCAGTAGCGTTTACAGCCACAGCAATGCATACATGCTTAGGAGCCACATGAGACACAGCCCAGTGAAGCTTTTACAAGAAATGGCTCCCCAAGCAGTTCCAATTGATGCTATTCAAAAACGGGGGCTATGGCTGCTCCATCTTAGGAAGCCAGGAGAGAAGAAGGCTTCAAATAACAGAGGAGAATGCATCGTTTGAGCACAATGTAAAATATCTGTGCCCTTATTATCAGTTGCTTCCCAGCATGGGAATCTATACATTTATGTTGAAACTGGGCTAAAACAGAAGTGGCTTTTCAATCATCATTGCTAGGCCCTTAAGGACAACTGGAATATAATTTGCACACTGTATCTGTTGTTGCTGATTTAACTAAAAATATAGTGAGAAGCATGAGAAGGAAGAATGATCCCAGTAGAACACTATGCGTGGATCACTTTAACATGAAATGTCCAGAGTCCCTTGGCTATTTTGGCTAAAATAAGCTTCCCTTTTGCTTCTAACAAAACTGCATTTTAGACTGTCGTAGCGGAAATGGGGGGGGGGGCATTATCACAGTTGTGTAGGCTCATAGGAGGACGTATTGATATTTAGCTTTATGATCACTAAGTATGCAAACCTTCTGACATTCCAAGTATAGGCATGCAATAATCCAGGGGTAGAAAGGAGGTAAATCTAGACCTACAAAACCTATGGTTAAATCTCTGCATAGCTTGCCTTAAATCAGTAAGGATTTCTGACTTCCAATTGTTTAATAGTCACTGAAATAAAACTACCTCCCCACCCTCGCATCCCCCCATTATGCTGCTGAAATCAAGATACTTTAGTGGATTTTTGTGTGGAAGAACTATGAGTGTCATTTAATTATAATGTTTACAAGCTCAGAATTATCAATTCAATTTTAAGACATTTTAGGATTTTTGTTTTGTTTTGTAGATGGTTCCTGGGATTCTAATAAAAATAAAAGTAGATGCCAACAAACCTAAGGAATCTACTGCAACAGTATGCTAACTCACTAATAATTCATATAGATACGTAGCCAAAGAGTATGTCAGAGTTACTTGTAGCCAGTGTGGTGTACTAGTTTGAGCATTGGGACTACAACCCTGGAAACTAGGGTTTGATTCCCGCTTGGCCATGGAAACCCAGTGAGTGACCTTGTGCATATCACACACTTTCAGCCCCAGAAAACCCCATGATAGGTTCATCTTAGGGTCATCCTAATTCAGAAACAACGTGAAGGCACACAACAACAAAAATAAAACTTCTACTGTTGTTATGTACCAAGTGAATTCCTATATATGGTGACCCTATACTAGGCTTTTCTTGGCAAAATTTGTTCAAGGGCTTGCTTTTGACTCCTCTGTCTTTGCCCAAGGCCACACAGTTGGTTTCCATGGCCAAAAGGGAATCCAAACCCTGGTCTCTCAGTGTCCTAGTCCAATCCTCAAATCACTGTAGTACACTGGCTCTCAAAACTTGTATACCATGATAGAAAAGGATCAGAAGAGTGACAGAAACATTGAGATCACCAAATGAGAAGGAGGGGCATGAAAACAATATCCAAAATGGAGGAAAGGTGTACGAACAGCCAAATTTCTCTTACCAAAATAATTCACCAGCACTCCTCCAATCATTGCTCCACATCCTCTGCCCAGACCAAGGTGAAGACCCTGCAGGATACCCTGAGCTGAAGTTCTTAATTCTGGAGGCACAGCAGCACTTAGATAGGAAATGCAAGCTGCCCAGATGGCAGCATGTGTCACACCTAGAGGAGAGGAACATGTTATGAGACACAGCATCTTCTAGATTCTAGGATTACTCTTCTTCCTATATGCTCCAGCTGCTAAAGTAACATTGGCTGTGGCAATGGACTCAGTAGTAACTACTGAAACGCAGGTATTCATGATAACAGCCTCTGCAGCCCCATTCATGGAAGGCAGGCAGTTGTGATGATCCATATCAACTAACCAAGACCAGTCACGTAGGGACAGGGGGGCGATGGGGGTGGTTCGCCCCCTGTGGCAATTTTTTGGAGGCATCCTGGCTTCTTGCTTGCCCTCTCCCACTTGCCGTAGCTCCGCCCCATCCGTTGTAGTCTTGCTCCATGCACCATAGCCCTGCCCCACGCACTGTAGCCACGCCCCTCCCACCCCCGTCCACATACTCCAAGTTCCGCCACTGACCAGGAGTATATCTTTAGTAAAGCTAATGCACCTTGATTATTGGTTAGAGATCAAGTCACCACAAAATACTCTGCAGGGATTGTGAGGACTGCAGTTAAGCTCAGAGTGAACAGGTAAAAGACTGATATTATTACTGTCATCATCATCATCTTTTTATACCCTGCCTTTTCCCCAAAATTGAGACTCAAAGCAGCTTACAAATTAAAATACAACACAATTACACAAAAAACAATACTGAAATGAAAGCGACCTGAAACATCCAGTTAAAATTATAAAAAGCAGTTTTTAAAACCATAGATAAAACAATACAACCAGTACAGCACCCTCCTAAAAGCCCCTTCTTTAAAAATATTCAGTTCTCCAAAAAACAAAACAAAAACAGATAGACATTATCGTGCATTTTGTATAACAGCAAGTGGAAAGCATCATTCCATTTTTTTAAAAAATGTAGCTACTTTAATTACGTTTGAGAAATTACAAAACTGAACAAAAAGTAATTGTTGTTTCATAAGCATAACAGCAATTAACAACTGTGTGCCGGGAAGGGGGCAATAATGAACTGCATCTTAATAGTAATTGTCCAAGCTCTGTTTGAGACCTGTGTGGGCCCAGAGGTATTTTTACTCAGTGAAGATGGTAAATGGCAACAGGTTAAGGACTTTGATTTACAGCACACCAGCCTCCTCCTCACAATTTCTTTCTCATGTACATGCCACACAGACGAGATAAGAAGAAACTCTACCCACCTACCACTGCCTGCCTAGAAATCTTGGGAAGAAGGGCTTTAGGGTACCCCAGAGGCTGCTGGGAAGCGCTGCCAAGTAACCCAGGGTGGACATCTTTGGACTAGCAGGGAGGGTTAGGGTAGAGAAGGCAGGGATGGTATATAAGTGTGCATGGTGGGTGAATGGAGAACAAGTCTCTAAGATTTACCCTGAATTTTACTCTGAATTTTAATTATGCAGCAGCAGTGTGCATGTAAAGTGGTGAGCTATCTTTGAACATTTTCATTGGAAGTTGTGTTGGAAGTATGTGTTAAGGGTTTAACAATCCTTATTCATATATTTGAATAATATTGTTGTTTAATCCTTTTTAAAATTTTAATGTTTTAGCTTGATTTTTTTAAATTACTGTAAGCCACTTGAAGCCTATCTTGGGAGAAAGATGGGATAGAAATTCAAGGAAGGAAGGAAGGAAGGAGGGAGGGAGGGAAGGAAGGAAGTCAGTCAGTCAGTCAGTCAGTCAGTCAGTCATGTGTCTGGATGGATATGTGTAACAGAAGGAGACAGAACAAGTTTTAATGTAAGTTGTCCAGAAAGGAAATATGTACATGTGGATGGTGGATCATCCTCATAAACAGAGTGTGGTTCTTGGATGTTTACAGTATGGGATCATTATGCTGTTCCTGAGTGTGACTTGGGGTGATCTGCCTGTTCAGGGAAATTTAGCAGAGCAAATTAACAGTAACAGTAACTGCCAATGTAGAAGAATAACTGGCTTGCCTGCCCGTGAAATGGGTGGTCTGTTGGAGTAGGAACCTGAATTCCAAGGAATGGTTTTGTGTTCTTCTTGGGGCTCAGACCTCACTGGAGACCTTTGCCTTAGCACAAATAAGCCAGCACCAAATGGCTTTGCCACTGCTGCTCTGGAGCAACTATAGAAGGAACTTGGTTCTCTGAGTGAAACTTCTTCTGAGTCATCATGTCTTTTACGTACCGGATTTACTCACTTGCCAGGTGACACTGGCTTCTCCACCCTTGGTGGTGGCAAAGGTTCAAGGTAAATTACTACTATGTCCCACAAATGACGCAGGTTAGTCAGGCAATGATGGGATTTTTTTCTACTGCCATTTCTAACAAGGAATCAGAAGCATCACACTTTTTTCTTCCCCAAAGTGGACAGCAAGGAATAGATTTTGCAAACAGAGAAAGATGGAAATGAGAACTAGTGCAATGAATAGCTATGTGATTCAAGTGAGCACATCATCCAAGCACTACTTCTATGACCCCAAACTTTACTGGTAAGACCAAAGTTTGGTTTTTTTAACCCTTAATACTGTGTTAGCTACCACTTCTTTTTTGAAAAAAAAATTAAATTTCTATTTTACAAATTGTCTCAAATCCTGCATTTACGTGTAGCTCTGCACATGCCGTACTATGTCCTACCACCATGTGACAGGAGTGAGACCCAGGGAGGGGCTGCTGCTGCCCATTTATTGTTAGGAAGGGGAGGGGTGCTTCAGACCATGGATAAGCCACGAGTCTTTGGTGGGGAACAGAAATGAATAGGCACTCTCAAATTGAATACAGCCACCTTTTCCTTCCCCCGGGAGCCTAGAGCAGTTGGATGTTCATGATCTGTTTTGCCTTCCCTCTCCCTCCCATCTCTGCTGGTAAATAATAGCAGCAGGGCCCCTCCTGGGGCTTGACACTTGCCAGGTGGTGGGAGGTTTTTGGATGGAGCAGAGGGACAAAAGAATAGCCCTCTGCAATCTATCCAAAAAGAGACTTATCTACACACAAGCTGTGCTTACACACAAATAAGTCATTATCAGGATGTTGGCCATAATGCATTAATAATATATTTGTCAGACATTAGGAATGTGTTTGTCTTTTGTTTTACAAAAGTATACTTAACTATTACAAGCACAGCCCCAAATCCTTCAAAATAATGCCTGCGAAATGGACCAGGACTAACAAGTGAACACTACCCAGTAAATAATTTTAAAATTACAGTGTTGCTTATACTATGTTACTTCCAGGCTCTGGCTGAGACTAACACAAGCCTTAGAGACAAAGCTACTGTGCTGCCTAGGTACGAATTTGGATGCTATGTTAGCTGTATTAGTCCTTATCTGCATTTAGGCAGTACAGTAGGGTCATTCCAAAGATTCCACATTTGTGGAAGTGGCAAAAAGAGGACAGAAACAGAAGACCTTCTGCAAGTGAAGAATAAGCTCTATGGCGCCATGAGGCAAACATACTGAGTAAAGTACACCAGATAGTTCCTTCTCGAGGCCATCGGCAAGGTCTATAGCTGGCATCATCTGGATTTTGTGTTTATTAACTTATTTTTCATTATTCACTTTTTGCTTGAACAGAATATCCTAAGAAAAGAAGGGAGGAAATGCTGAAAGGAAGCCGCTGGCTTCTAGACAGCAATTGGTCTCATTCTAGAGTCACAAGTGCAGCATATCTTCCAACATCTCAAAGATGAAAACCAGAACACATGTGGCCAAGCAACATCAGAGCGCGGTCAAGATGACAAACTTATTAAATGAGGAAGAACACACAGGCTAGGAGAGGTCACAGCAGTTTGCTCTTGCCTAAGCCTCCCACTTTTCTGATTTCCATTAGCCTGGTCACGGCAGTCCTTGCTAGCTGTCCTGAAATGTTATTAAGATATTTGAACAAACAACCCTGTAATGTTTTAGTTTGAACCAACTGATTCTCAGCTAGTATGAAGAAAATCCAAAATGCCAAAACCTGTACCTTCCCCTCTCCAATTCTCTTCCATATGCAGAATATTTACTCAGCTGAATAAGTAGTACCAGCTGAAATTCTTAAGTCTTCAGCCTCAAAAGACCCTTGAGGCATTGATCTTACAATGTAGAAGAACTGCTATTCGTCAGCATTTTCCTCCACAGGCTTGCAAAATTAATACATAAATGCCAAGTTGCATCTTGCTTCAGCCACCTGGTCTACTTGATATATTTATCCAATCTCCAGCACAACCTTGCAAAACAAACCCATGAAGAATCTTCATTGGCGTAGTTTTAGCTGCCACATTCTCATTTTTATTTTTACTTTCTGTTCTGCTGGAAAAACAATATTATACAAAAATGTATTGCGTGCCTGTTCAGCTTTTCAGTTCGCCCACTGAAGCCACCTTCAGTTTGCAATTGTATACACTAGGAGTGGGAACTATGTTGCTTTTCAGATGATATTGGACTGTAACTCTCAGCATTCCTCATCATTGGCTGTGCTGGCTAGGGCCAATGGGAAGTACAATCAACAACATTCAGAGAGCTACACAATTCTCACCTCTGTGTCACATATTTACCTCGCGAGCCTCCACTGAACTCAAGAGAGCTGACTTCTAAGGCCCTTTTCACATGTGGGGGGGGGAACGGTGTAGAGCGACCTCTCACGGAGCTCGTCTACACCGTAGAGTGGACTGGCGTGGACTACTTTTCGTAGTTTCACACCAGAATCCACTCAGGAGCGGCCAGAACTAGCCGGGCTGTGTGTTTTTTAAAAACCTCTTTTTAGAGGTTTTTAAAAAGCACAGAGCGTGCAGCCCCGTGCTGCTCCGCCGCTGGGCTCTAAAGTGGATCTGCAGGCGCGCGCAAGTGCGTGCCTGCAGATCTGCCGGGGGCGGGCTTCCAGCTGGCGAGCTTCTCCGGTTGGTGGAGAGCCTCCGCCAACCAGAAGCTACCATCTGCGACGACGGAGGAGTGTGGAGCAGCGAGCTCGTGCTGCTCCACGCGGCGACGGACTTACCCGGCTGGAGGTAAGCTCCGTTTTTGGGCGTTTTCGCCCGTTCCCCCCCGACATGTGAAAGGGGCCTAAGTGCACTCCTATGCAATACTATTATTAGTCATCAAAAAGCACCATCTCAAGAAGTGATTTTTTGCTTCAGTTGTAGAATGTGTACAAGGTCCAATAGTCTCAATGATTTGGAGTTTACCCTAGCATCACCCCGTTCCCTCTACTTTCTTATATTGATTTTAGTCTTCTCTTTCTTCCTCATCTTCTGTCTTATTGTAAACTTAAGTTTGTTCTTGTTGTGTGCCCACAAGAAAATCTATTGCAGGGTTTGCTTGGCAAGATTTGTTCCAAGGAGGTTGCCACTGCTTCCCTCTGAGTCGGAGGGTTTGATTTGCATGTCTGAGCAGAGATTCGAACCCTGGGCCACTTCTTCCCCACATTGTTATAGTGCTATTATCCCACTTTCAACATCCTATGGAATCCTGGGCTTTGCAGTTCGGGGAGGGGCCTTTAGAATTCTCAACCAGAGAGCTCTTTGGCCTCAGTAAACTACAAACCCCAGAATTCCCCAGGATATTGAAAGTGGAATAATAGCACTATAACAGTGTAGTGCGAAAATGGCCCTAGTCTCCTGGAGTCCTAGTCCAACACTCAAACCACTGTAATGCACTGGCTCTCTTCTACTTAGTATTTTGGAACAAAGGTAATACCTGCAATGCACTTGACTTCCTGCCATTTCATTTAATCAATTTGGGGTGTGAAAAGCCAGATCTTGTTGGAATCACGCTTCCATCAGCCTCCACAACCATTGATTAGGCACAATGGTAGCTGTACTCTAACATCAACTGCGGAGCTGTACAATCACCAGCCCTAAGCTGTGGGATATGTATTGCTTGTAGCAGCCTTCAATCTGTAGGCTGACCACAAGTTTGGAAGGAATGAGAAAAATCATCTGCTCCAACTTAACAGCCACCTACAGAGCCACCTGTTCCACCTAGACCAGCAAGTCCCATGTGCCATGGCCAGTGGCTACTAATTTCCAGCCCCACTCCTTAATCAACACATCCTGATTTTATCTGATTGTCTGTTTAATATATGCCCAACCTTTCTCCCAGCATTGGATCCAAGGCAGTGATGCTATAAGGCTTTTGATATTACAAGGCATCTGAACACAGGTTCCTCAGACTTAGCTTATTCCTTTTAACCACTACAGTATGTTCACACTTGAAGCCAAGAGCAAAATCATTCAAGAGCTAGAATCCAATATGAAACTGGTACAATATTGCTACAATAAATCTTCTGGCCTTTAAGGTGACAGAAGCTTTGCTATTTTTGTTGCATCAGACAGACAGGGCTGCTCCTCTTTTTCTTTTCTCTTTTTGAAACCTCCTTTAAAGTTCACAGCTCTGGTTCTGGATTGCATTCAAGGGCACAGGAGGAACAAGAAACATGAGAATGCCAAACAAAAGGAGGAGACTTAAGGAGAGATATAAGAGTGATAAATCCTGTTATGTCTGGGCCAACAAAACCAACAAAGAACCTAGAAACCTCTGAAAGACAAAGGGATCTTTTAGACAAAGGGCTCCTAGCAATAGCAAATCTTTGCTCTGGAAGCTGCAGTTGGAACTGCAGTGGGCGGTCTACAAACCACTGTTGTTTGGGTACACATTCTGCTATTCATATCATGAGAGCCAGTGTGGTGCAGCAGCTGAGCGTTTGACTACAACCCTTGAGATCAGGGTCTATTCTCCACTTGGCCATGTAAACCCACTGGGTGACCTCAGGCATGTCACGCACTCTCAGCCACAGAACACCCAATTATAGGTTCACCTTGGGGTCACCACAACTCAGAAACATCTTGAAGGCACAGAACAATTCATGTCGTGCCAGTGGAATAGGACATGGTTGTATAAGGGAGGAAAAAATCAATCCACCTTCTTTTCCTCCTCCTACAATGCACTGGCAGCCCCTCCAATTTTACTCCTTCCCAGGAACCATGATAAGCACAGTTCATGAACAATCCTTACCTCCTTGCCTTCTCCATTTTAAAAAATGCAGGACCTGCTGCTTGCTACTTCACCCTTTTCCTTCTCAGTGAAAAGGCTGCTGTCTCTGAAGCAGACATCTCTAAAGGTGTTAAGACTTAAGCTTAAAAAAAATTTCCATTCTTCAGCACACTAAGAAAGTGTTAATTGCTGCAATGAGATTTGAAACGCAAATGCAAAAAATCTCCAATAGCCATTCTGCTCTTTGTTATTATAAAGTCTTGTCTTCACCCTTTTTGTTTTGCACAAACTAGGTAAGCATAAATTGCATAAGAGACTGCTCTAATGCTGTATAAAATGCATTAAACACAAAGCTATACTGCTTCCAAGGTTGCCACTTGGGGAATGGGAAAGAGGGAAGCTTAAGGCATCTACATTTACCAAAGGAGATTTCTTACCCCAAGCGCTAAACAGCTTTTGGCCTGGGAACCCAAGGGTCTGACAGCCAGCATAGTGTAGTGGTTTGAACATTGGGCTATGACCCTGGATTCCAGGGTTCAATTCCCTGCTTGTCCATGGAAACCCACTGGGTGACCTTGGGAGCATCACACACTCTGAGCCCCAGAAAACCTCATGATAGGGTCGCTTAGGGTTGCCATAAGTCGGAAATGACTTGAAGGCACACAATAACCACCACCACTACCACCACCACCATCATCCAAGGACCTAGCTACAAGGGAGTCAAAATAAGGGGACTACATCACCATAAGAATTTTGCTCCCCCCCGTGAAATTTTCCTTCTTTCCTCAAATTTCTAGCATTGGAGTAACTTAAAACTTCAGTGAATTATTCAGAAGTACCGCTCCCTCCACGTTCCCAGGTTTGACCTTCACAAATTTGATTATTCATGAGGCACGCACGTACTTACCCCCACCGTTCTCCTCTTCCTTGCCTTTTGCCTGGGCCCAAGTGCCTTCCTTCTTCGTTCAAGAGGAAAGAGAACAGAAGGGGGGAGCATCGTGTACAGAGAATTAAGGTGTGCGTCCCTTCCCTCCGCCACCATTCCCCTGCCTTTCACCTGGCCAAGGCGAAGGAAGGCATCCCCCCTGCTATGCCCTTGTCTTTTGCCACAGTGCAGAGAATGGAAAACAGGGCAGAAAGCAAGGGAATGGGAAGGAGGCACGTGCGCTCCTCCTTGCTTCCCTTGCTTTTTGCCACAGTGCAGAGAAGGAAGGCACACATGCCAGGGCAAAAGGCATGGGAATGGGAGAGGGAGTCTCGGGAGGGAAGGGAAGGGGGAGCATAGGGGCAGTTATTCACAATTTTACCACTTTCAAGAGAGTTCTGTGCCCCAAACCCCTGCAAAAGTGGAGGGGCCACCGCACAGTTTAGGCATCCAAACAAATGCAATTGATATACGGATCTAAGGTGTGTGCAATTTTCAGTCTCACTCTGTGCCAAGTCTAGAAATTTGGGGACTGAAGGAAAATTTCAGGGACTGAAGGCAGAATTTTTATTTGAAGGGGCAACCTCCCCATTCTTCCTCCACCATTGGTATTATTTCCCTGTTTAGCCCAATGTACTATTCCTTTTTTTTCCTTTACAAAACGTAATTTCCTGGTTGACTTCATCCCCACTGACACTTTGCAAATCCCCATTTTCACTTTCTTCTCCTTTAATTCATTGGCATTACATCCTAAAACATCTCACAGATGAGGAATACCTTTCTCTGAGTCTTCCTTGCTCTGCAGACCGGCTGTTTGGTCTTTGACCTTCATTTTAGATCAGAGAATGTGACTGTGGTAATTAGTTGAACTGGTTATTCCTGACTGTTTAATGAGCAGCTTATTTTGTTAGCTCCCTGTTAAAAACCTATGGCCTCCTTTCAGTTGTATAACCAAAGAAAGCAACAGATTTAAAAGATTAATCCCTTACAGACTAAAACAACTAAGCCTTATTTACAGCAGCCACAAACCTCTCTCATCCCTTTGTTTAGTTATGAGGTGTGTGTTGCCTTCATTGTTTGCTTAGATCAAGTCCCAGGCAGACTCTTAGGCCAGCTGAAGGGCCTGGTATTCATTCTTATTTTCCTTTGACAAGCAGAGTAAAATTTCCTTCAAGGCCAGCATAAAATGGAAAGAAAAGGATCCCATGGGTTATTTGCAGTGAGATGGAAGGAAAAGCTGGGCTTTAAATTTATGGCTCAGCAAGCAATATGAATAATTCAAGTACCTGTTTATTAAACTACTGGACCAGAAGTACACAGCCTTCTTACCTTGAAGTACTTCCATTGGCAGAACAGTCCAAGCATTTTCCAGATAGGAGATGTAAATATAACGAGCTGTGTTGCAGGCAAGGCCAATATACAGGACTCTAGAAGATAGGAAAAAACAAAAGACTTTGGTTCCTTTCTCATCTGACAGGTTTACATGTAGTAACAAAATAAAACAAAAATCCTTAGTGGCTTAGAACAGTTTTGTCCACAGTTTTATTTCAAGTGGAATACTAAATACTAGCAAATGAACTTGAGTTCTAATTTCCAGCTTCAGAACTGAAAGCAATGACAGCTCACACTTGATTAACCTTGTGTCTTATTTTTAAGTGTGTCTCTCAGTCATAAATACAGGCCCGACCTCTTCTCAAGCCTGGGTAGCTTTTTTTTACAGAATTAATAGTGTGAAGATTTGTGGGGGGTTTTTAGCAAAAAAATGAAAATTTCATGAAAAAGCACAGTTTCCTGAGCACTTCATCTTTGAACCCTAACTAGATAAAAACATTGGCCTGAATCCTATTACCTTCTCTCAACTAGAGTAGATCCACTGAATCAATGGTTGAACAGTGAGTTAACACATAGGTAAATCATATTGATTTGATGGGCCTCCTCTAGTTGGGATGAACAGGAGTCATACGATTGTCTGCAACACCTCAACTGATCATAGATCTCCTCCCTCAGTACCTCCATTATGGTTAGTGCCTTTTTAAGCAAGCAGACCAAAATCCATATTACGGTATTTTCCACTAAGACATTACGGTGGGACAGATCTGACCCTTCCTCTTGTTAACAGTAGACAAGATGGCTCCTATTGTGAAAGCTGCCAATTGAAAATCAGAGCTTGGTTTGTTATTTTTTTTCAGTAACCAAGTTATAAGTCATCTACCTTATTATTCTAATATAATGGGGGATAACTTTACTCTTTTTGCCTTCTAACTACAACAGTTCTAGTTACTTTTACGGTTATGGTAGCGTGACCTAACTAAATGGTGGAGAAGGAGTATCAGTGGTTTCATCATACCCTTCAGCTGTCTCGATTTGGAAGGGAGATTCCCCATTAATCCTTTGTTGTCCCATTTTCCAGCTGCTTTTAAAAATCGCAATTGCAGCAAGATAACAGCATCTCTGGCTGGGACTGACCACATTTCCTCCCTCCTCTACTGTTATTCTCCCAATGTGAAACCATTTGGAAAGTATTTCTTTTACAAAGAAGGTCATTAAAGGGTTTTGTGTACGTGTGTTAAGAAAAGAAACACTTTTCAAATAGTCACCCACTGGGAGAACAACAAATCAGAAGCAATGTCGTGTGATAAGTCCCAGCCAAGGATGCTATTATCCTGCTGCTATGGCAATTTACCTGCATCATCTGATAAAGCCCCGAGTTTCTCTCCCTTCCTCCCATTTTTGCCCTTTGTCCACGGCTTACTTTACGCGCTGCCAAGGGCGTTCAAAGTACAAAAGTAGTTTGCACCCAGTTAACTCAGCAGAGGGGAGAGGTGAAGAGGAAGTGGAGTCTTTTTCTTCCCAGCAGGCTCAGGCAAAAGCAAACTGCTGCAGCCTCTCCTAGCTTGTCTCTTTCCTCATTAATAACATTTGCCATTTTGATTACACATGGATGTTGTGTGGCCACAAGCATCCTAGTTTTCACCTGTGAAATGCTGGAGAGTATTTTCGTTGCAGGCTCATGCTGCAGCCTGGTGCTGTCATGTGTGTTAAAACAACAACAGCATGGAGAGAGCAGCATGTATTTTGTACTACAGGCCAGGGGCTTGTAGCAATCTGGTTTTTAAAAAACAATTACTGTGGGCCAAGAAGCATTTTTATGGAGTAAATATGGCAGAAAGCTACAGTTCAGTCACTCCTTACAAGACATGAGGGGCTCTGTTAAGGGAGAAGTAGAACGATTCATAAAACGGACTTAATTTCATCAGCTATCTTCTGAACCCATGAGATAAATAGTTCAAACCTTCACACAAGGCCAACTGATTAGGTCACTTTCAATCCAAAGCCAGAATTTCAACATATAAACCTATTTCATTTATTTTAACAGAAAGATTGCTGCCTCTTGAAGTTAACCGCCTCTCCAGCTCAATAACTATTAGCCCCAGTTCAAAGATGGCCCTTGTTTAATCCAGAAAATGAAATATTGTACACAGCTAGGATCCAATTTGGTAATGGAATATGGACCTACAGAGCAACAATGCTCCATTCTGGTGTTTTACATTCTATGACTTTGCAGTTTTAAACGTTAAACATGTTCACTTCTGTTGGAATGACACACAAACTGATTTCAGGCCTTCCTCTATTCTCTGATGGTTACAGCCTGCAGAAAAACAAAAGGAAACCCTGCTGTCTCCTGTAGCCCAGTAAAAACCGGAGTTTTGTGTTTTGCTGAAAAGATCCTGTTTTTCCACTTTTGGGTCAGCGTCTGCACTTGTTCAGACTAACTGATTAAACATGTAAAATGTGACCTCCAAAGGCACAAGTACTGCGGGTGGTGATGGGGTGGAACTTTTGCAACAGAAAAGCTCTGTGTTCCAGTGTTCTGAAAACTCAGTTGTGAGGAATGGTTAGTTACCAACTGGAATTAAGTTTTTAAGTATGAGGTGGGGACATTGTTCAAAGGCTAGAACTGTGAAAAAGGACACAAGTGTTTAAATTTCTGGATCAAGGCAGTTTTGCCCAACCACTTACGCTGTATTTTGGGTAAAAACATTAGCATAGAACCTGCTCAGTTCTTGCTCTGCACTAAACAGAAACATGGTGGTAGAAAATGCTGGGACATACCATTGTAAGCACATGTCTCTCCAAGGGGAAGCATTAGCAAAAGGAGGGGAAAAAACAAGTTTAAAATGAGCATAAAAAGCCACCTACTCTGCTCAAGTGGATTCATACTGGAGTATCAGCTTTAGGCTGATTCCAACTGTAGCTTGAAACAAGAACCTGTGATATCAGAGGCAGGATTCTTTGGGATGGAAAACCTGAACAAAGTATATTTGGATTACGCTGGATTATGTTGTTGTTGTTGCTGTTGTGTGTCTTTAAGTTGTTTCCAGTTTACGGCAACCCTAAGGTGAACCCACCATGGAGTTTTCTGGGGCTGAGAGTGTTTGATGCACCCAAGGTCCATGGCCTAGAAGGGAGCTGAACTTTGGTTTCCAGGGTCATAGTTCAATGCTCAAACCACTATATGCTGGCTGAGGGGTTCTGGGAGCTATGGTTCAATAAAGTGAAAATTCTAGCCATACGTGCAAAAGACAACTAAATGGTGATGCTATAACTTTTATACACAATGCACTGAGCATCACATACACAGCCACCTACTCCAGCTTCTGATGTGATGAGGTATAAAGACTGATTTCTTTGCTTGTATCCCACCAACACTGTGCGATTGAGAGGAATTGTTTTGGGTTAATGTACAGGAAACTAAAGTTGTTCAGCTTTAAGTTTAACGGCTGGCCATGTGCACATCATGAGCCATCAAACCTCAACCCCCTACTTCAAAATAAGCATGAAAATAATAAAAAGCCTGGTTTGTGTGATTTCAGTGAGGATCTGTAAGTAGTACAACCTTTTATCCATTAAACATGACAGAGAAGAGGTCAGTCATAAGACTTACAGGAAATATAACTCGAACATTAAAAAAAATATGAGCTGTCATTGGTCAGGATTATTAGAGGGGAACTAATTTTTCATTTGTTTGTTTTGCAAAGTGGATTGGAGAATGGCATTCAGAGTGCTTTCCAAGTCTCTTGATTTTAAGCAATATTGCAGTTTTGCACTACAAAGCTGATTCCCAAATATTTGCACTGATCTGCATCTTTTCCATATGGTTAAAAAAAGTCACTATCCCAGTAACAATTAACCACTGCAAATATGCAGTAAAAATAAAAAATAAAAACCAGTCCAGTGCCTTATTGGAAGCACTTTCTTTAATAACAGACAGTTCTTGAAAGCCTGTAGGATTTTTTTTTAAATCAACAATTGTCAACAGTAAGGAGGGGGGCAGTCTAGCCTCTTAAGGAAGAGAGTTCCAGAGCATGGGAGCAGCTACTGAGAAGGCCCTCGCTCATGTCCTCATCTGATGTTGTCTGTGATGGTAGTAGGATGACCGTATGTAGAGCTGTTTCTTTTTAAAGAAAAAGAAAGTAACTTCCTAAAAGTAAGGAGGTGATGTAGGCACTGGAATGGAAGTTGTATCATTTGTTGTGTCACCAGCAGAAGAGCTGACTTGAGAATGAACCCCCAGAGACACAGCACCTGCAAATTTATTACAAGGCATTAATTCTTAGTCATCGCATGCTAAGAAATGCCTGGCAGGAAGAAGTAAATTATACAAAGATAATACAAATCTGTCCCTAAGTAGATTTTTAAAAACCTTACTGTTATTAAGTAATTAAACTTAACTAGAGACACAAGATTTTCATAAAAAATATGTTTGTACATTGTTTCATAAAATGACTTGCATCCTGTTAGTGGGTTACATAAGTTCAACTTATGCCATAATAACTCACTTTTTTCATCACTGAGGAGGATGGAAATCTCTATTCACCACACAACCACCACCACCACCACCACCACCCTGAAAATACAGGTATTCTCTGGAAACTCCCTGGAGTTCTCCAGAGGTCCCTGAGGATGATGTCATGGCTGTGCAGAAGAATACTTGGGTTCTTCTCTGCTGCTCCTTCTACTGGGCAGGAAATGGCTGTGTTGTGGGAGGCTGCAGCAGAGCAAAGGAGGGTGGGAGGACCGGATAGGAAATGTATCATGTTGATGCACACGCAATATGGCCATTTCCACCCTACACTGTTATAGCACTATCATTCCACTTCCAACATCCTGTGGAATTCTGGGATTTGTAGTTTACTGAGGCCAAAGAGCTCTCTGGCTGAGAATTCTAAATGGCCCTTCCTAAACTGCAAACCCCAAAATTCCATAGGATGATGAAAGTGGAATAATAGGACTGTAACATTGTAGTATGTCTTCCAATTCATGATCTTGGCCAATATGTTTGGGAGGTGGCTAGTCAAAAGAATCATTCCCTCTGTTTTGATTCAGTTCTCTAACTACATGTACTTAGGTGGCCCAAATGGCAGCACCCACACTTGAAGAAAATACAGCTGATTCCTTTGGAACGGCAGGAGAAGCTAAGAAGAGAAGGAACTCTCAGAAAGAGCCTAATGAGGACTGAGTGCAAAGAAAGAGGGGAACTTCAGAAATTGGATAGAAAGGGGAACAGCTGGGAAAGCAGGAAAGTGGAAGGATCCCACAGAGAGAAAATGGGTAGAATGAACAATCTTACTGACTTGAGATGTTATCGGGAAATATTATTTCTTGGTTCATGGTAAGCAACTACTTTTAAAAGTCCCCAGGAATGGAAGTGAAAGCTGCCCATTGAAATAAATGGAAATCCAAGATTTTAAAGTAGCTGGGATTGGTTATCTTGGACAGTTCGGTATTTTCCTTCTGAGCTTTGCTTAGTCTATTCATAGCCTCTAGAGACACTATTTATGGTACTCATGTGCTATTTACACTATTATAGTTTTTGATCTAACTGATATACTAACTTTACAACATCTAGATTGACTGGTGTAAACATATGAGGAAGTTTATTGGACTATTTTGCAAATATATACCCTGTTTGTGTGCAGAAACTCTATAGAGAAGATAATAACAGTATTTGCTGAAATTTCTGACCAAACAAGAAGTTTCTCAATATATTATCTTGATATTTTAATCAACTCACCCTATTTTGAAACTAATGAAACAGTCACCAAAATTAAACTTGCCCAGCTAAATGCTAAACATATTGTTTACATTAATGCCAAAAAGAAATTACAAATCCTCAACTTCTCATTAATTTTCCTTCCACTTTTGGCATTTAGATTTGAGTATTTTAATACTTCGCTCCTCCAAATACTAATTACATGACTGTATATCCAATTAATATTTAAATGAAGTTTCCATTCATTCTTTGATATCCATTCATTCTTTGACAAATATTGCATTTAGAAATCTAAATTCGTAGCAGCACGCTTTCTAGATCAATTAATCAAGTAGCAGTATCTTGTTTCAACAAGAAGCCAATTGCAAGTATTTGTGCTAAAGATAAATGCACAGGGCACAAAGCCCTAATTGATTTTCACCCCATTTATGATCTAATTTTTGCAATATTGTAGAAGGCAATGCATGCTCACCATCACATCACAATGAGAAGAAACTACCAGTAAGTCTTCACTGACCCTATGGACGGACCTAAATGGCATTGGGCCTTTCCACACTATACTGTTCTAATGCTATTATTCCACTTTCAACATCCTATGGAATCCTGGGGTTTGCAGTTTAGGGAGGGGTGTTTAGAATTCTCAGCCAGAGAGCTCTTTGGCCTCAGTGAACTACCAACCCCAGAATTCCACAGGATGTTGCAAGTGGAATAATAGCAACTATGACAATATACTGCAGAAAGACCCATTGCTAGATAATCACCAGTGATATCTTTTGCTTCCATGCATTCATTTTCTACTGCATTTTGGATGTAAGCATGCTGCCAGTCACGATAATCCTGTGTTCTCCCAACAAAACAAGGAAATCTTTTAACGTATCGAGAGTTGTTAAAATGGGATGGAGGCAAACCTAGAATGCGTACAGAAGAGGAATTAAAAGAGTTAGGACATGAATTTAATTGGTTCCCATGGAGACAATTAAGAGAGAGATTCAAGATGGATCAAAAGTTGTATGGGTTTGAAAAAAATGATAATGAATTAGATGTGTTGATGAAAGGGGACCAGAAAAAGGGAATCTCTAGATTTTACAAAATATTGTTGCAAAGGGAAATGGAAACAGAGATGATAACAGATAATACGGTTAGACAGGCTCAAAATATTGGACACCCAATCGAGTTGGATACATGGGTGAGGGCATGGAAAACAGATATAAAATGTACACCAAGTTTAAATTTAAGGGAAAACTTTTATAAAATGTTATACAGATGGTACACGACACCTATACGGTTGAAAAGAAAAACAAAAAATGGGAATGGAAAATGTTGGAAATGTGATGAAAAAGAAGGGTCCTCTTTTCACATGTGGTGGACTTGTAAGGTAGCAAGGAAATTCTGGAAAGAAATACATGATGAAATTCAAAGAATGTATAGCTTAAACTTTGAAATGAAGCCAGAATTTTATTTGTTGAACATGTTAGGGCAACAAAGAGAAATAAGATCTTATCAGAAAACATTGTTATATGTAATAACTGCTGCAAGAATGACATATGCACAATATTGGAAAGACGGAAATTATATTGATATAAAAGAATGGAAATTAAAAGTTCTGGATATGGTAGAGACAGAAAAGTTAACTTTTTCATTTAAAATAAACCAATCCAGAACTTTGAAAGAGAATAGAAAGAAGTTCTGAATTGGATAAAAGAATGAGGAAAAGAAGAAACAAAGGAAGAGTGTTGGAAATGTTGGTAATGAAAATTAAGGATATTATAGAATAAGTATAAGTTGAATGTAACAATGTTAAAAGTAATAGTGTGATAGTGTGATTAACTCTTAAATTAACTCTTAAATAGAAATAATGTATAAATGGGATGTAAACACAAACTCAACTGGAAAGAAGATGCTTGGAAGCCGGGGGGGGGTGTGTGTCTTATTTTTCTGTGTAAAATTTCTATCTATCTATCTATCTATCTATCTATCTATCTATCTATCTACCTATCTATCTATCTATCTATCTATAAAAATAAATAAAGATAATCCTGTGTTCTAAAGATTAAGTATGTGCTTTATGGGGGGAAACTACCTCTTCTATTACCTTTACGCTTGTACGTCATTTTCTCAAATGACCTGTAATTCCAATACTATGAGAAACAGAGAGGAAAAGCTATTTCCCTTTCTCCATCATTCTTGACTGATGTATGTCCCATCATGCTACTGCTTACTCAGCTACTTTCTAAGACCTAGCTCCAACGCTACGCTAGCTAGCTAGTACAGTATGACAGATTTTTTTCCTGGCTCTCCATCCCTCACCATTTGTTCATGCTCTTTGAAAACTAATTCAAGATGATTTCCCTGCCCTTCAGATCCTGTTTTGGGGCTTCATGGGGCAGGAGAGCCAGCACAGGTTTGACTGCTGGACTAGGAGTCTGGGAGATCAGAGTTTGAATTCCTACTCAGCCATGGAAAACCCACTGGGGTGACCTTGGGCAAGTCACACTCTCTCAACCTCAGAGGAAGACAAAGGCTAACCTTGCCAAGAAAGTCCTGTGACAGATTCACCATAGGGTCCCCATAAACTGGAAATGACTTGAAGGCACACAACAACAACAACAACAGCAACTACAGCAGTAACAAGACTGGCCAGTTGGGCGGAGGCATTGCCCCCTGTTACCAGACAGTTTCATTAGAAGAACCATTGCTCTTAATCCTGGCCTAACTGCAGTACTCCAGGGAAAGGCCACTCAAAGAAATTGTAGAAATGCAAGGAGAATCAAGTGGCCAGACCGCCATTACTTCAAGCTTTCCTTTGGATAGGTTCCTGCCCCCCCCCCGGCAAAAAAAGTGGGTATTTAATTTCAAACTCTTTTCTCTTTGAGAATCTGAGTTGTTGTGAAGATGACTTGAAAGGACTGTATCAGAATGAACACGTTGTTCTTGTTGACCTAATTCACTAGTTCCAGGACATGGCTCCCTTCTATATAGTACACTAGTAATTACACTAGTAACTGGAAGTGATACGAGCACACAAAACATGTGCTCTCTCCTCACACCAACACAACCAATAATTAAGTCTTACACATTTGTAAATGATTTCTTTAGTTCTCAGGCCAAGGCTAGTCAGAAGGGTATTATGTGCAATCACTTTTATTAGAATACTAGAATGTTCTGGTTTTCCAACATTTTTTTATATTACGGTACGTGAATCGCACACAGAAAGACAGCATGAAACACTACTGATTTTTATGAGGGCATTATGACATTTGCAACAAAGTATTATTTCTCCTCTTCCAAATAATCATCCTGTTATGTTAACTCAGCAAAAACATGTTCCCTCATCCCCCTGCCACCACAATATCTATCGCTTTGCAAACCATTTAACTGTATAGTTTCACTGACACAAACCCTCCGATACTTCACAGATGAAAACAGGAACACACATGGTAAAGCAACATCAGAGTATGGTCAAGATGGCAGAACTTGTTAATAAGCAAGAACAGACAAGCTAGGAGTCGCTGCGGGCATTTGTTTTTACCTGAACGAAAAGAGAACAGCAAGACTCTGCCTCCTGTTCTTTTCTTCCAGCTGCTGAGTTAACTGAGCACAAACTACTTTTGCACTTTGAACTCAGTTTGCAACAACTGGAGTAAGCTGAGGACAAAGGGAGAAAGTAGGAGGAGAAAGAAAATGGGACATTTTAAAGCAGCTGAAAAAGTAGGCTGCAGAGGGTTAAACAGAGTGGTCTCTGTCAAAGGGGGACAATTGGGGGATATGCTGATCATCTCCTGGAGGTTTTTCTTTCCTTTTCTTTTCTTTTTTTTTCTTTCTTTTCTTTTTTTGCAATTACTTCAAGGCTGCATTAGAGTTTTAAAGCTTTTGTATAAGGTGGAATTATTTAAACTTCTTACTAGTGCTTCCTTACCTTTCTTTTTCAGAAAACTAAAAGTAAAGAATCGAATTCAGGGATTTGTGTTGGTCTAAGTAGGGGAAGAAAAAAAAAGATTACAGCTCAGCATTTAAAACAAGGATTGGCCACACTGTAACACTGAATTAAGCAGCTACTCATGTTTGAATGTTATCAATGGGCACAAAAGTGATAGCAATTCATTATTGTATTTTTGCTACCAGGGATCAATTAGGAGCAAAGAAAGCTGCCTTGTAACAAATTAGATCATTCACCCATTTATTTCAGCACTGTCTGTGCTGACTGGCAGCTACACTACATGATTTAGAACAGGAATGGTGAAACCTTTTAATAAGATATTACTACTTAGCAGTTTAGGAAATGTCTCTTTCCTATGCTTTTCTAGAAAAACCAAAATGTAAAAGGTAGAACTATGCACTTGATGCCTCAAGGATTATTGTACACACCATAATCTTTTCATTTAAAAAACCACTTCTGTGCAGAATTACTGAGTAATCCACATGCAGATTAAGTCCACAAAAGTACATTTTGCCCTTTTTATGCATGCTAGACTGGAAGCAATGGGTGCCTGTGGCTTCCTAGCACAGCACACACAAAATACACTTGCAACAAAATGTACAGCTAGGATCATGACTGCCTACTTGGACTGCCTATGTGAAATCTAACTTCTACAGAGAAATTATTCCTCAGCAGGAACTATATATTTCATGACTCTGCTCTACAGAAGACAAAAATTCTTCCTTCTTCATTTGCCAGAATGGAAAGACACACATAAAGTACTTCAGGGATGAAAATTCAAGGTCAGTGATATCTTTCCAAACACTAAAATGGGCACACAGCAGTTAAAAATCCGAGCAGAGGCAGACCAATTTAGCAGCCCACACTGTTTTCTACGTTTAAAAAAGATCAGACAATATTTTACTGTTATGTGCTTTCAAACTGTCTCCAGTTTACTGTGACCCTATTATGAGGTTTTCTTGGGAAGATTTTGTTCAGAGGGGTCTTATCCTTGCCTTCCTTTGAGGCTGAGAGTGTGTGACTTCCCCAGGGTCTCCATGGCTAAGGAGGGATGTAAACCTTGGTCTCTCAAAGTCCTAGTCCTACACTCAGACCAATACACAACCCTATTAGTAACTCTCACAATGTTGTTAGTAACTTTGAAACAGCGGCATTCCTTGAAATAATGCTCATTTTTTAAAAAGCAGTATTTGGGAGAAAAATGCTGAAAGGTATTCTTCTTTCTCATAGAGAGGCTCAGCAGGGAGATACTGAGCACATGTGGCATCATCCAGTGTTGTAGCACTACACCAGGCAAAAGTTATAGCTGCCAAATATTTTCCCCATGGGAGCTACTGAAAGATAATCTTACAAGGTCAGTCACTGGCAATCCTTTTCGACCTGACAGTCATTGCCCACGCAGTCAAGCAAAATGATGTAATTTATGCCAGCAAGCCCTAAGAATGATAGGGCAATTCTGCACATGCTTACTCAGAGGTAAATCCCACTAAGTTTTGAAAGTGCTTACTTCCAGGTAAGTAGATATATACATCTGGAACTACACAATTGCACTAGTTTCACATCAGTTTGTCATGGTCCAATTAGGGAATCCTGGGATTAGGAGTTTGGTAAGACTGTTAGAATTCTAGGGTAGAGAGCTCTAGTGCTATAGTCCCCTGGGCTAGAGTACTAGAGCTCTCTTTATCACAGAATTCTGTATCTCTTATCAAACTGCGAATCTCAGGGTGCATTGGAATGGAACCATGCCAGTTAAAGCGATATCAAACTGATATAACTATGTTGCCTTGATGCACCTTTAATCACAGAGGCCAGAATCCAATGGAATGCGTCTATTGATGGAAGAAACCCTATCAGAAAGTCCAAGAGGAAGTCTTTTGCCTTACTATGCAACAGCTACACACCTCAAAGCATTCCCCTTCTTTCCCTCCCTCCTCCAGCCCTTTGTGCTACCCAAAACTCAGATCTGGAAGTTTCCTAGCTCCCCAAAGCTGAAACTGAGGGCTGTGTGGTAGGGGGTGGGACATCTCCACCTGGATCCATTGACAGCACTAGCATATGTACCCACCTGGATTACCTCGCCTTCAAAGGTAATATCATATGTGTCTTGCTGTTAGATTATCTATATCAACACATTTGTAAATGGGAATAACTTGCTTCATGCTTGCTTGTCCCACAACTACTTCTCCAACATGTCTAGCGTTATGTCAGCATTCAATTGCTAGTCATTTCCTCTGAACACTAAGGTCTGTCAATGCTTGTCTCCTTGAAGAACTTGCGATTCATATCTTGTATTTAGCCCACCTAATATGAATGACTGCAATATGATAAACCAGGCAATTACGGCTAAATGTAAATTTATATCTGTTATACACACACAAACAAATATTGTGGAAAATTTCCCACTGAAAAATGTACCATCAGAAAATTTTCCACATCTTTGCTTCTGTGCACTGTATTTGCTCAGTATGCGTCTCTCTTCATGGTCTTGTTTTATTGTTAGACATTATTATATCCATTATTGGTACAGTGTTGATCATACACATTTGAACATTGTTATACCATTTGCTTACCTGATGTGGCCAATCAGCTCAATCAACTTGTGGCTGAAGAAATAGGCTGTCAGTTCAGACACGTGACTCAGGACAGAACAGACTCCAAAAAGGGTGGTCGTGCCATTCAGGTCTTCCAGGTGCCAGTAGAGAAAAGTGAACACAAACCCATACCCAAAGCCCATAAACCAAGCGACAAACAGTACAGAGCCATACTGGATGCTGCAAAGTAACTTTATCAAGTCCCAGAAGTGAAAGGACTGCAACTGGCTGGTGCTACTGCGCGTCTCATTGGAAGAATCTGTGGAAGAACTTCTATCCACCTGGGCAACCTCTGTCTCTTTGCTTTGATCTTCCTCTTCCTTGTAGTGGTTGTAATGGAACCGGAACTGGGTCGCCACAATCAAAGAAAGGGTCATCAACACACCAAAGACAATGAAAACAATCCGGTAGTTCTTGTACTCTGGAGCTTTGCAACCTTGGCCTTCCACAAACACATCAATACGGGTGGAGTCAATGCCAATTCCCACTGACAGCATGGCCAGTCCCCAGCCCAGGGAGCCCCACATCCGCTGTAGCCCATAACGGTCTCGATGCTTGCCAAGATACTGCAGAGTCACAGTGTCTACAATAGTAACTGATGAGGCACTGAAAAACTCTCCTATAATAACGACCAGAAGGATGAGCAGAAAGATTGCCTCTACTTCCTGATGGTCATAAACCAGAATGACCCGATCGGAAAACACTGTCTTTGTGGTGGCAGCAGGCGACACTGGAGCCTGGGTTGTATTTCCTAATGAGCTTATGGTATTTTTGGGAGCACTCTCAGTGACTATACCCTCATCTTGCTGTACAGGGCGAACCCCATTTCCACTTTGAGCTAATGGAAGGAAGGCAGATTCAGTATCCACAGGCACAGCTGAGCTCTGAGTTGGAAAGCTGTAGGTTGGCAGGTCTCTTTTCCCTCGGCCCTTTGGTAACGTAACTCCCATGGTAGGCAGTGCAGAAGAGATGGAGACATTTTGCAGGGTTGTTGTTGAAAAATGGCTGGCATTGGTAGGATGTACTGGTACTGGGAACTTTGGTACACACCGTAAGGTAGCTGGTTTGACAAACCCGATTCCCAAATTAAACAACACCCAACACAAAAGCGAGAAGAGGAGGACAACTTTCCCCTTTTTAAAGCGGTCTGCTACCACGCCCCAGAAAGGAGCACTGCAGAACTCAATGAAGTACCTGATTCCTACCAGGAGTCCGCTCTGGCTAGGCGTCATGCCCAGCTGCTTGTAATAGACAGGCAGCAGTGGATAGAGAGATCCATAAGCAGCATAAAATAGAAAATAAAAGACCTTTGAGACCAGGAGATCATTGTTCACTTTGACACAGTGCCTTTCAAGCCAATCTAGCTCCTCATCTGGAATGGTGGTGGTAGTCTCCGTCGAAGGAGTATCACTCTGCGCTTGCAGGTCCTGCTCCTTGGAGATCCCACTGAAGGGGTCAGAAAGCACATATTTCCTCTTCTGATCATCTTCATCATCTGTTAAAATGGCTACTTTATCATCAGTTGCCATGGCTTATGACAAGCATGAGACACGTAGCTGGCTTTCTAGACTTTAATTCAAGTAGCCTGTGGGAAAAACAAGAGCCATACTCAGCATGGTCGACAGCAAGGGAAAAGAGGTATTGTAACCCAAAACATCTGGAAGATGCCAGGTTGGGGGAAGGTAGGCTATAAAGTCCCACAAGATTTTTTTTTCCCTCTAGTGCCTTCTATATGGGATGGTCAATGTATCAATTTTCCTCAAACTGTTAGTGCAGTAACTATATTCCATTATAGGGAAAAATGAACTGAAGGATTAATAATGACTACAGGTATCTGAAATCCTTCTATTTTTCCTCAAGTGAAAGATTGAGGATTCTTTATCAGCTAGTAAGAACATTATTTCCCAACTCCATGAAGCTGATCCAACTACACAAAGGCCTTTTATCCTTTTGGATGCATGGAACGTTCCACTTTGGTTACTGCCCCTTGTGTCTCCTAAAAAGCTTTCTGGAGGATCCCCAGGTTAACATTTGAGACATTTGCTGATGTGGAAAAGCCTTTGTTGTTGTGTGCCTTCAAGTGGCTTCTGACTTATGGCAACCCTAAGTCAGATCTATCATGGATTTCTTAACAAGATTTGATTGGTGTGTGTGTGTGTGTGTGTGTGTGTTTGCCATGGACTTCCTCTGAGGATAAGTGTGACTTACCCAAGATCACCAAGTGAGTTTCCATGGCCAAGTGGGAATCCAGAGCTGGTCTCCCAAGAGTCCTAGTCCAACATTCAAAACCACTACTCCATACTAGGAATTAAAAAGGCCTAGGAAAGCCCTCAAACATCTGCTGAACACTGCACACGGCCCTTGGAATCCTGGGCTATATCTGTGCCATGGAATCAAATCCATTTCATACTAAAGTGACTCAAGAAAGTGAGCAAGAATAGGAAGAAGTAATATAGATGCTGATGGGGATCGATTTTCCTGCATGTTTCACACCTCCAGCTCTGCTTCTACAATAATAGCAAATGTTCAGAACCTTGGAAACAAATAGGCAGAGTGCACACGATTTTATAATGTCAAGGGGGGAAATTTGAAGTTGAAGCATGTTACAGAAGTAGGGACAAGAAACAAGAAGGTGAAACACATTACAGGAGAAGAATGACTGAAAGGAAAAGGAGGAATGTATGCACATTACACAAATCTCTTCAGCATTATCAAAAGGAAAAGATACTTAAGGGATTCACAAAGGCTGAATTCCTACACAAAAATTACCTGTACTCCTCCTCTTGGACTATTGTGAAGAACAGAACATATCTATCTCTTAGATTTCAGATTTATTCTTAATGTTCTGGAATGTTTGAACATCAAATACAAGTATAATCAAATACTAATTTAATTTATTTAATTACTAATACTAATACAAATACTAATTTAATTATTTAATTAATGTAATTCAATTTACATATATTCTAGGGGAAAAACAATAAAATTCAGCTCAAATACCTATTTTGAAATGAGCCATTTTACAGTCGCAGATTACTGCAAAAACAAAATGGAATTATAGATAAAAGCATAAAAATGACAAGGGACCCTGTAACAATTCACAGTTAAAGCATTATGAATATATTTTAACTGTCCTGGCTGCATCTTATAGAATATTTGGGTTTGGTGAGACATCAGAGCAGCTGCCAACTCCCAGGATTCCACAGGATGTTGCCATGGCAGTGAAATGGAATCATACTGCCATAATTGTGGTGTATGAATGAGCCAACGCACTACTACCAATTTTTCCAGAGAAGACGTCTGTTTCAATGCTGTGCACTCTTGAGGGATCCTCGGGCCCATTTACGTTATACAATTCTGGTGATGCATTCCATTTTAATTGCAACGGCAACATCCCAAGGAGTCCTGGGATTTGCAGTGTAGAGAGGGGGTCTTCAGAAGTCTCAGCCACAAAGCTGTAGCACCTCACTAAACTGCCAATCCCCAAATTCCAAGAGATGGAACCATGGCAGTTAAAGTGGAATAAACGTGCTACAATGATATAGTGTGAATGTGCGACATGACCTTTTAAATGAGGCTGTCAAAAACTGAGATTGGGACATTTATGCAAAGCACAAACATCTCTGCACCAGCACACCATTAGCATGTGATCTTCCCTTACATATGGTTGCCCATGTGACTTGTGAAGTACCCCCAATGACTGGGGATACTTCAGGTGGGTAAAGATCAAGTTAACAGCTGACAACAAGCACACCAAGAGGTGGCAGGCAACTAAAATAGTTACCACAGCTGCATGACAGACAATCTGTATGCTTTCATGCCTGAACAAACAGCAGAAGGAACTATTTTCAGTCAACAGCTGAAAAAGGAGGCTTGGATTCAAATCCTACCCCATTGTTGTATGTTGGGCAAGGCTTTCTCTCTTTACCTCCAGCCTCCCTTCTGTGAAATCTGAGTAAGAATTTGAAGTCTATATCATAGACTTCCCCACAAGGCTATAGACCTTAAAGAAATTTAGATTTAGAAGCCTACATAAATGAAGACATTAATCATCATCATCATCATCATCAAACAGCGAAGGCCATTTTAAAAAATGAAATCCTCAGTTCAGGATGTGAACTCCACAGAGTAATCCTGTAATCAAACACCTCACACTTGATGCCATTGTGTGCCTTCCAGTCATTTCCAACTTATGGTGACCCTAAGGTGAGCCTATCCCTGGAGTTTCTGGGGCTGAGAGTATGTGATGGACTCAAGGTCACCCAGTGGGTTTCCATGGCTGAGCAGGGAATTGAACCCTGGCCTCCAACATTCAAATTCCTACACTATGCTGGCTCTCCTCATAATACTTAATCACAAATACAAGCATGAGGCATGAGAATTTCAGCCTTTTCAGCGTAGCAGGCAATACTTCCCAGTGGCCGATATCCTAACATTATGCTAGTACGGAGTGATGCTTTGCCCACACAGTTCTGTATCTCTCCTTCACCTGGCCAGAGGCCAAGCCCTAGGGGGGGCCTGCTGCCACTGATTCTGCTGATTACCAGTCAGGAGGAGAGGAAACAGGGAGGCAATTCAGGTCCCTATCACACTACACTGTTACAGTTCTATTATTCTACGTTTCTACGTCCCTGGCTGCACCCTGTGGAATTCTGGGGTTTGTAGTTTGCTGAGGCACTTGGAGCTCTCTGGCTGGGAATTCTTACTGCCTCTCCCTAAACTGCAAACCCCAGGATTCCATGCAATATTGCCATGGCAGTTAAAGCGGAATAATAGTGCTATAACAGTGTAGCGTGATAAGGCCCTCAGACAACGAAGCAGCCGGTCTCAACTGAGAGTGGAAGAAAACAAGAGTATGCTCACTGAAGGAGTGCACCTTCCTTTTTCTTCCCCCAGGAGCCCTGACCAGCTGCATCTTTATCACCTGAATTGCCTCCCCACTCTCTCCCTTCCCCACTGGAAAGCAGTAGCAGCCCCTTCCAGGGCTTGACTGCTGCCAGGGGGATGTTTAGGGTGGAACACAAAGGGCTAGGGAACAGCTCTTTGTGCCCCATCCAAAAAGAGAAATGTCCACACATGTATGTTACTAACAGGATCCTGCCCTGTCTCTCTGGCAAGGTGGGGGGGAACTGGAGGACAACTGAGAGAAACCTCAGCTTTCACAAGAGGAACCTTGATAATGTACACAATGTTGTAGAAATTGTTTGATCCAAAAAGGCATTGTCATAGGAAGATTTATCATCTTAGTGCAAAATGAATGAGAAGGTGAATTTAGACCATTGGTTAGGGCTGCTTCAGATCCAGGACCTCATGTAGCCCTCAGCTTTCATTCAGGCAGTTGGCAAGAGTAGTCTATCCCTCCCATAGCAGCCTGTGTGCGAGGGAGGGAGGCAGGGAAAGAGAGAGGAAAGGAGTGGCAGAAAGAGAGGCCATTTCTGCACTACACTCTTATAGAGCGATTATTCCACTTTCAACATCCTATGGAATCCTGGGGTTTGCAGTTTCGGGAGGGGCTGGCCCCTCCCAAAACTGCAAACCCCAGGATTCCATAGGATGTTGGAAGTGGAATAATCGCGCTATAAGAGTGTAGTGCAGAAATGGCCAGAGAGAGAGAAGGAAGAGGCCCTATTCACTTTTGGCTCTGCCCCACCCTACTGCTGACTGAAAGTCCTCAACAGATGATATCCAAGAGAGCACAGCCCTGGAGAGGAAAGAAAAAGGGTTGGCACAGTTATAAACAAGAAGAAGGAACACTTGAATATCCCAATTCAAGTGCTTCCTCTTCTTGTTTATAATCATGCTAACCCATGCTAATCCCCGGCAGCAGGACAAAACTACAGAACAGTTCCCAGTATTAGATTACAGGTCCCAAATCTACAACGTTTTATAGAGGAGGAGGAGGAGGAGGAGGAGGAGGAGGAGGAGGAGGGGAGGGGGAGGAGGATGAAGAAGAAGAGGAAGAGGAAGAGGAAGAAGAAGAGATAATGTTCTGCCTCATGAGCAGCTAAATGACTGCCACTCATTCTCCACCTCCCATATATTAATACCAACAGATATTCATAGGAACACAGGAAGCTGAACTAAGCTGAGTCAGATCATTAGTCCATCCAGTCCAGTACTGCCAACTTGCAGCAGTTCTCCAGAGTTTCAGGTAGGATTTTTCTGTCCTTACTGGGAGATCCCAGGTATCCCCTGGTGGTCTCCCATCAAAGTACTAACCAAGGTGGACCCAACAGTGGAACATGCTGCCTGGGAGTGTGGTAGAGTCTTCTTCTTTGGAGGTTTTTAAACAGAGGTTGGATGTTCATCTGTCAAGAATGCTTTGATGGTGTATTCCTGCATGGCAGGAGGTTGAACTCAATGACCCTTCCAGCTCTATGATTCTATGACCCTGTTCAGCTTCCCAAATTTCATGACATCAGCTGGGATCAGGATTGCATGACAGCATACAAATGACCTTCTTACTACATATTTTGCTCTGTCATTGCATCTGATTGTATGATGAAACCTGTCCTTACCATTTCTCAGGATAATAGAGATTTCTAAGCTCAGCCTAGGCTCATAATTGAGCCTTGGCTTGTATATGGCTAGGTGATGGCTAGATGATCCTTGTGCCATACTGTGATGACTGACATTAAGTTCTTCTTAGATTAGGCCTATGTGTTTAAGGTACTAGATCATTCCTTAATTCTTCTTCACAAGATTGTCAACTACGTTGGGTCAATTGACCATATTGATCAAACATTTTAAAAGCAGTAGCTTTATTAGAGAACCCCAAAAACATCTGTTGGTCAACAACAGGTTTGGTACAGATGCTAAATCTAAAAACAGATTAGTTAACCCTTTTTGCAGATCAGTCAAATTAACTTTTAAAATACTGTAATGAATTATTACAACTGTTAAAACAGCCAGGAAATTTCTTTAAATGCAAAGAAGTCATTGGGCAGTTATTTTCTTTTGTTTTTAGACTGTAAAATCAGTATGAACTAATAGTTTTAAATTAAATAGTTTAAAATTAAATGAAAAAACAGAAATAAAACAAGGAGGATCAACTTATTTGAAATGATGATGGTAGTGATGGTGGTGATGATGATGATGACGATAACTGCATTAACACTGTTGGGGGAAAAAAAAGCTGGTACCTAAACAGTGACCTTTGGGGGCTCAAGTATTTTTAATTTTTATAGTGTTATTACTACCAATATTTGACTGCAGGTGTACAGTATGCAGTTACCTATGCAGCCAGATGGCCAACAGAACAACTCTGCAAGCTAAAGATTCTGTTAAGATGAAAGTATCACATGTTTATTTTTCTCAGTTGTTCATTATTCCAGGAAATCACACTGTTTCTATTTTTCTGCATTCGCTCTGGTGACTGGTGACACTGTGGTTTCCTACATGTGCTGCAATACAACTACGCAAACCACTTAAGGGGATTATGTTGTCTCAGAAGCTTTTCTAAACCTATAGAACTCGACTCAATAATGGATGCAGTTCAGTTGTTAAAAAAAGAAATATCAGTTAGGATAGCCAAAATCTCAAAGAATAATAAGGACTCTTGTTGGAAGTGCAATAAAGAAAGGGGAACGTTTTTTCATCAGTGGTGGGGGTGCAATAAGGTCAAAAAATTCTGGTCTAAAATTCGAATTAAAATGCAGAGAGTTCTGAGTATCAACATAGAGCTAACTCCAGAAATTTTTTTACTGGGAATGGTAAATTTATGCACCTCAAATAAGCACATCCAGCCACTGGTGTGGCACATGATTATATCAGCCAGAATAGTTTTGGCTAGACATTGGCAGAAGAAAACCATTCCTTATGAGGAGGAATGGTGGGATAAACTTCTGGAGATAGCAGAACTGGATAAACTTACCTTTATGCTTCAATATAAAACTACAAAGCAATTTTATGAAGTTTGGCATCCCTTACTCAACTATGTTAAGGATAATTCATAAAGGAAGTTGTTATTGTGTATCGGGTACTCTCGTTGCTGATGTATTTGTAATTTGTACTCGCATTAATCCGTAAGGGCTCTCTGTACAATCATGTGGAGAGAGATATTGGTGGGAGTAATTGGACAAGATTTTTCTTTTCCCTTTTTAACAAAAGATAAGAGGAACACAACCAATGTTTATGTTAAGGATACGATCAGAGGTTGAAATTTTTTCCCAATTAATGTAACAAACTGGTTTTGGCACGGGGGGAAAGGGTTTTTTTTCCTGTGGGGGTGGGTGGGTACTTTAGTCGGATTAACTATGAATTAATTTTGATTGAGTATTAACTATGTATCAGACGATTGTTATGAAAATCGACAGATATTATTTGGTACACATTATGAATATATTGTACTGGGAGGGTAATGGAAATATGTAGTTCTGGAATGTAATCTTTTTTCTTCTTTTCTCCTTTCTTTTCTCCCTTTTTTTTTAATAATAACATTTAATAAAAAATATTAATTAAAAAAAAAAGAAAGAAATATCATTTAGATAAAATGTTTAGGGACCCTCCGCTTTCCTTTCAGAGCCACTATACAATTTTGAAACAGCCCTTGCTGGTTCATGTCACGTCAAATGTTGCTGCATGAGGTACGGACTTGAAACCAAGACAACCACTTAGCTGGAAGAAAAGCCTTCTGAAATACATTCATTGTCATTAATCTGGAGTATATCTTTGGATAGATGGGTGCTACCATAATCCAATGCAACAGACGTAGGAAATGTTTGGTTCACCAGATGTTGCTGGACTGCAGCTCCCATCAATCCTCGCTGCTGTAGCCAACTGCAAGGAATGATGGGGGCTGCAATTCAGCAACATCTAGAAAACAGCTAGGTAAAATTTCACCAACATACTGGTTGGGAGACACAGGTTTTTGGGGATTTTACGTAAAATTTCTAAATTCTGAGAGGGCTATCATTTTCCTATCATTTGGAAGATGGAATACAGTCTAATTAAAGATTCTTCCTTTATAACAACAACAACAACAATCCTGTGAACAGGGTCTCTGCACTATCAACTGCTCACGCAGACAGCCTGATTCACCCTGAAGTCTATCTGCCACATCATCATCATCATCATCATCATCATCATCATCATCTTTATTTGTACCCCACTTTTTTCCCAGGATGGGACTCAAAGCAGCTTACAGATTTAAAAAGACATAGTTAAAACTCATAAAATACAAAAGTTAAAACATAATTAAGCAATCGAAAAGATTAAAGCAGTGGCAAAATTCATAATTAAAACTTAATTATTAATTAAAAAAACACAGTACCCAGCACATTTCTATTGGACAGGCCACATGTAATCATACACCAAATGACTGTCTAAATAAAAACATCTTTATCTGATTATACAGAATTTGGAAAAAGAGGGGCTCATAAGGGCTCACAGTGGTCCTTCGCCATTGTTCTGCCGTGCCATGCATTCAAATAGCTTGACCAAGGCAAAGTGTGAACAACACAAACCAACAGATTCAAAGAATAAGAAAAGAGATCCCACCTAAACATTAGGAAGAACTTCTCGGCACTAATTGCTGTTTGTGTCAGAGGGCACCACCATCACTGCCATGCCCAGTTTTTGATGCCTTTCCTTCAAGACTGTGCCTCCCTCAATGTTGGCAGGAAGAACTAACTGGAGACTGGAAACCAAGGTTGTCCCAACTGCTTGGTACAGGCCAGTGTGTAAGAAGGCAAAGTGACTGGGAAATTGCTGGGAGAACATTCAAAAAATGTGAAACTGTTTGTGCATCCTCAGTTCTGGCATGGATTTCATCTTTAATAAATGTTTTCTGGATCTTATCTATTAAGACTGCTTTCTGAAGTAGGTTAAAACAAGATGTTACAGTTTGACAACAGACTGCTTCAGGGATGATAAACTCTACTTCTTTTGAGGTCTTTAAAGCTGGATGCTGAACCTCTCAGAAGTTTTGGTTGAGCATTCCTACATGTCAAAGAGTTGGACTAGATGGCCCTTGTGGTTCCTTCCAACTCTATGATTCTAATATTCTTCCCTACAGCTGCCACTCAATTTTTCTTAACACTCGAAAGTTAGATAAAGAAGAGAATTCTCCACTGGCCTATTTAATTTCCCTTCGTTAATTTGAAGTCTTAGTATGTTTTGGAATGGACCTAGTATAGTGGAAGGGAAAACTTAGCAAGGACAAGGAGTAAGGAAAAAGAAAGAAATAATAATTCTGTATAGAGAAACAGTGTTGTGTAGTGGTTTGAGCACTGGACTATGACTCCGGAGACCAAGGTTCAAATCCTTGCTCAGCCATGGAAACTCACTCGGTGACTTGGGCAAATCATACTCTCTTGGCCTCAGAAGAAGGCAAAGGCAACCCCCTGAACAATTCTTGCCAAAAAAAAAACAAACCCCAAAAACCAAAAACCAGTGATATAACTTGAAGGCACACCACCGTAACAGCAGCAGCAACAATTCTGTATAACTCTGGATTTAGAGTTCTATCTAATGAGACCTACATTTATTTATTTCTCTCAAAGTAAGGTAGTACACATGTAAGAGCCTACTTTTAGTTTCAACGAAAACTTGAGATTCTGAAGTACTTGAACCATAACATTAGACACCATGGCTCATCTTACGAACCACAGCTGTAGGTACTTTAATTACTGGTTTTATCAAACAAAATCAGAAGCAGTTTTTCCTTATATTCAAACCTTGCACTCACCTTCACTACAGACACAGTTTTTCTGGGCTTCCAGCCTCCAGTATTAAAGAGCAGTACCTGCCCCTCTGTCTACCCTAGTCACCTTAAAACCTAAACCCTCAGTGACATCAGATCCATGGTCTTCAGAATAATCTAATTTTCACTTTGTACTCCCCTCTCTAAATGTTTAATAACACAGTTATCTATCCCAGAAGGAAGGAAGGGTACAGACAAGTGTTCCAGCCAAGAGGATTCCTGAAGGCAGGTGCAGTGATAAAAGCTCCCACCTTCCAGGAGACTAATCTGCAAAGTAAGCTACTTCCGAGATCACAAGGGTGAAAGTCCAGCTTGGAAAACAAGCCTTTTTAGATAAGCAGGGTGGAAGTAACTGGAAGGCTTAAAAGGTTGATGCCATCCTTAGCAATTCCACCAGGAAGCCACCCCCAATGTCTTTTAAGAGGCCTTGAGAAAACTTGGTAAGAACGAAGTAGGAGGATCTGTTCAAAATGAAGGTTAAGTCCATCAAGTGCAAAGAAGGTCGTTGTTTATTATCACACTGTAAGTGCTCTTCAAGGGTCTTAAAAAAAAGACCTGCACAAAAATAATAATTGCTTATCACTGCAGGTAATAAGAAGCGTTTATTAAAGCCCCTCGGAGGACCCATGCATCCTTTAGTTCTGCCAGAAAAAAAAAAGAGATCAAATACACATCCATATTTTGCTGACAAGTAAAAACCAGCTAGGTTTATATTTTCTTGAATGTGTACGTGTGTGTAGAAATTTGGTATTCAAGCAGTCAACTCTGCACTGAAACTTCTGAAGAAAATGGAATACTCATATAACAATAAATATGCCAAACAAGGAGGCTGTGAGAAGAGCTCATTCCTATCTGCTTAACAGCGTTCCTGATCCTTTCTAACTTTCTGGTTTCTTGTTCACCTTCGTCCTTCCATCCTTCCATCCTTCCTTTTGAGAGCCCTCTTACAAATTAACCTATGACACACTGACATATTCTGAGCCCCTGGGGTCAGAGCTTGATCTCCTAGGGTGGCGATCTGATGCTCTGAGCTTCCTTGAAAGGCCTCTTTCCCATGACATGCTTAGAGGTTTCCTAGTTTTTGGACAGACTTCCCTCCACTCTTTAAACTTAGAGGTATTTCAAGGGCTTAGAAATACCTCTTAGAGGTATTTCAAGGATGTGTTACCAGCAGTATGAGCTTTGACCTAACATATGTTAGAATTTCACCCTCAGGCTGAACAAGGTTCTCTTTCTGCCCTTGCCCTATGGCAAATCAACTTCTCCCATCAAGGGCAGCTGCACTCACTGCTATGCAGAGAGACACAGCGGCCTCTCAGTTTGTACTGCAGACAAAACAAGCACATTTTGCAACACAGTTTCCTCCTCCTCCTACAACACACATCTCACATGGCTCATAATCCTAGGTGCCACTAGGCTCACAAAGCAATACAAGGACATTGTACTGGCTTGATTTCTACCAAATACATTGGTGGTAAGTAGTGATACACAAGCAGTAGCACCCATATGCTGTTTTGTGTCACATCGTTTTTGTTGGGAGAGAAAGCTGCTGCCATCTTGGAAATTGAAGACCATGTACAACAGCCACAGAAAGGCACCCGTGCTTGCAAATGGTGTGTGTCATTGCCAGCATGTCTGGCTCCAAACCCACCAGCCATTTAATGAAGTACATATTATAGAAACCAGAGGATAGCTAACTGTAGTCCTCCTAATGTTTCTGGCCTACAATTCCACTAGCCCTAGCCAGTGTAGATACCAACAAGGTATAGAATCCAAAAACATTTGGAGAAGCACAGACACCCACTACTGAGATAAGCCAAGGGGAATTAATGCAAGAATTCTGTGTTACACCCAAATACTGTTTGTTATTGGCCATCCTAAAAGTGATGTTCACTCTGGCCATTTCTGCACTAGCCTGTTATAGTGCTATTATTCCATTTTCAACATCCTAGAGAATCCTGGGGTTTGCAGTTTAGAGAGGGGCTGGCTGGCCCCTCTCTAAACTGCAAACCCCAGGATTCCATAGGATGTTGAAAGTGGAATAATAGCGATATAACAGTCTAGCGTGGAAATCAAAATGTCAAATTGTTGTTGTTGTGTGCCTTCAAGTCGTTTCTGACTTATAGCAACCCTAAGGCAAACCTATCACAGGATTTTCTGGGCCTGAGAGTGTGTGACATGCTCAAGGTCATCCAACGGGTTTCCATGGCCAAGAAGAGAATCGAACTCTGGTCTCCAGGGTCATAATCCAATGTTCAAACCACTACACCACACTGATTCTTCACGTCAAATACTGTCTGCTAATCTTCCTGTGCTTTTGTTATGGTTACTGCAACACATGAACATGGATTACCCCTCTCTTCCAGCAACTGAAATTGGGATGCATGGCCACTATCAACTGAGCATAGCTATCTGCTCAACAAGATGCAACTGACAAAAGGGGGAAATTCCAAATATCTTTCTAAGGGAATAGATAGGACCAGTATTACTGGTGCTTAAGAGCAGGAGAACAGTGCCCTATTATTGATACGAGTAGGCCTGTGGTTTCAGAGGGTGCCTCAAGGGACAAGAAACACAATCCTAGGCTTGTTTACTCAGCTGAAAGTCCCTCTGAGTTAAATGGAGCTCACTTCTTAATACACATGCTTCAGAGTCTGGCCTTCCTTCCTGGCCTTATTTCCTTGGTGGAAATAATTACATGCAGGCCTGCTTAGTACAATGGTAAAGCCACACTGAAATCAGTGAGATTACATCATTGCAAATGATCTCTCTCTCACCTTCACCCACTTTCCCTTGAGGCTGAATGTATTACAAACAGTGAACATAACACCATGATCCCATGCATGCCTACTCAGAAGTAAGCCCCACTAAGCTTAATAAGGTTTATTCACCAGATTGGAATGCACAGTATTACGGCCTAAAAGACAGGTTTAAAGGCCTTTGCATTCACCTTTGTGAGAAAAATGAAGTTTCCAGTTTAAACTGTTATACAAATGGTTTGCATGATAAAAGCCCCAATATTAATCAGAACAGTAATGCATACCTCTCTAGCAATATGTATTATCGTAATCCATATTTTAAATATTTCATGGAAGCCTACCTCAGCTGTGACTTCCTCAAGCCACTGCTGTCTGAAATTAGTGATTTGCCAAAGCACTACTGTGACATCTATGCAGTTTTTCCTCTATTATTACCTCACTGGATACCATCTTACCCTATCTGCCTCTGATCAGGGGAAAAGGAGGCATGTGGGTGGACTATCAGATAGCTGACAGGGGTATAAATTTGGCAGCCTAAAATGTGTATGAGCAAGGCCTTTTGTTAAACTTTGGAACAGTGCTAAGCAGGGATGGCCCTAGTGTCAGGTTGAATGAGGCACCAACCTCAGACTCTGGATCTCAAAAAAAGGCACCCAACAGTTGTTTAATTGATTTATTTTTTCTAAGAGGGAGAAAGAAGCTGGAAAGATTTCCTGCCTCTGGTGCCAAAATAACTTGCTTTGCCTTAGGTACTATGACTTAAGGGTGGAGATGTTATTTCTAGTTGTGCCTCAAGCCACAAAATGTCTTGTGGTGGCCTTCACCGCATGCTTGTGCAGTACAGATGTTCTAAATCAGTCATGTGACTAACTCATTGTACTAAAAAAAAAGATGTGGAAAGAGAGAATGGGGAAACTGAATTACAAAAGACAGAGAAAATTCTACGCTGCCTGTTTCGATGACAAGTGGGCAATTCAATTGGAGGTTTT
Organism: Cyclura pinguis; assembly: GCA_030412105.1. NCBI lineage: Eukaryota > Metazoa > Chordata > Lepidosauria > Squamata > Iguanidae > Cyclura > Cyclura pinguis. Next base: position 210,085,498 of record CM059599.1, read on the forward strand.
CCATAAGAGTATGCCATGAGGCTGAATATCTAAAATACACATTTTTCTATTCTGAAAGAGGCTGCAGATCAGAAGGTGCAATATTTTGAAGGACCAGGCAGTGCTTATGGCAGGCTGGCTCTTCAGAGTGGAAGAGCATGATATGTTAAATATGCAGCATGCCTGTCTTTTTTTATTGCGAGGAAGCATGCACTGCCTCTGTTAAAATCAGGACCACTATGTGCACGTTGGACAGTAAATGTGTCTAAAGTGTTGGATGGTTAAAAATGCCAAATGCTATTTGTAACACATTGCCACAATCAGTTTTCACACAGAAGATGACTAAGAACTCCCTACTTCGTGGCCATTTGTGGATTGCTGAAGACTAAATCTGCTCTATTAATTTATTCTACCTGACTTGTGCTGACTTCTGAACTGACTGTAATTGTTCGCTTTCTGAAAGACACCAATGTTTAATTGGATTTAAATTTTGCACTGAATACAGTAATTATGGTAGATAGTTTTTCTGCAATGTATTTTATGAATTTTATTACTGCTTTTATTAGAGTGGTGGAGGCTAAATACACCCATATGCTTCAAATTTGTTATGAGAACTTAACATCTTGCTCTATCTTTTCTTTAATTTTGTAAGCTATTTTGAAATATTCAGCTGGAAATTGGAGGGTACTACATTTAAAATAGACAACCACCAAACTTCAAGAGGTATTCTACATCTAGAAGTACTCTTGAGGGCTCTTAGTACTTTCAATCTAGTTAATACCACTGTGCTGCTATTGCTTCTTTTCCTCTTCAAGAGACCCTGGTGAAAAATGAACCAGCTAAGGCAGGGCAATTACATGATGACAGACTTGCCTGGGAGCACCCTGGAAAAGTAAATTTGAAAAAGGGAAGGGACAGTGAGGTAAAGGGAGAAGTCCCTGTTGAGGTGGACAACCCAAAAAGGAATTTAGCCACTGTACTAAATTCTGTAAGGGGGGGGAACTAGTGAGCTGCCTTTGGTTCACCAAATAATTCATTTGGGTTTAAGGGAGGTCTTTCCTGGTCCTACCCAGAGATGCCAGGGAATCAGCTTAGGACCGTCTGCATGCAAATCATATGACTTGCCACAGAGCTACAGCCCTTCCTTAACCACAGGAAAGCTCAGCAGAAGCACAGAGCTGTATGTGAAAGGCGTCTATGTGCATATAACAGCCTTTTCTTCAGAGCAATGCAGGATGTGTGAGGCAGACCTACATAAAGCCTCCTCAAGTCTCATTTGAGGAGGGTCTCTTTTGAGATCATCACAGTCTTCCAAATGACATGTGACAACACTCTTTATTAGTGTTATTAGTTAGAGTTCTCCACTGGGCCACACCAAAAATGAATTTTGTGTATGCTATACTGGCTTCCTCCACTTATCTGACAGGTTAGAGGCTAGAGCACTATCAGAAAACAGAATTGATTGAAAAGCAGAACCCATGTACTATACTGCAGGGAGCATGGAGGACTTACGGAGGCTGCCTGGGGACCCACTATGTGAACACTGCTTCCAGAGTCTCACAGCTGGCTTAGCCCCATTTTTCCCCCCTTAGCTCACTTTGCCAATAGTGCACGTGTGCAAGCATTCCAAGACAGCCTCCGAAGGCAAGAAGAACTGATGAATGAGTAGAGCCCCCATTGAATTAATGGAGCTTGTCTTTAGTTTGGAAATGTCAAAAGAACAAGTTGTCAGACAGTGGAGTGTCAAAAGGTGGAGGCTTCCTGAATAACCCATATATTAAGTTGTGCCATTCATGTAACACATACGTTTACAAATTATCTCTTAACCTAAGCTCACAGTTAGGATAGCAAATGGCAACAACCTTCTCCACAGGTTGTGTATTACAGCACTCAACTCTCCAGTGCAAATGGGCTATTTTCTGAACTATCAGCTTTCATTTTAAGAAGTGCCTTAAGCAAAATCAAGATAAAGAAGAGCTCCCTCTTCAAAGCCAAAACATATCTATCTAGACATTACAACACAGTCACTTATATGTCGCCCCTAGCACAAATTGACTCAATGATTAGATATGCCCAAATTGCCAAGGACATCACCCGTGCAGGAAGATGGAAGGGGCAAAGATGTTTTATCAGTCTCCAAAAACATCGTAAGATTCAAATCCCACTGAAAAAGTCTCATGTTACAACACAGCTGGGCAAGAGATAAACTCAAAATCAAAACATTTGAAGAGCAGAGCTCTGGCCCTCAGCAGATAAGATTAAGAGAATATGCAGCTTCTGAGAGGTACAAGAAGTACACAGATAGAGTATAACAGTTGTATAGGCAGATCCCATCAACCTGGCATTCTGGTCCAAACTTGGTTAAGCAGCCTCTGTCAGATCAGAAACATGGGATGAAGCCACTTGTTTTCCTCTTGATCCCCAACAGCCCTCTGGTAGTCAAAGGTATACCTGGAGGTTCTGTTTAGCTGCCATTGTTGACTTCCCCTCCCCTTTTACATCCCTCCTTTCTTCCATGATGGACCTCAAGAAGATTTAAGGAAGGTCCCCAGCTCATTTCCCATCTCTTCTGAACCCTGCCCAGGACCACATTTGCTGAAGGTGCTACATCCATGTTCCTTCAGCACATGCCTTCCAACCATGACTAACACCCCTTGATAAAGGACCTCCATATATCTAATCCTTGTCATCTAACCTAGCAGGCTTCATCACCTCTTGCAGCAATGAATTCTTTAAGTTAACTGTTTACCTTAAAAACAATATATATGAAAGGATTTTCTTTTGGTTGGCTCTCAGGCCCATCAGCTTTTATGGTCCTTTTCAGAACACAAAGTTGACCTTGCTCAACCTAGCCCCTTCCAGACTGCAACTCTCATCAGCCTCAGTATGACAAGCCCTCAGTTGTAGAGGACAGGATTGTAATGGTCAGGAGAGACCCAAATTCAGGAACACTGGATTAAATCATGCTTAAGGCAAGCACCAGATCTCAACTGATCTTGGAAGCTAAGCAATGTCAGCTCTGGTTACTACCTGTATAGGAGATTGTCAATGGATACCCAGGTGTTGTGGGGTTATATTTCAGAGGGAGAAACTGGCAAAACCACCTCTGAGTATTTCTTGCCTAAGAAAACCCTGTGGAATTCATGGGGCTGCCAAATATCAACAGGCAACTTGAAGGCACATACACACAGTAGGCTACTTTCACTAACAACAGTAACCTCAAGACTGCTCACTTTCCCACTTCCTCTAACTGCAAGGAAATGTGAAGCTTTTAGTTTTAAACTAACCCAAATTTTTCATCACGTCCAAATTGGGGGGAACTCTGTTAATTTAAACTATGATTTTTTTAATAGTATAGGATCAAATGTTGATCTAGGATTATTTAAAGAAACCACTGTTTAAACTAGTTCAATTCCTCCAGTTTGGATACAATAAGCTTAGTTTAACAATGGCAATGGATTCCTCCAATGTCCTTCTAGCTGCTGCATTGGAAGGGAGGGGAGAGCCACCACATGTGGACCAGAAACTTGCTCTTCCTGGCTTATCAAATAGGCCAGAGGGGGACTGGCTGAGTGAGTGAAAGGGGTAGTCAGTGCCTCCTTGCAACAAGGCAGCATTCCAACTTCCATAAAGGAGACAATTGTGAGACCCTTGTTGACAAAGCCATCCCTGAATCCCTCTATAACAGATAATTATCGGCTAGTGTCCAACCTAACCATTTTGGGGTAAGGTATTGGAGTGTGTAATGGTCTCCCAATTCCAGGGGTTTCTGGATGAAAGAGATTATCCAGACCCATTTCAATCTGGCTTCAGGCCTGGCTTTGGGACAGAGACAGCTTTGGTAGCCTTGGTGGATGACCAATGGAGGGAACTGGACAGGGGGAGTGTGTCCCTGTTGGTTCTGCTGGATCTCTCAGTGGCTTTCAATACCATCAACCATGGTATCCTTCTGGGCTGCCTTGCTGGGATCGTACTTGAAGGCACTGTTTTACAGTGGCTCTGCTCTTTCCTGGAGGGGTGAACCCAGAAGGTTCTGTTTGTCCCCCATGCTATTTAACATATACATAAAACTACCAGGAAAGATCATCTGGAGTTTGGATGGTGATGGCATAAATATATTGACGAGCTCCAGCTCTATTGCTCCTTTCTACCTCTTTTCCATTTCCATCTCCATTTCCATTCATCCTTTCCACTGGCAGACTCTCTCTCTTCATATGAGCTGGCCCAGGCTCTGAGATCATCAGGAGAGGATAGTCTCTCAGTCCCACAAATGTCACAAGCACAGTTGGTGGGAACACGAGACAGGGCCTTCTCAGTGGCTGACCCTAGACTCTGAAACTCCCTTCCCAGGAAGGCCATAATAGCCCCCTCCTTTTCATCCTTCCATCAGCAGGCTAAAATCTTTTTATTCAGGTAGGCTTTTAACACAGAAAGTTCTTAAAGAATGGACCAGGGGTACTGTACTGTTTTCACTGCTGTTTTTAAGACCTTTTTTTTTCATCTTTTTAAAACTGAAGTATAGTTGTTTTAATACTTTAAATAGTTTGATTCTGTTTTAAAACTCACTTTTTGTAAGTTTTTAATTGTGTTGTTCTTTTAAAAAGTGAGCCACTTTGAGTCCCAATTTTGGGAAAAAAAATGGGATATAAAGAGGAAGAGGAGGAAGAAGAGTCTCAGCCCAAGCTTGCTGCTTCTGGTTCACAAAATGCTAAATCATGGTTTAGTGTTACACTCAAACTGGGCCAATGACAACTTCTGAGTCTTGCTACTGAGAGGAAGAATGCTTCCTCCACTCCATCATTTTTAAAGTATCTCCCTGTGCCACTTCTTTTCTTAACTAAAAGAGTCCAAAAGTTTAAACGTATTCATAGAGCAAAAAAATGATGTTTCAAACTAAGGCCACTATACTGTTATGGTGCTACTATTCCACTTTCAACATCCTGTGGATTCCTGGAGTCTGCAGTTTGGGGAGGGGCATTTAGAATTCTCAGCCGAGAACTCTTTGGCCTCAGTAAAATACAAACCCCAGAACTCCACAGGATGTTGGAAGTTAAATAATAGCACTATAACAGTGTAGTGTGGACATGGCCTAAATTATTTTAGTTGCTCTTTTCTGTTCCTTTCCCTTTAACACTATATCCCACTTTTATATACAACACACAGTTTTTTTAAGCTTAGTTATGTCACAAAGGTGTAGACGTAATTTAGAAACACAATGTCCTAACATGGCACATCAGCAAAATATTAAATATAGCCAAGAAGCATCCTATTAAAAATAAAAGCTGGTAAGCACGCACGGGAACTTTTCAAAATACTGTAGATGGAAGATAATGTAATTAAATATTAACAGGAAAGTTGAGAATCTGGGAAGAGAAGGCCTGTTGTTGAAATATAGGCTTCCACTACTACAAAATTAGACTTTTCCTTTAATTTTTCCAGGTAGAGTTTCTAAAGTACATCATTCAGCTCAAGAGAATGGAAGAGAATGGGGATCATTCATCCTTTCTAGCTCTTAACTCTCTTCCTCCCCTCACCAAATATCATGCGATTCTCTCTCTCATTCTCTCTCTCTCATTTTCATTCTCCCTCTCTCTCTCCCCTGCCCCTTCTCTCCCTGCCTTCCTCATTGCCACTTTCTGCTTTTCCAAATCCAGCCAGTCACATTTGCATATCACACAAATTATTTGCTTGCTGTAAATATTAAACAAGAGTTGACTGGCACATACAGATGCACCACTGATTTCCCATGCAGAAGCACTCCAGGTTTTGTTCTCCTTGACAGAATGCAAGTGGAGGACACAACTTGCAGGTTGAAGCATTTTGTACATCCCCCCATCCCTTTTCTTTATTACTTTTTCTCCTCACAGAGCTTCTGTGCCTTTAACAGCAACAGGAGATACAGATATTCAACAGGTATAGCTTTTCTAGAAATGGTTTTTCCACAGGGTTTCAAATCATACTTGAGGCATCTAAAATTACCGAACTGCATCTATGCTCTATGTTAGGATCCACATAACATTTATTTGTACGCCATGGTAAAGCCTATGCTCAAAGCAGCTTACATAGTAAAATCAAGCAAAAAAAGTTACACAACACACTTTCAGATAATTCAATAACTATTACAATTCAAGGTTTAAATAATCGTACAAACTAAACATTTTATAATAATAAACGCTAAGATTCCACAATCCATTAATAATTAACAGTGAGATCTAATTTTAAAAATACTGAGAGAAATCTAAATATCACCCTTAGTAGCTGAAGTCAGAAAGGACCACTGAAGCAATTTAAGGAAAGTGCTTCATATGTCCAAAAAACACCGTCATTATTACTGATATGATATAGTAAGAGCAATGGCAGAAATAAATACTGCCTCTCTAAAGTACCTTTCCTCTGAGAAGGAAACTGGCTTCTGGTTTACGGTAAATGTGGGTCTGGGTACAAGCTATCTCGGAACGTGGTTTTCCATTTTTTACATAATTCAACATTTTTCCTTTCAAAAATCTCAATAAACAGCACAATCCTACACAGGTCTATCCAGAAATTAATTGCCATGGGTACAATAGGGCTTACACCTAGACAAATGGGTGTAGCACAGCTTGCAAAGTAAAAGATCTATATCCACATTTCATATCATCACCTCATCATACACAGAATAATCTCCTCTTCCCACACAGGCAAATCATTAAAAACCTGCCATCCAGATAAGGAAGAGAAGTCAGGAAGCACTGGAAAAAAATTCTCAATACCTAGCTCTCTTTTACTTATGATTAATATACATATATGCATATATGGGGTCAGGAAAAGATAAGTTTCTCTGCACCAGACTGTACATCAGTATTATTCATGTTGTTCTAGTAGCAAAAAGATCAGAAATTAAAGTATTTGTATCTTTGCCCTCTATAGCCCCACCCTGCAAGAATTTGGACTAAACTTCAAAGCTTCCAGGTTTGGAATAGGCTTTTTATTCTTGGGGATATTGCTTGTTTCCAAAGAACTATCTTACTCCTGATTAATTAATCCATTTTTAAAACAATGGAACCACAAAGTGTATTAAATTCATTTTGGTCTGGGTTAGACGCAATGCTAAAGCATAGTTGAACATTATAAGAACAAACTTATGTGACAACTGAGTTTGCATGCTGACATCTTCTTCCCTTCTAGCACAGCTCCCAGGAGTTTGGAAGCTCCAGTTTGAAATTCACCAACCAACACATACTATGCCATCCAAAACCAACAAACGGTAGTCAATTTTAACTACGGTTTGTTGGGAATCAAACCTTAACCTTAGTTTAAGAAGCTGGATTGTTTCAACAAACCATTGCTAGGATTAACCACTATTTAAGTTTCAGATGTAACACTGAAATATCTGAAAGGGATGCAGATACTTCCAAGCTTCACCTTGTAATGACACCAAAGGAGGAGAGGGAAGGGTGCATCAGTGAGTCCCAATTCACTGTGGCTCAACTTCATAACACTATATCTCAGTTTAGTGTTATGTGCAAACCTTTCTTCTGAGTCCAAGGCCTTATTCAGACAGCAGCTTCCCATGTCTGTTGTTCAGCACTGCAACATTTCTCATTGTAGACTTTTGGGGAAGAACAGCTGTTATTTTTCCTGCCTTCTTCTCAATAAGACCAGGAGGCCAAGGGTACAGATCACACGGCAGGCTGTGCTGGTTTACTCTTATTCACTCTCATTTGTATGAACTTGCATGAACTGTTCACTGGCCCAAACGAACTGTGTTTACGCTATAGCACTACGAAATGCTTACAAATGCACTCTCAGCCTTCTTAAACTAATGGCATCTGGACCTTAACAGTATTTCTGAACCTCATGGACCAGATATGAGAAAACAGTGATTGAAAGAACTGATCCGATTATTCACAGCCTACTCCCCACTCTTTTCTTATGTGTAAGTTGAAAGATGAATTAGCCCTTTTAGCAACCTCCTTGTTGGTGGCTACTCCACACCACTAGAATATGTGTCATATCCCACCGTGGGTAAGGGAAACAATTTTGCAAGATTTACGACAGCATTTGAGCATGGTGTAGTAAGAGGTAGCACGCAGAAGAGCCCAGGTCCAGTCCTTATTACCTCCTGGTAGGACTGAGGAAAGACTCCTGTCTCAAACCCACTTAGCAAGGCAAGGGTGAGAATCATGCAGTCCTCCAGATATTATTGTACCGCTGCTCCCAGCTTTCCTCACCATTGGCTAAGCTTGCTAGGGCTACTGGGAATTGCAATCCAGCAACATCTCGAGTGGAGAACAAGTCCCACTCCTCAGTGAGCCAAGCAGATCCATGAACTGCCATGGTTTAAAGCAGCTTCTTATCTTCCTAAGGATCTGCTGTCGCTTGGGGTAGGCTGGCAGTCTGCCAGTGTTTTAAAGGCTAGCATCGACCACCTGGGTGCCTGCTTGCTCCTCACCACCCATATTGTGATGTGATGTGAACAGGTATCACAAAAAGAACTGGTCTCTTTTTCTCCTTGTAAAGGACTAACCCAGTACCACCCAGTTAACTAGGATGCACGACATAATGTGAACTAACATGGACAGCTCCGTCCATCTTTCCAAGGAGAACTTTTCTTCTAGTAACAGTGAAAACAACTGTGAGAGTTTTTCAATCATTAAAATTGATCCACCATTTCAGCCTCATATCCTGGCTTTTAATACACCGCCAACACAGACTACAATGTATTGGTTTCTGATAGTTGTAAACACAGAGTATGGGTAGGGACAGTCATTTAGGCTGCTAAAAATAAAAACTCATTACAGGGCTGACCTATTTGAATGCTATGACTATAAAAATGCTACCGGGATTGTCGCTGGGAGACAAAATGAGGGCCCTAGTCCCCCCATAAAAATTCTCCCTCTCCCATGAAAGTTTCCTTCAGGCCCCTCAGCACTGCAGAAAGTGAGACTTAGAAAATCGTTCACACCTACAACTGTTACTTTTTGCTGTGTCTGCAATCTGTTGGTAACTCTGCCTGCCCCTTTTCTTTAGATGCCTAAAGTGTATTTCTGAATGCTCATGTTTTAAGTTACTGCCATGCTAGAATTTTGGGGATGGAAGGAAAATTTTATTTAAGATGGTAGAATTCTTACTTTGGAGGAAAACCACCCTCATTCTCCCCACTTCGCCCTGCCTCCCATAGCTACATCCCTGAATATTACACTCATCATTACACCACTAAAATGAAAACAGAGTGTGCATCTGTATGGAGGCAGGAACCTGTATACTTTCATGCTCCTAAAGTGCATTTCTGCTTCTACTGGGAATAAATTCTGGTGGTGCTTGCAGTGGCCACGGTAAGAGACGGTGTTTCCTTTGACTGAGGGTGTGAGTGTGCAAAGGAGTCAGCGTGTTTGTGATTGGCTGCTACTGCCTCCTGCGGTGGTGCCAATAGCAATTGCCCAATTGCCTCTGCCTATGCAATGCTCCTCTTTCCAACTGACAATGACATTTGCGGAAGTCCCCACCTGGGTGATGCCGGCAGCAGCTTGGCACACCACAGAAACAAACAAGAACCACGATTTATTAGCAACCCTGCTGCCCCTTGGGCACCAGCAGGAGAGAAACTAATGCTACTGCCTGACTCATTTTCATTACATATTCTTTTTTAAAAAAAAATAGGTACACATACACGTTTAAAGAATGTTTTGAACAAAGCTAAACAGAAGGGATGAATTATAAAGTGAATGAAAGCAGCAGCAAGCTAGTTTTCAAGCGACCAGGCTGCCATCCAACACCCAACTGCATAGGAGTACATCCTGCTGAACACAAGGAGACTTATTTTTTGAGTTTGGAGACCGCTGTGGTGTTAAAACCTCAGGCATCAAGTTTTCAGAGAATAATGCTCAAAGGCTGCCAACCCATCTTACAGTGTGTGTGTCTGACACACACACACACACACACAGAGAGAGAGAGAGAGAGTGCCATTAAATTCAAGGAGCTTTGTTAATGTTGTGTGCCTTCAAGCTGTTTCTGACTTATGGCAACCCCACGCCAAACCTATCACAAGGGTCCTCGGGGGCTGCGGCTGCGTGATAAGCTTTATTTCCAAGCCAGCACGGCTACAACTGAGTTTAGGGAGTTTACCCACAACCCTAATTTTTAAAAGTCATTCTGCTGCGTCCAGAACCAGGAAGCTTTAAATCCCGTGTGCGCGCGCGCGCGTGTTTTAAAGGTGGGTCTTCCTCTTCCCTTACTTAACGCACACACACCGGGACACGTCCTGAATACATTCTAACCCAAGTCTACGATTGTGACCGAGGAACTTAGTCACGTTACACGACTCGGGCCTCTCCACCAAAAGGCGCAGGAGCCCACCCTCGAGTCTGACAACAGACACCCCAGCGCCCCCTCCCCCGGCCCAGATCCGACGGGACACCTCTGAGATTGTCCAAGGACCGTCGGCCACACATCCCAAAGCCTAGAAGGTCCCCCTTGCCTGCCCTCTCCCGATACCCCCCCCCCGCCGTGGATCTACATCGCCTCTCCCGCCGGGCGCCGCGGCTCTCGACGTTTCTCCCCGGGCTCGACGCGAGCCGGCCGACAATGTCAAACGGAGGCGCAGCAGCGGCACCCCGGCAGCCCCTCCGCCGGCTCCGCCCCGCCCCGCTCCTCTCCCTCTCCGTCGTCCTCCGCCGAGCCTTTTGTTCTCCGCAGGGTGGGAGGGGCAGGGGGAGCCGGGTCTTCTCCTCCTCCCTCTCTTTCCTCGCCCGTACGAGAGAGACAGACGGACTCACCTCAGTCCTGTGAGGGGCGCCGAGGCGGGGCGCCGGGAGCCGCCGCGTTCCCCAGGCCAACGAGGGAGAGGCGGCGACGGCGTCGGGCGCTGCTGCTGCTGCTGCTGCTGCTGCTGCTGCGGCTCCTGCTCCTCCCGCCGGCGGTGCTCCGAGCGCTGTGCGAGCCTCGCGCACCATCTCCCGCGGCCGCCGCGCCGCGCCTGGCCGACGCCGCCTGGGCGCGCTCGAGCCGAGGGAGCCGCCCGCCCGCCTGCCCGCCGCACCCTGCACGGCCCGCCTCCCGGCCGGCGAGCTGAAGGAAGCGCAGCCTCGCCCCGCAGGACTGCGCCGGGGAAGTCGAGCTGGGAGGGGAGGCAGGGCCCGGCCGCTGTCAGGTGCAGCCCAGCCCCGCTCCTCCTCCTCCTCTGCCCGCCCCCCAGCATCTCCCAGCGGCGCGCCTCCGGCTCAGTCCCCCGCCCGCCCTTTCCCTCCTCCCACCCCGGGCGGGCCCGGCTTCGGCTCCCTTCGCCGCGGCAGTCCGCGCCTTCTCGCTCCCTGTCGCCTGGAGCCTCCGCTGGCCGTTTCCGCGCTAGGCTGTTACGGTGCTATTGTTCCGCTTTCAACATCCTATGGAATTCCGGGGTTTGCAGTTTCTGGAGGGGCCTCAAGCCCAGGTTTCCCCAGGATTCTATAGGATTTTGAAAGTGGAACAATAGCTCTAGAACAGGCTAGTGCAGAAAAATGGCCTCTGTCAACCAGACCCACCCGACCATATTCCGCAAGAACAGTTCTCGGATTTTTATTGTTTTAACGCGGGGAACCTAACGGTTGGACTCTTCACCTGAAAGCTAAATGTTTGCTATCCTCAGAGCCCAGTTCTAGGGATACAATGCTTTGCTCATTTTCTTCCCGAAGTAGTTTTAGCGATTTTGTTCTTCTTGCGAGAGAAAATTCTTCTTGCTTCTGTTCGCAGTTCACAGTTTCTTCTGCGCAAAGTTTACACAAGGTATCTATCTATATATCTATATACATACAAACACACACACATGCACGTACAGAATACATTGAGGAATACTGTTTTCTATGCAGGAAAAGCTGTTTTCTAGACAAAACCACCACACCAGACTTTTGGGCAGAATAAGTCCTGAACTGCAATGATTTCCATCAGTTCAGGATTCTTCTGATCACAGTTTATGGGTGCTTGGGGAACATCATTTTAGAGAATTTTCAAACATTCTTTCCCTCCTTCGCCAGTTCCCTCTGAGAGGAATCAGCTTCTCTAGCATGCTATGAGATAATTTGTTTATGTGTGCGTTCAGTCATGCCATTGCCACCCATACTAAAGGGGTGTTCAGACTCTGCAGTGCCATGCCTAAGTTGTGCTGGGAAAAGGCGGAGAGAATCCAGGGAAACTCATGTAGGAAGGAGGATGTGTAGTGCATATGTTGAGTTTATCTAGAGATTTCTTCTGCAAGAGGGTTCTTTTTCTTCTGGGACAGTGCATCATTGATGCAGCTTTTAGAAAAAGCCTTCTTGCTCTTGTAGCTGTTTTCTTTATGGAGACACAGTACTGTCTGCACTTTTTAAATTCAGTCTTTGACAAGGGGGTCTAGGACCTATTCAAGAAAGGTGTTTTTTTTTAAAAAAAAAAGTAAGTTAAGAAAAAGAAAACTAAAAGGTATGACTTCTATTGGATTGCATGAGTTTAGAAAGCACTACAATCTGTTTGTAGCAAGACAGCTTCCATCCTAAAAGGTTTCAAAAGAAGAAAGGGATAGATAATTTGTGACTGAATTTAGATAGGCTGTCACTGAAAAGAGAGTATTAGATTTTTTTGCACCCATGACCACCCTGTTCTGCTGGCCACCTGAAGCCTTGCTCCAATTTTCTGTTCTCCCCTGTTTATCTGAGCAGTATCATTTGTCTGCAACCAATTAGGAAGACAACTCTTGAACTTTGGTTCTTTCCCACTTTCTCCCCAACTGCTCTGCCTATCTCTTTCCAGTTTTGCTTCTTCCAAATTCTTCATCTCCATTTATGATGTCCACATGTCCTGGTAGCTGTCCTTCTGATATGCCATGTCCTCTTTGTCTCATGTTCTACTCCATTTCGATCCTCTTTCTAGAGTATTCACTCTCTCTCATTGTCCATCCATCTACTCAGTTTTGTCTTTTCTTTCTTCCTCATACCCTCTTCACCCTCCCATCTCTCTCTCTCTCTCAACTCCTCTATGATTCCCTTCCTATTCTCTTTCTCTGTGTCCCTCCTTATTTCTACCCCATCTGTTCTTCTCTGTCATCCATCACTTGCCCACTCCTCCCCTCTCATTTTTTGTATGCCCTCCATTTCCTGTAGACCTCTGCACCACGATGTGTGTGTCTGAAATGGGCTTCCTCTTTCTGTCCCTCCCTCCCTTCTGTTCTTTCTTGTCTTTGTTACCATCCCCAACATCCCCATCCTATGGGATGTGCCTTTTGTTTTCACACTTGGACATGTTTATGGCTGGAAATACATGACTGAAGCCACACACTGACCAAAGAGTGTGTTGCCAGACATGCTCAGGCCATAAGTTCAAAGAAGAGTAAGTGGAAAACCTTGGCATCAAGTGGCTCAAACTAATCTCTTCCCCGATCTCAGAGCTTTGCATTTTCTAACAGGCCCAGATAAGACAATCAGAGACCATCTTTTTTGGTCTCACCCTACAAAGACCTTTCCTACATGCCGTACCGATCCAAACTTCAAGAGGTTATCATGATTCCCATAAATTTTGTCACTCCAGTGTCAAAGCAATCACCTATTCCAGAACCCTTTGGTCAGTCTCGTGAGAAAGTTTTAGCCTTTGCCAGAACAACCCCTTCAGGACAGGAAAAAGAATATATAAACCCCCTGACTTCCAGAAAATTGTAACATTTTGGACTTAAGATGTGGCACCTAGGTTGCTGTTAGTCCGTGCTACCCTCAGGTGCTGTCTGAACCTCTCTGCTTTGACCTTTTTTCTTCAGGACTGGTAACTATCACCCTTTTTCACCACTAATCTTTCTCTATCCAACCTTTCACACTTTATTTCCCAATAGCCTTATATGGTTCTTGAGAGTGTCTGTTTCTTTGTGTCTGTGCTGTCATTTCCAATAAAACATATTGTTTAAACTGGATCCTCCCTGCAGTTAGCACTGGTATACATAGGTGGAAAGATCTTGCCATTACCCTCTTCTTGCAAGCCTCCTCTCAGCCATAACTTCCCCAAATTCTAAAGAGAAGCTGGCATTGTGGGTGGACCCCAAAGTCCCCCACTTTTTAGGGTTACATCTGTCATGCTTTGCACTGCTTACCATTGCTGGCCAGGGATAGCAAGAGAGAAAGCAAAGAGAGAGGGAATGTATTCATAGAGGGACACAATGTAGCAAACAAAAACACTGTCCCCATATGCCCTAAAATTACAGCAGCCCCTCCACTTCTGCAAAGGTGTGGAGTACAGAACCCTTGTGAAAGTGGAAAAATGACAAATAACTCCCCTTACCATTCTCTTCTGGACTCCCTGCTCACATTCCCTTGCCTTTTGCCCTGGTGCTCATGCGTTCTCTGAGCCCAGGCAAAAGGCAAGGGAATGGGGGGGAGGTACACATACACTATCCTTTTCCATGCGTGGTGCCCTCACTCCCATTCCCTTGCCTTTTGTCCACGTGCAGAGAAGGAAGGCACCTGCTCCAAGGCAAAAGGCAAGGGAACAGGGAGGAGGAGAAGAGAGGGCATACACGCACCTGGCAAATAATGAAATTTGTGAAGGTCAAACCTGCAAATGTGGAAGGAAGACTATACTGAATTTCATTGAAGGAAAAAATCTATTATATTCTCACTCAATTTTTTTCAAATGTTGACATTAACATAATTAAGAGTCATAAAAAGATCCAAAGAAGTCCTGCATTACCTTTGAGACTAGCAGAAAGAAAGACATTTCTAGAATAAGTGTTTGTGGACTCCAGTTCCCCTCATCAGATGCATCCTCGGCTTAATCAAGTATCTGCTGAAGTGGACTGCAGGCCATGAAAGTTTATGCTAGACATTTCTTTCTCTCAGTCTCACAGGTGCTACAGGATTCCTTTATACCTTTTTATGCTGACACAGACTAACACAGTTATACCTTTGAAGAAGAAGAGTCAGTTTGCTGGTTCTTGTCTCTACCCCAGTATAAAAGCTCCCTCTATTATAAATGAAGTAGTTTATAAAGATGCCACTAGACTCTGACTTTATTTATTCATATATTACACTTCATTTATTACTCTTCTGGAATTTGTCCCCATGAAAGGACAGGGTTCTTTCCATTTGTATAAAGAGGGAGAGGAGCGATGGCCAGACGCCCTTACTAAATAAACTCTGGGAGTGCCCTGGCAGCCACGGAAACACAGCTGGTCAATCTTTGCTGAGTGAGACCTTGCAGGGAACTGCAAAGAACACAAAGCAGACTTTGTTCTCAAGAGGAAGTGACCTTAGATACTGATTATGTTAAATAGCACAGGGGATCTTCTTGGCCAGATTTCTTCAGAAGAGATTTTCCATGGTCGTCTTCTAAGGCAGAGAGAGTGTGACTTCCCAAGGTCACCCAGCGGCTTTCCATGGCTCAGCAGGGATTGGAACTAGACCAAACACTCAAACCACTATGTCATGCCACTCTCAGGCTTTTTCAGTAATTTTTTAAAAAAGAAGAAATAAGGGGGTGGGGCAGACAAAAGGGTGCAGTCCTCCCATGGAAGAGGCATGTGCAGTCTCTAGTCCTCTGACAGTTACCTTCCTCTGTGACAAATAAATAATCTATTTTGTCATGGCTCCTGACCAGAGTTTTTAAAAGTTACTTTTTGGACTACAATTCCTAGAATTCCCCAACCCAGTAGGAAATAGTTGCATGGGGAGAACGCTCAATGCCTTCTCCTGTGCCTTCCTGGCCAGAGGACCTAGCCCTTCTACCGTTATGAGTACCAGTGGTATCATATTTCCCTGAGCTGGAACAAACTGGGGATTCAGAATGCAGCAAGAACACGTCAGGGAACCTGGCAGGCTTTGCCAAAGAGGAGAGACCCTCCTTAACTGTCAGTAGCCCCCAGTGCCTTCCAGTCCTTATTAAGGCAGCATCAGTCAGCAGTGGGAGCTGTCCAAGGTCCTGATTTCTGCTTTGACTTGAACCAGCTAGACGTGACCTTGCGAACCTGAAGACCCAAACAGAATAGTGGTGTTCACCTCTGACTGCATAGTAGGTTTAATATGTAAACCATGTTGACTTTTAATGAAAACTCTTCTTCAGTCTCTGAAGTGCAACTTTTAGCCTTCAATCAGAAACTGAAATGAGCATACAAAGAACTGTAGCCATGTAAGCTGCTAAAGTGAATTAGATTTGCTCTCAAAAACAATGGATATGATGCTGTTTGAGTATTGATAAATTATATAAATAAGGAATCAAGAAATATATCTAAGGTTAAGGATAGGATTAATCTGGGAAAATCTTATATAACAGTGTCTTCTTTTTTTTAATAGAGTTACTTATTTGTGAGATAAGTATTAATAATTATATGCTCTGATAAAGAGGTGAGGAAGAACGATACCACCTGATAAGCTGCAACTGATTATACAATTGTACTGTATATAATATGTAATTTTTTATTTGCTGAAATATTAATAAAAATTATTCAAAACAAACAAACAAGGAAGTGTCTAATATTATAGATCCTTTGTTTAATAATTTCCCCTGTCCTCATATTAACATTCTCTTCAAAGCAAAACATTTAGAGACCCCAAGAAAACTTAAAGGCCTTGTTGTAACCTCGTTCACTCAGATCCTCCCAGAACACAGAACAACTGTCAATTATTTGATGTTTTGACAGATGATGTCACCACTCCTGCTCTGGGGGGGGAAAAAAAACATCCTGAAACTGTTCTCATCCATGCTACCTCCTCCAGTTCACTACCATTTCTCGCCAACTGTAAGGCACACTGCTCCTTGTTTTATATCTAGAAGTAAAACATGCCATCTGATCAAGGGTGACTATAAAAGAAAAATTAGCAAAGGCAGGGGAATGAGATGGACAAGTGGAAAGAGTGAATGAGTGACTGATATAGAGTTTCGGTTGGGGAGGTTTAGTGGGGAGTAACTGAGGTGGGTAAAAAGAAAAGATGTAAGGAAAAGAATGGTACAGGATAGCACTTGAAAAGGGAAGTCAATTATGCTGGGTTCACTTATTAGATAGAATTAAAGTTTCACATTTTTATTATTTATACTATAACTCCCAGAGTCCCCAGACAGCATGGTGAGTCAGCATGTTGGCTAAAGTATTCCTGAGTTATAGTCCCCAAAAAAGTAAATTTTCCAGATTCTGGATAAATCTTTTATTTAAAAAAAATATAGCAAAACTTTTGGTTGTTGCACTCCATAAATAAATGTGTATACTAAGTTCCATTCTTGAAGTGATCTGGTCTGTGTAGGTTCTAGGATGACCTATCCCACCATGTGACTTTGGTTTATACACAGCTAAGAAAAGCCCTGTTTTCTAAAGCCAGCAGATACTAGCAGGAAGAATTTACTTTACATAAAGCTACATAAAGCTATGTAAATTACATAAAGCTATGTAAAGTCCAGACATGGGGACATGCTGGAATCCTTATTCAGTGATCTTAAGGAGGCACGGCCTTCTGCTAGATCTCTGAAATGTAGGAATAGACTATGAAGCTTTGCTATGGGAAGGAGAAAGGAAATGTCACTCCCTGCATTCAGTGTCCAGAAGCTGACTGGGTTGGTTGTTATGCAGTGCTGGCAATCTGAAAACAGAAGGATGGCTTGGGGGTTCAAGGAAAGCTTTACAGCACATACAGCTTTGTTCTCTAAAAGAAGAGAATATTTGAAGGTGTGGCTATCATTGTGGCCACCCAAAGCAGTTGTTTCAGTCTGTCTAATAGCAGGGTCTATTCCAGAGGGAATCTCAGTGATATTGATATTTAAGTCTGAGCTTGAGCCTGGACTGGGCCTTCTATTTGCAAGATGCGGTGGCCAACCATAGTTCAGATTTATTTATTCATTCACACACACACACACACATACATATATATATGTATATGTATATTGTCATATGTCTTCAGGTTGACTCTACCTTATGATGACTGTTATCATAGGGAGGTTTTTTTTGGCAAGATTTATACAGACAAGGTTTGCTATTGCCTTCCTCTGAATTGCAGAGAGTGTGACCTGCCCAAGGTCACTCAGTGGATTTCCATAGCTGAATGGAGATTCAAACCTTGGTTTTCCAGGACAAAGTCTAACACAAACTACTACACCACCCTGGCTATCTTGGGAAACTTTAGAGTATCAATAAAAGACAGAAAATTGTGGTTTAATTTTGTGTGTGTCACAATGGCTAAATGAGTGGGATATCAAATAGATTTCTTTTAGTATCTATGGACACTGCCAAAATGTGAAGCCTATTCGTGAATATGTAATCTTAGCCAGTATTATTCAGATATATTCTTAGGTTTCAGAGATTTGAAAGAATCTTGCTTCCCCTTTGGACTGCTACGAATTAAAACAAGTTAAGATTCGGGATAGCGGGGAGAGCATATATTATTTTTTTGTTTTGTTCTACTTAGCTGAGATTTGACAATAACAGACAATAAACCAACTAGATAGGGGAGAAAAACCTGCTGCAACTGGCAGGAACTATTGGGACACAAACAGTGGAAAAATTGTATTGTGCCGGGAGGGGGATGTACAGGGAGAATGAGCAAAGATGTAAGGAGAGAGATTTGTAAAGCAAGCCACTGGGGTAAAGTTTACAACCCGTTGTTTTTGCTTTACTATATGGAGTGTCCTTTTACAAGGCACAAGAGGGGCTCTGAGAGCCAGCATGATGTGCTGGTTTGCGGGTTGGACTATGACCCTGGAGACCAGGATTTGTTTCCCTGCTCAGCCATGGAAACCCACCTTGGGGTTGTCACATACTGTCACCCCCAGAAAATCCTATGATACTTCCATCTTAGGTCAGAAATGACTTGGAGGCACAACAATAATGACAACAAGAGCTACGTGGCTAAGAATTCTAAAGACCTCTTCCTTAACTGCCAATCCCAAATTCCATAGGCTGCTGCCATGGCAATTAAGGTGGAACCAGAGTGGTATAACTGTGCAGTGTGAAAGGGCTCTAGGTTAGATCTTAATCTGTTCCTGCAATGATCTTCTATTGTTCTTTTTAAGGCCTATGGCAGTCCTAAAACACTTATGACCAACCAGACCAAATGTAGCCCAGCTGGCCTCTGCTGTGCCCTCTGCCAAATAACTTGGCAACTATCTTTTCTTCCTTACAGACCAAACCAGGCAGGGAAACTCCACCTCTTGCAAAATTCTTAATGTCTACAACTAAAGGAGTTGCTATTCGTTGTTGGTGGCTTGCAGATTGCACAGGGCTGGTTTATGGTTTCTTTATAGCCTAAAAATTACAGTAGTGATTCTGAAACCACTTACCTATGATGTGTTGTAACAGAGTTGTTCTTATGGAAAAGGTAACTAAACTGCCTCAGGCGCTCACTAAAATTGGTTAAACAGCAAGAAAATAAGGGCAATATTTTCCAGTCCTGCAGAAAAGGAGATGCTCATAGAATCATAATCTGGAAAGTTACTTTTAAGAAGAATGATGTGTTCAAGCCATCTGTAATTGACCAGTAGTAAGATGACGCTTTGAGTTCCAGAGCAATATTCTACCACTTATTTTGTTTATTTCATTTGTATCCCACTTGGTTCCAAAACTGGGGCTCAAGATGGCTTAGAACATGAACACTTATAATATTATGTTATCATGTTAAAATACAATTCAGTTAAAATCAATTTAAAAGATTTTTTTAAAAAAAAACAAAAACAAAAGTACAGTATCCACGTAAAAGCTATTTTCTCAAAAGTCGATCGGTTGCTAAAAGGTTTACTGGAACAAGAAGAATGTACATTTCTGATGGATTGGTTAGGCCTCATTTGGAATACTGTGTCCAATTCTGGCCACCTCAATTCAAGAAGGATATCGACAAGCTGGAGCGTGTCCAGAGGAGGGCAACCAAAATGATAAAGGGTCTGGAAGCCATGCCCTATGAGGAATGGCTTAGGGAGCTGGGTATGTTTAGTCTGCAGAAGAGAAGGTTAAGAGGGGACATGATAGCCATGTTTACATATTTGAAGGGATGTCATGTCAAGGAAGGAGTGGGCTTGTTTTCTGCTGCTCCAGAGACTAGAACAAAGAGCAGTGGATCCAAGCTGCAGGAAAGTGGAATATGCTGCCTGGGAGTGTGGTGGAGTCTCCTTTTTTGGAGGTTTTTAAGCAGAGGCTGGATGGCCATCTGCTGGGAATGCTTTGGTGTGTGTTCCTGCATAGCAGGGGGTTGGACTGGATGGCCCCTGGGGTCTCTTCCAACTCTACGATTCTATGGCCATTTCCGCAAGAGGCGAGGAAATGGCCCCGTGCTGGTACTTACCGGACCTCTTGGCTCCGTGCTTGGGTCCAGGCTGGTCTGGAGCAGTGCGTGGCCGCCGCTCCGCACTGCTCCGGGGACGAAAATGGAGGCTTCCAGTTGGTCGAGGCTCTCCACACCACAATGTTATACCATTATATTCCACTTCAATTGTCATGGCAACATCCTGTGGAATCCTGGGATCTGCAGTTTAGAGAGGGGCATTTAGAATTCTCAGCCAGAGAGCTCTTTGGCCTCAGTAAACTACAAATCCCAGAATTCCACAAGATGTTGAAAGTGGGATAAAGCACTATAACAGTGTAGGGCAGAAAGTCCCCAAGATTACCATAAAGATGCTTTACAAATCTGCTTCAAATCAATTTGGAAACTAACCTGGGGAGCCCTAATCATTGTTAGCATCAGCTTGCACCTATTGCTTGAGACAGGTCAAAGCAAGCTATGGACCTGAGAGGGAATTCACACAGCAGAGAAAACTGCAGTATGTTGCTATGCCCCTTATATGGAGACTATAAATCCTCCAAATATATTTCAGAACTAGGGGTAAAAAGTAACACCTAAATCCAACATTGCTCTGGTAGTGAAGCAGCATGGCAACAGAACTTTATTCATCTTTGAAAGCCTTAGCACTGCCAGAAAACCACCTCCAGAGAAGGTTTTTAAGTTCACAGGCTCCTGCAGTGCAGCAGGGGAGGTCGCCTCTTTCCCAAATCCACTGCTGTTCTGTAGGCAGTCCACTCTTACATTACCACTACGGGTAATAGTTTCACAGATTGTTACTAAATTCAATAGATTCAGTGGCGGAGCTTGGAATGTGGGGAGGGGGGCAGGGCTACAGCACGAGAGGTGTGGCTACTTTGTGTGGGGCATGGCTGCGGTGTGTACGGGCATGGCCAGGGCATGTGGAGGCATGGCCAGAGCATGTGGAGGCATGGCCAGGGCACATGGGGGCATGGCCAGGGCACATGGGGGCGTGACTATGGGCCAGGATGCCCCAAAAACATTGCCGCCCAGGGCGAACTATTCCTCCCACCTCCCCGTCCCTATGCGACTGAATAGATTCCTTCACAGTAAATGATTTCTTCTCCAGTTCTGGAAGCTCAATAATTGTGTGTGAAAAGTAGTACATCTTTGGGTGTAAGAAGATTCCCCCACCCCAAAAAAGAGATCATAGTCCTCTGAAAAGCTGTATGAACTGTTTTATTAACCCCAGAGCTCAGGACCCCAACCTGTCTTACAGAATACATGCTAAAGGCCATTGTTGTTGTGTGCCCTCAAATCATTTCTGACTTAGGACACCCTTAAAGTGACTCCACTGTGGGGGTTTCCTGGCAAGATTTGCCTTTGCCTTCTTCTGAAGCTGAGAGAGTATGACTTGCCCAAAGTTACCCAGTGGTCTCCAGAGTTGTAGTCAAACACTCAGACCACTGCACCATGCTGGATCTCAATAAATACAGATTATTCAGAATTACTTAGCTCCTCATAGCAATGAATAATTATGTATATCTTCACTGGTATACTTGTAAGTCTATGGCGCTGATTTATATACAGTGTGGTAGAAATTAGTAGTAAAACACAGGAGTATTGAAAGTGAGTCACCATAGGACAGGCAGCTATTCAAAAAAACCCCAAAACAAAACCCTAAAACGTTATTATAGTAATTCTATTTGGGGTTGTAAACAAATTCTTGATCCTTCTTTCCATCCAAGTGAATGTTACTTTAAGTATTTTTACCTCCATTGTGATGAGAGACAGGATGGTACAGTGAAAGCCACTGAGTGACCGTGGGCACATCACACGCTCTCAGCTGGAGAAAACCCTGTGACAAGTTCACCTTTGTGTTGCCATAAGTCAGAAAGGACTTGAAGACGTACAACAGCAACAACCTCCATTGTAAAGATATTAGTATTTGACCACTGAAAAAAGGGCAAAACCTTCAGGTTTTACCATTCCATTTCTGAAGATCATGGGATTTGTCTACCAGATGTGGCAGGCTGCTTTTTGTTGTATATGTCTAGCCACAAGACTTTATTGAAGATATTCTGTTCTTGGCAGAAGTGATCAAGATGGCAGTGGCCTTGCAACTCCAAACACATTTGAATGATTTTTATTACCTGGATTGATTTCAGTTGGGCCTTCAGCCAGGATGTAGGACTAAGCCTCTTTTGGTTGCTTGGATGAGTGGTCTATTCCAGGGAATGGTAGATGGAATCCAGTCCTACCAGTTCTTATGGTCCTCTCAATGCCTTTTGATACCATTGATGGTGATACCCTTTTGGACCACCAGATGAGGCTGAGCACTTGGGAAACTGTATTGCACTGATCTGATGCTTCCTGTCAGGTGGTCTGTGAGGCAGTGTTGAGGGAGCACCATTTGCTGCCATGGCCATTGGCCTATGTGTCCCACAGAGTTCTGTTATTTCACCCCTCAGTAAAACTAATGGGAGAAGTCATCCAGAATTTTGGAGTAAAATGCCATCGCTATGCTGAAGACACACAGTTCTTTTAGTATTGGTGGTGATGGCTGATTATTTCACAACTCCAAGGAAACACTCAATACCTTTGAACGTTACCTGAGACCCAGTAATGGAATGGATGAGAGTGAACAATCTGAGCCTAAATTCAAACAAGAAAAAGGTAGTGTTGGCCAACAACAACAACAAAAAAAGTCTGGCACAGGAATTTGGAGTTGTGTTCTCTCCCTTGAAAGATCAGACTTCATAGTTTGGGAGTCCTCCTGGATTCTTCACTTTTCTGGATTCTCAAGCTATAGTGAGAAGTGTGCTTGCACAATTATTTCAGTGTGTCAGGCACAAGTGCTCCTGAGTTCTTCTAACCTGGTTTAGCAACCATAATTCATGCTTTGGTTACATCACAGTTTGCTGCTGCAATATGCTCTGATGGAGCTACCTTTGAAGAACACCTAGAAGCTTCAATTGGTATAAAACATGGCAGCAAGGCTGCTAACCAGTGCACAATATTGTTATCAAATCACCTCAGTTATTGAGTGAACTGGATTGGCTGCCATTTGCTCTCCATGCTCAATTCAAGGTGTGCTATAGGGTCTGTGTGCCTTCAGGTTGCCTGTTGAGTTATGGTAACTGGGTGAATTTCATAGGGTTTTCTTAAGCAAGGAACACTCAGAGGTGGTTTTGCCAGTTTGTCCCTCTGAAGTGTACAGCCTGCAGTACTTGATATTCATTGGCTGTTTTCTCATCCAAGTACTAATCAGGGCTGACCCTGCTTAGCTTTCAAGATCAAATGGGATCTAGTGCTTTCAGGGTAGTTAGGCCTAACTTGCTATAAGGTTTAGGGTCTGGTTATCTGAGGGATCACCTGTATTGTTACAAACCTGCTCAATTATTAAGATCTGCTGGGAGAGAGCACTTTTGAAGGCATCCTATCTTGCTTGACAGGTGTGCAGGAAAGGGTTTTCTCTTGTGTCACTCCCAAACTCTGGATTGCACTCCCTTTGGGATTGTAACTGGTCTCAGTTCTTTCTTCACTCAGGAAGACAGGAGACATCTTTTTCATTTGCTTTTCAGATTCTTACAAAGCTGCTTTTTGTGTTTGAGGCCATTCCTGCCCTACACTGTTCCAGTGCTATTATTCCACTTTCAACATCTTGTGGAATTCTGGGGTCTGTAGTTTACTGAGGCTAAAGAGCTCTCTGACTGAGAATTCTAAAGGCCCCTCCCTAGCTGCAAACTCCAAGATTCCATACGACGTTGAAAGTGGAATAATAGCACTATAACTGTGTAGTGCGGAAATGGCCTTATTATTGTTTTATTTTCTGGCTTTTCTGTTTACCAATTTGGTTGTTTCAGAATGTAGAAGAGAAATATCTTAAATCACAAATAAAATAAAATAAAACCTACTATATGTCTTGCTCCATTTACTACAAGGTAATATTTCTGTGAGACTATCCTGATTCTCAGCTTTCGCATACATTTTACAGTCATCCCTCCACATTTGCTGGGGTTAGGAGCACAGGATCCCTGCAAATGTGGAAAAATCGCAAATATCAGTGTGTGTGTGTGTGTGTGTCTATGGGAAGGGAGCTGAGGCATGATGGGGAGAGGGGGCACCCAGGATCCAAACCAAATCAGGGAAAGAAGAAGGAAAGGAGGTGGGCTGTCATGATGGCCCTATACTTCCTCTCTCCTGCCCATCTCCTTCCTTGGGTGTGCAGGGACATCGGGAGAGGGCTTGTGGAGCTGCAAAATCTAGCTGTGAGCTGTCCTTAGCTGGTCTGGCAGCAGCTGGTGGAGGAGAAGGAGGAGGAGGAGGACAACGATGAAACTAGAGGTGGGTTTTTAACAGGCCTTCTTGCCTAACTGGAGCGGCTGAGAGGGAAGAAAAGAAGTGCTGGGGGAGGGAGGCAGGGATTGGAAAAAAACTTGCAAATAACCAAATCTGTGAAAGTCAAACCTGCAAATGTGGAGAGCCGACTATACTTTGTTCAGATATTTGATTATTTACGTAAAATGTAATGGTGATCCTGACAATAAGTCACCGTGCTTGCCATGCACAGGATTGCTATATAACAGACATATTGTTACCATGTTCTGCCTTTAGGGAATGCGTTGGTATTACACTTTTAACAGTTGAAGGTTTTTCTTAAAGAATGTAGACTCTGGAGCTGGAAACACATCCATTTTTTTCCCTTACAAGTCCAAAGAAAATCACCTGTTTTTGTTTTTGTCTGTGAAATGGGAAGGGCTGAACGCATTAGGGTGGGACTCTGCAGATAATTGGCTTTAGTGTCCAACTGTCCTGGATAAAGAAAAAGCTGTGCTTAAATGAAAATGCAGAATTCCTGTTGATGCAAGCAACTCTCATAAAGAGAGACATTTATTTGTAATACCAGAACATATTGTATGTGAGGATTTCCAATTCAGAATCAGAATACAACAGATCAGAAAAACAACAGGCTCTGTTTTTGTGCCTGGAGCAGCTTGACATGAAGAAAAGCATGAGACTGAGATTTTGTTGTCATGGAAGGATGAACTTGGAAAGTTTTTAAAAGTAATTAGTCACCTTCATAGTTCCAAGAGGAGGCGAGCAGGCTTTCTTATAGTTAATTTTATTTTAAAAAAGCAACCCATTCCTATATCTCAAAAAAGCCTAAAATTATAGGCCTAAATGCAATTATTAGTACTCACTAGAGCAGGGTTGAGCAACTCTGGAATGGTAGGGGGGCAATTTCGAATGGTAGGGGGCTGCATCACACCTGCTCCTGCCAAAAATAAAAATAAAAATACTTTTTTGCCCTCAATGCTCTCTAGAGGAAAACAGGGCATTTCAGCCAGCAACAGCTGCCCACAGAGCTGCCAGGCCTATAAATAGGCCTGCCCAACTATTGTCTGAAATCTCACAAGACTGGACAAGATCTGGTGTGAAATCACGCCAGATCCCGTTCCAAGGCTCATAATGGCCCTACCATCATGAGACTTGGGCCATTTCCACACGGGCTTAAAGAAACGGTGCAGAGCGTCCTCCAAGGAGGACGTCTGCACCTGGGAGCAGACTGGGTCGGACCTACTTAGTGTAGTTCCACACCTCAGCCCGCTCCGGAACAACCCCAAGTGGTCGTCCAGCGTGCTTTTGAAAGACCGCTTGAAACAGGTCTTTCAAAAGCACAGTGTGCGCCACTCTGTTCCAGCGCTCCGGTGCAGATTTGCAGGCTTGCACCAGTGCAAGCCTGCGATCTGCTAGGGTAGGGCTTTAGGCTGGCGAGCTTCAGCAGTTGGTGGAGAGCCTCGACCAACCGGAAGCCGCCATTTTCATCCCCGAAGCAGTGCGGAGCAGCAGCCACGCGCTGCTCCGGACCAGCCTGGACCCAAGCGTGGAGCCAAGAAGTCCAGTAAGTACTGGCACGGGCGATTCCCTCGCTCCGTGCAGAAATAGCCTGGGTTCAGTCTGGTCTGAGCTGCCACTTGGAGCAGATCGATCACAGTATCGGCTCCCTGAAGGGTGCTTGGTGCAACACCACCTTCCTCAAAATGGCAGGGTGAGCATCCCATTTTTAGGTCTTAGGAGATGTCTTTTTCAATAACAAGAAGTGAGGAGAAGTCATTTCCTGTTCACTTTCTGTTTCAAAAAAAGGCTTCTCTTGGGCCTAAATTGACTTCAGGTGGGCCAAAACATTTTGGGAATGCCCTCCCACTCGTAGAGGGCATTTTGAGGCAAAATTGATTTTTTAAAAATCCCTCTGGGGAGCCTCTAAATGTGGTGGAAATGCCTCCCATAGTCCCTAGAGGGTTTTGGAAGGCATCTTGAAGTAAGGGAATTTTTTTGGAAAAAAATTCAAACATTTTGACCCTTCAAGGAGGCCCGGAGGTTCACAAAAATGGCCTTGGGCTATGCACACAGCCTACAGGCTATGTTTCCAACTCTGGAACTAGAGTAATTGAATGTGTGGAAATCTTGTAAATCAATCCTTATATAACATTCATTGATTCAATGAGTCGAATCTAGTTGTGACTAACATTTGAATTTAACCCACAGACATTTTTAGCTGCTTGAAAATAGCTCTGAATGCTTCTGTCTGCTGGCCTGTCTGGTATAAAGCACACTATTCTCACAACCACAACAGAGCACACGGCAACACTTGAACCCTCTCGTATTTCTTTGCCACCATTTAGCGGCCCCGTGGTCTGTGGCTATAAAAGCAGTGGAAGTCACTGTAGGTATGCTGCAAAAAAGGAATGGAGTTATACATTCATTCATTTATTTATGTTTGTTTGTTTGTTTCTTTATTAATTATTAAAATTCGCACTTTTTAACCTACATATTTGCACTTGACATATTTCTTTTTTTTTTCATTGTATAAAAGGAAAGGAAAAAAACAACATATTTCATTATCTCTATATTAACCTTTTTTTATAAATACTATAAATACTATCAATACTTATAATGCTTAATTATACAATCCTCCATTTTCTCTATAATTCATTTTGCCGTCTTTCACTCTTTCACTTCCTACTTTCTTTTACTTGGCTTTCTTTCTATCTTATATCTGTTACCTCTGTACCTAATGATACTGTTGACTGGCCTCTAACGATACACTTCTTAGCTTATATGTCATTTTCGGCTTCCTCTCTTTCATATCTTGATCGATTTATTCTTCTTGACAAATCTTTACCCAATTAGTCTCTATATATCTCTTAACTTCCATCATTTCGTTATGTTTTTCTACCCTTCTTCCTCCTTTCATCGCTCATGATAGACTTTCCCAGAGAAACATAGGAGTTATACTTTTTTGAGTTACAATCCTGATATGATGTAGTTATGTCTTAATTATTGCAAACATGAATTAATTGCCAGTTGTAACTAGCTATTTCCAGTCCCTAATGGTGATAAAAGAATTGAGATATGGACAGGTGTGGTGGAAAGATTTTGACAAGTTGAACCACATGGTGGTTCCAAACCAGAACTGAAGGCAGAAAAGGCCAGATCACTACCCTGAGACAGACTAAAATCCCTGTACAATAGATCATAGAGTTATAAGCAGCAACTTGCTTCTGTGAGTGATGGAATTTTTTTGGGGGGGGTCAACAGCACTTATACTGGATTTGATTTCCTTTGGAAGGTGGTTAATGGAAGCTCATAGATATTTTGCAATATTTGTATTTGTTTCCAGATATACAGCGAGCACTGGTGGAAGCACAACAAAATTCTCTTTATAACCATTTGGAAGGTGAAAGCTGCAGGCTGCTAGTAGCTTTTCTCACCTTTGTGAGCAACAGAGCAACAAATTACTGTTACTGGTAGCAACAGTAATTTGTTGCTACCAAAATTCCTTCTTCTACATAACTAGTAATTTTGTCTTCCTTTGCACGGTTCGGTCAACCTCTCAGAGCAGCTATGGTGGGTACATCCAACCTCCATTGGTCATTTCAAAGTGAAAAGATTTGTCATGTCAATCTTTTCCTGGAACCAGGGAAATCCTACTTTTTTGCTATCTGAAGCAAAGGAAACAATGCCCCACTCCACTTTCAGAATCTAACTGGGCCAGCAGTTGAATTTGACTTCTGAGCTGGTGATCAGATAATGTCATGATGACCCAGGAATTCAGCAACAACTTCAACACAGACTCAGAGTTTGAGGAAGCAGTGGCACCAGTGGAAGAGACACTGGATATCTGACATGCTTGAGAGGCCTGACTCTCTTTCCCTTGAGCCTGAATACTGTGAGCCCAGGTAAGCTTTAGAACCACACACTGTCTTCCAAGAGCTTCCAGATCACTGAGTTTAGTGTGCCAAAACTGAAACTTTTTCGAGGATTCCGAGAGAGAAGGGGAATGCTGAGCCTTGAAACAAAGGTCTATCCCTTTAAGGACTCGCTGTGAAGAGGTATATCCTGGAAGGAAGAGTCTTGGCCAAGAAGGTATAAAAGAGCTCAAATTGAGCTCCATTCCTTGTCAGAACAAGGCATTCACTTGGAACACTTCCAGGTGCTGTAGTCTCTGCTTGAGCAAGACATATAGGGTCCTCTGCTATTTCAAAGGTAGCAGGGTTGTGTAGGGCAGGGGTCTTCAAACTTTGATCCTCCAAGTATTTTGGACCAATGCCCAGAAGTCCACCTGTTTTGGGGTTGGTTAGGGATTCTGAGAGATGATGTCCAAAACCAGTCCTCCAGAAGAGTTGACCCTGGTACTCTTTGTAGTCTTCCATCCAAGGACATATTCCTCTCTTTGTGTAATTCACCATATTAACCCTGGAGGACTGGGTGCTCCTAGGCTATTCACTCAGCCCAAGGAGGATAGTCTTTAAGGAGAGATTAAAAAGGAACTACCTACATGGTTTGTTTTAGGCTTCTTTCTGCAGAACAGAGCTGAGGCAATGATAAATGTTTAATATCCAGCTATTACAACTTTTCATATGGAGCATGGTTGCTCAATATCCATGGAGATTATTATTTTTCTTACAAGATGAAGGTCACCCTCTAAGGTCCATAGATTTATTGATTCAGCACTTGCATAATTCAGGTTAATTTCTGTGACTGCTACAGGCCCAGAAATATTTTTAGACAACAGAACCATATTTACTGGCAACATACAGGTTATCTGCAGATGAAAGTCCTCACTAATTGGAACTGCAAAGGGGTAAAAAAAAGGTTACTACTGAACAAATAAATAGCTAAGTTGCTATGTGTTGCTTTTCAGTTTCAAACCAAGAGTCAAAACAGGACCACTATTGACTATGCAGCTTGTTGCCTGGATATTTGCTGGAAAAAAGAGCAAACTGTGGCACAAGCCAACTTGCTTTGATTACAGGTTGCAAGAGCATTTTCACCAGCATGCTCCATTGAGAAGTTACTCTGTGGTGGATGGAATGTTGCTCACTTTTTCTTTTTTCTTTTTGCCTCACTGAGTTTTTCCTTAGTAAAATGTGTGCCTTCAACCTGTTTTAAATCTATGTTAAAACCTGTCTATGCATTGTTTACAGAAAACCATTTGCACCTCTAAGGCCATTTCCATACCGGGCTTCTAAAACGGTGTAGAGCGACCTCTAACGGAGCTCTTCTACACCGTAGAGTGCTCTGGCGTGGACTACTTTTCGTAGTTCCACACCAGAATCCACTCAGGAGCGGCGGGAACTAGCCAGGCTGTGTGTTTTTTAAAAACCTCTTTTTCGAGGTTTTTAAAAAGCATGGAGCGCGCAGCCCCGTGCCGCTCCGTCGCCTGGCTCTAAAGTGGATTTGCAGGCGCGCGCAAGTGCGTGCCTGCAGATCTGCCGGGGGCGGGCTTCCGGCTGGCGAGCTTCTCCGGTTGGTGGAGAGCCTCCACCAACTAGAAGCTGCCATCTAGGACACTGGAGGAGTGTGGAGCAGCGAGCTCGCGCTGCTCCGCGGGGCGACGGACTTACCCGGCTGCGGGTAAGCTCCGTTTTAGCGTGTTTTCGCCCGTTCCCCCCCCCATGTGAAAAGGGCCTAAGGCATGCAAGTACAGATTTTGTATATTACTGATAATGTAAAGTATGTGCCTTCAAGATGCCTGTTGATATGGTGACTCCATGAATTTCATATTGTTTTCTGAAGCAAGGAATGCCCAGAGAGAGTTTGCCATTGCCCATCTCTAAAATATAGCCATCTAGCATATATACCCAGTGTTGCCTGGGATTTTATTTTCCCATAGGTAATACTTGTTAGAAAGATTTGAGATCCTGTGTGTCTAATTCCCCAAACTCTCTTGTCCAGTAACTTTTCTCCATATTCCCCAATCCAATCTGTATTCAGAGTTATTAACATGCAGAGATTGGGTTCCTGAGGCAATACATTGCCCTCCTCCTTGCTGCTAGGCCTCATATCCATAGCACCCAGCCTATTCAAGGCAGACACAGTTGACTGAGGCCCAAGAGCTCTCTGGCTGAGAATTCTAAAGGCCCCTTCCTAAACTACAAACCCCAGGATTCCACAGAATCTTCTTAGGCAGCCAATTATATGAGGTCTTTGCCCAACACAGACAAACTTTGACTTTTATATATTAGATAGCATTATACCTTTTGTTGCTTGGTAGAATCTCTTACTAGGACTAACCAGAAGTGACCCTGCTCAGCTTCAGATATCAGATGGGGTCTGATGCCTTGAGGGTATTTAGGCCTGTTTCTCTTTAGAGAAACTAAGAAATGCTGGTGATAGTCCTTTCAAACATAAGTAAATCAAAGATTTGATTATTTCCCAGGAGCCCACTGGTATGCTTGCTTGTCTAAACTTTCCTTACATCCTTACACTTAGAGGGAATCTTGCAAATAGTCAAGCAGTTCCATTTATAGTCCCAAAAGGCACTTAAAGATTTTTGGAGCAGGAATAAGTACTGGAAAGCACATGTAATAAAGCAACAGCAAAAAGGAGACTAGGCTCCACATGCTTATGGATAGTCCAAGTTTATTCTTTAAAAAGCCCAACACATTTCAGCCTGTTTTATCAATCTATTTATGGTATGTATATGATTTTTTATTTGAATAGTATATTTCACTATATGAACTTGGAAATATTGTATATTTGATATACGTGTGTTGCTCTATATTATAAGATTGTAAAACTGATACATATATTTATGTATCTATATTAGAAACAGACCTTGAAGAAGGCCAATTAATTTATAAACAAACTCAAGGTCTAGAAACCCTTCCCTAACACCTGATCCAAGGTAACCTTGTTTCTCTGCATCATACATGATGCATAGAATATAGACCTCTAGATGCTGGACTATAGCTCCCATCAGCCTCTAGCTAGGATAGCCAGTGCTGAAGAATGGTTGACGTTCCAATCCAAGTTTTGCTACCTTTACTCTACATCAACTGTCTTCTGCCAGACTTTCTATGATGTTGGACTACAATTTCCACCAGCTCCAACCAACATGCCAAGTAGTTAAGTCTAGTGGGAGCCCAGAAATCTGCTTCACTTGATTAGTATGTATATGGGGAGGTAGGTGCAACCTAAATGTTTTCAAGGATGCTGTCAGCTATTTTTACTCTATATATTCCACAACTAAGGCCATTTCCACACTACAATGTTATAGTGCTATTATCCCACTTTCAACATCCTGTGGAATTCTGGGGTTTGTAGTTTATTGAGGCCAAAGAGCTCCCTGGCTGAGCATTCTAAGTGCTCCTCCCTAAACTGCAAACCCCAGAATTCCATAGGATATTAAAAGTGGAATAATAGCACTATAACAGTGTAGTGCGGAAATGGTCTAAATCTTGGCACTGAAGAGAGACAGTGTGTCTGTTCCCTCACATAAATTATCCTTGGATGTTGGCATGGTCCCCAGAATGAGGGGCTAAGTCCCACCCCAAAATGATCTGACAAAATTGGATGACTGAGACTTCTATGTAGTTGAGCCTACATGGGAATGTACAAGAACTGGAAGTATTATAAATGATCACGCACTAGGAAATATTGACAGCGATTATGGTTGAGCCCTCCTAGGAATAATAAAGGCTGCCTCCTGTGCACACTTATTTGAAAGTAAGCTACACTAAACACATAAGTGTACCTTCTATGTACGCATTCTGCCTCTAAGTGTCTTCATAGCTAAGGATGTTTGAATTATAATGGACGGAAAGAATAATTTGCCCTCCCTCTGCAAGTAGGAAAAATTAGTAACACTCTGCTTCCCAGTGTTGAGTCACCTCACTTTAAAAACAGTTCTAGGATCTTCAGATGTTGTGTTTATTTAGGGATGATCTCTGTGAGGCCTACTTAGATACAACTAAATTCACCTCAGTTTCTTAGGGAAAAATCCTCTCCTCCAGCAATGCAGCCTAAAGGCCTTTAGAATATGGCAGAAGCAGCCACAGTGTATTTTGCTGTGGAGATGACCAGGCCTGGCATGGCAGCACCAGATATGGTCAGGCTTCCAAACTATCCTGAAAATGAGAAACATCATCAGTGCACAACTAAAGCAATTCCTGAGCAAAGGCTTAAATAAATTATCTCTGTATATCCGGGATGGAGAGAGCCAGGGTGGTATAAAGGCTTGAGTGCTGTACTAGGACTTTGAGACACCAAGTTTTGGATCCTCACTCTGCCGGGGAGACCCACTGAGTGATATTAGGCAAATCACATTCAATCAGGTCTACAGGAAGGCAAGGACAAACCTCCTCTGAATAAATCTTGCCAAGAAAACACTATTGCAAGGTCACCGTAAGTCAGAAGGCATGCTAGAACAACAAATCAGGGATGGACAGCATATCATCCAGATGCTATTGAACTACAGTTCCCATGACCCTTCACTGTTGACTATGCTGGCTAGGACTAATGTCAGTTGCAGTCCTGCAACATTGGGAGGGCTACATGTTGACCACCCCTACTGAATATATTAGAATTTATTTAATATGGTTAAGAAGGAGGGTTATACCCAGGCCATGAAATCAACTGATTGTTCTTTTTCAAATGAGTGAATGCAGCCAGTGCTCTGGAGAATGGCCTGGTCTCTCTGATCTTATAACCTGTCCTGACTTTTCTTTCCTCACTGATACATGTCAGCTTCAATCAATCCATTTAGAAAATGATGCAGAACAGAATAGCCAGAGCTTTAATGTGAAATGAAGTATTTCTCCATCCAGGACTTGCCAAAGTAAAAATTGCACCAGACTTAATTTCCTGCTTCTGGCTCACATCCAGACAATCTTTTCAAAACATGACCTGAAGGTTGTTTACAAATCAGTGTTTTCAGACCAAGCTTTTAGTCCGCAATTCAATACATATTCCTGGGGAATAAATCCCACCTAATCAGTAAGATTTAAATCTGAGTTGAGACATGCACAGAACTCCACTTTGCATATCCCAACCTATTTGGGATCTGAATGATATGCCCGGCAGTGTTGCAACTATTAGATCCTTTTAGCATCCTCAAGAATTAGGGCCTTTCCACTCTACACTGTTATAGAGCTATTATTCCACTTTCAACATCCTGTGGAGTTCTGGGGTTTGTAGTTTACCGAGACCAAAGAGCTCTCTGGCGGAGAATTCTAAAGGCCCCTCCCTAAACTGCAAACCCCAGGATTCCACAGGATGTTGAACCTGGAATAATAACACTATAACAGTGTAGTGCGGAAATGGCCTAAGTCCTTCAATGACTAAAAGGGTGTAATCCTGCACCTACTTACCAGGAAATATGTTCCATTGAACATAAAGAGGCTTACTTCTGGATGGATAGGTGAAGAACTGCACAGTGAGTTTGCAATCCTATGTACATATTGCTGAGATTAAGCCTCACAGAACATAGTGGGACCAACCTCTGAATAAACATGGATGGACAAGGGCTACACATTTAGACAGCAGTCTAACACATTTTGACTTTGAAGCTATTTTGGAATAAATGTGCCTGTGCTAATTTACAGCAGGGGTGGATTAACCTCCCTATTTTCTTAGATCTGGAGACCAAGAGGCCTGATAGCAGCCTTTCAAGGGTCACATGAAGCCTCCATAATTCACACCCATGCCTTGCAAGTAAGGAGATACTAACTTATATGTGGAGATGTCAATTCAGAAATAATCCCTACAATTGAAATAGAAATACAATGCATAATTCACCAGAGCTTGGGCAAGTCTGCGCCAAGATGACTTGTTTTCTTGCTCTGCTTTTTTTCTGCTTTTTTCAGTTGCTCACATTTGATCGTCAACCTCAAAGCCCCTGCTCTTCCTTCTCCTGGGTCTTTCTCTATAAATCCGATTTGGAATTGGGGGTAAGTCACATTGACAGAAAGTGACTGGCCCAAACACACCCGGTTTGTTTCATGGCTCACTGGGGACTAGAACATGGATACCTCCCAAGTTCCAGTCTAGCACTCTAAGCACTATTGGCTCTTAAACTTTTTTGTCTTTTCTAACCTGGATGTGGACTCAAAAAAGTGCGTTGTGAAGAAGAAGAGGGTAGGATCTTTGGAGAGCAGATAATTTTCTCTTTTGCATTCCAAACCAGAGGTGAGCAACTGGTGGATCTGGGCAACTGGTGACAGATCTGAGAACCAAGATACTGAACAACTTGAAATATAAGATAGTCCAATACTATACAGGGAACTTGGTTACTTTAAAGCAAGGGTGGGGATCTTGTGGACTTTCAGGTGCCATCCCTCTGTATTGGTTATGCTGAACAAACATCAATCAAACGAAATAGGGACAATATCTTTACCAAATACATATTTTACTCTTCTATCTTAAAAAAAAATAAAGCAAAATTTGGGGAGGGAGTAGAATGAAGAGAAGGAGGACTGAAGGAGGATTCTCACCACACATATGAGAAAACATGGGCAGTGACAGCAGCAACTCTTTTGTTCTAGAATAAGAGTCTGGCTATGCCAGAAAGGACTGATAGGAGTTGTAATCTAACACAATCTGGAAGATCACTGTTCCCATTCCCAGATTAAGAAATAAGTAGAAAACTCAGATGGCAATTCCATGCAGCACTTCACTCAGCTGTTCACTCCCACAAGCAAGTCAACCAAGACTCAAGGAGGCAGTGATGTATGGAGTTGTCTAAAGAGCTTGGGAAAGTTTCTGTTAATGTGTACACTGTCTATTTCTTTAATCTCATTTTGTGAAAGCTGAAATGATGGCTCCTAATTAAAACTTTATCACTGTGAATTAAAACTAGAAAGAGTTAGTGTGCTGGTCTGAGCAAGAAAAACGTTAATCATATGGCTAGCTTCAGAGCTGAAGAGCATCCTTATAACTGCTAGAGACAGACAGAGAGATTAAACAGTAAGATTCTTCTGGCCTGCTCCTGAAAGATATTAAGATCATAAGGATATCAAAACAGCTGGGCTGGATTCAACCAGAAGTGGCTGGTGCCCTCTGGGGCTGCTGGAGCTATGCGTAGGGCCACCAAAGAGCTAAGGGACTGTCATCAGCACAACCAATTAGATCTAATTTACCGAATTGTCTGTCACGGTCAAGGCGACGGCGAAGCAGACGCGGAGGCAGAAGCTGGATTTAACAGATTTACTAGTAATAACTCAAACAGGTTACTTCACCAAATGTCAGCGTAAACAAACAGCAAGTCCCCGGAATGGCAAACTCAAAGCAGCTAGATCCGACTGAAACCAAGAGCCCACAATACGGGGCACGGATTCACGGTTGGTAGATGGTTGTTGCCCCGTGCCCACCCCCCACAGCGTCCAACTTAAATAATCAGTTGTAGCCCAGCTGAGGCCGATCACATGTCCGTTGGCCCAGCTCACAGCTGGAGCCCCTCAAGCCATCGGGGCCGAGTCATCAATCGCTTTTCCCGTAGTCGCTGAGACCTCTGGACCGCCCCCTTCTCCAGTCGCCTCTGGAGGAACGTGGGGGGAGGGTCCGCTGCAAACTCCGGACTGGAGTCAGAAACACCGGCCTCTGCCCCTGGAGCATAAACGTCTGCGGCAGATGCTGGCCCGGGCTCCGCACCAGGGACCGCTGTGGAGTTGCAGGCAGACTCCTCCCTAGGCTCTTAAGGAGATCCCCCTCCCGAGGGCCCCTCCAAGGGATCCTCCCCAGGCTTGGAGTCCAAGTCCGAATCAGGAGCAAGATCAGCCTGGCTCATGACATCGTCCCTTCTTGCTAAGACCTTAAGTAAACCTGAGCAGTGCATCACAATGAAGTAAATTTAAGAATAGTGTCTTGCCTTGGTTCAGAAGAGTTGGATGCTGTACAAAGTGATTTTCCAAAAATGACCAGATGCCCATGGGAAGTTCATAGGGCCATGAAATCTACAGTGCCTTATCAACTGTATTCTTTGGTAATTGGTATTGAAAAGAATTCTGCCTGGTACACATAGCAATCATGACCAGTAACCAATGATAGATCTATCCTCTGTTAAGGCACCTAACAAACCAATTTGGCAGCCATCACTTCATCTGGTGGCACTGAATCCCAAAGTTCCACTATGTTCTTAGTGAACTCGTACATCCTAGATCTCCCACCATTCAACTTCAGTGGACGACCCTGGGACCAAGTATTGTGAGAGAGGGAGAAGCTCTCTTCCTATCCTTTTTCTCCACACCTTGTATATTTTTGTACATCAGTCCCCTTACCCCTAAGCTGGCCTTTTCATTCCCTCATGAGTTTGTGATCTAATCTGGATATAACCTAACATTGCTGAATAACCAAAATGGAAGGGGAAAGGATCTTCAATTTGAAATCCAACATCTCCAATATGAGAATGATAATGGAAAGTTAACAGCACTGCTGGAATCTACTGAAGGGATTGCAGTGAGTAAGATGGAAAAGTTGCTTTTTAAAGAAGCACAAGGTTGCCATCTGGGGCCTTTTGTGGGCATTTCTGCAACATAAATTACTCTATATTTTTACCAAGCAGCTATATTTATATCAGAGCTGGGGGACTTGTTGTTCTCCAAACACTGTTAGACTGCATCTCTCATGATCTTTGGTCATTCTGGGTGGGACTGATCAATAGCTCTGCAATATTCAAAGGGCCACAGGTTTCCCTTCCTTAGCTTGATCAACATTTTATTTTCAATTCTCTTTCTCAATATGTGGATGCCATTTTCTAGGTGCCCTAGATCAGGGGACTGGAATTGTTTGGCCTCCAGATGTTGCTAAATGGCTGCTTCCAGCAGCCCTAGTCACAACAGCCAGTAGCAAGGAATGCATCTGGACGGCCAAATGAATGTCACCTTTGCCCAAGATGCATGAATAAAGAACTCAAGCAAATCTTAGCACCACATAATACTAACACACATACCTCAAACAAACAAACAAAAAACCATCAGCCAACCTTTGTAGGACTGAGAAAACAAGAGGATGCTGCTGTCTACTGGCTCTAGTCCTATCTCACAGGTGGTCTCAAGATTTCATTACCTGCTAACCACTCACTGGAATTATCCAGAAATATATTGCAAGGTTGATTTTGTTTTTTGATGTGAACTAAGAACTAGATGAAATCTCTGAGTGAAATTATGCAGAGGCTTGCAGTATAACCAGATCCAGAAACAGACAGACAGACAGACAGACAGACAGACAGATAGAACCACTTGTTTTTTTTTTGACATGTGTGTGTGTGTGTGTGTGTTTAGGGGAGATTCCCCACCAGTATGCCCACTGACTACAGTTTTTTTCTCTTTCTGGAAACTCTCCAAGGACTGGCAGTTGATAGTTCGTGGACCAGCACCACTTTTAGTAGCAGTGGCCTAGATCGTGGTCTAAATGACGAACAACAAACATAAAAGCTGAATTCAGATGAAACATTTGACGATGGATAATTCTCCTGACTGGAAAACAGGGAAGTCATCTGTTCTAGATGGAGCTGTACCCCTTCACAGTGTGGCTTTTCAGGGCACTTTTGGATTCAAGATGGCTGCTAAAATGAGAAGGGCTTTGGTGGTACCTTTAGCATGTTTATTGAGCCCTAGAACTCATAGATGTCAGCCAATAAAACTCAACAGTTTTCAGAATGACACCAGACTCTCTCTTAGGTTTGTTGCAGCAAAAGCAGTGGCAGTTGAAGGGTCCTAAGACAGCTGGATAGTGAATCTGCCTTACGTTTTAGACCACACCATGTAGCTATCCAGTGCTATTCCACAAACAGGTTCAATACCTTGGACAGCTCTTTTAAAATTTCAGCTAAAACCAAGAGCGTGTTCACCATCCTACCAACATGGGAATGGTTAATTGCCATGCCAGCAATCTTTCCTCCCCAGAGTGACTCCTGAATGCCCAAATGCTGTGACCA
Source organism: Cyclura pinguis (assembly GCA_030412105.1). Taxonomy (NCBI): domain Eukaryota; kingdom Metazoa; phylum Chordata; class Lepidosauria; order Squamata; family Iguanidae; genus Cyclura; species Cyclura pinguis. The sequence continues at coordinate 210,123,874 of CM059599.1, forward strand.
AGAAAGCTATTCGCCCTCCACCTCAGACTGGTGTGAGTCCCCTAAGTAAGATCTAGCGTCGATCATATTTGACTTAAGAGACTCTTGGCTTGAGTCTCAGCAATGTGCTCCATGTGGGGCTGCCCTCAAAGATGACTTGGGAACTGAAACTGTTACAATTAAAATGGCACTTTCCACACTTCTGGAAGCTAAGCAACTGCTGTATTGTACCTGTCTTCCGTCTTTCTGTGGGCTGAGCAGAGAAATTATAATGGGTGGATTCTTTTTTGTTTCTTATATTGATACTATTTTCAGGAGAAGCGTGCCTGTCTTCTGCAGCAGGAAAAAATCTTGTGCCACAAACAAGACAAACAGTGATTATTACCTTAACCACTCCTGGTTAATGTGACCCCAGAGATTAACAATGATTGCATTTTGCATTTCAGTTCTCTCTGATCCCACTGATTACGATCTTCCAGCCACTTACTTTATCCGCTCAGGTATATATAATGCATAATCTGAGCCAATACTCCTTGTGGTCTGAAATGCTTGTGTCAAGTAAAATGGCTTATCCTTTACAGTGCTAAATACTTCTGGGTTTGTTTGATCATTTTACTGTTGTAAGCACTCCAATGGCTTCCTACCTTTTGTAACAGAAATGAGTAAGGAATTCAGTCACATTAAAAGTGGGATAGCTAACACTGTTAGTATTGGCCCAATCTTTCTAATAATAGCCTTATCCATTCTCCTGGCAAAATGTTAGCAACAAAAGCCATGAGGCACAATCCGAAGCATGCTACTTGGAAGTAAACCGCACTGTTTCCAGAACAAAGTGTACATGAGATGTTTTTCCTGACGTTTCCATTCTTCCAATCTTTAGGTTAACGTTTGAAAATCCCCATGAATTCTATTGATATGCGTCCTAGGAGAACATATGTCAGCCACTACATTATTTAAAAAGCACAATTCTCTGGACTTCCGGTCACATGGCGAGCATGAGAGGTAGTATGGAGTGAGTTCCGTAACTCTGTACTATCTCCTGCTGGAATCCAGCCGCTTTTTTTCATTGGATAAGCGGCTAGACACCCCCCCACCCCCAGTAAAGGGGGTGTGGAAGATGCTCGAAGGGGGTCCCGAAACTGGCGCCGAGCTCTTTCTGACAAGAAGGAGCGGGAGGCGTCGGGGGGGCCGAAGGGCTACAACAGATCCAGCAGGGACGCTGTATACGCGGCACAAGCACCGACGATGACTTTTAAAGAAGAAGACGCAACTTGTGACAGTAAGCAATCTGATCTAGTTTTTATTCTGTTGAAACTGCAACAATATGGGACTAGCAACGGTGAGAAGGAGCGGGAATACGAAGTGACCCGACAGACCTGGCAGACAGTGAGTACAAAATGGTGGATAACTTTTTAGGATGTTTTTAACACCTTGAAGACAGACTGTATATTGAAGAAACGTAACAGATTTCCCCAGCTATTTTTTTAAGAAGACATGATAAAGGACATTTGACGAACCTTGTTGGATTATAGAATACAAGTTGAGAACTTTTGATGATGGGTTTTTTTGTCTGGTTTTTTTTTTTTGTCTTTGTTTTATGTGAAAAGACCAGACTGAGAATACGTCTATCCCTGGTTTAAGCTTAAGTTTCCGCCTCTGTTTTCTTCTTTCTTTACTTTGAAAAGGATTACTGAATTGGAACTTGGAACTTTGGCATTATAAATAGGGTTGTTTGGGACCTTACATCTGTGGTTTTGGGAACACTGGAGTTGTGACGTGGCTGTAGTGGACTGTGTGGATTATAGTGTCCTTCTACTGAAGAGACGGGACATTGATATTTCCTTGAGGATTTTTGGACACTGAGATTCGGCACTGTGACATTGGTGGATTGTGGCCTGACTATTTAAATTCTGAATTTTGCTTTGTAACTACGTCTTTATTCGTGGAACATTAAGGAGTTTAACTGAATACAAAAGAAGACAAATTTTTCATCATTTAGAGAAACAGAATTTGGATATAATATGTCTGCAAGAAGTTCGAATCAGAGCTCAAGATTTGAGATATGTCAGAAACTTGAAACTAGGTAGCTGCTTTGCAGCTACGATTGACAAAAAGAAGAGGGGAGTTCTGATATATGTAAATTCAAAATTTGGTGCGTAGCAAATCTTTCAGGACAGTAATGGGTGGTATATAGAAGTCGAAGTTACTCTGAAACAGGATAAAATATTAATAGTTGGAATATATGCACCAAATGGAGCCAAAGGGGAATTTTTCCCCATAATACAGGAAGAGGTACTGAGATATCTTAATGAAACAGGAAACTCGAACGTTATTGTTTTGGGGGATTTTAATGGAGTAATCAATCCTCAGGTGGACAGAACAATGCAAAAGTTAATCCCCCGAAACAATGGAAAACTTCCTAAGAGTTTCTTTAATATGATGGACAATTTAAACTTATATGACATCTGGAGATACAAGAATGGGCAACTGGATGGACATACGTTTTACTCGGATCGGCATAAGTCAATGTCAAGGATAGATATGATGTTGTTATCCAAACTACTATTGTTGAAAACTACAGATATGGACATTCTTCCCAATTTGTGTTCTGATCATAATCCGATACAACTAAAGATAAAGATCAAGGATAGAGAAAGAACATGGAGAATGAATGATGAGATCTGGAACAAGGAGAAGTACATAGTGAAAGCAAAAAGAGAGATAATTAACTATTTCAATGAGAATATGACGTCGGAGTTGTCGATGAAAACCATTTGAGACGCAAGTAAAGCTGTGATGCGTGTTAATTTTATCAGATGGTCCACAAAGATTAGGAAAGAAAAGAGAAATACAGAGAAGCGAATTTTGGATAAGATGAAAGAAATTGAGAAACAGATGAGACAAAACCCATCGGATAAAAAGATTAGATTACAGATGAAGGTACATCAAGCTGAATTAAACCAACTCAATTTGGTAGAAATAGAGCAACAGATAAGGAGAATGAAATATAACTTCTTTGAACAAGCTAATAAACCTTCAAAACTCTTGGCTGGTTTGCTGCGTAAACGAAGGGCCAGAAATATCATATATGAGATTAGAACAGGAGAAGAAAGAATTCCAAAACAAGAGGGAATAAAACAAGCTTTTTATAATTACTATGTGAAGCTGATGAGTAAGATCTCAAAGGTGAAAAAACAACAAGAAGTGGAAGAATATCTGGAGAAAATGAACAAAATGAGATTCAACGAAGATCAAAGATCAATTTTGAACAAATCTATTTCTATGATGGAAGTGGTCGAGGCTATTAGAAACTTGAAGAATGACAAAGCTCCAGGACCGGATGATTTCACTGCAAGATACTATAAGATTATGGAACATGAGATTTCAATACCTTTGCAAAGTACTATAAATGAAATAATAAAGGAAGGAATACCAGATACCTGGAAAGAAGCTAATGTAGTGCTGATCCCGAAAGAAGAGATTTAAGAGATGTAAAGACTTATAGACCAATATCACTTTTGAATATAGACTACAAGATTTTTGCTTCAATCCTAGCAGAGAGACTTAAGAAAGTGCTGTTAGAGGTTATTGATGAAGACCAGAATGGTTTTTTACCGAAAAGATCTTTGAGAAACAATATCAGAATGGTCTTAAATATAATTGAATACTATGAAAAGCATAATGAACGGAAAATGGCTATGATATTTGTAGATGCGGAGAAAGCTTTTGACATGATCAGTTGGTCATTTATGAAGACAGCGGTTAAACAGATGCAGGCTGGAGAAAAATTTGTCTCATGGATTGAAGCAATTTATAGTCAACAGTGAGCTCGATTGGTCATAAATGGTGAAAGAACACAATTGATAGAATTGTATAGAGGGACAAGACAACGGTGTTCCTTGTCTCCTCTACTATTCATCGTGACAATGGAAATACTTAACAATGCTATAAGAGAAGACAAAGATATAAAAGGAGTTCAAATTAAGAAATATCAGTACAAGCTAAAAGCTTTCGCTGATGATTTGGTTTTATTTTTGGATGATCCAGGGAGATGCATCGAAGAATTGATTAGAACAGTTCAAGAATATGGAGAATTCTTTGGATTTAAAGTTAACAAGGAAAAAACAGTCTTCTTAACCAAAAGTATGACTGAGAGAGGAGATGGAGTTAGTACAAAAAACAGGATTCAATAGAGGACAAAAGGCAAAGTATCTAGGCATTTGGATAGCTAAAAGAAACAATGAGCTATTTCAAAATAACTATGAAAAAAAATGGAAAGAAATAACAAAAGACTTGGAAAGTTGGACTTCTATGCGTTTGTCAATGATGGGGAGGATAGCTGCAATAAAGATGAATGTCCTTCCAAAAATGAACTTTTTGTTCCAAAATCTTCCTATTATAACAAACACGAAACTTTTTATACAATGGAAGAGAGAACTAACCAAATTTTTATGGAAAGGGAAAAAACTCAGGATAAAATGGAGTATTATGACAGACCAGAAAAGCAGAGGAGGAATGGGACTACCTGATTTTCAGATATATTACAAGGCAGCGGCCTTTACTTGGATAAAAGATTGGGTAGACCTACAAGATATGAGAATGCTGGCATTGGAGGGTGTAGATCTGAGGATGGGGTGGCATGCCTATATGTTTTATGATAAAGCAAAAATAGATAAGGATTTTACACATCATTATGTCAGAAAATCGCTTTTGAAAATTTGGGATGACTATAAGATTAAAAACATACGGCAGCTCCCCACTTGGGTCTCACCGCAAGAAGCATTTTTTGGAAGATGGACAGAAACAGATAAATGGCTGCGATATGATGATATAACAGAGAGATCAATGTCCAATAACCTTAAGATCAAAACAAGAGAAAAATTAGAACAAGAAGGAATAACATTAAGCTGGTTCCCTTACAGACAGCTAACTGAAAGGTTTCAGATGGACTTAAAAACATATGGAATTGAAACAAAAGAGAAAACTGGAGTAATTAAATGGCTGTTTGAAACTCCGCCTCATCTACTAGCTCATATATATCAAGAAATATTACAGCAGGAGAGGCAAGAAGAAACAGTCAAGGCAGCAATGATTTCATGGGCTCAAAATATCGGACATTCAATTCAACTAGATTCCTGGGAACAGAGTTGGAAAAAAATACAAAAATTTACAGTAGCCCATGTTACCCTGTTTACTGGGGGTCCCGTGAGGGACACCAAAATGTGCTCAACAATAGGTGGGGAAGATTAGCTCTGAGCACTGCTTTAGCGTTACAAGAGGCAGGGTAACTTAGCAGGATCTTATAACCCAATGTCTACGGGGTCAGGCCAAGTCAAGAAGCAGACCAGTTTAAAATAATAAGTGAGATCTTTATTAAATACAGACAAACAGTGTAGGCAACACATGCATGCAGATAACTAAGGAAAATAAACGTGTGAGTAAGATAGCGGGATTTTCAGAGGGACAGTTGATTTGGGTGATACGAAACCTGTTCCTGAAGTCTGGAAAAAAATGGAGAGCGAAGCTGGGGTTCAATGTATCTCAGCACATGGAGCTGAGGGGAAGCTCGCCAAGCGATGCGGCAGCAAGGCGGTCTGGAACTCGGGAGCGATCCGAGGGAGTGCTCAAAGTCAGGGTTTTTTATAAGGACAATTGTGACCGCAGGCTAGGTCAGACTTGGGGAAAACAATAGATTTGGGGTTGGAGACAAAGCCTCCGAAAGGTCAGAATTTGAATGATTGAGTTACAGCCAAATTTATCAATAGAGTAGCCGGTATGCAAACGCGGAGTACTTGAGCGTTGTATAGTCGAATCATCAAGCTGCCAGCACGGGGCAGAGGATCTTTTGAGAGCTGCGTGCATACCTAATGGAGGTACTTGCCTTGAGGTCTCCTAAAACGGCGAGTTGGCTGTTTCTGGCCTGCCTGTATTGTGTTGGAATATTACGGCAATTATTGGCTGAGGCTGTATGCGTGCTTGTCCGGGGGCCTCGCAAGCACGTGGAAGGGATATGTGAAGCTGAATTAGTGATATCAAAAGATATCTTTTATATCCCCAAAGCTCGGGCTAGCCAGGGCAGTAACACCCAGAATCTGAAAGAGAACTATTATAAGCTGTTTCATAGATGGTACATGACACCAAACAAATTAAAAAAGATTTATAATACAGGCACTGGTCTCTGTTGGAAATGTCAGAAAGAGGTCGGTACGATATATCACATGTGGTGGACACGTCCTAAGGCTAAGAAATATTGGAGTGAAATACATAACAAAATTTGTGCATTAATGAAAGTTCAGTTTGCTAAGATACCGGAATTGTATTTGTTAAATATGACTGATGTACTAGAAGGTACTGGTATAAAGAAGTATTGGAGAATAATACTGTATATGATAACAGCAGCTCATATTGAATATGCAAAGTTGTGGAAAACTCAGCAAATACCCACAATAGAACAATGGTGGGGAACACTTCTTGAAAACAAAAATGCTGACATGGTCTCTCAGAGACTAAAAGGGAAATCGGACGATGAGATACAAAAAGAATGGCAAATTGTAATGGATAATTGCCGGGTACTGTCAGATGGAAATGAGTAATTCATGGTTTAAGATAATTTATGGGGGGGCTACTGGATATATATCATGAAGCGGGAATATGAAGATGGAAAAGCGAGAACCAACAAGTAATATTAGCAGTAAAATGTAGTACAATAATATAAGCATGTTAAGAGACATTGAAAACGAAATCTAGATCAAATGGAAATGGAAGATCAAAAATATTTCATTTAAGTTTACAGTTATAATTGTTTGTTTTATATTTGAATTTGAATAAAATGATTATTAAAAAAAAGCACAATTGTCTGGATTTTTAAAAATCTCTATGCAGCAGCTAGAAACTGTAAGGGCTTAAAATTTTTTTAAAAAAAGAAAAGCCGCAGTTAATAATCTCTAAATTGTTTTACAATGCCTGCCTAATCCACGAGGGTTTCTCTCCCCTTTCGATGCCCTGCCTTTGCCTTTAACAGCTTCACGCACCCAACAGGATACAAAAGACCAAAGGTCGATTTTCTGCTACCCTGCGTTACAGTTACAAGCGCCGCTTGCGGGGCAGGCGCGGAGGGAGTTCAGCTCCACGAGTCGCTCCATTCTCAGTCTGTAAAGGGCTGCTTAAACAAACCGACGTAGGCAGGAGGAAGGAAAGTTTCCGAAAAGCAGTCAGCGAAGGGAGGGCGCAGTTACCGCAGCCGCCTCCAGGTGGCGCCACCACAAAAAAAAGCTTGGGTCGCTTCTGGCCTGAAAGGGAAAGTAGGAACAGGGAAAGTTTCCAAGCCGTTTCCTTTACAGAGCTAGGAATTCTCTCTCCGAGTCTACTCTCGATTTTCTGTCTTAAAGAGTCCTCATCCTTAGGGCAAAAGCGAGTTGGGGATTGAAAGCCACGGAAAGCACGGACTTAACACGCTCCCCTGTAACTGGGAGCGGGAACAGATGGAAATGCCTGGTATTCCTACCTGGCTTTTATTTTTCCCGTTTAAATAAATAAAAATGTAGCGGGTCTGCACAGTGGAAGCAGCATAGGCCATTTCCGCCACAGAAGGCCCCTCCCTAAACTGCAAACCTCAGGATTCCATACGATGTTGAAAGTGGAACGACAGCGCTATAACAGCCTGGTGCGGAAATGGCCCCCGTCTCGACTCGGATGGGAAGGGGGGAGCTCTGAGCGGGCAGCACAGTGAGACACCCCTCTGCTGCAACCGGAGTTTTATTTCGGGAGGGGGAAATTCTGGCCGGCAACGCCGATCGCACGCAGGACCTCCTGGGAAGGGCGGTATATGGGGCGCGGACTGCACCGCAGGGCGGTTGTGCGCCCACAGCCTTTCGACCGCGCTCTTTCCTATCTCCCACGTGAATTTAATACTTCATGTTGTTGCAAGGGAATCACGCTGATCCGAAGCTAGATCAAACAAGACTACCGCTGCAGGGCTAGCCAGACCTGCCCTCAGCTCCGCAAGCGCACCACGCATTGTCACGACTACGCTTAAGTAGTTGAATATTTAAATTAAATCACATATTTAAGTGCAACGTTTAAATTAGGAACCCCGAAAGCCTTAAGATGCAACGAAACCAAACTCGATTTAGACCATAATTACCATTCTTTGGCCATTTCCGCACTAGACTGTGATATAGCGCTATGGTTCCACTTTCAACATCTTATGGAATCCTGGGCTTTGCAGTGGAGGGAGGCGCCTCAAAGGGGAATAACAGCGCTGTAGCAATCTAGTGCGGAAACGGCCTCTGTGGCTGATGTCTGGTTTCTGGAGGGACGCCCCTCCGCCCGCTCACACTTGCGCTAAGATCCTGCCTTTCCCCATCGACTCCTACGGGCTGCAACTCTCGCTTCCGCCAAACGGAAGCCCGGAAGCCCCAAAGGCGGGCGTTGCACTCTATCAATTTAGTGGAGTCTGTGGGTCATGGTCCCAGCCTTGGTTCCGCCCTGACCGCTCTAGCCCACCGTCTCTCTGCTTCACGGCTCGGGCGCCTCCACCCCGCTTCGGCGCGCGTGTTTGGCGTGAGCGCCGCGGCGACGCGATGGGGCTGCTGGCGGCGTCGGTGCTGAGGCGGGGGCTGCCCAGGTACACCCGGAGGGGAGCGGAGGCGGGGGGAAGCGGGCGAGGGCCGGCTTCTGCCTGCTGGCGGCATTGCGCGGGGCGGGGACCGACTCCTTGCCTCTTCTTCCCGGAGGGAAGAACAGCCGGCTGAACAGCAGCTCTTCCGGAGCAGCTCTCCTGGAACAGCACGGGGTTACTTCGGAGTCACGTTCCCGGGGTGGATGGGCTGCACGTCTTTTATTGGGAACGTCCTGCCTATTTCCGCACTAGCCTGTTATAGCGCCATGATTCCACTTTCAGCATCCTATGGAATTCTGGGGTCTGCAGTTTCCGAAACTGCAAACCCCAGGATTCCATGGGATGCTGAAAGTGGAATCATGGCGCTATAACAGGCTAGTGCGGAAATGGCCCTGGTCTTCTGGATGCGAATCTCACTATTGGGATGGGCAGGTGCACAGTGACCACGCGTTGTCCTGCTGCGGACTACAGGTTCCCCTCCCCCGCAGACATCCTCTCTGAGGGCCTTTCCGCACTACACTGTTACGACGCTATTACTCCACTTTCAACCTCCTGTGGAATTCTGGGAGTTTGTAGTTTACTGAGGCCCAAGAGCTCTCTGACCGAGAATTCTAAAGGCCTTTCCCTAATCTGCAAACACCAGGATTCCACAGGAGTTTGAAAGTGGAATAACAGTGTAATGCAGAATGGCCCTCAGAGTGCAAAAAGTTCTCTTTTTATGGCTGATTCATTATCCACATCACGAGTCCTAACACAGTTGGCCACAATCAGTAGGATGTCGCGAACAGCTGGAAGGGCAATGGATGACCACTTCTTCTATGTACATTTATGTGAGAGTCCTTTAACCAGACACGTATAGGATTCTGTTGCACAGCGGTTAGTATGAACAATGAGGTTGTTCATTCCTAGTGAATAGAGGCCCAAGTGGGAGAGGTGACAGACACTTGATTTCTCACTCTCATTTTTGAGATTTGAGATCAAGTGGCTCTTATTTAAAAAAAAACAAAAAACCAGGAAACAATAGAAACAGCTTAATACAGTTTGCCCGAGTTGTGTCTCGATTTTGATAGACCTTAGTGCAGTACATGAAGTGACATGCACTTGTTCTTCCTTTATATAGCTCCAAGGCACCCTTTGGTGTAACAGACTGACTTGCATAAAGTTCTATTAGGGCAATTCAAGTCAAGTTATATAGTAGTCCATTATCTGAATGTTAAGGGTGTGATGGAGATCAAGAGAGATCAAGCAGATACACAGATTTTATTTATTTATTTTTGTAAATACTGTAGTTAGAGCCCGTATTCTGCTACATAGCATGTTTTCAGCTTAGCTCGAAATCATTTTAAACTGTTTATGAACAGATTAGCAAGTACATTTTTGTTAAGGTGTGTGAAAAGTAGAATACAAGAGGGCTAATTTATACCTTTGTCTCAAAAATGGTACACGTTTTGCAGAAAGTTGGTCCATGTGAGATATATTTTCCTCTGAAAATTTCGTATGATATATATTGGATTTTTATATAAAATTGAAAACATTCTTAGGTAACTTTATAAATTTGACCATTGAATTATTACTTATAAAATAGGGTTTTCAAATCTCCAAAACGATGAAGAAATTGGGCATTGGGATGGGGGAGAAAAAAGTCCTGAATCCATCCTGTATAGATACTGAAGTCACAGGTTCTGTAATGAATGTAAAATCCCAAGGTGGAGTCTGCAAACCTGAAGAATCAGTTTGAGATGGTATGTTGAAAAATTGTTATCATGTGGATAATCCTAAAATAGACCCATTGAATCACTGAAACTTACATATGTACTGATTTGCCAGATTCCCATTGATTCAGCATATCTATTCTAGTTAGAGTTAACCATTGATTGTAGGTGTTAATGCATATGGAGTTGCTGCTCAATTAACTCTGGGTGATAGTTGTAAGATATAGTGACATTGCCAGAAGGTAGCAAAGCAAATGAATCTTAAGCACTTCTTTGTCGCTAAGCACTTCTTTGAATCTGAAAAAAAAAACTTTACATCCTTCTTGAATCATAGCATAGCATATTTTCATGTGGCTTAAGGCTGTAGAGAGAAAAGAGATCTTTAAAAATGCAGCAAAGGTGACAGATGCCCTGTTATAATCTTGACCAACTTTTTTGAAAAATTGATGCTTATCTAGGCATTGCCAACCTGATGGTTTCTTTATGTTTTGACTACAGCACCCATAATCTCTGACCATTGGCCAGGCTGGGCTGAACTTTTAAGAGTTATAGAGCAAAATATCTTGAGAGCAGTATATTTGCTATCCTTGACTTACAGTATTATGCTGTAAATGATACCTCTAACTAAAGTAGGAAACTGGATGTAGAGGCATTATATAGAAATCTAAGAATAGATTTGACATATTGAGAAATAGGCTATTGGGCAAAGCGTTTGACTGGGTACAAGGGGTGAAAAGTATGTAAATGCTTAAAAGTATTTACTTTGGCTGTGGCGGAGAGATAGCTGACCTTGATTTTCTTTTTTTCAGGATGAAGTCACTCAACAGGCTGCAAGTTATAATACAACACTTGGTAAGTATGAAGATTTTCTTCTTATTAGTTGGGTTTAAATTATAACAACACTGAGACAAAGAATGCTGCAATTTATTCTGCAGATTCAAGAGATCTTTAGGACTTAAAAGGGGATCTCAAAAAGAGTTTGTTACGGTGATCTGTGTTTGATGAGGGAAAAGGCATTGCAGGTAAAGATAAGCTCCTAGGTGTGCAGAGGGCTGGGAGACGGAGGCCCTCCATATTCCTTTGAACTAAGCTCTTGTCATTGCTTAACATTGCTAGAGGTGATGGTATTTGCAGTCCAACAACATCTGGAAGATTTCATGTTTTGGTGATCTGTGTTTGAAGAGGGAAAAGGCATTGTGGGTATAGCTAAGCTCCTAGATGTGCTGAGGGATGGGAGACGGAGGCCCTCCATATTCCTTTGAACTACAGCTCCTGCCATTGCTTAACATTGCTAGAGGTGATGGTATTTGCAGTCCAACAACCTCTAGAAGGTTGCATGTTTTCCATCTCTGTTCTAGAGAATGACATGCATTCTGTAGCTTCTTGAGTCAACTAGCAATCAGCATTTTTAGCTTCCCAGCAATCTTGATTGTGGTTGTTCTTTTTGTATGCAGAGCATGTCTGGAACTGCAGATTCTTCAGCTGAGGTTCTGTTTGAAAAAAAAGGATGTGCCGGTGTTATAACCATGAACAGACCAAAGACTCTGAATGCATTAACTCTTTCCATGATTCGAAAGATATATCCACAACTAAAGGTGGGTGATTTTATTTAAATGATCAGTGTAGTCACTGTGTCCATGGAGTAAGATGGTAAAGGACACAGACACATTGACCTGTGGCAGAGACTAAGGCCGTTTCTGTACTAGACTGTTATAGTGCTATTATTCCACTTTCAATGTCCTGTGGAATCCTGGGGTTTGCAAACCTCAGGATTCCATAGGATGTTGAAAGTGGAATAATAGCACTATAACAGTCCATTGTGGAAATTGCCTGAATGGTGATTGGCACCTATAGCCTTGTCTCATCTGGGCTTAATGCAGTCTGCAGTAAGTCAACTTCCTTTGTCCTTCTGTCAAAGTTCTCTTTTCCAGAAGAACAGAGAGAAGTCCCCATTCCTATTTCTAAGCATCGAGACTCCCTTTACTGCCCAGTGGGAAAAAATATGGGTGGGCAAAGTACAGCCCACAGGCCAGATAGGATCTTTTGGACCCCTAAGGGTATTGTCTAAAGTTCCTAGAACCTTCAATTTAATTTTGAAGATCTGATTTTAGACAGTTTTTCACCTAAAAACCAACTGAAACCCACCCAAACTGCCTGAAAACACAGTAGTTTGCTTCCTCCAACCCCTGAAAAAAATCCCCCCAGAGACCAAAAATCGGCCAAAGTGGTACACTGAAATATGCTGGTTTGGGAAGGAGAATGGTTTCTCCTCCTGTGCAGTTGTCCACATTGGTTTTGTATTGTGGAGACTCCCTTTCCCCTTTCCAGCTGACGCTTCCAGGAATCAGCTGAGTCCCAGTTCCTAGCGCCTGGGAGACCAGGTAAAAGTGTTTTGCTGGTCCTTGCCCTTCTCCATGTAGGGGACCCTGATTTACAGCCCAAGTACACTTTTGTCTGGGTGGGAACCCAGTGAGAGAAAGGATATGGTGTGGCTGTACTTTCTGACATTAGCTGTCAGAGGGCTGCTAGCAGTGGGTCTTAATTCTCAATAAATATGCTTAGGGTTGTACTCTTGAGATTTTATAATGCTCTGATGTTTTATTCTTCCAGGACAATCTAAAGATGATCTGGATCATTTTCTGACTTGCATATTCCGTAACTGCAAAAAGAAGTGACCACATATTTCTGATTTTCTGAAATAACCTTTTCCCTTGTTTCTTTTAGGAATGGGAACAAGATCCTGATACTTTTCTGATTATCATAAAGGGTGCTGGAGACAAAGCTTTCTGTGCAGGGGGTGATATCAGAGGTGAGAACTGGATTGTTGCAAAGCTAAATGCTTCTGCTTGGGATTTTAAGGCAGGAAGTGCTACATTGTATCCAAATTGATGCCCTTGAATCATTCTGAGACTTTGGGTTAAATCCAGAGAAGGAGATGGGCACCAGCTGACTCCTTACCTAGGTGTTTCAGCCTGATTTGTAGAGATCCTGTTCAGGCCCCATACTCCATAAGCTTCCCCGTTCATCAGGACAGCTACTCTTTGTGAGAGATATACATGTGTTTTTGTGGGTGCGGGAAGGCAAGAGGAAAATCAGCTTTGGGCAGCTTCCTCTCTTGATTTTTCCTGAACGTGCATCCTTATATCCATCCATCCGTCCGTCCGTCCGTCTGTCTGTCTGTCTGTCTGTCTTTCCTTCTTTCTTTCTTTCTTTCTTTCTTTCTTTCTTTCTTTCTTTCTTTCTTTCTTTCTTTCTTTCTCATTGTTGTGTGCCTTCAATTTATCTCTGACATATGGAGACCCTAGGGCAACCCTGTTACAGGGTTTTCTTGGCAAGATTTGTTCAGAAGGGGTTTGCCCTTGCCTTCCTCTGAGGCTGAGAGAGTGTGACTTGCCCAGGGTTGCCCAGTGGGTTTTTCCATGGCTGAGCAGCAATGCAGACTTTGTTCTCTAGAGTCATAGCTCAACACTCAAACCACTGCACTACACTGTCTCTCAAGAGAGCAAAGCACTTTCACCTGGCCTTCCAGGGGTTAGGAACTGGAACTTCTTTCTTTACTATGTTTATAGTCTGTCTTTCCTACAAGGAATTGAATTGACATAAATGGATTATCCTTCTGCCTTTCATTTCATAATAAGCTTGTGAGGTAGGTCAGGCTGAGAGAAAACGTGATTGACCCATGGTTGCTTAGCGAACTTGATTGGCTGAGTGGCAATTGGAACTTAGATCTCCCTAGTTTTTCTCACCACTACATCATGCTTTTTATCATTGCCTCTTTCTTCCTTTGGTCAATTCATTTAGTTCATCAAATTGCAGTAGGAAAAGTATTCCAGTGCTGGTGCAGAGTAGGGGTTTAATTTGCTCCTCTGGATATGTTTTGATAGTTATTATGAAAGTTTATTGCAGAGTCAAAAGTTTTTTGTTTTGCAGGTATTTGTATTTGTATTTAAAAGTTCTGGTGACCATCTTTGACCTCCCTTGTTTTGTCTGCTAGCTATCGCTGAAGCAGGGAGAAGTGGAGACAGAATGCCACAAGATTTATTCAGAGAAGAATACATCTTGAACAATGCCATTAGTATGTATGCCAGTCAGTGGAAGTACATTACATAGTAGTTCTGCTTCAGAATTTATATGTGCATGTGTGTGTGTGGGGGAGAAAGAGAGAGAGAGAGAAGGGAGGTCTGAACTTTCATATTAGTAGGTGTGCCTTGCCATGTTTAATGCTGGCTGTGTTTGAACTGGATCTTCAAAGAGAGAAGCTGAAATGTTAACCTGTTCATTTTTCTACCACAGATTAAGCTCAGCAGTGAGAAATTTATTTTAGAAGTTCATGGAATGTTCTATATTTTGTATTTAGAGTCAGCATTATAGCCAAGGGTACCTGCCACCTTGGACTGTGTGCTAGGAGAAAGGCAGGATATTAAATAAATGAATGAATGAAGGCTCATGGGGCTGTAGTTCAGCAACATCAGTGGGATCACAAATTGTCCATTGTGGATCTAAGCATTGGATTTGAAAACAATGGTCATTTTACTTTTCTGGGGGTTGTAATTCCCATATCATTTGGTGAAGAATGCTCTTTCTTTCTTAAAGAAGAACTAACAGAGGAGAAACTGGTATATGGTGTTTTAAAAAGTAACTTTCATTTTAGATTTGCTTCACATACTGTGTTTTTAGGTGGACCCTTATTGAGAGTGCCTTTTTTGGTATTTGTTTGCAGACAAGGTTTTAATGGGATATGCTTGTTGAAGAGCTGTGATCCCTACACTTGTCCATGGTCTGTGGTCATTATGAAGTGTTTACTTTGTGACAACCCTGGGTTTGCTGCCTTGTGATACATGAAAGGGCCTGACAATAACATAAGGAGTCAGCTGCAGAGTTGAATATTAATGAGAACAAATACTATTTGAATTCACATTCAGTTTTGCCTTTCATAAATAATTTACTTAGCCGTGTTGTTTTCGCTTGCCTTCAAGTTGTTTCCAACTTATGGCAACCCTAAGGCAGGCCTATCATGGGGTTTTCTGGGGCTGAAGGTTTGTGATGCTCCCGAGGTCACCCAGTGGGTTTCAGTGGTTGAGTGGGGAATCAGACCTTGGTCTCCAGGGCTATAAACCAATGTTCAAATCACTACACTATGTTGGCTTACATTATTTATTTTAAGAAAAAATTCACAGATTTCCACCATTTGCATTAGCCCTGCTTGATGATGTTTTAATACATTGTGGTTCCTTGCCTAGGAATGTCCTCCACAGGGTGATTGGACTTTTGCTTAATCTGATATTCTTTCTGTGCTAGACAAGCTCCTTTTTATTTATCTAGGTCTCCAGTACATCATCAAAGCTGATTTTAGTCTGATGATTTTTTAAAGAATTAATACTGCTGGTTTTTATCACTGTGTTCCAAGTTTTACTTCTTTGCTTTGTTTTTCTTGATGTTATTATTGTGAGCTGTCTCTAGAGTTTTGTTAAACCAGAAGACAGTGGAATTTAAAACAACAACAATTTTGTTCACAAGGGAGAAACAACAACAGAGTTTTACAGCACCTTAAAAACAGAAGGATTTCTGATAAACAAACAACTACAGATAAATATATGTATTTATTTGCAAGAATGTAAGCCTTTGTTGACTTTGCTGGAACAGGCAAATATGGTTACTCTTTCTGGAATACAGTACAGAATGATTATCTCTTGGTTACGTCACTAAACATTTATGCTCTTGAGTGAAAGGTGTAGGAGGTCATTTTGTGTAGACATGTGCATTGCACTGTTTTAAGCATTTAAATGTTGTGTTCTGTTTATGACAGGTATCTGCCAGAAGCCATATGTGGCACTTATTGGTGGAATTACAATGGGAGGTGTAAGTACAATTTTTTTAAAGCACTAATTTATTGCGTTCTGTTTTACAACTGTCAGTGTGTCAATGGTAGTAGTTTCAAAGAGTGACTTTCTAATCCTTGTGTTAATAAAAATGACATTTCTAGTATTTGTGACATACTCCCAAACATTTTGTTCTCTGAGGGATATTTTTAATCTGAAAAAGTTCCCAACTTTCTGTTCTTGGTGCTGAAGTGAAAGCCCACCTTGACTGCTGAGAACCTCCAAACAGATGTAGGAATGGGAAGAGTATTTTAATAGGGAAGAACAAGATTGTTCAGCAGAGAGAGATTCTAGGACATAGAGTAGCTTTGAAGCAGATTGAGTGGCTGGAGGGAGAGAATCAGACAGAAAGTGTATTACAGAGCAGAAACCTAAGGGGAAAGTTGACGGGAGAGAATCCTGAGAAAAAATATAAGGAAAGGAAAACTGCAGCAACGGAGCTTTGAAATTGAAGGGCCAGAGAGTCGGCAGGGATAGTCAAGTGTAAACAGATTGGTGTCCCTGCATCTTTTAAGAGATGGGTAAAAGGAGAAATGACTCCAGATGCTGCTGGTCGTAGTACTGCAACACTGTGATGAGAGAGCCACCCTCAGCTGAATTCTTGCTTCTGTGAAAGTATAATTGTAGTAGCTGCAAAAGTGTGTTTTATTTTCCTTCTGGTACCTTTTGTGTGGATTGTGTAGATTTTGTGTGTGTTCTCTGTTCACAACAGTGAGGACAATCCTGCCTTGTCTGTCAGGTTTGGTTCCAAATGTGCTGTAACTCAGGAAACAGCGAGATAGATAGTTGAATTTTACGGACTGATTGGAACCATTCAGCCAAATTTAATATGGAGGGAAGAAAGAGGGCAACATAAAAAAAAAAGCACACCTTAGGCAAGGCTCTGTCTGAATTGCTTCACCCTGGTTCCCTTAAACAGGCTGTGAGAGTCATGGTGCCAGTGACATCAGGTTGCACTCCCTCACAGTGTCTGACCCAAGCAATATCTATCTCTTTTGAAGGACAGAGATGCAGCCATTTATGCAATATCTCCGTTTCTACAGAGGTAGAAATTCCTTGAGTCTCTCTTACTTTTTTCTGTTTTTGACATCTTGTACAACTTCATTCTGGAATGCCACATCTTTCCTGGGCCCAAGCAGGCATAAAACATGTGGCTGTCCAGGAGATGTTAGGCTGCGGCTCCCTTCCACCCTAGTGGGCATAGCTAATAGTGAGGATAACTGGTGTTGTAGTTCAACAATGTATGAAGGACCCCATGTGCCCCACCGCTGTGCTAGGCAAATCTTTCATGGTTAGGACTGCACAGAAAACCTTGTGCCACACATGGTTTGGGACTAGCCTGCCTGTTCATGTTATCTTCCAGTGATAACTTTCGTCCATGAATGCATCATTACAGATCAAATTTCACAGAGAGCACTTTCTTCTCTTCTCGCACACAAATTATTCAATGGAATTGCTTCATGTCCAGTGGTGAGGCATTGAGCACCGAGTAATCAAGTAATGTCTGAAGAAACCTTTACTTTCCAAGATTTTTTTTATGTTTAAGAAATACAGATTTTGTAAATGTTGAACAAACAAACAAAAAAGCACACATACACAATTTGTTTCATATATATATGTGTATGTATATTTGTGTGTGTGTATATACACAGAGAGAAAGAGAGCGCGCACATCACTGGATGCTGTATGTAGCATCACTGGATGCTATAAGCACCGAGTAATATAAATCAAAATATATCTCAAGAGTTTCTGTAACTTTACTGTCTTGCCCAGCCTTTTCTGTATTTACACTCCTTGAGATAAAATTAAGCAGGGCCTTTGAGTGTTGTTGTTTGTAGCACTATATATACTTGTGTATAATTCAACCTCATGTATAAGTTAAGAACAAATTTTGAGGCCAAAATTATGGATTTTGTTATGATTCAAGGGTAAAACTTAGGGGCATGTAACAGATAAATCTTTTGTCTCCTTTTAAAAATGCATAGAAGGAACATATTCAGGAAATGCCAAGGAGGAGGAAAGGATCTGTTCATTTGAGGGTTTACAGTTGCAGGTGTGTGTGTTTAAATTATGTTGCGGATCTTAAAATGTCTACATCTGTACAAATACAGATGGTGGGGAGAGCAAAGAAATCAACCTCGCTCTATCAGGGACTCAGTGTGAAGACAATGACAAGAGGTAGAAGTAAGAAGCCTCTCTTGGCATGGAAGCAGCACTCCCACTCTATTAGTCCTCCCTAGCCCAAGCTGAATAATAAAGGTAGCCTTCCTTCCTTCCTTCCCCACTTTCTTTTTAGGCCCAAGTGACATTC
The DNA here is from genome assembly GCA_030412105.1 of Cyclura pinguis. NCBI lineage: Eukaryota > Metazoa > Chordata > Lepidosauria > Squamata > Iguanidae > Cyclura > Cyclura pinguis. The sequence continues at coordinate 210,142,375 of CM059599.1, forward strand.
AGCAGCAATGTGGGGGACCCCAAAGAATGTGGCACACCCACCATTTTAAGTGTTTGAGATGATGTGGAGGCAGTCATTTTTAATAAGGGCTTATTGTATAAACTTCACCTTGCAAGGCTTGCACAAAAACTGTGAAGCCTCATGAGTCTTATACAGTCAGCTCTCCACACTTGCGGGTTTCACTTTTGCGGATTTGATTATTCAAGGATTATTTGCTGTCACCAATGTTGCCTCCTTGTGCCATTTTTAATAGGGACTTCAAACCTCATGAGACTGAGAAACTGCAAATGAGGCTTGTAATTCCCTACTAAAAATGAGGCAGCAGTGGAGATGACAGTAAGCCCCACCAGCCACCCACTTCTGCCTTGTGAAGGAACCCTGATGCCTCAAAGCAATCCACAGTGGGTTGATCATGATAATGATACTTTTTTGTGTGTTAAATATGGTTTGGGAGGGCCTAGAGTTATTCACGGGTTTTCCACTTTCATGGGGGTCCTGTGCCCCTAACCCTAGCAAATGTGGAGGGATGACTATACAGTAAGCCTCTGTTAAAAAAGGCCACCACCGCTCAACCTCAGACGCCCAAAATGCTGGGCATCTAGTGCTTTTTTGGGCTTCCCCACATTGCTGCTGCACACCACTCAAGCCAAAAAAGAAGATAGGGAAGGAGAGAGGGCTGCCTTTCTTCAATTTGGGCAAAGGAGGGGTAATGGGGTGGGACCTCTGCTTCCTGAAATGGTGGGGAGACAGAGCTTATCCAGCTGGCATTGGTGTCACCTGTTTCCAGCACTGGGTTGTGGATAAGTTGTCCCAGGTTTTGGGGGGTGTTTTTTTTGTCATTTTTTTTTTCAACTTATACATTAGTATATACAGTAAGTGATGAATTCAATACGAAACTGTTTATCAACTATGCCGTGTTTTTAAACTAGTTAATGCTTTGAGGGTCTTACACATTCAAACTGCATCATGGAATATTATGATGGAATCTTGTTTTATTTTCTTGGTTATTGAATCAGTCATGCAGATGTTTCTTTGTTTAAACCATCTGTCTTCAAATGACATACACCAGAGGGGAACTGAGGCAGAAAGATACAAACATGTGTCAAGATAAAATACTGTGAGGTAGGCTAAGATGGAAAACAGAACGCCTCCACTTAGGCTGGACAGTAGGACCTCTGGCGAACATTTTACTTATTTCCAGGCTATTGTTTTAAGAGAATTCACATACAAGGGGGAAATTATCTTATGTTGGCCTAACACAGCCTTATATACAGAAACCCAGTAAATGTTTACAGAATTGTTTAGTTTTCTGTTGCTCTTGGTCTACTGCAGGATCGTTAGTTTATGCTACAGTTTGTAAGCAAAGGACTGGTTGTGCAGGGAAACTCAGTAGTACGTGCAGACTTTGAGAAGGTTTTCTCCAAAAAATGCAAGTGCTGGCTGTTCAGAAATGAAAATGTTCCATTTGGCTGAATGAGATATATTTCTAACATTGCAGAGGATTATTTTAAAGGTTAATCTATTATTGTCTTCCATTAGTTTCTCAATCCACTTAAAAGAGCAGGATGAAATTAGCTGTACATAGCAGATGAACCTTATCAGGCATACAAAGCAACATAAATATGTTAACAGTTTGCACAGTATTTTTAGTCCTCTGCAGTAAAAGATATCTTAACAAGGAGCATTCAGAGAATGCTGCAGGGCACTGAAGGCTGAATAAAAGGGTAATCAGGTTGTGCCTTCTACATTTGCAGCTTGATATGGCGAAAAGAATGTGTTGTTCTAAAAGTCAGCAACAGCATTTACCTATCTTCAGAATAATAAAGGGCGGAGGGATCTTATTCTATTGTAAAATGTGCAAAGGCATTTCACAGATTGGTGGCTGTGATAACTATGGACAGCCATTTTGTTGTTAATTTTTCAAAATGGTGTCCTAAGTCTCCACCTCCCCCCCATGTTTATTGGTAATATATACAGAGCCAAAGGATGGTTACTCGTAAGTTTGCCTCATTGGTTTCAGTGAGAGTGGCTTTCAGGGGTATGTGCTTAAGAGTTGGTATCGGGTGGGGTTTCAGGAAGGTCCATCCCTTCATGGAATGGTTTCTGCCAGTGGAATTGGAAAGGCAGTCCCTGCTGTGCATCCCAAGATCCTGCCCTAGAGTGCTGAAAAACCATGTGGAGCAATTCTTCAGATGGCACTCAGGACTGCAGGAGGGATAGAAAGAAAGCATGATTTAGGCCTCAGTTTGTAGCAGCAAAAGAACAACTAAAAGCTCTGTTGTCCCTCCAAGACTAATGAAAAGGTCATGGCTAAAACTTTTGGATGTTAAAGCCTTTCCGTGACTTGCGTGAAATATTGTTCTCAGTTGGAAGGTAGAGGGGAAAAAATTATGCCTCTGGGTAGAAGGAGGAAAATTGTAGTGAAAGGGTAATGAAATGCTGAAAGTGTGATCTGTGACCATTTTGTTAAACTTTAGATGTGCTCTAAAGAAGCAAAGGGAGCACTCTTGTTGGTGATAACTGTCAGACGAGTGGGTTAACACCTCAACAACACATCATCTTTATTGCTGATGATTAGAATGTCTTTGTTGAATAATAGTCATTCCCCTTTTCGTGTGTCAGATATTTAAATATATGCGAGTGCAGAGATATGTTGGAGAGAAGGCTGTATCCATAGCATTGCGAGGAGAGGTAACGTGTGGGCGTATTTATTTATGCCAGCATGGTAGCACTCCACTTGCTGCTCATGATTTCCAGAACTGGTCTTCTGATACCGGAGGTATAGCCATCGTGATTAACAGCCATTTGATAGTCTAACCCTTTATTTTGTAAGCAGCTTATTAGAGACTATCAATAAAAGCACAGGAAATATTCAGCATGTGGCTTCCATGTAGTGTCAGGATCACTTAGGCAGAACTTTCTGCTGCCCTGTTTTGTTTTTTAATACCCCTATTGTCCTCCACTGTTGTCACCATTTGGCCAGCATCCTCACTTGAACACCCCTGAAGAGAGTGGAGCTGAGCTTTTGGAATTTGTACAGCCCTTGATGGAGACTTGGTCTTCCCTTGGTAATAGCTTATAGTTGATAGGTATCAGGTGAGGCATCTGTTCATTTCATTGTTTGGAGAAAAAGGATAGAGGATAATCAGTGATTTTTATCTCATCACTCAACTTTTTCTAAAAAAAGCATTTACGGATAACAGAGATTAATCCTGGGAATTTCTTCAGGCAAAGCATGGGGTCTGCCATTGAGAGGTGACTCCTTAATGACAACACACTTTCTGTCGTTCAAGTTTCCGGGTGCAAGCCTTCACAACTTAGGCTCAATCCCTGATGCCCAGGGCAGGGGACAATACCACTCTGAAAGTCTGGAGAGATCTGCTGCAGAAAGTCTGCAGATCAGCCTTTTTCAATTAGTGCCCCTCATCCCCAGCCAGTAGTTTGAACCTGAAATCACATCTTCTATCATTGAACCCCAGAGTGCCCCATAGTTTCATTTGTCCCAAAGTCAGAATCATCCAGGCCATAGTATTTCTGATTTCTGCATATGGGTGTGAAAGCTGTACAAAATGGAGAAAGCTGATAGGAAGAAAATCTCATTAGAAATGTGGTTCTGGAGAAGAGTTCTGTAAATACTATGGATTGCCAAAAAGACACATATGTCAGTCCTAGCTAGGACAAATCAAGCGAGCCAGCGGGGTTGCAGCATCAGACCACAAGCATCAGACCACAAGCATCAGACCAGGGTTCAATTCCCCATTGGCTATGGAAACCCTCTGAGTGACTTTGGGTGCATCACATGCTTTCAGCTGCAGGAAGCCCCATGGTAAGGTCACTTTAGGGTTGCCATAAGTCAGAAGGAACTTAAAGGCACACGACAAGAAGAAGAACAAATCAAGTCTGGACTCTCAAAGTGAAGATGACTAAATTGAGGCTGTTGTACCTTGGGCATATAATGAAATGACATGACTGATTGGAAAAAGAGAGGAAGGCAGTACGATAAGAGGAAGACCACATTGCAGGTGGATTGACTCAATCAACGAAGCTACAGACCTGAGTTTGCAAGACCTGAGCAGGGCAGTTGATGACCAGGAGTCCTGAAGGTCTCATCCTTAGGGTTGCTTAAGTCGAATTTTACTTGATGGCAAATAACAACAGCCACAAATTATTTTCAGCATTGTAGGGAGGCCAGTCATAGCTAGTGTGATTGAACATGGGCCTGGTTTAAGGATCCAGTTGTTAACAATGTGGTCTTTCTGTCCCTGTTCCCCATGGCCTTGGGGATGGGAGGCAGACTTGTGTTCCTTCAGTTCTCTTAAGAATAATTGTGATTGTTCCAAAGAGCACATTAAGGCAGTTTGCGCCTCGAAAATGCTTGCTAAGTGTTACAGTAAAGATAGTTATTAATGCATTCAGAGCTGAGTGACGTCCAATTAGCAAAGTTCTTCTTTGTACACTTGTTTTGCTAAGCGAATTCATATCCCGGCTTCCCTACATCTCCAGCTATGAGGGGAGTGCAATAAGTAATTGTGATAATGACACACAGGTAAAGGTAGTTGAGGATCTTTTGATGAGCACTTAGCTGAATGTTCCTGCTTGATATTATCAATTGGCAGTGCAGAGTTGTAATGCTAACAATTCAGTTGTCATCTCTACATTTCAGTAAACAGCCAATGACGCAAATTATGCCATTTCACAGTCATTAGTTATCATTTCTGGCTCTTTGTAGACTGGGTGTTTCTCCATGTATGTATGAAGTGGGTGTTTGAAAGATGTGATGGGCAAAAGTGGATTTTGCAGGTCGATGTATAACATAAATTTTAATCAGATGAAATTTTACTGCAGATTCATGAAGGAAGTTGCTAGTCAATGCACTGCATCCTTCGGAATTCTGATATCTTCAGTAGCATGGAGACTGGTCACAGTGGGGCTCAGATGCTACCTTGTTGAACCCAGAAGTAAAATCATAGAAACATAGGATGGTGTCTTATGCGATGTCCAGACACTGGTCGAACTAGTTCATTATTGTTTATGGCAGGGGTGGAGAAACTATGAGTCTCCAAATCTTTTGATGGAATGATTCCTATCAACCCATCCATGATGGCGAGTTGTAAAGCAGTGTGGGAATTATAAACTTTTGGAAGGTTGAACGTTCCTCATCTCTGGTCGACACTGATTGGCATTGGCTCTCTCATAGGCACATAGGGAAATGCGTTTGGTACGTCCCTGCAGGCAAAGCATGTCCCCCTCTCCCAGGAGTGTGACTCATCACTTGCTATCAATTGTGCTTTGAATTACACTGCTTAAGGGGATGTTGGTAATAGGAATGCCTGATGTCACTTTAAGCAATATCAAGCTTGCCTGTGTGTGAGATTGAGTGAACTTCCAGTTTCACTGTTGCATGTAAAGCTTGAAAATTGTTGAAAATAAAGTCATGTCATTATTTGGTAAGATACTTGTTTTAAATTGTAAGCTTTTATAATTTTTTAAAAAATTTTTAAATTGTAAGTTTTTATAATTTTATATGTTTTCAATGTCTTTGATTGTTTTAAATGTTTCAAATGTTTTTAAACTTTTTTGGAAGCCGCTTTGGGTCCAACTTAGGAAGAAGAAATGTCATATAAATATAATAAATAAAATGAAAAATAAACAGGTTTTAAATTGTCCGGTTTTAACTGATGAAGTATTTAATATGTTAGTTTATTGTCACAAATTGATTTTATTGTCTGCAGCTCTGATATATTCTTGATATAGGCTGGAATTTAAATATTTTAATAAATGAATAAATGAATGAATGAATAAATAAAGATAGATACAGTACTTTTAGTGTGTTGTGAAGCTAGAGTATGAACAGAAGCTTTCCTCAGCTTATTTCCCCTTTGGGTACTTCTTCGGTTGAGCTTTTGCTATATGTCGCACCTATTTACTCTTCAGTGAGGTTCAAGAACATCCAATAGATGGGGTTGTAGAGCTTCTCTTGCATATCCTTTGGGAGCCTAGCTCTTTCAGTGGCATGCAGTTGTTCCCTTGAATACCATTTAGTTTGTGTAATGACTTCAGAACAATTTGCTCTGTTCAGAAGGAGAAGGAGGCAGGGAAGAGTTCACAGTTATGCTTTTTATCTTTAGAAGTGGTTGGTCAGGTTCTGGTGATCCTCTCCTGCATTAAAGGACAATCCAGGATATAATGGTGTTGGCTGTGGAAGCAAGACATTTTTCATTTTGAAACACTGTAATCCCAAAACGTGTGTGGATCATACGTTTGTCTTTGATATACACTGAAACTAAAGTACAAGTGATTTGTCAAAGCTTTTCCCTTTGCAAAACTGTTTGGCTTTAATCCAGTTTCACTGTGGCTTGTTATAATAGAAAAATGTTGGCATTTGCCATCTGGGTTTCCCACCCATGTCTCTTATCTCTGAGAATGCTGTATAGCACTGAATATTTGCAGAAAGTGGCTTTTCTAGAGCTAGCAACTTGGACTTGGAAGGCAAACTCCAACTGCAAGAAGTGCTATATTTCAAAGCAATTTCACAGTAGCTTTTGCTTGGCATGTGATGCTAATCAAGCAGTATTTATATAATTAAAATAGAATTAGTAAGCATATTTGCTTGTGTATTGTAAGAGAATAGATACCATAAAAATGCATAATGTCTTGATGGTTGCAGGGATCCAGTTTTGTGCTGTGTTGAGGTAACACAAAAGCAGATCACAAATGTCAGCCTGTAAACTCTGTAATGAATTGGCAAGAAAATAAACTTCAAGTTGTGATGGTCAGTGCCCTGTTTTTAGGGGGAACCTTTTCACTGTGTTTACTAGAGTGAAGTACTGTTTGTTAGTCTGCAGTTTGCATATTAATAGGGTAAATGGAAGATGCAAATTGGCACTTCAAAAAATGGAAGAGTTTTTAGGCTGAACTGGACTTGAACTTGAAAGACCAGGAGCTTTCTTATTCATGGAACAATGCGCAATCCATTTATGGCTTGTCATAAAAACATTGAACTTTCCACCAGCAGACTAGCTGACAGTGAGTCAATGGTAGTAAGGTTGTTTTTCCCCATGACTATACCAAGAAAACCTCTTCTCATATCTTTTTTATCTTCATTTTTTTTTTAAATTGAAACAGTCCACTTTGCTAGGATGAGAGATTTGGGATGCAGGAGAAGTTTGCAGTGCTGCTGCTTCTGCTCCTTTCAAATAATCTATCTAAAACTGTTACAATCAAAAATGAAATCAAAGGTTCAGAGAACAGTGAGTGAAATGATGACGTTGCTAGTTTGTGTTATTTTTTTAATGAAGCGGGGGCAGTTAAATCTGGAAGTGTGTTCTTCTGCTAAACTTGCAAAGCCTTTAAATGACGGAAATATTAACAGTGTGGTGTTCCATTGCCTCTTGCTTTTTCTATGGTGCATGGAAGTCTGTGCTCATGATGCTTTGACAGCCACATTCCTCAGAACAATTGCAGCAGTAAAACTTTCATTGCCTGAGGAGATAAGTGTAATTTTTTCAGGCACAGACCCTTGCTGAAAAACTTTAATATCTCCCTCCAGTTTCTTGAATTAGAAATCTGTATCAAGAATGCATAGCACTTTTTCAGTCAAGACACTTAGATACGCAAGTAGTTGCTGCAGGAGAAGCAGTCCGCTCCTCCAGAGTAAGGGTTGTGGCAGCTAGTTTTAAAATATCTCTTGGGCTGGGAAATCTGGAGGCGCTTTCACCCAGCCAGTGATGAGAGGTGGGAATGTGAATTTAAAAATCTGGGAGCTCCATGATGACATTTGCTGAATTTTGAAGAGAGCATAATCTGTGAGAATGGCATAAAGTGGTGAAATTTCTCGTAAACAGTGCCCAAGTTAAATCTGTATGATTCTGGAGTAGAGGTCAGGGCTAGAAAAGTATATTTGTATGTATTTCTATCCAGAGTCACCATTTTCTGCATTATTAAATGCTTTCTTTTCTCAGAGGGATAATGTTTTGTTTGGTGTGGCTGTGTGTAGCAAGTTGGACTTTGATCACTAGGCAAGTGGGTTTTAGAGTCTTTGTTTGCATCATGGCCAAACGTCAGCAGCTGGTATTGAAAGAGTTAATTTGTGTTAGTGATCTTGTTTGATACGTTCTGTGTTGGCTTGGTAATTTGAGGTTGGGAAAAGATAGGAAGATGTGAGAACAGAGTGAGGAACTGAATATTCCTCTGTTACTGCTCTGCTTGCACAGTTCTCATAGCTACGGAGAAGAGAAGATGGGTCACATTTGTGAACTTTAAAGCTCATGCTATAGCAATAATGTGTATCAATGTTTGGCACCAAAGTCTTGGGGAGGCCTGGGACTACACCCGCTTTCAGCACAGAAGAGTGTGGAAAGCAAATCAGATAAGCAGATTTTTTTTTTTTTTAAAGGTTGGCCTAGAAACTTCAAGGTAGTACCTGGAATTCCATAGTCAGTGTGGGTACTGGACCAATGAAAGTTGTCAAACAAGCAAAAAGATGAAACACAACCCTGTCTGTGGTTCTTTGACTCTTGGCAAGTTTGCCATTGGTAGATATTAGGAGCTGTATATTGCAACCTCACTCCTGAAAGGTTTATTACTGGAAAGTGTTTAATAGCGGAAGCATCAAGGATGTTGTTGATATTTTAATGGGAAACATTTTTTATTGAGGATGCTGCTCTTTTTAAAACAAGAAGCCACTTCTCCCTCAGGCAGAGAATTGGGATGATCATATCATGGCTTAATAAACTGAGATTTGTACAGGCAAGAGGATTGTTCGTGCAGCTATTTTGGATGAGCTGTCAAACAAATCTGGAAACCTTTAATGAGCTGTAGTTGTTTGTTTCATCCAAACTGGGGATCTCTGATGAACTTCAGTGCAAAGCAGAGTATTATAACACAAGTATTAACACAACTTCATACTGTGGTTTACTGTGCTGGCATGTGTTAAAGCTGTTGCTTATAGTTTTCTTGTTCAGATAAAAGAAGAAATTAACAGTTTATAGAAGATTGTCCAGTTTGTTTGATGTCTTGTATGAAAGGAGGTTAATTTTCTGCATTTTTAAAAAAGAACCATTAGGGTGTTACATAGGAATCTGCCATATACTGAGTCAGGCCATTGATCCTTCAATATTTTTGGTGCTAAACGTGGTTGCTCTGTAGGGTTAGAGGCTGGGATCTTTTCCTAGCTGTAGCTGGATATGCCAGGGAAAGAACCTGGGATCCTCTGCATGTACAGCATATGCTCTACCGCTGAATTATAGCCCCACGCCAGTATTAAGAATGATGAACTACGTCTTTCTGGTTATAGCATATTCTGAGAGTTTCGCGTGTCACTCTGTAGAGGAGTCAAAATCTCATACCTTTGAAAAATGCTATTGATTGCAAATACTCACAAATGCTAATGCTGTTTTTTTTCATGTGTTGAAGGTGCCTTGTTACAACATCTGTACTCAAGTTTTCTGGTATTGATTGTGGTTTTCCTGTACATGTAGGCCATGAACAGAAGTTTAAAGATTGGTGTTCTTCTGCAAGGGTGTTTCCTGTAGCTTCCTACAATGCCTGTATGTGGTTTAAAGCACCAGCCAGGCTGACTCCACACAGTTTAAGCTTTTTAGGACTTACAGTTCCTGAGATATATCTATATCATTTATATATCTATACTGTATATCTGTATCATATATGATATGATATATATCTATATCATTTAGGGCTATACAGATCTGGTTCAGAATATAATATTGGGTCTGGGAACATAGTAGTAACCAGCGTATTTAATAACCAGTGTAACACATCATCGTCGTCGTCGTCATCAGCATTATTGGCACATGGAAATCTTCTGCTATACAGGAAAATTAACTGCTCAATCTGAGTGATTGCTCCTTCCTAGCTAGGAGACTTATTTGTATTAAGACAGACATTGTAATACTAAAAATATTTATATTCTTATAATGGGTTTACAACAGCATTGGAGAACACAGTCTCCGTATTGAGAGATTGACACTGATGGTACATAACTGTCCTGTTTAACTAGATAGCTGTTATCTGGCACATATGTTCATAAAACTCACTTTATGTATGAATGATGTCATTCTGTGATCAATTCAGAGCCCTCCAGGGGTAGTAAAAAGGTTTGGAACAGGTTGACTAAGTATGCAAAGTAATAACCTGTCAATTTTTACAAAATGCTGATAATATATTTCTAGGAAAATATCTGGATGTTCAGATGTTCTTTTTGTTCATTCCATCATGTCTAAGGACATGTTGATACTGTTTTTTACACACCAATCTCCTTAGAGCCTTTTTTCCTTTTGGTGGGGGGGAGTACATGGTTTAAAACAACTCTTAAGAAGATATTGAAATTCCTGCCTCTTAGAAATGGTTGATGACCAGGTTATTGGAATGGGTCATGGAAGCACGTAGAGCTCTATCTTGGAGATCTCTTGCGTGGCCTTTCCTAGAACCCATCTAAGCCTATCCTGGACCCTGCCTCAACCCCCATTTTTCTCCACTTGCCCCGGCTCTTTAACTGAGGCAACACCACTGTTGATGGAAGGCTTGGAGGTATCAAAGGAGAACCTGTTTGGTTTCCAGAAGATTCTGTCACCAGAGCTCTACTGAGGAGATCTACATGAGATGGATGAAGATCCAGCTGCAAACAGTGCCCAAGCAAAGAACCTGAATGAGGGAGGATGAACAATGAGTGTTTCCCCTAATCTCATTTGTGCTTCAGCAGTTCTTTCAGTCTTATGACTGCTCTAGCACAACCTGGCTCAGCTCTGACTCTGGCTCCATTTCCTACATGGACTGTCCATTTCACATGGACATTAAATTCTACCCCCTGCCTCCCCTCCTTGAATTTATTTTTAGGACATTGTGTGTGAATCATTCTTGAATATGGAATTAAAAATGTTTGATCTGTTTTAATTTCATTGCGGGTCTTATGTATGTTGCAGTGAATGAATGTAAAGCTCAAAAAATTATTGCCCATCCTTAAGACTTCAGAAGGTTATTGGACAATATCAGAAAACTTCCCTTTTTGTATGAGCAGTTGCATACCTTGACTGAAGAAGCAAATGTCATAGTTGTTGTTATCATTGACTTGGAAAGGAGAAAAAAAAAAGGAAGGGATAAAGTCTGCTATGGCACCGCTAGAAATGCCAAAAACGAGCTTCAAAAACCAGCAGCTGTTTCTGAGGTACCAAGTAGCCACTGGGGACTTTCAGGGTCTTTGGAACCTTATGGCTGTTTTCAAAAAGGATCTCATTTTACCCCATTTTTTCACCCATATATTTGTAGATGTTTGCATGTATTTTGGGGTGGGCAAGTGTAACAGGCACAGGGGCCTGGGACCCTTTAACCCGATAAACCTCTAAAAATGCCCCAAATCAAATAAATCTGGCAGTGGCCAGGAATCTACTTATGGTTTTGAAAAACAGGTATTATGTTAATTGTTCAAGGACCCCTGAAACCTATTTAAATAATGAATTTCTACTCCCAGAGGCAATTCACCCTTTTGTTTGGGCCAGAAGCAGGACCCTGGGTCAACAGTGCATAAACAGCTTCTAAGACAGATTTTTTCCCCCTGGCTTGACAGTGCCAGAAGAACAGTTCATTTTGTTACTTGGGCCAGGGTCCATGTGCTGTAGGAAGTGTTTAGCTTCTGCAGAGGAATTCTTCTATATCTGACCTCCAGTACCAGCTCTTTCACTTCAAGGTTGGATCAGCATCCCACAGGGCAGAGAGATTGCTGCTGATGCCCATACATGGAGATGTTTGGATCTCAGCCAAGAGAGAGATGAATGATTCATTAATGAATGAACATATTTTATTAGTTTGATGCTGTGCTCATGTTCTGTCCTTTCTATGACTAATGAAGAAGAATAATTGTAATTTTGAGGTTTTACATATGCTTGTGTTGGACAAATGCATAATTCAGTCATTTTTAATGTGCAGTCTGAAGTAATTCTTCACAGGAAGGGAATCTCAACATACAGTCCAAAGCCAGGCTGGAAATTGCCTTAGAAACCTCTCACAGTTTTGAAAGCAGTTTGCTGTGTGTGTTGGATTAGACATGTGATCCCAGGTTGGTATCCTCCAGATGTGTAGGGCTGCAAGTCTTACAATCCCTAGTCCACATGCTGGGGATGATGGGAATTGTAGTCCAACACATCCCAAGACTGCTGGGTTAGGGTAAGCTGCTGTATCAGTTTTGGGTATAGAGGAAATGTCTTTCTTTGTATATCCATCTTCATGCTGGATATTCTTACGGAGCTTTCACTAATTATTTTGAGTGGGTGTCACTTTGAACACTTGGTTCCATGCTAAATATAACCTTTTGCCACTTCAGACTTGCTTAGTGCTAGAATAATGGAATGTACTATGTAAATTTAGAAACACATAGTATGGGAGCTACCATCAGTTAAAGCTATAATTGAAAGAATGCAATTTAAAGATAACTAAACACATGTGGTCTAGCAGTTTGAGCTTTGGATTCAAGACTGGAGACCAGGATTTGAATCTTTGCTCTATAATGGAAATGCACTGGGTGATCTTGGGAAAGTCACATTCTTTTAACTTCAGAATGGGGCAAAGACAACCCCTCTCTGAACAAAACTTGCCAAGAAAACCCCGTGATAGGTTCATCTTAGAATCGCCCTAAGTCAAAAATGACTTGAAGGCATGCTACAACAAAAACTCACACCTAATTGCTTGAATATTGAAATTGTTTGAACAGGTGACACAGAGCAGCAAACAAGAAAGGTAACAAACAATAACATACCTTAGTTATTAGCAGACTGTCTTGCTGCATTTCATAAATTCCTTATCAGCCGATGTCATAGTGTGGTTGTACTGTTTACCACTGGAAATATCAAACCTTTTACAGTTATCAAAAATTGCAGATGCACACTTTTCCCAAAGGAAGGTTTATAATTCCTTACATAGTTGCTAAAAGCCTTTCAATATATACAGGTGACAAAAACAACAAATGCTAAATTTAATTTTATGTATGCAAGTATTTCCTTTTCTTCTGGTGCAGCTGCAAGAAATAACTTTGAAACGTTTGTCTCCATTTTCAAATAAATGTGGCTTGTTGTGAGCACCAAAGTATAACAAGCTGCAGTTAACATGAACTGTGGTTTATTGAAATAAGCCAGCTTCAAACCTTGGCTAATGATCCTAGCTAGCTTCAATAACTTTAGCTAACACTAATCAAGCTCTTGGTTAGAATGTAACAGTAAACCATGTTTGGCTGAAAATTGAAATTTTGATTTCGTCCTCATGACTGTGTCAGAAAAATCGATAAATGCTTGTCAGTAAACTGTGTGGCATTCAGGGGCTGCATAAATGTGATCAGTAAGCAACCCAGAAATTACTCAGCTGTTGGAGCTTGTCTGGAGCCCACCAAAATTGGGAAGGGATCATATGTTGTCCTGGTGCAATTTACCTGTGTCCTGACAGTATAGGCTGTGCATTTCTGAGCCAAGGTTCAATTGCTAGCCAACTAATCTTTTCAGTTACAACCTGTTGTGGTCATGACTGTAATTTTCTGCTTTTCAGTGGAACAGGAACAGATTGTTTTGCCTGCAACCCATTATTGGGTGTGTATACTAACTTAAGCAGAGCAGTTAGAAAGGCAAGAGGAGGAGTCACATGGGTAACTGTTTTGTGTCACGGCTGAGAAGGGCTTTGTAGTGTTCTCAGAACTTCTAAGGTGCAATATCTGAACTGGTCTTAAGGGGGGGGTGAATCAAAAGGTATTTTTCTGCAATGTCCAATGGCGCAGTATTAATGCTAATGGTATCTAGTTGATAGCAAGGAATTTGGCTAATTACCTTTTTGGACTGCAGTAACAGTGAGAACATAGGTAATCATGGTAATGAGTGAAGTAACTAGTTTTAAAGTTAACTAGTAACTTCACTCATTACTCTGATATGTAAAATTCCAAACTCTGATACGTGTGTATTGGCAGATAGACAGAGAGAGGCTAAGTGTGAGACGTTTATTTAGAAAACACATGGACGCTTTTTGATGTGGGACATTTTAATGATGAAAACATGGTACTCCAGCCTTTAGAAAAGATGGTCCTTCAACTACTAGGGCATATAGGTAGGTGGGAGTGTCAATGGGGGAGCTGCTGAAAATTGTGTTCCCATTGCACTGATAGCAAACTGTGGTGCAGAGGTTCCATTTAACTTTTCTATATGCTTCCATCTTTCCCTAGACGGGATAAGCAGGAGGGTGCCATATAAGTATCCATCTTGTGAGCTCCCCATAGACATCTAGTTGCCCACTATAATAGCACAGCTGTTGTTGTTTATTATTGTATTTATTTATATCCTGTCTTTTCTCCGGTCCTGGGACTCAATATCATAGGTGCCCATTAAAAAGAAAAACAACACACTTAGATAACACAACACGTTATTTTTTAAATGATTTTTATTAAAGATTGCGTATATTAATATTACACCGCACACTCTTTTAAACACAAACTAATAACAAACTACTGACACATTACTAACTAGCTAATAGAATAATTACTAACTACCAACTAAATACTAACTAGCTCACAGTTTGAACCCAAGCACTTATAATAAAAAAGAAATACACAAAACGGAAATAAAACAGACCAACTACTGTATAAATTATGAATCTATCTAAAAGTGATTTCTTGCTATCTTTTCTGTAGTTAAGCACAGATATCCTACAGTCCCACCTCATTCTGTATAAACTGGATATTACACCTCTTCTAATAAACAACCTAAACTAATATTCAAAATCGATGGTTATAATTTCACCTTCTTTTTTTCTCAAAAAGTCTGTCAGTGATTTCCAGTCTTTCCCAAGGGTTACTATCTTTCACAAATGACTTTTCCCTAATCTGAGTAGACAGTTTATCCATATCTGCTAACTCATTCACTTTTAATATCCCGTCTTCCTCAGAAGGTAGAGAATTAGTTTTCCATTCCCGGACATGCCTTGCTGCTGTCATCATATATTGGAATACTCTCTCATAGTCTTGTCAGAATCTTAATTCATCAGTTCCAGAAGAAAGAGATCCAGTTTTAACAGTAACTTAATCTTCAAAATTCTCTGAATCATCATAGAATCATAGAGTTGGAAGAGACCCCAGGGGCCATCGAGTCCAACCCCCTGCCATGCAGGAACACCCATCAAAGCATTCCCAACAGATGGCCATCCAGACTCTGCTTAAAAACCTCCAAAGAAGGAGACTCTATCACACTCCAAGGCAGCATATTCCACTGCCGGACAGCTCTGACCATCAGGAAGTTCTTCCTGAGGTTCAAGTGGAATCTCCTTTGCTGCTGCTTGTATGTATTTATACCCAGTATTTTATTTTGTTCAAAAACATATATTTTTCTAGCCATCTTAAATCTTTCAGGCAACTGTAAATAGGAAAACTGTTGAAAGCCATAACTTTTCTTTAATAACTTCTCTTCTATTTTCTTTATATATTCTCCTTGCTGCTTTTTCAGTCTTGGTATCTTAACCGTTTGTTTTTTCCGTTTGTTTCTTTTCTATGAAAAGCTTCTTGTGCTGAGACTGGTAAGGATGTTTTTTTGACCTAGCCTACACTCTAATCTAAACTTTTTCAAAATTCCTTCTCCCAAACCAAGATAAACATTTAAATAAATATAGCCATTCCACTTTGTCATTTGCTTTCTAAACGTCAGTAAAGGGAATCAGTTATTTGCTTTGTTTTGTGTCCAAAATATATTTCCATTGTTCTAATATTACATACTGTGATTGGTGCTGCCTGGAAGTATACCTCATACCCCAGGTTGGGTCCACTGGTGCCCCCTTTTTATGCCCCCCCTTTGTTAATCCCTGGATAACACTAGTAGTACCTCAGGTGAGCCACCTCCCTCTTTCCATCTTTTTCAAAAGCCTCAGATATTTTAGTAGTAGTATTTTGGTCTTTTCTTGTTTACTTGTCTCACGAATCTCAGCAATGCCTTAGAGACTTCTCTATTGTTTTATAGCCCTTTAAAAAAATAATAATAATCCCAGTCAAATATGGGTATGGTCCTCTTTTTATTACTTCTTCTGGGAAACCTCCACCTTTGGAATTTTGAACTGAAACTGGCCATGGAATTCGAACAACAAACAATAAATACTCTGTCAAATTTTGAGGCATATACCGCCATCTCACAGTGAATGGGGGAAGACCTCTTTTTTTGCTTGTATGAAGGCCTCAAAGGCCCTTCCCTAAACTGCAAACCCCAGGATTCCATAGGATGTTGAAAGTGGAATAATAGCACTATAACAGTCTAGTGCGGAAATGGCCTTAGACAACAAGCAGAAACAGTCTGTCATTTTTTTCGCGTGTCTAATCATGATTTATTGAGTTACAGCCAGCCCCTGTTTTGCTTTCGGTGAGCCCTTCTCCTTTGGAATTTTGACTTGCAGTTGGACACAGCAACTTGGATGATGAGAAAAACGTTCTGTCAAATTTGAGCTATCCAGCATGATAGCCTAATAAGTTATGACTGTCACAGACATGCAGGAATTCTCTTTTATTATTATTGTAGGCTATTTTTTCATTTTTTTGTTAGTACATCTTGATCCTCCTGGATAGTTTTGGACATAGTTTCTGCTTTCTTTCCTTCCTTTCTGTTATCCTGCTGGGGCAGAAGTGAATAGATTTTAATCAAAGTTGAACAGTCATCTTTGGTCCGTGGGGTTATCAAGAGAAAGGCTTCCTCTAATACAGGAATCACTGTTATTTTAGTATCACTCTGTGTGATGTTAGAGTTCTGTTGCTAGTCATGATCTCATTTATTTCCCCAGTGATGGGCTCTGTGATCCTGGGTAACTGTTTGGTGGAAATGCATCCAATTTACTTCTGCTGAAGGAAAGTTTCCAACAGTGGAATGAGGATGGGTACAGTAAGTTCCTGTCTTTTCCCACTTCTCACAACACTGTGCAGCACTTTGGATTCAGGAAAAGGGCTTTTATTTCCACATCTTTGTGCCACATCTCACTCTATCCGGACCCTGACTCTCAAGCAAGCCATTATCTTTGTGGACTGGCAGGGAGAGGAAGGCTAGGTTCAATATGGAGGTTCAAACTCAGAGTGCTTGAAAGTCCAATAGCCTTATGGTTGCTGTTCCAAATTTAAACTAGATTGCATTGGATTATGATATGCATAAAGTAGATCTAGTATGTCAGCGCATTAGTCTTGTTTCTTTGTTTAGAAGAAATTTTAAAAATTGGTTCCTCAGTGGGATTCATGAATGTTAAATGTATCTTTTTTCTATAGGGAGTAAAGTATCTTATTTCCACATGTCAACCAAGGAAGAGGTCAGTTGATGTCTTAGTCATTATCCTGTTGATTTAAAATATTCAGATGTACAGATTGCAAATATAAATCAATAACCCAGATTTCTAAAAAAAAAAAAATCAAACTGAGCTATATATAAAAGTCAAGAGCAGAAAAACAGTTTTAAAATTCAGCTTTACTAGAGCATAAAGCACCAGATTGAGTGAAAATGTATTCATTATATTGCAAAAGAGTAAAACAATGAAGCTTGCCTGTCTTCATGGGGAAGACATTAGTTTCTTGTTAGCAAAGTAAAGAGAAAGTTCTGCTCTCATCTTGAGGGGTCAGTTCATGGGTAGCCAGGGGAATGGCCTACTCTGGGATTATGTCTCAGTTTTAGAACACTCTGCTAGGCTTCCCTGGTGCTTACCCTAGTGTATCTTTGGTGCTAGAAAGAGAATGTTTTATTTTCCCAAACTTGTAAATGTTTATTTGTTTTATTGAGCTATGTCAGGGATGCCTTGCTTAGTGTAAGTGCTGAGTTTTAATAATGCAGCGTAATCCACTTTAAATTTGAACAGTGTGGTATACATTCAAATTAAGAGATAAGCAAATAAGTGGTCTGTGCATGGTTGCTGTACTGCAGTTCCCATTAACCTTAGCCAGCATAGCCAACAATGAGACATGCTATGAAGTGCAGTCTTATACCTGGAGGGCCACAGTGCCTTCTCCTGATTTAAATATGTAATGAATAATCATGGCATAAAATTTCTTTATTGAGGCTCAGATTTGCTCCCCCCTGCATTTCCTTTTTAAATGGCCTCTTTATTTAGTTACTGTCTTGTATGTGGTAAACCATTGTTTGCTGTTATAGCTGTATTGGCAACTTGTGATTTATGTCTGTCAGTTTCCGACTGGTCTGTAGTTCTGGCTAGGGAGGCAGGCTCAATCTGTAGTTGGCAGGTCATGATGTAACTGCCTCATTTGATGACATTAAAGATTCTGAATTGTGGGTTATAGGACATAATGCATGGTGTTAAAATTCCATTTAAAATAAAATTTGGTAAGCCTACTTGGTAAAGAAACATTTGTACTTTGTTTTTGGATTTACAGGAATTCTTACGTATGTGCTACATCTTAACAAATAACAGCGACATTATGTTATGTGTATAAACAAGAGTTTGTACTTTATGGGTCTTGTGATATGTTCTGAAGTTTTCATTTGATAGTTTTATACCACTTTAGCAGCTGAAAGAGGGACAAGGGTGGAGTCTTGGGTCTGTAAAATGCTTTGCAATGTATATATTGGGGATCTGTCATCTCCGAAATAGATAAGCTGCTTGTTGACTTCTCAGATTCCTTCCTTGTTTAGACACATGTGCCAGGTGCACAGAGAGATAAACACCCAACTGTGTTTTCCAGAGCCTTTGCTTTTGAGAATGGAATGTAATTCCTAGCCTAAAATACATTGGATGTGTTGAGGATACTAATCTCCTTCTCCATACCAGTGTTTATGTGAGATTGACCTGTATATTATTTATCACTAACGACTGAAAATATTGAAAGCAGCGTTGAATCGAGACTGGAAAGGATTGTATCTTTGCTGATATTGCAGTAAATTTCCCATCTGGCATATTGGTTTCACTGCTAAGCCCCCTGAACATTATCCAAAAGACAAATGGTGCAGTTAGTTTTGTAGCTAATCTCTGGCTCTCAGAGTCACTCCTAATGACAAAAGCATAGACACCCACACACCCACACACACACCCATGTTGTTAACACATTGAGTCGTGGAATATTAGCAGTTCCTTGTTTTATCAAATGAACTTGTTGGTTGCATTTAGGCATGGCAAATGTAGGACAAACTTTTAAGTAAGTAACAAAAATCAATCACCTGTTAAGAAGGAGACACCCACTCCTTGGCGGCCTGCAGGAGACTTGGGCTACTGGCTTTAGAATTGGCTACTGACAAAAGAAAACATTGCCTTCTACCAAGTGGGCTGCTGAGAAAGGACAAAGGGAGATCTATCAAACACACACATACCATTTTGTCAGCCTGCTGTGTTTCTGTGCCAGCCATAAAGGAAAAATACCTTTCAGTTTCCAGCCAGCACAGAAACCAAGTAGGCTAGTAGATTTGGGGCAGAGCAGTCCATCAGTCCTCTGCTGGGAGCCAGGTGACTTGCCTACATGGACATCGTATTCATCTCTGGCTGCCAGTTGCCTCGTTGAATATGCGAGGGGTTTAAGACAGCAGAGCTTGCAAAAAATGCTTTTTTAAAAAAACCCGTATTATCCAGAATTCCAAGGCAGTTTTACTTCCTAGGTTCTGTGAGACACTGGCAACAAATAAAAGCACTTAAACAGGGATCCTTTAATAATCACAATTCTGTAATTTCCTTTGAATAATTTTTTGAAACTTACTGTGACACAAGATAGCATAAAATACTTACTGGAATTAAAATACAGCAGGTGAAACTCCCATTACTGCCTAGGTATGTTAAAGTGACTGCTGAAAGGGTCGGGAGGCACTTGTAGTTAGATAGAAATCATTCTGCTCATGTGTTCTGTGGCAAGTCAGCTCAGTGTGAGAACTTTATGGCCAGCATTTTGATCTGTAGTTCTGTGAACCTTAGTGTTTAAATTCTTGTACAGGTGTAATGAGGGAGAATGTGTGAGGATGTATATGTCTTACTGTTGGCTATAGTTTTTTTTTTTAAGTCAGTATAATATAGACATTTGTGTTGGACCAGCACTGGAAACATCTGGGTTCATCTCCCCCTCAGACAGTCACATTCAGCCAGTCACATTCTCTCAGCCTAATCTACTTCATAGGTTCGTTGTCAGGATAATGTATGATAAAAATGTACACTGCTATAAACTCTTTGGAAGCAGATGAATAAATATATCATCATCATTGTCACCACTGGCAGTCTGCATAGTTCCCTTTGTCAGTCCTTGAAGCCTGGGCACCTACCCTGCAGAGGCATATCTAGGGTGGGGCAAGTAGGGCACATGCCCTGGGCACCAATGCCAAGGGTGCAAAAAAGCTGTGCCCCCCCCAGCCCCATTGCTCAGAACAGCTGGCCCAGCAGGCCACCCTGAAAGCAGCAGCATTTCCTGCTGTCGTCACTGCTGCCCTCGCCGGGGTCATTCTTAGTCCAGGGCGGCGGCCCCTCCACCCGGGCCTGGCTACTGCCACCACCTTCGCTGGGGTTCTTCTTGGCCCAGAGTGCTGGTGGCAGTGGCGGGAGGCAGCCCCTTCAAGTGGGCTTGGCCCACCACCACCCCCGCCAGGGTCTTCCTCAGCCCAGGGCAGTGGCAGCAGGAGAAGCAGCACCTGGGGCACAACTTCCCCACTTGCCCTAGGTGCTGTTGAAGCTAGATGTACCACTGCTATCCTGGTTAGCTGTTACTGTTCTCCCACTTCTTGCACATGGGCACACCTGTATGAGAGAGAAGAATCTGCCTTATTCATAGTTGTCCTGTGCAGCAGCTAATTCACTGTTTTGTACTGCTGTTGAGATACTTCCCAGCCCCTCTACGTAACAGCTTTGATAAAGAAATATTTTAATTGTGTGATGTGGTGGCCAAATAAGCCAGTGCAGTTCTAGGCTATGTCAACATAGTAGCCAAGACTGAGAGGTGATATGAGAGCCATCTTTAAATATCTGAAGGGAATGTCATGTAGAAGATGGAGCAAGATTGTTTTCTGGTGCCCCAGAGGGTAGAACATGAACCAGTGATTCAAATTACAAAAGAGATTGCACTGAAAGATTAGAAAGAACTTCTTTACTGCAAGAACTGTTCAAGGGTGGAATGGGTTATCTCAGAATTTGGGGGATTCTCTTTGGAGGGCTTTAAACAGAGGTTGGATGGTCATCTCACAGGAATGCTGTGCTCGTTCCTGCATGGTAGGGGATTGGACTAAATGGGGCTTGGGACCTCTTCCAGCTTCTAAGAGTCTGCGATTCTAAGTGTGCCTGAGCCCCTGAATGGGAGGCTTTTAATGGACGAAGTGAAAGATTGAACCTTGGACCTTTTGCTTGCAAAACATGGCTTGCTCTGTTCCTGAACTGTGTTCGTTCCCTATAATTTCTCAGAAGTAAGAAGCAGTTACACATCAAGTGATTGACTTCTGTGGGGGAATAGAGCGTGGAGTAATCACTCTAGCTCCCTGTTTTGTTACACTCTGCTTTGTCCAAACTCATAAATCTGTCATTTCTTGGCACCTTCCCATTTCAGCTTGAATTATTGTGTCCTGCGTGTTACCCCTGACATTTATAGAAGTTCTTGCAAAGGATTG
Organism: Cyclura pinguis; assembly: GCA_030412105.1. Lineage (NCBI taxonomy): Eukaryota > Metazoa > Chordata > Lepidosauria > Squamata > Iguanidae > Cyclura > Cyclura pinguis. Next base: position 210,163,950 of record CM059599.1, read on the forward strand.
TTCCCAGTAATCCTTCACAGTCCTAACGGAATGATTTGAGGTTTTGTTCTCACTTGTTGCCATCACTGTCTTTTATGGGACATATTTTGCACAGAATGTCCAGGGGGAATTCATTGGTGGGAGATTTTCATAAGCCTGGATCTGGCTCAAAGTGCACTTTTTGGGGGGGGGGGGGTCTGGATGCTGAGTTGACTCTAAGTTGAAAGAAGTGCTTGACTCGAATTAGTGAAATGCAGACAAAACAAAGATCCGAGAATCTGGTGGGAGTGCACTTATAGAATGAATAAACTGTGATTTATAGTATGCGTTCATTTTTGCACATGAATGTTGTTGTTATTGTTATTATTATTATTACCACATAGCACACCTGGCTCCATATTGACAAGATAGAGACAAACTTCCATATGTCCTAACATTCACACTCTAGTATGATGATAACATGTCCCTAATGTCCTAAAGAATCTCTTTCATTTCCCTCTCCTAATTAGCAGTATGCCTAGTTCTAACGAAAGGTTTGGCATGATCTTATATTTTGCTGCTTATTCTTTGTTCCCCATCTTTCAAGCTTTTTTAAAAAAGATTAAGTCATATTTACCTGGGTTGCCCCTTCGCTCAACCAGAAGTGCCTTTTTCTGTTTGCGTAACATCAATGTTGAAGAGGCTCTTTATTGCCTGCTGAAGGATTCATTTATTTAACAGCCTTGAAGTAGGGGAACTCATGTCCTGAAATAATCTGGTTTCCCCACAGAGATGCACTGCTAGGGAACAGCCTAAGTGAATTAATTAGCCTTTTATTGTATTTTGAAGGTCAGTAATTGCAAGGCTCTGGCAGCTTGCTGGAGGTGCTGTGTACCAGTGCCCAAGAGAAGATGATGCCACTCCAGATGTACAGTTCTTGAAAATGTTCCTTGAGAGGTACCTCTCTTCATGACTGAAAACTCCATCCAATGTCGCCTGTTCTCACCATTTCCCTCCTGTTGCTCTCTTTCTTGCTGCATTTCCCCATTGTGTATGTTCTAAGTCTGCTTCACAGGCTCCCTCCACCCCCTGTGACCGTACAGAAGGCTGCAGGGAGGGGAAGATGAATTTGTTGTGCTGGAGGAGAGCAGGAACTGGATGCCACCCATATTCAAGGGCTCTTTTCAGAGAGGGGAAGTCTTGCATGATGGCCCTGTGTCAGGACTGTCTGAGAGGGCTTCGGACTAGAGGTCAAATGCTGTTTTCTGAGTCTTTTTTGAAGGAAATATGGTGCTCTGAGCAGGCACATCCTCTGAGACTAAACCTCTCATTTCCTGCAAAGAGAAGTGACTGAGAGGAAGACTGCTGACTTCTCTTCCACCATTTTGTGTCAATTATGGAGAAGAGACCAGATGTTTTAAAACATGCAACTAATGTTTAAACCTGAACTTATCCACCTGATGTTTTCTGCTTGCCCATCTCAAACTGAAATTCTGTTAACTGCCATCAAAGCAACTTTGGCTTGTGGCAACCCTATGAATCAGAGACCTCTGTCATCAGCAGCCTTGCCCACATCTTGCGGACTCAGGGTTTTCTTGATTGAGCCTGTTCATCTGTAAAGCAGCCTTTCTCTTTTCCTACTGCCTTCTACCATATCAAACGTTATTGACTTTTCTAGTGAGTCATGTCTTCTCATGACGTGGTCAAAGTACAATAGTCTTAGTTTAGCCATCTTGGCTTCTAGAGAGAATTCAGGCTCGATTTGCTCTAGGACCCATTTATTTGTCTTTTTTTAGCAGTCCATGGTATCCACAGAATTCTTTTTCATTTTTCAAACTTCCATAAGCCTGGACCAGCATGGCTAATGGTCAAGAATCCTTGGAGTAGTGGTCCGGAAACTACACCTGACTGGGGAAAGCTGGTCTAGGTGTTCACTTCCATAGATCAGAATAGGGCTACCAGCTGATTTAGTAAATGTTTTATATGATTTTCATCCTAGCTTTAGATTGGTGAATCGATTCTCTGAACTTAAATGTGCATACATTTGCCTGTGTGTAACAACTATTTCTGGTGGGAGAAACATTTTTTTTAACTTTTAGAGGCAGCTGCTAGCAGGCATGGTGTTCAAAGAAGCTTTCCTTCTGTGTGTGAGAGAGAAGCGAGCATAGTTCTTGAGACTGTGCTTCTTCTTTGTTGTCTCTGAGCCTCACACAAATAGGGGGTTTATACCTGTGCTGAGACTCCATTCAGAAAGTTCTGGAGCTGGAGTCTCTGCATAGGTGTGAAACCCATATTTGTGTGAGGACACCTTTACAGGGAAGCAACCTGTTCTTACTGTCTGTGGTGTTTGTAAGTATGCGTGTGTGTGTGTGTGTGTGTGTGTGTGATCTGCCTCCTGTTTTAATCAAGGGCAATGTTGTAATCAATTTAGAAAGACTTTTCAGTTAGTTAACCAATCAGTCCGTTAAATCTTGTAGCATGATCAAATTAGATGCAATATGATCTAAGAAGTGGAGAGCGAGCAGACATTTACTTGGGCTCTGGCACTCATTCACATCCTGGATGTGGCAGCAGTTGAATCAGATACAAAGGAAGGAGTTAGGCAATGCAGGCCTGTGCATAATTTGGAAGGCTTGAGGAGGGAAGGAAAAAATGTGTCTTTTGGCTCCTGTCTCTATCAGTTAACTTTCTACATAGCCTCCTGTGCTACTTTGTTGGGGAAGTGGACTGAGAGAGTCCTGGCTGAGTGAAGAGCTCCATGGCCACTGAGAGGTGGGGCGGGAAGATATGGAGGTCTCTCTTAGAAACGTCTCACAGCTGCTTGGGAAGGCCACCATATTCTTTGAGATGTTCAGCCATTAATGTGTATTTGAAGGGTGGTCCGTTACAGGTAGTGTCCTCAAATCAGCGGACAAAAGATTTCAACTTCCTTTGACAAAGAGGAAGTTAAATTTAACAAGGAAAGTTTAATCTTCTGTCATGTGGCTTAAAAAGAAAGGGAGTAAGACCAAACATGAGATCTGTAACATAATTTTAAATTATCAAGGGAAAAAAAATTTGGAATCCAGTTATTATAGAGGAAAAAAGATGGGTCTTTAATTGTCCAATTGTGGCATCTTGGCTATGTATGGCAAGTCTTGTGCTGAACTATATGTTTTTATAGGTGGGCCTGGTCTAACAATGCAGAGCATGATCTTAATGACATCATACTCCCTGCTCAGTGCAGGATCTCCAGCTAGAACATCCCCAGCTGGGAGCTCTCCAGCCTCTTTTTGAAGACATGGGGAGAAGAAGACCACACCACTTCTCTAGGCAATGGGTTCCATTGCCGAACTGCTTTCACTATCAAGGAGTTCCTTCAGATGTTCAGTTGAAATCTACCTTCCTGTATCTTAAAATCATTAGGTTTAGTTCTCCTTTCTGAGGCAGCAGAGAACAAGCCTGCACTGATCTCTTTATTGGCAGCCCTTGAGGTATTTAAAAAGTGCAACCATGTCACCCCTCAGTCTTCTCTTCATTTTATGGTAAGAGATGGGATAGAAATACTGGTAGTAAGTAAAATAAATGATCCTCCTCTGCCTGTCTGTTTTTGCTCTGCACCTCATCCGCAGTTGCATTTTGCCTCACGGCCGGTATTCCTCATGCTAGCCAAAGTGGGTGTTCAGTTCCTCCTTCTCATTAGCTAGCGGGCTTGAGTCCCATTCTGGGAGAAAAGGTGGCAGACAAATAAAATAAGCAAACAAACAAACAAACAAACAAATTCCCTTGTCTTGTTACTTTTTATGTTGCCTGGTAGAAACCTCTCTCTTCAGCTTTATCATGGAGTGTCTGGTTCATCCCTTAAGTAATGTGTATGTATTTGAAAACATGCTCTTTTAAATCAGTCTTTATGTCTTGTAGGCTCCACTATCCCCTGAAGTAGGATTTGGCAGTCTCAATATCTAGAAAGTTAGGCCATTGCTGCATTTCAGAGAATCTTTGCATCTGGCCTTGGGGAGATTCCTCCTCCTCCTCCTCCTTTTCTTTCTCCTCCTCCTCCTTTATTATTTATATGGCACCATCACTGTATATGGCACTTTTTACAAGTTAAAGGACAACAAAACAGCTCTTTGCCCTCAGGCTTACAGTCTAATGTGTATGTACACATGTGTACTTATTGTATAAAGCTGTAATACTCCTTCGGGATTTTCATAGCAGCAGCTTCACTAAAGAGGCAAGGTGCTGTCCTTTTATGAAAGCCACAATCAGAGCTTCTGATGGGAAAATGTAGATTGTTCTGGCTACATGTACAGATCTCATCTGCGCATTGATTGTGTGATTTATTGTTGCTTGTGTTACTTATCCTGTCTATTGCTGTGTTTTGTGTAGTATATGTTGCTAAGGAATTTGAGGATTGCATGCGTTTGTATGTGAGAACTAGTTTGATGTATTGGTTAGAGTGTTAGTCTAGGGCTGTGGAGACCCAAATCTCCATTTGGCCATGAAGGCCACTAGGTGACCTTGGGCTAGTTTCTCTTCCTCTCTTAGCCTAACCTACTTCATAGGATTGTTGTGGGATTAAAAGATGCCGATGAGAACTGTGAAGTGAGAAGCTAGGCAGACCTGGTTAGATCCAGCTGTAATTGCAGCCTGTGGGATGCTGTGAAGCAGGGGAGCTATGGGGGAAAGAATATTAACCAAGAGGCTTGCCTGTAAAGGAGTCAGTTAGGGCAGTCAGAGACAAAGTGAAAGCCGGTTAGGAAAAGAGGAATTGATAAGATCTGAGTACAGTTTTGAGCACTGGGAAAGTGCAAAGAGTTCAGGGAGTTCATGTATAACATAACTGTTACATACATCGGCCCTCTGTATCCATGGATAAGGTATCCACAGATTCAACCAACTACAGCTTGGAAATATGGGGAGGGGGGGGAGGACAGAAAGAAAAGGCAAGCTTTGATTTTGCCATGTTATATAAGGGATACCATTTTACTACACCCTTGTATATAATGGAACTTGAGCATCCACAAATTTTGATATCTGTGGGTGTGTGTGTATCCTGGAAGCCAACTTTTGTGGATACCAAGGGCTCACTGTAATAGGTCTTAACTGGTTTTATTTTCTACAACTGTGTCTGATTCTGTTTGAGAAGCGAGAGGGAGAACTGGTCATTCTTCACCATGCTGTGAGCCCACTGATCAACACAGCTACTTACTCAGGATAAGGATCAGCTTGAGGCCCAAACACCAGTTACCAAGAGGGGTCTTGAGGGTCAAAAGACAGGGGGAGAGACAGGAGCCCAAGGGCTGGCATGGTGGGTTTAACCTGGAGGGGGAATCCATTGCAAGAAGCTTTGAATGCTGCTTTGAGTGCCTTGGAAGAGAGGCAGAGTATGAAATAAAGAGTGTGAAATCCTATTAGTGACAAGTGGGGCAAAAGTGCTGCATTTGCTCTCCTATGTCCCCTTTTGGACAGGACACAGGGGACTATTCTCTTGCCTTTGCTCTCTATCTCAAAACCTCCTCCTCCAACAGAAGATAAGGCATAGGATGGGTACCTTCTGCTTCCTCTTACATGTGGGGATCGGTAGGAGGGAGGAGGCTGTTCAGCATGAAAGATACAGCTGCTCTGGGCACCCAGGGGAAGGGAAAGGAGGGTGCACACCATCAGTGAGCACATCCTCCCTGGTTCTCCAGCACCAGATGGAATCCAGCGGCAACTTCATGGTCTTGAGTGCTCGCTGCTCCTTCTCTTCCTCCCTGGGCAGCAGTAGCTGCCTTGTCTAGGGCTGACAGCTTCTGGGAGAAGGGGAAAGGAGAACTATGAAGGAGGAGTGATGCTGCAATGTAGGGGCTCAGCCAATACATGTATCTGTGATGTTCTTGGCCAGTATATGTATGTTGCTAACCTATATAATGGCTATTGCCTTTTCTTTTTCTTCACAGGGTGTTGGTGTGTCTGTTCATGGGCATTTCAGAGTTGCTACAGAGAAGACTCTTTTTGCAATGCCAGAGACTGCCATAGGTAAAGAATGAATGTTGCATTTTGTATTGTGCTGTATTAAAACAGCTCATGAAACAGCCACGTGCTGCAGAAGCCAGAGTATTTGATTGGAGAGAGATTAGAGTTCAGATCCTGTGACGTTTACTGGGTGGTCCAGTCACACATTCCCAAAATAGTCTAACTCACAGAATGGCTGTGATGGTAAATCAGTGTAACTTGTGCCCATTTATGCCATCTGTTTAATGGAGAAAAAATGGGAATAATAGTGATGGTGGCTTGGATCTTGACCTCTTGTGAGCAGGACTTCAGAAACAGAAAGTGAGGGAGGGAGAACAGCTTTCACTGATTCCACCTGGATCTTGCTGTGCCCTTTGGAATTCTGTTGTCAGGGATTGGACTGGATTAACATGAAAGATGACACTGAGGGCTGCAGGGAGAATTAACAGATTACCACCCCCCGCCCCCCTGGTTTCTACAGAGGGCACATTGTCTTAGAATCTCTTCTGTTCATGGAGGACTCGTTCTTTGTATACAAAGCAAATTTGAGCGCTAAGGCCATGGACTATCAGTCATTAGAGAGAAAATGCAAAATGCTTGGGGGCAGTAGCTCAGTTCATAGAACATAACAGTTTTGGCCTTTAAAGCATGATCTGCGAAGCTGGAATTCTGAGATCTTTGCCAGAGTCAGATCTCTGGCCTCAAGTTCTGAAGTGACAAATCCACGGAACGGGAAGAGGAAGGAGACCATTGCACTGAATTGATTGTCTCCTAAAATTTATTGCAATGCTCTGTGCAGACCATTGATTGCTGATAGTCAGACTAGATCAGTGTGAATAGTAGCATGAAAGCAAAAAACAGTGGGTAGTCCAGTCTACATTGGGATCCTACTCTGGGATGGGGAGGTAATCCTCTCCCCTGTCATCTCAGTCCAGATCAGCATTCTACTGCCTGCTGTTTTCATTATAAGAAAAGTTTCCATTAAAGCTCATGGGAGATCCCCCCCCCCCGTGAATTGCAGATGCAAAGAACACTGAAGGTGCAGCTAAAGATGAAGAGTCAGGAGATTCAGAGTACCTCTTTATCCTGTGGCCCTGCACACACACTACAACTCTGATCTGGATCAAGCCTTCCCCACACCTTAATAGTCAATATGATAGATCCAGACTCCAAATAGACCCACTAAAATAAATGGAACTCAAGACTACTTTAAGTCCCATTGATTTCAGTGGGTCTGTTTTATGGATGACCCAGACATGATTCCACCTGTTGGGTGTCATCTAGGCTCCAAGACATGTCATACATTGATCACTTGCGGCTTAATTCTGGAGTTTTTAATAGGGATGTTCCACCTGCCAAATATCCTTCATGGTCCTTCGTTTCTAAGAACTCTCTTCCAAAAACAAAGAACACTATCCGCTTGCCAGTACAAGATGAATATCAGTTTCAGCCATAATATTGTAGATGTAACTGAGCACCGCTTTAAAAAGACAATTAAAGTGATTGCAAAACTTGAAGAAAGTGTCTTTCACGTTATCTGCAGCCAACTGCATTTTTGTCACTTTTATTGATAGTCATTCATTTGTTAAAACACCAGCTCTTTCGGATAATAGAGCAGGAATGAAATTCCCTCTCTCTCTTTCTCCCTTTTTGCAGCATCTGACCTTATGATCATTAAAATCAGTGGAAGGGTAGCTTCAAAGGTAATAGGCAAAACTAATAAGCATCAGTATTGTAGCATGTCTTGGGACGATGAGAAAAGCCGTCAGAGGATGTAATTTCAGGCAGAAAGTGACACCTAGAAGGCCTTAAAGCTGGATGGAAAATGCTGTAGAAGACAGTAAATTTTTGTTTGAGGAATTGTTGCCTTGCTTTATATCGTCTTTCCGTCGTTCCTTCCTTCCTTCCTTCCTTCCTTCCTTCCTTCCTTCCTTCCTTCCTTCCTTCCTTCCTTCCTTCCTTCCTTCCTTTAATTAATTACAGGTCTTTTTCCTGATGTGGGTGGAGGCTACTTCCTGCCAAGACTTTCAGGGAGGCTGGGCAATTTTCTTGCCTTGACGGGATTTAGGTTGAAGGGAAGAGACGTGCAGAAAGCAGGAGTTGCAACTCACTTCATAGAAGCGGAAAAGGTAAATCTGTCAAGGTGGTCATTTGGTCATGCTGTTATCCTCGGCCAGTTGAAGAGCATAAACTTGGGATTTTTGGAATCCAGTTTTTTCAGCAATCCACCTCCACTTTCTGATGAAAAGAAGTAGGATTCCTTTCCCGGCTTATCATCCCAGAGTACTTGTGGGTTCTCAAAGCAAACTTCCAAGAGACTGACCAATCACTGAATTAGGCACACTGAAAGACCAGGGATAGGGAATGTATGGGCCACTCAAATGTTGCTGGACTCCAGTTCATATCAGTCTCCACCTATTTAGCCTGTGGTGAAGAATGATAGGAGTTGTCATTCGTTGACATCTGGTAGGTCACCAGTTCCCATCCCATGCTTAAGATTATTAATTTCAGTGGCTGGGACCCTGAATTTGCTTTCCCTGAATGAAATTTTGTTCATGGACACTTCCACAAAGAGAAGGTAGAGAAGTCTCACTAATTTTCCCTTTTTCCCTACAGGTCTTTGCCCCCCCACCCCCAAAAAGTAGTTCTGGGAGGCTGAGGGACCTTATGGTACTGAAGAGGGGGGACTGCAGGGAAGGAAAGAGTTGGGGGAAAATTGATTCTCCTGTTCCTTTGGTGAAATCCTCCACTGGATCTCAGTTTTGTCCATGACTGTAAGATGTTCTTCCATTTGTGGAAGATTACTTAAACACCAACCTAGTGGACTTAAGCATGTCTTATTTTATGTTGCTTTCTGGGCTGGGAATTATGTACAGGTTGAGTCTCTTTATCAAAAATGCTTCGGACCAGAAGTGTTCCATATTTCAGATTTTGGAATGTTTACGTATACATACAGTGCGCTGTCTTCAGGTGTGACCTCCACATGTGTGAATGCTAGGTCGCACAAAGTGTCCTTTCCCATTATAGTCAGTGGATACAATGGGCACATGCCTGTGCTGCTGCGGGCGCACAAATGTTGTGTCCTTTGACTACAATGGAATGAGACATTCATTTTTTCTTTTGTTTTACACAGGGGTTCCTGGAATGGAACCACCACATACGAAGTGAGTGGACTGTAATGAGATGTCTTGGAGATGGAACCCAAGTCTGAACATGACATTCATCCATGTTTGATATACACGTTAAATTTTAAATTTAAATTGTTGCAAATTATATACCACTTTTTATTGTTGTACGTATACCATTCTGGGCTCTGTTCTTTCATTAGTCCCACTCCTCTTGCCTTCTTATTGTAGGGAACATGAGGGAAAACACTTGGGACTGTGCCCACATGTGCTCTGTTTCCAACGTCTCTCAGTCGGCTTGGTGCTTTTTTTACCTGTCAGCTCGCTTGCATGCTCCCAAGCAAGCCTCTGTAATTCCCTCATGTTCTTTACAAGAAGACGACTGGGTTCTGCTTTTCATAAGCTTCAATTTTTGGAGGATTTAGCATTTCAGATTTCCAAATAAGGGAGGCTCAACTTGTGTCCTCTTTTGTCTTTTTATCCTAACTACAAAGCTGATCTGACTCCCATTGGAATGTTGGGAGAAGCAGATGAATAGCTTCTATGCAGTGTGTGTGCTTCTCTTGTTTTATAAGATACAGTGTAGAAAAAAAATTCTTTATGGATTTTGCAGGATTCCTAGCAGTCCCATCCTTCATGCTGTAAGTTTCCAGATCACTTTTTCTAGAATAAGATCAAAAGCTCTCAACGGAGGTGCAGAGAGAGAGGTCAGAAGAGTCCAGAAGAAGATGTCAAGTTTCTTGTGTCTTCTTTTTAATGCTATGCCTATCTTTTGATGTCCTTTTTTGGATACGTGAAGAAGGCTCCATTCACTCCTATGGACCAAAGTTGAATAGGACAGCATCAATAGTTTGCATTAGGCAGAAGGTGCTAGTACCTTCCACTACTACACCTGCTGTTTCTTGGGAGCTTCTTGTTAAGAGCTCTTTTTAACAGTTCCAGTTCTGGCATTGTCCTGTGAAGTAATAACTTTTGTAATGATTTATACAGATCTTTGGTGGAATTTTTTTGTTTTTTTATTTTTACTTTGTAGATGGCAGCCTTGGAAAAAGATCTGACAGAATTAAAATCCCCCTCAAAGGAAAATGTTGGCGAGATCTTGGACTTGTATCATAAGAAGGTGTGTGGATAGCTAACTATATCAGCAGAGTTTTAATTGAGAATATAGTCTTGCCCATCCTGCTAACTGGCATTCCCCCCTCCATGGGTCTCAATCAGGACAAGCCTGCTCTACATGCAGGAGGAGTAGACCACCAAGATTTCTTGGATTTTGTATACAGTAAAAGATAGTTTAGGCTTTGTGTTCACTCTCTCTCTCTCTCTCTCTCTTTCTCTCTCTCTCCCCCCCTCCCTTTCTCCCTCCCTCCATCAGCTCTGACTCTCTTATGGATGGATGTATTAATTGCAGGCAAAACATTTCAGATATAACATTCAAATTTAATATAAAAATCTGTCTGAAACATTTATTTCTGTCAGATATATTGATTGTTAAGAGATTGTTAAAGCAGATATAATTCTGAGTTAATATTGATTTAAAAAGCCTACACTAGCAAGTACAGGTGCTAACAGTAGGAACTTATTTTCTGTTTCTCTCCCTTTTTCCTTTTCCTTTTCTTGATGGGCTTTTTTAGTTTATAAATCACAGCAAATATTTTCTCCTGTTTTTATTGAGATCTGATCTACTTTGAGAACCTTTCCAGTGGGATCTCATACAATAAATAAATAAACAAAAATACAAAATACTTATGGAGACATAAAATATTTTTATGGTATAAGAAGGCTTTTCAAATAATTATAAGTGTTCTAATGTAGAATTGAATGTTTTATTTATACAACACGGGGAGCCATGTTTTGCAGTGTCAAATATCCCTCTGGGGTTTTAGGAGTGTTCCCAGTATCATTGAGCTTAAAACCTTGAGATGGTTCCTGATTGGTTGGGAGTAGTGTTAAATTTTCTGCCAGGAAGACACTGAAATTAAAATAAGCATGGCTGCAGTCCTATGATGACTCACCTGGGAACACATGCCATTGACATAATTGGGGCTTACATCTAAGTAGACTTGTGTAGGATTGTGCTGTGAGATGTTCTTTTCTGCAAACTATATAGCCTTTTGAGTTTCACAGAATGCTTCTTCAGGTGGAAAGGCTTGAGGACTCAGTCCCAGTTCTGTGTTGCTTGAAACTGTGCATGCTGGCAGAAACTGGACCTACAGAAATGTGTGTCTCTTGTACCCTTTGTCCAAATAGCCACACCCTTTATTTGCAGGGTTCCCCGATTAGCCATTGAGGGAAATATTAATTGAATGAATGTACTGCCATGGTAATAAATTTTCAGCAAAGGACGATGAGGAGGGAGGATACAGTGATGTACAAACTGTGAGTTAATGGAGTGGAAGCTGTGCTAGGCTAGCCACCAGAATACAAATGACAGGCATTAGTTTCTGATTTGCAGCTGATGCTGTTGTAACTGAAACACATGTTTGTAGCTTAACCTTGGCCCCTGCAGTGCCAGAATATTCATGGCATCTGTCGTGAGCTTCCATTCAGAGGCTTCACATCATGCAGGGCCTCATGGCAGGCAGTGAAGAGTCAATACTGGTCACCAAATTGACATTCCTTTGAATTGAATTGTGTGTAAATATAGTTCCAGTACCACTGTGCCTTACTGCAGACAGCTAGGAAGGTTCATTTGTAGGGTGGACAGATACAAAGGAAGGGCAGGCTGCTGAAGCTTTCATAGCTGGAAGGAATTTCAACAGGTGCAGCTTTTATCATGAACAAGTGTCAGTTTTCTTTGGTTGTGTATGTGTGTGTGTGTGTTTTTAATGTACTACATGATAAGCTGCTCGTGCTGAAATTCCTTCTTCTTCAGAACTTTTTAAGGGACAGTACCACTGCCATCACTGCTTTTCGTCTTCTGTGTTTTAGAGCTCCGAAAGGATAGGAAGATGAAAATGATTTAATTTCTCAGTGCACTTCTCAGAATCCCACTGGCATTCATTCATGTACATGTGTGTGTGTGTGTGTGTGTTACACAAAGTAATATAAACACAAACTGACCTTTTTAACACAAACTAAAATTAAAACACAATACTAAAACACATCACGAAAAAACTCACTAACTAAATACTAACTTATTAAAACACAAAAGGGCTCTAACTCCTAAACCAAACTGTAATGAAAGAGAAAAGATTTTTAAAAAATGTTATTCTACCATTGCAGATGCAACTAAATAATCTTACTAGAATTGCTAGTAACCACTTCTACTAATTATTGCTAATTATTGCATGATTAGATTTCCTGTTGCTCAAAAAGTCCATAAATGGTTCCCAATCTTTCTAAACAAAACAAAACAAAACCTTCAGTTGACATCCTTTAAGACACACATTAGTTTGGCAATATGGCCTAACTCAGCAACCTTAACAATCCATTCTTCCATCGCTGATACTTCAGTCTGTTTTCAGCTTTGAGCAAACAATATTCTTGCAGCTATTACCATGTAACAAAGAAGTAGTCCACATTTACCATTCAACTCCTTATCCATAATACCCAGGAAAACATTTCTGGTGACATTACAGAATCCACCTTTACAATTTTTTGAATTAACATATAAATTTTAGATCAATAACTTTTTGCCTACTTACAAGTCCACCACACATGGACAAAGGAGCCCTCCATATCTCAACAAGAATCCCACTGGCATTCTTGTCCTGTCCCAGTCCTGTACTGGGTTGTGAGACTTTTTTCCCTTCATGGGGAATTTTGGGTGTATTTTGGAGCACATTTCCCCTAAATTTGCATTTTTCCTTTGGCAAAGTATATTTTTCAAATACACATATTATCAATTGTAGCTTCCAAATGTAGAAATGTACATTTTTTTCTACTACAGTGCGCTGAAAGCTTTAGAAATGCATGGATGTTTGAAGCAATGGTCAGTCCCGTTGTTAGTCCTGACAAGAATCAATTCCATTGATTCAATGGAACGTATTTGTGTGCTGATTCATTATTCAACAGTTGATTAGTTGGGACTGATCCACACGATATCATCCAATATGTGCTTTCTCTCACTGTGGTCTCAAGAGATACAAGATGTACATTTTTGTATGGAAATGTGAACTTAACAAACACATTTCCCATCCCTCCCCAAGGAACTGATTCACTCCTACTTAACGTCACAATACTGCAGCATCGTTCTTACTGATCCCAGTGCTAAGCCTAGCCCTGTAATCGTGTCCAACTTGTGGATTTGTATGCTGGTTTGTATAACAATAGATGCAGCTTTAGTATGCGTGAGGACTATTTTCTTAACAAGAAGCCTGCTTTCCATTTTGTATGCTATTGAAAGAAAAAAATATTTACAGGGATATCTCAGTTAACAAAGCAGATATGTTCCTGGGCATTACTTCTTTAACGGAAAATGTGGAAAGAATAGAAAGAGGCCCTAACACCACAGAAAAGAAGAGCAGTTCAAGATGTTTTTGAATGTTTTTTATTTGTAACTAATGATCTGCACATGTGAAATGAAACAACCAAGTCATTTAAGCCTTGCTTAAGTAACGAAAGATATATGAACTTTCTAGCTTGTAAGCTTCTTCCATAAGGTATCCAGGGTGACCTTTTTCTTTCACTAGCCTCCACTTTTCTTACGGTTCCTATTTTGATGATCTATGCTTTTTTAATATGTTGGGAATATTTGGAGAGACAGGCTTATCTGCTCTTCCTTTTTGTCTCTGATTTGCTACTCATGCATGCTCTGTAAGGGATTCTTGAAACAGCTGCTCTTTTCCTTGCCTGTTGTAAGCAGGTGCACACTGCTTTAGTAGGACTGAGCAGAATAGAATCCTGCTGTTTCCAAGCTCGACCTTTATTTATTGCATTGTATACTGCAGGCAAGCTGGTGTAACTTGACATCAAAAGTCTCTGTTTCTCCAGCCTTCCTTCACCATCCCCACAGTGCCAACGCAGCTAACAGACTTCTACAGACAACAGGGAGGAAAGGGAGGGCTCAGTGAGCTTAAAAAGACTTCCTACAAAGGAACTTCTTTGTCAGACGCTTTGTTAAGTGAGGTATGCCTGTGTATTAGAGAAGCCCAAGTCTGTTCACTGATAAGGTGACACTGATTCACAGAGCATTTCCCCTTTCCCATTGCAGCACCTGGTGTCTTTTCTGCATATAGTCTGGAGGGTTCAGGATCCCTTCCAAGTGAATTGTGGGGCATGCACAGTTTGCTCTGGCAGGCAGTAGAGGGTGTACAAAGTCTGTCATGTAAGTGGAACTCCAGTATTGGATGTAGGCCTAAATTTCAAAGAAACTCTCAAATCTAATATATAAAAGTCAAAGTTTGTGAGTTTGTCTGTGTCAGACAGGCAAAGACCTCATATGATTGGCTGCCTGGGAAGATTCTATGGAATCGTGGGGTTGGCAGTTTAGGGATGGGCCTTTAGAATTCTCAGCCAGAGAGCTCTTGGGCCTCAGGCCGGTTGCTATGGAGATGAGGCCTAGCAGCAAGAAGGAGGAGGACAGTGTAATTCCCTCAGGAAGCCAACCTCTGTATGTTAATAACTCTGAATACAAATTGGATTGGGGAATATGGGGAAAAGTTACACATACTGGACAACATTGGGGGACTAGAGACACAGGATTTCAAATCTGTGTATTTCAACCACATCTAATTCCTAAGGTAGGGTAAGGGTAATTCCTAATGTATTTCTAGCAAGTATTACCTATGAGAAAATAAAAGCCTGGACAACGCTGGGTAAATATGCTAGTTATTTATAAAATTAGTTTCAAAGGCCCATTGGATAGGAGCTTGAAAATCCAGCACTGTTGAAGTTTAAACAATTCAGGGTTGATCAGAAATTTTGATAAGAGATCACTGAGAACTCCATGTAGAATTAATCATGAGGAAGCCTGTGTAGAATTGAGAGCTTTGATAAGATATTTCAAATTTCTAATCTTGTTAGGACAGCTGCAATAAGACTAGAGAAGAAATTTGAATAAGGCAGTGTGAAGAATAATTTCACATGCTTACACAAAGCTCCTTTTCAGTTTTGTTTTTAAAATTTGGAATATGTCAATGAAAGGTATTTTCCTTTTTTTTTTTTTTTTGACAACAGTGCAAACTTGATCAAGAAAAAGAGTTCATTCTTGGTGAACACATGGACAAAATTAACAGGTATTTGTGGATGATTGCTTGTGGATGTATTGAGGGGAAGTTCAGAAATGCTTTCACTGTGCTACTTTTACAATGCTTGTAAAAATATTTAACTGTTAGCTCTGCTTTGTTGATTTAGCAGCATCTAAACAATTGTGGTTCTGCAGTGGATCTGAATTGCACATGAGGGCCACCACCTCAAGATCTTAGAGCTGTTGTCATTACTTATATAAAGGAGATGCTTCAGAGAGTGATAGGGAAGAAAGCAATGATGCCTATGCAGAAACTGCTCCTTGCGTTCTACTTTTCCTGCACAATCTGTTCCGCAGCTGGAGTTATTCCGCAGGCTGGACTGCTATACTTGAATTGTGTTTGGGTGGCACCCTGTGGTGAGAATCAGTGGACAGGGGATTCTATATGTTGATATATGATTCTGCACCTCTGTGTATGTACACTTCTGATTGTATGTCCATCCACCCTGTTATAAGTGTGCTGTAGTGGCTTGAGTGTTGGACTACGACCCTGGAGACGAGAGTTCAATTCCCCACTCAGCCATGGAAACCACTGGGTGACCTTGGGTCCATCGTGCTCAGCCCCAGAAAATCCCATAGGATTGCAATGAATTGGAAATGACTTGAAGGCACACCATAACAACAACAACAACCCTATTGTGCCAGGCCTGTATTCCATGTCTGGAATGAGAGGAGAAAGCTAATGGGCTGATTTTGAATTTGGAGGAAAAGGAGGTTTAGTAGGATGGTTTTACTACAGTCAATTATGTCTCCCTGGAAAAATGGCATCATAATAAGGTTATCTGAAAAGAAGTGAAATGGCATTCCACCCCACTTCAAGCACTGCCTGCACTGAAAGATCTGGCTCTGCAGCAGTCATGCCAAGCCCATGAATGTTGTCATCATTCATATCTTTTCCATTAAATATCCTATATTTCCTGTAACAGGAGAAGCTTTGTTAAAATCCGAATTGGCAGAGCATTGTAGAATAGTATCCTTCCTGATTATTTTTTTAAATTTGGTGGTTTGTTGAACAGGGTTTTCCCCCAAAAAATGCTTGCACAGAATTGGAGCTCCAACCTTTGTTTTAGTGATTGATGAGCAGAAAGTGGGCGATCTGTACACCAGTTAGCTAAGGCTTGTCTAAATAATAACTGACATATATAAAAAATTTAATGACTAAGAATTTCTTTGGAGCCGTTATTTGATTACCAGTTTCGTGGTGTTAATCACTGATATACAAAATCTTGATATGCTGAAAAATAAATGCTTAATGTGGATGCCTAAGTGCAGAATGTGGAGATGTGGTGATCTTATTGAGGGGTATTGACAAAAGCGTAAAGATTGTGGCTTATCTCTACTATATACAAGTCAAAGTTTGTGAGTGATCTTGTCTGTTTGTCTGCCTCAGGCAGGCAAAGACCTCATATGATTGGCTGTGTGAGGCGAGAAGACCTGATATGATTGGCTGCCTGTGAAGATTCTATGGAATCTTGAGCTTAGCAGTTCAGGCAGGGGCCTTTAGAATTCTCAGCCAGAGAGCTCTGAATAGGCCAGTTGCTATGGAGATGAGGCCTAGCAGCAACTCCCCTCATGAACCCAACCTCTGTATGTTAACAACTCTGAATACAGAGTGGATGGGGGAATATGAGCAAAAGTTACATGTACTGAACAACACAGTTTGGGGAATTAGAGACACAGGATCTAAAATCTGTCTATTTCAACTTCAGCTAATTCCTATGAGAAAATAAAATCCTGGGCAATGCTGGGGATATGTGCTAGTTCCATATAAAAACTCTTTCTGATTTGAAGATCTTACATAGGACTTTTTTGATAGGGTCAAAAACTTCCTGTTTGTCTGATTTTATTCATTTAAGGATAACGTGAACACATATATGCTATGTCCTTGGAATATACATACTACATTCATATATTTGAAAAGAGATTTAGGAGTTTAAGTAGACCACAAGGTAAACATGAGTCAGCACTGAAATGTGGGAGCAAGAAAAAGCTAGTGCAATCCTAGGCTGCAATAACAGAGGGACAGTGCCCATATCAAGAGAAAAAAAATAGCACCCACCTTATGCAGACCTTTCCCGAATACTGAATCCTGTTCTGGGCAGCACAATGTAAGAAGGATATCAGCAAGTGGAAACATTCCTATAGAATGGCAATCAGTATAATAAAGGTTCTAGAAGCCAAGCCCATAAAAAATGATTGAGGGAACAGGGTATGTTTTTTCCTGCAGAAGAGAAGACTGACAGGCACTTCGATAGTCATCTTCAAACATCTGAAAAGCTATCACATTGAAGATGGAACAAACTTCTTTCTGATTACTCCTGAGAGTAGGACCCAGACCAGTGGAATAAATTACAAGAAAGGAGGTTCCTACTAAACTTTAGAAAGAACTGTCCTAACTGTAAGCTGTTAAGCAGTGGAACAGATTATCTCAAAAGGTGATGGACTGTCCATCTTCAGAAATTTTTAAACAGAGATTAGATTGCCATTCATCAAGGATGCTTTAAGTTCCCACATTTGTATCAAGGTCCTTTCAAGCTCTTAGAGTTCTGTGATTCTATGACTGATGTGTCTGTTTTCTGTTTTCAGTCTCTTTTCAGCAAACAGCATGGAAGAGATCATTCAAAAACTGAAGAACGATGGCTCTCCTTTTGCACTGAAACAACTAGAGGTGGTGTTGTATTTCCTTTTCAATATTTTATTGATTTTCAATATTTCAATATTTTAAACTGTGTATATGGCTTGGCATGCATGCTCAACCCACATTGTGTGCTACTTGTCATCCTTGTCACACTACCTACAAGGCAGTCGGTAAATCATGACATCTCTAGCTATTCTGCCCGTTAGGAGAAAAAAATGGTAACCTACACGATGGTTGTTCAATCAGTGGTGGAGAAGAGGGCACATCTTCAACTAAATTTTAGGTAGATTTTCTTTCAGTCAAACCCAGGATCAAAATTAATTCTTCTACAAAGAGCACCTTGGTTTATTGCAGATCCATTGGCTGAGATCCAAAGAAAATATACAGCTTATCTCTCAAAAAGAAAGGGTATTGACTAGTGAACAATGGGATTTTTGTTTCAGCTGCAGATTCACTCTTGCATACCATTTTATTAAAAAAAAAATGCACATACCTAAATTTACTTTTCTTTAGCTGTTCCTAATGCATTTGAAGACAGCATTGTTCTTCCATTTGCAGAAGACTGATTCAGTTTTGATTCCATAAACAAAAGAGAGAAGAGGTAGTTTTCCTAATTTCCATTTTCCCCTTGCAGCCCCCTGCACCATCTCACCAGCTGTTCTGGAGGGTCTCCCTGGAGCAGCTTTGGGGAGAAGGAAAGCTGGGGGCTGCAGAGAGAGAAGGGGATTAGTGAAAATTTCCTCCCACCGCCTTCCAATTCTGGAAGCTTCTGCTGGATCAAAGAGTGTTCTGTGCATGAAAGGACAGCATCTAATACATCTCCTTCTTTTTAAAGATTCCATTCTGAATGTTATTTAAAATAATGTATTCTGATGCCCACTGTGTCTCTTGTTGTACTGGTTTGTTACGTTTTGTGTTGTATTAGCCTTAATAACATTTGACACTGTACACAGAACCAACAGAAGAAGGAGACAGTGAATTAAAAAGTATTATTTTAAGAAAATTGTTCATGTTTACTGAGCCAAAGACGGATTTAAAATATTTGTTTCAGTTTGAATCCCAGCCATGCTATGTGGTTGATCCTGGGACTCTTAGTTCAAAAAGTAACTTTTCTGAACTCTGCTTCTGGCTGGTTGAGGCAAGATAGTGCTTCCTTTGACCTATGTGGGTGTTGTAATTACAGTTGAAGTAAAGTATATGTGTTAGGTATGTCATTGTAAATTGTAGCAATGAAAGGAAAAATGGAATTTAAACTCCCCTTAGTATATAGAGAGCAACTTTGATTTACTAAGAACAATTTGCCAGTGAATTTAGATTGGTCTTATCTTGAATTCATCTTGATTGTCAGTAACATTGTCCATGTGGAAGAAAAGGCCTGGGATTCAATCTGGTGGGTTTAGTCAGTGACAGTTTAAAAAGGAAGTTGTATTTTGAGTTGCTTTAAGCAGATGCTATTTTAATTGAAGCTACTGTATTTTAGATCCTGCCTAGACAATTTGTAAGCCTGAGTCCTGTTTTCTGTTCATTTAACTGAGTCAATACTTGACTGTTTTGTGCTTTTGTCTTCAGAAAAAGAAAGTGATGTGAGTTACACACTTTTGGTTTTATCAGAACATCAGTGCTGGAATCAGAGGTCTTAAATGACTGTCTCATGCTCATTAGCCTTCAGCGAAAAACAGAGAATCCACTGTAAAAATGTTTGTTTTCTCATACTCACAGATGCATAAACACATTGGACACAGGCATGTGCACACATTTTTGTTGATGAAAGCAATTACAGTTTCACAGAAATAGTTAAGGGTAAATAAATAATTGGGGCCTGCCAAAAGAACACAATCCATCCCCTGTCCTTTATCACTCATAACTACAGCAGATAACAGCATGTACGTATTTCTCTGTGTTTTTGTAATAAAAGCCCACTGGGTATTGACTGGGCTTGGTGGCAGGTGGTTTTTTTGTTTTGTTTTTTAAGAAGCAAAGTACAGTATTATGCATAAGTGATAGGTGCTTGCTCTGATTCAATTTAGGCCATTTGCCCAGGCATCACTGGCTGGATGCAAAGCTGTGCATGTCAGTGCAGTGTGTGATGTGTTTAGAAGTGTGGATGCCATCTGTCTGTATTTAAATACATCATGTTGCAGTAAGTCACACATAACTACATTTTGAAAACAGTGACTAGATGCAGATGCAGTGACTAATTTAGAAAGGGTACCTCCTCATCTTCGTCTTCATCCCACCTTTCTCCCAAAAGACACTGTCCATGCATATGTGTAAAACTCTAGATATTTGGAATCAAAAAGCTTACATTGTCAAAACTGAATGTGGCTTTCAGTCTGGGGTAATTTGAAACATGCAGCTGGATCAAGATGAAATTGCTGAGCCTGTGCTTCACTTTAATCACACTGGACTCGAATGGTACTTACTTATGTTTAGACTCATTAAACCAGCGGGACTTAACGTAGTTATGATGAACTTGCTCCATTGATTTCAGTGGATCTGTTCCAAGCATAATGAAATCTGGCTCCAATTCATATCCTTAAGAGCTTCTCACCTGCCTGATTCCTTCTTGTCTGGAGAAAACACTTAGGACATAATAAACCTTGGCCAATCTATCAGGGACTCTGATTAATCATTCATAGTCTCTTCTTGGTCTGGCTTACCTCTGTGATGTTAACCCTTTACTGTACTGGGTCAGATTTCTAATGTATTTAATGGTTAAACAAAATGTGCTATCCACATTTTGTGCACAAAATGTGCTATCCACTTCTCCAGTCACAAGGGTTAAGCAGATTTGGGATTTCTATCATGTTCTCTTATTTGGGCAACATTCCGACAAGCTGGGAATAAACCCCACCTAATTCAGTTGAGCCTACTTTTGAGTAGGCACTTGTAGTATTACTCTGTTTCAGCTCCCATAAAATTCACTTTAGATTGGGGACAGAGTGCAGTTTGTTCTGTAGTGGCTGTTTTTAAACCTACTGCAGAACAAATGCAACCATGTGATAATCCCCTGGAATCAGGCACATGGAGGACTGGCTTTTACAGTGTACTCCACAAGCGATGTGATAAAATGTGTCTCACTCTGTTGTGTGATGCTGCAGATGATTACCCTCCCCCATGTAATTTTCAGTGGTTGTGCAGTGAGTTTACCCACAAGGCAAATGAATAAAACAGAAAACTGGTTGCCATGCCTGGGCTCCTGAATTAAGGTTCAGTGGCAGCCTGAAATACATTCCTTTTGTAGTTCAGACTTGAATCCAGTTGTCTGACAGAAAGGGAGAAAATGTCCTTGTAAATGTTTGAGAGTGGAAAATGCAGAGCTGCATTTTTAACCTACAGTGCAGACAAATGTTTGCAGATAGAGACTAGCGTTACTGAACAGGTTTGTGAGGATTTGCCATTTCAGAGGCTTTCTTATTTTCCATAGTCTTAGTTCCTCACTGAGGAATTTACTGGCTCCTGAGTGGCTGCTAATGGCCCCTTTTGCCCTAGCCCTCTACTGTTTAGCCTAGCTTTGTATGAAGGGTTTCCTTGCTTTTGTCTTTCAATTACTAAATACTGCAAACAGAAGAACTGGTTGATTTGATAAAGCTGCTGTTTCCGGGAGGATCCCTTAATCTGAGGGAGCTTGAGTTCCAGCCCTCCCTTGGAAGAACAGCTGTTCATCTCTCACTTAATCCTGACGCTTCTTTCCCAGATGAGAAGGGAGGAGGGCAAGGCAGCTTCCTCCAAGCATTGTGAGTTGTGCTTGAATGCTTCTGTCTCTCTGGAGAACTATTAGCACACAGAATTTTCTAGGGAGGATAGGCCTGACTTGGAAGACCAATTGCTTCATGCTGTTAAAATTAGAGCCCATCCTGGCTTGTGTCTGTAGTGGTGCTGATCTCCCTGGAGAGAGAGACTGTCTCCCTTGTGAGAATCATACCTTTTTTCACTCTGCTAATGGAGCAGTTCATCCTCTATTCTCCCTTTGGTTTCCTCATCCTATCCTGTTTGCCACCTCCTCTTAACACATTGTATTTATTAATAGAAAGGCTCAATGAATCACTCCTCAAGAGTGCAGCCACCCTCTGTACTTTTCTGACATTCCCTTTACTTTTGCTTGGCTGCCATTAAAAACACCTCAATGTCCAGCCTTGTGGGGATCCCTTTTACTGGCCTCCACTATGGGAAGGTTTGCAGTTTGTTAACACATCCCCTGGTATTTTCCCCTGAAAAACAGTATGGATGTTAACATGTTAGTACGTGTGAGACAGAAAGCAGAGCTTTCTAGCTTAGTCTTTAGTTTTTAAGGACTAGAGATGGGTCTCTCCCCTCACCCATGATTCGCAATGGATTGTCTCGGAAATAAAGCCACTTTCCCTCCTGCCAAAGTGAGGAAAGGCTCAGCTAATTTTGGACCCCATCCAGATTTGCAGCATTCCAGATTTCCTGTGCAGACCACCGATGACCATAATCTCCAGTAGTTTGCATAGGGGCTGCTTTGAAGGACTTCACCTGGGAAAACTGCTGCAGCTCCTTAACGGGAGCCCCTTGTTCAGTTAGTGAATTCACATCACTGAGGGGTCTTAGTAGGGAGAATTGCAAAGGCTACCATCCAGCTGGAAGGTAGGTTGGGAGTGGTGCCCTCTGCTGAGGGGGTTCTTTTGCTCCAAGGATGCTGTTTGCCTTCTCCTTGCTCTATGGAAATTGAGGGGGAGAGTAAACAGAATTCTTCTCCAGCTTGGCAAATGCGGCAGCTTCTAATATTCTAGCTCCTCCCACACTTAAGCAAATGTTATGAATGCTTGTTTCTTTGGCAAGCTTTACCGGTGTCTTTAGGATCAGAGGCCAAGATCCAGTATAATGCTGGTGGAGCAAAAAGTTGTACTGATCTGAGTTCAGGCAGGAGGATGGAGGTGTCCAGAAGCAATTGGGATAGGGCTTCTGAAAGGGCTCTCCCAGCTGGGCAACCTCTGTAGGTAGGGGCTGTGCCTTCCTGGTTTCTAGTTATAGAGTAATCCCTTCTTAGTGCCAGGCCGGGGGGATTGTTCTCCTAAAAACCAGTAATGAGATGTCCCTCAGAGAGTAGAGAGCTCAAGAACAGGGGGATAAGGCAGCAGCACTTTAGGTACAGGGGTTTGTATCCCTTCCTTGCTTGTCTATGGGCAGGTTGATGCCTAGCTGAGCAAAGCAATAGCAGAATTCCTGGCAAGGACAGAGAATCACTCGTGCAAGGAGGTATGAGATGCTTTCTGTGTGAACTCTGAAAGAGTACAGCAATCAAGGGTTGCACAAATGAACTGCTACCAGTGGATCCTGGCTTTAGGACTTAAGCATGCATTGCATTTTTTTTCTTTTGCACCAGTTTCTGGGCATTATCAGTCTCCTCCATCCCATGCTATGTGTGGGGTTGTGTTTTCTGCTAAACTCTACTAAAATCCTCCAGTCAGTGCACAAGATAGATGGTAGCTACCTCAAGTTACCTCTTGGTACTGAATGCAAGGGCTGAAATGCTGTGTGCTTGTCATTAAAATTGAAATGCATGAGGAATGGGTATGGATTCTGAAATTCCTAGTTGCACATTGCCCTCTGGTTATAGAGAAAACTCAAGGAACTGGAGCGGTAAAGAGAGGTAAAAGGCAGATTCTATTAACAAGAGGGAGGCATGTGATTTTTTGGTTTTGTGAGGATTTCTTTTGCAGAACACCATTTGTTCTTTCCTTGCTTCTGCTATTAAGCCAGCTAGTAGTGATTCATGTATGCAGAACCAGAGGCATAAAGCGCTCTCTCCTTGTGCTCACAAGATCTGCCCAGCAGCTGGGAGTTAGCAGATGTAAAGTCCCTGGCAAAATGGGTCACTGCTTTTATCAGCTGGCGTCTGGAAAGGGAGAGGGAGAGCAAGAGAACTGAGTGATCAGGAGCCAGGAAAAAAATGGTTGATGCTTTTGCCTGGAAATCTGCCATTTGTCCCTGTAAGTTGGGAGTTTAATATCCTTGTTGAAAACAACAGCAATGGGTAAATTTTAGCATCCATCTATTTCTGTTGTGCCAGCAAACTTATCTTTTGCAGTGCTGACTGTTTTCATCTAGCCTCATCTTTGAAGGTTCTGTTTGTCTTTCTTTCTTTCTTTCTTTCTTTCTTTCTTTCTTTCTTTCTTTCTTTCTTTCCATCTTATTGGAGGAAAATAAGCTTCTGTATTCTGTGAAGATGGGCAGAGGAATATTCCAGAAGCAGGAAGTTCCTTTCCTTGGCACCAGAGGCAGGAAGCTAAAAGTTAGACTTCCTACTGTCACATTAATAGGAAAAGGCATAGGAAGCAGTTCATTCCTTGGACTGTGCTCAAATTATTTTCTCATTGTCTGTCTGTCTGTCTTTCTTTCTTTCTTTCTTTCTTTTTCTTCATTTCTCAGTGGCTTCCTTTTTCTCTTCCATCCTTAACATAACCAGGGGAGTTAGTGGCTAGATGCCTCACGGTAGCTCCAGTAAACTGAGGCACAAGCTAGGAGGATGGAGCACAATTTTAGTTGCAAGACCCAGCTCTGATTCCTCTCTTCTGAGTGGGGAACATGAAAGAGAGCCTGTCCTTTGTTGCTGTCTCTCATACCTGCCTCAGCCTCCAGGATAGAGAGCCTGTTGCCCTCCCATAACAACTCCCATAAGCACCAACCAGCAGAGCCATTGGTCAGAAATGATGGGATTAGTTATTCAGAACATCTCAAGGACACGCAGATGAGTTCTTGAGGAAATTGACTGCCAAGAAAGAAGTGGTTGTAGTAGTGCTTCAGTAGGCAGTGTGTGTTCATTCTGTAGGAAATATTGGGTTAAATGCACAAGATTGATTCTTAATCCATGGTCCGAGGTCCCTGTGGCTGTAGACTTCTTAGGAGAGTTTACAAAATAGGCTCTGAGTCTGTTCAGGCTTCTCATCAGTATTATCTGTTTCTTCTATATTTCTTCTGCGCCTCAAACAAAATACAAAATAATATTATACTCTTGGGCGATATGCATGGAGTCATTAATCCCACTATGGACAGGACTACTCAGAAAAAATTACAGAACAATCAGGGCAAACTCCCCAAGAGTTTCTTTTCGATGATCCACGTATCCCATCTCTCATTATGGGATACGTGGAAATTTAAGAATGGAAATGCTCAAGGATACACTTTCTTTTCGGATTAACACAAGTCGATGTCAAGAATTGATCTAATCCTGGCATCTAGAACTCTTCTTACTTAGCTAAGTATATTTGACTAAGTACTGTCTCCTGGTTTGGGTCCCTAATTCTGCCTTACTGGGCTGTCAGCTGCTACAAGTGACAGAGATCTGTTCTCTGGTTGATTGGGGCACAGTACACTGATGTTTCTGTCCCTCTCTTGCCAGTGCTGTCTGGTGCAACAAGCAGAAGGAGCATGATCCCTGTAGCATTTCCTCCTGGCACCAGAGATTGCTGGGATGTATTCCATGGTCAGTGGTCCCTGTGGCTGTAGACTTCTTAAGAGAGTTTAGGCCGTTGGGCTTATAAATGGTCTCTGAGTCTGCTCAGGCTTCTCATCAGCATTATCTGTGTCCCAGTCAACAGGAGAACCGACCTCCATCACTTGCAGCTGCTGATACCCCAGTAAGGCAGGATTGGGGGACTTATACAGTCCCAGCTGTTCTCTACACTACTGTGAATATGTAGGAATTAGGAATATGAATCGGTTATGTATGCATAACTCTATGTTACGCATTAGTAACTGCAATCATGAATTTCAGCCAATATTTTTTTCCTGCTCACGTTCTGTTTCCTAAGCCCTTTCTATTCTAGACTGAGGCTGGTAGTCCCCATCCAGGAGGTCACTTCAAGTTTCCTGGTTCTTAGGAAGGGAGATTCCATCTTCTGGAATGTTTCTCTTCTCTATATTGTGAAAAGAGGTTTACCATGAGAAGGCAAACACCTTTTTCTGCAAACTTTTCACCAAAAATGTGATTTTGTTTTCTTCTTACTGCACAGCCAAGAGGTGTTGCTTTTGTTTATCAGTATTTCTTAATGATGTGCCAGGATACGGAGATAACTTGATTTATTAGGCTTTGTCAATTCAAAAGTAGTCAGGCTTGCTGGCAGGGCTGAGTGTAGCAAGCAGATAAGAGTAGATTGGCTGAAATCCAGGGGAACCACTCTAGGTGTGTGCAGGGAGACTTTGGACTTTCTTCTGTTCTGAATGGCAGAACTAGTTTGATTGCTTTTTGGATCCAGGCCTTAATGTTTCTGGGTTTTTTTTTTTTTTCATAAGTCATCAAAAGAACCCTTGAAACTTCTGATAACAAATACGTAGCCAGTTCTGTATAAGAAGGTACGAGACGTTCTCAAGGTTTCTATCTGTACTTTGATTTCAAGATGAATTATAACTGTTTCATGTGGCAGGCAGAGAATGACTGTCAAACAGGGCTGGGGATCTTATTACCTTCCAGATGTTTGGGGTTGCAGCTTGAGTAAGCCCTTACCGTTAGCTATGCTGTGTAGGTCTGATGAACATTGTAGAACAAACCATCTAGAGGGTCAGTGGTTTCCCACCTGAACTGTAGTATGCATATCATGCAAGCGCAACTTAATGGAAAATGCCCAGTGTTGTCCGTGTGTGTGTGTGTGTGTGTGTGTGTGTGTGTGTGTGTAATTCAAACCCTGGTCTCCCAGAGTCCTGATCCTGAGGATTCCTCTGCAGCTTTCAGGACTGAGCCATGTCCTGATGCTAAGGCCACAGAAGTAGTTGGAAAATCTATTAGGAGAAGTGCAGCCTGTGGATGACGTGCACAACCAGAACTATGGGGAGGGGGGTAAAAAATAAATAAATCAACATTTTTTCACCCCCACTTCTTTCTTGGGGGTGTTGGTGGCATTTTCTCCACATTTCTGCCCTATGAGCCATTTTTGGCCCAGGGCAATCCTCGTGAGTTATGAGTTATGAGGCCTCTCCTGGGCCTAAACTAGTCTGGGAGGGGATACAGTTTGAAAACATAATTAAAATGCTCCCCATACTTTCAGAGGGCATGAGGGAGCTTTTGTTTTATTTTGTTTGCCCCCCCACCCATGGCTCTGAGGGTGCATGTAAACCATAGACTATACTTCTTCTAGATTTAACGAAGTAGTACATTTTGGTGTGTGTGTGTGTGTGTGCGCGCGCGCACGTGCAGTGGACCGGTGTGGCTGACCATGGTCTCCTGGGGACTTACGTGCCCCCTTGGCTCTCCCAGTTGCCTACCCCTCCTTTTTGTGAACAGAAGCAATTGTTTGGATTTATTCCAATCAGAGATGTTCACTGTTGCTGAACACCTTCAAGTCATTTCCAGTTTATCTTGACCCTAAGAGCCAGCATGTTGTAGTGGTTTGAGCACTGGACTAGGACCCTGGCGGCTAGGGTTCGATTTTCCACTCAGCCATGGAAGCCCACTGAGTGACCTTGGGCTCATGGCACACTTTCAGCACCAGAAAGCCCCATGTTGGGCTCACCTTAGAGTTGTCATAAGTTGGAAATGGCTTGAAGGCACACAACAACAACAAGGCAAACCAAACACAGGCTTTTCTTTGGAAGATTTGCTCAGAGGAGGGTTGCCCTTGCCTTCCTCTTAGGCTCAGAGGGTCACCCAGTGGGGTTTCCACGACTGAGCAGGGATTTGAATTCTGGTCTCTCAAAGTCCCAATAACGACACTCAGCTATACCACACTGGCCCTCTAGTTCACTCTTACCAGGATTTACTGTATTTGCTGGCATATAAGACTCACTTTTTTCCCCAAAAAATACTGTTTGAAAATGGGGTGCTTCTTATATGCCGATGTGTCTTATATGCCAGCAAATAGTATTTGCCAGTGTATAAATGGGGTGCGTCTTATACACGGGTGCATCTTATACACCAGCAAATATGGTGTACCTTTACTGTTACCTGAATAGAGTTAACGCAGAAATACAGCCATGTATTTGGAATGTTCAGCGCAACATGTTTCATCTTTGGATGCAGAGAACTCACTCATAAAATGTTTTTGTTTTGTCCACAGACACTTTCTAAAATGTCTCCAACTTCTTTAAAGATGACCTTAAGGCAGCTTAGAGAAGGAGCTTCTTTGAGCCTGCAGGAGGTGCTGGTTATGGAGTATAGACTGACCCAAGCATGCATGGTAAGAAGTTCCGCACTTAGATGGAGGCCAGAATGAGCTCTGTCTCCCTCTTCCTTTTTTCAGTAGTAGCACTAATTGTTTCATTCATATTCTGACTTCCTTCCAGTGGGAGATTGAGGTGCCTTGTGTCTAGGCTTTCCTCCTCCACTTTATCCTTATAATGACCTTGTGAAGTAGGTTGCGCTGACTGAATGACTAGCTCCATGTTACCCAGTGAGTTTAATGGCTCAGCAGACACTAGAACGTGTCTTTTCAAGTCTCTGTCCAAGACTCCAACATCAAAACCACACTGGCTGTTAACTGTATTGATTTATTTATTTAATTTATACCCTTCCTTTTTCTTGGCTTGGTATCTGAAGCAGCTTACAAGCATTTAAAATAGAGTTCAGCTTAAATCCTATTTTACAAAAGTTAATTAAAGGCATTTAAAGAACAATTACATTTTAAAAGCACACAGTTCAAACAGTTTAAAGCACAGGTAATACATAATTTAAAAGCAAAAAGATTATGCTAAGAATTAGGGCTCAGAGGGTCAAACATTAGGTTTCCTGGTTTAGAAGGATATTTGAGGCACCTCCAATTCACAATGATGTCCAAACTTGTCTGAGCTAGAGAGGTAACAATTCTGAAAGTTTAAATTTAAATTTAAAATTTAATTTAATTCAAAAATTAAATTGAAAAACCTTGAGGTGAAAAAAATAGAAAATTCTGGAATACATGAAATATTTATTTTCATATCAAAGCCAAACTTTTTTTTACTGCTTTGGCAACATGAAGTGTTTCCTTTTGTCATACAGATCCTAGCATAAAACTGTTGGCATGTGTATGAAATGTAAAAGCATGAAAGCCTTCATGATTTGTGAGCAAAATTGTAAATATACCCTAAGTTCCCAAACTGTGTGCTCTGGCATCCTTGGGAAACAAGCTCAAAGAGGTGATGCCAAGATATTTGAAATTTTCACTTCCTAAAGGTTGCCAGACTCGGAGACAGGCTTCATGATGGTGTGTTCCCTGCAGCTCTCGCTCCCAGGCCCTGCATGGTAGCAGTGGCAGCATGGGGACTTCTGCATTTCCACTGAGGTTCAGCATGCCCAGGTCCTGCATTCATGGGGAGTGGGAGCAGCGGTTGTTGTAAAGAGCCTCAGTTAAACTACAGCAGTTTATTTATTTATTATTTTACTTTATTTTACTTTTATTTTTAATTTCAAAGGACGAGGGAGAGGAAATCCTCACCTTCAGCAAAAGGGACCTGGGAATAATGATGAGAAAGCTTGGTTTTCTAGTTGTTCGCCTCCTCTTCCTTTTCCCCACTAGTCCACATATATGGAAGGGGCATTTCTCAGAAGTAGGGGAGGGCATTCCTCAGCATATGTGGACTAGAATGGAGAAGGAGGAAGAAAAAAGAGGAGGAAAGGGTGGCAGAAGAGAAGGTAGTGGATTTCTGTTCCAAATATTTTACCTTTATCATGGATTAGGGTTAATAGTAACATCCAGTGTTAGGTTTTTCAGTACTGTGATCAGGGGGACCTCTGTATGGGGTGGACTGGTGAGGGGGAGGAGGGAAGTTAACACAGACTGGTGTTATTGTGTAGTTAACATGGGTTGAGGGGATACCTTTGCATAGATGGACTAGTAAAGAGATGGAAGAGGAAGGACTGAAGTTGGCGTCATTCCCAGCATTTTAACTTTGTGAATCCCATTGACCTCAACAAATCCGGCTGATCTCTATCTCGTTTCTGTTCTCCTCATCCTTGTCCTCCTCAGTTCTCCTGCTTGTACCTGTTCTGGGAAAACATTTGTATGCTGGAGGAGGAGGAGGACAGGAGTGACACAGAGACCTGGAGGATTCATTGATGTCAGTGGGACATCCAAAATTAAAATGCTGAGAATCAAACCAAAACTGTCTCTCTTCTGCATTCCTCTTTCTTTCCACACTCAATCACTCCATGCAGAGGTCTCCCATATCAGTGTACTGAAAACTGGCATGGAACAAAGACTTCACAAAATTCACCCCCAGGGTATTTTGAGCATAATAAAAACCCTCTAGTTTTCCCTAAACTTTTTGTTTTTGAGGGGAGAAGTTGGGAGGGGCAAAAATGGTCATGGGAGGGCTGCATTTGGTTCAGTTTTCTCATTTCTTTTATCCTTTAATGCTGGAGATGGATCAGGCTGTAAATGGCAGCAGTTTTTAAAAAATATATTCCTTGCATAGCTATCACTTAAAAAAAAAAAGGAAACAGAGGAATGTAAATGCAAAGTCTAGCAGATGAGACACTTATAATATTTATGAAGCCCCAGCCCACTCTCAAGAGAGTGAGACATTTTTCTTCACACCCGTACTGTCAAACGCTAGATAATCTACAGTCATCCACACCCACACCAGTGGATTTTGCAGATGTATGACCTCAGTGGAAGCAGTGTGTGTCACACAGAGACAGTACAAACATACCAAACCCTGTGACAGATTTTCTAACAGAAGTCCAGAGAGGGATCCCTGAGGTTGACAGCAGAAGATGCAATGGGAGAGGCTTTGGCAACCATATGTACCAAGAACTAACCCATGTGGTAAAATCTAACCATCTAGACTAGACCTAATCAGTGAAAGTTGGCTTTGGAAGTACAATACAGGAGGAGAAAGGAGACCGTGCCAGGGAATTTTGGTGTTAACAGTGAGCTTCTTTTTATTTTCCAGCGAGGCCATGACTTCTATGAAGGTGTCCGTGCAGGTAAAGTTGAAGCCAAAGAAGTCTTTTTAAACTGGGTTGCAGTAGTCAATGTGCTAGAACTGTTTTTTAATATGAGTCAACACAGCTGCCACAGTATCTGAGCTTTCCCTGTAGGTCTGGTTTGGCAGATCACTGTGATGAACCCCCCATTTCAAAATTTACCACTACACTTTGGAATGGTAAAGAATGTACAATTAAAATTTTTCTACTTCACTTGCTCAGATTTTAAACGACTGCCACTAGCTATTGCATTACACATTATCACAGGGAGATGTGTGTGCGTTCTTAAGTTACCTCTAGGATAAAATGGCAAGCACCGTTATGAAAATTCATGAAAGTAGCAGGAGCACCCATTCACAGCAGAGAAGAACCCCAAAAACATTTTATTGATAATATATGTTGCCATGATATAGTGAAGAATATAAATATTTTAATAAAAAGGAAGGAAGTAAATAAATAAAAATGTGTAATGTGATCAGGACCATCTAGGAGTCAGGCAGAGGGCTTAACCAGATTACTCAGCATGCTAAGCTCCATAGCCATGTGAAGGGCTGCCTGAGAATGAAATATTCAGAGCAGCTGTAGATAATCCATTCTCCATTTTTAATAGTTTCATTAAAAAAAAAGAAAAAGAAAACCGAATGAATGAGTTATCATCAACTGACACTTTGTTTGACCGAGGTTCACCACTCAAACCGGGACCATATCTGTCAGACTGCTTCACTCACACTGTATGTAGCCCTGGCTGGCACAGAGCTTGGCTATAGTCCTCTCAGTCATTAGTTCCAAGAAGTCGAGATTAAAACATATACTTGTCCATTCAAAAGATCTAGTGAATTGCTTATCATAGAATCATAGAATCTTAAAGAGTTGGAAGGGGCTGTAAAAGCCTTCTGGTCCAATCCCCTGCCTTGTAGGAATACACATAAATCACTCCTGAGAGATGGCCATCCAAACTCCCCACCCTCTAAGGGAATCTATTCCACTGTTGAACAGCTCTTACATTAAAAAAAAAAAAGTTCTTAATGCTTCTTCTATAGAAAATGACATGATATACTACAGTAGCTTACCCTTGATACTGGGGAAGGTGGGAGAGAGAGAGAGACTGAGATTTTAATACTTCTAATACAGATATTAATAACTACAAACATCATTTTTTGTTGTTGTTTTCTTTGGTAGTTCTTATCGACAAAGACCAGTCCCCAAAATGGAAGCCAGCTACTCTAGAAGAAGTAACAGATGAATTTTTGGACTCATGCTTTAAGTCTCTTGGATCCAGTGATCTCAAGTTACCCTAGATGTGGACTAATGCCAGCCTGCGTATTTTTTTTTTTAAATATAGCTTTCTTTAATACAATGAATTCATTGTGCAAAGAGATAAGGGGACATTGAGTGAAACGCTTATTGCTTCTAATGAAGAGGATCTACATTTTTTGGAGAAAGATACAGGACTACAGGGAGTTGTTAGGATAATGCCATAAAGGCATTAAAGCTCTAGACTGGGAATTGGTCTATGATTTACATTTGTGCATTTTTACTTATCCATGTAAAATAAAACTTATTAATATAAAGCCTCAGATATTCTTGGATCATCTAAAATCACAGAAATTTAACTGTGCCAGGGGTGGGGGCATAATTGAGTAGTGGTCCAAACAAGATTTGGGGAAGTAGTCCTGTGAGATGTGGTCCAAAGGGAAGTTGCACAGTGGTCTAAAAGTGAGTGATGTGGCTATTGTGTCCTGTCTGGCTCTGACTACTTTGACCTGATAAATCAGGACTGGATTTGTAATCAGGTGGATTCTAACCTTGAAAACTTGTGGTTCTGTTTTGAGTTTTACAGAACTTAATTGTTGAAGTTCGTTGATTAAAACTAACTAAATACGCATATTACGTAGAAAAGAGATTTGGAAACAGAACAATATCTGGTTGGTGATTCGTGCCTTTCAGCATATATCTTAGAAAAGGCATTCCTTCTGTGTTAAAGAAGAGGGAACCTCATCTACTGTTTTTATAAATAATTCATAAATAGTTATTTTTAATCTGCTTCTTTAATCCAGAGAATCTTTTGAAATTATCAGAAAGTTCTTAATTTAATGTAACTGGTTAATGTAACTGATGTATGCCAGTGTTAGTCAAAGCAGTGGTCTATGGATCAGATAACTGCCAGTCACCCATATCAGGTACCTTGGGAAGCACTGATTTGAGCAACTTGATTGTCTTTATTTTTAGTATGGCCTTATGCCTATTCTTTCCCCTATTTTCCACTCAAAATCAGGACTTCAGAACAGTTTACAGCAAATATTAATAATAATGCTACTGTAGCAAAACTAGTGAATGAAGAGAACCATAAGGAGTCTTTTCACTCTTACGTTCTGTCTGAATTTGCTCAAAAAGTTAGATAGCTGGACTGCTCTATAGTCTTGAGTGCTGTCAGGAAGGTCCATGAATATTATTAGACAGTAGAAAGCACAAAAAGAGATTTCCTGCTAAGAACAACAGATTCATATGTGAAGAGACAAGCCTTCTCCAGAAAAAAATAAATGGTGGCACATCAACCATAGCTGAGCAAAGGATTCCTGCCTTGGGAAGCCATTTGCCTAACAAGGAGTGAAGGCAGCCATAGAAGCAATCCAAAAAAATATGCACCCACTCCTTTTACCAAACCATATCTCAAATTGGTTGGATGCCTCTTATCAAACTCACCCCTCATATGAGCAGCACTTCTCTATCTAAAGTTTGCATTTGTTCAGGTGAGGCTGTTTGAGGACTTCAATACCTTCCCCAGA
The DNA here is from genome assembly GCA_030412105.1 of Cyclura pinguis. Classification (NCBI taxonomy): domain Eukaryota; kingdom Metazoa; phylum Chordata; class Lepidosauria; order Squamata; family Iguanidae; genus Cyclura; species Cyclura pinguis. Next base: position 210,197,479 of record CM059599.1, read on the forward strand.
ATCAGAGGAAAAGGGTAAGAGTTGAATGTGATGAGACCATACTAAAAAAAACTCCATATGTTAAGTAACATGGAGGACACTAAGATGGAAACCTGTGGGGCTCATAAATCATTTGCCGAACAATAGTCTCTCAAGCATCACCTTCTGAGATTGGCATCCAGCAAACACCAGAATCATTGAAAACAGTTATCCTATTGTCCAATCCCAGTTAAGTGATCTACAGAATGTGGTTGACTGCACTGAAAGCCAGTGGAAGGTCTAAATTCTGAATGCTCTTGCAAGATGAAGAAATGGGCCCATAGCTATGGCTATGTAGCTGGGAACTGGCTCAGTTCTCAGGTTCATCTGTGGCGCAAAGTAAAGATGATAAGGACACAGTTATAGACAGAAAGGTAAAGTCACAGAGATTGGTGGTGAGCTAGCTTACTCCTCACCTTGGTATAGGGTTCTCAGATCTTAAAGGCTGGTTTCTGTTTTCTGGCCCTCAGGGGAAGGGAAGGATTTTCACGTGTGTTCATTTTTTCCATTTGTCAGACCTCGTGCTTTGTATTTGACTGACATACTCTTTGCATTTGTGATTGGTCCTTAAGGTATCATGCTTCACGTCATCACCAGGGGCTGTCCCCTGTAACATCACCCAAGTGACATCACCAGGTCTCATCTCCAGTGACATCATAAGGAGTCATGCTTAGATTCCTGTTTTTCAACCTGAAATTTTAACCTGACCTAGCAACCATGTCTTGGGAGGGCTGAGAAAGATAACTGCTGCTTTAAAAAGAAGAACAGAGGCCTAAATCCTATTGTTAGTCCTAAATAGAGTAGACCTGCTCAATCAATTGGATATACCTATGTGCTGACTACCATTCAGGAACTGATTCAGTGATGTAGTATACTTGGAACTGACCACCAGGATTCCAGCCATAAATTGTTGGGGTGCACACAGATTCCCCCCTTTACACATCCTTCCTACCCTATCATTATGACAGATGCTTTTATACTGTATGAACAGCGGTCCTTTGATCCCTTTTTTACCGATGTAGAAGCGTCAGAGATTTGAATTCTCTTGATTTTAGCTAAAAACAGTTAGTGAAAACTGGCATGTCACAAGGGGTTATGGCGCTTTGTTCAATTTGCCGTGCGTGGAGAATTTCTGTGCTTTTTTGAAGATAGGCAGGTCAAGCCACATTTCTTTCCCTTGTTACCATGGCAATAGATTATGTCGCAATTTAGACTTCTTCGAAGAATTAACGTAAGTAAAAGAGATGGGGTAAACTTACTCAGAAGAAGAAAAAAAGAATCTGTTCAGTAATAGTGAGAATGAGCCAGTAGGGATCTCAAAGAACAGATCTAAAGGGAGGCGCTGGGTGAGCCTGATTGGTGCCAGCCAATTACGGCTGAGGAAATGCTATGACGAGGGCCCTGCAGGGGGGAAAGGATACAAAACTATCTGCCTATTTGGTGGATAAAAGACGGCTCTGCATAATCAGGAGATTATATTCTAACACCACCACACAGGTTAGATCTGGCTCTCAAGGCACTCTTACCAGTTCTATTCCTACCAAAAGGCGGGGGGGGGGACACCTTCACGCGGTGTCGTGAAGGATGCATCATAGCTTCTACATTGTTTAGTCTGTATCTAAATAACATAGGAGCCCCCGTTAAGTCTCAAGATGGTCATCTTCCAAAACTGGCCACAGTGAGCATAGCCCTCTCCTTTATGCAGATGACGTCGTCCTTTTGTCTCAAAGAAAAGTGGGTATTAAACTAGCATTGAGAGCCTTTGTGGCCTATTGTGACAACAACCATTTAAACATTAATCACAACAAATCCAAAATTACAGTATTTTCAAGAAAACGATCAACAGGTAATTGGCATATTGCAGGCCATAAAATCAAACAAGCTAGTGCTTTCAAATGACCTGCCTAGGGGTTACTTTCCACTCCTCCAGATCATGGGCTCTCCATCATAAACTAGCTATTACGCAGGCCTCAGACACTGGGAAAGCAGTAAGCCATTTTTTCCTATGCAAAAGGAGGACAGTTCATTCCATCAGCTGTCAAGATATTTAAGGCTAATGTTCTCCCACAATTATTATATGCAATCCCAGCCTGGATTTGAGCTTTTTCACTCTTATTGGAACAAGTATTTTCAACTTTCTTAAGGAAATTATTTGCAGTCCTAAACTGTGTGCCTTCAGTGGTGTTACGCCCTGAGATTGGAATAACCAATTTTTTGCCTGGAAATGGGCCTTGGGGTAATGGTTAATGTACACCTTTTGGGGGCAGGAAAAGGGGCAGATTTGTTACAAAAAGACACACATACCTCCTGTATGACAAATAGGATTAAATTAAAACTACACAGATTGGGTTTATCAGAAAACTTCGTCACCACAGTGGGTTTGAATGGTGCAAAGCAGATTCTGAACCAACAAATAAAAGAAGATACAGATAATCAGTATTCAACAGTTGCAATACGCTCTTCCTGTTTCCCTATTAGTTTAGGCCTGATGTTTAGTATAAATGCAGAAGCTAAATGTCTTAAAAATTTAAATATTTCCAAATATCATCTAGCCTTCAGCAGAGCTAGATTTAATGTCATTCCATCAGCTGTTCTAGCGGGTTGTTATCAAAGGAAGGCATATAATGAGCATGTTTGCCCTTGTGGAGACGGAAAAGTGGAATCTATACAGCATGTCCTCTTCGAATGTTGCTTCTACAAAGAGGATCAACCGAGCCTGACAAGTCCCATTTTAAGAAAGTACCCAGGAAGATCCTGGAATTGGTTTTTAAAACATTTATTAGATGACTTTGATAAAAAGGTAACCAAGAAAGTAACAAAAATTCTTTGTATCAGCTGCTAACTCCCATAAAACAATTTTACAAATGTTACAGAGTAACCTAGCCCCCTTGGTTATGAAGCGATGATTACTTAATTACAGATGAATGACTATGATGAGTATGATAGATACAATTTACACAATTTTAATTGTATGAATTTAACTTAGCTTCCTCTCCGATGATATATACATTTTAGATCTCTAAGAAAGGTGTGTTAATGGAATTTCCATAAGTTATTACGTATCGCAATTTGTTAATGTATTTTAAATAATGTGTATTAATGATGCAAATGTATTCTAAATGTAAATTTATTTTCATAATAGCGATGTGCCTTATGGTTTTTGAACTGAAATAAAGGCTGATGATGATACCAAACTGAGGTTTGTCTCTGGCAGACGGCAGGTAGGGAAAAGATGGCCTAAGGAGATGGGGGGGAAATGGCATAGAGATAGAGAAAAGCTGTAATAGAGACAGAACAGGCAGCCAGAGGAAGAACTGAATAGAGTTTTTTGGGAGCTGTAGATGACTGAATAGTTCAGGGGTTGATATGTTGTCTAAATTGTGTCTTTAAAAACTTCTACTTTTTTATTCTTTTGTAATGCAGTCTAGCTGTTCCTAGTAAAGTTTGATAGAGTCTGGTCACAGTGCTTACCACAGTGAACCCACAGAACAACACATCCACTGGTCCACATAGGGGTCACCTTGAGGTTCAAGTACCCAGGCCAGGGAGGGATGAAGACGGGAAGGGGGGCAAGGTGAGTGACAGGAGTCTAAGGTTTGGAATTGTGGGGCCAGCCTGAAGAGGGAAACCATCACAGCAGTATTGACTGTGAGTAACAATCCAAAGCACAGATTTCAGAATTGTAATCCTGACTTCAGTGAATGAAGGGGAGCACACATACAACCTCTATCCAAACCTATTGTATACTTGTTAATGGCCCAGAATGGGACCCACACATATTGTGTCCATCTCATTGCATGCTGCACTTTGGGAATTCCTTTTCCTGTCATTTTTCTTGCTTCCTTTTGAAGCCATTTCTTGTCTGATAGTGACAAAAGGGAACACGGCAGACAGTGAAGAGCCTGCTCTTGGCTTCCTTGCCCATTCCCCAACTAAAAAGGAAAATTAATACTTCTTCTGGTCTTCTCCTGGGAGTTTTAAAGGTGTCCGAATGCAGGCAAAAGGCTGAGATTTGTGTTAATCCTGGCTTGGTTTTTATCAAATTTACATCGCAAGTGTGAAATGAAAGCAGGATTTCTCATTTTATCTAAGGCCACTGGTGTATTCTGTAGTGGGGACGAGATTTAACTGGGAATGCCTACATTACGGTTGGAGTTCTATCCCCCCCAACTCTTTAAGACATCATAAAAGGCACAATGATAAATCTAGTGACCAATTGGCTCTGATATTGAAATTAGATACAATAACAAAAATAGCCTGTCAAGGAACCATTTCTTACTAGAAAGCAAAAGCATATTGTTACACAATTGTAATTGTCTAGAGTTTGAGATAAAATTCAGTAGCCCATGTTCAGAATCCAGGCTTAAATGGGATAATATTTACATAGTTTTACAATAAGACTACATAGTCTTACTCAATACAGAGAAGTTAATGGATCCATAACTCTAGCTTATAAATCCATAACTGCAATACGGGATGCCAACCAATTTCTTTAGTGCATAATTCTATATGTCAATACCATTACACCTGTTCTCATACCCTGCACTTTCAAGCTATTGCATGCTTTTTTAAAGGGGACAAATCTTTGTGAAGAAATATATCTGGTTTCCAGAAAAATACACAGATGTATAAAATATTATTTTATTCAAACACAATTCTGCAAGTGATTAATCATTTGGGTAAAAATAAAACATAACACATATTGTAAAAATATATTGTAATATGCTGTTTAGATTGCAGCCTCCTTCCTTACACTGCTAAAAAACCAGATTTACAAAGTTGTGCTCCAGATAGTACCTTAAAGCATGGCATAGCCTTTATCAATTTAATGTCATTTTCCTGATTTAAAAAAAAAAGAACAGAAATATGAGTGCTGTTAAATCCTGTAATACACAGAAGAAACCAATACTGGACATTTTGTGATGATACATTCATAGGACATTAGTTACATCATAGTTCTGAGTACCAGAGAACCAGTCTACAATTTAGTGTAGCATTTTATTTAGGATAGGACCTCTTCACTCACAAACACATACATAGAAATGATAATATGTTTATAAAAGCCCGGAGTATCATCTGCTACTTCAGCTCTGGGCAGGTCAGACTGCTTTCTCACTATTCCCCCAGTGCTCTTTCCCATTTGCTTTGTGCCTGTTTAGTAGTCCTGAATAAAGGGTTGCTGCAAGAGTTTTTGCTCCAAGAGGAACTATGCAGTAACAGGAAAAGGGAGTTTCTATCACTTGTGGCTGATATTTCAGCTACAGCTGGATATAACAGAATAAAGTGACAGCCTTGCTTGGCTGAGATCTACCTGTCTTTCTGTTTCAGTACTCAAAATGCACTACAGTGGTTAGAAATGATACTGCGCGAGATCAATGGCAGTCATGATTAATCTTTTCAACAGCTATTCATGTTGCCGGAATAGCTGAGAACATGACCCCTGTGGTGCTTTGGACACAATTTCCATCTCTTTAGCCCTGTACTGGCAATTACTATTCAGTGAAAATAGTATTGAGGACACATAGCAAGCACTTTCAGTTTGTCATTTCACTGTATCTATAAATTGTTGGAACAAGCTACCTAGAAGCTTTATCTTCAGTCTACTGCATCTTCTTCCCACAAATAGTACTTTAAACCAGGAGCAGGGAACATGTGGCCTTCCAGATGTTGTTGAATTTCAAATTTCATCAGCCTTTGGGAGTTCAGATGCCAATGGTGAGGAATAAGGGGAAGGGCACACCAGCTGGAGAGATACATGTTCCTCATCCCTTCTTTAAGCTGTGGGTGTTCTTGTCATTTTTTCCCCTCATAAAGATGGATTATTATCTTTGTCCTTGTGCCCAATACATAATCTAATATTTTTAAGGTGAATTGTAAAGCTGCTATATTGATCACCATTAAATGTCAACTGGAATAATTTTTAAAATGCCTCAAAACTCACAATATCAGTAAAACGCTTTCATTGCAGTTTGTCTTTTCTTATTAATGGAACGTTCAGTGTTACTTCTGTGTTCTTTTATATTCCCTACATCTCTCAAGCCTTTGGCCTGAAGTTAGTATTCATGTGCTCAGCTGAATAAAGTTGCAAACAACTAGCCCCATGGCACCAGGATAATTAGATACGTCTACGAAAGGAAGCTCTGGCAGTGGTACAAACCATTTGTCCCAACATTAAGCACTTAAATCTCATTTATTTCATGGAGGAGTTCAGCACTATTGAATCCTTCCTACCAAAATAAATGTGACTTTAAAAATGCTTCACTTCGGCAAGCTTCTGCCCTGTGCTTCAATGTACCATTTCTCCTTGAGGTCGACAGTATACATGGCTCAGTAGCAGCCAGTACACTTAACACAACCATTAATTTAGCCATAATCTTGTTTCTCAAATCTTGGGCCAATCTTATTTTTTTCAATTATGCTCATGCTGCTGGAGGTTTTAAAAGAACAAGAGAACCCACGCCTCGTCCTTCTGCCTCTTTGGTGCTCCTATCACTACTGAATAGGATCTCTTGATGCACTGACTCACTCGCTAGCCCTCGAACCCTGGATGCTACTGTGGTTCTGTTAAAAACTCGGTTGTAAAGGCAAAGTATTACATCGCCTCAGTCAAGGCTAGCTGCTTTTGTACAACTTGTGTCTTTAAAATCACAACTCCTGCTGTATGAACATTGCTTTTATTTGCGATAGCACCGATACATTAGATGCCTGACAGGTCACGTTGGGAAACGCCAAATCTTGCCATTCACGGGTCTTCACTTTCTATGAAAGGGATGTCACTATATTTGCTTTCAGTCACTGCCCACTGCTTCACAGCTTGATCCAGAATCTCTAGGGAGAGCCGGTGAGCGAAGTCCACCACGGCACTATTTGTTGAAGCTGACATCTCAGCCTTTGCTTGAATAAGAGAAGATTTGTCTATGTTACATCCACTATTGTATCCGCTGATTTCCTTGCTTCCATCGTCTAGAATCGTGTGTGGGAAGGGGCTTTTGGATTTAATACATCCCATGGTACAAGGGCACTACAAGATCTTGATTTAGCTGCACAATCAACTTTGAAGGATAGTCCTTCAGAGAGGTACCAGATGTCACTTTCTTGCAAGCAGGCTGAAAGCACGTATTTCTCCCAGTATCTGTAAAAAAACCATTTTACGCTGTCAGATTACTTACATAGAGCACAGTCTGTTTTTGTGTTCTGCACAGAACAACTTACAGTAGATGTATTTGCTGGTGGGAGTTTGATTTTTTTAAATACTGCAGCTTTTTTTCTATTTTGATCTTCAAAGTAGAAGGGGGTAGTTTCATAATTGTTACAGTAAAACTCTAATTTCATTAGCTGAGTTGTTCAGGATATCTGAATTGCTACTCTAGAATATTCTATGTCACAATTTTACCATATCTATTATGAATATGGCTTCCAATAATGACCTTACAAATACTCTCTCTCTCTCTCAATCTGTCTGTAACTATGAACAGTTTTGGATATCCAAGAAGCACCTGTATGTGTTGGGTAGAGAGGAGGAAATGAAAATGCGTGTCTTCAGAGAGACAAACTCACGAGGCTTCCATCAGAAGGTTTTACATGGAAATGGGAATAGTCACTGACACTTCCTATTTGTTAATTTTAGTTCATTATTTTTTAAAAAAACAAACAAACAAGCTGAGATAAAAGCCAGGATGCAGGAATCTGGTGTAGATTCCCTTCAGACAGTGCTGGCACTAGATTAATTTAAGCTTAGAGTTTTAACATTGAATGAAATCTATTTACCTTTGTCACTAGACACATGCAAGGTTATAACAGTAACTCTGAAACAGTATTACAGAGTTCAGTAACACTGATTAAAGTTTTTGATTAGTGCCCCAGTTAACTGTGTTTTGTTCCTGTACACTGTCACTTTTATCCCACACAGCACTTTACTGCTTTACTTGTTCTTCCTGCTTTTGTAACCGCTAGTTAAGATTAATTCTCTCTTGTAAATAACATCTTGTACATATCAGGCTATTAAAGCAGCTATATAAAAAGGACAAAGAGATCCTGTACCTCTCATTCTAATGATTACACACCCGTTCTTCCTGAAACTAGATCTTGGTGGATAAAGTAATGACAAGAATGCTAAGCTAGGTTTATGGGTCATCTAGGAATGAAACATTCTGGTCTGTGTGATATACATCCTTTCAAGCAACGAGAGGAAGCCACAGAGAATGGCTGGGTAAAGGAAGAGGGCAAGCAAATAGGAGAACTACAGCAGAAGAAGAAGAAGAAGAAGAAAACAGGGAAGGCTGGGAATTAATTACATTAATATATAGGCTCTGAACAGACATTTTTTTCTGGTGCAAAATACCACTCAAGATCTTTGGGTGTTCTGCTCTAGAACTGCTGCTAGCTTCCTTCTGTCCCTTACACTTTCACTCCTAAATTAATTAAATGTTTTACATTGACATGTGCTTTTGTGTAATAGGATAAAGATAAACATTTCTTTGAATTCTGGCAGCCTAACACCAACAATTTGTCACATTTTTAAAACAGACCTTGAATCCAAAATAGTTCATTCAATACGTGATGTTGGAAGTAGGAAAATGCGCTATGTTTAAATGCTCACAAGGTCACACTATTATTCGAAGTATGTGCTGAGGCTGGGTAGAACATATGTACAGCATATTTCAGGGGGTCACACATGCACACAACTATTAAAATAAACAAGCCTATACTAAAGTGACATATTCCCAGAAAAATTCATATTAATTAAATCCGACTAGAACCTGGAGTTTATGTGATGATCAAACGTGGCTGTTCATCAAAGCCTTTAGGTCTCATTGATCTCTCTCATACTAAAATACCTTCATTTATTATTTATTTATTAACTTTTTATCCTGCCTTTCTTGCAAAATGGAATTCAAGGGGTGGTTACAATACTTTTTTAAAAAAGATCCAGCTAAATCATTAATTTACAAAAGTTAGAAGGAATCAAATAACAGTATTATTAAAAACATCTTTAAAAACATCTTTAAAACATAGTTTCAGTAAAAATATTAAAACAATAAAGCATATCATTTTAGACACACAATCCTGCTCCACAACTAAAATTCAAAGACCTGCCCCTATGGAAATGTCTCCTCCTGCCAGCAGAGAAGGGGCCAATCAGACCTCACGTGGAAGGGAATGCCACAGCTTGGGAGCAGCCACAGAGAAGGGTCTTCCCAAGCACCAACCACACCTGGAAAGATGGGGGGACTGAGCACCCCACAGATACTCCAACAGCCCTTCACCTACATCCGCTCAATATATGTGATTTTAACAAAAATTTCACAAAAGATAAAAGGTTGAAAATATGGATTGTTTCAATTAGTACCACCAACATTTTCATCTTAGAAATCCAGGCTATCACAACACCCACATCTTTTATGTATAGGTATCTGTGTCTGAAACCATCTTAACATATTGCAGTGATCATTCCAAAACACTTGATTTGTATGGATGTCAGGGTAATGATGGCCTGGATGAAAAACAAATGCAGAACATCTAGACTGGCGCTGTCAGGTGAGCAGCACTACAACATAACCACAGAATACTGCTAGGCTCATGTGGAGTGGATAGACTGCCATATTCTATGAACGTGAGGGACCTATAAACAGTGTGATAACCTGTGGAAGTGCCTTATGGTTAAAACAGATTTCCATCCTGGCCATGGTGGTAGCAGAAGTTATTGCAATGTACCTCCACGGCAAATGGAAATTTTATCTGTAGAAAAATAGGCTAGAGAGGAGAGCGGAAACAGAAAAGACTCGAAACTCTTGGATTCCTTAGCCACAGAGCAGTACTAGGATTCCTGCTGTTTACCACAGGGAACTATTAGAATGATGGTGTTGATCCCATGCATTCCTATGGCCATTCAAAAGGATAGGTGATTCCCTATGAATCCTATTGGGTAAGAGAGGTGTTGTGTAACAACAACCCTACTCCCCTTAGGTGTTGGAGGAGGAGATTCACTTGATATACTGGGTGTCTTGCTAGTTCTCATAGGAAACTGCTGTCTACTAATTTCCATCCATACATATTATAAGGCCATTCAGAAGGATAAGCCATACCTATAAAGTGGCAAAAGGATACCAGACATGTAAATCAAGGATAGGGATCCTGAGCTTCTCCAGCCAGCATTATTAGTATTAGGCAAAATGGGACTTGGGGTCCAAATACAGCAAGAGGCTCACAGGTTCTCTTTTGTGTAAATAATCAAAGAGAAATTGGTGAACCCTACAACTCCATTTGGAGATACACCCTGAAGGCTACCACAAACCCATGATTTCATGCAGTGAATGTAACCATTTAGATGTAAATATTGTAAATACTGCAATGGAAGAAATTTGGACTGGTCCATGTAACAGATTATTTTAAATTAGAGATGATTCCTAAAAATAACCTCTGGTAACTATTTTGATTTGAGGATGATTCATAAGAACATCTGATGATTTCCTAGGAGCACTCAAAGAATCCAGAGCACTGCAATGTTATTCTGTGTCCTTTTAGTAAATTTAGCACACCTCCTGCTCTCAGAATATGCGATAGTTGGGTATGCATAAATGGTACACAATTTTTAGATGTCAGTACTCCCCATCATGCAGTTTCCGTATAAATAAAGGCAGTAAGGAGACTGGTGTCTAAACCTGTTTTAAGGCCAGTAGTGTCAAGTAGGTAACAAAGAGATTAGATAGAACTGCACCAAGAGCTATCAATCCAACTATCAGCCCACAGTAAATGGCTCCTGATCTATTTGCACTTCTTCAGATCATGTTGATAAACAGAATGGCTGGCTACTCAGCATTCACTTGCAGAATCAGTAAACATTCTTCTCACAGACTGCTCTATAACTTGGGTGCACAACTATGGGGGGGCAATTTTCTCCCATGCCTCCCATGAGCCAGTGCCTTGTGGCGCACTAGAAGTGACATCACTTAAGTGCTGAGGCCCACCTTCTCTAGCTACACTACTTAAAGTTATATTGCAAAAGGAAAAAAACTAGCTCATTACGATGCAACAACATTTATATGTAATATCGTACGTTAGATAAACTTAACTGCTTTTTTGCAAGTTACAGGTAACTATTTACAAACTGTAAGTAATTATTTACTTCCAAGTTCTGAATCAAGAACCATGTGACTGGAAACTTGACTTCTAAAAAAACAAAATAAGCAAACAAAACAAAACCCAGTCAAACAGTCAAACTGCTGTGTTCAGCATTCTGCACTGTACAGATTTTGCAGCCTCAGTGTATTCATGTTACTAAATTAAGCATACTGAACACTAATTGACTAGTGGAGCACGCAACATTTCTCTCATTAAGCTTTACAGCTACCAAACAGCTACCTTGCCTCTGCCAGAATTCTCTGTCCTAATGCTACAGTTAGATGTACCAAGTACCTCTCTTGAAAAGAGAAACCTAGCCACAATTTTATCCTTATGCATTTATGGAGGCCACTTACCAATTAGTATTTTGCTTTAAGTATATTTCTCCTAATGACCCACAGAACATGAGATACAACTCCAAGTTTAGGTTCCTGTGTGACAAACAAAGATTTGTTCCTGTTTAAGTCTGATAGCTTCACATTCAATCTTAATCAATCTTAACAGCCAAAACATATGCATGTTTACTCAGAAGTAAGTCTCAACAAGTTCAGTGGCATTTACTTCCTGGCACTTAGCTTAATTTGGCAATAATTCTCAATAGAAAAATGGGCACAGAATGGGGACAGAGGAGAAATCAGAAAAGGAGTATTTTACAGTGCTTCTGTGTACTTTATAGGGCTACTGTATTTTTAAGAGTTTGCAAACTCAGTTGAGTGAGAGTTACTTCCAAAGAGAGGTGGTTAGGATTTGACTAAGAATATCAACTGTTCTTTTCTTTCTTTTCTTTTCAAAAGAAGGTATCTTATTCCAGTTGTCTTCACAAAAGAGAAATTATTGCTATAAACATGAGAAATTCTCTTTCCACAGGCATAGTAGAAATTGTAGGATTACAGTTACCGGTTGAAGAAGATCTAGCTGAAGGCAAAGCAAGCAAAGAAAATAAGTATATTAACTACAATAAGTAATAGTTAATTGCTACCAGTGTAATTACCATGAGAATTCTCTTTTATAATGCTGGTATCTTTCAGTGGAAAAGTACTCTTGTACTTCCTCTTTTGTTATACAAACATATCATTGCTGTTAAAACAAGGGCTAAAGGAGAAATACCGCCACCACCCTTGTATGCACAGCACAACGCTGCTGTCACAGTACAGACCAAAGATTTATAAGGTTACCCTTGGACTGAGGCAAATGCATGCTTCCTTATCAATTTGTTAGGCTTTTTCTTTTTTCCAACATTAAATCACTAGCTGCCCAGGAACAACCCCAGAGGAGATATTCTCCTATTGTTCCTTGTTACCAGAGCCAATTACTATTTCTGATATTTTTGTCTCATAATGCATTGTTTTCAGGGATAACTTAAGAGCTGGCATTATCACTCCCACTCTCATGGGTTAGTTGGCATTCTTCAGGTCTCAGCTCCCTCACAGAGTCTCTATATCTTTTGCATCTTGTACTAAACAAACATCTTGTGCATGTTAAGTAAGTGCAAAATGTATCACCCCATTCCATGACCAGCCATAACCACCTATCCTGATAGTAAGTGCTGTTAAATGAATTGGTATTGCAGCTAATCTGCAGTAAGTATAACACAAGGTAACAATGAAAGAACTGGTCACAATCACTTTACTGACATATTCCATTTTAACAAAGTCCACTCTATGGTGACCTTTATTAGGCCAACCAAAGGTGTAGAATACATGGCCTAGTGGTTTGAGCTTTGGACTACGACCCTGGAGAGCAGCGTTCAAATCTCCGCTTAGCCACAGAAACCCGCCAGCTGACCTTGGGTGTGTCACATACTCTCAGTCCCAGAAAACCCTGTGATAGGGTCACCACAAGTCAGAAACGACCTGAAGGCACACAACAATTGTACAGCCAGCACGGTATAGTGGTTGGAGCATTGGACTATGAGCTTGGAGACCAGGGTTCGATTCTTCACTCAGCTATAGAAACCCACTGGGTGACCTTGGACACGTCACACATTCTCAGCCCTCAGAAAACCCCATGATAGGGTTGCCTGAGGGTTTCCGTAAGTTAGAAATGAACTGAAGGCATGAAACAACAACAAGTTACTGAAGCTCAAAGACTTCTTCATGAGGCAAGAGTGGTAAAAGAGCATGCAGGAAGGAAAGTGACACTGCTACAATCACATTTAAATGTTGACCTTTTTGCTTTGAGATGGAATACAGGAAGTGTGTGTAGACAAAAAGTAAGGCTTCTGCTCCATATCCATGAGCTGACTTGGAAAAAAGGCAGTAAGCCTCTGTTAACAAAACTTCTGACAAAGCAGCTCCTTTTCACAAGGTCTTTTTAGTCCTTCCCCAGCCCCTGTCCTTCTTTCTGTCTAGCTAGAAGGCTTTCTTTAGCAGGATCAGCATTGGGAGGATGGTGAAGGAAGGCTGGAGGAACACAGATTTTTGGTGCTGGGTGCAGCAATGTATCTGCAGTAAGCAATGCAGTAAAGCTAGAGCTGAAGAAAAATGGGATTCTACTATAGCCCATTATATTGCAGCCGTGTGTACCTGCCTGAACAGGCAAGGTAAATGGCAGCTGTCTCCAGAACATCATTCTGAGCATGCTAGAAACAGAGACAAGAGGAGATCTGATAAGCCTGCCTCATCAGTTACCCAGCATGTAAGTAACAAAGACAGAGATCTAGAAGTTTGGCCACCACAACAAAAGCTGGTGAAAGAATAAGTCATTCCTGGATACATTTTCGAAGAAATCTTTACGTGATCTCTAGAAGATTCAAAATGGTTTTCATAACTTCTGCAAGGCTTCCCTGCATTTCACATGTGCATTATGTTAGTTTTGAATAAAACTTATCCCTATTATTTCTACGTTATTTCTGCCTCTGTTGTTATTGTTGTTAAAGAAGGAATGCCCAGGGATACATCCACTTCATTAACTGCAGTATATCTGTATCTGTGCCATCCAGTATCCAGTTTCAGGAACCAGTGGATAAGCTGTTGTAGAATATAGGGAAAAGGGTGTGTGATAGGCAGAAAGTAGCCTTTGTAACATGTAAGTATCAGTAGATACTCTGGCAGTTTTCTTTGGTGTGAAAAGTAATTCTTTTCATGTTTGACAGTAATGTTTCCAACTGGCAATCACTTTCCCAAACTGTGTAACTCTTAAGTGTTTTAGGGTAATCATAGTATGTAAGACAGCCCTTCAAATTCGCTAGGGTTAGGGGCATGGGACCCCCGCAAAAGTAGAAAAATTGCAAATATCAAAATGTGTTTGTCTGTCTGTCTGTGGAAAGGGGGCCAAAGCAGGGTGGGGAGATCAGGCACACAGGGTCCAAACCAGATCAGGGAAAGGAGAGGTTGGCATGGTGACCCTATACTTCCTTTCTCTTGCCCGTCTCTTTCCTTGGGGGTCGGGGGGCATTGGGAGACGGTGTGTGGTACTCAAAAATTGGGCTGTGAGCCATCATTATCTGTTCAAGCAGTGGCTGGGAAAGGAGGAGGAGGACCAGAGGTGGGTTTTTCAAGGGCTTAATGCCCTAATTGAAGCCACTGAGAAGGAAATTTTCTCTAGAAAAGAAATGCCTGAGGTGAGGGACAGGGGTTGGAGAAATTCACGAATAATCACATCCATGAAAGTCGAACCCACAAATGTTGAGGGCCAACTGTAGATCTTTCTGTTTATTTTCATCAATGAGTATCTACAACATTTTCTTTCTACCCTATTTGCCACATTATTTTAGACTTGAACTGTCCTTTTGAACTTTGAAAAAGTGCCATGGACACTGACAGAATCATTTGACCACCATCAGAGCAGTTTTCTGTATATTGAGGAAAATTTGCACAGAAGGGAACAAGAAAGCTATATGAGAATTCTGCAGCATAATCAAGTGCTATTATTCCATTTTCTTGGAAAGTTGACTGTATATAGGAAATGCAATGGGGGGGGGTTGAAGTTAAGTGTAGCAGGAGGGCAATTTATTAACAGATTAAGTTCCATAACATGGGGTGAAAGGAATCGAGGTATCATCTACAGGTGGAAAGTCATATTGAGGATACCTGGTCTATTCACAACAGAGAAACAAGCCTAGTATGAATGTCGCAGGGCCTTGGGCTATCTGTCTTGATAGACCTGGTATCCAGACTATCAGAAACAGATGGCCTCTTCTTTTAAACTCTCAGGGATTTCTTCATACATAAAATGTGCAGTTTCAAAAGAATGTTTGTGCAGTTCAAAATTCAAGTACTGCAAACATTATTTTGTGTTAGATCATAAAAGTGTGAAATCAAATAAATGAACAGTCCATTTGTTGTTGTTGTGTGCCTTCACATGGTTTCCAAGATACGGTGACCCTATGACAGGGTTTTCTTGGCCAGATTTGTTCAGAGAACGTTTGCCCTTTTCTTCCTCTGAGGCTGAAAGAGTATGACTTGCCCATAGTCATCCAGGGGGTTTCCATGGCCAAGCTGAGATCTGAACCTTGATCTCCAGAGTCGTAGTCCAACATGCAAATCACTATACAACAGTCCATGGCCCTCTAGAATCCCCAGCCCTGCTCAAGAACAGCCATTTCTCTGGCTGCTGCCAGATACTCCCTGAAGATCCCACTGCTACTCTATTTACAATGTTCACCAATGCTTCCAAGATTATTCTAGAAGATGGGGATCCTTTCCTTGACAAGTCTTCCAAAGCTGACAATACTATGGCCCTTTCCGCACCTTACCTTTTTCTGGTGCTGGGGTGCGGGGATTCCAGCGAGAGGCTCTCACATCCCTGCTGCTTCAGCTCCGCATGAGCTGCCTGCTCACGTGAGAGCCCTGCCTCTTCTTTCCGCAATGCAGCCTGGGACTTTCCCAGGCTGCACTGGGGCAGGAAGCACGACCGGTGCAGCTCTGGAGGCTCCGCATGCCAGGTAAGTGCGCACAGGGCCCGGAGCAATGCGCGATTGTGCACCATTTTCGGCTTTCAGCCGAAAATGAAAGGGTGCGCGATCGGCACCTGCCTGCCCCTGGAGTGTTGCATGATCGTGAGTGTGTCGTGCAGATCGCTCGTCACAATCGCGCGACACTGCAGGCGCCCTTTCGCATGGCAAATGCCGTGTGGAAAGGGCATATGATCAGAGCAGCAGTACTAGAAAATACCCAGTCCATTCTTAAACACTGTGTTTGTTCACCTGAGTTTTTCTCCACTCTGTGTCTCAGGTTTGTTTTTGTTTTTTTCTCCTCTTTAAATTACACAGATTTTTATAGGTATTCATAATTCCTCTTGTGTTATAACATCACTGTTGACAAATCCCAAGATCTGAGGATTTTCTTTCCATTATTTACAGGCTTCCAAGTACATTCAGTGTCATGCTAATGTTCAGCATGTGTGAACATTCACAGACTATACAGGGATGGCATAATGGTGTGCCATACATGCATGGATTATACTAATAGACAACTATGCAGCCTCCCTGCAAAAAAATATCTTTTGCGGAAGTATACCAAGACTATTGGATCTCCCCTACCCATATGCTGGTTGGCATTCCCAAATAATTCTAAGAGGTTGAGGAGAAAGGATTTCTTGTAGGAGAAGGAATAAAATTTTTCCTCCACATTTTCTTTTTATGTATTCATCAACTGTATCTTTTTCAACCCATTTACCTGCAACAGAAAAGAATCTAACTGGGCTGTCACTCCCTACTCCTCCAAATTCCTTTAAAAATACATTTGTATTATATTGTCTGATTTTCCAGTTCTGTAGCTGAGAGAACAATTTTAGGACCAAATCGCACATGTTTGTTAGAATATCATAAATGTCACACTTGAATCCTTATAAAGACCTCTTTAGATTGATGCTATTCAGACTGGTCATTTGTTGATTTTAATGTACCAGGTAAACTAAAATTTCATTGCTTGTCTTCTTTATGCCTGCTCTTTAGATACCAAACATGAAAAAAAGAGTCCAGAACAGGTGTCTGTCCTTCCTTTTTAAATGTAGAGACACAGATGAAGAATTTATTCTGATTCTCCTGTATGCAATAATGACCAATTTGTGTCCCTCGAGATGTTGGGCTGCAAATTTCATTAGCCAGCAAGGGTGAAGACTGCTGGGAGTTGCAGTACAACAACACCTAGAGAGCCACAAGTTGCCTATCTCTGACTGAATGTGTAATGAATAAAAAACTTCCTTATTTTTGATGTATTTAGAGATATTTTTATTGCTGATATTAGTATTTCTAGCAACATACTCCTCAAATCATTCTTTTGCTTGCCTTGCTCCATCTTGTACTTGTTTTGCCAACACATGTTGCTCTTTGTTGCTATTGTTGATGTTCTCCTTATTTGGGCAAAACTTCCATTCCAAGCAGGAAGTCTTTGATCAAATACAACTTCCTTCAGTCTGCTTGTTACCCATACTGGGCAATCTCTTAGAATTGTTGGTACCTTAGAATGTGATATATTTTCTAGTTCAATTACTGCTGTGATTTGGTGTGTTTTGGAAAGAACTGACTGTCCCTTTCAGCTTTCATTTAATGAGTTCCATCATTCATGGTAATTTTTATTTTTCTTAAAATTAAATGTGATCAAGTTGATAACTTGATAACCTTTCCATCCAGTTTCACAGTACTGCTGCCATCTATAATTCCCAATCAATCCACTTACATCTCGCACCTGAGATACTCCTGGGAAGCGAAGTGAAGGAAACAATTGTTTCTCTGCAAGATTCTGCTTTATCCAGGTTCAGGGACTGATCCAGGAAATCTCTACCTACAAAGGCAATGACACCCAAAGTGAGTTCTTAGGTTAGTGTTTCTTAATCAGACTTGAGCAAGTCTATTTCTGCACTAGACTGTTATAGCTATATGCTATTATTCCACTTTCAACATCCTATGGAATCCTGTGATTTGCAGTTTAGGGAGGGGCTTTTTAGCGCTATAACAGTCTAGTGCGGCGGAAATGGCCAAGTCTAGCAACAGCAGTCAGTCATTTCTCTAGCACCAATATCTTCCAAGTGAGTTAACAGGTGAATCCAGACTGATTGAAAAGACCCAGAGATTGTTCCTGTTCTTTCCAATGTTATTGTTGTGTGCCTTCATGTTATTCCCAACTTATGGTGACCCTAGGGTGACCCTATCATGAGGTTTCTAGGACTGAGAGTGTGTGACGTGCCCAAGGTCACCCAGTGGATTTTCGTGGCAAAGCAAGGAACTGAATCCTCGTCTCCAGGATCATAGCCCAACACTCAAACCACTAAACTATGCTGGCTTATACTGAGTTAAAATAAACTGGCCTTGGGAGCTAATATAAAAAGTCTCTGATCATACTGGGATCTGGCAGAAAATATTCCAGGATAAACAAATGTATATGGATCTCTCAAATAAAATCAGGAAGAACAGGAACAAAATCTGGGACATTCTGGTCTTTTAAATCAGAGTAGATGCACTCTATAACTCAGCTAACAAAAAAGTGTTGCACTTAGATACTGTATTAACAGCTTTCTTTACTCACTCAAGTTCCCAAATGCTGGGAAATTCAAATGTTAAGAGCTACATCAATAACTGATCAGCTGTGGAGCTTGGAGTGTGGGGGGTGGGACGGGAGGGGGCTGTGGCCATGGTGTGGAAGTGTGTGGCCACAGTGCGTGGGGGGTATGGCTGCGGTGTGTGGTGGCATGGCTGCAACACGCGAGGGTGTGGCTACAAGCCCAAAAACATTGCTGCCAGGGGCAAACTGCCCCCATCACCCCCTCATCCCCACGCGACTGTAACTGATGCATTGTTTAGGCAATATGCGTATTGTATGGTATCCTATGCTGTGGTTAGATCCAGTTTCACCACTTTTTTGAAAGTGGATCGCTGTTTGTGACAGAGTGGTAGCCCCAAGTGCCCAGTCTGCCTGGCAAGTCACCAGATTGCTTTCACCACAATTTCCACAAAGCAGAGAGTTCCTTAAATCAGCTTTCCGCAGGTTAAGTACAGATGCTGTCTCCAGAAGTATAATGATAATATTTCTGGGGTGGGGTATCCTTCAAACCCTACTAACTTTGTTTTTGTTTTAAAAACAATGCATTTGTGGACTTCTCACAAGATCAGGAATAGAGTATATTCTAGTAATAACTGGATCAAAATATTTAGGTGGAATATAAAATACGTAGACTACTAAGTTCAACAAACAATGTAAATGAATTTAATCACTCCAAGTTTAATGCCTGCTAGTCAAGCAGGGGAGGGGGAGGAGGAGATGTACGTGTTCCAATTTCTCTTGAAATCTTCTGTTTCTGAGTAGATTGGATCTATTCTCCTATATTATCTCCTATCTCCCTGGTAACCAGCCACATACACTCCTATTGAATGCTCCCTCCCTCCTGGCCTCTCCTACATGAAGTTCACTACGTAGGCAACGCATTCTAACCATCTGTAGCAACCTTATATGCTCCAAAGCTTAGCATGGGCCCCAAACTGCAGTTCTGCAAACACCTTATCTTACAATTAAGACCCAGCATATTGTCTACCAGGTCTATTTCTTGAAAAATGTTGTACAATTATGGAACTCACCCAGAAAATCTAACCCTAGCAAAGCAGACAATGCCTGTCAAGCTGCAGAGAAGTCGCTTGTCAAATTTCAAATTCTTATAAACAACTAAAGGTGCACCTCAGTTAAAAAAGCCTCTGAGAAAGAAGCTTCTTTTCTCAGTCTTTTTATGCCTGTCCAACCTCCCTTTATTCCTTGTACTCTATCTAGCTAGAAGTTGGGTTTTTGGGTGGTGATGGTGGGGAGGTTGGCAGCACTGGAATTGGGAGGATGATGGAGAAGGGCTGGAGAAACACACAATTTTGGTGTTGGGTTGCAAAAGCATGTTCGTAGTAAAAATGCAAGATGCAGGGGAAGACCAGGACTCTGCTCTAGCCAATCCAAATGTAATCACATGTGCCTCCTTACAACAGGCCAGGTAAACAGCAGCTGCCTTGGGAATCCCTTGCTGAGCAGGTGTGAACAGCAAAACAGAGACAAAGGGAGAGCAGGTAAGGCTCAACAGCTACCACCAGCATGTTTAAAAATCACAGGTCTATAAGTTTGGCCATCAAAATGGAAATTATTAGAAAAGTGAAGGCTGGTGAAAGGAAAAAAATCACCCCTGGATGGATTTTGGAAGATGCCTAGAAGTGGTCTCTAAAAGATTCCAAGTCTTTTTGTGTACTCAAGCAAGGCTTATGTGACCTGGTGGTTTCATTTCACATATTCGCATCTTAAGCTCTGAATAAAAAGTCTACTGAAACACGTTCAAGCTGCTCTTCTTTTTTGTGGTGTAGGAACTTATCCCAGTTCTTTGCATGTTATTTGTCTTTTTGGTCCCCACGTTTCTGTTAAAGAAGTTATGTCCAGGAATATATCTACTTCATTAACTGAAATATTGTTGTTGTGTGCCTTCAAGTCCTTTCTAACTTATGGTGACGCAAAGGTGAACCTGTTAGGGAGTTTTCATGGCAAGATTTGTTCAGAGGCGGTTTGCCTTTGCCTTCCTTTGAGGCTGAGAGAATAAGACTTGCTCCAGGTCACCCAGTGGTTTCAATGCCTGCAGTTGCTTGGGGACGGGAGGGCGGGGAAGTGGTTTGTCCCAAGCAGAAATGTTTTTGGGGCATCCTGGCCTGTAGCCACGCCCCCCACAGTGGCCACACCCCTCGCACTGTGGTCACACACACCCCTTGCCCCCCCTCCCCACACTCCAAGCTCCACCACTGAATGCCTGAGTGGAGATTCAAATCCTGATCTCCACAGTCATAGTCCAATGCTCAACACATTATACCATACTGGCCCTAACAGAGGTATGAAGTTGTTGAGTGCCTTCAAGTTGTTTTGAACTTATGGCTACCCTAAGGTGAACCTACTGTGGGGTTTTCTGTGAATAAGTGTGTATGAACCCTAGGCTACCCAGTGGGTTTTCATGGCCAAATGGGGAATCGAACCCTAATTTCCAGGGTTGTAGTCCAATGCTGAAAGCACTATATCTTGCTGGTTGTCAGCAGAAGTATACATGTACTTTATTAGCCTTTCTATCTCAGATTCAGAAGTAACTATTCAACCTGAACTCTTCTGCACTGCCAAGATTTCAATCAATCTGCTGAGTGGTTTTCTGAATAAAAGCTGTAGAAGCAACTCCCTGGCCAACAGATTTCTGATTATATTGTTGGACTGTAATCCATCTGACCTAATCTGTTCTGGAAGTCCTAAAATACTACTACTGGGTAGAAAAGGATCTACATATTAATTTCTGGGCTACTCATGAACAGACTGAATGAACTGTGCAAGCTTTTCAGTCCATTCTTAAGGTAAAATTGAGAAGGATGTGTCTAGTATGTCACTGTCATGATGCACAGTAGTGCTGCTCAAAGTGGTGCTTCAGGCATCAGTATTAGTTGGCAAGTCATCAGCTGCACGTCACAAGTTTTTAGGAAAAAAAGAAACAACTCTAGCCAATGGGCAAAAATATGGTACTGGAACCAATGGGGAAAAAATGGCTGTTTCTCCACATTAACTAGCCTGAGAGGCACTGCTGTATAGCACTGACATTTGTATATTTTAGTTTCTCCTTATGAAGTAGTGCATTTTCTTTGCTTTAACACAGGATACTAAGAGCTAAGAAATCCGAACAGTTGCTTCTGAGCAAAAGAAACACTATTCAGCCTTTACAAAGCAAATCTCACTGCTGTCTTACATCACGCACTACCTAGTAACATTTAAATGAATTCTTCATTTCCAACTTATGTGGATTAGAAAATGGTACAAGTAATGTGTCCAAGGAAAATGTTTAGATGCTAATCTTCTGGTTTGTCAGCAGCAATTCCCAACTGCTGTAAAAAACATGCTAAGTACATAAGAAGGCTCAAAAGTGGCCAGAAACGCAGCATGTTTCTGTCAAGGATTCCAAAGTTGTGTGTAAAAAACTCAGTCTCTGTGGCTCCCCAACTGATTTCAAATTAAGTAGCTGAAAGACTGGCCACATTGGAGCTTGGAAAAAATCACTTTTGTGGGTGATAAGTGCCCTAGATGTCCCTGCTAGTACGGTTGTTGGCCATGCTGCTGCAGGCTCTGTAATCCAAGAAGTAACTTTTTCAATCTCTGGTCCTTATCTGTGTAGATTTCCATTTTCTATATAATGCAGCAACAACACACGTGCAACCTTTAGCACAGACATCTCACTGCACAGGTATTAAACTATCAGTCCTGTCATCAGAATTAATATCAACTTGCATTGGGTAGATTGCAACACGATCCTCCATCAGCCCACTTTCCTGTATACTTTCTTGAAGTCAGTTCTACTAAAGTACAAGGGACAGTCCCACACGGGTACGTAAAGGACAGCGGTCTGAACCCCCCACCCTGAAGGAAGCACAAGTCTTCTTAAGAACTTAAGGTTTCTGGAGAGGGACTCAACTGGCCCAGGGCCTAACAAGGCTGATGGTCTCCAATGTACTGGTCCCTGCGGCCTAAAGTTAGCAGACACCCAAGGTTATGACCATTTGACCTTTCAGCTCTGGCTTTCTTAGTAACTTGGCAAGGCCACTTCTGCACTACACTGTTACAGCACTATTACTCCACTTTCAACATCATATGGAATCCTGGGGTTTGCAGTTTAGGGAGGGGCCTTTAGAATTCTCAGCCAGAGAGCTCTTTGGTCTCGGTAAACTACAAACTCCAGAATTCCACAGGATGTTGAAAGTGGAATAATAGCACTATGACAGTGTAGTGCAGAAATGGCCAAAGTCAAATAGGAAACCTATTCCCAGAATTCCCCATAGGTGAACCAACGTTCACATCAAGCTTTACCACCCTGAAGTCTGTTTCCTGCAGAGGACCTAGAAAGCAAAGGATTATTAATTGTGTGAGACCAGACCAGTTGCTAAGTTCCTTAAAAGGAAGACTAGCCCCAACACTCACTGCAAAAAGACAGCCACCTGATGTAGAAGAAGCTGCACCTTTGCTCTATTAGCACTCAGTGGAATATATCCAAAAGATCAGGTCTGTGGAATGCTTCAGGTTTTTGCTACAATTTTAAGGAAAGGGAAGACTCAGGACTGTGCAGAAATCATTGCAAAACCTGCATGTTGTTTGCCTTCAATTGCATGTATGTCCAAGTCCTAGAAAATCTATTTTTGCAAATATGCATTACTCTAAATATGCATTCCTCTAAGCTGCAGTCTAATAACTGTTGCAACAAGCAAGCATGCCTTTTAATAAACTGAAAGTGGTACAGAATTTCTTGGGATCTGAGACAGGGGAAGAACGGCTTAACCATTTTATCATGCTCTATGCAGAAGCTAAGCAAATCCCTTTTGACAGTTTCAGTTGATATGCTTGCCAAAAATGAAAGCAAGGGAGAAGCCATTCAACAGAATACCTGTTTTAAGTACTGGACAATTAATTATCGTCATAAAGTAGTCTGTCTGAATTACGCAAATATTTGCAAAATTATTCTCTTAGTTTTAATATCTTTTAAGTCTTGTTTATGTGTAATGATTGATAATCTCCTGACTAATATACTGTATTCCTTCTGCAAGCAGAGCAGATTGAATTAAGTCAACTGACAGCCATAAATGCCGTTTTACCAGTTAGGTGAGCAATTTGCCTATCTGGTGAACTGGAATTAATGACTATTATCACAATACTACACAGGAAGCTATGCAGCGCATTTTTATGTCAATATTCCATTTACCTAAGAAGTTATGCTAAAGATGTTATGCTATCTGCTAACAATATAGGATGGGAGGCTACATTTTGAAGTAAGAAACAATGTAAGGCAGACATTTAAATAGACCTTCCCCAAAATTGCTCTAGTTACACTAGGCAACCTCCCTCTGCCCACACCTAGGGGGTACGGTGTGAGCAGTGAAGAGAGGCATCGGAAATCTGTCGGTTTAAGAGAAACTGACTCTGCCCTCAGGCCTCATCGACCACCTTCGTTTTGCAATTTTGGCCTCAGTCTTGCCAAATGATTTCCAAAGGAAGGCAGCAGCCCCTTGGGCTGGATTAAACCCGCGCCCGCTTAAATGAGGGTTAAGGTTTTCCAACACATCGGTCCCCACGATGGGCTATTTCCGCACTACATTGTTGCAGTGCTATTATTCCACTTTCAGCGTCCTGTGGAATTCTGGGGTTTGTAGTTTCCTGAGGCCAAGGAGCCCTCCGGCTGAGAATTCTAAGTGCCCCTCCCTAAACTACAAACCCCAGGATTCCACAGGATGCTGAAAGCGGAGCAGCAGCACTATAACAGTGTGGTGCAGAAGTGGCCACGGAGGCAGACCGCGAGCCCCGTCTAAACTTCAGCCAGCATCGCATTTTGGTGGCGTCTCCTCCACTCCGCTAAGTTAGGAAGGTACACGGAGAGGGGCGGCGGCGGCGAGGGGGTAGAGAAGGCCCGTAGGAATAAACAGGCAGCAGCGACGCCTTCCTACAGACGAGGCTCTGCCAGAGCCACTCCGGGCTCAGACGTCGGCGTTTTGCGCCACGGCCACTACAGCGCGGGCGCTCTGCGCCTGACGGACAGCTTGCCTGCCTCCGAGGCCTCTGACGTGCAGTGTTTTGGCTCGACCCTCTCGCAGAGACGGAAGAGACTCGCCGGCCGGCCGGCCGGAGCTGCTGCTCCTCCTCCTCCTCTTCCTCTCCCCCCCCGAGAGCCCCCCCCCCGCTGGCTACACAGGTGGCCCGGGCATCGCTTCCTGAGGAAGGTCTCCGGCCCGCCAGCCCGCCTGGAGGGACAAAAGGAGGGACGGCGGCCCCGCTCGTGCAAGCCACTTACCCGCCCCGCCTTAGTTTTGTGTTGGCTTCGGGGACGCTAAGCGAAGCGGATGGGCGCTTGCCTTCCAACTCCTTGGCGAGGGAGGGGGAAGGGGGGGATCCGACACTAAGCCCCGGCGAGGGGTGGAGCTGCGGGGACAAACCTGGGAAAGCAAACAGCTTGCCGGACACTTTTTTTTTTTTTTTTAAATCACCACGGGGAAATAATAACCTCGGCAGAAAAACAACCGGGCGCTGGACCCGGACAACGGCCCTCCACCCCCTGGCGGCCCAAGGACGCCTTTGCAGCTTCGGGTCTGGGCAGCGCCCTCGCCGCCCCGCACTCACGTTGCCGCCTGGCGAGATCGCCTTCTTCGAGGAAGAAGACACCATTTCCGCACTAGACCGCTGTGGCGCGATGATTCCACTTTCGGCATCCTACGGAATCCAGGGGTTTCAGAGGCCCCTCCCTAAACTGCAAACCCCAGGATTCCATCGGATGTCGAAAGTGGAATCATCGCGCTATAGCAGTCTAGTGTGGAAATGTCCACGGGCGAACCCATCGCAGCCTTCCGACGCTGCTCTGGCGGTGGTCTGCCGCCCCGCCCGGTCCGCCGGTGGCTCGGGGAAAAGCGAAGGGCTTTGGAGGACAGGGCGTCCTTCCTTCTGCCGAGGCTCCTACTCACTTTTCTCCTCCCTGCTGTCGCTGCAGCTCCGACCCTCGCTCGCCTGGAGACAGGGAGACGCATCTTGGACACAGAATACCGGGGGGCCCGGGGTCCGGATCGCTTCGACGCACCCGTGTTTGAGCGCACCCGTCAACTAGCCGGGTCGGGAGCTGAAATCGCCGGTGGTGAACAGGGAAGCCCAGCCACCGCCGTGCATTTCAGCGGCTCCTCGTCGCGCTTAACCTGCACGATAAACCGTCCGCTCGCCTAACCCGGCCATTGAGCCGCGTAGCTCTCCAGCGACATCTGCAGGACGAGCGGCGCTCGCCGGGAAGAAGAGAATTCGAGGAAATAGCCAGGGAATAAAAAAGATTTGCTGGAGGAACGCGAATAAAATTAGACATGAACCACCAGTCACGTCTTCAACAGATGCGTTTGTAAAGCAAACATGCTTCTTGTGTGTGTATGGAACAGGCGGGTGTGCAGTCTTTCTTTGGTTGTTTGTCGCAGGCTGGTTAAATTATACTGTTTGTATTTGTTGCCTTTATGTAATGACCACCTGAATAATTGTGTTCCTTGTTGTACTGGTAGGAAGCCTGATTTTATCCGCAGAATTTTATCCGCACAAAAGAGCATCAGACTACCTGAGGGAGCAGCCTAGCAGACATCTCAGTATTTTAAAGCAACAGGAATACTTTGTGCCTAAAGGATAACTACATTTCCTGCAAACTTTCCCTGACAGATCTTAAATATGCTACTTTAGGAGAGCTATCATCACCCACTGTCACTGTAAAGCAGGATTTGAGAACATGTGGCCTTCCAGATGTTAGACTGCAATTCCCATCAACCCTAGGTAGTATAGCTGATGGTGAGGGAGGATGGGAGTTTTACAGCATGTTGCAGTCCACATGTTCTTCATGCCTGCTGTAAAGATATCTGAGACAACTATGGGCTGCATGTAAATGCCAAGTCCTATCAGAGGTGTAAAATGGTTTACAAAACACAGAGCTAGGCCATTTCCTCACTACGCTGTTCTAGTGCTATTTATTCCACTTTCAACATCCTGTGGAATTCAGGGGTTTGTAGTTTACTGGGGCCAAAGAGCTCCCTGGCTGAGAATTCTCAATGCCCCTCCCTAAACTGCAAAGCCCAGGATTCCACAGGATGTTAAAAGTGGAATAATAGCACTAGACCAGCGTAGGGTGGAAATGGCCCTAGTTAACTAGGAACTAGATGGAAGGCAAGGACAGAGGGAGAGGTAAATACATTAGACTAAGAATTCACATGTCATAAGTGTGCTCCGGGCTTTTCTCCTTTCCGTGCTGGCCTCTTTTAGGAGGTGCATAACTGAGAGAGGTACCTGGCTTCCCAGTTACCTGGGAATGATAGATTCTGCCCTGCAACTCCCTGCTTCAGGGAATAGCTTCTGGTCGTAATGATTCATTGCTGAAAGGGAAGCATCCTGCTGGTTATCATAGGCACTCTAATTCTGATTGAAACTTTTCTCCCAGAACTGACCCTTACAACTGGAAAGCATTCTGCACATGATCATAAGCCAAGCAATATGAATAATATGAACCAGTTTGGCCTTCAGGGGCATTTACTTTACATTAAAAAAAAACCCCTCATATTCTGTTGGAGAGCTAGCATTTCATATTAGGCTTGTTGTGTTGGGGGTAAACAGTTTTCCAAGCAGTTAGTGTTTTCTTTTTCTGATTTCCTAAGCAATTCTAAACAAGCAACTCGATCTTCTTACAAGAACTGCATCAAAAGTCAACAAGATAACTGACTGAGAACAAGTGTTTCTTCACAGAAAGAATGATGCCTATGTTCAAGAGGTAAGATCATTCTAACATTCTGTCCTGCAATTGTTAAGCAACTATCTCTTTGGAAGTTCTGTGAAAATCCTGATGTTTCAATAAAGCTTGGTTGCTCTGATCAGGCTATTGTTACAGCCAAGCTGACAGCAGGGATTGAGAAGATGTTCCCTCTTGGCCAAGAGTAACTGACTGTGTCGAGTGTGACTCCTTCCCAACCTGATTCAAGGACCAATCTCAGCCCCATGATTATACGTGGGAAACAAGGGTGGTCTGGCATTTCAGTCATGCCCAACAGTAGAATATGGAGAAACTGGCTGATGTGCCACAATAGGAGCCAATAAAATCTTCAGTGACGAAAATGCAAGCCCTTGTTCCTCGAGGTGTAGCAAGAAGCGCAGGACTGTATATACTGCTGTCACGAGTGAAGGTTCAGATCTTGACAATGCAAAGGAACAGAAGCGCTCCCTCTTATGGTCATAAGACCACCAAGTAGACTGCTTTCTTGATGTGGGTAGCATCACTGCTAGCCAAGGAGTCTAAGGAGCTATCCTCCGTGCTCTTAATCATAGCATGTTGATGTCAGGATGGATGACTTGCCCTTGAGAATGTAAAAGAAGATCTGACAAAAACATAAGAGTCATCTAACAACCCATGGACAGATGCAGGAGCAGATCTGCTCCAGAAAAGTTCTACTAGGATTGCATTGGACCCATCCCTGTTGAGCTTTACCACTGCTTTTGCTAACAGTGGAAAGGGAGACAACAGATATAGAATATATGTATATAGATATATACAACTTGCCCATCTGTGCAGAAATGAATCTCTGAGAGATCCTTCTCCCTTCCCTACT
Organism: Cyclura pinguis; assembly: GCA_030412105.1. Taxonomy (NCBI): domain Eukaryota; kingdom Metazoa; phylum Chordata; class Lepidosauria; order Squamata; family Iguanidae; genus Cyclura; species Cyclura pinguis. Next base: position 210,225,686 of record CM059599.1, read on the forward strand.
CTGGAACAAAAGCAAGGACACTTCCTGTTGACACCAGTCATAGATCTGTGTGAAATGTTCCCCAGCTGGAGGTAATGAGATGGTAGGCTCTGCTGGACAGAGGTCACTTGTGTTGGATATCTTGAGTATGCCTGAATAAATCTGCCAGTACATTTTCTTTTCCTGCTAGAGGGACGAATACACCTCCTGGTGCACCAGTTCTAGAAGGCTATGGCCAAATCAAGCAGAACCATAGAATGTGTGCTGCCTTGCTCATTGATATGACAGACTGTGGTTGTGTTGTCTGAAGTGACCTAAAGTGATCTGAACAATTCTGCCCTGTAGTTTGCTCTTGAATACACAAAAGGTTTTGATGACAGCAAAGAGCTCTAGAGTGTTGATATGCAGATTGAACTTGCTGCCTGTCCAGTGTCTCTGGATCATAATGTCTGTGTAGTGTTCTCCCCAATCTGTCAACAAGACATCTGTAGTGATCATACAGGATGTGCTTGGAAGATGAAACAGCATACTAGAAGGAAGATTTGTACGACTTGTCCACCAAATGAGAGACTGAAGTGCTTCCAGAGAGCTTCCAGACTGAAGTGCTTCCATTATTAACTTCTTGCACCAGATCATCAGTGCAAGAAGTTAATAAATTCTGCCAGCACTGCTCTCACTTTGCTTATGAGTGCCCCTACTCTGCTGACTGGAAATAAGCTCTCCCCATGAGAGTGTCCAGTGTTGCCCCAATGAAGTCTACCATTCTCATTGGTTCTAAGATAGACTTCTTGGGGTTGACATTGAGGCCCAAATCTTGGAGAAATGACAGAGTTAGATTAATGTCCTGACAGAGTTTGCTTCTGCAGCATGCCAACAGTAACTGATAGTCTAGGTGTGGGTAAATCTCCACTCCCTGAGTTCTGAGAAAGGAAATTACTGCCTCCAGCTGGAACAACAAGGCTGTGTTCCTTTGATTCTCTGAGAGTTAAGGGATAAATGCAAGCATTTTCTCTCATAAGAATCTTTGGTAAGCTGACATGTAAGCCTCCGTGTTCGCTACACATATGGCAAAGACTGACGATAAGTAAAAGCAATGTCCAAATATGTTTAAATGTTTGCTCTCTCAATCAGCAGGAGTCTAGAGAGACTTGTTGCTGCTCCTAGTCTGAGACACCTCCACTACTATGGAAATCAGAGCAGAGCGTGTAGACAGAAAAGAGGCCCCTTTCTTTTGAGTTTTATGCAGATGCTCCAGAAAGCAAGAAGCTGGTGGCAATGGTGCTGGCTTGGCCCAAGACTGTTTAATGAAGGCAGGAAGAGCAGGCAGGAGTGGATTGGTAGCTGGTGTGGGAGTCTGTTAGTCCACCATTTGAAAGACTGGATCTGAGACTGGAGTTGCTGGGACTGTGATATCTAATCTCATTTTTTTAATTATATTTATTAACCCAAATTTTCTATATATAAAACTACATGAAAGGATTACCACAAAAACGTACATAAAACACAATACAATAAAAATCTAACACAATACAAACTAAAAAGGGTGCACAAAGATAAAACACAACACACAAAATGAACTAAGACTATAAACTTAGTTACTTCTAACCCTTCTTGAGACAGGAATAATAATGAACATAATAATGCTGCTTCTAACCCATTCTAAATATTGCAGTAATACATGTTGCCTATAAAATATTTAATCAAAAACTTCCCTCTTTCATAAAGCCATATTCATAATCTTACTCTATGACCTCTGTTTCTTCTTTTGTCTAAACAAATGCACTGTTAACATCTACATTTTATTCCACTGTTTTCTTTTTAATAAAAGCCCATTGATGCCACCCTTCCCCATGTTCTTTCTATATCTAACATCAGTAACCTCCAGTTTTTCCTAAATCTTTCCAGGTTTCCCTCTTTTATCAGGAAAGCAAATTTGTCCATTTCTGCAAAGTCTTAAGGTTTTTAATAGCCATTCTTTTCTCGATAGGATTTATACATCCTTCCATTTCTGTGCGTAGAGCATTCCTGCTGCAGTAGTCATATATAAAAATAATCTTTTCAAATCATTATCAAAGTCACTTTCCATCAGTCCCAGTAAAAAAACCTCAAGTTCTAGCCTTAGTTTTATCTTCAAAATATCTTCAATGGCATGATGAATCATTATCCAATATTTTTTAATTTTTCACAAGTCCACCGCATATGAAGAAAAAGGTCCTCCCCCTTTTTTTTTTTTAACATTTCCAACACAGATTCGTAGATCCTTTATACATTTTAGACAGTTTTTCTGGTGTTATGTACCATGTATTCATCATTTTAGAAAAATTTTCTCTGAGATCATAACTCAAGGTAAATTTAACATCTTTACGCGACATGCTTTCTCATTGGTTCAAGTGTTTATGATTGGCCCCATTCTGTGCCCATTTAGTCATACATTCTTTAATCATCTTATCTTCCATCTCTGATATTAGCAACTTCTTAGGCATTTTTGACAATCAATGTTCATTATTCATACATAATTCTTTTCAAAATCAGATACTTCTTTTTCAAAGTCATACAATTTTTTATCCATTTTAAATCTGACAGTTGTCTAAATGCAAATCAATTGATGTCATAGCCTTCTTGTTTTAATTGCTCAGCTGATTTCATCAGGATTCTTTCTTTCACCAAAAATATTAAATCCTTATATTTTATCCAACAATCCTTAAAAGTAATTTCTCTTTTAAACAAAGCCTCATGGGAGGATACCCATATTGGCATTTTTGTACAAAATCTTGATCTATATTTAAACCATATCCTGAGCACAGCCTTTCTTATATAATGATAATTAAAATCACAATTTAAGTTTATTATACCACAAGAAACCATGGCAACCTAACCTCAAATCAAATCCCTCCAGCTGGAAGAATCTTCTTTCAATATCTAATCCCAGTGACTTGGCTACATGCAACATGATATCAGCAAACAGCTTGATGTCCTCTGGAGGAGATGGTAGAGTAATGTCCTCAATACTATCAGAAGGAGAGGAAGTGAATGGAGATGGAGAAGCTGGAGGAGTCAGAATCAGAGTCACCCGAAGAATGAAGTGAAGCCTTGTCATGCAACTCAGGAGCAGAAGAAAGAGCAGTAGTTGTGATTGGTACTGAAGTCACATGACTGGTCAATGGAGTTTCAATAGTAGCAGTAGAGATAGAAGAACAGGGAACCAACTAAGAATGGGTGCAGAGTAAGTGGCAGAGATAACCAGAGAAACAGCTAGAGGCATCACAGTTGGAGGAGGAGAAGGAAGTGATCAAGATACAGCTGCAGTTGTTCTAGATGATGAAGATGGAGGACAATGGTGTTGGCAACTGTCTCTGAAGTGTCACTGGGCAAAATGGTGACCAATAACCAGGAAAGCCTAGTGGTATATGGGTATGTGGAGATATCAGATGGCTTCGGTACCAATGTGGAGAATGGTGAGAGTGGTTGTGTGGGAACTAACTGTAGTCACTGGAGTCCAGATAAGAGGGAGAATAAGAATGGTAGCATCTAAGTGGTTCCCTTCAGAGGTACTAGTCCACATAGGAGATGGAGGAGTACAGCAAGTCCTCCCTGTACCAGTATTCCCTATAAGCTAAACTTGAGGAAGCGCATGATCTCTTCATTTGGAAGAGAGACCTGTCTCATCCAGGTAATGATGGAAGAGGTCTGCACCTAGAGGAGTGCTGATGGGAGAGAGAAACAGCTACCCAAGACGTGGAGGCAAGCTGGAGGGGATACCTGGAAGGTGGGCACATCTTGTTCCAGAAGTGTCTCCATCTCCCTCATTGAAAGAGGTTTGGGATCTATAACATTTGGTATGGATGGTGTGTTGGGCTGGACCCCATCAGTTGGTATCAAAGCCCTTGGTGTTCGAGGAACCCCTACAAGGGAGGCTGCTGGCACAATACAGGTTGCTGCTTATGATGTTTTGTTCTCTTCCTTTGGCCTGTCCTTTGGCCTTGATACTGAGTGACCATTTGGCAAAGTAGCTTTCTCGTGTCGAGATTTGGAATGTCTGAATTGGGATAACTTCTATCCCTACACTCAGAGGACAGGTGAACTGACTCCCCTGCTACTGAGACAGTGGTAGATGACAGGGCTGAAGGCAGAGGTACAAAAGAAACAGCAGATACTGGATGACACATCAGTACTGAGGGCACTGTTGGTATCAAAGAAGTACTTGAGATGAAAGCCATCAATATCGAATTTGACATTGATACTGAGGTAGTCTACAATTTTTGCTGAGTAGATTTCTTAGCTCTGAATGCCATGATGGAGGCTGAGAATAGCACTTTGTTCAAAGTTGCCTAGTCTGCAGCCTGCAGCAACTTCTCCAGCAGTATAGCTTGAGCCTTAAGACCTGATTTTTTTTTTAAGGCCTGGGAGGTAAAACCTCTGCAGACAGTGCCCTTTTCTACCACACGTCTCTCACCAAGACAAAATAGATGCTCCAAATGCCCATTGGACAGAAAAACTTTCCTCCCACCTGAAGATCACAGTTTGAAAAGAGAAGTAGATGCCATAAAAATGAGAGAAAGGAGGGGTGAAACTCTGAAGCACAGAGAAAGAACCAGAGAGAATGCTGTAAAACAAGAAGAAAAATATAGTAAGAAATTATAGAAGAACAAGAAACTAGTATGAGATCAAGAATGAGAGAATAATAAGAGAAGAAAAAAGGGGGACTACTCAACCATACAGAAACAGAGAAGTCACTCTGTCGGTGGACGGAGAGAAACTGAAGGGATAGCAGCTTTGTCAGGTTAGGACATGCACGGTAGGCAGGGGGAGGTGGAATTTCCACCAAGCTACTCAGCTCTAGAACATTCCAATGAGGTCACTATGCAGGAATTAAAACCCATTTACGTGAGCACAGAGACTACAAAGACGAAGCAAAAGTTACTGTCCTCACAACCCATTTAGATCCTTCCTATCAAAACTAATATTGAGATGGAAGGGAGGGGGAATCTTTCTTTGGCTCCTCAGAGAACAGGAAAAGTCTAGAAGAATGGTGAAACTTTGGAGTTCTTCTCTGTGGGGGACATCTGTCATATGTCCAAAGAATACAGAGAAAGCTCTACTGGAGAATGCATCTGCATAAATATAGGTACTTTAATGTCCTGAGATAAGTAGAGCTGTGGCACATCTTTTGGCAGAAGCAAACATTCAGTTGAAGAACTGTCTTATCTCTGTGGAACAGCAATATTCCCTGAAACAAAGCTGGTGCAGATTGAACAACTGGAGCGACTAGTGCATCACACTGATGGAGCACAAATTTCCACTGGTATCAGCTGGAGGCTCCTGGGCAAAGCTCTGTCCCCTTATTGGCTGCAGGAAAAAGTAAAGGCTGTCTCTTCTTCCCTGGTTGTGCATTGCAGCTGAAAGTGCACCCCTGCAGTCAGACAGTAACTGGGAAGGGTGGACAAAGATGCATCCAGGAACCTCCAGATGACCTAGCACAGCTGGGCAAAGGCACTGTATCAGGAAGTGCAGAATATCTCCTTCCACAACCCCAAAAGTACATGTGCCGATATAACTGGGAATTCCAGTGTAAGCCACCAAGAAGATTCTAGCCTGAAGAGCCAAACAATTGTTCTTGGATTTTACTCTCTGAGTAAGACTCAAGACCTATGATCTTGCTGGAATCACTTTTTAAAAAGGTATTGGAGAGTTTAATAATGGGATCAAAAGCGGAATCATTAAGATGAGTACTAGTTCTGCAGGGAATACCGGCTGTCTAGAAACCTGCATTAGTTGAGTGAATTGATTGCGAGCTGTGATATCAGGTGGCCAATAGACCCTAGTGAGGAAACAGATGGAGCCAGTTTGGCAATTGATGTAGATGGGAATGATGCCAGTGCAGGAGGTTCCTGACAAGATTTCATTCCATGCTTCTTCTCTTTGAGGGGAGAGGGAGAGAAAAGACTGATGTCTTTTTGACTTGCCTTTCTGGCTCAGTTCTTTAGTTAAGAAACACTCTGGCGCTGGGACAGGAAAACTGGCTTGAGAAATGCACCTTCTTTTTCCTTCCCGAAGTGCCCTTGGAAGTCAGCTTCTTATGAGGTCTAGATGTCAACTGCGTTGCCACGGGTAGTGGTCTGGCCATCAGTTAATGTTCAGTCATTGTCAATGGTGCAGATGCCAATATCAACAATACTAGTGAGAAAGCCTCTAAGATAAAAAGCAAGGTGGCCTTTACAAATTGCAGCCAGGATGCCAATTTGCAAATGGAGGGGCTGTTTTTCTGCTTCAGGAACCCGCAAATCTTTGTCATGTATTAGACAATTCAGCAGAAATTAACCTGACCCACCCTTCCAACAGCTGCCATTTCTGCCCTACATAGATATCCTGTCTATCCTGTGGAATCCTGGGATTTGTAGTTTACCGCGGCCAAAGAGCTCCCTGGCTGAGAATTCTAAATGCTCCTCCCTACACAGCCAACCCCAAGATTCCACAGGAGGTTGAAAGTGGAATAATAGCACTACAACAGTGTAGGGCGGAAATGGCCTAACTCTCAGGACAAACCGCAAAGGAAGAGACAAAGCTGTTGGGTCCCAGTTGGCATAATTCATTAGAACTGTACTTCCAGGAATTGTTACAAGCAAACCATAGTATCAAAAATAAATTGACACCCTTCAGCTTGTTATGTGAACTGCCAATTTTTTGCAAGTCGATTTAACTGTAGTGCCACTTTCTTTGAAATGGCACGATGGCGTTTCTCTCTGAAGTAGGCCTATTTTTTAAAGGATTGGTTCAGCTAGATTTTGGAAGCAAGAGGCTTACTGACACCTCTTTCCTTCAGTAGGAACACCACCATTCTGCAATTCATGGAGCCCCCCTTCCAATCTCAGGAACCCATTTTTTGACAATAAATCCCTGGGGTACCTTTTCTTTGGCTGCCCTCTTGGTAGGCCCTCTCGACTTTGTGAGGAAAGCCTAAAGGGAAAGGCAAAGCTCCCCTCTGCCCAGGTTCTTCACCAAGGAGAACTGAAACTAGGCTTGTATCCCTACTGAATCTGTTTGGCAGGTTGCTACAACTAAAGCTTCAGTTCTTCTGTCAGTATATTCAAATTTTAATCCATGCAGCTCCACTGCATAGAGGCTGTTTTTTGGGCTGTGATACTTTTATACTAGGTGATTAAAAACTATTAAAGATAGGTGTAATAAAAACAGATTTGCTTTATTCAAATTCTTGCATTTCCCCATGTTTTCTTCAGTATTTTCCCCAAAACCACTTACAGTGAGCTTTTACTAATCTACAAATTCATTTAAATCCAGTTAAATAGACACATTTAAATAATCATTGCCCTGGGAGAGCTGAATGAATGGAAAGCTCATTCTGGCATTTGCCATTAGACAAGGCACCCAGAACTACAGGGAGTTACATTAACAAACCAGTTAAAAGGCGAGGAAAAAGAAACAAATAAAGAAAGAATGTGCATTCCTATCATGCATTTAAATCTCTCTCTCTCTCTTTCTGAGAGAGTGTGTATGTGTGTAAAATTAATTAAACTAAACCCAATAAGGAAGCAGTCAAGAGATAAGAGTAAATAATATTTTTGTTCTAGTTAGTTTCTAGTCTCACATTAATAGAAATGAAATCTCAGTCAACACAGTAGGAAGCATTATCAAGCAGTCCAAAGAGCTGTGCACAGCATATATCTGCCAAACTGCTAAGGGATTAAGTGAACAGAGGCCATTAAAATACTCCAAAGAGGATCAAAGTGATTTGCGACTCAAAAATCACAAACCAGATATACAAACAGCTGAGAAGTGAGACTGCCAGCTGGTAAATATATAGACGTATATATCAGGATTCAATTTGTGGACGGAAAATTGTAGAACCTGATGATGATGATGATGATGATGATGATGATACTATAATGATGAAGAAAATAATGATATTTAATTCTGGGCCACACAGGCTGCCTAAGGAAGTGGCAGAATGAGTGGTACCGTTTCAGATTGTGCTACAGAGGAGTGAGGGTAAAAATAAAACAAGTTGTTTTCATGTAGTTTATTTTGTGAAAGCAGTTCTATTTCAATCTTCAGCCAGAAAAATCCCCATAGCAGCGTACAAAAATAACAATAAGAACCATTGCTTTCATGCTTACAATCAAAAAGATATGACACAAAAGAAAAAACGGCTAGGAAGGAAGGACACTACAACTCAACATACATGTATGTCCTTAAGTTAACAGTTCTTATAGATGCCTTTCTGGCAGGGAAGAACTAAACAGACCTCCTGCACTGCTCTTTCTCCAGACAGTGCATGGGATCAGACTAGTTTTCCCCTTCCTGTAATGTTCTTCCTTGGAAGCAAGAGCAATAGCCATCCAATAGTCCTTAGTCCCCTGACTGATGGACAAGGTCAGAGTATACTCTGCACGACAGTGTTGTTCTAGTTGTTTTCTATGCTCCCACAAATATGGGGATATGTTCCTGTGCCCAGCAGTATGCCCTTGTAGGGCTAAGGGATGGGAAGAAGTAATAAAACATCTATTTTCAATGGCACGGATGGACAAAATGCTGCTCATTTTTGTCACAAACAATTGCCAACTCTTTTTGTTATTAGGGAGGTTGTTTAGAATGTTACCCCAAAACGTGGGTGACTCGGGTCTACCCACAATGCCACTACCTCCACATGAAAATGGGGAATTAATTAGCTCAAAATTAGGAGGCTTGTGATGAGGGGGGATAACTTAACGAGATCTTTCCACCAACATTTATGGGATCTTGCAGGAAAGAACCAGCCAGAGAATCCAAAATGTAAATGTGTTTGATTGAGAAACTGACACAAGCAGGCAAAAGATCCAAGCACTCATGCATTCACACAAGCGCTAACCAAAGGAAAAGTGAGGAAAGTTGTGGATAGAGGAATTTCAGAGCTCAGGTGATAATTACTGGAACAGGGTAACGGGGAACAGGGTTGAAACAATCACAGTTTGGTGGAAACTTCCCCTTTCTACACAGAGATGTCCATCTTTAGCATAAGCCTATTATTTCCTGAGTTGCCTTGTAATCTGCCTGACAATGACTTTTGTTGTGCTTAGAAGGGGTGTGCTGACCTGCTTTGCAATCTCAAGTTTACAGTCAGTAATTTTTCTTCTTTCCAGCTTGACCTTCCTGTCACCTCAGGTTCCATTTTATATCAATGCCAATTAATATAGTGCCAATTAAAGAATATTTGCCAATTAAACCATATCAATCTTGGGGGGTGCACAGGGCCGTAACAAGAAAAATCATGATATGTTCCCACAGGTACTGTTGATATTAGAGATGTAAATCTGCTGTAATAGATCTGCAGGATGTTTAAATTGGAAGGCAAAGTCTTTTTCTTGGCCATGATACAAATGGACTATGCATCTAGACACCAAATGAATGGAGCAGGAATTTGCCAAAACTTTCTAATGCTGTGTATAAAGGATAGAAGCATTGGGATCTACAAAGTTACATTCAATCTGAGTTTCTACCCTTTGGAATATGGATGAAATCCTTCTTCCCTGAGATGTCAAGTTCCAGTCTATGGCCTTATGCACCACTTACCTGCAAATGACTGGATATGATCATTTCGAGAAATGCAATGTTGATCATCTGCACAAGCATGACTTAAAGGAGGTGGTACTGTTGGAGATGATGAAGAAGTCAGATTTATAGTCTTCCTTTTTGGGACAAGGGGAGCAGGAATGAGGTCTGTACTGCTTATCTTTAGATGAGTTCTTGCTTCTGATTGTGGCTTGTGTTTATATGGGCAATACCAAGGAGAGATCTGCCAGAATAGGTATCAAGGAAGATGCTATCAATGCAGTTTGAGTGGGAGGCAGTAGCGTTAGCTGTGTGGCAGTCAGTATCAGAGTAGTCTGATACTGTGATAGCAAGATGGTAGCAGATGTGGGAAGCTTGTGACCAAACTTGGTGATGGCCATGATTGCTGAATATGCTGAGTACTACAGACTGTGTGAGAGGCAGCACTAATATTACCAGACCAGAATATGAGAGCTGAAGTGTAGATGATGTTGATTGGTCTAGACATAGTAGTCATAGGTGGCACTTGTGATTGACAAAAATAAGGTGATCTCAAATAATCTTGAATATATCTCAGGTTACTTTTTAAATCCCTTTAGACAGGTTATATGGGTAGTGAAAAGCAGATTTTTGGATACTTCTCTGGAGTGGGAGGCAGTATATTTAATTGCTTTTGTAATGTGGTCAGTATAATCTGGATGAATATGTCTAGAATAGATAGCGGTGAGTATAGTATCAGAAAAGCCTTGGATACCTCAATAACAAGTCAATTGGTCTTTGAACTTGATGGTTATCTTGAAGGGAGGACCCCTAGTGATGACAGTGATCTTGAGGTTCTGTCATTACAGCAGGAATGCTTTTTTACTTTTCTTCCTCCTTTTCAGGTTCATCATTGATACCAAGGGTTCTAATCATTCTCATCTACTTAATTTTAAGGTTTTTTGAAGACCCCCCCCCAACCTTTTTTCTTCTAGAATCCATTCATTGTGTCATCTCTGCTGCTTGGATGATAATATAGTATGCTTGGTTGGCACAGAACCCATGCAATCTGCTAGTACTGATCCTGAATGTACTGCCTAAACAGTAATGGGATGGGCTATAGCAGATGAAGCTACAGGGTTTGAAAAGTCCAGATTAGCCATGTCTGACATAGATAAGGCTGGAGAAGGCAGTAGACAGAGACAAATAGTGACTATGGCAAGCAGCTAAGCTCTAGCAAAAGTCACAGCCCCCAAAAGAAAATTTAACAGAGGAAAGCAGAAAGGTAAGAGATTCAATTTATGTCACGTAAGCAGGAAGGCAGTGTTTGCAAGTCATGATCTTGTGCTTCTTCCCAATCCAAAAAAGTCATGTAGAGTATCCATCTCTGTTGGGGATGATAGGAGTTTCAGCCCCACAGAAACTCAGCGGAAAAAACAGAGTTCAGCGAGCCAACAGCAGCAGCCTTGTTCCCCAGTAGGGATACTCACACACGGAGGAGTTTCTTCCAAAACAGGAGGCACTTTATCTTGCAGCAAATTTCCGTTATATACAAAACATAGGACAGATGGGCAAAAGCTTGCGCCAGGCACCAGGTTTGGTCAACAGACAAATATATACTGGCGTTGCTTTGTTGTATACATATCTACAACCAATCAGGTAGAGGTTTGCACACCTCCCTCTACCATCTGCACACGACCCCAGTTTCTTATGCAACCTTGCAATTACCCACAGCTGGGGCATGATGCAACATCTTTGCAGTGGGCTGATCATTTTCCCAGGGTTCCCTGCCTGGTATCCCTGACAATCCCCTCCAAAATGGTCAGGCCACTGTGTAGGACATTTTCACAATCCATACATGTCATACAATACATGTTACATAATACATACAGTACATGCATTCAAGGGTACAATTCATCTTCCACCTTACACTCTGGTGGCAAGGCCCAGTTTACTTGCCAACTTCTCATGGCCTACTACTGGAAGGGCCTTTGTAAGCAAATCCGCGATATTGTTTTTCAGATACCATACCCCAATATAGTCCTACACTCAAAATTTCTGCGTCAGTCGCACGGGACAGCAAAATACCCTCCTCCTGACCTTTTAGGGATAAGCATAACTTTACTTCCTGACTCAGCAAGTTGGGTACTTCCCGACCCACTTTCCTTGGAACCACTGCTGGAACTAGTGCTGACCTCAGTGCGAGGCTCTCTTTTGACCGTAAATGCAGGTTCAGCACTAGGTGGCGGTGTTGAACTCTTTGGTGTGATGTTGAGTGAGATTTTTGGCTTCTCCTCCTCAGTACTTTCCTCAGTACTTTCTTCTTCATCATCAGCCATCTCTGCCCCTCCATCTTCAGAGCTTTCAAGTGTATCTGGGACACTGTCCTTTTCCTCATCAGACATCACTGCCCCTCCATTCTCAGGAACACTTTTGTCACTTTTACCCAGGGGAACCAAAACCTCTTGATTACAGTGTAGTCTATCCCATCCTGAATGGATTTCGAAGTTTGCACTCCTAGAATACACTATTTTGCCAGCATGGTGTGGAAATCTATATTTGGTACCTTCATATCCCACAAAGCGTAACCGTCTAGATTTCTCCTCTCCAGACTTTCTGAAACTTGGGGGAACATACACACTAGCAAACTGACCCCAAACACGTAGATGCTGCAGGTTTGGTGCTCTACCATACAATAGGTAATATGGAGTTTGCCTCACACTTGAACTCCACATCCTGTTTAAGTGGTAGTTTGCTGTCACTATTGCTTCTCCCCAAAGTCCTCTGGGGCTTGGGCATCCTCCATCATACAGTCCTTCATTTGTTTTAACAGCCCAATTCTTCTTTCTGCAAGGCCATCCTCCCCGGGAGATGCAGGGTTGGTGGTTTTATGCCTTATGCCTTTCTTACACATCCAGGCTTGCAGGCTATTAGACAGGAATTCTCCCCCTCGATCTGACACAAGACTGACCACTTTATAAGGGAATTCCCTCTCAACAGCATTCGCCCACTCTTGGAACTTTTCAGCTGCTTGGCTTTTCTCTTTCAGCAGATAGACATAGGAGTACCTGGTGTGTCTGTCTACAATTACCAGGAAAAACCTATTTTGCCCTTCAGTTGGCTTGAATGGCCCAGCCAAATCTGCATGTACAACCTCAAAAGGCTGTTGGGTGACACACTTGCTTTTCTTGGCAATGGGGTAAGCCTTTACCTTAACCTTTTTACACACAGAGCACTCTAGGAACTTAGGACAATTCCGGACCTGTAACCCAGGGCATACCTTTGCCAACTCTTGCAAATCTTTGTAGCTGGCATGACCCATCACTCTGTGGAGGTAATGTACACACTTTTCATGTAGAGGTTTGTTACACAAAGGGTTAACGTTTGCCACTTTTCCTTTGGGCAACATGTGGTACAACCCCTGCTTTTTCACCCGTTTTGCACAAAAAACACCATTTGCAATAATTATACATTTCTCCCCTTGAAACACCACTTTGTAACCCTCACTGGCCAGTTGGGAGACACTCAAAATACAGTTCTGCAAATTTGTCACGCACAATACATTATTAAACGATTTCCCAAAACATGGCACATATGCAATACCCATCTTCTGCACCTTGCTTGGTGCCCCATCTGCAAGGGAAATTGCTGTTATATTTTCATTTGTAACATCATTCAACAGCTTTAAATTGTTCACCATGTGGTGAGTTGCACCACTGTCTAGCAACCACACACCACTCTCAGACTGTTCTTTTGCCACAAACACATGGCCTTCAGCCTGTGATGACACGCCCCTCCGCTTCTGGCCTGTCTTCTTCCCTCTACTCGGCACTGGCATTCTGCAGTCCTTCTGGAGATGGCCGACCCTCTTACATCTGTAGCAGCGTCTGGCAAAGCTGCACACTGCTCCTTCTTCCAGGTCAGATGCCTCCTTGGGAGCTGCCTCTCCCTCCTGGCGACTGGCTGTTCTCCCCTCTGACTGCAGTCTGGAATCGAACTGCTTACGTTGGACTTCCTCCAAAATCCTCCCGGCTACCAAGTCTACAGTCAGCTCTTCCTCACGCACACCCTGGAGGCTGTACATCAAAAAGTCCCACTCCTTAGTGAGGCTTCCCAGCAGAATAAAACTTTTCTGCATTTCTGGGATATTTACCCCTCTGTTGGCTGCCTCTTGAAATAACTGTTTCATCAGCATGAGCTGCTCTCTTACACAGCTTCCGGGACATAACTTTGTGTTACACAGTCTTTTCGTCCATAGCATTTTGGACAAACACGAGGAAGATTGATGCACACGCTTCAGAGCCTCCCAGAGCTGATATGCTGTGTCCGCAGCAGCAGTGTGAATCAACTGGGAAGGACTTAAAGTAAGCAAAATAACTGCTTTGGCTTTTTTGTTAGCAACCCTGAACGCTGCTATTTGAGCAGCAGTTGCTCCTTCTGGGGGCTGTCCCTCATTTTCCAAAACGTGCCACAAGTTTTCCTTCGTCAAAGCGGCTCTCACATAAATTTGCCAGCTTTGATAATTAGCGTCAGTCAACTTTTCAAAACGCAGATAACCTCCCTCAGCCATGCTGCTGCTTTTGTAAGGAAAATTCAACAAACAAAGCAGCTGGCCGCAGTGACCTTGATGAGCTCCGGACTGAAGATTAACTGTCTGTCTGCCAAAACACAGACTCCCGAAGCACCAGAGAGCCAGGCAAACAGTCAAAAACAGTCCCAGTATCCAGGGGAAAAAAACTACAGGTGCGCTGTGGATGCTGTGCACTCTGGGCCTGGGCCTATAACCACTGTTGGGGATGATAGGAGTTTCAGCCCCACGGAAATGCAGCGGAAAAAACAGAGTTCAGCGAGCCAACAGCAGCAGCCTTATTCCCCAGTAAGGATACTCACACACAGAGGAGTTTCTTCCAAAACAGGAGGCACTTTATTTTGCAGCAAAGTTCCGTTATATACAAAACATAGGACAGACGGACAAAAGCTTGCACCAGGCACCAGGTTTGGTCAACAGACAAATACATACTGGCGTTGCTTTGTTATATACATATCTACAACCAATCAGGTAGAGGTTTGCACACCTCCCTCTACCATCTGCACACGACCCCAGTTTCTTATGCAACCTTGCAATTACCCACAGCTGGGGCATGATGCAACATCTTTGCAGTAGGCTGATCATTTTCCCAGGGTTCCCTGCCTGGAATCTCTGACAATCTCTGGGGGAGATTTTGCTGCCTCATGGCAGCAAAACCTTGAAGAGAGGCTCTGGGCCTGTAGGCAACTAATACAATCATGTTCCAAGTGTGACAGAAAGAATTATTTATTTAGCACCCTCACTGTATATGATACTGTTCTAAACACTATTATTATTTATTTTAAAAAACGGAAAAATCCAACAATTTAAGACTGATTTTTATGGAGATGAAACATGGAGTTGGAAGCTATTTACAAAAGAGACAGAAGGTTCAGAAGGCTTAAACTTTTTGTGTGGTATTAGACATTGAATTTCTGCAGTATGCTTTAATTCAGTTTTGGAAACCCTGCACATTGTCTTATCACAGCAAATTAGGGCACTGCAGTGTATGTTCAAATGTGGCCCCTTGGACATATGGAGTTAGTAGTATGTTTTTTTAGCTCCTGGTCAATCCATGTAGGCATCTATGTGTGTGTGTACCTTCAAGTCACCTGTTGACTTATGGTGACCCCAAGAATTTGATAGAGCTTTCTTGGGCAAGGAATACTCAGAAGTGGTTTTGCCAGTTTTGTCCTCTGAAATGTAGCCTACGAGTACCTTGTATTTGTTGGTGGTCTCCCACCCAAGAACTAACTGGAGCTGACCCTGCTCAGCTTCCAAGATCAATGAGATCTGGTGCCTTTAGGGCTTTTAGGGAGACTGTAGGCATACATACTTCCATGCTTTTGTAATTCAGACAAAATGAGTCTATTTAGAAAAACACTAAAATACAAATTTAAGTGCAGAGAAGCTGTGTATTATAACACACCCTATCATAAACTTTTTACATTTAACACAACAAAGGCTTTTTAAAAACAAGTGTTAAGAATGTGCTCTTCATTACAACTCAAATGCTCCAACTGTGATTTTAACTGATAAAATAAAATATTTGCAGTGTCACTCACCATTTCCCTTATCTCTCTCCTAGCTTTCTCTTCCCTTCCCTTGGTCAGTCACCATTCCATACTCCATAACAGCTGAGCTACACAAAGAGCTTAAATGTTAAATTTCAGCTCTACTGGGCTGAAGGCAGCCTATTTTTCTTTCCTTTCTTTTTGAAATCTTCCAAAGTGCTACATAACACTAAAAAAAGTCAGGTTTAGGGATGGTAATCAGCCCTTAGTCTGAGGAATTTCTCATCACACAGGAGGAAGGATGAAAGTTTCTGGAGAATAAGGAACGAAAAGAACAGATTGCTTATCTGTCACACTGGTTCTTTGACTGGTCATCTGTGAATTCTCACAAACATGTCTCGGAGACTGCACAGCAGCTCCTTCTGGAATTTCCTATAGCTGAGCAATTTTTGGCAGAAACCCTACCTCTCACTCCCTCACCATGCAAGCATCAGTGTGCCTCAGCTCTTCTCCTCAGCTTTGTGTCTGCTGTACAATGTAGACATGAAAAGATGGGAGGAGAAAGAGTTGTATGAATTCACATATGACCACTCAAAGAAGTACAGTTATAAGTAACAACCTGTTCTCCTTTTTCCAGTTTCTGTGCTTCACACAAATGGGTGACTGTACAGCTTGGCAAAGAATGGTGGGTCAGGTCACTGGAGAATAATGGAAAGAACAGCGCAGCCAGGGTGGGCCTCTGCCCTAGCTCTGCAGTCCACTCCGTAGTGCTGAATAAATGTAGATGGCTGAGACCATGTTGCAGACTTGCAAAGTTCAGGCAAGGATATGCCATGGAGAAAGGGTCAGGGATTCCAGGCAGGGAACCCTGGGAAAATGATCAGCCCACTGCAAAGATGTTGCATCATGCTCCAGCTGTGGGTATTTGCAAGGTTGCATAAGCAACTGGGGTCGTGTGCAGATGGTAGAGGGAGGTGTGCAAAACCTCTACCTGATTGGTTGTAAATATGTATATAAGAAAGCAATCCCCAGTATGTATTTGTCTGTTGACCAAACTGGTGTCTGGCGCAAGCCTTTGTCCGTCTGTTCCATGTTGTGTACATAACGGAACGTTGCTACAAGATAAAGTGCCTCCTGTTTGGAAGAAACTCCTCCGTGTGTGAGTATCTTTACTGGGGAACAAGGCTGCTGCTGTTGGCTCGCTGACTTCTGGTTTTTCCGCTGCATCTCTGTGGGGTTGAAACTCCTATCATCTCCCAACAGAAAGGCTGTCGAAGAAACCACAGTTCTCATAGAGGGTCCTAAGACTGACAGAAATGGGGCTGTTTGGCAAGTTCATAGGCAAATCAAATAATCTTTGCCACCCATTTTGACGGTCTTTGAGAGTGTGCTTGATGTCCTGTCTTGGGCCATCCATAAGAGACAAACAATCTGTTTGAGCAATGGAAAGTGGCTGTACAGTGAACATAGAAGGTTAACACCTGATGGACATCCAAATAATGAAGCACCTTATCCAAGGGTGATGATGGCTGCAGATAAAAGGTATGTAGTACAATATCTTGATTCAAATGAAGCTCTGAGACCACCTTGGGAAGGAAAGTAATATCTGGACAGAAGACAACTTTGTCCCAATGAAAAGTGTCAGGTGCAGACACTGATAGGACCTTCCCAACAGCCACAGCACAGAGACTTGAATGGGACAATACTTACTGCAACCTAGTGTAGATGAGAAAGGGAGGGCCCTTGAGATACTCAGAGCATGTATATAGGAAAGACTTATTATCAGGCACCAGCTGAGAGAGGTGCTAGCCAATAAATATCACAGACCTGGCAGGGAGAAATCTATTGCAGACATCTGCCCTTTCTGGTGGAAGCAACATGTTTGTCTTTTGATCCTTGGCTTATATTCCTGAAGGACCTTGATCTTGCTTTGTATGCTGACTATGCTACTGGATACTTCCTTGAACGGACACCCTGAATTTATTGCTGTTCGGGACTGTTGGAATAAGAATGGCAATTGTTTGCCTGATAAGCTTCTGTAAACTGGACTGTGGCTGCTATGATAAAACTCTATGTAAGGACTGTGAACTTTGGCTGGCTTTCTAAACAGGACAAAAGGAAATTATTCATCACACTGTAAGGCTGCCAGCTCACTTGCTTGTCTCACAGAAGTGATTGCACCAAGGAAGACCACTTTTAGGGTAAAAAAACCTGTTACCGCAGTTATAGTCCGAACTTGAGAGATATTAGATATCATTTGATATCAAGAATTTGGCCTTCACTACCCATTCCTCTCCACGTGCTTGCGAGGCCCCGGACAAGCATGCACATAGCCGTGGCCGAAAATAGCTGAACCATTCAAATCACAATCCAGGCAGGCCAGAAGTGCCAATCGCAGCTTTAGGAGATCTCAAGGCAAGTACCTTCTTAAGATCACATTATGTATGCATGCTGTTTACAAAAGATCCCCTGCCCCCAGCAGGCAGCTTGATGAGTGGACTATCCAACTCTCAAGCACTCTGCATTTGCATACTGTCTACGGTATTGACAACGCTGTCATAATTCAATCATCTAAAGCACTGACCTTTCGGAGGCTTTGTCTCCAGCCCAAAATCCATTGTTTTCCCTGAGAACGGACTAGCCTGCGGGAACATTTTCCCCTATAAGAACCCCTGACTTTGAGTGTCTCGTTGGATCGCTCGTGACTTGCCTCCTGACTTGCTGCCGCTCTGTTTGACGAGCCTCCCCTCAGCCTCCACATGCTGAGAACCTATACTCCCCAGCTTCTTTCCTTTTACCGGGCTACAGGATCAGGTGTAGTATTTCCCTGAAAATCCTTTCAAAAATCCTCTATCCATTTTCCTCTCTTTATTTCTGTAGGACTGTGTGCATGGCTGCGCAATTGTGCAGTATTTCTTAATTCTCTAAGTGAGTGAGTGCATACGTTTACTGTGATTTTATAAATAAAGAAAAACACTTATTATTAACTTCTGTTTGATTATTGACTCGGCCTGACCCCGTAGACATTGGGTTCAAGATCTCGCTACGTTGCCCTGCCTCTCGCATTGCTAACTAGTGCTCTAGCTAATTCCCATTCCCCATTATTTTGAGCACATTGAGGTGTCCCTCATGGGACCCCCAGAAATCAGAGTAACAAAACCATTCATCTATGGATGCCAGAGGTTCAAAAGGCTTATGTATTAATTGTGATAGGACCAAGGGGAATGATCAAGGTATAGCTGAACATGAAAGCAGTGGTTAGATATGTGCTAGACCCTTTAGGAACCTTTTCTCAACAGGATCTGAAAATAGAGCAGCAGATGACAGATACATAGGGTTGATGAGCTACTATCACAGCCAAATACAACTTTAATGAAGAAAATGCAAGCCCCTGCCCCTTTAGGTGTAGGAAAGTGAATGCTTTTGTTGGAAGACACTATTCAGATCTGGAAGATGCCACTGAGAGGAACTATTTTGACTTATACTCACATGGTCATTTAGTAGACTCCTTCCTTGAAGCTGCCAATCTCAGCATTTTCACATCTAAGTGAAGGACTTGCCCTTGGGAGTACGAAAGCAGATCTGGTGAGAGATTGATACTTTGCCTAAGACTTTAATTTTGAGTGGGGAAAAGAGGCTTTGTTAATTGGAGATTGAATGAAATTCTTGTTTAGGAAGAAAATGTTGTAAGATCATTTAGAAAAAATTGGCAGAATGTTTAGAAGTTAACTTGGACAAAGGCACTGACATCAGAATGGTATGGAATGCAAGACCTTTATGAGAGGATGTGTCATGTATAAGAGAATATGGAATTAAAAAAGACGCAACAAGAAAAAAATTGCAGCTACTTTTGGAGGAGTTAAAAAAAGTAGAGTTATAGAAGTCCCACATGAATAATGTGGTGGTTAACCAATTAAGATTATACAGACAGAGCTATCAATGATGACTGTGAGACTGAGAAAAAGATACGTTATGCCAAGCGAAAGAGTTTTGAGGTTGCTAATAACCCTGCGAAATAGTTGGCATACAAACTGAGAAAAATGAGAAAAAATTAATCTTAAAGATTTGAAAGGTGTTTCATCATGATTATACATCACTATATAAAAAGCTACAAGTTTCATTGTCAAAAATAGATAAATATTTAGACAAGCAAAATTTACCAGAGATTTCAGACTTGCAAAAATGTGCCAAATGCATGTATAACAACGAGTAGGATTTTTGAAGAATTAAGAAAATAGACTGGCAAAACACCAGGCTCAGATGGCTTATTGGCTGGTTACTACAAATGTTTTGAAGAACAGCATTTTTTTAATCCTACATTGAACTCATTTTTCTGGACCAGGAAGATACCTGAAGCATGGAAAGAAGCAACAATAGTTCTAATTCTGAAAGAAGGTTGAGATTTGACAATGACAAAGAAATATAGGCCTATTTCATTACTGAATAATTACTGTAAGATTTTACTATGATTTTGGCAGAAAGATTGAAGAGGATTTTACATGATTTATCATAGAGATCAGTTTTTTCCCCAAAAAGACAGTAATGTGATTACACTAGTTGGACGCTGGATATCTTGGAATATTTAGAAAATCACAATGAGAAGCAGCTGGCATTTATATTTCTAGATGCTGAAAAAAAACTTTGATAATATGAACTGGGATTTTCTGTTTGGAGTTTTAGACAAGATAATTTTTCATTGGCAATAATTTCATTGCATGGACTAAGACAATTTGTGACACACACAAAGCATGGATATTGGTTAATTGTGAATTGAGCAAACCATGTGATATTCAAAAAGGAACAAGAAGGGGTGTCAACTCTCCCCTTTATTGTTCATCCTAGCCCTTACAGTCCTGAACAGGACAATAAGTCATGACAAAAAAATTTAAAGACCTAAGAATCAAAAAGGAAGTCTATAAGTTAAGTGCATGTCAAGATGACTTAGTGATTGTGCTAGAAAATCTTTTGGGGAGTGTAGAAGTATTGTTGGAGATTCTAAAAAAAAATTTGGAGGAGTGGCTGGATTTAAGATAAATAGGAAAAGATTATGATGATGTTAACTGAAACATGAAAAAAGAGGATCAAATACAATTGATAGATAAGTCAGGTTTTAAATGTTGAGAAAAATGTGAAATATTTAGGTATTCCTTTGATAAATATGAATTGTATGTTATTGAAGAATAATTATGTTAAGACATTGAATGATATCAAGGTGGATTTACAAAGATGGGCAAATGTTGAAGAGAATTTCTATGATAAAAATGACTTTTTTTCCTTTTGCCAAGGATGTTGTTCTTGTTCTAAATAATACCGATTTTGACTAATGATGTGCTTTTTGAACAATGTCAGAGTGATTTGTTGAAATTTATATGGCAAAAGAAGAAACCAAAAGTCAAATATAAAATTTTATACAATGCAACGCAAAGAAGGCGTTTGGATTACCAGATTTGAAATTGTATTTTTCTGCATCCTGTTTGGTTTGATTGAAGTATTGGATTTTCTTGTCTAATAAGAGATTGTTGGATTTAGATGAGCATCAGCTGAAGTTTGGATGGCATGGTTCTTTATGGTATGATAAAGCTAAAGTTAAGATTTCAATAATTACTTTGTGAGATGTACTTTGTTAAGAATATGGAACAGGTATAAACCAAGGTTATGGTCTAAGATGTCTCTCTGGGTCTTATTGCAAGAAGCTTTCTATAGGAAACAGCAAAGGAAAAGCAGGTAACTTACCAAGATCTTTTCAAATTTGATCAAGAATACAGATTTGAGTCAGATGAAGAACTATTGATAGAGTTATAGTTTTCAGTGGTATTCTTACAGACAGATATTTGAAAGATGGATACAAAACTATAAGGTTTTGAGTTGAATAAATCAAACTTTGAGAAGCAGTTGTGTTCAGATGATGAACATTTGATTGGTAAGATGTATAAATTTTTGTTAAAAGTAGAGCTGGAAGAGGAACAAGTTAAAGATTGTCTGATAAAGGGGGCGCAAAATGTTGAACATAATATATAGTTGGAACAATGGGAGAAAATGCGGTTGAAGGGAATGAATGAATGAGAATACAGTCAAAGTCAAGACCTCAATGAGGAAGAGGCAAGTTGATAGCATAGGACAGGAAATGAGTGGGGAGAAAGAATCTGAGAAGAAGAATCCAAATCATAATCAACAGAGGAGGAGGCAGGTGAGACAGTTTCCTGAGGGACATGAGTAGAAGAAGAAACCATAGTGATGGTTGGTACTGCAAGTGGAGGAGTGGTGGTAGGAAGTTCCACTGCAGCAGCAGGCAGTGATGAACAAGGGATGATGCTTAGGATGGGAGCAGAACAGATAGTGGAGGTCATTACAAGAACAGTTGGAGACAAACAACCAGAATAGAAGAAGTTGGAGCACTGGACAAAAGTTGTCGTAGGTGGTAGAGACGGAGGATGGTAATGTAGAACTGGTGATGAATGCCTCTTTGGAGTAGATGAGCCTACTGATGACCGACACCAAGGCAAACCAGGAAGCAGGTAAGCATGTGGACACCTGGATCAACTTTGGTACTGAAGGTATGGAGAACACCATGATGATAGATAGATAGATAGATAGATAGATAGATAGCATCCAAATGATAATGGTAACAATCCTGATATGATGGAGAGTAGGAATAAGATCTTGGACATTCCCTCTATAGATATTCCTGCTGGTATCATTTCATGTATGAAACTAAGTTCAAAATGTGGTCTCATTAATTGAGAAAGCACAACTAACAAAGACCATGCAGGAGGTCTCAAAGGCAACAGAAGGTAAAGATGTTGCAAACCTTTTAGAAATCACTTAACCAGAGGATCCATGAGGAGTGAACTTCTCTCACAAGCTAACTTCAAGGATATTGCAACCAAATAAACTTTAATAGATGACAAGTCTAGACCAATAATTTTAAGATGCAACAGATACTCTAAGCAAAGAGTAATGGAAACCGAGCCCTCAAGGATATTGTATTCATTATGCAAAGTCAGAAACTTGGACTATTTAACATCATAAGATCTTCTTATGAAAGGTTTCTGGACCCTCTCAATATAGCTAAGAGTTGTTGGCAGAAAGCAGGATTCTCCACACCATCATATGGAAGGTTCCCAGATCTCAGTGACAAATCCTTCTGCCTACCAGAGTAATAAGATCTACTTGAAGAAGCCACCAATAGTAGTGGCCCTGAAACAAGAGAGGAACCAGAGATTTCTCCCAACATTCAGGTCATATTTTGGGATAATCCTGGTCAACAGGGAAATGGGAGAAAACAAGTAGAACAGATGGCTGATTCAGCAAAACAGAATAAGGATGCTTTCCTTGTTCTGGCTCTGCTGCAATACCTTGTGCATTTTGTGTTTATCTGTATAGAGAAAAGGTCCATGTGTGGATGCTTCTGATGATCAGTGAGATCTCAAAACACAGAAAGTGCTACGAATAATTTCTGAACCATGATTGTGTCCCTGTGGAGGCAGTCTTCTGAATCCCTGAGAACGGATGCATTAAAATGTTAACAACTATCTATAACATTAAGAATGATTTAAAACTTGCATTAGAGAGGTTAAAAAAAAAGAACAAGCAGTTAAAAACTATATAGCACATTATTAAAGGTATCTTCTTTAAAAGCAGTGAATTTCTGACATCCAATTGAAATAAAAAGTGTCCATGATCACTTGATAAGCAAGAGTAACATCCACTGGATCTGTATCATCTATAGAATTCAAGTCAGATGGAACCAAACAGTTTTTTCTGCAAAATGCAAATGCTTATAGTGGACTGCTGAGTGGTCTCCATTCTGTTTGTGGGGGCTACATGGTAGAGTTATTTTGTTTTGTTTCCTTGCACTTGTAGAAATTAGGCCTTCAGATCTGTTCAACTTCACTTATTCAGGGTTTTTCACCAACATCATTCTAGAATCTCTTTCATTCACTTCATCTTTGGCACCATTTCATTGGAAAGAATATTCAGGAATAATTATGCCCTCTGCCTTTGCCATTTCTGTATATCAGAGTTCAACCAGAGCTTCAGTAGAACCACCTGCCAAAACAATTGGAAAATCTCAAGGGGGCTTCAGAAGCCATCCTCTATTAGGTTGCTGGGGAGGACAATCTTAATTGGTTATCTGTTCCTGCAGAGGCTCCAAGTTTCATCAAGCGTAAATCTCACAAGGTATTCCATGAGAATGAAAAAATACAAAGTTTTCCACTCCACCACCACGACCATCATCATCATCATCATCATCATCATCATCATCATCATCATCATCATCACAGAAAATGAGGTCCAGAGTGTGGCTTGTAGCATGAATCGGACCAGATACTACTTAGGACAGACCCACGGTTATTATGGAGGACATGATGTCCTGAATCATTCCTAATAGACTAATCTCAGGGTTTTTTTGCACTTGCCGAAGAAAACACCCTGTTCTGTTACTTACCGGACTGGCGTGCTCCCTCAGAGGATCCAGGCTGATCTGGAGCAGTGCGTGGCCACGCTACACATTGTTCCGGGGACGAAAATGGCGGCTTCCGGTTGGTGGAGGCTCTTCACCAACCGGTGAAGCTCGCCAGCCTAAAGCCTGCCCCCAGAAGATCTGCAGGCTCGCGCTGGTCCGAGCCTGCAAATCTACACCAGAGCACAGCCATGGAGTGGGGCGCGCTGCGCTGTTGAAAGACCTGTTTTAAGCGGTCTTTCAATAGCACGGCGAGCGACCACTTCTGGTCATTCTGGAGCGGGCTGAAGTCCAGAACTACAGAAAGTAGTCCGGACCCAGTCCGCCCCCAAGTGCAAATGTCCTCGCTGGAGGACGCTCTGCCCCGTTGCAAATACAAAGTGTGGAAAAGGCCTCAGAATGGATGCCTAAGCCTGTCAGCACAACCAGTCAACAGTACTCTAACATCACTTTTGAGACAACCTCACCTAGATCAGGAGGACAAACTATTGAATAGCAATGATTTACTAACAGAATCCCAGCTACCCATCCTCAAATATAGTCACTCAAACCCAGCAGACTTCAGGGCAGGATACTTACTTGGTCAGGGAGACGGAATCATTATGCCACCATCATTTCTAAAACCAGATAATCCAAGATGGGGCTGTGCTGTTCAGGCTTCTAGACTTGCACCCAGAGGAAGAATCCTGGGCCCTAGAGAGAATAAGGCGACTAATGAGAATATGGAAGCTCACCATCCCTGAATATAGCACATTGATGGAAGTAGAACCAGTAATTTATAATTTCTGCTGATTCTATCCATATTTTGCATCCAACTGTCCCCCACTGAAGACTCACAATTGAATGTTTGTTACCAAAATATTTAGAAAGAAAAGATATAATGTTATTTGCAGTATAAATTAACAAAACAAAATAAGTTTTTTTAAAAAGCTATACCTTAAAAGAAGAGCTTTTCTCCAATACTTTTCCAAGGTATTTTGTCACTGATAATTTAGTTCTGTCTTTTGATAACCTCTTGTCATCAGTGACTGACTGCCATTTCTTACCTAGGCAGTTAAGGTTTCCTAGGCAAACATTGTCCATATAGCCATTGTGACACAATTGCAGCCTTCGGGACATTTTAGGATGAGCTTAAATGTTTAAAGGAAAAGACTAAGTGCAGTCAGATCACAGTAACAGTGATATTAACTCATAAGTGGAGGACTGATCATGTGTATTCCAATTTAGGAAAACAAATCCAGCTCC
Organism: Cyclura pinguis; assembly: GCA_030412105.1. Classification (NCBI taxonomy): domain Eukaryota; kingdom Metazoa; phylum Chordata; class Lepidosauria; order Squamata; family Iguanidae; genus Cyclura; species Cyclura pinguis. The sequence continues at coordinate 210,250,977 of CM059599.1, forward strand.
GTATAATCTCTAAGGGCAGTTATTGTAACTAACTATTGTAATAACTGAGTGTACTTGTTAACTCACTAAATCTGACACAGTTAATCAACCATATTTGAGCATTTATATTCTCTGACAAGTTGTTTCGACTGAAAAGGCAAGTTGAGGCAACAGGATCCTCACTGACCCTTCAGATTATCTCAATTTGGCAGGGTTGATAAACTACAGTACATATTTTTTCCCTCATCAGAACAACACTATTGAACAGCTAATATCAGCTGCCCATGAGCTGCCCCTGTGCTGCAGTTGTGTGGCATCAGTGTTAGAGTTTCCAGGGGCCACGCCGTACTCCGTAGACATGGAAAGAAGAAACGTGACCCACGCGATGCTGCGACAGCTCCGGGCCAGGCAAAAAACCACCAGAGTCAAAAGGAACAGAATCCAGGCCGAAACATATTACCAAAAACTATTCTAGTGCTTATTGCATACAGCACAGTTCCTCAACAGGCTGAGGTACTTCTGGCTGTACGTACTGGCGTCAGAACGCCAGCATAAGCAGAATAAGGAAAAAATCCATTAGGCTTCTCTGTGTCCAGGCGTGACCCAGAGAGTACACGCAGGCTGCAAAAGCCAAGTCGAGGCGGAGGAGAGCGGGGCGAGAAATCTCTCGCTGAAATTATAGGCTCTGTGTGGGCAAAGCCCGACCGCTGATCAAAACAAGCCAGCAGTCCCACACAGAGGAGAACCAGGTGTTGCTTATCAGTTGTCAGGGTCACACTGTCTTAGCAGGCAGCCAAGGCCATTAGGCAGAAGTCACATAGCTGAGAAAACCTCTCTTAGACAGACGACCGGAAGGCCTGGTATCTCAACAATCAGGCCCTGACGAGAGAGGCCCCAGAATGACCCTCATGGTGCCCTACGTACCCGGTGTTAGGTCCACAACATACATGGGGGATTCTGCTTATCAAATTTCCTGAATGACCTGAAGGAGCTGTTACTGGAGTTGGGACTTGAGGTATTCAGGGCTTTCAGTCCTGAGGTCTCCACAGTGATTACCGGTTGCAACATCACTGTTGCCGTGACAAATGGGAGATTCCATGTTTATAACTGCGCTGAGGCACGATGTAGGCCACACACACAATTTTGTATTTTAGTCCATTTTAGTCCGCTTAAGATTGAAGATAGACTAAAGATATTGTAGATTCTCACACAGATCATATATTGAAGATATTTTAGATTCTCACACACATCATCACCTTGGAGACTTACCGTTCTTTGTTGTTTATAACACTCAGAGAGTTGCATTTGGGTGTATCGTCTTAGTTTTTCTAGGCTCTGCTTCTAATGGCGGATGGATATGGTAAATGCACAAACCTTTAAAACTTTATTTTCAAACTTCTGGTTGAAAGAATATGATTCTTTATTCAGACTTTTCTTGATGTTGTCTATGATTTCTACTGTATTTTTCTAAATTGATTGTTTTTTCTTTTAATGTAAACACTTTCATAGGTTTGGGCTTGCAAAGCAGGTGGTAAAGATTTGGGCAGTTGATGTAATTGCTCCTAGATTTCATTTTTTTCCAAAAAGGAGTTTAATTGCTGAATAGTGTCTGATAGAATGCTAGAATCTGATGAAGGTTGGAGGACATATTTTGATTAAGAGAAGTACCTATGACAAAGATGAGAGACGCAAGGGTCAAATGTGTGTGTGTGTACATGTGTGTGCTTGTGTAGGTAACAGTTGGGCTAAGCAAGACAGCCTGGAACTGATTGTTCATACTGTACCTCAGCCAGTTCACTGTGGGTTATCAGTTGACTAGTCATGAGGGTTTGACTGCTGGCCTTTTTGGGGTGGTGGTGGTAGTAGGAGATCCCTATTTATAGAAGATGTTGCCTGTGTATAGGTGATTTTAATTCTTTTAAGATGGGGCAGTCATTGGATGAGTGTAGATCATAGAATCATAGAATCATAGAAATGTAGAGTTGGAAGAGACCACACGGGCCATCCAGTCCAACCCCCTGCCATGCAGGAACACCCTCAAAGCACTCCCCACAGATGGCCATCCAGCCTCTGCTTAAAAACTTCCAAGGAAGGAGACTCCACTACACTCTGAGGCAGCATATTCCACTGCCGGACAGCCCTGACCGTCAAGAAGTTCTTCCTGAGGTTCAGGTCGAATATCCTTTCCTGCAGCTTGAATCCATTGCTCCTTGTCCTGGTCTCTGGAGCAGCAGAAAACAAGCCCTCTCCCTCCTCTACATGGCATCCCTTCAAATATTTAAACATAGCTGTCATGTCCCCTCTTAACCTTCTATTCTGCAGACTGAACATACCCAGCTCTCTAAGTCTATCCTCATAGAGCTTGGCTTCCAGGCCCCTCACCATTTTGGTCACCCTCCTCTGGACCTGCTCCAGCTTGACCATGTCCTCCTTGAACTGGGGTGCCCAGAACTGGACACAGTATTCAAGATGAGGTCTAACCAAAGCAGAGTAGAGTGGTACCAGTACCTCCCTCGATGTAGACACCATATTCCTATTGATGCAGCCGAGAATTGCATTGGCTTTCTTGGCTGCCGCATCACACTGCTGACTCATGTTCAGCTTGTGGTCTAGTAAGACTCCTAGATCCCTTTCACACGTACTGCTATCCAGCCACGTGTCCCCCATCCTATATTTCTGTATCCCATTTTTTCTACCTAAGTGTAGGACCTTACACTTCTCTCTGTTGAATTTCATTTTGTTAGCCTTGGCCCAGCTCTCCAATCTGTCCAGGTCCTTTTGAATTTTGATCCTGTCCTCTGGCGTATTAGCAACCCCTCCCAATTTGGTGTCATCTGCAAATTTTATCAGCATGCCCTCTATTCCTTCATCCAAGTTGATGATGAAGATATTGAACAGCACTGGGCCCAGGACAGAACCCTGTGGCACCCCGCCAGTCACTTCTCTCCAGGATGAAAAGCAGCCATTGGTGAGCACCCTTTGGGAATGGTCAGTCAACCAGTTACAGATCCACCTGACAGTAGCCCTGTCCAGCCCGCATTTTACTAGCTACTTTGCAAGAATGTCATGGGGAACTTTGTCAAAGGCCTTACTGAAATTGAGATATGCTACATCCACAGCATTCCCTTCATCTACCAAGCTAGTAACTCTATCATGAAAAGAGATAAGATTACTCTGGCATGACTTATTTTTGAGAAATCCATGTTGACTTCTCGTGATTTCCACATTGCTTTCTAAGCGATTAGAAACTGACTGCTTAATGATCTGTTCCAGGATATTTCCAGGTACTGACATCAGGCTGACTGGGCGATAATTATTTGGGTCCTCTTTTTTTCCCTTCTTGAAGATGGGGACAACATTTGCCCTCTTCCAGTCTGCTGGAACTTCTCCTGTCCTCCAAGATTTCTCAAAGATTATAGCCAGTGGTTCCGAAATGACCTCTGCCAGTTCTTTTAATATCCTAGGGTGCAGTTCATCTGGCTCTGGAGACTTGAATTCATCCAGTGTGGCCAGGTATTCCTGTACCACCTCTCTACCTATTATGTGCCGCATTTCCCCTGCTTCCTCACCTGCTCCCCAACTGCCAGGTTGAGTGCTTGTATCCTTCTGGGAAAAAACTGAGGCAAAGAAGCTGTTAAGTAGTTCTGCCTTTTCTCTTCCCGCTGTTAGTAATTCGCCATCTTCTCTGCGCAGCGACCCTATCGTCTCCTTCTTTTTCCTTTTGCTGAGGACATATTTAAAAAAGACCTTTTTATTGTTTTTAATGTCATGATAGATATGGTGTTGCCATTTGCATTGAAACTGGCGAGAGACAAGTATGATCAAGAAAGTGATCCAAGCTAATGGAACAAAAGGGAGAAGAGAGATCTTTAGGCTGTCTATTCTCTCTGCCATAAAGTATTTAGCTGATCTAACTATTTGAACAATCTGTTATAATGTATACTTTGGCCTGTTAGGTGACATCTGTTCCATGAAACATATGGGAATTTGTACAATCACCATACTAAGGAAAACTGCAATGTAAGCTTTTGCACTTCAGTTTTGGTCCTATAATTATAGTGATTGTTCTGTAGCTTTCCTATACTGGGAGCTGTTTGGGGTGTCTGCTCAATACTGCCCCCCTCCGCCATTTCTGTGCCCCTCATCCATGTTTGGCCATAACCCTGGAGGTTGTCACATTTCCAAGACTGGCTTTTAAAATGTTAAAATGTTGTGAATGTGATATTCCTTCTCTATCCCACCAAGTGATTTCTTGAGTTTTTTCATAATACTATCATGGGTACACAGTAGTGACGTCTCCTTGATTGATAAAGTTCCCCATTCAAAATGAAGTTCCCATCCTCACATATATGTAGGTGAGCTGGTTTCTAAAAATCTTTTTTTTTCATGAGGTTAGGGTTGCAAACACACATCCTTAACTGGGATGAGAAACTCAAGGCTCCTGCTTGTGACCTTCGTAACACAATTTTACAACCCCATCAAATTAAGGGGAAAAAAAAAAGCAGACTGAGAAGTAGTTTGGGAGTTCTGAAATAATGTTCCCCCCAGAAGTGGGAAAATGGCAGAAGGTCCCCAGAATGGACTATCTTGATACTAGGCTGCAATTAAGTACAGCACAAGCTATGAGGAGAGGGGGAAAAAAATACCTTGATGAAAAAAAAAATAGGGAGATCAAGTCAGCCTCCTGACAAGGCTTCATCTATGGGCCTTTCCTCACCACACTGTTATGGTGCTATTCCACTTTCAACATCCTGTGGAATTCTGGAGTTTGCAGTTTACTGAGGCCAAAAAACTCTCTGGCTGAGAATTTTAAAGGCCCCTCCCTAAACTGCAAACCCCAGGATTCCATAGGATGTTGAAAGCGCAATAATATCACTATCAGAGTATAGCATGGAAAGGCCCTATGATGGTCCCAATCTGACTTCCTGCCACTTCCTCAACTGGAAATAAAGTTAAAAGGGAGGACATCCTCACACTGAGTACACACCCAGAACATAGCCACCTGGAATCACCTGACTACTTAATGGGTTATATGCCATGGGTTTTTGCACTAGGATAAAGAAACAGAATAATATGTAAATTGACTTTTAGAGGTGGAGGAGGAATTGCAAGAACTTCACACAAAAAGTTTCCCTCCTTGCCAATACTATGCAACTTCTATTCCATTATAACAGTCTAGTGAGAAAAAGACCTCAGACAGGAAATATGTGAATTTCAAAAATGGGAAACATTGTTTAATTTAAAATGCTCTTTTCTTGTTGGAGGTTTACAGCTATGATTTGAATCATCCCAACTTACATCAACCATCTCCATGCTATTGTGTATTATGAAGTATGACTGGCTTCATTCATCTGTAACATTCTAATTTAATACATCAACAAAAGAAAAATCAATTCAGTGTAGAGCAAGCAAGCAAAACAATAGTTAAAAATTGTCATCCAGTAATTAGTCAGTATAATGCATTGAGTTTGATTAATCTTTTTTAGTTGATAGTGAATAGAAGATGTATAAAGGAGAAAGAATTTTTAGCCTTAGACAATTAATTCACATGAAGAATTTGGGTTTGAGATAACACATCAAGAATTTGGGGCTGAGATATTATTCCTTATTTATAGATTTGCCTTAGAACTGTCTGAGCTTTGTCTGTGTATTTTCTGTTCTACATATTTTATTTTATTTTTTTTTAAAAACTTCTCTATTACTAATTTTAAATTCATGCACCTTGTTTTAATTCCTCTAGTGAGCTGTCTTGGGTTTCATTCAGGAGAAAGGTGGGATATAAATTAAATAAATAAATATTTAAAAGAGCTGATATTTTCTGCTCTGATATTTATAAATGAGGACATTGTGTGCCAGTAAATATGTATCTCTTCCTTCAAAAGGAATTAAAGGACTAAGGCTCTTACTGCATGATGTTGCCATCCTGGCATGGGAATGTGTCGGTCCCAGTCTGGGACACATGCCATCACACAATGTTGTTGCAGTCCTACTGCTGTCACCTCCCCATCCACTGCTGTCACACCTGATACCATTACCAGAAAAAATCCGATAATAGTCCCCTTTCCCACAACAATCCTGTCAGCTGCAGGCATGCTTTAAGGGTGGAAGTGCTTGATAGTGCTTCCTTCCACAGAACAGGGCAGGAAGAGGCGGGGAAAGGGACCTGCCATTCATGTTATACTGTGGAAGGAAGACGAGTGTCCCTAATGCTACCCATCTGCTGGCAGCCAACCAGATGAGGTAGGGAGTGTTCCAGTCCTGATCCTATCCCAACAGTGGCACTGCCAGGATGGGATCGGGATGAAGCGCTAATGGGTCATTGTGCGGTAAGGGTCTAAATCTTGTCATCAAAGGAGGATCACTTTTCTTAATTGCATTTCTCCAAAGTGGCTACTTCTTTTAAGCCACTTGTAAAAATTTATGATCTTTTCTCTTCTTTGCTGGCAATATTCCAAACTGCATAACTGCCAGCAAGGTTTGATTTCCATTCCATAACCTTAAGGACCTCAGCGTGTATTAGCGTCCATTGACAAGCTGAACAAAATAGAATTCATTGTCACTTCACTTTCCAGTATACAACTGCATTTTAATTCATGGAATTAAAATAATGCTTACTTCATTTAAGATACACATTCTCATCTTATTTAAAATATAGTACTGTATTGTTAGCTATCCCTCCTGATTTGGTGTCATTTGCAAATTTGATGAGCATACCCTCTATTCCATCATCCAAGTCATTGATAAAGATGTTGAATAGCACTGGGCCCAGGAGAGAACCCTGTGGCAACCCAGTAGTCACTTCTTTCCAGGATGAAGAGGAACCATTAGTGAGCACATTTTGTGTTGGGTCAGTCAGCCAATTACAAATCCACTTAACAGTAGCATTGCCTAACCCACATCTTACTACCTTGTTTGTATGAATATCATGGGGGACCTCTTGAAAGGCCTTACTGAAATCATCATCATCATCATCATCATCATCATCATCATCATCGTTTATTGATTAGTCAACTGACCATATCAACAATAAAAATATAATACATAATACACAAATACAAATACAGAAATTACATACATAAATGGACTCAACCCATATAAAATTACTAAAATAATTAAAACACATAAACTTAATAAATAGTGAGTTTAATATAAGAGGTAAAATACATGATAAACAAAAAAGATAAAAAAGATAAAATGACGAGTATAAAAATTCAGTCATAACATTTAAATAAGCTCATCACCATGACAGGGGACCCCATTTTGTGTGATAAAAAGATCTCTCAGGTAGGCAGCTTTTGTAATAAATTTTGCAATCCTGCGGACTGAGTGTGAATTCTCTCTGGAAAGAAAATAGGTCAATTTAACAGTTGGATCCCAATTGGTCGTTCTAACCAGAAGTGGTTGTAAGTATTGGGATCTCACCTTGGTATATATACAGCAATCAAACAGGATGTGCGCAATATCCTCTATGGCTGATGTGCCACAGATACATGTTCTTTCATGGTATGGAATTTTTCGAAACCGTCCTATTCTTACCATAGAATTAAGTTGTTCAAATCTAGCTCTGGTGAAAGCTATTCTCTGTCTCTGTGTTAGGTTCAGCCTAAGATACTTTTCTAGATCAAATATAGTTTTATTTTTGGCTAACCAATTTAGAGACTTAGAACCAGCCAGCAGAGCTAAGTCCGTTTGGGCACTGATGTCCAAAAATTTTTGTTTTAATATTTCCTGTGCTGAGTGTCCACAAGATAATAAATAAGATGGGGAAAAGCCAAGCTGGTGCATTAGTTGGAACAGTTGGCATATCCAGGAATTTGAACGCTGGAGATCCAACTGTTCATCTAAGCAAAGTTTAGGGAGTCTTCCTGGGTCCATTTTGAGGATCCTTAGCCAGTAATTAAAAACTTTTATCAAAACCTGGCACTGAATAGAATGTGCCCCTGATTCTGCCCTCACTGCTTGAGCCGGAGTGTTCTTATCTGTTCCTAGTATCCTCCTTAAGAAGCAGCTCTGTGCCTGCTCCAAAAGTGGTACTTTCATCTGCCCCATAGGACAGAATAGGCATGATTTTAGCCTTATAAACTTTTAGAATAGGGGATATACTGGAGGGGTGGTTATAGTTTATCAATTTATAGAGTATATTAGAGTTGACCATAGCTCTCTGTTTGTTTCTTCTAAAATGATTTGTCCATTTCCCTGTGTTTGAAAAGGACAACCCTAGATATAAATAGGAGCTGACTTGTTCAATTGGGACTCCTTCCAGGAACCAATTGTATTTTTTGGACCTTTTCCCGAATACCACCATCTTAGATTTATCTTTGTTAATGGCTAAGTCATTATGGAAACAGTAATTAGCTAGGTTCTGTAAAAGCCGTCTCAAACCAACCTGCGAACGGGCTATCAGAACCATGTCATCGGCATAGAGGAGGACATTGAGAAATGTGTTGCCTATCTTGGGTGTATGGGCCATTGTTGAAGAAAGGAAATCTGGGATGTCATTAACATATAAGTTAAATAAAGTTGGAGCTAAAATACATCCCTGTCTAACTCCTTTATGCACATTAACTTTCTTGGTCAGCGCCCCACTGGCTCCAATACACACTTTGAGACAAGTATCTGTATGGAGGGCCTTGAGCAAATAAAGGAGTCTTGGCTCCATATTCAAATCTGCCAATTTGCTCCAAAGAATATCCCTGTTAATTGTATCAAACGCTGCTCTAAGATCTATAAACGCTGTGAAGAGTTGTTTTCCTTCAGACATATACTTTGTAATAAGGTGGTGTAAAATAAAACAATTATCCATTGTGGATCTTCCTGATCTAAAACCTGCTTGTTCTTCCACTAACAAGTTTTTATCAACAATCCAATCCTCAATTTTGCCTAACAGATGTTTTGTATACATTTTGGCCACAATGTCAATAAGGCTTATAGGTCTGTAGTTTTTAGGGTCTCCTTTGTCACCTTTTTTATATATGGGCACAATGATGGAAAGTTTCCATCCAGATGGAAAATGGCCTGTGTTGTCAATAAAGGTGAACAGACCAGCCAGGATAGGCGCCCACCAATCCACGTATGTCTTAAACATTTCTGGAGGAAGTAAATCTTCACCTGGAGCTTTATTTGATTTCGGGGACTGTATAATATTTGTAGTTTCAGCCACTGTAACTGGAGACCACTGGGGGAACTCTGCTAAAAGTAAGTGATTATTTGTTAGATTGTCTGTGAGTCCTTGACTGGGATCTTGGAAAAGTCTTGAGAAAAAATCCTCCCAAACTAAGGCTGGGATGGGGACATCTGAAGAAAATCTTCGTTCTTTCAACAGCCCGTTTACTGTGTTCCAAAAGAAGGCTGAATTCGGTCCCATGGCAGATAACTCCAGATCCGCCCATACCCTGACTGTATAATTAGCCTTCTTTTGTGACAGAAGCTTCTTATAGTCGCGTCTAAGAGCTAGCATCCTTGAGTGATTAGCTAAAGAAGGGTGGTATTGGGTCTGACACATGACAGATCTTAAGCGTTTCCTGGCCCTAACACAGTCATAATCGAACCAGGTAGATCTTGTAATCTGGGGTTTGCTGTGTGGAGACTCATCAATTAGAAACTTCCTTAATTGGGAACAGAGATTAGTAAAACCAAGAAGGGGTTCCTCTCTATCTACACTGCCTAACATTATTGTTCTATATTCTGGCATATTCTGCACAGAGGTCAGAAACTTGGCAATTGACTTGGTATCAACTTTGCTCCATTTGAGCCTCCTATCATGATCAACTTCCAGATTAGCCAACAGGTTTTCTACCCCAGGACTGCTAGGTCTGAGGTCTGAATAACCTTGAAAAGTAACAGTAACAGGTTGGTGATCACTGTCCTCTCTCATGTACACTTTAATATCTGAGAATAATCCAGTATTTTCAGAAGAGACACAGATATAGTCCAAAACACTGCTGGATGCTCTGGAGTGAAATGTAAATGGGTAAACAAAGCTGTCTGTTCTGCCACCCAATATCTGGAGATTACAGTTATACACTAAGGAAAGAAACCAGGAGCCTGCTTGGTTCCTTATCAAATCTCGAGAATGCCAAGATGTCTCATTTTGGAGGTAATGTGCTGGGATGAGCCCTTTGTGAACAAACTCTTGAAAAGAAGACCCTACTCTGGCATTGAAATCCCCCAGCAGGATTTTAATGGACCTAGGATATTTTAAATTTAATTCTAAAATTAAATTTTCCAGACCATCCCACAAGTCACCAGTAAAAGAAGGCGACGTAATTGGGGCCAGGTATACGTTCAAACATATTATGTGCAGTGATTTAAACTGGAGTTTTACCACTAATATATGATGCGGAGCTGAATCCAAGGTTAACTCCTCACTCTGCCAACCCAGGGTCTCATTCACTAGTACACTCAAGCCCCCTGAAGCCCTCCCTTTATTTTTATCTTTTCTCGCTGTCCTGGACCAGGATTTAAATCCTGATAGATTTGCCTGCTCATCTGCCGCAGTGAGCCATGTTTCTTGAAGTGCTATTATATGAAATTTAGTCAGGAAATCAATCAAGTTGCCATTGGCAACTCTATTTCTCCATCCTGCTATATTCCAGGTCAAGAAACGGATATTACTCTCGGGCCCAGTGCACTCACTTAGTCAGTCTAATGTGATTTCGTTCAATTGACCCGAGTGTTCAATATAAATACAACCATTATTCCCCAAACTGCTACTTTGTCTAGACTCTGTTCTACCCGATATAGGGCCACATCTATTCAGAGCCTTCGCAGGGGTTGAGTCTGTTCTTTGGACTAACTCAGCCAACTCCTGGGCCCATGTTTTCCCTACCGCCTCACTATATGGTTCGTAAGGTGGTACTCTAACAGGATATGGATCCAGCTCTATTTCGCAAGGACACTTGGCGCTCAACGCTTGATATGTTCTCTGGGGAGCTCCTTCCGTAAGGATGATCTCTTTAGATGACAGTGGGGCTGAGTTGGAAAAAACTTCTTTGTCCAGAGAGTCACTTAAACCCTGTATAAACTGAGGAATCTCAGACTGGCATCTTTTACTCGTAGACAAGTTGCAATTCAACAGCAGATCCAGGCTTTTGGGAGTTGCCTGTTGCTCTAGCACAGAGGAAGCTAAAAAATTGTCCTTATGTTTGTATTCCATAGTCTGGTTTTGTATTTCTGTGACATGCCCCTTTAAACTTCCTGCTTTCAGCTGCAGCTGTTTTACTCTTGAAACTAGAGGTAGTATAGCCTCATTGTGGAACATACAACTTGGAAAAATGCCTTTGGTAGCTAGTTTGGCTCTCGAGCGCAAAAGCCTTGTAGGTATACAGTCTGAGTAAAAACTTAATATAACTCTTGCTTGGTCACTGCCAAAAGTCAACATTTCCACTGTATGAAGATCTAAATGTTTCACTTCCATCTTTAGCAAAGCTTGCAAATGCCTCTTAGCAAGCTGTACAGTGTTCCAGGCGGGGACAATTCCTCTGTATTTACATAGTGCCAGACAGACTTTAGTGGAGGTAAGCACCAATTTTGCAGACTTTCCTATTTCATGGAATACCAGGGTAGTTTCCTTAAGAGGAGCTTTAACCAAAGCTGTTTCGCTTTTAGTCTGCTTCGTCAGCCTCTTCTCTTCCTGTTCTTTAATACTAGAGTCCATTTTACAGTTAAGTAACCTTAATTCCTTATATATATGCTCGACTGTTATAGCAATAAGTTGTAATATATTAGAACAGTCAGACTGATCCAGCAGTTCGGTAACCTCCACACCTTTCTCTTTACTAGTGCTATATGAGTCTTCAGTATTATTTACGTTTCCAAAAGGTTGTTCGTCTGCCTTATCTTTCTCATGTTCCTCGCTTTCATTTTTATTTCCAACTAAAGATGAAAAACGATTTGCAGTGGGAGCTTGAATATTACAAAAGTCAGCAATTTTGGCTTGTTTGGCTGTTGATTGAGAGTTTACCTCCCTATCTCTCTAGCGCTTCCTTCGCCCCATAATTGACCACTTAAATGTTTCTTATTTACAGCACTGAGTATTTAATTAATTAGTTTGCTCCAGCACAAAAAGAAAACTTTTAGGTTTGAGTTTAGATAAAGAAAGTTATCTGGCCTTAAGCGGAGCTCCTTGCTCTACTGAAATCAAGATACACTGCATCCACAGCATTTCCTTCATCCATCAAGCATATATCTCTTTCAAAAAAAAAAAAAGAGAGAGAGAGAGATCAGATTAGTCTGGTGTGACTTGTTTTTGAGAAACCATGCTGACTTTTAGTAATCATAGCATTGCTTTCTAAGTAATTACAAACTGTCTGCTTAATGATCTGCTCTAGAATCTTTCCGGGTATTTATGTCAGGCTGACTGGGTGATAATTATTTGGGTCCTCTTTTTTTGCTTTTTGAAGATGGGGACAACATTTGCCCTCCTCAAGTCTGCTGAGACTTCTCCTGTTCTCCAAGAATTCTCAAAGATTAATGCTAGTGATTCTGAAATTACTTCTGTCAGTTATTTTAATGCCCTTGGATGTAGTTCACCTGATCCTGGTGACTTGAGTTCATTAAGAGTGGCCAGGTATTCCTGTACTACCTCTTTACCTATTCTGTGCTGCATTTCTCCTATTACGTCATCTGTTCCATTTTCTCCAGGTTGAACATTGTTTTTCTGTTAGGAGAAGACTGAGGCAAATAAGATGTTGAGTAGTTCTGCCTTTTCTCTGTCCTCTGTTACCCCTTCTCCATCTTCTCCTTACAGCAGCTATCTCTTTGTTTTTCCTTTTGCTACAGACATACTCAAAAAAAGCCCTTTATTGTTTTTAACCTCTCTAGCAAGCCTGAGCTAATTCTGTACTTTAGCTTTTCTTAATTTTTCCCTATACTTGCTGGCTATTTGTTTGAATTCCTCTTTGAAGATTTTCCCCTTTTTCCATTTCTTGTACATGGCCCTTTTCAATCTTAGTTCAGTTGAAAGTTCTTCAGACATCCATCCTGGTTTTTTTTTTGACACCTCTCATTTTTCTTCCTCAGTGGAATTGTTTGAAACTGTGCCTTCAATATCTCACTTTTAATAAAAACTCCCATCCATCACAAACTCCTTTCTCTTTTAGTATGTCTGACAATGGGATGGGACCTAATATTTCTCTAAGTTTACCGAAATCAGCTTTCTTAAAGTCTAGAATGTGAATCTGACTATACTTGGGTTCCTCTTTCCACAGTATAACAAACTCCAGGAGAACATGGTCACTCTCACCTACAGATCCCGCCCTTCCACCCCATTAACCAGGTCATCACTGTTGGTTAGGATCAGGTCCAAAATAGGTGACCCCCTTATTGCCTCTTCTACCTTCTAGACAATGGAATTTTCTGCAAGACATGTGATGAATTTATTGGACCTGATATTCTTGGCAGAATTTGACTTCCAACAAATATCAGGATAGTTGAAATCTTCTAATACTATTATCTCTCTTTTTTCTGAATGTGCGGTCATCTGTTTTAGGAAGGCTTCATCTAAGTCTTCAGTCTGATGTTGGGGGTCTGTAGTAGACTCCCAAAATGACATTCTTGATTTTTCTCTCCCCTTTAATGGGGGAGAGAAAACCCAGATATTCTCAACTTGGCTTCTAGGATTTAAATCATGAATCTCTTCACAGATGTAAACATTCTTGACATGTAATGTTATTCGTCTTCTCTTCCTGTTTGGTCTGTTTCTCTGAAATAGATTGTACCCCTCTATTACTACATTCCAATCATGGGACTCATCACACCAGATTTCAGTGATGCCTATTATATCATAACTGCTTTACTGGGTTAAGAGTTCAAGTTCATCTTGTTCATTTCCCATGCTCTACACATTAGTGTAGAGATATCTAAGATCATGGGTCATTCTCCCTAGCAGGTTAAGGTTTTTCTCCTCTTGCAGTTGGGCTCTTGTACTATTCGCTCAGTTCTCGCAATAACATTTGGATCATTGTCTCTAACATGTTATGAACTCCCACCCTCAAGAAAACTGTTGCCCTGCCCCTCATAATTCAGTTCAAAGTCCTCCTGATCAGGTTTGTGAGCCTCTTAGCAAAAATGTTCCTTCCAACTGCTGTCAGGTGCAACCCATCACTTACCAGTAGCCCATCTTCATGAAACTACAGACCATGATCCAAGAAGCCAAATTGCTTCTGGTGGCACCATCTATGGAGCCAGTTGTCCACCTGCACTATTGTCCTCTCCATTCCTGGACCATGTCCTTTAACTGTTAACATAGATGAAATGAAAGCCTATGCCTCAAGTTCCTTCAGCTTCCTGCCCAGAGCCTCGTAATCGCTTGTAATATGCTGAAGGCTAAGCCTTGCCGTGTCATTGGTTCTCATATGGACCAAAAGGAAGGGGTAACAGTCAGTGGGCTTCACAAGTCTTGTCAGCCTCTCTGTGAAGGTGAATTTTTATAAAATGATGCATTGATAATATATGACGCCAGAAAAAAACGGGCTAGTCTGTATAAGGATGCTTCAAATATATGTTGGAAATCTGAATAGCACGTAGGGACATTTTATCATATGGATATATGAAAAAGCTAAAAAAAAAATTGCATTTAAATACTTCCTTTAAAGCAGAAGATTTGGAAGGTTAATATTCAGCTTAGACCTGAATTGTTTTGGGAGGACTGATGCGTGAGCAAATGGAAAGGAAATACTGAAGACAACTGCAATACATGACCCATGGCTGTAAGATGAACACACAAAATTGGAAGAGTGAATTTACACCAAAAACTGGCTGTTAAAATTGAATAATTTAACCGAAATGGACAAATTTTTTATCAGAGAAAAATAACTGGTGACATTTTTGAAAGATTGGGAACCCCTGATTGCCTTTTGCCAGTCAAGAATAGTAATATGTTTTGAAAATTAGTAGGTTTGAATTACTGGAAGAACTGCATGAAATATCCATTAGTTAGCTAGAGAAGTAAGATTTTATTTATGAAGACTATAACCACTCTAAAGAAAGTCAGAAGTCGTAACTTTTCTTCTTTATCTTCAACTCTCCTTTTTTTCTTTGATTCTTTTCTCTATTTTTCTTTTTGTTTTTCTCCGTTTTTCTTTTTCGTTTACATATAATTTTTAAAGTAGTTGGAAATTTTTAATAAAAATACTTTTTTTAAAAAAAACTCATGGTTTTAGGAAAGGAAAGGAAAGGAAAGGAAAAAATAAAATCCGGCTAGTGGACTGATGGAAACAAACATGTGGAGATGAACATAATGTCCAGTCAAGACTATGGGCACAAAGATGTTGTGCAGATTGGAAGACAGCTGGATCTTAAATGACTCAAAATCAACTTATGATACATTTAACACATAGCAGGCAGCTTAGAATATCTCTGTTTTTAAACTCACAAGGAAGTATCTGTGGCCCTAATGACCACTTTACCTGGTGGTCTTTTGTTGTTGCTGTTGTTGTTGGTTTGTTGTTAACTAAACCCATCACAACAAAAAGAGTGCTATGAGTGTTCTTTTTCTTCTTTGAAGTCACCACTGGTGGCAGGAGATTTTAGAAAAATATCTCAGTGGAAGAGGGACGCTCTTTGAGCACTGTGGTCCTGATCTGCATCAGGGGTAATCTAGATCCGGGCCATGGGAGACAACTAAAGTGTGATGGCTCATTTGTATAAACAGACACAAGAGGTTAAGTTAATTATCAATGCAATGCATTTCTCACATCAAATACCAATTGCAAAAGTATTAAAAAAGTAGTGGGGTTTTAGAAATTAAAAAAAGTCATCTTTATTCTGAGAAATATTTTTTTCTGAAGATTTTTGTCCAAAAATAGTTCAAGTGGCTTATTATTTTTTAAACCAGAATTTGGAAGGAGATTCATATTTATTTTAAAAAGTCATATAAATTGAGTTTGGCCGCAAACATTCCAGTAGAGGTCAGTATATGAACACTTTCACTGCGCAACTCAGTAGTTTCATTTTGTTACTCAGCTTGACGTAGGCGATATTTAGCACTAGGAGAAAAAATGCAGGCTGCTATACTTTTATTTTTGTTTAAGTCTCACAATGAAAGAAAACCTTTGGTGGCTGGGGTTGGGGGTGAATTTGGAGGTAGACTCGAATTCAAAAAGTGATTCAGTTTGCTGCTGTACATACCTAATTGGTATCTGTCTATTTTCCCAAAGCACAATTTCTGAGGAATTTCAAACTCACCAGAATGTTTGTGTAGCCTGAGTGGGAAGTCAAATGCTTCCTTTTGCACCCAAATGTTTACGAATATCTCATGTAGTGTTCTGGGTTGCAGTGAGGGGCCTAAATCCATTTATAGTAAATCAATAGCTGAATGGTAAAATGACACCTGTAAAAACCCCATTGATTCAATGGGTCTACTAAATCTGGGAGCAGCAAATGTATTTGCTGTTGTTCTTCATTGTTCTCATTCTTGTTGTGTGCTTTCAAGTCATTTCTAACTTATGGGGACCTGAAGGTGAACTTATCTTTTGTTTGTTTATTTGCAAGATTTGTTCAAGGGGGGGGGGGTATCCTTGCCTCTCTCTGAGACTGAGAGAGTGTGACTTGCCCAAGGTCACCCAGTGGATTTCCATCCTAGTGGAATTTGAACTTTGGTCTCCAGAGTCATAGTCCAGCACTCAAACCACTATAGCACACTAGCTCCTGCAAACTGATTTAGATAGAGGTATTTAAGATATATTTAGATAACTCTTTTTTGTTATTTCTGTAATTCTTTCACAGTGGGAACATGAATAGCCCAATTCTTAGTAATAGACACTAATTAAAATAAATTAATATGAAAAAAAGGGGCAACCTAATTACATTTTAAAAAACTAAAGTAGTTGACTTAACTATATTTGGGGATGAATAGAATTCCAGAATTCCAGAATTAAGTTCATGAAACATATTCCGAGTAGTTGTGTTAGTTAGGCAGCAAAATACAACAAAATCGAAAATCCATAAAACAGCAGTACCTTTATTGGCAAACCAAAAGGCACAAAATGCATCATGCAACTTTCAAAGGCTCTTTCCTCGCCTTACGTTATCTCAGAGCTTTCCAAACTGTGTGTCGCGACACATTAGTGTGTCGGCTGCAGTGTGTAGGCGTGTTGCTGCTGCCCTGGGCTGAGAAGGACCCCGGTGAGGGCAGCAGTTAGCTAGTTTAACCTCTGGTTTGCTAGTAACTACAGACACATAACATAAATTGTAATACCAACATGTATGGGGGACACAACATATCTCATGAAAACCTTTCATTCATATTTTTGAAAATATACGATTTATGATTTATTAATTAATTTATTTGTAATACGTAAAACTGAAGTACTGCGTTGCGAAATGATGCATGTCTAAAGTGTGTGTCATCAACATGAAAAGTTTGGAAAGCTCTGCCTTATTTCATCATCCTCTGTTTGCGATCGGGGCAGTGCCTTTGGTGGGAAGGGAATGCGACAGGAATGCTCCCCTCTGAATTGGACTGGCTCCCTGCGGAAGGAAGCTCAAGGGACCTCGTCTTTCTTCTGCAGCACAGCCAGGCACTTTCCCATGCTGCACTGGGGCAAGAAGCACCTCCATCATGCTTCCGGGCCTTTCGCAGGGCAGGTAAGCATAGAGTGTCATGCAATTGGGGTCATTGATGGAGAAAGTCCATCAATGATTTACCCCACTATCGCACTGGCTGGTGAGGGGAGAAGAATGGGACTGCAACGACATCTTGCAGAACGACATCTTGCAGAAGTCTTGTCATGATCCCACTCCTCTCCAGTCCCCATGCCAGGATGCCATGTCCATGCGGAAAAGGCCAAGTCTCTCAGGGCCCAAAAATTACAATGTTTGTGTCACAAAATCTGAGCCACTTACTAAGAGAGTAGTTCCGACAGGATGAACTGTGAAGGGTTTTTGAAGGGCTATAAGATCTGGAAAACACTGGAAAGTAGTAGAAACATTTGTAATCTATGCCAAGTAAAAACCAAGGAGGGATAGGAGGAAGAAACACAACTTCAGACAACTTTCTCCTTTATTTTACAGAATAGTTTTTGGCCTGATACCAATTGTTAAGATTGAATTAGTGTAGATCTATTGAATTGACTGCTGAATGGTTAATCAACATAGGTAATTCCATAGAAATAGTGGCATTAGCAATTGGATTTTGGCAATAGTCTTAAAGATACATCTATCCAAACATCCTAAGTTATTCAAATTCTATTGCACAAATGTCAGATTGCTTTCAATTTACCAAAGATATTAGATATTCCTTGAGATGCATTTGTATGAACCTGTTAAGGTTTGATATATTTTCATTACCCAGCAGCATTGGAATGAAAAAGCTAGAATCATCACAAACATGACTTATTAAACCGTAAGACACATGGCTATGAATTTGATTTTGAAATGTGTTTATTTGATGTAAAAAAAATGTGATTAGAATGCCAGACTGGAGCTTAGGAAGTTCAGGTTCAAGAGCCATAATACTGAGTGACCTGGGCCACTCTCTTATCTTTCAGCTTGATTCACTACACACAGTTGTTATAAAGATAAATTAGGGAGAAGAAAGCCATATATTCGAGCTCATTGGAGTTAAGATGGGTTATAAATGTAAATAGTAAATAGCTTTGTAAATAAATATTTTTCTCTAAACAAGGTTTTTTTCTCCCACAAAGCAACTTCAAGAGGACTTAAGTGCTGTAATAATTGCAAAGATGCCCCACTATGTCTAAATGATGATTTTAAAAATGCCATAGATCCAGTTAATTATTATTGCCTTCCAGGACCTGTCTTCAGTCCTGAATAAGGAGAAAGGCAGGACATAAATCAAATACAATAATGAAGAAATAAATGCAAATGACTTTAGCTCACAATCTGCCTATGATAATTCAATTCCAAGATTAAAAGATTTTAAATCAACAAGTTGCAAGGGCAGCTTGGAAAGAATGGTCATCTTTGACTCTATGTACGTGTATGTTCTACAGAAGACACTACATACAGGTTTCTCATCTATCCAATAAAACTGTATTTTGACGTTCTTAACTCTCAACTTTTGCTTGAAATCCATGTGGGAATCAGATAAAGAAAGGTGAAAAGTAAGGAGATGAAATTAAATGGGAAAGCGAAAGGGAATTTTGTGCGTTGGATAAGAAATGGAGTTATCAAAAATTCATGTAGCTATTCCTTGGGGTGGGTGATAAAAACATAGACTGCATTTTTTCAGTGTCATTCTTATAAGACTTTTATAGGGATAGGCCAACTGAATCTTCAAATCCTCAAATCCTTGGGAAGGATTTGAGATTCGCAAATCCGAATCCCTGTGCCAAAATAGGCAAACTGAATCTTTCGAATCTGCCACTCAAATAGTTTGTTGGAGACCAGGACGCCTGAAAACCTGGGAGACCAGGATACCTGAAAACTTGGGAGACCAGACACATAAGGGGAGATGGCAAGCAGGTGAGCTTTCCCTTGCAGTAATAATGGCCTTTGCTAACAATTTCAGAAATTACATCTGGGGTTGTATTCTAAGATATTTAAATTGGACATTTAATATTTAAGTTCAGCACTTGACTGGAAGGTACAGTCTTCTCGAGATTTCAAGGACAGCTGAAAGATTCCTTTGCATAGCTCCCTTGCAAACCTCTTTCAGACACAATTTTGGGGTTTGTAGTTTTACCAGGTGTCACAGCCTTCTCTGCCAAAGTCTGCTGGTGCATCATCAAACTACAAAGCCCAGGATGCCAGAAGGAGCTATGGAAAGAAAAGCCAGTTTTGACCTGGATTATCTCTCTACTGTAGTATGTGGCCCTGTTTACACAGGCAGGAAAATGTGGCATTAATCCATATTTTCCTGCCTGTGCAGAAAGGGCCTTCATGTCATTTTCAATCTGGGGAGATCCTGAGGCAAAACTAGGACAATTGTCCTGGCCAGACTTCTTCAGAGGGAGGTTTGCCTTTGCCTAGGCTTTTGCTAAGGCTGAGAGAGTGTATCTTGCCCAAGATTATCCTCCTTTCCCTTGCTTTTTAAACCCTTAAAAAAATAAAGATTTGAAAGATTTGAGATTCGTGATGTTCATGGATTCCCAGAACCTTCCAGGAATTCAGATCTGGATTCGGATTCGGATTCGGATATTTCTGGATTCGTCCCATCCCCAGACTTTTAGTACAGGCATTTAATTTAAATCTAAACAACAATTTAGCATACATTTTTAGTTAAAAGAATTCCCTTTCTAATGCAAATATAATTGACATAGGCCATTTCCACCCTACACTGTTATAGTGCTATCATTCCAATTTCAACATTCTGTGGAATCCTGGGGTTTGCAGTTTTGGGAGGGGCATTTATAATTCTCAGCCAGAGAGCAATTTGGCCTCAGTAAACTACAAACCTCAGAATTTCCCAGGATGTTGAAAGTGGAATAATAGCACTAGAACAATGTAGGGCAGAAATTGCCTTAGATTTTTTTTATCTCAGTTAACAATTAGCTAAACCAATGTACAGCATTTCACAAGAAATTCTATAAGCTGCTTTGCTAAGTTGAATCACATTCCTATGCTACTCATTACAGCTTTTTTAGGTTATATGTTGCTTGTACTAGTTCTTCTGCCTGCTACTACACAATCATTAGCAGAAAAACACCAATTCTTGCAGTATTTCT
Source organism: Cyclura pinguis (assembly GCA_030412105.1). Lineage (NCBI taxonomy): Eukaryota > Metazoa > Chordata > Lepidosauria > Squamata > Iguanidae > Cyclura > Cyclura pinguis. The sequence goes on from CM059599.1 coordinate 210,271,583, forward strand.
TCTAGCACAGTATTGGAGATAACCCATACTCTCATTTCTCCTTTGGGCTGAAAAACTGATCTTGTATTTTCAAAGTACAGCATAATTCAAACTGGAGAGGTAGTCTATAGAAAATTGTAGACTCCTTACTCTTGCAGAAAAAGAAGGTTTGTTTTGATCTTCTTCTCCTCACCCAAGCTGTCATAGATAAGGATATAAACATGCATACTGCTCTTGGGCCACTGGGTGACAGCAGGCGGTATTTTCCTTTGAAGAAGGAAGAAACTGCTCATCCCTCCCAATCTTCCTTTTGCCATCAAAGCAACTGGGCAGAGGAAATGGCCACCAAAATTGATTTAGGATAGAACAACTGCAAGATGATACAGTCCTTGCTCAAACTGTACGAGAAGAGCCGACACACCCAAGTGAGAGTAGATGTATAGCTGCAGCAATTATATCATCATGGCAGCTTCAAAAAGAGGCACCATGATTACAGCTACCATCAGAGCTGGGTGTCAGCCCACCACCATCATGCTGAAATGATGGTCCACACAATGTTCTAAAGTGATACTGACCAGTTTTCTATTAAAGTCAGAGATGACTAGTCAACCTTGGGGAACCCTTCCAACACATAGGTTGTATGATTCTGCAGTGACATGAACAGAGAAACATGAGGTCCAAGAATAGGAAATTGCATAAGGCTGCTAAAACTGATACATGATTCCAAGTGGCCCAGTTGAAGTGGGTTATGTTCTGAAGGTAGATAGTTTACACAACTTTCAGCAAGTGCCAGGTGACATTGAGAGATTAAAATAAAACTGTCATGTAGTAGCCAAGTAGAATTGCTTTCTTTGATTAGCAACCTTCAATGGTTTCAACTGAAGCTGCAAAACAGTATGCTATAGGACTAGGAAGCTCAATAAATATGACATGGGATAATAATGGGGCATTGCACAATGGGATGTAATGTCTTTTTATAAAATTGCCATATGGATAGCATAGCAAGCAGGATTCAAATGATGGTGTTTCAGCAAAAGTGCAGCTTATATCTGGCATTAATCTGTTACAATGGCATTGTAAATTACAGACAAACCAGTTTTAATTATTTGTTTCATATGACCTTTTCAGGGTGCTACTGCAGTAACATTAGCACACATCTCTTTGGAACTAGAGTCAAATCTGCACAAGTGAACAAAAGATGAAGTGATGTAGTGTAGACATGACTTCATCCACAAACATTAGCTGGCATGAGACACTTGACTAGAAGTTGAATGTTTTCAGAAAATATGACACAAACAATAGCATAATCACATTTTGTTCCTGCATTTTATTACAATGATGCTTAATGTTTGTGCAGTTGTTTCCATTGTAAATCTTGTTTTTGAACATTGCATAACTCTCATAAATGTTTTCTCCAGCCTAACATGTGGCACATAATGATTTACATAAGGACCAAATTATTATGTATACCTTGGTTCATTTAAGTGACTCTGACATTAACTTGAGGGAAAATATTAGCATTTTAACCCTTCCACAATTCTCCGTATCTCATTTATAATTTGTATGTATGTATGTACATATAAACAAAGATAGGACTTAGCATTGTTGTTTCTGAAAAGTCACTAACAAGATTATAGCACCATGGCTAGAGTTCAGTTTTGACAGGACTACTGTGATATTTGGAAATTATCTTTCTACCAGAGCTCTGCATATACCACAAGCACATTTTAAAATGGCACAACCACTCTAAGTTGGATAAACTCTCTGTTTAGTTCAACAATCTCTCTTCTATTAGTGGCTAATGAAATTCCATTATGAAATCTATAAGAAAGCCACAATAATACTGATACTCCCTATTAGCGGTGAATATTTGGCATCCAGTGGGTTATTGCAGGTGATTGGTATTTTAGCAATTCAGAGCACATGGCTGCTGAAAGACTATGCCTCTGTGCATCACTCCCACTGTAAAGAGATATGTGAGTATACTTCCATATGGGTACCACAGAAGTGTCAAGGGGACAGGAAGGGGGCCAAACAAAGAATTGGAACAAAAGCCTACCTACCACCAAACCCATAAGCCAGCATGCTTGGAGGTTTGGCGTGTTCACTACCCTCATGTTAATAGACACTCTGGGAACAAAGTAGTGTCAAGCACAGGAGTCTTCAGCTGTAAGGGATTGGGAGTAAGTGGTGTGCCCTGCTCTCATGGGAACTTGGGAGAGAAACTGGGTTAAGAGAAAGATGCATGTCCTCCCAGTTTTATCACTCTCCTCCCTCCCCCCCCAAAAACCACACATCCATCCCTTAAGAAATAAAAGTATCCTGTACTATAGCAGCAAAATCCAAAACCCACAAAACAGTGTCATCTTTATTGGTCAACCAAAATGCACAAAATACATCATCCAAACTTTCAAAGCTTCAGGAGCTTCTTGCTCAAGGAAAGATGTTAATTCTTCTCATACAGGAGAAGAAAAGTGGTAATGTTAGAGTCACACAGATTTTGTCTCAGATGTTACTTCTGTTGTCAGTTTAGATGATCTGGGGGGATCTCAATGCAGGCAAAGGCCACTCCCCTTCTTGGCCATGTTGGCCACTCCTCTTCTTGGCTATGTTGGGACTAGGGACAAAGAGCAATAAAAGACAGGTAATAAAATTTCAAATCCATTAAAAACAGCAAAGTAACTGTGCCATGACACACATCTGCCAAGGCCACTCACTGATCTTTTCAGGGGAGACGACTCTCTTTTCACTTCTGAAAGACTCTGGGGGGATGGATTGGCCTCAGAGGGCACACAGCCTCTCCCAAACCCAGCTGTGGGGTTTGTAGTTTACTGAGGCCAAAGAGCTCTCTGGCTGAGAATTACAAAGGCCCCTCCCTAAACTGCAAGCCCCAGGATTCCATAGGATGTTGAAAGGGGAATAATAGCACTATAACAGTGTTGGGCAAAAAGGCCTTTAGTTCCACTGATTCACTTAGTAGTATGTATTGGATTTTGGCCCAAGGATCTATATATTTTCTGGTTTTGAAATTGCATAACTACAGTATCACATGAAAAAACAAACAAAAATCTCAAAACCCTAACAAAATTGAAGTGAAAGACTATGCCTCTGTGCATTACTCCCTCAGGAAATTGAACTGATGATGACAGCATACGGTAAGGAGGTGTTCCATGGGTTCTTATTTAATGTTTCTAAGAAATAATTTCTTTGGTTTCTGCTATCTCCTTACTTAAATCAGACAGGGACCTCATTTTGCAAAAACATTGATTCTTTTATCCTCCCCCCTCTATACCACTTTTGGAGAAATCCATGAAATAGGTGTAAATGTTTGCCCATTATGAAGGGGAATTAGTTGCTGAGTTTAACTGGGTGATGATCCTGTCTTCTCATTCTGCACTGGAGGCTTAATTCTCCCTCACTTGGCATACTGGAAATTTTTCCTATCTTACTGTCCTGTCCTGCAAACCATCACCAAATTTTGTTTGTAATACAGTGATGTACTATCTCTCTGGCCACATCCCTAATCCCAGTGACTTGGACTGCACTGTTGGAGGAAAGAACATGGTGCTGGAGAAGCACAAAAGAGGCAAAGAGAGGAAACTTTAAACAAGTATCAAAAAAATCCTGGGAAAATCTGTTGTAGCATTTGGGAATGTACGCCAATCCCCCAACATTCCTTTCATATCAAACATTTTTAAAATATAACATTTTATTGGAGCCTTATCCAGTAGAAGCTGGTAGCTGGTCAAACTACTTTCCTTTTGCAAGGCAACAGCCTTTTAAATGGTTTCATCATGTAATCGTTATATACTTTATGGGAGTAAAGGGTACAGCCCTCTTTGAACCTACCAGCATAAGCTGTCAACCATCATTAGTCTCCAGTTAGAATAGCAGTTTTACTTGACACAAAAAATGTTTCCATCTCGAGCACTTCCTGCCATTCTCTATCTCATAAAGAGAGAATCTTGACAATGTTGCTTTCTTTCCCCTGTGCCTTCTTATCTTACCCCACTCAGCTTTCACCCAAAGCAGTGTGAGTACTGTGGCCCTCCAGATGTTTTTGGCCCATAACTGCCACCCGCCTTAACCACCACAGCCAATGCTAAAAGGTTATGGGAGCTACAGTCCAAAAACACAGTTTTGCCTAAAGGAAAGATTAGGACTCTCTAAGCAAAATTTCAGCCCCCAAAGCTGGTATACTGTACTTCTTGGATGCTATGCTATTTTTCATTATGACAAGTCAGATAATCTGTTCAGAAAGTGTGAACTTCTGCCTCTTCCAGCTCTTGACAGTACCTGCTGTTTTGCCATGGCTGGCTCCCTCGCTAAGCACAGTCTGAGATAACAGGTACAATGGCACTCCTACTGCATTATTTCTCCTGAATCTCCTGACCCTGATCTGGGAGCAGACCTGCACCTCCATGAACCTCCCAAGATCTGAAGACTGGTCAGAGACATCTGGCTCATGTACCTGCCAGTAAGATCTCTTAGGCTGGCAGGCCAAAGAAACAGGGCCTTCTCTAGGGGAACACCATCCTTATGGATTGTTGTACCCTGACATGTATACCATAGCTCCCTCCATGTTGTTAAATGGGCCTTTAAAGACCTGCTGCTCTAAGCTGCTTTTTAATGCTGCTGTATTGTTCTGGGTTTTAAAATGTTATACAGATCGCTTGTATTCTTATTTTATTATTTTAAAGCTTTATTCTTCAGAAAGCTTTGACTCAGAGGGCATTTTTTAAAATTTTAAGTGCATATAATGTTTTTCCCTCTGTTGAAGGACAGAGCCACATGCCACAAGGTCTGTTCTGCACACCCTAAAAGATTGTTGCTCTCAGGAGAAGAGCAGGATGTTTCCCATTGCCAGTGTTGAAGTAAGACTGAACTTCCAGTCTCATAATCTTCTGTAGGTGAGGCGGGGGTGCACTTTCTTGTCCATTGACTCAGGCAGAAAAATGTCCTAGGCCAGAATTTCCTGAATGAGTGTCCCTGTACATCTCATGAATCTGTTCTGAAAACATAATGATTTACTGCACTTATATCCAAGGACTATATTCTGCCACATTCAAGCTAGCTAGACAAGTAGTGTAGAGCTGGTGGACTTTTTGCTAGGGAAGACTGTGAAAATGATAGACATATCAATCTTATAAAATTTGTTTCCAAAATCTATGCTAGATTTCTTTTTCAACAGATTAGATATTTGGGTAGTTTTTAATGACTTTGAGGGAAGAACAGGAAGGGTTCAATGGTGGATTTTCAACACTTGGTCCATTTCTGCATGACACTGCAATCCCACAATGGGGATGGGATGGCAGCAATCCGTGGGTCGTGCTTTCGCATGTTGTTGCGGTTCTGCAGCCAGCACATCCTCATGTGTTGTAATCGCAGGATATTTGCTTAATGGAAAAAATCCATTAAGTGCCCATGATCGCACAACATTCCTATCACCTCTGGCCATGCAGAAGGGGTGAAAGTGTGATCTCGCACTTCCTTTCCCAGCGCAGTAGGGGAGTGTTTCCGTCAAGCTCCCATCCTGGCAAAGGTGCTACCAGGATTGTAACAGGATGTTGGAGGGAACCGGTCAAGTATGGAAATGGCCTTGATCTTTGTTTCAGTCTACACTATTTTCAGAGACAAATATGCAGTTTGTATCTTAAGTGTCTTATCTGTCTAGAGGGAAGTGAACACAGGTGAGGTGCAATGTATCAGCTCTATTAAACTGTCATTTATCAGTGGACATTCTCTAACTAAGTATATTAAATGCAATACCACTAAAGCCTGCCAAATATATTTGACTAGTGATCTCTGTGCACCTGTTGCTCTATTAAACATCCTCCAAGTTACTAAAAAACCTGTCACTTGGACATTTAAAGTTACCCTAATTAAAATCTACTTAAACCCAAAGAACGATTTCAGTTTTCCCACCCTTGCCTCAAGAAACAGTAGGGTAAAATTAAATATATTAATATTTAAGCGTTAATTTCTGGACTTCAAACTTTTCAACTGAAAGTTTAATGGGCATGTAGGAATACATTAGTCACACGTTTTGGTGTACTACAGTCTCCAGGATGCAAAGAAAAATAGATATTGTGAAACTTCATTTTGATTTCACCTTAATTGTCTGAAAATTGGCTTCATTTTTAGTTTTTTAAGTAGAACAACATCTATTGTAATTAACATTTTAAATGCTACTGCTTACACCCATTTTTTTTTGCAATACACACACACACACACACACACACACACACACGCTCTTTGAAATTAGCAGAAATTACAATATAGGAAAAAGAAACAGAAAAAAATCATTATTCCCCCCCCATTAGACAAGAGGATTAAATCTGAAAGAGAAATAGAAATCAGTATTCTATTATGTAATTAAATATTACATGTATTTCAAGTCACCATACACAAAACTTTATAAAATGTATTTCATTTTTATATGGGCTACAGAGTTTAACTTATGCCAGGGTGGGTAATATTGACCCTCCAAATGGTCATAGTCTAGAACTTCCACAAGCCTTACCCAGCATAGCCAATAGTAAAGGATTATAGAAGCTATTATGCAAAATCACCTGGAAGGTCACAAGTGCCCACTCCAATTTACAAAAAGCCTTGTAAGCTGATATGTAGGCAAGGCATTTGCTTTTCTACTGAGCAAAGACATAATGAATACAAACAATATGGTCTACAGATAAGAGAAGCCAAAGTAATCATATTGTAATCATTTGTATCCTGATCCTAAACTTGTTCAGCCTAACTGAACATGAATGATCTAAGTATGGAAATAGCATTCTGTACATGAACTTGCTCTGTACCAGGGGTGGGCAAGGTTCCACCCTTCGAATGACATTGGACTGCAGCTCCCATCAGTCTCAGTTAGCATACCCAATAGGGAAGAATGCTAACCTGGAGAACAGCGTTTTGCCACCAGCCCACTGTACGCTATCCAGAGACAGAAGGGTGCGCTGGATAAGATAACTTCCCTGTCCAAGAGGTGACCTCTTTCGGGGTTAAGTCAGTAATGTATCCCTTGGTCACTGACATGGTCAAATCAACAACCTCAACCACCTGTTTAAATCAGATGAAGATGCTGAATCCATTCCCACCTCCGAACAGGTGGCCTGGGCTATCAGTGCTGGCCACACCAACCAGATGTTCGGAGGGGTTGTGTACACAAACACTCTCAGGTTCAACCATCACATGCCTAGTCTGCACTGGATTCAAGGCTTTGTGAATAGTCCATATAATGTGTTTAGGACTGCGATTTCTCATAAAGCAAATATGTTTAAAAACTTATGCATAATGAAACAAATTTTTAAAAATTAGCTATGTAATGTGATTACTATTCATATGTAATACTGAGCTAAAATTCTTTTAATCAATAGTCATTTTTTTAAATCGATACTGTGAAACATAACATTTGGGAAGAATTTTTATTTGACAGTGAATGTCTTTCAAAATTGTAAATATTTTATGTTTCAATTATTGGCTACCCTTTTTGGACATGATACATAGATTGATTCAGAATAAAAGAAGCAGCTGATTCACATTTAAGAATGGTAACACTGTCTTTTGATACGGCTGGCCATACTCCTTGGAAATATTTCAGCTTGTGAGGAGATACCCTCGGTGGAACAGTCAGAAAATCAGCTTAGCGTTGGCAGCAACAAAATAAGATCTAGCAACTTATGACGGACATGGCTTTAACATCTGACAGCTAGATTCATTGTTGGTTTAACAGCCAATCACCACTTTTGACGACACAAGCTAATGAAGGGTTGGAATATAAAAAGCCCTCTTGGAATATACAAGATTCACCAGAGTGGTGAGTTGTCTCAGATTGCATTTGCCTTCAGTGATTCACAGAGTACTGAAAGATTAGAAAAAGAAGTAGGGAGAAAAAGGAAAGAAGGAAAAGGACTCCAGTGAATGTGAGACAATGCAAAAGTTTAAAAGGTATATTTATATTTATCTTTTCATGCTAATCATACCTGGTCCAGTGGATCCAAATGAAAGCAACCAGGCAAATGAGAATATAGAGAAAGATGGACTGTGCAATGCATGCACATGGAGGCAAAGTACAAAATCTTCAAGAATCGAAGCTATAAAAATACAGATCCTCAGTAAACTCCGTCTGGAACAAGCACCTAACATTAGTCGGGATGCTATACGGCAACTTCTACCTAGAGCTCCTCCAGTACAAGAACTGATTGATCAATATGATGTCCAGAGAGATGACAGCAGTGATGGTTCTTTGGAAGATGATGATTATCATGCAACAACTGAAACTATTATTACAATGCCGACCGAGTGTAAGTACTCTATTGCTTTATAAATTATTCTCCCGGTAAACACTGGGTTTTGTGTTAAAGACCAACAATCTCTTTGGACTATCCTTTTAAAATCTGATTTTGGAAGCGTTGAACAGGGAGGAGAAAATTATATTTTCAAGACTCTGAATTGTGGTATTTTTCGTTGGTGTATACATGTGTGTATTTGTGTGTGCATCTGTGCATTTGTGCATGTGTGGTTATAATATACAATTTAATGAGAAGAATATATGAGAAGAACTCCCATGAATATTCATTGCTGGTAGTTACAGATGTATAAATATGACAGTTAATAAACCTCACTGTTTCAGTACTGTAACAAAACATTTGTACTGAAGTATGAGCAAAAAAATATAACAAAAAAGATGATGTACTAGTTTACACCAGCAATCTTTCTAAAGATGTATATTTTTGAGGATTTCTTGAAAATTGAGGGAAGAGGATATAATCAACAATGTTAAACATTTAGTTGCAGTACACTTATATACCAAATGTTCAATATACAGAGAAATAGATTTAAGCTGTGAAAAATATGAAGAAGGAACTTCCCAATCCTCAGTTCTGCACTTGTTAATTCTTTTTTCACATGCACTGTTTCCCTGATCTCCTGTTGGTTTGACATCTTGTTTTTAAGAAGGATTCTTGTTTCTCCTTCAACCTTGCCAATTCAAGATAATATAATCCATGTGATGACATCACAGGGCCACAAAGCCAATTAGATTTGGTCACATGGTGATGTTAGTGAAAGCAAAAACGTCACAATGCTCTCATCCTGAAGCCAGGATCCAGCTCTAGTTGTACATGAAATTACTTTGGAACGAATGTTCAAACATGTATCATATTCAGAGCAATTCAGTATGGACAGACAACGCTATGGTTTCGCTATGGTGTGCTGCAGCATTTTCTGCAGAGGAAATGTGGCAAAACAGGGAGATTTGGTCCAGAATTCAGCCCATACATCCCTCTCTTTAGAAAACCTTGCATGCCTTTCTATATTTCCACAAACTAGGAACATTTTGAGATTATTAGCCTTTTTTGAGAATTGCAAACATTTTCTCAACATCTGTACTCAGCTCTATTTTCCTAGTCTTGTCCACAGTTATTAAAGAACACAACCTATATATTTTAAATGACCAAATGATGAAACCAGAATTTACTACCATAAATGCTCATTAACTGCCAGTAGTACTATTTTTAGTATTAATAATGTTAATGCATACTTGCCAATTCTATTAGTTGTGCTATGAAGGACTGAAGGCATTTACTGAATGAGCAGATTCTTAGTTATCTTCTTAGTGCTAAGCATCTGCCCTGGGCTCGTATCAAGTATCTTTTGCACAGATAATATTATAGTATCTTATGTGCTTCATTATCTAAAGTATTTGGTTGTAGCAGCTGTTTTCAGAATAACACTTGGAGTGACGATGGAATAATGTAAAATGGAAAGCTGTGACTTGGATTTGCTCTTCGCAGCAGTGGCATAGCTCTAAGTCTAGTCAACAATGATCTTATGATGCTTTAGCTGTGGATTTCTGTACTGTCAGGGTGTTGGACTAGATGTCCATTGGGGTATCTCTCAACTCTATAGTATAATATAAGAGACGATTCTGTTATTCTATATTAAAAGACCAACACATTTTATTTGGCCCGAGCTTTTGTGGACTGTAGCTCAGTTCAATAGAACTTTTGTTGTTTTCACTGCAGTAGATTAATGTGGTTACCCTCCCCGGAATTTATTTTACCTGTATACAGTAATATACATATTCATGCAAGTAAATCTGATTACAAATGTTCAGAAGAACTTTGATAGCTATTTTTTAAAAAAGCAAGCACTCCTAGACAATTTGAAATACAATGCTGTACATGCTTACTCAGAAGTAAATCTTATTAAATTCAATGTAATTTAATTCCAAGCTGTGAAGATAGGATTGGAATTTGAATACGCAGTTGACTTAAAGGGTTACTGCTTCAGTGCAGCAGTGTCTTTCAGTATGGGTGCTCTGATCTAGGTGGAATGGTGTGCACCTTCCCTGTCTACAGCCACATATGAATTTACCTCAGTTAGGGGAAAAGTGGATGCAGAGAATGGGATGAAAGTGTACATGTCTTGCTTATATTGCAGTCTCTGGGAAAAGCAACACACACAGGAGTTCTTTGTGAGCACCTGAATGTTAGAATACATTAAGCTGTCATACTACCTTACACTACAAATATGGAGAGTTTATAAGTATCTAACACGTTATATAACTTCACTGTATGCTAAAATTAGTTTTCCTATATGCTGCAATTTCTGCTCTCATAAACAAGGTCTAACATGACAAATTAAAAATCAAGACATTAAAACAAAGTTATTAACGTGTTTTATTCTAATTTTTTTAAAAAAGGCCATTTGATTTCTGTTATAACCAATTTATAGCTCCGTTTGTATGATAAAGTGGATAGATCGCTAAATGGAAATAACAGGCAACCACAGAAGTTACATGTGTGGTTGCCATTCTTTCTCCTCTTATAAATACATTTTAGGAGCTGGCCTAGTAAGATGTTACATGTCACAGTCTTTTTCAGGCTGAGTACATTTGTACAGTGTGTTCAATATCCCTGGTGATTTTGACTGGGGCAGGGGAGTTTATTTCAGAGAGTGATTTGTGCAGCTGGTCAGCTAGTATAACTACACAGACTTCCAGAGATTCCCTGAGTGTATTCCTTTACAATTTGTATCCTTCTTAAAGTCAATAATAATTATTTAATTTCAATCTGAAATTTTCAGCAGAAATCAATATAACAATCTGAAACATGCTATCAATATGAAGCCCTGAGCCCTAGATTACAAGATAGAAATACTGATGGAACTGTCAAAACATTTTCAGTTTCTTTGCAGTCATCAAATTACTTGAGTATTTCTATTAGCTTCTGTAAGATTTCAGAACACCTGGTCCAAGGCAGGTATTTTCAATATGGAAATCTACAGTGCCTTAAACCTTTGAAGAAAAAATGCTTTTTCCCCCTGGTGCAGTCTCTCAAAACTCATGTTCAGTCCTTTCTCTGCTTTCCCTTCTGCAATTTTTAACAGAATTTCTATATTTGATGAGCTGCTTTAGAGACTCTGGTGAAAAAGCAGAATACAGAGGCAAAGTATAAAAAATGAAAGATGGACTTAAGGCCACAATCTATTGCAGAAGTATAGCTTTAAATGTAAAAAGTCACTGGCCCTATTCTAAAAACAAAAAACAAAAAACAAAAACTGGAAACAACACTATTCATGGTGTTGCACACATGAATTAACAGTGCAAAGCAAGATATGGGATATACCTGTGGAAAATGTGGCACTGATTTTCTGCATGTGTTCCTTATTATTTATACGTGGTCCTTTTAACTCCCATGCAGCATGCTTATTTCTATTTGGTACAGCAGTCTGTGAAATATTAGTCACACCCAAATTGCACACATAGAAACTGGTCGTAAAACTTTGTCATACATCAGTGCAGAGGGCTTAATGTACCTAAACTGTGAACAAGGAGGGATCAAGATATTGGTTTAAAGGGGACAAAGTAAGACATTTGAAAGTGATACACATTATAGCTGGTCCCACTAGTTTGGGATTAGCATCTTCATTGGAAATTATATGTCATTTCTATGAATTCTTACTAATATATTTAGAAATCCCATCAGTTATACTTCATTGTTCCAATCTTTCTGGATGTTTGCAAAAAAGTAATATTTTCTATCCATTCATTTATAGCTGATTTTCCTATGCCAGTGGAAGGAAAACCCAAATGTTGCTTTTTTAAGTTTAGCTCTAAAATACAGTATAATAAAGTAGTGAAGGCCCAGTTGTGGATATACTTAAGACAAGTCCAGAGGCCTACCACAGTATTTGTGCAGATCCTGAGAATCATCAGACCCATGAAAGATGGTGCAACTTCTACCGCAATTCGATCTTTGAAACTTGACATGAACCCAGGCACTGGTATTTGGCAGAGCATTGATGTGAAGTCTGTGCTGCAAAATTGGCTCAAACAACCTGAATCCAACTTGGGCATTGAAATTAAAGCTTTGAATGAAAATGGAAGAGATCTTGCTGTAACTCATCCAGGACCAGGGGAAGATGGCTTGGTAAGTTCTACTTAAAAATCTACACACACATTCTTTTCATTGAGTGTTTCAAAATGATTTTATTTTAGATGAATAAAAATAGGATTTTCTAAGGTTTTGACCATGAAGATTATTACTTGGCAGTAAATTTCCCATGATTTACTTCCAAATAAAGTTGTTTAGAACTTTAATGTGGAAGTGTCAGCAAATCAACAGAGTCTAGAGATAAAAAGTTATCTTCAGTTCCCTCATAGTTTAAATAATAAATATGCATAAACTCACAGCATTTTCCTCTCTATAACACTTGTAACATCTGTATCTAACTTGCAAAGAAGCCAGGATATCCAGTTCATTACAATTTGTTAACCTGAGAATTACTAAGTTTTTATACAGCAAAATGTTATAATTTTTAAATCCAATTAATTAAAAAATAACATTAAAACCATCCTATTTCTGTGTAACTAAGATGGAATACACAGCAGCTTCTTAGATCTAGCATATCCTAACAAGTTAAATGAGTCTCATAAATAAACATGAACATTAAACGCTGTGCTGGATTACACTAAAGAACTATCTATCTAGTTCATTGTCATGTTTGCTGTTGTGAACAACCAGATGTCCATGAAAAGCCCACAGTCAGAACACTGCAATATCCCTTTCCTGCTGTTGTTCCCCAGTGACGGGGTGGCATGCTGCCTCTGATAGCCAAGGTCCATGGTGGCTGGTGGCTCCCATGTCAGTGATCTATTCTGAATTTTCCAAAGATTGGGAGGCTTTAATGAATGGCCTTTTGTACTAGTACTAGTATTATGAGATCTTCCTCTAACCAGCTTCCCCATCGTTCCAGAAAAATGAATACATGGCAGTCTCCCAAATTACTTTTTTACTAGGAATAATGCAGATGAAGCACCTGTAATTGCATGTTGTAGAAGAAGGATGTGGCTTCAATGAAACCACTGATATTCAGGGATTTGAGTCAACAGCTTGCAACATCAGATGTGCTCTGGTTTACTCTCTTCCAGCATTATTCACCCAGGAATTGTAACACTCAGGAATCAGCTAACTTAACCTAGCCCCAGATACTTTAAGGAAAGAGAAAAACATGAAAAAGCTATTAAACTGACTGCAGATAGCCTTCATTCGTTTTAGTTCCTTTCCCAGGCATTTCCCCAACAGTTAAAAATCTCTACAGAAAACAGCACATGTTCTATGTGTGCTTCTTGGCAGATGGCTAATAGTGTTATTGTCTTAAAAAACTCTGTGCAGCCGTTCCATTTTTTACTTCATGACAGATTTCTCTTTTATGGAAAGAAGTACTGGGAAAACAAGGAAACATCTTGATCAAAATCACTCATCAAACTCTATGAATGAGGCAGGGTAATTGCACAGTAAAAGTCTCAACTGGAGGCATGCTAATTCTCCAGTGGTTGAAGATGCGTTACTTCTCAGAGCCTAAATAAATTCACATCAGATAATCTATATTCAGAACAAAAAGAAGTCAGAATTTTAAAGCCCAAAGTCTTCTTTTTAGTAAATTTTTGTGTTTTTCTTTTGCTATCCACTCCCTTTTTTCTTTTTTTCTTTTTAATACCTTGGATGTGAGAAGAATGTTGATGCTTGGCACGTTGTAGAATTCTTCAAGTCCTTCTAATTGAGTGATGAAAAAGTTAGTGGTTAGGATCCAAAAATCTCCTTTAAGTGGGCCTCAACCAAGCACTCTAATGAAATCTTTAAATGTTTCATTGTATTAAACTGTGTCCCTCAACCAGTAGAAGAAGCACCCACTTGTAGAACATATTTTTCTTCCTTGTGCAGCCAAATCAAAGACTGTTTGGAGATTTGGTGAGCCAAGTGGTGGAAGCAAAGAGGCATCAACACTTATATAAAGCAATTAGTGAAAGGGGATTCTAGAGAGCATGTCTGCCCTTTTGTTTAATCTTTGTTTCTTTTTTTGATCTACATAGTCAATCCTTTTTCCTGCCTGCCTGCCCACAGAGGTCACTTCCTCCTCCTTCCTAAAGTCAGTTAGTCTCCCTTTGTCTGGCAAGAGAGCATCCATGAGGCTTCTACCTCAGGGTGGCTTATATACACACATGAGAGCTACCATTAGGGACTCTTCTACTGAAATCTAGGTAATCTAATTTTCTTCCCTATCCCAAGATGGATTTCCTGAAACAAAAAATGTAAGTTTTCCTTTTCCTCCCCTCTTAAAAGAGCATCTTGAGTATTTTCTCCTTTTTTTCTACCACAAGCTCAAATTGCCCTGGCTATGATGACTGTGCTTGATGTAGATACCAGGTATGGCTATGCCTATTGCATGAGCAAGAAGGGGAAGTCTCACTGTTAGTGGAAGTCTGGTTGTGACAGAGAGAACTTGCTATTCTTTTAACAGTGCACTGAATTACAAAAGTGACTGAAATGATCTTTGGTTTTTTTAAAAAAATGATATTCCAAAGTAGGAAAGGAGATATCTGCCATCCAAGAACCACAAACCTAAAACCCCCTTCAGTCACAGAGTTAACAATGCATTTCCTTGGACTTCCCCCCAAAATGCTTTTACTACTAAAGTGGTTTAATAATTGTACTTGAAAATCAAGAATAAAATAAATCTAAAATATTACTGCAGGCAACTTTAGAAGTGTATTATTTGGGGTGGGAGTGTTTACATCATTATGATGATAGCAAATGCTATGCAACATTTGTGGGGAATCTTTTGTATTAAATGTTAATTAACTTACAACAGTACATTGAGGGTTTTTTTTAATAAATTTATTATTCCTTTTCCTTTATTCATAGAATCCATTTTTAGAGGTGAGGATTACAGATACACCAAAAAGATCACGCAGAGATTTTGGTCTAGACTGTGATGAACACTCAACAGAATCTCGATGTTGTCGGTACCCGCTGACTGTGGATTTTGAAGCTTTTGGATGGGACTGGATAATTGCACCCAAAAGATACAAAGCAAATTACTGCTCTGGAGAATGTGAATTTGTGTTTCTACAAAAATATCCACACACTCATCTTGTCCATCAAGCAAATCCAAGAGGTTCAGCAGGCCCTTGCTGCACACCCACTAAGATGTCCCCAATAAATATGCTGTACTTCAATGGAAAAGAACAGATCATGTATGGAAAGATACCAGCCATGGTAGTAGATCGTTGTGGGTGCTCATGAGCCCTTCATTAGATGTGCTACTTCATAAATATGGAATCTACAAAAAAAAAAAAGTTTTTTCCCTTGATCAGTTTCTGAAACTGTGAATTTTTGAACAATAGGCCTACCTCTATTAGGCTGCATTCTAGGCTATTGTAAAGATTTCTTACCAGACTAACTACAGTATGTGAACTTGAAGGACATTTTAATACATGGCTGGTTTTTAGCCAGTGAAAATATAAGCTGCAATCAAACTTACAGGATTTCACAATGAATTTCTCATGCTGGAAAGAGATCTTTTTTCATTTATCCAAACAACATAATCATATAAAGGTATCAGAAATAGATAAGAGCAACCTTCTTATATTCCAGAGAATGAAAAGGAGGGAATGATTAAACAGTTTAACTTACTATTGCATTTACATTAGAGGATATACTGGTGATATACAGAGTGAAGAGAGTACCAATGAATTGTCCTCAAACACTTGAATTGAGTTTAGAGTATAAAAACTGATAAGATGAAATTCCACAAAACAGAAGTCCACAAATTAGGTTAGATATGTTGTGTTTCCATTCCTTTTATAATTAATATGTTCATTACTTTCTAACTAATGGTGCTATCACAGTAAACTTAATAGTTCAATCCAAACATTTGCTGCTGGAGCCCAGAGATATCGGATAGGATTTACCAATAATTAGATTACCACAATGACCAGGATCCAAAGGATAACTTCTGCTGATGAAACAGATCCATCAGTTGGAATGGGAAGAAATAATCCTGCTCCACCCTACAGCCCCTGTGTCAGGGGTGGGCAACTGTGAGACGCTAAGGGGGCACATCAGCCCTCCGGGAGAACTTAAGAGTGTGGCACCTTTCAAAAAAAAAAGAAAAGAAAAGCCCAATTTGCACCTAGAGGCACTCTTTAGCAATTGGAAGTAGTCAGAAATCACTTTCCTGTTCACTTCTTGCTTTAGAAAAATGTCTCTCCTGGGCCTAAAATGAAATGGGGTGGAGCACACACATGGCAAAAATGCCTCCATAATACGTTAGAGACTATTTGGGGGCATTTGGGGTCAAAATGCCCCCAAATGGTCCTGGATACCACAGAATAATTCTGGTGCCCACATGTAACCCATTGCCTGCACTCTGCCCACTCCTGCCCTTTATACTGTAAAAAACTGCTCCAGGGGATTACAAAACCATCTGGAACAGGTTTTTAGAGAGTTGCAAAGGTTAGAACGAAGTCCTGTTAGTGGTAGTGCAACGCTGGATTTAGGGCCTAGTGACAAAATTTTAAATGGTAGGAGAACTGCAGACAGACATGGTAACTTTTATTATACATTTAAAAAAAATAAAGCACAAGAATTAACATCCCTTTCCTCAAGTACAGTTTATTAATCATTCACAAGGAATGGGATTTTTTAAATGGATGATGGGGTTTTGTGCTTTAGCACCCATTCATATTACAGGAAATGCAGAAAGAAAAAAATGTTTCTCTGTGATAAAATTATTATAGTCCACATTTCAACACTACAGTTTGCACTATGATAAACCAATGGACAGAATTTAAAAGTACAGTACAGTATTGTAAAAAATAAAACATTGATATATTACTAAGTTTGTATAATATATATGTATACACACAGTATTATAATGTAAATAAATGTTTGTTTTTTTATTTACTATGAATATACCATGAATATATGATACAAAATGTTTTGGGTTAACTTGTTCTATCATGTATGATTACACTTCTAACAATGATATACATTAAGGTTTTCTTCTTGTGTAGCAAGTACACTCTGTTCTAGGAATGTTCTCATGCTCCTAAGAGCAGCGTATAACTCATGATGTTCTCACCACTTACTGCTCCACTAAGCCGTTGTATACTTGTTGATTGCATGGGTTCTGCTTCTTCATTTGTAATGAATGAGAAAGGCTTCATGTAAATAACTTCTATGTGCATATGGATTAGTGGATCAGAGCAATTTTGGATACAATTAGCAATGTAATTAGCAATACAATAAGCTAGATCAGCAGTGTAAACCATAGGACAAGTATATATATATGTTCATTTTTCCCTCTTTTTTACATTACTCAGTTGCACAAGGAGATAATACAGGGGACATTACTGGTTGGACCCAAAAGGAAGGGCTGTTATGTCTTTCCTTAAAACACTGCATGAAAAAAAATGAATTCCAAGATATGCAAGAGAAGCATGCAAATACCTATAGTATCTATAAGTTATAGCAGTGTATGGAGCTGAACTTTTGTATAAGCTCTTGCACAAGCATTTTCAGAACAGCACTAGTAGTGGTTTTTCATCCATCACAGTTTTTTGGTTCCAGCCATATGAATAATCCAATTTTGTATTGACTCAGCTAAAATGTAATTTTTCATACTTTAGTAATATATCAATATACTGTTGACAACACAAACCCTAATATGTTCATTAACTCTATTTTTTCTTAAGAACTAAAATCTTACAAAATATTTTATTATTTTTATTTTATAAGTATGCAATAAACTTTAATTTTCTCATATTACTGTATATTTTGCTCAGCATAATCTGTAATTTTTAATCAAAACAAAATTTAGAAGTCTACCTATTTCCTATTAAGAACTTTTTTTCAGATGTGAAAGAGTATTGAAAATACAGACATTGTACAATAACCACTATGATTTCTGTTAAAATATTTTTGTTTTGTACAATATCAAAACTGTATGTGTTGTATTCTGGATTTCACCTTATCATTTTATTTACATGAAATTACAGCAGAGTTTGGTCTCTTCATTTTCTTCCCTTCCCAACCATACTTACGAGTCTGCAAATATCGAAAGTAACCATTTTTTAGTTCTTTTAGTTGTGTTTTGGTTCAAACATATTTATCTGGATTGCATTTAGTGGTCACAATTCAATGCAGTTATGCTTTTTAAAGATTCCTTATCCAGAGGTGGTTCTAGACAAGGTTTATGCCTTATTCACTGAATTTTACCAAGCTTCAGGTGAAGTTCTCCCTCACTTGCAGCCTTCCCATTTTTTCCTACCTGTTCTTCTTGCAAAAGGTCCTTTGGATCTTCACCATAAAAATCAGTGGGACTTAAATATGTCAAAATGTACATCAGTCACAAGGTTGAAGAATAGCAAGCATATTTTCATACAGTGCTATGGCTAGACGTGTGGGGTAATCATGTGTACATCTGATACATGCTCATCCTACTCACCTATACAGTGCACTTGGGCAAATGCAGAAAATGGAGTATGTGAGGGATGAGCATGAAATCCACTTTTCCTCCCTCTTAAGCTCATTGCATTCCATAGTTTTCTTTCTCTGCCTGTCTCAATTCCATTATTAGGCCCTTTCCGCACCTTACCTTTTTCCGGCATTGGGGGGCGGGGATCGCGTGAGCAGCCTCCAGTGAGAAGCTCTCGCGTCCGTGCTGCTTCAGCTCCACACGAACTGCCTGCTCGCGCAAGAGCCCCACCTCTTCCTTCCACAGTGCAGCCTGGGAGTTTCTCAGGCTGTGCTGGGGCAGGAAGCATGACCGGTGCGGCTCTGGAGGCTCTGCACGCCAGGTAAGTGCACGTGGGGCCTGCGCACCATTTACGGCTCCAGCTGAAAATGAAAAGGTGTGTGATCGGCACCTGACGGCCCTTGGAGCATCACGTGATTGTGAGTGCGTCATGCAGATTGCTCCTCACAATCATGCGATGCTCCAGGCGCCCTTTCACATGGCAAATGCTGTGCGGAAAGGGCCTTAGAGTCTATCTAGAGAAACAATGCCTAAAAGCTACAGAGCACAGCAAACTCACATGGGCTGTCTTTCTTACACTCACCACATGCTCATTTCATGTAAAGAGCAGACCCTGTAGTCCTGCTTTATTTGTGCATAGGGCAAATAAATATTTAACATAAATGTTACTGCCCTAGATAGTTAGACTGATCAGTAGTCATCTTGATGCAGGAGTGGGCAACTGCCAGAGGTTGGGGGATGCTTTGACCCCCTGCAGGACTTCAGAGATCCCAATTAAGGTTTAATGGTAATAGGAGTTGCTCCTTAGAAGAGATAAATCATAAAAGGAATGTTCAGGAAATCTTGAAGGATCTCCAGTATTTATACAATGCATATCAAAATTAAGTGTTTATGTAACAATCTATCATTCTAATATGAATGCATTCAACTAGCTCCTGTATACAGCAGTAGATGCTATCGTAATAAATTATGGTGATAAATGCTGACCAAGATCCAGTAAAGATGGTTCCACTGATGAAACTGCTTCTACTGATAGAATTGGGATGGGGCATTCCCCCTTCTTTCCTCCAACTCCTGTGCTCCTCCAAACTGGCTTTGGAGGACTGGGAAACCCTTGGGAACCCTGATTTTGGTACAGGACTGCAGTTGGAGAGGAAGGCAAGAGAGTTCCATTACGCTTGTGGGTGTAATGCTTTAAAATTTACATGAAAAGCAAGATCCTACACATCTTTTGTAACACTTGTCCAGTGACTAATATGGCAAAGAAATAATTTCTTGTTGTCAAAGGTTCACATCATATGCATTGCATTTTTCACTTTCAATGTTCAGGAGAAGTTGAAAGTACTAGGGCCTTCATATTTCATGCGTCCTTAGGCCATGTAGAATCCAACAGAATTCTACATGGATGCCAACTGTTAAGTTAGTAGACCTCCATGCACATTAAGAGTCTTAGCATTTCCATGGATTCAGGCCAATATATGAACTTGAGTAGGGATATAAAGTAGAGTATCCATTTCAGGACAGCTTGCCATCATTTGTAAGGATAAAGTACAAATTATTCTGAATGTTTTATATATTGTGTTCAGGCTTCCATATATAAACAATTATCTTGTTAGAAAAGAAGTAGTGATGGAACAGAATTTGTAAAACAGTACAGCGGAACATTTGCCAATCCTACTAACAAAGGAGGTGCTCCTTGGAATTGCCATCTGATTTTTGTTATGGTCAGCCCTCCATATCCAGTGATTCTGTATCCAAAGATTCAACTAAGCATGGCTGGAAAATACTAAAATAAAATCCAAAACAAACTTTGATTTTGCCACTTTATATAAGGGACACCATTTTGCTACACCATTATACATAATGGGACTTGAGGATTCACAAATTTTGGTATTCATGGGGAGTCCTGGAACCAAACCCTAGTGGATACTGAGGGCCCACTGTATTTCTATACCCAGTTTTATTTAACATAAATCTAACTACCCAGTTTTAATAACAAGTGTACTATGATACAGAAATGGTGACTTTTACTTTTTTTTTAACTGTCTAGAGATAAAATAGTTAAGGGTCACTCTCATTTTCTTCTCACAGGTAACAACTGAACTTATACAGTAGAAGTTTAAAAGCTAAATCTCTCTCTCTCTCTTTCTTATGTATACATAGGAATGTAGAATACATTATGATGAATTCTATTCCCCTCGTCCCTGATGCCTTTTTAAAAATTATTTTTAGTATAGGAGTGTGAATGAGTTTTGCCTGAAATGAAGAACAAGAACTCTTCAGAGCATTTGTCTGCTTTAAACACCATAGTACTTAAAAACTGTATCAGATGCACTTTTTCCAACATTCTACTGCTGTGTTTGGAAATAAATATTCATTTGGATCATTTGGATAAATTGTATAACCTTCTAATCTTCCCATCTTAAAAAAAATGTCCTGAATGATTTGTCCCCTGGTGGAAGGAATACCAATGTGAATAGTATCCTCAGATGTCATAATGTCTTATTCTGAGCTAAAAGCAGCTGAAAGCAAATAAACACATTTGATCAGCATGTAAATAAAACTCAATATATAATGATATTCTACCTTTTTTCCAGGATACAGTTTATCCACTTACCACCTGAAAAACAGAATACGTGATTTAAAAAAAAGTTACCAACATTACAGAATTCTTAAAAACATTTCCAGGTGGGTGAAAAAGCTTTACTAGATTTATCCCAAATAATGAGTTTTCAGCATCAGGTGAATTCACTCTTTCTGGCATGCTGAGTTACTTAGACAGAGACCAATGCAACACACAGAAATGGTGCTATTTTACCTCATTACTATTCAGCAGAATGGCGCCAAACTATCTCCGTGACGGTGAATGCATATGACATAGATGTTCTAAGGCTACAGTAAGATGCTTGCTGTGTCATGATGCCATTGCCATGTGGTCCTACTGCATAGCCTGGCTGTATACAAAATGTCAGGCAATTCACTGGCACTGACGTATGCCACAATATGCTGCAACCTTATCTCTTATTTTGATAGTAATTTCCATTCAGCTGTCATTGCTCACAGGAAAATATAGTAAAAATAATTTGCAGACTCAGTGTTCACCCTGTTATTTCTCTGAAAATGTATTTCAGTATTTCCAAAACAGCTTTCTGTAGTCCACATTTAATCCTGCAGACAATCTTTGTTTCTTTAGAAAATCTGCAGTGAATGTCTGAGAAAACAACACAATTTTAAAAAATTACCAATAAAAAAGAAATAATAGTTAACAGCCTCTGATCAGTTAATTCTCTCCTCTTCTCATCACACCCCAGCTTAAATGCTAGAGGCTTATCTTCTCATGATCTGGACATGACACTCTGTTAGTACTGCTTACAGGTACATTAGTCTTTTTAGTTGCTGCATTTCACAACTGACTACTGTTTAGCCTGTGCATTTATACTCTTAGTTTTGCTTCTTTCAACTGGTGCTATCAGTATACTACCACTATATTTTCTTTTTATTCAGTTCACTGGCTTTTCTGTTCTTATAAGTGTTGTTATCGTTGTTGTTTTGTTTGGATTTTAGGTCACCAAGAGTTAAGCTACTTTTTTAATGCCTTTTTCATTTGTAATAATATCATTCTGGCTCACCTTCCAAGCATTTTTAAAAAGACAACTCTGAAAGTCCCTTTCCACTTACGATTTCCTTCCCAACAATTTTTTTGCTATCAGACCCCTAAGGCATTGTCATGGAGGTTATCTTCCATTTTTGTATTAAGAATATAGGAAACCTGCTAGAACAGACCAAGTGGTATCTTGGTGGTGAACAAGATGATGGAAGAGATAGGGTTTATCCTAAAATAGGATAACTATTTTATCTCTAGACGGTTAAAAAAAAAAGTAAAAGTCACTATTTCTGTATCATAGTGCACTTGTTATTAAAACTGGGTAGTTAGATTTATGTTAAATAAAACTGGGTATTCCTCTGATACTCTAGGAGGAATATTACATTCATGCCACTTTCACTGGCATTACTATAATGGCCAAACAGAAGTTGATGAGAAACCTTCAACCAGGATACAACAGCAATAGCTCACTGCTACTCCTCAGCTAGTGGTGTTAGAGGTATACTGCTTCTAATGGTCAGGTGCATGAACTGACCATGGATATCTTTATCTTCCACCAATTTGTCCAACCCCCTTTTTATAGCCATATGAGCTAGTGACCACCATCATCACACATTCTGTGACAATGAATTCCAGATATTAATTGTGCATTGTGTAAATATGACTTTTTCCATCCAAAAGCTTCTCTCAATCAGTTTTCCTAAATGGCTGATTCTAGAGTTATGAAAGAGAGAAACTCAACTCTATCCACTCCCGCTCCACACTATACAGAATTTTATATACCTCTATAATGCCTCCCTTTGGTCTAGAAAAAAATGACAAAGGCCCCAAACATTGTTGCTTTTCCTCACAGGGAAGTTTGCTCCAGCTCCTAATAATTTCGGTTGCCCTTTTGCATCCCTTTTCTTCCTATAACACAGCAATTTTTATGATGAATTAAGAACTATATGCAGTGATGCACATGAGTAACATTTGGATTGTATAAGAGCATTATAATACTAGCTGTTTTATTTTTGATCAGTTACCTAATGGTGCCCTGCATGGGTTTTGCCTTTTTTCACAGCTGATGCTCATGGAGGAAGCATTTATTGTGTTGCCTACCATGATGCTAGGATCCTTTACTGTTTAGCAACCTCTCCTTCAGACTGCAAATGGTCTTGAGTGGAAAATAAGCCACTCCTTTTGAACATTTCACAACATTGCCAACTACTGAGTGGAGATTTCAAATATCAGAAAAGTAAGAAAAGTACTAAAAGGCCCCAGTTCATTCCACTGTAAAGTACTGCATCCCAGAGCAGGATGGGAGTATCTTCAGAGTCAAAGTCTCATATCCATGAGAATCATGGATTTATTTGGTCTACATTTATAAAATCAATCATCTGATGTGCACTTGTGGGAGTAACACATGCATAGAGTTATCCTTTAGTTTTCACATGCTCCCAATTTTCCAGTTCTTGATTCAAAAAGTATACCAAAATGCAAGTAAAATGCACATTTTAGACTAGAATGCATTTTTTTAAAAAACCACCAGTATTAAAATAACATTAAAAATACAAATATTTGTGCATGTATTTTTTAAAAAGTTGACTGGCATATAAATGGAACAGAATAAATGTGGAGATAAATACACACAAGACTTTCATGAAATGAAAATATACTCTTCCATCCATTCTTACTCAGAGAACAGGACGGGTGACTAGCAGCAGGCAGAGATAGTTTTATTAAAGACAGAAAAGGCTCTCTGAATCAGTGCTCTTTCCTAACTTTTTGTAATGATTATTTGTAAAGTATCAAAGTTTTACCACTGAGGATGATGGGTGCTAAATGACAATCTAATGATTGAATCAGCCAGTACTGAGAACTCCTCACCTTCTTCTCTGAAGGAATATTCTTAGCACAGGGAAACACTGGTTCACCACCCTTCTGAAGGATCATTTTCCTTTCCTTCAGAATGATACCCTCCTTGCCTCAAATCATCATTCTAAGTGACAGCTGAAGGGTCAATATACCACTAACGCTTCTACATATCTTTTCTCCTCTTTCACCATCTCTGAGTCTGTGACTTTCAAAGCAAAATGAACATTTTCCCCAAGAGCCACAAGCTCATTTCGCTAAGCATAACTCCAAGATGCCTGCCTCTCAAATGCATAGTCATACACACAACACTATGCGATACACTGGGTAGTTCCTGCAGCTGAATTCTGCTAGCTGAATTGGATAAGTGACTTCCCCTGGCTGTTGTTGCATTCTTCCTAGAGGAGTAGGTGTATAGCATGGAGTACCTTTGCATCTAGGGCCATTTCCGCAGGAGCCTCCCATCCTGGCAAGGGGCTGAGAGAGAAGTGGGACCGCAACAATGCTTCCTGCATGACGTCAGCATAGTCCCGTCCTTCTCCCATCACCAGGTGGCACGGTTGCAGATTAAATCATTGATGGGTTTTCCCCGTCAATGACCCGTGATCGTGTGACCATCCCACACTTACCTGGCCTGTGGAAGTACCAGAAGTGTAACAGAGGTGCTTCCTGCCCCAGAGCAACCTGGGAAAGTGCCCAGCTGCACTGTGGAAGGAAGAGGCGTGTCCATCGTGCTTTCTTCAGCAGGGAGCCAGCTGGTGCGGAGAGGAGTGCACCCGTTGTTTTCCCTTCCCGGCAGAGCCACTGCTGAGATCGCCACCAGAGGATGACGATATAAGGTAGGGTGTCGAAGGGGCCTATGCCTGTCACTAAAAATGTCATTTTGTGGCTCTGTGCTGCAGTTATATTGTTTCTAACAGCTCACAAACTGGAAATGTATCAGTTTTAGAGTACTGCAGTACTGTCATACTGACGGGATACTCTATGGTGAGAAGGCCTTCTTTGTTTTGGCTGCCCTGCTGTGAAAGGGCCTCCTCTCTGAGGCCTGGTTAGCACCCACACTGGCTTCATTTCATTGCCAAGTTAAAACTTGAGTCTTTGCTAAAGCTTTTGTGGGCTTTTGTAGGGATCACAACCTGGTTAGGATGTGAAGTTCTGTTTCACTGCACATTGTTTTAAATTGTTTTAAATTTTTTAACATTATTGTTAACTGTTATATGGAACAATGATTAATACCAGGAAACTCTTACGATTATAAACCTGTCTTCTTCTCAATAGTTTAAATTAAAGTATATTAGTTACACTATAGGTAAAATTTTACACATGAAGGAAATGATGGATTTTTTTTCACATAAAATGTTCTAAGGCAGCAAGATTAAATAAAATAACTGCAAGAACATGATAAGACTGCATATTTTTTCTAGTGAACAGATGTTTACACTAAAAGTAATATGAAGTACCAGTAGGGTATATTTATTCTCTAATTGTAAATATAGTTACATATTTCAGGGATATGTTTTCCTCCCAATGTGAGCACGTAACTCCTATTAACACTAATTGGAGTTACACATGCACACTGAAAGAAGATATCTCCCTTTTCCTTTTATGTCACTATCCAAAAGCATTAGAGTATTGCCAGCTGCCTGACAGATCATACTGCAATTGTGGTGCTAATGTTAGCAGAGCTATATCAAGTGCTGAATGCAGAAATAAGACCATCTATGCAAACATTTAAAATAGAAAAGGTTTCATTGATAGCTAGTGGATAGAGAATGTGCATGCAATAATTTTAATCATTAAATTTAGAATCCTTTCTTTTGTATACTACAGGTGAAAGAAGCATTTCTGCATTAACATATTCATGCCCCTTCCAAATTCTACCAGTGTTTCAGAATTGTGGTTATTAGGGAACCTAATTGTGTTTAAAGGTAATATATAAAAGCATATCAACTGGCCCTACTTGAGTCAGTATTCTCAACAAGAGGTCATATCTTCTGTTCATGCTTGCCTTCAGAAATTGCTCAGGGAAGGCATAAACCCGAGTGTACTCCTGCCACACTGCTCCTACTGAAATCCTGAGAATATCAGCTCAAGGTTTCAGCACAATTGCTAGCACTTCCTTTGCTCCTCCTTCTCCCTAACCCTCATTTTTACACATTGGGTAAACATTTATCTTTATGGTTTGGGAAGTAAGATTTGGTTTCCATGTGAATATGTGTGAATATACATTACCAGAAGGTACTTTAGTATCTTAATGAACATGCAGGCAAGATCAAACAGCACAAGCACAACTCTTATTAAGTATCAGCTTACTTATTATGATGAATCTAAAATAAGAAGCACAGAAATAAAAAGAGAAGATTTTACATACCAGCCAAAAAGTAATTAAACATTATTTCTCATTTACAACAAGAGCAGGCAACTGTGGCCATTCTAAATTTGCAGCTGAACTGAAGCTTCCACCTTCTCTCACCATTGGTAAAAGGTGCAGTCCAGCAACATCTGGAGTTCCACCATTGCCCATACCCGTTTCTGATCTAAAGTAAACATTCTGGATATAGTGTGCAAAGGAAGTATATCTATTTGATATCAAATGCTGTCCAATACCATATGGTTTTTACAAATAATGTCTCTCTCTCTCTCTCTCTCTCTCACACACACACTCCATAATTTTTCTTCAGTCATCAGCTACTAATACAACAACTGATAATGCAAATAAATGTTGATATTAACACAGTACAAATTGCTGGGAACTTTACAACTATAGTGTAATGTATCATCCCTAACTTGAGATCTTCCATTAGTTTCCGTCAGGCTGCTATGTCTTGAATTCTGAGATCTGGAAATATACCTCTCACTATGGTAACTATGCTGGACCAAGCCAAGCCTTAAGAAATTAATCTATCGCCGTGTGGTTTACCATATCTTTATACAATAGATCTCAATATTTTTTAAAAATCCAGTGCTGAATTATTTTTTCAAGACAGAAATAGTCTGTGTGTGCACGTGCACACTTGCGCATGTATGTAAAAGAATGAAATCTATAAATGCCTAAAACCTAATATACGTGCTAAGCTTGTGAATGTGATCTTTTGAGGCATCTGTAACCCTCTGCAGGAAACAGAAGGGGCTTCTCGTCTTCCTAAAGTTTCTGCTGATACATTAAGTATGCAGCCTGGGATTAATGCATCTCGATATGTCTTCAACAGACTAATAATTATAGTAAGAATTAATAATGACAGAAAACATATTTTGTGTATATAAATCATTTCTTTTTAAAGATGCAGTTACACTTATGATGACATGCCAAAAATGAAATATTAAGGAAAAAGCAAAAGAACTACACAAACAGATGCACAATCTCCACATATGTGTGTGTGTGCGCACGTGCATGCGCGCGCGTGCACACACAAACACACAAACACACAAACACACAAACACACAAACACACAAACACACAAACACACCAGTTTGAATACAGGACCCAACTTCCATTAAGAGTAGGACTTTCTTCATGGAAAGTGGCTTCACACAGTTTTCAGAGATCCCCTACGCCGCAGCTCACCTCATTCAACAGGGTTGTCCAACCATCTTTCTCGAATTTTCAGGGCATTAGAAGGGCTGCCCTTGGATAGAGATGGTAGGGAAGCCCACTTCCAGCAGCCTAGCTAATTAACAAGGTAGATGTGTTCCCAGTCATTACTTCCATAACAGAAAATTTGGTACCAGAGACAGAAATGACATGGAAAGAATAGGGATAGGTTCTTATAGTTCAACAAACTTTTTATCTAAAATGAACAACATGTGTATGCCTTGCATAACTAAATAAAAACATTATGAACCTTCTGGAGACCACCTGAAACTTCTTCCAAAATGCATCAAGAGAAGTTTTTTTTTTCTTGTACCAGTTTCCATTTTTCTTATGGTTTCCATTTTAGTGGCCAAATGTTTTTTTAAGCATGCTCTTGGGATAGCTGGCGAGATAGGCTTATCTGTTCACCCCTTTTTTCTCTATTTTGCTGTTCATGCATGCTCAGTAAGGAATTCTGGGGGCTCCTGCTGTTTACCTGGCCTGTGGTAGGCAGGTATACATGTCTACAGTAAAATTACTAAATTAGAATCACATTTTTTCCATTATTTACTACAGACATGCTGCTGGAAACCAACACTAAAAATCTTTTTCTGTAGCCCTTCTTCACCAAGAGTGGGGCTGAGTGGGCATAAAAAGACCTTGCAAAAAGGAACTTCTTTCTCAGAGGCTTTGTTAACTGAGGTACACCTGTACAGTACTTACCAAAATCAGGATCCAACACACACTAATAGCATTATTAATAAAATATTAAATAACTATCCTATAAGTAACAGACCATGTTCTATTGCATAGCCATTTTGGAGGTCTGGATGTTCAGCAGACTCCAGAAACTACCAGGCTTCTCACATATAAACAAAGTTTACTAATGGCTCCACCTACCCTGGCTGTGGTGCTATGGTTCTACCCAAAGGGGTATTATTTTTGAAATAATAATTTAAAAATTCCTGAGACCTGTTGGCCTCAAATAGCAAGGTAGTACAGAATGCTACAATGCATTCATTCATTCATTCATTCACTATAAGTAAATCCAAACATTTTGAAAAACTTTATATCAATAAAATATGAGGTATACGCAGTCACACAAATGCACAATCCACACATTGTCACACATTTTTATGGGGCCCATGAAATAGATGTTAGGTTGGACTAAATGGGGAAGGGTTTCATGAAGAATTATGTTTTAAACTAAGGCAAGAGTAGCTGGTGCATGGCAAATTTTTAAGGGAAGAGCATTCCACTTACTAAATGCTACTACATTACATGCTCTGCTGCAAATGACTGCTGAGTGAAGTTCAGGGCCGTGCAGCACCACATACATGGATAGCGATAAGAACGGTATGTTCTGTTCTCCTAAGAACTGCTATTCAAAACATGCTATTGTGTTAGAAGGTATTTTAAAGTTTATTGCAGGGCAAATGGCAGGCATCCAACTGTATAATATAAATATGCACTTACAAATACACACACTCACACTTGTGAAGACCTGTCTTTCATTAAATAGCATACTGTGGATTCTAAGTCATACAAAGTCCATGTCATACCAAGTTATGGGTTTGTATAAACAGTAGTATCCATGTTGGATCCAGATCAACCAACCAACCAACCAACACAAAGGTCATATTGTTGGGGATATTTTTACAATCTTTTGTTGATATAAAAGTGTGTTAGATCAGGCACAAGTTTTGTAGGGAATTGTGCAAATTGAGAGGTTGATACCTACCATGGACGATCGTGTTAAGGAGGCTGAGGGAGCAATCCACAAAATTGGGATATTCCCTCATGCCAGATGATCAAGGCGGGAGACCAAAATTCCAAATCCATTTGAATCGTTACCTGCTTCTCTCTCCCTTTCAGTTTTGTTACATTGTCTTGCCTGTTTTTATTCTTGGGAATAATTCACAAAAAATGGACATTTTATCTTACTTTTTATTTATTGCAGCCACAGGTGCGGGTGGATTGTTCATTCAGCCTCCCTAGAATGATAATTCATGCCAGATATCAACCCCTCATTTTCAGGAAGGCTAAAGGAGCAGATATAACCAAACTGAGCCCCTTATGAGTGGGAGTGGCTGCCTGCTTCCTTCATTACTGCTTTTAGAATGGTTTGCCCGAAGGCTAGCTGCTCTAACTTAAATTTATCCACTGTATAATGTCTGCTAAATGTTTATGGTTCCTTCCATCCAGCTGCTTTACACACTTCATCCAATGAAGATGTTGCTCTGAATGCTGTTGTGGTTGTCATCAGCCTTGTTGAATGAGCCCACACATGCTATGATCTCGGAATCTGAGAATAGTCAAAGCATAGATAAATACAACTTTTCAACCATCTTGAAATCATTCGCTTTGTTGCTTCAAAACCTAAGGTTCAAGAGTGAAAAGAAAGAAATAAAAATCCTGTACAGCTAATTGTTTTTGTCCTTTCCATGTAAACCTTCACTGCCCTCCTAACATCCATCATTTCTCTAGTGGATGTGTTGGTTTCAAGTAAAATGTCAGAAGTTCTAAAGTCTATCACACATACTTGTGTGTGACACAGACTTTGGAAGAAATGAGGGGCCAATGGTAAAAGATAATTTGTCTTTCTTAAATCTACATATATTAGGATTTACTAATAGAGTTGCCATTTCTGAAACCCTCTTTGTTGACATAATTGCCACCAGAAATGACGTTTGCAAAGGCATCAACTTCAGGAATGCTTCATGAAGTGGTTCAAAAGGAGATTTTATCAAAGTACTCAGTACAAAATTCAAATCCCACATAGAAAATCTAGAAATAGTTGGTTGAGCTCGTGAAGTTGTTCTCCTCAAAAATAGTTTAATATGAGGATGAGTGGATAAAGACTTCCCCTTAGCTCCCAGCACAGATGACAAAGAAGCAACCTGTCTCTTTAAAGTAATAGGTCTTAGACTTTTGTTTATTCCGCTTTGAAGAAAAGACAAGATAGTGTGAACCTCTTCCATTAACACTGGATTTTGCTCGCACCACTTCCAGAATGCTTTCCAAGTAGTTTCATATATTCTCAGTGTCAACTGTCATCCAGATGCAAAAATGGTGTTCATTACTGGCTCAGCCTTCCTTAAAGTTTCCCACTCAACCTCCACGCGGTTAGACTTAACCATTGTAAGTTAGGGGGATAAATTGGACACTAAATTAACAGATCTGGTCCCTCAGGTATTCAACACATACTTATCACTGACATATTTATTAGCAGAGGATACCAAGGCCTGCATGGACAGTGGGGAGCAATTAAGATCATCTCTGCTCTCTCCACTCTGATTTTCCTCAGAACTTTCTGCAATACTGGAAGAGGAGAGAATGCATAAAGTAGAACTTTTGGCCATTCCATTGCTAACACATTGTGTCCTTCTGCACTTGCACTTCTATCAACTGAAAAATATGTTTTCACTTTGAAATTCTGATCAGATGTGAAAAAATCCACCACAAATTTTCTGTAATTGTTCAAGTTGCTGAATACTTCCTGTTTCAGATTCCATCCTCTGGTTGAATTTTATTTCTGCTTAAGTAGTCTGCTATCAAATACAAAGTCCCTTTGATATATACTGCTGTTAGAGAGTGCAGCCATTTTTTGGCCCAAGCCAGGATTTTTGTTGACTTGGTTAGAAGTTGTTGGGATCACATTCCCTCTGGGTTGCACAGATACAGTTTCACAGTAATGTTGTCCATGCACACCTGCATGTTTTTGCTCTTTATTTAGGCTGAAGATTTTAATATTGCTAACCTAACTGCCTTCATCTCTAATAAATTTATGCTGAGTCTTTTCTCTGATTTTACCCATTTTCTCTGGGCTACCTGACCCAACAATGGGCACCCCATCTATAAAGGCTCACATCTGTTGTCGATGTTATCTCGTCTTGTGGAACAAATAAAGTTCCTTTGTTCAAATTGCCTAGTCTGACCTACCAAAGTAAATCCCTCCTTACTTTCATTGGTATGGTCAGAATGATATGTCTTTTCCTTATTATTTAACTCTGAAATCATCTCATGAAAACTTAAAGTGTCCTAATGTGAAACCTCACCCACTGGGACTAACTGGATTGTTGAAACTATCATTCCTAGCACCCTTACCAAATGCCTAAGATCTTCTATTTTCATCTTTCTCATTGTTTTATTTCTTCCTTGGAAAGGAAGACATATCCCCTCTTGAGTATTTATTTCTGCACCAAAGTGAGTTAATACTCTTGTACCTGTCAACCAACTCTTCTTGAAATTTATTAGGAACCCATAAGTCTGTCAGACTGAGGTTCTGCCTGCTGTTTACACTTTCTTCTTCTTTGAAATGATAAAATAGCATGAAAAGAAACACTGCAAGATAGAGGAAGGGTATATGGGTTCAAGGGCATCCTTCAGGAGAAGAGTGTCCACCTCTTCAAACAGAGGAATAGAAGGAGAAGTAATGTGGACTATACCTGTAGGAGGATGGTCATCAGATTCAATGGCAGAGGCCCTGTCTATTATATCCAGGTCACAGGTATTGGTAGTGATGGTGGACCAAGCTTGAGGCTAGAAATGGATTCTGTCACCAGAAGAAGCTCTGGTAGGAAGAAGGCCGAGAGAACCCAAAGGCAGCGTTTAGGGTTGGATGACTTCTTGTGGTAGGATTGAGGCCATACCGCAAGGCAACAGAGGACTTGCATGCTGGTGGCAAAGGAGGGTTGAAATATCTGTAGGAGTGTTCTGAACCTGAACCAATTGTAATGGGACAAGAAGTTCAGGTAGACTGAGATGGAAGGCTGAACTTCTTTGCATAGTCCACATTTTATGTGCATGCTCTCTATAGTTTTGTCAATTTCTTTATTGAAAAGACTGGACTCATCAAAAGGGATGTCCTCAATAGTGCTACAAGCCTGGTGAGACAGTACCAAGGAGTGTAACCAAGTATGTTCATGCAAAGCAATCATGGTAGCCAATGACTTGCCACTACAATCAGCCAAATGTCTTGCCATAGTAAGTTATTGAGAGGCGAGGTTATAGACCTCTGTCTGGAAAGCAGCTGCCAGTCACTGATCATCATCTCCAAGTCTGGTGAGAAGAACAGTCATTCGTTCCCAAAAGTGTTGTTGATACGAAGACATGCTAGCATTATAGTTTGCAATACAGAATGATAAGGCGGCAGTTGAGTGAAACTTCTTCATCAGAATGTCCAGCTTTCTGCCCTCCTTATCAGTCAGGCTTGTTACCTTCTTCTGAGCAGTCTTGGACTGGGTAGCTTCAACCACCATAGAATTAGGTTTAGGGTGCTGTGAAAGCCAATTCAAGCCTGACTCAAGGACCCTGCATAAGGTATCAGCATTTTTCAATGTCAATCAAACTGAGGAAGGGTTGGACCAGGACCTTCAGGTGATTTTTAACAAAGCCAGTGCCAAGGATGTATAAGCCAGTGCAGGTACCTTAGACTGGAGCCTTCAATAAATTGGATCCTTCAGCTCAGTTTCTGGTGGTCTCATATCTAATCAGAGAGCTCTAACCATTCTAATCATCTGCTCGGCAAAGGAGTGTCTGTCATTAGTGGGCAAGACAGCTTCATGCTCCCCAAGGATATTAGGAAGGGATTGTGTCATTGGAGCAGCTGATGAGGAAAAAAGTAAAAGCAGAATCTGAATTATCCAAGGCCAAGAAGGCAGGATGATAATGTCAGGATGACCAAGGAGGTGATGGGAAAATGGTAGGAAAAGCCCAAGCAATGGACATTAAAGGCTTAGCATGCAAGGCAACAAGTACAGGCGAACAAGCCCATGATGCCTCTGGGAGTTGTGATTGAACTGCAGAAACTGCATGAGACCTGGATGGAGATGGGTTTGGATGAACTCAGTGAGGGGAATGAGATGTGTGATGGCACCTGGAGGATTGTGTGGGCTTGTGAACAACCAAGAACATACAGTGATACAGTCACATTGGTGACAAAGCGATAAATGATGAGCATGATAATATTCCAAGGGACTATGATCATGGGCGATGGTGTCACAATGAGTACCAATAGAATTTGTAGTCACTACATAATTCTTCAGACCAGAGAGAGTCTCTAATAGTACAGAGAACCACGTCTGTACCAAAGTGTGTGATCATGGAGCTGACAGCTATATCTCCCTGAATCATTGCCCTCTCTGTTAGAAGCTGAGCGATGCTCATTCTGATGGACATGTCTGCATCTATGAGAGCAGTCCCTCAAACCTGAAGTGGAGGATGTAGAGGGATGAGAGGAGTCCAAAGCTGAAGACTGGTAATGCCAACAGTGCGCCTCCTGGCAGGAGGATGGTGGAAGAGAGGCCTCTTTTGTGATCTGGACTGCAGGAGTAGGAGATTTACAGGTATCTGCATGGGCCAGAGAGCCGGGAGATAACTAAGGTGCTCAACAATTTCATCCTCAGACATTGTGGCTACATGAACAATCTTTGGAGGCTGCTGAGCAGGAAGAAGTTGAGAGTCTGAGATCGATAGATGAGGTAGTGAGGGTTCTGCCAGCTGTAAAATTGAGGTCTTGGTTTCAATTACAAGAGAAGGTTGGTTGGGGTGAGGAAGATCTTAATCTTCAGTGCGCCAAAGGGGATTCCATTTCAAGAGAATGCCCCGGTGTCGATGGAACCCTGGTACAGGAGGTATCCCACTTTGAGGATGTGTCTGCAGCAACACAGAATCAGATGCAGATGATTCCTGGAGGGAGTATTTAGTGGGCACTCAGAACAAATAACCAGTAGCAATCAGGACAGAGGAGTAGAGCAGGGACGAGGATCAGCTTGAGCTGGATAAAGCATCAGTAACAGTTACAACAACAGGTATAACAAGACCCTGTAGAGAGAATCTTGATGACTGGTTCTTACTGGCTTGTGGAGTCATTGCTTTGCCATGTGCACAAGACCCGATATTATGAGTCTCACCAAGACACATAAGGCAAGAGTGCACATCCATGCTGGGAATCTTAGTGCCACAAGTGGCGTACTTTTTAAAAGACCCATGGGAATAGTTAACTAAGTTAGAAGGGATGACCAAGACAGAAAGCTGAAACAGTCCAAAACCGAGTACCAGAGTCACAAGAGTTTTCCAAGCTGAAGACAGATCAAAGTAGCCAAGAACACTTAGAGAAGCTGAACCAAAAGCTGAAAGATCAATAAAGAATAAGCGATACAGTTCAAATTGTTCCTTTTGATGCTAATGCTGTGGCGGATTAAAAGGAACTGAGACTTTGAGCAGGAATCAGCTGGTTACATGAGACCAGTGGAGGAGGAGTTACTGCCAAAATGCTTGCATAACAGCTCTAGAAAGTGCAGGCACAGTAAACCTTTTTGTGCACTGTGCAGGCACAGTAAACCTATTTGTGTGAGCCTCAGAGACCACGAAGAAGTAGTTTTCTTCTTCCAATAGCCAACCCTACTTCTGGTTGGATGCTGATGAAGCAATCAACCACACAAGGAGGTGGTAATGAGCATGGGAGACCCCAGAAGATGCAGAGCCACTAAGAAGATGGTAGTTCCTTTGTCCTTCATGTTTTCCCCACAGCCAGTAAACAGGGCCCCAGATAAATCCAAGAACCTATGCTTTCAGGTACTGAGTGTGCATCTATTTTTAGGAGCCTTCTAACATCTTTTTGCAATTCTCTGGAAAACAATGCAGCCATTAATCAATGATGACATATGATTCAAGATCTCAGTTTGGTGGTCAGTTGAATATGAAACATGTGCCATTTAATTTTTCAGCTATTAATACCTCTGATTTTGACAGCACTTTAAAACATTCCATAGTAGGGAAAGATATACGATCAATCTTCTCATAATGCTTGGCATCTAAGAGATTTATACATATGAAAACATTTCAACAGAATGCAATTTGCTCCGAGATGATACTGTGATATGAGGCTGGGTGGTTTCATTTCACAGAATAATCTTCCAGGATGTTGCATGATGGATCATTTCCAGTGGAAGTCCTCCATGCTATAAATCCATGGAAATCCTCTTAAGAACTGTACAATAAATGCAAGATAATAAACTGTAAGTAGGTTTGAACTATAACTGCATCAGATGTTCCTCCCATCACTTTTTTTTATCCCACCGTTCCACAGCTTTTTTCTCTTTGAACCAATGACACTAGTTCAATCAACGTGCCAAAAGAATTCTGCAACTGAACTGTCTTTTTGAATTCAGTCCCACATATAAAAAAACTGTACTACAAGAACAAACAGACGCAACTTGCATTCAGACCACTGGGTATCATAGCACAAATGTTTTGAACAGTACACAACACAAACTATGTGATATTACATATCTGATTGGCTATGGCATATGACCTATCTGATTGGCACTGTCCCTTTGACAGTTGCAAACAAATGTTGGGAGAATAGTTTGATTCCAGACACATCTTCTGCATCACACCCTTTGCAACTGGATTAATCAAAGAACTCTAGGAATTGAGACTGTATGTTGTAATGCCAAATCTTGAAGAAACGAGATTTTCAAACTGCTTTTGTAAAATTGGTGCAACATTGAAGAAAAGGAATCTTTTCACATCAGTGTTTACTGTCATATAAAGGAATCAGTTTAATTTTTTATAAGTTTAATTTTCTAAAAGATAAGCATTTAATTGTTTTTAGCACTAAGGTAGGGAAAGATACTGAAGGTTTTAAATGTCAGACCTTCCCTGCTGGATTAAACCAAGCTCACTTTTTCAAGTTTCAAGTGTGAAGACACAACTACCTCCAGTGGCTTTCTCAGGCAGGGTATATAGGTGATGATAGTGCTATTTTGTTCATTCCCCAATGTCTGGTACTTAAGAAAACTGCTTTTTGGAGTGTGCCATTTCCAATAGGTTGATTTATCTATCATCCATCTGTAATCACCTTGCAGGAGCACTGGTCCAGGCTATAGAAAGGGTTAATTCATGGGATCTAAGTGAAGGATCATGGGAGAGATTAGAGTAACCTTGACTCCCACATGGCTTCTATTAGCCAATGGGAAGTGAGAAGGTGGAAAAGGGAGAGCTTCTGAAGAAGAAAAGAGAAAGGCCATGTGGTGTAAGCATGCAGCTGAAAATCTAGGGCAGAGCGAGAGAACAATCCCAGGAAAGGGTTATAAGGAAACAAAGGAAGAGGGCTGCAAAAGGCAACATGTGGAATTGGAGAATAACTGGTTTTTTTTCATGCCTGTGCCTAATGGGTGTGATTCTTCCCCTTGCAACTGGAGGAGAGGTATGCAAAGAGACAGTGCTTTAGACTAGTCAATTTGCTTGATATACCATTTTTCACTTATGAAAAAAGGCTGCCTTCTTCCTTAGGGACAGTGGGAAGCTCGGGTCACATGTCTCCATGACAAAGTCTATGAGGAACTTGTAAAATGTCTTTTTTCTCTCCCAGTAAACATAAGGAAGCGGGAAGGGTGTTGGACCCTTACATCCCCAGGAATCCAGAGGAAGGAAAGAGAGAATGGATCTCCAAGGAAGGGCTTGGTGGCAGTGTTACTACTTCCACTGCACTGGGAAGAGGTGGGCAAATGTAGACAAAACTCACCCATGCACTGGCCTCCCTTTTTGCCACATCATCATTTCGTCTAGTCTTTAGAATTTGATAAGTGACTGGCTATCATTATTCTACAAATTAAGGGGTGTATGAAAAAGTATTTCATGATTGACTTGAAACTATGGACAAGCAACTTCATTGGATACCCCAAATTCTACTGTTATAAAAATGAGCTTAAATTCACTTACTTGTTCCAGTAACTTGTTCCAGGACAAGTAATCAGTGGAACTTACAGAAGTAATTAAGTGGAACAAAGAGAACTAGTATAATGATCAATGCAGAAAAACCGAAAATGACAACAAAAAAGGAAGAACAAATGATCTCTTCCACAATATCTGAGAAATAAAAGAGAAATTTAAACCAAGAGTGGGGGTGCACTATGACCAACAGGAGAGCACATTACATGACCAAGTACAAATAAAACAATGATGGAAGCAATTCACTGAAGAACTATATAAAAGAAATGAAAAGACAACAGAGTCATTCAAGGAAGAATCATTTGAAGATAAACTTATGATTTTAGAAAGTGAAGTAGAACCAGCATTCAGGGCACTGGGGAGAAATAAATCACCAGGAACAGATGTCATACCAATAGAGCTGTTTCAAGCTATAGAGACAAAATTCACTCAAATTCTTACTGAAATCTGCCGGCAAATATACAAAACAAAAGAATAGCCCACAGATTGGAAATGTTCAATATACATTCCAGTCCCCAAGAAAGGATACGAAGGATTGCAGTAACCACAGGACCATTGCTTTAATCCCCCATGGAAGCAAAGTGATGCTCACTTTCTACAACAAAGACTTTTACGATTTATGGAACAAGAAATGCTTACTGTCCAAGCTGGGTTCAGGAAAGGAAGAGGTACTAGGGATATACTGCAAACATATATTGGATAATGGAGCACACCAACGAATTTAAAAAGAAAATCAACCTGCGTTTATAGGTTGTAGTGTAGACTTTGATAGTTTAGATCAGTGGTTCTTAACCTGTTGTCTGTGGACCATCAGGGATCTGGGATGTCCTCACAGGGTGTCTGTGAAGGCTTGAAGAAATGTTATGAATTTTTAGAGTTAAAAAAGAAAGAAAGAAAGAAAGAAAGAAAGAAAGAAAGAAAGAAAGAAAGAAAGAAAGAAAGAAAAAGATCTGTATGGAATCATTCCCATAAGAATATTATAATAGGACTATGTGTATTTACTTATTCTTCTTTTCTATCCAAATCTTGATGAGCAACTTTAAGTAAATATTTGATGCACTTTAGGGTTTAAATCTTAAGTCTTAGTGGTCCATAGCAACAAAACATATTTAAAAGGGATCTGTGGTGAAGAAAAGGTTAAGAACCGCTGGTGTAGATCATAAAAAAACAACACCACAAACTTTGGGTTGCTCTTAATGAAATGAGTGTGCTGCAACATTTGATTGTCCTGAAGCATAACCTGTACTCAGGATAAGAGGCTACTGTCTGTTTAACTTGTACACTGAACATACTACACCTAAGCTGGATTAGACTCAGCGGAAGGAGGTATGAAAACTGAAGAAAGGAACATCAACAATTTGAGATACACAGATAACATACTACTTGCAGAAAATAGTAAAAACTTGAAATGATTACTGAAGAAAATCAAGGAATAAAGTGCAAAGACAGATTTACAGCTGAACATCAAGGAAACAAAAATAATAACCACAGATGGTTTATATAACTTTAAAGCAGACAAGGAAGATATTGAAACAGTAAAAGATTTTCCATACCTTGATTCAGTTGTTAATCAAAGTGGAGGCTGCAGTCAAGACATCAGAAGACAAGCACTTGGAAAGGCAGCTATGAAGGAACTAGACAAGATGCTAAAGTGTAAAGATGTATCATTGAATACTAAAGTTAGCATTGTTTCTATGTAACCTTGTTAAACCTGGACAGCGAAGAAAGCTGATAGGAAGAAAATCAACTCATTTGAAATGTGTTGCTGGAGAAGAGTTCTACAGATACCATAAATTGCTAACAAGACAAATCAATGGGTCCCAGAATAAATCAAGCCTGAACTCTCCTTAGAAGCAAAGATCACTGGACTGAGACTGTTGTACTTTGGACATGTCATAAGAAGACATGACTCACTAGGAAAAACAGTAATGTTTGCTAAGGTAGAAGCCACAACTTTCAATCTGTAAGACCTGAGCAAGGCTATTGATGATAGGGTGACTTGGAGATCTTTTATTTCACAGGGTCACCCTAAGTTAAAGTTAACTTGATGGCAGTTACAAGAACAACCACTATCTAGACATTTTCAGTCTCTGAAAAGTTCCTAAGAGAGAGTTACTTGCCAGTAGAAAAGAGTCACAGTAATTATTTTATTTCATGTTGTTTGCATTATATATCTGTAGTTTTTTAGGTCTGCTGATTTAAATAGCATATTAATTCAAATTTTTTGAGTTGTATCTGTTTTTCTTAGTTGCACAGACTTAAACACCAAGTTAATTTAAAATGTTCTTGAACAAACATGCAAAACTATGAATCAGGAAAAGTGGAGAAAATTCATACTACAATTTAGCAAATTACTTGGAGAAATACAATTCCCAGTTGCTGTAAAGGCGTTCAGGATCTCTAATGCAGCTTTTATCAGGACATATTTATTTATGTTCCCTAAGCAGAGTGATGTGCATTCAAGTATCACTGCCATCCCAGCTGTACAGAATTTGAGCTATCATGTAACAGTGGCAAGCCTCCAGGGAAGACAAAATGTGCTGCACCTGTTTTTAAGTGTTTCACTATTATTCATGCTTACCTTCAGCCTACTTTTGCTGAAGCACACATTCGTGCCAGAACCACTTCCTACTGTGGCTATCACTATGTCCACAAATGGTCTTCTTAAATTTCTGCTCTCAAAACATCTGAGTTTAAAATTCTGTCAAAAAATTACTCCCAGTATTATCTCTGTCCTTTGTGATAACCACTGACATTTTATTTAAAAGCACAATGGCTTAATTTTTTTTTTTTAAAAAACCTGTAATTGGTATTGTGCTCAAAGTGAATGGGATTTCATGCTGCTTGCAGGTCTGTGGATTTTAACAGTGGGGGAGGAAAACTGCAGCCTTTAAAATATTGCTGGGATTACAACTCCCAGCATTTCTCACCATTGGCTATGCTGGTTAGTGCGGAGGAGAGGTGCAGTTTAGGAACATCTGGAAGGCTACACTTTGCTCACCCAAACTTACATTACCAGAAACAGGAACAGTGTTTTCTCCTTTTCTGCCTGCCCTCCAAACCGTTTTTGGAGGACTGGGAAAACCTCCAGAGTAGCTTTCCAGGAGTAGCAAGAACATTTCGTGAGGAAAGGAGATTACATTGGATATAACCCTATTATATGAATATCTTTCTCTACGTAATAATTCAGTTTTTGTTATCTTCCAAATGGAATAAGCAACTTTCTCACAGCAAAATCTTCTTCTCGCATTTACTTCCTTCCTCTTCAGTCAATTATAATGGAAGGACTCTAAACATAAATTTTAATATGAGTGACTAATTATTGGCTGAAGTGCTTTGATGATGACATGTGTAAATAGCTTGTTCAGCAGCTGACTAGCTTCAGATCCAACTGTTAGTTTTGCAATCAGTCTGGGAGCTTAAGGCATGGTTGAATAGCATATGATGAGGTATTTGAGAATGATTTAAAACATTCAGCATCCATAACTGTAAAATTGAATTGGCTAAAAGTTGTTATGGGAAGATTCCAGTAAACAGGAAATACTACCAAATGATTGAGAAAGCCCTACATAAGGTGATATTTTAAAACATGTATGATCAAGCTTTACCACTTAATATTGTATGCGGGGGGACTGATGTAGTAATTATTTTGAAAGAAAAACAACACTATTAAAAGAAAGTTGATCATTTGCTTCAAAACAGTTTCAAATGACAACTTAATCTCATTTTTGCAGTGTATATGAAACTCCAGTTTCATGCACACTTGAGCCAGAATATCCTAACAAACAGTAGTACTATAGTGCTCAGAGAGTGCAGGTATATATTTGGACCAACAATTTTTTTTTAATAAAGAAAGCATATTTTTCTCCTCTGCAATATGAAGTATTTGGCTATGTATCTGTGTTCTTGTACAGAAAAACAGTACAACTGTATTTTTAAAACTGTCAGTGATTCAAACTTTCCAGTATTCATTGGCTATCATTTATTGTATGTCTCAGTTAAAAACCGAGAGAAATGATGGTGCAGAAGAAACACTGTCTACATGATTTTGATGGTTGTTACTAAACAGAAGGAAAGGGAGAATAGGTTGGGACAGATGTGATTTCCAACACACAGTTGCATAGAGACAGGAGGGCGATGGGGGCAGTGTGCCCCCAGTGGCAATTTTTGGGGGGCACCACGGCTCCTTGCTTGCCCTCTCCCATGCACCGTAGCCCTGCCCCATCCGTCATAGCCCCACACTGTAGCCCCGCCCTCACCCCTCTGCCCACCCCCCATGCGCTCCAAGCTCCGCGACTGCCAACATATTGTATCAGTCATATGATTTTTAAAATATCTAATTGCATATACTAGTCTTATAATTTATCCAGTCTTCTAAACAATATTTATTTTGTTTTCAATTTTTCACAATCTCCCTTGGGATACCAAACATAAAATTTCAGGGCAGGAGGCCTCTACGAAAATCATCTCTCTCACATTACATTGCTCGAAGCACACAAAATAATCAGTTTGTATAGTTCATTCCAACTGCAGCTCTAGCTTTTGGAATATAGTGTTTCGGATATTTTGTGGGATAATTCTAGAGATAATATGCAGTGTGAATCTCAGTTTATACAAGGAATACATAACTTTTGGGCACTTCCGTAATTAGTCATATGTTTTATCTGATGTCATAAGCTGTCTGTGATTCCAGTGAATTCCCACAGTCTTGCACAGTTTCAA
The DNA here is from genome assembly GCA_030412105.1 of Cyclura pinguis. Classification (NCBI taxonomy): domain Eukaryota; kingdom Metazoa; phylum Chordata; class Lepidosauria; order Squamata; family Iguanidae; genus Cyclura; species Cyclura pinguis. The sequence continues at coordinate 210,313,885 of CM059599.1, forward strand.
GAAGTCATTATAAATGACCAAGTAGCCTATTCTAGAATTTGAGATGGGCCTGTTCGGATGTCATCTTCATATAGACCCTATTGCTCATCGCAGCTGACAACTATTATGGCTGCCAGCCTCATGTGAGAAGAAGCAGCATACAGAACATTTGACTCTATTCAGTGAACATATTGGGCAGTACTCATACACATCACTTTATACTTCAGAGCTGTCCTTTCAATTGTTCTTTATTTATCACTCACACTTCCCCAAAATATTATTAACTATTTTAGTACTCACATCAGCTTACATTCTATTAAACTGAGTTTAACTAAAAGTATCTGGGTCTTGTGATGCATGTTTGTAGCATGGTTGATGCACGGTTACAAGTGTTTCCATATCAGTAGCCCTGACAGGGAATCATGGTCCTTCAGTCCTAGTCCTTTGGAAGGTGTCAGGTCTGAAAATGTCAGATTTATTTTATGAAAAAATCTCCATGTGGAAGACTGCATTTCTACAGAACATATAAACACTGGAAAAATATCAAAGTACAAAATGCTTAATATTAAGAAAGGGTTGAAATTAGGGATGTAATTCTTCATCAATTTTCTTCTTGAAGAAAATAACAAGTAATGTGAACAATTTTCTTCCTGCTGCAAGAAAATCTTCAAAAACCACACAGTTTTTTTTTAAGTTCATTTGCAATTTGGGACTTCTTTTGTGCAAAATCTGCACATGATTGCTTTGCACAGAAAACAACCTTTTCTCCTCAGGAGAAAGCCTTTTCTGAACAGATAAATATTTCTGCAGAGAAATATGATTCTTCACATAGAAAAAGCTGCTTCCTCTGCAGACAACTGCCCTTTCTGCACGAGGCGAAGGAATCGCTCCGTGCCCTTACTCACCGCTTCTTCTGAGGTCCGAAGCAACGTGGACTGTCCCTGAAGCCCTTCTGCAGGGCTCCTCCTTGGTCCAAGGCAAATCGGAGCAGTGCGAGGTCTGTAGATCCGCACTGCTCCAGCTTCCAAAATGGCAGCTTCCAGCTTCCAAAATGGTGGCTCCCGCTTCCAAAATGGTGGCTTCCAGCTTCCAAAATGGAGGCTTCCAGTTGGTCGTGGGTCCTGACCAACCGCTGAAGCTCGCCACACCTAAAGCCCGCCCTCCGCAGATGGCAGGCTCGCATTGGTGCGAGCCTGCAAATCTGCACAAGAGAGCAGGAGCGCAATGGCGCATTCCAGGAAAATAAGGACCTGTTTTTTCCGGTGTTTCAAAAACACACTGGAAGACCACTTGGGGTCGTCTTGGAGCAGACTGAGGTGCGGATCTCTGGTAAGTAGTCCGCTCCTAGTCCACTCCAAAGTGCAGACGACCTCTGTGCAAGGACGCACTGCCCTGTTCTAATTGCCTGGTGTGGAAAGGGCCAATTTGTTCAGAACAAGCCCCTAATTACAGTACTTTCGGTGCAGGAAATCACTTTTTCTGTACAGAAAATTAGATCTCTGCACAGGAAATAATGTTTTCTGTGCACAACAACCATGCGTGAATCTTGCACAGAAGAAGTTCTGACCTGCAAAGATTTTTATCAGCCCAGGATTCTTCCTGTCAGCATTTCTCAATACTCAAAAAGCATGTATTTAAATGGTTTTTCAGATATTCTTTCCATCTCTAGTTAAAATAAGCATATAAAAGAGCAAGAATGGTTACAATGCAATTCTATAAATACTTGAACACAATGTCCTATTGTGTTTAGTGGCTTATTTCCTAGAAAGTATGTTTAAAACTGCAGCCAGACATGGCAAGTATGTAGCAGGAAAAACAATAAGGAGATAAGTAGATGTCTTCTATTTTAACTACAGAATATACACGGGTCTCCAGATGGAATGTTAGAGGGCAATGTGCATCTATTTCATCTTTCTCTCCTTGACGGATTTTCCACAGCAAGAAAGAAGATGGAAGAAGTGGTAGAAAAGCAAGGGAGGGTTACATGTGAAGAACAATGTTATCTGGAACCCATATAAGCTTCAATAACATGATAAAAACCACATCTGAAACCATCCTGTATTTTCAGTAAGACACTCCTTACATGAAGCCATTGAAGTTGTCTTGTGTATAACAATGAAAGAACGAGAGAGTCTATATATGTCTCAGTCCATAGCTTCAAGACTATGACACCTAGACATCTGAGACTCAACATCAATAGTACAGGAACCCTGAGGGTGTGCATCTCAGGGCCATTTTGTTTTAGATGGATGGATGAATTTTAATTACGAACTAATTTCAGTATCACATAGAACCAACTGGTGGCAGATAAGCTTCTCAGGAGTAAGGAGTCTCCTTGGAAATAAGAGTGGTGTCTACTTAACAAAAGTAAACTTTGAGGTTTGATCCAAAAGCTTACAGTTAGTTTCAGATGGGATTCTGAAGACGTTCTCTTTTGGTCTTTGTACTGCTGAAACAACACTGGTCTTACAGCTGCAAAACTCACCCACCTGGTGAATATTCACTGTTCCTAAATCCAACTGTGCATATATGTGTGTTTAATAAATACAAACATACATACTGGAAAATAATAAATGAATGAGGATGCAAGGGGGAGGAGAGACTAGATGCACATGGGAGTGAGAGAGGGAAAAAACAGTAAGAGAAAACCAAATGGAAGGTGGTGGTGGTGGTGGTGGTGGTGGTTGTTGTTGTTGTTGTGTGTCTTCAAGTTATTTCCAACTTATGCTGACCCTAAGATGAACCTATCATGGGGTTCTCTGGGGCTGAGAGTGTGTGATGCACACAAGGTCACTCAGTGGGTTTTCATGGCCAAGCAGGAATTGAACCGTAGTCTCAAACCACTACACATGCTGGCTCTCCAAATGGAAGGTATAGTTGCCATTTTGCATCATTGTCTGGATCCTTCTTGGACTCTAGCCATGCCACCTGGAATTTATTTGCACATTTAGTGGCCTTGATTTCCAGCTTTTCTTTAAAAAAATAAGTCTCTATACCTTTAAAAGCAAAGATATACGGCAAAACATTGAATCAATATTCTATCCAACTGTTCTGCACGAAATGAGTCTGCTACTGCCTTTTCGTGTTTGGTACATAACAACAAACAAAAGAACAAACAAATAATAAACAATAAATGTAGCCCCAGCTTTGATTCATATTTTCAGGCCTTAGGAGTTTAAAATTACAGAATGGTCCATTGATCTTTGCAATGCAGACACACATACTGGCTTGAATCCTACTTCTATTCTCATTAAAACAGATTAATTGAATCAGTTGTTGAATGGTGCTGCTAGTTGGGGACTAACAACAGGATTCAGGTCACTGTATGGAACTACATTAAGTGGTATTGGTATCCTAGGGTTATAATAACAGCTCTCAAGGACAAATGCTAGAAAAACACAAGCAGGTATTAAAGGAAGCTTGGTTCATATCTTCTCATCTTTGGATGAGCAGCAACTTTTGTATTTTGTCACTACAATTTGCCTGCACTGGGAACAGGGAGGGGAAAAGCTAAAGTTTGTCTGTCTCCAGAGGTATACTTTGGGATATAAAAGATACAAATGTCTGGATTGTTAGGTAACGTAGTACGACACAGCAGTTTCAGTTTCAGATGCCTGATGCACCTTTAACCTGTGATTCTGCACTATGAGTACATTTTTCCCTTGTTGGTCTATTTTTTTCTTTATCTTGCTTAATTTTTCTCCTTCTCTTGTAATGAAATTTTGAAACAGCCCAAGCAGATCCCCTTAGTCCTTATCAGTACAGTTGGTAGGGATGGGATAAAGTGTGAATGCTACTATACTTCTCTGTCATCAATTTGTGACACTAGAATGTGATGGGAAATGGAAGAGGAGGAATATGTAGCAGTAGCATGGTAAGGTATATGACACCTAACATGTAAGAACAGGATACAGCAATACCAGAACAGGAAACTCCTAAACATGCAGTTATTTTCAGGTTTTTAAAAAAATCACCTTGTTACTTGTGTGAGTAGGAGATAGTTTCTCCCACACCTCATGTTTTACTTCCTGAAACAAGAAAGATAACTAAAATGCACAGGCATGAGGAGAAGATGGAACTTCGCAGTATTGAAGTAGAAGATTCCATTTCCACAGCAGTAATCACGTCTCTGTCTTATCAGGTGGCATATATGCCTTCTCATTCCTTCTGGCTGTCCTGCTTGCCCCAGCTAGTGGGTGGGGAAAATTGAACTATACTCCCACTGTATTTCTATAACCCCTAATGCTATTTTTGTACTTAATCATCACTACCTTGAGCTTCTGTTTGAAAATGTAAAGAATTTACAGCTGCAAAATGGTTTCAAATGTTCCACTGCATCCAATAGTGCCTAGAGATCATACACAGCAATCACTTAATCAGTTACTGAAATACAGCTACTTCTGGAATGAAATACAACAACTGCTTCATGGTATAGAGTGCAGCCCATCGTAGAAAAGGAAGTGAAGAAGAATACCATAACTAACTGAAATTGCAGGGAGAATTTAGGTAGGAAGAATGCAATTATCCCTTTTGGAATTTGGCCAGGATATTAACATTAACATCTTATACTTCTATGATGAGTCCCATAGGAATTTTAACAGCTACAAGTGGTCAGGACCTTGGTTTTACATCTCAGCCTACAGAAGCTCTAAAATATAATGCTTCGCTTTGGCTTAAGAAGGAATTAAATGGAAGGGTGAGATATGCCTCACAAGTTCCTACACCATTTAGATTATTCCTTAGAGGTTTTCCATCCAACTATCTGTCATCAAGACAAAGCCTTTTGCTTCTATCCTATGTTAGCTCAACATAAAGAGTGCAAAGGTCTACAATGATCTAAGCAGCAATGTGAAGTAAAGGATTAGCAACCTAATAAACAATAGTTTGAGTTAATGATTTATTGGGTGGTGTTTCTTCTCTGCTGAAGTATATTCAGCAGCAAGGCATAGGAGTTTTTAATGGACCATGTAAATCCAACAGTAGTGTACAAAGAGGACACATGTCTTGAAACAGATTTCATAGACTTTCCTCAAAGCACAGTCATATGTTAAAAAGCATAAGTGAGATAGAAATGAGAACCTTTCGAATATTAACACGGAAGTAATGCTAATTAGGCAAACAGGACTAATTCACAACCCAGCAGTGGTGATTGGTAGATCTCATGTGAGGGAGTTGGTGAATTTACTCCAGATTTGCAAAGCTCTCCAAGGTGCTGAACTTATTTGGGAAGTGGAGCTCAACAGTTTGGATAGCTCCTTTAAGGTATTGAATAAAATTGCCCCATGGAAGCCAGAAGCAACCCCTGCAATCCAGTCGTTCCATTAAGTTACAGAGAGCTATACTGATGCTGATGTTTCACTACAGGATCATCCAGCACATTTACTTAATAAATGTAGCTTCGTGGTGATGCAACCTAATGTTCTATTAGCATTTATATTTTAGACATTTTAAAATTCTGGTAGAGATTTACAGAAATATTTGTACCAGGAAGTATTCTGACTTTTATTAAGGGCCACTCCATGTATCATATTGCTTTCATACAAAATTTCTATTTCAATATTTTTGAAAAGACAGTAGGAATATTTATTTTTTTAAAAAATTGTACATACACACATGCATACATGACCATTATAAAAACCACACGTATGAAGGTGACCTCATGGCTGACCTCCAGTTACAACTGACATGTACAGCAAAGATGTATTTATGTAAGCAGCAGGGATAATCATCTCTTAACCATACTGTTGTGATACGACTGCAAGAAGGGACATTATGACTGTGAATCATATTTGCAGGTAGCATTTATCTGCTCCCATTATTTCCCTTCTTATCTCTGCCCACTTGTGTTCATATTTTGTATACAGTTTTTCAAACAAGTATAATAGAAGCAGCACCTAAGGAAATGGATATCTAAACATGGCACAACACCCAGAGATCCAGAATATCTCACCATCAACTTATCTGTTGATTCCATTCCGTGATAGCACCATCAAATCAGAGTATGGTCTAAAGTGATTGGCTAACAAGCACTCCAATGTGTTCCTGGCAATCTAAAGATACAAAGATTTGAGCAAAATGTAGGTAGAGAAGTTATCTGGTCACCCAATTGTTTCTTATTGCATCCACAACTATGGTACATTTGACTAAAACACTATTCTGTTTACAGTTCAATATCAATGAAAGGGTTAAGAATTTATTAGGCCTGCTAGGTTACAAATGAACAAAAATAACCATTTATTTAACCCCCTGGAAAAAGTTAGGAAGGCACAGCTGGGTTCTAGCCTGTCACACATTCCTAAGTTTTTAGTTACTAGCAGTATTCCCAAACAAGGCTATATGATAAACAGTTGCAGGTGGTAAACTGCTCATGTACAGAAATGACTTTATTCAGCAAAATTCTACAAAAGTCATTTGTCAATAGAAGTATTTGTAACTCAGGATGTGAGTTTAGCAGTACTGAAATAATTTCTTCTAAGTCTGTCAATGGGGAACACAAAGGTGAACAAAGCTTGGAACATGTAAAACAGAAATTGCAATGTGTTCTACTGTGCATGAAGGGGCATCAAAGTGAGGAGATCATGTCACGGGATATGAACCTTTGCTTTTGATTTCACTTTTGTTTGCTAAATGTTATAGGTCTCTGAGAATGCTGGCCAACAGTCCTCCCACAAGTTAACAGCACATACTAAAGAGAAAGTATCTACAGCATCCATTCCTTGTACAGTCAAACACAATCAATGCACATCAGGCTGCCTGTTGAATATCAAGGAGAAATAACCGGCTTTCCAATATCAGCTGTTTTGCCCATATACGTCTGTGGCAATAACTGAAATACAACCAGGTACTGTATATTAATTCCGAAGACACTGAAACTGTGAAAGATCTCTATTCCATGTAAAGTCTAACAACAGTCAAAGGTTCAGCCTTCCAGATCCTGATGTTCTCTGTTCATGGAAAGTATTACAAATCAATCTTTAATCTTGTCAAACTTGCTATATAAAATGATCTGCATTAGCTTGTTGAACACGTTAGAGGGTTGCCTACCCATTATACACAAAGGTATATAACAGACCTTCAACACCACACTTAAAAGAAAAGGAAAAACAATCTGGGTGGGATTTTAAACTGAAAAAGGTGCATAACCTTTTATCACTGTACCGCTTCTCATTTCCAAACTGCCAGGTTCTCCAGAGCAATTTCTCTCTGAAGGGCTCAAAATGCCAGAGGGCAAAAATGAGGGAGGAGTATTTGGAGTGGAAAAAATTGGAGTAGATTTAACACATTTAGTTAAAGTTAGAACTCCTTCTTGGCCATGGAAACCTACTGGTTGACCTTGGGCAAGTCACACTCTCCTACCCTCAAAGGAAGGCAAGGAAAAAACCCCTCTGAACAAATTGTGCCAAGAAAACCCTGTGATAATATACTTTAGGGCAACTATAGCTCAGAAATGACTTTAAGTCAACAACAACAACAACAACAACAACAATCTGTTGAAGGATATAGCATAATTAAATATTTTGGCTTGATTTTCTAACAGACATAATCACTCCCTTTCAGATTTCCCTTGATTTGCCAGCCTTATGCATATATGGTATTATTCATTTAATTAATTATTTTATTTGCTATATATGCTCTGCCATCCCGAGCACTTCCTTAATGTTATTTAGGAAGCTGTCTTGTGAAAAAGGTGTTTTCAATGTCAAATTATATTATCATTTGCATTTTTGTGTGGAGAATGTCCATAACTTTCATCAGATTCTCTTTTTTTTATGTATTTTTTATTAAGTTTAAGAAAGTATGATAGAACAACACAAAACAGAAACAAGCAGCAGATTCTCAAAGGGGTCTGTGACCTCCTGCTCTCATCAAACACACTATATCTTGTTCCTTGATCTTATATCACAGAGGAAGCAGGAAAAAAAACCAGATATATTCAATTTCATAAGAGCATATTTCTGTTGACACAGTGGCCCTTTCCTAAGCTTTAACTCCCCATGTATCCAAAAATTACTCTGGAAGGTTCCCAAACCTTCCAGAGTATATGTGGAGAGGATACAGAGGAACTGCTTCACTAGCAGATGTTGTTTCATCAGCAGATTAACAGGATTTCATGCCAGAAGAGTCCAAGGTACTAAGCAGTTTCATGTTATACAAACAAGAAAGGTAAGGACCATCTATCTAGCTTACACAGTTTTGTGGCAATGAAACCTCTTCCCCACTGAACAGCACTATTCACACATTAGGGAATAGAAAGCACAAGTTAAAGCAGGGTTGGAAATTGTGCAGCTCTTCAGATGTTGTTGAACTGCAACTGCCAGCAGCTCCAACAGTGTAGCTTACGATGAGGAATGCTGGGAAATGCAGTCCAACAGTATTTGGAGAGATGTATGATTCCCAACCCTGGGTTAGACACAGAATATAGATGAGGGTGAGGCAGCAATGTAATATGTGAAATGTTATAGCTCCAAAATAGCAACTGCAGGAAGAAATTTCCACCTTTAGTCTAGTTGTGGTCTCCTGATGTCTATAAAAGACTCCAAAGAAGACACTGAAATACAATTTATGGAGCATGATGGAGACACTATTATTGCAATAGAAATAACTATATCAAACTATAAGTATCTCTTCCCCCCACCTTTTGTCCTCAAATTTATCTATAAATAACAAAGAGTAATGTGATACCTCAAATATGAGCAAATCTATTACAGTTATAATAAAAGGTAAGAGCCAGTGTGATATAGTGGTTTGAACACTGGACTATGACCCTGGAGACCAGGTTCTGATTCCCTGCTTGGTCATGGAAACCCAGTGGGTGACCTTTGGCATCTCACATACATCATCCCCAGAAAACCCTGTGATTAGTTCAACTTAGAGTCACCTTAAGTTGGAAATTATTCTAAGCCACACAATAACAATAACAATAACAGCAGCAGCAGCAGCAAACAACAACAACAACAACAGCAACATATGATTAATTGTAGATACAAATTTATTTTGCCTTATATCTTGCCTTCCATAGGTATGATACTTCTTTTTTTTAAAGAAAAGCTGGAAATCTAGGCCAGCAAAAGTGTAAATGCATTCTGGGCGGCATGGCTAGAATCCAAGAAGGAACCAGACAATGATGTGAGGTTGGCAACTGCACAGTCCATGTGGAGAGCCAGCACAGTGTAGTGGTTTAAGCGTTGGACTACAACCATGGAGACTAGGGTTCGATTCCTGCTTGGCCATGGAAACCCACTGGTTGACTTTGGGCTCATCACACAATCTCAACCCCAGCAACCCTCCTAAGTTGGAAATTACTTGAAGACACACAACAACTACAAGGTGCATAAAACTCTTTCTTGCCTTTGCTGAAGCTGACTAACATTGTTAGATTTATGCTAACTAACATAGTTACCCCTTTGGACAACAATTATAAAGGGGCCTCAGTGTATGGAAGAACTCAGTGTATGGAAGTATGTCCTCTGTGCAGCCTTCCACATTAACAGCATATGTTTTCTGGCTACTGCTGTCATCTAGAAGCAAGTTGGCCCCATTCCTTCTGCAAAGTAGAACCAATTGCCATCTTGTCTCCCCGGCAAGGAGGACCAATGTCTCAAGCCTTGTGACAAAGCTGGGCAGCTCCTTACAAATCTTTTAGGGTGAAGGGACAGATGCAGGGCTCTCCTACCTACTGTCCTCAAATAATAATACATTCTCAGCTGAAGGTTTTTTTTTTTTTAAATACAATGGAAAAAAATCATTCAGTCTTTTCAAAATACCTCCTGATTCAAGCAATATTACAAAAAGGAGGGCTTATTAGCAATAATGACTATATAAAATCTTACTATGGGAAATAAGCTTTTCATAAACTGTGAATATTGGTAGAGATATTAAAACATTCAGCAAGTGTTCTAATTGAATTCTGAACAATATTTTAATTCAGATTACTTATGCTGGAGTTTAAGTGGTTATACTCAGGAATGGAACAGTGGTGAAAATTAAACATGAAATACAACAATTGCATAAGCAGACCCACGGGGCTTTAAAGTCAGTGCATTAAAGTATTTTTAAATAGAAAAGTTTTCTAGAAAAGCAAATACAGCAGAAATAAGCAGTATTTATTATGTTGCCTTTTGCACAGGTGTTATTTCAGAGTGATTAGTACAGATTATCAGATGATCATCTTCATTCATGTGATCAACAAGACCAAAAGGTCACCATGGTTTTAGTTTACCATACGCTATAAAATTCATATGTTAAACTGACAGGTTAGCATAACTCCCCCCACAACTCCCAGACACATACATTACAGATATCTTAAATTAAGCAAACCAGAAATTAGATTAGAAATCATTTCATGGAATTTGATACAATATAGCACATATTATAGAAGACCTCTGAAATTTTTAGATCTTCTTGCAAATACTCATGGAAAGTTAACACGAGTTCTGTCAAGTAAATGTAACATCAGAACCAGTGCAACTGCAAATGATAAAACATTTGTTCTGGAATATTTGTAAATAATATTTTGTGACATCAGTAGACATAGTGACAAATCTTTGTAAAATGTATTATTTGTAAAATATATTATTTTCATTTTTCAAATAAGCAAAAAACAAAGTCTATGTATGCTTTGTTTACAGATTATGTTAAAAGAGTTTAAAATTTTCATTTTAGTAACAAGTGATACTCTGAATTTCTGCTTTCTTACACTTCTAGTACGCTGCTCCAGCATTACTTTATTTAGCTGCAACACCATGCACAAATGCTGATCCTAAATATATCTGCTGAACTCTAAGTGACTTCTGTTTATAAATAGGACATAACAAGCTATTAAATCTTCCTTACAACAAACCATCCCATGCCAAAATATTTGCTCTGGATTTTTTTTTTTTTTTACCTACAGCTAAACACTGGATAACCATAAGTTATCCTTAAATTTCTATTGCAAAATTCTGCCTTTCCTATCTAGTGCTACATAGACAAGCCATGGAGTTTCTGGACTGCAGGGGTGCAGTAGCACAATGGACTGGATTGGATATAACAGGTGAATAAAGTGAGGTTTAAGGCGGATGAGACAGAGGCATTTCTGATTTACAAGTAGGTGGAAGTGGGGATATGTCATCTCTGGGATGGGGTTGTACAATACCCTTGAATGAGCAGACGTATATCTTCTGGGCCTAGCCTGGTTCCTGAATGCCAAGTGGCAGCTGTGGCAAGAAGAATTTCATAGTTTTGGGTGGTGACCCAGGTTACTGATTCCTGGATAAAGCCTATCTGCCCCCTCACACATGCTTTGCTTGTATCATGATTTTCTGTAATGTGCTCAAATGCAGTGGCTAGTTTGAATCTCTAGAGAGTATTTTTCTGATCATGTCATTCCAGTTTTACTTCAGCTCATCTGGTTCAATTCTGGACAGGTTCATATCTATAAAGCCCAAAACAGTACGAGATGAGGATGTTTGAAGGACAGCTTCCCTCAGAACAATCCTGCTGGTTCCCTGAAGGGAATCCTTGTTCTGGAGATCCAACTATTTAGGACACAAAATAGTATCTGATTAATAGAGTCTGGGGCACTCTGGCTCTGGAAAGTTCTCTTTAGAAATGTTTGATTTGTCTTTCTATCTTTCAAGCTGTAACCCTGGAGTTAAGATTTTTTTAAAAATTCACCAAGTTTTTCATTGGTAAGAAATGTTTTCTTCTCAATGTTTATTCTCAGTTTGAATTTCAAAAGTTTTGCCAGTTCCATCCTCTAAAATATAACATCCAGCACCTGATAACTGTTGGTGATCTCCCATCCAAGCACTATTCAGGACTGACCTTGCTTAGCTTCCAAGGTCATGATTTAGTGACCTTAGGGTATTCAGGCACCATACATGAGTATATACCCATTCCCAAACAAGTTTTCTGATTTTGTCAATCTATTTTGTTAAAATCATGTGATGGGAGAAAGAGAAGTAAATGCTTTTGCATACAGCTAAATTGTGATATAGTGTTCATTTTACTTATATCTTTTTTCTCCAGGTACTCCCTCAGAGGCTACACTATTAAAGTCTGAATCTCTTTCTGTCTTCAAGGGATATAAGTTTGTCTTGGTAGCTTAGATCTAAGTATTTGAAGCTTTTGTTTTTCTAATCAAATTGAGAGCTTATATTGTAAGCTACCTTGAAGTGGGGGCAGAGAAGCTGGGAATTAATCAATTAAAGATGTTGCTACAGATTTAGACCAATTTGTATGATATACAACATACTACTGAAGTGATGTATTAGTGCAATGTTTGTGGCAAATCTGTTCCTTGATCTAGACCAGGCTTATTAGAATGTCTTGGTCTAATTGTAGACAGCACACCCCAAGTTTTCCTTTAGGGGTCTGGGAAGGCTATAACAATTAGGCTGTGACTTTGGACACAGAAAGAACCATAGAATAATAAAGCCTGCATCTTTAAGCAATTAATGTGTCTCTGTTATTACTCGGAAGAACTGCAGATCAAACAATTAGGTCACTTAATTTAGTATGATCTTCCTCAAAATAAAACAAGAGTATTATCATCTACTATAGCAAGTTGGCAGAAAATCACTGCTGTGTACACACATTGTCCACAACACAGTGAGTGCTCATCATCTTGGCATACTTTTGGGAGAAGAGTTATACTAAAATAAGAATTATTTCTGAATATCCTTTGTGGACTCTCTAGGACTGCAGTATGTACATTTCAAAATTAAAATGAACTTTAAAAAACAAAAAACAAAGATGGCCCATGTTCTGATCATCACAAACACATTCTGTCCTCTGATCAGGAAGAAACATCTGCAATAGCAAATGGATTGTCTTAAGCTCCAACCAATATATGCCATTCAGCTTTGGGAGACCTGCCTGAAACAATCATTAACTTACACTGGTCCCTCCCTAGCCTCTCAGATTTATATCTGTGGTAACTGAAAGAGACTTGAGCTATACCCTCCTGAAGAGTAGAAAAAAACCCTGGTGTATCTGTAAATGACCTTTGGCTCATGCCATACATGATATGCAGCCAACTATAAACTCCCAAAGTCCTGCTAGATGAGTTAGATCTGTCTGGGAGCACCCCTCAAAAATCATTCATATTATATCCTGGATCTTGCTAATTTGGAACCCAGACAAGATAAAATGGATGCATCTGTTATGGTCCCTTGGGGTTAATATGCTAAGTTGTCTTACCATGATTCTTTTTCCTGTTCACAAGAAGACAAAATGTGTTGAGCAATTCAAGGTTTCACACTCCAGATCTTATCTGAAGATCTTCTAGATACGGATATACATGAACTCTGAGAGGTCTTGGATGTGCCACTAGGATCTTAGTTTATATGCGTTCTTCCTCCATCACATAATAAGTGGATCTGTAAGGAAAAAGGATTCAGAGCTAAGTTTTGAGTTTTCTTGGTTGTTGCTGTTATCGTCCTCCTCCTCCTGCTCTTCTTCCTTTTTCCTTCTGGCTGATTTCTCTTTTTGTTTCTGTTTCTATGAACTTAGTACAGAGGGTCTTCAAATAGCTTCTCTCATTTGAAAGGGCAAGCCAGTAAATTTAATTTTGATTTAGAATCGATATTCTACTTGTTAGTCATAGGGATGTCTAGCCACAACATCCAAGGCTAAAGATCTGTCTATACAGACACTTTAACCAACTGATCCATACCTTAATTTAATTTGGTATTTTCTCCTGGGGCTTTAAGCAAAAGCTCCTTGGCCTAACAAAAGGGTGCCCCAGCAGTAATGAAGTAATGACTGATTTAAAACTAAGGCAGATGGCTCCTGGCACTCTTTTAAAGATGCAGATAATGTAATAAGCTTGGACCTCCATCTACATAGATGGGAGTGAATACAATATGAACATTTTAGGATTTCCCACTGTGAAGGAAAGGGAAAATATAGTCTAGTGGAAGGAAGGAACTGGCTTGCTCAGGCTCATAACAACCAGCACACAAGATTGGATACTGTTACTACAATATTTTGATATATTCCTGACAGTTGGATTTAGAGATACACAAATACAGAGATCTTTAAGTTAACAAAGCTTCTGACAAAGAATTAGCTTCGACACATTATTTTAATGCTTGAACAGTTGCTTTTTTTCTTCCTTGTCCCCTGTCTAGCAGGAAGGTTGCTTTGCTTTATTTTGTTTTTATCAGAATTGGCATTGGGAGGATGGTGAAGGGGGGCTGGAGAACTGTGAAATATTCTATCCTACTGTAGTTGTATGTTTCTGCCTATAACAGGCCAGGTAAACAGCAGATGCCCCCAGAATTCCTTACTGAGCATGCATGAACAGCAAAACAGAGAGAAAAGGGCAGAGTAGATAAGCCTGCCCCACCAGCTATCACCATCATGTTAAAAAAAATAAAAAGCACAGATCTGTAAGTTTGGTCTTCAGAATAGAACTCATAAGAACAGTGGAGACTGATGAAAGAAAATATCATCTCTGGATGCATTTTGCAAAAGGCTTTCATGTGCTCTCTTGAAAGTTCAAAATGTTTTTGTTTTATGCGCTTGCCTGACCTGATTGTTTCACTTCGCATGTGCATGCTTGTGAGTTGCGAATAAAAGGTTTGCTGAAATGTATTGAACCAGTCTTCTTTTTTTGTGGTGTAAGAGTCTATCCCTATTCTTTCTATGTTATTTCTGCCTCCACCAAACATTCTCTTAAAGAAGTAATGAACAGAGACACGTTTACTTTGCTACCCAAAGTATACCTGTAGAGTTCTGCTCAAGCAGTGAGGCTTTCCTGCCTTCTCCTCCCTACTCTAGCTTCCTGTACTCTCTGAGATGGTGTGGGGGAGAGGACTGCAGGAGAAACATGAAATCTTCAGAAAAAGGGGACACTTAATACAAGCTGAGCTGCCTTTCCACTGACCCACAGTAACCTGAGATTCAACCCAATGTAAAAATCAGGAGATATGCTTGCTGAAGGATAACCAAGCAGATGGAAGACGAATTCTCTGTTTTGTGTCTTAATATTCTATTGTTCTCTGAACATTCCCCAGATCAGGTTCAGATAATGGATATCAGATGCCCCTAACCCAGTTTTCTGGATCAGTTAGCCTTTGCATGGTTATTGTGTCATGCATAAAACAGGAGAACAATAAAATAAGATCTTAACTGCTTCTCTCCTGCTATTGCTCTGACATGGAATAAATCTTTAATAGAATTAACTTCCTTGAAAATAAATTCCAAATAATATGTACTGATCATAGTGATCTGCTCCCCAGATTACTAGTCATTTTTTGTTTGTTTGTTTGGCCCACAAACAGGCAACTGTCCAACAGGATTATTATAAAATGGACCTTTCCCCTGTAGAATTTTAAATGTTTATACTATATTTACTTCATTTGGGAAATTTGTTTTAAACTGAAATTGCTAATAATTTGTGAGGATGATAGATGGCTCCAAAAACAGTGAATGGATTAATAGTGGATTCTTGTATGCATGAATTAACAAATTGATCCAGGCCTCAGTACAATATTTGAATAATGCAGCTGCCATATTCACTGGTTTCAATGTTTCCGGAAACTAATCTCCTGTGTAAGTTACAACACTCGACTACTGTGCTTCTATTCTGTTCTGACTGATGACTTAATGTTTCACAGTTGCATGACATTTCATTAACAACGCTAGTTAAAATATGTGCCAGTTCTACAAATTAAAAGGAATAAATGCTGTTTTATAAGAAATCATGTTTACAGGTTCATGAAAAAGTTCTAAAGCACAATTCTACTGAGGGCGTAAAATTTATAATAAGAACCAAAACTGTACTGAGTTATAAAGAAAGTGAAAAGACAACAATTACAATCTAAAGTCATTGCACTTGAAAATATTGACATGATATGACAATGAAAGTAAAGTTAAAGCAATTGGCCTGGATCTAAAGGTGCTTTGTGTAAGTAGAAAGGCACTTTAGCTTGCACAATAAGTCCTGGCAAATTCTCTCAATTTTGTTTCCTGCTGAAGCCCTCTGGGCTCAATTCCAAACAGTTCCAGAAATCCACTGACCTTGGGAGTAGCTTTTCAGAGCACATGGGCCTTCAGTGGAGAAAAGAAGCTTTGACTGTGAATGCTGAGATTTGCTTGCACTTCTCTGGATTCACTGTCAAATCACTGGTTCCAGAAGCATAGAAAATTTGATGAGCAGATGTTCCATGTACATACATATCAACATGGGGGTAGATTCAGGATTATGACTGCTACCCCTGTCCCCATTCTGGTGCCTTTAAGGTCCAGGCATTCACACCTCAACTCATTCACATTCTGCAAATGTAAGACTCCATTTCTGCAGAGTACAAACTGCACAATCATGGGGGCCAGAATGACCTTCTACTATTGCTCAATTATGCATAGCTTCAGAGTATCATTATATTCATTCTTTTTAAAAGCAACTTTTCCAGAGAACCGGATTTCCTCTCCAGACATTCCAGGTGAACATCAACATAGGGATATGGCTTTTAAGTAGCAAACAGAAGCAACACAAATTGTTTTCTTAGCCCCCTGCCATTCATCTTGAAAAGACAATGGTGATCTGTTCTTCCCCATTCATAGAATATTAGTGAAATGAAATACTAAATGTTAATGTGGGGGTCTATACTCAACTATGTCTTGAATTAGTTGGTAATAGCAAGGGAATCTTCTTTAAAATTGCTTCACAAAGCTCTTCCATTGGTTGTGCATTTCGCAACGCTGAGAATAAGTGTCTTAGTATTATCTCAACTAGACAACGCCATTTCCCTAGCAATGTTGTTAATTAAAATCCACCGTATGAACTTTTCTGTCTTCTATCCCAGCAGCCTCCTACATTTCCTGCTCTGGATGGCTCCCTCCAACCATCCAGAGCATGTTTTCAGTGCACACAGTGGGCTGCAGAGAAGAGGAATAATCACCTTCTTCTCAGTCCCACTAGTTGAAGTAGTTCCGTCAGGACAAAACTTACATTGGTTTTGATCTACACTTGCTTGCAACCAAGCAGAGCATTACAGTATCAAGGTTTTCCATAGTAAGAAACAAAAAGGTTCAGCAAAAGCCTTACCACAAGAGGTTCCTCTCCTGTGACAACTACATTGTCAGTAAAAATGCTATTTAATTGGGATTGCTCTCTTTCCCTGTGTACTTTTAGAATCATTCTGGGACTACAGCATCCACTTGTGCTAAAACCATGTCACACACAGCATTTTGGGCCACATACCCACTAGCTCCCCCAAGAGATTATCCCCACTTCTTTTCATTGTTTGGCACATACAGACACACCTACTGATCCCTCCCATATAAATATAAGTGAAATCAGTCTTATTTTTAAAAAGGCCTTTTTTCTCTGGGGGAAGGATTCCTGATCACGAGAGATCAGAGTTCCCAGTCTTAACTAATCAGTGACAGAGGGAAGTGATCTATCATTATATCTGATCCATCTATTTGATCTGTCCCTGGCTTTCATGGAGCAGTGATTAGTATATCTGAAGGAAGAAACAGCAAATAAAAGGCAGAGGGTTAACAAAATATATGCTTTTTTAAACTGCAAGCTTTTCCTCTTGCATTTCCAGGAGTGTAGTATAGTGACTACCATCTCACAAATGTACCATGAAAATTGACCTTCATCACTTCTAGAAGTTTTTCTTTATCTTTACATACTCCGTATTTCCAAACACAGTAGTCTGGTTCACAACTAATCTTCTGTTTAGAGATCAAATCTCTTCAATAACTGAGGATTATTTTCAAGCAATATAGTAAGTATCCCACAAGGTCCACCAGACTAAAATATGGAGCAGATACACAGCACCACTGACATGGATGCCACTAACCACTACTGAGACCCACTCTGTGGCTTCATCATGGCATAGAGGTAACCCTCTACTCTCAAAGGCTATACCAGTTAGGGTTACCAGAGAGAAAAGTGGAAATAGATCCTGTACCTTTAATGATTGTACAAAGAAAAAAAAACAATTTCAGCAGGTGTTGTCATGAAAACAGTACCAACCACCTGGAGTAATTCCCTTATCCACCCAACCATTAAAAATACAGGAGATGTCTCCATGTTTCAGTCTGCAGACCCTAGGGAGTGCAAACTATGGTAGGTTCTATCAAGCTGGTAAGGTCTTGAGTGAGGCCACAGTGGTGGACTGCATAACTACTATTTGAGAAACAGCCTATTTAAGAACAGAGAAGCTCATCGCTAGAAGTTTGGCCATCAAGGGACAAACTGGCCAGAATGACTGTGGGAAATAGTTGCAATCTACTACTTCACTGAAGTTACGGATCCTCAAGGCATCCAGAGTCTGGTTAAGGACTGGGCTTCATAGCAATCTCAAATATAAAGAACAAAAAAATCTGTTAAATTCTTTAATTAATTGTCCAGCTCATTCTATTTATATTCAGTCAGAGCTGAACTAGAAGAAAATGTATGCTTCCTCACATCCATTTCCCTTGTGGAGGACAACAGAAAACAATTGGCTAGCTGGCAGCAATAGTCTAAGCCTTTCTGTCATCACTGATTCAAGCAGTCTTACTACATTTTGCCCCAGGTGAACTCCAAAACTGGAAGTGAGCTCAGTTGAAGAAAAATGAATTGGAGAAGGAGATGGATGGGATTCCCAGATGTGAATCAGTTGGCTTGCTAAGGATTAAGCATTTCTCCTCCATATCTGCCAATCCACTGTTGTAGGTACATGCTTCTCCCACTTTCTCATTCATGGGGCTAAATTGCACACTGTCACTTAAAAGCATATTCCTCTGTTTTGCTCTTTTTGTTCTGAAATGTACACTTCTTTAAAACATGAAACTATAATCAGTTCATCAGGACAAATGCAGCATTTGTTCAGTGACTTATCCTGCGAAATGAACTCATAAACACACTCACGTGTGCGACAGACACAGGATTAGGCCTGCAGTGTAAGTAAAAGAATCCAACAATACTAGTTACATTACTAATTTTCAGCGATATAAATTTTAAATAAAAAGGAACTGACATATATTGTGTAATTGTACATTAAAGTTCCATTACATTTAAACATTTAACCATTATATTGTGAGGATATTTTGTAGCAAAAGTAAGGATTATCTTATTACCTCAAAACATTCCATTACTTTTTGCATCTGTTTACTGATAATAAAAGAAACAGCTGTTTTAAACCTAACAAACAGGTGTGAACAATTTGAGCCTTTAAACAGAAGCTGAACTAAATTTTCAGTCTGAATGTTTTGAAATTATGTTCCAAATACCAAATACTATTTCAATATTGCAAACAACTTTACTTTTCCCTTGTATGATTCATAAATAACAAATATGAAATAAAAACAACAGAGAGCCTTGTGGCACCTTAAAGACTAACAGATTCAGCGTGGCACAACCTATCATGGACTTCAGTCCACACGGTTAATTCAAGATTTGGTTCTTATACTGTGCACATGCTGAACTAATTATATCAGATGTGTTCCATAAAATCTTTAGTCACACAACTGAGCAGCCTTTTCTTCGCCAACTGTTGTATATCAAATTCACTGCAGAAAACCATGATAATTATGAAGTAACAGAGTATCAAATTCGTAGCAGTAATATATCTCTATCTTAGTTAAGCTATAAATGCTAATCAAGCTTGAAATCGTATATTTATTTGAAATAACTCTTCTGTATCATTGGCAACTATGTATGGTAAAAAAAAATTACGATAAAACATTTCCGTTTTTACACATATAGCATTACTATGCTAAGCCTGTTGCCTCAGAAGGCACCTGAATAGAAGTAAAAAGAGAAATTGAGTTGTGCTCCTTTGAAACAATTACACAGGATATGCATATTTTATAGCAGTTAATTGAACCAGTGGCTGGATCCAGTTTACAAAATGGCATGTCAAAATATCAGATCTTGTTCTGTAATCATTTTTAAAAATGTTTTTAGAGTTTATCTAATAGTTCTATAATGAAATTATGCTTCGTTACTTTGTGCCATTGTGTCATTTCTGACTTTATGGTGACCCTATCATGGAAACTTCTTGGCAAGATTTGTTCAGAGAGGGTTTTGCTTTTCCTGTCTCCTGAGGCCAAGAGAGTATGACTTGCCCAAAGCTGCCCAGTGGGTTTCCATGGCTGAGCAGGGATTCGAACTCTGTTCTCCAGAGAACAGAGTCCAGTGCTCAAACAACTGCACCACCCTCTGGCCCTTTGCCAAATAAATAGTTTAAGAGTCAAGGCAATGGACACAAGCTTCATATTATTCCCGAAATCATGATGATGCCATGCTTTAAGTGAATCCAAAATGTGAAACTACATTCTCAGAATATTCAGAGTTGCCTATCACTCTTTTTGTTTTGTTGTTATAACTTATTAGCAAAGTAGAAACACTTACAAAATATGGAATGGTGAGAACAGGGAACTCCTAACCATTACACAAATCCCTATATTGTGATAAAGGTGAGATTAGTGATTAGAAGCAGGTGTGTGTTTCCTCCATCTGCAACTAAGAGTAGTTCTCTGTGTCTGTCTTTATAATCTACTAGCGTATTTACCTGGCGTTGCCCAGGGTTTTATTTTCTCGTAGGTAACACTTGTTAGAAATACTTTACGAATTACCTTATCTTACTTTAGGAGTTAGACGCAGTTGAAATACACAGATTTGATATCCTGTGTCTCTAATTCCCCAAACTGTGTTGTCCAGTACCTGTAACTTTTCCAGGATTTTATTTTCCTCTTAAGAACTCATCAAACTGTCTTCTCCAGTGCCTGTAATCTATATTCATAGTTGCTAACATACAGAGGTTGAGTTCCTGAGAGAATACGCTGTCCCCTTCCTTGAGGCCTACTAGGCCTCATCTCCATAGCAACTGGCCTATTCCAGTACCTGTAACTTATCCCCATATTCCCCAATCCAGTCTGTATTCGTAGTTGTTAACATACAGAGGTTGGGTTCCTGCAAGAATACACTGTCTTCCTCTTTGCTGCTAGGCATCATCTCCATAGCAACTGGCCTATTCCAGTACTCGTAACTTTTCCCCATAGTCCCAAATCCAATCTGTGTTCTCTGGTGACGCTGAGGTACTGGCCTTTGATTGTTTTGCTTTCTGTTGAATTTGTGCAATGGCTTTACATTTTTCTGGAAGCATTTTTTGTTTTGAATTTCAACTTTAAGATTCCTCACATATGGAACCCATACAATCCACTGTGTGAGGTGAGAAGACCCTGTAACTATGTTGTGTATGTCACTTTAATTTTTCTCACATAGGCCTCCCAAAAGTTTTCTGGCATCCTTATTGATGGTAGGCCTCATCTCCATAGCAACCGGCCTGAGGCCCAAGAGCTCTCTGGCTGAGAATTCTAAAGGCCCTTCCCTGAACTGCCAACCCCAGGATTCCATGGAATCTTCACAGCCAGCCAATCACGTGAGGTCTTTGCCTGCCTGATGCAGACAGACAGACAAACTCACAGATGAACTTTTATATAGTAGATATAGATATCTGGGCAGGGCAAATTTGCATTAGGAAATTGGCATAGCAGGAAAACCTTTCTAAAAAACAATGGCACTGTGCCCAACTCTTGGGGAAATTTTTTTTAAACTATACCTTTCAGAATCCCCAAACTAGAGTGACCACTGACTATGCTGGTAGAGATTCTGGGAAGTGCAATTCAAAAGTAACTTTCCCAGGCTCTGCCAGACTGCTCATCCCAATCGCAATCCCCATCTGTCACAACAGCTTTTTAGAAAAGAGGGGAAATACCTCAGATAACAAAGCAGATATGTTCCTAAGTATTACTTCTTTAACAGAAACTTTGGTACCAGAAGCAGAAATAACATAGAAAGAATAGACATAGGTTCTTACACCAAAAAAAAAAAGAAAAAAAAAAGAGCTGTACAGTGAGTTTCAGGTAATATTGGCTGATCCCAAGTTCCCCATCAAGTAGTTTTTGATCTTGGTGGTTCAGCTAATAGTCCTGATACTGTTCTGATACTGAAGCCAGCTTAAGTGGACACTGCAGTGAACGCATGATTATGCCACATTTTGACGACCTTTTGCTAGTAGTAACCATACATAGCAAGAACCAGCAAGGTTTTGAGTCTGTATTAATTGCTGACCAAAGTCTGATGGTCATAAATGGTATTCTCCCTCTGTCCATAATGGATAAGAGGGGATTCCATACTCAGAGCTGAAGAAGAACAGGTAGGGAAAGTCTGAACAAGTAAAGCTGATTGAAGATCCAGTGTAGTATGTGCTAGAATCTTTGTCTGCACTACACCATTCAAATTTGGGACTAGGGGGCAGCTTCCTATCGTGGTTAGCTATCCTTAAACCTCAACTATCAACACAAACTGACAATTACACTATAGCATAAGATGAGAGTCAGGGCTCAGTGAGTGGGAAACTACTGCTATAGTGCTGGAGTTTGGAACCTCATGCTATTGTGCTGTGCAGGTGAAATTTCTTGTTTATCACATCTCTGGTTGTCTGAAATACACACCAGTGGTGAACTTAGTAATTCCCGTATAAGTAGGGAAATGAAACAGGGCCACATATAAACACAAGATTGGATTTCCGGCTACTTAGGGTACTCCTGAACTGTGAGAGGGGGGAGGGTAAAAATGGGAAAGAAAGAAAAACTCATAGCCCCGAGTCGGATCATTCCATAAGAACCATGGAACATTCAGATTAGTTAATTAATAGTTGGGAAAGAAACGGGCCTTGCTCCAGCTGCTAACCACTTATAGGATGGGGAATTGGTCCAGATGATGACGGGAACTGCAGCACAGCAACAGCTAAAGGGCTACCAGCCCTCCACTTCTGACTTACAGAACGCTGAAGGAGGAAAAGCTGCAAGATTGAAGAGTTCCAAAGGAAAAGCACTTTCTTTTGGTCCCAATTAATGTTTTCTCCAAATCTGTGGCACAGTCCACGAAGCTTAAAATAACATGGAAGTGGAGGGAATGGGGTCAATGAAGTGTGAGGTGACCATCCGTCTGTCCCATCCCACACCCCACCCTCTCAGCACAAGGGATGAGATAACAATGCTCTACAGCGCACATGCTGTTCAGGCTTGGGACTAAATGAGCACACTTAGTGCTAACGTTCAATAATGTACATGTAAGTAGAACTGTACATAGGAATACAGTAAAATGCCTTGAACGGTCAGACCACTGGAATCTTCTCTAGCCCCACCTTAAGATCACGATCCCCTCTCCCCATCCGAGGACTAACCAGGCCTGATTTCCAAATTCAGGTGCCCAAGCTAATAGGGTGGGATGAAAGTAAGCATATTACTAGTGCTACTGTGTTGAGATTCTGATAAGGTTTGCTGGAAGCAATCCATTCAGGTTTCATTCTCTTGCTGTTTTACCTGAGGAGTGTTTTGATTGGTTCATTTCCTTCTCCTTCTTCACCAGCTCCAGTTTGTGTAGAAAGACAAGCAATATGGGAAGCCAGACCTCTAGTCAGACTTCCTTAAATTGCCTTGTGAAATATCTCTATGTCCACTAGGAGAGAGCACCATCTAGGGAGATGTTTACAGAATATTTATGACCATTATTCAGGATCACATATATCTCTATTTACTATCTATCTATGGCATACATTTAAAACATCATTTTCAGTATTTTTATGTTGTGTTTTATTTGCTATGTAACTCTGAATTTATGCTTTTTTGTCCTGCCAATGTCTAACCCTCCCAAGTAGGGATGGGATGAATCCAGAATTTTCCGAATCCGAATCTCTGGAAGGTTCTGGGAATCCACGAATCTCACGAATCTCGAATCTTTCAAATCCTTTTTTAAAAATAAGTTTAAAAAGCAGGGGAAAGAAGGATAATCTTGGGCAAGACACACTCTCTCAGCCTTAGCAAAAGCCTAGGCAAAGGCAAACCTCCCTCTGAAGAAGTCTGGCCAGGACAATTGTCCTAGTTTTGTCTCAGGATCTCCCCAGATTGAAAATGACATGAAGGCCCTTTCTGCACAGGCAGGAAAATGTGGATTAATGCCACATTTTCCTGCCTGTGTAAACAGGGCCACATACTACAGTAGAGACATAATCCAAGTAAAAACTGGCTTTCCTTTGCATAGCTCCTTCTGACATCCTGGGGTTTGTAGTTTGATGATGCACCAGCAGACTTTGGCAGAGAAGGTTGTGACACCTGATAAAACTAGAAACCCCAGAATTGTGTCTGAAAGAGGTTTGCAAAGGAGCTATGCAAAGAAATGTTTCAGCTGTCCTTAAAATCTCAAGCCTATAGCTATCAGTCAAGTACTGAACTTAAATATGAAATGTTCAATTTAAATATCTTCGAATACAATCCCAGATGTAGTTTGTGAAATTGTTAGCAAAGGCCATTATTACTCCAAGGGAAAACCTCACCTACTTACTATCTTCCCTTGTATGTATGGTCTGCCAGATTCTCAGGTATCAGGCATCCTGGTCTCCCACATTTTCAGGCATCCTGATCTCCCTGGTTTTCAGGCGTCCCAATCTCCAACAATCTATTTAGTTGGCGGATTCAAAAGTTTCGGTTTGCCGATTTTGGCACAGGGATTCGGATTTGGGAATCTTGAATCTTTGCCCAGGATTCGAGGATTTGGTTGGCCCATCCCTACTCCCAAGACAACCAAGTATCCCTGAAAGTGCTGTCTAAATAGCTTAAACACACCAGATCGCATCTGATCTCAAAAGCTAAGCAGGGTCTGCCCTGGCTAGTATTTGGATGGGAGACTGCCAAGGAACACCTGCTGCTGTAGGCTGTATTTCAGAGGAAGGAACTAGCAAAACCTCTGAGTCTTCCTTTACTGAGAAAACCCTACGAAATTCATAGGGTTGCCAGGCAACGTAAAGGCGCATGTACACACATACACCTACAGCTGACCACTGTGAATGTCATGACCATGGTATTGTATCTTGCATTTCTATTGTTTCACATCCCCACCTGGTTCCTTTTGTGTTTAAAAAACTGCTGTTGTGGTGGGCCAGTGAATTGAGACCAGCAGATCAGAAAACAAGAGTTTATTATACTGCGCAGGGATCTCAGTGGAATCAATTTCCAAAAGACTGAGAGCCCCGTTTTAGGTTTCAGCATGCATTTATACTTTCTAAAAAACAAGTACAGGAAATGATTACCATATATGAAAAAGTACAGGTCACAAAAGTTTAAGTTTCGAAATGATGTGTTACAGTTTCAAAAATGAAGTATCTCTGTACCAGGGAGTATTCTCCCTTGGTCGCATTTTATCCCAAACTCCCTATATCCCATGCATTGCCAGGCCGCATACCTAAGCTCTTGATAAGTCAGGCAGATGCGTCTCTTATCTTATTTTTCTCTATTTTTCTACTCAAGCAAGCAGTTTCTACAATTTAACCCCTTCATCACTGCCAAGGAGACAACAGGCCATGAATCTGAAGTGGCCTGCAGTCCACAAGAGTTTATGCATAATAAAACACTCAAACCTTCAGTATCCCACAGGGCTTCTTTGCTTCTCCTTCTTCGGGTGTTCTCTTTCCGCCAGATCTGCCTCACAGGCTTATTGCGAGAATAAAGTGGAGAGCCTTCTACGCTCGCCTGAGCTCACTGGCAGGAAAGGCAGGGTCTACATCTAACCTCCAAAACAAACCCCTCAGTTTCAGAAGCGGTGCTTCCTTCACACTTTTCTTTCTCAGAAACAAAGGCGGGAAATTGTCTCGGCGCCCCTCCTCACCTGCAGTACGAAGTCGTTAGCAAAAAACGCAGGCTGGCAAAGCAAGCAGTTTGGTTCCACGGGCAAACACGAGGGTAGGGAGGCAGCAATGAGGCGGGCAGAAATGAATCTTGTTCCCACCAGAATTATGTTTTAGGGACCCCCGAACGCCTTTATTTGCTCTGCCCCCTTCTCAGTCGGTCTTGTCCCCCCCCCCGCCCGCCCGCCACAGGCCTCCCTTTCAAGTTTTCTGAAGCATTTCATGTCTTGGGAGTTTCCCTGAGGGAGAAAGAGACGTTGGTTGATGAAACATGTGTAAACACACGAACAGCCAGACAAGAGAGGCAAAGTTCTGGAAGGCCGTTGCCCCAACCTCCTGTTACTGCGGAACTGGAGAAACCCACATACAGTGAGGTCCAGCTTTCTCTTGCAGACATGTATTGAGCTGTATGTATGCTGGGCCATTCAGAAAAGTTTTATGTAAAAATTCTGTTGGAGGACATTTGTCCGAACATAACCTTATCAGTTGCCAAACTTCTGTCGTTGGCTATTAAGATTGGAAAGGAAGTATCTAAACTATGTCAGGATACTTGAAAATGTACTACAAAATCAATCCAATTTCATTGTGCTAATGAGACGGAATGAATGAACACCTATCTATATTTTAACTAATAATTTTATTTTATGCATTTTTATCCTATTTTTAGCAAGTGTACCTTTCTTATGCCTAATACTGTATAACTCAGATGTTTGTTATGTTGGGTCTATGGACTGTAAAATAAACTTTTGTTTGTTGTCATGCACGTTCTTGTAGACACGGATCCCACTCCCAAAAGGCTTCCCTGAGTTGCAGCTTCCAGTACTCTACCTATAGGCTGCCTTGCTCTCTCTCTCCCACCTGCTCCTACAGGTGTTTCCAGCTTCAATTTGTTGTTTTGTTCCCCTCTCCATACACTTTTTTTAACTTATGGCAAGATTTATTCAGGGCTTTCCCTTTACCTCCCTCTGACGATTCGAACCTTGATCTCTAGAATCCAGCATTCAAATCACTACACTGCACTGGCTCCCAGCTTCCATTTATGCCCAGGTAATTCTGCCAAGGAAATCACATGATGGATTCACATTGTGGTGCACCTTAAGTCATTTCCGACTTACAGCGCTCCTAAGGGAAACCTATCACAGAGTTTTATCTGCAAGATTTGTTCAGAGATTTGCTCTTGCCTTCCTATGAGGCTGAGAGAATGTGACTTGCCCAAGATCACTCACTGGGTTTTCATGCCTCGGCAGGGATTCAAACCCTGGTCTCCAGAATCCTGTTCCAATGGTCAAACAACTGCATCATACTGGCTCTCCTGGTTCATCTTAGTTGCCATGAGTCAGAAATGACTTGAAGGCACAAAACAGTAAGAAAATGGGTTTGGGGCACAGATCATCCTCTGCATATTTGTCGGTTATTAGGATTTACTTCCTAGTACATCCAGTATTGCAGAATCACTGTATTTCCTCTTGTATCCTATAGAGTGGAAGAAGATGTAACTTATGGCCCTCCAGATGTTCTTGAGCTAGGCAGAATAATGGTAGTCAGGACAGCAAATGATGATGGATCATGGGAGTTACTGTCTCAACATCTTCTGGAGTACCCACCCTTGCAGACATGCCACATATGATTCTCACATATGATTCAAGTTCAAAAACAGCAATTTAGGTAACAATAAGTAGCAAATCCATAATAAAGATAAGATGCGAGCCCATATCTACCCGCCACCACCCACCCTGTGCCCAGTTGTCCAATTAATTGTCCAACTAGGAATGAATACAATGGGAACTGGAATTCCATATATTCAAACACATATTCAAACACAAAGTTATATGTCGGTTCCAACTGTTTTCAAAGCAAAAGGAACATGTTGGTTAGAAGTACAGAACCCTCCCATCTCAGCAGCCTTCTTTCACAAGCAGTTTTATTTTGAGTAAAGGGGCTATGAGCAAAGAGTTTGACAAAGCCCCTTTGCTTTTAAAACCAGCCACCTCATTCCAGCTTTTCATGCGATTGGCATAGCTTCAATTATACCAATACAAACTGATCAACATGTGTAGGTTAGCCCTAACTCTTCAATTATTAACACCAGTTTTGGAGAAAAAAATAAACATTATTTTTAATGAATAAGCATTTTTAAGGCAAAAACCATGTATCATAAATGTTATCTTTTGAACAGAATGGGGATATATTAGTCACTGCAGCCGTGCTAAAGTAACAGAGGATCCTCTTGCCCAAATTACGGATTTAGGTCAAGACAGTGAAACAGTTTTTCCTAGAGCTCACGTGAACTAATGCTGGCTGTTTACCACCATGTCCTTAAACACAGACCACTCCATACTACTCCTCTATCTTTTTTAATAAACCACTTCAGTGACTGTTAGGATTGTACTAACTGACTGCAGCGTAAGAAAATCACATCCTTATGCTCTTCGACTCATCAAACTAGAGCTAAATACAGCATAAGTTCTAGTTCTATATATTTTAAGTGGGGTTTCAACAGACAGTAGTGGACCAGAAGTGTGATCTGGTATAAGTGCTTATTATGTACTTGCTAGGAATATTATCTTGAAATATTTAATAACCCCAAATGTATATGTGCTTGTGTATGTAACACAAATTTTAGACTAGGGGTGTCAAACTCAATTTCATCTTGGGCCACACCAGCATTATGGCTGCCCTCAAAGGGCTGGCTGTCCGCTTTTTTGTCATATTAAATAATTGCCTCTGCATCTGATTATTACTGGTTTTTAAACTGCCTTTCCTCTGCATCAACTTTTCTTTTCTTGGACATTTTGGGGCTATCTGATCATACTTTATGGTCTCTATACCTCTGTAAAGTGACATAGAATTGGTCAGTATATCCAAAGTGTGCCACTTTCTGCTTCCCAGACCCTCTCTGTGCCTCCTTCTACCCCCAGGGTTGCTGGGCGAGGGGGGTGCCGCAGCTGCAGGAGAGGTGCAAGGGCCACATGAAATGGCCTGGTAGGCCAGATTTGGCTCATGGGCCTTGTGTTTGACACGTGTTTTAGACCATTTTACTCACATTATTTTCACCATAAACAGGAACTTCTGAAGATTGTAGCAGGTAACCTCAATAACAAAAAGTCCTAATTTCCAAATGACAAAGATATTCGGTGTTGCATCATGACATTGATGAAGGCTGTTGCTTTATAGTGAAAATAGCCTTCAAAATCTGCTTTATTTCTTGTACTAAAACATACATAGCCTTTAATCACAGCTTACTAAAATATTCTGTTTACAAACAAGCTGGTCACCTCATTCTAACACAGTATCATTACTGTGCATTTACCGTAAAAACAGTTACATATTATGTAGCTCATTATCTTTTGAAATATAATTGGATTCTGCGAGTGTTCTGCTGTACTAAAGCATAACTGAATTGTATTAAATGTATAATCCATCTTTTACATATTCTCATACAGTGCCAACAACATAATCTATGTGCAGAAGCTACTTCTACACATATCTATATTGATCCTTTGTGGGATCTGAACAAGAACTTTGTCAACAGAAATAGCCTTGACTGTGTACTTTTTGGTTTGGAAGTGATGGTTTTCTTTCCAATTCTTTTCCTTTAATGCTATTAAATGTCAAATTCCGTCTTCTTTGCTTTCCTTTTTTAACTATATGAATGGTTTTGTATTATATATTTCATTTCATGAGCTCTGTCCAGTACAGAAAGCTGTGAAACTACTTTATGAAATGAAGATCCAGTTCCATCCTTAGTTTTTCTTTCACTTGAAAAGAAACCCTGAGTTTTCAACACTATATTTGCTTTTTTTTTAAAAAAAGGAATTGTTTCAAAATACAATGCAATACATGAATTCAGTGCTCGTGTTCTTCTTACAAAACAGCAAAATTTTATATTGTCACTCATATAAAAGTATGAAATAAGATTTCAAATGAAATATTTCTTTGCTAGTTACTCTGTGGAATATCTGTTAAATAATGAATAAGTGGCCGGCCATGAACACAGCTTTTATCTTGATTTCCAAGCTGTTTCTTCATTCTATATAAAATGTCCTGCACATCTTCCTTTGATAAACACAATGGTAGCTGTCGGGAGAGTCGCACTGCTTCTCCCTGTTGAAACAAAAATATTGTTTACATTTTGACAACAACTTGAGAATATAATATACCAAAGATGTAGGGTGGTGAATTGGCAAAAGGACATTTTTTGCTATCATATTCTTCTGTAAAAAGTTATGCTTTTATGCTTTCAGCTAAATAACTGGATTAGATTAGAACTGGAAATAACAAAATATTATCTGTAAAACAATAACTTTAGCAAACATGGTGTGGACCATTTTCCTAGTAACTGTACAAGTAATTCACAGGGTTACTATACTAGTATATTAACAAGGAATAGGCTGTTCCCTATTGGCTGAGATTCTCAGAGAAGTGTTCCATAGGGCTTACTCCAAAACAGGTTTGTACAGGATTGTGGTTTCCAAATCAAAATGTATAACTAGGCCAGTCTTTATTCCCATGTGGGAAAAATTGTCAGAAAATTAAGGTATGGAATTGGAACAGATCACTTTAACATACATTTCTGTTACAAAATTCTTCTCGGATGCCACTATAGAAAGGGAGGTACAAGGACGGAATCTGAGGGCCATACACAGAATGGCTGAAATTAAAAGAGGCATGTGGCAATTCTGGCACTGCTTGGGAATGGCAGGCCCTTTCCGTGGGACGAAGCTCTCGTGTGTTCTCTCACTGCTGTCCTGGCAGCACCTCTGCCAGGATGGGAGCGTGTCCCCAACATTCCTCTCCATATGCGACCAGCTGCCTGTGGAAGGGAGTGTGAGGGACACAGTCCTTCCTTCCAGACTACAGCTGGCATTCTTCCCATGCTGCAATGGGGAAGGAAGTGTGTAGCTCGTGCTTCTGGCCCTTCTGCATGGCCAGCTGCGATGGAAGGCTCACGTGATCAGGGATCATTGACGGACTTTTCCCATAAATGATGTACTCTGCGATCATGCTGGCTGGTGATGTAAGAAGGGCAGGACTGTGATGATGTCATGAGGACGCATCATCTCAGTCCCGCTCCTCTTGCTGTACCCATGCAGGGCCACCGTCTTGCAGAAATGGCCATAGCCAAGCACATCTGAAAGACAATAGGTTGGGGAAGGCACCTTTAGAGCTTGGTGCTAAGAACCAAATTAGACAGAATACAAATTACTTTTAAAAAGCTATAAGGTTTTCAATCTGGATCAGGATCCTGGCAAAGGAGATGAGGCCTCCTCCCCATCCCCCCTTACAGTCTAGCTACATCAGCTCCTATTAGCACCAATAGAAATGTTTCTTCAATACAAATAACAGTAGTACAATGAATCTGATTTGAACTGAAACCACAAAAGCCATTCACACAATTGCTAGTTGTTTATCTCATTTACTTTAGTCCTAAAGTCGGATATAAAGTCGGATATAATTCAGTCAGGTGTGTTATTTTTAACAGTAGTGTCATGGTTTTTCCTTTATTCTGTTCTGCCTGTTTAAACTTAACTTAGAAGTACTCAGTATGACAATCTTTCATCAAGATGGGAAGTGGCAAAGTGTCATGAGCAAAATCTTAAACAGACCTATAGATGGATGGTGTAGTGGTTTGTGTATTGGACTACAATTCTGGAGATTAGGGTTTTAATCCCCACTCAGCCACTGGAACCCATCAGAAGATTTTGGGCAAATCACACTCTCTCAGCCTCAGAGAAAAGCAAAGGCAATCCCCCGAACAAATCTTTGCCAAGAAAACCCTGTGATAGGCCTTAGGGTCACTATAACTACGAAATTACTGTTAGGAAACATAACACATGAAGGCATACAACAAGAACAACAGCAAATGAGAGACTGGATTTACTGTGAAGATTCATTCTGGGATGGTGGGAAGAGGAATCCACTACTATTGGGTTTATCCCTACATGCCAACTGGAACTGGCAGGAATCTTCAATCTTCAGTTATGACCATTGGAAACCCTCCCTTCTCCCAACAGTTTTGTTATATAGATGTTAAGAACCATCTCTGAGAACTTCCTAAGTGCACTAGTCTCCTCCTTTTTTTTTAACAATTTTTTTTACCCTCAGGGTGGGTGTGGATTCCTCCTCCTGCCATCCCAGAATGAATCTTCATGGTATGCTCAATCTCTCATTCTTGGGATGGCACGGAGGAGAAATCCACTACAAGTGGGATCTACCCACGCCACACCCTGGGGGGAGTGGTCCTAATTGTTTGCAACTGACAGCAACACAGTCCTGCCGAAGGATGCCTGTGCTGATCTAAACTTATCAGTTTTATAAAGCCTGACAAAAGTTGAAGGCTCAGCCCAACCAGGTGCTGAACTGCAATGATGAAGTCACAGCATATGCCATTCTAGTCACCACTGATCTTGTTGAATGTGGCCATACATTTTCTGGCCTAGGCTTGCCCTCACAATCATAACAATGGAAAATGCATGCCTTAATCCATCTCCCAATCACAGTCCTTGAAGCTCTTTGTCCTAAAGCCCTTGGATTATAAGACACAAATAGAGCCTCTGCACGCTTCACTTGAGCAGTCCTTTTTATGTATAGTCTTACTGCTCTCTTCACATCCAGCATATGGCACCTGCCATAGTACTGCAAAGCTTTGAAAATGGAATAGAAGTTAAAGAAGTGTCAAAAATATTTACTGCCAAGCACTTATTTAATTGAGTGGGGGAGGGGAGAATGAAGGAAGTGATAGGAACCATTAATGTGACTGTACTAACTATATCATTTAATAACAAAATGAAGGCAGAGGTCAATGAATCTGTTACTCAGGAATGACCAAAATGGGTCTTGTCTGCTTCGTAAGAGCCCCAGCCTGGCATTTACCCATCATGATCTGGCTGCAAAGTGAATGTATGAATGAATGAATACTGTCTGAGGAGATCTGGGATGTGGTTGTCTTCTCTACTGTCTTCTTCAGTTGGCACTTTTCGTTTACTCTCCTTTGCTCTTATTTTTTTTTTCCTTCAGAATTGCCTCACAAAAACCTCCTTAGCATAACAAAGAAATAAAAACTCTTGAGAAAAGCCTCCTCTTGACAGCCCTTAAGGCAAAAAGATTCCAGGCTTCTTCTAGGGAGCTCTGCTTTACATGATTAGATAAAGTTAACATGTGTCTTCTTACACCATTTTATCAATGTTCATTCAGTTAAGAAAGAGCTGTACGCAAGATTCCCAACCTGGATGATTCTAATATCTGGGGATTAGTCAGTTATCAATACATACAGACAAATTCTCACATTTATCTGAACATGCGGAGGTACAGCATGAATGCACATTCAGTGTAACACTTGAATATCCCTTATGAATACCCATTTCTTGAATTTACAGACATTTTAAAATAAGGTTTTTTATTTTATATGCTATTTTCAGCCTTAAACACAGGTATCTCACACTAATATTAGATATTAGTGGAAGTAATGAAATTATTGAATTTACTTGCGCTTCTGGTAATCCTTCGGCTCTCAGGACGCAATATCCTATATCTAAATGTCAAGGTCTAATAGTGATATTTTTTTTAAAACAAGTTATAGCTACACTAAAGCAGCTGTCCCAGGGAAGTGTTTGGGAAATAAATAGGTAATATTGTTTTTCTTACCTCCAGGTAGTTTACCACTTTAAGAGGTCTACATTCATATACTTCTTTTGCATTATTATTTATCACAGCACTCAGAATTTCTTTCAGATCTGATATACCATAGTATGGCAGACAGTTGGCCATTTCTTCTATTTCCAGCTGATTTTCTGTATCTGAAGCACCTAATAATTAACATACAAATAAACAAACAGATTGGTATCTAAAGTTACCTGGTATATTTTACATTAAGTTTTTATTTATATTCCCAAATAGGCACAATGATAAACCACTCTGCGGTTATTAACATTGCAATTCTGAATTCATTTCTTGAGAACAAACTCTACTGGGATAAGCGCATAGGAATGCACTGTAAAACATATAAAGCAGCAATTTAAGTTCAGTACAGTTCTCCATTTGGCCAAAGAAACCCACTGGGTTACTTTGGGTGTGTCACACACTCTCAGCCCCCAAAAACCCTGTGATAAGTTCGCCTTAGGGTTGCTATAAGTTGGAAATGACTTGAAGGCACATAACAAGAACAAGCAAACATTTATTTATTCACTCCTCTGTAATGAAGACTACAACCACAGAATTTCATATTGGGTATAAGTGAGCACTACCCTTTCCGATTAATAGTGCTTCAGCTTATTCAACTCCTAGTTTGCACAAGTGATCACATATAGCTTAATCCTACCCCAATACATAGAATGCTGTTTTGTTCTTAAGCATCTTGTCATTTTACATTTCTAATTGACCACATCAGGAAAAGTACACACTGTCTTCCTGGATTAGAAGAATTAAGACATAGGGGCTAAACAATAGCTCAGCTTTACTGACTAGATGCCATCTGTATAACAATTCAGTATTGTCATATGGGATGTTGTAAAACAAATGAATACAGCTTCATTTATTTTGCACCACCTTCATACAAGTATCATCAAGTGTTATATAGCAAAATCAAAATACAGCAATACATTATAAAAACATTACACTTTTTCAAAACAGTGTTAAGCTAAGGAATTGTCCGGAAATGGATTTCAACATCTTGCTCTTTGATTCTCAAAAAATTTGAATGTGGACCCTACACGGACAAACAATTTATACTGTATACGTTTTGGGCACTGTTGTAAACATTTAAATTGTTCTAGACTGGTTGTTTCACTATCTATAGCTCATCCTGAGATCTTCTAAGATAGTGTGGGATTTAAATATTCTAAAACATACTGAATTTGTATCTGCACATATATTGGAATGCATACTTAAAGCAATCCACCATGGGCACTTCTACTCTGTCAATCTAGACCACATGAATAAATAGATCTTGCTGCTATCATGGCAAGGATACAGCAAGAAAAGCGCTTCAGTGCATATGTAGTTGTTTGGATTGCAGTGCATAAGTGGTTGGATTCTTTTGGGGAAAATGTTATTAGCACTTCTGTCCTAACTAAAGTCCTGCACAACACTTTTTTTTGTTAGTATCTGTCAGAATCAGTGATAAATTATTGCATAAGAATTTGGTTGCTATGCTACTGACCACAGGCTTTGTACCAAATGCCCAATGGTGGAAAAACTTCAATAGAATTACTGTGAAGAATTGGCTAGATAGGGACAGGACAATCATGCTGTTAGAACCTCCAATAAATGAACTCTGACTGACAAGAGAGACAGAAAGTTCAGACATCTAGCATTCTTCTATTTTATTTACAAAGATTCTTCATCATATAGTCGACAACACAAGAAGCCATATGAGTACTACAAAAATGCTTTTCAGCAGTTTAATTTATTGCTCTCAGATGGAGAGAATGTTCAACTCTTCTTCTGCTCCAAAATGACTCTTCAATATTATTACAATCAGGATAAGACTAAGTACATTTGGATGTGCAACCTAATTGTTAATGTCTCCTCACTGTCTTTTCCTTTGAATATCTTTAAAGGTTTGTGGTTGCGCTTTTTCTGGTCCTCTGCTCTCTCCATCCACACCTGGTCTCAGGGGGTGGAGCTTCTGCTCTGTCACTCATTTACTTGGGGAGGGAGGAGCTAGTGGCCATTAGTACTATATAACTCTTGTCTCTGTCTTTCAGCTTGACTCTGCAAGAGGGGAATGGAAGGTGAGATTTGCCTGGAGGGCATCCATCTCTGTTTGCATGTAAGTCTCTAAAGGTTTGTGTGGCTGTGCTTTTTCTGGTCCTTTACATGCTCTCTCTCTCTCCCCTCCACACTTGGTCTAAGGGGGTGGAGCTTCTGCTCAGTCACTGATTTCCTTGGGGGTGGAGCAAGAAGGAATTAGCTCTATATAACTCCTGTCTCTGTCTTTCAGCTTCACTCTGCCAGAGGGGGAACAGAAGGTGAGATTTACCCTGGAGGGCACCCGTCTCTGTTTGCATGGCTGTGCTTTTTCTGGTACTATGTTCTCTCTCTCTCTCCACACTCCCTCTAAGCAAATGGAGCTTCTGCTCAGTCACTGATTTCTTTGTGTGTGGAGCTAGCAGGCATTGGCTGTATATAACTCCTATCTCAATATTTCAGCTTTGCTCTGCAAGAGGGGAACAGAAAGTGAGTTTTACTCCAGAAAACCTAGGTCAATCTTTGTATGTCAGTCTTTAAAAGTTTGTGTGGCTGTTTTTCTGGTCCTTTATGCTTTCTGTCTCTCTCTCCCCCCCCTACATACTTGGTCTAAGTGGGTGGAGCAAGAAGTTATTACCTCTATATAACTTCTGTCTCTTTTTTTCAGCTTGACTCTGCAAGAGGGGAACAGAAGGTGAGATTTACCCCGGAGGGTACCCGTCTCTGGTTGCATATAAGTCAAAGGCCCTTTTCGCACGGCATTTGCCATGCGAAAGGGCGCCTGGAGTGTCGCGTGATTGTGAGGAGCGATCTGCATGACACACTCACAACTGCGCAACACTCCAGGGTAGGGTAGGCACTGCTTGTGCACTTTTTCATTTTCAGCTTTCAGCCGAAAATGGTGCGCGATCGTGCACTGCTCCAGGGCCCCACACGCACTTGCCGTGTGTGCGGAGCCTCCGGAGCAGCGGCGGTCGCGCTTCTGGCCCCAGCACAGCCTGGCAAATTCCCAGGCTGCACTGTGGAAGGAAGAGGTGGGGCTCTCGCGCTGCCTGCTCGGGAGCAGGCAGCTCGTGCAGGGCTGAAGCAGCAGGAACGCGAGAGCCTCTCGCTGGAGGCTGCTCGCGCGATCCCAGCGCCAAAGAAAGGTAAGCTGTGGAAAGGGCCAAAGATTTGTGAGGCTGAGTTTTTTCTGGTCCTTTACTCTCTCTCTCTCTCCACACTTGGTCTAAGTGGGTAGAGTTCTGGTCAGTCACTGATTTGCTTAGGGGTGGAGCAAGAAGGAATTAGCTCTATATAACTCCTGTCTCAGTCTTTCAGCTTCACTCTGCCAGAGGGGGAACAGAAGGTGAGATTTACGCAGGAGGACACCCTTCACTGCTTCCATGTAAGTCTTTAAAGGTTTTGTGCCGCTGTGTTGATTCTGGCCCTCTGCGTGCTCTCTCTCTCCCCCTCTCTCTCCCCACTTCCTCTAAGCAGGTGGAGCTTCTGTTCAGTCATTGATTTCGTTGTGTGTGGCGCTAGCAGGCATTAGATGTAAATAACTCCTGTCTCTGTCTTTTAGCTTCACTCTGCAAGAGGGAACAGAAGGTGAGATTTACTCCAGAGTACCCAGGTCAATCTCTGTATGTAAGTGTTTAAAGGTTTGTGTGGCTGGGCTTTTTCTGGTCCTGTAGACTCTCTCTCTCTCTCTACTCTCCCTGCATACTTGATCCAAGTGGGTGGAGCAAGAAGCTATTAGCTCTATATATCTTCTGTCTTTCTTTCAGCTTGAGTCGGCAAGAGGTGAACATATGGTGAGATTTACCCAGGAGGATACCGTTCACTGCTTGCGCGTACGTCTTTAAAGGTTTTGTGCCACTGTGTTTTTTCTGGTCCTCTACTCTAACTTTCCAGACTTGGTTTAAGGGGGTGGATCTTCTGCTTAGTCACTGATCTGCTTGGGGGTGGAGCTAGGGGTCATTAGATCTATATAACTCCTGTCTCTGTCTTTGCATTTGAAAGAGTGGAAAAGAACATGAGATATACCAAGGAGGACACCTCCACAGTTTGCATGTAAGTCTTGAAAGGTTTTCCGTGGCTGCTTTTTTTCTGGTCCGCTGCAGTAAATTTCCAAACTTGGTCCAGGGGTGTAGAAGTTCTGCTCTGTCACTGATTTGCTTGAGGGTGGAGCTAGCAGCCATTAGCTCTATATATCACCTGTCTTTGTCTTTCAGCTTGACTTTGCAAGAGCAGAAAAGAAGATGAGATTCACATTGGAGGACATCATTCTTTGTTTGCGTGCAAGTCTTTAATGGTTTGTGCGGCTATGTTTTTCCTGGTCCTTTGCTCGCTCGCGCTCTCCAAACCTCGTCTAAGGTGGTTGACTTTCTGCTCAGTGACTGATTTCCTTGGGGATGTAGCAAGAAGCCATCAGCTCCATATAACTCCTGCCTCTCTCTTTGAGCTTGACTCTGCAAGAGGGCAACAGGTCAGATTTACCACGGAGGGCACACTTCTCTGTTGGAATATAAGTCTTGAAAGGTTTGTGTGGTGTGTGTGTGTGTGTTTTTCTGGTCCCGTGCTCTCTTTCTTCACACTTGGTCTAAGGGGCTGGAGCTTCTGCTCAGTCACTGATTTGCTTGGGGTGGAGCAAGAAGGAATTAGCTCTGTATAACTCTTGTCTCAGTCTTTCAGTCTGAGTCTGTAAGAAGAGAACATGAGCTCAGATTTATAGTGGAGCACATTGCTGATTGTTTGAATGTAAGT
Organism: Cyclura pinguis; assembly: GCA_030412105.1. Classification (NCBI taxonomy): domain Eukaryota; kingdom Metazoa; phylum Chordata; class Lepidosauria; order Squamata; family Iguanidae; genus Cyclura; species Cyclura pinguis. Next base: position 210,351,975 of record CM059599.1, read on the forward strand.
ATTTAAAAGTTTGTGTGGTTGTGTGCTGCCTCTCTCTCTCTCTGTCTCTCCACACTTGATCTAAGGGTGTGGAGTTTCTGCTTAGTCACTGATTTACTTGGGGGTGGAGCTAGCAGCCATTAGCTGTAAATAAATCCTTGTCTCTGCCTTTCAGTCTGAGTATGTAAGACGAGAACAAAAGGTGAGATTTACCCAGGAAGGCAACCTTGAATGTAAGTCTTTTTTAAAATATTTTTTATTATGAATACAACAAAATAAAAGTTTAATAAATAACTGCAGTTTTAATATTGCATTGTAGCTATTATATGTATCATTTGATCTTCCTCTATTCCTTCCTAGAATATAGTAATATTCATAGTTCTATCTAAATTGTAATTCTAAAAAGATTCTAATTGTTTGATCAAGAACAATAGTATAAAAAGATGCTATCTGTTCTTACTAAAACATACTTCTGTATTACCTTCTACATTCCATTTCACTATTATATAATTTGTTACCTCATTTTTATTTCTAGTTTGAATTTTGTTGTCAAACTGAGATGTAAATTAATGAATTAGTTATTGTATTTTCAGTTTTTGAAGAAAATGGTTCACGGGAGCCCATTCACTGTCTATTTTTATCTGTCAGACCTTTAAGTCTTTAAGATAGGCTATCTGCCGTTTTCGTTTCTGACAGACTGTGCAGCCTGTCCCTTAGGGGTCCCTTCATTCTTCCATAATTTCGCATATTCTATTCCTGCTGAAGTTATCATGTATAGCAAGGTTCTCCACAGGTTCTTCACTGTTTTTTGATTAATCTCATGCAGCATATTCAGTAGATTGGTTTCCAGGGACTTCACAAATTCAATTTGCAAAATTTCTTGTACTGTTCTATGTATATTATTCCAGTACTCTTAAGCCTTTTTACAAGTCCACCATAGATGGTACATCGTGCCAATCTCAACCTGACATTTCCAGAACTTCCTTGTACCGGTATTGTAGATTTTTTTTCCAGCTTGTTTGGAGTCATGTACCATCTATGAAATATCAAAGTAATTTTAGTTATAAGCAGCTGTAAATTTCTGAGTCAACTTCCAGCTATGATCCCAATGTTCGAGTTGTACTGAGTGGCCTAAATTCTGGGACCATTTTATCATTGTAGCTTTAATCATTTCATCCCCTCTCTCTCCTTCAGCAACAGCGTCTTGTACAATCTGGCCATCAGATGAGGTGGATTTTCAAACATAAGTTTTGTCACATCATCCATTTCTTTCATCTCAAAATCTTGTAATTTCTGATCTATGTGGAATCTCTCCAGCACTTGGTGACAGGGGAACCAATTCAGAACTATTCCTTCTTTCTTTAATTTTTCTCTACTTTTAATTGTTGGTAATCCCAAAGGAGATTTGATAATTATGTCCCCATATCTTAAGCATATTGGCTACTTTTCCATCTTACATAGAAGGTTTCTTGAAGTGAAACCCACATTGGAATCTGTGTAGAAGTCGAGATCTTATAGCTGTACCATGTTTTCAATAACCCTCTTCTAATACAATGATGAGAGAAGTCTTTCCCCATGTTGGCTTTGTCATAGCAGATATAGGCGTGCCAGCCCATTCTCAAATTGACACCTTCTAAAGTTAATAGTCGATCACTGCGAAGAGTAATCCATTCTGTAAACTAAGTCATTGCTGCAGCTTTATAATATATATGTAAATCAGAAGCACCAGCACCTCCTCTAGATTTTAAGTCTGTAAAAATGGACTCTGTAGCCAGAGATTTCAGTCAAAGTCTCTTCTCATTTTTTTATATTTTTTGTCAAGAGTGCAATCTTGTCTTTGTTTTCTGAATCCAAATTTGTTCATCATTTGACTGAGATGTTTCAGGCTGCTTAGTGGATCGTCTAGGAACAGGAACAGATCGTCAGTGTATGTTTTTAACTTAAGTTGGTGTTTTTTTTTAATCTGTATTCCCTTGATTATGGTATTTTTACTTATGGTGTTTAGGATCTCCATTGTTATCAACAGTAAAGCTGACAAAGGGCAACCTTGTCTTGTTACTTTCTTGACAGCTATAGATCTTGTTTTTTCTTCACTGATCAGCAGTCGGGTTTCCTGTTGATCATAGATCACATCAATCCATGATGCAAATTTAGATCCGACATCTATCTTTTTTAGTACCACTTTTAAAAAAGGCCACTTAAGTGTGTCAAAAGCCTTCTCAGCATTGACAAATATCATGGCAAGTCTTTTCTCATTGTGTTTTTCATAGTTTCTATGATATTCAAAACAGTTCTTATGTTGTCTTTCAATGTTCTTTTTGGTAGAAACCCATTTTGGTCTTCCTGAATTATTTCTGAGAGGACTTTTTTAAATCTGTCCGCCAATATTGCTGTGAAGATTTTATAATCTACATTCAAATAAGGAAATCAGACGATAATTTTCAACACTGGTAGGGTCCTTACCCTCTTTTGGAATCAAGGTTATATTTCAGTAGTTAGTTCGTCACAATCTTGCCTCCTCCTCAAGGTTATATTAGCCTTGTTCCAGGTCTCTGGTATTCCTGTGATGAGAATATCATTACTTGTCTTTTGAAGGGGTAAGGAGAGTTCTTGTTCAAATGTCTTGTAATATCTAGCTGACAATCCATCAGGGCCTGGGGCTTTATTCAACTTTAATTTTTTAATAGCTTCAGTAATCTCTACCATGGATATCAATTGATTTAGAATGGTTCTATGTTCATCTGAAAGCTTAGGTATGTTACTTTTTTCCAAGGAGGAAAGCATCCTATGCTCCTTGAGCTGTGTAACTGGATTTGCATCAAAAAGATTTTTGTAGTAATCGAAAAAAGCTTGCTTAATGTCTTCCTGTTGTGTAAGTCTAGAATTGCCCTTCTTAATCTCCAAAATGGTCTTTTCTCTTCCCTTCCTCAGTCTATAAGCCAGCCATTTAGTCGGTTTGCTAGCTTGCTTGAAAAATGTTTGTCACGATTGTTTGATTTGGTACTTAATTTCAGACAATTTTCTTCATTAAGTTGAAGTCGAAGATTTTTGAACTCTTTAATAATATTGTTTATAGGGTGTTAGTTGTTTTTCCAATTCTGTCATATGATCTAAAATCTTCTGGATTCTTGCATTTCTTTTCTTAATTTGGGGCCCCATTTAATAAAGTATCCTCTGAGTACAGCTTTGCTTGCGTCCCAAATCGATTTCATTGATACTTCTGGGGAGAGATTTTCTCTAAAATAGTTGTTAATTGCTGTTCCAGCTTTTTGAATATACTGTTCCTTCCAAAATATCGCACAGTTTACTCTCCAGGATTTTTCTTTCATTCTGTTTCTCAGTTAAATTTGAATGGTGTAATGGTCTGAACATAGTTTTGCAGAATATCCATTTTATGTATTTTAGTGAGGAGAATTTTAGACGCTAAAATTAATTCTTGATACAGACTTATGTAGCTCAGAAAAACATGTATAGTCTTGAGTATCACTGTTCTTGTATCTCCATGTGTCAAGCAGTGAAAGGTCAATCACAGTAAAGTGTTTGAATGTAAGTCTTTAAAGTTTTGTGTGGGTGTAGGACAGTTACTCTAACCTGTTATAATGTGATGGGAGATGCAGTAGTAGTAGGTTGTTAGCTATTAGATAAACAGTGTCTGGTACTGAGTGCAGGAATCTAGCTTCTTTTGATAATTCTTCATTCCCTTGCGAACCATGGGGGGGATGTTAAGCTTGTTGCTGTCTTGAGTGCTTTCACATTTCCTTTGCTTCATTTCAGTCACTAAAGTCATTACATGTATCAAACCATCAATAAAGTATAGCTTTTGACTATTTTGTATGTGAGTGGATTCTGTTTCTGCCAGAGTGACCGAACTCCTGTAATTTTACAACTAATTTGCTAGAACTGCCTTGAGATGGCTCAAGAGGGTCAATGCAAAGAAGCCAGAGATTACCTTGCAGAGGAGGAAGTGCGGGTAACTGCCTGCCCATACCAGGCAACTGCTAGCTCCACACTCACTCTAGTGTGTCCCAAAGCTGGGGCCATGCACCATCCAGCAAACTCTGCTGCTAAGGGCAGAACTTCAACCTGAAGAGAGAGATGACATCAGGCGATGCCAAAGTTGCAGAGCCATCAGGTGGGACTTGAATGTAACAGAGGCCATGCTCTTGAAGCAACTGTTGGCCTAAGAAGATAAAAGTAGAGGCTTCGCAAAGAGATAGCAATGCTATGTGCCATCCTAGCAGACCAGAGGAATGTTGCTCCTCACTATGACAGTCCTCCTGAGCAGAGGCAGTCCTCAAGACAGAGTACTTGCTCCCCCACTGGCCCCAAGGCCTTTCAGGGAGCTGAAAGTGACCTACAGCAGAGAAGGGGAGACCCTCACCTACTTCTTGAATGTAGTTACAATTTCATGGCTGATCCCAGAAACAGCTTTGCAGATGATGATGCGAGACTGAGGTACATAAGCCAGCATCTTCAGAGAGAGGCAGCTGAATGGGTGGCTTTGTTGTTTGACACTAGAACTCCTGAAACTGCTGATTTGAACATGTTCATAACCAGCCTTCGTGAACGATCTGAGGATCTCTTTTTGCGTGAATAAGCCTATGACCTCTCGAAAAAACTGCCATGGCAGAGGGACGGTGGCTGAATATGCACAGCAATTCAGGAGGCTAGCAGCTAAGGTTCCTGAATTGGAGGAAGTGACGAGAACAGAATTTTTTAAGGAAGAACTGAACGTGGACATATTGGACAGATGCTCCACGCAGGGCCAGATGACCTCCTTTCTTGGCTGGATGTGGTTAGCCTATGAAGTTGCAAGTCTCAGAGAAAGTGTGCAATTTATCAGGAAGCTTCAAGCAGGCACTCCTGAACGGAGAACCACTGGTGGCAAGAAACCCATGGGGCTAAGAAGTGAGGAAAGGATGCATCAGATGAGGGAGGGATCCTGCTTTAAATGTGGTGAAAAGGATCATGTTGCTGCTGACTGCCAGGAAAAAAGAGTGCAGAGGACAAGAAGAAACCCTCCCCACAAGAGTGAGGTGACTAAAACTCAAGACAGGCGATCAGGAGGGGGAAGTTTCTCTCAGTCATGCGGAGTGGAGCAGAGCCCTCCCCCCACTTTGGGATCCTCCAATGACGAACGGGATGAGAATCAGTCTAGAAATGTAATGCCATGTCCTGTCATATATATGTGACTGTAGAATTGCAGAGCACAGATGGGCAAATGTGGTGTTACAAGGGGTTACGGTATTTGCCGGCATATAAGACGCACCCCATTTATGTCAGCAAATACTATTTGCCAGTGTATAGGACACACTAGTGCATAAGACACACTGGCATATAAGACGCATCCCATTTTCAAACAGTATTTTTTTGGGGGAAAAGTGAGTCTTTATGCCAGCAAACAGGGTAATTGGTTCTGGGTGCTCCAAAAGTTTATTACACCCGCAAGTTGCTCAAGAACCGTCCCTAGATTTTGAGCCTTTAAAGAAGGCTATAAAGCTAACCCAGATGGATGGAGTGCCCATGAAGAGGGGGTTCAGCTAATAATAGTGTGTGGGGGAGATACACATGGACCATTATAATTCCTGGAACCTAAGCAAATAGTGTTCAGGTTCAATTGGTTGAAAAGGCAAAACCCCTCAAAAAACTGGCAAAATGGGTCAAGAAAGCCCAGGGAGGCCCATAGTAGTACTAGGACCCTGAGGAAACCTGCCAAGCAGTGAGCAGCAAATGGCATAGCTGTGGGTTTAAGCTAGACAGAGCTGCAAGCCAAAGTTCCCCCCAATACTGGGACTTGCAGAAAGCCTTTGAAGTTCGTGAGGCTGACAGTTTGCCACCACACAGAGTACGATTGTGAGCTGAAGCTAACAGAGAGCTAAACTGGCCAAGCTGTACCCAATGTCTGAATCGGAGCTGGTGACCCTGCATGAATTTATTGATAAGAACTTAAAACGCATTTATAAAGCCATCCTTCTCTCCGATAGCCAGCCCTGTTTTATTCCATCAAAAGAAGGATGGAGATACAAGATTAGTAGTTAATTATGCTTTTCTGAATTGGGTATGCATTTCAAATGCATATCCTATTCCCTTGACAAATGACATCATGGGACAGTTGGTACAAGAGAACTATTTTACCAAACTTGATCTCATGGAAGTTTTTCACAGGGTAAGAATGCACCCTGACAGTGAATGGCTAACTTGCTTTTCTACCCTGCCTGAAAACTACCAATGGACTGTCCTTCCATTTGGATTGCAAGCAGGACCCTCTATTTTCCAAATGTTTGAATTCTGTGTTGCATGAATTTCTGTACAAAGTAGTACTGTACTTAGATGATGTTTTGATTTATTCTGAAACCCCCCCAGAGCATATAGAACTGGTTTTGCAAAGTACTGCAAAAGCTCATAGACAATCAGCTTTACGTTACATTGTCGAAGTGTGAGTTCCACACCCAGACCTTCGACTACCTGGGGTACAGGGTTACTAACAATGGACTGCAAATGGGCCCTGCAGTTCAAGTCATAATTGGCTGGTTCCATGTGTGAAGAAACAACCCCAGTAGTTCCTGAGGTTTGCTAACTTTTACAGAAACTCTATTGACAATTTTGCTGAGGTAGCCCTGCCCCAAACTAATCTGCTAAAGTCCTGAAAGGCCAAGGGGTCCAATGAGCATAAGTGGGAAACTGCACACTTGAACTGGACTCAAGCATGCCAGCAGGCCTTTGATAGACTCAAATCCCTATTCACCACTGAGCCCCTCCTTAAACTGCTTGATCCAGAGAGGGCTTTTGTGATCCAGCCTGATGACAGTGTTAGACTTGAAATTTGAGACTCTGCAATTTGTTGTAGAATTGATGTATTAATTGGCATTTTAGACACTCAGAGCTCATCAAAAGCCTTGCTTTAAGAATTGTTCATTCTGCTCTGCTCCTGTTTATAATTAGTTTGTACAAGTGAAAGACTCTTGAAGTGCCAGTGATATCTTGATAATGACCTAGGATGTAACAGGGCCATACACACTCAGGAACTTAAGAGTCAGATAGAATGTAATACGTGTACAAGCTGTGACTCTGCTAAATGCTGATGTATGAATCTTTTCTTCTGTAAGCATTCTTTAATATAAACATAAGAATAGTATAAGAAGGGAAGCCTGAAAGAATAAATCAAGTGCTCTTGGGATCCTTTGACTAAAGTACTTGTGTGTGGTCTATCTCTTCCTACCTTCCTACCTTGTGTTTGGGGGCTCATATCAGTTTCGTGTTCTACCTGGGGACACAGTGGAGGTGTGATCAATTTATTCACCTGACATCAGTGATTTTGCAATGGCAGCAGTCTTCCTGCAACATGACAATGATGGAGCTCTAAAACCATGCGCCTTCATTTCTAAGAAATTTAACCAAACACAAAGATGATGGGCCTGTTGGGAAAAGTAGGCTGCCGCCATTCACTATGTGCTGAGCTCTTGGCACCATCTCCTAAAGGGAGTGAAATTGCATTTTGAAGTTTGGTGTGACCACTGGAACCTAGAAGTGCTTCAGACAGCCAGAAAGCTTAGCCCCAAGCAGGCTTGCTGGGCTGGGTTCTTTCAACGTTTCAATTTTCAGATTGTCTTCAAATCTGGCAAATCAAACACCTTGGTGGACCCACTCTCTAGGCTCTCGCTACACAAGGAAAATGGAAAACCTTCGCGCTCCACCATTGAAACCCTATTCCTGCCTGAGATGCTGGGACTGGGAGAGACCATTCAGAGTCAGGTTCCAAAACACCACTACCATTCTTCTAGACAAAGAACTTCTGGACTCCTTGAAATTCAACTACCCTAATGACCCCTGCCTGAAATGCCCCTCTCATAGTATTTCTTGGAAAGATGGCATCGCATTTGTAGGTGTGAAGATCTACATTTCTCGCCCCTGCAGACCTGAAATCTTTAAACAACACCACAATCTCAAGTCAGCTGGACACTCTGGATACTTGAAGACACTACATTCCATCTAGAAATATTTTTGACCTACTCTCCGCAAGGACGCTGACCTGCATGTTGAAAACTGCCCTACCTGTATAAAAAAGCAAGACTCAAACCACCAAGCCATTAGGACTTTTGCATCTTCTTCTTACTCCCTCTAGAACTTGGGAATCAATTTCTTGGGACTCCATTGTTGGACTGCCTTCCAGCAATGGATGCGAATCATTCTGGGTTGTTACAGACCAATTTTCAAAACAATATCACTATATTCCTTTGAAAAAACTTCCAACTGCTGAAAAGCTTGCCCACCTGTTCATTGTGCACATCTGGAAGCTGCATGGCACACCTTCCTGAGTGATCTCGGATCGTGATCCCATTTTCACCTCAATTTTGGAAATATTTCCTTAAGTCTATTGGCACTGAACAGAAATTAAGCACAACATTCCATCCTCAGATGGATAGACAATCTGAACGTCTCATTAACTCCAATCAGACCAATTGGGTTTCTTTGCTCCCCATTGCTGAATTCACTTACAACTCAGCAATGCATACCTCCACATGAAAATCTCCCTTCGAAGTTCTCTATGGACAATCACCCAGGACACTTCCCTCTACACTCTCTTCCACTGAGTATCCACCACCACTGAATGATTGAATCGGAACATCTCTAAAGCATGGGACAGTGTTCAAACCTCCATCACAAAAGGAAAACTAGCACACAAAGTGCAAACTGACAAAAAGAGATCACCTCAACCTAATTATAAACCTGGGGACTTAGTATACTTTTCCACAAAGAATCTGAACTATCCAGGACTACCCAAGAAACTTGCCCCAAAATTTATAGGTCTTTTTCAAATAAAAAAAAAAGCTGTAAATGATGTGACTTTCATGCTGGATTTGCCTTCTGAATATAAACTCATTAACCTTGTTTTTCATTGCAGTATGCTCAAGCCAGCACCTTCAATCTCTACTTCCAGCCCTGATCTGTCCCTTTGTGACATCTCTGTTATTTTGGATCCTCAACGTCACAAAGGCTGCCTCCAGTACCTTATCCTTCAGAAAGACTTTCCTCCTAAGTTTGCAGAACGGGTCCATGCTACTGATGTGTTTGCTCCTTTCTAAGCCTTATCCCTGACCTCTTGCTTTTGCTTCATATTTCGATTTTTTTTTCAGGAGGAGCAGGATGTCAGGTACTTACTCTGCTCCAATATAATGAAGATGGAAGATGTAGTAGTAGTAGCTTGTTACCCATTAGATAAACAGTGTCTGGTACCGAGCACATGAATGCAGCTTCTTTAGGTAAGACCTTGTTCCCCTGAGAAGTGTGTGGAGGAGGTTAGGCTTATTGCTGCCTTACGCACTTTCACATTCCCTTTGCTTCAGTTCGGTCACTAAAGTCATTACATGTATGAAACCATCAATAAAGTATAGTGTTCAACTATATCTTATGTGAGTGGATTCCGTTCCAGACAGTAGGCTGGTTTTTGCTGGCCGTATGCTCTCCATCAGCACTTGGTCTCAGGGGGTGGGGCTTCTGCTCAACCCCTGATTTGTTTGGGGGTTGAGCTAGTAGCCAGTAGCTCTGTGTAACTCCAGTCTTTCTCTTTCAGTCTAAGACTGTAGAAGAGAACATAAGGTGAGATTTACAGAGGAGGGCACCCTTCTCTGTTTGCACGTAAATCTTTAAAGGTTTGTGTGGCTGTGTTTTTTCTGGTTCTGTGGTCTCTCTCTCCCTCCACACTTTGTCGAGGGGTTGGAGCTTCTGCTCAGACACTGATTTGCCTGGATGTGGAGTAAGAAGCCATTAGCTCTATATAACTCCTGTCTCTGTCTTTCAGTTTGACTCTGAAGGAGCCGAACAACAGGTAAGATTTACCTTAGAGAACACCGTTCCTTGTTTGCATGTAAGTCTTTAAAGGTTTGTGTGGCTGTGTGTTTTCTGGTCATGTGCTCTCTCTTTCTTTATACTTGGTCTAAGAGGGTGGAGCTCCTGCTCAGTCACTGATTTGCTTGGGGACGAAGCTAGCAGCTATTAGCTGTAAATAACTCCTGTCTCTGTCCTTCAACTTCACTCTGCAAGAGGGGAGCATAAGGTGAGACATACCCTGGAGAACACCCCTGACTGTTTGAATGTAAGTCTTTAAAGGTTTGTATGGGTGTGTTTTTTTGGTCCTCTCCTCTCTCTCCTCACTTGGTCTAAGGAGGTGGAACTTCTGTTCAGTCACTGATCTGCTTGGGGATGGAGCTAGCAGCCATTAGTTCTATGTAACTCATTAGTTCTATGTGTTTGTCTTTCAGTTTGACTCTGGAATAAAGGATGCTAAGGTGAGATTCATCCAGGAGGACACACTTGACTATTTGCATGGAAGTCTTCACAGGTTAGTGTGGGTTTGTTTTTTCTGGCCATGTGCTCTTCCTCAGTACTTGATATAAGGGGCTGAGGCTTCTGCTATATCACTTATCTGGTTGGAGGTGGAGTTAGCAACCACTAGATTTACCTAACTACTGCCTCTGCGGGTTAGTTCCTAAGAAGAGGGTAGAAGTGAGCTGCACCAAGGTGAATACCTTTCACTGTTTGACTTTTGAGTTTTTATGGGATTCTGCGTAATCTTCCTGAGCACTTGGCCTGAGTGGGTGTGGCTTCTGGTCTATCACTGACTTGCTTGGGGGTGGAGTTAACAGTTCCTATCTCTATATAACTACAATCAATCAATAATTTTATTATGGTCGTAGACCAGCATGTCTATAAAACTACTGTCTTTGTCTTTCAGGCACAGTTCTTGAGGGGAGAGCACAAGGTGAGCTGTGTTTTGGACATCATCTTTGACTGTTTGAATATGAATTTTTGAAACTTTTGTGGTTGTGTTTATTTCTGGCTGTTTGCAATCCCAGAGCACTTGGCCTAAGGGGGTGGGGCTGCTCTGTCACTTTTTTGCTTGGAGGTGGAGTTAGCAGCCACTATATGTATATAACTGCTGTCTCTATCTTTCAGTCTCAGTTCCTGAGGAGAGATGAGAACGTGTGCTGTGTCTGGGAGTATAGCCTTGATTGTTTGACTTTAGGTCTTGAAGGTTTGTGTGGTTGTTTTTATTTCTGGCTATGTACTCTGCAAGTGATCTTGGTGTAAGTGAGTAGGGCTTCTGTTCAGTTCCTAAATTGCTAGGGAGTGTAGCTAGCAGTGCTAGCTCTATAAAATTGATGTCTCTGTCTTTCAGGCTGAGAGTCTTGAGAGCAGAAGGCGAACTGTGTCTTGGAGGACATCCTTCACTGTTTGTGAGTCTTTAAAGGTTTTTAAGGATGTTTTTGTTTCTGGTTGTGTGCTCTCTGTTGGAAAATTCTGGCATTCTCTCCCTACCCACCCCCCTTGTTCTAGGGCTTAGCTAGCATAGGGTTTCCTTTTCCCTAACATGTCAAAGCCATTTGCCTTCCCATCAAAAACCTCAGTCTTGCTTTTTGTGTGATTTAAATGAATGGCTAGGGCATCCAGACCATGTGACCCAAGATAGATGGTGAGTTAAGAATGAAGCTACTATCTCACCTAATCTTTTTTGTTAGTTAGGATCTAGGCTCTCCAATGCATATGTAATTGTAAAATTATTTAGTATACTTTTCTATGTTTGGAACCTGAAACTGCCTGCCTTGTTTTGTTTTTGAAGTCAGTCTCAGTTCAGGGAAGCTACAGAGATTAGGCTGTGCTTTTTCTGCAACTTTCCTAGAAGAAGACTGATTCCTAACTGTTTTAGCTTTCATAGAATTTCTCCCAAAGGGCTAACATCCTGGGAAATGTGAACTCCCAACACTCTCCCTGAGCACTTGATCTAACGGGGTGGGGTTTCTGCTCATTTATTGACTTGCTTGGGGGTGGAGTTAGCAGCCACTAGGACTACATAATTGTTGTCTTTGTCTTTTAGTCTCAGTTCCTGAGGGGACAGTAGAAGGCGAGCTGTGTCTGGGAGGTCATCCTTTACTCTTCAAGTGTAAGTTTTTAAGAGTTTTTGGGGGAGAGGGTTTCTTTCTGGGTGCGTGCTCTCCCTTAGTACTTGGTCTAGGTGGGTCAGGCTTCTCCTGAGTCCTTGACTTGCCAGGGGGTGGAGCTAGAGTTGTATCTAGGGTGGGGAAAGTTGGGTATGTTCCCTGAGTGACAATGTCAGGGGGACACAGAAAAGGTGTGCATGTAGGGGGTGGGGATAGGGATAAGAAGGTAGGGGCTAAACTTCCATGCTTGCCCTAGGTGCTGTTTACACTAGATATGCCACTGATGCTGACAGTTGCAATGGCAAAAGCCAAACAAACACAGAGTTTTGCTCCAAGGTTAGTTTACTGCATCACCGACCAGCAGGAGGTTTTCCTTTCCTCCTTTGTTCTCTCTCAATAAACAAAAGAAGGCAAGAGTAAACCCTGGAATCTTTTTCTGGCTTTTTGGGAAGAAACAAACCAGAGAAGGAAAGCTTCCTGTTGCCAATCCGGACAATAAACCAACCGTGGAGCAAAGCTTCTTTAGCCTCCTGCTGAAAGTTGGAATAGTTGAGTAGCGTGCCACCAACATGCTGATTGTCCATGATAAGCCACATTTCTGGTGTGTTCTGTCATGCAAATCCACCCCATTGTACAGATAAAAATTTTACATTTTATAGCTTTTAAATAGCTGGTGGTGCTCTTAAATCAGTTTCTCTTTCATCACAATATATAAAATAACATAATTAAATCTCTCTCTGCCCCCCCTTCCCCTGCTTAGGGACTGGACAATGTTTCCTTAATTTGTGCTATGTACACATCTATTAAAATGCCTTTTCTCCCTGACCACAGATTTTGGGACCAAATTAGGTTGCAGGCATTAGCTTAATTAAGTATGACTCAGATAAAAAAATAGCATCGATCAGGTAAAATTTGGGGAAGTTAAGGAAACAATTTTTCACTGAATGGAAACTTTTCTTTCTGCAGTAACATTATATGTAATTGGAACCTACTGTAAAATGTGCTGACTGGAGACTTTATTTATAAACTGAGTTTAAATTCAGCCTGTAGTGAGTATTAGTGATGTTATACATGGTTAAGAAAATACTTCTTATTGGAGGGAATTCATTTTTCATCAAGATAGTTTTCCAAGGTTGTTGTTGTTTTTTGAGACCTATCCTTTAAGATTCCCATATGCTACAGCAGATCTGTCATCACTCTACACATGGAGCATGGAACAGTAACACATGAAGCTATAGCATTTCTGAGAACTCACAGTAATCTTTGCTAGGACCTAGTCAATTACTATCTAGGCATCACATTCCAGTTGAAATCAACCTTCTGCAGTGGTCTGTCAAAATAAATGTTTATTAGAAACCTACTATCCACTTTAGGAATTATGGTTGTAAAAAATATGTGGCTAATTTAAGGGATGTGTAAGAGAAGTCCGCAGCATATATGGCTTGGAACAGGAATATCTGTAAGTATGGCTCAAGGAAGTCAGGCCTGTACGCCACCCTGCGTCTCTCACACTACAGTAGTGTTTTTCACCCACCAATCAATCTAGAAGCAAAACCATACTAAGGAGAACTGAACATTATTGTAGAGCAGTGACAGTCCTAGAACCACTGGCTCTTGGTCCCTGGTGAGGTTCCGGGAAACCATTGTAGCCAATGGGCGTCAATATGGTACTACTCCCTGGCACACTGGGGAAAATGATTGCCAGGCCCTCACAGCAAACAGCCTGAGAAGCACTGTTGTACAGCACTGTAGAGTAGTACTGTCTCTTACTTATAATTGCCTTATAGCTAAGCTAATGCAAAAAAAAGTTCGTTACAATTGATGAAACACCACTATTAGTCCATGTACATAAATTAAATGAAAATAAACTGAAAAGGAAAAAAGTAGCCCTTTGTGTCTTATTTTTGCTAAAATATTGAACCGAGAAATGTATCCCATGGTATCATGAAATTAACATAAATCTAATCTTGAGACTTTAAGTCTAGCAGTTATAGCAGTCACATATGATGGAGTTGTGGGGGACTGGGCGGAGAATTCTGGCTCAATCAGTATGGGGGAAACAAAGGTGAATAAGAACTTATTTTGTTGGACTATGCTGAAGTGTGGTCTTTTATATGAGTCAAATCACAGTTACCTGTAACCCAACAACTCTACCAAACAGTAGAGACTAAAGAGTATATAATGACAACCATAGGCTGTTTGCATTGAATACAGGGCCATCAGAAGCCTACATCCTTTACATATGGAAGTTCCCTTCCCGGCTATCATATCTGGTAGTTGTACTTATTCCTTATAAATTTGAGAAACCATGTCATAGTCATTCCATCTTAGTGGCCATGATACCAGTCCAGGATAATGAATTTCGTAGGTTAAGTTCAACAACATACAAACCAAAATTCTAGTATTTTCAGAGCATTTATTACACTGAATCCATAGTTCATTTATGCATTTTTTTTCTTTTTTTGCAACATTAGTTCCCAATGGACCCACTAGGTGTTCCTCAATCTAACATCTTGTTTATGGCTTTAAAATATCAATAAATCCACTATCCAGCACAGCTAAGCCTCTTTTCTGTTTGGCTTCTATGCAAATTTGAAATGCTGTTGCAATACAATGTACTACGTGAGTCTATTCTATACCTTGGTTTGAGTTCAGGTGCAGAGCTGCCATAGGTAAAATGAGACTATATTGTTTCATTTCTTATGAAATATTTTCACTGTATGCTACTTAAGTCATCAGTAAGGAGAATTCATTTTCTATATTTAGGTACGATAGGCAGAAAATAAGACATCTAAAACTAAGGTGCTTAAAAAAGAAATCTGACTTGGAGAAGTAAGCACAACAGTAAAGAACTTTAAATATACAAATGAATTCTTTTGTTCATGTTTCTGGAATTCCTGTGCAGAAAACTAATTATACAGCATACAGAACTCTTATTTATTAGGAACAAGTATACATACCTGTACCACTGGGAAGGTAGTAATATATTCCTGAAACATTTAAATGAGTACATGAATTATGTGCTAATCTTGGGTGGACCACATACCATATTTCCCGGCATATAAGACCCACCCCAGCAAATACTATTTGCCAGTGGATAAGATACACTGGTGTATAAGATGCACCCTATTTTCAAACAGCATTTTTCAGGAAAAAAGTGAGTCTTAT
This sequence comes from Cyclura pinguis, assembly GCA_030412105.1. Lineage (NCBI taxonomy): Eukaryota > Metazoa > Chordata > Lepidosauria > Squamata > Iguanidae > Cyclura > Cyclura pinguis. Next base: position 210,367,058 of record CM059599.1, read on the forward strand.
ACCCCAGCAAATCGGGTACATCCTGTGGGATTGCGTATGATACCTTCTTGTCTCCTGACTGCTCAACTCACACAACTGAAGAGATTCATTTAAAAACAGGATAGCAATTATTTTCCAAAAACTAAGAAATATCAACATGAATGCATCATAAGACCACCACCATTACTACTCTTCTCATTATGTAAACCTAACACATAAAACAATTCATTTTCTGTCACGTACTTCCAAAGAACTACAAGCACAATTGGCATCTATTATGAGAAAAAGAGGCAAATGTCAATAATTGAAGGTTCAGTGTCAAAATGAAAATACGAAGTCATATCATCATACCTGGTACTATCTTTATCTTAAATCCATTTGCTAGAAGTCTTGAATCCAACAAAAAGGATGATCCATCAAATCGAACACTTTCCTTGGGCATGTTGCAAAGAATGTCCATATACTGAGACCCACTGAGAAGACTGAAAATTAAAGTTAAAGACATCACCTCAAAGAAGAGAAAGGGAAAGTAGTATTTTTTAAATTGATAGTGTCTGTAATCATACTGCAGGTGTCAGAAGACCTTTAGAATTAGTTATACAAATCCTTCTAGTTGTTTTATAAATTTATGAGAGCATACAAAAGCTTGTTACCTACACACAATGCCAGCTGTCTGGAGGGCACTCTCTCTAGGTAATAGGAATGTTCTGTACAGAGAGCCACACGTGGATGGTACTCTTCTCTTCAGCCATCTTTTGTCCTGAGTGACACAGTAAGTCACTGCAATTCCTGTCCACTCATCATTGCAGCTGGAGGCTCAATTTTTCTGGTTTGAGACTCAACAGAAAAATAATACTAATTGTTCTGTTATGTATGGTGTCTACTGTTTTCTTCCTGGTCTTTCCTCTCCCATACTCAGAAAAACAGTTATTGCAACAGAAAGCAATCAATTGGATGTGAAATTCTGCGTTCCTTCAATGGATTCAAATGGAATTGATGATGAGCAGAAGTAAAAATTCTGTTGCAGTATAAAACAGAGCTAAAGAGACCTGAAAAGAGGCATTTCAGTAATGTGACGTGTAGTAATTATGGTGAGCCATTAGCCTTTACAGATGCACAGAGGTGTCTATGACTGTTAAACTTGTATCTCTCCATTAGTTTTTTAATTTGCGCATTGTATTTTTTTTTCCAAAACCAATAGGTAGCATGCAAACTCAGAGAGCCAGCTCTCTCATAACATTCTTAGTTTAATGAAACAGGGCAGAGTCTCATGGAAATTTCCAAATATGAAGTTATGCCCAGATTATATTACACAACCATTGTGCTCAATCTCAAAGTTGTGCAACTGAATATACGCCTGAATGTATAACTGAATTCACTATCAAAGAAACAGGCACATCCATCCCAGCAACGGCAAAGCATGCACAAGTCCACTTCCCCAATCTTGAACTGAAGACAGACATTCTCTATCAAAAATTGACAACCACATCTATAGAGGAACTCAAATATACATATGATAGCAACAGGATTCTGATTATAGTTTATCAAATTAGGAAGGTAGACAAACCTTCAAATTCTTTTTGCCTGGTGATCTGACAGGTGACTTAAACGTACATATACGTACACATACACACTTACTGTACTTGTGGCCTCTTTAAGGTGTTAAAGCCTGCTGTTAAAGGCTGGGATATTATTCAAATGGGGATGGGCATATTCCCAAAGCCAGAGGAATACATTGGATCCCCAGGAACTCATGGGGATAGCACTGCTTCCAGCACTGATATTGCCACTGAAATCCAACGCAATGGCACTCCATTCTCTATGTTGCTCAAAGAAGAAGGAAGTTGAAGGGAGTAAGTAGAAAAGAAGGTATAAAAGAATCAAGTGAAGAGGCAGGAATGAGAAACCAAGATGCGAACAAGACACAAGCTGAGATTGGAAGGTGAGATTGAGCTTGTGACAGAATTTTGGTTGTCTCCCACCATATCTCAGTGGTACAGTGGCAGAAGACAACACTGCAGGAAGTTCAGCTTAGTGTTAGAGGGGTTGAATGAGCCCTGTGTTTTGCCCACTCCTATACTAAAACATTTGCAGGTATCTGAATATATCATTATTGCCATTTGGCTTAGTTGAAGCTACTGTTGAGCCATGTTCCTTAATAATGTGTCAAGTCTCCTGGGAACTAGTGGTGCCTTTTAAATTGTGCCTTTTAAACTGTGGCTTTTATATATATTGGCTGGCAGAAAAATGCTGTCAATTTCATGAAACTGATGCTCAGTTAGAGAGGGACATCCCAACTGATACAGCAGTGAATAAGGACCTTGAAATGGCCAGGCATACAGGGAAGTGAACTTACTTTTGCCAAGTACCACAAACTCAGGTTTTGAATGAATACACACTGGGAAGAATTTGTATTTTGGTGACAACTCAAAAGATTAACAACTTAAGCTTTTTTCGGCTAGGAATGCATCTCTGGAGTGGGTTTAACCCTGTAGAACCTTAGACAATGATAAACTTTAAGATACTACCAGACTCCTTGCTTTGTTCCAACAAATGAATCCAATGATCCTTCTGGAATCAGAAATTCTATTCTACTCTGCTATTTAAAAGATTTTCTGATTGAGCTAACAGGTGGTATTGTGCCTGGTGTTGTTGCAACAATACCTACACTGGAGCTTTCTGTCAGGTTCATCTCAGATCTTTATGGCACCATGATAACCATGGACCTTTCCCTACGTTTTATTGGCCTGACTTGCAATTTATCAGGTAGTAGAAACATGTTACATGGAGGTAATTCTTAGTGATACCTCTTTTCAGCCTTAGTTAGCAGTTAAATGATTTTTTATAATTTTTTTGCAAAATTTTTGTAAAATGTCTTTTAAGGAAATAGTGATAGATAAAAACTTTAAAAACAAATGAAATAAACATAGTCAACATGCCAGAAAATACCAGATAATATGCCAGAGAACTCCCATAATAGTTTATAATACAGAGAAATTAAATAAAAAATGCTTGTTATACATAGACACAGAATATAAGGAAAAGTACGGTCATCCCTCCACATTCACTAGGGTTAGGGGCACACGACCCCTGTGAAAGTGGAAAAATTGTGAATAACTCTAGGCCCTCCCAAACCATATTTAACACACAAAAAAGTATCATCGCCATATTCAACCCACTGTGGATTCCTTTGAGGCATCAGGGTTCCTTCACAAGGCAGAAGTGGCTGGCTGGCGGGGCTCACTGCCAGCTCAACTGCTGCCCCACACCATTTGTAATAGGGACTTACTAGCCTTGTTTGCAGTTTCTCAGTCTCACGAGGCTTGCTGTCCCTATTAAAAACGGCACAGGGAGGTAGCAAAACTGACAGCAAATAATCCATGAAGAATTAAATTCATAAAAGTGAAACCTGCAAATGTGGAAGGCTGACATTTTGCAATACTAGGCTAATGAATTCAAAAAGGCAAAGATAAAACAGGCCTTAACCCTACAAAATACCTAAAGCATTCAGGGAATCTATCCAGCAGCCATATCAATATGCAAGCCCCCCGCCCCATACCATCTAAGTTAAGATCTGTTTAAATATGAACAGAAGTCCTGACAGTGAACAGTACTGCTGCATTACTATTAATCTGCTCCTATCTATGACGAATCTAAACTACAGCAATGGTACTATATAAAATAATGTATGGAACAAAATTATGTATATTTGTAGATCCCTTACAACACTATGTTGTGGGCATAGGCTTTGTTGCATGCGCTCAAAGGTATAAATCACATAATTCTGTATATTAGATAATTATCAAGTCAAAATATATGATTTCTTTCTTTTTTTAAGAGGACCTACTCAGACAATTCCTTTACTTTCAGATAACTTTACCTGTCAGTTAATACAATTGGTTTCTCCAGCTTTTGTATTGGAAGTTTATGATTTTCCAGAAGTTTTTTAAACAGAAGGGCTTCTTCTATCCTATATGGATTCAGCATCATTATTTTTTTCTCAGAGGCAATTATCCATGCATCCGGAAAATTCAGAAGATGAATTAGGCAAGGTTCATCTTTATCAGATTTATTCTGTTCAAGCAGGTGAAGTTTCTGTTTGAATGAATCCATAGAGAAGGGCACTTGCACAGTTTTCATGGCTTGGTAATTATTGTGTTTCTTTTCCATTTGAGCATGAAAAAGTTTGTCAAGTTTTGGGTGATTGAGCAAACAGTCTTTCAGTCTGGCCTTACATTTTCTCTCTTTTTCTGTTGTCCATCTCTTCATGCTTTGATCCATCGCTTTTCTGCTTTGTTTTTTGTATCGATCCAGGTCTCTAGCAGCTTTTTCTTCATATCTTACACAGAAAAACAGGATATGAGGATGGGGAACCAAGCAAAGACAAAGCATATGAAAATTGGAAATGGTTCTGTCGCAAAAGGGTTGAATAAGGACCTACAGAACTCCTGATGAGAAACTATTTGGTGGGTAGCACTGGTAGCCTTCCACTGGCAGAACATAAGAATCTAGTAGAATTCTGTGTCTCCAGGTCTGAAGGGTAGGGAAATCCCCTGGAGCAAACCTGCTAGTGGTAGCTGATGGCTTCCATGCCTGTGTCATGAAACTATTCTGAGTATTAATCCAAAGCTCTGCAGACCTGTATGTTCAGTAACTTGGGAGCTGCTTTAAAATTCAGACTAAAACCCAGAGGAGATTCACTGTCCAACTGACCTATGAGCCACAAGCTGCCACTGTTTGGTATGGGGGGCTACGGAAAGGAGGTGATTAAAATTCTGTGGCAATCATAAGTGAAACACTGGTTTTAATCCACTATTTTTTTTCATATTCCATTTAAAATACTGTAGTTTTCTTTCACATAAATGACAGTTTTCCACATTTAATAGGAGTTCTGGCAATATGAATGATAAAAGTAATCAACCTGTCCAACTTCCCACTACATTTCACTCTCGTTACTCCCACTACTACCAAACAGGGATTCCACTGTCCACAAAAGCTGCCTGGTTTTAAACAAAACAGCTCCCTCTTTCCTTTTCCTAGTTTCCTATCTCTATCCCTCCTCAAGGGTTGCTGACTTATTTATCTCTGTTCACCCTCTAAAGGTCAATCTGTGCTGCACACTGCAAACAACACCTTATCTCTCTTTGGGAAGGTCTTTTCTTCTTTCGGAAAGCAAAACATTTTGACTAAATCATTGTCTGAATTTTCAAAGACCGCTTTGACCACTAATTAATACAGACCCCAAAACCTTGCTGGTTCTTGCTATGTATGGTTATTATTAGAATAAGGAGGTTAAAACATAGCATAATCGCGTGTACATCCCAGTGTTCACTTAAGCCCGCTTCTGCTTGGATCAGTATCAAAACTATTAGCTGAACCATCAAGATCAAAAACTACTTGATGGAGAACTTGATACCAGCAGAAAAAGGGTTAAGTATTAGAATAGCCATGATCTGGGGAAAAGAAAAAAAAAAAACCCAACCTCTGTAGTAGCATTGCTGTGACCTATAACCACTATCTTTAAAATAGCAGAGGGCTGGCTGGTTTACTGACAAAAAAATTCAATTACTAGAGTTCTCATTTATGCAAATCACCCAAATCTTTCTGATGTTTACGAACGCATATATAAAAACAACTGTGAAGAGAATAAATACAGTACATACACATAACTCAGTTAACAAAGCCCCTGAGAAAGGTACTCCTTTTTACAACTTTTTTTTGGGGGGGAGGGGCTTGTCCGGTCCTTATTTTCTTCCTCTAGAGGTCTAGAGTCACAAAGAAATTTGGTTTTGGACTGCCACAGCATGACTGCTGAAATAATAAAATATGACCTTGGAAATAATGGGATTCCACTCTAGCCAATCCTACTGCTATGACTGCCTGTCTGCAACAAGGAAAGTAAACAGCAGTTGCCTCCAGAATCCTTAACTGAGCACTTACAAACAGCAAAACAGAGAGAACAGGTGAGAGCAGAGTCTGCATCACCAACCGCCACCAATAAAGTTTGCTCAGACATGTTGGACTGCCCTTCTTTTCTCTCATGTACGAAGCTATCCCTGCCTTTGCAACAATTTTTATGTTAAAGAAGTCATGCCTAAGAACACATCTACTTCATTAACTGAAGTATACCTGTAATTGTCTGGCAGCAACTTCTATAATCACCAGAGCTGTTTTATCCAAATGTCAGAAAACCCTAATTTAGGACTGGGGAGTGAATGGAAGCCACAGCTGCTTCACAATATGAAGGTCTTAGGCTGCCATAAAACGCAATTGACAAAAGAAAAAAAAAATGCCTCCCCTGGCGACAATATTTAACTAAGAAGTGTAGGGCTATTTCCTACTTTAAAGAAAAATATCCACATTAAATTTCTCCAATCTGATACTGATACTTCAGCAAGTAAAGATGAAATTACAGCATTTTACTAAATAAGTTGCAAAATAATGGTTTGCCTCTCTATGGCACAGTATCTGGTCAGCCGTTTCCTGAACAAATATATTAAGTTATGGCTATCTTTACCATAATGAACAAGGACTAAGCTGCCTTAAAGTTGATGAGTCTTCTTTCTGAATACACATTTATAATTTGTCTGTCAGCAAAAAAGACTGAACTAAAATCCTCAACCCTAGCCTGAAGTGAAATGCATTTATTCCCTAACAGTGAAGAGAGTGCTCTTCCCTCTCACCTGAATATGCATGAATGACAGAGATCTTTAAGGTCTCTAATAAGAACAGTCCCTGTGAAGGTCAGTCTGGTTGCTGCCCATTGCTCCGTCAGGCTATGTTGTTCTCTCTTTATTCCACATCATGTGAGTGTGGCTCACTTGTCTCACACTGAGGAATATGGCCCTAAAATGTTTGGAGACCAAGATTTGCTCTCCTCTCCAATTTTTCCATGCCTGGTGAAGGGAAACTACAGATCAGCCAAAAGGCTGAAATGGGACCATGGAAGAGGTAGTGGACTAGTCATCTGTATCTGTGAATACTCTGACGACACAAGATCAATTCTCCCCCAAGTTGTAATGGATCAGGCTTTCCATTCAGACTTTATGGTTTAGCTCAGGCCCCTAATTTCTCAGGAAGCTGCTAAGGCGGCAACGTCCACAGTCACAGCAAAGGCAGCCACAGGCTGGTGGCCAGGCTAGTGAGGCCAGGGATCAAGCTGAGAAATGTTTCCTTCCCTCCACCCTTCCCTCCTCTTAATACTTCTACCATTCTCTTAAGGGAAAGGGTCCAACTTAAAGCACAAAAGCCTTCCCACCTCCACCATCTCACCTGCTCCAGTAAATACTTGCCTTGTCATCCAGTGGCTACTCTGAGCACTGGAGAGCGCTGTGCTAGTGAAATCAGTGAAAACTCTTTCAGAAACTTCTGCACATATGACTTAATGTATGGTGACCCCTTCCTGGACCAAGCAGTTGTCTGAGTTCCCACATCTAACTTTCTCTAAGCACACTGCACTCTTCTGAGGGGAACAATTCCCACAGCTAATCAGGAAATGTTGCAAGCTTCTTGCTATGGAAACTAATTTCTGGATCTGACCCAGGAGAAAGGCTAGAGTCTTTATTCTAAAGCGTGAGGGTGCAAAGAGCAGCCCATGCTCCATATGTGATCCCCCAGAGGTCCAATTTTCTTTTTTACAAAAAATGTTTTGCCCCTAAATGCTGTCTGGCAGTGTGAGGGGCATTTTTGTCACATTCCCCCAGGGAATTTTAGCCCCAGGAGAGGCTTTGTTCAGAAACAAGGTATTTTAACCTTTTAGGCCCAGGGGTGTCTAAAAACATGGTGAAAATGATCCCTGACCTTTTCAGATGACATCTGGGGACAAAAAAAAAAAAAGTTTTGACTTCTTTTTTCAAGGGAGCAGGGGGTATGGCCTGCCAGTATCCTGAGGGGCTAATGGCAGCTCCCTAGCTTCCCACAGTTGCCCTGTTACAGACCTATAGTCTACAAAGAGACAGAAACAGCCTATCTATGTGTAAAGTCTCTGTAGAGTAAAAGTTAAATACAAAATACACAGGATGGGCTAAATGCAAGCAGCTGTGTACAAGAAGATGTACATTTATATGCTGGAAAGATGGTAAATCTATTTCACAGACATTCCCAACACATAGCATTGAAAAGTTTAAAGGGAAAAGCAGAGCAATACTCAGCATTATAAATCAGAAAACACTATATAATTAGCTATAAAATTTCTAAGCAACATGTTTCAACCATTAAACCAAAAGCATTTCCCATCCTGTTTTTGATATTAATAAAAATACAATTTAATTTTGAGCAATATAAATCACACAGGATTGAAACTCGGTAAAGCCTGCAAACTTACTTCTTTTTCTCTTCTTCATTCAAAATCTTCCACATTTCATCCAGTTTCAACATCAGTTCTTCTGCACTTGCTTTGGTATTTCCATCCAACAATTTACAGCGATAGTCTTGAGTAAAAAAGGCAAATGCTGACATTGGTTTCTTTATTATCTGACTGCTAATTATATCATAAGCTGTGACTTGTCCCACTTTATCCTTTACCATATTTGGTTTTTTAATGGCTTGGTTATTATCTTCCGCCTGAAGATTTTGTTGGTCTTCTCCATCATTTTTCTTTTGAGGGTTCACTCCTTCTCCTTCAGGAATTAAAATCTGAACAGGCTCCAGGTTCTCTCCTCTAGAATTTTTGAATGCATTCCCCAGACTCCACTGATCAGCAGTAACTTCAGAAGAATTTTTTGGAATGATGACTCCCTCTCTTTTTTCTGTTCCCTGGAAAAGGTCATTTCTCAGACAATCCCCAATGCTGTTTTTAAAAGAAGTGTCCATTAAGGTACTGCTGTCTAGGCAAAATATTCCTTTAGATTTGCTCTGTTGGTCTTCATATAATAAATTATTCAGTGTGGCATCCTGAGAGCTATCATATCCACTTCTCATGATGCCAGATGTATCTATTTTGGTAGGAAAACCTTGAGATTGATTATTACATAGTGTTTGATTATTCAAATGGAGCTCTTTTTCTGTTTCAATATTCTCCCCATCACTACTAGATGAAAACAATGATGTACATGCTTGTTGATTTATATTTCTACAGGATTCAATTTCATTAGCATGCTCAGTTCTTTGTTCTGTTTCATCAACTAAAGAGTCTTCTAAAATAGTATCTGTCTTATTACTTTCACAAGAAGTGGCCCCAGTCAGAGGTCCATACAGTGAAGTCAAGATATCTTCAACAGCAAGGCAGATAGACTCCTTTACAAAAAGAAAAGAAGAAGTACTACAATAAATAAGGAATGTTTGCTACTACAGCACAATTAACTCAAGCCAAAATCCACAACAAGTAGGTGCGATTCAGCTCATTTTAAAGTGCAAATCATACTTAAAAGGACAGTACATTCGAGAAATATTATTTTAAATGATCTAATACATTTCACTACCATCACAGAAGTAAAATACACACTATTCAATTAAATATTTGTAAATTTATATCTATAGCTTTGTATCTATCTCCCTGTTTACTGTACCTGATTATGCAGCAATACTTGGGACTTATCTGGTGTTAAATTGACATCCACAGCAGATGGAGGAATAGTAATGTTGATTAAGAAAACAGGATACAAACGATTAGAATCCATGTGCAATTTCAGTTTATAGTACTGTTGAACCAGCTAGAAAAAGAAGGACAAAGTTGAAAAGTTACTTTCTAGACTGGAGTAAGTAACTACAATGTGAGATATATAATCAGGTATTTAATCAATTAGGAGTGGAAACTGTATGGACTTCCAGCTGTTATTCAACTGCATTCTTCCACACTGACTATGCTGGCTGAGGCTGATGGATGTTGCAATTCAACAATATCTGGAGGGCTAGACTTGTTCTGTGCACATGCACAGCAAGAATTATGCTACTATATCTTGAAGGGGAGAACAATTTTCCTAACAAGACGATGCCAGTCTTCACTGTGATTCGTGATTTGGGGGGGGGGGGTAGGAAAAAGTTGTTAGCAATAATGCCAAATGCTACCATGGCGTAACAAGCTTTCTGTTTAGAATTATTGCCTTCTATTAAATACCACAAATGGATCTGACAGTCAAGAAAGTTAATTTTTTTCAAAAATTCTTCAGTTTGTGACATCACGCACTACAGCTATAAGCATACAAGAAAGGCAACAAATCCATCAGTTAATTTCCCATTAGTAATCTTGTAGAATTTACTAGATTTCAAAATTATTTCAGAAGTGGGACCTTTCAATTTCAAAATGTTTAGAAAAGAAAAATCACCACAAGATCCAAAGTCATGCAGCTAATTCCATGAACCTAAATACTGTTAGGAGTTACAATCTCTACTTTATTCTGCAGTGCAAAGTGTCAATATCTATGGTACTGTTTGCTGCTCATCTATGCAAAGTTCAAAATCCTACTGACTGCAAGGAATTGCTAATACAGTTCTTTGTATCTTAGCCAATATTTCATAAGTCCTTGAAAATGGGTGAGCAGGAAGTACCTTAAGAATTTCCTTTTGATACACTGGCCGATTGTTTACAAATATGAAGCTCCTTTCTGAATTTGGATGACTTGTCAAACAACTGTCTGAATCAGGCTTTGGAAGGAAGCCACTGAGAAGAACCTACAAGTGTAATTAATGAAAAGACGATAAAATAGTCATAGAAACAATGATTTTCATGACAATTCAACATTCAGATTAGAAAGCAGAAATGATTGCAGATGTTAATTGCATTTAGCACACTTCTACAATACCTATCCTGAAATAAAATCAGATTATTGAGATTGTCAAGCAGTATGATAAAACACCGGACAGGAATGTAGAAAATCAAGATTCACATACCATTTAGAATTGAAGGAGTGCATCTAGAGGCAGCTTTTATTGTGCAATTGCACTTCCACAATTACAAAATTTTATGGGGGTTTCAGATGAATTCCTCATCTGCTTGTAACCCTCCAGGTTCCCTATTCCTTGCATATTTTTTTTCCTTACCACAAAATCATTGGGAAGGAAGAGACTACCAAACTGCATAAATGCCTTCTGGGGGAGTAGTGCTACGAACCATCTGTTCCAAAGCAGTCAGGGTTACTCCTGGCCCTACATTTCACTATATCCCAGCCAAACCTAAATCAACAGGTGATTATCAGATATAAACATTGCTCTAAGCTCTTTAAAGGAAGAGTATGAGAAATGTGCTCACCATCTTAAGCTGAATGTGGACAAAACAGAGATCTTGGTGTTTCAGCCTGATCACCCAGCATCCCCTCTCTCATGTCCCCCACTGGATTTACAGGGTTGCACAGTGGCTCCTGTCTCAGTTGCCAGGAACCTTGGAGTCCTGCTGGATGACCACCTATCTCTACATCCCTTTTTGGGGCTACAGCAAAGGCTTGCAACTTCCATCTTTTGACATCCACAGGATCTGGAGGATCCTGAATGTAGAGACTGCCCATCTGCTTCTCCAGGCCTTGGTTATCCCTTGCCTGCATTATTCTAACAGCTTACTGGCAGGGTTGCCTTCCTGCTCCCTTCTTCCTTTGGTTTTAATTCAGAACAATGCTGTCTGGGTTGTTTTAAATCTGCCGAAATATTCACCTGTTTCTTCTCCCCGTAGATCCCTTCACTGGCTACCAGTTTGGGCCAAGACCTGTTTCAAACTTTTGGTCCTAGTATTTAAAGCTTTGTGTTTTAACCTCCCTCAGTACCTTGCAGCTTGGCTTGTTTGGTACGTTCCATCCAGGAATTCGAGATCTCCAGGCAAAGGATTATTGTCTGTTCTACCAACATATATAGCTCTGTCAAGGTTGTGAGCCTTTCAAGATGTGTGTTTAGGAATGCAGCCTATAGGTAATAAATGATACCTCCCACATTGCATGATTATTGCAGGAGTATATTTTGTGAAATGGTAGGGTATAAGTAAACTCTGCTGTGAATTCTATAATATACTCACTCATGGAAGGGGGAGCTTTAAATGATTTTACCCTAGATCTAAATAATACTGTATCTATAAATTTTCTATGTGTGTTTTCAATCACTGAAACAAACTGCATGTAGCAAAAAGGAAAGAAAGAAAGAAATTTCTTGTAACAGCAACCTCAATATAGGTGTAGCCTCAATTTTATATCTGTGTTATCTTTAAACTTCAGAATGCAGAAATTTGTTGAAGCACTGGCATAACAAATGGTGGGAAACATATATATGATTAGAAACTTACCTCAGGATCTTCACAATGTTGTTGAAAAGGTACCATGCTACCCACAACAGCAGCTCCCACTACTGCCATGAAAGCCATTTTGTGATCCAATACTCTGGCCTTTTGCCATATTACTGTCTGAAACAATATGTCACAGTATCATATTTTTGATATTAAATTTAGTTCTATTCAATACGATACACTCTAACATTCTGTTCCTAGGTGCTTCATGCATCTATTGCTTTCTTGTGATCAAATACCTAGTAGAGCATACAGTGGTCCATATCTATCATACTTCTTTTCTTTTGTAGACACTGAATTTAAGCTGAAACAACTGGCCTACCCCTCAAAATGAATGGGCACAACTTGCTTATTTGCCTGCCCTGCCACATCAAGGGTTTGAGCTTTATTTTTAACCACCGAGTGATCTGCCAGATTTTGCAAGAGCTTCCAAAAATGACAGCAGCTTTTTCATCTACAAATTCTAGTGATGTACTTAAAAGACTTGAGAGGGAAAAAAATGATGCAAACCAGATGTTAAATAGAAGGGGGTCATGTTCAATGTGTTTTGCTAAAGGAAGTAGATAAAATGGGAGAGGGTATGCCACAAAAGAGAGTAAGGGCTGCACAAGACAGTGACATTCACAAACATACTGGTTGGCCCTATCATGAAGCATGATTTCTGATTGCTTGTATTTCAAGTCACCGTTTTAGGGAAAATCAAAATTCCAGGAGTTCAGAGGCCATTTTTTACTTTCAATGGCTATTCCTCCAGCAACACCACCCTCTGCAGCTGGTCATTTAAATATAATTTCACCCATTATCCAGGCCCGCTTTGGGCCTTGAAAATCCTTTTTAAGAGAAACTGGAAGTGATTACTTGATCACTTCTAATTTCTTTACAAAAGGTCTTTAATTACTTGAAGCAGATGGGGGGCTATGTTTAAATGGGAAAACTGCAAAAGTGACTTGATTTGTTCTGAGGGTGGAGGGAGAGGGAGACTTGATGGGCCCATTTGGATGGCATATGTAAAAATTAATCTGCAAACTGTGATTAAGTTTTAGAATGTTAAAAGTTAGAAGTAAATGAATACTGATTTTCAGTTCTGCTTCGTGCAGAAGTTTGCATACCTGGAATACGTATTAAGTTCACATTAAAGCAAGTTTACTACAAAGTGAAAATGCAGACATCTCATACATATTTTACAATATTATTGCCAAAGCATGGCATTCAGCTAATGGTCAACAGGAGTAGAATTTTTTCATTCATGCCTGCTCCAGTCTGCATGTAACTGTTCATTCTTTCTATAACAGACAGGTAATCTAACAGAGAAAAAATTTCTGTCATTTCTTTGACATTTCTTTGCAACAGGATTTTGCAAACTGATTGCTTTACAAGAAAAGCAATTTTCTTAGTGTACAAGTATAGTGCTTTCAGAAATGTTTGTATGTCTTTAACTACACATGCTTTTATTTTCATTTCTTTATATCATGTAGGCTGCCTTGAATTCCAACTTTGGGGAAAGGGCAGAGAATAACTGATAGAACAGAATATTATTGCTTATCTTGTCTAAAATCATTTGCAAAATGCACTGATATCAACTGTTCTTTGCTTTACTGTAGTTGATTATAAACCTCATGGGGGAAGAAAGCAAAATTAAAGTTTTTACACTTTGCAGACTTTATATAAACTTGCTGAAGTTCAAAATAAGGCATCTTTACCACACTATTCAATAAACTATTGCTGCAGTGATAAGAAGAAAACAAAATGATTCTAATCAAGATATGAGGACGTGCAACAGTTTATATGTAATGTATTATGTTTCACTTGTAGTGGCACACTTATTAGCTGTAACAACATTATTCATATCAATGCACATAATGCATATTGGTAAACTACATAATATTCAGAAGGGACATCCAGAGCCACTTCATATTCAGGGATCAGTGTTGGGAAGGGAGTGAAATTGTATAAAACAGTGATATATTTAAGTCTTTAAGTCTTAAGACAAGTCTCAAGTCTCTACCTTCAAGTCTCAAGTCCTTGAAGATACTTTCAAGTTAAGTCTCAAGTCTGGAAGCCAACTTTATACCCCAACCAAAATTCCAGAATTATTGCATAGCAAGAAATTCAGTTTTAACAATTTAAGCAGAGTCGGCTTTCCACATTTGCAATTTTGCCATCTGCAGCTTTGGAAGTGGAGAATAGGATCCTATCTTACTCCCCATTACTGAAGATTCAAAAGCTTTAGAAGGAAGGATCCTTCTTCCTCAAGCCTGTTGCCTAACACATTTGCTGTTCCCCTCTGAGAAATGCATCCTGCACTCTGGGGGCAGGTCTTATCTTTTGCTCTTAGGAAACGTTTTAGAAGGTACTTCTGATATGCAGCAGGGACAGGCTGCTAAGCAGACCTCAAGCCCGCCTCAAGCCCATTGCCTAACTCATCTGCTGTTCCCCTCTGAGAAATGCACCTACATTTTGGGCTTGAGAGAGATTGTCATGTGACTAGTAGGCAAAAAGAGATGGAGGCGTTGTTCAAAGCAGTAAGGTTTCTGGATGAATGTGTTACGTTATCGAACCAGGGGCATCAAGTCAGTCATTAAAAATATACAAGTCTCGAGTCAACTCACTGAAGTGACTTAAGTCTGTCTTGAGTCTGAGTCTATTGACTCGAGTCTACAGCACTGGTATAAAACTAGTAACCATACTGATAGAATTTAAAGAGTCCGCTTCCCTATCCATAGAGGTCATTCAGTTTTCCTGGACGCAGCATCATCAAGCATATGTATGAAGGACAAACTAGGAATTCTTTTTTTTTTCCTCCTATGCAGTGGGATCTTGTGTCACTCTGAGTATGCAAAACAGTTTTTCTTCATGTGCAAAATCCTTATTGGATTGGGACAGCAGAACATAAGTGAACCTTTTCATGATAAGTATCCCTCACTTTAAAAAAAAAATGCACTTTTTTAAAAAAAGGGTCTGGTACAATATTACTTATAAATTATCCCAGAGATCATGAGGTCCTGTCAACTTTTAAAAACGAAAGAAACCAACAGAACTTACCAGCTCAAATCCTCTGGGATAAAAAGATTCATAGATTGGGATGCAGATTCAATAAAATACTAATGTTTAAATGAAATGATTACATCTAGACTGAGATGCTTTGGACACAACTTGTATAAACATCATGGGGCTTATTTTAGGTTCTATCAGTGTGATGCCACAGATATAAATCTTAGTTGCTGATTAATGCAAGGATGTTATTACACTGCCTGGCCTCCTGAATGGTTGATACACATAACTCTGAAAAGATCACTTCACTAAAAAACAGTTTTAAGAGCGCTCTGGAACATGAGAACTTTCTAAAAGAAAAGTTTGTAAAAGCAGATATAGCTCATAATTTCATTGTTTTGACTTATTTTTCCAGTTGGGATTGGTAAAATTTCCACTTGGGATTTACTGTTCTAAAGTGACTGTTTAATAAAATAACAGCATGTAAGTAACATGTTCTAAGTAATGATGTTACCTTTAACATGCTATCCTTTGCGATAATAAGGAAGCAATTTTTTTTAAAAAAAATAGTATAACGATTGGTAACATGTTTTTAAAAACTGTGCAATGAGTAAAGTTTATTCCTAAAATGTTGCTTATGGGATAATGGGGTTATATATATTTCAAAAACTATCTAAAGTAATAGGAAGCCACTAATACAGCTCCTTCAAAAATAATGAACATTGTTAGCAAATCACCTTCAAAAACACCAAGCAACAATAGCATACTACTTTTTTTAAAAATTACAAATTCTAAATCAAGTATGCCAAACCAAGAAGCCTTGGCACTTTTACATTTCTATACTTCTGAGAATTACTTGATTTCCCAACTGGCTTTCGGCACCGCTTGATTTATAACCTTGATTATACTCTGAAATGGAGCTATAAATACACTCACACACCCCCATGTATTTTCTAGGTCATATAAACCTGGGGCTGATGATGAGCCAAGAATGAATCTGACTCTAGGCAGTATGATGACACTGCAAAAGTATCCTATCAAAATATATTATTACATACAGACCATCTTAGGTTTTGCCAGAGCTGACCAAATATATCTTGCCTCTTCTCTGTTTCATTGAAAAGTACGACATGAATTGAAAAGTATGAGTCTTAACGTTGATTTTGACCAGTTCAAATGTATACTATTCAAATTATCCAACTTTCCTAGGCTTGCCACTAGAAAATCTTGGTTTGTGACCAAGACAGAACACAGCAGCAAGAACCTCAAGAACAGTGAATAGTCAAAATGATGAAGCTTCATCATTTTTTTCCCCATTTCAAGTGATATTTTTTAAAATGGCACTTAGTTATAAGGATAAAACTACTATTAAAACATCTTGGTGCATCTAGAGTAATTACTCCCTTCTGTCATTTAAATCCAGAAGAGAATCCCCTAATTACTTCTCATGGCTATCTACCTCTAAATATCAGTGGTCATTTTACAGCAATGTATTCTGCCTTCCTTTATTAAAGATTCCAAACTCATTATCAGAACTGAGTGAAGGCATATCACAGCTCATCATCTTTGAAATATAACTGCTGCATGTATAATATCCTAAGGGATTTGTTTTATGATGCACGACCAACTTATTCCTAAGGGGCAATTTAATGTCCACACAGAACCCCAACGAGTGCATGATTCAACAGACATTCTGACAGAAGACCAAAGGATAACCAGTTCATAAACCAAAACATCCACAAACCATTAAAAGCTGGGTTATGGGACTGGCTTGTCTGGATGCAATTAAGCAAAATTCTAGGTTATGGTAACTGTGGCTTCATGGCTAGTTTGTCTTCATATACTAAGAGAGAAGTAACTGGGCTACACAACTTACACATATTCTGACATTCTTTGCTTCGAATTACGTACTACGACAATCACTGAGCTGGAGCTTTTTCTTGCTTAAGCACGACTTCTTGGACAATGATACACATATGAAATTCCCATCCTGAGATGACTTCCAGTATAAAAATATCTCACACATTTTCTGTGTGTAGGAAACCTTCACTTCTACCCAAGATAGATTGCTTCAGCGGCCTGATCCGGCCCACAGGCTGCCAGATGGCCATACTTGTTTTAAAGGGCCTAACTTTAGAACCCTGTGTTTAAAAGCTACAAGCTGATGAGGCCATGTGTAGTACTGAAAGCTAATGCCTGATGAAAAATAATACTATCATGAGGAGTTGCTTGGTTCTACAGACATACTGCAGGGTACTTGTAAGTTCCATAGAAGACAAATTCTGTGTCCTTAATAAGCAGTGGTAGCTTTTCGAAAATTATTTGTTGCTTAATCAGCATGGGGCTCTAAGATAAATCTCAGTTCCTTGCCCATATGCTACCAGTCAGGGAACGCACATTTCACTCCTCCTTTAATTTCATGGCAAACGTCTCCTTCTTGTATCTGCTCTGCAATTTCTGAGAATACTCTAATTTTCTTTTATCACATTTTCCCATTGCTAGTCAGAACAGCAATTTCTGTCAACATTATCATGCTCAGATTTCTCCTTGCTCATCTGAATCCTCCTTTCATAGAGGAGGTATTCTGGGGAAGCAGGTGACAGAGAATCCTTTGGCAGAGGACCCAACTACTGAGAGACTGCCAAAAATCTGGAGTGCATCAGGGTGCAATGGAGGAGGAGGAGTACTGAGCTTCCACACGGCTGGCTCCTGTTGCCGGCCAATTCTAGCAGGGTCTCTCTCTCACATAAATCTTAGGAAAAACTAAGGACCTTTGCTCCATGGAAGAAGAAACTGAGTAATGTTACCAGAATGAAACCATTCTCGAATTCATATTTTTATGTAAGAGGAAACATCAACAAGGATCCATGTGCTCGCTTAAAGATGAAGGCCAGATTTAAGGGGCGCTATGCCAGGATTCCACACAAAATGACTTTTTCTAGGGTCAAACAGTGGTGGCAACAAAAGCAGACAAAATATGCCAGCTCTGAGCAGTTAATTTCTCCAGCACTTCACCCCTTCCACAGACGATATGCTTACAGCCCTTTACTTCTTGCTGCCACTGTCTCTGCCCTTGTACTTACACCAGCCTAATGCACCAACAAGATTCTGCACTAAACTATTCATTTTGGCATAAGTAAAAAACAACAACAACAAATCTATTTTACTGGTTACTTGAAGAATTAACCTCCATTGGCATCTGCTCCATTTCACAACATTTCAAAACACTTGGGGTACTCAAATCTATATATTCTTTCTAATATGTGAATGTGAGACCTAAATGCTTGCATTTCAAGAGGTATTACAAAGAGCACTCTGGATAAGCAGACAGCTGATAGAACACTTCTGCTGTAAATGCTAATCTATTATTTGAAAACATGTTGGATGAGCAACTAGGTGGCTTAAGAAACTGCTAACAGGATACAAAACATTTCACCTTTAGATTAGTATTTTAATTTCAACCTGTTTGGGTAGGAGCACTGTTACATCCAATATTTAACAGCTGAGAGACAGTAAGATGGTTTGATCTCAGTTGTTTCCTGGTGATAAGTATTCATCTCTCTCACACACTCCAATCAGTCAATCAATCAAAGATCTTCTGATTATAGTACTGCCTTAGTGAGAACCTATACAGAAGAACAGAGCAATTTCAATGCTGAAACACCTACTGAGCTACTGAAATCTTGATTGACTCCATCTGCATTATGCATTGTCATGAGATCAAAAATCCACTTTGTTACAGATAGGTTTACGGTGTCTATTCAATGTTTGTCATACCAGTTCCTGAAGAGGAAGGGATAGTTGCATAGGCAAATAGCCCAAGGAGCTCCACTGTTCTTCTGCTGTGCTCCCATTTTGGGGCTGGGCTGCTACTAATTCTAACACATTCCTGATCCACAGGCAGTCTGTTACTATCCTTGCATACACCCAGTCATTACTTGTCTCCACTCTACCAGTCATGACAAGAAACATTTCCTCTCTATGACAGATAACCAATAAACAGAGCCGAAGTCATTTGGCTTCTCACTACCAATCTTAAATCTGACATTTTCACTCTATTGTAAGATTCTGGATCTTCATGTAACCCTCCTCAGAGAGAAGGAAGGAAACAGCTGAGTGGCAAAGTACATGGTTTCTGTTCAAAATATCCTAGTATTTCCATTTCAAACTCTCGAGTAGAAAGACTGTACAAGAGCTCTCACACAGCCCTTTACATGCCAGATTAAACTCCTAATTTAAAAAGAGAGTCAGAGTGATGTAGTGGTTTGAGCATTGGACTACAACCCTGGAGACCAAATTCCCTGTTCAGCCATAGAAACCCAGTGGGTGACCTTGGGCATGTCACACACTCTCAGCCCCAGAAAACCCTGTGACAGGTTCACATTAGGGTTGCCAGAAATTGGAAATGACTTGAAGGCACACAACAACAACAACAAACGTAATCAATATCAACCTTAAGAGTCCTCTTGCTTGCTCAGTTTCTTTTGCTAGTTTCCAGACCTATGTTGGTTCTAGTACATAGAAGGAGGCAAATACGCTAGGTCAGATTTGTTGACAAATGTCTTTTTTGAGGCCCACTATTTCATCAGACGAAAGTATTCCTGGTCATATTGATAGTACATAATGGATTCAGTGATGTCTGTCCTCCAAGGAACAGATTCTGCATTCTCCTCACACCCTCTCTTTCTCTACATTTTCCAAAATCTGCTCCAGAAGATGGGAACGGTCTCTCCTGAGCTGAACTTTGGAGCAGAGGAAGGTGGGCAGAGGAAGAAGTCGCTTCTTGCACACTGTTAAATGGAACCCAATGACCATAATTTGCCACACAAACCTTGAGTCCACCTACCATATTATCAAAATAAGAATGCTTTAACCCGGTAAGAGGCAGTGAAATCCATAAATAAAATGAATAAAAATTCTCAAGTAACAGAAGGAGAGAGCTCACAACATACGTAGTACTTTCTAACCTCATAATGGCCTATTTCATTTCCAGATGGTGCTTTATTGCTGAAGAGTGGACAAGGACAGATGACAGCTCATTAACACTTTGAGGTTGCCTCTGAGATTGCTAGCACTTCTTAGGTAGTGGCATAATCTAACCATCTCAGTTATCTACAGTACTATTTCTAAAGTGATACAAACAGCTGGAACAGAATTATTAATTAGCACTTGTGCTATGTGTGTTATATATAGCTTTTCTACCAGCAGATTATGGAATTCTGCAAACAGCAGATCTAGATGTACATAAATGTTTCCCTAGGGATATTGAAGATTTTAAAATAGCAAAGAATTTGAAGCTGCTTTTATAGAGCACCAGTGAAGGAGCTCAGATTCCAAGGAGGATCTTCCTTTACAGGGTAAAAATTAGCTTAAGTTTCCAGGTGGCTAAAATGTGGTAGGCTAAAAACTTTTGACAAGTTTTAAAAGGCAAGAAATAAACACCTAGTACTCCCAACCTTCTCTGCCCCACAGATCATCAACTTTAAATATACTTAACAAATACTGTCGTAAATTATTTCCATTCAATCAACTCATTATTCAATCTGCTTTCAAGGAACATGGTGACGAAAGAGGAAAAATACCTCTTTCTAACATAACCATACTGGCAAGAGGATCAACATTATCAGTATTCAAAGAACGTCTTGGCAGGATAAACCTTCATAAAAAGATGACACACAAGCTAATCCAAGTTGTCAAAATAGTAATAGTCTATCAAGAGCGATCTGGTAACCAAGCCATTATTTATTGCTAATGCAAATCAAAACATTACAAGTAATACAAAACATCAAATGCACGGCTAAGCCTATGTTCATGTTTGACTTGGAAAAGAAACCTACAGCAAAGTATAGTAATAATGGCTAGGGGTAAAATCTAGTGAAAAGACAGCTTTCATTCAATAAGCCAAGAAACAAACTTGGGCTGTTTTTTTTTTTCAATACGAGACTATAAAAAGTGCTCTGTTTTTCTAAAGAAAAGGCAAATTAAACACTATTGTCTGCTTAATTTTACCAACTGCCTTAAACTTCGACACCCTTACCTCCTCTTTCTCTCACATGCCACCACAACTCTAATTCTTTTTCATGACATTCAGGTAGAGACACATATTGTACTGCAACTAAACAGACCAGTGCTTTGGTAAACAGGAGCCTGTGGCCAATGTCTCCTTCCCTGAATGGCTCAGGATGAGGTCAAGATCTTTTTATCAGATTTTTTGTTTGGCCGGAAGGGAACTGTGACATGAACACAACTGTAAGAAATGATCTCCAGCATAGATGCCCTCCCCCTTTTTTCCTTCCCAAGAAATTGGTGGAAAATATTTTACCTCAAAATTAATTAGGTTTTTTCCCCCTTTCATCATTTTTCTTACTTTCCTGGGGCTGCAGGTTGGGTGAGGGGAGGTGGAAAGAAAGCAAAGAAAGTAAGATTTCTCATTTCAATCTCCCTTCTACCTTCCTTTGATGGCACTTTGCCAACACTGCTTGAAACTTCTCAGCTGAATATGTCAAAACTGAATATTAGACTCTGTATGTTCCTGGTTATGACTGCTAAAACAGCTCAAAACAGTGTCTGATCTGCAACATCTGCCCAACCTGACTCCAGTGTTACTGCATAACACCCAAGGGCATGGCTCCAAAGTGTGTGAGGTCTCACTCATGTCCTTGTATAAGGTATAATTCAAGGCCTTCAGGTATATGCTGTGGCTCTATTGTCAATCATGTGCTCTTTTAGAAAATGGTAGTCAGTGGGCTACATAATCAATGGTACTCATGTCTGAACTTCAGAACAGAGAGAATAGAAGTAGAACACAAACAGGTCTCAAGACCTGCTGCTTCCTTGCATAAGTAGCAGAAACACCTCATGTGAAAAGCTGCAGCTCTGGATATGTACCTTTAAGCTTACTGTGTAGGAAGAAGTGGTATTGGATGGTGGGAGAATTATTTCCATGGATTGTTACAAGAACATATTTTCAGATGTAGAACTACAACTCAGATTACTACCACGTTGGTTCTCAAATCTTGTGTAGCTTTATCTTAACTTTAAATATTTTTGAATTACTGTTTTAGGGTACATTCTTACATTATTAAATTAGCGCACATACTATATATTGGGAGAAGCCAATTATGGCTTCATATGATGTGAGCATACCAATTTGACTACAACACCAAAATCCATTGGTTTCAATAGAAATCTTACGGAACCCTCTCTTTATTATACCAGTTTGCCCATTCATTTTGACATCTTAAAAAGATCCTGTCTCAAAACTTTTCTTCTCCTTCACCTACTCTTCCCAACTAAGAAAACTGCTTCAGGTTTATTAGTATTTTAAAATCTATGGATATAATCAATGAATTTGGCATTTATCAGCAAAGAAAAACTAAGGATTGCATTTCCCAATTTTGGCATAACATTTTATAATTTTTAAAATCATGCCACATAGTTTTTATATGAAGACAACAAACAAAAGCAAAATGAAATGAAATTGCTACATATATCTTGACATACCAAAATACTCCCATATATTGTCTTTAAATCTTTTTCTCAAGCCTGTTCACAAACATGGCAATTGTTGAAGATTAAGAAGATATAATAACAAAAAGGAAAAAAGTGGCTTTAAAAGACAAATTGAGGCTGATTGCTTTCTTTTATGATGTGGCTAATGAGCGACCTCTTGTGTTGAGAAGTCTCAAAAAATATGTTGTCACAAAGCCTGCCAAAAAGTTTGATTAACAGGCTTTGTGCAGTGACTCTTCAATTTCTCTACAAGTAGATATAAATTCAAATGCTTTGTCTTATGCTCAGACTCAGTTACCTTTCTTATAACCTGTCAGAATATTTAAAATCTAGATCACCTTATTAATCTATTTTAAATTACTGCTGCAGCTATCACTGAATTTTCTTATTATTCCTAATTTATAGGCTTCCTTGAATTAGAAACATAACAGCACAGACAAGTTACAAACAGTTTCTGTTCCATCTTTGAATTCTGAAGAATGTGAAATATTGCAGAATCTAGCAAAAGGCTATGACTGCATTTAATATTCTATGGTTTATCTTGAGCTGAAAACAGTGTCAGTGGACAGAAGCAGATTTTTGCAATACTGCTTGTTTGTGCAAGTGATGCACACTTTTCTCCTCCAGTTCATTGTTTTCCTTGCTGTAATTGCTGCAAAGGCAGTTATTTCCCCTCCCGAAAGCCAAGTAGCCTACTGTTTGTCCTTCCAGGGCTATCTCATTCACATAATGAATTAGTTGGTAACACAGTATTATGTAGTCAATAAAGCCATCCCACTGCAAGCAAGAGCCAAAAAAAAGTTTAAAAGAAAAAAAACATTGTCACAACCAGTAATTAAAATTCATTAAAGGGAGATGAGTAGAAGATAAATCATTTTACACATATACTGCAGGTCACTTCTACTCAAATGTAAGATCACTTTGGTTCTCAACAGAGAAGCAGGATTATACTGCAGTATAAAATTTGTTCTCTACAATTTAAAGAATAAGAATATTGCATAGATCAGAGCTTTCCAAACTTTTCGTGTTGGTGACACACTTTTTCAGACATGCATCATTTCGTGACACAGTAACTTCAGTTTTACTAGCAAACCAGAGGTTAAACTAACTGCTTATAAGAGATACAGACATATACATAAATTGTAACAACAAAATGTATGAAGACACAACATATCTCATGAAAACCTTTCATATATTTTTAAAAATATATGTTTTATAAATAAAAACATACATTTCTAAGATAGTAGGCGACACACCTACACACTTCAGGTGACACACTAACGTGTTGTGGCACACCATTTGGAAAGCCCTGGCCTAGATGTTTCAGGGACTACAGTGTAGATACAAACACTTTAACATACAACATGCAAACATTTTAAAAATATCAGTTAGTTTCTAGTGGTGTCACATTTAGCTCACGCACACCTACTCTGGACTATAAGGAGGCAGTAGTAACAGGAAAAAATCTAGCACGGGTTTCCAGCTGTAGGATCAGCTTCGTGCCTAGCGACCACAAGAACAAGTGCATTTTCACTTACACAAGTGGGAAACCACAGTTCACTGCTTGTGTACTGTTTCCCTCACCAACAGTATGCTTGATTTAGGTCACAGAAATATGTAGTACTGTTTTATAACAAATTCAATTGACCATTAGGTGTGACGACTTTAGGCTTCGAGATAACACAGGCATTTCTCCTCTTCAAATACAGCAAAGTTGTCAGCAACTAATTGTAGCTCTTTAACGCTGACATTATTTAATAGGAAGCCTAGAAAGTGGTGGTCATGGTCCATAGCTGCATCCCCAACGGTTTTTCCTTTAAAAGTCTTCCCCTTTCTCAGGTGCTAGACTCTATTTAAACTGCACTCCATTTAAAAAATTGTTCGCATAGGTGGTATAGATAATTACTAAAAGAGTGATGGGGGGGGGATTGGTTTATAACTGATCAGAGACAGAAACTGCAACGGACAAATCTTATCCCTCACTCAAAAGTGAGAGAATAACACAGCTATAAATGTTTCTGAAACAGGAAGTACAGCAAGCCCACCACTTTCGTAAGGGTTTGGGGGCAAGGCCCTTGCGAAAGTGGAGAAACTGCAAATGTATTCCCCTCCCTGCCGATGAGTAAGCAAGGGAATGCGTATGCACATCTTCCCCTCCTTGTGCTCCCTGCCCCATCATCTTGTCTCCTGTCCACTTGCCCAAGTGAAGGAACACACACGCATGACTTCCCTCCTCTTGCTCCCCATCCCTTTCCTTGTCTCATGCCTGAGGGAATACATGTACATGGCTTCCCTCCTCATACTTCCTCCATCCCACCCACTTGTATCCCATCCACTCACCCGATCAAGGGAATGCATGCATGTGCCTTCCCTCCTCACGTTCCCCTGATCCATCCCCATGTCTCCAGCCCACCAGGAATATACATGCACCTTCCCTCCTTGCAGTCCTATCCAATCCCCTTGTCCCCCTCCCTCCTGCCTGAGTGCGGAAACATTATGTGCTCCTTCTCTCCGTGGGGTCCCCCGTCCCATCATCTCTCGCCCACCCACCCATCTGAGAGAGCGAGGAAATGCAAACACCTTCACTCCTCTCACTCCCTACCACAACCTCCCTTCCACCTGAAGCCAGCTTTGCAAATCCTTAATTTGCACATAAAATGCCTATTCTCATCCACACTCTGTTCAGTGGGCAAAAATAAGCCTTTCAGGAATATACAGGAGTCCTATTTGTTATAAAGGACAGAGGGGGGAGGGAAGAGAAAGGTAAAAGACACAGCAGCATACTACAGCCTGGAATTTTTAAAGGAACAAGCAAGATAACAATCCTAATTGATTCAGGAAAACAGTATTATTAGCCCTGTAAGTTAAATTGCCTCTTAAAAATGTTAACTATATAAATTACACACCAGGAAGATAAGCATATAAAAACCATAAGCTATACCAAATATTGCCAGTATAAAACACCACATAAAAAGTCAGCTCTTTCTGTTATAGTTTATGTTTTATGTATGTTTATCTTCTCATGTATGTCTTGTACTTTTCTCATTCTTTACTTTTTGTACTGTTTGAAGAGATTATTTTCATTTCATTATATCACCATATTCCATGACATCCTACCTAAATATGTTCATGTATCTATAATAGGTTTTTTGCTTTGTGCATCTTAGGTTGTGACCCTTCCTCGTCGATCTTGTTGCTGTTAATACCACTACTACCACTACTACTACTACTACTACTACTACTACTACTACTAATGATAATAATTCAGCCCATCAATAGGCAAAACCATCCTAAATTCACAGAATTACTGCAATCAGTAAAAACTATCAGTGATAAAATCCCACTGAAATCAATATGACAAGTTCACTGCATTGCTCTATTATAAATAAGATTTATTGCTCATTAATCTTAATAGGACTATACTGTGACTTTCTTTGGATGAACCAAGTAAATATGATCTTACCTTACCTAACATCATGACAACTCTGGGTTAATCACTATCAGTGTTACAAATTCTAACATTTTTGAAGGCAAAGTGTTTGTTACCTTGTTGTGTGTTAACACGATCCTTAGTTCTGGTTTTATAATACCATACGCCATGAGAAGTTTCTGGATTTTTTTTATTTCTTCCTTACATTTTTTATCTGTTGAATAAAACTGTTTTCTTACAGGCAGATTCTTGAACAACTTCAGAACTGTTACAGTTGTACCTACCAGAAAAGCAGAGGAAAATCAGAGTAAGATTAACTTTGCATAAATTACTGAGTGCTTTCATTTTCACCAATGTATGCTATTTTCCTGAACTGGTACCCATAATTATATTTGAGCTCAGCATGCATCTGAGAAGAACATACACAATGTTAAAGTGAGCATTTAATTGGAAAACTTAACTGTCTCTTAGACTACTGTCTGCACTGGTCTTTGACAGCAATTATTTGTTGATGTACACCTTCAAGTTGTTTCCAACTTATGGTGAGCCCAAGGCAAACCTATCACAGGATTTTCTGGGGCTGAGAGTGTGTGATGCACCCAAGATCATCCAGTGGGTTTCCATGGCCAAATGGGGAATCAAACCCTGGTCTCCTGGCTCACAGTCCAATGCTTAAACCACTACACCATACTAGCTCTGGACTACAGCAATAGAGAAACTTAAATTATTTGACACCATCAGTTTTTACAATACAATCCTAATTAGAAGTAAATCCTACAGACCTCAGTGGAATTTACTTCCACAGACACAGGTAGAGGACTGCCCTCTTTACCTTATATACAATAATCTAATCATAGCTTACTTTTAATGTTAACTGCAAGTAGCAGTACTGCTGGCAACCTGGTGACACTACTTACCTAACCTAAGTCTTACTAGAGTAAATGTTTTATAATTCATGAAGAAGTTACAGAAAACAGAAATCTTTTTTGGGCACTACTTTTCTCTGGCTACAGCACTCCATTCAACTAATGAAGCTCAGGAAAAAAAAATAAAGGAGACATTAACACAACTGGGCGAGCTACAAAAGAATGCAAAATAGTGACCGATCTGACTTGAAACCCAAAAGTTTCCTAGTTTGACTGAAAGACGCTTCCTCTCATGTGAAGTCAGACTACTCAATTTTTTAAAATCCCTCCCTCTCAGTGCATTTCTGGAGGGCTCCCCTCTCTCTAGTGTGCAAGAGCAAGTTCTGGATGGGAAACAGGAAAGCCCTCTTTGAGTTCATCTCACATATCCTAAGATCTAAGCTCTCTATTTTTTTTTTTATAAATAAAAGTTAAACCTAGAGGAATATAAGTTGATGTCAGAAATCTACTCCCCCCCCCCGAAAAAAACCCCAAATAGAAATATCTAGGAACTGAATGTATCAAAACTGCAAGACTCACTGTTTTGTGTATTAATAATAAAAATAAGTGTTATGTGGCACTTAAAGACTAACACTTTTCTTATAGCATTTGACTGTAACATCTTAATACAGCATGAACTTTCGCATGCTATAGGCCACTTTATCATGTGTATGGAGTGTTATTCAGGATTTCATATGTAGACATACACAGATAGAGAATGCATAATTAGAGTGGGATTATAGACAGCAAGAACAGAGGAACATTAGAGACAAACAGCCCTGACAGTGGCAATTATATTCGGTTGCTGATGAATAACTGAAGTTGTGAATAAAATTGTTGCTGATATCAGCACGAGGAAATTTTATTAATGCATGTAGTGTGAAAGACTAATGTAACTACAGCCCTTTTAAGAATGGTGCTGGCAATATACTCTTGTGTGTGTCTATTCAGAAATAAGCTCTACTCAGTTTAATGGGACTTATTCCTAGGTAAGTATGTATTGGATGGCAACCTAATGTGGTATAATTTTACAATAAGGAACACTTTTTATATTCAAAGCATCCAAAGCCACTTAAATGAAGAGGATCTGAAGTATACCTATTTTCAAAATCAGCAACCAACTTAAAGCCTAATCCTTGGACTTGCTGTGTCAGAAGAAAAGTGTTAAGAGATGGGGCACAGCATGTGCTAGACTAGTACAACCCCCTCCATTGCAGGATGTTATATAAGTGACTTTGCACTTGAAGCGCAAACAGATCTGACTGCACAAGTGGTTATGAGCAGGGTGATCACATATTTACAAGCAAAACGAAAGAAGCACTATCATATTTAACAAGAAAATTCTTAAGATTTAACTGCTCTGGTTATATATTTTATGAAGTACATGTTGTACCAGCTTAAAAGCTCTACCATTTATAGCTGTAATATATAAAGTTACAGTTGCAGTTTCACCAGGATGAAATTCTCCTTTGTTAAAATCTAAGAAGGTAACTATACCAAAAAGGTTTTTGTGCTAACAAACACCAGTTAAACCAAAGTGATAGGCCACTGAACTCGTCATCTAATTTTAACTGCTGAGATATGGGTAAGATCAATCCAACTATTTGCAAATGTGATTAGCACAAGCAATAGAATATTTATTTATTTCTATTTGTTATTAAAATATTTGTTCTTACAATAGCTACTGCAGAGATCAGTAACACGTAGCCCATGGTCTGTATAGCAGATAGCCTGTGGTCCGTATAGCAGATACCACCTTTTGGGGGCAAGTTCTATTTTTAAAAGGGGAAACTATATTCCTTGTGAAATCCAGGAAATGCTATTTCTCTTTAAAAGAAGCCCCTCACTCCCACACACACCTTGTTCTGCTCAAGGAAAAAAAAACCCTTTAATTGGAAGATGTTTCCTTTAGCTGACTCTACTTTTTCAATGGAATCCAGCATGCTATAATGTAGGCTACTGTTTGAATCTCTGCTTGCCCATGGAAACTCACTGGATGACCTTGGGCAAGTCACATTCTCTCACCCACAGAAGGAAGAAAAGCCAAACTCCCTCTGAAGAAATCTTATCAAAAACCTCCCCCTCCGATAGGTCTGCTTTAGGGTCACTGTTGGTCAGAAACAGCTTCGAGGCACACAACAACTCTTTCAATAGGTCAGAAAACTGGCCTGTTGTGACATTAATTTAAGTCTTCTTGCAAATAAGTAACAGGTGTTCTCCTTCAGCATTTATGTTCACTATCTGATATTTTTGGCTCAAAACAAAGTTTTCAGTGTTTTGAATTGGAAATAACAACAGCAGTATTTAATTGCACTGAATGCATTTTTTGCAAAAAAAAAAGACTACTCAAAAGAAAAGTGAGCATAAGTTTTCTGCCTCTGGGTGTTTCAGCATTTACAATTTATGTTGGGTTTGTGTTTCTATAAACTGTACATTAAAAATTGAGACTGAGATAAATGGGGAGAAGGAGCCAATTCCATAAGGAATCATTGGAAACCAGTGGAGTATATTCTGATGGAGTTGAAGTACCCAGAAAGTTAGCAATCTTACTCAACCTGCAGCCAATTTTAAAGAGTTTAAAGCATAAAACATCAGAGCTCACCTTTTCCAGACCAGAGAAAAATGCAGATGCACTCCAGAGGGACCTGAAAAGTTTATAACTGCTGATCCCAAGGGGAATTGGCTGGAATTAACTGGTTTGCCCTTAAGTGACAGTTCCTCTTCAGAGGAACACACAGACAGAGAGCAACTCGTAAGAACTGTGTTGCTCTGCTGTGCCTTCTCCAGCAGGCATCCCAGATGGAGAAAGCACATGAGAGAAAGGCAATATATTTCCTGGTGTGTCTTTTGCTGCAAGTCCAGAAGACACAACGGAAAGAAAGAGCACATCTTCTGTACAGTAACCAGCTGCACTTGAAAAGCAAAAAAACAAAACTCACCAACAGTCCTTACACAAATCATTCCACTGACTTTGTTCTTCCCCATCAAGAATTCCTTTTACTTTTTCCAATGCTATATCTGCCTGCTCTCTAATACTTTGCCCTTCTGAATCTTGCCCTCCATCAGCCTCCTAATCATCCCAGCCGCCATTTCCTCCTTCCTGCTCCCCTCAATCTCAAGAAATTAATCTACATCTGAACTTCATAAGAGTGTTATTGAAGTGCAGACAACATAACAGGTCATGGCATCATGGGTTTGGGATACAACATTTTAGGACACCGTGTCTTCCAATATTTAATTTCACATTCCTAAATCTTGTTAATGCAATTTTCTTTGTTCTGTAAGCTCCAGCAAAGATTAGGAACTTCTGAAGTTGGGAAGGAGTAACTACCACAGGCCACATGCCATCTCACTACTGAAGCAAACAGCTCTACACACCATATTAAAAGAATGAGTTCTAATTTAAAATAAAGTGGGAGGGAAGCGCCCCTTGTTTCAAAATGAATTAGCTTTAAAATAAAACGTATATTTCATAAATGTTTGTTTTAAAACAAAAGTTGCCTACTTACAACAAATCTCATTTTTAAAAGATTTGTACGTAATCAAACACAGTTAAGAATTAGCTTTACTGAAGACAGTAGGATGGACATGTGTTGACGTGAACAGAATTGCACTATTATCTGTTATACAGAACACACACACTGTTGATTTTTAAATACTAAATTCATCCACTTCTGTGTCTTGATTTCTCTTTCTTCTTTTTCTTCTTCTTCCTATTATTACCATTTATTTATATAGTGCCTTTACTGTGTATGGTGTTTTATGAGTAGAAGAATAGCAAAAAACAATCCCCAGCCCTCTGGATTATAATTAAGACATGGCACAAAAGGAAAAGGGGATGCCAGTGTGGGAGGGGATTAAGTCCAGCAGATGTTGCCTCTTTTTCTCTTCCTCAGAGGCCACAATAGTGGCAGTTGGGATGGAGGGATTTTCATCTGCTTCTGGGCCTAGGCATGACGGACCTATGTCTGTTCTCCCCCTTTCTGAAGCCAGGGCAGTGGTAGTTGGAATGGAGAGTGTGTCTTTCATCTGCTTCCGGGTCTGGACGTGGTGAAACTGTGCCTACCTCTCCTTCTTTCCCTCCAAGGCCAGGAATTTTTGGAAATCATGATGCCTGTTATTTATAACATTTTAAAATGTCATCCAAGTTTCCTAATTCTAGTTGTTTGAAGCAGTTAATCGGTAAAACTAATATGCTCTTGGATTACTATTTGAAAAGTCAGAAGAAATAGAAATGTTGTAAAATCCATACCTCGTCCAAGATGAGATGGCTTTTGGGACATTATGTGACCACTTCTATCCAGAGCATACTGGGTACTAAAATCCTCATCTGCTGTTTTGGTTGTGATCAGAACCTAACAACAAAGAGCATGATGTCAAGGGTCAATTTTCCAATAGGTACTTTCTGTTTCCTGTGGTAATTTGCTGGAGCTGTGGTAACTAGGCATGACAGTATACACTCCCTTCAGGATCAGAAGAAGTGTACCTCCAGTAGCTGTTTTCATCCACATTGAGAATGACAGAAGAGGAAGACAACCCTCTTTTGTCCATTTGACGGACTTCCCTGAAACATCTGTTTGAGTCCTATGTTAACAGGATGGATTATTTTATTTATTTATCCAAAGAACTTATCAACTATCAGCCCAGCAGGGCCCCTGAGGGAATGCACAATTGAGAAAAAAACACTCAAGCATTGAAACACACAAATAAAAAAACTTATTAAAACAAATTCTTAAAAATGAGTCCTTTGATGTGAATCTGGCAGGTCTCTTCTTATTGTTTTAAGGACAGTAATACAGAGGTTTCCTGAGCAATGACAGAAATATATATTTTTTTAAAAAAATCCACAGTTCACGTTTGCAGGAGTTATAAGGTATCTAATTTAGTACCATCCAGGATCTTTAGACGTGAGAACTCGGGGAAGGAATCAGAGTATAGCACTGTCATTCCTCCCATTTTTTCTTTGAGCAACAGAACAGCACAGCCCTCTTCGCAAACTTGCTTCTGCACTAAATATGTGGAGGAAAAGGGAGACTGTGCCTCCTGCACTCACCAGTCCCAACCCAAAAGGTATACAGCTGTATGTTCTCAGGCACCCACAGGAAGCCTATGCAAGGTTCCCAGTGACACAGAGGCCTAGGCACGGACAGCCACATGCACATAATATTTCTTTTTCAGACATCTGTGCTGAATGTACAAATATCTAAACTGGAACGTGGACTCACCTCCTCTTCTTCATGCATTCAGCCTAGATGCAGAACACTCTCACCCTACAGATGGTTGCTGACTATATTTCCCATCATCCTTAGCCAGCATAGATAATGGTGTGCAAATATAGGAATTGTAGTTCAAAAAGCATCCGGAGGGGCACAGCTGCACACTCAAAATTTAGGTCAACAGATGGTGGTGAATATAAAGGCAAATTTGTAAAGGATGACCCATTTGTTAATGGGCATGGGGCTTCACTGTAAATAGACTCAGGAGCCCAGCATTTTACAAATCTGCTTTATTGCTGCACATAATGTTTTCTATGTCAGTTAGAGAGCTAGCTGCAGAGCAAAAGCCTTAGAATTAACACTAAAGTTAGTCCTCCACATTTGTGGATTTGACTTTAATGGGTATGATTATTTACCAGTTTCTCCAGCCCTTGCCCCTCCACCTCAGGAATTTCTTTTCCTGGGGAATCTTCCCTCTTTGTGGCTCTGATCAGGTCACATAGCCCTCTAAAAGCCCAGCTCTGGTTCTCCTCTCCACCAGCTGTTGCTTGGCCAGCTAAGGACAGCTTGCAGCCAGATTTCTTAGCACCACAAACCCTCTCTTGATGCCCTTCACACAGTCATGGGCAAGAGAGAGAAAGTATAGGGCTACTATACCAACCCATCCCCCTTCCTTCTCCTTTCCCTGACCTGGTTTAGACCGCAGGTGTCTGTTCTCCCCACCATGCTTCAGTCTCCTTCCCGCAGACACACACATACATTTTGATATTTGTGATTTTTCCACTTTTGGGGGGGATCCTGCACCCCAACCATAGCAAATGTGGAGGCCCAACTATACACCTTTTATAGGAACCCACACTATAGTTTCAGAGATTACTTTGCATTGATCTATGATGCATACTAAACAATTGGGCGCCCTTCTCACAAAGAGTTATTTTCCCTGAATTACCTGCAATGATACTGCACCTGCAACTATGTTTTATAAACATACAGAAAAAAAACAACCTTGAAACTATATTGCTCCCTTACCTCTGACGTGGAACAAATCGAGGCCAAAGCTTCACCACGAAAGCCATATGTTGTCAATTTTTCAAGGTCTTCAGAAGAGCTTATTTTTGAGGTATAGTGTTTCATTGCCATGACAGGGATATCAGCTGCCCTGATCCCATCACCATTATCTCGCACCTCAATCTTATCAAAACCGTAGTTTTCCTATTAAAAAACCCCACATTAAATGTTATCAATCACAGAAACACCACAACTGCAAAACTGTCCACTGTCCACTAGAGGACTATTCCAGTAACCATGTTGATGGGTGAAATATTCTGCAGAACAAATCCTGTCTTACACACAAATTTAAGCTTTGCCAAAGTACAAGCAACTCTGCTAAATGATATGACATTAAGACCAATAAGATTTGAGTAAAATCAAATACTACTGTAGCTACTAAGAGTTCACACAGGGGTGCCTCACCAACAATGAAAATGTTTAGTACAATAAAAATACAACAGCCTGAATGAGCATGCTACATGGTCATGATCTGTGATAAGGAAAACAAGAGAAATAAACTAACATCCTGGTTAACTGAATGAAACAAACTTCCAAACCATAGTATATGAAGCTGACCTGTTTCAACTAATTGTAATGAAGATTAAGCACTTTTTAGGCATCACCATAAATTGCTGTCTAATCTGTAACTAAAGTGGAAGTTTCTAATTTCTTTGTAATTGTACTCAAAGAAGAAAGGAAAAAGAGGGAGCATGTGAACTTGTTCCTCACTATAAGTCTAAACTATGGTTAGCATGACATCCAAATGCAGGTTATATCATGCTGCTTATCTCATTTTCAAATTTACAAGAACACACCACTTAATTTAAAATTCAAATCACAGCAAATCAAGTCTGATAGAAACAAGGCCTGGTTTTTTGGTTGTTTTGTTTCTTCATCCCCTGCTCAAGAATACTTTTATCACCAAATGTAGCAATCTTTAAATACTTCTAACTTGAAAATGATTGCTTTCGGTCTAAATTTAACTTTACACTCTCTCTCTCTGCAAAAGAAACGGCCTAAGAATTTTCTGTTTTATAATTGTTAGTGTAGCCAAAAATGCATTTACTTAGCAGAAAGTCTTGCTGATTTTAACTGGACTTTCTTCTAAGTATGCTTAACAGTAGGATAGTTCCTATTTTTGTACTGTGCACTGTAATGACACTCTCTCATACTTCCAGCATCCATCCTCTTTGGATCCTGCATGTCATTCTAGCCAGTAGTCGGTAACTTTCTATAAGGAAAACAGCCTGTGGCATCCTCTGCTGGCCACAATGAAGATCTGCAAATTCTATCCTCAACTGCTCTTCCAAAGTCATCTGATTGGGCATTGACAAACCTCGAAGTTAGTGCAAAATTGGCAAATGAACACAGATGAGACTTACAGACAGAAAGCTCTTCTTTCACCACAGTTCCATCTCTTGGATTCAACTGTGCTCATTAGTGCTTTCAGAATTAACAACTTAACAAAAGACTTCTGAGAAGCTTGCTCTTTCTGGCTTTCCCTCTCCTCAGGTGCCATCCAACAGCCACTCTAGCAGGCTGTGGAAATGGGAGAGAAGGAAAGCAGAGTCACCATCAACCCTCCTAAGGCGGCAGCTCTATTGGGCTTTCCTTCTTCCAACTGTAATCCAACAGTCATTCCAACAGGATGAGAACCCTACCAGTACTAAGAACCTTGTTTTCCTTTTTCCTCCCCACCACCTTTTCTTTTGCCTCACCTCTCTGGAGATTGTAACCCTAAGTACTGAGACTCTATTGCTGTCCTTGTTGTCTTCTCCTACTTTTTCATGCAGCTCACTCTTTTTGATACAAAGCCCACTACATGCTACAAATAAAACAGAGTGATCTCACGCCTTTCAATTCGAAATGAAGCCTACTGGTAGTTTGATATTCCAAAACCTTGAAATATAAACTCAGATCCAATGGGCTATGCATGATGTACTGCAAGCATGAACGTTTTTCAGCTTCCCTGTCTAAAAATCAACCTTTTCCACATCCCCCCTAAAGCCACTCCCAAATATGAAGGACAGGATAAGGAAAAAAAAATCAGTAACCTTCCCTGTCCCCAAATACTAAGATCAGCTATGCTATACAGCAGGGGCAAAGCAACTTACTCCAGATGGAATAATGGGGATGACAGATGAAAGTATGATGTGGTATTTTGAATGGATGCAGCCAGATTAATTAAGGTATTGATTCTAGCATGGGGAATGCCCTCTGGACTCTGCTTCAGGCAGCTAATAACTTGGGCCAACACTGTAATGCAGAGTTGCTTTCCATATGCTCAGCCTGACATTTCAACTTAATTCTGGGTAGCATCTTTGGGAAATGCTAGTGCAATTATTAGGTGTAATGGCCTTACTGGCCAACACAGTACAGAACTTTAGCAAGTGCTTTCTTTATAGAAAAGACTGGTCATGTAAAAGGAAAAAAAAAAGAACACACAAGGGGACTAGCAGGTGTCACTGAAAATAAACAGAAAGTATGTTAAACAATAAAACCATTACAATCATCAAAGTAATCAAAGGCACTAAAATCATAAAATAACAAAAACTGAAACAGTTTAAAAAGCCAGTTTAAAGAAATATGTGGTGACATCATTCCTAAAAATAGGGAGAGCCGGAAGGAACTAACTGCAACTGTGAGGGGAGTGTATTCCACAGTCTGGGAGAAAAATGGAAGAAAGCCTGCATGCTCATCAAACAATCTTCTACAGGTAGCTTCTCCTGAAGATATTCTTTTTAAAAAAATTAAGTTTTACACAATTACAAAAAGTAAAAAAAAAAAAGGCCACACACACAAGATGCACATAATCAACACAGCAAAGAATCAAAAAAGCACAGCATTCTTCAGTCAGCTAAATTGGTTACAGTATTTAACAATTAAAAAGTAAATCTTTACATTCATGCAACTAGCAGATAATACTGACCATTATTATAGTTAGAACAATTAACAACTGGGGGCCACATTACACAGAATGAATTACATGGTTGATCCTTACTTTTTCAAACATACACATGGTTAGTTTTTCCGTAAGCGCCATAAGTGATCCAATGAAATTAGCCTGAATGAAGACCTAACTGGCCTTTTCTGCTTAGAGACAAGGTCAGAAATAGCACACCACTGGAAAGATGCAACGAAACTGAACTAATGTTGAATAGAACTTGAAGGTTTGTATATACAGTGGATCTGCTACATCTGCAGAGGTTCCGTTCCAGGATGTCGCACAAATAGCAAAAAAACCAAATGCTTGCATTCCATATTATTAAGTGGTGGCAACCTGTACACAGATGCTTCAGAGTGTCTGGGTTCACACTGCCACCAATTTAGGTATGGGACACAACACTATGAGATTGGTGGAAGTTGCAGATGTGGAAATCACTTATTATAACCACACATAAACCATCTAGCATTTCTGATTGCTTTGCATATAATTCAAGTGCTTTTTTTGCAGAAATAGTTCCTGCAATGGTTAGATAAATTAAAAAAAACTCCTGTGTAAGACTGTAAGCAAAGTTTAAAAACATTGCATTTGTAAAGTTTTTCAAGTTGTAAAATCTCTAGAAATCTCCTTTTGCTTGGATTACTAGTACCTAAAGACTTTTTACAAGGTAAACCAGATTATTCCCATTTTTGAAAGGAACGAAAATCCATGTCTTAAGAGCTCATCATTCTATTCACCCAACTTTTGACTGTGCATAAAGACATTCACACATACCTGGAACCTGGTGTTTCAGAAAATTAACCATTTTTTATTAGTGGACAAAGTATACTAAGAAGAAATTTGTTGTTACTGTCCCATATTAGCTTTCATTAAGATAAAATCCAAGTTCTATGAAAAGCAGAATTTCAGAGATACCTCTCTAAATTGCAAAAACAAGCTGATGACTGCAAAAAATACCCATTGATGCACTGACGTTTTGCAATTATGCTTACATGACTCTATTTCAAGAACATGCTTGTCCATACTAACATCTCTAAGTCAGAGAAATTTCAAGAATGACCTGCGGAAACGTAAAGTCAGGTTTTGCTGAAGTCTGACTTCCTTCACATTGGAAAGTTTAGGGATGCCTATGATGCTAGAGATGTAAAATTTCTAGAAATTTTGAAACCATTGGGGAAAAAACTATTTTTTGTTGTTGTTGTTTTTCAGAAAAAATTGAAATATTCAGAAAAAATGAAAAATGCAACATTAGCACTTTTTACAGATTGAAAGTCACCCTGTTACTTTAGGAACATAAAATGTTTACTTTTTTTTTTTAATTTTTATTTGTAACAAATGGAGCAACAATCTATTGAACTGTATGGAACCTCTTTGGTTTTGCTAGTTTATGTGGAGCAGGTAAACACAAAACAAAACACAAAACAATTTTAAAAAAACCAGAAGAAACTATCAGCATTAGTAACAAAGAAAATTATTTATATTTCCTCTCCACAGTATCAGACAGACATAAAGCACCCATTCCCACAAAAAGAATTGAGAGGGGAAAAGTGCGTAGAAGGGAGGAGGGAAGGACTAAATGTTCCCTAAAGGAAGGCATGCATCTTGCTCCTGCGTTGGAGAGTTCAGTTTGTAACCTAGGACTTGTCTTTCGTGCACAGAAATTAGAGTAATCTGATACCGTACATAGTTTTTAGAAATAATGTGGAGAATATATGAACACCTCGTCTTAAAGATTTTATTCATCTTGCTAAAATAAAACATTCCATAATGGATTTTCTTCCTTTTTTTCAATTTTTCCAATTTTTTGGAAAAAAACAAAAAAGGCTTCAGGAAAAAAAAATGGGAAAAAACCCCTTTTTTTCCTGAATTTTTCCATTTTTTTCCAGGCCTTCACATCCCTAAGATGACTCATACACTGTTGGAATGAATTCATCGTCTACTATACAATGCATCCAAAATTAATTTAAAATGAACTGGTGTTAACAGCACAGAGTTCATGGAGCATTAAAAGAGAGATGCAGAAAACAAAACAAAATTCACGTCTAACACTGGCACCTTCACAATGTATAAGGAAATACAGTCAGCCCTCTACATTTGCTAAGGCTAGTGGCGAAGGACCCCCATAAAAGTGGAAAAATAGCAAATATCAAAATGTATGTGTGTCTGTGGGAAGGGGACTGAGGCATCGGGGCACCCAGAGACTACAGCAGGTCAGGCAAAGGAGAGGGAAAGATGGTTGATTCCTATCGTGGTCCTATATTTCCTTTCTCTCTCACCCATCTCCTTCCGTGGGTGTGTGTGTGGGGGCATCAAAAAAGAGTTTGTGGTGCTGAGAAATTGGGCTGTGAGCCATTGTTTGCTGACCAGGAGGCTGGAAAAGGAGAAAGAGGGCCAGAAGCAGATTTTTAAAGGGCTGCACAGCCTGATGGGAGCTGCTACAAGGAAAGGTTTCCCCAGAAAAGACACACCTGAGGTGGGGGGGGGCAAGGGTTGGAGATATTCACATATAATCAAATCCATGAAAGTAAAACCTGCAAATGTGGAGCACCGACTGTATTATTGTATTCCCACATTCATATTCTTCGTAATTCCAGCTTCACACAACTTACCAACTTAACATCAACACTTGTTGCATTAGCATCTAAAGAATTCTCTATCAGTTCTTTGACCACACTGACAACTGATGTGATGATCTGTGAACTCGAGAGAAGTCGGATAGTTTCTGCTGGCAACTGCTTCATTTCAAGGCTTTCTGGATCTAATCTAAGACAGAAAAAGAACCCACACATTAAAAAGGTACGAACATAAAATGATTTGCTTAAAGGAGAATCATATTATTTTTTATTTGTGTTTTTATTGTGTTTTAGAATTTGTTGTTGCATTTTATTGTTTCCTAGTATTTCAGAGCAAGCACAAAATAAATGTCATAGAATAAATATTTTTCATATATTAAGAAAAAAAAACAAAATAACAAAACCCATTTTAATGTACTTTTTAAACTTTACTGTAGTTTTTGAACTTAGCAGTTCATGGCCTGTGCCACAATCTGCTCCTGGTCTGGTTTTTGTGGAAGGAATGCAGCTTCTCCATCTTCTGCTTCCAATTATATAGTCTCTTTGATTTCTATCTTGGCTGTCTGGTGATATTCATATGTACAGTCCTCTCTGGTTGCCTGAAGAATGTGTTTGCAGTGAAAAAACAGTTGGGTTCACAAAACGTAACTGTAAGGAAAAGCTCTATGTCAACGAGAAGGAAATGTGTCTGTATTCTTCCTGCATCAAAACCCACTGCCATCTAATAGTGCAAGGCCTTGTAAGGTCCAGTTGTGCTCATATGCAACTGCTCTCATGCACTGAGGCTTGCCGGCTGCACAGGGCAAACACTTGCACTGCTGTACTAATGCAAGACATTCTACCTTACTTTGTTCAACAGAATTTATTCCAAAGGAAGGGTGCACAGTACTGCAGCTTTACAGCTCATGCTGTCCATTTCAAACAGCCTCAGTGCATCTAAATCTGCAGAAGACCATACCCGAAACTAGTAATACATCCATTATATCAGGAGTGCAACTTCCAGCATTACTCAGTATTGGCTATACGGGCTACCACTGCTGAGAGGAGCAATCCAACATCACCTGGAAGGCAACACAATTCTCATTCCATGCACTACATGAAGACTATTATTGGGGTGGTGCGGTGCAATGTAGGTTTGTTTATTTAAAGGTCTGACAGATTTCAACAGCCTTACTTCATACTAATCATGTCTATATGGAAAGTGTTAATCTGGAAAGGGTATCTTG
Source organism: Cyclura pinguis (assembly GCA_030412105.1). Taxonomy (NCBI): domain Eukaryota; kingdom Metazoa; phylum Chordata; class Lepidosauria; order Squamata; family Iguanidae; genus Cyclura; species Cyclura pinguis. The sequence continues at coordinate 210,407,083 of CM059599.1, forward strand.
CTAACATAGCATCTTGTGAAGTTTTCAGCATTAACCAACATACCACAGCATGGACTCCCGTGGCCAAGTTATAACTTGATAAAAAACAAAATCAACAACCACGCACAAAGTTGAAAGATGCACAGTATACTCCTAGTTGGCAGGGAACATCCCACAGAAATCTCTGAACTCCACATAAATCCAAGCCTCAGCCTGTGGAATTACTGTACATCGCTTTGATACCACTTTTAGAAGCCAAGGTCTTTCTGCGGAACCCTGGGACTTGTAGTTTGGGGTGCCCTGCTCAGAGTTGTTTTGCACCGCCCTAATTTACAGCAGAGAATTTTAACTGCCTCACCACACTACAAATCCCAGGATTCCACAGGATGGAGCCATGGCAAATCAAATGGAATCAAAGTGGCATCATTATACAGTGTGGATACGCACTCAGTTTTTTGTTTTGTTTTTGGTTACATCCAAAGCCAGCAGCCCAAGGCCGCCCCCCTGGTCCCCGTGACCTAAGCAGGCCTATAAAGTTCCTCGAGTACCTCACTTTGGGAAATGGAGAAGGAAAAGCGCCTTCAATAAAGCTCGGTTAATCCCAGCACACCGTTAAGAGAACGCACAGTACCTGTTCCGGGGCGCGAGGCGAGCAGGGACCCCCTTATCCGCTCCTGGATCTCTCCTTGGAACACCACGACCCAACCCACGCCCGCGCACTGGCGGCAACAGCGGCAGCTCCTGGGCCGCGCGAGCCGATTGGAACGAGGGGGCGGGGCCAACCCCTGACCAATCCCCGGCGGCGTCGCTCCGCACAGGGCGACGTGCCACAGGGGAGCAACAGCAGTAGGAGGGTCGCGCTCCGCGGCGGCCGGAGCGGCGGAGAGCCTTTCTCGTCTAGGCAACTGCCTCGGCGGTGTGGGGACGAAACGGGTACGTGTTGTGGCCGTTGCGTCGTGCCGCCGCCGCCCTCCAGAGGGTGTGCGTAGCCGCGGCTGTGTACGACGGCGGCGCTGCTGCTGCTGCTGCTGACACAAAGGCGGCTGCACCCGCAGTGTCGTGGCGGCACAAAGCGGGGCGCGGAGTCCGAGGCCTCGGGGCTCGGCTGCCTCTGCCGGTTCTTTTTGTTTTGGCCTTAGAGAAGAGCGCCCGGGATCGTTTCTGCGGCTTCCAGAGCGCCGGGCGGGTGCTCGTTGGCTCGCTCGCTCGCTCTCGCTTCCGGAACGAGAAGGGCTCCGGCGAGCTGTCGTCATTTCTGTGGCGAGCTCCCTTGTGTGTCCATCTGCCATGATTGTTTTCGGAGCTGGCGGGAGAAAGGAAGGAGGGTGGCCTGCTCGGACGCAACTCGCGCTCGGGGGTCTTGCTGGCAGGCAGGGCGTTTGCCCGGCCGGGCCGTCGGGGTGGCAGTTGAGGGCGTAGAAACCCCGGCCGTTTCCGCACTGGGCTGTTATAGCGCTATGATTCCACTTTCAACGTCCTATGGAATCCTGGGGTTTGCAGTTTAGGGAGGGCCTCAAAGGAATCATAGCGCTATAACAGCCTAGTGAGAAAATGGCCCGTGAAAGAAAGAGATACAGTTCTCTGTTCTGCTACTCCATTGAGAAAGACTTGGCCGTATCTCCTTACAAACTGAATAGTACCTTGTTGCATTGTGTATGTGTGTCGGAGAGCAAGTCTTGCAGTAAAAATAAAGTTGACAAAACTGGATTTTTTAAAAAGATATTTAGATGTTAAGTACAAACTACATACTTGCAATTAGACTAGTTTGCTGCTGTTTAAGAGGCCTAGCATCCTAAGCATTTCCAGGCTGATGGGTAAAACGTTTAACTTGCTAGTGAAAAGTACTTAAGGTCACAGCTTTAATTGTAGATAGGTTGGTAAAGTAGTCACTGTAACTTTCATTAGTCCCCAAGTCTGCTCACCTACTTGTATGGCTCATGTACTGTACTTGTTTGTCTTCTGGGTTATGAGTCTGTAGTTTTGATGGTGATTGTGGGTCACTTTTTTTCTTTCTTGGACTAGAAACATAAGTTTTTAAGGAACTGGCAAAACCACCTCTGAGCATTCCTTGTCATAAGAAAACGTTATGAAAAAATGGATATGGCTGCCATAGGTCAACAGGCAGTTTGAAGGCACGTACAGGTGAATGTGGATGGATGTGTAGGTACCGCAGGAACCATCCTGAAACCAAGTTTACATCCAGTATTAATAGTTGGCGAAACTTGTTGAAGTAAATTATGTCAACACAGTTGTGGAAAATCCATTGTCTTTAAGCCTCTTCTTTTTTTCCATTCAAAATAGTGGGCATCACATGGGTCTCCAGGTATAGTTGAACTGCATCTCCCATCATTCCTATTCAACATAGCCAGTAAGTAGCAAGGGAAGTTGCAGTCCACAAGATCTGGAGGGATCCAAGTTGCTTATGCCTAATAAACTCCTTGTTGATAATTTTACATTGCCATGTATTAACTTAAATATTACTTAAATATAACTTAAGTGTAGGTTTTAAACTAGATTTTTAGATAGTTTTCACATTTTATGTTCCAGTTTTGCATATTTCTGAATAGGTAACTGACTGTAGTCTCTATGGAGCTTCTTTCCCTCATTTGGAAAAAACAAATAGACACTTATTTTTTTCCATGGAAAGACATATTACTGAAATTGTAGCAGCTGTGATCTTTTAAGTGCAACCAGTTCCAACAGCAAAGGGAACCTATGCTAAACAGTTTGAAAAAGCTCATTAACTACCAACAGTGTTAACTCTTTGTCCTGTCCTGAAAACAGTAGAAATGTTATTTAATAGGCTATAAAGAAGTTTGTGAAGAAAGGCTCCGGAACATCCTGTGAAGTTTCTACCTGTAAGATGCCAAGCGAGTTTTATGCAATTGTTATTCATAAGGATCTCTCCTAGTCTGATAACAGAATGTAAATATAGTGAATATTCCTGGTGAGCATATATTCTTGTAACCTTTTTCTTCTGTAATATTATTTTTCAGATTTTTTTTTTTAAAATGAATGTCGGGGTTGCCCACAGTGAAGTCAACCCCAACACAAGGGTAATGAACAGTAGAGGAATGTGGCTTACATATGCCCTTGGAGTTGGCTTGCTTCATATCGTCTTGCTCAGCATTCCTTTCTTCAGTGTTCCAGTTGCATGGACCTTAACCAATGTTATTCACAATTTGGTGAGTACCATAGTTTGAAACAGAAGGGGATAATTAGTACTTAGGCATATTGCTAAACAAAGAAAGGGGAAGGCAACTCTCTGAGGTAAGTCTGGCAAATATTTTGTCTTGAATTTGGTAAAAGCAAAAAGGTAATTAGAATAAATCCTTAAATTTGTGAACACATATTTATTAATCGCTAATGAATTTTTTGTAATATATACAATTCCTGAGAGCTCAGTATAGAGTGCTAGGATTTTATTTGGATTTCTTTTCTACCACAACTCTAAGATAGATTACAAAATAATAGAAATACTGGATAGGATCCAGTGCTCCCATCCACCAGAATCTTCAGTGCACTTAAAAGTAATGTTATCAAACCTCTGGAAGATTAGTAGCCAACTTTTCAACCTATGGGGCTGAATTCTTTCCAGCCAGGCTGCTTGAGTATAGCTGCTCTCCTGAAAGTGACTTTACCTACCAACTGTTTGAGCATTGAAAATGCAAACAGCTACATGGATCACCTTCTATCTGGCTAACAGGTCCCCCTGCTCCTTGAAATTACCCAAAGGCCTCTGGAGAAGTCTCCTTTATCTTTAAGGAACATATGCCTGTAACTAAGTGGGGAAAAAAGCTTCTTCTTCACTACCTCTGAGCCTGCCAGTCTGTTCTCCAAGCTCAAATAGGTGCCCCTTGAATTGAAGACTTCTGCAGAGGTTTCTAGTTATCTAGGGGATCACAGTAGTCTTTCATTGCTCATATAGGATGGCAGGAAATCAAACACAGCTTGTTGCTAGAGTGTCCAGACATGCTTTGCAAAACAGATCACGTGAGCGATAGTTCCGTTTCAATGAGAATCAGTGCTGTTCGTGTCCTATGTGGTGTGTAGATAGGTCTGAGAGGAGGGGACAGGGAAAATGGGAGTGGGAATCAGGTACAGCTCTTTGATTACATCTACATTAGAGGTAAAAAAATTAATCCAACAGATTAGAGTCTGCAAATGAGACACCCTATAGGAGGCAGACCCAAAACAGATAGGACATAATGAAAATAAAGCCCAAGGTTTTATTGCAGGCTGTAAGCCTGTGTTCAAATGTAGGAGCAAGTGCCATTGAATTTATTTCTGCTAGTTTGATTCGGCATACATTACTCAAATAATTATATATAGGAGTCTGGATTCTTGAGAACAACTGCAGACTTCAGCCTTTATTTTACAAACTCCTGAGCTGTTGTCTGGCATCAGTAGCATGCACACAAGTAATATTTCAGTGACGGATAGTATGGCTACCAGATTCTTACAGGGAAAAAAAACAAGTTGCAGACTCAGAGCCTAGGTCTGCATTTCCATTAGAAAGACTGAAAGATGTGCTGACACATGGGAACAACAACAACAATAATAATAATATTGTGTGGGAAGGTATTTCTGTAATTAAAGCTGACCTGCTAGCTAAAGTGGTTGCTTATTTATATGACTTCATATTTAAAAAGAGAAATTTATAATTTCTAATGCAGTAAGGCACCTTTGAGCATATCAAAGAAAGTGCTGTACTATAAATTATTTCAGATCTTTCATGAATTGCTCTTGGCTAGCATTAATATGCCTTGTGGAATAAAGTATTTATTTGTGATTTAGTTTGTGCAGGAAAAGGCAGCTTGTTCTGTATAGAAGGCTCTACATTTATTCATGTATCTATTTTATACCTTACCTTTCTCTCAACATGGGACCCAAGCCTGCTTGCAACCAAGTTAAAACAAGATAAAGCTAAAAATCTGATAATAGAAAAGTTAAGATACAATTAAGCATGCCATCATATTAAAACACCATTAATTTAAAAAAAAACCCTATAAAATCATTTAAAAACATGACGGTAAAGATAAAAACACAACCGAGATACGCACCATAAAAAGACCCTTCATCCCTCTTATCAGTGCTACATTAAGCAGTTTGCTTTTCCTTGTTGCAAGGCAGGCTTAGATGTGATTCACATAAACTCCAATTATTTATAAAATTGTGTGATTGCTCCAGGTCTACCATCTATGTTTTTTCTCTTCCATCTATTTCTGTTTGGGTAGTAGATCTTTCTAATTCTCATATTCAGCACTGTTCATCCCATAGTAAGAGCACCCTAGCCTGTAACCTAAAGATCAGAATAATTCAGCTAACATTCACTGGCCAAAAGTGTGCTGCTTACTGGAACCCGTACTGAATAATGTTTACAATGGTTTAACCCATAAGTGTACCAAGTTTTATACTTAACCCAAAATTTTAGTCTTGTGTGGTGCATCAGTGTCTTTGCTACATTGACACTAACATTGTCTTCAGATCAATGTATTCCTGCTTATTTGGATTACAAACCAGGCTCTGAGTTGTACTTACCTGAGTTTGATTGTAATCCCATCCTATACATATATGCATTTTGAACCAAATGGGACTGGTCTAGAGTTTTTTATGTTCAAACTACAGTTCTCATCAAACCAGCAGGGCAATGGCTAGATGTAATAGGACTGTACACCAAAACATCTGAAGTGTGCTACATTGATGAAAGTTGGTCTAGTGTTGTAAGGCTACAGTTTTTCTACTAGTAATGCAACCCAGTCCTTTACTGATTATTTGAATTTTCACAACTTAAGCTGGTGGAGTTGAGAGAGCAGCCTAGATCCACCTAGGGCAGAAAACAGTTAGTGTCTGACAGTGACTTCTATATAAACATTCTTGTCTAATCATTTAACAATTATGTATACATGTACAAATCATGGAGCAAATTCCTGTCTTAGGTCAAGAGTAGTATTTAATGTTTCAGAGCCCTTTGTCACATAGAATCCCTGTGTAGCTGTGATTCAGTTACAAATTACCCAGTTTGCCTTTCTTCTTCTCCTCAGGGAATGTATGTATTTTTACATGCAGTAAAAGGAACACCTTTTGAAACACCTGACCAAGGTAAAGCAAGACTATTGACACATTGGGAGCAACTGGACTACGGTGTGCAGTTTACATCCTCACGAAAATTCTTCACGATCTCTCCAATAATTTTGTAGGTTTAAAAGTTCTATTTATGGCAGCAATTGTGGTCTAAAAAGTTTTAAACAATAACATTGGATATGGGAAGTTCATATTGCAATGGGTAGAAAAGTTTCAAAAATATTTAGGACATGTAAGTTATTTATTAATTTATTATTTCTGAGTTGTGTTTATCGGGGGAAACACATTTTTCATATAGTTAGGACTTCTGTAATGGGAGAATTAGCATCATTTTAGGGTTAAGCAGGTAATCTTGTAAAGAAATTGAATCTCCATGACGACTGTTTACTAATAGGCTTAATACCTCCTACAGTGTCCTTCCAGCTTTATGTATTCCTTTTCAGTAACTCATCTGAGGTTCAAACAATTCATATTTCTTAATTGGATTCATAATGCAGCAGAATATTTTGACTTTTCAAATGGATTACTACTATTTGTTTATAAACAGAAAATAGCTGGTTAGACTTTCAGTGCCCCAGATTAACACCTTTTTTTTAAAAATGATAGTTTCCAACTTAGATGGTACAATAGAATTCAGTTGGGAATCTGAGTAAAAAGGACACATTATGTCCAGTTAGAGATGAAGTCTTATTATGCATGTAGCAGTCAAGACATTTCTGTATTCAGCATAGTAGCTGGAATGGCAGAAACAGGATCAAAGACTGCAGTGCTTTGTGTATCTAGGAATAAGCCTCATTATAAAGTAGTAGAACTTAGGACAAGTGTGGTTTGGAAGCTGCATACAGACAAAGAGTTACTACCTAGATTACCATTTTCCTGGCCGAAACAAAAAGGCTGAATTGCCCTTCCTGGAAACCTCCAGGAACAGCAGCAATTCAGCATAGTTGAGGATCCCCTGGGACTGTTCAGCATCCAGATGTTTCTGTGTTTGTTTGGGGGTTTTTGTTTTGTTTTTTTGAAAGCAGAAGGGTTCTGAGGCAGAAAATTGGCCCCTAGATCTATCCCAATTGCCCATTTCTGATTTAGGGTAACATTCAGCATTGCAATCCTTGAGCAACAGAACTTTTCCTTCCCTCTGCATTTGCCTATGTTTGCTTCAGAGGATGCTTGTTAATTTATACACACAACTATTTCTTGTTTTGGATGCTTAGAAAAAAATAATCCCACTGCCATTCAGTTATAAGCATCTATAGTTACAAAGATTCCAAATTTGATTTTCTTTCTCTTTAATTTTCCATCTATTCCCTTAAAAAAATAAAAAAGCCTAATGTAATACCTAAGCATAGGGTCCTACACCTGGGTCAGACTTTCCAGCAGCTTATTAATGCAACTTATTTATGTTACCAGATAATAAGGGTATACCTTGGGCAGTAATTTGATTTAGTCTCAACTTCCAGATTTCCAAATAAGCTCAATAGCACTGTTGCATGTGGAGCATGGTCCATAAAGTACATGGAATGCTGCAGACACTAGTCTGTTGGCAGCTCTCTATATTCTGTAGAGATGTTATGGAAGTACTTGAAATAATCTGTATAGATGCTCTAAAATAGTGCTTTAGATTGCTGCCTTTTAAATAATGTAAAGTAGCAGTTAAGAACATATGCTTGACATCCCCAATTCAAATCTTTATTCACCTAAAATCTCGGCTGGTGGATGTAGGAAAGTCACTTTCTCTGAGCCTTTGCCTCTCCCCTCTCTTACTGGCTGTTGTAATGACATCTGGAACAATGTATATCATATATGTACATAGTATGCTTTGCTCACTTGGAAAAAATGCATTATGTCATAGCATAATGGAGCCAAAATTAAGTATTTTTAAGCCTGACTAAATGTAGTAGCATGCTGAAGTGTGAGCTTTGTCTGCCTGTCCTGTCTTGCACCAAGCTAAATTTCAGGAATCTTTATTCGACTGAGGCAAGTGTTTGTAGTTCACCTATCACAAACATAATAACTCTCCATTACTTTCTCACTGATTGTAGTGAACACATTTGCTTGGAAGTTGCATTGCTTTCTGTGGAGGTTAAGTCATTAAACTCCTTTGTTGAGTTGAATGACTAGCAGAGCAGCATTTCAGTGAAATATGAGTAATCTTTCCAAAGATTCAAGTGTTGAAACCTAAGGAGTTCCTTGAGGCCGACAATGGAGAGCCTCTATATTCCATCTGAGGAAGTGGACTATAATAAACTGTCAGCCTTTAAGTCCCAACCAGGTTCATTGTTGAAATCATGTGTGATGCTTGTGTACCTGTCTGAAGCAGCTCAACAAGTGTAGCTAAATAAGACCAAAACCAAATACTTTGTAAAAATTTGGACTACTTGAGGTAAATTCACCTGAATACAAAAGATTTTTCAACACAGGTCGGTGGATAAATCATAATACACTAGAAATATTTGTTCATCTCACGGGCATGATGCAAGGGAAAAGTGACATTGACGAGTAATCTCTGCCTCTTTTTTGTTTAACTGAGAAAAAGTTTATTTTATTCACTGAGACAGAAGTTTATTACAGTGTCAGACATTAGAAACCACTTAAATCTTAACATTAAAGCATTATGCACAATAAACTGAACCACGACAATAGCAAATGTTTGTTCTCTTCTTTTTTTTCTTGCAAGGGCTGGACTGATCAAGAGGCATCTGTGGCATGTTCTCTGACTTTTCCAGCTGAACTGGTTATAAACCAACTAAATTACAATCACAGAGTTTTGAAGGAGTAATCAGTATCAATTTTTTCTACCAATTGCATACATATCTACTGTGTGTTCCTCTATTTTTCATCTAGCCCCCCCCCCCCAAAAAAAGGTATTTCAAAGTGAAAAACCAGCCGTGCTTTTCAGATTCTAAATCCTCATTGCCTTTAATGGGCAATGGTATTTTTGTTCAAATTGTTTCTGATTTATGGTGACCCTAAGGGAAACCTATCCTGGGTTTTCTGGGCTGTGTGAGACATCCAGGGTCACCCAGTGGGTTTCCATGGCCAAGTGGGGAATCGAACCCCACTCTCCAGGGTTGTAATCCAATGCTCAAACCACTACACCAGGCTGGCTCTAATGGCATTTTTAGTGGATGGTAATTATGTTGCGAGAGACAGAACAAAACCTCCAGCCATTTCTAAGCCTTCTTTGGTTTTACATTTGGGAGTACAATGTTTTATGATATTGACATCTTTTATTTGCTGATATTTGGTACAGAATTAGTAACAATACTATTCCATCATTCAGAATAAATGTCTTTCCTTCCTGCCCTATCCTTGACCTTTTTCTGTACTAATGCTGCCTCTTCTTTTTCTGCAGATATTTCCTAGCAAGCTTCTACACGAAATATGATCCAGCACACTTCGTCCTAAACACTGCCTCTCTCCTGAGTGTGCTTATTCCCAAACTGCCACAACTTCATGGAGTCAGAATCTTTGGAATCAACAAGTACTGAGCAAGAAATATGAAATGGAAGCAGTCTGACCAAAATATGGCATAACTGGTTGTTTTCTTTGGTGGAAATAACAGTTTGTAGTGCCACTTCTGTAGTAATCTACCACGAGACTTTCTACTCCTAAGATGTAAATGCTGTTCTTTCAAAGCTGTGTGGGAGAGAAATATACTTTCTGAAAATGTTAAATTCAAGTGGTATACTTCAGAGAATAGGGTTAAGGAGCTGGGCAGGCCTAGCTACGTTATCTTAGAGCTAACAAATGAGTTGCAAAGGAGGGATGGATAGTTTGAAAATAAGCATTATGTATCACGTAAGTCAACTTCAGTAAGGCAAAGTGCATTTGTGGAAGGGAGGAAATACTCCAGCACTCCATTTAACTGGTTGTTGTGGTTTAAATTCTGTAAAGTAACCAGATATTTGCTTCTTGAGTGGTTTTGCTTACTGTTTCTAGATCCAGGACTTTCTGTTGAGCTGCAAGTGTTGCCAGGTTAACATTAAACATGCAATTTGCTGTAACTGAATTATAGTGGAGTTCATGCCTTATCTGTTTATGTGACCTTTAATCACAATGACTTCTCCCGTTTTAGACATCAAAACTCAGGGGAATGATACATCAACTTTTAAGCTTGCCTTTTGTATAAATTTAAACTGATCAATATTATTTTGCTGGTTTTCCAGACAATGCTGATCATTCTAGAATGGCCACTCCAGAATGCCTGAAAACTATAAACCTCTCTCTCTTTTAGGGCAGAACCAGGCTCTTTTCTGTATTCCTTTCTTCAAACAGCTGGGCTCCTGAAGGAAAAAAAGAGGTTGCAACCTCAAAGCTGATGCAGACTGCTAAATTTCTAGCTAGATAGCTCATAAAGAGTCCTAGTCTTTCTATTAGTAGAGATATCTTCACTAAAAAATGCAATCCTTGATGCTTCTGGGAATTTTTGTGTGATAGGTAATTCATATAGCAAGTGTTGCTTATGTGGTGTTTTACTAGATTTCTGCATCTAAGATTAGGGAACTTGGTTGGCTTGTTTTCCTTTGTGCTTTACATCTGGGGTTGGGAGCTCTTCAGAAGGTGTTTTAAGTGTGTGTAGCAGACTTTAGTTGCCATGATAGGGGAGCTTTACTTAGCTGGAAAATATTCTAACTTAAGAATTTCAAGGTCCTAGTTTCAATAACTGTGTCTGGCATTGGCATTGGCATTGGCATGTGGGAAAACATTGTGGTATTGCATATCTCTCTTGAGAATATATTATATGGATGTAACCGCAAGAAGAGACATGTGTTTTTGCCTATTGAATTGGGAGTCGTCGTGATTTGCTAGAAGACAAGGAGCTTTGTTATAATTAACATTCTGTCTCGTGCTGTTTGGCCTGCTTCTCTGCTACAATGGCTCTTGAATTCAAGCCAGCACTGATTATGCCTTCAAAGTAATATTTGGTTGCTTTCAAGAAATTATACTTTCTCTTTGTTGTTCTTCCTCTGTGAAAAGGTTTTTTAAACAACGTTTTATATTATTAAAGTGGCTGACTTTAAGAATGATTGTATGAACTTAATACATTGTAAGGGCAGTTCACTGTACCAAAAACTTCCAAGCACTAACAAATCACTATTGTGCTTTTGTAAATAGAATTATAGTTGTAATGTAGGACAAGTGTTTGAAACACTTCATTAGATGTATGGAAGAGTGAATCAGTAGCTTTTTCAACAATTATATAAGATGCTGTTGTGGTAGGGTTTGTTTTCTGTCTGTCCTCACATTCTTCCACCCCCAGTCTGATTACAGTGGTTTACCCAATTAAAATAATTTGTCTTGAGAGAAGCCTTTGATTTGTTTTTACATGATCAAAGCATGTTGTTATTCCAGTTCTTTGAGCTTGCTTACCCAAGAAATGCCTGACGTTGTGTCAAAACATTTGACTGGGGTTAGCTAACTCTGATACAGACATATAGATATAGTTCCCTGTGAGATGCAGAAACAACTTGAATTACTAAACTCTTATTTTCTTCTACCTACCATGTGCATCTTATCTATGTAGCAGCTTTTTCTAAGAATGAGACAAATTAGTAAATCATAAATAAAAATAGTTGTTATTTAGAGGTTTCCTCGTTTTTTGCTCAATTCATTTTTTAATTCTAGCCTGTGATTAATGATATTAAGGAAGTAGTGTTGCAGTAAAAGTTGATCAGCAATGTCCAATTAGACAACAGTTTCATTGGTTGTGGTTCAATTGTATAGCAATATAAGCCTCTCCAGTAATAATTCTGGAGAATCTTCACCAGTATTTGTGACATTCAGTCCTGTAACAGGCCACACTCCCATCAGAGAACATGTGCTTCCTTCTTCTCCCCTTATCCCACTGGCTCTTTGTGAGATCCCAGGATCTATCATAGAGGATAAGATTTCAGATAAAGAGTATGAAAGATCTGTTGGAACAACAGAAGAGATAAAAAGACCAGAGAAGATCCTTTTCCATGCAATCCATCCAACATTCATCATGCATTAAGCAGGGAATGATGTAGATGGTAACAAGGAAGGGGGATGGAAGTGTGGGAGGGGATTAAGCCCAGCAGATATGGGCAGTTGGGGTAAAGGGAGGGCCTTTCGTCTGCCTCTTCTCTCCCTCTGAGGCCAGGGCAGTGGCAGTTGGGATGGATGGATGGGGATACACACACACACACGAACATACACAGAGTTTTTCTTTAGTAGAGGAAGATGAGTTCCTCAGGACACTAAACTTGTACGCATACACATGCCTAGATTTGATACAAGAGGCTAGTGTAAAAAGAAAGGCCTAAATTGATCCTGGAGTAGCTTAATTTGGGTCATGTGAATTGACACAGTGTTGGAAATACATCCTAAAGGAAGGCTGTAATAATAGCCAGAAGCAAGATAAGAGTGGACAAAAGGGATCACAAAGGTTAGTCTGGTCCAATTGTTGATCCATGGAATTTGCTGCTTCAACATTCCTGAAAAGTGTCCATCCAGCTTCTGCTTAACCTCTGCTGAAAAATCCATAACCTTTGTCAGCTTTTTTTTTCCACTGAAGACTCTTTTTACCTTTGATTAGGACTGGGAACAACTTTAGGCTGCAGTCCTATAAGCATTTACCTAGGAGCAAGTGCCTTTGAATGATCTGGGCTGGATTAGTGTTTTCTTTTTGCTGGCAAGCGGATTCCTGGGCAGAGCTCTTCAGAATTTTTGTGAAGAATCTTTGGCCCTAAAACTCCCACAGTTCCTTACCGTAGAGCATGCTTAGTTGGATGGTGTGGGGTCAAAATATCTGGAAGGCCAAAGGTTCATCAACACTGCAGTATAGACAACACATACCACGTTACAAATTTATGAGGCATATCTATATTATACAATTACAGTATTTTAATACCATTTCAACTAATTTTTTCATCTTATAGAATCCTGTACTTTGATGAAGCACTTAGACTTCTCTGTAAGAGCTCTAGTCCATTCTCTGAATTAAAGCAGAGTATTCTGATACTTCACTACAAACTGCAGGATCCTGCAGGATGGAGCCCTGGAAGTTAAAATAGTATCAACTATTAATAACTATGTAGCATAGGCTTGTGGTCTGGTTAACAACAGAATGCTTTTGATTTACAGGCTTCTGGTTCTGCTGTTTGATCTGCTGTTACTTACAAAACATGCTCATAGTTACCTAAATCATAGGAGACAAAGGTTGTGGGAGTGTAGCAAATGCAAGCCTAAAGGAGAGAAGGTTGCCTGTTCTCTAGAAGGAAATGTAGAAACATCCTCTATTCTTCTCCTTTGAGAGAGGAAGTTTTCCCTGCTTTCATAAAACTACGGTTGTTCCTTCCTCAAGACCTATGAAAAGGAGGAACACTTGTGCTTTTAGCAAAGATATATGTTGGTCCATTAGAAGAAAATCTGGTAGCAACAATAGTAGTAAAATACTATTTTGTGTTTGTCCTGTTCATAGATGAAGACCTTTTTATTCAGGTTGGCTTCTGCCAACGGTTTGGTTGCTTAGAAAGGGTCTTCTAACAAATTAGTGTACCTTTTACTGATAGGTTCTTAAATTGCTCTTTCAGCAGTGATTTTTTTTTTTTTGGTGGTTTGCATCTGCACTGTTTTTAATGTTGCTATGAGCTACCTTCAGACCCAATTCGGGGAGTGTATAAGTCAAATAACTCTTAAAATCACTTCAGTCATCATAAGCAGGCAAGCTTTTCCTAATTTCCACAACATTATTTGTGTTAGTCACTAGCTCATGTTTTAGGTAGCCCTATTAAAAGTAATTAAATGTGTTCTGGTGTGTAATTTCTGCTCAAGATAAGAGGCTGCTGTCAGGACACAATATGGAGAAACCCGTTCCCATTGGCAAGGTGTCAAGGCTGTAATTTATCACCCTTATAAAGAAAGGGGGATTGACCTCAGAGGGAGGCATGGAAAGTGGAGTAAGGAACTTCAACAATGTAAGATATATAGATGACATCATACTACTAGCAGAAAATAGCAGACTTGAAACAGCTATCCAGCAAAGATAGGGTTGCCGCTGACCATTAAGAAAACAAAAATAATTACCACAGATTACTTACATAACTTTAAAGTGGAAGACCAAGACATTGTTGAAACAAAGACTTTCTGTATCTTTGTGTGTTTGTATGTGCCTTCAAGTCACCTGTCAACTTATGGTGACCCCATTAATTTCATGGAGTTTTCTTAGGTAAGAAATACTCAGGTGTTTTTGTCAGTTCCTTCCTCTGAAATATAGCCTACAGTACCTGGTATTCCCAGGCTATCTCCCACCCAAATACTAACTAGCTCCTTAGCTTCCAAGATCAGATAGGATCTGGTGTCTTCAGGGTATTTAGGACTGCTTTCCTCTTAAATCAAAATGGAGGTTGTAGTCAAGAAAGCAAAAGACTTAGAAGTGCAGCTATGAATAAACTAGATGACATCCTCAAGAGTAAGGATATGTACTTGGATACTAAAGATAGGATCACTCATGCCATCATATTTCTATCTGATTTGTATGGTTGTGAAAGCTGGACAATGAAGAAAGGTGAGAGGAAGAAAATCCACTAGTTTGAAATTTGATGCTTGAGGAGAATTCTATGGATACTGTGGACTGCCAGAAAAATAAATGGGTTCTAGGGAAAATCAAGCCTGAACAATCCTTGGAAATCAAAATGACTAAATTGAAGGTATTGGTACTTTGGCCATATGGTGAGACAACAACTCTTCACGAAAGACAATAATGGTCTGCAAAGTGGAAGGCAGTAGCAAAGGAGGAAGACTGCACTGCAGCTGGATAGACTTGATCAAAGAAGCCCCATCCCTGAGTTTGCAAGATTTTAGAATGGCTGTTAATAGGGTTTCTCAAAGGTCTCTCATTCATGGAGTTACCATAAATCCAAGCTGAACTGATAACAGCAACATCAATTAAAAAGAAATAAAAAATACCTTGTTGATTCATAATAAATGACCTCAAAACCACAGTAAGAAATCCCTCTATCAAGGCCAACTAAAATTATTCAAAATAGTGAGTTTTCAAGTTCTCAAGAACTGTCTTCATCAAGCTACTGTTATAACGTATAACAATGGGGTGGGCTTTTTTTTTGAAAGGCCACATGTGGTCAGGAGGTATGCATTTTTCAGAACAAACATCAAGATACAGATTGTAAAATGAAAGAATTAGTCACTCTTTGGAGATGTGGATATCAAGCTACACCTATGATTCTGGGGCAAATAAGCTATGGTTGACCCCTATATTTGAAAACAAGACAGGCTCTTGCTGAGATCTGACCACATCTTGCTCATCTAATAATGATCAAAACTTAATATTTTCTTCCTACTCCCTGAAAATGGGACTTCCTGTGATTACTTTTGAGACATGTTCCTGTTACTACTTTTTAGGGTGAAATACAATAGCATCTCCTAGATAGAATGGTGAAAAGGAATTTTATATACCTATAAGTGAGCATCAATGTGTCCATCCCCATCTCCACCAAAACCAAAGGAAGGAAAAAAAGGTTTATTTTATATAATCCCACCTTTATCCTAGCACAGAACCCAAAGCAGCTTACACCAAATTAAAATATAACTAGAAGTCTTGTTAATACAAAATTTTTTAATAAGTAAACAACTCTCTTAAAAGCACAAAACAGTTTAAAACATAACTAAAAAGACAAATGCACAGTACATCCCATTGAAAGACCATTGTGCCACAGGAGCTAAGAGCTCTGTACTGAAGCCATGTGGAGATTTAAGTCATAACCAGCACTTTGAATTGTACTCAGAAACGGACTGGTAGCCAGTGAAAGTGTTTCAGTAACGCAGTTACAGATAAACTTCACTTAGCAAAGTAGATGTTTCTTGGGCACGACTTCTTCAACAGAATATTTGGTGCCAGAGGCAGAAATAACATGAAAAGAACAGGGTTAAATTCTCTGCACAAAAACAAGACCAGTTCAACATATTTCAGCAAACACATAGCAATGTACACATACGAGATGAAACAACCTGGTCAGGTAAGACTTGCGTAAGTAAACTAAAACATTATGAATCTTGTAATCAATCCTTGAGTTATCATCTTCATTACTTATTTATATAGCACCATTAATTTACATAGTGCTTCACAAGGTGAAACAACAAAAAGACTGTGTCCTGCCAAAGGTGTAAAGTCTAACACACACACAGAGGAAGGAATAATTGAAATATAAAACTAACACAATAAAATGGTAGGATTAATTATCCAGATAGAAATAAACAAACTAATGCAATATAATACAGAGCAAACTAACAAATACAAGATTATAAAACTATTAAACTAAAACTCAAAAAACTTTGAAAAAGCAATAAACTTTTTAACTGAAATTACAAATAAGCCTTTAAAGGCTTCTTCCAAAATGTGTCCAGGATTTTTTTTCCCGTACACCAACCTCCACTTTCTTTATGAGTTCTATTTTGATGGCCAAACTTATAACTTCATGCTCGCTCGCGCTCTCTCTCTCTCTCTCTCTTTTTTTAAACATGCTTAGGGTAGCTAGTGAGGCAGGCTTATTTGCTTTCCCCCTTTCTTTCTGTTTCTGCTGCTGTTTACACATGCTCAGTAAGGGATTCTGAAGGTGGCCACTATTTATCTCACCCACTGTAGGCAGGCACACTTGGCTAGAGTAGAGATTGCCTACTGGACTGGCTGGCTTTCCCAGCTCAAGCTTCATTGTGTTGCTTACTTCAGACAGATTGCTGCAATATGATTCCAAAAGTCTATGTTTCTTCAGTCCTCTTCCACTGTCCACCAAATGCTGATGCTGCTAAAAAAATTCCAACAAGACAAAGGAAAAGGAAGAAAAGAGGGGGCTTGGGGGCATAACAAGACTTTTTTAAAAATCCCTTCTTTGCTAAAGCGTTTGTTAACTGAAATATGCCAGTATGCCCATTTCTATGGATGACTGTCAAAGCTGGACAGTGAAGAAAGTTGGATCAATGCATTTGAAATGTATTACTGGAGAAGAGTTCTGCGGATACCCTGGAATGCCAAAAAGACAAATGCACGGTACTAGAGCAAACCACCTTTCAGTATTCCTTGCTTAAGAAAACCCTGTAAAATGCACACGGTCCCCATAATTCGACAGGGGACTTGAAGGCACGTACACACACACATAGGTCAAATCAAGCCTGAACTCTCTCTAGAAGCCAAGACTACTAAACTGAGATTGTCATATTTTGGATGTATCATGACATGACTCACTAGAAATGACAATAATTGGCAAGGTAGACGACAGTAGGAAAATAGGTAAACTGCACTACAGATGGATAGACTTCAGGAAGCCAAAGTCCTAAGTCTGCGAGAAGTGAACAAGGTTGATAATGACACTGTGAGTTGGAGCCCTCTTATTCTTGTGGTAGCCATAGCCATAAGTTGTAGTTGACTTGATAGCAGTCAACAACACAATGCCAGTGTATTGTCCCTCCAACCAGCCCTGGTCAGCAGTTTTCCTGGGGCATTTTGCACCTCCTTATGTTTCCAAATAGTAATTAAGGCATGGGCCACTGTAACCAGAGACCATTCACTCCATGCAGTGGCCCATGCCTTAATTACACCCCACTCAATTTACTGTGGCACATCCTATGTGGAGCTGGTCTTGGCCCCTTCAGCTAAGATTACATTAATTTCCAAACAGGCAAATGTGTTCTGTGTTTGTGCAGGTATGCATGTTTGAAAGGCATGCTGTGAGCAACTGTGGCTGGTAATTAACGGATAATAATGACATCACCAGGGACCACCCTCAGGTCTCAGGTTCAAGCATAGACTCCCCAGCGCCTGGGACGATCCTAAACAGGTAAGGTCATACAGCACGGATGGACGGAGGGGAGACCCTCGGGGGCACTCGGCAGAAAAGTGAAAGCAATGGCAGCACTGGGGCCAGGAGCCCTACCCTCTCCTCGCTTCCATGCCCGTTAGAACAGAGGAGCCAAACCAAGCACGGAAATGAAAAGCGGCCCCTCCCCCTCTCCTTTGGTCACTCCCATCTTCTGAGGAAAGCTGAAATGGTTCGCTCACAGTCTTTCCCCACTCGCCGATTTCTATTGGTCCGGCCTCGCTCACGTGGTTCCGACCTCTTCCCGAGCGGGAGGGGGTGTCCCTCGCAGCGTCCTTTCTCCACCGTTAACCCTCGCGGAACCGAAGTGGCGAGAGGGAGAGGAACTGTTTCATGAACAGTTTCCGGTTGGGAGGGGTGCCGAGCGAGAGGTAACGCGAAGGGGAGGAGGGAGAGTGGGGGAGGAGGGAGGAAGGGACGTTATGAGGAGAAGGAGCCGTTGGGGGAGGAGGAGGCCTCGCGCTTTCCTTCGGAAGTTGGGGCGCGGGCTGTGTTCGCATTTAACCGCCCACACAGGGGGCCTTTCTGCACTACACTGTTATAGTATTATTATTCCACTTTCAATATCCTATGGAATTCTGGGATTTGTAGTTTACTGAGGCCAAGGATCTCTCTGGCTGAGAATTCTAAAGGCCCCTCCCTAAACTGCAAAGCCCAGGATTCCATAAGATGTTGAAAGTGGAATAATAGCACTATCACAGTGTAGTGCGGAAAGGCCCTGGGTGTGAAGGGCGCCAAGCGGAGCGTAGTCACTGGCCATTTCCTCACTAGACTGTTACAGTGCTATTATTCCGCTTTCAACATCCTATGGAGTCCTAGGGTTTGCAGGCCCCGAGGTCCCTCCCTAAACTGCAAACCCCGGGATTCCATAGGATGTTGAAAGCGGAATAATAGCACTGCAATAGGCTAGTGCGGAAATGGCTGCAGCCGCAGATGTACGTCTGGCCTGTAGAGGAGGCTAGTCTAATATGTTTTGCTGGCTGGGAAGTGACACATGGTGCTGCCCCCCCCCCCCAACGGCAAGCCATCCAAATCAAAGAGGCATAAGAGAACCTTAAGTCCCCCCCCCCCCGCAAGTTAGGAGGCAGAAATTCCAGAAGCACCTTTTCTGCCTTAGACATGAGCAATTTTGTGGCCCTTCATGGTCTTGGCTGAGAATGTCCATCGTCCTTCAACACTGAGTATGATGACTAAGGCTGGTAGGAATTGCACTCCTATATCTTAGGAAAATCAACAGCTGCCCATCTCTACCGTACCTGATTGCAAATAATATGAAATTAATAATAATGTCTCACTATAATAAGATATGTCTGTGGTTCTTCACCTGCGGTCCACAGATCCCTGGGAGTCCAAGGAGCCCTCTTCAGGGGTCCACGAAGCCCTGCTGCGGGACACCAACAGCAGGGGCAGCAGGGTGTACGTGCGGCTGCTGAAACTTCCCCCGTTTGCAAACAAGGGAGCAGTTTGGCCATGTGCGCACGTCTCTGCTGTGTCTCTTTCATCAGGGACGTGGCAGCAGGAAGTGTGGGTGCTGAGGGACATGATGGCAGGTGTGGGTACGTGCCCAAACTTCTGCTTCGTTTGCAAAGGACATAGCAGGCACGTGCATGCCTAAATTATGATTCTGGTGACCAGGGTTTGATTTCCCATTCACCCATGGAAACCCACTGGGTGACCCCAGACAAGTCACATTGTCTCAGCTTCCAAGAAAGGTGAATGCAACGAATCTTGCCAAAAAAAAAAAAAAAAAAGATAGGTTTGCCTTAGGGTTGCTTTGAGTCAGTTTTCAGAGGGGAGAGACATGAAAGAACCTCTTCCTGTGAGCAGTACTTTGCTGTTTGAGTGCCCTCGAGTTTAATTCAGAGTTATGGCAACGCTAAGGGGAACCTATTGCAGGTTTGTTTGTTTTTTTGGCCAGATTTGTTCAGAGGGGGTTTGCCTCTGCCTTCCTCTGAAGCTGAGAAAATCTGACTTGCCCAAGGTCACCTGGTGTCTGAGGGAGATTTCAATCCTAGTCGCCATAAATAAATAAATATGTGAATATTTAAATAAATATTTGAATATTTACATCTAAATTTAAATATTTAAACCACAAGTTAAGAGGGTCCCGAGTAAAAAAAAGCTTAAGAACCACTGAATTACATTCTTTTAGTAAATTCTCCAGCTGTATTTCTGCACAGTAGGGGATTGGACTTGATGGCCCTTGTGGTCTCTTCTGTGATTCTATCCACTATATAAAAGTCAAAGTTTGTGAGTGAGTTTGTCTGTTTGTCTGCGTCAGGCAGGCAAAGACAGCATACGATTGGCTGGGTGAGGCGAGAAGACCTCATAGGATTGGCTGGCTGTGGAGATTCTATGGAATCCTGGGGGTGGCAGTTCAGAGTGGGACCTTCAGAATTCTCAACCAGAGAGCTCTTGGGCCTCAGGCCAGTTGCTATGGAGACAAGGGCCAGCAGCAAGAAAAAGAGGAATGTATTCCCTCAGAAATCAAACCTGTGTTATGTTAACAACTCTATATTCCCTCAGGAACCCAACCTCTGTATGTTAACAACTCTGAATATAGATTGGATTGGGGAATATAGGGAAAAGTTACAGGAAGTGGAAGAGGCTGGTTGCTGTGGAGATGAGACCTAGCAGCAAGAAGGAGGACAATGTATTCTCTCAGGAACCCAACCTCTGGATGTTAACAACTCTGAATACAGATTGTATTGGGAAATATGGGGAAAAGTTACAGGTACTGGAAGAGGCTGGTGCTATGAAGATGAGGCCTAGCAGCAAGGAGGAGGACAGGACCCCAAACTATGTATGTAAATAATTCTCAATACAGATTGCACTGGGAAATATGAGGAAAAGTTACAGATACTGGAGAAGACAGTTTGCTGAGTTCTTAAGAGGAAAATAAAATCCCGGGCAATGGGCCAGTTGCTATGGAGATGAGGCCTAGCAGCTCTGAATACAGATTGGATTGGGGAATATGAGGAAAAGTTATACGTACTGGACACGCAGGATCTGAAATCTGTGTATTTCAACCCCATCTAATTCTTAAGGTAAGGTAAGGTAATTCCTAAGGTATTTCTAACTAGTGTTACCTATGAGAAAATAAAATGCCGGGTAGATACCCTAGTGATATATAAACTATTAAAACTCTTGTCAGTTTCCCCAGTGACATGGTAAAGAATATGACAATCCTGTTAGTACTGCTGTTAAAGCTTAGAAGTTTTGCATTTATGCTCCCTTAAGAAATGAGTTTGAAATGTTCTTTAAACTTCTTTTGTGTGTGTGTGTATGTATCTTCAAGTTGCCTGCCAATTTATGGGGACAAATTTTTTGTAACATAGTGTACAAGGTAACAGCAATATGAAAAAAAAAAGCTAAATAGGTGAAATGTCATAATTAATACTGAGTAAGAAGCCTAACTTTAAAAGTTCATTCCAGAATCTACATTTATATGTGTACTAGCGTATCTACCCGGTGTTGCATGGGATTTTATTTTCTCATAGGTAACTCTTGTTAGAAATACCTAAGGAATTACCTTACCTTAGCTTAGGAATTAGATATGGTTGGAATACACAGATTTGAGATCCTGTGTCTCTAATTGCCCAATCTGTCTTGTCCAGTATCTGTAAGTTTTCCCCATATTCCCCAATCCAATCTGTGTTTTAGAGCTGCTAAGCCTTGTCTCCGTAGCTACCGGCCTATTCAGAGCTCTGTGGCTGAGAATTCTAGAGGCCCCTCCTTGATCTGCCAACCCCAGAATTCCACAGGATCTCCACAGCCAGCCAATCCTATGAGGTCTTCTTGCCTCACGCAGCCAATTGTATGAGGTCTTTGCCTGCCTGGTGCAGACAAACAGACAAACTGAATCACAAACTCTGACTGTTTAAATAGTAGATTAGAAGTCCTGAGATATCACAGCTTCAGCCCAGAATGTATTTCTACAGCTCTTAACTAAGAAAGGAAGCATTGTAAGTCTGTTATGATTCATACAATCTTTAACAGAAGCGTGATGTTTTACAGAGTTGGAGAGCGTAGAGCCGAGGAAACCTGGTTATAGGGCTGTAGTGCTTAGAATAAATGTATGACTATGTAGAATAATCTCCACTTTGAGGGAAAGGTTAATTGTATTCTGTTAGAACTTGACACCACACTTATGGTCTGGGGAAGTGTCCAGTATACCGTCTGGTCAGTTTTTTTGTTCTTTTTAGAATTACTGGAAGTTGTTGTGACCTCATGATTCAGACAAGATGCTTGACTCAGTCTGTCTAATCATATGTAAAGTTGACTGCTAGAAGGGGATTGATTGGATGAGTACATTTACTGGTCTTGGGCAGATTCTTATATATCTGAACAC
Source organism: Cyclura pinguis (assembly GCA_030412105.1). NCBI lineage: Eukaryota > Metazoa > Chordata > Lepidosauria > Squamata > Iguanidae > Cyclura > Cyclura pinguis. Next base: position 210,429,346 of record CM059599.1, read on the forward strand.
CTCTTGTCTTTATTGGAATAGTCTACTCATGGTCATATGATTTGGGCAACAGAGTACTTTTACGTGAAAGTTAGATTCTGCCTTGGAGTTCCTGTCTTCTCTACTGGAGTGCAAGAGGAGATTAGTTGGTTTGCTCAAGCTTCTATCTAGAAAATGAAAACTAGATCAGAGTGGAAGAAAACCATAAATAACTTTTGAAGTGTGTGTTATATGTGGCATTACAGAATGCTTTGTGCACTTCACTGTGTGTGCTATGAGATTAACATCATGTCTTTGGGGCTGACAAACAATAATGATACTTGAAATTGCCATCAGAGCCTGCGTGCTCAGCATTAATAAAAAAAGGAATGTGACATTGTCTTTTCTGCCATCATTCAGGATGTAGAAGAGATAGAAATCATGTCGAACAGCCCCCCCCCCACCGCACCCTGCCACCGTTATTGAATATACGTTCTCTGGTAAACATTATAACCCACAAAAAGTTGATTTTTGAGGTACAGCTAAGAAGTTACTTGAAAAGGTTAGACTAGAGCAGCAATCAATGGTGTCATATTTTTCTAATAGCTCTGAAGTATATTCTGTGAATACATTCAGAGCTATCTGTGTAGATCATGCAGCAAATTGCAGCAAAATCCAAAATCAGCGTCATGGTTATATTTCATTTGGTCAACCAAAGGTGCAAAATACATTATGCAAGGTTTCAGAACTCACTGGTTTCTTCAGCAGACAAAGTTGTTAAAAATCCTACAGAGGAAGAAAAAATGGCAGCATTAGAGTCACTGACCTGCATACAGGCTCCCCCCCCCCCCCGCCCCTCATTTGACAGATTAGGGACTGAAACACTGTCAGAAAATGGAATTGGTTGAAAAGGGGGACTCATGTACTGTGCTGTAGGGAGCATGAAGGACTTATGGAAGCTTACTTGGGACCAAGTGCAAGCATGCTGCTTGCAAAGTCTCTGAGCTGGCTTAGCACTCCCCCCCCGTCAGCTCGCTTTGCAAGCAGTGCATGCATGCAAGAGTTCCAAGTGAGCATCTGTAGGCAAGAAGAACTGATGAAAGAGCAGAATACCTGTCAAATTAATGGAACTTGTCCTTAATTTGAAAGCATCAAAAGAGTGAGTCATCAGGTAACAGAGTGTCAAAAGGTGGGGGCTTCCTGTAGATGTTTGCTTGAGATGGTATTTAAAGTGGTCTGAGGGAGGGTTGATGCAGATTGAGGCCTCATCCCTTCTCAGCCATGTACAGGCTGAGGACAAGGGTCAAAAAGGCCAGGTGATAAAATTTCCTATCTCTACTAGGGCTACAAAAGGAACTCGATTTGAAATCCTGGCCAGCAGATCCATCTTCCTGATTCCTTTAACAGCCGTACTGCTGGGGCAATATTATGTTGGTTTTCAATTGCGGCAGTTGCACTAAGGGCAGCCTGGTGCCATCCACGTGCTTTGCACTACTACTCCTGGGGACTGTGAGAATGGTAGACAGTGGGTATGTGCCCTAAGCCTTATTCCAGGGCTGGCAGAAAGAAGGCAGCAGTATCCTTTCCTTCTGTCTATAAGCTCGTACTGTCCTGTGCAGTAATTTCAACAAGTGGAAGCCTTGTGACTTTTCGTGTGAGAAACACTGGGTTATACCCAACAGTACATGACCAGAATTTCAGGATCTTTCTTGCCTCTTCTCCCCTCTGCCCCCATTTGGTCTGGTGCAGATATGGGAAGCAGGCAGAGGGCTACAGAGACACAGAGGAATGCGTTCTACAATTGGTCTATGTTGTGTGACTAGTACAGAGATGGGAAACTTAAGCTGGTCTGGGGACCCAGTTTCTGCCCATGGGAGTCTCTTGGGCCACATGGGCTACTTAAAATGCCAAAAAAAAAAAAAAAAGGCAAAAAAAAAGGCAAGAGAACTAGAAGCGTTTACAAGTCAGCTTCTCATTTTGGAAAACAGGCATTTTACATTTAGGCAGTACAGGGGGACCAGTGGCCTACTTCAAACAGTCACATTCAGATGTTTCTAGAGGAGGTAGTTTATCCATCTTTGCCAGAAAAAAGGTGATCTGGGAAGGTTAGATGTGCAAAAAAGCCTTGAGGCCCACGTGCAGTCCTGTGGCCACCATTTGCCTACCCCCTGGGCAGGTCTAGAGGATATATACCTTGAACAAAGTCTATGATATATTAAATTATAATTGCACTTTCTATTATTCTAGATTTTTCTAGCTCTGTTTCTTCATCCATAGTTGGCTGTGAAATGTGAAACCGAAGCTGAGAAGGTTTAAAAGAAAATACAATTCTGCACCATGTTTTTAGCACAGGTAAAAATTGCATTTATCTTCCACACATACAGGACTATTTTCTTTTGCTTCCAGATGCTTGGTCAGAGTTTATCTCACAATGTTTTTTTTTTAATTAGAAGAGGATATATTTTCCTATTAGTTCTTCAGTTTCAGCAAATTACCCTTCTAGATTAGTCTAAAGTGTTTTGCAGACTGTATGATGGAGTTTATTCATAGATTACTGCTCTCATACTGCCACTGATCGTGGCTACAGAAGGAAGCATACAGCTAGCTTGGATATTAAAATCCCATATTGAACAAGAAAATTGTAACATTGTTTCCAATTGTTTACAAATTGGGAAGAGCGTGGATATGTTTATGTTTATTGTGTGTCATTACAATAGAACAGACATTGATTAATTTCATCGTATTTTGCAATCATAAAACAAGTTTCAAAACAATTTTCAAAATAATGCATTTTCCAAAATGCTCCCAACATCTGCACAAGAACAGTAGTCATTATCATCAGTCCTTAGCACAAGCTTACTTAATCAACAAGTATATTTTCAGCTAGTACCCAAAGCTGGCCAGTCTCCACCTTTTGGATCATGTGGCAGAGAATTTTCTAGAGAGTGGATTAGAGGTCACTGAGAAGTCCCGTTTTCATGAAGTTTGTTGTTTTTTGCCAAGAAGTTGACTTCAGTTTATGGTGATCCTGTGAATGATCCCAGCCATCAGTTGCCCTGGCTTGCTCAGTTCTTGCAAACTCGACGCTATGGCTTCCTTGATCAAATGAACCCACCTGTAGCGTAGTGTTCCCCTTTTGTTGCCACATTCCACTTTGCTGAACATTATTGTCTTTCCCAAAGAGTCATGCTATCTCATGATAGTTCCAAAGTGTAACAGTCTCAGTTTAATCATCTTGCCTTGATTTGCTCTCTTACCCACTCATTTGTATTTTTGGCAGTCGATGGTATCCATAGAACTCTCCACTTTTCAAATGCTCAGATTTTCTCCTTGTCAGCTAGCTTTCACACCCACACAGAAAAACAAAAAAAATAAGTGATGTCATTCCATTGCTATGCTGTCCAATAAGAGTCGGTGGCAATTATGCACCCACACTCTCAATTGGTTAGGCCCAAATAGAATAGACCCATTGAATCAAATGCTGAATGATAAAGGAATACCTGCATAACTTTGGTTGATTACTGGGTCTGCTCTAGTTAGAAGTAGCGGTTGGATGTGGTCATTGCAATTAGATTATGTTTAACCATAGTGATTCCTTTCTTGTTTGGGCACCCTGGCTTTGATTTGAGGAGAAAGAATTAAAAATCTTAGCATTGGATTTGATTCAAAATCTGACTTCATATGCAGCAAATAAATGGATAATCTTGAAAAATTAGGGATATATTGCTTAATGTTTAGAGAACGGTTTTTAAAAACCTAGATACTTTAATTGACATGCCCAAATAGTGGATGAAACCCAGTGATGACTTTTGGAGCATATTTGCTTGGGAAGGTCAAAGGGAGGAGAGGGAATGAAAGACCTGTAGCACAAGTGATAGGATTCCCATGATACTGGATATTGCCCAGTGTGTATCGGGATTTGCATTATCTTGCTGCAAACATAATATCAAGGACAGCACATGCTGCCCTCACGTCACATATATTGGTTGCAACCACATTGACCTGAGTTCACATAGGAAGTAAGAATTCACGTGAAACAGATTTATGCAAGAAACTGCTGGTGAGGGGTAGAGGAAGTGTAACACATGCATTCCTATGTGTGCATGTATACACCTGTGCGTGTTATTGCTGCTTGTCCTCTTCTATATGCTTCCAGTGTAGCCATGTACGCTTGCATAATTTCTGCTGTATTGTATAGCAGTTCCAGACCATTCCAGGCATCCTGTTCTCACTTGCCAACAGGAGATTAGTTTTGTCAGAACTACTTTTCTGTTTTGTGGGAAGCAGAGAGCCTGGACTTATTAGTAACTACTAGGAATTCTAAACTTTGTTTTTGTACAGTTCCTTTCTAGGCATACCTGTCTATGGAAAACTTTAACAGTGAGCAGTTTGAGAAGAATAATGTCTCAGTATCCTAAATGCTGCAGGATAGATAATTTGAGAAAGACCTCTCCTCATTGTGGAAAATGCTTTTCTACTAAAATAGTTCTGGGAATAGAAACTAGTTGTGATGATACGGGAGCTGCTGTGGTGGATGAAACTGGCAACATTTTAGGAGAAGCGCTACATTCTCAAAATGAGGTTCATTTAAAGTAAGTTAAATTTTACTATCAGCAAAGATGCTCTCTTCAAAGTAGTTGTTAGTTATCTGTTTCAGAGTTTTTAAAGTAGATGATCATTAAGATAAATGTTCTGGTAGGAAATCCATGTCTTTTAAAAATTAGACAGCTTGGGAATTATTAATTGTCATCCATTATTATTGTTGGCTGTATGAGAAATCTGCAGGAAGAATCCTGCAGTGGAAAATACCCTAAAACAACTTTCTGCAATAGAAGCGGAGGGAGACAAATTTATTAATCAACATCTTAATCTATATTATTCTTGTAAAATACTGAAAAAAAACTGCTGTACACTGCTTTTTACATTGAGAAAACACAAAACAGCTTGGATGATGTGAGGCAGCGCAAGAGCACATGACCAAACAGTGCACCATTTCTGGAATTTTCCTTTCCCTTCCATTTTCCATGTAGCACAGTATAAGAATTTCTATTCTGCTTATGTATTTATCTTTATTACTTTGCTTTCCATTTAATTTTCATTACATTCAAATTAATATTTTCAAACCACATTTCAGTGTGGGTAAGTGAAATCACTGATCATGTGGATATGGGGAATGTACTGTAAAGGAGTGGAAATTGCCTGAAAACTTGAAAATACTGAACTGTATTCAAAATATATTAGTTTTATTTTATTCTTTTTCACTTTCTTAAAAAATAGAATGAAAGGTAGGTATAACACTTTGCAAGCCAAACATATAAAACAAGCAATGTGTATATAGTTTATAAAGCATCATTTCAATGAAATAAACAAAACCTCCAAAGAAAGTGTTAGAATATGCACTCAGTTTTTTAAAGGGTTTCTAGTTAAAAGGACTTTTATATAATAGGAGAGCCAACAAAAATGCTTAAGTTCCAGGGGGCTTACCTGCATCCATGACTAGACTGAGCAAACAGTTAAAACCAAAATCCAGTTGCTAGTGCTAATCAGAATAGACCCACTGAATCATTTGCTTCATGGTAAGTCAACATATATTTAAATTCCCTGATTCCATGTGTTTTCTGTAGTTGAAACTAGCCTATGAGTGCAAGTCTTTATCCAGGAGAATAAGTGCCATCAGCATTTCGAATAGATACTAGCAACAGATATTTCTGCTCAGTGCCCTCCTGTCCATATTTAATGCATTTGAGTCCCCACAGGGAGTGGCCTAAGGTGATAAAGGACATTCACTCAGCACTGTTCTTTGAGACATCCTTGTCAGGAAAGAACAGAGTTCAGCTTTGTAAGAATCACTAGTTCCCAGTCACAGTATTAATAGTCTATGATGTGGCATCAAAAGCTGACAAGAGACTGAAAAGGTAGAAGATAATACAATAATTCTGTTTGCCCTCTAAAGGTACATCACTGATTGCTAATCTCATTGCTATAACCGGTTTGGAAGCCCAGACAGAGCCAGAGGAAGAGTGGACTTATAGAATCAGTAGACTTTGCAAACAACTGAGTAAGACAGGTTGCGGGGTGGGGGGGATGATGTGCTAGAATATAAACATCTACATTTGAGTTTTTAAGTGAAGCCAGTTAATTTAATGTGAATGCTATATACCTATATTTCTATCTATCTATCTATCTATCTGCATACATACATGTTTGTTTGTTTGTTTGCTTTTTATTAGGACAGGTGGAATTATTCCTCCGGTAGCACGACAGCTGCACCAAGAAAACATTGTTAGGATAGTACAACAAGCACTCTCCAACAGTGGAGTTTGTATGGATGAACTCTCAGCTATTGCGACAACTGTAAAACCAGGACTTGCTTTAAGCCTTGGAGTTGGTTTGGACTATAGTCTAGAGCTGGTGAAGAAACACAAGAAGCCCTTCATCCCCATCCATCATATGGAGGCACACGCGCTGACTGTTAGGCTGACCAACCCTGTAGAGTTTCCATTCCTAGTACTATTGCTATCTGGTGGTCATTGTATGTTGGCAGTAGCTCAAGGAGTTTCAGATTTTCTTCTCCTTGGAGGGACTTTGGACATTGCACCAGGGGACATGCTGGATAAGGTGATTCTGTTAGCATGGGCCAATCTTTCCAGAATACTGATTTGTATTAGTTATAACGTAGGTTTTTCTTTTCATAAAAGTGTACAACTGTATGGAGAGACTTTTGCTTTCTCAGGAAATGTTTGTAGAAATGTTTCCTCCAGATACATAAGATTTTTGTTCAGCTACATGGAGGTGTTAGCAAGTTGATAAGGTAAGGGGTGGACATTATAACTGTCATATCGGAGCTTGGAGATGCAGCAGCCCTTCTCCCACAAGGTCCCTGATACCCATGAGAAAAGTTAAGTGGAAGAAGGATCCCTTTCTTCCATCCTACTGCTACTACATGGTGGGCCATAATAATGGATTGATTCTAGTTATTCTGTATTTAGCAATAGCCTATATAATACGGAACCCCACTTGGTATTAATCAACAAAGCTACTGGGCAAGGCTGAGAGAGTGTGGCATTCTCAAGGAGATCACCCAGTGGGTTCCCATGGCTAAGCACGGATTCAAACCCTGGGCTTTACAGTTGTAGTCCAGTGCTCAAGCGACTACACCATGTTAGCACATGTATGTCTAGCAAATAAAAAACTATATTAATGAAATTTTGTGAGATAAGTTTTTGATTAGTGTTATAATTTGCCACAGTAAGAATTTCTTCAGAGTATCTCTGTGCTCATTAATGTCTTTGACTGGCCTAAGAACAAAACGTTTATTTTATTACTGTTTTGGTTTTCTTTCTTTTTTTTTAAAGGTAGCCCGAAGACTTTCTTTACAAAAGCATCCAGACTGTTCTGGTTTGAGTGGTGGGAAAGCTATAGAAAAGCTAGCCCGACAAGGAAATGGGCTACATTATGAATTCAAAGTCCCCATGGAGCGACATTCTGACTGCAACTTCTCCTTTGCTGGTCTTCAAAGCCAAATCACTAGAATAATAGAACAGAAAGAAAAGAAAGAAGGTATTTTCTAGAATAGTCCTGGTTCAGATTGTGGGTGTAATATGTGGTACATATGCTTGGAAAATCCTTTTGATCATAATTTCTGCAGGCCTTCAGGAAGGTGAGCTATTGTCCTGTGTCTCAGATCTTGCTGCCGCAGTCCAGTATGCAGTAACTGTTCATATTGCTAAGCGAACACACCGGGCAATCCTCTTCTGCGGAAAGAAGGGTATCCTGCCACAAAAGAAAGCAACTTTGGTAAACACGTATTTTCCTAGTATGTATGTGCATATGCATGTGTTGCACATTTTGGTTGCCATCCTGTTGTATATTGATAACATTGAAAGCCCATCTTATTGTTGTTGTGTGCCTTCAAATCAATTTTGACTTATGGTAACCCTAAGGTGAACCTATCATGGGGGTTTCTGGCTCTGAGAGTGTGTTACGTGCCCAAGTCACCCAGTGGGTTTCCATGCCCAGGGGAGGGGGGAATCGAACCCTGGTTGCTCCCTTTGGTGGAACTGATTAAACATACCAGAAATGATTTGAGTAGTGTGTCATCTTTACTGCAATTCCTAGTTGTGGCTTTTTTTTTTTTTTTTTTACAATCCAAGAGCAGACTAGGATTTCTTATGGCTTGTTTGAGAGCAACAAATCAATATTTCTGACTTGGACAACTTGCCTAACAAATACTTCCTGGCTGTACTAGGACTGGATTGAGAGCATGTTCACAATAAGCCAGGATTTTCCAGAAGCCTGTCTAATCATTCAATTCAGATATAGCCTGCTGATGCCCATACCTATAAAATCCAATGCATGTAGGCCCGGTAGGTTAAGTTTCTCAATTTTTAAAATGGCCAAGAGGGACATAAGCTTTTAATGTAGATATTACATAGTATTCCTCATTGCTTATGCAGAACTTACAGAAACCAGTATATATGTATTGATAATATCAGCTAATTGATTTGTAAGATGTACTCTATTTTGTAAGATAATAGAGTAACCTTCAACAAGAAAATGTAACACTTAATAGTTAGTATAGCATACTGTAAATTACACTTGCAAATAGATTACAAAGATTGGTGTAGTAATCTATTAATAATAGAAGCAAGAATAGATATTTGGCGGAAGCAAACATTTGAATTATGTTACAAAGAAACTCAGAAACTTCAGTTACCAGATAGATTATACAGGATGAAGACTAGAAATGTACTGAAGTAAGAGAATCTTTTGAAAATTTTTCTTTCTTATGCAAAGCATACTGAATTATTGGCTACAGAGTATGCTTTTTTCATTGCCTTTAAAAAAAAAGGAATCAGCATCCAATGTTAGAAGAAATTTAATCAATTCTGAAAGGTTGAAATGATTGCCTAAGCCAATTGCATGAAACAAAATAAAACAAAAGCATGGATCTTTTAATTCAAGAGCCTGTAGTTGATTGAAAAATTATTGCAAAAAGCATCGATTGCCTTCGTTAGTTTATCTAGGTCTTGGCACTAGAGACTGCAATTAAGAATGTATTGTATCAACACCCAGTCAGTGGCCCTTCTTGCATGGCGTTTTTTAAGCAAAAGGGCCTCTTGAGCATCGCGTAAATGTGAGGAGCAGTCCACATGACGCACTCACATTTACGCGACGCTCAAGAGCCTGATGCGGACCACGCACGCATTTTTTTATTTTCGGCTTAAAGCCGAAAATGCTGCACGGTCGCGTGCACTTACCTGCCCTGCGGAGCCTCTGGAGCTGATCCGGTCACGCTTCCAGCCGCAGCGCAGCCTACAGCTCCCAGGGGTGTGGGCGGGGCATGGGCGGGGCATTCGCGCCCAGCAAGCCAGCTGCGGCGATGAAGGAGCAGGGAAGTGAGCGCCTCGCGGAAGAGGCTGCTCGCGCGAGCGCCGCCCCCCACCTCTGTGAACAGGTAAGGTGCAGAAAGGGTGCCAGTGTTTGTTATCCAGCAGCTGATGTGGCTGTAATACAGTTTCAGTATATTGATTTGAATGTATCTTCCTGAAATGGATCCAGCATTTGCATTCCATGGACAGAAGGGTTCTACTTATGGCCAGTGCTTCTGCCATATTTTTTGGCAAGGATCCCTTTTCTCCCTGTATAACAGCTCACTGCATTCAGCCGTATCACCTACCCCTTTCTGTAGCATTATTCAGAGATTGAGAGGCCTGCTGTAGGGAGGAAGAGGCAGAGAAGTTCTCCAGCAGCACGGTTTTGTCCCCCTAAATTTGGATCCAGCTCATTAAAATAAAAAGTGCTGCCTTCACCTTAGGCTGAGATGCATTAAGTCCATTGGCAGAGAATAAGCCTTTGCTGGTATATATTTCCTGTTGTCAAGCAGTGGAAGCTGCTCCTTCTTTTCCACTTCCTCTGCAGGTGTGCAGCAGGTCAACTCTATGGGGCAAGAGGTGTTGAGCAAGTAGGTACAGGATACCCCTTCTGCAGTACCTAAAGATATCCAAGGGTTACACCAGTGTATGTAATCCACAAGATTCTAGCTTTACTCTCTCTCTCTCTCTCACTCACTCTCTCACTCTCTCTCTCTCTCTCTCGCTCTCGCTCTCGCTCTCTCTCTCTCTCTTTCTCTCTTTTTTAAGAATCCAGTTAGAATCCATATAATTCTAAAATCATCCTTATATGTAGGTGGTCAAAATACAGCTGTCCAGATGTTGTTAGACTGCAGCTGCCAGCATCCCTCACCACCAGCTGTCTTGGTTAAAGTTCCAGCAGCATTTTGGGCTCTACATGATTCCCACCTCTTTCCTTATGTAATGCTGCCGTCGGCCCCCACTTTTATTGTGAGTAGCAAGAGGCATGTCTTTAGCTGACATTATTAAGAGTTCCTCTGATACTGTTTTCAGGTGGCTTCAGGAGGTGTTGCAAGTAACCAGTATATTCGCAAAGCTCTACAGATTGTAGGAAATGCCACTGACACCAGCTTGGTGTGTCCACCTCCAAGGCTCTGCACTGACAATGGTGTCATGATTGCATGGTAAGCAAGCATGTTTGGTTCTGATTGAACTACACAGTTGTGAAGCAACATGGTTAATCTGAAAACACTATGTTGATTGTAGCACACCATTTCAGTGTAAGAAACTGCATATTCCCTGTTTGTGTGATATACATATCTTATACATAAATGCATGGTCTGGCCTTTCCCAAACTGGTGCCCTCCAGATGTGTTAGTTTTACAACCAGCACATCTCCAGCCAGTAAGGGGGATGGGATGGTTACAGCGCAGTGCATCTAAAGAATGCCAAGTTGGGAAAGAGTTACCTGGGCAGTTCAGCGTGTGTGAAGTGGCCCTGCACATCATTCTTTTGCAGAAAGGAAAATGCCTATTGTGTTCCAGTCAAAAATATAGAAGGCCAAAAAATATACAATATTTCACATAGAATATACCTTGTGTCCAGTCACACTGTCACCAGTTGAAAGGTTAGAAACTGGCACGAAGAATCTCTGAATAAATCCCCAGAGAACTTGGCTAAAATTCTCTCAAAGTTATTGTACTGAGCTCGTAGTAATGTGAGAAAAAAATAATTAATTATAGTGGGAAAGACACTATATTTAACACAAATATTTTCTTTTTAGGAATGGCATTGAACGGCTTTCTGCTGGATTGGGTGTTTTATATAACACAGAAGGCATAAGATATGAACCAAAGTAAGTTGTGTAATTACTTTTCTCAGCTTTGTTCTCTGTTTTATTAGCTCCAGTCTTCATGGAATGTCATGCAAGTAGACTCTCCTGTAGTGAAATTGCCTCTTACTTCCTTCTCTTCTTCCCTTGTATGTATCTGAAATCTGGGATTTAGGATGAGCCTCCATATAAAATCTGGGAGATGCAGGAGCACTCCCAACTACTGATAACATGTGAACACTTGTAGTGTGTTCTTTATCACAATCTAAAGAGAAAATGGAGGATTTTTTTCTTCCATGCAGACTACTCATGTTATATTTTTTTCCTATAGCTTGTCATATGCTTTTATAAAAGCGTAGTTATAATTCTAAATTTGGAAAAAATATAGATCATGTTATTTTTCTAAGAAGCAAATTTATACAGTGTCCTTTCCTGGGCTCTTAGCCCTATATCTGACTTTTCACTCCCAAATAGGCAGTTCCAGTTCCCTGTTGTGGCAGTGTTTACACATTCTGTTTCAGAGCTAAAGATGGCCAACAGCACTTTTCACTTGAGCCAATTAAAACATTTAGAGGAAAAAAACATGAGATGTTTTGGTGCACCTCTGACTTAATTTCATTTTGAAGACCCTTGAACCATAGGCCATTTCCTCCTACACTGTTATAAAGCTATTATTCCACTTCGAACATCCTGTGAAATTCTGGGGCTTATAGTTTGTGAGGCCAAAGAGCTCTCTGGCTGAGAATTCTAAGTGCCCCTCCCTAAACTGCAAACCCCAAGATTCCATAGAATGCTGAATGTGGAATAATAGCACTATAACAGTGTAGTGCAGAAATGGCCTGAGTTTGCTTGGGAGCTAACTGGATAGATCAGGGCCTTGGAATCACATGGCAAGTTTCTCCCCAATAACTGAATCACTTCACAATGGCAAGAGGGGATCACATATTTGAATATTTCACTTCTTGGGAACTCCACACTGAGGGAGGCCTAACCACACTGTCTATAATAAGATGAGCCTAATCTTCATTATTTCACATACCTTTTTATTAACTTTTAGGTAAGAATATGAAATTCTGCTGAATCCCTTCTCTTTTCTGTTTTTTACAATAGAAATTAAAGTGAAGAAAGAGGTGGTGCTCTACAACAGAAAAGTACATTATTTTTCACCTGGTGCTTGAATAAATTACACACTCTATTTAAAAACTGACTTATGATAATATGTTGCCAGCTTAAGAAAACATTAAGAATTTAATTAAAATTGAGAACAAGAAGATAGTCTTGGGAACATACTCCAGTTTCAAGACTATGGAAATTTTAACCATGTATTACTAGGCTTTTAAATATATGAGTGAATGCTTGTATCTGTCTCTTTCTTCCTGGACTCCTTCTTAGACAAATAACTATAAAGCAACATACCAGTGGTCTGTGGACCATTTCCCATTTCCTCGCTTCAGTGCAATGGTGATGTGAGAAGAACCAAGGCAAAAGGAGGCAAGCAGACAGGCTGGCTGGCTGGCTGGCTGGGCCTGCACGTTGCCTGTCACTTGGCTGCTTCACTGTGAAGAGGAGGCAGGTTCAGCAGCTCAGTGATAGTGGAACTGACAGCCAGCCAGCCAGTCAACATTTACTCTTCTTTTCTGTCTTTCCCTTACCTTGTTTTCAGTGGAGAGCCATCCAGCAGAAATGCTCAGATATCCCCCCCGCTTTTTTTTGTCTTTTTCTCTCCCTCACTCTTTTGCCTGTCTTGGTCTCCTCTCCTTCTGGTGAAAAAGGCAAATAAAGGGGAGGGGGCGTGCTGAGCATTTCTGATAGATTGGATGGTTGGAAAAGAGGGGAAGGAGAGTGAGAGAGAGAAGGGCAAATGTTAGCTCACTGGCTGGGCCTGCACATTGTTGTTCAATCCACTCCAGCCTTAAACTTGTGGGAAGAAGCCAGAGAAAAGTCTTCCCTCCCCCTCCAGTGCCTCTCAGAGAAGTGTGCATATACTTATTTCTCCCTTCTGTCCTAAGTTGAAGACCCTTGATGAGCCATTTTAAATAAATATTTGATGTACCTTAGGGTTTTAAATCTTAAATCTTGGAGGTCAGTGGCAAGAAAAGATATTTAAAGGGGGTCCCAGTTAAAAAAAAGGTTAAGAACCAATTGAACAGAGTATGAAAACATGTTACTAGCTGTTACTAGCTATAACAGCAACTCACCATTTGCCACATGGTTGATGTGCCAGTGGAAACATGCTAACTAATTTATTCTATTTATATAGTAGTTCAGGGCCTTATAAATCTCTCTGATCAGAACATTCCTTTCTCATGGGATAATAAAGCTGAATTAAAAAGAATGACCTATTGAGATCTATGAAATGGAGAATTAGTCTTAGGAATAATGGAACCTGGACCCCTCCCTCCAAAAAAACCTTGAAAAATATGTAATTTCTTTCTTGAAAAGGTAACCAATTTAGAACTCTATGAAATGATGCCATAACTGCTGGAAAAAAATGTTTGAAAACTCCTAGGCAAAGCACAAAGATACTTAAAAACAGAAGTTTACAGTCAACACACGGGGAAAACCAATAATTACTATGGAATATGAAAATCAAAATATTTCTTCTTGAAATTAGTGGGTATAGTGTAATAATACTAAAATATAGCTGTGTAGCACTGAATATGCTAGTTGAATTCTTACTGGATTAAAGAATGATAAGAGATATTGGGTAATTAAATATATAACTGTATATATTCATAGATAGATAGATAGATAGATAGATAGATAGATAGATAGATAGATAGATAGATAGATAGAGTGAGTTAATTGATTTGTGCACCTTATTCTAAATGCCTGGATATTAATTTTTTTTTAATTGGCATTTCTTAGAGCACCTCTGGGGACTGATATCTCAGATGAAGTCAAAGAAGCATCCATCAGACTGCCAGCACTAAATTTGACGTCAGATATTCTGAAATACTAACGCATTTTGACAGGAACTTCCTACCAGTTGCCTTCAGCCTCATAACCTCACTAATACACTGTGATTGCTGGGATATTTTGAACTATCCTAGAGGCCTATTTTGGATCTCAAAATGAAATCAAAACAGCAGAAACATTTCTTATAACTGTAAATAAGGAAATCACTTCTAAATGTATTATTCTGTTTGTAAATGTGGGGATGTAGTCCTAGGATTAAATGAATAACAAATAACAAATCTGGCTTTTTCCACAGAAACTACTTGTAGGAGCAGAACTTAGGGTAGTCCTCCCGCCATTTGTGTACTTGAATGCAGTTGTCTGATTAGACTTCTGAAATGTGAAGTTTCAAACATTAAAGATAATTGATCATTTTTGAGCTAGTATTGTATAGTGATTTATCTTGAGCATTCTGTAGCCTTCTTTTAGATATGACTGGCCAAATGTTTAAAGCCTTTGCTTTAGCTCTCTTGTCTGTAATTTAAAAATAGCTTTACTTATTAAGATAGGAGAATCCATTTTGGTACGGACCTTTAGGACAAGCTTATAATATTCAAATTGGGATGGAGTTAAATGTACAGGAACATAGATAAGCACTTCTCCGATCCTGCCCATTCTCCATGAGGCACAAAACAGCCATGCAGGGAGGGCTTCAGAAGCTGTATGGTAAGTGGGGGAGCAGGTTTTGTTATAGGTAAGCAACTCTTTATTTCCATGAACATTGAGATTAGTGTGCAAGTATGTCTTTATGGTGAAGACCCAGTGCTGTTTCCAGATTGATTCCTGCGCCCCTACAACAAGGCACAAAATATATTTTTAGGTGATTTTTTGAAGCAAGGCCTCTAAATAGGGTAAAAGTTGCGATTGTCATCTAAGACATAATCTTGCATTATCTGGCTCTTTTAAGTCCAGTTCTTCTCACAGGTTAAGAATATTCTCACCTCTCTCCCACTAAACTTACTAAGACTTAAAAGTGGTTAACTTTGTCCAGATAGCGTGACAAGCCGTTACATCTGTGTTATCAGGAAAGTTACCTGAATCCTATTAAGTGTATTTTAACAAATCTGATCTCCCCACACAATCTTGTAACAGCTATTGCTCCTAATATTCGATACCAATTTAAAAGAGTACAAGGCTGGTTTGATTATGCTCTTACATTGGCTACTTTAGTCATGTTTAGTATAAATGTGATTAA
This sequence comes from Cyclura pinguis, assembly GCA_030412105.1. NCBI lineage: Eukaryota > Metazoa > Chordata > Lepidosauria > Squamata > Iguanidae > Cyclura > Cyclura pinguis. Next base: position 210,444,641 of record CM059599.1, read on the forward strand.
CATTGAAATCCTTACCATGTTTACTCATGGGCGAATTGTGGTTTGCGCATGGAAAGAATATCTCATCAAAAAGCAGCAAGGAGTGTTGCCCATCTGATTTGGCCATAGAGTTACTGGTAGTTTCTTCTTAAGCAGCACATACTGGCTTAAATCCAGCTAGAGTAGACACAGTGAATACAGTGCTGAATGGTAGGTCAAGAGTTATGTCAACACTGACTTCAGTGAGTTTACTGTGGTTGGACTAGCAATAAGATGCAGGCCACTGACTCAGTTTGATCTTTTTTTCCTAATAACTGCGTATAGGATTGCACTCAAAAACCTGTTGAAAGATATCACTGTTAAAAGATACCGTGTATCTCTGCAGTATGCTGTGAAAGATAATTTTAGCTTTCCTTTCTCTGATACTGCATGTAAATTGCTTTTCAGAAATTTAATTGCCTGTGCTTTTATTCTCTACCACTGCAGCAGATTCTTGCATTATTAATAAATTGACTTTCTTCTGTGCAAATCTGTTGTGGATACAGCAGTATGTTTATCCTAATTCAACTATAGGCTAAAGGTATTAACAAGAACTTCTGTTTTCTTGGTTACTGAAGCGTGGGTATTGTAGTCCAGCTCTCTTTTCTGGCAGATTGCTCCGTAGTGCACAGACATTAACAATTCTTGGTCTTGAAACTTGAATGAGGTCTGATGTTGTGGCATGTGGAAATGAATAGTGTCCAGAAGTTGGAATCCGAGGCTTCTCCACACTTCTCAGTCTTCCCATTAGGTGGGTAGTTGTGGGCATCAAAAAGAGAGAATCCTTTGGATGACACTTTCCTTTGTATATCTTCATAGCAGTACTCCTTGACTTGTCTAGAAAGTGAAAACATTATTCATTTATGTATTGAAAGCATCATCTGCAGCATATATGGCACAGTTACCTGACATAAGAAATTTTGGGTTTTAAGAGATTGCCACAAAATTATATGCTTTAATTAAACACAAAATTTAGGTGAGAGCACTAACTAGGTAAAGGAATGTATCTTGGATTTAGTGTTCTATATACGTATACAGTATATTATTATTCTCTGCTTCTATAGACTGTATATATACAAATCTATATACAAATAGATTGTCCTATATACAAATCTTCATACAACCTAGCTCCTGACATTTCTGTAAATATTATGTTGTCTTAAAAAGCATTTAACTTACTTCAAAAGATAAAAATATTTCATCAAAAACATTTGTTTAAGATTTAAATGTTGTCCTTAGAAAAAAACTTGGCTGTTCTCCCTCCTCCATATCTTTCAAGAGTTTTTCCAGCTACACCTTGTTCTGTAAAGATGCCTTTACAGAATCTTGCTCTAGGGCAGGTTTCATAATGTACTGTTTGTAAATTTGAAAAATGACTTAAATGTAATGCTGGGAATGAGTGTTTCAGCTTAGATGCAGTGTGAGGATGCTGATCCCAAAAGATATCATTTGGTAAGAGTGGAAATTCTTAATAAATTGCATGTTATTGAGTTAAATTGCTGAAATCAGTACAGCAACAGAGAGTGATGAAGATGCACAAGTGCAGACTTGAGCACATGGATCCTTTACTGGGCTGGGGAGCTGTGCACCTTGTTTCACAATTGGTTGGAAACGTACAAGGAATTCAAATGCTCCCATTCTAATGGCAGCTTCCCAAAGCAGGGGTGGGGGTGGACTTCAGAACAACAGATGATGTTAACAGGATTGGCATTCACTTCTGTACATTTTTAGCAGTGTATACAGTATACATCATATGATTGGTTACTTGTTCTGTTTGATCTGGTAGTAAACAGAGACATGTGTTCAGTACACTGCTATATATACACATCCGGACTGGAGTTAATCAGACAGTATAGCTAAGTAGCTACAAGGACAGAACTGATCATAAAATGCCAGGCCAGTGGGAGTCGTGTTAGATATAAGTTACCTCTTATGTGTATAGGAACTGCAGGTGGGCCTCCATTTATCTCCAAACTGAAAATAAACAAATTTTAAGAAGTTAGGCTATATTCTGAAAGACACAATGCTCTGATGTGTATGAAACTGATGAAGAAGGTGATTGTAGGATTTTGGTAACAGCTATGGCTGTATTGCATTTACGGATTACTTACCTAGAGTTACAGATCCATAACTGATCTGTATTCAGTAAGATGACTGATCTGTATTAACCTACATAAATGCCACCCCAGAGCCAGCTTCTGGATCAGGCAAAGGAGGTCCATTCTGTGGAGGGATTGGTGGATGATGGGAGCTACGCAAAAACCGCGATAGCACTTCCCTCCTGCACAGAGTTCTGGCAAAACGCTGTACCAGAGTCAGGTGTGTCAAAAACCACCATATAGCAGAGCATTACACACACAGCTTAGAAGCATTCCCAGCAGAGTATAAACACTAGCAGCATTGCTCTGAAGCCACAAAAATACGCCCACACAATATTATCTTCCAACTTGGAGGCTTTTACTCTTCAGTTACAATACATACATATTTACGGAGTTCCAATGGAGTTTCAGCATTCCACAGCATGCATCCGACATAGCCTCTGGCCGCACCATCAGACAACCGAGCGAACTGTTGGCTAGGACTCAGCCCCTTATATACATACCTTGCTGATGCAACTCTAGCCAACTTTGCATGTTCCCGTGTCTGATGCAACCCTCTGCCCCAGTTACATGTTACAATGTCTCAGCAAGAGTAACATGGGATTACATCATTCACTGTTATTCCCAGGTGCAAACCTCAATGTGCATCATACATATTTTATTTGGACTACAGGTCATGTCCAACCTTTCCTCACACATTCCGCTTTCAATCAGGACTCGAGGAGAATAACATTTCCACCTTCCTTTGCCAGTGAACAAGGATGCAACAATCAGAAGCAGGATCCCTGTTGCAAGTTCTTGCTCCAGCCTCACTCACTGGCAAGAGGGGATGAAAATATCCTCCTTGTGCTCCAATCAGAAACTGAATGGACCTCCTTTGCTCAATTTGGTGGCTGGCCCTTAAGGTCGGCTAGGAGGAATTGGACCAGGAGACTTAGTTACGCAGACATAATTGCCTATCTAGGATTCCAGCATATATATCCAGTTTACCAGTTAACTATGCTATACCTCCCTATTAACTGATTGTTTCCTTATTTCCAATGAATATTTATTTTGCCTACTGTTTTATATATTTGGTGATTGGTACATTTCCAAATTTGCTGTTGTTGTTGTTGTTGCAGTAGATTCTGTCCTTAAGGATCTAACATTATATACTTAACTGTAAGTCAATCTCATGGATAAACTGAGGGCAGGGATAGAGGTCCAAAATTACAGACTTAGCTATGACTCATAGGCCCTTTCCACACCTTACCTTGTTCCAGCACTGGGGTGCAGGGATTGCGTGAGCAGCCTCTGCCGAGAGGCTCTCCCTTCCTTGCAGCTTCAGCTCTGCACGAGCTGCCTGCTCACACGAGAGCCCTGCCTCTTCCTTCCGCAGTGCAGCCTGGGACCTTCCCAGGCTGCGCTGGGGCAGGAAGTGCGACCGACCTGGCTCCAGAAACTCTGCATGCCAGGTAAGTGCGCGTGGGGCCCGGGAGCAATGCGCAATCGCTCACCATTTTTGGCTTCTAGCCGAAAATGAAAAGGTGTGCAATCAGCCCCTGCTGGCCCCTCGAGCGTCACGCTATTGTGAGTGTGTCGTGCAGATCGCTCCTCACAATCGTGCAACGCTCCAGGCCCTCTTTCGCATGGCAAATACCGTGCAAAAAGGGCCCTAGATAAGTCAAACGTAAAAAATAGCCCACTCCAACAGTCATGGTCATGTTCTTAGTCCCGTGCCTGGTTGCCTACACCACACATTGCACAGTCACAGTTTAGTTTCCTCCTTATCCATCCATCCTTTAGGGTAAACATAAATGACGGGTTCTATGGCTTTTTCAGCAGCCACAGCTTCCTCCCTCCTTTTCCCCTGGGCTGGGATGGCTGGCCTCAACTTCTGTGGAAACCAGCACTGACCCATGGATAAGTCAACCCATATTTCCAGAGTAAATTTTTATACTGAAATTTCTAGACTTATAGTTGAATATATACAGGACATATTCTCATTAAATCTGGTAGTAATGATTTGGCTGTATTTAGTCACAGTTTCTGTGACTAATTAGCATCAAACCTAACTAGATTAGGCTTTCTGGTAAACTGTCCTTACTAAAGGACATTGGACAAACTAACTCTTTCATTACTTGGTGTATTGATAGGCTCTAAACAAATTGCCATACTGAAAAAGCAGTGGGTTTTTTTAATGCTAATTTGCTTTTAATTTTTCATTGCTCCTTTTCTCTTAAAGAGATTTATGTCAATTCTCAAGTATTATTTATGCAAATATTTATAACCCTATATAGTCAGAGGGAAATAACTAATAGAAAGACCTTCAAGGAGGACTCCTTTGTCTGCCTATCTAAAGAAACACAGTAAAATTTTATCTATGTCTACTCAGAAGTACATCTGTTTTGAATTCAACAGGGTTATTCTCACATTCCTATGCATATTTACATGGAAGTTAACTCAAATGTTATTAAACCTGTGAGCAGACTGCACTTCCAATGTGCCTCTTAAATGATTGCCTGATTAGGGGATGGTGAACCCCCTTAAAGAGTACCAGCTTAAGGAAGGGATGACTTTGGTTCTGAATGTTCATGTCTGAAGATAAAATCCAGAGGAGGGCCTTTTCTATAGATCTTAGTAAGTAGAATAATTTCACATACTAATTGCATTCTCCACCAATACTACAGTAGCAATGGTATGAGGCCAAACTGTCCATGGAACACACTGCTGTAAAAGTTGGAAAAAGTTCATTTTGTTCTCCTTTAAACTACTTGACTACTCTTGACTGGCAAACTACTTTTCTGCCTTCTTTATTTTCAGCTCTTGGTTTATTCATAAAATTAAGTTATGACATGAGCTCTTTGGAAATATTCCATCCCTTTTAAAGGATCTAGCAGACTATCTAAAAGATTGTTTTTGGATCGAATCTCAGAGTAAAGTTCATAAAAAATGATCAACTAATGAGAGAAAGGAGAGGAAAGTGGTCTTCTGGATTATTTCCTGTCATCTCTTGGGGATTTTCTTGCCAAATGATTAGGTGAAAATGTTGAAATCCTGGTTGATCTTTGGAATGTGGATATGACCAGGTCAGTGGCCACTATTGTTCCTGAGTATTCCTCCTCATAGAGTGGAGCTAAAACAGCTGAACTGCCAACTAAAGAGCTCGAGATGATCAGACAAGTGAGATGATAAAAAAGATTGATGTTGGTGGAAAACTCTTTTTCTTCACCATGACTGTGTATGGAAGTAGTTGTCCTGCAGAGCTGTTCTGAGTGGTCAGGGACCTATTATAGCCTAGTTCATGAGAAGAGAATGAAGACTACAGAGAAACCTGTTGTGAACAATTTGAATAGGACTTTTTTGAGAAAATGGTTCAGATCTGTTCTGACTTGGATGCTATAATACAGGTCCAGTAAATATAACCCTGGCTCCTATTTGACCAATGATCATGGACATGTTTCAGCTTGTTAGCCAGAGGCCATGGACAATGTAATGGAAAATGTGTTCTAATTAGATTTGTGCCCTTGGTGGATGTCTGCATATATGTATTACTGTGTATATTATGTACATTATGTATTAACACAGTATGTCTCTGTTAATTCTGTTGAAGCTCTGAGTGGCTTTTGATACTACTGACCAAGATAATCTTCTGAACTGCCTTGCTTGGATGGAATTTGCAGATGCTGTTTTACATTGCCCCATGACTACTATTGGCTTGAACAGATACCTGTAACTGTAGAAACTCATGCAAAGGTGTTTTAGACTTAAGAAATAGTTCTGGGTCCCCTTTGATGATATGGATCAGGCATTTTAGCATTAGACCGTGGCCCTTGAGACCAGAGTTTGATTCCCCACATGGCTATGGAAACCTACCAGGTGACCTTGAGTATATTACATACTCTCAGCCTCAAAAAGCTGCATGTTAGGGTTGGCTTAGGGTTGCCTGAAGTTGCAAATGACTTGAAGGCACATAACAACAACAAGTGATCGGGAGTGGTATGTATGTGTGCTTAGCTGCTCCAATTTATAGAAATTTGGTTCGGATTTATATACATTTATTTATAGTTCTTTATTAATTAATACTGTTTTATGCTGTTTAGTGTTAATTTCTGAATTTCTTTGTTTTGTCAGTTCTTACATTTAGAGTCAGGCTTTGTTCTTTTTTGTTGTCTTCAACTGTCCTGTGTCACACTAGGTAAGGATTTTATGTTGGGGAACTTGTGCAAAATCCTAAACTAATTTGATAATGCATCCACTTGCTTAGCTTTACAAAGATGCTTGGACATACGAACATGGACAGGTATGTGCAGTGTATCATATTACAGCTAGATTTTTACTTCTGTTGGTATAAAGCCCCTTACTACTGAATAGAAATCTGCAATATTCCAGGCAGTTGAGGCTCAGCCTTCTACAAATCCCACAAAATCTCTAAAAAATGTATGACATTACCTGAGAGAAGGGAGGCCAATCTTTTTCTGTCTCCTAAATTCTTTCACAAAGTCTGCATTTATTCTTGAATCTTTGCTAAGATTCCTTATGAGTCGCTTGAACAACTTGGGCTTATTCCTACATTGTACCAATAGATGGCGGTATGCAGTTCGGTTAAATGTTAAATATCCCAGAGCAGATGCCATAGCTGTACGAACCTGGAAGGGAAAAAACTTCACATTGAGGTAACTTAGGTTATTTGTTTTATTTATTATTTGTTATAAAAACTTACGGTGGCAATGATAGTGCAGGCAGCTGAAACAGAGCATTGGCAAGTGAGCTTCATTTTGAGCATTTTTTGTTACAGGTTTCCTTGGCTAGGAAATTAACTGCTTGTTCCATTTTGCTAGGAATAGCAATATTTTTAGCAAGCTACTTGGCTTTTTAGGGATTTTGATTTCTGTCTGGCTTTAGAAGAAGTTTCATAGCTCTGTTTGCTCAGATTTAAACAGACAGAGTGACAAATTGAACAGTTATAGTTTGGAGACCAGCTGCTTGATGTACTTTAAATTTCACTGCAAGTCAGCTTGGGTCACATATTAGGAGAAAAATGTGATATAAATGAAATGAATAGATAAATATCTCCTGAAGTTCTATGACTGGAAAAGGGGTGTATTGAATCAGTACAGTGTCATCAGCAAACCTATTGGTTAGTCATGTTGTGTTTGCTGTTTGTTTATTTGTAGATCTGTGATGACTCGATTACTGTAGGTTGGGGTGGGAAAGTGCAGCCCTTGAAACCCAAAAATTGTACTAGCACCCCCAACACATGACAGCACCCTTCCAACCCATCTGAACACCCAGACCCCCCTTATACCTCCCTCCCTCCATCTGTCAGACAAAACAGGCTGGATACATCAAAAAAGAGAAAATATTTTTGAGTGCTACTGGGGAGAAAACAGCCCATAAAGGTTGGGGATAACTGGCCTCCAGCTTCCACACAGTTGTCGCTTCCTGCTGTAAATGGCATTTAACAGCATCTCCAAATCTCATGAGAACAGGAATGAGAATGAAAGGCAACTCTGTTTTGCTCAAGGAGGAGCAGGAAGGAGTCACGAATAGTAGTCCTAACCACAGTCATAGGTATTTGATAGAGTTATGAATGCACATGCAGAAAATGCCATCCTATATCCGTCTTCTCCCAAAACTTCATCAGAAAAATCAACCCTTCCAGCCTATCAAAGACCTTTATTTATTTAAATATTTCTGTTCCACCATATATCATAGGATCTTAAGAGCATAAAAAACCAATTTAAACTTTTAAAAACAATTGAAAATTTAAAATAGTAAAAGATAATTAAATAATCATGTGAATGACATGGTTTGGCCCCCATTGCTTTAATTTAAAATATGTTTTTACATGGTGCCAGAATGACACCAGTCCAGTGCAGATCCAGACTCCAAGGGGCAGGCATTCCCTATGACAACAGACTTTCAGTAGCTGAGCTATAATGAAGTACATTCAACCAACTTCTAATAGATCAGCACTATCTCTACTTACTGATTTATGGATGTAAGTGGGGATAAAACTGTTCTGTCTAGAAGCTTGTATATTTAGACTTACATATTATCAATGCGACAAAAAGTTTATATCTGTAAATTCTTCATAATTAAGATACTTGCTTTCCTAAGATCCAAGTTAGTGCTGCTTCTTTACGATGGTTGATTTTAAATTGGCGTGTAGAGTTCCAAACTGAAGCTCAGGCCGCTCCTGGGGATGCCAGGTTAGAGCACAACGTGCACTCTCTCCATTGCCAGTTGCAGACTGGAGATAACAGCAGCAATTCCCTTGTCCCCACAGATGTGAGAAATCTGCTCAGTTCCAGACAGGGCTGGATTAAGGGGAAGCTTCCAGGAGGCCAGAAGTGCAATCCTCCATGGGGTAGATTGGGTGTGAGGGCTGAGGTTTATAACCGTGCCTCATAGATTTTTGAGGAGAGCAGTGAGCTGTGTAAGGGTCTCTTCTTCAGAAAGATGGTAAGCATAACAGTTCTGAAGGGTGGTAGAAACCATACTCTAGATTTAGCCCCCCCTTCCCTTCCATCCTGTCAACATTGTTGCCATTTGTCCAAAGCTAATTAACAATGTAAAAGACCATATACAAATGTACGTGCTGCTGTGAGAACCCTCCTTGGAGGAGGATTTAGAAAAATTAAAATCGTTTTGTGTTAGCCCATACAAGAAATGCTGTTTTCTTTGTTCTGACATCTGAAGATATCATTCCAAAATTTGCATCAGTCAGTAATAAATGCAGATAACATAGGGTCTCAGAGTGTCCTGCTTAGAAACGGAAATCGGGGATAAGTGTGCTTGTCCAGTCACTTCAAATAAAGAAGCAGGTCCCTATTGCTTTCCATGGACAATTTGCCTCCTTCTTTAAAGCAGAAGGGAGAAATTTTGCAGGAAAGGAAAACTCTTTGTGCCAAGTGCCAAGTTCCTATTGAATTCAAGAGGGACTAAGTGCATCTACTCAACCTAACTTCATACTAATTAATTATTCCTTAACCTTTTAGTGCATATATAAAACAACAACACAATTGATCTACCTCTTCCTCCTTTGCATATAAATGGTAACAAAGACGCTGTACAGTTCCCAAACTTGTAATTGCTTCTGGAATACCTGCTCTTGTATGAGCCAAACTAGCCAATAATTTACCTACAAAGAAATAGACATTAAATTATATGTGCTAGCAAATGGTGTTTATATTATATAGAAAGGTTTTCAGATTATGGTATTTCAGATCTCTTCAGCAGGATTTTGTTTCTAAAACATAAAGACAATGAGGATTTTATAGCCACAGTTCTTTGTATGTCTGTTTCTATGCTTTAGATATGTTCTGACTCATGTAACCTCAGATATAAGTCCAGTATGGGCCCCAGTGTGCAAGCAGACTTCCCTGTTCTATTCATTTAAGTCGAGTGGGAAGCTGAGTATACTTATTCCTTAGTGAAAGTTGTCACTTTCATATGACTGATCTGGGAAGCAGTGAGGCATTTTGGCTCCCATGCATGTAAGGCATAACTCTGTGAGCTGCCTTAGGTCCCACATCAGGGAAAAGGTGGCATATAAATGAGATAAATAATAATAAATAAATTCTTCGTATTACGAGAATTACACTGAATCCTTTCTCCCTGCAAATTCTTTTATGATGGAAAATTATTTTAAAATTGTAACATGCTATAATTCTTGACAGAAAGTTTGGCACACAAAATCAATATATCAACATTTCCATTGGCCTCTAAAAATCTTTCCTGTACAAGAACTTTGTACACATTGGTATCACCAGCTATAACTGGGGCAAGTAAAATGACATACTATCAAACCTACCTGTGGGCATCAGTAAAGCAACTACGTAGTTATGGTACAAGCAGATGTTGCAATGCTGGCCCGGTTTTTCAAAGCCAAACTTGTTAACTCTTAAATATTTTTGCTCTTATTTTGTGTCGGCTGGAATCCTGTATCAGTTTATACTTAAGTAAATACTTACCTAAGTTACTTCTGCTGGCTCAAACCTGACAGAAACATCATTCAACTGTGCTCTGATCATCACCAGAATAGGCCTCCTTCTCCCCACGCAGCTGGTGCCCAGTGAAGTAGACTGAGGGACAAGTTACAATCGTGGCAATAGTGTCAAAATGGTGACTAAGTAATTATTGTGAATACAAAACAGATTGCTACTTAGTCATGATTTTGACACCATTGTCATGATTGCACTTATCCTCCAACCTGCTTTACTTGGTGTGAGCTGTATGGGGAGAAGAAGGACCATTCTGCTGATACCAGAGCATGGTTGAATGATGTCTCCATCAGGCTTGGAGAGGTCAGGCTAGCAGATGTTATTTAGCTAAGTACTTACTTAAGTATAAGCTGATATAGAGTTTCAGGCATCTTTCTTATGTTTTCCCTTTTTATATAGCAGTTTGGAAGTCCAAACTGTGGTATGGGGAAAGGGAATTAAGTCTTTTCTCCAAGCACAATTTCCATGATGAAAATTGACTCCTGTCCAAAAGCCACTATGACACTGCTGCTTTACATTGTCCTTCTCTCCTTGTTTATCCCTACAAAAGCCATGTAAGGTAGGTTTGCCTGAGAGGTAATGACTGGCCCAAGGTCACCCTATAACTATTTTGACCAAGTAGAGATCTGAATGTTGGATCTCATTGTTGCAAATCCAGTACTCTTAACTATTGTTGTTGCTCTCAGACCAGAGCTGAGCTGAAAAGACCACACTGGTTGAAAAAAAAAAGGTAACAGTTAATGTTTAATTTGCATAATATACAAATTGACATACTGTGCAAATCAGGCCACCAATATTGAGAGAACTAAATATGGCAACCCTTTACCATGTAGTGCTAAACGCACATTCATATATTGGAAAGGAAGAGATAGTTGACAGGAAATAGCATGTGTATAGGCGAAGTCTCCTGTATTGTAACCCCAAAGCAGTTTAGGGGCTTCATGGATGCTATTTGAAAAGAAAAAAGGTGAAAGTTTAATGTGACATCTACGCTTGTCTATATCCCATTCAAACCATTAGAGCAGTTTTTTTCTTGACTAATCTCCCTTTCATACTACAGAGGAATAGTTACTTGATGACACTTTAACTGCCATGGCTACATGCTACACAATTCTGGGATTTGTAATTTGGTTAGGGACTTAGAATTCTTCTACCCAGCAATAGCAATAGCATCTGTATTTCTATACTGCTTATCAGCTAAGTGCTCTCTAAGTGGTTTACAATGTGTTAGCTAATTGCCCCCAACAAGCTGGGTACTCTTTTTACCAACCTGCGGAAGGATGGAAGGCTGAGTCAACCTGGAGCCCGGCAGGATCAAACTCACAACCTTGTGGCTGCAGTACTGGCATTTAACCACTGTGCTCACAAAACTGCAAATCCCAGGGTTCTATGGGATGCTACTGTAATTGTGTGATGTGAAAAAGAGCCAATTTATGTCCCTTGCTTTCTATGGGACAAGGGCACAACTAACTTTAGTAGACTAGGGCCTGGGATTTGTCCCTGAGCCAGGACCAAATAAGTTCCATCTTCTTCCTTTTCTTCTTCTTATTTTTGAGAGTAAAAAGAAATCTACAAACTGTCACTTCCTAGAAACAGCATATAATCCCCTTGTACCGTATTAAGACTGTCTACTGTTTTTATATTTTATAACCATATTGCACTGAAAAAAAAGGATTTTCTCCTCTATAGCATTTGTTACCTGTTAGCACAAGAGTGGCTGTCTTTTCTGAACACAGCAAGTCAACCAAAATAGCAACTCCTCTTGCAGACAGACTAACTTGGTCCATATCAACTATAATTCTGGCTAGAACAACAATCTGAAATTGAAGATAGATTTTGACACAACATATCAGTTGTATGCCTTATACATGGCACTTTTTGTCATTTTCTACTTTTCACAATATGGGGATCTAATTGGTCCCAGGGGCTATTCTGCAAAATTATACAAAAGTAATTTTATAAGTCCCAGCAGGACTTACTTCTGCAGACATGCACAAGATTGCGCTGTAAGGTTTGCATGTAATGCCATTCATCTGCCAGCAGAATGGCAACTGTGGTCTAAAGTACAAGTTGAACAATTCTTTCGATTCTTCAGAATATTCTACAATCTTTGTGAATGTTGCCAGTTTTACCCTATTGAGCCAACTGTACTTCTACAGAAAATGTTAGCCCTGATGAAATCACACTTGGCTTCATTTTTTTTAAAGAGAACAGATAATTAAAAAAAAAAATTCCTTGACAAAAGCCATCTGACTGACAAGGGTAAAAAAGTCTTATTGGAATTATCCCGTTACACACACACAAAAGGTCCATGTGCATAAAGGAAGTGCTTCCCCATGCAAGTGCAGGGTGAGTGTAAGGGTACTAATGTCCTCTGGATGTCAGCCACTCTGAATGATTCTTTGGAGTTTCGTCCCCCTTAGAGGGAGCAAGAAGAGCTACTGATGGAAAGGGGAGTCTGAAAAGAAAAGCCTGTAAGTCCATGTGTCAGATTGGTTCTTCTTCGTGGTCTCTGTGCCTCACACGATGGGAATCTTCGCGCATGAGCAGTAGCTTTTCGGAAAGTTCCAGAGCTGAGCAGCTTGGCGGGAACCCTTCCCCCATCCGGTACTGAGCATGCTCAGTCCCACCAAGCTAACGGTCTCTCCTCAGTTTCTTTTTGTCTGCCGAGCTGTTAGCAGGACCGAAGGCTTCCTCACTGAGCAGTTCCTTGAATTCTTGGTCTTTTCTTCATCTTTTCGTTCATTTTCTCATCTTTTACAACAAAAACTGTAAGAACTCTTCCCCCTTCTTATGTTATCTTTGTTTAAGTTGTGTGTGTCTTGAGGCTGCAAGGTCTCCCGTTCTGACGCCCACCCCGCGTGTTTGTTCTGCCTCGGGGAGGGTCATAACGTTCGGGCCTGCCCTATTTGTAAGGACTTCATCTCCCAGACTCTTAAGAATAGAGCCTCTCGGTTGAAATCCTACTGTTGGGAGAAAGCCCTTCACATTAAATAGCAGGCATCTTCAAATACCGCTCTTTCTGCCATGTAGGTATCGACGCCCTCCACGATGTCCTTACTTCGGCTCCGAAGTTATCAGTAACCTCCGGTCCCTTGGTATCGACAGCCTCGGTACTGGTACCGACTCCAACCTCATTGACCTTGCCACCGATTTCTTCTCTAGCAAAGATTCCGAAGCTCTCCAGTATGTCTACTGTACCATCTGCCACTGGAGATGCCACTTCGACCTCACAACAAGCTCGCAAGGTCCCTACTTTGGCTGAGTGTAAACGCACCTTGTCGCACCATTCTTCTGTTTCCTCTAACAAGGAAAAGAAGAAAAAGAGGAAGGAGAAGCACCACTCTCCTTCTCTCGCTACCCGTCCGTCAGCTAATCGACTTTCCTCTCTCGGTCCCTTGCTGACGCCTCCTCCGACGCAACCTGCAATGTCCACTGTCGAGGAGGAAGATGTTCCAGCCCTTTTGCCTGTGCGGGATGCTGCCCAGCTCCCGGTGCTGTCGGTCCCAGCTGCTGTGGCTCTTGCTTCCGACTTGGACTGTCAATCCTCACCACTGGCCTCTTTGCCTGTGACCTCTGGCCAGTCCGGAGATGGCTGCTTACAAACTCCACTCGCCCCAACTCTCTCTCCTGGCCGTCCCGAGTTCAACCATCCACTTGCTTTGGATGCTCCTCAAGCTGTTTCCCAAGACTGGCCTTGACTCAGCATGGCCTGCTCTCTGGGACGTAGCAAAAGAGGTAGATCCCCACGTCGTCGAGACTATCGCCGTCACACTGCTTAGGAGCCTTTGTCGGTGAAAGTGGATTTGGCTTTTTCCTCGGCCTCCTATATCGCCAGGTATGGCCACGAACACCTCTGGAGAGAGCAGCCGGGCTCCTACCACTCATATTCGCTGGCTTACCATGACTGGTACCATCCCAATGTTCGTCGTTGGTCTCCTTACCCCCCTTGACGTTCACGCTCTCCATCACGATCTCCTTCAGGGTCTCGTTACCGATGCTCCCCTCGGTATTGCTACTCCAGATCCAGTTCTCGGTCCTGATTGGCTTACTACCGCCGTTCACCATCCCGGTCTTGCCACCGGTCCCCAGACCCATCACCTCATCATTGGGCCATTTCACCTCCTCCTTGGGTGACAGCGACGGTGTCACGGTCCCCACTGGATACTCTCCCTCCATCTACTCTGCCAACATCTCTGTTGGCCTCATCGACACAGTCTGTTGTTGCACTGATCCTGACCATACTACCCATTTCGTCGGCATTGACCTCGGTACCGATTCGCATCCCAGCCTTGATACCAGTGCAAATTCCAGTCTCACTACCAGCCCTGGCTGTTCTACTGGCCTCTGCTCCTGCTCCGTCTACTGTTCTTCCTGCGGCGGGACCCGCCCCACATCGTTGTTCTCAATCGCCTCACTCATTGTCTCCTTCTTTTGCTTCTTATGATTCTGACAGTGATTCTACAGATTCCAGACCTCAATCTCATACCTCCCCGCCTTTAGCGTTTGTGGACCTGTCTCCTGATTCTGCTCCTGAGGATGTGAAGCAGTTCTTTGACATCTTGGTCCGGATGGCCATTGCCTTGGGCCTCGACATCTCTGGACCTGCTCCTACTGTACAGGACCTGGTTTTCCATTATGTCAATACTTGTGCCCCATCGACGGCTCCAATTCCATATTTGCCTGTCCTGCAGGAGGTCTTGAAGCACCCGTGGGCCCAGCCGACATTGCTTCAACCAATCCCTCACCGCCTGGAGCATCTCTACCGTACGCAGAAGAAGGACGTCGATTTCCTATTCAATCATCTGACTCCAAATTCGATTGTTGTTGAGTTGTCCCAAACAAAAGGGGGCAAAAGGACCCACACGACCCCACCTGATCGAGAGGGTCGCCATTTGGATGTCTTCGGCCATTGCTTTTACTCTGCTTCCTTGTTGATTGCCAGGATCTCTAACACTCAAGCTTGCCTGGCGGCCTATCAACGCAATATCTGGGATAGGTTTTTTCCCATCCTCTCCCACCTGCTGGACGATCACAGGGCCACTGCTGTTCAATATTTTAATGAGTCTGTGGCCCTTTCGAGCAAGCAGATTTTGTCCTCCCGACATGCTGTTGAGGGTGCGGCGCACGTGATGGTCGGTGCGATCGCTCTCCACTGCTTCGCTTGGCTCCGGTCCGCTGGTTTAACCGAAGATAGCAGGAAACGCATCGAGGACCTGCCCTTTGACGGTCAAGGGCTGTTCTATGCCACTACAGATGAGGCGATGGACCAACTTGTGAAAGCTCGTTTGACAGCTAAAAAGATGGGCCTTCATCCATTAACCCAGCCTAGAAGGCCACCTTCATCACGTTCCTCCTGGAGGCGCCCTTCCTACTCTTACAGGTCGCACTTTCCTCGCCACTCATCTCTACAATCGTCCTTACCGGCCTCTTCCTGCCGTTCTTTTCGACGTCGTCAACTGTCTTCCAAGAAATCCTCCCCGACTGCCAAATCTCGTTTTTGATTCCCCTTGCAGGTCGCCACCTCTGCCCCTCTTCCGTCTACTCAACCGCTTCTCCAGAACCACAGGACCAGCCTGCCACCTCAACATCTGGCGCAACATCACTTCGGACTCTTGGGGTTTGACCATAGTTCGTCTTGGTTACGCCATCGAGTTTCGAAGTACTCCTCCTCTCGGCATCTTCTACTCCACCCCTGCCAGTCCAGCCCTCCTCGAAGAGGTAGACAGCCTCCTTCTCAAAGGGGCCATAGAGTGGCTTCTGCCCTCAGCCAAATCCACAGGCTTCTTCTCCCAGTACTTCACAGTACCCAGATCGGATGGCACACTCCGACCCATCCTAGATCTCAGCAGGGTGAACTCCTTCATTTCCTCAGAAGTTCAAGATGGGCACCTTGTCCTCGATCCTACCTTTTCTGAGGTGCTGGGACTGGTTTGCATCCATCGATCTACAAGATGCCTACTTCCACATTTCGGTTCGCCCTCAGCACAGGAGGTACTTCTGATTTGCGGTCGACGGCGTGTGCTACTAATACAAGGTCCTCCCCTTCAGCCTGTCCACCACCACCCCGGTCTTCACAAAGTGCCTAGCCCCTGTGGTGTCTTACCTCCGCATGAAGAATGTTCTGGTGTACCCCTATTTGGATGACTGGCTCCTGGTGGTGTCTTGCAAACAAAAGCTGTACGAGGACATCCATATTGCCCTCTCCCTCCTTTCCGATCTCGGACTCAGGGTGAACCCCAAGAAGTCCCACCTGGAGCCCTCGCATGTCCTGGATTTCATCAGGGCTACCCTCGACTCCACTCGTGCCAGTGCCTTCTTACCTCTAAGGCATGCATGGACTCTGTGACAGGCTGTGGCTGCCGTCCTGCGCAATCCATCTGTTTCGGCCTGCAACGTTCAACAGCTTCTAGGCTACATGGCTGCGACGACAGCGGTCACCTATTCGTCCCACCTTCATGCTCGTCCTCTCCAGTACTGGTTTCTCCGATGTTTTGACCCTCTCCCCGATGATTAATGATGTGTTCTCTGGGTGCCTTGTCCAGTACGGGATTCCCTTCATTGGTGGCTCTCTCCAAGCCATCTCTTGTCAGGAATGCCGTTTCTAGAGTGCCGTCCAACACTCACTATCATGACCGATGTGTCTGTCCTGGGCTGGGGAGCTCACTGTCACGGTTGCGCAGTCCAAGGCCATTGGGCCAGCCTGGAGTTGCATCTCCATATCAACGCGTTGGAGCTCTTGGCAATCTTCAAAGCACTTCGGGCTTTTCGGAACCTTGTTGTCAGATGGACTGTCCAGATCCTATCAGACAATACGACAGCTGTCTGTTGTGTGGACCAACAGGGAGGCACACACTCTTCCACTCTGCTCCATCTGGCTCTACGCATCTGGGACTGGTGGATTCCGCTATGTGTACACCCCGTCGCGGTCCACCTCACGGGACGGGAAAATGTGACAGTGGACACGCTGAGCAGGGACACAGTACGTCATCACGAATGATCCCTGTCCAAAGCCGCCTTTTGGCGGATAGTGTCCCATTGGGGCACTCCAACCGTCGACCTCTTTGCGACCTGCCACAACAGGAAGTGTCCTCGCTATTGCTCGAGAGCTGGCCTGGGCCCCAGCTCTCTCAGCGATGCGCTCCAGTTTCCTTGGAACAGAGAGTTCCTTTACATCTTCCCACCGTTTCGTCTTCTGGGTCGAGTGGTGGTGAAGATTGCGACAGACAAGGCAGACACCATCCTTGTCTCCCCCTTCTGGCTGAGGCAACATTGGTTTGGCCTCCTCCTTGCTATGGTGCAGGGCCACACCATGAAGCTCCAGAATGTGTTGGACCTCCTCTCTCATTCGGGAGGTCAGGTACTGCACCCGGACCTCCTTCTTCTCCGCCTGCACACTTGGAAGATAACGTTCTAGACTCCCCCACTATCCAAGCTGTCCTCATGGCTGTGAGGAAGGAGTCTACTCGTAGATCCTATGAGTATAAATGGAAGAAGTTTGTGGCCTCTGCCATCTCCCGTAATGAGCCTGCTTCTCCGACCTCCCTGTCTATGGTGCTTCATTTTCTCTTGACGTTACGGGATCAGGGCCTCGCCTTCTCCTCTCTGAAAGTTTATCTCTCTGCACTAGTGGCCTATCAGCCACGGGGTTCTCCCTCTTCTGCCCTTTTCCAGAATGCTACAGTGAAGCAATTCCTCAAGGGCCTGCAACACCTCTATCCTCCTGTCACTCCACTGCTTCCTCCATGGTCTCTGTTGCTTGTCCTTTCCCAACTCATGCGCCATCACTTTGAACCGATGGCCACGTCTGATGACCGCCTCCTAATTATGAAGACAGCATTCTTGGTCGCTGTCACTTCAGCCAGGAGAACTAACTGCGTTGCATTATGATGAGCTGTTCCTGGTGTTCCATGGGGACAAGGTGGTCCTGTGTCCCGACCTGTCTTTTCTTCCCAAAGTAGTCTCCAATTTCCGTATAAATCAAGACTTGATTCTGCCTACTTTCTATCCAGACCCTGCATCGCCCCTCGAGCGCTCTCTTCGTTCGATGTGCACCGTGCCCTCGCCTTTTACCTTCAGCGGACCTCCACCCTCCGTCAGATGCCCCACCTTTTTGTGTGCTACAGTGGGCATTGGAAAGGTCATAGAATCTCCTCTCAATGTTTTTCCAAATGGGTTGCCCAGACAATTCACCTTGCCTATGAACTTGCCAGGCAACCTCCCCGGCTGTGGTTCGGGCCCATTCTACCAGCAGCAGCCCTTCTCAGAGGAGTTGACCTACAAGGAACTTTGCCGTGTGGCTACATGGTTGCAGCCTTCAACCTTCATCTGCCACTACCGCCTTGACTGTGGGGCCCGGCATGACACCCACTTCGGCCATGCAGTGCTGTCTTCTATTCTCTAGGACCTGACCCGCTGTCCAATGGTAAGCTACTCAGTCTCCCATTGTGTGAGGCACTGAGACCACGAAGAAGAAGAACAGGTTGTTTACCTGTAACTGTGGTTCTTCGAGTGGTCATCTGTGCCCTCACACACACCCGCCCAGCCTCCCCAGTTTCAGATCTTGCTTTGGCGGACTTCGAAACTGAGGAGAGTCCGTTAGCTTGGCGGGACTGAGCATGCTCAGTACCGGATGGGGGAGGGGTTCCTACCAAGCTGCTCAGCTCTGGAACTTTCCGAAAAGCTACTGCGCATGCGTGAAGATTCCCATTGTGTGAGGGCACAGATGACCACTCGAAGAACCACAGTTATAGGTAAGCAACCTGTTCATCTCTGTACTTCGGCAAGAAGACAGAGGTGTAACCCCCAAAGAGTTCTTGATGGCAAACTCTCTGTTTCTGAAAATGCCCTATTCATGTTTTTGCAAACACACCTTCTGCATAAACGATAACAGTAATCCCTCATTTTGTACCTGAAAGGCTGCCATTGCTCTGTCCATCTCTACATCTGATATCAGAAAAGGTTCAAATATAGATACTGATATTGGTCCAGTCTCTAAGATCAGTAACTGTTGGGTAGGATTATTGTAAGCAAAAAAAGCTATAGCATATCCTGCTCGTAAACAGATGTCCTTTAAACAATCAGAGAAACAGAGAAATACGTTAATTTGCTTGACATTTAAACAAAGAAGTATTTTTTAAGCACACAAAGTATTTCCTTACCTTGGGATAACTATGTTAATTGTTGCAGCAATAATATTAGAGTCATGTGGTACCTCAAGGCAGGGCAACTTGGGGAGGCAAGGGGCTGCATCCTCACAAAAAAAACACAGTTTCTGTCCCTCTTAAATGCCTCCCAACACCCTCCAGGGGTTGTGGGATCATTCTTAACAGGCCATTTTAGGTCCAGGAGAGGCATTTTTTCAAAATAGGAAGTGACCAGAAGTCATTTCTGGTTTACTTCCGTTTTTTTAAAAAGGCATTTTCTGGGCCCAGAAGGGTTTCAAAATAGCAAAAATGCCCCTCATGCCCTAAAGCAGGCATTTGGGGGCAATTTTTTGCCTCCTGGCAGACCCTGAGGGCCATAGAATGGCCCAGGGAAGGCTGCATGTTGCCCATGGGCTACACTTTACCCACGTTTGCCTGAAAGACTAAGGATTGTATCCAGTACCTTTAATCTGCCAACAACATGGAAAATGCTAGTCCAAAGTGATCCTTCCTTCCATGCACACCAAAGTTCCCTGTGCATGCCAATATTTGCTCTGGAAATTTGGTGGAGTTTCTGGTATATTTTTGCAACTGCGCAGTCAAAAGGGGAAAGAGCAAGGGGGCAGTCCTACAGCATGAACACTAGTTGCTTTGCATGACATTGGATATCTACTAAAATATCTACTGCAGTATAATTGCTTGGGTGAGTGTGTGTGTACACACACATTTTAAAAAGGGAGATGAACTTGAGATTTTAAAAAAAACACAATGAGGCCAAAAGATCAAGAAATGTAAGATTATGATGCACAATCCCAGATACCACTGTGAGCTAATTTCACATTTCATTTGAGTAGTGAGAACAACTCTGTGCATACATCCCTTTGCATGAGAGCAGAGAACAGTGGTGGAGCTCTTATGGTGGGTTTGCCATGCAAACATGTTTCTACACTTGCTCATCACTTGTGAAACACAGTGAAAGGTCCTTCCAGAACTATGATGTATGAGAAACAGCTCAGTAAAAGTGTGCATGTAAGGGTCCCTCCCATTAGTTGCATTTTGTGTTGATTTATCACAGTCTTTAAGAAAAAAGATGTTCCCTCTCAGTAGTGCTGCAAGTGTCAATCATTTCCCTGGGTGCATATATCAGGAAGCCAATGTGAGCAATGCGGCTCAAAAGGCAGCAACCATGGGTCCTTTAAGACTCTCTCCTCTAGCATGAGAATGCTTGGCAAGATGGATTGACCTACTATTTCATAATACCTTTCTGTTCATGGTGACTCTGTGCATTAGGCATATTCCCTACATCAGTCTTTCAGCAATTTAGAGAACACTGGAGTAGACTGAACTTCAGATTACCTCTCTTAGCATTTCTTATACTGTGTTCTACAAAGCTGCTCTAATCTCAAGATCCTTGGATGTGTGCTGCCCCCCACTTTTTTTTTTGGTAAGAGAAGGAGCCAATACGTGGAAGGGAATATGGAAACAGATCCCACACTTAAATAAAGGAGGAAATGCTGGGAATAGCATTTGCTTCCATGACAGAGCACATGCATTTGTTTCTGAGTTCACAGAAGAAATACCAATAGTATTAATATGTCTTATCTTACATTGGCACTATTACATACTGCAACAAAGCCAGTACCTTATCTGGTGCATACAGAAGCCTAAGGACATCAGAATAATTAAAGCCTTCCTTCTCTTGCAAAACGTGCTGCAGGTTGCTGTTCTTTAGAACAATGCAAGCCAAAGAAAATGCAACTTCAACCTAGACATTAGGGGGGAAGGAAATATATTTTTATTTTTTTGTATAAAGGGAGAATATATAGTGTACCTGTGTGTATATGTGTGTGTGGTCAATAAAGCAACTGAACAGCATTTGTTTTCAGATAAACCTGGATTCTACCATAAAACTGAAATAGATTTAATAAAGTTAATGAAAACACATATTTACATAAACCACCAGAGGCTTCAGCTGCTGCCTCCCTCAGTTATGTCTGTAGGTATGGGAGTGATAAACCACATCCACGGTCACATAGGAACATGGGGGTGGGGGGGCAATTTGCCCCGGGTAGCAATGTTTCTGGGGCATCCCGACCCGTAGCCATGCCCCCGCACGCCCTGGCCATGCCCCCATGCACTGTGGCCACGCCCCTGACAGTGGCCACGCCCCTTGCACTGTAGCCCCCCCACTCGCACCCCCCTCTACACACTCCAAGCTCCACCACTGCACATCCAGCTATAGAATTCTATATGATTATATTATAATAAAATAATAACAAAACAAACACTATATATATAACTTTATGTTAAACTAACTATTTTCTATGCAGTTATAGAATTCTTGTCTTCTATAGTATTCAAAGACATAGCCATGTTAGTCTGTGTCAGTATGCAAAAGAATCTTGTAGCACCTTTGAGACTGAGAGAAAGAAGTTTATAGGATAAGGTTTTGTAGATCAGTTGCATCCGATGAAGCAGATCCAGTCTATGAAAGGTTATGCGACAAATGTCTTTTTCTCAATCTCAGAAGGTGCTACAAGATCTATTTTATATAGTTATAGTTGCTGTGGTCATCACCATCATCGTGGTTATCATTTATTTATACAGCAACATCATGCTACATGGTGCTTTACAAGTAAAATTAAAACAGTCCCCTGCCCTCAGGCTCACAGTCTAATTAAAACACGACGCAAAAGGAGAAGGAGATGGCAGTGTGGAAAGGGATTAATTGAGGCTCAAAAAAAAAAAAGAAAAAATCCAGATGACAGCCTTCTCTGTTTTCCTGAAAACCGATACTGGTAACTAGGAACGTGCAAAATGTATATTAGTTTGTATAGGGCAGACTGCTAATAATGGTCCCCACGCTCTCTCAGAAAGAGAGAAACCTAGGTGTTTCTTGCACCTTCTGTTTCAGCAGTTTTGGCAAGTGGACTACATAAGTCCTGCTCTTACCAAAGCTATTGGCCGTGCTAGTTGGGGGAGACTACCTACAAAGTTCTTTGAGCCTAAAACTTAAAACCCACCTTTATCTGAAGAGAAGAATGAGTTTTAAGTAAATGAACCAGTATTGGTAAGGCCCCTTCATCCACAACATTCTCTTGACTGACTGGATTGCTTATATTGGCTTCACCTGCGAAGTACAAGAATCATATACGGAGACCCACAGAAGGAATGAAAACATATAAAAGGGGTGGGGGAGAAGGAATTTAACACTGGCACAAGAAAATATATAACTGTAAAAACGTTATGCTTTTTGCTTTCAGATGAGCTTATTTTCCAAATTGCTAACAGTGAAGAGAGAAGGTAAAAATAAAATGGGCTTGTGCACTTTGAGCTGAAAAACTAGATGTATTTCATTTCCAGGTATAACAAATACTTTGGCCTTGACTAAATGAGGAGTTAGAAACAAATAAAAAGCAGAACTTTGTAAGAATAGAATTTGAAGTTGTAATTGTGTTTTTAATCCCCAGTGGAGAGGGAACTTTTAGAATTTTGTTCTCCCTAGCAATTTAAGAACTATGTACTATTTATTTTTTGCTGCTGGTTTTATTATGTGCTGCAGTGTATTGATCCATTGCTGCTGTTTTAATCCTTGTAGTATTAAGTTCTAATTACTGTATTATAAATACTCATGATTTTATTACTGTTCAGATGGGTTCATGTTCACGCTTGTGTGTGTGTGTGTATACCCCACCCATACAATTTCAATTACCTGGCCAATTAAAGCTGTAACAGATAAACAAACAAAAGAAAAGTGTAAAGGGGATTTAGTGAATTGCTCAGCCACAAGTATGTGAGTCGTATTTATAGTGCCTTCCAAGGTTAGGAATCAGCTCAAATGAAGCAATTTTTGTTGTTTAGAGCGCGAATGGGCAGAAGCCAGATGGGATTTATTGGTAGATCTCTGGAAGGTTACCAGCAGACTGGCAAAGATTTCTGGTTCTCACTTGTTCAACAGTAGTAATAACAAAATTATTCTCTTTCCAGGCACAATAATTCTGTAGAAATCAAAATAGCTTGAGTGATTGGGAGTGGTCTTCCTGTGTGGGGGAGGACAATCACCTCTGTAAAATTCCAATTTGTTGTTGTTGTTGTTGTTGTGCCTTCAGATTGACTCTCACTTATGCTGTTTCTATCATAGGGTTTTCTTGGCAAGACCTGTTCAGAGGAGGTTGTCCCCTCTAAGGTTGAGATAGTGTGACTTCCCAAGATCACTCAGTGGGTTTTCATGCCTGAGTGGAGATTCAGACCCTGGTTGCCCAAAGGCCTAGTCCAACAGTCAAACCACTACATTATATTGGCTCTCTCTCATACTAATTTCTTGGCTTCAACTCCATTAATTCTAAGAGCAGTCGATTCTCTGGACTGATAGGAGGAGCAATCAACAAACTCTTAGGTTATTTATTCCCCATGTGCCAGCTAACTAGGCGGGAGTCCAAAATTATATACAGTTAGATCTGTTGACTCCCTTCCCTTGGTTGCCAGTTTTTTATTTCTTGCCTTGCCAGCTAGATGTATCTTCCCATAGCTTGCTTTAAAATGCTTAAAATTAGAAAAGGCAGTTAGAAAATGGAGGGAAATGTTTAAAAATGCAAGATAATGGAGGTCAAGGTGGACAAAGGGGATACAGCTTCTGTCGAAGACAAAAAGGAAAAGCAAGCTGCACTAGACCTGGTAATAGAGACAAGCTCACTGACTGCTCCTCAGGAGATCATGGCTCCAGGAATTAATAAGAATATTCAGTCCCAAAGTCCTCTACCCAGCCTGTCTCTGGTGATAAGGAAGAGGCAACTTAAAGGAGAACTTTTTATAACATTGGGTGAGAGTGAGCCATTGAAAAAGAAATAAGATAAAGAGAAACAAGAGGATTTAATTAGAGAAAGAAGTTAAGAAGTGTAAAAAGCATAAAGAGAATAATGCAGTTATAAACTCTGAGTTTCCTTGTGGACCACTGTCAGCAACTCAAAGTTCTGAGCATGAGAAGCTTCTAGTAACCAATTCAGGCCACCATGCTGGAAACACAGATTCTAAGGTAGGAACAGTGACAAACAAGTGAATTTGATTGGTCAGTCAAACGTAGCCACTGTGGAGTCACAGTGCTTGACTGACAACACAGAAAGGAGTCAGTTCAGGAGAATGAAATGTTTGGAAACATTCCATTTAGCTTATTTAAAGATACTGATATTGAGCATGCAGCAACTAGAGCAGTCAGCAATAGTCAGCCCATCTGTGAGTAATAATGTTGTTACCCTGATTCCTGGGGGTCCCGGGAGGGACACCTAAATGCGCTCTCAATTTTATAAGTCGGGGAAGTTAGCCAAGAGCACAGCCTAGCAATACGAGAGGCAGGGTAACTTAGCGAGATCTTGAACCCTATGTTTACGGGGGCAGGCCGAGTCAAGGAGCGCACAGAAGTTGAAACAATAAATGTGGTTTTATTAAAACACGATCAAACAGTGTATGCAGCACACTCACACAGATAACTAAAGAAATAAAGGTTGGAGTGGGATAGAGGGATTTTTAGAAGAGTTGTTGGTTTGGGTGCTACTTCACCTGTCCTGAAGCCCGGTTGGAAGTGGGGAAGCTGGGGAGCATGGATCTCAGCACGTGGGGCTGAGGGGAAGGCTTGCTGGACAAAGCGACAGCAAGGCGGGATGGAAGCCAAGAGCGATCCAAGGAAGCGCTCAAAGTCAGGGGTTCTTATACGGAAAATTGTGACCGCAGACTAGTTCGTACTTGGGGAAAACAATGAGTTTGGGGCTGGAGACAAAGCCTCCGAAAGGTCAGAATTTGACTGATTGAGTTATAGCCAAATTGTCAATAGGATAGCCAGTATGCAAACGCGGAGTGCTTGAGCGTTGTATAGTCAGATCATCAAGCTGCCAGCGTGGGGCAGAGGATCTTTTGAAAGTTGCGTGCATACATAACGGAGGTACTTGCCTTGAGGTCTCCTAAAGCTGCGAGTTGGCTATTTCTGGCCTGCCTGTATTGTGTTGGAATATTACGGCGATTATTGGCCGAGGCTGTATGCGTGCTTGTCCGGGGGCCTCGCAAGCATGTGGAGGGGAATGGGTACGTGAGGCCGAATTACTGATATCAATAGATATCTTTTTATATCCCCCAAGCTCGGGCTAGCCAGGGCAGTAACAATGTCATTTCAGAACAGCACACTTATACTTCTGATATTCAACTCATGACTAAAGAGGCAGTGAATGGCGAAATTAATTTTATTTTTAAGCCAAACAATGAATTTGCTTTGAGCACAATGAACCAGCCAGCGAATTTAAATACAGTGAATTATAACATGATGAGATACTTATTACAAATGAATTCAAAGAACATGATTCATTCAAATAATGTATTCATATGAATTATTAAATACGGAAATATTTAATGCAACTCCAGCCACTGAAGCAGAAAGTAGCCAAGTGCAATTAAATCAGCACAGACAAGAAAACAGGAAGTGAAATGGTAATAAAGAGCATAACAGGAAGAAAACAACAGCTTCTGCAAAGTAAGTCAATATTGAAGGAAGTGAACAAAGAAGAGAAAACATATTGATGAAGATGTCATTGATGAATTAGAGATAGAGAAAGATATGGGGAGGAAGCAGATAAAGTGCATCAGATATATTAAAGTAGTATAGAGGAGGATTACTCAGATGCGTGGAGGGCAACAAATAAGCTATTTATAGTTGAAGAGTTTACAGCCTTATTGAAAAGAGTAATTCCAACTTTAGGTTTACATGAAGATCAGAGTCGAATAGATAAGGAAACTGGCAATGCTGTTCAAAGAGTGGCAGCAGTTCTAAAGAGACCATTACCAAAATCAGTAGAAGTCCCATTACCTGGCAAGTTCAGGGAAGTAGTGGATTTATAATGGAAGACCCCATTAAATACTCAGAAACTAGTAAGTTATAATCAGAAACTATATTTATTAAAAAAAAAAAAAAAAGATATCGCATTCCCCAAAGTCACCCTAGTGGATGGGCCTGTCACAGCACGTATTGGGGGGCACTGTTCTACAAGAAAGCAACACAAAGTTGAAGTAAGTGGATAAACACAGGGTTGAAGCAGCACTGAAGAAGGCTCATGATGCTTCAGCCTTAATGTTTAGCAGAGTGACTGTACTCTGGGTGAAGGATATTATAGACTCCCAGGAGAACAGTGGACATAATTTGCATAAGGCCTTTAGTAAAACTCAGGGGGTCTTACAATATATTGCTGATGCAAGGCATGGTTCTGTTGCTTTTGCTGCCAGAAGTATTATAGCTCTCACAATAGCAGGCAGATACCTTTGGCTGAATCATTGGGAAGCAGATCAGAAATTGAGGAACAATTTGGCATATCTGCCATTTAGAGGGAGACTCTTTTTTTTGAGAGAGAAAGCATTGGAAAGATTTTATAAGAAAACAAAGATACAAAACAAGTGAGTTTGTTATGCAAAAGAAAAAGTCAGAGAAGATGCTTACTTGGTAATGCTTACTCTTCCTTTTGAGGAGGAAGAAATTTTGACAGGCAGAATGACTTTAGTGGATCCAAGGCTATAGAACTAAACTGGCAAGTGAGGGAAGAGAGTCAATGGATCTAAGAATTTTTGACTCCTGCTTAGTCAGCTGGCATGTGGAGAATAACTCAAGACTATGCGGATTGCTCCTCCTATCATCCAAGAATGACCATTCACAGTGGGTACCTACCTCTCATTTGCACCAGGCTCAAGCTAGTGGATCTTGGGGGTTCCAGATAAAAAAAACAGCAGAGCCAACAAACCTGAATTACCGCTTCTGAATTCGAACAGCTTTCTCCAAACTGGTATCCTCTCGATCTCTGGACTAAAAATTCTGTCATCCCTAGCAACTGGCCATGGTGTTTGGGGCCAGTGAGAATTGTAGTCCAAAATATCTGGATGTATCACAGTGAGGAAGAGTCGGTCAGAGGAAATGTTTTTGAAGCTTCATAATGTGCTCAGACAACAGGACAGTAAGGTTAGTAGTTACATGTTGTTTTGAGCTGAAATGTTTGTAATTATTTTAAATCAAAGACAACTAGAAAATAAAAGATTACAAACCAACACATATGGTCCCCAAGGCTCTGATGATACTGAGCAGCGTGCCCTCTGCTATCCTTCCACTTCTTAATAGGCGGACCAAAGGGGCAATTCCATTTCCTTCACATATTTGATTCTGGTGGATCTCACTGTCCTTGCTAAGAGCGATGACGGCTTCGCCTCCTTTCAAAGCAACCAAAATAATACAGGTGTTTCAAAACCTTTGGCACCTTGATTTGTATGTATCTATACACAGCTGCGTGCATTCAGGCTTTTTTTTTCTTTTAAAAAAAGATGACTTACCAACACATTGCATTCTATCAGATGGAGATAGAAGCATATCTATAATAAGGTTGTATCCAATCTGTTCTGCCATGAATTTTTGCTGCTTCAAGGTTTGCCCTGCTAGTGCCCAGAGTGTTGCAGCCCCTTGTTCTTTAACTTTCAAGTGAAAGGCCTAAAATGAGACAAAAAAAATTTCCTCATAGTATTTCAGGACTGACATAACCAAGCAATAAAAGAGAGGTTGCAATCTCAAGTAGACCCTTAAATGAGTTAGTCTAATTGAACTTGGTAGGATTTGCTTTTCTTGGTGAACATGCTTATGAATGCTTAGGATCAGGTTATGAAGTTCTCCAGTGATTCCAAATTACGTACTACTAAATTATTATACGAATGTGTAACACATTCCAAAGAAGAAAAATCAAATACTTGCCTTCAGGAGCTTTAAAAGGAATTTTGTCACAGACTTGGCTAGAAACCTCATCTGAATATAACTGTTCTTTTCACAGAGGGCCTCAATTGCCATTGCTCCTTTCACCTGGACGCTGATTTTCCTTCCTCTGAGGAGCTCAACCAGAGGGTCAATGACATGTGCCTCAACAATGGCATTCTGCATCTTAAAATTCCCACGAGCAAGTTCAGCAATTGCTGCTGAAGCCACTGCCAATAGCACATCTATATGCAGAAAAAGTAATAAAATAATGAAAGCCAGACACATTAATGAAGTGATAAACAGTGGAAACAGTAATAATGATGATGGCACATCTGTCACTTTATGTTTATTGTGCGGTTCACAGATTTGTTTTCGTAATACAATGGGCCCTCTGGAACTGCAGGGGTTTGATTCCAGGACTTCCCTGTGGATGCCAAAAATGTGAATGATCGTGTCCTATATTATTAAATGGCAGTGAAATGTGCACAGACACTTCAACACATTTGCATTCATGCCTCTGCTATTTTATGTATAGGACATGATGATCCATGGTAGGTTGAAATTGCAAATCTGGAGGCTGCAGATTCAGAGGGTTCACTCTCTGCTGACTTGATTAATGTTCCCTTAATAACAGCCTTAAATCTAATTTACTATTTTCTACTATATCTATACAGTTTTATAAACAGTAATTAATACTTTCAATTTGTCCCAAATTGAAAGAAAGAGAAAGAGAGAGAGAGAAGGAAAAGACAATTTGAATTGTGGCAATGGTACAAATGTGAATACAAAACAATTACAAGATGGTAAGTCCAGATTATAACAGCATAACTGCCTAACAGGATACCTATTCAGGGGTAGCTGTCTTGGCCATACAGCAAGATACAACAAATCCAAAATCCACAAAGCAATGATGCCAACTAAAAAAACTGAAATACATCATGCAAGCTTTTGAAGCTCCATTGGCATCATCAGGCAAAGGTGTTAAAAATTATACACAAGAAGAGGAAAAAAAAGACAAAGAGTCACAAACATCTTGTCATTTAAGATGATGCAGAGAGATATCAGTGTAGGAAGAGGCCACTGTCTTTGGCCATGTGGGAACTGGGACAAAAGGCATAAAATTGAGGCAATAAAATTTTAATTCCGTTAGCAAGAGAAAAAGTAACTTCTCTTGAGAGCCAGACTGTTTCTTTCCTGGGTGAGACCATCCACCTCTTTCTTAGGCTGAGAACACTGAACATTGGCCTCTGCCTGCATTGATGTCACCCCAGACCATCTTAACTGACAACAAAAGGATTATCTTAAGACAAAATGTAGGCATGTAATTCTATCATATTGTTTTTCTTCTTCTGTATGATTTTTAACAATTTTGCCCTACAAAGAAGCCAGTGGAGCTTTGAAAGGTTGTATTATGTATTTCTTGCTTCTCAGCTGGCCCAATAAACATAGTACTGTTTCGTGGATTTTGGAATTTGTTGTATTTTGCCTAACCATTATTTTTAAAAGACAATTTCTAGAATGCAGATTTAATTGATCTTAATTTTGAGTCTACACTTAATCATATGTTATCATTGGTTTTGTTCTGTGCCTTCAAGTCGTTTCCAACTTAAAGTGACCCTAAGGTGACCCTAAGGTCATGGGGTTTTCTTGGGCTAAGTATGTGTGGTGTGCTCAAGGTCACCCCGTGGTTTCCATGGTCAAGTGGGAAATCGAACTCTAGTCTCCAGGGTCATAGTCCAACACTCAGACTGCTATATCACACTGGTTCTATGTTATCATTACATGTTTTCAAGTTGAAAACATGTGACAGTGACCCTATCATGGGGTTTTCTTGGCAAATTCATTCAGAGGAGGTTTGCTGTTGATTTCATCTCAGACTGAGAAAGTGGGACTTGCCCAAGGCCACCCAGTTGGTTTTCATGGTTGTGGAGTGATTCAAACCCTGCTGTCCTGGAGTCCTATTCCAACACTTAAGCCACTGCACACTTTAGAAATAAAATGTCAGCTACCTGTATTGCTCCAGAAATAAACTGTCTACAGCTTACCAAACAGCAACTTATTCAGTGTCTTTCTTGGCTTTGATCTTTTATAACCATTACCACTAACTACTTTGTAAGCATTCTGTAATTTACTCTGTATGCACTCTTTAACTGCCTTTCTGATTGTCTAATGATATACATTTGTATGTATGCATTGAAAAATTTAAAAAGTCAATTTCTACTTTACTATTCCTCCTTGGCTTTACCTGAGTCTGAATTTAAGAACTGGACCAGTGGTTCAATGCCATTAGCTTCTTTCACTCTCATTTGGTTCTCGTCATTGTTAAGGCACAATACTCGGAGGCAATTTATTACATTTACCAGTAGATCTTCTAAATTATACTGTAACAGGTTAACAAGCTCAGGAATTGCACTCTGTAGAAAGAAAATACTCATAGCACTGAAGAAAATAGCAACTTCCATTAGCTGTCAGATACTTGACAGGGCTGACCATGGATTGATCCTGCAAAGGCATTGTGGTGGTGGGACAGAACAGTTTTTTTCTGCGTCAGTGGAATATTTGTGATTCAGTGGAAATATTCCTCTTAAGGAATGGGTGAGGAGAGGTATTTTTCCCTCCCACAATCCCCAAATCCTGTATCTCCCCCAAAACGTACCCTGGATAGTTGCCCCCTGAGTAATGGCGAAATGGCACTGGGGTTTACAAAAGAAGAGGGAGCATTCTGAGCAAACTCCACTCAGGGAAGTTCTTGCTGGCAGAATAAAAGCTGGGGACTAGACCCATCATTCTGAACCAGGGTTGACAAAGAAGAAGCCATCCTCAAGAACACACACTCCTTTTTAAAATTTATTTATATTTTTATCAAAACAAATACAAAAAAGGGAGAGAAAAGGAAAACCACAATAAGGATAAACAAAAAAGAAGAAAGAACATAATAGTGGGAAAATACATATTGAAAAGAGAAGAAACAACATACAGAAAATGAATACAATTGAGATAAACCATCTAACATTGACAGTAACCCCAAAACTTAAAATAGTTTAAAAAATAGACTGCCCCACATGATGAGGTTTCAGTCTTAACTAATAAACATCAATATAAGCCTTCTTTGGTCAAAAAGAGAAGAAAAGTGTCAATATATTAGCCTCTTATTAAAACATCTTATTCCATTCCCTTTTATCAACATCCTCAACTGCAAAAAAAGAACACATTTTCCTATCCTACCACTTCCTTGCTTTTTCCTTAATCAGCAGGTAATCTGCACTATAACCACAGAACCAGGATTTTCTTTCTGCTGCGAGATGAAGCTGCAGCTTAAAAGTAGTTTTCAGATCCTAGTCAAGGAGACTACTGATTGTTAATCTTAATCTTAATCACAGTTATGACTAGTTAGAATGTACTGCCTGAAGATGGTTAAAGGAGGAGGACTTCAGAGAAAAAATGCAGAGAAAGATGTTCCCATGGCTCGTTCCCGATTTGTTTATCACAATCAATAAGGAACCAACAAGATAGCTATGGCGTGCTTTAGTAACAGGGAACACACAAGTGTTAAAATCCTTCTACCCTGGATTACTTGTAAAAAGCAAAGAAGTCTGGAGAAATTTCCTCAGTTTTGAAACTTGACCGCTTCATAAGATAAGAGCGTGCTTGCTTCTTTTGGCCCATTTTTGAAGATGGAGGAGATGAACGCAGAAGAGGAGACTGCCTGTGTTTGGATTAGACTCACCTGTTCAGCAATGATGAACTGATTATCATCCAGCTGGGCAATATCGTATAAAAGGACCGCACAACGAGATAACAGCTCAGGCTCATCAGAAGCCAACAGCTTAATTAATACTGAAATGCCCCCTGCTTCTACCAGAGCTCTAGCAACCGAGTTATGGGTTGAGATGTTACTCAGCACCCCCACAGTGAGGCACTCCAATACAATGTCGTCACTTTTTAACAAGCTGATTAATGATGGGATAGTACCTGCGTGTAGAACAAAGAAAGAAACAACATAGGTGCCAGTTTAACAAACAGAAATCGAGGACCTCAAATATCCCATTCTTCAAAGCAAATTCACAATAGGAATGGTAAGTTTTTTTTTAAAAAAGGAATGACAGGTTTATTTCTTCATTAAAAAAATCTTAATTGCCTTCAAGCAAGATGTGATTTAAGACTAAAAGCAGCGCATGTGATTGAAACCTAAAAGCAGCATTAAAACCAAAAAGAATAAAATATGTGTTTGTGTATTTAAACTCAAAGGAAAATATACATAGGAGCTCAAACGAAAAGAATATATAACACCTGGAATCATTAACTTAAAATATGAGTAGATCATAAGAATATATTTTCCCATTTGGTTCAGGGGTGTTTCATGAATACTTCAGGGGCAAGTTCTCCATAAATAGGTGTCAGATCTGAATAAAGACTTTCCTTGCATGTATTAACATAACCCTCAAAGGCACAGCAAGTAGCCAGATCTGACACAGAAATGAAAGGAAAAGAGAGTGCAGCTGGAAGGAGATGGATACAAACCACATGTAGCTCTGAATATAATTATTAGCGGTATAGGTGATTTTACCACAGTTCATACATTTGGCTTGACACATTCTCAAGTGGCAAAGGGGCAAGCTTGTAATTCATCCTCTTTATCATTCTTTGAATCTAAATTGACTGCTTCCTAGTAGCTTCATGTGAGCAATGGCCAGCATTCTGTCAGTGTCATACACTTGCATAAATTTCCCTATGGAAGCAGTTGAGACATTTTTGTTAAACATCTATATTCAGCTCAAGGTTGTGGTGCCATTGCATGCTAAGCCACTGTGCAGGGACGTGCTTTGTGCATTGTACGTGGATGTGCATTGTACATGGATGTGCATTGTACATGGATGTGCATTGTACATGCAGGGACGTGCTTTGTGCATTGTACATGGATATAATTAATATTTATATTGAAAGGTTTCCAATACATTAAAAGAAGAAAAAATATACAAACAAAAAAGAAAAAGAAAAAACAGAAAGAAAGAAGCACTAGAAAAAGAGAAAATTTAGATTAGCTTCCAACTTTCCTAATGATGGTTATGTAAAGTTTTGCTTCTCTAGTTTAAACAAATGTCATAAATTTCTTCAGCTTAACTAACCCTACTAATAATCTAAACTCCCAGTTATCATAATATCCTCATGTTTCTGCAAAAAGACATAAAATTTATATAAGTATCAAAAACTACAGTTAATATATTAATCTCTTCTTTTGCCAAAAGTCATGCTAAGACTCACAATCCTTTAAAAATATCACCAATATTTTTTTCTCTAAAACAATATGTACAGCCTATTCACACCTACTAAACCAGGCAATTTCAATCGCTAGTTCCTCTTTGGAAGTGGCTGGACATTTTTGCCTGATGTGGAACATCTGCACAGAAGTAGGGCTTGGGGAAGCAGAGCTGCACATGCAATAGCATTGTGCATGCAGATCTATACACACACGTAAATTGTACATGCATGTAATGTGACTATCCATTCAGTTGCATTTTTGGGGGGTATGCTTAATCGTGCAATGTTGCCATTCAACATAAGAGTTACATAGCTCAATCAATGTATAACCCAGACGTGAAGATATGTTGTACAACCCTGATGCAGGATATCAGACGCTGACTGAATTTGCCAGACACACTGCCAAATTTTACACCAAGTTTACATCCAAAGTTTTGTTGATTTAACACTATTGCTTCGAATCTGAGAGATATTCCTCCCACAGTTCATTTTTAAGCAGACTTACTGCTTGTAGTTGCAAATAAATGGCAAAGCACATTCCTCAGTTCTTTGTGGAATTCTAAATAATTCTTGTAGAATTTACAAAAGAGAGTGTTGCACAATTTTAAATACATTGTTTAAACAAATCATTAAAAAATCATCTGGCTGATCTCTAGAGCTAAAATAAATTCTATTTCAATACAAGTGGTAGTAAAAATACACATTGTGAGTGGAATGCGGGGTTTTTTTTTAAATCAAGCCCTGATTCCAAGAGGAAACCCATGCAGGCCTACAAGAATTCTATTGCTTTTCTTATTCATGAAATTCCTTTGTATATACAGTACACTAATGTGCAAATACCTATATAATCATTTCGATTTATTTACATATGTGCAGCAAATCAACTTAGAAATGAACTACTGGAGGCATTTTAATATGATCACTTGTAGCCTGAAGAGAAAGGAAACATTTGGTATGTATCATTTGTATCTCTCACCTGCATCCAAAATACACTGCCAGTAGCTGTCTTTGGCTAGACAAAGTACTTCTAAACACCTTACTGCCATTTCCTTCTTCTTCCGGCAAGCTTCACAGTCCAACATACCTGTTGAGAAATTAAAAAGTAATCTGAAGACACTTTGTAATTGTACAGAATGATATACAGTACTGCATTATTTTGGCAATAACTCCAGTTCATGGAGTGCCTTTTTTCTTTGTAACTGACTGCCAAGTTAATAGCAATTATGAACAAAAGCATCTGAATATATTGTTCTTCTTACTGTGTACCTTCAACTCATTTCAGACTTATGGCAACCCTAAGGCAGATATATCATTTTGAGTTTTCTGGGGCTGAAGAGTGTGTGACATGCCGCCCTCTGAGAGTGGGACTTGCTCAAGGTCACCCAGTGCATTTCCATGGCTGAGCAGGGAATCAAACCCTGTTCTCCAGGGTCATAGTCCAGTGCTGAAACCACGATACCACATTGGCAGTTCTCTTCTTTACAGTAACAGAAGCAGGGATTCTGCACAGCCACGTATGTGTGTTTTTGTGCAACAGGCAGGGCATTTTCAGTAGCAGCATCTCAGTTGTGGAACTCCCTGCC
Organism: Cyclura pinguis; assembly: GCA_030412105.1. NCBI lineage: Eukaryota > Metazoa > Chordata > Lepidosauria > Squamata > Iguanidae > Cyclura > Cyclura pinguis. Next base: position 210,479,495 of record CM059599.1, read on the forward strand.
AAGGGGAAGTCAAGCTGGCTTCATCCCTACTGAGCTTCCACCAAACATCTGACACTGCATTGTTTTTGGTCTGCCTTTGAGCCTTAAAACCAGGGTTGGCGTTCGGTACTGCTCTAATTGTGTGTGAATTTTTTAAAAATTGTTTTGGTTTGTTTTTAAAATAGTGTTTTAACCGTTTTTATCTCTTACACATCACCTTGTTGGTCCTAGTAGGCTAAGAGGCACTAAACAATTCCTTTAATAAACAGATATTTAAAAAAAGTATTCTACCTTCCTGGTAATACAAACCTGAGGAGCTAAGGGATTGTTGCAATCCCACCTTCTGTCCTATGTACAGGAAGTAGGGTGCAGGCTTGTTCTCTGCTGCCTTAGAGGGTAGAACTACATCTAATGGTTTTAAATTACAGGAGGGTAGATTTCGATTGACCATGGGAAGGAGCTTCTTGGCAGTGGGAGTGACATAAAGCACCTGAACCACAGTCTGACACTGAATGACATATACTCAACTCAATTGATTTCAAAGGGCTTACTAATGTGATTGCAAGGTGAACTATAGCAGCCACGTTATAAAAACTCATAAATCCTAGTGAAATTCAGTATTTGACTGAGAGCATTGTGTCTCTTTCACCCCAGATCAACGGTCAGTATGTTCATAATCTGCTCTGCCATTTTTTCCCCCACTGTACAGTCTTGTGCTGCCACCAAGTGGTGATGTATTATTCTTTTGGAGTGACAATACCTTGGTAGAATGGGATCTGCTGCAAGTCTGTTCTACACCATCCCATTCCCCAGGAAGGACAATCAAAAAGGACGCTTAGTTGTCACTGGGGCATGCTACTTGCTGCACAGACCAGGACTAAAACATTTCATTATCAAAAGAGAATGTACATGTTTACCAACAAGAGTCTTCCAAACTGGGAGATCGGGATTATGTAGCTCAATTAGGTGCTTCAGAACTTCTGTGTGAAAGTTCAGCACTGCCAAATGAATGATAGTATTTCCTTCACTGTCTTTTTTTAGCCAGTTGGCTCCAAGAGAAAACAAATACTGGATACTATCTAATGCTCCAGATGTAGCTGCAAGCAAAAGTGGGGTGGAGTGATACCTGTAGGCAGGAGAATAAAAAAAAGTATTGTGACATAATCACAAACAAACCAACAGCATATAACAAATGAAACAGAATGTGCATATTGACTTTTGATGTTTAGTGGAAGCTTGAATGAAAAAATTAATGTTAGAGTACAGTCTTATGCATAGCTGTTCAAAGTGAGCCCCACTGATTTCAATGAGACTTGGTCCCCAGTAGACCATTGCAGACTTAATTTAAAACAATTGATTAATTTAGAAGGAAATGTCTTTGTATCTGTCAGGAATTTCAGAGCTTGAACTAGGATCCTGTATCAGGAATTTAATTCAGTGACATCACCATGCGTTGCATTTGCACAAGCACTACAGCCTGCTTCAGGATTAGAAGGGGTAGTCAGCATACTTGATCACTTCAGAACATTGAAAGCGGTCTCATAATGAGTCAGACTGTTGTTTAGTGTTGTTCACACTGACTAGTTCTTCAGGTTTTGGCAAAGGCCTTTCTAAGTCCTACTTAGAGATGCTGGGGTTTATTTATTTATTTACTTAATTATATCCTGCCTTTCTCCCAGCATGGGATTCAAGGCAGGGATGAGAACATGGACATTTAGGTGAACATATGCTTCACCACTGCCCTATACCTTTCCCCATGATCTTAGGAACTCTTCCATTGGTGAGCAATATGAAATCTTTGGATTGGTTGGGCTTTCTAAACATCATATAAGTCTGGCTTTTCATCCTGGCATAATGTGTGCTGTATTTTTAGGTGTGTTGAAATATAGCAAGCTCTAAACTACATGTTGCATTACATTAATAATGCTTGAATTAAACTAAATCTAATATATAAAAGTCAAAGCTTGTTTGTCTGTGTGAGGCAAAGACCTCATATGATTGGCTGTGTCAGGTGAAGACCTCATATGATGATTGGCTGTGTCAGGCTAAGACCTCATATGATTGGCTGCCTAAGAAGATTCTATGGAATCTTGGGGTTTGCAGTTCAGGGAGGGGCCTTTAGAATTCTCAGCCAGAGAGCTCTGAATAAGCTGGTTGTTAAGGAGATTAGGCCTAGCAGCAAGGAGGAGGGCAGTGTATTCCTCTCAAGAACCCAACCTCTGTATGTTAATAACTCTGAATACAGACTGGATTGGGGAATATGGGGAAAAGTTACAGGTAGTGGACAGGACAGTTTGGGGAATTACAGACACAGGATCTCAAATCTTTCTAACAAGTATTACCTATGAGAAAATAAAATCCCAGACAATGCAGGGTATATATGCTAGTAATTAAATAAAATCAAACTTCCCCCAACCTATTTCTCCACCATCAATTTTATCTTTCCCCCTATCTCTGCATGAAGTGGAGCGAGGAGGATTTTGAGGAAATTGGTGGCATGATTCAAATCCCCTCTATCCATGCACAGAGGTATTAATCCAGAGGGTGGCATACATGCTCGCTCAGATATAAAGCCAGCCAATGTAAAGCTCAGCAGCCTGCAAGTTATGTATTTCACTGAATTGCAACACATTGGAATTAGTAGTTTTACCCCAAACTCTCCAGGTTTAGATACAGGCATGGTTGTCCACAGCCCTGGCAGATTCTTGAACCCTCTTCTCATGCTCACAGCCAAGCATTCAGTCACTATATGTTCCCCCTTTCCATATTACAGGTTCCAAGTGCTGAAAGGACCAGCAGGGCCATGATGCTGGCTTTGCCCTAATGTTATATATAGCTTCCTGTTTTTATGTCTACTCACTCAGCTCGTGTCTCAGCCTCTATCAGCTCTGGCTTTTTTTGGTAGAGAACGGTGATACAGGTAACATTGTCATAGAAAGCAGCATAATGTATAGGCATCCATCCCTGACTATCAGGCATACGGTAGTCTGCTTTTATGGCCAGGAGGAAATGAAGAGCCTCAAGGGAACCACACTGAGCTGCCAGATGCAAAGCAGCAGGACCAGAAGCTAGCAAGTCAGAAGATGCAACAGAATTAGTGCTGTAGTCTGGAGGCACTTAAGTTTGCAAAGTCTAAGGTGAAAAACTTCCAAACATTTGAATAATTACCTGTTTTATATCAGTTCTCTCTTCTTTTCATAGAAGAAATATGGATATAACGTCTCTTGTTACAAAGTGTACATTTCACTATTATGTTTTTTGACATTAGAGATGCAGCATGCAAATGTATCAGTAAAGGCGAACTCTTAAACATTCCCTCGCATTTATTATTCACTCATTCATTTATTAAAATGTTTATATCTCATCCTTTATTGTGGCTTTTCAGGGTGGTGGACAGATAAAACAAATCCAGGTTAAAATAATAAAATGACCAAACAGCCTATTAAATATGATAATATGTTAAAATAGCTGAAAGGGCTCCAAACAATTAAAGTTGTTGTACATGCATCAGATAGGCTGGCAAAGAAATAAAATAAAATAAAATAAAATAAATCATACTATATTTCTCTTGCATGACTGTGAAAGGCATGTGTAATACAGTTTTTACAAGTTTATAAAACATTGATATAGACCTTATTAAGTACATCATTTAGAAACAAAGCAATCCATCCTTATGCATCAGACCCATGGAACTTATTTTTTTTTTAAAAAAACTTGTCCAATACATAAAAGTGTTTGGTTGGATCATGTTTTCTGCTATTTGTATGAAAGAAGACAATTTCTGAAGCTAAATTCTGGGACTTCTGGTCAGATAATGGAGGGTAACAGATAGCCCTAGTGAGAGCTCCCAAGGGACCTTGTGCTTGAGGCATCAGGAGCTGGTCAATCACAGTGGGAACAAGCTGAATTTATTTCCTTGGGGACAGGGAAATTTTGGAACTCATGTAGGTCTTTTTTTTTTTGGCTAACCCAGGCATTGGGGAGGTTGGCAAATCCCTGCAGGTGCTGGTCAGATCAGCAAAGATCTGGGTCATCCCCATCATGTTGAAGCCACTGTGTTAGAAACCCACCTCCATGCCACTGATTTTTAAAAAACTTTTTAATGAAGAAATGAACACATGAAATGCCCCCAGAGATGGAAGAACTTAACTTAGTTTGGCTTTGTTCTACATTTGTTTATAGTAAGTGATTTTCCATTCTAACTAAGAAAACCAAAAATAACATTGATGGAGCCACAGCATGACAAAAGAAAAGAGAAATGAAGGCTGAAAAAGACAGCTTTAAAGAGACAGCTATTTTTCAAACCTAATCCACTTATTGATTGGAAATTATGAAATTAGAGAGGAAGTAACTTACTACGGGAAATTGATAACAGCCAAAGTCATGCTGTTTTGGCAATAACAGGAAGTGAACTTGCATTGAACTCTCTGAATTCTGAATCTTCCTTTGATAGAATGAACGAGGTTGAGTGGGTGGATCTAACTAGTGCTGCAGTGACTCCTGTTGGTAAAAGTGGGGATAAATAGAACAATCTCCCAATAGAACTGAATACCGCTGAGTAAATAGAGTACTGTCAGATGGCAGTTGTCAAGGATGTTAAAAGAAAGAGATACTGTTAGACATTCAAAATAAGTCTTCACAGAAGAACAAAAAGTAGCACAGACACAGTGAAGAGGTGTGACAGAGCAGACTAGGGAGATCAATTCCAGTCAACTATTGATAAGAGAGATGAAAAAGATGAACGAGGAATTAATGGCAGAGATATAGCAATTAACAACAGCGGTCAAAGTGGATTCCAAAGACATGAAGAGGAAGGAGAAACTAAAGGGTGAGAAGCAGCAATTAACATCACAAGTAAAATTGGATATGAAGGAAATAAAATTTCCCTGGTTCAGACTGATATTTAGATGAAGCATTTCAAAGACAAAGTGGAAGCTATGGAGATGAAGATGAAAAATCTAGCAGAGGCAAATGAGAAACTGACTTCAGAACAAGAAAAGAATATGGATTCATTGATGTTGCTGGACATGAAAGAAAGAGAGAAAAGTTTGAGAATAAGAGGGATACCAGAACAAGAGAATGACAACATCCAGATCTGAGTATGTGAAGCCTTCTACAAATGGAAGGTGGAGAAATTATGGCAGAAATTGATCAAATTTATCAAATAATTCAAGAATGGCCAGCCAAAGGAATATGCCAAGAGATATGATAGTTTACATCATGAAAAGAAGTGTGAGAAAGCAAGTGTTGCAACATCATTTTTCAACTAGATTCCAAGTGGATATGAGAGAAGTGACAATTTTTAAAGATTGCCAGTCCAAATCTTGAGAAAATAAAGAGCTCCACCTTTTTGAGCTCTAACCTCAGGCAATGCAGTATTCCCTTAAGGTGGGAGAATATCAAAGGGTGCTGGTGCACTATATACAAAATAGATATTACTTGAACACAATCTCAAAGGTAAGAGATTTCTTAAAGAAGTTCCAGAAAGATCCAAGTGGAAGAGCAACTCTGAAGCAACCAACAAAAGAAGCACATTCTGATACTGAAGAAGGGAAAAATGATCAGGCCCGAAGGGGGGTGGAGATAAGACCAAAACAAAGAAAGTTACCAAAAGCCTTTCTTGATCTAGTGGATAATTTGGAATTAGCAGATAAATAAAGAATCTTACATAGATCAGCAAAAGAATATTCTTTTTAATCTGAAAGACATAAGACTTTTTCCAGAATTGATATGTTTTTGACCTCTATATCATTAGCTGTTGTTGTTTTTTGACTTCAAGTCATTTCACAGAGTTTTCTGGGGCTGAGATTGTGTGATGCACCCAAGATCATCCAGTGGGATTCTATGGCTAAGCCAGGAACTGAACTCGGGTCTTCAAGGTTGTAGTCCAATGGTCAAACTTCTATGATGACTCTCAAATCAGTAGTTCATTAGCATTAATATGGTGATCTTGCCAAGGGTGTCCTTTACCATGTACCCTCTTAAACATCTGTTGTTGCCAGGGACCACCAAGACATAAGATAAGACGCAAGATTTAAAACCCTAGTGCATCAAATGTTTATTTGAAATTGTATCAAGCATATTTAAATGTGAGAGAAGGGAGAAATATGTAAATGCACACAGTCCTATTACAATATTTAAAGGCCACAGGAGGGGGCATGCATGAGGATGGAGGCAGAAATACACTCTCAACTATAGTATATTTTTTGCACATTTCTTCATCATTGGTTTCACATATTATTATTATTACTATACATTGCCTCTCGCTGAGTAAGTGAAAATGGCATCCAATATGATACCAAAGAACATAAACAGTCACAAGATATAGTCTTTCTGATGCATTATTAGTAGTAAAACATTTGGAACTAATTACTTTCCGTTGGGAATAGTTAACCATGAGTAATTTTATCGGGAATGGGCAAACGTGCTTTCAACAGTCATATTTAAGATACTACTACATTTTTCCAGTCTCAGTACCCACAGCCACACCCATACATCTTGAATATCTTGAATGGCTGCCACTGATACAGATGAAACATATATCTATACTTAGCTGTATGTAGCTATCTTCCTCGCTCTCTCTCAATCTTTCTCTCTCTCTTTCTCTCTCTCTTTCTGTCTCTCTATCTCACACAGACACATGTCTATGATAATACTACAATCCCAATAATTTAATTGGCCCCATCTAATGAAGGTAATGCTGGTTTTATTTGCAACTCACCAATTCCTTCTGTGGAGGTATCTTTTTCAAAGATACTCATTCCTAAAACTAAACATATTCATTTTGAGGCAAAGTATATACTGTGACATTTCTGTCAGTGTGATACATATTATAAAAGAACACATTAATTTTTACCAAAATAGTAATCATACTATCATACCTATAGTCACACAGTGGTCTTAACAATGCAGAATTTTCAGAGTCGTTACAAAATACTATCAACATATCTCTTTACATGTAGCTTGTTCACTGACTACTCTTTGGGCAGAAATAGGAAACTATAATATGCTTAATCACTTCTGATTTTTGTTTTTCACATGAATGGGCTTGCTTTCTGTAACCACGGAAAGCAAAGTTAAAGTTACCATCTCATTAACCTACACTAAATCAGTCACTCTAACTACTATTGTAGGGAACTATCCTAAAGGTAATGTCCTTAAAATTACAAGCCTTGCTATCCCTAAAACTAGACCAACTTAATTTAGTATACAGTGTATATTTATGTTTAAAAAAATTCAGAGCATAACAGATTATTTAGGACTTACTTTTTGTCTCAGGTTTCTGAACACGTTTTCCTAAAACAAAATATTGTTGTTATGTTTTTGCTTACTACATCTCCTTTTTTTTTTTTTGCAAATACACATTAGGCTGCTATTTGCTCTAATTATATAAAAAATAAAATAAAACAAAACGATATGACTCACACAATGTTTTTATAAATAAGATAAATTTAATACAGATAATATATTCCGTCAGTCATGTTCATGGTACAGAAACTACCGTGTTTCCCCGAAAATAAGACACTGTCTTATATTTATTTTTCCTCAAAAAGACACAGTATGGCTTATTTTCAGGGGATGTCTTATTTTTATTAAGTATGGTACAACAATCTACATTTATTCAAATATAGTTAAGTCGTCTTCTTCTGGAACATCGTCATAACTCTCCAAACCCGGAATTCCATCCTGAATTTCTTGCGACTCCATTTCCTTTAGAACCATTGGCCCCGATCTTTCATGTCGAGCAATAGAGCTCTCATTAAATGAGCAGCTCTTATCCATGTAACCTGCTCGGAGTGCATCGGCGACAACACTGTCAGTGATTTTATCCCATGAATTCTTCACCCAAATCACGACCTCTTGCAGGCTAGGTTTCACAAAGTTTCCACGTTGATTTCTTGTCATTCTATTTTCAATGTAGTCATTAATTTCCATATGCAAATGGTCTTTGAATGGCTTGTTTATTGCAATATCAAGAGTCTGCAGATAGGCAGTCATTCCTGCAGGAATCATTATTTGATCTATTCTTCTCTCTGCAAGGAAGTTCTTCATGTCTTTAGCACAGTGAGTGCTGGCTGAATCCCAGACTAGCAGACCTCTTTGGCCACCTCACAAAACAAGTGGCAGCATTAAATCAAGCCACTTCCTTATAACTGCTTGTGTGCACCAGGCTTTTTCGGTTTCAAGAACATAAATGCCAGAAACACATTCAATCTTATCTTTCTTGCCCTTAGTGATGATGAGAGGTGTGGTTTTCTTTCCATCCAGACGAATTGCCAAAATACAGGTAACACGCGAACTTTCGTGACCAGTGGAGGGAACGTAGATTGAGGAGGCACCCCTCTGTTCAATTGTCGTTTGGGCCCCTTGACCCATAAACACTGCAGTTTCATCCATAGCAATCATGTTGCAAAGTTGGTATTTAGAAAAGTCGATGCCATCAACAAAGGACTTGAATGCAAATGCTCGCTTAATAACTTCAGCATCTTCCAACTTAAACAGTGTTGTTGATTTTCTGAGAGACAGTTCATATCGCTGAAGGAAGCCATCCAGCCAGTGTTGTGATGCTTTGAATTCTGGGGATATTTCGAATTGTGGTGCTGTTGCAAGGGCAAATGCTTGAACATCAGCCCTGCGCACAACCAAAGCCTGTGCTCTCCTGTCAGCAATCCATTCACTGATCATATCTTCCAGCTCAGGAAATAAAGGTTGTCGACCTGAACCACACTTGCGCTTCTTAGCAGTTCCTCTGCCCACCTGTAGACTGAGGTTATCGTATTCTGCCTGCTATTTTTGGACCATTCGGATATCCAACTTCTTCTCTTTGCAGAAAGCCGTAAGATTCTTGCTCTGGGAGTCCTCCACAATTCCTTTCTTGTACTCAACAGAATAACTCTTTCTTTTTGCACTCATCTTGTCTGGGGGTACAGATACTCAGGAAAAGCAGAGATAGGCCAGCTAAGCTGATGTGTAAGGGCTGGCTTATTTATCAGGGATCCAGTGAGAACTGGGTCCAATCTGCACAGTGGAGCTGGGATGATCTCTCTGGGCTCAGTAGCAGACTGCTTGCTGAAGCTTTTCCCCTATCCCCTGCTGTTTGTGTGGGGTGAGAGAGACCCACAGACTGTTGCTGGTTGGTGCTGGGGGAGAGAGACCCACAGTGCTGAGTAGAACAGCAGCCACAGCTTTACTTCTTCCCCCTGAGGACACACAATACCTAAAGCAGAGCGTCCTGCTCCTCACTTCACTGAGGAGACTTTTACTTTCACTTTCTATGCCTCAGCCGGTACGCTGCATAGCCACGCCTATCACTATGTCTTATTTTCGGGGTATGGCTTATATTGCGCAAATGCTTAGAAATCCTGCTATGGCTTATTTTATGGGTATGTCTTATTTTCGGGGAAACAGGGTAGTTGAAAGAAAGGGTCCAGCACCTTGGATAATTCCTTTGAGGTTCAATCTAAGCCCCACTGACATGGACTGCAACTAGACAGGTGATTGAGTCTTCCTTCAATGCTGGCAGTGGTATAACATCCTCCTCTGCACCTTACAGCAAGAGGCTAGTGTAAGAGAAGAGGGTCTGTCCTCTCCTCAGGATCTAATACCTGAGACAACTGCCACACTCCGCATAGTGGTAGGGTTGGCCCTGCTCAGCAGATAGCATTTCTTACCTCGACTAGCTGGTATGGTGCGCTTCTGATTCATGGCTAGGGGCGATTTAACCACCTGACATATAATTGACACCCGGTTGTAGATAGCAGCATGGTGGATCAGTGCATAACCATTCTCATCTGTCGTAGTAAGACTGGAGATAGATGTCTTGCGACAAAAGGTAAGGAAGATGGCAGCCAGCCCTCTTTCAGCAGCAGCTTTCATGCCAAATGCCAGACTCTAAAACCACACCATGTACAAGACATATTGGGAGGAAAAGAATAAATCATATCAGATTCCAGTTAGACCATCTACATTTATTAGATGCTTTTAATTATGTGTTTGTGTCCTTGAAAAAATAAAATTAAAATTCTGAGCCAAATTAAACTTGTGTAGACTATGACTTGGACTTGTATAGACTATGCAAATTGCAGGAAAATACATGTTGTTTCTTACTCTGCACCATTTTCTATGCAAAAGAAAATCATTTTTCTTATTCTGTACTATCTTCTATCCATTTTTTGTTAGTATTTTACATAATCCCCCCGCCGCTGGTTTGGCAGGAGCTACACGAGTGAAATCAGAAAGAAAGTGTGTAGACAACAGCAACATATGTCCTTAATGGAGAGCCACACCTCATTCCACCAATGCAAGATGAGGAACCCAGTTGCTTGAATGTCAGGGTTCCAGCATAATTAATTAATTAAGTCCATTATTCCTTTGTCCCCATGTTGGGAAACCACAACATTATAAAACCAGTAAGTCAAAGGGGTTCTAGCTTTCTCTGAGATGGCCAAGTTGACTGATAACACTGAATCATTTAGGAAGGTTAAAGCCAAAATGTATAGCAAAGAACTCACAAGGGATCCTACCAAATGTGGGAATGGACATTAGAAAAGTCAACTGTGGTTGAATGTAAGCAAGTCTGACACGAGGCACTCTTGGACCAAACAAAACAAAACTCCTTGCAAATTATAATTTTTATTTGAGCTAAAATGACTCACTGGGAATGAGATCGTGTGATTGTGATCTTTAATTCAGTGTGCAGCTGCTATAAAAATAGCAACTTCCAAGTGGGAGTTTATTAATAAGGGAATCGAAAATAAAACTGCCTGTGTCATAATGCCCTTATATACATGCATGATGCAAACACACTTGGGATACTGCACACAATATTTGGGGCTGGTGAATAGGGAGGGAATCTGTTAGAGGTGTACACATTTCAGTCATTTCTAATGCAAATCATGCCTTATTGTGTTATGCTTTCAAGTCATTTGCAACTCACGCCAACACTGAGATGAAGCTGTCATGGGGTTTTCTTGGCAAGATTTATTTAGTGCAGGTTTGCCATTGCCTTCGTTGAGGCTGAGAAAGTATGCCTTGCACAAGACCAATGAGTGGGTTTTGGTAGGTGAGTGGGAATGGAAGCCTGATCTCCCAGAAACCTAGTCCAATTAAACCACTATACCATGTTGGCTTTCTACTAAACAGGAGACATCCCTGCTATTTCAATAAGTGCATTTAACCAAGAAAGTTTGTCTAGAGATTGACTGGCCTTCTTCAATACTCATTTTATCTATAGCTATAACTCTGCACATTAAATGCAAAGTTGCATTTAGCATTGTATCTCATCTGGTCTAACAACGCTTCTGTAGCTCAGGGACAATCAAAGAAATGGAAGGATGAAAAGAACTTGAACACACATACATCACTCGATGACTTGCATGTGTAAATGGCTCCACACAGATATGGTGATAAGAAACAAAAGAAAAGAGGACTCCTGCAATCTTAATAATTCCAGCAGGCAAATTATGACTGCTCCAACTCCCCTCTGCTGCTTAACTTGTTAAGGTTATAGAAGCACTATCCTCAGGTTGCATATCACCAAACGTTGCCTCCAATACAAGGTTCCTCACGCTGCCACTTCTTTCACATGCTCAGCTGCCTGTCTAATGAATAGATTACCTAAGAGAAATAAAGCGGTATACATGCACTTTTGAGCTGGTCCACAAAGGCACAAAGAAAAGCCAGGCAACAGAAAACGGGATCTGTTAGCAATAAGAAGGTAAAGGTAATTTTATTCGTAACAGACACTTGGAATATAATATTATTTTGAGTGACAGGTAAACAGATTTGCTCTGAATTAGCTGTCACAGCAACAACAATATAAATGTACATCAGAGTCTTGCTAGAACATTCAGTCCCGAACTGAAAACATACCTTACACTTAATTGCCTTTTTGTAACCAAATCTTCTCTTGAATAGTTCCATTGCTTGATTATCAGTTAATGGCAGCCTTTTGGGTTTAAGTATGCTTATTACTTCATTTATGGCGCCCCACCACTGGGTCTTAAAAAGCAGATAAAAAGGCTCAAGTTCAACGCTGATTACATAATAGCTGGAACATGCAGAAGAGGAAGGAAAAAAACCACACAACACAAACCAGAATGTTTTGAAACGCTGTTGCAGTCTGTAGTTCATAAAGCGCCTACATCAAGCCTGTGCAACTTATGACCCATAAAACCAGGAATGGGCAACTGCGAGGGAAGCAGGATCCAATTTTCACTGCCTTCCCTCTGCAGGCTGTATACATCCATCCTGTTCCTAAAGTGCCTTGTATTCTGCCATATATCAGCCAAATTGGCAAGTAGAAAATGGTCTAATTTCACTTCTGGTTGCCATTTTGGCTCAATACAGAGTTACTTAGGGAGGAGGACTCTGTGGTGTATGGAAGGGCATTCATCACTTTTGGGGTGTTTGGGTACAGTTTTGGGGATGAAAATAAACAGAAAATTATACCCCAAATTGGGGAGGTAGGGTGCCAGAGGGGACTAGAGAGGGGGCTTTGAGGGACACAAAAGTGGGGATGTGTTGTGGTTCACCAGGGACTTGACAAATCTAATTTTCCTCTCCGTCTGGGACAGCTGTGGGACAGGATTGGGGTGGAAGCAGCTAGCTGGCCACAAAATACAGCTCACATACTCTATTTGATATAGCGGATCATGCAATGTACAGACATCTTCTAATTCATCTAAATGACCCCTGGAATATATTATGAGTTGATAACACACAGGGTTCTTAGCTCCCCATTTTGTCTTCCCTGCAGCTTCGGTTGTTGCAGACCTGAGGTGACCCAGTGAGCTCTATGGCTATATGGAAATTCATACTTGTGCCTCTGTAATGCTATAACAATATTCTAATTCAGGGGTGAGCAAGATGAAACCTGCAGGCTATGTATGTCCCATGAGCTGCTCCTGTGAACCCCAGCATCCCTATTTGCCACAGCTACTGATAAAAGAATGCCACAAATGTTGATGGTGGTACTTAAAAGACATATACACATAACTTTTTCTTCCATCCCTTCCTGAAGGAAGGAGATGACTCTGTCGTGCTAGTTTTCAAGGCTCTGTGGTGTGGGGACCATGTAGAGCTACAGCGGTTGCTGCAGTAGTTTTCAGCAGCAATGTAAACTCTGGTGAGTGGAAGGATGTCTAATGCAGGCCACCCTACAAATCCCACTGGGAAATTGTCCAGCTGCAAAACTCAATCCTCTGTTTAATTATTCCTGATTCATTGTGACTTTTCCCTTAATTATCTAACCAATTTATTTTAAATTCAAGATTATTTCATATAGGATTATGCCATAAGCTATAGTGCATGTGAAGGATTTTTTTTGTTAATTCTAGTGAGGTTTTTAGTGAACTATTCCTAGAATGGAATAGAAAGCATTCTCACAGCCCTTACCTCTTGCCATCAAAATCCATTACTGGTATAGAATAATGCTCTCGATAGGGTGCATCGGGGTCAAGCAACTGAGAAAGATGGTTCGCTGCACATGTATGCATTTCTTCATAGGCAGCCTATCACAAGAAATGTTAAAGTAACTAGGCACACTTATGCTTATGAAACATGCACCAATACCAAGCACTAGTTTAAGTTGTTTCAATTGGTAAAGTCTTTCAATATGCTGTAAAATTTGTTCACATTGGGGGTTTTTTAGCATTTCAAGTTGTTCAAGATGATTTAATTAATCTTACTTGTATGCCACTCTGGGATCCTAGGATGTAATGTAGGGTATAACTAATTTAATGAAAATAACTAAATAAATATATCTATATCATCACCTATGGTTGTAGACAGTGGTACCCCGCTATGCTGATTGAAGCTCCCACCCCCCATTCTAATCTGCTCTAGAGGGTTCGCAGATTCTTCAGGACAATGTGGGTGGGGGCTGGGGAAACAGCTGGAGGCTGGAGAGGGAAAGAATAAAATGTGTCTTCCTGACTATTCTGCCATACCAGCGTGGAGGAACGTCACTAGACAAAGCCTAGTCTGTTTTAATAATGCAAGATGCTCAGAACTATGTGAAATAGCTGTGAGAATAACGTTTGCTGTTCTTGATCCATAAAAAGTATGTTGATGCCAGATGAGATGTCTTGGGGAAGATACTCCACAATTGGGGCCTCATAGCAAAAAAGGTCACCCCTCGAGTATTTTTAGCAAGGAGAGAACTGAATTAGTGCAGATAGGTTGGTATGAGAACAAACACTACATGATCTGCAAAGCAATTCCAGGCTTCCCAAATAAGTGCTTTGAACTGGGCTTGTTGAGAAAGAGAGTGTCTTCTGTACTTCTAATTCAAACTTCCAAACCATTTTCAATGGCAGCCCCACATATAACATTTGATGGTAATCCAGACAGGACGTAGGGCATATATAGTAAATAGTTATCCAAACTTGTAATTTATACTAAGGGCCTTTTCACACTACATAATTATTGCACTATGATTCCACTTTAACTACCATGGCTGCCTCCTATGGAATCCTGGGGTTTGTAGTTTTGGGAGGCAAAATATCCCTCCCTAAACTGCAAATCCCATCATTCCATAGAACAGAACCATTGAAGTTAATGTGGAATCATAGTAAAATGGGTGTAGACCATCTCTGTGCAAGGGAGACATGAGATGCTAGATTATGCCACTCCAGGTCACTCCAAGCCACTGATGCTATATCAACCCCAGTGGCAAAGGTGGATCTAAGAAAACTCTCAAGTGACAAACTAAATTGTTTCACAGATACTGACCTTAATCTCCTCTGAGATGTCTTCAACTGAAGGAGTACCAATATCAAATTCAATGCCACCGTGGAGATGGAAATAACGATTTTGGGGATACACAAAATGCTGACACTTAAAATCTGGTCCAAGCAAAAGTGGAGGCAATTCACGTTCAGTTTTAACTTTGTCATCTGCAAAAAGGACAGACCGGACTTTGAGCAAAAGGTTTGTGTTACTATCTCAATTTAATTAGATGAACTGAATAAATAATTGTCACCAGAAGCCTAGGTTGGCTAACTAGTTAAGGAGACATAACTAAGTAACTTCTCCTGGCTCAACTGCCAGTCCACATTAGGCTGCCAGAGTGGGCAAAGGCAGTCCATTCAGCTGGCCAATGGGGCCCAAGGACTTGCGATAGGAGTCCTGCTTCTGATGATTATAGACATATCTGCTGGTGAGAGGGGGAATGAAAATGTCATCCTCTCAAAATCAAAATTATAAATAGAGAGATAGAAAAAGATTTGGATAATTTGGGATTGCTACAGTAGAGAGAAAAATAATGCTGTTTGAGATTCAGACTTATTTTGGAGGATTCTAGTGAAAATATGAGATAAAAGATTGTTAACTCTTTAGCAATTTTTTTTGTTTGTTTTTGTTTTGGAAAGCAATATGGAAGAAGAGACTGATGACGTTTTGCAAGGTTAAGAAATGTTCCAAGGGATGCACTCATCCATTTTGTTGGGGAAAAGACTAGAGATCAAGTTTTACCACAGCACTTCTGTTTTCTTAACTTGTTAATTCTTCATCACTGATAACAAGGAAATAGAAATAAATCTTCCCAGTTGAAGGTGAGAAAGCCAATGTGGCATAGTGTTTGAATGTTGGACTAGGATGCTGGGAAAAGAGGGTTCAGCCATAGAAACCCACTGGGTGACCTTGAGCAAGTCAAACTCCTTCAGCCTCAGAGGAAGGCAAGGACAAATCCCTCTGAACAAATTCTACCAAGAAAACTCTGCAGTGGGTTACTTTAGTGGTGCCATAAGTCAGAAATGATTTGAAGGCACACAACAACAGCTGAAGGTGAAAGTTTACAGTGTTTATTAGTTTCTGAATATGTTGGCATTACAAATCTAGTCTCCTCCCTGACTTCTCACTCCAGTTTTGGGTGGACTAGACTGGAAAATAGTTATTACATTGCATACTGTTACATACCTAAGGGGGAAAATGCCTATAAAAGAGATAATGTTATTCCTGAAATACAACTCCCTCCCTTCCATTTTTTAGCTGTACACATGGGAAAACCGCAACACAGTGCTGCCTTTCAGTCTTCCCATCTGTCAGCCAGCCATGCCTTCCTTTACAATTCATCATTCTTTTCCCACCCTGTGTTCTGGGCCAGCCCAGCCAACCTATTTAGTCCTCACTGGGATGTTTTGGGATTCCTGTCAGGGGTTTTATTTTTCCTAACGCTTTTTATAGTACCGTCACCTTTGGGGTTTTCTCAAGTCTGTTGATACCTCTCTCTTGTGTGAAGGTGGTGCTGCCTAATCACTTATGCCTGAAATGTTTAAAATAGAGGAAACAAAGTGAGGCCACACACAGGGTTTCCAGATCTTAGGGTCTGGTCCTGAGTCTCCAATTTTTGTGGGTCATCACCAGGCAGGGGACTCAGCTCCGGGCAAGAGGAAAGGGCTTTGAGCAAATCTCCAGCTCAGGGAGCAGAGCACCAACTTGCTACAATTTTGGAAGGCTTAATTGATTTCTTGCTGCATAGGCTTTTCAGGAGGTCTGTGTAGTTACTAAGCTCCTGTCTTGTCTTCCAGTCCTTGTAGCACTAGGGCTTCGCCTCAGGTCCTGCCATACAATCACTTATTGCCTAGAAGCAAGATTAAATGGTCCCTTAGTCCATCTCCATAAGTAAGTGAGAAGGAATAATTTCCTCATTTCACTTTGATCTGGGAACAATCCCTTTCAATAAGATCTCTGTCTTAATTTCCAAACAGTATAATATGTGTACCCCCATGCGTGTTTGAATAGCAACCTGTGAGACATTGTGTGGTATTTATGCCTAATGACATCAGCAGGAGCTGTTCCTAGGTCTCAGGTTTTGGCCAGGAAACCTCAGGGCCTGGGATGATCTTGAACTGGCAACCCTAGCTATAGAATTAATGTTTCAGTGCATCCCTGACATGCATGTGGCACAAACCTGTGTCTAAAAGAATAAATCAACCCCCTCCCCCAGTTTGGATCTTATTCATGTGCTCTCTCTCGCTCTCTCTGAATATTCAGAAGTATAGCTGGTTGGAATGCAAGCCAACAAGGTACATAATTATGCCCGCGAGGCCTCTTCTGTTGACCTGTCATTGAGGCCCACTCTCCCCAAACTCTACACCTTTACAGGACAGGCTCCGGGTACCTCTTGTCTTCTTGTGTTGGGAGAAGGAAGAGGCATGTAGAGCCAGATTTGCTGGGAGTTGTTTCTTAAAAGATATTCCAGCTATTTCAAGCAAGAAGCTCTTTAAAGAGCAGACAGCGCTAGCTACCTTGGCTGTACCGTTTCCATACCCTCCAAAGTTTCACAGATGAAAAATGAGAAATATGTGGCTGAGCAACACAACAGTTAGGTAAGAAAGGTGTGGCCAAGCAGTAAGAGAGCAAATGTTATTCATGAGGAAGAAGACACAATAATCAAAATTTTAAGCAGAGAAGTACTGGAATGTATACAGAAAGTTTAGGAAGGGCAAGACTATGTCCTTCCCTCTTCTCTGTATCCTTCTGAGTTAATAGAACGCAAACTACTTTTGCACTTTGAATTCAATTTG
The DNA here is from genome assembly GCA_030412105.1 of Cyclura pinguis. Taxonomy (NCBI): domain Eukaryota; kingdom Metazoa; phylum Chordata; class Lepidosauria; order Squamata; family Iguanidae; genus Cyclura; species Cyclura pinguis. The sequence continues at coordinate 210,497,002 of CM059599.1, forward strand.
CAGCAATTGAAGTAAGCCAAAGATGAAGTAGACATGTCCCTTGACATTTCACAGATGAAAATCAGGGCATGCGTGGCCTGCGGTCAAGATGGCAAAAGTTATTAATGAGGAAGAGCAGATAAGCTAGGAGAGGCTCCAGCAGTCTGCTTTTGCCTGAATCTACAGGGAAAAGAAAGATTCAGTCCCCTAGTCTCCTCTGCCTCCTGTTGAGTTAATTGAGCGCAAACGACTTTTGCACTTTGAAGTCAGGTTGCAGCAACGGAAGGAAACTGAGAACAAACGGGAAAAGTGGGAGGGGGAGACAAAAACTGGGGCATTTTAAAAGCAGTTTAAAAAGTGGGATGGCAGAAAATTAATTGGCACCGTCTCTGACAAACCAGGACAGTTGGAGGGTATAAGAAGAATATGAAAGGAGGAGAAAGAAACTGGAATGTTTGAAAAGCAGCCAAGAAAGTGTTGTGGCAGAAATTTAACCAAGGCCATTCTTGCCAGACCAGGACTGTTGGAGAGTATGTGCTTCAAGTCACTAAGAACCACCTTGAAGTGGTAGTTAGTTCCCTAGGAATAAATAAATTTCCTCCAAGTTACTTAAAGAGGTAGTTGCTTTTACTGTGTATGTTCCTGGGAGAATGAGATGGCTGGCTGGCCGGCCGTCTCTATTCCATCACAGATGCCACTGCTGTCACGTGGTCAACAAGATATTTCTTGTTTAGCAGTATGGAGGAGCCATTGCCTACCTTCACCCATCTTCATTTTCCAATGGTACAACCCAGGTTTACCAGTTACTGTCAATGGCTTGTTACATATAAAAACAAAGGTTTTAATACTAACCTTGTACTTATTAGATCTTTGTTGGCAGATTAAGAGCAACTGTCAATATGCAGATAGCATAATCTTACCTGAATAGGGCTGAAGAAGCCGACTTAAATTTGGAACTTTATTCTTTCTTTTTAAACCGATAATAAATGGAATAAGAAAACTAATGAGTTTTAGGTATGCTATATTCTTCCGGATTTCTGGTTTCTTTTCTAGGTGTTTCTTCACAAGTTTTTGTTGAAGAATTAGCCTCTGTTGCAGCCTCTGGTATGAAGCAGTGTCAAGGCGGTCCTCAGTCATTCTCATGGCATTAGTAAGGTTGTACTCTGCATCAAACTTGAACACATTTTCATACTGCTGGATCTCAGTAGTAACGAATGTCAGTTTTAGGAGCATGTAGTCCACAAACTGCATGAAGAATTTTTTTTCCTCTGGGCTGTTAGGATCATAAGTTGGATCTTCATTCATATTTTCATCGTAGATTCCTTGAAAATCTGGTTCCTTTGAAATATCAACCAGACCTATGTCACAAACATGTACATAAAGGCTCTATAAATATGTAGAACAGTATATACATATATTTTCTCTCTCTCTCTCTTTCTCTCTCTCTCTCTCTCTTTCACACACACACACACACACACACATACTACAAGTACATCCTGTCATATGTGGATATGTCTCTAGAAATGAAACAAATGTAAATGTATGCTGTAATACAAATTAAGTGCAAAGAACTGCATTTGAACGTGCTAAGGGTAACACTACACAGAATCATGGAACTGGATGGGATTCTAAGGGCCATTTAGTCCAATCCCCTTCTAGTGCAAGAATCCACCATTAAAGCAACCAGAGATATGGCCATCTAACCTCTATTTAAAAAACCTCTTGAAGAGTTTGGCTCAAATTCACGGATATATATAAAATGCAACTGGTTGCCATGAATTTGGGGTTTTCAGTCTTGTTTCTTTTGACTCAAGGATATGACAGAGCGTAAGTATTAATTCTCCAAAAACTCAGATACTGAGATGCAATCTCAAATGATTGAGATCAAGTCCTGCCAATCCAAAAAATTTTTTTTTCTTTCAGCTCACTCTGTCTATCTCTTCCAAGTTACCTGGTGGACCTTCCAAATGTTAAAATGAGGTTAGCCTTTCTACATGCTAGATGAAATGTTTTTCCACTGGCAGCTTGGAAGAGCCGATATAAAAGTGGTCCTATGAAGGACAGAGTAAGTGGTTGCAATGCTGTCGCAACAGAATGAGAGATTGTACTTACCATGAAGATTCATTCTGGGATGGCAGGAGGAGGAATCCACTACATTTGGGTTTATCCCCACATGCCAACTGGAACCAGCAGGAATTCTCAATCTTCAGTTACGACCTTTAGAATCCCTCCCCTCTCCAACAGTTTTGTTACATAGCTGAAATGAACCTCTTCTTCTTCCTATTCTATTTGCTCCTTTCTTTTCCTTTTATTATTATTCCTCTTTCTTTTCTTTTCTTTTTTTCCTTTGGGCAGGTGTGGATTCCTCCTCCTGCCATCCTAGAATGAATCTTCATGGTAAGTACAATCTCTCATTCTCGGGATGGCACGGAGGAGGGATCCACTACGTTTGGGAAGTACCCAAACCACACCCTGGGCAGGAATATCCTTAAGTCTTCAATATTGACTGCAGCATGGTCCTGCCAAAAGATGCCTGTGCTGACTTGAACTTATCAATTTTATAATGTCTTATAAAGGTTGAAGGTTCAGTCCAACCAGCCGCTGAACATATATCCTGTAATGATGCAATTACCACATAAGCAGTGCTGGTCGCCATTGACCTCGTTGAATGTGGCCAAACATTTTTAGGCCTCAGTTTGCCCACACAGTTATAACACTGGAAAATACACGCCTTGATCCATCTACCAATTACCGTTCTTGAAGCTTTTTGCCCTAAAGTCCTCGGATTATAAGACACAAAGAGAGCCTCTGTACGTCTCACCCGAGCAGTCCTCTTAACAGATAGTCTGACCGCTCTCTTTACATCCAGAGTGTGCCATCTTTTTTCCTCAGAATGCCTTGGTTGAGGACAAAAATTAGGTAAGTGAATCACGTCTGATACCTTCTTACTTCAGGCACATTTCGGAAGAAAAGTCGGATCCAATGTTAGTGATAATCTACCCTCCTCAAATTTACATAAAGCCGGATTTATAGACAAAGCTGCCAACTCTGAAACTTGCTTAGCCAATATTATAGCCACTAAAAAAGCTCTCTTAAAAGTCACCATCCTTAATGTAGATTCCCTAATTGGCTCAAATGGCATTTAATGCATTTAGAACCTGATTAAGATCCCAACTTGGAAATCTATGTTTCATTGGAAAAGATGAAATTGTAGGTCCCTGTAAGAACCTTTTAATATGCGGATGAGCTGATAAAGACACTCCTTTATAATTCAACATCACCGACAACACCGACAGCTGCCTTTTTAAAGTATTTGGCCTCAAACCTTTTTGTAAGCCAAACTGTAAAAACAGTAAAATATGTTTAACTTCAATATCTGCCAATTTGAGCTGTCATTCAACACTCCATTTTTCAAAAGCCTTCCACGTCATGTTATAAATGCTTTGTGTTGATTTTTTCCTAAACGACAAAATAGTTTCAATCACTGCAGAAGAATAATCATGCATTTCTAAGGTTTTCCTCTCAAGTCCCAAGCCATCAAATTCAGCCACTGTGGATTTGAATGATTGACTGGTCCCTGAGACAGCAGATCTCTCTGAATTGGTAACTTCCATGGTTTCCTCACCGACATTTGCTTCAGAAGAGAAAACCATTGGTCTCCTTGGCCAATGCGGTGCTATTAACACAACTTTCGCTCACTCCTGCTTTATTTTCAAAAGCACCTTCTGCATGATCTGGATTGGTGGAAAAGCATAATGTCGACCCCTTGGCCAGGGAACTGACAAAGCATCTACTGTCTCTGCCTGACGACTGCCATCCATGGCAAAATACCTTTTCAGCCTGGCATTCTTTCTTGAGGCAAACAAGTCTATCTGAAAAGGGCCCCATTTCCTGCTCAGCTTTAGAAAAACTGCATAATTCAGCATCCACTCCCTTGGATGTAAACTGTGCCTGCTCAAATAATCTGCCCTGACATTTAACTTTCCTTTCAAATTAACTGCCGTAATTGACTGCAGATTTTTCTCCACCCAGCAGAAAAGCCTGTCCGTCTCTGGTACCAGATACTTCGACTGCAGACCCCCTTGATGAACTACATATGCTCTTGCTGTTATGTTGTCTGTCCATACTTGGACATGCTGACCTTTTACCAAATGAACAAACAGGAGGAGCACCAAATGAACCGCTTTCAGCACTAGGAAATTGATATTGCGTCTCTTGTCCGATCCCATCCATACCCCTTGGGCCGACATACCTTGACACTGCGCTCCCCATCCTGTTAGGCTCACATCCGTTGTAATTTTGACATACCTTTCTATCCTTAACTGAACAGCCTTGTTCACACTGGAGTCCTTCGCCCACCAACTCCACTCCTTTCTCAAATGGTGGGGTAAAGACACCAAACAATGTTTTTTCTTTCCAATGTTGCTCTGATGTGGGACCAACAGTCTCTGAAGACTCCTGGAATGAAATCTTCCCCAAGGCACTAACTGAACTGTTGAAACTAGAATTCCCATAACACGAGCTAACATCATTAAATCCGCTGACCTCATAACACTCATCAACTGAGCTACCTGCTTGACCTTCTGTCTCCGTTCCTCTGATAGACACACTAGATCCCTCTCCGTGTCTATCTGAGCACCCAAATGAGTCAGCAACTTTGTTGGTTTCAATTGACTCTTTCCATAATTTATTAGAAACCCAAACTTCTCTAAACAGAGAACGGTCTGTCTCAAATCCTGAAGCAGTTGATCTTGAGAACTGGCCTTCACTAATATGTTGTCCAGATATGGATAAAGATGCACTCCTTGTTGTCTTAGGAATGTCACCAGAGGTACTAAAACCTTTGTAAACACCTTGGTGCTGAAGCCAAACCGAAAGGCAGAGCCCTGAACTGGAAATGCCTGTTCATGTACTGAAACCTCAGGTACTTCCTGTCCCTGACATCCATGGGCACATGAAGATACACCTCCTTTAAATCGATAGAGGCCATCCAATCCCCTAACTGTAAATTCTCCATTATTGGTTGAAGTGTCTCCATCTTGAAGCTCAGATAACTCACAAACTGGTCGAGATATCTCAGATTAAACACAGGACGATGCTTCCCATTGCTTTCGGGCACTGTAAAGAATGTGGAGTAAATGCCAGAAAAATTCTGTTCCTCTGAAACTTCTTCCACCACACCAATCTCCAATAGATGAACTATTTTGTTCAAAACTATGTTCCTCTTCTCTACACTCCTGGCTACTGGGGAAGGCACATATCTGACCTTCAGCACCCTGTCGAACAGAATCTCGTACCCAGATGTTACAACCTTTAATACCCATTGATCCGTTGTTATCTGAGACCAACAAGTGCCGAAGTGCAGAAGTCTTTCCCCTGTTCCTGAAATCCTTCTGTCAGAATTGAGTTCTTCCCCTCTTTGGAGTAGAACCCGATCCTCTACCTTGTCCTTGACTTGGTCTACCAAATTGTTCTATCCTATTAAACTGTCCTCTTGTTCTATTCCACGGTTGTCTTCCAAATATGAACTCCGATTATCTTCCCAGACGTCTACCCCCTCGAAAGGAGTAAAACGCCCCTTGAAAGGGCTTCCTATCCACTTTCTTTTTCTACTACGTTGGCATCACTTGCTTCTTCTCTCAATTTTCTATCAACACCTTATCCAATGCCTGACCACCAAAAGGCAACTCACCTTTAAATGGCACAAAGGCTAAATTATTCCTATACTTTTGATTGGCCTCCCAATGCCTTACCCGTAGAGACCTCCTTGCAACCGCTACAGCACCCATACTTCTTGCCACAAATGCCATTGTATCATAACTTGCATCAGCCAGGTACTTTAAAAACTTACTAACTCTCTCTAACACTTTACCTACAGATCTTGACCCAACTTCCTCAGACTCCATCCACTTCCTGCATCCACAAAATCGCCACCCTAGCAAAAACTGATGCTGCCACGGATGCTCTAATAGCTGTGGCTGAACTTTCATGGGCTTTCTTTAATGCTGACTCCGCCCGTCTATCATCTACTTCTTTCAGCATTGTATCTCCTTCCCGGAGAACCAATGCCCCCAAAATCAGCGCCGCTATGGGCCCATCCACCAATGGGATTTTAAGGAACTCCAATTCTTTCTTTTGGAAAGAATATAGTTTATTTACATAAGTTAACTTCCTGCGTGTGTTCAAAGGTGACTCCCACTCAGCCTGGATCAGATCCTTAAACATTTCTGGCATTGGAATATCATTCGTATGACTCTCTCTTTTCCTTATTACAGAAGCTACCCTACTCACCTTTTCCTTACTTTCCCTATCTTGTTCTACATTCTCCTCTATGTCCAATCCCAACGTATGCAAAACTTTCTTTAATACACTCCTAAAATTCTCTGTTTGAAACAATCTACTTGTATCTACACCTGTGTCGTCTTCCTCTGGTGCAGAATCTCCAATATCCTCCTCAGCAACGTGCATCTCCTCCTCTTGGCCTCCATCTACTTCCATTTCCAGGATGCTCACATCATTTGACTTCCTCAAACTCAGCTTACCACCAATCCCAACTACGTCCAGATCCTCCTCCAAGCTCACATCCAACTTTCTCTTCCTACTTTCATTTTGATTAACTTCCAATATTTCCTCTCTTCCTCTTAGATTCTCGCTGACCTTACTTTTCTCATTAGCAGTAATTTCATCGTATCAGAATCAAGTTGAAAATTCATCATATTTGCATTACTCCAATCATTAAATTGATTTTCCATTACTGATAGTATACTACCTAGTTCATTAGAAATTGTTTATTTCATCATAGATTGCAATTCATTAGCAGCAGCAGCAGCAGCAGCAGCATTACAGACTGTATTAGGCCCATGCTCATTGTAAAATCTTGCCATGGGACTCATAAAACATTGCCTTACATCTCTAGCGATCAATTTATTCTCTCCTCCTCCTGACACATATTCGCCCCTGTAAATATCCGATGCAGCTGGCCTCATAAACTGACCACCTTCTAAAGGCCAGCTGTCATTCCACTGGAAATGAAGTGCTCCTGCACTAAAAGTGCCTTCACGACCACACCAAACTGGCTGCTGAGGAGGAAGGGGCAGATGAAGGACAATCTCCTCTCTACGCAGCTGCGCAGACACTGAAGGAGAAGCCACGCATGCTCTCAAACCAATTTCTGATGCTTCCACCCTCAAGCCTACAGAACGCTGTGTCAGCCCTTTTGAAACTTCCGTGGCCTCTGAGGATCGCTCCTTTTGAGCCCCTCCCATCTCCTTGGAATCGGAAAAAACAAGATAGCGGCCCAAATCGGCCGTTTGAACTCCAGACACTGGAGATACCTTTTTCTGAGCCTTAGAAGAACCAGACCTCAATCCTGACTCCTTTTTTTTACCTTTTGCATCTTTCTTGGTAAGTAACGCCACTTTCTTAACCTTACCGTCCATCTTATCAATTTTTGTACTGCTACAAACCACATGTACTTGCTCTACCTTGCTCTCACTAGGGGAAACAAAGACCTTTATGAGCGCTTCATTTTTGTCATCTTCAGAGACTCACGGATCGGTGGTCATCTGGGATAATTTGCCTTTCCCTTTTTCTCCTTTACCACACTCAGAACCCTGGTGATCCGAGGGTATTTGAGACAAGCCAACTTTTGCACTCTCTTTTATTCCTTCCTCAGAGCCCCGCAGAGCGGTGGGCATCTGGGAATTCATATCTTTCTGCAATTCTAGCATCTTTTTTTTACACTCAGTTCCTTTTTTCTCCACTTTCTTTTCCATACCAAACCTAATACGCCACTAGTTGGAAAAGGGCTAAATCCCGACCGGTTCACTCGGCAGGTAAAAGAAAACTGTTGGAGAGGGGAGGGATTCTAATGGTCGTACTTGAAGACTGAGAATTCCTGCCAGTTCCGGTTGGCACACAGGGATAAACCCAAAGTTAGTGGATTCCTCCTCCATGCCATCCCAAGAAGATTTAACTCATGTATTGCTTGAACGCCTTATCTACAATGTTCTTAGGAATAATTATATTTTTCCTTTACTGAAATCTCTTAGGGGAAGTTCTTCTGTCAAGGTCTGTTTTCTGTTATCTAACGCTGTGAAATATGCATCCCTTAGAAGATCCAAATTTCTTTTTAAAGTCTTACAATTAAGTGCTATAAAGTGATTCCTCTGTTGTAGACTATTACATGTAAATTAATTTATTTGACTTCTCCTTTTCCTTTTTCTATATTTCTGTATAACGGCTGGTTGCTAAAATACAATAAACTGACTATTTAAAAAACCATCAAAGGAAAGTCTGCCACCTTCCACTGCTCTTACTAGCAAGAAGTTCTTCCTAGTGAATGGTTAGGATTTTCTTTCTTGTAATATGACGCCATTTATATATGCAAGCCTACTTTATTCATGCTTACAAATTATGGCTAAGCATTCCAATGGATGATTTGATTTTGATAGTGGTGAACCAGGGAATGAATGAAATTATACACAGTTGGCCCTCCACATTTGCTAGGAGGCACAGAACCTGCACAAAAGTTTAAATATTACAAGGACCAAAATGTGTGTGTGTGTGTGTGTGTGTGTGTGTGTGTGTGTCTACAGAAAGCCTGTCAAGATGTGATGGGCAGAATGGGCACCCAGGCTCCAAAACAGGTCAAGGAAAGGAGAGGGAAGGGGGTGGGTCAGCATAGTGACCATTTATTTCTTCTCTCTTGCCCACCTCCTTCGTTGGGTATATGGGGGCATCAAAGGAGGGTCTATGGTGCTGAGAAATTGGGCTGGTGATCTGCCCTTAGCTGGCCAGGCAGCAGCTGGTGGTGGAGGAGAAGGTTGAACAGAGGTGGGTTTTTAAAGAGCTGTGCGACCTGTTCAGAGCTGCCAACAGGGAAGTTCCCTCGGAAAAGAAGTGCCTGAGGTATGGGGTCTATATAAACAGGAGCATACAATCTTATGTTTTAGGTGTGCTGGTGGGTATGTTATAAGCACTGCACTAGCTGCACTGGAAAGTTCTTCTTGCATTTATTGAGATAGCAGGATGCCATCTTTGACATGCATGGCTATATCTGAGTAGAATTTCATAGGGCTATAATAGGGTCTGCACCAGGTCATACTTTTTGTCTATCTGTCTCAGCATTATCTGCTTTGACTGACAGTGACTCTCTTGATCAGGCTTCCATAATCCAGTGCTCTCCAGAGCTGTAGGACTACATATCACACCATCCTCAACCTGCATGACCATGTGAGCTGGAAATAGTGAGAATAGTAGTCAGCACATCAAGACCAGAATCAGAATGGGAAAAGCCCTCCTGGCTTTGGAAGCCATGGTCTTTCATATCACCTGCTGCTTTGATCTTTTAAGTGAAAATGCTAGGGACATAACATGGGACAATATGCATACCAGGTGTGCACTCTGCCAGTAATTTATAATCCATCCTCAATTTGTGGCATACATATTTTTGGAAGAATAAATAAAACTAAGTAATAAATATGCACATAAGCATCTGGAGCTGCCAATTGTTAACATGTCTTTAATTGTCTGTAAATACAGTTGGGTTGGTGTTGACACTTAAATACTGAAGCTTAGCTCCTCTTCTAGTTAAAGGTAGGAAACTTATCCTTATGAGCATACGAATACACCTTTGGACTCAAACCAGAGTGCATTATCACACTGGTCTACCTATATTTATTTCATGTATGTATATGCCAAGAATCAGCATGGTGTAGTGGTCTGAGCATTGGACTATGACTTCGTAAACTGGGGTTTGAATCCCCCTCAGCCATGGAAACTCACTGAGTGACCTTGGGCAAGTCACACTCTCAGCCTTAGAGGAAGCCAAAGGCAAACCTCCCGTGAACAAATCTTGCCAAGAAAATCCCATGATAGGTTCGCCTAATGGTTGCCATATGTTGAAAATGACTTGAAGGCACACAGCAGCAACAACAACAATGTATATGCCAGAATCTTATAATTGGCAGAGGCTTTCTCATACACAGCCACACCACATGCCCACAGCAAAACAGATACGTGCCGTGGTCATATATGTTGCTCGACATGTAGTTCTCCTTCTCCTTGCATCAAAGTGTATACTATACATAAACTTTAAAATATTTAGTGCAATTGTCACAAACCCATCAATGTCAAATATTATTCTTACCGGCTTGACAAAACTCTGCACAGGTTGTTTTTTCTGTTTGGGGGGTGCCATCAGCATCAATATCCATGCTAGAACGCCAGAGTTCAGAGAATCTGACCCGTTTTTCTTTGGGCATGTATGCCCCGTGCCACAAGGCTTTCAGCATGTAGTCAACAGCAATTAACATTTGTCCTATTCTCGTGTCAAAGTACGCTGGAGACAGTGAACACGAAGTGCTCTGATCAAAATTGGCATCCAAACTGATAGAAGGGATTTGGTTCAGACAGTAGATCCCAACTGCCAGCTCTCTGATCATCTGATGGATTTCTCTACAGTCAAGAACTAGCCCAGGCTCCACTGGTGCCAGCAAAATAACAGTTGGAACATTGATGCCTTTCATCTCACCAATAAGTCCGCTGGGAAGCTCTAAGGGATGGCGCAAGTCATCTTTGGAGGCCAGCCAGCTGCAGAATGAAATGGTGAGCAACTCCTGAAGCTCACTTCGCTCATACTTCTCAAAGAAGGCACTGGCATTTCTCTGTGCTGCTAAGTGGGCTAAATAGGCAGGCTCATCTGCCTGCTCATTCCTAGGTGCTAGCTTTTTTACCGGTCTTAGCATTCTTCAGCCTTTTCTGAGGTGCTGTTCTAAATATCAATAGAGATTGAGAAACAGACAGACAAACATACTATTTGTTGTAAGATAATTTTTTATCTCTAAGCAAGACTGGGAAAACTTTGGCTCTCCAGATATTGCTGGACTCCTCGTTCATTTCCACACTACACTGTTACAGTGCTATTATTCCACTTTCAACACCCTATGGAATCCTGGGGTTTGTATTTTAGGGAGGGGCACTTAGAATTCTCAGCCAGAGAGCTCTCTGGCCTCTATAAACTACAAACCCCAGAACTCCACAGGGTGTTGGAAGTGGAATAATAGCACTGTAACAGCGTAGGGCGGAAATGGCCCTAGTTCCTACCAGTCCCACCCATCTTGGCTGATAGAGAGGGCTGATGGAAGAAACAGTTGCGATGTATGTGTGTGAAGGGAGGAGCTTTGGATTTAAAAAAAAATCCAAAAAGCAAACTTTCATTTTGCCATTTTATATAAAAGATGCCATTTTACTACCATTGTACATAATGGGACGTGAGCACCCACAAATTTTGGTCTCCATGGGGTGTCCTGGAACCAAATCCCAGCGGATACTGAGGGCCCACTGTATGTTGCAAGAAGCTAATACAAAGCTCAAGCACAGGTAATTCCAGCCTAATGCCTGTCAGACATTGGCAAGACTCTGGGGAGTTTCCTCAGAATATCTTCCCATCACTTTTAGCTGATGTATCTCATCCCTAAGCCATTCAGAGCTTTTAGAACATTTTGAATTGAACTCAAACATTAATGAGAAGTTGGTGAAACTACTGCCATGTAGGTTAATGCTCCTAGACCCTGGCTCCAGTTAACTTGACAGCAGCATTCCAAGCCATATTAAATTTCCAAGCCATTTCCAAAAGCAGCATTGCCAATTACACATAATCTGAAGGAGAAAAAGATCAGAACCATCCCTATTCTTAGACAAGGTGAGGTGACCACTTTAGGCAGCAGCATTTTGGAATCACGAAAAGGGAGCAGATCGTTATTATTATTGTATTTTACTGAGATGAAAGGAGAGAGTTGCTTGGGGGATTTTCTGCCTCAAGTGCCAAAATAATTTGACCAGCACTGAATATTATGCAGCTTACTGGGGAAATGGCACCGTTTTGCCTCAGGTAGAAAAACATCTTGAGGTGGCCCTGACCAAGGGCTAGTCTGCCTGTTATCTCTTCTTTAGCTACTCCGACTTAACTATATGGAAACAGTGTTTTAAAGAGCAAGTTCTCTGTGATCTTGAACATCCATGCTAAATGGTATATTCACTTGGATCAGGATATGGGACAAACTACTAGACAGATTGAAAGGGAGGAAGAAAGAGAAATTTCATAAGCGAAACCCCCAAATTACCACCGGATTGGCTCTCCCACCTCCAGGCGAAGCCCATGCATGTAACATGGATGGCAACTGTGTGGTTCCTCTTTTGTCCTGAGACTTGGACATACTCACTTTGTTTCACTCAGCTCTTATGTAGTGGATGGTGTGAAAGGAGGCTGGCTTGGATGCTGTTGCTATGGGAACCACAGAACAATAAAGAAGACCAACTGTGAGGAAGCCGATGGGATGGGATGGGATGGGATGAGAGAGGGGGAGAGAGGGGGGGAGGGAGGGGGGGAGAAAAGCAGCCATTGGGTAGAATTTGCACTCTTTTTTGGATGGGAAAGAGGCCCCAATCCCGGTAAACTGCATGAGCACTGATAATCCCCAATTCAAAGTACACACTGGGGATATCTTTATTATGCTGACCAGAAGAAGGCACACAAATCATTACACTCAAAATAAACTGGCTTCTTCATGAGGCAAATGTGTGTGTTTTTTTTTTAAAAAAAATCACACAAGAGAAGTGACATTGATAGAATCGCAGGTTTTTGTCTTGTTTCAGATATTATAAGGACTGTCTATGCAGACAGAAGTGTACACTGGTTCTTTCCCCAACCACGTTCATCATGTAGAGAACCCTCGAAAGACCCACAGAAGGCCCTGCTTATACCGGATGTCAACCCTTTCGAAGGAAGGAAGGAAGGAAGGGAGGGAGGGAGGGAGGGAGGGAGGGAGGAAGGAATCCATCCATCCATCCATCCATCCATCCATCCATCCATCCATCCTCACACACAGGGGCAATTTTAAGGTTAGATTTGCAGACAGAGCCAAGAAAGAAGCAGCTAGCTGGCACTCAACCTAACTACTACGTTAATGTTCCAGAACTATATAAAAATAAAAATAGCTCTCATCAGTTTGGCGACATACATAAAAACACCTATACGGGTCACAGCAGAGGCACAAGCTCTTTAATTCTCCAACAAAAATTTAGTAAAATTACAGCCAAAACAGAAACTCACTTAACCATCCTGTGTCATCTGCTGGCTACTCTTTGTCAGGGATTCCAGGCAGGGGACCCTGGGAAAATGATCAGCCCACTGCAAAGATCTTGCATCATGCCCCAGCTGTGGGTAATTGCAAGGTTGCATAAGAAACTGGGGTCCTGTGCAGATGGTAGAGGGAGGTGTGCAAACCTCTACCTGATTGGTTGTAAATATGTATATAAGAAAGCAATCCCCAGTATGTATTTGTCTGTTGACCAAACTGGTGTCTGGCGCAAGCTTTTGTCCGTCTGTCCTATGTTTTGTATATAACGGAACTTTGCTGCAAGATAAAGTGCCTCCTGTTTTGGAAGAAACTCCTCTGTGTGTGAGTATCCCTACTGGGGAACAAGGCTGCTGCTGTTGGCTCGCTGAACTCTGGCTTTTCCATTGCATTTCTGTGGGGCTGAGACTATCATCCCCCAACACTCTTACTCTCAAGAAAACACATAGTTATCCAAGTGTTTAATGAGGTATATGAGGAATAGCATACAACAATTGCTGAAGCTAATATTCTACAATACACACTTGGTTAAATAGTGACACACACTCTTACGTATGCACAATTCCCACTAGTGGATTCTTAGGGTCTTCCCCTTTCCCAAACTTCCAGTGGTTCCCATGGGACCTTGTTTATTTCCTTACTTTAATCTTGCCAATGCCCCCAAACTTTCTTAGGTTGTTTCCTAATGCATCTCCAGTATTATCTCTCAGTTCTTTGTGTAACTATCTTAACGCTGACCAAACACCTTGGGGTTGGTGTCTCTCAACCTACTCTCTTTGATCCCTCTCTTTTGATATATATACCCTTTCCTTTGATATACAACACATTGTTACACACAATACAAGCTTAGGTACTCTAAAGCTCATACACAGTAAATCACTTGTTGACTGCTATCACGTTTAAGTAAACAGAGCCATGCCTTGACAGCATGGCTGAACGCGCACTTACAGCAATCATTCAGATTTTACCTGATGTTAAACATATAACATATGGTGACCTGTAACACATGATGTTCATCCCAGCCTTACGTTACACCAAGATAACTCATTATAACAATGTTTTACTGTATTTGCTGGCATATAAGACTCACTTTCTTCCCCAAAAAATACTCTTTGAAAATGGGTTGCGTCTTATACACCAGTGTGTCTTATACGCCGGCAAACAGTATTTGCCAGTGTATAAATGGGGTGCGTCTTATACGCTGGCAAATACCCTCTGGTTCAGCTTCTCCCTCCCATGATGAGAAGGTGATCATGTAGTGAGAGACTGGAGAGGAGGATGAAGTAAGAATTCAGAAAATTAAATATTTTAATCAATGTTGGCTCTAAAAATAACACATAAAATGTCAAATTATCAGCCTTCGCTGTCAGCTTGCAACCCAAGGTGGAAGGAGCTATTTTCATGAATCCATATCAGCATAATCAACAGGTATTCATTATTGTGGATGAGTCACATTATCAATCATGTCATGGAGGACAGCTGACATGACATCCTGCAAACTATCTGAATGAAATATTTGCATGATATCTACATGGGTAAACTGAGATTGTCCTCAGCAGGCTGGCTCATCATTTAGACCAGTGGTACACAACTGTGGGTCCCCAACCTTGTTGGTCCCCAGCTCCCAGAAGCCCCAGTCAGCCAGGCAAACTCTGTGTATCTGGATGCTGAAGTTCAATAACGTTCAGGAATCCAAGTTTAGAAATCCACTGATTTAGACTCTCAGCCAGTTAAAGTGGCTGCTTTCCCCATGAACATATTCCAAATCAGCACCATCAGGCTTCAGACTGCCAAACTCCAAACCCCAAAAACAGTTTTGACCATTCACAAAACCCTCTGGTTCAGCTTCTCCCTCCCATGATGAGAAGGTGATCATGTAGTGAGAGACTGGAGAGGAGGATGAAGTAAGAATTCAGAAAATTAAATATTTTAATCAATGTTGGCTCTAAAAATAACACATAAAATGTCAAATTATCAGCCTTCGCTGTCAGCTTGCAACCCAAGGTGGAAGGAGCTATTTTCATGAATCCACAACATATGCCTATTCCTTTAAGAAGCAGCTGTTAATACTCCTGAACAATACACAGATTTCATCTGTGGGACCTAACACATCATCTAGTCAAGGGCTAGAATGTACCAACAAAGAGCCCACAACTTCTAAAATATTGTAACAGCGAACAACTTTATTTTCTTTCATGTACATGATACAGAAATATCTTTCAGAACACTGTTGGTACAATCAACTCTGTGTAGTAATGACTGAGTTCCACTAAAATGAACAGAACTTAGATGTTAACTTCTCTTGGCTTGTTTTCAATGAGACATGCAGCCTGAGCACTCACAAGAGGCCCACTCCCAGTTAAGTGCATAGAATCATTGCCTTAACAGAGGCATCTTTGATTTTGTCAACTCTGTGATTACTTTTTAAAAAGCAGCCTTCAACCCTATACGCAACTACTCCACTGAAAGCGGCTGGAGTCTTGTGCATTTGTCAGATGCCTTTTCATTTCTGTTCTCCATTTTTGCAATTCTGGAGCCAAACTGCATGGCCCTCTTTGGCAGAACTGAAGAGGTGGTCAAGCCAAGCTCAGCAGCTGCCAGGCGTAAAAGAAGTTTCTCCCCAATGCCTCGACGCACAGCCAAATTCGCTTTCTCCCAAACGGGGAGGGAATTAAGAAAGGATACAACTTCCTCATCAAGAAATGGAAACCTGAAGTAAAAATAAAAAAAGAGACAGCTAAAATTTAAAGACAGATTTTAAAAACAAATGTGAAAAATGCTTCACTTCAGTAATAAAATATTAATATAACCCACAAAATGGATTTGAAGATTTATTCTTGGAACATTAAGGGGTTTAACTCTGAAAACAAAAGAAGACAAATTTTTCACCACCTAGAGAAACAGAATATAGATATAATATGTCTGCAAGAAGCTCGAATTAGAACTCAAGATTTGAGATATGTCAGGAATTTGAAACTAGGTAGCTGTTTTGCAGCTACGATTGATAAAAAGAAGAGGGGAGTTTTGATATATGTAAACTCAAAATTAGGTGCAAAGCAAATCTTTCAGGACAGCAATGGTCGTTATATAGGAGTTGAAGTTACTTTGAAACAGGATAAAATATTAATAGTTGGAATATATGCACCAAACGGAGCTAAAGGTGAATTCTTCCCTACAATACAGGAAGAGGTACTGAGATATCTTAATGAAACAGGAAATTCTAACATTATTGTTTTGGGGGATTTTAATGGAGTAATCAGTCCCCAAGTTGACAGGACAACACAAAAGTTAACTCCCCGAAACAACGGCAAACTTCCTAAGAGCTTCTTTAATATGATGGACAACTTAAACTTATATGACACTTGGAGATACAAGAACAGGCGACTGGATGGACATACATATTATTTGGATTGACATAGGTCAATGTCAAGAATAGATATGATGTTAGTATCCAAACAACTCTTGATGAAAACTACAGATATGGACATTCTTCCCAATTTATGCTCTGATCATAATCCGTTACAATTAAAGATAAGGATTAAAGACAGAGAAAGAACATGGAGACTGAATGATGAGATTTAGAATAAGGAGAAGTACATAGCGAAAGCAAAAACAGAGATAATTAACTATTTAATGAGAACTTGATGTCGGAGCTGTCGATGAAAACCATTTGGGACGCAAGTAAAGCAGTGATGCGTGGTAAGTTTATCAGATGGACTGCAGAGATTAAAAAAGAAAAGAGAAACACTGAGCAGCGAATTTTGGAAAAGATGAAAGAAATTGAACAAC
Source organism: Cyclura pinguis (assembly GCA_030412105.1). NCBI lineage: Eukaryota > Metazoa > Chordata > Lepidosauria > Squamata > Iguanidae > Cyclura > Cyclura pinguis. The sequence goes on from CM059599.1 coordinate 210,513,909, forward strand.
AGATGAGACAAAATCCGTCGGATAAACAGATTAGATTACAGATGAAGGTACAGCAAGTTGAATTAAATCAACTTAATTTGGAAGAAACAGAGCAACAGATAAAGAGAACAAAATATAATTTCTTCGAACAAGCTAATAAACCTTCAAAACTTTTGGCAGGTTTGCTGCGTAAAAGAAGGTCCAGAAATATCATAACCGAGATCAGAACAGGAGAAGAAAGAATTACAAAACAAGAGGGAATAAAACAAGCTTTTTATAATTACTATGTGAAGCTGATGAGTAAGATCTCAAAGGGGAAAAAACTACAAGAAGTGGAAGAATATTTGGAGAAAATGAATAAAATGAGATTTAATGAAGACCAAAGATCAATCTTGAAAAAATCTATTACTATGATGGAAGTAGTTGAGGCTATTAGGAATTTGAAGAACGATAAAGCTCCAGGACCTGACGGCTTCACTGCAAGATATTATAAGATTATGGAACATGAGATTTCAATACCTTTGCAAAGCACTATAAATGAAATAATAAAGGAAGGAATACCAGATACTTGGAAAGAAGCGAACGTTGTGCTGATCCCGAAAGAAGGAAGAGATCTGAGCAATGTAAAGAACTATAGACCAATATCACTTTTGAATACAGACTACAAGATTTTTGCTTCAATTTTAGCAGCGAGGCTCAAAAAAGTGCTGCTAGAGGTAATTGATGAGGACCAGAATGGCTTTCTACCAAAAAGATCTTTAAGAAATAACATCAGAACGGTCTTAAATGTAATCGAATACTATGAAAAGCATAATGAACGGAAAATGGCCATGATATTTGTAGATGCGGAGAAAGCTTTTGACATGATCAGCTGGCCATTCATGAAGATGGCGGTTAAACAGATGCAGGCAGGAGAAAAATTTGTTGCATGGATTGAAGCAATTTACAACCAACAACAAGCTCGACTGGTCATAAATGGTGAAAGAACACAAATGATAGAACTGCACAGAGGTACGAGACAAGGGTGTCCCCTGTCTCCTCTGCTGTTTATCATGACAATGGAAATACTTAACAATGCTATAAGAGAAGATAAAGAAATAAGAGGAGTCCAAATTAAGAAATATCATTACAAGTTAAAAGCTTTCGCCGATGATTTGGTCTTCTTACTGGATGACCCAGGGAAATGTATTGAAAAATTGATTACTACAGTTCAAGAATATGGAGAACTCTCTGGTTTTAAAGTTAATAAGGAAAAAACAGTCTTCTTAACCAAAAATATGACTGAAAGAGAAGAGATGGAATTAGTACAAAAAACAGGATTCAATAGAGGACAAAAGGTAAAATATCTAAGTATTTGGATAGCCAAAAGAAACAATGAGTTATTTCAAAATAATTATGAAAAAAAATGGAAAGAAATAACAAAGGACTTGGAAAGTTGGACCTCCATGCGTTTGTCAATGATGGGGAGGACAGCTGCAATAAAGATGAATGTTTTGCCAAAAATGAACTTTTTGTTCCAAAATCTTCCCATAATAACGAACATGAAACCTTTCATACAATGGAAGAGAGAACTAACCAAGTTTATATGGCAAGGGAAAAACCTAGGATAAAATGGAATACTATGATAGCCTTAAAAAGTGGAGGAGGAATGGGACTACCAGACTTTCAAATATACTATAAGGCCACGGCTTTTACACAGATAAAAGACTAGGTAGATCTACAAGACACGAGAATGTTGGCACTGGAGGGAGCAGACCTGAGGATGGGGTGGCATGCCTATATGTTTTATGATAAAGCAAAAATACATAAAGACTTCACACATCACTATATCAGAAAATCGCTTCTGAAAATTTGGGAGGATTATAAAACTAAAAACACACAGCAGCTCCCCACCTGGGTCTCACCGCAAGAGGCTTTTTTTGGCAGATGGACGGACACAGATAAATGGTTGCGATATGATGATATAATTGAGAGATCAACGTCCAACAACCTTAAGATTAAAACAAGGGAAAAACTAGAACAAGAGGGAATAACATTAAGTTGGTTCCCTTACAGACAGTTAGCAGAAAGGTTTCAGATGGATATATATAGAAACATATGGAATTGAACTCAAAGAGAAAACTGGAGTAATTAAATGGCTGTTCGAAAATCCGCCTCATTTACTTGCCCAAATGCATCAAGAAATACTACATCAGGAGAGGCAAGAAGAAACAGTAAAGGCAACAATGATTTCATGGGCACAAAATATCGGACATTCAATACAATTAGAGTCTTGGGAGCAGAGCTGGAAAAAAACACAGAAATTTACAGTAGCACAGAATTTGAAAGAGAACTATTACAAGCTATTTCATAGAGGGTACATGACACCAGATAAATTAAAAAAGATTTATAATACAGGTACTGGACAATGTTGGAAATGTCAGAATGAGGTTGGTACGATATATCACATGTGGTGGACATGTTCTAAAGCTAAGAAATATTGGACTGAAATACATAACAAAATATGTGCATTAACGAAAGTACAGTTTGCTAAGTTACCAGACTTGTATTTGTTAAATATGACTGATGTATTAGAAGGTACTGGTATAAAGAAGTACTGGAGAATATTACTGTACATGATAACAACAGCTCGTATTGAATACGCAAAGATGTGGAAAACTCAGCAAATACCCACATTAGAACAATGGTGGGGTACACTAACTGAAAACAAAAATGCTGATATGGTCTCCCGGAGATTAAAAGGGAAATCAGACGAAGAGATACAAAAAGAATGGCAAATTGTAACGGGTAATTGCTGGGTACCATCAGATGGAAATCTGTCATTCATGATTTAAGATAAATTATGAGGGGGCTACAGGATATATATCATGAAGTGGGAATATGGAGATGGAAATGCAAGAATCAACAAGTAATAATAGCACTAAAATGTAGTACAATAATTTAAGCATGACAAGAAATATTGATAATGAAATCTAGATCAGTGTAGAAGATCAGAAATATTTCAAATAAGTTGACAGTTATAATTGTTTGTTTTATATCTGAATTTGAATAAAATGATTAAAAAAATGCTTCAGAAAATCCTCAAGTCTGATTGTGATAAGTATAATTTTGTTTCCTTCTTTACCTTAAATTCTGTAATCTGCATTTTCAGAAGCACTTTCACATTCCTCACAGATCTACAGCAATTTCAATGTCTATGGAATCCATTCCCAAGTCTGCTATCTTCCAGTCACCCATCTCTCTAAACTTCTTGGGTTGAACTATCACGTTTGCGGGCTGCAAATCCCACGGACCATGCCAGCACAGCCAATGGTGAAGGATTATGAGAGCTGAAGACGAACAACAACTGGTGAGCTGCCCTTGCCATCCTTAGTGTACGATCGCTTTTTCCATGACATGATGTCACCTTAACATGGTTTTCGCTGGCTTTGCTTTACCTCACTGGCTGGCAGGGGAAGCACAAAAATAGGATACCACGACAAACTATAACTGAACTTAGAAAGGAGAACTTGACACAGAAATAACATGGAAGTCTCACCCTTAGCATGCAACTGCAAGTGTGTGTGTTATCTGTGTTCATGTGCAATACATACTCACAGTTTCACAACGATGTGCTATAACTTATGCACGTCATGTCAGTCTGTCAGCATTTGTGTGCTTGTGATTTCCACACCAAAGATACATGTGAGAAGGTGCATTCATTTCAGGAGTGGAAATAATGTGGGCTGTGGGTTCCCAGAGCCCCCCTCTTTTTCAGAAAACTAGGAGAATCACATTTCCAGATACCCCTGGGCATGTTATTCTCTTCTAGAACAAGGCACTGTGGTCCCCCATCCACATCCAAACACGTTTTACCCTCCAAAACTTTTGGTTACTTCTGGTTTTGCTGGATGGTGCTGGGCTGACCCATAGAGGGCAACAGGTGCATGGAATGCTAGGCGTGAGACCCTTTGAAACCACCCCCCCCCCGATTTAAATTGAAAGTCATATTACCAGACTGTACAAAGTACACAGAAATTCTTTCAACTGTGAGCACCCTATCAAAGTCAACATACTAATGTAACAAATAGAAAAGATTCTCAGTATAATGTGATTTTCCAACTGTTTTCTTCAAGAAAGAGCCTGAAAAACTACCACGCATCCCCAAGAAGATGTATGTACACCTTGTGAGGTTGTGCTCAAAAGTCCTAAATAAAACAAAAAATCTGAACTTGAAACATTTCCCCAAAAGAAAAACTCTTTTGTCTGCATGCTGACTTACCTAGCTTCTTTGCCATGATCTCCAATCACTCTATCGTCTCGCCCAAGATTTCTAGAAGAAATACGTCCCAGTTCCATTCCCAGTTCTTCATTCAATCCCTCCAGACCACTTTTTTCAAAACAAACACGGTGCCTGGAATAGCCAGCAAGCTGCTCATCTGCTCCGATCCCTGTAAGTACAATCTGCAACGGACCACAGGTTAGTTTCAGATACTGAATTTATATATTATTTCCCTAACCCAGAGGAGTCCTGTAGGAATTTACAAGAACAGAAAATCTGAAAAGATATGTAATGCATTCATTAAAATCCTGCAAGCTTATTGAAAGTGTGCATCCAGAACACCACCTTAAAAACATGCCTCCTCCAGCCAGCAGAGGAATGAATGGCAGAAACAGAGACTAAGAATGGACAATTAAATCTATCCAAATCCTGGGGAAAGGAGTGCCACAGAAAAGACTACCTTAGCTTCTAACAGAGCTTTAAAAAGTTACTTTTTTTGGATCACAGCTCCCAATGGACCTGCAGGCTGTGACATTCTGGGAACTGCGATCCAAACAAGTAATTTCTTCAAGCTCTGCATCTATTTAACTTCTCACATGCAGCTTCATGGAATGGTTTACAGGGACTAAATCCAAAACGTTCATTTTACAGTATTTTACTTACTTTTATATTAGCTTTAAAAAAATGACAGCTATGTTCAAATTAAAATATATGATGATATAGTATCTGCAAATAACCGCTTTATATGGATGAACCGTCTCCCAATTAGCAAATTATCTTCTATTTAAATGGGAACAGAATTGCATTTTTCCAGTAAAAATAGATACAAGCCTACTAAGACTGTGACTTTTTAAAAATCCAAATTAACTGATAAATGAATGCCAGAATGAAAGCTGTTTCTTAAAGGCAATGATTTTCAGAAAGTGAAAGAGGAAATTGGTTATCGATGCTGGTGCTCTGAAATGTCCCTTTCAATGAGTCCAATATAAAGCAATTAAAACTGCAATCCAACGAAGTAGATCAGGGCTGAATAGAGGAACTATGCTTTCTCTGTAGTAGCTTTCAGTGCCAAAGCAGGCTCTAAGAGTTGCAGAAAATGGTCACTTCTTTGACTATCAAAGAGATATTCACCGCAGCTTGAATGTTTATGGTTCCCTATTTGGGGTTATACGTCTCTGTATTTTTGTCCTGCCTTGTATAGCCCAAAAGGAGTCCCCATATCTGAGTCTAACTGTGCTGACTTACAGATAAGACTCACTATGAGCCATGGGAATAACTATAAATAATGTTCACAAGATGGGAGAAAAAAGCAAAGCACAGCCAGCTAATATATCAGCAATCTCCCTGCCCCAGTTTTTAATCCAGGTGGCCATGGTAAGAAGCTTAATACCATTAAGCTACCTTACAGCACTCCCTTTGCATTAAATTTGCTAATTACATGAATCCCATAGTATTATATTTTTGGTTTCTTTTATAGAATCATAGAATCGTAGAGGTGGAAGAGACCACATCAGCCATCCAGTCCAACCCCCTGCCATTCAGGAACACACATCAAAATACTTCCAACGGATGGCCATCCAACCTCTGTTTCTTTCCTGTATCCCTTTTTCCTGTTACATGATGCAGTTTCAAATTGTAGGTCTAAGAACAGGCACTACTAGCTAGCTATCTGCTGTTTTGAAAACCTTTCAAGTTTAAGACCGAAGTATAAATGCTTTAAAATAATACAACTAAAATTACAGGGTTAACACATGGTGTGTGTGTGTGTGTGTGTGTGTATGTGTGAGAGACATCAGTTACAAGTTGCAAGCCTCCCAGGATTCTGAGCTTGAAGAGACATAACTGAAATAAAGAAATAAAATAAATACAAACAGGTCAACAAAAAACCTTGCACCTTTGCAGGACTTTTATATGGTCTTCTGTCTCCTTGGTTGGTAATTATACCTTCTCCCCTTGAAGCAAACCACATACCACAACCAATGCTATCATCCAAAACAGTGTCCAGCGGATAAACCAAGTAACGTATACGTTGTTGTCTCATTGCTTTTAATTCCTCAAATGTAACATTGATTTCCACAAAGTTCCACAATCTTGAAGGACTAATACTTTTCAGTTCTTCCAGTCCTGCCCTGCCTGTAATTCTGTCAGGCACATTAAAAGATGACACAGAGTTGCCAGTCACAATGTTGTTGGCATTTAAGCATTCCGGACTGGGTGGCAACTGTTTCTTCTCTTTGCTGTGCTTTCCCATGGAACCGTTTCGACTACCTTGTTCTGGAACTGCAAAGGCAATGTTGAGAAGATCAATAGGTTCTTCTGCTGGCACGTGTCTATCAGCAAGAGCAGCTATAAGAATGGAGTCAACACCACCAGAAAAAAGTATTGCAATTTCAGTTTTCCTTAAAGCTGCTCCTGATATGTCTCCTCTTAGCAGATCATTATCTCTAACCAGACACAAGACTCGCCTCTTTACTGCTTTACTCAATACATCAATGAATTGGTGAACTAGCTTCTTCTTGTGGTGTTCAGCAAGAAACATCTTAAGAACTTGCACATCATCAACATTTTGGATAAAACTGAGGAACTGGGACTCCTCTGGCATGTTATATACCTCCTTATTCAAAGGAACAACAGGAGCTGTCAATGAGTGGGATTCATTTACCACCAGAGACACATGTGTCGGTAAATATTTGGAAACCATTTTCAAGTCACCAGTGACTCCTTCCTCAGTTGTATTCTTTCTAGAAGGATATTTCCAGCAATGCAATATCAACCGCACAGCTTCAGATGCAGCACAGTCCTGGAGATCCATTTTGAAGATTCCCAGTGCTGGAACTTCCCACCACTGACGATCGGAAATGGCACATACAGAGGTGAGAGTGAGAATGTTGTCCAGCTCTTTATTGAACTGCCACAGGAGACTGCGACGACCAAAAAAATCTCTACCAAACCACAAACAATGCTTGGATGCCTGATAAAAAATTAAAGACCATGGACCCTGAATGGAAGACAGCACTGACAGAATGTCTGATTCACTATGGCAGGAACAAAGTCGGTGAAAAATAACTTCAGTGTCACTCTCTTCAGCCTCTATAGGAATTCCACCAAAAACCTCTCCATTCCAAAGAAACACATTGTCACTAGTAGGATCTTCAACAGGTTGTGGAGTCATCTTCCCCCTTAAGTGAAGTACATGGCCAGAAAATAAACAGTGATATGGGAGCTGGGGCACAGTCTTCACCAGTTCTTGGCTACTACTGGGTCCTCTTCTTCTGAGATTACATAAAATATCCTCTTTCAAGAGCGAAATGTTGGGAGGATGATCAGACAAGCTGACCAGACAGCAAATTCCACACATTTTGAACTGGTATTTGATTTAGCTATTTTTTGATTCTGGCTTTTTCAGAATTTTCCATTTCCTGGTGTGCTTTCTTCAACTCATCTAATGTGTCTGTAAAAAAGTGAAATCCATCTTTAGCCACATTAGTTTAACACTGAAAAATAAAGTCCATTAGAGAATTTTAAGCAGCCTGTATCTGCATCTTCTAGTAGTCAAATTGCTACAAATTTGACAATATATGTATACTTCGATCATAATCTAGAAATCTGTAATGGCAACTAGAGAACAACTTCTTCAATTACAGTGGAGGGGCAAAAGCAGGAAATGGGAATCCATGTAGGTAGGTCTTATCTCAGTAAGGTAGGACTGATGGGGGGAACAGTCAAGTCTGCTCATAAATATTCGAACCACTGCCAGAATTACAGATGCAAACACAGCAGTGGCATGCAGCTCTTCCTTTCCTTAGCATCTTTTTCAATAGATGATGGTTTTAATGAAAAGAAAATATTAACACTGGGACTTGTACCAAAAATCTTCCTTGTATAATTTTGTGAGCTACCTTGGGTCCCACTACAAGTAGCCTATAAATGAAAAGAATAAATAAAATAAACCTTCACCAGAGATATATGCACTTGATTTAAGTACTGCTGGAGTTTTAAAAGAACCTACCAGAGGGAAACTTGTTGAGTAGAAACCAATATCACACAAGAGAACTTCTAGTGCATGATGGGATCTTTTCTTCCCACCAGCAGCACCCCAGTCACTCCAAAATCTGTGCCAAGGGGATCCTCAGCTTTCAAGAACTTTTTTTTTTGCATGGGGAGAAGTGCAGGGGAAGGAAAAACTGCACCCTTCTCTTTTTGACTTAAGCAAGCAATTCTAGGATAACACAACTGGATTCCACCCATTATGTTCTGGATACTGACATTTAGTATTACAGCAGTGAATTCCCATTAAAAAAATTACATTCCCCTCTCTTGGCTAAAAGGTGAAATGAAACATATACATCAGAATCTATTCATGTAAGAATTTACATCTGATAATGAAACCCAGCCCTCAATTCACTCTAGATATTTTGGCTGATTTGACTTCTTTATACCTAAGTCTACTCAATTTCAACCACATGCAATCAAAATTTCTATCTCGTTTCCTTCTTTATATCAGAAACCACATCAATATTCAAATCTGATCTTTATTAAATTTCACAACTTTTTAAAATCTATCCTTCATGATTTCTGAACAAAGAACAAAATCCAAAGTTGCACAAAAAAATTCTGTTCATACGTTGGTACTTTTCCCATCTGTGCTCCATACAGTACCTCTTCTACTATCAGAGGACTTGTGGGGCCATTATCCCCTTTTCCTGTTCCAGTAACAGAGTGCAAATCTGACAACACACAGTCAGTAAAATCTTTTTTTTTCTTCTCAAATACCATAAATTGCTACCTACAGCTACAAGAGACTACAAAAAAGTGAGACAAAAGCAAGCATCATGGTCAAAATCCAGAGAACTGCGTAATGTTTTTGAAATTCTTTGTTTAGCTAAAGCAGGGCTTTCCAAATGGTGTGCTGTGACACGTTAGTGTGTTGCCTGAAGTGTGTATGTGTGCTGCCTAGAATCTTGGAAATGTATGTTATTATTTATAAATCATATATTTTTAAAAATATATGAAAGGTTTTCATGAAACACGTTGTGTCCCCATACATTTTGTTATTACAATTTCTGTATGTTTCTGTATCTCTTATAAAGGGTTAGTTTAACCTCCGGTTTGCTAGTAAAACCGCATTACTGTGTCATGCAATGATGCATGTCCAAAAAGTGTGTCACCAACATGAAAAGTTTGGAAAGCTCTGAGCTAAAGAGTCTGTTGGCTCTGAATAACAACAGTCATTTGTTATATCACAAGTGAGACACTAGAGCTTCTAAGACTCAAAAGTAGTTTGCTGTGTGGCCCTGGTGTTCATAAAGCACAAGCCCGGAGGCCACATGGGACTAGTCAGAGCGTTTACTGGATGGTTGCCTATGTTATAATCTTCACATCTAAGTATATAAATTTCTAGTAGTGTGTGTATGTATATTTGGAATGTCTTCTGCACAGTGCTACAAAAGACATTTATAGGACATAAGCTGGGCACAATCCAGATGTGAACGACTACAACTCCCATCATCTTCAGCCAGCATGGTCTAGCACATCTGGAGGGCAACAGGAATTCATTAATAATATTAATACTAACATTCACACTTACAGAATATATTTTGAGAACATGGCAACTTTCATTTGTTTAATGAAGAGCACCAGCTTTAAAGTTTAGGAAATAATACAGTGAATGTATACATAAAAGAAACATACAAATACAGAAGGATTTTAGGAACATACTTTTGCACTCAGATAGTGTTTGGATTCTGTCTGCTAGAAATAATATGTTGCTGTTGGGCTGTTGTCTGTAAACCTTCTAAAGAAAAGAAAAGAAACAAGTAAGCTAAGTATACCATATCCAGAAAGAAAGAAAAAATAAAAGCAAAAACGTTCTTATTTCCCCAATTTTTCTTTCTGATTTAATTTAAAAATATTATTTTAAATTCTAATTAAAAGAGAGTACTGGCTATACCCAAATTTAAATTTCCTCTGAAATATGGGAACCTACTAATTCATCAATTAGAATATCCCTTCCTCCCCTATGTTTATAGTATTACATTACAAATATAATTGAATGGGTCTATCTTTGCTTTTTATAGAAATATAATTCTTTGTTTGCTTAGCTGTTGATGCAGATTACAGCACATGATTTTCCAAATCAGATCTCAGCAACAGGAAATTTTAGTCCCCTGTGCATCTCTTTGTCATGCCTTCATTTTATGTGGGAAGCTACTCCAAAACTAAGGTGGACTAGTCGAATGTGGGCTCTTAAAAAAAAAAAGAGTAGATTCACCAATTTATAACTCATTTGTCTGAGAAACTCTGCTGACAGGAACATGTTGTAAGGGAATGTGATTACTGCTGAATCAGTGCAATCTTGCGCACAGGTGGCATTGATGCATCAAGACAGGTTGATGAGCATTCATCAGCAACAGCAATCATACTCTAATGTAAATTTGTTGGACACCACTGAATTTGTGGGAATATGACATCAGTTATCCCAGTGGGAACTAGTTATCAAAACAACAGCAAAAAGAATCAGTAAGACAATCACCAACTGATAAACCTAATATGGAGGCAGGATCTTTCAGAATAGGAAGGGATAGACGACATAGCTAAGACAACTCAATCTACTTTGTATATTGTGGCAGTTATACACTAATCTGGGCACCATCTGACTACATTTCTGTTTCTTTTTAACCATGATTAGCAGTAATCAAAAGCAAGTTACTTACCCGGTTCTTCTTTAAGTTGGAAAGTTCATCAACTATAACTTTTTGCTCTTTAATCTAAAAGACAAAAGTGTAACAAAAGAGGTTCTCACAATGAAACTCAATCCTTAGCACAAGGACAACATATAATTCAATTAATTATAAAATGCAGAGTAGGGCTACTCTGTCTTAAAATCTAGCAGCTAAAAAAAACACAATTTAGCCTTTCTATTGACATCTTCTCCAGGCAGACTGCATGCTCTTTTGAACTATTCAGGCAGGTAGCATTTTTACTGAAAATACTAATCATACCAAAAATTGGTTAAAAAAATGCATTTAGTCAACAAGAGGCAAGAAATTATTATTGAAATAATTAAGATGAACCTATTTTCTAAAGCTGTTGCAAGAAATCTAGAACACGTGTCAAACAAAGGCCCGTGGGCTGAATCTGCCCTGCTAGGCCATATCATGTGGCCCTTGCACCTCTCCTGCAGCCGCAGCACTCCCCCACCCCCGCAGTGAGCCTGATCCCTATATTGCAGGCACCTGGCTGCTGGTATTCTGAAGGGGGCCCAGCAGCCAGCACTTGCAATCGACTTCTACTTCTGACTGCTCCTCTGTCCAAGTCTCTCCGTCAGAGTGTTGCCACGGGTTACCATGGCAATACTCCGTGCAGCTCACAAGTTGGACAGAGGAGCAGTCAGAAGTAGAAGTCGATCGTGAGTGCTGGCTGCTGGGCCCCTCTTCAGAATACCAGCAGCTGGGGGCCTGCAACGTGAGGATCGGGCTCCCATGGCACAGAGAGGGGCAGGGGGGAGCAGAAAGAGCCATGGGAGAGAGCAGAAAGAGGCACAAAGAGGGTCTCAACTGGGACCAAAAGGTTAAACAAAGTTAGTGTAATGTATAGTGTTTGGTAATATTTGTCTGATGATTAAAAAAACCAGCTGTTTTCAAAACTCATTTTTCAATAAATTATACAATAGTTGTACACTTGAATATCTGCTTGCCATTATTTTTCCTAGATTTCTAGTTTCAGAGCTAGTTATAACTAAAACCAGTAATAATCGAATGCAGAGACAATTATTTAATATGATAAAAGAGTAGATAGATTTATACAGTCTTACAGATACAACTGGCCCTTTGAGGGCAGCCATAATGCTGATGCGGCTCAAGATGAAATTGAGTTTGACACCCCTGATCTAGAACGTCAGTTAAGCCATGGATGACTTTGAAGAAATACTTTTTTTTTTTTTACTGCATTACTGAGAGGGAGCAACAAGGTTGTATTTCAACTGGCAACTTTTCCAAATTAAAAAAAATTCTTAAAAAAATAGTTATAATATTCTTTACCTACCTGTGTAGGTTCTTGTGTTGAAAGGATCACCCCCAACTTAAAGAGGCAACAACCCTAATAAGAGGACACTCACATGTCTCCATGTAGCCCAATCCAACTGTATTCAATGGAGCTTATCCCTCAACACGTACAGGACTGCAGTCTCAAGACAGCCAGCTATTAGCGTCATTGTGTGAAAACCCCACTGCTAGTCGTTTATCTTTCTTCTCACTAGCAGAGGTCAGTACAGGCTCAAGGTTCTTGCACCACAAATAATACTGATCTAGCACTCATACAGTGGGAACTTTCATACTCCATGATGATAGCACTATGATTCCACTTTAACTGCCATGGTTCCACCCTACAGAATCCTGGGATTGGCAGTTTGGTGAGAGACCTCGAGAATCCTCAGCCAGGAGCTCCACTGGTACATCTGAGCAAATTACAAGCCCCCCAGCGTTCCACAGGATGCAGCCATGATAGCTACAGTGGAATCACAGAACAGCACAACTGTAAGAGTCCAGTGTCTCCCACTCTTTTAAAATCAATTTCTTCTGCAACTGTCATTCATCACCTTCCGACTGACCTTTCTGTTCAGCTCCTCTTTGTCACACAGCTTAGCTCCATCCCCTTCCTCCCGTGGTGGCATACGGTTTGACATTTGCTTCAAGTCCCCTCGATCCTGCCGCCTGCTGCCCAAAGTTACTCCAGAGCTCCTAGGCACACGTGATCGATTCCCACTCCTTCAAACAAATTAAAAGCGTACTTTAAACTTGGCCACGATTGCCAGATCTGAGAAAAGCAGAAAGCCAATGATATACCTCCAAATAGCCCAAAGTATGGTTAGGTTTCTGCAATTTGCTGTATATTGGGCTACCATTGCGTCAAGTTCAGAAATGCCGACTGGTCCAAAATGTGGCAGCCAGATTGGTTACACGGTACATCAAGAAGTAATCACATTACACCAATATTAAAATCACTCCACTGGCTGCCAATTAGTTTACGTACAAAATGTTGGTTAACACCTTTAGAGAACAACATGGTATGCGTCCTATTTATCTACAAGATTGCCTCCTCCCATACAACCTGCCCATATGCTCAGGCCCTCTGGAGGCCATTTAATTAAACCACCCAGAACTAGACTGACAACGGTCACCCAGAAGACCTTCTCACCAGCTGCTCCTAGATTGTGGAATGGTTTGCCAGAAGACATTTGAAATCAATATACGCTGCCTGGAATTTAAAAAGGTTCTAAAGATCTATCCCTTCTGCCATGCCTACCCAGCCAATTTTTAACTATGAATTTTAAATTAGTGTACAGTATTTTAAATAGTTTTATTTGCTTTTAGCTGTATTTTAATGTATGATGTACCCTGCCCTGAGCCATGGGGAGCGGCAGATAAGAAATTAATAATAACAACAACAGAACCACAATGATAAAATAATGTATTAATAATAATAATAATAATAATAATAATTAAATATATTTATATAACAACAACAACACACCACTGTGCTGATCAGTAATGGTTGCTCATTAGGTAGGACGAAGACTCCCTCACTCTCCTTACCCACCATAGATCTGTGGGAACAGCACCAGTTTTGTCTACACCAGGGGTGAACAATGTGCAGCTCTCCAGATGTTGCTGATCTACATCTCCCAGCAGTCCATACTATTAGGTCTACTGGAGAGACCCGATGGTCGATGCAGTCCAACGCTACCCAGAGGGGTGCACTCTGTCTTCACAGCGCAAAGCGTATTAGCATTACTGCCTGAACATCTAGATTGCACTCGTTACTTCACAAGTCTGGAAAACTTCCATTAGTACAACGCCTTAAAGAAACGCCTTCACTTAACCGATGACCTGTCCCAGGCCATTTCCGCACTAGACTGTTATAGCGCTATTATTCCACTTTCAACATCCTATGGAATCCTGGGGTTTGCAGGATAAGGGGGGAGCTCGAAGGCAAACTGCAAACCCCAGGATTCCACAGGATGTTGAAAGTGGAATAATAGCGCTATAACAGCCTAGTGCGGAAATGGCCCCATTCCAGCTCCAAGCGCTAACTTCGGAGTGGGTCTGAACTCAGCGGGCCTTACCTCTGCCCCCAACAGCCCTGCAGGAGAATCGGCTGAGCTCCCGCGGCTTTCCTCCCCGCTTATACCCACGCTTCAGGCTGCTACCTGCTTCCGGAAACGTGCTTTGACCCTACGTTCGAGAGCGGGCGCGTCTCAATGACAGCTACGATCCCGATTGGCGTAGCGGTATGACGAGCATGTAGACGAACCAATGCAACGAAACCAGGGGAAGACGGTATACCCATTCGGGAGAGCCTGCAATTGGAAGAAAAGCAAGCGGCTAACTAGACGATCGGCATTAGCAGGGGGGGGGGTACAGCGGTGGAGCTGCGGCTGAGCTGCTGCCGAGCTTCCAAGCTGACCTGATATTTTGATTTCACGGTTTGCTGGGATAAAACGTGCCCGCTTGGTTGCATGCCGGGCTTTGATACGTAATTAAGCACTAGAATGGGCGAGGCATTTTTCCAAGTTGATCTTTCCTGGGACCTGTAATATGTTCGTGTTCTTCGTGGGTTAGATTCTCCGGGCGCTGGAAATCCAAAGTTGTCACTGGCGCGGCGTCGGTTAATCATTTCCATTGCACCCTTTGAAAGCGCTGTTTTGTAGAATCGTAGTTATACGGTTGAAAGGACTGTAAGAGCATTAGTCCAGTCTCTTGCCAGCCAGGACCTGAAGCCCTCCCGAGGGGTGGCCATCTAACCTCTCTTTACTGTTGTGTGCTTCAAGGGCGTTTCTGATTTATGTCGACCCTAAAGTGACCCTATCATGGGTTTACGTGGCAGAATTTGTTCAGAGGGGATTTCCCTTGGCCTTCCTCTGAGGCTGAGACAATTTGGGCATTTCTGCACTACACTGTTATAGCGCTATTACTCCCCTTTCAACCTCCTTTGGAATCCCGAGGTTCGCAGTCTAGGGAGAGGCTTTAGAATTCTCAGCCAGAGAGCTCTTTGGCCCCAGTAAACTACAAACCCCAGAATTCCACAGGAGGTTGACAGTGGATTAATAGCACTATAACAGTGTAGGGCAGAAAGGCCCTATGACTCACTCAGGGCCACCCAGTGGTTTTCCATGGCGGAGTGGGGATCCGAACCTCTGGTTCCCAGATTCATAGCCGACTCTCAGACCACTACACCACGCTAGCTGTAAACTTGTTTAAAGACCTCCAAAGAAGGAGAATCCAACATCCTCTGTGGCAGTCTATTCCACTGATGACCAGGTCTTATAGTCAAGTTCTTCCTAATGTTTAGATAGAATCTTTTGTCATTTGAACCCATTACGTTGTATCAGAGTCCCTGGAGCGGCAGAAGACAAGCTTACTCCGTCTTCTCCATGTTATGTACCTTCCAGGTCAGTTCTCGCTTAAGGTCACCCTACGACAAACCTATCATGGGGTCTTCTTTGCAAGATTTATTGAGGAGGTTTGCCTTAGGCGGTGCCACTCAAAGTGGATCGCTAGACCAGTGCTGATCAACAAGACATTGGCTGCTGGTTTGCAGAGAATTTCCAGAAAAGAATGAAACAATTGTAGCCAGTGGGCATAAATATGGTATCAGCCCCTGGCATGTTAGGGGGAAATGCTGGTCTCCCACATTGGATAGAATGAGAAACACTGCTGAGTGTGACTTACCTTTGGTCACCCAGTAGGTTTCCATGGCTGACCTGGGATTCGAGCCTGGTCTCCTGGAGTCCTAGTCCAGCAGATATCTAAAGATTGCTATTGTATTCTCCCTCAATCTTTTCTGCTCCAAGCTGAGCGTACCAACTGAAGTTACTATTCATAGGGCCTGGCTTTCATTTCTTTTACCACCTCATTCACCTTCCTTTGAATGTGTTCCAGCTTGTCCATATCTTTCTTGAACTGTGGTGTCCAGAAATGGACACAATATTCCGGGGCGGATTAATCCTCAGGGTCAGACTAAGCATACGGGGATCATTTGGTCTCTTAGGTGGGAATAGCTATGAACTTGATCTCGAGTATGCCATTCTGCTTGTATGTGATAAGTTACTTGCTTTCTCATCCAACATGGGTGAGGGTGAGCGCGGGCAGGCAAATATCAACTCCCTTTCCTTACCTGTTTTTCATTTGGGTATGCTATAAAAGGAGTGCGTACTTTAAGAGCAGCATCTGACCAATGTGTAACCTTAAAAGGTAAATTAAATGAAAGGTAGCTAGCAGGATTAAAAGAATAATTTCCAGTTAAAATCAGAATATTGATGCATCCCTTAGATACATGTCACACAAACTTATTATTATTAACAAAATATTTATGGATCATCTTTGTGCTATAAGGCTGTCCAGGCATAATGCAGAACAAATATTTTAAAAATTACACAATTACAGAGGTTAAGGACAAGGCAATAAAAAGCTGCAGAATAATAAAACCAGCTTTAAAAAAGTGCTGAGTGAAACAGAAGTGTCTTTTCTGCATATTGAGAGCCAAGTAATGAAGGGGTTATTGTACTCTCCCTAGGGTGAGAGTTCCGTTATCATAGAGCTGCTATGGAAAAGGACTTGTCCCAGGTTCCCACCAGTTTTAGCTGTCATCAGACATACAGCAGGGACTGGGATGAAAATCATCAGTGAAAGGTAGGACCGTACAGGAGTAATCAGTCGTCAGATAGTCTGGCCCCAATCTAGAAGAATCAGTACCTTGAATTGTTCTTCAGAATGATTTGGAAGCCAGTGCAACTGGCGTAGGAGTGGGGTGGTGCCATCCTTAAAGTGTGCAAGGTAAGAACCTGGCTACATTTTTGACAAGCTGCCTTTCCTAAATATTTTCCCATGTAGAGTGTGTTGCATGTGTTTAAAATGAGAAGTGACTAAAGCAAGCATGTATAATTGTGACCAGATCCATCTTCAAGTGGTAGACCAGCTGGCACACCAACTGACTTCCAGCAAAGGCAGTTCTGACCAGAGACGCCACCTCAGTATCCAGGAGCAAAGTCAGATTCAAGAGCACTCTTAGGCAATGGATCTTGTCATTTGGAGGAAACACAACCAGAGCTTGTACTCCCAGTCCCTGATATCAGACTGTCTGCTATCAAGACTTACCAAGAATGAGCCTCAACTTGTGCCCCATTCACCTCTTTTTGAGGCCCTCTTGTCATCTTCGCTCATCTTTCACCTGTTTGGAACCATTTTCAGCTTATCTCCTGTTTTGTTTTTTTTAAAGGGGTTCTCCTGGACCTAAATCAACCAGTGGGTAGAGGGAATGACACAATCTAGGTTTAAAAAAAGAAAAAGAAAAAAAAAGGGAGAAAAAAGGGTTAGGGATGGGGTATGTGGAAGGGAGATGTGGCTTCCCAAGATCGCACAGAAGGCCAATGCAAGCTCCTCATTGCCAACTCTTACTTTAGGGAAATGGGAACATTTACAATCTTCATCTATCTGGTCTCACTTTCTCTCTAGCAGCTTTATCACTTTCTCTCTATCAGCTTTTATCCACAGAGAATGGACACTGATCCAGTAAAGGAGTAGCTGGCTTCACCCCTTGAAGTAACTTTTGCACATCAACTTTGGGCTTAATGAAGGTTGGCAAGTTGACTGAACAAAGGATGAGATGGCCATTAAAGTGGAAGAGAAGATGCCTCAGGCTGTTTCCACCCTACACTGTTATAGTGCTATTACTCCAATTTCAACATCCTGTGGAATCTTATGGGGTTTGCCATGTAGGGAGGGTCCTTTAGAGTTCTCAGCCAGGGAGCTCTTTTGCCTCAGTAAACTACCACCCCCAGAATTCCACAGGATGTTGAAAGTGGAATAGCGGCACTATAACAGTGTAGGGCAGAAATGGCCTCAATCTCAGCCTCATAGAATCATGGGACAGAGACAAAGACTCCTCTATGGTCTCATAAAGACTTACAGCCAAACTATCAAGGGGGTACGACAAAGCATGGCTCTCCTTTTCTCCTCTGTGAGATTGAACCTTAAAGAGAAAAGGCAGTTCTGTTAAGCTAGAGGTTGCTTACTCCACCCACAAGGAAATCAGTGACAGAGTCTCTATCCCCACTCCCATTGACCAAGTGCTCCAGGAGACCTCAGGTCCAGGAAGAGGAACACCTACAGAAAAATGCTCTATCTTACGGTCAAAGATGGCCTCCCAGCACACTTCATCTCTGCTCTCCCATCAGAGACAGAGCCTGAAAGACAGAGAGAGGAGTTACATACATCTAGGAGTTGCTACCTCCACCACCAAGCAATTCAAAATCTGAACAGATGCTCCCCACCCCCCACTCACATCAAGAGCCCAAGGGGAGCACCTGGACAGAGACAAAGACTAAGATCTGGTAAAGACTTACAGCCAAACCATCCAGTGGGTGCTGACGAGCATGCATGTCCTCCTGCACTCCTCTGAGAGACTGACCCTGAAAAAGACAAGAAGAAATCATATTTAGCTAGTGGCTCCTTGCTCCACCCACATGGAAAACAGGGACAGAGGCACAAGCCCCAAGCCCATTGACTGAGTGCTCCAGGAGATCTCATGTCCAAAAAGAGGAAAACCCATAGATAACTTCAAAGTCTTATGCTCAACCATTCAAAGATGTCCTCTCAATGCACCTCACCTTTGCTAGTCCTCTCAAAGGCTGAGCCTGAAACAAAGAGAGAGAGAGCAGTTCTAGATATCTAATAGGCGCTAGCTCCACCCCCTAGCAATTCAAGAACTGAGCAGATGCTCCACTCACTTAGAAGAAATGCCTAGGGAAAGTACCTAGCCATCAGCAAAGACTCCCTATGATCTGGTCAAGGCTCACATCCAAACCATCAAGGTTACCTGCTAAGCATGGCTCTCCTTCTGCTCCTGTCTCAAAGATTAAACCTGAGGAGAGAAATGTAGCTATGTTAAACTAAAGGCTGCTTAATCCACTCACAAGGAAATCAGTGACAGAGCCTCTAGCCCCACCTTTATTGACCAAGTGCTGCAGAAGGCCTCTTGCCTGGGAACAAGAAGAAAGGCCTGTAAAAAATTCAAATTTTTACAAACACATCACTTTTTTTCTCCCATGTGAGACAGAATGAGGAGTTATCTACGTCTAATAGATTCTAGTTCCACCGTCTAGCAATTCAAGGAGTAAGCAGATGCCCCACCCACTTCCATCCTGTGCTCAGAGAGAAACATTCCCCTAGGATCTTGTGAAGACTTAAAGCCAAATATGTCCTCCCAACACACCTCACCTTTGCTTTCCCATCAGAGACTGAACCTGAAAGAAAGAGAGAGCAGTTACACACATCTAGGAGTTGCTAGCTCCACCCCCAAGCAATTCAAGCACTGAGCAGATGCTCCACCAACTGGCATCAAGTGCTCAAGGCAAGCATCTGGCCAGAGACAAGGTGTCCACTATGACCTTGTCAGGAGTTACAGCCACAGTTACATCAAGGTGGCACTGCCAAGTACGGCTCTCCTTCTCCTCTCCCCTGAGAGACGGAGCCTGAAAGAGGCAAAAAGCAGTTATATGAAGCTAGTGGCTGCTTGCACCACCCACAAGGAAATCAGTGAGAGAGGCACAATTCCTAATTCCGTTGACCAAATGCTCCAGGAGACCTCATGTCCAAAAACAGGAAAACGCAGAGAAAAGTTCAAAATCTTATGCTCAAACATTCAAAGATGTCCTCCCAACATACCTCACCTTTGCTGTCCCCCTCAGACACTTAGCCTGAAAGACAGAGAGAGCAGTTCTATACATCGGGTAGTTGCTAGCTCCACCCCTAGCAATTCAGGACAGAGCAGATGCCCTACCCACCTAGATCGGGTGGTCAGGGAGAGCATCTGGCCAGAGACAAAGACTCCCCTATGATCTTTTAAAGATTTACAGCAAAACCATCAAGGGAGTGCTGCCAAGCATGGCTCTCCTTTTGCTCTCCTCTGAGAGATATAAGAAATCAAGAGTTTTTAGAAGGGGTCAAAATTGGAAATGGAAACTTTAAAATCAAAGCCTTCGCGGATGATGTTGTGATTTTCTTAGAGGACCCGTTTGAGAAAGTGGACCTGTCGATTGACATATTGAATAGATTTGGTTTGTTGGCTGGTTTTAATAAAGTCAATAAAATTAAAACAAATGTGACAGATCAATGTGACCGATAAAATACAGTTGGAAAAAAAGATCAGGAATGGGTTTTGTAAAAAAGTTAATTATTTAGTATTCAAATTTCAGCCAACAACCAACATTTATTTCAGAATAACTACGCAAAAATTTGGAATTTGAAACAGAGAAAACTGAATACCTGGGGAATGCTGAACTTGTCAAAGTTGGGCAGAATGTCAGTTATTAAATTGAATGTATTGCCCAAAACATTGTTCTTGTTTCAAATGATTCCGGTTGTTATACCCAAAACATGGTTTGTGCAATGTAAAAAAGATAGAACAAAATGTATCTGGAAGGGCACGAAACCCAGAATATGTGATAAGCCAGTGACAGATTTAAGGTGTAGAGGTGGTTTTGCAATCCCCGATCTAGATATATATTATCCTGTGGGACATATGACTTGGTTAAGGCCCTGGATTTTACTTAATAATACAGAACTTTTGTTACTAGAGGGGCATGACCTGCATTTTGTTTGACGTGCCTTTCCTTGGTACAAAAAGGCAAGTGTCCAGAGATCTTTTTTAAATCACATTATTTGCAAATCTTTATATAAGCTTTGGGATAAGTAGAAATGGGTATTTTACTCTAAGTTGCCATCCTGGCTTTCTCCTTTGGAAGCCCTCTCTATGAAAGAATCCATGAAACATGGAGTTTGGTTAACTTATAAAGACCTTCTGAAAAAATCAGACTCTTACCAAATGAAAGACAGACAGCAATTGTTGAAAGAAGGTATAGACATTCAATCTTTCCCTCATTTGCAAGTAGTTCACAAATTCAAAGAAGCGTTAAAGTCAAAGGTGTGGATCTGAAGATGACACAGTTTGAACAATGTTTGCTCAAGGGAGAAAAAAGATTGTTTTCTAAACTGTATGTAATACTATTAGGAAGAAATCTGGAAGAGGAGACTGTTAAAGATTGTATGATCCAATGAGCCAAAGATCTTGGACATAATACTTTATTGGAAGACTGAGAGAAAATCTGGAGAATCCATTACCCTGATTTCTGGGGTCCCTTGGGGGACACCTCAGTGTGCTCCACGTGATGGGGAATGGAAACTAGCCAGAACACGAGCTATAGCAATGCAAGAGGCAGGGTAACCTAGCGGTGTCTTTTTACCCAGTTTTTATGGGGTCAGGCCAAGCCAAACACCAAACAAAAATGTCCAATAAATGATTTTATTGAATGAAAATCTCACACAGCAACGCAATCACTGACACATGCACCCATAGAGCTATTAAGAAGCAAAAGAGAGGAAATTGGACAGGGAGATATTGAAGGGGTGTAGTTGGGGTAATATTGCACCTTTTCCTGAAGTCCTGGGTCTGGGAAGGCAGCGGAGGAGTGGGGCTGAGCACGGAGAGGGCTGAGGGGGACTAGGCCTATTGTTTACAATTCTACTGTTTCTAAACACATTCATACTCAGTATAAACGTGAGGCATAATATGAAAATTGTTCTCACCAATGGAGAAGCAGTAGTGAAGTGATGATAAGTAAGTAAACAATTCAAAACAGAGTATATCACAAGAAAATAATCCATGGAGCCACCAGTTTGCAATGGTAGCTAGAGTTTTAGTCCAAAATTTTTAGCAGCATGCGTCTTTGCCACCCCACTCCTCTGTAGTCCGAAGAAGCTTCTCTCATGCCGGGAAAAATGGCTAGCACTACGAGTCTGTTTTTGGGATGTGGGCAAAAGTCCGTGTAATCTGCAACCAACGAGGCAGGCTGGCGAATCACGTCGTCATCCCTCTTTTGGTGCTGGGAATTGTCTGGATTCAGAATTGAGTATGCTGATAGCAGCAGCGGGCCTTTCTTAACGCTACCGGGCTTGGTTCCCACGGTCGTCTAGAACCTGTTTTAGGGGAATATCTACACAATTTGGTTAATAGCAATTATGCAAATTACTGCCCAATCAGAGGTTGAGAAACGTTCATCATGGGAGTTAGACTGGTTGGGGGGGTGGGAAGTTTTCTCTGGTTGTTGGCTTTTGGGGAGACAGTGGGAATGGTGATGGTTGTACATTTGTGAGTATAACTCAGGAGGTGGTACCAAGGCTAGGTTGGGTGTGGATCACCCTAAGTTTCAGTAAGTTGGCTGTGGCTGGGGAGGCTGCTCTCAAAGTGGGCTTTCACTTTTGGCCTGGAGTGGGTCTTTGGGAATCAGATGGACCACACAAGGTCAGGTTGGCAGATTGTGTTCTATTCAGTATTTCATTGGACCAGCAAGATGATACAGTGGCTGTGGTGCCACTGTTTCAGCTCAAATTAGGTTAAACTCTGGTCTTCAGCTCCTTGCTCTGGTAAGTGGGAGCTTTCTTTACAGTTTAAATAAATAAATAAATAATATTTAAAGAGCAAGCTTGGGCTATGCTTGCTCCTTGACAGAGAGGGTGCTGACACTCTCTTTGGCAGTCTGTCAGACATAGACAGACCCATTTATGCAAATACCTTAGGGGCATATGCAAATTTCCCATAATGCACACTCACAGGGGAATTATAGTATCTGGAGGGGTTCATTTTTGCATAGGGTTATGGAGAAGATATTCTATACTCACCCGTCTTGATGCGGGAAGCTGCAGCAGTCATTTCCAGGGTTTTGGTGGATCTCACCCTAACTTGTAGTGCTTTCAGGTGGGATGGGATCGATGGTCTTTTGGGCGCTTTAGCATATCTGGGCATTCAGATCAGTGCTCCAGAGTTACACCTGATTTGTTTGAGAGATTCATTGAAAGACCTCTCACATCCACTGCATAGTGTTGCTGCATGCTGTGTTTCCAGTTTTTGGAGATTTTGATGCCATGGTGTAAACTGCTTACCTCAAGATATCTGGGCTAACTGTGAAAGCCTGATCTACCTCAGAAGACCTTGGGATTTTTTATACCTTGGTTTTTTGTTTAGTCCAGGTTCTGCTTGGACCCTTAATTTCCACACCCCCTTCCCCTTAAACAAGTAAAAATTAGAAAAATTAACTCTTGCTTAACTGGCTTACTTGGAGTCTTAGGACTTGTCTCCTAGCCCAGCAGGCTAGTATAAAGAGACAAACAACCAAGGCAGCCTGGAAAACCAGGATGACTATTAGGGGGTGGAGCACCCAGTGAACAATAGCGTTGCCAGTGGATGACCAGGAAAAAACATCCCACCATGACCGCTGCGTTACCTCAGCCAGCTCTTTGGATGTTTTTACTATATGTTGAGCTGTGTGATTTACCTTAATGGCAATGAGGTGATACCTCCTGCACCTTTTTGCTTAACTCAGTTAAATTACGAAGCCACGTGGACACCTTTAATTCGTCCTCAAAATGGAATCCTTCTAGCTCTGTAGGCTGTGGCATGTATTCAGCCTCTAAAATATAATCCTTAATGACCTCTCTTAAATAAAATTCTTGTCCAAAACAGTCCCTAATGTGTTGCTGGCAGAAACACAGATTCCCTGCAGTTCTATCAACGCGGATAGAGTGATTCCCAGCCATCGTATGTGCAGTAAGGCAGGGGGTGCGTAAACAGAAGCAGGTTTGGCTAAGTTGAACTGACACAGACGTAGTTATAGGCACAATATGGTAGTCCGTGTCATTCTGCTGGGCTATTCCCTTCAATTCGTCAAAGCAGTGAACGCATTGTCTGGAAAACATACATCCTGCCAGATCAAAGAAATGTGTGTGTTTTGACCAATGGAAGCGCCTTTCCGGGAGGAGAGTGGCGTTGGTGTGGGCTAAAGGAAGACCTAAATACGAGACGGGGTGTACCTTAACAGGGTCCAAAACCTTTTCATGTATCACTTCTACGTGCAGAGTTAATTTTTCCCAAGAAGCTTGTTTTACACTTATCAAGGAGGAAGGATGTTGTAGGGAATCAGGATATCTTTCCCTGAGTAGACTTAGAATTTCGGGGTGTAAGTGACCCATGAGGCTGGATTGGATTACTTGGGCAGAGAAGGTAATTACGTTGCTTTGTAGCTGCGTACACTGGATGGCTATGGATAAATCATGGGTGTCTCTGATGAGGGACATTCCTAATTCTCCTATAATGTCCTTTTCTACTCCCACCCACTGTGGCGTTAGCTGTCCAATTAAGTCTATGCCACGGGTCAAATTTGTGAGCCCCATAGCAGATGAGACCCCTATATCTTTAGTTTTTGTCCCTACAATTCCCAATTTATTTGCCAGGACCTCAGTGCCAATAGCATTAAGGATGGCTCCTCCAGTTCCAATGCCCCCTAACCTCCTTTGCTACGAGAGTGGGGATGAAAGAAAGAGAGCCAGCACTTTTCCCAGTGTTCCCATTGGATCCAAGCTATTTTCAGAAAGGGAGCACATATAGGTAGGACTCTTGAGACATTTACTACTGTGAAATCAAGCACGACAGTGGTACTGATAGGCTGGGTTCGGGAGTACGCATACACGTCTATGTCTTTCCGTATTACCGTGCTGCCCGAGTACATTGGAGGGGAATTTCTAGGTTGAGGTTTTAAGGAGGGATTTTCCTGGTTGGGATTTTGAACTGGACAATGTATGCTGTCGCAGGAAACATTACAGTTAGTGGGTGTGCGAGTAAAATTCTTACACACGAGGAAGGCTATTTTCCACTTCCAGGATGGTTGGCAATTATTATAAGAGGTCTCTGCAACAACAGAGGGGTTTACTTCGCTTATCCCTACATGTGGTGAACTGACACGTGGAGCGAAGTGGGGAGTGGGGAAGGTGAGGATTCATTTTTCAAACCCTGGGACACTTATATTCAAGGCATAGCTGACTTGTGATCTCCTATATATGTATACACGGGTGTATATTTCTATGGGGTACCTTTGTTGATACCACGGAAGTAGCCCAGGTTCTCTCAGATTCTCTTCTACTCCAAGGTAAGAGTTCCACTGACAAGTTGCTTGTATGTTATCTCCCAGTCGATGATAAACTGGGTAGGGTACCTGCTAATCTTGAAGGCTCCTGCGATACATCCCCATAATAGCCAGCTCCAAAATAGTGTGTCCATCCTGTTTCCCTGTAGGGAACACAGAACATGGGACTTGTAAATATAGCTACAGATTACTAACTACGGGGGGGGGGGGGAGAGATCACGCAATCTGCTTTTTCCTGATCCTTCCCTATCTTTCACCTGGAATCAAAGGGTGGGTAGATGGATGCGAACGTCTCAGACAGGTCAATTCCTGGTATTTCTTGGTAATTTAGTGACATCTGAGGCGTTAGCACATTCACCTTGGATTTTCCTGTGCATTCCTCGGGAGGCACGGGGATGGATATCTCCTTAGGATCAACAGGCTTCCCTTTCCATTCTTTCAGCTGGGAGACATGGAAAAAATAAGCCAGTCTCCTTTCTTGCAGGGGATCCACACTTGGTATACTGCTGGGGAGATTCTTTTCTCAATAAGGACAGGTCCTACCCACTTTGCAGCCAGGGAATGCTTGTCTTTGTAAAAATTCCTATACAAGACTAGCTGTCCCTCTTCCCACTGGCAGGGGTGATGCACCCATCCCAGCCTTCTGTCCATCTTTTGGAGATTTTCCCCAATTGGGCAGCAACTTGTCTGTGAATTTGTCCTATGTGTTGAATCAGGTTCCTCACCCATTTGTTGTTCAAGACAATGGCTTTAAATCAGAGGGGAGGCTTGTGTCAATCCAGAATGCTTCTCGTAACATCATTTTCCGCCCGGTCATCACCATGTGTGGCGTGAAGCCATGTGATGCTACAGTGCCTCTAAAGGCCATCAGGATTATGGGCAGCTTGATGTCTCAGTCCTTCCCTGAGGAGCGAACTACCTTTCTAAGGGCTTCCTTCAAGGAGCGGTTTGTTCTTTCGATCTGGCCCGAGCTCTGGAGATGATGGGTGATATGAAATCACTGCTTTACTCCTAAAGCTTTGCACAGTTCCTATGTCACTTCTCCAGTGAAGTGTACCCCTAAATCAGAGTCAAGGTCACGTGACACTCCCAAGCGTGACCAAACATTATTGAACAATAAGCACACAGCCATGCTGGCGGTGTTACTGCGACAGGGGAAAGCTTCGATCCACTTACTGAAGGGATCGATTACTGTTAAGCAATACTTATTCCCTCTTGGTGTTGTAGGGAGAGGTCCTATGAAATCTATTTGTATGCGGGACCAAGGACCTTCGATTCTTTGGTGTTGGATCGGGGCCTTAGGTCCAGAGGGGTCAGCGTTGACCAGAGCGCAAGCCAAGCAGTTGTCCACCCATTGATCTACATCCTGCTTGAGCTGGGGCCACCACCCGGTTTCTCGAACCCTATCTAACATGACCTCTCATCCACGATGCCCCTGCTCGTGCACGAACTGGATCACGTCCCCACAGAGGTGGGTAGGTATGATCCAGTGGGGCTGACCACCGGCATCTACTGCCCAAAACACTCCCTCTGTCTGTTCTATTTTAAACCACCCAGAATCGTCTGTTCCCTTCCTGGCTAACTCAGCTATTTCGGAATCTCCCTCTTGCAATGTCCCTAAATCGAAGGTAGGGGGAATGAGGAGCTGCTTGGGATTCACATTGATGGGGGCGATAGGAGCCTCATCGTCCTGCAAACCTGCTTCTCTAGCTAGGGCGTCTGCTTGATTGTTCCAAATACACATAGCTGTACCTTTCTTTTGGTGTCCTTTGACATGAGTAACCCATGTAGGAGCAGTTCATTCCTCAATTTGTACAGCTATCCGGACCCACTTTTCCAAATGGGCAATGGGTTTCCCATCTGCGGTTTTTAGGTCGTTTCGAAGCCAAATTGGGAGCCACACGCTGGCAGCTCTGGCTGTCCAGTCAGAGTCTGTGTAAATGGCTAAAGCACGGTCAAGTGGTTCGTGCTCCAGTATGACACGTAGAGCTTCTACTTCTGCCACTTTGCTGGAGTGGGGTCTGGCTTTCCCTTGAAGGGAGAAAGAGTCTGATATGCGGATCGCTCCCAAGCCAGTTCTAGGGCTACCGTCTATGTGCATTGAGGACCCATCACAAAACCAGCAAGTGAATACCTGCATTTGTGCTTCTTCAAGAGAAGCTCCCCACTCAACAGGGCAGTCCCTAGTATTTATGGGTGGTAGAGGGCACTCGTGCGTGGCGCCGGTGACAATTAAGCCGTATGGAGCCGGTGGTTTGCTTGGCTGTTTTTGGAAGTCCACCCCACGTGACACTAGGGAAACAGTCCATTTGGCTATCCTAGTGTTTGATACCTGGCCATTCTGGACCTTCCCAGATAAAATATATTTAAGAGGTGTGTGGGAAGTCTGGATGATTACACGGGCGCCTCCTATCATAAATTCCCAGTGTGTTAATGCCCAGACCAGTGCAAGGCACATTTTCTCACAGAGAGTGAATTTCGCTTCATGTGGGTCCAAATTGCGGGAGGCATAAGCGATGACACGCTGAGTACCATTTAGAGTTTGAGACAGAACTGCTCCTATACTCCTGTCAGAGGTGGCTAACTGCATAAGGAAGGGCTTGGACATATTTGGGTGAGCTAGTGCTGGCGCTTTCTTCAGATCTTCTTTTAACTGTGCAAATGCTTGTCATAGAATCATAGAAATGTCGAGTTGGAAGAGACCACAGGGGCCATCTAGTCCAACCCCCTACCATGCAGGAACATCCTCAGAGCACTCTCGACAGATGGCCATCCAGCCTCTGCTTAAAAACCTCCAAGGAAGGAGACTCCACCACACTCCGAGGCAGCATATTCCACTGCCGGACAGCCCTGACTGTCAGGAAGTTCTTCCTGAGGTTCAGGTGGAATCTCCTGTCCTGCAGCTTGAATCCATTGCTCCTTGTCCTGGTCTCTGGAGCAGCAGAAAACAAGCCCACTCCCTCCTCTACATGGCATCCCTTCAAATATTTAAACATGGCTATCATGTCCCCTCTTAACCTTCTATTCTGCAGACTAAACATACCCAGCTCTCTAAGTCTATCCTCATAGGGCATGGCTTCCAGGCCATTCACCATTTTGGTCACCCTCCTCTGGACCTGCTCCAGCTTGACCAAGTCTTTCTTGAATTGGGGTGCGCAGAACTGGACACAGTATTCAAGATGAGGTCTAACCAAAGCAGAGTAGAGTGGTGCCAGTACCTCCCTCAGTCTAGACACCATACTCCTATTGATGCAGCCGAGAATTGCATTGGCTTTCTTGGCTGCCGCATCACACTGCTGACTCACGTTCAGCTTGTGGTCTAGTAAGACTCCTAGATCCCTTTCACACGTACTGCTATCCAGCCACGTGTCCCCCATCTTATATTTCTGTATTCCATTTTTTCTACCTAAGTGCAGGACCTTACATTTCTCTCTGTTGAATTTCATTTTGTTAGCCTTGATCCAGCTCTCCAATCTGTCCAGGTCCTTTTGAATTTTGATCCTGTCCTCTGGCGTATTAGCAACCCCTCCCAATTTGGTGTCATCTGCAAATTTTATCAGCATGCCCTCTATTCCTTCATCCAAGTTGTTGATGAAGATATAGCACTGGGCCCAGGACAGAACCCTGTGGCACCCCATTAGTCACTTCTCTCCAGGATGAAAAGCAGCCATTGGTGAGCACCCTTTGGGAATGGTCAGTCAACCAGTTACAGATCCACCTGACAGTAGCCCTGTCCAGCCCACATTTTACTAGCTACTTTGCAAGAATGTCATGGGGAATTTTGTCAGAGGCCTTACTGAAATTGAGATATGCTACATCCACAGCATTCCCTTCATCTACCAAGCTAGTAACTCTATCATAAAAAGAGATAAGATTAGTCTGGCATGACTTATTTTTAAGAAATCCATGTTGACTTCTCGTGATTACTGCATTGCTTTCTAAGTGATTAGAAACTGACTGCTTAATGATCTGCTTCAGGATCTTTCCGGGTACTGATGTCAGGCTGACTGGGCAATAATTATTTGGGTCCTCTTTTTTTCTCTTCTTGAAGATGGGGACAACATTTGCCCTCCTCTAGTCTGCTGGAACTTCTCCTGTCCTCCAAGATTTCTCAAAGATTATAGCAAGCGGTTCTGAAATGACCTCCGCCAGTTCTTTTAATATCCTAGGATGCAATTCATCTGGCCCTGGAGACTTGAATTCATCCAGTGTGGCCAGGTATTCCTGTACCACCTCTCTACCTATTATGTGCCGCATTTCCCCTGCTTCCTCCCCTGCTCCCCAACCGCCAGGTTGAGTGCTTGTATCCTTCTGGGAAAAAACTGAGGCAAAGAGGGTGTTAAGTAGTTCTGCCTTTTCTTTTCCCCCTGTTAGTAATTCGCCATCTTCTCTGCGCAGCGACCCTATCGTCTCCTGCTTTTTCCTTTTGCTGAGGACATATTTTAAAAAGCCCTTTTTATTGTTTTTAATGTCTCTGGCCAGCCTAAGTTCGTTCTGTGTTTTAGCCTTTCTGACCTTCTTCCTACATCTCCTGGCTATTTGTGTAAATTCTTCTTTGGTGGTTTCCCCCTTCTTCCATTTTCTGTACGTGCTTCTCTTAACGCTTAGCTCAGCTGAGAGTTCTTTAGTCAACCATTGTGGTTTCTTCAGATGCCTTCCATTTTTCCTCCTTATTGGCACAGTTTTAGACCGTGCCTTCAGTATCTCCCTTTTAAGGAACTCCCATGCCTCCTGAACTCCTTTCCCTTTCACTATTCTTGACCACGGAATTTCAGCCAGCAGCTCCTTAAGTTTACAGAAGTCCGCTTTTTTAAAATCTAAGACGAGTGTCTGGCTACACTTATCTTCTCCGTCCCACTGAATGCCAAATTACAATAGGGCATGGTCACTCCCCTCTAAAGATCCAACCACTTCCAGCTCATTATCAAGGTCATCCCTATTGGTCAGGATCAGATCTAGAATATTTGATCCCCTTGTCGCCTCTTCCACCTTCTGAACCATGAAATTTTCTGTAAGACAAGCAAGAAACTTGCTGGACCCTGCTGTCTTGGCAGAGTTTGACTGCCAACATATATCCAGATAATTGAAATCTCCCATTATTACCGTATCTCTCCTTTTTGAATGTGCAGTCATTTGGTTGAGGAAGGCGTCATCAAGGTCCTCATCTCTGTGTGCAATGTCCAGGTTGGAGTAAATGAAAGCGATTTGATCAGCAAGGTGTTTCACAGATTCATCGCAAATGAGTGTTCCTCATCACTACTCTGGAATGTTTTCACAATCACTAGGTTTCAAGACATTCTAGAGCAGTAAAAGGAATGAAATGTCAGGAACAATTACATATATCTCAATCAAGCTGTTGGTCTCTGCTAGAGTAACTGCAGTAAATCCATGGAACATACATAAGTGTGGACTTTCCAAACTCCCATTGATTTGGTTGGTTTACTCTAGTTGGGACCATCAACTGGATTTTGACCTTGAATTATCCAAAAAAAAAGTATCAAATGAAATTGAGAGCCAACAAGCGGTAGCGATTAAGGTGCTAGAGTGGGACTTGAAAGCTGCAGTCTCTACTGAGCCACGAAACTGCCTGGGTGACTTTGGCCCAGTAACTCTCTCTCAGCCTGTCCTACTTTACTGAATTGTGAGGATAAAGTGGTAGGGAGAAGAACCATGTACACTTCCTTGAACTCACAAGAGAAGAGAAAGATATTATAAACAAAGTGAATAGAATTTACTGTCATTCTGTGTCCTAGCCTCTTAAATAATGTTATGCTCACATAATTCCCTTCCCAGCTATTTTCACATTAATTAGTTCAGCAGTTGCCACAGGTATCTTTATATGAGTGAGCACTGCCTTCTAGTGGGCACATTGGGATTAGGAAAGGAAAGAGTTTTTCTCACACAGTCTGAGCTTTCCCTGCTAACATAGGCCACTTCCACCCTACACTGTTATAGTGCTATCATTCCACTTTCAACATCCTGTGGAATCCTGGGGTTTGCAGTTTAGGGACGGGCATTTAGAATTCTCAGCCAAGAGCTCTTTGGCCTCAGTGAACTACAAACCCCAGAGTTCCACAAGATGTTGAAAGTGGAATGATAGCATTATAACAGTGTAGGGTGGAAATGGCTGTACAAACACACACACAACTAATATAAGTGCCCCTTTCTCTTTGTCATTTCCCCTGTGTTTCAGTTGAGCTGTCTCATCTGTTAGTTTTATTTTTCTCCTTTAGTGTTTTGCATGTCATCTAATCAAGTATTAGCTCTTGGCCCTCAGCCAAATATTCTTTCACTGAATTGATTGTCAAGGAGTAAGATACAAGGGAAAGGGGACAGTGAAACTCTTTCCTGCTACTACAAAGTTTCTTTTCTTTTTAGCAAACAAACAATTACTTTGCATCTTGATCCTAAGAATGACAAAACAGGGACAGGCAATCTTATGCTGGGCAGCATCAGCATTTTTGCAGCAAAGGAACGCTCAGGGATTTAACTGATAAGATAAGGAAAGCATGTATAAGTCCTGGGAGGAAGGACTTGTCTTTTATTGTCACTCCAAAACTTTGTGGATACTAATGGTGCTCTATTATTCATCTATTTTTAAAATAATTCGTGGGATGTCAGTAGATTTCAATTTAATATGGCACAGAGCTAAACCTAATTGTTTGTCCCAGTAGGAACAGATGCACTAAATTAATTGGACTTGTTAAGACAATATTTAGGGTAAGTCCTGTTGATTCAAAAAAGTCACTTCCAGATGGGATTAACAGTTGGAACTTGAAGGTAGTAAACAATCTTGCAAGGCATAATTTGCAATCAAAAACACCTACTGAAATAACCACACTATTACCACTCACAAGTATCACAAGCTTTACTACATATATTTAATAAGTGTAGATGTAAAACATACATAGTAAAATATTTTTAGATTAGCCTGGTATTTTTTCACATTATGATTATAAATGAAATATTCACTATCAAGAACTGAATTATTTCAATGTTATGAACCGCGTACCTCATTATAATGTATGATGGTTTTACTATTAAAGTACGGATTACAGTTTAATTAGTAAAAAAAAAAAAGGGAAAACATCAGATTTTCATCCAATCTAAACATTTTCTGGTCATATTATACATGTTTTTTCCTTAGGAATTTTAAAACTTTGAATACTCAGCCAATATTACCCCCCCCCCCCAAAACACTCAAAACAGTCAAAATGTTAAATGTTTTCATACTACATAGTGTTGTATAGTTCAGCATGAAGCCAGAGTGCCAAAATTACATAACTGAAGTAAGAAAAATAGCATGTTTAAATTATTTATACTTTTGTGGTTTCCTGACAATGTTACTCACAAACGGAATAAGTTGTTGTTTGGGTTCTACCTTTTCTGAGGCTGCAGAATATTTGCAGATAGTACAAATATCACTGAGGCATTTCTTTGCAAATTGGAAATGTGTGACTCATAGACTGGCTGTTGATCTGCTACAAGCAACTATCAGCATGAAACAGAGGAAAACATCTCAGTAAAGAAACAGATAATGTCAGATTATAAGAGCTTATTTACATTCTCGGCAAAGAGACTTTAATACATCTTAAATACTATAGTGAAGACTTTATTCCGCATGTTAAGCATATGTCTCAATTTTTTTTATCCTCAAACAAAACAAACAAATGGTCCAATTAAATTGTTTGGGAGCTGTATGCTGAATCATATGAGTGAGGATGCAAAGGGATCTTGTAACACCTTTGAAACTGATTAAATCCATTTCCGCACTAGCCTGTTATAGTGCTGTTATTCCACTTTCAACATCATATGGAGTCCTGGAGTTTGCAGTTTAGGGAGGGGCAGGATTCCACAGGATGTTGAAAGTGGAATAATAACATTATAACAGGTTAGTGCAGAAATGGCCTAAGAGAAAGAAGTGAGTAGCATAAACTCACATAGACTGGGCCTGCTTCATCAGATATATCTGATGCAATAGACCCAGTCTATGAAAGCTGATGCTATAAACCTCTTTCTCTGAGTTGAACTCAACACTGCTACAAGATCCCCTACTGATACAGACTAACACAGCTGTGTCTTTGCTTATTAGGAATAATTGCTTGCATGCAGAAGGCTCCAAGTTCAATCCCCATCATCTCCTCACTGATATAGCTGGAGAAACCCACAGCCGTATAGAAATCATGGAAGGCTGTAGCCAGTTAGTGTAGACAGTGGTGAGCAGGATGTGCAAACCTCTACATGACCACTCCTGTAATGTTTCACCATTGGCCTTGTTGGCTTGGGCTAATGAGAACTGGAATTTGTCAACAGCCTTCCCAGCAATGGTTTGCATTGTCCTGAGTGATACCACCTGTTATCGTACGTTACTATCCCTCCTATGAAATATGTAATTTCCATAAAGTGGACTTATTAATGACCAGAGAACATGATTGCAGTCACATTGACTGGAGTCATGTTCAGGGGATCATGATGGTGGGAAAGACCAGATAGGATTATGCTGAAAACCCCAATGCTGATGGGTTTGTGCAAGTCCCTTCGCCGCTTCAGGCTCTTTGCATTTTCAAACACAGTGGAAGACAAACTGCCCAGATAAAGCGGTCATGGACCATCCCTCAATCTTACCCTACAAAGATTTTCCCTATACCCCCTGCTTGACTGAACATTAAGAAATTGTCATGAATCCCATCAATGTTTTGCCACCCTGGAATTAAAGCAATTAGCCCATTCGGGACCTCTTTGTCAGTCCTGTGGGAAAGCCATCACAGCTTTGTCAACATACCCCTTCAGGGTACGAGACAGGGTATAAAAATCCTAACTTTAACCCCAGCCAGTTGTAACACATAGAATGTCATACATAATCCAGACTGGTGTTCCTTTGTGATACCCCCAGATGTTCTCTGAGCCCCTCTGCTGTGATCTCCTTCTTCAAGACTGGCAACTATCACCCTTTCCACAGCAATCTCTATCTTTCCAGCCTTTCTCACCTCACTTTACAATAGCTTTGTATGGTTCTTAAGAGTATCTGATTTCTTGTATGTTTGTCAATTCAAACAAAATACTTTGTTCAACTGGAATGGTTACCTTCCTCTTGCAGGCCTCCTTTGAGCTGTAATTCCCACAAATTCCAAGGAGATGCTGCCATTGTGGTTGGACCCCCCTGTCCCCCACCTCTTAGGATAATACAGCTGCTTACTTCTCTGTAAGGTAAGCCTCTTGTATTCAGTATTATCAAACCCAGATGGTCTAGTGGTCTGAATTGTGAGCTAGGACTCTGGGAGATGAGGATTCAAATCTCTACTTAGCTATCAAAACCTTCTGGGTGACTTTGGGCAAATGACACTCTCTCAGCCTCAGAAGAAGGCATTGGCAAACTCCTCTAAATAAATCTGGTCAAAAAGCCCCGTAATGAACTTACCATAATCTGGAGTTGACTTGAAGGGAGAAAACAAAAAATTCAATATTCTAAGGACTATTCTATTCTGAGGACTTATTGGTGCCTAAGGTAGAACAATTCAAATGGCATCCCACATGGTGCTAAACATATAACAATAAACCCAAACCATCTGCTGCTTATCAATGGTACCTTAAACCTGCTGGGGTGTGTCACTTCAAAGGAGCTTATCACATGACACTATTATACTGCAATTGTACTGCATTAGTCTTGTCTTTGCTTGGAGCTTAGTGCAAGATTTTATGGCACTGTCAGTGCTGTAGTGTTGTTGGGTTATTCTTTTCCCCCTTAAAATAATCTGTTAATGATCACCCTGTCCCACTATGGTTTAGTAACCACCTAGGGTGCAAAGCTCTCATTCTGTTTCGCTCAATATTGGGGACACAGTAGATGTGGTGTGGGTGGGTTTCATTGCTCCTCACCTGGGGAGTCCCCTGGGATTTCCATCAGGGTGACTCCCACCTATCTCCACTGGTTGGGTAGGAGGATGCTATGATTCCCAAAAGAATTGCTGCACATTCATTCTGTGTTCTCCAGCATGTTTTCTTATGTTATTTTAATAAGGAGAGTAGCACAGTTCTGATGTAATCCTATTAAGTATTAAAGCCCAGAGAAACCATAAGGTTTAGGAAAAGTTAAGAGTAAATATGCACAAGTTTAAATGCAAAAACAGAACCAGGTAAGTGTTACTTGGCAGGAAAAAGCAGAGACAAAAAATGGTAAAAGTGGCATGATGTGTGCTCTTCTTCCTGATCTGTGTGGAGAGTGGGGTTGGGTCCATAATAGCATCATTACATAATTGCACAATTGCTCAATTACAACTTCTCTATTACAAAAAAATAAAACAGCAATCACGGAACAGGAGGTGGAGCAAATGGTGGTATAAATGGTTTTGTCATATTTCAAGTGTAAGAAAACAAATGAGAACTAATGTCACTGAAGTGCAAATGCAGTGGTGGTGTGGAACTGTGCACTGCCATTCTGCTACTTTTCCAAGTTCAGGAGAAGTGCTTAACCAGAACAACAAAAAACAACTGATTAGTGTGATAAGCACTAAAGAGAGACTGGTTGCAATGCCCTGCCTAATGACAAACCTGGAAATCACACATAGTTTGGGCACAACATCTGAAGACGTTGGCAACTGTGTAGAATTGCCAGCCCAACACACTGTACTGTGTAACAGTTACTTGCCATGCGGCAGGATGGGTTATTAGGATTGCATTTGCTACTGAAAAATTACAAAGGTTGCCCAGGCAGCAAGTGAAGCCAAGTGTAATTTAGTCCAAGTGTCAGGTCATTAGCCCTTGCCCATGCAGCAGTAAAAATCATTTCTTTTTATAAATGGACAAATCATTGCTGATAAGATGATGAAATCACAAACTCTGGACCTGCAATGTGGTCCCAGCATTCCTGCATTTATTGATGTTTCCAACACGTCTGAGTGCTGAGTGAAGATTTGAAAGCGTTTAAAAAATAAATTCATTCCTAATGAATTACTAAGAGCAATAAATCACCACACCTCGGGCATCCGTGATAAGCTAATGATCAGAAAGCCCACTGAGTTCCTTTTCTTTAAACAAAGGATAACTGCAGGGTGTCCTCTCAGCTACAGGACAATGTCAAAACAAAGCAGCCTCTTCTGTCTAGGCCTCGGGCCTTAAGGTCACCTTCCTACGTGTGAGTAGGTTATGGATCACTACACCATGGCTGGCATCTATTCTAATGACTTATACCAGTGCAACAGTGGCATTACTCTTCTTCTGTTGTAGAGGGAAGAATTCACTATCTTCTTTCCACAATGATCCCCAAACTCCTCGAAACCCATCTGTCTGTCCCCCTCCAAAGGCCTCATACCCACCAACTACCCCGGTTTCCCCAAGACAGTCCGGATTAATCTTCCATCACCTCACTGTTTCAGCTGCCTTTAAAATGTCCCAGTTTCTCTCTCCTCCCATTTCCCCCCTTTGTTCTCAGTTTACTTTAGTTCCTACAAACTAAGGGCCTTTCTGCACTACACTGTTATAGTGCTATTATTCCATTTTCAACACCCTGTGGAATCCTGGGGTTTGTAGTTTAGGGAGGGGCATTTAGAATTCTCAGTCAGAGAGCTCTTGGGCCTCAGTAAACTACAAACCCCAGAATTCCACAGGAGGTTGAAAGTGGAATAATAGCACTGTAACAGTGTTGGGAGGAAAGGCCCCAAGTTCCAAATGCAAAAGTAGTTTGCACTCAATTAACTCAGCAGGAAGAGAGACGACAAGGGGGAAGAATTTTACCCCCTCCAGTAGCGATAAGCAAAAACAAGCTGCTGCAGCTTCTCCCTGCTTGTGTATGTGTTCTTAATATTTGTGGCCATCTTGGCCACACTGAGGTTTCTTGGCCACTTGTATCCTGGCTGGTGGAGGAGTGATGACAGAGAAGGATCCAACTAGGTGCCTATAGCCAGATACACAATGATAATGACGTCCTCTAGGATGTCCCAGAGGTCTTCTGGGGGTCTTGGAGGATGACGTCATCATTGCGGGTCTGGCTATAGGCACTTAGGCAGATGTTTCTCTGCTGCCATCCTCTGGTCTCCACTAGCTCCTCAGCTCCACATGGAGCAGGTGACTCCCAGGAAGATGAAGAATCCTGAAGGAGAGGAAATGAGGTGTAATTCTACCTGGTTGGAACTTTATGCCTCCTCATCCAGGATCTCTGCCTACATGTGTAACTGCTATTAAACGTCCTTGTCCTTTGGGGTGTACTCAACTCTTGGTAATTTCTTCCACTGCATAGAATTTTGGTATTCATTGTGTAATGTAATGATTCAGGTTCTACATGGGACTTGGTGATGCAGCAGGTTTATGAACTAGCTTAACAAAATGTTTTCAGTATGGCATGGAAACGCTGTAGAGTTTCTCTAGGGTTAAGGGAGGAGTGGCAAGGAGAAATCCTGGGGGCATTTTTGTTGCCTTCCTCTGGACATGTTCCAGCTTGCCAATTTCCTTCCTGAACTATGATGCCCAGAATTGGACACAGTATTCCAAGTGGAGTCTGACCAAAGCAGAATAGAGTGGTACTATCACTTCCCTTCACCTGGACACTGTATACCTATTGATGCAGCCCAAAATTGCTTCGGCTTTTTTAGGTGCTGCATCACACTGCTGACTCATGTTCAGCTTGTGGTCTACTAAGACGTCTAGATCTTTTCCGCAGGTGCTGTGGTCAAGCCAGGTGTCTTATATTTGTGCATCAGCACCTGCATACAGGGGTAGTCATCCACCACAGGTGGGGACTACATTGGTCTAATTCCCTCCTGAAATTTTGCTGGGCAGCATTTGCCCCTTTCTTTAAAAATGGAAGTGACCAGGAGATTTCTTCTGTTTGTGAAAAAGTGCTATTTCAGGCCTACTATTTCAGGCCTAGGAGTGAAGTAGTCTTTAAATAACCAATTGAAACTCCCTGGAATTTTCTGGAGGCATGACAAGTCACTATTCTTATAAAAGACGGGGGACTCTAGGGGCTACCCAGTTCGCACTGCATGCTACATAGATGGTGTTTCACAAAATGTTATTACAGGCTAAATAGAAATACAAGGGATCTCACCATAGTGGGGAAAAACTATGGTAGGGTGGATCCATGCTAAACAATCACAACACTTTTTGATATAACTTCAACTGTCATGGCTTCATCCTATGGGCTCTTGTGATCTGTAACTTTGTAAGGTGCTTAAAATTCTCTTCCAGAGAGCTCTGGTGCTGCAGCTGTCGGAGTAGACCAGCATACCCCCAGCATTTCACGGATAAAATGTGTGGCCAAACAACGTCAGACTGTGGTCAAGATAGCAAAAATTATTAAGGAAGGAGACCACAAAAAACAGGGGAGGCTGTGGTAGTTTGCTTTTGTCTGTGCTTACTGGGAAGGGCAAGATTCTGCCCTCTCTTCCCCTTTGCGCAGAGTTAAAAGAATGCAAACTACTTCTGCACTTTCAACTCAGTTTTCAGCAACTGAAATAAGCTGAGGACAGAGGAGGAAAGTGGGAGGAGAAGCTGGCACTTTGTAAAACCAACTGGAAAACTGGGGAAACAGAGGACTAATCAGGAGTGTCCCTGCCAAACAGGGACAGTTGCAGGGTATGGACCAAAAATTTTTACTTCATTAACCTGCAAATCCCAGGAATGAATAAGATGGGGCCATGACTGTTAAAGTCGTATCAAACTGCTATAATTGTACAGTATGGATACACAGTGACTACATTACAGAGTTCTAGCAGTTTAATGCTGCTATAACTGGCATGGTCCCATTCTACAGAATCCTAGGACTTGCCATGGAATGAAGGGGCTTTAAAATGTTGTGTTAGAACTATACAGTTATAATTCTACTATAATTATACTGAACTATACCACTAGACTAAATACTTCATCAAGTGGAGAAGAAAGCACAACTGACAGTTTTGTCCATCCCCAAGTTGAACTTGAGGCTTGTTCCCAAGCCTCAAGTTCAAATACTGATTGACACATTGAAGAAAGAGGAAGCATTAGGCATGCAAAACATCCGAAGCTGTCCTGGGTTTCTCAGTCTTTATATGAGGCACAATTCATGGAGAAAAAGAACATGCAATAGTGTTGGGTGGGCTGTTCGGACGTATTTCTTGAGGATATGGGAATTATGTAGCAAGGGAGAGTTCTTTGGTGGTGAAAACTTGCTGGAGTTTTTAACTATCTCTGTTTTAAAGATGTTTCATTAAAGTTCTGCTGTTGGTAAAAGAAACAAAACAGAACAAGATTTTTGGAGAGAGCAGCATCAAAACAAACTGTTCCTTAGCTCCTGCTTTATTTCCTTCTCTTCTTTTTTAATTATTTTTAAATTCACTTGGCATAAAGGAGGCTTCCTGAATTTAATAACTCTGTTCAGGGCTTTGTGTCAACTGCTGTTGCAATCGTCTCAAAAGAAGTTGAGGGCTTCAAGATACAGCTTCCTTTTGGAAAGTGTGAGAAGTTCAATGCCCCATTTTGGAAAACTGTACGTCTTGGTTCAGTTTAATACTTTAATTCTGTTGTAAAGCATTTTTATTAGTCATGGCAGTGCTCGTAAAAGAAAGATAGGCCTTGCCCAACACTTGGTGCCTTAAGGAGAAGGTTTTGTCCTTGCAGGTGTATCCCCATGTTGCTCACCTACCTCATGTTCAGGTTGCAAACATTCTAAACACAACAATTATAGACTTCCACAACTGCAAAACCAAACAGATACGAGCTAGGGGTGCAAACTTAGCCTTCCTTGGCATGTGAGTGGTTTATTTTCTGAGGCTTCTGTGATTATTTTCCATGAACCAAGGGAATTGCCATACCTTTTTTTTTTTTTGCAATTACCAGAGGTGCTAGCAATTTGCAGTTTGGTTCACAGAAATTCATCATGGAGGCCTTCAGATGCATGGATCATACTGTCTGGGGAGTTATGGGAGCTGTAGTCCAATATATCTGAAGGGCACCATGTTGCAAATGACCCCAGTAGACAGTCTTGATAATATATGCAACCTCACCCTTAGAAGACTCTGGCCTTTTTTGCATGGTATTTTCCATGAGAAAGAGGGCCTGGAGCATTGTGCGATTGTGAGGAGCGATCCGCACAACACACTCACAATCGTGCGATGCTCCAGGGGCCGTCAGGAGCCAATCGCGCACCTTTTCATTTTCGGCTAGAAGCCTATTGCGCAGTGCTCCCGGGCCCTGCGCGCACTTAGCTGGTGCGCGGAGCCTTCGGAACCACTCTGGGTGCACTTCCTGCCCCAGCGAAGCCTGCGAAACTCCCAGGCTGTGTTGTGAAAGGAAGAGGCAGGGCTCTCGCGCGAGCAGGCAGCTCGTGTGGAGCCGAAGGACTCCGGACACGAGAGCCTCTCGTCGGAGGCTGCTCACGCGATCCCCGCACCCCAGTGCCAGAAGACGGTAAGGTGCGGAACAGCCTCTGTTAGGGATGCTAGTAGTCTTCCACTCAAGAGTGGTTCTCCTCTTGGGGGATAATAATTCTAAGTAAGCTGCCGTCACTAATTTCTGCTGGCACCCTTGGTCAATGGCTCTTTAAATTCTGGTCTCCCTCAGGGCCCGGTCCTGCCCTTCCTTTCTTTCTCCTCTCTAGGGAATATGGGAAATATCACTAGTGTACAGAGTGACTGGATGTGAATGTAGATACAAAGGAGGATTTTATAAGATGAAAACTTTTATGCTAAACAAGTCAACAAAGCCTGGGCTGCTGTGAATGTCCAGCATCTACTGATGTTGTAGTAGAATTGTCTCACCTTATGCAGAATATTTTATTTATAATGATACCGATGAACTTGCAAAGCAGTCTATGGACTCTGAAGCAAGTGTAGTTGCTGCTCCAATTCAGATGTGTTTCTTCTGAAGCTTTATTGCCTTATGAACAACAGACTGTGGATGCTAACACTGAAGAGAAAGGTGGCAAATATTTCCAAAAGTTTCAACCACTCAGCCATATATTTTGTTTTCAGTTAAAGAACTACCTGAGTGCCTTATAGCAGAGCTTTTCAAACTTTTCATGTGGGTGACACACTTTTTCTACATGCATCATTTTGCAACACAGTAATTCAGCTTTATTAGTAAACTGGAGGTACCCAGAGGCATACCTAGGATGGGGAAAGGCAGCCCCCCCCCCCATCCTGGCCCTGGTCCTGGGGGTGGAGGAGAAAGATTGCATTTGGACCACTGGGTAGCTGGAGAGAGAGGTGCCTCAACTGCCAAAACAACGTGATCGGCCTTGCCCTTGAGTAGATGGTAGTGTGAGTTTCGTGGCAGAGGTATCATTTGCTGTTCTTTCTCAAGGTGGCAGCATTTAGAAAACATGGTTGGGTATCTTATCAGTTATCTGATATAAGTGGAGTAACTATGGAAAACACCTAAGGGCTTGTTGGTTGGCTCTGCTTCTCTGGACTTTACAGCTGCCCACTTACGTATCTTATAGTTTGCAACATTATTCTGCACATAGGATTCAATAAAGCATCACCATCAAATTAATCTGTATGTTTCTTTTATTCCAATGAACATGGAATACTGGATTAAATTAAGACCAGAGTCAAAATGAGTGTGACATGATTATCTGTTGCTTTATAACCAATCAGCTTTATGCAGAGGGTGAAAAACAGTGTTTCATAAACAGCTTTTAAAATCTGGTTCTCCCCACAGAAAAAATTATTATTTTAAAATCAAAATAAGTGGCAAAATGATCCATTGTTCGATGTAGAGTCGAAGGCTTTCACAGCCAGAATCCATTGGTTCTTGTGGGTTTTTCGGGCTTTGAGACCGTGTTCTGGTTGTATTTTCTCCTGACGTTTCGCCTGCATCTGTGGCTGGCATCTTCAGAGGAAGGGTGAATTGGAAGTGGAGTGGAGAATATATATGCCAGTCTCCTCCTCCAGAGGGGAGGGAGCAATTAGCATAGTAGTCCTATTGTGTGTATTGAATACTTGTTCCTGGAGGGAGACTTCCTGAGCACAGGTGGGGCTCGTTAGTATCTTTTGTGTTTTGATTTTGGTGTTTTTCAATACTGGCAGCCAAATTTTGTTGAACTTCCGAGTCTCCTCTTTCCTGTTAAAATTATCCAAGTGTTTGTGGATTTCAGTGGTCTCTCTGTGTAGCCTGACCTGGTAGTTGTTAGAATGGTCCAGAATTTCTGTGCTTTCAAATAACATTCTGTGTCTGGGTTGGTTTATAGTGTGTTCTGCTACTGCTGACTTTTCTGGCTGGATCAGCCTGCAGTATCTTTCGTGTTCTTTTATTCGTGTTTGGATGCTGCGTTTTGTGGTCCCTATGTAGACCTGACCACGGTATGGGGTCAACTCCTGCAGAAGTTAGGGGATCTCTCATGTCCTTTGCTGAGCGAAGCATTTGCTGAATTTTCCTGGTTGGTCTGTAAATTGTTCGGAGGTTATGTTTCTTCATGAGTTTCCCTATTCGGTCAGTGACTCCTTTGATATATGGTAAAAACACATTCCCTTCAGGTGGCTGTTTATCCTTACTCCTGTGGTTTTTTTGGGGTCTTGAGGCCCTTCTGATATCTGAGCTGGAGTACCCATTAGCCCGTAGAGCCCAGTTTAAATGATTTAGTTCCTCATTCAAGAGGTGAGGTTCACAAATTCTTTTTGCACAGTCTATCAGAGTTTTTATTGTGCTCCTTTTTTGTCCTGGGCGGTGGTTGGAGTCTTTGTGTAGATATCTGTCTGTGTGTGTAGGCTTTCTGTACACTGTGTGGCCCAATCGATGGTTGGGTTTGCGGGTGACTAGGACATCCAGAAATTGTAGTTTTCCCTCATTTTCTTTCTCCATGGTGAATTGGATGTTCGGGTAGATGTTGTTTAGATGGTCCAGAAACCGGGTCAGCTGTTCATCACTGTGGCTCCAAATGATGAAGGTGTCATCCACATAACGGAACCATGTAGTGGCTTTTTTAGTGCTGTTTCCAGGGCTTGCCTTTCAAAGTGCTCCATGTAAAAATTTGCTATCACCAGGCTGAGCGGGCTTCCCATGGCTACCCCATCTCTTTGCTCATAGAACTCATTGTCCCACTGGAAGTAGCTTGTAGTGAAGCAATGTTGAAAGAGGGCTGTGATGTCTTTGGGAAAAATCTGGTTGATGAGTGCAATGGTGTCTGCTATGGGGACTTTGGTGAACAGGGAGACCACATCAAAGCTGATCAGTCTGTCTCTGGGTTTCAGTTCGACGTTGCTGATTTTTTCTATAAAGTGAGCTGAGTCCTTGATGTAGTGGGAGGTTTGTCCAATATGGGTTTGTAATTGTGTGGCCAGAAACTTGGCCAAATCATATGTGGGGGATCCAATGGCACTCACAATGGGTCAGAGTGGAATGGAGTCCTTGTGGATTTTTGGAAGTCCATAAAGTCTGGGTGGGAGGGCCTCCAATTTACATAAAAGCTGGCATGTGCTTTGATGAGTTGACCAATGATCCATTGTTCTTTCCCATGCTGTGCAGAAAATCAGGGTTAAATCAAGCTTAAACCAAGTTTAAAATATGAATACTCCTGTACAATACTCCTCACTCAACAGCAGGCTACCTGTTTTCTATTGACTAGGAAACAAGTTCTTACTGTAACCTGCATTGAGATACCACAGTTAGTTGTTCCCATCAGAATCAGGTTCACATGTATGTTCTGTTGCATGTTCTGATTCTGTTGAAAACAGTTGCCTGATAAATATAAGAGTTGACTCTATTCTCTTCTGCCCAAGACAACTGTCACCATGAGTGCTGCACCCCCAAGACAAAATAGTAAACAACTTTTGTTGCTTCACACCTTGCCTTTCAGTCCAGCCTTCAGTTTCAGAGGCACTTTCCCAGTTGTCTTTTCATCTCTGCCTGTTTATCTTCATTCTTTCATGTTCTCAGCTCTGACCTGAAACGACTCAGTAGGTGGACTCTCTTTCAGTCTGATCATAGATAGCTCTGCATAGCTGGGAGAGGGTGGCTTGAGTCCACATTGCCACATCAACATCCTGCATTTTTCAGGTCAGGCAAGTTTCTCCTGCTTTCTTGGCTGGCAGAGTTGCAAATTTTAACC
The DNA here is from genome assembly GCA_030412105.1 of Cyclura pinguis. Taxonomy (NCBI): domain Eukaryota; kingdom Metazoa; phylum Chordata; class Lepidosauria; order Squamata; family Iguanidae; genus Cyclura; species Cyclura pinguis. The sequence goes on from CM059599.1 coordinate 210,558,198, forward strand.
TTGGCATGCTGCCTTAGTGCCTTTCACCATAAACTAGTCCTTAGCCCTCTCTGTGTGCACTAGCCAGGCAATTCTGTCTACAGAATCCGGATTATAGTACTGTCTGTTAGAGCAATTTTTTTCCTTCTTGATAGTGCCCCCCACGCCATCTTGCTTATACTCCTTTCATTTGAGTCTTAGGCCATTTCCGCACTGTACTGCTCTAGTGCTATTATTCCACTTTCAACATCCTGTGGAATTCCAAAGAGGTTTCTGGCTAAGAGTTCTAAGTGTCCCTCCCTAAACTGCAAACCCCAGGATTCCACAGGATGTTAAAAGTGGAATAATAGCACTATAACAGTGTAGCGCAGAAATGGCCTTAGTTAATCAATGCTAGAAATTGGATCATAAACTCTCTTGGACACAGGCTAAATAATTGGGGTGGGCGTAGGGGTTAGTTACACAGTCTATACAAAGATGTTCATTCACAGCCTACTTTTTAAAAAGAAAATAAATGATGTCTTGGAGGGAAAATTGAGAAATATTAACAGTATTAGCTTGATTCTTCCTTCATACATTTCTTCCCTGCTCTAAACATCTCCTTCAAGTGGATCCTCTCTCCATTTTTAAAATGTGTCATTTAGGACAGTGGTTCTCAGTCTTAAGGCCACCAGATTTTTTTGGACTTCAGCTTCCAGAATGTCTGTGCACAGGCAAAGATGGCTGAGGATCCTGACAACTGAAGTCCAAACAAACAAATAAACAAAACAAAAACAAAAAATACCCTCTGGAAGTTTGAGAACTACTGGTGTAGGATACATGCTCGCTTTGTCAACAAACAAATAGGTTGGGCCAATGATGTAAACGTCATATACTTTGATTTACAGAAAGAGTTTGTCCTTTTCCCAAACTCCACGCTAAAGTTCACAGTCATGGGATAATCAGATAGGTTTTCTAAAATGGAGACAGAACTGAGAGTCAAGGGGTGAAATCACTTTTCCCCCCTGCTGAATCTTGGCACTGAGGCCTTCCTGTGAATCAGTAACTGGAAAGCAAAAGAATTGGGAACAGAAAGGAGTAAACAGATAGTTCTCTCAATGGAGATATGTAAACAGTGGGGTCTATACTAGGACCGGTACTTTCCAATTTATTAATAAATGACCTGGAGCGAGTTGCCAAGTTAACAGATGGCCTAATTTATTCAAAGAATGTGGAAATCCAAAGCAGAGTATAAAGAACTTCAAAAGTGAAGGTAGGAACAACAACAAGAACAACAACAAAATACAGTGCATGAAATTCAAGATAAGCAAGGTAAAGCGATAAAAAGAGTCAATGTAATGCCATTTTTCACCCTCCTCCTAATACCAGGATGCCCCACTGTATTGTTCACTTTAAAATAGATTATGTCTATTTTGTCTTCTGAAGCGCCATGAAAATGTGTAATTTAACAATTCAGTCCAAAGCACTGCAGGCATGGCCCACTAGACCTTGTAAGACTGACTTCAGCGTCCATACTAGCAGTGCATAGGATTCAAAGCTTGGAAATTTTTTGGAGTACAGTTCCCAGAATCCCTCAGCCAGCATAGCTCAGTCTCACTGTTGGCTGGGGGATTCTGGGAGCTGTAATCCAAAAAGGTACATTTTTCCAAACTCTCCTTTGTGTATTATAATTGACATGACCTTTCTTCTAGTTCAGATGACGGCTATAATAGATGATGCCCATAGGTCTCGGCATTTCAGCTGTCACATTACTCGGTAAGAAAAAGCATCAGAATAACCCAGAAAAGCCAGTTTCATTCCATGCGTTACACTGTCATGATTAATACATGAATGTTAATAAGTCTATTGATATTCTTTTGTGAGTTTATAATGATCATTGTTTAAGGCTATGCATACCCACACAATAGCCCCATTGTTTCCCTTTTCTATCCACATCCCTCTTTTACTGGTAAATTTTATGTAACCTGCATGCGATTAACAACTCTTCAGGCTTTTATAGAGTACTTTGGTCTAAAGTTTCATAGCACCTCACAGAGTATAGCCCATTGAAACCTGCTCTGGTCCAATAAAACAGCTATTTGGTATTCCTCTTGTATAAATAGGTGAAGAAACAAATGTTATTCTATAATTAGCATTATTAGCATCACTGGCTGTACACCTACAGTATAACACTTTCTCTCCATTTTACGAGTCACATCATAACAGAAACCTAAGAGCCACGAAGAACCTCAAACTGTGTCCAACAGATGTAGATTAATTCTCTTCTTTAAACCCTTTAGAGAAGCTGACTTTTTCACCGGGCAACTTAACAGATCTAGAGATCTGTAGCATACTTGTATAATTAGAACTGAAGGTCAGAGCTGAAGGTACATCAGTGTTAGTATGTCCTGGATTGTTATTGATTAATCATGCTGATGTATGCTTAGCAAACAACAGGCGGTTTAATGTGGGTAGGTGAAGAATAGAAAAGTTTCCAGCCACTTGGAGGTAGTACAAAAGAGGATTCACCTTGTAACAGTCAACCTCTGTGTTGTCTTTTAGAATGTAATTTAAAGTTTCTATCCAAGAGTTATTTGAATTCAACTAGTTGCTGAAGGAGAGTGCCTCTTCTGTCAGGTGGCTCTGGAGCAAGGAATCCGAAAAGATGGTACGGCCAAGCATACAAAATGGGCTCTGGCCAACAAACTGGTGTTGATGACCTCCAGTATCTGCTACCAAAGGCAGTTGCCTCAATCTGCCAAATGGTAGAGCCAGCCCCAATGAAGGGCTTTTGAGTATCCTTCCCAAAAGATGGCTGCCAGTTCCTAAAGGACAAGAGGGCTCTGATCTGTGAGGTGCTAAATACAGTGATTAATTCAGGCCTGTGCAAGAACGTTGAAAGCATTTGTCAGTTCATGCCAAAAGAGTTGTGACCATAGGCAGGGAATAATTGACAAAGATAGCTCAGGATGTATGTAAATAGCATTTAAAAAGACAAAACACCAACACTCTGTGGCCCTTTCCACATGTGGGGTGGGGGATGGGCGAAAACGCCCAAAAACGGAGCTTACCGGCAGCCGGGTAAGTCCGTCGCGACGCGGAGCAGCGCGAGCTCGCTGCTCCGCAGTCCTCCGGTGTCCCAAATGGCGGCTTCCGGTTGGTGGAGGCTCTCCGCCGACTGGAGAAGCTCACCAGCCGGAAGCCCGCCCCGGGCAGATCTGCAGGCACACACTTGCGCGTGCCTGCAAATCCGCGTCGGAGCCGGGCGACGGAGCGGCACGGGGCTGCGCGCTTCGTGCTTTTTAAAAACCTCGACAAAGAGGTTTTTAAAAAACACGCAGCGTGGCTAGTTCCGGCCGCTCCTGAGTGGATTCTGGTGTGGAACTACAAAAAGTAGTCCACGCCAGTCCACTTTATGGTGTAGAAGACCTCCGTGAGAGGTCGCTCTGCACCATTACAGAACCCCGGTGTGGAAATGGCCTGTGTTACTCCAGAGCAGTGATGATTTGTGGATTGAGGGGCAGAGAGACGCCTCATCCTGAAATGACAGGGGAAGGCATTCCTCTCACTCAGTCCACAGTCTTCATGGTTTCTTGATTTACTGGCATAAGTGTTGTGGCTCCAAGAATAAACACGCTGACAGGATGACACTTGGCTAATTGGTGCCAAACTTCAACTCTCATCTTCAGGGAGCTTTACAAGCAGGATAGTATGAAGTTTAATTAATGCAAGGCTGGAAGGCAGATATTAACTTCGTTTACATGTTTTAATGGAAGGAGAAGGGCTAAGTGAGTCTCCCAAGCCAAGCACAATGAATCATGGTTAGAGCCAGAATAATACTTTAGGGAGTGCCTGGTTGCTTGCCCTTTGGTATGTCATTAGACTAAATGTCCCTCTTCCTTCTTGGCCTTATTTCCAGGATCTTCCCATTCCCCAGAACTTCCTTGCTTCTGCAATGTCTTTCTGCCTGGCTTTTGCCTTGGTGTTGTGTGCAGAGCCTGGAAAAGTGCAGAGGCTCTTTCTGTCTGGTTTTTTCCTTTGGTGTTGTGTGCACAGCCTGGAAAAGTTCCTGCTCTGGACAGCAAGTACCAGAAGCTCTGCTCATTGGTAGTGGGGATTCTAGGAGCTATAGCCCCAAAAGGTATCTTTTCCAGATGCTGGCTGGTTGTACAAACATACTGCTTCTCCTCCTCCTTTAATTCATCATGATTTTTTTAAAAAATCCTCTGCAGTTTGTCCCTGCAAACAGCATATTTCTTACTAAGGCTAATCAAAAGACTGATTAATCATGAAGAGTGATCTCCGTTGCAACCCTAACTTTGCTGGCCATCCTTTCAGAATTTCTTCTGGTCAAATGTAATTTTCAGTCTGTAAATGAAAATGCATTTTGTATAATTAAGTAGATTGTTTAAAGCATCTGTATGAACAGCACATTCTTGTAAATGAGCTGGTAGCTGTTTGTAGTTTATCTATATATTATTTAACCATACAGGTTCTCAACTAGAACTTGATTGTCTTTCTGCAAACTTTCTAAAAGAATGGACTGGGCATTTGTAATGCCATAGAATGCTCACATACATTCTAACTTCTCAAGTTGAATGTGCAACTAATAGGATAGCAACAAGCCCTGTAGCTTCTCTGAGGAAAGTAAAGACCCCTTGCCATGTATGAATGGGGCTAGGATCCAAGAGTTACTTTGGACCTGTCTCAGAGCTTGAGTTTGCTCAGCAAGATTTCCTTTGAAAAACAGATGCCATAACATACCACAAAATGTTTCTGAAGTGCCCCTCGGTTTAAGATGTTTAACCCTGCAGCTACATTAGGAGATGTGTACGTTCGAAGCACTGTGCAATTCTTTGGAGCTGGGCCAATGTGCTGAACTACTGCTGCTGCTGTTAGGAATACTGTTGCTAGTACTACAGGTTGCTGCTATAGTTGATCTGCTAGTGCAGGTCATCCATGTTCTGATCAACTACTGAGAACTTCAATGAAGCAGGGCAAGATTCTGTTCCTCTTCTCCTCTTCCTGCGGCTGAGTTAACTGAGTGCAAACTACTTTTGCATGTTGAACTAATTTTGCAGCAATGAAACAAGCTGAAGTCCCAGGGTGAAAGTGGAAGGAGGAGAGAGAAACAGGACACTTTAAAAGCAGCTGAAAAAAGTGGGATGGCAGAGGATTAATCAGGACTGTCCTTCCCAAACTGAGACAGTTGCAGGATATGTTGTTGTTGCCTTATTAAGTAACATACACAAAGTCATACCTTTTTATTGGTACCACCCGCGTCCTGGCACATTCTTCCTCATGTGTTTTGAGAGGCAGAAACTATTTTCTGCTTTAAATGTCTGCTGAAAACATCTCCATTTATGCAGGCTTCCCCCAGCCAGTAATGATTTTGTGAATGATCTGTTTTTATTGGTTGCTGGAGTGCTTGAACTATTTATTATTTTTAGAGTGCCTTACATTGCTTTATATTCCTGTTACGCTGTAACATATATGGATCTAAAATCTAAACTACTTAGCTTTTCTTAACTGTTACTATATGCTCTTTGTTATATAAAGTGGTATAAATATATTGCTATAAATACCAAATCCGACAGTAAGCATAAAGGTAATACATCAAAGAGAGGCTGCGTTCATCCTTCTTGGTCCTGCTTTTCCCTACCCTTCTTAATCCCCTTCCTAGCCTTCTTCAGGGACTTCCTGCTCTCTGAATTGCAAAAGTTATTGCACTGCGCTCTAGTCTCACCCTGTGTATTTTGGATACCCCCTCCTTTGCTGGTCAGTGTGGAAGTAATCCAAAGGATTCCTGGCATGGTGCTCTGACACATTAGGACTTAAGTGTGAGGTGGAATTTGGTCTGGACAATTTGAAACTGATAAGGCCCAAAATATCCTCCATTAAAGTAAATGATTTATTTTGCTTTAAGCCTTTGACAGCTTAAAGTACAGCTCTCTTCTTGGTTGCTTTCTTAAAACCAAAGCAGGATTTTGAAAATTACTTGGATTATAAATGAACATACAGAGGATATGCTGAAGCCACCCAGAATTGAGCAGTAGTATGTGGACACCCAGGGAGCAAGAATATAATCCTAGCCACGCTCAGTCCTGCATGGCTTCAGCATGTCACTGAGTTCATTCTTCTTAAAAGTAACTTTTCAGGCCTATGAAAAGGAACCTTAAAAAGGTGTGTGTCTGTGTTGTTGGACAAACAGAGGCTTGATTCCTGCATCATCCTGCTCAATGGGAAGACATATTTCTTATTTCTAGGCACACATAAATTTTTGCTGGATACAAGACTATCTTGATCCTAAGGGACATATGGAGAAGTCTGGAAAGGTGTGAAATAATCCCAGATAAACACAAACAGGGGATGTTTATCAGGTAATGCTGTAACCAGCCAACATCTCTGACGAGAGCTGGGATGCTGTGATTCATTCAGTCAACCTCAAGCAAACATGAAGCTTAAAGCAATCTATAATTATACAAGAAAATATTTTCTCTAGTGATCTCTCCGCTAATTCTGACTTGCTACAAATCTATCTTGAAGAGCAAAGTTGCATCATTCATTAATTTCCTCCCTTCTCTCTAACCACTTGAGGACAAGTCCCTTCCTTTTGAGGTCCAACCCTATAATAATCCGCCACAGTGACGGATATGGTATTTGTTGTCTGTGTATCAGTAATTTCAAAATGACAACAAACTGCCTAATAGCTGCTCAAATTACCACGTGCCTGCAGATCTTAATGTCTGTGGAATAACTTGTCTCACACACCTTTGAGCCAAGAAGTGATTTAAAGCCATTGTTGATATGGAGGAGCAACCAGGATTGCACTGATTTGGGAAACTTAGCAGAAACATTATAGTGTGGGGTTTATCACATGAGGCTGGTAAAGCACAATCGTAGCGAGGTAACTGCAGCTCTGGCTGGGTCTTACCACATCTCTTTTCTGTTGTTCTCCCAGTTTGAAAAATGTTCTTTTATTAACACAAAAAAATTAAAATTAAAAATTAATGACCTCTTTTGTCATTAAGGATCTGGAAGCCATACCCGACAAGGAGCGGCTTAGGGAGCTGGGTATATTTAGTCTGCAGAAGAGAAGGTTAAGAGGGGACATGATAGCTATGTTTAAATATTTGAAGGGATGTCATGTCGAGGAGGGAGCGGGCTTCTTTTCCGCTGCTCCAGAAACTAGGACAAGGAGCAATGGATTAAAACTACAGAAAAAGAGATTCCACCTAAGCCTCAAGAAGAACTTCCTGACAGTCAGTGCTGTGTCCGGCAGTGGAATATGCTGCCTCAGAATATGGTGGAGTCTTCTTCTTTGGAGGTTTTTAAGCAAAGGATGGATAGCCATCTGTCGAGAGTGCTTTGATGTGTGTTCCTGGATGGCAGGGGGTTGGACTGGATGGCCCCTGTGGTCTCTTCCAACTCTATGACTCTATGATTTGTAAAAGTAATGCTTTCCAAATGGTCTGCCACCAGGAGAAAAAGCAGAACAGGAGTGAGATAGTGTGATAGTGTGATAGTGTGCCACTTCTCGGGACTTCTCAGGAGGCAATTCACTGTCCCGCCCCAAATATGGTCTCGAGAGTCTAGAGGGTTTGAGGATCACAATAACAGCCTTGAGGGCCTAATGTAAGGCCATAGGTAGCTGGACATGCTAAAGTAGCCCCATTCAAGCAGTCATTACACCATTCCAGCTGAAAATGGCTCAGGACCATGATCACTGGCTCTACCTGAAGGTCCTTGCTAGTCCATCATGCATTGAGACTGAACAGCTAAAGCAGAATGCTTGCTTGACAAGCCTGGAGAACTGAGGCTCTGCATCTCACAAGGAAACCTACAGGCAGCAGTTCTGTGCCAGCCAACATTTCACAGAAGGGTATCAGGACACACGCAGGCAAGCAACATCAGAGTGATCAGAGTGTGGTCAAGATGGTACTGTTGAGAGTGGCAACTTTTGTGTTACCCTAATTTCGGGGGATCCCTCGGGGGACACCTCACTATGCTCCACTTGATGGGGAATGGAAACTAGCCAGAGCACAAGCAATAGCACTGCAAGAGGCAGGGTAACCTAGCGGGGTCTTTTATCCAGTTTTTATGGGATCTGGCCAAGCCTAAAACCAAACCAAATGTCCAATAAATGATTTTATTAAATGTAAGTCTCACGCACCAATGCGCTCTCGCACACACGCACCCAAGAGCTATTAAGAAGCAAAAGAGAAGAAATTGGACAGAGGGAGTATTGAAGGGGTGTTGCTGGGGTAATAGTGCAGCTTGTCCTGAAATCCTGTGTCCAAGAAGGCAGCAAAGAAGTAGGGCCCAGCACGGAGAGGGCTGAGGGGATTGCTCAACAAACAGAGCAACGGTCGGCTGGGGTGACCAGGAGCGACCTGAAGAAATGCTCAGAAGCCAGGACAATTTATAGGGAAAAAAGTACCTGGAGGACTAATCCTTTCCCGGGGAGAACAATGGGTGTTGCAATGGGCACGAAGCCCCACATTGGTAATTTTCTTGAGGTGATGGGATTATTAGGTGTTGCCAAAGTCTCCGGATTTTTGGAGGTGTTGTTGTGTGATTTCTGGTCCCTGCCTGATGGGATATTTGCTTAACCTGAGGCACACTAATCCTCTCAAGTCAGTGTCTCAGGGCTGAGGACCCTTTGTTTATTGTGGTTTTACACATCTTGAGGTTTCCTGGGGCTACCTGATGGGGATTTTACTGGCCTGACCTGGTTTTCAGTCTTTCGACCATGCCTGCCTACGTGCCCTTTCGGAGGACCTCTCTGGCACACAGAGCTATATTTTAATATTGAAATTGTAGACCCCGGGATAGGGTTTCTCCCTCGAAGTAAAATTTGCATGCTTAACTAACTGGCTAATTAGTTTGCATGTTTATTGAAGGCATAGAGGGGACTGCCTAGAGTAAACTTCCTGTTGTTTGGTCAACACCCACTTCCCCTTGCATGTTCTTTTCCTCTTCCCCCCTTTTTTTTTGTTCTTCAGTTTCCCTGCAAGCATGTGGTCTCCGATCCTCTGGCAAGCATGCTTTCCTGTAAGCATGTGAGTTCTTATTTTCGTCTTACCTTTCTTCAATAATTCGAACCTGTGTAAACTATGCACAAGATTTTGTGAGTAAACTTTTTAACCAAATTGTTTATGTTTTGAGCTAGATTAAGTGTGTCTGGGGTGGAGATGACGAAGTGGGGCTGGTAATCTGTTCAACTTCTGTTTGTGCATTACTAAATACTCTGCTGATTGGGCAACTTGTTACTAAAAATCTCTCAATTCTCCAACAGGGACAACTTGTTAATGATAAAGAACATACAAAGCTGCAGTGGTCTGCTTTTGCATGAACCTACTGGGAAGAGCACAAATGCTCCCTCTCCTTTCATCCCCCTCCCAAGTTAACTGAGTGGAAACTACGTTCAGTTTGCAGCAACTGAAATGAGGACAAAGAGCAAAGAGAGAAGAAGAGAGAAGAACTGGGACATTTTAAAAGCCACTGAAAAAGTGAAATAATAGAGGATTAAGTGGAACTGTCACTACCACATCAGGACAGTTGGAGAGTACGCAGTTCATGATTTCAGACCTTATATATTTAGAATTATTTATATTTACATACCAGCTTTTCTCACCCTCACACAGAGTTCGCCATAATACTTGAAACTGAGTGGGAGCAGCCACAAAAAAAAGTGTGATAACATAACATGATTTTTATCCAGTATGCACATGTGCTATGATCTGCATTTAAATTGTTTTAACTGATTTTAAATTGTCTTAAGTGATAAATAATTTAATATACTTTTAGTCTTTGAAATTGCTATAAACTGATTTTATTGTATGCTGCCCTAAAGTCTTTGGATAGAGATCTATGGATATAAATATAATAACTAACTAACTAACTAACAGGGAATCCATTTGTTGATAATTTTTAGCTGTTCCTCTTTCCATATCAGCCTCTGTGACATCTGAAAATCTTTTTGTTTGTTTGCCTTCAAATCATTTCTGACTTATGGCAACCCTAAGGTGAACCCATCACAGGGGTTTTCTGGGGCTGGGAACATACGATGTGCCCAAAGTCACCCAGTGGATTTCTATGGTCAAATGGGGAATCAAACCCTGGTCTCCATGACTGTAGTCCAATGCCCAAACCACAACCTCATGTTGGCTCTCCCAACAGGACAGTAATAATAGGAAAAGAATATAGTACCACACCGTGTACCATTTCTGGATTGACAGCTTGACAAGATGTCCTGCCCAACCAGTTGGCTACTCCAGCTTCTCCTTGGAAAGAGAGAGAAATATAAACCCTGTTGTACAGGAATTTAGTTGACAAAAGCGAGACCTTGTCTGGTGATAAAGTGTATGTACTAAAGTCCCTGAATATTTAACTAGTTTTCAAAAGTAAAAAGCTCTCCTTTTTCCTAATGACAAGAATGGAAAAAAGCCTGTTTTTACAATACAGACTCAAATATAGCCAGATATTTCAGTTCCACTCAAAACTTGGAAGTTATTTCCATCAGTGGGGAGAGGCATATTCATCACCCAGAAGGCTTTGAAAAACAGTGGGCCCTTTCAACTTGTTTTGTATCACTCAGGGCTATGAATCAATTATGCCTTTAAGACAACACATTGCAACATGTTTTATTCCAAGAGTGTGAACAAAATAAAAATGAATCACACCCAGATGTCTCCTGGTATTCAAAAGTGAATGTACTGTGTTCCCGAGGATATAATATTATTCTTGTTTGTGTTATTGTCATTAGGCTGCCTTGGGAACAGCAGCAGCCCCTGGTCCAAAGACAGGGGGGGAGGTGGAGAGTACCTCACTCTGGCATTGTGGCATCAAATGGGCCTTTCACGCTATACAGTTATAGCACTTAATGATTCCACTTGAACTGCCATGGCTGTATGCTATGGAATTCTGGGAGTTGCCATTTGTCAGAGGCACCAGAAGAGCTCTCTGGCTGAGGTGTCTAAACGTCCCTACCTAAATTAAACTGCATGATGACCAACACTTTTTGTTTTGACCTTCCAGATATTGCTCTACTGCAGCTCCCAACAGCCCTAGCCATAATAGTGAGGAATGGTGGCAGTTGCAGTTCAACAAAATTTGGAGGGAAACATGATGCCCACACTTGTGCTGTGGGAGGGGAGGTCTCTGCCCAAATCCAATCTAAAGATAAGCACAAGAAGGCGCTTCAAGGAGAGGACTTGAACTTTTCCATTCATAGTTGGTACTTGGACAGCCAACTGATCAGTAGGTACGTTGATCACCTGGTCCTCACTATCATGAGATAGTTATATTTCTACAATAATAATTTGTAACTGTTGCTAAAATTGCATCTGTACATAAAATTAACACATAATTTTTAATGCATATTGGTCTCTTCATTTGTCCTCTTTTTTGGTGATGTATAAGTGGCCATCTTAGTTTAGTGTAAGACTACGATGTTCTTGCACTATCCTAGCCCCCCACTTCCGTAAGACCTATGAGTGAAGGAATACTTCTTATCAGAGCCAATTAAAACATCACAAACTATTGAGAAAGCTTGCATCTTCCTCCAGAACTCTTAACAAGGCTAGGTCTTCAGCAAAATACTAGCAATGCAGTTGTGTCCCAATTTTTTTTAAAAAAGATTTTATTGTATTATTGTATTGTTTCAAACGGTATGTCCTCAGTGGACCTCAGTGGGCAGAAAAGTGGTTTCTATGTACTTTTAATAAATAATAACATGAACAAATAAAACAGCAGTGGGAGGTGGAACGACAAACAAAGATGTTTCAACCAAAACTCACAGACGGAAGCCTGAGTAGGAGGCATTATGGAGACTACATTGGATGAGCTACTTGCTAAGTGCAAAACAGACCTCAAATTGCATCAAGGTCTTGCAGGGTGGAGAACAAATGGGAATTCTTCCTTTGAAAACATGAATGTTAGTAGTAATCCAGACTGAAATTACTCCTCTATCATTATAACATTGCAAAGCAGGTATTTGCTGGCAAGCAGGACTCTAAATCTACTAGCATATAATCTGACCTGCTCTCTTCCTATAGGTAGGAAAGCTTTGGGGTGTTCATTTATTATTTTATCTTATTTCTTTAGAAAGATGTGTAAACTCCTTAGTATCACAAAATAATACCTATGAGGTATGCAAGAAATAATATTACACTAAATATTAAAATGGTATAACCAACAGATGGTTTCTATACTGCAACTCTTCAAAAAAATTGTGCAGCAGCTATTCTGTCTTTTGTTCTTGATTGTGTTTTTCTTCTTTGTGGAAAAACGAAAATAGAAGCTGGGGTGGAGAAAAAGGGGAGAACCACAAGTGAAAAGTGATGGCATCTGGGGTGTATGTGTGTGCATGCACACTTTCAAATTGCCAGTCCACTTATGGTGACCCTAGGAATTTCATATGGCTTTCTTAGGAAAGAAATATTCAGAGGTGGTTTTAGTCAGTTCTTTTCTCTGAAATATAGCCCACAGCAGCTGATATTCCTTAGCAGTTTCCCACCCAAGTTCTAACCAGGGATGACCCTGCTTACCTTCCAAGATCAGACACAATCTGGTGTCTTTGGGATATTTAGGCTAGCTATGACATCTAGGCCATTAGGGTGAGACCTTTATGGTGTACTTCTCATGGTCTATTCACAGAATTTGATGGCATCTGGACCTCCATCAGATTCTGTGAATGGGCCAAGTGTTACATGAAGACTTCATCCAAAATCACATTTTGCACATATTTATCAAGGTGTGATGACCTCCTTGTCAGCACCACCACCACTGATATAGCTAACTGAACTCTGTTATGTAAAAGATGCTTGGAGCCTTGGTTCTAATGGATGGGATTTACTTGTATATTTGGCATGAGAAGTTTTAGTGGCAGCTACAGGCTTACATGTCTGGTTCGGGTTATGCTCTGAACTTCAAGTGAGCTATCCAAGGTGCTGAACCTTACCCCAAAATATAGATTCAGTGCCTTGAGATAGCTCTTTTAAAATGAAGATAAAAAACTAGTGGGGGTTCTATTGACACCCCATCCACCAACTGACCAGTATATTGCCATGCAAAACTCTAAGATTAAGTTTTAGTGAAAACTGAAATGCAGCACTAGTACGCAGTACATCTGAGTCTTTAATTTCTTCTGAACTTTTACGTAAGTTTCTAAAAAAATAAAAATATAGCATTATGTACCACACACATGAAGATTTATGCAAAAGAAGGATATGGTATTGCAACCTGGGATGTTGTTGATGAGACTGCCCCAACTGTACTCCACAGATTATGGGCAGTAACACAAACAAGATCTTTGCTGATATGTGAGTAGTAAAGTTCAAATCCTGAAACTCAATAACTTGCATGGCCAGTTAGAAAAACAAAAACGTTTTATTAATAAGGCCTGAGGTTACACTGGGTTTTGTGTTGATCCAGCAAATCCACTCAGGTAGAAAAAAAGCTTAACAGCAATTCCTATGTGTTTACTGCCATATGTATTATTGTGATGTCACTTTGTTAGATTGTTAGAGAACTGAAAAAGACTGACTTATTTTAAAATAACCCTGACCAAGTTAAGTGCAGAATTTTGAAAGGAATTCAAAGAGAATGTGCACCGCTAGGAACTCTGCTTTACTTTGTGGTACATAATGTCACAGCTCAAGGAATAACAAGAGACATTATCCTCCATGTTCAGCTGGCAAACCACTTGCTGAGGTAAAAAGCTGCACTCTCAAAAGTGTTTTGTTAGCAGGTCGGGTTCAGCTTTGGAGAGAACTGGGGCAAACCCATAAAACAAGCCAAGACTCAGTGGCTGTTTGTGGACCAAGCATTGGGGAGGACTCACCCCCAAATAGTGAGGGAGATGATGCCCTTCCTGTTCAACCCACAAGCTATGAAATTATTTGTTGCAACTTTTTTGAATCTCCTTCTCTGTTTTTGTCAGAACAAAGAAAGAAGGAAAGACTGGCTTCATTAATTGAACTAAATCAAGTTGTTTAAAAAGGTACCGCATGCTATAATGAGACACAGATCAAGTAAATGAGAATCTGAAGGTAGTCACCTTTTTTGAGGAGCGCGTGATGTGGTCATTAGGGACTTGGAGCTGGACTGTGAGATGATGCAAGCTCCAAATTTAAGCTCAGCCCCAAAGGACTGTGGGCCAGTCATTCTCAGTGAGGCTAAACTGAGTGGTTGTGAGGAAAAAAATGAAGGACATAACCATGTGTGCCACTTGAGGCCCTTGGAATAAGAGTAAGATGTATGTGTGATGAATCCATAACAAAATGTACCATTTCACTATGTTGCCTTGACCATAAACTCAGGCGATTTTTAAAAACCCAACAGTGGACTTTGCTTTAGGAGGAAACTCTTCTGTTCAAACAAGTCCGAGAATCTAGTTTTCATTTATCCTTTCCACCACTGCAGCCCTTCATGGTTGAGCCTTATAAGACTAGCCCTACCATGAGATCAAGTGAAGTGGCCACCTCAAGCTTTTGGATGTTTTTTTTATTTCTGGGTGTCATGAAGGGTTGGCAAATGGTTAGTTAGCTGAAGCCAGGGTTGAGGTACTTGGGGGCTTTTTTGCCTGTGAAAGAGGATACTTCTTTTGTTAGCTTGGCTTTCTTGGAGGTTGTACAAATTGCTTGCCTTATCTTTACATCTGCAGACAAAAACAACTACGCTCACGTGGCAGCAGTCCATGAACAGTAGTATGTGGCTTTTTAATAATGCATATACAGCCCTCATAAACAAGGATGTGTTCTCCTTTCAAGGAGGTTTCCCTTATCTGCAAACATAGGACTCTTCCTCTGTTTCCTTTGAATGACAGGAGTTGGCTAGATAATACACTGGAACCCTGGAGGTTTCTTATCCAAGGATCCACCCCGTGGCATCTTAATACCATTCAAGTTATTATTGCAAAACTGCTAATTTTCTAGCTAACGCTAAGCAAAACAGGAAGTTAACTTCATCTAACTTCAGCTATTCAGTCTCTTTCTTAGATGCAAACATTAGGTAGTAAAGAGTGCATTGAACTAATGACACAGCAACAAAATATGTTTCTATAAAACTATTTGCTAGTAGTTGCTCAGTTATGGTGTTTGCACGGTAAGTGTATATGGAAGAACTATGAGTGGGCTTCCAGCAACATGCTGCAGTGTGCTGTGCTCTCTATCTAGGATTCCAGCTGCTTGATTCCATCTCGCTCCTCCCAAACCCACTGCTAGTCTTTCAGTTTTAACTCCAATAGCAAGTAGCATTCTGCAGTTTTAGGGCATGTTGAGTTGGCAGCAATTTGTGCCCACGGAGCATGTTCAGTCTTCATTAGGATATTGGATGAAGTGGGGAGGGGGGTTAATTTGGATACATAGATGATAGATAGATAATAGTCCTGCAATCCTTGGCAATTCCATGAGTTTTCCAGTATTTCCTTCCTTTGCATTGCTGTTCCTGTTTTGGCTATATAAGAACCAGTGCTTAGAAAACTGAAATTGTTATTACTGCATATAATCTCTAAAGTACAGGTAGTGAAAGAGACATTGAATGGAACCAGTGGCACACTTACTTTCTAGCACAATTACTTTCCAGTTTCACAGTGTAACACAATGCTTTGAAAAAAAAACGAGGAAAAAAAGCTTTCCTAAGGAAAAAATATTTTACTAATTTTCTGATTTCTTCAATGGGAGGCAGGAAAGCAAAAATCTAATTAAGGCCGCAATCCTATATATGGGGGATATTTCCTTCCAGTGTACTCAGGACAACGTGCAACTAAAAATACACAGGACCGCACTGAAAGAGTGTTACCTGATGGTGTTTGTGAGTAGTTTGCAACTTTTTGGCATATACATGAGTTTGGTACTTTTGCTCACTAACACCTTGCTCCAAAAAGTGCTTTTGAAAGTCACACTGGTTTCACCGAGACTTCTTTCAGAGTAAGGGCACTTGCAATGCGTCGATAGAAGATTTTTTAAAAGTTCTGAAAAGTAAGTTGGCGCAAAATCTCCAAATGGCTGCACTAAATGGCTGTGGAGCAATGAATCCATCCGAGGTTTTAGTCTGTTTTTAAAGGAGTTTGTACAAGGTGCTTGAACCTATTTCTGGGATAGAGTTCAGCACTTTGGATAGTTCCTTTAAAGCTCAGTCTAAAATGTGAAGTGGATTCAACACCCCATTGACATGGGAAACCACCAGGTGTCACTGAGAGCACTGTGCTGCAAACCCCCAATCCAGTATTACAGCAAGCAGGCCCTGTGTACAACTGGGCTCCCTGATGCTATGTAGCCCATGCCACTGTGCAGACCTTGTCAAGACCGTTGCAGCTGATCAGAGAAATCACAACAGCTTCAGTAAAGACGTTACAAATCGAGCACGCCCAAGCTGCGGGGAAATAGAGCACTCACTGCTCTGTTGGAATTGTTCTGAGAACCATTCACAGATAATGGAATGGTGCTCCATCACTGCATTTGTCTCAGATATAGGTGGGCTGACCAGAACTTGGCTATCTGCACTGGTTCTAGAGGGAGTGGTGGTAGCTGGGGCAGTTCAATGCATTGCCACTTTCTGTGGCCCATAGCTGCAACCTGCAACAGAGATGGTCTTACCATTGGGCAGAGTGAGGCAATTGTCTTAGGCAGAAGATGCTAAGGAGATAATGAAAAATGTTGGTAGAGAGGGCTGTTTGTGCCAGGTGGCCTGCCTGCTATTCTCCAGTCCATGGGAAGATACTGTCTCATTGCCCATGTTGTCAGATGGAGCCACCAGTTCATTTTGCTTCTCTATATGAAAAAGGAAGAAGCCATGGAAGAAAGGTGGGATCTAAATCTGAGTGTTATAATTTAATAAGAGCACCATGCCAATTTTTGCTTCAGACAGATAAATGTTGTAGCTCATCCCTAGAGTTGCAATGAATGAAGATACTTAACGTATAAGATATAAAATGACTGAATAAAATATAAAGTAAAACATGGAGTTTATATCTCAGTGTAAAATTGTAAAATATTGATGTTGATCATAATGAAAGTGTATTAATTTTTAATGGATGAAATAATTAAATAAAAGTGATTAAATTTTATTTGCTGTAATCTTGGCCTTGAAAACCCTTATGTCAACATATAAAAACCTTTATTTATTCAAATATGTTAGCAAAGTTAAATTCATGCCATAATATTTTGTTTGAACTATGAGTAAAAGCACTTATTAAGCTACTTTGTCACTGGTGCCTAATTCCTGTACCAAGAAAATGTTCTTCCTGCAAGAAAGACGACATGTGATTCATTGACAGAAACTGTTGGCATCACATTAAAGCCAGAAATACTTTAAATAAGGGCTTCCATAGGAGAACAAATTAGTGGTAGCCATGCCTCTAGCAATGGCCTATATACCTAATTCAGCAGACGTTCCACCATAAATCTTGCCTATTTATAACATTATATAAAGATAATGAAATATTATCCTACCCTTATTAAGAGTCATTTGTCAGAACACTGAAAAAAGTGTTATTCTCTGAAATGTCCTTTATAGTACTGGGGATATAGCAGCAGCATTAATGTTGCACACTGTTCATATGTTTTCTTTATGAGGACTCCGGCATGGATGCAAGGAGGACTTAGGAAATTTTTGCTTTTGTTTTTTGCTTAAGCATGGCTTGTCATATAATCCTATTTCAACAAACTGACTAATCTTAATTGTGTTTGAAATTTCAAGCTGGCTTGTTTCAACAACCTATCAGTAACTTTAACTACATTATTTGATTTAGATGACTTGATAAAACAATGGCTAATAAAAATAGAAATGAATGCTTCTGATCTCATCCTTGCTGCCTTGCTGCCAAGGCCACTGCCAGAAAGAGAAAGAGCCATTTTGACTAGATGATGCACGGAGGAGAAGGCTGCTTTGCTAGTCTGGCTGCTCCAGACAGTGGCAGAGGATGAGTACTTGCACTGGCTGGGTTACAAAGAGCTGTGTGAGAGTTTAATGTGGTGAATTTTCTCTGAATACCTGGAGCTGGCTCAGACATGAGATTCAGAGCAATTGTCTGGGGGAGGGAGAGATGGAGAAAGGAAAGGTATTGAGAGGATAGCTGTTTCTGCATGCCTACCCAAAGTATCTGTGTGCCATGCATACCATATCTATATGGTCTGGTACTCTATGCTTGTGTGTGTGAGTAGGGAGAGGAGCCCAGACATGGAAGTCCACTCAGAGTTATGATGATCAGAGATGAGGGGGGAGCAGTGAGCATTTTCCAGAGATAGGTAGGGAAGCCAGAGAATATTCTTTGATTGTACATTAATAAGAGTAATGGCAATATATTAGGAGTAAGTGATCCAGAAAGTTTCTTTCTGGACTGCAGTAACAGTAGCCAGAGTACTGAATAACTTAATTGTTGAGTAACAAGAGTTCTGAATAACCTAATTAATTCCTTTTCAAAAGGGAAATCCCAAGCTCTGGGAAAAAAAAGAAATGGTAAGTTACTAATCACATTGGGGGAGGCAGAATAGAAGTAAACACGTCAGAGCACCATGGTGTAGAGATTACTGTTACAATCACCTTTACTTTTATTGATGTTGCCACTTCACTGGATTGAAACAGTAGAGGTCAAGAGCTATCCAAGTCATCTCATCAAATGTCCTGTAGGAGGGCAGTATGTTGAGTGTTTTGGGAGGAGAGAGAGAGAAAAAAAAACTACATGGCATTTATTTCTTATCCCACCACTATCATGCAGCAATGCATATAACTTGATCATTTGGGGCTGTCGCAGTACTATTTGGTGCTTCTGTCCTTCTGAAACACCCCTGTAGATGCATAACCACCACCAAATGATGTAGCTCAGAAAACACTCTGCTTCTTCAGCTTTCTGTTATATCCATGTTTTAAGTGTATTATATCTATAGCAGTAGGGGTTGCAGTGGCAGCGAGTTGTGAATCATATCCTCCTGTTTGGGAAGATTGGAGTGGATCCCTCCTATTAGGGCACTGGAAATCATAAAGCCAAATATGGGCTGGGGGAGAGGGGAGTGGAGGAGAGGCTGGTGAAGGAGGGAGACAGCCACAGTCACCTTGTCACCACACATAACATCAGACGCACTCCTCCTGAAGGCGCTGCTTCACAGTTGGAGAAACACACTGACAGACAGCATCACACCAATTCATTTTGTTTTGTATTGTTGGTTTTATCATGACATTAAAAAAAAAAAGGCCCTACAGATGAAATCAGGGTGGGTTTCAACAAATTGAGACAAGGAGTGGGTTATTTGGATTTCCAGAAACAAACAAACCCTGGTACGCTGGCTGCAAACAGTCTCCCACCTGTTTTTTTCCCCTTTCTATATGTATTTTAATGTCCGTGAATTCTTACCGTCAGAAATATAAATAGTGGTAAGACTATTTTAAAGCTTATATTTTTTAAAGTTAATATTTCAGTAATCATTCAATTAATAATTTATTATTAAATATGATATTATTGTTCTTGTTGTTGCATGCCTTCAAGTTGTCTCCAACTTATGGTGACACTAAGGAGAACTTCTCATGGGGCTTTCTGGGGCTGTGTGTGTCTGACGCACCCAAGGTCACCCAATGGGTTTCCATGGCCAAGCGGGGAATCGAACCCTGGCCTCCAGGGTCATATTCGAACACTCAAACCACTGCACCACGCTGGCTCGTTCAATATTATATTATTAACATAAATTAAGTCTGCTAGTATTGTAGTGACATTGCTCAGCCAGGCTCAAAGTCGTAGTTTCGGAAGTGGAATTTCCCAGCCTACAGGAAAATTTAGATGTGGACTCATAGAGCTGGAAGGAATCCAAAAGCCCATCTAGTCCAGCCAGAGTAGGAGGCAGCCATCCAACTTCTGTTTAAACATGATAACTTGATGAAGTTACAGTGAAAAGTTCAATCGTAATGCATATCCCTTTCTTTCCTATAATATCACTGTGGGGTGTGTGTGTGTGAAAGAGGTTGTCTCATCATCCTATTTTGCAAGGAATAGTCCTCCTGTTTGAAGGGGTCCTCTTTTCATACGGCTGACCAGTCCCATTCCAAGAGCAGGGGAAGCACGTGAAGTAGCTCATCTACATGAGCACCTAGAAAAACAGACTGAGGAAGTGCACAGGTTACCCATAGTTTTTAATCTCTGCTATGCTGAGTTGTATTGTATTTCTGTTTGAATCACTGTACTTTTTTCTAAATGTGCATACAATTGTCTATACACACAAATTATCTCGCACCAATTTCATGCAAATTGGTATCCTTTTTGGGTGATGCGTTTCCTCTTTTTTCCCCCTTTGGTGGGGCATAAGTGGCCACTGTAATCTGTACTGCATATATATTTTTCTTAATCCTTCCCTGTAATATGATTTCTATTGTGCGAGAGTGGGCCACATGTGGTCTATAGATCAGGTTCAACCCCCCCATTTCTACTCCCCTGTCTCCACCAAATTTGCCACTGTTGTGGCTACACAGGAAAGGGAAATGCATTTAACCCCCTTTATGTTGAGGTGCACATCCTTACACACCTTGTTTCCAATTCAAACTGAGTTTTTCTCCTTTAAAACAAGGTGCATATCTCTTTTACAAGTGAAATTGTGCTCTTGGAAATTCATTGGAGGCACAATTTGAATTTTAAATAAAACTCCTCTTTTTAAAAGGGCAAAACAACATTGCCATTTGGAAATAAATAATCCAAAAAGGTAGACCTTTGACCTAAAAAGGGAGGGCAATTTTTGTTACTGCTGCAGCAATCTGGCAATGGCTGTAATGGTTGGTTGGTTGGGTGGGCGCTAATGCAGCTTCCCCACCCTGGGATGTGCATGTTCCTCCTGTTAGGGGATGGGAACACACTGTTAACATGCTTATGCATTTGACAGTGAGGATTAAGAATTCACAAAGAAATGACATCTCTGAAATAATATTCAGGAAATTATGTGGCTTAATAAATGAAGATTCTGTGTAGTAGGAAATTAGCATAGAACAATTTACTTTCAGAGCCAGTATAATGTAGTGGCTTGAGTGTTGGACTCGCACTGCACTGTTACGGTGCTACAATTCCACTTTCAACACCCTGTGGAATTCTTGGGTTTGTAGTTTCCTGAGGCCCAAGAGCTCTCTGGCTGAGAATTCTAAATGCCCCTCCCTAAACTGCAAATCCCAGGATTCCACAGGATGTTGAAAGTGGAATAATAGCACTATAACAGTGTAGTGCAGAAAGGCCCTCAAGACTCCAGCTAACCAGGGTTCAGATCCCTGCTAAGCTAAGGAAACCCATATGGGTGGCCTTTAGCAAGTTACACTCTCTTAGCCTCAGGAGAAGGGAATGGCAAACTCCCTCTGAACAAATCTTGTCAAGAATATCCCATGATGCGCTTGCCTTTGGGTTCCCATAACTTGGAACTGACTTGACGGTGCACAACAGCAAATCTTACTTCATTTCCCCACCAGCTCCACAAACTTCTTAGAACATACAGGGGCCTAAAAGTCATCTCACATATCACAATCCAAACAAGAGTTTCCTTTTTCCTCCTCTTTTACCCACATTGAAACTAGCTTTTCCTTGTCCCTTTATTATACTATAATGGCTTTATTCATTTATTCTACATGTTAGACTTTTCTGAGCCATTCTTTTGCTTGTGGGTACTTGTAGATCATACATACGCTCAACAAGCCATGTTAGTTTAGTGCAGACAGGGAAGGTACAGCAGAAACAGCTTCACCTTACTTTGGGATTTCCCATGGAACCAAATAGTGTGGGGCAAGAAATCGATGCCAATGAACTCTTCAACATGGGACTCCATGTTGGTCTTGGGAGGCCATAAATTCTGATCAAATATGGAAAAGGCTTGTACAAATAAAAATGTCTGTGTGGAGGGAGGTAGAGGATTCTAAGATTCCCTTTACTGTATTTCCTAGGAACTTCCTAAAGTTCTTTCCATGTTCTCAATTGCCAGTTTTCTCGATGCTCACTTGACCAGTCAGAGCTATAAATAAAGTACATGCCTGAGGTTTAGAGCACCAGGTTAATGAAAAAGGTTTGTGCTATCTATTTATTTATCTGAAATATTTGCAGCTCTTCATTACAAGGAACCATGAAGTGGCAGATGACAACATTAAAAAAATCAGTACAAAACTGAGAGGCAAAAGGAGTCAACAAATCACTTTAGTGGGAAATTTCAAATTCCCTTTGAATTCACATCCAACTAAACATACAGTAGGAAAGAAAAATTCATTCAAAGGAATGGGAACTCCTGGACAGGGCTCACATTAACACAAATGTCAGAAAAAGCAAGTGTCCCCTTCCCAGGATTGCCAGAGACTTCAGCAGGCCAGTTTAGGCTTCTTCCCTCCTTTAGGCCCATTTGGTATGTCTCAGAACCTCATTTCTCCTGATCAGGTCATTCAACTTTTCAATGCTCAAGGGAGAAGCCATTACCTTATTCGGGGTTGGTTCCAAACTAGTAATATTCTATCACCTGAGCTATCGTCTTCACCACCACCACCACCACCATTTGAATCAATCAAAAGCCTATATCAAAAGCCACTTAAAATACATTTTAAAATATCGTTACTCTCTCTTTGTTGTTATTTGTTTATCGGTCACTATTGCAAGTGTGACCTACCATAAAATGTTGCAGCGTATCCCCGGCCACTAAGAGCCTGTTGAGGGCTTCAGCTCATTGGGAAGAACTGGAGCCGTGCCTCTCTTGGTAGAAAGGGAATTTCAGGGAAAAGGGGGGGGGGTGAGCACCTTTCCCCTCCCTTCTTTTTTCGCTCTGCCACTGTGCTGTACAGCAGTAGACGTCCCCTCGCTTGTTATAGTAGTAAAGTGGAGAGAGAAGGGGAGGTCTGGAAAGAAGGAAAATGTGGCTTTGCCTCTTTCCTTTCGCCTGAAACACTGAACAGTACAGAGAGAATTTTTAAACTCACATTATGCACCCGCTATTCCTTCCTGCCTAGGATACTCATGATAAATTGGCAGAGGGATCAATTGGTATTCCCTGCTCCCTAGCCTCTCCTTCTGCCTCCCCCCCCCCAGAGGCCTCCAGGTTTCTAGCACTGCAGTCACTTAAAATGTCTGTTGAGCAGGTAGAAATGCAGTTTAGGCATCCATAGAAAAGGGGCTGGCAAAGTTCCCACGGGAATCCGAACACAGCGACTATAAGAGCTGTAGCTGTGGACGAGTTCAAGGTGTCCCCTGCTGGAATGCTGGACATGGGTCACGGCTTCAGTTTGCTCCCTGCCCCAGAGTTCGACCTCTGCTCCCTTTGACAGTTTATAACCTAATATTCTCAACCACTGACTTGTCTTAAGAGATATACTATAGACAGATGGGTAGGTAGGTAGGTAGGTAGAAAGAATGCAATGGATAGAAACTCTTCCCTTATGTTTTGGTGGCCCCACTGATAAGACAACCCAACCATCTGGATTCACCATGCGAAGTAGCGATGACAGAGGCATCAGACACTGAAGAGGAAAAGGAAATCAGTGGAATGACCACAGGAATACTAAGTCAAGGCAGAGTTCAAGCTGTGGAAGCTGAATGTCAAGCCTTTCTACAGAAGCAAATGAGTGGAGGGACGAGTACAATAAGCGATGAGGAGGAAATTTATAAACACGATGGTATGTTTGAAATTACGGAGCCACAATGCCTTTTCTGTAGTGGCCGTTCTGTCTCCCTGCTCCCACCATTTGTTTGTGTTTCTTCTAATTTATTTGGAAAAGATTTCTATATCACATCTTGATACCAAAGAAAGAGACCTCTGGGTGCTTAACAACAATAAAATGGGAATACATTTTTTTTTAAAAGTACCTAGAGCCCAAACAAAAGAAAATAAAACCATGGCCAGCTCAAGTTTAAATGCGCTAAAATAACCCTAATGGTTTAACTGCCGTCACAGCACCAGGGAACGGTAGAGCTGAGGGGGACCCTAAGGGTCATCTAGTCCAACCCCTGGCCAGAAGAAGAAATCCACAATTTATAGCCCCTCCACCCCTTCCCAGGTGGTCTCTTCCAAGTCTGGAAGTGCTTCCTAATGTAAAGGATAAGGGAGGCGAGGGAAACCGAGGAAGAGGAGGAGGGGGGGGGAGGCCTCCTTGTACTTCAGGGTGTTGTGCGTGGCTTGTGAGAGCCCCGATGGATGGGTGCAGAGAGCGTTCCCGAGGGTGGAGATTCCGGCCGGCCTTCCTGGCCCTATAAAAGGCCCCCCCTCGGCCTCCGACTCCCCAAAGGGCGTCCCGGCACCTCTCTCGCCCCCTCGCTCTCCTTCCACCCAACGCCGCCCTCCCCTCCAGTCGCGGCACCGAGCGGAGGCGCCCCGGCGGCCAGGCGGCGCGGGAGGGGGTATGCAGATCGGCCGGGCGCTGATAGGCGATTCCCGTGATCGCCACCGCCTCCGCTCGGCCCCCCGCTCCAGCCTCGCTATAAAGGGGAGAGGTTCGCCCGGACTCCGGGCCAGAGATAGAGCGGTCGGCCTCGGCGGCGGGAGAGGAAGCGCAGAGGCGGCGGCGGCGGCGGGCGGCTCGCGGGCCCGGTTTCCCGGCCCGTGTTCCCGGCGGGAGCGGCCCCCTCGCCACCCCTGGGCGCATAAGGCCATCGCTTTCCGACTTCAGCTACAGTGATAGCTAAGTTTGGAAAGACCGAACAGAGGGAAAGCCGTGGCGTCCGCTGCACCGCGCCGTTTCTCCCCCCCGCGCACGTCCTTGGCCGCCGGAGCTGCCGTCGGCCTCGTCCGTGGCTGCGCGAGCGAGAGAGAGCCCCCCTCGCCCCGCTGCTTCTTTGCCCGGAGGGGCTCGGTGGCAGCCGCGGAAAGGAAGCGCCGGAGGTGCGAAGCCCATCGCCATGGGTCGGCCGGCGGCGGAGCAGCGAAGCGACCGAGGATGCTGCGGTGAGTGGCTGCCGAGGGCGCCACGGGAGCGGGATGGGCGCGCAGGCTGGCCGGAGGGCCCTGTCCGCACCAGAGTGCTATAGCGCTATTATTCCACTCGCAACGTCCTATGGAATCCTGGGGTTTGCAGTTTCGGGAGGGGGCCGCCCGAGTAGCCAGCCAGGGTTCCGTAGGATGTTGCAAGTGGAGTAACAGCGCTGTGACACTCTCGTGTGGAAATGGGCGAGGTCTTGCCGAGGAAGCGGGGGGAGCCGCCTTCGCCTGCGCGCCTCCGTGCGCAACCCGCCGGTGGCCCCGGGAGGAGGCTGGGCGCGCTGCGTTGCCGGCGGAAAGTTCTGCTCGGGGGTGGGGGTGGGGGTGGAGGTGGGAGCTGCGGCGCGAACTGGAAGGGTAAGGGGCGCGCCCCCCTATTGGCAGGCGCTCACCGCCCCCCCCCGCTTCTCGGGAATGCAAATCGGAATTGGGTCCTCGATCGCAGCGTGGATCCACGGGTAGAAAGAGCGAGGAGGGGGTTTTTACGCTTGTGCAGAGTGCCTCGCTTGCGCTGGGCAGCTTCGGCACCTTCTCCTTCCACCTCACGGGGGGGGGGATACACTCGGCCCTCCACATTCGCTGGGGGTGGGGACACAGAGCCCTCGCCTGAGTGAAAAATTCGCAAATCGCAAAATTTGTGTCTCTGTGGGAAGGGGGCTGAGGCACGGGTGGGGAAAGCGGGCATCCGGGGTCTAAACCCTTCTAAACAAGGAAGGGAGGTGGTTGGCATGGTGGCCCTGTACTTGCCCTCTCTTGCCCATCTCCTTCCTTGGGTGTGTGTGGGGGGCAGGGGGGCAGCGTTTGTGGTGCTTAGAATTTGGGCAGAGAGCCATCCTTAGCTGGCCAGTCAGAGATTGATAGAGGAGGAGGAGGACCAAGAGGGAAGGTTCAGCCCCCAGAAAAGCGCCTGAGGTGGGGGGGGCATGGGTTAGAGAAACTTGCAAATAACCAAATCCGTGAATGTCAAACCCACAAATGTGAAGGGCTGACTGTACATTCAAGACGTAGGCCACTTCCTCACTAGACTGTTATAGTGTTGTTACTCCACTTTCAACATCCTGTATGGAATCCTGGGGTTTCCAGTTTAGGGAGTCCAGTGTGGAAATGTCCGTAGTGGTGTCTTGCCTTGAACGTGTCCGTTCTGGAATGGGGAGGTAAGTAGCCATGTGCATTCTTTCTATAGGATGAGACAGGTGTGCACTTCAGACCACACAAAAAATGTGCTAGGTAACAGGTATGAGGCAAGTGAAAAGTGTGCTGAATGACACAGGGACTGCTGCATATCATGTCATTCTTTAAAGAGTCCTGCAGGTTCATAACTATGCTGTGTAATTTCAAGTGTTTTTCATTTGATGGCATTTTTTAAAGGGACAGAGGTGTTTCTGTTGGGTGAATTAGTTGCTGTTAGCTAGGCTTTTATATCCTTAAAACTACTACTGGAATTTTGTTTAACTTTCTACATGAAATAAAATGTGGGATGAAACTTGGCCATTTCCTGTTTTCAGTTCCATCTCTGCTATATGTGTTGCAGACAGCAGCGCTTCCACGCTCATGTGGCATATGGGAAAATATCTGGGATAGAGATATTGTTGGGGCTGGAAGTGGGACTAAAGCTGTGGGTAACAAAATTTGTGGTTTGCAATGTGTGGCGGAATGTAAATTGTCCAAAAAACTAGTTCAGCCTCCCTAATCTGGCACTTTTCTCATGTGCTGGGCTGTGTCTTCTGCTCCCCTGTCAGTTTGCGTTGCTGTGCTGGCTGTGGATGATGGCAGTTGTAGTTTGCCACCTCTGAAGGGAAGGGCATCAGGTTGGGGAAGGCCACAGTTCTTAAAAAAGTTATTGTTGAAGGAGACAGGGATATATTTTTTCTAAATAAAAAGGTTATTTGAAAAGCCTGTGTCAGCAGGAACAGTTGTAATGCTGTGTCAGCACTGACCAGTTTTAAAAAAAAAAGGTCATTGCTTTCATGTCTACAATTTTGAACTGTCATATTAAATGACCCCATCATACAAACCTGGCCAGTGTACGGGTGCTGAAAGAATAGTGTTCAGTAACCTGCAAAATACTGTGTACTTGATTTATCTACAACAGTTCTCTCCAACTTCTGTTTTAGGATCCTGCATCAGTTACTTCACATCTGCAAAATTTCTCTTGTACCTTGGACATGCCCTGTCCACTTGGGTAAGTACAGTATATCTACATTTGATTGACTTTTATTATAATGAGTTGCACGTAATTATTTTTATTGAAGGTTTCACCAAGGCATTTAATAACAGAGCTGTAAAGTGAGATATGTTGTCACTCCGTTGTAACTCGAGGCTCCTGTGCCAGACAAGTGATTAATATATCTTGGATTTTGGCCCAAACTTCAAAGGAGCTGGCTAAGATGATGAAGTTATTTGGGTATAGAGATCAGTACCTTGGATAGCTCCTTTAAAGCTCGGACTAAAACCTGGAGAAGTTTCACCGCCCCACTTACATGGGTGCCACCAGCCATTGCTCTTGTCACAGTCATAATTCTTGTAAAATGTGAAGCAACATATTTACTGAATCATGCTCTGGCACGTAGGTCTCTTTAGTAAGTCATGTAGGTTCCAGTGGTAACACAAATAGGATTAATTCCTGTACCTTGGATTTACTTACATTCTGCAGGTGTGGGAGTACAGTCGACCCACCATATCAATGGATTCTTTATCCACAGATTCAGTCAACCATGACTTGAAAATATTCCTCCCCTGCAAAAAAAAAAAAAAAAAAATTGAAAAGAAAGCTTTGATTTTGCCACTTTTTATAAGGGATGCCATTTTTACTGCACCATTATATATAATGGGATTTGAGCATCCACAAATTTTGGTATCCATGGGGGCGGGGGGTGGGTGATATCTTGGAACCAAACCCTTGCGCATAACAAGGGCCCACTGTATTTAACATTGGGATTCTGACACCCATTCAATAAGATAATAAGATGCGATCCCTGAGGTTATTTACAGAACAGTCTTGTGCTTTTGAGCCTTCAGTTGTTTTGGTAACTCTACATATGAGAAGAATCGGGATTAAAATGCTGTAATAAAATCTCCAAGGATCACATGGCATGCTCTGCTTTAGTTAACTGAGTTATATTTTGAAGCACAAGTAAAACATATTTTACATTCCATCTTCAGCATTCACTGAAAAGTTTGTCTGCTTTCCCAATAATATGTAAAGCTTAGCCATTTTATAATGGATTAGTTTTTTTTCATTATCCCTTTGATGTTCTGTGGATAAGAAGTTCAAGGTTCTACATTGGGAATTATGTAGAAACTACTTTCTGGAAGCTGATTGCTCAAGAAGTTTGTTTTCAGTCAGTGGTATGAGGAAGCATATTTCTTCACAAGTGATAGGCAGACAGTTCATCTGGTATTTGCAAACAACAATAAAAAACGTTAATTGGAAACCTCCTTCCTAGTTCAAATAAAAGTTAAGCCCCTTTTCTTTAATTTTATAAAGCAGTAACTGTTGTATATTTTTGTATTTGTTCTTATGTGCCTTCAAGCAGCTCTATCCTAGGGTGTTCTTGGCAAGATATATTCAGAGGTGGTTTGGTGTTCCCTTCCTCTGAGGAAGTGTGACTTGCCCAAGTTCACCCAGTGGGTTTCCAAGCTGAGTGGGGGTTTGAAACCTGGTTTTCTAGAGTCTTAATCCAACACTAAAAGCACTACATGACACTGGCCCACGTATTTCAGTCTGTTGTTGTTCAAATGAATGAAAAATCATGAGATACTCCTGTGGTTTATAGAAACAGCACTTATAAAAAATATCTGCAAAATTTTTGCATAGCAGTCATTTGAGGGGGGACTCAGGTAGTCACAGCCCATCTTTTCCTGTGATGTTTGATATCTGTGAGGCTCAACAATACATACAGGTACATTTAATTAATTATATCACACTACATTTTATCCTGTGTTCTGATTGGTTAGAGCACTTTAGCTAGTCCCTTCTTCTGTTCTTATAACAAGCTTGTGAGGTAGGTTAGGTTAGGGTAGAGAGAGAAGTCACACTATCAGCTTTGCATATCTGTATACAATAATATTCATCAATAATAACATGTCATCAAAAATAAGGGCCAGAATTCACTAAGGCAGTTATGAATGCATAACCTAGAGTGTTTACATGTTTGACTGGTTCATATTCACAATCCCTATGTATTCCCTAGTTTAGAATCATAGAATCATAGAAATGTAGAGTTGGAAGAGACCACAGGGGCCATCCAGTCCAACCCCCTGCCATGCAGGAACACCCTCAAAGCACTCCCGACAGATGGCCATCCAACCTCTGCTTAAAAACCTCCAAAGAAGGAGACTCCACCACACTCCGAGCCAGCATATTCCACTGCCGGACAGCCCTGACTGTCAGGAAGTTCTTCCTGAGGTTCAGGTGGAATCTCCTTTCCTGCAGCTTGAATCCATTGCTCCTTGTCCTGGTCTCTGGAGCAGCAGAAAACAAGCCCTCTCCCTCCTCTACATGGCATCCCTTCAAATATTTAAACATGGCTATCATGTCCCCTCTTAACCTTCTCTTCTGCAGACTAAACATACCCAGCTCTCTAAGTCTATCCTCATAGGGCATGGCTTCCAGGCCCCTCACCATTTTGGTCGCCCTCCTCTGGACTTGCTCCAGCTTGGCCATGTCCTTCTTGAATGGGGTGCGCAGAACTGGACACAGTATTCAAGATGAGGTCTAACCAAAGCAGAGTAGAGTGGTACCAGTACCTTCCTCGATCTAGACACCATACTCCTATTGATGCAACTGAGAATTGCATTGGCTTTCTTGGCTGCCACATCACACTGCTGACTCATGTTCAGCTTGTGGTCTAGTAAGACTCCTAGATTTCTTTCACATGTACTGCTATCCAGCCACATGTCCCCCATCCTATATTTCTGTATTCCATTTTTCTACCTAAGTGTAGGACCTTACATTTCTCTCTGTTGGATTTCATTTTGTTAGCCTTGGCCCAGCTCTCCAATCTGTCCAGGTCCTTTAGAATTTTGATCCTGTCCTCTGGCATATTAGCAACCCCTCCCAATTTGGTGTCATCTGCAGATTTGATGA
The DNA here is from genome assembly GCA_030412105.1 of Cyclura pinguis. Lineage (NCBI taxonomy): Eukaryota > Metazoa > Chordata > Lepidosauria > Squamata > Iguanidae > Cyclura > Cyclura pinguis. The sequence continues at coordinate 210,588,153 of CM059599.1, forward strand.
GCATGCCCTCTATTCCTTCATCCAAGTCATTGATGAAGATATTGAACAGCCCTGGGCCCAGGACAGAACCCTGTGGCACCCCACTACTCACTTCTCTCCAGGATAATAATAATATTTATTTCTATCCCACCTCTCCAGAAGGATCGAGGCGGCGAACAGTATAAAATACCTTAAATACATTAAAAGAGATTAAAAACGTACCCAATCCTCACCATCCACCAACCCACCTAAACTAACCCCTTAAAACACACAACAATTAACAGTCAATCAGTTGACTATTAACAAAACAAGAAGACAGTTGATGGGAAGCGATGGAAATGCTAGTCTTGGAAGGCCTGCCGGAAGAGATCAGTCTTGACCGCTTTTTTAAAGCAGTCCAGACTGGTAATATGCCGGATCTCCTCCGGCAGGCCATTCCATAACTTGGGAGCGATATAAGAAAAGGTCTTCTGGGTAACCGCAGCGAACCTAGTTCTAACTGGCTGCAGTAAATTCCTCCCAGAGGACCTTAATGTGCGGGGCGGATTATATGGGAGAAGGCGATCCCGCAGGTAGGCTGGCCCCAAGCCATGAGGGGCGTTAAAGGTAATAACCAACACCTTGTATTGTGCCCGGAAACTAATAGGCAGCCAATGAAGAGATTTTAAATTGGTGTTATATGGTCAGTTTTAGGTCTACCGGTGACCAACCTGGCTGCCATATTCTGAACTAATTGAGGTTTCCAGACTAAGCACAAGAGTAGCCCTATGTAGAGTGCATTGCAGAAATTGAGCTGCGAAGTTACCAGTGCACGCACCACTGTTTTTAGGTGCTCCAGCTCCAGAAAGGGGCACAGCTGGCGTATCAGCCGAAGCTGATAGCAGGCACTTCTGGCCGCCGCATCTATTTGAGCTGTCATCTGAAGTGGCGAGTCCAGGAGTACCCCGAAGCTGCGAACACAGTCTTTCAGGGGAAGTGTGACCCCGTCTAGGACTGGCTGACAAATCTCCATGTCTGGGCTAGGACCCCTAACAGCGAGTACCTCCGTCTTATCTGGATTCAGCTTCAGTCTGTTTTTCCTCATCCAGTCCATTACTGCTTCAAGACATTCATTCAGAGGCGAGATGCCACCCTTAGTTGATGCTATTATCCGAGGCATGGAGAGATATATCTGGGTGTCATCAGCATACTGATGGCACCTTGCTCCATGCCTGCTGATGATTTCTCCCGGTGGTTTCTTGTAGATGTTAAATAGCATTGGGGACAGGACAGCGCCCTGAGGGACGCCAGATTTAAGCTCCTTTTTCGAGGAGCAACTGTCCCCAAGCATCACCATCTGGTATCTACCTGAGAGATAGGACCGGAACCACTTAAGTGCGGTACCCCCGATCCCCAACCCTCTCAGGCATTCCAGAAGGATACCATGGTCCATGGTATCGAAAGCCGCTGAGAGGTCCAAGAGTACCAGCAGGGTCACATTTCCCCTGTCGATACCTAGGCAAAGATCATCCACTAAGGTGACCATGGCAGTCTCGACTCCATATCCTGCCCCGAAGCCAGTTTGAAATGGGTCTAGATAATCTGTTTCATCCAAGACAGCTTGGAACTGAAGACCAACAGCCATCTCGATCACCTTACTTAAAAATGGAAGATGGGAGACTGGTCTATAATTATTTATGTCCAGGATGAAAAGCAGCCATTGGTGAGCACTCTTTGGGAACGGTCAGTCAACCAGTTACAGATCCAACTGACAGTAGCCCTGTCCAGCCCACTTTTTACTAGCTGCTTTGCAAGAATGTCATGGGGAACTTTGTCAGAGGCCTTACTGAAATCGAGATATGCTACATCCACAGCATTCCCTTCATCTATCAAGTTAGTAACTCTGTCATAAAAAGAGAGAAGATTACTCTGGCGTGACTTATTTTTGAGAAATCCATGTTGACTTCTCGTGATTACCGCATTGCTTTCTAAGTGATTAGAAGCTGACTGCTTAATGATCTGCTCCACGATCTTTCTGGGTACTGACGTCAGGCTGACTGGGCGATAATTATTTGGGTCCTCTTTTTTTCCCTTCTTGAAGATGGGGACAACATCTGCCCTCCTCTAGTCTGCTGGAACTTCTCCTGTCCTCCAAGATTTCTCAAAGATTATAGCAAGCGGTTCCGAAATGACCTCCTCCAGTTCTTTTAATATCCTAGGATGCAGTTCGTCTGGCCCTGGAGACTTGAATTCATCCAGTGTGGCCAGGTATTCCTGGACCACCTCTCTACCTATTATGTGCCACATTTCCCCTGCTTCCTCCCCTGCTCCCCAACCGCCAGGTTGAGTGCTTGTATCCTTCTGGGAAAAAACTGAGGCAAAGAAGGTGTTAAGTAGTTCTGCCTTTTCTTTTCCCCCTGTTAGTAATTCGCCATTTTCTCTGCACAGCGACCCTATCGTCTCCTGCTTTTTCCTTTTGCTGAGGACATATTTAAAAAAGCCCTTTTTATTGTTTTTAATGTCTCTGGCCAGCCTAAGTTCGTTCTGTGTTTTAGCCTTTCTGACCTTCTCCCTACATCTCCTGGCTACTTGTTCAAATTCTTCTTTGGTGGTTTCCCCCTTCTTCCATTTCCTGTACATGTTTCTCTTAACACTTAGCTCAGCTGAGAGTTCTTTAGTCAACCATTCTGGTTTCTTCAGATGCCTTCCATTTTTCCTCCTTATTGGCACAGTTTTAGACCGTGCCTTCAGTATCTCCCTTTTAAGGAACTCCCATGCCTCCTGAACTCCTTTCCCTTTCACTATTCTTGACCATGGAATTTCAGCCAGCAGCTCCTTAAGTTTACAGAAGTCCGCTTTTTTAAAATCTAAGATGAGTGTCTGGCTACACTTATCTTCTCCTTCCCGCTGAATGCCAAATTTCAATAGGGCATGGTCACTCCCCGCCAAAGATCCAACCACTTCTGCCTCATTAACAAGGTCATCCCTATTGGTCAAGATCAGATCTAGAATATTTGATCCCCTTGTCGCCTCTTCCACCTTCTGGACCATGAAATTGTCTGCAAGACAAGCAAGAAACTTGCTGGACCTTGCTGTCTTGGCAGAGTTTGACTGCCAACATATATCCAGGTAATTGAAATCTCCCGTTATTACTGTATCTCTCCTTTTTGAATGCGCGGTCATTTGGTTGAGGAAGGCGTCATCAAGGTCCTCAGTCTGGGTTGGAGGTCTGTAGTAAACCCCCACCAGAATATCCCTATTGTTTCTCGCTCCCTTAATTCTTACCCAGATGCTCTCGACCTGGCTTTCTGGGTTTAAGTCCTGGATCTCTTCACAGGTGAAAACATCCTTGACATGCAAGGCTACTCCTCCTCCTTTGCTTGTTTGGTCTATTTCTACAAAATAGGCTATACCCCTCTATTCCTACATTGCAATCATGAGACTCATCCCACCAGGGGATTCTTAGGGGATACGAAGGGACCATGAAATTTCCTCAGTCCTCACTTAACAGGCAGCAACTGTTGTGATTGATGGAGATCTGTTTCCCTGTTGCTTGGAAAACAGCTGACTGACATTCCCACCCCCAATTCCCACAAATGAACAATCTCTGGTGTGAAGCAGAATTGTGACAGGGACACTGCTTCTGGCTGTTGCACTGGAGATCACTCCTGGGAGGGAGTGGCAACATCAGTCAGCTGCTTCCCAAACAACCAGGGAATGAATACTTTATGGTAACTGAGGATTGGAGAAATTGGGCTGGGAGACACTGCTTAGCTGTGTAACTAAGGTAATTTCACATTTGTTACTGCCTTAGTTAATTCTGGTCAATGTATTCTGAGATTGTACTGAAACCTGATGTGGTATTATACTGGCTGGGCAATATTGGGAGTTGTAGTAAAAAAAAAAAAAAAAAGGAACTTTTCCAGGCTCTACAGAATAGTTGACTTGATGTGGTACTATATACAGTACTAATCAGATAGAATTAACTGAGAGCCCCAGTTAACATTGATGAAGCAGAGAGCTCTATTCATGAACAGACATTGATATGTTTTTTTAATTTAATTAATTAATTAATTATTAATTAAAATATTTATATTCTGCCATGCATCTTGAGTTCTTGGGGTGGTGTACAAATAAAATCAATTTAAACATTTTAAAATGTTAAAAGGCTCAAAACATACTGAACAATTAAATGAGTTAAAACAGTTTTAAACCATGTGCATCGACCAATTTTGGACAAGATTATTGTTTTAATAATAATAATAAAAAAGATGCTTTAGCTTGGTGTCAGAATAAAGGGACCATCTGTGCCTATCAGGCCTCCGAAGGGAGGAAATTCCACAACTAGGGCACCACAACTAAGAAGGCCCTCTCCTGCATCTTTCTCCTCCTTGGGGGCAGGACATAGGATGTCCCCTCCTGCTGACTTCCATCTTGGGGGACACATATATGGAAGTGGGTGGGAATTGTGTGTCCCTTTCAATATTGAACTGAAGCTCCCAGCACTGATAAGGGTGGCCAGGGCTGTTGGGTACTGCCATCCAAAAATATATGGAGGGCTCTGTAGTTCCTGAACCTGTTCTAGAATAAGCAATAAATGTGAATGATGGGGTAGAGCTAGATCAGACCAAAGACCTGCCCAGTCCATCATTCACACAGTGTTCAACCAGAAGCCTCTGGGAAGCTCAAAAGCAGGGCAGAGCCCCTATTCTGGTGTGGTGTCATTTGCTAGCGGCTGGTATTGAGAGACAGTCTGCTTCTTAACTTTCAGGAAGTACATAAGGCAGTGCTGCTCGATAAAGTGTCACCAAACAAGGTATTAAACGAGCAATAAGACTGATGCTGTATTGGAGGTACATAGGGTAGGTTTCAGCAAAACGTTCATTGGTTGTTCTACTTACTTCTGAACTATGTCCCATCCACTAAAAGACTCTCAAGACAGCTCATAAATAGACTTAAAACAGTGGGAGGAACAAAGAAGCTGGAGTTCAGTGCCGTAATTCCCACGCACGGAAGTATGAGAATCGAATCTGTGCCACATTAAATCAATATGTCACACTGGAAGCGAAGGAGCTGCTATTCTAGACTGTCAGATTATGGGTGAAGCACACGTGGAGCCAAGAATGTCTTGAATGGATTTACCGCAGTTCGGGGATGAGCTGTTGAAGGGCCCCGGCCCTCAGCTTAACTTCATATGTCCTTCAGCCTAATCTCAAAAGGAGGTCAATTCACTTGGTCTGTCCTCTCCTCGGTGCACTATGTGGGGAGGGAGAGAAAAAAGACTATAACAGAGAGATTTAGTTTGGCTCTTCACCTAGTTGAACTGGCAACCTCCTACTCCATTTGCCCTTCATGCATATATCTCTGTGTGAGGTTGTAAGTTGTAATATACATAGATTGTGCTGTTGATCCTTAAAAGAAAATAACCTTTTAAAGGTTTCTGTCACATTGTTATTAAAAAATACACCTCTGGACTGTGAATTGGTAAAAAAATTGAAGGACAAAGTGAATCAGTGGATTTTGTTTCTTAAGCGAGGGGAGAGAAGGAATATAGTTCTGAGAAAAGTTAAGTATTTGTTATGTTACTGTGTGCCTTGGAGCCGTCTATGATTTATGGCAACTCTAAGGTGAACCTATTGTAGGGTTTTCTTGGAAAGATTGGTTCAGAAGGGGTTTGCCTTTGCCTTCCTCTGAGACTGAGAGAGTATGACTTGCCCAAGGTGACCTAGTGAGTTTCCATGGCTGAGTGGGGATTGGAACCCTGGTCTGCAGAGTCACTGTCTAATGCTCAAAACAAAAACAAAACAAAAAAAACCACTATACCATGTTGGTATATACCACATTAAGCACCGACAAGACTATTTGTTTTTTAACTAAGAAAAATAGTGCTTCTTTTGGGGGGGCAAAATGACTCAGGCTTATATAGAGATGGTGACAGACTACGCAATTACAGCACTTCAGTGCCACTTTAACTGTTGCAGTTGAATCCTGTCGGACCCTGGGATCAGCAGTTTAGGAAAGGGTCTTTAGAATTTTCAGCCACAGAGCTCCTCTGGTGCCTCAGCAAACTACAGATTCTAGGATTTGTTCAAAATGGTATCACTTCAAGTCATGTCTGACTTACGGTGCCCTAAGGTGAATCTGTCATGGGGCTTTCTTGGCAGGATTTGATGAGAGAGGGTTTGCGTTTGCCTTCCTCTGAGGATGAGAGTGTGTGACTTGTCCAAGATCACTCATGGGATTTCCTTGGCCAAGTGGGGAATTGAGCTCCTAGTCTAATGCTCAAACTGCAAGTCACTGTCCGACACCAATGCTCAAACTGCAAGTCACTGTCCGACACCAACATCAAATGATTGATATTGTGAGTGAAATCCATGCTAGTTGAATGCAGGCTGGGCTAGCTGGGATTCATGCATGGGGCAGAAGCTATACAGTTAGCTCCAGCTTGTGAGGATCAATGATGATGATCAAAGCCAGTGTTCCTTGTTGAACTATCTCTTAAAGACTAGTATTGTGGTTTCAATGCAAAAAAGCAATTAAGGTCCACTGATTTTGTTGGGGCTTGCTTCTAAAGTAGGGCTTGTTAAGGATGATGGTGTATCTGTGAAACAGCTGTACAGTTTGTGTGAAGGGAAATTATGCTAACAAACTCCAGGTTTAAATTGCTAATAATTTATGACTCCCATACTGATCTTATATGTCTGACTCATCTTGTTTTGCTTTGTAATTGGAAAACAAACTGACTAGGATACATATTCTATGCTTGATGTTTTCCCCACACATTACTAGGGTGTTTGTTAATAAAATAAACAAAGGGGTAAGGGTGGGAGAAAAGAGGGAGCAAAGCACATTCTTAAAAGACCTAACTTGGTAGGATCGGTGTTACCCAGTGTCATGAGTGGATGGGTCCTTACTTGTTGTGTAGGATTATATTTATGCCTTCATTTTGGAGGCAAGGAACTCTGGCAGGGTCTTCAAGAAAATGTTGTGTTTAGCATTATTTAAGTTGTAAGTGTGATGACTGTTACCCCAGTCTGTGGATATTTAATGAATTAAATATTGTTTCTGCTGATACCTTCATGGGAAACCTGAAAATGTCCCTAATTGACATTAATTTTTAGAGGCATTTGAATGTGTGAATTTAACAGTGCTGCTACTTCACTGGACTTCTAGGAAGTTTATTTGTTTAGGGCATTTCATCATGAAAAGCAAACCCAGAATTACCAGTAAAGGGTCTTCTGAAAAGGAGCTGTGGCTAGCCATAGTGTTAAGTGTTCCTGTGAGACACATTGCTTGTCTCATCCACAACTTAAATTATCCAGTGTGCACTTGGAGAGGAAAGCTTTAGCTTAGAAATATAGTCTATAAAGCTACACTTCAGTACCTTCATATGTTCTATTAAAGGATTTTGTAGTTTCTATTAAAGCTGAATTGATATTGGGTTGCTGTTTTTCCATGACCATTTCTACACTAGCTTCTTAGAGTGCTATTATTCCACTTTCAACATCCTATGGATCCTGGGGTTTGCAGTTTAAGGAGGGGCCTTTGAGGCCCCTGCCTAAACTGCAAACCCCAGGATTCCATAGGATGTTGAAAGTGGAATAATAGCGCTACAGTCATCCTTCCGCATTCACTAGGGTTAAGCGCACAGGACCACTGTGAAAGTAGAAGAACGGTGAATATCTCTCCAAACCATATTTAACACACAAAAAAAGTGTGATCACCGTATTCAACCCAGCGTGGATTCCTTTGAGGCACCAGGGTTCCTTCACAAAGCAGAAGTGGGTGGCTGGTGGGGCTTACTGCCACCTCCACTGCTGCCCCACGCCATTTTTAATAGGGACATACAAGCCTTGTTTGCAGTTTCTCAGTCTCATGAGGCTTGCAGTCCCTATTAAAAATGACATAGGGAAGCAGCAGAGGTGACAGCAGATAATTTGTGAATAATCAAAAATGCAATAGTGAAGCCCGCAAATGTGAGGGCTGACTGTATAACAAGCTAGTGCAGAAATGGCCCTTCTATCTGTTTTCAGGCATTTAACTATTCTGTTTTATCTGTAGTTGCTTCTTCTCTGTTGTTAAATGGGAGAGTCCCTGGTCACCGTACACATGGGTGCAAATGCAGGACTCCTTGGAAAAAGTAGAGAGTAATAAAACAAATATTACAGAGCAAGTGACCATTAGGGATAGGCTTGTCTGGCAAATTGTCTTTAAATGACTTGGTCCTCCATTTAGATAACAGCCCACTTATCATGGAGTGGGCCTGTTGCCTGCAACATAATTTCTGTAGTAAATTGTGGGGTACAATAGGAGTGATGTGTCTGAAATAATATTTGTGATAGCCAGCCAAAGTCAGCCGATCTACTGCTAACTGGCAGATGGCAAAACAGTAAATATTTTCAGTGGTGGGGTCGTAGTCCTGTTCTGATAGTAGCGGTTTGTATTTCTGTATACTTATTTTGAGCAGTGATGAAATAATTGCAGCCATATTTGATTCCTCAGCACTTTTCCTAATCATGGTTGGCATGCTGTCAGAGTTTCTAAGATCATATCAAATTTTCCACTTACTTCAGCCAATACCTCTCCAACACCTATGGGATGGATTAGTTTATAAGTATACAGGAAGTGAAATATAGTTCATGTTAAGCACAGTTTCTGGGACCGTACCTTCCATGAAATCAAGCTGATATTTAAATGTTATGTAGTTAGAGCAGACTCTAGTATGGGATTACAGCCAAAGGAACTAGCATGAGCAACAGAAGAATCCGGGAGAAAGGGAAGGTGTTAGTTGTGGCTTATGATGGAATGTACTACTTTTGGGATGGATTGAGTCTTCAGTGAAGGGATTCAGTATGGTGGGAGGGGCAGACGAATAGGGGCTTGAAAGGCCCCTATTGTGTACAGTGTACAGAGTGGGTTATGACCTGACCCAGATGCTGGTATAGGAAGTTTGCCCCTGAAACTGGAAATCTTCAGCGTGGTCTTGTTTAGATGGTTGTAGGTGCAAAGGTAAGTGCACATATATACGCAGGCTTGCCACTAATAATCCGTCACCTGAAAAAATAACAGAACAAGAGCAGCAAGCCTGACCAGGTTGAAGATAATTACCATAAGCTTCTTGTGGAGTATAAAAAAGGGGCAAAACTGAACTCAGAGGTTGCTAGGAGAGCCATTCAGCCAGTGTTACAAATGCATGAGTGTGGATAAGCTTTTTGGATTTTTCCTCCCAGAACGACCATGCTGGCTGGCTAAGGGATTCAGAGAGCTTTGCTTTAAAAAAAAAAAAAAAGGTCATTTGATCAACTAGGTAGATGACAGGGAAAGTTTATATTCAGTATGATTACATTGAAGAAGATCAACAGGAAGTCAGTTCTTTCCTCATGCCAGTTAGTCCTGACTAGGAATGACAGTGGGGTGTGTGTGACAATGACAATAACTTTTCCTGAAAGTATGTGATGGCATGATGTAATATCTGAGTTGCCACACATGTAGTGCAATCTTACGCTTGTTTAATCCAATAAAGGACACCATTGTATCCTGTGTAAATCACACCCCAGTGAGTATGCTTAACATTCTAGCTATGCAATGTACTCTTAACGCAGGCTTACTCTTACCAGTAAGTTGGGGAAAGTTACCTGTTTGGGCTAAAGGTCCCAGAATTCCCACAGTAACTTTTCTAAAATCTGTCTCTGGCTTAAGTCCTGTTGTGGTTAAAAGGGCTTGCTGTTTCATCAGTGAGTGTAGTGTAGTTTGGAATGTAGTTCAAGGCTGTTTGTGTTGCCAGAGTGGGTTTGCTGGTGAAGGCCATTAGGATGCAAAAGGAACCCTTAAAATTGGTTGTGGTACTAACTCAGTCTGGTGACCTTCGTCACTGTGCCATGCTGGATGAACAGGCTGCATATATGAAAAATTATCCTTGGAGTAATTGTAAGAGAAGATGTATTTACAGAGTGCCTCCCAAGACCTGCACTGTAAAAAGGGGCTCGCTGCTGACTCCTCAGGTAACCTGGCTGCGCCGCCGCTAGTTGTCCTCCTTGTTGCTGCCAGTATCCTTTCTCTCACTGGGTGAGCAGTGTCATGGGGACAAAGAGCAACATCCTCCTCACTTTGTTCTCTCCGCTGGAACAGTGGTGGGGATTGGGCCTCAAGGGAAAGGGATAAAAAAAAAAAGAGGAATGGGGACGGTAATAAGAAGATGGAAGCCCGCTCAGAGGAAGGAAACCTACATTAAGGGTACCTTGCCCAAGTTGTATTCCCTGACGCAGAGACAGCATTGTGGATAGAGCATACTTTTTGTATGTCTAACATCGCTATAAACCACTTGTGGATCTTGAAATGAACTGTGTTTTCTTCTAGGGAGATCGTATGTGGCATTTTGCAGTGTCTGTCTTCCTTGTTGAACTGTATGGAAACAGTTTGCTCTTGACAGCTGTTTATGGCTTGGTTGTGGCAGGATCAGTTCTTCTTCTGGGAGCCATAATTGGAGACTGGGTAGACAAGAACCCCAGGCTCAAAGGTCAGTAATGTTGTAATGATTTTTACTAGAGGACAGCTGCATGTGTTAAGGGTAGTCTTATTCACAGTAAGCACAATGGAAGATGCTGAAACAGCTGCTCTCAGTGCTGGGCTTCCGCTGAAATTATTATTAATTTTTAACTGCAAGCTCTCAGTTTTTTTTAAAGGAACTGTGATGTACTATAACACTACTTTGTGGTTCTGGTCTGAAAAAATGTTGTGACTTTTCAAAGTCCATGTCATCTGACTAAAACTTAGAGATAACTCTCTGATACATGAAGACAGGGATGGGAAAGGTGTATCCCTCCAGGTCTTATACATAAAATTGTACTACAAGCTCTGTCATCCCTGACCTTTTGGCTATGGTTGCTAGGGTTTATGGGAGTTGAAGTCCAGCAACAACTGGAGGGCCACACATTCCCTAATTCTAGCTGCAATCCTACGCATGCTTCCTTGGGATTGAGTACCAGGGAAGCCACTGACACTCCCAAGTAGATATAGATCATATTGGTAATGTCTCTTTCAGAGTTAGCACAAAAACAATTGGCCCAAGTTGCCTAAGCCAGCTATGTTTACATGGAAGGAAGTGCTCCTGAGTTCAGTTGGATCTACTCCAAGGCTAGGTGTGCCAGGAGTCGCAGCTTTAAAATAGTAACTTGTAAAATACGAACAACAGGGACAGGACACCACATCACCAGTAACTTTAGTAGTGACAGCATACATGCTTCAGAATTCACATGCTTTGTCTATTGGACTAAGAACTTTATATGTAACATAATTGTATTACTTACTTAAACTTAAACTTAAATTTACTTAAATAATTAGTGCCATCAGAAGTGAACTTCATCTACTCAAAGCTGTGTGTTTCCTCCTTGGTTATCGCGTTAGTATTGTAAAAACGCTGTGTCTTCACTCCGAAGCCAAAACAAATGGCTGAACATCTATTTCTTGTTTTCCTTTGAACACTAGCCCAAAGGGACAACTCTAAGAAGAAATAATTAACTTCTTTTAGCTGACAGAGCACACCAGCCAGCATCCCTGTAGACTCAGGATTTTCTCCCAGTCCTTACTATGTGTTCTTCATTTTACAATGCTGTGGTCAATCTAATAGTACGTTCTAGAGAAATACCCGACACATTTGTTTTGTTTACACTTCCTTCCCCTCCCTTCTTGCTCCCAAGTTCTTGGAGAAAATAGCATATGAACTGAGCTATGCTGTGTTTCTTTGAATGGCAGATGAAGTTCTTTAGAGATACCATTGTTATCCAAGTGCAGTGAGATCCATTTCTTTAGTAAATTTCTCTTCACAGTGGAGAAAAGAAGAGAGGGTTCTAATGGCTGAATTGGCCCATGAAACCTGGGCTGGCCTTAACTCTCATTGAGCTCAATGGTATTTACTGCTAAATAGGCAATATATTGTGCTTAACATTTAAAGCAATTAGTGCTGGGGTGGATAAAGTATGAGACTTTCCCAAGACTCTTGGAATATTCCACACTTTAAACATTTTTTAAAATCGTTTCACCAGGAAGGACTTCTAAAACTCTGGATGAGTTTTTTTTTGGGGGGGTGGGGGCTGAGAAACAGCCAAAGGACAACAAAGTGTTGCTTCCAGAATAATGATTTACCCTTTTTGACAACCCCAGCTCCTTGAAGCCTGACAAAAAAGATTGGAAAAATCCCTACCCAAAACCAGACTTGGAAACTGGAAGTCACTTGGTGTCTAATTCTTGGCCAAAAATGATCTGGAGAAGGGGGTGGTATTGCATAGAATGTCTGCATATTTCCTTTTATTGTTGTTGACGCAACCTAAAGTGTAATCCCTCTCCCTTTATCTTTTATCCAAAACAGTGGCTCAGACATCCTTAATTGTGCAAAATGTGTCTGTCATTTTGTGCGGCATCCTTTTGATGATCGTCTTCATTTTTAAGGCTGAACTTTTGGCAATGTATCACGGGTGGCTTCTTGTAAGTACAGAGAACCTTTTAGAACATTGGAGTGTGCTTTTGTTACACCATTTTTTTAAAAAAAATCCTCAGTTTTCTTATCATTACGCTGTCTTCAGTCAGTATTATGCTTTGCTATGACACAGCATTGCATATTATTTCTTTTTCTTCTTCTTCATTAGTGGAAATTGCATTTTTTTTCCCACAGACCATGTGCTATATTCTGGTCATCACAATTGCGAACACTGCAAATTTGGCCAGCACTGCCACTGCAATTACCATACAGAGAGACTGGGTAGTAGTTGTTGCTGGTGAAAACAGAAGCAAATTAGCAGGTAAAGTGTATTGGCTTTTTGTTACCTTAAGCTGTTTCGCTCTAGGTGCTTGGGCTTAAATGGAAATAAGCAATGTTTTTTGTGTGTTGCAGGAATCATGAGTGAGCAATCAGACTATAAAGGGTAGTTTAGACATCTTTCTCACCTTTTTATTGGCCTCTTTTTATTGAAAATAAGAACACAGCAAATGATAGAATTTGGATTACCAGGTAGCCATACGTAGTTGTCATTATATTCTTCAATGCTGTGTTATTGTTCAAGTATTTAGCTGTCAAGGTTGGTCAGACAAATTTTTTAGTCATTTGAAAGGATACTTTGTCACCTTTTTTGTTATGAACATTTTATTTACAGTATAAGGGCAGTGGTTAGGGTTCATAATATTTCTGCCAGGTAAGATGAGTTTGTGTCAACATACCTTGAGATAAGAGGAATGTATGGTCATCTGTCAGTATAAGGATGGGCAGCTTGTGGCCCTTGAATAGACTGCAGTTCTCATCAGCCCTCATGACTGTCAGTGCAAGCTGGGGCTGGTGGGAGTTATAGTCCAACAACATCTAGAGGATCACATGTTCCTCACCCACATTAGTATAATGTTGGGGTGGTAGAGTAGATAGCATTATGGCTACAGTGCAAGTACATTTGTATTTAATGAACATGTAACAAATAGCCCTTAAATACTGATTTGGACTTTAATCAAGTCAGGCTGGAAAGTATTGGAGAAACACCTTTTATTTTTATTTTTTAAAAAGACCTGCTTTGTGTTGGATGTGGATTCATTTTGTTTCTGGATCACACTATTGTGAGGAAACCACCAAGAGAATGGATATGTCTGGGGGTTAGGCTGTGAACCTTTGGAATAAAGTTTACTGAATTAACCTAAAGGAACTTTCTTGTGTTTGTTTATTATTTCCAGTGAAAGTATCTGTGTGCTCTTTAAATGGCATCAGTCAATAAAATACCAAAATATAATCAATAGCATTGGAAAGTATAGTGAAAACAACATGCAAGAAACTGATGTAGAACCGTAAATTAGAAACCCGATATAAAGTTAATCTGAATTCTAGAAGAAGTGTAAAAACAGAAGGAGTGACACTATCTAAAAATGCACTACAAAGATCATAGAATCATTGAATTGGAAAAGACCACAAGGGCTATCCAACTCCGTGCCATGCAAATGGAAGTAAAAACCGTGGGAAAAACAAAACAAGGCCTTTGCCCCCCCCCCCCCCCCGATAAATACAGTGTAGAGACCAGGTTGGCTGCTCTTCCTTAACTGGAACATCACCATTAAAAGGCCTTTAATTTACCATTGCAGTTTACTATGCTCTGAAGTATAAATCTTAAATGTTCTCACATTTTGCCGTATAGATATGAATGCTACAATACGAAGAATTGACCAGTTGACCAATATCTTGGCCCCAATGGCTGTTGGGCAGATAATGACTTTTGGATCACCAGTGATTGGATGTGGATTCATTTCTGGTTGGAACTTGATTTCCATGTGTATAGAATATACACTGCTCTGGAAAGTTTACCAGAAAACTCCTGCTTTGGCTCACAAAGCCGGTTCAAAGGTTGAGGAATCAGAACTGAAACAACTAAATGCACAGAAAGGTACCGATATTTTAAAGACTGTCTTTGATGAAGAAAAAATGACTTATAGCACAGTCTTTTACAAAGTATTGAGTTCATTAGGCATGTGGAGGATTGCAAACCTGTTTGTTTGATGTCTCTTCTCTAATACATAATTATTCCAGAACTTTTAGCACTGTGTTCAAGGTCTGTGAGTTTCTTTGGAAAAATTACCCTTGCTTGCTTTGTTCATTCAGGTTCTGAATCATCGCTCCTTTCCCATTTTTTCTTTCAATTGCTATTTAAAACAATGTTCAATAAACTATTAAAGCTTTTTACATTCTGGGTACTTGAAGGTCTAATCACTTTGCCATTTTTTCTTCTCATCAAATACTGTATATTCAATAAACTGTGAAAGTTCTATACGTTTTGAGTAGTTGAAGGTCTGATTAGATTTCCCACACATAAATTTAGGAATGTGGCAAGAGATCCATGAACGGAGTTCTGCCTACAGAACAGACCACTCATAGTTCCTAAAAACAGAAGGGTGATTTTTGAATCTCCTTATTTGAAGTGGTACAGGAGGTTGCACAAAGACAGATGCAGTGGTGAAAATCAGCAGCTGCAGTCAGAAGGGGGACTTCCAGACATGGAAGGACTCTTACTTGAAAACAACACTTATTCTTCAATAAACTGTATTGGATACCAGCCTTAGTAATGAAGCCAGTTGAGGCTCACAGACTTCTCACAGTTAGCTTCTCAGACTAAACATTGTGAAATTTTCCAGGTGTACCCTAGTTATAAACAGGACTTAAGAGAGCTGCTCTGGTAAAAATTTATTTCCACACAAACGTTTTAGAAGCAAGCATGCTCTAGTTTGAGCCAGACATTTGTACTGTAATGTAATTGAATTAACCACCGAGTGAAAGAAAGGAAAGCTTGGGAAAGTTTCATTTTTGGACTACAGCTTCCAGAACTTGGCAGCCAAGATGGCTGGTGAGTTCTGAGTGCTGTAATTGAAACAGCAACTTTTCTGCACTCTGAGAGAAAGTACATGACTGATTATATTCTGCTGGGTTGTAGCTAGGCTTCTGTCTGTCATTAGTGGGTTTCACATGTTGCTATTGAAATAAAGTACATTGCATCAAATTTTAACCTAAATTTTTGTGGTGGAACAAACTCTGCCAAGAAAATCCCTTGATAGGTTCACTTTAAGGTTACCCTAAGTCAGAAATGACTTGAAGGCACACAAGAGCAAGAACAGAGTTTTTAAAACTTCTTTGAACTGGCAGTTTTTTAAAGCTCCTGTCTGTTTCCACAGATGGTGAACAGAAGCCCACTGAAGGTGTCCAGCTCATTGGCAAAAAGGAGGTAGCCATCTTGGAGCCCAAACCAGAAGAAGAGGTTAGCTGTCTCTCTCGGATGTCTGAGCCTTTTGTCACATTCCGCGACGGATGGGTCGCCTACTACAAACAGTCTGTGTTCCTTGCAGGCATGGCCCTGGCCTTCCTTTACATGACTGTCCTGGGCTTTGATTGCATTACTACTGGCTATGCGTACACTCAGGGGCTGAGTGGTTCCACACTCAGCCTCTTGATGGGGGCTTCTGCCATCACAGGAATCCTGGGGACAGTAGCCTTCACTTGGCTGCGTCGCAAGTGTGGACTGGTGCGCACAGGCATCATCTCTGGAGTGGCACAGCTTGCCTCTCTGGTTTTGTGTGTGGCCTCGGTGTTCACGCCTGGAAGTCCTTTGGACCTGACTGTTTCCCCATTTGCTGACATTAGTGCCAGATTGTTTGAAAGCAGTCCATTGCCTACTATGGCCCCGGAAGGTGAAATGCTCTTTACAACTGGAATGCCTGCTTTGGTCAATGGGTCTACTTCTGATCCAGGGCTGGCTCCCAGCTCTGTGCCTCTCATCTCCGTTAGCCTTCTGTTTGCAGGCGTCATTGCTGCGAGAGTCGGTAAGTTCATGCCTTTTCTCTTAACTGTTGATTTGATTGATTTGAACAAACATATTTGTAGATTCTTTTGTTTCAATAACATTATTATTTATTATTATCTTTATTTATACCCCTCTTTTTTTCTGGGTTGGGACTCAGGCCATTTCTGCATGATGGGGCTGTCCCACTACAGGGACAGAATGGCAGTGGTCAGCTGGTCATGATTCCACATGACATTGTCACCAGCTTGCTGCCATCCCGTCCCCACCTGTCACGCTTGTGGGGTATTTGCTAAATGGGCAAAATCTTTTTAGTGCCTGCAGTTGCACAGTGTTCCTGTACCTACTTCTCCTGCAGAAGGACAGGAAGTGTGATGGTGACGCTTCCTTCCCCAGCCCAGCCTGGGAAATGCCCGACTGCGATGCAGAAGGAAGAGGCAGGGAGCCGTTCGTGTGTATAGGGGGGCATTCCTGTCCTGCTCCCTTCCCTGCCGGGGCTGCGATGGGACGACTTGCAAGAGCCCCGTCGTGCTGATATGGCCTCAGAGTGGCTCACAACAGTTAAAAAGACGTAGTTAAAAAAAGCCATAGAATAAAAATGTTAAAATCAAAAAAGAATTAAAACAAGGTTAAAATATATAATTAAAAACTCAAACGTTTATCAGCAACACAATATCCAGCACATTCTGTCAGATAGGCCATGTATAATTACACATCGAACGCCTGTCTGAATATAAATGCCTTTACCTGATTGAGGAAGGGTAATAGGGAGGGTGCCATTCTGACTTCCCTGGGAAAGGAGTTCCAGAGCCTGGGAGCAGCCACTGAGAAGGCCGTCTCCTGTGCTCCCACCAGATGCACCTGTGAAGGTGCTGGGATGGAGAGAAGGGCTTCTCCAGCCAATCTCAAAGTCAGGCTGGTTATATCAGTAGAAAGCCTCTAACACAGGGCTTCTCAGTCTTGGGTCCCCAGATGTTTCTGGACTCTCAACTTCAGGAATCCCTGACCTTAGTCATTCTGGCAGGGGCACCCAGGAGTTTAAAGGCCAGCAACAACTGGAGATCCTTATCACCCCTCTCTGAAAGGGACTTTGAGTGTTAGCTGAATATCTCATTTCTAAACCATTGCTTTAGGAGCGCAACCCTATGCAGGTTTTCTCAGAGATTCAGTGGGGAATGTGTACAGAAAACTGTAGCCTAAATGTGTTTGCTTCATGTTCTTATCCACAATTCTGAAATCAATTGAATGTACAAATGACTACTAACTTCACCTAAATGTAAAATAGCTAATGCAAAAAAAGAAAAAAAACCCACAAACCCAAACAGTTTAACATTTTCTTCCTACATCTGTGTATCTACAGCGGTATGTCTGTATCTGTCTATTGATCTATTTATATGTGGGGTTGGATCCAACAAAAGCCTCTCATGAAATGAACCTTTCTTCGGCTAAAGGATTTTGATCTCGTGGAATGTTTTCACTGTGTGAATGAGGAAAGAGGCTATCTTTGCTGATTCCCCTCCCCTTGTAATCCTAGTTGTCTTCAGAATAGGGAGGGACATGGCGCAAGGGGTTGCAGAAAGAGATAAGAACTGGTAAAAATTGATGCCTTCTTGCTGGTGGAATAAAAATTCTGAATCCAACCCATCTTTGCACAAAATGAAAAAGACCAAAAAAGAAACAGCTCAAAACAAACAAAAAAGTGCTGTGTCATCCTGACTTTCACTCTGAAATGTCTACTGATAATAAAGCAATGCTATTACTATTACGAGTAGATTGCAAAACCCTTTTTAAGAGAATGGCCATGTTGGAGATCTCTTTAAATCTCAGTAGCTTGCAGTTATGTTCCCTAATATAGGTTGGGTGGTGATCATGCACCTTCTTAAGGTGCAAGCCCTGTTTAACGCAGTGGGTCTTATTTCCAAATAAGCATGAACAGGATGGGCCATGTGATAGGCAATCTACAGATTTCTCAAGAGGTGGAAGGAGAAACTTTCAGTTAAGAGAATACTAGAATCTGGTTTTGTTTTTTAAAGAGAAGGAGTCTCACTGTCATCAGCTGAAGGAAAAAGATAGTTTACCTTTTTGAGACCATTTTAATGTGACATGTTTTTAAAACCCAGAAAGCCAGCTCGAGAGCATGTGGGTAAGAATTAAGGGAGCGAGAAACAACAGAAATATTCTGGTGGGGGTTTACTACAGACCTCCAACCCAGACTGAGGACCTTGATGATGCTTTCTCAACCAAATGACTGCACATTCAAAAAAGGAGAGATACAGTAATAATAGGAGATTTCAGTTACCCGGATATATGTTGGCAGTCAAACTCTGCCAAGACAGCAAGGTCCAGCAAGTTTCTTGCTTGTCTTGCAGACAATTTCATGGTCCAGAAGGTGGAACAGGCCACAAGGGGATCAAATATTCTAGATCTGATCTTGACCAGTAGGGATGACCTTGTTAATGAGGTAGAAGTGGTCGGATCTTTAGGGGGGAGTGACCATGCCCTATTGGAATTTGGCATTCAGATAAGTGTAGCTAGACGCTCATCTTAGATTTTAAAAAAGCGGACTTCCGTAAACTTAAGGAGCTGCTGGCTGAAATTCTGTGGTCAAGAATAGTGAAAGGGAAAGGAGTTCAGGAGGCATGGGAGTTCCTTAAAAGGGAGATACTGAAGGCACGGTCTAAAACTGTGCCAATAAGGAGGAAAAATGGAAGGCATCTGAAGAAACCACAATGGTTGACTAAAGAACTCTCAGCTGAGCTAAGTGTTAAGAGAAACATGTACAGAAAATGGAAGAAGGGGGAAACCACCAAAAAAGAATTTAAGCAAGTAGCCAGGAAATGTAGGGAGAAGGTCAGAAAGGCTAAAGCACAGAACGAACTTAGGCTGGCCAGAGACATTAAAAACAATAAAAAGGGCTTTTTAAAATATGTCCTCAGCAAAAGGAAAAAGCAGGAGACGATAGGGTCGCTGCTCAGAGAAGATGGTGAATTACTAACAAGGGGAAGAGAAAAGGCAGAATTACTTAACACCTTCTTTGCCTCAGTTTTTTCCCAGAAGGATACAAGCACTCAACCTGGCGGTTGGGGAGCAGGGGAGGAAGCAGGGGAAATGCGGCACATAATAGGTAGAGAGGTGGTCCAGGAATACCTGGCCACACTGAATGAATTCAAGTCTCCGGGGCCAGATGAATTGCATCCTAGGATATTAAAAGAACTGGAGGAGGTCATTTCGGAACCGCTTGCTATAATTTTTGAGAAATCTTGGAGGACAGGAGAAGTTCCAGCAGACTGGAAGAGGGCAAATGTTGTCCCCATCTTCAGGAAGGGAAAACAGGAGGACCCAAATAATTATCGCCCAGTCAGCCTGACATCAGTACCCGGAAAGATCGTGGAGCAGATCGTTAAGCAGTCGGTTTCTAATCACTTAGAAAGAAATGCGGTAATCGTGAGAAGTCAACATGGGTTTCTCGAAAATAAGTCACGCCAGACTAATCTTCTCTCTTTTTATGATAAGAGTTACTAGCTTGATAGATGAAGGGAATGCTGTGGATGTAGCATATCTCAATTTCAGTAAGGCCTCTGACAAAGTTCCCCATGACATTCTTGCAAGGTAGCTAGTAAAATGTGGGCTGGACAGGGCTACTGTCAGGTGGATCTGTAACTGGTTGACTGACCGTTCCCAAAGGGTGCTCACCAATGGCTGCTTTTCATCCTGGAGAGAAGTGATTAGCGGGGTACCACAGGGTTCTGTCCTGGGCCCTGTGCTGTTCAGTATCTTCATCAACGACTTCGATATGCTGATAAATTTGCAGATGACACCAAATTGGGAGGAGTTGCTAACACGCCAGAGGACAGGATCAAAATTCAAAATGACCTGGACAGACTGGAGAGCTGGGCCAAGGCTAACAAAATGAAATTCAACAGAGAGAAGTGTAAGGTCCTACACTAGGGTAGAAAAAATGGAATGCAGAAATATAAGATGGGGGACACGTGGCTGGATAGCTGTACGTGTGAAAGGGATCTAGGAGTCTTAATAGACCACGAGCTGAACATGAGTCAGCAGCGTGATGCGGCAGCCAAGAAAGCCAACGCAATTCTCGGCTGCATCAATAGGAGTATGGTGTCTAGATCGAGGGAGGTACTGGTACCACTCTACTCTGCTTTGGTTAGACCTCATCTTGAATACTGTGTCCAGTCGTGGGCACCCCAGTTCAAGAAGGACATGGCCAAGCTGGAGCAAGTCCAGAGGAGGGTGACCAAAATGGTGAGGGGCCTGGAAGCCATGCCCTATGAGGATAGACTTAGAGAGCTGGGTGTGTTTAGTCTGCAGAAGAGAAGGTTAAGAGGGGACATGATAGCTATGTTTAAATATTTGAAGGGATGCCATGTAGAGGAGGGAGAGGGCTTGTTTTCTGCTGCTCCAGAGACCAGGACAAGGAGCAATGGATTCAAGCTGCAGGACAGGAGATTCCACCTGAACCTCAGGAAGAACTTCTTGACAGTCAGGGCTGTCCGGCAGTGGAATATGCTGCCTCGGAGTGTAGTGGAGTCTCCTTCTTTGGAGGTTTTTAAGCAGAGGCTGGATGGCCATCTGTCGGGAGTGTGTTTGAGGGTGTTCCTGCATGGCAGGGGGTTGGACTGGATGGCCCCTGTGGTCTCTTCCAACCCTACATTTCTATGATTCTATGTGTGAGTAACGTTAAGTGTCTTCCTTTTTCCCCTGCTGAAATTCAACAGCTTTTCCTTTTCCTTTGCTTTTACAGGCCTCTGGTCATTTGACTTGACAGTCACACAACTGATCCAGGAAAATGTGATTGAATCGGAAAGAGGGATCATAAATGGCGTCCAAAACTCCATGAATTACCTTCTTGATCTGTTGCACTTCATCATGGTCATCCTGGCCCCTAACCCTGAAGCTTTTGGATTGCTGGTTATTATTTCTGTGTCCTTTGTTGCGATGGGTCACATCATGTATTTCCGGTTCGCCCATAAAACGCTGGGGAGGAATGTCTTTCTTTGCTGTACTCCTGAGCTAAAGCCTGTTGCTAACGACCCCCATGCTTGCGATGCATCAAGTGTCTAGGGAGTATCAGTTGTGGCTGCCAACTCCTCTTTGTTCAAGTACATGTAGAATCACGTGCTTGTACTTTACATGCTTGGAACAGCCAGTGCTTCTTCAGCATGGTGGTGTTCAAAGCTTTGCCTGCTCACCAAGCCCTCAGCCTGTCCTGACTAGTTGTTCCCATTTGTCATTGAGGAAGTGATCAACTGTAGCTTCTCTCCAGTTAGAAGTGGCATAGCTTATTTATTTCAGGAGAGATATCCCCAAAAGTTGAAGATTAACTACAGATGTAAAGACAGTTAAAATAGGAGGTGATGATTCTGGTTATTTTTTAAATATAGAAGTGCTGGGTAGGAGATTTACAATAATTAAATGAAGTATTGGGTTATAAATAATATGGTTAGTGCCCTCCCCCCCTCTCCCAGTAACATGTGCATTTTTTTTGCCTCTTTGAAGAAGTGGATTGCTTGGAAACATGACCAAAACATTACACAAAGGAGCAGCAAGAAAGGGAATGTGCTTTATTCATAAGCCGAGCACTAAGAAGTGCTTAGGGTGGGAAGGGAAACAGGCTCTCCTTCTTGTGATGTTTCAACATGTTGGTTGCTTCATTATACTCTTTAAATAAGAAGTAGTGCAAGATATTGTAGAATATATTATCTAATTGTAGCACTTTGTAAGAACTCAGAATAGCCTGGTATAAGCAGAAGCTATAAACATACTATACTGTCAAGCATAGAGCTTTTTAAAAAACTAAGAAAACCGTATTACATTTTGGATGCATAGTCTTTAAGGGTCAGAGATGTGGGTTGGGGAAACCAGGATATATGTGTGTGTGTGTGTGTAAAACAAGGGGGGAGAGGGGAGAGAGCATGCTACATTAGCCTGTTTTTGAAAGCAACAGATATTTAAAATGAAAATCTCAACCACTTACCTTAGAGTAGCCCCACTGATGTCAAGAATTGTAGCTAAGGACTAGTTCAGTGGGGATTTCTTTATACAAAACCACTTTGAAATGAATGAAGACTGCTGATGACCATGGTCATTTCTATGAGGCAAGTATAGAAACCATTTTGAGTGGACCGATACATGTGTGGGTATGGTTGTTTGAGGAGGGGACTCATGTGTGACAGTGGTACTTCAGAAAAAAAGACAGACATGTTGAACATAACAGATTATCAAATGATTCATAATCTGAACTGATTGAAACATAAAACAGTACATCCCTTGCCAGCTGTGCCCATGTTGATGTGCATTAGAAACCTTTTTACTGAACAGATAAGTTGGCAATGTTATTGATGACAGTGCCAGCTGTGAGTTGAGACATAAGATTGCTGCAAACTAACAGTTTGTACTGCCTCTGTGGAGGCATGATTGAGGGTGCTGTAGTACCACATAATGCAGTCTTTTTTTCTGCAGCACTCTTCAGCCATTATGAATTACACCCAGAAAGATGGTTTTCCTTCCTTCCATCCATCCATCCACCTATCCATCCGTCCATCCCGTTATTTATAACCCACTGTTTACCCAGTCTGGGACTCAAGGCAGCTTACAAAACTCAGAAAATGACGGTAAAAACAAAGAAAGTTTAAAACTTACAAAATCTTCTTGCAGAAGCCTGCTTAAGTTCACAGACTTCATGGTTTGGGTGTACATGTGGACAATTGTACAAGTTTTTATAAAGCTGGTATGCACTCTTTTGTATAAAGTATCTTTTTACATCATATAACTTACTGAACAATTGTATTTAAAAACTTCCTTTTTTAAAAAAAAAAGTTGGTTGCTGTATGATCTGGTCAAAGCGGTTGTTAATGATCAGTAGTATTAAAATACCGTTTATGTTTTGAGTCCTTTTTTAGTGTACAAAAATGGATACAATGGCCTAAATCCAATTGTTAGTCTCAAGTAGGGTAAACCCATTGAATCAATAAAACTGAATCAAAGGGAACTTAAGTAAGTTCCCTTTGATTCAGTGGCTGTGCTCTAGTTCAGACTCAGAATTGGATTTTGGCCAATGCTTTTTACATTAACAGTTTTATGCACTTTTGTGGAAATTGCAGTAATGTTGCTACAAGCACTTTGCTTTCTGGTAGAGCTGAATCCTTTTTACTGTACTCTGGAGTTTTCTAAGATAAAAGTGTGATTTTAAATCTCCTGTTGATAAATATTTGTAAAATATTTTGTTGCACAAATATAAACTATTTTTCAAACTTTTGCTCTCTACTTTTCCTTTGTTGTACTTCTCTGCACACACAGCTAATATACCAACCTAGATACTTTCAGCCCCCCCCCCCTCGGTTTAAGAACCTAATATTAAACTATGCACAAAATGAAATGCAGACACAAATCTTTCTGCCATAATAAAAGTTGGAAGTGGCTCAGAGTTATTTGAGAATATTGAAATTGACTGTCTCAGAACCAAGGATTTATCTTAATGCTGTTCTGAGTTCATTATTCCCAAGAAAGGATCCATGAAATGCATGGTTATTTTTAATGTGGCTAAAAAAGCCTGTATTCTGTATCAGCTACTAAGTTAAGTGTCCTTAACTGTATCACCTCTCATACCATCTCTAAAACATGTCAGAAATGTCCTTCATCTATGCTCCAATTGCTAGCAGAATGGGCCGCCTTCTCCATACGGAGTTGATGCCTGGTACAGTATATGGGGGAGGGAGTGACAATTGAGGAAATAGTGTCACAATCATGACTAAGCAGTGATCAAGAATATGGAACAGTTCTGGATGAGTGAATCTAGGTCACTGTTATATATTCATGATCTGTACTTGGTCATGAGGTTGCCGTGATCGTAACTCCCAGCCCCTCAGCTATTTACCGGCTGTCAGCTGCAAAAGCAGAAGGAGACCTGTTCTGCTGGCTATCAGAGCACAGCTAAAGAATCAGGTATTTATACTAAGTGCATTCAAACTGTCACATGGAATTTGGAGGGACAGATTTGGTAAGGGGTCTCTGGTAGGACACATGTTTTGTTCATTGACAGAAGGACATAGTATTCCGCACAAGCATTTCCAATGGAAGGACCAAGTAATCAGCGCGGGGAGATACACCCCTTTGGAGATGCTGGGGGACTGCTGCCAGATAGAGTGGATAGTAGGCAGTGTTGTGTGATTACTCCTGAATTTCCCTCTTTCTGTCATTATCACTTTTATGTGTGTGCGATCGTGTGTCAAACAGCCTGCAATGTGTATCCAGTAAAATGCATGCCACTAAACATTGGTAGTTTGACAGTTTTCATCGGTAATTGCATGAGAAGGGGCACAGGAAAGAATCTCTCTCTATGAGATAATATGCAGTCAGCCTTCCACATTTGCAGATTTCGCTTTTGCAGATTTGATTGTTCACAGATTATTTGTTGTTGGCTCTGCTGCCTCCCGGTGCCATTTTTAATAAGCCTCGTGAGACTGAGAAACTGCGAACGAGGCTTGTAAGTCCCTCCTAAAAATGGTGTGGGGCAGCAGTGAGGTGGCAGTAAGCCCCACCAGCCCCCCACTTCTGCCTTATGAAGGAATCCATCCATGGCAGGTTGAATATGGTGATCATACTTTTTTGTGCGTTAAATGTGGTTTGGGAGGGTGTAGAATTATTCACAGTTTTTCCACTTTCAGCCCTAGCCCTAGCGTATGTGAAGGGATGACTGTACATCTATGTGCAAGCTGAGGCAAAGGAGACACAGTAGTCACCAAGTACTCCATCAAAGCAATTTTGTAGTGGACTGTTTCACTGCTGCATACGTATGAATTGCACACATGGTGTAACATGTTAAGATGCATTTTGTCAGCCAATTTCTGTAATTATGGAACAAGAATTGGTGTCTGAAAAATACTTGCTGCATGGGCTGTGATTGGCCAAGGCTTCTTCTTCCTTTTTTTTCCCTATCCAGCAATGTCTTAGGGAACAATGCTATGTCATAAAGAAGCATTCTTCCCACTGGGCCATTGTAAGAGAATGTCGTCAGGCTGCTCATTGCAGTAAACCATTCCTGTTTATAAGAAATGCAACCTCTGCTACTTCTCATAGTGATGAAGTGGAGATGTCCAATGAGATAGTCTTCATATCCCAAGGAAGGTCTAGAAATGCAGGCACATGTATTGAACCCCCTTCCTTTTCCACATACCTTCCTTCTCCACACCTGAAATACGAGCACTTTCCATCACCATCATTCTGTCTTTTGTAAAGTCAAGACATCTTAAAAAGCCCACTGAAGGCTAAGCCACCAGATAAATACTTGCCTTCCAACAGGGATAGCTAACTACTACTATTGTGAGGATTGAAGCTAAGCTTAGAGGAAACAGAGAAAGGAGATGTTGACTAGTGACGCCATTATCCTTGCTGAGCTCAGCTTGAATTTTAGGAGTTCTGGCTTCAGTAAACAATTACTCATATCCTAATGGGAAGTCCTTCAGCCACAAAAATAATTTTGCCCTTCCACCAAATTCTGCCAATATTTAGCAGTCCTTCTGTCTGTTTGCCGCAAAGGTTTTTTTTTTTTAAAAAAAGAGCTGGCATCCTATTAGTGATTTATGATGGTATAAGTCCAACATACACCATTATAACTCACTGTTTTGGAAGTCTGTTTCAGCCATGGAACTTCCAAAGGCCTCCCAAAACCTGCCTTGTAAGCCAGACAGCCCCCTCTCCCACAGTGATGAGCTGTCCAGCTATTTTTCCTTAGTTGGATGTACCGCAAGGTTGTCATCTGAAGGGATGTCCTGAGGACATTTGGAGGTCCCTGCAGGTACCTGCTGCAGCACATCTAGCTCCAGGAAAATGACTGGATGTGTTGCTGCTTATCTCTCTGTTCTCTGACAACGTAGAAATGGCTATTTTGGGGAGGAGGGCTGTGTGGCTTACAAGGTGGGTTTTGGGGGTTGATAACCTGGGAGACAATTACAGAAATGTAGGTACGTGGAACACTTACGTCTCCTGATGCAGAATGGCAAACATTGTCTTGGCCAAATCTCAGACCTATCAGT
Organism: Cyclura pinguis; assembly: GCA_030412105.1. Lineage (NCBI taxonomy): Eukaryota > Metazoa > Chordata > Lepidosauria > Squamata > Iguanidae > Cyclura > Cyclura pinguis. The sequence continues at coordinate 210,614,473 of CM059599.1, forward strand.
AGGCATAAATGATTCATCCATACCCACCCATAATGAGGTTTATGTATGTCGCACATCTGCACTATCAAAAAACGGCTTAAAATGTTACATTTCCCCCCAGCTTGCTTTCCTCTGTTCACTCCCAAACTAGTTCCCCTTCCATTTATGGCTGCATTTCTTGGATCTGTTTTTAGTGGATGCCAAGCAGACTTTGTGTGGCATGTGAATTGGACTGGAACCTTTTTGCTGTTTATCAACAGGCCAAGTGTAGGGACAAAGTGCACGCTATATGGCAATGCTTTATCCAAATACGTCAACCTGTCCTAACACAAGTCAATATTTCTTCCTAGTTAATTTTTTCCTTTACTGAGTTTTGCAAGAAGAAAAGTACATACAACAAAGTGCATGGAGCAATCCAACTCCAAATACACCTAATAAAGTGTAGACCTGTATCTCAGAGGTGCGTTGACCTGGGATTTCAAATAGAGAGGAGTTAAGCTCTTAGATGAGATTGCACTGGAGTCTACAAGAAGCCTGCTGGTCACACCAACCTGCAAAATGTAGTAAGTTGGATCCAAAGTTTCCCCTCCTGCAATGGAAAGAGGCTTTCTATTAAAGGAATGCAAACTTTGGACCCAGCTCCGTGTTAACTACACCACTGAAGGATACAGTTCCATTACACTGAATCTGAACCCAATTAACAAACATGATGGATAAAGAGAAAAAGCACTAGCATGATAAAACAGGAAGAGGTCTTAACAGCTGTAACTATGAATGCACAAGATGGATTTGCACAAAGTTTTCTACTGTTTACCCACCCCTTGAGAGGAGTTCTGTGCAAGAAACTAAGCAAATTGGAAAAAGACAGTGGTTGTTCAGGCCTTTGAGGTGGCTGGGATGGCTATTTACCCTACTTTACAGGTCTCTCTAGTCCAAGCATAGTTTAAGATGACAAACCATAAGGGAGAACATGGCCCCTCATCGGTGGTGGTGAGCACATGAACAGCAGACTGAGTCAGCATGCAGGTCACCTGCTTACTCTTCCCAACTGTAGTAAGGGATATTTTATTTCTCTATCTGAATGTAGATAACGTGGCTTCTGTTACCCACCACGACCCATGCTCCACTAATCTCTTATTTGGATGATTGTATGGTTTTGGGGGAGGGCTATCTTTGAGGACAGTTTGAAAGCTGCATGTGCTAGGCAATATGGCAGTGATATTATTAATTAGGAAGAGACATTTTGTATATGCAGTCCTCCATTCACATTTGCACATTTTACCTTTATGAATTTGATTATTTATGAGGCGTACATGTGCCTCCTCCTCCATTCTCCCCACCCTCTTGCCTTTGGCCAGGGTGCACATGCCTTCCTTCTCTTCACCTGGGCAAAAGGTATGGGAGGGGGAGCACCACACGCAGGCAAGGAAAATGTGTGGGCTTTCCCCCTCGCCATGTCCTTGCCTTTTGCGCCAGCATGGAGAAGGAAGGCATGCGTGCCAGCGCAAAAGGCAAGGGAATGGAGGGGGGAGCTTGGGGAGGAGTTACTTGTGGGTTTTCCAGTTTCACGAGGATTCTATGCCTCGAATCCTTGGAAAAGTGGAGGATCCAGTGCATTGTGTTGTGTGTATATCAACCTATCATGGATCTCATCACTCTTTCAGTAGTCGTCCCATTTGTGGAATGCTGTTAAGAGTTTCACTCTAGCACCCTCTGTAATGTTCTTCCAGCACCAACCTAAAAACATTATTCTCTCAGACTCTTTAAACATTGTGGTAACATCGTCTTGTTACTAGTCTCTGTTGCTGATAGGGTTTTTCTTGGGGGCAGGGGTGTTGCTTGTTCGTTTTCACAAATTTATTCAAATGAGTTTTGCTTGCTCTGCCACTTGTTTCATCCTTTTGTTTTATCAGTTTATGTTGATTCTGGATTTTATTGGTACCTGCTGTATTTTTACTGTTTTAATTTCATTTTCTAGTTTTGTACTTCACCCCAGGAATGTGCTTTATAAAGCAAATAACAAATAGCACAAATATTTAAATTGTGATAATACTTCTAAATTTGCATATCTACATATAAATTAACTTCTGCAAATGTACAGATCTGGGCGTGCTTTTCTCCCTTCTTTGATCCTTTAATTCTCTTTAAATGATAATTTACAGTTAACAGTGATTTATATTACTACCACTTCATTCAAGTAACCTATTTCGTGACAGTCGGTGTATTAAATATTCTTTTAATGTTTTTATTAAAAAAATTGTGCCCCAAAGTCCTGTGTTTTAAAGGTGGACATGGATCCATTGTTAAGTCTGAAACTTAGAATATAAAAAGATTTAACATTTCCTCAAAATTCTCCTCTTCTTTGGTGATGCCCTTTTCTCCTTGGGCTCCATGCTATGGGGCTAGGTCTGGCACTGGCTGGTAGAACTGGACAAAAGGATGTTACAACAGGGTTAGGTACAGAGTTCTGGAAAGTGGGAAACAAAAAATGGACCTTTCTTCCACCCCTTTTCCATGTTCATATAGTATAGGAATGAGAGTTCCCTCTCCCTTTTTTCCTATAAGCCTCATAGCTTTCAATGTGGACATTTCAACTCTGCACAATGGACTGAATTCCTCTGACAGTGTAGGGGTAAAATAAATCAATGTGCTTTTGAAAACAAATATTGGTTGTAGATGGATGTAGTGGTTTTGAGTGCTGGAGTAGGATGCCAGGAGATTAGAATCTGAACCCCTCTCAGCCATGGAAACTCAGTGGGTGACATTGGGCAAGTCACACTATCTCTGCCAGAGAAAGGCTGAATCAATTTTGCAAGAAATCCCTATCGTAGGGTCACCATAAATCAGAGCTGACTTGAAGACATATAACAAAAACTAATGAACTTTTAAAGAGATCAAAAAAAGTTTCTTCTATGAAATCTTTTTTAAAAAAAATCTTATTACTGGCAGATCATTTCTATAAAGTAAACATGTCAATAATAGGCATGCATGCAAAAATGACCCCACAAAACAACAACTCAGCACTACGCTGTTCTTTCCAGCTGAGAAGCAGGAGTGGAGGCAAATAGCTGGAGGCGAGCTGCCAATGCATGCAATATTTACTCAGCTGTTATTCTGACAGAAGTTAGTAGGTTCTTGTTTGTAGTAATACATGTCCTGCACTTGTGCTACTTTTGAAAGTCTGAAATAAGGCCAAAGGTCTGAGCATAGTTTTGACAGAAGGTCATGTAGCAAAAGAAACATTAGCTGGTGCTTATAGTCCAAAAGGTGACATGTTTAATTTTCCCCTGGAAGTACTGCAGTTCTCAACAAGATCAGTAATGGCAGAAAATTTCTTCTGAAAGTCAGGTGGAATATCACTTGCCAATATTCTCCTGTTACGTATGGTTCTAGGAAAGTAAGATGTGGAAGAAAGTGTTCTCTTTGTTCATTTAGGCCAAATTCCCAAAAAGGCATGGCCAACACTCTATTACAAAGATTTATGAGTAAACATTGTAGTGTTTGGGATTTCTTTAGAAAAGAGGAACAGAGGTGACTAAAGAGGAATATAATGGAGACTTAGGAAAATTATGCATGATGTGCAGAAAGGGAATAGTGAGATGCTTCTCTCTATCCTTCATAATACTAGAATCTGGGAGTCATTGATGGAAACTGAATGGTAAGAAGTAAAGATAAGACAAAAAGAAGGTACTTCTTTATGCAATATGTAGTTAAACTCTGGTCTTTGGGACTTTCCGCACTACACTGTTACAGTGCCATTATTCCATTTTCAACATCTTGTGGAATCCTGGGGTTTGCAGTTTAGGGAGGGCTATTTAGAATTCTCAGCCAGAGAAATCTTTGGCCTCAGTCAACTACAAAGCCCAGAATTCCCCAGGATGTTGAAAGTGGAATAATAGCACTTTAACAGTGCGGGGCGGAAAGGCCCTTTGTTACCACAAGATATACTGATGGCCACCAAATAAAGTGGCTTCAAAAAGGGAGTTAAATATATTCATGAGAGACAAGGCTATCAAAAGGCTACTACTTGTAATGGTTCTATGCCACATCCATGGCATCATGCTTTAGAATGTGAGTTACTGGGTTATAACAGCAGGAAAGTACCATGGCAGTCAACTCCTGCTTGAGGGCTTCCAATAGTCACTTGGTTGGCCACTATGGAAAACAAGAGGTAAACTAGATACACCTTTGGTCTGATCTAGCAAAGGAGAGTAGGGAACCTTTGTCCTTATCCATAATGTTCTACTCCATCTCCTATTTGTCTGTTGTCCTAAGAGAAGCAATGATGCAGGGTAATGGCACCTCTAGTCTAACCACACCTAGAATCTCATGGATGCTCCCACCCTTGATATAGAAAAAGGTGTGTGTGTGTGCACGCCCATGCACATGCAATTTTAGGAACCTGGTTTCTATCCAAAACCTTTTCATTTGAATTACAAAAACATTTCCAGGGAAGTCCCCTCAGTTTTCACAATTTTATCTCTATTTTCATAATTGGTGTGTATATGCTTTACACACACCAAAATAACAAGGCACTATTCTGTCCTGAGAACCTACTTAACAGTTTTCTCTAAAGTGGCTTTTCCTGATGTTTGGAATCATAGCTCCCATTTCCTCAATGGTCATGTTGCCTGGGGATTGTGGGAGCTGTTTCCGGCATATCTAGAAGGTGCCAAACAGGGGTAGGCTGATTTAAGAAACTACAGTGGAGGGAGGAGAGTAGCCAAAGTAGACAAAAGTTAAACTTCCTGAGTAGCACCTGCACCATAGCTTTGAACAATGTTCTGTTTGGACCTGTTAATAATTAGACTAGGAGACCTCTGTTTGTTTGTTTGTTTGTTTGTTTGTTTGGTTTGTTTGTTTATTTATTTAATATTTGCTAAACTCTCTTGTGCAATATAAAATGTGACTTGGCAATTAATGACTTTGCAGTTTTTGAGTCAGCAAGAACATAATCCCAAAGAGCCAAGGGAGTAGCCTCAGAATAACATGATTTACTGCCACATCCTTATTGTCATAATTTGTCCCTTTTATCTTATCTGTACTCCTGTTACACAACTGTCAATCTTTGTGTTGCAAGTGAGGCAGAAGCTTAAAGGATTTAATGGAATGCAGCAATCATGCTTGAACAGAATAATCCTTACTCAACATGATTTCTTTCACTAGCCAGTCCATACTTCAGGAGTTCCCGAACCTTTGCTTTTTTAAAAAAAATTATTTACAAACGCTGTGAATCCAACCCAAACTTCCCCTTTAACACAGAAGATAAGTAACTAGTAATTGCTAATACAGCCCTCCTTACACTCCCATGTTTTAGCCTAGAACTTCCATTATCTCTGACCGTTGGCCATGCATGCTAGTCACGATGACTGGAGTTGCCGGTCAAGCCATCTAAAGGGAGCCAGCTGGTTAAGGGCTACCCTACTCTATCTTATTTGTACCTTGTACTATCTGGGTTTATTGAAGCTATTTGTTCTTTTGTCCTCTGCTCACATTTTTAAATTAACTAAAAATGAAAATTCATTTTTAATTTTAAAATATTGGTAGATATTCCAAATATTGGTAGATACCATAAAACTGCCATATTAATAGCCATGACTCAATGGTTTGAGCATTCTAGTACCCAGTGGTACACTGTTGGAAACTCCCATACATTTAAAAGACTGACTGGGTCAGGAGAAATTATAAAAAGGTCTATGGCCATTTCTGCACTAGACTGTTATAGTGCTATAACTTTCAATGTCCTGTGGAATCCTGGGGTTTGCAGTTTAGGGAGAGGCTTTAGAATTCTCAGCCAGGGAGCTCTTTGGCCCCAGTAAACTACAAACCCCTGAATTCCACAGGATGTTGAAAGGGGAATAATGGCACTATAACAGTGCAGGGCGGAAGTGGCCTAAGAGTATCTGGGAAACTATATCATGTGCAGGAGAGAAAATAAGATCTGTTCATTTCCAGGAATTTCTGCATTACCATCACCGTTATCTATAGATTGTTTTCAGCGAGGAAATGTACATTGTGGTTGCAATGTGTAACAGGGGGAATATAATGGAGAAATACTTGTGTTTGTTTGGCTTTTTTTTTGAGTGAAGGGAGGCTAATTGATTATGTTTATATGTAAAAGAGCAACATTCAATTTCTGCTACTGGAGTCTGTACAAATTAATGTAGCTACCCTATCTGGGACTTTTAAGACTGAAATGATATTAGCTAGCAAAAGTTCTGAAAAGGAACTATTATCTAAAACAGTGGCTCTTAATCTTTTCTTTATTGGGGACCCCCTGTAAATATAATTTGTTGCTGGGGACCCCCAAGACTTAACTCAAGATTTAAATATTTAACTTTAGATTTAAATATTCAAATTTTGTTTAAATATTTTTATTTATTTGTTAAAGGTTTCTGGAGTCCAGGATTCGAATCCCTGCTCAGACACTGGGTGACCTTGGACAAGTCACATTCTCTCAGCCTCAGAACAAATCTTGCCACCACCCCCCCCAATAATAGGTTCACTTTAGGGCTAGCATAACTCTAAAGTGACTTAAAGGCACACAGCAACAAAGTGTCATGGCCAGAGGGAGATTCTTTCTAGCCGTCACGTCTTTCTCCTTTGAAAACTGACTTATGGCAACCCTAAGGCAACCCTATCATGGAGGTTTTCTTGGCAAGATTTGTTGCCTTTGTCTTTCTCTGAGGCTGAGGGAATGTGACTTACCTAAGGTCATCCAGGGGGTTTCCATGGCCAAGTGGGGATTCAAACTCTGGTCTCCAGAGTCATAGTTTGGGTGTATGCACACCCCTGCTGCCATGTCTCTTTTGTCAGGGATGCGGCAGCAGGGATATGTGTGTCTGTGCCCAGACTGTTTCCTTGTTTGCAATCAAGGGATTCCTGGATTCCAGGTTAAGAACCACTGATCAAAAACATTTAAGCATGAATCTTTTTTGTTAATCTTGACGAGAGCAGAACCGTTAAATCAGTTATTGAAGCGTGAGCCAAAACATAGCTAAAGTGATTTAATGCATTTAACATCGTGGTATAGATTTGAGGTGGGTGACTTCAGCAGGTCTGGGGCCCAATTTTCTGCTCCTGGGACATTATGGAACTGGCATAGACTGCCAAATATGGCTGCATGCACTTTGCTCATCCCTATATGAAGTAATACCATTTAGCTTTCAGAAAATGTATAGCTTAGCTTATTAATTTTATTGGAAATCTTTTCAAGACCATTCAGATTTTAAACACACATGGGACTAAATATTGTTGATAGTTCCACTAGCATAGACTCATTGACACACCATTCAATAATTGATTGAATATGTCCACTCCAGTTGGGATTAACCAAAAGGATGATCATGTATCTAAATATATAAAATGTATAAAATGTTTTTGCTCCAGGGGGTAATGGAGAACATTTAAAAAGCGGAATTAAAATTACCCATAAATTCAAGGGATATATTATTAGAATCATAGAATCATAGAAATGTAGGGTTGGAAGAGACCACAGGGGCCGTCCAGTCCAACCCCCTGCCATGCAGGAACACCCTCAAAGCACTCCCGACAGATGGCCATCCAGCCTCTGCTTAAAAACCTCCAAAGAAGGAGACTCCACTACACTCCGAGGCAGCATATTCCACTGCCGGACAGCCCTGACTGTCAGGAAGTTCTTCCTGAGGTTCAGGTGGAATCTCCTGTCCTGCAGCTTGAATCCATTGCTCCTTGTCCAGGTCTCTGGAGCAGCAGAAAACAAGCCCTCTCCCTCCTCTGCATGGCATCCCTTCAAATATTTATACATAGCTATCATGTCCCCTCTTAACCTTCTCTTCTGCAGACTAAACATACCCAGCTCTCTAAGTCTATCCTCATAGGGCATGGCTTCCAGGCCTCTCACCATTTTGGTCACCCTCCTCTGGACTTGCTCCAGCTTGACCATGTCTTTCTTGAATTGGGGTGCCCAGAACTGGACACAGTATTCAAGATGAGGTCTAACCAAAGCAGAGTAGAGTGGTGCCAGTACCTCCCTTGATCTAGACACCATACTCTTATTGATGCAGTCGAGAATTGCGTTGGCTTTCTTGGCTGCCGCATCACACTGCTGACTCATGTTCAGCTTGTGGTTTATTAAGACTCCTAGATCCCTTTCACACGTACTGCTATCCAGCCACGTGTCCCCCATCTTATATTTCTGCATTCCATTTTTTCTACCCTAGTGTAGGACCTTACACTTCTCTCTGTTGAATTTCATTTTGTTAGCCTTGGCCCAGCTCTCCAATCTGTCCAGGTCCTTTTGAATTTTGATCCTGTCCTCTGGCATATTAGCAACCCCTCCCAATTTGGTGTCATCTGCAAATTTGATGAGCATGCCCTCTATTCCTTCATCCAAGTTGTTGATGAAGATATTGAACAGCAAAACCATTGGGCAATTTCAATGAATTCCAGCCTCTAAGGATGAAGGGATAGTTGCAAAGATGTCAATTTTGCTTCAAATATGAATAGCAAAATACTGGGAAAAGTGTCATTGTTAAAAGAATGGAAGAATTAATGTGTAAGATTTCATTTCATAAGAACATTTGAGAATGTCAAGTTATAACATGCCATGACTCATTAAAACTGGGGGAGAAATTTAACCTTAACCGGGATGAAGCTACAGTTATAAGAATATAACTAAGAAAGGGTTAGGAGTAGATGAAATGGCTAATGATTTGCTGACCAACCCATGAAGAGACCATACACAGGGCTTGAATTGAACTACGGCAATTTATTAATATATGCCTAATTAACATGAAACTGGAATGTGAACTTGAACTTAGGCTTGAACTTGACCTTTGTGACCTGAGAAGGGGGGATTGACAGAATGGGATTTGCTAAGGCAAGGGGTCACCTCCCAACCTCTTTCCAGCCTCCCTTGGGTGAGGTACCGGCCCCTGAAGTGAACCCACCAGTCTGGATTCTGACTCCGGCTGACCCTTTTCTGGAAGGTGAGCCCCCCCGTCTCTTGACCACCAAACTGAGGGCCAACCATGGGCCTGCCCCAAGGACAACTCTATCATCGTCCTCCCCCCATGTCTGATGACAAGACGGGAGAGTTCTGGAGGCTTATCCTACACCAAAGGGTGCCGTGGGTATTCACCACAGCCTTCTGACCCCTCCCACCTGTCACAGATAAGGGCAAGCATCTGTTTAGTCCTTATCTTCCCAACCCACAGCCAAGATGGTTGCGAGTCCCTGTTGTAGATCCCGCAGAAAGATTTCACTGCCCTCAGATGACAAATGTACCCTGTCAGACCAGTAAAGATCATGTCTGTGAAAGATTAAGGCCCTTTTTGTACGGCATTTTCCATGCGAAAGGGCGCCTGGAGTGTCGCGCGATTGTGAGGAGCGATCTGCACGATGCACTCACAATTGCGCAATGCTCCAGGAGCCGGCAGGCGCTGATCGTACACCTTTTCATTTTTGGCTAGAAGCCGAAAATGGTGCGCGATCGTGCATTGCTCCTGGGCCCCGCGCACACTTACCTGGTGGGCGGAGCCTCCAGAGCCACGCCAGTCACGCTTCCCGCCCCAGCGCAGCCTGGGAAACTCCCAGGCTGCGCTGCAGAAGGAAAAAGCAGGGCTCTCGCGTGAGCAGGCGGCTCTTGCGAAGCCGAAGGACCCCGGACGTGAGAGCCTCTCGCCGGAGGCTGCTTGTGTGATTCCCACACCCCAGCGTCAGAAGACGGTAAGGTGCGGAAAGGGCCTAAGTCACAGTGGGGAATATAATAACCCAAGATCCGTCTCAGAACGTAGCGAATTTCCCTGTTTGCTCATCACCAAGCAATCTCCAGGGATCAAAGTTCCCCTTCCATAGCCCACACTTTCCTTCGAATCATTGCAGACCAGGCGATGTGAACCCCCAGCCACCTGTTGCAAATGAGTCGGATATCGTGAACGGCCTGTATGATCAGGGCCTTTCCTTTCAATTAGTCCAAGGTCATTACCACCCAGGTGAGTGACCAGCACATCAGGCAGAAGCCCCAGGCACTCCATAACCACTATATCTTGTAGGCCAAAAGCCACATTGCCAGAAGAAGAGTGAAATAGACCTGCTTTTCTGTTTTTGCCCATCCTCCAACCATGGCATGAGACCTGGGCATTTCTTTTTCTTGAAATTAAAGAGTCGCTATGAGGGTCTTTCTCAATCTCTGTTGAAACCCTACTTATAAAAAGTAAGTTTGGCCAATCAGTCACGTGTGGTCATGAAGCAAAAAAAAATGTCCTTGTACATGCATTTGCTAGGTTATTCTTAAACAACCTGTTAATAGGATGGTTGGTTAGACAATGATTTGGAAGTATGTTTTTTGGCACCAGTTTAGTTTCAAGGAGAAACCTGAAATCCTAATATAAATCCAGTACTGAAATATCTAGCTAATATGTAATGGTGGTTGGGGAGGGGAGAGGGGAAGGGTACAAGAAACTGCCCTTAGGGGTATAGCTTTTAAAACAGGTGCAGTCATATGTCAGAGGCTGGGCTGATGTGTTGTTCCTCTGTAAATGTTTTACTTTTTTATTTTTTTTTGCTTCAAAGCGCCCACTACCACTTAGCCTCCCGAGCTGCTTTAAGCCGAGAGGGCAAAAAAATCCCCCCCTCCCCCAAGGAACTGAATTGGAAGTACTTTCAGGAGAGATACGATTAGCTGAATTATAGTCATAGATTACATCCTGGGAGCTTGTGGGGGAGGGTTGCCCTGATGTGGTAGGATGAGGGGACCCTTCCCCCAATTGGACACCCCTAAGATATGTCTGTGGAAGCCATTGAGAGGCCATATCAACCTAGAATAGAACTGAGAAGTCTTGTGTATCACAGTGGCTCAACAGGCAAGTACTTTAAAAACCTTGGCCAAGATTCTCGATCAGCTCCTTAGTTTAACCTCTACTGGCTGGAATCCTGTTGGTGAGATATGAATGCATAACCTAGAGTTACTCGTTCGTACCTGATTGAAATTCATCATCTCTACATATTCCCTAGTTTAGGGGATATGTAAGGACTGTGGAATAGCCCCAGTCCCCACTTACGGGGGCAACAGCTGCTGCAGTCGACAGGGGTCTGATGAATGGGCCCACCCTCCTCACCTGAGTGATCTCTGGGGAGGGGGGAATTGTGACAATGACCCCGCTTCTGTCTGTTATAATGACGATTGCTCGTGGAAGCGGGTGGGAACATCAGTCCACTGCTGCCTGAGAGACAGGAGAACAGACCCCTATCAATTGTGATGGCCGCTGGTAAGTGGGAATGGTGGGGGTGGATTGGTCTGAGATTCGCTGTGTTGCCGTGCAACTACAGTGGTTACACATTCATAATTCCTCAAGATTCCAGGTACTAAGTCGCATCTTCTGGTTACTCGTTCATAATTGTGATCGTGCATTCCAACCATTTTCTTTACAGATGGTATTACATCCTTTTGGAAGAAGCACAGTGTGAAGACAGTTTTCTTTTTTTAAACACGTATGATGCTGTCCAAGAATTTGGAGCAATCAAGGGATATAAGTGTATGAACATATACAGAAAAAGTAGGCTGTAGTTTTGGGTGAAATAGGTACAGAGGAGAGAAAGTGGAGTGGTCTGTGTTTTAGACCGAAATGCCTTTCCCAAGAGATATGAGGTGGGAGCAATGGACTTAAAGTTCTGGAACGGTGGGTGACATTCAGCTGGGTGAGTGGACTTCAGCTCAGACAATGGGACCTCCAGTCAGGTGAGTTCTCCTCCCTTTTATTACACCTGCATCCCTGTTTCTCCAAACCTGCTCTGGAGGGTTTCTCAACATCCTATAGCAGCTTGTATGTTGGGGGGGGGGCATACATAGCGGCTATATATAACATTGGATTTTAAGGAATTGCACTGGCTGCCAGTACACTTCTGGCCTGAATTCAAGGTGCTCGGGTGATAACATTTAAAGCCCTAAATAGTTTGGGACCTCATCCCTTGAAGGACCATCTCTTCTTATAACTGCCTGCCCAAGGACTGAGTTCTGTTGGAGGGGGCCTCCTCTGTGTCTCCCCAGTGGGGGCAATACGCTGTGTGAGGGCACGGGAGAGAGAGTTTCTGCTGTGGCTTCCCCTTCCTTCAGAAGCCCAACCGGCACCAACACTGGCTTCATTCCAGTGCCAAGTCAAAGTCTGGCTTTCTATCTGGCCTAACTGATTTTATCCAATATGGGTATGTGTTATGATCTGCATTTAAATTGTTTTAACTGATTAGAAATGGTTTTAAGTGATAAATATTTTAATATACTTTTAGTCTTTGAAAAGTATCATGTTTGTTTTAAATTGCTCTAAACTGATTTTATTATGTCCTGCCCTGAAGCATGCAATGTATTTATGGATATAATTATTTTAAATAAGTAAGTAAAGAAAGGAAGGAAGGAAGGAAGGAAGGAAGGAAGGAAGGAAGGAAGGAAGGAAGGAAGGAAGGAAGGAAGGAAGGAAGAGGGAATCCACTTGTCAATGATTTTTAGCTATTCCTCTTTCCATATCCAGCCTTGTGGCACCTGAAAATCTCCACTGGGCAATTCTTGTTGTTGTGTGCACTACATCATGCTGTCTAAGGAAACACTATAGATCAGCGTGAGAAGAGGAACCAGGGGTGTCAGGGAAAAGAATGAATTTTCCTTTCCTTTTCCACCAGTGAGAACCTCTGGTGGATCAAAGTCTCTTCTGTGAGTGGAAGCTATGAAGGGAACAAGTCCATTCACAGACGGCTCTGGAATGCAGCCAATAGGTGATAACACCTGGTTAGAAACTCAAATAGTTCTCAAAATGTTTAAGATTAATTTTCCCTCTATTTTTCCCTACAGTATCCTGGAAAGAATAAGATGAATTAGATTATTTCTATAAGAAAAAGGTGTTTGTGGAAAGTTCAAGGCGATCACAACGTTTCTTATCTAGCTGTCAGCACTCCTTGGGTGTCCTACAACCTGGGAATTGAAAGGGCTGAAAGCTTTGTTGATTGTACATGTGTTAAATTTTACCTTAAAAAATCCATATTGAAACAAAATGTAGCATGAAATCACAGGGAAGCTAATCCAGCCATACGCAACACATTTTCTTTCTGAACACGCAACACAGAGGCTTCCATGTTCCTTCCAGCTCTTTAAGGCTTCTGACAATCACTGGTTTCTAAAGGAGCTGTCATGGGGCCCTTTCACACCACACAGTTATAGCCCTATGATCTCTGCTTAATTGCCGGGGTTACTTCTCATGGAAACCTGGGATTTGTAGTTTGGTCTGAGATACCAGAAGAGCTGAGAATTCTAAAGGCCCCTCCTTCAACTGCCAATCCCAGGATTCCATAGGATGTTGCCATGGCAGTTAAAATGTACTCATAGGACTATAGTTGTGTAGTGTGGAAGGGTCACAGGAGCATACACACCAAAGGTTCTGGAGAGATGGGTGTGTCTTTCTCCATATAAAGAAGAACTTTTCTGGACATACTCTTCTTAATTACACCACAGAAAAGCTGTGCTTTAAGGCTGAGGAACTCTCTACAGTTGCGTTCCATGGATGCATGGGGTTGTCACTAGCAGGGAAAATCAATAATCCAACCCAACCGTGTGTAGCAGTGCTTTCTTACATGCTTATTGAACTCACTGGCCATTTCCGCCCTACACTGTTACAGTGCTATTATTCCACTTTCAACCTCCTGTGGAATTCTGGGATTGTGTAGTTTCCTGAGGCCCAGGAGCTCTCTGGCTGAGAATCCTCCCTACACTGCAAACCCCAGGATTCCACATGGTGCTGAAAGTGGAATAATAATGCTATAACAGCGTAGTGCGGAAATGGCCACTGAATCAGGATGAAATTGTTATTGAATATACGGTGAAGGCTGGTAGCTGCCGTGTCAGAGGGGAGGCAAATACACTCTGGGCTTTTGTTTAAACTTTAAAGGAAATATCCAACTGCTGTACCTTATCTGCCAATCAAGTTCAGATGCTTGGACAACTCTTTTAAAGGTCAGACTAAAACCCAGAAGAGATTCACCATGCCACTGACATAGAAGCCATAAGCTGCTACTATAGGAATAATATACTCCTCCTGCATCATTCTGGAATCTGTAGTTTAACAATTTAACACAATTTTATGTTCGCCTCAACCTTCCACTGTGGATGTAATTTTTTTCAGCCTGTTCAAAGAATGATGTTACCTAAGGTGAACTAAAAATGTTGGTACATGCAAAAGAAGAAGTTAAATTAGATGTTATGTGAAATATATTGCATGTGGCGAAACCTTTTCCTTTTTTATTTTTAAGTAAGCATATCAGTCCCATTTTGGATCAAGCCCAGTATACACAGTAGAAGAGGATGTAATTTCTCCTGAATCAGTTCCCATATCACAGCTGATAACAGTGAAAGATTTCATTTTAACAACCAGGTCAGATCCAGGAAAAAAATTCACAGAACATAAGAAGGGAATAAATAGACATAATTCTCAGACAGAAGCCTTCCTTGTGTCAATAGACAGAATGTCAGCTCTCTGTCAACAAATGTAAGACACACAGGTGATGTTTGTGAAAGGAAAAGGAAGACATTGGGCATTTCCACATGGGGTTTTTAAAACGGTGCAGAGCGTCCTCCAGAGAGGACGTCTGCACCTGGGAGCGGACTGGGTTGGACCTACTTAATGTAGATCTGCACCCCAACTCCACTCCGGAATGACCCCAAGTGGTTGTCCAGCGTGCTTTTGAAAAACCTGTTTCTTGAGGTTTTTCAAAAGCACGGAGCACGCCAGTGCGAGCCTGCTCCCTTGTGCAGATTTGCAGGTTCGCATTGGTGCGAGCCTATGATCTGCCGGGGGCCGGCTTTAGGCTGGCGAGCTTCAGTGGTTGGTGGAGAGCCTTGACCAACTGGAAGCCGCCATTTTCGTCCCCAGAGCAGTGTGGAGCGGCGGCCATGCACTGCTCCCGTGCAGTGTGGACCGGACCGGGGAGCCCAAAAGTCCGGTGAGTAGCGTCACGGGGTGATTCCCTCTCCCCATGCGGAAATGGCCATTGGCCATTTCTGTCCTACAGTGTTATAGTGCTATTATTCCACTTCCAACATCCTACGGAATCCCGGGGTTTGCAGTTTAGGGAGGGGCCTTTAGAGCTCTCAGTCACAGAGCTCTTTGACCTCAGTAAACTACAAACCCCAGAATTCCACAGGATGTTGAAAGAGGAGTAATAGCACTATAATAGTGTAGGGCAGAAATGGCCTATTTCTAATAAAATCTGTATAAACCATGCTTGCTTACTGCCTTAGCTCTAGTACTGTTACCCTGATTTCTGGGGTCCCTTGGGAGACACCTCAATGTGCTCCACTTGATGGGGAATGGAAACTAGCCAGAGCACAGGCTATAGCAATACGAGAGGCAGGGTAACCTAGCGAGATCGTTCACCCAATGTTTACGGGGTCAGGCCGAGCCAAAAACCAAGCAAAATTGTCTAATAAAATAATTTTATTAAAAATAAAGACTTGCACATGTTCGCACTTACGCACTGACTCACACAAGACCTATTTAGAAATAAAAGAGAGGAAATTGGACAGGGGACTTTTGGAGGGTTACAGCTGAGGAATACTGCACCTGGTCCTGAAGTCTGGAGGTCTGAGACAGCAGCGGAGAAGGAGAAGAGACTCAGCATGGAGAGAGCTGAGGGGATAGCTGGATGGGGTGACGGCAAGCCGAGAGCGATCTGGAGTCATCCGAAGAAACGCTCAAAACTCGGGGGTATTTATAGGGGAAGAGGTACCTGGAGGGCTAATCCTATCCCGGAGAAAACAATCAGTGGAGGAGCTAGAACAAAGCTCCAAACTGTCCACGTCCTTTGCATGATTGGCAGAACAAAGCTCCAAAATGTCAAAGTTCCTTGCATGATTAGCTTTGCCGGGGTTGTCAAAAGCCACGGCGGTATGCAAATCGTCCTTCCTTGACGGGCTGTTTGTTAGAAGAGCTAATCCCTTCAAGCAGGCTCTTCAGGGCTGAGGACTCTTTGTATATTTTAAGTTTTACCTGGCTGGAGGTCTCCTGGGGTGACGTGACACAGAGTTTACTGGCCTGACCAGGTTCTTCCTGCTTTCAGCTGTTTGACCATGCCTGCCTACGTGTTTATCCGGGGGACCTCTCAAGCACGTGGAGATATAATTTTAGTATTAAATTGTAGACCCCGAGATAGGGCTATCCACCGCAGTAACAGAACCATTGTAATAACTGCCACATATCTTGCGTGGACTGTAAGATTTGCTGGATTAGGATACCCATAAAATACAACTCAAGTATGGATTTTGGAATTCTTTTCCTAAAGAGCCAATTTGCTTATTAGCAGAGTTCAGATCAGACCTGAGCATGGACAGGCCCAGTGTCTATGCAGAGAACTGGATCAGAATATAGAGGTCAGAGGTAGAGTCAATACATGGATGTTCCTTCTCCTCCCCGATACAGTAATCATCTAATTATCCTTACATGTAGTTACCTGCATACGAATACCAATCTGATTACCTGAGACGTCTGACCATTGTCAAGAAAGGGAAGTTCTGAGAGACACAAATGCACTTTAGTTTTGTAATATTCCCCAACTATAATATAGGGTAAAGTTCAGCTTCCTGGTCTCTCCTGTATTTGCCAGACAGTTTATGGCTTCAATTTAGCCTGCCTTTGGAATTTTGCCAAGTCGTGTTTATTTTTCAAAGGCTTTTATTTTAGCTCTTGCAAAGCTGACTGGGAATTTTTAATATTAAGTGTATTGTAAATGCCTTGTAAGCAGTTCTCCTTCAAGAAAGCACTTTACATTATTGACCCAAGTAGTTTGTTTTGGCAGAATCCTAAATTAATATGGTAAAATAATTTTCCCAATAAACTTTGAGGCCTAAAGTATAACATAAGAGTAAAGTTCTACAGAGAAAGATAAAAAATAAGGGAGTTCTGCAGGGCTGCATTATTTCCATTCTTGTTGTTGATTGCTGTCAAGTCGAGTTTGACTTACAGTGACTCTGCTAATGCGAGAGCTCCAAGTCTCGCTGTTATCAACAGCCCTTCTCGGGGCTGTGGTTCTCCTGGTTGAATCTAACCACCTGTAACATGGTCTGCCTCTTTTCCTGCTGCCTTCTAGTTTACCAAGCATTATTGTCTTTTCTAGCAAATCATGTCTTCTCATGAGGTGCCTAAAGTATGACAGTTTACTCATCTTGGTTTCTAGGGAAAAATCAGGCTTGATTCGGGCCCTTTCCGCACGGCATTTGCCATGCAAAAGGGTGCCTGGAGCGTCGCGTGATTGTGAGGAGCGATCTGCATGATGCACTCACAATTGTGCAATGCTCCAGGGCCGGTAGGCGCCGCTCGCGCACCTTTTCATTTCTGGCTGGAAGCCAAAAATGGTGCACAATTGCACATTGCTCCCGGGCCCCACAGGCACTTGCCGTGCGTGCGGAGCCTCCAGAGCTGCAGTGATCACACTTCCTGCCCTAGCGCAGCTTGAGAAACTCCCAGGCTGCACTGCGGATGGAAGAGGCAGGGCTTTCCTGCTTGGGAGCAGGCAAGCAGGGGGATGCAAAAGCCTCTTGCTGGAGGCTGCTTGCGCGATCCCTGCACCCCAGCGCCGAAAAAAGGTAAGGTGCGGAAACGGCCTTGCTCTTCGACCAATTTATTTGTCTTTTGGGCAGTTCAGTGTGTTCACAGAACTCTTCTCCAACACCACATTTCACATGAGTTGATTATCTTCCTATCAGTTTTCTTTACTGTCTAGAGTTCTCAAACATATGTAGTAAGTGGAAACATGATGACATGGAAAATCCCGACTTTGGTATTCAATGAAGTATCTGGACACCTCAGGATCTTGACTAGTTCCTTCATAGATGCCCTTCCAAGTCCAAGGGCCTTTTTGCACAGCATTTTTGATGCGAAAGGGCCCCTTGAGTGTCGCACACATGTGAGGAGAGGTCCACATGACGTACTCACATTTGCTTGATGCTCCAGGGCCTGGCAGGGACTGCTCATGCATTTTTTCATTTTTGGCTTGAAGCTGAAAATGTTGTGTGGTCGAGCATCACTCCAGGGCCCCGTGTGGACTTACTTTGTGTGTGGAGCCTTGGGAACCGGGCTGGTCACGCTTCCTGTCCAGTGCAGCCTTGGAAGGTCCCAGGCTGCACTGCGAAAGGAAGAGGCGGGGCTCTCTTGTGAGCAGGAAGCTCGTGTGGAGCTGAAGAAGCAGGGAAGCGAGAGCCTCTCTCCGGAGGCTGCTTGTGCAAGCACCACACCCCAGCGCCAAAAATAGGTGAGTTGTGGAAAAGGCCCTAGTCTTCTGATTTCTTGACACCTATGTCCATGCTGATTAATGACTGAGCCAAAGTATAGGAAATCTTTGACTATCTCAATGGCTTCATCATCTACTTTAAAGTTATGTAAATCATCTGTGGTCATTATTTTTTGTTTTCTTAATGCTCTGCTCTAAACCTGCCTTTGCATTTTCTTCCTTGACTTTCTTCAGCAGTTGTTGCAAATCTTTGCTATTTTCTGCAGGTGGTATTGAGTCATCTGTGTATCTTACATTACTCCAAGTCTAATCTATCTTTATGTATGATAGGTTGAGCATACAGGTTAAATAGATAGCATGATAAAATGCAACCTTGACTTCCCCCTTGCCCATTAGAAATCATTCTATTCCTCCATAATCTGCCCTGATGATGGTCTTTTCTCATGAGTATGGCTCACTCATCAGAACAATCAAATGCTGAGACACAGCCATTTTTTAGGAGTGATCCATAGGATTTCATGAGCTGCACAGCTGAAGGCTTTGCTAGAATATATAAAGAACAGGCTGAATTTCTTCTGAAATTCTTCATTGTGCTCCAGTGGTATGTTTGCAAAATGATCCAGAAGGTCTCGTCCTTTTCTGAACCCAGCTTGGACATTGGGCATTTCTTGATCCATGTATGCTTAAAGTTTCTGTTGTGGAACTTTGAGCATCAGTTTGTTTGCATGGGAGATTAATGCAATGGTCTTGTGGTTGCCGCCTTCCCTGGAATCTCCTTTTTTAGGGACTGGAATGGATATTGAGTGTTTCCAAACTGTGGGCCATTCTTTTGTTTTCAGTATTTGTTGGTGGATTTTATTTAGACTTTGAGCAGATTCTGTCTCTGTAGCTTGAAGCAGCTGTATTGGTATTCCATCTGTTCCTGGTGATTTATTTCTCTGAAGTCCTCTACATGCTGCTTCCACTTCACTTTCTAAAATTGTGGACTCATTTTCAAATGCTCTTCCTTGCTCTATCCATACGCTCTGAGATTCCACAGGTGAAAACTAAGACACAGGTGGCCAAGCAACCTCAGAAAGTGGTCAAGATGGCAAAAATTATTGATGAGAAAGAACACCAGTGATGTAGACTCGAGTTGATAGACTCGAACTCAAGTCGGACTTAAGTTGCTTCAGTGACTTGACTCGGAGTTGACTTGGCCATAAATGATACACTGACTCGACTCGACTTGAGACTTGTATATTTTTAATAACTGACTTGATGCCCTTGGTTCAGTAACATAATGCATTCATCCAGAAATCTTATGACTTTGAACAACGCTTCCATCTCTTTTTGCCTACAGGTCACAGGACAATCTGTCTCAAGCCCAAAGTGTGGGTGCTTTTCTCAGAAGGAAACAGCAGACAGGTTAGGCGATGGGCTTGGGGTGGGCTTGAGATCTGCTCAGCAGCCTGTTCCTGCTACATATCAGAGGAGCCTTCCAAAACTTTTCCTAAGAGCAGAAGACAAGACTCGCCCCCAGAGTGCAGGATGCATTTCTCAGGCCCTTTCCACACCTTACCTTCTTCCGGCGCTGGGGTGAGAGATTGTGTGAACAGCCTCTGGCGAGAAGCTCTCTCATCCGGGGTCCTTTGGCTCCGCACGAGCTCCCTGCTCATGCGAGAGCCCCGCCTCTTCCTTCCGCAGTGCAGCCTGGGACCTTCCCAGGCTGCGCTGGAGCAGGAAGCACGACCAGCGAGGCTCCAGAGGCTCTGCACGCCAGGTTAAGTGCGCATGGGGCCTGGGAGCAATGCACGATTGCACACTGAAAAGGTGCGCCATCAGCGCCAGCCAACCCCTGGGGCGTTGCACGATTGTGAGTGTGTCATGCAGATCACTCCTCACAATCGTGAGATGCTCCAGGTGTCCTTTCGCATGGAAAATGCTGTGTGAAAAGGGCCTCAGAGGGGAACAGCAAATGTCATAGGCAACAGGCTTGAGGAGGAAGGATCCTTCCTTCTAAAGCTTTTGAAGCTTCAGTAATGGGGAGTAAGATAGTATCCTATTCCCCACTTCCAAAGCTGCAGATGGCAAAACTGCAAATGTGGAGAGCTGACTCTGCTTAAATTGTTAAAACTGAATTTATTTCTCTCTATTCAATAATTCTGGAATTTTGGTTGGGGTATAAAGTTGGCTCCCAGACTTTAGATGTGACTTGAAAGTATCTTCAAGGACTTGAGACTTGACTTGAGACTTGGAGTAAAAGACTTAAATACATCACTGAACAACACACAAGCTAGGAGAGCATGCAGCAGTTTGATTTTTCCTGAGCCTGTTGGGAAGGGCAAGAATCTGCCCCTTCCTCTTTCCCTTGCTGAGTTAATTGTGTGCAAACCGCTTTTGCACTTTGCACAGTTTACAGCAAATGAGGTAAGCAGAGGACAAAGGGGAGTGTGGAGGAGAAGAGAGAAACTGAGACATTTTAAAAGCAACTAAAAAAGTGGCATAACAGAGGATTGATTGGGACTGTCCTTGCCAAATCAGGACAGTTGAGGGTATGCATAGCTTTCAAAGAAATCATCATTTAAAGGAAAAGCTATTCCACCTTTGTAAATAAGGGTTCCTGACAACTGTAGGATTATGCCAATCGTGTGAGCATGAGCTTATGTGGCAGTTCTCTAAAGTAATAGAAACAATTAAAGAAAGGAAGGTTACAGAATTATAAAAGATGCAATTAATATGATTCTCCACATCAAAGGAATGGAGTTTTAAATTAAAATTGACTTTGTTCTTTGGAAGGTGGGGGCAGAAGGGAGGGAAGAGTAAAAACAGTATTATATTTATTGGGAAAATTAACTTGTTGGTTGTGAGTGGAGCACTGATCATTTTGTATTAGTCACTGGAATAATTTTTTTGTATGTATATCAATGTTAATCTGGATATCACGGTTAATCTGTATATCAGTGTTAATCTGTAATCAGTGTTAATGACTCAATGATGATGATGATGATGGTGTAGATGATGCACTATAACAGTGTGGTGTGGCAAGTTCCATAGCCTCTCTGCTCCAGACACCCACTAGCTGCCTGGTAGACACATTGCAGTTCCATTGCTAGTTCATTTAGCTTCTGCACATGAATGTGAAGGGGCTATGTTCCATATTTTGTGCCTTGGAAAACAAACTTTCTTGAGCTACTCTTGAGCATCAGGGATCTGCGACACTACAGCATGTGTGAGATGCCACTCATTGGATCCCAATCCAAAATATATGGGGGCAAGTGTTTTTGCCTTGTAGACAAAAGATGAAATTCAACTCAGTGGTCAAAGAGACAGGGGTAAGATTTCTTATTTTGTCACCAAACCAAAGGGTATTATAACAATTGTTAATTTAAACACCCCAGAATTATTATAAAGCTTGCCTTTTAATTCTATTCCTCAAAAGCACCATGATGTTTTATGCTTTATATTTGTACATTTCTGGGTCACATTGAGCATACCCTAGGCATGTTTTTACTAGTCGCTATCACCAACTCATAATGAAAAGAAAGAAAAGAAAAGAAAAGAAAACAAAAGAAAAGAAAAGAAAAGAAAAAAGAAAAGAAAAGAAAGAGTCAATTAATAAAAAAGTTTCTGTTTCTATGTATATAAGCAGCCATTTAGGTACAAAAAAGGACTTCAAAATAATTTGCTCTTGTTTAGGTTCTAACACAAGTCAACAACAAATTGTTGTACACAGTCAGTGTGAAATCATATGACCAGTGTTGTTATTACTCATTTTGGTCTCCTCAAATTACAAGTTACACCTCCCTGGCTGTAGAAAAGATCATCAAATCATTTGGCTGTCCACTCTGGGTTACAATGCAAATATTACAGACAATGATTTAATGGTCTGGAAGAAATAATGTTGAGTTCTACTAGCAACAAACTCCACCCAGATTCAGCAAATGGTGTCTGTGATAAAGCAGTGGCACTGACTTTTGGAAAGTTTTGCAGGAAACTAAGAGCTGACCGTGAGTCGTGCAGGCCCAAGATGTTTTTCTGCCTGATGCCCACTCCAAATGGTTTGCTTCCTCGCCTGTCTCCTCCCAAGGCCAAGACCTGGAAAAAGTACCACTCAGACAACAATTGCTTCTTTCCTCTGTCTTTCCCTCGTGGTGCTGTCTGAAGCACATTGACTCATTCTGTTGCATCATCAGGCTAGCCCTGATTTTGTCTATGTGTGCCCTGTATGTTCTGCTTTCTATCACTGAGGAACAATCAGTTGTTACCGCTATTGCTAGCCCGAGCTTGGGGGATATAAAGATATCTGTTGATATCAATAATTCGGCCTCCTATACCCGTTCCCCTCCACATGCTTGCGAGGCCCCCGGACAAGCACGCACGCAGGCTCGGCAGATAATCGCAGTAATATTCCAACACAATACAGGCAGGCCAGAAATAGCCGTCCTGCCGCTTCAGGAGACCTCAAAGGCAAGTACTCTATTATGTATGCACGCAGCTTTCAAAAGATCCTCTGGCCTGAGCAGGCAGCTTGATTAGAAGAATCCTCATCTGCCAAGCACTCTGTGTTTGCATACAGACCACTCTACTGACAATTTGGCTATAACTCAATCATTCAAATTCTGACCTTTCGGAGGCTTTTGTCTCCAGCCCCAAATCCATTGTTTTCCCCAAGTCTGAACTAGCCTGTGGTCACAATTTTCCCTATAAAAACTCCTGACTTTGAGCACTTCCTCGGATCACTCTTGGCTTCCATCCCGCCTTGCTGTCCTTTGTCCAGCGAACCTTCCCCTCAGCTCCACGTGCTGAGATCCACGCTCCCCAGCTTCTCCGCTTCAGGACAGGTATAGTATTACCCAAACCAATAACTCCTCTAAAAATCCCTCTATCCCACTCCCACCTTTATTTCTTTAGTGTCTGTGTGAGTGTGCTGTATACACTGTTTGATTGTATTTTTAATAAAACAACATTTATTATTTCAACTTCTGCATTCTCCTTGACTCGGTCTGACCCCGTAAACATAGGGTTCAAGATCTCGCTACGTTACCCTGCCTCTCGCATTGCTAGCCTGTGCTCTTGGCTAATTTCCCCAACTTATATAATTGAGAGCGCATTTAGGTGTCCCTCTCTGGATCCGCAGAAATCAGGGTAACACAATGAAGGAAAAGGCTTATTCATTTTGTGGTGTCAGGCTAAATGACACATTTTAACACTTTTTTTTTTTTTTTTGGCAGAAGTGCTCTCTCAAGTGGTGAAAAATATGATAGAAAGCAGAACCTTACCTATATATCTTGAGAGCCGGTATGATGTAGTGGTTTGAATGTTGGGCTATGACCTTGGAGACCAGGGTATGATTCTCTGCTCAGCCATGGAAACCCACTGGGTGACCTTGGGCACATCACACACTCTCAGCCCCCAGAAAATCCCATGACAGGTTTGCCTTGGGGTCACCATGATGGCTTGGAGGCACACAGTAATAATAATACATCTTCAATTTAGTGTGCTTTGTTATGTGATTGGTCATTTAATAAAAGAAATGAGTCTGTCTGTACCCCTCCTCCACCGCTTCAAGATTGTGAAAATCTAGACACCTGAAACTTGGCATGGATATTAGGAGGAATTTGGGGTACACCTCCCTGCATAATTTTATTTTTAAAATGTATAAATTAATTAAACATGGTCTGTAGCTAAAAGTACCACACGGAGTCATGAGTTTGCTAGGTGGGAAATACTGGCTCTTCAAAAGTATGAGAATGCTTCAAAAGTAATGGGTTTTCAAAAGAGTAAGGGGTCTCCATCAAGAGCAGGAAATGTCACAATTTGGTCCAGATGTTTGCAAATAATTTTAGGTAGTACTATGGCTGAGAAAACCCTATGGAATTCATGGGGTTGCCATAAGTCAATAGGTACCTTGAAGATGCATACACACACACATGGAGAACAAAGCTAAAGCTCTTCATTATTGCCTTTGCCACTGCTGGAACAACACAGATTCTAGTCTAGTGGTTATCAACCCTTGATCTTCCGGATATTCTGGTCTTCAGCTCCCAGAATCCGACCTCATTGGCCATTCTGGCAAAGGCTTCTGGGAGTTGATGTACAAAACAGGTGGAAGAACAACGGTTAAGAAACTCTGTCCTAGCAGTTCCAGGAGTTTGGTAAATCTTGCTCTTTCTTGACTAGGGAGGGAAAAACATTTTGAAAATGCTGAGTGTTACTTACAGCAATACTGTATAAGAACAGCAGTGACAGAAACTGAAAATGCCTGTGTGGAATACCTTTCCTTTGAGAAATTTTAAAGTGAAAACACAGTGGGGTACCAGCTTCTTTAAATAAAATCAGTGGTTGTATGATGATTCAAATGGGGAAATCCAAAATTTAAAAAGGACAATAATCCAGTTTGCAGTTTTACCTTTTTCCATTGAACACAATAACAAAATGGATTGGCTACTGGGGCCTTATAGGTTATACAGTTATAGCACTATGATTCCTGAGTGCCTGCCGTGGAAACCCAGTGTATTGTAGAGAATTCTGGGATGTATTTTATCACACACATCTGGTTTATTCAGAGGCCTGGCCAGATCTGTTCCTCTTGCTCGAAAACTCTGGGACTTCTGGCCAGGCTGCTGGATGGATAATACTACTTTAAAAATTATAGAGTGTTCAAGGTAATCTTTGTCCCACCAGGGGTATTCCTGTGCCAGCTCTCTTTGTATATGTGGGAATGGAGTGAGCCCATTCCAAATACCAGAAATCTCAAGCTCTTATTTCACTGTTTCACTCTCTGGTTCTGAAACAAAGCTCAGAGAAGAAAGAGGTATGATTTTAGCATAAGCTTTGATCAAACTGTTTATGTGCATTGTATGATCCTCAACCATCCCATCCCCAGAGCATTCAGAGTTCTAAATGCAATGACTTGTTACCTTGTAGAGAGCTCTCAGTAACCAACCATTCAACTTGATGATTAGGCAGTTTTCTGTATGCATCCACAGACCTTTCCTTTGACCATTTTCTTGCAAAGCACACCACTAGCTCACTTGTCATGACTCAAATGTTCCTTACCTAACATACACATTGAGACTGCTCTTGCAAATTCTCAGAATTTAATTAAATCCTGATAAATATAAAATTGCTTTGCTTGTTGTGACAAAGTTGCTTCGGGGGTTAGCTATTTTGAATGCCAGCGCAACTTGATGGCAGGTTGCTAGGCAACAGGAATGGCACCTCAAAAATGAAACCCAACACAGTGGTGTGCATGGAAGGGGCTTGTGGATGAGAGGATTTCTATATAAGGCAAAGTTTCTGCGTGTGTTTTGAGCTTTCAGTGAGAACTAGCCAGAGAGGGTGGCTTGGGAGTGATTAAAATACAGAGAACTGGTGTCTAAAGCAGGGATTTATAGTCAACGCCTGTCAGAAATTTAAACTATCAATGTATCAACATTGTACTATAACTGAACTCCAACAAGATACTCTATTTTGACTGTTACTGTAATAAATGTTACAGTTTGTTTTATAACTACTGAGTCATCCCGAATTATCCAAAGTTACTGGTAATAAAGAGAACATGCTACCTTAAATAAAGTATATATATATATGTGAAGTATAAAGTAAATAAAGTAGTGAACACTTACAATTCTAGCCCTGTTACACAAAAGTTGTGATAAAAGGATAGAGTCAGGCTAAGGAGTATTGACAGGGCATCTTATTGGACTGGAATTGCCAAATCAATCTGAGAGAGATTAAGGGCTTGTCACATTTGTTTGCTGGAGAATTCATAACAAATGACCCTGATTATTAAGGACATTGTCCTTTGGTCATTAACATATTATTGGAATTTCTATTTCTGTTTCATAGAGATTGTTTTTCTAGTGCAAGATTCATTTAGTCCTGTTTGTTTTCAGTCCTGTGCATATTTATATGTGTGTGCTTGAAAGGAACTGAAGTAACCCAAGCTGAATGTAAGGGTGTAGGACAAAATGAGGAAGGAGATGTTCCATCTGTCCCTGTCAAGACCCTCTGTGTTCCTTACAGTGGGTATTGCCTATGCCACTGCTAATCTGTTGAGTTCAGTGACATCAAAAGTGTTTGTTACTGACACTCAGGGAGCCAGGAACACCCAAGCAGTCTTGGCAATTTAGGTTCCTCTGGGCTCCCTCCATGGAGATAATGTATTGAAGAATTCACTAAATTGCTCCTGGGAGTTCTTGGGCTCAGTGATTTTCACCCACTGTGTCAGCAACGATAATGACAATTGTGATAGTAATGACAACAACAATGATGTTGATGTTTTTCTTGTACCCATCAGTAGTGCTTCTAAGAGGAATTACAGAAATAAATACAAATGACATATTAACAATGTATGAACATTATTTATACATTAACATCAAAAACACAAACTCCTGGGAGAACAGAAACACCTGCATGGTGCTGAGAAAAGAACAATACTGTTGGGAAATGGAGCTCTCCAGGTAGGGAATTTCACAAATGTGAATTTCACTAAGACAAATCTATCCACTCTTAACTGAGATAGTGGTAGAGATTCTTTGAAAATGATCCCTGGGCATGGACATCTGTATGGACAGCCCACAATATCTGCGTTTTTTTTTTCTACTTCTAGGAAATGGGTAGGCTTGTTCAACTTTACTTGACATTGAGGGAGAAACAGATTAACAGATTAGCTATCTCCCTGCTTAAACTTTGCTGTAATATGATACAGTGAAGTAGATCATTAGTTTCTGTCACCCATTGTTGTCTTTTCTTATTGCTAGTGAGGCTCCGAGGTCTTAGACAGGGATCTTTTCCAGGCATGCTGCATGCTCCATTTGATTGGGTAATGTATGCTGGAAGTTGAGGGTTCATTCATACTACCCAGTTATAGCACTTTGAATCCACTTGAATTGACATAGCTGCATCCTGTGCAATCCCAGACCTTGTAATTTGGCCAGACACACCAGAGTAGCTCTCTGACTGAGGATTCCAAAGGCTCCTTCCAAAATTGCTAACTGTAGGATTCCATAGGATGCAACCATGGCAATTAGAGCAGAATCATAGAGCTATTAATTATATAGTGTGAAAAGGCCCTGAACTGGCCTTCTTCATTTGAGCATGTTCTCCATTTATTTTAGTTAACCCTTCCAAACTCAACTAATGCACAACACTATTCAATTTCTGGGTGTTAATTGACATAACTGTATAATATGGAATTCTCTAGAGGGCATATGCTGTTTTCCTAAAGTAATCACAATACCTAAAGAGAGAAATAGATATTGCGCAGTAGATTGTTTTGATTTCGTGGTTCTCCATCTGTTGCTGAACACAGAAAACCACATTTTTTTTTTTGCAACTTCCTCAAACCAGATAAAAATTTACTGTTTCAATTTTTGCTGGTGTGGACTTCTTAGCAGAATATTTTGAGAGCAAGTTTGTTCATTTGTGACTAGTTAATTCAGGGCTTTATCACAGAAGGCATGTGAATTGCAGTTACACCAGGATACTAACATTTGGTGATTATTACATTACCTCATTCCTTTTCTATTCTCCTGATGGGACACCATTTGGAAAGCATTTTTTTTTTTTACAAAGGAGGTCATTAATGGATTATCCCCTTGATGATCTCCTTTGTAAAAGAATGGTCTCCCACTGGGAGAACAATAGAAGAAGAACAACATAATGTGATAAGTCCCAGTCAAAGATGCTAGCATCCTTCTGTGACTGCAATTTACCTGCCTCCTGTGATAAAGTTAACAATTAACAGTTAACTAGTTAACAGTTATTGCTAATGGCCAGAATCCTGTATGGGAATTACTTCTTTGTAAGTGGACTTACATATGTGGGAATTAGAATTGGTCACTTTCCAGTAGAGGAGTGCTATTACATTACGAACAAACCCAGGAAGTGTCCCATTACACACCTTTATAATTTACAAACGGCTTTCTCAGTGCCTCTATGACTTTGCTAAGTATACATAAAGTTACATTAAGTAAAAGATGATACAGGATTTAGTGCGCATACTTCTGTTAAAGAACAAGGCACTTTATCAGTTACGAAACCACTTGACATCAAAACCAAACCTGCATACTACAGTAATATACGAGTTGAATTCACCTTCAGCTATTGGCTTAGTACGTTGTTTGGACAGGTAATTGTCCCTTAGGTGATTATGGTATAACATTGGATAGAAGAGCAGTGTTGCATGAAAGAAAGAAAAGATAATTTCCTTATTTTGAGTTAATATGACACTGAAAAGACATCAGTATCTATTCCTCAAAATCCTCTCTGCCTCATTCTGCCTTGGGCTTCCACTTACAGTCTGGAGCTACAGCTTGATACTGAAAACATTGATGTTATGTATATTCGCTAAGAGAGGTTATATCAAAGAGTCGATCTACACATTACATGGAATAAAATAATAGGTTGAGATGGCTCCTATTACCCTGTCAGTACTGAAGGAATTGCTTTTCATCTTCCCAGGCTGTTGGAAGCTTTACTCCTTCTAAAATTAGTTTAATACTGCTTTATACACAGTGCTGTTTTAATTCATTATGTAGTTCATAGCAGAATTCCATGTATATCTATTCAAAAATAATTCAAAAGCATCTGATGAAGGAGACTTAGGTCTATGAAATCTTATGCTACCAACTTCATTCTCCTAGTTAGTCTCAAAGGTGCTACAAGATCCCTTGGTATTCAGAAGTAAGGTCATTTCTGCATTATACTGTTATAGTGCTATTATTCCACTTTCAACAGCCTATGGAATCCTGGGATTCGCAGTTTAGGGGGGGGCCTTTAGAATTCTCAGCCAAAGAGCGCTTTGGCCTCAGGAAACTACAAACCCCAACATTCCACAGGATGTTGAAAGTTGAATAATCACACTATAACAGTGTAGTGCGGAAAATGGCCTAAGTCTGCTTGATTTCAATGGGGTTTATTACCAGGGAAGTAGGTATAGAGTTTAAAAGCTCAGCATGGTGTAGCAGGTGTGAGCACTGGATTATAATCGTGGAAACAGGGAGTTTGATTCCCTGCTTGCCATGGAGAACCACTGGGTGACCTTGGGCATGTTACACACACTCAGTCACAGAAAACCCATGATAATTTTGCCTTAGGGTTGCCGTAAATCAGAAACTATTTAAAGGCACACAACAACAAATAGGTACAGGATTGTATGGTAGATAATTGCATTTTAAATGGATTGTGGAAGCTATTCTGGAACTTTTTTTTTAAAAAAGGGCAGGGCATACATATTATAATAACCAAATAATAATAACTACATATTGCTATCTACTCTTTCCAACAAGACAAGATGTGACTTCATGGTGGTCTTGACTTTTAAATGTCTGGGTAAGACATATGCCCCATCTGGACGGCCCTATATCACAGAAAGACAGGCTTAACAATATTAACTAAATTTATTGGTTGTTATAAAACCGACATAGTTGCATTTAAACTGAACGGACCTTAAGGAGTTGGAAGATTGTCTGTTATTTTTGAGAATAAATGTTTAGAAAAAGTTCAGGATCAGTGATTTCCTGGCAGAAGAAAGGAACAATTTAATAGAGCATAAACATTCAGTAATTTATTATGCCTAGGAAACCAAATTATGAAGACATTCAACGTAGATGTCCTGATGTGGTATTGGAAATTGTGCCTGGTATTGTGCCTGGCAAGCTGGTCAGAGCCTGGGAACAGCTTTTGCCAATTAGTTGATTCTTCCATTTTACTGTTCTTTTTGCTGCATGTGCATTTTTTTCACCACCACGGCAGGAACTTGAGTCACAAATCTTGCGGTCTGTGAAAGCATAAGTTGAACCAACTGAATTTCTAGGAAGGCGTAGCTTAGGGACCACTTGGATAAACACCCTCAGCCTAGTTCTGATACTAGCACTTGTTTGCAGAATTTCACTCTGTTAATTTGGAATATCCATGGACCAGCTGATTTATAGAAGAAGCTATCGTCAACTGCATGTTAACCTTTGGCCCTTTCCGCAACTTACCTGCGTCCGGCGCAGTCACGCGGGGATCACACGAGCAGCCTCTTCCGTGAGGCTCTCGCGTCCCTGCTGCTTCTGCTCCGCAGGAGCTGCCTGCTAGCCGGCAGGCAGCATGTGGTTTCCACCTCTTCCTTCCTTCCGCAGCCAGGTATTTTCCCAGGCTGCGCTGGGGGAGGAAGCATGAGGGCTGCGGCTCCGGAGGCTCCGCACGCAAGGTAAGTGTGTGTGGGGCCCTGGAGCGATGCACGATTGCGCACCGTTTTCAGCTAAAAGCCGAAAATGATATAGTGCGCGATCGGCCCCTGCTGGCCCCGGCAGCATCGTGCGATTGCGAGTACGTCATCTGAAACACTCCTCGCAATCACACTTTGCTCCGGAGGCCTTTCACATGATTTGTTTGATTTGATTTTGATTTTCTTCCAGTGACAACAGGATCCAATCAACACATAATGGATGCGAGGGCAGGAACCACCACCTTTCTAATATCTTGTTTTCTTTTAATTTATTTCATCCAGCAAAACATAGAAAATAGGATAGTCACATTTGCTGATCTTAACAAAATATTCTAGTTATTCAATGGAATGCTTTTGTGTAAAAATCTTCTGTGTATTTTTTTGAAAAACACAATACAGTCATCTCTCCACATTTGCTAGGGTTAGGGGCACTGGACCCCCATGAAAGTGGAAAAACCGTGAATAACTCTAGGCCCTCCCAGACCATATTTAACACACAAAAAAGTATGATCACTACATTCAACCCACCATGGATTCCTTTGAGGCACCAGGGTTCCTTCACAAGGCAGGAGTGGGTGGCTGGTGGGGCTTACTGCCACCTCCACGGCTGCCCCACACCATTTTTAAGAGGGCCTTAACAAGCCCCTTTCGCTGTTTCTCAGTCTCATGAGGCTTCCAGTCCGTATTAAAAATGGGATAGGGAGGCAGCAGAGGTGACAGCAAATAATCCCTGAATAATCAAATCTGGAAAAGTGCAACCTGCAAATGTGGAGGGCTGACTGTAGACTTAAATAGATTTAATAGATTCAACAGATGAGCAAGTCAGACAAATGAGAAAATTAAAGAGAGTTTTAGAAGTCACACTGCCACAAAACTATATTGCTTTTATTAGCTCTCTTGGGCAGATCTGAGGAAACAATTTCTGTTACTTGAGGCAAAAGAAAAGAAGGTACCCAGTCCACAAATGGAAACTGACTGGCATGGCGGCTGAATTTACTTCAGCAATACCAATGGGACAGTGTTTTTTACCACATCTGAGGTAGAAGGCTAGTTTGGGAGGTCAGCATGGCATTCACAGTTCCCTTCTCATAATGTGAAAACTGGTGACAGTTCCTATATTTTTTATGGTTGTGTGGAAGAGGGAATTTCAGCAGGTGTTGTTTAGCATACAACCACGTAACAAGCAACAGCTGCCAAAATTCTCTCATCTACACAACCGTTAGCTGCCTAAAATACCCTAAAGGCACCAGTCAGCTCTGGCTAATACTTGGATGAGAGACCACCAGTGAATATTGGTTGGTAGGCTGTATTTCCCAGAAAGGGCCTACCAAAACCACTCTGAGTATTCCTTGCCTAAGAAAATCCTGTGGAATTCATGGGGTCACCATAGGTTGTCAGGTGACTTGAAGGTGTGTACACACACACACACACACACACACACACACACAATTAAAGGCATAGGAGCCCTCTCCATTTTTCACTCTGGCAACTCTATCTGAAAGATAGGGGAATGCTTGAGAATCAGAAACCTCCCTCTGCCTGAGCCCAGTTTATGCTCTCCGAGGTTGCAGCCTCACTCTGCCTGGAATAAAATATGTTGAGTCTTCATATTTCATTTGGCCAAGTTTTATCCAGTTGTTTAATTACTATCTTGTCAAAATCCTGGAGTACACGGATGAGGAGAAGCTGTTTTGGCAGTGGGAGGAGGATTCTACTACTGCCACACTTGGACTAGACAAAGAATAAAATGCTGATAGTCTCGGCATAGTGCCAGATGGAGAATTCTCTTTTGAAGGTCTTCCAGCCCTATAGTGTCTCCAAAACATGCCAAGGCCTAGGAAAACATTGGTAACAGATATATCTTCCCATCAGATCCTTAAAAAAATGTTTTTGGATGAAAGCTGGCCTCAGAATCCAAGATTCACTATAATAAATTTAAATTTCAGACAGAAAACTCAGAACATGATTCGTTTTAAGCATCGAAGAAATGTGGCAAACCCTTGACAGGATAAATAAAAAAACATTTTAGTAGATTTACTGTGGTCAGACAACTGGGGGAAAAGTCTGGCTGACACAAATTCCTGGAAAGCTTTTAAATTTTATGTTGTCTATTAAACAAGTGCTCTTATTCATAGGGTGACAGGATGTGCTCTATTGACACAGAAAAGTAAAGTCCAGGGAAAACCTGCTCGCTGTGTTATATTTGGCCCTGCCACTGTGAGCCATGATGATTTATTTTAAGTAGATTTGGGTGACACCTGCTTCACTGGCCTGCATGTTGTTGCTGTTAAACCTGCTTTATTATGTGCATTCTCCCCAGAACTGGGGCACAATCTAGCCATTTTGAAATTGTGATATACACTATATTGAAATTATAAACATGATTCCCAATTTAGTGCCTGATTATAGTGTGCTACATTCCTCTGTGGAAAGAGCTCCGTAGAGATTTTTATGCATTGATCTCCAGCCTCAGTTGAAGACCTGACAATAGGTACTGTTCTTTTTTTTTTTAAATAGTCATTTTATTCAAAATTCACATATAAAACAAACAATTATAACTGTCAGCTTAATTGAAATATTTCTGATCTTCCACACTGATCTAGATTTCATTATCAAGATTTCTTAGTGCTTAAAATATTGTACAACATTTTACTGCTAATATTACTTGTTGATTCTTGCATTTCAATCTCCATATTCCCGCTTCATGATGTATATCCTGTAGCCCCCTCATAATTTATCTTAAATCATGAATTACAGATTTCCATCTGATAGAACCCAGCAATTACCCGTTACAATTTGCCATTCTTTTTGTATCTCATCGTCTGATTTCCCTTTTAACTTCTGAGAGATCATATCAGCATTTTTGTTTTCAATCAGTGTACCCCACCATTGTTCTATTGTAGGTATTTGCTGAGTTTTCCACAACTTTGCATATTCAATACGAGCTGTTGTTATCATATACAGTAATATTCTCCGGTACTGTTCTTTTTTACACGCAGTGGCTTCTCACTTTCACTTTTTCATATAGGCTTCCACCCTGTCCACAACTTGGATACTTCCAGAGTCTTTTACATGCCAACAATTACTGAAGGCCCAGGGTCAGGGTTTAGTAAGAAACTTAACAACTCTTTTCTCTTTTCCTTGTTTTAGGCATGCAATAGGCATGAACCAATGTTAGGAATATTTTTTAACACCCACAGGTTTTAATGGACTAGATTAAAATGTGACCATGCCCTTAAAAGAATTATTTGTTGTGTCTTACATGAAAATCAGGTGATGAATTCTGTTCTGTGGTTTCCTGTTCATGATTAAGTCATAATGATATTCCATTGTACAGAAATGACTGCAATTCAATAGGCTGGATGAATCCAGACTTGTTTACAGTGGAAAACTGCTAAATGTAGGAAAGGGAGGCAAATTTAAATGATCCCTTCCATCCCCCCCCCTTTTTTTAAAAAAAAACGTGCTACAGAAGTTTGAGGACTTCTCTGAACAGCGTGCACAGTGCTTGTGGGGGACAGGGAACATTATTCCCACCCCTTCTGCCAGTGGTAACTTCTGAATTAGAATCCCATCTGCACATGGAAAGAGTTCTATTTGTGAAAGAAAACAGCTGGATCCAACTCACTTCAAGTGACAATTTGTTTTCTACATGTGTTGTAAAAAGCAGATTGCCCACGTTTCACAATAAAGGCAAAGCCTGTGAACACATACTTTGTGGTACAGACAAAGTCACATGAAATGCGTCAGAATTTGTAAAGGTAACATTCGTTGCTGTTGTTGTTGACTCTGGCAAAAACTGACTCAGACTTACAGTGACCCCATCATCGGGGTTTCTTGGGAAGGTGTTTGCCACTGTCATCCTCTGAGGCTGAGAGAATGTGACTTACTCAAGCCCCCCCCAATGGGTTTCTATGACTGAGTGGGAATTTGAACTCTACTCTCTCAGCACTCAAACTACTCCACCACACTGGCTACAAGGGTAACTGGGTAAATTACTACAGAAAATGATATATTTTTTGCTTCTTTGGCTATTTTATATTTTAACAAGTTCAACAGTGTCAAAATATTGGGCACTTTCCATTTTCTTTCATTATGCAAAATCAAATAATGTACTGCTGATTTAAGGAGACCCAGGAACAATTTTGCGGTTCATGACAATAGGAACAGATAGTTAGGCAACAATGAAATTTAATACTTCCATTGGCAACTGTCCCACCAATTCATGCTGTTGTGGTTACCAGCTTGGCACCATGTCTAAAGCAGAAACTTCAGTACTTGTTCTATGTACTTAGAATTTCTTAATCCCTCTGGGTTTGTGTTAAGATTCCTGTGGGTACAAATAAACAGTAATGTGGAAAGGTTTTACCTGTCAGACTAAACCCAGGAGGAAAAAAAAATGCCTCCTCTGAATTTCAACAAGAAGAGCAGTATTGAAATGTACAGAAACATTCCTCTAACATGTTATTTGTCTTTGAGATGAAGCCAAATTATCTAAGTGCAAGGGAAGTTGGGGCTCCTGTACTTTTAATTAAAACTAAATGGGAGGCAATTTTGACAGGTTCAGCTCATCCAGGGTGGTAACAAAAACTGCACCTAGTCAGATTCCCTTTCCTACCAGTCTGTTAGAGAGGAAGAAATCCTATATTCAGTAATATTTGGTCTCCTCAGATCAAACTCTTCATAAGACCCTGCAAGAACTTCTGTAGCTGGAAGAGTTTTATGAACAATTTTTTTTTGCCAGAAAGACTTCGGCCATTTCTACATGGGCTTAAAAAACTGGTGCAGAGCGTCCTCCAGAGAGGATGTCTGCACCTGGGAGCGGACTGGGTCGGACTACTTTACATAGTTCCGGACCTCAGTCCACTCCGGACCCGAAGTGGTCATGCAGCGTGCTTTTTAAAAACCTGTTTCTTCAGGTTTTTAAAAAGCATGGCACGCGCCACTCCGTGCCACACTGTTCCCACGCTCCGGTGCAGATTTGCAGGCTCGCACCAGTGCGAGCCTGCAGATCTGCCGGGGGTGGGCTTTAGGCTGGTGAGCTTTAGCGGTTGGTGGAGAGCCTCCACCCACCGAAAGCCACCATTTTCATCCCCGGAGCAGTGCAGAGCGGTGGCCAAGCACTGCTCCGGAGCAGCCTGGACCCGAGC
The DNA here is from genome assembly GCA_030412105.1 of Cyclura pinguis. Classification (NCBI taxonomy): domain Eukaryota; kingdom Metazoa; phylum Chordata; class Lepidosauria; order Squamata; family Iguanidae; genus Cyclura; species Cyclura pinguis. The sequence goes on from CM059599.1 coordinate 210,650,047, forward strand.
GTCGAGCCAAGAAGTCCGGTAAGTACCGAACCGGGGCGATTCCATTGCCACGTGCGGAAATGGCCTTTATTCCTGTTACACTAGGAAACCTGCATCTGGAAAAGTCATATACCTTGTTTCTTTCAGTCTTCCAGTTTCCTTGGAAAAGTTACTTTTCTGGACTTGTTATTGATGTTGTGTTCCTTCAAATCATGTCTGATTTATGATGACCCTAAGGCGAAACTATCATAGAGTTTTCTTGGCAAGATTTGTTCAGGGGGGGTTTGCTATTGCCATCCTCTGAGGCTGAGAGAGTGTGACTTACCCAAGGTCACCAAGTGGGTCTCTGTGGCTGACTGGGAATTTGAACCCTGGCCTACCGCTTGCAATACCTCGATCTTGGCATGAAGCCGGGCATTTTCTTTCTCGGTTTCAGTTAGCTTCCCTCGGGTCTCTACAAGGGCACTACTAGTGTCTCTGGCTGTAAGCCAAAGTCCCCAAGTGGCCAAAGCATCCTTAGACGGCCCGAATGGGTTCTTTGATTTCCGTGCCAGGGTGTATGCTTCATGGAGTGTGGCAAAGGGATCGGCTGTCTGGAAGATGGAGTCCTTCCAGGGGCATTTCCCCTTACTCAACACCCACCTCTCAAGCTTTCCTCGGACCTCTTCCTCCAGCATGAGGTCCTTGATAGTGACCTTACTATTGCTACCCTGTGTACTGGGGGTCCCAGGAGGGACACCAAAATGTGCTCAACTAAAGGTGGGGAAAATCAGCTCAGAGCACTGCTTAGCGTTACGAGAGGCAGGGTAACTTAGCGAGATCTTGAACCCTATGTCTATGAGGTCAGGTTGAGTCAAGGAGCACACAGAAGTTGAAGCAATAAATGATGTTTTATTAAAAACACAAGCAAAACAGTGTATGCGACACACTCACACAAGATAACTAGAGAAAATAAAGGTTTGAGTGGTATAGAGGGATTTTTAGAGGGGTTGCTGGTTTGGGTGATACTTCACCTGTCCTGACAACCGGAAAAATAGAGAGCGAGGCTGGGGTGCAATGTAGCTCAGCACGTGGAGCTGAGGGGAGGCTCGCCAAGCAAAGCAGCAGCAAGGCGGGATGAAACTCGGGATGAAACTCGAGGAAATTAGTTCAGAGCACAAGTTGGCCAAACGAGAGGCAGGGTAACTTAGCAGGATCTTACAACCCAGTGTCTACGGGGTCAGGCCCAGTCAAGAAGCAAACCGGTTGGAAAATAATGAATAGTCTTTATTAAATACAGGCACACAATGTATGCAACACAAACACACAGATACCTAAGGAAGATAAAGGTGTGAGTAAGATAGCGGGAATTTTAGAGGGATAGTTGATTCGGGTGATACGAAACCTGTCCTGAAGTCCGGGAGAAAATGGAGAGCGAAGCTGGGGTTCGATGTATCTCAGCACGTGGAGCTGAGGGGAAGCTTGCCAAGCAAAGCGGCAGCAAGGCGGTCTGGAACTTGGGAGTGATCCGAGGAAGGTTTCGGAATCAGGAGTTTTTATAAGGAGAATTGTGACCGCAGGCTAGGTCGGACTTAGGGGAAAACAATAGATTTGCAGTAGGAGACAAAGCCTCCGAAAGGTCAGAATTTGAATGATTGAATTAGAGCCGAATTTATCAATAGAGTAGCTGGTATGCAAACGTGGAATACTTGAGCGTTGTATAGTCAGATCATCAAACTGCCAGCACTGGGCAGGGGATCTTTTTAGAGTTGCTTGCATACCTAATGGAGGTACTTGCCTTGAGGTCTCCTAAAGCGGCGAGTCGGCTGTTTTCTGGCCTGCCTGTATTGTCTAGGAATATTACAGCGATTATCGGCTGAGCCTGTATGCGTGCTTTTCCGGGGGCCTCGCAAGCACGTGGAAGGGATATGTGAAGCCTAATTAGTGATATCAAATGATATCTTTTATATCCCCAAAGCTCGAGCTAGCCAGGGCAGTAACACTGTTTGGAGGATTGTGTAAATTTATACATAGAGAATATGCACGATGGCATAGCAGATTTCTCCAACTGAAATATACTGGCTGGGGATGATGGGAATTGTAGTCCAACACATGGGTGGGGGACATAGGTTGGGAGAATCCTACTGCAGAGGATAGTTCCCAAGCAGTGTGATTCTTTGGTTTCATCCTCAGATTGCTAGTCTTAGCAAACGAAGCACAAGGAAATAGAAACAGAGATAAAAACACCTTGTACTAGATTAGATTGTTTGTCCTCTGACCATCTGTACTTTCAGATAAGGGTCTTTGTCATCACGAGATAAATGATCCATTTAACTGGAAGTATCACAAATTGAATCTTTTACCTTCTGCATGCAAAAGATGTACTCTAATAGTGAACAATTTTCACAAAGGTTATGAGATGGGTAGAAGTGAAGATGATATACACTCTTTGTAAAGTTAAATTCATAGGAAAATACTGTACAAATTTTGGATCCAGTTATGCTGATGACACAGTATTCTGATCAAAGGAACTATGCTCAGTTTGTAACTGAATAGTAAGGAGTGGAAGATGGCAAATGTAACAGATATGTGGAATTTTAGTTTTCTCGGTGCTTTGGGATACAACTACCACAGTCATTTATACTTGGTCTTGCAAGGTGGTAGAGGCTGTAGGTCAAAATGCTGGGAGAGCCAAAAAATTCCCTATACCTGTTAAAGGGCATTTCTAGACCGATCCAAAGAAGTATGACTTCCCGCAGTATAGCTCTTTGGGTTTTGCTGATTTCTGCTTCCTCTGTGTCCATTCATTTCATTCTTTATGGGGACTATTTGTAGTAGTTTCTTGGGTCTGCACTGATGCCCTTCCAAAAGCAGGGGCATAATTTGCTGAGGTGGTCCTATGGTTTGAAGAGCAAATTTTCTTTTTTAATTTTTTTCTTATAGTGTTAATAGCACTGTAATTTTTAAAAAAAGGAATGGAAAGGAAAAGAAGAGAGAGAAGAGAAGAGAAGACTAGACTGTTTTAACCTCAATATGTCTTGCAATTAAGAAAGACATCTTGAGGGTGGGAATAAAAAGTTGCAGCTCATACTGGGAATTGCCAGAAGATAGTCTGGGACAACAGAAATCATTTTTGATATTTTAAAAAGAAAATCCAAAAAATTGCAGCAACAAATACTACAACCTCTCAACACATTTTGTCCAGTCTGGCAGAGTAGAAAGAACATTCTATCAGTAGTAATTACATACTGCAAAAGTGAGACAACAAGACAGGCATGGGGTAAGAAGCATAGCAGAACAGCGTTTAAATATTTTAAGATAGTTGCCATGAGTCAGAGTCATCCTGAAGGCACACAACAACAAAAGTGGCCAGTCCAGTGGTGGTGTACCGACTGTAGAGAAAGCAACTTTTGTTTTAGAATTATGGTTTGAGAAACAAAGCATCATGTGGCCAAACAGAACACTCAGTAAATGGAACTACAGGAGAAGAAAGGAAATGGAACCATTAAATTCAGAAGTATTAAAACATCAGATCAGACAACCCATTGGGACTGGAGTCTTCAAAGGTGGCTAAGAAATGCATTAAACAGAACAAATCGAGTTAAATAACAGCCTGTACACAAAATAGAATGTCACAGAAAGAAAACTCTCTTAAATATTTAATATACAGTTAGCCGAACACTTAAGGAGGCTGAAGGGAGCAGGAAGTACTGAAGTGTCTATTACATAGTTGTTAGAAATTTGGGGAGCACAAAATAGGGGAAAATTAATTTTCACAGGTATGAATTCTTCATAATTTCTCTCACTCTTTCATAAATGAAAGTATTAAAAGGAACTGGACAACTGCCAGTAGAAGGCATGCTTTGCACTGTACAGAGCTATGAGAGAAATTAAAGCTGTTGGAATTTCATGAAAAGCTTTGAAAAGCACAACTGTACTTATGTACTATGTACTTATTACATTATTAGTTAAAGAGGGACAAATAGGTAGAACCTTATAGCCATTTAATTTTTTTTTCTCCCAAAAAATGCTACCTCAAAGGCCTGCTGCTTTTGAAAATGAGGTAGGGTGGGGACACATAAGGCATTTATTAACTTTTTCAGCTCAGCTTCCAATCAAAATACTATAAATCATATTCTCTGCACCTTCTGATGGGAAAAAAGTATGTAATTCATGGCTGCAATGTATTTTTCTTCACGGTAAGCATAAACCTATACATAATTATTCAGAATTAAATCCTGTTGCATATGATGGTACTTACTCCCTCAAAACTGATAAAACCAATGTGGGATGAGTAAGTGTTTCATTTCTGATAAGAAACAAAATTCATAAACTTTTTCATAGGATAGAAAGAATTTGAGATATTTTTTAAAGAAAAATTCTAGTCTGAGCAAATCAGAAATGGACAGGTAGGTCCATCCAGGCCCTGAAATTTAAGTGTTTAACGCTTTAAACTTTGGGTTTGTATTCTTATGTATTCAACCATTTTTGTACACAGTACTCAGTTATGGTCACAATCGCTTGATTTCTGGCAGGTTCATCTTTAACTTTTATATGACAGGAACAGGTTGCTTCATGTGCTCTAGTATCTCAGTGGTATCTATTGAAATTGGTGGATGCAGATTGGGAAAATTTCATTCCAGTTCGTGTTCAAAATTTGACCAGTTCTTCGCATCTGTGATTGAGAGAACAGCTTTAACAACCTGAGCGCAGGAGGAGGCAAAACTGACATCTCCCTCCTGTAAAACAAAGGGCCCTCTGTCAAGCATGCCTAGTCAAGGGAAACATGTTGATGTGAGCTTTACTGCTATCTTAACTGTTCCCTTGGCAGCGTTGGGAGGCAGCAAGCCTCATGATGGCTCCAACTGGCCAGGTGTTTTGAGATCTGGAGGGGATCCAAGTCTTGTAAATTCAGATGAACCTATGAGATTTGGAATCTTGCAATAAGACTCCATCTTGCAAGAGCTTCCAGGCTATATATCGGCCTGCATACTGCGTACCAGCCTAAACCAAATACACATGTGCACGCGCGCACACACATGCACACTAGCCAAAAGAGCCTGTCACTACAGAGGGCGTAATATATAATAAGCCATTCCACTGGCTTTATTTAATGTCACTCAAAGTAGTGGTCCCTGGACAGGAACCAATGGCAGAGAGTTTTTGGAAAGAAACAGTTCCCATTAAGGGGCAAAAATTGGTACCAGTCTGTGATGCATTCCAAAAAAAATAAATAAAAAAATAAAAAAAATTACTGATCCTCCACAGGAGGCATACAGAGAATCACTGATCTAATTATTCTTTTCTGTATGAACTTAGCAGGACTGGAGAACATGTCAACCTCTAGATATCAGTTGATCATGCTGACTGGGGCTGATAGGAATTGGAGTTGAGGTCCTTAAATGAATCCCATTCCTAACTTAATGAGTCAAGATGTTAACTGAGCAATGGCATAATGCAAGAATTAACACATTTTGGATTTTTTTTAATGGGAGTGTAGACAAAACATTTATCAGCTGCAATGCATTTGTAGTGACCACTGACACTGGGAGAGAAGAGATCTCAGTAATGCTAGCGTATTTTGTGGTGTTCAGCACTGCAGGGGGAAAAAATTCAAATTATTCAAACAAGACTCCAGTCAGGGATCGGAAATGTGTAGCTTTCCACATGTTGTTGAACTGCGACTCCCATCGCTTCTAGTTAGTGTAGGCAATGTTGACTGATGGTTAGAGTTACAGTCCAACAACAATTGCAGGTCACACATTTCCCATTCCTGCTTTAGCACATAACCAAGTGGCAAGCAGAAAAATAATTCTCATGTTTCTATCTTAAGCCATGTTCTAGTGGAGTAGTTCCAAATACCCACTGAAATTTATCTGCAGAAAACAAACACAGTGTAAATAGCTGGTGGGTTTGAGTTCAGGGAAGTTCCAGTAAGAATATTTTCTTAGTACAGCAAACATTACTGTTTAGATGCTTTCCGAGATTACGGTGTGCCCACATGGGGATTTGCCCTGGTTTGGACATTCTTTCTTCATGCAAAATTATACATGGATAAAAAAACCACATATTCTTCAAAAAAATGACTTGCGGCTTTCTTAAGTATTAGAAAGAATTAGTTCTCAACAAATCCTGGTTGGAATACTTTAAAGCTGTGTGTAAATCTCCTTGGCAATTACAACTGGATGTGGGCACATTCCCATTTTGAGGGCAAAACTGAGAGCATGTGCCATTTCAGTCATGTGCCATTTCAGGTGACTATTTACTTCTCTTTTAGAGAGGGGGGGAGAGAGAGAGAGAGAAAGAGAGAGAGAGGCGGGGGGAGCATACATGCCCCCCCCCCACTTAGTACTTATACTAACAAAAGACCTGGCTTCAGCAGTTGAGAGAGAGCCTTTGGAATTCCCAGCCAGGGAGCTTTATTGGTTCTTCTGATCAATCTCAGAATTGCATAGAATGTTGCCATGGCAGTTAAAGTGGAATCATAATGCTATAACTGTGTAGTGTGAAAGGGCCCCTTTTTTAACACTCACAATTTATTAAGGAAAAGGAATAAATAGTGGAGGAGCAACATGCTGACAAGATATATGAATAAGAGGTGGAACTTGAGAGTTATTGTTTGCCTAAATCAAGAGGGAGAGACATAAAGCTCTACAAATGTTGAATTGTGGCTGCCAGCATTCCTCAAAACTGATTATGGTGACTTCGTGTCTGTGTGTGCCATTTTTGACAACCTTCTTGGTGTAAGAATGATAAAAAATTTAGTGAATATCACACAAGCAAAGAGTTCCAAAGACAAAGCAATGCCAAAAAGAGAACAAACTAAAATGATGAGACAGATATTGCTATAGATATACAGAGTTGTATCCAATGGGAGCTTTGCCTTTTTGAAAAATTACTCTGCTTGAACAAGTCAGGGGCACCCTTAAGAGCACAAGAAGTCTTGTAAAATAAGGTAAAAGGCCCATATAATCCATCATCCTCTGTCTCATTTTGGACAAGTGCCCAATGCCTGGAGGAAATCCTCAAGCAAGACACGAAGACCATCATCTCCCTCCACTATTTATCTTCCAGGAGTGCTATTATATTCAGGGAGATGCTACCTCTGATCCTGGAGGTACTATGTAGACATCCTGATTAGTTGCCATGGATAATAAATCTTTTCTCCCTGGATTTGCTTCATTTCCCATTAAAGCCAGCTAAATTGCTGGCCATTACCACAGCAAAAAATTTGCTGTTTAGGACCTTTACATTGTGTCACATTTAATTTTAGTGGTTTCCCCACCTTCAGGAACACTTTTTTCAGAGTGGGTGCAAAGCCAAGTAAGTGAAAATTGAATGCCTCAACTTGGGCTACAGGAAATATTTTTCACTAAGGATGAGACCAGCACTTCTTAAGTACTCATTAAAATATTTTTGCTCTTGAGCTAGCATTAATATGGGTAGGTTTCTCTTTTAGTCATACTCAGATTCTCTAGCAGGGTGTAGCTTTTTCTGGTCACTCACCTACATCAGTACACTACTTTAAGAGTAGCTGGTAAAACAAAAACTCTGAACAGAACTTCCTGCCAGGAAACTGGACTATTACCTCTTGTAACCCCAGCCTCACTATCTTGTGACAGGGAAATAACGTTCAATAGCTCTTGCTGTCAGCAAAATACTCCATTCACACCCTTAAGATAAACATGGGGGTGAGGGGTTGAGAGAGATCGAAAGTTTTCTCTCTTACTTCTAGAAGGAAGTACCAGACCATTCTAGTTAAAAATGACATGTTCTTCACTTACTAGTTCCTTGAGACAATTGCCTTTAATCTTAACTAAACTGTAGCTGAACATTTTCTAAGACTTTATGAAGAGCTAATCAATAGAGAACTCCTTTCTTGTCACTCTTAAGGTAGACAGAAATATATTGTGACTACTGAAATAATTCTGTGAGGTCAAGATTTTAAAAACTGAGTCTTTTCTTTCAGAAGGATATGCCACAAGGCCACCATGCTTCAGAAAGCAAGCAGAGAAATGTTGCTCTGTTCCATCAGAGAAAATGATCAGATTGGGTAAAAAGGTAGCCTAGAAAAAGCTAGCTTTATACTTTCCTCACATCCTGAAGAGCCTAGATTTATACTTTGCTCATATACTGAAGAATGCTTTTCTTAAATAATGGTTTAAAAATTCTTTTCCTGCTTTATTCTTCACACATGATTAATAGGAATGCCAACCCAACTTCATGCCCATTCCTCCCAACAGCAGCATTCTTCTAATTTCTTCCAGTCCATTGGTGTGTGCATACAGTTTGAGGTCTGGGAATCTTAATCCACCTCTTGAGGTCTGGGAATCTTAATCCACCTCTTTACTATGCTTTCGTGTTATCCATTTGACACTTGTTTTTTTCCCCCTGACCAAATGAAGTCAGATAAATCTTCCGTTGCTTGAACTTCTTGTCTTTTGGTATGATAGGGAGCTTTGAAAGAGGAAGTTCAGTTTGGGTAAAATGTTCATTTTTACTGCAGAGGTTTTTCCAAGAAAAAATCATTTTAAATTATGCCATCTTTGAGTTTCATTTTTGATTTCTTTCAAAGTTTTCTTGTAGTTGTTACCAAATAAATCTAGATTTCTTTTTGTTATGAGAATATCCAGATATTTTACTTTTTTCCTGATTTAAAAATTAGTTTTATTAACTAATTCTCTCTTTTCATCTGCTGACATATTTCTGGTTATCTCTGATTTTTCTTTATTGATTCTAAAGCCTGCTACCTGTCCAAATTCTTTCCAAGTCTGCGTTAGTCTTTCTGCACTTGAAAGATATCATCCAATATTATCGAAAAGTAATCAGCAAAGGCTCTAATCTTAAAATTTTTGATTTTTTATATTGACTCTCTTTATCCTGTTATCCTCTGATGTCTTTTTATTGAGGATTTCAATAACTATCAGAAAAAGTAGCAATGATAACAGGCAACCTTGTCATATGCCCCTTTCTGTTTTAAAAGATTTAGTTTTTTCAGCATTAACTATAATTTGAGCCCATATATTACCTTAATCTAATTATGGAAGTGTGATCCAAGATTTGTTCAGTTGAGGATTTCAAGCATAAAGTGCTAGCCCATATTATCAAATGCTTTTTCCACATCTAAGAATATTAATCCCAGATTCTTATTTTTATGTTGTTCATAATATTCTACAATGCTTAATATAGTGCAAATATTATCTGTCAATAATCTCTTTGGTAGGAAACTGGCTTGACCATTATGAGTCCATTCCTTCAGAACTCTCTTTAATATTTCAGCAAGGATAGATGCAAAAATCTTATAGTCTTCTTTCGGAATTAAAGATACATTTGCATTACTCCCAGAGGGTGGTCTGTTCTCTTCTAATATTTGGTTGATTGTTTTCTGAAATGGATTAGTTAACTGATCTTCCAAAATTTGTAGTATAATGCTGTTAGACCATCTGGGCCAGGAGTTTCTCCCAATTTAGATTGTTTGCTTCGTAGACCTCCATTATTATTACCGCTTAAGTTCTTTTCTCTGTTCATCAGATATTTGTGGTCTATTTTGGGTTTCTAAGTACTCCTGTAATATGCTCAGGTTAATTTCTGTCTTGGGTTGCTCAGCATATAATTTTGTATAATATCTCTGGAATATCTGTTTTATTTTCTTTTGTTGTCTATGTATTTCGTTGCTTTATTTTATCTCTAAGATTAATTTCTTTTCTCTTTATCTCCTTAATTTATGCAACAGCCATTTTCCAAGTTTATTAGAATATTACAAGTGCTTTTGCTTGAACAATTTCATATTTTTCTCCATTTGAGACACTATCTAAATTGAGAGTTGTTTTTGAAGTATTTTAATCTCACTTCGAATTTTTAGCTAGATGAGAATTTCTTCAACTCTTCATTTTTTAAAAGATTTTTTCCAAAAATTGGTGCTCTTTTTCTCTTCAACTCTATTTCTTGTTCTGTAATTAGACCTCTAATGATGGCTTTGCTTGCTTCCCAAACTATGCTCATAGAAATACCCTTATTAATATTTTCTTCAAAGTATTGTTTCAGTTCCTTCCTTAATTTTGGTTACTGTTTTTTCTTCTGTTAAGGTAGTATCCTTTAATCTTCAATTAAATTCAGGTTTTACATTTTTCATGGTAAGTAGCAACAGATTGTGGTAGGAAGAAATTTTGGACAGTATCTCAGCTTTTTTAATCTTTTCAAGAAGCAGTTTGGATGTAAAGAACATATTGATTAGAGATCAGGACTTGTGTCTTTCAAAATAATGTATAAATTCTTTATTGTTAATGATTTTATATCTGCAGACTTCTGTTAGTGATTAATCTTTAACACGTTTCATAAAGTTCTTGGAAAGTTTCCCGTCGTCTTTTTTCACCCCTCTCTCTTCACAGATGCTCTCTCCTGGGATGGATACATTGCCACATTCCAATCTCCCATCAGCAAAACATTGTTATAATCATCATTCAATACTGTTTGAAAAAATCTACTGAAAAAGGTTGATTTATTCTCAATGGGTATGTAAACTTCCACCAATAATATTCTGAGATCTTGGATCACAATTTCTACTCCAGTAAAGTATCCATTACTATCCTGGATTATTATCTTGGTGGGGGTGATGGGATCCTTAACTGGAAGTAACCATGTTCTCCTGCAGTTTATTATACAGCAGAAAGGGGAAGCCATGTATCATCAGGCACATATTCTAGACTTTTAGAAAGCTAATTTCTGTAAACTTAAATACTGGGAGTGATCCCATGACTAAAAGAGAAAGGAGTTCATGATGGATGGGAGTTCAGGCACAATTTTAAACAATTCCAATGGGAGGGAAAATGGCATGTGTCTAAAGAATCTGGGATGGATTTCAAGGGAGCTAAGTTTTAGAAGGGACATGTACAAGAAATGGAGAAAGGGGGAAATCACCAAAGAGGAATTCAAACAAATAGCCAGCAAGTATGGGGAGAAAATCAGAAAAGCTAAAGCATAGACTGAGCTCAGGCATCCTAGAGAAGTTAAGAACAATAACAAAGGCTTTTTTTTTTTTTGGTTATGTCTATAGCATAAGGAAGAAGAAGGAAATGGTAGGGCCGCTAAGAGGAGAAGATGGAGAAGTGCTAATAGGGGACAGAGAAAAGGCAGAATTGTTCAATACCTTCTTTGCCTCAGTCTTCTCCCAAAAGGAAACAGTGCTTTACCTGGGGAAAATGGAGCACATGAAGTGGTAGGGGAAATGCAGCACAGAGGTAATAAAGAGGTAGTACAGGAATACCTGGCTACTCTAAATGAGTTCAAGATGAACTACATTGAAGGGTATTAAAAGAACTGGCAGAAGTAATCTCAGAACCCCTGGCAATAATCTTTGGGAATACCTGGAGAACAGGAGAAATCCCGGAAGACTGGAGGAGGGCAAATTTTGTCCCCATCTTCAAAAACAGGAAAAAAGGGATCAAAAAAATTACCATCCAGTCAGTTTAGCATCAACTTTGGGAAAGATTCTAGAGCAGATCATTAAAGAGGGAGTTTGTAAGCACTTAGAAAGGAATGCCGTGCTCCCTAATAGTCAACATGGGTTTCTCAAAAACAAATAATGCCAAACTAATCTTATCTCTATTTCTCTCTCTCTCTCTCTCCTTCTCTCTCTCTCTCTCCCTTTTTTTAATAGTGTTACTACCTACAAGGGAAGTGATAGTATCACTCTATTCTGCTTTGGTCAAAGCCCACTTGGAATACTGTGGACACTACAGTTCAGAAAGGATATTGCCAAACTGGAATGTGTCCAGAGTAGGGCAACGAAAATGGTAGCAGGCCTGGAAACCACGACCTATGAGGAGCAGCCGGATATGTTTAGCCTGGAGAAAAGAAGATTAAGAGATGACATGATAGCTATGCTTTAAATATTTGAAAGGATGTCATGTGGAGGATGGAGCAAGCCTGTTTTCTGCTGCTCCAGAGATTAGGACATGGAGCAATGGCTTCAAACTTCAGGAAAAGAGATTCTATCTAAACATTACAAAGAATTTCCTGATGGTAAAAGCAGTTCAACAATGGAATATACTGCCTTGGAGTGTGGCAGAGTCTCCTTTTTTGGACATTTTAAAATAGAGCTGGATGGCCATCTCTTGGGAATGCTTTAATGGTGTATTCCTGCATGGCAGTAGTTTGGACTCGATGATCCTTGTGGTCTCTTCCAACTCTGTGATCTGTGATTCTATGATTTCTTTCACCAAGAATCTCTTATTCACATATATAACCAGACCACTTTTTTCCTCCTATCCACTGATGCAAATTGTTCTCCTAACCTAGGGTTCTTTAAATATTTTAAGTCTTTTTCTCTTTCGTGGTTTCCTGAGGGCGAATCAGTTCCCAGTGCTTCCCAATATCCCAATACATGTTATTGTCATGTGCCTTCAAATTGTTTCTGACTTACGGTGACCCTAAGGTGCACTTATCATGGGGTTTTCTGGGGGCTGAGGGTGTGATGCACCCAAGGTCACCCAGTGGATTTCCATGGCTGATCAGGGAACTGAACTCTGGTCTCGAAGGTCGCAGTCCAAAGCTGAAACCACTGTACCACTCTGCCCTTTATCTCATGTAATCTATAAGGATGATGACAGAGCTAGATTTTAGAATGGGGAAAGCCATTAGCAGTGATGTAGCTATTTACGGGGAGGTGGATTTGCTAACCGAGAAACTTATATATGCTTAATATGGAAAAAATATCTTGTCTGTAAGATCAATGCATGGTTTGTTAGATTTGATCCAATATACATCTGTTCTGAAGTCACAGAAAGTTCAACAGGTCCTACTCTCAGTTGTTACCAGGCTGTATACCTTGACAGTTTGATGTGGTTTAATTGGGAAAATATATTAATTGGCATAAATATAAATATGTCCTGCTATGGCTGTATGGCCAGGCTGGATAAGAGGAAAAAGCTGGCAAAATACGTGCATTGCAAATTAGGTCAGAAGAAACCTCCAGGAGTAGTCAGGAAATCACTAGGAAACTCCTGAGATAATGGGCTTACAGCTAGCCTTAACAGCTCAACCTTTTAGACTATAGTGTCTGGAAAATTCCCACAAGATAGCTGGTTGTCTTAACTTCTTTTCCTCTGACCAAACATCTCCGTTGTCCTTAAACCTGTCCAACAAGCACCAAACTATCAGGATGACCATTAGCCCTTTGTCACCCAGCTCTAAGGCCATCAGTCCATTCCAGACCTCATTGTCTACTCTGCGAACTCCATTGTTTACTTGGCTGGAGAATCATTAACACCTTAGCCCTTCGGGCAGAAACAGGGTATTTAAACCTCAGTTTTTGGCCAGTCAACTTGCAGTACACCGATTGCTGGTTGCCACTCTGTTGCTCCAATTTCTGATTCTATACTGCGTCTAAGCCATATTGCTGCCTTTGTTGCTCTTCTGGATTGGTAAATATCACCCACTTCACCCTGAAATCTCACTATCTCACAACTTTCCTCCTTTTTCCTTCAGTTAGCCTTGTGTGAGTGCATGACTGCTTGGATCTTGTGTGTGTGATTGGAATTCCTCCAATAAAACACAATGAAGCTTACTTTTGGATCTCTGACAGGTTTTTCACTGCAGAAGCACTGGTAAATATAGGTGTAAAAGATCTCATTAGGTTACCTCCTACTTACAGGCTTCCTGTTTTGAGCTTATTTCCCCCACTGTCTCATAGAGGTACTGGCATCATGGGTGGACCCCTGAGTCACCCATATTCTGGGGTAACATAGTTAAATATGTATAGAGTTGCAGCCTCTATAACATTTTGTGAAGAAAGGAAAAACCTTCTTATAAAGAGTTAACAAAGGGTGGAGTGTGCCAGAAAAACAAGTGGATAATGACAGTCATTCTGTAATTATCTCAAAACACAGCAGACACTACCTTCTACTATTTCATTTGCAGAACTTGTTAGACATTGCAAATCTGTTAGCATCATAGCATTGTCTTATCATTGTAATTGTTCCTGTCAATGAGAGAGCTTGACTAGACCATAGAACTTGAACACTGAAAAACAGATGAAGTAACCTCATATATTCAATCTGTTTTATTGCTTTGTGATGCAAAATGGACAAGCCCTAGCTGTTCATTCCTTCCAGTGAGAGAGAACTGATTGGTTAATAATATGTTGGCGAAAGAGAAATCTGGAGAGCTGCAGTTTGTTTACCCAGAACACATGTCAAAAATTGTAGCATAGGTAGTGGTTCTTTTGGATTAGATGCAAACGGTATTTGAGTGGAGCAGCTAGAGATGAACTTTTCATCACAAATAGGTGTAGCTAAATTTTGAACCAACTATGGCACAATCGTAGGCATGTCTATCCAAAGGTAAGCCCCACTGAGTTTATTGAGCCTTAAGTTTGGGTGTGCGTACAATTGCCACTGGGGCCCTTTCACAATAAACAATTATAGCACTATGATTCCAGGTTAACTGCCAAGGCTCCACCCTATGGAATCCTGTAATTGGTACTTTAGGGAGGCACCTTTAGACTTCTCAGCCAGATAATTTTCCTCTGTTACCTCTAACCAAACTGCCAATCTCAGGATTCCACAGGACGCAGCCATGGCAGTTCAAGTGAAGTCATAGTGCTATAATATGAAAGAGCCCTGGTCTACCACTGAACTTGCTTAAACCAAAGGCCTGGATCTTGGTCTTCTCCTGCGGCTAACCAAAGGGAACTAGGCATTTAGAGGAGAAAAACAGGTGGACTGAGAGCAGAGGGGTGTTATCTTATGTGCCACTTCTTCTCTGCTGTCCCTTCTAGCAGCTTTCCCCACAACAGGACCTTGAGCTGTTTTAATTGCAGATTTTAATTGCATAAAATATTATGGCACATCACCTGCTCTGAACACTTCAGCTAGAACATGGGTGGGAATTGTGTGGGCCTTCTAGACGTTGAACTATACATTCCATAATCTTGAATCACTGGGTTAGCTGGCTAGGGTTGACGGGAGTTGCAGTCCAACATCTAGAAAGCTACCTCTTCCTTGATTATATTGATTATATTAAATTGATTATATTGATCATATTAATCAGATGATGAATCGAATATATTTAAGGAATTAAATGATTTAATTGGAAGTGTAATATATAAGGAAATAGATAATTAGTAAAGGAAAAGGTGAATTAGTTTAAGAAAGAGTATATTTATAGTTACATATAGACATATATTTTGGGAAATAGTCATTGTAGACATATAAAATTTGTTAATATTTATTAATTTATACTTTATAGATCTTATATATTTATTAAACTAAGATATTGATGAACATTAGGAAATTGAGGAAATAGCAGAATTGTAGAACAAAACAGATAAATATTGGAATATTGGTAGTTAAACGCAGATTGAAGATTGTAGATTGAAGAATAAGTATAGTCCTATAGATCTATAAGATAGAAATCTGTAAGTATATTGAGATATCAGTGATGGGTTTGAGATAGGAAAGCATTATAAATATAAGAGAGGTAAGAAACTAAAATAGAGAAGAAAGAACAGAGAATAAGAGGGTGAAGAAGACCAGGAAGAGAAAAAGGAAATAAGATAAGGGAAGGAGAAAAGAAAGAAGCTAAAGGCAGAGAGAATAATAAGAGCAAGAATTCAAAGTAGACGAAAACAAGGAATATAAAATAGGAAGATATGGCATCAGGACAAAAGAAGACAGTCCAGTTGCAACTACAAATCCAAATCCAAACACAAGAGAGAAGACCATCATTCGAAGGTAAAGCAGTAGATCCCAATATCAGATTTCTTGTGGAGGAAATTCAAAAACTGATAAGTGAAATAAAAGAAGAATTAAAAGAGACACGAATAGAAATGAAACAAGATTTCAAAAGAGAAATGGAAAATATGAGTACGAATTTGAGAAAATTAACTCAAGATATAGTAATTATAGATAAAAAAGTAGGGGCACTCAAAGAGAAGACTCAAGAAATAGAAGAAGAAACAATGAATATAAGGAAAGATCAACAAAAAGATAGACATTAATGAAATTAGAATTAAGAAGTAGAAATAAATGTTTGAAAAACAGAGGATTACCGGAACAACAAGGAGAAAATTTATATGAGAACGTAACTGAAATGCTAGCAACATTCCTAGGACAAAGAATTGGAAAATTTGAATTGGAAATAAACTGTTTCTTGTGTACTCACCAATTGCAAGAAAGAAACAATTACAGCGTGACATAGTTGTTTACTTTACAAGAGAAAAGATGAAAGATTTGATACTAGAACAAAGTTGCCAAAATAAATTGGTAATAAATGACTCTGAGATTCGAATATTTAAAGATATTCTGGCACCAATTCTAAGGCAAAGACAAGAATACTCCATCTTAACAAGACAACTACAAAGGTTAAGATGGGAATATAGATATAGATGGGAATTTCCAGAAGGGATTTTTTTCTACTTTAAAGAGAAAACGTATAAGATATCTTCAATAGAACAAGCTAAAGAATTTTGTAGGAAACTTTTTCAAGAAGATAGTTCAAAAAGAGAAGAAGAAAAAAGGAAAGATAAGGTTATAAAGAATAGTAAATACAAGACAGGAACTTTTACTCAAGAAGCGGAAGATCAAAAACAAGACCAAGAACAAGAAAGGGAAAAAATCATGAACCTTTCAGACCAAGAAGAGCAATTACAAAGAAGAACAGAGGAATTACTAACAGACGTTACTGATTAAGAACAAGAACAATCAAAAAGGAAAAAAAAAGAAACAAAAAAATAAATTAAAAGAAAATATAAAAAAAGATGAAGATAATTTCTTGGAACATACGGGGGATAAATTCCCAGCTTAAAAGGAGGCAAGTATTCCATCACTTAGAAAGAACTAATGCAGAAATAATTTGCCTCCAAGAAACCCATATAAGTGCAAAAGATGAGAAATATTTGAAGAATAAAAAACTTGGAGAATGTTTCACTGCCCTTTATGAGAAAAAGAAAAGGGGGTAGCGATATACGTGAAAAAAAAGATCCCAGCAAAACAGATTTTCAAAGACCAAGAGGGAAGGATTAACGGCATAGAAATTATGATTAATAACTCAAAAATATTATTTATTGGGATCTACACTCCAAACGAGAATAAAGAAAATTTTTATAAAGAACTGAATGAAAGAATTCAAGAATATGAATATGATAACTTGATTTTGGCGGGTGATTGGAACAGGGTATTAGATATAAAGAAAGATAAACAAATAGCAAAACTGACCAAAAAGAAATTACAAGGGAAATTACCAAAAACCTTCTTTGAAATGATGGAGGAGCAAACCTTAACAGATTCTTGGAGATCTCTGCACTTGATGGATAAAAACTATACCTTCTTTTCAGATGTTCATCAATCATCATTGAGGATAGACATGATACTAGTATCAAAGAACTTACATAAAGAGGTGAAGAAAGCTGAAATCCTTCCAGAATTGACATCTGACTATAATCCAGTAATTATAACCCTTAGAGAACAAAAAAAAAAGGAGATTAAACGATAATCTTTTAAAAGATGAAGAAATCGTACAAAAAGCAAAAGAAACTTTGAAAAACTTCCTCCAGGAGAATATAAAAGAAGACACGAAGATGCATATAGTATGGGGCACAGGCAAAGCTGTTATGGGAGGCTTCGTCCTTCAACAACAATATTTGCAAAAAAAAAAGAAAAAAGAAGAAAAGATTCAGAAGCTAATGAGGGAGTTGCAAGAGAAACCAGAAGAACTGAAGGGAGACTTGGATAAGAAGAAGATAAATTACAAGATTAAAATAATTCAAAAGGAATTGTCCCAACTGACAACAAAAGAGATAGAAAAAACCTGAAGTATTTGAGACTTAATCATTTTGAACAGGTTGAACAGGCTAATAAAGCTGGAAAATGGCTGGTGCACAAACTGAAGAAAAGGAAGGAAAAAAAATCTAATCATAGAGATAAAAGAAGGGAAAAAAATTCATACTGACCAAGAAAAGATAAAATGAATTTTTTAAATATTATTCAAATTTATTTCAAGAAACAAAGTGAACTTCTTCACAAAAACAAAGGATTGAAACATTTTTAAAGAAACAGAATATAAGTAAAATTAAGGAAAAACATTGCATACAGTTAAATTCCCCAATAATACTCAACAAAATAATTGACGCTATAAAAGACTTGAAGGAAGGAAAATCCCCAGGCCCAGATGGCTTTACAGCAACTTATTATAAAAAGTTTTAAGATGAATTGGCACTTCCTTATTTCCAGATGATAAAGACAATTACAACACAAGGGAAACCAGGAACCTGGGGGGATTCAATTATAACTTTAATACCTAAAGAAGGAAAAGATCTTAAAGATGTAAAAAACTACAGACCAATTTCTTTACTAAATAATGATTATAAGATTTTTACAACAATACTAACGAAAAGATTGAAAAAAATTCTACAAGAATATATCCACGAAGACCAAGCAGGGTTTTTACCTGGGCGAAACATGAAACAAAATGTAAAGTAGTGTTAAACTGTATAGAATACTGCAAAAAGAATCCAGGGAAAAAATTTGCAATGGTATTTTTAGATGCCAAAAAAGTGTTCAACAATATATCCTGGAAATTTATGGAAAAAATGTTAGAAGAATTTGGCTACGGAGAAAAATTTAAAAAGTGGATGGAGACCATTTATCAAGATCAAAAAGCGAAATTGACAGTTAACGGGGAATGAACAAAACAATTTGAAATATCGAGAGGGGTGAGACAAGGTTGCCCACTTTCCCCTTTATTCTTCATCATGTCATTGGAGATACTGAATAATAAAATTCAAGAAGACGACCAAATAAGAGGAGTTAAAATAAAGAAGAACAAACAAAAAATCAAAGCATTTGCAGATGACATGGTATTACTTTTAGAAGAACCAAAGCAATTCTTGAAAAATATGATCAAGTAGCAGGTCTTAAAGTGAATAAAGATAAATCGACAATATTGACAATGAATCTGTCAAAAAAAGAGGATGAAGAACTTAAATCGATATCAGGTTTTAACGTGGAAAAAAAAAGGTAAAGTACCCAGGAATTTATGTAATGAAGAAAAATTCAGAATTATAAGATAACAATTACCAGAAAAAATGGAACCAAATAAAAACAGATTTACAGAAATGAAATAAATTTAATCTTTCGCTATTGGGACGGATTAACAGAATAAAGATGACAGTAATTCCCAAACTTATGTTTCTATTTCAAAATATTCCAATAATAAACAATGATAAACCCTTCACAATCTGGAATAAAGAATTAACAAAATTTATCTGGGCAGGAAGAAAGCCGAGAATAAAACTGAAATCGTTACAAGACAGTAAGGAACTAGGTGGTTTTGGATTATCCCATCTGAAGGTCTACTATCAAGCTTGCTGTTTGGATTGGATTAGAGAATGGATAGACTTCAAAAATAATAAACTATTGGACTTAGAAGGTTATAATATAAGATTCAGTTGGCATGGCTATCTCTGCTATTGAAAAACAAAAGTAAATAGAGATTTTAAAGATCATTATCTTAGAAGATCCCTCATAAGTGTATGGCAAACTGTTAATAAGAAATTCTGTAACAAGTTACCAACTTGGGCGTCACCACACGAAGCTTTTAAAATAACTGAAACAATAACAGAAGAATTGCTAAGATATAAAGATTTGATTAAATGGGAAGGAAAAAAACCAGTGATGAGAACCAGAGAAGAATTAAGTGCTCAAAATTACAAGTTAAACTGGTTTCCATACAGACAACTAAAAGAAAGATTTTCAATTGATAATAAATTTGTGGGATTTGAAGAAAAAGAGAATAAGTTAGACGGAATTCTGCTGGGAGACCAAACTAAAAGAATTTCTAAATTATACAAAGAGCTATTAATGAGAGAATTAGAACCAGAACAGATCAAAGAACCTATGATAAAGTGGACACAAAACATTGGATATAATATAGAATTGGCTAAATGGGAGAAAATATGGACTAAAGACATAAAATTTACATTGTGCTTAAATCTGAGAGAAAATTTTTACAAAATGATGTATCGTTGGTACATGACACCACAAAAGTTGAAGAAGATAACTCATACAGGAAATGGACAATGGTGGAAATGCGGGAAAGTGATTGGAACATATCACCATATGTGGTGGTCATGTCAAATAGCAAGGAAATATTGGAAGGGAATACATGATTTAGTTACAAGGATTCTGAATATAAAATATGAAATGTCTCCAGAAATATACGTGTTGAATATAATTGGACATGAAAGTTTGAGAACAAAAAAGAAAGTCATACTTTACTTGGTCATAGCAGCAAGGTTATGTTATGCACAAGGTTGGAAAAGAAAAGAAGCACCCTCAATAGAAGAATGGAAACTAAAAATGTCAGACCTATTGGAAATGGAGAAGTTGTCAAACTCGATGAAAGGAGCATCAAACCAACAGTTCGAAAGGAATTGGAAGCTGGTTACAGAATGGGTAAAAGGAAGGTAATTATAGGAATAGGATAGATAATAAGATAAGTGTGATCTAGTAGCTGTGGATTAAGAGGGGGAGAAACAGAAAATTTATAAGAGGGCATCAGAGAAAGTGTACTAGATAATTAACAATAGCAAATATATAAGTAGCTAAGAAATTTTTTTGGTTTTAAGAAATTTAAACGTTCAACAATATAATCTAGATACACAGCAATAAAAAGATAATACATAAATTGTAGGTTCGGCCGAAACATTGGAAAACAGGTAGACTTGAAGAAAGCGCAGAAAAAAGGATAGTAGGTAGGGGGAAGGGGAGGGGAAGGAGGGTGGGAAGAGAGGAAATTGGGAGAGAAGTAATATCGAGACAAACATTAAAGGGGGGGAGGGATATGGGAGAGAAAGTGATAGACGTTTTAAAATATATATTCGAAAAGATTTAAATGTCAATAATTGCAGTAACTATATGTAGGAATGTATGTAGGAATCTGTATATTATTGATAAAGAAATTAATTGTGTAAACAATGTATGAATGAGATTTATGAGATTTATGTTTGGAATTATGTTGTAATCAAAAATATTTTTTTTTAAAAAAGAAAGCAACCTCTTCCTCACCATTTGTCTAAAGTGCATAATGTATTTAAGAGAAACATACTTAGTGGAACAAAAGCAATTTCCACACTAGACTGTTACAGCGCTGTGATTCCACTTTCAACATCCTATGGAATCCTGGGGTTTGCAGTTTCGGGAGGGGCCGGCTGGCCCCTCCCGAAACTGCAAACCCCAGGATTCCATAGGATGTTGAAAGTGGAATCATAGCATTATAACAGGCTTGTGCGGAAATGGCCAAAGTAGTATCTACTACTTACTATAGTTATTTTCAACATAAATGCATGGAACAAAGTCTGCCATGAAGGGGGAATGATTACAAGCTTGACCTATTTCCACAGTGAAGTCACTGAAAATTATAAGATACACATGTCTTGACAAGGTAGTATTTCTATTTTTTTTTAAAAAAAAACGGTTTCAGCCATCAGTTTAATTGAGCAGCTGTTTAAAAACATATGCTCCTTTGACTGAAAAAATAATAGTGCAACCATTGTACATGGCACTTTACGAGTAAACAACAACAACAGTTTCCTGCCCTCAGACTTAACAATCTAATTAAGAGATGGCACAAAAGGAAAAGGGAGTGGCAGCGTGGAAGAGGATTAATTCCAGAAGATGCTGCCTTTTCTTCTCTGCCTCTCGGGCTGTAGCAGTGACAATTAGAATGGAGGGAGAATCTTCCACCAGCTTCTGGGGCTAGGCACAGTGGAGCCTGAAAGTGGCTACCTGAAATGCAGAAGACCTCTTGAGTCATGGCTTTTCTGGGATCCAAAATGTGAACCCATGTTCATTGTGGGATTTGTTTGAATAAGAGACATCACTTTCTATTGAGAATCAGTGTGGTGTAGCAGTTGCGGTATTGGCTCGGGACTTGAGAGATCCAGGTTCAAATCCCCACTGAGATGTGAAACTAGGTCAGTCACTGGCCATTTCCACACTGGATTATTACAGTGCTATTATTCTACTTTCAACATCCTATGAAATCCTGGGGTTTGCAGTTTAGAGAGGTGCCTTTGAGGCCCCTCCCTAGACTGCAAACACCAGGATTGCAGAGTATGTTGAAAGTGGAATAATAGCACTATAACAGTCTAGTGTGGAAATGGCCACCATCATGGATCCTTAAACTCATCATAGATGGTTGTGAGGACAGAGTGGTAGGGAGGAGAACCACACATACCACCTTGAGTTTATTGCAGGAGCAGCACAATATACATTTAATTAATAAATAATGCCAGACATTACTTTTGAACCTTGGCAACGCAGGACTGCTGTTTGAGAAACAAACGTTCTGAAAACTCAGTGCTCATTTGGGCACATGGAACAGGTTTGCCTTGTTCTTTGGATTCTGGTGATTTCACCTTCTCCTGTGATTAAGGCTGGTGGGAGGAAACCATAATGAATCTCCATTCATTTTATAGCCCAGATATTTCTACTTGATGTATCCTGCAAAAGGTGCTGTTAGGAGATAGAATGCCAGCCTAGTAAATTGACTACTTACTCAGGAAATAGACGTCAAAGCAGCTGTAACTGAAAGAGTACATGGAGTCAAAAGTCATTCATATCCAAGTTATGTCTGTTTAGACAACTGAGACACCAAAGTTCCAGTAGTGCTCTTCATTTGTTTCACAATGATTTCACTAATAATATTAGCTGAGAAGGGTTGGAGTATTGAGAGCCAGCCCGATAAATTTTACTACCTGTAGTAAAGCCAAAGATGGCACCTCTCCCATTTGATATATAAGAGCAACCAGACTGGAAACATTTTATTGTCCTCCCGAGCACATTGTCCTCCATAGCCTATAAAGGCAGGATACCAGGAGAAGGGACACAGGGCAAGCAAGTATTAAGAAGCATAAGCATGACCTTTTGTAATAAAGGTTGGCATTTGGAATTATACAAATACTATTCTTTGTCTTTTAGTGTAGTACTTAAGATATCCATGGGGATATTCCCAAAGCCGTTTCTCAGACTCCTCAGTTGTTTCCAGAATAGATAAATTGCTAGGCTGGTAAAAGACATGCGTTCATAGAGCAAAACGGAAGATGTCCAATGGGCACTAGAGATGTTGTATTTCTGAATGTAATGCAATAGGAGTGGCACACAGAAATCTCTCCTTCATAGAAAAATGATTTGGTGCTTACTTTTCATAAGCAGTAACTTTTTATCTTCCGATTGTCAGTATCCTTTTGAAGAATTCACACAAGATGAAAATTTAGGTAGGATATAAATATTTTAAACATGTTAAATGTAATGTACTAAATACATATTTTATATGTATCAAAATATATTTTAATGTATTTTAAAGAATAATTTGTCAGTATAATCGACCTAATACAGATCTGTGGTATGGCCACACCATTGATATAATGCAGAATTCTGACTGCTGCACCTAAGGATATTGTAAAGCAACAAAAGGTTAACAAAAATGATCAAGGGACTGGAGGAACTTCCCTATGAGGAAAGGTTACAAACTGGGGCTACTTAGGGTGGAAAAAAGTGCATAAAGGAGGTACGATAGAGTGTGTGCAATACGAATGGGGTGATAAAGTGGACAGGAAAGAGCTTTTCTCTCTTACACACAAAACTAGAACCCATACTTCTTCTTTGTGGTCTCTGTGCCTCACAGAACAGGCTTTGTGCCTGCGCAGAGACCTCCATTGGAATGTTCCAGAGCTGAGTAACTTGGCGGGAAACCCTACCCCGTCGTGCATACTGAGCATGCTCTCGCCTGCCAAGCTACTTCCCGCTCAGTTTCTCCGCATCTGCTAAGTGAGTCTCCTCTGCCGGCTGTGTTCCTTTGTGTAGTAGCACTTTTTGTCAGTTTTCTCCCTCCTGTGACTTCTTCTTTCTTCCTTTTCTGTATTTCTTGTCTCTTGCTCTTTAGAAAATATATATATAAAAAAATCTTTAAATCTTATCTTTCTATCCCCTTTGTTCTCCCCTTCTTTTTTCCTCTATGGCCTCTAATTTCCCTTTCAAACACTGTGTTTCATGGAGGAGGCAGAAGGTCTCTTTGTCTGATGCTCACATGGAGTATCTTTACTGCCTGGGAGAAGGACATAACATTCACCAGTGTAAGATTTGCAGGCAGTTTACCTCCCAAACCCTAAAAAACCTAGCCTCGAGGCTAAAATCCTATTGTTGAAGTCATTGAGAGTGCCTGGACAGGATGCAGAAAGTACAGTCCTTTTTACTGCTTCCACTACAGTAGCAAGACCCAGAGAGGTGCAGAAGAAACTGTCAGTACCAACCTCAACAGAGTTTGTAACTGCGTATGCCTCCTTCAGTATCAAAGTCACACCTGACCTCTTTGATACCCATACTGGAGCCTTCTTCAACCCAGCCTACACTACCACCAATCTCTGAGTGGTTGACAGGTAGACATCACATTCGGTTGTGATCCCACTCTCACTTTCTATCTCCATGGGTTCAGCCCTGAAGATCACCTCCTCTGTCCTATTCTTGCTCTCCACATGGTTCTTGGGCATGATTGTCAGAATGTCAGCAAGGTTCAATTGTACCAGTTTCTCCACTTCCTCATCCAGTTCCTCCACACCATGAGTCTCTTTGTTGTGATCCACCCAAGGCTGTTTCTGGTCCTCTATTGTCTCCACTTAGGACTACTGCAACAATACCAAGGCCCCCTTTGTCCCCACCCATTGTTACTGCATCTCTCTCAGCTGTACCTGCACCTAACTTGGTATTTACATCATCTGTCTCAGTAGTCCTCACAGCAAGAGGTAGCTCATCGCTCTTCTGATGTTGGTGCTACAGTGCTGCCATTTGTCCCCATTGGGTTCTTCCAAGTACGAATCGGACTCTTCCACCCAAGGTTTTCCAAGATCCTCTACCATACCTGAAACATCCCCTGAGAACATCAAACAATTTGTCTTTTGCATGGCCAAATCCATTGGCCTTGATGTTACCACTCCACTATCTCCTGTGCCAGACTCAGTCGACACCCGAGCTCTTTCTCCAACCACAACACCCTTTCTATCTGCCTTGCAAGAGGTCATGAAACAGGCCTGATCACAAGCTGCATCTTTGCCACTCACACCTAGAAGATTAGAACAGCTTTATAAGATCCACCAGCAAGAGGTGTCATATTTGTTCAACCATTCTACACCAAACTTGCTTGTCATGGAGGCAGCTCAGATTAAGGGTGGCAAGAAAATACATTCTACCCTACTGGATAGAGAAGATAAGCATCTGGACATTTTTGGGAGATGTTTCTCCTCCTCAGCTGCCCTCTCTGGAACATGCAAGAGTGTATGGCAGTCTACCAGAGATTCCCATGGGATAAGATGTTGGCACTCATTCTTCACCTGCCAGAGGAACAAAGGGCTGCTGTGCTTCAATTTCACCAGAAAGCTCAATCGCTTGCATTGCAGCATATACAATCATCCCATCACTAGTAGAGTATGCAGCGATCATGGCAGGGCAGTAGCAGTGGCACTTTGGAGGTATGCCTGCAAAGACAAGTTGTATCAAGACTTGCATCTCACTTAATCTCTTCTGCAGAGATTGGGTCTCAACATCAACCCAAAGAAGACAGTGTTACAATCCACCCGTCTTATCAGCTTCATCAGATCCTCTTTGGATTCTCATCTCAGAAGAGCATCCCTCCCATTACAGAGAGCTCTCACTCTGTGAGACACCATCATACATATTCTCCTTCACCTCAGATGCTTGACTCTTCAGATTCAGCATTTGTTGAGCCTCATGGTGGCTACCATGACTGTCACTTACCTGTCACACCTAAAACTTTGCCCATTCCAACATTGGTTCATCAGATGCTTAGACCCTCTCATTAACCATCAACACAAGAGGGTTACAGCTCCCTATGCTGTGAGAGAGTCTCTACTTTGGTGGACCCCCCTTTGCAATCATCAGTCAGGCACGCCATTCAAGCTGCCCCAACCCATGATGATGATAACCATGGATATGTTGTTGGTAGCTTTTGGTACACATTGCATTTCTGTGGCTGCCCAGGGCAGGACTTGCCACAAAAGGGATCTCCACATCAATGCACTAGAGTTGTTAGTTATCAGAGCTCTTCAGTCATTTGAGAGACTTTTGTTAGGGAAAGTAGTTCAAGTGATTTCAGACAACACAACCACAGTCTGCTACATCAACCACCAAGGGGGCACTTGCTCCACTACCCTGCTGAGTCTTGCCACTTGTCTTTGGAACTGGTGTATAGCGATGTCGATGCCTCACTGTGAGGGAAAAGACAAGTTGATTCTGCTGAAAGCCAAGGTAAAAGATTAGTGAAACATTATTTAGCTTAGCTTAGCAAAGGTAATCATTTAGCAAGAGAAAACACAAGCCTCAGCAAACACAGGTCATGGGGTAAGAATGGCCTCCTGTTATTCTCAAGCTTACTGCAAAAATAGGCTATTATATATATATCGAAACCAGATGGAGTTCCCCTTTTTGTACAGAACAAACCTTAAGGAATGCATGGTCAGGAGATGGGAGGGGGAGATAGAAGAACTCATAGAACTCATAAACAGAATATGTAATGCTAAAAGGAGGGGGATTTCCAAATATGGCAAGGAAATGCTTGTAACGAATCAAAAAAGCGGGGAAGGGGCTTTTTAGATAGGTGGACCGGGAAGAATGTGCACCCCGATAATCAACAACTAATCAGTGAGAGGGGCAGTAAACTTGTGGCCGGGAACTAGAGTATAAGTATAGGATGTTCAAATTGCTTGGTGTGCCATTCTCTGATAAAGGGGGTGGTACCCAAATCTTCAGAATTGTCAATAAAATCTTGATCACTGCGATCAAGCTGCTTGATCTGAAGAATCTGCTTCAGCCTTTTTTTATTCAAAGTCCTCACTGGTATTTTTATTGAGATCTTTATTGGGCTTATTTCTAACACTCCCCTAGCATTCACCTCATGGGAACAAGCAATGTTCTTGCAGACACCTTCAGCTGCAGCACAGTTCTCCAAAATGAGTGGTCACTGTGTCATAATCATAGCTTGTTGGGGAACCCCCCAGATAGATTTCTTTGCAATAGAAGCCAATGTCAAATGCCCTCAATTCTGCTCCAGAGAAGGCATTGCTAGAAGTTCTCTGGGAGATGCCTTTCTCTACCAATGGTAGCGTTGCTAGTCTACCTATTTCCACCCTTTCCTGTCCTGGGGAGGGTGGTAGCCAAACTTGTGATGGAGCACTCCAACACCCTTCTGATCACTCACTTCTGGCCAGGACAACCATGGTTTGGGCCCCTTCTAGAGATGCCCCATGGTCACTGCGTTCTGCTCTCTTGCAGACATATTTGACCTCATTCCATTGGCTGTGGTCTTCATCTGGACATTCCACTGCTACACCTGTCTGCATGGAGAATAACCCACTAGACTCCCTCATGTTATAAATGGTTCTATGATCCCCACAATGAAATCATACTTGTAGAAATGGAAAAAGTTCTGTGAGTTTGCAGCTGCCAGGTTGGAGCCTGAAATGACTTCCCTTTTGTCTTTAAAGGAGAAAGACTTGTCTTTTTTGCTTGCTGAGGTTTAACTTGAAGCAGGAGTTGCTCATCAGCAGCCACTTGCGTCTTCGGACCCAGTGGTGAAGAAGTTCTTAAGAGGACTGGCTCATCATTCCTCTCCAGTATCTCCTTTGGCCCCATGGTTATTGTCTTTGGTTTTTGTCAAAGTTGATGTAGCTTTGCTTCAAACCTGGCAACTGTGGATGAATGCCTCCTCACTCCTCCTCGTTGCTGTGACCCTGGCTTGGGACTCAGGCAAATTGGCTGCTTTATACTGTGATAAGCTGTTCCTAGTGATCCACAGTAAAAAAGTAGTTTTGTGTCCTGATATTTCCTTTCTCCCTAAGATTGTTTCAGTTTCGCTTGTCATAGGATATCATATCACCCACTTTTTACTCTCAGCCTGTTACTCTATTAGAGGTCATTGCACTCTCCTGATGTTTGTCAACCATTGGCTTTCTGTATGCAGGAGTGTAGCATTTTGCCAATCTGCCAGCTTCTTTGTCTTCTATGCTGGCTGTTGTAGAGGACATAATGTGTTGGCCCAATGCCTTTCCAACTGGGTGGTTGACACTATTAGCTTTTCATACGAATTTGCTAACCAAACTCTGTATCTGACTCCCTGAGAGCACACTCTGCAAGAGCTGTTTCCTTGTTGTCAGCTGAGCTGTGGGTATTTCATTGCCAGACTTGCGCAAGGCTGCTACCTATTTGCAACTGCCCACATTATTTGCTACTACAGACTTGACTGCAGGGCCAGGAAGGATGCATGTTTTGGATAGGCAGTAGTATTTTCTATCTTAGTGGTGACCTGACTCTCCATTCTTTAATAAGCTCTGTAGTCACCTGTTGTGTGAGGCACAGTGACCATGAATAAGCTCAACAGGTTGCTTAACTGTGGTTCTTTTGAGTGGTCATCTGTGCCCTCACACCACCTCGCCCCGCCTCCCCTCTTTCCTTGTTTTTTTTGGCAGACTTCTAAACTGAGAGCAAGGTAGCTTGGTGGGCTGGAGCATGCTCAGTATGTGGGAGGAGGCAGGATTTCCCACCATGCTACTCAGCTCTGGAAAAGCAGGTGCAAAACCCATTGTGTGAGGGCACAGATGACCACTCAAAGAACCACAGTTTACAAGTAAGCCACCTGTTTGTATCCACTGATGCTGAATGGAGGCTGAATGATTGCTCTATGTCACCTCCAGTATCAAAGGCAGTATACCTCTGTATATCAGTTGCTGGGAAATGAGAGGGAGAGACCAGTTGCGCTCATGCCCTGTATTCAGGCTTCTTATATGCACGTGCCTGTCCTTTGTAAGAAGAAATCAGTAGAGTAGATGGGCCTTTGGTCTGATGCAACATGGCTGTTTTTATATTTTTAATGACACAGAGGAAGGGTACATATAACTTCTGTCTCACATATCTACATATTTAGACTTTTTCCTGCTTGAAACAATGCTTTTTGCTCGAAGGCTGTGAGAGGGCTACTCCAACCAGAGTTTAGAAGTGGCTTCTTAAACCAAGTTACCCATTTAACCCCACTGTGTTTGCAATGAGTATATTTGCTTGGTGCCTCACATTTCAAAATTCTGCCTCAAGCCTCCCTGGACATCTCAGAAATGTAGTTTAATGAATAGTCCATTTAACTCAAGTTTGTTGTCTTTCCTATCAGGTACAGGTTCATGCTAAAATTTTAAACTGTTGAGTATGGAACACACTGCTAGTGATTAAACATTCCCCATTTCCAAAGCAACTGCTGTTTTAGAATATTATCATTTTATATTCTGTCTACCAGTTGGACTTTGGCCTAATTCTAGTGGTACAAGAATGCAGCTGTTTTAAATGACATCCTGTCTCTAAAGTCAGTCACCACAAAACCTCTTTTTATGTTCAATATACTCCATCATGCATCATACTCCTTCAAAAATATACTATAGAAGACTTGCATCGCATTTTTGCAGGATAATCAAAAGATGCATCTTGGAAAATTCAACATTTTATTTGAAAACATGAACATCTTCTTAAATTATTAGTAAGAAACTTAAAATCTTGAAGTCCATGGCATTATGCATCTAGAGAGCTGATGCCCAGCTATAGTCCAGTTTTCTCAATTTACGCAGTTCTCTTTCCTGGGCCTTTGATAACTTAGGTATAACTTCCCCCAAACATTCTGCTGTATGTGAAGCATCTGGGTGCACTTCAGTAATGTCCGTCTCCTCCTCCGATTCATCCTCTCCACTGTCACTTTCCATTTCAACTTCATTAGGGACTTCATCAGTTCTGTTTAAAAAGGAAGTATCAATAGAAATGTGCAGCAGAGACCAATAAAAAGGATCCTCATTAATTTATTCTCTGTCAAAGAGTGACTATGGGTCATGCAGTCAGTAAATTCCAATTAAATAATTCTGCTGACAGGACTGCTTCCATCAGCAGAAATAGGCTGGAAATTCCCTTCCACCCTGCACACCCTCAAAACCTGCTTGGAAAGGCTAGGGAACCTGTGAGTTCACCTTTTGGAAGCTGAAGGCAGGAGCAGAGAGGGAGGAAGTCCCTTTGCCTGGACAGAAGCCCATTTGTGTGACTTCAGACTGTACCCTTTATAGAAGGAGCCCTGTGTGAGTGTTCTATTAGGCCCTATCAAATATAATATTCTTTTTCTCAATATTTTTCTGGACATATAATACACACCCCACACATGATTCTATATCATGAAACTCTATTTTTGCGGCACTCAAGCCCATCCCCACAAGCTTTGCTTTACTAAATGTAAGAGTAAAGGTTTTTTTTTTTTAAAGAACAGGAGGTAAAATTCTGGTCACTTCTGATTACGAGAAAGGAAAGATTAAAAGCAAACTTTGGGCAGAGGTGTGCCCTTCAGCAGATCTGTATAGGGCATCAATTACTCCTCTGGCCTGCCAATGTTGCCCACCCCTGCTCTGGCTCATTGGGTCTGGTAAGCCATGATATTATGGGCCATCTCTACAACTGAATGCTTTTGCTTGCCCTCTACTTGGCAAGCTAACATGCCAGGCAGCAGACTCCTATCCCCAAAAAAACCCCATTATGTTTGAGAGATCATGCAATAGGTTTCTTACCTTTTACTTGTTTTGGACACCAGAAGTGAATTAATAAAAATAGGACACAGGTAAGCAGCAGATGGTAAGACATGTGCAGGAGTGTGAAGCAACTGGGAGAAAATAGAAAGAAGAAAATCAAAACTTGGCTAAGAGGTTCAAACTCAGCATTTATACATTCTTTTCCAACACATTTTTCCTTACTTCTTTGACAGCAGGTGACTCTTGTGCCATGTTGCTCTGCACAGGTGCTTTGCTGGTTTCTTTAGTCTCTTTAGTCTGTTGCAGGTGTTTTCCCAGTAGCAGGTAAAAAGGTGTCATGGGAAAGCTCTCCTCAACTGCCAGCTAAGAAGTGTTGACATAAAACAGAAACACACACACACACACACAAACAACAACACCATGATTAAAAGAACAAAAAAGGCAACACGAACATGTTCTTCAGTGGTATTAGAGAGAGAAATACTTAGTGATATGTCTGCGTTCAAACTCTATGGCAGATAGATGCACAATATTGATCAGGATTCAGTGCTTTCATAACTTCCCACAAATCTGACTAAATGAGTCCCTTTTTGGTAATATGGAAGATAAACAATTCATATGCATTTTTACATTTGGTGAACACTTAGGCATATATGTGGCATATCTTAGGCATATCTTGTGAATAAAACTTAAGTAGTATGTGTATGTGTGCCTTCAAGACACCTGTTGACTTATGGTAACCCCATGAATTTCATAGGGTTCTCTTAGGCAAGGAATACTCTGAGGTGGTTCTGCTGGTTCCCTCTGAAATATAGCCTACAGCACCTGGGATTCATTGTAAGTCTCCCATCCAACTACAAGCCAGGGCTGATCCTACTTAGCTTCCAAGATCAGAGAGGATCTGGTGCCTTTAGGGCAGAGCTTTCCAAACTTTTCACGTTGGTGACACACTTTTTCGACATGCATAATTTCGCTACATAGTTAATTTAGTTTAACTAGCAAACCAGAGGTACCCAGAGGTATATCTAGGGTGGGGAAAGGCAGCCCCGTCCCCCTGATTTGTTGCCCTCACCAGCAAAGGCCCCAGCAAGAGAGGTGGCAGGGGGAAAGACAGCCCTCTCCCACTTGGTCCTTGCCCGCTATCATTGCTCTTGCCAGGGAAAGGCCCCAGAGGGAGCGACAGCAGTGGGCTAGGCTCGGCGGGGGGGTCTTTCTTGGCTGGGGAGGCGACACACTAATGTGCCACGACACACAGTTTGGAAAGCCCTGCTTTAGGGTATTAAATGGTGTAGAGGAGCTCTTATTTTCCCTATCGAGAGTGAGATACAAAACCTAGCAGTTTTCTTGACAAAGTTACTTATGAAACTCTTTGAAAATGGAAATGTATTATCATTAACTGGACCATCTGGATTCACAGATCCATCCAGTGATGGTCACTAATTTTGCTCCCACATTTCACCACTGATCCCGCCATAAAACACCATAATGGACAAAAAAAAATCAGGTAATATAATATAATAGGCATAACATAACATACTGGGTAGCTGCAGAACTGGTTCAGTATTTTGGCAGATCCCCCCCTAGCAATTTGAAAAACCAAAATACCTGTTTGCTGGAAGGTGTAAGCCTCTCTTCTGAGGTTCTTGTGCTAAACGTCATCAATTCCTAAACATTCAGAATGAACAAACAAGTTTACAATGCAAAGAAACTCTGTTCAGAATTTCAATGTGTTAGTTTTAAAATTGAAGCACAATGAAAAATCCTAATTTTGAGACACATATAAATTTATGTATTGTGTACAACAATGAAAATAAAATCCAGAGGAGAGATAAAATGATGTAGGCAACATATGTATTACCTCTCATAATAATTTCTTACCCTCCCTCTTTAAGTAACACTGTGGAAAACACACTCTCCCTCCCCCTTGATGTAGCTTGCTTGAAATTTGACAGTATTGTTTTGGGGCCAGATAAAATTGTCTTAAGTGGCATAATTTGGCTAGATAAAATTGTCTTCAGTGGCATAATGTGACTAGCTATCTCTGATCTAGACAGAACTATATATTTTATTTCATTTGATATATATCCTGCCTTTCTTTCATACAGGGCTCAAGGTACTTACTGTGTAGATTAAAACAGAACACAAGTTACATAAACTGCAACACTGAAGAACAAGTCTGCCTTCAAGTCATTTCTGACCTACAGTGACCTTAAGACAAACCTATCATAGGGTTTTCTTTGCAGAATTTGTTCAGAAGGGTTTACCCTTGCTGTCCTCTTAAGGGTGAGAGAGTGTGACTTGTCCAAGGCCACCCAGTAGGTTTCCATGTCTGACCAGGGATTTGAACTCTGGTGTCCCAGTGTCTTTGCCCAACGCTCAAACCACTACATGAAAACAGCATTGAATTAAAAGCTATAGGCAGGAGAAATGGCAGGGTCCTTTTCCATGTCGGTATCCTGGTGCAGACATAAAAAATGGACCCTGTCCTGTTTGACTGAGGCACCTATGAAATATATCCAACATAAATTCTGTATATATCCCTTCATGCCAAAAAGTTCTATAAAAAGCTGAAGCTTCTGTAACTAATTTAATATTGTTTATATTCTTCAAGTATTTGAACAAGCAAAAGGGCAGGCTTTGCATTTCTTAGATTCCCAGAAGATCTTAGCTAATAGAGATAATTCTGTATAAGAACTGGACCTCCAACATTTAATTGATAAACAAATTCGACTGGTTTTTTTTTAAAAAACAAAACCCTAATGCCTGGTAGCCTTTTGCCTAATCAAAACGATTTTAAAGAAGTATGGATAAAAATGTGCCAGATTGGCACAAACTTAGCTGTGTTGACTGTGGGATTCCTGGAAGGCACCACTTTGGGAAAGACCGGCAAACACAATGGCTGCAACCTGGTATTGTTCAGTGTACCAAACCAATTCTACATGTGGACCTATGCTAGGTTGAGCCATATCTCCCCCTCCTCAGATTTACTGTACAACCTCTGAAGCCCCCCCCTTGCACAGCTGTTTCATGCCTCATGGGCAGGATCAAAGAAGCATCTGGCTGTGTCCTCATGGGCAGATGTGAAATACTGAGATCAGTTGGGAATCTCTGGAGATTCCAGAGCTGCTTCAGTCATTCCACATCTGGCTAGGGAGACACAGCCATATGCTTCTCTGATCCTGCTTGCTTTCCATGAGGCATGGAAGAGATCTGCAGGGTGGGATGGGAGGGCTTCAGAGCCTGTACACTAAGTCCAGCATGGGGGCTTTAGGCCCTATGAAAAGAGGAAGGGAATACTAACCTCCCTAATGCCTGCCGAAAAGACACAGGCAGGCATAAAGGAAACTTACAGATGCATACACCACAGAAGGCCTGCAGCAGGAAAGCATGGAGACAGAAATCTCCGTTCCACAGGCACGAGAGACAGAGTTACTGGATTTTGGCGAAAGAATCTGTGGCAAGGATAGAAGTCAAACATCCTGAAATCAGGGGCTGTGCAGTAGACAGAGACCTGAGTTCAGAAGCAAGGGACTCAAGCTTGAGTTCCTATTTACTCAAGTCCATCCTCTGGGCTTTGTGACTCACTCTCTTTTCTGAAAAATGACAACAGCGTATCTCTTTTTAAGTCTTCCTCTCATGGCCATTGGGAGGATAAGATCACAGTAATACACTGAAAAGGTCAACAGAAATGAACAGTACTATTATATAATATTGCTTTTAAGTGCTTCTAGTATGTACATAAATTTTGACCACAACAAAAGAAAACAGGACTGGAACTTACATGTGTCTCAGACAGGAAGTAAAACTGAGACTGGTTCAGCCACTGATATTTTTCAGAGCTAATACATTCAGGCACCTCCCTTGGAACAAAGACAGCCCACAGGACTTTCCCTCTACAGACCTTCCTCTGGATGCAGAAGGGTCGTGGTTCACTTGGTTTGAACACAAACACTGAGAAAAGGAGAATGTTTTTAGCCTTTAAGAATATTCCCCACCTCATTCGCTCTTTCCACGAGACTGACAAAGAATCTTGCATCCTGTTACCGTCTTCAGTCACTGAATCACAAAATTATCACGGAACCTCTGATTCTGTTCAATCCCTGGAACCACTTGCAAAGACTGAACCTTGATAAACCAGCCCCCATCTATAATGTCACAAGCAAACAGCAGCACAGGCCAGGATGAGTCACAATGATACTAGTAGTCAAAGAGGTGTCAGACCTGTGGCTGGGTTGTACAATCTGAATGAGAATCAGGCTATAGATCAGCGGTGGGCAAAATGCTGCCCAAAGGCTATACATGGCTCCCAAACCATCTGCAGTTCCCCACGGGAATCCATGTGGCTCCAATTGTCAGCAGTCCCAAAAAATTTTTTCCACTTCCCATTAGCCAATAGGACACTCCAAGTTTCTGGGCTATACCATTGCCATTAGGTGCCTTTCTGTTCCCTCATCCTGCTTTCTGGGGCCTGTATGGGTCTTTTTCTAAAGAGGAAGTGACTATCAGGTCACTTCCTATCTGATTAAAAAAAAAAAAAGGCCCATCTGGATTTGAAAGAGGTGAGATAGTGCTAAAATGCTGAAAAGTCAGTGAAATGGCTTCCAGAAGCTTGGGGGGGATTTTGCTACTGGTTGTTCTGGACTGAAAAAATATTGTACCCCCATGTGCTTTTGGTAAATTGGGAGGGCATGGGAATAAACTTTTGTATGCAAGCCCTCCACCGTCCTACTGTGGGTTGATGTAGCTGCCCAACGCTTGGCAATTGCCA
This sequence comes from Cyclura pinguis, assembly GCA_030412105.1. Taxonomy (NCBI): domain Eukaryota; kingdom Metazoa; phylum Chordata; class Lepidosauria; order Squamata; family Iguanidae; genus Cyclura; species Cyclura pinguis. The sequence goes on from CM059599.1 coordinate 210,685,380, forward strand.
ACCCCTGCCATAGCCAGACACTTGGCAAAATAAAGAATAATATTAAGGAAACTCTATAATGAAAGCAGTTTTTCCCTCATAGGTCTTAAACTTAATGTCAACAAAAGTATCTAACAAGAAATGTGAATAGCCTATTATCACCAACCAAATGTATCCCTACTGGAATAGAATACTACAAAAATACACTGGAGTGCCAAGACTGCCAGATGTTCTTTTCCATGGAAGTATCTTTGCTTTTCCTATAATGAAGATCTACAAGCCAAATGTTGTTTTCAGTTATTAAAATACTTTGGGTTGCCAAGATTGCCAGGTGCTCTTTCACAGAACCATTCTGGTTTTTCCTGTAGATCTGAAGATCTACAAGCTAAACACTGTTTTCACAAATGCCCATATGAAAGATATTTATTTATTTATTTATTTGACTTTTTATTCTGCCTTCCTTCCAGAGCTCAGACTCAAAGGGTTTCACAAATTTAAAAGACATGTGAATAGTTTGCCAGAGGGATGCCTGATAAGAGTTGTGACAGGAGAACTTTACTCCCAGTATGATGAGAGCTTGAGCCAGGATCCTAAGACAAGCTTAAAGAACTTCACCCTCGGTCAAATTTTGGGAATTCTGCTCTCCTTCGGAGGTACCCTCTCAGGCTTTTCAGAAAGACCTCTGACTCACAAGAAGGGCTTTTCAGGGGACCCAGGGAACTATAAGGAGGAGGATGGGAAACTTTTCTTCCATTACTTTTTTTCAAATTAATGGCTCTTAGAATCCAAGTCTTAGTACAGTTTCCATGTTAGCAAAATTAGCCTCTTTTAAGAAGGGTTGTTTTAAGTGGCTTTAAAAATCTAAGGAAATCAAATATTTTCCTAGGCTGCCCAGCCCCCTTACTTTTGCCAACCACCCTTGAACAAAAAGAAAGACACTTTTATGCTTACCATCTGAGTATTCAGAATGCCATGAAATGGCAGCAATGTTTTCAGACAAACAATCAGGTTGTAGAACAATGACGTTTAACTGGGCACTCCATTCCACTGAAAAGGAAGATAAACAGATATGAAAGAGAACTTCAAGACTACCACAGAATTTGTTTTCCAAGGTAGGAGGACAAAGTGGAGGATACATGCAATGAATTCAGTCACAGCTTTTAAGAAAGACTTTCAGCGTAAGCTAATTTCTGTTCAAATTCAGTACACTCTCTCTCTCTCTGTGTTGGGGGAAGCCATGATAGCTGTTTGATGAACTATAGGTTAAAGTTTCAATTAACTACCTCATCTACAAGAATAAATGACACTTCATAAATCTGAATAAGGTTATGAGAGATTCCCAACATTTCTATGATGCTGAGTGCTCTTCCAAGTTCATTTTGGTAGCCCTCAAACCCATCCAGAGACCCCCATTAGGTTATCTGCTCCTGAAGACTTCCTGGGGTTGTTTTTGTGCTTTTTATGGACAGATAATCTTGGGAAACCCTTTCAAGACTTTCAAAGGTAAAGAATAAACTGGAAGCAGAGATCCCATCTGGTTGAATTTTTGATTTTCAGCCAAGCTGCAGTGGGTCCTAGGTGATCACCTATACTCTAAACGCTGCACCACAAAGGAAATATTAATGGAAGTCAGGGCTATTAATGGCCATTATACCTCTGAACAGCAGCTGCTGGGAATGGGGGTTATGACCTGTCTGTGACCTCCCATAATGCCTACCCAGACATCTTTGGAGATAGTATGTTAAAGCAGACAAGCCCCTGTCTGAACCAGCAGGGCAAGTGAAGTATTTTTCAGAGACTAAGACAGGGCTGGGAGTCAAGTGGCACTCCAGATGTTGAACTGAAACTCTCATGATCCTCATCACTGGCTGTGCTGGCCAAAGTTGCTAGGATTTGCAGTGCAGTGAAATTTCCAGGGCTGCACTTTGCCCACCACTGATCTAAGATTCAGCCTCATAAAACTAGGATGGGACGCAAGATCATGAGACTGGCAAATGAAATTTAGTTTAATGGTATCTTTTTGATCTTTCATATCAGAAGCAGTGTTATTAGAGTAACACACTTTTGCTATGAAATCAGTTCTAAAAGTACAACGGTAAATTAAAGTATTCCATCCCAAAGCCAATAGCTTTCCACTGACACTGATGTTTATAATCGTGTTAACTAAATGGTAATAAGAGAGAGAGAGAGAGAGAGAGAGACAGAAAGAGAGAGAGAGAGAGATGAGGGCCATGTAGCTTTTACAAGCAAAAGTACTGTGGTTTAATAAGGCTGTATTAATTTTATATGATGACTAAAGGAGTGGTTTCCAGTGTGTGGATGAGCTAAAAGCAAACTAGAACTATCTGATATAAAAGGCAGATGTCTGAAATACATGGCAACTGACTTCCCAGGTATTGTCAACACAACTAGCATTTGAAATGTCAAAACAAGATCCCAAACAAAAGGACAAACCGTCTTACATGCACAGCTCAGCAAATTCCAGCAGCACAAGGAACCAGTACTGGTGGTGCCAAGGAGGTACTTTGAACAACTGAGCCTTCCAAAACACAGGCTTCTGGAAGAGTGAACAGCCAAGACAACATTAATTAGGAGGGTCATTGTCATCTGACTCAAAAATTCAGGTCACTTTGGGCAGCCATTTCTATTGCTTAATATTTGGGAATGGAAGTGCGACAGCAGACAGGTGTGTGCAATGACTTCTCACATGATTATATCTTAAAGACCATTACCAACATCTGTATGTTGTATCATTCCATGCAGGTATAATAACTTTCTCCATGTGCAATAGCTCTACATGGGTTTAGAGTTCATTTCATTGTACAATGAAAAACTAGGTATGTTCACCAGCAAGAGATTTATTAGCTTTGAAACCAGCCACATTTAAATGTATCAGCGCAATAGGAAGGACGTTACTCAGGTTCAGCCACACAGGAAATTCAGTACTTAAGAATAACCACTGTCTTCAGAGTCTACCAGCAAGCAGCTTTTGTCTAATGTTCACCTAGTCCTCCTGAGCCACTATATGTAGAGAATTTGGGACACATTCTATTTCATGACCATGTCATTACAGCCAGTGTGATTCCTCCTCCCCCTTGGCAGCTGGGTAAATATTTACACTCTACACAAATTGGCTCAAGAGAGGCATTTCACAGACAAACTCTTCCTTGTAAACCATCCTGTTGGAACAGCAGCTTCCTTGTAAACCATCCTGTTGGAATCAACTTAAGATAACAGAGATATGTGCAGGTGCTAAAAAAGCAACGTCAGAAGTCTTTATCAATTCTTGAACTTTCCTAAAGCCATTTTGCATACGAAGATGAGTCAGCAGCAAACGGCTTGCAAATGGGGAGACAGAAAGTTGCAAGGCATCCAGTGAGACAGAAGGAATACGTACGCATTGTGACCTGATGGGGTTGCAGATGAAATGGCACATTTAAAAATGGATGTTATACGAGCAGTGTTTAATACAGGAGAGTCAAGACTCAAGACTCAACTTCTACCCCCTTATCTGTGAATCTAGAACTTTCTGTAGCAGAAGTGGGAAACATCTGGCTCAACAGATATGGATGAAAGATTATTTCCACAAATCCCTCACTACTGGTTAGCGCTAGCTAGGGTTAACAGGAACTAGAGTTCCACATCTGGAGAGCTACTGCTTCTATTCTCACCCAGAGGACTTGTACTTTAACTGTACTTTTAATTATGATATATTTTAATTATGACATATTTGTATTTTAAATGTTTTGTGTTTTTAGGGTATTTTAGCTATAATTTGCTTTTAATTGTATCTATCTTGTACCCCACCTCAAGCCTTGAGAAGAGGCGGGTAACAAGTAACAACAACAACAACAACAACAACAGAAAAACAAAAGTAAATGAGGGATCCAAGAACCATATTGTAAGGAGATCAATTTTTAAAAATTTGGGAGAAATACAAAAATAAGTTTGGAATAAAAATTCCAGGATGGTTATCACCACAAGAGGCATTTTACAGAAGGGAGATGGGTAGTTTAGATTCATTCTTAAGGTATAGTGATGTGTTAAAGGAGAACAGAGGCAGTTGGAGTATCAAAGACATGCACAGTTTGGAGATGGAAGGGCATAAATTACAATGGTTAACATTATCAATTAAGAGAGAAATTCAAAGATGGTAATAAAAAATACAGCTTTGAGAATTCTAAAAATTACGTTGATAAGAATCCCACATAATTTCAAAAATATATAAGTTACTATTAAAAATGAATATGGAGGAAGAGCAAATAAAACAAAGTATGATATATTGGGCCCAATGTATAGGATATAATATAGAGTTAGGTCAATGGGAGGAAGTTTGGGGAAAAGGACTGAAATTCACCAGATGCAATGATCTCAAAGAAAATCTTTACAAAATGATATATAAGTGGTACTTAACCTCTAGTAAATTGGCCGAAATATATATAAAAAAAGAATAACAGATGTTAGAAATGTAAACCTCATGAGGGCTTCTTTTATCACATGTAGTGGCATTGTTAGAAAGCAAAGAAATTTTGGTTAACCATTTGTAAATATATTAAAAAGATTTTAAAGACTGAAACTGAATTTAGACCAGAACTTTTTCTGCTCAATATGACAAATAGGACTGACAACAGGGAAACTTGGAAGCACCATAGAAACTTGGTAAGGTACATGGTGACGGCTGCTAGGATTATATATGCGAAATACTAGAAAAATAAGGGAACTCCAAAGATGAGTGAATGGTTAAATAAATGAATAGAATTTGTGGAAATGGATAAGCTAACAACATTACTGAGGAAGAACTCAACAGAATCTTTTTTAAGAATATGGAAATCTTTCACGGACCTTGTAAGAAATAAAAAAGGGAGATTTAATGGTTAGTGGGTTTGATTTGTAAAAGATAAAATTGATTCAACTGGATAGTTTGGAGAGAGAAAGGTAGTTATAATGACTATGTTTAGAATATTTATATTTATATCTATATTTATACCAGAAAGAGGTGTGGAATTAAAACTGGATTTACAACCAACTGATGAAGAAGCCAGGAAGGAATTTAAACATTACTTGTCAGTATTCTCTTGTATCCTTTCTTTTTTCTTTTTCATAATGTTAATATGTTTCAAGATGTATCACATACATACAAGTAAGACTGGGTGGGTATTTTAAGGTCTTGATACTCTTTCCCTTTTACTTCATATATCTCTTAATCACTTTTTACACTATTTTGATATATCTATTGTTATTTATTGTTACTGTTATTGTCAATGTTGTTTTTCTTTTCTTTTTGTCTTTTTTTACTGCATGTATTAAACTAATAAAAATTACTTTAAAAAATATTATTATTGTTCTCTTGAGTTTTCACGCACTGCAGTTCTTACAAACAACGTGGAACAGAACTGGCTGATCTGAAACAGGCTCGTCTCAGAGGCTGTGGGAACTTCAGTACTGAAAACCAAGGAATAAACTATGTATCTCCATATTGTGGTAATACATGTTTTAAAACTGTTCTTAGGTATCAAGGAGCAATTGAAAAAATGCCTTCTTATGCCAATATCCTTTTCACTGCTTCTCTCATGATCACTTCCCACCTTTATTCTTAACCCAAAGGTCTGAATGCCAAAAGACTTTCTAGACTAATATATGCCAAAATTATGCAATTCTGGATTTTATAGAAGTTATTAAGGACATAAAAATAAATTGGCAGAAAGCTTTGCTTCTGTTAAAGAATCCTATCTTGAAAATAAAAAGGAAAAGGAAAAGGAAAAGGAAAGAAAAGAAAAGAAAAGATAAAAAGCATGGGGAAGGCTTAGCATATAACCAAAGAGTTGTTTCTGAACAGAAGATTTTATGACTCCGTGCTCTACAATTGGATAACACTGATTCAGTGCCACCATGGCTTTCAAACACACCTGTCTTTGGGGGAAAAACAAATTTAAGTTAAGCAAAGCAGTAAAACATGAAAGATCAAACATCTGAAATTGAAAGATCAAACAGAGCTACATACAGTATTGTCCCAGGGGGGTGGCAGAATGTACATTTTAGATCCCACATCTCCGAGTCCCACACAGTGACTATTTCATCAAAACTAACTGCAAGCAAAGAACCATCTTCAGAGAAACAGCAGTTTATTGCTCGGTGGTTGTGGTAACTTCCAACAAAATCACATGTCCAGGTTACATTTTGATCTGCTGAAGGAAGAGACATGCAGATTTATAGAACTGATGCAAGCGAGATGAAAAATAGCATGTTTATCATAGCACATGTATCAAGGCAGGAGTCTACAACCTTGTTAGCTGAGCCAGAAAGAATGATCATCTGGTTGCTCCCCTTGTTCGTTTGGCCACGTGGTCAAAATGCTCCATGCACTATTTCTAAGTGGGGGCAAAGGAAGGCTCCTATTGCCTCCTTTTTTCCAAGTACTGTTCTTGTGCATCTGGGCATGTCAACCAAGGATGAACTAAGGAGATCCTGAGCCTCTACGCTCCATGGGAAATATAGGGGTTATCTCTGTGTGCGGTGGGGTTCACTGACATGGTCACCAGAGCTGAACAGCAGCTACAAAAGTCCTTCACCTCCTTTTCTGGCTTCAGAGCAGGAAATGGCACATGGAGCATGCTGGTTTGAGTCTTCATTGCCAAGAAGCTCCAACTGCCTTACCAATGCAGCACCCAAATTGCTCCCAAGCTCAAGGCCAGGAGACAGGTGAAGAACTACCGGACAATTACTTGGTTGATTCTAACTCAAGGTACACCCTCAAGATGTTGGAAGCCAGTCTTAAACTATTACATTCATAGCTGAGTTTGCATATTCCTCAAGAATGGAACAAAACAGTGGAAACTTTCAAAAAGCAGCTACCTTAAGTTGTATATTTTTCCTCCCACCTTGTTCAAAAGCAATTCTGGGACACCAACCACAGATGTATAGGCTTTCCTGGTTTAAACACAACTCCTCGGTTTTTAGTACAAGGTATTACTTAAATATTCCTCCTGAGTTAGAATATGCCCACCCCAGCTATTTTTCCTGGGATGAGCCCAAGGCTTTGATTAGAGCTACAGACACTTTCAGAATGTGTTTTAAAGAAATCAGTACCACATTAAAGAGGCACTAAACTCTGGACTCCCCCGCTCAGGAAATTAAAAAAAAAATGCAAAGAACAGCCAAAACTTGAAAACAGCAGGCTGGGCACTTCTACAGAAATAGGTGTGCTCCAGCATCCCAAATCAATAAGGTAGCCATGTGTTATCAAAACTGCCAGAATTTTTTAAAAAAACCTATCATTTCTTTTAATAGCAAACTCAAGTGCTCAATTACTGACTTCTATGGAAACAGTATGCGGCCACCTCAAATAGAGAGGAATATTTCTGCATACTTTGGACACTCTTGAATGTTGCAGAAATATACATTTTCAAGTTGAGACAGGAAGGAAATTGAAACTCCACCAGATCCACCAGCTACTAGGGTGACTGATGGCTAACAGGTAACAATATACTAGAAATAATTTATCTCATTGTCTGGGAGGTGCATTTCTGGGTTCTCACTGAATGCCAAAGGAAGAAACCTCTTTACCTCTTGTTATCTTTTGTTTGGAGATGCGACTGCCAAATCACAGTCATACAGGATTTTTCCAGTCTTTTCTATGGGGACTTCATTTCCATGCTAGAGATGGGGAGGGGGCAGGATTTAAAGTGGGAGAACTGCAGCCTGTTCTGGGGCCAATTTTGTGCCCACACATTTCTCAACTCTGCTGTAGGAGAACAGAAACACTGGCATGAAGAAGTTATTTTGCTGTGAATTTGGAAGCCCTACAAAGATCCCAGGCTGGCTCCTTAGTTGTCAGGGATTCCAGGCAGGGAACCCTGGGAAAATGATCAGCCGACTGCAAAGATGTTGCATCATGCCCCAGCTGTGGGTAATTGCAAGGTTGCATAAGAAACTGGGGTCGTGTGCAGATGGTAGAGGGAGGTGTACCTGATTGGTTGTAGATATGTATATAACAAAGCAACGCCAGTATGTATTTGTCTGTTGACCAAACCTGGTGCCTGGCGCAAGCTTTTGTCCGTCTGTCCTATGTTTTGTATATAACGGAACTTTGCTGCAAGATAAAGTGCCTCCTGTTTTGGAAGAAACTCCTCTGTGTGTGAGTATTCTTACTGGTGAACAAGGCTGCTGCTGTTGGCTCGCTGAACTCTGGTTTTTCCGCTGCGTTTCTGTGGGGCTGAAACTCCTATCATCCCCAACATTAGTCTTCAGCACAGTGTCCATTATACACTGAACTGAACTGTGATCTACAGCATGGAAGAAAAAAACGAACTCTGCCATCTTTTAGATCACCCAAACTTGTCAAGAAACAAAGGAAATTAGAATTCCCACCTCCTCGGTAAACAAAAACAATCTTCACCACCCAACTTACCTTCACCATCACTGTCAACCACCATTATCCAGACTTTAAAACGCCCATCATTGCTGGTCGTTACCAAAGTGGGGACTGTATTTTCAGCGTCATCTGCACAACGGAAACATACAGCTGTGATGTGATCTTCATGTGGCATATTTATTCTTGTGTTCAGAGTAAAGCTACAAGGAAAAAAAGAGAGGACATTCTATGACGTCCATGAGAGTCAAGCTGCCAATTCTGTGCTTGATTGTAGATTATGCATTTATTTTTTAAGCTATGAGCTTCCAACCAGTAAATACATTTTTTTAAAAAAAATGATTAAGAGGATAGCGCAACTTCTGGACCATATATTTTTACTTTATCAGGCTGCACTCCATATTACATTCATCCCCAAATAACAATGCATTCACTTCACAAGCCATTCCAGCATATGAAATCAGCTTGGGAAGAATCTAAGCTGTGATCTTCTGTAAGACCCACAAATGCAAACTGAACAATAGAGAAAGAGGTGACTGGCTTAGTGGGTAGCATCCTTTGCTTACTAGAACAACCAGCTAATACAGAAGTACCATAAGATACCAACACATCCATGACAGGTCATAACTAGTTTTTGGCTGCCATCTACAAAGGTCCTTAACAGATGCATATATTGTAGTGTAGCCCTCTAGAGGTTGCTGAACTGCAACTCCTAGCATTCTTCACCACTGGCTATGCTGGGGACTGGCTGTGGGGAACTGCAGTCAGACAACATCTAGAGGCACACACAACTTCCACCCTTGTTACTAGTTCCCTAGCTACCAGCACCTGGTTTCCTGGTAACAGTACAGATCTTCTACAAGAAGAATGCAACTTGGTGCCCTCATCAGCTCCAGCCAGCATGCCCCACAGTAAGAGGCTATAGGAGTTACAGTCCAAAATATTTGGAGGATACCAGGTTGCACACTCCTAGTCTACTACCGCACAGCATATACTGTGTAAAGCTGCACTTGGTCAGATACATAAGTAGCCAAGTAATGCAGATTTTGCTTTCATTTGCAGCTCGCTTTGGAAAGCTCATCAGTGCAAGATGTCAGATGGCTAGTATGGAGGAAGATCCAATGTGCACATTATCTAAACTGTCCGGATGGTACCACAATGGCTGAGGTCCATTGGAAGCTTCTGTACCTTCACAGGATCTATTTATCATGCCACAAAAAGAAGCCTGTCCTCTTATTAAGGGCATCACATACCTGCTTGCTAACCATTTTCTTAAAGGAACTTGTTGGTAGATTGTTTCACAGGCATCTGGACTAATGTGGAAGCAACCCCAGATGATCAGCAGTCATGCTGCTTGGGGAATATGTGTGACATGCACAGTCACCATGAAGTAACAGTATGCCACTATCAGACTCTACATATTCAATCACCATGCATTGACTTTGCATTGCATGGCCTAAATGCAACTGTTAGTCTTGATCAGAGTAGACCCACTGAATCAATGGGATGTATGTACACATCAACTCCCCATTCAATAATTGACTGAACAGGCCTACTGTACTTGGGACACACCAACAGGATGCCAGTCCATGTCTGAAGACCCTCCCATAAGTGGCTTAGGGCAACCAAGTTGGCTGAGGGTGGGAAGGTAAAGGATGCTGTAGACCACAACTCTTCTGCACACCTTAAGCTCTATATCAGTCATTCATAGCACCTCAGGAAACACTGCTGTTCTGCAAGGCAGCCACTGGGGTAGGCAAAGTGCAACTCACAGATTTCATCCAGACCTTTAGGGCCCCCGTATGAGCGTCATCACCCTCAACCTCCAAAATTGTGTTTATGTATTTATTTCTGGGGGCAGGCAGAAGCCCCCTGTATCTTCTAGTAGCTGTGGCAGACAGGAATTTCTTCAGGTTACTCCCATCCTGAGCTGCCTGAGGCAAAAGGTAGAGAGGGGGGCTTTTGCAAAACTGGAAGCCAGTCCCTGTTACCTTTTATTTGGCAAAAACTTGTTCATAGAACAAGACAAGGCAGCCAAAAATTGAGCAAAATGGCCCTCCCTATAGCTCCTACATGAGATGAAGCCTTATTTCAGTAATTTTTAAAGGAAAAGATGTGCCCTCCCAGGTCCAGTGAAAACTGGGGCAACCCTTAGGTTTGAGAAAATTGCCCATTTGGTCAGTATAAGACAAAGAGCTTTTTGCTGACTGGTTCAAAAACTGTAAGTATGGGTACCTTTGTGTTTGCTCATCATAAGACCAGAGCTTCAACTGCAATTCGAGTTCACTGCTCCCTTCTTGTCGTTGTTCCACAGTGGCCAGCCAGTTGCCTTTGGAATCAAATGCAGCCTTCACTACTTCCATCTGGTTTAGACCTTGCTGGTGAATATACTCCTGTTGCACAATATCCAGCTACAAAATGTTGAAAGACAGACAAAATAAGCCTGTGAACCAATGCCCGTTAGGAGGTCAGTCCTGGAAACAAACTTATAGTGGAATAAGACTTTGCAATAGCTATAGTGTTAATGAACTGTGAAAGCCCAGGGGGAGAAAAATAATAAGCACACATCCCTAATTTTTTTTTTTTGGCGGGGGGGAACTGTTAAAATACATCTCAACATGTTAATTTACTCAATATCTCTCATAACTTTCTATAAAAGCAGCCATTCTCAGCCTTTGGCCCATTTGAGCCTCTGGATTTCAACTCCCAGAATTCCTTACCACTGGCAATACTGGCGGGGGAGTTCTGGGGAATGTAGTCTCAAAGGAACATCTGCACATAATTGATTTTTTCCACCTTTTCCAATATTCTTAGCAATGCCCAGAATCAAAGCTTCTGCAGGCAACCCATGCTATTGCCTAGCTACAAATTCACTCCTGAAATGGAAACAAAATCTATTCTCTTTTAAAAAATACAGAGTCAACCTTGAAACTGCACAATCCACTAGAATTTTACGCATTTTTAAAAATCACTTCACTACTGAACATAAGCACACAGCCTATTAAGTTCTCTCAGTAGCTCCCAAACTTTTATAGCTGTAACAAATGGAACAGCACCTATGCTAATAACTCATCCTTCAAGTTCATTTTGCAGAAGACAGTAACACCAACACTTCATGGTCCATTCTCTTCATACATTTTGTGTTTGCTCACTGGCCACTCTTATCCAAATGCCATCTGAAAGGCGGCCCCTGACTTCTTGTTCCCGCGTCACACAGCCTTCTCTGTCACCTTCAGTGAATGATGTTTGTCCCGTCTTACCCTGTTTCTTCACTGGCACCCAACTCTGCCACTCCCCACGCATACATTTCTGGCTTGTCACTGCTGGCGCCCATCCGTGCCTGTCCTCTAGATAAGGCCTGTGTTCCCTTAGCACATGCCTGGTATTCACTTATGTCACTTGTAGACATACTGACAATCAGCTTTCTTTGATACCTTTATGAAGGCATTAAAAAGGCAGCTCAGTCCTGAGCCCTGTATTTAACGACTCACTTAGATGTGATTAGGTGAACAGGACATCCGTGCAGGAGAATGCACAGGTTCCCTGTAGGTGGACAGGTGAGATGGTGGAGAATGCAGCAATTCTCCATTCCTTCTTCACCAATATGATGGATTTCTAGGTTGCTGCAGAGAAAGGAAAACACACCCCTCTGATATGTCCATTCTCTGCATACGTTTGGCAAAAGGCAGTTTTTTAAAAAGCTAGCTTGCTAGGAGACTAATATCCTGGGCTTCTAGCAAGCAGGGAGGCTGGTCTTTCTCTGCTACTAGTGTGGAGCCACGACAGACTGTGTTTTTGAGACTTTATTTATAGACTGTCACTTACAACTGCAGTCACAAACAACTTACATTGTACAGTTGTTTGTCATTTTGTAACGAATAGAACTGCAGATGGCCAGGCTTTCCATTCAGAACCAAAGCTTTAGTTCTTGGGTCAACCATCAAGCCAGTCTTGACTTCAGTGCCTGAAATGTAAAAAGAAGATCTAGCTAGCTGGAATACGATTTCTGCTGACACAATGAGAAAAGTATTTGAAAGACAAACAAAGAAACATACCTCTGGTTAACCCTTGAATCATTCCAGATACTTTCAAATTGCTGTGTATGATTACTATTTCTGTGTGTATTGAGAGAAAAAAAAATAAAGTTAGGAATGAAACCTTGCCAAGTATTTAAGAAAAAAATCACTGCTCAGAATATAATGAATTTGTATTTGTTCATAAAAGAATTTTGTCAGGAAAAAAATGGCTAATTTAATACAGCTAGAAAACAGTTTGTAGCTTGGTGGTGGTGGTGGATGTAAGGGGAGAAGTTTAAGTCTGGAGATGGAAATCCTTCCATTTTACACATTTCTCCCCCTCCATGCAACCACTGCAATATAAGTCAAGAGATGTTCATTTCTCTGCGCATCAAAGCAGAGGGGAAGAAAGGAGAATGAAACAACTGATGATGAACCAGAATTTCCTGTGCACTCAAAGAAACCTTCATCTGGGTTTGCTTGGATAGGGAGGCTGAAACAAATGATCTGTATCAGCGGTTCTTAACCTGGGTCCATGTAACCTCAGGGAGGCACAATATCCTCAAACGGGGTCTGTGAAGGCCTGAAGAAATGTTATGAGTTTTTACAGTTAAAATAGAAAGGCGGGGGGGGGGGAGGGAAGGAGGAAGACAAATTTGTACAGAATCATTCCAATAAAAATATTATAATAGGAGTGTGTGCATTTACTTATCTTTCCTTTCTCCCTTAATGAGCAACTTTAATTAAATGTTTGACGCACTTCACGGTTTTAAATCTTGAGTTAGCTCTTGGGGGTCCATGACAACAAAAGATATTTAAAGAGAGTCCATGGTAAAGAAGAAGTTAAGAACCCACTGTTTCAACACCAAAGGAATGGCAGGCCTTCAAGGTTATAGACATTTCTCCACCCCTATTACTTACTGTTGTCTGAATGTGAGGTACAAATGAAAGTTCCATCGGGTGAGACAGCAATATGCTGTATTGTGGACCCCAAGCGAGGCAAGAATTCCTTTTTTGCATCTGACCCATCTCGCCACTGAACCAGGACTGACTCGATCCCTCCACTCAGCAGGCTAGTTCCTGCCAATCCAAATGAAATGCAAGTGCCTCAGCTCAGATAAACTAAAATTCATGTGCTTCAGAAATGATAACACCTCATTAATACACACACACAATTTTTGCAAGCTACCCGGTGCTAATATGCACATCTATCCAGTTGCTAGGCTACAATGATTTAGCATCCTACACTACAGAAGAAAACAACATGAACTCTGTTGCTAAAGTAACCCCAACTCCCTATCATGAAATGTGAAGTTTTGTATCATGGATGAAGTCATGGAAATTGGTGTGGTTTCTTACATCAGTACCATTTACTTGGCTAACTGTATTCCCATGATCTCTGATAATCTTATTCATGCATCTCTATGGTTTTTGAAATGTCAGAAGGCGTTGCTCACAACATTTCAGATCTCAAGAATCACCATAATCTGCTATGTACATGAGTGTATGCACATGTCCTCTAGTACTTTGGATTCTAATAAGGAGATGTAGCAACAGAAACCTATGTATGCTTCTCAAGACATCAGGCCTATTGTGTTCAATGGAACTTACTTCTGTACAAATGCACAGCTGACATCTGCTGACAGTAAAGCACAAAGAAACATGGTCAAGGAGCAATGGATTCAAACTACAGGAAAAGAGATTCCATCTGAACGTCAGACCAACTTCCTGACGGCCGGAGCTGTCTGGCAGTGGAATATGCTGCCTCAGAGTGTGGTGGAGTCTCCTTCTTTGGAGGCTTGCAGAGTGCCTTGGGAGCGCTTTGATGGGTGTTCCTGCATAGCAGGGGGTTGGACTGGATGGCCCCTGTGGTTTCTTCCAATTCTATTACTCTATGATTCTATGTATTGGAATCTTTGTATAAAGCAAATATTCTCTTGACTTCATAAAGCCAAAATAGGTGCTTTTGAAAAAAACAAAACAAACCCACCCCTTCTTTATTTAAAAAAACCCACACTTCTATGAAATCATGGCCTTAGTTACAGTAGATCGATGGAGGAGGCCTGCCAAATACTCCAGCAGGGTACTTTATCTTGTCCCACTCATTTCACAACACAGTGTCGTCTATATTAGCCACCATTCTAAAATTACTAGTCCATGTTTGGTGACTAAGAAATTACATGTCCGGAAAGAGCAGATGACCCTAGGTCTCTCAAAGGCAGTTACTATAACCTATACTATATGATAACCAAGAAATGATGTTGGAAATTGCTCCAGAAGCAGTTCAGGAAAGCTTAAAAAACAAACACACACATGTTGAATTGCCTTCCGTTCATATGTATTCCACTTGTTGACACAAAATTTACTGGGGCTACCTGAGGTTGGCAGAACAGCTGTGGTGTATGCATCACAAAACTAGTCAATCTATCAACAGATATTCTGACCGGCAGAAGCAATTCAAAGTTTCAAGTCTTCCTTTATCACTCTGACATGGGAATATTATTTGAAAACGCCAAGTCATGTGATCTACAAATAAAATGGTTCTTTCTGGACATATATTTCAGTTCCATTCTGTCATAAACCTCAACTTAGGTTTAGCTGCTAGGAAGGCTGCAATGTCGTATACACTGACCTGGAAAGTACACTAAGTGAACTCAATGGGACTTACTTCTTAACAGACTTATACAGATGGGCTCTGCGCCTCCCTGAACTTTTTGATGGCATGGTATGAAATGGTCTTATGGGACTCAACATACTAATTTCTATATATGAAAATAAATATAATGTTTATATCTAAATACATATATAACTACCCAGAGCAAGATAAAATACAAATATATAAATAAAAATACCTGGGTCGAATATAGATATAATAAGATGAAAGTTAAAGGACTTCATAGATATGATTTTGGAAGGACTGAACAACACAGCAATTACAAGATTGCAAATTTTACATTTGTTTGAAACCAAAACCTATCCTAGGAGCTATTTAACTGTGCTTATGGAAGCAAAATACATTAAAAAAAGAGACTGCAGTGCAGCAAAATCCTCTTATTTGCCACGTCAAACTACTTCCTTTTTCCAAAGAGAAGCCAGGATTAAAATAAACATAGTGTGAGGCCCGCTCATGAGATCCCACTGAGGTTAACAAGATTTTATCTCGGCTGCTTCTAACAGCAACAAAGACCGTTTTTCCCCCTCTGGTTCCACTTAGGCAGAGTGACTCAGCTTTCTTCTTTTTCTGTTCACTTAAGAATCCAAGCTGTTCACAGATGCCCGCCAACCAAAACTGTGGCATAAAACAGGCTCGCATGTTTTATTACCTTTTAATGCTATGCATTACAGAGACAGATGCTTAGGAGGGGAAAAGCGGAAACTTAGCAATTTTGCCATCTATCAGTTTATTGTATCTTTTTTGTTTCTTGAATTTATATCTTGCCTTTCTCTCAAGATACGGTCCAAGGAGCTTCTAAACGTCTAATATATGTAATGAGCAGATCCTGTCTTTCATTGTATAATAATTTTTAATATTTACAGAGCTGATGTTAAATCTCAGAAGGATATTACACATCCCTGGGAGAGAAGGCGAATAATATTACCCCCAGTACTAGAAACTGGGGCAAGAGACGGCATGAACACAGCTTGCTTAACACCCACCCCAGAGGGTTAAGGTTAAAGTGAAGTAGCTCCTGGCTCAGGTAACCTTACCTTCTACAGAAAAAGCAAGATCCATAACTTCGTCATGGTGCCAGTGCATTGTGGAGAATGTGTACTCTCTCTTGTGATTAAAATTTCTCCTATTGGAAAAAACAACAATAATATTTAATTTAGCACCAGCTTTCCAAGATTAACAAAGCTGAACTTGGATCAAGTCATCAAGATTCACAAACGTATAAGCCACCTTAGCAAAATGTTAAATATTGCTAACTCCTGGGTTAGAAGCACAATTTTTCTGAAATTGTACATACACAACAAAAACCAAGAAACTAATTTAGCTGTTCTCTTCCTAAGCTCTAAATGCAAGAAGAGTAATAGGGACAAGTGCACAAGCTCTGCCTGTTCTCCCAATTCTGATCACCCTCTACATGTGGAAAGAAGTGATCCAAACAAGAAGAATGACAAAGAGCCTTGTGGCACCTCCAAGACTAATACTTTTATTTGGAATAAGCATTCATGGACTACAACCCAGTTGCCCTGATGAAGCAGTGCTCTTTTCCTCTGTCAGTAAAAATGCAGCAAGAATGCAAATAAGTAACAATTTGCTTCTCTTTCATGATGCTGAAAACTTTCTACCTGAACTGGCTGCCTCACTCTGTCTGAGGACAGAACCAATCTTGATCTCTGAATCTGGTTTCACACCGCAGTCAAAGAGAGACACAGTCATCAGCTTCAGTGAGGAGCTGAGATCAAGTTCTGTGCAAGAACTTGAAGAGCATAGCATGGCAGAAGAATCATGCTTACATGGGGCCCATTCACACTATGCAATTAGAGCACTATGATTCCACTTAAACTGCAATGGCAACATTCCACGGAAATCTAGGATTAGCAGTTCAGGGAGGAGCCTTTGGAATTCTCAGTCAGAGAACTCCTCTGGAATCTTGACCAAAGTACAAACCCCAGGATGCTGCAAAATGCAGACACTGGCAATTACAGTGGAAACTTAGTGCTATAACTGTACAACGCAGGTGGGCCCCATGATATATGTGCTTGGCAGAAAGAAATCATCAATACCCCTACTGATTAAATATTTGCCTCACCACAAACGAATTTTGCCATCCTTGTGTCCAGTTGCTATGCAGTCTTCCTTCGGATGGCAGGCTACACAGGTGAAGAAACTGGTCGTGCTATTTTTCAATTTTGAACCTAAGGAAAACCTTCAGAAACAAGAGTTACAGTTTTAATTAGTTCAGTTCAGCTGTTATGAAAAGGTACCCAGGAGATTCCTTAGTGAGTACAGGGACAGGTTGTGAGAATAATCTCACCTCAACAGGACATAACACACGTAATGACTGTTACAAGAAAACACTTCATGTTTGGCTTATGCCATAGAAGGCTAGAGGAGAGAAAATAATTTTCTCTGTTTTTCTCTGTTTCATTAATATTGGTAGCCTCTTCTAATATTGATGATGTCCTGTTTTCTTTTTCTAGCCACTTCTAATTAAATGGCAAAACTAAATCGGTTCATTACAGTTCAGGACCTTGTAATTCCATTTGTAACAAAAATTATATTTTTCAAAAAGGCAATTTACTTTGTAACTATTATTCTAATGAACTGTACTTTTAACATATCGAACATGATAATTTTATGCCAAGCAACATTGTATGATTGTGTCAGTTTATCTGCCTAAATTAACAAAGAGATTCATCCTGTACCGTCCTGATATCATCCTGTAATCCTATTATCCTGGATGATAGTATTTTTTCATTTTTCTCTCCCAAAAATTCTACCTCCCAGCCTTCCCTGCAAGGGATTCAAACTTCATGGAAATTTTACACCCACAAGAGGTTACCACTGATGGTGACAACCTGCAGGACTTCTGGAGACCTTGTCAACAAAACCTGACAGATAATAAGAACAGAAGATTCCTGCCAAATCAAATCCGAATCCCATCCTTCCCCAGGTGGCTTTCTGCTTCTCATATATTATTACAGTTGTTGCTGTTATTGTTATCATCATCATCATCCCACTTTTTACCCAATGTTGGATCTCAAAGCGACTTACGCTTTGGCCATTTCCGCACTAGACTGTTATAGCGCTGTTATTCCACTTTCAACATCCTATGGAATCCTGGGGTTTGCAGTTTGGGGAGAGGCTGGCTGGTCCCTCCCTAAGCTGCAATCCCCAGGATTCTATAGGATGTTGAAAGTGGAATAATAGCGCTGTAACAGTCTAGTGCGGAAATGGCCTTTAAAACAAGACAACTTAAAAACATATAAACAATGCATATTTTAAAAGAGAATCAACCCTTCTCCTGAGCTGGAAATAAAACCAATTCTATTTTTAAAAATACAGAATCAGCCTGGAAACTGCACAATCCATTACAATTTCACACACTTCTTTTTTTAAAGGAAATCATTCACACTACTGGTTACAAACACGCAGCCTATCCAGTTCTTCCAGTAGCTCCCACATTTTTATACAGGTAATAAATGGAACAGCACCTATGCTTACACCTCATCCTTCAAATCAATTTTGCAGAAGACAGTAACACAAGAACATCAATACTATTGGCCTTACAAGGAATGGCAATGGCAAGTGGGGGAATTCTGTGACATTATGTACCAAAAGCTTGAAAACCATACCATCATATGATGGCCAAGACACATAAATTTGGGGGAAGGGTAGCAGTTTGCCTCATTTTTTGTTCCTTTCTATTTTTTAAAAAATTCCCCTCTCATTTGTTATTGATGGGTGAGAATTATGCCAGCTCCAAAACAGTCCTTTGGAGGGGATGTATTGTGACAAAGAAGCAATGGGCTTTGGAAAAACCAGAAATTTTACCTGGACCTTTATTATTGTTTGTCATTGTCAGCTAATTTGAATGGCTGCTTTTTATTGTTAACTCATTCTGAATACTTATTATCATACTGATTTCAAAAATAATACTAACTCCTCCTGCAAAATATGTATCAGGAGTAGACAGCATATGGGCCACAAGTGACCCTATCTTTTATGGCACATCCCCACTGCATCCTCCTGGCCTCTCCCATTCCTCCAAAAGGAGAATTGCCACTAATGGAAGCTTCCACAAGAAACAATTCTCCTCTAAAGCAATTACATGGCCTACCTATAGTGTGCGTGTATGCACATGTAAACATTTCCCCATAGCCTTCCAGTCACTTCTAGCTTTGAAAAGCCCATTAGAAAAAACTGAAATGGGCAGGGCTACCACCTTAAGAAACTTTCCCAAACTCTTAAGATTTACAGAAAATGGAGGGCGAGTAGCATTCCTCCTGAAAAATTCCATCCAGTTATCCAGCCAAAGCAACAGTGTTATGAGAACAATGTTATGAGAAATATCAGAACCAATGTCAACATATTCAATGCCGCCTTCTCCTTCCCCAAGTACATAGCTTACACACTTCTCTCCTTACCTGTACATTTTTTTCTTCTTGAAAAAACAAACCACGAGGTGAAGTTCCAAGACTGACACCACATATTCATCCTGTTAGAATCAAAGCATAGTTTGAAATGTAGTCTTTGCTAGGATCCAAGTGGTTGAAACAGGTTCTTGACTACAGATATGCCAGCACAGACGGGCAAAATGGCATCATGGGCCAACTGCAACACAAGTCAGCCAAATCACACAAATTCAGATTACGACTATTTTATAGAAATGTTATTTACACTAGGGATGTCAAACCTTGAATCCATGCGCTTACCATCCAACTCACAAGTTTCTGTTATTTCTGAACAGTGACTGGAGAGAGTCAGCTTATTTAAAAGTTTCTGCATAGAACTGAGTTGTACTTTGCAAGCCTGAAAAATGTTGCACACAACTGTGCTGTGGTTTGCAGGTCTGCTAGGAAAATGTTCTAAGTCAGTGGTTCTTAAACTTTTGTCTACCAGGGACCCCCTTTAAATATCTTTTGTTGCCACAGACCCCCAAGCTTTAACTCAAGTAAAGTGCATCAAATATTTATTTAAAATTGCTCATCAA
The DNA here is from genome assembly GCA_030412105.1 of Cyclura pinguis. Taxonomy (NCBI): domain Eukaryota; kingdom Metazoa; phylum Chordata; class Lepidosauria; order Squamata; family Iguanidae; genus Cyclura; species Cyclura pinguis. The sequence continues at coordinate 210,705,404 of CM059599.1, forward strand.
AGGTCTTCAGACTGGGAGAGAAGGGAGAAATAAATAAATGCACACTTCCCTGAGAGATGCTGGATGGGGACGGTAGACTTTTCTCCTGCTTCTTCCCATCAGTTTAAGGTTGGAGTGAATCGAACAGGAATGTCCAGGCCGGCCAGCCAGCCAACCAACCAGCATTTGCCCTTCTCTCTCTCTTTTCCTCCTCTCCTGTCCAGTCAACCAGTCTATCAGAAATGCTCAAGCCCGTCCCCCTTTATTTGCCTTCTTCACAAAGAAGGGAGGAGATTGAGATAGGCAAAGGAGGGAGGGAGGAAATAAAAGTAAAATGAGTGTGTGTGTGAAGGCACTTATGAACGGAAATGAGGAGGAGAGCTTGGGGTCTTTTATAGAAGGGTTGCCTCCATTCCTCTTTTTCCCTTTCAACCCCCCCTTTATTTGCCTTTTTTAAGGGTTTCTGATAGTTGCTGGGCTGCTATCCGCTGGAAATGAGGGGAGGGAAGAGAGAGAGAGAGAGAGAGAGAGAGAGAGAGAGAGAGAGAGAGAGAGAGAGAGAGAATTCCCCTCTCATTTGTTATTGAGAGAAAGATAAGAAGGGCAAATGTTGAGTGGCTGGTTGGTTGTCAGCTCTGCTGTCACTCACCTGCTGCGCCCACCTCTGCCCCACAGTGGACCAACCATGTGACAGGCAACATATAGGCCTATCTAGCCTGCCTGCCTCATTCTGCCTTGGTTCCTGTCATGTAACCACTCTGCTGCTGGGGGAGGAGATAGACTGAGCAGACTTCTAGTCTTTCATGGATCCCCTGTAAGGTCATCACAGACCTCAGGTTAAAAAATACTGTTCTGAGTGATAAGAACTGCATCTGATTTTGTCCATGATCACAGTCTCACTCAATGCTGGAATGCCCCCCTCCACTGTAGTGGTGGCTAGCAGCTTCCATGTCAGTGGAATGGTGAACCCATTCCAGGTTTTAACAAAAACTTTATAGGAGTTATGCAAAGTGCCAGTCTATTTTGGAGTATATGGGATAACATCTTTGAAATGTAAACTAAAACCTGGAGTGGAGCAAGCAGCTCACTGACATGGAAATCAATAGCTGCCACTGCTCTCAAGTAACCTCAGACAACAGTCTTTATGCCAGAGAAACGCAGGACAGGGTGAACATGTGTGGCTGAAATTCTACAATGGACAATGATGGCAAAAAGACAGTTTGGAGAGGAGAAGACTGTGCCCTGAGAAGAAGGCTCCCTTTGCCAGGAATTGAAAAAAGTCAGCTATGTTGACTTGAAACATCAGCCATATCTTTCCAAGAAATTCTCCAGTGTTATAGCAGACAGAAAAATAAAGGTGTACATACATCTCTTCCAAATGCAGTACATTTGGGTGATGCATTTATGCCCTCCAAGACCAATTCCACTTCTTTGGCTTCCACTTCCTGTCCTGGTGTCTTCGGAAGTGCCACTGAAACTAGTTGAAATATACCTGGTGATACAGAAACTTCATTAACATAAAATCACTGATGGGTGTACATACACACACACACCAACCCAGCCCGGGCACAATGCTAAGCTACGATTCTGGAAATCCTGCTAGGTCACTCTCGCTGATCTCCTCTTGCAAATAGAAGCTGCTAAAGAAATCATAGGTCTTTTGGCCATGGCTTATTTACTGTTGTTATTGTGTGCTTTCAAGTCACTTCCAGCTTATGACAACCCTAAAGTGAACCTATTACAAAGGTTCCTTAGCAAGATTTGCTGGGGGTAGTAGTGGTTGCCACTGCCTTCCTCTGAAGCATTTGCTCAGGGGCACCCAGCAGGTTCCCACTGCCAAGCAGGAATTCAAACTTTAGCGTCCTCAAGTCCTAGTCTAACGCTCAAATCACTACACAATGCTGTTTCCCTTGTCTGATATTATCAGCAAGTTTATCAGATCAATCTGGCTTATCTGGGGAGTTGCAGGGCAGAGTTGTCGGGCTATAAGTCACAACAGACCACATATGGAACATCTCCGGCTCTAATCCTAAATTACATTAACTTAACACTTTTCCCCCTTTTGACCTTTGCCCCACCTCTTGCAAAAGTATTTTCTGAAGGCTAAAGGTGACTTCCATATCCTTTGTGAGAAGGCTATTAACCATATCTTCCTGGCTGAGATGTGATACGAGGCTGTGGATAATCACAGTTCCCTGATTTGTTTCCTTGCTTGTGTGGAAGCAGCAGCAACTCAGCCTTGTGTGGATGCCCGAAATTGATCTGTATCATGCAGGTTACTAAAGAGATATTAAACTATCCAAATGCAGCCAATATGTAAGATGAATTGCATTTTAAGTCCTAAATCCAACTGTTACAGCCAAGCAGACTACAGTCACTAAATCATTGGAAACTTGGTAAGCAAACACTTAAGTTTCATTGATACATTGGCTCTACTCTAGTTGGGATGAACAAGGAATGCTTTCAGGAACGCTTTCGGCCTAAGTCCCATTTTCACATGTTCTTCCAGACCGGGGGGGGGGGGGTGCCTTGATACTATAAATACTCAGCTACAGTAGAACAGCTTACACTGATACATTGCTTTTTCTTTTAAAAGCACTTCTGTGCTGACCTGGAGAGTAGAATGAATTTGTAGTCCCCCTAGAGAAACAAGGTAGGTGGGCATGTGATAATGGAAAGCTACATGCCTTTATAGGTAGTGTGGGCTGTCTTGTCCTTGCACAAGCTGTGATATGCATAGCTAGGATAGCGGGAGGGGGTTTGGCAGCGTTGGCCCATCCTTCCACACTGATGCAAATCCTTGCTGAGTGTCCTGTGTCAGGACACACTGCAGTTGTGTTCATATAGCAGTTGCTACACATCACCCTACACAGACACTTATCAAGCAGAACGGCAAAGACTAAGCTCCATATTCTGAGCAGTTTAATTTACATATACATCTGATTGCACTATATATTTCTCAATCTGCTGTGATGGCTTTCGATTTTCCAAGTCCAAAGCAATGTCTTCGTTCACAAACTTTCTTTAGGGATTTTGTCGGTATGTTTTACAGAAATTAAGAAACTTATTCTTATTATGACATCATCTGCTTTCCTGTAGAAAGAAGAACCACTATCAATCTTGTGACCCTTTAAGGACACATATAAATGTGGCATATGTTAAGGCGTCACAGGACTTATACAGGAAATTATGACACAACCTGGGGAACATGATGGAAAGCTGGGATGTACTGTATATACGTGTCTAGGAATTTTAGTCAAAAAATTGACCCCAAAAACCTGGGTCAACTTATCCATGGGTCAATGCAAGTACTTAACTCATATGAAGAAAAAGGAACCATCCTCTTCTCTGAGTAGAGTGGAGAAAGACGAGAGCTTAGTCTGTGCTGGGAGAACCTAGCACTGAGCCCCTCTATTCCCTCTGCCATGTAACCATTTCTGGCCTTTTTTGAATGACTGCACAGAAAAATGGTGCTTTCCCTCAAAGAAGAACCAAGAGACTAGAGGGGACAGTGTTTCTTTTAGCTTCTCCCGGGACAGACTAAGCTCTCACCTTTTGCCACTCTACTCAGAGGAGGGAACAGTTCCTCTTGTTGATAAACAGTTCATCAAATTAAGAACTGTCCCCTTCTCTGAGTAGAGTAACAAAGGGACTTTTTAAACGCCTGGGTGGGAAAATGGTGGCAGTTGTCATGGGTGGCTGACCCCGAGGTGGTGCTGGCATTCCCCCCCCCCCGTGGAATGGCCCTTGTCTTATCTGTGAGTCATATCAAAATCCATAAATTTGGTCCCTACCATAGACTTACACATGGGGTCGACTTACATACAAATATATACGGTAAATGTCTTGAAAATATAGAATGACATAAACAGCCAACCCCTGAAATTTAACAAAGTTACAGCATTCCCACTTTTTTCAACGTGCAAAGAATACTACAAAAGGGAAATTCATTTTATTTATTCCACCTTTTCATTCTATAATAGACCTCTCAAAGAGGTTCACAATTTTTTAAAAAACACACTATAAAACAGACAATTTTTACCTGATTTTTCATCGTCATCCTTGGGAATGATAAGAAATCCTGAATTTTCAAAACTTGAAAGTGCATAAAATGCATAGAGTCTGAACCCAACAACAAATGTCTGCAGGAGAACAAAGAAATATTAAGGCTCAAGTTAACAACTGACCTGAAAATGGATGCTGCTGAAAAATGGGTTAAGCTCATGCAACCAAACTAACTGGCAGATGGGAAATGGTTTTATCATTTTATACTTTACCTACATATAATGCTTTACCTATAGTCTCAACTTCGAATTTCTAAGAGGAAATATAATCCATTCCAAGCCTGTAGCAGCATCTGATTTTATGATGGAAAGAAGAACATCAGAAACCCCTGATGGTTTGTTCTTTTGAGCACTCTGAGCAATAATGCCCAGTACAGGACTTCTACTTGCAGAACAGTGCAATCCAACCAAAATGAGGGCATGGCATCCCATCTCCCCACTGCAGAACCCCATGCACCATCATAGAGCTAAGTGTCAGGTTCTGGGCAGAAGAAATATGGATGGAATAAAGTGTTACTGTATTAGTACTGTATCAGTGCAGACTTGGATTTAGGGCTTTGCTCTTTACAGTGCAAAAACAGGGTTGTTCAAAAATGGCATGGCAAAATATTTTTACTACCTATTATTTTAAGATGGTTCTCTTCCTGGTTACTTAATAATGTTCATAATCTGAGAGGTTTTCTTATGATATTATACAGCTTTGCTTTATACATTTTCTTGAGCTCACTTGGTGAAAAAAGAGGTTGGATATAAGTCTTTAAAATAAACTGAATAAAATTTACCTTTGTGATACCTTTTAATATAAAGAGGAATGCAATTAACAAAAAAACATAGGATGCAAATGGGGCATTCATACACCCTCTCCACACTTTCTTGCTTGGAATAAGCCTCAGTGAACTCAATGAGACTTACTTCTGAATAGACCGGTGTAAGTCTGTGCATAAAGAAAATAATTTGCATCAGCCAGTTCGCCTGGCAGTGTCAGAACACATTCAGGTCTGTATACAGAATTCTTGACAAATGCCACAGATCAGTTCTGAGTAGGGTCATCTCACAATCCATTGACAGCACTGCTTTTATCAGCTCACTGTTTTTATCACAAGAGTGGGACAATCCTCCCTCCAGCTCACTCAAGGACTGGGAAACCCTCTTGCAACTTCTTTTTTGGGCTGCTTAGGAAGAATGCCTAGGCATGGTGGCCACCAGACACTTGTGTGATGGTGGTTTTAGGTGACAGGGTTGACTATGTTTACTCTGCAAGCATTTTTAATTTGCCTAGTGAAAAAGTTCATGGCCTGCAGAGAGAAAAAGGGAAGGAGAAAGAAAGCAAAACAAACCTTAATGAGAATTCCATCCATGAAATCCCATAGCTTAATGGTGCCATCTAGAGACCAGGAATAAAGCTGTTGAGGGAAAAAAAAGTCAGCTATTAAAAGTTTCCCCCATCACTGTTGACTTGACCAGGGATGGGGAATATCTGCCCTCCAGATGTTTCTGTACAGTAACTCCCATCATCTTTCATCATTAGTTATGCTGGAAAGAGCTGCTGGGAGTTGCCGAGCCCCATATTCTCGCTCGCTGGCATCCACGATAACAAAACCTGAACTTACTTAAATATATCTGATGTTAAACAGTATCTTTTATAAAAGAATTCACTATTTTTGGCCCCAAAACAAGCTTCTCTTGCAAAAGTAAGAAGGAGAACTGAAAACTGGAGTTTTGACTTGTGAAATTCAAGCCACTTTTCTTTATGAATACACATTTACATGTGTGCATATGTGTGTATGCATACACAAGCACGCAGTACCATGGGGGATCAAATTCCCCAGTTGTTTTCCATGACCAACTGGTGAAAAAAGTGGTCTTATTATCTGCAGATGACATCGCTATTATACAGACAATTTTTATTGGAATGTTAATTGTCTGGGATTTTTGTTCCACCTTCACTTTCCTAGAGATCTCATGCAAAAGCTGCGTAATGTCATCCCAGGTGTATGGAAATGATTAGAAGACCCTTGTAATTTCAAAGAGGTGTTAAGGTCTGGCCTGACCCCAGTGTTGTCGTTCTATGTTCTAAGTTTTCCCAAGCTGTTGCTAAGAAAGGTCTAAGAAAGGCCTTCTGGTATTTCTCCATGCTGCTGCTGTTCAAGATCGTCTGACTTGTTAAGCACACTGCTTTGATTCTTGCATTTTGTCTTAATCTTGCTTTGATGTACTGTATATGCTCGCCAGCTTAAGATACAGACAAAACAAAGTTGCAAGTGATGTCTGCTAAGTGGCATCTGCCCTTGGTTTGGGATATCTACTAGACAATGGGTGCTGGCAGAGACGAAAGATAGCCACTTAATCTGTGACTTTGACACCTGAAAGGAGTTTAGCTCATCCTAGGTTTTTAAACAAGCACAAAGTTCCCACAAGAGATGGCCCAGTCCTCCCAGGCCAAGCCTTGTAAATACCCCCTAGAATCTGCTCCCACGGGGAGCTCAGCATAGGCTGTCAGCTGAAGTGCCACGCACAGGTGGTTAAACAGAGGAGTCTCCTTCACTGTTTCTTTCCGGGCTCCAGGGTAGCTGATTGAAGGAATCTTTGCTAGATAAAGAAATCCATCGTTATGTTATCTAGGCATCATAGGCTTAAGGGGGGTTTCATCTGTATGCTCGTATTGCTTGTATGCTTATGTTGTTTAAATTGCTTGCCACTGAATAAAATTTAAGGCTTTTCTGCTACAACTGGTGTCATTTGCTGCCTCTGCATCCCTGAACATGAACCTCTGACTTTGGTGAACTGGCCGATTGCCTTTGGCAAGACACCAGGTTCTTCTAAATTCAGTGGACAGAATGTGGGTATCAGGCCCCCTCAGCAATATATTGCTCTGGTTGCAAAGGCAGTAGCTCAGATAACTTAGGGGGCAGAAATCTGTAGCATCAGCATACTTAAGCAAGTTCAAAAGAATTTAGATTAAATGCATACTGAACCCTCCCCCAGGTATTCCTACTTCTGTGATGAGTGGAAATGTGCTTTTTAAATGTGTTATGATAGATTGTAAAGCTCCAAAACAATATGTTTTAAAACAAAGAACACAGGATTCTAACCCAGAATACCAACCATTTTGTGCTATGATCAGCCCTGGATGCAGTCAGTGGTTTAACCTAGCAGTAAACACAGTCCTTGCGGACAGCTAATTAGTATTCTTGCAGTGGAACAGAAAAGCCATTCACAACCCTCTACAAGTTTTAGGAGAGAAGCTGTCTCAGGATGTTGAATACAATTATTTTGCATTTCTACCTTGCTCAAATTTTGAAAAAAAAAAGTCATTTTTCATATCTCTCCCATGTGCAGCAGGTTAGATTCAAGATTTCCTTAATCTGTATTATGTTAATAACCTGCAGGTGATTTGTAGGATTCAACTGGATTCCTGTTACTATGTTGCTGTGACCCTGTAGAACGTGGAGGCATTCTTCTGTAGCCGTGCTGTAGACTTTTACATAATCACCTGAAGCACAGAAAAGGTACCTATGAAACAACGAAATAAAAAAAACAAAAAACACCTCAGTAAATTAGAAGACATTCATAACAAAACATAAAAACAAGTTAACTAAAATAATTCCAGAAGCTCATGTAGATCTTACACAGGTAATACAAAAACAAACAAATAAAACAGCTCAAGGCAATCCAAATGCACACTCCCCACATATGACATGTACCGATATTTAAAGACGTTGAACTACATCAAAATTCTCCCTGCAACTGGCATATATCCATGGAATCAGTTGTTAAATGGTAGGCTAACACCTGTCTAAGGCCATTTCCACACTAGCCTGTTACAGTGCTATTATTCCACTTTTAATATCCTGTGGAATCCTGGGGTTTGCAGTTTACGGAGAGGCCTCAAAGGACCCTCCCTAAACTGCAAACCCCAGGATTCCATAGGATGTTGCAAGTGGAATAATAGCACTATAAAAGTGTAATGTGGAAATGGCCTAAATCTCATTGATTCAGTGGGCCTACCTAATTGGAACCAGCAACTGGATTTAGACCATTAAATGCAAACTGTCTTGAGTGACCCATATGGAGACAGCCAACCTAAATGCAACAGTTTTGAATAAAGAAAATTCCCATCTTTGTGGTTTTCTGCTGAAGTGATTGTTCTAAGTTAAAATACTTATTTCTACACTGACATCAATATATATTATATTATAGAACATTATGAAACCAAAGAAGTAACTTTTTCATGGGGTTTACAATCCAAAATTATGATGGAGGTGAGGATGACATATGTTTGACAGGAGGGAAATGAAATCTACAGTCATTCCTCCACATTTGTAGGGGTTGGGGAAGCAGGATCTGTGCAAAAGTGGAAAAAAATGAATATATGTAGGTCCCCAAACACATATAACACACAAACAAACAATACATTTTAATCTGCAGGGGCAGGATGCCACCCACTTGGTTCTACTTTCAAGGTGCTGAGGTTCCTTCGGAAGTGGGTGGCTGGTGAGGCTTGCTGCTGCATCTGCTGCTCTCCTATGCCATTATTAATAGGGACCTACAAACCTCATCTTGTGTTCACAGTCTCTCGTAGTTTTGTGAGGCTTGCAGAGCCTGCAAACGTGAGGCAAGACTTAACGAGTCCCTATTAAAAATGGTGTAGGGCAGCAGAAGAGGCAGCAGCAAATAATCCAGAAATAATTAAATCTGTGAATGTTGAATCTGCAGATGTGGAGCGCTGGCTGTGATGACAGACGAATTGTGTCATTATCTTATATTACAACTAGCCCTCCACATTCGCTAGGGTAAGGGGTGCAGGGCCCATGCGAAAGTGGAAAAATTGCCAATATCAAAATGTGTGTGTGTGTTTGTGGGAAAGGAGGCCGAGGCATGGTGGGAAGAACAGGCACCCAGGGTCCAAATCAGGTCAAGGAAAGGAGAGGGAAGGGAGCAGGCCCGCTTGGGGGCCCTATACTTTTCTCTTGTCCATCTCCTTCCTTGCATGTGTGTGTGTGTGGGAGGGGGCCACTGCGAGAAAGTTTGTGGTGCTGAAAAACTGGGCTGCAATCTTTCCTTAGCTGGCCAGGCAGCAGCTGATGGAAGAGGAGGAGGACCAGAAGCGGGTTTTTAAGGGTCTGTGTAGCTTGACTGGAGCCACTGAGAGGGAAGATTCCTCTGGAAAAGAAGTGCCTGAGGTAGGAGGGGAGGGGTTGGAGAAACTTGCAACTAATCAAATCTGTGAAAGGTTTAGGGTTGACTGTATATGGTTTAATTCCTTCCATCCCACTAAGCCAAAAGACTGCAATTCATCAGAGACCAAAGATTGTTACAACTATAGTACAACTTATTTAGTAACCATTTCTTCTTATTTTGCTACTGGCAGTTTTGTGACATTTGCTTAGTAAATCTCCATCATTTTTTCTCTCTTTATCTCTTTGTGTATGCAATTTTCAAGCAGCTCTATGAATTTAATAAGGTCTTCTCAGGCAAGAAATACTCTGATAAGGTTCTGCCAGTTCCTTCCTCTAAACACAGCCTGAAGCACTTGGCATTCCCTGATGGTCTTCCATCAAAGCAGCAACCAAGTCTGAGCCTACTTAACCTCAAAAATCAGAGGGGATCTTGTGCCTTTAGGAGCCTTCCTCCCATTTCCTTTGTTATTTCCACCAAAATCTTAACATCTTATTAGGATGGACAGATATAACAGGCAACAAGACTTCTGCCCCTTTCATAGCTGTGAAGAGATTTGGACAGATGTGAACTGTCCAGAAATTCCTTCTTCCACGTTCCTGTGAATAGTGGAGAAGCCTGTCTTCTTTGACATCTGGCCACCCTACATGAAGAGTGAATCTACCCTCTTCTCACACAAAAAAGGCATCACTGAATAATGGGCCACCGTTGCTCCTTAAATAGGCACCAAATTCCAATTAGCTCGGCGAAAGTGGACAAACGGGCATCTCAAGCTACAATCTTGCATTGCCTTACCTGGGAGTAAGCCTACAGAATCTAGCGGAATGTGCTTCTGAGTTGACAGGATAGGATAACGTTGCAAAACAGAAGACACGAAGGCCATAGCACTGGCCACTTCCGCACTAGACTGTTACAGCGCTATTATTCCACTTTCAACATCCGATGGGATCCCGGCGTTTGCAGTTTAGGGAGGGGCCTCAAACTGCAAATCCCAGGATTCCATAGGACGTTCAGAGTGGAGGAATAGCGCTAAAACAGTCTGGTTGGGAAATGGCCATCGTTTCTGTCTACTCAGAAGACATCCAAGGGTGGTTCAGCCACGCTGCCTTCCATGAAAGTGTGTTCACGACCACACCAAGACCCCCTTCCTCCCAAGACTGCGCGGTACAACCTAATGCAAAAGAGAGCGGTGTCACAATTTCGCGCGTGCGTGCTCGCGTGCAGGCAGACAAGCCAGTCTCTTCGCAACGAGAGCATCCTCCCGTGGGCTGGCCGACTGCAAAGCCCGCAGCTCCGGCCCCCCTCCTCCTCCTCCTCCTCCTCCCCCTTCCCGGCCCTTGCCACTCACTTGGAATCGGTCGAGAAGACCGCGCGGCTCCCGCTCAGCCAGCTGCCCCCGCAGCGAACCACGCGGAGCTGCTTCTCCGCCACCATCTTCCTCGCGCCGGCCCACCTCCGGCCTTTAGCCCCGCCCCCCGCGAACGAAGCGCCGGCATCGCTCTAGCAAAATATTTCCTCGAACTCTATCGTACCCGGGGCTCCTTTTCCGTCGTAGAATTTCATTTCCGCTTGCGCTAAAGGAGCTGCGTAAGCCTCAAAGGGTTAAATACCATGGAGATACAGCGAGAATGCTAGAAAGCGTCTCTTGCAGAATGCTTCTGTCCAGCGTAGAGCGGCTCCCGGATAGGAAGTGGAGGAAAGGCTTAGTTCTTTAAATCCTCTAGAGCTAGTGTTGATAGAGGTTCAAAAATGAGCGCATGTCAGACCGTAATTTGACCATAGAGATAAAATGATAGAGACAGTATCACTCTCTCACAGTCATTTTTTAGCACATCATTTCCTGCATTTAACCTGTTTGTCACTTAGTTTACAAGCAAAGTAATAGGTCGCTTTCACCCAGAAAGGGTAGAATTATGGCATAAGGGTTACCCCCAAACCCTCAAAACTGTTAGGGTTACCCTTGCACCCTAAAAAAGCACGTGGGGCCGGACCTAAAATATTAGGCCTGCAAGGACTATCCCAAGTGGTCTCATGCAGTTGCAGGTGAGCTCTGAATCAGCCTGGAAAGATTCCCAACTTTGGCCAGCTTTGGACTCCCCTGCCTCCGAAAGAACTGGGTCCAAACCACTTCTTACATGAACTAAAATAAGGATTCTTTATTGTGAAAAAAGGAGGGGTTTTATAAATTTGGGATTGACAATGATCTCATAAAGTATACAGCACATGTGCAAGAATATTTGTTTTCCCAGGACTAAAATTCTGATACATGATTGATAATAAAGTAACTTGTGGTTAAAAATCAACAATGAACCCTGTATGACACACGCCTTTGCTCAGCAGTGAAGAGTGAGAAATGTTGTTACGGAGAGTGCGGGGAACCCAGGCGTTGACTTTGCTGGTTTAAGGTCTGCATAATTTTAAGAGGACAAAGAGCTGGCAACAGGAACAAGGAAAGTTGACTAGAATTCAAAAGGGAGGAACTCTTTGTTAAGCAATGCAGAGAGACGAAGGCCATTTCTGCACCAAACCTCGTTGTTGTGATGATCCATGGCAATCTCAGCATCATCAGTCCTGGGAAAGGAGCGGTTTTGCACCACTCCCTTCTGCACATGTCTCCCTCGGTGATGGGGGAGTAGCAGCATTAACACCGCTGCTCCTTCCACATTACAGCGTCCATAGCAATGCCTTCTCCCCACCCTTTCCCCACCCCGCAGCACCTGACTGGTTGCCATTTTCCAGAGCTTTTTTTGTCTATTTGGCGGCATCGGACACGTTTGTGTGTCAGGGCTCCTGGATTGATGATGGGAGCTGGTGCGATGAGGAACTGCACACCACAAGGTAACGGGATGGTCATGTGAGCTGGGATCAATAACAGACTTTTTTCATTATTGACATAGGGCATGATACAGGCAGGTTAAGGGCAGTTGGCAGCAGGATGGCGATGGGTTGCCCACGATGTCATGTGAAAGCATGGCTCCTGGAACCGCAATCACATGTCGCTGTGGCGGGTTGACACTGCCGTGCGGAAATGGTCAAAGAGTTTCTTCGGCTAGACATTTAAGCAGGCAATACCTTCTGTGAATTGAACTGTCCAGGGTGCTGGATCTCTAGCAGCCCTGCAGAGTAGACAGGGAAAAGCTGGGAAGCACCATTTATTTTGTCTGTACTCTTGTACTGCTTTCATGGGCACTTGGGCTTCTCTTCTGAATACAGGCATTTCTCAGTTACCAAAGTAGATGCGTTCCTGGGGTTTATTTCTTTAACAGAAACTTTGGGACCGGAAGTAGAAATAGCATGGAAAGAAGGGGGATAGGTTCCTACACCACACACACACACACACACACACACACACACACGGTTCAACATGTTTTGGCAAACTTTTTATTCGAAACTAGAATTATGCACATATGAAATGAAACATCAAATGTGACCAAATTTCAAAAAGACCTTGACAGATTGGAGAGCTGGGCCAAAGCTAACAAAATGAAATTCAACATAAGAGAAATGCAAGGTCCTACACTTAGGCAGAAAAAATAGAATGCACAAATACAGGATGGGGACACATGGCTGGATAGCAGTACGTGTGAAAGGGATCTAGGAGTCTTGGTAGATCACAAGCTGAACATGAGTCAGCAGTGTGATGAGGCAGCCAAGAAAGCCAACGTGATTCTTGGTTGCATCAATAGGAATATGGTGTCCAGATCGAGGGAGGTAATGGTACCACTCTATTCTGCATTGGTTAGGCCCCATTTGGAATACTATGTACAGTTCTGGGCACCTCAATTCAAGAAGGATATCGACAAGCTGGGTCCAGAGGAGGGCGACCAAAATGGTGAAAGGTCTGGAAGCCATGCCCTATGAAGAACAGCTTAGGGAGCTGGGAATGTTTAGTCTGCAGAAGAGAAGGTTAAGAGGGGACATGATATCCATGTTTAAATATTTGAAGGGATGTCACGTTGAGGAGTGAGCGGACTTGTTCTCTACCGCTCCAGAGACTAGGACAAGGAGCAATGGATTCAAGCTGCCGGAAAGGAGATTCCACTTGAACCTCAGGAAAAACTTCCAGATTATCAGAGCTGTTCGGCAGTCGAATATGCTGCCTCAGAGTGTGGTAGAGTCTCCTTCTTTGGAGGTTTTTAAGCGGAGGCTGGATGGCCATCTGTTGGGAATGCTTTGATGGGCGTTCCTGCATGGCAGAGGGTTGGACTTGATGGCCCCTGGGGTCTCTTCCAACTCTATGATTCTATGATTCTATGATCCAGGTGATGGAAGCTTTGTGTAAGTAAACATAATATTTTTGAGGCTTCTTCGAAAGTGCATCCCAGAATTTTTTCTGCTCTCATCAGCCTCCATTTTTCTTATATTGCAATTTCCATTTTGGTAGTGAAAATGAGAGACCTATGCTTTTTCAACATGCCACAGTGGCCGGAGAAGCAAGCTCATCTGCTTTCTCCTTTTATTTCTGTTTTGCTCTTCACAGGTGCTCAGTAAGTGATTCTGAAGCAGCTGTTTACCTGAACTTTTGTACTTAAGCTCACACCGCTACAATATGATGATCTAGTGTTGCCTCTCTCTCTCGCATATCAGTTAATGTTTAAAGAGTTCTTCCATTCCAATGTAAGAGGAACGCCACAGGAATTTCAAACCTAGGATTGCAAGACTGAGGCAAGGGAGACTGAGGCCATTTCTGCACTACACTGTTAGAGTGCTATTATTCTACTTGCGGAATTCTGGGGTTTGTAGTTTACTGAGCCCAAGAGTTCTCTGGCTGAGAATCCTAAATGTCTCTCCCGAAACTGCAAACCCCAGGATTCCATAGGATGTTGAAAGTGGAATCAGATGCTGTAACCGTCTCGTGCGGAAATGGCCCATGTCTTACTTGCCCTTCAGTGTTCTTCCCGATATTCTTTAATGATTAGGAGACTGATTCTCCTGATTCAGAGTTCAGATTTTTAATCACTGCATGTATTTTTGAGATCCAGTGTGGTGTAGTGGTTTGAGCATTGAACTATAACAGGGTTCAATTCCGTGCTTGGGCATGGAAACCCGCTGGATGACTTGGGACACATCACACATTCTCATGCCCAGAGAACCCCATGAGAGGTTCGCCTTAGTGTCACCATAAGTTGCAAACAACGTGAAGACACATAACAACAACAAATTCTTGTAAAACTTCCAAACATACCTAATTTACACATGATGAGTTGATATACTCCTGGAATTGGTCTAAATGTCAGAGATCTTGCATGATTTCTCAGGCATGAGAACTTGACCTTTCTTGTATGTACAATAGGTTTTAACAAATAGATGGAGATTTGGATGAGCTGTTTCTTATGTGCTGAAACCAAAAGGCCATGTGGTGTCACTAGAGCTTCATTTCCATACTAGAGTGTTTCAAGGAATACATGCATAACATTTTGCCTTATCAAGCCTACTGTGATTCTGCTGACATAAGGGGATACATCTCTCTCTCTGCTAGAGAATTTCTTGAATTCTGCAGGCATGAATCATGCTTTTTGTAAATGGTAGTGCCCATGTACTTTTGCCCTCTCCACTTCTATGCAGTTGTTTGTGAATTTTGGGTAATGTACTTTTCTCTGCATTGTGAGCTTGATGAGATTTTGGTTTATCTGGAATGCCACACACACACACACACACACACACACACACACACGCATGTATCAATCATTATACATGTTCTGCAGGTAATCTAAGATCTCGTGTAAATCAAGATTAAAATACCAGTACAAAATTGGGGGAATATGTGGGCTTTAATAACTGCTGGTCTATTTCTGTGAAAGGCAGCATTGTGTAGTGGTTTGAGCATTAGACTCTGGAAGACCAAGGTTTGAATTCCCACTTGGCCATGGAAACCACCTGTGGGACTGTGGCCAAGTCACATTCTCTCAGCCTCAGAGGAAGGCAATGGCAAACCCCCTCTGAACAAATCTTGCCAAGAAAAGCCTGTGATAAGTTTGCTTTAGGGTAGCCGTCAGTCAGCAATGCCTTGAAGGCACACAACAGCAGCAACAACAATGTCTATTTAATAGTGATACTTTAAAAATTTCATATTCTTTCAATTTCTGTATCACAAATAAGGCCAAGGTATGAAACATATTACAAAGCCTCCATTTCTGTTTAGTTTTAGCTCTTAAATTGAGATGTGGGAGGAGTAAATTAAACAATTAATTTGCCTTCAAGGCATTAAACAATTAATTTACTGGGTGTGCCAAATTCAAACAATGTGTTGGAAAGATATTATAAAATTAAAAATTATAGATTATAAAAGCTATTATAAGTAAATTATAGATATTATAAATGTAACTAATGAATCCAATTAAACTTGCTGCTTGGTTATTTCATTGGTTCAGTTACCAGGGCCCCATAAACTCTTGGGGTTCCCTTTCTCACAGTTTTCATTCTGTGATCCACTTCAAATGTGACAGGGCCCCCTTGGGGCCATATGGCCCCCATTGAGAATGGTTGTTCTAGGTAATTTTTGGGCTAAATTAGATTGCTTTCCCATGTACAATTTTTCCACACAAAGCAAATAGATATGGCCATTTGAAACAACAAAATACCTCAAGAGCATTTAGTGATCCAGTGATATGATGACATTTCCTGCTTAGTTTGTTTAGCTGTACGTAGCACATAAACTATATATAGCACGAAGTGATCTGTGTACAAACTGATCTGTGTACACAGTGCATCTGCCAAGTGTCTGACCAGGAGGAATGTCGGCCATTATGAAACTGTTCAGTCTTTGGACTAAAACAGTGGTAAATGTTTTTCATCCAGATTCAGTACTGTAATTGGCAATACCAGGTACTGGTGCTATGGGCCCCGCTTTGGGAATCAGTTATTCTTGCTAATTACCATCTGAGAATTTGTCATCCTTTAAAATGTTATTAAATAATTCATTAACATATGTGGTTAATTATTTTTGCAAGTTCTTATAAAATTGGCTGCAAATCCATCAAAGCCAAGAGCACTTTTTAAATTCTTAATTGTATAAATAATTAATCTGACTTCATTGTTTGTTATAGGGGAATTTAAAAATTCTTTATGATCATTATTAATTGGTCTAATGATTAATGAATTTAATAAACTATCCAAATTTGCCTCTTCTGTGAATTCTGAAATACATAATTCATTACAGTATGATCAAAATGTTTCACTTACACCTTTCTGTAATGTTATAAAGTCTCCATTTGCTGATCTGATCATATTTTCTGTATCCTTATTTCTCTTCTTTGCTTTCTTGTTAGATTAAACTATTATTTAAACTACAGTATTATTAATTTTTGTTTCCAGATGGATAGTGAAATAATTTCGAATATGTTAGTATTAAAAAAAAAACTTTAATGTCTTCTTTACTCTTTACAATTAGTTTCAAAACCAGATTCATTGCATCTCCAGTGATAAGGATTTGATCTCTCTAATTGGGTCTCCCATGTCAGATGTATGCATGCATAATCCAAATTGATTATAGAGGCAAAATAATTATTACTAAGATTTGTGCCTAGAGAATTGGAGGTAAAGAAATTGTCAGGCATACAGTTATTTGGAAAAAATGTAAAACCTTTTTCTAGGGATTTGAAATGTCTTTAGACATCAATCAGGTTGTGTTTCTTCAGAAGAGAGATGATTTACCTAACCACCCATATTTATTCCAGTTTACATTTAAAAGGCAATTACTCTCATGACGTATTATTGTTTTTCTGAGAACAAAGTTCTTATCAGTGGTCAGCTTTTGTTTAATGAAATTCCTTCAGGCAGCATTTGGGGTGTTACATGAACATATTGCCATTAATGTATCATCTATCTTAAGGTTCACAAAAATATACCTTTTGTTTCTACAGGCATTCCTGAGTCTCAAAAAGGCAGTATCCCATAAATATTATGCCAACAGGACATGAGGGTACAAATTTCTAATTGAAAGAAAAATCCTGTAATGCTAACAGCACTAAGCATTTTGTATACTTCATCTTTTATAGGGAATGGTGAATTTGACTATAGTGCCTCTTGGTTTGAAGTCTTGAGTATCTCCACCCTACGTTGTTATAGTGCAGTTATTCCACTTTCAATATCCTATGGAATCCTGGGATTTGCAGTTTAGGGAGGGGCATTTAGAATTCTCAGCCAGAGACCTCTTTGGCCTCAGAAAACTACAAACCCCAGAATTCCACAGGAGGTTCAAAGTGGAATAACAGTGTAGAGCAGAAATGGCCTTGGTCTCAATGATTTATGTATCCTAAAGGAGTGAATAATCTAGGTACAGGGCAGGTGTAAACCCTTTCTTAGGCATTGCTGGGATACTTCAACTTTGCTTGTAGGGTGGTGTTGCTGGGAAGAGTGTTCTGTGCCTGCTTTACCAAGGCTGTATCCGACATCAGGCCCCACATCATTGCATTATAGAGGGTTCCAAAGAAAACTTGAGGATGTGGATGAAGTTCTTGGAAGATTACAATGGCATTTCCCTTTGGCAAAATAACTGTTACTGCCCTAGCTAGTCTGAGCTTTGGGGATATTAAAAGATATCCTCTTGATATCATAATTCGGCTTCACTTCTTTATTCCTCTCCACGTGCTTGCGAGGCCGCTGGACAAGCACGTAAACAAGCTCAGCCGTTAATAGCCGTAACATTCGAACTACAATACAGGCAGGCCAGAAATAGCTGACTCACTGCTTTAGGAGACCTCCAGGCAAGTACTCTAATTAAGTATGCACGCCACTTAAAAAAGAGCCTCTGCCCCGCGCTGGCAGCTTGATGAGTAAACTATGCAATACCCAAGTACTCTGCGTCTGCATACTGGCTACTCTATTGAGAACTGCTACGATAACTCAATCATTCAGATTCTGACCTTTCGGAGGCTTTGTCTCCAACTCCAAATCTATTGTTCTCCCCCAAGTACGTCATAGCCTGCAGTGACAATTCTCTTTATAAAAATCCTTGATTCCGAGACCTTCCTCGGATCGCTCCCGAGTTTCATCCCGCCTTGCTGCCGCTTTGCTTGGCGAGCCTCCCCTCAGCTCCATGTGCTGAGCTACATGGCACCCCAGCCTCGCTCTCTATTTTCCTGGGCTTCAGGACAGGTGAAGTATCACCCAAACCAGCAATCCCTCTAAAAATCCCTCTATACCACTCCAACCTTTATTTTCTTTAGGTATCTTGTGTGAATGTGCTGCATACACTGTTTGCCTGTATTTAATAAAATATCATTTATTGTTTCAACTTCTGTGTGCTACTTGACTCGACCCGACCCCGTAGACCCCGTTCAAGATCTTGCTATGTTACCCTGCCTCTCGTAACGCTAAGCAGTGCTCTGAGCTAATTTTCCCCACCTTGAGTTGAGCACATTTTGGTGTCCCTCCCGGGACCCCCAGTACACAGGGTAACATAACCTAGAATTGGAATAGACCTCCAGGTACAGTAAGATGCTTCTGTCAGTACTGGTTGTGCAGTCTACTTTCAAAGCCACTGGTGTGCGCATCATTGGCCTCAGGAGTGGTTTGGGAGTAATATATCAAGCAACCTCATCCTTTTAAGACACCCCCCCCCCCCCAATATTGGTGATGGTCTCCATCTGGACGGGAACCTTCACTAATAAGACATTGAGGTTCTGGTGTGACAATCAGCCAGTAGTTGGAGTTATATTAATAGACAGTCTTCCCAGTCTTAGGGAGTTATGAAGCTTGTGTTCAGATTTAGTTTAGTATGCTTTTCGGCTAAAATAACATTTTCAGCTCATTATGTTCCAAGCTTAAATAATGAAATCTGAGATACCTTATTTCAGTTTCAGGAGGTTTTGTGTCTTAGTGCTGGAGGCAGATGTGGACCGAACTGCATTCCCAGAAAAGAATTTGGCAGCTTGGGAAACAGTGTGATTCGGAGAGTAGTCAGTTCTATAGCAATGTCAACACAGTGGGCTTACAGCTGCACTGTGGGAAGATTCTTTCAAATGTGAAGGTTATAAGGCTGCGTGGCCAGCCTTCAAACCCTAAGTCTTGCATTACCTTGGGCTTCTCAAGGAGCAGGACATCTTCTCATGGAGTATGACCATGCACTTGGTGGCAGTCTCTTTCTTCAGCAAGGCCAGAGGGCTTGTACACCCACACATTGCTTTGCTGGTAAGGAAGGTAATTAAAGGCTAGTACAGATTATCTTCTCCCCAGTCAAACGCTAGGCAACTTATTACTTTTAGGCTGTTTGGCAAGATAGTCAAGCAACTACTCAAAGTGTGGATATTATTTTTTTTTTTTGAGAAAAAACTGTTCATATCAGCTTTTACAATTGTGGTCTTTGGGGCTATGCAGGTGTGTGAACTGGTATCTAGCTCCAGATTTAACAAGTTGGGAAAGGTCCTGAAGGTGGGGGAAGCCTCTTTTGGTTTCAGCTCATTAAAACATTGGATATGAAAGTCAAAATGAGATCAGATTGCCTGTGGTGAAGTATTAGTGTTTACAGGGCACCCCTAATTCATATCCTTGTCTAGTCACAGAATTAAGATCTTTAGATATTTGCCTTGCCTGTCTTTGACCACTATTTGAATAGTGTGACCACCCTTCTTTCCCCAGTGTGTTGTTTTATTTGAGTTTTCCTTGAAATGTGTTGGCCTTCTGTCTATCAACTGTGGTAGACACTCTTTAGGACTGGGGCAGCTACTGCAGCCTTGGAATGGGGCCTTCCTTCTGACAGCATAAAGACTCTAGGGTGATAGAGGTCTAGGGTGTTTGAGGCTTATAGTTGTCCTAAATTGGAAATCCATGTTAAATAATATGTGATTTAGTTTCAGGATCATAGCGTGAGTTGCTTTCTATTTGTGGCCACTGCATCATGTACTGGGTGGTAAAAGCATGTCCAGGAATGTCTGGGGAAAACACTTATGTCTAGAAGACTGCATCCAGGTCACCTGAATTGGCAGAAGAGGGATGCTGTGATACCAACAATCTGGAGACATGCACGGAGAGATGAACCTCTAGATACTAACATTTCTCTGCTTGTACAGAATGATCTGGGAACGTACAAAAGGATGGGCATTGTGGGAAGAGTAAAGAGAGATTTGGGAGAGATGCATACACATTTTCCCAATAGGATCATTGGCCCTTTCCGCACGAGGAAGTTAAAACGAGCCAAGGCGTCCTGTCACGGAGATCGGATTAGGTTCAGACTATTTACCTTAGTTCTGCACTTTAGTCCAATCCAAACCTCCCCCAAGTGGTCCTCCAGTGCGCTAAGTGAAGACCGGAAAAATCTGCTTTCAATCTTCTGGAGCATGCCATTTCATTCCTGCTCAGTTGTGCAGATGCACAGGCTTGCACCAATGCGAGCCTGCGATCAGTGGAGGGTGGGCTGTGGGCGTGGTCAGTGTCAGCGGTTGGTCTGGACCCACGAAAAACAGGAAGCCGCCATTTTCAGCCTCAGCAGTGTGGATCTACAGACCTCGCACTGCTCCGATTCGCCCTGCAACAAACAGAGGAGCCCTGCAGAAGGGCTTAAGGGAAAGTCCACGTTGCTTTGAAGAGAGAAGAACCAGTAAGTAATGGCACGGAGTGATTCACTTGCCTCTTGCGGAAAGGGCCATTTTATAGTCAGACATCTTGGAGCAATGTTGTTGGAGAGAGACTAATCAGCCTGAGAAACAGGACATTGTCACAAAATTATGCAGGCAAGAAGGGACATTGTTACATTTTTGGGGGAAAGGTAGATCCACCGTCATGACATTTTCATCTTGGCCTGTTTGTATTATCTGGATGGGTGCGTCTGTTTAGCAGGGGCCAGGATCCATGACTGTACATGTTGCAATATGAGCTGTGCTGTGGGTTGCAGCTGCAGTAGAGCTGGTGGAAGTTGGGAGCTGGCTCCCATCTTTTGTGGTGGTTTGTCATGGGGCCAGGATTCAGGTGGGAATGAGAATGGCCTTGCATGCCTGTTTGGACTGGGAAGGCTATGTTTCCCCATATGGGACCATGGGAATGAGGGCAGTAAGGGTCACTCCAAGCTCAGTACTTTTTTCTGGGGATGGGCGTTGCCCCATCTGATCTCTCCTCTCTGTGGGCTGCTGCTGGAGATGTACACTGTGCTTACAGGAGCTGTTCAGAAGACAGAGGATGCAAAACTAAGTTGAGCTCTGCATTTTACTAGTATCAAAAAAACAAAAGACAGCAACAAACCAGGTGTTGGATTCCCAGTCTTAGTACAGTACTCCAGCCACCAGGAATCAAATAGAAAGTAACCTACTTGCCCATGCTGAATTAATACCCAAAGTCTGAATCCTTGAGGAAAACTCCAAGGAATGCACTCAAGAGCAGAAACTTCTCCTTCCCAGCCCTCTACTGGCAAATCAAATAGTTGGGTGGACACAAAGAGCCTTGATGGCGAAAAATGATCATGGTCAAGTACTTTTACAAGTAGCAGGTGGCAAAAACTGGAGATTGACCCATCCCATGTACAAAATGTAAGTGGCTGCCATGGAATTTCTGTCAAGGGGCAAAATTCTCTGACAATATGCAGCGTAGCAAGCAAGGATTCCTTTGTGATTGTGGTTGAAGTTGATAGAAAGAGATGGGCTGGAATGTTCCAAAGCTGTAATGGCTGAAAATATGTGGGATATTAGTAGTGTCCTAACAAGGCCTAAGGTTAAAAGAGAGAGAGAGTGCCCCCCCCCCAAAGGGCCCTTTACCATGCTGTAAGAGCTAAAGAATGAGCTAAATGGCAGGAGGACCTTCTCTTCTGTAAGCCAAGAACACATTGGCCCTGGAAACACTGTCAATGGAAAAGATGTGACCTTTTGGACACAGGATGGCCTTGGTTGTTCATTTTCCAGCCACTTGACTTGATTCCTATCCAAAGAGAGGGAGGGAGGGCAAAACTCTTCTGTTCCCTGAGCTACTATAGAGGGTTGGAGAAAAGTGAAAAACAACCTGTCTGCTCTGCAAGATGCACGTACAACTTCAGCACAAGCAAAAAAAGTACAAAGCTCTGGGTTCACAATGCCAAAATGTTAGTATTTCAGATTTGCATACCTCCTCTGAGAAAAAAAGAAGAAGAAATATTTGCATGGTTTGAATATTGGACTATGATTCAGAAGACCAAGATTTGAATCCCTGCTCAGCCATGGAAATCCACTGAGTGACCTTGGACTAGTCATGGGCCCTTTCCACAACGCACCTTTTAGTGGAGCTGGGGTGCGGGGATCGTGCGAGCAGCCTCTAGTGAGAGGCTTTCACGTCCCAGTTCCTTCAGCTTCGCAGCTGCCGCCTGCTTGCACGAGAGCCCCGCCTCTTTCTTCTACAGTGCAGCCTGAGAGTTTCCCAGGACAGTTTCCCAGGCTGTGCTGGGGCAGGAAGCACGAGCACTGCGGCTTCAGAGCTCTGCACGCACGGCAAGTGAGCGCGGGGCCCCGGAGCGATACGCGATTGTGTACCATTTTTGGCTCGCAGCCAAAAACGAAAAAGTGTGTGGTCGGTGCCTGCCAGCCCCCGGAGCATCGCGCGATTGTGAGTGCGTTGTGTGGCGCACTTCTCACATTCGCGTGATGCTCGAGGGGCCCTTTCGCATGGCAAATGCCATGCGAAAAGGGACTATACTCTCTTATCCTCAGAGGAAGGCAAATGCAAACCCATTCTGAACAAATTTTGACGAGAAAACCCCATGATAGGTTTCTCTTAGGGTCACCATAAGTGGGAAATGATTTGAAGACACACAACAACAGTCATAAAAGTATTTAAAATATGAAGGACATGGGGAGGAGCAAATACACTGAAGTCTAGCTATATCCCCTCATGTTCTACTCACTGCTCTGGACAAAGTCTGGCAGGATGGGACAAAAATAACAAGAATGAAAGGACCAAAATGGCCAGTGGCATGAAGATCCCTTGCTCTTGTGTATATTAACAGTAAAAAAGAGAAACCAACCAGCAGTATGACAATGTTCTCCTCTGGAAGCATCCTTGATTAAAATGCTTTATAGCTATTTAATGGGTTTGTTTCTTTGCTTGCTTGTTTATTGAAGCTTTTAATCAACCATGAACCAGATTTCTCTGTACAATGTACAGTGTTTTAAGTGTTTCAGGCATGGAAACAATATACCAGATAAAGCCTGCAGCAAAGAATAAAAACAGTACAACATATAAAACAAAAAAAATTGTAAAGATGGAACTACATGCTTATTTTTATTTGAAATGCCTAGGGCAATAAAAACTTAGCATCCCAAACCACCCATAATATAGATGCCATGAGGCAGCTGTGGGGAGGACCTTGCGCAGACTGGATGTGACTACAGAAAAGGCTATTTCTGCACTAGACTGTTATAGTGCTATTATTGCACTTTCAACATCCTGTGGAATCCTCAAAGGCTCCTCCTTAAACTGCAAACCCCAGGATTCCATAGGATGTTGAAAGTGCAATAATAGCACTATAACAGTCTAGTGCGGAAATGGCTGCTTTCTCACATACAGCCACTTGTGTTGCCTCCATTGGTGGCTGAACTGGAGCAGAAGGCTTCAGATGATGACTTTAGGGTTGTGTGTAAAAACAACGCGGATTGTTGCTGAAGGCTTTGAAACAATGTCAGTATGTCTCATCCTTCCCATTTAACAATTTTTCATGCGATTGGAAAAAAAACAACTTGATATTTAAGTAAGGGATGGTTGTAGGAATCTCTTTCACTTTTGTGCAGAAAATACCATTGTGAAATCTGAAATTTCTTTAAAAATCAAAGATAATAAGTTCTTTAAGAATTGTCTTGCCTTTTCCTTGCTTGCCACAAGGTCATGTAGTTGGAATTGTACGGCTGATTAAATAGTTAAGTAAGAATGAAGAAGGAATGGAATGAATGTCTTGGGCATTTTTATAGTCTTAATCAGACACATCTGTTTAAAGCTACAGAGACCACTGAACATGATTTTTCCCCCTAAGGCAGATGGTATACGCCCAGTTTTGCTAACTAGGAAGGTGAAGTTCTTCCAAAAGTTGCAGCAATTTCTTACATGTTGAAATGGGATTACTTCTGCACCTGTTCATCTTAAATTAAGGATTTTATGTGAGAATTTTTCACAGGCTTCAGAACCTTTGCTACAAATGTTTGAAGCATGAAGCAGTGGATTTTTCCCCCTTTCCAAAGAAAATTCCACAATGACTTGATTACCAATTTTACCTTTTGTGCCCATGTGTAGCCTTCATTCATTTTGATTCAGATTATAAATTATCTTGAGAAACGAGCAGTTCCACAAAGGTGGGAAAACAGCAATACAGACTGTGCTTTCTGTTTAACTTCACTGTATTTTCTAAATATAATGGACTACTGTATATACCCCGCATTGCCCAAAATTTTATTTTCTCATAGCTAATACTTGTTAGAAAGATTTGAGATCCAGTGTCTCTAATTCCCCAAAGTGTCTTGTCCAGTACCTGTAACTTTTCCCCACATTCCCCAATCCAATCTGTATTCAGAGTTATTAACATACAGAGGTTGAAGGAATACACTACCTACCTCCTTGCTGCTAGGCCTCATCTCCATAGCAACTGGCCTACTCAAGACAGACACAGTTAATTGAGACCCAAGAGCTCTCTGGCTGAGAATTCTAAAGGCCCCTCCCTAAACTGCAAGCCCCAGGATTCCATAGAATCTTCTTAGGCAGCCAATCATATGAGGTCTCCACCTCACACAGCCAATCGTATGAGATTTACACCTGACATAGACAAACAAACTTTGACTTTTATATATTAGATATAGAAATGCTAAATGATCAGCTAAATGCCTTTGTAGAGGCTGTAGGTTCTTGTTTAGATGCTTTTCATTTATAAGGTTTAATTTATAAGTTTCTGTTTTCCTGGTTAAAGGCAGGAAAGATGCGAAGTGTATCCAGATACAGATGGCCTACTCTGTAAAGGACATTTGGACTTTTGCTTTTGTAATACACTAGGTCCCCCATATCCATGGGGATGCATTCTCAGACTTATTATGGATAAAGAAAAACATGGATAACGGAATGCTATTTTTTCAATGAGATGAATGGTGTATGCAGCTTGGAGAGGCAGCCCTGAAACTTGATAGAACTTTAGGGAATCTAAGACCGTTTCTTCCCTACACCATTATCAAGCTCTTAGTCCACTTTCAATATCCTGTAGGATTCTGGGGTTTGTAGTTTACTGAGGCCAAATTGCTCTCTGGCTGAGAATTCTAAATTTCCCTCCCTAAACTGCAAACCCCAGGATTCCATAGGATGTTGAAAGTGGAATAATAGCACTATAACAGCATAGTGTGGAAAGGCCCTATGAGAAACAAGGCTTTGTTCTCATTATTTGTAGTCCAAAGCCAGGGCACAACTGATAAAAACAGAAAAATTAACAACAATGTGTGATCCAAAAAGAGATGGGAACAAAATGTTTTCAAACTACATTCAGAGTGGATAAGTAGTGAAACTGTGAATCATGGTCACGTGGATGCAGGGGTTATTCTGTACTTTGTTCACATGCAAAATGTTGCTTTAAGTTTGAAAAAAAAGAAAAACCCTGTGATCACGTTTCCCTGGAAAACAGCAACATTTGACAAGGAACAGATACTGTACTTTTAAGCCTGCATCTTGTTGGATGAAATTGCTTAATGAAAATGCCCTTGTTCAGCGCTTTTCTATTTTGAATGATATGCATCACCTGAACTTTGAGTGTGTATATTACCATTTATAGATGGCATTTCTATTTGGTCTTCATAGGAGTTGATTCCTGACCCTGAATTGTATACAATGAGATTTCAACATTTGGCAGAGCAGTTTTTTCAGCAACAGCTGAAAGCGGTGAAATCTGAGCAGCTGTATTGGCAGTATTTCTTATTGGGAAAACAATTATATTGCCAAAAGGCTGTCGTCATTGGTATTGCAGCAAATCTAAGGAAGGAGAAGGAGGGTATCATAGTGAGGAAGTTGTGTTTGGAGAATCTGCTGACATATTTTGCAAATGTATGTGACAGTTTCTGCTAAGCAGTTGTTCTCCACTCCTTTCATTCAAGCAGTGGTGTACCTAGCGTGCTTAATGCTCAAAGCAAATTATTTTTTTAACATAACCCCTCTATGCAGCAAAATTATTTTCAGTAACAATCATGAAATGAAATAAATAATAATAATGGCCAGAAAAGAAATACAGACAGAGAACATTTTTATTGACTTTGAATATATAATTATGCCAGTATATATATTGTTGTTGTGTGCCTTCAAGTTATTTTTGATTTACAGCAACCCTAAGGCGAACCTATTGAAGGATTTTCTGGGGCCCAGAGTGTGTGACTCACCTAAGGTCACCAATGTGTTTTTATGGCCAAGCAGTGAATTGAACGGTGAGCTTTGAGGTCATAGTCTAACGCTCAAACCACTAAGCTGTGCTTATATTGCATGATTTAAAAAGTAATTGATTTATACTTTTTAATTACACTAATGTATTTTTTTGAAAAAAGGGGAAAGCATATACTTACATATTGGTCTGTTCCAGTAATGTACAGTAGCGTTACAGTTTCTGTTTTCAAGCCTTAACTTCAGCAAATTTGTCAACTACGCCATCAAAACTGATCTTTGCATATTCATGTTCAGTAGGCAGTATAGTGAATTCGTCAATTTTATCTTTCCTCATAGTTCATCAAAGAAACTTTTTATCAATTTTAATCTTGAATGTTCTTTTTCACATGAAGCAACAGATATACAAGTAGTCATAAAAAATCTTCAGGACAAATTTGGCAGCGATTTTTAAAAAATGCCATTTCACAATGAATTCCAGAAATTGCAATATTGTCAATATCTTTGTTTCTTAGGGCTACGTTCTAGCAAATCAAATGTTTCTGCAGTTGAAAAATTTCCACCATAGTATCTTCAACAGAAAATTCATCATAAATTTGCACTATATTTGGTAAAACTATGTTAAAATCAGAGAAAATGGCTGAAAGATACCAAACATTGACATTATTAGATCCTTTGCTTTCGAATGAGCGTCCTGTTCTTGAAAATGATCAAGGCATTCAAGTATTGCTCTTTTGATTTCTTCTGGTAATGTAAGACTAGCATCTTTTGTTGCTTTTCCTGACATTCTTTTTCAGAAATTGATTCTTTTTATCTTTCTGTGTAAATGTTTGTTTCCTCATCTTTCCTAGTTGCATAGTAATGTCCTTCTCCACAATTTCTGTGTGCAGATTTTCAAGGAACAATTTCAAATCTTGGAGTTTCACTTTACCTTGTTCAAGGCAGATTATAGGTGTTTGTGAATATTTTTGTGTGTGATTGGGCTCATCTAAAACTCTACACCAGAAAAAAAGGCAACTCAGAACAAAAATTGCGTGCAACAGAGTGCAAAAACTGAGCAGATCCTCATGACCACATTTTGTCTTGGATTATACAGTACTCCAAATATTAACTTTTCAAAATTTGTTTTTACTGCATGCACAACTTCATAATGAGGACACCATCCTGTCTAGGAAAATCTTTTAATTGTTATAACTATTGTATTTGCTGGTGTATAAGACTCGCTTCCCCCCCCGAAAAATACTGTTTGAAAATGGGGTGCGTCTTATATGCCAATGTGTCTTATACACCATCAAAGGGTGCATCTTATACATCTTATAAATGGGATGCGTCTTATTCTTATATGCTGGCAAATACAGTACATTCTGCAACATTGTCTTATCAATGACATGAGACTGAAAAGAATGAATAATTTTTTTTTTGCAAAATTCAAAAAAGTTCAGAGAATGATTCCGTTATCAAGCCATACACCTCACTCCATGACATGGTTTAATTGGCCATTATGAATTGCATGAAATATAAATTATATCCTGCTACGGCTGGGGAATCCTGCTGGCAAAGAGGAACTGGCTGCACATGTGTGTGGCAAAACTAGGTCAGAAAGGGATCTCAGGGTGTGGCTAGGCCATAGTCAGGGAAGCTCTGGTGATAATGGACTTACAGATGTTGCTCAGTGACTTGACCTTTAGAAAGAACGGTGCTTGAAACTGCTTCCACGGAACAACTGATTACCTTCGACCCTCTCCCTTTGTCCACCAAAACTCTCTTTTTGTTCCCTCACCTGTCCTGACATTAAGGAGCTATCATGATTCTTGTCAGTCCTTTCTCACCTAATGCTAGGGCTATTAGCTCATCCTGGACCCCATTGTCTACTCTGCCAGAGAACCATTAACACCTCGCCCTCAGGGTGGAAAAAGAGTATTTAAACCCTGGCTCTAAGCCAACCAACTCATAGTACTTTGGCATATTGGCTGCCGCTCTGCTCCAGTTCCCATTTTTAAGAATATATTTTTATTAAAATAAGGAAAAACAAGACAGAATACAACAATCACTGTAAGGAAATATGATATAACAAAATAAAACATATAAAGTTGGCCCCCTGTATCTGTGGATTCATTATCCGCTGATTCAGTTATCCACAGTTGGCTCTCTGCCGCCATGACGATCACGGTGGCGGCAGGTGGGAGAGAAGTGAGGAGCATGGGATTGTACTCCTCGCCACCTCCTGCCCCTCATCCTGGGCCCAATCACAGTGGTGGTGGGCAGGAAAGGAGCAAGGAGCGCGATCCCACTGCTGCAGCTCTCACGGGGGCTCCTCGCCACCTCAATCAGCCAAGGGCAGGTGGGGGACATGGCATTCTCTCCTATCCACAGATTTCAGTATCTGTGGGGCAGGCAGAACCAATCCCCCACAGATACGGGGGTTCTACTGTACACAACATATACTTACATTCGATATACAGATATTATACAAAACATATATCCATAATATTGACAATTAACAAAATTCCACTTAAATGAACTCCCCCCATTGATGAAGCTCCAGCTTGTTATCTATTAATTACTTTTAATCCTCCATTATATATATGAGAAGAAATTGAAAAGTTTGAAAATGACATTTATAAAAAGTGAGCACATTAAATCATAGAAGGTAAACTGCACATTAATCCAATTAGAAAATATCTTAAATATATTCATTCTTGATAGATTATTACTATTTAGTTAACTTCTTAAATACAAAATAATCCTAAATGACTACTTTATAAACATCTGAATAGGCATAACATTCTCATATTCACAGAGAAACTCTCGTTATCACAGATGTCAAACAAAATAGGAAAGCATTATTTCTTTCTTCCTTACTCAGAACACACCAATTTGGAGAATAAGAAAAGTCAACATTTAAATCCATTAACACTACCTATTTTACTTTGGAGACAATCTAAGAAAATCAAAGATGAACTAGTTAAAGAATACATGGTCAAATTGGTCAGAGACATTGGCCATAACATCAACATAGAGACTTGGGGAAAAAATTGAAAAAATAACGTCAAATTTACCAGATCATACAATTTGCAGGAAAATGTGATGAAAATGATGATAGGTGATATCTTCCACCAGAAATAATTGCCAGAATGTCTAAAAATACGAATGAGTGATGTTGGAAATGTGAAAAAGGAACTGGCACCTTTTTTCATCAGTGGTGGTGGTGGTGGGATGATAAAGTGAAAAAATTCTGGTTCATGGTCTGTTCTAAAATGCAAAATATTTTTAAGATAAAAATTGATGCAATGCCAGGATTTTTTTCTACTGGGCATTTTCAACTCTGACAGGAATTTCGGAGAACAAGTGGAAAGACTGATCTGGCATATGATTACAACAGTCAGAACTGTCCTTGCCAGATACTGGAGGAAGGCCTCTATTCCTATGGAAGAAGAATGGCTGGAGAAGTTGGTGGAGGTGGCAGAAATAGACAAACTCACTTGTATGTTAGAGAATAAGTCCAACTCCAAGTTTTATAAAATGTGCAACTTTTCTTAGATTTTCTCCAATTCACATTTTGTATTACCCTTAGACCTTGGTCTGAGCCACATCACTTCATCTCTTCACTTCTGGATAGGTAAATATCAGCTATATCACCCTAACCTCTTGCTATCCAAACTTTTTCTCCCATTTGCTTCAGCTAGCCGTGTGTGTTTCTGAGACTGCTTGGATCTTGTGTGTGTGTGTGATTGTCAGTTCTCTCAATAAAACAATTATTTCTTGAATCCCTGGCTGGTTTTCCTGCATTATTACTGGTATGCAGAGGTATAAAGATCTTGCTAGGTAACCCCTCTCTCACAGGCCTCCTCTTTGAGCTAATATTCCCCATTGTTTTACCAAGGCACTGGCATAGCTGGTGGCCGCCGAGTCACCCACGTTTTGGGGCAAGAATTTGCACAAGATACAAATAAGGAATTGGCATTAATTTCTTTGGTTTTTGTCTGTAGTGAATACTGGCCAAAGTTGTAGCATTGCCACATCCTTGACCACAACAGAGGTTTATGTCCAGTGCATCACTATCCAGTTGTTCTAAGGCAATTCTGTGGCCATTTCCGCACTAGACTGTTATAGCGCTATGATTCCACTTTCAACATCCTATGGAATCCCAGGGCTTGCAGTTTTGAGAGGGGCCATCCGCATCTGCAAGCCCCGGGATTCCATAGGATGTTGAAAGTGGAATCATAGCGCTATAACAGTCTAGTGCGGAAATGGCCTGTGAGTTCAGTGGCAGTCTCCTCAAAAATAAGAAAGAACCACAAGAATTATTCCTTTATTTCAACTTTACTATCTCCATTATGAATATATATGATGACTTTGCACTTTTGATCAGGGTGTGAAACATCAGGAGTACTCTCAAAAAGAATTCCAAAGTATTTTTTTAAACTATCTGCCACTATTTTTCTTTGATATATTTTCCCAGAAGATGAATGAATGAATTATAGATTTTTGGAGGTAAGTGTGAAACTCATATCCCTTCAAAAGAAATAGTATATTTTATTTTTGCAAACTGTTCCTTCAAAATTGGGTCATAATATGAGATTAATTCTACCAACCGCCCCCCCCCCCCCATTTATTTGCTGATAACATAACCTCTCCGTGACCGTGGAAAAGTTTTGTTTGGTCAAAAATATAATTACATCCCAAAAATGATGTAAAACATCTTTTCTTTTTTAAATCTCTTTTATCCATTTCCTCTTGATGGATTTTATCAATAGCTTTTTGGAGTTTCAGTCCTGTTGCCAAAGTCTTCCATTTTAATAAGCAGAAGAAATGTTGTTCAGATATCTCACGTTCAGGGACTTTAGGACTTAATTTCTACCAGATTTTAAAGGCAGTTACAGAGCTGACTGTTCCAGCTTTTGTCTTATTATCTGGAAACACTCTATAGCAAAAACAAAACAAACACTTTTACGATTTTGAATAAACCATCCAAGTTCCCAGTACTTTTTTCACTGTTTGGTAAAGATTTATAAAGCCATGAAACTGTTAAATAATGATTGCCTTCTTTGCACTTTTTTCCTCATTGATCTTCAGAGAAAGGCCTGTATTTTGAATAAGTTAAATTCCCTTCCTAACCAGACTAACACTCAACTTATCTGGATCTGGTATTGCCCAAACAGTGATATCAGAATAAATTATCATTCATTGTCCTTTCTTCATCAAAGTCTTGGTCTTTACTGGCGTCTCTTTCTTTTCTATTTTGTTTTTATGCTGTTGGTGTTGACTTTTGCTGATATTTCCTTTCTCTTCCACATTCTTCAAAATCTTTCTGAAATCAAGCATAACTAGGCATAGGGGAAGGGATAGTCAGGCCTGTCTCCTTTCACTACTTCCACTACGTGCCCATCCTATGCCTCGCAGGCCTACCTAAATCTTATCTATGTCCACTCTCCAAAGTGTGTATTCTCAAATTCTCTGATCCAGAGTGGTGGGCATGAGTTCTTCCAGAAGGACCAGTGACTACTGCTACTTCCCAGACCAAGCTGTCTCCACCCTTGAAAGTGTAGAGGCTTCTTCCTTCCCTCTGCTTCACCCCCATGTCAGGTCTGCAGCTATCTCCCAGGCCTATCTCGCTCCACTCTCCAATATATGCACTTTTATTTTGTAAAAGTGGCCATTTGGAAAGGTGATCCTCATTAGCACTCATAGGTCACTGATCTCCTCACCCAAGAAAATATAGCCAAGACTTCCTCTCTCAGCAAGAAGATGCTATTTTTTGACCTTTTGTTATCAAGCAGACAGTGCTATCATGTAGTCCTCCTTGTTCCCATTAGACCATATTGCAGTATATTTATGAAGCAGATGAAGCGGTAGTGAAAGCTGACCTCAGTCCTACTATTTCTGAACAGAAATATTACTCACTGTGCACAAAGTACTGTTTTGTGTGCAAAAATACCATATGTGAATTTTAGACAGAAGTCCTGGTCTGCAAAATTTCTAATCATCCAGGATTCTTATCAGGGTTTCCTGACATGCAAGAAACACATTTTCAATAGTTTTTCTAATATTCTTTCTGTCTCTGTTGCAGAGATGGTCCATTGGTTACTCTGTCTTTGAGCAGAAGAGAACCTCCTCATTTAAGGGGCAATTCTCAGTTTATATGCTAATGTCCTCAGATATACCCACCAAGCATAACTAGGCATATCATCTAAGACCTATGACCCTTGAGTGGTGCAATCTGTTGAGTGACATGCCGACATGATGTGTTGCCCCACTAGGCAGCAAGCCACTTTTTGGAATATCAGGAGAAAGTTTTTCTGGTTTTCGGTTGAGCAAAGAATTAAGGTCAACATTTTTTCCCCGTAGGTATTTTTCATAGGTGGACATATAAGGCTGCATGTTGGTTCTCTTGTTCACAAATGAGTGGACAGGACTCACACTCCCCCCACCTGCCATGTCCCTGCCGATTCTGCTGGCCAGCTTGGGATTGTTGATGGTAACAGTGCCAACAACCCTAGGGTGGTGAGGAGCTTTGGCAGTGGGGCGGTGGTGCCAATCCTGCTCACTTGTTTGAGAATAAGAGAGCAGGATTGGCACATACACACCGACTGCCGTGTCCCTGCCAAAGCCACTGGTTGGCCTATGGTTGTTGGTACCACTGCCAATATGGCAGTAGGAGAGGTCCCAGTCCTACTCACTCATTTGTGAATGAGAGATCAGGATTGGTGCCCTCACTGTTCTGTCCTTGTCAAAGCTGCTGGCCAGCCCGCAAATGTTGAGTTGAGAGGGGATAGTGCTATATATATAATTGTAGTACATAGGCTATAGGATAGTAGTATATAGGATAGTGCTCTGTAAACAGAGCACTATTCTATATACTACAATTACAGTTGCCAGTGAAATTCAGTTGCCAATGAAACTTGGCAACTGACACCTTTTGTTGCTGAATTTCCATAGTGGCTTTTTTTCCAACTGATATTGTGTTGAGGTTCTAGAGAATATAAAATGAGGTCTCAAGACCCACTTGCAAGTGTTCATGATATCTGATATCATTGTATATTTAAAGGGGGTGGGAGGAACGATTATGCTCCTAGGACACCTGTAAAACCATGGCTCTCATGGAGGTCTATTAAGCAGTAAAAATGTTTTTAAAGCATTTAAAACTCCCTGGAGCGCTTCTGCATACTGAGCAGCTCCTTGAATTTCAAGCTGGCTAAGAGAGAACTGCATGTCGGAAGCTATGTGATCTGGAAAGAAATGGAGATCCTATTTCTCCTTGTGCTCAGCATTGTTTATCCTGTCTCCTCCTTAGGTATCTGGCATGCTAAAAAACAAATGACTGATGGGAAGCCTCTGAACTTCCCATCTCTTCCTGCTCTTGATTAGGCAAAATCATGTTAAATGGCTAAAATACCCCTTCCAATCCTCCCAAAGAGCACTAGCCAATTGGGCTTTATCTATTTTAAACACTTGTAGCTCAGTTCTCTGTTTATACAGTTCAGCATAAATCTTTTTAACAGTCCAGCATAAAGAGAGGCAAGTACTTCTATTTAACAGAAAAGTCATCTTTGAAAATTGAACGGGGAAGAGACTTTCAATATTTCCACAAGGTGAAAACTTTTCTCTCAAGCAGTTCAGGTGGCAAGATCTAATTTAGATGGTGATGACAAGGGCTTAAACCACAGCTTCTCTTCTGAACCATATTCAAAGGGCCTTCTGCAAAATGGAAAATACAAAATTGGAAGGGCCTCCCGAGGTATGTTATCCCAATTAGACAAGCCTGGATGATGACTGTGTACACTTAGGCCTGTGAATATGTTCAGGCTGCTGAACATAAATTCAGTGTATACTTGACACTTTTCTGGAGCTCTTTTTGGAGTGAATTGGATAGTTGATTTGATGGCCATTGGAATATTGATGATTTCCCCCCTTTGCTGCTATTTTTGCTCTCCCTGTTATTCTTGCTCATCTGTGATCAGACTAGCAAAGATAATGTGAATGCAGACGTTAAACTTCAATGATATTTATGTAGGCTTTTTCTCAAATGGTGTACAATTACATTGACCTTCACTGACATATCTCTGGAAGACTATACTCTGCAGTGTTCTAGAAGGGAGAAAAATGGTTTCAAGAAGCACAGGTAGTAATCATCTTAGTAGTAAACTGAGTGGAAGAAAATGTAAGTCTGAACAGTATGAGACAAAAGTCCTCATTGTGAGATCATTCAGACTGTGGGATGATTCCTTAAGGGAAATGGAACATTCTTCATTATTTGAGTCACTTAGGACTAGACTAGAAGAAAACGCTTGACGAGACCACAGACTGCTTTGGTTTGGGCAAGTGGAACAGAAAATGTTAAGCTGTTTCTTCCATCTTTGCTTTCTGGCATTGTACTCAGAGTCAGACAGAGAAACACTGAAAGATGATGGTGATGGTATCTTGGAGGAGTTGACTCTTTCTGTCACAGTCATAAACAATCCTATGGAAGAAAAAAACAAGAAAGAAGGGGGAACATCTGAAAAATGGCTGCACAATAAAATTAAGAAAAAGTGAAAAAAAAAAGAGCATTTATAAAGAATGGAATGAAGAGTGATTGACCAAAGAAGAGTACAGAGTACAGGAATAGTGTAAGGAAAGCTAAACTCTGAATGTGCTGAAATTGGCTGGGGAAGCAGGGAGCAACAAAAAAGGGTTTGCAAGGATGAGTTTGAAGCAGGGGAAGGAAATGAAGGAATCACTGCTCAGTAAGGATAGTAAAATGCTAAATGATCAAAACAAAAAAGGCAGAACTGATCAACACCTATTTTACTTCAGTTTTTTCCCCCAAAAAGAGAATTGTGTGCATCCTTGTATCAGCAGAGATGTTACCCTAAGAGGTGGGGATGTTGGGGTCCAACTGCAATGCCAGTGTCTCATTAGAATTTGGGGGAATGATAGCTCAAAGGAAGTCTGTGAAAGGAGGGTAATGGGAAGATCTTTTCAGCTATGTATGCCAGTACTAACTGCAGAGAAGACTCCAGTTTAAGTTAAACAATATTTTATTTGAATTGACAAACATACGAGAAATCAGACACTCTTAAGAACCATACAGGGCTATTGGAAAGTTAGGCAAGAAAAGTTGGATACAGAGAGATTAAGGATGGAAAGAGTGATAGTTACCAGTATTGAAGAGGGAGCTCACAGTGGAGGGGCTCAGACAGCATCTGAGAGTAGATGTAGGAGCAGCAGTCTGGACTATGTTCTACATACTACAATTGGCTGGGGCCAAAGCTAGGGTTTTTGTTTTTATACCCTCTTTCACACCCTGAAGGAGTGCATTGACAAAGCTTTAAAGCTTTCCCACAGAACTGACAAAGGGGTACGGAATGGTTGCTTTGGCTCCAGAGTGACAAAACATTGATGGGACTCATGACAATCTCTTAATGTTCAGTCAGCTAGGGGGTATAGGGAAGATCTTTGTAGGGAAAGATAGAGGGATGGTCTCTGGTGGCTCACCAATCTGGGCAGTTTGTCTGTCACTGTATTCGAAAATCCCAAAAGCCTGAAGCTTTGAAGGGATTAGCCCAAACCCATCAGTTTTAAGGTTTCCTCATAATCCTATCTGAACTTGCATGACCCCAATTCTGTTCTCCAGTCAGCATGACCCCGATCATATTCTCCAGTCATTAATAAGTTGAATTTATGAAAATTGCATATCTTGTACGAGGGGTGGTAGAGTATGGTAACCTTAGTAAGGGTTTTGAATTGCGAATCAAGGGTGATGAGATAGTTAGGACTTAACCTAATTGAGTTCAAATCTGCAAAGCCAGAAGAACTACATCCCAGAGTACTGAAAGAACTTACTGGTGTAGTGTCCGAACCACTTGCCATCATTTTAAAGAAATTGTGGAGAATAGGTGAGGTGCCAGAATACTGGAGCAAACATTGACCGTCTCTTCAGAAAAGGCAAAAAAGAAGATCCAGAAAACTACAGATCAGTTAGCTTGACCTCAAAACCAGGAAAAATATTACAATGGATTATAAAAGAGCCTGTTTGCAAGTATCTGGATGACAATTCAGTAACTAGTAGGTGCCAACATGGATTTGTCAAGAACAAAACCTACCAAACTAATCTTGTATCTGTTTTTGACTGGGTCACTCTAGTAGATGGTGGGAATGCTGTAGGTGTTATTTATCAAGATTTCAGCAAAGCATTTGATAAAGTCCACAAAGACGTTTTGATTAGCAGACTAATTAAATGTGGAATAGAAAGAGACACTGTCAGATCCATGATTGGTTGGAAAACTTTATTCAAAGAGTTGTGATCCACGGCTATGCTTTAAACTGGAGGGAAGTCCTGAGTGGAATGCTGCAGTGTTCTGTCATGGGATTGTCAGTTTTCAACATTTTTATCAGTGATTTAGATGACGGTGTAGAGGAAATTCTTACCAAGTTTACAGATGATACAAAAGGCCCTTTTCGCACGGCATTTGCCATGCGAAAGGGCCCCTCGAGTGTTGCGCGAATGTGAGGAGTGGTCCACAAGATGCACTCACAATTGTGTGACGCTCCAGGGGCTGGCAGGTGCCGACTGCACATTTTTTCATTTTCAGCTGTAAGCTGAAAACCGTGCGTGATTGCGCATCACTCCGCAGCCCCGCACACACTTGCTGTGCATGTGGAGCTCTGGAGCCACAGCGCTTTTGCTTCCTGCCCCAGTCCAGCCTGGGAAACTCCCAGGCTGCACTGCAGAAGGAAGAGGTGGGGCTCTCACGCAAGCAGGCAGCAGCTGCAGAGCTGAAGGAACCAGGATGTGAGAGCCTCTCGCTAGAGGCTGTTTGCGCGATCCCTGCACCCCAGCTCCTTGAAAAGGTGCATTGCAGAAAGGGCCTTGGAGGGGTAACTAATGCATAGGGAAGTAGAAACAATTCAAAAAGACCTTGATAAAACAGAAAATTAGGCCAAAACGAATAGAATGAAATTCAGCAGAAATGAATGGAAAATTCTACATTTAGGCCACAAAAAACAAACAAACAGGGATAGGATTAAGGGTACTTTGCTTAGCACTAGTACAAGTGAAAAGGACCTTGGAATTATTGTTGATCATAAATTGAGCACAACCCAATAGTGTGATGCTGCAGCAAAAAGGCAAATAATATTTTACCCTGCATTAATAGAAACCAGTTTCAGGGGAAGTACTAGTGTCACTATATTTTGTGCTAGTCAGGCCTCATCTGGAGTGCTAAATTCAGTTCTGGGTGCCTCATTTTAAGAAAGACATAGACAAGTTGGAGTGGATTCAGAGAAGGGCAAAAAGGATAAGAGTAATGAAGAATGAAACATGAGGAAAGTTTGGAACTGGGCATATTCGCCTTGGTGAAGAGAACACTGATGGTTGCACCCTTTAAATAACTAAAGGGGTCTCACAAAGAGGTGGGTGAAGGCTTGTTCTCTGCTGCTCAAGTCTAATGGTTTTAAGTTAGAGGAGAGTAGATTCTGATTGAACATGAGAAGGAACTTCTTAATAGTAAGAGTGGTTCAGTAATAGAACCAATTACATAGAGAGGTGGTGGGGTCTCTTTCTTTGGATGTCTTCAAAATGAAGCTGCATAGCTACTTGCTGGGGATGTTCTACCTGGAGTTCCTACACTGAGTGCAAGGGAGTTGAACTTGATGGCATACAGGGCCTCTTCCAACTCTATGGCCCTTTTCACACGGCATTTGTCATGCGAAAGTGCCTCCGGAGCGATTGAGAGGAGTGTTTCACATGATGTCCTTGCAATCACGCGATGCTGCCGGGGCCAGCAGGCGCCAATCACACAATATTTCATTGTTGGCTTTTGGCTGAAAATGATGCATGATTATGCATCGCCCCGGGGCCCCACAGGCTCTTACCATCTGTGCGGAGCCTCTGGAGCCGCAGCCCTCGTGCTTCCTCCCCCAGTGCAGCCTGCGAAAATACCCGGCTGTGCTGTGGAAGGAAGAGGCAGAGCTGTCATGGTGGCTGCTGGCTGGCCGGCAGCTACCATAGAGATGGAGCAGAGGGGATGTGAGTGCCTCACGGAAGAGGCTGCTCGCGTGGTCCCCACGTGACTGCGCTGGATGGAGGTAAGCTGTGGAAAGGGCCTATGATTCTTTGATTCACAACTAATTTCTACAAGAGCAGCATGTTCTATAGTTTAGGAAAAAAAGCAACAGCGGGCTGAAGAAAATGGAGACAATGCAGATAGCGTGGAATGCAGAGAAGGAATTGGAAAGAAGGGCAAACATCAGAAGTGAAATCCAGTTTACTATGGCTTGATGACAATGATCAAAATGATCACTAGATAGACAAAGCCAAGTATCTGACTGTATAGCCCGAGCATGGCCTAGTCTCCAGGTGATGCTGGAAAGTTGCTAAATGGGAAAAGGAGTTTGCAGTTGTCTGTAACCTAATTGAGGCTGAACCGACCTTATCCCTATTGAAAATAAATAGTGATATTCTAAGGAGAAAGACAAATTTGAGACAGAACACGTTTTACCTTCCAAAGTGATGATGCCTATGGAAGAAAGGGAAGTGAAAAGAAGTTCTTCAGATGGTGAAAGTGGAAGACAGAAAGTTATCCCATGAACTGAGGTTTTGCACGCAAAGCTATGCACCAACAATGGATATTCGAGGGAAAGCACTGAATATTGAATATTATATACTGGTATTGTACCTTGTTTCATGCTATTTGCATTCTTATCCAATAAGTTATGTTTTGGTCATGTGGACATTATGAATATTGAGCAATGGTTGTGGAGCTATTTAGAACACTAGCCTTATATCTAAGATTGTTTAGGAAGGCAAAAAGTAGTCTTGTCCATTACTGCTTTTGTGAAATAGCTTGCAGAGCTTTCAAAAAGATCTGCAAAAAGAGGTTTAACATTCTCTCACCCCTTGGGAATGTGTATCTGCAGTTGCACTTCACATGTCCAAATGGAAGCATAAATTGGAGAAATTGAGATTTTAATGCAGTCATGATTTCAAAGCTTAGTATATGTAAAAGTTTATGTGAAATTAAAGAACAGTGCATTTAAAATTTAAAAGAAAATACGAGCAATTCGCTGTCCCTCATTTATGCCAATAGCTGAAGAAAACAGATCACATTGGCCCTTTCTGCACGAGGCGGGGGAATTGCTCCGTACCGTTACTCAGCGCTTCTTCTGGAGTCCGAAGCAACGCGGACTGTCCCTGAAGCCCTTCCGCAGGGCTCCTCCTTGGTTCAGGGCGAATCGGAGCAGTGCGAGGTCTGTAGATTCGCACTGCTCCGGCTTCCAAAATTGTGGCTCCGGCTTCCAAAATGGTGGCTTCCGGCTTCCAAAATGGCAGCTTCTGGTTTCCAAAATGGCGGCTTCCGGCTTCCAAAATGGCGGCTTCCAGTTGGTTGTGGGTCCTGACCAACCGCTGAAGCTCGCCACACCTAAAGCCCGCCCTCCGCAGATGGCAGGCTCACATTGGTGCGAGCCTGCAAATCTGCACAAGAGAACAGGAACGCAATGGCGCGTTCCAGGAAAATAAAGACCTGTTTTTTTTGGTCTTTCAAAAACACGCTGGAGGACCACTTGTCTTGGAGCAGACTGAGGTGTGAATCTCCGGTAAGTAGTCCGCTCCTAGTCCACTCCAAGGTGCAGACGACCTCCGTGCGAGGACGCACTGCCTTGTTCTAATTGCCTGGTGCAGAAAGGGCCATTGTTTCCAGCTTTTATTTCATCAGGTTTTAGAATGCGTTCCAGGTAGTCTTTCAGTTTTAGTATGAACTTTTTAAAGTGACAATATAATATCTTTTGTTCTCTGATGATGTAGCTGAGGTTATTTTCTGCCTTGGCACCAGAAATCTTTGTGGCTTGTTTGTCTCAATATGAAGTGAGAGCAGTGCTCCAAAAGTTCTTTGCTGGCAGGGATTTTAATCTGAGCTGGAGAAAAAACCTTGACCTCTCTCTCCCTTTCTCTGCAAGGTAATGGCAGGGGTGTGTTGCTGTCTGCTAATTTGTCAGGTTGTTGTGGATTTGCAAGAAATTCAAGAAATGTGAAACAGTCAATAAGAGCATCTCCACACGCCTTCCTACAATGAATGTGCAGACTGGTATATTCTGCAGAAAGTGCTTGCTGTGGAACTGAATTACTGTAAAGGGATCAATGGGATAAATTATGAGTGTCCAATTTTTTGGTTGCGTGTGTGTGAAACCCTAACTAATTGTAATGGGCTTTTAACAATGTGCTGTTTTGCTGAATTTTTTTAAAAATTCTGTCTTCTATTGAATTTTAAATGGGTCTAGCTGTATCAGCTCTTTTTTTAAAAAAACCCATAGACATATATTTTTACTGATGTTTTTGCATGTTTTCAGTCTATACTAACTGCAATAATTTAGAATTTCATAGTGTTGGGAAAAAGGCAGGATGATGATGATAAATTTTATAAAGTTCAGGCAGATAGAATGTGATATATTGATTGTATTTCAGAATGGTGAGCCAAATAGGCACAGCTGGAGTTGGAAAATCTTGACAGAAAAATGCTGTCGGTTTGTTGATATACTCCTGTTTATACTCAGTTATAACTATATTGATACAAGTAGACCAACAATTTATCTGCGAATGAATAATTAAAAACACAGAGAAAAAGTTTCCTGGCAGAGGGAATACAGCTGGAACATTTAGAAGCTCAACAAGTACTCACGAACCAGCTGCGTCTGCCTGTTTGTAGCTCATAGAGCTGAACCATCATGTAAGGAAGAAAATGCCTCACTCCTATTTTCCTTGTCACAGTTTAATTTATTAGCTCTGGGATTAAAAAGTCAGGAAAACATCTGATGAAAAATAAACCGGAAGGGATACATTGGGCCTGGTTTTAACATGAGTCACACTATGGAATCTTAACACAGTGTTAAGTTGTGGAGGAGCTGGCTATGTCAGTCTGTCACCTTAAAGACTGACAGATTTGTTGTAGGTTTTAATGGAACAGAAGCCACTACAAAGTGGGGAAATGGGGCCACTTGGTTATACCATGCACACTGCACACTTGTGACGGTTCTTCATAATGTTAAAATAAATGACAATTCTGCATAAAGCCAAAATAAACAGCATGACCACGCATGACAGTAGTAACTGCTGATAACATAGCGATCCCAGTTTTGTTATATTCATGAATTCTTGTAGTGGGATAGGAAATAATTGCCTCCTTTAAAATCTAACAGATATAATGAACCCAGCAATTCAGCAGTTTAATGGTAAAGTCTCTCTTAAGATGTTCTTGTTGGAAAATGACAAGTTTGAGCTCAGAAGAAGCAGTTTTCTGGACAACTGAAATGTTCTCTCACTGGTTCCTGTCATATTATTTATTGGCTTAAGGCAGTGGTTCTTAACCTGGAGTCTGGGGACTGCTGGGGGTCTCAAAGCCCTAACAGGTGGTCCACGAAGCCCCTGCTGCTTTGTCTCTTCCCTCTCACCTTTTGACATCCTGTTATCTGATGACTCATTCTTTTTGATGTTTCCAAATTAAGGACAAATTCCATTTATTTGATGTGGGTTCCCCTTTTTTAATCAGTTCTTCTTGCCTACAGAGGCTTGCTTGGAACTGTTTGCACATGTATGGTGCTTGCAAAATTTGCTGGAGAGAGGTGCTAAGCCAGCTGAGAGACTTTGCAAGCAGCACAGGCATGGTTGGTCCCAAGTGAGCCTCCATAAGTCCTTAATGCTTCCCACAGTACAGTACATGGTTTCCGCTTTTCAGCCAATTCCATTTTCTGGGGGAAGCCCAGTAAAAGGAATATTCTTAATCAGAACAAAACACAAACTTTGTTACTTGACATTAGATGAGAAGGGGCAACTGTATTACATCTCAGTACAACCTGATAAGTTTCCCACAGCCTCACTTCATCCCTTGAGATAAGGCATGCTACTACTTTTCAAGAGGTAGAACTGTGAGTAGTAGGGGGGGCTGTTGCCAACAAACTTAGGGACTGAGGGTGAGTCTCATCAGAGCTTCCCCTTGGCAAGGATTCTTCCTTTAAAAAAACAAAAACAAAACATGTGTCTATGACCTTCTAAGGTCTAAAGAAGTAGGGGAACAATAAAATAGCTCACTCCTGTGGCCACTGAACCACAAGCCTACATCATAAATGCAAATTCAGAGGTGGCTTTCTCAGGCTACTTTTCATCTGTTTGAGTGGCCTTACGCTGGGTGACTCTGCATTGATTTGCTCCCTCCTTGGTTTCTTTCTTAGATACCTGATACCATCACAATTCTTCCTGCCAGAGATGTTATGACCAGATAATACTGGCAGCAAAGCTGGATCATTAAAGTTTCAATTAATGGAAAGCAGTTGCCTGGGTTGCAGCTTGGGATGGGCCATGTGGCCATGGTGTGTCTGGCCATGCCAAACCGTGTGTCTCTTTCCCATGAAGCAGTAATGCCTGTGCAGCCTGCTGGGAAGGAGGGGTTGGGCAGCCAATGAATTCAAAACCCCAGTTTGAATTCTTTGGGTAGCTGGAGCCTGGAACCTGACCTGAGTGCCTGGATGTAGTTTTCACTCTGGTCAGGTGCTGGGGGTATCTATTCCCTTATTTCCTGGCTCCTAGTCAGTCATCTTTCAACCACTGGAGGTGTCAGGAATCTCTCCCTGCCGGGCCACAACCAGCAAGGGAGGAGAGAGGCCAGGAACACTTGGGGAGTCCAAATATACCAAACACCAGGAAAACACAAGCTGAGCCAGGTCAAGTCCAGTCCAAAAGTTCAGGAGGCAGAAATCCATCTGGAGGGTGTCAGGGAGCAGGAGACACAAAGGTTGTGAGAGCTTGCTAATAATTTGCTGCAAGTAAGAAGCAGCCACGCCGTCAGACTTAAATAGCCCCTGTGAGCAGGTGCTGCTTGTTATTGTTTCCTCAGCCTAGTCCAAGCAGCCTCCCTCTCAGCAGCCCGTTTCAGCCTTCTGCGTGATTGAGGGCTGATGGGCACAGCTGGCTGCAACTCCTCTGCATCACTGCTGGTTCCCTCTCCATCATGGGCTGGCTGGGGCAACTCAGTCTCTGTTTGACCTTCCAGTGCAGGGGATGTTTGCAGGTTGACTTGCTCAGTCACTAGCTCAGCCCGCTGCACAATCAGTTGCTCTTCAATCACAGCATCATCATCTATCACAGGAGGACTACACCAGATGGTTGGGGATGAAGAAGGGCTTTTTGTGGGAGCTGCAGTGCACTTGCACCTGGATCTTGGTACTTTGGATGGACTAGTAGTTGTGGCCTGCTTGTTGACTCCAGTTGCCTAGGGGTTGGCAGAAGGAAAGCCTGGTGGCCTGCCTTTTTGGTAGCAGCATGGGCCCTGGACTGAGGTTTCCAGTTCTTGGTATCCCAGGTGCTGTTGTGGTTTGGGACTGCCTTCTGTGGGGGGATCAGGGGTGCTGTAAGGTGGTGGTCGTCCCAGTGCCATAGGGGGCACAATGTTCCTGCATTCCCTGGCAGCAGAGGAGACCACTAGGGCAACCCCCTGGAGGGGTGCCACTCCTGTTGACCCAGTGGTTCCAGCTTCAGTCCAGAAGGGCAGGCTCACCAATCAACAGGCAGGTTGGTTGATGCCTGTATGTGGACCCATGTATATGCCAACCCTATTGGCAACTGTTGCCAATAAAATTGTGACCTTATTTCTCTCACTTTGGAGTCTGTGTGTGTTATTTGGTGGCATTCATCACCCCTGAGCCCGCAACTGACATGAAGCAGATTTGATCAACTTTATTCTAATTTGGTTGAAGATGTTTTCGAGTCCACATATTTTCTGTCAAAAGGAGTTCTTGTCTGGAAGCCTAAATTGCGAAGTTCTTTTAAGTACCTTTAAAATATAAGAAGCCCTCACATTTTCAGACACACACATGGTTGACACAAAGGGCCTAGAAGTCCTGTTTTCTGCTGAAATAAAACCTGTAACACATGTGTGTTTTTCAGGTTAGGTGTTTAGAACTGTGGTTTGAAACTGCAGAGCAATAGGTCTTTGGGATCCCTCTTATAATAGCTCAGCATTTGGCATAGCAATTTTGTATCCCAAGCTTACAACAGTTACTCAGTTTGTAATATTATGAAAGAAATTTATCCAGAAGTTTGCAACTGGGGAACAATACGGTTAAGTTAACCCACTCCCATTTTTTTTTAAAAAAATTAGCTTTGACTTGTATTTTGTTTATTCTGAATCAGACTTGATTTTAAGGAAAGTATTTCTGGGAAATAAATGTTCATGTGAAGAAGATGATA
Source organism: Cyclura pinguis (assembly GCA_030412105.1). Classification (NCBI taxonomy): domain Eukaryota; kingdom Metazoa; phylum Chordata; class Lepidosauria; order Squamata; family Iguanidae; genus Cyclura; species Cyclura pinguis. Next base: position 210,750,128 of record CM059599.1, read on the forward strand.
TTCACAAAGTGCCTTTGATCCACACTGGGGATGAGCTGAATCAGTATGCAATATGTCCAGAAACACTGTAGACTATTTGTCAGAGCATCATTATTTTAAAGAATGAGTTTTTAGTTGATTTGCTGTTTATGAAAACAACAAGTATCTGAGGTCATCCGTGACTAATGAATAAATGTCTAACACAGCCTAATCTGGGCAACACAACAAAAGGTAATTCTCTCCCTCTCTCTCTGCTCTTAAAGACATTTTTATTGCTCTTGTAACATCCGAAAGCAAATATCTGAAAAATATTAAAACAGATGGAGGATACTAAATCACAACAGCATTAGATGCTGTGGATTTATATACCAAGGTTTCATAATGAAATTATCCTTATGCTCAGTCTAAAAGAATATATGTATGTGTGTCTATACATGCACACGTATTATAATTACATAATTACATTGTGCCTTCTAATAAGTTTCTGTGGGATGATGGAGGAGACAAAGACACTTTGTTCTGATTGGCATTTATGAGAAATTTAAGCCACATTTCATAAAATGTGACTTGTTTTTGAAGATTTATTATTATTATTTTTAAGCTGATTTGTCAATTTTCCAGTAATGCAGTAGACCACATTCTTGTTTGCCATTTTTGAAAAGAAATTTGTTGTTCATTCTTCCATTTCTTGGCAGTTGCTAATTTTGCTGCTTCCCTAGAAAATGTAAGGAAGTCTTTGGACAACTATTAACTAGTATGTTCTGATGAGGAACTTTTTACTGCTTTGTAAAGAATCTTTCTGCATAAGACCTGAGGATTTAGTTGAGAAGAAGTCCTACTGCTATTCTAAGTAAATATTTTTTTTCCCGTTATGTTGGCCATTAGATCACTACATGTTTTTTTTTTTTCAGTGTTAAAGGGGAAGAGGTAAATATTCAGAGTTCAAAAACCCACATTTTAAGATGTTGCTCAAATATATATTTCACGTTTTTTTTTTCTACTGGCTAATAAAGCTACCTTTGCTTTTAATAAAAACAACCATCTTGTGGCATGTTGAAGAATAATTACAAGATTTTACAGACCCAGTCCACTTGCTCAGTTGCTTTTGGTTTTCAGAGTGTTTCTGAACCACTCCAGACCCTAATATATGCTGGGATATTTGTTTGTTTCATGTTACTGCAGGGAATACTTTAAAGATAAAATTTAACTATATGAAACATTTACGGTCATGCTGAACATCTACCATAAGCTTTCAGTGTCTTCAGCTTTGAGTTTACTTGTGAATGAACATGATTAAAGAGGCACTTTGGGTCTGAGAATAGCAGAGTCTTTCTTTTATAAGGAGACAGACATGAAATCCCATTATAGAGAGGTACCATTTTTAGCTAGTAATTTTTTTAAAAAAGGGTGGTGGTGGTGGTGTGGAACAGTTAACTTGCCCACAGACTGCAGCATGAACATACAAACACAGCAGGGGACAAGAAATATAATTTTAAAAAATTGAGAAAATTGTACATTGCAGGATAAAAATGTCCCCAAGTGTTGCCTCTCTCTCCCCCATATCAGTTAATGTTTAAAGAGTTCTTTGATTCCAATGTAAAAGGAATGCCACAGGAATTTCAAACCTAGGATTGCAAGACTGAGGCAAGGGAGACTGAGGCCATTTCTGCGCTACGCTGTTAAGAGTGCTATTATTCTACTTTCACTCTTCTGTGGAATTCTGGGGTTGGTAGTTCACTGAGGCCAAAGAGCTCTCTGGCTGAGAATTCTAAATGCCCCTCCCTCCCTAAACTGCAAACCCCAGGATTCCATAGGATGTTGAAAGTGGAATAATAGCACTATAACAATGTAGTGTGGCAATGTCATCTACTTGCTTACCTGAACATGTGAGGAAGTGTGAGGCCATCCTGCCTAGCTCTGCCCCCTGAAGTCACATGCTCATGTTGGCCAGAATAGAATCATCAGCTGAAATAGTACGTTAGATAGGAGAGAGAGTGAATCAAGCCAGGTACTCTAGCTCCCTTTTTAGGCATAACGGTCCGCAATCAGATATATGTGTTAGGGAAATAGGATAAACGAAATCAGCTTGGTCCTCTCTTTTCCAGTGCTCCTTAGTGATCTTTTCCCACACTACTAATTCCATGCTGGATGGAATTTATTTAAAATGCCCACCTGTCTCACTGGCATATTATAATTACAGACACTACAATTCTGTGATTAGATATCGTGTCCTGCTGAAAACCAGGATAATGTAAGAGACTGCATTGTAAACTATAATTCACAGTTACAATTTGGGGAACTTTAAAAAAATGGTTTAATTTGTAATACTGATTGCAAAATGTTGGTTGGTTGTTTTAGTGAATTGGCTGTCTTCTCATAGCTTTCTTTGGATTTCTGCACACATTGTTCACTTTCTAATTGAGACTGCTGTTGCTTTCTAAAGCTAACATCTGGTAGAACAATTGCCCATAGCAGAGACATAACGGGGAGACGTTTATTGTGTGTGAGAGAGGATCAGACTAAAGCTATGGTGAGCTGCTGAGAGTCCCTGGAAAAGGGCAGTCCTCTGGCACTTTTTTTATTTATGGAATTTTGGGGTATATTTTTACAGACTAGCAGTGTGAGGAAATGCCAACTACATTTTTAGGAAAGGTTTTGAATGATTGTTTTCTTTCCAAATAGAGGGACTTAAGAGTTTTAGAGAGTCAGCAGCACTTGGTGCCATGTAAAATTTCCATGTTCCTTTCATTGGCTACAGTTCTTTATATGCAGCAGTAATCTCATAGGGAGCTTCAGAAATTACTCTAAAGGCATTAAAATCAATTTTCAAGGAGTACATTAATTATACCAACCCAAAGGGCACAAAATCTGCAGACATCTGAGATCTCCAGATCTTTTAATCAGGCAGACTGTTAACAAAAAGCAGAGCTAAGGATCGGGAAGGCAGTGACTTGATGCAGAAGTCCTGATCCCTGGAGATGGAATGGAGGAAGAGAGGTCTCTAGACATTTAGATACGGCTTTAGCAAATGATGTGATTGGTTTCAGATATGAGAGCTTATCACATGAGGCAGGTAAATTACAATTACAGCAGGATAATAGTGTCTTTGGCTGAGACTTCTCAGATATTGTTGTTCTTTTTCTGCTCTCTTGATGGTCAATCATTTGGAAAGCACGTCTTTTACAAAGACAAAAAAACTGTTAATGACCTCCTTTGTGAAGGAAACACTTTCCAAATGGTCTCTCACCAGGAGAACAATAGAAGAGGAATGATGTCATGTAATAAGTCCCAGCCACAGACTCTACTATCCTATTACGGCTGTGTGGTGCCATGATTGGCATGGTTTGATTGTCAAATAATATTCAATCAGCACCATATTAATTGGCATTGATATAAATGATACCTGAGGCAAGGTCACAGTGGAAGAGGCAAATTTCTGCCTGTAAACATGACATGACAAGAAAGGTCAGCCCCACCTACTTCTTAGGCAAGAGACCCAGTCAGTTCAGGACAATAGCGTGGCCGTTCTGAATACAATGGGCGTGAAATATCTAGCTGGACTCTCAGAGCTGAAGTAGGGAAGTTCCCCCAAAGTGTGATTGACTTGACCCTGGTCCCTGTGCACCTGGATGTTTCCTTGTTGTTTCCCCACCTCTTCACAATATTCAGCTATTACGACAACCATTATCTGCTTGTCACACAAACACAAAGCCTGTTGACTCTGTCTGGATTTCATTATTTGTGTTGCAACTCCCATTGTCCATTTAGCTGGGAGTGTGAGTCACAATCATACTCTTGAGATACTTTTTGGGTACAAATACCCCTGATTTTAGACTGTGCAGTGCAGTCTATTGCCATTCCAAATGCCACTCTGTCCGTGTGATTCCTGAATGAGAACCATCCCTAGGATCCTGCCTAAGCTATGTCACAGCTTTCTCCGCTTCTCTCCAGTCTGGCAAATATTGCCCGAATCCTTGAACGTCTCCTATCCCACTTTCCACTCTTTCCTTTGGTTAGTCCTTGTGTGAGTTTGAACTGTTGTGTGCGTGAGTGAATTTATTTCAGTAAAACACATTTTTAGTTTATATTTTTACTCTTTGGCTGGTTCTTTTCCTGTGCAAGCTTATAAATGCTGGTAGTCAGATCTCATTAAGTTGTCTCCTTCTCTCAAGCCTCCTCTTTTGAACTAATTATCCCCCACTTTGGCATGGAGGTACTGGTATTGCAGGTTGGTCCTTGTGGCACCCATGGTTTGAGGTAACTATCCTGTTATAATTGCGATTTACCTGCTTCATGTGATAAGCTCCTTAGGTTCCTTGTCCCATTAGGGATTCTACAAGGGGAAAGGTTGACAAGTGTGATTCCCCATTTTTCAAAATATAAAATAGCTATTAACTCAGAACTGTTCATCCTGGACAAAGCACACCTGCTCCATTAAGTGTGGAAAACAGAGGAAAAACTAGTAAATCTTTATAGTACTACAGATAATTTTAAATGTTGCACTAGGATGAAAACAAGTCAACAGAAGTCAATTTAGGTAGCTTGATCTGGTTGTTGGAAGGGATGAACAAAGACATAGCACTGGGTGGTACATTCTATTTTTCCTCCAGTGTAAGGTCCTGCTGTTGAACAGCTAAATTTAGCAACTCTCTGAGTTATACAAAGGCAAAGGCAAAAAAATCTTTCCTAAATGTACATTATTGTAGTACTTAAATTGTAGTAGGAGAGATGGAAAGGAGTAGATGTGGGGAAAGAGGCTGACCTGGAGTTGAATTGGGGTTTAAAAACAAAACAGGGTGCTAAGGAATGGTAATTCAAATCATAACACTGGCCTAGGCCTACTGAGGCAATCAGAATATATCAGAGTAATGGACAATGATTCTCCTAGTGAGGACGGGAATAAAAAATAGACTTACTTTTTATAATAGATGGGCTCTGTTCTCCTTGTTTTTAAAAACTGTATGAGCATGATTTACTTGCTTGAGCTAGGCCCTTTCCGCACCTTACCTTGTTCCGGCACCGGGATCGCACGAGCAGCCTCTGCTGAGAGGCTCTCCCTTCCCTGCTGCTTCAGCTCTGCATGAGCTGCCTGCTTGCACGAGAGCCCCGCCTCTTCCTTCCGCAGTGCAGCCTGGGACCTTCTGCCCGGCACCAGCCTGGGAGCAATGCATGATCGCGCACCATTTTCAGCTTCAAGCCAAAAATGAAAAGGTGCGCGATCGGCCCGTGCTGGTCCCTGGAGCGTCGTGCGATTGCGAGTGTGTCATGCAGATCGCTCCTCGCAATCGCGCGACGCTCCAGGCCCTCTTTCACATGGCAAATGCTGTGTGAAAAGGGCAAATAAAAGGTCAGTTTTCTGTTTGTTACATGTAAGGTTTCTCCAACACCTTTGTGGAATCAGCTAACATACAACCAGATAGGTTTGGCTTATGTTAAGATTTTTTTGAGTTTTAAAGAGTGTGCGTAATGACTAAAACTTGGAATAGTTTCTTTTAATTACTCTCTAGGAATTAATATATATGAATAGTTCTTTATTTGTTACACATGAGTAACAGAGCTTCCCATGAACACATTACTACCAACCTTTTTAAACCTTCTTGGATGGGAGACCACCAATGAATACCAGGTACTATGGCCTATATTTCAGAGGAAGGAACTGGCAAAACCATCTCGGAGTATTCCTTGCCTAAGAAAACACTATGAAATTCATGGAGTCGCCATAAGTTGATAGATGATTTGAAAGCATGTGTGCATACACACTTTCTTTAAAAAATCTATTATACCTGGTAAGGTAGAATTCTCAATGTACAATCTCACACAATTACAGTAAATCAATATATTGCCAAATAGAGATACTACATAGTAATGTATATGGTTTGAAACAAACCAAACAAAAATGCACAAGTTAAAGACAAAGTTTTATCAGTCTTTACTACTGATAAAAAAGTTGTCTAGAAACTCAGAAAAAAATTATTTCTTATATAAGTGCAGATAATAGATTCTTTTTCTTAATGTCAAATTCTTACAGCCATATGGTGCCAACAGCACTATGTAATAAGACGTGAAGAGTGTTCAATATTTTCATCCCTATTTTTTTTTAAACAACAATATTTGAGATATCCCACCCAGGAAAAGGAAGCCAGCCTTGAGATTCTTTGAAGTTTGGGACTTTATTGGGGAAAATTTACACAAAAGTACATTTTGATGTTTACCTGAGCAGAAATTCTGTGTGTTGTGTAAAATACACAAATTCCTGAGTAAAAATACCGGGGTTTGCATACATTCATGTGTTTCATGAAAACAGCATAACTTCTACAAAATTTGTGTAATGGAGTATACATAATCTTATATGTAAAAAAAATTAATGATGTAATGTTATGGATTATTCAATTATGTTTTAACTTTTTTATCTTGAGGTTTTCAGCTCTGTCATGTTTTAACTTTTTTTTTTTAAGGACATTGGAAAGAACATGAAGTAGATACCATTTAATTTGTAGAGGAAAACTAGTAGAGCTGTAAAAAATTTCAAGATTATAAGGTTATATACAGGTGTATAAATTATACAGGTATATAAAATACTTCCTTCCTCCAACTTTATATATAAAAAGAAGGACCTCCGAGATCTCTCATGCATTTTGAAGAACAATATATAACAGTGGAGTTGCAGTCTAGCGAAGCCATCTCAACAATCTATAAAAATCTCATAGAACTGTCTATAAGCCACCTTGGATCCTGTATAGGGAGAAAGGCAGGAAATAAAATAAAATAAAACAAAACATTTCTTCTCATTTCTAAATATTACTAACCACACTATGAGTTGAATCTGAAGTAACTGGACCTACACGAGGTGGAAAAAAATGTGAATCACAGAATAGTACAAGCATAAGTACAAAGTAGCATAGGCTGTATGTAGAAATGCATTTTGCTCCATTCCGCTTTGTCTAATGAACATACATTCTCAGTGTAGAATTTGGAAGAATTATAGGCCCTTTCTGCACTTTACCATTTTCCATCATTGTCCAGTCACGATCCCTGTACTGTTACTGCTGAGATGGGAGCACAACCCAAACGTCCTCTCTGCACCTGGCCAGCTGCCGGGGGACAGATAGTGTGAGGGACATGCTCCTTCCTTCTGCAATGCAGCTAGACACTGCCTGTGCTGCACTGGGGAAGGAAGCACCTAGATCATGCTTCTATCCTTTCCGCATGGCCGCCAACGATGGGAGTGTTGCACCATCGGAGGCCATTACCGGATTTTTTTCCGATAATGGTATACCCTGCGAATGTAATGGTTGGGGGCACGGGACCACGATGCCATTGTGTGAAAGCATGACTTGCAGACCAGCATTAGTGTCTCCCCATCCCAAGACAGTGCCATTGTGTGGAAATGGCCTATAGTATTTCTCCCACCTATGGTCAGCCTCAGCTAGGAAACAAACTGTTCAACAGTTATCAAGCAGTAGAAAGATCTCTCAATCAACAAACAAAGGTGGAGTGCAAGATACTGGGACCTAGATTCCATTTCCATCATCTGTTCTCTTCTTAACATCAAATAATGATTCTGAAAGGTCAGGTACGTAGTACAATATGTGATGTATGCCTGTTGTGATTTACTTTGGGTTCTTATGGTGTGTGGTCTTATTTACTGCCTTTTCAGTTTACAGCATTATCACAAGGCTTGAAAATAGGCTGCATCCAGTAAAGGTGGTGTTAAATCATTTCAGATTGCTGGTAAGATATTTTCTGGTAGCCTGACTCAAAAGCTGGCTATAGAGGCTAATAATAAAAATACTGAGGCAAGCCTTTTAATATTGCTGTAAAGTAAAAGGAAATAAACTTTCCACATACTTTATGAATATGTTCAGCTTAAGCAATCACCAGTGCTTTATTTCTCTGACTTTAGCTTCTGTGACCAAATCCCACTGAAAGCAATTGAAGCGTTATGGATGATACTGAAGAGTGTCAAAGGACTGGTGTGTTCTAGCTACCATGAGGAAATTAAGATACTTTCAGAGATTCTAATGGAGATCGAAAGCTGCAATAATTTGGTTCCACTAGCAATGGCATAAGATTGTATATTTAAGATATATCTTAAGATATATTCTCAATTTAAAATAATCTTGTGGGACTATTGTGCTTCCCTGCTCTGCAAAACATATTTTAAAAGAAGTAGTATAAATCATGATAGGAGGATGAATTGGCTGCAACTTGAGAAATCCATGTGAAATGATTAATTTTCCTCATCTTTGTGGAGGCAGGAAGAAAAATCATTCCAGAAGGTCTTGTCAGTAAAAAATTAAAAAAAAAAATTAAAAAAGGAAGGAAGCATGTAAAATGGACTTCTGCAGCTATATAATGGATGTATAAAGCAAGGAAACTGTATAACAGCTCTTTCTGCCACCTTTAGCATTTAACAACTAGTCTTTGTTTAACTCTCTGCAGACTTCTAAAATTCTACATTTTGCGGGAGTAAATACACTGCAAAGCCACTAGGAGGCACTGGCGTATCATTTGATTTCTCTAGAAAAACCTTTAATATTTTTATTTCAAATAGTCTGTTTTCTAGAATAGCCTCGAAATTTATCTGCCCATATTTTACTGCTGCCTTGACAAAGATGTGATAAAACTTGATAGAGTGTATAGTTACAGTTGTCTAGTTCCCTTTCCCATAGCAACGGTGTTCTGTATACAGTACTTGCTTCCTGCCCTGAAACACTCTCCGTAATGGGAGACGATGAGCCTCTAGGGCCATTTCCACACTGCATTGTTATAGTGCTATTATTCAACTTTCAACATCCTATAGAATCCTGGGCTTTGCAGTTTAGGAAGGGGCCTCAAAGGGTTTGTAGTTTCCTGAGGCCCAAGAGCTCTCTGGCTGAGAATTCTAAATGCCCCTCCCTAAACTGCAAACCCCAGGATTCCCTAAGACCCTTTCCGCACCTTACCTTTTTGCAGAGGTGGGGGGAGGTGCTCGCGCGAGAAGCCTTCGTGTCCCTGCTGCTTGGGCTCCGCAGCAGCTTCCTGGTCACGCGAGCGCCCAGCCCATGCCACGCCTCTTCCTTCCGCAGTGCAGCCTGGGAGCTGTAGGCTGCACTGAGGACAGGAAGTGCGACCGGCCTGGCTCCAGAGGCTCCGCAGGGCAGGTAAGTTCACCCGAGGCCCCTGACCGGTGCGCAAGCGCGCACCATTTTTGGCTAAGAGCAGAAAATAAAAAAGTGCATATGCACTGTGCGTCTGGCTCTTGAGAGTCGCGTAAATGTGAGTGCGTCATGCAGACCGTTCCTCACATTTACGCGACGCACAAGGGGCCCTTTCGCTTAAGAAATGCTGTGCGAAAAGGGCCTGAGAGGCTGAAAGTGGAATAATAGCACTATAACAGTGCAGTGTGGAAATGGCCTAGGTTTCAGACTGCCCCTCCCATGAAGTCTGGTCATGGGCACTGCTGGCTGGTGCTAATGGGAACATGAGGAGTTCCACATCTGAAAAACCATGATTCCATATCTCTGCCATATGGCCCTGGGCCCAGTTTACTGCTATGCAGCACATTTTCTGTCTCTTTGCCAGTCTATCACTCTATCAAGCAAAGGGGCAGGATATGATGTAACAGCTGCACCCAATGCATTAGGGCATGCTTCAGATGAGGTAAGTGCCTGGTTCAGTTTGCTGTTACTGTTCATATATTTAGTATTTGTTCTCTGGACCTACATACATTCAAGCCATGAATGATAACAACACTATGAAAATAATATCAGATTTACAGAGGGCAGCAGACAATATCCGGAGAACATAACATAGGTTGCTGGAACATGTTTCTCTGAGACCCTTTTTGTACGTCGTTTCCCACTTGAAATGGCCACGGGAGCACCGTGGGATCGTGAGGACTATTCCGCATGACATTCTCATGATTGTACAGTGCTCCCGTAGCAATCCTGTGGCAATCGCAGATTATATCATTTTTGGCTCTTTGCTGAAAATGACCCACGATTGCGCATTCCTCCCGCATCCTTCTCACACTTACCTAGCATGCAGAACCTCAGGAAGCACGATGGCCACGCTTCCTCTCCCAGCGCAGCCTGGGAAAGTAGCCGGCTGCACTGTGGAGGGAAGGGGCAGAGCTATCGCGCTTCCTTCCGTCCAGCACGGAGCTGGTGCAGAGGGAAGCGCAGGGGACACGATTCCCTCCTACAAGAGGCTCTTTGTGTGATCCCTGCGTGATGGCAGCGACAAAGGGTAAGGTGCGAAAAGGGCCTGCATTTCCTCAGCAATTATGATTCAGTGGTTTTGGCCTATTGTTACTTTCAGGGGATTTTGGGATGAATAAAATAAGAACTTCTGTGGGCTGGAAAAGTACAATAGAAGATAGTAATTCTGGGAATATTTGGATGAGAAGAGGTCATGAAATTATAGTAGTGTGCAGCTAGTGTGGTGTAGTAGTTTGAATGAAGACCAGGATTCGATTCCCTACTCAGCTATGGAAACCCCCTGGGTGACCTTGAGTGTATTACTCACTCAGCCCCAGAAAACTCCAGAAGGGGTTCCCCTTAGGGCCGTCATAAGTCAGAAATTACTTGAAGACACACAACGGCTTTGAGAGCCAGTCACACACTCTCAGCCCCAGAAACCCCATGATAGGTCAGAAATGACTTGAAGGCACCCAGCAACAGAGCTACTTATTTACTAGTTCCCTCCTTTAATTGAACAGTTTCATAGACCAGGTTGGGACAGGAAAAGGGTATTGTTTCAAATGTGATGTGCTGTTGGATTAAAATTTTACAATCGTAGAAAAAAATTAAGAGAAAAATTGAGTTATCTCTGTAATTCTGTGAGTCTTAGTTCTGACGCTGAGAAGAGAAAGTGCAGGGAGTGTGATGAAATTGTATTTTCCTTGATTTGTTCAGCTAGTCCTTTTGAAAGCAAGAGTTTGTTGTATCTGTGAGTATAGGCCTGCCAAACGGAAATTTGATGAATCTGCAGTTTCTTCATAATTTCAGCAACCTGGTCTTCATTATTCAAAATCAAATGTTGTTTAAATGAGAGAAATGTGGCCCTCCTTGTATGACTGAGCTATAAAAATAGTAAAGTGTCTGGAACTATTATGAGAGTCCCTGCTTACATACAAAGGATACACAAAAAGATTTTTCTAGTGGAAAAACTGCTGCTTAGTTCAGTTAGGAAAATATGGCTTCACTGTCTGGAAATTATGTGTTTTCCAAAGCTTGAACGGCTTTGGGATATAACTGTCAATTCCATCTGCTGGATGTACTTCCTGTCCCTCATATTGTTGCCAACTTTGAATGTGAACAAATGAGTTTATGACACACTTATAATTTGTTTAAGAGACCCAATAAGATTAATGAAAATCAGTGCTGAGCATGTCTGCTGTGGAGTCCAGAAAGTAACAGAGCAGAAAACAAAGAGAAAGAGGCCCAGCACAAAGTGATTTAGACTTGCTTTTAAGCTTTTCTGTAGCGGGAAAAATGTCAGCCTTCTCAATTATTTGGCCTCCAACTCCCAGAAGCCCCAGCCAGCATTGCTAAGGAATTATGTAGTACAAAACCAAAGGACTAAAGATTCTCCATCTCTGCCTATAGTCTGTTAGCCTGGTGTGATAATACCTTCAGAGAATTATTCCCTTTCCTGTTAAGTAATGTTGCATTAACAGAATATAGTTACTGTGTATAATTGAACATGCTTAAATAATCGCCCAGTTTTATGTAGATTTACTCAGAAGTGAATTTACTCCCTATTTAATGGGTATAGAGTTGGAACTGAAATTCTGTTGGAACCTGTCCTTCTTTAGCCTTTTGGATTGCTCTAGTGTAATTTCAGTTAGTATTTCAAACCGAGACATCAAAGTGCACAATTCTCTTCTTCTAGGGATTTGTGATGTGAAAATTGCGTGTTATGTTATGCTCTTGCTTGCCATGTTGCATGCACATGTCTTTCCAGAATTCAAAATCTGTCTTCTTTGGGATCCGCAGTCATTTTTTTCTTGTACAATAATTTCCTTAGAGAACATTTCAGTTAATTACGAGCTAATTTTATAATGCATGCTTGGAAACTTCTCATAAGATATTTGTCGCTTCAGTTTTCCAAAACTAGCTGAATTTTAATTTTGTTTCAATAATAGGTAATTAATGATGAACTGTTGCCCTCTACTTTGAAGCAATACTTTGAAGCTGTAAAGCTGCTACAGCTCAGGGGGCAAGAGACATCTTCTATCAGCCCCTGTGTTTTGCTGCCCTAAAACTCTCCTAATTGATGTGTTTGGAAGATTAAGATTGTGAGAAAGAAGTGGGGAGGACTCTTCAGCCCTCTTCCGCCTATACATTCTTGCTCGTGCTTGTCTTGGTGCTGGTCCTCCTCCTTGAGGTTGGATTGATAGCAGTATGGTGGAAAACTTGAAATTCTTAGCCACTTCTACGTTGAATCCAAACTTGTCTTGGAAAAACTTTGCTGGTATCTCTAGGTGAAGTCACATGAGAGTTTGAAGTGACGTCACCCAGTTTTAGTCCTTTACCATCCGTTTAGCAGGACTATCTAGCATCGTTAAAAGGCCATATTGAGGGTGAACAAACTCATTGTCAGTCTAGGCACAATGAGAGTGCTGCTGGTGGATGGGACTGTTGGTCTCATGGCAGAGCGGTTGTGAGTGGAGCTACGTACTTTCGTGAAAAGTAGCTTTGCAGTGTTGGGGTGCCTCTGGACAGAGCATTGCTTTTAGACTTACATTATCTAGACTGTGATTAAGGCCCTTTTCGCACCTTACCTGGTCACAGAGACATCCAATATGGGTCCCAGCATCAGCCCTGCCAGGAAGGGAGCATAACAGGAGTGCTTCTCTCTGCACTGGCTGCCTGCAGGATCCAGGAAGCATGATGGCCTTGCTTCTTCTTGCTGCAGTGCAGCCGGGTACTGTCCTAGGCTGTACTGAGGCAGGAAGTACAGTCACTGCGTTTCAAGGCCTCCACAGGAAGTGCGGGCGAGTGGTGGGATGGTGATGCAATTGCCAGTCATTGACAGGGAAAACCTGTCAATGATTTGCTGCACAATTGCACTGCCTGGGGATGGAAGAAGGATGGGACTGTGATGACGTTATGTATCACTGTTGTCACAGTCCCATCCATCTCCCGTCCCTATGGCAGTTTGGGAGGGTGGAGGGGAAATGGCATAAAACTAGGGCCATTTCTGCACTACATTGTTATAGTGCTACTGTTCCACTTTCAACATCCTGTGGAATTCTGGGGTTTGGAGTTTACTGAGGCCAAAGAGCTCTCTGGCTGAGAATTTTAAATGCCCCTCCCTAAACTGCAAATCCCAGGATTCCATGGGATTTTGGAAGTGGAATAATTGCACTATAACAGTGTAGTGTGGAAATGGCCTAGATGTGCCTTCACTTGCCCGTCTTTCTGGGGAAAGATTGAGTTACTGTCATGAAGACTCTGACAAGTGCTTGGGGTTTTTGCCCCTATGGTTCAGTTTATGGAAGGTGTTATCATTGTGGGGTTTGAATTTGATGAAGTTTGTGCTTTATACAGTTGTCCAGATTTTGTGAAGAATGACAGTTTATCATAGTTTTTCAAACAGATCACAGTTATGAAACATTGTAGTCCTCTTGCAATGATCCTAAGCAGTTGGGGGTTGGGGAGCGGGGTGAGTGCTTACTCTGCATAGCAGATGCTTGAAACCCTTAGTGACCCTTTTCCCTCCTGCGGGAAAGCAGAAGCAGCCTTAGATTTCTGTCACTACATATCAGTTTGCATGCCCAGTGGGTGATTCCCAACTTCACTTTTGATTAAGAATTAAACTGATGATTATTTACCTCCTGTGGGAGCTGCCTGCATTGTTCAGTAAGAAAATACAACATTAAAATGTGTTGCCCCAGGGAAGGATTAATACGATAATATGATGATTAAACAATCTGTTTGAAGTTCCTCTGGAATCTACCACACCTCATCTGTGTGGAGAATTGCCTAGAATAATGCCTCTAAACTTGCACTTCAAAATAATGCTGACTTTTCTAAACACCAAATGAATTCGGGTTTTTGATGGTATCATCTACACCTATAATAATACATTGATCTGGTGAGCGCTGCTGATTAGATAGCAGCCAGAACAGCGTTCGTGAGGGACATGAAGGATGGTACTGTCATGTTAAGGAAACACCAAGCTTTGTAGAGTTACAGAAACTTTAGGAAAAATGTTAGAAATCTGTCTCCAGCTCCTGCAAAGTTCAGTCCAATGAGGAACAAACATCTCCAGTGGCCACAGAATGCTGGGAGAGAGGGGAAGCAGAAGACCAGGAAAGGGTGGGGTGGAAGAGGGAAGAAATTCAACTGGAATACTGAACAGAAGCAATCTGTTCTGCAGCATTTCATTGCAGCTTGTTCATTGTTGCTTCAAGTTCATTCATTCACAGCAAAGGTGCATAACTCACATAGCTTCTTCTTCTGCAGTTGTGTTTAAATATGTGAATAAATATCTGTGAATGTTTGTGTTCTAGTTATGTATTTTAATTTTAATTATCTGATTGTTTAATTTATGTTTTAACTTTTATATTTCATTTTTAACTATTTTTTAAAAATTATTGTAAGCCCTAGGTTGTTATGGGTTTTCTGGGCTTTGAGGCCGTGTTCTATTAGTATTTTCTCCTGATGTTTTGCCTGCATCTGGGGCTGGCATCTTCAGAGGATCTGGTGGCATGGAAGTGAGACAGAGTATATACTTGCGTAGTCCCCAGCCATAGATGCAGACAAAACGCCAGGAGCAAATACTAATAGAACATAGCCTCAAAGCCTGGAAAACTCACAACATCCTATGGATTCCAGCCATGAAAGTCTTCGACTTTATATTGTAAGCTCCTTTGAGTGCTTACCAGGAAAAAAGTGGGATATAAATCAAGATGATGATGGTAACAACAACAACAACAAGGCAAAAATCTTTTGATATGGTGGCATGGTCGTCTTGTTTTCATAAACAGTGATAATTACTAGAGATTCTTTGTTTCAGCACTCTTTTTTGTCTTACCTAGTTTTATGGTTTAGCTGAAGATGGGTTTAGTGGTGAGCAACCAGTTTAGTTCTCAGGTTTCTTTGCCACCAGAGCCAATAAAAAAACGTACAAGATAACGTATTTTTCATTATCAAACAGTAGGGAACATACACATTTATGGGGTGTAATAAAATTCCTCTTCAGCTGAAATGCTTAAGTTGAAATTCTTTTTAAGTTTTCACTTAGCTTCTTATCCATGGGGTAGTGATGGAGTAGTCTCAGAAATAGCCAGTGATCCCAGGGATAGCCATGGAAGTAGCTATAGATGCGATTTGGAGATGTGGAGACACTTCTTTCCAGAAAGTTAGTTGACAGTGGGCTGTTACTTGAGTGTCAGCTGGCTCTCTGATCAGTGCGTTTGAAGATTAGTCATTGGCCCTTTCCGCATGTGGATGTTAAAACGGACCAAGGCGTCCTGGCACGGAGGTCATCCGCACCTTGGATCGGATTAGGTTCAGACTATTTAACTTAGTTCTGCACCTTAGTCCGATCCAAACCGCCCCCAAGTGGTCCTTCAGCTTGCTAAGTAAAGACCGGAAAAATCAGGTCTTTCAATTTTCTGGAGCGCGCCATTGCGTTCCTGCTTACCTGTGCAGATGCGCAGGCTTGCACCAATGCGAGCCTGTGATCAGCGGAGGGCGGGCTGTGGGCATGGCCAGCATCAGTGGTTGGTCCGCACCCACGAAGCCGCCATTTTCAGCTGGGAGCCACAGGAAGCCGCCATTTTCAGCCGGAGCAGTGCGGATCTAAAGACCTAGCACTGCTCCGGTTCGCCCCGCACTAATGGAGGAGCCCTGCAGAAGGGCTCAAGGGAAAGTCTGCATTACTTTGGACCCAAGAAGAACAGGTAAGTAACGGCACGGAGCGATTCACTCGCCTCGTGCGGAAAGGGCCATTGACTGTTCATCTCAGTAGCTTTGGAGATGCACACAGTTCCCAATGACACACACAGGGGCAAATCTACCATTCCAGATTTGTGGACCCCTGGTCTCTATTCCTGTCCCCAAATGTTTTTGCCATCTCATCTGATAAATTTCTAGGAGGCCTCTACATTTCACACCATGTTTTGCCACTTTTGGCAACATTTTAGAGGTCCTAACAAGGATATTACCCTACTTTGCATTTTGTTTTCTCAAACTTTGATGTGTTATTGTGACTGTGTTGGAAACTTATCTCTATTATTCCATGCACAACTCCATTGGGAATTACAGAGTATAATTGCTTCTCAGTCTTTTGGCTAAGATCAAGTGGGGATAACAAAAGTATAAACTAGATTAGGTGGTTATCTCATCTGAACCCCAGAGCTTCCTTTAATTAATCAGAACTGTAGACCCTGATACTGGTTTATAATAGTCTGATATACATATTCAACAGAGTTCAAAGTAACTTGTAAACATTGGAATATTTGGCTTTTAAAAAAATTGTTTTGACCCATTTACCCCATCCACATAGATATCACCCACAAATGATATTTTGAGAAATGCAGACATGCTTCAGAAATAATGTAAATTTTGAACCTACACAATTAACTGAGGCCCTTTCTTCAGGACATTGTTGTCCCACAACGGGGACAGAAGAAGAAAGGATGGGACTGCAACGATGGTTACACATGACATCATTGCAATCCTGTCAGTCTCCTGTCCCCAGATGGTGCAATCACGGAATAAATCATTGATGAGCTTTCCCAGTGTGGAGGGGAGCATTCCCATCGCACTCCTCTCCTGGCAGAGCCACTGCTGGGATCCCCACAGGATAAGTTAGGATGCAAAAAGGGCCTTAGAGAGGCAGCCATCAAATACAGATGGGGCTTCCAGTTTCAGTTCTTGGTAGCAATATAACCCCACTATCCTGCCTGTCTAATCAGCAACATATATATGTGTGTGTGTGTGTGTGTGTGTGTGTAATATATATATATATATATATATAGGCAGATATGTTTAATTGGCATAAAATAGAAATCACATACAATGACTGGATAAGGCCATGTAGAAGAGGAACTGACTGAAAAACAGGTCAGAGATGATCTCAAAGCACAGCTGAGTTCAACTTAAAGGCTCTTCAAGGAGAACAAAAGGCATCCCGAGAAGAGCAAAACCCCCTGTGGTTTGCATATCCTCTGGAAAACCAAGCCATAAAAACTGGCTACCCACTTAATTTGACTCCCGGTTGTTGGAAACTTCAAAGAAGGAGTTTTTGGTTGATGGATAACAGTGGGTCAGGAAAACAGGAAGATTTCAAACAGACCCTCACACCTATCCTTTTCCTGATCCCTGGTTACACTGCCATAAAAATCTTTTACCCCATCTACCTGATTCGACCATTTGTCCTTTCCCAGGACTAGGGTCTGCCCCCCCCCCCAGGCATGCATGCACTATATTTACATTCCCTTTTTGGGGCTTTAGATAGCTTTTTTTCCTCTCTCTTCCTCTTGCTGGCTGGCCAGCTCTCTCTCTTTCCTTTTCGGAAGAATTTCCACCTTTGATTGGCGTCTGCTAGCTTAAAGGCTCCTGTCAGTCTTTTTCTTTGTCTGCTGATCTGTCCCCATGTTTTCCCAAAACAGCAGCCTTCAGGATTAAGTGCAGTATATTTGCTTTTGTCCCTGCAACTCTTCCCTGTCTTAAGATTTTCAAACAATAGTCCTTGTATGCTTGTGTGAGTGAATACTTTGTGTGAGTGTGAGGAAATTTTGCCTATTCTACCAAATAAAAGACCATTTAAAAGGACACTTGATTTCTCTCTTTCTCATCCAGTCTGACCCCTTAAACAGAGGATAAAAGATCTCACTGCATTGCCCTGCCCTCTGTTTTGCCAGGTTGTGCTCTGCCAATTTCCCCAACCTTTGTAGAATCCAGGTGCCTCCCCATCCAGGGACCCCAGAAGCCAGGGTAACAGCAAGGGATACACTGTCAGCTTCCATTCTCTGGTTGGAATCCATTTAGAGTTGCTTAGCTTTGAAACATCCTCCCTCCCATAAACTCAGTTGAAGTCAAGAAAAAGTGACAGATGAGCATCCTGAAAATGAGAAAAAGAAATAGAGCAAATTGTCCCCAAAAGTTGACTAACAATATACGAGATGAGAGACTATTCTACATGATGGGGCTGTGTTGCTTCTGGGACCGGATGGCAGTGGTTGGCAGGTCATTCTTTTGCGTGATGTCATTGCTGGCCCGCTACCATCCTGTCTCCAAGCATTGTGCTCACACAGTTTTTGCAAAACAAAACACCCATTTTGTGCCTGCAACCATGTGGCACTCCCGTCCTTCCTGGCTGTGTAGAAGCTGTGGAAGCACACTGACGATGTTTCCTTCAGTAGCACAGCATTGGAATGTGGCTGGCTGCACTGTGGAAGGAAGAGGGGGTGCCATTGCACTCCCTTCCTCGTGGAGCAAACAGATATGGAGGGGAGCATTGCTGACATGCTCCCTATTGGGCCTGGGATTGCAATGCAACAATGTGGAAGAGTGTTGTTATGCAGAAATGGTCTACAACGCTTCATGTAGTCATCATGGAGAATAAAGCAATTATTTAAAAATAACCTGTTTCTTATTTAATCCTTTGATCGCCTAAAAGAGACATAAATAGTGGTATGAAAGTGTGTTAAACTGTATTGCATACTGTAAAGTCAAAGGCTTTCATGGCCAGAATCCACAGGTTGTTGTGGGTTTTCTGGGCTTTGAGGCCGTGTTCTGTTAGTATTTTCTCCTGACATTTGCCTGCATCTGTGGCTGGCATCTTCAGATGATCTGGTGGCATGGAAGTTGCCAGCCACAGATACAGGTGAAATGTCAGGAGAAAATACTAACCGAACACGGCCTCAAAGCCTGGAAAACCCACAACAACCTATGTACTGCATACTCTTTGTAATTTTTGAGGCAATTTTTTTTTCTACTCCTTCAACTTTCTTCGGGTACAATAGGTTCTTGCTGCTGAGGCAAACAAAACTCTCTTAGTGAAGAATTTTCTAGACAAGAGATATTATTCTAATGTGCTGTTAAACACATTTTGGGCAGTAGGAAAATAAAATGTATAGTAGAATATAGTTTTTTGTGTAGTTGGCAATACGGCTTTAATCAAGAACAAGTTGTTTCTTAGAACAAGATTCTTAGCAGGGTGTATTCAGAGGGGGCTTGCCTTTGCCTTCCTCTGAGGCTGAGAGAATGTGACTTGCAGAAGGTCACCCAGTGGGTTTCCATGGCTGAGCGGGGATTCAAACCCTGGTTTCCAGAGTTATAGTCCAACACTCAAACCACTTACCCAATCTGGCTCTGTAGATAGATAGATAGATAAATAAATAATATAACTTCTTTTAATCCAACTGTATTGCTGCAGGTATTTTCATTTGTAGGGCCCTGTTTGGTCATTAACAACCATAAATGTGAATCCCAAAACTTACAAGATCATAAATCTGGCTTATGATCTCCTAACTACTGAGCAGGATGCCAGCTAGCAAGTTAACAAAGGAGAACTTCAAAGATTTTCAATATTAGTGCAGATGGCAATGATTTCTCCAGTTTCTGAATATAACATTATTGAATTAATTTTCAAATTTGTAAATTCCAAGCTCTGTTTCTCTTCTTCTCCCCTTTATGGGTCGGTTTAGAGTAGCAGCTGTTTTCTCACCTCTCTAGTCCACACCAATCTCCACTTGCAACGATATCTAAAATCCATCGTTAGCTGAGGAGGGGATGAAGGTGTACTGGTAGGATCTGAGAGGATGGCCTTTCTACTGTGTGTGGGTATGTATACATGATTTTTTTTTCTGAATCGAATGCTGGATACTAAGGAATCTACGGAAGTGTAAAATTACACAACACACACACTTACACACACCCTAGTGTATTTACCCGACATTGCCCAGGATTTTATTTTCCTCTTAAGAACTCACCCAATTGTCTTCTCCAGTATCTGTAACTTTTCCCCATATTTCCCACGGCAATCTGTATTCAGAGTTATTTACACACACAGTTTGGGTTCTTGAGGGAATACACTGTTCTCCTCCTTGCTGCTAGGCCTCGTCTCCATAGCAGCTGGCCTATTCCAGTACCTGTAACTTTTCCCTACATTCCCCAATCCAATCTGTATTCGTAGTTGTTAACATACAGAGTTTGGGTTCCTGTGGGAATACACTGTCCTCCTCCTTGCTTCTAGGCACCGTCTCCATAGCAACCAGCGTATTCCAGTACCTGTAACTTTTCCCTATAGTCTCCAATCCAATCTGTGTTCTCTGGTGACGTTGATACTGGCTATTGATTTTTTTTTGCTTTCTGTTGAATTTGTGCAACGGCTTTACGTTTTTCTGGAAGCATTTTTTGTTTTGAATTTCAACTTCAAGATTCCTCACATATGGAACTCATACAATCCACTGTGTGAGGCGAGAAGGCACGCTGTTTCTATAGCGAAAGGGCCCCTTGAGCATCGCATTAATGGGAGGAGCGGTCCATACGACACACTCCCATTTATGCGACGCTCAAGAACCGGACGCAGAGCGGACACGCACCTTTTTATTTTCGGCTCTAAGCTGAAAATGGTGCGCAGTCGAGCAATGCTCCCGGGGCCCGCACGCACTTACCTGCTGTGCGGTGCGTCGGGAGCCGGGCCGGTCGCGCTTCCTGCCTCAGCGCTAGCCTGCAATTCCCAGGTTGTGCTGCGGTAGGAAGGGGCGGGGCGTTCGCGTGGTGCTCGTGCGACCGGCAAGCCAGCTGCGGTAAGGAAGGAGAAGCAAAGTGAGCGCCTCGCACAAGAGGCTGCTCGCACGAGCGCCGCCCCCCGCCTCCGCAAACAGGTAAGGTGCGGAAAGGGCCTATGTTGTGTATGTCACTTTAATTTTTCTCACATGTGCCTCCAAAAAGTTTTCTGGCATCCTTATTGATGGTAGGCCTCATCTCCATAGCAACCAGCCTGAGGCCCAAGAGCGCTCAGCTGAGAATTCTAAAGGCCCCTCCCTAAACTGCCAACCCCAGGATTCCATGGAATCTTCACAGCCAGCCAATCATATGAGGGCTTCTCGACTCACACAGCCAATCGTATGAGGTCTTCGCCAGCCAGATGCAGACAAACAGACAAACTCAATCACAAACTTTGACTTTTATATAATAGACAGATAGATAGGTAGATATAATCTGTAATTTTACACTACCTATATACATGTATATGTAGCGTATGTAGTTATATACATATACATACATGCACATACACACACGCACACACACACATAGAATAATTAGACCAGTCTCTTCCAAATGTCAAGGTAGAAGATATTTATAATTAGATGAAACTGTAAAAGACACCATGGTGACCTGGGCTAACAATTTGCAACATGAAATATTATCTGAAAACTGGGAAACTGCTTGGAAAAATACAGATCAATTCACTTGTTCTCAAGATTTGAAAGAAAACTTTCTAAAAATGTTGTATAGATATCGTCTCACCCCAGAAAAAATAGATAAAATCTTATCATACTGGAAACAACAAGTGTTGGAAATGCCAAGACAAGATTGGCACATACTGTCATCTTTGGTGGACCTGCACAGTGACTAAAAAGTTTTGGATAAACGTACACAAAATTATAATGGAGATATTTCAAACAAGTTAAGTCCATAATTCTTTCTGCTAAACATGACACATGTGCTTGATAAAATATCTCTTAAAAAACGTAGTTAAATTTTACTTTATATGGTCTTAGTAGCAAGAGTCAATTTCACTAAATTTTGGAAAAGTAAAAAAACTCCTGACATAGACCAATGGCTATTAAGGGTAATAGAGATGAAGGAATATGACTTACTTACCCACTACATAAATGGAAAACAAACTAATAAAGTGGAAGAAGAATGGCAGCCAATAACAAAATACATAAGTAAAAGATGAGGTACTAAGATTAAAAATATATAAAATACACATGTAAATTTATTTATTTGTTAAACACTTTTATTTATCTACCACTGTCATTATGATGTGCAATACATATGTTTCTGCATGGGAGGGGGGAATAAGCTATTCTATTTCAATTATTTTTCTTACAAAGTAAAAAACTGGTAGAGATATCAACAATTGAATGTTTTGTAAAAATAGATTTAAAAAAAAGGGTGAATTCAATCATGGATTTTATCTGAAAAATAAAGATAGATAGGGAGTTTTGGAAAAGTATGGGCGAATATAGTCCAAGGCTAAAGGCAAAAGGAA
Organism: Cyclura pinguis; assembly: GCA_030412105.1. Classification (NCBI taxonomy): domain Eukaryota; kingdom Metazoa; phylum Chordata; class Lepidosauria; order Squamata; family Iguanidae; genus Cyclura; species Cyclura pinguis. Next base: position 210,772,337 of record CM059599.1, read on the forward strand.
GTTGACTATTTTCTTCTTTATATTTTTTCTTATTATTCTTCCCCTTTTCATTTTCTTTCTTTCTTTTTTAGTTATTCTTGTTTCCTTTATTGATGGAACATATTTCAATTGTACTATATATAATAGGTTATAATAAGCTAATGGATAATGTCTATACTAGTTGCTTTTTCTACCTTTTTTTCTAACAATGTTCTCAGATTGAATAAAAACCTAATTAAAAAAATAATTAGACCAGTCCCCTCATAAGACTTGCCACAATTTGTATGAGGAGCATCAGAAAATATGACACAATTAACTGAATTATCTAGTTATTTAAGAGATGGAAGAACAGCTTTAGAGCCCTGTCACACAACGCAGCTATAAAGCTATGATTTCACTTTAACCGCCATGGCTGTACCTTATGGGATCCTGGGCTCTGTAGTTTATGGAGGGAACAGAACTCTTTTGCAAGGAATTCTAAGTATAAAACTGCAATTGTGAGGATTCCATAGGACGTTCCCATGGCAATTAAAATAAAATCATAGTACTATAGCTATGCAATGTGAAACAGCCCTTACTAAAAACAGACTTAAGGAAATCATGAGAGACATGCAAGAAGAGTCCTGTTATATGTCTGTTACTGATGGCTCTACATTGTCAATCTAAATGCCAATATATCGTTCTGCTTATTTAGCCTCTTAAAGTTCTGAGCAGCTAAAACATATCCAGCTCTGGCTGCATAATACCATCCTTTTAAAACCTTACACCATGTTTTTTGCATGGATTAGTAGCTTTCAGTCCCAACAACTGCCGTAATTTATATTCCAACCAAGCAAGTCAGATATTTCATAGCGGTTGTTCTTTTCCACAGCTATTTCCATGTGATGGAAGATGAAAAAGAAACAGATGTTAGATGAAGAAGTTATGTTTTGAGTTTCTGGAATATGGCATTGAGCAGAATCGGAAAGGACAACCTTGCTAAAAATGGAAACTTTTTTTTAAGTCAAAGTTTTCAAAAGAGAGGATCATAAAATGGTTCAGTGGCAAGAAAACAAACTGAAGAGAGCAACTTGTTTTTCAGCCACACAATTGTTCTCAATTAACTTTATCTTTGTGTTTAGAGTACCTTTGTGTTTACATAAAAAGTAGCTTCACAGCTATGGTATGTATGCATCATGTGTGCATTTAATACATATTTACCTTATGAGTGTCTTTAGTTCTTTCAGTTCTTTATGCTGTATTATTTTGCTCTGCTAAAGCTTCTCCTGGCACAGGCTTTTGATGCCAATGTCTTAGTAAACTGTGCCCTTATTTCCAAATCTGACTGGACTTTTAAACTAGCTGAAGCTCAAACACATCCAGCAGTCTACATTATCTGGGTGGAAGAATGGGAAGAAAGCACCACCCTTTTTATCTTGTTCCATGTGAGGTTTGTGGACGTGTGAGTGTTGGTGTATACATGCATGCGCACACATGAACTCAGATTATTAACAATTGGCGACCCAAGGAGAGGTTCCAGGAACCACTAAACTTATGCACATGTGTTTATGCTAATTTTTTTTTAAAAAAGACATCTCTAGTATCTTTCTAAAGAATGAAATAGAAACTGTGCTTTACTGAGAACAAATACTTTAAAAAGTTGTTCATGGAAAATAGGTTGAGTTGGAACACATGCAAGCAAATGAGGCTACAGTATCTATTACACACAGCGCTTAGGAAATATAAAGTGTGTCATTATGGCAGCATTTCAAAATGAGGCATGTGTAGCTTCCAGGCCAGGAGTTTGTGGGTTCCAAATATGGACAAAGTTCTTTATTAAGAGGTTTTCTTAACAAGAGCTTTTGGAGCTTTATTCAGTCATAGTGCATAGAAACTGAGATTCTGCACAGACTCCTGTGTGGGGCATTCATAAAGCGTGGCAGACATTTTACACAAATATTTTCAATACCCTCACCACCCTCTCATAAGAAGCATGCCAGGAGAATTAACTGTCTGTCCTTCAAAAAGAGAGAGAGAGTGAGGAAGTATTCTGCTCCAAGTGTATTCACAAGTAAATGGCAAGAGAGGTTTACAATGCTGAAACTGTCAGGAAAGCCAGAAAAATCAAGCTCTGGAAACACAAACAAATCATAACTGACAAAACAAGATATGTTTTCTTCATCATCTGTCTGAGCAGGCTCAGTTAATTGTCTAGCACTCTCTACTAATGCAGTACAGAGCATGGGAGGGAAGAGGCTTCACCAGGGGGGAATTCCCGGAGACGTGGTAAGGCGTCTGATATCTTGTTGTTGCTCCTTTGGCCTGACCATGGCAGCTCCTTTCTTGGCTTTCTTCTTCTCAAGTGCACTTCTTGGTCTCAGCCTCTTGTTCCATCGCTTCCACCTCCTGCTGGCAAAAGGGTCTGTTTGTCTAGCTGGACCGCCAGGAGCTGTTCCCACCTCCTCAGCTTCTCTCATTGGCAGCAGAGGCAGATGTTTCCTATCAGGTCCAGCTGTGCGCTACTCTGTTAGGAGTCTGCATCTTGCAGGGCAGAGTCCAGTTCCATTTAAACCAATAATTCACTATTCTGCATTTTAAAGATTTACAAGGGGCAGGAAGTAAGGGAAAGCCCTACCTGCAGCTTGGACTACATCTCTCCAGATTCCCAAATTAGCTGGCCACTGCTCATGCTGGTGGATTCTGGTAGATGTACTCTAAATAGTAACCTTTCTTGGCTTTGTCCCTTGCTCACTGCAGTCTTCTGTAGTATATCTAGTAGCATCTTCCAACCTCAGAACTTGGAAATATTATTGTTTTAGACTACAATCCCTAAAATCCCCCAGCCAGTGGCCATACTGAGAGATTCTGGGAGATCTTTCCAAGCTTTGCCTCTCCTCTAGTCAGACTTCATTTTTTTCACACTTTAACCTCACCCATCGTTTTTCAAAAGCTGCTGTCAACTCACTCTTAATGGTGATATCAAAACCACAAACAATACAGTTGTCTAGCTGGACCCCCAGACTTTGATTAACTTCATGCAAAAGGCAGGGCTCATAGTTAGCATCACAAGTAGCTTTTTGAACTTAGGGGAAGCTTTAAAGCAATTAAAGAGGATGGGCGAAATTTAAAAACAAATGAAAACCACTCTGGACACGTACAGCACCCTCTGCATACCTAAAATGACTGACCCTGTTATGGCTGCTTTTTTCTTCTATTCTATCAACTTTGGACTTTAACTATAACGTTCAAGTAAAAGCCAAGGACAGAAAGGCATTTACTGGTCTTCAATAGCTATAATTACTGACCTACTATTTACTGCAAGCATATCCATGTTCAGCTGTTACTGTGTAATTGAGAAAATGGAGAATGGTCATTAGCGCTAGCTAAAATGGAGCAATGCTGGGGAAAAATGACTGACTCATTTTTTTTTCAGGATACACCCTTTTTCTGGAGTTAAAATTATTTTCTGTTTCAGCACTACTGTCCTTTTACAGTTGTTTAGTTAACCAATTCTGCTATTCCAGCAAAGGTTGTTCTTTCCCTTCCAGATGATTCATTGCTGAGAACTTTTCCATACTCCCATGCAGTTCCACAATCCCATGGAGTCTCCTTCTTTGGAGGTTTTTAAACAGCAGCTGCATAGCCATCTGTTAAAAGTACTTTGACTGTATATTCCTGCACAGCGGGGGTGAGTGGGGGGTGGACTGGATGGCTCTTGTGGTCTCTTGCAACTCCATGATTCTATGATTCAGTTAGGAGAAAGCTAATAACATATTCATTTTGAAAAATCTAGACTGTTTTTTTCCCCTAGTTTTAATTCTCAAAGTGGTTAACACTTTGGCTAATCACTTATATTTCAAATATAAGAGAAATAGCAACGAAATGACTGGGGCTAGCAGGCAATAGTATATAAAATTATGTGCACTTTTTCTTACTTGAGCTTTCTAATACTTATGAAATCTCTTTAGGTGTTTAGGTCACATGAAGAGGCCAGCAGGAACATAGACTCGTAGAGCTGAAAAAGACCACAAGAGCCATCCAGTCCGATACCTTGCCATGCAAGAATACATAATCAAAGCACTCCCAACAGATGGCCATCCATCCTTTGTTTAAAAATCTCCAAAGAAGGAGATTCCACTACACACTCTGAGGCAGTGTGTTCCACTGTTGAATATCTCTTACTGTCAGGAAGTTTTTCCTAACGTTTAAGTGAATCTGTTTTCCTGTAGTTTGAAGCCATTGCTCCATGTCCTAGTCTTTGGAGCAGCAGAAAACAAGCCTCCTCCATCCTCTGTATGACATCCCTTCCAAAATTTGAACATGGCTGACTTCACCCCTGTGACACCACTGCATGCGCCAGCTACGCACCCAGGCAGTATGTGATTAGTGTCAGACTGAAAGGAAAATCAGTGTGCTGTTTTTGAGGGACGCAATCTCAGTGAGACCTTAGGCCTTCTATACCCTCTCCTTTCACTCAGATATAGTGGTCTCTCTCATTGACTGTTCTTCACTGCCCGTACCCCAAACTCTCAAGAGATGTAGATGGGGAAAGAGAGTGTTACTGAGTGCTCTCCTCCAAGTTCTAGTCTCTCACCCAAAGAAAGGCTACAAACAACTTCAGAAGATGAACAGGGTCAAGACAAAGTTATTATTGCCTGTTTTTTCAGTGGCTGATTGATGAGGAATGGCAGGTAACAAAAATGTGGAGAGTCCAGCTTAGTAACACTAGCTGATGAAGACAACCTCCATTCTGCCCCCCCCCTTTGGTAAACACTTTATCTTGAGACTGAAATGATTCTGGAACCTGATAGCAGAGGTAAATGGAGGGCGGGGGGAGTGAAAATCCAAGAGCACAAGATGCAAATTGATTGGTATCTCTAAAACATAAACAGTAATGTCATAATCCTGTAAGTCAATAGGGAGCTTGCTGGCGTTGGTGTCATAGGAAAACATGTACAGATCAAGAAAAGTTTTCAAGCACAACTGTCTTTTCTTGCTGCATTAAAAGTCGGGGGGGAACCCCTCCCTACGAGCTATTGCAGCATGCAAATTACGGGAGCTCATGAGATCCGTAAAGCACTAATATTAAACCAGAGCACCTCCCCCATAGCTAAGAGCGCTGTTTTCCAGTGTCTTTCCAGAACTGTGGTTTCCAGCTAACTTCTAAGTACTTTTTAATGAAAACCATAAGAATTTGAGCAATGATTCTTGCAAATAGGTATTGACTGAGTAACTGTTGACCACATACTGAATTCCAAAGTTGAGGAGAAATCCCCATTCCAAGTGATAAAATGACTTAGGTTTATAACCATAATAACTGAGAGCCAGCATGATAGCATGGTTACTAGTCTTCGGTTTGTCTTTCTTGCAAACTGATCTCTTACGTGGATTCATTCATTCTCTATACTAGGGGTGGACCATACAGGGTCTGAAGGTTGCGTGTTCACTCACTGCCCCTTTGCCACTGCAGTTCAGCTGTGTAGCAACAGAAAAGCCACAACTGGCCTTTGAAATAAGGCACCCGGTGCTCATATGCCTTGTTTACTAGGTGATTAGTACTCCTAGAAGCACTTCTGGAAGCACTAACATCTTACACCCAGAATTTGTGGTCCTGTATACCTGTGTCCAAGATCACTTGTGGCAGGAGATATTGGGGGACACAAGAGAAGGTGTGGAAGTCCAGACTTCACAAATTCAGGAGAGACCGGTCTGGGCATCCACCCATAGACATTGGCCGTTTCAGCTCTACACAGTGACTTTGCTCTATTGAAATGCTTGATGACCACATTTGCTGCCTTCTCTTTAGCCAGAACCTCCTTTTCATCACCTTCATCTTCAGGGAGGCAGTCCTTTGTTAAATCTCTGTAATCTCTTAAAAGTGCCCTTGTTTTTGAGCCTTCTGCCTTCCTAGCAGCTTCTAGTTCTTCTTCTGAAGTTAGTGTGAAACAGATCTGGGGTCCCAGTCAATTATAAGGGATGCAGAAATAACACTTTTTTCTGTGCTCCCACAGATAGTCAGGGCCTGCTGTTACTTCAGAGTGAAATGCGCTACGGTTTCAACAAAGGTACCACAGTATGTAGCCACGCTTCCAACCCTGATGGATCAGTTATAGCAGGGCTTCTCAAACACTGGTCCTCCAGAGATCTGGAACTTCAATTCCCAGAATTCCTGACCATTGTCCGTGCTGGCTGGGGTTTCTGAGCGTTGAAGTCCAAAAACTCTGGAGGACCAGAGTCTGAGAAGCATTGATTTATACGGCAGTGTCACTTGACATGTGTGTGCGCGTGTGACTGAAAAGACAGTATCTGTTACTGTACTAGCTCTCTCTCAGGCAAACTGCAATTCTTAACTGTAATTTCTATGTTCGCTTTGCTGTCTGTCCCAGATTCTGTCACAGTGTAGGGGCCTCCCTATTGACAAATAGCTCTTCAGGTCCAGCTGTTAAATCTACCAGATCTCTTTGCAACAGTGCCCTTGAAACAGGGTTGGGAGCGGGCAACTGTGTTGAGTTCACTTCTGGGACCATCTAGAGCTTACATAGACTACCAAAATTACCAAGAAAGATAGAAATAAAACTCGAGTTTTGAAAAGGAATTTCATTGTTTAAAAGTACAGGACATCCTTGCAACTTTATTTAAAAGGTAAATTTCTACTCCTGGATACTTCCAGGGGAAGCTGTACACAGTTTTGGAACCCAGAAAGAAGAATTCAGGCAGTTTGGAGGGGTCAAGGCTCACAAAAATATCAGTGTGTTTGCGGACTGGATGCAGTCCCAGGGCCATGCTTTGCTGAGCCCTGATTTGAAAGAACCAGCTTGGCCTAATCTGTGACTATCTGTCATCCAGGAATACCTGGCTCCCTTTTTAAAGAAATACCATGATCTTTGACTTTTTATCATTAATAGTTCTTTCCTCCAAACTTGCGGAGCAACTATCTGAATCCCAAAAGTCTTTGCAAACTTAAGGTGGCATCAACTATGTAGAAAAGGATGGAAGTGTTGTTTTTGTGGTGGTGATGTGCTTTCAAGTCATTTCACTGGGTTTTCTTGACAAGATTTGTTCAGAGAGGGTTCTCCTTTGCCTGAGACAGTGTCACATGCCCAAGGTCACTCAGTGGGTTTCCATGTCTGAGAGGATATTCAAACCCTGGTCTCCAGAGTCATAGGGCCTTTTCACACTACACTGTTATAGAGCTATTATTCCACTTTCAACATCCTATGGAATCGTGGGGTTTGCAGTTTAGGAAGGGGCATTCAGAATTCTCAACCAGAGAGCTCTTTGGCCTCAGTAAACTACAGACCCTGGGATTCCACAGGATGTTGAAAGTGGAACAGTAGCACCATAACAGTGTAGTGAAGAAAGGGCCATATGCCCATGTTCAAACCACTATACCAGACTGACTCCAGTGGAAATGGTAGTACTTCATATTGTGTAAAATTTGTAAAACAAGACTTTAACTTAATCTTGTTGTCCGGTGCTACAGTCAGCAAGTGATCTGAGAACCAGGTGGTCATAAAGCAAAGGGCTTTAGGGTAGTCAGTCCAATCCAAGTCAGTCACAAGTAACCTAGCAAGATGAAGGGAGCAGTAGCTGGTCCCGGAGTTTCTACACCAAGCCAATAATCCAGATGCAGAGATACAGAGTCATCAGTCATAGACAGTTGAATGTCAAAAGCACTGCCAATCACTGAGATAGAACTGTTGCAAGCAACAAAGATGCCAGGGAGCTGCTGGGAATTTATCGGCAGCTTCCTCTCAACACCACGTGTTTTAGGATTCAGCGTTTCCTATTTAATGGCCACTGGGACCTACAAAACCTCTCCTTATCTCTCTTGTTATTCCCAAAAGGAGAAAATGTGTCCTTTGAGTCTGCCAGGTCCTCCTGGGTGGTGGGCCCATCAACTATTTAAGCCCTCAGCTCCACAGATTCAGAGAGGCTGCTGTTATTTGGGGCCATAAACTCCTGGCAATCTGACTCCTTTGTATCTGTTTCTTCAGATTCCAGAGGGTGAGTTATGGCACTTGTTTTAAATTACTGTTAGCCACCTTGTATCATACCCAGAAGAAAGGAAGCGTGTTAATTCAACAAATAAAATAAATCGAGGTACCCTACCAAAAATCCTGCCAATTAATGGGATTTTTTTTACACTCTTGCATAAAGAAAAAAAAAGTGCATTTATCAGCAGCAACAATTTCCCCAAATTCTCATATGGACAACCCGTTTTTGTTTTTGTATAAAAATGCATTTCACACAACTGATTGGTTTTGTGCCAAAAAACCCTCTGAACTTTTTGCAAAAAGTCCCAAAATGTGAAATAATTTTTAAAGTATTTTAAAAAAATACTCATAATTTCAGAAAATGTTTGAAATTTTTCATTCTTGTGTGAGAACAAAATAAGTAAAGATTTACATCCATTAATTTATAAGAGAGGGACACTATTAAACTCATACACAAGAGAAGATCAGAATAAAATAAATTTAAGGTGGTACAAATGATACATCTCAGTCTGACAAATATAAATAAAAAAAAATCACTTCAGGATCATAATCACAGTTATTACAACACACTTGAACTGATGTATTTTCATATGAAACTTGGATCAAACCCAATGACTTCTTATCCATAATAGTAATTTATTCCATAGTTGCTCATGGGAAAGAAAATCAAAGGCTAATCCTAAATCAATACAAGCTGCAGACAGCTTTTGTCTCTTTGGTGTTCCATGTTTTTTCTTGCTAAGTGGACCAAAACTAAACAGGAGTCTTAGAAACAGTGGCCTGATTTCAACCCAGTTTGCTCTTCTCTTAGGATTTTCAGTCACTAATCCAAGCTTGCTATTTGTCACTTTTTCTATGCGAATGAATTTAGAGGGGGAAGTTATCTGAGTTTTTTTTAGAATTGTTTTATGAATCAGAAGTATGACAGCTGTAGGTTCCCCATCCATGTAGAAAATCTTGCTGCTTTCCCCACTTTGCTGTTGTCATCTGTTCCTTAAAATAAAATAAAAAGATGATGGGAAATCTTTTATTCTTGTTAATGACATTACAGATAGGAGTCCATTCATGCCTTTCACTTGTGCAATTTTGACAGCTATGGGCATGCTAGTTGGGAAAAATACAACATAGTTCATGCAGAGCTGCAATTTGAGGGGAAAACATCACTGCACTATGTAAGAAAAGGTAACAGTGATGTGTTTGGGTTGAAATGTTGTACCTTCCTATATATGAATGAGCGCCACTGGTGGGAATAAGCAGTGGGACCAACTTGTAGGAAGGGGTGTAAATCCTTCCTTATCTTGCATGTAAACACTTACTATTTTTGTGTAAATTGTGTGAATGATTCTTGTGCCAACTACAATTGGTGCTGCTTCACTGCATTTTCTTTTCTTTTCTTAGACCCTTTTTGCACCTTACCTTGTTCATGGTACCATCATGCGGGGATCGAGCAAAAAGCCTTTTGCGAGAGGAAATTGCGTCCCCTGCACTTCCCTCTGCACCAGATCCGTGCTGGACAGAAGGAAGCGCGATAGCTCTGCCTCTTCCTTCCACAGTGCAGCTTGGTACTTTCCCAAGCTGCACTGGAGAAGGAAGCATGGCCAGGTAAGTGCAGGAGGGATGCAGGAGGAATGTGCAATCATGGGTCATTTTCAACAAAGAGCTGAAAATTATATATGTGGAAAAATGCGGGATCGCTACAGGAGTGCCGCGCGACCATGAGAATGTCATGCGGAACCATCCTTGTGATTCTGTGTCACCCCCATGGCCATTTCGCATTCGAAGTTGTGTGTGAAAGGGGCCTTGAATGTAAGGTTTGGAAGAGTTGATGGTGCTCTTTGAGTAATAAACCTGTACTTGTTGTGTGTGTGCATAAAGGGAAGAGAAGCAAGTTTTGTTCAGAGACATTTTACACAAATTGCAGAAATCTTGATGAAAAATAAAAGACTTCTTGTCTTAGCTCACATAGCAGGCAAGAGAAATTTCACAAGGACTGCCTGTTTCTCAACAGGATGTTTTAATGTGTTTGAGATGTCCTGTCTTGTCAAAGAACAAGAAATTTTGTTAATATTCTTTACACCCATACTTTGGAGTAGATGTGTATCCAAACGTGATGTGATTCCTGTAGAAAAGCCCACAGAGAATGAGTTGAATGATAGGGACTAGAGGCTGAGCACCAAGCAGATAATTTGCAAAGGTAAGATGCTAAATCATTTTAAAAATGCAGTCTTAAGTTATGTACTTTCCTGTTTTGTTTGCTCTGTGGTCACCGGTATTGCCCACAGCTGCCTTCCTAAATGTTTGGCAAACTGTTCATAGGAGGCAAAAAGCAATCACTTATTTCCTTTCCTGAGCTGAAAACCACAAGTGCCCCTACTACAGCATGAAAGCAGACGGATTTGCGTTGGGCCTGAGCCATGTCTTCTGTGGCACACTTTCAAGACAGCAAATGCTTTTTCAAGTGCCCTGTCACAGACTCCTAGAGGAGCTCCCCTCAAGGCTGGAATGGAAACAAAATCACCTGATGGTTTCCTCTACTGCATGACATCTAACACAGCTGTTTCCTTTCCTTTTGTGTGGAAGCCATTCCTGAAGGGGGGCATCTTTGCCTAACACTCAGGAATGAGGGGAGGGAGATTCTTTGGGACAGCCGAATTCCGTGCTCCAGTTTAACTCAGGGCAGGATTCTTTTTGGCAAGGAGACATTTCTGGTTTTCAGTAATCAGTGCTTGTTTTAAGTCTTGGCCTCTGAGGTCAGTGCCACGTAGATGACCAGACCATGAGCTGGCCAGAAGGATGACTGTGTTAGGAGAGAATGCTGAAGAGGAATCAGACATAGGTTTGGGTGGGTATAGCCCATGTTTGAAATGTCAAAAATAAATGCTAAAAGTAAAAGCTGAAAGCAATTTGGCAAAGAAGGTAATATGACTACTGCATAAAACTGCTACACAGTTCTATGCTTTAAGAATGTTTAGATGTAGGTGAACTGCACTGTAATAAGGCAATGCTAAGAAATGTCATATATTCATAATTATTTGACGATACTGTACAAATGATTTGATTCTATGTTCAAGAGAGGGAAACAACATAAAGTATTACAGTCCTCCTTACACATTTGTGGATTTGACCTTCACAAATCTGATTATTCGTGAGGTGTCTGATTATTCCTTGTGTTTTGCTGGGGATGGAGAAGGAAGGGAAGCACACCTGGGCAAAATGCAAGGGAGTGGGGGGTACACACACACCTTCCTTCTCCCCTCTGGAGCTCCCTTCTCCCATTCCCTTGCCTCTGGCCCCAGCACTGACAAGGAAGGCTCACACTCTGGACCAAAAGGCAAGAGAATGGAAGAGAAATCATGAGGGAAAGGGAATTATTCATGTTTTTAACACTTTCACAAGAGTTCTGTGCCCCAAAATCTCACAAAAGTGGAGGGACCACTGTAGCTACATTGGTTTATGACTATTATGAATTCCTGTAAAATAAAAATGAAGTATCTGAAGGTTAACATTGTAGCATACAAAAAAGTGGAAATATATTTATTTTTACACACATTGAGATATCTGTTGAAATCGTTTCCAAGATTGACAGCCACTGGCATGATCAGACTTTGATTATCTGAAGGTCCAGGGTTCGAACTCATATTCAGGCATGAATTTTTTAAGAAGCAGTGTGGTGTAATGTTTAGAGTACTGGACTCTGATTTGGGTGATGCATTGTCTAGTTTCTGCTCAGCCAACAAACCCTGAACTTCTGCCAGTCACTTTCCCTCTGCCTGGCCTATCTTAACTTTCCCAGAACTGTTGTGGGGAGAAAGTGGGGAAGAGCCTAAGAAAGAAAGGCCCTCCCATTAGGAGCTGTGTGGTTTCTGGCTGTGCTCTCCTTGGGCTTGACCTGAAAAGAATCCTCCTCTGTCCTTTGTTCTCCACCTATTTCTAGATTGCAGGGGCCCATATATACTGGTGACCACTAGAGCAAACCTATACCTCTGCTTCTAGATGCTTTGGGCTATAGCTCCTACAATTCCTTATCACTGGCCATGCTAGATGGAAGTAATGGGAACTGAAATCCAATACATTTGGAGAGCAAAAGGTTCCCTGGTGCTGTCCTAGATGCTTTTGCTTCAGTGCCAGCTTTTTTGTATTGGCCTCTGCCTGGATCAATCATATTGGCAATCTGAGACAATCAGAACATATGTAATTTGCAATGTTAAAAAGCAATTTCTGCCCTACACTGTTCTAGTGCTATTATTCCACTTTCAACATCCTGTGGAATTCTGGAGTTTGTAGTTGACTGACGCCAAAGAGCTCTCTGGCTGAGAATTCTAAAGGCCCCTCCTTAAACTGCAAACCCCAGGATTCCTTAGGATATTGAAAGTGGAATAAAAGCACTATAACAGTGTAGTACAGAAATGGCCTAATCATCTGACTACATGATGATGTTACTGAGAACGACTCTAACAACAGGAAACAGCAGGACAAGAGGAGAATCCAAACAATCAAACAAAAAGTGAATATGATAATAAATAATATTATGAAAAATATACTGAACACAGAATAACAAAAGCCTAAAGGTGATTAAATATGACTGATAACTAACTAAGTAACACAATACAGAATAATAAAAACACTAATAAACTTCGTAATGATACAAAACAGAATAATACCAAACACTATATCTAAGCACTACAAATGTATATATGAGAGGGGCAATTTAACACAAAGAACACAGACCAACTAAAGCCAATAGGCAAAGAAATACAGGTTAATCTTGCACAGTGCAACAAAGGCAGCTGCATATAAACAATAGTTTAAACCTAAATGTGGAATTACATGATAAACAAAGGAGTCACAAAGACATAACAAATCATTCCACTCTTATATACAGAAAGGACAATTATATACAGTCCACAAGCCATGCACCGTTGGCAAAATATGATGAAGAGTTGTACAGGCTGTAATGAAAACTTGTTAGTCAATGGCCCTCAGTGTCTGTGAGAAATTGGTTCCAAGACCCCTTGCAGATACCAAAAATTGTGAATGCTCAAGTCCCCATCAAAAAATGGGATAGGGCAGCAGCAGAGGTGGCAACAAGCTGCAGCCACAGTGGAGGTGTGCCAGTTCCCATGTCCCTGCAGAAACAGTTTGCTGCCTTGAAATTGTTGGCAACAGCAGCACCAATCCTGCTCATTTGTTTACAAACAGACAAGTAGGGTCGCATCACTGCTGCTATCATGTCCCTGCAGAAACCTACCACCCTGTGGTTGTGCTTGTCACTCTGCAATTGTTGGTGGTGGCAGTATACATCCTGCTTGTTTGTTCACAAGTGAATGAGCAGAATCAGGACTGCCATTGCTACCATATTCCTGCAGAAGATGCTTGTTGTTCTGTAATTGTGCTCATCGCTCTGTGATTGTTGATGGCAGAAGTGGTGATCCTGCTCATTTGTTCATGAATGAACCAGCAAGAGCACAATCTCCGCTGCCACCCCACTGAAACTTGAGCCTGTTATGTGCAAGGCAACAGAATAGCATATGAAAATGATATTTGTATTTGCAAAGAACCACATTCAAATGCTCTAAATAGTTGAAAATACTGCAGTAGAGTTTAAGATGTCAGAAGGATCATGTACAGTCCATTGACACCTTCGAGGAAGCTCAATAATCTCAGGATCTGTGGAGGTCGAGGGCTGTGGAACTTTGAAGGGCAAGACCTCACAGTTGCAGATGCTTTAGTCAGAAACATTGATATAGGAAGCTGTTTATTCCTTTTCTTTGCATCATCAAACAAATTGTGCAGTGGTTGTAGGCATGTCAATATCTCTCAGGTGATATGGAGGCTTTGTTCCATAGAAGGATTGTATTCAAAGATCATGTCCTTTAACACGTGTGCTAGTTGAAAAATTTTGGCAAATCCTCGAAGTATCCAAAATGATGGCTGTGCATCCTCTACATCTTCTGCATCACCGCCATCATTATCATTATCTTCAAGGAATTTCAGCACATCTTCAAGTTCCTCACTGGTAAGAGTTATTCCATTCTTTTCTATGTATTCCTAGATGTCTTCCTCAATCATAACTGTGATAACTGAAGCCCCTGTCAGAGCTGCTGATGACAAGCAGCAGCTGTTGGTCCCTGTGGCTCTGGCTGGAGATGAGTCCTGCAGCTCAAGAGCACCCCCTGCTGCCATGGACCAAACAGGCCTGGACGTTCCTCTACCTGCTCCTTTAGGGCAACAGGGATCCGATTCTGAAGATGCTTTGGAGCCTGTGCCAATCAACCCAAACAAGGCGGAGACTCAAGAGAGCTGAGCAAAGGGAGGCTTCCTTGATTAAGTTCAAGAAGCAGTGACTAGCCACATCTGTGTCTTGGGCTATATAACTGCCTGCCTGGAAGCTTTCCTTTGCTTGTGGCAAACTTTGTACAAGCTCTCTCCTTGCTTCCAGCACCTGTCTCTTGATACCTTGAATTGATCTCTTGGCTCCAGACCCCTGGCTTTTGGAACTCTGACTACAGCTTTTGCTTGTTGCTCTGGCTTAGGTAAATGGACTTCCCTTGAGTAAGTGCTTCCTTGACTCCTCCCGGCAGGACTCTGCTAGCTCTCCCACTCCCTTCTCTGGGCTGTCTCGCTGCCTGGGTCTCTGACCTTGACAATAACAGAGAAGCCTTCCCCAGCAAAGTCTCTTGCAACATGCATGCTATTTGGGACTTCAGCATCAATTCAGGGGAAGCCCTCATAATCATTGACTACCTCACCCCATAATGGCTTCCAACATGCATTTGTTGCCTCCAGATTTACAGCATCTACAGCCTCCACAATAGCCACAATAGGATCTGCAGTTTGGGATTGTTACTGCCCTGGCTAGTCTGAGCTTTGGGGCTATTAAAGATATCCCTTGATATCACAATTCGGCTGCACTTTTCTATTCCTTTCCACGTGCTTGCGAGGCCACCGGACAAGCATGTAAACAAGCTCGGCCGTTAACAGCTGTAAGATTCGAACTACAATACAGGCAGGCCAGAAATAGCTGACTCACTGCTTTAGGAGACCTCCAGGCAAGTACTCTAATTAAGTATGCACGCCACTTACAAAAGAGCCTCTGCCCCGCAATGGCAGCTTGATGGGTAAACTATACAATACCCAAGTACTCTGCATCTGCATACTGGCTACTCTATTGAGAATCGCTACGATAACTCAATCATTCAGATTCTGACCTTTTGGAGGCTTTGTCTCCAACTCCAAATCTATTGTTCTCCCCCAAGTACGGCATAGCCTGCAGTCACAATTCTCCTTATAAAAACCCTTGATTCCGAGACCTTCCTCGGATCGCTCCCGAGTTTCATCCCGCCTTGCTGCCACTTTGCTTGGCGAGCCTCCCCTCAGCTCCACGTGCTGAGCTACATCGCACCCCAGCTTCGCTCTCTATTTTTCCTGGGCTTCAGGACAGGTGAAGTATCACCCAAACCAGCAATCCCTCTAAAAATCCCTCTATACCACTCCAACCTTTATTTTCTTTAGTTATCTTGTATGAATGTGTCGCATACACTGTTTTGCTTGTATTTAATAAACATCATTTATTATTTCAACTTCTGTGTTCTGTATTCTCCTTGACTCGACCCGACCCCGTAGACATAGGGTTCAAGATCTCGCTAAGTTACCCTGCCTCTCGTAACGCTAAGCAGTGCTCTGAGCTAATTTTCCCCACCTTTAGTTGAGCACATTTTGGTGTCGCTCCCAGGTAACTCTTCCATAAAATCATGATGCTACAGTCAGGGTTAACATCAAGTTCAGCATAAATCTTCCCTAAGGTGAGGTGGGTGCAAATCATCTTAATGACTTGATGATGCCTTGGTTGAGTGGCTGCAACAGTGATGTATCATTAGGAGAGACCAATTGTCATCAGTGAAGCAGAGAGAATGGGGATGGCCAGAAACATTGTCAATTATGAGGAGAATCTTGAATGGCAGCCCTTTCTTTTCTAGGTATTTCTTCACTTTGGGTATGAAGCACCAAAGGAACCATTCCAAGAATAAAATCGCCATCACCCAAGCCTTCTTGTTGTGTTGCCAGAACACAGGTAGGCAATTTTTGTTTCTGTTCTTAAGCACCAGAGGATTGTTTGCTTGGTAGACAAGACCTGTAGATCATAGGACCTACTGCATTTCCACATAGCACAAGAGAAAAATGATCTTTCCCGGTTATGCATGTAGGCACTACTGGGCTTCTTTTTCCAGAACAAGCCCGTTTCATCACAATTGAAGGCTTGCTCTGAAAGATAACCTTTCTTTTCTATGATTTTCTTGAACAGATACTGCTGCTGCTTTGGCCTATTGTCCTGTGATCTTTAAATGCTTGTGGCTATAGTGCTTTACATAGGTAGCCAGCCATCCCTTACTAACCTTAAACTTTGTCCTCTCACTCTCCCTAAACCCCTCACAGTAATGATCATAGAAGCTAAATGCTTTTTTAAACATAATGTTGCTATTGACAGGGATATGCTTCTGTGTCATGTCCTCTAGTCACATACTTAATGCTTTCTCAGTCTTTGCAAACACATTTTACCATTGTAGGTTCAAGACTAACCATTGACAAATTTCAGCTTCTTTCTGCTTTATCAAGCAGATACTCAATTCATTCTTACTGACCTTACAGCCCACTCTGCAAAGCGACCTGCCGTTTTTCAAAAGATCTAAGATTTTTATTTTCTCATTGAGAGTTAGCACTTTATGTTTCCTCTTAGTCATTGAGGGATTGCTTTGACCACTTAATTTTTTCAGCAGCTATTTTTTTTTCTGAGAAAGAAGGCACACAACAATACAATACACAACACCAGTACAGTAGCAAATGAACCAGATGTGAGGCTGCAGAGATGCCACAAAAGATGTGAGATGTGAGAATCTTTGAAATGGTGGGAGATGCAGATTCATACTAGGATTCCTACCATTTCACAGATCTGTGTGTTTCTCTGAATCAGCCTCAAGCATTGGGTGGTGGTAGTCGCAGCAGCAAGTGTGCCACAAGGCAAGATACCACAAAAGATGTGAGACAGGAAGATCTGTGAAATGACAGGAGGCATGGATTTGCACCAGAATTTCTGCCATTTCACAGATGCTCATGTTTCTTTGAATCAGCCTCAAGCTTTAGGAGAAGGAGGTGGTGGTGATAAACGTGCCATGAGGAAAGCACTTTTCCTGATGTTCCACCTCCAGGGAACAGATAAGACATGCTCTTTGCAAGGCTTATGAACGCACACCTGGTGCCTGGACCTTTCTGGTGTTTCCCCTGTTGTCTTGGGCCCACTTCTTGGCTGAGTTGCACTAGATCTCAGAGGGTTTTTTAAAAAAATATTTCTACATTTTCAGTTTGTGTTGGGCTAAATTCATGGATTCTGAGCTTGCAGATATGATGGCCCCCTGTATTTCAGACTCCAAAGATGCTGAATGGTGTAGAAATTAATCTTAGTAAACAAAGTATTTTTAAAAAAACTACATATAAAACAAGAACATAGTAAACTATCACTTCACAAGTTTGTCATGCCCTGGATAACTTGCAGCCCACAAAATTCATTCTGAGGTAGACAGTAGGTTTTATTTTAGTAAAGTAGGCAACATAGCATACTTCTTCCGAGGTTGCTGAGACTAATGCACACATGAAGCTGCCAGGTTTTATACCCCAAAATCCAAATTTTAGGTGCAAAAACTCTGATTGGAGAAGATCATAAATTAAACATCACCCCACATCTTTAGACAGTTTCCAGATGTGCATTTGTTTTCCCTCATTTCATCCTTGGGGCAAGAACATATTTCTTGCCTTTTATCTTAGCCACTTCAAGTTCCCAAAATAATTCTTGACACTTTTGTTTTCATCCACTCTGATCCTCTCCCCCTCACCAGATACATTGTAGCAACAAGCGAAAAGCAGTTAACCTACTGATACTTTGCAATACACAGGCAAATTCCAGGCATTGTTGTGATCATCAATCAGCTCTGGATATTTTGCAGCATTACTAGCCTAACTCTGAGTTCTATCACATACATGTACATAGCCTACAACACACTATTTCAATACGCATCCAGCAGATGAACATATGGCGAGATTCTGGCCCTTTCTCACCCCACCCCCAACCCAAAATGGTGACGGGATTGCAATGGGATTGTGATTATGGTTCTGCATGACGTCAGTGCGATCCTGTGGCCACTTGTTGCAATCACGGAATAAATCATTGATGGGTTTCTCCTGTCAATGAACTGTGATTGCGCAGTCCTCCGGCCTCCCTCCCATGTTTACCTACCACCCAGAATGTCAGGAAGCACAACGGCTGCATTTCCTGCCCAAGCACAGCCTGGGAAAGCACTGGGCTGCACTGTGGAAGGGAGGGGAGGAGCCATGGCTCTTTCTTCCATCCAGCAGGCAGCTGGTGCAGAGGGGAGAGCTTCTGTCGTGCTTCCCTCCCAGAAGAGGCTTTCCCTGGATCCCCACGCGGTGGAGTCGACAAAAGGTAAGATGTGGAAAGGGCCTCTGTGTCCTGACACAGATGAAGCAAGTAGTAGTTGCTCTTGTAAAGTCACATAAACAAGTGTGGAAATTATCCATTTTTATATTAATGAACTCAGGTTAATAAGTAGCACTAACAGGTGGCTCAGTAACAGACCTGCTGACCTGCTAGGTGACTAATTAAAGGCACAAGTCAAATAAACTAATGTGCACAATCAGGAGTAATCGAAAGAATAGCGTTGGAGATTCCTTTTGCAAAATAATTGGCAGAAAATAGTACTAGCCCAAACTAAGAGACCCTGTGACATGTGATACAAAGGTTTTATAAATATGCTGATAAATCCAAGCGATAATTTAAGCCAATGTGTGCAATACATTTAAATTTTTTTTTTAAAAAAGTAAACACTTATATAGCAAAATTCTACATACAGTTCTTTACTGCCAAAATCACACGGTGACTTTCCCTTGACAAGTCTTTGGTTAATTAGCACAGTTATAGAAAGTAGAGCCTTTCTGTTCTGTATATGTCTGTTCTAACTCATCTAGTGAGCTTATTATAAATTACTTACAACTGTGTCTTAAAATCTTAAAGTCATTCTGATATCAGTAATCTTAATTTCTTTAATAATAGTGTTAATAATATTAATAATAACGATAACGAAACACTTAGAAACATTTAACAAACAAAAATGGTTTGCAAGAGGTAATGACATAATTTGACATTAGTCTTTCGACTTCCAAAATTATAAATTACCTTCAATCCATAAAAATAGCTATTGCTAAATGACTCCATGTTTTTCTTAAATACCTGATTACCAAATCCCAATCTCTGACAAATTTCTCTATACTTCCACCTCTTATGAAAATTGTCAATTGTGTGCAATAGATTTTAATATCTGTACAATCAGCTCTCCACATTTGTAGGTTTCACTTTTGTGGATTTGATTATTCACGGATTATTTGCTGTCACCTCTGCTGCCTTCCTAGGCCATTTTTAACAGGGACTACAAGCCTTGTGAGACTGAGAAACTGTGAATGAGGCTTGTAAGTCCCTGTTAAATATGGTGTGGGGCAGCAGTGGAGGTGGCTGTAAGCCCTACCAGCCCCCCATTTCTGCCTTGTGAAGGAGCCCTGATGCCTCAAAGGAATCCATGGTGGTTTGAATATGGTGATCATACTTTTTTTGTGTATTAAATATGGTTTGGGAGGGCTTAGAATTATTCATGTTTTTTCCACTTTCATGGGTGTCCTGTGCCCCTAACCCTAGCAAATGTGGAGGGATGACTGTATTCCAAAAGACCTCTCTCTCAAGGAGCCTATTCTGCAAGGAAATCTATTTGAAGGGGTGAAGCTGGACCCATTCAATACCAAAACAAAAACAAAAACAAAAAACCTTTTAAGGACTCAGGAAAGTATTTATATCTTATGAAATGTTCAGTCCGTAGACTACCTAAGTTATAATTTCTAATCTTATTTTTATGTTCAATAATTCTTAATTAAAAGGCTCTTGATGTTTGACCTACATACGTTTTTGAGCATGGATATGGGATAATGTCCACCACATGATCTGAGTTGCAATTAGTAAAAGATTTTAATTAATAACCTTTCTTTAGTGATAGAGTGTTTGAACTGTCTATTTTGTAAACACTGCTGGTGATAAGACCAATGTCCACACCTCTAGTGGCCCATTGTGAGAGAAGGTGTCTGGTGGAACAGAAGAAAGTCAATGTGTACTAATATATCCTGCAAACTGGAAGTCCTAACATAAACCAATAATAGAGAGTTTATCACATATCTTGAATCTAATGTCAATGTTTAAAAATAATTTGTTTTATCTTATGAGAAACTTAGTAAAATGAGACTGAATAAAAGACCAAATAATAAGGAGGATCTCTGTATTTGAGAAGCCCTATTTTTAGCCAAGGAAGTAATGTGATTGGGAAAGCCTCTATCTGCCAGTTCTTGCAAGAACTAATCAGCATTAACCATGTAAAGGGTGAGCATGGTGCATTTTTTTTAAGATGTAAAAACTGAGAATAGGTCATGTTTTTCTTTAAATGATAAGAGTGACAACTTTAATTAATGCAGAATGGAGTTTCTATCAGAAGGTTTGTGATATTTATGCACATAAATTCTGGAATGATAAACGTATACCAAGACATCAAGAAATGAAATTTCATCGCCGTTGAGATGACAGGTGAATTTTACATGGGGATGAAAAATTGTATTGATCTAGCTAAAAAGCTGGTTTACTAAGAAAACTTGGGGAAAACAATGAATATATCATTGATGTAATAAGCATAAAAACTGAAATAATTATGAAAAGGCTTTATATCTGAATTGAGAATACAATAAGATTTTAAATTCGCTATATATAGATTGGCAATGCTGGAGGCTGCAGGGCTGTGGATGGCCACTTATTTAATTTGAAAATAAATTTGGATATTGAATCTAAAGTAGCTTTTTTCTAAAATAACCATCCAGAACATCCATTAAAAAGTGAATGGGACACCCTGGGTTATTGTAAGAATATAAACGATTCTCAATAATCTCTTTAATTTGCAAAATGAGGTATGGAAGTTTACAATGATTTGGCATCCACAGTTATTAGACATGTAGAGGAGACATCATAAATGGAAGAGGGGAGTTCCAGAGAGGAGAAGGAGGGCTTATGGAAGCCTTCCCCCCCACCTGCCCAAATTCCCTTGTCTTTTGCTTCAGAGCGTGTTCTCGGTGCTGGAGCCAGCGGCAAGGGAATAGGAGGGGGCGCTCTGGAGGGGAAAAGGAAGGTGCACACATGCCTCCCCCACTTCCCTTCCCTTTTGCCCAGGTACTTGCCTTCCTTTTCTGCACCTGGCAAAACACAAGGGAATGGGAAGAAGAGAATGGTGGGGCAAATGTGGAGGGAGGACTGTAGTTGTTCTTGGATTGTGGTGGACAGTGCATGCCATGGCCTACACACTTGTCTGCTGGCACAGCAAGTCCCAGGGCTGAAGGGTAAATGGAAGAGGATTTGTTCAAAATCAATCTGGGCCACAATGAATGAAAACAACGGTCCTGTCAGGAAGCAGAAGGCAAGAACCATTTAAGCTGAGTGGAAATTGCCTGTTTTACTTTCTGTCCAGTGAAACAAAAACTTTTTCCAGCTGCTCTGTGTTTCTGAACTTGAAGAGTACATCAACAGAAGCTTAGTAAGGCAGGAAAGGATGAATATATCATTATGATGGGGTTAGTCAATCCAGTGCTGGAAGAAAAGGCAAATGGTGATCATAAGATATCAGATGGCAGCTCTGGATTACACGTGAATCCATAAAGTGGAGAGAGCGCAAACGTTTCATAATACAGTCTGGTTTTTTTTTTAAGCTATTATAAAAAGGCTATTCTTGGATTTAGATGTAGTAGGTTTTGGAATGCAGCACAATCCCAACTGGTATGAAAATTATATTTCAGAGGCCAGATGCTACCTTAAGTAGCACATTGTAGCTTTCCAATCTTAATAAGACTTAAGCCTGTTTTAGAAAGTGATGGTTGCACATGCGCGGATGGTATGTATTTAAAAGACATAATAACTATTTTAATTCCATGTATCCTGGTTATTACTATGCATCAAATTTGTACTTGATGCTAGGATTGGCAAAAGGTGTTCTGTCTCCTGTTTTTTGAATTAAAAGATATCTTCGAAACACAAAAATATCCATTTAAAGTAAAGAGGCTGGAGATATTTTTTTTTTTATAGATTCATATTGGTAGACTTCAGAGGGTCTAGAAATTATCTATAGCCCTCCTGCAGTAGACTTGTACACAGGTCTTGATGTACCACTGTGAATCTATTACCCCATCCACTCCTACCACCATGCCATGCATTTCTTGGGGCACAGAATACTGTTGTTGCCACTGTACCCTCATAGAGGAGAAGTGACAGCATGGCATAAGGGGGGCGGTGAGGCTGAGCCTGTCATGATACCAGCTCACAGTCTATACCTGTGGAAATGATGTGTGCCCTTATCTGAAAACAGTCAAGATCTACTGAGGACATCTAGAAACGTTATCTGGTGTTTTTCAGGGATCGTGTTCAATTGTCTTGTTCATTTGTGTTAAATTCTCTCTTCCCCCTTCTAAAGTTAGAACTTTAGTACATTAAGGAAAGGATGGTGGTAGACATTGGTAATGAAATATATTTAATGAAATAGTTACCGGAATATGATTTTGAGAATCGTCAGTTCAGCTTATAAAGAAGAGGTAACCAATCCACACTGGCACTCTTTCTCATCCCCACTCAGGCCCACACATGCCTATCACAGCCACAAGTGATGAAAAGTGCTACTTTTTCTTGAAACAAGGAACTCCTCCGCCACTTGCTTACAAGTGTATCATGCCTACAGAATGATTCTACATGTAAACAAGGTGTGTGGGGAGCATATACCATGTTTTAAAGGAAAAGTTTTTTTTTTTTTTTGGCTTTTGTCTTTGCCCTGGTAACATATCCAGTGGTGTGGAGACTCTTTCAAACCACAAAAATGGATGTGTGTGTGGGGTGTATGTACCCTGGAGAGGAGGGCCGGGCAACTGCAGGAAGCTAGAGGGCTGCATTAGGCTCCAAAGAAGGCTTTACATCCCCCCCCCAGTGTTGGTCCTCAAATGCCCTCTAGGAGGCCTAGGGGATTTTCACCATGTTTTAAGGACATCCTGGACCATCTTAGGCCCAGGAGAGGCCTTTTTTTTAAAAAAAAATAACTGGAAATCAGTTCCACTTCACTTCCTGTTTTTAAAAAGGGCCCCTCCTATACCCAAATTAACCCAGAGAAGGCCAAAAAGTGAGGAAAATGCTTCCCACATCTTCTTGAGGGCATTTGGGAGCAATATTTTGACTCCTGAGGGGGCCACAAAAGCAGCTCTGGGGACCCCATATGGCACATGGGCTGCATTTTGCCCACTGCTGTTGTATACTTAGTGTGGCTCACACCTGGTATGTGTGGCTTATACCTGGTGAGAAAGTTGACCTTCATTTTACTAGGTAAGTTGTTTGTTTGTTTTGTTTTAGCCCTTCAGATGATTACTATTCTGGAGTATTCTCTCTGTAGTGGAAAGCATGAAATTGGCTACCAGATTTTTTTTTTTTTGGAAGTAAAGAATTAGCTTCAAAAACTGACATAGAATTTGTGCCTGAATATTCGAGCAGTTAAATGCCAGAAGGCAGACACTGCAGTCTGTATACGCTTTTTGTTTCTTAAGAGTCTTTTCACATTGGCATACGTAACAATCCATTTACATCAGCTGCATTCCCCTGAGGGATTTACAGACTTGGAGCTGAGGTTCACAGGTGCTTTGAGAAATTCTTCTGCCATCTGTCAGAACTGGCTTTCTTGCTTCATACAATTGCCAGTTATATTTCCCTTGTGTTGTTCTGATTTTGTAGTATGCTGGTGATCTCATAATACAAGTTTGGAACAATCTCTTTCATAGGACTCTGGTTTCCAAGCAGAAACCATCCATCATCTGGGAACTGGAATTACTGGAGCTTCTTTTCTTAGCTTCTTTCTGGCTGTGTTTGCCATTTCTGTGCATATCAGGATGCCCTAAGACAATATCTAATTCTGTTATTTGAAGTCTTTGATTTAATCACCATGCATTTCAAAAAGCTTTGATATAACTTCTCAAAACCATTTCTTAGACAAAATATGTTGGTATATTTCATCCCACCAGAGGCGATCCATCTTTCCCCCTATTCCTTTAACCCCTTTTAACCTCAGTCTCCTCCCTCCACCACCTACTTCGTTGCAAATACCTTGCTCTGTTGCTGTGTGTATGTTTCCTTCTTCAGGGTGAGGAATAGTGGATGGTGTGACCATGGAACAGGAAATCACTGTGGCTGCCCCACTCACAATGTTCTGCTGCACCCAGAGAATAGTCAGTGAAGCTCTCCACAGCAGTGATGGAGGTCTTCCCAGTTAGAGGGGGACTGAGGAGTGAATCTATGGCCCTTTCCTCAGGTTACTGGATCCCAGTGGCATCCCACAGGGATCCTGGTAGACCCTCTCCTGGGAGGGGAGTATGACAGGAGTGCTCCCCTCTGCACCGGCTTTCTGGAGGAATGGAAGAGGTGCAATGTCCATGCCTCTTCCTTCTGCATCCCAGATGGGCACTGTCTCACACTGTGCTGGGGCAGGAGGCACAGCCATTACCCTTCCTTACCCTCCGCAGCTCGGGTAAGTGCAGAAGGGCAGTGGGAGGGCTGCATGATTGCTGGTCTTTGACAAGTAAAACTCATCAATCATTTGCAGTGTGATCATGCTACCTGGGGACAGAAGAATGACGGGACCTGGACGATGTTGTGCATAAGTGTCGGCCGAGTCATCCTGTCCTTCCATCCCCAATGTGGGATGACAACGTCCTGCAGAAAGGGCTTATGTTCTGTTCCTCATCATGTTATCCCACCTTACACTATGCAGTGATTCCAAGGGCTTGTTTATTTTGCTGGAACTAGAAAGAGTGCCTATTTTCTTTCTGCTGGTCTTTTGCCTCTCCATAACAGACCATAAAAGGACTGTTGGATGCTACCACTTGGAGGCAACAGGAACAAAGGGCCTTCTTTGAGGTTGCCTGAACTTTCGTGGTGACGACAGCCTGAATCTTCTCAGTGAATCTCAACTAAAAGTGACCCATCAGATCAATTGCTGAATGAGGAATCAACACATGGGTAAATCTGACAGAGCCAACGGGTCTTCTGGTCCATGAGAGGAGCAACAAGATTTACGCCTTAGTGTCAGAAACTAGTACAAAGAATGACAAATACAATAGTACAAATACTGGAGTTTTTTTTTAAAGCCTTTGAATTTTCTATGTTCTTTAGCCAGACTCTCAGTCACTATTTTTATCTTTGAAAATCTACAGAACTTGTGATTTAATTTGCTACTTCATTTGTGTACGTAAGACCATTTGTATTAATAAGATCCAGGGCATTTTTTTAACAAACATTTTATTTAATTTAGTGCATACCTGTCAGCCAGTACCATTAGATTTTAACAGTTTGTCATGCATGTGTATGTTTTCTTCTTTAGTTCTTTCTTTAATTCCCTTTCTTCATCACAGCCCTTGTAATTTCAAATCTTCCATTCACACCTCCATATAAAGAAGAAAACAATAATAAAATAAGGGTAGAAGACTTCGAATTACCTGCCTCCCTGAAGGAAAGATAAAGTGAGATTCTGATTACATATTCACCATTTTCTCTGGAATTAATATAATTCATTCAGTGAATTATTGTGGAGATTCCAGGTGATATCACTGACAAACCAAACTGTTTTAGAGGTTTTCTCTCTCTGTATCTCTTGGTAGTAAATGGAAGTGCAGTACCGGCCTGTCCAACTTGGACCGCTAAAGTCCTACTGATGCACTTTGTGAAGGAATCTTCCATCAGAGAGTAGATCACAAGTGGGTAGTCTGTGGGCTTCATTTGGTCCCATCAGCTATTCTTGCGGCTTTTACTGCAGAGTTTTTCAAACTGTGTGTTGTGACACGTTAGTGTGTCGGCTGCAGTGTGTAGGTGTGTCGCGTGAGTGTAACAGGTAGAGGGGCTGCCTCTCCCACCTCCACAGCTGGTCAGGACCAGGAGAAGGCGCTGTCTCTACCTCTACCCCCGCCCTGGGCTGAGGAAGACCTTGGCAAGGGTGGCAGCAACATATAAGGTCCTGGTGGAGGAGCTGCCTCTCCTGCTGCCACTGCCCTGGGCCAAGAAAGAACCTGGCGAGGGCAGTGGTAGGCCAGGCCTGGTGGAAGGGTTGTCACTCCTGCTCCTGCCACTGTTGCTGCCCTGGGTCAAGGAAGACCTCAGCAAGGGTGAAGGCAGCAAGCCAGATCTGGGTGGAAGGGCTGCCTCTCTTGCTGCCATCGCTGCCACCCGGGCTGAGGAAGACCCTGGCAAGGGCGGTGGCTCAGGCTCAGGTGGAGTGGCTGCCTTCACTTACTGAATTACTATGTCATGAAATGATGCATGTCTAAAAAAGTGTGTCACTAACATGAAAAGTTTGGAAAACTCTGTTCTACTGCCATGATTTGCCATTGGCAGAAGCACAACTCTGTCATTGGGAAATATGACCAAGGAGATGCCCTCCCCTGCTTGTCTGTAGTGCTCTTGATTGGTTAATTACTAGAAGTTGAGACCCTCCACAGGGCCTTGGAGGATTATATCCTCCTGCTGTGCCCCCACCTCCACATTTTTAACTGTTTAATTTTTGGTACATATATCCCTTGCCCATGTTCATCATGTTCCTTCCTCTATAGGCTGTTCTAGGCCCAGAAAAGACCACTTAAAAAAAAAGAAGAAGTTTAAAAAGGTTTTCCTGGACCTAAAACAACTGAGGGATGTGGTATGGCAAAATTACCTCTCATGCCCTGATATGGGGTGTGTGTGCTGATGGGGCTCAAAACAGCTTTGGGGGCCATAGGGCACTCTTCTTCCACTCCTATTCTATTAATCAAAGAGAAGTAATGCAGCACAAGAGGTCATAGCACTTTCCTAAATCTTATTGATAAGATTTGGTCAGACTTTGTATCACATCCTTTGACCACTCTTGCTGCATATCTCTTCACTATTAATGCCACCCCATTCCTTCTTAGATTTTCATTTTCTGAGTAAAACACTGTGTAATTATCTGACTCAAAATGTCCCATTCCTGTCCACTTTAGCTCACCCACCCAAAGTATTGCAATGTTTATACATTCCATTTCTAGTTTCACCAATTCATATTTCTCACATTCCATGTTCCTTTATATTGTATGTTGTGCAGCTTCAGACTTTCCTTTCACCTCTGAGCCTGTCAAGAGCTGAACGTCATTTTGGCTTGAGTCCAGTTTTGTCATTAGCCACAGTGCTACTTGTAGTTGTCGTCTACTTTATGCCAGTAGTTTGTTGAATGCCATCTGACCTGGGAATGTCATCTTCTGGCACTATCTCTTGTTTCAGTTTGGATTGTCTCATCATAGAGTTTTGGGAGTAAAAGACATTCAAAAGTGTTTTACTGTGCCTCCTTCTGTACAGTACTAACAAGTGTTAGCTATGGTGTCACCGCCATTGTCTCTGAGAAATTCTCCACCAGTGTCACCCCATGCTATTGCTGTTACCCAGTCGCTGTTTGGCTTTAGTCTGTAAAAATGAAGCCCCACCAATCTCATTGCTAGGGCTATCCCTGACATTAAGTAGACAGTATCAGCCATTTCAGGAAGTGGATTTGGAGTTCTGGCATTTGCATCTTCATTTACTTTATTCCTGAACGTGAAAATGGAAAATTTCGAAAGTTTTCTCCTGCTTTGTGACAGCTTGAGAATGTTTTGTGCATTCTTAGTTATTCTGTTAAATTTCAGGGTTTTTTTTTTTTTGTAAAATTACATTTGTATTTTGTACAAATTGCAATGTTTTCTACGAAAACATAGAATTTTAAGCAAGTACTTTTTTTTTTTTTTGCAAAATTTTGCATTTCCAGTGTAGAAGGTTCAGATTTTTATACAGGAAAATTTTTTGCACAGAAGTGTTTTCTCTGCATAAAATTCTGTTTCCTGCACAGGAAGCTTGTTTTTTGTGTGCTAAAAATGCAATTTTGTGTCCAAAAAGTCTCACCCAAATGAATTTAAAAAGAACTCCTAAAATATAGTCTTCAAAAGCTGTGCAACTTTCAATGACTTTCTCACAGTGAAGAGAAAAATGGTAAAATTATTTGTTTTTGCTTTATGACTGCAAAATTTACAAATATCTATATCCCTAGTCGAGACATCCTTTCTCACCAAGGACGAATATTCCTTCCATTTCTAGGTGTCATAAAAGGGCACTAAGTTGTAAGTTACTCTGTTATTAATTCATTTTCACTTTTAGGTAGGGAAAAAAGCAGTTGTGACATTTTATAACTGAGATGCCAAAGACATACTAGTCTTTAGGGGCAGGGCACCCACAAAAACACATTGGGGTGACCCTACTCACATTTAAAAAATGAGTTCTTACAGTCAAGAGAATAATTTCCAGGTTTTGACACCCACTATTCATGTCATTTCTCTGCTCTTTTAAAAATGGTACTGCTGATCTAGCAGCACAGAAAAAAGTCTTGAGCTGCCTCCTTCCACTGTCCCAAACACCAGCATAGTTCTTTAACGCCTCCCACCTACCTACTTGGATAAATCAATTGTTTCGCCAATAAGCCACTCGTCTCTCTCTCTCTTTTTTTAAAAAAATTACAATAGGCTTCTGTTTCTATGCTTTGTAACTGAAAAAAAAAAGCCAGCCTATATTATTTTTGGAACCACAATTTTATAGGCATCAAAACCAATTTTTCCTTTAATTTCCCCCTCCCAAACTGAGCAAATCAGACTTAAGTTAGCTGGGTTAATGGTACGTGCTAACTTTCAGAAAGTGGCCAAATCGTATTCATATGGTTTCTGTCAGTGATTTCCGCTCATTAAGATCGTTTTCTCAGACGTTCCTTCAAATGAAAGATACCTAGCCAGTGAGTCAGAACTTCACCATATTTGGCTGTGGCCATTTTCTTTTCACTTACCAGTGGCTGACTGTGTTTTATTCAGACTGCACAAATGTTGAAAGAAAAAAGTTAATCAAGGAAACAGAGCCTGAAATGTGACTCACCCCAGCAGTCTGAGGTTTGGTTTTGCTGATGTCATTTTAGTCTCTCCAGTCCCAATTCCCAAAGAATTATAATCAATCTAAGATGATCACTCTGGTTCTCCTAAGCTAATGTAATCGTTTATGAAGGACTGGGAAAGAATGCTTCAGTGAGTAAGATGCTGAGCTTTGCCTTGCAGTCCATGCAGCTTCTATTGGTCAAATTCCTCTGTTCTCATTAAGTTTGTAGCAAACAGAAGGGCTTGGGGAGTCCTCTGTAGGAAGCAAGTACTAAGGAGGCACAACAGTGGCTCAAAACCAACCTCTACAACATTGAAGCAGGAGTTTGTGTGCAAATTGCCTCCAGGCAGCTTCCAGCTTTTGGCAATGGCTTGACGTGAGCCAGATATTACTGGCCAGCGATCTGAGTCTGAAATAGTTTTGTACTGGCAACTCAGGACCTGACTGTATGTGATGCTAAATGTTTCACAACAAATTATGTTGGTCCTCTCCAACATAATGATTGGGGGGAGTGTCATCCAAAATGTGATACATAGTGAAGACCACATTTAATTTTTCCTTCCCCAGCCACAATCCCATTGAAAGCTTAACTTTTCCTAGAGATACAGTTATCAGGGGAAGGAAAACAAGGGCATTGCTCCCCCAAATAAGAATTCTGTCTCCAGTGACATTTTCCTTCAGTACCCATAATCTGAACATTGCACTAAATTAAAATCTCAGTGGAGTACTTAGTAATACAGTTTAGGTATCCAAAGAAACCGGGCAGGCAGAATTCCTAGGGGAATGCAAACACAGTGGATATAAAAGTTCTAGGTGTGAATAATTTTCAATGTCTCAGGCCCTTTCCGCACCTTACCTTCTTCTGGCACTGGGGTGCGGGGATTGCGCGAGCAGCCCCCGGCGAGAGGCTCTCGTGTCCCTGCTGCTTCAGCTCCGCACAAACTGCCTGCTCACGCGAGAGCCCAGCCTCTTCCTTCTGCAGTGCAGCCTGGGAGTTTCCCAGGCTGCGCTGGGGCAGGAAGCATGACCAGTGCGGCTCCAGATGCTCCTCACGCCAGGTAAGTGCGCGCGGGGCCCAGGAGCAATGCGTGATCACGCACCATTTTTGGCTTCAAGCTGAAAATGAAAAGGTGTGCGATCGGCACCTGCTGGCCTGTGCAGCATCGCGATTGTGAGTGCGTTGTGCAGATTGCTCCTCACAATTGTGCAATGCTCCAGGCGCCCTTTCACATGGCAAATGCCATGCGGAAAGGGCCGTGTGATAACTGGAGCCCCTGTCAGAGCTGCTGATGACGAGCAGCAGCTATTTGTCCCTGTTGCTCAGGGTGGAGATGATGAGCAGCAGCTGTTGGTCCCTGAGGCTCTGGGTGGAGATGAGTCCTGCAGCTCAAGAGCTTCCCCTGCTGCCATGGACCAAGCAGGCTGTCATGAGCCCGGCTGAGCATGCTGCCGACTCAGACGGGGACTCTGAGCTAGATGGGGAACCCCAGGCGGGGGTGGATCCCTGGGAGGGAGAGGGGGCTTCTGCAGAGGCAAGGGAGGGGCCTGCCAGTGACCCCACAGTGGTCCCCGAGCCAGTGCCTGCAGCAGAGGAGACCAGTGCTTCGGGCTCAACAGAAGCTGCTGTTCCTGACTCCAGCCCGGAGTTTGCTGCAGACCCTCCCCCCACGTTCCTCCAGAGGCGGTGAGAGAAGGAGGTGGTTCGCAGATCAAAACGCTTGCAGGAGAAGCGTCTAAAGTCTGAGGGCCTACAGCTGTGAGCTGGGCCAACGGATGCTTGATCAGCCCAGCTGGGTTATGTATTTATGTCAGACGCTGGGGGGAGTTGGGCATGGGGCAACAACTGTCTTCCCTCCGGAGAATCTGCATCCTGTATTTTCCGTTCCAGCCCTAGCCGCTGAGTTTTCTGTCTCTTTTCGTTTAGGTGATGTAACCTCTTGTTTATTTTACTACTTATTACTAAAAGCGATACACTTCGGCTCCTGCCTCTGTTTTCTGTTCAAGCCGCCACCTGACATTGACACAGGCTTGGACGTTCCTCTGCCTGCTCCTTTAGAGCAACAGGGATCCGATTCTGAAGATGCTTTGGAGCCTGTGCCAATCAGCCCACAAACAAGGCGGAGACTCAAGAGAGCTGAGCAAAGGGAGGCTTCCTTGATTAAGTACAAGAAGCAGTGACTGGCCACACCTGTGTCTTGGGCTATATAACTGCCTGCCTGGAAGCTTTCCTTCACTTGTGGCAAACTTTCTACAAGCCCTTTCCTTGCCTGTTCCTTGCTTCCAGCACCTGGCTCTTGATAACTTGGATTGATCTCTTGGCTCCAGACACCTGGCTTTTAGAACTCTGACTATGGCTTTTGCTTGTCGCTCTGGCTTAGGTAAATGGACTTCCCTTGAGTAAGTGTTTCCTTGACTCCTCCCGGCAGGACTCTGCTAGCTCTCCCACTCCCTTCTCTGGGCTGTCTCGCCACCCGGGTCTCTGACCCTGACAGGCCTCACTCTTTGCAATGCTAGAAATTGGAGACTGAAAGAAAATTTCATGGGTGTGGGCAAAATTCTTGCGTGGGGGCAATGTCCTCATTTTGTAGCTACCTCCCTGACCTTCCCCTAATGTGGCTATGAGGCTTAGTGAGGAGGGGGGTCTCCCATTGGCCCTAGTGGGAGCTTTTTTCTAAGCAACCAACCCACGTTAGTGGTTGGGGAGTGATTAAGATTGCAGGTAGGATGAGAAGGATTAATGCCTTACATACTGTGCCAAGGAGTCCCAATTAAAACTGCCCCTGTGTCTAAGGCTCAAATGGTTAAGAGTGTTGGACAATGGGTTGGGATTGTTTGGGTTCAGGTCTCCTCCACGTCATAACACTGAGTAGGGGTGCTGGGCAGATTGCTGTCTCTCGCTTTTATCTACCTCACAGGTATTGTGAAGAGGAAGTAGAGAGGATGAAATCTGGGTACATGTTTTCTTGCAGTTATTAGAGGAAAGGCAAGACATAAATGAAATATAATAAATAAATATAAAAATACAATAAATAAATAAATACATAAATAATAGTATTAGACTAAAAGAGGGGAAAATCTGCATAAGTTGTTAATGATTTATTTAGGTGTCACATGCAGCTTGATACTCAGCCTTGGGACAAATGAAATAATGAAATTTAAAAAGAGGATCCCTCCATCCCAACTTTTCAGTAACAGAAAGCAGCCTTATGGTTGGGCTTCTTGACATGTAGGTAATAGACTGAGGCCTCTTTGAAAGCCATGTAAGTTAGTGGCCCTCACTATAGCCCTCACTATAGCTTGCAGCAGTGAATTCCATAAAACTCATGTGTAGAATGAAGAAGTATTTCATTTTTACCCCTTTCTAAATCTCTGGCTAATCACCTTCATTGGGTGATTCTAGTTAGGAGTGTAATGACAGATTAAAAAAAATCTTTTCTCCATTTAGTTCTCTCCAAATATGCATAATTTTGTCCACTTGGACCATATCTCCCTGGATAGTTCTTTTAAAAAAAACAAACAAGCCCCAAATACTACATCTTTGCCCCCAGATGCAGCTGCCTCAACTCCCTCGATCATATGCTTATTATATTTTTACCTATGCCAGGTTTGTAACAGTTTTTTTTCCAGGTATGGCAATCAGAGCTGTACCAAATATTCCAGGTGTGGCCTGCAATATATGTGTGTTTAAAAGTGTTACCATGCTAGCAGTTCAATATCTTTACAGTTCTTTTTCTGATACTGCTTGGCACAGAATGTGGCTGGCTGGTGGCTTTCATGTCTTTGAATCTGCTTTGAGTTTTAGTCTAAATTTTAAAGAAGCATGGAGCTTCCTGGGTGAATGAATATGAGCTGGAGAGTAAGAAAACCGATGGACCAGGAGGTTAATACTGGTAAGACGGTCAGAAGGGAGATTTGAATTAGAAAAGTGTGGTGGGCCAAGATGTGGAGCTCTGCAGCTTGGATAGTACCGTCCACAGAAAACTCACTGGCTGTCAAAGGCAGAGGTGCATTTGGACAGCTTGTGTGAGATGTTGGTCATCTAATCAGCATAGGCAGTGATGAAGGATGATGGGTTTTGTAGTGCAACATCTGGAGGGTCATAGGTTGCCCATCCTTGTCTAAGGGATGCGTTCTTGAGCCTTTCTGTAACGATTCCAGGATTGTTCCAGCTTGTTTGTTTTGGCATACAATTGCAGCACTTTGGTACCACTTTAACTGCCATGGTTCCATCCTATGAAATCCTGGGAATTTTAGTTTCATCAAGTACTTTGAATTCTTTGCTAGAAAGTTCAGATACTGTACTTCAGGGGGATTCACTAAAGAATGCAAAATAGTCTTCACTAAGGCCCTTTCCGCAGCTTACCTGCATCTGGTGCGGTCACGCGGGGATCATGCGAGCAGCCTCTACCGTGAGGCACTCACATCCCCTTTGCTCTGTCTCCGTAGCATCGTTGGCTGGCCAGCCGGCAGGCAGCATGAGGGCTCCGCCTCTTCCTTCCGCAGCGCAGCTGGGTATTTTCCCAGGCTGCGCTGGGGGAGGAAGCATGAGGGCCGTGGCTCTGGAGGCTCCGCACAGATGATAAGTGTGTGTGTGGCCCCGGAGTGATGTGCGATCGCACGTCATTTTCAGCCAAAAGCTGAAAATGATATATTGCGCTATCGGCGCCTGCTGGCTCCGGCAGTGTCATGCGATTGCGAGGACGTTGTGTGGAACACTCCTCGCAATTGCGCAATGCTCTGGAGGCCCTTTCGCATGACAAATGCTGTGCAAAAAGGGCCTAAGCTTACAAATCCCAGGATTCCACAGAAGGGAGCCATAGTAGTTAAAGTCGTTTCAGACTGCTAGAATTGTGCAGTGTGAATACACCCCACTTTAGTAACAGCTACAATGATTTGCTGAACCTTTTTCTGATGCAGCACTGGGCTGACTTTAGAAGATGATATGATGTATGATACCCGTGATGATATTGGACCATTTCTAGGAAGTGAGCCAGAGATATCAGATGTGTAAGAGTTTCAAGAGATTGATGGAAGACTGCATCTGTGTATAGAAGGAGCAGTTAGACATTTCTTTCATTTATGACCAGCTTTATAAGCTATCTTTAACAATACATACTTTTAAAAAGTTTACCTTGTTTAATGACACTTGAGCTATCGAGCTACGTGCTAGCAATGTTCTGGAAAATGTAAAAAACATGTATCAAGCACATATACTGCAACAGAGGTTTAAAAGAGCAAACAAAAAACTTTTTTTTAAAAAAAATATACTTACTTGGCTCTCAATAATTAAAACAGATTCACTGAAATGAATGGGACTTATGGTAGCTGCAGAAACTCAAGTTCCATTGGTTTCAGGAGGTTTGCTCCAAGGATGATGACTGCTGTCAGGATCCAAACTGCTTTTGTCTCTTTTTTTATTTCTAAAATATTCCCCCTTCTATTTTGCAGCTTGGGGCATCCTTTTCCCTTCCAGTTCAACAACTTCACATGTTGCAGATAGCTCAGCATACAGCTGCTGTGTTCCTGTTCATAGAGTCTGAACTCCTTGCCAAAGACAATATTCATCTGTTGCTCTGTAATTTACATACCCCACCAAAAACCTTCCTGTAGTTGTACAATGGGTGTGTTAAGCTCTGCACATTCCTTGGTGCTTTCTCTTCTAATGTACTTTTCTAGCCCTGGACTTTTCTTTGGTTTTGTGCCACTTATCCATATTGCACCACAGAAAGTATTTAACCTATCATTGTCAAAAGGAAAGAAATGAATTTCTCCCCAGCTGGTGCTTTTAATAAAGAGTCCAGTCAGCTATATTCTCTCTTCCTCCTCCCACTCTTTACGCACACCTGGTTTTTGTTATTCCACTGCCAGTAAGTTTTGCGTGACTGTCTGTACTTCACCCTCAATTTCTTTTCTGGTCTTCTTCATCATCATCTGGTTAAGGTTACGAAGGGATGATGCTTACAATCCAAGGCCATTTCTAATAAGAGGGAACCACACCTTTGAAAGGTTCTTTTTTTTTTGCTACCTCCTTCAAAAAATAAAATCTTGGATGTCTTTATATCAAAGTTGTCATGAAGTAATCAATATTTTGGAGTGAGAGGGCGTGTAGCTCATTTGGTAGAGCACCAACTTTGTGTGGGCAAAATCTCAGGTTCAGTTCTTGGCATCTCCACTTACAAGTGTCAGGAGGAAGGTGACAGGAAGAGATCCTTGAGAAAGATGTGTTATTCAGAATAGAGATGACTGAGTTACACTGCAGATGAACAGATCTCCACCCTGTTTTTTTTTCCTTTTAGAAATCCAAGAGGTACCAGTTGGAACAAGGTGCAATAGGTATGTAAGTAGAACTGAAGAATTCTGAGTTTCCTCTGAATGCTAGAATTCAACTGAACTAATCACATCTCCAAGTTCACTCATTCACTTATACATCCTCTCTCTCTCCCTCCCTCTCCCTCCCCCCTATGTAGACCAGGAAATACTATTGTTTCATCTTCCTACTTTTCCAGTTTGAGACCTCCCTGAGATGGCAGTGAATGTGTTAGGAGCTTGTGGTATTTATTGCTGTAGTTCTTCTTGTTCTTAAATATCCAGAAGATGTTTCTGTTGTCTCAGACTATCTTCTACTAAATCCCAAGACTAAGTGCAGTGTTTTAATCCCAACACTCAAGTGGGTTTCTTTTTAATCCTAAGACATATCAGAACATATCTTTTTTCAAAAAAGGAGTTATAGCACTAAAGTCCATGGGTGAAATGGCACTTTGGCTGTATAGCAGAGTAATTCTGATAAATTTTTTGAAAAAAATCAGAAGGAATAAGTTTGCCCTTCAAACCATGGGACTACTTCAGCAAACCACACCATAGTTTGACAATGAAGAAACAAACAACCTTTGGAAGAGCAGATGCAGGTCCAAGAAATCACTACAAACAACCTGAACAGAACATGACAACAACTTTCAGAAAAATCCTTCAAAAACTCAGTAAGCTATACCATGAAAAGTGACACTTCTTTGGACCAATCTGGAAGACCCCTCATTTTGTAGTGTAAATTATTACCAGTGGGTGAGTCTAGTAATCAAAACAATTAAAATTTTACTTTGCTCCTTTGGTGGGTTAGTCAAAGCAGCAAAGAACATGAAAAATGGAAATAAACCTCTTGACTTGTGAAAGAGAAAACAGTTCTCTTCTACAGTTTTTGGCCAGGATTTATCAGGGTACATCCACTAATGAATCTGCTTTCTGTCAGCAGAAAGAGAGGTGCAATATTCCCTCCCTCACTGCAGTTCCCATTCATCTCCACAACCTGAAAGGACAGAGTAACTGTTTTGAGCTGGTTCTTAGGCTGTGCTGAGGGCTTCAGGAGGAAGAGGAGAGGAAGAAAGTTTTATTATGTCGGTGCTGCAGTATGCATGGGATATGGACCTTAGGTCATGCTTTAAGTAGATCCATTAAAATCAATTAGACTTAAAGTAGTCATGAGTACACTAAGTCTATCCAGTTTCAGCAGATCTGGTCTAAGTTTGGCTAAGTTTAGGATTAGGATTGGGAACCTCTGGCTCACAATATATGTTTTACTACAGCTCTTACCAGGCATAGCCTGGTAAGTATAGTTAAAGATGGCATGAGATGCCATTCCAAATATCTGAATGGCTCCATACTTCCTGTTTGTGGCGTAGATCAAACTCTTGTGAGTTGGCTTAGGGCAATCTACTATGTCCAAAAAAACCAGCACAAGCATCTGAAACCTATGATAATGCATACATATGTATCCTGTGTGTTCAATAAATTATTGAGACACACTTAAAATGTATCTTGACAAACGAATGGACAGGTCCAAATTCCAAATGCTGAAATGCATGAAACACACTATAGTTAAGTCATATCTCTTTCAAAATTTTGGAGTATGTGGTGAGGACTCAGTTTGCCAACCCTTTTTAATTGGCATTAAAAAAAACAAGCAGAATAAGAATGATTTCCTGTCACATTTCTGTAAATATCATATGTAACAATACTGAAATCATTTACTACTATCACCAATGTATTTCAAAAAGTTTCTTTTTCTCAAAAAGCACTACTTGGTGGAGGAACACCTTTAAGTGGCAGCTCTCCAACAAGGTAGCTTCTATTCCACTGAGGATAAATCAAACCTCCAAGGATATTAGGATTTTCCAGGAGCAAAAGCAGCATTTGGCTTTTGCTAAGGTCTTATTTTACTTTGTTATCCACATCCACTTGATGACAGCATCCAGATACTTTCTGCTCTCAGCTGTTTAGAAAGAAAAAAATACACTTGGGTGTTACCAGCATATTGATGATACCATATGCCAGAGTTCTGGACAGTCTCATCCAGCTGCTTAATGCAGATATTAAATAAGATTGATGATCAATTTAACCACTAGGAAATGCTACACAATTGATCCTATAGGATTGAATATGGTATCTCTTGAGTTCTCCCTGAAAGTGAAAAACAGCAAGCCTAATGATCAAAATGACCTAGCAAAACACCATTTTGGCCTCTTGTTACCCTAAGAGGTGGGATACTTTGAGGTCCACCCACAATGCCAGCATCTCCATAGAAACAGGGGGAATTATGGCTCAAAGGAAGCCTGTGAGAGAAGAGTAATGGCAGGATCTTTTCCTTTTGTGTATACCAGTACTAATTGTAGAGAGGACTTCAGTTAAAAGGTTAAACAGAGTATTTTGTTGGGAATTAACAAGCATACAGGAAATTAGACACACTCAAGAACCATAAAAGACGATCAGAAAGTGAGGCAGGAAAGGTTGGATAGTGAGAGATTGGGTGGAAAGGGTGATAGTTACTGATCCTGAAGTGGAAAGTTGAAGCGGAATGGCTCAGACAACACATCTGAGAGTAACATGGAGGAACAAGAATCTGGGGTACCACATGCAGTGTAACATGCCCAACATACTACAATTTACTGGAGTGGAGCTGGGGTTTTTATGCCCTATTTCCTGCCCTGAAGGAGGGTGCTTGGACAAAGCAGTAAGGACTTTCTCATGGGGTTGACAAAGGAGTCCAGAATGGGCTGATTGTTTTAATTCTGGGTGACAAAACATTGATGGGAATCATGTCAATCTCTTAATCTTTTGGTCGGGTAGTGCGAATAGGGAAGGTGTCTGTAGGATATTCTCACAGTAGGATCTCTGATTGCTTCACTTGGGCCATTTCACCTTCTATTGTTTTCAGGAATGCTCACAACTTATAGTTTTTGAAAGGATTATCCCAAGCCCATGATCATCAGGCTTTCCCACCTAATCCTCTCTAAACTTATGACCTGATCATGTCTGAGGTCATCTTGACCTGGCACCCGTTTACAGCCAGTGCACTTTCAAACATGTGTTTCAGCCATAAATATGTCCAATTATGAAAATAGCACATCCTGCAGCATGGGGGTGTATAGTGTGGCAACATGGTCTCTGGGCAGAGAGGCTATTGGTTGGTGTTAGAACACATACTCTGTACATAGCAGGTTTTGGGATCAATTTCTGATATCCCTAGACAAGGCTGCAGAAGCCCTGGAAAGGAATGGAAAGGAATTTTCTGAGAGTTGAGAACTTGACAAAAATGTTGGTTTTGTACCTCTAGAAACTCATTGAAACAACATACACATTGCTTTGGAAATTTGTGCATTTGTAAGGCTTAGAGTGCATTTTAGAAAAATAAAATATGTATGAAAC
The DNA here is from genome assembly GCA_030412105.1 of Cyclura pinguis. Lineage (NCBI taxonomy): Eukaryota > Metazoa > Chordata > Lepidosauria > Squamata > Iguanidae > Cyclura > Cyclura pinguis. The sequence goes on from CM059599.1 coordinate 210,811,100, forward strand.
CATACATAAATCCAACTGCTGTCCCAACTAGAGTAATAAATAGGTTTTACATTAATTTTGACTTACCATTTGGTAAATGATTTAATGGCTTTAATCTAGCTGAGATTATTTTGTGTGCATATTTTAAAAATGTGCACAACGAGAGACTAGTATTTTTGGAAAACATGTACGAATGCATTTTACTTGATGGGAAAAATGGATACAGAAATGTGAAAAATGGGAAGGATGCACACAAATATACACAGTGGGAAATGGAAAATGATTATGAAAAAGGCACACAAATTTACAGGCAGGCAGGCTAGAAGCAGAAAAAGCTTGCAACCTGATGTGAATAAAGAATGGGATGAGAAGACAGGTTTGATTCACTGAAATGCACTGAAACTGAGACTGAGGTCTCTTTTACACTACACACCTTATAGCACTTTGATATTACTTTAGATGTCATTAGTCCACCAAATGGGACCCTGGGGTTTGTATTTTCAAGAAGTACTTAGAATTCTCCACAAGATAGGTCTAGTGCCTTCCCAAACTATGAACCCCAGGATTCCATAGGATGTGGCAATGGCTGTCAAAATAGAATCATAACTGTGTCGTGTGAAAGAGATTTGAGAGTTTTTCACATCTCTAACTTTGGGGAGTCTGTGCCACTCAGTGCAGGCAATACTATGTTAGTGGACCAGTGTTAAGTCAACATCTTGTGTTCTTGTTAAAATAATCTAGAAATGTAACATGATAAGGAAAGGAGAGATTTCCCCTGTTGATATCCAGTTGTTAAAACCATCTCAGTTCACTACCAGAAGCTAGAAACCAAATTGAGATGGATAAAAAGATGCTTTCTCTAGGAGAAAAAAAGCAAAACAAAAACTTCACCATATTTTCAATACCTTTTCTAAAAGCAGGAAAACTGGAAACTATCCTTTACTCTCTCAAGAGAGAAGAAATTTTCAACAGTAGTCAAAAATGGCAATAGCTTGCTCATTTCTTTATTGTAGCAAGATGGAAGATTTTTCCAGATATGGACCTCTTGGCCACATTCCTATATGTGCAGCCAATCTATGCACATTTACTTGGAAGAAAGTCCTGCCATTGTCGAAGTGATTTCTTACTCTTGCATAGCCATGCATAGGATTTCAGGCTTGGACTATATATTCTGCCCTTGAACTATGTGGCTGAATATGCTTCCTGTATGAGGAGAACTTTGTTTTTTTAAAAGCAAGTTTTTAAAAATCTGTTAAAATCAAGAACAACCAATGACAAGCTTTTCCACAGAATCCAGATCAAGAACTGAACTTGCATCCTTCAGTCAGTAAAGACCTACAGTAAATATTCAAACAGGATTTTATTAAGACTTCTATAGGGCATCTAGCAATTTCCTTCACATACGGCTTCAATACATAAACCATGTAAAAACCATTAAAACACTGGAAAGGAGAGTATGGGGAAAGAAAATGGAAAAAATAGACTACATAAGACACCTCTCCTTTCGATAAATCTGTTTCTCATTCTATATTTGAAATAACCAGACAAATGTTTTCACAGTTCTATAATATTATTATGCTGGGCTACAATTCCACTGGTGACTTCACAAAAACAGTGCAGAAATGGAATTTATACATATTGTATCCACACCTTGCAGTGTGTTCTGGCTTCTGCACAATTCCTGTTTTTCCAAAGTCACTTTCTGTCTGGCAATGTTTTTATATTCCTTTTCCTGTAAGAACTGCTTCTATTTCCTACTTCTGTCATTGTAAACTTACTTCCTACCCATGATTAAACACTGTTCTCATAGCTTGCAGAACTAACAAATGATACATGGAATTGCTTCACATCAAAGCTTTTGTTTTCACTGATAACTATCGGAATGCCTCCTTTCTGTTGAAACATGAAGAGAGCAGAGAACAGTAAATTGGCCCTTGTTATAAACAGCAATGGTTTGTGAAGTTCTGTGCCAAAATAGTGAAGTAAAAAATTGCCCTAAATACAAGCTGATTCATCTGGTTTGTAACAATCCTATATCCCATCTCACAGCTCCTAACTTTATTCAGTGGCATGTCCTTCTGAGTGTGCATAAGATTACAGCCTTAGTGAAGTGAATAAATTCTATAATCATACATATATCTGGGTCCAATATGTAACCTGTGTACTTCCTATCTTTCTGCATTTGCAAGGACTCAAAGATAAAAAGTCATCGCTGAACAGTCAAAATAGGTAAATGTCTTTGTAAAGTCTGATTCAGTCAAAAACAGATTTTGAATGTGTAGTATGAAATGTAATAGTGTAATAGTAAGAGTGGCCAGTTTCATGCAATAGAATTTTGGCAGGTAGCAAAGTGGTTGAGAAATTGTTTCACTGCTCCCCAGATTCTTGATTTTGTAGGGATTTTCTACTAATAAAATGCTATTTTTGAAGCATCTTCAAACAACAAGCTTCTTTTCTGCTGCTCCAGAGACTAAGACATGGAACAATGGATTCAAATTACAGACAAAGAGATTTCTCCTAAACATCAGGAAGAACTTCCTAATGGTAGGAGCCACTTGACAGTGGGATATGCTGCCTCAGAGTGTGGTGGAGTCACCTTCTTTAGAGGTTTTTAAACAGGCTGGAGGGCCATTTGCTGGGGTGCTCTGAGTGTGTGTTCCTGTATGGCAGGGGGTTGGACTCAATGGCCATTGTGGTCTCTTCCAACTTTATGTTTCTATGAGTCTATGGCCATTTCCGACCTACACTGTTATAGTGCTATTATTCCACTTTCAATATCCTATGGAATCCTGGGGTTTGCAGTTTAGGGAGGGGCCTTTAGAATTCTCAGCCAGAGAGCAATTTGGCCTCAGTAAACTACAAACCCCAGAATTCCACAGGATGTTGAAAGTGGAATAACAGCACTATAACAGTTTAGGGCAAAAATGACCAAAGTCTCTGATTAAAAAAAGCCTCCTTTTTACATTTTTTAAAAAAAATGCCTCATTTTTTCAATTCCAAATTTGAACTTGCAAATTTTGGAAAATTCTTATTAAAAACTGAAACAAATTTCCCACTCTCCACACTTGTAGGCTGTGCACTGGTATATGGGTAAAATCCCATGTCTTGGTCCTGAGATCTTTTCTTGCCCTCAGATGCAAAACAGTGCCATTTTGGAGAATGTGCCAAATTTTAGGTATATGAGTTGGAAAAAAAAAATAGCAATCTAAGACAATGCCCTCTGAGTTGGATGGTAGCCTATCCAGAAACAATGAATGAACTTTTCAATAAGACTTCTATGCATCTTAGTGGAAACTGGCTTTTTAAGATTCCAAACTCCTTTTCAGTTTAGTGAAGTTTTGGAATTCCATGTTTTACAAAATGCTGTTTGATGTGCAGAAGCTAAAAGTGTGGGCCAAATCCAGTTCTTTAAAGCTTTTTCTTTCTTCTGTGTGTTTTCCATTGTAACATAACAGTTTCTATTCACAGATAACAGAATATTAACTCAAATAGGGATTTAGAAAGAGAGAAGCCAATGGTTTTCCATGAGTATTCATGAATTAGTAAATGAAGTATACATGGAAACATTTATGCTGGGAAGAATGCCAAAAAAGTATAAGTTAAAATTTCATACCTATATATATATATATATATATATATATATATATATATATATATAAAATAAAGGATGAGAAAGAGAATACGAAGAAAGAACTCAGCTATTTTGAGGGCTCAAAGGAGTGGAACATTCTCATTTATCAAAGTTACACTGGTGCAAGTCACAACCATTTTGCACAACATGCAGCTTGCTATTGAATTTACTAGGATGTTTACTTGTAGTCATGTCTGATGATCTATGTTAGCTGATGATTTGGTTCCTTACTGACTTAACTTGTTCCCTTGAAGTAAATATAAATAACATTTCAGTAAAATATATTAACGATTGCCCCAGTTTCTACGTTCAGTGATACATTTCCACATCAATTTACCTGCCACCCCTCTTTCCTGAATTTCTACAATGGAATTTCTTCATAGTACAGAGGATTCTAGGACCCTGGTGGCTTGTGACCTGAGTGGGAGTGGGCATGCCTCACCTCACCACTTTTGGATGCTCTTGATTTGGGATTTGTTCATGAAGGGTAACAGCACAACCCAACTATGCACACTCTACCATGGACAATATTCTTCTCCAGTTCTGAATTGCAAGCAAAACATGAGTGTTCTGTTGTGCCATTCGAGCCACGATCCCTCTCCTGGCATCTTTATTTCTAGACATAAGAGAAATGTTCAAGAGTTATTCAATATTCAAAAGTCTGAGGCCACTTCTGCATGATGTCACTGTCCCAGGATGGGGATGCATTGCTGCCGGTCCATGAGTCGTGCTTTTGCACAATGTCATTGCAGTCCTGCTGCCCTCATGTCCCTAGCCGTCACAATTGCAGGATATTCCATTACTGGAAAAAATCCAGTAATGGCCCACGATCGTGCAATGCTCCCATCTTTGGCAGCCATTTGGAAAGGGAGAAAGCACAATCTAAGCACTTCCTTCCCCAGCGCAGCACAGGAAGTGGCCAGCTACACTGTGGCAGGAAGCAGTGTGTCCCTTGTGCTACTCTTCTGCAGGCAATTGGCTGGGTATGATGAGGAGTATTTGGGTCACGCTCCCATCCTGGCAGTGGATGATGATGATGATGATGATGATGATACTAATAAGAAGAAGTTTGTGAAAGTTTAGTGCTAGGTGGTAATGTAGCACTCAGTCACCAGTTATAATTGTCCCTCACTGTCCTTTGGTAGAAGACTTTTCAAACTAAATCATCCAAACATAGGATAGCTAGCTAAGCTGGATAGATATAGCTTCATTGATAGAAGAATACTAAATTCCATCATAGACTCCCACAGTAGTGCAAGTTGAAGTAGGTCACTGTGTGACCACTGATGCTGTAGAAAACCAAGTGGTGAACATTGCACATATAGCTTCTGCCTTTAAAAAAAAATAATACCTGGAGCCTTCGGGGCTGCTAGCTGACTGACCACTTTTCAAATACAGGTCAGTTTCAAAAAGTGATTAGCAATGGAATGCAAGGAAGATGTTTTTAAATCAACAGTCCTAGGAGGTCCTCTACATGTATTCAGGTCTTTTAAATACATATATTAAAGGCCATCTGAAATAGGCTTTCTGGACAATGTGTTTACTTACAGAATCTTTGGATTCTGGAACATGTGCTCTTGGACACATCTATTTAAAGCATTTCACATACTGTGACAAACTATTCATGGATGGATTCTTTTATTCTTGTGGAGACAAATGGCTTCCGAGGGCAGTCATCCCTGAAAGCCCTATGCTACCATCACAGAAACCAACAGGGACCATAAAAACATGGTGGTGAAGTCACTGCTGTGGAAAAAAAAGAAAAACACACGTAGTGCCGATATCACTGTGGCACTAGTGATAGTGCTGTTTCTAGAATGTGAGGGCGATCTGACTGCGACATCTGTCACCCCATTGATCGCCAGGGTTGATTCGCCAGGCTGGTGTCCCCTTCCTCCCTCACCGCTCCATGTGTGTCCCTCCTGAAGTTGTGCACTCGGTGGAAGAGAATGACCATCCCAGATAGAAGGAGTGTACCGTTCTTCAGTCAAGGGTATACGATAGCTCTGCTCCCCTGCTAGAACTTCCAAACAAGCTCAAGGTCCAGGCACAATTTAAAGTGCTGGTAGTGATCTATAAAGTTGAGGTCCAGCCTATCTGAAAATCTTATCTACTATCTGGAATCTGCAGAAGTGTTATGCCTCTTAGGGGAGGGTTTTCTCTCAGTCAGAGCCCATCTGATGAGAACATGGTAGAGAGTCTTCTTAGTCTTTGCTCCCAGGCTGTGGAATTCCATTCCATGGAGGCCAGGGTGCCCTCTCTCTGCTCTCCATTCACCAATAGGTGAAAATAGACTTTTTTATATTTAACAGACATTTGATAATTAGTTGTTTGTGCAAAAGAGTCTTTTTTATTGGAGGGGTATTTTAATCTTTGTTGGTTTTTTAAGATATTTTATATTTTTAAAATTGAAGACTTTTTAGTGTGATAGCTTATTTAATTGTGTTTTAACTTTATTATGTTTTTGGAAAGCAATCGCTCATATTTTTTTAAAAAAGAAATAGCACAACATTGCAAATCAAATGTATCACATCAACCTACTGCATGAGTATTTTAAGGACCATGGCTGGAATGCTGTTGGGCAGTTACAAATGTGTAACCTAGAGTTATGCACTCATGATTGTTTTGTATTCCTGATCCCACGTAGCCCCTAGTTTAGTAAGGGGGCATTGTGCCAGGGATCCTGCTTCTGCCTGCTGCATCAGAGATTGCTCGTGGAAAAGGGTGGGGATGTCAATTAGCCAAATTCTGATTGACAGGGGGGACAGGCCCCCATTTATTGCAGCAGTTTATAATCAGTGAGGATGGGAAGATCAGGACATCATTTGTAACTCCCCAACAGGATTCTGGCCCCTATTCCATTTTTCCTTTTGTTTATTAAGACTATCATTAATTAATTTAAAATTGATTTTTCCAGAGCTTCAAGAGCTCTGATGAAATGCCATGTGATGATAAATTCTGCACCTGCAAACACATATCAACAAATTTTCCATGGCAATTATTTTCACATGTAGATCGCAGTTGGTTTCTTTCTCCAGAGTATCCCACTTTTTGCATCTTTCCAGTAATGACACAAATGGCAGCAAAAATAATATAAATAAACACAAAAACTTAAAAAAAAATAGGGGCAGAAATAACAATCCAAAGATTAATGTAACTAACATAACAAATGCAGCATGAATAATGAAATGAATGGAACTGTCATGAATAAAGGACAGAATAAATGTGATTTTTTGAATAATGCAAACAAATGGCACACCCCTATACAAACCAGAATTCATGAAACCAGTAAGTATAAGTCCTCCAGCAAATAACATGGATGATGTTATTTTTCTTAATTTAACAAACTATTTGGCTTTGATACCTTGATTACCTCCTTTTGCTTTAGCACCTCTAATAAATCTATGTGCTAATAATGTGCCATATTGTTGTGCCAAAATAAACAAACATTTCTCAGATTGATACTTCCTGCTGCATACACATTAACATTCCTTAATCCCCCAAAGCATCTAGCATTATGAACATTCTGAGTATGTTGAATCTGTAGTGATATTCTCACTACAAACATAATTTAATTCACTAGGATTTTGCTGTGAGATATGTTTGTTCTGATGTGTTCCAAAGTACTTATTTCAATACTACAAGTGGGGCCTGCTACAGAATTAACTGTAGAGAGATTCTGCCATTTTCCTTTCCATTCCAAGACAATTTATATCTGAGTTTAGCAACCAATGTGCTATAAATGCTTTTGAGAGATCATTTAATAATGGCATAGTGATAAGGGAAGCTCTGGCAGGATTCCTTGTTCTGTTCAGTTCTGTAACTGGGGCAGGCAAAGAACATATATGCTGATTTGCATTTCCTTTTACAAAAATTGAGTCTGAGGCCCTTTTTGCGTGGCATTTGCCATGCCAAAGGGCCCCTGGAGCATCACGCAACTGTGAGGAGTGGTCCACATGATGCACTCACAATCACACGACGCTCCAGGGGCTGGCAGGTGCCGATCATGCACTATTTCATTTTCGGCTTTGAGCCAAAAATGGTGTGTGACTGCGCATCACTCCAGGGCCCTGCTTGCACTTACCGTGTGTGCAGAGCTCTGGAGCTGCGGTGCTCGCACTTCCTGCCCTAGCGCAGCCTGGGAGAATCCTAGGCTGCACTGCGGAAGGAAGAGGAAGGGCTCTTGCACTACCTGCTTGTGAGCAGGCAGCAGCTGCGGAGCTGAAGCAACGGGGACGTGAGAGCCTCTCGCAAGAGGCTGCTTGCGCGATCCCTGCACCCCAGCTCCGCAAAAAGGTGAGTTGCGGAAATGGCCTGAGTCTAACTAGAAGCAGATCACCATCTAGTCATATTGGTAACAACACTTTATTGTTATTTTTTTATGTTTAAGACAACCAAACATATCACAATACAACACTACTTGACAACTACATACAACTACACTACCATCCCACACCCCTTACACTAACCTACACCACCATCAAATAACCCCCATAATGAAAAAGAAAATTGATTTCCAACTCCCCCAACATAGACTATAAGTCAAAATTAACTGAACATCTTCTGATACTTGAATATAATAAAGAATATTGCCTTCTTTGCTAAGCTTACTGTATACTAATTATCAAAACGAATAACTGATACATTAATTTTTCGTCTTTAAACAGTGTGTTAACAGATCCCAATTGTTCACAATCTTGTTGTTCTCTCTCTTTTGAGAAGAGTTAATTTGTCCATATCTGCTAAGGCCATCATCTTAACCTTCCTTGGTTGGATCTCATTACTTTGTTACCCTAAGAGGTAGGGGACGTTGGGGTCCACCTGCATCTCCTTAGAATTTGGGGGAATTATAGCTCAAAGGGGGCCTGTGAGAGGAGGGTAATGGCAGGATCTTTTCACCTAACTGGTATACAAAGTGTTTTATTTGAATTGAGAAACACATGAGAAATCAGACATTCTTAAGAACCATACAAGGCTATTGGAAAGTGAGGCAAGGAAGGTTAGATAAAGAGACATTGGATGGAAAGGCTGATAGCAGTCCTGAAGAAGGGGTCACAGAAGAGTGGGTCAGACAGTGTCTGAGGACCACACAGAGGAATAGCAGTCTAGGGCACCAGGTCCAAATACTACAAAAGGCTGGGGTCAAAGCTAGGGTTTTTATATACTATTTCACACCCTGTAGTGGTGCACTAACAAAGCTGTAATGGTTTTCTCACAGGATTCACAAAGGGATCTGGAATGGGCTGATTGCTTAACTCTGCAGTGACAAAACATTGATGAGACTCATGACCATTTCTTAATGTTCAGTCAGATGTACACATATTACATCTATTGATTATAATGGGATCTGACACTTCACATTTCTTATTTTGTGAGATGGTTCCTGGAACACTGTGGGTGCACTGTAATAATTTTGCTGCTGTTACTACATATCATAAAATTCTGCCCTACTTCTTTTCTAATGAACCTTCCACCAGACCTAGCAAATAAATCTCTGGTTCCTTCTGAAAATTAATTTTCAAAATATTTTTGTTCCATAAGGTACATTTGATTCCAGAATCTTCTGGTGTTATTACGTGGCCACACATATGGTAGAAAGTTCCCACATGTTGTTCACATTTCCACCATTTATTTGGTACATCTTTATGCAGTTTGGCCAATCTCTATGGTGTCAGATACCACCTATACATCATTTTATAAAAGTTCTCTTTAAGTTCATAATTTGTTAACAATACTTTTCAGTTTCCAGGGCTTCAAGATGGACACGGTCACAGTACGTGGAGGTTGAGGCCTACTACATGCTCTTATAATTTTTGCCCATGCCAAATTACATGAGACTGCATTGGAGAATTGATTAACCTTCTTTACAAGATAGTGGACTTCCTAGTGCCCTCAAGGAAGCTGTACTGAGGGCATTATCGAGCAATAAAATAAGTTGAAATTCAGTGGTTTAGGACAACTATTGCCCAGCGTCTGATATGGCATTTTGCATCAAGACACTGGAGCATGTGGCAGCTGCTCAACTCAATATAGTGTTGGATAATGTGGATTGTTTAGATTGGAATGGAAATTCTTCTAGGTGCTTATGGCCCTCAGACCTTCTTTTCTTGCACTTCTAGACTCCTGACTGCCTCAAATGTGCAAGATTTCGTTTCTTTGTTTCTGTAAGGATGTTACTAAAATTTATTATTAAAAACATAAGTTAGTGTGCTTTGCCCAGGACAGAGACCATTCTGAGTTTACAGCTGGATTGTGTATTTTAAAAATGTGTGAATCAAACTTTTTCGCCTTTCTTGCCCACAGCTTCTCTAGGGGGTGCTACATATGATGATTTAAACCAAGTGATCACATGCTAAAGCCTTATTTGAATGTTTGTAGACTCACCTTCCCCCTTTCCATCTCAAGACACCATGCAGGCAACATGTAGACTCCAACACTGTCCATCTTCTTCCTTCTCTTCCCATCGCTACTTTTTCGAATAGTAGTAGTCAAGCTGTAAAATTTGTTCTCATCTCCAAATTAACTTTCATCATAAGAAAACTACTAATAATCACCAAATGCTGGGGAGGAGAAGATGGCAACAATCACCATGATGATGGGCGATCAATTCAGAAATAGAGACCAAGGCCATTTCCGTACTACACTGTTATAGTGCTATTATTCCACTTTCAACATCCTATGGAATTCTGGGGTTTGCAGTTTGGGAAGGGGCATTTGGAATTCTCAGCTAGATTGCTCTTTTGCCTCAGTAAATTACAAATCCTAGAATTCCACAGGATGTTGAAAGTGGAATAATAGCACTAGAACAGTGTAGGGTGGAAATGGCCCAATAAGGCAATCCTATCTCTGTGTGTCTATTCATACGTAAGCCTTATTGAGTTTACTGGACTTGCAACTTGCTGCTAATCTAACAAATCCTGATGGGGGTGAGGGCAAAGGAGAAAGTTGGATGAACAGAGAGGGAGAGAAAGAAAAGGAAGATTATGAGTGTAGCTAGAAGTAGTGGGTACAGAAAGAGAAAGAAGATGAGAGGGTTATAAAGCAGGGATGGGGAAGAAGAGAAAAGGCAGAGGTAGTCAGACAAATTCTGAGGTGGGAGGAAAGAAGGAAAAAGTGGAGAGAAAATGGGAGCAACTGTGGCAGGAGAAGATAAGTGCAACTAAGAGACATGGAGAGTAGAAGAAGCAAGACAGTAAGCAAAAAGAAGGAAAAAAGAAGGTATTTAGCCAGGAGTTGGGTGAGGGAAGAGAATGAGAAAGAGGACAAAAGAGAAAGAAGGGAAGAAGAGGATGTTTATCCAGCAGTAGGGGATCAAGTGCTTAAACAGAGGAAGGAAGAAGGCAGAAATCTATAAGTTGCTTCTTGCTGAAAATGGCAGAACCCACATGTGTTTTAGACTGGTTTCATGCATGTATGGTAGGGTGAGGAATGTGGGAGCAGAACGGGAAAAGTTAACAATAAGGTAGGAAAATCCAAAAAGTAGCCATCCTGCTTTATCATATTTAGAAACTCCTGAGGCATCAGATACTCAGGTACCTCAATATTTCCTCATGCTGACGTGTTCCTCCCACTGAGCCCAGAGGAGAACTGCAGTTTTGGAAACTCTCAGGGGGAAAAGGTGGCCAAGTGAACTCCCCAGAAAGTCTACAGCAGCTGCTCCAAAGCACCCTCCAACAAGGAGGGTCAGGAGCACACAGAAACATCCCATGTTATTTTCAAGTCAATGTTCTCACTCTCAGATTCTTCTTCTCACCCTGAGGAGAGGGGCCACAGTTGGAAGAATAAACCCAAGATTTCTGGGCAATTGAGTCCCAACCATTAACACAATTAGAGGAGGGCAAGTGGAGTGATTTCAGGTCTGATATCAGCCCACAGCACCTTTAGGCAACTTCCAGGGCCATGGTGCCCCAACAGTACACATTACTGGGGCTTGCCCTGGGCTCCTCCTCTAAAAACTGTGTTCTAGAATTATAATCAGAAAGTGGCTGTGTCTTAACTAGTTTGTTGTTGTTAACTGTCGACAAGTTGACTTCGCCAAGTCACCCTATCATCAAGAGCCCTGCTCAGGTCTTGTAGCCTCAGGCCTTTTCCTTATTCCAATAATGAAACTATAGCTATAATTATTTCTTTTATTTCAATAATAAAGGCAGATGTGTGTATGTGCTTTCAAGTCTCCTGTCGACTTATGGCAACCCTGTGGATTTCACAGGGTTTTCTCAGGCAAGGAATACTCAGAGATGCTTTTGCCAGTTCCTTCCTCAGAAATATACCTTACAACACCTGGTATTCCCTGCCCATCTCCCAGCCAAGTACGAATCAGGGCTGACCCTGCTTAGTTTCCACGATCAGACAGGATCTGGTGTTACCCTGATTTCTGGGGTCCCGTGGGGGACGCCTTAATATGCTCCATGTGATGGGGAAAGGAAACTAGCCAGAGGACGAGCAGTAACAATACAAGAGGCAGGATAACCTAGCAGGGTCTTTTACCCAGTTTTTACAGGGTCAGGCCAAGCCAAAAACCAAACGAAGATGTCCAATAAAATGATTTTATTGAATAAAAGTCTCACACACCAACGCAATCACTCACACACTCACTTGAGATCTATTAAGAAGCAAAAGAGAGGAAACTGGATAGGGGGAATATTGAAGGAATTGTAGCTGGGGTAATACTGCACCTTTTCCTGAAGTCCTTGGTCTGGGAAAAACAGCGAAGTGGAGCTCAGCATGGAGAGGGCTGAGGGGATTACTCAACAGACAGAGAAACGGTCTGCTGGGATGACCGGGAGTGATCCAAGGAACTGCTCAAAAACTGGGACTATTTGTAGGGGAAAAGGTACCTGGAGGGCTAATCCTTTCCTGGGGAGAACAATGAGTATCTCAGTGAGAAAGAAGCTCCACAATGGTAACTTCCTTTGCATGATGAGATTACAAGGTGTTGCCAAAGTCTCAGGATCTTCGGTTGCATTGGGTTGTGGTGTGACTTCATGTAAATAGTCCTTGCCTGACAGGATTTTATTGCTATCGGTGCTCAACCTGGAGTAAAGATGCTAATCCCCTCAAGTTGGCTCCTCAGTGGCTGAGGATCCTTTGTTTACTGTGGGTTTGCACAGCTTGAGGTCTCCTGGGGCTACATGATGGGGATTTTACTGGCCTGACCTGGTTTTTGATTGTTCGACCATTGCTGCCTATGTGCCCATCCGGGTGACCTCTCAGGCACATTGAATCATATTTTAATATCAAAATTGTAGACCCCGGGACAGGGTTTACCAGTGAGGTAACACTGGTGCCATTAGGGTATTAAAGTCCTATGAAACTATAACCTTTATTTATTTATCTATCTATTTATTTATTTACAGTATTTATTTATAGTATGTAACCCCAACCAGGGCTCATTTGCACTACAGATAAAAAATATTCTTTAAAAGCAGATCAAAACATTTTTTTTCTTGGAAATCAGTGTTAAAACACACACACAATTAAAACAGCAAAGATCATAATGAGCAAAGGTCATATGAAACAATGCCCTCTTGCCTGCCCAACAGAAGCTGAGTAGATTTAACGTACTCTGAAAGAAGTTCCATAAAGAAGGTGCTGCTACAAAGAAAGATTTGTCTCATGTATTCACCAACATAAACTCTTGGAGTGGTAACAGACAGAGAGGCAACAAGGCCTTTGAGGAAGTTACCAAATTCTGTGCTAACTTGTAAAGGGCTACATTACATAACAAATGATATTATATTGCCTCTAGAAAGTAATGAGAAATGTCATTTGGTAGTATAATTGATGGTTTTGGTTACTGTATTAATTATTTGTAAGCAAAAGGAGAAAGAGATACTGGCCATTTCTGCACGGGGTGAGGGAATCGCCCTGCGCCGGTACTTACCGGACTTCTTGGCTCCATGCTTGGGTCCAGGCTGGTCCAGAGCAGTGCGTGGCCGCCGCTCCGCACTGCTCCAGGGACGAAAATGGCGGCTTCCGGCTGGTCGAGGCTCTCCACCAACCGCTGAAGCTCGCCAGCCTAAAGCCCGCCCCCGGCAGATCGCAGGCTTGCACTGGTGCGAGCCTGCAAATCTGCACCAGAGCACGGGCATGGAGTGGCGCGCTCCGTGGTTTTGAAAGACCTGTTTCAAGTGGTCTTTCAAAAGCACGCTGGATGATCACTTCGGGTTGTTCCGGAGTGGGCTGAGGTGCGGAACTACGCTAAGTAGGTCCGACCCAGTCCGCTCCCAGGTGCAGACGTCCTCCCTGGAGGACGCTGTGCAGCATTTCTTTAAGCCCGTGTGGAAATGGCCACTATCAAAAGGGGCAGCTACTGTAATGATAGGTTCTTTTGGGACCTTGAGACTGTTTCAAGCTCTGCATGACATCAAGGTCTTTGTGGGAAACTAAAATGGCAGCGATGGGCCACCAAGCATCTGATCAGAGCATGATGCTGCCAGTCCTCAGGCACTGTGCTCATCAATGAAGGAGGACTGAATAGACAGCTTTTTTTGCCATCTTGAACCTGGGTACCTACTGAGGATACAGCTGGGAAAGGGCCACCAAATAGACACAAAATCTTGGTGGCTACTAAAATATGGCTAAATGGTCTATTTTCTTCTCAGTATGGATGAGTTAAACATATTTTCAAAGCAGTGAATGAAAGTCAAGCAGAGTGACTAGGTAGTATAGCATAGTTGCAGCTTCTCTGTGGCCAACAGCCTAATATAGAGAAGCCCTCTGAAAACTGCCAGTGAATAGAAGAAATCCAGAAGTATTGATGCTGGCCAATATCAGCCAGCATGGCGTAGTGGTTTGAGCATTAGATTATGACTCTGGAGACCAGGGCTTGAATTTCTGCTTGACCACGGAAACCCACTGTGTGACCTTGGGCAAGTCACGCTCTCTCAGCCTCAGAGGCAGGTAAGGCAAACCCACTTCTGAACAAATATATAATAGGGTTGCTGTAAGTTGGAAACAACTTGAAGGCACACACAACAACAACAACAACAACAACAACAGCAGCATGCAATACACATTTTTCACAGCAGCCTCAGACTACCACATGATGAACTATATGGGCAGCTTGAATGCAAACAGCAAATACATGTAAAGGACCACTGCCATTTGTAACTCACCACTTTGCCATTCCCCAGGAGACAATGGCACAGAATTGTGGCTCTGAAATTTGAGACCCCGATAGTTCTTGTTCTTCAGCCGCAAAGAAAACCTGGAAGCATGGCCAGTGGTCACGGATATTGGGAGTCACAGCCCAGCAGCCCAACAGTTTAGAAACAAGTGACAAAGAATAAGGAGCTTGCACTGGGCACAGAAAATGACCAGGTAGTGTACCTGACTTCCCTATAATGATGCAAAAAGAGTGGGTCATTCCAGGGGCTACTTGGGAGACGAAGGCCATTTCCGCATGACACTGTTCTAGTGCTATTATTCCACTTTCAACATCCTATGGAATCCTGGGGTTTGCAGTTTAGGGAGGGCCATTAAGAATTCTCAGCCAGAGAGCTCTTTGGCCTCAGTAAACTACAAACCCCAGAATGCCACAGGATGTTGAAAGTAGAATAATAGCACTAGAACAGTGTCATGAGGAAATCGGCTAGATCAGCTTTAAAGCATGGCTGGGGAACCAGCAGCCTTCCAGATATTGCTGAATTCTAATTCCTATCAGCCCTAGCCATTCTGGCCCAAAGTGAGATATAATGGGAATAGTAACTCATCAACATCTGGAGGACTGAAGTTTTCCCACCCTTGCCTTAGAGAGTTGGGCAACCAGAATGGAATGGAAATAGTCAAATTTCCATGAAATCACCATTATGAAGGGGGAAATCCTCTTTCCAGCAGCTGGGGGAGGCATTTGGGTTCCCCTGTCTTGGCTGGTTACTGTATAAAAAGAGTGTTTTAGCATCCAAATCCTCTCCACAGCTTCCAAGAGGATGAGTGGTGGAACTATCTTCTCCCAGCCAGCAAGGTTCTGGTCCCAATAAATTCTTTATATAGAAAGATCTTTTCCTAACAGCAGCAGGGTGAAGAAGAAAAGCGAGAGAGAGAAGTTCCCCTAAAAAACTGCATATTACACAAAAGAAAGAAAAAGTTTGAGCGGAAAGCAGAGCTAGTTCTGATTTGGTTGTTTACCATCAATCACGCTGTTCCTTGCCAGGGACTGGATGACTGTGTGGCTGAAGAAGCTGAAAGGGGGCAGGCAAAAAAGTGGAGGCAGCATTCTTCCTATTTAAAGCTGCATCACTTGGGGGAAGAAAAAGTGTTTGCAGACTGTGCAAGAGCAGGGGGTGTAGAAAAAGAAAGGAAAAGAAAGCGAGCGCCGGGAAACCAGCCGAGCCCCCTCCCTGCGCCCTTTCCCCCCTCTCTGTGCGTCCCGGGGGAGTGCTGGAAGGAAGAGAGCTGGCTTCATGTCGTTCAAATAAGTTTTTTCGCCCCGCTCCCGCAACACTTTTGTATTCCACTTTTCCTGGTCCGCGGAGGAGGAGGATATCCATGTCTCATCTTTAGACACGATGGCAACTTGGATCCAAAGAAGAAAGTTTGTCCTCCTTATTGTTTTTCTGGGACATTTGGGAACGATACGGACGCAAGAAGAGGAAGAGTTTGAGGGGGGTGAGTCTTTCTTTGTAGCGCAAACGTCCTTTTGCTGACTTTGGGGGAAAAGCGGATCGGAAAGGTCAGGATGCAGAGAGACGGTGTGTCGGGGGAGAGAAAGAGAGCGAGAGCGAGCGAGCGTTGATACTATGAAATGAGGGTTAGAAGAAGGTTAGGGAACTGAGCAGTAGATACAGGAGAAACAGGTTTTAAAAGTTGAAGAGGTTTTCCTTTTGTGCTCTCTCCTCTGAACAGAGAGGATGGGGAGAACAATGAAAAGGCTTTTTTTTTTTAAAGAAAAAAAAATCTGTGGAACCATGAGGACTAAATCCTATTGCTTGGCTTTATCTCTCTGTGTTAGACAGTGGAAAGTTTTGGATTATTATTGTTACTCTCTGCCACAAAGGCAAAGGGCTGAGATCAAACTGAAAGGCTGTCGTTGGAGAGGCGCCTGAAACATTCAGCACGGAGGGAGAGAGCGAGAGAAGTAAACACAAGGACTTGGAAGGGTGGAGTCCATCCACACTGCCTGGACTACATCTGTTTTATTCGGTTCTTTGTTTCAGAGAAATACACGAAACTTTCCTTGCTTTTTTTCCTTCTGTTCTCTCTGTGTCCCCTCCTTCTCTTTTGGAAAGACCCCTTCCCCCGTTACCCCAGGGACATGGCTTGATGGAAACCAGACATCTCTGACATACTCTTTTCCCACCCGTCGGATTTTGTTATCGGGACATTGGCATTTCGTTCCCTGGTGTCTGAGGGCTGGGAGTCGGGAGGTTTGGGACTTGTCTTCGTGGCGTGGCCATGGGTTCAAAGCGGCGCATATGTTTCCAGTGCTTATCAGTTCAAGTGTAAGATTCTGGAACGTTTCCTAAGGGCATGTTGTAATACTCAGTTAATGCAGCTGTTTTAATTTGTTCTGGCTAGCTGAAAAGTCAAAGGTAGCGGCGAGGGTATCTATCAGGGTCATCTGTATTCAACAAAATATGCAGAAAATTTGTCTAGATTTGTTATAAGCTGGAATAGAGAATTAGGCTAAGTGTACTAAGGACAGATTGATGCGCTGTTAAAACGTCCCGGGTGTATATTCCTTTTTTCTATAGCCTGTAGCCTGTTGCAATATGAACCAGCTCACAGGTTTTTTTTTCTGCAAAAGAAGACGAGTTTTCAGTTTTTGTACATAGAGCAAACCGACCCGTAGAGGGGGCGCTTTTATGTAATCGTCTGAAGGCTCAGAACCAATGTGTTATTTACGGCAGGGCATGTTTCAAACATTTTGAAACGGGGGGAAAAAAGCCATGGTGGAAGCATTACAATCTAGTGAAATATCTGCTCAGAAGCAAATGTGGCCGAATTCAGTCGGACTTATAGAACAATGATATCAATGTTTACACAGGAGTAAGTTTCACTGTGTTGGGAGGAGCTTTCTCCTCCATAAGTATGAAAAGGCTTCATGAAACCTCAGTTTAGTTAAAAGAAGAAAATGGGATCTCAGGCACAAGACTTTTAACTGTTAATTTTTAAGAAGGGATGCCTCAAATGAGAGGATAGAAGGGGCAAGGTTAGTACAGGGTGTTTGCCTATTTTTTTCTTATTATGGAAACCCTGGGGATGATCCATTGGTGTAGCATTGTGCAACACTGATTTTCCAATGCATTTTACATACAGAGAGATTTTTGACTAAACAAATGCGGATGACTTGCTAGGCCAAAAGTTTTTGGCATGATTGCAGCTAGATATTGGCCCCTCCGCTTTAGAGATTTACTAACTTTCCTCCATTTAAAAGTATGAGAATTTAAGAGGCAGCTCAGTACAGCTGTAGCCTGGCTTTCACCAGCTTGTTTCATGGTAGGAATCATCTAACGACATGAACCGTTATTCAGAATACATGAATTTCGTAAATCCTATTAATGGTTATTTAAAGTGGGATTATTCCCAGGCCAGCCAACAAATGGAGGATTGGCCACCCAGGTACTTTACACAACTAATACCAGTTGGCTATTCCTGCCACTCTCTCTGTTAGGTGTGTGGTTAGTCCTAGAGGCAATATGATGTCTAAATCCAGTGCCGTGACAATACTTGGGGGACACCTCTCATAGGAAATCTCTAAAGCTTCTTCCTGAAGTGTACCCAGAAGAAGGTAGGTTCCTGAGTTTCTCAGGGAGCTTCTTTTCTGTATGCTTTCAGAACTCCCTGAGAGGACTGGGTAGGCCTTGATATATTTAAATAACAGTGGGTGTTGCCTTGTACTAGGATGCAGGAGTTTAAAGTGCCATCCTTGGGTCTCTGTGGCGCTCATCTCTAACCAGGTTGATGCTAGCTGCAGTCTTTCCGGATATTGCTCAGTGTCTTGGCCTGCGTCCAGCTGCCTCTCTCTCATTCTCCCTCATTCTCATCATACTAAAATCTGGAGTCAGCCACTGAGGCTGAGTTGTAGAAAGTTTAAGGAAGATGAAAGGGGAACGCTTCCTCACACGCTGCACAATTAAATGGTAAAACTTGCTACTGCAAGATGGAGTAATGGTCTGAAAGGAGATTGCACAAATTCTTAGAAGAAAAGGCTATCAGGGATGGCTGATATTACTCTAGCAATAAAGTGTTCCAATGTGTATTATCTGTTTGGAAACACTAGTGGAAAGAAAGGTGTTAAATTTCTTGCTTGTGGACTTTCCACAGGCTTCTGGTTGGCCACTCTATGGAATGCTGGAGTAAGTTGGCCTTTGGTCAAATCCAGCATGGTTCTTCTTAGCTTCTTAGGCCCATGACTGTTGTTCACAATACTGAACCTGTGTTATGAGTATGTGTGGCTGGTCATGGATCATGCTGTTCCTCATGCTGCTCCAAGTTGAGTGGGGTGCCTTCCCATTCCTTTTCTGGAGGACATATTTGAATCCGGCCTAAAACCTCTCACTTCCTTTCTTCCTTTCATTTTGGATACTGTTCAACAGCTACTCAGATCCCCCCCCCCGCCCCGGTTTCCTTACCTTTAAAATTCTGGGCATGTTCAGAATTTGCCCGCAGGCCTTTTAATAAACTGAAGCTAGAGCTGCGGCATATATTTTCCCTTAAGGGCAAATAACTTGATTTTTATGAATTTGGAGGACAAATGTTGACCTATTTTCCTGGACGTCTACAGAATATTCCATTTAACTGAAGCCCCATACGAAGCCTTTGACTTTTGAGTCCCTACAGAAGCTAAGAAGTTTGGAAATAGGACATTGATTTATGTATTTATCTAATTTGTTAATTTTATATGTCATCATTTTGTTCATCAACAGCTCTTAAAACAGCTAAAGTAAAACTTTTAAAAAACAATCAGTAGAAATATCGGGGGGGGGGCTTAAACAGCCCCCCCAAGAAGGAGAAAGTACACAGCTATTTTGAAAGTCCTCATAAAAGTCTCATACAGTGAAAGTCTTAAAGCAATTTGAAAAGGCCAGTTGGCTGGTCTTTAGGTAGGTAGCTCCACTGTACTGTTTATTGCTTCTAGTCCTCAGGATGACCTCAAAATGCTGAGACACACAACCTAGGATCTCTTCAGGTGGTTTTAATGAAAAGGTGGTCATACTGCTGGCTCAGCTCTCTTACTTTGTAGTATCTGGTATCACAGTTCTAACTTCAGGACTTTTTGCACTTCCATTAAATGTCACTATCTGACATAGGTTGTAGTTTAAGAAACAGAATACGCTGTGACATTAAGACATGAATAACTTTCTGCATGTTGAGGTGCACAAACTTTTTCATGTCAGATCTAACACTCTGTATCATGTAGCCTCTTGTGGGGGCACATGAAGAAAAGGGTACACCGATTTGATTTGATTTGATTTAAATGTATTTTATTTAGTTTTCCTTATCAGAATTCTGACCCCTGTTCATATCCTTTTACTCTAATAAGTTTTGAATCCTACCTGTTAAGTGAATTCCTGCCATAGACTCAGCAGGCTTGGCAGTGACTGTAGCAACAGCAGTAACAGGGGACGCTGACAGAGAAAATATAGAATCCTTTGAAAGTAATTGCTAGAGGGGCCCTTTCTGCAGTAGCCTCCTATCCTGGCATGGGGATGGGAGAAGGATGGGACTGCAACGATGCTTCTGCAGGATGTCGTTGTGGTCCCGTCCTTCTCTTGTCCCCAGGTGGCATGATTGCAAGTTAAATCATTGATGAGTTTTCCTTGTCAGTGACCCACAATCACGCCACCATCTCACACCTACTTGGCCTGAGGAAGGCCCAGAAATATGATGAAAGCACTTCCTGCCCAGAACAGCCTGGGAATGTACCAGGCTGCACTGCAGAAGGAAGAGGCATGTCCATAGCTCTTCCTTCCCCAGGGAGCTGGTCCAGTGAGGAGGGGAGCGCTCCCGTATCTCCCTTACTGGCAGAGCCGCTGCCAGGATTGCCACCGGAGGACCACACAAGAAGATAGAGTGCGGAAAGGGCCATAGTCTTCTGCTGGAAGATCTTGCAGCTCCTCACAGAGGACTCTGTAGTTCCTACTGACCTCTGTATTTTGTATGAGTTTGGCTTCTAGTGTGGGAACAGGAAGAGTTTTTGCAGAGCTGAATGAGAGGGAAAGCAATATGATTCTTAATGATGTGAGCTGGGTGATTAGCAAGAATGGGAGATGGGAACCAGTCCTCTACATTTAGAAATTTAAGTGCTGCCACAGAGTTCTCAAGAGCAGCACCAATTTTTCTTTGGCAGTGACAATTTTGGTAGTGGGAATAGCCAAGGACTGGGGGTTGGATGTGTGCCTGTAGTCTATAGACCACGTGTTGTTTACCCTTGCTGTGTTATATGTGGGCATGGGTTTGGTATGGGTTTTTGTTGTTGTTGTAAGACCTAGATAACTAAGAGCTAAATGTATAGGAAAGTTCATGAGTGAAGGTGTTCTCTTGGCCATTTGGTCAGGATGTTTAAATTCATTAATATTTTGAATCACATCTGGAATTAATTGGGAATGAATGATTCTTACACACTATGGATGAAATATAGTGCATCCAGATTAGAGTATTGCAGAAAAAGACACAATATTTTCACTCAGAGAATCACAGGATGATAGGGTGGGTAGAGACTACAAGGCTTATCTAAGCCCACCTTTACCATGTGGTCCAGTTCTCCACTGCAAGAAATCCAAAGATTTAAAGCATCTTCTATGGATGACTTTATCAACACTATTGAATAGGGATACAAATAACTGAAAATATTTTTTTAAAATTGAAAAACATGGTTTTTTGCTTGTCAGGAAGCAGTGAAGAGAAGACTCCTGGACTAGACAAGAATCTTCACATTTTGAGGCCATTTCTGCCACCATTATTCCACTTAGTCAGCATTTCCTTTCTTGCTCCTGTCCTTTGGAACAGCAGAACACAAGTTTTCCCTTTTCTACACAACAGCCCTTCAAGTATTGGAAGACGGCAGAGGACTATCATATCTGCCCTCAAATATCATCAGTGTATGCACAAAGTGTTCAGAACTGTGACATTTGTGTAAGTGATATTCTACCCAGCACTGTTTTTTAAAGAATAATAATGGTGCTCATATTATATTAACACTAGAAATAATAATGGCTTAAAGGAATGATAGTTTTTATGCTATTTTATAGCCCAAGTTATTTTATTTGGCAGGTAAGAGGGGAAAACAGTTACTAAATTATGTCCTGTGTAGGTCTAATACTAGACAATAGTTATATGAATGCCATGCATCAAATCCCTTCACCCTGAGTTTGGAATAGGGTTGAAAGCAGCTGAATCAGCTCCTACCCCAGGATTAGATTAACCGTCATGCTAAATACAGCTTGGGGAACCTAGTTCAGTAGGGAGCCTTACTTAACAGCACAGATATCTACATTCTATAAACTCTATACAATGGGGAAAATATAGAAATCGCGCTGAAAAAAATTGGCAAACTTTTCCTGTAGATCACGTCTTCCACTAATGATTTCCAGATCCAAGAAAAAGAAGCAGCAATACTTGGAAAAGTATGCAGTTCCTGCCTTCTCGACAGTGACTTTTCTGAAGGAGCTAATTCCTGTGGAAAATCATGATATTATATAAGCAGGAATGCACTTTGAAACTTGCATGAAACATATTTTAAACTGGCCTATGGGATAAACCCCATTCCCTGGCCTGGATTAATATATCCTCTAGTGAAGTATGCCATAGGCCCCATAATTCTTTTTGACCATTGGAATAAAAGGGAGCTGAATAGCACCAGTCTTACCTGTTTGTCGACATTATTATTGTCTATTCCGACTGGCAGCGGCCTCCCAGGGTGTCGTGCTGTTCCCATCACCAGCTGCCATCTCCCTATTTATGTGTCAATGCCAGGAAATGAACCTGAGGCCTTCTTCAGGGAGATCTTGTACTCTTCTACTGAACTTTGGTTGCTTGCGCTCTACTCTGTCCCAAAGGCATATGCAAAGGAAAGTATCACAACATTCGCTCAAGCAGGCATGGTAGAATAGAGATTGAACTGCAGTTGGTCTGTCTTTCCTGTCCAGTTGCAGAGAAAGTGGATTTCACTTTGTTTTTTTCTCTCAGATGCTGGAGACCTGGGAGGGCAGGCTCCCGGCTGCAGAACTGTGTCCGGTTGCTGGCCAGACACCTTCGGACTCCCTGCCCCTCACCGGGCAAATGGCTTTGGTAGTGTGTCCTGGCACTTAGAATCTGCCTTTTGCGGGGAGGGATATTGTAGAAGGAGGTATAAAATACCTTGCTTTACGCCATGTACCTGTTGAAAAACTCCAGGTTATCTGAACACGTGTCACCAACAGGGTTCTACCTTTCTTGTATAAAAATTTGTGTGTATTCTTGTTTAATTTTTGTTGACATTAATTCTAGAATTTACACTTTTTTTTTATTTCTTACATAGCTTTTATTTACTTGTGGCAAAGGCGGGGACCTTCAGGGCCCACAGCCTGCAGCTGGTACCTCTGGCACCCTAGTCATGCCCTCTGAGCTTCTTCAGAGGGCCACAGCCGTTTCACTGCACTACCACCATTATTTGTTTCCCAGCTTCTGCAGAGTTTTTCCCCCTCTCATTCTAAAAGATGGAAATGTCTTTCCTGATGTGTAGTTACTGGCAGTAACAATTTGAAGTTAAGCTGGTCCCACCTTTTGCGTTGGGCCCTACCCGTCGCTGCTGTGTGCCCCTCCCACTGAGCATTCTTTGAAACTGAAGTTGGCCCTTGAGGCCATTTCCATACCGGGCTTCTGAAACGGTGTAGAGCGACCTCTCACTGAGGTCTTCTGCACCCTAGAGTGGACTGGCGTGGACTACTTTTCTTAGTTCCACACCAGAATCCACTCAGGAGCGGCCGGAACTAGCTGGGCTGCGTGTTTTTTAAAAACCTCTTTTTCGAGGTTTTTAAAAAGCACGGAGCACGCAGCCCCGTGCCGCTCCGTTGCCCGGCTCCGACGCGGATTTGCAGGCGCGCACAAGTGCGTGCCTGCAGACCTGCCGGG
The DNA here is from genome assembly GCA_030412105.1 of Cyclura pinguis. Classification (NCBI taxonomy): domain Eukaryota; kingdom Metazoa; phylum Chordata; class Lepidosauria; order Squamata; family Iguanidae; genus Cyclura; species Cyclura pinguis. The sequence goes on from CM059599.1 coordinate 210,834,765, forward strand.
GGCGGGCTTCCGGTTGGCGAGCTTCTCCGGTTGGTGGAGAGCCTCCGCCAACTGGAAGCTGCCATCTGCGACGCCGGAGGAGTGTGGAGCAGCGAGCTCGTGCTGCTCCGCGGGGCGACGGACTTACCCGGCTGCGGGTAAGCTCCGTTTTAGCGTGTTTTCGCCCGTTCCCCCCCACACACATGTGGAAAGGGCCTGAGTTGAAAGAAACTTCATGTCTTTGGTTTACAAGACTGTATTCTGACATGAAAAGCCCCCAGGAGGCTGAAGTTAGCCTCCATGTCTGTGATCTGAAGTCTCTGGTGTCTGTATGGTTACAGATAATTTCACGCCCAGCCGAACAACCTTGTTCCAGGCTTCCTTCTGCCAGCCAAACTGGATGTGACTTGTAGTAGGGTATCTCAAATATAATTAGGTCTCATTTTCTACCTCCTTTCTTGGTTCCCATTGGCTCTCTCTAGAGGGCAGCAAGGAAGTTACTTGAAAAGGTGACTTCCTGTTTTTGTCTCTGTTCACATATAAAGGATTAATGCCGCACTGGAGAGTGAGCGAAAAGGCAGGTAACATGATTTGGAACTGGTCGCTTCACCTGACTGCAGTACTTGCCAGAACTAGTACATGAAACTGAGGCATCTTTTTACGCCTCCTGTGCAAATGACTTGTACATCTATACAACATTAAATGTTAGTGCAGTCTAATAGGATGCAGCTTATAAGGAATCGTGAGGTGTCTGTCATACTTAAAGGGCAGGCCTCACCACTTCCGAGAAAGAACAATACAAAATTGTCCATGCTCCCCTTTTCTGAAGAGGAGCAATGTTCTCCAAGATTTGATAGCAAATTGCAAATATATAATATAAAGCAAACAGTCATGTCATAGAAGTTGGCAAGTGAGTGAATAAAGCAAGCAAGGGAACTGTTTCAAGAGGTGTTCCTGAACGTTTAGCAGAAGCCCAGATGCTAGCTGTGTCTTCAAAATGATATGTAATTTGGCTTTTAGCCAGACTTTAGAAATAACTAGTTAAATCTTACTAGTTGTAAATTAATTTGTTACCTCCTTCTGCTAATGATTTGTGTTAAATTAATTTGTTGGCTAATAAATACCCACTGTCATAACTTGAAAATACATGGTTAGAGATATTTGACAACAACTAAATGAACATGTACACCCCCATGATTTAAGATAGACTTCCCCAACCTGGCAGTTTCCAGATGCATGACACTACAGATTCCAACACCCTAACCATTTGTATACAAACATATTTGGGAAGTGTCCACCTAGGAAGGCGACTTAAACATAACACTTGTGACAGAGATAATAACAAAACATGCCTCTAGAGATCAGTGATGACAACCTAGTTGTCATATTCCATATTCCACAGAGTTTTGCAGATTAAAGTTACCGAACCAAGTAATGAATTAAATCAGTGCAGCTCAGTTATTTAAATTGTGTTATTTTCCCATTTCTAACATTCAAAAGTAATGAATGTGACCCATCTAGTGACCCAAATTTTGCTCTTTCCCTTGGATTATGAAGGAATCAGAGAATCACTGGAGCTTATCACATGAACTCATTGCAATCTTGTGTTTCTCTTAAGCCATGTTCTTCCTAGACATTAAATTTCAAATACATTTCTTGTTTCAGCACTATAAACTCTTGTCCAATTCTGTATACCAAGTTCTGTTCAACCAACAAACCCTTTTGTTTTTTTAAAAAATGGACATCTGTCCAAACTTAGGACCACCGTTTCTTGCTTTAGCTTTTAGCTCTAGTAATAGTGTGATAAACTGGCGATGAGGAGCAAGCTGGGTCTTCATAGAGGTTGACAGCAGAGCCATTTGCACATAGACTCAGAGGAACATCCACTGCATTGAGTGAGGCTTAATCCTAGTAAGCAGGTTCAGGGCTGGAGGGTTAATGTTTGACCTACATTATTACGTATGAAATGAAGGAGCAGCAGTTCACAGAACTTTGGCCAACACATCTGTAGATAAAATATGTCAGAGGTATAGCGTGCTGGAGCAAGGGCCAGTTACCACATCTCTTTGGTCTGGCACTATACTCTACCACATTGGGAGGGCCAGGCATGTTATCCATAGGTCCATGCCCATTGTCCTTTCCCTCAGTAAATCTGGCAGGGTGTTGGGAGAACCCTGAAAATCAAATCTGTGCATATCTTGGTCTGTACCTGAAGTACCTGGCTTGCTCAAAGACATAGATGCTTGGTAAGTGTCTTCTTTCCCACTCAAAGGCTGATAAGCTTCAGGTAGGTGACCACGTGAGCCACCCCTCAGATTCTTGATTGTAAACACTCTTTCTCCAGCAAGTATTCAGTAAATGCCAGAAACATTATAATATCTGGTCCCCAAACCAAACCAAACCGAACCGAACCGAACCAAACCAAACCAAACCAAACCATCACATCACCCTATTTTGGAAGAAAGAGTTAACATGAGGGATCAGGGAAAAGCCAAATGCATGTTTCTGCATGCACATTTCATGCTGCTTTACTATGGAAGAATACTATTTTCTGCTGGCTGTGCAATCCAATTAAAATAAACACAACTGAGCAGAGTCTTGGTTAAATCTGGAAGAAAAGGTAAGGGGCCCTCTGGAGGTCAAAGCTGCTTCAACCACCAGCTTTAACAGATAAGCACTCATTATAGGGGAAAAATGCAAACTTACAGTATTCAAAGGAGTACTGTAAGCTATAATCAGATACTGGAAGGATGAAGGAGCTCATACCAGATTTGCTATAGAGAACTCTTGTGAGAGAAACTCAGATCAAGGAAGCAAATAATGCCCTGTGCTACCAAGGAGGGCATAATAATCCAATAAACTGCACAGATGGCAGCAAAAACCGGTCCCTTTTTAATGGACCAGCTTCAACGTGGTTCCAGTTTCTTAACTACTATGTCAACAGCAGGGATGGGAAAATGTCAGTTTTTATTCTTTCTCTTGCATTCAGGATTTTTAAAGCTCAAGTTTGTTTTGTGATGAATTGTGAACTTTTGTAAATTCTCCAAAAACAAACTGGCATGAAATTCTCCCCGATTTATACCAATCAAGATCAGCAAATGCAGTTATTCCGAGCATGGAAGGAATCCTGTTGTACAAGCTGACTTTTAAAAAAAGGGGAGCCTTCCAGGAAATAAGAATTGGCAACTTTAAAAAAAGCTCTAACGTGACTAAATACACAGGTCAACCCCAGATTTGTAAGAGTCTCTCAAAGTCCTGGGTTTCGATGGTTAAATCTGCCAGTTTTGATTTCTCCTACATTTAGACAATTTCCGCCCTACAGTGTTATAGTGCTATTATTCCATTTTCAACATCCTATGGAATCCTGGGGTTTGCATTTAGAATTCTCAGCCAGGGAGCTCTTTGGCCTCAGTAAACTACAAGCCCCAGAATTCCATAGGATGTTGAAAATGGAATAATAGCACTATAACAGAGTAATGCGGGAGGGCTTGAAGTTATTCTTTAAGAATCCCAAGTTCTTTTGATCCCAAAGATTTGTGATTTTGGTTAAATGCTTATAAAAAGTGAACTGAAACAAACCTCTCACACGTCTATATACCTCTATGCTTGTCTCACTCTAAATCTTGTGGCTGTGATCTCACTGACCAGAGCCGATCTACTCAGCTCTCAGAGACTGTGCCTGATATGGGCAAATTATATCTAGACAAACTGTCTAACTCTTCCTTCCTTTTTTTCATTGATTGATAGCTTGGATCTTGGCCTCTGTCCCTGCCCTGCCTTCCTCCTTTGAACACAGGATGCTGTCTTATAATAGGTCACACAAACCTAAGTGGATGAACAATCAAAATATCACACTGTATTGGAGTAGAGCCACCCTATACATACATTTTTAAGGTGAAGCAGGAAATCCCTAATTACCATAAGAAGTTTCAAAGAGCCCCTTTGAGGTTTCTACCTCTCCCCCATCAAAAGTAAAACTCTTTCATTTGGACTATAATTGGCATATTTTACTGATACAGCAGCTAGAAGGTTTTCTAGAGGTTACTGTACAGTAATTCCTTGGAAAATTCAATGTTCTCTGCCTAAAAAAGGGGGAGTTGGTCTTGCACAGGACAAAGATAGCCTAGATCTCAATGGAAGTCGCTTTGCTACTGCTAATGGATTTGAAATTTTATTGCTTGTTGCTTACTATTCTCTGTTCCCAGTCCCCACATGACCAAGAAGGGGCATGGCCTCTGCTTTTATTGATATCCCTCAAGACCATCTTAACTGACAATAGAAGTAACGTCTGTCTGTTGACCTGTGACTCTAATAGTGCCACTTTTCTTCACCTGTACCTTCCAATTGTCCTGATTTGGCAAGGACGGTCCCAGTTAGTCCGCTGTCATCCCACTTTTCCAGGTGCTTTTCAAATGTCTCAGTCTATGTCTCCTTTTAACAAGGGCTGAAAGGTCCTTTTGGCTGGAAAGATTTTTTTTTATTTTTTATAGATGAATGTTTTTTTGGTGTCACATTTTTATTTCCTGATACCTAATAGGTTATAGGAAAATGTATCGTTCCCCCCCCTGCAATTTCTTGATAGAAGTGTAAATTCTTTCTACATCTGTGCTCTTTATATGGTTTCTGATCTATGTATTGTTATTTTCCAACAATAACACCATATTAATCAGCCACAGATATCCCACAAAATATGACTGTGTTTGTGGGATATGTGCTGCTGATTAATGTACCATTTTATAGCATGAAATTATATTGTGCTTTGCTACAAAATGTACTTTCATTTTTACATTCTTTTCCATACCAAAGGAAAAAAAATGTGGAAAATACAACCACTGCCAAAAGCAGCTGTTTTGCTATATAGTTACCTAGGAAAAACTCAGCTCAGAGGTAGCATCTGGTTTTAAGTGAAATCCACCCAAATTTCTAGCTGAGCTGACTGAGCCACAGGAGGTAAAACACCTTAGCCAAAATAGGGATTAGAACCCCTAGCATAGTTTGTTTTTTTCCTATTTTGGTTCTTTGAGTGATTAAAGGCTACCCAGGATCTGCTGCTTTATGAGACACCATATATAATGGTTTATTTCATGAAAGTGTTACTGGGGGCGGCGAAGGTGCTTCTCCATGCTAATAAAACAGGCTGCAGTGAGGCAGCTTTTATGCAACTGATGTCTTTTTAAAAAGGACAATGAAAGATGGTACATTGTATTCTAGTTATAACACATTTCAAATCCTAAATGTGTGGTTTTATTCTCTTTTCAAGTGCTTTTCTGTAAGACCACAGGGTAGAATTCAGAGATGAAGAAATCCTAGCACTGGTACTGTTCCATCAGGTGTTGTTCAAGAACTTGTGGAAGCCCTTGGCTGAGATCCTACATGTGCACATAGTCCCACACATATAGCTCTGGGTCCCAACACTGCCTGGTGGAGAAGGGAGGGTGAGTGACCATAGAGAAACAGCAGATCTCAGCTGAGTCAGCGGGGAAGAAATGAAGGCGTGCTTTCAAATGGCTTGCATCCCATCCAAAAAGGGAGTTACACATATAATAGGTGCACTTAATGCATACACATGTCACTGACAGGATACCAGCACTTGTGTGACATCATGTAAGACCATGTGCAAGAGATCGTACAGTACCACACACAAGTGAAAGCACATTTCATTTATCACACAGTGATACTGTGCTTAGTCAGAAAAGCCATTCCGTACGTAAAAGTCATTCTGTACATTCTTGGTCCAGTCCTGAATGTTTAACCTGCTGATTGAGCCTAATGTATGGTTCTTGCCAGTGAAGAAAAGCTTGTAACACAAATCACAAAAATAGGTTATCAGTCATGACATGTTACTTATGGTTGGCCAGGGACGACTTTTGTTGAAATTGCTGCATTGTAATAAAAAAGGATGCCCTTTCAGAGTTATTTTTGGTGGGGGTGGAGATGTTTTAATAGCAGGGAAGTGTTTAGTTAGGAGGGGAAAGATTTACAGTGATGTCTAAAGAGCTGTTGCCAGATAAATTTAGGATGAAATTGAAAACAACAGAATGTGTGTGTGTGTGTGTGTGTGTGTATGAGAAAAAGAGAGATAGATAGATAGATAAAATAATTGTTATGGTTATGAAACAGATTGGAACTCTCTTCTTAATGAAAAATGTAAGCATTCCAGATTACGTCTGCAGTGTGTACAGTACTGACATTGACTTTACAACCAAGTGGCAATGAACTGTAATTTCAATAGGGTTGCACTGAATATGAGTCAGAGTTTGAAATATTGACCTCTGTTACCCTGTGAACTGGGGGTCCCGGGAGGGACACCAAAATGTGCTCAACTAAAGTTGGGGAAAATTAGCTCAGAGCACTGCTTAGCGTTACGAGGGGCAGGGTAACTTAGCGAGATCTTGAACCCTATGTCTACGGGGTCAGGTCGAGTCAAGAAGAACACAGAAGTTGAAATAATAAATGATGTTTATTAAATACAAGCAAAACAGTGTATGCGACACATTCATACAAGATAACTAAAGAAAATAAAGGTTGGAGTGGTATAGAGGGATTTTTAGAGGGATTACTGGTTTGGGTGATACTTCACCTGTCCTGAAGCCCAGGAAAAATAGAGAGCGAAGCTGGGGTGCGATGTAGCTCAGCATGTGGAGCTGAGGGGAGGCTTGCCAAGCAAAGCGGCAGCAAGGCGGGATGAAACTCGGGAGCGTTCCAAGGAAGGTCTCGGAATCAAGGGTTTTTATAAGGAGAATTGTGACTGCAGGATATGCCGTACTTGGGGGAGAACAATAGATTTGGAGTTGGAGACAAAGCCTCCGAAAGGTCAGAATCCGAATGTTTGAGTTATCGTAGCGATTCTCAATAGAGTAGCTAGTATGCAGACGCAGAGTACTTGGGTATTGCATAGTTTACCCATCAAGCTGCCAGCGCAGGGCAGAGGCTCTTTTGTAAGTAGCGTGCATACTTAATTAGAGTACTTGCCTGGAGGTCTCCTAAAGCAGTGAGTCAGCTATTTCTGGCCTGCCTGTATTGTAGTTTGAATATTACGGCTATTAACGGCTGAGCTTGTTTACGTGCTTGTCTGGTGGCCTCGCAAGCATGTGTAGAGGAATAGAAAGGTGCAGCCGAATTGTGATATCAAGGGATATCTTTAATATCCCCAAAGCTCAGACTAGCCAGGGCAGTAACACCTAATAGTATCCTTTTGGGCCATCTTGCAGGGATGGAACTCAGAAACACTGTTTTTCAATGGCTTCTTTCCTTCCTGGAGGGTCAAGCCCAGGACATGGTGCTGGGGCACTGCTTTGGCCATTGGTCATTGAGGTTCCTCACAGCTCCATTTTATAACCCATGCTGTTTAACATCTACAGGAATATTCTGGGAAAGGTTGTCTAGAGGTTTGCAGTTCAATGCAGTTAGTATGCTGATGACATCCATCTCTATTTCTCCTTTTCACCACACTCCATAGAAGCTGTTTCAATTTATAAACCAGTATCTGTCATCAGAAATGGACTGGATGTGGGTGATCAAATAGAAGTGAAATCCAGACAAGACAGCAGTGTTTCTGGCCAGTTGAAAGGAAGACCAAGGGATAGGGATTCAGTCTGCAGTGGATGAGGTTACACTCCCACTGAAGATGTTGGTTTGCGGTTAGGTTGCACTCTTGGACTCAGCCTTGAGCTTGGAAGCTCAGATGGCCAGTAATATTTCTGCATACTTAAAGCTAGTGTGCCAACTTCATCTGTTCTGATCTGGCCACTGTGATGAAACATGCTCTAGTTTGGATTACTGTAACACACTCTGCTGACATCTAGTTTGGGACATATATGTGTAAGATATATTACACATACAGGGCCAAAAAGTCACCATTGCAGATTGGAGTTGCACACACTGTGTGTTCCTCTGTGCCTTGTCTTTGCACACTGCTATTACACATAATGCATTGCATGTTGCAGTCATGCGTTGTGTATTTCTTTATTGTGGTTGCATATCTTGTTATTGTCTGTTGTGGCTATGCAGGCTCTACTGTGCTTTTTGGTTGTGCTTCATATAATGTGTATTGCATTTGTGCTCTTTGTCGTTGTGCAGTGTATATTGTGTGCTGTGGTTGCACCTTGTATGCTGTGCTTTCGGCAATGGCGCTTAGTCATTGTCATGTGTTGTGCAGTGTTGCTATTCTGCAGGTTGCATAGTGCACACATAGTGTATCTCCATGTGAAAATATTTACCCAATGCTGAGGGTATCTTGGATCTATGGGGGGCAGTCTTTGAAGAGTATTCAGAAACTTCAGTAGGTACAAAGAGCTTCAGACAGATTTTTAACTGGGGCTGGTAACAGAGACCATGCAACACTCTTGGTACAACAGTGATATCGTCCTGTTTCCAAGCACAATGCAAAGTGCTGGTCATGACCTATAAAGCCCTGTGCAGCTTAGGTCTGTGCTGTTTGACAATACTTCCCCATATGAACCTGTCTGGGCCCTGAGATGCTCAGGAAAGACCTTTCTTTCAGTACCACTGCCTTCACAGGTACAGCAGCGTGGGATGCAACAGGGACTCTTCTTAGTGGCTGCCCCAAGCACTGCAACTCTCTTTCTGGGGAGGCTAGAATAGGCCCTTCTTTGCTGTTTTTCCTTCAGCAGGCAAAGTTTTTTTTGTTCTGACTGCTTTCTAGAACTCAAAATTATAAAGAAAGGGCCCTTATAAGGGTGCTGTATTGTGTTAATTGTAGTATTTTTAAAACTGTTTTTTGTCATTTTTAATTGTATGTTTTAAATAGTTTTAATGTTGTAAATAGTTTAATTCTGTTTTAATATTGATATTTTAAACCATATTGCACTTGTTTTGATTTTTGAGCAGCCTTGAACCGTTAAGGGAAGTGACTAGGAATAAATAAAAATGATAGCTAGATATGTTTCAAATTAGTAGCTTTAGCATCATCAATCCTGTCAAGTATGTGATTCACTGAGTCAAGTTGGGTGGAAAGCAGAATAGGGGAAGAGAGAAAGAAGAGAAATCAATATAGGCAAACAAAAGGATGATGTTAAGAAAAAATTTTCACTTAAGTTAGTTGTGCCAAACACTATTTGATCAACAAGAAGAAGATCTAAATGTTCACATTAATTGCAGCTAGAGATGGAAAGAACATTTGCTATTATTGATTTTCTGCTAGAAAAATGAGTTTCTTGGCATTTGGGAAATCTGGTTGGGTAAAGCATCACAAGGCAACAATCTTGTGCTTTTTTAACTTGGTATATGACTATCCTGAAGTATTTTGAGAAATTGTTCTCTGCAAAAGTGTATGGCAGTTTGTGCTTTCAAAATCACATGGTTTCTTTGTGCAAAAAGCCCAGTTTTGTGCAACTCTTCCACTATATCCAGATAACTATATTTTTTTGTGTGCAAAATCAGTGGCTTTTGTGTAATAAACATGACTTTTGAAAAAAAATCAGGTAGTTTTCTGGAAACCATATTTCTTACACAAAAGCACATATTTTATGCAAGATATACTTCCTTCCAGATAACCAGAGTTTTCTGTGCAGAATTGCTGTATCCTACTCAAAGTGCAACAATTTTGCAGGGAAAAAAAGCCTGTGAAAACTTTTGCTGGAAAATTGTGGTTTTGGACAAAAAAAAAAAAAATTGTGTGCAAATCTCACTCCAGAAACACCCTTTTTTTTTTTTTTTGTACAAAATTGATGGGTTTTGCAGAAGAAAACCCCAAGATTCCTGCACGGAAAAATGTGTGGCTTTCTGGAAATGTGGCTCGGGACCATCATTGTCAGGATGATGATGGAGGTGTGTCATCATATTTACATGTGACCCCCCGCAAATCTGCTTCTTCAGATAGGCATCTCGCAGCTAAAGGGTTTCTGAGGTTGAGATGCTGTGAAATGACATCCTCAGCACTCTTGCAATTGGAGGTCTGTGAAGAACAGGCAGCAGGGGAGACCCCTTGGAGTTCTGTTGTATCTGCTTCTCTCAATTTGCCATGCAACCAGGATAGTGCTGGAGACATAATTTCTGAGCAGCCTCATCTACAGCACTTTGGAAACCAATTGGTTGGAGCACTGTCAGGCTGAAAAAAAGAGATTTTGAGGGGTCATACTTGGTTTTAAGTAACTATAAATAGGATTCTTAAAAGTTAAGAGATTGTAAATCCAGTTTATGATCGTGTAACTACTGGACAAGATGCCAGCCAATGGCTGGAATTCTCTCAGGCAGTTATAAATGTGTAACCCAGAATTATGCTTTCACAACTGGCTGATATTCACAATCCCTTTGTATTCCCTAGTTTAGAGAATACACAGAGACTGTGAAAGTCCCCAGTCCTCACTTATGGGGCAGCAGCCATTATGATCAATGGGGGTCTGTTCCCATTTCAATCAGGAAGCACATGACTGATGTCCCCATTCTCCTTCTGTATGAGAGGGATTGCAACAGGGACCCTGGTTCTGCCTGTTCTGCATCTTTCCATAGGATAATATCCCCAAACATTTTTAGATGTTGGAAAATCAGGGGAAAACTGTGCTTATATAATTGTTTCATCTTCCATCAGGGAGAAACTGGCATGTGAAAATGGACAGTTCAGTATTTACATAACCTAACTACAGCTCACTCTATATAAGAGTAATCAGAGAGAAGTCAGTAGAATAAGAGAAATGTAGCTCCCATCCTCCAGAAGAGTCAAAGCATAACCCACCCAAAGAAAAGATAGATAGGCCAATGGAATATGGGAGCTCTAAGTTTTCACTCGCCTAAAGGGACATGATTATCAAATCCCCCACCTTATTCGATTCCATATAGGGTCTTGTTTCTTCCTCCTTTCCCTTCTCCAATTGTACCCAAAACCCAGCTATTCATTTGTTTCTCACTTGGCCACTTCCTAGGTTTCCAGTGCCTTCTCATATTCACTGTTCAAGACAGCAATAAGACAACAAGCGGAATAGTTTGCTTACTCTGTCACGTGATGCGTTTCCTCTAGTTGTAATCCTTTTTATCTGTTGGCCTTCCTGTTTTACTGTATTTGCCAGTGGAAGAACCATCTGCTGTAATGGAGTTGGATATTCTAAACCTGAATATCTTGTTAAAGCATAGGCTTAACTTCACATTAATAGGCAATCTGGTGGGTTAAATGATATTGTTAGAAAAAAATATTGAATCAATAAATTAATGATTTAATCATCTAGTTATTTCCAAGGCCTGATATGAGTCTAAATAAAAAAGTGAAATCAGTATTCTTTTATACATGTTATCAGCTTAGTGGTCAGCTCATGATCTTTTACACTGCTTTCGTTCCTAAATCTTCTATGTCTGTGTTGGGAGGTGGTCTAGATCAGGGGTGGGAGGCTAGGGGCTTGCAATACCTCCCGGAGACGCTGGGAGTGCTGCACCTCCCAAGCACGCACCTCCCCATCCAAAAAAAAAAAAAAAAAAAAAAATTGCCTTCAAATGTTGCTCAGCATCCTCTAGGATCCATGGGGAGCCTGTTTGCCATGTCTTAGGTCCCCCAGAACATTTGAGGTTCAGGAGAGGCCGTTTTTTAAAAAGAGGAAGTGACCAGAAGTCACTTCTTGTTTCAAAAAGTCCTTTCCTGGGCCTAAAATGGCTGGGGGGGGGGAATGTGGCAAAATGCCCCCCCATACCTCCTAGAGGGCATTGGGGACAAAAGATATTGTTGACCCCTGGAGCCCCTGAGGGCTGCAGGAATGGCCATGGGGACCACATGCAGCTCACAGGTGGCACTTTGCCCACCTCCACAAACACAATCACTACAAGATGTGCTCAGATTTTTGGACTTTGGACTTCCTGCATCCCCTAATTTTTGTACCATCTGACCTAATTAAGAATTTGTGAAAGCTTGGAGGCTTGCATACTTCTGTAGCATATTGGCTGGTTTTAATGAATGCCCAAAACTCATTTTTTAGTTCTTTTGGTTCATATCTATGTTCTCTCAGACGCACATGCTTGAGTTCTGTTTGTGTACAGAATTATATTTGCTCTCAAATAGGTCAAGTAAATTAATTGGCACTCCAAGAGAGTGTACATTCTTTGATCTTTGAGTTGATATTTTTCTTTTTAAACATGAGTGTTGGCCAAGAAATGCAGGGAAAGATGATAACACTGCAAGATCAAAAACCTATTTGACTTATCAGACTGCGGTTCGTCTTTCAAAAAAGCCTTCTTTCTATGTGATCTCTAAAGTTAATGAAGATAGAACCGGAAGTTTACATAATATATATCCTATCTGATACTTTTAGACACAGATTCTTGTCCTTTTCAGATAGGTATCTCAGAGATTTTATTTCCTTTGGTTGCATGTTGGTTGTTAATAGTTTCAGATGTCACAGCCTGCATGTTATGTGCTTGATTAACAGTAGCTTCAGGCACATTCGGTACTATTTAAATGAAAGTATAGACATTTAACAACTTGTCTGTAATTTTTATTATTATTTCAAGGTAACTAAAATCACAGTGCCAAAGTTAGTAAGGCATTTCCTACTCTGTTGTTAAAATGGCATCTTGGTAGGTTCTTGGAGGAGAATAATCTTCTCTTTCCACTAAAATTTAAAAAAATGTGAAAAGAGCTCTGAATTACCCATATTTCCTGATATACCCTTTTAAAAAAAGATTTAAAAAAATGATGTGGACAAAGTCTGTGCTTGTTTTAGGCTGATTTTTTTGTTGCTATTATGAGTCAAGTCCACTTGTAGGATGTAGTTGCTTTAAGACAGAGGAAGATATTCCTATGTTCTCCTTGTATATCCTACCCGCTTTGAATGTTGGATATCTATGATCTATCCTTATTCCATGACACCATGGTCAAAATTCTGTATCAACTACCTTGTATACTGAACTAAATAGCCTCTTTTGGCCCAACTCCTCCTCCCCAGTCCTCATGGAAGCATTACTTGCCAATTGCTGGCAGAATGGACCTCCTTCTCCCCATGCAGCTGACACCCAGTAAAGAAAGTATGCATGGGAGGGGGCTACAATCTTGGCAATAGTGTCAAAAATGTAATTAAGTAGCAATTGTGAATACAGAACAGTTACCTAGATTTGCTCGTTTGTAATGGTTTTGTATTCGTAACCACAGCTTAGGCCGTTTCCGCATGGCATCGCTGTCCTGCGATGGGGATGCGTTGGCAGCGGGTTCATGAGTCGTGCTTTCGCACAACGTTGTTGCGGTCCCACTGCCAGTGTGTCATAACCTGTTGTGATTGCAAGATATTCCATTAATGGAAAAAAATCTGTTAATGGCTCACGATTGCATGATGCTCCCATTGCTGGCAGCCATGGGGAATGGGTGGAAGCGTGATCTAGGTGCTTGCTTCCCTAGTGCAGCACGGGAAAGAAGCTGGCTGCAATGTAGAAGGAAGGTGCACGTTGCTCACGCTCCCATTCACAGGCAGCCGGCCGGGTGCAGAGGGGGAACGTTGGGGACATGCTCCCACCCTGGCAAAGGTGCTTTTGGGATGACTCTGGGACCACAATGGAAAAGAGTAAAGTGCGGAAATGGCCTTAGTCGTCATTTTGACTCTACTGCCACAGTCATAACTCCCCTTCCACTTGCTTTACCAAGCATCAGCTGTGTGGGGAGAATAAGGTCCCTTCTGATGGTGACTGGAGCAAGGGTGAATGATGTTTCTTGAGTGAATGATGTTAAGTACATTTAACTAAGTAGCTGATACAGAATTTCGGCCTATATAGCTATGATTCTAAATTCAAATTTGCATTAACCACAGTTTAAAATGGAAGAGATATTTTTACCCAGGCTCCTAGGTGTCCAAATTAAAGTTTAGAGCTTCTGGGCTGCTTTACTTTAAGTCCTTTTGGCCTCATACATATACTTCCAACACTAGGGCATACACAGATTCCAGGATACAGAGGGCATCTTTCCAGCCCTAGGATCCATCACCAGCTGCAAGAATACAACTGAAGGTGAGCAGAAAATTTGAAAAAAACAAACAAACCTCCATTCTAGTTAGAGGGATCCACCTCAGCAAGGTGTGTTCCCCATTATTTTAGAGAATAACTGTGCACCCTAAAAATGCAGGAGGGAATTGACTGTAAAAAAAACCTGGAAATGAGAAGTTTCAGGGAAGCTGCCAAGTTGTCCTTGCACCCCCCCCCCCGCCAATTCCTACCTCTGGTGTTATAGTATTTGAAGAAAGGGGAGCAGCTTTAGCCATGGCTTGTTAATTCATACATCATTGAAACTCATTGTTTAGTGCATTGTTTAGCCATTTTAGGGCAGTGTAGAGAAAACAGGAAGCAATGAGAAATATATGTTCTGTGGTCTCTGCCAGCTCCTCCTACTATGGGATGGGAGTTATGTAGCCCTCCAGAAGTTGTTGCACTGAAATTGTCTGCTTTTCTCACCACTGGGAAAAACTGCTGAGGGCTGAAGACCAACAACATCTGCAAGGTCTCATGATTCTCATCCTTGCCCTATTATAAACCTTCCTCCCCGAGTTGGTTTTTCCCTTTTCAATGCTTTTTCTGTGTAATATTTACTGTCCTACACAATGGTTATTTGAACCCCAGTGTCCCATATTCAGATCCAAAACTTACAGGTGGACAAAACACAGTTCTTCAGAAGTTGTTAGAATGCAACTCCCAGCACCCCTGTGCAGAGTAGCCAATGTTGAACAATGCTGGGAGATGCAGTCCAACATCTGGAGGGCCAGATTCCCATCCCACCCCTACTGTAGTCCCTCTCCCCTGAAATGGCATTTTCTTTTTCATGAATTTCTGTGTATAATATTTAGTAGTCTACAAAATGAGTATTCTCCCACGTTTAAATTCTGCATTTTAGCCACTGACAGCTAGTTGTTTAGACAGAAGGAGGCAGAAGTGAGATCTACTTGTCAGTTTGCTTACACTCAGGCAAGGAAACAGATGTAGTTACTGCTTGCTTTTTATATATGTAATACTCAAACCTGGTTAATACAAACCAGAACTTGAAGCATGGCTTCATCACCTGTACTGTGACCAATCCTTAGTTAGAGCATGGGCACTCAGGCCATTTTGGCATGATGTTGTAATCCCACCACAGCAACAGGTGGCTCCTGGTCCAGGAGTCATGCTATCACATGACATCACCGCTATTCAGCTGCTATCCTGTTCCCAAGCATTGCAAATCAGCCCTATTTCATTTCCGGAAAAAATCCATTAACAGCCTCCTTTAGTGCTACAATCCCGTCAGCTGGGTCAGTGCGGTTCTGCAATAGCGCTTGATAGTGCTTCCCGTTATCACGGATCCAGGAATGGGCAGGATGTGGGCGTGCCCAGCTTGTCCCTTCCTCATCTATTCCAATGGCATGGCAAGTTTGGAATCTACCACCTCTCCATGTTTGTTTTAAATTTCTCCTATGAATTAATTTTTTAAATTTTTTAATACATTTGTTAGTGTTATAGCACAAAAATGCAATAGTGCACCAGTGTGTCATGACGTTGCAATGTGGCTGAGCTAGTATGGCTTATAAAAAAAAATAAATCCTGACCAATCAGGAGGTGTGGGGCAGGGAAAAGGCAGGAAAAGGGACTGGCCAATGACGCTTGTATTGTAGAGGGAACACCAGTGGCAATAATGCTACTCATCTGTTTAAGGTGAAAGAGTGTAGAAGAGAGCATTCCTAACCTGACACCATCATGGAAATGGTAATACTGGGATTGTAATGGAACAACCCGCTATTGAGGTACGATGTGGAAAGGGCCTCAGAAGTAGCTCTGAACTAAGCTGAAGTGTTTTGCCTGAGCAGCTCATTTTTCATTCACAAGAGGATTTGGCACCAGCAGTACCTGGTGAGAGTTAGAGTGGTAAGACTGATTGGAAGGAAACCTTTGACCAAGTGGCAAGCTTGCATCTCTGAGATCTCCTTGAGGCTATACTTCCAAATGAAAAGGATGAATAAAAATAGATTAGCAATGATATGGTATGTGTATGGTTATCAAGTATGGATTAGTCCAGTCTATGTGTTCTGAGCCCCCATATTACTCTGTCGGCTCCTGGGACCAGCATGTGTCCCTCAGCTTTGCATGTTCTGCGTGCAAGTGCCAGCTGAGCACTATGCTTCTTACATCAGTGCTTCACTTCCTTTCTTCTCATTCAGCCAGAATGTGTTTCAATATTCCTTCACTATTGCCAAGACAAGCATTTAAACATCTGGTAATCATCCCACCATCGTTTTTACTGCTGAGATGCTACATTCATCTTCAGGACTGATCCCATGGAGATTCCTTAGGTTCTGTAATTTATTTTTTTAAAAAATTGTGTAAGAATTCCTTGTTATGTGATATTAACTGTGAATTACCCCAGGCTGTTAATCCATTCAATTCCATGAATAGAATAGCCTTTCTCTGTCACATCTCTGATCTTTTTTTGAGTGGGTGGGATCAGAAATTATCCTAATCTCAATTTGTCAGCGTTACCACTTACCCATCATTATCATTCCTTCCAAAAATAAAACAAAATAACATTCCTCTCCTTCACTGGTTCAGGGATTGAGGAGTATTTGATCTTCTGGATATTGTTAGATTGCAACTCCCAGAACCATGGCATATGCTGACTATGGCTGCTGGGGGATGCTGTCAAACAACATCTGCAGTGGATTCCTACAGATATAGGGAACTTGGCTTTCCAGGGCTTCAACATTAAGGGCAAGAAGAGAGCTGTTTCAAACATTGCAACTGCAGAGGTAGAGAAAGGGTGGCCTAAACTCATTTTTGTGGGCCTCCAAGCGTCTGAAGCTTCTCCACTGCCCTCAGGGCCATTGCCAAAAAATTGGTGGTACAATCACATATTGATGTGGCTTGTTGCCCATTTGGCGCATATGTACCAAAACCATATATGACAGAAACATTCTAATCAAGCAAGGCATCACAACTAGCAACAGATTTTCAGTGATCCTCACATAAGTTATGCAATCTTTAAATCTCACCTAAGTTGTATGCTCACGGGGGAGATGTATTACCAGCCACTCATTCATTCATTCATTCATTCATTCATTCATTCATTCATTCATTCATTCATTGTGACACCTTTGCCATAGACTCATTGTTGCCATAGACCCTCACCCTCTGTTTCATCATTCCAAGGAGAATGAGACAGGCAGAAGACTAGGTAACAACTTTTGTGTGCATTGTGGTGAGATGCCACATGCCATAGCTATACTACTAAGGCACTGAAGCTCTGCTGACATGCATGTTAGGGATGATAATTCTACATTTTTCCTGTCCTGATGGGCATTGCAAAAAATCCATCTATTTTTCTTCTCACACTGTTGGAAGGGGGTAGGAAAATTATTTTTCCTGAGATGAGAGGAAGCTGCATAGCTTTTTCTGGAAACTGCACAGCTTTGATTGAAAAGCACTCAGCCTTTTAAGCTAACATATATTCGTTACTGGTTTTCCATAACTTTCCCTCCCTTCTCCCTCACAGTCCCAAAATTGCACAGAAATCGTCAGCTGTGAAAAGAGTTAACTATTGTCACACCAGCTGGGTACTGAGGGAAGGAGGAGGGTTGCCAGAAGGTTGACAGCTCTTGTTTGAGAGCTGCAGACTCTAGCCAGGATTTCTGTGAAAGACTGGTGGCAGGAGGTTGTGGAAGGGGAGAAGTTGTGGATGTTTGGCAGCTAATGATCTAGAATCATAGGCCATTTCCATACCGGGCTTCTGAAATGGTGCAGAGCGACCTCTCACGGAGGTCTTCTACGCCCTAGAGTGGACTGGCGTGGACTACTTTTTGTAGTTCCACACCAGAATCCACTCAGGAGCGGCCGGAACTAGCCGTGCTGCGCGTTTTTTAAAAACCTCTTTTTCGAAGTTTTTAAAAAGCAGGGAGCGCGCAGCCCTGTGCCGCTCCGTCGCCTGGCTCCGAAGCGGATTTGCGGGCGCGCGCAAGTGTGTGCCTGCAGATCTGCTGGGGGTGGGCTTCCGACTGGCGAGCTTCTCCGGTTGGCAGAGAGCCTCCACCAACTGGAAGCTGCCATTTGGGACGCCGGAGGACGGCGGAGCAGCGAGCTCGCGCTGCTCTGCGTAGCGACGGACTTACCCGGCTGCCGGTAAGCTCCGTTTTTGGGCGTTTTCGCCCGTTCCCCCCCCCACATGTGGAAAGGGCCATAGAATCATAGAATCATAGAAATGTAGAGTTCGAAGAGACCACACGGGCCATCCAGTCCAACCCCCTGCCATGCAGGAACACCCTCAAAGCACTCCTGACAGATGGCCATCCAGCCTCTGCTTAAAAACCTCCAAGGAAGGAGACTCCACCACACTCCGAGGCAGCATATTCCACTGCCGGACAGCCCTGACCGTCAGAAGTTCTTCCTGAGGTTCAGGTGGAATCTCCTTTCCTGCAGCTTGAATCCATTACTCCTTGTCCTGGTCTCTGAAGCAGCAGAAAACAAGCCCACTCTCTCCTCTACATGGCATCCCTTCAAATATTTAAACATGGCTATCATGTCCCCTCTTAACCTTCTCTTTTGCAGACTAAACATACCCAGCTCTCTAAGTCTGTCCTCATAGGGCATGGCTTCCAGGCCCCTCACCATTTTGGTCACCCTCCTCTGGACCTGCTCCAGCTTGACCATGTCCTTCTTGAATTGGGGTGCCCAGAACTGGACACAGTATTCAAGATGAGGTCTAACCAAAGCAGAGTAGAGTGGTACCAGTACCTCCCTCGATCTAGACGCCATACTCCTATTGATGCAGCCGAGAATTGCATTGGCTTTCTTGGCTGCCGCATCACACTGCTGACTCATGTTCAGCTTGTGGTCTATTAAGACTCCTAGATCCCTTTCACACTGCTATCCAGCCACGTGTCCCCCATCCTATATTTCTATATTCCATTTTTTCTACCCAAGTGTAGAACCTTACACTTCTCTCCGTTGAATTTCATTTTGTTAGCTTTGGCCCAGCTCTCCAATCTATCCAGGTCATTTTGAATTTTGATCCTGTCCTCTGGCGTATTAGCAACCCTTCCCAATTTGGTGTCATCTGCAAATTTGATGAGCATGCCCTCTATTCCTTCATCCAAGTCGTTGATAAAAATATTGAACAGCACTGGGCCCAGGACAGAACCCTGTGGCACCCCGCTAGTCACTTCTCTCCAGAATGAAAAGCAGCCATTCGTGATCACCCTTTGGGTTTGATCGGTCAACCAAAGGGTGATCACGAATGGCTGCTTTCTAGTTTGTTTTCCCTGAAACTTCTAGTTTGTTTTCCCTGAAACTTCATTCCCTCCAAGCCTCAATCCTGACTAGATGCTGTGAAAAAATATATTTCAGCTTGGGTTTTCAGAGCCTCTAGTGAAGATTTCTGTGAAAGATGGGACCTCTGGGTAGCTTGTGCTGCTGGTGGGGGGTGGTGGTTGAGGGAGTGGATCATCACAAACTCCTCCTGGGTTGAGATGCACAGCGGCCAGCTATCTAGCTTGGGGGAGAAACAAAAAGGACCCTTGAGCCAGAGAGCTCCTCAAGCTGGGAGGAGTTTGTGATATCCAATCTCTCAACCCGTCCCCCCACTCCCCGGCAGCTTGGGCTCCTTGGAAGTCTGAATGGTTTTTCAGGGACCTCTTGAAACTCCTTTTCAGCAGGTTCAGCTCCTGTGGAGCTGCACTGACTCTTGGATAAGTTGACCCGGGTTTTTAAACTTGACTTTTTTATTTAATTTTTTCGACTTATAGTTGAGTATATACAATAGTTCTTAGAATATTTAGTGAAGTTAAATAATTAATTTAGTTAAATTCTTGGTTCTGAGAAAGCTTAGTTCTTAAAATTCTGACTTTGAGTCTTAAAGTATTCAAACATGTTTCTGGTCCTGAATTGAGGTTGCCAGCTCTTTGGTTTTTGACAGGCTGTTTTTAATAGTGGTACAGTAAACAAGTTACAATGCTGTCTTCTCCATTCTGGGACTAGCTCCACCTATTGAATTTGGTTTGTAGTTTCATTTTGTCCATTTTTTTAAAATACAAGTTTATCAAAATGTGGAAATTTCTTTAGGTCCAGGATAGAAAGAATTTCTTTTCTTTTTTTTTCCAGTTGATTTCTGGGAGAACATTAGCAATCTCTTGGGCATGGCTCTGGAACATGTGGGAGCTAGACAGGGGTAGTGTGTCCCTGTTGCTTCCACTGGACCTCTCAGCAGCTTTTGATACTATTGACCATGGTGTTTTCTGAGTTGTCTTGCTGGGATGAGATTTGGGCTCACTGTTTTACAGTGGCTCCGTTCCTTCCTTTAGGGCGAACCCAGAAGGTGGTTCTGGGAGACTGCTGGAAGAATTCCAGCATTCTCTCTCCCACGCATCTTTTCAGAGCAAATGGGCTTTGTTTCTCTTTTGCATACCAAAGACTCACCATTTGCCTTTTAGTAATTTAAATGCATGATCATAAATATCTTTGGTGTTCAGATAATTAGATCATGTTACCCAGGATTGTTGCTTGGATCGTCAGCCTTATAAAAAAGAGTCCCTACTCAGATCTCTCTCTTCTCCTCCATTTTTGTTTCCTCTTTCTCCTCTTTGACCATGCTTCGCTTATGCATCAAGAAGATAGTGAGTTAAGAACGAAGCTGCTGCTGATCTGTTCATTAGCTAGTTATGATGTAGGTTCCCCAATGCATATGTAAGTGTAGAAGTCATTAGTAAACTTTTCTAAGTTTGTAATCTGAAACTGCCTGCTTTATTTTTGTCAGTTTAGTCAGTTTCAGATCAGAAAAGCCACACAGAAATTTGGGCATGCTTTTTCTGCTACTCTTCTAAAGAAGGTTGATTCCTTGCAGTTTTAGCCTTCATAGAATTTCCCAATAGAGCTAACACCCTGGGAAACTCTAATTCCCAACAGAGACTCCTGTCTGATCTCTTGGCTGTTGGCTGGTGGGGTTCTGCAGGGCTCAATTCTGTGCGCCATGCTATTTAACATATACATGGAACTGCTGGGAGAGGTTGTTTGGAATTTTGGGGTTTGGTGCCCCCAGTATGCAGATTCACCCAACTCTGTTACTCTTTTCCACTATAAGCCAAGGAAGCTGCTTTGGTCCTAAACTGCTGCCTGTCATCAGTAATGAACTGAATGAGGGCTGATCCAGACAAGACAGAGGTACTCCTGGGCAGTTGAAAGGCAGACCAAAGAACAGGAATTTAGCCTGTGCTGGATGGGGTTACACTGCCCCTAAAGATGCAGGACACAGCTTGTGTGTGCTCTTGGATTCAGCTCTGAGCCTGGAAGCTCAGGTTTCAGTACTGCATTTTATAGTTAAAGCTCATGTGCCAGCTGCGCACATTCCTTGAGATGTCAGATCTGGCCATGGTGACACTAGCCTTAGTTACATCCTGGTTGGATTGCTGTAACATGCTGTATGTGGGACTGCCTTTGAAGTGTGTTCAGAAACTTTCGTCCAAAGAGCTGCTGCCAGGTTGCTAAATGGGGCAGGATACAGGGAACACACAACTTCCTTGCTAAAACAGCTTCGCTAGCTACTGGTCAGTTTATAGGCACAATTCAAAGTGCTGGTTTTGATCTATAAAGCATTATATATTTCAGGTCCCAATTATTTGAAGGACAGTATTCTTCCTTATAAGCCGGCCCATGCTTTGAGATCTGCTGGGGAAGCACTTCTCAGTGCCCCAGCACCCTCACATGTACATTTAGTGGGAATAAGAGCTGCTGCCAGGCTCTGGAACTCTCTTCTCAGAGAAGTTAGACCGGCACCCTCCCTACTTTCTTTTTGCAGACAAGTAAAGACATTTCTCTTTCGACAAGCATTTGATGATTTACTATATAAGGCTTGTCCTACCAAATAATGTGCTGGATATTGCTAATTTTTGACCTGGCGCGTGTGTGTGCATTTTAGCTTTATATATACTTTAATTTGGTTTTAATTTTTTGACTGTTTAATCTCATTTTAACTTTTGTGTCCTGTCGATTTTTAATGCTTTTTTTAAAATTTATTGTAATCCAGTTTGAGTCCAGAACTGGGAAAAAGAGAAAACTGAAATAAATATGACAGCAACGGTAACATGAAATTGATATATTCATCTATCATCTATTCACTGTGGCAAGAAATTGAGCGACGGGTGGGATCAAAGGATGATTAAGCATGAGCTTGACTGGTTCAAACTGGAAGATATTGGCAACCTTTCTAGAAGTCTTGGATGAGCAAACGGTGATTCCTATCCCTTCCCTTCCAGTTTTACAAACAAAAGATAGAAAGAGTCAGGGAAAAGGGAGGGTGCTTCAAAAATGATCTCTGAAGACTATTTTTAAAGCATCCCCCTTTTGCCTGGGTGCCTGTATTTTCGGCTGGTCTCATGATCAAATCAGATATCCCAGAACTACTTGATCCCTCCCAAATTGCTGTGGAGGTAACTTGGGTTCCTACAGAAGGCCTGTTTTTCTAAGAAGATAATTTCCTGTTTTTACCCTCAGGAGAAGCAAGAAGGTATAAATTGGCTATGACCCTACAATCCCACTGTAGAGGAATTTCCTAGTGAATGTGAGTTGACTGGCAGATATCCTGATTTTCAGTACTTTGTTTATCTTCAGACCAAAGGGTTTGGAATGAATTTCACCATAAATGCTGCCAAAAACATTACTGTGTAGGAAGTGTGTTGTATTTGGTCCTATGGGTAGATTTGTGCCCAACTGGGGCTTCATTTTTAAAAACTTGTTCTCTTCCTTCCTCTTGTTTCTGGAAAATCTGGAAGACCGAAATGTTCTCCTAAACTGGTTGAAAACTATCCTTTCTCAACACCCTTGTCTTCCCTTCTGCAAGTAAGCAGATGTTATAATTTAATGTATGGTTCAAGATCCTAATGGTTTTAGGCTTCAGATAACACTGGATGCTATAACATACCTAAATCATAATTGCGTCTACCTTTTGAATATGTGCCTTTAAAGCCTCAGTAGATATTAGGATATTGGCAACCACTGCTACAATTCTCTATTGTACATCCCCTTGCTAGTGTGTAATATTTGCAAAGTGAGATGTTTTGCACTTAGCTGTAAGTTTCAGGATATAGGGAAGCATCAAATGCTTCAACGTTACTGAGGTATGCCAGTTGGCATAGGCTGTCGTGCATGTTTAGATCTTCTCTTCAGTGGGTTTTTTTTTTAAAAAAAATGAAATCTTGTTATGCTGTTCATGCATTTCTTTAGCACTTCCAAATGCATTGTATTTGATATGGGATTTTCTTTGAAAGGTGTCCTGGGAACTTCAATTAGTCCAATGTGCCAAAAGCAGAGTTTTAACTGGAAAAAAGTGTACAAAGTTGATAATTCTGTGAGGACTCTTGTTCCATGAGGAAGAAATGGTAAAGTAAAGTTTTGGTTGACAAAGCAGTTTCTTTCTTTTCCAAACTCTTGCTTATACTGTCTGTGCTAGAAAAGCTTGCATTTCCACAAATGGACTGACACCCTGGATATTTTTTTTTAATGGGTAAATATCCTTTAATATACGTGGACCTCTCTGTATATCAGATGCACCTATTGGGAAGTTCTTTTTCTCTGATGTAACTGTGTGAGTAGATGGCAGTGTTGTGCAGACTGGGCTAAACATAGGCCATTCCCGCATGATGGGGCTGTTCTGCTGTGGGGCAGGACACAGGACACATGGCAGCAGTCTGCAGGTCGTGCTTCTGCTTGACGTCATCGTGGTCCCACTGCCATCTTGTCCCCGTGCATTGAGCTTTTGGGGTATTTGTCAAACAGAAAAAAATCCAGTTGCACCACTGCTGGTGTGATGCTCGTGTTGCTGTTGCCTATGTGGAAGGGCAGGAAGTGCAGTGGCGGCACTTCCTTCTCCAGAGCAGCAATGGAAACTGCCTGGCAGTGCTGTGAAAGGAAGAGGCGTGGCCTCCTTCTGCAGGAACTTCTAAATATGATGGAGGGACAGCAAGCAGATTTAAGAGAAGGCTTGTGACTGGAGGTTGCTGAATGTTAGAACAAACTGTTGGGGGACTTATTGCAAAGGTGGAGGGAAATGTGGGGCTAATGCTGAAATGATGGCTAGTGAAAACTGTTTGGACAAACAAATTCATGTTAATTTAGTGGAAGAATTTGTCTGTAAAACAGGGGTGAAAAGGGCACATGCAGTACTGGATTGAAAAATGGGAAGCATTGTGCAAAGGGGGAGAAGGGGGAGGCTGGTCTTGTATTGCTTTCCTGGGAATTTGTATTGATGGAAAACAAACTCATGAGATTTTAAAGAAAAGATTGAACTCTAAGAATGAGGAAGGTGAGAGTAGGTTGAAAAAGGAAGGTTCTCTGTCTCAGAAGTAATTCTTTTAAAGCAGAACATTTGAAGGGGATGGAAAGACGAACAAAGCATGAACAAGAGAACTTGTGGAGATTGGGTGGAGGAAGGTCATGGTGAGGATGAAGGAAGAAGAAAACAAAAGTTAAATGTAAAATGAAACAGAAGAAATAATGTCTAGATGAAATGAGATTATGAAGTTAAGAGTTTTGGTTACAGATGTGGGACAATGGAAATGGGATGTGGGCATGATTTAATGGGATGCTACTAGTCATGATGTAATAATGAGGTAGTATGATGTGATGGCTTAGATGTTTCCTAGAATTATAGAAAGATATAGATTGATACCTTAATGCTGGATATGTGAACCCTGAAAATAAGGAAAATTTATTTGGCTGTGGGGAAATAATGTAAGAGGGAATGGAAAGTAGAGAGCTGTTTGTTTTTTATTTAGAGAGGCTTGAAATAATTTGAATGTTATATACCATTGAAAAGAAGAATGACAGTAATGTTTCTTTTCCTTTCCTTTTCCTTTTTTTTATATGTATTTGTAGAATTTTAGTATATCTGAAAACTTTCAAAACAGAATGTTAACCTGCAAAAAAGTAAGGCCATTTCTGCACTAGCCTGTTATAGTGCTATTATTCCACTTTCAACATCCTAGGAATCCTGGGATTGCAGTTTAGGGAGGGGCCTTAAACTCCAGGATTCCATAGGATGTTGAAAGTCGAATAACAGCACTATAATAGGCTAGTGCAGAAATGGCCTAACTCTTTATGTTGCAAGGGATTGGTTACTTATAGTGGAAAACAGAATTGAAAAGAGAATATCATAAAATTTGAAAAATGTGTCAAAATTCCTCTTAAAATGATTTTGGAAAGTAACTTTTAAAATAACTAAAAAGCATTACTTCTACTTGTGTTGCTTTTAAAATATGACTTCATTTCACCCTCAGTCCCCTTCCCCAAAAATAACTGATTACAAGTATAAGGCTTTTTAATTTCCAAGCATTAACAAGGTGGAAGTTTAGGAAAAGTTCTTTGGTACATTTAGCATGAGGTGGCTTGGTAGAACCCTGTACTGACATTTTACTTGGTAACATGCAAAGGCTTCAGCCTGTGGTTAGGCTATTGCAATACTCCTTTGCTGTACAGTTGTGACTCCGAAATTGCATGGTTTCAACTCAGGAATGGTACATACTGAATGAGCACTTCCAATCTTTGAAGAATCCCGTATGTAGAAGCAGCAATAATCTTTAGAATCTTGTTATACCTTTAATATTTACTGTATAGTTACCATAGGCCCTTTCCAGACGTGGGGGCGGAAACGACAGAACACGCTATTCACTGGATTTTAACTTTGTCCGGGCGAGTCCGTTGCAATGAGGAGGAGTGCGAGCTCATCGCTCCGCACTCCTCCGGCGTCCTAAATGGCGGAGTACGGTTGGTGGAGGCTCTCCACCAACCGGAGAAGCTTGCCAGCTGGAAGCCCACCCCCGGCAGATCTGCAGGCACGCACTTGCGCGCACCTGCAAATCTGCTCCGGAGCCGGGCGATGGAACGGCACGGGGTTGCGCGCTCCGTGCTTTTTAAAAACCTCTAAAAAGAGGTTTTTAAAAAACACGCCATGTGACCACTTCCGGTCGCTCCGGAGTGGACTGAGGTATGGAGCTACAGAAGGTAGTCCGCCCCAGTCCACTCTACGGTGTAGAAGACCTCCGTTGGAGATCACTCTGCACCGTTTTAATAGCCCGGTGCGGAAAAGGCCATGGTTTGACTGCAGTATAATTTTTTGGCAAACTGAATTGACCAAACTGTGAGTGCAATGATACGAAGCAGCCATACACTCAGCGACTTAACGGTGGGTATTTTTTGTCATGCTGTCCAATTACTTAGCTCCACAATACACATGGTTATGTAGAGGAAGTTTGCCAGTAATGACCAGTGATGATTTTTTCATGTTTATCTCATGCAGCACATAATTACATACATTATAATAACCATAACAACTGAGTGCACATATATAATATGCAGCACTGAAGGTTTATGCAGTGTTTGGGCAGAAGTTAAACTCAAATTACAGAGTTGTGAAGTCTGTCTTGTTTTCAAGCATGCACAGTGGCTACACCCTATGTGAAGCTTTCTGCAGATGGGACAGTCTGAAAACTAGAAGTGGTTCAACAGCTGTTAAGGTAATTGGGTTATAAATGGGCATTTATGTCATCATTGAATATATGCACCATTAATGAGGAAAGTAGATGCAAGTAGCTTTTGTGACATACTTGGAAATCTTATGTTTGTGCCAGTTCAGGTTCAGGTATCTTTCACAGTCTCCAGACAGCCCATTTTCCCTCTTGTATTGCTACAAAATTAAGGATAAAAGTGGCCCATTATGATGGTTATGAGTGTAATATGAGGTAGCAGTCTTGTTATCCTTCTAGAGATTTATCCAAGCAAGAGCTTAAGATCTGAAAATTCAGTTCAGAAGGAATCACTCATTTCTATTACTTCTTAACTCATCACCATAAGAAGGAAGCAGGTTTATGCTGTGCATGTTAAACAGGAGTGGTACGCAGGAAAGGAGCTCAATCAATGTTGCTACCTGCATTTTTCTGAAGGCTGTACAAGTGTTCCAAAAAGTGCTCATATGTGAGTTACACTGTGATCAAAGAAACAAGAGCCAAAGCTCAAGATTCTCTGTTTTTTTTTTAACTTTCCAGCCCTGCATTTCACAGAAATGGAGAAGCAATAGGGTTTGTTCTCACCATATTGCTTAAATCAATAGTGATTTGAGCCTTGGATTATGACTCTGGAGATCAGGGTTCAAATCTCCCGCCCAGCCATGGAAACCCACTGGATGACATTGGTCAAGTCACACTTTTTGAGCATCAGAAGGCAAATCTTGGTAAGAAGATCCCATGATTGATTTGCCCTTGGGTCACCATAAGTCAGAAATAACTTGAAGGCACACAGTAACAAGCACCAATTTGCTTTCATTCGTACTCTGGTTTGCCAACATGCATCTCTTCATGGTGATGCATCATCTTTTCTTTCCTTCTTTCTTTTGAAATGAAAATATAAACTACTAAGCAAAGGTGTTAGGAAGAGTCTGAGGGACTTCCAGGAAACAGGCACTGCTGACTTACCTCTCATACCTTCACTGTTCTGATATCTCAGCCAGCAAGGCATTCTCTTCTCTATAGGTCACTTACCAGGCATCAGGACACACCCTATATGTGGTCAGCTGACCTCATAATCGAATCACAAGGACCCACCAGTTGTATAAATCCTAACATCTCTGTCAACTCTTCAGTCTTAACCATTTGTCAACTCTTCAGTCTTAACCATTTGTCACTGGAAGAAACTGCTAAAAAAAAACCCCTTGCCTTTCCTCTCCTTGTATGCCTATTAGAAGACCCGACTACCTACTCATCTCAGCCTCTAGCCCCTATTAGATCTTTGCTCTGGCCACCACAGGATCCAGCCAACGGCTGTCGTAAATCTTTGACCTTGGCCAAGACCTGCTAGAAAAGGGATAAAAAAAAATCTTTAAAAAGTCTTTTTAAATAGTGCAGCTTCCAAGACAAAAATTAATGTTGGTCTGTACTTTGTCTACACTTTGTCATTTGATCTACGTGTGTTGTCCAGTTTATGGACAACATTGATGTTTCTTTAGATTTTTCAGTGGGTTAACATGTTTAATTTCCTAAGCTTATACATGCTATCAAAAAAATACTTGCAATCAAATGTTTTTGTTTTTGTTTTACGTTTGGAATCCATGACTCTGAGGGATTAAAACAAAACACTGTCGAGAATTTATGAAGAATTTTGTGACTAACTATAGAGTCTCTCGGATAATGGATCTTTGTTCCCGGACTGCTCAGCTGACAATCACAAACCATATCATTAAAATGAAGAATATCCTTAAAATCTGAAAGGAGAAGATAAATTATAATCCAAATTTTCATTCAGCTGCAAAAATAAAAATTACCACAATCAGTGCAGTAACTTATTAAAGTAGTCTCCATTTGCACGCACACACACACACACACACTGTCAGGACTTTGGGGTTCATGTTTTCCTACAATATGAAAGTAGTGGGGAAAATAAACCCATTGGTGCAATTGGTGTTGCAAGTCATACATTTTTGGACATCAGAAAGGAAGAAGTCCATTCCCATCTACTGTCTTTGCATGATAAACAGCCTGACAAACCCATTTCTCTGTGCTAATCCCTGCTATTTCAAACTCCCATGCTATTGAGGTTTAGTGGCAATTTCTGAAGATTGAGGGAGATGGTAAGAAATGAAGGATTCTCTGCTGCTAAAAGGAAAAAAAAGTTTAATGTTTAAAAATATAAATAATATATGATATATTAATTAAATTAAAACATTAAATTAATTAATGTTTAAAAATATGTAGGTAGGATTCAAAATGCTACCTTTAAAGCCCAACATGGTTTGGATCCAAGTTACCTGCAGGATCGCCTCCTCCCATACAATCCGCCCCATACACTCAGGTCCTCTGGGGGCCATTTATTTAAACCATCCAGGACTAGACTGGCAACAGTCATTCAGAGGACCTTCTCATTGGCCGCCCTTAGACTATGGAATGACCTGCCGGAAGAGATTTGACAGCAAAATATGCTGGCCGAATTTTAAAAAGTACTAAAGACTTATCTCTTCCGGCAGACCTACCCAGTCTAGTTTTAGTTGTGCTTTTAATTGTAATTTAATCATACTTTTAACAGTCTTTTAATTGTACTTTTAACTATATTTTAATTATAGTATATTTGTATTAATTATTCTATGTGTATTTTAACTACAGTTTTTAACCCCATCTGTACCCCATCTCAAGCCTTGGGGAGAGGCAGATAACAAATAAAATTTATTATTATTGTTTATTTATTAAATAAACAATTTATTTAATTTGTTTAATTCAGTTTATTTATTAAATTTATTATTATTTATTATTATTGTTACTGTTGTTGTTATTATTCTGTCAGATATATGACTCAGCCTTTCCCACACTTGGATTCCCAGATTTTGCTGGACCATAGTTGGCATCATTCCTGGCCACTGGCCAGGGAGGTTGGGGTGGGGAATAAGGGTGTAATTTAGTAGCATCTGGGGACCCAGGATTGAGGAGGGCTTGTAGATCAATCCTGCCTTCTGTGACATGTGGTGCTTCTCATATTTTACAGAGAAATATTCTGCTGCCTGGGGTACTTTTATCTAGAAGTCTGGAATCTGGAATTGTCTAAGTGCAAAGCATGTGCTCTGTCGCTGTGTAATCACCTCTTCCAATTAGTGATACTTGGGCTGGAATCCTATATTCGTTTACTGGGGAAAAAGTCTCATTGAACTAATCTGGGTTTATCACATAGGTTTACACTGTAAAATATTTGTCCTAATATTTTTATGAGATGAAATTACACAGTTAACTGTCAGTATAGGAAAGCAACAAGAAAGCAACAACTAGGCCAAGAACTTTAATGTCCCACAAAGTCTGCCCAGTTCAGCTGGCCTGATAGCTGGGTATTAAAAAAAAGAAAGCAAGTTATAGGAGCAAAAATATGACCATGATGATATGTTCCAGGAGACCATTAAACTGCTCATCCTAAAAATTTGTCCTTGCCAGACTTTTCGTATATAGACTTCAATTTCCTTTCTGAGCGGGGAAGCATCTGGTCCTGCTCAACCCAACTATGGTATCCTTCCTCCACATCAGCAGGGCAGGTTTCCAGCTTCAGCTAGTCAATGTCAGCTGCTTGCATCTTGCAAACTTTCTGTTTAAACATGCCAGCAGTGCTAGATGCTAATAGAAGCTATAGAACACCATGTTCTTGAAACCAAGGATGACTAGAGATGTATTCAAATGAGGTAGGATGGAAGAGAAAGGGACTTCTTTGTAATTTCCAGAGCAAACCCTTTATATTTACCAAGCCTAAACAAGGTATGCACTCCAGATGTAGACAGTATGTGCAACTGAATTAAAGAGTAGGTGCACTATAATTTCTTGTGGCCTGTACCATGCACATTTTGTGGCAACCAAAACTGGCCAAGATCCTACATCAAGGGGGCATAATGCAGTGCTTTGCCTGAACAGTTGTGCACCCTCCTCAGCCTGTTAGTTGTTAAGTCCTGGCAGGGGCTGCTGCAGCTGCTTTTTAATGACAAGGAGGGGAAGGGTGGAAACAATTCAGAGGAGGAAGACTAAAGCTAGCCTAGGTTCATAAGAGAGGAAGAAATAAGGGTGAGCTCTCAGATGGATTGCACCATTCTTTACCTTCACCTCAGAACAAAGACAACCTCGGAATTCCCTCCCACGCTCTTCCCTCCCCACCACTAAGGAGCAATATCAGCAGTCCCTGGTAGCTGTACAGGGGTAGATTTTCGATCCAAAAACACCTCTGGGAGCGATTAACAGGATTGTGCCTGTTGCAGAATTGTAGGCAATCTCAATTTCCTTAGGACCATACTTGTATGGCCTTTATGGCCCAAACCTGCATATTTGGAGACCAAGTTTGGCCATTTTTGTTCAAAATTTGGTGAACATGCAGACATTATTCTGCTAAAAAATCTAAATGTTGCAGTTTGCTGTAGTTCACTTAATTGTTCCCATTTTCTCAAACTAAGATTATCTGTAAAGTGAGATTATGGTTCACATTCTAATATGCATTTAACATTGTACCTGGTAGACATTCCAGACCTTTTAGAAACACAGGTCATGGGGTTGGTGATGGACCCAACACTTACGTTGTACTATATTAAAAGCAGCTGAACGTAACCTTTAGAGGGATATTAAATGCTCAGTGAATGCATTGCTGCAACTCCACAGAGGCCATCCATACATTTGTGTTGCAAATTTATTGGTTGCTGGTATGTTCCAAAGTATTTTATTGACCCATAGGCTGCAATTCTGAAAGACCCCTGTGCCTGAAAGAAACTGGTTCCTATTCATAATCAGGTTGTCATCTGGTGCATAGACATCTCTCCCCAGGGTGCATAAGACTCTTGCAATAGTTTCTATGTGCTAAACTGTGATCTCCTACTAACACTGTGTTCATAATCTGATAGGATCAGTTCCCCGATCTGTTAAATTTTGTATTGCTTGACTATACACAATTTTAAATGTTCCCAAATTTTTCTGTAAGATTTATCTCACATGCATACAATATGGATGTAGCTTTGCTTCTCATTGAAGTATTTACTTGTGTGGTTTCTTAACATTTTTTTTAAAGAACAATTGTCTGGCAGACCTTTTTTTTGAAGACTTTAGAAATGATGAGATCTGCTTACTGACAGAAGGAAGTTGTCTGGAAATCATGAGTGCTTGGAATGTATGTTGGTGTTTGGTGCTATAAGACATAGTTATTAATCTTTTCGTTTACGTGTCTACCCACCCCACTGCAGATGTGAGAGGCTATATATATTATCTGAGGTTGCAACTTACAGCCAAAGTTCATTGAGAAAGTGTGATATTTTCCACAGATTAAATTTCCCAAAGAGAAATTGTAGTATATTTAATATCAGCACAGCCACCCAACATATATTTCCTTTGAAGTAAATTCTGTTGATTTTGAAGGGATTTTAACTCTCAGGCAAGCATACTTAGGACTTCAGTCTCGCCTGGGCTTTCAATTCATGATTAAGTCATCACTGCTGTATGGCAAGTGGCTTTCCTTCCAGTAACCAGAAGAGTCTGTCAAGAAAGCAAGTTGCTTGGCAGGAGCGGGGGGATGACCCCCCCTGCGCTGCCTGTGAAAATATGACATCCATAAAAATTGTAAGTATCAATCTGACAGGAATGGATACTTACCAGAGTGGTGGTAGTGGCTTACCAGTGAAACCATCACAGCTGTAGAACATCTTTGCTATAGAAATACTCTGAGCTCATTCCTGTATCCTTCCTTCCTAGTGTATTTTTAACATTTCTTAATATGGCAGTCTTTGATATTGGTCTGATTGCTTTTGCAGTACAATTCTGATTTGATCATTGTTGAATATTCTGTATTAAATACTATGTATTCATACCCTCTCCCTGTCCCAATTTGGCAGGGACAGCACTGATTAATCCTCAGTCGCACACTTCTTCAGCTGCTTTTAAAATATCCCAGTTTTTCTCTCTTCTCACTTTCCTTTTTTGTCCTCAGCCTACTTCAGTAGCTGCAAGCAGAGTTCAAACTGCAAAGATAGTTTTCACTCAACTCTGCAGGCGGTAGAGGAGAAGTGGGGCGGAATTTTGCCCTTCCCAGTAGGCTCAAGAAAAAGCAAATTACTGCAGCCTCTCCTAGTCTCTGTATTCTTTCTCATTAATAACTTTTTATCACTTTGACCAGACTGATACCACTTGGCCACACTTGTCCTGGTTTTCATCTGTCAAATGTTGGAAGGTATGTGTATTGTATATGAAATTATCTACAGTCTGCCCTCCACATTTGTGGGTTTGACTTTTGCAGATTTGATTATTTGTGAATTTTTTCAGCCCCTGCCCTCTCCACCTCAGGTACTTCTTTTTTGGAGAAGCCTTCTCTCTTCCAAACAGGCCACACAGTCCTTTAAAAAACTCCCTCTGCTCCTCCTCCTCCTCCACCAGCCACTGGCTGGCCAGCTAAGAACAAATTGCAGCCTAATTTCTCAGCACCACAAAGCCTCTTCCAATGCTCTCCCCCACAGCGAAGGAAGGAGATGGGTGTGAGAGAGGAAGTATAGGGCCACCATGTATAGGGCCACCATGTTGACCTATCCCCTTTCCCTCCCCTCTCCCTGACGTGCCCCATTTCCGCACTAGACTTTTATAGCGCTATGATTCCACTTGAAACATCTTATGGAATCCTGGGGTTTGCAGTTTTGGGAAGGGCCAGGCGTCCCCTCCTGAAACTGCAAACCCCAGGATTCCACAGGATGTTTCAAGTGGAATCATAGCGCTATGAAAGTCTAGTGCGGAAATGCCCTCGATCTAGACCCTGGGTGCTCTCTCTCCCCACCATGCCTCATACCCCTTCCCACAGACACACACAGACATTTTGATATTTGCAATTTTTTTCCACTTCACTTTTACTGGGCCCCTGCATCCCTAACCCTAACATATAAGGAGGGCCAATTGTATATTCTGTATACTACCTCATTTTTTAAAAAAATAAGGGCCAGAATCCTTTGGGTGACTTACACTGGGACAAAGCTGGGGTTTTTTGGAATGCTGTGCTGCTGGTGTGGAAGTGGGGAAATGGAAGAAAAGTCTGTCCCTATTACCAAAGAGCCCTTTTGCTAGTTCCTGAGCTGTCTGAGAGCTGGCACAGCAGCTTTCTCTGTTCTCAGAGATGACTTCCTTTGCCATCCTTCCCACTGTCTACTCCTATTTTGCTCCTGCTGCTGTTGTCACCACCTACGGTGATGCAATTGCACCAGCCAGAAGCACTGTGCGCAAGTTTGTGCTAATGCCTTTAGACACGAATCTAATTATTCCTAACTGGATTAACACTAATCACTTACATTATTGCCACCAACATTTAGGAGGCAAACTGCAAGCCAAGTAATTACTGGAAAACCAAAGGTACTGCTGCATTGTCTCCCTGGCTGTGCTGCCCTGCATATGAGAGTTTCCAGCCACTAATCCTTTTCCATTGGCAGGTGTGTTGCAAGTAGCCAGCAGGAGTAGTTATCTAAGGAAGCAGCTAGATTGGATATTAAGTATACAATGTAAACTACAATGCATATTAAAAACAGTATAGTATAAATATAGTATAAAATTGGACAGGAAAATGTTACTTTGGAAACCACTTTATTTGCTTTGGGCAGGATCCAGTTCTCTTCAAATCCAGTGTAGAATCTCAGACCATTTCCGCCCTATGCTGTTATAGTGCTGTTATTCCACTTTCAACATCCTGTGGAAATTCTGGGGCTTGTAGTTTACTGAGGCCAAATTGCTCTCTGGCTGAGAATTTTAAATGCCCCTCCCTAAACTGCAAGCCCCAGGATTCCATAGGATGTTGAAAGTGGAATAATAGCACTGTAACAGTGTAGTGTGGAAATGGCCTCAGTTTGATAGGGCTTCAGGAGTGTAGTGATAAATTGTAATAGGCAGGAGTGTAGTCTCATATGTTGTGAAATTCAGGCATTTAGTATGGCTCTTCCCAGAGACAGGAAAAGACCAAAAAGGCAGGCAGCTCTGCTGATCCATATCAGCAAACTAATTCTAACAGTTTTCATTTTCCAAGAAGCTGGTCTTTTGCAAAGGTCTAATTGCCCATTGAAGACCAGCTTATCACAAGATGCTTTGTATTAGAACAGATGTAGCTCAGAACAGTTTTCCCCTCAATTAGATCATTTCCACACTAGACTGTTGTCGTGCTATTATTCCACGTTCAACATCCTGTGGAATCCTAGGGTTTGCAGTTTAGGGAGCTTTTGTTCATTTGAAGAAAATGCACAGAGACTATAACTTTTTATGCAGCTGGCAGTTTTCATGGTCCAGTAATTGTCTAATATTATTTTAATGTTCATTAACCAATATAATAATAAGTTACATCCTGCCCATGATGGATATATTTTGACATATTAATTTGATATATTAATACATTAAAATTTGGGAGCAAGATTACATCCAGTCACAGTGGAATTGTTGTTTGGTTTCTGCTGCTTCACACAATATCTCAGGGAGTCTCAATATGGTAATCTGTACAGGAGACACAGCTGATGAGGACTATTTAATGTGAACCTTTATCAAACCTGTGTTGTTAAGCACAGCATATTTCATATGAAGCACAGATAGCTTAAGGTTGCGGAGAAATTTTGCCTGGTCTGCATTTTTAAGCAACCTAACCTTTTTTGCACTTCTCAGACTAATACATGGTTGTGAATCTGGTTATTCACTCTGTTTTGGTACTTCTCTGAATTTCTAATACATTTTCTGGCTCAAAAAACAAACAAACAACCCCAAAATGTGTACAAAAATGTATGTTTTAGGTAGAAATGTTTACAAAAATGTATGCAGTCGGCCCTCTACATTAGCAGGTTTGACTTTCACATATTTGATTATTTGCAAGTTTCTCTAATCCCTACCCCTCCGGCTCAGGTGCTTCTTTTCGGGGGAAACTTCCATCTCAGTGGTTCTGATCAGGCCATGCAGACCTTTAAAAACTTCCCTCTGGTCCTCTTCCTCCTCCACCAGCAATAGCTGCCTGGTTAGCTAAGGACAGCTTGCAGCCCAATTTCTCAGCACCACAAACCCTCCCCTAATGCCACCCCACACCCAAGAAAGGAGATGGGCGAGAGAGAGGAAGTATAGGGCCACCATGCTGGCCCCTGTTCTCTCTCCTTTCCCTGACTTGGGCCCTTTTTGCATGGCATTTGCCATGCGAAAGGGTGCCTGGAGCATTGCGCGATTGCGAGGAGCGATCTGCACGATGCACTGACAATTGCGCAGTGCTCCAGGGTAGGGCAGGTGCTGCTCGCGCACTTTTTCATTTTCGGCTTTCAGCTGAAAATAGTGCGCAATCGCGCATTGCTCCCGGGCCCCGCGCACACTTGCCATTTGTGTGGAGCCTCTGGAGCCACAGCGATCGTGCTTCCTGCCCCAGTGCAGCCTGGGAAACTTGCAGGCTGCGCTGCAGAAGGAAGAGGCGGGGCTCTCGCGCTGCCTGCTTGGGAGCAGGGAGCTCATGCGGAGCTGAAGCAGCGGGGATGCGAGAGCCTCTCGCTGGAGGTTGCTCACACGAACCCTGCACCCCAGCGCTGAAAAAAGGTAAGCTGCGGAAAGGGCCTTGGTTTGGACTTTGAGTGCCTGTTCTCCCCACCATTTCTTGGCCTGCTTCCCACAGACACACAAACACATTCTGATATTTTCCACTTTTGCAGAGGTCCTGTGCCCCTAACTAACTAATGTGCAGGGCTTGACTGTAGATGAAATTGAAAGCCATTTAGAATGTATTTTAGGTTAAATGATTCTATACACATCAGAAACAGATACTTGAGGCAAATATACAATTTCCGCACAATGATACTGTCTCGCATTGTCCCATTGCAATCCTGGCATCACCTCTACCAGGATGGGAGTGTGTCTCCAATGCTCCTCTCTTCACCTGGAGGCTGCCTGTGGAAGGCAGTGCAAGGGACACGTTTTTTACTCCCGCACTGCAGCTGGCCTTCCTCCCATGCTTCAGCCCCTTCTGCATGGCCAGGAGTGATGGGAGCATCATGCAATCACAGGCATTTAGTGGATTTTTTTTGTTAAGTGAATATCCTGTGATTGCAATGCGTGAGGACACAGACTGCTGCCATTGCATCCCCAATGTAGGAAAGCCAAGCCATGCAGAAGTGGCCATAGCATCCAAAACTATGTATTTTAGGATAAAATTACTACAAATATATATTTTTGATAAACAAGTTAAAACAATGCAAATACTCCTTTTTTAAAAAATCACAGATTGATAGAGAAATGGCATGGATTTATGAGTTAACCCACATGAAAGTGACATGGACAAGAAGCAGACGTATCGCATCGTCCCTGATTAAAAACAATATGTCCATAACACATGAAGCCTTATATTCTATAATACTAATAGTGGGAAGATGTGGGGGAGAAAAAGAAAAGGTTCATCAGTGAGCAGAAATTTTCCACTAGAAGCCTAGTGATCTGTCAATGCAGCCAGAGAGATGGTTTTTGGAACACTGAGAGGAGAGATGGCCACTGGGAAAACACAGATTGCTAGTATATATTGTGTGATGTCATAGCCTTCTGCTGATCACTATGGAAATACATGTGCAACCAATTAAAGTTGCCCTGCCAGCAAAAGGAGATGGAATGTTCTGAAATGGAAAACTTGAACAACACACACCAGAGGCAGGATCCAGTGTTGACAATAGCAACGTAGATTCAGCTGATGTAATTTAATCAAATGGCTGTTGATTACTGCTCCCTTGATTTTTCAAATGATCCTTAGCAAGTAGGCTGGTTAGTTTTCTAAAATGCTACCCTTGTATGCCAACCATTAGGAAATCAGAAGCATGGCTGGATGAGGCTGTTATTAAGACCACATTTTAATGATTTTATACACTTACTAAACTTTAAGAACAGTATAATAAAACCAGCCAACATGGAGAAAAATGTTCCCTCTAGATCAGCGGGCCAAACATATATAAATTTAGCACTTGCAATTAAGCACAGTTAGGCCACAATCCCATATACACCTCCGAGACTAAGTACCATTAAATTACGTTGAGAATTGCATTGTTAGTAATAAAAGACAACATTAACAACTTGGAAATAATGGTTGAGACCTTGCATGAGGCATGTAGTTACAATGTTGTATCCTAGCTCTGACTCCCAATCTGACCCCCAAAACTTACCTTAAAAGCCAGGCAGCCATACCAGTGAAGGAGTTCTGTGGCACTGGTGAGTAGAGTGCTGGAGGATGAAATATTCAGTCAAAGCCTGCCAAGCAAGCCACAGTGAGATGATTAGAGGCAGGAACCCTTTTCCCCATGTCTTTTCCCAACTCTTTCTCACTCTGCAGCTCACTGGCACCAGAGGACTATTCAGGTCTTCCTTCAGCACCCTGCTAACCAGCATTGCAGAACTCCTTTGCTCAGCATGGCTTTTAAGGTATGGTTTAGGAGCATTCACTGTTGTGGCAAATGCCCTTTCTACAGTAGCCTCCCAACCCGGCATCAGGATGGAAGAGGAGCAGAACCGTGATGACACTTCTGCATGACATTGTCACGGTCCCACTTCTCTCCTGTCGCAGGTGGTGTCGTTGCAAATTATATCACTGAAGGGTTTTCCCTGTCAATGACCTGCAATTCCGCCACCATCCTGCACTTACCTGCCTTGCAGAAGGCCTGGAAGCACAATGACAGCGCTTCCTGCCCCAGCGCAGCTTGGGAAACTTCTTGGCTGCACTGCGGAAGGAAGAGGTGTGCCCATTGCACTTCCTTCTGTAGGGACTCAGTCAGGTGCAGAGGGCAGTGTTCCTGTCGCACTCCCATCCCGGCAGAGCTGCTGCCAGGATCACCACCAGAGGGCCTTGTAAGAAGGTAGGATGCAGAAAGGGCCATAGGTACCGTAATTACAAATGTGAATACAAAATAGTTACAAGGTCATAAGTCTAGCTTGCAAAATTGTCACTGTGTTACAGGATGCCAGCCTACATCTTCGACCACTGAGAATTGTTCTATTCTAAGAATAAAACTAAAAAATATTAACAGTATGGACATATTATTTCCCAATTTCCAAGAATTTTCTGAGAAAAAATCAGGACATGTGTGCATATGTGTGTGCTTATGTCTTCCCTTTTCTTTTTCCTCCCTCCTTTTCAAAATGGCATCTGATTTCAAATATTCCACAAGGGCCCTGTGTATATATGCATATTCTGACTGCACTGAAACACAAATACCTTTAAAATGAATATCCTGTGTTACACAAATATTGTTCTTTAATCCATGCAACGAGTGATGCTTAGTGGATTTATAATTGGCATTGTCAAGCCAAAGTTATTGACTTTGAAGCAGACCTTCTGCATAGTTAAATTACCTGCTTCTTTTGGCATTGTTAAAGCAGTGCTAATGAATAGATGATAGCAGGAGCTGGTATCTGCATGGTACAGCCAGATTTTTTTTACAGGTGTTGATCCCTGCAGGAGATGGGTAGGGTGTCAACTGTGCTCTAGTCCAAGCATCAAATTGTCTTGGACTATGACTGCTTTGGGGCTGAACAAGTTGATCACACCAATTAGAATAGGTCCACTCAATGAGAATAAAATCAGTGAGAGTTATGTACTGTAGGTGATCACTTATCATTTAGGAACTGGTTAAGTAGATTTATTGTGGTAGGGACTAGCCAATGGATTTTTGCTGTGGAATCCAGTAGATTTTAAAGGAAAAGAGTTTAACTCGTTTAACTTTCTTTCTGCAATCAGTGAGAATAAGAAGGGTTTAACATTAACATTAACAGTATGGTTCTGAATCTAATCAGGAGTAATATAGGATGTAAATTACATTTTAAGTAGAGGTGGCATGGTCCGTGCTACCAAGAGAAGGTGTTGTTTTGAGCTTTGTGACAAGACCCTCTTTCGCACAGCATTTGCCATGTGAAAGGGCCCCTGGAGCATTGCATGATTGTGAGGAGCAGTCCACATGACGCACCTGCAATCGCGCAATGCT
This sequence comes from Cyclura pinguis, assembly GCA_030412105.1. Classification (NCBI taxonomy): domain Eukaryota; kingdom Metazoa; phylum Chordata; class Lepidosauria; order Squamata; family Iguanidae; genus Cyclura; species Cyclura pinguis. The sequence goes on from CM059599.1 coordinate 210,874,147, forward strand.
CCAGGGGCTGGCAGGCGCCGATCATGCACTATTTCATTTTCAGCTTTGAGCCAAAAATGGTGCACGATCACGCATTGCACTGGGGCCCCTCATGCATTTACCATGCGTGTAGAGCTCCAGAGCTGCAGCGCTTGCGCTTCCTACCCCAGCACAGCCTGGGAAAATCCCAGGGTGCGCTGTGGAAGGAAGAGGAGGGGCTCTCACGCTACCTGCTTGCGAGCAGGCAGTGGCTGCGGAGCTGAAGCAACGGGGACATGAGAGCCTCTCGGAATAGGCTGCTCATACGATCCCCGCACCCCAGGTCTGCAAAAAGGTAAGCTGAGGAAAGGGCCTATGATATCTGCAATCCACAAAGCAGGGATGGGGAAGGACCATACTGTTTCCCAGAATGGTCCTGATAACCATGCCAAATTTTGGATCTCCAAATGGCAAATTATACTTTCAGAATTCCTCAGGAGGTGGTATGATTTGCCATTTTAGTGTAATCTCTCCCAGGCTTTTTTGGCTAGAAGATGCCTTCTCTTGAAAGTGAAAGTGACCTAATGGTCTAAAATGAAACAAGAATGCAAAGTTTATACCGTGGAGGCTTCTGAGTGTGCATTTTTTCCAGGGGGTTTTAATGCTGTTTTGGGGATAGAATGTTGGGGCCTTAGAAGGGGTTGTTGCCCACAAAGATTCAAGACAAATGATTACTGAACCCACAGAAGTTGTCCACCTTGCTCTAAAACATTGGATAGGTTTGGCTAAAAAACTGACAGGGCATCCTTGAATGCAACTACTCAAGAAAGAGCTGTCAGAGTTGCTGGCTTTTGAGGCATCTTTTGAAGTAACCATAAAATCTCCCCGAGGTTATTGGGCAACATTAGGAGGGCTGCATGAATTCCACCCCTGGTCTATAGCCTCTGAAATTCAATGTATCCTGTGCTTAAACTTAGAAGAAGGAGAAGCTACAACTGCTAATAGCATAGTTTTGGAGAATCATGACATGTCAGGGACATGTATGACCTTGATGAGTTGATGCATGACTTCATATGTAAACTGCAACTAGTGAGGAATGTGGCATTCTGCCAATTAAGTGGGATGGCTGCCTACCATTACATTACAATTGTTAGCACTGGCATTGATTCCCAGTTATTAGGCCTCAGTTCAAGATGGTGATGTTGACCCATAAATACAAGATTGGGTGTCACATTAACTTACTGCCTTCATATTGTTTCTGAGCTTATCATGCTTTCTTGATTATACAAGAAGGAAAAGTGAAGGAACAATTCGAGTGACTTTTCCATAACTGAAATGTATACTTGCTTCTGATATTTGCAAAATAGAATAGAACAGAATAGAATTTCAGATCAAATATTATACTGTTGACAGTCAGAATCCTACTTTGAAAAACCTGGCAGCTCTACAGGAGTCTTCTCTGTTTTCAGGAGGTCTGCTTCCCCTAATATATTGTTAAATCACATTCACATTGGCAGTGATAATGTTTTGATTGTTTGGCCTGGCTAATCCAGGGCTATGCATGTGCATGTCTTTCTAGATTCATTGTTCAAGAAGCTATCCAGTACTGCCTTATGCAATGCCTTTTCCATGTGTAATCCTGGTGCAAAAGGCAGGTTCTCCCTCAGTACCTGACACTCCCTTTAGTGGCGGTGTGTGTGAGTCATTTCGTGGCTAGGAGAGGGTGTAAAGTGTCTGGATATCGGCTTGATGCATATGGGAGGGAAAATCAGCTATCAGCCTTCCAGATCTCCAGTGTACTCTCTGGAGATCTAGGAAGGCAAGAATTTTTGTTTTCCCCCAGTTTCAGAGGCAAATGCTGCCCAGGTGCCTCCCAACCAGCCACTGAATTGCTGCCCAGCAGACACAGGATCCATGTGGACATAAAATCTTATCCATCAAGTAAAACACTAGTACCCAGTTCATGTCAACTGTGTTTGAAATTTTAATGAATATCAATGTACTTCTCCAGGGAATTAGAGTATCTGATACTGGTGTTCTTTGGATGTGGCTGAATCTCAGGCTGTATCAGCCTGATTTTTTGGGGGGAGGGGATTTGGGACATGTCCAAATTGATGTAGGACTCTTATAGAGGAGATGGAATTTGACTCTGAACCCTGCAGCTGCTGAATCTTTGTTAGCATTTCAGATTTAGAAGGACATGTAGACCAGGGGCCCATTCATATTGTGCAGCTATGATGGCATTATTGTGCTTTAACTGCCACTGCTGCAACCTGTGGAATCCTAGGATTGGTAGTTCGGTCAGAGGCACCAGAGGAGCTCCCTGGCTGAGGATTCGGAAGGCCCCTCCCTGTACCTGAAATCCCAGGATTCCACAGAGTATTCCCATGGCAGTTAAACTGGAATGTGTTACTATAAGTGAATAGTATGAATGGACCTTAGGCTGTGTGTCAGCTATAAACACTGATACAGTTCCACTACTTTCAATAGAAGGGAAACACCAAGAGGGAGAGGAGAGCATTAGCTCCTAATCTTCTTAAGTGGTTTTATTAGAGCTTACTTAAGCTAGGGATGTTCCAGGAATATGTCGAAGTGGTTGCAGGGAGGAGACATGAAGTGTGAGTTCTATGAACTTCTAGGAGCTCTGGCTAAGAGGTGCCTGAATTATTCCCCACCTAGTTCTTCCCAGCTGTCAGTTGATAAGGCAGCTGAATTTCTTCCTCTTCTTCTCAAGGTGGAAGAGAGGGAGCAATCTGATTTCAGCCAGTGCTCAGAAAGAATCTGTATAAGCCACTTTCGCCTATTAATTTGAAACTTGGCCACTTAGTTCTTCAAAAGAGATTATTAGTCTCCGATTTCATCTAATTCTGCTAAGAAGTTAAAAGTTATTGACTGTTCCCTTTTGTAAAAAAGCAACGTTGATAGGCACTTAGCACAAAAATCTCTGCATCTATTTTTCTGAAATTGGGCACGCATAATCTCCATGTAAATGTCTATTCTGCCTGAAATGCACCCCATTCTAATTAAGAGCAAAAAGTTATAGTTTACAATCCTACTGTTAGTCCCAGAAAATCTTCCAAATAAATACCTGTAATTTATTTTATATGTTGACTTACCGTGGTCTTATTAATTCAGTGGGTCTACTATAGTTGGAATTCACAGTTGGATTTAGGTCATATCATTACTATCATGGTTGTCATCATCTATATTTATATCCTACTTTTTTTTCAAACCAGGATTAAAGGCACCTTACAACATTGAAATGAACACAATATACCAACTTTTTAAAAAGCTACCATTAAACTCTAATTATATTATCTATAATACTAAAAAATGATTTAAAACATCAGCTGAGATCCAGGCTGGCAAGATGTGATGTAAAGTTGCACCCATGAGCAACTTCGCCCTGTCGCCTCTTTTTCCTTCTGCAGTACTCACCTGTTTCTTACATGACCCTTTTAAGATGCACTTTCCTAGCTGGTGGGGAATGGAGATTGACAGAAGCAACTGGCAGAGACCATCCAACCACATCCCTACAGTTGGACATACAATTGCAGTGTCACCTTTGGGACTTCCAGTGGGCCTTTCGGAGTTTCTGAAGGATAGCTTTGTTTTTGCTTGTCCACCTACACGTATTTATTTCTCTGTTGCCCCTTCCCCGAATCCTAGCTGGCCACTAAATGGCCATGCGGGGTGGGTGGGGGGAGAACAGCATGAGACAGGTGGGTTTGGGAAGATTTGAGAGGCTTTGAATAAGACATACTTCAGTGTTCTGCAAACATCCATCAGAAAAATAAAATGATAAAGGGCATAATATTAAAACCTCTTTAGTTGAAAATAGCTTTAAAAAGTGAGTTAGAATAAGCAAGTCTGTTGTTGTTTTCTTGCTTTCACTACTTTGGAATTTCATTAGTGCAAAATAGTGCCTGGTTTTCCTACACAGAAAATGGATATCTGTGCAGAAGACATTAGGGCCCTTTCCGCATGAGGCTGGTGAATCGGTTCATGCCATTTCTTACTGGATTTTCTGGGCTCAAAACAAGGCGGACTTTCCCTCATTTCCTTCCACACAGCTACTGCGTATGTTCCTTTCTGATTCAGAGGAGTGTGAGTTCATGAATCCACACTGCCTCCGCCATGGCCACTCCTGCTACTCCCCTCACCCCGCCCCTTCGGCTGTGATTGGCCTTTTTTTTTTGCATGGTTTAGTACATCATTGCGTACGTGCGTAAGTACATACTACCCCCTGGCCCCTCCCATGAGCCCTCCCCTGACCACCAATTCGCATTGGCACGAATGTATGTGTCTGTACCACTGTGAAAGTACGAATCAGATCGATCTGGAAAATTGGAAAACCGATTTCTTCCAGTCTTCAAATAGCGTGCTTTATCACCACATGGGAGCGCATTTAGTCAGAATTACATGTGGAATGAAGGTAAATAAACCGAACCTAGTCCGCTCCAATGTGCAGAAGACCTCCATGGCAAGACGCATTGACCCGCCTTAATAACCGCGTGCGGAAAGGGCCTAGATTTGCACACACAGATTCTGCTGCAAAAATATTAATTAATTAATTAATTGTGCACAGAAACACATGCAGGAAAACTGCACATGTTTTCTCCTTGCAGGAATCTGTATGCTTGGGCAACTTCACAAAGTGTGAAAAATCTCATAGCTGGTCTTCTTTTCCTTAATAGAGTATCCTGAATGTTGAGTCATCTTTTTGTGGGTTTGAGGGTGAGTGTCAAGAATACAGATATTAAAGACATGCCTACTTTTAGTTCACCTCTCCTTGGAGGATCAGAGCCACTGTAAAATAGGTCCTCCAGGTCCTTCCTACCTCAATAACATGGTCTGGATAGATACCAAGGTTGATGGTGTTAGATACTGCTTAAAGGTCAGACAGAGCCAACAAGGACGCACTCCCCTGATTCAGCTCTTGGTGCAGGTCATCCATCAAGGTGAGCAAAGCCATCTTTGTTCCAAACAAAACCTGAAACCAGACTGAAATGTATCAGGGTGATTCATCTTATCTTAGATCCTCATCACACACTCTGACTTGCTCCAAAATGAGATATTGGAAACTGGTTAATAATTACCTAGTATGGTGGCATTCAGGAAAGACTTTTTCAACAAAGGTCTTATAAATAGTCTTTTAGGCACACTGGAACCTTCTCTTACTGTAATGTCAAGACATAAATCCCTCTGTTTATCCATTCAGCCAGTCCCATCTTGGCTTTTCTTATAAGGAAGGACAAGGTTCTAGCAGACGTTTGGTACCCCTTGCCTGCCCAAGGGTCCAGTTCACATGATTGGCTTATACAAGGCTGTTTTAACTTGTATATCCACTTCTTAATTTCCAACTACTGGGTAATGTAATCAGTGTTTGGAATTTTAATGCGAGCTGCAGACATAGCCCTGAATTAAACTGGGTGGCTTTCAAATTGTTCTAAGACAAACCATACTGCTTTCTCAATCATGTAATCAGTGTCTGAACGGAATCTTGTGGCTGGTGCACAATTTTGATTTTCCAGTCCATTTGTATATCTCTTTTCCTATTTGAGTGTTGAAATGCTATGTTATTTAAAGTAACAGCTAAAAGCTTCTTGGGTACCCCTCGTTATGTTGTTAGTAACTTTCTTCAGGTGAAGGAATTGTGGATTTTACAGATACATTCCTTGATGATCACATAGGCCTTACATAAGCATCATATTTAGGAAATATGTCTTATAGGCTTACCAGTATGTGTTGTGGGACAGCCAGACAGTGATTTCATTGCTTCTAACCCAGAATGTGAATAGGACACCTGATATAATATAATATATTGTTAAACAGAATGCTGTTTAACAGTAGATAGGGCATCCTTCAGTACCAGTTTGGCAATATGCTTTGGATCATTAAATACTGGACTATGGATTTTTAATTGGTTTGTGAGTGAAAAAGTTGATGAGGTCATTTTACACTGGATGAAGGATTGTAGTTACTGCTGATGACCCATCTCAAGAAAAAAGTAATTTTGATCTCTTTAATATCCTTTTCCATCTTACTTACCAAACAAGTACAGGAACTCCCTACCTTCTGATGCTCTGTTATCTGATGACTCACACTTTTGACACTTCCAAATTAAGGATAAGTTCCATTATTTTGATGGGGGGTTCCACTCTTTCATCAGTTCTTCTTGCCTACGGAGAAGAAGTCCTCGCTTGGGACTGCTTGCATGAATGCACTGCTTGCAAAGTGAGCTGGGGGTGGGGGTGGGGGGAAGGTGCTAAGCCATCTGAGAGACTTTGCAAGCAGCACTTATGCGGTTGGTCCCAAGTGAGTGTTACTGTGGTGCATAGTCCGAGCCCGAGGTCTACTAAATATCAAAGAATTGGCCATTCCAAACTGCTCCCCTCCACGTGCTTGAGAGGCACCTGGACAAGCACGCACACGGACACGGCCAAACAAGCTGAAAAATACAAAACAAATCGAGGCAGGCCAGTAATTTTCTGACACGCAGCTTCAGGAGACCTCCAGGCAAGTACACTTTAAACCTACATTAAGTATGCAAGAGGCATACAAAAGATTCTCTGCCCCGAACAGGCAGCTTGACAAGATTAGCGCTTCTGACTACTCAACTGTCAAGCACTGTCCATTTGCATACTGTCTGCGCTATTGACAGTGCCGTCAAAATCTAAGCATGCTAAATACTGACCTTTGGGAGGCTTTGTCTCCAACCCGAAACCCATTGTTTTCCCTGGGAACGGACTACCCTACAGGCACATTTTCCCCTATAAGAACCTCTGATTTTGAGTGCTTCTTCGGATCGCTCTTGGCTTCCATCCCGCCTTGCTGCCGCTCTGTTCGCCGAGCCTTCCCCTCAGCTTCCATGTGCTGAGAATCTCTGCTCCAACAGACTTTCTTCAGGCTACCCAGGCTACAGGACCAGGGGTCGTATTTCCCCAAAAATCCTCCTTAAAATCCCCTATCTACTTTCCTCCCTTCATTTCCTTAGATCTGTGTGTGTGAGCACGCATGTGCACAGTATTTCTTAGTTCTGTGTGAGTGAGCACGCAAGTGCACTGTGACTTTATAAATAAAAGGACAAAATTAGAACTTTATTGAGTCGTGGTCTTGACTCGGTCTGACCCCGTAAACGTTGGGTCAAAGACCTCGCTAGGTTACCCTGCCTCTTGTAGTGCTACAGCTTGTGCTCTGGCTAATTCCCATTCCCTATTATTTGGAGCACATTGAGGTGTCCCCCAAGGGACCCCAGAAATCAGGGTAACATGAGCCTCTGTAAATCCTTCATGCTCCCCACAGTACAGTACATGGGTTCCGCTTTTCAGCCAATTCTGTTTTCTGACAGTGCTCCTGTCCCTAATCTGTCAGTTAAGTGGGTGAAGATTGTACCCTATTTCTTTTAACCCTAGTGAATTAAATTCAGAATCCCCTTCCCTACTTCTTACCCCCTACACACAGACACTGAATTTGCCTTACCAGGAAGGAAACACCTTATTCAAGAATCCTGAACCCCCCCCCCCCACTTTTCTATTGACGTATAATTCTACCCTAAACCACACTGACTGGATTGATTTCTGCAAAAATTCACAGACCTCTTGGCTGTTATTTCAACAATCCCAGAACGTCACCAATGTGCTATATAAAATAGAGCACAGCAGTGACATTCTGGGATTGCACTCATTTGGATATTGGCTGTTTCTGCTTAAATTAGGTCCTTTAAGTAGGTCTTTATAAAAATTTTCTTTATTTTCATTTGGGGCATAGATTACAACAAATTAATACTTGTTTACTGTTTTTCTGAATTTCTACTTCCAAAATTCTTCCTTCTCCATTCTTGAATATTTCTTTAGCTGGAATATTATTGTCAATATATATAACAACCCCTCTCTTTTTCTTAGTATAAGAGGAGGTAAAGCATTGTCCCAATTTGGAATTTATCAAATATCTCTCATGGTTGGCTTTTATATGAGTCTCTTGCAAACAAGTAATTTGGGGTTTTAATTTTTCCAAATAATGAAAAATCTGTCATCTCTTCACTTGTGAATTTATTCATGTACATTCCAAGTCAGCGTCTTCATTTTCAATTTTATCTTCTTATTATTACTTGCTGGCTTTCTTTTCTTCTGTAGTTTCTGATTGTAACTTTTCTTCAGACGTCGGGCTTGAATCTTCCACCTGTGCAGTGCCTTTTGGTTTTCAGTTGGTTTCTCTCCTGGCTTTCTCTGGTTTTTGTGTTGCGCCTTTCAAATACTTTTCTGAGAAATCCATTGCTTGTTGAATTGATACTATCTTAAACCTCTTATCCTCAAAGAGAAAGGACAGACCTTCTGGAAATTCCCATTTATATCTTATGTTCAACCTTTGAAGAGCTCTTGTCAGAAATACATACTCTCTTCTCTATCTTAAGATATTGGGTGAAATATCTTTAAAGATTCAAATCTCTACATCATCCACAATCAATTTTTCTTTATAATTTTATTCCAAAATGAAATTTTTCATTTTTTCTCCAGTAAAATAGTTGACAACATCATGTGGGAGGCCTTTTCTCTTCGCTACTTGTGATTTGACTCTGAACACTTTGTCAATCTCTAACTCAAATCTTCCAGATCTTTGCCTGATAAACAAAGCCAATATTTCCGTAACTCTTTGATGAAGATTCTCATTTTCCAGTTCCACAAGACCTCGCAATTTTAAACATTTACTACATAGGCACATCTCCATACACATAATAACTTCTTTATCTTTTTGTTGTTCTTTTTTAAGTTGTTCTGTTTCTTCTTCCAACTTCTTATTTTTTGTCTCTAAATCTCCCACCTTCTTATCAACTGTTATCAGATCTGTGGTCAATTTTTGTAAATTCTGATTGAAGCTCTCCACTTCTTTTTTCAGATCTTGTTTTATTTCTGTTCTTGTAGTTCTAATTTCTGTCCTTGTTGCTTTAAGTTCTTCCAGCATATCCATTTTCATTTTCTTCTAACACTTTAGCAGATTCCATGATTTTTGAACCAATTGAAGCTCTTCTTTTTTCTAACACTGGCAAAAATGATTGTATTGTCTTCTTTGATCCTGTTGCTATACCCTTATAAAACAATAGTGCCTAGATTTCTTCTTAACTGCATTCCTTTTATAGTCCAATCAAATACATAATCTTCATTAACTCCTTGATCCCTATTCCACAATTAATTAACCTTAATATTTACCACAAATTCATCTATTCTATACCCATTCACTGCATCTAATCTATCAAATATAAAAAATAGATAAGCATATACAAGAATGTAAAATATATGTAGATATCTAGAAAATATATAAAAGTATATGAGTATTTAAAGATATTTAAAATATATTACAGTTACAATAATGAATTCATAAACTATAATAAGGTCATTCTCAATGGGATTTTAAAATCTATATGAGATGTAATTTTTCAAGTTCTTTAAATTATTGCTTATTATATGTATGTGTGTATATATATATATATATATATATATAGTCCAGTTTCTCAATACCAGTCCTTCTTCATCTCTTCACTTCTCTTCAAGAAGTTAATCCAATAGCTAATGCAGTTTCTTCTTAATGTTAATCCACAATTTCCCAAACAAATACAGTATATATTTTAGAGTGTCAAATTTCCCAGCTAATCTTCACTTCTCTTCACGAAGCTAACCCAGAGTAGATACTTTCACCTTTTAATAAACCTTTCTTCAGTTTTCTTGTTGAAGCTAATCCACAATACTTAAGAGAGAATAAAATAGTTCACATAATCACAACTCATTTAGTCAAGTCTCACATCTTCATTAAACAGTTTATAACAATACTCTCCTTTGACCCTAGTTGCTTCTTTCTCTCTTAGGTCTTAACTTTGCCTGGTGAGGGATCAATGTCTTCCTAAGCTTAACCAACCAGGATTTAAAGCTGTTAAAAAAATAAAATATTTGGGAATATTTATTATGAAGAAAAATCAAGAACGATTTAATAATAATTACCAGAAAGTATGGCGAGAGATTAAAAATGATATGTTAAAATGGACTAAGTTAAATTTATCCCTGTTGGGGAGGATAAATGCTTTTAAAATGTCTCTACTTCCGAAATTGATGTTCCTATTTCAAAATTTACTGATAATTGGAAATGAAAAAAAAATTAAAGAATGGGAAAAGGAAATTTCAAAATTTCTATGGGCAGGAGAAAAACCAAGAATTAGACTTGAGACACTTCAAGATTCCAAGGAAAGAGGAGGACCTGATTTACCATCTTTAAGAATATATTATTATGCTTGTTGTTTAGAATGGATTAAAGACTGGATTTCCTTAGATGAATCCCTATTCACAGATTTGGACGCGATCAGAAATAGATTTGGCTGGCATACTTATCTTTGTTATAACAAGATTACAATTAACAAGGACTTTAATAACCATTGTATAAGGAAAACTCTACTTAGAGTTTGGCAAATAGCAAAACAAAAGTTTTATATGCAACTTCCAACTTGGACCTCACCACAAGAAGCTTTTAATATTTTTGAAACGAAGGAGGGGAAGATACTGTCTTATAAAGATTTAATTGTATGGGACCAGGATAACCCAGAAATGAGGACATTTGGAGAATTAAAGGAAGGAGGACATGAGTTAAATTGGTTCCCTCAAAGACAGCTAAAAGAAAGATTTAAAATGGACCAAAAACTTTTTGTATTTGAAAGAAAGGAAAACGAACTGGACTTATTGTTGTTTGGTGAGCATAAAAAATTGATATCTAAATTTTATAAATTGTTACTTCAAAGGGATATGGAACAGGAAGTAGTAAAGGAGACAATGATAAAATGGGCTCAAAATATTGGACATTCAATAGAACTGGATGAATGGATACAGACTTGGAAAAGAGACATAAATTTTACTCCAAATTTGAATCTTAGAGAGAACTATTATAAAATGTTACACGGATGGTACATGACTCCAGAAAAATTACAAAGAATAACAAAAAAAGATGATGGTATTTGTTGGAAGTGTGAAGAATAAAAAGGAACTTTTTACCATATGTGGTGGCCATGTAAAAAAGCAAAGGAATTTTGGAAAGAAATCCATGATACGATACAAAAGATTTTTAAATGTAAAGTTGAGATATTTCCTGAAATGTATTTTTTAAATATGTTCAGTTCAAAGGCTGAAATTAGAAGACATAAAATTCCAGTATTATATATAGTGACAGCAGCTTGAATAACATATGCTCATTATTGGAAATCTACCAAAACTATAAACCTTGAGGGAAAATAAGAGTTTTAGATATGATTCAAAATGAAAGATTGGTGAATGTCTGAAAAAATAAATCAACTGAGAAATTTGAGAGGGAGTGGAAAGATGTAATAACTTGGTTAAAAGACAGAGAGAATGCAAGGGGTTGGATGGGGATTTTAAAATCTGTTGTGGTTGTTTAAATTGTATATAATTGAGAAGAAAATTCTCTTTGTTACTAAAGCTGGACAAAATGTATGGACATCAACTGGGGAAAAATGTGATTGGATGGAAGTGGGGAGGTGGAGGGATACATTGCTGCAAATGTAATGTATCGCACTTTAACATTTTTTCTTTTTTTCTTAATAAAAATATATTTAAAAAAATAAATTATGTCCTTTAGTACTTTGCTCCTTATCTGTTTTGAAAAACAATGAACAGTGTGCTGTTCTACAAGTGGAAGATAACATTTCATTGTAAGATTGCACAAAACCTTTTAAATATACACATCAGCATACTGAGATTTCGATATTGGATAATTAGAAAAATTCCAGGAGACAGAATCATTTGCACACATATCACTGGCAGTTCATAACTCCCATTTCAGTATTTTTTCCTTTTTTTTTTTTTTGTCATTAAGTTTACAGATTTTGTTGGGGGTTGTGATGCTGACTTTGACTTATGGTGATCCTATAAATCTGAAAGGTTCTGCTCAGCTCTTGCAAACTCAATGCTTTGGCTTTCTTTATTAAGTCATCCATCCATCTTTTTGTTCAGTATGGTGTCTAAACCTTTTCCAGGTATTTTATACACATAAGTGGAACAAAGGGTACTTACATTAAAAGGAGTGAAGGATTCTATCCAAAAATGGAAGGAAATCTTTGGATCTAGTTTATAACGATAAATTTTATGGAAAAATGTTATGATTTTTCAGGGCAGGAGATTCAGTCATGTTAATCTGTTTCAAGAAAATAAGCAAAGCATCTTTTGGTACCTTAAAAACCAATACACTTTATTTTGCACAAGCATTTGTGTATCATAGCCCACATCATCACTGATATCTGATGAAGTGGGTTTCAGATAAAGGCACATGCCAAAGAAAACTTGCTAATCTTTAAGATGTCACAAGATCCTTTAGTGTTTTCCAAAATGTTACATACAGTGCTTTCTTCCCACCCAGGCACAAGAAATTTGAAAACACTTAACAAGTAAGAAACTGAATTGGAGAAACTTTGCAGTGTTTCCAGTGACTGGCATACAGTTCAGATCAGTAAAGAAAGCATAATCCCTAGACACATCATTAGAAACTGGGAAAGGAAATACAATTGAATGAAATGACACAAATTTGTACGGTATGTTTGATGCTTTGCTGTTGGTTAAATACACACCACCCTTACTGATTTTTCTGAATTGTTTTAGAACACAGTTGCTTTCTAGGAAGCCAGCAAGCTACCATGTTAATTTTATTTGGGTGTATGGAACATATCTTGAAATGATTTGACCTTGCAGAAGATAACAGGGAGAGCACATGAATCCTCTGCTGTGAATTTCTTGCATCTATTGCCATATTAGGAGATTGGAACCAAATGTTTGTCTGTGCTTCAGCTGTATGAAATGGAGGTCATCCAGCATTAACTTTGAGTCTTAGGACAAAATCCACTCATCATAAACACAGAACTAAAGTTTATCCTGATAAGTTACATTAATGATTAGGTAGGATTAAATATTTTAGTACTGATTTATTAAAGGAGAAAAAAAATTCTAATGTAATATGACAATGTGAATTTTGTACATCTGATTTATAGGAGTTGGATTCAGTTTATGTGGAAATACTAGCTTGTCTTGTGAGGAATACAGCCGGAAAAAAGTTAATTTCCTTTCATTCTTGGAAATCTTCTGGAGATTCTCTGAAGACAACACATGACCTCCATACATAAGCAGAAGCCATTAACTTCTAACAATTTCTGCTAATGTATGGAGGTCATGCAATAAACATTGCAGTAAATAGCAAAGCAATATGATATTTAGGCTGGATATCTATCTGTCTGTCTGTCTGTCTGTCTGTCTGTCTGTCTGTCTGTCATCAGCTAGTGTGATAAATAAGCCCCAATGTGGATTTTAGTTCTCCAGGCAGTACACTATCTCCTGTTCCCTTGAATGCATGTCTTGATTAGAAAAGTTACAAGACATGTAAATCCTGTGCAATATCTTCAGAATAGGGATTAAAAGTGTTTTTTAGGATTTACAGCTCTTCCCAAAGTAACCCATCCAGTATAGTGACTAGTTTCTCCAAGGTTTTAAAAAACATGCATGGATATTGTACATCCTTCAAGTGTTCCCATTTGGCAGGTACAGTCCTGATTAATCCTCTGTCATCCTACATTTTCAGCTGCTTTTAAAAGGTCCGAGTTTCTTTCTCCTCTTCCCATTTCCTCGCTTTGACCTCTGCTTATTTCAGTTGCTGCAAATTTCCAAGTGCAGAAAAATGGTTTGCACTCAATTAATGCAGCGGGAGGTGAGAGAAGATGGAATTATGCCCTTCCCCACAGACTTAGGCAAAAGTAAACTGCTGCAGCCTCTCCTAGCTTATGTGTTCTTCCTCATTAATGACTCTTGCCATCTTGGCCACACTCTGATGTTACTTGGCCACATGTGGTTTCATCTGTGAAATGTTGGCGGGTATGATATTGCTGTGTTCCAACTCTGGCCATTTCTGCATGGTGTTGCTGTCGTGCGGTGGTGAAGTGTTGGCAGTGGTATGTCCATCATGTTTTTGCATGATGTCATCACGGCCCAGCTGCCAATGCATCCCCATCCATCATGATCACGGGATATTCTCTTAACGGTTGTGAGACTGTTATCCCTTAGTAGTACTGTATTCTTGACCAAGTTTATTACGCTGTTTTTATTCATGTTTATGTCTACTTGTATCAGTACTTAGGGTTTTTTTGTCCTTGGTACTGTTTTGGTGTAGCCGTTTTCTGGTCTATGACCGTAATAAACAACATCTATCTATCTATCTATCTATCTATCTATCTATCTATCTATCTATCACTTAACGGAAAAAACCTGTTAAGTGCCCATGATTGCACAATGCTCCCATCACTTCTGGCCAAGTGGAAAGGATGGAAGCATAATCATGTACTTCCTCCTCCAGCGCCGCATGGGAAAGAGGTCAGCTGCGCTGTGGAAGGAAGGTGTGTGTTGCTTGTGCTCCCTTCCACAGGGAGCCAGCCGGGTGCAGAGGGAAGCGTTCCCATCATGTTCGCTTCCCAGCAAAGGTGCTGTCAGGACTGCGACGGGAAGACAACCAAAGGAGGTACAGTGTGTAAGAGGCCAGTTTTTTTCAGCACCTTTAGTAAAGTGAGGCAGTACCATGTGTATTTTAATTATTAGAGCTGCTGTTATTTTCAGTCTTGTTTACTTCATTCATTTCTTCATTCATTTACTCTTTTATAATCTGCCCTTTATCGATACATCTTTATTGCTAACCTGCCCTATGTCAGTATACCTATGTATCAAGTTCTTGGCTCCTAGCATAGTTTATATCTTTGAATACAGCAATGCTGCATTCTTTTTTTCTATTAAAAATAGTAGCTGTAACTCCATTTTTTGTTTTTAAAAATGTATAAAACATATAGACTGTACTAAGCACATACGTCCATGTGAAACAAGACATAACAATACCAAAACCTTCAACGTACGGTGAAGTAGCATTAAGTTTCATGTATGTGTTTATTTAATATTTCTTTATTTATTTCGTTTGTATTCCACCTTTCTTCCAGAGTGGGACACAAAGCAGTTCTCAAAAAGAATCAGTTAAAAACCTTAATAATTTTTTGAAAACAATTAAAAGTCACCACATTAAACAATATAAAATCGTTCAAAAGACATGCGAAAGTTAAAAAGATAAATAAAACATTGCAAGATGCTTTCCTGCTTACACATTAAAAGCCTGCTAACACAAAATGGTCTTTGCCTGCTGGGGAAAGGAAAGCAGGGAGAGAGCCAGCCTAACCTCCCACAGAACGGAGTTCCAGAGGGTGGGAGCAGCCAGTGAGAAGCCTTTTCTCTCATTCACTCACCAAATGAGCCTGTGGTGGTGGTGGGACCGAGAGAAAGTCTTCCTGTGTAGATCTTAAAACTCTCTAGGCTCATATGGAGAGATATGGTCTTTTAGATAGTCTGGACCTAATCCGTATATAGATCATGACCAGCGCTTTGACTTGTGCCCAGAAACAAACCGATGGCCAGTGATTCTGTCTTAACAAGGGAATTATATGTTCCCTGTAACTGAGTGGGACTGTAACAGTCTCACATAAAGTGCATTACGGTGGTCTAAACAGGATTTTGGCCCTTACTGCGCTATACTGCTATCCTGTGTCATTCTGTTGTGATCCCAGCAATGCCATTGCCAGGATCGGGACCTGAACACTCCCCACGGCACTGGTCGGCTGCCAGTGGATGGGTAGCGTTCAGGACATCCTCCTTTCTTCTGCAGTACAGGCAGCCTCTTCCTGCACTGTACTGAGGAAGGAAGCACTTGATAGCACTTCTGCCCTTCCCGCATGCCCTCAGCTGAATTGTAGATCATTGCACAAAGGGAGGCCATTACCAGATTTTTTCAGATAATGGTATACAGAGCAATTGCAATGGTTGGGGATGTGACAGCAGCAGGACCGCAATGATGTTGTGCAATGGCACATGTCATGGACTGGCAGCAATGCATCCCCATGCCGGGATGGCGCTGTCATGCAATAAGGGCCATGGTCAAGGCATATATTACCATAGCCAGATCTGATGTATCAAGGAATGAGTGCAGCTGGTGCAGTAGTTTTACCTGTGCAAATGCACTCCTGGCCATTGCTGAAACCTGGGCAGGCTCAGAGCTGAGTCCAGGAGAACAACCAAGCAATGAGCCTGAGATTTCAGGGGGAGTGTAACCCCACCCAGCACAGGCAGAGCCCCGTCTCTGATCTACTTTTCAACTGACTAAGAACACTTCTTTTATGTCCGGATTAAGTTTCAATTTGTTTGCCCTCATCCAGACCATTACTGACAGCAAACAATGGTTCAGTACTGATACCTTGGAATCAGATGGGAAGGAGAAATAGAGTTGGGTGTCACTGGAAACATCTTTTCTTCAAGTCTTACTCAAGAAATTTATTGTGTGGTCAGTTGTGTTGAGTTTGAGTTGTACGGCCAGAAACCAAATAGTATTCTTCATAGTAAAATAGCATGAGGAAACATGCATTTGGCTTTCCTCTGATCTCCTACTTTATCTGTTTCTCCCCTGAAAGATTGATGACATGGTCTGCTTTGGTTTGGTCTGAGGACCAGATTTCCCAGTTTTGCTACCATTTACTAATTACTTGCTGTATGCGCAGTGGTCCCCATCAAAAGTCTTGAGTGGTGCCACCCACCTGAAACTTACCACCCTTTGAATTGGAAGGAAGGTACATGTCAAGCATATAAAGCAGATGTTGGTCTTCCTCATCTCACCATTGGTTATGTTGGCTAGGGCCAATGTCAGTCACAATCCAATTGGAGAGCCACAAATTACTCGCTGTCGAAAAACCTGCAGTTGTCCCCTCCCATTTTTAGGGAAATTTAGAACTGGAATTCTTGGATGTTTTGGCACCAAATAAAAATTGAAACTATGCCTCAGCTGGATGTGAATGCATCTAGAGACAGATGAGAGAAGACCTAATATTTTTCTGTATTATTTTTTTAAATAAATCTCACTGTTTGAGTTTCCTGCTTGGTCTTTCACTCATTTTTTAATATTTATTTATTTATTTATTTGCTTGTTTGCTTGCTTGAGATGCAGCAGGAAATTATATCCTCACCCAGATCAAGGTGCAGAATACCCAAAGCAAGCAAATTTAAGGCAGATTAAGCCACAAGTACCTGTTCTTATTCCTGGTATGAAAATATAATAATAGCAAATTAATTGACTAAAAATTGCCAGTCCTTTTAGGGTCATTGAATTCTCCTGTCTGAAGTGGCCACTTCAGTTTGGCTAACAATAGTGTCAGCCCTGCTCACACCAGATTTCAACCACCTCTCATACTGAAAACCAGCCATTTTCTAGTTATTAATGTTCAGTTCCTTCCAGAGAAGCTGAAGTCAAGCATACACTGTTATTGGCTCCTAATCAACCTGTTAGCAATAGGAACAAATGAGTTCACTTCCTTAAATTTCAGAACTGTGAAAAAACAGCAAAGGAGTACATCAGTCAGTCCACAGTGAAAATAATATTGAGTTTTTCCCAAACTAGAATAGGAAAGAGGGAGAAAAGAAAAGACACTTATCTTTTCTCAGAAAAAGGAACTTCCATGAGCACTACCTAGGGACAGATGAAAGACAGCAAAACTACACATTACTCTGCAGGTACATAATGTAAAGCAGAGGTGGTCAAAGTGTGACCCATGAGCTGCATGTGGCCCTCGAGGCCATTTTTATGGCTCCCAGGGCACCTAACGGATCAAACCTGAATGTACTTATGTCCAATTGCCCCAGAATGTCCCCAGACCATATTTATGGGGTGCAGACAGCATTTCCCCATATCTGGAACCCATGGATCCCCCCAGGGTTCAAAATGAAATTTTACAGAATTTTTTTTTAAAAAAATTGTTTTCCTCAAAATGTCCCCAAGTGGCCTCTAGAGGCCCAGGGAGGTCCCCAAAACATGCCTCTGTGTCCCGTAGAAGGAGTTTGTGATATATTTAATTATTTATTGCTGAAGGCAAAAATAGTTTCCTGGAGGACTAACGTGGTCCCCTAGCCTTCCACAGTTGCCCACATACAATGTAATGTTATAATGACCTCTTCATTGTAAAATGCCTTCAGGAGGGGCTAATTTCCATTGATGAAGGGACAGCAAGGAAATGACTTTTGGGTCTTTTCTCCTCAATTGTCCCTCTACTAAGTTGCTTTTGTCCCAGTGGTAGTCTGGACTGTGTTCATCTTCTAAACATGGCCTCAGAGATCTGTGGGTATTACACTAATTGAAAGGGGCTTTGAAGGGAAAAAAAAGCAAAGGACAGAAAATATTTTAAGGCTGTTGTTTCATCCCTCTTGCTTTCAAATACAAACTGTTGTGTAAAATTGATTTCATGGATGGACAGCATCTTGCTGGAATTTCCAGTAATCTTTTTAAGCTGGTTTAGGAATTATGCAGCTGTCTAGATATTATTGGACTGCAAGTCCCAGCAGCTCTAGTTAGTGTAGACAATGATGAGGAATGATGGGAGTTACAGTCCAACGATATCTGGAGGGCTACATAATTCTCAGCTTTGTTTCAAAGGAATGAAAGTAAATCTGATTGAATAACACTTGAGTATCTGTGTGATGAACAGGAACTGTGTATCCCTTCTCTCTATAAATATGGCAGAAGTTTTCTGTATCTGGTGGGAAAGGGAGGTAAAATAGACAGCAAATGCATTCATAGCTGGTCCTGCTTCTTGTTTATACAAAGCGGTGTTCTCATGCCCACAATTGTCTATACTCCATGTTGGGGTGACATCTCTGTGAAGACTTTGTTCCTGGCTGCCTTTTTAGGACAGGTTCCATAGCAAGTGTGAGTGGTAAATTCATCCACTGGACAGTATAAATCTTCCCTGCTCCTTCACCTTTGGCCATTGACAAATGTTTGGTTCCAGGCTAATTAATGAACTCATCTTGGAGAACTTTATCTAGGGCAGGGCTGCTTTCCTGGATGCTATAGCCAATGAAAAATGACCCCACCGCACATTTCTGAGAGAATTAATGGAGTCAGCATCTACAGAGGAATATTAACTCAGAATTCATCTGGGCACTGGGCCAGCAGTTTGAAACGTTTGGCCTGCCAGATGTTTTGGCCTATAGCATCCCTCAACTCTACTTAGCGCAGCCAACATAAGGCACTGTGAAAGGTGTCATCTAAAACATCTGGAACACCAGAAGTATCCCACCCTTGAACTTGGCTATAAACCTCTTTCTTGAATCTTTGTATCCTTGGATCTAAGTAATTTTGTCTACTTTTTACCTTGCCCAGACGCATCTGCTGTGTTTTGTCGGGCCTCGCTTCAGACCCCCACATATGTTACCAGATTTTGAGTACCCTCAGAATTATAAAATATGAGTAGATGAGCTTGCTGTTGAAGATTCATCACTCACTCTCTCACTGTTTTGTTCATGCATAATCTTCCTTTCTTGATATGCTCTCACTGTAGTTAACATCACTAATCTCCATATCCTTCTCAAAGTTTTTTTTTAAATGACAATGCTTTTTAAATGGGGGTGGGTGGGAGAGACTAATGTACATTTCTTTAGAAATAGTGAGAGGTGGTGGTGGAGGCAAACAGCTCTTCTAAAACGCAGGAGTAACATTGAGATAGATTGTTAAATAAACATTTTATTTGCTGATTGACTGATTTGTCATATGTGTTGTGAAGTCAAGTTTGAACTAAGGGAGAAATATATAACACCAAGTCCACACTTGCATTCATGGAACACATAGTTTATTTGTGCAATAAAGCTCTTGAACTTTGCTGTACATTTTTCCCACCTGCATGAGTGTGGTTTCCTTACTGTGCCGCTCCTTCCTCACTTCCTTTGCTGCCTCGGCTTGCTTACTGTCTTCCTAAATTATCATCAACTTTTTATTTGACAGCGTAAGCACGGAAATGAAAAACAGCAACTTTCCCTAGATTCTACCATATTCTTTTGATGGATTGTAGATTAGTGTGCATGATGCGGTAGTCCTCAGCTGCCATCTTTATAGCCCTGTTTAGCCTAAACGTATACAGACATCTAAAATCTGGACAACCCTGAGATGGAACTATCTATAGATGTGGTCAGTGCTCTCTTTTCCTTCTTGCAAACATTTTTATTCAGTTGCATAAACCAGTACAAACAATTATTCAACTGGTAAAGAATTGTAAGAAAAACAAAGGCAGTGAACATACAGCACACACTTAAAAAGAAAAATAATGAAATAGTTAACAGAAATGGTATGAACTTTATTTAAAAACAGAATACCCAGTAAAGCTCCTTGCCTGGGTCTCTGCCATGGTTGTGCTTTAGCATTCAGCATTTTCTAATCATCATCTACAGGACTTGTACCTTGATATGGGGCCTTTTTGCACTACACTGTTATAGTGCTATTATTCTACTTTCAACATTCTGTGGAGTTCTGGGCTTTGCGGTTTCCTGAGGCCCAAGAGCTCTTGGGCTGAGAATTCTAAAGTCCCCTCCCTAAACTGCAAACCCCAGGATTCCTTAGGATGTTGAAAGTGGAATAATAGCACTGTAACAATGTAGTGCAGAAAGGCCCATGGTGGACACACACACACACACACACACACACACACCACTTCACCTGCTAGAGAAGAGTCTTTCATTTGAAGGTGTCCTCTGATCAAAGGGGTGTCCAAACACTGAAGTTTAATTTAAAAGTAAAGTATTGGATGCAGGAAGATTAGGGACTTTGGATTTTCTCATCAATAAGCAGTACCTGGACGGAAGAGGCACACATACTATTTAGGCAATGTCTCTACCACAGTGATATGTATTATATTTCTGGGGATCTAATTCTTTGCTAATTTTCTTTTTTAAGGAAGCAAAGAGTAATTTTAGCAGTTTTCTTCCCACTGGACAGTTACACCCCAGTACATAAATAAGTAGTGGAGACACAGGTGATGAGTTCAAGTAGGGCCACTTAACTAAGGGGGAAAACCCTTTGCCCTGGGAATAAATACTAAATTGGTAAACAGCACTGCTTAGGCACCAGGACCCTCAAATGCTACCCTTCAAATGCCACTCACCCTCAAATGCTCATCGTAGGGGAGTATGAGCTTCTAAGTCCTTCATGTTCTATCGTCACTTTGTCTTTGTCACTACACAGAACATTCCTACACTAAAATCCCTCCTTTTTCCAGGAGGTACACAAACCTACCCCTGCAGCCAGGGATCATAGGGCAAGGGTGAAACAGCGATTCAGGACTTAGGCCCTTTTCACATGCCATTTCTCATGCAAAAGGGCCTCCGGAGCGAGGATCGTTCCACATGACATCCTCACAGTCGCGCAATGCTGCTGGGGCCAGTAGGCGGCGATCGCGCAATATATCATTTTCAGCTTCTTGCCTTAAATGATGCGCGATTGTGCGTCGCTCTGGGGCCCCACGTGCACTTACCTTCCATGCGGAGCCTCCGGAGACGCGGCCCTTGCGCTTCCTCTCCCAGCACAACCTGGGAAACTGCTTGGCTGCGCCGCGCTGCGGAAGGAAGAGGCAGAGCCCTCACGCTTCCTGCCAGCCAGCAGGAAGCTGCTGTGGAGGGACGCGAGTGCCTCTCACAAGAGGCTGCTCGCGTGATCCCCACGCGCCCACGCCGGAATCAGGTAAGTTGCAGAAAGGGCCTTATTGTGCACAAAATGTGCACATTTTGCACAGTCCCAATTTGTTTTGCAGAGCAAACTGTGAAGATTCTCCTCAGTCCCAGATTCTTCTCATCAGGATCTCTCAGCACTCGAGGAACATGTTTTCTGACCCTTTTTCTAATATTTTTTGAATATTCTTTCCATTCCTATATATTTCTATTTCAGTTGTAGCTCACTATTTTTAAAAGTGATTCTGAACTTTATAAATGCTATGTAAAACTGTATCATCGTTTACTTTGTTCTGAGGTGATTTTTAACCTCCAGTCTCTCCCCCCCTTTCTCTCTCTTGCAACATGGGTTCACCTTCCACCTTGATAAAGTTGGTCCTTGTCCCACTAGCAATGCCACTACTGTTGATCAAGTTGATGAATGATCTATGAATCCTGCCCTTTCTTTGAAGGTTTGTTGAGACTGAACTTCTTTGAATGTCTATTGATATTGACTGGAAACCCTACAATCTGGGGCCTATATAAAGAGAATAACAAAGAAAGGGAGTACTGACAACACGAGGTGTTTGCAAAACAACATAGCAACCGAGGGCAAGGAACTGAGATTTTAATATAAGCAAAAATGGGCAATGCTTTGAGCACAATTCACGGCTTCTCACCTCTCTGCAACAGTTGCCAGTCCCAAGGGCACCATCATGGTTGTGTGGAGGGTGCCAGGCAGGACCCTTCTTGGCTGCAGGTTCTTCAGCCAGGAGGAGCGGAGTGAGGTTACTCTTCCAGATCTCAATTAAATTGCTTGCAAATATCTTGTATGTTAAGTTTGCTTCTCAACAGTTCCATAGAGGACAAAGGGGATGAGAGAGAGAACATCAGTGCACAAAGCTGTAAATCAGTAGCACAACGCATGGTTTACATGTAAAAATTCCTGGGGGTAGTTTCTTGATGCAGCCAATCAAGATCTCCAAAGAGTCACTCATAGATTGTGCTCTGACCTAGATGAACCAATAGTCTACCCATACTTCTGCCCTCTTCTCTCTCTCTCTCATCATATGGATGTATCTGAATGTATGTGCAAGCACACACATGCAGAACATTTTGCCATTGGCCATTTCTGCCCTACACTGTTATAGTGCCTTATTCCATTTTCATCATCCTATGGAATCCTGGGATCTGCAATTTAGGGAGAGGCATTTAAAATTCTCAGCCAGAGAGCTCTTTGGCCTCCGTAAACTGCAAACCCCAGAATTCCACAGGATGTTGAAAGTGGAATAATAGCACTATAACAGTGTAGGGCAGAAATGGCCATTCTGGTGCAGCAAGCATCCCTCATCCTTTTCTCCGTCCAACTTCTTTTCTTCCAGAGCAACACCAGTGCTGAATTTGCCTCACAAAAAACTGAGGAATAGTTCCAGACTAAAAGTCTTGTATTGTTTTTTTGTTCTCTGGAATCAAGCTTAAAGATAGGTTTTTATGCTGGCTATAAAAGATTTCACAAGGAAATACAGTGCTTAGTTGAAAAAGAAAATGAATTACAAGCTTGGAATAAGAACTTTAATAGTATTGTTTTTGTCAGCTAGCTCTATATTCGTGGTGTGAGTGGCTAAATCTATGTTCTTTCAGGCAACCACTGTTAGGTTCTGAGAGGAGGCAGTAAATGGCTATCCTGATTCTGTCAGGGCCACTGTCAAATTTACTATGTTGTGCTCATTGGGTTCTGCCCAGCTTCACATGGTACCACTTTAGCAGATTTCATTGCTTGGAGATGGGAAAGGGGATAAATGTGTGTGTTAGTGGGTATAAGGTTGTGTATATATGTGATTTTATGTGTGTGTGTGTGTGTGTGTGTGTGTGTGTGATTAAAAAGCTGACTTTCACTGAAGAAGGTGGAAGCTGAAACTTTTGCTCATTTTATATTTTTTCATTCTGTTGTTAATCACACACACACACACACACACACACACACACATATCTGCAAGCCTGTATGGCTTAGCATAGCATAATAGGTCCACATGCAGATCTAAGTTAGGGTGAGCACCCCTCTTACTTACTGAACAGCCTTTGAAGCTGCCCACACAGCCATTCCTTCCATGCTTTGTCGGGAGCAAGCAGCACCATAGAAGTATCTGGCTATGTTCTGATAGCCAGACACAAAATGATCACAGCAGCACAGCACTGAAACCTCTGTATGATGCAAGTAGATCTCAGTGTTGACACCATTATTTCATGCTTGGCTGTGGGAAGATGCTTCTGCAGTCCTGCCCACATTCCACAAAACAGGGAATGGCCGTGTGGGAGGCTTCAGAGATTGCTCAGTAAGTCATAGAATCATAGAATCATAGAAATGTAGAGTTGGAAGAGACCACACGGGCCATCCAGTCCAACCCCCTGCCATGCAGGAATACCCTCAAAGCACTCCCGACAGATGGCCATTCAGCCTCTGCTTAAAAACCTCCAAGGAAGGAGACTCCACTACACTCCGAGGCAGCATATTCCACTGCTGGACAGCCCTGACCGTCAGGAAGTTCTTCCTGAGGTTGAGGTGGAATCTCCTTTCCTGCAGCTTGAATCCGTTGCTCCTTGTCCTGGTCTCTGAAGCAGCAGAAAACAAGCCCACTCCCTCCTCTACGTGGCATCCCTTCAAATATTTAAACATAGCTATCATGTCCTCTCTTAACCTTCTCTTCTGCATACTAAACATACCCAGCTCTCTAAGTCTGTCCGCATAGGGCATGGCTTCCAGGCCCCTCACCATTTTGGTCGCCCTTCTCTGGACCTGCTCCAGCTTGACCATATCCTTCTTGAATTGGGGTGCCCAGAACTGGACACAGTATTCAAGATGAGGTCTAACCAAAGCAAAGTAGAGTGGTACCAGTACCTCCCTCGATCTAGACACCATACTCCTATCGATACAGCCGAGAATTGCATTGGCTTTCTTGGCTGCTGCATCACACTGCTGACTCATGTTCAGCTTGTGGTCTAGTAAGACTCCTAGATCCCTTTCACACATACTGCTATCCAGCCACGTGTCCCCCATTCTATATTTCTGTATTCCATTTTTTCTACCTAAGTGTAGGACCTTACACTTCTCTCTGTTGAATTAGTCGAAGTGAGGGGGCTTTAGGTGGACGAGGAAAGAAATACCCCAAAAAAGTTTCCAAAAATGGACATACACATGCATATGCAACCATATATGCCTGTATATCTCTAATAGGATGCCAGCCTATGCATATGTGCATGTGAAAATATAATTTTATTTCATTTAGATATTCACTCTTTTATTAAGACATTTTTCTTCCATTAGAAAAGCAGTTTTTTGAAAAAAGAATCACTCCAGTTTTATCTTTCTGTTTCTTCCTAAGGAACTTTAATGCTAAACAACTTTTAGTATTATAATTTATTATTCCATAATAAAATCTTTGGGGGAAAATGTATTTGCTTACAGCATATTTGAGCAGTTATGCTGGATATTGCTGATATCAGCTTTTTAGAATGATTCTATGATTCTGGCCCCACCCGGTTCCTACACTGAAAGTGTATATACTGGAAAAGTTGAGCCCAAGTTTGCTTTTGATTCCTTAAGATCTTTCAGCCCTTTTCCAGCTTTAGTTAAATGTTGCCTAAGTGCTGCATTTATTAAAACAGAATTGGTTGAAAATAAATTGCTCCACTCTTGATTACATCAACAATTCCAAAAAGAGAGAATCTCAAATTGATACCATCTGTTGTGTGTTTGTTTATGTTCATATTGAACCCATACATACAGAACTCCTATATTAAAAAATGCACAGAGCCACAACTGGAATTACATGAAAGGTTTTAACAGACAGCTGAAATGGGAGCTCCTGAAGAGAAGGCATAAAGGCATAAATTAATAGTTTATTATTCTTTGTCACACAGATTTCTGTCACTCCATTTACAGGGAAATTGCATGGAATTTTGTGTTTCTTTAGCATCCTTGGTGAGGTTTAAATGGAATGAATACCATATATGCTTCCTACAGCAATCTGGAGGAAGAGTGGAATACAATATAAATGTAAGAAAGAAATGCATTGTAAGGAGTGGAGAGAAAAATCTCTTGAAAAGGATGGTGGTTAGAAAACTTTACCGCAGTTAATAGAAATGTTAAGAAGTGGGATGCTGTTCTCATTACGTTTACCCAGATGCCACTCTGACTGTGTTTATTAGTGCTTACTTTTCCCAGGATGGTTGGTATAGGATTGCAACCTAAATCCCACTGGGTGACTTTGGGTGCATCACACATTCTCAGCCCCAGAAAACCCTGTGATAGGTTCACCTTAGGGTTGCCATAATTTGGAAATGACTTGAAGGCATACAACAACAACAATTTTCCTCTCATGGTTAAAGCTTATTAGGAAGTTTAAGTCTTTAAGTCTTCTAAGTTAAAAAAAAAAGTTCATCAGCAAAAATTAAGGGGGTTAAAACCTGTAAGTTTACCAGTGCTTTGAAAACTTCTCTCAGTTGTTATTTTTAACTCAGTTCTGTAGTGCTGTTCACATTGTTAATTAAAAAGTTTAATTCAGATGTTTTCACTCATGCAAGGTGGCAGAAGTATTAATGATGAAGTTAACTTTTTCCGTGAGCCAGAGGGCTTCCTTAAATACAGAATCTGTTTATAGGAGGTCAAGAAAATTGGATTCACATCACTAGTTCTGAAGAACATCTGCTTATATGTGGTGGGGCTTGTGTGTCTTCCCAGTATCCTGAGAGCCACCTGCACTTCTGGGGGCACCTTTTGTGTCCCCTAGATGTCAGAATAGGGAATCCAGACCAAGCTGGGAAGGCAATGTTAGCCAGTTTCCAATGTATCAAACCAGCTCTGACCACATCCAGTGCTTCTTCTTTAGTGGAGCTTCCTAAGGGACCAGGCTGAATTATGCTACTCCATCCCAGACAGTTCAGGCTTGATTGCTTTAAGACCCAGTCATTTGTCTTTTTTAGCAGCCCATGGTGTCTTAGAACTCTTCTCCAGCACCACACTTCAAATGAGTTGATTTTCTTCCTGTCAGCTTTCACAATCAGGCACAGAAATATATAGAGTTAACATAAAGACTGAGTAATAAGGAGGACAGGATACCTTTCAATTTCACTCCTTTCCTGACTAGGATCATGAGTGACAAGTGTCCCCTGTGGATTACATCTTACTCTTGGGAAGTTATCATTGTGCAAGAAACAAGTATGGATAGTCTGTGGTCCAGGGAAGAGGCCCTGGTTTTACCCAGAATCTTTCTTTGGCAGTGCTATCGAAGGCTGGTTTAAGGTTGACAAAGACATGGAGTTGCCCTGTAAGACCTGACACAGTGTTCCTCAATTGGGTGGTAAAGAATGAAATATTGATCAGTGGTGGAAACCAGTCGATATTGCTGTTTGATCAGCTCTGGGGAATCTTGTTGACTTCAGGGATCTTCCACAGCTAGTTGAGCTGTTAACTTTTAGAATTCTGTTATTATGACTGGGCTGGGGGGATTAGGAAGGAAGATTTTCCAAATCATCATTCATTAAGGCAACATAATCTGTGCTGGCTGAATAAAGCAGAGTATGGAAATGATTTCCCAAGAGTCAGTAGGGACATTAACATCCTAATAAATAAAACAAAAAATAAATAAAGTAAAATAAATGCTGGAGATCTGTGTTTGGAGTGATTTGCATTTGGAATCTGCTACAATGCACCAAGTCAACTGAACTGCGGAGGATAAAAATATGTAGTCTATTTGCAGGTTGGGCCAGACAGAGTCCCTTCCAATTTAATTTTGTATCCTTAGACTTCTGAAGGGATAGCTGACATTGTCTCATACATTTGGGAAGCAGCAGTAAAATGAGAGTATAGAACATCATCAGAAAGGCCATTTCTACTGCTGAATTGCCTGCCATCACAACAGAAGGTGTCGTCATCCTAGGTTTCAATACAGTACTGTAAATATGAGAGTGTCAAACTCAGTTATTATTAGAGAAATTGTCTCATAAGAAAGGTATTCTTCAGATGCATTGGAAAATGAATTAGTTCCATTGAGCAAAGGGTGATACAAGATTGACTTTGTACTTCTGTGAAGGTGTCTGTGGCTTAAATATCCATGATCTTATCAGCTACTGCTAGTATGTCTCCAGTTTTCATTAAGGGTTTTCCTTTCAGTTTGATTCTTTTATGTAAAGGTGTTGGACCCTGAACTAACACTTTTGTTTGAGAAGTGTTCACAATCAGCCTTGAAAGGCATCAACTAAAATAGTCTCTGATATGTGGTTGGAATTAGCTCTAGATTTCAATTTCCATGACTGTTATGCTTCTTGTTATTCTCCCCTGCTATCAGATCTTGGCTTTTCCTGAATATGTCAAGAAATGTCAACAAGTTACTAAGCAGGAGACTTGTATAGTTCTTACAAAAGCATGTTCCACAGAGTCACACTATTCTGCCTGTTATATAGGTGTCAAGCCTGCAGTTTATTGTTCAGAAAGCTGAAATGTCTGCTTCTGGTTGGCACCAGCAAATCTCTTCAGAAAGGTTTGGATATCCCATAGCAACAAAGAAAAATACATTTGCCTGAACATCTTCAGGAATGATCTAGGTCCTTTCTGCATGGCATTTTCCATGCGAAAGGTCACCTGGAGCGTCGCGTGATTGTGAGGAGCAATTTGCATGACGCACTCAGAATTGCGCGGTGCTCCAGGGGCCGGCAGGCACTAATCCCACACCTTGTCATTTTTGGCTGGAAGCTGAAAATGGTGCATGATCGCGCATTGCCCCTGGGCCCCCTCGTGCACTTACCTGGCGTGTGGAGCCTCCGGAGCTGCGCCGGTTGTACTTCCTGCCCCAGTGCAGCCTGGGAAACTCCGGAAGGAAGAGGCAGGGCTCTCGCGCAAGCAGGCAGCTCGTGCGGAGCTAAAGCAGCAGGGACGTGAGAGCCTCTCGCCGGAGGCTGCTCACGCGATCCCTGTACCCCAGCACCGGAAGAAGGTAAAATGTGGAAAGGGCCCTAGTCTCATCATCCTTCCCAGATCTCAAGTAAAATGCCCCTCCCTCAAAGAATGCTTGGTCACTAGTTTTGGGAGCTGTCACAGATGTTTTCCAAAGTAGGATACAGTGAACATCATGTACATACTTTTGAGTAGATTTAAGTTTATGGTATTGAACTTTGTGTGATGGGAAGGAAAGAAAGAATTGGCGGTCCAGCACTTCATTCTTCACTTACAGGATTTCATGTCCCTGACACTCGCTGCCTATGTCTAACAGGAATATGGTATGAAAATTGCAGACTTAAAAAAAATTACAGACACAAATAGGAAATTCACAGGTAACCTTGCTGTATTGTGTGTGTGTGTGTGGTTTTGAAAAGCTTAGAACATTCCTGTATCCTATAATTTTGGGATGGAAAATTCTTAGAAAAACTAGGGCGCTGGTGTTTCATATGTAGAATTTCTGTGATCTTTGAAGAAAATAAACAAACCACAATTCCTTCTTTGGTTGTCAAGTGCTTTGCAAGAAGGAACCCAAGCAACTGTGGGTGGATGTGGCAGGAAGCTGCTACTTATATCTCAGAGAACGACTCTCTTATTCTTCAAAAATAGAAGTGCAACGTGGCACAAAGGCCTATTTGTATCATGAGGCTGGCATATCGCACTGGATGGCTAGGCAATTTACACAAAAATGGTTATTATAAAGGGACTTATTATAGTGAAGCATCAAGCATTCTTGAAACTGAGATTCTGAAGACTGGGATGGGTTGTGATGTCTGAAGCATTCTGAATTGTGAAACCTAAGCACATATTTTGAATGTGACATGTCAGACATTTTTTCTCCCATGGGAAGAAAAAAGGGTTTTTGATTTTACATCTGTAGGTTAAAGATTATTTCTTCCTGATTTACAAAGGTGGTCGTCATTAAGAAACTGGCTACTTTAGACTGATACTTCTTTTTTTCACATTGATCAGAAACCTGCTATCCTGGGAAAAGAACAATGCATTGTTGGACATTATGGTCTGAATCCTGTTGACAGTCTCAGCTGAATCAGTTGAAGTTCATAACTGTTGTCTCAAAATGTAAGAACTGATTCAGTAGATGGACTCTAGTTGGGACTATTGGTAGGATTCAGCCCAAAATATGCAGCATTGATGTACCACGTGCATAATGTCACATTTGATTTCATAATGATTCTGTAGATATATTTTTCCTTATTCTTTAGCCCTACAGAATGTGTGCTTTGTTCTGTGTTCTTTATAATTCCTTTTGTATACATGAACGCTCACTCCTCATTTTGACACTTAACACTTCTGAAATCTTCAATTTAGAAGCAGATCTGGGAAAGGCTGTGCCTGAGGGCCTAAAAAGATATAAGGATATTAAGCACTTGATTGACCTTCATGTGGTTCATTTCATTTCCTACCTAATGTGTGGGGAGTGTTTGAGGCTCCTGAAGTCTAGGTTCACTATGAAGGAGTGGGGATTTTCCCTTCTTTTCCAGGGATAGTACGGGCTATGTTGCAATTGTACTTTTTCTCTCTGGGGAAATAAGGTCTGAGGATAAAGGTGGTGATCATGGTTAGAAATTGGGGCCATGGTTAGAACAAAGATCTTCTTCTCTCCTGTTTCTCAATCCCAGCCAAAACTTACCCTTCTGTCTTGTTAATCCAACCAAACTAAACCCGTAAGTTCTGGTCATGTATTTCATATCATATTCTATTTGGTCCCGAGATGACAGAATTTGTGATTTGGACATGATATGCCAATTCATATTAGAAGAATCAGAAATTGAAGGCTCTGGGATCAGACTGTTGGACTTTGGGTGCTGCCAGTGGTGAGAGGTGTAGAGGGAACAACAGTGGCAGTTGACACTGAGATTTGCAGGCAGTCCACACTGTCAGGTGTAGCCCAATATCTTCTACCCCTTTCCCAGCATACCACTTCTCATAAAAGTATTTATTGACCAGGTCCCTAAAGTTTTACTTTTAAAATAATTAAATGTGGTATTTTGGAACAAAAAGACAGGAATTCATGAACCACCATATTTCTTATGCTCTGAGTAAGTGTCAGGAAAAATTCTTCCATTATATGTAAAAAAAAAAGGTTCCCTTTTTTCAGGAAGAGCTGTGTTGTTTTTGTTGTCAAGAGGAATTGGATTGCTTTGTTCCTTCGTTTTTCATTGTACATTATCCTTAGTATACCTGAGCTATTACTTCAGAATGTGAAAAGCTTGCCACTTTCTTCTTGACTGCCATCTGCTTTCTGCTTGATCGCACAACTTTCTTCTTCCTTCTTGATTGCTGGGGTGGGCAACAGCAAAGGGACTGGAAGCCATTTTTTACCCAGGAGTACCCCTTAATGGGCTGCCCCAGTGCACCTAGCAAAACCAGAAGCGAAGGCTCATCACTTCCATTTTAATTTTTTTGGCTGAATTTTTGTGAATTCGGATTTTTTAAAAAAGATTTGGGAGCATGTTGGGGAGCTTGGTGGGTTTGTGTGCGTGTATCATGTGGGATGTTTCAGGACTGCAGTTTGGGACACACTGAGGGTCACGGGCAGTGCCTGGGCTGCACTTTACCAATCTCTGTCTGTAAGAACCCCCTACCTGTAAATATTTGCAAAATGTTGTTAATTGTCACAAAAAAACCCTGAACAGAACAAAATTCTCAGCCGCCTAGCTACATTCAACAGGTACCACCGATTCTAGTGTGGAAAAGATCATGGTGTATGTGCCTGCTATGTGGCCCATAAAACAGATGAATCTGTCAGAAAAAAAGAGATGTCAACCCTAGTTCAACACCGTCACCATCACCACCACATGGTTTTAAAGGATGTCTTTGAAGAGTTAAGTATTCAAAGCTGAATAGCTCAAACTGTCAATTTCCCTTTCTCATACATTTGTTTTTTTTATTTATTTTTTAAAATCGCATGTCTTTCTAGCAAATTCTTAAAAAATTGCTAATTTTGGAAAGTTCTTCTAATGAATGAAAAGAAAAACCCTTAGTTCACAACATTAATTTGATGTTGCCCATGAACCACAGTGGACAAGTTAATTTGTGACAGAGATGTAAAGAATACTTACAGAGTTTCTCATCCTGGAAGAGTAAGAATCTCTGAACACACTGAGACACGCTTATCAAGAAAAGAGTCAGCTTTCATGATGTTCTTCAAACTGAGGGATTGTTTTTTTTGTAAAAAAATAATTTCACAATAAAATCTTAGGTTCTGCACATACAAAAAGCCATTTTGCACCTAAAAAATGTGAAAAAATCTTGTAATCTCAGCAAATGATAAATTAAACTTTTAAAATGATTTGTTCTTGTATTGAAGAATGAAATAAGCATAGATTTGCATCTCTAAATCTAAAAAGTGTTTTGGCAGGTTCTTTTAAAAATTATTTTAGGCCCACCCTAAAATAGGGGCCAAACCTAGAACTGATAACTACAGTAAGTATACTCAGAGAAGAGAGAGAGAGAGACAGAGAGATGGAAACAATGAATGGATTGCCTTATATTATTTCAGTCCTGGTCCCAGTTTTAAGTTAAAGTTTATAAACATTATTCTCTAGTAAAACTAGTTCTTGCAGTTCAGGGCCTCACATCCATATGTACATTGCTGAGTTATGTCATATTCTTGTATGCTTGTTGGACATTTATATTTACATTTACTTTGTAATTGGAAATTTCACAAGACCTCAAAGCTCACTGAATTGTTTGTTTTAGAATCACACTCCTACTTAAAAATATGGCATAATTATATTAATTCCCAGAAACGCCTGGGAATGCTGGAGGCAAAGAACAATGGGACAAATTTAAAAATTAGAATACCAGAAAAAGTCTTAATCCCTGAATAGTTAAACTACAGTGTATCTGTGTTATAGCCACTATCGATAAATAGGATTGCTCAAATTTTACTGCATACCTTTTAGTGGATATTACACCATAAGCTAACAGGTGACTTGAGCGCTCTTTTTTTGAGAAGATGAGGCAGTGAAAGCAAATTAAGCATATTCTTCACCAGTCCTAAAAGCAAGAGTTATACCTGGAATGATCCTAAAGATATTTGTTTGGAACTACATTCCACTGAATCCAACTGCTTGCAGTACATTGCAGTATTGCTGCCAGAGGCCCTGGTCCAGTTTTAGCTAGATGGCTGAGCCAGGTCCAAAAAAATAGTGCCAATGTGTGCCTCTATTTGTACTATAAAAATATACTTCTCTAGTTCTAAGGAATTCATGAGGAGGCTCTGGATCTAGCAACATAACTTCTTCCATATGCATGTCTCTGTTCGTTGATTGGGGTACTGATGCGTGGACTGTGCTTTCATGTTTGGCTCCAAACAGATTGAAATATGAAATGGTAGGTACTGTAGTTCACTGACAGAGCACATGCTCTGCATGCAGAAGTTCTCAAGTTTCCTATCCGTCATCTCCATGTAGGGCTGGGTAAGGCTTCTATTTGGCACCTTGGAGAGCTGCTGCCCATCCATGTGGATAACAGGGATCTAAGTGGACCAATGGTCTGGTTCAGTATAAAACAGGTCTGCACAACATACAGTCTGGGGGCTGCATGCAGCCTGCCAAAGGATTTTGTGTGACCCGCATCACTCATGAGCACAAGGGCCGAAAAAGGTTGCAGCAATTAGGTTGCTGATGGTTTTGAATGAACCAGGCTGGGCCCTTCCCTCCTCCTTCCTTCCAGGGGGGCGGCAGAGAGCCGATCTGATGCTACTCTTTGCCCTTGCTCAAGATGGCAGCAGTTGCTTCTTCTCTTTCTGTTTCCCATGGATGAGCAGTGAGGGTGGAAGTGCCTAGGAAAAGGAGAAGACCAGCTGGGGCTGGAGGGGGTAAGAAAGAAGGTGTTCTCCTCTTCCCTGAGCAAGCCAACATAGACTGTTGCACGGCAAATTGGGACCCTCTGGGGGAAGCAGCCTATTACAGGTCAATGTTCTCTTTCACCCCCATCTCTTCTAAATTGCATTGGAAAAAATTAAACTGCATTTAAAGACTGCATTTTAAAATGCAATTTAGGTCTATTCTGGTGTGCACCCTCATAAATTCCACACCCCCACCATCTGGAATTCACTTTGGCCCTTTTTGCACGGCATTTTCCATGCAAAAGAGGGCCTGGAGCGTTGCGAGATTGTGAGGAGCTATCTGCATGATAGAAGCTACTATATACTTTATACTATAGTATATACTATAGTATATACTATATATACTAGAAGCCGACAATGGTGCGCGATCACACATTGCTCCCTGGCCCTGTGCACACTTATCTGGAGTGTGGAGCATCTGGAGCTGTGCCGGTCGTGCTTCCTGTCCCAGTGCAGCCTGGGAAACTCCCAGGCTGCGCTGCGGAAGGAAGAGGTGAGGCTCTTGCGCGAGCAGGCAGTGGTAGATGAAATTTAAGGAAGGAGGTTTTCCTAAGATTGCCAGGTGAGTTTGTAGCAGTGGCAGGATTTGAACTTTTCAGCTGTGGAAAGCCACTGGGTGACCTTGGGCGGATCACACATTCTCAGCCCCAGAAAATCCAGTGATAAGTTTGCTTTAGGGTTGCCATAAGTCGGAAATGACTCAAAGGCACACTGGTGAGATAAAAGCTTACCCAGAGTTCGAAAGCATTGCTTTTTAAGACTATAACTCCCAGAATTCCCCAGTCAATAATCATGCTACCTGGGGTATGGAGATGTTGTAGTTCACCCAAAGGAACATTTGTGAAGCTCTTATTTGAAAGAGTGTCATGTAAAAGATGGAATAAGCTTGTTTTCTGCTGCTTAAGAGATTAGGGGCCTTTCTACACTACGCTGTTATAGTTGTATTATTCCACTTTCATCATCTTGTGGAATCCTGGGATTTGCAGTTTAGGGATGGGTATTTAGAGAGGTCTTTGGCCTCAGGAAACTACAAACCCCAGAATTCCATGGGATGTTGAAAGTGGAATAGCACTATAACAGTGTAGTGTGGAAAGGCCCTAGGACATGGAGGAGGCTTCAAACTGTAGGAAAAGAAGTTCCACCTAAACATTAGGAAAAACTTCCCTAATTTCTTTTTTGTAATATAGTTTATTTTATTTGCAAAATAGTTTAATCATTAATTATACCATAATTTATTTTGCAAATAAAAAACATTATTATACCATTATTATGACTTTACTTGGAAAGTGAGGCACTAAAAACCTATCTGCGGCCTGAAGAAGTTTAGCCTATTTAATTTCAGCCCTTACCTACTCCCAAGTTGTGCAGGTCTGGTATAAGACAACTTCTTTTGTTAAAATCAAGGTCCTAGATTTTCCCAGACTGCAAATGATAGCTTATTTCATGTAGCATCTTCCTTGTTTTTAAGTACTCTGTTATCTGTTAGCTTTAGTCAGTGGTTGGAAATAATAGTAAAAGAAACCTTCAAGCAGATGATGATTTCCCCTGTAAGTGGAATCTACCCTGTGGTTTGGAGGGTCCCTGTATTTGCTCTCAGATCAAGATATTTCAGCAATCTAATATAGAGAAGTGTATGTATTTGCGTGTGTTTTTTTCCTTGGACACCGAAATAACTGTTTTGTCTTTTCTTCATGGTGTATTTCCATTGTATTCAGTGGAAATACAATGGGTCAATATAGCTGTGTTAAAAAAGGAAAAGTGGCAGCCATGGTTTGTTCTTCTCTTCATAGATGAGGTTAGCTGGGAAAAGGCAAAACACTAGGGCCTTTCCAGATGGTTGTTTAATTGCAACATAAATGTACAGCTGTTAGTCTAGTTGGTGCAAGGAATCTAGATGTTTTTCCCCCAGGATAATATTTCCAGTCCAAGAATCTGGCAACTTCAAGCAATGATATTTTTTTGCTAGGAAAATATGATTATTTCTCTTGATGAAACATCGAGTACTATATAGAAATATCTCACCCCTGATTTTTTCCCCTTTCAATTCTAGGCTGGATACTTCCCTTTCTAAGTACCAGAACCAAAACTATTGTGTTTCAAACTGCTATCCACACTCTGAATCCCTTCCCACCAAATGTCACCTCATTTGTGTACACTGAAAGGTCCTCCCACTGAACCAGTGTAAATTTAACTAGTTATCTGCTAAAAAGTTTATCCTTTCCCTCCAATGAAGCTTAACAAATAAATTTGATGATTAACAGCACTTACTACTCTGGTGGTAAATAAAGGAGAGATTTTGTCTTGATATATTGCAGGGAGAGGTCTCAGGCGGAGGAAGAGGAAGATGCTTGGAGAGCACAGGGCTTGCTGGAAACAAGAGATGGCAGTGATTGAACTTGGAATCCCTAGCCTCTCATGTAAAAATCTTTTCTGCCATTGATCATGTTTTTTAAGTGAGGGAAAGTAGAGAATGGAGTCATTCAACAATGTGTGTGCTCTGCATGTGCTCAGAGGCACTCAGAATATTTGTGAATTACCTTTGATTCACCACCTAACCTCTGTAGCCAGTTATTGCTACACATCAGTATCACAGTGGATCAGTCTCCTCTAACTGGAGTGCACACACTACTCCTGATTCATTATTCCCAATTCAGACATAAAATCCAGTGGAGAGTAGCAGTATTCATGCTGATGTGGGTAGATGGAAGTGGAAGGAAGAGAGATGCACATCAGTGACAAAAGCTTAGTTGTTCAACCCCATGTTCTAGGACAGCCTACAAACCCCAGCATCCCCAGAGATCAGTTGGATAGTACAGATTTTCATCTGATGTATTTGGAATGAGGAATTGCCTGGGGAAGTTGATTTAAAAACTCTAAAGAAACATTTTTTAAAGACCAAATAACAAAAAGTGCCACTAGGGGGCAACAGCAACAACCATTTTTTTTAAAAAAAATCAAATTTAATTAATAAATTAATCAACAGTAATACAACAAATAAATCTTCCCCCTCCTGATCTTAATGACAACAAAATATTTTTTTTCATTTCATTCTTAAGTTTGACATTTCAAACTCTGCTCCTACTTGCTCTACATCAGCTCTGTCCTTAGAAGGCCTTTGTATCCACCAAGAAACCTGAATATTCAGAGGTATGTTTCTTTTCAGAGACAGTATATTTCTGAATACCATACACTGAACAAAGAAAAAGAGTCATTTTTTCATTGATCCTACTGGGAATAGTCTTACTCATGCCTCTTCTTCTGCTGGCATGACATTACAGTGCCATTGCTCACCAAGCCCCAAAGCCACATGGATTTTCTTCCTGTTCTGCTGGTGCGTTTTGCTGCATTAGGCTAATGCTCAGGCCCATACTAACTACCACTGCACACACGGCTTACTGCTGAGGTATTTTCTCCTTTTGCCTGCATTCCCAATGCAGTATCAATTCTGCCCCTCCTCACTAAGCCTAGCATGGAGGGCTTGATTACGTTAGCCATGTGTGGGCTCAAATGCTACAGAAGAAAACAGTGCATAGAATTTTTTATGACTAATTTTCATATACAATGGGTCATTTACCCCAGCATCTGGCCATAAGGAAAAAATGTTGACAGTATTTTTGCAAAGTTCAAAACATATGCACTCTTTCTGAATTTTCCACACACCCAAGATTTTTTTCCCCAGTTTCTTTTGCCTGGGTTTGCATGAATGCATGCATGGACCTAAATGCACACATGTGCACCTCTTTTCTGTTCCTGCAAATAATGTTTATTCATTGTTTTCCAAGCATATCATTCCTGGAGTGAAAACTTGTTGCTAAAATATAGGAATTGTCACTGCCAGATTTAAGATCACTGAAAGGAGAATGATTATTTCAGAAAAGCTGACACAGCTTTACCTATAAAACAGCAGCCCAAGACATCTGTTTTGGATAAATTTGTTGTTTTCTTTACTATGTAACTGAGATCATGAAGTTATTTCTTTTTCCTTGTCCTTTCACATATGACACCTAGAGCTAATTTAACTGCTCAGAGAAAAGAGTCTGCTCCAAAGCTCTGAAGAATGTTTAGAAAGCAGATGAGAGAATCACGTATTTAAAATGCTTACCATGTCTGAAACTGCCTAGATGTGCAAATCCAAGTTTCTAGCCTGGGCTACTCCCTGGCAAGTCAGCTTTCTGCTTGTAGTCTTTCTCCTTTAAAGCTCGGGGTAAAATTCAGAGTGAGTTCACCAGTTCAGTGACTAAACCACTGGCTATCTGTAGCTGAAACGGGACATTGTGAGTCCTTCACTAGCTATGCAGCCTGTATACTGGTCAAGATTTACCTGTCTTTTCCAGGGCTGCTTCTTGCCCTTATCATTAATACTCTGAAAGGAAGCTGCTTTGTGGAAACTGCTTCATCTATGGTTCTTTCCACACCCTACCTTGTCCCATCGTGCTCCAGTGGCGATCCCGGGAGCGGCTCTGCTGGGAAGGGAGCACGACGACAGCGCTCCCCTCTGCACGGGACCAGCTCCCTGTGGAAGGGAGTGTGATGGACACGCCTCTTCCTTCCGCAGTGCAGGTGGGTACTTTCCCAGGCTGCACTGGGGTAGGAAGTGCCACCATTGTGTGTCCTGGGCCTACTGCAGGACAGGTAAGCATGGGATACTGGTGTGATCATGTGTCATTGACATAGAAAACCTGTCAATGATTTAATCTGTGATCACACTGCCTGGGGTTGGGAGACCATGCGACATCATGCAGAAGCATCATCATTGTGGTCCTGGTCTTCTCCTGTCCGCATGCTGGGATGGGAAGACACCACGGAAAGGGCCTATGGAAACTCATGGCATCCAGCAGCCGGTTTTGGATATGAAATATCTGGATTCAAATCTTTGTCATTGGCTTTGTAGTAATTTTTCCTCTCTTCTGTATCATTGGATCAACCTATCTCTTATTGTGAAGACATACAGTGGACCTTTCTCTCTGAGTGGTTAAAATTTTATTAATACTTACATGATCGATGAGTCTTGAATTTTTCCCTATTAACAGCTCAGGAGTTCTTTTCTTTTCTTCCCTCGCCCCCATCTGGCTGGGGCAGCATAGAATAGAGAACGATATGGAAAAACATTGGTAATAGTAATTTGTGGGTTTTCTGCTGATATGGAACTAGATGATAGATCAGTTGCAAAGGAATTTGTGGATGGCTATAGAGGCTACTGATTTTTTTTTTAAAGGCATATCCATTTCTGAATTCTAATTGAGATAAAGCTGTTTCTTGTAAACTCTCTGCTTGATGTAGTGTAGACATTCATAATATTTCGTCCTGAAGCAAGGAAGCATATGTAAATAACATGAGCCTTGTGGCTGAAAGTAAAATCTTTCATTCATTTCCTGTGTCCTAGAACAGTAATCCTAAAAAGGGAAAGAATAATAATTGGTATGCATGTGTTGAAAGCCATTTGACAACTGTATGATTTTAAAATGACTTTAGAAGCAAGGTGATAGAATTCAATTAATGCAGTTAAAAAAAATGCTTTGGCTTCAATCCAGTTGCTAGTCCCAAGTAGAATAAACCTGTTGTTGCTGTTGTGTGCCATTAAGTCATTTCTGATTTATGGAGATCCTAAGGCAAACCTATCACAAGGTTTTCTAGGAAAGAGGGTATGTGATGTGCCCAAGGTCACCCATGAGGTTTCCATGGCCAAGCGGGGAATCGAACCCTGGCCTCCAGGGTCATGTTCCAATGCTCAAACCACTACACCACACTGTGTCTCATTTGACCCAATAGGATATACGTGTTGAGTTACCATTCGGTAGTCGATTCACTGAGTCCATCCTACTTCGGGTAGCAATTGGATTTAGACTTTGATTTTTATTGTTAGATATCTAAATTTCCAAGTGGTTTCATTAGCTTAATTTTACTGTTTTTTGAAAGAAAAATTTACATGCCAAAAAGTGGAGCAAAAAGACTGTCCCTCCCCCCACCCCCAACATTTGCTACATAGGACACAAGCTGTGTTTTCATGGTAAGTTCTGAAAGGAGGGAAGAAGGAGAAGGGAGTACAGAATTGGAGTATATCTGCACTACCATATATTGTCAACAATTTCAACAAACCTCCTGTGTAAATGTTGCCTTTGCAGATTAATACCCACCCCCACCCTCATTTCTTTAATTGGATGAAGAGGACATTCTTGATCCCAGAACTTGCTAAAAGTGAAAAGAAGCAGAGTATTCTACATCCATGAGTGAATTTAAAAATGCCAGCCTAAATTAAAATGAGCTGCTGATCCAAAGTGAATTAACTGAACTGGAAATACACCTGGAGATTTGTTAAGATGGCAGCCCCCAAACCATGAACAGTATGGAGTTAGATTTAGTGCTATATAGTCTTATATCGCAATCCTGCACTCTGCTAGTGTGTGTGCGTATGTGTAGAGAGAGATGCTTCTGTTGCTTTTGGAAAGCTTTATGGTCTAATATTTCATGGATGCAGGAGATACATTCGAATACCTGACCCTTACCTGACCACTAAAGATTGGGGGAGGGGGGTTGCATTTAGCTATCCCTATGAAAATATCAGTTTCATACTTCCTGAGACTAGTAGTGGAACAAATTTTATCATACATCAGAAACCCATGCATTTCTAAGACTCATGCCTGTAATGAATTTTGACAGAGGACACACATCCAAAACCACATCTGAAAAATGGGCACAACAAAAAAGTGTGTGTTTGTGTGTGTGTAGAGAAATGTATCCATTTTAGTCAGTTGGGAAAATATGCATTAGGAAAAATGCTACCAAAAAATACGTAAATTTGAGTATAGGGCAGGGGAGTTTCACAACCTGATGAAGTCCGTGACAAGATGAGAATGTTTGTTAGATTCTGAGAAATGAAATACTAATGAAATTGGCAGACATTCCTCTCCCTAAATACCATTCCATAAATTTTGCCTCAGGATCTTTTTTCTTTACTCATTCCTTTATTCATCCATTTATTCTTCAATTGACTCTTCTGCCAATTTCTGATATTATTGCAGGATAATGATAAAAAGAGACAGAGCTGATTGAAAACAGGCTCTTCAAATTCTGCATGCTATATTGGTCCATCAGATTCACTGAATTTTTTTATCAGTAGAGTAAAACATTCTCCAACAGATGGGGGAAAACACATTTCAGGGATTTGGGATTACTTAAAGTAGAGCTAAATTCCCAGATTTAGAGCAATGGGCTACCACAGGAAGACCAGAAGGAGTAGGAATTAAGTCCATTCCTTCTTTCAACAAGAGTGGCCAGTATCCAGTGGTGTGCTTCTATCAGAAGACTGGAAGGCATGGCTAGAGCAGATGCTTGCTATCCTCTGTATCCACTGTATTCTTTCAAAATCTGCCTGGATAACCCTTCAGAATAGATTTTGTGAGGGCATGTTGGTTGTAGATGGGGTTGGGGGAGAGCAATGGGACGTTCTACTGTAAAAGCAGAAATCCCTTTGTATTACGGTGGGTGCAGTCCATTCAAATAACATTAAACAATATTAAATCTGTATCTATCTTGGAATATGAAACTGGAGAATTTTGCCAAATATTCTCTGACGGGAAAATTAATTTCCCCCACATTTTAGAGATCAAAACATTTTCTAAAAATTGATAACAGAAATTGTTTTCTGAGAATATCTTAGAAATATCAACACAATGTCACATTTTTAAACTTAAGGAAGTCCTTGTATATGTTAATGTAACATTCACTCTATTAAATAATGATAATAAGAAAGAAGGTTTGCAGCCAGTTACTCAGGAGTAAGGGTACAGAGAATTACAGCTTTTGTTGTTTTTCACTCTGTGCATGAATAGTTAGACGTTTCTATCAAGGTTTGTGCTTGTGTTCTTTCAAGATGCCTATTGACTTCTTGCAACCCCATAAATTTAATAGGGTTTTCTTTAGCAAAGAATACTCAGAGGTGTTTTAGCCAGTTTCTTATGCTGAAATACAGCCTGCAGCATGTGATATTTGTTGGCAGTCTCCCATCCAAGTACTAATTAGGGCAGATCCTGCTTAGCTTCTGAGATCAGATGGGATCTGGCGCCTTTAGGGTATCAAGGTAACCTTTTACATACGCAGCTGCAATCTTGAGGCATTTTTATAATCAGTACCACACCCTGGAATGTTAAAAGTCTTCTCTTTGTCAGCATGAAACCTAAACTTGCTGACTGTGAGTTGGGCAAATCCAAATAGGAAATGCATGGAGATGGAGTTTTTCTTGTTGGCATTGCTGTAGGGTTTTCTTATTGGCCTTTCTTTTTTGAATTTCCCAGAAGCCCAGCATTGTATTAAACAGATTAATAGTTTTGCTGTGCAGTCAGCAAGTTATTCATGTGGGTTTTCCAGTGAGAGCAAAAGAGGTGCTATAATTTGCTCTTCGGTTGGGCAAGTTGGAGCTTGAAGGAAAATCATCTCCTATGTGAAGTCAGCAGAACTTTCTAATTATGAATATTTTTGGAAGATGGAGGAGAAGAAAGGAAAAGATCTAGAGTCAAAACCTGAGTCTGTTATATGGAAATGCATTCAGAAACAAATGGAATCATTATTTATATGGGTTAATTTTGAACGTGTTAAGTCACTTACAACAAACACACAGAATCAGGTTCTAAAGGTATCTTCTCACCACAAAAAGCTTGCTAAGTAACACCTTAAACTGATATGGAAAGGTGCCAGTAATGGTAACCACAGTAGAAATAAATTTGCTAGTAATAAAATATCAAAATGATGATGATGACTGTGATGATGGTGATACTACTACTA
The DNA here is from genome assembly GCA_030412105.1 of Cyclura pinguis. Taxonomy (NCBI): domain Eukaryota; kingdom Metazoa; phylum Chordata; class Lepidosauria; order Squamata; family Iguanidae; genus Cyclura; species Cyclura pinguis. Next base: position 210,916,328 of record CM059599.1, read on the forward strand.
CTGTAATTAATAATAAAATGCTGTAACATTTTACAGATTAATATAAGCAAAAGACAGATCCCTGCCCCCACAAAGTTAACATGTAACTTAAGACAATGACGACATGAAAAGAAGACACCCTTCAGAAAGACAGAAGGAACTGTGAGTGGGGACCTTTGACAGCAAATGTTTAAGCCTCATTGGTTATGAAATGGCTACAACAAAGTTTGGGTTGTATTACAAACAAATTGGGTTTGAGAAGAATTTTTAAATAAGAAGATTGGTATCACCTAGATACTACATGAGAAGACAATGGCGAACGTATCATGATGTCGGAAGTACACCTAAGATATTTATTCTACAACAGCTTTCTTCATACATTCTACTTGAATAGGTTATAGAAATGGTGGCAAGAAGGACAGCTTCATCACAGAAAGGTCAGGGACATGGAAAGTAGGGCTAGCATGCATTTGTCTACTGGGGGAGGCAGTACACACATGTTTCTGCCTCTTGTGTGCATTACTGTACTAGTTTAGGGGTAATGCCCAAACTGATATAATTAACATAAGTGTTGGGGAAGTATGTAGGAATAGTGCCATTCTTAGTGGTCTCTGGCTTGAGACCTCTTAGAGGAAAGAAGTTGTAAACCTGGAAGATGGCTGCTGAGAATTTGCCACTATCTGTATGCATTTTTTTTTTTAATTTCTCAAATGGAGGGCTTCCAGAGGCCATTTTCAGCTGAATGTGGAGACCGTAAGGAGATGGTGGACAGGTGCTTGCATTATGCTGAAATGATGCAGAATCAAAGATTATGTTACAACATTAAACATTAATTCACCATGAGCAGTTATTTTAAGTGATGCAAAGTTGCAGAAATAAGTAAAAGCTGATATTTTGCTCATATTGCTATTTTCCATAGCCCCCACCATATACAGGTGACATTTTGGATTCTGATTATGGATTCTACAGGGATGTACTGGTATATAGCATGGAATTTTGGTTGTAACGCGGCGTTTCGTCATCCAATAGCTGGATGGTCCACCAAAGGCAATCTAACTCATCTCTACCTAGGGTTATTCAATCCTAGGTGACCACAAGAAGCTGCAGCAATATATGAGGTGTCTTGAATGATTAATTGTACCAGGCAGTCTCTGCCATGTCCTAGCAATTGCTCTGGAAAAAGGTGAGGACCTTGTAAACAGTCCAGTTTACATATGGATCTGTTTGGTTTTTGTTTTCACTCCATTATATCACTTAATATCTAGGGCTACAACTCACTCTTAAAATCTCTTCCTTTCAAAATATTCAGGGTTCAAAAGCCTATCATCATCATCATCATCATGTCTGCCAATGGAAGGACAGCAAAGAGGGGCCATTCTAACCTCCCTAAGAATGGAGTTCCAGGCCTAGGGGCAGCCACTGAAAAGGCCTCGCCTCACCTCCCCATTAAATGTGCTTATGAAGGTGATGGGATTTAAAGACTGACCAGGAGCATTTCTGTCTTTTCTAGATCAAGTTGTTGCTTCTTCTTTTTACTGTCATCCAATCTATTACCAGACCCCAGTTTAGAACAGAAACAGCTTCGTTTGAGTTTGGTGGAAAGGAGAAATAGGGTTGTGTATCAACAGCATCATCAGCACACTGGTAGCATGGAACTGCCTCCCCACCCAGACAAACTCACCTGGCAGTTTCATTTAGATGTTAAATAGCATGGGGGACAAAACAGAGCTCTGAGGGCTTTGAGAGGTCAATAGGCAAGGAATCAAACAGTGATCCCCCAGCATCATCTCCTGCCTTCTCTGTCCAGGAACAGAGTCACTGTAAAACAGTGCTTCTAAGTCCCATCATGGTAGGGAGGATACCATGGTCAGTGGTGCTGAAAGCTGCTGAGAAGTCCTGCAGAACCAGCAAGGACATGCTCATTCTGCCCAGTCAGTTCTTTCAGGATTTGTAAATGCAATTTGTGAATGTTGTTATTGCCTCAGGCAACAAGTATATTGGGCCAGCACTTCTAATCAGGATGGTCCTAGTTACTTTTCCTCTTTAGGGATAATTAAGACATAGCAAGCTATGTCATCTAGCTTGCTACTTGCTGAGTGGTATCATGTAATAGGCTTCAATCATTCCAATCAGTGGTCTCCAAATGAATTTAGGTGACCTCAGGTAATTCCTGATAATTTCTGGGACACATTCTAGAACACCTCATAAGTTTACACAGCACCCTTCTAAGATTTCTCCCATTGAAATCTGTAAAGCATAAAAATGTTTAACTTTTGGCTTTATCATTCCCAGTTGTGATATGTCCTTTGTTTCTATTACTCTTAGCAGCTATGTTTTAATCCAGACTGGACTCATCAGTCTAGGGCCTGGAAAAATTGGTTTTTGGACTACTATGCTGAATCCCAGCCAGTATGGCCACTGAGCAAGGTAGTCCAGCAAAGTAAGTTTTCTGTCTTGCTGAGTATTGCAGGACAGAAGCAGTAAGATTGTTAATGAATGTGTGCCATCCCTTTTGTGCTTACCTCAGGTGTATTTGCTGACGCTTACCTCAGGTATACAGCTGTGCTACAGATTCCTTGGTCTCCAGCATAACAGCCTTCACTTTGATTTTGTTCTGCATTTTTGGTTTGATAATCAAAAAGATTAATTCTTAGTATACACTGCATGAAACACAGGTGAAAATACATGACAGACAGGGAGATTGTGGAAAGGGAACATAGTGATTTCTTTAAAGCAAGTTTGCATCCCCAATTTTTTAAAGCTTTTTTTTAGATGTATTTTCTTTAGAGCCTGCTCCTTCTCCACTATCCTCTACTAAGGACCAGAATATTTCTCTGTCTCATTTTATCCCTGATAACAACTTTGTGAGGCAAGCTGACTGAGAGTGACACAGTTCTATGGCCTGCTTGATCTGAAGAAATTGTGTGTGTGTGATTGTGTGAGGTATGAAATCACCGCAGAAGTAAATTTCTGCTTCTGGAATCCTTTTGGAGAGGTGGATCATTTTACCTCACTCCCACCTCCCCTGCCCTCACAACATCTAATGGCAAAATATCCCAGACCTGGAAACTAAGGCCCTTTTTGTACCTTACCTGGTTGCAGAGACATCTGGTGTGGATCCTGGTGTCAGTCCTGCTGGGAAGGGAGCGCAGCAGGAGTGCTCCCCTCTGCACCGGCTGCCTCCGTGTTCCAGGAAGCATGATAGCCATGTCTCTTCCTGCCGCAGCACAGCCAGTTACTGTCCAGGCTGTGCTGGGGCAGGAAGCACAGCCATTGCATTTCCAGGACCTCTGCATGGAAGGTAAGTGCAGGCACACGATGGGATGGATGGTGGCACAATCACCGGTTATTGATGGGGAAAACTCATCAATGCTTTGCGGTGCAGTTGCACCAGCTGGGGATGAGGGAAGGATGGGCCCACAACAACATTGTGCATAAGCATTATTGCGGACCCGTCCTTTTCCCATCCCTATGGCAGGTTGGGAGGGAGGAGCAGAAAGGGCCTAAATCTGGAAGTGTCTTCTAGGTCACAAACTCGGCCAATTTTCAGCTGATTTCAGGGTGCTGTGGCCTGCATGGCGTGGGAGAGAAGGCAGGTTGGCCCCTGTTGCAGTTGCTCACCCAATCTGCCCACTGCTGTCACCTTGGACTGGCTGTGGCTCTCTGGGGTTTTAGACAGGAGTCTTTCCTAGCCCTAGCCAGAGATCATTGGTACTCCCTGGTGGTGGCCCATTGAAGTAGTAATTGGGCCCAACCATGTTTGGCTAGTGTAGTTAAACCATACTGAGTATATTCAGGGTGGTAGGTGGTACTTGTTCTCATTTCACATTTCCAGTGAAACTTGTTTGCTATTCTGATTTGTCTGTTTACTGAAGACACTGGACCAACATAAAAATGGATATAAATACCCATTTCATATGTGTGATTAAAAAGCCAGACCTCTGTGATTCTGGTCAGGTGTTATATGCACATTCAAATTGTTTTATTGCTTTTTCTTTCTCTCTCTTTCTCTCTTTGAAAACCATATTCTATGCGTCTGCCTTGGTACCTTTGCAGTCAGTCATTTTTCACCTTCTCAGGGCTAGCCCCAGATATTTTTACTGCCTGAGACAGAACAACAAATGGTCTCCCTACATCCTTCCCAAGTCAGGAGAACCAAGTTACCTTGGTATCTGGGGAAGAAAAACCTATAAAAATCTACCCCTTTCCTTGGCAGTGAAAAATACAGTTATAACAGATTAAATACAGTAATAATCTTTTCAGAAGCAAAATTATCTGTCTCAGGCAGCCGCTTTGCTCTGCCTGATGGCAGGCCTGCCCTGTATCTTCTCTGCATGTCCTTTTCTCCATGCTTCAAACAATGCTGTGGAGAAGATGTATGGAGAAATGCCACTTGCCTAGAAGGTTTAGATTGTTCCATGCCTTTCTCTCTTTATACAGCTAATAAGTTTAACAGTTGAAAGGGCAGATGTTCTTCCTGACTGTGCCCGAAATAGCAATAATTTAGCAGTCACAGATGTTGCCATAAGTCAACAGGCAACTTGAAGGTGGAGACACACACACACACTCACATACACAGAAAGAGAGAGAGAGAGAGAGAATGTCTCCAGGAGTTTTTGTCGAGGGCTTTTAGATCAGACACTGAACCTAGAAACTAGAGGACTGAAAACAAACCAAAACAGTTTTTGCTTCCCATGTACTCAAATATTCTCTCAGGAATCCTGACAAAAAAATAAATACATAACAAAGAAAATAAAAGGATTTTTCTTTCAAAATGAAAGGGTGAGTCAGAGGACTGGGAATGTGAACCAGTGCTCAATTACAGCAGTTTCATTTCACATGCAGTGACTGCAACCACAAGAAATGCACTTAAAGTTGTGCTAAAGAGTTCATAGGTTGGTTATGAGATCAGACGAGTGTGAGGAAACAAACTCCAAACCTGGAATTTCATGTGAAATTGCATACACATACATGCATGCATATACATGGGGTACAGTTAGCCCTCCATATTTGCTGGAGTTATGGGGCTCAGGACCCCCACAAAAGTGGAAAAATGCATATATCAAAATGTGTGTGTCTGCATGAAGGGGGCCTATGCATGGTGGGAAGAATGGGTACCCAGGGTCCAAACCAGGTCAGGGAAAGGAAAGGGAAAAGTAGTGGGTTGGCATGGTGGCCCTGTAGTTCCTCTCTGTTGCCCATCTCCTTCCTTGGGTGTGAGAGGGCATCGAGTTTGGTTCATGGTGCTGAGAAATTGGGGTGTGAGATGTCTTTAACTGGCCCAGTAGTGGCTGGTGGAGGAGGAGGAGGATCAGAGGCAGATGAGGGCTGTGCAGCCTGATTGGAACCACCAGGAGGTAAGGTTCCCCTGGAAAAAGAGGAGCTGGAGGGGCAAGGGTTTGAGAAACTCCCAAATAATCAAATCCATGAATGTTAAACCTGCAAATATGGAGGGCTGACTGTATAATTTTTATCCATGGATGCAGTATTAACAAAAGGGGTATTACTCTCATATATCCCTCTGTGACTGGTTGGAACACACAGGATGACAACTGATCTTACATGAACTGACTTTGATACATGCAGCAGGATATCTCTCTTTCCCCCTCTGAACTCTCTTTATGTACTCTATATATGCTCTTTGCACCCCAACCCTTCGGAACAATTTTTCAGGGGCAAGTGGGCAAGGAAGTGTGGGGAGAAGAGTGGGAAATCTGTTTAATCAGTGGGGTCTGTTTCATTCCAGTGTTTATTGGATTTGATCCACAGGAATAACCATCCATCTTAGAATAAGAGAGCTGTCGCAGAGAGAAAAATTTTCTTTTTCACCCCCCCCCCCAAATACTTTATTATAAGATTGATCAGGAGAAATGAAGAATTTTCTCAGTGAGAGAATAGGGGCCACGTGCTCACCTTCTCCTCTTCTCCACTCCTCATTTGTACAGCAATTTTTAGTGAGCTATGATTCAGCCATCTTGGTCCAAAGCCAGTGGGAAGGTCCTGAGCAAGTGAATGCGAATTTTCAAATGTCAGCTTCATTCCCAAGTAGAAGCATCAAACGCTGTCCCAATCTCCCTTTGAAAGGCGCACTCACGCCACTTATTTTCCTCAGCATCTCAGCAATGTTGATATTACATTTACTCAGAGAAGTTCCTTTGGCAGGAAGTCAGAATCCAAGACAAACCCAAATAAGTCCAAACAAATGTGTGCCCAGCCTGTTTTTCCAATTTGCTGTGCAGATCCTATCATCTTGTTATTAGCTAGCCTTTCCTGCCACCTAGTGGTTGTCCACTGGCTTTTTCACTTAAAGTAACAAGCCTGAGCCCAGTCCAGGTAGATCTGTAGTAATAAATGTGTTGCTTCTTGGTCTCAGTTTATTCTCAGGACCAATATATAAAAGCATGATACAAGTGAACTGCTTGTCTTCATTTTGTGAAGGTCTGTCACTGAGAGGAGAATGTTTCTGCGCTAACATGCAGTGCCTTTTATGACATGCCTCTGGGCATGGGTTAAAGTGCCTTCACGTGAGCTCATGTAGGCACGGGCAATGAAATTGTGACCAGACAGTAGGATTTGGTTCAACCGACAACTTTGTATGAAACAGAGAGCTTACTTTCGTGTTCTTTATTCAGAAGTCTTTTGTTTCTTCCCGGAAATGACACATGAAGCAATTTATAGTCCATATTGCAAACATTGGTTGTGTTGTGAGGTGGAGGGAAGAGAGGAAGGAAAGAGACTGTGTGCATAATATATCAGACACTGTATTATCTTGTGTGAGTGAGGGAGAACGAGCAGAAAGATACCTGGGACAGATTTCAGACCACAGTATTGCAAACAGATCATATATGGTGTTGATGTTACTTCGTATTGATGTCATTATCTTTTGGAATTGTTTATTGTGAGCTAAAGTAACTTTGTCACCTCATCTATAGACATCTGACCCCAAACAATCAGGCTGGAAGATCGGTTTGTATTATATAAATGGAGAAGTGACTGTGGTTCGCTAATAGTTAATAAACCATCTGTTTAATTTCTTCTTGCTTTAACTTTGGCAGAATAACTTTACTTGAGTCTGGCTTGCAAAGTTTAAATCCTCCAGTATACTCACAGCTGATGCCTTTGTTACTGTGTTCACATCTGCTTTCCATTATGACAGATAAGTCAGCTGAAAATATTGCTGGCATCTTGAACTTTCTGTGTATATTTGTGCAGTGTGTGTGTGTGTGTGTATGTGCATACACACATATGCACATACATAACAGAGAGAAAGAGATAGAAATTGGTGTGTGTGTGTGTGAAAATTTACCTGTGTTGCTTGGATTAATGCAAAATGGACAGAAAAAATGAAGAAAAACATGAAGTTTCCTGATTGTTCCATAAGTTGCATGAAAATGTTTGAGACAGCAGCCTATATGAAACAGTTCCTGTATGCACATTCTAGAGCTCAATACAGAAATCTGCGATGTAGCAAAAGTAGTAGACAAATCAAAAGCCCTACTACAGACTTCATTTTTGTCCCATTGCATAACAGATCAATTTTGGTGATTCTCTATTTGCATATGGGGATTTATATTAGCATAACAGACAGACAAATGCTTTAAATGTGTGCCTCTGAGTGTGTATGTGAACCATCCCTTCCAACTGTCCCTGTTTGACAGGGACAGTCCCAATTCTCTGTTTTTTGAATATCTAAGCTGCTTTTAAAATGTCTTGGCTTCTCTGTCCTCCCCCTCCCACATTCCCCTTGTGCTTACTTCACTCGCCCCAGACTGAGTTCAAAGTACACGAGTAGTTTGCACTCAGTTAACTCAGCAGGGGGAGAAGAAAGGAGGGGTGGAATTTCATCCTTCCCCGTAGGCTCACGCAAAAGTAAATTGCTGCAGCCTCCCCTAGCTTGTGTGTTCTTCCTTTTTTATAACTTTTTTTTCTATCTTGACCACATTCCAGTGTAGCTTGGCTACATACGTCCCATTTTTCCATTTGCGAAGTGTCAGAGAGTATGGCGGACATGTCCGTGTACAACCATACGTAGACATGGCTCAGACTGTAGCACAATGGATGCGCCCATGGGCTTTGTCAAATATTACTATCCCTGTGGGAAGAGATTGGGAATGGTGCTGAAGTTTTGGGATACCCTCTGCTGTGGCCCTCAGTTTGAGGGGAAAAAAATGCCTGAAGTGAAAGACCATGCAGTTAACCCAGCCTAGGGGGTTCTCTTTGAAGAGCTGATTTAAGGAGATGATTAATGTTCTAGTGATGTGGGAGAGTCACTGTCCCAACCGTAGCTACCTCTCTCAGCTTGACTGTTCATTTGTTGGGCCAGCTGAAGGCATTTTGCTTTCTGAGGTGAACAGCTTCCCTCCTCTCTTTTTACTTTCTTGCTACTTCTTCCACTTCCCCAGCCCCACAGTGCTTCAGCAACGGATCCGCCACTCACTTTCAGGATTCTTTGCCACCTTTAATTATTTAAATGAGCACCTTTATTTGAATTGTTCTACCACCATCCTTCCCGTCTTCCACATGCAGAGCAAAGTGATGGCAGCTGCTTAGCAGTTGGGCCTGTTGCTTTCTCAAAATGTTTCTCTACAGTTCTTAGCTCTTTGAGGAAAGTGGCAAAGCCCTGTGGGCCACGATCCAAGAAGAGAGTGAACAGGTAGGTAGCAGTACTTGGAAAACTGTTGTTGTCTTCTAAGAAATAGTGAGGCAGCATGTCATGTTGAAGATGGATAAAGCTTGTTTTCTACTGCTCCAGAAACTAGGACACAGAGCAATGGGTTCAAACTACAGGCAAAGAGATTTCATCTAAACATCAGGAAGAATTTCCTGACAGAGCCATTCAGCAGTGGAATATGCTGCCTCAGAGTATGGTGGAGTCAGCTTCTTTGCAGGTTTTAAAGCAAAGGCTAGATGGCCATTTGCTGGAGGTGCTTTGAGTGTTTGTTCCTGCATGGCAGGGGGTTGGACTTGATGGCCATTGTGGTCTCTTCCAATTCTATGTTTCTATGATTCTATGATTCTAGGAGTCCAGACAGCGCCATGCCAGATCCTACCCATATGCCTCACACTCTGAGAAATGCTGTAGGTGTTCTTCCTCAGACAAGAAAAGAGAGAGGTGAAGTTTATGAAGCCATTGGCTGCTATTAAGGACCTAAGTCTTCTTGTTAGTCCCAACTAGAGTGAACCCACTGAATAAATGTATTTAGCTACACACAGACTCACAGTTTAAATGTTGATTCAAGGGGTCTATTTTAGCTGTCACTAATCAATTAGATTCAAGCCAATGAATGCTGTCATTGTGGTTTACTATAGTGGAGGAATCCCCCTTTAAAAAACAATTTTTTTACAGCTGTGGCAAATAGATGGCAACGGCCCTAGGCTGAGGGTTGGTGAAAAGCAGGGGCAAAAACAGTTGGCCACTTGTTCTGCTGTCTGTCCTACAAACTCCATCTGAGACAAAGGGCTCATCAGACATGCCAAGAAAATTGCCTCATTATACATGAGGCATGGAAATCAGGTGTTGGCCAATAGCAAAGAATTTGCAAAGGCATTACAGGAAGGCCAGTTCCCATAAAGAAGAGAATTGACATCTGAAATCAGTGAGACGTTAGGGTGCGCAATTTCCTTGTGCTGTGCTGATAAAAAATTACATGTTCTCTTCTTCCAGCTTTGAAATTAAAAGAATTTTCTTGTAAGCTTTTGCTTGGTTTTAAAAATTTGAGAGGGACATAATGATTATACGGATAGTCAAATAATACCATTTAGATATTGGTGGGATTCAAAGATTAAACTGCAGGAATTGAAAGGGGAAGATTAGGTTGCTATCAGCCTTGACTCTTTGGATTAGTAAGACAATCTTGTGAAGTCAATGCCATTTACTATACCACCTATAAAAAATGTTGTTGTTATTATTGTTGTCAATAGTAGTAATGGTAGTCAGATCATTCTATTTCACAGACACTTGTGTTTGTGTGTGTATAGGCAGGATCTGAAGAGTTTGAAACCATGCTTTTAGACATGGTCAGTGTTTTCAAGGATGTGAAAAACACCATCTAAATTCTAGCCCAGGAAGACAGAACTTGCATTGTGTTTTTATTCTGATGTACAGAACTGGACAGTAAATGTAGCAGTGCCATATTTGTTTCATAATCAGCATATTTTGTTCAACAAAGACCCATTCAGACCTGTACTCACTCTTCCTATTAAGCATCCAAATGAGATTCTTGGGTTTTGCATTCCATCACCCCCAAGAGTCAAGAAAGTGAGTGAAAACAGCCCTATGTCCCTTTGGCTCAGCCCAATCTGAACTCTTTAGGCCAGAGTGGTTTCTCCCTCCCGTGGAATATATTATATATCCCACCAATCGAGAAAACTATTTGTTAAATCTGTTAAATCAGCTGTGAACTCTTTTGTTTTATATGAGTAGCACCTCTCCCATGTACCTTTCTGAGGGATCATTGGTACTTCTCCCTTTCCTTGTTTCTTTGCTGAAAAAGTGGCTCTGGAACCTGAGGACTACCATGCTGATTCTGTCCTGTAGTTTTGTAGACAGCAGCATTATGGCGTCTTCCTATGTATGGTTTTCGTCTGCTGTTCTGACTTCAGACTGTGGAGTTGCTGTGTGAATTCGTGCAACACTTTTGTAAACCTCCAGGGGTGGTTTTATCAATCTCATTCAGGATGGATTTTCACTTTGCCAAAAGCTTTGTCCTCTGTGCTGTGATTCAGAAATACTTAGATTGTCCTTTGCTCTTGTCTTCCTTGTAGAACTAGATGCTGAAGAAGTTGCTTGCACTCAGAATGGCCAAGTGTACCTGAACCGGGATATATGGAAACCTGCACCTTGTCAGATATGTGTCTGTGACAACGGAGCCATTCTTTGTGATGAGATCCAGTGTCTTGATGTATTGGAATGTGAAAGCCCACAGGTTCCTGCTGGAGAGTGTTGCCCTGTATGTCCAAACACAGCCCGGAATGGTTTTGAAGGAGCTATTGGTAAGAAGACTTTACAATGATCTGTCAAGCAGGCTTATGCTGAGGAAAGAAATCCTGAAGAGCCTCTCTTGGGGGTTACAGTTTTGCCTGAATGAAATGTGGTATAGGTGAGGAATGTCTTTTTATCCCCACTCCCAACACCTTCAACATAATTAGTGAACTAGCTGTATGGGTTTGCAGTTCATACACTTTTTCCTTTTCAAAACTAAAAGGAGGTAGAGGACAATGAGCTGGGGATATAGGGATAGGGAGAGCTATCCGTTGCTGGTCCCTATCTATTTTGCATGGATGCATCCATCTGTTTATTCCTTCATGAATAAATCTGTGAGCGTCATAATAAGTCCTTGGGTGAAAAAAATGGCATTTAAGTATGTATTTCAACTTGAGTTATAAGAAACACATTTCTCCCCAAATACCCATTTGTAAATGCATTTTTCTCCATTTTAAAACTCATCTTGATTAGAAATGGGTGGATTAGTTTATTTCTAATCTGGCCCAGTTTGCCTGCCTTCAGTCCTAGTCAATTCCATCCCATTTTATAGGATTCTACTGCAGAGGAAAAATCCAGGGACAATAAAGAGGTATTCATTGCTAATTCCTCTAGTCCCTCCTTCAGAAGGGATATTCCCATTGTCCTCTCAGATTAACAGAATGTAGTACATCCAGAACTTGCAGTTCAGAAACTTTCAATCAACATTGGCAGGGCTTGCTGAAAGGGATTTACTCCAGGGTAGTCATTATACAAAGATCTTGACCATGGGAAAGGACAGTGCTGGATAAATGTGTTTCTATTCCATTTTTGTCTAATTATAGGTAAGTGGAGAACTGTAGCATCATGTATCTTAATTTCCCCACATCCAGTCATGGAAGAGAATGGTGAACAATAGATCTGTCAGACTATCTGTCAGTCACTGTTTTTTTCCAAAATTCAAACCAGAGCTTGGGGACGAGAACTTCCAGAATCTTCCAGCTGGCATGGTCAGCGACCATACTGGTTGGGAGAGTCTGATAAAATGTAGTTTCCCTCACAGTAACTTTTCCAGCTCTCTGATTCAACACCCCCACACCCCCACGCACCCACACACACGTGGTTTTTGAACAGAAAAGATTTGTTCCGCTTTTAACAGGCCATTTTATTATGCCCAGAAAAATATAAGCTGTAATTATCACTAATTACAGAAGAAGGAACCTCAAGTGAGAGGAAATCACTGACATTCCTTAATATTGGAAGCAAGCCAGGCCGCACTTAACAGTGCAGTCCTGGGCACATCTACTTGTAAGTAGTTCTCATTGGGACTTACTCTCAAGTCAGTCTGTGTAGGATGGCAGTCTTAAGCATGGCTTTTTTGCTGGGAGCACCTGTGGATTTGCTGAGCAATTTCACTGGAGAGTAATATGACTTCTGATAAGGTATTCAAAAACAGATTTATTTGTCATTTAGATTAGTGTTGCTATCTTGGAATATGAATCGAAGGCATAGTATTTATTGCTGTATAATTAAGCAATAAGACCAGACATGGCATGCTTTGGGAAGCAGCTGGTGCATGTCTGAAGTGCATTTAAGTCAAAGGCTGAGTATTTTAGTTACCCACACAAGAGGAAAGATAATGATGTGGAAGCTGTAGAGTGCCTGAATGCTCTTACATATATTAGTATGCATTCTGCCTCATAAATGTATTTATTTTTATATTAGGTATGATTTCACAGCTGGGTGGCTGCTAAAACTCACCATGCATACCTTATAAGCGCTGGGTGAAAAACATTGAACGAGTCAGCTGTAGTTGTTGTGAAGTCAAATAAAATGATGGCAGAAAACAGTGTTTTGGGAGGATTTATTTAATGATTCATGCTTGCAACCAGACTTTTGAGTGTCTGGAAAAAAACCCTTAGGTGTGAATATATAAAGACAAAATATCAAAGTTAAGTGGTGGTTTTAATGATCAGTAATAGCAGTGAAATCCTGTGCATCCCCACTGACAAGTATGTCCCATGTAGTCAACTTACTCTGAAATAAGTGGAATATAGTGGGGGATGCCTCTGAGTAAACATGTGTAGTCTATACCTTATGTAAATAATTCAGGAAAATAGTTCAACTATAAAATTCTGCATTTTCGGACTAGGAAGTATCTCTTTTACTGACAGCTAAATCTAGCAAATGAACAAAAAGATACAAGAGACAATTGAATATGTCACCTCAGTGACTTGGCTGAGTCCTTTCTTGTAGGTTATGTGCTTGGAAAGTGCTTCTGATAGTTTTGATTCAGATGGTGTGTTATAGCTACCAAAGAGCAAAGCCTAGCTCTCATTCTCCTCCTCTGCCTCATGCCATCTTGGCATTATCTTTACATAGGTAAATCCCATTGATACATCAGTTCTGTTCCAGTTGGGACTAACAGTAGAATTTAGACCTATGTCCAAATTCTACTGTTAGTCCCAACTAGAGTAGACTCCATGTGTCAACAGGATTTACCTATGTGTTGGTTCAATATTCAGCAATTGATTCAATGGATCTACTCTGGTTGGGACTAAGAAGCAGGATTCAGGCCATACTCTGTGCCTTTTTTTCACTTATATTTAATGTCAGAGTCTTTAGTCTAAGCTGTCTTGCTCTGGTTTGGCTCAATCTGATTCAGTCTTGAGCTGGTAGAAATCAGTCAAAAATTGGCTTAATTCAGCATTCACTCTGGAATTTGGGATTCAACCAAGTGACTCATACTGCCCAAATGGAAATGACTGTGTGTATAAATGCTGGGAAATGAACTGTGTTAATTTATTTTGTTTTATTGTCTCTTTTCCAGGTAGAGGTCGAAAGGTAAGTTTGCGTGTTTTTTTATTTACTTTTCTCTGTTAAATCTTATGTATAAGTTTCCATCCTTCACTGTAGGTAATTAAGAAGCATTGTGAAATGTTTCAATAAAACTTAAGGTATTGTTAGTATATTGCCCCCCCACCCCAAGATTCATCAATATGTGCAAACAACATAAGCCACTCACAGAACTTTTCAGCTTCAGCTAGATAATAGAGGCTCCATTGGAAGACAAGAAAATGCCTGGTTTAAAAAACAAGACAATACAAAAAACCCTCCAGTCTTGTGATTAATACTGATGTGTATATTCTGCTATTCCAATTGTTGTGCAGGAGTAGACTCTTAGGAATTCTGTTGTGTGGTACGTAAGTACACCAGTAAGTCTTACTGAAGGGGCAGAAATCTGTTCAGGTGACTGGACCCTGAGAGCTAACAATAAAATAATGAAAATAATATGCTATCACAAAACAAAACCATAGAAAAGAGCAAAGCAAAGAGGCAGCATGACAGAGCAAAACAAACAATAAATTTGATTGATGTTTAAAAATGCCTGAGGAAATGCAAAGGTCCATCTTCTAGTGCTTGAAAAGATCAGTGTAAACATGGGACAAACGTTACGGAGAATAGTGATGTGGTTTTATCCTTGACATGTGCATGTGCAGTTTTATCCTTGACAAAATTATTGCCTTGATTATTGAAGAGACAATGATCCTTGGTGAAGTTTTTTGCTCTTGTGCCAGAAGCAAGCCTTCTTTTGGCATTCTTTTTCTGTTTTGAGGTTTTTGGTTTTTTTTAAGTGCAAATACAGCAGCGTTTTGTTTTGGGAAGAAATGTGTTTTGAGCAAAACCCAATGTTTTGAGCAAAACCCAAAAAGCCACCATTGTTAAATTTTCTCAAAACTTCCTCAAATGTGAACAATTATTTTAAAAATATGGGAAGGGGAGCACCCTTTTGTTATCACACCAGAGGGGGAAGAAGCTTTTTGGAATTTTTCATTCTTGAATCCAAGAAAGAAAAAAGAAGCACAGAAAATATGACTGATATCACTACTGAAGAGAAGTAGAGGAACAAGGTAGTGCAAATGAGACCATGCTATGTCTTTGGAGGACAGATATACTGATGGATTTTAAAAAAAAATTGACGGAAAGACAAGACTGAGAAGAGCCAGTCCTATAGTGGGAGAAAGGCAGGATATTAGTATAATATTATATAGTATAATCTTTAGAATATTGCTATTGCTATTCCTCTTAGTGAAAAAAGCTACCTTCACCTATTAGGATGGGTGGAATATTAGAAATCAAGCTCCAGGGCCCAATGGGCCTAGCACTGATTTGTCATTGACTCTAATGCCAGAAGATGTTAGAAGGTTTTCCAAAAACCTGCAAAAACCCTTTATTTGTTTTCTTAAGTTCAGTTCTCACGTTATCTGGTTGTTGTATGTTTTATGTGGAATGTGAAATACTTAATTAGAAACATCTTCAGTAATATTCTGCTGCTGGAGATAATTTTTGTTTCCTACTCTGCAGGGTCAAAAAGGAGAACCTGGGGTTGTACCAGTGGTAAGTTGTTTTGTGGCCATTTTCCTTTGTACTGTAAAATTATAGGACATGGTCTATGGGGATGGGGGCACTTCCAGCCTACGGGCTGCTCTGGCCCACTGAGGGTCTCCATCTGACCTGTCCCGTGCCCCGGAGCTCCTCTCTATCAATGGAAAGAGATTCTTCTTCATGCCTTCCCAATGAAAAGGCAAGAAGTATATGTATGTGTGAAGAATTTGTTTATATATTAGGCATTTTATCACACCTTTTGTTCCTTCTACAAGTGTGATAATAAAACAGAAATAAAGACTAAAATAACAATTTTGAGAAAAACAACTGATTTTTGCAGTAGTATGAAGGCTAATCAATATGTTATGGCATGAACTGTTGTGGACTGTTCTGGAATCCAGTTTATTAGCTGAAATATTCTATGTGTTACGTTAAGGTGTACAGACATATACATATGTGGATAGGTGGGAATCCTACTCTGGAGGCAGAGAGAAACGAAATGTAGAAAGTACAACCATTGACCATTAACGTCTTGGCTGCTCATAAGACAGTGTACAATTTTCAGTTATCAGTCACTGATTATGTGACATTGCATAGTTTAGCACATAAAAGAAATTTGTATCATTTTTATCAGTATGATTTTTTATTTTTATCAGCTTGGGATGTGGAGAGATATGATG
This sequence comes from Cyclura pinguis, assembly GCA_030412105.1. Lineage (NCBI taxonomy): Eukaryota > Metazoa > Chordata > Lepidosauria > Squamata > Iguanidae > Cyclura > Cyclura pinguis. The sequence goes on from CM059599.1 coordinate 210,932,333, forward strand.
GACATTAGTTCAATTTTTGATTCAAAATAATGTTCTTTTATAGATTTAAAAAGAAATTTTGCAGAGTAAATAACTTGTTGCAAATGGTTTGAAGGACAAGAGTCATGATTTTTGTGATATATAATCTTGTACTACTGCATTGTTAGGAGCCCTGAACATATCTGCCCTCAAGTTTATCATTTCAGCCACTCCAGAATTGGGATCTGAAGACTCTTTATTGATTTTCAATACTCAAGCCAACCCACTCAGGAAAAGGAGACTGACCACAAGAGTCTCCCTGCTTTAGGACTTAATTGGGTAAAATTCATTTAGGCACACACACACATATCTCTTCTGTACAGAAAACATGTTTTAGGGCAGAAAATGTGTGTAAAATACACAGATTCCTGTTGTTTTTTTCTTTAAAAATGCAGAAAAAGTACATTTTTTTCTGAACAATAATCCATGTATTTGTGCAAATTGTGTAAATTTTATATGATTGGGGCAACTTTGTGCAGTTTGCACAAATACATAGGTTGCTGCAAGGAAAAACCATGTGTAGTTTTCTGCATGCAAAAAATTGCCTTTTTTTTTTTTTTGCACAGGAATCAGTGTATTTTGCACAAAATACATCTTTTTTTTGTCCCAAACGTATTTTCTGTGCAAATAAAGCTGCCAGGTATTTTTACACAATTGAATTTTTGTAAGCAAAGTACTTTAGAGTCAATATTGAAATTTGTGCAGAAATCGTCATGTGTTTGTACAATGGAGGGGAAGTTGCTAGAATTATTATTGTATGCAGGAACCACATCAGCAAAGAGTTATGCCCCCACTCCTAAGACAAAAGGCATCTGGTAGAACTAATAGCAGATAATAGATTCTGCTACCATTTCTGCTAGGGATGATAGAACAGTAGCAGTATTACACATTGAAAGGATGGAGGAGAGACATTAACATGAAGGTAGAGGTTTGGGGAAGACCACTATCCACATATAACTGTATGTACTTTTTTATGAATGGATTGCTGCCAGAAGTGTCTTCACTTTTATACTTCAGATTTTCTTTTTAGTTTTCAAATCTTTTTTATTCAATCGATACAATAATGACATAAATTATCTACATAAAGCCACACATAACAAACCTTTCCAAAAAACGAGCTTAACCTAGAAAGTCCATAAAAGAAGTATATAGGTATGTAAGTATATATAAACTTAGAGAATTATTATTTCTGAGACCTTCTTATATAGTTTCTCCTTTTCACCTATTTCACTTAACTCCTCATATCCTATCTTAAATAATTCCAGAGTATTCAATTACATAATTATTTCCTCCTAAAATTCCTTCCCTTATTCTCTTCAGAGTTTCTGATGTTCTTAACATTTCTGCAGAACGTCATATAATAAGCAGGCCTGGGTTTTTTCAACTGAGTATACACTTGAGATGGAGCTACAGCTAACCTCTGTGCAATGTGTGTTCATCTATTTCTTTGTCACATTCTGAGGCCATTTCCACTCTACACTGTTATAGTGCTATTATTGCACTTTCAACATCCTGTGGAATTCTGGAGTTTGTAGTTTACTGAGGCCAAAGAGCTCTAAATGTCCCTCTCTAAACTGCAAAACCCAGGATCCATAAGATGTTGCAAGTGGAATAACAGCACTATAACAGCATAGTACAGAAATGGCCTCAGTGTATATTTTAAAATTATGCTTAAAACATCTCAGGTGTACACCTTAAATATAATAAATTGTAGAGAGGCGTTTGTTTTGTTTGGAATATATTAGCATTGCAATAATATCCATAAGCAATTGGATAAGGAGAGTCCAAAGTAAAGAGGTATCAAGGCTAGTGTTGAAGTTGGGCATTATTGGGTGTCTATCAAAGTTTGCGCTTTAGCATGGCACCCACTGCCAGTTCCTGAGCCACTTTGGTCTCATTGCCTGCTCACTTGCCCTCGCTAAAGAAGTGAATCATGACAGAATCAAGGAGAAGCCATAGCATTCATTTCTGCTTGCCTGCCTTTGGGGTGATAGTACAGTTTGGGTCTTGCAAGGCAGGGTGACCCAAAGACCAACAGTGAAAGTGTGGCAGAAGTGGCTCCTTTGGGCAATTTCGTTCTGAGAGGCAGAGGTTTAAGAATATTCATAAATAATCTCGTTCTAGATGAAAAAGGGTGTCTCAACACACTAAGATATCTTATCAGGAAATACTGCTAGATTTCTTGAATCCTGGGACCTTTCTGAAAAAGAAATTATTTATGCAAACAACAACTGTGAAAAAATTGTGCTGTGAAACCAGTTTTTTGTATGAAAAACAAGGGCGTCTTGCATAAATTAAATCTTTGCCAAAAAAAAGTGGGGGGGGGGTCCTGAAGTAAGAAAAATCACTGCAAAATATGCAAAACCTTTTAAAATCTCAGGCAGTGCAGATAAAATTTTTTATAATAAGTGAAAAATTACATCTCTATCCTGAGGGAATCTTGATGAGAGGTCTGTCAAAACCAGAATCAACACTGAGCCAGCTTGTAGGTGTAGAAGAAGTTGTTTGTGTGTGAATAGAGTGTATGAATGTGTGTGTGTTTATGTATGTATGTAAAGGACATGTGGGAAGGGAAATATTCCCACAATTTCTTTAGGTTGTTACTTAATGCACTGACTTCCCATTTTACTGTCTTTTGCTTCTTCTGCAAAAATTTGGTAGCAATGTCAGTGAAGGCTGTCACAGAGAGATGGCTAAAATCTGGCATGTTATTAAAGCTGTTTTATTGTTTTTGTTTTTATAGGTTACTGGTATAAGAGGACGGCCTGGACCATCTGTGAGTAATCACTTCCTGCAGTGTTTTTCAAAGAACAGTGAATACTCTTCTAGGCTTAAACCACTTTTTAGTGACTCCTTAAGTCTCCATTTTCCAAACCCAAATTCCCAATCCCAATCTAATTATTCCAAATAAAATAACAGGCACTTTTCTCTTATCTTGGGCACCTGCTTTTCAATTGTTAATCAGTGGGTTATCATATCATTCTTCTACTGCTTGGTGAACATCCATGTTATATGTTTCAGAATCACAGAAGCATTGAAACTTGGAGATCTGGAAGGGGCTTCAAGGCCCTTCTAGTTCAACCACCTGCCATTTAGGAATACACAACAAAGAGCTTCTGAACGATGTCCATCCAACTTATGTTCAAAGATCTCCAAAGAAGGAAAGTCCAACATTCTATGAGGCAGTCTATTTCACTATCAAACAGTTCTTACAGTCTTATCTAGATATTGCTGTGGATGATGTCTTAGGCCATTTCTGTACTACGCTGTTATAGTGCTATTATTCCACTTCCAACACTCTGTGGAGTTCTGGGGCTTGTAGTTTACTGAGGCCAAAGAGCTCTCTGGCTGAGAATTTTAAATGCCTCTCCCTAAACTACAAACCCCAGGATCCCATAGGATGTTGAAAGTGGAATAATAGCACTATAACAGTACAGTGTGGAAAGGCCGTCAGTCTTTGGTCCAGATGTTTTTAGACTTCACCTCCCAAATTTCCTCACCATTGGCCATATTGGCTGGGCCTTCTGGAACCTGGAGGACCCAAGGCTGAGAAACAGTACCACAGAAGGCTGATTGAAGACCACCATGGCAATGCTGCAGACTAACAAAATATGTGGCACCAGTTGAAAGTGGCAACACCTTTTCCAATACATTCATGCCAAGTTTCATGAAAGAGACTGTTACTGACATTTAATCTACTAGCAGTGCTGTCATCAAAACGGGATGTGTTCCCATAACTGTTTTAATTGTTCTTCTAGGGACCACCAGGATCACAGGGACCAAGAGGAGCTCGAGGGCCAAAAGGAAGACCTGTAAGTTGCTAGATATTCTTTCAAGAATCTTATCTGATATATTGTTATGCATTCTCTGCTTCCTTGAGTAGTGACTAAAGCTGGGTGAAAATTTAATTCAGTTACTCTTTGATAAGAATTTATGAAAATTTAGTGAAATTAACAGATTTAGTGGTCCCAAAGAATGAAAAGTTCCACGCATTGCTTCCTTTTGGAAGAAGAGATCATTGGAGACTTATGGCTTTTAGGTTTTGGGGTTGTTTTTTTTTGCAAATGGAAGAGCAAGGGCATCTGGTTTGTTTCATTTATTTATTTATTTATTTATTTATCAATAATGCGCAAATGATAAAAAGAAAAAAAATAAAGGGAAAAAAGTCAAAGGGAAAGAGAGATGGAGAACTTTTTTAAAAAGTGCAGCAATGTGAAAGTTTATAATAAAGATAACAAAATGGGAAAATGAACATCTGTAAAAACATGATATCTGATATGCAGTGGTTCAAATGTTTAAAAGGTAATGAAGCCCTCAGTCCATTTGTTAAGGGGATGTGGACATTTGCCTTTCCAATGATGCAGTATGAGACAAAGCCACCAAAGTAAAATGCAGTGAACTCTCCACTTTTGTGGGAGTTAGGGCCGAAGATTTCTGTGAAAGTGGAAAAAAAATGTGAATAAAAATAAACATCACAAATGCTTTTTTTTTTTTTACCTGAGAACATTTCTCTAGGAATCTCAAGGTTGTCCAGCATGATTCTCTGTTCAACTTCTGGTGGAAATGGGCCAGAGAGGACATGGGCCAGGCTGGAGGACCTAGCAATGCATAGAGAAATGTTCCGTCTAGGAATCTCTAGGGCCTCCAGTGTGACTGTGTGTTCATAAAATCACACTGGAGAACCTAGAGGTTCCTAGACAAAACATATTTTTTCTGTGGCAGCGGCAAGTAGGATAAGAATTTTTAAATAAATAAATTAAATTAGTGAAATAAAATAGCCAATGAAAAATCAAATCTATGAGTGCTGAACCCAGAAAAGTGGAGGGCCCACTGTATGTGCCTTCAAATTCCTTGTCCACTTTTGGTAATCCCAGTATTTCATAAGGCTTTCTTAGCTAGCAACTGCTCAGAGGTGGTTTGCCATTACCTTCCTCTAAATATACCTTACAGTAGCTGGTATTCTTTGATGGTCCCCCATGCAAATACTGACCAGGTCTGACTCTGCATTAATGTCCAAGATCAGACAGAATCTGTGCCTTCAGGGTACTTAGACTCTTAGCCAACAAATGGGCATGGAGAATCTTTTCCTATTGACCAATAATTAATTTACTGGCCACTGTAAGTCAACAGATGATTTGAAGGCACAAACACATAATTTAGAGCATAGTTAAAGCATAAGTCCCAGCAAGCAGTGAATCTACTGTACACACCATGTCATCAGAGATTCCTAAGATGCCTTCCAGATCTTATCTTACATTTGTCCCTCTTTCAAACTGTAGTTTATTTTACAGCCCCAGCTGTGGGGGCATGGGGAAGTGAGAAGGATGAGTCATTTCCCCTAAATAGTTTCCACAGTCTGGATATGATCAAGAAACCATTTTCTAATACATAGTTCCCACAGAGAGACATCTGCTGTCCACCCTAGTCATTTACCTGTGGTTTCAATAACAAAAGACATGGCTGGCACTGTGTTGTGCATAGTCGTAACTCCACTGATAGTAGGGAAGGTATATGTTTACATTTCTGACTATGATCGTAATTAGGCCGACAGTATAAGCACATATACTTGGAAATAAATCCAGTTGAAATCAATTAGATTTCAGTTTTATATTTTTAAAAGTAAAAAGAGTGAGGCCAGATATTAAGTTCTTTGACTTTATAACTTGACAATTAAAATTTTAAAAAGCACTTATGGATAAGCAAGATTGAGTTAAAATTCAGGTACAGTAATGGTATAGAGTCACTGTGGTGGTGGTGTAGAGCGGTTTTGTGGCCAGATTTAGCATAGCCCTATTCACAGAGATTGAATCACCATGTGAGCAGGGCAGTGCTAGCTCCTCTCACTCTTTTGTCCTTATCACATGCAAAGTGACATGTCTGAAGAAGAGAAGATTCTATTTTGATGGAGACCTGCCAGTTCTGGAAAATCATGGTTCTTGCTCACAAAGAGAGTCTGTAAATAGGAACTTATCACTTGCCTTCAGACTTACTTACTACTTTCCACATGAGGAGAGCAACAGTGCAGGGAAACATGGTTAGGGCAGTCCGCTTTTTCTGAGCTGATTCAGACCTGCAAAGTAACACCGAAGGCCAGATGTACAATATAGGGAAACAAATCAAGTTGGGCAGCTACAGTGTGCCCACCTTACTGTATTCTTTCTACATTGAATTTCCAGATTACACAATGGCCGTCTTTTAACCAGAAATGAAAAGATTGATACTTACGATTTGTCACTGCTTCTTAGAGTTACAACCTAGGGCTTTTTCACATGCCAGTCCTGTTGCGAAATGGCCTCGGGAGCACTGCGGCCTCGGGACCACTGCAAAGACCATTTTATATGACCTCCTCGCAATTGCGTGACACTCCTGAGGCCGGTAGGTGACGATCACAGATTATATCATTTTCGTCTTGTTGCCAAAAATGATGCGTGATAGCGCGTCGCTCCCGGGCCCTACCTGCACTTACTGTGTGTGCGGAGCCTCTGGACGAATGGCCATCGCACTTCCTCCCCCAGCGCAGCCTGGGAAAGTACCCGGCTGTGCTGCAGAAGGAAAGGGCAGAGCCCTCATGCTTCCTTCCGGCCAGCATGGAGCTGGTGTGGAGGAGAAGCAGAGGGGATGTGAGTGCCTCCTGGACGATGTTTTTCGCACAATCCCCATGCGACACCAGTGGCACCAGGTAAGGTGCAAAAAGGGCCCTAGAGTCATGATGGACAATCAGACAAAATTAAGGCTTAGTGTCAAGCCAAAATGCCTCCCACTCCCACCATAGGTTCACATTCTCTTTGCAAGCCACAAAGTTTTTTGATGAAGGGTTTTGCACAGTTTTTGTGAATAAGGATGAAATTACTGGCAACAAGTGTGCCATTTTGTCTGCTGATGGGTGCATTTTCCGAAAAGGAGAAGCTACTCAAATAAGTACAGAAAGTAATGATGTCTTTGATTTAGCCCCTTTCTGCATGAGGCAGTTAAGACGGGCCAAGGCATTGTGGCACGGAAATTGTCTGCACCTTGGAACTATTTAACTTAGTTCGGCACCTCAGTCCGATCCAACCCACCCCCAAGTGGTCCTCCCCCGCGCTAAGTAAAGACCGGAAAAATCAGGTCTTTACATTTTCTGCAACGCGCCATTGTGTTCCTACTTACCTTTGCAGATGCGCAGGCTCACACCAATGTGAGCCTGCGATCAGCGGAGGGCGAGCTGTGGGCGTGGCCAGCCTCAGCGGTTGGTCCACTCCCACGAAGACACTGGAAGCCGCCATTTTGAGCTGGAGCAGTGCGGATCTACAGACCTCGCACTGCTCCGGTTCGCCCTGCACCAATGTAGGAGCCCTGCGGAAGGGCTCAAGAGACACTGTGTGTTACTTCGGACCCAAGAAGAGCTGGTAAGTAATGGCGCGGAGAGATTCACTCACCTCATGCAGAAAGGGCCTTAGATTTAAGTCATATCATATATCAATATTGCTGTGAAGCCAAATTATGTTAGATGCAGCTGTGTGATAGCAACCAAAACCGTATCAACACAAGAACCATGAGTGCTTGCCGTTGAGGCTTCTACCATATAATCCCTAGTCTCAGTTCGGAGATGTTTGTGCATAAGTCCCAAGTTAGTCATGTTGTTAACCTGTCTCGTTCAAATGAGATTTAAACTAAGTAACTATTTATGTATGGGGGCCATAGCCTGCAATTTTGCTCTTCTAAAATCATGCAGAGGTCTGTGCTGACTGTATTACCAGGTTTAGAACAGGGATGGCAAAACTATATCCCTCCAAGTGCTGTTGGGTTTCAACTTCCTTCAGCTCTACCCAGCCTGGTCAGTGGAGAGGGATGATGGGAATTGCTGCCCAACAACATCTGGAGGGCCACACACATCTTCTCTGTGAGTCTAGATCTTGATAAGGCCACTGTAGCTGTAAGAATAACATAATAAGGAGATTCTGCCAGTTGTGACTGAGCTGTGAACTGATAATTCTAAAAAAATCCTGAGAACCACAAGACTGTATAAAGGAATGTGTATACTGAATTTCATCTGTTGATTTAACTGGAGTAGTTCTTTGGCAGGAAATCATTTAGACATGCTCTTACATTTCAACATCTACTTTAAATGTTGAATTAAAGATGAAGTAATAGCAGTGTAATCTAATGCCATCTTGTGGATCTCTGAAGCAATTACTTCTTTCCATTCTGCATTGCATTCTGGGAGAGGATGACATAAGAAACAGCATGGCTGACCTCTGCAGAATGGAATTTTTAAAATCTGTTGCATTGTATTTCAATGTATTGATACACCAATGTCTTCGCACTAAAAAATTCTGTTATTGTTATTCATTGTAACTACACTGCTACTGTTTTTTCCATGTCTGCTCATATATCTGTGAAGGCAATACCAGACTTAACCCATTATGGTGGTTACCTTTGTATGATACAATAGTACCCAGAAACCTGCCCTAGAACCTTTAGGTTGGAACATTGTTCAGAGAAGAAGTGTGCTAAACTTTCTGGTCCAGAGATGACATCTAAGCCATTCTCATGCAACCGTATCTGTGCATTTGATGAACTTGTGGAGTTGGGGAAAACTGTCCTTCCACTTGTGTTCTGCCCAATTTTCATAAATCAGTACATCAGAAGGATGGAACAACACACCCTGCATAGGGATCTTAGATAGGAAATATACATGTAACCTTTATTCTAATCTTTTCATTACTGTATAGAGATTGTGTATGTGTGTGTGTGTGTGTACATGTATGTAGCTAGTGGCTATGATCCTGTCCGTCTGACAATTGTGTGCATGCCTTGGCCCCCAGTATGCTTCCCATATTAATTTACAGCTTGGCTAATGTTGGGTAAATTGGCCTATGGATGCCCTGATGAAGTTAATTGAATTGTCAGCAAGGATTTGAAAGAGAGAACGTATGATTCTTGAGCTACTTGTACTCCATTTTAACCTGATGTCATAGAAAAAAGAAAGGTAAGCACCAAGATGTACAAAAGCAAGGGTAGGCAACTGGCCCCCCAGTTCTTTCAGGTCTGCAACTTCTAGCAGTCATAGCTTGTACAGCCTTGTAGTGAGCGGAAGAGATTGACGCTGATTGTACCATCACATTGGATTTGGATCCTGAGTGTATATATGTATTTACAGCCCCTGAAATCCACTCCCCACCTCTCCTCATCTACATCTACCTGTCCAATAGAAATAGCAGCAAAACAAACTAAGGAGATGGAAAAACAAATGATTGACATTTGGATGGAAAAAGAGCTAGCAATGATGTTATATATTAAAATAATTGCAACAGGTACACAACAAAGTACAGTTGGCCCTCCACATTCACTAGGGTTTGGGGCACAGGAGGCCCATGAAGGTGAAAAACCTGTGAATTACTCTAGGCCCTCCCAGATTATATTTAACACAAAAAAAAGTATGATCACCCTATTCTACCCATCATGGATTCCTTTGAGGCATCAGGGTTCCTTCACAAGGGAGAAGTGGGTGGCTGGTGGGGCTTACTACCACCTCCGTTGCTGCCCCACACTGTTTTTAATAGGGACTTACAAGCCTTGTTCACAGTTTCTCAGTCTCACGAGGCTTGCAGTCCCTATTAAAAATGGTATAGGGAGGCAGCAGAGGTGACAGCAAATAATCCATGAATAATCATATCTGCAAAAGTGAAACCCACAAATGCGGAGGGCTGACTATACAAAATGAAGAAATCTCTTAGTCATAATCAATTTTAGTTAAGTGGAGCAATCTCTATAATCCCTGGTTGTTTGGAGGTGGGCTAAGAGGCACTGGAGATAGCCCTGCTGTTTGTTTGTTGTTCTTTTAAAGCAGATACCTCAACTGCACAAATTTCCTATTTGTTTCTTACTTAAGCCCTTTCAGCACCTTACCTTCTTCTGGCACTGGGGTGTGGGGATCGCGCGAGCAGCCTCCGGCGAGAGGCTCTTGCATCCAGGGTCCTTTGGCTCCACACGAGCTACCTGCTCACGTGAGAGCCCTGCCTCTTCCTTCCACAGTGCAGCCTGGGAATTTCTCAGGCTGCGCTGCAGCAGGAAGCATTACCGGCATGGCTCCAGAGGCTCCGCATGCCAGGTAAGTGTGCATGGGCCCAGGAGCAATGCGCAATTGCTCACCATTTTCGGCTTCTAGCCAAAAATGAAAAGGTGCGCGATCGGCGCCTGACCTACCCTGGAGCGTCACGCAATTGTGAGTGCATCGTACAGATCTCTCCTCACAATCGCGCGACGCTCCAGGTGCACTTTTGCATAGAAAAGGTCGTGCGAAAAGGGCCTTAGACTCTGTATCAGTGACTGTTTCTCCACAGGAGTCAGTAGTTCTTGTCAACTATACAGCAATGATTAATGTGGAACTCTCCCTTAGCTAATTAACTGATAGAACTAGCCATCGGCTATATTCACCAATATAAATTTCAATGCAGTGACATTTACACAACTACAAGGGCCAATCTACTATCTTGTCAAATCTCTGCTGCTAAAATTGGTAGCTCTCCAAAACTGGGCTTCACCTGTTTTCACCTGCTTGCCTGATAAGCCCAACTCAAGGGACAAGTTAAAGGCAATAGTACGAGGAAAATATAGAAAGTTTTAGCCAAAGAGAAGAAAGTGTTGTACAGTCCACCCTCCACATTTGTGGGTTTCATTTTTGTGGATTTTATTATTCAGATTATTTGCTGTCACCTCTGCTGCATCCGTATGTCATTTTTAATAGGGACTGCAAGCCTCGTGAGACTGAGAAACTGTGAATGAGGCTTATAAGTCCCTGTTAAAAATGGCGTGGGGCAGCAGTGGAGGTGGCAGTAAGCCCCACCAGCCACCCAGTTCTGCCTTATGAAGAAACCCTGATGCCTCAAAGGAATCCACAGTGGGTTGAATATGGTGATCATACTTTTTGTGTGTGTTAAGCATGGTTTGGGAGGGCCTAGAGTTATTCACAGTTTTTCCACTTTAATGGGGGTCCTGTGCCTCTAACCCTGGCGCATGTGGAGAGATGACTGTAATATAGTAATGTGGTTTGAATTTGAGAGCTGATTTGTGTGCATGCTGCTTAAAATGCATACTGTTGTCTAAGGCCCTTTTTGCACGGCGTTTTGGAAGCGAGAGGGTCCCTTGAGCATCGCGTAAATGTGAGGAGCGGTCTGCATGACGCACTCACATTTATGCGATGCTCAAGGGCCGGATGCAGAGCGCGCACGGATTTTTTCACTTTCGGCTCTAAGCTGAAAATGCTGCGCACTCGCGCCCCACTCTGGTGCCCCACGCACACTTACCTGGCATGCGGTGCGTCGGGAGCCGGGCTGGTCGCACTTCCTGAGCAGCGCAGGCTGGGAAAGGTCCCAGGGTGCACTGCGAAAGGAAGAGGCAGGGCACTTGCGTGAGGAGGAAGGAGCTGCGGAGCCTAAGCAGCAGGGAAGCGGGAGCGTTCCTTCCAAGGCTTCTCGCGCGAGGACCCCAACCCAGCAGCGCGAACAGGTAACGTGCAGAAAGGGCCTAAGTGCTTAATAAGCACTTAATTAATCTAATGGGTCTAGTTTCTCTCCCATTTTTTGGATTGCGTACTATTTCCGAATACAGTGTTTTTCCAGAGGCACTTTTTTTGGCAGTTGCGCATGCACGCGCGCGTGCGCACACACACACCAAAAAACAAAGCAAAACAAACAAACAAATAAAACAGCAAAGCCTGTGCGTATCTGCCCTGGAAGTCCTATTTCAGTTGTGAAAGGCTCCATGGCTGTAAGGCTACCATTGATGATCTTCTTGATGGAAGTAGGTTCCAAAACAGAGATTTCTGGGTTCAGAACAGATATCTTCCTATATCAGACTAGGCCTCCCGCTGGTTAAACTGCAATGGGTGGGATTTAAAAAAAAATAGATCTCCTGGGCTAAAATAGGCTAAAATGGCCAGTAGATGTCTTCCTACTTTCCATGGATAGGCTTTGGACATGACAGGCAATCTACCACTTTTTTTCCCCCTCAGACTTCAATGAGGATTGCTCTCAGTCTCTGACCTCTGCTGAAAATAACGCTGAAAGATACAGCCACTGTAATCTTTTTATATTCTTGGATAAATGCTAATCTAAAACATGCTTGTATCTGTGCTGTCAGCGAGATGGAAAATATCAAGACAAACCATGGGACTTGTTCACCTGCTGAAACAATCCCTTCCCACTGAAGATGCAGTTAACAGGACTTATCTTTCTTCTAGTTTCATGTACTCAACCACCAATTCATTCATATCAAAGTCACAGTGGCAGAAGAATCCCATAAATAAACAAGGATATGAAGTTCATTAGGTTGCAGAGTCACTTCAGATTTTATTCTAGGCAGTTCTGTGAATTATTACTTCTGACGTCCCAGTTTTGTTTCTATTGTTTTCCAAGCAGTGTGTACTGCTGCTTAATAAATGACCCATGCAAGGAAGGAAGCCACCATGCAAAGTGATGCCAATAGAAGCTTGGAATGGTGTTCCATAGAGCTAGAATGGTTCCTTTCAGTTTGTGCCAACATAAAGGAAAATAGAAACTGGTTTATGTATGTCTGTTCCTTCTTCCCACCCTCAAAATATGGGTTAAAAAATAGGCAAATCTTAAAATTTTAAACCATCAAAGTTATGTGAAATGCATAGCGTGCATTCCCTAATGTAATACCATGTAGTGTAATGTAATGTAATGTATCAGTTATTTATCAATTTCATCTTGTTCCATATTCATTTTGTGTAATTTCTCAGTCTGTAATGAAGAATTCTATTGTCTTGTAGAATAAATCTGAATCTAAGGCCTGCGCTTTTTCAAGACATGATGAAAAATGTTAATGCTTGGATTCAGAATTCTTCTAGGAGAAAATTACTTTGGAAGAATTACAGCAGTTCTTTTTTTAAAAAAAACCTACTGCAGTCTACCAGTGTGCTATTTTATCTGATTCCATTGAAATAAAACTATTAGTTATTATCTGCTAGTTTGAAACCAAGTTTAACTGTAACAGTCTCCTATATTAAGATTGCTAGAAATGTTTTCATGTGGCGACAGCTCTGGGGTAGACCAAGGAATTTTGCTGCCTGAAGCAAAACAGGAAATGGCATTCCCCCACTCAACTAAATCAAGGTACATAGTACTCAAGTTTCCCTAAGTGCCTCTTCCTATCACAGATAGTGTTTTAAAAAGATAATGAAAAGTTGTGATGCCCCTAATCTACTACCTCAAGCAGTCTCTTCCTTCTACATAACAGAAGGGCCAGGCCAGTGATGGCTCTGTGTGAGAGTTAAAAAGCTTCAAGGCTCCCTGCACTGATACATGATCTAACGCTCCAATTGTCTTATAAACTATAAATTTTATTGCATTGTACATCTTCTGTATATATTTGTATTGGTTTATGTCATCTCTCTTTTTAGGGTGCCCGTGGTCCTCCGGGAATGGATGGAGAACCTGGTATACCTGGCCAACCTGGTGATCCTGGTCCTCCTGGACAACCATCCACAGGACCAGATGGAGTGGGCAGAGTAAGTTACTTTTCATATAGGCTCTGAAGAGATGAAACTGTTCAGTTGTTTTGCATTTGTTCTTAGTTATAAAATTGTTGCTTTCCATTTAGACATTGGACAACATCCAAGTCATAGTAGGAGATTTTCACACATCTTCTTGAGAGGTCTCCAACTTTCTGGAGCACATTTAGGGGAAGAGTTAGAGGCAGAAGCATCAATGCAGCCAGTGGTGTCTACTGCTTTACTGGCTGGTGGACATATTGAATACCAATCAGAGTGGAAGTTTAGATGCTGGTCATGAGAAAAGGTTTAAAACATCGTAGAGGATAACAGTGGCTGAGAGCTAAGGGGATAGGGGAAAGAAATCTGTTTGGGAACATGTGAAGTGGGGAATCTACTGCCCTTCTAACTGGCTAAAAAATTGAGGGAAAGAGTTGGAATTAGGTCAGGTCAGTTCATGAACTAGGAATCAGAAGAACAAGGCTGGAGTGGAAAGTGCTGCAGAGGAATAAGAGTCTAATGACAACAGAAGTTAAGATAAAAGTGAGAAGCTTCACTGTCTGTTGATTAGCATGAGGTGAAAGAATTTTCTTTATTGTTAGACTTTGGCTCAACTGGAGAAATTTCTGTTGATGAGATTTTGGATATATGACATCTGTCTCTCTCACTATATCCTTTCATAGCCTTATGGCACTTATAGCTAACCACTAAAGCTACTTGATCATTTGTTTTTGCGTATCAGAAATACCATTTCAACATTCTCTAACTGTTGTTTTTCAAAACTTCTAGTGCAAACTCAATTTGTGGTTTTACCTTAGCCTAATGCCTTGATTTTCACTCCACACTTAATTAACTTTTCATTGCTCTGACCAAGTCAGTGAAGAAGTCCTTAAGAGACACCAAAGTGAGAAATAGAAATAAGCATTGTTTTAGTAGGATACCCAGAGACCATAAAAAACATACACTTGGTAGCAGAGATATTAAGACTTCAGAGGGCTCTTGTTTCCCTCAAACTGTACTGATTACCACCGAAACTATGATGGGAGTACTGTAAAATGACAAGGGCACAATAGCAATGTGCCAAATAATTTAATATTTAAGTTCTCCAAAATCTAAAACCAAAAAAAGAGCAGAAGTATGAATTATGTATAGTTGTTTTTAATTTAATTTTACATTTTGATGGGAGTACCACTATTTATCAAACTGTTCTTTAGCCAAAGATTAGCTGGAATCGTGTATTGGAAGACACATGTGTGGCATGTGGTTCAGCTGCAATAAGCACCTGCAGGGGTCCTTGAGAGTCCCTGTTGATGTCATCTTTGCAGCATGTCCGGCTACAGGAAAATAGTCAGGTGCTTCTCCACTGATCCCCCACTGTCCAGTGACATAGAAATGGCTGTGTTGTGGGATCTGCATTGCTTAAAAGGTGGGTTTGCAGTGGATTTTTGTTGTTGTCTGGTTGATTAAAAAGTCCTGACTTCCCCAAAGATCAAACAAGTGAGGTATAATGACATAAGTTTCCCTTCTGCCATTGTAATTCACCAACAGGATTCTGGATACTGATTTTTAACTCGCAAAACTCAAAATATGAAATGCTGTATTTACTAACTGGTTATGTATTTGAACAATCCAAGAACCATAGTTCCTTGGATGGTGTACAAGTATAAAATACAATTAAAGCAATGAAATATGAGTGAAAAAGAAGCAAATAAAACAAAGGAGATAAAAACCAAGATAAAGCCAGCATCACATAATAAAATTTGAAGATCAGCTGGAGTAGGACAGATTTAAAAGTTTTAAAAACTGCCCCAAAATGCCTGGATTTTTTTTAAAAAAACCTTTGATCTGGCGCACACACACAGAACAAGAAGAAGAATTGCCACACAAGCCTCTCTGGAGTAGGGGTACCATCATGCCAAAGACCGTCTTTCCTTAACTTTGCTTTGTTTGTCCTGGAGAAAGACTTAAGAGGATGACTTTGGGGTCTGTGGGTAAATATGGGAAGATATACTCCTTTGAATGTGCCTACTCTCTCTCTCCAGTACTCTGTATGTGATATGTAAACTAAGAGAGTAATTACAGAGGCTGGTGAGTATGTAAGATTGGTTCCTGCAGTCTTTCCATTCTTACTCTTTTTTGAGGGAAGAATCTCTTTTTTTGAGGGAAGCAACTGTACCTTTACATAAAATTAGACCATTACATAAAAGGGCAGGCGTGCTCATCTGGTCTTCAGCCAGATAACTGGCCAGCTAGTATGAATGTCATGTTTATAATACTGGGCCTCTGCTGTGTGGCAAGATTATCTGCCCTGAACTCCTGCAGATCAGCTTTCAAAAATCAAGCTGTGAAGGTTTTTTCTCACTCTTTATTTTTTTAAATACATCTGCGTGTAGAAGGCGGAAACTCCTAAGCATCTGGCTGTCATTTTGCTGCTCCCCACTCCATCAACTTTCATTCTTCTTTGTATATTCTGGAACCTTAAACTTGTGTGAACATATGAATCCTACAGATGATGCAAACAAAGTAGTACAAAGCATGTGGATGCCCTGAACCCCTGTGCAATTTCCGATGGTCACAGGTTCTGTGGGTGAAATGATGGTTTTCTTATGGCTGCAGAATTAGTGCCTGATATCAATTTTGCTAAAAGAATGAGATGGTTTGCTGACAGCTGACTCATAACCTCACGTAAGTGGTACCCATCTGAAGATTCAGGTTGTCAGCATTTTTGCAGTGACAGCACTGCAGCCTTTATGAGTCTAATGAACAGTAATTTAAATGTGTACATACATTGATATTTACCTCCGGTCTTTGTGGCTTGCAGAAAGTTTAATTAGTGCTGCTTTAATTATAAATGGTTGCTTTTTAATTAAGTTTGAAATTATTCTTGATCACTGTTTGTGCTGCATCCTTGAGAGAGGACAATGCTATTGTTCCTGTGAGCATGATAGATGGCAAGGTTACAGGCAGTGATAATTTAATTCAGGCTCATTTCTCACACTCTTCAACCCCAAAGCTCAATGAGGGGATAAGACATTTTCCTTTTAATTAAACTTAGGATACCTTTGGAAACAAGTGAAGGGTGGGCAATGGGAGAATGAAATTTGAAACACAAATGATTAATGGACTTTGGGAACAGTTATCTTTAACAAAAGTCTGAAAATGTATATATATTTAACATTTTCGAAGTTAGACTTCTGTTCAGAGGGCAAGGCCAGGCCAGATAAAGTGAGGAATGTGAGGTACAGTGAAACATTTCTTGCTGGGAAACCTTTTCCGCTGGTCGAGACAGTCTTCCTGACCACTTTCTGGCTACAGCAAGCGTAACAAGCAGTCAGCCTCATTCTCTAGAGGAGAGCTTCTCCAGAGTGTCCCCAGAGCAAGGCAGCATAGGATTGGGTGTTCTATGAGTTTACCTGTGTCATGACAACACAGGATATCTGCCAACATATATTACCTGAATGTGCGTTTCCCTGTTCAATCATGAAGACTTGGGGAGAGAATCAGAATCAGAGCAAGAGATGTCTGAGCCCTCAACCCAGTATCCTTTTAAGTAAAATATATATGGAGTGGAGGAAGATACTGAGCGTGACTTCACTTGCAATGACTGTTAGATAATCAGTCGAGTCCTGGACACACATGCTTAAAAATAAGGCTCATTGTGTTAAGCAGAGGTTACTGTGTTAAATAGAGCTTGCTCCCAGATTAGTGTACAAAATTGCAGCACAAATTAACTCCGTGAAGTCTGTGTCTTCCCTTTAACATCAAGAACATAAGCACAATTTTGATTAAAAAGCAATTATACAATAACCATCTTTCTCATTTTTTTGGGGGGATATGTCCCTGTTGAGTTGATCAAAGAGGTACTGCACAGTTACCATTTCTCTCAGTGCTTGTCCTTGTGTGGGTAAATAGATTAAGTTTCATGGAAATTGAAGCATGCTTATTTCTTGTGCTTCTAGAGGTAGCGTAAAATGAAGCTCACCGTGGCAATCATCTAATTTCCAAGCACCGTGGAAAATTTCCTCAGAGGAAATTGCATTGATTCCAGAAATTATTCATGAAAAGTTTACCTTCCTATCACCCTATGATTCTTTTTTTTTTTAAAGGCAAGACAAAACAAAAACACTTTCAGGATTTATCTTAAATCTAATGATAAATGTTTCTACGTCCACAGCCGTTTACATCCCAGATGGCAGGACTAGATGAGAAATCTGGACTTGCTGGTCAAATGGGATTCATGCCTGGTGCGGTGGTAAGAAAATTTCTCTGTCTGTCTTTCATGAGATTTCTGTCTTAACTTTGAAACTAATGTCCAGTTTGGCTGAAAATCTGCCAAAAATCAAAAGAAAGAAAGAAAGAAAAAAGAAACCCAACAAAAACAAGCAGACATTTTCAAGAAGCGGAGAACAAAAATTGATGGGAATTTAGATGGTCTCCCAGAGAAGGAGTTCCGTAACCTGTGTGCCTCAACAGAGAATGTACTTACTGTTGTTCTCATCAACCAGGTCTTATGCAGTTGTGGTTACAGTAAGACATGCCAATGAGCTTTCCCCATTGACTTCAGAAGATACACAGAGATATCAGTTTTGTCTTTTGGCAGAACTCATCTCCTATGTATTTGTATTTCAGGGGTGCTCAGGAGCCTGGAGAGCTGTGCATTTTCATTTTTTGTGCCCCCCCAGCTCTATTTAGGCTGCCATTTAAGAAGCAAATAAGGCTGCTTCATGCTGGGGGTTTTTTCAGACAAAAAATTCAGTTTGGAGGCTGAATTTTTTTGTAGGATGAAGAGGTTGGGGGTACCCAGGAGGACCCAAGGGTGACAAGGGACCCTTCAAAGGCTGATATGCGTACTGCACCCCTTCCTAGAACTGGAGGACCTAAAGATAGTAGTGCACGTGCTGGTAACTTCAAGGTTGGACTTCTGTGATATGCTGCACCTTGGGCTACCTTTTTGCCAAGTTTGGAAACTCCAGCTGGTCCAAGATATGGCAGCCAGATTGATTGCAGGTACAGCGAGGAGTGAGCATGTCACACCAATATTAAACTCACTCCCTTGACTGCCACTTAGTTTCCAGGCAAAGTACAAAGTGTTGGTTATTTCCTTTAAAGCCCTACATGGCTTGGGTCCAAATTACCTGCAGGATCACCTCCTCCCATTTACTTAAACTTGCCAGGACTAGACTGGCAATGGTCACCCACAGGACCTTCTTGTTGGCCACCCCATACTGTGGAATGATCTGCTAGAAGAGATTCAACAGCAAAATATGCTGTCTGAATTAAAAAAAATACTAAAGACCTATCTCTTCCAGAAGGCCTACCTAGTCTATTTTTACTTATTTTCCCAGAAGCATCTTAGGGTGCAACTGGTTTTTTTGAGAACCCTCCCCAACCTTTTTTTTTATGGCAGGAGGACAAGGAGGAGTTCAGGGAGCTGAAAAAGACAGCTTCAAGGGCCAAGGGTCTGAACCCTTGTCTGACCCTTGGGCAATGCTGAGGGATTGCCCACTGTTGATCTATGCAGAAATCTAGACTGCCAGGGAAGAAATCACAGCAATCGAATGTTTCTGAATAGCTTGCTAATAACTTGGAAATTTTCTATACACATAAATTTTTATTTGTATGTGTGTAGGAGTAACACTACAAGATAAACCCGCAGTTCCTGTCTCTGTGAGAATAAGGCCTCTATGTGAACCTTTTTTTTCATCCTGCAGAATACATGTATCAGTATATTTGGACCACTCTCTACCAAAAGCTTCCTTTTTTCAAATTAAATCTGCTTAATAACTCGTTCTTTCCCACCCTATTCCAGGGTCCTGTAGGTCCAAGAGGGCCTCAAGGTCTCCAAGGACAACCAGTAAGTGGATTTATTCAGACGTTGTTCACATAAGTGAAACATAATATGGTGCTTTATGGAAGTAACAACAATAATGATGGCTTGTTATTATGAGAATGAGCTTCTGCTTCTGCCCAGAAAAGGAAGTGGACTGTTCCATGTTCAGTGGGCAGTAAAGCCTTTCCTGTTTCAGTTTGATGTGTAAAGGAACTGTCCAAGGTGCTGAACTTGTTTTGCTGGTAAGGTTCAACACATTGGAGAGCTCATGCAAAATTCAAACTGAAACTATCACTACCCACTGACATTGGTGCTTCTTACCTCCTCTGCTGCCCATTCTGTCTCCTCAAGCAAGGCAGAGACTAAAAGCTTTCACATTCTCTTTATTTCGTGTGTGTGTTAAGCAAATTTAGTGTTAAACAAACCCTTAAGTTCAGCTAATCTTAACTGTTTCTTGAGACAAGACAAGACAAGACAGCTTCACATTGAAAGGTTTGAAGTGGACTTGTGCCAGGAAACCATGGTAGAGTTTATCCATAATTTGTGCGAGTGCAGCAGCAGCAGCAAGCTGTCAATATTAATGCTAATGCTACTCGACTACTACTACTACTACCACTACTACTACTACTATACTACTATAATTACTGCTACTACTACTGCTAGTAATAATAATACAGTGATCCCTCCACATTTGCTTGGGTTAGGGGCACAGGACCCTCATGAAAGTAGAAAAACCGTGAATAACTCTAGGCCCTCCCAAATCATATTTAACACACAAAAAAATATGACCCGTTGTGGATTCCTTTGAGGCATCAGGGTTCCTTCATAAGGCAGAAATGGGTGGCTGGTGGGGCTTACTGCCACCTCAGCTGCTGCCCCACACCATTTTTAAGAGGGACTTACAAGTCTTGTTCATAGTTTCTCATTCTTATGAGGCTTGCAGTCCCTATTAAAAATGGCATAGGGAGGCAGCAGAGGTAACACCAAATAATCCGTGAATAATCAAATCCACAAAAATGAAACTTGCAAATGTGGAGTGCTGACTGTAGTAATAATAAATGAAAATAAAAGATTTCATTTTTCTCTCTGTAGCTATACCAGATTGCTGATTTCACCCAATTTCACCATTTTCAGAGCAACAACATAACATTCCCATCCCCTATTCCACCCCATTTCCATAACAGTACATGCTAGTTTACCATTATGTTTGAATGCATTAATTACATCAGTTTAATATTTTTGGATGTTGCTTTGTTCAATAAGTTGCTCAAAAAAGGAATTTCTTTTCATTGGTTTCTTTTGCCTAATCCCTGCCCTCATTCACCAACCACCTATGAAATGTATAGTTTAATTAATAATATATGTTTCATAGTGTTAAATATAGCAGCTGTTATTTTTCTCATTACTGCAAACCGTATTAGCACTGGGTCTTGCTTTTCTAGAATATTTATTTATAACCATAGTTAGACCACACACTCTCCCTTCAAGAAGCTAATAGCTGCTGACGTGCTTCTTGTGAATGGTCCTCCGTCTAAGCATTGACCATCTGGAGATCTGTTTAAGACCACCATATGCTCTTGGCTCATCCTTTTAAAGTTAATGCTATGGACAATTCAATGGACAGAGATTCATGAACTTTAATAAAGCTTCTGTTCCAAAGAACTGTATGAGAAGTTTCAGGCTCGATTGCAGAGCTGGTACCTGTCTTTGGTTTTTGAAAAGAAAACTTGTTCTTATGCTTCTTTTCAAAAACAGTACTGACTTTCTGCATTATGTAATATAGTTCTAGATACAGTATTTGATGCAATATATGTATAAATAGATAGATAGATCAGCTTCAGTTTCATTAGCTGAATTATTTATCATGTTAATTATCTTTTTACTAATAAACTTTCATGAATCCTAATTGATATGTTATCCGCTTTAGGGTGGTAGAGGCCCACCGGGCCCTCCAGGTGAACCTGGGGAGCCAGGACCAATGGTAAGATCATTTTTAAATGCCTCTTAAGGGGTGGGAAAAGTGTAATAGATTAGAGTAATACATTGTAAATCCTGGTAGTGCCAATATTATTTCAGAGGATATGTGCACTGATCTTCTCAAGATCTGTGTTGAAGGCTTCTTTGGTTTATTATCTGATTTTCAGTAGTTCTGATCTTTCTGTTGAGGTAAGCAATACTTTTTCCCTTAGGAATTGCTCAATTTGTTAATTTGAAGCATATTTTTTGTTTAATTTGCTAGGGGCCAGCTGGTGTTCGTGGTCCAGAGGGTCCTCCTGGAAAACCTGGTGAAGATGTAAGTTTTGCCAACAACTTGCCAACTGTGTCATGAAGTCACAAAGTAAAATAAACAACATAGAAATTATACAGAAGGGAATAGGAAAGGCATAATCAATGCAAAATAGCCATAAACTCTGTGTCAGAAAAACTGTCACTCACAAAACAAAAGCTTTCTTAAAGTCCTCAGAGAAGCAGTAAAATAGCCTTCCTTGGTCAGAGAGGACCGAAGGAAAAGAGTCACCTGATCTTTATTGTTGCTGTTGTGTGCCTTCAAGTCATTTTACTGCTGTGTGCCTTCAAGTCATTTTGGCCCTAAGGTGAACATATCATGGGGTTTTACTTGGCAAGGTTTGCTCAGAGGAGGTTTACTTTTGCCTTCCTCTGAAGTTGAAAGTGTCGCTTGCCCAAGATCACCCAGTGGGTTCGCATGGCCAAGTGAGGGTTTGAACTCTGGTCTTCTGGAGTCCTAGTCCTACACTCAAACCACTACATCACTTTGGCTCTCCTGATCGTTGTTAACTCTCTTTTAATTGCAGCAGAAGTAGCTAAAACCACTTCTTTGGGTGTAAAGATCACAATGCATTAGTAGGCAGCATGGCCATTCATAGGGAGTAGAGTAAGGTCAATAATTACGTTCCCCATTATGTAATCTCCTCCACCTTTCCCAAAAATTGTCTCTAGGAAGTGGAAAACCGTACACATCACACATGTATGATAACACCATACACCATACACTTCAGGAGGGGTGAATCAGGATATACCCACACACACTTGTGGACATGCCCAAGTCCGTATATATGTGTACATATCCAATGGGCTGCTTCAAAAGGGGAATCAAGGCACCCATACCTACACGATGATATATATGTGCACCCACCCACCCACCCACTAAACCGTGTGTGTGTGTGTGTGTGTGTGTGTGCATGAGTGTATGTGTGTGTGCATGTGTGTGTACCTAAAGACACACACACATGCATGAGATGCTCTGGCCTCAAAATGTTTATGGTACTTTCTGATAAGCGTGTAAATTTGGTAGATTTGTAGTCTAAAATAATCCAGGAGAATTTGAAATGTGTCATTTATAAATGTCTGGATAGTAAAATAAATGTGAGCATTTATGACATTTCTGTTTGCTTTGTTTAGGGTGAATCTGGGAGGTCAGGACAGCCTGGAGAAGTTGGATTCCCAGGATCTCCAGTATGTTCATTAGCATTTCTTTGGAAGAAATTCTACATTCAAATCCTAGTGCCACAGAAATCAGATTTGAAAATGGATGATACTTCACTTCTACCATTTAAGTGGCACCATGAAGTTTTTATTTTTTAATTTCTAAGAAACCTGCATTTTTAAGCTTCTAATAGTTACATAGCAGTTATCATGGTCGATACACTTCTTTGGTAATGAAAGAAGACAAAAAAAGGGGGGGGAGGTGTTAAAAAAAAGGAAGAGGGAGAGGTAGAAATGAAATTTTTCCCAGGCTTGATGAATTTCATAAAAAAAGTTTTTCTTCATGGGCACTGTAGATATATTTAAAAAAAAAATTAATAAAAATGAAGCATGATCAAGCAAAATGTAGTCTGATAAACTCAAGAACAATCTACTGAATTCCATTTTTGTTTAAAAAAAATTGCAGGGAAGACTTAAAATGAGATTGACATTGATAAGTATATAACAAAACTAAATTAAAAACTTAACAGCTAGAAATAAGACAACTTGTTACTGTTTGTTTTTCCAGTTCTCAGTTTTCAGAAGTTGTCTTCTTTGTAGGTGTTCTGTTTTTAATTTGTTTGTGTTTTGTTTTACATAGACCTTTGCTGATGCACTTGTTTAGACATTTTAAAAACTTGCCATTTTTTTTAAAAAAAATCAAAAGTAAATTGATAACTTATGTTGGGGAGTCGTTCAATACGGAATGAGAAGAATGTATTTTGTTTGATTATGTTTTATTTTCATTATCTGTTTCCTGAGTGTGTAGTTTATTGTGCCCTAAGGGCTGAATTTCTTTACTAAAATGCACCGGAGAGAGAATAAATTATATTTCCAGAGTTTGGGGTCTCTCCCCCTCAACTTTCTTTTGCCTGGCAGGAGTAAGAAAACAGATTCAGATACTAGGATATTTATCTGTTTATCTTCCTAGCCATCTATCTGTCAGTCTATCTTATTTATTATTACCAAATTGAGAAAGGAAGAACCAAAGAGAGAGAGAAGCACGAGGTCAGAATATATTGCTATTCTCATTATTACATGAATGCAAAAAGAGAGTTGTACCAGATCCATGTCACCATATCTAACACTCCTGGGGAAAGACCATACTTCAGTTTTTGTGTACATTATTTGTATATGAAGGCTCCCACGTTCAAAATCTGGCATCTTCAAGTCAGGATGGAAGAGCTCCTAGCTGGATCTATGTAGAGACACAGGCCCTTTCTGCAGTGCCCTCTCATCCCGCAATGGGGATGGGGGAAGGATGGGACTGTAACAACACTTCTGCATGATGTCATTTTGGCCCCATCCTTTTCCTGTCCCCAGGGGGCATGATCACGGATTGAATCATTGCTGGGTTTTCCCCGTGAATGACACACGATCACACCACCATCCCAGACTTACCTGTCCTGCAGAAGCCGTAAAAGTGCAATTGCTGCACTTCTTGCCCCAGTGCAGCCTGGGAAATTACCTGGCTACACTGCAAAAGCAAGAGGCATGGCCATCATGCTCCCTTCTGCAGGGAGCTAGCTGATGCAGAAGGAAGCGCTCCTGTCATGCTCCTCTCCCAGCAGAGCTGCTGCTGGGATCCCAACCAGACAACTACAGGAAAAGAAAAGATAGGGTAGTCAAGCTGTGCAACCATAGCAGACTTTATGAACCAAAGGTCCAAAAATGGTTTTTGCACCTTGATACAGAACTGCAGTTCTGAGAAAGTCAGTGAAAATGAAACTGTTCACAACTCTTATCACCTATATAATTGTGGGTTGTTTCCTCCTGTTTCAGGGTGCTCGAGGTTTTCCTGGTGCACCTGGTCTTCCAGGATTAAAGGGCCATAGGGTACGTGTGAATAAGCTTGATTTTTCATTCTAAGAGTTCTTCTTTCTTTCCTCCTTCTCCTATTGCTATATTAATTAGCCTTACAATTTGTTGCATGTATATCACAGGGACATAAAGGACTTGAAGGCCCTAAAGGTGAAATTGGAGCCACCGGATCTAAGGTAATGGTTTGTGTGGGTGAGAGGTGGAGTGAACTAAATTACATCTTTTTTTTCTGTTGTTAGAGATTTGGTGGGACAAAATCTCATGAAGAAGAGACTTTGAAGCAACGAAGTCTCAGAACTTGGAAAAGTTTTTTTTTTTGAATAGCAACTCTCAGAATCCTCCAACTGTAGGGAATGAATTCTGAAAGCGGAATTAAAAAAAAAAAAAAGCTTCCAAGCTGGTTCTGCTCCTTTGCCATTTGTCTTCACTGTCTTTATCTACATTGCAAATAATAATACTGCTGAAATAGTCCAGTGAATGCTACTGATGGCCTTTCTCATTCCTCCAGCCATTGGCAGCAAACTGTGCTAAGTGATTTCAGCTTTTGTGCATTTCTTCAGTTGTCAAACACCCCAAAAGAACCCCTATTCTGGGTGCATGTAGATTGTACAAGATGAGATAGACATAGGAAAGGGTATGTTGGTGTCACCCATTTTTGCCCCACCTGTCTCTTGAGTGTTAGGGAGCTCCTTCCTACCCACAGTGCTGTCCGTTGCAGATTCTGGAAAGTTCTTTTTAAGAAGAATGAATTCAATAACATGCTCAAGTCATTCATAACTGAGCAATATGACAGTATGATGCTCTGGGACCCATTATATTCATTAATCTTAAAAAGAAAGCTTTCCAATCTCTGGTGCTTCATCTTCTCCCCAGCTCAGCTGAGTGTTGTTTAATGGAGTACCCTGATGGAATAGATCTTTGCACTTTCAGTACTGTTTGTGGGAATCAATTGCAAAGGAAGAACTGTGTTTTAAGAAGTGTTTTCAAGTCTGGTTTACATGTAGCCATACAGCCACTTGTCACGTGCATTGGCCCATGGTGGTTGGGAGGAAATCAATGCTTCTTCCAGCATTTTCTGGCATCATCATGGAAATTCTTCAGCCATTGGAAGCATTTCAGTTAATGATGAACTGCTTTGCCAATACCTTATGGAGATGATATGAAGTGGTATTAAGTGATTTTCATGGGGCGCTTGTGTTAGTGTAGACAGTCCTTAGGACAAAAGTATGACACTAAAAATACCAATGCATTTTAATATCAGAGTTCTTATTGCCAGTAACTAGATTGTCAGAGAGAAATTTAAAACTTTTGTTAAGGAAAAAACCTGTCCCAATCTGGAAAACCACCCAATGATGGTATAATGGACATGGGGTTGTGGCCATCAGGGGAAACCCAGGAGACCAGATGTGGTCTCGGGGCCTGAGATTTCTCACCCCTGCTATAGAGGTCTGCATGGCTACCTAGTATTTCGAAAGCGTATAGTTTCATTTATTTCCAACTTATGTGAAGGTAGGAGGCTTATTGCATGGGAGTATGGTTTTCCCCTGTTGCTGAAACTAAAAGTCTAAAATCTGAGTATAATTTTATTTAGCATTCTATGTGTTTTTATTCAATTTCTAGGGTGAATCTGGCCCACCAGGTCAAATGGGTCCTACTGGTCCTATGGTGAGTGTCATACTGTTTTCAGTGTCATACTGTTTTCTTCCTATCTGCCCTCCTCCACAATGCTGGAAAACCATCTTTATTTCTGTAGGATAGCAAGGAATGGTCTAGTCTCGTTTCTGAATAAATCCCATAAAGAACATATAATTTCTTAGATAACCCTATTTAATGTACAGACTCTATTTCCCATTTGATCTCCACTTCCTGCCTAACTTTGGCATTCTTTCTGTTTTGTTACCTGCAGGGTCCTCGTGGGATGGCAGGAGAAAGAGGACGAATAGGACCACAAGGTGCTCCGGTAAGTGGTTATTTATAGTGGTGTAATCCAGGTGGAACCAATATAACTAATCTAATTCTCTCATTATTTATAGTTCTTGGCTTAGTTTTCTTTTTTTTAACATATATTCTTGTGAAAGACTGCTTCTTGAAGGAATCATTTTTCTGCCAAATACCTCTGTAGCCTGATGAGGTTTTAGTTGCTTTCTATTGACATAATGTAACTAAAAAACAGTGGTGCTTGGTTATGGCCCTTACTGCCCTATGCTGTGATTCTGTATTGGCTGTTGCCAGGATTGGATTGGGACCCAAACGCTCCCCACCACACTAGTTGGCTGCCGGCAGATCTGTAGAGTTCAGTACATGCTCCTTCCTTCCGCAGTATAGCCAGCCTTTTCCTGGGCTGATTGCAGAAGGAAGTGGTTGATAACACTTTCACCCTTCCCGCACGCCCTCAGCTGATGAGATCGTTGCATGAAGGGAGGCCATTACCAGATTTTTTCCAATAATGATTTACAGCACTATTGCAATGGCTGGGGACACGACACAACAGCAGGACCACAACAATGTTGTGTGATGGCATGCGTCGTGAACTGACAGCAATGCATCCCCATACTGGGATGGCACCGTGGTACAGTAAGAGCCTCTGTCTGTAGTCAGCGGAAAATTGTTTGAAGCACACTGAAGTATACAGCTGGTTATGGGTAAGAAGGTATATGGTGGAACGCTCACCTCTCCTATACCTTTCCCCCGCATGCAAACTCTTCCAAGTAAACCTGCGTATTTCTGCAATCCTGTACAAGAAAAACTTACAAATAGGCCTTGTTGAAATAATGGGGCTTATTTCTGAGTTAATTTCTGAGGCTACGTTGGTGCTCTGGGCCAGGGAAGTAATTCTTTATTAATTTATTTCTTCAAGGAAGCAATGGGTAATTTTAACAATTTTCTTCCCACTGCAAGGAAGTCTTCAAAAACCATGCAGTTTTTCAAGCTTATTTGCAGTTTGGGGCTTATTGTTCATAAAATTCACAAGGGCTTGTTTTTTTTTTTCTGCGGGAAACAGCATTTTCTATGCAGAAAATAATATTGACATTTTGGTGCTAAATGGAAGCAGTGTTTCTCAAACTTTGCTCTCAGCCTTAGGACTTGACATTTATGGCTTGCTTGCTGTCTTCTTTCTTTCTTGTCTTTTTTCTTTCTCTCTTTCTTTATGTTTGATTATTTATTTAAAATATATTTAATGCATTTTAAAGCTGCCCTTCAAGACTGCAGCCTTCCCTAGTTCAAGCTGTGGAATCCCTGACAGTGGGTCCAGCCCTCAGTTCTTCCAGTTCTGAATTGTGTTTTAACTCATCAGAATTGATTTCTCTGACATTACTCTAATCCATGTGTATCTTAGTAGTATATTTTGGAATGGTACCATTGCTAGGATCTGTGGTTTCTTGTTTTGTTGTCTCTCTGCTTGTCTGAAATGAGGCCTGAAGTGATCTTTGATTTGCCAAGATTGAACTAGCACAGAAGTCTTTGTCTTTGAAAGTGGGTAGTCACACCAAACATTTGAGCAAAGTCTTAACGGGGGGGGGGGGGGGGAGGTCAGATGGAATGGCTGGAATACCCCTAATTTTTTTATAGAGTGCTGAAAATCTTTGGCTGCAGAGACCAATAAAATATGGAAACAATAGGGTCAGTGTTGTTTCTTTAAGAAATGGGATAGATTTTTAAGAAATGTCAGTCTAACTGTGTGTATGTGTTTTGAATTAGGGAGGTCGTGGTTCTCATGGTATGCCAGGCAAGCCAGGGCCAATGGTGAGTACCTCTCTTCCACCTTTCTATGTTTCTTTTTCTCTCCAATGCTTTGTTCATCAATTTCTGTTAGTTGACATTTTTTTCTGTCAGATTTCTGTCGGATGACATTGTTTAAATAAACCAGCTAAATAAGCTTGAAATGTTTGCATTTTGTAGCATGCGTCATGACTATTCAACATTGTGCTCTGGAAAATAAGTTTCCAGAGATTGCTTCCGACAAAGGCATGACACATCTAGAGTACAAATGAGACATGGGTGGGAAGGCCTGCAATCCTGCCTGTGTTTCTAGTATTGTGTTCCTACGTGCCTTCTGACTCAAGGTTAGCACATTGTGTAAATCATACACAGTGGGGTTGCGTGTTGCATGTATATGTATGTACATTGTATCTTTTTTCCACTTGGCTTACCATACTTTCCAAAAAGGTTGGATACCACCAAATATATACATATTTTTCACAAGTTTGGGTCTGCATATATTCCATTCAGTACAGTGAAGCATTCATCATTTATGCTGATGGCTAGGAAGGGACACTTTCACAAAAACCTGTTCCTCAACAAAAAGCTCTATACAGAAGTGACAAGGAGAAACTGCATTTTGCTAATGCTTCACAAAGAGTTAAGGTGGTTCACAGTAATTAAATCACTGAACTCTTACATTCTTTGAAGCTTTAATATTTTAAGCTGGGGAGTGCTTTTATTTTACTTTTACTTATTTATTTGGATAGTTATAAC
Source organism: Cyclura pinguis (assembly GCA_030412105.1). Classification (NCBI taxonomy): domain Eukaryota; kingdom Metazoa; phylum Chordata; class Lepidosauria; order Squamata; family Iguanidae; genus Cyclura; species Cyclura pinguis. Next base: position 210,961,453 of record CM059599.1, read on the forward strand.
CCATTGTTCATCTCAAGATCTCAGTGGTGGACAATAAATGTTTAATAAAAACAGTAAAATACAATCATAAAACAATAAAAAGCAGTGGAAAAAAAAACCCCAGGGAAATTCTACTTAATCACTTTAAACAGAAATCGGATAAACAATTTATCAGAGACCAAAATAAGGTGAAGGACAGTGTTAGTGATGTGGAGGGGGCAGGTGTTCTACAAATGGTGTCCAAATGCATAGTAGTAGCAGCACTTTGGGAAAAGTCTGTCTTGCATTATTTTGTTTATGGCAAGAACTGGGGACCCACTGCCCCTCATCAAGACTAGAGTTAGTGGGGTTGCAGTACACCAGTAGATGAAGGGCACATGTTTTTCCTTCCGAACTTTGTGCAATGAATAGAAACACGTTGCCACATTTTGGGAAATGTCCTAGAGGCTGGAAAGCACCCTTTCTGATTCTCATTCAGAATACCTGCCACATTTTTCTCCCTAAATTGGAATACATGGAATTCAGTGCTGAAGTGTGTACTTCTGGGGGGAAAACAGATATTTTTTTGCAGAGTTCCTTTATATACTCTCTTAAAAACTTATCACATGGATGAATGGTTAGGTATGTAGGCAAGTGAAATCTTGTGAGTTATCAAAAAATGTTTAATCAGCTCCAGCGTTCTGTGCCAGGCTTTCGTTAGAGGGTTCGAGATAAAGGAATAGGGGAAATCAGCAACTTCGGAAAAGAAGAAAATGAGTGCTGATTTCTGACATATTTTATGCAGATACAATGTTTAAGTGTATTCCAACATTAACAAGAAAAGCTTGTTATAGAAGAATGGTAACTGATTTACAGGAATTAACCAACTTCAAAACTTTCAAGGATGTGCTGTATGTTGATAAAGCAGAACGCATACGTGCATATAAATGATAAGCTGACAAAGACTTATTTCAGCTGTTGCCTTGTCACAAATTGACTTTTTGCAACTGCCAGGCAAACACACCCCTCCGGGCTCATATGGGGGCTGCAGTCATTAGCATCTGCTCTGCTCATACTGTTATGCACCAGCTCAGCCCAGCCCAGCCCAGCCCCTGCCAGCTGTGCATTTAGAGAATCTGAGAAGGGAGCTGCATGCTGGTACATCTACAGTGAGTTCCTCCATGTGAGGAAGGATATTAATCAACCAGGATCTTCCTTGAATGGAGGAACCCTATGTATGTATGTTGGTATTCATCCAGGGCTCTTTCTTACTCCCAGGGCAAAAGAGAGACACAGTGACAAGACTTTTTTAAAAATGGGTTTCACTCTTTGAAATGGACAATTAGGATGGTTTTCTTCATGGTCTCTTTGGAAAGAACATAAATTAGTGACAAAAGGGTTGAACTGTTTGTAATGATTGCATGAGAGCCAAGGTGGTGTAGTGGTTTGGGTGTTGAACTGTGATGTCGGAGACTAGGGTTCAATTCCCTGCTTGGCCATGGAAACCCACTGGGTGACTTTTTGTGCATCATCTTAGGTTCACCTTAGAGTCACCCTAAATTGGAAACGGCTTGAAGGTGCACAACAACAATAATGCATGTAAATATAGGCCATCTTATACATAAAATTAGGATCTTTCTTTCTGTTCTTGCAACCCGCCCCTATCCTCCTTGAACATATCATGGAGGGTTACCCAAACCTACCTAATGATGTTACTTAGTGGAAATCTTTGTCAGTAGAGATGTTCCATAAACTTAAAAAAGAGATTCTGGTGATGCCTGGACACTGGAGGATGGGAGTCCATCTCCAGTATATTTGTTTCAGATTGAAACCCAGCCCTCTGTGGTCCAGGCCAATCTATCTAAATTACAGGTGCAACATTCCATGATACACCTTTGTGGCCTCTTCCCATTTTGTGCAAAACATCAGATAGTGCAGTTGTTCTTAGATGCTGCCTCACATATTTGCCTCAGGCAGTAGCTTCCCATCCTGCAATAGGGGCGGGAGAAGGACAGAACTGCAATGACGCTTCTGCATGATGTCGTCGCAGTCCCATCCTTCTCCCATCCCCAGGCAGTGGAGTCACGGATTAAATCATGGAAGGGTTTTCTCCATCAACGACAAATGATCACACCACCGTCCCAGACTTACCTGTTCTCCAGAAGCTGCAGATGTGCAATGGCTAAGCTTCCTGCCCCAGTGCAGCCTGGGGAAATACCTGGCTGTGCTACAGAAGGAAGAGTCATGGCCATGGTGCTTCCTTCACCATGGAGCCACTCCTCTCCCAGCAGAGCCACTGCTGGGATCCCCACTGGATGTCTGTGCAAAAAGGTAGGGTGCAGAAAGGGCCTTAATGTTCAGAGATGTTGAGAAATATGGGAAGTAGCTAGGTCTTGCATGTTCAGACTTAGATTGTGAAAATCTTCTAGTTTGCTTTCTCCCATATTCCATTTCTTAAACCTCTTAAGTTCTTTTCATCCCAAATATGTTTGTGAATTTTGGAAAACTTTTAAAAAACGGATTGAAACAAAAATTAATTCCCATCTACATTGACCAAATTCAAGTCAGAGGACCACATTAGAGCTGCTTCCACTATAAATTTTAGTGAGGAGCATCTCAGAAAAAAAGAGGTGGCAGGTCTAATTCAATACTTATTATGTTTGAAATGCAGATAAATTCAACCCCAAACTTTTAAAAGAGTGAGGTGCTCAAAGTGCTGGGCTATGATTGACAAATCTATCAGATGTTTCTCTTACATTCAGGTGTTCCTCACCTCAAATTCAACATTGAATATGAGGACATTTACAAATTTGTGATGAATTCTGATCAAACATGAACTTATATGAAATTCCCACCCTTCTCTAGCTCAGACAAGTGTCTAGGGAAGTAGCTGCTGCTCTTTGACTGGAACACTTCCTCATTGTCCTTACTTCCCTTGGCAACTTGCACACTTTGTGTGTGTCACGCTGAGGGAAATGGGAAGCCACTGGAAATGACCATGAAAGCTACTGAAGTCCTTGACATTTTCTATTATTGCATTCCTAAGTACCTGAGCCTTTCTGAATCCATTCTTCAGTTCAAATTACAAGTTTTCAGATGCATAGCAGATCTTCTGAAAATTGATCTATTTAAGATTATGTCCAGCATAGATTAGAGTAAGACTACAAATCATTAATAATGTACACACAGTTGACTAAAGCTAGTTCCAGAGTTGTTTCTTTTATGTCTTTCAAAAAATGCAAAAGTACTTTAAAACAACAGCCAAGTAAGCAATAGGGGGGAAAAAATCTAAAATGATAGTGCCAGATTAAATGTGTATGCATCCATCTGTTTCTAAAATGTGTTGAAAAATATCATCAAATTTGCTTAGTGGGGAACAATGGCACTTTCCTGAGGTATGTCAGGAGGGAGCTATAACACAGCTGAATAGGTTAAATAGGTTCTTTCAAAGTTTCAAGGGTGTGATTGGAATACATGAGCAAAAGACCCAGTGGATGAACTCCCTGATGGTGGAATTGCCCTTGAAACAAGAGAGGGAATTGACAGGCAAATGCTCTTGGCAAAATAGAATTTCATCCAGGATCCAGTTGTGTACTACTACTGGAAAATCCAAACAACAAAAAAGGAGTAAAGCCGGACGCTTAATGAAGCAACAAACAAAACAACAGAAGTCTAGAAGGTAATAGTATAAAATAATAATTGTTGCACACATAAAATCAGTTGCACATAAATCAACGCACACACTAACCAACTTTCCATAAATGGTGTAGGAAGATACACATATATATGTACATACTATTCCAGAGCACTTGTCCAGTTCTTCCTGATAGGTATTCCTGAAAGAAACATAGAAGCATTTCATAAGTTTAAAACGGCTTTGCATAGATTGCTGCCAATATGGATATTTTGTGTAAGTCAAACATATTCCAGCACTAGGAATGGAAAAGATATTCGATGGGGGAGGATGAAAAAGGGGCTTATCAAGTATAAAAAAACTCCAATAAGGAAAACCCATGTGAAGCCCTTTATTGTTTTTTCCCTGAGTCCTAGAATAGACTCAAGAACTACACACCTATTTCTGTGGGGATTCCAGCTTGTATCTCACCAGTGCCACCAAATGTGGGGTTTCTATCCTTCATATGAGGGTTCCACTCTTTATCACATTGCTGTGATCACTGAATGTGTGGGTTTTCAACCCTTATCCCACCTACTGTGGGGTTTAAATTTGGGCAATTCCACCAGTTCCACCAACCATGAAGATGCCTCTCAGGCAATCTCACCACTGTGGCCAAATGTGAGATTTCACCAGCTGTGAAGACGTTTATGAAGCTCACTGTAGCTACCAATAGTGAAAGCTTTCCCTGATCATTACCTCTGGGAAACCACTCTGGGGACTTTCTAAATGCCCTCAATGTACACATAAGGACGTATGCAACTTCTCCTCTCAGTGGATACCACCCCTTTATATTCACTCTTGCCACTGCACTTGTCTGAATTGAATCTCTCAGACAGATAGAGTTTTCAGAAGCCAAAAGTGTATAAAACCAACTAACTAACCATCTAAATACGTAAATTTACAGAAATTAAACATAACACAGCAGATTATTTATTTATTTATGTATTACCTATAGAACACCACACATACTCTCTTACACTCCTCTTAAACCAACTCAGACCTATACCAATCACTCAATTCAAACTCCCTTCGCTCAATCCAGTCCTCATCTAATTCAAACTCTGTTCTAACTCTTTTCTAACTGCACTCATCTCAAACCCCAGGCAAACTGAAACTCCCCACTCAGAGTGAACTCCCAACTGTCTTTCACCAAATGTCATTCAACAGGCTTATACACATCTCCTCAAACATCCCACCAATCAGCGTTCACTTCAGTGCCCCATTCTCTCCCTCCCAGCAGCTCCTTACTTCATATTTTAATATGTAGTCCATAAATCAAAAGAAATTTTTTTTAATATAATTTTATTAAATTTCACAAATATAAAAAAAGGATTATTTGACTTGTACTTGTTACATGAATTTTCTTCTGTTCTTCCACACTGTTCTGGTCAACATTTCCCGCAGCTTAGTCCACTTGTTACATTAGTGCATCACAATAAATTGATTATCTCATCTGTTCGAACACACATTTCCTTCCCCTAACAATCATAATATAGTCGTTCTGGCTAGACAGTTCCCAACCATCACTCTCTTCTGCTTAACTCAAATCGTCCTGTTCCAAAATATTTCCATATCACTCTCTTGAAGCTTCTGTTTTCTCCATATATATATATATATATATATATATATATATATATTCATTCATTCATTCATTCATTCATTCATTCATTTAACTCTCCATTACCTACGGCCCAAAATCTTAAAATTTTTAATAAATCAAAAGAAATTTTCACATGCAAACCCATAACAGCCCACCCCCCTACTCACCTATTTCTTACCTCTCCCTCCAACAATGCCTTATAGTAGCTCACAGAAGGGCTGGATAGACAGGTAAGGAGGATTGCCATTGGCGAGGTTCTAATGGCTGGCATATGATTCTGATGTCGTTCTCCGGGACCTCGATAGAATCTCTGGAAGGTTCTGGAGGATGCCTGCATTGTTATGCTCTGGCTATGATAGCTATAAACAAGTGATCTTCATCACGGAGTTGCTTACTCACATGCCCCCTCTTCCTGTCTATTATATGGTTGTGCTGGCAGGATGAGTCAAGGGGATAGCTGAGTGAGGCTCTATCCCCAACTATGATAGCAATCAACAGGAAATACTCTTCATTTGCTTTCCCCATGCCCACATGTGGCTATTCCAGTGGAAGAGGGATGGCTTAGTGGGGCATGCCATTACCAGCTATGACAGCCATTGATAGGCTTCTCACTCAGTCACTCATGTAGCTTCCCTGACTTCTTGCACTGGTCACTATGTGGCTGTGGAGGACAGCAGAAAAAAAGGGACGGTTACTTGTGGTAACAAATAATTTAAACAAGCATATTCCTAGACATTATCTTCATTGGTGATGGGTAGATAAGAAGAAGCCATTCCTTCCTAGCGGCTTTCCCATTCCATCAGGGGGGAAAAAAGCCTAAAATACAGATTAAAAAATTATAACTCGATTAAACTGTATGTGTGTGTGAGTGTGTGTATGTCATCTTTAGAACATTTTTTTTTAGAATTAGAATTCACAAACCTATAGATCAGTATACATTCTTCTGACAAGGGGCTGTTCCATGTGTCACCAGTTAATTTACAGTTGCTATAGTGTGGGGTTACTATATAAGTTAGGACTTACCTCTTCAATTTGTGCTGCAGCTCGCGAATGTACGGAGGCCTCTGTCATTGACGAATTTGTAATATCCCCACTCTATCTCCTTTTTAAAACAAAGCTAAAACAAAGCTTTTATGGAGTTTATTTTTAATTTGTTAACTTGTCTTTTTGGGTCTGCTACTTGTGGTGCTGATCTTTAACAATAGGGATGCCTCCCATAGGAAGACACCTGGCATGGTAAAGTCTTCTTTATTCAGCCACCTGTGAAGGAATTTTTTTTCCTTATCTATCAACCACTGATGAAGATGACTACGTCAAATTGTGTCTGGCTTGTACAAAACAACTGTATCTATAGGAAATTCATGATCAGCTGTTTTAGACTTAGGACGTGTTTGTGCATCCCTTTTTGTTAATAATGGCTTACGCAAAGCATCTGTTGCTGTAGCATGTCACACACAGAGCTTGTTTTAGACTTAAGGAATGTTTCTGTGGCTCCCTTGGAAACCTTAAAGTAAGTGATGTGGACTGGTATGTACATATGTTTAGCTGCTCCAGTTTATGGAATTTACACTGATTTGTGTGCAGTTATGTTTATTCTTTATTGATAAGCAAGCATGTTATATACTATAAATATACCATCGCTTTCCTGACTTCTGTCGTTTTGTTGGAACTTATACTGCATCCTGCTGTTTCCATCAGGATCAACAACCCCTAAAAACCTGTTGTTGAGAACTGGGAACTACTCTAGCAGGTTTTTAGTGTTATGGAAAGCTGCAGGGTAGGGAGAAAAAAGTCCTGGTTTTTCCTGCCCTTGGATATGAGAATAGACAGTTGGGTGTGGAAATACACCATTGGATCTTAGCCACACTGCACAGGTTTTCACAAATATGTTGGGCAAGTGGGATCTGGAACAAAATGTTGCAGTGTGGAGTGTATGTGTTCAAGTTTCCAGCCATTTCACTCTGTTGCATTCCTTCTGGGGGAGCCACATACTACATACAACACAGCATATAGTGAGAGCTCAGTTGGCCCATGTCCTGTATCACTGAGTCACTTTGGAGATTGGGTCGAGGGAATTTGTCATGTTAGAGCTCATTTTCCTAAATCTTTTTGCATATTTGCAAATTCTAGGGTTACTCCATGTCTGCTGTTCTCTCCTATTCTTGCGCTTGTAGGATATGTCCCCCATAGGGCTCCACGAGCACTGACGGACTCCAATTGGTGTCTTTATATATAATGCTCAAGTGTTGTACTGATCCTTTAAAAAACATTCTGTGTAATACAGAATGCCAGGTTATGCTCTCATCATGAATAGTTTCTGAAACTGACTGCAGCTGTTTCTGAGACTGTCAGAATTGTTTTATAGAGTGTGTGTATCTTGTACTTGAGGAGAGTGCCAAGCCAGGAAAAAGCAAAGAAAAAAAAGTGATTGGGAAGAAGTGAACAAGCTGGAGTGATAGTGAATGTTTATGACCGCTGTGTGCCACTGCCCAAAAATTGTCTAGACAAGCAGTCTCTTGAGATACAATAAGAATTACATAACCCAAAAGAACTCTTTCCAGTGTATACCAGGCCAGAAGATCTCAGACAATTCTATGGAAGTAGGGGGGAAAGAAATATCCCTGTCTCCCTGATACAACACTATTCTATGTTTCTCCAAGAGAAACTAGTCCTTATATCAGTATTGATCCAGTTGTGGGATTTTTTTTACTAACTGGACAGACTCTGCAAAATGTTATTGAGTCAAAATCTTGACAGCTGTGCACGAGTGTCAGGAGCTATGCATGAGTGTAACTGATTTCATCAGAGAATGTGAGAATAAACTCCATTTTAAAGTGTTATGTTTGAGATAAGATATGGTGATATGAACATTCTTTCTATAGAAGTCAGGATATGTGTACATTAACTGCTCCTGTTAGGGTGCTTATATTGTTGGTGTGACAATATTTTTATGAAACTGTGTGCATAGCTTTACAAATAGTTAACACCTTCAGGGTTGTCCTTATGATAAACTTATGAAGCAGCCTCCTGCCCATCAGCTTATAACTTTTTAAAAAATATATACAGTGATTACAGTTTTAATATTATTTCCGAAGTTTCTGGTATTGTCTCTTATAGGTAAAACCTTGGTTCTGTTCATTTTTTCCATACATGAAATGACATCATGCTGGAAACTGAAGGAAAGGCATACTGTCTTCACTTATTTTATTTCTACACATAGGAACAAAACATTTCAAAAGTTTTCTCTCCAGTGGAGAGACATACAAGAGGGTTCGTGCACTTTTAAATGAGTTTTCACACTTTGGCCCTTTTTAAAATGAATATTTCTTTCATGTGAAAAATGTCTTTTGTGCAAGGGACAATATTTTTGCACAAAATATTGCATTTGGTAGAAATGCAGCACATTTTTGCAGAAAATGTTGCATTTGGCATCAAATGTGTTTTGTACATAAAGAGAGAAAAGCAGTGGCGCTAACATAAAGAGGAGCTAACTTCACTTCCTTTCAGAATTGATTTTCTCCAGTATATGCAACTATTCACTGAACTGAAAACTGGAAAGCTTTAGTCTGTTCTTTTCAGATCCCTAATTTTTCAGTGAGATGCTCAGGGAGATGTATTACGGATTGCTTGTTCTATGGGCAGAATGTTTGATGAAATGGAAGAGAATAGAGAAATTGTCATGAATGCCACAGAGTGCTGTGATAAATTGCAGTGGGAGCTATGTGTTGATAAATGATCCACTTTCATTAGGTTGCTAAATACTGTAAAAATACATTTGTGCTTTTCCCACAAGAAAGGAGGATGTGCAATCGGAGGAGTTATTCAGAATAATTTACAGATATGATTCTGTTTCATGTTGTTGTGTTCCTTCATGTCATTTCTAACTTATGGCAACACTATCACATGGTTTTGTCAGGCTGAATGATGTGCCCAAAGTCACTCAGTGGATTTCCATGGCCAAGTGGGGAGTTGAACCCTATCTCCAGGGTCATAGTCCAATGCTCAAACCACTACAGCATGCTGGCTCTCTGCTTCATACTGCCTTCTTAACGTGTGACCTGTGTTTTATTGACTTCCTGTTGTCATAAGAAAATTTACTCACTCCTGCTCACTGTCTCCTTGTTGTAGGGTCCCCTTGGTATACCCGGTTCAGCTGGTTTTCCCGGTGTCCCTGGCATGAAGGTAATTTTAAAATTTTTGGTGCGATTAGGAATCATTTCCCTATTATTATACATTTCATTCTCTGATATAGACATTAAAGTTTTAGAATCTGGAGGAAGGGGATATTTATTTACTTACTTACTTACTTACTGTTCTACTTTTCTCTTGATGTTGGATAAAGCTAGAAATCTGTTAATTTAAAAGTTAAAACACAATTAAACAAGTTTAATTAATTACAAAACACCATTATTTTATAAAAAGTGTAAAATCGTAAAAAATTAAAAATCTGTCATGCATCTTATGGTAAGTAAATTTACTCAAGTGTGTATCTTAATTGTTTAAAATCAGTCATACTTTAGAACTTGTTAGTAATTTTTAGTAATGCCCAAGAAAATCAATAATTTATCCCATAGTTGTCATTAGATCTCAGCCTAGATGTGACCCTTCACTTGGTCATATTTGCCCTTGGCTTATGGATAGTAGCCTTTGTGGCAAGGAAGAGCCACCTGCCTGTATCCTTGGGGAAATAGTGCAGCAGAAAGGGTTTTTGCATGTTATTTGAAGTCTGTATTTTTCTAGTCACTATAAAATTGGAAAGAGCTTGAAGAGGGCATAATGCTTCCTTTTACCTTCCACAGTTACCAAATTAACTAAGATATTCATAAGATATTGACTGTGGCATTTCATGAGGCACTCAATAGGGAACTTTTGTTCCTAGAGATATTTTGGACTTCAGCTCCCAGAAACCCCAACCAGCATGGCTGGTTCTAATGTTACCCTGCTTGCTGGGGGTCCCTTAGGGGGGTTCCCAACGCCTGTCAAAATTATCACTTGTGGGGAAAACTAGCTATGAACACTGCTTTAGCAATGCAAAGAGGGCAGGGTAATTAAGGATCTTTTACCCAATGTTTACAGGGTCAGGCTCAGTCAGAAATCACACAAAAAGGTCCAATGAATGACTTTATTGAATAGTAATAGTTTGCAGTAACGCAAACACGCACACGTGCATCCAAGGGCTAATAGAAATAAAGAGTGGAAATAAGATAGAGGGATTGTTGAGGGATTTGCAGCTTGGGTGATACTACACCTCTTCCTGAAGTCCTTGGTCCGGGAAGCAGCGCAGTGAAGAGATGCTGAGGAGATTGCGCAGCTGTCGGGAGGGGGGACAGTCAGTTGGTATGACCGGGAGGCATCATACTCCTTCTCCTTGCCTCACCTTTCTCTCCTAACTAGCCCAAAAACAGGGACTATTTGTAGGAAAAATTTACTTTGAAGGCAAATCCTTTCCCGGGGAAAACAAACGGGGACAGAAAAGAAAAACAACTCCACACCTGGCATTCCTCTGATATCGGAAGATAACAAGGTGTCATCCCAGTAACAGGATCTTCCTCCGCTTTGAGGCTGCGGTGTGAGTTTCTGGAGATGGATTTGATAAGGTTTTATTGCTTCCAGTGCCCAACTTTCCAGGAACACTTTTACTCCCTTCAAGTGGACTCCTTAAAGGTTAAGGACCTTTTGTCCACCATGGGTTATCACAACATGAGGTCTCCTGTGGCTACATGACTGGGGATTTTATTGGCCTGAACTGGTTCATTCGATCGTACGACTGTTATTGCCTATGTGTACATTCAGGTGACCTCTCTGGTGGGTTAGATTAATTTTGTATCAAAGTTGTAGATCCCGGGACAGGGTTTACCAAGGGGGCAACACTAATGGTCTGTGGGGGTTTTAGCTCAAAACAACTGGAGGGCCAAAGTTCTTCACATTTGCGCTGTCTTCTACTTGCCTCAATAGAGGGGAATGAGGGACAGTAGGAGAGACTAAAGGTAACAGCCAAACTCACAAGGGACCAAGTCATTCTGAAAGAGATAACATTTTTGGGGAATAGGGATGGGGAATGATACCAGATTTGCTGTATGTTACATATAATGATCAGTGTTTTTGTTTGACTCTCTTCCAAACGTTTTTATATGTAGATTTAAATTCTATAGATTTTACTTTTACATAGATCTAATATAAGTTCTGGTCATGTGTGCTTTCTTTTCTGGTTTATTTTCCTGTTGATTCCTGATTATTGATTTTTAAGAAATCTTGAAAATTATTTTTGAAAGAAAAGAAAAGAAACCAGAAGATTGTCTAACTAAAATTTCATCTAAGTTAGGAATTCTTCCCTTTTGAATTGGAATATATAGTCATGGTGCCTTTTTCAAAGGCAGATCCCTTACTCAGTGTTTGCAAATGCAGATTAACCACTGTTGCTCTTTTTGTGAAACAGAGAGAAACAGTACAGTGTTCACATAGCCTAATAAATTGAGATTGTGGAGAATTCTGCTTTTTTGTTCGTGTTGGTGCACCCTGCCCTATCACAACCTGTTGGGCTCTGTCTTCTGACAGAAGAGGCTAAGCCCAGTCCATTTCCCCCGTGTTGCTGACCTACAGTTTTCATCATGCCTCACCTTACCTGAGCTGCCTAGGATTGATGGAAGTTGAAGTCCAATGACATCTGGAAGATTAGTCATGGGCTAAACTAACCAGAAGCTAACTAGAAAGCAAAAGCTTAGCATTATTTCCAGTGTGGTACTCTTGATTTGTTGGTGTGTTGTTCCTCTACAAACCATGGTGTATTGTTGCTTGATTTCTGATTGCTGGCTTGCTTGATGTCCTGCTTCTGATGTAATGTTTTCTTCGGATTAGCTTGTTACACTAACTGGTAGGAGGAGTGAAGAAGGAGCAATTCAGCAGTGCACATCAAGAAGCTGTTTTCAAATAATTTAGACTTGTTAAATATGAACATGGCTATTGATTCCCCACTGAAGTGATTGTGCAAACTTTTCTTACATTATGTGGCTGAAAAAAGTTGAAAAAAGAAACTTAGATGTGGGCCTTGCTGGCTGGAGAATTGTGGGAGTTACAGGTTTTAAAATAACATTTCTAAATGCTCCTTACAAATATCTTAAAGGTTATACAGGTACAAAGTACAAAGACACAGTTCAGTATAGAGATACAGTTTTAAACTAAGGTACCTCATTTTGAGATAATCATCATTGTAAGGTTAACATGACACAAAGCAAGGAAATAACACAGAATTAGAATATCTCTATGTCATTTTACAGTATTCATAGATTATTTTTATGGCTGGAGATGCCTTTTAGCTGGTTAGATCTAGTTGTAGCATACCTTAGGGAGCCAAGACAGCTGGAAGCACAATTCATTTTAATGGGAGTTGGCAGTTTGCTAGTGTGCAGTGTGCCGCAGAGTAATGAATAGCAGAAAAAGCCAAACAGCCAGGTTTTTACTCATTTATATGATGTTGTATAGACCTGTTGGCATGTGGAAGTGATGCTATCTCTTTGCTCTTGTTCAATGTAAAACAAAACAAAACAAAAAACAGAAGAGAGTACAAGGAAGGTTATTTGGCTCAAAGAACTGAAATAATGAAATCTACTTCTGTTGTAACACTGTGTCATTTGAATAATTTTGGATCAGGTTTCTTCTTTTAATACTTCCTTGTTTTGTTTGGTTCCAAAACTCAGTCAATCGGAGGTTGTTTTTTCCCTCATAGCTATGTCACTAATGAAGTACTTAAAGTTTTCTATGGTTGAGAATATAACTATAGAAAAATAGAGATGGGTTTATAATAGACTATGTACACAATATATCAGCATGGGTTAACAGATCATGGGAGAGCATCCATTATATTCTTACAAATCTCCAGATAAGTGAAAAGATTTACATGTCTGGCTACCAGCCATGTGGGCTGAAGTTTCTAGGAGTTGTCATTGATAAAGTACATTTCCAAACTGAGGTAAATCGAACTTTTCCCTGGCCTGACGTTCTTAAAACATCTAGGTAACCATGGCCTGGGAGAAAGAGTGTACAGACTTATCAGTCCAACAGAAGTTTTGTGTTGTATTTACAGTTGGCAGTTTTCACTAAACAATAACCCAACATTAGCCAATGCAGTAATTTACGGGATTAAATAATAATCCCTTTTAATGCATGGGAAGTAAAATAAGGCCAGTGTGAAACAAACAGGAAAGGAAAGGAAATCGGTTTCTGGTTTTCTTTTTTTTAAATACATGGAAAAAGTTTCTCAGCTTTATAAATCAACAGAAAGATAACAAAATATACTAAAGACCACACAGTGTATTTATAAAGCAACATTGTTCTGTAGACCATATTATTTTATCTATTACACTGATTCTATAAAACCTTTATTCTGAACTGATCAGCTCACTATAAGTGGAGACATTTTTATCACATTCTTAAAAGAGAAAGTAAAAACATAGTTGCAATGCTACAGCTCAGTCCTGGCATATACTAACGGGAATGGATGGAGGAATGGACGGAATCTTCATCTGATCCAGATGAAGCTGTTTTGTGATGTGAAGTGAAGGACAAAATGTCCCCTTTCTGCTGAAAGAATCCAATCAGATTGGATAGAATCTTCCACCATATGTTAGGGTTGCAGGCCTAGTCATAAGAAGCTATGGGTGGGATAGTTTATGGGGAATGGTGAGGAGGGGAGTTGCTACATCATTGGATGCCTTAAGCTACTACCTCACTCTGTCATGGTGCCCTCTCCAGTGGCATTCTTTGCAATTTAAGTCCAGTGGTATCAGTAGAATCTCTTTAAATAAATGTTTAATTGATGGGGGTCTTTACTTGGTGGCAATGGTGGTTTCTATGATTAATTCATGTCTTTCCTTCCAAAATCTTTTTTTGTTCTTCCAACGTGAAACTTCAGGGTGAAGCTGGTCCGACAGGTGCACGTGGCCCAGAAGGACCTCAGGGGCAGAGAGGAGAAACAGGTCAATCAGGTCCCCCAGGATTATCTGGGCTTCCTGTAAGTTCCTCAGATGTTCTAAAATTAAGAATGTGAATTGGATTCTATGCTTCCTATGAGTATTAATTCTGGTAAAAATTTGCAAGAGTTGAACTATAGCAGATGCAGGCTCATGTGATGAATATACTGGGATGGACAACTTCTGTTGTTCAGGAATCCTCACTGGATTCCTGGAATGCATGAATGCCCACGCTCCATCTCCGTCAACAAATTTGTGTGTGGAGTGGCAGAACAGTTGCTTCATTACACAGAAACAAGCACATGGGGATATGCACCTTGTTTTTAAGGAGAATAATGCCTCTTGGTGGCTTCCTGGCAGCAATTTCCCTTAAAAACAAGTGCCCTTTCTTCACACCACCCCCAGCCTACAATAGTCACAGGATCACCACAGGATCACGACGACGGTTCTGCATGACATCGTTGTGATCCCGTGGCAATCCCATGGCAACCTGTTGCAGTTGTGGATTAAATCATTGTCGGGTTTCTCCCAACAATGACACATGATTGTGCAGTCCTCCTGCCTCCTTCCCACACTTACCTGTCATGCAAAACATCAGGAAATGCAATGGCTGCATTTCCTCTCTCAGCTCAGCCTAGGAAACTGCTAGGCTGTGCTGCGGAAGAGAGGGGCAGAGCCATTGCGCTTCCTCACTTCCAGCAGGCAGCTGGTGCAGAGGGGAGCTTTCATTGGATCCTTGTGCGATGGCTTCAGAACCAGGTAAGGTGCAGAAAGGGCCAAAGTATTTGGTATCTTCTTCCCTTGTTTACAGGTATTTATTTAAGTTATTTATTTAATATATTTATTAACAATTCTTATTGTATTTGCTGCTGCCGCAGAAAACAAAATGTTCTTTCTAGGAATCTCTAGGTCCTCCAGCGTTATTCTATACTGGCAATTAAAGTGGAATCATAGTGCTACAGTTGTGTAGTGTGAAGAGGCCCCAGGAGAGTTTGCAGCATAATAAAATCATTAGTCTTTAAGGTGCCAGAAGACTTATTATTTTTATTTTCTTTGTGTGTGTTAAAGATAGTTTATTGTGCAGAGAAGCTATCTGTCCACGCAGTGTTAGCTTGCCTCCAGTTGCCATTGAATTTATTTAAGCTGCTATTGTTATTTTAGTGGAAAGAATATTCCAGGTTCTAGAGAACTGAGAAATAGTTAATTGACACCAAACAACTGATACAGGCTGCACACGAATGCCTTACTTGTTGTAATGATGAAATGTATGCTATTTTAGGGTGCTCCTGGTACAGATGGTTCCATGGGTGCTAAAGGACCAACAGTAAGTAATCAAATCAGACAAACACATATTTATCATAGAACTTCCCTTTCCGTTTTCTACATATTGTCAACCATATGTGTATGTCTTGTAGGGATCTCCAGGTACTTCAGGACTTCAGGGCTTACCAGGCCCACTGGGTTCTCCTGGACCACAGGGCAGCACAGGACCTCCTGGTATCCGAGGACAAATGGTAACAACGCTTTTATCACATTGGAAGTGCTAGAAAGTAACACCTAAAAAACATTGGTGTTGGCCATGCCAGCACAGCACTTGAGTCGTGACAAAATGTAGGTGCAGTTATTGAAATGAGATGTATGCCTGTCAGGTCTGAGCCACAGGCAAAGAGCCTGGAACCAGAAGACAGAGATTGTTCCAGGACTGAGAGCTGAAGAATGCCCCCATATGTCTTAGACGCAGGAAGACCAGAAAGAAAGCCTTTAAAACTCTTTTTGACTAAGAGGACCCAATGGCCAGCCTGGATCCAGGTCAGAGCCTAAGTATACCTCTGGGTCCAAGGAGAAGCTCCTAGTTATGGTTCTATCATTCCTTACATCAAGAAAAATGCACACATTGCCAAAAAAACCCCGGGCTCCGGTCCAAGATGGGTCTTGTCAGTTTCTGTTATAACAGTTTCTGTTATCTTAGGCCATGTCCACACTAGGGTGTTATAGTGCTATTATTCCACTTTCAATATCCAACAGTCTAGTGTGGAAATGGCCTTAGATTCCTCCTTTTTAGAGATTGATTGTAGCCATGAACACCATCATATAGAATGACAGTATTTACATCTTGGCTTTGAATTGGAGGAGGGGATAAACACACCAATTGTACATCTGGCTTAAGGTCACCTATTGACTTATGACTTATTGACTTACTGACTTACGGCAACCCCATGAATTTCATCAGTTTACTCTAATAGGTGCCTCAACTGTAGTGTCGTTGCATTTGGGACAGTACAGCTGCAGTCCTGTGATTTTACGAATGTCTTCTGGGACTAGAGGAAGTTACAGATGGACAAAGCTCTACCTTTACTGGAGGAGATTTTATTTCAGATTGTCCCTTCCTGTCCTATCCTAACCACAACAGAGGTCTTTACCATAGCCCCTTTCACCGAGGTCAGACTTCCAGTCTTGTGAGATAAAAACAAAAACAAAAACAAGTATGGTAGGATGGTGAGGGAGAGTACTTACATCTACAGTCCTCTCAGGCCCTGAACATACTTCCAACATAAGCAGAAATTTGGGCACAGTTCACAGCATGTGTAATCTAATTTGGTTTTGCAGGGCGAGGTAGGGGATAAAGTGGAGAAAACAGAAGCTCAGCAGAGAGGGAAGAAGAGCTGAAAATCAGCTTTGATGATGCTTGTGCTGGGCTGGGGAGAAATCTGTGGGGTTCATAGGTATGGTGGAAGCTCTGACATCACAGCACTGCCTCTTGTCCCCTCTCCCCTTGGGAATGCCAGCTGAGAATAGTTTGTGTATAAAATAACTCAGTCAATATAAGCAATGATTCACAGAAATCTTTGCATTCCTAACCAAGTTTGACAAACATGATGTAAATAAACACTGTTTTAATGGATGATACTTACTTTCAGGGGGATCCTGGTGTGCCAGGTTTCAAAGGAGAAGCAGGCCCCAAGGGCGAACCTGTAAGTCTTCAGATTCAAACTTTAGAGACCATGCCTAGTGGATCCTTTTTCAAACTACCATATTTCTTTCCTTTTGTTTTCTCTTATTCATTTCCAGCTCTAACAAGCTACAGTGTTTACGACGTGATTTCTTAGTCTTCTCTTTTTCCTTTTTTCAGATGTTTATTCTTATATTGATTTTCTAAAAAAAACAAACAAGAAATGCAATTCTTATGTGTAAATAAGTGATTTTAACCTTAGTCTCACCATCTTTTTGGCTTTTGGGATTCCATTCTGTTTGAGGGGTTGAATCCAATATTTTAAAAACAGCCTATAACCAGTCCTCTATCACAGAAAAAGAGTTGTTATTGTAGTGTAGAGTTCCAAACCTTTATTAATAATAAATAGAAAAGCTATTCATTTGAAAGGCACCAACGACTCATGCTTCCCCCGTAATATTAAAAAATAATAGGATTTTGTGTGTGGAACAAATATTTCAAAACAAAAATAAATCCGAACATTTCATTACTTACTATAATTTGCTTGCGTATTGCACTATTCCAATTACATTTCACCTGCCAGTAGAGGTTCCAGAAAACCCTGAGGATCAAAGATTTTTGTGGTGGTGCCTTGGGAGTAAGCTCTGTGGAACTTGACTTCTGAATAAACTGAGCAGAGGAACTGGCTCTGTATTAAGCAGTGTCATTTATGGATCTTTAATGAGTGCCTTGCACAGTATGTCTAGTATGCAGTAGCTGCTTGTAACTAAGAAGATTAATTATACTGTATAATAATAATAGTAACAACAACAACAACAGCAACAACAATAATAATTTATTATTGGCTTCTCCCTATAGATTGGGGTGGGGAACAACAAAAGACTAAGTTACATCATATGCCATCAATTAAAATTGCATAGCACCAGTTAAAAACACATGATCTTGGTTAAAAGAATGTATGAAACCAATAGATATTTAAATGATCAATCAATATTTGGAAATGCATATTTTAAAAATTCATAATTTAAAAATCATCTGGATAGTCCTCCTGGAAGAGACTGGCCATTTATGTTGTTTTAAACCAGACAACTGTCTAATCTCTTTGGTAGGTCATTCCATAGTCTGAGGCTGGCTGGAGCAAAAGACAGTGAGATAAAAATGTTCTGGCCTAAAAGCAGTACTGGCCTAAAAGCAGTGCCAGTCCAGTGTCCATTCATTGATGTCATGGGATTTCTTCCCTTTCCCTTCCTACGAGAGCTTCTTACACAACTTGAACACTTTTTCCAGAGGGTCTCCTAGTCCTTCAGAGGGAGCTGCAGAAAAAAAGCAAATTGTCTCTTCTTGGTTCCACTGGTGGAAGGGATTTCATTGACATCCTATTGGTTCCTGGATTGTGGAAAACTGACATAGTGACAAATTGGTTTAGATGCAGCCACTTGGAGTGTACATGATGAGATGTGTTGAGCCAAATTCAAAGTATTTTTCTGGTGGCTAATGCAAAATGAGCATCACTAGCATTTCTTGGCTCCTTGATTTGTTTCTGTAAGTGTTTCAGGTGATTATTCTTCAGGCTGAAGGCAGTTTTACTACTTAGGATCACTCCTTCCCAAACACACACAAACACACACACACGGGGTCATCCAGGTTGCACTGAGATGTAGTGATTTATCCCACATAAGTTCAAGAACCCTTGTTGGGTTTGCAAGTTTTGAGCAGGAATTCAAACTCAGAGCTTTATGTGCAACATAATCCCAGTAGTGCTCAGTGTCATCCAGGTCAGTGAGATGATTATTCTCCTCTGAATTTTAATCTGAACTTTAAAGGAGTAATCCAAGGTGCTGAACCTATTTTGTGGATGGGGTTCAGCATCTCCTTTAAATTTTGGACCAAAACCTGGGACAGATTTCATCACCCCACTGACATGGAAGCTACCAGCCACCACTGATTTACTCTTACTTTCCATTGTATGTAGATGCTCTTTGTCACTATTTTACAACTAGAGAGAAGCCATTATCCCATAAGTGGCAGTGTTCCTATTGGCAGAACAAGAAGGGGCAGTCCTTCCTTTGTGCATTTGTAAATCTGCTCAGGAAGGAAAGGAAACTGGAATGAATTATTTGAGTGGTTGTACGAGAGGGCAGGCAATCATGGTTGCAGATGGAAAGAAAATTCAGTCATGCTAGTAGCTGTGTGCTGGCATGATGTTGATCGCAGACCTTAATCTTCAAAGCAGCGGGGATGGAGATTTCCTTTAGGGAACTGATGGTGTGTAGAATGATGTAAGAAATGGTTCTATTCTTTACAAATGTTTTCTAATCATCTGATACATGATGCACTGTATTTGAATCATTTTGACAATTCATTCTTTCTAGAATGTAAGTTTATTTATACCAAAATGATAACTACACAATTTATTCCTTATAATGCAGTTTGGCTAGTACTCCAGGATTGCCTGACTTTTTTGTTGTAATAGTTGTTGGTGGAGACTGTTGGAATTTAAACAAAAAAAGCAAACAATGCTAAGGAAACATTTGCTTTGCTTCCTCAACCTGCTCCTCAGATGTTTCAGGCTGCAGTTCCCATCAGGTCCCAACCAGCATAGCTAATGTCCAGGAGCAAAGAGAACTGTAACCCAAAATGTGTGGAGGGTTACTGTGATAATGGGACTTCCCATTATCTAGATTTAGCTGAAGGGGATACTTCCCTCTTCAGGTAAACCAAGGGTTAATAGGGTTTGGGGTTAGGTTACACTTTTTATTGCGGGTCAGCCTCACTGGTCACGGGGAGAGAATTGCCCAATCGAGGGGAAAAAGGTGAGCATCTTCGAGATGCTTCGATGGAGAAGTTATAAAAATCCTTGAGAGACCATGTGGCAGAGAGACAACAAAGAAGCCTCCTGGCGATGAAATCTGTGCCAGTAGTAGGCTGCAGGCCCTGGGCCTCGCCTCCTGGCCTCACTCTTCTCTTAGACCATCTAAGCCTGTGAACCTGAATGTGAGTAGCTAGAATATTAGGTAGTTAGTCGCATTAGGGTTTTTATTATTTTGGAGGTTGGCTGATCTTAAGAATGTATCTGTTTTTATAACTACTTGTAACTTAAGCGTACCTGAGAGGGGGGAACCTCTTGTGTATTATTGTCTTGTTTACTTGCATGCCTTAAAATAAATGCTTTTCTGTACAACCTCTGTTTCCTCTCCATTCCCACGCCATTCTTCGGCACTCACTTAGATAGGACTTCTCTCACTCAGAAGGGGGAGGTGAGGGAAAGGAAAGGTCCTTAAGCATAGCGATTGGCAATCCATTGAGCAGGGTCCCACTATACTGTTCAGTTAATTCCGAATTCAGTGGGTGGTGGCAGCATGAGAATTAATGAATGCTGGGGAATTTCCTGCTCCTTTTCAAGGGTAGAAATCAGTCTTGGGGGGCTGGAAGTAAACCCAGTAGAACAGTTACATTGGCTGACAGTAAATGCAGAAAGAGGAATATCTGAGGTTTTAGGTAGACATTGGTATCTCTCATGTTGAAGAATGAGTTTTTGCCTTCATGTGAATGGGATTGTGACTGAATCATTGGTAACTTGAATATATTTTAAAAATGTTATTTTCCCCATTAGGGTCCACATGGTCCTCAGGGCCCAATTGGCCCTGTCGGTGAAGAAGGGAAAAGGGGTCCTCGTGGTGACCCAGGAGCAGTTGGCCCTCCTGGACCTGTGGGAGAACGGGTAAGGGTAACAGCAACATCTCAAAACAATGTCTCAGTATTTTCGTCTTACATCAACCTTGGGAAAATCCCATTTCTTTTCTATCTGAAGTATCAAGTGGTATCTGTGGAAAAATAGTATAAAGGATTGGATCTGGCCTTCTTTCAATCTGCACAAAATTGTGGGGGTAATTGTTGCACAGGATAGGAAAAGAAATTTGTTGGTATCCACAGTTCCACCAAAATTAGATTTTTTCTTCACCTACTGAGCCATTCTGCAATTAAAAACCTACCTCACCTTGCGAATTCACATGTTTGCAAGGTTTATTGGACATTTATGGAAAAATAAACTGTGTACATTCAACAATGTGCCCATTATATTCCTTTCATTGTGAAAAGATGCATCACAGAATATTTTGGTACAAATTTTTTAGCCTTCATCTAGTTTGGCCAGTGCACGTTCTTTTAAAATGCTCATTTTAGTACCAGTTATGACAGGTTCCTGAGGAATGAAATCTTCATGAAGTAGGATGCCAGCTGATCTGACCCAAGACTACTGTGCACATCAGAATGTTTTGTTTACTGCATAAATATTCAAATACAGTTTTGCTTCAGGTTATTAAAATGTATTCTAGAAACTGTATTTGAGCAAAAATATGTGTATGAATGTGCATTAGAAATGGGGATAGGTCTATCATATTTTATGCCATGTCTGTTCCATCCCATTTCTGTATAGGTGTATGACTTTAAAAAAACCCATATTGATATTTGTACTTTTGGGTGCACATTACCCATAATGCTCCTATTTTTGTGAGCCTATGCACATGTTTTCCTAAGTGTTTTCCACCACTGTCATTCAGTTTTCCTAGGCTTTTATTAAGCATAATCATTTTGTGCATTTTTTTTGTCTTTTTCCCTATACAATATTTTTCCAATACACTAACTTGCAAAGTTGTGAAAGTGCAGAGTTTTCTGGTGCACACCTCTCTTTCTATCACTTAAAGATTTAGGAGATACAAATTGGGTCAATCCATTATGGAAAAAAAATTCACGGAAGAATAACCTTCTCAGCCGTCCTTAATTTGCCAGAAAATACTTTTCAACAAAAATTTTGTTCTGGATCATAAAATTGAAGATTAATGAAGAAGTAGGGGACACTGCAGAAATTTGTGCAGAAAGGACATAATCTATAAGCAAATGGAATCATTACTAGCAGGAGTGTAAATGTCTGCTTGTTTCATTCTTGCATGTAAGAATCAATACTTTCAGAGGCTTTTTCACCTCTGGCAGAGATTATAAGAATTCTTGCTCATTTTTTGATGGTTTTCCTCACCAGGATTTTTTAAAGCAAAGAATTCTTGCGTACAAAATACAGTTTTCTATGTGAAATTGTTGTTTAGGATGAAAAAGCCCCAAGGATTTTTTTTGAAAAAAAAAACCCTTTTCACAATTACCCCCCCCCAAAAAAAATCACCGTGATTGATTGTTTTCTAGAGGGGGTATTTTTATACATCCAAACATGCTCTCTCATTGAGAACAGGAAAATTAACAACAGTTCAGTACATCTTTAATCGTTAGTCCCAGTTTATAGGTTAAGTTCTTGTTCATTTGTGCCTATTGTATACAGAGGTAATAAATTTTGTTTCCCAATCCCTATTCCAAGCAGTTGATCAGCATAACTGCCATTTTTGCAACAGAGCTACAGCTCTCGGGTAATGAATCACATGTGTCTGTGACTATTTGCTTGAGCAGTTCTTCCTCTAAAGAGATGTGTCGAATTCTGTGTCCATAGTGGTATGATCCCAGTGCTCAAATATTCAGAGCTTTTGAAGGGATCAAGCAATATTTCTGTGTGTGAATGATCAGGTTATGGCCATTTCCACACTACACTGTTCTAGTGCTATTATTCCACTTTCAAGATTCTGTGGAATTCTTGGGTTTGTAGTTTACTGAGGCCAAAGAGCTCTTTGGCTGAGAATTTGAAATGCCCCTCCCTAAACTGCAAATCCCAGGATTCCATAGGATGTTGAAGGTGAAATAATAGCACTATAACAGTGTAATGCAGAAGAGCAAAAGATTAGATATTTGACATGAATTTGCAAGTAGCAGCAAGACTTGTCTAAGGCAAACTCTAAAAAAAAGTATGATGCCTGCTCTCAAAAAATGGCTGGATAAGATTCTATACAGTGTAGCAACAGAGGGGAAATAATGACAATTGTCCAGTGCTTAAGAGATGAATAACATTTAGAATTAACTGATTCAGAGGTATTTTTTTAACAATTGCTAAAATATAAGTGATCAGTGTTTACTGCAGAAATGTGAATCTTAATGTTATACAGAATACTGACATATATAACCTAATTGAAATAAAATAAAATAAAATAAAATAAAATAAAATAAAATAAAATAAAATAAAAGGCATGCTGTTGATTCCATAGGGTCCTCCTGGAAACCGTGGCTTTCCGGGTTCTGATGGCTTGCCAGGACCAAAGGTAAGTTGCTGTGAAGCATCAAGAGCCTCATAAAGGCTGTTTATAATAGTGTATTTGTATGGAAATTGAAATAAGAGTCAGGGTCAATAGAAATGCTGCCTTGATATAATAGAATTCAGTGAATTATATAGTCATGTTTCGCTTCCTCAGCCAGCCCTCATTTTAAATGAACTCCTGGGGTGTTTGTTCTACACAAGTAGTAGGGAAAAGGTGTAATTGGAGATTTAGCAGTCCCTATGTTTGAGTGCATGGAGATTTTCAGTGAAAAGCCTACTCATTTTATTATTCTTCAGGGTACTTTCATTCTCCTGATTTATTGGCTGATAGGATTCTTTTTGCTTAGGAAAATGAATCAATCAGGAGCAAATTCTGAGTTGTTTTGCAAAACATCATGTGCAGTAACTGAGAGCTGATTTATAGAAATAAATATGACTGAATGCATGGACGCACCCCCTCCAATTTTGTGTAAACCTGCATTGATTAATGCTATTTTGATTATTTTACCCCCAGGGAGCTCAAGGAGAAAGAGGACCTGCAGGGGCTTCAGGCCCTAAAGGAAGCCAAGGGGATCCTGGTCGCACTGGTGAACCTGGCCTCCCAGGTGCCAGGGTAAGGAAATAATGACACTCTTAACTGGGTTTAGCACTTTCAAGAGACCTGAGAAGAATGGTTTCATCAGGTAATAGAATGTCTAGAGGCCCTTAAGCATTTTTTTCTGGTAAAAATTCTTGCAGGTGGTATATCTTGCATAAGCAGTGCCTAGGGCGAGTGTGGAAGTTGCGCCCTCACTTTCTTCAAAGAGGAGTGAGCCCGTTTTGCTAAGGCAGGTGCAGAGGGAGGCGGAAAGCAATGCCTCCCCTGTCGACTCACATGCAGACCCAGCAACAGCTGGGGGACATGTGCTGCCTCCATCCCAACTCTGACTGAGCCTCCTGCGTGTTCCCAACACCTGACACAGTCCTCCTGAGTGACAGATTCAGACAAGTTGCAAGTGATGGGAGTGGGTGAAATGAATGCACAAGCATTGTTTGTGGGAACCACTGCTGAGCTTGCCTTGTGACAGTCTGCCCAGAGTGGGGGGAGAGGGGGAGGGCCACCCCTCACCAAACTTTCTCCTCCCAGTCTGCAGGCAGCAGCACGATGCTGCTGGGTCCCTCTTGCCCTCTGAGGAGCTCTGTGAGGTGCTGCTTCATCCCCACTGCAATCTCCAGCACCACCCCATCACCTTTTGGCAGCTGCAACGGGGCCTGGCCTGGCCTGGCCTCTGGGCCTTGGAGGGGCAGCAGGAGCACCTGAAGAAGGCCTGCCGTCCCGCTCTCTCTTCCCTGAGCAAAGCGTGGCAGTGCTGGCAGTGATACCAACTCGCTGCCTCAGGAACTGGCTAACTCCATCTTGGGGAAAAGAAAAGGTGCTCCCACCTCTGTGACTACCTCTCCCAGAATCCTAATGAAGAAGCTGCTGTGGTGCTGAGCCTGGGCATAGTGTGGAAGAGCCGGGAGTTGTACTCTTTGCTAAAGTCCACTATGGCAATGACACTTCAGCCTCTGAGCTTGATGAGAGAGGAGGGTGGTGGCGGTGCCACAGCACCGCTGAGGCCCAGCTGAGGCAGAAGGAGGAGTAACCACTGTGTTCATGGCTGGTGCGGGGGAAGAGTGCTGGTAGGCCTTCTGCTGCTGGCTGACATGGCTTTTTTTGCACCCCCAGCATTGGTGCCCAGGGCCTGTACCCTGCTTGCCGCACCCTAGATACAGCTCTGATTCTTAGACATTGTAGTGGTGTAATTCATAAGTGACAATTCACCAAGTGAACAGCTAAAGAAATGTCTGTGCAAGAGAACCAGGAATCTGACATGTATGTAGAATAGATATAAATAGAATAAAATCTCTGTGGCTCTGTTTGGCAGATAGGTTTGCAATATGTGTGTGTGAGTAGGTATCTCAATATAAATGGAAGTAGTAGATGGTAGCCATAAGCTAAATTACATAACAATATGATAGAAATATCTCAGTGACATTAAAAATATATGTGACTTTTTGATGCTTCTAGGAATCGAGAACTAAAATTAAAATTAAGATCTTATTTTTATAGGGTCTTACAGGGAATCCAGGTGTTTCTGGCCCAGAGGGGAAACCTGGCCCTTTGGTAAGTCAATTTAGTAATCTATGGGTGATTTAGTTGCCTTTTCTTTAACTTTTGTGTAGCTTTACATTTTTTTTTCAGCAAATGTGTTTCCCATGGTTGCAGTAAAGTCTTATTGCACTATGAGGCCTATGTTTCTCTCCTTTCATTCATTTTATTTATTCATAATATAATCTAAAAACTCACAATTTTTCTCAGTGTAAAAAAATTATGATATACTACTGTTTATTGTGATGTCTGAGAGTAAAATCATTTGATGTATATTCCCTTTCACTCACTTTCTCTGTTGTGATCAACTTTGATTTTATGAGGAAAAAGTGTTCTACAAATCTATTAAAGAAAGAAAGATATGATAAAAGCTGTCATGACGGGGGAAATTCCCCTCCAGACCTTTTAGACCACAGTTCCCAGACCATGGAAAAAAATGGGTGGGTGGGTGGGTGGGTGGGTGGGGGGAGATAGTTTCAAGGAGAGTTAAGAACAAAGGGTACAGCTTGGATCTAGCACTGGCTTTTAGTCATAATGGGTAAATGGGACCATGGTACAACCATGTTCAATAACAGCAACAGATGTTTGAGTGCTAGAGACAGGCAACTAGGAAAGACTCTTGATCTCATCTTCTCAAAGCAACTAGCCAGACACTGTGGCAAACAAAATGCTGGACTAATTTTGAACTCTTTAATTTAGTTCTTCTCCCTGCCTCCCTCCCTGCCAGAGAAAATCTGAGTTGCTCACCACAAAAGTGACTTCTCCAGGCTCTTGGTTCAAATGTAAGCAGAAGACCTTACTTGAGCTGGTGTCATGCATAGGTCATGCATAGGTCAAGCTTGGGATCCCAAACCCACAACTTTTATTTAATTAATTTTAAAATGACAAATATTATAGAGATTGCAGCAGGTACAAATGAATGTATTTAGAAAAGCGAGTTACAAAATATTTCCAGAACAAAATCAGAATGAAATCTAGTAAAGGAAGAAAAATTACATGATGTCTAAAGGTCCCAGAGCTGAAGGTCTGCAGTGAAGAGCTGGAAGTTGCTCAGCAATGGTGTAGTAATAAATTCTGTAGTACAGATGTAGTACAGCTTCCCATGGGAGAGTCAAAATGTTATTTTCCCAGCACCAGGGAGAAATATTTTATCTGAAAGCCAATAAATGAATTCTAGTAAATTTCATCTCTACAAGAAGCATGTCTTTTGTCAAACTAATGTCAGAATTAAGCCACAATCAAAGTGCTTTGCAATACCACAGGGATCACTCACAATGGTATATTGTTGGTGGAGAAATCCAGGTTTCCCCCACCTGCTCTGAGGATTGCAGATAAGCACAGAGAATACAGAAAAGGCAGTGTGAGATGGCAGAGGATGTCACTGTCCTTGCTAAGCAGAAAACCTTGGCATTTTAAACCTGCAAGCCCTAGCTCCAGTGCTATTGACAATCAGCATGTGATAGGGATAATTGAGGATGTCATCCCGATGATGTTTATAACTGTAGCCTATGCAGTGCTATGAATGAATAAAAAATCTAACCTGATCTTCTAATCTATCCTGCTCAGCTGTGTGGTATAAGTCATTGAAGTCAGATTCGATTGGTTCTATAAACCACCCAGAGACTCACGCTGAGTTGTCAGTATATAAATGTTGAAAATAAGTCTGATAAATTACATAGATCAATCACTTATCCTATAATCTCTGTCCAATAGTTTGGGGAATGGTTCTGAAATCAGATTAGGCGTGCTTATCTACAGAAGAAAAGTCAAATTGGTTGAAACGTTTGTAATATTCAGCTTTAAATGCTTGGTGTTTTCCACAGGGTGCTCCAGGAGAAGATGGTAGACCGGGCCCAGCAGGACCAATAGGAATTAGAGGCCAACCAGGCAATATGGGTCTCCCTGGGCCAAAAGGCGGTAGTGTAAGCATCATTAAATCCTATTTGTCAAGCTGACTATATTTTGGCCTATAATAGCATTGCAAGGTGAATAATGTACCTTTTTTTGGCAAATTAGGGGGATCCAGGAAAACCCGGTGAAGCTGGCAATGCTGGTGTTCCAGGACAGAGAGTAAGTATTCTAGCATTATTTTTTTTTTTATGTTGTCTAAGGACCACAGTGTTTCCTCACTTGTGTGCATACACTCCTGTGTTTACAAAACCATTTGTCTTTTATTGTGACATCTTAGGGTGCTCCTGGCAAAGATGGTGAAGTTGGCCCTTCTGGTCCAGTTGGTCCCCCTGTAAGTAATCATACAAAAATATTTATTCATTACCCTTTGAAACCACTCTCAAACCAAGGTCCTTTGGGCTATGCACAGTATATTTAACATGTAAAATATAAGACTATTACAACATTAAAACAATGACTGTGGGCAACAGAACGTAAACCAATATAAAAGCAACAGCAAAGACGCAAAGCATGACAACCCACAAAATCAAATAAAGCCAGCAGCCTAAAATGCTCGGGAGAATAAAGAGTCTTCACCAGGACACAGAAGAACAAACAAACAAAAAGGGATGTATACCTTCACAAATTGACTGCAATCCTATATTATCTATTTACCCAGGAATAAGCCCCATTGAACTCAACAGGGATTGCTTCTGAGCAGATACCTATAGGACTACTCTGTAAAAATATTTAAAAGGACAACTCCTCACTTCTTGAAACACTGTCAAAAAGATGTGCCTGTTTCTCAATTCTACATAAAAGAAGAAGGCCTTGCTGCAGTGTCCAGATGTCTCATTTTGTTCCCACTGTTGATTCCTGATACATCAACATTGTATTTGGTGGAAAGGACATATTTTAAAGAAATGGTTCTTTGCCTTTTATTTTATTTTGTTTTTTTACAGGAGAGAGCAACTGAATTCATAGGGTTTAGAATGTAAGATAAATGGAAGTAGCACTGGCTCAAATTAACAGTTAATGTAAATCTAATTTTGCAATTTATATCACTGGCTAAATTGCTTATTAGCTGTAGCACAATAAGCTCTGAGGAACAATTAACAAAGGACAACTCATCCCTGTTATTAGCTCAGACAGGGAAGGAATAAGAAGATGCAAGCTGATGTGGTGCTATAGTGTGCAATAACTCTTTTGTTTCTTAGGGACCAGCAGGAGAAAGAGGAGAACAGGGTCCCCCAGGCCCTACAGGCTTTCAGGTGAGGATGCTTCAAATGTATTTTTAGTTTAACCGATCCCATTCTAAGGGCAGTTTTTGCATTTTACACTTGAATATGCAAAATAAACTATCCACTAATATAAGAAAAAGTTTACAGCAACAACCTCGTCCTTTTCGCACCTTACCTTTTCCCGGTGCTGGGCTGCTCGGCTCACGCATGAAGGCTTGGGAGGAATGCCGTCTCGTCCCTCCTGCTTTGGCTCCGCAGCTGCTTCCTGGTCGTACGAGCGCCCCACCTCTTCCATTCGCAGTGCAGCCTGGGACCTGCCAGGCTGTACTGAGGAGAGGATGTATGACCAGCCCGGCTCCTGAGGCTCTGCACGCCAGGTAAGTGCGTGCGGGACCCCGGAGCGATGCGCGACCGCACAGCGTTTTCAGCTTTGAGCTGAAGATGAAAAAATGCGTGCACGGTCCGCGTCAGGCCCTTGAGCGTCGTGCAAATGTGAGTGCATCATATGGGCCACTCCTCACATTTACGCGACGCTCAAGGGGCCCTTTCGCTTCAGAAATGCCATGCGAAAAGGGCCCCAGTTTAATCCCAATTTCTTCCAAGCAGTAGTAGCTGGCAGTTTCCATGTCATTTGGGTGATGAATCTCTTCTGGGGGTTTTAGTCCAAACTTTAATTATCAAAAGTACTGAACTTGTTTTGGTGATAGGATTCAGCACCCTTTAAAGTTCAAATTAAGGCTCAGAATAGATTTGTTGCCCCACTGACAGTGTTCCTAAAAATGTTGGGAAGTTGCCAAAAAGATGACTTTTCACAGAGAAGTGTCTATTTAGAATGTTTCTGTTGTCCCGTCCCCCCATTACTTGAATTTTTGTATGTACATGTAGGAAAGAATGTGTACAATAATCACAGAGTTTCTTGCCTTTGATGGGAAAGGGATGCCTTTGACATGTTGAGAAATGCCAGCAAAAAAATTGTCAGCCATCATGAGACTCAAGAGTAAAAAGACCAGCACATTTTGACTTTATTGTATTTCTTTATAAACCACTGTCTTTTGTGCAAAACACATTTTTATGTAACAGTTGCGTAATAGCTTTTTCTGCAACGTTGTTTGCACCAATTAAATTTTCAGCAAAATGTCCCAATATGTGAAAAGTCTTCAAGAAATGTATGAAAACTGTTGTGCTGTCATTCATCAGGGAGAAAATGTTTGAAGTAATTTTCACCTGATGTATCATTACTAAGCAACTGCCATTGTCTTGAAGGAATCTTGATGAATCATAAATATTGTAGTAGGATATAGGAAAGGAAGTCATCTGGAGCCATGCAGGTCTTTGCAGCAGGTCTATCAATTAGTTAAAGAAATGCTAAAATCTCATTTTTTTCTTTCTCTATGTTGCATACCAGAACCAAACCAGCCTAAAGAAACAAGTGCTGTTATATTGCAGTCCAACTGATTAAAACACAGTCCAGCTGATTCTCTCGGAGTAATCCACTAGACTTTAAAAATCATTAAAGTGATTAAGAGTCTCAGCCCTATAATAAACATTTTAGCTTTTGTATCCTTGTGTGGATGATGTATTTGGCCAAAATGAACAATCAGTAGGTTCTTCAATCTAAGGCCGTTTCCACCCTACACTGTTATAGTGCTGTTACTCCACTTTCAATATCCTATGAAATCCTGGGGTTTGTAGTTTAGGGAGGGGCATTTTCAGCCAGAGAGCTCCTTGGCCTCAGAAAACTACAAACCCTAGGATTCCATGGGATGTTGAAAGTGGAATAAATAGCTCTATAACAATCTAGTGCAGAAATGGCCTAACATCTGATGGGGATCCTGTATCACCATTACTGCATGCAATTATTGTTCTGAGTTGCAGTTACCTATGAAGTATGCTATTATATTCATCATAACAGCACCTGATATTCCTTGGCAGTCTCCTTTCCAGCTACTAGCCAGGCCTGACCCTGTTTAGCTTCTTGGATCGGTTGGGATTTAGTACCTCCAGAGTACTTTGGCAGCTCAATATAAAATACCAGGGACATAACACTTCCAGAATGTTCTCCTACGTATATCCTGATGTTTATGCTTATTTTTCCCTTTGCAGGGCTTGCCTGGTCCACCAGGACCTCCAGGGGAGGGAGGAAAGCCAGGTGATCAGGTAATGTGTTGCTTACAGGCCTTGTTTGCTTGAAGAGATTATTTTGTCATTTCGTCATTCACTTGGTTTCTTGTAATGCCTTCCGTTTTTCCTGTACAACAAATTGTGTCGTGTCTCCACAGTGGCTTTTTCAAGAAAGAGCTGGGTTTCTGGGGCAGTCCATAGTGATTTCTGGTGGAATGAGATAGTTGCCTGAGACAGTAAATGCTGGGAGCAGCAAGAAGGTTTTAAGTGAGAGCCATTTGCTTCCTCTTGTGTTCTGTATCCCGTAAGTTTGCCTGTTGCCTTCTGGTATGGTAAAAGATGCTCTCCCATTACTGGTCCTTACGAAAGTTTCAACTGTCAGTTCAGCTGGCTTTTGTACATGGAATAAGGAGGAAAGGGTGCTGTCTTGCTCCTTGCCTCAGGCAGTAAAACATCTTTGGGACAAGAGTGTGACCTGCCAAAAAGGGAGAATGTCATCATACTCACCTGAATTTCATTTGGGTGCATCCATGCTATCAACTGGTTGTTCGTTCATTGCGCCTTTACTAAGTAAGGGCATATGAGTGGTTTTCTGCATTTATTTTGGGTTTTTTCCCCCAGATCATCCCCCACCCACAAAAAAATGAGTTTTTTTTATTTAATGGAACCATGTTTAGATCACTCCTGGCTCTACTCTTCTTTTTAAAAAGCTTCTTCTGGTTCACCTAAATTAATTACTCTCTTTCCTTGATACTCAAGCTCCCAACTGTTTCTGTTACTTAAGACAGGAAAGTCAGGGAGGACTCAGTCTGGCTGGAGGAAATAATTCCTTTGGAATTCTAGAGCACTGACCTGGCCATAAGCTGTAGCAAGCACTTTTTCCTTTTGACTGCTCTATGTACCTTGTGCTGCAGAGGAAAGCAGGTGGCCAGTGTGTGCCAACATTTTAGGGCTTTTTTTGGGGGGGGGGGAACAGTTGCCTGGAACTCTTTGGGTGGGAAAGGGTATGCCTTCTCTGTTTGGTCGGTGAAGATAGTGAGGAGACTTTGCTTACCCCTTGAATTCTGTGTTGCTGGCTCTTTGACAGACATCAGCATCACAGCTCTCATAGCTAAAATTCCTTCCTTCCCATCCTTCTAGGGAGTTTGCAGGAAATTCCTGCCTGCCCCTCCCACTCCCTTTCATTGCAGTGCATTCCTATGTATTTCTTATAACACATTACACTATGCAGTGGAATGAATGCGTAGCAACGTTCATTTTACAAATAATATCCTGTCTGCTAATATTGTAGTAAAATGGGTAATTTTGTCTCATTACTTTGCTCCACTGTGTGGGAGGGAAGCTTAAAGATACTTTCTTGGGACATTTTAAGATGATGTATCTTCAAATTCAGGGACATTTTCTTACTACTTTGGATATTTTTTTTTAAAAAATACAAAACTAAAATATAGCTGGTAACATTAAACTCCATCCACCTCCCAATACATGTATATTACATTGATGGTAACAGGTTCTTTTTTCAGACTTTGTATGGAGTTGGATAACAATTCTGCAAAAAGTAAATTTCCATACTTTGTATGCACCTGCAAGCCTAATTTTAAAAACAAAGAAACAAAAATCGTAACAAAGTTTCTAGAGAGATGTCTAGGCTTTAGAGATTCTAGCAGAGATTCTAGAGAGAAAGCCCCATTGCTTATTTTAGGAGGAAAGCCCCTAGATAGTATTTTCACCTGAGTGCACTGTCCTCAGTACTCACAGTAAGGCTGAAACTTTGCCTAAGTTGTTAGTATGGGCACTATAAATTGTTAATAGGAGAATAATACTGTGTTACATGTAGCATACAGCCATTATTATTACCTGTGCTTTCAGCAGATTGTGGAAGCAGAGTTCTTCAGCAACAGTAAACAGCTGTATCAGGCATTCTTCCCTTTTGATATTCAGTGTTACAAAATACAGTGGCAGCCATTAGTCCCTCTGTTTTTGGAAAGGATTAGACAAATTTATGAAGGCTAGAGGACTATCAGTGTCCCCCCTCACTTTTTGCTGGTTAAGTGGAGCCTAGAAGTTCGGAAGCATTACCTTTGAATATCTTGTGACAAGATAGGGTGGGATATAACCCTATCAGGTTAACTGCTATTTGACACTGAAAGCTAGGACTAGAGATATTGGGCTCTGATCTGACTGGACATTTTTCAGATTATATTTAATTAGGCAGCCTTTCTTTTTGGAAAGCCATACGGGACATTTTAATATTGAGTCATACTGCCTCTTGGTGTTGATGAGCAATGTGTCACAGTTGCTCTTCACGCCTTCTTGATCAAGGGAGTGACAGAAATACAGCACACAGAAAAATCCTGTACAGAAATGTCACCTTTCCACCTTTGGCGGTGGAAATAGTTTCAGGTAGTAAGATGTCTTTGGGCAGGATGATGAGTAAATTGTGTATAGCACAGTTTCCATTTTTAAAGGCTTGCACAATATTTATAGTGCAGCTGTCATATTTAAAGACAATAAAAATCAGTCATTTTCCCTCAAATTGATCTAGTCAGGTGGCAGCTATCTCTGAAGGGGTTATGCAATTGGTCTGATACATATGCTTGTGAGTCTTTGAACGGTAGAGAGCAGTGTGAGATGAACGCACAGGAAAATCCATGTTGTTATTATAACATCTAAATCAAGATTAGGAGTGGTATGGCCATCCAGATTTTTTTTTTCATTGCAGCTCTCATTAGCGCTCAGCAGTATGGTCAATGGTGAGGGATAAGAGGAGCTACTGTCCAACAATATCTGAAGGGACAAATGATTCCCATCCCTGATTTAAAGGAAATATGAGTCAGTGTAAGGTAGTAGTTTGAGGACTGGACTGTGATTCTGGAGACCAGAGCTCAAATCCCCCCTCAGCCGTGGAAACCCACTGGGCGACCTTGAGCAAATCAGCCTCAGAGGGGGACAAAGGCAACCCCCTCTGAACAAATCTTGTCAAGAAAATCCCAGGATAGGTTAACCTTAGGGTTGCCGTCAATTGGAGACAACCTGAAGTCACATAACAAAAACAAAGAAGCAAGATCTGAACAAGAGCAACCAATATCTCCTCTTCTGAGCTATTTCTTTTTTAAATTCACCATGGGCGAAACCATGCATTTATAGTCACACTAATAAATATTAGCATAAAGAAAGATTTTCCTTCAATCTTTTGTATGTGGAATGTGCAATAGCCACTAATGAGTTTCTCTCCTACCTTCTCTCCACAGGGTGTTCCCGGTGACCCTGGAGCACCAGGTCCTTTAGGTCCAAGGGTAAGATATGTCCTTTAATGCAGGCAGTTCTCTGTGCCTCAGCCTTGATGTTGGAGTTTTAGTTGGTAATAACACTTTAGCAGCTCAACTGTGACATGCTTTTTTATTGACTCCTTGTGTGGAATACATGACCTTTGTACAAAATGTTCAATGTATCTTGAAACAGCATGTGTGTGTGTGTGTGTGTGTGTGTGTGTGTGTGTGTTTGTAAGTCTTGTGAGTGCAAAGGAAAATAAAGACCTGGACTCACATACAGTACAAAATGACAGTGACAACAGAGTATAAATATTATAACCCATGCGGAATGTATGATTTCCTTGGTGTTCCATAAGAATCACAAACATGTCAGGCAGCCCATTCACAGTATCTGGATCATCTTTTGTCTGTCTCCTTCCAGGGTGAACGTGGCAATCCAGGTGAGAGAGGAAACCCGGGAGCACCTGGTATTCAGGGGGAAAAGGGTATGGCTGGAGGTCAAGGCCCTGATGGTCCTAAGGTAAATAATGCATACTCAGAAAGTGGGGGAGGGATGTAGACCAAGCATAATTATATATGCGGCTTGGCTTATAGCTAAATAATTTCTAATCCACTAGTCAAAAATAGGACACAAACAGAATGGAAAAGCCTGTATCTTGTCAAATTTTAATGAGTGAATAAATAAATTAAGGTTACAAATGAAATATGAAGGGCCCACTAAAGTTGATTCAAGGTGCTTTCCATTCATATAACTTTAATTGTTCAGTTCTTGCTTCCTTTATCTTTGCTAAAAAAAAAAATTGGGAAGTCGGGAGTATTGCCTACCTTTCTGTAGCAGCTGCTATCAGGAGGTGTAACAGGTTTGCATGAAAGTCCATAAAATTTACTAGCCTGCATTTCTTAAAAAAACTTGTCTGTTCTTTTTACATACCTTTGATATTATTTACAGAAGAAAGAAGAAAAAGAAAAAACAACTTCCTTTCCTGTTTGGTCACCCTGACTAATTCTCACTTACCATAGGCAACCATAGAAATGAATGTGTACTATAAAATGTTCAAGCATTTTATTTAGTTTGAATTTTGAAGTAAACTGATCTGATGCATGCTTCCTGACCTAATATGTTCATCAGAGCTAGGGACAAGATTTCAGTGTATTTGACAGTCTTGATGAAAGAAGCTTTTTTTGTACGTACTGATACTAGTTGCAAAAAAACCCTAAAAACAACCCCTGCCCCCCATCATTCGGATCAGTCATCAGCAAGGCTTACTGGGAGGTTCTGAATAATAATGTGTACATGAAACAATATACATATTTAAATGTGAAATGAACATAATTTTTTAAAATGGAAACATGTATTAGTCAATGGGAAAGAATTGCATTAAATTAGGTAAATTGTGCAAACAATTGTGTGATTGCACAAATGAAGAACCATGGATTAAAAACTGGAAGAATTCCAATGTGGAAGGAAATAATGATTCATCACCCAATACAAAACAAGAATGGCAAAAAAACAGTTGAGATTTTTTAAAAAAACTCAGCAAAATAAAATACAGAAATTTTCATATCTCTCATTAGAAGAGAAACCTCTTTCCATTTTTACATTTCTCCGCATGTTTAATTCTCTCAACTGAAAAAAGGCCCATAGAACGTGAATTAAATTTTATTGTAATATGTGCACAAAAATTATTCATTATATGCTGCTTTTCGGTAAGAAAAGATACTCAAGAGTAATAACTTTAACATAACATGATAATAGCTGTGATATTAAAATAAAGATAAAATAAAGATAGATAGATCGATAGATAGATCAATAGATAGATAGATGATAGATAAGTCAAAAGTCAAACTTTATTTTATGGTCCATAGACCCAGCATAACAAAACCATCCAATGGTATGGTATAGATAAAATATGCCTACTAAAAATAGGGTACAAGTATACAAATAGGATAGACTGTAGACAGATAGATAGATGATAGATAAACAGTGAAAGCATAAGAATAGGTTAATGTACTTTAGAAACATAAATTGTTATCATATTAGGGCATATTAGTGTATTTTGTGAAAGAACATGCTCATAAATGATGTGATCTTTAATACATTTTGAACAATTGCAGTAATTGGGAAACAGAACAGTTGTAAATGTTAAATTCATGCAAAGGCCCCTCCCTAAACTGCAAACCCTAGGATTCCATAGGATGTTGAAAGTGGAGTAAAAGCACTGGAACAGGCTAGTGTGGAAATGGCTTAGGTTATAATCCTTAACTGTATTACAAAATACCAGCTGTTATCATTTGTTCCATTGTTTTACAAAAATACCATTATGGCCTCACTACCTGAGGGAGTAAAACTTTACAGGTAAGATTGTTGCATGCAGTGCATCACCTTTAAGTTTCAAGGTCACTCACTAGTATTAGATCATTTGCCTTGGAAGAAATCTACCCACTGATCACAGTTCAAAACACTGGGTTCCCTTCACTTTCTGTATATAAACCAAAGCTCATTTTTCTTTGATAAATGGATGGCACCTTGGTAGGAGAGATGTGACGAGAACAGTTTTGCCCAGCTTGTGGTTCTTCCATCCAGACACTGCCCACCAGCCACGTACAGTAGCCTTCTGTTTATGTAGTGTCAAAAGGCAGTCAGGCCAGGATGTTCCTTAAACTCCTGGTTAGTCATCATTTCATGTCATCTGGTCTACATTCTTCTTGCAGAGTCATAAGTTGGAAAACCTGAAGTTAATCTAGTTTTTGAAGAAATGTGAGATGGTATTTCAAAATCGTTCCATGGACATTGACAAAATCTGTATTGGACATCCATAGAAAGACTATCACAAAACAGTGTTTCAGTTGTTGCCTCTGCTCCTACCAAGTTGTTTCAGATGTTCAAAGCTCTCTTAGCTTCCCTTTTTTGTGAATGAATGAAAAAAATGTCCTCCTTTTTGGTTTTAGGGAAATCCAGGGCCTACTGGAACTCCAGGGGATCAAGGGCCTCCGGGTCTTCAGGGAATGCCAGGAGAGAGAGGCATTGCTGGAACTCCTGGTCCCAAAGGGGATAGGGTAAGCTTTGTGTCTCCCACCATTCCTTCTTCAAGGTGAAAATGGAAAATGGTTGTCTCTCCATAAGCCTTTATCTGCTAATCATCTTGTGGTAATGTTTTAAATTTTGTTATGCTTTTCTCAGGGCAGTGTTGGAGAAAAGGGAAGTGAAGGTACAGCTGGCAATGATGGTGCAAGAGTAAGTCAATGTTTTCTTTCTGTTCTATTTTAAAATGAATACAAAATATAATTTTAAAATGGGTTTTATGATGGAAGAAAAAAGACATGGTATAAATATAAAATCAAATACCAAACAAAGACAGCTACTGACCAGGCACTGAAATTACACGATGTGGAAGCAGCATTTTGCAAGATAACTACAGTTATCTAAAGCTCTCTATAGTAACTAGATATAATATTAACATTTTGCTTATGATAAGCTTACTTATTTTCTCCCAACAATCTCATGGAACATACCCATGACAGTGATTTCAGCTTGGCAAAAAGTCTTTGTGGACTTCATGCATAGCAATAAATATCTTTGACTCTCTAAGAAAATTATATTTTAAAAAAGAAAGGTAGGAGGCCTACAAAGTTCCTTATCTGAAATAATAACTGTAATGTTAGTTTGATACCATCATAGATTGGTAGCAACATAACTTGATACTGAGAATTATTTGTCTGCAGTTGACCTGATGGGATTGAGGAGGACTATTCAGAATATGAAGAACAGCTCTTTTCATTTCTGGCCTCTTTGTGCAGTTGTCCTTATTATTTTAGCAATTAAATGTGCCATTTGAAGATGTCCCTTACAGTAACGCAAGAATGAATTCTTGATCAAGCTCTGGTCTGATCTATCAAGGTGCTTTCTTCTGTTCCAATCTACCATACAGATTTAGGCATGCCTAAACCTGTTGAGAATAAAGGGTTGAAATGTACCTACTTGGTACGTTGTAGATTGTGTGATCAGTGAAGAAAAGGATTTCAGAGTCAAAAAAGGGGATCAAAATCAGGCAAAAGCTATCACTTGTACAACTCTGGAGCCCAGACTTACCTGGATGTCTCTGTTTGCACCCAACTGTCTGGTGCAGTAAGTAGTATTGGTACTTGATGCCAGTTTCCCTTTCCCAGGAGCCATTGCAATTTTTGGGCTCCTGGTGTTGGTGTGAGCATCTGGACAATCAGGATCCAGCCTGGCTGACTATAGGAGGCAAGACAAGCTGACTGACCTGACTGAGAAAATTTTCATTCTGCCCCACCTGCTCACAATATAAGCACTAGTCTGGGGTTGCTTCTCTCATTTGACATCGGAGTGGCTTCCACACATTCCCTCCTTGTAGTGTCTGTTTAAAAATGTATGTCTTTGTCACAACTTTGGTGGGTTAGGCACGGGGCAAGATAAAAGTGTTGGTCCCTTTAAGGGGCATGAGCGTTGAGGGAACTGGAGCATGCCTAGCTTGGGGGCATGCTCAAGTTTTAACATCAGGTTTCAGGAGAACCATGCAGTGGATTATGCCCATGTGGGATCTGGTCTGTCACTTCCTGGGTTCCCTTCAGCAAGTGGGCTGGCAGGATGCGAGTATGATCAATCAACAGTCAGGTTGAGCAATCATGGTATCCAAGCCTCATGCCCCAAGCCAGCCTCTCCACTGCAATCAATAAAGTTGTGGCCTGATTTCCCAAGTTGAAGTGTTGCATCATCTTTGGTGTGCTTGGTCTCCCTAAGCACTAGGGATGCAAATAAATATTTAAAGGTAATACTCTGATAATTTACATCTCTTACTGGAATGTATTGTTGTTTAATAGGGTCTTCCAGGTCCATTAGGCCCAGGCGGCCCTGCAGGTCCTGCTGGTGAAAAGGTAAGAAGGGAGCCTGGTAATCATGTTGGCCTTGGGGAAGAGTTATTGTATTAATTGTTTTACTTGTATGATAACATGTTGCGATATTTCCTTAAAGGGAGAACCTGGTCCTCGAGGTTTAGTTGGTCCTCCAGGCTCTCGTGGAAATCCTGTAAGTATATCACCCCATCATTAGTGTTTTGGCAAATAGTCAATGAGTATGTTGGTCTCCCTGCTGCTTTCCTGTTTCATCCTTTTTAAAAAAGCTTTTTTCTTGAATTTTGCAAAATGGGACAATTTTTATAAAACTTTGTCATTTATAGGGAAGGTAGCTAGAACAACATTCCTCCTGTGTATATGGTTTTTGTAAACATTCTATATTTCACCCACTTTAAAACAGTTTGCTCTGTCTAGGCTCTATATATTCTAATAATTTAATTATCAGTCATTATTTACTCATTAAGCTCTGTACTCTCTAATGTGATTCTAAATGTGCCAACACATCATTTATGCATGGGAATGCTCAGATTCCCTTTATAGCTAGTTTACCAGTCTGACTTTTGAAGATCCAACCAGTAGTTCAGAATTAAAGTTTGAATGAGCCACATTGGTTGAATCTATTATATTATTGATCCCAGTAATATTGTACAAAACCAATAATGCTACAATCAAAGAAATCAAATGCTCTCAGCCATTACTTGCAGGAGCAGCTAGAAGAGTAAGTCAGTTGAGACCTTTGTTTAATTTTCCTCTCCACATTGAGAGGAAGACAAGAGAGTGAAATGCACTCTAGATTTTGTTTCCCCTACCCCTTCATATAGGCCCTTTTCAGACCTTACCCTTTCGTAGAGTGCAGTGTGGGGCTCACGTGAGCAGCCTCCAGTGAGAGGCTCTCGTGTCCAGGTCCCATCGGCTCCGTAGCTGCTTCCTGGTCACGCAAGCGCCCTGCCTCTTCCTTTTGCAGTGCAGCCTGGGACCTTTCCTAGGCTGCACTGCACAGGAAGCGGGACCGGCCCAGCTCCTGAGGCTCTGCATGCAAGGTAAGTGCGTGCAAGGCCCCAGAGCGATGCATGACCATGCAGCATTTTCAGCTTTGAGCCGAAAATGAAAAAATGCATGCGCGGTCCGCATCAGGCCATTGACCGTCGCGCAAATGTGAGTGCATCGTGTGGACCGCTCCTCAGATTTATGCGACACTGAAGGGACCCTTTTGCTTCGGAAATGCCTTGCGAAAAGGGCCATAGATGGGAGTGCTTCCCTGCTCTGGAGATTGCAGATTGGATTGGAGATTACAAAACCCCACCCTTCTTGTCAGAAAGGGATGGTAAGGCTTTGGGAAGGGGGCTCCAGATTGTCCTGAGACTAGGTATAGATTGTAGTCGGAGGTTCTCCTGATTAATAAATAGGTAGGGTATAAATTTTAATTAAATTTTATACCCCCACCATTCTCCCAAATGGGATCTGAGGCGTTACCATGGTCAGCAGTTAATCTAGGGTCACATGCAGCTTGTTGAGTGTTCTCAGTTTGTTTCTCCACCTGCCCATAACAGTATTTTGGGCCTGGGTGGGCTGGGGTGGTATTTCCTAACAAAGAAATGTTGTAACTAAAAGAGGTAGAGAATATAATCAGCTTAATTTCCTAACAGAACACTATTTGGTTCATTCATGTTCAGGTTGTATCACTAGAGAATTATGCATCTTTTAAATCAAATTCTAAATGTTGGTTAAACCTTTTTGTCTTCCTTCCCCACTGCTTAGGGCTCTCGTGGTGAAACTGGTCCAACAGGCCCAGTTGGTTTTGCTGGTCCTCCAGTAAGTTATTGCTCTTCAATATAAGAAAGTTCTTTTCATCACTGCTTGTCATGTACACTCTCACATAATCTTCCGTGCAGTAAGATATTGAACTGTAGACTGCTTAGAAATGAGTCATGTGATGGGAATTTTAAAAATATTTCTTCTATCTGTGGGTTTGGGGTTTTATCGCTGATAGCGAGATTTTAGTGGTTTTCATGGATCCATTTTTTATATTAAATATTCACTTTGATTTAGCTGGAATTAGATAATGGCGTCCCTTGGCATGCAGCATAAATTCATATCAAAGTTTGAAAATACATGAAAGAACTGGATCCAAATAATGGAAAAGAGCTAAGAGATATCAAAGCTAAGCCATAATTATGCTGCAAAATGATTGTAAGTGTTGTACAGAACAGTGCTGAAACATACTGCATAATCCATCAATTAACTTGACTGAAGTCAGTGGCAGAACTTTGCTGTCCAGCCAGTTGTAGGACTTCTTGGCTGCTTTTGGAATGAAAACGTGTAAGCTTTGAAAAGTCTCTAACTTGATGTGTCTTATGTGTGTTTACGATTATAGGGTCCTGATGGTCAACCAGGTGTGAAAGGTGAACCTGGGGAGCCTGGGCAAAAAGGAGATGCTGGGTCCCCTGGACCCCAAGGTCTTGCAGGTTCTCATGGTCCACCAGTAAGTAAAAGCAACACTGAAAGGTAGCACTACTTGCTGTCTATTCCAGTAGCGGAACATAAACTTCTATTTTCTCGCTTCCACAGGGTCCTTCTGGGGTTCCTGGACTCAAAGGAGGTCGTGGTACGAAAGGTCCCCCAGTAAGTAGATTAACCGCTTATGAATTAAGAGTCACCTACAGCTTTAAGACCACTACTCATTTGAAACTCTTGTTTAAACTTTATTTTGATGGGAATGTTTATAGCTTGCTAGGTATCAGTTTGTATTTCATACATAAGGTGAGACGTCCAGTTATGTATTCTTGCCAACTAGAATGGCTTCTATCTGTTCAGTGAGGAGTGGGGGCGGTGATTCTCCTTCTCTGTTGCGGCACATTGCCCACCCTCATAATCTGCTGCAAAATTTTTTCGGAAGACATGACAGAGAGCGAGGGGAAGGAGGAGAAGAAAACCAAATTTTTTGTTTAAATTTCTGCTTATACACTATTGGATTTCACTCATGATGATTAAATAAAAAATATCTGTTTGCTGATATGATTAAGATTCTTTTGCCAGTCTTTATGCATGTCTTATTTATTTCTAGGGAGCTACAGGTTTCCCTGGATCTGCTGGTAGAGTTGGACCTCCAGGACCTACTGTAAGTCGGATATTACATCAGATGTACTGCATAAAAATATCATAAATAAAAATAGATTCTCAATTAGTAGAGGCATATTCTAGATTGAGTTTTCTTACTGTCATAGCAATAGCAATAGCAGTTACATTTCTATACCGCTTATCAGTGTGAAGCACTCCCTAGGCGGTTTACAATGTGTTTTAGCTAGTTGCCCCCAACAAGCTGGGTACTCATTTTACCGACCTATGGAAGGCTGAGTCAACCTGGAGCCCTGCAAGATCGAATAGCCTGATATCAATATTAATAGCCTGATTCCTGCCATATTGTTGGGCAAGGCAAAGATTTTGATGCTAGTTTAACTGTAAAACTCTCAGAGGACTTGTCCTGAAGGTTCATAATATAGAAACATTGATTATCACATGAAGAAGCAGCACAGAAGATGCTAGATGTAAACAAACATTGCTAAGCAGTTTTGGGCCTAGTCAGTGCCTGGATGGGACGTTGCATACATGATTTTGAATTTCATGGAAGAAATGCATGCTATAAATGTAACACAAAATATCAGCCAAACTATCTTTAATTGGTTTGACAGTCCACTTTTAACCAGTGCGTATCTTTCTAGGGAGCTCCTGGTCCAGCTGGGCCTATTGGTGAACCAGGGAAAGAAGGTCCTCCAGGTCTGCGTGGAGATCCTGGTGCTCATGGTCGCGTAGGAGATCGAGGTCCAGCTGGACCAGCTGGCAGCCCAGGAGACAAAGGAGACCCAGGAGAAGATGGACAACCTGTAATTTTGGGTGGTGGTGGGGGAGAGTTATACGTCTGAAACAAGGGCAACAACTTCTTCCTTCTCAAAATAGTTCTCATTTGTTTGAAAGATATAGTCATTTAGCTTTCTTGAACAAGATTAACTCCAGGAATCATTTAAAATACACACTAAAGATACTTCATCTTCAGAAACCCAGAAAGTACATCAGTTTTACCTTTATGGCAGCTTCTCCATAAATGTAAAATGGCAAATGACAGCAGCTGTTATTTGCTCTCAGGCCTTTTTCTCAGCAGCCACCTTTACCGTTTTTCTTCCTGTTGCTCTTCCAACTTCCCCATTATCTTGACGAACATATTATTTACTGTTAATCTTACTTAAAATTTATAAACATTTTTGCCTCATGAACAGTATGTCCCAGTTTTCCTTTTTTAGGGGAGAGGGGTCCTAGCAGGTGTTTGGAAAGAGGTAGAGGAGATCCTTGATGGCATTGATCTTCAAAACATTTCTTGCAAGAAAAAGAACCTGGCTATGCCCCGGTTAAGAACCATTATTTCTTCCCACATCCCAGTGGTTTCTGTCTTCTTTTCCATGCTTCCATCTTTTTCCTCTCATGCTGGTCTTTCTCTCTCCCCATCTGCATACCAATTTACCTCTGCAAATTTTAACTGGTTTACAGACTCCTTATCCACCTCAACCTGACTGCATCACCAGGAGGCATCGGGCATATTCAGTCTCCCTTGCTTCACTTGTTGCCGTATCCTCAAATCAAGCAAATCATATTTACATATTGTGCAAATCATTTTTCCACCATGCACATTATGTAGTTAAGAAAGGGTTGAGTATCACATTCATGTACACTACTAATCCAGAAGCGCTGTATACAAAATCATTTTATAGATATAAGTAAAAAGATTTAGTTTTCTTTGTTTCCTTACATGTAATGCAGTGGGGCTAAACCTGTAAACCAACATGTTTTGTGCATATCTCATATTCTCTTTTGTTTTCCACTTTTTCTCTTCACAAAGCCCCTGTACCTCTAACATCAGCAAGAGATGCTGCTAATGAACAATTATAGCTTTCCCTGCAATAGATTCCCTGCTTGGATATCAAAAATTACCTAACTGTGCCCATTGTAATCTTAATCGTTTTTATTTGTACGCTATTTATTTATGGTAAAGCTATGCTCAAAGTAGGTTAGTACTATCAGGAAAAGGTAATAAAATGCAAAATAAACTTTCAAGATAATTTGATGAAATTATGACTCAAGATTTAGGTAAACTTACAATAAGTTGAGATGAAGAAAAAGATGCTAGTAGTAGCCTGTATATCTAGAGTCAATCAGCTTTACTGAAGTAATGTACAAAACTGTTTTGCATGTTCAAAAGTACTTTTAAAATGCTAAATGTTATTAGCAGTGATGCTATTTAATAATAGCAAAGAATTAACAATGTCTCTCCAAAGTACTTTTCATCTGAGGAAAGAAGTGGCTTCCATTTTTTACAATTGGATCTCAGCCCCAGTTCTATTTGAAAATGTGCAGGAGGCTTCCAACCTTTAACATAAAACTACCTCCTTTTTAAAAAGTCAATGAAAAGTGAAATCCTGTACATATCTACTCAGGAGTACGTATGATTTAGTTCAGTAGAATTTATTCCTGGATCTGTGGACGTAGGCTACATTGTAGAGTGAAAGACAAAGTGACTAAAAGGAGAACTTTTATCTCCAGCGCATTCTTTCTAACACTCACCAGCCTTCACACATACGCATGCAAACCTCTTCCTCCCTATGCAGGCAGATCAAAAAAGTTGTGATCCAGTCAAGAGAGAAAACACCAAGGAGAAATCCTCTCCTTCCTTCCTTCCTTCCTTCCTTCCTTCCTTCCTTCCTTCCTTCCTTCCTTCCTTCCTTCCTTCCTCTTTTTCTCTTTTGCACACACATACATTACAGATATATACATGTTTAGAGTCTAAAAATGGCACGGTTCACCAGGCACCTGGACTACACTATGTTGTTCCAATAGTGGCAAGACCATAAATGAAAGTTTTTGTAGCTTGATTTTCCATACTGCTACCCTAAACCAACCCCAGGCATTTTGGAGGAAGTTTCAT
Source organism: Cyclura pinguis (assembly GCA_030412105.1). Classification (NCBI taxonomy): domain Eukaryota; kingdom Metazoa; phylum Chordata; class Lepidosauria; order Squamata; family Iguanidae; genus Cyclura; species Cyclura pinguis. Next base: position 211,006,291 of record CM059599.1, read on the forward strand.
GGCTTCCTGCTCTTGAGGATGCTGTCAGTTCTTGAGGAGACTTGTTACTTCTGAGGAGCTATCTTTCTTATAGGGAGTCTGCTATCTGCCACATAGTGCCCTAGTGACTCAATATTGCCTCATGACTCATTGTGATACTGCAGGCTAAAGATAGTTTTTAATTAATTAAATTTAGTGTGTGCTTATAGAACAGAGAAAACTTTCATGCCTGCCTTTTCCAACTGGTGCCTTCCAAATATTTTGGACTTTAAATCCCATTGACCCCAGCCATTATGGCTAGTGATTAGGAATTCTGGGAGTTGTTGTCAAAGTCAGCTAGAAGATGCCAGGTTGGAAAGGCTGTCTCAATTCTTTACTTTTTTAAAAACCAGAGCTTTTAGGGACACTACAGTTCTCCCTTTTGATTTATAGACTACCATTTATTCAGTTAGTGCTTTTCATTCCCAGTGATACAATCACGTTTTGTTACCTATACATTCCAGGGTCCTGATGGTCCACCAGGCCCTGCTGGAACTACTGGCCAGAGAGGCATTGTGGGTATGCCAGGTCAACGTGGAGAAAGAGGCATGCCTGGGTTACCTGGACCTGCTGTAAGTATCAGCAGACTCGTTTTCAAAACACGAGTTCATTTTGTTTTCTTTGGTAACCTATACGATTTTGACTCTGATGCTACAGTGGTGCCCATCTTGATCATCCCTTGACGCTGAGACATTCCTTTTTTATTTTCAAGTATATATTTTCAGTGGTGACACACTATTTTTCTTCATACTAGGGTACACCAGGAAAACAAGGTACAACAGGCCCACCAGGAGACAAAGGACCTTCTGGGCCCTTAGGCCCTCCAGGTGCCCCTGGTCCAGTGGGTGAAGCAGGCCCAGAGGTAAGTAGATTTTTATAAGCCACCTTACATTAAAAAAGCTTTGCTTTATATTACTAGCACGTAATTGTTGTGAAGGAATGTCTGAACTCCAAGAAGCTCATATAGGTCTGCTTGCTTGTCAGGCAAGAATTTCTGAGACACAGTTTGAAACAAAAGTAATACATACAAATGTTAAGATTAAAAAAAAAAACCCAACATGAGCCAGATTTTAAAACAAACAATTGAAAAAACAAACCTGGACTTAGAAGCGCAATAGCAAAAAGGTCCAAACAAATAAAACGGTCGTTTTCTGGTTCTGGAAAAATGTCAGGCTTTGCTGCTTCTAGGCCTGTTTCCTTGGAAGATAGTTCCAAAGCTGGGACAATAGAAAAGGTCTTCTCAGAAGCCCCACTAGACTAAATTCTGAAGTGTGTATATGAGTGTGGGATGTTCGAGGAACTGACAAAAATTCTTATGTGGAAGAAGCTAGTCTTTATGTTCTAAGCCACTTAAGAGCAGCATTTAAGATGTTCCAAGCCATTTAAGAGCAAAAGACAACTGAACCTTGGCTCTTAGTCGATTCCCTAACTTAAAATACCAAGTTGATGGCTTTGGAAATAGACACAGAGGCTAGAGTTATTCTGATGCTGACAGACATCTTCCATATGCCTAGTATCAGTTCACATTGTAATCGAGTTGCTGTGCTACTTTTTTTTTTAAGCAATTGCTACAGTATTTTTGTTAAGCAATTTTCATGAAGTAATATGAGTATTTTACAGATAATGTACATTTTTATAATAATTTTGTGCACTGTTTTATACAGGATATTTCATTTTTTTTGAAATGTTTAGATTTCAGGAGATTATACTTTAATGGTAGTAAGAACAACAACAACAACAACAACAACAATAATAATATCAGATACTATCAAAACTCCTTAACCCTTGCAGCATTTCTTTGTATCTCTCTGGGATATTTTGTACTAGTAACTATAGCTTCCAAAATGCAGTAGGATTGTGTATTGTGTCCCATAATGCAATAATGCAATAGGCTGGGTTCCAAAGACATCCAGAGCCACCACTAATATTCAGTTTCACTCTTCATACGATATAGGGTCCAGCTGGTAATGATGGTACTCCTGGACGAGATGGAGCCGTTGGAGAAAGGGTAAGAATAAAATATAATATGTGAGATATAAAATACAAAATATTATAAATTCCATTATTTATGGATATTCAGTAGGTTTATATCATGGTCGGATACTATTCTTTGGTTAAAATCAAACCAGTGACTTTATATAGGCACAGTTTTAGTAAGAGAAAGATGGGAGTGAAGTGACTGTAATTTTCTACATTCTTTTTCTCTGTTGTTGGTCATCAAGCAGCATAAAATCATCATGTGTTTCTTCTTTCACATGATTTTCTTGTCCTCTTTTAACAACAGGCACTTAGTGTTGTGTGGTCACTGAGTATGTTCAGTCCCCAATGGGCTATTGGTATCGTTCCCCCAATTAGAGAGAGGATATCTTTTTTCTTTCCTGATAAAGGTCACTTTGTACTTCTGTGTGCCCAGGAGTTCTCTAAAGATTGTTGATACAGACCTTTTGTACCTAGATGGTACTTTTTTGACTAGGTAAGGCTCATAGAATGGGCTTGTTCCTAATATATATGATTGAAGGAATGGAATCCATTTTATTGCAGGGTGATCGTGGTGAACCAGGACCTGCAGGCCTTCCTGGTTCTCCAGGAGCTCCAGGCACTCCAGGGCCAGTTGGACCTACAGGGGATCCAGGACAGAGAGGTGAACCAGTAAGTATGATCTTTTCTTTGTATTTTTGTCAAATAATTGGGCTTCTGGCTGGCAATTAGATTGGGTAGTGAAATAGCCCCTTGTCTCAGGCCGTTTCTGCACCTTACCACGACATCCTGGCATCATCCTGGCAGTGCCTTTGTCAGGATCAGAGTATGTCCCAAACACTCCCCTCCGCACTTGGACAGCTGCTGGCAGATGGTAGCAGTCAGGACACACTCCTTCCTTTCACAGTGCAGCTGACCTCTTCTGCTGCACTGAGGAGGGAAGCACCTAGATAGTGCTTTCACCCTTTCCACATGGCCCCAGCTGACACTATCATCATGGAAAAGGAGCCTATTACCAGAGTTTTTCTGGTTATAGTGTAATGTGCAATTGTGATTACTGGGTATGCAACAGAAGCGGGAATGCGATGATGTGCGGTAGCACACATTGTGGCCTGGCTTCAACACATCCCCACACTGGGATGGCGCCATAGTTTGGAAATGGCCTCATTCATCCTTCTTTCTGAATAGACTTCATGTTAGATTGGAGACAGTTCTGAGTTGAAGTGGGGTGGGGGATAGTGGCCTTGTCATGTGTGTGGAATACAGAGGAATAGAGTGACACTCTAGTGGCCAGTAGGCTCAGTGATGACAGTTTTTCAGTTTAGCTTTCCCAGGCCTTACTGATTTTCCAGCCCTAGAGAGGTTTAATTTTGGTGATATTATATAAAAGTTGGAAAAGTAAACATGCTGACCAGATGAATGAATGAAATCAATAATGAATATATTAACAAATCAACTTTTAATTTCGCTGTAGGGATCACGAGGACCAGTGGGTCCCCCTGGACGTGCTGGAAAACGTGGATTGCCGGTATGTTCTGCTTGACTTCTTTAAACTCTCTGTGTAATGGGCTAACTGTGACAGGCAAACGATATGTATACTACAGAAATAGACTTTCTCAGTTATTCAAAAAAATAGTCGCATTTAGTTTTTTTGTTCAGCCAACTTAAATTATGAAACCTATTACAATATCTTCAATTAATATTTTTTCCTCAAACTGTATCATTAAACAATATATTTTATCTGTTGATACATCAACTTTCTCTGCTGTAGGTTAAAATGAGTTCAATAAATAAATGCAAAGTTTATATACCTGTATTTTAATCATAGAGTCATAGAGTTGGAGAAGACCACAAGGGCCATCCAGTCCAACCCCACCATTCAGGAATACACAGTCAAATCACTCCTGACAGATGACTATCCAGTTTCTGTTTAAAAACCTCCGAAGAAGGAGACTCTTCTGTACTCAAAGGCAGCATATTCCACCACTGAACTGCTCTTACTGTTAGGAAGTTCTTCCTAATGTTTACGTGGAATCTCATTAATGTTTAATGTGACTGCAGTTTTATAAAAGCTACGTCAAGCACAAGAATATATTTGTCTTTTCTTTAGATTCCACCATCATTTGGCTAATCCAGATGGTAAACTAATATTCTTAAATACATTTTAATGCAAAGTTTAAGTGTGAACTAGAAGCAACCCAAAGTCATAATATGAAGATCAATAGTGGTTTATCAAGTTTAGATAACCAGACAAAATTTTACACTGAGTGAGTTTTGCTCATATGCCAAAAATTTCAAGTTCAACACAGACCATACAAACCTATGTACATGTGCTCCAATGTAAGTCCCAGGTAGATGTGCATTGGGTTAAATATATGAATAGCAAACCAAATCTCATACTGGAATTACACAATATTGCAAAGGCAGAATTTTCTTTAGAATTTTGCATTTTGGGTACAATCCATTAATACACTGTTAAGACCTGTTAATTTCACTGAGAGATATTTGAGCACAAAATTAATAATTCCATTGACGTCCATGGCACTGAAATATGCATAACATGGGATGAATTCTAGACTTTATGTTTTTGCATCTAGGGCCCTCAAGGTCCTCGTGGAGACAAAGGTGACAATGGAGATCGAGGTGACAGGGGGCAGAAGGGTCATCGTGGTTTCACTGGTCTTCAGGGTCTCCCTGGACCACCTGTAAGTCATCACCTGCATTTTCATTTTTCTATTTATTCAAAGATTAGAAATATAGGAAACTGCCTTATATTGTCAAGCGATCAGTCCTGCAGCTGTCAAGGGTTTCAAGTAGGATTCTTTCCTAGCTCTGAACTGAACCTAGTATCTTCTGTATGGAAGTCATTTAGCTATAGATCCTCCCCATCATAGATTCCATTATTATCTATCCTCTCTAACTTGGTAGTTTATGCACGCAGGGCGCTTATATGTGTACTCTGATGTTCAGGGAACAATTTGCCCGTGTATCTCTGTTTGTTTCAGTGTAAGATTTCCTCCACTGAACTGAGTAAAGAGCCCCAAGTCAGTAGTGTGGCCCATGCACTTTTTTTTAGAACCCCTACACAGGATGCATCCTGTACAAACAAGTGTACCCAGACATATTTTTCCTAAAGAAGTCCCAAAATTCTAAGAAATGTGCAAAAATTCTCATAATCTCTCCCAGCGGGGAGAAATGTTTTGAAATTATTTTTACTTTCATGCAGGAATGAAATAGTTGAAGATTTACAACCCTATTGACTGTTTGCCTCTCCTATTTTAAAAATACAAGGGAAGAAGGAAGACACTCTGTTAATTTTTTAAAAAAGTCTTTCCCAATTTTGTTGTTTTTCTTGGATGCTTTCAAGTTGTTTCCAGCTTATGGTGAACCTAAGGTGCATCTATCATAGGGTTTTCTTGGCATGATTTGTTGAGAGGAGGTTTGTCATTGCTTTTGCTTACTCTTAGGCTGAGACAGTGTGACTTGCCAAAAGTCACTCCATGGGTTTCCATGGCCAAATGGGGATTTGAACCCTGGTCTCCCAGAGTTGTGGCTCTTCTAATTTTAATTTCATGGGTTTTTAAAAATCTTTGCTAGTTTAACTCTCTTCTAATTTCAACAACAACAATCCCTACTTGATTCCTGGGAGTTTCTTGCCAGGGGTGAATGGGCTGTGAACCTTTACAAGCCTGGATGAGGCTGTGTAAATGGATGTACTTTGTGAAATAAAGCAGACTTGATTCTTAGATTATTCTGCCCTCTGTCCTTCCCTCCCTTCCTCCCTTCTTTTTGTGAGCAGCATTATGGTTCAGTGTTTCTTGACTCTTTTTAGTTGTGTTTTAATCCTGTTTTTATGTTTTAATTGTATTCTTTTGTAAACATTGAGTATTACTATTGGCCTTCTTGAGCACATTTTTGGCAGGATATAAATTTAATAAATAAATAAATAATAGAAAGTGGGATGCAACTGTAGCACTGACATGTCAAAACCATTTTCACACACGGTTATCTAGACAAGCATATTTTCACTTAAAAGATTAAAATATAATGCTAATTTCATATAATACAGAAAATTGCCCTGTATATTTCTCTGTAGGGTCCTATTGGAGAACAAGGCAGCCCTGGGATTCCAGGTCCATTTGGCCCCAGAGTAAGTATAATAGATTTAAAAAAACCCAATAATATGGAAACAATTAGATTTGCTTTCGTACAGATGATGTTTGTTGATTTCAGAGCAAATGAACTTTGCGTGGGGATTATGATGTACTTTTATTAAGCAAGGTTACACTTGAAACTGTTCATCCTCCCTGTTTTCCTTACATTGCGGGATTCCAAATGAAATCTAGTATTTGGCAAGGATGTTTGCTCTGCAGAGGACTTCAGCTTTTATTCCCAAATAACAAGTTTCTGTCCTTCAGGGTAGTTGGGTTGAAAGTACAAGCTGAAAATTTGCAAAAATTGCAGCTTGGTAATTGGGGTTACAGGGGGTGTTACCCTCAGAGACACTACTTAGCTACATAACTAAGGTGGTTATGGAGCTAAGTAGGTGATACAGAACTCTACCCGGCACTTTTGCTGTCTCCTTCTACCTTAAAAAAACAAAATCCATTTTTTCCATATTATCTGTTCACAACTGGTTGTCTGAGAATAAAGTGCATGTTATATTTCAGTACTCCATGCCCTAGTCCTTTGCAAGGCCACCTAAAACAAGAAGCTCTTAGGAAAGACTAAAGTAAAAATAAAACAAAATCCCCCCCCCCAAAAAAAGCAGAACTAAGAAAATCCTAAACAAACTATTTTCCTTCAGTTACTTTGTTTTCAAGCTTTAAAAGGTCAAAACCAGCACAGGAGGGACTGGAAATGGACTGGAGGGTAGTGGAGATTAGACATATGGAGGGGAAAATGCTCCGTCAAGTTTGTTTTAAAACTTAATTTACCCAATATATTTGCTTGTCAGGTCAAACCCAGGGTTTCTATGTCTTTTGAACTAAATATGGAAAATGACACAATTTATGGTCAGAAATCCCTACATTTCTGGGTTTGAAATGTATGTTGTCCTAGTGGGCAAGATACTACAGGCTTGCACAGATGGAAAAGACTTTTTTTCTTTATTATGTTTTTTAAGTATTTACAAAGTTCACAAATTTCGTAGAATCATAGAGTTGGAAGATACCACAAGGGCCATCCAGTCCAACCCTCTGCCATGCAGGAATACACATCAAAGCATTCTCAACAGATGGCCATCCAGCCTCTGCTTAAAAACCTCCAAAGAAGGAGATTCCACCACACTCCGAAGCAGCATATTCCACTGCCAGACAGCTCTGACCATCAGGAAGTTCTTCCTGAGGCTCAGGTGGAATCTCCTTTCCTGCAGCTTGAATCCATTGCTCCTTGTCCTAGTCTCTGGAACAGTGGAAAACAAGCCCACTCCCTCTTTGACATGACATCTCTTCAAATATTTCTTTATATGTGGAACAGAACGACCTTGAGATTTTTTTTTTTTAAATCTGCATGTAGAGAAAGTGAGACTGACCAATTTTCTTATCAGCAACCTATTTCTTCCAGAATAATTTGCTGGAGCTACATTAGGGTCAGACGTCATCATCTGAAGGCAAAGGGTAGAACTATGGATGGATGTAGTAAATGTGTTACAGGATTAATGTGAAATTTCTCTGATAATGCAGGGCCCTCCAGGTCCAGTTGGGCCTTCAGGTAAAGAAGGAAATCCTGGGCCTCTTGGGCCAGTTGGACCTCCTGGTGTAAGAGGAACTTTAGGAGAAGCAGGACCTGAGGTAAATAATAGGAATTGGATTATGGGATATGTGTGCATGAATCAGTTTAGTTTTCTGATAAACCTTCTAACACTTTACTGGAGCTAAAGTAAGCGAGGGGTAAATAATGTAATAATTTGCAATGATGGGGACTTTTTGTTGCTCTGTGGCTCTCTTCAGAGGATGGATTACTCTACTTTGCTCTGAGCAGAACAAATTAATGCATGAAAGTATTTGTTATTATGGTTTTAAGCCTCGCAAATGTCATATTAAATTGGATTGTTTTGTTATGAAAATTGCTTTGAAAGTGAGCAGGAGAGTGAGCTATACATTTAATTCAAGCAAGCCGATAAATCTGTTCCATTTCTTTTTTGCCTCACAACCAAGTTTCAATGAAGAATTTACGAGGCTAATAGTGTGTGTGTGCCTGTGTGCGCGCGTGCGTCTGTGTGCGTGTGTATCCAGAAGTACACTGTATTCAGTTAAGTGAGGCTTACTCCCAGGGAAGAGTGTATAGGGCCATTTCTGCACTACATTGTTATAGTGCTATAATTCCACTTTCAACATCCTGTGGAATTCTGGGGTTTGTAGTTTCCTGAGGCCAAAGAGCTCTGCAGCTGAGAATTCTAAAGGCCCCTCCCTAAACTGCAAAGCCCAGGATTCCATAGGATGTTGAAAGAGGAATAACAGCGCTGTAACAGTGTAATGTGGAAATGACCTAGGATTGCACCGTTAGAGATTCTCTAAATAAGCATGTTACGTCATAACATTTGCGCAGATATTGTTGAGTTGTCAGTGCAGCATTTAGATCTATTTTAGTTTGGTGATCCAGACCTAAATATGAGAAATTACTCAGTTGTAGACGATTAGAAACATAGTTATTGTAGTAGTTATAATTGTTGTTGGCTGGAACAATCCATTGTACTTTGTTTCTTAGATATTTGATTGTGCAGCCATGAGTGTGGTCTCTTCCTTGCCGTTTTGTCTTTAGGGTCCACCAGGAGATCCAGGTCCTCCAGGTCCCCCAGGCCCCCCCGGCCACCTCACTGCCGCACTTGGTGACATCATGGGCCATTATGATGATGGACTGGCAGATGCCCTGCCGGAGTTCACTGAAGACGAGGCTGCCCCGGATGACGGCAATAAAACAGACCCAGGGGTGCATGCTACCTTAAAGTCACTGAGCAGTCAGATTGAAACTATGCGTAGCCCTGATGGTTCCAAGAAGCACCCAGCCCGTACTTGTGATGATCTGAGACTGTGCCACCCGTCAAAAAAGAGTGGTAGGTATACAAATCTAAAATTGCTGAATAGCTGCAATCCTGTTTGAATTTTACAGCTGCCAAATACGCGCGCACACACACACACACACACACACACGCTATAGCTGCAATATAGAATGTTTTCCTTGTGGCATTGTGCACACAGCTTTCATCATGTTTAAAAACTCATTTTCATACATGTCTTCTATCCAGCTTCATGTGGCGTATAAATATGTAGGCAGGTGTTGCTGAGGGCAGATATAAGGACAGATGTAAAATTAAATCAGTTTCTTTTTCAGCATCTAGTGTGTCTTAAACAGAAGTGCAAGCTGAGCAAGGGCAATATGCTACTCCTCAGTGCTTCCCCTTTCTCTTCACTCCCACTCTGGTTCACTATACTTACATTAGAGTATCAGCTTCCTCCTACATGATAATCATGATAGTCATAACATGAGAAAAAGAAGAAGGAAACTGGAATAGTAGTCTATGGCCATTTCTACCGTACACTGTTATAGTGCTATTATTCCACTTTCAACCTCCTATGGAATTCTACATCTTGTAGTTGACTGAGGCCAAAGAGCTCTCTGGCTGAGAATTGTAAATTTCTCTCTCTAAATTACAAACCCTAGGATTCTATAAGATGTTGAAAGTGGAATAATAGTGCTAGAACAGTGTAGTGCAGAAATGGCCTATAAGAAGAGGGAGTTTAAGGAATGCTAGTGCAGACGGTAATAATAGAAATTGTAGTTCTCTCTAGATTTCTTAACCTTCCTTTGAAAAAACTCTAAAACATCTGTTTAAGAGGTTTTTGTATAGTGTTTTTCTTTAGGAAGTGCAATTCCTTCTTCTGACACCAGAGATGGTGGACTCATCAAACATTTACAGGCAGCTTTAATGTTCCCTGCCTTGAAAACTCAGATAAAAATAGAAAAGGCTAAGTTAGAAGCATGAATAAATAACAAAATAAATATTAATGCTGATGCAGCCATACTTGGATATTCACCCAAAGGACAGTGTCTTATAAGGATTGAACAGGTTAAACTGTCCCAGGTTTGAAATAATGGACCACAGAAAGAAAGTGTGTTTATGACTGCAACTTTAGAAGTCCAGTTTACTCTGTTTTAACCTTGAATTGGAAGAAACTCTGGGTTTTCTTCCCAGAGAACTTAAATAGGAATAAAATCTGGACCTATAAATGCTCGTTTATCTCTCTTCAAGTTTCCCTATTTGGCATTTGCAGGAGAATATTGGATTGATCCTAATCAGGGTTGTGTGGAAGATGCCATCAAAGTATTCTGCAACATGGAAACAGGAGAATCATGTATATCTGCAAATCCATCTACTGTTCCACGTAAAACATGGTGGACTAGTAGATCGTCTGATCTAAAGCCTGTGTGGTATGGACTTGATATGAACAGGGGTTTACAGGTAACTAAATTTACTTTTGGGATCATTCATCTTGTTATTTTCTTTTGGAGAGTCTCAAATATTTTCTTTTTAACAAATTCTATAATAAAATGAATATTTAGAAATGTAGATGAAGTGAAAAACTAGTACACAATTTAGGTAATAATAATGTATCTGATTTTAGCACAGTATTTTATTAAGTTATTTATTGGTTGTTCATCAGCCAGAGCTCTCACAGTGGGTTACAAGTTAGAACAAAAAATAGAATCAAATCATATACAGTGGGTTGGATCAAGGCATAGTAAAGAAGTAAAGAATGTTGCCCAGTTTTCTTGTCCTTAGTGACAGAAGATAGGTGCTCTGAAATTGTTCACCCTCACATGAAAGTGAAAAGGCAAGTGATTTGCTTCCCCAACCAAGATTCCTCTAGTATTTGCCTAAGAAGCTTCTGGGTGAAACCAAACTTTTTCTCCTTTTGTTAAGCAAGTGCAGAACACAATTATTTAAAAGATGGAAAACACTCATTCAGTATTTATACTTTTATTAAATCCATGCAACAGGGAAGCAGCAATAGTAATTTCAATGCAATGTGTGCAAAATAAACAATAAGTGCAAAAATCTTCAAAAATGTGCCAAAAATATCACCATTCCACCCAGCAAGAAGAAATATCATGAATTTTTCATTTTTGCATCTGAGGACAAGATAAGTGCTGATTTATATTAATAACACTGAGTCATGCTTCAGGCACACCAGGGTTGGGGGAAGTCCATCCCCCAAAGCCTGTTTTTGTGAGCCCCCCCCATGATCCCCAGATGTTTTTCCCAAATGTCCCTGGGAGTGGGGGCAATTTTGTTATATTTTCACTTCCACTGAAATCAGTGTGATGAGTTATTCAGGAGTAACTCATTCCATTGATTTCAATGATTAAGCATGGAACATAATTAAATCTGGATCCAAACCAGTAAAAACCAATTTACAAAACACAGCAGAGCAAATTAAATACTAGCATAAAACTAACTGCACAGCACAATGTGCTCAAGTTAAAGTTATGCCAAACTGTATAAAACTATTAGCCATGTTATTTACATAACCATTCGTTATATGCCAGACAGAATGTATGTGCTCAAATATTTCCAATTTTAGGACTGTGTCAATTAATTTAGACTTCCTTATGTTGTTCCAGTTCATCTATGGTGATAGTCAGTCACCCAACACTGCTGTCACTCAAATGACTTTCTTGCGCTTACTGTCCAAAGAAGCCTCTCAGAATATCACCTACCACTGCAAGAACAGTATAGGTTACATGGACGACCAAGCCAAGAACCTGAAGAAGGCTGTGATTTTGAAGGGAGCAAATGACCTTGAAATTAAAGCTGAAGGAAACAGCCGATTTAGATACACTGTCCTTCGGGACAGCTGCTCCGTAAGTTCTTTGTTGTGGTTTTTTTCTGCATGAAATGTAATCATAATCTTGGTAATCGTAATCACCAAGAAAAGGTGATATTATTTTTAGGCTAATAGTAATAGTAGTAATAAAACCTAGGTGGCCCCAAATTTTAAGTGAGATGAACAAACAGCAGTGCAGAGTACAATGGCAGGAAAAAGCAGAATGGCAGTCAAGTCACATACTGCCGTGGTTCCTTACCACTGGCCATGCTTTATGTGGCTTATAGACACTGAAGTCCAAAGCATCTTGCAAGACCAGAAGTTCAACAATGCTGACTGCGGGGGTGGTGTCATGGTGTCTGTGCAGTTACTGGTCACCAGAGACAACTAACAGCTGATGAGTTAAGGTAGCGGATTTATGTTGTGCAGATAAAGTGATACTGCATCTACCACAGAGATGCCCCTAACAGATTCCATCCCACTGCGCTGGCTTTGGTTTAGGTCCGCATGGCCTGTGAGAGCTCTTTCCATATGTATATTGCAGTATCACTGCCGGACAAACAAGACTGTCTCCTTTCTCAGACATAAAATATAGTTGCAAAGGATATGTATGGAATGACAGCCACTGATCTGGGACAGTACTCACATTGCCCTGGTAAAACACAGTACAACGGCATATTAAGACACTCAGAAATAAGCCCCTTTGACTACAGTGGAATTTATTCCCAGACAAGTGCTCCTAGGATTTTAATCTAAATCATTTATTGGAGGACAAAGATGATGAATTTACCCTCTCCTCACTGTACAGTGTATTCAGACTATCTAACCAGAGCAACGTGCAACTGCAGCTGCTATATGCAATTCAGTTGGACTGGATAGTGTTTATTAACTGGGTCAAGGAAGGGAATGTTCCAGATGCTGATTATTTACCACTCCTCACCTCCCTCTCCATTAGCCAGGCTGGCAAGGGGGATGAGAAGCATTCAAGAGGCTGTACATTTACTAGTCCTGAACTTAAACTTCATGTACAATGCACTTGTTAGTTAGGCCAAGTTTTCTTAATGGTATGCAAGAGACTAAACCAATAATCAAGAGTTGTTTCTCTCTCTCTCTCTCCTTCCAGAAACACAATGGGAATGTGGGCAGCACGGTGTTTGAATACAAAACACAGAATGTGGCACGCTTACCTATTATTGACATTGCTCCTGTGGACATTGGAGGTGCAGACCAAGAGTTTGGAGTAGAGGTTGGGCCAGTTTGCTTTGTGTAAACAAAGAAAATAAAATAAATGAATACAAAAGGGAAAATCTTTATCTATTCAAAAGCATTGGAAACAACAGCAACAGCAACAAACCACAAGAAAACAGACTGAGTGAAGTTAATCCTGAGACTCTTGAAGTGATAGCTGATATTGGGATCAGCATTGTATATAACCATTCTTTATAATTCCCTGGCCTTCTTTAGAATATTTATTTTATTTACTTACAAACCTTCAGTCTAATTGTCCCAAGTCAACATTTTAATGAAGTAATAGGACTTTAAAACATGAATGATCACCCTTTGATGAACAAATAACCTATGTTTCCTAATTATAAACGATGTCTTTTATTTGGGGCTTCTACTCAACTAAAACAAGTATAATTCATATGATACAAGTTATAGAAAACATTCAGCTCACTATTGCACAAGTGCATCATCACAGATTGTGACAATAGCCATGCAATCCTACACATTTCTAATCCAAAGCAGTTCCCATTGAATCCAATGGGACTTATTCCCTAGCAAGTAGGTACAGGATTGCAGCCCCATTGGTGTTAGAAGGCCATAGCCCAAGAACTGGTTGGCTAAATATACTTTTTGCCCCTGACTGACCCTTGTGTTAAAGGAAGAAGCCACATTTGACGGAATTCTCCCTTCTATGTAACTGTTAAAGGTAGAGGAGCCCTCTCAGGGTCTAGACATGGGAACCTTTAAGGCCTTTGGGCCCACAGTCCCAAAGTCTCCAAAGCTCCCTTACCTTTCCATTTCCTTACTAATAGCATATAACATCTCCTGTCACCAGTGTGAGGTTTTCCTTATGGCCTTCTTTCTTTTGGATTTCCTTCATTTAGCTTCATGTCTCCACTATCTTGCTTTGCTTCAGGATCCTACTTTTTGACAGATTTCATATACTGTTTAGCTTCCATATTTGGCCCTTAGATTCTGTACTTCCTTTCTTTTCAGACCACTACCAAACTCTGCTCCTGCACCTTCCAGTTCATGATCACCCTACCTTGCTACTTAGCTCTGTTTCCCTAGCCAAACTGGCATTTCGCTTTCCTTGCAGTATCTGGAATGTTCACAAATATTCTGTTTCAGTGGTTCATGAAATACAGAGCTCAACAAAACAACGTCAAAGATGTTATTGTCATTGTTACCAACAACTCTTTCAGTGTGTTGCAGTATTAATTGCAAGAGTGTGATGTAGGCTTCACAAGCAGAAAAATCAGTGCTTTATTCCTAGATTTGTCAGCTAGTGACAGTTTGTATTTAGCACAGCTTTTTTTTTTAATGTGCACACACACCCCTTCTTTGGATACTGGCCATAATATGTGAACTGACCTGTTCTCTATTTGGGACAGTCTGTCAATGGAAAAAGGGGCTAATTTGTGACCTGTATTTACACACCTTCTCACAGTGCAGAAGGTTGAATATGTCTGTACTTTCCTTCATTTTAAGATCTCCCATAGTTTAATGTGTGCTGTCAATGCAGTTCAATTATTGAATAGTAACCAGTTGTTGTTCATTAAGTCAATCATCATAAAATATGCTACGCCCAAAACAAGTATTAATTTCATTGCTAATGGGATTTTGACTGAGGGAGAAGACTGGCTGCCCAATTATTAAACAACCTCTAATGAGCCATTACCTCATTAACAGAGTTAGATAGGACTTTTTGTTTGTATTGTGGTCAGTATCAACATTTCTGAATGACTTCAGTGAACATCAATATTTTCCTTCCTGCCTGAAGTGTATTGTCCAGTTATGTGTGTTGTCATTTATTTCCATTTATGAAGCCAAAACCAAGTATTAATTAAAAAGATTAGAGTGACTCACTGTTGCTGAGATAAACTGTCACTCAACAACTGGTCATGTATCACCAGCAATTGTGACTTGCCTGCCTTGCTTCACCAGGGCACAAAAATGGTCCATCATTTCTTAGCATGAGCTACCTCATCTCTAGAAGCTGGGATGCATTTAATAATCTAGTGTTTGTTCTACATAATGACAAGGTGCTATGCTTCTGTTGTAATTCCAATAATGGAGATAGGCAGGGCAATATCATATTAAAATAGTAATAATAACAATAATAATGAAATCTTGTTTATTTTAAAGGGAATGGTGCTAAAATGGTTTCTGTAAAATCCTGAGAAAATAAAAGATTGTTGCCAACAGCTTCTTTTTTTTTTCAAATGTAGAATTTAGATGTTAGCTTCCTGGTGTCCGGGGAAAGTGCTTTACGGTACATTTTCCCTTTATGATAATGTCATATAAAGAATGCTGTGTACATCAGCGTATCCTCTTCCCTTCCATAGAATATGTGGTACAAACCAACTTTTCTATGGTCTGTTTCTTTGTTGAAGAACTGTGCTCTCCTGTTTCTCATCTGTTTCGTTAAAAAAAATAAACACAAAAAAAGAAAAGAAAAAGCCATACGCATAGCCTTATTCATGTATGTTTGCAAAGCATTTAATTAAATATAAGTTTCTTGCTGAGTACTGGCTTCCTTTGTCCAGAGTCCTTCTGACAATATCAGTCCATTTCTGGGGGATGGAAATGTGTGTGTGTGTGTGTTTGTGTGTACACGCGCATGCATGGTAGAAAGTATGCTTGTTATGCTATCCTTGATTTTAAAATGTAGCACACCAAATATAAATATTTTGTAAATTAAGTTACAATGTTATTTTTGAATGATACATGTTTATGACATGATTAAAAGTCTCAGCACAAAGAAACCAAATGATTTTCATGCATTGCAGATTGATATACTCAAGATTTGACAGCAGTAGTTTCAGAACTCTAGAAATTCAAGATGTTAAATTGTTGAATAAAATATTATAATAAAAATCAGTGTGTCAGTGTAAATTACACGAGCTATCTCAGAACACCATAAGCTGTAAGGGCCTGTCCAGCAGCATAAGATCAACTATAGGACGAAAGGTTTGGCATAAGCTGTTGTTCTTCCAAAACCAATTATTTTACTGTACCAGACGAGAATGTGTGAATACATTCACATTAGTTATGTGCTACAAGCAGAAATATCTGAAGGTTCATGGTGCTCTTCTAAGTGAATAGTACAAAGCAGAATAGACAATGGGTTGGAAGCATTTTGCTTAAAGGAGGTGATTGTCTGATTATCAGAGATTCTCCCACCCCACATTCATCTCTTTCAGTATGATTCCCCTTATCCACTGCCTAGCATTTTGAGGAGGCTGGGGGAAGGGGAGGAGGAGGAGGAGATAAAGAACTCTTCCACCAGTCCAATTGCATCTGCCTAAATCTGTATCCACAGCAATGTGACACAAGATGATGGTGTTAGGATTCCTGAGCTAACTTTATCTGAAAGCTGCTATGACTTCATACTGTTGTCCGTGATCTGAGGTAACACTGACTGCTCAACACTCCTTCCTGTAACATTAGTAACAAGAAGACATCTGGTTATTTCCAAAAGGGAAAGAGTTTGCACAGCATTGCCTGGCCAGGCTGAACAGTAGCTTGACTCCTTATATTTCTGAATATTTGTGATTTTCATTTCAAGGGATGGGTTTAGTAACTGAGCTTGTAAAAATCAAAGGGTCATGAAAAGGGGTGTGTAGGTTATTCCATATTTTTTTTTTGTTTTTTTGTCTGCCTTCAAACTGTTCCCAACTTAACGGTGGCTGTAAGTGAATCTATCATGGGATGTTCTTGACAGGATTTATTCAGAGAGGGTTTGCCATCACCTTCCTCTGAGGCTGAGAGAGTGTGACACCTCCTAGGTTACCATGAGCAAGCAAGGATTTCAACCCTGCTTTTCAGAATCCTAGTGCAATGTTCAAACCACTACACCACACTGGCTCAGATTATTCATTAAGATGTTACTAAATTAATGTTAACATCTTATTAGTTAGTCCCAACTAAAATAGTTTTATTCCTTCAGTAGTTGAACACAGGTAAATTCATTGATTGAATGGTCAGCTGTAGCCAGGACTGATAACAGGATTTAAGCCTAAGATAGTAAAGAAAACAAGAATGTCTGGACAATTGGGTCTTAGGGAATAAGATGTAGAAATGAGTGTTTTTAGAAATAAGATTTTAAATTGACATTCACTAAACAATCCTCCCAACTGATAAGCAAAGAGATCTGAAGATGGGGAGACTGTCTTAGCCAAAATTCTCCTGATCTCATGCTCCAAAATTCTCCTGACCTCATGCTCCCTCACACACCCCAGATTCAATATGATTTAATTGGTGAAACATAATTTAATTGGCAAGATATATTAATTAGCACTGATATAAAATCGACCCTGAGGTGACTGTAAGGGCAGGCTGGGGAGAGGAAAAATACTGGCTGAACATGTATGCTGCAAAGTAGGTCAGAAATCCCCTCTAGACATAGCCAAGGTCACTGTCAGGACAATCACCAGGTAACTCCAGAGATAACAGGCTTAAACTGAAGCTGTAATATTCCTGCTATCACACAATAGCAACAGGAAGTTCCCACCAGACCGTTGATTGTTTCAGCCCTTCTTCATAGCACCTTCATTGTCCCTTCACCTGTCCACTGTTACAGAGCCATTATGACAGCCATTAACTCTGCGTCATCTAAGACCATTAACACTGTCCAGACCCCAAATTCCACATTGCAACCTCCTCTGTTTGCTTGTCCAGACAGCCATTTACACCCTTGCCCTCCAGGCAGATTTTGGGTATAAAACCCCTCAGTTTTGGGCAGTTGGACACAGTATCTCGCTTGCTGAATGTCCTCTGATTCCCAAACAAGTACTGTCCTTAGGTGCAAGTCTAAACCACATTGTTGCTTTCTTTGCTGCTCTCCAGATTCGTAATTATTGCCCATTCCCTAAACTTTGCTATCAACAACTTTCCTTCCTTTTTCTCCAGCCAGACTTGTGTGCATGTGTGTGTGTGTGCTTGGATCTTGTGCATGCATGACTGAACCCTCTTTAATAAACACATTGTAACTTATTTTGGAATCTCTGGGTAGTTCTTTCCTGCAGGGACCCTGTAAACATTGGTGGAAGATCTTATTGAGTTACCCTACTCTTGCAGGCCTCCTAATTGAACTAATTAATTCCCCACTGTCATGTGAAGGTACTGGCATCACAGGTGGACCCCTAAGTCACCCATCTTTTGAGGGAACACAGTCTCCCTTCCAGTGATTCCAATGAGAAAGAAATGAATTCGGTTATAGAGCTGGTATACCATCACTATTTCAGAGGCATGTTACAGTGTAGGAGTATTTGGATGCTGCAGATCCATGGTCGTTTTTCCATAGATCCAAGGAAGCTCCTGGGAGTCTTTTTTGTACATACTTTGTTATCAAGTAAAATGTAGTTATACATATTTTTCTGTTATCCACATTTTTAGCTGTTCACATTTTTTAAACATGTGCATGGCTTTGTATGTAATTTTGTTACTCTGAATTGATGTATGTACCTCACAAAGCTGTAGATTTTAATGGTAAAGTGTGCTTTGTCTCTTAGCAAGTCTATAAAGGGAAATTGATTATTTTGACTCCAGTTAAATTCTTTCCAATCTCTGCAGGAGAGCCAGTACTAGCCACTCTTAGCTGCAGTTGTGTATGATGCTAAAGCTAGGGACTTTGTGTATTATAAACTGAGTTAAATTGACTGTCAGTAGTTTCAAGGTAGGTTAAAAAATACTTCACATAATATAGAATTCATAAAACTTAAAGCTAGGAGATGGCTACTGACTTACAGATTTTTTTATAAAAGAGCAGTATATTTTTTTCATAGAAAGTAGGCACAGAAAATAGGCATATTATGGATTCTAAGCGATGGCAGCTAAATGATTGTGTTTGGAAGCACTAGGCCAATTGGTGATGGGTGAGGCAGGAGCACAATGGAGGAATGTTGTCGCTTTCATATTCTGCTTGTGAACTTCCTAAGTATTGAGTTAGGTCAGCTTTCTTTATCTGGGCCCCTCCAAACATTAGTAGGGGTTCCTACAGCTCCCATCAAGCCCAATCAACATAGCCAGTGATTAGGGATCATGGGAGTTATCATTCAAAACATCTAAAGTGATCCAGTTGGGAAAGAATGGGCTGCTCTTGAAAAGAGGGTGTTCTGAGCAAGTTTATGCTAAGTAAAGCCGTTGGTCCATTTAGTCCGGTGAAACCTGCACAAATAGGAAGCATCTTTACTATTACCAATCTTTTCCAGCCTTACTGAGAGACACTCCTTTTGCTGTTTATCTACTGCAGTGCACCAGAACCATGGCTTTTGCAGAGGCATTGATACAGCTGGATTCTATTGGTTGTGCTGATGTGATGTCCAGAATATTCATATATACTCAATCTGGAGGGAGTATGAAAATACACACTATTGGATGCTCACAAATAATCTCTGGTTGGAATCCTTTTAGTGGCATGTACAGGCATAAATTAACCTCACACTTGCATATATCTATTTTTGGACATGGCGGAGGCCTTGACCAAAGATAACACCCCTAGACCTACTGTAGAGCCATTGAGTCTCCGCCTCCCCCCATGGCCATTGCATCCCTGGAGGGAACTGTGGAATGGCAGAAGCATTTGTCCTCTAGCTAGATTGAAACTATTACATCAGCTGCTGAAATTCCCAGAGGTCCCTGTTGGATGTCAGCAGATGATATAATCATTTCAAGACTGGCTAAAGGGACATAAACACATGCTTTTGTGTTCTCTCTTCACTTTCCTCCAGGCCCAGAATAGTTAGGAAAGATGAGTTCAGTAGCTCCACACTAGGTTCAGCATAGTGTAGTTCAGAATGGAGAACTACCACACCATGATGAGCCATGTAGGATTGCAATCTCTGCGGGGAAAATAAGAGATTGTTTAGACTGGTTCTAAAATTCTCACTAGTTCTATGTTATGTTATCTCATTATAACATTATATTGTTACTTTTTTTTTAGGGTACCCATGTTAGAAACATGCCATCCTTTGATAGGTCAAAGTCAAAATCTGAGGCCAAGTATCTGTGATGTCACAGGGGCGTATTATTGTAGTGCCGTATGGTTGGATAATTAAGATTTCAAAGAAGTGGGTGAAATGGGAAAGCAAAACTGTTTTGGGTCAGCTGACTGAGGAAATGGGTATGAGGTATTACCATATCCTACCACCCCTCCTACGAGGTATGCAACTTTCATAAATTGAGCTTCTTAAAGACTGGAGAACATGGTTGGGGTCACGTTGGCTGGAGAACATGTTTGGGGTCATGAAAGTTCAAATAGAGATTATGTGGAAAACCTGATGCTGATGGGTTTACGCTAATCCCTTCACCCCTTCAGGCTCTTGGCATTTTTGAATACAATGAAAGACAAACTGCCCAGATTGGTTAGCAATCAGAGACTATGCCCTGATCTTATCCTATGGAGATCTTCCTGATACACCATACCTGACTGAACATGAGAGCATCATGAGTCCCATGAATGTTTTGTCACTCTAGAGTTAAGCAATAAGCCCATTCCAGACCCTTTTGTCAGTCCTGTAGGAAAGCCATCACGGCTTTGTCAGTGTACCTCTTCAGGGTGTGAAATAGGGTATAAAACACCTAGCTTTGGTCCCAGTCAATTGTAGTACATAGAGTGTGGTGCCCCAGACTCTCTTTCCTCTATCTGAGACCCTCCACTGTGACCCCTTCTTCAGGATTGGTAACTCTTTCCACCCAAATCTCTTTCTATCCAACCTTTCTTGCCTCATTTTCCAACAGCCTTGTATGATTCTTGAGAGTGTCTGATTTCTCATGTGTTTGTTAATTTGAACAGAATACTTTAATTTTAACTGGAGCCTTCTCTGCAGTTGTATTGGTATGCATAAGTGAAGAGGTCCTGCTGTTACCCTCCTGTCACAGGCCTCCTTTGAGCTATAATTCCCTCAAATTCTAAGGAGACGCTGGCATTGCAGGTGGACCCCCAACATCCTCCATCTCAGGGTAACGGAGGCCAATCTATGTAAATAGGCTCAGAATCTGGGTAAAACCTGGCTAATCTGGTTATATGGCAACCCAGGGCCAGGAAAAAAAAAAGGCTCAAAGCATTTTTGACAGCCAGGCAGTTGCCTAATAATTATTGCAGGTGCCGTCATTCTTGCTAGGGTATGGATCCCTTATCACTTTACCAATAGGACTCAAGATGTGGGAAGTATTTCTAGCCCCTAACCTGTTCATTGGAAAGCTCTATGCCTGCCTTTGAGGAGCTTTTTCCCAGGGTTTGTTGTCAAGGCTTGTTGAAAAAGAAGGCTCACCAAATAGAGATGCTGGGTGTCCTTTCTCTGTCTTGGTCCAAATGGCACATTGGGTCAAAGCAGATGCACACACTGGCCAAGATCCTACGTGGTCCAGAATACCTGATTCCCTTGTCACCACCTCCAAGAGTTATACAGAAAAGGACACATTTGAGACAAATTGGTGGCCATTCATTTTATTTGCTCATGGAGAAACTTCCCATCACTACCCACCATTTTCATAACCTGGTATACTGGAAACATTGGAAAATTGGAAAGATCCATTTTGAACATCTTCAAATAACTCGGTGTGTATGTATCCTATCTCCTAGATATTATGGATTAAAATTCTTTGAAATGTTTTTTAATCTTTTCTGCTTTGTTACTTTTCTTGTTGTTCAGATACTTTGTTACTCTTCTTGATATACCAAATCAACATTTTCACATATATATTAATTGCAGAAAAACTAAACTCACATATGCACACCTAGTTCTGAGTGTTCCCTAGTAAGCATAGCCAGTGGCTGTGCTAGTTTCTGGGTACCATCATTTGAAAAAGTGACTTTCCCAAGCTCTGGAAAACTGTGGACAGGAACCTGATGGCAGTACACTGAATGTTGTGACCCAATGTGCCCACTGAATGTACAGAAAAAAAAGCGAAGTCCTACAAATATCAAAAGCTGTGTAATATTGAAGGCTGTTAAGTTTCTGGTTCAATAGGTGCTTAATTGGAGGAAACAACTGGCATTTGAGGTCTAAATGCAATCACTAGTCCCAACAAGAGTTGTTCTTGTTGAATTGTTAAATCGTAAGTCAACTCTGATGAACCTCTAGTTAGGAGCTTCAGCTAGATTTAAGCTTGAATGTTTACTGACATACAAGAATGATGCTTTGAGGAATAATGAGTAATCTTCCTGTCAAAACTCTCTTTTTGCCTTTATCCATTGGTTGTCTAAAATACACACAGTTCTATTTGATCAACTTCCTTCAATATTTTCCTCCCCACTTCCTGACACCTCCTCTCTTCTGCTGAAATTTAGATAATGACCTCCTTATAAGAATGACATCTTAAATTGCTATGTCAATTTATAGGATGGAATGGTAGAAGTATATTACCACCATTACTTTAAATAAAGAAATGAACAAATAATTATTATAGAATGGAGAAAGCCTTCATGAAATCTCTAGGAAGGGACATAACTGCTGAAGTACAAGGATGACAATTCAGAATTTTATTACAATATTTTATTATGTGTCTCTGTAAGGAAAAAGACCAACAACCATATAAAAGCTTACAAAGATGGTTAACCTCCAACACTTATAAATGTGTTAATGTGACAAAAGAAGCTCATGATTCTGCATCTTTATTGACTTTTACAGAGTGAAGGAAGAAAAGCCCTCAGAAACGGCCTAACAGTACGACTTTTGATGACAGACATTTACAATTGTTGTCAAGCCTTGATGTTTTAATGCAAGTCAATAAATCTGGCTTGCAGATTTAGAAGTGAAAAATACACAACTAGCACCATCACATTAATCTTTTTTCTTTACACTTCCCTAATTTTAGTGGTCTTGACCAGCAATGACAGGAAAGTATAGGAGCACCCTTAAAATGCAATGCAGTTCTGCGACACAATCATATCAGTCTGTTGACGGCAGGGCATTCACTTCTGATGAACTGTACTCTCTGTTCACCACTAACTGGTACAGAAACAAACTATCTGACCAGATGGATCAATTGGCTCCAACATTCGTAACTTTGGCTTTCTTGGTGTGAATCATCAAACATCCCAGTTTCTGTCCATGTTGAGGTAGTTGAAACAGGGAATTCTCTCTAGCTTTACGAACTGCATCAAATCATGGAAGGTAAACTTAGATGCTGGAATCCGTCAGTGCTTGATGGGTGGGCAAGAATTCAACTAAAATTACACAGTTTTGCTGTACTGAGTGTTGAAGTTGTAACGTAGCACCATGGAGATATTGTTTGAAGACAGGGTTTTTGGTGAACGTAAATAGAGCAAAAGACATTTTGTTGTGTTTTGTGTAAGAGCAAAACAAGAAAATGCTAACCTTTTTTTTGTCAATTTATCCCTTTTGATTCCCCCCTTTTCTTTCTCCAGATTTTTGGCAAATAAATAGCTGGGATACAGTTGATTTGACTGGAATAGTTGACAATGTTAAAACAAGAGCAAAGATGGGGTGTGAATTTGTTTGTTGGGGTTCAGAATGAGCATTATTCTTTGTTTATAAGTAGCAAACCGGGCCAACGTCCACACCAAATTCCTGATTGGGAGCGCCAATATCGAAGGGTGCAATATCTATTATAGGCAATCTCATTGTCTTACGTGTTCTGTACTCGAAGACTGTTTTACCCCATTCATCAGTGTGTTTCTGTAAAATGCAAAGAAAAAGTACTTTTCAAAGCAAAGAAAGAAGACAGCAACCATGACAACCCTCATCCATCTCAGATTTAAGACAAGATCACCATCCCAATTATTCTTACATTGCTAGTCCCAACTAGAGTAGGTCCACTGAATCAATTGGATTTGTCTATGTATCAGCTCGCCATTCAACAACTGAGTAAATGGCTCTGCTCCAGCTGGGACTAACCAGTAGGATTCCAGACAGAATTTCAACTGCGTATTTATATATCTAGTACATTTCACATGTCCCCTATTCTCCATCCATAGTCTTGTACAAATGGTCATCTATTGATGTTTTAGTTGCAACAGACTAATGTAGGGACCTCCTGGAAACTGCTTTTTAAAGGACAGTTTTTCAATGAAAAAAATAGGGCAGATATTTTTCTGTGAATGATCTGAGCTTTACTTTTTTATTCCCAAAAGAGCATAGGAGTGCTGAGGTCTGTTGCTATGCTATTACTAATGGTTGCAAGTACTACTCATTCATCCCCATTGTTGGAGTATGAGCAGTTAAGCAGAAAGTAGGGCAGGAGGAAATAGGAGATGGAGGACTGGGAGATGGAGTAGGTGGAAAGAGTTATTTGATGTGACATCTTAGAAGTCTCAGTCTCCTACTTTTGGAGGAGGAAATAACTCAGTTTACTTCTAGGTGAGGAACTTTGCGACAGAAGCACTCCAGAAGATGAAGCACTTGTAACGATTACACACGTAGGAGGGTTCAAACTCCTGCATCCCTCCAACAAGTGCAGTCCTAAAATTTTATTTTGTTGTTCAGATTCTGACTCATGGGTCAAGTTCTGCTAAAGTCTATAAAGGGTACTATAAAGGATTGGATCCAGATTAAGTTAATTCCACTTAAAAATAACCATGGTATTAACTTTCAATATGAATAATTTAGTTTGGATCTAGCCAACTAGCACCATATTACTTTGTTGTTGTGTGACTTGCAGTCATTTCTGATGTATGGCAACCCTAAGACAACCCTATCACAGGGTTTTCTTGGTAAGACTTGCCTTTGCCTTCCAGAGAGACTGAGAGAATGCCAAGGTCACCCAGCGGGTTTCCATGGATGAGTGGGGAATTGAACCCTGATCTTCAGAGTTGTAGCCCAATGCTCCAAACACTAAACCATGCTGGCATACAGTATATTACTTAGGGTTATTTAATCATATAGAAGGGTTGAAAGTTCACAAATAGTAAATTAATAAAAATTCGGGATATTCAGATAATTGGAATTGTTAGAGATATTCATTAACTTACAGTGCAGCCATCTTCCAGAACGGTGTATGTGAATTTGCTGTTTCCTTCTGCTTTGATTTCACTGTCAGTAGAACTCATTAGCTTAAGTGCCCTCTTTACATTCCCGCTAGCCTCATCCATATAGGCGATACTGTTCTTGCAGTAATAGGTGATATTCTGTGAGGCTCGACTAGAAAGAATCCTAAGGAATGCTAGTTGAACATCTGCAACTTCTTCTGGAAGATCTGGATCTCCATAGTTGAACTGTGGATGAAGACAAAAGGGCTCATTGTTGTTTGACACAGATGCTTTCATCCACCCGTTTTTGGCTCATTGTTTGATCTACTAGACCGAACAGTTTATGCAACAATCTAGCATTTGTTGTACGTGCCTTCAAGTCAACTTGAACTTATGTTAACTCTATTATAGGGCTTTGTTGGCAAGATTTATTCTGAGGAAGTTTGCCATTACTTTCCTCTGAGGCAGAGAGAGTGTGACTTGTACAAGGTCACGCAATGGATTTCCATGGCTGAATGAGAACCTGAGCCATCATCTCCTGGAGTCCTAGTCCAGCATTCAAATGACTATGCCATCCTGGCTCAAACTTAGCTTCAATGGCAAGTAATTGAAGTCCAGACTTTCTCAGGACTATCTCCATGACATTTTGCTCCTTCAGGTGAAGGACAAGATGGTTGTCCTCCATGTTCTACCAATTCCACATAGTAAAAAACCAACAAGACAGTTAAATCTCAGTTTAGCACTAGGAATGGAATATTGCCTTTCATCACACTTGAGGCAGTGGGCTACTTTAGGGGCCCAGGAGAGGTTGCACAGCACGCACAGGTGTGTTCTTCAGGGACAGGAACAGACAGGTTGTTTTGAGAGAAACATTTGGGAATCTGGCATTACTGCCTCTGAGGTGATTGCTTGTCTCCCTTTGCTCAGTGATGGGGCTAGTCCCTCACTCTAGTGAAGAACTCATATTCTTTTAAATGATATATTTCTTACCTGGAAGCCTCCATTCATTGACTCTCCAAACCAAACGTGTTTCTTTTCAGGTCCTGGGCTTGTCCACCAGCTCTTCTTTGGAATAGTTCTAGGACTGGCATTGATACATGTCTCCCCAGTCTCCATATTGCAGAATACTTTAATGGCATCCAATTTGCAACCTTGGTTAGGATCAATCCAATACTCTCCTACAGTGACACAGCAAAGTAAGTAAATAAATAAGTAAATATCTAACAAAGAAATAGCAATTGTACCTATTGCTGCTGATTGGCATCTTGGAAATAAAACAATTATAATAATAGTTCCTCTGCCATTGAGTTCTATGTGCTCAAAACAATGCCTACTGAACGTTATTCTTTACACTTTCTTCAAAGTATAATTTAATTGTATGATACCCAGCCTCCCTGCTATAGACTCAGGTGTACAGAACACTTTGCTTTTGTGAGTAACCTAAAGAGATCACTTTGCAGCAAAAGTTTATAACAAAATAGACAAATTGAAGGAATTCATCACAATCACTCACATTCAATCTCTATAGATATGTACAGTATAAACACTTTGAGTGGGGAAGCACATAAATTCCTCAGTACTATCAATCAATTAAGAAGTTAACCAGATGAAAAATGTGTTGGGTTTCCATTTTAATGATACTTGTTATGTGCTCTCAAGATGACCCCAACTTACGGTGACCCTAAACTAGGGTTTTATTGACAAGATCTATTGAGAAGAAGTTTGCCATTGTCTTACTCTTATACTGAGAAAGCGGAGCTTGACCAAGGTCACCCACTGAGCTTTCAAGATTGAGCAGGGAGTTAAACCCTGGTCTTCTAGAATCCTAGTCCAACATTCAAATTACTATACCAGCTCGTTATAATGCTAGTTCACCTACTTTGTATTCTCCAGAGGACTTGGAACCATTTGTTAGCTATCACTGGCAGTGAAATATGTGGTGAACATCACATATGATGTAACTACAATTACGGAGAGGAGAAAGGGATGTGAAGCCGTAGCAGAGCTGTAACTCCTCTAGTGAAAGGATCTTCCTTTGAGCTCTATATTTCTTGAGGATCCTTTCTTTTACTGCAATCTACATTAGAATAGAACGGAACATACCACTCTTAAGGTCAGGATGACAGAACTTGAGATCTCTGCAGTTACGGGCTGGATTCTTTCGTGAGCCGTCTGGGCTGATGATGTTTTCAATCTGGCTGTTGATCGATTTTAGTGAAGTTAAAACATCACTCATGGTAACTCTGTCCTCAGATGGCTGATCTCTGTAGTAGCTTGGTCCTTTTTCACCACTTGGGCCCACGATACCAGCACCATCACCACAACATGGGCCAGGAGGTCCGGGTTGGCCAGGTGGCCCTGGAGGACCACTATGACCTGGTGGACCCTATAAAATAAATAGCAAAGGAATCTCCTGAACAATTCAAAATCCAGAATTTAAATGTCAATAGTACATTTAGCCTTCTCCTACAAAACCAGACACCAGTTATCTTCACAGGGGCATCATCATCATTGCCTGATTCTGGATAAAGTTATTTAGATAAAAAAATATTTTACGTATCTTGTACATCAGACTGTGTGTGTACAAAATTTGTTCAGCGTCCCCCAGTGGAAATGGCAGATAGGATATTAATAGCATCCTACTTCACAAATAGGATGAAAAAGAGGAACATCCTACTGTCTGACTTGATCCTGAGGAATAAGATGAATTATGACTCTGGAGCACTGAATAACAGAACACTGAGGTCAACTGGATGAGTTGCCTTTGCTTTTGTTTCAGTGGTGGTATGTTTTCATGTTGGGTATATTTGTTGGCATGTACTAAAATTTCACCAATTGCAAATGATTGCTGGCTTGCTCAAATAAGATTTTGTTTGGCTTGATTTACTTGTGTCCTAACTGGCCTTGTGTGCAAGTGTGTCCAGCTGTATCAGTAGTAGGTAGGTAGCTGCCCATCTGGTGCAACTTTTTTCCTGCACTCAAGATTGGGCACTTTATCCTGCTCCTCTGCCTCTGTTTTACAGAGCTGACAGGGCAAAGAAAAGTTTTGGCCACCATTCAGCATAGTGTGAGATATGTATGCTAAATGCTCTGATTGATTTATCTCCTTGTTAGATCTTGGTTCTCCCATTGCCCTGGATTTGTCTTCTTTTGCATTAAATTCCCTTACTGTAGCACTGGTGCATGGAGCACCCCTTTCAAGGGTGGGACAAAAGGATGAAACATTTCTTGGTGTCCAAAAAACCCAAACATACCCCCAAACCCACATAAGATGTTGATTCCCTTACCGCAGTTCCAGTTTCTCCTCGACCTCCACGAGGGCCTGGTGGACCAATGGGACCTGGGTAACCACTTGTACCATCTTTTCCAGGTGGACCACTTGGTCCAGGAGGACCCTAAACAGCACAAGAAATCAGCCATTATCTGTACTGTTGTGAAGAAATGATATGAAATAACATTGGTCTGAAATCCATGAATTTTCCTTTGCATGCCTAGCTGTTACTTGAATTGACTTTCAGTTGAGATTAAATAATAGGGGAGCAATGGGGAAATTACTTACTCTAGCACCGGCTGGTCCTGGGCTTCCATTTGGACCTGGGGCACCCAGTGCACCCTGTTAAAACAAGAATAATATAAGAAAGGTAGTCAAATCCAGATGCAGCCCTGCTCCCTTGCAACTCACAATCTGCTGTACTTATTTTGAGATCAGGTAATGACTACTCACGTATATGGCTTTTTAAAAGATAAATCCACATAGGTTCTCTATATAGTGCTAAAGGTGCTAAAATAGTGCTAAAATTGGATGAGTGTGTCACATAGGATCTTTATTGCTAACTTGTAAATGGTTTTATGCTGTTTTAGCTCATGAGTGTTTTACATAACAGCTAATTAAAATTTTTTTTAAATATATGTTTGTACTATATAAATATATGTTTTTTAGTTGTTATCTTGTCTTAAACTTATTGTAAGCCATCTTTGGTCCTTGGTTGGGAGAAAGGTGGGAGAGAAATAAAAGAGAGAGTGAGGGAGGGAGGGAAGGAAGGAATGAAAGAAGGAGATAGCTTGTATCAGTAATGGACAACTGAGATAGGTCTGGAGGCCAATGTTCTGCCACATCCTCTATATACATATTTGAGGGGGGTACTCATTGCCAAAATTGCTCCAGACATCAACAAAAAGGGATACAAGTCCACTGCTAGTTTTAGATGGGAAAACTGCATGTTTTTATATGCAAGGCCCCCTTGCAACCTATTTAAAAGCTGAGTTGCTAGTCCTGGAAATTTCTTGGAGAGAAAATTCATTCTGATTGCTTGCTGGTGGGGGTGGGGGTGGTCAGAAAAGGGGCTTGGGACTTGGGAGGATTTTAGGGTCACAAACACAGATTTGGAGCTTGATGCTATGAGCTCTGCAAGAATTGGAAAACCTTGCATCCTTGATCTGCTTTAGGCACTCTCAACTTCCAATGAACCATCCTCTTAAAAAAAAAAAAGGAAAAACTGCAGTGCACCAGTTGACTTAATCATTATTGCAGCCCACCACTAATCTTTAGACCAATCCCTCCAAATGGCAGTCAAAGCTAGGGTACAGACAGAAGAGCTTTACAGTCAGAGCATACTGGTACCTCAAATGCAACAGAACAGAAGGGGAAATGGGCAATTGCCCATCCTGTTTAGCTGGCAACATACAAAAACAATCTCAATCAATTGGTTCAATAAATATGACCCAAATTATTCAACCCATTTTTCTGTGACTTTATTTCCTACTCCAATGCCAAATTAATAGCCGGGAATCAGGATGCCTGGCCATAAAAAGGTCTATTTTGATCTCCAAAACTATGCAACTGTGTATAGACTTTAAGATGAAAATCGGGTATGGAGGGGATCAAACACAGCTATTTTACACAGGAATTTGTTGTGTTCTTTTGCTAAACATGTCAGCATTAGTGATTATGCTTGCCCTGCGGATCATGTAAAGAATCCAGCCATTTTGTTTCCATTCCAAAAGAGTTCTCAGAACCTACCGCTGGACCCGGGGGTCCTGGGTTACCAGGAAATCCTCGATGACCCTTTATTCCATTGAGACCACGTTCACCAGCTTCACCTTTATCACCACGTGGACCAGCAGGACCCTTTAAAAATATATTGATGAAGAGTCATTTAAAAAGGGACTTAAGGTTAAAGAGAACAAGCAATATACAAAAATTTGAAATTTGGGAATGAAGACTTACAGGAGCACCCCGTGAGCCGGCAGGACCTGCAGGGCCAACTGGACCAGCGGGTCCCTATAGGAAAACAGGAATGGAGATGCATAAGGATTCCATCTATGTCCAGCATGAACATTCCAGGTATAAACTAGGCATTTTGTCATCTCTCAGCCCATAGCATTATGCTCCTAAATATGCCACTGCACATCATCTACTAGTGTTGCTTCAGAGATAAACCTTGGCTTTGCACAAGAATGTTCACTTCGACCAGTTGAGTGTTTCCTCACTGGATTTGATTTTGAATGGTTTGTTATCAACGGCCATGATCTTTCTGATTGTGTAAAACTTCGGATTTCAGTTATTCAGTTGTTTTTTTAAAATTATTAATAAAGTTTGTAATATCAAATTTATTGCTGTCCCACTGTGCTCAGTATTTCAGATCAAATCTCATTCAAAATGAACAAACATATTTTGAAGGCTTTGAAAATCCCAGATTATAGATAATTCATTGACTGGATTTCCCACCTTGTTCGTGATGACTTTGCAGTTGTTAGATACTGGGATCCATGGGTATTTGCTTATCTAAAATTACCCATAGTCATTGACTGGAGCCTTTTAAGGTTATCTTTCTTTCTGTGGTATTACTCTTAGGCCATTTCTGCACTACACTCATAGCGCAATGATTCCACTTTCAACATCCTATGGAATCCTGGGGTTTGCAGTTTAGGCAGGGGCCACCCGCCCCCCCCCAAACTGCAAATCCAGGGATTCCATAGGATGTTGAAAGTGGAATCATAGCGCTATAACAGTCTAGTGTGGAAATGGCCTTAGAGTTCCCCTTTCACTTTGTAAGAAGCTGCAATATTATCAAATAATCTATACCTTCTTGTCAATATTCTGCTAGTTTTATGTTGCAGAGAGAGAAAAAATTTCACAGCAACATACTGGGCTGCTTCAATACTGTTTTCATACTTACTGGATGTCCTCTGTCACCTGGTTTTCCAGAAGCACCAGCAGGACCAGGAGGACCAAGATGGCCTGGAGCACCCGGTAAACCAGGAGAACCATTTTCACCCCGATCACCCTGGGGAGAAAAAAATAATCACTGCCAGCATCAGCACTCCATGTATTTAATAAATGACTCATCACTTCAATACAGGTAAACTCTAAAATTGATTATAGTCTAGCAATAGTGACCACAATCATCATTGGCTTTTCAAATGGCATGAAAGAATGTATCAATTAGGTAACTTCTAACCTTTGGACCTGGAGATCCATCACGACCTGGCAAACCATCTGATCCAGGGTTACCCTAAAAAAATACAAAGCAGTGTATTTAAATATAGGCATGGAAATCAAAGCAATGGGAGAAAGGGAACAATAAGCTAAGAGCCCTAGTGGTGCAGTGGTTAAATGCTGGTACTGCAGCCACAAGGTTGTGAGTTCGATCTTGCCGGGCTCCAGGTTGACTCAGCCTTCCATCCTTTCGCAGGTCAGTAGAATGAGTACCTAGCTTGTTGGGGGCAATTAGCTAACACATTGTAAACCATGTAGAGAGCACTTAGCTGATAAGCAGTATAGAAATACACATGCTATTGCTATTGCTAACCTAACAATCAAATAAGTTGGTTTTGGAGTAGGATTTCTACTGAGAATGTAATAATTAAGGATTTCATTCTTGAAATTATCATTGTTCTAAAGGTTTATCAATGACAACCCACACATCAAGGGATGGTTCACTCATGTACATTCATCAAGCTAAATCCAGGATTCAGTGATGATTTTCATGTGTGAAGAATCCATCACAGATATAAGGCAACTTTCATATTATCTAAGATACAGTGCTTTTCAATGGACAGAATTTCCACATTCAGCTGTGAATCTAGGTTATATGGTAATCATATGTAGAAGAACTGAGTTATGTACATAAATCGGTAAGAGCGATGGGTAAGGATCAGAAGGAAGAGGTTCCCCCTCCAGACTGTACAAAGGCCATTTCTCCAGGATGCTGATGCATCAGCCCAAGGAGTGGAATTGAGCTGAGCAGATGCCAGATCCAGAGCTAGGAAAATGACCTTCTTTAAACTCTGGCCAAACCATCTTCTCTAGCTTTCCCATTGCCTGTGGCAGACACAAATCCTCATCCCGCTAACCAACAGAAAGGGACTCATGGTCAAGATCCTATATACGTGTATATAAAATATACAAGCTCATGTCCTCCCACCATCCGGCAGCCTTCACAACCCAGGAGGGCTCCCTGCTGATGTTGCTTAGCGATGGGGAAGGGAGGGGTCAACTGATTCAGACCACAGAGGAGCAGTGGTCTCAGTAAAATTGTGGGGAGGAAATGAGGGTACATTCCTAAATGGGCCCACCCATCTTTTCTGTCCAGTTGGTGCTCAGAGCAGTCAGTCTTCAAGGTTGGAATCATCTTGCCATCTTCCCTTCCCTCTGGTGAGAACGGGCAACATCAGCCCCTCCTGGGCCTGACAGTTACTGGATAGGGGGAGATTTTTGGATGGAGCACAAGGGCAAGAGAATAGTCCTGTGTCCCATCCAAAAGGGCAGTTTTGTGTGTAAACTGCACTTACCCAGCTTTAAGTTACTAATTGGATGCCAGCCCAGGGTCAAAAAATCATATGATGTATTCTTTCTGTGTGTAACTCACTGTTCAGCTTCAGGATATTTTTACGCCATCTTACAGTGTTGGACAGGATATCTGAGTGAGATCCATTTTTGAAAATCTCATTTTCAGTTGATCACCATTGTGTAATCCTCCAAAGTATTTGTTTCTAGGCTTCAACCACTACTAGGAGAATATTTACTTACATCTCTGCCTGGTTCTCCAGGTGCTCCACTAATGCCAGGAGGACCCTGTGCGCCGGGAGCTCCGCGTTCTCCTGGGCTGCCGTTGGATCCTGGTTTGCCATCTTCACCCTGCGTTCGCAGAAAAAGGACTGATGACGTGCTGGCATTTCTGGATCATGATAAATTGGTCATTCAAAAGTTAAAAGAAAATACACTTAACTACCTGGTGGATGGCCACAAACATGTGATATTAAAATAATATTTCATATCTATTAGTGGTACTTGATTAAGAAGGAAGGTTTGAAAAACCTCCCTGTAAGTATATACATATTTTTTTACACCAAGAAAACAAGTACTAAGATGACTCCACAAGTCATGAACTGAAATCTGATTAGACTGCTGAAATTTTACAGGCCTATCTATTCCCACCTGTCAAGGCAATATAATTTACAATATAAATCATATAATTTACAATATAATTCATATATAATATAATTCAAACTCACATAATTTACAATATAAACTCAAGCAGTATAATTCTGGATTTATACTTAAGCATGATTTCCACATACAGGCCTACTTTTTTTGTCAAGACAAATATGTGTGTTAGATTAAGTGATAAAAGGCATCAAAGAAAGTTGAGAGAAAATGCATTTGAAATGGCAGCATCTTCCTGGGCATAGCAAAAAGGTAGCTGGTAAAGTCCATTGACTTTTGCCATGCCTGTACCATGTGGATCCAGTCTGTCTCTAAGTGACTAAGTTTTAGCTAAAGAGGACAGAGAATTGAGGAGTGGGGGACTTTAGACTGATGTGAAGCCCAGGAAATTTCTGTATAGGTGTTATGGAATGGTAGAAGAGACATATAGATATCTATTAAAATTTTGAAAGAAATCCTATGAAATTAAAGTGTTCTGAGACAGTTTTCATTTCCATGGAGATAGAAGACTTTTTGAAATGTTCCTTTTACATATTCGAAAGAAATAGAAATGACTCCTCCTGCCCCACTTCCAGTATTAACACCCCTGCTTCTTTTACATACAGACAGCAGTTTAAGCCAAAATTTCAACCCCCCACCCCAGCTTTTACTTCAGCCCTTGTTCTATCAAATACTTCGTATGATTTAAAGAATGAAATAAATCCTCACCCTTGGACCAGCTAGACCAGCAGGGCCTGGTAGACCTCTCATGCCAGGCAATCCTACAATACCACGCTGTCCTGGAGGGCCCAAAATTCCCGCAGGACCTGGTGACCCCTATGGAAGACAGAACAGTCAGGGACAAGGAGTGTTTAGCCAGAGTTAGAAAGCAGGTTCAAATGCAAGTACGATCTATGCTTACTGAGATTGAGGTACTTGGAAAACTAACCCTGGTTTCTATTGCAGAGCACACTCAGCTGAGCTGATGAAAATGTCCTCAGGGAATTTCATGGCACAAAGGAGACTTTCTGCTGTATTCTGAGGTTATTTCAGGACATGCCCTTCTCATGCTTTAAAAAATTGTTAGGGATATTAAGGCCAGATAAAGATTCAGGGTAGTACTGGATGTCTCTTTAGAGACTTTATCTGATCCTAACAGCCATAACCAGGGCCGCATTAAAATTTTCATAGGCCCTAGGCACGATTGTATTTGACTTGTCATCTTGCCTCAATGTACCACTAGGGATGCTTTTGTGCGCTCTAAAATCCTGTTTTTGTTGGCTCTAAAATTTTCATAGGCCCTAGGCACCATGCCTAAAGTGCTTAATGGATAAAGCGGCCTGGCTGTAACAATTCGTGTGGTAAAAAACCAAGATATGGCCAAAAAGAAAAGCCTTCTTGCAGGGAACAAAATGCTGAAGCTGGAAAAGATTCATGCTGTCAGGAAAAGAGGGATTTTTATATGTAATGCCAAATCACAGTTTGGTGCTATGTAGAAGAACCTGGCAAGACCACTGAAGCTTGTACAATCCCTGTTCCCCTGAATTTGGTGAATCCTTCCCACTTTCCTGGTTTGAAGCCAACCACAGTTCACTATTTCACCTGAACTACCAAACTGCGGTTTGAGCATACCTTGTAAACCAGATCCTGGATCATCATTTTGCAAATAAAATTAAGCTTTTTTTCCTTATCACCTGAAAGCAAGCGTCTCAAATAAATCTAATTTTGGCAACTTTTCCTATGCTTACTGTGTAACTTCTGTAACATGAAATATGTTGCAGTTCTTCAAAAGAAGCTACAGAAGATGATCTTAATTTATTACCTATGCATATAGATAACATTCAGTCAAGTCTTTCCAACAGTCAATGTATTGAAATACCAGAACTAAGGTTGAAATATCAGAAGTAAGAATCACAAGAACACTGTAATCATCACTGAATGTTAATTCCTATTTTTTGTTTCTGACTTTCAAAAAATGTACTTACTGGTTCTCCTCTTGCACCTGATGGACCTTTTTCACCTGGAGTACCAGGTTCACCTTTTGGACCTGCAGAACCTGGGCTACCAGGGGGTCCAGTAGCACCAGATGGACCAGGAGGTCCATCTTTGCCAGGAGGGCCTGCATTGCCGGGTTGTCCAGGGTTACCCTATAAATCAAGATTGAAAAATGAGGCTTGAAATACTGTCTTTGACCATTCTAGTAGAATCACAAAAGAATGGAGGATTTACAATAATTTACAGTGCATAAACTCTAGTATGTAAATAACTGTACATACAAATACACTAGAAAGTAATTTGTAAAAAAAATGTTCTTCATGATAAATAAACAGGGAAAAGATACAAGTAAATATGGTTTGCAAGCCTGGATATACAGTCTGGTTTCTAAAATCTGTCCTTCTATCAGGGATGCTGTAATTGAACTATGCGTTACATCCCCTGCATTGAGCAGGGGATCATGGACTAGACTGATGGTTGGTGAGCCAGAGTAGCAATGTCATTAGCGTGAGGGACCAGGGCTTCTGAATCATGAAACTGACTAGGCGAGCTTGGGCCATTCACTATATCTCAGCCCCACCTGTTCCACAGTAGGAGATTAGGCACACCTCCACGAGCTCACTGAAGTGACTGCAGGATTTAATTAATTAACTAATTAATTAACCTTCTTTACCTTCCACTTTTTCCATCACTGTCAACAACACACTTATCCATTTGGTGAAGGAAGCTCTCAGTCTTGGATGCATTTTTGACTCCTCTTTGTCTTTTGCTTCCTATATCGAGACTATTGCTAGGTCATGTCACTTCTTTCTTTATAACATCTCTAAAATCCGACCCTTCTTTTCTCCCTCTTCTGCCAAGACTTTAATCCACGCTTTTGTTATTTCTCGTCTCGATTACTGTAACCTTTTACTCACTGGTCTTCCTCGATCTCATCATTCCCCTCTGATCTCTGTTTTTCATTCTGCTGCTAAAATCATTTTCTTAGC
Organism: Cyclura pinguis; assembly: GCA_030412105.1. Classification (NCBI taxonomy): domain Eukaryota; kingdom Metazoa; phylum Chordata; class Lepidosauria; order Squamata; family Iguanidae; genus Cyclura; species Cyclura pinguis. The sequence continues at coordinate 211,042,687 of CM059599.1, forward strand.
CCACCATTTCGATCACATTACCCCTCTCCTGATTTCCCTTCATTGGTTACCTATCCCTTGTAGGATCCTTTATAAGCTTTTGGTTTTGACTTTTAAGGTCTTACATAATTTAGCTCCTCCTTATCTTGCTGCTCTTATCTCTCCTTACCAGCCAGCTGGAAACTTACGCTCCATAAATACTTGCCTTCTTACCCAGCCTAGAGTCTCCTCCTCTTTAGCTCAGATACGCCCTTTTTTTCTCGCTGCCCCTTATGCGTGGAATCGCCTTCTGGTGAACTTGCAAACTGCCCCTTCTCTTACTGTTTTTAAATCTAAACTGAAAACTTTCTTGTTTTCTGAAATCTTTGGAACGTTGGGCTAGTTTTATTGCTATTTAGATATTGTATTTTATTGGCATTATAGTAACGTTTATTGCCCTTATAGTAATGTTATGTTGTACTGGTTATAATTCCATATACCCTGGATCCTTTTTGTTGTATATATTCATGTTATTATGTATTTATTTAGGGCAACTGTTGTATTTTAAATTTGTAAAGTGCCATGTACATGGATGGTGCTACATAAATAAAGGATAATAATAATAATAATAATAAGATGATGATGATGATGATGATGATGATGATGATGATGATGATGATGATAAATAAAAAATTATAAATTTGTATTCCACCTTTTTCCCAGAGTGGGACTCAAGGCTGCTCCCAAAGAGATTCAGTTAAAAAACTTTAACAATAAAAATTTAAAAACAATTAAATATCACCACATTAAACAGCATAAAATTTAAAGAACACACAAAGTTTAAAAAATAAATAGAACACACATCTCAGTAAAAATATTTCCTGCTTGCACATTAAAAGCCTGTTTAAACAAATAGGTCTTTGCCTGCTGGCAAAAGGAAAGCAGGGAGGGGTCCAGCCTAGCTTCCCATGGAAGGGATTTCAGAGGGTGGGAGTAGCCACTGAGAAGGCTCTCTCTCATGTCCTCACCAAGGGAGATAACAGTCTTTCAGACCTAAGTTGTACAGGGCTTTATAGGTCATGACCAGCTTTTGAACTGTGCCAGGAAATAAACCAATAGTTTGTGAAGTTGTTTTAACAGGCTGTCTATAACTGGCCCTGTTCAGCATTCTGCCCACAGTATTTTGGGCCCACTGAAACTTTCTGAATAGTTTCTAATGGCAGTCCTACATAAAGTGCATTATAAGCCCAAAAAGGATGTAATCAAGGCATCTGTCACTGTAGCTAGATCTCAAGGAAAGGGTGCAGCTGGCACACTAATTTTAGCTGTGCAAATGCACTCCTGGCCACTGCATAAATCCATGAAATAAATAAATAAAATATGATCTTCAAAATCCCTTTCAACTGTAGGATGTCTCCAGCATAATGTACATTGATAACATTTAATATATGTTTCTAGATAACCATAACAGGGCTCTAATAGTTACTGTTCTGTAAAGGACTTCCTATGATTTGTAAATTAAGCAGTTTGTGAATGCTGCCGTCAGACGTAATGCCTTTTTTTTTTTTTTGAGGGGGTAAGGGTTAGGAATAAGCATAATCTAGAAATACACATTTTCTCCTTATATGCCTGGTGTCCTAAACAGGACTTAAGTTAAAATGATAGATCTGCAGTAATTTGCAGTAATTAGGTTGGCATTTCTTCAGTGAAAACATGTTTAATAGTTTATGGAAATGAATCAGTTGATTAAGAATTGAAGAGACATGACTGAAATCTCTGCATATATGCACCAGTGTACTTATGGAGCTTCAGTGCAAAAGAGTTTTTTCCATTTATTTCAGTGGTATGGACTGCTAGAGTTCTGGATCAGTGCACAGGAACTTGAAAAACACAGAAACACCAGAAGGATTTAAAACAGAACAAAACAAAAACCCACTACTGAGTCTTACATTGCTACCAGGAGGACCAGGTAAGCCACGGGCACCAGGAAAGCCGGCCTGACCCTGAAAACAAATGAGCAATATTAATGTCAACAGGATGCTATTAAACAATATATGGAAAAGGAAAAAGAAAATAACCCAAAAGTATACTATCTGTATTCAAATTTACCACATGAGTTTGACAAATTATCACATCTTCTGCATGACATTTAACTCAAATGTTTGACATGACGTCAGCATAACGCTAAACGTATTACCCAGAGATAACTTCAAAATGGCCAGTAACATAATGAAGAGTTTTGAGAAATGTTAAAGATGCAAGGATTTATAGCGGCAGACTCTTTCACGGGCTAGAATCTACTTCATCAGATGCATGAAGTACTACGTTTATTTGGGAGATATATATTCAGAGATAAATTCTACAGGCATCTTTTACAGGTATATCCAAAATAGCCAACCATACAGCACTTTGTCAAAGAGAGTTTTCAGAATTCAAATACCAGGTAGAGTGGAGTAGGCCTTACAACCCCCCCCCAAACTCCTCTGTTTTATTCATGTTCTGTGTTAAGAGAAATTTGGTGTGATGTTTCCAGATGCCAGAGCAGTTTAGCAGGGCTGGCCCTACCATCAGACCCTTTCCGCAGCTTACCTGCTTCTAGCATGGTCGCACGGGGATCACACGAGCAGCCTCTTCCGTGAGGCACTCGCGTCCCTGCTGTTCCTGCTCTGCAGCAGCTGCCTGCTACCCGGTGAGCAGCGTTAGGGCTCTGCCTCTTCCTTCCACAGCGCAGCCAGGTATTTTCCCAGGCTGCTCTGGGGGAGGAAGCACAAGGGCCACAGCTCCAGAGCTCTGCACAGACAGTAAGTGCATGTGGGGCCCCGGAGCTTTCATTTTCAACCAAAAGCCAAAAATGATATATTGTGCGATCGGCACCTGCTGGCCCCGGCAGTGTCGTGTGATGGTGAGGACATCATGTGGACCGGTCCTCGCAATCGTGTGACGCTCCAGGGGCCCTTTCTCTTGACAAATACCATGTGAAAAGGGCCTTAGGTAGAGTGAGTTGGTGGTCCCAGGCAGCAAAATGTTACCTATTTTATAATTATTGTATTTTTATTCCTAGGAAAAGAATTTTGTTTGGTTTTGTGGCATGAAATGTCAGAATCATATAGTCAGCTCAATTATTTTGCATGTGGAGCTGTGAGGTGGGGAAATGCTACTTTCTCTTTTGTCTCTAGAAACAACTTGTCTTGGGCCAGTCCTAGTTGAGAGATCATAGAGGTTGGCGTTGGAGTTAGAGCATGCAATATTTTTGCTTATTGGCCATGGTAAGATTGAAAAAGTAATACTCACTGGGGGACCTGGAGAACCACGGTCTCCTTTTCCTCCTTGTGGACCAGCAGGACCCTAAACAGAATGAAGGAACAAGGCATTCATAACAATACAACAATAACATTTACTTTTTACCCCCCTCTCTGTGGATCAAGGCAAGAAACAACAACAGATTAAACATATAACATCAATTAAAAGAGCATATAAAACCAATACATACTAAAAATCAATCAACCAATCCTTTAAAATTCATAATTTAAAAATAATCTGGATAGACCTGTATTAAAATGCAAAACAGTAAAAGGAGACCTATGGGATCAGAATATTGATTTTTTTTTTGTTTAGATTAAAAAGGATAAAAGGAAAATGGTGTGCCGGAATGATTTGGCTGGATTTAGGTGTTTATAACTGCAGTGGTGGAAGTGGACTTCCCCATTGTCTACCCTCTGGAAGCCCTACCAGCCCTACAGAAAATGCGACACGGAGAAGGGGTTGCGGTGGTCTGCTGATTAGCATGATCTGTGATGCAGGGGGGAGACACCCCCCAGAACTGGATTGAGGCACCCTCCATGAGCAGTGCCCTTCTGGCTGCGGAAGACAGGTCCTGGATCCAACCCAACGCATGATAATATAGAAAGTAATGAATACTTACTGGTGCACCAGGGCCTCCTGCTGGGCCAGCAGCCCCTGGGGGTCCAGGTTCTCCTCTTTCACCTGCAGGGCCTTTATCTCCTTTTCCACCAGGTTCTCCATTTTGGCCCTGTATGCAAATAAATTTTCAGGAGTGTGAAACCTGAACTTCCTGAATGAGACCTAAGAATCCTATTTTAGTTAGTTTTGTCAAAGACAAAAAAAACAAATTATGCCTAAAGGAATTTGAAGCCTAAATCCAAGTCACTATAGTGCCTGTTTCATACTACAGAGTGAGACAATGGGCATTGCTTATCGAAAAGCAGAGCGTGTAGCACTAATTCAGAGCTTTCCAAACTTTTCATGTTGGCGGCACACTTTTAGACGTGCATCATTTCGCGACACAGTAATTCAGTAAGTGGAGGCAGCCTCTTCACCCAAACCTGGTCTGCCACCCCCACCCTCACCGGGGTCTTCCTCGACTTGTGGCAGAGGGTCTTCCTTGGCCCGGAGTAGCTGCAGCGGCAGTGGAGAGGCAGCCCCTCCACCTGTTACATTTGCATGACAAACCTACACATGCAGCCAACATATACTCGTGCTGCGGCACACAGTTTGGCAAGCTCTGCACTAATTCATTATTATCTTCTCAGCATCAGTCATCAGAGTCAGTTTTTGTCCACCTCTCTTTCTTTTCTACTCTGCCCCTCACTCAAACATTTATTGTTAAAAAGTCACAGGGCCCAGTCATGCCACACATATATAGCACTGTATTATACTTAACTACCACATCAATATCACATGGAATCCTTGGGCTTGTAATTGGGAATTATAGAATTAGGAATTGAATTGAGAATTCTAAATGCCTCTCCCTAACCTACCAATACAAGAATTCCGTGGGACGTTGCCACAGCAGTTAAAGTGGAATGTAGCACTATGATTGTGAAGTCTGAATGGGCTCACAGAAAAATCGTAGTGAAATTAGGACAGTTCTGCCTAAATACTTACTGCTTCGACCAACCAAAGACTGACAGTTATTGTGAATGGAGCGCTCTCAAATTATGTATTGACTAAACACCTCATAATGGGGATTATTTCAGTTTACAGGTCACAACGGTTTTATCACTGTGAAACTGCTGCTAGTAATCTGGGGCCCTTTTCCATTACATAATTACAGCAGTATGGTTCCATTTTAACTACCATGACAACATCTAATCCTAGAACCAGCAGTTGAGGGAAAAGTTTTTAGAATCCTCAGCCAAGGAGCTCCTTTGGTGTTACAAACTACAAAGCCCAGGATGCTGCCATAGCAGTTAAAGTGAAATCAAAGTACTATGACTGTGGAATGTAGAAGGGCCTCTGTAATTCTGGAATAAGAAGCAGAATTTGTGAATGACTGATAGATGTGGCCTGCAGCAAAAGGTTTTAGTTTTTCCTCTTCCTAGCATGCCTTCTGGTTTCCAAAAACAAAGGCAATTGCTTAAGAGGAGAGCATTCCATTTGCTCAGCCTCTGTTTCCCTTTTCCCAATGTTATTCTACATTCCATGAGAAGCTAGCAGGCTCAGTTTTTTTTTCCTGAGAAGGGCCAACATTTGTTTGTTTAAGTAAAAAAGCCCTTGGGATTCTATCAAGCATGAGTCTCTCTTGTTTCTCAGTGGTGCCATTTTGCTTATCATCGGCCCTTTCTGCAACTCACCTATTTTTGGTGCTGGGGTGTGGTGCTCATGCAAGCAGCCTCCGGAGAGAGGCTCTCGCATCCGGGGTCCTTCGGCTCCACACGAGCTTCCTGCTTGCACGAGAGCCCCACCTCTTCCTTTTGCAGTGCAGCCTGCGACCTTCCCAGGCTGCACTGGACAGGAAGTGCGACCAGTCTGGCTCCCGAGGCTCTGCACGCAAGGTAAGTGTGCGCGGGGCCTTGGAGCGATGCGCAACCACTCACCATTTTCAGCTTAAAGCCTAAAATGAAAAAATGCCTGGGTGGTCCCTGTCAGGCCCTGGAGTGTTGCGCAAATGTGAGTGCATCATGTGGACCGCTCCTCACATGTGCGCGATGCTCGAGGGGCCCTTTCGCATCGAAAAGGCCATGTGAAAAGGGCCAATCCTGTCAAACCCAGTACTAAGTGTGCTATTGGAAGGAGTTGGTATTCTGTGAATCTGTAGCCTCTGTCTCTCTATGAACAGTTGAGAATGGAGCAGAGAAAGAAAACGGAGAAACTGCAATGTGACAACTGTGGAAGATTTTCTTCTCACTCCCTGTGAAACATCTTTAGGAAGAATGGACTTGAATAGCAGGACTGCTGTATAATGAAGTGTTCAGAGACAAAAACCCTTTGCGAATATGGGGTAAATGTTATGTTCTGAATATATTTGTGAAGTACAGAGTCAACATCTAAACAAATCAGGAAGAATCAATATGCTGAAAAGACCCAACCTGCCCAGTCCCCATACTCACAGGTGCTCCAGGGAAGCCAGCAGGACCTGGGGGTCCTGGTTCACCTCGCTCGCCCTGCAGATTACAAAGAAGGATGAGAATAAGCATCAACAATCCTCCAAGATTAAAAGTAGCTCCCTTACCCTGAGGGTCTTCTGGTACTTTAAAGGGTAATATGTTTTATTTGGCATAAGCTTTGTGGACTGCCACATTATTGCCCACGAAAACAAATGCCAAATAAAACTTGTTATTTCTTAAGGAGTCAAATGAGCCTCTCTGCTTTTTGATAGAGATCTGTATCTGAATCTTCAATAAGAGAAAATAGTGGTTAAAAGTTGAGTTAATTCATCTTTAAATTTACTCAAGTGCCAAATAAAAGGGAAAAAGAATATGATGCTCACTAATAGCTGTTTTCGAAATATGTGTACACATACTAAAGTGTTCATATTTACACTGAGATAATGCATTTAGCATAACTAAAGATATTAGTTTATTTTAAAGTATAATTAAAAATATTCCACAAATAAAAGGCATTTTAGTGCTTTCAGTGCATGCTTACTTCCCTATCAGGGTATCAGACTATTGACAAGTATTTCAACTTTCAAAATGTACTATAACCCTTTAAAGTGGATGGGTTCGACCAGACTACATTTCTTTCTAAGAAAATGTTTTAGAAATGGTGCAAAGTAATCTAGGTTTGAATGATGATTGCACACACACACACACACACACACACACACATATTTAAAAGTCTCTTACTGGGCCACCACGGGGACCTGTTGGGCCATGAGGTCCAGCTGTGCCAGGCTCTCCCTAAAAGAAAAGAATTATTATTTTCTTTCGGAATTGGACTCTTCAGAATAAGCACAGTTAACATTTACATACGAATAGTTATTACATCGGAATGAGATCAGTACCTTGTCACCAGGTTGGCCAGCTGGGCCAGGGGGTCCAATTGATCCAACAGGTCCCTGCAAAATTAAGAAATATATATTTAGTATTATCACTCATTGAAGTCCTGGCAATATCCATTAACAAAGCATGCACTCAAAAAATTGTTGTGAAAATTATTTCTTGCATTGATAACTAGACAAATCGTTGTTGCATATCTGGGTGTAACCTGTTGCCTGAAAGTTCTCCAGCCAGTCTCATCATTTCTAAGAGAGACTTGGGCCCTTTCCACATCCTACCTCTTCTCGGCACTGGGGTGCGGTGCTCGCGTGAGCAGCCTCTTGTGAGATGCCCTCGCGTCCGGGTTTCTTCAGCTCCGCACAAGCTTCCTGCTCACGTGAGAACCCTACCTCTTTCTTTTGCAGTGCAGCCTGGGATCTTCCCAGGCTGCACTGAGACAGGAAGCGTGACCAGCCCAGCTGCCGAGGCTCTGCACGCAAGGTAAGTGCATGCGGGGCCTGGGAGCAATGCATGAATGCGCACCATTTTTGGCTTAAAGCCTAAAATGAAAAAGTGCACGAGCAGTGTCTGCCAGGCCCTGAAGCATCATGCAAATGTGAGTGTGTCGTGTGGACCACTCCTCACATTTGTGTGATGCTCAAAGGGCCCTTTCGCATGGAAAATGCTGTGCGAAAGGGGCTTTAGTGAACATTACAACCTATTAATAGTCAGAATATATCATGGGCACTTGCAGGTTGGCTGAAGTCATCAGTCCTAAAGCCATTGGCTAAATTAAGCCATTGGCTGAAAAAGCTATGAATGCAATTTACTTTTCATTCAAATGAGTAGGAGGCACAAGCCTCTCCCTCATCAATTTTTTATATTCCTGAATGTGGAATTTCATGGATTCTTTTATGATGCTTTGAAATATGAACTATAAACCTAAGGATATTTAGAGCAGGTTGTTTGTAGACACTTCTGTTGTATTCTTGGCCAGATCTTTCATACCAGAGAGAAATCTCTCTGGTATTCATCAGGTGCATTAAGATGCTCTCCACTGAATAAAGTAAGATTTGAGGCTGGATATACCATGTTTATTTGAAAGCTGTGTTGTCATGATGCCATGACTGAAAGCTCACCCACTTTTCCCCCCTGAGAATGGGTAGAGGGTGGGGTTGGCCAATACCATGTCTAATAAACAGGTTTCTTTTTGTAGGAAAGGTTTGAGGAAGAGAGCACTAAAGTTCTAGCACCAAGTACTGGTCCATTCATAACTAATGCAGCTTTCAAACTGTACTGCCTCTAAAATGAATGAATTCTGCCCAGTTAAGTTTCTTCATAAGGAAATATTTCAGAGGTTGAGGAAAAGTCTGGAACTCTTTCCCAGCAGGTGAAAATTCTTTTCTGGTAGGTAAAATCTGAACAAACATTGCATATATTCCTTAACAAATAATAAGATGAACAAGGGTTTTACTGTGACAGTTCCTTAAAATTCCGGTTTGGAAAACACCATGGATATGTTGAGTTGAGCCTAAAATTTGAACTCCTCACAAATTAGATTCACTCAGTGCCAGATGTTCCAGCTTATATATCACAGTTTATTCCAGCCAAACAAGGGGAAAAAAACCCCTTTGCTAGCAAGGCTCAAGGCTGCAGCTCAGCACTCATCATTAGGACCCAGACACATCTATTAATGGTGAGGAGTGTGGAATACATTGGTCAAAGAGATTTGCCAATTAAGAAGTATTCATTGCCACAGGAAAACATGGGAAATATAGCTTAGAAAGCCTCCTGACTCAATTCATTGAGCTGAGAGACATGCAAAAATAATTTATATTCACTGTGTTTCTGGGCAGCAATTGATGTCCTGCACATGTTTCAGTGGCTAATAGCCATACACATGAGGCAGCAATAGAAATTTCCAGGTATTAAAGATGAGGTGTCTCCTTGCTGGCCCCATAGCGCTGTTTCTAGTCTACCTGGATCCCATCTTTAAAATAGTACATTTGGGGAAATGATAGGGTGCTGGTGGAGAAAGTTGGCAGAGACATCCCTCACACTTCTATAATGAGTCAATGGAGAACTCTTGTGGGAATCTTCCTACAGAGTAGTTTAAAAATGCTTGGAAAAACAAAATAAATTATGAATCACGTGAAGCAGAGGTTAGTTTGTCCACAGTTCCTAGTATTATCTTCTGGCAGACAGTTCACTCTGAATAGGTTGCATTCATAGTAAAAAATTCTTGAAACTTACGGGGGAAAATTTCAGTATCTTTCTGTTTCTAGCATTTCTAGTAATTGCATTTTCAAATGTGTTTTGTTCTACCATCTCTATTTGCATCTTTGCATCTCTGCTGATGGAGATGGTTTTCTCAACCAGTTTCTTCCTACTTTAAATTTAATATGGATTCTGCCAATGATACATGTTACAAAGTAGGCATGGTAGGCATATTCTTCAAAAATGTACATGTTCAAATGGCACAGAAGGTTCTACTCACTCGCAGTCCATCTTTACCAGGTAAGCCATCTCCACCTCTGCTACCAGGCTCTCCCTGTCAAGCAAAAGGCAAATCTGATTACAAAATGGCAGTGACAAAACAAAAGGTTACAAAAATTGGAAGGCCATCCCTGTTACTGCTTAATTTTACTAAGGCACTAGCAGTCTGCTAGCTGCATTCAGTTATGTTATTGTGGATGAAACCTAACCTACCAGCATAACAAACACCACTGATGGAAAAGATTCTCTTTCCTACCTGTAGACCTCAACTTTCTCCTAACTCTCATCTAGACGTTGTGGAATTTTCTCAGATGCATCCTCTCACTCATTGGAACAAAATATTCAAGTGCACCCAATTTGTAAAGGTGGTTATCTGACTGTGCACATGAAAGGTGGCTATTCTCCATAATTTCTGATCACATGCTTACTGTTACCATATCACAGGACTATGTTTTCACAGAATCATAGAAATGTAGAGTTGGAAGAGACCACACGGGCCATCCAGTCCAACCCCCTGCCATGCAGGAACACCCTCAAAGCACTCCCGACAGATGGCCATCCAGCCTCTGCTTAAAAACCTCCAAGGAAGGAGACTCCACTACACTCCGGGGCAGCATATTCCACTGCCGGACAGCCCTGACAGTCAGGAAGTTCTTCCTGAGGTTCAGGTGGAATCTCCTTTCCTGCAGCTTGAATCCATTGCTCCTTGTCCTGGTCTCTGGAGAGGCAGAAAACAAGTGGTGGACTGGGACAGGTATAAAATGCTGTCAGAAACTACCAGCTTACAAAATAATTTAAAAGGCTAAAAGTATCCAGCCTTTATTTAAATTACATGAGTAGGGAAGTGTTGGAAGGTGAGAATGATTGTATTTGTATATCACAACAAGCCATGGTGTGGGTTTTAAAAACTAATCTGTGATTTGCAAGCCATTTATTCTAACAAACCTTGGTTTGTAGACCAACCGCAATCAGAATGTGTGATTTCTTTTTGAACTCTGACTTATATAAACCATGGCTTGTCATGATCTATAACTATGGCTTGTCCCCAGCTTGGTTTTTTTTTTATATTTGTTCACCCAAAAACAGCAGCTGACCAAAGGGGCAGGAGAGAAACCAGAAATGGGAGAGACAAGTCAAGGACAGTTACAGTAATGAAGTGCAAATGTCCTCATTCAGTTCAGGGACAAAGAGCCATTCCACTTCTAAAGTAGCCCCCATTGTATAACAATAAATATTGTGATTAGCATCCCAATCCAAAACTACTTTGTTTGGAAGGTAGTCCTTTTTGAGTTCAGTGGAAGCTCTTTCTATACAGATACACATAGGACAAAGGGAAGAGAACTGTGTTATCTGAAGATCTGTTCACACATATTACTTTTTATGACATTTTATAAAAGTTGGATGTGATTTTCAGAAAAGAAGAGTACCTGACATTTAAAATTGTCCTATCTTGGAAACCCAGGTTTCCAATAAATCAATAATAAATCCTAAGCCAGCCAGCTGATCTTTGTGGGTATTAGAATGACAGTTGCTATCTGATTATTAAGGTATCTGATTATTAAGGTAAGTTACAAAAAGACTTACTCTGTCTCCCTTGGGTCCAGGGCTTCCAGAACCTCCTCTCTCTCCAGGCATTCCTTGCAAACCTGGTGGTCCCATATTGCCTGGAGGACCTGGTGGGCCAGCAGGTCCCTAGAAGCATTTTGTAAAGAGCAGTAGTTATGAGAACCAAAGAGAAAGATGTGAAATATAGTTTAAACATGCACAAAATGCTATAACCTCTACTCACTTTTGTACCCTCTGGTCCAGCAGGGCCAGGTCCGCCTCTAGCTCCTGGAGATCCCGGAGGCCCTTGTGCACCTCGTTCACCTGGGATGCCATTTTCACCCTAGTATAGATTTAGAAAACCAGCTTTGTAGTCTTCACGTACACACCATGCATTTATTTAACTTCTTTTCATTTTGAGAATTATGTAGTGATTGATGTAACATTTACCTTGGACCCTGGGAGTCCTGGAACTCCATTTTCACCTCTTGGACCCTGTTATGAATCAAAGACAAATGGATTCTGTATGTTTCATGGAATATATGTACAGCAGAGCCTGCTCTATAAGGCAGAAGGAGTCAGCTGCCTCATGCAACAACTGCTTGAAGAGGGCAGTTGTAGCCCACCAGGAGTTCCTCCTGAGCTATGAGAATTTCTCCACTGTTGGATGACATTGCTGTGTACCTGCATGCCACACTCTGTCCTTTTCCTCTACTCTACGCCAGTCTTAGGTGCAACGCAGGATGTTAGTCTGTCCTGTAACCAGTGTTCAAGTAAGACACAATTGCCAATCTAGCCAGCTTCTGAACATGGATGGGGGAAAGAACAACATCCTGTCCTTTGCCTCAGGCATCAAGCTGTCTTGGACAAGTCCTCATACAGACTAATGTTTAACAAACATACAAACATTTTCTCTTATCTACTCAGTTTATGACCCAGCTGATTGCACTTGTTTTCATCCAGCAAGTCATTAATAACCCACATCTGGATCATGTGTCATACTGGTGGTGTAAGGAGAGCAGAAGGAAAAGAAAAAAAGGGGTAGGAGAAGAAAGACAGAGAGAGATAGACATTTCTACTTGATTGAGGATAGGAGGATGAAAAGGACCTAAGACCTAGACAGAGAAGTTAGGTAGGCAGACAACATAAACTCAAAGGATTAAAGGTTAGACTATTAAAGAACATTCTATGTTGCAGAGCAGGATTTAAGATGCTTTCTAGTTTCTGCAAAGCTGGAGCTGTCTAGTGTAAGCAAATCCATGTTCTGAACACGCCTCTGAAAAGGCAAGGGCTTTTGATATAAATGGTGCTCCCAAAAGGCATTTATGGTTTACATACATAAATATGTAAATTATATGAATATATAATGAATCACACCCTATATTCAGTGTTAGGATCTGGTCCTGAAAGTCAAAGACTTCTCAGTTTGGGGGAGTTTTACATCTGGGCAAGGTTCTGACACTCTGTTCCCTCAGGAAAGTGAGTTTCTGTCAGCATTTAGTGAAGACTGAGGAATAGCAAACATGGAAGTGTGTGCATTGTATGTGTGTGCGTACTCATGGGTGCACACTCATGTATGTATGTGCGACAGATTTTTTGGGATTTATCTTACTACTGATAACATATCCTGCCATATCCTATTATTTTACAACTATTCCACATTGAAACATACATGTTGTTGTTGTTGTTGTTGTTGTGTGCCTGTTGTGTCATCTGACTTATGGTGACCCTAAGGTGAACCTATCATGGCGTTTTCCAGGGCTGAGAGTGTGATGTGCACAAGGTCACCCATTGGGTTTCCACGGCTAAGCAGGATATCAAACCCTGGTTTCCAGGGTCATAATCCAAAGCTCAAACCACTACACCATGCTAGCTAGTGGCAATAGCATCTGAAGGAAACTGAAGGTGGTCTCCAAAGCAAATGCATATATCTCCACTGGAGATATATTTCCCTGGATTTATTGAGAAACAGAAAGAGAAGAGGAAGTTGAAGGTGAGGAAGAAAAAAAGAAAATGCAACTTACTGCTTCTCCTGGCTTTCCATTCTCTCCAGGTGGCCCTGCAGATCCAGGCAGTCCCTGGGGGAAGCAGAAATATTACCAGATAAATATTTTGATATGCTTTTAAGCACCAACCATACATGAACTGATATTTGCTACATATTCTGATGCACTTTTTCAGCAATAACCATATAACCCCTGGGACTGCATTTTTAAAAAGGTAAGAATTGTTTAGAGATTAGTGGATTCCATATACTGGTTTCTATTTTCTGATATCAAGATATTCATATCTGTTCCATATTCTGAGACCCATGCAGTGGCTGGCCCATCTATTCAGTTACACTCAGGTCTGGTTGACAGTGGGTCTCTCAGGCGCAGATCTTCCCCAGTGATCTAAAATTCTTTAATTGAAGATGTAATGCAACACTGGCTTTCAAAACTGGGATTCCATCTATGAACTTAGACTTTTGCTGTTACAGGGAACATTGTTGAATGTTATGTTATAGAAATGGTTGCATTCAGTGGTTGATGAAAATGTGGAGGGCCCTGCCCAAGTACTACATTTGTAGAACTACTGTGAGAACTTAACAGGAATTTCTTAAGACTGCAGAAATGTTGTCCTCTTTAGCAGACGGTCAGGAGCCATTCTGTTTGAAAAACCGCAGAACTCTCTCCACCCGTGCTATGATTGGGAGTGCAGACCCAGGAACAGTCAGATAGTTATATAGAACTGACACAGATCAGCTAACATAGTGTCATTATTTCAGGCTGAAATCCTTCTTGCAGTTGGGCTGCTCAGATTCCATTGATTTTGATGGGATGACACACACAAGGAATTCAGATCACAGCCTCCAAATTCAAAGCCCTAAATACAAGCAAATTAAACTTTAATTTTTCCCCATTAACTTTTGAATCTCACTTTGAACACAATGATTACGTGAATATCAAAGTACCTGGAAACCAGGTGGCCCAGTTGCTCCAGGCTCTCCTCTTTCACCAGGAGCACCCTGAAAAAAAAAAAAAGGAAAATCCAATCAGAATCTTTCAGTGTTGTAACAAAGTATCATTCCATCCCCTGTAGATCTACATTGTGTTGTAGCAGCCTCCGTGATACAGAACATGTTGACCTTAAGAAACAAACTAACAAAAAATGCACGATACCAATTAATGACCTCAATGCTATTGCTGGCCCTGACTAGAGTAGACCAGTGAATTTACTGAATTTCCTTAGGTGTTGACTCATCAGTCAATAATTGACTCAATGAGTCTACTTTAGTTGGGACTAACCAACAGGATTACAGCCACTGGATTAATATAAATGAAATTCAATGAAATGAAAGGCATCAGTTATTATAATTGAAATTAAATTAGTCATGCATGATTCCCTAGCTGACAACCTCCTCTCAAATTTCACTTCCAAGAATTTCAACTCCCACAATCAGTTTACTGCCCAATGATCAGAAAATCATTTAGACCAAATGAGGTTTGGGGCCCTTTGTCCAGGAGTGGAGCTTGAATGACTCCCCTCAGCCAGCATACCAGATATGACAGGTGATATGAGGATTTTGGTTTAGTCATTGCTTCTTATAATCCATTACTTTGCATGTCTGGCATCAAAGGGCTTTTCTGATTCCGAGTGCTTCATGTTTAGGACTTACACCAGGTCCTGGGGGGCCTTGAGCTCCTGCTTCACCATCTTTTCCAGGTGGTCCCTGTTAAATAATAATAATAATAACAACAATTATAAAATTGGTTATGGGTATCATTATGCTTACATCAATTTAAAAAGAAGGGCAAACTGTGTAGTTAGTTCTACTGACCTGTCCGCCAGGAGGTCCAGCAGGACCTCTTTCTCCATTTTTACCAGGTGCACCCTATGATAGGCAAAAGGAATGAGTTACTTTAAAATATTTTAAAGTTTTGCTATTAGACTAATTTGAATAAACCTATGTGATACAACTGTTACTGTAATGTGAACCAGAACTAGATAGAACTATCCAATTGCAATGATGGAGCTATAATTATAGCCTCCAAACGCAAGTTTATGATTATAACGAAGATAGATGTGGACATTTTATTACCAAGTCCCCATTCTTGTGGTTTGCATGTTTTTCATGGGTGAGGTTTCCTTCCATTTTACTTGCCACTAACCCATGTTTGAATAGTTGACCCAAACAGTGCCAAAAAAACCCAACAACCTTGAATTCACTGCAAATGATAAAAGCTGAAAAAGGGAGAATATGTTCTGTTGCTTATACTGACCTCATTACCCTTTGGACCAGGGAAACCCATCACACCTGGTTGACCCCGTGGACCTGCTGGGCCTGGGGGACCACTTCGCCCAGATTCTCCTGGTGGACCCTGATGCAAGCAAATGAAAGTTAAAGGTATAACGATATTTTAAAAGCTATAAAAGATATTAAAGATATTTTAAAAATCGCACATGAAGAAATAGGAAAAGGATCAGGGAACTCTATCACATAATTTCCTTCTCCTCCATTGCCAATGTAATTATGCTAACAGTACCAATAAGGTTTTGGCCAATTTATCCATTGAAATGAGCCATTTCATATCAGTGTAGCTGATATAAAATTCAGGTTTATTGAAAAGAGTGAAAAAAGTGCTATGTTAATTACATACCCCTGGGCCTGGTTTTCCATCTGATCCTGGGGCTCCTGGACTTCCTGTTAAGCCCTGTATGACAAAACAAAAATAATATTGGCCTATAAATTACATTTTATTTGAGGACATTTTAGAGATGTATTGCTATTTCCTACACATTATACCACTAAGCTTAAAAACCCTGGCTGGAATCAATTGTGAATGTATAACCGACAGTTGCTACGTATTCACAATCTCTATGTAGCCCCTAATTTAGGGGCTACATAGGAACTGTGAACCTCATTTACCAGTAAAGTGCTGCTGTCATTGATGGGGTCCATTCCTCAATCAATCAGGAAGCAGCTGCCTGGTGTTCCCACCAGCCTTCTGTGAGCAATCTCTAGCACAAGGGCAATTTATGAGAGGGATCCTTTTTCTGCCTGCCACACTGGGAGATCACCCACAGAAGGGGTGGGAATGTCAGCCAGCTGCCATTTGATTGGCAGGGGAATGGACCCTTTCTGATCCCAGCAGTTGCTTACTTGTAAGTATGGCGGGGGGGGGGGGGAATCATGCCATAATTCACCATGTAGCAATGCTGTTACAGTGCTACATAATACACAGCAGTAATATAGGATTCCAGCACCTGTTTTTTAAAGGATATTGGAATTTGGGATTACACTGAGCGATAGGGAACAGGTCGAGAGTAGTGGGAAACACACGGGTCTCCAGAAGTTGTTGGACTTTTAACTATCAATATTCCTCTGCTTTGGCCAGGATAGTTAGGGCTGCTAGAACTTGTGGTCCAATGATATCTAGAGAGCTATGAAATGGCAACCCCTGTTTTATATGGCTTTCTTTGCAGTAATGTTTGAAGAAACGTATTAAGGCATTACAAGGAACACCAATGCCTTTGACAAGGAAACTGTTCTCGGCTAAATAATTTGTTGTAGGTGAGCTAAAGCAATGTGATTTACATAAATGCTTATCTACCGTTCACCAGTTGGTTCAGAGGTTCTGCTTTGTTTGGAGTAGTAACTGGGTGGGGAATGAGCTAAGCATTGCAATGCTTTATATTTGCTTTGGAGAACGGTTATCTAACTTCAATGTTGAGTAGTGATATAATTCTTCACTAATTTCATTCTCAAAGGAAGCAATAAGTAATTTTAGCATTTTTTTTTCTGCTGAAAGTTTTCAAAAATCCACAGTTTTTGAAGGCCTTTTGCAATTCACGACTCCTTCTTCGAAAAATTTGCACATTGTATTTTTGCCCAGAAAACAGCATTTTCTGCACAGAATATAATTATATTTCTTATAATAGAAGAAATCCATATGCATTGCGATATTATTTTCTACGCAGAAAATACTGTTTTCTCCAGAAACGGTCAGTCCACATTTATCCTTATCAGGGTTTCCTGATACTTGAGAAATACTTTTCCATCCATTTTTCAAATATTTTCAAATATTCTTTCCACTCCCAGTGTGAAGGCAAAAGAGGCTTCCTACTAGCTGCATGGTTTGGATCAAGTGGACTAAGGCCATTTCTGCACTAGACTGTTACAGTGTTATTATTCCACTTTCAACATTCTATGGAATCCTGGGGTTTGCAGTTTAGGGAGGGGCCTCAAAGGCCTCAGAATCATAGCACTATAACAGTCTAGTGTGGAAATGGTATCAATCCACCAAATGGAAAAAGCCACAAAGAGCAAAGGCAGTGACCAACTTGTATCTGGGCAGTGCTTTGTCAGATAGCAGGTAGAGCCTCTGTTGACTAAAAGTTTCTCTGTATCCTAATATCAGTCCCTCAGTCTGGGAAACTGGCATGTAAATGAGGTTATTTGTTTAGAGCCTTTCCCTCCGACATCTAATTTTCTATGTGGAGGGATTTTTTTCCCCAAGACGGAAGAGTCAGCCATGTGGGCTCACATGTCAAAAGACAGATTTACCATTTCCTCTGCCATACAGTTCAAGAAACCAAAGCTCTTTATAAATGCTGAACACTAACTCTGTAGGGGTAACTGGAATATCAAAGACTTGAAAACAAGTAGGAAATTCTCAAAAATAAAAAAGGGAATTAACATGATTTCTAGACACTATTACCCAGGGAGCCCTGGTGGCGCAGTGGTTAAATGCTGGTACTGAAGCCACAAGGTTGTGAGTTTGATCCTACGGGCTTTCATCCTTCTGCCGGTTGGTAAAATGAGAATTTTAAAATTTAAAATTGTTGGGAGCAATTAGCTAACACATTGTCAACTGCTTAGAGAGTACTTAGCTGATAAGCAGTATAGAAATACATATGCTACATGCTATTATTTTTCATAGAAGTTAATATCTAAATACTTTATTAAATATCAGAAATGTGTAAAATCTCTACAATCTGGCCTGGGATGATCATCAGCCCAAGACTGTGTTGGTATTTGGATTCTAAGTTAATTGTATCGAGCCATCTCAGCTATCCCTAATGATGATCACGTTATTTTCTGTTTCACACCAGCAAGGGTATTTTCCACTTACTCTCATTCCTGGAAGACCAGGGCTCCCATCACGTCCTGGTTCACCCTGAATACCTCTTGGTCCGGGACCTCCTGGGCCACCTCGTTCACCAGGAGCACCCTTAAAACAAAAAAACAAACAAACAAACAAAAACAATTAAGTATAAGGTTGTAAATGAAATGTAGAAACTGCATTGCAATGTGTTCAAAAATGTCCTAAGTAGTAGAGAAACTGAATGTTCTAAGAAAGGAAGAGGATACCTTTTCACCTGGAGGCCCGTTACTGCCAGCAGGACCACGGAAACCTGGGGGACCCTGAGAAGGAGAAAAACAGAAATGTTCATTATGTGGGCTAAGAAATGGCTGGAGAAAAATACTGTTGTGTTGTTATGGATATTAAATTCCAACCAAGTAAAGAAGTGAATCTTTAGTTTTAGAATTTTATTTGGGCTGTAGAGTTCCCATCCTACCATAGGAAAGCCTATGTTCCCAAGGGTATTCCTTTGGTTTTTTTTTTTTTTTTAAAGATGTACTGAGCACTTACTCTTTCTCCAGGACTTCCAGGTATGCCATTGGTACCAGGCTGACCAGCTGCTCCTGCCTTGCCTTCTTCCCCTGGAGGACCAGCAGCTCCTGGAATGCCGTTTTCACCCTTAGACAAAATCCCATAAAGTGTTATTAACTCCCAAAGGAGGCAAAGAAAAACAAGAAAAACAGATCTTCTGAAATCAACATTAATAAATTCTACTTGAGTAGCATTTTCACATTTATCCCACCGACATCTGTCAGGGCTATGTGTCCAAATACTTACACGTTCCCCTCTTGCTCCTGGTTCTCCTTTTGCACCATTCTTACCAGGTTCACCCTAAAAAGACCATAGCTCTATTAAAACTCATTTTTAATCCCACTTTTTATAATGTAATAAGTAATGATGCATTATGAAATATGTAATAACTATAATACATCCAGTAATAAATATAATGCCAATATCAATAATCCTAACTAGGTTCAGCATTCATTTCAAAATGTTTCTTTCACTAACACATTAAAATGTATAATAACGTATATAAGAGGACAGGTCCAGGTTAACTGCATCCTGAATTCCATAATCAAGAATGATGTAAAAAAGATCCCGTTTAAATACGAATTTATTTGCTCATGATACTAAATTCTGATCAGTAGGCTTATAAAATAAGAATTGCCCAGGCAGATCAAACACAGGTCCACCTAGTGCTTTTGAGATATAATTACAGTCTTATGTGCGGTTTCCCTCTCTTGGTTTTAAAAAAATAGGAGAAATATATTAGTGCTGTTTTGTGGACTCTTGAACACACACAGAGGAAAGATTTGTCATAGTATGTTGTTCTTGTTGTTTGTCTTCAAGTCATTTCTGATGTATGGCAACCTAAGGAGAACCTATCATGGAGTTTTCTGGGGCTGAGAGTGTGTGATGTGTCCAAGGTCACCCAATGGCTATCTATGGCACAGATAGGAATCAAACCCTGGTCTCCAGGACTGTAATCCAACACTTGGTGAGCAGGGAAGATACATACTCAAATGGATCTTTAAAAGTCATATGCAACTGCTTCTTGAGAGCTGGTGCAAGTAGACAAATGATGTCAAGCAGTGACCTTCAGTCAGGAAAAATATACTTCCTTCAAATGGAATGGGCATTGGCCGATCCAAACCACCAACTTGAACTCTATAGTTAGTCCCAGTTATACTAGACCCACTGGATCAGTGGAAGTTACCCAAGTGTTGACTCAATCATTGATTTAATTGTTGATTATGTTGGTCTACCATGGGTGGGCCTAACCAATAGGATTCACATCTTTGTCTTTGCATTCAAAGTTTCAAGATTAATAGCTGATTCACACATATAACCTCATTACTTCTCTGAGGCTTCTTTAAGGCCGTTGCTTAGGTCATCAGAGGTCAGGACTTTTGTATCATTTTCACCTCAGTACACTGGTTTTCTTTGAACTCGGATCATACATTCAATGATAGCACATTCTCTCTTATGTAAGCAAGTGAAGATAAATCAAATAATAAAACCAAACGCATGAGAAAGTGAGATTAAGATATGTCCATCCCTTAACTTAACAAAGAAGAACCTGTCAGTAACTTACTGGTGGGCCTCTTTGTCCAGGGATCCCATTAGTACCAGGGGCACCAGGAGGACCACGAGCTCCACTCAATCCAGGAGGTCCCGAAATGCCAGCTGCACCCTGCACGGAAACAGAGAATGGTCACATAAGCATCCCTAAGCGATGATGGGTAAAACTGACTATTGCCACTGCAAATATGGCTTTGTCCTAGGATACTCACTGGGAGACCTTTTGCGCCTGGGCTTCCATCTCGTCCTCCAGGGCCCTGAATGAATAAGCAATAATGTTGACATCCACAATACAGTTTGTGCTTTGTACTATTGAAAAGTATTACCATTTCAATCAAACAGATACCAGTAGGTCGTTAAATATGTACAATTTTGTAAAAAGACCCTTGACACTTACAGGAGGACCAGGACCACCAGCAGAACCTTGAGGACCAGGTTCGCCTCTTGGCCCAGGAGGTCCACTAGAGCCTGGGGGGCCAGAAGGACCAGCTTCACCCTGGAAAACAAAGAGTGTGAGATCACAAGACAATTAATATAACTTGGTAGCCTGGCTATTCTATCAATGGAAAAATAATAATCAGACTGAGAGAGAACATGGCAATTTGCTGATGAGTGTGCTTCTTCAACACAGGTGTTTTTCCAGCATGTGCCACAATCTCCAAAGTGACATTGCTATCCAAGGGAAAAATGCATAGGATGGAGAGAAGAAATCACTAGTAAGAAAACAGGCTATTAACTGATATGAAAAAGTGAAAAACGTACACCTCAAAACTATACTTGAAAGTGGATTGTATACTACCCACAACACATGCATGATTGGAGGGTTAGGACAAAAGTGCTTTAAAAACAAATAAATAAACACAAGCACACTTACCTCAACTTGATAGTTTAAATGAAATCTAGGCCAATATGTTTAGGAACATGGGTGTTTATACTGAAAAGTTATATATAAGTGCAAGTAGGTACCTTAAAACCTGGAGAACCTGGAAATCCTGAAGGTCCTGGAGGGCCTGGGGGTCCCTGCAGAAGACAGACACAAGAATAACAGTATTATTGAAAAAACGTTATGTAGGCCACTGCCCTTACTTTAAAAGACTATACAAAAGTATAAAAAAGGTGATTGGTTGTGTTGCATCATGTTTTTACGAAAAGGATCAACTATTAAGTAAATGTGTGTGTATGTGTGTGCATACACTCACCAGCCCATCCAGTCCTGTATTATACAATTGGCCAACACAACCTATGCCTTATTTATTGGAAATTTAATTCCTAACTGAATGACTTTGTGGCCACTGAAATTTATCCTTTTCACTGTTATCCACTGATCACTGAATGCGACAGAAATACAGGAAGTGATCTATAAAACAAGAAGTTTGTGGAGTTCCAAAGCAAAGCAGCTGAGCCAAGATGTTGCAGCAAGCATTTAATAGTTCTGCATTTCATCATGTCTGGGCTGTAGAACTTTGTATCAAGAAGGTTTATTGAACCTTACTTCTGATACCCTTCCATTGATTTGTTAAGATATTCCTTTTTGTGGTCAGGTTTTTGATTTTACAAACGTAATGCATTTTTTTTAATAAAAATTTGGGCCATACTAACTTGAATTAGTATCTTAAGTAAATCCTACTGCAGGTAATGGAAAGGTGGACTTAGCTGAGGCCATAAATTACTGGCAGTAACCCTATATTTGTTGAAAGAGTGGGTATTTATTCCCACTACCAGCACATACTTCAGTTCCCAATCACACAAAAGCAATGCTATTTAAGTGAATTTTAAATTCAGATTTAAACATTTGAAGCTTAATGAATTCAACTGTACTTAGGCATGCCTGTTACTGCCTGAATTACATTAAGCATGAGCCAGAAATATGTTTTTTTTAAAAAAGAATCTGATAGTTAGTCATAATCAGAGGAGAATTTGGATAGATATTCTTTTTTTCAGATAAAGTATCAGGAACGTTTGCATAATTTTGTTGTATCGGTATCCTCTTGTTCTTTGACTACCTTAAGAAATTAGGTTATTAACTAGTCTACTAGTCTCTACATCCAGTCATTTGGGAACTTCAGACTTGCTCAGATTTGGAGATGGACTAAACTTGTTCACACAATTCTTATCAGTCTTCTGTTGATTTTAGCCAAAACCACAAGGACACTGAAAATACATATATAGGAGTATAAGATATCAATGAATAATTATAGATCCATACACTGTTTTCACAGTGCTAACTGCTTTGCATTTTTTTTTCTCTACAACAAACATACTGATGGTATCTGCATATTACAATTAGCCATGGCACATTTTATTGAAATCTAGCTCATCTGAATATGTGAATTTGCCTCTAATAATAACCTATAGTTTGTTAACCAGCCACTAGCCATAATCTAAAGTGAAGATTTGGTGCTAGTTTTTGGACACTAGCATGTTTAAACCTTGTTGTGATGTCCAAATTTGCATCCATGGCTTTTTTCCTCCAGCTGATAAAAGAGGCGGGAGAGAAAGAAACCAGAAATGGGAATAACAGGCCACAATCTGTTTGGTTGTAACCTGTGCAATTTTTACAATTTAGCAACAAACTATGATCAAGACAAATCATAGTTTATTATAACATGTAAACAAAGACAAGATCTGAAATGGAATTTGGGTGATTTCAGTTGATTTGAAAACCATGAATTGTGCTTCACCTAGTACTTTCATTATAGGAAATTAGAAGAGTAAAGCAGTTGCATTTCTGCCTTGGCCACAGCTGATGTAATGTTGCCAGATGTTAGGCATGTTACAGATTGGTCAGCATTGGAGTATACTTGGAACGCCTGAGAGAAATGTAGGTAATCATACAGTGTAATCCTACTTACGGGTTGGCCAGCTGCTCCAGGAGCGCCATCATTACCACGAGTACCCTTTAAACGAAATGAAACATATTTAGAAATAAATTAATTTTGCCAATGAACAATATTGCTATACTTATGCTTTAAGAATAAATCAAGAAAGAATGCCTAACATGAACTATATATTTTCATGCATGTTGAATTTGGTCTTTGGCTGAGGTAGGGGATCTCTCAGAATTGTTTTTTGTGAGCTATGTGGAGCTCTATTTGACAGATTTGGAATGGAATGGTTTGGGCTACAAAACTGATCAAGACCTGATCCCAATGAAAGAAAATCTAAAAAGGTAACCTTAAAGACACTTGTCACAAGGATTATTGGCAAATTAATTAAGTAAACATGTACTTAATGTAATCCTACTCTGAGATTGCTGGCATTTCTTTTAAACGGATCCTGTATTTTACAAATATGTTTATCGATGATGATTCTCATATGTTCTTGCTGTGAATATTATTGGTTATTGAGTACTTTTAGAGTCATATGTGGCAGAAAAGTAAAACCTAAATGTGTACATGAAGATTCACACCATTGTTTGTAAACCACATAAGGATTAACAGTAGACCTTTGTGGTATACAATGCCTTTCTGCTTAGCAATGTACAGCCCCAAACTATTTCAGACAATGAAGAGCAATTTGTAGTTAAGGATAATCACTTCTGGCACCAGAGACTGGAAATGCTGGGAACTTGCTGGTGTTTTTAAAGCAGTATAGGGCTTACCAACCCAAGAGTGCCACTGATATTACTTTATCCAGAAAATGAGAAAATGAGAGTTTCTAATTTTCTTGTCTCATTCATTCTAAGGTTCCCGACCACAATAGTGCTGTTAAGAGTAACATTTGGTAGCAGATATTCACTTGGCAGAATAATCCTAACGTCCTCCTGTGCAGGCTAGAAGTGACTTCCCACATTCTGAAACAAATTAAGGAACATACCATACCATCTAAGGGAGGGGGTTCATAACGCCATTGAGATCCAGGACCTAAAATGGTCTCACTGTACCACTGCTGGTTGGCATCACTGAACAAGCTTTGCATAATTTGGGATAGAAAATGCCATGCAATATAAAGTTTTGGTCCAATTACTTACAGCAGTTCCTGGAAGTCCTGGTCTTCCTCTTTCGCCTGGCTGACCTCTTGGACCCTAATTAACACGTATTGTTATATTCAGAGGAGAAACAGCAAACACACTTTGTTTAAAAGTGTTCCTGACTGAATGGGTATTTGTGAGATCAATATAAAGAAAGGTCAGAAAGAGATCCTAGAATTTTGGATGAGGAATCAAGATAATTTGCCTTATATTTTGGGATACACAACATAAGCTGTAGTGGACATGGCAGCTGAGGAATTCTAGGAGTTGTGGCTCAAATAAGTAGCCCTAGAAATGTCTCTCCAAGTTCTAGAAATGTCCCATAGCACAGTGGACTTATTTCCATTGATAAACAATATTAAATTAAATGAGTGACAGAGCCATGGGTTTCTAGTCAACAAACAGTTTAATAATTTGCTTTTCCCTCTCTGCCCATTAAATTATCTTTTGGTGAGAAAAAAAAAATTACCATTGGTCCAGGAGATCCATTTTCTCCAGGAAGGCCATTTTCACCCTATTTAATAAAAAAGAACAGCTGTTAAATACAAAGTATGCATTGTCCTATATTTGTCTGGTGTAAACAAGCCCCTTCTTATTAAACACATTTGCCTTGATCCAACAAGAACTACAAATGCACAAATGCTTCCCTATGTGGAACCCTTTCCAGAGCAGAGACCACACGCATGATAAAACTAATTGAAATGCATGATAAAAATAATTCATATGTTAAGCTTGCCTGCAGTGGCTTTGCTGGATTTGGTCTGCATTCATTTTCTAACAGCTTGGTCATTATTGTTTGTTTGATATTGACAGGACATTAAATACATCTTCCCCTTCTTTAACCCCACAACAGATGACCAACACTGCCAAAGACAACAGTAATGAACATCCATTCTGTGGGTCAATGTGAAAAGAGACACATATATGTAGTAGGATTCTAGCAGGTCTTTGCTGTATTCAGTTGCTCTAATAGGAGCCAGCCTGATGTAGTTGTTAAAATCCTGGACTAGAAACTGGGAGGTCTAGGTTTGAGTCTCAACTGAGAAATTAAAACTCATTAAGCAGTCTTGGGCGGTTGCTCTCTTTGAACCCAACTTATCTCATAGGGCTCTTGTGAGGACAAAATATCCATTGAGAAACTTAGGATATGTAAATAATACCATATGGTTGAGTGTTTCTTAAATGTTTGAATCTGTTACAAGCATTATGACTTTTATATTATTTAAAACATTAGATAGTGGCTGTTTTGCTTTGAATAAAAGGTCTTCGAAGCTGATGAAGAGAAAGAAATAAAAAAGACACATTGTAAAGCAAACAGCAGGACACTTTTGTGGCTGAGGAAACTCTACATCACGCTGAACAAAATTTGTCACGAAGTGGCTGAGGAAGACCCATTGTATTGAAATATCCTGCATTAATTCCTGGGTACAGGCATACAGGGCAATCTATCATAGCTTATTATCATTGATGTTAAGGCCACCATTCTATCATAGCATATTATACTGTTGTTAAGAAGTTTTAATTTTTTTCTTATCGATAATATAGTTATATATCATATCTTCTTACTTCACTACTGGAAAACTATTGTTTGGAACTATTGCTGTGTATTATGTTAGCTACAGGTTTACAGTATGTTCTAGATAATTGTTAATCATAATAAACTACTTTTATTGTACTGAAGTCCTTGTGTAGTTGTATTTACATAAGATACCACATTATTCTATATTATGCATTGCAGCATTATATTTATAGTATAAATTTGAGTGAGGTCGTACATGATCATAGTTCTAATTTAGTTTTGTGAGTCTGTATGTATAAAACTACTTTATCAATGTTATACTTTATTATCTTAAACCATATGTTTCATGTGTATATATTTGTTTGAATGTTAAAGGGCTTATACATTTCAACATTTATTTGAACCTGATCCCATCTATCTATTTCAGTAACGGAAAATATTACCTCATTCTACAGTTCAATTAGCTGAAAACAATTTTGTGAAAATGCTCAGAAAAAAAATGACAATTGAGGTAATATTATTGGGTAAAACCAATTTGCTAAATAAGTAACAGCATATCTTTATTACTTACAGTAAGCTCAATTTTGCCTAGAATGCATCTGGTAGATGCAGCATGTGGTAGAATAGCTTGGTAGAATTAGTTGCCACCGGGATAGATTGGGGAGAAAACTTCAGTAGGTTTAGGGGCCTTTGGGGACTGCCGGGGGAATATATAGGCTGCCCAAATTGCCAATAAATGAATAGATAAAATAAAATAAAATGGAGGAGCCAGAAGTCAACTTCTGGCAATTCACTGGGTATCTGAAGAGATTAGGGGCTGCAGAAGCAGCCTTGGTGGCTGCATGTGGTTCCGGGTTGGACTTTGTCATTTACTGATATTGGTGGCATTTTTAAACCTTACCTTTAGACCAGGAGCACCTGCATCACCTTTTGCGCCATCTCTTCCATCAAAGCCCTTTTGGCAAAGGAAAGGGAGAATATGAGTACAACACAGTAGAAACCTCATTTTGAAAATCTTAAATAGTGGTGGGTGCTTTCCTCTTTATTGGCTCCCTCTGAAGGGAATGCCAAGAATCCAGAAATGGCTCTGTGGTTCTCAAAACTTAATATATGGGAAGGGGGTATCCATTTTAAACACAAACAACCTGAAATTGCACTCATTTTAGGACTCATTTCCCTGTCTATGCTACTTCCTTCAGATTGGGGTCTGGTTTGGACAGCTTAACTAATATACCTGGGCTTCAGTCCAACAACTGTTTGCTGCAACAATGCTTTTGCCCTAACTAAAATGACTAGTTAGAGCCTTGATTCCTTGGCCTTCAGTAGTTACAAGCATGACATCAGTCAGGAAGGTGTTTGAGCAAACAAGCAACTCATCAGCTAGCATAAAGGGCCATGTTCCCACTAGACCTTTCAGAATGACTGCTTGTTGATAGCAGTTACCCCACGGTAACTGCAGGAAAATGATACAATACTTACCCTATGACCTTTCATTCCAGGAAGTCCAGGCATACCAGGGGGACCTTTGTGACCCTAAATAAAAACAAGAGACAGTGTTGTCAAACAGAGAACCCCATACATAGGTATTTGATTGCTTTTAAAATTCTGTACTAATAAGAGAAAGTTTTGCCTTTCAGGTGCCATTTTAGAAAACCCCACACAGCAATGTATAGGTCCAGATATTGTAAAAGATAGTGCAAAGGAAAAGGAGGCAAAATGTCATGTGATTGCTGTTTGCATCCGTATGAAAGCACAGTCTATTAATTCTGTGCATGAGTAATTCTGTGACTCTCACTGAGCTCTTGAGTTAGTTTGGCCTATGTAAGGCCCTATCCGCAACTTATCTGCGTCCAGCGCGGGCGTGCGGGGATCACACAAGCAGCCTCTTCTGTGAGGCTCTCATGTCCCTGCTGCTTCTGCTCTGCAGAAGATGCCGGCCGGCTGGCAGGCAGCATGAGGGCTCTGCTTCTTCCTTCCACAGTACAGCCAGGTATTTTCCCAGGCTGTGCTGGGGGAGGAAGCACAAGAGCCGTGGCTCCAGAGCTCCATACAGATGGTAAGTGCATGTGAGGCCCCGGAGTGATGCACGATTGCGCATCATTTTCGGCTAAAAGCCAAAAATGATATAGTGCGTGATCAGTGCCTGCCAGCCCTGGCAGCATTGCGCGATTGCGAGGACGTTGTCTGAAATGCTCCTCGCAATGGCACAACACTCTGGAGGCCCTTTCGCATGAGAACTGCCATGCAAAAAGGGCCTAAGCCTTGACTTAACCATCCTATTCATTCAGTGAGTCCATTCTAGTGGGGACTAGCAACTGGATTTAGCACACTGCAGCCAGTTAAGCTTCTTTCCAAGTAAGAATGGATTTGACTGAAACTTTAGATGAAATATGATGAAATATCATGTCAATAAATGGAGGGTTATCAAATTAGTTGGATTGAAAATTCAAATAATTCTAAATTTGAAGTGAAAACAAATGTTTCAAAGCTTTCCAGGAAGGTCACTGTTTGAAAATATTAGTTCTGAATGCATAGTTATTTGGAGTTTACAGATCTGATCCAATAATTGAATGTCAGAATTTTACAGTAATCCAGTAATGTTCAGTTATAACAGAGAATCATTTGGGAAGATATATCTTTTTCTTTTTTTCAAGAATTGCAGTGCTGATGAAGACTTCATATCTGCTAACAAATAATTTCAATAACAAACAAATGCACAGTAGCTGATATACATTAGGTCATCAGTAGAAATCTCCATGACTTTGATCACTGGAAGTACAATCGCCTTCACATTCATGTTGCTTCAATCATGTTCTATGCCATTTTGTTTCTCTGGTTTGTATTCAGCTTTCTTTTGCGATCATTTCTCTTTGATATGATTGGTTGTATGGATTCGCTTTTTTTAAAAAAAAAACGTACATAAATCGACTGACAAACCTACCATGGCAAGCCTACACTTTGGTCTCTAATGCTTGAAGCTTTGTGAAAATGGGAGTGCCTTCTGTATACTCACCCACTCACACACAGACAAGCAAGCTTAATATAGAGGAGCTGGTACAACTGGCAATCATAAATCTTCCTAGTGATTTCCAAAATCTTAGTCCCTCTGAATATGCCTGGATAAATTCTAGTGCTGTTGCACCATAAACCCCTCCATGTTTTGTAGCCCCATCCCCAGAATGGGGGAAAGGCTTTTTTTTTAATGGAAAAAGGGATAAATTCTAGGCATCTTGGTGGGTTGTGGAAGGAGATCACTAAACTGGGGAAGGGGCATTCTGGAAGTCAGAAATACTTAGTTTCTGGTGATAGTGGACAAATCAAGATTTTGCTCAAGTACATCTGAAGTGGACTGTGTTTTTAAATTCACCCTAAGCATACTCAAAACCAAGACAATATACATTCTTTCAACTCACAGCAGGTCCAGGCAATCCACGTTCACCAGATCTTCCGGGTCTTCCAGATTCTCCCTATACAGTGATGAAAAATTAAAATAAAATAAAGATGTTTATTTTGTTTTGCACTAATGTTTCATTCAGTCTCCAAAAAGAGCTGGAAAACAGGGCCAGATAGCTCAAGATAGCTCAGTGCTGTATGAAAAAACCAAACCAGAACAGCAAGTTCTTACTGGTGTTAACATGTAAGTTATCAATTCTTATGAATTTTTGTACAAAATATGTCAAAATATTTTAGAAGGACCCTGTGGTGGCCTTTCCAGCAGCTATTCAGTGTTTGTATAATAGGATGGCAATTTACAAGGGATCCCCTCTTTTCGATCCCAGATAGATGTCATAAATGTGGCTAGTGGATAAATGGAATCAGAGATTGCCATAGTGAATGGCAAACCAGCATTTTATCCTGTTCCTTCTACAAGGCTCTCCTATTGATTTTCAGTCAAAAACAGTTATTGAAACTAGAGTAGTTTTACTTCTTTCACTCTTTCCATTACTTTCACCTTTTCCTACCTTGATTTAATCTCTGATATAGGTATTTATGACAGTGTGAACAATTGGACTTAGGATCTGCGAACGTGTAAATGCTTCTGAAGAATGCACTTTTGGATAAGTTCTGCTCACACCAGGGATTTCAGTGGAGTCACGTTTTCTTATGGAAATATCTATTTTGGATCTCACAAGACCGGTAATAGAACAGAGCATAAAGTAGCAAGGCTTGCAAATTCAATGTTCACACGAGTGTGAGTGTATCTGAAAAATGCACACAAATGAAAATGTGCACATTTGATAAATGCACACAGGCAAATTCAATGGAAAATTTGTAAAAAAAAAAAAGTTTATTAAAATACGTGCACAAAATATATGCAAAACTACACATACATTTCTGCACAAGAAGGAAAAACAATGTATTGACACCCAAGATGGAAATGGGATCGAACATGAGTGCTGGTGCAATATTAGAGAATGTAATGTGATTAAGAATGTAAGAAGAACAAGATAGTTCATACCTGTTGCCACCACATAAACGCATATTCTGTATGTGCTAGAGCTTGTAGATTACATGGGCCCACTACTGCATTGCCATGAATATTTACACTATATTTGTAGTGTAGCTCAGATCAAACCGAGATAATCCTTGAGTGTATCTAACAGCCCCGCTGCCCCAAAACTGTCACACAATTCTTCTCTCTCCATCTCTTCTCACCAGTCACTCATACTTGCTGTGAATCAAAATAAGCCAAGAAAAGGAGTGGCCTCTCCCTCTAGACCATCTTAATGGACAACAGAAGGAAGTTCTGAGACAAATATAGGTCTGTGACTTTAACAGTGCCACTTTTCTTCTCCTGTGTGATTTTTAACATATTTGCCTGATGATGAAGCCAGTGAAGCTTCAAAAGCTTGCATGATGTATTTTCTGCATTTTGGTTGGCAAATAAAGGTATTACTTTTTTGTGCAATTTGGATTTTGTTGTATTTACATGTTTTGTGGAACTGGGAACTTTCCAGATCGCTACCTAGGGTTTTCATGTCAAATATTCAGTAACAAATTTAAATGTTCCATGTAGTTGAAGTTTTGTACTCACTTATGTTTAGATAGGTCCCACTAAAAATAAATTGATATGTGCAGCTAGGTACAGGATTGTGGCCTAATTGAAATATCTAATGTTCCCCCCATCCCCCCCCCAAAGGAAATTATATACAGGAATGTGGTTTGGATTCAGAGTTGATAGGAACAAAGTTGCTCCCAAATTTGCTAATGGGTAGGGGAGAGAGACAATTTTTGCAGGCATCTTTCACTCTACTGTCCCTGGAAATCAATTCTGGATGGTTTGGGACTCTTCTGGAATAGAGCAGAAGGCAGCAAAGAGGGATTGTAGGATGAAGAAAGAATGATCAAAAGGTCATCTCCTCCAATCCATAAAGAGGTATCTTTGTTGGATCAAAGGAACTTCTACAAATGGAAAGAGCCTTTCTGTTTGAAGAAAACTCATGATCCAAGCCAGAATAATTATAGCCAGGAGAAAATAAATAATTTTTCTAACATTTCCTTTCCAACAGCAGTAATGGGCAATGTACAGTTATTTGTTTGATAGTGCACAAACATTAGAAGATATCTAACACTTGCTTAGGGGCAGTTCAGCCACTACCATGTGAATTCTGAAGTGGCTTGATAAAATGAGTGATGTACTATGGGCTTTCCATGTCTCTTTGGACTAAAGAGCTTTGAACTGGAGGAGTGCTGGCTTGATTTCATTTGAAATCAAGATGAAAGGTAACAATAGCTTAGATCCAGTCAAGTGTGAAGAGAATATCACTAACATAGTGTTGGGATCTCCTAACATTTCCCCTAAGAGCAGCCCTCTGGGTCCCCCAAAACCTACTCCTAAAGATCAAGAAACCTGTGGAAGGATATTGCACAAAGTACTGTGCGGAGAAGGAAATCAGTAGAAAACAATACCGCTTTGTATGAGCGGAAGTGCATTTCCACTTTCACAATGCATCTTTGAAGAAACAATACTGTCCCCCCCCCCCCAATTTCTTTCAAATAAATTATTCAAGAATATTAACACATTGTTAAGCAAGAACTCACATCTTTTCCAGCTGGGCCAGGTGGACCAATCATTCCTGGTGGACCGGGGGGTCCCTGAAAAAAAAATCAAATATTAATTCTCTTCTACAACCTATTTCCTAAAAACAGTGAGAGGAAATCATTTATTTATTTCTAAGACTCTTTGAGAATAAAATTATCAGCTGACAGGAGAAATCCATAGCTCCTATTTAGATAAAGCAGAGAAAATTTGAATCTACACACTTTCCCCTACATTGCAGGGACATGTTGCAGCTTGGACAACGACATCTTTGTGTCATCGTCTCACGGTATCTGTAGCCATTGTGGTTATTGAGAAGCTGCATTGTTTGAAATATAATAGCTGTGAACTCCATCAGCAATGGAACTCTTCAGAAAGGAGAATTCTTCAGGGATTGCAGCATACAGTGATTCCAAAAACCTCACAGTGGAAAAGTCTAGTCACATAAGACCAATCTTCAGTGAGATGCTGCCCTGGGATGGCAAAGTCATCAAGACCAAATGTTTGTTTTGAGAATTAGAATGCCTTGCAAAACATCAAGTCTTGATGGATCTGCAGGACATTATTACACTCATCTATAATCTCAGGCTTTGGATGCTTGCATTTTACAGTTGTCAATGAAATGAAAAAAGGAATGAAAAATTATTTCAGAGAATATTGTCAAGTCACAACTGTATTTATTGTAGGTAACTACAGAAAAAAGAACATCATGTGTATTTGCATATTATGGATGCCTATTTGTCCACTGATGTTGACACAGGCTTAACTACAGTAAACCCATTGAATCAATGGAACTTGCATTACAAGTAGTGATATACCAACTTTCGATTGACTTAATGTGTCTACACTAGTTGAGACTAACAATAGGATTTAAGCCATTATCTTAAAGGAGTACATTGCAAATAAACCAGACAAAATGACTGGACTGGACACAGAACTGATTTTTTTTCCTCACAAATGGAAGTGCTCAATTTGTGGTTGGCAGATAGAGCTAGGATTTGGTGGAGCCTCTCAACTGGGGGAAGGTGAGGGGAATGGGCTATTCTTCGTACCAATTTCTTTTTCTTCTTGCAGCCTCAAGCACTGTCTTATATATTTTTCTGAAGAATCCTTCAATCCTCCTCAGCACATAATCAGAGAAATAAGTGGTTTCAAGAAGAGCAGAAACTAGGGGTGCGGGTGGGGAAATCTACCCTTTCCTTTCACTTGCAAAATTGTCCTTTTTACGGAATTCTCCTTTGATGAAGTCTAGATCAAACCAACTATATTGCATTTTTACCATCAATCTCATATTACAGTTAAGATCATGGTGCCAAACAGTGATAGATGCATGTGAGCAAGGTCTATAGTGGGCACAACTGAGGCTTTTAAAACTCTGTTTTTACCAAAGTATTTCATTGACATCTTGGCTCCAGCTGATTTGAACTGTCCCAAAGGCAATCTAGTTTTAAAAATAGGCCATTTCCTCATTAGACTGTTACAGTGCTATTATTCCACTTTCAACATCCTATGTAATCCTGGGGTTTGCAGCTTAGGGAGGGGGCACAAGGCCTTGAGCCCCCTCCCTAAGCTGCAAACCCCAGGATTACATAGGATGTTGAAAGTGGAATAATAGCACTGTGACAGTCTAGAGTGGAAATGGCCATGGACACCTCAAATCTTTGGCTGCAAACTGCGAGTGAACTTTTTTTTTTTAATTGCTTTCAGATCTCTTTTATTCCCAAGATATTGTAGTCAGTTGTCTAATCAAAATATCTGGTCAAAATAGGCAAGATCAAGTTCTGTACTTCAATATCCAATGCCAGCAAAATTACAACTTTCTTCCTCTCCCCTTTCCTTTGTAGCCTGGAGTCTGAACTGCCAAAAATCTACTCAGGAGAATTTCACACACTTGCCTAGGGCTGATAGTAAGAGGGAAGGGAGATGTTTCTGGGAGGGATTCTGCTGATAAGAGGGATCCTGGCCAATGAAATGTTGGATATAATTAATCTGTGATTGCTTACAGGGTGTTTACTTGATAAAAGAAAGTTGTGATTCTTGTTATATAACTATGCACACTGATACTTACTGGAGTGCCAGCTTGTCCAGGTTCGCCAGGAGGACCTTGATATCCATGGGGCCCCTAAAAGATAAGATAAGTTGCACATTTCAGAAACGATAGGCTGCTTTATTTGGCCATTCATTACATTCCATACTTAAAACTAATCAGAACAAACCCTCAACTTGTAAGCATTTGAAACTTCAAAGGAAAAGTGAGGAGCATATATTTATTCCAAGCTGTTAAAAAGATGACATCATGGTAATTAATCTTAAACACGCAAATCTTTGTGATATTTGCATTTTTATAAAACATGTTTGCATTTCGTTTGTATTGGGATGAAGTGCTGCTGCACAATAGTCTGCATGCATCCTCGAAGTAGACTGGAAGCAGACATTGTCATTTTAAAACTAGAGATCTCCACTATGTTTGAATTTTGATTAGCACAGAAAAAAATGTGGTTTGTTAACAAACCACATTTGATTGTAGCTTGCTTAAATTAACCAGAAATTCCAGCCTTTGGACATAAGAGAAAGGCCTATGTAAGTTAAATTTAGAAAGAAGTGCTCCAGCTTTTTCTTTTTGGTGTGTGCTGAGAGGAGTAGAAAATGAGGAACATGTGGGCCCAATATTGATAAGTGGTCCTTTCATACCCCAGGGTTTGGAATCCTGCAGTCCTCCCAAATGACATTTCCCAGCATTCCTTACCATAGGCTATGCTGGATAGGGTTGCTAATTTTTGCACTCCAACATCTGATTGCCACCCTTGCTCTAAACTATGGCAATTTCTGCCCTACATTCTTATAGTTCTTTTATTCCACTTTCAACATCCTGTGGAATCCTGGCGTTTGCAGGCTTTTTTTTTGGGGGGGGGGGGCTTTAGAATTCTCAACCAGAGAGCTCTTTGGCCTCAGGAAACTACATATCCCATGATTCCACAGGATGTTGAAAGTGGAATAATAACACTATAACAGGGTAGTGAGGAAATGGCCTATGTTTTAGCTAGCAAACCTTAGCATTGCATCTGAGAGCTTCCAGGGTGAAAGAGTAGCTCACATACTTTGTATTTCTTCTGAGAGTTAGAAGACAATGCCAACTTCTTTTAAAACAAACTAATAAAACTGGGAATTTAAATTTGGGGGAGGTAGCCACTGGTTTTGTGTGGACTATGGCCATTTCTTCTCATTAAATAAAGAGAAATATTGTTATAAATACTTTGGAGAAACTGGTTATCCAGTATGCCAGATAGCAACCTATTTTCTTGCTCATATTGCACTGGGAGACATTACTAAAATATAGAGAAATGAAAACTTAATATGAAATAGGAACCTCATGTGAATAGCAGGTACATCTTGGAGAGAAGAGCAGCATCTAATTTTCTCTTTCTCCTGCCTGCTTGTCTTTTCCTTCCATCTGCAATATATGTGCCCAGAGTCAGAATTATCTCAAGAGTTTTCCAGGATATGTAGGGCAACAGGTAAGCGTCTTAACGCACATGGCCAGTATGCATTCTAGGGGTCCTTGATCATGTGGGGGCATCTGCATCAGCATCTAGTCATGCAAATCCTCCCACTATGGTTGCTTCGGTGCAACATGGATCTCCCTTTCAGGATGAATGGAAGTGCATTCTCTACTGGTTTTTTGACAGAGATAAATGTATACCCAAACCATATGTCTGTGCCATTGTGCACTGTTTACCCATGCATGACACCCTATGCTTTGAATATTTTGAAGGCATGACACAGAATACTTTCTAGAACATGAGCATCTCTGGGTAAGAGTATCTGGATGTGAGCATCTCTAAGCTGGGGCTAAAGTAGGTATTTACTGCAAATTGGAATAGATCTCTAATGTAAACTGTTGCAGAATTAGAACCAAAGCAGAGATGCACAGGGGACACAGGGAGTGGTCCCCCTGTGTGTGTGTGTGTGTGTGTGTGTGTGTGTCTGCATGCACATATATTTCAGTGATAGGCAGCTATGGGGACTACACCACATGAAAAGGTACATGAAAAGGATCTGCTTAATTCTTTGCAATCTGGTTCAATTTCCATTCAAAATACCTTTCTCCAAAGCTGTTTTTCCACCCTCACTTGCTGTCATACATGACAATTTTTTTCAATTTTTTTTCTAATCTAAATTTCTAATATTGAGAGACTGCTACACAGGTCTTCTGTGTAGCATATAGTTTGGCTTTCTTCGTGAGCTAGGATCCAATTCAACTACAACAAACACTTATTGCATAATAAAAGAATTACTCATACTTACAGGTGGACCTGGCTGACCAACAGGACCAGGGATCCCAGGTGGGCCAGGAGCTCCAGGTGCAGACTATGGAGAACATTTGAAAGATAACACAATTACAGTCGGGTAAAGCAAATGTAGAATATTCTAGTGAGGCAGAGTGTAGATGTCAAACTTAAGCTGCAACAAAAGCTAATTGGCATTGGATAAGATTAGTGGAAAGCAGAATTTACTTTAACTGAAGAACTTTGCAACTACATTTTCTTATTTAATATCTTGAAGAACTTTTGCCCCCAGTGAACTTGCCTGGGTTTTAAGATCTTCAAGAAACACTCTTCTTTCTGTTCTGTCATCCCAAAGGCATGTTTGGTAGGGATGTGAGAGAGTTTTTTCTCAGTGACCACTCCTTTGATTTGGAACATTTTAAATTTTATTACTGCTTTTTTTTGTGTGCAGGAAGTGGGATATATATTAAATTAGTAAATTTTTTATGCATAAATACAGAAATATGGCTTGTCTCTGAGGTCTGTGTTCAACTTTGACATCTTACTAGTACAGGGATCATTTCCATTAGTGGCTATGTATTTTCATAGTTACTGCAACAGTGGAACCAATACAGCTTTTTATTGATTAGGGATATAATTCTTTACGAATTTTTGTCTCAAAGAAAGTTATGAGAAATTTTACCAATTTCTACCTTTTGTGAGAAAGCTTTTGAAAATTATGTAGTTTTCAGAGCCTATTCACAATCTGGGACTTATTCTCCACAAAATTTGCATGTGGTTGTTTTGCTCAGAAAATAGCATTTTCTGTGTGCTGGAAATGTCATTAAAATCCTGTTTCCTGCACAGAAAACAATGTTTTCTATGCAAAATCACATGTGAATTGTGTGAAGAATAAAACCTCAATTACAGCATTTGCTGTGCAGAATAAGTCCAGAACTGCAAAGATTCTGATCAGTCCAATATGCTTCTCAGCAGGGTTTCTGAACACTTAAAAACCTTTTTGAAAACCATTTTTTAATTATTTTTGAACATTCTTTCCATCCCTACTGTTGAGAAACAGATTGTACAAACCAATGGCACAAAATATTGCACAACCCATTGCACAAGTGGTTTCAGAACCAAGTTCAAGTAGTTGGTTTCACAAGCTCTTGTGGAACTTCTTTGTACACTACTTTCACTAAAGTATAAACCAGCACCATCAGATCCAAGCCTTTGAGGCCTAATTAATTTCTTCCAACGTGCATTGTTTTAAATTGCTTTAAAATTGCAGCCTGTTTTCACTTGTTAGCTTGTTTAAAGTGTTTTTTGGTCTGTTTAAATGACCTCAAGTTGTTTTGAATTCTAAATGGATTTAAATTCTTTAAATTGATTTTACTTGTAAGCTGTCCTGAGAGCTGTGACACTGGGTGAGATATAAATGTTTTAATAAATATTATAGCTGAATTAGGAGGCCTTTTTGCTCTGCTAGCATCCATTTTTCATGGATTTTTGGCCTGAATGTTTGAAAAAGATTTCGAAAAGGATACATTTCTGCTTTATTTTTTTAAATAAAGATGGAATCAATAAAGCCTGTACTAACCTAAACAGGGTTGTCAGATGTTCACTCACATTAATTAAGATAAATATGTGGTCGTCCCCTTTACAAAAGATTCCAGTGAAAAATGAAGAAATCTGTACATTGCCTGTTTAATAGTCTGATCTCATATCACACTTTACCCTCAAATTGTTATTCAATAGTACTTTTATCTTTCTCTTTAAGAAGCACTAAACTTTTTAAATTGCTTTGGGAAAGAAGATGAAACCACATTGGTTTTTATAAGTTAAAGGACAGACAGTACTTATCGCTTATCATATATGACATATGTAGGTACTATTAAGAAAATCGTATATATCCCGCTTTTTAAATACTACCTATGCAGTAAGTCATACATAATAAGTGATAAGTATTGCTTGTGCTTTGTTTGTGTGCGCGCGCGTGTGTGTGTGCGTGTGTGTGCGCGGGTATAGTTGTAGCAGCATAGGAAATGTATTGCAATTGAGCTTAACTGAGATAATCCAGAGTTCCATTCCATTGTACAATACAGTTAAAATATCCACTCATATACCCCAGATCATATATTCAGCAGTTTTCCCACTTTCTGAGATTATGACTACAGGTTGTTAAGACAAATATAAATGTAGGCCAGAATCCTGTTGAGGCCTTATGTCTTCAGAAGTGGACTTAAGTATGCAAGAATTACAATTGGACAATTGTGTAATGTCTGTATCCATTAGAGGGCTGTGGTTCCATTACTTATATCGCAAAACCAGCAAACTGCCTTATGCATATTGGGTGCCAAGGCACACTGGGCACTCTTACTGGTGTCCTGTTACTCATCATCTCAATTCAGTATAAAGAGGTTTCTTAACACCTCTGCTATGTAGCTAGGTATATATAAAGTTACTATTACGTAGCAGTTAATTTAGGATTCTGGTGGTATATTGTTTGACAGACTGGACCAGTGTTAAAAAAAAAAAAAGTATTATAGTAAAAGGCAGACTGATCCACAAACCATAAAGCCAAATTGCTTATTTCATTGTTAGCACAACACCTTATACGGCATGGGGCTCAAAAAGTAGCCTGACAAATATACTCAAAAAGACATTAGGTTTGTTTAATAGGTTTTGTAAATATAACAGAGAATTATATGAAAACTGCCCTCGACACAATAAGAGGCATGAATTGCATTGTGCAATCATATATTCCAAAATCAAATAAAATCAATAAAATATTGAAATACAAAACACCTCTTGTCCCAAGCATTCCAGATAAAGGACATTCAACCTGTAGGTGGTGCATGAAATTAACTTTTATTCACTGGTTGTATTCTAATTTTTAGACTAACTATGCTCCTATTGCTTTAATTGCACACTGGAATGGAAATACTTTCTTAAAGTGGATGATAAAATGATGAGCCAGCTAGTAGGTGCATTTATGTGCTCACTTTTCCAGTAGCTGTTGGGGAGAGGTGGACAGAATGTTCAATTAAAAAAAAGAAAAACAAGTCAGCATAAGAATTTTCTTTGCAAGATACAGCATGTTTTAAAGAAAATACAAAACAATATGTGATGGGTAAAATTAAAAATTGAGCTGATGCTTAGCAATTACATAAATAAATTGGTGGTGTTGAGATGTGCTGATAAACAAATACCTGTCATGCTTAACTGCTATATTGTAGGGGGTAATTCAGGCTATTTTATTTTATTTTTTTAAAAAACCACTTCAGGCTATCTTAACCATTGCAGTAGTATTCAAAGACATAGCTATGCTGTTTTAGCATAAAAATACATAAAGAAATCCAGTAGTACCTTTAAGACTAACTGGGAAAAAAGAAATTTCTAAGCTTTTGTGGATTTACTCTGCTCCATCAGATGCATAGGCACTGGATTCCTTTACGATATTTTGGGTTAACTTGCCTGTATTTACCAGAAGGCATGCAAAATAACATGAAGATTCAATGAAATGCTGTGTTTCATTGTACATCACATCATTAATGGTGTAGAATCTCCCAGATATAACATGATGTCGTGGTAGCAAGTGGATGCCAAACACAGTAATATGAAAGCAAAGCCCTGCGTGCAGAGCGTCACACACACGTGGAGCTTTGGCACACAAACAGGAAGCTCCATTCACATCAATGGAAGAAGTAGCTCTATGCATGTAAAACAAGTGTTCTGTGTCCAAAGAAGCTCTCTGCAATACTTGGCCAAACCTCTATCACACCAGACAAAAATCTCATAAGTAGTTTAGCAACCACTTTAGCCCATCTCAGATGAGGCAGCCAAGCAGTACCATGGAAATCATACAAACTGTGAAAGGGAGAAAAAAAGTTAGCAGCTGGAAATGGATGAATAAATTAGAGGATGGATGGATGAATGGATGGGTAGATGGATGGATGGAGGGATGGATGGATCAATGAACAAATACACTGAAAAGAAGAAAACCTGTGTGGAACAGAAGACGAATGAATATGATGATTAAAGAACACACTGACAAACGCACAAAGCAGGAAAGACATAGATAAGAGTTGTGATACAGAACATATGTGCTAAGAGCACTTGCAGTAGTCCAGCATGAGGTGACCAGCTCTTCTTGTGGAATATGTCAAATATCAGCCTAATTCAAATGGGGCTAAAATAATACCATGCAGCAATATGAAGAAATCTGCTTCAGGTAGCATCAATGGGGGTGGGGTGGAGGTGGTTGGTCAAGCGGAGTAGCTGCAAATAGAAAATGGTGCCTGAAAGGTATAGCATTAAGGTTTTTTTAAAATGCTGTCCCTGTCTAGTGGTGTGGGGAGGCAATGAGATCTGCCTCAGGCAGCAACATTTCTTGGATAGGCACCAGACTGCTAAATTTTTATCATTCTTCAGAAACATATGCCCATGTAAATAAATAAGATTTGCCATAATGGATAATTGTAGATAGTCTTTGCCTACTAATAGGCAATGAAAGGAAAATGAATTACCACCATAATTTACATATAAAGAGAAAATTATCTATTATGCATAAAAAGGGAAATTGCTTTCTTTGACAAGATTTTACTGAGGAAAGTTCATGTAAATTTTTACTATATCAGATTAATTCATGAGTACATTCCTGTCCTCCACAAAAAAGAAAGTGTACCATGCCCAATTAATGATTTCAACATCCTTGCTGGGGAAGGCTGGGCAACTGCAGATAAGAAAAATGTAGTAAAAGGCTGTATATACACTATAAATTGTAAATGTATTGATTTATTATCAGCTGATATTTGCATTCTGGAAATAGACAATGAGGTACAATGAATGGTCTGTTACAGAGAGAAAGGAAGGGAAGGGAAAAAGAACAACTGCAGAAGAGAAATGAATGGAGCAACCAATGAATGGAAAATGAGTGTGAAGAGACAGGGGTGAAAGAGGAGGAGGCAGAAGAGCGTCAAATATGGAAAGAAGGCAACAGGAGGATGAAAGCAGAAGAATAATGATGGGAAAGGAAGAAAGGAAGAACATATAACAGTGAGTCAGATACATCATGGAAATATCTGAATAGGTTAATCACTCAACCATTTCAGAGGATTAGAAGCCAGAGGTATATTTCCAGGAAAAATACTGCTTTCGATCTGTTACATTCCTAGGCAGTAACAGGACAGTATTTGTTCCGTATTTGTTCAATAATCTGCACAAGAAGGGAAGAAAGCCAATAATTTAAAATGACACACAAACAGAAGAGAGACAGTGTTGTTATCTTACAATTGGGCCAGGGTATATTCCTCCACCACCAGCCTTGAAATCATCATACTGAGGAGAAAAGTTCTGCAACAGAAAAGAAAGGTGAAGCAGCCATTACAAATGAACCGAGTGAGCTAAATGTATACTTGGAACAGCATACAAAATGGACAAGGTTAAGCACCTGTGCCCCAGCTTACATAGAATTATCCCAGCTTGATGCCCGAAAGATTTATCTTCATGCTTCCTGCTGAGTGATGATGACAAGGTTCATTTCTTTTCAAATAGATACACGATTGTTGTCAAACCATTCTGACAAGGTTGACCAAAATTTTGCTTCAGAGTCTAAATATGTCTAAAGTTCAGCTTCTAGGCAGCTGATGATAAAGGTCTCCCCACACACTTTTACCATTTCATTCTGTGTTCTTTTTTTCATTGCCCTTGCTATTGTTATATCATGCCTAATACTTCTTCTGATATTGGGAAAAGGGTGGCTAAAGAGAAGTAAATGGTGGAGAAAGAAGATTTTAAGTCCCTCCCATAAGAGTTGCTGACAGATCAGCTGTTGATTTGGTAGTGAGAGCAAATGAACACCAAATTTCTGAGGTGGTTCAAAGCTTGGGTGACCAAAAGTGGTAAAGGAAGAGTTTGATTGGAATGGTGAACAGCGGAGTCACCAGTTGTAGTCATTCATAGGCAGGGAGAGGTTTTTTCAAGGTAGCCTACAAGTACCATTTCACATTTATATGAAAGGAAATTTTAAAGAACGGTTTTACAGAACAAGGACAGAGAGGATTTAGCTAGCATTAAAGTGCTGGTTTTGGATATATTCAACATTCATTTGTGGAAGAGATCATATATCTAATATATTTTAATAGAATTTTATTCTGGCTACTGTTTTCATACTTCATCATAATTCTACAATGTTGTAGCCTCATATAAAGATCTCTAACTATAATAGCAATCCTCTTGTATATGGAAAACAGTGAAATAGCCAGAAATATAAATGCTTTCAAAGTCGAAATCACATGATTTAGGCAGGGTGGTTCCTCCTCAAGTGCCAAAAAATGACTTTTTTCCTCTCATTGAGATTTGCTGTGAGCTCCTTTCTCTTAATGCACAATTTCTGGAACATTATATAGACCAGTTACACTATACATTATATAGATCAGTTCTTTGATAGCATGTTTATTTTAGCATTGGCTGAAGGATGGCAGAAAGTAATAAAATATTACCTGCAGAGTTTGTGAAAGCAAAGCAAACTTGTCAGTGTGTATGTACTCTGCAGTGAAAAGTAAAATCTGTTTTATTGCTCAGAAAGACTCATGTCAGCACAATGACATTTTGAATGCATTTTGCTGGTGTTCGCAAGAAGGACTAACTACTCCCCCCCCCACAAAAAAATGTAGTGGAAAGGGCTAATGCAATGTTACATTCCCAGAGAGTTTGGCCTTCCTGAACCTCCTGTTTAGGCTTATGAAGGATACCTACAAGATTTTAGGGGGGATTATCCATCTGCACTTTAAACAGACTATATAGCCTTGACTTCAGGTCCTCCAAATATTGTTGAACTTTAGTTCTCACCAGCCCTAGTCAGCGGGCCTATGGTGAAGTATTGTGAGAGCTGTAGTTCATCAACATCCAGAAGATCAAAGGTTGCCTATGCCTGCCATGATCAATATTTGTTCCACCCATGAAATCCCCACTCTGGAGATTTAGTGTAAAACACATGTGTACGTACATGGATTTTGCATGCCCTTGTACATGCAAAAGAAAAAAAAAGTGTTTGCAAGCAGGGATGCTGTCTTGGGGCAAATGAAGACACACAGTGTCTGTATGCAGGCTTGAGTTCATGATCCTGGAACCACGAAACAATGAAACAGATTGAAATAAACTCTTCTCAAACACCACTGCAGCTTCATATGATACCTTCATTGAAGGGCTACAGTGTCTGTAGAAGGAGTGTGAGGAACCGAACATAGAAATAGCTGGCTCTTGAATGCTCTTGGATATGGAGACAGGATCCATGAGAGTTCAAGAAAGTTGACACAAGAAGATGGAGGATGAAGAACAGGATCATTCATAATTATGAACATCTTCAATCCTATGTGTATCTCCTAACACATGATTCCTAGCCTCTCCAAAGTAA
Organism: Cyclura pinguis; assembly: GCA_030412105.1. Classification (NCBI taxonomy): domain Eukaryota; kingdom Metazoa; phylum Chordata; class Lepidosauria; order Squamata; family Iguanidae; genus Cyclura; species Cyclura pinguis. Next base: position 211,086,326 of record CM059599.1, read on the forward strand.
CTGGGTATAGTTTTGCTGCCTAACAGTGCAACCTTTTACATGTTTACATAGAAATTCCACTAAATTCAAAGAGACACTTGCTCCCTTGAAATTGTTATTGGCTGTTGCATTAGCATTGGAGACAACTTTCACTTGCAAGATGCTAAATCTGTGTTAATCCTCTCACGTCTGGATGAAGATTGGGAGCATTAGCAGAAAGTCATGATGCTCTTGACTACATTTTCTGACACTTCCCTGAAGTGACCCATTGCTCCCTTGATGATACACATCTTCATCCTGTACACTGACTTTTGACAGAGTGCTATTTCATGAAAACACAAGGAAACACAGATTTATGCACTTAGGAAGCATGCATTGACTGGATATACAATATAAATTTAGAGCAAAATGAAAGCAAGAACTTTATTTTTACTTACAGTTCCTCCACCAAAACTGGGGCAATTTTGGCAGACTCCGGGGGGTCCAGGATTTCCAGGAATTCCTGGCTGACCAGGTGGACCAGGTGGACCTGGTGAACCATTTCTTCCAGGTGGACCCTGCACATAAAAGGGAGTGGGAAGAGAAATTTTTTTACTGTGTTTCATTAAAAGCACTAAGATCATTTTAAAAAATGTGCACTTTAAGTACAAATATGCAAACACACAAACATTTTAGCTACTATCCATAGGTCCCACTAGACTTTCACCTTGGCGTTCACAGTGGATTTATCCATCTATTTTGATAATAGCCTGCTAAAATTCATCCACTGTATCTTACTCTCCATTCCCTCGTAATATAGGAGATGGCACTGGCCACAAATTTTTCATATGACCTTTGCCAATATATGTACTTAACACTCACAGTAGCAAATGTCTGGGAATGGTCCTTTGGCTGTTACATCCAAACAAAGGACTCATGCATCTCACTCAGTGTGTGGGAATTCTTGCTCAAATGTGCAGGAATGATCCAGACATTGCACAACCAGGTGAACTTCCCTTTGGGCCCATGACAGATGCTTGCCATACAGATGAGCAAGTCGCTCATTTAAACATTTCCCTTGTTTGGTGTAGCATCTAAAGCTGCCCCAAGCTTCTCATGTCTCATACGATGACTTTGTATTCAAATTGTCAACTTTCAACTAGAACTGAATACAGGTAAGTTTGTATACTTTTTGGGTGGCTTAACATGTACACTAAAAATAACCACCAGCAGAGACATACCAGCAACACTGGCAATGCTCAAAGATCATGGGCACTATTAACCTCTGCCTTACACCAAATGTGAGGCAGCAAAGGCATAACAAATTGACTTCCTTCTTTGCTCTTGACAAAGTTCCCAGAACCTCACTACAGATCTAACCTGTGTTCTTCTTCTCCCTTTATCACTTGTCTTTTCTTTCTAGCTCACACTAGTGGGAAAAAAAAATCCTCAAGGCAAAATTTATTTTGGGTAAATTTTCCTCAAAAGAAAGACAAGTTAGAAGATTGGATGAAAAACAACTGGCTTGAAACCATACTGAGGTGGCAAGTAGCCAAAATAAGCTGAGTTCCTCTCTAATCATATATTATTTGAAAAAGACATTTTAAAATTGCATTTCAAAAAGTCACTAAAAGCATGTAAATTGTACTGAGATCCCCTTTTAAGCTTGAAATGACCTCAGAGTTAATTTTATAAATGAACAAATAAAATTGTCACCTTTAAAATCTATTACCTTTAGGTAATTTCTGATTTATGGTGACAACAATGTGAACCTATCATGCATGGGCTTTTTTCCAAAAGATTTGTTCATGGATGTTTGCCTTTGCCTTCCTCTGAGGCTCAGACAGTGTGACTTGTCCCAGGTCACCCAACTAGTCTCCATGGCCAAGTGGAGATTTGAGCTCATGTCTCCATTCCATAGTCCAACACTAAAATCACTATACCAAGTGGACTCAATCTAATCCAATAAATCTACCTAGAAGAGATCCACTGAAATCAATGGGACTTGATTCAACTTAACTAACAAGCACCATTCATTTCAATGGCTCTGTTGTAGGTAGGACTAATGCTTGATTCAGCCCAAAGATGGAAACCATGTGGGTCTTCAGATGTTGTTAGACTGCAAGTTCCAATGGACCTTCCCAAAATAGCCAATGCAGAAGAATGCTGGGAATTGCACCAACAATATCTGGAGGGCTGCATGATTCAACACCTGATTGGTAGCCTTTATTTCCATTCAAGTGGTCGTGCTGTTTCCATCATCAACACCTGTGTTACCTTAAACACCTTTCTGTTCATATAGCAAACACAGAATATACCATTAAGAGCATACATGTACATATTCATGGAGAATCAATGTGTTTCATGTTTGCTGGCCTCTCCCCTAGCATCCGCATACTGCCCAAGGAAGGATGGATGGATGAATTGCTCAATTTTGGTTTCTTTCCTGTTTCTTATTTTTTTCCCCCAATCTTCAGTTCATTCCCTCTCAAATTTTGTAAATTGTATTAATGTAAATTTCAGTCTGTCCCAGACCATGGTGTTTTTCCAAATTGCATGAAAATTGTATATAGCTTTGTGTGCATTTCTCCAAATACATGCAGTTTTGTGTGCAATTTTGCTGTTTCTACATTTTTGCTAGTATTTTTCTAACAAGCAAATCTTTAAATGATTTTTTTTTTGCAAAACATACATTTATGCATACAGTTTTCTGTGATATATAAATGTTTCTCTTTTTAAAAATTCATTTCAGAATTCAGAAAAGTGCAGATTTTGGTGGACAACATGAACTTGGTTCATGACTTGGTTTGAACAGGGAAAATCAGATAATTTCACATACAATTTGAACCAAACTAATTTCTTTCTCATTTCTAGACTGAATATAACACAAGTATGGGCTGTAGAAAAAGGGCATGTTCTCCATAGATATTAAATTATACTGGTCTTAATAACACAGCTGAAATGGCATTGCCTTCACTCAATGAGAAGAACTGGACCACTGAAGCCAAAATATGAGCCGAGCTAAGCTTCAGTAGAGGACCAGAAGCAAGCGGTATGAGTCTTTCATGCTATCTTATTACTGTTATTGGCTATTCAGAAGCTTTCTAGTGTCGTGCTTGATTTTGGAAAAAAAAATGAAATGTAAGTATCCATTTACACATTTATTAAACTTACAGGATCTCCTCTGGGGCCCTGGGGACCAGCTACAGAAGGTCCAGATGGCTAGAAGAAGAAAAGATACCAGAAATTAGGTCAAATTGAGCAGTAAATTTCACTACAAGTAGAACAAGCATAAAGAATTTGAAAACAGAATGGTCCAGAATTTGTGAATATACATCTACATCCACACTTTCAAAAATTAACCTGACACATGCTAAGAACTGAGGAACAAGATGCCTCTTAATATGTTCTCAATGCAGGACCATGGGATTCATACCAGGACTAAGGCCATTTCTGCACTACACTGTTACAGTGCTATTATTCCAGTTTCAACATTCTATGGAATCTTGGGGTTTGCGGTTTAGGGAGGGGCCTTTAGAATTCTCAGTCAGAGAGCTTTTTAGCTTCAGTAAACTATAAACCCCAGAATTCCACAGGATGAGGAAAGTAGAATAATAGCACTTGCCCTTTCATACTAAAAACCAGTTCTTTTCCCCCCTCACGCATTGTTTTTCAGCAACCTAGTTTAGAGGGAATAGAGGGAGTCAGATACTCTTGTCTCCTACAGATCTACTAGTAGATCTACTTCTATTCACACCTGCCTTATGACTCATCAGATGGAGTCGTTTACTTTTAAAATATGGGCAATCAGTTCCCCAATTTATTATAGGGTGGGAAGATGAATCCTAGATCCGAGGTACTAAACTAATCTAGTCTTGATTAAAGATGATGAGCAATCATTTGGTGATATATAAGCTGGCATTTTGTCAACAAGTAATAGATAGTTTGTCCTGGTTTGCACAAGGTATTTGGTGGCATGCTTTACTTCTCCTCAGTGCCTGTATCACTGCTGCTCCAGGAATGTGAATATCTTCTGCTAGCAATGATTCCCCAGAATATTGCAAGCATAGTACATCATCCCATAATCTACCCTAATAACTTGGGCAGTAGAAAAGCACACAAGTTAGAAAAGGGGAGTGTTTTTGTACAGCAAAGCCTATGTCATTCCAAATCACTTTCCTTGCTTTTAATGCACATGTAAAAGGAGGTAATTAAATGTTCAATGCAGGTTTACTTTGGTGTGAAAATTCTGTCTTAATATGAGATAAAAGACAACTTAGAAAGAAACCTATTTGTTTTATAATAGTTCCCTGAAAGGGAGTACAGTTGACACAGAATACTATTGAAGAGGGTCTGGTTGGCAGATATAACTACCTCCAAGCTTTATTTGGTAAGCGTGTTCTAAATAAAATGGTAAGACATTTACAGATTGCCCCAACATGTTGCTTTCTGCAATGGATACATGCTGACACAGTAAAGTTTGATTTCTTTTCCAAATGATTGAGCCCTGATGAATCAAAGGAAGTTAGTCATGACTAATACCCTCTTCAGTATGAGAGAGAGGAGGATATGTGTTTGTTGGCTTCCTTCCATGCCCTTATCTCTTGTTCCATTGCTTTCCTCAAGATGGAGGGTGAATGTTTGCACCAAGCAGCCTGTTCTGTTTGCATAGCCCCGGAACACAAGGGTTCAAAACCATATGAAGAACCTACGCTATAAGTAGAGCAAGTTCTCCTCAGTGCAGATGTTCTAGTGTTGACAGAGGCACGAGGGAGGGAACAGGATCAGCAGGTTCATCCCCACTTGTCCCCACATGTAATGGTAAGAGCTTAGACAAGGGAAATGAGAAAAGAGGGTCTATTTCCCATTCAAAGCTGTGAAACTGCTTAAATGTGTCTCAGAATGTACATTTAACATCCAAATTGGGGAACAGGACTGCAGTGGCAAGCACTGCCACCAATCTATGCAACAAGTGCGCAAACTACAGTACACAGGCCAGACGCAGCCTCAATGGATCCCTGAGATGCCCATCAACCTCCTCTTCAAACTGGAAAATTGCTTCCCCATAAACCATTGGGATGGGTAATTAGCCACTCTAGGCCTGCTTTAAGCTAAAAAAGAGAGCGCACATTTGAGACACTGGAAGTGACCTTTTTGTTGTTGTTGTTGTTGAAGGATGTGAGTGGTCAGAGAGATTTGAAGGTAGTGCCTCCAGTCAAGGTCTGGGGAGGATAAAAATTACTTTGTCTGAGGAAGTTGTTCCCTTGGTCTATGTGGAAATGTTCCTATGTGTGTGCAAACTGTACACAATAGGCACTTTTTTTTTTTACAACTTATAATACTTTTATAATTCTGCAGATAGACCATAGGCATGTACAAAAATTATATTCATGATGAGCCAGTACAAATTTTCCACTGAATGCACATAGGTCAAGAATAGCAGCTGCCAACATCACCACCACCACTACTACTTTCCCTCCACCAGTCCATCACTCAAGTTCACTATACTTGCAATTAGCATGATATAAGACTTAAGAACTATTTGTTCCATGTTAACTTTAGCTGAATTGCATCCTTACCACTCATAGAGCTATTGTCAACGAACCCAAATTGACAGGCTTTTTGCTTACATTTGCTCATCAGGGCTGTGTTCCGGACATGGTGGCTCCAGGTAGCTGCCAAGGGACTCAGTGTGGCCCACCACTGAAACCTACATCAGGCAGCAGGGAGCTGCCAGTTGGGCTGCTACTTTGATCACTGACCTTTCAACTTAGTAGTAGTCTAGAACTATCACATTACCCTTCAAATATGGGGAGGGGGTTGCAGAATCAGAGAAGACACGTTTCATTTCAGATAAAAATCATTTGAAGGGATTCATAAAATGGAGAGGAGTCCATTTTATGAAATGTTCCATCTTGAGCCAGATTGATCTTTTGAACTAGGAGAACTCAAGTCCTGAACATGAATTTCCTTCCAAGCATCCATACGCAATGGGAACTTTCCAGCTGAAATTCGCACTTGGCAATGTCGGTTGCGAACAAAAAGGACAGTCTCTTGGGACAGTGTTTAGTGTTCTTTGGATCCCATGGTTTTGGCCTCAACAGATATTCATGATACTTGCCAGGCACTATTTGTATTCAAGTGAATAAAAAACCCAACCCAGTTTCAAAACATGCAACAGTTTTGCAGCATCTCTCCATTTCCAGCAAGAACAGATATTCTTGGGAGATTGCTGTGAGGCGTTCTTGCTGACATTTGCCTGGAAACCACTGCAAAAACAGTCCTTTGCTATCCTATTCTAGCACTTTGAATTCTAACCCTTTATCAGCCCAGGAAGTACAGAGTTTCCCTGTTAAATGTGAAAGGGGAGGAAATGAAGGGTGGGGAATGGTTTTAAAAAAAGAATGTGTGATGTGCAGCCCTCATGCAGCCTTTGGTTTAATTTCAAAGGGCCTCAGGAAGATGTTCTTCTGACAAGAATAATATGTTCCTCCCCTAGGATTGAGAAAGACTGAGAAAAATGCACTAGTCAGAGAGAGGAAGAAGGGAGAGAGAAAGGAGAGAGGAATGAGGTAGGGTAGAAAGAAAGAGAAAATGAGTGGGTTTCAACACCACCCACTTCTGGACTGCAGTCCACAAAAGAAGGATAATTCCACATCAGGAAAAATATTCTTCACTCATTTACTCTGTATCTTTACAGGACTTAATGCTACAAAATCTTAAATCAATACCTGAGTGCTTTGAATAAATCACACAAGACCTTTCAGCACATACTGATCAATAGCAACAGCTGCCAGCTTTATTGAGAACCCAATTAAGCCTTGAATAATTATATTCAAGCTTGGGGGCCAACCAGTTTAAATATAAGTGCTGTAACTTAATGGGTACTGTGTATTCAGGTTGCATCAAAATAGAGTACGCTTAAACAAAGGTCTTACTGGTGGAGATGTCGGCTGAGGACAAACTGGGCAGCATTCTCCAAATGGAATCTCTGGATTGGGACAATCTAATTCTTGTTCATCGCAGATGATGTCATCACAAAGAACAGCTCCCTGGTCACAGACACAGATTTGGCACGGTTCTGGTTTCCACACATCCCTGTCAGCATACACTTGGCCAAGGTGGGTACATGCTCCTAGGACAACTGAGGAAGAAAGTGTAGAAACAACAGGTGAGGGTAGGGAGGAATAAAAAGGAGGTTTTAATTGAAATAAAGAATACCTCACACATGTTTATCACATTATACAGACTTTTACCACTGGCAGAATTAAAATTAATTATTGGTTTCCAAGGTCTATGATAAGAGCTGAGGTGGCCACTAGAGATCAGACGTTAAAGTACAGTGGGATTTGATGATGGTCATTTTTAAACTGAAAACAGGATCAGTTTCTACACAGTAAAGAGCAAGGACCACTTTCAGGAGGCTCTTGCTTAAGACAGAAATGTGAAAGTGGTGATGACAAGCAACGTAGGCAGAAAGAATTATGTTTGGGTATGCAAAATATATAAAATAAAATAAAATAAAATAAAAAATATATAAAAAAATATCCAGTCAGTTATTTACAAACTGATAATGTCATATAGTAAAAATATTATGCTGTTGGCGGTTACTGTTCACAATAGTGTTAAGCACAGCATCAGAATCTGACACTTTTGGACAGAGAACTGTTCCAGGTCTTTATGGGAAATGGCATGGAAGAGAAATGGGCAATTTTTGGCCACAGTGCTATCATACTTTGTCATTGGATAAGCTGGCAGGAGCTGATGAAGTTGTAATCCATTGTACTGTAGTGATGGGTTGTTGGTGGAATTCATCTACCCATCTTACCGAACACCACCAGACTCTCTGTGTATCATTTCAGGGGATGAGGCAGGAGGGAATTCTTCTCCCCCCTAGCCAAATTGCACAGGCCTGAAACTGGATCCAGACATTGGCCATCTTGCAGCTGTGCTACAGTAGCAGGATTCTTAAGGGTGCTGAAGATTCATGCCTCCTCCACCCTAATTTACAGGCCCATAGAAGAAATTTTACAAGCCTCAGCCCTAATTATTTCCAGTGTCACAATTATTTTTGAATTGTCAGGATCAGGACTTCCTGGTGGTAAATCTGCTGCCTGGATGTTTTGATCCTTGCTCAGAAATAGACAGTCATATGAAAACATATGTGACAGTCTGGCCATAAACGGGGGCCCACACACATGCATGGAAGTTCTGACATCAACATGAGTACATTGGTACCTGCACTGTGATTATTTTAGGTGCATGGATCATAGAGGAAATGTATGGCCAATGGCGAGAATCCTCTTGGTGCACAGAAAGTGGGCAGTGAAGCAAGGAAGTCACTAGACAAGGAGCTCACAGATTGAACATTTTGCCTGTCAGTGCACACCACCACCAGTGCACACGGCATCAGTGAGATTCTGGTCCTTGGATGCAATCACCTTGCGATTTCTCATGTTCAACAGCAGTCATTTCCTTATTATAACTGACTGTGGATGAGTGTGTACACATGCACATACACACACACACACACACGCACACACACACAAATTGATTTTTTATTTTCTCAGAAAAGAAAAGAGCACATGTAGAAGACCAGAAATGAAAGGAAGAAATCAAATAGGAACATTGAGAAAATCAGTTAATGAGATGAATCGACTACTGATTGAACTAAAGAAAAAAAGAGCATAAAAACTCACTCAAGTATGACGCTACTACAGAAAAAGCTCTGTTTCAGTCCTGATGTACATTTAACTACTACCTAAAACAGATGTTTCTGTGTTCGCGCGCACACACACACACACACACACACACACACATACACATACATTGTGTTAAAAATAGGGCTGCAGTTTTAACTCCATTCCCTTGCAAAATATTTTATGACCTTTAAAATGAGAAAAAGCACTGTTTTATTACATTCTTTGCAGGAAACAAGGGAGCCACACCTTCCTTCATCAGAGATTCATGGCAAGGTTCCCAGTACAGCCTGTGAGTTAAGATTCATTGTCATCCAGTAGAGATAGCATGTGAGATTTGGAATGACTAGGTCCTTCCTTGGTATAAATCTCAGCCAAACAATAAACTTAACTGAACAGTTATTACCTCACAACCTCCATTCCCCATCTATAACATGGGGGGAAAGAAGTTGGGAGAGAAGAGAAAGAGAGGGAGGGAGGCTGACTCCTACAAAATCTGTGAGCATTGCTTGGGAATAAACATGGTGATTTGTGCACTGTAGCACCGCATGCAATTACAATGAAAATGGAAATATTTTGTATAAAAGTATAATTGGAGCAGGAAGAACAGTGTATCATATGCAAATACCTTCTGTGTACTATTGCACTTAGCCATCTAGACCTGATACACTTTCAGACGTACACAGAACTTCAATAACCTCTCCTCATTGAAATACAGCTACACTGAAAGTAGCTCTATTGCCACTTTTATTAGTCTGGAAAAATTTTACCTCACCTTTTGCTGCTTCTCAAGGACATTTGGTTACCAATGAAAAAGCAGAGTTGGAAAAAATTATTTTCTTGGACCCAAGTCTTAGAACCCTTGGATTGTAGGACCCACAGACCAAAACATAATATTTATAAATTCTGTTGAAAAAAAAAAACCCAGGGAGGACAATATAAACAATGACATAAAACCAAATTGTTGTTGTTGTTGTTGTGTGCCTTCAAGTCAGCTCTGCCTTGTGGTGCCCCTCTCCTATGGTTTTCTTGAGACGTTTGATTCCGAGGATGTCTGTCATTGTCTTCCTCTGAGGGTGAGAGAATGTGATTTGCCCAAAGTGGGTTTCCATGGCTAAGTGAGGATTCAGACGCTAGTCTCCCAGGGTTCTAGTCTATAAGACCAAATGCAATGCATCTATTGATGTTATTTAAAAATAACTAAAAAACAAAAACAAAAACCATTGCTCTGCATATTTGCAAAAGTTTATGGAGGAGGGAACCAGACATTGCCTTCAACTTGTAACCCTTCCATATATTCTCATCGTTTCTTCCATTTTTTGTCTTATTATATAAAATATGCAGTCAGAAAGAGGTATAAAATTAATGAGTCATTTTGTTATCCCTTTAAATTCTTTGGGCTGTTATTGTCATAAGAGGTAGCCATTTTGGAGGAAGGCAACCGTAAGCCGTGTCTGAGTATTCCTTGCCTAAGAAAACCCCATGAAATTCTTCAGGTCACTATAGGTTAATAGGGGACTTGAGGGTACATGCCCTGGGCAAGAGACAGGTTTGCCAGCATGACACTGCTAAAACAGGGGTAATTATTTAAGAAAATAAGTCCTTCAGGGGTCAAAAAGGTACTTCATTCCATCAAATAAAGGCTTAATTTAAAAAAGAAACACTAAAGAAATAGAAATATATATAAAGTTACTGTCTGTGAAAAGAAACATACAAACCATCTTTGATTATCTGGTCACTGAATAATCAAGGAGGACTGCAGTTCTCTTAATATTCAGTAGGTGGTGATATTGACCAAATAGAATGTGAGATTGTGCAGACATCTGGTTATAATGATTTTCAGCCCTCTTTCTAATTTTCTGGCTATTGTTAAACCTGTTAGCGACCAAACTGGAAATGCTGCACTACAAATCTTTGTGGGATTTGGCAGAATGGAAGTATTAAACAAATTTTTCCAAGAGAACCTTTTATTGGGATTGATCTGCCAGTTCAAGAAACCTCTGCTAGGTTAAGATGTAGATCTGTGTGTCAGCTTGCTATGACATAATGCCCAGTGTATTGTATGTAAAGATTTTTTTTTAGGGTATAAAAAAATAGTCTAAAAGTAAAATTCTGTTCCAATGCTGGCAAAGAATAAGGTAAAATAATAATAATAATAATAATAATAATAATAATAATAATAATAATAATAATGGGAAGTCAGTACTACCAGCTGAGAAGTCCACTTCTAGACTTCTGGCTAAAAGAAAAAAAATGAAACAAAAAGCTCTAGACAGATTTTTTTCACACTCTGTAGCTGAAGCTTATGTTTTATCTTAGGTTACTAGATCAAGAGGTCTCAGCTGTATTTGCCGCTGGATAAAAGCAAGCTTTTCTCTAATTAGTAGCCAAAACTCATTAATCAGAAAGAAGACAGACTGTCAGAAAGTAATGACCCCATCTTTCTGTGTAGAAGAACGCAAGGAAATTCCAGGAAGATCCAAAACAATTAAGACCTCTGTAGTGGTACGGGAGTTTCTTTTACATCAAGGATGGGAGATGAGTGACCTTCCAGATGTTCTTAGATTACCACTCCCATCATCTCTGACCATTAAGTATTCTGGATAGGCAGATGGGAGTTGTGATCCAACAACCTTCGGAGGGCCATGGGTTTCCTTTTTCTGTTTCACATGGTAGCTGGCTTGGCAATTTATACCGTATGGCCCCTAAGATTTGATTGGGATCCCAGTTTGCCAACTGTTCATCCCTGTGAAATTCATTAATCCAAAAATGGCTGCTATTCAAGGTGTGAGGAGTACTTGAGAACACAGTGGAGGATAAATCTCTCTCCTTCCCTCTTTCCTAAACTCCCTCACCGACCTACTGGCCCTCATCCAGGGGAGGATTTGGCATTTTTAACTCAGCTTATCCCAGAGGGCTCAAGTGCACCCAGCTCTGGGCTAGACTGAAGCCCTTGAATCTGCCCAAAGGTGGAGATTTTATAAACTGTTGGGGAGAACGGCCTTGTTATCTGCCCACGCTGAGATTATACCAAACCCACAATACATCATCTATGAGAGTTACTGTGTACAATTTTACTTTTAAATAATTATTGGGATGGCTTGCCAGCAATTGTGTAAAATATAAATTGCACATTATTGAACATCTGGAAGTCATTTCATAAAATATAAAGTGGGTGTTTTTTTTTTCTTTAAGCTTTGGAAAATTTATGTAGCACATTAAAACTGCATTAAAACTGCATAAGTTTTCAAATCTTAAGGTTGGTTGGTTGTCTCTGGCAATTGGCTTTGCCTTGAGCTGAGCCAGTGGACTCAGAAAATAAGTATGCCTTTTTCTCCAACGTGTGTTTTGACCAGAGCCTGGGAAAGTTACTTTTTTGCATTACAACTCCCAGAATGCTGACTGGAAAATTCTGGAAACTAGAATTTTGAACCAGTGCCACAGTTTTCACATAATGCCATTAAGAAAATCAAATAAATTGATAATTTCCCAAAAGGACAAAAGGATGCATTTATGTTGCTTTTTCGAAGGAGATGTTTCATTTACCCATTTATGCAGCAATGCACCTAAAATGAATTAGGATACAGCAATTATCGTGTTCTGGGAAGAAAGAGTCCGTCTGGCTCCTGTTAGATAATCCTGGCCTACTAACGGAATTAGGCAAATTTGTTTAAGACTGAAATCCTATATATCCTTACCAGGGAATATGTACGCAAATAGAGTAAATATGAAGTAAGTACAGAAAGTATGCTAATGGAAGTAAGTCTGAGCAAAATCAGGGGCTTACTTCTACGTAGATATGCATAAAATTGTACTGTAAATATCATGGTTCTATTTTGCTCTTCTTTCTTAGTTTCAGGTTGGCATACACTATTTTTCTTTTTTTAAGCCTATTTTCTCCCCAGAACTCTGTGAAGTAGATTAGTCTGAGAGGCCTATGGTCAACCAAAGACTTTCATAAGTAAGATCTGAACACAAGCTTCTTAGGTCTGGATGTGGTTGTTTAATCACTGTATACACTTGCCTGAGGAATTGACTGATACGCTTGTCTTTCCACATATCTAGTAAAACTTAGATGTTACTTGGAATTCTGTTCAACCAGGGCTAATTCCAGAGACCAGCGCCTTCAGCCATCTGCTTAACCCCATCTGTCTGATAGGGGCTACATTCCATAGTTTTTCCCCAACTTTGTTTGCAAAGAAAAGTGTCCACTTGAGTGGGTAAAGTAGAGAAGAGCATAAAAAGCATTCGACTGTTTCCCTGATAGCTGTTTTCTTTTTCCACTCACAATTCCACAGTGTGACTTTAGTCTTTGCAGAAGAAATAGTGCAGATACTAAGCAGGTCCAGCCTACGCTATTTTGCTGCCTGGAGCAAAGCAGCAAATGATACCTCTTACCCATGCAAGCCAAGGTATGTACCATCCAATGCCAGACAATTTGTTCTGGTGTATGAGGTAGAAAGTCCCACAAAATCCCCTACTTTTCCAGTAAAGCAACAAACAATTTTCTGCCCATACATGACAGCTGATTTGCTGCCTCATTCAGCCTAATGGGTTCTGAGAAGGCAAAGAGAAGAAAATGTCACTGAAGAGAGGGGGCAGGTCTGATTGAAAGGAAGCCCAATGTGGAAATGCATAAGCTATTCCCATCTTACTGTCCTCCCCCCCCCCGCCCCACTGAAGACTGTAGCAGCTGCTAAAAAGTCAGTCAGGAGGCAATTATGCAGGAGTCCTTGGAAAGTGGAATTTAGAACAGTCCCGTGTGTTTTCTGGACCTTCAGGAGAACGGAATAGCTAAATGTGGGTTCAGATCCAGAACCCAATGCCTTTCTCCATTTCAGAACAACTGACAAACTCCTGATGCTGCTTTAGTTGGTAATAGGATTTGCTGCTGTCAGGATTGTTGTCAAGAAATGAAAATGAAAAGCAGGCCCCTTTCTGCTTGACAGAAGGGAAGGACTACACATAGCAATTGGCTGGTATTTTATGCTGAATTTTGAGTCCCATTGGTGGAGAAATACAGTACAGCCTTTCTGCAAGTCAACATAACTTTTCTTTCTCAACATACTAAGTATTGCTGGGAGATTTTTGGACTAATATGGCTTAGCATGGCTCAGCTTGTTTGCTTGAGTTACCTGTAGCTTTTGGAAGCACTGGTGGTCACATGCCCTGCTCTTCCACTTCATATAAGATCGTGGGATGAGGTTTGGGCAGTCCATCCTTGCCACGTGAGTGCCCTGGAAAAAGTTTTATACTGCCTCAAGAACTACAGTTCTGGGGTGTAGTTGGTAGGCAGGCAGGATACTAATGGTACTACCACCTATACAGGCCAAATGTCATCATCATGCAGGGATAGGGACCATGTGCTCCTTCAGATGCTGTTGGACAGCAGCTTCCATGATCCATCATGATTGACTACTCTGACTAGTGTTGATGGGAATTACAGTCCATCAACATCTGGAAGGCCAGCACTCCAATAAAATATGTGAAGGATAGTGTGTGAATGAAAGTGATGCAGCGCTTGAAAAAGTTACTTTTTTGGATAAACACTCCCAGAAACCTCCAGCTACCATGACCTATGGCCATATTGATTGTGGGAGCCTGCACTGTTAGCGCAACCCACCCCCCCAAAAACTATTCCAAGCTCTGGGGAACCACTAATGAGATGCAGACTAGTAATACGTGTGTGAAAGAGGGAGGCACAAAACTTATTTAAGAACCCATCCATGAGTCTGTGTGAGTTTCCACTTGTACCGTGGAAGATATTTATGGGATCATTATAAACAGAGTCTCTTTTCATTTACCAAACAAAATGACAAGATTAAAATATATATTTTTTTCCCTTGGAATGAGCAGTCAAAGTCGTATGTCGGTTATTATAGCAATGTTTACAAGAAAACTTAACACAGTTATTCCATACTAAGTTTCATAATAACAGTAAAACATACTTTCAAGATGAACTCATTGAGTTGCTGAGCCAAAATGCAGAGCGTTTTCAGTTTTGGGCAATTAGATAAGTGCTGAATGAAGGAAAGTGGAAAGATTTTGCTCATAAGATGTGAGCATGAAGAACTAACTACAACACCAGTAGAAATGAAGAAATAAGTGTAAGAGAAGCACGTCTTTACATCCTCCCTTGAATTACTCCTGTCTTACATCATGTGGAGTGCTTTTGTTCTTCTGAAGTGTAAAAAGATAATCAGAAGGATATTTCTAAATACATAGGATTTCATTGTTTAGTGAACCTGGGCAAGAATGTAGAAACTGGCTGGGGTGTGGGGCTGACTGACAGCAAGGTGCTTATTCATATGTGCATTTAAGGAACTCAGCAATTGACAAGTGCTACTCGTTCCTTCTTTCTAATTGCTTTCTTACTCGTTTTAGTAGGGAAAGTGAAAATACTGAATGTCCAAGGTGGAGTGTGTGCTGAGGTTTTCCTTTTATCACTGTGATTTGAGTAAGAGGCTCCATAAAGGCAATGGAGAGACCATAGGGCTCTGGACTGGAAGTGATCTTAAGAGAATCTTTGCTTTCAGTGAGGGCCCACAGAATTGTCTTGTATTGTGAAACTTCAAGAATTCAAACATTTACAACATAATGGTGAAAACTATTTACAGTCAGTTATTTGTTAATTATTTTGAACCATTTTTAAAGCTGAAAGGGCATTCAGATTCTTTCTTCTAATTATCCATGTGGTGATTTTAAGACATGCACCTGATGTCTACTCAGCTACTAAAAATGAATCCCTTTAGTTTCAGCAAGACTCAGTTTAGGTACCTATATTTGAGATCACATTCTGAATTTTAATGTCAGTGCAATGCTTCACATGCATTCTGATAAGTATGTCTCTTTGACTTCAATCAGTTTTAGTTTCAGGTAAGTAAATATTGGATTATAGTATTAGGCTGCAGTCTTATACATGTGCACCTAATTGACCTAATGATATTTATTTCTATAAATGGAACTTATATGTCTAATATTGTGCTATAAGTTAGCCTTCTTTAGATTGACTCTGGTTTTAAATTTTAAATATCATCAGTTCTTTCAGTATCTAACCTCTATCTATCTCAGACAGTCTTTATCAAAATAAACATAGGACCATTTCACAGATGTCTTGCCATATACAAGAGCAATCCAGCTGTCCACAGACATGCACTGATGTGGGAAACTTACAAACAGAGACACTGTGGAATCCCTTCCTCCTTCTCATTACCATGACCATTACAAGAGTAGTAGCTTGTGGCCATCATCACTTATTTCACTTGCTTTGTTGCTTCTGTGGCTGCATCTGTAGAGAGGGCCAGGTACACTTACATGTAGAAAAAACATCTTGTATGAACCTGACCCAAGTTATTCTGTATGGTCACAGATTGCAACTGAGGAACAAATGGGATCACTACCGGGCTCAATGGGTTCAACCGGGCTCTTGAGAAGCAAATGGCAGCTCCATAGCAGTATTTTCTTAGGATTCTGGCAGGACTTCCCCAGGACCACTATTTGCATAACATGTAGCACAAACATTATTTGCTTCCTCACAATTGACATCATATCTAGTTTGACTGTCAATTTTGTTGAGTGTAGATTTTTGCCACTTATAATATAGAGATGAAGATGTCTCCTCCTTCCCACATGTTTTGCTGGATTCTTACTTCCATCAACCCCAACAGGCATGAACAATAGTCAGAGATGATGGGATTTGGGGCAGGAAATCTATGGCTTACTAGATGATGTTGACCTAGAGAGACATAGAATTCCTGTCCCAACTTTTTCCCCACTGAACCAAACTTAAATGGGCAAAAAGAGTACAGACATTTGAGTTATTCAGTCTAATAAAGGATGTGTATTAAACAAGTAGAACACGGTCCAAACTGAGAGCAAATACCAATGTCAGTGAGACTACAAGGACCAAACAGTTATGTGCTAGCTTTCCAGGGAGTTTAAAAAAAAATAAAAAAATAGGGAAGTTCCATTTAATCTGTGTCTGTGTTGCTCTTGCTGGGCAGGAAAATGATAATAAGAAGGATGATCTTGTCTTGCTGAATAGGTATCTCACGTGATTTAATATTTTTCTCTTTAATCTTTCAATCTGTACATTTAGAGCTGTACATTGTGGTGGCATGACTGTAGTGATTTTTCAACCATTTTTCAGTAACCAGTGCAATAAACTGTTGTTGCTGGATATCTTCAAGTCATTTGCAACTTATGGTGACTCTAACGTCGTCTATCATGGGATTTTCTTGGCAAGATTTGTTGAGAGTGGGTTGGCCTTTGTCATCCTCTAAGGCTGAGAGAATATGAGTTTCCCAAGCCCATCCAATGGGTTTCCACGGCTGAGTGGGGATTCTAGTTCTAGACTCTAGTCCAGCACTCAAATCACTGCATCATGCTGGCTACCAACAAACTACAGTCATTTCTGAGGACCTTTCCACACTATACTATTATAATGCTATTATTCTACTTTCAACGTCGTATGGAATCCTGGGGTTTGCAGGAGTGGCATTTAAGAATTCTCAGCCAGAGAGCTCTTTGGCCTCAGTAAACTACAAACCCCAGAATTCCACAGGATGTTGGGAGTGAAATAATAGCACTACAACAGTGTAGTGTGGAAAGGCTTTGAATGACCTTCCCCTGAGATATTTGTGACATCTGGTGATGTCCTGTATGATTTTCTATCCTCTTTTTAAATAAGAGAAGCATCCATTTTGGAACCCTTATTTATGGTAGAAGTGGAACATCCCACAGTCACCACTTGCTGTCACTGGCAATACTATTTAGTCTTCTAAGTTGTCCCTTTGAAAGACCCCTGTATGGAGTGGAAAGAAAAAAAGGGCTCTGCAGGCAAACACAACTGGACTCCCAACACCTATACAAGGCCCAGAGTTTTGGACTCCTGCTCAAGGTCTTCTCAACCCTCCTTGCACTGCTTCTCAGGGGCTTCCATGATAAACAGAGTCCACAAGCTAACATTCATCTTTGTGCAAATGTCCTTAATCATTTTTGACAGGTCGGGTATAATTTATGAGAACAGGCTGAACTTAAAACCACCCAGATAATGTACAGACTTTTTCTTCTCTTCCCCACTCTGTCCCAAAGTGGAACATTACTCTAATTATCAGAAATGTAATGTATGGTATAATTAGCAAAGAAAACCCCACTCGGATGATTACTTTGTAATGATTATAACCAGATTATACATTTAATAAATTGTGCATTGAATTTTAAATCTCACACTTAATGGCTTTGTTCAAGAACTGAGATGATATCAAGAGAGAACTTGTATCAGTTAATTTTCCTAGAACAGAAGAAGGAGTTTAGACTTTCTTTTACCACTCTTATGAAAACAAGATGGAAACAGAGCAAGTGATCTTGTTTCATGCCCTCTGGGGCAATATTTACTTCATTTGCTTCCAGCTGCTAATTCCTATTTTAGGATACTTCTATGAATCACCAAATAACGTTCCAACTGTCTCATTTTGGCAGAGACAATCCCAGTTAATCCTCATCATCCCACTTTTTGTAGCTGCTTTTAAAATGTCCCAGTTTCTCTCTTCTCCTTCCACTTTCCTCCTTCATTCTCAGTTTACTTCACTTGCTCCAGACTGAGGCCATTTCTGCCCTACACTGTTATAATGCTATTATTCCACTTTCAACATCCTATGGAATCCTGGGGTTTGCAGTTTAGTGAGATGCATCTTTGGCCTTTTCCGCAACTCACCTTTTTTGCAGAGCTGGGGTGTAGGGATCGCGAGAGCAGCCTCTTGTGAGAGGTTCTTGCATCCCCATTGCTTCAGCTCTGCAGCTGCTGCCTGCTCTCGAGCAGGTAGTGTGAGAGCCCCTCCTTTTCCTTCTGCAGTGCAGCCTGGGATTTTCCCAGGCTGCGCTGGGGCAGGATGCACAAGCGCCACGGCTCCGGAGCTCTGCACACATGGCAAGTGCGCGTGGGGCACCAGGGTGATGCGTGATTGCCCACCATTTTCAGCTCAAAGCCGAAAATGAAATAGTGTGTGATCAGTGTCTGCCAGTCCCTGGAGCGTCGTGCGATTGTGAGTGCATTGTGTGGACCACTCCTCACAGTCGCGTGACACTCCAGGAGCCCTTTTGCATGGCAAATGCCATGCGAAAAGGGCCATCTTTGACCTCAGTAAAGTAATTTGTGCTCAGTGAACTCAGCAGGGGGAGGAGGAAAGCAGGGGCAGAGTCTTGCCCTTCCCAGGAGGCTCAGGCAAAAGCAAATTGCTGCAGCCTCTGTTAGTTTGTGTGTTCTTCCTCATTAACAGCTTTTGTCATCTTAACTATACTCTGATGTTACTTGACCATACGTGTCCCATTTTCATCTGTGGAGTGTTGGAGGGTATATCACTGCATCATGGGGCATAACATCATGGCCCTTGTGCCAGTGATGAAGACATACGGGCCAGAGTTATTTCTTCCTTTAGTGGTAAAGAAATTTGAAACTTCAAGTTGTTTGATTTTGGATTATTACATAGTGATTGGGATTCAAGCTTTAACTGGTAGATACGTCAGAGGCAAATCTTTCTTTATACAATGAAGACATAGTCAAACTAAGTATGCCAGAAAAAAAGGTAATGGCCACAATAATGGGTAACAAGGCTACCAATGACTACGAGTCATGGTGGCTATATACAATTTCTAGGATTAGAGGGACAGTAGGGGAGGGCTATTTTTCTCATGCCCTTCTGACTGGTTCCTCATGAGGAGCTTTTTACCCCCGAGGGAACACTAGACTAGACTAGATAGGCCTTTGATACCATCCAATAGGACCTTCCTTAATAGTTCAGTCTACACATGTCTCAGAAGTGAGACCCACTGAGTTCAATGGTTCCTTATTTTAGGAACAGGATTTCAGTATATAATTAGCTTTACATTGCAGTCCTATGCAGCTCTACCTAGAAGTATGTCCCACTGATCTGATCACAGTAGTACTTTCTCTTCTGTAAGAACATACAAGATTTTAACCTGAACTGCGTATCAGATGGGATCAATTTTAAGTAGGAGGGGGCCCATTTAGTTGGTGAGACTGGGAAGTCAAGTCATACTTATTTTATTGTTCCAAGGCTAATACGCTTACAGTGCATCAGTTTAAAAGAAAATGCATAAAAATGTTAAAGAATATCTTTCCTTCTACAACCAATCACATTTTTTAAGAAACTAAATTTGTACTTTATGTCACCCTTTGCTGGATATTTGGAAACATGACAGTTTATTGAAACTGATGGACACATTAAAACCATATGATTTAAAACAGGTTGACATCTCACAAGAAGAAACAATTATCTACAAACGATGGCCAATAATATGAATAGAAAGAATGCATCATGTTATGTTTTCCATTTTAAAAAACTGTCTAATTCAATTCCATGAGCTGCTGCATATTACTGGTCCACCATGAAGTGGCAGCTTTAAGTGGAACAATTTATCTCCTCATGATAGCTCTTGACATCATACCCCCCCCCCAACAACATTTCACAGATGAAAATTAGAAGCTGGATGGTCACACATCATCAGAATGTAGTGAAGACAGCAAAAAAAGTATCAAGGAGAAAGAACACCATAAACTCAGAGAGGCTGTAGCTGTTTGCCTATTGGGAAGGGCAAGTTTCTGTCTTTCCTCTCCCTCCCCCTCCCCACTGATTTAACTGGGTGCAAACTACTTTGGCATTTTGAACTCAGTTTGCAGCTATCGAGGTAAGCTGAGGACAAAGGGGGAAGTGAGCGAAGGAGAGAAATTGGGACATTTTAAAAACAGCTGAAAAAGTGGGATGGCAAAGGATGAATTGGGACTGTCTCTGCCAAATGAGGACAGTTGGAGAGTGTGTGACATGTGCAGTTCTTCACAGAAGAGGGGTAGGAAGGATGTGGGCCTCCAGATCTTGTTGGACTGCAAGGACAATACCTGGAAAGCTGCATGATTCCAGTCCATGCTGGGGTGAGCAGAACAAAGCCATCAGGCCACATGCAGTCCCTGGACCTCACTTCTGTTGGCCTTGGTCACTATTTTGAGAGGGAATGCAGAGGAAAATAAAGGCATTTGGGGTTGCTGTGGGGTTGCTCATACACAACCTCATGCTGTGTATGAGGTTCACAGATGGATTTGAGAGGGAAAGTTGGCCTCTGGCCCCAAGCAGTTTTCCACCCCTGCTAAAGGGGGTAGAGTGTTTGGATATGTATATGGAAGACAAAATGAAATGAAAGTAAATCAGCTGGAGAAATTAAGTTTGACACTTTTATAACTCTTCATAGAATGTCTCTAATAAAGCATTCCATGCCTACTAGGCTTTTTCCTTGCATCTTCTCTGCAGTGGCACATCATTCTTTCCATTACAGCCACGTCTGTATACTAGAGTTCAAACAAAGCCTGGCATTTGGATCTCTGCCTAGTGCTTGGATAAACACTTTTACTGGAAATCCTGTTGACTTCAGTGAAATTTACTTTCAAGTAAATATGCCTATGAGGAGGGATAATAGCAGTTTTCTCTCCTTAGCTACAACAGCATTGCCAATGGTTCTTCTTTTTTTTTTCCTGAATAGTGCTGTAGTTCATCTCTGTCAAAACTTTAAATGTACAGTTATGTCATAGTGTCTTTTGTTTTTATCTTTTATTTACGACATGAAAGCAGTGTTACTCAATAGTGAACCATTTCCTCACTATCACCTTCCTTTTAAAAGTAAAGAAAGAAAGGAACAACATCAAATGAAGAATTGGAAGGGTAGATGTCTCTACCTACTCTGTACAAGCATACATCACTTCCTTTCTCCTGGGACCACTTCCTGTCAAATGAAATTTTAAAACTGAAGCACATAATGTCAGAATAAATGAAATACAAGGTTGATTGGCTAACCTGAACCCCAATCCTCTTGTTGGCATTGGCTTTGTTGGACAGAGTTCAGAATTCCGTGTGAACACTAATGTCCCAAGAATAGGGAGAGGTGGATAAAAGGCCCTGCAGACTGTGAAATAGAATTAGATCCTTCCTACACTCTTTGGTTGCTTGATTCCCCAAGCTGCAGAAGCTGTCACAGCTGTTTGTACAAGGAAAACCTGTCTTGTACAGTTGGCAGGTTGAACAAGGAACTCCAGATACATGTGTCTAAGTAATCATGTTTCTTTGCTATGCACCTCTGCACTTGATTTATGATTTAGGCCTAACATGAGTGACATCAATTTTCTACTACATTGCTCACAGAATTATGTGCTCCCTCCTCCCTCACACACAAAGTCTCCCTGAATTCTCCAGCTCCGGGCTTGCTAGAAGCAAATTAAGCAATTAGCATTTACAAAAAGTTGAGTAGTTTTTGGATGTTACATTGCTAGCAGTGACATTATAAGGGATTAATTGCATTGTTTATGAGGAAGAAAGAGGAGCACAAAAAAGAAATCTGAAGCATCGATATTTGAGCTCTTCTGTAGGTTGTACTTTGGGTCAGCCAATGGAAGCAACATTGCCTTCCATTTGATGCTTGCTAAGCAACAACAATAAATGTAGGCCAACTAGTGATGTAATGAAGGAAACAAAAAATGGACAAACAGCAATGAGGCCCAGCAGGCAGTTGGTTTGCAGCTTAGTGTGAGGGGGCCACAATTTCCTCCCACTATGACAACCACCATTGACTGCCATCTTCTTGTTTCCCTCCTTCCACCTCTTGTTACTCTTCAGAGGGTCCCCAAACTGCCCAGAACTTTTCTCAAGGTTACTAGGGGGAGAAGGAATCCCAGTGAAAATTGCCTCATTGCTCCTTCTAGAAGGAGGCACTGCTATAGACACATGGAGCCTTCCCATTCATGGACCCATGCCTAGATTCATCACTATGGTATTCAACAATGAACAAGGCATGCAACTTTGACATTTTTCACAGCTCATTTTAAGCAGTTAATGGGGATATTATTATATGTATGTGTGGGTGGCAAGGCATGGAGTTAGCCCCATGGAAGCCATCCCCATTCCTGAGTTATATGTGTTTGTTTTACTGCCTGAAGAATGCCTAGGGACCTTTACATACGATTAGGAGATATCCGTACAGGCTTGCTTCAGGTGTTAAACTTATGGGTCATATGTTCAGTATGTTTGTTGCAATGCCTTTCTCATTCCTTATGGATTTTTGCTATCTGCACTTTCCAAATCTAAAAAAAGCTTAAGTCATTAACCATCTGTCTCTGGGAAGCTGAGATTCTGGCACCAACACATTCTCGGAATGGGACTTTCAAAGGAAGTTAGAGACACAGGCCAAAAAAAAAAAAAAAATAGTTGCCTATAATTAAGTCATAAGAGAGTCAAGTAAATACTCTCATGTACATGTGAATTGGGGAATAACCATACAATAGGCATGATAAATTTCTCACATCAGGAAGCAAGTTACATGTGCTTTCAGTGTAAATTATCAGTACACTGATTCATCGAGGTGAACCTTTTTTGGACAAATTGATCCATTCCAATGTAGATTTTTAGGTTATTCCTTCATTTTTTTTTTTTTTTTTTAATACTCTGGGACACGGGTGTGATGCTGTCAGAGTCATTACCACTTGTCCCTCTTGTTGTATACCTTCAAGTCATTTCTGACTTATGCTGATCCAAAGATGAACCTATCACAGGGTTTTCTTGGTGAGATTTGGTCAGAGTGGGTTTGCCATGGCCTTCCTGAGAGGCTGAGAGAGTATAACTTGCCCAAGGTCACCCAGTGGGTTTCTATAGTAGAGTAAGGATTTGAACTCTGGCCTCCAGATTTGTAATCCAACACTCAGACGACTACACCAAACTGACTCTTTAGACCATGCTGACTCTGTCCTTACATTAAGCTAAATTAATACTTTCCATATATCACTATTGTATAGTGGACAGAATGGACAGTAAGCATATAAACCGGTTTTTAATGGAGATGGAGCAACTGCCATTTGGTTTAGTAGGCCATTTGTTAGAGAAAAAGAGAGAGGTAAATGTGTGCAGAGTTTTATGTGAGGTAACAGAAAATATTAACTAACATTATTTAAAGATATAGACAGCACTATCAGGGATGTATCTTTCACATTATGCAAAGGTACACGAAAAGTCTCCATGTGTAGCCATGTGATGATGATTTCTCTTTAGAAAAGGCAAGCCAACACTTCTCTTAATTTATGGAATGCATGAGAGCAAAAGGAATATTGCAAAGGGCAACACATATTGTGGGGTCCAACACCACAAAATGGGACCCTGTATACCAGCAAAGATGGCCCTTTATATTCCCGGACTTTTGCAAAATGCAATGGATAATGAAGGCCCCATATGAAATACCTTATGCTGCTTCTGCTATGATTACTATTACTGTTAATCCTAATACTGATGATGAAGGATAGAGCTATCAATAGCTACTAACTGCAATAATTAATGGAAGCTCCATGTTTAGAGGCAGTTTACCTCCAAATAACCTATCTGGGAAACAGACTTTTTTATTTTAAACTTGGTAGACTTCTTGCCTGCTGGTAAGTTTCTCAGAAGCATCTGGCTGGCCAATACTGGAAACAGGATGCTGGCTTAGATTACTTTAGTCTGGCCCGGCAGACATTTTCTTATGTTCTTGACCTACAATGCATGTTTCCATTTGGGGAACCTGGAAACTCATATATGAAAGCTGACATAAGAAATATGAGTTGCTCAGAGTCTGGTTTGGCCAAAGGTGTTTCCTCCTTGGCCAGAAGAACCATGAGAGGAATGTCGAGAGTGGAGGAATAATCTTTTTTCTTGCCAAGTGGAAGAGTTACATATTTTATGCTGTAGAGTTTTACATGAGCTAATGCAGAACTTGGAATAGTTTCTCTCTCTCTCTCTCTCTGTCTCTTTAAAACAAGTGGTCTATACTGGCTGGAGATTTCTGTGAGTTGCAGTCAAAAAACAACATTTTTAGGCTTTAGTTCTATGGAGTTATTTTGCTTTAGAAAACCACTATACTCTTCAAAAACCAAGATTATTATATACTGCAGTATGAAACACACACAGACACAGATACGTGCAAAAGAAATTCATTTCTGGTCTCTCTCAAACTATGGTTCTATTTCATCAGTGACACAAGACTAATTTTGTAGTAATTTATAAATGATTCCAAGACTTACGAGTCAGTGAAAAATTCAGCACAGGTAATTCATTTTGATCTATATTAAAACAATCCAGCTCACTATCTAAAATGAATGGCTACAAAGTGAAACGAAAGTTCATGCAAGTATTCTGATATAAGGGCACAGCACCTGAATGATACATCTTCATGTACAGTTTGCATTATTAGCTTTCCCTCTACATTCCTTTCTGCATAAAGGCCCTTTTCGCACCTTACCTTGTTCACGGTGTCATCTTATGGGGATCACGCGAAAAGGAGGGAATTGGGTGGGAAGGAAGGGAATCGTGTGGGAGGGAATCTTGTCCCCTGCACTTCTCTCCACACCAGCTCCATGCTGGACGGAAGGAAACGCAATAGCTCCACCCCTTCCTTCCACAGTGCAGCCAGGTACTTTCCCAGGCTGCACTGGGGGAGGAAGCATGGCTAATGCACTTCCTGAGGTTCCGTATGCCAAGTAAGTGTGGGAGGGACATGGGAGGAATGTGTAATTGAGCATCATTTTCAGAAAAAGCGGAAAATGATATGATGCATGATTGCCATGGGATTGCTACAGGAGCACCACACAATCACAAGGACGTCATGCAGAACCATCCTCGTGATTCCGTGTCACTCCCATGGCCATTTCGCATTTGAAGTCACGTGCGAAAAGAGCCCTAGTCTAGACTTCCTAGTCAGACATGTATGATGTTTTGGAGAGAGTTTTTTCATTTTGAATGGATTTTTTTAAAGTAAGAAACATGTCAAACTGAATGATATTTTAATACACATTCAAAAATTGTCCACATAAGGTAGATACTTATTCTAGTGGGGTTTTTTTGTCTTTTTCATATACCGCTCCTTTTTATTATATATTTATTATATTATATATATTATTATACAACCACCATTTGGAGGCCATTTGAAAGACCTCTGCCTTAAAACTCTTTCTGCACTCTGAGGCAAGTGGACTTAAAACATCCAGGACAGAGGAGAAAGGAAGATATTGCTGGGTATGCTAAGGCTTCCTGCCACTTCTTAATAATAGCATCACGTATTTATTCAGAAGTATGCCTCATTATCTTCTGTGGGATTTTTTCCAAGGTTAGCATGCATACCTTGAAACCTATGGTTTTATCTGCAACTGGGAGACGGAACACCATTCTTGGATACAACCCATTCTCAGCTCCCTGTCCAATAAGACTTCCTCTTCACTCCATGGATACTTTGTATACAATGAAAAATTGAATCCACCATTTTCATGGCCTCTGTTTTTTATGCAGCTGCTGTTTTTCTGTGCAAATCAACCATGTGTGAATTTTATGAAGAATAAACTCCCCATCATGGCATTTTCTGCAAGGAAAACTGCGTTTTCTTTGCAGGAATTGATATTTCTGCATTGAAATGTTATTTTCGAGGCAGGAAACGCTGTTTTCTGCCCAAAACAACCACGTGTGAATTTTACCCAGAGTGAGTTCTGAACTGTAAAGATACTCATCAGTCCAAGATTCTTCTCATCAGGATTTTTCAACACTCAAAGAACATTTTTTTAAATCATTTTTCAAATATTTTTTGAGTATTTGCACACTCTCATAGATGAGTGCTATTCAAACTGGTGATCCATTGACCAGTTTCAGACCATGGATCATCAGTTTTCAGTCTCCAATGGGTTTCCAGAAAGAAAGGAATAGTTGTAGCCAAGGGACACAAATAGGGTGCCTGACACATTAGGAAAAAAAAAGCTGTTTCTCTACGTCAGATAGCCTGAGAAGTTGTGTGAACAATGGATCTGGAGCAGAACATGGCTCCAAATGGCCAGCTGCATGCACAGATATTTCTGGGACATCGTTAGACAATTTTTCATTCTCATTTTTTTTTGTGAGGCAGAGATGTGTCAGCTGTTAAAAAAAAGTCCTTGAGTGCAGATTCTTTAAGAATAATCATAATCAATGGGGTATTTTTGTTGTATCAGCTGATAAGAACAGAAAATGTTCTTTCAGAGCTTCTCAACTATCCTGCTATCTACCTTTGATAACAATTACAATTATAATTACAAAGGTTGTGGTCCACATTGTCAACATAACTATGACACCAGAGCTTTGCCACTTAGTTATGTCTGACAGCGCTATCCCCCCTCCCAAAATATACCTCTGCAGCTTGGCAGGATCCTGACCATAGTGTTTCTGAGGCTCTGCATGTTAGGATGATGGGGAATTATGTCTGCAGCGTTCTCCTGGTTGTGGGGTACTTTGAGGCAATCACGGCACGATCCTAAGGGGTCTCTCCAGCTGCCTGTTCTTGATAACGCCCTGTGACTAGAAGAGACCTGCAGATGCCATTCCCCAGAGCCCCAATCTGGGCACCCCGGAAGGGCTTTGGTTGGAGTGCTGCTAGGCTACAAAGGTAATTTTTTTTGGGGGGGGGGGTAGCATAGCAAGACCGAACTACAAGAGCAGAGCTCTGTTGTCATAGTTATGTGGACAATGCAGGATCACAGCCTTTGCAATTGTTATCAAAGGTACTTTGCTATAGGTCTGGATGATGAGGAAGCTGCTATGGAACATGGTTCCCCCTGACCACTCCCCCTTTTTGGCTGATATTTTGTGGAGACAGTTGCTAATAGCAACAAGGAATTACTAAAGGGCACAGATATTCTTTCCCCATTCTCTTACATTTATTTTATTTTCTCTTTTTTGAAATTATAATGTTGGCTCAGTATGCAATCTTGGAAAATGGAAGTGGTTTGTTAGCTAATGTGAATGGAATCTCCTTTGCTGTGTTTCATTAAATGCAGCCAAAAAGCCCCAGAGGTTGAAGCGCACCCAAAGAAAAGCTAACCAATGACTGTTGTTTGAAGGGTTATGTCATGTTTTCCATTGTCATCTTGACATAAAACAGGCAGAGTTTCCAAATGACAGAAATCAAGCCCAGCTTGATGTTAGGAATAGGGTATATATAATTTTGCATGCAACTAGGAGTGAAAAACAACATTTAAATGAAATATCCCTATTTACTTATTTCTGTTGGAGTATTTACTTCTACAGTGTTCTGGAATTCCTGTGTAAAACAGCTATTCTTTATTTAAACAAAAACAAATATTTTACTCTTATATGTTAATTTACACCAGAAGAGGAAGAAAGAGACTGCGTTATGCTCTCACTTCTGCATTTTTTTAAATAATTGACAAATATAGTCTAGCCACAATACATGCCAGATTACAAAAAAAACAAACAAGCAAACAATTTCAGCAGACTCACAATGAATTGAAAAGTAAATGACTGATATTTGTATCAAAAGTTGCCCTCAAAAACAGCCATATGGACTGAAGACAGTAGGGTTAGATTGGCACTTTGACTTTTGGATTTCACATACATTATAAAGCTGAAGCAAAACCACACAACATCACAGTGATTGTATAACAATTGATTACACTAATTCTGACCATAATGCAAATGTAAAGCTCATTACGGTCATTGTGAAAGGAAACTATGGGAGAGCGGAGAAGTAAGAAAAGTTGTGCAGGAAATCCCTGTTTATCCCACATCCAACTGAGAAGTCAACCATGCCATTCCAACTCCTGTGTTAGATCTCCTCTGGCCATTTCCATACCGGGTTTCTAAAACGGTGTAGAGCGACCTCTCACGGAGGTCGTCTACACCGTAGAGTGGACTGGCGTGGACTACTTTTCGTAGTTCCACACCAGAATCCACTCAGGAGCGGCCGGAACTAGCCGGGCTGCGTGTTTTTTAAAAACCACTTTTTCGAGGTTTTTAAAAAGCACGGAGTGCGCAGCCCCGTGCCGCTCCGTTGCCCGGCTCTAAAGTGGATTTGCAGGCGCACGCAAGAGGCTGGTGAACTTCTCCGGTTGGTGGAGAGCCTCCACCAACCGGAAGCTGCCATCTGTGATGCCGGAGGAGTGTGGAGCAGCGAGCTCGTGCTGCTCCGTGTGGCGACGGACTTACCCGGCTGCGGGTAAGCTCCGTTTTAGCGTGTTTTCGCCCGTTCTCCCCCACATGTGAAAAGGGCCTCTGTTGAAGATGATATTTGTACTCTGAGATGGAAGATAAAAGTAGCATTACAAGATCATCCATGTCTTCTCCCTTCACCTCTTTTTGAACATTAAGTATGATTAATGCAATGCATAATGTGAAGGTACCTTTTGCTGTTGATTGTGAGACTGAGGAAAGGCATAGTACCAGATGATGGTCTGAATCCTATGAGTTAGTCTCTGCTAGTCATTTCCACACTTCACTCTTATAGCGCGACTATTCCACTTTCAACATCCTATGGAATCCTGGGGTTTGCAGTTTAGAGAGGGGCCCACAGGGGTCTACTCTAGGGCCATTTCCGCTATAAGAGTGAAGTGTGGAAATGGCCCTAGAGTAGACCCCTTGAGTTAATTTCTGAATGGTATATCAACTCTAAGGCAAATTCCATTGATTTGGTTCAGACTAAAAATAGGATGCAGGCTGTTCTTTGTTATAGTGATATTCCCCTCAAACACTGCGAGATTCTGGAGCATTCTGAGGAAAACTGGGAGTCACAGTTTTTTCCTCATCATTGTTCTGTTCAGTGTCCCTTGGTAATAACTTGGCCAGAGAAGTTATCCATTGTTCACGTTGCTTTATAGCCTGAGCAAACATGCCAGCTTTGGAACACTGGTGTTAAATCAAATTTCACAGGAATAAAGAAGGTTCAGACTATAACTTAGAAGCCTGAAAGGCAATGCAAGTCAACACTTGGGATGCATCTTCAGAAGCTTAATGCAGCAACTGGATCACTGGGAAGGACCAACTTTTACTTGTTTATTTTATATATTATTTCTCCCTTAACACTATCCGTATAAGATCTCCACTCTGCTCATTGTTCTCCTTTGGTTGTGGGAAAATATCACCAGGTTGTATGACCCAGTTGGGGTCATGACACCAGCGCTGAAGACCAATGGTCTAGATCAGTAATTTCAAACTTGGATTCTCAGAACCTATCAGTCCTCTCAGTTCCAGCAACCAATGATCAATGGTCAGGGATTCTGGGAACTGAAGCCCAACAACTTTTGGGAACCACTGAACCAGATCAAGGTAGGCTATAGGAAGATATTGTATGAGAACAGGACCTTCCACGAACCTAGAAGCTATATTACAAGGCACAGTGTTCAAACTATAGAAGGCTTTCAGGACCAGGACCACTTGTTTCCAAGGTCTTATTGCTTTCAGAGAGTCATCTGATTTTCTCATGATTACCACAATACAGGGTTAAAACAATAAACAAAAGCAGTTCCTGGCCAGGTAACAATACCCTAAGCATAGCTAAAGTGCTTAAAGTGATCACAAGGATGAGACAAGAAGCCTTCTTTTGGAAAGAACAACTAATTGTTGTTATTGTTATTCTTCTGTGCCAACCATTAAGGCAGAAGTAAAAGATTCCAGTGGGGACAGGGAACATCTGGATCTCCAGAGGTAGATGGACTGAAACTCCCACCAACCCTAGCCAGCATAGCCAGTGGTAAGGGACATTGGGAGTTGTGGTCTTGAAATCATAACTCTTCAATTAAGGGCTTGAATTGAGGACTGGTACTTTATGCTTCGTCAAGAGTTTTGAAAGGGACAGAGGAAAGACAAAAGGCTATCAAAACTGTAAAGATGTTGATGCAGCAGTTTTAAAAGTAAGCGAAATAAAATCATTCCAATGGAAAAGAAGAGTCATTCTACTTTTGTCCTGCCTGTAATAGAGTACTGGAAAGAAAAAAACCTCCTCTGCAGCTCTTTCCTCTTCTTCAGGAAAATGTTTGATGGAGCTTGGTCTCAAGTCAAAAAGCACATATGTAAAGTCATGCAAGGCAAAAGGCAACCACCTAATTTTCTTCAATCCACCAGTCTCCTCAAATTTATGAAACTGGCTTAATTTCTAAGAACACCTACTCACCTAGAGCATGTGGATTCCCAAGAACTTAATTTAGATGTGGGCTTTTCTAAATCACAGGAAGTTACAGATAATTTTCTTTACTGAAGGTTGGATTTTGCAACACTTTAATCCCCAGACTCTCACTTTTGAGAATGCTCTCACCAAATGTGGCAATCCAGAATTGCACAAACCCTAGCTATGCACAGCTGTGTTTCTTTCTCAGGAGTCTTTATAGGAGGGATTTTTCAAGCCACTTTTGCTCTGCCCCCTTGCAGTGATTCACATCCAAGCAAAGCTCTCTTTCCAAACAGGAAAGAGAGCCAAGACATTTCTTAGGCTGGGTGGTAATGGGCAGAGGGATTTCTGGAGGAGGATGAGAAAGAGTTGGGCTGTAGAAGAAAGGACAAGAGAATTAACCACATGAACTATGAAAGCAGAGAGCAAAGCTACCCTCAGCACTCTAGGGGAACAGCCATATTCCCATCCACACACCCCTGCTGGACTAATGAGAGCCTTTTGTGCCTGACTTTGGGAAATGCTGCTCTGCAGGAAACCAACATTCCAAATAAGTGCATATTGAAATTTAGCTGGCAGCTTTCCTTTCCATCCTTGGTTTGAAAATCAAGCAACACATCCAAACTAATGCTTGCCCTAATGGCCTTCAGCTCCACATGAATATAGACACAGTAACTGGGAAAGGAGGCTGTTTGTTCCTGGCTCAATCCATACTCATATAAAAGCCTTTTTAAAAAAGCAGCAGCCCTAGACAGCATAGCCATTGGTGAAAGTGATGGGAAATGCAGTCAAACAATACTTGGAAAACCTCACATTCTCCATGGCTGTTTCGAAGTTGTTGTTTTTTTTTCAGACAATAAACAATGACTTCAGGTTATGTCAACTTTTGGATAGTCTGTGATACAACATAAATACTTTTAAAAATTGCATTAGTGGATGTCTTGACTACTTCATGTGTTACATTTTGCACTTGAGAACTGATTCCTGATAGAATTTGTCCAATTCAGCTTCTCTTAGTTTCTTGTTTCCCTAATCTTAGGCCATTTCCACATGACACTGTTATAGTGCTCTTATTCCACTTTCAACATCCTATGGAATCCTGGGGTTTGCAATTTACGGAGGGGCGTTTAGAACTCTCAGCCAGAGAGCTCTTTGGCCTCAGTAAACTACAAACCTCTGAACTGCGTAGGATGTTGAAAGTGGAATAATAGCACTAGAACACTGTAGTGCAGAAATGGCCTTAATTTCAGTCTATTGTGAACACTGAGTTTTCCAATCTTACATTTGATTAGTGCATGAAACTTGGTGAAGTAGTTTGAAGGTACAGAATAAAGTAAGTTCAATTAGGTAAGTGCTGAATGAATTTTGCTCCCTGCTTAATTCCAGAATGCAGAATATGCATACAAGGCATCTCTTGTGAGCAATACCCACTTGCTACACTGCAGTTTTTACCTACTGCAATACATGCAAGTGACAATTTTAAAAAGATTGGATCTCCGCAGACTACTACCATGAATTCTACTGTTACACAGGCATCCTTTATGAATGAAAACTATGCACAATAACTGAAAAGAGAGGAATCAGTTATTGATTCCAAAAGGTAATGTTGAAAGCATTCTTAAGTAAATGGCTTCCTTAAGTACTTAAGGACATACTACATGTATACTTATATCAGTAGGTATCATGAAGGACAATTTCATAATAATCCCATTTTATGCCATGGTCCACTGATTTCATTATATTAATACTTAAATACCAACAAAAGTGCTCAACAGGCCAAGCCAATTATTATTCACAACTAAAGTAGACCTATTGAACCAATGGTTTTACCCGTGTCTTGATTCAACAATTGATTCAATGGGTTATTTGGAACTAGCTCAGTAGGATTCAAGCCAATGTCAGCTGTTTGCAGAGGTCAGCAAAACATTATATTGTAATTGCAAAACCAGAAGATAATTACTGTATTTTTTTTTTTTAGTTTATGACTAATTCCTTATTGTAGATGACACATCATTCCATCTGTGTAAAGCTTCTCTGCAGGAGTGGAAATCTAAAGCTGACTTTTACATTACCTCTGTCACATGTAATTGCTGCTTCGCCATGGATAGACTCCAACATGAACATCTGAATCTAATACACATAGGATGGGTCGGTCATGTAAAATATTATTCATCCAGTGCCACTAGCCCCCCAAGAAGGTACAAGACTGGCAGGAGGTCTCACATGGCCTGCCAGTATTGAAAAATCGTAATCAGATTTAGACATCACTGCTGTGGTGTTGGATCCAGCCATAAGCAAGTAGCAACTACAACATAGAAGCAGCATATACACTGGATCCTAGAGAGATAACTGATGCCTCAAATGATTCTGTGTTGCTTCGAGCATTGGACTATGATTCTGAAGACTAGGGTCTAAATCCCCACTCAGCCACAGAAACTCCCTGAGTAACCTTGGGCAAATCATACCTTTTCTGCCTCAGAGGAGAGAAAAGAGAACCCCCTTCTGAACAAACCTTTTAAGACCCACCATAATGTAGTGGTTTGAGTGTTGGATTACTTCCTACTGGGAGACCTTGGATACATCGCACACTCACAGCCCTAGAAAACTCCATGATAGTTTCATTTTAGGGTTGTCATAAGTCGGAAATGACTTGAAAGCGCACAGCAACAATATCTCTCTCTCTCTCTCTCTGTGTGTGTGTGTGTGTGTGTGTGTCTGTGTCTGTGTCTGTGTCTGTGTTCGTGTTGTATGCCTTCAAGTCATTTATGACTTATAGCAACCCTAAAATGAAACTATCATGGGTTTTTCTCAGCAAGATTTGTTCAGAGAGGGATTGCCTTTGCCTTCCTCTGAGTTTGAGAGAATGTGATTTACCCAAAGTCACCCAGTGGGT
This sequence comes from Cyclura pinguis, assembly GCA_030412105.1. Taxonomy (NCBI): domain Eukaryota; kingdom Metazoa; phylum Chordata; class Lepidosauria; order Squamata; family Iguanidae; genus Cyclura; species Cyclura pinguis. The sequence goes on from CM059599.1 coordinate 211,119,872, forward strand.
TTCATGGAGGTTTTTAAACAGAGACTGGATGGCCATCTGTTGGGAATGCTTTGATGCTTGTTCCTGCATAGCAGGGGGTTAGACTGGATGGCCCCTGTGGTCTCTTCCAACTGTATGATTCTATGATTCTGTGGGTGAACAGAGATTCAAATCCTGGTCTCCCAAATGCTCAATGCTCAGACCACTACACCACACTCACTCTCTCACTTGCACCATGCTTCTGTATATTGCCAACAGCCTAAATGTGAACATCACCCTTTTAGAAAAAGGGTTGACATATGCCAAACATTACCCTGTTTGCCCATTCCATCTAGAAGTTTTGAAAAGGAAAAAAAAACATATTGAAAGATAACCTATCATATTAATCAATTCAAAATTGCATCTTTTCTTTATGTACTCCAAAACAGGCACTAGACATGTACAGAGAAGAGCACACTGAATCCCAAAGCATGGCTTCCATCCAGTTATTATATGGTGAATCTTTCAATTTTGATTTTAATACAGAGCTTCTTTCAATGGATATGTATTCCCTTTTTCTCAAGGAGGAGGGGAATAATAATCTGGGAAATGCTTTATTTATCAGCATGACAAGGATCTGTGCTATTAAAAAAATTGGGTGCAATTGTCCAGTGAATGGAAATTTAATCTTTTTCTAGGCAACAGGACTGGTGAAATAAGGTGAAATGGATGGCAGCTGCAGTAGTAATGGGGACACCAATACTTGGATGTAGGTATATTAGGAATAATAAAGACCATGATCATCCACTAGATGGCCCTTCATTCTAGTTGAGACCATTTTAAGTTGGAGCTGAGATCCAGGATAGGAGACTTATCTCAAGGAAACGATCCAAAAAACATCAGCTTACTTGACCTCAAGCCAAGTTATAACTTAGAAGCCTAGGAAGACAATCATACAGCAATAATCAAATACAAATGTGAGTTCTTTTCCTAGTATCCATAAATAAGGGATTCAGAAAAAGAAAAAGAAAAAAAAGATGTTGCTGTAGTTTGATTATAAAAGGAGCATCACTGACCCATAACGGTACAGGACAAGGCATCTTAGAACAAGATGCTACAGTTTGATCTTTGCCTACATTGTCACAGACCAGTTAAGACAGAATCATGGTCCAAGCCCACTTCATCTTCCCCTTTTCATCATTTTAGTCAGTAAAGAGAAAAAAAAAATAACATTGCTGAGAGCTTCAAGCTGATTATTCTGTGATTATTCTATTCTGTGTTCAGTGTATACTCAACAGCTTCCCTGAAGTCTTGCCAAAACTTTTTTGGCAAGATATGTTAAGAAAAACTATACATTGACATTCATTTGATAGTAACCATACAAACAGTGTTGTCAACACATAACAATTTAAGACATATAGAAATCCCATTCTCATCTATGCTAACCCCAGTCTACTGCTGCTTCATTGCCTGCGTTATATCTCTCAACACTTTGTATAGCCTCAGCCCAGCATTTGAAAATCATGTCCTTTGTGGGAAGTAAAGAAATTTTTAAAAAAGATGGGGGGAGGAAACTGGTTGCAAAATACAAGCTTAGTGATTTGCATCTTATGGAAATTTGCATTCCAAAGAAAGTACGTTACCTGGTATTTCATAGGGAAAATGGGAAATGTTCAATTTGCATTTTTTTAAAAAAATACCACAAGTATTATGAGAAATTAATTGCTAACTAACTCTTATAGAACTCAGCTTTGCACTTAATGAAAAACACAAAAATATTTGCAAAATGGTAAATTTTGATATGCCTTTGATTTCTCTGACATGCATTATCCAGAATTGGTTCCAGAACTTAACAGTCTCTCTAAATGGACAGTGATAATTGGGTATATCCACATCTCCTACAATCTGTGGTGGGACATAAGCTGTTGAGTCCAATGAAATGTGAAAAACAAAGTAAAGGAGAATAGTTGCTAAGTCAGAGAACATTGAAGGTTAGTGTACTGAAAGTACTCCCTTTCCCCTTCATTTTGAATGATGTTGTTAATCAATGAATGAATAATGGTTGATGTTACTGTAACTGTTAGTGAAAGACTGGGGAAAACTAGTCCTGCAGAAGGCATCAGACTCCCATTGCCATCTTCTCCAGCCAGTGTGTGGTCACTGCTGAGGGATGAAGGGGAAAAGAGTACATTAACATCTGCAGGGCTATATGTACTCACTGCCAAGTGTCAGATAGCCAAAAGTAAAGATCCAACCTCTGTTTGCTAAATGAAAGATGAAACCTAAATCAATACGCTAGGGAGAGGGATTCATATTTGAACAGTGCCTTTTGAGACTGGGGTTATTCAATGAAATCTGAGCCTATGTTTTCTCAGAATGGTATCATGCAAGTATGTGAAAGAAATCAGATTTGAAATTACATGCTTTATGTATACTCCTTGCAAGATGGTAAACATAACACTGGTAACTGTAGTTCATCTTCTTGCCCTCTGGTTTTTTCTGGCTTTCTCATAAATAAACCTTGCATTCTATCAGAGAACCTGAAGCTAAAGCACCATACTTCAGGCATTGAGTATTTTGCCACCCATTAATGTAAGTGATCCTTTTCCATAATTACAGATATGGATTTCATTTCATCATGTAGTAAGCTTGCCATGAATTTGTTTAACCAATCCAGTTATGAATTGTGGCAGGTAGTTCCCTCATCATTTGAGGAATGAATCCACTCTAGATTTCAGGCTAAACTTGAAAAGAAATATCCAAAGTGCTACATATTTTGGAGATGAGGTTCAGAACCTGGATAGCTTATTTAATGTTCATACTAAAACCTGGAACAGATTCCCTGCCCCAATGACATGAGAACCACCAGCCACTACTGTATGCAAGCACATTTTCAAAGAACATTTTTTTTAAAAAATAATGGTTTTAACTTAATACAGCACACCCCAAGGCTCTGCAAAATATCCACTGATTCGAATACTGAAAATGAAAACAGACTTCAAAGTGTTGGCTTTATAAAATGAAGAGGTAATCTGATATCAATTCATTTGCAAGTGATCTCTTTTTCATTCTGTGTACCATATACAGCCTTCTCCTGTGCATGTTGACTCAAGAGGTAAATCCCACTGTCCCTCACTGGGCTTATTCCCAGGTCTGCATGCATAGGATTGCAGCTTTATTTGTAGTTAGCAGGTCAGGTATGAGCTTGCAACATCCTCTGATGAGTGATGGAAGAAGCTTTGAGCTGTATGGATTCATCAACTCTTCAGCTTAATTTTCAGCAGTAAAACAACAGAGAGAGAGAGAGAGAGGGAGAGAGAGGGAGAGAGAATCTTTCTTTACAGCTGAATAAAACCATTCTGGGCTGCAAAAAATGCATGGTTTTACATTCAGGTCTACTTTTCTTTTTTTACAAGACACATATCCCTGCAAGACCAAAGCAATGCTTCCTATAAAACAAAGTGCAGTCATGTTGCAAATTGCTGAACATATAGCCTTATTACATATGACAAATCATTTCCAGATTTTGTTGAGCTCAGACTCATAGATCTTATCCCAAGAGCTCAAACGCTAAAAAGTTTCCAGCACTTGTCAAGCAACACAAGTCAAAGAAAACTGAGGAAAGTGACAGAGAATGCCTAAGCGCATAGAAAGTTTCTTTCCTTTTCAGGCTGCTACTACTTCCCTAAAGCAGAACTGAACAGAATCCTTCAAGGTAGGTCCCAAAGTTGAACTGGCAAAAAGGTGCATGGATTGGTCCAGAAATAAAACTGATGGGGAGAAAAATGTGGTTAAAATCCATGAAAATTTCTTGTAAGTGGGAATTACTCACCATCTTGTTGTGCCAAAATAACTGACGGTTGCCACACAGCAAGGAAGAGCAAAAAGATCCCCTGCACACAGCTCATCATGTCTAAAGAATATTAGACATGAGACTCTATGTGCAAAAGGGAAGGCAAAAAAGAAGGGGGAAGAAAAATTAAGAGAGCACCATCAACTGCTTCCTGCCCTGTCAGCCACCGGGCCCCTGCACAGCACTCAGCCACAGACATTCCTTTGCTTTGGCCTTAAATAGGGAAATTTCTGGCTTCCTTTATTTCCCAGCCCCTTTCTGAAACATGAGAGGCAATCCCATCCCCTTCACTTGGAGCAGGATGATTAATATTTCTTTTGGCCTTGCAGAAGGAACAGGCAGCAGAAGCAGATACATAACACATCTGGAGCACTGGTGTCTGCAAGACTCTGAATGTGTATTGAACATAACCATCCACATATATGTTAGAATGGGTGATGCATGAACTGGATATAGGTTTCACTTGTGAGTTGATTTTCCCCTCCATTTCCCACTGCATATTACCAGGTGTTTTTTTTTCCCCTTTGAAATAGGGTCTTCTGTTTATTTTCCCCTCTTTCTCTTGCATCCAAATCAGAAAGACTGCTGTGAGAAGAGATCTGAACTGTAAGGTTAGAAATCTGCAACTCCCCCTTCAATTGCAAACTCACATTTTAATGGAGGAATACCAGCAAATGATGAGAGACACACACATGATTTAAAGATGAACCTGTAATGCCACACTGACCTGAATCTACAGTAGGGTGGGCAAACCTTTCATCCTCCAAGTGTTTTGCTCTGGACTAAGACTTCCATAATCATGTGATCATGCTGGGTGGGGATGATGGAAGCTGAAGGCAAAAGATTTGGAGAGCCCAAAATTTCTCACCCTGAATTTATAGCTTTTAAGGTATGACATTGGTACTCCAAAACAGATACAAGTAATGGTTATGGGAAAAGTGAGCTTGTTCTTTACCTCTCCTAGCCAGGTTAGTAAATGTTTTAAGAGGTGTAGAAAGCCATCAAGACAACATGGTTCCTTTTGGTTAGTCAAGGAAATATAGAAAGTGGTGGAATTAAATGTTATAATACAGAATCTGTTTGCTATGGAAGTCTCATGTCTAGTTCTATAAACCATTAAGTAGCTTCTGGGCAGATCAGAAAAAAGCTGCCTCCTTCTTGCCCACCCTAGACTTGTACCTTGTGCAATGATGAGAAGGGAATTAGGTGGTAGACTTCTTGTTTAGTAGCATGGACTGTACCACTTTAGACAGCAAGCATAAGTGGAGCATCTTACAAGAGTCTACCTCTGTTTGGAAGGTGAATATGTACATAGCTTGGCAGATTGCTGGCAGAGCCAAAACTTTTCCTTACAATGTTAGTTTCTATTTTATGTTTTTTTTTTAAAAAAAAATTATGGAGCAGCAATAAAATGGCATTTCACGTATGGAATTTTTAATATTATGGTCTGCTCTACCACCTTGAAATACTATCATTTCATTCTACTGCACATTTTTATCTGTGTAGACGGTGCTTCCTTTGGTGAGGTTTAGCATTCTCTTGGAGACAATGAACCAAGATCCAATGGTTTACCTCAGTATTCAGCACCAATAGAAATGGGACTTTCTTCTTCTCTATCTCTATTGCAGCCTTCTGTGCGCCTCCTGTGCATTCCAGGAAAATAAAGACCTGTTTTTTTCTGGTCTTTCAAAAACACACTGGAAGACCACTTGGGGTCGTCTTGGAGCAGACTGAGGTGCGGATCTCTGGTAAGTAGTCCGCTCTGAGTCCACTCCAAGGTGCAGATGACCTCCGTGAGAGGACACACTGCCCTGTTCTAATTGCCTGGTGCGGAAAGGGCCATAGTACTAGAACAGTGTTGGGTTGAAGGGCCCTGTGATTCAGTCCAAGTCATCAAACGTTATTCCACACTGCTTCTTTTTAGTGTTTCCATTTTTTCAAATAATGCCAGCCACTATTGGTAGAGCCACTATTGATGGGGCAGGACACTCCTTCTCCTCTGCCCAAGAACCCTCCCGGAAATGATACAACATAATGAGGATATAGCATAATTCCTATAAGGTATTATGTTAAAAGAATGTGATTAGGAAAGGCAAGACTACAATTGCTGCTGCTATTGTTAGAAGAGTTTTCATTGTTACCTCTTGATCACCACATGTTTAAGATAAAACAAGCATTCCCGAGAGTTAGGAGCCCCATAGATATCCTCATCTTTTCAGTTTCCCTTATTAGGATGTCTTGGGAGAATAGTTGGTTAAATTTTACATCTGACATCTGTATACATTAGAAAAACGTTTTAGGTCTGGGGGCCAAATTCCAATTTAGGAAGGTTCTTCAGTCTCAATTCCGCAGGGTGAGGCCAAAGTGTAGTGGGCAAAACCTGGTAAAATTCTTATCAGTTTGGATATTTTCTGACCAGCCACACAGACTATGGCTGAATTCTAGTCATGCCTACTCAACAGTAAGTTTCCTGGAGGGCAAAACAGAGCCTTGACTACTGTGTTGCACATGAAAAATGGAATCTTGTCCATCTAAGCTTATGAAGAAATGCCTTCTATTTCCTTTTCAAAATGGAATGTTTGCGTGTTTACAGTCACCCTTGACTCCTAAGCATTGCTTACCATTAAATATTTCAGCAGGGTCATAATTCAAACCATGGCAACATCACTATCAGTATGAGATAAATATACCGTGAATGTTTTGGTCTTAAAAAACATTATATGACCTACGCCATTTGAGCTAACATGGGCTCAGCAGGGGGTCATGAATCTCCCATCCCAGCAGTTGTATGAAATCCATTTTCATTTAAAACATGAACTCTTGACCTGCTCAGGTCAGTTGGGGCTCTGTAGATGGAACAAATAAATTGAATTCCTAAAATGTTTTGATAACACTGAGGTAAAATTATCTTCACTGGCCAACATCCAGTTGCTCATTCCAACTAGAGGAAACCCACTGAAACAAGGGGGTTTACATATGTGTTGACTTACCATTCATCAGTTGTTTCAATGGGTCTACTTTTAGTTATACTTCAAGACCAACTAGTGACAGTGAGTAACTCCAAGGCCAGTGAATGTTCTCCTGGGACTGTGGTAGTGTTATAAAATACTGAACACTCCAGGTTTTAGTATGAACCTTAAGGAGCTATCCAAGGGGCTGAACCTATTTGGGGGATAGCTTGAGGTTCAGACTAGAACCTGGAGTGGAGTCACTGCTCCTGTGATATGAGAGTCATTATTCAGTACTGGTACTGCTTTTAAGGGTTTGTTCATAAAACATCTAAAAATAGCTAGTTGAAATGGATTTTGATGCAGTTTAAATTGATACAAGCCTTTTCCACATTTCATCAATGTATTATAATATGTATTTTAAGATGATAATATAATAAAATATTATTATATGTATATTTTGCTAGTATTCATAGCTCCTATGGTCAAATAGGACACAGTTAAACTAATATTAGTTGATTGGTAATGTTGAATTTTGTTTTGGAGACTTGTCTATGCATAATTAGAAATCTGCATGACTGTGAGAGGCCCATAAGTTAAATTTCTCTTCAGAACTGTGAATATTGTATTTTAGGCCAGATTGGTCAAGTCCAGTTCTATTTGCTTCCTTTTTTTCTCACCTACAAGTCCCGTCTCAAAGCCTGTATTTTTCCGCTTATGTGTCTGTTTTAAGTGAGAAAAAAATAGCATGCAATTTTGTGTATAGTTGTCAAATGACTACTCTAATGTCCCCCGCCATTTGCTAAGGTATGTTGATGTACACATTTCAAAAACATATGAATAGTTTTCTGCACAACTTTCAAGCAGGCAAGTGCTACCATAAAAACATTGCCTTTTCTTTCACAGAATGCATCACAAGCTTGGAAAGGTACAGATTTCCAATATATACAAATATACAGATTGCAAATGGCATCATGTTCCCAGTTCTTTCTAGGAGGTAGGACATCAAGTTAAATCAGGTGCAACAAAACTCAACAGAGCAAATTTCTCACATATTTCTCATCCTGACAGTCTATTCCTTCGTCCTATATTGACAAAATATGAAGAGGTCGGTGAAGTTCCATAGGATCATGCAATTTCCCATGAACTCCAGTTGAAAATGACACTGCCAGGGGAATGTACCACCAAGAAGAGGTCCATTGGAAGCAACAGATAGAATAGGGCCCTTCCAAGCAGACAACCTAATGGACTGTGTTGGTTTCAGTTTAAAAAAAAAAGGTGATAAAAAAGGGGGGGGGGATCATCAGGAACACTGTACATGTGGTTGTATCCTAGCGTGGTGTTTACCCCAAGAGGCCAGTTAAACCATGTTGAGACATCTTGGGAGCTCATTTAGCATTAGATCCAGATTCCATCATATGTAGAGGTCACGTGCTGCAATGGATATAACTTAAGTTCCATTGATCTGAACTGATCTCCTCTACATAGGACTGAGTCAGGTTTCAGTGCACAGGGACAGGTGCTAGTAAGTAGTTATGAGCTGAAATCTTTACGGAGGATGATTGGAGCATGACTGGGACTCAGAGCACATTTGGAGATGTATTAATGATCCCACCTTCATTATAATAAAGGGGGGGATGAAGCAAAAGTAGCTTAATATGTTTAATATGTAACATCTTGGACCAGAACTGGTCTAACAAATTCAAACTGTAGAAGAAATTGCTAGCAAACAATCCAGACATTTCTCTCTCAACAAAGCTCTTCATTTCCCACTCAGGATATGCATGTGTTCTTGAGATGTTACTTATGGAAAAGAACATTTTCAGTGGCGAACACTTCCCATGGCTGAGAGGCAGGAGCTTGTGATCTTTGGACCAGGGGGAGAGCATGGGATGGATGGGGATTTGAGAAGTGCTCACAGGGTTCTTATCATCTACAGTGGCTTGGCACAGTGCCTGTGCATTCAGGGATGGGGCAATGAGGAGAACAGGGTTCTGCTTTGCCATAGGAGAGGCTCTCTCCATCTGCAAGCACTGAACCCACCAGAAGGAAAATAGTGCCCCTTACTCATAATGTGCTGAGGCTCAGCAGATTAAATGTTAAAGCACTGGCGTTTGAGAAAAGAGACAGCTAATGAAGATAATTTGGAATGCAATTATTCATCTGAATCATGTGGAGGACTGAAAGTAGTGTCCAGCACAGCTGTAATGACTCCTAAAACACAGCCAGAATTACGACTATAAACGGATGAACCAGAGAAGACCAACAGTCAGTTGTCCGAAAGGGGGGGGGGAGCTGTAGTTGGAGATGCATTTGGGAAGTATACAGATTCTTGACCCTTGGGAAACAGAGCTGTAGGCAGGGTGGAGTTGTGTTTGTTTGCAGCTAAGGTATTAGCCAGTGATGAATCAGATAATTTGGAACACCAGTCCAAACTGCTGTTCGGAAGAATGTACATCTTTCAAACGGAATGTGCAGCCCTGAATTTCTCTAAGTTACCCTTCTCTAGGATAAATGCATGTGGACACTATAAATATATGCCTCATGAAAAAACCCTAACTCTAAAGTACCTCCCCACAAAAAAGGTCTGTGGTCATTCCATTAGAAGTTGTTTTAATGCAACCCAACTGTAATCTAGGATGATGCCACACAGTAGGATCTAGATATTATTTCCACCACCATGAGCACTCAGTTCAAGGTGCTTCTGGCACTTGTCAAAAAAAGACAAGTGGGAATCAGTTTTTGCTGATTCCCGTCCCCTCTGCAAACCTGACCACCACCTTGCATGCTCTTCCAGATGGTTCTCTAAACACAGTGGAGGAGATCTGGAGGAGAAGGCACAGAGGGAGATGGAATAATTAAAAACCTGTGTCTCCTCCTCCATTCCACTGATAGAAATTATCTTCTCGGTCCAAAAATCTCCATAGATGGAAGGAGCCCCTGCCTGGCATTTGCAAGCAAAATCTGGATCCACTATTATAATTTAAACAAGACTAGCTGGAAAGAGGGTTGCTAAGTGAAAGAGTTCAGTTTTTAGATTCCAGCATAAGGTGCAGTGAAGCACCACTTGCCAAGTACTTTCAGGAACTGAGAGACACACTAGATTGTACAGGAAAAGGGACGTACGACTATCAGCATACACAGGGAGAATCTCACACACAAACACACACACAAAATTTTGGAGGGAACTGATATGGAATGGAATATATAGACCTTGATCTCTGGTTTGGATGGCATTATGTTGTACAGATTGCCATTAAAAATAAAAGGTTTTTTTTTTTAAGATTTAGATTAGCCTTTGATGTAAGAGTATCTCCAGATATTTTTAAGCTCAGTTTCCATCATTACCAAGCATTGCCAAGCAATGATGGCTGAATTTGATGAGATTTCTAATTTAAAAAAAAAATCTGGACATACCCTGGTTTGTTTAGATAATGCCAAGCCATCAGGTCTAGGTTAAACATCTATGTTCATGTTGTATCCATTTGTATTTATTATATTTGGAATGAACTGAGTTGGTAGGAATGACACCCAGAGTTCTAATCTGTCTTTGCTAGGATCTGTTTTTTTAAAAAATATCCTTATTTATATAAGCTTATCTTGACAGGGAAGACGTGTAGTATGTTTGTTCACAAGAGAATGAAGTGATATCTCAGAAAGAAAAAAAAAGGCTGAAGCTTAAAAATGTGGTATAATTAGTAAGAAGTATTTTTAAATTCCAAGCTATGCAGGAGGTTTACAAGCATTCTATCCTCAGTTTGCGAGTGCCTCCATTTTTCCCAGCTATCTGTCCTATGCCAAATTATCAGCCAGAATGGCTCTGGACAATGGCATTTGTACTCTAAAAAACACATTAATGACACCATATAAATCATCATAATGACCACTACCACCATCATCACTATGGCAGACTGGTAATTAAAAAAACAAAACAAATTCAGATTCTGAATTACTTATTTCTGAAGCAGCATATATGAAAACCTACAATCCCATTATTTTATGAATAGGAAGGTTATTATATGGATGTTCTACACCTTCTTAAATTATGTTCACAAAGATAAGTCTGACATTTTCTGCAAAAGATTATGTTCTGTAAATTAGCAACAGTGGAAGTGTGATGTGTTGCATTTTAAAACTACTGATATGAGGTCAGACTTCTAAGATCCAGCAATGTGTGGTTAAAGAGAACTCTTAAGCCTCATACAAATGCTTGGCATCCTGTTAGTTACAATGGCACAAATCCAACTTATGCCATCATAACATCATAACATTTCTTTTCAAAGGCAGACTTGCACAACAACCAAAATCCCAACCTTTTCTCTGCTGCTACTCCCCCTTGCGACCATGGCCATATTCTGGCTTGTGGATAGCAAAGGGAGGGCCTATGAAGTATTCAACCACTTTTTTTTTTTTTTTATCATTTTATTCCATTTCACATTATAAAAAACACATACATAGTAACTGACAGTTTACTTGACATATTTCTGATCTTCCACAGATATCTAGTGTTACAAACTATTTTTCAGATATATAATACTGTACTACATTTTACAGCTATTTTTTACTCATTGATTCTTGCCTTTCCCTCCCATATTCCCGCATCATGATATATACCCTGCCGCCCACTCGTATCTTATCTTACATCATGAATAACCAATCTCCATCTGTACACCCAGCAATTACCCACTTCCATTTACCATTTGCCATTCTCTTTGTATCTCTTCGTCTGATTTCCCTTTTAGTCTCTGAGAGACCATATCAGCATTTTTATTTTCTATAAGTGTACCCCACCATTGTTCCACTGTAGGTATTTGCTGAGTTTTCCACAACTTAGCATATTCAATCCGAGCAGTTGTTATCATAAAGAGCAGTATTCTCCATTGTTTCTTTACATCAACATCTTCTATTATATCAGTCATATTTAACAGATACAGTTCTGGTGTCTTAACAAATTGAATTTTCAATAATGCACAAATTTTATTATGTATTACATTCCAATACTTCTTAGCTTTTGGGCACGTCCACCACATGTGGTAGATCGTACCAGCTTCTTTCTGACACTTCCAACAATGCCCATTATCTGTTTCGTAAATCTTTTTCAATTTGTCTGGTGTCATATACCATCTATAAAAAAGCTCATAATAGTTCTCTTTCAAATTTTGAGCTATTGTAAATTTCTGTGTTTTTTGCCAGCTCCTTTCCCAAGACTCTAATTGAATTGTATGTCCAATATTCTGAGTCCATAAAATCATTGTTGTCTTCACTGTTTCTTCTTGCCTCTCCTGTTGTAATATTTCTTGATACACTTGAGCTAATAAGTGAGGAGGATTTTCAAACAGCCATTTAACTACTCCAGTTTTCTCCTTGTGTTCTATTCCATATGTTTCAGTGTCCATCTGGAACCTTTCAACTAATTGTCTGTAGGGGAACCAATTCAGAACTATTCCCTCTTGTTCTAATTTTTCTCTTGTTTTTACCTTTAAATTATTAGACGCTGATCTCTCCGTTACGTCTTCGTATCGCAGCCATTTATCAGAATCTGTCCATCGTCCAAAAAAAGCCTTTTGAGGTGAAACCCAAGTGGGCAGCTGCCGTATGTTTTTGGTTTTATAATCTTCCCAAATTTTTAAAAGCGCTTTCCTGATATAGTGATGTGAAAAGTCTTTATCTATTTTTGCTTTATCATAAAACATATAGGCATGCCAGCCCATTCTCAGGTCTGCTTCCTCCAGTGCCAGCATTCTCTTATCTTGTAGGTCTACCCAGTCTTTTATCCACGTAAATGCCGGAGCCTTATAATATATTTGAAAGTCTGGTAGTCCCATTCGAGTATTCAGCCACTTTTCTATAACTAGACACACAGTAGGAGGCATCCTCCGGAATCTCTCAGGGGATCCACATGAGATCCCTGAGGATGATGTCATTGATGTATCTCCAGCTATAGAAAAATAACTGGATATCTCTGCTGCTCCCCTGCTCTCTTCTCTGGTCAGGAAACGACCATGTTGTGGGAGGACTAAAGCAGAGGAAAGGCAGATGAATCAAAGCTATGCATGTGCATTATATTTCCCTATCCAAGATCATGGCCACTGTGTTCAGAGCTAGAAAAAATTACTTTTTTGGACATGCTAGTTGGGAATTCTGGGATTTCTAGTCCAAAAAGTATTTTTTCCAAGTTCTGATACTGTATCTTTTTAAAAAAGATATAATTTTTGTTTATGATTTATCAGAATTGGATGGCAATAAATTTACAGAGATTTTTGCAGTGGAATAACTTATCAAATGACAATCACTTCATCAAACAAACAAACAAACAAACAAACAAACAAACAAACAACCCCCCATCAAAGCCCTGGTAAAACATGTCCTGGGATTAGAAGGTGGACTTCACAGTGTGAACAAGGCTTTTAGTAGGATCCAGCTTTGGTTTTGTTCATATCAGAGAAAAGCACATTTGGTCTCAAGAAGCAGTTGGTATAAATGAGACCAACAGAGCTTGGGATCTAGCCAAATTGAATGACTAGGTCTGTCATCTGACAATACTGATGTCCCCTTATATTTTAACGTAAGCTAGAAAGAATGACCCGCTGGCAGATAGGGACTCCATGCAAGGGAAAGACAAAGCTGATAGATTCAGGTTTTCACCATCACAACACAATGAAGCAGGTTATACTGACAAATCATGAAAGGCACAACATTAACCAGTGAACTTCATGGTAAAGCATCTATTGAAGCTATATCTCTCCAGGCCTAATCTGATACACTTAATGACATACCACATTGTATAATTCAAAAATGAGCATAATACAAAAATGAACAAGAAAGAAAAGGAGGGAAGTGGATCTTGCATTAATAACTGGTGTTGGATTGTTCTTTGAAAAGATTGATGAACCCCAGTCCAATATACATTTAGTCTTATCCAGTCTCTTTTTATAGATTGTGCTCAAATGGTTCATTAAAAAAATGACCAAAAAAATAAAAATAAAATAATCACATATTCATGTAAGACAATTTAAAACAATTCTGGATTTTTTTAAAAAAATACTTACATAATAATCTACCAACTATTGTGGAGCAAGAACAATTGCATTACTAGAATGAATCAAAATAAAACAGCAACTGCCTAGCTGCCTAGCTGACAGCAGGAAGAGCAGAAAGAATTTTTCTAAGGAGTTAAGTGGTGCAACAACCATTTTGGGATGTGTGTCCTCAACTCACCTGATGAGGGTAGATATGAGTTGCGCAATCTGATCACTTGTTTAATCTCCCAAGCTTTAAATGGCACAAAACCTTTTCAGAACTTACAGAAGTTATTTTTTGTACTGCTTCAGGAATCCCCCAGTCAACATGGCCACTTGCTTGGGGATTTTGAGTGTTGTGGCCCAAACTTTGTAAATGTCTTTGTATTGGTGAGAGGTACACTTGAATCCTCAAATTTATTTGTTTAGGATACTTCTGTAACGCCAACCTTACTTCTTCTTTAGGGCAATGATGATGAAAAGTAACTGCAGGAGCACAGCCATCAAGAAGACCTCTCTTTCTTTGTTGCTAGCAAGCCTCCACTTTGCCACTCCTGGATGAGGAAACAAAATTGAAGGGGCAGTTTGGCTTGGTCCTGTCTGAGACTGCCGCTGTGCCAGTTCCTCATGTTACCCGATTCTTGGTGGGTGAGAATGTGCAACTTTATATTCTGGTCATCAATAGTGTTGGTGATACAGTGCAGCAGACACTGGACCAACAGGTGACCTCCAAATGTAGGAGTTCATCTTGCAGAATCTGACTGAGCTGAAGTCTACAAAATCTGAAGTGCCAGAGTTAGAGAATGACTGTCTTTATAGGACTGAAATGGTGATTATAGGTAACTGCTGTTTCCTGACTGAAGCAGTCTTGAGCCTGACGAGGCACTCTTTGGTGTGTGTTACCATTTTATTGTACTGTCTCAAAAGTCTTTCCAGTTACCCTGTAAAATGTCCACATGCTACTAACTGATCAAAGAGATTCTCATTCTCTTAGAGCAAAACCAGATGCACAAAGGTCACACACGATGCATGCCTTGCTGTGTAGTACCATGTTTAGACTGCAGATAGGAGGGGATCAAATCTTCAAATGATCCTTCTTATAAAATATTCAAGCAAATATAATTAGCCTGGCAGGAAAAGGCCAGGCTCAGACGTGCATATGCGTGTTCTTGTTATGTGGCTTTGATTTATGGTGATCCTATTACAGTGTTTTCTGGGAAAGACTGATTAAGAGAAAGCGTGCCACTGCATTCCTATAAGGCTGAGAGTGTGTGACTTATCCAAGGTCACCCAGTGAATTTCCACGACTGAGCAGAGATTTGAACTCTGGTCCCCCAACATCCCGCTAAAACGCTCACACCATTACATCACACTGGCTCAGCATGTGTATGACTATTTAAATATTTCTGACCATCTGTCTTGGCTGTGAAAGTCTGGCTCCAGGTTGAAAGGTTAAACACTTCTCCTTTCTCCATGAACCTCTCTTGCCAAGCAGCACTAGGAAGGCCATAGTGTCCCAGCAGTTTAAATTATACAAAGTATACATAAATAAATGATGATATAAATAAAAAAAGTTATAATGATTCAGCAAGTCTTCTGGAATTTACCAGCAAAGTATACACATGTACTCAAAGCAGTCTGAGAAAGAGCTTCTGTGTCGATGAAGACAGCTCAGCTCTGAAACACAGAATGCTTTTGACATGCAGTTCAATAAACACAAAATTATTTTTTGATGATTTCAATCTGCTACCCAACAATATTTTTCAATTTTTTTAGAAGATAGCATTAACCT
This sequence comes from Cyclura pinguis, assembly GCA_030412105.1. Taxonomy (NCBI): domain Eukaryota; kingdom Metazoa; phylum Chordata; class Lepidosauria; order Squamata; family Iguanidae; genus Cyclura; species Cyclura pinguis. Next base: position 211,135,442 of record CM059599.1, read on the forward strand.
ATCATCATCATCATCATCATCATCATCATCTCCCATAACTTACATTTATTCTGAAAGAAATAAATTCACCCATTTGGCATTCTTCTCTTTGGTCTTACCATTTTATCTGTTTGGTTAGAAACTTTGCATTTGCAGGGAGAGGTGGTGGTGTAACTTGAAATGTGAAATGAATACACCAAAGAAAAATGTGTTCACTTGGACTTTTCCAGTTTTCATCTAGTTGGGTCTCTACAATACGCTTTCCCTATGATTCATTGTTTGACCTACTTATTGCCATTGCACAAAGCTTTAGTAGAGTTCTCTCAGTTTGATCTATTTTTCATTTAAAAAGTTAGCATTCTTGAATCATTCTTAATTATGAAACTCACTATTTCAGATTTTGATATTAAATTAATTTCAGTCCCCAGTATCTAAAGAGATGGTAGGTAGCTGTTCCAATATGCTTCCCTCTTCTTTGTTTTGTACTGTTTAAAAAACAATTGCATTCTGGGTTCTATTCTATAATGTTCTTCTATTTGCTGAAGGCTATTTGATCCTCCAAAAGTTCTAATGAACGGAAGGTGAAGACAGGACATTTTCACTAGTTCCCTTTTGCAGCTTCTTCTGCATTCCTCAAATCTGCTCCAGAAGGTGGGAAGTGTAGTGGTTAGCTGCAAACGAAAATGAGAGATTCCAAAATTGCCTCTTCCTCTTATTCATTTACAGAGCCTACAGGTTGACCAAGAATAGAAGGATAGTGCCGGATAGAATTCAGCATCCCGCTGTATGCTTCATGAGATGAATAACTGAAAAGGTGGGTTTAGAAAGGAATGGCCTATACTTATCGCTGTTTCTTTTTACATAGGTTGCCTGAACCATGTGGATCTCTGCTAGTGTAGGATTCTGGGATAGAAGCCTGGAGCTCCCCTTTAGAAGAATGAGTACAGAGGCCTTCCAAACATAGCAGTGCATGAAGTATGTGAAGTTATACATATTACAATCTACAAAGGAGCTTCCAAAAGACCAACGAAGTTTGGAGTCTAAAATTATCTAACTGGTCTCTTCTGTATGGTGTGATCCCATACTGCAGAACATATGAATAAGGAACAGGGACGGAAAAGAAGCCATCAATAGCCTTCTTCTACGCAATAGCTTTATCCTCTACAAGGAAGCCCCAGAAGGAATTTGTAATTAGTATTGATGCTTTAGAACTTCCACACCAGTACATGCAATTGGTGTTGACGTTTTAGGCCCTTTCCGCACCTTACCTTTTAGCAGAGGTGGGGGGCGGCGCTCGCGCGAGAAGCTTTTGGAGGAAGGCTTTCGCATCCCTGCTGCTTGGGGTCTGCAGCAGCTTCCTGGTCACGCGAGCGCCCCGCCCATGCCCCGCCTCTTCCTTCCTCAGTGCAGCCTGGGAGCTGTAGACTGCACTGAGGACAGAAAGCGTGACTGGCCTGGCTCCAGAGGCTCCGCAGGGCAGGTAAGTTCACCCCAGGCCCCTGACTGGTGTGCAAGAGCGCACCATTTTTGGCTAAAGGCCAAAAATAAAAAGGTGCGCATGCGCTGCACATCCGGCTCTTGAGTGTTGCGTAAATGTGAGTGCGTCATGCAGACCACTCCTCACATTTACGTGATGCTCAAGGGGCCCTTTCACTTAAGAAATGCTGTGTGAAAAGGGCCTTAGAATGTTCATCCCAGTACACACATACAATTTTAACAGCTTCTTTTGTTTAATTTTTCCTTCTGGCCTTTCTCATGGGTTACAAATGAAGAAGAGTTAGAGGTTATATCTGGAAAACATCCATCATTACCACCATCATCTTTATAGCTGAAGTCAAAGTCACAGCAAACAACACTAAAATAAAATAAGGTATCTTTTCTCTTAGTCCCCGTGACAGTGTTGGGCCTGTCCCCTAGTAAATATTTACATTTTCTTCACAGATTCTAGAAATGTGTTTTCATTTGACCAGACCAATGCAGATTTGTTGTAAGTGAAGGAAAGCTAGTAGTGAAAGAAGGCTCTGGGAAATGGATGACAACAAATTAGTCTCTATTTAGAGTGAAAAAAAATCTGACTCCAAGAAGAGAGTGGATTCCAAAAGGAAATTGTGAGAAAAAAGTAAAACATAAAATAAAAAGGCAGTAAAATTATCACTGAATATATTCGGTATTTTCACATGGCATTTTCTCTCTTTTTTGTCAAAAGGAAAGTCTGAAAATGTTGAAACCCTTGATGAGATGCTGAACTATTGCCTCCAGTATCCAACATTAGTTGGATTCTCTAGTGCTGTCTAACGTTATCTAATATTAATAGATCTCTATTATATTTCCCTTGTGGTCAACAGAAAGCTCATTCTGTCAGGGAGCTGGTACTGTGACTCAGAAAAGCCAGTTAGTGCCCAAGACAACCTAACAGAGATGTTTGGTATTAATTCTGGCCTGTATTCATCAAATCTAGGCTATGAAAAGTCAGATTCTGCAGGGTTCCATTAACTTTTATTCCTGGCTGGTTCCCTGCTTGGGTAGCCACATGTCCTCTACTAGAAGGACCATCCTCTAGTTGAAAGCATCTTCTGTTTGAAGGGCTGTCTGCTTCAACTCCGGATTAAAGGAAACCAGAGGAAAGGAAAGTGAGCAAGGGCCATCAATAGTGAACTTGTGGATATGACTAGATGGAGCAGGCCTGTCTACAATCTTCCTCACTATAGTGAGGTATATTGCATTTCTATTTATACACAGTTATTTCCAAATTTGCATCTATGCGTATAAATCAGCAGGTTCAAATTTTAGGCAAGTCTCTGTCTTCTTTTTTGATTAAATATTTCTACTGTCTGTGGTGTGTAAGTGTCACCACACTACTAAATTGAATAACCATTTGACCAGGGAGCCAGTCTCCTTCCTATTGATAAAATGAACACCACAGAAAAATCATGTGGGGAATGATGATATAAAATATGCTCATTGTGGTGGTTTATACATTTTTTTTTGGTACTTGTATAGTTAAGATACCCCTGCTTCTTGGTCATAGGAGCTAGAAAGCTAAGAAATATAGGCTAAGGCCCTTTCCGCATCGCATTTGCCATGCAAAAGGGTCCCTGGAGCGCCGTGCGATTGTGAGGAGTGATCTGCATGATGCACTCACAATTGCGCGATGCTCCAGGGGCCAGCAGGCGCCAATCACGCACCTTTTCATTTTCGGCTGGAAGCGGAAAATGGTGCGTGATTGCGTATTGCTTCCGGGCCCCGCGCACACTTGCTGTGTGTGCAAAGCCTCCGGCGCTGTGGCGGTCGCACTTCCTGCCCCAGCACAGCCTGGGAAGCTTCCAGGCTGCATTGCAGAAGGAAGAGGCGTGGTTCTCACGCTACCTGCTCAGGAGCAGGCAGCTCATGTGGAGCTGAAGCAGCGGGGACATGAGAGCCTCTTGCTGGGGCTACTTGCATGATCCCTGCACCCCAGCACTGAAAAAAGGTAAGGTGCAGAAAGGGCCTAAGAAATGTAGTGGGACTATGATTCTGCAGACCAGGGTTTGAATCCCCACTTGGCTATGGAAACTGACTGAGTGACCTTGAGCAAGTCACACTCTCTCAGCCCTAGGGGAAGGCAATGGCAAATCCCCTCTGAACAAATCTTGCCAAGAAAATCCTGTGATAGGTTTACCTTAGGGTCACCATAAGACAAAAACAACTTGAAGGCATACAACAAGAACAAACAACAAAGAAATACAAAACCTAGTGCTGCAATAAAACCTTCAAAATATCAGTAAATAAAAGAGTGAGAAAAGTGCACCCTCTCCCAGCCCTTCACACATCCAGACTCAACAAAAATGTAAGTTACTCCAACAACAGTTTTCATTGTTTACAGTCCAAGAAATGAATGCCAAACTACTATACGTTAAGCAAATGAATTTTCAATTTGCTCACAAACCTGGGAAGTGTCTTTCCTGGTTGTTGAGACAGGAAAGGAAAAGAGACCTGTCACAAAGATGAGGAAGGGAAATTGGTATGTAATGGATAATTTGAAAATGCTATAAGCCTTTGACAAATATTATAGAGGCTTGTATACGAAGGGCAATGAGAAAATCTTAGGTATGGAAGATAACCTTGATAAACTCTATTATGCTTGGAACAAAAACAATGTTTGAATGAGCCTGTTACTATTATGGAACTTATAGATGCAATTAAAAAGATTAAACGTGGAAAAGCACCAGGCCTAGATGGATTATCCGCAGCATACTGTAAGAAATTTGAAAATGAGTTACTTCAGCTAGTTAAAATTGTGTGTAATGAGTTATTAGAAAAAAGATGGATGTCAGATTCTTGGGAAAACGCCTATATTATAAATACATACATAAATACATACATACATACAGATGAGGCATTAACAAAGAATTATAGACCTATGTCATTGTTGAATAATGACTATAAGATATGTCCTACCATTTTGGCAAGCAGAAGAAACTTAATTCTCAGAATATTTATTAGGATCACAGTTTTTTTTTGTTTTTGTTTTTTTATCCAAAAAGACAAATGAGGAATAATGTAAGAACTGTTCTTAATATTATTGAATTTTAGGAACATCACAATGATAAAAAGCTTATTTTGATTTTTTTAGACACAGAGAAATTGTTTGATAATACTTCTTGGAATTACTTATTTCAAGTATTGGAGAAAATGGTAAAAATATTATCCAGGCAATAAAGACAATCTACTTAGTTCAAAGGGCCCAGGTCTTAGTAAATAGCAATGCAACAAGACTGAAATGAAATACAAAAGTGTACCAGACAAGGTTGTTCCCTCTCACCTTTACTGTTTATTTGGGCATTAAAGACCCTACTGAGAGATATCAGACAAGATGACAGAATCTATGGAGTAAAAACGAAAAGGGGGGACAATATATTCTGAGAGCATATGTGGACAATCTTGTGATAATGATACAAAATCTATTGGAAAGTTTTTCTGGAACAAATTAAGGTGTTTGGAACATGCTTTGGGTTGAAAATGAATTGTGAAAAAGCAACATTGCTTATTAAAAATGTGACCTCGGAAGAGGAAAATTAATTAATTGTTTTTTTAGATTTTAAAGTAGAAGGAAGATTAAATATTTGGGAGTTTCAATCATGAATAACTGGTTATTATTTCAAAACAACTGTGAAAACGTCTGGAAAGAAATTAAAAGAAGGTTTGAAAAATGGAGAAAGTTAAACTTATCCATTCTGCGTAGAAGTGCAGTAATAAAAGCAAATGTTTTGCCAGGGCTTTGCAAATAATCCTTGTAATAAGAAATGGAATGCCTTTTTTTTGAAATGGCAGAAAGAGATTTGCAGATTTTTCTGGCAGACACAGAAACCCAGAATAAAATTTAAAACATTGTACAATGCTAAGGAATAGGGAGACTTGTTAGTTCCGAATGTCAAATTGTATTACAAGGCATGTTGGCTATTGCTTAGGAATGTGAAATTCTTGGAACTTGAAGGTCATAATTTAAGATTCCGGTGGCATTGTTATGTTTGATATGATAAAGCTAAGGCACAGGCTGAATTAAAAAACCATTGTATCAGAAAGACTCTCTTGTTAGTTTGGTATAAGCAGAGACTTTTTTTGTAAGATAATATTAGCCACCTCACTATAGGAAGCCTTTTTTTTAAAGGAAAGAATAGGTTAAAATTGAAAATGTTTGCTTTATGAAGATCTTTTGTATTTACAACAAGATAGCTGGAAGTTCAAATCATGGTAGAGGATTCTTAAGGAAGATAAAGATCTTACAGATGGTATTTAATTCCAAACAGGCTGTCAAAAATGTCCCAGAAGCTGTCAAAAATGTGTTACTGCCCTGGCTAGCCCGAGCTTTGGGGACATAAAAGATATCATTTGATATCACTAATTCGGCTTCACATATCCCTTCCACATGCTTGCGAGGCCTCCGGGCAAGCGCGCATACAGGCTCAGCCGATTATCGCCGTAATACTCCTAGACAATACAGGCAGGCCAAAAACAGCCGACTCGCCGCTTTAGGAGACCTCAAGGCAAGTACCTCCATTAGGTATGCACGCAGCTCTCAAAAGATGCTCTGCCTCTCGCTGGCAGCTTGATGATTGAGCTATACAACGCTCAAGTATTCCGCGTTTGCATACCGGCTACTCTATTGATAAATTCAGCTCTAATTCAATCATTCAAATTCTGACCTTTTGGAGGCTTTGTCTCCAGCTCCAAATCTATTGTTTTCCCCTAAGTCCGACCTAGCCTGCAGTCACAATTGTCCTTATAAAAACCCCTGACTTTGAGCGCTTCCTTGGATCGCTCCCGAGTTCCAGACCGCCTTGCTGCTGCTTTGCTTGGCAAGCTTCCCCTCAGCTCCACGTGCTGAGATACATCGAACCCCAGCTTCGCTCTCCATTTTCTCCTGGACTTCAGAACAGGTTTCGTATCACCCGAACCAACTATCCCTCTAAAATTCCCGCTATCTTACTCACACCTTTATCTTCCTTAGGTATCTGTGTGTTTATGTTGCATACATTGTGTGCCTGTATTTAATAAAGATCATTCACTATTTTCAAACCGGTCTGCTTCTTGACTTGGCCTGACCCCGTAGACACTGGGTTACAAGATCCTGCTAAGTTACCCTGCCTCTCGTTTTGCCAACTTGTGCTCTGAACTAATTTCCCCAACTTATAGCAATTTGGTGTCCCTCCCGGGACCCTCAGAAAACAGGGTAACAAATGTTTCAAACCAACGTTGGGGATGTCAATATAAGGAGCACACCTTTTTTCATATGTAGCAGACTAGTAAGAAGGTGAAAAATTACTAGTCTAAGATGTATATGTTAATCCAAAGTATGTTAAAGGAAGATTATGTAATGTTACCAGATTCTTTTTTTGGGGGGGAGGGGTGCATTATGGATAAAGAATTGGCTAGTAAATATGGATTACATTTTCCCTTACATGACAACAGCAGCAAGAATGTTGTTTGCTCTAATTTGGAAATGGACTGAAGCACCGAAGATGGAAGAATGGATTGTTAAGGTTGCTGCGTTGGTCCACATTTTCAGACTAACGTGGGGTTTGATGGATAAACCAATTGAAGATATTTTGAAAGATGAGAAACCATTAATGGATTTTTCAGCAATAAGAAATCTAACAATGCAATAATCTGTGGATTTGGTTATTAAGTAATTTTAGTAGGATTAATTTGCTCAATTTGTAATTCTAGAACCATTTTGCCCCATTTTCTATTTTTCTGTTCATTATGGTCAGGATTGCAGGTACGCAGAGCCTTACTTTTTTTTAGTAATATGTCTTTTTCCTTCCCCCGCTCCCTGGTTTTCTTTTTTTCTTTCTTTTCTTCCTTCTGTTTTGTTATCTTTGAATGTATGTTATTTTGATTGTATATTGGATTTATAGTGCTAAAAGTCAATCAATAAATGATTAGAAAAGTGGAGCCAAGTTTCTTGTACTCTCCATTTTGTCAACTCTGTGCAAGTCTGGCCCAAGGCTTTTGTGAGCGTGGCAAAGGAAAAGATGTGGCCTCCTTCCACATTTGGGGACAAAAGACTACTTTATGGAATTCAGGCTAGGTTGTGAGGCATGCACAGTTCTGTTCTCCAAGAGAGGGGGATGGTCAGAAGGTTCTAGAGGAGTGGCTGGGAAGCTGTTACTGCTGCCCCCAGCATTTGTTACCTGAGCCATATGCCTCTTTCTGCCTAATCGTAAAGTGAGCCCTGTCCCCAAAGCTGATCCTCCTCCCTTGACAAGCCTTTTAGCAAGTCCTAAGCAATGATGATTTTGCAATCTACTGGACTGCTTATCTACATTTAGTACACATGCGGCTGGTACTCCTCTGCAAGGGCCCATTCCAGGCAGATCTCTAGGAGTGTTTAGACACAGATTTGCTTCTCAAATTTCTGTAGTGCTCCTGAAGCATTACTCATCATTTTGTCCAATGACAGGAAATACCAGTGGATGGAGGAAATCTATAGGACTACTGTACTACTGTAAGGCTGTACAGTTGGATTTACTGCAGGCTGCTGTGGGAACAATTCCAGTAAAAGTTCAGTTCATGTTGACAACTCCATAAAATGATGGCAATGCACATGTGAAGAGCACTGCTATCTATGCAGTGCTGGATTTTTGTTGATCTCTCACTATCAACTGCAGCCCCCTCCCTGGAAACTTGCTCACTCTGTAGGATTTGGCATGGAGCATTGAAATAGCTGGGGAACCTCCCACCAGGTAATCGCTTTGCATGACCTGGAGCAAATTCAGCACTGGATGCAACTTCCTGAGTCTAAGTCCATTTCTGCATGAGTCTAAGGCCATTTTGGCCAGCCCCTCCCGAAACTGCAAACCCCAGGATTCCACAGGAGGTTGAAAGTGGAATCATCACGCTACAACAGACTCGTGCAGAAATGGCCCAACTAACCCTATATTTTCCTTATTCAAGTTGTCCCACAAAATCTTCCAGGTCTAAAAAAATGGTGTTGGGGATGAAAGTAGTGTCAGCTCCTTTCAAATGATTAATCCTTGGGAAACGTTGGCCCTGACGAGGGCATACCTGTAAAAGTAGACTGTCCAGTAATTCAAGACACTGCATTAATGGGAACCACTCAATTGCTGGCAGCAGGAATCAACTTTATGATCTCATAGGTTTGTTCCATCTCCAGTTTCCAGTATTTCACCAAAGCATGCCATCAGAGGATGAGTTTATTTGAACAGTGACCTGCTTTAGTAGACTAAAGAAGTGATTCTCCAGGCATACATACAATATTAACATACTAGGATAGGTCAAACCAGAGAAAGCTGTTGGCTAGGGCTGCTGCAGAACACCATGCTTATTTTCCTCCATGCCAAGCTAAAATAATAGAGGAAGGCCTTTTTTTTTTTCTGGGTCAGTGGCACAGGGTTTTGGCACTCACATTAACCCAATTTTTTTCCTAGCCTCATAAACCTTTTGGATTACATTTGCAGAAAATGTCTAGTTTACATTTGGTCTGAAACTCCCCTTCCGCAGCTCCACAGCAGTGACGTTTTTCTCTGCAAGTGAATGGCGTGAAGATTATAAATGAAAAATGAAAAGGCAAGTAAGGAAGAAAAAAAAAACTAGGCAAACTGCACTCTGAAAAAGAAAAAGAAAAGAGAAGGTGGTTTGTGAGAAACAATTTTTAAGCCTATCCAGAAAAGAAAAAAAGAAAAAGCAGCTCTAGAAAGATTCCCTCATCCTCAAAAAAATGTTGACAGTTAATACCTTATTCATAGATTGCACTTGTGATTTTTCTGTGGGTCAGGAAAAGGGTTGAAGATCCTTTATCTATAATCTCTGGCTTTTCAATAATGTTGAGACTACTAGAATCAAAGGATGTGACCAAATAAGAGCCTGTTTCAGCTGATATCAATAGTCTTAATGAGTTTTCCTGTGAATTTTTATCTTCATTTGGAAGGAAATCTAATTGACAATGAGTCTGTGCTAGTATTTATACTCTTCGAAACACAGATCAACCTGTAAGCGACGGGTTGACAACTGCCTCTAAATATTGTTGGACTGCAGTTCCCCACAGTCCTCAGTCTTGACTATCTGACTAACATTGGCAGGGGTTGTTGTCTCCTTCTATAAAGCTCTATATCCATTGTGATCAGGTCTGGATTTATCAGGGAACTCCTTTCTGCTATCACATGTCTGCAGGCCAGCCCACATCCCCTTCCTGTGGCACAGCCAGCCAGCTTGGGTGGGGCAGCATGGTACTGTAGTCTGGGAGTGCCCTCGGGGCAAATCAGCAACAACAGTGGGTTGCTGGATCAAGATTAGAGTAAGGCCATTTTGCACTACACTGTTATAGTGCTATCATTCCACTCTCAACATCCCGTGGAATTCTGGGCTTTGCAGTTTAGGGAGGGGCCTTTAGAATTCTCAGCCAGAGACCTCTTTGGCCTCGGTAAACTACAAACCCCAGAATTCCACAGGATGTTGAAAGTGGAATAATAGCAGTGTAGGGCAGAAATGGCTTAAATATGGAATGGAGAGTTCCTTCTGTAGTCCTCTACTAAGCAGAACATAAAAAATAACTTTCAAGAATAATTAATGTAAAAAACAATTTAAAACTACAACAGAACAGAAGCAGGATGGTGCTTCTGAAGTCAGAGGCCACTGACACTACAGATTTATAGTGCTATTATTCTACCTTAAGTACCATGATTTTGTCCTATGGACAGACTGGCAGTTTAGGGATGGACATTTAGAATTATCAGTTGAACAAGTCTTATGGCTCAGCAAACCCCAGGATTCCACAGGATGTTGCCACGGCAGTTAAATAGGACTAATCTAATATATAAAAGTCAAAGTTTGTCTGTTTGTCTATGTCAAGCGAAGACCTCATATGATTGGCTGCCTAAGAAGATTCTATGGAATCCTCAGGTTTGCAGTTTAGGGAGGGGCCTTTAGAATTCTCAGCCAGAGAATAGGCCAGTTGCTACAGAGATGAGGCCTAGCAGCAAGGAGGAGGGCAGTGTATTCCTTCAGGAACCCAACCCCTGTATGTTAATAACTCTGAATACAGATTGTTTTGGGAAATATGGGGAAAACTTACATGTACTGGACAAGACAGTTTAGGGAATTAGAGACACAGGATCTCAAATCTTTCTAACAGGTATTACCTATGAGAAAATAAAATCCCCGGCAATGCCGGGGATATACACTAGTAGTGCTATAATTGTGGAGTGCTCTTAGGCCCCTGGAGAAGACCTCCAGAAGAAGAACTCTTGAAAATGGAACCCACAAGTCAACATAAAGAGCAGTTGAAAGAGAGAGGCAAACCAAAGCTGGGGATCCTGAAACTCATTCCCTACGCTAAGGCTGTTCTTCTGCTGTTAAACCAAGAGGCCAGACTAGGGTGATGCAAAATATAGTTTGCTTAGTTTTGCTGGCTAGTATTAAGAGATGGCATACTTGAGGTAACATATTAACCCTGTTTCAGTCACGTAGGTTATCAGGGGTTCTTAACTTGCAGTCCGGAGACCCCTGGGGGTCTGTAGAACCCTCACGGGGGTCCTCAAAGCCCTGCTGTTGGATACCAACAGCTGTGGCAACCACAGGGGCTTGTCTAAGTTCACCCAGTGTCTGAGTGGGGATTTGAATCCTGTGCCCTTTTTGCATGGCGTTTTTTAAGCGAAAGGGCCTCTTGAGCATTGCGTAAATGTGAGGAGCAGTCCACATGACACACTCACATTTACGCGATGCTCAAGAGCATAACGCAGACCGCGCATGCATTTGTTTTATTTTCGGCTTAAAGCCGAAAATGCTGCGCGGTCACGCGTTGCTCCGAGGCCCCACGTGCACTTACCTGCCCTGCGGAGCCTCTGGAGCCGGTCCGGTCGCGCTTCCTGCCCCAGCGCAGCCTACAGCTCCCAGGCTGCACTGTGGAAGGAAGGGGCGGGATGGGGGCGGGGTGTTTGCGTGACTGGGAAGCCAGCTGCGGCGACGAAGGAGCAGGGCAGTGAGTGCCTTGCGCAAGAGGCTGCTCGCGCGAGAGCCGTTCCCCACCTCCGCGAACAGGTAAGGTGCGGAAAAGGCCCTAGTCTCCAGAAGACTTTAATAAATAAACAAACAAATAAATCTTTGAATATTTAAATCTAAATTTAAATATTTAAATTTTGAGTTAAGTCTTGGAGATCCCTGGCAACAAATTGTATTTACAAGGGGTCCCAGGTAGAGAAAAGTAAAGAACCATTGGCATATATGATAAATTAAATGTGTTTTGAGTCCTTGAAAGAATGGTGGAGAGTCAGAGACATAAGTAAATAAATAAATAGTATTAAATAAATAGGTAGTATCAAGCTTCTACCGGAATGAATTGCAAATGAAAAACTGTGTTTTTAAAGGTTGCAGTGTATACTTTATTACAAATTATTTTCAGACTGTACCCTGCAACTTTGCATTGCTTTCTGAAATAACAATATTTTGTTTTAGTGTATTTTTGAGGGGTAGGAAGGATTCAGTATTTCTTGAACCTTTTGGACAGCATAGTATAAATATGGCAGTTTGGAACATTACTTTTAATGTCATGCTTTAAAGTGTATGAAAAGTAACCTATTGCTGTTACTTGTTACAATGATGAAAAAGTAACTTGCTACATTATTGATTTTGATGCTTGTTACTTTTCTGTTACATTTTAACTTTTTGAGAAAAAAATCCTTCAAGATAAAGGGTGGCACAAATCTCACATCAAAATGCCTCTAAATTTTTCATTTAAAAGTAACTTTTAGAATTAACTAGAAACTGTCAAGAGAAGGTTGGACCAAACATGTAGAAAATACTTTGTGATGTGGGTTGTTAAGTGCACCTGTGGAGAGTCATGTGACTTTAGCTGAATCATGCTGATGAGCAACCAGGGGAGAAGGTTGCATCAGGTGTGGGGAGAATGCAAAGGTTGGCAGGATTGTATCAGCTAGTGTGAGTATAAATGTAGCTGAGAGCTAGCGAACAAGTTGCACATGGTACCTGATGTGTCTGCCGGAGGCTCTGTCAGAAAGAGCAAGCAGGGGGATGCTGGAATGCTTTCTGAAGATTCTTGTAAATATGTACACAGTGTAACTCAAGAATAAATTGCATCTTTGATGGAAGAAAACAATTGGTGTGGGTGAGTTTTTCCTGGCTACAGTGCATTGCATCCTAAGGTATTCTCTGCTGTTGGGCATGCTTCCAAAGCTATGGGAGCAATCTCTGCTATATTTTTGGCATGACAGAAACTACTACACATTACACCACTCGTCACTCTTGTTCACTGTGTTGCTTTCAGAATGTGATCTAGCTACCTCCAAGTTACTTCACAAGGCAACTAGTTCCAGTAAACCAAGGCCCTTTTCACATGGCATTTTCCATGTGAAAGGTTGCCTGGAGTGTCGCACAATTGTAAGGAGCGATCTGCACAATGCACTCACAATTGTGTGATGCTCCAGGCGCTGGCAGGCGCCAATCGTGCACCTTTTCATTTTCAGCTAGAAGCCGAAAATGGTGTGTGATCGTGCATTGCTCCCGGGCCCCACGCGCACTTACCTGGTGTGTGGAGCCTCCAGAGCTGTGCCGGTCACGCTTCCTGCCCCACTGCAGCCTGGGACACTCCCAGGCTGCACTGTGGAAGGAGGAGGCGGGGTTCTTGCATGAGCAGACAGCTCGTGTGGAGCTGAAGCAGCAGGGACACAAGAGCCTCTCGCCAGAGGCTGTTCGCGCAATCCCCGCACCCCAGCGCCGGAAGAAGGTAAGGTGTGGAAAGGGCCCAAGTCACTTGTAACTGTTTACATTCAAGCTCTGAGTAAAGCACAAAAAGCAAATGATTAGATTTCAAAGGAATGTTTTCAAAGGAATGCCATCATTTCTCATGCTGTTTCAGATAGACTCCCTATGGAGCAGAGGGGGTTGCTGGTGGCTAGAAAGGGTTGCAAGCTCTATGTAGAATCACAGACCTGAGAAGTTATTTTGGATGATAATTCCCACAGTCCCCCAGCCAGCAAGATCAAGGCTTTTTCCACACTAGACTGTTATAGTGTTATTATTCCACTTTCAACCTCCTATGGAATCCTGGGGTTTGCAGTGTAGGGAGGTGCATTTAGAATTCTCAGCCAGAGAGCTCTTGGGCCTCAGTAAACTACAAACCCTTTGAGGGCTCTCCCTAAACTGCAAACCACTGGATTCCATTGAATGTTGAAATGTGGAATAATAGCGCTATAACAGTCTAGTGTGGAACCATCTAGTCTTTTCAACAGCAACAGCACTAACATAAAGGTTATATTCCTGTTCAAAATTATAGGCATTTTAAGACAGTGGGAGTTATTGTATTTTAGCATAACATTAGCTAATGGAACATAAACATTTTGACTATGTTCCACTGGTCCTACTGCCCCATTCCATTGACTGGTCTGGTTCTTGTTCCTGCTTGGAGGGCAAGGGTGTAGCTATGGGGGGAGGGGGACAGGCAAAATGGCAGTGCTGCTTCCCAAATAACAATTCTTCCTCCAGTGAAATTTCTCTTCAGTTCCCACCTTTCTGGCATTTTGACAACTAAAAACTTTAGTTGACAGTCAGGAAATGATTTCTAAGCATCCAGAGACAAAAGGCAGCCACAGTTAACAACAGAATGTGCATACAGCGAATAGACAATATCTAGGTATGAACAATTTTCTGTCTCACTTTCTGCAATGCTGGAAATTTGAGGACCGGAGGAAAGTTTCATGGTGGGGCGAGAATTCTTCAGAGACGCAATGCACTCATTTTGCCCTCCCCCCCGCCAATACATCCCTGTTGGTGGGAGAGGGCAACGCTGTGCCTCCGCACTGACCAACCTTTCAGCTAGTCAGTTGTGCTGTCGGAGAGTAAGAAACAGCTTGCATAAGAAGGGAGTGGTTACTTCCTTACATAACCATGTAAAAAGTACACTGTCCTCCAGCACAATGACCCAATAGGTTTATGGCATTTAATTTTAGACTGTACGGTGGCATGAGCTCTCAGAACAAGAGGAGATAGATATAGAAAATGTAATAAATGCCTTTTTTAAAAAAGACAAGATAATATTTCTTGTTTATCAAAATTTTTCTTCCTTCAGCGTGGTAATGGGCCTTTGGGGAGCTCTTCTCCAGTGGTTCTGCTCATGAGTGGAAACTTGGCCTAGTCTTATTTTCGATAATTGTCCTGGAATCATGCTGTGAATGAAGGCCATGAGAAACATCTTTTTTTTAAAAATAAGACAGTATAAATGTTCTTCTCCGAGGGGAAAGATCATCTTACACACGTTTGTCTTGTGATTTGCCAGTAGTTTTTCAACTGTTGACACTAGTCCTAAATCACCATTTTCACAGAAGTTTGAAGCATATACTGTTTGAAGATAAAGTTGCACTGCTTAAAGATAAACAGTTGGCCTTCCACATCCATGAGTTTAATGTTTGTGGATTTAATTATTTGCTGCTGCCCTATGGCATTTTAAACAGGGGCTTATAAGTCTGGCCTCATGGTCACAGCCTCTCTGCATACCTTGCAATACTGAGAGAGACTGTAGGAGACTGCAAACTCAAGACGAGGCTTATAAGCCCCTGTTGAAAAGGGTGTAGGGCAGCAGTGGAGCTGCCCGCTTCTGCCTTGTGAAGAAACCCTACTGCCTCAAAGGCATAACTGTGTGGCTGGCATGCTTTCCACTGTGGATTCAGATTTATTGCGGACTATACAATAGAATCCTCAATGGGTTGAATCTGCTCCTATCTCCTTTGTTGTGTGTGTTAAATATGGTTTTGAGGACCTATACATAATTGGCAGTGTTTCCACTTTTGTAGGGATCCTGCACCTCTAACTCCCTAACTTTGTATTCAGTGAATAATAGATAATCGTTTCAGAGGAGAACAAATCAAGTGGGAGTTGGGCACGGCAATAGCACAGTTTAGGAAAGTTACCAACATGTTCATGGATACAAATGAAGTTAAGGAATTCATGAATGATCAAATGATCCCCGATAAAAATGAGCATTTTCTGCCTGTCCCATCAGAGTCCTGTTCTGTTTACCATCCGTTTAGAGGGGATTATGGTGGGAAAGACATTGGAAAAAGTACTATTTGGACTATACTTCCCTAAATCCCCAGTCAGTGTAAGAACTGGGGTCCAGCAAAGTAATGTTTCCAAGTTTTGTTGTGGAAAATAAAATAACAGAACAGGTTGATCCATATATCGATCCACTACAGCTTAGTTTATGTTGCTTGCTGCTGTTATTTTTGCTGTGATGTGTGTGTGTGTGTGTGTGTGTGTGTGTGTGTTTTGCACTTTGCTGCTGTAAAGAAACCAAGGTGCCTGGATGGCACAATATAGCGGTGGGGGATTAGAAAACAATACAATCCAATTTTAAAATTAAAATACAGTCAGAAGTCAAAAAGCAATTCTCAGAAACGGAGGCAGATCAAAAGGAAATGAAGTTCAAAAGCAAATAAAAGATCAAACCAAAGGCAGACAGTTAATTATTAAGAGCTGACTGAATAGAATGGCATGTTATAAAGCAATGACCAAGAGAAGATGTGTGCCTTCAAAAATGTAGCTAGAAGCTTTTGTATTTTTTTAAAATCATCATCATCATCATCATCATCATCACCATCACCAATGTCTTGCACTATGGCCTAACATCTCAGGGTGGCATATAAATAAGATCAATACAAGTGGGATAAAACAATTTATAAATGTTGGCATACTTGAGGTTAGGAAAAGTGATGGCAGCCAGCTGGGTGATGGTTTGTGGGAGCTCTCCCATCACTTTCCACAACAATTTGGTCTATTTGGGTCAGAGGCAGAGCTGCAGCCAGGTGCCATCTAGATATCATAGTGCAGCTGAGGGCAAAGTAATGCAAAAGGAGGTACTGGATACCTTCCAGCACAACATCCAAAGCTAATTTACACTAGTGCTTGTGCAGTGTCTGACAGGTCATCAAAAAGATTCTGGTCTATGTTTTTAAAGTCATTTAGCCAGGCCCTGAGAAAGAGAGTTCAAAATGTGTGTATCACCGTCAGGAATGCTCTTGCAGTAATACACAGGAATATGAAAAGATCAACAGTAAACATAGAGTGGGAGACCCACTTTTCTTTGGGACTACAATTACTATTATGTTTGACCACATGCAGTGGAGGATGAGAGTTGGAGTCTGACATCTAGAGGGCCACAAAGTCTGCACTTCTATCATAAGGTGTTTGTGTTTCACTATACAAGTTTATCAGATGTAAAGTAGGGAACAGTATTATTGGCTTCCCATCATTCTAACTGTAATGAGACGTGCTTGTTCTCTTTATCTATATCTCCCATCCATCTGTTTATGCAATAAATGGATACTACACCACCATAGCATCTGTCAGTTTTCATTGTCTTAACAGCAGCTCAGGTATTTCTTTTCTCTGTAATGAACAGTTCTCATTCACTTGACAAAAACTCAGTCTGTTGTGAATTCCTACAGTAATGCTACTGACTTGCAAACATAGTGTTAGCTGCTGCTATCAACAGACCATCAGCATTTAATGTGATGCCCCTTTTGGTTTTCTGAGGGTAGAATTCATCAAAGTAATTAAAAAAAAAACACTCTAAGATCTTGAAGGATTGAATAGTCTATAATACTATTGATCCTAGACAAAATAATTCTCCTGAAGCCTTTCATGTTCTTCTGATAACAGCACTGCATATAACTACCCTAAAATCACAAGATCCTGGCTGATCTCAGAACTTGAGCAGGGTCAGCCCTGGTCAGTACTTAGATGGAAGACTACCAATGAATTCAGGTACTGTAGGATGTATTTCAGAGGAAGGAACCAGAAAACCATCTCTGAGTATTCTTTGTCTAAGAAAACTCTATGAAATTCACAGAATTGCCATAAGTTGACAGGTAACCAGAAGGCATGTGTACGCACATAGACACACATGTTGTGCCTAGAAGATAGAGTGTTTCCTGCATTTATCCATGGCTTGCTGTCAAGTCAGCACTGATACAAGATGCTTTGCTGCCCAGTCTGAAGGAAAAGATGGTGGCCCCTTCCCTTATTCCACACAGAGAAGTGAACAAGACTGGCAGTCAACTTACACTTCATCATTGGTCACCTCAGTTCACCCCACTGCAGCTGAAGATCTTAGACTAGTTTAAGGGATCCAGTAGACAATTAAACTTTACAGCACACACAGGTCTGCCTTCCTATATGAGGGAATAGTCAGGGAATTCAAGAGGAATGTGTTACTGTGGTCAATGGCTCTCTCCCGGGGTCTACAATTTGTTAATCCACTACATCAGATTGATATCTCCACAGGGCTAATATTAGAAATCATTCCACGCATCTGACAGGGTCACTGAACGAGCACGTAGGCAGGCGCAGCCGAATGGCTGATGTCAGGAAAATTCTGGTCTGGTCAGTGACTTAATCTGTCACGTAGCCCCAAGGAGCCCTCCAGACAGTCCAACCATCAAGAACACAAGGGGTCCCCTGCCCCGAAATGGTAGCTCAATAGAATTACAATCAGCTGGCCAAGTGAGGGCAATTTCCACTTTGCCGATGCCTTTGTTCTACTCCAGCAGAATCATTCACAAACCATCACAAATCATCAAGCCGGACATGTCCATCATTGAGGGCTTTGGTCCAGCCCCTCTCTCTATTGTTTTCCCCAGGAAAGGACTAGCCCTCCAGGCACATTTTTCCTTATAAAAACCCCCTGTTTAAAGTGGTTTGGAGGAATCTCGCTAGGTTGCCTCCTGGCTTGCTGTCACTCTATTTGCCGATTGTCCCCCTCAGCTCCCCCCCACATGCTGAGTTTCATCGCTCTCCACTCTCTGTCTTAATTTGGTCTTCCCGGACGTCTGGATCAGGTGGAGTATTATCCATAAAAGGCTCTCTAAAAACTCCTATCAATTTCCCTCCCTTTTTATTTTCTTTTAGGCTCTGTGTGAGTGGGTGCGTAAGTGCGTAGTGACTGACTTTTTATAAAAATAAAATAAAAATGATTTATTAAATCTTTTGCTTGGTCTTTGATCCGGCCTGACCTGGTATACATTGGGTTTTACGATCCTGCTGTGTTACCCTGCCTCTCGCTTTGCCAACTTGTGCCTAAGCTAATTTTCCATCCCCATAGTATACTTTGAGCACGGTGACCGGGACCTCCGGAACTCAAAATAACTGTCTCAGTGACTGGGACCCCCAGGACCCCCAGAAATCAGGGTAACAGATGGTGACAATCTATTTCTGCCCACCTCCCCAGCATCTACTGCCCAACAAAGTTGCTTGACTCTGGCCAATAGCAGGGCCAGTTTTGTTTTATTTGTTTGCTTCTTTGTTTACTCATAATAGAATCATAGAGGTGAAAGAGACCTCAAGGGCCATGATAGGATGCATATCCAATCCTCATCCAGAATTCAATAAGGTAGTTACGAATGTGGAACTGAGAGTTATGCATTTGTGACTGGTTTGTATTTATGGTTCCTATGTATTCACTAGTTTAAGGAACATATAGTGACTACAAGATTCCCCCAGCTGTCACTTACTGGGCAGCAGCTGCTGTAAATGATAGGGGGTCTGTTGGGAAGTAGTTGATTAACATTTCCAACCCGTCTCCCATGAGTGATCTCTAGTACAATGGCTAATTGTGATAGGGATCCTTGTCTGGCTGTTGCTATGGAAATCACTCATGAGAGGGAATGGAAACTTCAGTGAGCTGCTTTCTTACTGACAGGAGAACAGACCCCTATCACTCATAGCAACTGCTGCCCGATAAGTGAGGATGGAGGTGGGTTGGGCTGGGAGTTACTATTTAGTATGTAACTAAGCTATGTAGCTAAGTAGGAGATGAAGAATTCCACCCATCATGTCTTCTGCTTTAGAATAAAATTTCTAGGATGGCTTATACAAGGTTGAAATGAAAAACAGTGACATAGTTGAAAACTAGCTCCTTGATTATCCCAGTTCCTCTCGAAATGTTTAACTAACCAATATCCAGCAATACCACTGGAAGAGCATAAGCCTCCACTAGTGACTTTCTAGTGTGTCTTTGGCTATGTAGCATTGGTGTACACCCCCATGTCCTGTTATTAGTCACAGATGTGTGTGGTTCTTGCACACCATCATACAGCCAGGAGAAAGGAACACCCTTTGCTCTCCTAGACTTCCACGCTTATATTGCACTAGCAGTATTGTTGCATCTCATCCAGAGTCAGCTTAGTCTTTCTAACTGAGCTGTGCTGATCAGCTTACCTTCCAACCATGTCATTGCATGGGTGATTGCCCCACTCCTTGTCATCAAAAGGATTCTTGCTTATATGATTCTTCAGTGAGATGTTAACAAATGAAGACAGAACTTGCAAACATTTGTTCAGACTCACAACTGTCTGTGAGCAATAAAAAGGGACAAGTACAATCTATACAACAACTTCTCACTCTTTTCCATGGGCGGAGCTCCCCAAATAGGAGCAACCCACCAAAATTACAAACAAATGGCAACCCTATTAGAGGGCTATAGAAGTTGTATTAAATAAGTGTTGGGAGGTTTCAACAGAATTTTCTGCTACACACAGAGCGTCAGATCCATACAACTGTATGAAGAAAAGGAGGCCTACATCTCTGCTTGAGTCCAAAACAGGATCCTCCAACACCATTGCCCATCCTTTATTGGATTCCCCAGTTTGTGTCACCTCCCAGCTCTTCATTCTGATGGAGTTGTTCATTGGGACAAGAGTAAATAAACTGGACTCCCTAAACCACTGCAGGAAAATCCCTGTCCTGTTTTGCACCATCCTTTGCAAGACCACCCATGGCCATGGCTATCTTGTCATTTAAACTCCTGACTTGTTTTCATCTTGTGCCAGCCTTTGTTTTACCCTACTATTATGTTGGAGAGCCAGCATGGTCTAGCAGTTTGAGTGGTGAACTACAATCATGAAGACCAGGATTTAATTGCTGCTGGGCCATGGAAACCCACAGGGTGACCTTGGGCATGTCACACACTATCAGCCTCAGAAAACTCTGTGACAGGTTCACCTTAGAATCCCCTTAGAATCCCCATAAGTCAGAAATGACTTGAAGGCACACAACAACAATGTTGGGTTAGTCCTAGACATTTTGCTTCCTGAGGTGGATGAGATAATGGCCCTTTCTGCGGCTTACCTGATTCCAGTGTGGGTATGCAGGGATCACGCGAGCAGCCTCTTGTGAGAGGCACTTATGTCCCCTCTGTTTCTCCACAGCAGCTCCGTGCTGGCCGGCAGGAAGCATGAAGGCTCTGCCTCTTCCTTCCGCAGCGCAGCTGGGTAATTTCCCAGGCTGTGCTGGGGGAGGAAGCGTGAGGGCCGTGTCTCCGGATGCTCCACATGCAAGGTAAGTGTGTGGGGGGCCCTGGAGCAACACACGATTGAGTATCATTTTCAGCAAGAAGCCGAAAATGATATATTGCATGATCGCAATACTGGCCCCACACACTCCAGACACTCCAGAGGCCCTTTTGCGACACTCCAGAGGCCCTTTTGCATGTGAAATGCCAGGCGAAAAAGGCCAATGCCCAGCCCAGTCCATGTAAAGATGTTGACTGGACTGAGTTGAATCTTAAATAATAGCAATGCAGTGGTCTTCCCAACACGATACACCAAGTGAGCTTTGAGAGCTGTATGATTACATGGTGTGCACACCACACTGTCCTCCAGTAGAGGGAAATAGTTTTGAAATTTAGGAGGAAAAGCAAGGAGAGTGCCACCACATCCTGATATCCTTCAGATACTTTGTTCTATCTGCCCTGATTGTACACTTACTCCTTTCTGACTGTTCCTTTCCTGGTTTATTCCCTTCACTATGTTCTTCCGATTTGCTGCCGCTTTTTGGACTGGCTTGCCAGAAGAGACAGGGTATTCTCATGTTGTTCTGTCTTTTGGGTTGTTCCATTGGCCTGGTCTTACAGAGACTGATTGGTCTGGACACTGCACCTAACTTATCTATCTTGGATCTGACTGCAAGTGTGTTTCACGCAGCTTTGGCTGTCCCTTTGTGCTGTTTCCATAGTATTCTAATAATGTTTGAAGATGCTTTAGGTTTGGTGTAACACTGGGATTTCTCTTGAACACAAATCTGAATTTCACATATAATGTATGAGAAGAACGTTGTAGGAATAGAGACCACTGGCCTCTTCTTTTGTCAAATAATACACAGCTAGCAACAGTATAAGCCCACAAAAGATGGTGGTGGTGGTTGGGGGTGGAATGAGGTCAAATTGCTTAGAGGATGGGGGAGAATGGAGGAACTCTAAGTAAAAGAAGAAGAAAAGTGAGGTCCTTACTTTGAGAATAAGATTTACTACAGTCAATTTATACTGCTATCAGAATCAAAATGACTAAAGCCACCAAATATTGATTCAGTTACACAGGAACAAAAGAGAGAGTTCTATTTTAAAAGTATGTACATAGTTGAAGAAAAAAAAAGTTAATATTTCTATATCAGAATCATGGTTGGTTTTGTCTGGATATATTCCCCTTTGACTCATATTTTAAGTGATTTTAAATTATAATGTTACATTAACTGAAGAAAAAGACCAAAAATGTTAATAAACAGAAAAAGACAAGCACTGTAATTATATACAGCCTCTTAGGGAAAATTGCTAGCACAAGATTTTTATTTTCTTGCAAAAATCAGCTTTTTTGGTTACAGCTGTCAGAAGCAATTGGCTTTGAACCATCAGATCCAGGAACACCAGACATCAAACATTGTTGCTAGAAAGAACACAAGGAGAACAACCAAGTATTCATCCATACTTTGTAGTGTCCTTGCTGATAAACAAGAAGAATGAAGGATAAGAAAAAATGATATACCATATCAAAGGAAAAATGAAAGTCAACTGAATTTCATTCTCTCTCTCTCTCTCTCTCTCACACACACACACATATACACACACAGTGTCCATGTGGTATCATTCACTTAACTTTAGATAACTGGTTAAATGGCTGGTAGAGAGAAGCAGGGCTATCCCTACCATTAAGGAAAACAAGAAGAAAGAAGGATAAAAAACAAATGTATACCATATCAAAGGGAAGATGAGAGCCAACTTAATTTCTCTCTCTCTCTCTCTCTCTCTCTCACATACACACACACACAAACAAATGTATCCATGTGGTAGCATTCACTTAACTTTGATAGCTGGTTAAATGGTTGGTAGAAAGGAACAGGGCCTTTCCTACCATTAAACAAAATGAAGAGACACCTCAAGCAACATATGCTGAGCTGTTGGGGGACTGAAGACAAGGTGATGGAGAAGAAAGCAATGTGTGCTCTAAAATTTGCCACAGTACACAGCGTGAGGAGATACTGTCTTGTTCATTGCCTGCAAAGGAGAACACATGGAAACAAAGGGTAAGACTTACTGGTACGTCGGTGACAGAGATGGGTTTACTATTAGAATGGCTTAGCTAACTTCAGGTTCACCTTTTCCGTATCAATGTGTCCAAGTGCTGAGATCTTTCATGGAGGTCCCTCTTTCAGCATCACCATTTTCGGGGATTAAGTGGATGGCAAAAAGGGCAATTCTTTCTCATCTGTGACATCACACTTGTGCAGTTCCCTTCCTATTTGTATTTGCATATCATCATTTTAATTATTGTTATAAAGCAGGGATTAATATTTTAGATTAGGGGAATGTAAATATCAGAGACAGATGAATAGATGGAGGGTGGGCAGTTACTTGAACTAAGGAAGACAGCTTTGGGATTCTCTTTATGTATTTATTGAATTTATACCTTATTTTAACATCAAATGGCAGCAGATGATACTGAAAGAATTATCATGAAAACTTTGACTAAAAGATTACACTAAAGCCAATCTATTAAAACATAATTAAATGAGTGATGATAAAAGTTAGAATCTGCACCAAAAGCAGTTATGTCCCTCCAGCAATGAACCCAGGTTATGTACCAAAGGCTTGCATTTTTTTTTAAGTCTTTGCCTGTCAACAAAGGAACAGTGAAAGTCAACTTAGCCTTACTTTGCAGCAAGTTCCAGATTTTTGGAGTGGCTCTCAAGAAGGCTTTGATTAGGGCTGGCTTGTACTCTGTAGAGCCCTGGTTGCCAACATAAACACATGTAGGATTGCCAACATAAACCAAATTCATCTTACAGGCTGGCAGCATCCACATCTCTGCTCATTGTTCTTATTGTCCAGATTTCCTTGAACTACAGCATTATGTGCAAACCTGCAGTCACAGAGTTCCACACCACTAAATGCATATACCATCGTTGTGATATTGTCTCACATGTGCACTTAACATGAGAGTTGATGCATGCACAAATCGACATGCTGGCTTTGCATGATCCAGTTCTGGTAATTGTCCAAGAGGATAAAATGGTGGTCTGAGTTGGTACAGTTCTGGCAGTTGAGTGACTTGAGTAACCCTTGTTATGCCCTGCTGATTGTCCTTCTCCTGAAAACATCAATTTCCTCAAGGTTATTAGTGTACACCAAATGTCCTGTCCCTCTTGCTCCGTACGTTCATCCTCTGAAGCTTGAAGTTGTTGGAGAGGGATCTGCTGTCATCATCTTTTGCATAGGCAGGAGAGACTTCCCTAGGTCAGAATCTGATTTTTAAGTCAGGAAAGTCAGGGATAAGCAAGGGAAGAAAGTAATACAATGGGGGATGAAAGTAACGAACAGTAGCAAGAAAGTAAGATCCATTACTTTCTGCTGAAACAGCTCAGCGGCAGAGGACATTTTTTGCATACAGAAGGTTCCCATTTCAATTCCTGCTGTCTCTAGTTTTTTTTTTTTTTAAAGGTTAGCAGGTGATAGAAAAGACCTCATCGTAAAATCCTGGAGAGCTGCTTTCAGATGAGACAGTGGTGGGCTACAGAACCGATATAAGGCACAACACAAAGTAGACTCTAATAGTCTAATTCAGAGCTTGAAAAATTACTTTTAAAAAATGACTCATTAGCGATTTCACTGAAAAGACTCCCCACATAATTGATTACTCTTATTGTTTCAATAGCTTTATAACTCATTATATTACATAACTTATTAGCGTCATTACTTTTTGGTTCTTAAAAAAAACTACACATCTCAGAATCCTCTGCTGGAGAGCTTTAGTGCTGTGGTTCAGGGGAATGTACACTAGAGATCTCTAGCAGAGAATTCTAAATACCTCACTGAAGTACAAATCCCAGGATTCCACAGGGCAGAGCTGTGGCAGTTAAAGGGGCATCAAATTGTTCTGACTTTGTGATACACTTGTACTATTACGATGTGTCTGCACTAAACAGTACAATCAGTTTTATACCTCTTTGTTATAGTTTAATCATAAGGCATTGTGGAGTTTTTATATTAAGGAGCTAATTCAAATTCACTAGTAGAAAACCTTAGTCTACAACACAGAGCTAATTCTAAGGCTTTCAACCAAGTATAAGTCCCAGATTCCATATGATGGAACAATGATAATTAAAGTGATATGAAAGTGATAGAACTGTGTGGTGCAGACCCATCCTTAGAGTTCAGGTGTTTTCCTTACATGGCTCTGTGTCAGACTGGAGAAAAGAGCAAACAAAATATTGTGACAGTAAACACTTGTAACATGTACTGAAATTACTTCCTAATATGTAAGTACAGAGCCATAGTCAAAGGTTTTAGAACTACATCTGTTTAAAAAAGCTGATTAATAACTGTTCCTTGTATTTGTATATCTTTAGATAACAGCTTACGAATGCAATGTTGTGTATAAGGCACAACTGAGCTAGGCCTTGTAGAGACGGTTATGATGATGAAATCATACAGTGGAGGAGTTATAAATGTCTGAATCCTGATGGATTGCAATAGGCTGTAGATAAAAGCCATATAGATCCCTGGAAAGCCTTTTAAAGAAGAAATTGTATTAGGTGTATTTCATAGAGGGATGGCCTCTCTATAGTCTTCCACTCATCATTATCCAATCAAACTCACTTAGAGTTAAAAAAAATATGAAAAGGGTCAAATCCATAAAAAGTGAACAGTGCTTCTGTCTGAAGCTGTTGTCATAATTGTAAACTTTGTAGAAAAAGAGGGCTCTTTCCAAGCTTTTGGCTTTAACTGGAATATACATCATCAAGATTCTGCTCATAGGCTTCTCCTCATTTCTTTCACTTAAGTTAGTACCATCTTGAAATGGAGGCTATTCTGTTAAGCTTCAGACATCATAATTCATCACATGGCAATTTTATGGAGAAGACACTTTAACACTAATATAAATGTGCTACCTGTGGAATAGTGGGCTCAATGTGGGGCAATCTTAGCAGATGCTTTGCTTTGTTCTATGAAACACATGGAATCCTTCACAGAATTGGAGACTTAAAAGTAAGTGGCTGTCAAGTTGAATCTGGTCTATTTGTTATCTGTACTTAGCTATATTTCAAAGATGGGTTTGAACTTGGAGAGAATCATAAGCAGGTCCTTTGAGCATACATTGAATGGGTGATTCAGGAAAAGAATGAAAGGGAAGAACATTGAGTACCACCATTAATACATAGCCATTCTTGTGCCAGCATTCAATGATAATCTGTTTATTTACTTATATCCCATCTTTTCATCAGAACTGGGACTCATGGTGGCTTACAAAAATTAAAAGAAATACAGATTTAAAAAAATACATATAGGCACATGTAAGTAAAAACATGCAGTTATTGTCAATGTGTGATTAATCTTTAGAATGAAAACTATATAAAAGAAATCCATTAAATGAGTAAAGGACAAAGTTCAATGGAACAGCCAAAACTATTATAAGCCCTTGAAGTCAGTTCCCAAGTTCCTGTTGGAATATAAAAGTTTTCACCCACTGATGTAAGAAAACAAGGAGCGAGCCATTTGAGTTTCCTTAAGGAGGGAGTTCCAAAGCTTAGGAGCAGCCACCCAAAAGGCTCTGTCCTACATTGATCCTGTTGAATCAACCACTCACTCAACAGAATATAGGGTGAGCAGAATATAGAGTGACATTTTTACTACCTACACAACAAAGCATCCTGATTTTTGTTGCCCAAGTGAAAGTTGTGTCTTGTAAATGAGGAACGTGCATGCACAAGAGCAAGCAATTGTGATCTCCCACTACTACTCCAATAGTAGTTTCCATTCCATTTGTCTTCAATAGGATCTTGGCCCTGGGCAGCTGACAGAGCCCATACTAACCTCCTCCAGCACTCTTGTAGTACCCACAGCCAATAACTGGTGCTGGGCCCCACTTTAAAAATGCTTTTGTTACTGTGATTACAGAGCTGGGAACTTTTGGCTGTCATGATGTTGATGAATTACTATTTTACATCATCCCTCACCAGTGTCCAGGCTAGATAGCCCTGATGAAAACTGGAGTCCAGTAACATCTGGAGGGCCACATGTTTTCCAGCCATGCTGTTAGTGGCTTAAGTTCCCAGAAATAATAAGAGACATGCTCAGTTTTGCAATATAATATTTTCAAAAATAAAAACAGAACATGTCACACAGAATCATGGTTGGGTTCATGGAGGCTTTACTTCAGTTACTTAGCCAAATAATCGGGAGAACATACTGCCAGGAATGAAAATACAGTGCCAGAGAAGAACTATTCAGAAGACAGTCTGGCTTCCCTTGGCATCTTCCCCAAGCAAGCATCTTCCCAAAGCCCGGCTTCCTTTAGCATCTTACCCAAGCAAGAACTGAAATATTAGTTTACCAAATATAGCCATAAATTCCAGTTCTGTCATGGTAGCCTTTGTTTATACAGATTGGATAAAAATTACATTGCACTCACTTGGTGTCAGTTCCCCATCATCATCTTTGTAAAGTGTTTCCATCACAAATCTGCCTGTCTACAAGCAGAACCTAGTATCTGTTGCTCTCATTCTCAACCTACTCTCTTGCTGACACATACCTTTCAATAGTTGACCATATTGAGGATCTGGTTGTCTGACAGTGAATGATACATTGCATTCTTTCTTCACAGTTCTCTTATTTATTTGTAAGAACAGATACATTTTTATTTATCCTCATCAGAGAAGTTGTATATCACTTTTCCCTGGCCAGCCACACTGAAAATCAAAGGTTTTTATACAGTAAGTGCAGGGACCTGGATGTGAGGGCCTGATAATGGAGCAAATACACTCTCTCGAAAGAAACAAAGAAAATACACTTTCTGTAGGAGCTCTGTAAAAGGATAATGTTATAGGGAAGGGCTAGAAGAGGACTCATGAGGGAAAGATGTGAAGTTATCCTTGAGAGCATCAATTTGTATCTCACAGAAAGAACTAAAACAGGTAATTAAGGCCATTTCCACAGGAGACTGTTACAGCGCTATTATACCACTTTCAACATCGTATGGAATCCTAGGGTTTGCAATTTAGGGAGGGGCCTCAAAGGGCCTTCCCTAAACTGCAAACTTCAGGATTCCATAGGATCTTGAAAGTGGAATAATAGCACTATAATAGTCTCGTGTGGAAATGGCCTCACTTTGTAACTACTGCCCACTGTAAGCTTTCTCTGCAGGCTTCCATGCCCTCCACCAGAACGTGAGTGCTCAAACTATATATTGAGTATTAATGAGGAGAGACACACAAGCTGGGAGAGAGTGTAGTAGTTTGCTTTTTTCTGAGTCCACTGGGATGGAAAAGATTCCTCCCCTTCCTGCCATCTGCCCTGTGAGTTAACTGAGTGTAAACTTCTTTTGCATTTTAAACTCACATCACAGCAAGTGGAGTAAGTTAAGGACAAAGGGGGAAAGCGGGAGGAGTAGAAAGAAAACGGGACATTTTAAAAGCAACTGAAAAGTAGGATCAGGTGATTAATTGGGCCTGCCCTTGCCAAAACAGGACAGTTGCAGGGCACGGGCCTCTGTTCAGAGCTTTGTCGCACTTTCCTCTCCATTTCTAAGTTTCTGTAGGAAAATATAGCAACTTTTCAAGATATTTCATAAAGAATTACAAGGCTTATGGAATTTTGGCACATTCTTTTCAAAAGTACAAAATAAAATCTTTACCTAGCATGGGATTATGGGGGAACAACAGCTACATTTACTACAGTGTTAAGGAAGCTGCAGTACAGCCTACCAGCCCAACCACAATATTTATACCAGATGCATTTGGGTCTTTGAGGGATATCTAAAATTTTTTGCAGTTCAGACCACAATATCTATTACTTTAGTATAAAACAGGAGCCATGTTTGCAGCTGCAAAAAGATGTTGACTATTCCCAGCCTAGCCACCATAAGGCTCGGAATCATTTTATTACACAGTATTTTTTAAACAGTAAAGAGGTGTGATCATAAACTACGCCAACAGAACTATAGATCAGTTTATGATCATATTGTTTCCTTGGGATCTAAATATGAATAAATTCTCCATATTTAATTGCATATGCTGTTATGCTGACCTATAAGCCAAAAATTTTTTGCTAATACTGCTAAACATCTCTTGCCAAGTAGAACATTTTGATTTATTCCATGGGGTACTACTAACATCTTTATTTCATATAAATGGTAAAATGCCCCACAGTTTCAACGAGTACTTGTATGTACAGATGAAAACTTACCTTTTGGACAACTCCCACAATCCCCCAACCTGCATTTTCTCCAAACTCCAGGTACAGTAAAAGAAGGAGCAACAAAGTAGCATTTGTGATTGGATTCCCTATGGTACCAAATGGATGCTCTTCAATATTGGACTTCAGAATCTTTATAAAGAGACTAATATGGACATGCACAAATGCATATATACCCATGCTTATTTATATCTAAATCAGAGTAGTATTGTCAAAAAAGAAAAGAAAAGAAAGTCATCATCCCAAAAGAAGGACAAAAGAGACAACAGACTTCCATAAAATGTTAATATATAATTTATATTCATAGATGTACAGAGGAACAACTTGGTGTAGTGGTTTGAACGTTGGACTACAACCCTGGAGATCAGAGCTTGATTCTCCATTTGGCCATGGAAACCCACTGGGTGACCTTGGGTGTATCACACACTCTCAGCCTCAGGAAACCCTATAATAGGTCTGAAATGACTTGGAGGAACACAACAACAACAACAACCTTTCATAAAGTAGGACTCATCACTAACCTAAGCTATATAGAAGCTTTTGGTATCCTTTCCAGCTGAACTGTGATTTTGCTAGTGCATATACTGCTTTGCAGGAACAAAGAGGTTCTGTTAGGCAAAAGATCAAAATTTGGCTCATAGGATGTTAACAACAAAAGAAATGTGTTCACAGATAATTTTCCATATTTATCTCTTGAAAATATTGGGTTATATGATAATGTTACCCATTTGGCTGCCTCTGGGAGAGCAAAGCAAGTTACAAATACACTGAATGACTGACTGACTGACTGACTGACTGAATGAAATGGATTCCTAGTTTAAGATGGCTCCTAACCGTTTTGGAGCTGTTTGTCATGTGCCTTCAAGTCATTTTTGACTTACAGTGACTGTATTATGGGCCAAGATTCAAATCTTTGCTCAGCAATGGAAACCCATTGGGTAATCTTGGGCCAGCTACACTCTCTCAGCCAAAAAGGATGGCAATGACAAATCTCCTCTGAAGAAATCTTGCCACGAAAACCACTTTACAGACTGAGTGCCAGTGTCCTAAAGGTCTGACAGGAGAGGTAAAGCTGGTTGCTCATGCAAGAATAAAAGAAAAATCACAATAATGATTTTAGGCCATAAAGCCTGAAAAGGAGCATGATACTAGGGAGGTGTTAAGGGAAATGTTTCCAATTAGCAATAATCATGCCTTGGATTAACCTCATAGACTACGATACTGCCACTGTGCAAAGCGTTATGTTTTTAATTGACTTATCCCACCCTCCTTATGCTGGTCTATGACCGTAATAAAGATTTGTATTCTGTTTGTATTGTGTTATTGTTGTTAAGGAGGTATTGCACCAACTGACTAAATGTAATGAACTTTTAAACATAAAATTTAAGTTCTGGAGTAACTGTATCCACTTTCCTTATCTTGTCTTTAGTCTGAGTTTTTTTGGGACTTGATTTTACCTTAATTGATCCTTCCTATCACTTGTGATTTGTCAAATAAGCAGAGCCTCTGTCACTAACAGAACAGTCTATTTTTCTTGTACTGAGCCTACCAGAGAGTTAATTGCAGCTGAATTCCCTCAAGTGCTTAAAGCACCGCAGAAGGAGAGTCAGAAGGCTGCAGAGGTTAGCTTCTCTCGGCTACTTACCTGACAGCAAGGCCTTCCACTAACCATACATTCAGCAAACATGATAAGTGTTTCTGCTTAAGTACCCCCCACACACCTGTAGAAGTCCACTTAATGTGTGAGGAGTATTTGTTTGAACACCCATTTAGTTGCTAAAGCCCTAGGATTGAGCCTCTGAGCCTCAGAAACGTGGGTTCACATTTGAGAGACCTCTACATAAACCATTGCTAACAAAATGAATTTTAACAGAGAGAAATGAAAGGTCCTACAGAAAAAATGGCAGAAAAAATGAAATGCACAAATATAGGGTGGGAGACACCTAGCTGGACAACAGTACATGTGAAAGGGATCTAGGGGTCTTAGTAGACCACAAGCTGAACATGAGCCTGCAGTGTGACATGGCAGTCAAAAAAGCCAATGCAATTCTTGGTTGTATGAATAGGAATATGGTGTCCAGATTGAGGAAAGTAATGGTACCACTCTATTCTGCTTTGGTCAGACCTCATCTGGAATACTGTGTCCGGTTCTGGGCACCTCATTTCAAGAAGGATATTGACAAGCTGGAATGTGTCCCAGAGGAGGGCAACCAAAATGGTGAAGGGTCTGGAAGCCATGCCCTATGAGGAGTGTCTTAGGGAGCCAGATATGTTTTGTCTGCAGAAGAGAAGGTTAAGAGGGGACATGATAGCCATGTTTAAATATTTGAAAGGATGTCACATGATGAGGGAACAGGTTTGTTTTCCACTGCTCGAGGAACTAGGACAAGGAGCAATGGATTCAAACTACAGGAAAAGAGATTCCACCTGAACCTCAGGAAGAACTTCCTGACAGTCAGAGCTGTCCTGCAGTAGAATATGTTGCCTCAGAGTGTGGTGGAGTCTACTTCTTTGGAGGTTTTTAAACAGAGGCTGGATGGCCATTGGTTGGGAGTGCTTTGATATGTGTTCCTGCATGGCAGGGGGTTGGACTGGTTGACCCCTGTGGTCTCTTCCAGCTGTATGATTCTATGATTCTAAACTCTAATAGATGGGTATAAATGGTGAAAACGTCGGTATTATCATAGCTAAGGAATATGACAACTTGTCATGTGACATTTTTCAGAAGCTTCAAGGATAGGTTTTGAACCTTTTAAGTTAGGGGTGTCATATCATTGCTTTTTTCATGAAACATGGAGCAGGGAGAGGCCATGACATAGCCAAATTAATGCAGAATGCCAGCAAGACAGTCGCATAGGGAGGAGGGTGTGATGATTTTTGGGGGCGGCAGATTTTTGGGGGCAGTGCCGGGACAACGAGGGGCTTCAGGGGAGTGGCGGTGGTGACTTCGCCTCCTGGGAACTTTTTGTTTGCTCTTCTGCATCCAGGTTTCCAGGTTGTGGGAACTGGAAAGGGGAGGGGGAGGCCAGAGAAAGAAAGAGGCATGTGGAGAGAAAGTGTTAATGACATGCGGGAGGGAGGGAGGTGGGAAGAGCCTTAATTTCTGTCACCAAAGGCAAAGGCTTTTCCCCGCCCAAGCATCATTTCCCCACAAAAAAGCCCAGATCATGGAGCTATCAGGAATCCGAATAAATTGCCCTCCCCTCTGAGCTGTCCGGAGTTGCTCTCTGTTCAGCTTGTTAACCCTTTCCACTCAGTTGCTGCAGAAGAAGTCAATATAAAAAGGTCTGGAGGGATGTGTGCCATGTCTCACAGAAAGAGGGCTGTAGTCTGCTGAGTTTTGTCCTGCTCTCATCTCTTACAACTGTTTCACGTTGGGCTTTTCCTTCTGCCCATCTTCCCTGACAAAAGCACAGGATCAGAAGCTTAGGCCCTTTTCACATGTGGGGGGGGGACGGGCGAAAACACGCTAAAATGGAGCTTACCCGCAGCCGGGTAAGTCTGTCGCCATGTGGAGCAGTGCGAGCTCGCTGCTCCACATTCTTCCGGTGTCGCAGATGGCAGCTTCCGGTTGGTGGAGGCTCTCCACCAACCGGAGAAGCTCGCCAACCGGAAGCCCGCCCCCGGCAGATCTGCAGGCACGCACTTGCGCGCGCCTGCAGATCCACTTTAGAGCCGGGCGACGGAGCAGCACGGGGCTGTGCGCTCCGTGCTTTTTAAAAACCTCTAAAAAGAGGTTTTTAAAAAACACGCAGCCCGGCTAGTTCCGGCCGCTCCTGAGTGGATTCTGGTGTGGAACTATGAAAAGCAGTCCACGCCAGTCCACTCTACAGTGTAAATGACCTCCGTGAGAGGTCGCTCTACACCGTTTCCCCCCACACATGTGAAAAGGGCCTTAGGCAGAGAAGGGCTTCTGCATTGCAAACTTGAAACGTATACCAGTTGTGTTTATTGCTATACACGGTTTCTAAAGAGTATCCATTTTACCCTTTAAACATAGTCTGTGGTGCCTATTCTGATAGTTTGATAACTTTTCCCCTAGTTCCAAACCAATATGCGTGCAGACTAGGTGTTTCCAAAATCCTCACCTCCTCCCTTGCCTTCTTTTAAATGTCTATGCCTTATGAAGTGGTCTGTTGTTTTGAAAGCTTGCATAGAGATAAACTCTCTTTTAATTTCCAATTCCAAATATTTTCACCATATTGTACATTCAATAATATTGGGCAGTGATCTGAGATGGTTCTGGGCAATGTTTCCATACTGATGATATTTTTTTCCAAAACTGAAGATATGAAAAGCCTATCTATTCTAGACCATGTTTTATGACGATCTGAATAAAATGTAAAATCTCCTCCCTTTCTTTTATTGCTTACTTCTTCTAAGGACAGATAATCTAATAAATTAAAAAAACTTTTTGGTAGTTTCCCTTGCGTTGTTTTACTACTTCTCGAACTTTCTGATCTATATATTAGGGGATTCAAAACCCCATTCCAATCCTCCATAAAAATCATTTTATATTCTTCTAAATCAATTAACAACTCTAATAACGTTTGATAAAATTTACTTTTATTTTCTAAGGGGCCATACACTGCTAGCACTAATACTTTTAAGTCTTTAATTTTTACCTCTACTACTACCACATGTCCTGCCTCGTCACTGTAAATTTGTTTTGCTTCATGTTTATGATTCACATATATCGTCACACCTTTTTTCTTTTTATTAATTGATGAAGAGAAGCTTTGTCCTAATTTAGGATTTTTGATATATTTCAGATCTTTATATCTGATATGAGTCTCTTGGATTGCTAACACGTCTGCTTTTAATTTTTCTAACTGATGAAATATCCGTTTCCTTTTATATGGAGAATTTAGGCCTCAAACATTACAGGATAGAAATTTTATTTTCATTTTATTTTAAGTTAATTTTTCTTAATATTACTCAATCTCTTCTATTTGTTCTTCTCCCCATCCTAGATCTAATTCCTGTATAAAACTTTGTTCCTCTTCTCCTTCCTCTTTTTCTTTTCCCTCTGTTTCTTCTTTTTCTTCTCTCTCTTCTCGTCCTTTCTCTAATTCTTCCTCTCTTTGAATGCTTGCTATTTCCTGTTTCATTTGTTCTTTCCTTATTTTCTTTTCCATTCCTTGAGTTATCTCATTTTCTTCTTTTCCTCTTTCTTCCCGTTGATCATATATCTGATCTCCTATTCTATTTAACTCTTCTTTATATCTTCTCGTAAATTCTTTTGCTTTCATAACCGTGTTCAAAACAAATCTTCTCTGTCTCCATGTAAATGATATTCCCTCTGTTCTCTCCCACATGTATTTTATTCCAGCTTCTCTCAAAATTTGAGTTAAAAAATTATATTCTCTTCTTCTTTTGAACACGGTTGGATGTATATCTTTGAATACCTTCACCTCCGTTCCTTCTATCACCAATTTATTTGTATAACTACAATTCAAAACCAATTCCTTCACTCATTCTCTCAAAAAATAAATCACAATGTCCCGCGGTAGCTTCTTCTTTTTTGCCACTACAGAATTTATACGAAACGCTCTATCTATCTCTAAATCCATTTGTTCTGATTCCCAGCCTATATAATGTGCCAGAGGTATTGTCAACCTTTGATACAAATTTTCTTGATCTTCTTCCTTCAAACCTCTTATTTTAATCAATTTATTGCTATTTCTTATGTCCATGAATAACGTTGTCTTTTCCAATTGTTCAGTCTTTCCTTCTGTCTTTACCATTTGTTCTTCCAGTCTCGTTGTCTTTTCCTCCATCTGTTCCACTTTATCACTTACCTGTTTTAACTCTTTTGAAATATTATCCAGCTTTCCATTAAATATTTCCAATTCTTTTTTAATATCTGTTTTTATTTCCATTCTCATATGCTTCATTTCCGTCCTTATTTCTTTCATTTCTGTCTTGAATATCAATGTTAATTTCTGTATTTCCTCTAATACACCCATTCCAATCTTTTGATTCAATCCTTGACTTTCTGTAGTCGCTGTCTTCATTGATAGTTTGTAAAGGAGATGCAGGGAAAATATGAAGTATGAAGATTGCATCTCCTTTGAGAGTAATAAAGAGAGGAAATTAGGAATGGGTATGTATTTGTATTGGTATTTATGTTTTGTATGAGGGTGTATGGTATGTAGATATGGTAATAGAGAGGATGTATATGTAGTGTTATAGATGTATGTGTGTATATGTGTATGTATTGTTATGTATTGTTAATTGTGATTTGTAATAATTGTATGTTTAATAAAATTTATTTTAATTATAAAAATTTTTTTAAAAAAAGAAAGCTTGCATAGAGATTTGGTGCCTTTTTATTGCCTTTACAGAAGTAATACCACAATATGGATTTGGCTATTCAATTTATATTTTTTAAAAAATTCTTTATGAAAAAGTTTTAATGTTTCGTAGGCTGTTCGTTGGCCCCATGTTTTTAGGGTGTGCCCTACAGTTCAATGAGAAGTACATTCCTCTGGATTTAATGAAATTTACTCCCAGCTCCCTTGTATAAAGTTGCAGTACCTTGTCACAACAACAGTTTGCAGAAGTATCTTCTGCTTGTTTGCTTGCTCAAAAGTAAACCCAGCTCCATTTAATGGAAATTACTCCTTGAATAATATGTTTAGGATTGGGGCCTTAGTTGCTGCAGGACACTCTATTTTTACTGTTGTTTTCTCCTGCATGCAGTAAATGAGTATATATGAGCACAAATGATCTCTTGTAATAAGAAAAATGAGATGAACAGACTGGGCTTTGGTGGCCATATTCAGCAGTGTATGTGTGTGGAGTGGGGTTACTGATGTAGTAAATCATTGTTGTCTTTTTATGAGAACACTTTTCTCAGATTTTTTAACATTTTTACTCCTATCCCCAACTTCTCAGGTTTCCCCAGGAAGTTTGCATTTGATGCTGCTTCTTCCCCTGTGCCTATTAATTTGGAAGAAAATCTCACAGAATCCAGTGAGTTTTACTTCCATGAGACTTAACTCTAACTGGTAGTCCCAACTCAAGTAGACACATTGAATTAATTGCACTTGGTATGTCTACCCAAGTTGGATCTAATTGGATTTATGTGTAAGTCTGCAGAGGATTGCAGTGCTATCTTTCTCCTGCCCCATCTGGAAATACCAACATGTGCTAATTTAGCTTTTATGGTAATGACTAGAGTAGTAGGTTTTAATAATAATAATAATAATGATAATGATAATGATAATGATAATGATAATGTACATTACTTTGTGTGAGGGTTTTTGCCAAAGCTGAAATTAGAAATACACTCACAAATATATGTTTTCCCCCATCATCTTCCAGAATTAGATAGAGATTCTTGGCTTAGTCTGGGATTTCTGGACTGGGAGGATGAGATGTAGTGAGGACAGGTCTCTGACAAAACAGAGACGTGGAAGAATGGTCCCCTTGAACTTTTGAGATTTATACTAAAATGTGGTCTCAAGAACTCAGTTATAAATACTGTAATACTGCTGTGAATTTTCCTCACAATTGCTGTAAGTGTTACTGGGTATGAGAAGAGTTTTTCTAAATCAAAATTAAAAATTACCTAAGATCTACAATGAGTAGCTTGAGTTTAAGAAATCTTGCCATACTGTCTATAGAACAGCAACTGAGTGATGAAATGCACTTCAACAATATCATTGACCATTTTGCTAACAGAAAAGTAGGAAAAATAACATTATAGAATGCTGGAATTAAAGTTTTACTTCAAAAATAAACATAGTTTTAATTTATTTCCCTATACGTCTGTTTGGTTTTTTGTAGTATTTGTGGTGTGTATTGAGAGGGACGGCAAACTCAGGGACTGGCCCCAAGCGGCAAAAGCTCTCACTACACCACTCCTTCAAGAGCTGCTTGACACAGTTCTAAGTTTAATAGATTGATTTAGTTGAAACTGAACCCTAAGTTAAAACAGATGCTTTAGTAAACTATTTATTTGTCACACAGCTTGCAAACTGATGTACACATGTTGCTGAATTACATCTGGGAACAAACTGGGATTCTTCAAAGTTCTAAACATTAATCAAAAAAGCTCTAACAAAGGGGTCAGCAACTTTTCATCAATTTTCCCACATATTTATGATCCTTTCAAGTTGGGCATGGAATATTACTGATCAATAGCAGATTTGGCACAAAACTGTTGGTACCAGAACTATTAAAACTAAATGGATTCCCTATTCATGGTAAAAACATAACAATAATTAACAAATCTATAAGTTTTATTGAAATCTGAGATGGAAGAAGAACAAGTTAAAGATTGTATGCTAACTAAGAACTTTGGTTATAGTATACAGATGTATCAATGGGAAAACATATGGACAAAGGGGTTTAAGTTTACATTTATGTTATGATCTTAAAAAGAACTTTTATAAAATGATGTATCATTGGCCTATGACACCAGAGAAATTGTCTAGAATGTATAAAAGGGTATTAATGAATGTTGGAAATGTGAACAACATGAAGGGACCTTTTACCATGTATGATGGACATGTGAGAGAAAAAATAAAGGATTCAAATACACATACTGATGCAGGAGATCTTAAAAATTAATATTCAATTGAAAGCAAAACTTTTTCATTGGCATTGATGGATGCACGGTTGGATAAGAGCTATGGAAGATCGCTTCAGTATATGGTAGCAAGACTGTTGTATGTGCAAACGTGGAAGAATTCAACACTACCCACTATGGAAGAATGGTTGCTGAAACTAACAGATTTAACTGAAATGGACAAATCGATGAGTTTGATTAAAGAAAGGTCATTAGTGACATTTACCAAAGACTGGACTTTGTAATTTATAGTTTTGATGATTGGAAAAGCTCAGCTATTAAAAGAAGTGAATTTGTTGTTCTTTTAGAGAGGTGGGGATGAAGAACTATATGCATATATAATCACTGAAAAGATTATCAGAAGTCCTTCCTTCCTTCCTTCCTTCCGTCCTCCCTCCCTCCCTCCCTCCCTCCCTCCCTTTCTTCTTCTCTTTCTTCTTTTAAACTTTATATTTATTTTTCTGTAATTTTGTAATTTTCAGTACCTTTTAATGTATTTTTTTAAAAAATATTCCTAATTTTTTTAAAATCTGCCCTTAAATGTAAGCTCAAAGTCTTCTGTTGTCTCAGAGGTATCATTTTCTTTGGCCTTAATAGCCACTGGTATCCCATATTCCAAACCAGTGATGGGCATCTTAACCAGCCACTGTGGTGCGAGGGATTGCTCCTGCTCAGTCCATCAACCACCAGCAGTAATGAGAAGACTTTCCTTGATCTACTTTCCTTGATCCTTGATCCTTGGTTATCCACTAATTATGAGAGCACTTCCAACAATTCTCTCATTTTAATAGATCCCTGGTGAAGAAAGTTGTGTATAGCAAGGCGATTCAATCCGCACTAAATTTGTTCTGGATTAGTAGTTAGAACTAATTCCCTTGTGCTGCAGAAACCAAAACTTGCCAAATATAGTCTGTGTATAACATGCTCATTGAAATCAGTGGGTTAGCATGCAAGCCAATCAGATTTTGTTGCAAGCCAACCAGATTCACACAACCAGGAATAATGTGCAGCCTGCGATGCAGTTCTCCTTTGGATTTTGCCTTCCTCCCCATTTTATGATGCTGCTCTTGGATCAAACAAACAAAAAACCAAAATTCTTATAGAACTTACAGAAGTTAAAAGGGTAGGATAATTCTATTTAGTTATGTGTACCTGAGAGTGAAGCCCTTTCTGCACCTTACCTGCATCCTGAAACATCTCAGCATCATCCTGGCAGTACCTTTGCTGGGATGGGAGTCTGTCCCAAATGCTCCTCTCCGCACCCTGCCGGCTACCAGCAGATGGTAGTGCTCAGGACATACTCCTTCCTTCCTCACTGCAGCCGGCCTCTGCCTGTGCTGCACTGAGGAGGGAAGTGCCTTGATAGCACTTCTGCCCTTCCTGCATGGCCCCAGCTGATGCGATCATCATGCAAAAGGGGCCTGTTACCAGATATTGTCTGGTAATAATATAATGCACAATCGCAATGGCTGGGGACACAACAGGAGTGGGACTGTGACAATGTTGTGTGGTAGCACGCATCATGGCCTAGCTTCAGCATGTCCCCATGAGGGGATGGGTCCATAATGCGGAAATGACCTGAGTAATATATATTTGTCAGGCAAACATTTAATTCCTGAAATAGAATTCAAATAAAATTTGATTTCAGGTGCTTGTTCCGTGTTTGCCTTGGAAAATGAGACTTTCATCCATGCCCATTATATTCACGTTCGTTTCAAAAAACTGTGGCAATTTCTCAGATGAATCTCTTCCAGGCTGTTCTCTTTCTCTTGCTGGAATTTAGTTTTTGCATTTTCCCCTCTGACTCACATACTGGGCTGACTTTTGAGTGTTGCTGTTTTAAACAATAACTTGAATTCCTTCCAGTATTATCTTGGTCTGGTTCCATTTAACATACTGCAGGCCATATGTTCATCCTTGAACATGCAAGGGATCCAGCTTTCTTTTGAAAAACAGCTGGGGAAAAGGACTGTTGCAAGCAAGAGTCACCAAAAGATGAAGCAAAGAGTCACTCACATTCTAGAATGGGATGGGAAAGATGTGGATCCCTAGATGTTGTTGAACTTCAGCTTCCAGAATACTTCACCATTGTCTGTGCTACATGGAGCTGTGTGTTTCCCACCATATTCTAGAAGCAGAGGCCTACTTGCAGGGTTGGAAAACATCTGTAAGCTCAGTTGAATCCCCAAATCTCAGGGTCTAGTGCTTCTTCTCTAGTCTTCAGGGCAAGGAGGAGGAATCACTGGGCAAGGTCACTGTCTTGAAATACACGTGTGTGTGTACTCTCACTTGTTAAAACTGGTGCTTTTTTATTGGAATGACTTACTCTGAGCATCTTATGTATCATGCTTAAAACATCACTAGGGTCCACTGCCTGTGACATCCCGAAACATTGTCCCTTCAAACATCACCAGGATCTGCCTCCTTTGACATCACTAAGGGCCCTCCATAGATTTCATATTTTTGTTTGGGAACCTAATGGCTTAGAATAGTCCTCTCCTGGAAGTTTTAATGCTCAGCCTCAGGGCCGCATTAAGGTTTTTGCAGGTCCTAGACACTCTTGTATTTGACTCCCTACCTTGCCTTGGTGTACCACTAGGGACGTTTTTGTAGGCTCTAAAATTTTGTAGACCCAAACTTTGTAGCCACTTTGCCTAAAATGCTTAATGGATAAAATGGCTCTGCTCAGCCTAACATTTTTAAAAAGTGTATGTGGAGCTGGCACTGTCAGTAAGCAGAGCGTAGCTAGTATCTTAAGGAGCAGATGATGGATGTTTCCAGCTCTTGCTTGTAAGTATCCCATCAGAGAGCGGAGCTGCATGTGCTATATAATGTTCACAGGACTCCTAACAGTTTGCCCAGATGCTGTCCCGTTTTGGGATACAGGACCAAGTGCCTCAGGGGGCCACTTCATTTTGACAAAAGTCAGCCTGAGTCTGAATGCATGAAGATTGCAAAAGATGGTCCCTGTTTGATTTCTCTGTTCTGTGCCCAGCAGTGCTTCCATACAAAGAACTCTCAGTGCTACTAATCAAGGAGCATTGTGCATCTAAGAGATTGTCTTTTCCTCAACAGAATCCTCTTCTGCTATGAAAAATGTTGAGTGGAGTGGAGGTAAGACACAGGAGGCCTACAAATGGAAGCGAGTAATGATTAGACCTGCCTTCCTCCTGCAAAATGACTTGCACAGAACTACATACATAGGATGGTTACAGGCAGCAGGGATTTTGCTGCTGTCTCCTGGTGGGTGAATTGTACAATGAGAAACCTCAAGCACTCAGGGAGCCTTTGCTTCTGTTAGAGCTGTGTTACTTGGGAATACAAGACTTTAAAACTCAAAAGCACCATGAACTTTAAAACACTTTTGAACTTTGTTTTTCCAGTGATATAACATGTTGAAAATGAATTGGTGGACTATGTTTTTAACATTTTTAAACAAATCAGAAATATCGCCTTGTCAGGAAAAGGGTGACACAGATGTAACACAGTCAGGTTGTTATTTCTTTCTTCAGACCAGACACGCTGACATTTTTTTTCCTTCTGCACCAAAAGAAGCCCTTGACTCAGTGTCTCACGCAGCAGACGTTATTTGTTGACTCAACACAGCAGTCAGATTTCAGTGTGTTTCACTGATTTTTAATTTTTTTTCAAAAGTGCACCAACAAATCATTCATACAATGCACAGTTTTGAAAGAGACAGCTTTGCTGTGTTTTTCCCCCAATCATCTTTTCCTGTGTTGCACTGTAAGTTGCTTTTAATATTCAAATTTAAAAGCTATCAGTTCTAAGAGTAACTGGCTTGTTACCCTGTGAACTGGGGGTCCCGGGAGGGACATCAAAATGTGCTCAACTAAAGTTGGGGAAAATTAGCTCAGAGCACTGCTTAACATTATGAGAGGCAGGGTAACTTAGCGAGATCTTGAACCCTATGTCTACGGGGTCGGGTCGAGTCAAGGAGAACACAGAAGTTGAAATAATACATGATGTTTATTACATACAAGCAAAACAGTGTATGCAACACACTCATACAAGATAACTAAAGAAAATAAAGGTTGGAGTGGTATAGAGGGATTTTTAGAGGGATTGCTGATTTGGGTGATACTTCACCTGTCCTGAAGCCCAGGAAAAATAGAGAGCGAAGCTGGGGTGCGATGTAGCTCAGTGCGTGGAGCTGAGGGGAGGCTCACCAAGCAAAGCAGCAGCAAGGTGGGATGAAACTCGGGAGTGTTCTGAGGAAGGTCTCGGAATCAAGGGTTTTTATAAGGAGAATTGTGACTGCAGGCTATGCCGTACTTGGGGGAAAACAATAGATTTGGAGTTGGAGACAAAGCCTCCGAAAGGTCTGAATCTGAATGATTGAGTTATCATAGTGGTTCTCAATAGAGTAGCCAGTATGCAAACGCAGAGTACTTGGGTATTGTATAGTTAACCCATCAAGCTGCCATCGCGGGGCAGAGGCTCTTTTGTAAGTAGCATGCATACTTACTTAGAGTACTTGCCTGGAGGTCTCCTAAAGCAGTGAGTCAGCTATTTCTGGCCTGCCTGTATTGTAGTTCGAATGTTACGGCTATTAACGGCCCAGCTTGTTTACGTGCTTGTCCGGTGGCCTCGCAAGCATGTGGAGAGGAATAGAGAAGTGAAGCCGAATTATGATATCAAGGGATATCTTTAATATCCCCAAAGCTCGGACTAGCCAGAGCAGTAACAGGCTACTGGTTGGATTTCTTTGGATCAAGGTTCATGTAACTTTGTCAGTGGGGAGGCAGATCACCATGACAGGGCAGTAGATTTTCTGCCTCTCTTTCACAGTATAGCTACAGTTAGGAGGCAGAATGGATTATGTCTCCTGGTTCAAGTGGAGGGCAAAGAACTCTAGCCCCACACTGCTCAAGACAGCTAGATCAGGGATGGGCAAACTATGCCCTTTTCGCACGGCATTTTCCATGTGAAAGGGCCCCTTGAGCGTTATGCAAATATGAGGAGCGGTTCACACGATGCACTCACATTTGTGTGACTCTCCAGGGCCTGGCAGGCACCACTTGCGCACTTTTTCATTTTCACCTTTAAGCCGAAAATGGTGAGCAGTCGCGCATTGCTCCCAGGCCCAGCACGCACTTACCTTGCGTGCAGAGCCTTGCAAGCCAGGCCAGTTGCGCTTCCTGTCTCAGTGCAGTCTGGGAAGGTCCCAGGCTGCACTGCGAAAGGAAGAGGTGGGGCTCTCGCGTGAGCAGGAAGCTCGTGCGGAGCTGAAAAAACCTGGACGTGAGGGCCTCTCACAAGAGGCTGCTCGCGTGAACACCGCACCCCAGCGCCAAGAAAAGGTAGGATGCGGAAAGGGCCCTATAGTCTGCCAAACATTTCTGGACTTCAACTCCAAGAATTCCTCACTGTTGGCTATTCTGATGGGACTTGCAGTCCAACAACATGTTGCCTACACCACTTTCAAATTACATGCTTGAAACTAATATATTCTCCTCATTAGTACAGCTGTCTACAGATTCTGCCTTCTGCCACCCCAGTTGCCTTGTCTGTGGGACACACCTTAGGATGATTTTTAGGATTTCTGCCTTGTCCTCTCTCCACAACCCAGTCCATCCAGCAGGTTCCCCTGACAATCTGTAAAAATGATTAGGCACTGGAGGGATTGCAGTGGGAGACAAGAAAGCAAATGGATGTGTGAGTTTTTAATTATGTATTTTAAACTTTGTTTTAATTCTTCTTGATGGTTTAATTGTGTTTTAGCATTTCTATTCTGTGGTTTTGAATTATGGCCCTTTCCGCAACACACCTTTTCAGAGACCTGGAGTGCAGGGATTGCGTGAGCAGCCTCTAGCGAGAGGCTTTTGCTTCCCGATTCCTTCAGCTCTGCAGCTGCCGCCTGCTCGTGTGAGAGCCCCTCCTCTTCCTTCTGCAGTGAGCTGCCACCCCCCAAAAAACTGCAAACCCCAGGATTCCATAGAATGTCAAAAGTGGAATAATAGCGCTATAACAGTCTAGTGCAGAAATGGCCTACATCCAAAGAACTGCAGTCATTTCCAGCTTCTCCATTCTATTAGAAAATTCCTTCAGAGAGTGCAGGGAGATTTCCAGCTGCCCACATATATCCTTAGCAGAGAAACTAAGGCCCCTTCTGCACCTTTTTTCAGCGCTGGGGTGCAGGGATCATGCAAGCAGCCTCTGGAGAGAGGCTCTCAGATCCCCATTGCTTCAGCTCCGCACAAGCTGCCTGC
Source organism: Cyclura pinguis (assembly GCA_030412105.1). NCBI lineage: Eukaryota > Metazoa > Chordata > Lepidosauria > Squamata > Iguanidae > Cyclura > Cyclura pinguis. The sequence continues at coordinate 211,179,255 of CM059599.1, forward strand.
TTGTGTGAGATCCCCGCCTCTGCCTTCCGCAGCCATCCTGGGAGTTTCCCAGGCTGCTCTGGGGCAAGAAGCACGGCTGGTGCAGTTCCAGAGGCTCCACATGCCAGGTAACTGCGCACAGGGCCTGGGAGCAATGCGTGATCGTGCACCATTTTCAGCTTCCAGCAGAAAATGAAAAAGTGTGTGATCAGCGCCTGCCAGCCCCTGGAGCATCGCGCAGATTGCTCCTCACAATCGCGCAATGCTCGAGGGGCCCTTTCACATGGCAAATGCCATGCAGAAAGGGCCTAAGTTAAGGATATATGTGGGCCAGTTACTATCAAGTGAACAGGCAGAAGAAATGGTTACCCAGCAGTTGAACTGTCAGTATGAAAGCAGAAATGTTATTGGCCTATTGCCGCCTTAAAAGCAGAACACACGAGGTAGACAACTGCTCTCACTGTGTTTCTGGTTTTTTTGGAGATGGTGGTGGGGAGAATCCTCTAGAACGAGAAGGAGCGTGGAGGCAGTAGGAAAGGAACAAGGTTGGCAAAGTTGAGCAGGCAATTTGCAGCTGCTTTTTCCTACCGCACAGTCTGAACTGTTAAACTCTCACAAGATGGGAGTGTTAAAAAAATTCTTTCATGTTATGCTTTAACATGCTGATATTCTGCAGAGCCTGTCCTCAGTTCACTTTTCAGTTGCTGTCAAGCAGAGAGTATTCAAAACACCAAATTGTTATTTATTTCACCTCCAGGGAAGACAAAGAGCCAAGTGCAGGTGTGGTATATGTATGTCACCATGTTCTTGCACAGGAAAAACTATAATGGCGAGGGGTGGGGCGGGGAGGAATCTATATCAAAATGTAAACAAAAAAAATAATACAAATACCAAGGCTCACTTCTTCTTATTCTCAGCTGAACTGTTCTTCACTGCAACATTTGTAGCTAAAAGGTAGAGATACAAAAGCCAGGTAAAGTCTGCTGCCTAATATAGCCTGAGCACATCTGGCCTGCATGTCCAGTTGGCAGATCAAAGATTCTATTAATAAGGGGAAAATGTCTTACAGTAACCTTTCCTACAGTCCAGTCTCTATCCATTGAACTACGACCTCCAAATTAAGGTCATTTCTGCACTACACTGTTATAGTGCTATTATTCCACTTTCAACATCCTATGGAATCCTGGGGTTTGCAGTTTAGGGGGGGCATTGAGAATTCTCAGCCAGGGAGCTCTTTGGCCTCAGTCAACTACAAACCCCAGAATTCCACAGGAGGTTGAAAGTGGGATAATAGCACTACAACAGTGTAGGATGAAAATGACCTAAGTGGGAATGGTGGGAATTGTAGTCAAACACATATGAAAGGCACCACATTAGCGAAAGCTGGCTTATGGCCTAGTTTCTTGACCAGACATATTTCACCTACAGCTTGTTAAATTGTTTTGCATCTTCCTTTCCTAGGTGGGGAAGACTACATCATTTCACACCTTGAAAGAGACCACGAATATATCATCAAATGAGTCTTAGGATTTGTTTTTTTTTCCAATTTCCCTGCAATTCTTTTTGGACCAGACTGAAGGGCACAGTAGGCTGCAAATGAAGGAGAAAAGGCCCAAAATATCCCTCTCTTTGTGACTTCTGTTGATGGGAGGACGCTACTTGGATACTGACCAGCGGATGCCATGGGGATGAGTTTTCTGATTCAGTCTCCGGAGTCCCTGCTGCTTTGTGTTTCTTTTCTTTTAAATTAAACTGGAGTATGTTCTTTGGGGAAAGTTTGAATAGGAACCTACAGGAATATTTGAAACCATGGAGAGTTAAAAACATATTTATAGTGAAAGGACACTTCAATCATTTGTTATAGAATGTGTGATGGTGTATATGATAGATATTATTCTATAAACTACTCAAACAATGTTATGAACAGATAAATCCTTCACAGATTGCAAAAAGTTTCTTCATCCACAGTATTTTAGGCCTGTTTATCTTTTCTCAGGCTTCATTTACAAACATAACATTGCAATTAAGGGGAAAAAAATCGCAAATTGAATGATGTTTATTTTTTACTCTGGGACCACCCACCATTTTTGTCTAGAGGTTACTCAAAAAAAATGAAAAATCTTTGAGGGAATCTTCCTGGTGTCAGTCAGCCTCTGTAGGGCAAAATTACTCATAGACGCATTTTCAAACTGCGATATTTAAAGATGTTTTGTCCATTGTTAACTGTGGGTCTCTATATGGTAGAATAGCTTTTTATTATAAGATTATGGTAGCAAAGATCTTGATTTAGCTTGAAGCTGTTGATCAGTATGACTTTTCCCTATTTTTATATTGATGCAAAATGTAATCTTTTTTTTTTCTATGCGTGGATATTGAGAAAAAAAATGAAATACATCCTCTAATTTAGAAGTCAATCTAAATTATAGCTGTTCACAGTTTAAGATAACATTGGTTTCCGTGTTGTATAGAGCAGTAATGGTAATGATAATGAAAATGATAATGATATAGCATATTATAGTATCTATCCTATTATGGGTAATGGGATATTTGCTCTCTTTTCTCATTGTTTCCGAGTGTGGGTTTTCTGAGATGACTTCATATCAGTGACTTGCCCAGTGAAACACATTCCAAAGTAATTGCAGAAGGTAATCCGAAATATTGGGAAAGCCAGTCAGAAATATTTGAGGGGGGGGGGGATCAAACTAAAGTCTAGGAAAGTGCTTTAACAGAGGTGGTTATGTTGGCAGAGGCCTCAAAAATGTCCCATTTAGGACAGGAGACTTTGATTTACACCAGCAGTTTCTAAATACAGACCATGACCCACTTCACTAGATTTGTGAAGCCATGTCCCATAGATCTGTCAAAATGGAACACAAAGTACCAGGAATATAGGGTCTCAAGATAAGAGGTCCAAATAATTCCCTAACAAACACAAGCTTGTTGTCAATGGTTTTTGGGAAATCTCCTACTCTGTACCCATGGTTAAGTTTCTTATTGCTGGTTCACATACCAGTCTGTCCTTAGTGGACTTCTTGTTTGGAATATAGGGTCTCAAGATGGAGTTCCAAATAATTCCCCAACAAACCCAATCTTGTTGAGCATGTCTTTTGGGAAATCTCACACTTTGCACCTATGGTGAAGTTTTTTATTGCTAGTTGATGTACTCAGTCTGTCCCTAGTCTTGTTTTTAATGCTGGGATTATAGGATATATAGGGTAACGGGCAGGCAATGTGTAATCTTCCAGATATCATTGGACTTATTGCTCTTATTCTTATTGTGAGGAATTTATAGGTGGTACGGTTCAACAACATCTGCAAGTGGGCACACATGCTTTATTTCTGCTGAAGCTGTCTATTGAGACATTTATCATTATTTAGGGAAGAATATCTTTGTAAACTTCATTTTGGCAGGAAAGAACAAATTATTTTATTTTTCTTCTCCATGCAAGGAAGTAATTGAAAATTATGTAGTTTTAAAATATTATTTGCAATTTGAAACTTTTCTGTGCCCACTCCCATGCACATAGGGATTTTTGCTCAGAAAATGGCATTTTCTGTGCCAAAAATAAGTTTCTTGCTCATAAAGCAGCATTTGTTTTCTATACCGTATATGTTGCCTTCTTCTTTTTATCATTTTTCAATATTTTTGAATATTTTTTCCATCCCTACAATAAGTACAAGATGTGGTTAGGTGCAAATTGGTCAACCTTTTTTTTTTTAAAAAAGTTTGCATTTCATGTTCATCTGATCCTCATATTATTACAAAATCAGCATGGAGGTGTAATGCTATCTAGGAGAAAGGTCATGTCTAACAAACAACAGAATGGCTGTGCATGGGACAATCTTAGTTGGGTTGGCTTCAAGGTTTCATCAACAGGAATCTGGTGAACTTGAAGTGTCATTTGAGTGGGGCCCACCAACCTTTGGGTCTCCTGGCTTTGCTATTCCTCTTTTTTTCATGCAGTTTCACCCTACCATTCTCAGGGAGAACACACCAGTGACAGGCATGAGAAAGGAAGAACAGCTTCTCCTTCCCTTACTTCCTTCAGTTTCTGGGGAGCTGAGTGAACTGGGGCCAGAAGACAAGAACAAGAGAAGGTAAACTATAGCAGTGATAGGGACAAGGAATGTGTGGGCCCACCCAGAGAGGGAGAACACAAAGGGCATTTTGTCCAAAGGAAATAATGGAGCCAACACTGGATATGAGTCCAGCCCTCACAGTCAGACATAGCAGAATAACTGGGCTAAGTAACTCAAAATATATTTCAGTAACTTGTTTTGCTTTAAAATGTGTCTTGTTAAAAGGTTTCGATCACAGATTCCATCAAAAGGTATGCCTCTAGGGATGTACAACCTCACTTATTTTGTTCTTGAGTCCAACAACAAATAATTCCAAAGGTTTTTCTCCCTCCTGGTTGAGCTAAGAGAGACTCTGCATGTTTTTGCAACGATTTTTATTTTCATACTTTGGGCTTTTCAGTGACAATATTATTTGCCCAAATGACTTGGATTTTCTGCAAAAAACTCGATTTTTGTGCAAAAAGAACAGTTTTTACAGAAAACAATATATTTCACACAAAACACCCTGTTTTGTGTGAAAAAATGTTTCTGACGAAAGCTTTTTTTCATACACAAAATAAGATTTTAAAAAGAAAAGTACAAGAAAGGCCTGACATGCAAAATCACATAGTAGTTGATCATTTTCTTGATGGGGTATCCTGACATGCTGAGACAATCTTTCTCAATGAAGATGAGAAAATTTTAAAATATCATTAACATCCTACACATCAGTCTTGGTACTTATTTCATGGTTAGTGCACAGCGGCCATCAGGCTTTTGAGAATCTCATAGCTGGTGGATGCCATCTTAAAAAGCACGTTACGTTTCAAGAATGAGGCTCACTCTGGAAACTTCTGGGTGTGGTAAAATGCATGCCACCATACTATAATGAAAGCAGAATTAAAATTTGTGAGAGGCCCACCTTCATTTTAGTTATGAATGATAAAATGGCTGGTTGTCATAAATAGTGACTTCCCATGCTTCAGTCGAGTTTCATACGAAAATAATTATAAATAAATAAATCTTCCTAAGAGTCCGTGTCTGTTCTTAGTGAAAATCAGTTAACATTGCTGACTCTCTGGTACAACAATGGGTGAAAATACATGTTTTTTTTCTTAAAAAGGAAGTCTTGTTCACCCCATTCATATACCTGTCCCCAATCAGTGAACACCCACTCAAATTAACTGCCTATGGTGAAGTTGGAGAGGAGTTTTTTTTTTTTTAATAATTTTTTTTGGGGTCTGCACTAGACTAACTGTGAGCTTCGGTTTCACTAAAGAATCAGCCCTTTTGTTTGAACTTTCTCTCTCTCCCACCTCTCCCTGCAAAGTAGGGCTTGTATTTTCAGAAGATCATTCATCTCCTTGAAAACAAGAAAAATGCATTCTATTGAAATATTGCACTAAAATAATAGGGAAGTCTTATAAATGAACCGTGGCAAAACATTTGTATTGTTAAGGAATTTCATCTAACATGCCTTATCAGGCCAAAACACAGTTTGGTTAATGGATCCTCGACTTCTCTGTAGTGGTGTTGTTTCCCCACACTTTTCTTTGTGGTTCTTTTCCTGAGAGAAATAAGAGGAGTGGTTCTTCTACCATGATGACATTGTTTCATGTTCAGGTCACTGAGCCATAAAGGAGATGAATGTAAATACCCTCACTTTCAAAACACATAGCCCGTTTTTTATTTCCTTTCATATATGACAAAACTTGGTCTGTTGGGGTGGAGTGTTGTTTGCCAAGTTTTGTGCTACAGTGACATTTAAGGACTCTCATTAGTTGGGTCTGCATGAAAGAAGCCTTTCTAAAAATGATAATAAGACCACCACTAAAAAAAAGCTCATAGAGAATAATAAAGGGGAATAAATTATGTAAGGCTGCATAGAGACATTATTTATTCATTCTTTTTTTCATATAAAGATTTTTAGACTGAAATCATATTCCTGCAGCAGTTTATGAAAAATGATGCAAACAATTAAAATGATCACTAACTCGCACACACAAATACACACAGTAAACTCAAAACCATCACATTCTTTAAAAGGTAACATCCAATACCAGGAATAAAATTATATCTTAAAATTCTGGAATGGTGCCAGGTAAATTTCTCGGGGGAGAACATTCCACAACTGGCCACAGCTTCTGAGAAAGCCCTTTTTCTGGTAGCTCCTTCTAGTGGTTGGTGCAAGCAGAAGAAGCTTTCAATTGAAGAAAGGTTTTTAAATCATTATGAGTTTACAAATCAAAATCAGCACTTTGAACTGAGTCATCCAGAAATGAAATAAGAGGGAGTACAGAACAGAGTCATTGTGTGATCTGGATGTACTGTTGCACTTCTTTTGAAAGACTAAGGCCATTTCCACAGGTTACCTTGTCCCAACATCCTCCAGTTGTGATCCTGGCAGCACCTTTGCAAGGAAGGGAACATGATGGGAGTGCTCCCCTCTGCACCCAACCAGCTCCCTGTGGAAGAGAGAGCAAGGGGCACTCTTCTTCCTTCTGCAGTGCAGCCCATGCTGTGCAGGGGCAGGAAGCATCTGCATTGTGCTTCCGGCCCTTCCGTGTGGCAGGTAAGTTGGGAGTATCTTATGATTGGGGGTCATTGACGGAGAAACTGCGTCAATGATATGTCCTACAATTGCGTTGGCTGGTGATGTGAGAAGGACAGGTCCTTAACAACATCTTGCTGAAGTGTAATCATGGTCCCACTCCTCTCATGTCCCCATACCAGGATGCCATCGTTGCATGGAAAGGGCTTAGGGCAATAGCTTGATGATACTCTTGGACCCAGGGTTGCCCTGGATGGAACACTGACTGCCATCTGGAGTGCTAATTGTGATCCTTTGTAAGAAAGGAAGGATAGGCTATGGTGACCTGTGCTCTGATTGCCTCTTATATAGACTACTATAGTGCAAACTACATGGGGCTGCCCTTGAAAGGTACTCAGAAGTCATGAAAATGTGGCTTGTTGTTTAGAAGGGGGTCCTGGAGAGAAAAGTACTTTTACAAATAAAATTAAATAAGCATCCTGAATAACGTGAAGGCACCAGATCCTGCCTAATCTCAGAAACTAAGCAGGACCAGAGCTAGGATGTAATTCTTTGCTAATTTCTTTCTCAAATGAAGCAACAAGTAATTTGAGCAATTTTTTTCCTGCTGCAAGAATGTTTTTGAAAGTCTTCTCACAGTTTGGAACTTATGGTGAGAAAAAATATGGTCATGGTCTTTTCTGCAAAGGAAACAGCTATGGAGAAGTAGTAATTCTATGCCAGTAAATAAATAAAATGCTGCACTTGCTCACGGTGCACAGAATTCACATGCTTTTTATTTAAGAAACCACATTTTCTGTACAGAAAATAGCAAGACGTTCTATACAGAAAAAAAGCAGAACTTCTTGTACAGAAAATAATATTGCTGTACAGAAAATGCTGCGTCATGCACAGAATATGCTGTTTCCTATCCAAAAGACCATGAACAAATTTTGTGAATAACAAGTCCCAAACTGTGAAGATTGTCATCAGTCCAGGTTTCTCCTTGTCTGAGCTTCATGACATTTGAGAAAAATGCATCTTCTCAATATTTTAAAACACTCTTTCCATTCCTAGTGTGGCCTAGTTAGCATCTGGAAGGGAAGAACACCAGGTGCTACAGATTATATTAAGAGGAAAGCAATGTCAAACCATTTCTGAGTACTCATTGCCCAAGAAAAGCCTATGAAACTCACAGGGTGGCCATAAAAACAGGCAACTTGAAGGCATATACTTGACTTTTAAACAAGTGAGTTAAAAATAAATAAATAAATAAACTAAGAAATAAAGTTTAGTACCAAAGAATATATGTGCTGGGAAGCAAAGTATGATTGTTCCTTAGTGGCAGAGGTTGGTCTGAGCCAGGCAGTAGCAGCTTCCTGGGTCCTTATTTCTTAAGCCTCCTTGTCCTGTACTGATACCCTGGCATTAGTGATGCTTGCTTATTGCTTGCCTGGATAGTTTCATTCAGAGGTAACTGCAGGTACGATGGCAATTGTGGAAGCTACATCCATGTGGTCCATGGTAGACTGGTGCAACCAATGAAGGCCTGTACACAGGGAAGCTTCTTGCTCTGATCTAAGTGGTGCTGGAGTAAAGCAGCACAAGAAGAAGCCATTGGGAAGTGCCTCCCATGCACAAACTTGATACACAATTCGGCTGTCACCATTTCCCTGCACAGCAAAGCAAATTCTTTCGGCTGTACTCCAAATGAAAGGAAAGAGTGCTAAGGAAAGAAAGGAAAAAGCCCTCTGAGTCATAGTCTGCTTCTTATCAAGAAATGACTTTCTCTCTTTCAGCTTGTATCTTAGAACAGGGTCAATCAATCACTCCTATTCTTGACTAACTGTGCTTTTCCATTTGCAGCTGGATAAATACCTATCCAGTAGATGCTTCAGCCAAGAATATACCCAGCTGTGTCTGTAGTGTTTGCTTGCATTGAAGAAGGGTCCTAATGGACGATTAGTCACACTGTATTGTGTATTGTTTCTCAGCTGAGATGGTCAAAAATTACTGGAAGGAACAGAATCTTGCCCAACCATCTGCAGTGATTCACAGTCCTGAATAAAAATGGTGCAAAAACTCTTCCCACTTCAGCATCTGGACTGAAATGATGGCTCCCAAGAAGGTAGAAGTTATTTCTAAAGAAAGACCAGGATTGGATGCATTCTGGGGAGTTCTGGGCCTGTTCTTGAAATAAAGCGAGGCTCCTCTGTGGTGTCTTATATACTGAGTGGGGTGGAACAGTGGCCCTTTCCGCATGGCATTTGCCATGCAAAAGGGTGCCTGGAGCATCGTGCGATTGTGAGGAGCGATCTGCACGACACACTCACAATCACACAACGCTCCAGGGGCCGACAGGCGCTGATCATGCACCTTTTCATTTTTGGCAGGAAGCCGAAAACGGTGCACAATCGCACATTGCTCTCGGGCCTCACGAGCACTTACCTGGCGTGCGGAGCCTCCGGAGCCAAGCCGGTTGCGCTTCCTGCCCCAGCACAGCCTGGTAAACTCGCAGGCTGCACTGCGGAAGGAAGAGGGGGGGCTCTCACATGAGCAGGTAGCTCGTGCAGAGCTGAAGCAGCAGGGACACGAGAGCCTCTCGCCAAAGGCTCCTCGCGCGATCCTCACACCCCAGTGCCGGAAAAAGGTAAGGTGTGGAAAGGGCCAGTGGTAATGTCTCACCCTGAAATGGTAAAATGGAAATTGGTCCTACTTTCAATGCAGGGAGGTGGAGACATTTTCCTCTGTTATTTCTTAACTCAGAAGCTGAGCAGCATTTGGCACTGCAGTCCAGTAGACTTGAGACCAACCCTGGGCTGTGCTGTACTACTCTGCCTCTGGTCTCTAGCAAAAAAGAGGCAATGAAATGGGCAGCAAAGGCAGTGTGGTTGCTAGGGCTGACAGATCCCAGAACTGAGGGAAATAATTGAATTAGGTCAGTCTTCAGAGGACAAAGAAGAACGGAGTGTAGACCTCAATCAGAGTAATCACAGAATCATAGAGCTGGAAGAAGGCACAAGGGCCACTGAGTCCAACCACCTGCTGTGCAGGAATGCACAATCAAAGCATTCCCAACAGATGGCTACCCAACTTCTGTTTAAAAGCCTCCAAAGAAGGAGACTCTACCACATTCCCAGGCAATGCATTCTATTACTGAACTGCTCTCACCATCAGGAAGTTCTTCCTATTGTTTAAGTGGAATTTCTTTTCCTGTAGCTTGAAGCTACAGTCTCCTAGGCTCTGGAGCAGCAGAAGACAACTTTGCTTTATCCTCCATATAACATCCTTTCAAATATTTAAACATGGCTATCATGTTACCTGTTAACCTTTTCTTCTCCAAGTTAAACACACCCAGATCCCTAAGCTGTTCCTCATAGGGCATGGTTTCCAGTCCTTTTACCATTTTGGTTGCCCTCCTCTGGACTTGTTCCGGCTTGTCAATATTGTTCATGAATTGTGGTGACTAGAACTGTACACAGTATTCCAGCTGAGATTTGACCAAAGCAGAAGAGTTGTACTATTACTTCCCCTGACTCTAGACACTGTACTTGTATTGATGCAGCCTAGAATCACATTGGCTTTGCAGTGTCTAAAGGATGCTTCCCATAGTGCGTATTTAACATGTATATCTGCTATACTGCCATTTCTGGCTATAAATATGGATGAGGCAGATATGCATATGAGGACATAAAAGGAAGTTAGACAAACTAAAGGATACCAAACATTCCTCCAGTTTATTTCAAAGCTAATGAGGCCTTTTTGGTCAGATGCAGCAATGTACTAATGGGGGAATGTGACAGAGCAAAAGTTGTAAAGTGATTTTGGCTGTTTATGTCATTAGCAGATATAAGGCTGAGATTCTCAAATGTGTTAAGTTTTTGATGATGGAATTACAGTGCCAGTTCTTGTTAAAGAATTGAGGGGATGTGCAATGGGGAACCATACAAGATATCCCATTGTGCAACAGGGGCTCCAACTGCATGATGCAAGATGAGCTACCTTGCAGTGGGGCTCCCATCACACAATGTGGCACTGCAAAAGGTCGGGACATTTTTCTGGCTTGGTACAAGGCACCCATGAATTTCTACTGCCCTCCCTTCTGGATTATCAATGACCTGTGGCTCTGTTGGGTGCCATTGCCCTCCTTTCTTTGACAAGGGCAGCCTCTCCTCCAAAGTGCTGTACTGTTGCACATCATGATCATTGTACAATGGCCACAGTGTTCACTCCACTTGTGCACTTGATGGTGCAGCTACAACATTCCCTTCCTGGGAATATGACTGTCATGCAATGCTGCAGTTCTAAACTGCTCAGTCATATAGGGGTTTATAATCTCATAAATGCCCAACAGGATGACAGCTGTAAATGTAATGGTGGCAGGATTATGACACATGAAGTTTTATCTATGGGATAGAGGATGAGGGTAGTGGCTATGTCATAAATTTTTGTACCTGGTCCAGAGAAACGATGCGTGACCGTGACTGTTTTAACTCTATAGAATGACAGAGCATGAATCAAATTAGACAGCCATAATCCACGTTCTCTGGATGTGCACAGCTGGACCTTTTCTTCAGCTCTTATTGGCTGGGGAGCTCAGGAATCATTTCAGTGCAAGATATGTAAAAATGTGCTTGTTGACATGAATATTTATTGTCAAGGCTGACATGATTATTCAAATTAATCTAATGTGTTTGGCAGAATCCTTTAAACAGAATTATTTTTTTGCGGGGGGAGAGGAGTATTTAAGCTGTATTGGGAGAAAAGCTGGGGAGAAAACTTTTATGCAATGGGCTATTAACACAAAAGCTGTGTCCATTTTTCAGACACAGGAAGGACTGGAGACCCGCTGAATAGGCTCACAAATATTTTCCACTTCAGCCAGCTTGGAAGTGCACAGAAAAAAAAATTGCTCCAGCAATTACACAATCTGGGAAATGAAAACAGTTTTACACCAGTGAGCTCCAAACAGCAACTAGGGGCCAGATTAAATGTTAACACCATTTACACAATCAGCAATGATATGAAGGCATGGGCTTCATTTTTGCATGAAGTTTAAAAATGGCTTTTTATTAAAGCCTTTGGAGTCTGTTGCACATGGCTTTAAACTGTTTTGGCTTGCTTTCAATTGTTAGATTGTTTAATAGGTTTTTCAGTGGTTTAGCTTGTCTTTTATTGTTTTGAATTTAGTATTTTTGAAAAAACTGTTTAAATGGATTTGATTGCACTCTGGCTTATGATTTTTTGTTACAGAGAAGGATACAGATATTTAAATAAACACACAACTGTAAATTGTAAATAGCATGTGTTTGTGTGTGTGTGTGTGTGACAATTTGGATCAGGATTCTGATGGATGTGAGAGAGGCTTATGCACTAGACTATAACACTTTAGTGTGGAAGTGGCCTTAAACTTTTACTTCCCATGACAATCTCTACTCAGTTTGGGGGATTATTTCTTGGCCTTTTGGCTAAGATCAAATATAGTATCTGCCCAGATTGGGAGAGGATTATATTTGCACTGCAAGGAAAGATGCATTGCAAGGAGAAGAATTATGGAAAATGCCACAAAAGAAAGTGCTAACTCTCTAAACACTCTGATTTACATAGGGCCTCCTCCAAATACACCAAAATTAATCTTTTTAAATGAGTGAGAGAGACAACCATGGATCTCCCATTGCCATATTTTCTTTGGTTCTTAAAGACCACCTAAAACAAATAGTAGATGGAGTGGATTTAAAATATGGTCAGCCCTGTTACCCTGATTTCTGGGGGTTCCAGGAGGGACACCTAAATGTGCTCAAACAATGGGGAGGGAATTAGCACAGAGCACAAGTTTGCAATGCGAGAGGCAGGGTAACGTAGCGAGATCTTGAGCCCTATGTCTACGGGGTCAGGCCGAGTCAATGATAAGGCAGAAGTTGAAAGTAATAATAATTGTTTTATTGAAGTACAATCAAACACGTGTATGCAACACACTCACACAAAAACTATAGAAATAAAGGTAGGAGTGGGATAGAGGGATTTTGTGAGGAGATTTGGTATGGGAAATACCTGTCCTGAAGCCCAGTAAAAGCAAAGAAGCTGGGGAGCGTGGATTCTCAGCACGTGGGGCTGAGGGGAGGCTCGTCAAATGGAGAGACGGCAATTCGGGAGGCAAGTCATGAGCGTTCCGAGTGTTCCAAGCGTTCTGAGGAAGCACTCAAAATCAGGGGTTCTTATAGGGAAAATTGTGGCCGCAGGCTAGTCTGTACTTGGGGAAAACAATGAGTTTTGGGATGGAGACAAAGCCTCTGAAAGGTCAGTACTTTAGATGATTGAGTTATAGCCAGATTGTCAATAGAGTAGCCAGTATGCAAACGCGGAGTGCTTGAGAGTTGTATAGTCCGCTCATCAAGTTGCCTGCGCGGGGCAAGGGATCTTTTGTAAGTTGCGTGCATACATAATGTGGTACTTGCCTTGAGGTCTCCTGAAGCTGCATTCAGCAATGACTGGCCTGTCTAGATTGGGATTTGAATGGTTCGGTTATTGTCGGAGCACTTGTGTGCATGCTTGTCTGGGGGCCTCGCAAGCACGTGGAGAGGAATGGGTACAGAAGGCCAAATCATTGATATCAAATGATATCTTAATATCCCACAAGCTCAGGCTAGAAACTGCGGTAACAGCCCTCCATATCCACAGATTCTGTATCCACAGATTCTAACAATCAGAGCTTGAAAATATTTTTTAAAAAATTCAAAAACCAAACTTTGATTTTGCCATTTTATATAAGGGACAAAATTTTATTACACCAATGTATGTAATGGGATTTGAGCATCCACCAATGTTGGTATCCATGGAGAGTGGGGCTGGAACCAAACCCTAGCAAATACCAAAGGCCCACGATAAATCCCAGTTAGCTTTGATGGAAACCTGTGTGAAGAACGGTGACTGAGCAGGCATGTGACACTGTGTTTCATATTTTCATTGTACAGTCAGACCTTCACATTTGCAGGTTTCATTTTGCGAACGTGGTTATTCACAGATTATTTGCTGTCACTTCTGCTGCCTCCCTATGCCATTTTTAATAGGGACTGCAAGCCTCATGAGACTGAGAAACTCTGAAAAAGGCTTGTAAGTCCTTGTTAAAAATTGTGTGGGGCAGCAGTGGAGGTGGCAGTAAGCCCCACCAGACACCCACTTCTGCATTTTGAAGGAACCCTGGTGCCTCAAAGGAATCCGTGGTGGATTGAATATGGTGATCATACCTTTTTGTGTGTTAAATATGGTTTGGGAGGTCCTAGAGTTATTCATGGTTTTTTTGCTTTCACGGGGATCCTGTGCCTAGCCAATGTGGAGGGATGACTGTATTAGATAAAACGTTTTTCAAGTCAGTATTCATAACAGAGTTTCCATAAGCTCTGCTGTATTTATAATTATGTTGATTATGTTAAAAGGAGAAATTTTGCTTGTTTTAATGCCACTGTGGTGGTGGCATGATGAATTTCTGTTACTCATTTTTTTTAATCAAGTACCAGCCACAGGAACAAAGTACAAAACAAAGCATTTTTTCTTTGTCCCCTGCATTGGTCTCTGGAATAAAATTGCCCTTCCAACCACCTATTAACTGCAGTGAATAAAACAGATGGTCTAGTCTAGCTGTATATTTTCACCTGGACAGTGGGGTATGTAAGAGAATTTAAGTCTGGGAAATCATTGCATTTCTTATCTGGTTTGTTCTACTTTGATTCCTAGAATTGTTGTTTGGAACAAGGACTGGATAAACAATTCTTTTTGGAGTGCAAGTTCTGGAATACCCTAGCTACTGGGGTATTCTGGAATTTTTGCAGTTCAAAAATGTCACTTTGACAACCTCTGGCTTGGAAACTATTCAAATTCATTCACAAATCTGTCCTATGCATAGTTTGGCTGTCTATTGAGTTTTAGAGGCCACCTTAGGTATTTGATGGTGGCATCTGAAAGACAGACTGTCTCTTTCAAATTAATATCAAAAGATGCTTCTTGGTTTCTGCCTGTGGTTCCTTTCTTCTCCCTCTTGGAGCTATGAAATCAGCACATAAACTGACCTAGGACTAATCTCCTTTTCTTTATCTTCATGAAAAAGTGAAATGTTTTGATTGACACACTCTTGTAACATAAGAACTCCAAACCTTCCAACCCAAGAGGACTTCATTAGTGACTAATATACATATCCTCTGAGGTTAAATACCATGCCAACAATAATGGCATTGGCCATGATTGGATTCAGCTTCAGCTGACTCATGCACAGCTTGTTCTCCAGCACAAAGAAGCTCTGGTGAAGTAGCAGGATGACCAGGAGACCTCACTCCAGTGTTGTGAACATAGAAACATTGGTGGAATCCAGGATCTCTACATATGTGCATCTGATGGGTTCATATACCTGTTGATAGGAATGTGCTGTCTTCAGAGTTTGGAAAATGTACTTTTAAAAATCAGCCTTCACTTTTGGAGTTGGAGGCTGCAGTTCTCCAGTCCCCATAGTGTTTCCTAGCTGGCTACAAAATAGTTGCCAAAATTCAAGAGCACAATTTCTGGAGATGGCAATGATTATTAGTTCAAGCAGAACAATTTTTTTTCTATCTTCCAATTTCTTCATCAGCTGAGGTAAAGAATGCAGTGATGCTGGCCTCTAGTGCTGGTTGTACTTGAGGTGTCTGTGTGTTTGTGTGTGGGTGTTTGTGGTTGGATGATGCCAATCCAGTGTAACTACACTCCTAGCAGGGACACACAGACATACAAGCACACAAAGAGTTGGAATCAGGACTCAGAAAAGTTACTTTATTTGGACTTTGTTGTTGTGTGCTTTCAAATCATTTCCTACTTATGTTGACCCTAAGGAGAAACTATAATGGGTTTTTTTTGGCAAGTTTTGTTCAGAGGGGGTTTGTCTTTGCCTTCCTTTCAAGATGAGACAGTGTGACTTGCCCTAGGTCATCCAATGGCTTAGCAGGGATTCAAACCCATGGTTTAGCAGGGATTCAAACCCTGGTCTCCAGAGTCATAGTCCAATGTTCAAATCACTACACCGTGCCAGGTCTCTCCAGCCAGCATAACCACTGGCTACTAATTATCAGAAAAATGTCTTGAAAAAAAATGGGCAAGTACACATGTCAGCTTAGGTATAGACAGTAACAACAAAAACAAATTAAAAGACATTACTAAAATGTCTCCAAAGTCAAAATGGGGTTAAAATACAGGTGGTGATGAACAAGTCTGAAAAATCAGAAAATAGAATCTGTTGCTAGTAAATTGGGATGATTGGATCATATGCAGTTGAAAAATAGAGGGAAAAATTATTTCTCTTTGCAAGTGTGCCAGGATGGATGAAGAAACTGTATATTTTGGAAGCTGAGGCACATCTTAATTGGCATGTTCTTAAAGCCCTTCCTGAGCAATGTCAAAAGAAACAATCACCTCTTTCTATTTTGTATGTTTTTCAGTTCTCACAAAATGGAATTTCAGGACCTGGGGCAAAAGGAAATAGAACTGCCAAAAAAGCACATCGACAAATTGGTGCTTGTCTGAAGTGAGCAGCATGAAAAGGGAAAGCTCTGAGAATGTAACAGTGATCTCATAACTGATAAATCACTTCTCCTTGTAAGTACAAAGATAAAGGTTTTCTGACTGATGTACATAATCCCTCAGAAACCTTCTTTAGTTCCTGTCTCAGAACTTCCTAGATGGCTTCAACTACAGTTATGTGCTGAAACATGCTCTCTCTCTCCCACTACACCCACTACACCACCTGTCTATATATAGACAAGAGATATCCATAAAATAGATTGCATTCCAAATGTGCACTCTGTGTTCTTAACAAGTTATTGCTCTCTTGCCATCATTTCTTAATTAACAGAGTGAGAGGTCCATACCCAAAATTGGCCTTGAGACATGGTGAGCTGAATTTGCCTTATAGTGGACAGACCAATTAATCAGCTAGTCTAGGATTGTCTGCTCTGGATGAAGGGAGAGTATGCCATGGTCATAGTGGCTGAAGTGCTTTCATTTGGTATCAGTTTGAGTTTCTTCCTTTTCCGCTATTATAGGTAATATAAAGCCTCCTGCTTGCTGGAGGAGAGGGGAGGGAATGTTTATTTTCTGGACTGAACTAACTTGATTTTGTGGGCTGAAGATGGTGACAGAGGTATGCTCAGTTACCTGGATGGTGGAGGGACAAGATTGTTACCTCACCATATACCCTCACTCTGTGGGATGTGCTGTTTTCATAATTGGATGTATATATGGCTGGAACACATGTTTGAAAGTGTGCTGGCTGTAAGGATATGTCAGGTCTGGATGACCTCAGACAGGATGAGGTCATAAGTTCAGAGAGGATTAGGCTGGAAAGCCCGATGCTAATGGTCTTGTGATGATCCTTTCAAAAACTGCAAGTTACAAGCACTCCTGAAAACAATAGAAGATGAAACTGCCCAGGTGAAGCAATCATGGACCTGACTGTCATAAATCATACAGATATCAAACAGAGACCTTCCCTATTCACACTTCCTGACCAAAACATTAATAGATTGTCAAGACTCCCATCAGTGTTTTGTCACCTAGAGTAAAGACAATCAACCCATTCCAGACCTGATGAGAAAGCCATTACTGCTTTGTCCATGCACACTACTTCAGGGCAGGAGATAGGGTGTAAAAACCTGAGCTCCAGCCCCAGTAAATTGTAGTACATGGTAGTATGTTAGCCATTACACTGCATGTGGTACCCCAGATTCCTGTTCCTCTTTGCTACCCTCAGACTGAGCTGTTCCACTTCAACCTTCTGCTTCAGAACTGGTAACTATCACCCTTTCTACTCAATCTCACTCTATCCATTCTTACTTGGTTCACTTTCTGATAGCTTTGTATGGTTCTTGACAGTGTCTGATTTGCTTGTTAATTCACAATGAGATATTTTGTTTAACCTTTTAAATGGAGTCCTCTCTACAGTTAGTACTGGTATACACAGGTGAAAAGATCCTGCAGTTACCTTCTTCTCGCAAGCCTCCTTTGAGCTATAATTCCCCCTACTTCTAAGGAGATGCTGTCACTGTGGGTACACGTCAAGATCTCCCACCTTTTAAGGTAACAAGAAAGCAACTGCATAAAAAGCAACTGATGTTGACCATAGAGCCAAGAAAAATGCCCTCTTCTTGGTTCAATTTATCTGCAAACTATAGCTGCTGGATAATGGCTACTTTCTAAAAGAGTTCTAAAGCACAATCGCTTATGCACCATGCAGAGCTGAAACGTGCTGCTGATGCTGAATCCCGTCTCTCCTTTCCATCTAAATCCAAGAAAGCTGATCTGCTTCTACATCAGCCTCTCTTGCTCTCATTATCATCATTAATTTATATAGTGCCGTTGCTATACATGGCTCTTTACAAGTAAAAGAATAAGAAAGCAGCTCCCTGCCCTCTGGCTTACAATCTAAGTAAGGCTCTTTTCACATGGCATTTTCCATGTGAAAGGGCCTCTCAAGCGTCGCACAAATGTGGGGAGCGGTCCACATGCCACACTCACATTTGCGCGGCGCTCCAGGGCCTGGCAGGCACCGCTAGTGCACTTTTTCATTTTCGGCTTTAAGCCAAAAAAGGTGTGTGGTCACGCATTGCTCCCAGGCCCCACGCGCACTTACCTTGCATGCAGAGCCTCAGGAGCCACGCCAGTTGCGCTTCCTGTCTCAGTGCAGCCTGGGAAGTTCCCAGGCTGCACTGCAAAAGGAAGAGGTGGGGCTCTCGCGTGAGCAGGAAGCTCATGTGGAGCTGAAGAAACCTGGACGCGAAGGCCTCTCACAAGAGGCTGCTTGCATGAGCACCACGCCCCAGCACCAAGGAAAGGTAGGATGCGGAAAGGGCCAATGACATGACACAAAAGGAAAAGGGGATGGAAGTGTGGGAGGGGATTCAATCCAGCAGACGCTGTCTCTTCTTCTCTTCCTCTGGGGCCAGGACAGTGGCACGTGGGGTGGAAGGAGGTTTTTTCATCTGCTTCTGGGTCTAGGCATGTTGGAGCCGTGCCTGCCTCTTCTTGATGTTGGTAGCAAACTAGATAGAGGCAAACAAACTGAACTTTGATGCTGACAAGACAGAGGTGTTTTGGCTCTGCTGACAATAAAACAAGGAATGTTTGAACCTATTGAAAATGGAGTTATGCTTCCCTGGAAGATTCAGGTTCAAAGTCTGGCTGTCTTTTTGGATTCAGTCCTGAACTGACATTCCAAGATTCTAGCAGTGGCCAGAACAATGAGACTAGTGTGTCAATTGTATCCATTCCAGACGTGGATGTGATGATGCATGTCTTAGTTACCTTCCGTCTATCCTGATATAACACAGTCTGTGAGGGGTTGCCTCTGAAAAGTGTTTGGAAAATTCAGCTGATACAGATGGCTGCAGGAAGGTTGCTGACATGGGGCCCTTTCACACCACACAATTGTAGCACTATGATGTCATGTTCTTGATTGTATAAGTGGGGGTTGTTTCTCATATTAATTGCATAGATAAGCTCACTGTTAACTTCCCTGGATGTCATACTTACAGTAGAAAGGAGGGATACAAATCAGATGAATAAAACTAGAATAAATGCAAAGGCTTTAGGTGGAATTCTCAACCACTTTTGATTTAATTAATTGTCAGAGTCTTTGAGATTAACTGGGTAGAACAAAAATAGCTAAGCTACTTTGATTAATACCTAAATCATAGCCTGCATATAAGAATTGGGTGCAATGGAGCTTTAACAAATGAAGTAAACTGTGATGGAGTAAAACAAACAAACAAAAGGAAGCATGATAGGAACACTCTCTTCTGCACCGGACAGCCCCCTGTGGAAGCGAGGGTGAGGGACACATCTCTTCCTTCCGCAGCACAGCCTGTCTCTTTCCCATGCCGAGTTAGAGCAGGAAGCACCTCCACCATGTTTCTGGCCCTTTTGCATGGCAGGTAAGTGTGGGAGTGTCATGCAATTGGGGTCATTGATAGACAAAGTCTTGTGGAAGCATTGTTGCAGTCCTGCTCCTCTCACATCCCATGCTGGGGCACCATGTCCATGCTGAAAGGGCCTCACACACTGGAATATCCTGTTTAGGTTGAACAGCACTGAAGCAGACCACACAATTTGTTTCTCCTCTGAGGGACACAAGTTTCATTCAAAAAGCACTTGTTTCGTAATGAAATAAAAACTGAAGTTTCTCTTGTGCCAAAAGATTCTAGTCCCCAAAGACTTTCTCAATTAAAATTAGATAATTCAATATCTGTTGAACAGTTTCAGTCACTTTTTCCCCTTGAGTATGTAATTTTTTCCTGGCAGGTAATTTTTGATTCAGATTTAGGATGTACTTATTCAAGAAACTTGCCCAAAAGATCCACTGCAAATTGGCAAAGATGTCAGCAATGGACTGTAGAAGGGATCAGTTGTCTAAGGTCCTTTCCACAGCTTCCCTTCTTGCAGCAGCATCCAGTGGCAATCCTGACAGTGGCTCTGCCAGGAAGGGACTGCAATGACAGTGCTTCCCTCAACGCGGGACTGGCTTCCTGCAGAAGGGAGTGTGATGGACACGTCGCTTCCTTCTGCAGTGCAGCTGGATACTTTCCCAGGCTGCACTGGGGCAGGAAGCACTGCCATCATGCTTCCTGCTGTCTGCAGGACAGGTAAGTGCAAGATGGTGGTGTGATTATGGGTCATTGATGCGGAAAACCTGTGAATGATTTAACCCCTGATTGCACCACCTGGGGACAGGAGAAGGGCAGGATTGCAACAACGTCATGCAGAAGCATCGTCGCAGTCCTGTCCTTCTCCCATCCCCATGGCAGGATGGGAGAGTGCTGCGGAAAGAATGTTAGTTGCCATTGTTAAAGATGGCCTGTGGTGATATTTTGCTAATATTCAGTTTTGCTTGTTTATTTCCTACTTTTTATGGGATTTTCTTTCTATACCAGAGTAAGGCCCTTTTCGCAAGCCAGTCCTGTTGCGAAATGGCCTCAGGAGCATCGTGTGATTGCGAGGACCATTTCACATGATGTCCTCGCAATCGCGCGACGCTTCTGAGGCCATTAGGTGGCAATTGTGCATTATATCATTTTCAGCTTGTTGCCCAAAATGATCCGTGATTGTGCGTCCCTCCTGTGCCCCACACGCACTCACCTTGCGTGCTCCGGACTTGTGGCCATTGTGCTTCCTCCCCCAGCGCAGCCTAGGAAAGTACCCAGCTGCGCTGCGGAAGGAAGGGGTGGAATGCTCACGCTTCCTTCCGGCCAGCATGGAGCTGGTGTGGAGGGGAAGCGGAGGGGACACAAGTGCCTCCCAGACAAGGCTTTTTGTGCGATCCCTGCGTGACGCCAGCAGCACCAGGTAAGATGTGAAAAGGACCTAAATGTTTTGCTTGTCATTGATCTGTTTTAGCAAGTATACTGTATTGATATAGGCTGGAGTACGAATGCATAACCTAGAATTACACATTCCTAACTGATTCATGTTCAGGATCTCTTCAGATTCAATAATGTAGGGAATACACACAGACTGTACAACTATCCCACTCCTGATGTACTGGGCAGCAGTCATTGTGAGCAATTCACTCTCCTCCCATGAGCAATTTCCAGTGTGAGGAGGTATGGAGACATTGATCCTGCTTCTTGCTGTATTCTGGAGATTAGTCATGGGGGGTAGGGTTTGGAAACATCAATTTACTGCATCCCAATTGTTAGGAGAACAGACTCTATAGCTTACAGTGGCTGCTTCCTGATAAGTCAGGACTGTGGGGGAAGTTGAACTGGGACACACTACTTAACTACACAGCTAAAAGAGTTATATAATTAAGTAGTAAGTACACAGTTCTGAACATTATGTTTTGTAATGGACATTGCACCACAGAGCAATAAAACTGATCACTCATTCCTATTAACAAAACTTTCTAAAATGATCTTTGGACTTGGGACTACGTAGTCTCTGAAGAAGATGCAAGGATGTCAAATGAAATGCTGTGTGTGTATGTGTGTGTTTGCACTAACAAAAAATTAGGCAATGGAGTGACTAAATAAACAATTGAAGACCTCCCAAAATATTTGGGGGGGAGTAATGGAACTATGAATATCAGTAATATTACTGTGATGATTGGTTCACCTTTGGAAAAACAATGTCTTTTAGAGCCTCAATGACTGAATTAAAGGAACTTATCTAGCCATAATTGACAATGGTTTTAAATCTGTAGGGGGATTTGAGAGCCAACACAGCTGCAAAATTTTATTACTCAAAAATATATCTGCCTCCTATGTTTACCAAGCAACAAATATGAAGTAGAAAGCTATTTCTGTTTTCAAAAATCTTACCTACTGTCTAGGGAGGAGTGGTAGAAGCCTATTAGGAAAGCAGGGTATCTACAATTAAGAAATGGCTAACACCAAGGGTTACATTTAGGGATGATAATTCCCAGAATTCCCCCAGCCAGCTGGGAGTTATAGTCCTGAAAAGTAACTTTTCCAAGCTCTGGTACATGCCACTATCTGTTACCAAAATGGAGTTATGGAATTAAAGGTGGCCCAGTCCCTTCCAACTACTGGTTGTACTAATAGAATTTCTGTATCTTGCCCAGAAATCTTATGATCTAAAAAAATGATACAAATATTTTAATTGATAACTGACAGATCAATTTCCGGGAAGATTTTTATAAATATCCTGAACACAGAGAAGGTGCAGATACAGTGGTCTGGAATAGAAACCAATGAAGATTCCCCCTTTTCTCCCATATTTGACTTTTTGATGCCAACCTACTTCAATCCTTTTGACATTAATTCTATGACAAATTTTATTGATCACATCAGAAATTATTTTGCTTTCTCCATTTTTTTTTCTGATAATTTCCGGAAGAAGGGAACTCTAAATTTGTTTCACACTTCAATTTAGCCAAAATTTGATCTCATATTATTTCCCCTTATTAGGAAGGGAAGTTGCTACTTGTTTTATTTATTCACCTGTAATTATAAAACTGATGGAAAGATACTGTCTCTTTGCACAAGAGCCAAATTAAGTATGCCAACTGTATTAACCGATTGCTTTGCATTCTACGTAATTTGAAATTTCAAAATGTTCACATCAGACATCACTTGAGCCTTATGGATAGTGAGCAACTGGTTTTTGTTTTGGGAATTACAGCAATTTAGGTGAAAAAAACAATGATCCAGTACTAGCTTGCCTAAATGAGGACAGAACATTACATTTTATGGGAAACTGAACTAAAATCCAGATTTCCTTCATTCTCACTGGAAAATAACACAAACTAGCCATCTTGCACTACTAGGATGAGAAAACACTGATTTAATTCCATAAAAGGATTGGCTTACCAAATGCATGAGCTGACTCTTAAGGGAACACAACCACAATTAGTCACTGACATTTTTTTTCCTGCCTATGACAGAACTTTGTGGTTTGGGAATGTCTTAACATGATGATGGCATTCATAACTGCAGTGTAGACAGCATATATTCCAGGACAATCAGTGTGTTATAGTGATTAGATTATTGGCCTTTCACCAGGGAGAGCAGGGTAGCCTTGGACAACCTACTGTGTTTCCACCAAGTAGCACTGGGGCTCTTGCAAGGACAAAAATGGGAAGAGAATAGCATGCATGCTTGAAAACCAGCCCTCCCAGTGGGCATAGGGAGACATCTGCCACAGGTTCTAGAGCACCAAATGGTCTGAGCAGGAGGGCCTTCAACACTGCTCTGAAGAACCGCACTCTTCAGAGCCGTCCAGATTGTAAATGCCTTGCCTTGAGTGGACCTTAGAGTGAGATGTTGTGGGGCAAGTTGTCCTGGGATATTGCAAGTAATAACTTAGAGTTTCTTTGTCCCACTACTTGGCTCTGAGAAAGGTTCATTTACAGGCAAGGGAAGGTTCCACTATACCAACTGCTTTTTATGGTGGTCTCTGTTCTGCTCCCAGAAGTCTGGTCTATTTTTCTCTCTCTCTCTGAATGAGGAAGAGAGTGGGTAGCAATGGCTGGAGAAAAGAGTGGTGGTAGTATTGACGGTGGTCCATACCCCTTGTTTTCAGTGTCCTCTATGTGTTGGAAATGCAACACCCAGCACTTGAAGAGATAGTCGCCATTTCCTCCCTACAGTGTTATGGTGCTATTATTCCACTTCCAACATCCTGTGGAATTCTGGAGTTTGTAGTTTCCTGAGGCCAAAGAGCTCTCTGGCTGAGAATTCTAAAGGCCCCTCCCTCAACTGCAAACCCCAGGATTCCATAGGATGTTGAAAGTGGAATAATAGCACTAGAACAATGTAGGGCGGAAATGGCTAATGTCTTAGAGGAAGAAGTGGTGATAAGGATTAAATAGTTTCAAAGACTCAAAGTCTCCTAATCTCTTATCCACCTATCCTAGCTTCTGTGAGATGGAAACTTGTGGGTATCCCCACCTCCTTATTCTCTCACTTCCCTTAAAAATAAAACTAGCTTAGTTCATTGTTAGTTTAGCTCCCTTAGAGAATTTTCCTGTCTTCATTGGAGTTCTTGCAATAAACTCTTAGCTTGTTTCTTTAGCCAATGGCATCTTTACTCCTTATCAGAATTGCTAGCTGCTGCACATAAGCACTTTTTATCAGGGTGGTGGGAGAGCCTGAGCTGATGATAAAGGTGGGAAATCAATGCCTACATATAACACAGATGTTATGATCTCAAACACATATATTTCACATGTGTTGGGTGTATGTCAGAGCGGGTTCTTGTACATAAACAAGTTATATAAATATGGAGCTGAGTGGGACTTGCTTCAAAGTAAACCTTCTTAACACTAGGCTGCAAGTTACTGATAGAAAGTTTATTTTCCCTACTCATATGCCCAGTGCCTGTCAATGTAACATTTTCCCCTTGTATTCAGGACAATAAGATTGTTCCCACTTTAACTGTACTTTTTGATTCCCACAGTTTGTATAATAAGCAGTGGATCTTAAAATGTTAGATGAAATTAAAGATGAGAGTGCTTTGATTGTTTATTCCTGCATGGCAGGGGGTTGGATTGGGTGGCCCTTGTATTCTCTTCCAGTTCCATGATTCTATGATTATAATTTTGGATAATCCAAATCAGTTAATATGAATTCTTTAATTATACTGGATTGAATATGGTTTAGACCCAGCCTTACAAGAGCATTTACCATTTCTTTGCAGTAAGTTTTATTTATATCAGTAGAATGTCCTGGTGCAAATTAACAAATCTGCAGCCAGGCAGATTTTTCAGATCAAAGTCCATGTAGATTTAAAATCCAACTAGCATCTCCACTTATTTGCTTTAAAAAAAAATCCTTTCTCCTCCAACTAATTTATCCTCTATTTCAACCATGAGCTTGTCCCTACCTTTCTATTTGATTTTCCATTTAATTTTTGGCTCCCTTTGATGTCTTTCCCCTTCCCTTCTGTCTGTGGAATTGTTTCTTCTACTTTCCACCAGACTGGAAATACTCCTATGACCTTGATTCTTTTGGATCCAAAGCTTATCTATTCGTTAATAGGAACGTTTTCAGTGCTGCTGAACAATCCATGTCCACATTATGAAATCCTGATCCAGTATTGTCTTATCTGCCTGGTGGTAGACCTAAATACTGCCCAAAAGATCAGTGTAAATCCTTGTAGGACAAGTGTGAAACTCTGTTTTGAACAACTACACTACAGTAGCAGCCACTGATGGAATGAACTAGGCAATGGAATGAATGAACCCATCTTAGTCTATTTGTCATTTTTCACAAGCCAAAGGCCAATGACACAACAGACACTTGCTTTAGAAGCTGTGATTCTGGCATCATTTCACTTCTCCTTAGCTCCCTCTCCCCCACAGTCAGCAGCAGAAGTCTGAATAATAAAGTCTGAAAAACATAGAGAAAGCAAAATACAGGAAAGGAGGGAGGGAGGAAGAGAATGAAAGGGGAAAGTGACACTATAGCTTTCCAATTTTCAACTTTCCAGACAAAACTCAGCTTACAGCTTTCCAATCTTCAACTTTCCAGACTAAAACTCAGTTTACAAATGCAATGATTTGAAAAGAGTTCTCTCACTGTATTCCATTTCTTTTAAACCTGATGAGTTTAGCCTGCTGCTAGAGCTATCCACATGCTTCTGTCTCTATCAGAGCATGGAAAAGTTCCTTTTTTGGATGAGAGCTCCCTGTTTCCTCCCTCTGGCAATGCCTATAGTTCAAAAAATTAACTTTTCCAACTTCTTCCCTTGCTGCATGTCAGACTGTTGTTAATCTTGTCTGTCTCCTGGCTATATACACCTGGTTGTTCCTATACCCTGTTGCTGATATTGTTGTCATTTGCTACCTAGGACCACCTACCTGTCTGCCTTTGTGCTTTTGGTATCTTAGGCTGCTATCTGCAGTTGTCTACCTAGAATTCCTCAGAGGGCTAATTCTTCAGCTTAGGAAGGTCTCAGGCTACTTGTTTGGTGACCCTTTTAAAAACTACTTATATGGTTGTTTAGGAAGATGGCAGAGAAAGCTATGCACTATTTACCACCAATTTCACCAGCCCTCCTGCTGGAATGGGCAGTAGCAGCTCCTCTAAGAAATGATTAATCTAGAAATAAGAGGCAGAGTGGTGTAGTAGTATGAATGTTGGACTATGACTTTGGACAACAGAGTTCAAATCCCTGCTTGGCCATGGAAACTAACTGGGTGAACTTGGGCAAATCATACTTTCTCAGCTTCAGAAGAAGGCAATGGCAAACCCTCTCTGAATAAATCTTGCCAAGATAATCCCGTGATAGGTTTGTCTTAGGGTCACCATAAGTCAGAAATAACCAGAAGGCATGTTGCCCCAAAATGTTGGTGACTCAAGGGTCCACCTGTGATGTCAGTGCCTCGATGAAAGGTGGGGGGGGAATATTAGTTCAAAGAAGAGGCCTGTGAGAGGAGGGTAACTTAGCGGGATCTTTTATGCCTCTGTATGCTGATACTAATGCAAGGATACCAGCCAGAGATTCAGAGGTAAGTCTTGTTGTACTGAGGGAATTTAAAAATCACATGGACACAATGTCCACACAATCTAACAATCACACAAGGCAAACTGAAGGAAAAGGGAGGAAAAACTGGGTAGTGAGAAATTAGGGTGAAGTGGATGATATTTACTTATCCTGCAGAGAAGAAACGACGTGGCTCAGACCAAGTGTCTGAGGGTAGTACAAGAATGGGAATCAAAGCAGCAGAGTGACAGCCTATGTCCAGGGTACTAGTGTACTAAAAGTTGTCTAGCGGAAAGCCAGGGTTTAAATAACCTGTTTTCTCCCTGAAGGTGAAGGTGTTAATAGTTCTCTGGCAGAGTAGATAATGAATTCTGGAACAAACTAATGGCCTTAGCATTAAGTGACAAAGGACTGATGAGAATTGTGACAGCTCCTTAATGGTGGGACAGATGAGGAATCAGAGGAAAATTTCAGTGGACAGAGGAAGAGGGTCAAAGACAACCAGTCATTCCATGGAGGCAGATTCTAAAGGTCAAGTCATTAAGAGACATTTGCAAATCCATTATCACCAGAGCTTCCATGACTATAACCTGGGGAAATTAGGGTGAAGTGGATGATATGCCCTGAGGTCCCATCTGATCTATTTTCACATCATATGTGTTCAGCCAATTGTCTCTCACCAGTATAGCTTTGCACAGTGATGTAGACTCGAGTCGATTGACTTGGACTCAAGTCGGACTTAAGTCACTTCAGAGACTCAACTTGGACTTGATTCAGCAATAAATGATGCACTGACTTGACTTGACTCAAGACTTGTATATTTTTAGTGATTGACTTGCTGCCCTTGGTCCAGCAACATAATGCATTCATCCAGAAACCTTACAACTCTGAACAATGCTTTCATCTTCATTTGCCTACTGGTCACAGGACAATCTGTCTTAAGCCCAAAGTGCGGGCACATTTATCAGAGGGCAACAGCAAACTAGTTAGGCAATAAGCTTGAGGCAGGCTTGAGGTCTGCTCAGCAGCCTGACCCTGCTGCATATTGGAGAAGCCTTCTAAAACATTTCCTAAGAGCAGAAGACAAGACTCGCCCCCAGAATGCAGGGTGTATTTCTCAGAGGGGAATAGCAAATGTGTAAGGCAGTAGGCTTGAAGAGGAAAGATCCTTCTTTCTAAAGCTTTTGAATAATAGGGAGTAAGAAAGATCCCATTCCCCACTTCCAAAAAAGCCTCCAGCTTCAGAAATGGGAAGTAAGAAGGATTCTATTCCTTACTTTCAAAGCTACATATGGCAAAACTGCAAATGTGGAGGGCTCACTCTGCCTAAATTATTAAAACTGACTTTATTTGACTCTGTCAGAAATTCTGGAATATAGGTTAAGGTATAAAGTTGGCTTTCAGATTTGAAACTTGACTTGGAATTATCTTCAAGGACTTGAGACTTGAAGGTAGAGACTTGAAGGTAGAGACTTGAGACTTGGAATACAAGACTTAAATACATCACTGGCTTTGCAGCCATAACAGTGTATAATTTATATTTCATGCCAATTAAATGATATTTGCAAATTGAATCATATGATGGAGTCGAAGTATATGGCTTAGTAATAGGCACACACCTTCACCAACACTGGAAATGGTCTTGGGGAGAGGGAGGTGCAGAATTTCCTTCTCCACCTATATATTCCTGTCTTGAACCAAGGTAATAACTTGGCAGTGCTTCAAAGTACAGTGATAGGAAAAAGCCAGAATTCTGTTGGGTTTTTACACACTTGCATAAGAAGGCATTCAGTACCCCCTTATACAAGCAGTTTCCATTTATTCAAAGTGTAATTTGCCTGTCTGAAAATCCAATAAGGCATATGGACACAGCTCTGTCTTCACCAGTTCCTGAAACACCCCTGCTTGCTTAACTATGCTGGAGACAACAAAACCTGGAATGGCAAAGATTCACATATATGTAGTAATCACTTGAATAAAGTGACGGTATGCATGTGTGAATAACCCATCACATGTCACACAGATACGTTTGAGGCTTCTTCATCACCTTGGATGCAATAGTTATGAACAGATACTGTGCGAGTCATAGCATTAGTCTGAGAATCATCAACTGTAAAGCAAACATGTTATTAGAACTCAAATGTTGTACGTGTCAGTGTAAAGTCCACTTCATCAGCAATACCTAGAATAATGTGATGCAGGGGGTACAGTAACCACAGAAAGCCAGGTTTGAGATAAATATTGGTTTCATTGGCTATAGCTTACATAACTTTGTATAGAAACCTACTGAACCCCAAGGACTGGTAGATTTGACCCCTGTTAGGAACAACATTTGGAGTGATGAGGGTGTGCAAATATGGGGGGACATGCCAATCCCTAAGGTAGGCTAGAGCCTTGTGAACTGACCCAAAATCCCTTAGGGAGACTTACCCTTTGGTGCGAGAGGATGCCACCTTTCTACTCTACTCTAAAATGAAACTGGCCCAGTGTCTGTAGTACCACAGGAGACAATTAGTTAGCACCACCTGTCTCACCACCAAACCTAATGTGATTGAAGCCAACCAAGGAGACCACACTGAATGTTGCTGTACCATTCTTTGTAGTTGGCATTATAGAGGGGAACACCATCAAGTCTCCTTAAAGGAACCAATTACATAGTCCATTGGAGCTGTCAAATGGCAACATTTATCTAGTTCCCAGCACTCTCGCCCAACTCCTGTAAGTCTGAGGCCTGCTTCTTTTCCTAAAGGACTGATGGATGATCAGGAAATTTCATATTTTCTTCCTTCAATTAGTATCAAAATTATTATTAGTAATTGCTGTCTACACATCTCCACTCTGATATATCTATATGTAATAGTATGTGTTTAATAGACATAAGCTCCAGTCTTGGTTTACTGGAAAGCCAATTTTGCAGGGCAATGGGGTGGGGTGGAGTGGCAAGGGGCCACAATTTTCTGCCATTATGTGCCAGTCTCCTTTCCAAAAGCCCACATATTTTCACAGGCCTCAGGGACAGCATCTTATCCTGCGACTGGCGGGCATGTGGAGGAAATGGTTCCCCCAGCTTGGAGTTAGGTTGTAGGCTTCACCTAGGGCCTTTCCGCACTGCACTGTTATAGTGCTTTTATTCCACTTTCAACATCCTGTGAAATTCTGGGGTTTGTAGTTTACTGAAGCCAAAGACCTCTCTGGCTGAGATGTCTAAATGGTCCTTTCTAAACTGCAAACCCCACGATTCCATAGGATATTGAAAGTAGAATAACAGCACTATAACAGTGTAGGGCAGGAAGGCCCCTAGCTCCACCATGATGCTCTCCTTCTAGCTTTTCTGATATTCCGGCTTTTGCTGCTCTCCCTTCCTCCCACCTCTTTTGTTAATGGTTGTATTAACCTATGCATTGTGCATTACGATAATGCTATTAAATATGTCAGAATTTGTTGTTCATTGACTTTGATGGTATAGCGTGGGTCTGGATCCAGGTCCAGCAATGCAAGGCAGACGGTGCACTTTATTCATTCTTCCATGGGGTTCCTCTTAAGGGATCTTGGAGTGCAGACTGTTAACGTCAGATCTCTCTCTCTCTCTCTTTTTCTCTAGTTATTATGCACTTTCATGTTGTTATTATGACCCTAAGGCAAAACTATCACGTGGTTTTCTGGGACCGAGAGTATGTGATGGATCCAAGATCACACAGTGGGTTTCCTTGGCCAAGTGGGTAACTGAACCTTGGTCTCCAGGGTTGTAGTCCAATGCTCAAACCACTGCAGCACCACACTGGCTCTCTCTCATTCACAGACAGACAGACAGACAGACAGACAGACAGACAGACAGACAGATAGGTAGATAGGTAGATAGATGGCAGAAACAAAAGGGTCACACTCCAACCTGCAGTTCACTGGTCCTGTATCCTTTTCTATGGTTCCTTTGAGAGAGTAGACTCTTGATTCTTTATCATGCTCTTAAGTAATTCCTTAGTCTACCTATTCAAAAGGAGCCAATAAAATAGCACCAAAAACACTAAACAGTTTAGAACATACTAGAAACATCCTTTGCTGCACTTCATCACTTGCAACAGCAATGTATATATTCAGCAGATCAGCTCAAGTCTTTCCCCCCTTTCTCACCACCCTCAACTTCCTGTGGCCTACCAGGACAAATTAAAGTTCACAATGGAATCCTCACATGTTAAGATAATAAATAATGTCACTTGTAAATGGAGTTACATTGATCTGGAAGTGATTTAGGAGAGGATAAATAGAGACCTCCAGGGTGCCCCAACTGTGAGTCAGTTTTTCTTCATTAATTGAAGACACATTGCAGAATTTCTCAAGAACCTTTTGTGAAAGCTAGGGTTGTGCGAAATGTTCAAGAGTGGAGCTAGCAGAGAGGGCACACAATATTCTCTGACCCTACAGCCCAACATTTGTTTCTGCTACTGCAGCTGGGAAATATCAATAGGCCCACTCAAATGCCTTCCCACTACCATTGCTCTGAATCTTTTTGCTCCTGGAACCATGGTCTTAACTAATTTTTTTAAATGAAATGGGAATAGTAAAACATGTCACTATATAGCCAATTGTATGATACCATAAAATAGTTCAGAGTGAAGGGAGGAATTATTGCCCTCACTCTGAATACTTCTGCTTTTCTTGGAGGAAGGGATATATATTAGCAAGTATAGTGCCACATCCAGTCTCTGATACCTATAAATAGGATTGGAAAACCTTGTACCTGAAACTGCTGGAAAATGGTTTTTATCTTCTCTTATGTTGTTTTCAGGTCCTCCTGATAAATTCCTAAAGAGAATCAAATAAATTTATCATCATCGTCACTATCATCATCATCATCTCTAAAAGAATTCTGGAATAAATCTCTATTTTGTACCGGCCTTTGTCATATCCCTTAATAGTCACCTGGGCATGTAAATAAAACTCAGGTTTAATGTAAAGTTGAAAGCTTTCACCGCCAGAATCCATAGGTTGTTGTGGGTTTCCAGGCTTTGAGGCCGTGTTCTATTAGTATTTTCTCCTGATGTTTCCCTGCATCTGTGGCTGGCATCTACGGAGGATCTGATCCTCAGAAGATGCCAGCCATAGATGCAGGTGAAACGTCAGGAGAAAATACTAATAGAACACAGCCTCAAAGCCTGGAAAACCCACAACAACCTATAAAACTCAGGTTTCTATAAGTTTTATGTAACTAATGATGATGCCAAAGTTCAAAATATGAGAGGGGATGGAACCTGAGTTCCATTGTTAGTCAAGCCCAACCTATTATTACACCTTACACCCTTCATCCCACTGGATAGCAAAACTGACAAAAAAAATATCATTTTCATACAAAATTGAACACTTAAGCCTTGGAAACATGTGATAGCAGGACACTGGCTGTGAGCATGTACTAGGTCAGGATGACCTCAACATGGTCAGGTAAAAGGTTCAAGAGGATTAGTCAGAAACACCTGATGTTAATGGGCTTGGGATAATCCTCCCAATGACCTGCCCTTCAAATACAATAGCAGGCAAAACCCAGGTACAGCAGGCAAGCACCCCTGTTGTGCACATTTCCTGCAGAGACCTTTCCCATTCACCTTAGCTAACCAAGATATTAAGCGGCTGTCAGGACTCCCATCGATGTTTTGTCACCTCAAGTTAAGACAATCAGCTTGTTCCAGAATCCTTTTGTTAGCTCTTCAAGAAAGCCATTAACTCACACCCCTTTATACTCTGATTTGCTAGCACTTTGGGTATCTTGCTGCACCCCAGATTCCAATTCCTCCATGTTGTTTTCAAACTCTAGCGGATGAGCCACTCCTCTTCGATCTTCTGTTTCACTTCCACCCCAAATCCCTCTCTAACCAACTTTTCTTGCCTTTTCCTTCAATAGTCTTGTATGGTTCATGAGACTGCTTGATTTCTTGAATGTGTCTGTTAATTTCTAATAAAATATCCCATGCAACTTCTAACTGGAGTCATCTCTACAGTTAGTACTGGTATACACAGGTGAAAAGATCCTGCTATTGCCCTCCTCTCACAGGTCTCCTTTGAGCTAATAATTCCACAAATTATAAGGAGATGCTGGCACTACTGGAGGACCGTTTAGAGCAACAAACCCTTGAGATAGGAAGTAAAGGCTATTCCATAATGGGACTATCCAACCCTGCCTTGTCTCTGTATTCTTCTCCTTCAACACTACTTCTTCTTGCAAGGTTATGTGTGATTGTCCTCTGAGATGGCTAGTGGAAACAGAAATACAGGCTCATCTGCACAGCCTTGACATTCACATGGAACAGGGCCATGGTAGGTCCTAGTGAATCATGTCCTTCTCCTGGAGGGCCTTTCTCCTATAGTTCCAGTGAGGTTCATGGGGCACTTTGGACCTGTGACACATGCCACAGCTGAGAAGCATCCAGCTCAGTACTTTGGTTGCCTAGACTGGGCCATCAGTGGGCTATGGGGAATCATACTGGCTGCTTATTGCAGCAGAGAAATCGCGGGCCCATGGTTATCCAAAGCCAGCCTGCATTCAAATGTTTGGTTGTATATGCGTGTGTGTGGTGAGGAAGCAGATCCATAGTAGTACAAGCAGTCTTCCAGGGCATTTCACTACAATGCCTGGTTCTGATGAGGGATATCTCAGACCCAGACTTTTGTGCCCACTCAGCTGTGTGGAAAACAGTGATGGCCAATATGTGTAGCTGGTGCTGTTCTCTAAAGACCCTGCCCTCTTGTCTTACCCCAAGTGGGTGGGTTGACTGTGGTGAGAGATAGTATCACAGTGGCAGAGACTATGGCAGAGGTGGAACACTTACCTTAAGTCACTCATGTGGAACACCTACAACCACCATAATAGGAAATGTCATCTCTAGTACCTCCCCTCCTGATTTATATTCAAGAAACTATGGCTGAAACCTTGATGATGACAGAGACAGGCACAACTTCCCATTACACCAGCACATATACTTTCTCAGTCACCTGGAAGTAGGTAAACAGTACCTCTTTGAGTATGCCCCTATGTGCAAAATGAGCTTTAAGTGCCAGCTTGCCCTCCCCACACCCATAGGCAGTCAATAGTTAGGGTGTCAGAGGGCTCCCACATAACTCCTGGCTGCAATTGCTCAGCCAGAAAGAAAGAAACATTTGTCACCTTCTTGGATGTCCAACATGCTCCCTGGAAGTAGCCACTGTTCCTTTTCCCCAGCTGTGTCTCTACAGCTGGATGATATGTGGGAATCCCCTATTGCTGTGGCTACTGATTGACTGTGAGGGTGTGGCTCTGTGCCTTCAGGGAACCAATTACAGAAGAAGGTCCTATGATCCACAGATTTCCATTCCATTGGTGCTTAAACATGATTATGGGCTATGTGTCTTGATATTATATGACATTCCATGTTAGTGCCCTCCTGAGCAGTCTTACTGCTTGAAGTGAGGAGAAGAACCTTTGCCATACATATAAACATCTGCTGCAGAAGAGGAAGCTGATCTTATATTATGTTGGTTAAGGAAACTCCACATAGCACCTACACCTGATGACAAGGGCTCTACTTTTCTGTCACCATCCTCGACGACCTGGCTTCTCCTCCTCTACCTCCTTGGTAATTTTAGTGAAAGAAGGGAGTGATAAAGTTCTTCCCTGAGCTTGAAATACAGTAGCATTGCAAGCTGGCACAGAACTTTCAGGGAAAATCCTGAGCTTTCTCTCAAAGTTTTCTGAGAAAAGTTTAGAGAAGACCAAACCAATTATGAAGTGAAGGGTGAGGGTGGAGGGAAACTGCCTACCCCTTAGCTCTATGTAATACAATGCCTTGTTATCTTTGTCAGCTTTTTAAAAATCATTCCACGTTGTTTCATCTTTGCCTTTTCCCCTCCACCAAGGACATCATCTCTATCTGACAGGCTCTTTTGATGGGAAGCATTCCCCAGTTTCGGTTCTCAGTGTATCAAATGAACAATAAGTGGAAACATCCATTTTCAGGGGAGGCCTTGGGTGTTTTCATTGCTTGTTTCCTTTCTTTACAGGCATTTCCTCAGGGCACTTCTCTTGCACTTTGTTGATCTACTTTGAAGAAAAACCAGGCCATTTCAGGTTTTCATCAATGCAGAGGTTCCGTATTTGTGGTTTGTCTGTCCAAGGGATGGCATTTACTTCCATTTTCCAAACAGTTGTGGAATGGAGAGAGTGTTATTTCATAGCATCGGTAGGAGAGGTGCACGACATAACAGGAAGCTGAACTTCAAAGGCTCCTCAGCCCATCAATAAATTCTTACTTCAAAGTAATTACAGGGTCTTTCTTATTGTGGATTCAAATATGCCCTCAACTACTGCAAATAAAAGCTTGTTCTGAATGGGCTACAGCATGACAGGAAACTGGAAACCTAAAATCTTGTATTGCGTTTCATAACAACAACAACAACAAAATGTATACCTTATTAAGAATTGCAGGCATACCCCCAAAACAGTCCTCCAGGGAAAGTCTTTGGTGTAAAGTCAAGCAGCAGTCAGAGGCCTCATGGGTACATGACAGACATAAGCATGTTTATAGGAACCTAGGAGTGTGCTTTATAGCAGTTCAGACCATTAACCCATCCTGCTCATTGTATTGTGCGACAGATCCTCTCTTGACATTCAAGCTGAGGCCTCATCTAGCCATACCTGGATCTGATCCAGTTTTTTTTTTTTTTAAAAAAACAAAACTGCTAGACTTGCCTATAAATTGAAATTCTAGAGGGGTAGCCATGGTAATCTGGAATAACAAGGAAAAGACTTGTGGCACCCTGAAGTCTAATAAATGTCTAGTGTCATAAGCTTTGGCAAGCCAGAAGTGCATCTGGTGAAAGGGATTCTGCCCTACGGAAACCTATCACTCTATATAATAGTACATAGTGAGATACGAGTATATATAGTGGGATACAATGAACACTATGTATTTGTATAAAGGGAATGTATGGTTAAGGTGCTCCAAGCCCCAAGTTGTTTTTGCAGGAACTGAAGATTCTCACTGCACAATAATATACCTTTTGTTCTGAAAGGTGACAAAAGAATTAATTTTTACCAGGTTGTAAAGACATGTGTGGATTTCTGATACGTTCTCATAAAAAATGAACTGCTCACTCTCTCTGCACCACGCAGAGTAAACTATGCAAAGTCTTCTTGTTTTCATTTTCTGGTTCTCCCTGACCTTTGAAAAATACCTGACTGTTCATGCTACAGGGATCCTCACTACCCAGAATTCTTCATTCAGACATGAAAAGGATGGCTAAGTTGTGACAGATTATATGTTTTTGCTTACTTGCACTGATTTGGTTGTGTCCAATTCCAATTGAGCAAATCTTTTGTGAAAACCTTATGAAATATTTCTAAACAGCCTACATTACCAAATAAAGCAAAGCTAATAAAGCCTTTTGTTGTTTTTTTTGCAATTGTTTTGGAGCAACACTTGTTGAGATAATGGAGTGATAGCTGCAGAAACATTCCATTTGATATCCAGTTTATCTTACCCATAGGTATCATCTGACCCTGTACAGGTCACACAAGTAAAAAATTGCTTAACATAAAATGCTGAAATGAGATATTTGTCATCAAACTTGAATCGCATATTTGTCTCCAATGTGCAAGAGGTGGCAGGGGAACATCTCACAGTTGGGAAACAGCTAGTTACAGCACAAAATTACCATCATAATGTAGTGGTTTGAGCATTGGACTGGGATGCTGGAGACCAGAGCTTGAATCCCCACTCAGCTGGTGAAACTAACTGGGTGACCTTGGGCAAGTCACACAATGCAAACCCCTCTGAACAAATCTTGTCAAGGAAGCCCCATAATAGGTTCACCTTAGGTTCACCATAAACTGCA
This sequence comes from Cyclura pinguis, assembly GCA_030412105.1. Taxonomy (NCBI): domain Eukaryota; kingdom Metazoa; phylum Chordata; class Lepidosauria; order Squamata; family Iguanidae; genus Cyclura; species Cyclura pinguis. The sequence goes on from CM059599.1 coordinate 211,215,634, forward strand.
AATGGCTTTGAAAGCACACAACAAGAAGAAGTTACAATACCGCCTAACAAGGTTATACTCCAGCTATAAGATAATAAGGCATAGCCACATATATTTTGCAGTGTGATTATCACTTTCATAGCTTGGGGCTGTGTGACCTCACTAAATGGTGGAGGAGGAATATCCCATGGTGCAAGTCCTTCATGCTTCTGCCTCATACTCTGTTGTGGGTGTTCAAGTGACCAAGATATGAGGATAGTGTGTGGTAATAATTTCAGACATGCTTCAAAAATGTGAAAGTGAGGACTTACTTTTGGGGGGAATAATAACTGTAATGACAGCTGAATTATTTCAGGGCCTTGTAACAATATTTGTAATTAATTATTTTTAAATTAACTTCCAGGTTCTGGAACTTTTCCAGTGAAAGAATGGGAACCTTTGTGTAACACTTCTCTCCCTAACACTTCTATAATTTTACCTTCTTCCTGATATTCACTGCCCCTGCTGTTAACTCAGAGAGAACTTTGTCAGGGATTCCAGGAAGGGAACCCTGGGAAAATGATCAGCCCACTGCAAAGATGTTGCATCATGCCCCAGCTGTGGGTAATTGCAAGGTTGCATAAGAAACTGGGTTCGTGTGCAGATGGTAGAGGGAGGTGTGCAAACCTCTACCTGATTGGTTGTAGATACGTATATAACAAAGCAACGCCAGTATGCATTTTGTCTGTTGACCAAACCTGGTGCCTGGTGCAAGCTTTTGTCCATCTGTCCGTCTGTCTTTCTTTCCATCAGACAGGGGAAAGTTACTCGGGGAGGTGGTGGGCAGTGGGCATTTTGTACAAATTGGTTGTTGTTGTTGTTGTTGTTGTTGTTGTTGTTGTTGTTGTTGTGTGCCTTCAAGTCATTTCCAACTTTTGGTGACCTAATCACAGGGTTTTCTTGGCAAGAATAGTTCAGAGGGGATTTGCTTTTGCCTTCCTTTGAGGCGGAGGGGGTATGACTTGCCCAAAGTTGCCCAGCTGAGTGGGGATTTGAACTCTTGCCTCCAAAGGCCTAGTCCAATGCTCAAACTGCTATACCGTGCTGGCTCTGTACAAATCAATATGCACGCTTTATTTCCCACAGTTTTCCAAATGGAGTCTGATGCTCCCTACCAAGCTATGTTCATTGAAAACTTGGGCCATTTCTGCACTAGACTATTATAGTGCTATTATTCCACTTTCAACATCCTATGGAATCCTGAGGTTTGCAGTTTAGGGAGATGCCTCAAAGGCCCCTCCCTAAATTGCAAACCCCAGGATTCCATAGGGTGTTAAAAGTGGAATAATAGCACTATAACAATGTAGTGCAGAAATGACCTTGAACAAAGTCTGTACATGAACTGAAGCAAGATTGGATAGAAGGTAGATTGAGATCTACAAGTAGATCTCTGGGTGATTTCTGGCTAATCAGCACAGTTCTTTCAACAGTAGGGATCGCAATAAGGCTCTCTTCCCACTTTGTTAAAATGGGAAAAAAGTCATTAGTGGATTTTTTTTTTTTTTTTTGGTAAGGGAAATGGAACTTGCTTGGAAATGGGGGTGGGAGGAATGTCACCCTGTTTAATGCATTATCTTACTTTCCATCTTATTTTTCGTGTCATTTGGGTGGATCTTGAGTGCCCAAATGAAAAATACTCAAAATTTTGGACTCTTGAAATCTGCCCACATTGGATGATGTCAAAAATTAGAGTAAGGCTAAAGAAATACACTCCATCCATCATTGTGACACAACACAATCTGAAGCACATCCCTGTAGGATTTAAAGACTGTGCCAAGCATAGATTTCCATCCTCTAATCACTTTATTTATATCCCATCTTGCTCCCAGGCTGGGACTCAAGGAGGCTTACAAAAAGGCAGAGAACACAATGAAACACATGTAGTTGAAAGTATACCACATTAAGACTAAGACATTATTAAATAACAACAGAATTAAAACTAATTAAAATGTTACTTTAAAACAAATTAAGAATAGTACAGCACCATAAAAGCCTTTTTATTAAAAATAATTTCCAAAGTTTTGCTGAAAAAGAAAGGCCTAGACCTGCCATGCAAAGGATAACAAAGAAGGAGCCATCCTAACTTCCCCAACTGGATGATGAAGAAAGCAGACAGGAAGAAAAGCAAATCATTTGAAGTCTGGTGCTGGAGAAGAATTCTGCAGATATCATGGACTGTTGAAAGGAGAAATGCACTGGTCTTAGAGCAAATAAAACCAGAAGTCTCACTAGAGCCAATGGTGACTAAACTGCAGCTGTAATACTTTGGGCAAACTGTGAGACTACACAACTCATTGGAAAAGACAGTGAATCCAGGTAAAGTGGAAAGCATTATAAAAGAGGGAAATGGTTTGGCTCCTTTTAGTATTTAGTGTTCAGTTTGGATTGCACTGCAGCATGATTATTTGGTTGATAAGCAAGAGCTGAGCAATGAGTTTTGTAAAAAGCAGGAGCAATTTATTTTTCAAATGCTACATATACAACATTGGTAGAAGTGTTGATTTATTGCTCTGGAGTAAGAGCACTTGTGCTGTATAAATCCACAACCATTTTCTTCTGAGAATTTGGGAATTTAGCAATAGCTCTTCATGTAATGTTTTGATCTAGTTTAGTATACTTTAGCTATATTCCACAATCCACTCATGCTACGGGAGCTCTGTACATAACCAATTTGATCACACTGAAGTGAATGAGATTCTGCAAAGGCAGAGGCCATCTGGAGTGACTTCATGACCTGCAGCATAAGTTGAATGGATTATTTCTCTCCACTTTCAGAGAACTGAGGACTGCAATGTATGCCTCTCCTGTTTCCCTGCAGCAAGTACAGTGACACTTGTTGATTAACATACTTAGCAAAGAATAAGAGGGCAGCTATTGGGCTGGATCCAGAAAAAGATAATTGAACTCCACTGAAATTGATGGGACAAATTAGTCATGCCATAAATAATCAAGGATTTCAATAGGAATTAAGTTCCACTCATTTTACCTGGATACAAGACACTGTTTCAGCTGAAGAAAAGTAGCTACAAAGGGAGAGTGATTTTCATTCTCTCATTGATCGACGACTAACAGCCAAACTTTGTAAATTTCATGCAAATGTACTGAAACTTCACAAAGCTGATAATTAAAACACACTCATAACTTGGAAACATGATGCCGATGATGGTAATGCTGAGACAGCAGCCTCTGTTGTTTAATCTGCATTTCTTTTAATCATACATAAAGCAGGGAGCACTACTTTTGGGACAATGTTTGCATGAATGATTGGAGCTGAATACTTTCTCTTTGTTCACTGTTTATTTCCCCTTGAACTCTTCTTCCCACAAGTGCTCCCATCCCAGATATCAGTTTAACTCACTTCTCATACCAGACTTTAGGTAAGAAGAAGATGGGCCAAGGCATTGGAGGTGTCAGGATGTCTGTTAACACCACACTCACACTCAATTAACTTATCAGGGACACTGGAGCAATGATCATGACACTGGAGAGCTCAGCTGCATGAGCAAGTGGGGAGTCAGAATACCTGGATGGGGTAGAGTTCCAGTGGTGGAGAATGTGGACACAATTCCTGGAGGTGAGGCCCCAACCAACTTGCCCAAAAATTGGTTTGGATGGTTTGCCAAACAGCAGCAATGTCTGCTCTAGCAAGTTTTGGCCCATCAAGCCTAGCTGTTGGACCAGATGCTTGCCATTCAACAAATAGCTCAGACCCAGATATGCAACCAATTGCCTGGCCTCCTCAAGACTCCTAACGTAACCATGATGGCCAGTAACTTGGAGGGAATAATTGGAGAGCACATCTCTGTGTTTCTAGTTAAAATGAATCCTAATACTGACCCCAAAGCCTTCCTGAACACCTTCAGGTGATTAACAGGAGTCCAGTGAGCCCTAATCCTCATGCCCTGCTTATTCAGCCTTGGAAGAAGCTGTTGACTATGCCAAAGCAAAGGAAGCCACTCTCAATAACCGAATATTTCTGAGGATACTTGATGTTTGCACCTCTATGAGCTGAGATAGAAGCCTGGTTTGCACTACCACATCATAGGACAGTGTATTTGAGCTAATCAATTATGGTGGCTGAAACCAGCAGTGATGTCATCTACAGAAGTGGTGGAACTTGTGTGGATCGAGCAATACACCTTGGCCCTACCACCCAGGTCTGAAGTTGGGTGCAATGTCATCAACCCAAGACTTGGATACAGACATTGAAGCCTTTGTGAGTGCAGAAAAAGCCAAAATGTTCCATGGGAGAAGGGGGCAAGAATGCAATGACATGTTTTTCAAGATCCAGTCAGATGCCCAATACAAGGGAGAACTCTAAACTTGAAAGAAACAGACTCAGTTTACCTGGAAAAAATAACAAAGGTGCCAAACCATTCTTCCAGACCATCTCCACAGCAGGAAGAAGTGAAGCTCCCAGGCCTACAGAGAAAGCATGAAAACTGATTATCTCCTTTACATGTGGGCTTGAGGTATATGTGCAGAAGGACTGTCTCATTATGAAGTGTTTGTGGGCCAAAACGTCAGAAGCTGCACAGGTAAGAGAGAAAACCACACAAACATGAATTATAGCCACTAGAGTAAATAATAACAAAATGATGGCCCTTGTGGTGTGTAGGCTCACTTTGATGCGCGAGCCCCCTACCCAGCCTACAGCAGAAATTATGCTGATCTGTTCTATCCATGGAGATATCAAACTATATGGAATGCCCTGGGCTCATGTTATCATAGGATAACATACTGAGATTTTCGAGATGGTGCCTTCTTTAGGGCAGGAGGCTCTAGTCTAGATCATTACTGACATCAGGAAGGGGGTTAGGCACTCATTGTGGAAGCTATTGCTCTGTTGAATTACAACACGTTACTTTGCATATTGTCTTACAACAAGTAGTTCCTGAGGGTACAGCAGGGCCTGATAAGAAGGGAGTATATTTTGAAAGGAAAAGAGATCTAATCTATTGTGTTAACCCTCCTTATCTCCCAGGAAGGATGACCTCACAAATACTCATCTCTATGCCTTTACACTGGGAAGTGTTACACCTTGCCCATGATATTCCTGCTGCAGATCATCTAGCAGTAAACTTTGTAACCTTTGATACAATGGTTCTTTTTTGCCAGAGATTATATGCACAACTACAGTAGCACTGTGCCTCCTGAGCCCAATGCCAGCAAACCAAGCCCAAAGGTCCCCCACAGAATACATTTAATTCCTATGTCCTTGGTGACAGAACCTTTCAAACATATAGCTTTTGATCTTGTTGGTCCTTTGGAACAGGTTGAGGCCAGCTGCTCCTATATTCTGGTTGTGGTGGATTATGGTACCCATTATCCCAAAGTGGTTCCTTTAAGATTTACTAATGCCAACTACCTAGCCCAGTAATTATTGTTCATGTCTAGAGCATGATTCCCCAAAGTGATCATAATTGATTAACAACCAAACTTTATGAACAGAGTGTTACAAAAGATGTGGTCAATGCTACAGGTGAAAACCCTATGGACATCAGTGTATCATCCTCAAACTAACAGACTAATCAAATGGTTCAATCCAGACCTTGAAACAAATTGCTCAGAAAGTTTATTCACGATCACTTCAAATAGTGGTATAAACTAAGAAATCTTCCAAGTGTCATTGGCTTCCAGGACTTAGACTCAGACTCAAAGTCTGAGGCAGCAGAACCTCCTCTGAGCCCTGACACAGAGACTGCTACAGCAGAACCTGCAGAGCAGACAGTACTACCATCCACCCCAGGGACAAAAGTGTCAGCCCCAGCAGAGAGCTCTTCTCATTCGGACACAGAGAATGATCTATCCATACCTACATTTGCCCAGTGTAGGCACCAAAAGGGTCTCCTGTGTCGCTTCCAGTGAATTTATGCCAAGCACAAATCAATCAGACACCAGCTGCGCTGACCCTGGAGCCTATAAGAACTGAGCCTTTCCCCTCTAGCCTTTGCCAGCAATCAACTGACCATTTCTTATGTGGATGCCTCTGTTTGCTGCCCTTGCACATGTTTCTGCCTTTGACTTGTATTTGTTTTGCCTGTCTCTGATTTATGGACATTGTTGGGAGCTTTATTGCTTCTCATTTGCAAAACTGTTTCCTTGCTTAAGTAAACTGACCACTTAAGTTACTGCTGAGTTTCTGATCTGTGTTTGTTACCAGCTTCTTCTGGCTGCCAGCCCAGACCAAACTTGGACACCAAGCCTCTACAGGGTATTCCCCATTTGTATTGTTGTGCAGGCATAACCCCAAAGGAATATTAGATTCAGTAAGGGAGGGGTGGAATGAAGAACCACCTTTGTGTAAGACTGTGCTACATCAAGTGTCGCAGATGAGAGAGCACTTGAAGGAGATAGCTCATATTGCAAGGGACAATATGCAAGAAGCATGGGTACAATTGTTTGAGAGGAAGGTGAAACCTTGACACTTTAAGATAGGACAAAAGGTGCTGGTACTTGTATGATCTCCAGTGGCCAAACTCTTTGCCTAATGGCAAAGGCCCTCTGAAATTACAAGACAGTAGGACTATGAGGTAGAAGTACTGGGGAACTGAAAACTGAAAACAACGACATATATTCCATGTTGATCTCTTGAAGGAGTGGTACAAACAAGAGGATCTACTGGCTCATATTCTGGATAGGGGGAGATGAGAATATCCTAGGACCTGTAGCCAAGCAGTGGCAGGAGGCAGATGGTCTCCTCATTGACCCTCAGTTAAACCAGGATCAACAAGGGCAGGTGAGATGATAGCTAGAGCAAGAATTCCAAATTGTGTTCTCCAAAAAACTTGGGTACACCACCCTGATAGCCCATCATATCAGCACACAACTTGGCTCATTAATGAGAGTTCCCACAAAAGCATGGCCCTGGAAGTTACAAGATGTGATTAATAAGAAAGTAGAGGCCATGTTGGAATTAGGTGTTACTGAAGAATCCCAGAGCCCCTTGTATGGACAACCAAACTAGATGGTTCTCTCTGCTTTTGTTTTGATTTCTGCTATTTGAATTTGAACTCCAGGTTTGATGCTGGGAGTAGAGCACTTACTGGAAAGGTTAGCTCAAGCCCAATACTTAACCTCTTCAGATTTGATGAAAAGATACTGAAAGATCTGCTCAACTCTAGAAGTAAAGGGAAAAAATGTCTTTGTGACTCCTATCAATTTACACCCATGTCCTTTGGGTTATCAGAATGGATGCTATCTTACAGTGACTTATGGATAGGATACTAGAGACAGTGCAGGACTGTGCTGTTGCTTATACAGATGGCATCCTCATCTACAGTAAATCATGGGAGGAATACCTTGGGTATCTAAGACGGGTTCTGATTGTGCTCTGATAAGCAGGGCTTACTGCCAATTCCAGCAAATGCACTATTGCATGGCAGGTAAAGTATTTAGAGCACATTGTTGGAGGTGGTAGTATCTGTCCTGTGAAGGAAAAAGTAGCAAATGTGTCAGAATGGCCCCAGTCATATACCAAAAGTGAACTGAGACAGTTCTTAAACCTGGCTGGTTTAGGATGTTTGTTCCCAATTTTGCCCATATAGTGACTCCATTAATGGAAATGACCCAGAAAAGGACTGCCAGAAGGGTGAAGTGGGGTAAGGGCAGAATAGAAGGCCTTTGACACCTTAAAAGAATATTTATTTAGCCACCCCATCCTTAAAGCTCCCAAACATAAGCTTCTGATATAGGGCTAGGAGCCATTGTGGCTCTGCTCTGGCCTGAAGAGGAACATCGTGACTTTGGTATTCAATGATTTACACTTGAGGATCTTGTCTAGATCCTTCATAACTGTCCTTCAGAGTCCCAGTCTTCTGATTTCTTGATTGCAGTCTCCATTCTGATTATTTCTCCTCCCACATGTACATTTCAGCTGTCCCAGAAATGTGAGGCAGTGATGGCTTGTGAAGTGGCAGTCCACTGCAGTGGTGGGTTGTGGTTTCAAAGTCTGTGGGGAAGTGAAGCCACCGTAGATTTTAGTCCAGACATTAGAGGACCTAACCCTGGTGATGAATCGTATCCTGCCCATAGATTCAACCCCTTGGATAGCTCCTTCAAAGTATAGACCTCGAGCAGATTCATAAACACCACCGGTCTGCTGCCATAACTTATAATTTGAGCCTTGGCTTCTTTCTTCTATTGTGGTTAGTCATATGTGGTGTCAGAAGGAGGATGAGGGGGTGAGTGTTCCCCCCGGCAAGTCCCTCCCCTCCACCACCCCCTTCCACAGCTGGAGACTGTGGTTATCTAGAGGAAAGGCACTTTTGTCTCCTATAAATTGTAAATGACTCATAAACTGGAAATTAAATAAAGCTGAAGTCTAGGAGTCTTCACTTCATACTGCCCAACATTTGACAGATGAAAATTGGTACATGTGTGGCCAAGCAACATCAAAGTGTGGTCAAGATGGGAAAAGCTGTTAATAAGGAAGAGCACTAGGAGAAGCTGTAGTGGGTTTTTTGCCCGAGCATGTTGGGAAAGCCAAGTTTCCACTCCTCCTCTCACCACACAGAGTTGAATATAAACTGCTTTTGGACTTTGCATTCAGTTTGCAGCAACTGAAATAAGCTGAGGACAAAGAGGGAAAGTGGGAGAAGGAGATAGAAACTGGGACATTTTAAAAGCAGCAACAATAGTGGGACAACAAAAGATTCATCAGTTGGGACAGTTGGATGGTATGTTACTGAAAGTTCACAACATCAGAATTTAACATCAGAGAAATATGTTTAGGATGGAAGCCCTGTTGTCTTGCAGAAATGTAACTTCAATGTCAAAGTTCACTCACTCCCAAAATACTCTGTGACCCTTCTATATTCCCATCCCTCCCATCCCTATTTTTCTCATGCTGTGAATGTTTTTAAAGCCTCTTCTTAATTTGTCACCCCTTCCTAGTGGCACTTTACATGGAAACAAAACCTCCATCCCACACACATTTTATTCTCTGCTCTCAGATTCTAGCCAGTTTGCTAATTCTTCTATGAGCCCAACCCAGCACAGTTTAGAATATCCATGCATCTTCAAGAACACTTATGCACATTTGCCAGTATTTTCCATTATACCCAGTGAGGCATACTTCTGAACAGGCACGTATCGATTTGTATCAGACAGATTTTGATTACTGTAAATTACCAATAGGCAAACCAAAGTGAAATAGCTGTACATACATTTGCTGTGTTCCCCTAGAGTTATTACCCTATATAAACATACTAACATGCAGACATGTATAATGATCTCACACCAATGGGTGGCATATTAATTTAGTTTCTTTGCCCACTATGTAGATACTCCATAATATTTTGGTCACTTCTCAGGCCCCTTGCTGGTATGTCACTGGAACTGGAGGGGGCCACAAAGACAGACCTTTATTGTGCCTTCAAGGCCCCTTCTTTCTCCAGAATATGTTTGTATTCATACTTTAGCACTGTCCAAGAGCTGCTCTTGAACAAATTGAGAACCACATGTACTTACTATGCAAACCACACACTTTGGCCACCCTTTCAATGGAGAAAGCCAAAGTAATTCTATATTTATCCTTCTGCATTTCAGTTTCTCCTTCTGTTCCAGTTCACACTTGGCTAGCAGTTTACATTTCCATGTCTGGCATAGCCATTACCACACAATTTGTATTTGTTTCCTTTTCCTCAATTCACATCCCTGTATTCTCCACGGATATAAAGTTGTTGACAACCCAGATATAAGTTTGGATGGGTAAGCTGAGGGCTAAATAACCAGGGTGCTTTTGCATGGTTGCAGTTTGAGGAATTGTCCAATGGGGCAATAAAACTTCTGTAGTCTTTTCCCATTTTACTTACTTTATTTCACATGGTTATATATGTTGCTTTTGCCAGGGGCTGAGTAATTTATACATGAATATAATGGAACACTGATATAATAATTAATCAGAGACCATTAACCTCCACTGAAATCTCACTCAAATCATCAGATAACATGATTCACCTGCCAGTTGCCTCAGGAGTCCTGCTAAATAAGCAAATCCTTTACAGAAAAACAGGTTTTTTATGTCACCAAAAGATCATTCTAGGGTCTTGGGGCAATTGAAGAAGAGGTCCTGTTCTTTGTTGTTGATCGTTGAGAAATAAACCTGGGGTGTGAGTAGTCATCTTGCCCGGGGGATTTGAAATCCCCTCCAATGGCAGTGTCCCATCTCTACCAAATTGGCTTTGGAAGTCCTCTTGCTACCCCAAAACGTGGGTGCCACAGGGACCAACCCACAATGCCAGTACCTCTGTTTGAAAGCGGGGAATAATTAGGTCAAAGTTGGGAGTCCTGCAAGAGGTGGGTAACTTAATGAGATCTTTTCTACCAATGTTTACAACGTTGTGCAGGAAAGAACCAGTTGGTGATTAAAAATGTAAACTAAAAATGTGTTTTATTAATAAGATTCACATATGCATTCAAAAGATCAAACATTCACACACTCGCACAAGGACTAACTGAAGGAAAGGGAGGAAAGTGGGACAGAGCACTTAGAGGGATTTGGGTGATAGTTACTGGTCTGGAGAGCAGCGAAGAGAAGCAGAAACATGGCATAGGTAGGCACCTAAGGACAGTTCTCGTTTGGGAATCAGATGGACAGAGTGGCATTTGGAATGGCAAGATACTGCATTGGACAGCCTAAAATCAAGGGTACTTGTACCCAAAAAATGTCCTGCATGTAGAATTGTGATGCACGCTCCCAGCTAAGCAGACAATGGGAGCTGCAGCACAAACAATGAAGTCCAGACAGAGCTAATGGTCTTAGTGCTTAGGTGACAAGAGGATAATGATTGTTGTAATAGCTGAGTATTGTGGAGAGGTGGAGGAGACAATAAGAAAACGTCCAGGTGTACATGGACCAGGGTTGAAACAATTACAATTTGTTGGGAACTTCCTCATTGCAGCTTTGAGAGTCTGGCTTGGTGTTTTAAGCCTATTGTCTTCAGAGCGGCCATGCTATTGTCCTGAAAATGACTGGATTTTTTGCCTAAGAGGTGGTGCAGCTGATCTGCCTTGCTATGTCATGTTTACAGTCAATAATTTGCCTCTTCCAGCATGACATTTCTGTCACCTCAGGTATCATTTATATCAATGCCAATTAATAATGCCAATTAAAAAATATTTGCCAATTAAACCATGCCAATCATGGGGGGGTGCACAGTGACATAACACTCCAGAGCAATATCCCATTCTGTATGCAGAATCTCATGTTGCCCTTTCCTAGCTGTGCAAGCATAAATGCTTATGCACACTGTTGGCTTGTGCAGAGGTCAAGAGGGAAATGGTTTCTTTCTGGCGTATTTAACCAGAGGTCAGAAAATTTACTTTTTACAACCACAATTACAAAATCCCCAGATAGTTTGTAAAAGTAACTTTTTCTAAGCTTTGATTTTTACTTCCAATTAAGTTATATAGAGTACAATCTGGTTAGCTGACTAACTGACTCATGCACATATACAGGGAGAACTGGTTTCTAAGACCTGCCATGGACAAAGATGGGAAATTTACTAGAAAAATATTAATAGTTAATTAACTGGTAGTGATTTATTACTGAGATATATAACAAGCTCCTTAACAGGGAATTAAACTGTTAACACTTTTCAAATAATTTTCCTATTTCTGGGCCCAGGCCATGCAGGTCTTAGAATGTATACCTAGATAACCTTGAATTACATCCAGAAGTTTATAGTCAGCAAGTATAGTTGCCAGAAGATTCAGTGAGCATTTTCTGACTGCCCAATATTTATTAGGGGACTGGGATAGCCCAACCGTTATGGACTGAGGTAAATGCCCTAGGTGGCATTACCATCCCCATCTATTACAGATATAACTGTTACTTCAGGAACATTAGATTTCAACAAACTTTGCATGCCTGAGCTTACCCTCTCTTCCTGCATCTCTCTAATTTGCAGCTATTCTCCTCTCCTCTCCTCCTTTCCATGTATTTGGTTATGAACAAGTAATTTGTAAATAAAGCTACTTTTACATGTTTTACACAGAAGATGGGGGTTATTTATTTTCTCAGCTAGACCTTTGTGTATGTGTTTATGTGTGCATGCCAGTGGGATTGGATGTTGTTCATATTCTATCTGACAATTTGCTTACTCTGCTTCAGAGATCTGCTATCTTTCACACTTCCAACTGATTACTGAGCAGCTTCTCCCCTGTCTTATTGTTGATTGTTGAATTTAGCAAACCAGTTAAGAGGAGGAGAGAATTGGGGGGTGGTGGTGGTTTTGAACGAGTGTTACTGAGTATTGGCATCTACTGAAAACTAGCTGCCAGATTCTTAGCCCTTCATTCATTCATCTTGGAAAAGTTAGTTGGACTGTCCCAAAGTAAGACCTTTGAAGTTGTTCCCTTTTCCAGCAAGTCAGATGAGCATATAAGAATTGTGGTACATGAACAGAGTTTGAGGTCAGGCCAGGCTGCTCATTCTTCCCCTTATACAAGTCTCTGTTAGGCCAGTCTAATCTTATCTGCTAATGCAGACATAAACATTGTCACTATTCACTTCAGATATTTGGCTGGTGCAACTGTAATAAACAACCTAATAAAGATGGAATAGATGACTGAAACTAATTCAGTATGTTTTCTGTCTAGAAAGAATGAATAAATAACTTTCAGTCTAGATGTTCCTGATTTACTTTCATGTTAATATTCCTTTTTCTATTAGTGTTTCCTTTATGTCTGAGTATTTCAGAGATGAAAATCCATCTATCTTCTTCTGATTTAATACATGGTTGTTAAAACTTCTGATTTCAGTAGTAGGGTGATCTCTCAATCCACATTCTTTCCAAATATCATTGCCAGGAAGCTGCTCTTTGAGCAAATGGTCCCAGTAGGCCTTACTTTTTAGATTCGCTTTCTATGCTTAACTCTCTGATTGAATTCAACAGAAAATGACAAGAGTTTGATTCTGACTGGACTGTGGCCAGTTTGTTTAATACTGAACTACATTCATGCACATTTTTCTTTCTCTTTCTCTCTTACATGCACACATTGTTTGCATTAAAAATGAGAATGAATATCATTTTATTGCCTCTCTTGGTTGACTCAACTCCTAGTTTTGAGTATTGTTGTTGAAATCCAGGGAAATATTTAAAAGAATTCTAATTGGCCTTAAAGCTGAAATAGATTTCTTTCCCTCAGACACAGTGAAAACAACGTTAGATACATATTTTAAACATTATTTTTGTTGTTGTGTGCCTTCAAGTTGCTTTCCACTTATGACAACCCTCAAGCAAACCTATCATGAGGTCTTCTTATAAGATTTATTCGGGGGAGGGGGTGCCTTTGCCTTCCTCTGAAGCTGAGAGTGTGTGAATTGCCCCAGGTCACCCAGTGGATTTCTATGGCTGAATGGGGATTCGAACCCTGGTCTCCAGAGTTGTAGTCCAATGCTCAAACCACTACACCATGCTGGTTTTCCAAAGCCAGCTCAGTTTTAAAATGCTACATATCAAATTCCTGCTTAGGAGCTGTACAGGAAGATGACAAACTAGCAGTAACTGTCAATTGATCACTTACATTTACTTTAGAAAAGTGTTTCTCACCATTTGTCTTGGCTGGCATAGAGACCAATAAAACACACAAAGATTGTATTGCATTTTGAATGTCATATGCTTTTCTGTTACCTCTGCTATCTGGCTCCACACCTCAAGCAACTTTCCAAAAGTAATGATGGCCTTATCACAAATTACAAATAGGTGGAAAATTTTGTTTCAGATCATTGCTGATAAATGTTTAGCAAAACCAATGAACAGAGTGATACTGAAACTGGGAAAAAGCCTGAGCTGACAAACAAAAACCCCAAACGTCAGAGAAATCAAAACAGACGAATTTGTCTATTCAGGCTCAGGATTGAGAATGATGCACTCTTGAAATTCTTGGCTTGAATCCCTGGATACTAATAAGGATGTAAATTCTTGTTCTGTCTTGTTCTTGCATGCAAAAATAGGCAACCACATTTCCCCCTCCTCATCTCTGCAATAAGCGAGACATTTACAGTCAGTCCCAAGAGAGCTTTTGTATTTGCAGATACAAGTGTTGTACAAATTGTATACACGGTTGCAACAAGCTGCTCTTCTTGGAGGTTTAAAAATCAGAAGCATTGAATGGGTTCTTTGCATCTTTATGAACAATCAATGAGTCCTTTTGTGCTTGCTGTATATGCGTATACATATACATATACAGCATATACATATACATATACAGGTGGGGGGAGAACATTAGTTTTGCATGGATTTTTAGTGCAAATTTCAGTAAACTCCTCTACTAAAAAGACATCTGTCTTGTTCTTACGCAGGGGTGTTCTGAGTCGGAATGCCGTCCAGTCCCAAAATCTTCTCTGAACATTTTTTTTGCTTCTGAAATTGGTGTACATCACTAATGCAAAATAAACTTTATTGACAAATAATGGGTGCGGCAAGCAGTTCATGCCAGAGAAAAACATTCAGAGGTCCCTGAGCTGGCAAGAGCTGGAAATCCCTTACAGCTGAATGATGGCCTGGATCCTTGAACCCAACAGACCTGGCCAAGTGGCCAGCAATTTGGCTGGGCTGGAACACTGCGTCTTTAATCCTTAGAATGAGACCAAGCTGTGATCTCAAGCTCAAGGCTTTAAGTAGTGGTGTTAAGCAGGCAGAAAAATTTGTACAGGTCTATATTTTAGAAGCTGTGGGAAGAGCAACAAACAAGAAGCCAAGAGAAAATTAAACTCTCTAATACCAACTTCCTCTTCCTCTTACAGACATATGGGCTGTAAGAGCATAACATCACCTATGAGCATATGGGCTGTGAGGTACTCACTTTCTTGTGAGTAACTCACAGCCCATATGCCCATAGGTGACCTCATGATCTTACCTCATGGATTTCTAAACTAGATCAAACTGTGAGGTCTAGCTAGACTAAGTTTTTAAAAAAAGTTTCATGCCCCTTGGAGTGCTGTATCATCATTGTGGTCATACTGGCAAGTTCTCCCTTTAGCCTAGGCTCTCTAACATGACAAATGGTTTTTAAAAAAACACCATCAGCTTTTCTCAATGTATCAGTAATACAGAATTTATCAAGGCTTCTTCAGATCCCTAGTCTTCAGCCATGTGTATGGTGCTGAACTGGGGTTGCCACCTTTTTTTTTGTTTTGGCATCTGTAACACCTACCTGACAGGTAAGTACAAGAAGATCTTCTCCATTCTGGAGATATCCATAACTGATCAATTTGGCAGGGGAAAATGGGAGAGAGAAGTGTTTCAGATTGTCTTTCAATTGTTTACCAAAATTTTCCAACATCTTTAATATCCAGCATAGAAAGAATATGAGATTTAACCAATTTGAATGTGGAAGAAAGCAAAACTGACAGATGTCCCCATGCTTAAATGAAGTCTCATGAAATATTCAGTTTAGATGAATACAAATGTATCCTTTCACGCATTCAAAACACATGTGAAGGGGGATGCAGACAGGCCAGGGCCAGCAACATCCTCAGATGGCTGTATATTCATCCACCATGAGAGTCATCTCTGTGAGCATTATAAGATGTGTGCACGGAGCTCCTCCACACAAGCCCTTGTTAGGGCCCCTCTCTCCTGTCTGTAGAAACTGGACAAGTATATCTTAGTATGAGCTTAGGGCCCTGTCTCATGCTATCTGGACATGCAGTGCATAAGAGCTGGCACTTGGAGCCATGAAAGGTGAAATCAGGGCTAAGAGACACAAGTCTGCTTCTCTTCTCAGTGTGTGAAGAGGGTTTTCTTGGAAACTTTTTTTTGAGAAGCAAATCCACAGGTACAAAGTTCGAAATCATTGGTATGAAGTTCTCAGGGAGTAGCAAATTTCATTGTTTTATGTGTGTGTGTGTGTTTATGTTGCAATACACAGAAAGCATGATTGGGTGATAGGCAGTATGGGTATGCTGTCTATTAACTTTGTTGTTGTGTGTCTTCAAGTCATTTCTGATTTATGGTGACACTGAGGTGAACCTGTCTCAGGGTTTTCTTGGCAAGATCTGTGCAGAGGACGTTTGCCATTGCCTTTCTCTGGGGAAGAGAGAGTGTGAATTGATAGTTAATAGGTGGGTAGCCTCATTAACTACTCACCTAAAAAACTGGAGTCTTTCCATGATGTCATAAACTAGAATCTGTGGCAATCCAGCTCTTTTGTTAACAACTAAACAAGAAAATAGGACAAACCATTCAAAACTGCTCTTGGGCTTTTAATACCTGGTCTCCTGTGAACATGAGCACCTGTCAATTTCAAACCACACTAGTAGAATTACATTGAAATTCTATGCATGTCTGTGCAAAAGAAACTGACTCATTTAGGTTGATGAGACTTGTTCCTGTTCAGGTGGGTGTATATAGCACTATTATATCTTGAACTGCATACTGGATACACAAGCTTATAATAATTTGAGCAGCCGGCACTCATGAGACTGTTCATAGTCATATGTTTCATATTATCAGATAATTTCCAAACTGAAAATAATCTGGAACATGGTTCACTAAGATCAGCCCTCATGGATGTACTTTGCATTTGTTTACTTGCCAAAGCATGAACTGAACGAAGCATTTTTCCTTATGGTCACAACTCAAATCTTCACACATGCATACACACACATACACACACACACACACACACACAAAGATATAACATTTGCATGGAGCCAGCACATTCATATTCCCTCCCTACTAAGTGTGTGTTGAATTTATTGATACGCCTGGTTGATTTCAATTATTTTTAACATTAGTCATTTTCATATTTTAAGACAGTGCTCTACACACAATTTGCTAAATACTCATGGGAAGTAGCTAGAATTTCACTGAGGGGTTTAGAGTGAAAAGACAAAGACCACATGGCAATAACACTTAACCCTCTCAAGACCTTCACATCCATATGTTGTTGTGTGCCTTCAAGTTTTTTTCTGACTTATGGCAACCCTAAGGTGAACCTATCATGGGATTTTCTGGAACTGAGAGTGTATGACATGTTCCAAGTCCCTAGCTATAATAAGTAGATCCATCCTGTAATGGAAGTCAGTATTGTTTGCTCCCCTTTAGCAGATGGGGTGAACTCAGACTGATAGAAAATAGTTTATCCATAGGGACCTCATGGTTGAAGTGTGATTTTGGAATTAAGGATGGATGGGAAAAGCCTATCAGTCTTGCTCTCTCCTTTCATTTTTTAAATAAAGTACAAGCTCTTTCCCCCCCAGATATGAAGAAATTTATGAATGTTGTAAAGTCTTGAAAGCAAGCTAAAATAATTTTTTTTCACATCAGCCAAATTCAACAGGTACAGTTCTTCCCATCATGTTGTAGTGCTAAATAAGTATTAATGTGTGGCGTCTTCTTGAGAAAAGCATGGTTGAATCCCTAGGGAACTAAACACAGTAAGTAAGTAAGTGTAAAACACTCAAAACCTGTGCCTGGATCAATGACTCTGGCAGTTGTGGCTTCTTCCACAGTCATCTCCCCCTAACTTAAGTTCTGTTCTTCCTGAATATTAAGATATTTGTAAATTTGGGTACATTCTTATCAAAATGAGCTGGAAAAAGATATTCTCATCCCCTTGTAATCCAAACAGTGGACTTCCTGGTGCATAAATCCCTCATTTTTATCATGACGCTACTCCCACTACGAACACGTTCATTTTAATGATCTTTTCCCTCCCGTAGCAAAATCTTTATGGTTTATCAAGAGTTATCTTTTGTCTGGAAACAGTTGGGGAAAGAAAGACTGATTCATCTAATGATTGACCTAATTTATTGTCCCAGAGCTAAAGTCCAAGGATTTCTACAATGTGTCTCATTAGCAGACACAATGTCAATGGAGCAGAAAGCTAACATTCAGAGTCATTTAGAGTCAAGGTTCAAGAGGTTTACACTACGAATGCTGCTGCAGCCTTGGCAATGGGGCTGTTGGATTCTGCAGTAACCAGTGATGAGAAAAACATTGGTGTTTATGAGTGCAAAAATAGTTACCTGACAAAAAAGGAAACACCTGAAATTCAGTAGGAAAGGGTGGAATGGTTTGGATACAAGAGGTCTTGCAACAGCAACCAGGCAGGAGGAGGTAGTTATCTGAGTGTGAGTTTTGAAATTAGTGGGCTCTTAGGAGGCTTTTGCAGACAGAGGCATGGACTAAGCCAGAGGGTACAAGCTGCTGAGAAGGGAAAGACTTTGCCAGAGGAAGGATGAAGGAGAAAGTAAGAAGGACTCATTCACAAAGTCCTCCCAAAGGCTGAACTCGTTCCATCCAGAACCCCTTCCCACTCAGAGATGTTATCTCTTCAGAATAATTCAAAATAGTTAAAACAAATTTTTTTTTTTTGAAAACTCCATTGAACTCAGTATGCCTACTACTATGAAAACCTTTTGCCCCATAGGGGAGATAATTGTCCTGTCCAGTGATACTTGCAGATTTCCTAGCCTTTATGCTCCAGATTGTGTGGGTTGTCTAATGGTGTTAGCCACTGAATCCATCTATCCAAACTCTGATCTGGTCTCAGGCAAGACCCACTGCTGAACATATTGATTGTGTCCTGATTTGTGATCTTTCAAGGTCCTGGGCAATGTGTACTGCTGGAGTGGGATGGATGTTTTTCTGACTCATTGTCCTCCAAAGAGGGCCTAACCCAAGCTACACTCATGGGCCTAAATCCTCTTAGTTAATCCTAGTGCTGTAGACTCACTGAATAAATTGATGAATGGTCAGTCTGCATATGCTACATCCCATTCTTTCTGTGAGTTTATTCTAATAGGGACTAACAATATGATTGAGGCTGTGATATGTTTGCACCAATTGCTGCAAGACAACCTTTGGGAGAGAGTGTTGGGATGGCTATCCTGGTCTCATTGAGGAATGAGGGGAGGAAGGATTCTCATGACATGTGTGGAATTGTTGCCAAGAAAATGTGGTGGAAACAGAATTCTTGTCTGTATCTCATTTGATGGTCATGGAAGTTGAGCGCTGTGATATGTTCTTCCACCCCATGGAGGGGATAGTCACAGGCATTAGCAAAAGGAACTTCTATGAGGAGTATGTGGGTGCTATTTTTTTAACTGAACAACAGCTAATTTTGATCAGTGCTCTTCAGAAAATTAAATAAATAATCTCTAAGTAGAATGTTTATGAGATTGTTGCAAATCCCTAAACCCTCCTCTACTTTTTCTTCTACAGAAGCCCAATGGGAGAAATCTTTGGACAGAGCTCAAATGCTTTGGAAAATTACAAGGACTAAAAGAAGTATTGTACGCAGAGTTCAGCATGATGTTGAGAGAGCAGCCTGACAGGGAGGTCTAGATCTGATTTCACTTCAAGAAGTTACATTCATTAATCTTAGCTGAAACTGAAGGAAATGCAATCTGAAATAGGTGCAAAGTTCATTTGTATCTTTGGGAAAAAACAAATGTTCTGTATTTAAAAGCAGTCAATCACAGGCCATTTCCATACCATGCTTCTGAAATGGTGCAGAGTGACCTCTCACAGAGGTCTTCTACACCGTAGAGTGGACTGGCGTGGACTACTTTTTGTAGTTTCGCACCAGAATCCACTCAGGAGCGGCCGGAACCAGCCACGCTGCGTGTTTTTTAAAAACCTCTTTTTCAAGGTTTTTAAAAAGCACGGAGCGCGCAGCCCCGCGCCGCTCCATCGCCCGGCTCTGAAGCGGATTTGCAGGCGGAGGCGGGCTTCCAGCTGGCGAGCTTCCCCCATTGGTGGAGAGTCTCCATCAACCGGAAGCCGCCATTTGGGATGCTGGAGGACTGCGGAGCAGCGAGCTCGCGCTGCTCTGCGTCGCGATGGACTTACCCGGCTGCCGGTAAGCTCCGTTTTTGGGCGTTTTCGCCCATTTCCCCCCCACACATGTGGAAAGGGCCACAATGATTGGGATTTGAGGTGATGTAAACTAACCAATGTCTTGGGAATGGAAGCAGGCCTCATCCAATAAGGAAGTAGAGAATGAAATCACTTAAACTCTATTTCCCTTCTTAAAGTTGTTCTGCATATTGGACTCTGATGTGGCAGAGAAGTAAGACAGAGTTCTGGACTGTACGCCTTCATAGATCTTACAAAAAGTCTCTCCCATTTAGAGAAGCAGTTCATAAGGAGGATGACTAAGATGAACAGAAGATTTGTTTTCATGGGGAGAGCATTGAAAAATGTGATCCTCCTATTGGAAGACTGAAACAGTCCAGTCCAGAATGCTGAGGTCTGTGTCAAAGGCACGCCTGATTTCTAAAGGTTTCCATCATTTTAAATGGGTGTCAGTTCTTCCTCTTCATAACACTGATATTCCACGTTTAGCAACTTTTCTAGCTGAATAAAACTATAAATTTGTGAATAGAAACCTCACAGTGGCCATACAAGATAGTAGAGTGCACTATATGAGGTTTATATCAACACATCAACATGTGGATCTTGAGAGATCCCACATGTTAGTTGTGCTGCTATGGATTGTGAAAGATTGTTCTGGATCCGATTTGTGAGCCTGATCTGAGTTAATGGATAACAATAATAAGATTTTATGTTAACAGCCTTACCATCAGAATTATATGAGATGGTAAAGCTAGGACAAAATGTCCCAGACCCTAGTTTTAGTGCCAAAAATAACTAAACTCCCACCCTGTACTCTCAATGACCTTGCTGGAAACTGCATGCAAATCTAGTACTGAGCCATCTAACTTCACTATGTGTACAAGCAAATGCAGCTGTAACAGTTGCTTCCAACTGGTCACATTTTTGGCCAAGAAATTTTCATTTGATAAAGATGACACAATGGTTCCCTCTTGTTAGGTCAACCATGCTTGGTCTGGACTCTCTTCTCTCTGCAATGGGCTGCTATATTGTTCATATGTAAGTTACTGGATTCTTATTAACTGAATATAATTAAACGATTAGAAGAAACCATTTCCTTATGGATTACCACTTACATGGTTTAGTATTTTTATAATCTATGGTATTTGTTGTGATATTTTCCCCAAATTCCTATGAAATTACAGGGAAATTTTAAGTGTGAAATGGTTTTGAGCTGCCTTGAATCCCATGCCTAGAGAAAGGCAGGATGTAAGTAAAAAATAAAGTAATACAATAAAATATTTTGCAGTTCTCATGGTACAATCTTCTGTGAGTCCGCACAGAAAAAAGCTTCTCTGAGTACAATTGCAATGGGACTTATTCCCAGTAAGAACTCACATGTCTAAATCTAAGTAGACATGTAGAAGACTTTTGATGTAAATCCATTTCAGTCCAAGAGAGCTTATTCTTAGTCAGCCATTCATGTGATTGTAGGTTAAGGCTAGAATCCTATACCTATTCACCCAGGGAGGAAAAAGTCCTATTATGATATTAAAATAAGAGCAGACATGCACAGGGTTGCACTAGAAAGGTGGTGTATTTCTTTCAGTTAAGCAGAAAGTAAATGATTTTAGCTAAATTGATTCAGTTTGCTACCTTGCTCAGAGAATAAGGGATCAGTAAATTTCCTTTAGTCTTGGGTGCAGCGTAAAAAGGTCAATGAAAGACACATACATAATAGGTATTTTTTTAAGCAATAGTATGCAAAATATGGATACTACAGATTCCTTTGAAACCTCCACACCTGAATTTCTCCCAAGATTTTAGAAGCAGATTGTAGAAAAGGGCAACCAGAATGCTCAAGGGTCTGAAATAACTCCCATATAAAGAAAGATTAACATTTGGAACTTAACAAAGAAGAAGGAGGAGGAGGAGGAGGAGGAGGAGGAGGAGGAGAAGAAGAAGAAGAAGAAGAAGGTAAAGTGGCATAGCAGACAGGATAAAAGTGTATAGAGCCGTTTGTGGTATGTTCACAGCAGAGCGAAGCATTTCCTTTTCTCTTGTAAAACTAAAACCTAGGACTATCCATTGAAATTGAATAGCTGGATTATCAGATGGATAAAAGGATAAATTTCTTCACACAGTGCATAGTTAGATTGGAATTTGCCACCACAAGACATGGTGATGGCTGTTGAAAAGGCTTTGAAATAAGTCTGAAGAAATTCATGAAGAGACTATCAGAGGTTACTAGATGCAATAGCTATATATTCCCATCATTACCAGAGGCAGCATGTCTCCATGTATCAGTTGCTAGTATCCATAGGCGAGAAGGGTCTAGTGCACTAGTAGGCTTCCTGTATCTTGCTGGGAGGCAGCTGTGTGAGTGGAACACTGGATCAGATGAGTGCTTGGTCTGATCCAGCATGGTCCTTAGGTCCTTTCCCAGGGCCTATTCGCACTACGCAATTATAGCCTATTATTCCACTTAACTCCCATGGTCCTATCACATGCAATCCTGGATTTTGTGCTTTAGTCAAAGGTAGTAGAGGAACTCTGGCTGAGAATTCTGAAGTTCTTCCCTAAATTGTCAATTCCAGAGTTCCACAGGATACAGCCAAAATAGTTAAACTGGTATGATGTGCTCTAATTGTGTTTTGTGAATGAGCTCCTGGTGCTTCTGGTGGACAAAGGTTCTTTTGTGCGTCTTTTTGTTCCTTCAGTTAAACGTTACTGAAGTGGCTGTGAATTTCACATCTGTTATCTGTTTTCCCCATAGATTAACTAATATTATATGAACAGTTTAGCACAGGAAGATATATTTTCAAGAAAAGATTCCTTCAGGAAATTTTTAATGTGTGGTCAATTTTCACCTCGTCCACCAAATTGGCTTTTGTGAGCCATTTGGGAGAAAATCCCACACAGTTTATAAAGGAAAGGATACAGTTCTACTAAACCTGATAATTCACACTTTCAAAAAGCTCATTCTTCTTAAAACAAGTTTTTGAAACAATTACAAACATAGCATATAGGGAAAATAATGAGATACAGAAACTGTCTTACTTACAGCACACTGCTTCAGCATTTTAGCAGGAATATGTGCGTCTTCAGATATTGCTGGACGGCAGTCCTACAATCTCCCAACATTAGCTATGCTGGCTAGAGCTGATGGCAATAGCAATCCAACAATATTCTATGCTTGACTCAAGAGGGAAGTATTAATATGCTCAGAGGAACCCCAAGCTTGCAGAAACACTAAATCCTTCAATGGAAACCCTTAAGGGTGAGACTACAGCCATTTCTGCACTTCACTGTTATAGTGCTATTATTCTACTTTCAACATCCTGTGGGATTCTGGGGTTTGCAGTTTAGAGAAGAGCATTTAGCATTCTCAGCCAGAGAGCCCTTTGGCCTCAGTAAACTACAAACCCCAGAATTCCACGGGATATTGAAAGTGGAATAGGAGCACAATAACAGTGTAGTGTGGAAATGGCCTAGAAAACAGAGCAATTTCATGGGATTTCAGAATGCTGACTGACTGAATTCTAGGAAGGTAAAAATAGAAAAATTTGGAAGGGGGATGGAATGGAATACGTAGAAATCTAGAGCACTCTGTGCTGTAATATTTTGTGGCAGATCTTGCTTTTCTTGGTTTTCTTTACTAATTTCACTATAAAAGTGTTCCTTAGCATGGTTAGCATGGGAAAGGTAAATTTACATTTGCTTTTTCATTCCCATCTTAACATTACCTTTTAATATTAGAACTAGTTAAATCCATATATTGCTGACACAGCCACATTATAATGGTTGATGTGGCAATGTTAGTTATTAAAGAATTGTATAATCATCGTTAAGCAGAAAACTGGCCCTGTATTATTTAGTATTAGAGCAAAACACCTCAGGTTGAATGCTTGGATGGTTTTGGCATTGTATACGTATATTGGCCATTCTGTGGCTTTTCGTTATGGAAATATGTTTCTGTCAAAAGTAAGGCTTTTGACAAAGTCCTGCCCAACATTGTTGTAGTCAAACTGGTAGGCGAGACAATGTCATTGCTATGTTAATTTGTAGCAGTCTGATTGATGGAACCTAAAGAGTGTTCACCAATTATCCTGAAGAGAAGTGGCAAATGGAGTACTTCTGGGTTCTGCCCTGGGGCCAAGTTTGTTCAACATCTTTACAAATGGCATGGATGATGGAATAGAGGACATGCTTATCAAATCTGTATATGACATCAGGCTGGAAGGGATAGCTAGTATCTTAGAAGAAAGAAAGGATGGCCCTAGCAGATTGGAGAATTAGAAGCGAGTTTCAACGGGGATGAATTTAAATACTACATTTTGACAAGAAAAAAACAAAGTCCAAAAATATAGGCCATTTCCGCACGGGCTAATAGAAATGGTGCAGAGCGTCTTCCAGGGAGGACGTCTGCACCTGGGAGCGGACTGGGTCGGACCTGCTTAATGTAGATCTGCACCTCAGCCCGCTCCGGAATGACCCCAAGTGGTCATCAAGCGTGCTTTTGAAAGACCGCTTAAAACAGGTCTTTCAAAAGCACGGAGCGCTCCATTCCGTGCCTGCTCTCCAGTGCAGATTTACAGGCTCGCACCAGTGCGAGCCTGGGATCTGCCGGGGGCAGGCTTTAGGCTGGCGAGCTTCAGTGGTTGGTCGAGACCCTCGACCAACCGGAAGCCGCCATTTTCGTGCCCGGAGCAGTGCGGAGCGACAAGCACGCACTGCTCCAGAACAGCGCAGACCGGACCGGGGAGCCAAGAAGTCCGGTAAGTAGCAGCACGGGGCGATTCCCTCACCCCGTGCAGAAATGGCCATAGAATGAGTTACATGTGGCTTGACAGGAGTACATATGAAAAGGTCTTGGTAGCTCACAAGGTAAACATGAGTCAGCAGTGTGATGCAGCAGCAAAAATAGCCAAGGTAATTCTAGGCAGCTTCAACAGCACTGTAGCATACACATCAAGGGTAGTAACAGTACTACTATAGTCTGCTTTGCTCGGACCTCACCTAGCATAAGATACCACAGTTTAAGGATATCGGCAAGCTGAAATACATTCAGGGGAGAACAACCAAGATAGTAATATGTCTAGAAAGCAAACCCTACAGTTGTGGCAGTTTGGTATGCTTAGCCTAAATAAGAAAAGATTATTGTAGGATGTATCTGAAGTACTGTCACATTGAAGAAAGAGCAAATGTGTGTTCTGTGGCTCCAGAGGATAGGCTCTAAAGCAATGGGTTCCATTACAAGAAAGGAGATTCTGACTAAACATTAAGAAGAAATTCCTCATGATAAGAGCTGTTTGACAGTGGGATAGACTGCCTCAGAAGACTCGCCTTGGCTGGAGGTTTTTAAACAGAAAAAGAAATGGATGCTTCTAAAGTTACACTTTAATGGTGGTTTACTGTACTGGGTAGCATTGGACTGCCTGTCTCTTGGGATCCCTTCCAACTGTGTGATTCTATGATTTGTCATATATGGAGACAAACTTAAAAATAGAAATGGGCAAAGCTATCAGTTCTGCTTCCTTGCTCCTCTTCCTTTTAAATTTCAGAAAGTGAGTTTATCCCAGCAAAAGGTAACCATGTTATAGCTGCCAGTCATGCACCTGGTGAAGGTGAGGAGCCTCTGGGAAGAAAAATAAGTAGCAACCCTGGGTACCACAAACATGGCTGAAAACACGGAAATTTAAAAACAGAGCTAAGCACTCCGTGCCTTTTGCCTAGACAGGCCAAGCTGCCAGTTTCACTTTCTCTTGCAGTTTTTTTAAAACTCAATTTCCACACACACAACCAAATAATATTCTCATTGAGTCCTATTGAAAGATATACAATCACATAAACCATATAATGAAAGACATTAAAATTAGATAATATAATGGACATGTTTAAACAAGTGGTTATCTTGGAATATCAGTCCCTCAATATTGAATTTGTTGATGTAGATAAGGGTTCATCAGAAGATGCTTTGAATCAAAAGTGTTACCATAACCTCTGACATGAGCAAATGCTCCACTGGCCATGCTGTCTGGGGCATTCTTGGTGTTATAGCCCCCAAAAGTACTTTTTCCCAACCTCTGCCTCAGAATTATATAAACCGGACAGCAAGGCTGGAATTTATGGAATGCAGAAGTTGGCAGTAATTGAAGATTCTCAGAGAGGCAGAGTGATGAGAGTGATGGATCCAAGATTTATGAGGCGCTATGGCTGATATTCTCTGAGAATTGTCGGGCTAGTGATAGAGGTTGAGAAGACTCTCAGATAACAACCTTGGAAGAGTATCATCTTCCTTCTGCTTTTCCTATTGCAAAGACAGGTATACATACCAGGGAGCTGAACAAATACATGAGCAATACCACACACCCCTTAACAATCTGAGATTAAATCATTATAATTAAACATTTTGCAAAGATATTTTTGTCCATCATGACTCCTGTCCAACCCTGGTGCTGTTACTTGCCTAGACTAGTATGCATTGTGCAAGCTTTTATCAACATTTCTTATGGATTTAAATCTTTGAGAGTTATCACATTCCGACATGTCTGTAGACATATATTTCATTTGCTGAACAACTGAGGTAAATGCTTGTCTGATAATCATCATCCATCCATTCATAATTCAGTGGAGTCTTAAGAGTTAAAGAAAGATCTCATTTGTATTACCGGAACCTTAATGAAACTGCCATGGAAACTTAAAATAAGCACCAAATTCAGTCCTGTGTGGAAGAAGTGACAGCTGTCTGCCTATTCAAAAATGTAAAATTGTTTATTGGGGACATTCAAAACTATATTGTTCTTTTGACAGGAGATAACTTGCCACATTTCTCTAGCACCTCTCAATCTTTACACATATGCATGCTTGGCACATTGAAATCAATGCACACTATTATTAAAGTCCTTCACGGTCTTTGGTCCTCCATCTGTTTTGGCCTTCAATTTCAATTTGGCCTTCAGTTTGTATGACCCTTGCATAGAATTGACAGTGCAAAATGATTGCGGAAGATGTAGTCCAAAAACTCTGGAGGGCCAGTGGTTTCTGATCCTGCTATATTGAAAATATTTGATGTCATAATAAAAAAGGATCAAAATGATCAATTATCCTTATTTAAACCATTATGCCCATGTTAGTTCAAATAAGTGAGATGATTCTTTTCTATGTCCTTCTCTATGTGTTTCTATCTTCAACAGAGTAGGCCAAGGGCCTTTTCTCACTACACAGTTATAGCACAATGATTCCCCTTTAACAGCTATGGCAATATCCTATGGAATCCTGGGATTTGTAGTTTAGAAAGGGGCCTTTAGAATTCTCAGCCAGGAAGCTCCTCTGCTGCTGCTGACCAAGTTGATATTCTCAAGATTCCATAGGATGCAACCGTGGCAGTGGAATCACAGTATTATCACTGTGTATTGTCAAAGGCACCCTGGACTCTAAAATCCTACATAGGCTGAGTTTAGAGTTCACTGGTAGATAAAATATTTAGCACACAGAAGTTCTCAATTTCAGTGTCCAACACCGGATGTTGGATGAATCACTCTATTACCATATTGCGTGATTTTTTTTTTTACATGTCTTCAGACATACATGATTCCATGTTTTTCTTCATTTTTTTTTAAAAAAATCTAGATGAAAATTCACATTAACCACTTCCATTTAAATATTTTTCCCTAATATGATTCACATATGCAATTTTTCACATCTTTGCTTAATGAAGAAGTCTGTGAAAATTCAAAAGCTTGTATGAGGTATTTGCATGTTTCAGTAGGCCACATAAAATTATCAGCATGATGTATATTTTGAATTTAAATATTTCCACTTCTCCACGTACCCTGCTAAAAGTGTTTTCTGACAAATCCCTTTTTAAAAAAAATAGTGGTCAGTATTTATCAGCTACTTAGTTAAGTAGTGATCATGAATATGGAAGAGTTACAGATGCATAAATCTAGGCAACTGTTCCATATTCATGATTGCTACTTACTCACGATTGTGACACTATTGCCGCAAATGTAACTCCCCCTCCCAACCTCCTTTATTAAGCATCAGCTGCATGAGGAGAAGGAGGTCCATTGTGCTGGTGATCAGAACATTGGAGAATGATATTTTTGTCAGGTCTAGGGGACGGGATCAAGAGAAGAAACTTAATTAAGTAATCTTAACTAAGTAGCTGATAGAAAATGGTGGTCATTTTCTCTAAAGATATACCTTTTGAAATATATTTTTACACTTTTTGTAAAAAAATGAATATTGTATTAGCATATTCAAGATGTGTATTGAGAAATTACTAAATTGAGGTCTGCAGATCAATCCAATGAGTACATCAGATTTGTTTCTATCTGAGCCCCCAGACTGGATTCCTCAAACATCGCTCAATCTTTCAAGTATCAGGCAGCAGGTAATGAAAAATAGCACTGTCTCAAACCTGGAGAGATATCATGAAAATTGAAATGAAGTACACAAAGGGTATATAAGGTGAACAGACAAGCCCTAGGAAAGTTAAAGAGGTCCAGGCCAGCCTCTCTGTATTGACTGAGGAGGTCCAAAGAAGAGAATATGTAACTAAGCTTTGTTGAAAGGACCTCTACGGTATGATTTTGGAAATTCCAAGCATGCAGAGGACTGTAACTCCATTCTGCCAAACACAGTTACAATTTCTTGTCAGGAAACAAAAGGAGTTTGGTCTGGGGAGATGGGACTGGTGCACAAATCTCTCTACCCCAGCATTAGGCAGGGTGAGGCAGTCACCCAAAGCAGAATATACTGGGGGGGGGGGTAGGGGGTAGTGGTGAGTTGCTGAAGGACAGAACTGCATGCCACATGAACCTTGATATATGTCACCTAGTTTGCCACCCTATGGTGGAAGATGCTGTTCTCTTACCAAGGCTCAAGTAAAATTCAATTGTCAATCTAGTTGGCCTTCATACATGAAGTGGGAGTGAGTGCCATATTGTTCTTTACCTCAGGCAGCATGGTGTCCCTCCACTCTTCCATTCTAGTAACTTTCTCATGGGGCTACAGTGTACATTAGAATTCATAGTTCAGTTTAAAGAACCTTGGTCATATATTTAAGACAGAGTGTCTTTACAGCAGGGATGGGAATCATGTATCCCAGCAGCCCCAGCCTATATAGGTAATGGTGAGGAATGCTGGGAGTTGCATTCCAATATTGAGAGGGCTACATGATTCCTACCCTGTCTTTAGAGAATGCCTGGTATGTCACAACTTTTTCAAATATTTACATCTCAGAAATATACATTTTAGACAAGCAAATTCAATAACTGGAAAGCACAAGAGAGCTGAAGACAATGTGCCAGGAGATGGTTAGAGATGAAAGACCAGTAAATAGTTGAGGTTAGCTTTTTAAAACACAAAAAGGGTTTTCATAACATTGGACGCATTACACCAACAGTTAGTGATGTGGTTTCTTTTGAGAAACCACCAGTATCCCCTGTGTGACCCTTATGATGGTGGTGGGAATTCCCACCCATACTTTAAACCATCAGGAAGTAGGGTTGCCAGAGTGAAAACTGGAGAGGGCTCCTGCACCTTTGTGTAGTTGTATAGAAGATGGCCTTTCAGCAGGTGGTCTTTGGTACCTGGTTGTGTATAGAAACAAAGCATACTACAAACAGCCTCATGACAATACACAGTTGCTGGTTGGATAGGTGCTCCAGCCTGTGTCCACACTGGAATATTTATCTATTCAACAATTGTGCTTGGCTGTGGCACACACATACTCTTGTCATCCCTGCAACTACAAAATATGGATTGAGATTTTCCTTTCCCACTTTAGTCTCCAAGGCACTGATGGTATCCACCTTGCCAAGTACCTTCTCAGCTCTCACAGAAATGATTTTCTTTCATTTTAGCAACAGACCTTGCTTCTGAAGTAGAATCTTTCTTGATATAGTGACGAAACAACAACAATGACAAAAACAACAACAGCATTTGAATTGAGGAAAAGATGGAGTTGTACTTGCTGGATTGATAGACCAGTTAATTCCAATGTGTGTTTTAGGTCTTCAGTTGATCTATTGTCTTAATGTAGGTAATAAATCTCTCCTTGGCAGGAGATGGGGTTGGGGCTTCCTGAAATGTATATTTACCAAGCAGGGGCTTGTTAAAAGAAATACTTGTGAGGTCTTTTTTTTTTAAGGTGGTGTTTTTTACTCTGTTAATCTACATGAGAAGTAGCTGAACTATTACAAAGCTTCTTTATGGGGGGAAAAAAAGTTGGAAAACTCGCTTCCGATCTACCCTGAGTGCTCCCACAAGTCCAGATGAAAGACGGAGAACCATCTCTTTTCCCCCTTTCTGAACAGGTGTCACTTATAGTCAAATGTCCTTAGGGCTGAACCAAGGAAACCTTTTTTTTTCCCCAGTGCCAGAGCTTAGTCTGGAAGGTCACAAGAAAAGATAAGGAATATTTTTGTTCACTGCTAACAAAGTTAATTCCTGATCTTGTTAGGTGTGGGCCAAAATTCCTCAAGAGAGAACTCAGCGTTGAGAATTCAGTGTGCATGTGTGTGTGTGTGCGCACCAGAATCTGGGGGGGGGGGCTTTATTGGACTACAGCTCCCAAGCTCTGCCCTACCTATCATTATCATCACTTGCAAGTAATGTAGTAGAGACAAGACCTGTTAGAGTAAGGCACTGGGATGTTTTGATTAGTGGGAATGATGCCATCATCTGTCACTCTGTAAAGCCCCCCTGTTCTGTCTGAACTTAGCCTCTCAATAGCACAGGTAAAAGAATAGATTTTTCTCAACTGCAAAATATCTCAACATGATGAGAATCTACGCTTCAAAATTTACTGGTACTCCTGCAGGTTTCACAGTAGTGGTCAGACCCACCAGCTAGCAGACAGATTTACTCATCTCTAGTCTCATTGTCCTATAGGGACAACATAATGGTATTGTATCAGATGGAATATAAAAAATTAAACTGTTGAGAGCTGTCTGGGAAAATTCCTAATAGAGTAAGATCCCTGCTACCAGGAGGTCTGCCACCAATGGAATATTAGTTGATTTTTACCCTATCTCCCCTAAATAACTGAAACGACCCTAGCTTGCCTATTGGTGAAGTCAGGTTGATTCAATATTTTTGTCCTGGATTGCTGTTCTGAATGGCTCACTCACTGTGTTTTGGGACTCTACAAAGAAATGGCTACACATTTCATGATCATTTGACCAACTGTTTGTAAATGTTTGAATATATATAAATATCATGCATTTACCTGCCAATAATTCATGCCATTGACACAGTGGGCTGTCGTCCCCAAAAGCACATGCCATAATAAAGCCATTGATTTTCAAGATGCCACAGGACTCTGCTGATTTTGCCCCATGAAGAACTGCCAGTTATGTCAGCTTTCTTCTGCTGAGAAATCAAGGAAACAATAAAAAATTAAATAAATATCATGAATAAAAAGACAGTGTGTCATATTCAGTATCTTTAGTATGTGTACAGTTTTTCAGATTCTTAATAGGGTGATTTCCCCCCTCCCTAGAGTCATGTTTTCTTACTTTCCCTCCTCTAACTGATTCCTCCAGTGACACGAATCAAGAAAAATAAAAGGATAGCCAATAAATGAACATAGGTCCAAATTTTATTTTTCAGCCTCCTTGACACCAAAGCTTAATGGGTTCTACTATATTGTTTCACTACATGTAGCCAAATATAAACTGAAAGGAATCATTTTCCAAACTGAGTGGAAGGTTTTTGAATCAGTTACTGCCATTGACTGGCTAAAATGGTGTTTAAAGCTCACATTGTGTTTTAAAGACTTATGGATGCCAGCTTGTTTTTCATCCTTTTCTTAACCCTCATAATTTAAACTGCTTTTTTCCCTTTGCAGAAAGGAAAACATCCAACTTTAGCAAATTAAAACAAGTACAATATTATATACTTCCCAGACATTTTATCCTTCTTCAGTTGGAAAATGAGTTACCCTATCAGAATGAGATCAACAGCTGTAAGAATTTCCATCCTCCCAAAAGAAGAAGAAGAAAAAATCTCAGCCTAATTAGTGAACTCAAACTTGACTAAAAAAACCCAAAGCCCTCTTTTCCAAAGTGGAGACTTTCCAGAAGAAATGGTTTCAATTAACATGATATACCCCTGAGCAATGTTATCTGGAAAAATGTAACAGATGGAGAAGCAGAGGAGAGGTACATAATGGAGTGGGAAAGACAATCATACGTAGGTTAAACAGAAAGGGAATGTTGTATGTAGCTTTTGTCATATAACGAAACATGACCCTGATGGAGTCACTTCGTAATGGCTATTTGAATGGATTAGAAGAAAACCAAACAGTGGACATGATGAACTGCTGTCCAGTTTACTTAGCATCCCTCACTCTCTCTCCCTCCCCCCCCCTCTCTTTTTCTCTCTCTGAGAAACAGGTTACGGAATTTTCCTTGCCTTGATAAGCTTTTACTGTTGTCTCATTGCCATCCCAAGACACTTTTTTGCCTGAGGCAGCATAGAAAAGATCATTCGCTTATCCAGCCACACATAACACACAACTATCCAAATCAGGTACATAGCACCTAAAAGCTACACAAGGTATTTTGCAAATCCCACAGACACTTCTCCCTTTTCCCTGGCACTGAAGATATGCAAGAAGAATTAAGTAGATAATTAACGACACTGCAGATCTTCTCCCTAAAGTGGTTGGCTCACTTTGCCTAATGGCAGGCCTGGTCTTGAGTTCTCTTGGTAGTGTTGGGTCCGGGTCATATCCTTGCTCTGCTTCTTAGTTCCTCATTATATCCTCCACTGACAGAAATGCAAAGGGGCACTTTTATTCTTGTGTTTTTTAAAAAGAAAACTTGGATGGGGAACTTTGTGTGTCTAGTACTGGATTCCCAGGTGATTTGGGTAATATCTACAGCAAACAACAACAGAGTTCAAAGAAACAGTAATCAGATGGGCTACAGTTCAGTGGTAGAGCATGTATGTTTAATACAAAAATTCCCAGGTTCAATTCCTAGGCTGTTGCAGATAACAACTAGGAAAAATCTTTGCCTAAAAGGAGGGGCAGCTGATGGCAAAGAAAACAATATAGATGTGGACCATTACTCTGACTCAGAAACATAGCCCTAGGGAAGGTTAGAACGCTGGCATAGTTATCAACCCATAGAATTCCTTCCATATTTCCCATGATGTTCCACTAACTAGGCCAAGCAACCAGTTAAAGAAATATTATGAGGCGTGCCATGCAATCCCATATAATTTGAAGTTTGACCAGTTTTTTTTTTAAATAAATTTTTTAAAATAAAGGTGCAGATGATTCCTAGGTAACTGCAGCCAACTGATTGATTAACTGATTGCAATTGCATGTGATCAATATATAGGTCTAAAAAGGGTGGGTAAAAAATGAGTTAAATATAACCCATTTCTGAGTACTGTTTTTAGTTTTAAAACCAGAGTTCTGAAAATTGTTCCAGGACTTCTTGCATGCTAATTGGATTCCAAAAAATCACACATGCTTTCCATCCCATTTCTGAAGGAATTTGCAAAATTTGGTAAAATCTTCAAAAATAAACTGAATGAAATGCTTCCCCATTTGCATGAGTCAGTTGGTTCAGCTATTCTCAGCATGTCTGCCATATAGTTGGCAATACTGAGGAGTCTCTCAGAAAAAAGGTGGCACTCCTACTTCAACACTAATATGAATATACCCTCCAACACTTCACATATGAAAACTGAGACACATGTGGCTTCACAACACTAGAGTACAGTCAAAATAGCAAAAGTTATTAATGAAGAGGAACACCCCAATTAAGAGAGGTTGTAGCACTTTGCTTTTTCCTGAATCTACTGGGAAGGACATGATTCTGTCCTTTCTCTCCCCTTCCTCCTCTACTGAATTAATTGAATGCAACTTACTTTTGCACCCTGGACTGACTTTGCAGCAACTAAAGTAAGTTGAGGACAAAGGGGGAAAGATGAAGGAGGAGAGAGACACCAGGACATCTGAAAGCAGATGAAAAGGTGGGATGACTAAAAAATTAATAGGGACCGTCTCTGGCAAATTGGAACAGTTAGAGAGTATATATGACTGAATATATGGGGATCCAAACCAAAGTCCCAGCCATTCGGCTCTCTGAGGCACAGGCCTTGATGGATAAATCTGTCAGTATTGGTTTCTCATGTATTCAGGTTTTTTTTTACAGCCCTCAAGTTCATTCCATCCTGAATATGATGAAATTTGCAAACGTTAGTCAATTATTATAAAAGAAACTAAAATAAAATTCTGCCCCATCCCTATTATGAACCTGGCCCTTGGATGGCTCAGCATGTTATCATCCTTCTAGCAAAACGCCCATCATTATGACAGCATGGGTGTGTATACAGGGTCTGGGGTCAGATGCTCAGGAAGATACATTTGTACAACCATTACAATATCTCCGTCAATGCAGTCAGGGCTACTCAGTGTTTGGAGCAGAGTGGGACATTTCGTAGCCCTGTCATCCCATCATTACCCCTTTTCTTGGAAGAATGACAATATCTGCATCAGAGATAGTAAATGCTTCACCAGTCCTACTTTTTTTTCTGGGAATATTTCTACAGAGCTATGGGTTTAAAGTGTTGCTAGACAGAGGACCATATAATCTGTGGAAAACAAATCACCACAGTTTTGAACTTGCATAAAAATAATGCAGTGCGATCCAGTGGGAGAGTATCTTTTCTCTGACCAGCAACGGAACTGTTCATCTTCACCTTTGTATCCTGATAATAAATGGAAAATCAAACTCTTGGATCCTCCATCAGGAAATGACTGTACTTGTCTCCATTTCTTCAATTTATAGGAGTCGATGTAGTAGTGTATAAGCAATTGCCTTAGTTCATTGGCCTATCTGGGCAGTGGTTCTTCAAGGTCTGAAGTCAAGACTTTCCCCCACATTCCTCTGTATGTGATTCTTTTACAAGATGCCAAGTGCAGAATCTGGTATTCTGTATATGCAGTACCATTGTTGAGCAATAACACCTCCATACTATGGCCAGAATACTGTCAGTCCATTACAACAAGGTAACTGCACCGGCATAATCACTGGCACCCAGAATATAAAGGCCAGGGTACAATGCTCATGAAGGAAGTAAAGCATTTGAAAAATAGGTTGTTCAGGATGGAAAATTTTGTCTGCCTCCTCTTACCACCATTGCAAGCCACTGAGGAAAATGCATCTGCTAGCATAGTGCACCAACAGGTTTCTGGCCCATGTGTGTATTTGCAGACCTACAAAAATAGCTGACCAATTTCTCTCCGTAAAATAAAATTTTCTGCCTGGCATAGTGTAGCATAAGCTATCTGTAAGGCAAGGAAAATGTATTTAGCTCCACTGCGACTTTTAAAATTATTCTGGTAAACAAAAAAAGTATTTTCCCAAGAGTTCCTACAGCTTGTAGAGGACAATGGTTGAATGTAGCCCTAAGACACTAAATTTTCACAGATATTCTGAGCAGAACTCAATGGTGGCAAGGCAGGAGTCTGCTCTACGAACAAGTTCAAAATCAGGGCCCAATTTATAACACACACACACAAAATATAAAATAACATAAAAATTAGCCTCAGGCCTGGAAAAGTATTTAAATGCTTGATGTTCTGAGAAGATGATTAATTTTGGTGGAGCTTCATACAACTGCTGAGAAACATTCCAAGCAATCTTACTTCTATACACTCTAATGATAGCCAGAACATGACTGAATCCAGTTCTACATTAAAAGCATCCAGAAATGTTTTACCGATTCTTGCTAGGAATGGAGAAGAAAATAACTGGGTTTGCATTTTCACATAAAACATTTATTTTGCCGGTATCAAAAATTACAATAAGATAAACTACATCTTACCTTGCAAAATCCATACATTTCTGAGGCTTGGGATATACTTTGGTGGAGAAAAATGCACACAGAACTAAGCATCCATTTGTAAAATATGCATTACTAAAAATGTACTTCTTGGAAGAACGTGGACAAACACATTTTTGTGTCTAGGGAAAAGACATACAAAAATGTGTACATGAGAAAAATGAGTACAAAAAAGATTACAATTTGAAAAACCCCGCTTAATAATGTGCACAAACTTTCATACAAGAAGAAGCCTTGGAACCTGATATGAGTGGGACAAGAATGCCAATGGGATTCCAAGAAACACAATAAAAATGAGACTGACACATTTTTACATTTATCTGTCTTACTTATTTTAGGATTGTAAGACGGATATCCATACACACACATCTCACTACATGGCCCAGTGCCTCACTTCAGGAAGATTAGAAAAAACAATAAAATCAATAAAAGAACCTGCTAAAAACTCTTAACCATTTGGCAGACAAAACCCCCCTCATCATTAACACTGTAAACTTATACTTGTCCACTGAGGTGCAAGGCCTACTGAGTTTTGTGGGATTTATTCTCAGGTGAGCGTGTATAAGATTCTACTGCAGTCTGATTCTATGATTAAAATCTATTTTAAACCCATTTGAATTGAGGTTTGTCCTAGAAATTCACAAAGAGATAAGCACTTTGCATGCCATTCTTTTGGAAGGTGAAATGACCAATATTGTATAATCTAATTCCATCAGATTGAGGAGATGATCTTCCTTTAAAAATGGCAACAAAGTTCAAAGGAGTTTCAATATAAATTGTCAAAAAGTGACTGCCTTGCTTTAGAAGAGAATGGTTGGGGAAAAACTATTTCACTATGGTGCTGTGCAATTCAGTCCCCAGAGAACCAGCATGGTTTGAGCACTAGACCACGGCCATTTCCACAGTAGGCTGTTGTAGCGCAATTATTCCACTTTCAACATCCCCTCCCTAAACTACAAACCCCAGGATTCCATAGGATGTTGAAAGTGGAGTAATCACGCTGTAAGTGTGTAATGTGGAAATAGCCCTAGTCCAACATTTAAAACACTACTTCATGCTGGCTCTGGTTACAATAGAATTATGACTGACTGATTGTCATGCGAACTAGAGCTGGGTCAAAATTCTGTAGCAGTCCATGTTTAATCAGCATTTACCAAGATGCATCACTGTCTGTCTGTCTGTCTGTCTGTCTGTCTGTCTGTCTGTCTGGTCTGTGTGGAAAGAAAGTGAGAATTATTTTAAAAAGAAACTGAATGTTAGAAAAACAAACTTGACCATCCAGGCCCAGGGAATTGGCTTGAGTTGCTCTTAAAGGTGCACTTCAATCCACACGTAGATAACAATGTTAAATACTACTTTAAACCATGTAAAAGGCTATGTTAATCATTCTAATTTTTTTTCTACATTGGTATCTATACCTATGAGTTAGCATGTGCAAATTTTATTCAAATTGATGGCTTCCCTTCTGCTCTTGTTTGACAATCCATAAGCAGAAAGT
The DNA here is from genome assembly GCA_030412105.1 of Cyclura pinguis. Lineage (NCBI taxonomy): Eukaryota > Metazoa > Chordata > Lepidosauria > Squamata > Iguanidae > Cyclura > Cyclura pinguis. Next base: position 211,252,819 of record CM059599.1, read on the forward strand.
TCAGAGGCTACAGGGTAGCCACTATGAATCCCCGTAAGTTGCCAGAATGGTATTCACTTTGACAGGACTTTTTAGTTTGCCTCCCCCCCCTTTTTTTTTTTGCTTTTATAAAGGCTTGGACCCAGAGTTTTTGTATCATTAGAAGGAACATCCTTAAGTGGATAAAGTGGCTGCTGGTGGAAAGAGGGAGTAAGAGGTGTGGGTTCTTTGTTTGTTTTGTTTTTTTGCAATTTCTTTCCACTGGCACACTTCATTTCCATCCCTTCCCCGTTATGAGGCCTCCCAATCTTTCAAAGCAGATTTTCAAGGACTTTGGGTGCAGACTCCCCCAGGGGTGGGGGAGTCTGCAAGAATAGCTTCTTCGTTTCTCTTGGGAAGGGGAACCTTCACAGGATCGAAATCCACAGTGGAAGGAGCTCTCTCGTCTATGGGAAGCTTCTGCTGGATCCAATCTATTTTTAAAATGATATTTATTTATCTATTTCAATATTCGTGTCCTCCCCTCCCACTGACAGTGCACAATTAAAGCAACCTGACTAATTTGAACAGTGTAAAAATAAAATGATTTCTAAACTCTGAACAACTTCATGCTTGATAAGGAAGACGTGTTGCTCTTTGCTTGATTGCCATGTTCTTTACAATGTCTTGATCTTGATTAATATGCTGAGTCCACAAGCTTCTTACTATAGCAATGTAGGTGACAACAAACAGATGAAAAGGCAAACAGTGTCTGTGCTAATAAGTACCCAGTTTCTTTTTCCAGACTTAGAGGACCAGCAATGGTTGAGTTCTGAATATGCTTTTGGTTTGCCTTCCTTTCTCTTACATTTCTCCAGGGGTGTGTCTTCTGTTTTCTCTCAGCCTGTCATCCCACCATGTTAATTCAGGTCAAGCAGCTGCACTGCAACAAGCTTGTCTCTCCCGCTGTGAAAAGCTTAGTGTTTGGCAGACTCTCTCCTAACATATCCACGTCCCATCATATTCATGACCCACTCCCCTTGTATGTCAGAGCTTTATATCCAGCGTTGCTGTGAGTGCTCCAAAGTATGCTTGCAACAAATGCAATCTCCTTTTTTGAACTGTAACATACACAACTGCTACAGCCAATATTACCAGGGGCTGGGGGATTCTGGGAGTTACAACACAAAGAAAGAATTTTTCTAAGCTTTGGCCTGGACAGACAAAAGCTTGTCAGTGTGTCTACATGAATGCCAGAATTTTGTGGAGCTCAAACAATGTGGCTTCTTGTGTTTGTGTGATATATACAGAATTGGAAACATGCATATGAATTCACAACCCAACATTAGAATTCTGAGAGTGAAGAAGATTAAAAAAGGGCAATTCGGTCCAACTCCCTCTGTTCACAAACATCCTGTTTATTAGGATTATAGGTTCAAACTCTTCAAATCCAATTCTGCTCCAAAATAATTCTGGGGTGCTTCACAGCTTAAAATGAAATAGAAGGCAAACATGTAAATGAGGCAAAATGTTCAGAGCTGAAATAGTCATCAAGGCCAGCTCTATCATTAGGAAGAGTGGGGAAGCTGCCTCAGGCAGCTGATTTCGGAAGCCATGAAGGGGCAGAATGTTTTAGCTATATTTGTGTTTCTATGTTTTACTCCCAGGAAAAAAAACAGTGGAGGGATATACTTCCCTGGGTCCTAAAATAACTTGGCCAACTATGGGCACAATGGCCTAAATCCAATTGTTACTTGCAAATGAAATAACAGGAACTTGAATTGTGTTGATTTAATGGGTCTACTCTAGTTGGGACTAACAACTGGATTTAGACTCATGCATCTTTGCCCAGGGTGGGCAACACCATTTCTTGTTTTGCCTCTGGCAACAAAATGCCTTTGGCTAGACACATTTTGAAAGCTGTTGTTTGCCTTGACTATGCCTAACTTTGTAATAATTTCCAACCAGCTCTGGAGCCATTTCCTTATAAGGAAGTTGCCAGTAACTGGTGAGGGAAAATGACTGAAAGTAAGCCCTCGTGAGAGTTCTGTTGATGGAATAATGCCTGATGTTGCCTGCAGTGCTTCACTTTGAAAATAACATGTGTGACAGCAAACTTTTTTTTTTAAGTCTTCAGCTTGAAAGTTGGAACCTGGAGACACACACAAACACACACCCAAAGTATTACCTATTTTTCTCAAACTGGTCAGGGTTCAGGATGGAGGGGCTAGCATCCATACAAATGTTACCCAGAGCTATTCGTTGCAGTATATTAATTATACTGACAGCATGAAATACAAATGAAGATTGAGATCCCTCATGGAGAAATGGAGCAAAAAGGTCTGCCCAGGCAGAAGTCTGTTCCATTTCTCCTCTCATCTCTGGCAGGACTCACCAGGTCCCTCCAATGGCTATCCAGTAGTGGTGGAGACTTGGGGCAGTGGAAAATCATCCACCTATGTATCTATAGGCAGATTCACAAAGACAGAGTCATCACTTAGGACCTCCCAGGCATCTTCTAGTGCTCCTGGAGGATGACATTGCTGTTGTGCATCTGACCATAGTGACATCCCTGGAAGCTTCTCCACTGCCTCTCCAACCAGCCGCTAAATGGCTGTATCAAGGGGGCCCCTGGAACCAGGGTGTTTGGAGGGGTTTAGTGAATTCTTATTTCTGCAATGACCAAAAAAGACATACATGTTTGATGCCAGCATGTGTCACTAGCAGGAAATCAGCCAAAGTTTCAGTTATGAAAACTTAGATAGCAAGAACAATGTGAAAAAAACCATGGACCCAAAAAGCAGTAAAACAAAGCAAGTTCCCAAATGAAGCAACAAATCTGAACTCTAATTCTTTGGGGTACAACTGTCTTATACAGCAACATATGCAATGCAGATCCCAGTATACTAAAAAGGACAAGCAGACCAGTTACAGAAAAGTGCACACAGATGAAGAAATAGATCTGGGTAATTCAAAAAAGAAACATGGAACTATGCAGCTCTGATAGCCCTGTTCTGAAATGTATGATACACCAATTCAATGATTAAGTAATTTTGTCCATGTCAGCTTGTGGTAGGAATGGGAAGAATTTCTTTCAGTTTGCATTTTGATATGAACTTACCATTTTGAGAAGAATGTTGCACTTCCCCAGTTCATACATGAACCAGTGTAGCTATACTGTGGTATTTGAACTTCCCAGAATGCTGCAGTGCAGATCTATGAACAAAAAGGTGTAAACTGAATGTATGCATTTGGGAAACATGAGCACAAAAGTTCATGTATTACTAGAGGGAAAATGCAACAAACATTAATACGATGGGAAATGTGCTTGCAAAACTGTATTTATCAGTGAAGCTTATGTACAAAAAAGTGTGCCTATCTACAAAAATTTGCACAAGGCAATACATCAGTGTCATGAGGACTTTCTTTTTAAGTTTCAGACTGAGTTTTGCAAAGCAGGATGGAATTAACTTAAGATAGGAAACCGAGAAATTGAAATGGATATACTCATCCATCATTAGCCTCAGACTTCCCACCAAAACAGACATATTCACCAACCCATAGCCTTTGGCTACTCACCAAAATAACAAGATGCATCCATCCACATAGCCTTGGGTTTCTCAAATACCTATTAATTGTTCATTGAAAGAACATTGAGATGGTTACACAAACATTTTGTGAATCAAAGTAACTCCACACTTTGGACACTTTTGGAACAAACAGAACTTTTTAGCAATGGAACATCTGCACAGTGACATCATCGCAAGCCCAATTTAGAGTTTTCTCACTTGTTAATACTAACCCTTCAGAACTCCATATCCAGTGCTTTCTAGTACAGGATAGATGATGCTTCCCCAGAGGATAAATTTGCTTCTGCTTTTTTGCAGCCTTGTAACCCTTGGTGCTAAAATGGGTAGCCCAAGCCATGTTCAGCACTTACAGTAACATAAACTGGATCATGATATGAGGGATTTTGTTGAAAGAAGACCAAGACAGGACCAAATCAAAACAGAAATTAAATCAAGAAGGGCAGAATTAAAATTTATTGTGGGTGTCTGGACCATATGCCCTTTGGTCAAAAACCTGTATTTGTGCTGGCATATCAGAAATCTATGTCAGTGTACTCCTCCCAGGGTTCTATTGCTTCTGGCTGCACAATACCAGTTTGGACACACAAGGGTGCAACACCACAGTCAGTGGAGGCAGGAGGCTTTTCAGAACCATCCAGCTTTAGTTTTGCAACCAAAAGAAAAGAAACCCCATGTTCTCCCCATACATCCAATATAGGAGAGTAGGGATACAGGAAAACAACTTCTCTTCTTTTTTGTTCTGCTGAAATACCAAAGCTGGATGGTGCCCAAGATCCTCCTGCTCTCACCAACCACTAACTGATTGTGGTGGTTTGGCCCAGCACCTGCAAACTGATGTTGCACTGGGGTGTGTGTTCTGTATTGAACATCTCCTTCAGTAATGACTTAAGGACAAATGCTGCTATAACAAGAAAATTGTGTCAATGTTTAACACCAACATGATTCCAGCACATTGGCTTCTCAGCACATTTGATTTTGTGAACAACCCAAAGTAGATTTGGATATTCTGTGCCTAGGGAGTCATAATTTTCCTTCTCCAATTTTTTTTCTTCTAGATAAGAAAAGAGAGCTTCCAAAAATTAATGTTTTTGGAAGGCAGGCTCTTTGCTGGCTTGCTGGCAGTGTGAAATAAAGCACTTATATATGACTTGGATTCACTGCGCATGACCTTCTGTCCTTTGGCTTGTCTTCACTTACTTGGAAGCACCTTAGCTAAAACATCTGTGGCCATGAAAGTTGTTTTATAATTTGAACATGAAGCATTTAATTTTTAGAGATGGAGCTGGATTAGCTGTGTCCTACATTCTTTTTTAGATTTTTTTTTTTTTAAAAAATAACAGAATGTTGTTGGACTAATTGCTCTCAATTCATCTTTGGCTTCTGGTGATCCTATGAATAGTGACATGATATTACTAGGGAGATGTTCCATTGCTATGACTTATGGTGGAAAGTGAGAGCTCTGATGAGAGACCTCCAAGTCACACTGTTATTAACAGTCCTACTAAGGTCTTGCCATCTCAGTGCCTGTGGCTCCCTTGACTGAGTCAATCAATCTGTAGTGTACTCCTCTTTGTGATAACTGAAGCCCCAGTCAGAGCTGCTGGTGACAAGCAGCTTTCTTCTAGTACCTTCTACTTTACCAAGCATTATTGTCTTTTCCAATGACCTGCACTGTCTTATGATATGTTCAAAGCATGACAGCCTCAGTTTAGTCATATTTGCTTCTAGTGAGAGTTCCAGCTTGACATACTCCAGTGATGTAGACTTGAGTTGACTGACTCGGACTCAAGTCAGACTTAAGTCACTTCAGTGACTCGTCTCAGACTCATCTTAGCAAGGAGTGATGCACTCACTCAACTTGACTTCAGACTTGTATATATTTAGTGACTGACTTGCTGCTCTTGGTTCAGTGACATAACACATTCATCCAGAAACCTTACAACTTTGAACAAAGCTTCCATCTGTTTTTGCCTACTGGTCGCATGACAATCTGTCTCAAGCCCAAAGTGTGGGTGCATTTCTCAGAGGGGAACAGCAAACGGATTAGGCAATGGGCTTGAGGCAGGCTTGAGGTCTGCTCAGCAGCCTGACCCTGCTGCATGTTGGAGGAGCCTTCTAAAATGTTTCCTAAGAGCAGAAGACAAGACTCACCCCCAAAGTGCAGGGTGTATTTCTCAGAAGGGAACAGCAAATATGTAAGGCAACAGGCTTGAAGAGGAAGGATTCTTCCTTCTCCAGCTTTTGAAACTTCAGTAATGGGGAATAAGATGGATCCTATCCTCATGCAGGCTCTTTTACACCCATTGGCACAAAAGCCTCCAGCTTCAGGAAGAGGGAGTAAGAAGGATCTTATTCCCCACTTCCAAAGCTGCGGATGGCAAAATTGTAAATGTGGAGGGCTGACTCTGCTTAAATTGTTAAAACTGACTGTATTCAACTCTGTCCAGAAATTCTGGAATACAGGTTGGAGTATAAAGTTGGATTTCAGACATGAGACTTGACTTGAGACTTGACTTGAAAGTATCTTCAGGGACTTGAGACTTGACTTGAGACTTGAAGTAAAAGACTTCAACATATCACTGATATGCTCTAAGACTCAGTAATTTGTCTTTTTTGGAAGTCCATGGTATGCATAGCAATTTTTTCCAGCACTACACTTCAAATTACTTTTCTTAGCTTCAGCTTTCTCCACTGTCCAGGTTTCACAACCATACATAGAATGTGGAAATACTATGGTATGGATGATGCTGATTTTGGTATTCACTGGTACATCTTTATGCTTGGGAATATCCACGTCTTTCATTGATGCCTTCCCAAGTATAGGTTTTCTCTGTTTGTTTGACTACCTTTTTTTCATTTCTGAATAATAAGAGCTGGGGGAAAAAAGCCTACCCCATTCTTTTGCAGAATAAGAGTCCAAAAAGACAGTCCACTCCCTTATGATCCTTGGAGGAAAAGGTGGAAGTAAATGCAATAAGTAACTTCATATTGAATGCTTATTTTTTTTCTTGCAACTCAGTCTTTACTTGTAATTTTGGTATGTGCACATTAAAGCTGTGCATTTACTTCAGAAGAAGCTCAAATCCAAACACTTTTGGATCTGAAGCACTTCTTCCAAGCAAGCGGGCTCCCAAGGCTTCAGAATCATCCATCCAGTTAGGTACTTTTTTCCCCCTCTCCCCGCAAACACTTCACAGACAGAAAATATATGGTTTGGAAAATGAAGAAGAAGAGGAGGAGGTAGGCATGCAGTTCTGTGACTGACAGCTCCGGCTTCCAATGCAGCAAGCACCTAAGAGGTCCCTTCTTCTTTTTATTTCCAGTCACAGTGGTTAGGGAAGGAGATAAAGAAGGAACTCATCAGTAGGCATTTCACTGTTTTCATCAGTCTTTGTTAGTGAAGTGTATAAGAAGCGGCATAAGTCACGTTGAAAATTTCTTCTAAAAATCTGTAGTAGATAGTTGTAGATTCATATGCTTTTTAGAATGTTCCCTTTAGTTCTTTCCATCCCTGATCCAGCACATTTCTCTTCTAAAATTGGACTTTCTACAGAATCTTGGCCATTGTGTCCGATGTATTACAGAACTGATGCCTTTAGAAAGGCTTACATGGACATTAATCTTTGTGGCCATAAAGACTGTATGATTTTACCTTGCAAGTATGTAAATTCAAACTAGGCATTTGGGAAGGAATGGTCAATTTACTGGTAGATTAATTTAGAGACACCATAAAATTTGTTTTCAAATCTTTTGCCTGAGTGGGGAGAAAAAAAAAAAAAGAGGGAGAGACAGAGACAAACAAAAAGAAAAGTGGTGTTCTGGTATACAAATAGGGAGATTTAAGTTAGGTGCTATGAATATGCTAATGCTATTAATTGGTACCCATGATTGCTTTGCACCAAAAGTGTAGCTATAGAGGGAGGGCAAAATGAGGGCATCATCCTTGCAAATAAAATAAAAATTCTGTCCCTGCAATGAAATTTTCCTTCAGTCCCCAAATTGCTAGCATTGTGGCAACTTAAAACTTCAGTGGAGGATTTAGAAATATAGCTTAGGCATCCAAAGATAATGGACAGGCAAAGTGACAAGGAAGAATGTAAGAGTTCTGGCTGTGGATGATTTTGCTTTAAAAAAAAATGGAGTCTGAAGGAAAATTTCCTTTGGTGGGCAGAATTCTTATTTGGAGGAACAACGAGCTCATTTTACCTGCCCCACCCATAACTACATCCTTGCTTTGCACTAGCGATGGCTTAGCAAACTAGTGAAGGGAGGTGTCCCACATTCCATATGAGCAAGGCATGTCACCTAATCAGAAAAGTTTGAGGGAAATCAGGCTTTTCTCCCTCAGGCCCTTTGTGCTGTTCTTGGAGCCAAGAATAAGCTGAGGAACTGTGTAGTGCCAATTCATCATCCCTAATTCAGCTTCCATGCTCTATTGGTTTAGACTGAAATAATAGTGTAGAAGAAGGCATCTTGAGTCTGCATAGATATCAAGGTTGTGTGTTTGTATTGTGATGAATTAACCATTGAACTGAATAGGAGATATTTGATTTCATCTTCTTTAAATGAATGCGAATGTTAATAAATGGCATTCTTTTTCACTATTCTATCCATGCCCATTTGTCATTAATTTGGGGATAGCAATTATTTTATCTTGAGGCAGCAGAAATCCTCAGTGATGGCTGTTACCATGCCGTCCACCTTCACTCCATGATATGACATAATTGGCAAATACAATTTAATTGGCATGAAATGTAAATTATATACTGTTATGGCTGAAAAGCCATGCTGACAAAGAGAACTGGCTGAACACATGTGAAAGTAGGTCAGATGGGGCCCCAAGGCATGGCTAGGTCATAGTCAACAAAGCTCCACTGTTAATGAGCTTGCAAACATCCCCTCAATGACTCAACCTTCAGAAACAATAGTACCTGAAACTGGGTGGTTGGCCCTAACTTCTTGCTTTCCAATTTTTCCCTCCTTTCCCTCAGTTACCCTTGTGTGGTTGTGAGACTGTGTGGATCTTGTATGTGATTGTGATATCCCCAATAAAACATACTTTTAATCTCCAACTGGTTTCCCTGCATTAGTACCAGCATACACAGGTGTAAAAGATCCTGAAAGGTTACCTCTCTTTTGCAGGACTCCCTTTGAGCTAACAATTCCCCACTATTTCACAGAGGCACTGGTGTCAAGAGTGGACCTCTGAGTAACCTGTCTTTTGGAGTAACATGGCTGCCATGTCACACCCAAATTACTCAACATCTGGGGCATTCTGGGAATGTAAAATGGTGAGAAGGCACCTGATGAGATGGCCTTTGGCTGCAATTTTTCCACAGACTATAGCAAAAAAGTAAGATGGGAGGGAAGGAAGGGAGGGAGGGCAGGAGGAAGGAAGGAAAAGCTGAAAAGCTCAAATGAAAGTTAAAAAAAGAAATTTAATTTTAATAAATGAATAACTTAATGAATGTATATTTGTGACTGAACAATGGCACAAATAAGAATGACTGCAATAGTGAATTATATTATTTCTTGCACTCTCCTAGATTCCCTTCAAAGAGTCTAAGATATGAGCGTATACCTTTTGTACCACATATGAACCTACCCCAACTTCCCCTATACCTATGGATCTATTTGTGAGATTCTGGCACTTTAACAAAATAATTAAAGATTATCTGTTCTGTTTAGAGTTTTAAGCATCTAAAATATTTACTCTATATTTTATTGAAGCCTGGCAGAAAATACTAAAAAAGGAAATTAATGAAGTTCAAAGGCTGTTCAATGATTACAGACTTCAACATTCTTTAGCATGTTGAAAGTCTATGGGATTGGATTGTGGCCAATGTCTAAAAGGTTGTTCCATGTAAACATCAATACAACTGCCCCCCACAATTAAAAAATGTGTTACAAAATGTCTCCCAGTGATAAAAAGATTACAGAAATATGTTTGAGGAGGCTTCCATCAAATTGTTAAACGTCTCACACACACACACACAGAATATTGAAAATACTCCAGACACCAGTAAAATACAAGCTGTTTTATAAGAATAATAGACTTCATGAACTTGTTGAAGACATGCTGTGTGACCGGAATGCTTCTTCGTTGTCAAACACAACTATGTGTCTGTGAAGTCAATTCTCATGTATTTCACAAGTGTTTCCTAAAGCTGGATTGATTCCATAGACTCCAAAACTTTCCAGATGAAAAATAGGTACATTCACTTCATTCTCTATCAGCAAGATGCGGCCAAAGAACACATACAATACTGATAATGGGAGGAGGTGTACACAATGCTTGTAATAGGGAGAGAATATCTGTAGAATTTAGGCACCTCTACATACTAAGAAGGCATTGTGACTCATAGCAATTGTCTGAAAACCAAGATTTGGAAATGAGAGAAGAAATTGTCCCATTTAAAATCAAATTAGTCCCACTGTTAAGAAAAAGAAGTCTGGTCAACTAAAACAAAAGCAGTTCAACTCAGAACAGAGGACAATTTCAAAACTCAGAGATTCCTTCTTCCATTTTCTACTTACCAGAATTTAAGCTTTTTCTTGACCATTGACTCCCAATTGTTACCTTACGGGCTTATCCAGACAGGTCCCTTGGAATATTGAGACATGCCAGTTCTTTTTGTTTTCATTTTATCTGCATATTCTTTGTTTAACATCCATACTCTTTAAACATTCCTTTGGATATTTCTTTAAATATTCTTTAAATGTTTAAATAACACTCTTCTTTATGTATTCTGGGTCTCCCTCACCCCTCTCATGTTCTTTCTGCTCTCCCTCCCACTGATCATATGTCACATTTAGGCCATTTTCACACTGCACTATTATAGTGCTATTATTCCACTTTCAACATCCTATGGAATCCTGTGGTTCGCAGTTTAGGCCCTTTTCCAATGGCATTCATCATGCGAAAGGACCTCCAGAGCATTGCATGATTGCGAGGAGCGTTTGAGACAACGTCCTCGCAATTGCACGATGCTGCTGGGGCCAGCAGGCACCAATCACGCACTATATTATTTTTGGCTTTTAGCCAAAAATGGTGTGCAATTGCGCATCACTCCAGGGTCCCACATGCACTTACCTTGCATGCGGAGCCTCTGGAGCCACGGCCCTCCTGCTTCCTCCCCCAGCGCAGCTGCAAAAGGAAGAGGCGGAGCCCTAAGGCTGCCTGTCGGCAGTCAGGCAGCTCCTGTGGAGCAGAAGCAGTGGGGACGCAAGAGCCTCATGGAAGAGGTTGCTCGCATGATCCCCGCGTGACCACGCTGGACGCAGGTAAGTTGCAGAAAGGGCCTTAGGGAGGGGCATTTAGGACTCACAGCCAGATTGCTCTTTGGCTTCAGTAAGCTAGAAACTCCAGAATTCCACAGGATGTTGAAAGTGGAATAATAGCACTATAACAGTGTAGGGTAGAAATGGCCTTAGACTCAAGCAACATTTCAGAAATTGCCTTTCACTATGGTACTGAGATCTTTCTAATTATTATTCAGGACTTATAACTTAAGTGTTAAAATTGCTGTTGTTGTGTGCTGTTAAGTCATTTGTGACTTATGGCAGCTCTAAGGCAAACCTATCACAAGGTTTTCTGGGACTGAGAGTGTGTGATGTGTCCAAGATCACCCAATGTGTTTCCACGGCTGAGCAGAGAATCAGATCCTGGTCTCCAGGGTTGTAGACCAACATTCAAACCACTATACCAGGCTGGATCTCTATATGTGTTAGAATACTTCACTAATATTACAGTAGGTAAGCATTGGGAGCATTTTATTTTATTGCTAGCATTCCTCTTTCCCTCATGTGATTTCTGTTGAATCTGCCATCCTGGGGACAGTTGCTATGTTCCTTGGTGGTGGCCATCTTGGTAACTCTGGGTAACAGAAGCACACTGCCATGGGGAGGAACATTTCATTCACAAAGTACTGTTTTATTTTAAACTGACCTGAAGAGTGGGAATAAAAGGTCCTTGTAAGCACTGTGATTTCCCTAGGAATACTTCAGAATAAGGAAAATGTTTTGTAGATGAAAACAAAAACAAAAAAACAAAAACAGAAAAGACAGGAACAGAACCAGGGGCTTTCTGTTTTGTGTTTTTTTCCCAGTCAGTCTGGATAGGCCCTAAATTAGAGATGGGAAAGGGAACTCATTGCCCTGTTGAGAAACCCACAAAGGCAGCACAACCAGTGTGATTCCCATTTTAGTTGCAGCTGCCACCAAAATTCAGCAATAGGAATCTCTGTGGTGGCCATAGCATTCCCCACACCATCGAGCCCCACCAGTTTGCATACCGGAGCATCTCCTCTCCTCCCAGAAGGGAAGGATAAAGCAAAACCTGGAAGTTCTTTGGTGACACTCTTTTGTTGGCAACAACTCTGTTGTCAATTTTGGAGGTATAGCTAAAGCAGTCGCAACAAGGGCAGTAAAGATATATGTGCACAATATGTGTGCACATATTGGCCCATGTTCCTGCAGGCTCATGTTCTTACTCCTGCATTCTATTATTAAAACAATAAATACACATGAGGTAAACTACTTGAGATCCAGCATGGTATAGTGGTTTCAAGACTCTAGAGTCCGAGACCTGAATGTTCACTCAAGTGAACCAATTGGGTGACCTTGAGCAAATCACACATTCAGCCTCAGAGGAAGGCAATGGTAAGATTCTTCTGAAGAAACCTTCCTGAGAAAACCCGTGATAGGTTCACCTTAGGGTTATCATAACTCAGATGTGACTTGAAGGCACACAATAACAGCAAACCTCTCAATGCAAACCAGTCATGGATTCAGAACTGGAGAAGATCAGAATATGAACTTCACTAGTCGAGAAAGCTTCACCCTATTATGAATCTGGCTTAATCTCTTTGACCCTGGATCTGGTTCATACTGGGCTTGCTTATACCATAAAGAAGACTTCCTTTAGAATCAGTCAGGGGTATAAGATGTCCATGCTCTTCTTTCTGATGCTGAGCAAAGACGTTTGTGCCATTATTTACTCCTTTTCAACATCTTGAGGGTAATATGTTCTTTGCTTTTGATGGGACATGCCTCCCCCCCCCATTTACTTTGAAACCCTAATCATTGTTAGGAACTCATCCCCACAAATGAACTTTGGTTGTGTATATGATATTTATAATTCTTAAGCCATTTCCTCACTACACTGTTATAGCGCTATTATTCCACTTCCAACATCCTGTGGTATTGTGGGTTTTATAGTTTACTGAGGCCAAAGAGCTCTCTGGCTGAGAATTCTAAATGCCTCTTCCTAAACTACAAACCCCAGGATTCCACAAGATGTTGAAAGTAGAATAATAGCACTATAACAGTGTAGTGCGGAAATGGCCTCACAGTGTAGATAACAGAACAAGCCTCATGCAAGGGGGCAAAAAAGGCTTTGCAAATGACTCAGCTAATACATCTGCAATCTCAGCTGTTCTTTGAAGTGTTAGATCAGTTAGTTAGATCTGGGGTGTTATGCTAGTTCAATGTGTTGTTGTTATAGCCATTATCATTGATGTTATAATCTTGCTTTACAATTTGCATTTATAATAACCTGAAGCACAGGATCTCATTTGCTTCTCTGCTTAAAGTAGCAATTTGGTCTGGGTGAGTTCTGAAGGAAACGGGGCGGGACAGATTAATCCAAAATACAGTTGCCAGCTAGCAAAGCACCAATGTTTATGCACCAGGTTTATAAATCAGGATTAGAAGCAACATTTTGGAACACTTCACTGAACAAGCCCACAAATACAGAGTCTGTTCTAAAGTGAGTTGAAGAAGCTGACCCATCACTGCCTAAAATGATGGAACACTTCCAACTGAGATTTATCATGCAACTGTATTACTATGTTTTCAGAACCTCTTGAAGACTTTACATTTTAGACAAGTGTTATTTGATTTTGTTGAGGTTGCGGTTGTTATTGTTGTTGTATGCTTCAAGTCATTACCAACCTGAGGCAACCCTATCATGGGATTCTCTTGTTCAGAGGTGATTTGCTTTTCCTTCCTCTGAGGCTGAAAGAGTGTGATTCGCCCAAGGGCACCTAGTGGGTTTCCATGGCAAAATGGAGATTCAAACCCTAGTATCCAGAACTGTAGTCCAATGTTCAAACCACCACATCACCCTGGCTCTCTTATTTAATTTTACTTTTATCTTTTGTGTTTGCATTTTAACTTGTTGTTTACTCTTCCAAAACCTTTTTTTTTTGTAGAGTTGCATATAAATTCTATAATAAACAAATGAACATTTATCATGGCTACACAATCTAGAGATCTTTGTATACTCCAAGACACATGTATGTGTGGACTGGGCTGTGGAACAATCTTAAAATTCCAGCTGTTGCTGATGATCATGTTGGTGTTGATACTCTTAGGGCACAATTTTTATGTTTTCTCAGAAGCATGACCCATTGACTTCAGTGGGATTTACTCTTGGGAAACTAAGCACTGGGCTATAGCCTTATGCACTCTTAGCAAAAAAACAGAGTGTATTGTTTCATGTTAGAATTTCATCCTCTACTGAGCTTATAGCAGCACAAGGGTTTCTATAAATCTTTTGAAACTGGGTGAAGTCAAACTGCAGGCTAATTCATATATCGGCATCAGATAACATGCACAAGGGTGATCTTTCTAAAATGTCAGTATTACACAGTGAAACCATCTACAGAAAGAAATCCTTCTAAGGGTTACAGGATCCGCCTTACTGCTTAGGCCCTTGTGACAAAAATGGACTTATTTAACCTATTACCAGACTTTTCCTCAAAATAATACTCTGTTCTGTGCAACATTCTCAACAGAATACTACAGTATGCCTTGAGTGATTTCTTTAAATAAACCAGTCATAGTACTGGATTCTTCTGGAATGCAAAGAGATTTTTTCCTCCTCTATGAACAGAAATTTGAACAACATTTTAAAAAAAAAGCATACGTCATTTTGGGTTTTTTATTCTGTTGTTATTTGGTTTGCAGAAGAAATCACTTCTCTCTCCCTTCACAAAAAAAAAAAAACAGACAAACAAACAAACAAAAACCCTCAGTACCAAGCACCCATTTCAAAGTAGAGAAAATGACTGGACTCAAGACACACACATCAGGCTGAGTACACCTATAGAATGTGTGAGCAAGTGAATCATTTGTTTAAAAAGCTGAATACTCCCATTTCAAATCCAAAAAAAGGTTTTCAGATTTAGAGACCTCCAACATATCCAAGTCACACAGACTTTTCAAGCAAGTGTACAATAAAGGCACAATGAAAAAAAAAACTGTTGCAAATCCCACTTTCCTAGCACAGAAATTTTCCAGTAAAGAGAACTACCATGTCCCATCAATCGGGAAAGAGTTGCACAAACCATTTCAGACTGAATGAAGTTACCCATGTTAATGAAAACAGACACCCTTTCTTGCATGTGAAATAAATAGCCCAAAATTAATTAACAACGTCTCTGCTCAATTTCATGTTTGCATCCCATCTGCAAAATTAGAACAATCATATTGACATGTTAGGGTTGCTGTAAGGATTACAGAACTTAAAATGTGAGAACAATGCTTGGGAAATACTTGGGTATGGTTGAAAGCTGGGTGAAAGCTGGGCAGCTGGGCTATATGAAAGCCCTAATGTTACCATGCCATACACCCCCCAATCTGTGATACAGTATGATTGGCTATAGATATTGTTTAACTGGCATGAAATAAATGTAATTCTTCCACTTATGGCTGAAAAGCTATGTAGAGACACAGGACTCTGGCTGTAGACTTCCTGAAGCTAGGACAAGGTTTAGCATGGCCAGGTCATACATTCAGGCCTTTTCCGCACTGGGCTAGTAAAACGCTGCAGAGCGACCTCTAACGGAGGTCTTCTGCACCGTAGAGTGGACTGGGGTGGACTACTTTCTGTAGTTCCATACCTCAGTCCACTCCGGAGCGACCGGAACTGGTCGCTCGGCGTGTTTTTAAAAAACCTCTTTTTAGAGGTTTTTAAAAATCACGGAGCGCGCAACCCCGTGCCGCTCCGTTGTCTGGCTCCAGAGCAGATTTGCAGGTGCGTGCAAGTGCATGCCTGCAGATCTGCCGGGGGCTGGCTTCCGGCTGGCGAGCTTCTCTGGTTGGTGGAGAGCCTCCACCAACCAGAAGCGGCCATTTGGGACGCCAGAGGACTGCGGAGCAGCGAACTCACGCTGCTCCTTGTGGTGACAGACTCGGCTGGCCGGAAAACAAAGCTGGTAAGCTTTGTTTTTGGCCATCCCCCCCCCCCCCACATGCGGAAAGGGCCTCAGATGAATCAAGTGGCAAAAAACACTTTTTAAAGAAATTTTCAACTAGTGTCCTACAGTGACTACTGGTATACACTGATGGAAAGATCCTGTAAGGTTACCCCACCTCTTGTACGCCTCCCTTTTTGATCTAATATTTTCATCTTTTAACAGAGGCACAGGTATGGCTGGAGGACTTCAAGGTCCCCTACCTTTTGGGGTAACACTAGTGTAGTACCTCCATTGATGTCCCCATTCTAATGCTTTGTTAGATAAAGAACACCACTCTAGTATCATAATGCTCTTAATATTTACACTTTTTGTATTTGTAACATTTGCTTCTCGACCATTTCACTTCCTTATAACCTCACTGTTTCCAATTTCTTTATCCGACTTACTGACATCATCCCATTAATTTGTGTAATAGCTTATCGTTGCAGATCCTTTAAGTCCTATTAATTGGTGTAATAGTTTTATTGACAGTATTACATGATACACTCAGATCTCTCTCACTAGTGCTGACTGACCATAAAGGGCTTTGGATTGGTTGTGTTTACAAACAGGCAAGGCCATTACTGGGAGAATCAGATAATTTTTGGCCATATAAAAACCTCATGTCTCTGGCAATATCCACATAAAATGTATCATGTCCTCATTCTTATTCAGTGCAAATTTATAGCTGGGGAAAAAAAGCTGTTCTCTGGGATGTATTAGCATTGACTTCTTCCTAGGCTTCAAAGCGTCTTCATTGTCTTCCCCCTAATCCTTTCCTTAGCCATTCCATGGGAAAGGTCACCCCTTTGTTTGCAAGGCTGTGCTTCTGGAAAAGTTACAGCATGCTAACCACTTTAAATTGAATTCTGATTTTTTTTTTCTTAACAAACAAGAAACATTTTAAACAGGCACTCATGCTATCTAAAACACTTTATCATGTAAAATAGATGAGTCATTATTGTTTCCTTTAGCCATCGGGTTCCCATACATTGTTCAGCAATTCATCAGCAGTTAGCTGCAGTAAAGACCAAGATACTGAGTTAAGAGGTCTAAGGTCCATGTAAATTTGAGATATACCTACAGACATAGATATATCTCAGAATTTTAGGAAAGCGCAGGAGGTGACACAATACTTATTCACTCAGCATTTTTAGAAGGGGGGGTTCAGACACACACACACACACACACACACACACAATGAGAGCATTTAGAAGGTTGCTACATCTCCCTTCTTCCCCACGCAATTGATGAAAATGGTTCTATATCACTCAGATATTTGAATCTCAAGGGAAAGATCTTCCCAAGAACATTGTTGCCCATAGAATTCCTCCATGCAAAGAGAGACTCTAACTATATCAGGTCTTTTGTCATGTCTCACATAGAGGAGTTCTAGATGTATACTTCAGCACATAGAATGCATCTATTCTTCTTGTCACGGTTCCATTCAGTGGAATTCTGGGACTTGTAGTTTAGAGGAGGGGAATCATGTCCCCTGCTAGAGAGTTCTTGAACTTCAGTACTCAAGGTCTCTGGCAGAGAAGTCTAGTGTCTCACCAGACTACAGATCCCAGGCTTCCATAGGATGGAACACTCAAAGTAGTGTCAAAGTGCTGTAAATATTTAAGGTAGGTGCACTCATTGTCAGCCCTTCCCTTTGCGCAGAAAGTAGGGAAACATTTCTATCAACAGTGACGGTTGCTGGTGGGGTGACTAGAGTAGAAGGTGACTGGGGCAGAGCAAATTCATATGATCCTGTGACACCCACTTCTCATTTGTTCTTTAAATATATGTGTTCAAGTCATGTGCATTATCATAGGCTGTGCACAGTGCATCTTTTTGTGGGGAAGATGTGTATGATAGGCAATGAGGGTCTTCTACAGAACTTCAAGGATAGGTCAAGAGGTCTGTAAAATTTGGAAATTTGTCAGCTGAAAAAAAATTACATGTATCAAGGTTTTACTGTTGTTGTTGTTTTTCACAGCACTTTGGAAACAGTAAAGTACTCTGAACCCAAAGTGTCATACTTGATGAACAAGTATTTGCTTTTGTATATTAGTACTAACTGTATTATGAGGCTGTTTAAGAATTAAAAAGCAAGGACTTCTGGTGGAGGAGAGACAGTGAAAGGTAGGAAATCCACGAGGCTTGTGGAATTCCAATCCGACGTGGTTGGGAATTTCCTCGAAAATAAAATCAAATTGGAGGAAATTGACCCCTGGAGGAAGGGGATCATGGAGGAGGCTCGTTGGGGGTCCATTGCCACCCAGAGTGTGAAATTGAGAAGGAGAAATAACAAGGCACGGCTGGGTGGAAGGACTGTGGAGCCGCCATTATCGCGTCGGAGAACCTGGACAGGCTAGCTGTCTCACCACCGGTTTATAGGAAGTTGTACTAAAATTAGAAAATAGCAGTAAGAACCATTGGTAAGTTACCCTAATGGACTTTTACTGGGGTTAAGAAGAAGTAACTTCTTACCTGAAGGAGAGCAGTATCTCCCTGGTGCTGCGGTGCCCGGGATGGGTAGTGGGACGAGGAAGCGAGGAAGCGAAGAAGCGAAGAAGCGATCGGATTACCCCCCCCACTCAGAGTGATAGAATTTCTAACAGCCATAAAAGACTATAATCTTTACAAGCACTGCTTAATGGTGGATTGGGGAGTGCATTGCCTTTATACTTTTTGGAGTTTTTTTTTAACCCTCTCTAATAGGTTTTTTTGGAGTGAGCACTAGATTTGAGCTGGAGCGTGCGAAGGATCGCCATTTTGTCTAGTGCCTGCTGCACCAGTAGCGTCTTCAGTGTATTGATAAAATAGCCGTGGTTGGTCTCCCTTGATTCTTCTGCCCCCCTTCCTCGTTTGTGAGCTGGGAAGTTGGGTTGAAGTTGGAAAACTTGAAAAGTTATAGTCCTACCCCCTCAGAGATTGAATTGTGATTGGATTGAAAAGGGGGAGAAGTGGAGAAAGGGAGGGTGAAGTGGATGAGATGAGATCGTGACGGGGAAGAGAGAGTGGATAGAATGACGGAGTGACAGAGAAGAGAAGAGTGGCTGGAACGATAGAGTAAAGCAGAGCAGAGCAGAGTAAAGAAGAGAGAGAGGACGGAGTGACGGAGAGACAGAGAGGAGAGGGTGAATGGAGTGACCGAGAAAGAAGAGTGGATGGAGCGACGAGCGACAGAGACGTGGACGGAGTGACGGAGAAGATAGAGTAGGAGAAGCAATGGAAGAGAGAGGGTGGACGTTGTGACGGAGAAGAGAGAGTGGATGGAGTAATAGGGAAGAGAGAGCGGGAGTGACGGAGAAGAGAGGGCAGACAAATCAACGAACCGACGAGGCGACGAGTGACAGAGAAGAGAGAGGGGCGGAGTGACGGAAAAGAGAGGGTGGACGGAGCGATGAGTGACAGAGAAAGAGTGACAGAGTTAGAGACAGAGTGACAGAGAAGAGAGAGAGGATGGAGGGACAGAGAAGAGAGCACAGACAAATCAACGAACTGACGAGGCGACGAGTGACAGAGGAGAGAGAGGGGCGGAGTGACGGAAAAGAGAGGGTGGAAGGAGTGACGAGTGACAGAGAAAGAGAGACAGAGTTAGAGACAGAGTGGCAGAGAAGAGAGAGAGGATGGAGGGATGGAGAAGAGAGGGCGGACGGAGTGACGGTGTGACGGAGAAGAGAGAACAGAAGTTGGAGAAAGAGGAAGACAACTGTGGGAATAGAAAGTAGAAGGGGGGGGGAAGAGGTCTTAATTAAGCCTTGTTCAACTGTAAGTTAACTGTTACATTGGGCCATATAGGAACGGGTTGAGGGAGGAGGAGTAATTTCAAGGAAATATTTATATTGGAATCTAACTCTTATATACAGAATTCATATATTATAATTGGGAATTTCTATATTTATAATCATTATTCATTAGTGGAGCAGTAACCCTTGGGGTCATTATCAGAATCTCGGAGTGTAAGTGACTAGAATCGGAAGGGGAAATTGGTTTAAGTAACCAGAACCAGAATTGGGATTATAGAAATTGTTGATTTAACCAAGGAACAAAACTTTGAGTAATATTGTGATTGCGGATATTAAATTGTGGGAGAAGAGCATTAAGATAAAAGGGTAGGCTCTGTAATATATATATATATATATATATATATATATATATATATATAAATGTAGAGATAAGAAAACATACATATACACGTATTAAAAAAAAGAAAACAATAATAATAATAAAAGAGTGTAAGTGAAATAATAAAACAAATAAAATAAATAGTCTAGTTAAATAACTAAACAGATAAGTAAGCAATAAATATTTAAATTAGAGGAACCAGAGGAATTAGAAGAACCTACAGTTAACTTAGGTAGAGAAGAGGTAAGAAGATAGAGTGAAATTGGCAAGATGATGGCAGCGGGGAAAAGGAAGGCAGGAACAGGAGCCCAAACCCAAACCCAATCACTTCCGCAAAAGAGAGCTTCCGTAGAAATTAAGACTCCAACTGTGGGGGGTACAACAACTACAGAAATTCAAGGCGCAAACCAAAGTATTGGAATAGATCTAATGGGGGAGCTACGGAAACTAACGACAACCTTCAAAAACGAAATGAAAGAAGTCAGAATGGATATGAAACATAGGAGGACGGAAATAAAGACAGATATCAAAAAAGAGTTGGAGATATTTAATATGAAACTAGATAACATAAGCACAGAAATAAGACAAGTTAACGAGAAGATTGTACAGGTGGAAGAAAGAACTACAAAGCTTGAGACTCAGATAACAAATAACATTGAAAGAACAGATCAACTAGAGCACTCAACTCTGCTGATGGATATAAGGTAAAGAAATAAATCAATAAAGATCAGAGGGTTGAGTGAGGTTGCTCAAGAAGATTTGTATCAGAGACTGGTCATACTCTTAGCAAGATTTATAGATTGGGAACCGGAACAGTTAGATTTGGAAACTGACAGAGCCTTTTGAGTAAATTCTGCAGTAGCAAAACGTAGAAATATACCACGAGACATCGTGGTATATTTCTTAAGAGAGAGGGTGAAAGATTTGGTGTTACAACGTAACTATTCGAAGAAGTTGATAATAGAAGACTCGGAGGTGAAAATTTTCAAAGATATTCATCTGGTTCTACTAAAGAAGAGAAGAGATTATGTCTTTATAACTCAAAGATTAAGAGATTTCGGAATAAGATATACCTGGGAGAAATCGGAAGGTATATCTTTTATATGGAAACAGAAGAGAGTGGTTTTGAATACAATTGTGAAGGCACAAGAGTTTTGGAAAAAATACAAAGAAGAGCTTATTAGAACTGAGGAATCGATACGAGACCAAGAAAAAGATACAAGGAAAGAAAATATACAAAGAGACCAAGGATTAGAGAAAAGGATAAGAAAAGAACAGATGAAACAAGAACTGGAGAGAATAAAGAAAGAAGAATTAGAAAAGAGACAGGAGGAAGAGGAGGAAGAGGAAGAAGGAGGAGAAGTAGAAGCGGGAGAAGAAGGAGAGGAAGATACACCATCAATACAAGATTTGGAATTAGGAGGATTGGGAGAAGAAGGCTCAGAAGAAATCAATTAGGTAAAAAGAATAGAGGTTAAGGTTAGTTCTATTTAAGGGTTGATTTAAAATGAATCTAAAATTATTATCTTGGAACGTTCATGGTATGAATGCTCCATATAAAAGAAAATGTATTTTTCATTATTTAGAAAAATTGAAGCTTGACGTGATAGCTATTCAAGAAACCCACATCAGAGATAAAGATTTAAAATATATTATAAATCCCAAATTAGGATATAGTTTCTCATCTGTAATAAATAAAAAGAAAAAAGGGGTGACAGTATATGTAAGTAATAAATTTGAATCGGAATTAATATATAGTGATGAAAAGGGACACTTTTTAATTGTAGAAGTTAAGACGCCAGGTTTAAGATTTGTAGTGGTAGCAGTATATGGACCGCTGGACAATAAGAGTAAATTTTATCAAAATTTATCAGAAAGATTAATGGATTTGGAGAATCATAAAGTGATATTGATGGGGGATTGGAATGGGGTTCTAAATTCACAAACAGATAGAACAGGAAAGGATAGATTAAAGAAAAAAATTAATCAGGGTAAATTACCGAAATCCTTTTTTGATTTATTAGATTATTTGTCCCTAAAAGAGGTAGATAATAAAGTAAACAGAAAAGAAGAACACTTTACGTATTATTCTGAATGTCATAAGACATGGTCAAGGTTGGACAGATTTTTTATACCTTTGGAGATGATAAAAAATATAAAGAAAATAGAAACCCTTCCGAGAACCCTATCAGATCACTGTCCAATTTTATTAATGTTAAAACTTGGTGAAAGTAGAAGAGATTGGAGATTAAATGATAATTTGTTAAAAAATGATGATATATTGAACTTCAGTACTCAAGGTCTCTGGCAGAGAAGTCTAGTGTCTCACCAGACTACAGATCTCAGGCTTCCATAGGATGGAACACTCAAAGTAGTGTCAAAGTGCTGTAAATATTTAAGGTAGGTGCACTCATTGTCAGCCCTTCCCTTTGCGCAGAAAGTAGGGAAACATTTCTATCAACAGTGACGGTTGCTGGTGGGGTGACTAGAGTAGAAGGTGACTGGGGCAGAGCAAATTCATATGATCCTGTGACACCCACTTCTCATTTGTTCTTTAAATATATGTGTTCAAGTCATGTGCATTATCATAGGCTGTGCACAGTGCATCTTTTTGTGGGGAAGATGTGTATGATAGGCAATGAGGGTCTTCTACAGAACTTCAAGGATAGGTCAAGAGGTCTGTAAAATTTGGAAATTTGTCAGCTGAAAAAAAATTACATGTATCAAGGTTTTACTGTTGTTGTTGTTTTTTTACAGCACTTTGGAAACAGTAAAGTACTCTGAACCCAAAGTATCATACTTGATGAACAAGTATTTGCTTTTGTATATTAGTACTAACTGTATTATGAGGCTGTTTAAGAATTAAAAAGCAACAATAAAACCAGACTCCTCTTCAGTGCAAATATGCACATAGGGATATTTATTTGCTGGTTTTATTCGAAAATTTATAGCTCACACTTCCAAGGTACTTTGCATTGCTCAGGGCAGTTCAGAGAGCAAATAAACCAATAACATCAAAGAAAAGCCACACCAAAAAACAATCAAAATAATAAAATGCAGACTGCCACAGAGACAAAAGCAGCTAAATAAGAGCAGGCAACACGGGGGAGGGGGGGACCTTTCCATGCTTGCTAGAATATCTTAGATCTGGGATAAGGAAACCTTAATTGTGTGCTCACGGTCAATTCTAGGAGGGGAAAAAAACACACACATGCAATCGAGATGGAGGAAAATGGCCACAACTTTATTGGTTACAGACATTACAGAGTTGGCATATGCATGGGTCCAGATCCAGACCAACCTGTCTGTTGACCAATGATCCCGATCTGCTGGCACATGCTAGAAACATTTTGTGATAGGTGTGATACACTTGTTCAGTGAGGGGTGCAGGGGGTGCATGCACCTCCATGCTGTGCACACCTGCTTCCAACCTCACACTGCTTGAACCACCCAAAGTTAGCATGACCTGAAGTCCTAGATGACCTGTATCCTGGCTCCAGGACCCACGCCAACCTTCCCAGTTGTAACAGAGATGAACCAAGAAACCACCAACCACATCAACTGCACTAGCTGAAAGGGGGTGGTGAATGGGACAATGCTCAAGAGAAAAGTGAGCTCCAGCCAGGAGGAGACCAGCATATAAATCTCTCTGCCTGGATCAGAGGGAAAAATACCCCAACTCTGCGGCAGGGACAGCCAATCAATTTGAACTGCTGGTTCAAGCTGATAGGCTGTAGCAAGCTGGAGCCTTCCCAGCATGCTGTGGTAGCTGTGCAGGCTGCCGTGCAGGTGGGAAGAGTCTACAGGCACCTAGCATAGCAAGGAGCTATGAGGAGATCAGGGGCTGACCCAAGCCACAAATTCGCCGCCCAGTAATCAGGCAGCTGGAATTCCCACCAAACAGGAATTCATGGGTCCTGAGGGTTTACTTGTGTGCCAAGATGATCTGCTGGTGGTGTGCATTCCCTTATATGGAGTTACCCAACTGGATTTGACCATTTTAATTAACCAAAATCCACAAGCAGCAATACCTTTATTAGGTCCACTCCAAAGCATAAAATAGATTGTGCAAGCTTTTGAGGCTTCCCTGGCATCTTTAACAGGCAGAGATGTTAAAAATCGTATAGGAGGGAAATGGTAATGAACTTGCAGTCACAGACCTATATTCTGTCTGATATGTTGTCAGTTAGATAGTGTTGAGAGATTTCAGTCCTGACAGAGGCCACTTCCCTTATTGGCCATGTGAGGACTAGAGACAAAGAGGAAGTAACAATAATAAAATAACCATTCAATTAGCAAGAGAAAAGTAATTTCTCTGGAGATCTGGATGTCCCTGTTGTCTGTGAATCAAACTGGCCCTTTCTTAGGCAAAGAACATTGAATTTCTCAAGGATTCTCTTGTTATGTCTTAAAAAAAATTTAGTTGCTGGGTAGCTAAAATTTGCCAAATTGTAGTACCAAATTGTAGTAGGAAGAGCAACTACAGTTGTGGATACATCCCCAGCCAAGGTAAAAACGAGTCCACGGTCAAGTGGGATAGATTATGCTGCTTGTTGTTGAAAGCACAGATAAGAATTGTACAAACTGATATGTAAGGGTTGGGTGATCTTTATCATTTTGCCCTTACATTTCAGACTTGTCACCTCTCCCTCAATATTACACTTTGTTTTAAAGCCAAATTATGCCTGCTAATCACAGTTCAGGCACACAGATACCTCCACAGGAAACAGTGGGAAAGCCCAGGAAAAGTCCTGAGCATTCAGAAAGAAAAGATAGGTGTTCCCTGAACTCATGTGACCAATTTCCAAAACTAAATGCACCCCAACTTGAGTATATATATGGAGCCTATGCTCAAAAGACACAGAACTTTTAGGTTACAGTCTTCCACAGAGTCTGGTGAGAAAAATTTAGGAACTCAATGGCTCCTTTCTTTCCATGTTTAGGAGATGACCTCGACTCTCACTTCCTTGAGCCTTTAAAAATATTCTTTCAGGACTTTTTACTTATTATGTCTAAACTTGGATGAGTGTTGAAGGTGATCTCATGTACAGAATCTCATTTTACATCTGAAGAAATTCTCAGGGAAATAACATCTGATTTGATTGCGTCATATCTGAGGATTACAAGCCAGGCAAATTCACATTCAGAAGGAAGCAGCTACAATTTTTCATAATATCCTTATGGACAAGTATACTGAGCTTCCAAAATATGATATGAAGCATGGTTGGTTATTCCCAAGGATTGACTTCAAGAAGAAAAAACTCATAGTATCCTGAGTTAATGTCTAAATACCTTTGCCATTAGTTGCACAAGTAATAGACTTTGAAAATATCTGAATGCAAATTAAGATATCTTTTTAATCAATGTACTGTTTTCTGTGCAATGTCTTTTTTAGGGGATTTTTTCATTGTTGCTTTATTGCATAATTGACTCTCTGTGGTTGCAAGAAGATCTAATTCTTCCTTCGGCCTAAGGTGCCCTCTGACTTCATTTTTCCCAGGGGGAGACAAAGCTCCTTTTCTTCCCATAGTCAGTGACTTTGGAATGTATTAAACATTACAAATAATAAAATACGTCTTTGACATCTTTTAGTGCAGATGTCAAAAAGGGTGAATTTGCTAATTAGCAGCACACTTAGCTCTTAAGAGCTAAAGGCAAAGTTCACTGATTTGAGTCTGGTTGGCTACTGTAGGGTTTGTGCTGTACCAGACTCACGGCCAAGTTAGATATCATGTAGGTTTTTAAAAAATGCAGATTGCATCAGCAGTGAGGGCTTAACATTATTGGGATCACAGCAGATGTGGAGAAAAACTTTAACCATTCCCTCTTCAGCCTTGGTTCCATTGCTGGGTGTATGCATAAACTAAGGCCCTTTTTGCACGGTATTTTCCATGCGAAAGAGGGCCTGGAGCGTCACGCAATTGTAAGGAGCGATCAGCACGATGCACTCACAATCGTGTGATGCTCCGGGGACCGGCAGGCACCGGTCGCTCACCTTTTCATTTTTGGCTAGAATCCGAAAATGATGCACAATTGCCCATTGCTCCTGGGGCCTGTGCACACTTACCTGGTGTGCAGAGCCTCTGGAGCTGCTCTGGTCGCACTTCCTGCCCCAGTGCAGTCTGGGAAGGTCCCAGGCTGCACTGCGGAAGGAAAAGGCGGCGCTCTCAAGTGAGCAGGCAGCTCATGTGGAGCCGAAGGACCCTGGATGTGAGAGCCTCTCGCCAGAGGCTGCTTGTGTGATCCCCACACCCTAGTGCTGGAAGAAGATAAGGTGCGGAAAGGGCCTAAGTAAGCTACAGTCTAAGGCCTTAGTTTATGGGAGGCCTCTAAACTACAACCGCAACCAACAAATACCCTCCAACATTTCACAAATGAAAATGGAGACCAAGCAATGTCAGAGTGTGGACAAGAAGCCAAAAACTAAAAGAAGTTGCAGCAGCCTGATTTTGCCTGGGCTGATGGGAAGAGTAAGATTCCATACCCTCATCTTTTCTTTCCTGGCTAAGTTAAGTAAGCGCAAACTGTTTTTCAACTTTGAAATCAGTTTGCAGCAGCTGAAGCAAGCTGAGGGTAAAAGTGGGGCTAGGAGAGAGAAACGGGGGCATTTTAAAAATATGGGAGGACAGAAGAGTGCTCAGGACTGTCCCTGCCAAACTGGGATACTTGGAGGGTATGACAATGCAGAAATTCAAACAAATCTGTTAGATTATCAAGACATAGATGTGTTAGATTAGGGTGTTTTATTTTATCTCATTTTTTGTAATGCTATGGGGTTTTTTTTTAAACAGTACATAACTTGGGATCTCAAGATATTTTAACATGGTCCTGTGTGATCATGCAGAAAATCTCATGACTGATTGCGCTGAATTTTATCAGTGGATTCAGCCCAGCCCCTAAGCCAGAACCAGCACATGACACTATTACCTTTCTGAGGAAACGTACCAAATGAGGCCTCTGTTGCTAAGACAAATTCAATACCCAAGGCTGATGAAATTATTGGGGCTGCTTGAGGAAAAAAAAAAAATCCCATGGACACGTATTTCCCTCCATAATAGCAAAATTACAGCAATCATAATAATTTCAATAAAACAATTTACTGACAGACTGACAATTTACCACCCTTTTGTGAAGCTCAAAGCACCTGCCACACTGAGCCTCTGCCTAGTGGCAGGGCTAAACCAGCCCACAGTTGGACTCTGTATGAACACATGTAGATTCCATTCCATGGGAAGACCTGTACCTAGGTACTCCAGATCAGCAATCTGGATACAATGTGTATGTGTGGAATGTTGCATGTGAAAAATCTGACTGTGTCATTATTATTGTTATTTGCTATCAACTTGACTACAACTTATAGAGACCCCTACCATTGAGAGACTTCCAGAAGCCCTGTAATCAACTGCCCTGTTCAAGTCTTGCAAACTCAGGGCTGTGTCTTCCTTGAGTGATTCAATCCACTTGCAGTTTCCCTTTTTTCCATTTTACCAAGTGTTCATCTTTTCCAGTAATTCATGTCATGTCATGGTATGTCCAGAATACAACAGCCTCAATGTAGTTGTTTTGGCTTCTAAAGAATGCTCAGATCACTATGTATGTTCTTAGAAAACAGTTCCAATGACAGTCAGGGAATGATTCATTTGACTTTTTAGCAGTCTATCGTATCTGTAGAATCTTCTCCAGTACCACATTTCAGATGGATTGATTTTTTCCCATAAGCTTTCAGATCTATACATGAAAACTGAAAATGCTATGGCCTAGAAATAACTCTGCCTCTGTACCAATCAACAGCCTGTGTACACAGGCATACAGGCTGTACCTGTATTGAATATAATATGTGAACACGCCATAGTGATATCGCTATTATTTGCCTGACCTGCTCTGATCATCCCAACTGTTCTGTATAACCTATGGACTTGAAACACCTGGTGGTACACCACTGAACTGATTGGCAAACTTTGGTTAAAACTATATAAATATGCTTTATGACCTGATCATTTAATATCACTCTGTATTGCACTGGAAGAAGTGGGTTTATATCCACAAAAGCTCATGCTAAAATAAAAAACTAGTTAGTCTTAGAAGTGGTGCTACATGTTCTCCCAGCAATTTCACCCTTCCTCCTTTCCATGCAGCAAGGGACTAATATGGCTACTTCTTTAAAATTTGCTTAAAACTCTTTTGTGATTGTAATCCAGGCTGACATTTTCAATAGGCGTATGTGTGTGTGTTTTTTTCAAATGTTCATTCATATAAAATGTCAAAAAATCTTATTTTCTAAATACCTATCCTTACAAGGTCAGCTTTTGGCCTTCTAGTGTTTATATATCCACATATTGAATGGGTTACAATTCGGCAAGGAATCATTTCATATGCACCTTATTGTGAGAGACAGAGTTTATATGGCAAAATGCTTTACAGGAATGAAAAAAAAAAGGTGGACATTGTAAAGACATCAGGATTATATTATTTGTCATGAGGAAGAGTGGGAAAATGTTAATTACAAACATCTTCAGAAAAAGCACATAACGTTTCTCTAAACTACCTCTACAAAAAAGAAAAAAGTATTCATGGTTTCTCCCATCAGTTCTGGGGACGAGCAAAGTGAGGCCCCCAAGACTGTTTTGTGGACCTTGATTTCTCCAAATTCCCTGACCATAAAAAGGTGGTTTCCTCTCCCTGGCAGCATTCAAGAGAAGTAATTAACCTTTTAAATGGAGAGCACTCCTTGCACCATTTAACATAAAAAAAAATCCACTGTTTTTCAAAAAGAGAAGTAGCTTTCCAAATACTTTCAGTTCTTTGTCTGTTTAATTGGCATTTTTTGTGATCCATGCAGCTGTGGGGGAGGGGGTGTCCCTACAGCAGAATAATTGGCTCTCACATCCACTGGAGTTGCTCACCCTTGTGACAGATCCCTTTTCCCAGGCTGGCCCCACCGTTCCAACCCTTGGAATCTTGCCACTCACCTTGGCCTTGTTACTCCTCTCAACTTTTTTCTGGATTGTGTTCCTGGGCCTCAGGATGACTCCTTAAATGTGTACCTGTGGTTGTGTGGGTTCTTTGTAGTAGATGTGACCTGACTCCTTATCAGGATTGATAGAGATTTCCAGAGGTAGTTGAAAACAAAAGCAAAAACAAAAAACAAACAGCTGTAAGTTTATTAAAACTCAGTATTACAATACATTAACTCTTGAATATTCTATTTTTACAAGGCTCCCTCAGTACCAGTGTCAGTTCTCCTTCCTAACTGGCTTGTCTCCCTGAAATCCATACCCTGTCTCTGTCAGCTGCAAAACCCTGTCAGCTTCAGTTCAAAATCCCTATCTGCTCTCCCAGAGACAGCCTCTGTGTTTTTGGTATATGGTTTTCAACCACAGCTCCCCTTCACAGCAGTACCTGAGCTGAGGTTGGAAGCCTTCATAGCACTCTTCATTAACATGAAGGAGGATAATACGGCACTCTGCTTGCAACTGTGAACAGAAGAGAAAGGGATATGAAAAGACTAGAAAGAGACGGTAATTGCTTTTTAAAAAATGCACACTTTTCTTCCTAAATGAAACAGGAAGTTTGTGGTCATTTCCGCACAGAGCGAGGGAATCACCCCATGCCTCTACTTACCAGATTTCTTGGCTCCCAGGTCCGGTCTGTGCTGCTTTGGAGCAGTGTGTGCTTGTCACTCCGCACTGCTCCGGGGACGAAAATGGTGGCTTCCAGTTGGTTGAGGATCTCGACCAACCGCTGAAGCTCTCCAGCCTGCACCGGACAGGAGGCACGGAATGGTGCGCTCCGTGCTTTTGAAAGACCTGTTTTAAGTGGTCTTTCAAAAGCACGCTTGACGACCGCTTGGGGTCGTTCCGGAGCAGGCTGAGGTGCAGAGCTGCGTTAAGTAGGTCCGACCCAGTCCGCTCCCAGGTGCAGACGTCCTCCCTGGAGGATGCTTTCCACAGTTTCTATTAGCCTGTGCGGAAATGGCCTTTGAGATTCAGTGAATTCAAATGTGGAAGAAAGGAAAATGGAAAGATTTGTCCATGAAGGTGAAGACTTTGAACGCTTAGCTCTGAAGTGTGGATTTGAATTTCAGTGCATGTTTGTGGTATAGAATTAGGATCGTGAAATCTTCCTCCTGATAAACCCATATTCAATAGCTGTATAACAGGTATCTACTGTTACCCATGCTGAAAATAGTCTCATCTGTTGAATTTGACAGATTCAGGTGGATGAGAATTTTGTTCACCTTTAATATGGTGAACTGCAAATTTCTCCATAACTAGAACAAAAAAAACATTAGATTTAAAGAACAATCAAATGAAGATGAAATCAGCACTGGGATTAATCTGACACTAGGAAAGACTCGAGGAGAGGAACTAGCAACTGTGTTCACCTCATGTCACATTTTATGAGAGAGTTTAAAGGTTATGTATCTTCACTTCTATGTAAAATGAACTTTGGCTAGTAGTCAGAAATGAATAAGAAGATGAAGACAGGATCACAGTGTACTGCTTTGAAAAGTTTTCAGAAAGGTCAATTCCCCCAAAGCCTACATAACCACAGTTATTTCATGTTCCATCTCTGGCTAGAGGATGTGTTTGCCAAGCCATCCATCTGTTGCCAGAAATGTTATCCAGTATTGCATGGGAAGTCCAGGTGGTGTGGGTGTAGATGAGTCATGGATCTGGTTGTCCAGTAGGTCCTGGATGTTGCAGGCTTCGGTTCCCCCTGGAATGGAGCAATGCGGTTTTGCAGAACCATCAGTTGATGGAAGTCAGCTGTTCTTATAAATTGAAATTTTACCATTCTGTACGTCCATGAGCTCATTTCAGTATCTATCAGGATTGTGGAGGAAGGGTACAATCCATAAAAGGTATGACATGTAAGGTTTGGGAAAGAAGGAAGAGAGTATCCACATTGTGCTATGTTATAGGACAAACTGAATTTTGGATAAAATACAGCAATGTGTGATAGGGTGGAGTATGGAGTCTACCATAATTGCGACATATTTTATCAGTGTTTCAACAAAATATATTCTTTTTCACAAGCCCACTTACAGCATTGTGCACAGGACGTGAAGCAGCGTTTTGTCGGTCACTCTCAAGGTAAGGTCCCAACACACTTCTTAGCCCTGATGACTTTTGTGTGCAAATAAATTCTTACACACACACACACAGACACACACAAACACACAATCTCTCTCTCTCTCTCTCTCTCTGGCTTTGTGCTTGTTCTCTTCCTACAGTACAAGGGCATCTTTAAGGGAAGTCTCTGACCTTGTCTGCTGACTCCTTAGTAACATTTAGTAAGCTCAATCGAGAGGTCTGCTGTCTTCCTGGGGCCAAGATCAACCACATAACGGAGAGGCTAACCAGGCTGGTCAAGCCCACTGACCATAAACCCCTCATTGTGGTTCATGTCGGAACCAATGACACTGTGAGGAGCAGCTTTTACCACATTGCAAAGGACTACGAGCTTATGGGGATGAAGCTTAAGGACCTTGGTGCGCAGGTGGTTATTTCATCTCTCCTCCCTGTTCAAGGATATGGCACACGTAGGGAAAGGGCAATAGCAGAGGTCAACAACTGGCTCCGCACATGGTGCCTCCAGCAACGGTTTGGGTTTTTGGAACACGGCCTGAATTTCCATGAACGTGGGCTTCTGGCAAGGGATGGGCTTCACCTCACGAAACTTGGCAGGAATGTTTTTGCAAACAATCTCACAAAGAGGATTCAGAGGTCTTTAAGCTAAGTTCCACTGGGGAGGGAGACAATATTATTCAAGGCCAGGACTCGGCGAGCACAGGGGGAAAAGGCCCAAATGATATTGGACAAGTAGTACAAGCGGCCAGTGGCGGGAGGAGTAGAAACTTTAGTACAGGACTTGCAGGAAGGGCCCGGGGACGTAAGTGTCTCTACACTAATGCAGGGAGTATGGGAAACAAGCAAGATGAACTTGAACTCCTAGTACAACAAAATAAATACGATTTGATAGGCATCACTGAAACCTGGTGGGATGAGTCTCAGGACTGGAATGTAGGAATAGAGGGGTATAGCCTATTTTGTAAAAATAGACCAAACAAGAAAGGAGGAGTAGCAGCCTTGTTTGTCAAGGATGTTTTCACCTGTGAAGAGATCTGTGACTTAAACCCAGAAAGCCAGGTCGAGAGCATCTGGGTAAGAATTAAGGGAGTGAGAAACAATAGGGATATTCTGGTGGGGGTTTACTACAGACCTCCAACCCAGACTGAGGACCTTGATGACGCCTTCCTCAACCAAATGACCGCGCATTCAAAAAGGAGAGATACAGTAATAATAGATTTCAATTACCTGGATATATGTTGGCAGTCAAACTCTACCAAGACAGCAAGGTCCAGCAAGTTTCTTGCTTGTCTTGCAGACAATTTCATGGTCCAGAAGGTGGAAGAGGCGACAAGGGGATCAAATATTCTAGATCTGATCCTGACCAACAGGGATGACCTTGTTAATGAGGTAGAAGTGGTTGGATCTTTAGGGGGGAGTGACCATGCCCTATTGGAATTTGGCATTCAGTGGGAAGGAGAAGATAAGTGTAGCCAGACACTCATCTTAGATTTTAAAAAAGCGGACTTCTGTAAACTTAGGGAGCTGCTGGCTGGAATTCTGTGGTCAAGAATAGTGAAAGGGAAAGGAGTTCAGGAGGCATGGGAGTTCCTTAAAAGGGAGATACTTAAGGCACGGTCTAAAACTGTGCCAATAAGGAGGAAAAATGGAAGGCATCTGAAGAAACAAGAATGGTTGACTAAAGAACTCTCAGTTGAGCTAAGTGTTAAGAGAAACATGTACAGGAAATGGAAGAAGGGGGAAACCACCAAAGAAGAATTTAAGCAATTAGCTAGGAGATGTAGGGAGGAGGTCAGAAAGGCTAAAGCACAGAATGAACTTAGGCTGGCCAGAGACATCAAAAACAATAAAAAGGGCTTTTTTAAATATGTCCATAGCAAAAGGAAAAAGCAGGAGATGATAGGGTCGCTGCACAGAGAAGATGGCGAATTACTAACAGGCGGAAGAGAAAAGGCAGAACTACTTAACACCTTCTTTGCCTCAGTTTTTTCCCAGAAGGATACAAGCACTCAACCTGGCGGTTGGGGAGCAGGGGAGGAAGCAGGGGAAATGAGGCACATAATAGGTAGAGAGGTGGTCCAGGAATACCTGGCCACACTGAATAAATTCAAGTCTCCAGGGCCAGATGAATTGCATCCTAGGATATTAAAAGAACTGGCAGAGGTCATTTCGGAACCGCTTGCTATAATCTTTGAGAAATCTTGGAGGACAGGAAAAGTTCCAGCAGACTGGAAGAGGGCAAATGTTGTCCCCATCTTCAAGAAGGGAAAAAAAGAGGACCCAAATAATTATCACCCAGTCA
Source organism: Cyclura pinguis (assembly GCA_030412105.1). Taxonomy (NCBI): domain Eukaryota; kingdom Metazoa; phylum Chordata; class Lepidosauria; order Squamata; family Iguanidae; genus Cyclura; species Cyclura pinguis. Next base: position 211,286,123 of record CM059599.1, read on the forward strand.
GCCTGACGTCAGTACCCGGAAAGATTCTGGAGCAGATCATTAAGCAGTCAGTTTCTAATCACTTAGAAAGCAACACGGTAATCATGAGAAGTCAACATGGATTTCTCAAAAATAAGTCATGCCAGACTAATCTTATCTCTTTTTATGATAGAGTTACTAGCTTGGTAGATGAAGGGAATGCTGTGGATGTAGCATTTCTTGATTTCAGTAAGGCCTTTGACAAAGTTCCACATGACATTCTTGCAAAGAAGCTAGTAAAATGCGGGCTGGACAGGGCTACTGTTAGGTGGATATGTAATTGGTTGACTGACCGAACCCAAAGGGTGATCACGAATGGCTGCTTTTCATCCTGGAGAGAAGTGACTAGCGGGGTGCCACAGGATTCTGTCCTGGGCCCATTGCTGTTCAATATCTTCATCAACGACTTGGATGAAGGAATAGAGGGCATGCTGATCAAATTTGCAGATGACACCAAATTGGGAGGGGTTGCTAATATGCCAGAGGACAGGATCAAAATTCAAAATGACCTGGATAGATTGGAGAGCTGGGCCAAAGCTAACAAAATGAAATTCAACAGAGAGAAGTGTAAGGTCCTACACTTAGGTAGAAAAAATGGAATGCAGAAATATAGGATGGGGGACACGTGGCTGGATGGCAGTACATGTGAAAGGGATCTAGGAGTTTTAATAGACCACAAGCTGAACATGAGTCAGCAGTATGATGTGGCAGCCAAGAAAGCCAATGCAATTCTCGGCTGCATCAATAGGAGTATGGTGTCTAGATCGAGGGAGGTACTGGTACCACTCTACTCTGCTTTGGTTAGACCTCATCTTGAATACTGTGTCCAGTTCTGGGCACCCCAATTCAAGAAGGACATGGTCAGGCTGGAGCAGGTCCAGAGGAGGGCAACCAAAATGGTGAGAGGCCTGGAAGCCATGCCCTATGAGGATAGACTTAGAGAGCTGGGGATGTTTAGTCTGCAGAAGAGAAGGTTAAGAGGGGACATGATAGCCATGTTTAAATATTTGAAGGGATGCCATGTAGAGGAAGGAGAGGGCTTCTTTTCTGCTGCTCCAGAGACCAGGACAAGGAGCAATGGATTCAAGCTGCAGGAAAGGAGATTCCACCTCAACCTCAGGAAGAACTTCCTGACAGTCAGGGCTGTCCGGCAGTGGAATATGCTGCCTCGGAGTGTGGTGGAGTCTCCTTCCTTAGAGGTTTTTAAGCAGAGGCTGGATGGCCGTCTGTCGGGAGTGCTTTGAGGGTGTTCCTGCATGGCAGGGGGTTGGACTGGATGGCCCGTGTGGTCTCTTCCAACTCTACATTTCTATGAGTCTATGATTCTATGATTTCCTCATTTTAGCAGGGTGAACTAGCCAATTCTTAAATGGACCAGTGTACAAAGTGTGCATGCCAAAGGCACAAATCACCTTGCTTTGAAAAAGGTGCCTTTTCCTCCTAAGCACATTACGGTAAGCATATTATCATAATCTATAAGGGGTGTAAGAAAGGAAACTGTTGCAACTTAATGCCTTTAAAATGCCTCCAATTTCTTCTGGATCCTCTTTCTCTTTGGATGTATGTGACACAAGCCTTTGGATTTCTTTCAGTATTTTCCCCAATGTTTTCACCCTAACAATGTTGTAGTGGAGCCAGAGAACACAGCAGCTAGTGCTGGGCCTTCCTGATTAGCAAAAACAGTGATATCACCTTCCACACAACAAGAATGGAAAGCATATTGGCAAATTGTCTTGCACTTGACAGAAAAAAATAACCTTTAACTGCCACAAGATTTTTGACTCCTAAATAAGAACAGGAAGATCAATGGGTTTGCACTCCTTTGTTGTCTCTACAAAAAAACAACACTTTTGCGCCTAACATATTTCTGTCTAAACAATATGCTTTCTCTCATGCGCACACACACAGAGTTGGAAATGGTGTTTTAGAGAAGAAGAAGAAAAAAATCTCTGTTTTTGTGTCAAAATGCCCGTGTGAAATGTTCACCAAAAATGCAAATGTGGCCAAAAAAAGCAATGTGTGAAAACTCTTATAAACCTGACAAATGCGGAGACAGCTATTAAAATATTTTGCTCCCATGTGCGAGGATGAAAGAAATGAAGCTTTGCATCCTTATCCAAAGAAAGACTGAAAGTGGGGGAGTGGGAGTAGCTTCCCTCTTCCCTCTGAGCTTAGTTGCAATTTTCAGAATTTCTGGATAGGTTTGGATTTTCCTAACAATAATATATTATTCTGAGCTCTGCATTTGTGCATGCACGCACACATGGATCCAGACAGCTGCCTGTATTTTTGGACTATTCTTGGGGGCATGGCTGGGGGGCGGGCTGCCATGATGTCCACCTGAATTTCCAAACTTACCATGACACCACTGCCCCCTACAGAAATTTGAAAGAATACTCCTCCTATAATGGCTATGTCAATCACTTCCCTCCATACATTTCCTTCACCATTTATGAAAAATTCAAGATTGCAACTCATTTGCAAACCACCATGCCTTTGTATGTGTTTTGATGCTGGAAGCTTCTCTGATATAGTAGCTCATACTCCAAAATAAATGACACCTTCTACCAAAACAGAAGAACGGTTAGCGGGAACTGCTGAGCAAAGGCTATTTCCTTTTAATTCTATGAGAGAAGGAAAAGACTGTATATAACGTTAATTTTCTGTCATGGGTATAAAGACTGAAACAAATGTGACCCAAGAAGCAAAATGGCTGTTTCTTGTCTCTTTCCTTCAACAGATATTTCTGTCACAAATTTTTTTGACACTGCATGCTTCATCAGAGCAATTTTGTGGAAAGCTATGTCCACAAATCCTGCATTTACCCCTGTTTTCTTGGATCAGGAATACATGGGGTCTGTAGTCTTCACTTATAGCCTGACAGAGCTGATTTCTTCCAGTCCAGAAGTATCTTTTGCTGACAGTGGAATTTTCTGCTCCAGATGTTGCCTGATGTCGCAGTTATAATTCAAGTGATTTTTTTTTCCCAGACAAGCAATGAATTTGATTGGCATGAAGGCTTAGGCAATATGAGTGAAGTAACTGTGCATTTGGCTTCCTTGCTGATTTTTTTTTAACATTGTGAATGCTTATGGAGAGACAAACTACGGTCTTCATAGCTTTAGTTCTTCCTCCAGGAACACAATGACAATGTTGCTTTGCTTAAAAAATGCCTAATTCTAACACTGCTGTGAATCAAGAGAGAAAAACCATATGCATTTTGAAACAGGTGCACACTTGAAAGGCCACCATAGGATTCCTTTCCAAGAAAAAATATGGTTTTGCCCAGAATTGATAAGCACTCTAAAATTTTTCTTTGTGTAACATAGGACACAAGAATATTCCTAAGTATGCAAGCTTTACTTTGAGAAGACCCAACTCCACCCCATCCCACCCCACCCCACCTCGCCCCACCTCAGGCCTAAAATCTTCACAATGAAGGCATTCCTAGGTCCTCTGCTATTGATTCTGCAATTGGCTAGATGGACTTCAAAATCATTTTGCCTGCTCTCAGAAAAGTTCTCAAGACCTAAGGTTCAGTTTCTGATGATTCATATGTCTGAGAATCTGAAGGAAAAAATCAGCAACTGGAGCCTTAGTAATGATTAATTTGGATGATATTACACTCTAAGGACAAGAGGCAAAGAGGAAAGATGTGGGGTGCAATCCTTTGCATTTGGACTGCAAGATTTCAAGAGAAACTTGGCCTTTATCCTCTAGAGTGATGCCAGAGGTAACAGGCTAATAGACACTAAGGGTGAGCAAAAGTGTAGGAATATGACTTTTTTCTCAACAACATTCTTTCCAAAACTGTCAGTGATGCAGGTCAGAGATGAACAAACACTGAGATCTGTGAAATCACATCCAAAACTAAGATCCTTATCTCAAATCTGAAACTTTTTTCCCAAGAAGACAAAGAGACCCTTTTCTCAAAATATTGTTCATGCAGTTCTAAAAGGAGATGCTTGTTAATTAGATTGGATTTACTTCTGAGAAAGAATTCAACATAGCTTGCTATAATTTTCTAAGACATTCATTAAAAATGCATTTTATGAAGTGGAGGGGAGAAGATCTGAGAGAAACAAAGAAAATTGTATTGTACTGAGGTCATCTACTAGCTTCAATATTGCCTATTCAGACTAGGAGCCTCTATGAAATTTTAGAGAAATCTCTATAGAGGAATCTTCTAAAGCGGGGGAGGTTAGTTGACATCAGTGCTGAGGAAGGCTGCCAGATCCTTTGCTTGTTCATAAACCCTTTCTTTCTTTACCTCCCTTCCTCCCTCCATCTTGGTCTTCTCCCCTCCTGATGCAGAAGGAAAAAAAAGGGAGGGGTTTTGAAACATTTCTGTTGGGAGATGTGACTGCTTCCAGCTGACACTCAGCTGCTCAGCCCTTCTCCCATCTGCTGTAGAGTGGCCACTTCACAGGCAACACATAGGCCCAGCCTGCCAGCCTGCCAGCCAGTCCATCTGCCTGCCTGCCTTTGCCTTGGTTTCTGCCATGTGGACTCTCTGTTCCAGGGAAGAGATGGGCTGAGCCACCTTCAAGCTTTCATGGACCCCCTATGAGGACATCGCAGCCCCCTGAGGGTCCATGGACCACAGGTTAAAAACTGATGGCTCACAACATTATGCTGTTGCTAGGAAAATCCAGTTATCTCTAGATATTGTGAGGATTGTAGCTAGGCTCAGAGAGAATAGGAAACTGTAGGATGAGTAGGTGGCCAATGATTTCGTTCCCTTAGCTAATTAAGAAGTTCTGCAAGTTCTGGCTTCACTGCATCACTGTTAGCTAGGTGCCACCAGTAGACCAATCTCCCAATGCATTTGTCTAACCTGTTAATAAGTTGTTACTAAGTTAAAAGTTTTATAACAAGACAGATGATTTTTTATATGTTCAGAACCTAGGCTGTTCAGGGCTTTTAAGGCTGAAACCAGCATTTTGAACTGAGTGTGGGAAACAAGTGTAGGACTTTCAGTATTGGGATAAAAAACACAAGCTGGTTTGCAGCAACTGTATCTCTCAAATACTCTCTAAGGGTAGCTCTTGGTGGATCACACTGAGGAAGTAATTCTTAAATAATTTCATTATAAAAAACAAAGAATAATTTTAGCACTTTTCTCCCTGTCTGAAAAAGTGTTTGAAAGCTACACAGTTTCTAAAGACTAATCGAAGTTCAGGACTTATTCTGCAATACATTTGCTGCATAGAAAACAGCCATTTCTGTGCAGCCAATAATATATTTGGGTGAATTTTTATTGCGGCAAATGGCATGAAAGGCAAAGTTTCTCATCAGTCCAGGTTTCTTCATACGAGGATTTTGCCACACATGTTTTTGAAACACTTTTAAAAAGATTCCTTAAATATTCTTTACATCACTAGAATACACTGCAGTAGTTTAGGTGAGACAGAACCAAGGCACGGTATTTTCAAATCAGCTGTCTCAAGGCAGTTTGCTGCCAGAGACAAAGAACAAAGTAGCATTATCTCCATTCTTTGGGCAGAAACTGACAGGAGATTCAGTCCAATACTGGGAAAGAAATAGCATCCTCTATTACACATGAAGTTAGCAGGCTAACTTGGAGGGTACATAGAGCTGATAAGGCACACACAGAACTGTTTTCTAAGGAATGGCCCTGGAAGAATGGTAGGTGGGCTGCCACTGCTGCCTCGGCACCTAAAACTAGAGGTCAATGCTTCATTTTGTCTAATGGTAGAGCTGGTCCTGCAAATCAGACTGATTCATGAATGATCAACATGTATCACATATATCTGATTGGCAAATATCTGACCACAATGATCAAAATATATCTCACCCTCAGTCCACCTAATTTAGTAATGTCTACTCTGACTGGCAACAGCCCTTCAAGGCTGAGTCCTTTTTTCAGACCTGCTAGCTAACATCATTTAACTGTTAATGCCAGAAGGTAGAACTAAGGGCCTTGTGCCTGCAAAGAATTTCCCCCCCCATGGAACTACAGGTCTACCTTGAGCCCCTGCAACACTTGGGCCCTTTCCGCACTTTACCTTGATAGCGCGACGAACCAGAGCCCTCACGATATTGCTAATGTCGCAAGAGGCTCAGTAGAGACCCCCTTGCAGTCCGCATACAGCAGGACATTGGCGAGAAAGCACCAGTCCCCACCCGGTGGCTTGGCATCCTGGGCCACGCCTAGGTACCACCCTGTCCCCACCCCACCGCCCCTGATTGGGTGGTGAGGTTTCTTTTTTTTATATTTTTTTGCCGGCTATCATGCTAACGTTAGCACAATAGATCCTGCCAACAGGCTGTTTCATACTGCGTTGGTAATGTGCTAACGTGCTAACCATAGCGCCGGGTTTAAAAAAAACACCACACAGTAGGCCGGACCCCGGGGGCTGCTGTCATCTTGAGTGTGAGTGGCGATGCAGCCCCGGGGTGGCCTCTCACGGTGACATGTCATGCAGTGTTCCCTGCTGTGATGGGGGCGGCAGCCAGCCTGCTGCTGGGCGGAGCGTCCCCTGGGAGTTGCTGCATGAGGGACAGGCAGCAGGGACTGCCCACACCCCGCCCACTCCTGGGTCCTTCCCGGAAGCACACCGGATGACGGCTCCGCAGGCCCTCTAGTCACGCGACCGATGCGTGAAAGGGAGGTTATTTTCGCCTTTCAGGCGAAAATAAGAAAACACGCTATCAGCACTATCCATGGCTGTGATAGCACCTGGTTCACCAGAACGTCATGCAGTACGGCGGCTCGTGAAGGAGGGAGGGAGTGTGCCTAATACACTTTAAAAACGCCGTGTGAAAAGGGCCTTGGTTTATCATCGGAACTGCTAGATGGTGGTGAATGTCCTCAAATGAACTCATCTAACTAGAAAACAATCTTTTCAAACAGAAACACAAGGATTCAAATACATTTTTGCTGTCGTTTTTTATTCTGTTATTTTGCTAGTATATTTAGTCCCTACTTCCATGCCCTATCTGAAATTGTGTATGTATTGGGGGGGGGGGGCATTTTTAATTTCTTCAGTCAGGCTAAGCTTTTCTTTTATTACAAGCAAGCCAAAATTCTGAGTCACCAGGACTTTCCAGTGTGCTGGGATAACAATATGTTGCTCAAGTGTTTTTCCTGTGTTGAGCCAGTCTCCTGGAGAGTAGGTCTTGGCCTAGTTTTGGAAACCATGTTCTTTTGCATATTTTTAAAACATACTGCTGTAGCCACCGCGAGGTCCTGCTGGTGATACAAGTACTAATATGAAGTTCAGTGAAAGCTGAGAATTGTACATCTTGCTCCTCTGAGTCAACACAGTCTCTTTAAACTAAATTGCTATGTAAGCAAGATAGCATCTGTAAGATGGGAAATGAGAAACAGCTGTGCTACAGAGTTTTGTAACAGAAAACCTGTTTATGCATTGTATGTATAATCACAAGGATTGGCCACACACAGATCCCACAAATTATCCTTGCTTTGGGGGAAAAGCCACTCTGAGAGGTGTCTGCCTTTGTGTTGGACTGGCAATATTTAAAAGCCTACTTGTGGTGCATTATTGCTTGTGGCATAAAGAGGAGGGAAGGAATACAAATCAGGGGTCTGAAGTAAAGAGTGAGATGGCAAATTGAATGGACAGAATTCTCAGTTGTAACATTTTGGGGGGGAGGCACTTTTATAAATCATCTTCCCACAAAAGGCTACATCTAATGTTAAGCATAATACTATCACATATTTCTTCCCCTCATTCCTGCAGCCTACCATGGCACTGAAAACATGGGTCAATGTTCTAGTTCAGCTCCTTAGCTTTACAGCTATCTTAGTTACATAGCTAAATAGCATCTCCTGGCTCAAACCTCCCAATCCTGATTTATAGGGCAGCAGCCTTTGTGAGAGATGAAGGTCTGCTCTCCTGTCAAGTAAGATGCAGAGGACTGGTGTTCCCAACCTCATTCCTTCCAGAGATCTCTTATGTGACATCCAGAAGCAGGATCCCTGTCTCAATTCCTCCTTGCACTGGAGCTCAATCTCAGATGGGGTATGGAAATTCAAATTGCTGTGCCTCAATCAACAGGAGAACAGGGTCCTGTCACTCGCGGTGGCTGCTGCCCACTAAGTCAGAGTTGAGAGATGTTTATGCTTGACTACGGAAACCCACTGGGTGATCTTGGACGTGACACACACATTCAGCCCCAGAAAACCCCATGACAGGTTCACCTTAGGGAAGCCATAACTTGGAAATGACTTGAAGGCACCAACTTCATCAACAACATAGTTGTTAAAGTATTGAATATGTAGGAATGATGAATATGTATCAGTTATGAATATATAACTCTGGATTATGCATTAATAACTGCAATTGTGATTTCCAGCTATGCTCTGGAGGGTTTTCTAGCTGGAGAAAAATCCAGCTGACTAATAAATCCTCCAGCAAATATTTTTAGGGTAGATGGAGGGGTGCTGTGGAAGAGAGGAAAGATCTCCCCCACCTGTTTCCAGCAACTGAGGCACCTAGCTGTTCGCTGGGGCAATGTTCCCAGCATATTGGACAGTTTTAATATGAAGAACATTCCAAAGTAACACACACACACATCACCAGAAATCCAAAGAAAGAATGGAGACTCGCCTTCCTATTTACCTCCAAGAGACAAAGAATGCTTAAGAATGAAGTTCAGATGGTTGACATCTTCATCCAAATGTGCAACAGAATCTATTCTTCATACATCTGTGCTGCCTTATAGTCAACAGAACATACACTGGAAGACTGGGATGATGATGATGATGATGATGATGATGATTGCTGTCGTCCTCCTCCTCCTCCTCCTCCTCCTCCTCCCAGTCTTCTATTATTTATTATTATCCTTCTGAATAGTCATACCTTTGAGAGTTCTGCCCAACTATTCCTGTGTATTAATGTGTAACTAGACCCAGCTCAGGATAAAAGTCTTGCTGCAGACCAGCAGTGGCAATGAAATTTCTTGCATGGAGTGTGGCAAGGTAGAGGGCACTGGCTCAGTTGCCACTGGGGAAAGATTCCTTCTTTGCTCCATTCAGAGTGAAGCCAATGGGCTGGTTTTAGTTGCCCTATGAGGTATCACTACATAATCATACTTTACTGACTGTATCGTGTTGTGATATCAGCAGCAGTAATGGAAGCAGCATATCTTTGTTTGTTTTGGATCACATGGTGAACAAGCCCTTTCAAGTATCATCATATCATCATCCCATTCAGAGGAATGAATGGTGTCTCTTGCAATGTGGAATAAAAAAAAATAGAAAGTGGACTTTTGATATATGTTTTTGTGCTAAATGAAGCTGAAGTTGTTGAAGACACAATAGAATCTCCAGAAATGAACCTCTTCACTCTGGATTCTCTACAGCTGCTGACCAAGGGAACATACAGTGTCAAATAAAACTTTCTTTAGGATGATGGATAAAACAGCTCCAACACTGGTTTATTAATTATCCAGTCCTCGCCTCCAAAGGGCAAAAGCTAGAAGTTAGATATAACAATCTAAGTGCAGCTGCTGTTGAAGCTGGCAATTCCACATCAAGCTTCCCCTCGATAACCATCTGTTAGAACTTCCCTCATGTCCTGGTGTGTGTGCACCTTCAAGTCACCTGTGGACTGTTGGTGATTCCATGAATTTTATAAGGTTTTCTTAAGCAAGGAATACTCAGAGGTGGCCTTGCCAGTTCCTTAAAGCCTGCAGTCCTAGCTGACTCACTGACGAGCTAGGGGAAGAGCTAGCAGCTCTGTATATCTGCTCCAGTGGCCTTCAAGCTCATTTCCAGAGGAGAGAGTGGAAGACTATCAAGTATGGAGGGGGAGGGAGCTGTTGTGGTCACCTGCCACAGCTGTGGTATGTTTCTTTTCCTGCCGCAAGATGTCGTTGCATACACCTGCAGCAAATGCAAGCTGGTAGCCCTCTTGGAGAAGAAAGTTCAACAGCTGGAGCTGTGCATTTCAAATCTTCGCATTATTATGGAGGGAGAGGAGTTCTTGCATAGGGCTGAGAGAACTTTTTTGAAGGCGGAGTGCACGAAGGAGCTAGTGGATGAAGAAGCCAGTTCACAAAACCGGGAGACGGATGCTTGGAGGAATGTGACATGCAACAGTAGAAAGGCAAGGTGCCTTACAGAGACTCTCGAGCTACAGAATAGCTTCCAAGTTCTTGACCTTATTAATGACAAAGTGGAACAGCAGGAAGAGGTAATAGAATATCACCAAGAGGAAATCCAACAACAGCAACAGGAACCTCAACACCAGCAGAACAACATCCAACAGCAGCAGCACCAACAGTCTCAGCACAAACAGAAAGTTCAGGCAGCCATGAGGGAATCTGCTCATTGAGTAACCCTGGACAAGCCTCAGAGGAGACAAGTTCTAGTGTCTGGGGACTCTTTGCTGAGAGGAACAGAACCAACTATTTGCAACCCAGACAGGATCAATCGTGAGGTGTGTTGTCTTCCTGGGGCCAAAATCAATGACACAACAGAGAGGCTAACCAGACTGGTCAAGCCCAGTGACCGTAACTCCCTCCTCTTGGTTCATGTCAGAACCGACACAGCGGGGCACAGCTTTCACCGCATCATGAAAGATTATGAGCTTATGGGTAGGAAGCTGAAGGACCCTCATGCACAGGTTGTCATTTCATCTCTTCTCTCTGTGGAAGGACATGGCCCACAAAGGGAAAGAAAAGTAGTGGAGATCAACAACTGGCTCCGAAGATGGTACCGCCAGGAGCAATTTGGATTTTTTAGATCACAGCCTCCATTTCCATGAAGATGGTCTTCTGGCACGGGATGGCCTGCACCTTACAACCGTCAGCTGGAACGTTTTTGCTAACGATATCGCAAAGCGGATCAGGAGGTCTTTAAACTGAGTTTGACTGGGGAGGGGGACCGTATTATTCTGGGCAAGGATTCAGTGAGTACTGTGAAAAATAGCCCAAATGATATAGATAGGGTAGGCCAAGTAGAACTAGAGACCAACAGGGAAAGAGAAAGTAACTTTATTACAGAAATTCCACAAAGCGCGCATTGTCTCAAGTGTCTCTACACTAATGCACAGAGCATGAGGAATAAGTAAGATGAACTCCAACTCATAGTACAACAAAATAAATATTATTTCATAGGCATCACTGAAACCTGGTGGAATGAATCTCATGATTGGAACATAGGAATAGGGGAGTATAACCTATTTTGCAGAAATAGACCAAACAAAAAAGGAGGAGGAGTAGCCTTATATGTCAAGGATGTTTTCACATGTGAAGAGATCCAAGACTTAAATCTGGAAGCCAAGTTGAGCGTATCTGGGTAAGAATTATGGGAGTGAGAAACAACAGGGATGTGATTGTGGGGGTTTGCTACAGGCCTCCAGGCCAGCCTGAGGACTTGGATGACGCCTTCCTAGAGCAGATGACCACACATTCAGAAAGGAGAGATGCCGTGTTAATGGGAGATTTCAATTATCCTGATGTTTGTTGGCAATCAATTTCTGCAAAGACTGCAAGGTCCAACAGATTCCTCGCTTGCCTTGCAGATAATTTCGTGGTCCAGAAGGTGGAAGAGGCGACAAGGGGATCGGCTACTTTAGATCTGATCCTGACCAACAGAGATGACTTAGTTGATGAGGTGGAGGTGGTGGGATCCTTAGGAGGGAGCAATCATGCTCTTTTGGAGTTTGTCATTCAGTGGGAAGGAGAAGCCAAGTGTATCCAGACACACATCCTAAACTTTAAGAAAGCTGATTTCTCTAAATTTAGGGAGTTACCTGCTGAAATCCCGTGGACAAGAATACTAAAAGAGAAAGGAGTTCATGATGGATGCGAGTTTCTTAAAAGTGAGATACTGAAGGCACAATTGAAAACTGTGCCAATGATGAGGAAAAATGGCAGATGTCTAAAGAAACCAGAATGGTTGACTGAAGAACTCTCAGCTGAGCTAAGTGTTAAAAGAAACATGTACGGGAAATGGAAGAATGGTGAAACCATGAAAGATGAATTCAAGCAAATAGCGAGGAGATGTAAGGAGAAGATCAGAAAAGCTAAAGCACAGAATGAACTCAGGCTTGCCAGAGACACCAAAATAACGGAATAACAACAATAAAAAAGGCTTTTTTAGATATGTCTGCAGCAAAAGGAAAAAACAAGGAAATGGTAGAGTCACTGCAAGAAGAAGATGACCAATTAATAATGGGGGGAAGTGGAAAGGCAGAACTACTCAATATCTTCTTTGCCTCAGTTTTCTCCAAAAAGTATAGAAGTACTCAATCTTCTTGCGAAGATGAGGAAGCGAGGGAAATGCAGCACAGAATAAGTAAAGAAGTAGTACAGGAACATCTGGCTAAACTAAATGGATTCAAGTCTCCAGGGCCAGATGAATTACATCCAAGGATATTAAAAGAATTGGCAGAAGTCATTTCTGAACCACTTGCAATAATCTTTGAGAACTCTTGGAGAACAGGAGAAGTCCCAGCAGACTGGAGGAGGGCAAATGTCATCCCCATCTTCAAGAAGGGGAAAAAAGAGGACCCAAATAATTATCGCCCGGTCAGCCTGACATCAATACCAGGAAAGATCCTAGAGAGATCATTAAACAGTCAGTTTGTAATTACTTAGAAAGCAATGCCATTATCACTAAAAGTCAGCATGGATTTCTCAAAAGTCATACCAGACTAATCTTATCTCTTTTTATGACAGGTTTACAAGCTTGATAGATGAAGGGAATGCTGTAGATGTAGCATATCTTGATCTCAGTAAGACCTTTGACAAAGTTCCACATGACATTCTTGCAAAGAAGCTAGTAAAATGCGGGCTGGACAGGGCTACTCTTAGGTGGAGTGGTAATTGGTTGACCGACCGCACCCAAAGTGTGATCACCAATGGCTGCTTTTCATCCTGGAGAGAAGTGACTAGTGGGGTCCCACAGGGTTCTGTCCTGGGCCCAGAGCTATTTAACATCTTCATCAATGACTTGGATGAAGGAGTGGAGGGCATGCTGATCAAATTTGCAGATGACACCAAATTGGGAGGGGTTGCTAATACACCAGAGGACAAGATCAAAATTCAAAATGATCTTGACAGATTGGAGAGCTGGGCCAAAGTTAACAAAATGAATTTCAACAGAGAGAAATGTAAGGTCCTGCACTTGGGCAGAAAAAATGGAATGCACAAGTATAGGATGGGGGACGTGTGGCTGGATAGCAGTACGTGTGAAAGGGATCTAGGAGTCTTGGTAGATCACAGACTGAACATGAGTCAGCAGTGTGATGCGGCAGCCAAGAAAGCCAATGCGATTCTTGGTTGCATCAATAGGACAATGGTGTCTAGATCGAGGGAAGTAATGGTACCACTTTATTCTGCATTGGTTAGGCCTCATTTGGAATATTGTGTCTAGTTCTGGGCACCTCAATTCAAGAAGGATATCAACAAGCTGGAACTTGTCCAGAGGAGAGTGACCAAAATGGTAAAGGGTCTGGAAGCCATGCCCTATGAAGAACGCCTTAGGGAGCTGTGTATGTTTAGTCTGCAGAAGAGAAGGTTAAGAAAGGACATGATAGCCATGTTTAAATATTTGAAGGGATGTCATGTTGAGGAGGGAGTGGGCTTGTTTTCTGCTGCTCCAGAGACTAGGATAAGGAGCAGTGGATTCAAGCTGCAAGAAAGGAGATTCCACCTGAACCTCAGGAAGAACTTCCTGACAGTCAGAGCTGTCGAGCAGTGGAATGTGCTGCCTGGGAGTGTGGTGGAGTCTTCTTCTTTGGAGGTTTTTAGGAAGAGGCTGGATGGCCATCTTTTGGGAATGCTTTGATGGGTGTTTCTGCATAGCAGGGGGTTGGACTCAATGGCCCCTGGAGTCCCTTCCAACTCTATGATTCTATGATTCCATGATACAGCACCTGGTAATTGTAGGTGGTCTCCTGTCCAACTACTAATGAAGACTGACCTGCTTAGCATCCCAGATCAGATGGGATCTAGTGCCTTTACAGCAGTGGTTGCCTACCTTTGGTCCTTCAAATGTGAACTTCTGCTCCCAGAATTCCTTACAGTTGGACAAGCTGGCTGAAGCTTCTGGAAACTGTAGTCCAAAACACTAGGAGGGCCAAAGATTGGGAACCACCGCTTTAATGTGTTTAGGCCCTTCATGTATCACAATATTCATATTGTTCTATAAATGACTGCTAGCTGTTCTGAGTGAAGACACCAACCACCCTCACTCCATCAGCAACCACTGACCACAGCAGATAGGGAAACCCACAACTTTGTGATGTCACAAAAGGAAGGAAAAGCAAGCAATTGGATATACATTGGCTGCTGTGCATCTGTTTTGATTCTAAGGTATAATTCCTCCCCCCACCCCATGTTCTTGCTGTATCTTTCTCATGCAATATTCATTTGGGAATGAGAGGGGTTGGAGGTCTGGAGAGTATAGTTCTCTCATTTATTTAGGCATACACACACCGTTAAGAGTATCATTTCCACTGTATGTAGGAAAAGCCAGTTATTTTGGAATTTTCAGTTCAAGCTGCTGAAAGACAACACCAACCAAGAAATACAGCATCCAACTCTACTCCCTCTGGATTTGTTTCTTCTGGATGATGATGATAATGATGATGATGATGATGCACCTGTCTCTGTGTACACTGGATATCCAACAGCTCAACGACTGTTAAAAAACTTCGTCTGTCTACCAGCCAGCTACAGATTCTAGGCACCCTCCAAGTCCCAATGCAGTGCCTTTCTGGGATATGAAGGTATAGGCTAGAAGGATGATCCTGTCAGACATTTTCTGTGTTTTCTTGCAACAGAGTGAAAAATAGGCATTTGGGGACCAATATATAATATGAGCTGTTCCTGTAAAATTGTAAGCAAATACATCAACGCATTCCTAAATGTACCTATTCCTCTTGGAATATTGTGCTCCACTTAAGTTCAGTGAATACTCACAAGCATGATTATAATTATGCAACTCATTCTGCCTCCTTTTTGAAGACTGACAAACAGCCACCTCAACAAGAAGTACAGTTACTTTTGTCAAGATCCTTTTTATTTCTCTCAACATTCTGACAGACATTCCCCTTCAGCTGGATCTAAATGGCTCAAGTCCAGCCTATCTGTAAGACTGATATGAGCCTGCCTGAATTTTAAAAGCCTCCAAAGAGGGCTGTCTCTAAGATGGTTGGTGACGAGAAAGCTTTCTCAGTGGTTGCCCCCAGGTTATGGAATTTCCTCCCACAGAAAGCTAGACTGACCCCCCCCCGTCTCTTTTTGCTTTTGCTTATGCCTTTGACAGTTAACTGGCTGCTGCTAAGGTCTTTTAACTGGGGTATGTTGCAATTTTATTTTTGCAATTTTAGTATGTTTTCTTACAGCCTTTTAAACTTTTTTTTAGATTAATATTTGCAACGTGCCCTTGAGTTTGTATGAGATGAAATGTGGTTGTGTTATCCTGATTTCTGGGGTCCCATGAGGGACGCCTTAATGTGCTCCACGTGATAGGGAATGGAAGCTAACCAGAGCATGAGCAATAGCAATGCAAGAGGCAGGGTAACCTAGCGGGGTCTTTTTACCCAATGTTTACAGGGTCAGGCCAAGCCAAAAACCAAAAGAAGATGTCTAATAAATGATTTTATTGAATGACAGTCTCACGCGCCAACGCAATCACTCACACACTCACTCAAGACCTATTAAGAAGCAAAAGGGAGGAAACTGGATAGGGGAAATATTGAAGGGGTTGTAGCTGGGGTACTACTGCACCTTTTCCTGAAGTCCTTGGTCTGGGAAAAACAGCAAAGAAGTGTAGCTCAGCACAGAGAGGGCTGAGGGGATTACTCGACTGACAGAGAAATGGTCTACTGGTATGACTGGGAGTGATCCAAAGAAAAATTCAAAAACTGGGACTATTTGTAGGGGAAAAAGTACCTTGAGGGCAAATCCTCTCCCGGGGAGAACAAAGTGTGTTGCAACAGAAAAGAAGCTCCACAATGGCAACTCCTTTTGCATGATGAGATTACAAGGTGTTGCCAAAGTTTCAGGATCTTCAGTTACATTGGTTGTGGTGTGAATTTATGTAGATGGTCCTTGCCTGACAGGATTTTATTGCTATCAGTGCTCAATTTGGGGGAAAACACACTAATTCCCTCAAGTTGGCTCCCCAGTGGCTGAGGACCCTTTGTCTACTATGGGCTTCCACAGCTTGAGGTCTCCTGGGGCTACGTGATGGGGGATTGTACTGACCTGACCTGGTTTTCGATCGTTCAACTGTTGCTGCCTATGTTCCCATCCAGATGACCTCTCAGGCACGCTCAATCATATTTTAATATCAAAATTGTAGATCCCAGGACAGGGTTTACCAGTGAGGTAACAGTTGCTACCATATTATTATAATTATGCAGAGAGGTTGTTCTGTTGATCCAAAACTCCAAGAAACTGAGGATGTGTACCTTTGAACCCATAGTCTACAGTATAGCAAGGACTATGCTGTTTGCCAAGGGATGTTCCATGCGTATGAAAGTCTACAGCTTTGTGCAAAGCATACACATAAATGCCAGGGACTGGACAATCACTTATGCCCTGTAATCATCTTTCTCTGTGTGCTCATATGTATCCAAATGAACAGGAACAGCCTAAGATGTGTTGGTGGCTAAAGGCAAGGACAAGATGGAGCCCATCACTCCATTTATAGAAACCAGCTGGACAGTTATACCTTAGTTACTGGTGATAGGGCAGCATTTTCTGCCACAATTGAAGGAGGCAGACTTGACTGAGGAATGTACAGCTCACTGTGTCCAGATCATTAAACCTTTCCTCTCTCATTGTGTCTTGTGTCATCATATTTGATGTGATAATTCCTTAATATTCAGGCAGTTTGGCTAATTCTAGCAGCCTTGATCCTATTATCTTTTCACTGATTAAGACATAGCAGGGATTTATCATGTATGTTCCTGTTCTCCTTCTATGTATGTGTGTGGCTGAGAAGTTGCTGGTATGGTTCAAAACAAACCATAGGAGGAAGGGAGGTGAAGTAAAGTGGCAGCACTTTTAAGACTAACTGGTTTGTGTTTTAGCATGAGCTTACACGAATGTAAACCCACTTCTTCAAATGCAGTACAGAGTGATATTAAAGCCTCAGGTTATAAATCATGTTTATACGATTGTGGGAGTGAGACAGAATGTAACAGCATCCAGAAAGAGGCAAATCATGTCCCTTGCTCTAAATTGTCAAAGGGCTGGGCAACATGGTACAGGTCTTTCAGATCTTTACAGTGGTAAATTTACTACTGATCTGTGAAAGCAAGAGTGAGGCTTTAGTATCACTCTGTACTGCATCTGAAGTAGTGGGTTTATATCTCTGAAAGCTCATGCTAAAATAGAAAACAGTCTTAAAGGTGATGCTGCATTTCCTTCCTCCCTTCCTCTTTTTTATGCTGCAAGAGACTGACATGGATATGCCTTTGAAAACAAGCCATAGTTCATACTTCTGACCAAATATGGCAAAAATATGGTTTTGTGCAAACCACAGTTTGCACATTATAATTGCAGTTAGAAAATCTTGCACGTGAGGGAGAAAAGAAAAAGAAGGTGAAGGCTGCCATGTGTATGTTAGGCCCTTGCCTATCCTGGCTTATTAAATAGACCAGAAAAAGACTTACCAGCTGGGTAGAGGGAGTAGTCAATGCCACCTTACAACAAATAGGGTTCAAACATGACTAAAGATGCCATTTTAGGGAGGACACAGTCCTTTAATGCAAACCCATACCATTGAGTCTTGCTGTGCTAAACAGGAAAATGTCTCTTTCCCTTTCCAAAGAGAAGAAAAAGCCAAAAAATAGTGTGAATTTGGTGATATGGATTGCTGTAGTAGTGATCACTGGTGATTCCTCTGCTGCAGGGATGTTGGGTGAGGGTGACACTCACAGAGGGGCTGCTTGAGACCTCTGAATCAAACTTTGTTCCTTCTTAAGCCTAACATATCTAAAGCCTTTTGCATGATTTGTTATTACCGCTGCTTGTTTTTTTAATTCAGTGCATATCTCATTTTTCTCTGAGTTAATAGCCAAAATACTGTTTAAATAAAAAGAACTTTGCCTGATGGCAGAGGAAAAATAGAGAGGGGACCAGCCTAGCTTGCTGTGGAAGGGAGTTCCTTAGTGTGGGAACACCCACCAAAAAGTGGCTCTTCTGTGTCTTCACCAAACAAGCCTGTGGTGGGGATAAAGTTTTTTTTTTTTAAGTTTGCAAGCAAAGAAAATGTCTCCATGTATCATTGTTAAATAAAACGCCTGAGGAGACAAAGCAGCACTGTGAACAATGATTAAGTGAATTGCCAGATAACTAGAAATCTTCTGCATTGCAAAATATAGGGTAGTTGGTTTGTTGCAACATGTGGATTGAAAAGGAGGTGAACTGACAGCTATGATGTGGTGTGAAGATCAAATAAGTTAGGCCATTTCTGCACTAGAGGGTTATAGCGCTATGATTCCACTTTCAACCTCCTATGGAATCCCGGGGTTTGCAGTTTAGGGAGGGGCCTTAAGGCCCCTCCCTAAACTGCAAACCCCGGGATTCCATAGGAGGTTGAAAGTGGAATCATAGCGCTATACCAGTCTAGTGCGGAAATGGCCTTAGTTTATAAAAGGGTGAGGAAAAGGACCTCACTGTGATTTAGCATGCATAGGGCTTGGAGAAGTTATTTTTTGACTAAAGTTATTTATGAAAGCTTAGTGAAGCAAAACTGGACAGAGCAAAGCACTCTAAACTGCTGAAGGAAGAAAACTGGCAGTTCTGTTCCAAGCAGTAAAGCTGCTAGTATTGTTTGCTTACATATTGCATGTTAGTTTAACCCTACAAAAACACTTTCAAATACCTTTGAAACCACACCATATATTAACCTGATCTTTTTTCTTGTTTCCTGCAATGACTAGAGAGTTCCCAGGATAAAATGGCTCCTCCTGGAAGACTCTGGAAATTGTCATTTTTAGCAGATGTTTATTGTTTCATGTACTTGCTCTCCTCCTGAAAGTTCTGGACTACAGCCCTGTGAGCTGATGTATTCTCTGGCTGTCCAGAGACAAGCATGACTTTGCTTTGGGAGAGATGAGAGAAGCATCTGGTAATAAATCTCTCAGATTGCTTTAGAATCCTTATTACCTCATTGTCATGACAGCCTGTTCAATATTATTAAGACATGGCCACTAAAATGACTTCAATGTGATACGTGCCAGTTTTCTTTCATGTGTGCATGTGCCTTCAAGTCACCTGTTGACTTATGTTGACCCCATGATTTCATGGCGTTTTCTTAGGCAAGGAATCCTCAGTGGTGGTTTTGCCAGCACCTAATATTCACTGGCAGTCTCCCATCCAAGTACTAACCAGGGCTGACCTTCTTAGCTTCCAAAATCAGATGGGATCTGGTGTCTTAGGGTATTTAGACCCTACTTTCATAGGTCCTTTCCGCACCTTACCTGTTCGAGGAGGTGGGGGGCTGCGCTCACGTGAGCAGGCTCTTGCACGAGGCGCTCACTTCGCTTCTACTTCCTTACTGCAGCTGGCTTGCCAGTTGCACGAGCACCGCGAGAACGCCCCGCTCCTTCATACCACAGCGCAACCTGGGAATTGCAGGCTAGCACTGAGGCAGGAAGCGCAACCGGCCTGGCTCCCAACAACAGCAGGTAAGTGCGCACAGGCCCCGGAAGCATTGCGCAACTGCGCACCATTTTTGGCTTATTGCTGAAAATAAAAAGATGCATGTTAGCTCTGCGTCCGGCTCTTGAGCATTGCGTAAATGGGAGTGCGTCGTACAGACTGCTCCTCCCATTAACACGACGCTCAAGGGGCCCTTTCGCTTTAGAAACAGCGTGCGAAAAGGGCCATAATGAAGACTAAATACAGCAGAAATCAACTGCTGAGAAGGCAAAGAGAAGTAAAGAGGCTCTTGTTTGTATCTCACTGGTACAAATCCTTACCTGTATTCTCAGCTAATTACGGTGGAAATTTCTTTATACACAAGGGGCCCTTTAACACTACATAATTTCACTTGATTTGCTGTAGCTGCATCCTATGAAATCTTGGGAATGGTAGTTTGGTCAGAGGAAAAAAAGAAACAGATTTCCAAGCACTCAATGGCTGGCTGGTTTATATGGCTGGTTTTTTGTCTTTTCAGCCTGCATATATATTTCAGTGGCCTTTTTTCAGGGGCTACATAAAAGCATAAAGCATATGTACATGTATAAAGGACAACACATAATATATAATAGGACATATATATCATATTATATATCAGTCTTTGTTCACTGCTTAAAGTCTGTACATGCTGATGTGAAATCTACTTGCAGAAATTTCTGAAACTAGAGTGCAATTGAGCTCATGCATTTCCATAAGTGAATAAATTCAGGAGATGTTACAGACCACCACGGCAGTTATCTTATGTAATAAAAGATATGCCATGTTATTATTGGCATGGATGTGGGAGTGGAAGTAAAGGCACATTTATACATACATGGTGGGAGTGTTGTAAGGTGCAGAGATTTTGGTGGGAAATAAATAATGAAATAAATGGAAGAATAGGGAAAACTTTGGAATTAAATAAAGAAAAATGTGTGGCTCTAAATGTAAAGACTTTGGGGTTGGATAGAGATGAGGAGTATTTGCTGAAACAAATGCTGAGGGCAGCTTAGGCAGGGGTGAGGGAGTTATAGCATTTGGAAATGCCATAAAGATGAACAAAAATGGAAAGTGGATAGATGGCAATATTATATTTTGGAATATATAGTTTATATTAGAAAGATGAATGGGATATATGTGTCAGTAGAAAAGAGGTGATTGACTAAGGAAGCAGAATAAACTAATAGGAACAATTAAAGAAGAGGGGGCTATAAAATTATAAAATATATAATTAATATGATTCTCCACATCAAAGGAAAGTTTAAAACAAAAATTAACTTTGTTCCCTGGGGGGGTAGGTGAGGGAGGCAGGAAAGGGTTATAGTAGTAGGCACATTAATACACACACACACACACACGAATAATTAATTTGTTAGTCATATGTGAAATACTAAAGGTATTGTAGTAGTTTCTGGAATTTCATTTCTGTCTGTATATCTATTAGTTTATCCCCCCAACAAACTCATATTTTTTTTTTTAAAAATCAGAAATCCATTAATGGGATTTAAAAGTAGAAAAAGCAGGAAATCATTTCACAACCTCCTTATATAGAAAATCCACAGATATTAACAGTTATGTAAGATTGGATACTTCACATTCCAGATCACTTAGGCCCTTTCCGCATCTTACCTTTTCGTGGAGGTGGGGGGCGGCTTTCGCTTGAGCATCCTCTTGCAAGAGGCGGTCACTTAGCTTCTCCGTCCTTACTGCAGCTGGCTTGCTGGTCACACAAGCGCCACACAAACACCCTGCCTCTTCCTACTGCAGCGCAACCTGGGAATTGCAGGCTAGCACTGAGGCAGGAAGCGTGACCGGCCCAGCTCCCGACACAACGCACACCAGGTAAGCGCGTGCGGACCCCGGGAGTATTGCACGACAGTGCACCATTTTCGGCTTGAAGCTGAAAATGAAAAGGTGCGTGTGCAGTCCGCTTTAGGCTCTTGAGCATCGCATAAATGGGAGTGTGTCGTATGGACCGCTCCTCCCATTTACGCTAAGCTCAAGGGGCCCTTTCGCTTTAGAAACGGCGTGCAAAAAGGGCTTTATATGTAATCTCTTCCATGGACAGTTGCTGAGATTAAAACAGAACTATTCTAGTGAAAGTGACTTCAGAAAGAATCCTGTATATCTACTGACAGAGGATATCTGCATGATGTTGTGCTTCAGGGTTAGCATAAGACATCTCAAATATCATGTTCTGAACTACTAAAAACTGAGGTCCTTTTCACACGGCATTTTCCATGCGAAAGAGGACCTGGAGCATCGCGCGATTGTGAGGAGTGATCTGCATGACGCACTCACAATCGCGTGACGCTCCAGGGGCTGGCAGGCGCCAATCGTGCATTTTTTCATTTTCGGCTGGAAGCTGAACATAGTGTACGATCACGCATTGCTCCCAGGCCCCGTGCACACTTACCTGGCATGCGGAGCCCCCAGAGCCACGCTAGTCATGCTTCCTGCCCCAGCGCAGCCTGGGAAGGTCCCTGGCTGCACTGTGGAAGGAAGAGGTGGGGCTCTTGCACGAGCAGGCAGCTCATATGGAGCCGAAGGACCCTGGATGCGAGAGCCTCTCACCAGAGGCAGCTCACGCGATCCCCAAACCCCAGCGACAGAAGACAGTAAGGTGCGGAAAGAGCCTGAGATAGGCCACAATCCAACTATTTCAATTGCACTCTTACTTTCAAGCATATTACTGACAGATTACATGGTTCCACCCCCCACCCCAGGCACATAATCCAGCACATACCAGATTGTCAAGGAATTTCATTTAAATTTCATTTAAAAGAACAAAAACAACAAAGAAAGAAAGAAAGAAACAAACAAAACCACCATTAGGGATATTTTGGTGAACAGCAATTTCAGGGAACAAAAACAAGCATCTATGGACATTCTGATAGGTGCAACCAGGCCTACAGGACACCACTCTGAGGCCATGTGTCTATTGCTGGTACATTTTCAAAATGACTGAATTTACAAACCACATTAACAAACAGAGGTGCACCTGGATTCACTTCACCACTTTCAATAGCAGTTTTGTCATCTATGCTATAGTGCAAGTGTCCAAAGACCTATGTGGGAAGGACTACAAGACCCCTCAAAAATGTATATGGTAACACCTTTCAGATGTAAGAAGCAATAAAACAGGTGCTCACTTAGTAAGAAATTTTTGGAATACCATAATCCTGCAACAGGTTCCAGTGTTTGGGCTATATTAAAAGTAAATAAATAATGAGGGATAGACCAACCGAATCCTTGAATCCTTGGCAGGGATTCGAGATTCGGGAATCCAAATCCCTGTGCCAAAATAGGCAAACCAAATGTTTCGAATCCGCCACACAAGCAGTTTGTTGGACACCGGGACTCCTGAAAACTTGGGAGACCAGGACACCTGAAAATTTGAGAGACTAGACACACAGGGGAGACGGCAAGTAAATGAATTTTTCCCTTGGAGGAATAATGGCCTTTGCTAACAATTTCACAAATTACGTCTAGGGTTGTATTCTAAGATATTTAAATTGAACATTTCATATTTAAGTTCAGCACTTGACTGGAAGCTACAGGCTTGAGATTTGAAGGACAGCTGAAACATTCCTTTGCATAGCTCACTTGCAAACCTCTTTTAGAAACAATTCTGGGGTTTCTAGTTTTACAAGGTGTCACAGTCTTCTCTGCCAAAATGTACTGGTACATCATCAAACTATAAACCCCAGGATGCCAGAAGAAGCTATGCAAAGAAAAGCCAGTTTTGACCTGGATTATCTCTGTACTGTAGTGGTCCTGTTCACACAGGCAGGAAAATGTGGGATTAATCCACATTTTACTGCCTGTGTGCGAAGGGCCTTCATGACATTTTCAGTCTGGGGAGATCCTGAGGCAAAACTAGGACAATTGTCCTGGCCAGATTTCTTCAGAGGGAGGTTTGCCATTGCCTAGGCTTTTGCTAAGGCTGAGAGAGTGTGTCTTGCCCAAGGTTATCCTTCTTTCCCTTGCTTCTTAAACCTTTTTTTAAAAAGAAGGATTTGAAAGATTCGTGGATTCCCAGAACCTTCCAAGGATTCAGATCCAGATTCGGACTTGGAAAATTCTGGATTCGTCCCATCGCTATAAATAATGATTAGAGGGCTCTATTAAAGAAAGAAGCAGAGTGGGTTTTAAAATTAAAATCTTTGGCTCCTGTAGGACTAAATGAAGAGCTTGATTTCCTCCCACTTCTCTAAATGGACTCAGGTTTTTTTTAGCCCAGTTGTCCTTGAAGGCTATCTCACTCTCCTCTCTCCCCTCTTCTTTCTTGATCATTTGCCAACATGAGCCAAGTTCATGTGTTTCGTTTTCATTTGGCGCACAGAACAAGAGCCTCAGCTTCAGAAATTTTTGCAGTTAGATTTCATATTGGTTTGTACAGGTTTTAAGCAGTATACAAAAATTATAATGATGTATTACGTATGCCTTATTATAAGATTATGTGTTGTCCTTTTAATTTTAATGTTAAATTTACATTTATTTATTTTATGTTTTTACGTAACCCCTGCAGCAGGTCATTGAAATATACATATAGGCTGACATGCACTGGGCTTTTTCCTAATTAAAACAGCCATCCACTGAGCACTTGGAGAGGTGTCTCTTCTCCCCATCTGTGGACTCTGTTGGGTGCTCTCCAGTTTGGTCAGAGGCACCAGAGTAGCTCCCTGGCTGCGGATTCTAAAGGTCCCTCCCTCAACTGCCAATCCCAGGATTCCACAGGATGCAGCCATGGTAGTTAGGGTGGAATCATACAACTACAACTGCACTGTATGAAAGGGCTTCAAAAGTATTTGTCCGTTGAACTTCCACCCATGAAGACAGTTCTTGCAGTCCACCTGTCCTTCCCGGACCACCTCTCCAAGCATCTACCCCAAATTTTTGCTCACCTTCATAGGAAAAATATTTCCATTCCCAGAAGTCTCCACAAGGAGCGATTCTGCCATTCAAAAACATTGCCTAGATTGCCCCTCCAAAACAACGACAACAGCTCTTATAAAAATGGAAGAAGACTTCCAACCATATTGATTTGTGTATGTGTGTGTGTGTGTGTTTGCGTGCATGCAAATGTGCACGTGCACATTTCTTTTTTTTCCTGATATTGGTGTTGCCCAAAGTCCCAGGCAGGGGCCTTTTTCAGGGGCCTTTTTCAGACAACTCCCAGAGTTATTCAGACATATTGGATTGGGGATCCTGAGAATTTTAGTACAAAAAAGTGATGGTTTCAAGATGGGGTTTGCTGAGTTTGTGGAGGACAGTTCTGACAGTGGCTGCCAGTTAGAACAGCTAAAGTGTTCAACGGAGGTACTAATCTCTGAGTACCAGTTGATAGAGTGATAAACAGTGGAGATGACAGAGGAACTATGTGTACTAGGTGAACCATACTAGGCATAAAAAGGGATGTGAGCTCCTCTACAGCCATCTGGATGCATGATATACACCTGGGGAGAATGTTAGTTGTTGAACTGTTATACCCATCAGTTCTGGACTAAATGGCCAGTGGTGTGGGGTGATAAGAGCTACATTTCAATAACATCTGGAGGGCCACATCTTCCATACCTCTCTTCTACACACTGTGAACATGAGTGAACCAGCCACAAGTAGGGGGGAAAATTAAGCCCACGCTATGAAATCCTCACCAGATAAACTTTAATCGTATAATATGACTTATCCGCCTATCATTCTTCTACATTTCAAAAGGAGCCAGGTTGTGTGTGTGTTTCATTAAGCAGTGCTGACGATGTCTTGTCTGGCATAGTTAAAATATAATACCAACCAAGATAAAGCTTATTCTTGGTGTCCAGTGAATGAGTCAACAGTACAAAATGTTCCCTGTGGTTTGGGTGTAAAGATGGCCTGAGGATTTCATATTCATTTTTACTTGTGCCATTTAAACTTTAATTAATTGTCAGGAAGATTGACATATCACAAGGAAGCAGATAGGTTCTTCTAAAAACAAAGGCATCAGGGGAAAAAAGGGAGCAAAGACAAAGTAGGGCAATAAAGAGGATGATTGACTTCTGAAAGCTTATGAAAATGCCAAAATGCAAAAATTTCCTTTCCCCCATCTCGTGCCTGAGATTTTAAATTTAAATTTTAAATTTTAATACATGCTTTAATTCAGACATATTCTGCATATGCAGAAGAATGAGATAACAGAAGGGATAACAGATTTATCCACATCAACACATATTTAGAAATAATTATTATAATATAAACAAAAAGGACACTTAGCTTGTGTATCAACTAAGTTAGTGAGCCTGCTTCGGTGCCTGCTTAGCTTATGGGCCTGCTTGTAGCCTATGTGCACACTCAGTTGGCTGTTCTAGGTATGCTCTGAATGTCAACTTCAAGGCCCTTCCTGGCTTTTCTTTCTTACGGATATTTTGGAAACCAAGGGTGTCCTTGGGATACTCCCACTCTCTCAGCCTAAAAGGAAAGCAATGGCAAATCTCCTTTGAATAAAACTTGCCAAGAAAACCCTAAGAGAGAGTTGTCATAAGTCAGAATGAACTTGAAGGCACACAACAACCACAAAACCTACCAAGCAGATCTGGTCCAAACAACCTTTCAAACTGAGGACCCCTTCACACAGGGGTCTTGTAAAGTAGGCAGAATTCTAAAAATGGGAGAATGTTTCCCTCCATTTGAGACACATTTTTCAATGCCTCTGTGTAAATATGTGTGTGTGTGTGTGTGTAGCGTAAAAAAAAATTAGAGAGAAAGTTGCTAGCCAACTTTATCTGGCCCACCCCACATTATTGAAGGGACAGCAAAAATGTGTATAGAATCATAGAATCATAGAGTTGGAAGAGACCCCAGGGTCCATCAAGTCCAACCCTCTGCTATGCAGGAGCATCCATCAAAGCATTCCCAACAGATGGTCAGATTCAGCCTCTGCTTAAAAACCTTGAGGGAGACTCAACCACACTCCAAGGCAGCTTATTCCACTGCTGGACAGTTTTGACCATCAGGAAGTTCTTCCTGAGGCTCAAGTGGAATCTCCTTTCCTGAAGCTTGAATCCATTGCTCCTTGTCCTAGTCTCTGGAGCAGTAGAGAACTAGCCTGCTCCCTCCTCAACATGACATTCCTTCAAATATTTAAACATGGCTATCACATCCCCTCTTAACCTTCTCTTCTGCAGACTAAACATACCCAGCTCCCTCAGGCGTTCTTCATAGAGCATGGTTTCCAGACCCTTCACCATTTTGGTCACCCTCCTCTGGACACGTTCCAGCTTGTCGACATCCTTCTTGAATTGAGGTGCCCAGAACTGGACACAGTATTCCAAATGAGGCCTAACCAAAGCAGAATAGAGTGGTACCATTATCTCCCTCGATCTAAACACCATAGTCCTATTGATGCAACCAAGAATCGCATTGGCTTTCTTGGCTGCTACATCACCCTGCTGACTCATGTTCAGCTTGTGATCTACCAAGACTCCTAGATCCCTTTCACACGTACTGCTATCCAGCCACACGTCCCTCATCCTATACTTGTGACTTTCGTTTTTTCTGCCCAAGTGCAAGACCTTACATTTCTCTCTGTTAAAATTCATTTTGTTAACTTTGGCCCAGCTCTCCAATCTGTCAAGTTCGTATTGAAATTTGATCCTATCCTCTGGTGTGTTAGCAACCCCTCTCAATTTGGTGTCATCTTCAAATTTGATCAGCATGCCCTCCACTCCTTCGTCCAAGTCATTGATGAAGATGTTGAATAGCACTGGGCCCAGGACAGAATCCTGTGAGACCCCACTAGTCACTTCTCTCCAGGATGAAAAGCAGCCATTGGTGATCACACTTTGGGTGTGGTCGGTCAACCAATTACCACTCCACCTAAGAGTAGCCCTGTCCAGCCCGCATTTTACTAGCTTCTTTGCAAGAATGTCATGTGGAACTTTGTCAAAGGCCTTACTGAGGTCAAGATATGCTACATCTACAGCATTCCCTTCGTTTATCAAGCTTGTAATCCTATCATAAAAAGAGATAAAATTAGTCTGGCATGTCTTATTTTTGAGAAATCCATGCTGGCTTTTAGTGATAATGGCATTGCTTTCTAAGTAATTACAAACTGACTGTTTAATGATCTCTCTAGGATCTTTCCTGGAATTGATGTCAGGCTTACCTAGAGATAATTATTTGGGTCCTCTTTTTTCCCCTTCTTGACGATGCGGATGACATCGCCTTCATTTCCTTCATTGTGAAGTGTTAGAGTCGATTACATACACTCACGGTATTGCACATGTAGCACAGGCTTTAGAATATGACTATGGGAGTTTTAGGCCCTTTCCACATGTGTGGGGGGGGAACGGGCGAAAAAGCACAAAAACGGAGCTTGCCGGCAGCCGGGTAAGTCCTTCGTGATGCAAAGCAGCACGAGTTTGCTGCTCCACAGTCCTCCAGCATCCCAAATGGCGGCTTCCAGTTGGTGGAGGCTCTCCGCCAACCGGAGAAGCTTGCCAGCTGGAAGCCCACCCCTGGCAGATCTGCAGGCACGCATTTGTGCTTGCCTGCAAATCCGCATCGGAGCCGGGCGAAAAAGAGGTTTTTAAAAAACACACAGCTTGGCTAGTTCCGGCTGCTCCTGAGTGGATTCTGGTGTGGAACTACAAAAAGTAGTCCACTCTATGCTGCAGAAGACCTCCGTGGGAGGTCGCTCTGCACCATTTTAATACCCCGGTGTGGAAATGGCCTTAGAGTCCTCTTTCCACTGCTGAAATAGTAAATTTTCCCTCTTTTTTCCCCCACTCAGCTGCAAGACAGTCAGTGAGACTCAAAGACATAAAAAATGTTTTGCTAAAACAGGATTGTCCCATGTTTCAAAATTAAATACTTGAGGAATGATGTCTATTTCCATATGTATAAACGCATTTTTGCATTGTTCTGTCTTCCAAGTGAGGCGTTTTCTTGAATAAAGCCCTCATTATTTGTAAAGTATTACTTAACCTAGACAATATTGGCATCCTAATGTATGAAGTAATCAATAAACCATTCCAACCATAACTGTAACAGCTAATTCCCTAGGATACAGATTTAGTTTAAAAACTGGAGTGAATAGCAAGGAAAGTGCCAAGAGATCAAACTCCAGGTTCAATGTTATACGATCTGAAGTAAAAGCTACTTACATGAAAGTAAATTTCACTGAAGTGTATAAGGTTTAAATGTAATAACTGTGCCTGTGATCCTGATGTTTATGTGTAGACAATTTTTACCCATATACCTTTCTTTTCAAATAAAAATCCATTTTAATAGATTATTCATGTTTTTCCAAATGCAAAGTCACTCTGTTTACAGCAAGGGTGGGCAACTGTAGCAGGTATGGAGCCACTTTTATGCCCTTTGGGAGAGGAGGGTATATGGAATATTGAAAAGTAAAACAAAAACCCCAAAGTGGCCAAAAGTCTCTTTCTGATTCTCAAAAACGGGGCTTCTTTAAAAAAAAAAAAAATTAAACCATACAGAGACATGTTGCTACCTGTTTAAAAGGTCAATGGTTGCTTTTGGGGAGTTATGGGAGGATCGCTTCAGCCTCTTTTGGGGGCCATAAAAAAGTCATGCTGAGGATTGTGAAGATGTCAGAGACCACAAAAACATCTCTGAGTTATCATGTGGCCACACTTTGCCCAGCCCAAATTTAGAATGATGACTTGAATTACTTAAAAAACATTTGATTAATCCAGTCCAGTCCAGTCCAGTCCAGTCCAGTCCAATCCAATCCAATCCAAGCTAATGAATCTATTCTAACTAAAAGGGATTTATTTATTTATTGTTTTTACTTCAGTTCTAGTTCTTTAATGGAATTTTGAGTTTATTATATTAGCAAAATTCCATGACAAATACATGTAGACACATGTATTCATAGCTTGTTATCTAAAAACTGCTGGCTTAAGATTGTGGCTGCTTGAAATGAAAATGTTAGTAATCCCAGCCTTTGCATGGTCAGGGGTGAGACACACCCCACTTAAATAACACACCAACAAACAATAAGAAATGGAAGAAGTAGGTCACAACTTTTATTGGCTACAGTTGCTGAAAGGGTTGGCACACACATGGGTCTGGATCCAGGTATTGGCCAACTCGCCTATTGATCAGTGATCTCAACCATCCCATGTATTGCTGGAACCATGGGGATGATGGGTGACGATCCTCCTAGGCAGATACCCTCTGGTGGTTCCCCCTGTCACCAGGAATTTCAGGCAACGTGTCTGCCCTCAACTAGGCATGGCCATATTTGATCCAGGGGTAGGGTGACTGGGAGGCAGTCATTCTACCACCAACTTACCACAGCTGCAACTAGCCTATCCTGGACTCTCAACCCTCATCTTGGCTACCAGGCCACCCCTGCGCCCAAAGCATGCAGAGGGGATACCCTCCCCAAGTATACCAAAAGTCTATGATTTCCTGGCACACTGCCCTCAAAGGGCCATTGGCACTCCTAAGTCCACCAAAGTCAACAATTTTCTTGGTATTGTCCATCTTCTGTCTGCCACCAGGAGGGCCTACTTTCAGCTGTGTCTCTCCTCTGTGTCGTCCCTCAATGCATCCAACATTGAATCAGGCCCATTCGCTATGCCACCACCCTTATGGCTCCTCCCTGTAGGTTCCCTCTGGCCCCTTATACCATTGTAACATAAGCACCTCTCCTTGCTGTGACTTCACTTCCAGGCCTTGGTCCTATGACTGGCCTTGTAGCAGCTGCCACAGATCTTTCCTTGTACTTGACCCAATTCTTCAACTGTGAAAGGAAGTCTTAGAGTTTCACAACAATCATTTCCTACCAAAAATATCCTGCATATATCCTTGATATCCAGCTACCCAACCTCTTGATTGGCCTTGTGGGGAGGCCTCATTCTGTAACATCTGTTGCTGCCCCTATCCTGAAAGAGTAGCCACCAAACTTGGTTGCCAGGAGACCCAACTGACTGAAGGCTGACTGCAATACCTCTATCATCTGGATTCATGTAAGGGGGGAATTATCTAGGTGGGAGAAAAGAAAACTAGAACCCTGGGGCCATCTGTCCAAGAACCTGTGCTAAGAACTTAACAAGCAGTGGCTCTTAGCCTCCAATCTATGCAGCCTGATGACAGACCCACACCCTAACTGGTCACCCTTGGTGCCTGACCAGGCTTACAACAGAATCCCTATGGAGGAAGAAGTCCCCTTCCTGCAAAGCCCATCCTGACTTGTCAGTTTTTGACTGGTTACTAGCTCCACAACCCTGAGTGCCCAAAAACACAGTCACAAAGCTCCCTTGAATAAAGCCATCTCAAAATCAGAATGGTAAGTCCCTTGCAGCTCTCTAATCAGCTTTTGAGAGTGGCTGGAAAGTGATGGGTCTCCTACCATCTGCTATCCATGCCACCACCTTCTTCTACTCCTCCACCATCTTTTTTCTAAAACCAAGAAAGTGGTGCAGGGGTCTCCATAGCTTTCCACTCTGCTGAAAAAAGGTAGTGCCCCCCAAGTGTAAAGACATGGTTTGTGGAACTAATTCTTGTCCCTTACACTGAGCCAGGTAAATCTTTCATATTTTCGAAGGCACCCCCCAACCCATGGCCCTGCTGTAGAATTGCAAATTTGCAGGGGCCACTGAACTAAGTACTCCCTGCATCATGCTGTGCTCCCAAGCTACCAGAGGTTGTTGGGGAATGCTGTGGGATGCAGGTCTGCTTCTGACACCAATGCACAAAATCTGCCCTCCTGAAATCAAGACAATGAATCTGGGATTCCATTTTCCAGTCCTGGAGTGTAACAAGCTGAGAATAATATTAGCAGACAAACATACCACTACAAACCTCCTAACCAGTCTCATAACAACTGGAATGACTGCCTACTGGTTGTAACACCAAAAAGACACCCTCTTTTTCCTAAAGCAGTCCACCCAGTTTTCTGCTACTCCAGAGACTAGGACATGGAGCAATGGTTTCAAACTTCAGGAAAAGAGGATCTGTCTAAACATTAGGAAGAACTTCCTGACAGTAAGAGCAGTCCAACAATGCAATATGCTGCCTCAGAGTGTGATAGAGTCTCTTTCGTTGGTGGTTTTTAAACAGAGGTTGGATGGCCAAAGCTAAAGGATTTGGTAAAAAATGCTTACGACAAAGCTTTAAAAAGAATGGAAACAAATACATTGTTTGATTTGGAAGATTTTGAAGGTTAATGTTCATTGAAGTCTGAATTGTTTTTATTGGGATTGACATATGACCTAATGGAGAAGAAATATGGAAGATTATTACTACAAATGACCACGACAGCAAGATTTATGTATGCACAGAAATGGGAAAAACACTGTAATTCCAGCAAGTGAAGACTGGCTGCTTAAACTGACTGGCCTAGCTGAAATGGACAAATTATCACCACTAATTAGAGAAAAATCATTGATATCATTTTTGAAAGATTGGGAACCTTTGATTGTCTTTTGTTAGAAAAGAGAGTAACATGTTTACTGCAGGTTATGACAGTTAATAGGTTTGGTTAAGTTGAAGAAGTGCATGAATAGTATATAGTTGGAGAAGTTAAGTTATATAGTAAAATGTACAACCATATTTAGGAAAAGGCAAAGTAAATGTAATTTTTTTCTATCTTTTTTCTGTTCCTTGTTATTTCTTTCTCTTTTTACTCTGCTTTGTTTTTTGTTTGTTTGTTTGTAATGAGAAGTTTCTCATACAGATATGTGTGTGTGTGTGTGTGTGTGCGCACATGCATGCAGTGGAGAGAATATCTAATCATAGAACTGTTGAACTGGAAGGCAACACCCTGCTAATTCAGGAATTTACAGCTAAAGTATTTTTTGCGAATGGCCAGCTAATCTCAAAAACCTCCAGCAAAGAAGACTGTATCACTAGAGTTGTAGTCCATTCCACTGCTGAATTGCCTTTATAATCAGGAAATTCTTCCAAATGTTTAGCTGGAACGTGTTCCCTTGTATTCTATTCTATACCCAGCAGATAGTGCTTTCAACAATGTAAATATTTTGTACATGGAATGAATATTTAATTATGTACTATTCAGTTGCAACGATTAGCTATAATCTAGAATGAAGTCAGTAACATTAAATGTGAGGTTTAGGATGATTAATTTCTTAAGTATTTGCAAATAGTTACTAATCTAAGGCCCTTTTCACATGGCGTTTTTAAAGCGTATTAGGCACACTCCCTCCCTCCTTCATGAGCCGCTGTACTGCATGACATTCTGGCAAACCAGGTGCCATCACAGCCACGGATAGTGCTGATAGCGCGTTTTCTTATTTTTGCCTGAAAATAAGGCGAAAATAACCTCCCTTTCACGCATCGGTCACACAACCAGAGGGCCTGCGGAGCCATCGTCCTGTGTGCTTCCGGGAAGGACCCGGGAGTGGGCGGGGCGTGGGCAGTCCCTGCTGCCTGTCCCCCACACAGCAACTCCCAGGGGACGCTTCACCCACCAGCAGGCCAGCTGCTGCCCCCGTCACAGCAGGGAACACTGCACAACACGTCACCACGAGAGGCCACCCGGGGACTGCGTTGCCACTCACACTTGAGATGACAGCAGCCCCCGGGGTAAGGCCGACTGTGTTTTTTTTTAAAAAACCCGGCGCTATCGTTAGCACGTTAGCACTTTACCAACGTAGTACGAAACAGCCTGTTGGCAGGATCTATTGTGCTAACGTTAGCATGATAGCCGGCAAAAAAAAGAAAGAAAGAAAGAAAGAAAAGAAACACCACCACCCAATCAGGGGCGGTGGGGCGGGGACAGGGCCGGACCTAGGCGTGGCCCAGGATGCCACCATGCGGAGAAGCCACCAGGCGGGGACTGGTGCTCTCTCACCAATGTCCTGCTGTATGTGGACTGCAAGGGGGTCTCTACTGAGCCTCTTGCGATGTTAGCAATATCGTGAGGGCTCTCGTTTGTCGCGTTATCAAGGTAAGGTGCGGAAAGGGCCAATGACTGATCTATCAACTATGTAGCAATTAGGGAGAGAAAGACTTTTTTCCTTTCACCTCTACTTACCATGATGCTTGATAGACTGAAAAAATGATTTCATAATGCAGCTGTAAGACTAAAAGTAACCCATATTGTTAGTTTACTTGTTCAATGTTTAAAAATTGGCTTTGGAAAGAAAGCATGGATTAGCTTCACTGAAGTCACCAGAAAAGAATTCATAATACATTTTGAAGGATTCCGTCTATTCTATGTCCATTTAAGAAAAAAAACATTCAAATTATAAAGTTGTTCTTAGTCTGACCACAGTCATTGCACTTGAGTGTGTGTCCATATGGGCCTCCAAGTTGCCTGTGGACCTTTGGCAACTCCATGAATTTTATAGGGTTTTCTTGGGCAACAAATACTCAGACAAGACTTTGCCAGTTCCTATAGTACCTGATACCCATTGGTGGTCTCTTGTTCAAGTACTAACCAGCATTGATTCTACTTAGTTTCTGTGATCAGACAGAATCTGGTGCCTTTAGGGTATTTAGGACCCTTTTAAGTTGATGAGAAATTAGCCTTCAAAACTGAAGGTAATTTTGGACTAATGCTGTCAAGGCCCCTTTTCAACAGGGGAATGAAGAATATTGATGTCGAGTTATTCTGAATATCCTCAAAGGCTGAGCATTTAGAATGCACAGATCATTTTATTAGGCTCTTCTGGAATAAAT
Organism: Cyclura pinguis; assembly: GCA_030412105.1. Classification (NCBI taxonomy): domain Eukaryota; kingdom Metazoa; phylum Chordata; class Lepidosauria; order Squamata; family Iguanidae; genus Cyclura; species Cyclura pinguis. The sequence goes on from CM059599.1 coordinate 211,320,434, forward strand.
CAGACCTTTCTTTTTCATTCTCTTTTATTATGCATCTCAGAAAGGGAACTTGGACATTACAAAACACATACCTTTCCCATGTGACAGTCCATCACGAAGATGCAGAAAATCAATAGAAGTCTGCCTTTTTCTTCTCATCCTGGAAGCAGGTGTAATTTTAATTGGTTTTCCTGAGAAGTTGGTATACTTTGGCCTTGTTTATTTTGATAGCACCTGATAGTCTGTGTAGATTGACATAATAAAACCAGGCAGCTATTGCAAAAGGGCTTGACTGGATTTTGATCTTATACTCTGAAATGAGATTGTAAAACTCTTTTCCCTGAACTGGAAAGTATACAGCTATGATTATTAACAAAAGGGGAAAATATGTTTCTTAGTACAACTTCCTCATCTGAGGCTGTTATCCCAAAATATGGGTGACTTGGGAGTCAACCTGAGATGCCAGTGCCTCCATGAAACAGTGGGGAATATTAGCTCAAAGATGAGGCCTGCAAGAGGGGGGTAAGCTTATGAGATCTTTTGCACCTATGTCTACTGATATTAGTGCAGAGAAGAGCCAGCCAGAGATCCAAAATTTGTTTTATTAGAGGAATTAACAATCACACACAAGATCCATGCAGTCTCATAATCACACAAGGCTAACCGAAGGAAAAGGGAGGAAATGTTTGGATAGCAAGAGTTCAGGGTGAAGTGGGTGATATTTACAAATCCAGTAGAGAAGCAAAGAGCAATGTGGTTTAGACAGGAGCCCAAGGACAGTACGTGAATGGGAATCAGAGTGGCAGAGTGATGACCAGCAACCAATGTACTACAAGTTGGCTAACCCAAAACTGAGATTTAAATACTCTTTTTCTGCCTGGAGGGTGAAGGTTTAACGGCTTTGTGGCAGGGTGAACAATGGAGTCTGGAGAGTAGACAATGACATCTCAGATGGGCTAATGATTTCAGCATTAGGTGACAAAAGGCTAATGGTAGTGTTAATAGCTCTTTGATTGCTGGACAAGTATGGGGACAAAAGGGAAGTTTGGTGGTCAAAGGAAGAAGGACTAAAGACAATAATCTTTCCTGTGGGAACATCACAGATGCTATTGTCTATAAAAATTGAATCATTGAAGGCTAACTGTAAGCTCATCATTCCCGGAATTTCCCTGACTGTTTCCTTACTATGACCTGGCTATACCTTGAGATCTTACCTGACCTGATGTTGCAATGAACATGTTCAGTCAGTTTTTCCTCTTAGACAGCATGGCCATGCAGCCCTAACAGTGTATAATTTATATTTTAAGCCAATTAGATATTTTACCAATTAAACCACATCAAAGTGTGGGGGTGTACAGCCTATTAACAAGGCCCTGTGATTGATTTATATCACAATCCTACGTGCATCTACTGAAACATATGTCTTGTCGAATTCAGTGGGGTTTACTCCCCAAGTAAATGGTTAGAGGATTGCAGACTGTATTGGTTTTATTAGCTGAGATCACATCCTAGTCATAAGGACATAGATCACTGGTAAAATACCTCCTCAGAAAACTTGTCTATTCACTCTTTAAAAATGTATGTAAAGTATCAATTATTAACAAGCCCATAAATAATGTCAAAGCATTGTGTATAATCTTCCATGTTTTCTGGAACCCAGAGTAAAAACCATGAAGAAAACAAGAAGGGAAAAAAATAGATGATTTTCCAAAATTCTCATTTTTTTACAAAAAGGATATTCATCTTTGTTTCAGGAAATAACTATTAGAGATATAAAGAAGAAGGACTCAGGTGTGCATACTGAAGTGTAATCAACTTCTATGGAAGATCAGGACAATGTCTTGAATCCAGAACACATTTAAACTGGTGTAAATGCAGTTTGTGTCCACTCATTTTGACAGCTCCAGTATGCAAACTGTAGTAAAGACTAGATGAAGAAAAGTAAGAATACTGCTTACTGGGCCATAGAAGAAGCAGCATTGTGACATTTCCTTATGTACACGACAAGACAGGATTTTGGTATGCACACTGATAATGTTAATTGCCAGCTAAAACCCTTCAGCCTGCAGTGGTTGCTGCCTGAGAATATCCTCAACTTTCATGTGACTCAAGGGCAATGAGCTTTGGTGTCACCACTGTACCTTCTCATGTCAATGTATAAGTATGTATTCGGATCCTAGCGAGTAAGCTCAGTTCCATTATCTTGGCACATTACAGTTATCATGTTTATTCCAGGATGCAAATATACTGATTATATTTGAAGAGGTTGAATGGGAGGAAAAGTTACAGCCAAACAAAAGCATTTCATGCCAGAATCAGACCTTTTAGGAAGGAAGTTCTGTTTCAAGCTATTTCTTTAAAGAAGGCATGTGCTTTAATTAAAAATTGTATTAAACATAGAACTGACATTTGTATTTCGAAGGCAGCATTAAAGGTTATGCATTCATATGGAGTCATCTCTGTACAAAGAACAAACATACTTCTTAAATTTAACATGAACTTGGGAATAGTTCACACTAAAGCTTCACTCTGTATGTACTCTCCATGTGGTTTTCATTCCATTTTTTTCTAACCTTGCTAATTCATCAGAAAATGACTCATTAAGTAGTCCCAGTGGGATTCAAGGTGACATTTTTCTGATAAGCAGAAGGAGAAGGCATAATTACACAATTGTCTCAGTGTCAAGACTGGAAACTGCAGGAATATTCTACACATCTTTACAAAATATGATGAGATTTAGATGAAATCTAGATGACCTTGATGTTTGCCAAGGGGTTGTTTTAGCTGTTCAGATTTTTCCACTAACCAAAAGAATAAAGGAACAGTTCTGTGTTGAATTCTTCCTCACCTTTGTATACGCTGGGGTACATGGCCCCATGTAAAAGGATTAGCATTAAGTTAGCATCCATTTCCAGTAATCCTGCTAAGGATGGATAAATATCTCAGCATGATTTTCTCCTGTATTCAAAATTTTAAAAATCTCAGATTCTGAAAAATTTCAAATTTGGGTAAGTTCTTATCAAAATAAAGCAAATGGGTTCTCACCAGTCAAATGAGGCTCTCACCCAGTAACTGAATTTGGTAGGAATAGCTATTCTTAGAATGAGGATTATTTAGGACTCGTTGAAGAGATAATTTCATTAGCGTGAACTTCAGATATGGGCAAGAGGAAAGAAAGTGTGTGCTACTGCTGACTACATGACTAAGGTCCTTTCTGCACCTTACCTTCTTCTGGTACTGGGGTGTGGGGATCGCGCGAGCATCCTTTGGTGAGAGGATCTCGTGTCTGGGGTCCTTCGGCTCCACAAGAGCTTCCTGTTCGCATGAGAGTGCCACTTCTTCCTTCCGCAGTGCAGCCTGGGACCTTCCCATGCTGCACTGGGGCAGGAATCATGACCGGTGTGGCTCTGGAGACTCCGCACGCCAGGTAAGTGCACGCAGGGCCTGGGAGCAATGCGCGATCATGCACCATTTTCGGCTTCCAGCCAAAAATGAAAAGGTGTGTGATCGGCGCCTGCTGGCCCCTGGAGAGTCACGTGATTGTGAGTGCGTCGTGCAGATTGCTCCACACAATCGCGCGATGCTCCAGGCGCCCTTTTGCATGGCAAATGCCATGCAGAAAGGGTGTAAGAAAGGGTAAGAAGCAGGCAGGATGAGGTAAAGTCAGTCCTTTATAGTCAAAACAGACAAGAGAAAGAAAGAAAAACACACCAAGGAACCTTAACTGTCTCTCATTCTACCACCATCCAGGACATATGTTCCTTTACCTACAAGCATGGTGGTACCAAAAAGATGATTCCTAAGTTTGTGCTGCTTACTTCAGTGTTAGGAAAGTAGCTTTACTTCTGAGATTTTTTTCCCTGGGAATCATAGCCTATACTACTGTAGTTATTCAAAGGCTGATGCAGTCTTGTTTTTAAACTCTGACTCAGCACTTAAACAAGGGTTCGTTAAACAATAACGAAAGAATAGATCAAACTCAATGGTTTGTTCTTACTTAGAATGCATGCTGTTTCTTTTTCCCCCAGACTACACCAAACCACTATTTTATTCATTGTGGTCTTTTTCTGAAATTTCCACACTGACTTCAAGATATGCAAGTCTAACCGCACTGCCTATTATGTGGGTTTTCTTCAGTTAAAACATAAAATTCCCCCTACATTTTTTTAAAAAAAACTGTGCAACCACTAAGTTCAGTGAATGAAACATTGATTCAAGCCACTTCCATTTCAAATGATAACATTTGAACTCAGATTATTAAATGTGAAGTCCACAATTGCTTGGGGTGATCTCCATGGTTCCTGAGATGTTTAAACAATATCAGAGTGAGATGGGAGGGACAAAAGAAAACATACCAGTGCTGCATAATTGTCTTGAAGAATAAGAGGAAAGGTGAGCAATTTTTCTGTGTCAGTTGAAAATCGTTTCCAAACAAAACAAATCAAAAGAGCAAGTATCATAAATCAAATAAAGTGTGCTTCCAAGGGTGGGATGAGGAATACAATTTCAGGGCATGAACCTTGCCGATGCTACTGGGCATATGGAGTTGGACCCGTATGTGGCTTAGTGCAATGTTTTCTTCTTCCTTCAGGAAATTTTAAACTGTGGATAGTCTTAGGGACAGTGGTGGTAGTGGGAAGACCCATTAGAACTGCGATATCTATTATATCACGTCCTACAAATTTTGACCAAGCCAGCTTCTGTTATGTTTGAGACCCCCTTCTGCTCATTCTGCTTAGGGTTGTCCTGGACTTCTGGACCAAATTCTAACTATGAGTGCACCACTGTTCACCTCCTCCTTCATCAGACTTCAGCACCCTTGGCATCTGGGTGAGGCCTGTATATTCCTTCCATATCCATGTCTAGATCTAACCAACCACCCCTCAGGTCTCAGATATGGAAGTTTATTTATTTTTAACATTTTTATCCCACGTGTGCTGTAAGAAGTTTAAAGTAGGATTCATGGTTCTTTCAAAATTTCATGTCATTCTCACATCGGCTAGAATGACATGGGGATGAAATGGGGTTAGGAATCACCCAGTTAGAATCTAGCCCTCTCCTATCCTATGGTGGCATGTGGCTACTGTACTAGGGGTGACAAAACTTCTGGCCACTGGATATTTTAGTTTGTAATTACCATCATTTCTTACCATTGACTGTGCTGACAAGTGTTTCTCTGAGCTGAAGTCCAAGACATCTAAAAGATCAAATGTTTCCCATACCTCAATGGATAACTTCCACGTCTGTGGCACAGTGAATCCAGATTTTAGTTCGAACTTTTTAGTCTGAGGAGTGGATATAGGTATATATTATTTTATTATGGTCAGAAACAAGCATAAGAACAAGAAGATCCAATCATAAAAAAACTCATAAAAGATAAAAATACATATAAAGATACAAAAAGGATACAAATACAGATTGATATTAAGCTGTCAGATACAAATACAGATTGGCATTAAGCTGTCAGAACCCAACCAGTCCTAACATACCCCAACTAGGCATTCATTATACTAATCTGTGGTGCATGTCATCACCCAACGAATTTTAATTGCTGCTGCAGAGGAATGGATATGGAGCAGTCATGTTCAGTTCCTTTAAAATGCAGACTAAAACTCAGTGTAGGTTCCCCACCCCACTGACATTGAAGCCAATCGTGGACCTCACTATGTGGAACTTAATGCCATTTATCAGGTCAACATAGGGCAAGGAATGTACACCTTACGGGGGACTGCCAAGCATTGCCAGTTTTCGTATTCCATCATGGCTGGAGAATGATGCTTCAAGATATAATTTCAGATATAGTAAGCAGTATGCACACTGACAAAATCATATATAGATACAGACTTATGCCACTAGATAACAACAGGAAATGTTTCTTTGGGATGGCAAAAGGTATTATTTATTTGTTTATTTTTATTTAGTTTTTATGCTGCTTTCATCCAACATGGGACCCAAAGTGGTTTATGAAGGCTATAAAACAAGATAGGCTTTAAAAAAAAACCCTTGATAATTAAAGAAGGTAAAACACAGCTAAGCAAGCATCATATTAAAATACCATTAAATTTTACAAAGTATAATGGTCAAAAACGTAACAATAAAATTAAAAATACAGACCCCCTCATAAAAGCCTCCCTGCCATTAGTTAAATATTTAAAAACTGTAGAATAAAAAGGATTTTGTCTGCCAGTGAAAGTATAGCAGAGAGGGGGTCAGCCTAGCCTCTTGCGGAAGGCAATTCCAAAGACTAGGAACAGCCCCTAAAAAAGCAATCTCCTTTGTCCTTACTAAATGTGCCTGTGATGTGGCAGGAGAGAGAAAGCCTTATTGCCAAGGATCTCAAGACTCCGGCAGAGTCAAATAGCAGGGTATGATCTTTCCTATAGCCTGAATCTATCATGTATAGAGATTTATAGATCATAACCAGAACTTTGAATTGTGCCTGAAAACGAACCAACAGCCAGTAAAAAAATTTCAACAAGGGAGTTATATGAGCTTATAACTGGCCTTAGACAGTATTTTGGCTGCAGCATTTTGAACCCACTGAAGTTTCTGAACAGTTTCCAAAGGCAGCCCTGTGTAGAATGTAATCCTTCACCCAGGCCCTTTTCGCATGGCATTTTCGATGCGAAAGGGCCCCTTGAGCGTCGCGCACACGTGAGGAGCGGTCCACACAACGCACTCGCGTTTGCACAATGCTCCAGGGCCCGGCAGGGACCGCTCATGCATTTTTTCATTTTTGGCTTGAAGCCAAAAATGCTGTGCAGTTGCGCATTGCTCTGGGGCCCTGCACACACTTACCTTGCATGCGGAGTCTTTGGAGCTGGGCCGGTCACTCTTCCTGACCAGTGCAGCCTGGGAAGGTCCCAGGCTCCACTGCGAAAGGAAGAAGCGGTGCTCTTGCGTGAGCAGGAAGCTCGTGCAGAGCCGAAGAAGCAGGGAAGCAAGAGCCTCTCTCCGGAGGCTGGTCACGGGAGCACCGCACCCCAGCACCGAAAATAGGTGAGTTACAGAAAGGGCCCCAGTCTGGCTGCTGATTGTTAAGATGGACTGGAAGTTGGGTCATTTACATGATTTTACAGTAAGACTACATAGTGAATACAGAGCAGTTATGGAGCCATTAATTGCAATACTAAATGCCAGCTAACATCCTTATCCATTTTGCAATAAGATTGGCCTTCTTAAATATTGTTGCATGGATACATAAGAGCATCTGGTGATATTGCAACATTTTACGGTCTAGGAATTCCTTTCACTAAGAGAAAGAATAAAACACAAACCAAGTTTCTTCTTGTCTGTTATAGCAATAATCATTATCTTATACAACTGGGTTGATTAAACAAAATACATGTGAGCAATCTTTGAAAGATATTTTATAAATGGATTGCCTGAAATAAGATAAAACATAAAGGGAATCAGCAATGTCCTTCAACAGAAAATTTTGATGGGCCACTTGTGATTTCAAAGCTTCTGGATGTTAACTATTACTATCTTGTGTTTCACCAAAGTGCTCGTGGGATATGCTATTATTTAAACAATGGTGACACAAAAATGATAAAGCAAAAGAAGATCACGAAAGGGACAAAGTGTGGTGAGCCATATGCAATTTTCTGAGCTATGTTGAAAAACTGGAATGGTTTCACAACATAACTTATACCTTTACGTGAACCATTTTTTCCAGAAATCATGTCACTGGGTAATAGTATGAAGTCATTCTCCAATGATTACTTTTACAGGAACCCTTCTAGAGCATAATATTAAAAACAGGAAAATGGAAAAGGATCACAATGGAGTGTGCCACCTGGCAATGGATTACTAAGGAATTTCCAGCTTGAGCCCATCTTTAACACAAGATACTTTCCAAAAGACATGCAAAGCTTGAAATAATGCTTCCCTTTTGGCACTATAGCCTGGTACATGCAAAGCTGGACCAACAGAAGCTGAATATTGAGAACTTCATAAATAGACCCAGATTGTGATGGAATATCATGCTGAAGCCAAATACTTTCTGAATCACTTAGAAACTGATTGAAAAGGGATTCCCATCAGGTCAAGTCCAAGTAGTTCTAGCATAGCAGCTTGGATGACATTCATAGCCATATTGTAGTGACTTAAAAAAACAATAACAACAGTTCTTGAATGTGTAACTGAAATTCCACTTACTGTGGAATTCTATATTTCCTCAAGTAAATACAGACTTGCAAGTTAGTCATCAAACGTTTAATTCTTTTGCCTTTTGTTACAGAGAGTAAGCTCATAGAAATGATGGTTCACATTCTGCCTGACTTACTTACCTTGGGTAAGTCAGTAATTGCCAGGACTTTCTCTTTTGTATGGAAATGCCACACTAGAATATTTAGAGCGTTGGTTCTTAACCTTTTCGTTACCAGGGATCCCCTGTAAATATAATTTGTTGACCAACTCAAGATTTAAATATTTAACTTTGGATTTAAATATTCAAATATTTATTTATGAAAGGCTTCTGGAGACTAAGACTCAAATTCTCACTCAGACACTGGGTGACCTTGGACAAGCCACATTCTCTCAATCTCAGAGGAAGGCAAAGGCAAAGCCTCTCTGAACAAATCTTGCCAAACAAAACCCTGTGGTAGGTTCACCTTACAGTTGCCGTAAGTCAGAAGTGACTTGATGGCACACAACATCAAAGTGTTGCTGGCATGGGGAGGTTCCTTCTAGCCATCATGTTTGTCCCCTTTGAAAACTGACTTATGGTAACCCTAAGGTGAACCAATCATGGGAGATTTCTTGACAAGATTTGTTGCCTTTGCCTTTCTGTGAGGCTGAGAGAATATCACTTGCCTGGGGTTTCCATGGCTGAGTGAGGATTCAGACCCTGGTCTCCAAATACATAGCTTAGGCATGTGCACATGCCAGCTGCCGTATCCCTCGATACCTACACCGCCTGCTGCCATGTCTCTGAGAACACCCACCCTGCTCTCTTCTTTGCAAACAAGGAAGCTGTTTCAGCCCCTCACCCCCCTCTGCTGCATCTGTGTTGCTGCTACTGCTGTTTGTGTCCAGCAGCAGGACTTCATGGACCCCCAGAGGCCTGCAGAACCCAGGGAAGAAACACTGATTTAGAGAATTACCTGCGAATATCTCCAGGAAGCTGGCGATTACAAATGATCTTTTGAAAAATGAACTTCTTACCCCAAAATCACACAGAACATCACAATGCAACTATGCTGGTTATTTATTTCAAAATCTGTACACTTTCAGAAAGGCAGTATAAATCTAAAAAAATCTCAGAAGAGTAAACAATATTTTAAGTCTGTGAGTCATCTTTGGATGAAGTATAAATCTAAAGTGAACTGGCTCATTTCGGAGATATTAAGAACACCTCTTAACTGAAACAATGCTGAGGCAAAGTGATGAGAGATGAAGCAGGCTGCTGGGCCCACCTAAGAACCTATAAGAGTTTTTTTTTTTTAATTCAAACTTGCTACATTTTTCAATCTTCACCAAGCTCTCCTTAATAGGAAAAAACCAAGCCTGGGGGCTGAGGCCATAACTCTATGATTAACAATGCTTTCTACAAATCAGGGAACTCACCAATCTTGATGCCTAGGGGAGGGATGTATAAGGAATGTATCAGAGGTTATTTCAGTGAAATCTGTACTTGTTTTCTCTAGCACACACACAGAGTTAGTAGTGTGCACCAAGAACTACACAGTATACATTTTCCTATATTTTAATAAAGTGTTGGTTACTATTCATTCTATCAAGCCTCAGATATAAATATATATTTAATTCATAACTACCTAACCTCCTTAAAAATCCTTCTGAAAGTTTGAATGCAACTTCTCAATGGCATATATATACAATGTAGGATATGTTCATCCCCACAAATTGCCCACAAAATCCCAGAGACGTTGAGATACCCCTAATATTCCCTCCCCCACACACATACAAAAAAATCCTCAGAAAAGATAATGTTAAAGATGGCAAACACAAAAGTCCTTGCATCTATTTTCTGTTACCACCCCACATCTCCCCCCACACTACAGGATGTCATGTTTTCATAGTTTGTTATATTTCTGATTGAAACACATGTTTGAAAGTACGCTGGCTGTTAGCATGTTTCCAGGTCAGGATGACCTCAGAAATGGTCAGGTCATAAGTTCAGAGATGGTTAGGTAGGAAAGCCCAATGCTAATATGCTTGCAGTTAATCCTTTCAAGACTGCAGACTATGAGCATTCCTGAGAACAACAGAAGGCAAAACTGCCCAGATAAAGCAATCAGAGACTATCCTGAGATGTTCCCCTGTGGAAAACTATCCCTAGATCCCCTACTCGATCAGTCATTAAGAGATTGGCATGATTCCCATCAATGTTTTTCACCTAGAGTTAAGACAAACATTCCATTCTAGACTCCTTTGACAACCCCCTGAGAAAGCCATTACTGCTTTGTTCACACACCCTCCTTCAGGGCAGGAAATAGGGTATAAAAACCCCAACTTCAGTCCCAGTAAATTGTAGTATGTTTTAGTACATTGGGTTCATTATGCTGCATGTGCTACCCCAGACTACCATTCCTCTAAGCTACCCTCAGACGCATTCTGAGCCAATCCGCTTCAACCTTCTGCTTCAGGATTGGTAGCTACCATCCTGTTCACCCAATCTCTCTGTATCCAACCTTTCTTGCTTCACTTTCTGATAGCCTCATATGGTTCTTGAGAGTGTCTGATTTCCTGTATGCTTGTTAATTCCCAATAAAACACTCTGTTTAACCTTTTAACTGGAGTAATCTGTACCGTTAGTACTAGTAGACACAGGTGAAAAGACCCTGCTGTTACTCTCCTCTCACAGCCTTCCTTTGAGCTATAATTCCCCAAATTCTAAGGAGACATTGGCATTGTAGGTGGACCTCCAAGTCCCCCACCTCTTAGGGTAACATTTCCCTAAACTTCAATGCACTGGAAAGGACTAGTTTGCCTGAAAATTTATTCTTGTTTTGTCAAACACATAAACAGAACACTAAACAAATACATAAACAGAACACAGTCTTTCCCATTATAAATGGAGAATGTAGTTGAGGCACTCAACTGTGAACACTTAGGAACTGTTTGAAAAAGAAAAAGCACTGCTTCAGTACAAGGAGTTTGGTGGCAATCTGAGGGTTATCATATCTTTATCCAAACCAATGAGGTGGATTGAACCAGCCCTTCTGTCTCCTCTACTTTTCTATGGATAGAAAATGGAATCTTCTGCCCACCAAACACTTGAAATCCATCATTGTTTCTTCTCAGTGTTTTCATTACTTGAATGTACATCCTGCCTTCTATGCTCAATGCCCAGAGTGGCTTAGAGAAGTACTTTTAAATAAATCCATATAATTGTACTGAAATTTAAAACAATGGCCATTTCTGTACCGGGCTAGTAAAACAGTGCAGAGTGACCTCTAACGGAGGTCTTCTGCACCATAGAGTGGACTGGGGTGGACTACTTTCTGTAGTCCCATACCTCAGTCCACTCTGGAGCGACCGGAACTGGTCGCACAGCTTGTTTTTTAAAAACCTCTTTTTAGAGGTTTTTAAAAATCACGGAGCACGCAACCCTGTGCCGCTTCGTCGCCCGGCTCCGGAGCAGATTTGCAGGCGTGTGCAAGTGCTTGCCTGCAGATCTGCCGGGGATGGGCTTCTGGCTGGCAAGCTTCTCCGGTTGGTGGAGAGCCTCCACCAACCGGAAGCCACCATTTGGGACGTGGAGGACTGCGGAGCAGCGAACTCACGCTGTTCCTCATGGTGATGGACTCGGCCAGCCGGAAAATAAAGCCAGTAAGCTCTGTTTTCAGCCATTCCCCCCCCCCCGCCACATGTGGAAAGGGCCAATATATGACAATCAGAAGAGCAAGTAATATCAGTCCTATAGAACAGAGCAATAAAACAAGGTAGGAGTTAGGGTTATCTGAAAGGTGCACATCAGGGCAACTTACCCCATAGATCAAAGGCCAGGCCTGTCTAAATTTTAAAAAAGCTGGAAAAGAAGTCAGAGCAGAGCCCAAAGTAAAACAGAAGAGAAGGGTAATAATCAGAGCATGGACGTAAATACTCAAGTATTTTGTCTTTTTCTGTGAGGATGAATAAGTATAGTTTTCTTCCTGCTATACAGGGAAATAGACATTCTTTTAGAGTATTCTTCCCTTATTTAAACATCCTAAAATGTTGCAAGAGAATTATTCTGAAGAGAGAGAAACATGAGGGTTTCAAAAAAAAATACACCCCCTGCTTTTCCCACAGAAAACAGTCTTTTCTGCATATGAAACTAATTTTCTGTGCAGAAAATTGATTTTTTTTTTAACAGAAACCCACAACTGGTATCTTGTATCAGCTTATACTTAACTAAATACTTACCTAAGTAATTTCTCTTGACTTAACTCCCCCCCCCAACTTGTGCAAACATCGTTCAGCTGTGCTGTGGTCATGGGCAGAATGGACGTCCTTCTCCAGATGCAGTTGATGCGTTGTAAAGTAAGTTGGTCAGTAAAGTTATGATCATGAATATAGTGTAAAAATTGTGACAAAATAGCGATCATGAATACAAAACGGTTACCTAACCGTGACTATTTTGCATTTACGATTACTCCTTAGTCGTGATTTTGACGCTATTGCCACAGTCACCTAAACTAGGGGCTACGTAGAGATTGTAAATATGTAACAGTCATGAGCGCATAACTCTAGGTTACACATTTGTAACTGCTTCTGTTTCCCAATTGCTCGGAAACCTATTTTTCGGTGTGGGAATGACTAGTTAAAAATATTCTTTCTATCCCTAAGTCAGATAAAGTTGTATTATTAACCACAACAAAGCAGAGGCATTAAGGGTCCAGGAGCAAATTTTGGTTTCATGAAAAGGGACAAATTGTTATTAAACTTTTTGTTCTATTTTTACTTCTGGCAAAGAGAAGAGAATGGTGCTTGTGAGATTTTCTGCCTCTGGTATTTTTTAAAAAAGTTAACATTGGTTTCTGTGCACCTATGACATATTGTTTGGGTTACACCATTTGTGGCTACCTATCTTGGGCTGGCCCTAGTTTTAACACAGCAAAATATAGCGGTATTTGTGGCTGATCTGACTTTAACACTATCATGGAGACTCCAAACAAGTCAGTGTTGGAAAATTATTTTCAAATGCCCATCTTCAGGAATAGGATGGTCTTTCCATTAAGACAGCTGGGAAAATAACAGCATGGTTGCCATAGTTACAACAGAACAAACTCTTACCTGGGCAGCTTCATCTTTCTAAATGATGGCCATTATATGTGCCATAAAACACTTCATCATATTTGTCAGGAGGGGAAAAAAATAGCTTGGTGTTCAAAAGCCCTGGGACCATCAAATTGTGCACATCATGGTCAAGTATAATTATCCTGAGATCACTTCACTTTTATTAAGCTGCTCTAGCAGTGACATTTCCCTTAGTAACCAAGGTCTTCTGCAATGAATGCTGTAGAATTCCATTTACTATAGCTATCAAATTTATTATTAGGGAATGGCAATTATTTCAGGCTGTTGTTTTTAGTGTTGTAACCATAGTGATGTACAAAGTAACATTCCAGATAGGAAGTGATATATATGTACATATGGTCAAAATTTTGAATAGTTCTTTTAAAATGCCTTCCTTTTTCTGCTACTGTTAAGTGAAATGCTGTCACATAAATCTGCTAAGCAGCATCTTAATAGCTATGAATCTGCTAATAAGTTGGCAGGGTATACACCTTTGCCAGTAAGTAGACCAAGAGATTCATAACAGTTGAAATAGCTGATGTGAATGTATGATCCAGGCATGCTGCTCAATATAAATACAAGGAAGGCATCCCTTTGTCACCACAGATCAGAGTATCATTCCCTCAATTTCTATTGTTTAGGTAGCAGATATTGTTGCTTACATAGCCAAAACTACATGACCCACATGCAAAGAAAAGGATCAGCAGGCTTGGAGACCCCAAAGAGTTTCAGAAGTAGAGAAAATCTAGAGCAATAAATAAATAAATAGCATAGAATACACTCTGACTGCTAAGCATCCTCAGTGGCCACAGAATACTGAATGGCTATTGGGTGTGAGGCTTCCTGGAAGGGAAAGCTAGAATCTGGAACGATAGTATTCCATGCCACAACAATTTGCAGTGGGCAGTGGCAGCTGGTGGCTCCCATGTCTGTGAATCTTTAAAGGAGCTATCCAAGGTGATGAGTCTATTTGCAGGATGGGATTCAGTGCCTTGGAGTTTGACGGATGGGATTCAGTGCCTTTTGAAGTTCAGACTGCAACCTAGAGTGGGTTCATTGTCATAATAATAAGAGAGCCACTAGTTCTCACAGGCTGCAGATCCTACTTTGCTTACCTAATTGATCTAACTTGTCCTTAACCAACCTTTCTGGCAGGGTTGGTATGCCAACTCTGACTTGGGCTCCAATCCTGCAAACCATTTCTGACTTTAACTTAGATAAGGAGAGAAAAAACAGATCAATAGGACCAGCGGAGAAAACCACAGTAAAGCTAGAAGTAGACACAGTCTCAGCGTTGGGCCTGAGTCAGAGTTTGCCTGTTGAGAAGTCACAATGGCAGCAAGAAACCCCTGAGTCTGAGACCTCTGATGGGTCAATTGCACCTCTGCGTAGGTTCCTATGTTCTCTTTTGTCAGGTTGTTCATGTAGGCAATCAGCCAGGAGAGAATCAAAGGAGAGGAGATAATGTTAGATTGGGTGCCAGGAGTCTAGTCTTTTAAGCTCATCATTCTTCAGAATTTTTTTTTTAAATAATAATCTCTGAGAGTGGTACTCTGGGCTCAGAAGCATAGAAGATTTCATTTTGTCTTCAGACTATAGTGTACCAAGCTGATTGCTCAGGCCAAGACCCTACTGAACTTTGGTAAAATAGAAAGACCCACTGGTGCAGTAGTATTTTGTTTTTGTTGACTACCATGAAGTCAACTTTGATTTGTGGCCACCCTATGGATGAGAGAGCTCAAAGTCACCTCTATCATCAACTGCCCTGCTCAGGTCTTGCAGTAGTACTGAACCACCATATATAGTATGGTTCAAATGGTGACTGCCATTGGCCAACATTATTTGTGGTTGTACAATGAGGTCCAGAGTATTTTATTTCACAAGTGGCACAAATGTCAGATAGAGTTGGCCAAAGTCATACCTACTAGACTGCACTACCTTCATATGACTTGGGGAACCCAGTGGGTTCCAACTCAAGGTCAGAACCAAACATATGCCTACACAGCATTATTGCAAGAAGTTTTGTGTTACTTCAACTACTATAATAATGAGTCTATCACATAACAGCACTATGATGCTTGCTAATATCAGTGTGGAAAGGGGTGATGTGATTTGGTGACTGATCTAATACAGAGGTTCAGATATTTAATAGTGAGAAGCGGTGCTAGTAGATAACAGATCTAACTCTAAAAGAAACAGAATATGTACTGCAATTTGCATAGTCTTACCCTATGCGCTGCAGACAAAACACTCTTTCATGTTACTTCGGTTGATGAAGTGGGCCATTTCCTCCATGCAGATTTTTTGTGTCATAATCCTGAACAACAAAGAGAAACAAAATTATCTCTGCAGCAGACCAGGCCTGATAGAAGTCAGAGTCCAAGAATATTTTGAGGGCCATTTTGAATATGGTAATGTCTTCGCTTAATAGTTATTCATTCTGTACCACAGAAAAGTATCTGACTTTAAAGAAACATAACAATCTGACCCAATACATTTCTTTTTGTGGTTATTAGTACACCCACGCAAGCCCATGATTATCCTGGCTTCTGAAGGGATAATACATGCCTCAGTGGCTCCTATTAATTTTGACTCTAAATTGAAGGTATTCCCTATAAAATTGAAAGCTAACATAGCCTGCAAGCACTGAGGCATGAACATCTTAAAATTCCTAACAGACCACATAGCACCCACGCCTCCTTCAGAAAGAGCGTTGTACCAACTCACAAAGATGAAAAGCAGTGGAAATCTACACACAGTTCATATATCCCTTGTAGGATTCCCATATCTCAGGGCACTAGTCTCAGGATGATGGCATTGCCTTGAAAATCACATACATCTGTGTGGTCTTGGCCACTGTGGCTGCAGCTGCTTTGGAGTGGCTATTATAGATTGTTCACTGTTGAAAACTGAGTCTGTAAAACCTTCTTTGTTGGACTACAACTCCCACGGATTGTTAAAAGCAGTGCTTTCAAAAGGCAAAGTACAAAGTGTTGGTTATTACCTTTAAAGCCCTACATGGTTTGGGTCCAAGGCCATTTCCACACTAGAATGTTATAGTGCTATTATTCCACTTTCAATATCCTGTGGAATTCTGGGGTTTGTAGTTTACTGAGGCCAAAGAGCTATCTGGCTGAGAATTCTAAAGGCCTCTCCCTAAACTGCAAACTCCAGGACTCCATAGGTTGTTGAAAGTGGAATAATAGCACTATAACAGTATAGTGCAGAAATGGCCCAAATTACCTGCAGGATTGCCTGCTCTGTTACCCTGTGTACTGGGGGTCCCAGGAGGGATGGACACCAAAATGTGCTCAACTAAAGGTGGGGAAAATCAGCTCAGAGCACTGCTTAGTCTTATGAGAGGAAGGGTAATGTAGCGAGATCTTGAACCCTATGTCTATGGGGTCAGGCCGAGTCAAGGAGCACACAGAAGTTGAAGCAATAAATTATGTTTTATTGAAAACAAAAACAAAACAGTGTATGCGGCACACTCATACAAGATAACTAAAGAAATAAAGGTTGGAGTGGTATAGAGGGATTTTTAGAGGGATTGCTGGTTTGGGTGATACTTCGCCTGTCCTGAAGCCCAGAAAAATAGAGAGCGAGGCTGGGGCGCCATGTAGCTCAGCACGTGGAGCTGAGGGGAGGCTCGCCAAGCAAAGCGGCAGCAAGGCGGGATGAAACTCGGGAGTGATCCGAGGAAGGTCTTGGAATCAAGGGTTTTTATAAGGAGAATGTGACTGCAGGCTGTGCCGTACTTGGGGGAAAACAATAGATTTGGAGTTCGAGACAAAGCCTCCGAAAGGTCAGAATCTGAATGATTGAGTTATCGCAGAGGTTCTCAATAGAGTAGCCAGTATGCAAACGCAGAGTACTTGGGTATTGCATAGCTTACCCATCAATCTGCCAGCGTGGGGCAGAGGCTCTTTTGTAGGTTGTGTGCATACCTAATTAGAGTACTTGCCTGGAGGTCTCCTAAAGCGGCGAGTCGGCTATTTTCTGGCCTGCCTGTATTGTCTAGGAATATTACGGCTATAATCGGCTGAGCCTGTATGCATGCTTGTCCAGGGGCCTCGCAAGCACATGGAAGGGAATAGAGAAGTGAAGCCGAATTATGATATCAAAAGGATATCTTTTAATATCCCCAAAGCTCAGACTAGCCAGGGCAGTAACACCTCCCATACAATCTTCCCCATACACTCAGGCCCTCTGGAGGCCATTTACTTCAACCGGCCAGCACCAGACTGGCAGCAGTCACCCAGAGGACCTTTTCATTGGCTGTCCCTAGGCTGTGGAATGACCTGCTGGAAAAGATTTGTCAGCAACATATGCTGTTTGAATTCAAAAAGGTGCGAAAGATCTCTTCTGGCAGGCCTATCCAGTCTATTTTTAATTATACTTTAATAGTATTTTTAATTGTATTTGTACTTTTAATTATATTTTTAATTATGATATATTTTAATTATGAGATATTTGTATTTTAATGTATTTTGGTTATAATTTGTTTTTAATTGTATCTGTGTTGTACCCCTCCTCAAGCCTTGGGGAGAGGCAGGTAACAAATAAAAATTTATTATGATTATGATTATTATTGTTGTTGTTATTATTAAAAAAACTTTCCTAAGCCTGGGGCCCTTTCACAATGCACAGTTCCAGTGCTTTAATTCCAATTGAACTGTCATGGTTGCATCCTATAGAATCCTGGGATTGGCAGTTCAAGCAGTTGAGACCCTTAGAATCTTCTGCCTGGAAGCTCCTCTGGTGCCTCTAACTAAACTTCCAATGCGAGGATTCCATAGGATGCAGGCATGGCAGTTAAATGTGGAATCCTACCACTATGGCAGTATAGCATGAAAGGGCCCCTGGTGTTTATTATTTGAATTACGTGTGCTGAACAATTGCGGTGGATGCGTAATTTATCACATTTTATTGACCCCAACAGGGAGCACTTCTACCTCTCAGGTTTTGACCTTAAAATCTCAAGGCCTAAGATACCTCTGACCTGGCAATGCAACTCCACGTGGGAGCCCTTGTAGGCTGGGTGGTAATACAGAGATACCATAAATAAACAAATAAATAATCAGCGTTCTGTATGAAATCAACCCCTTGGCCCATTTTGCACAAAGCAGGCTGATGTTGCTAGGAAGTTCAGTCCTCAGCAAGCCTATTTAGAAGTAAGTCTCCCTCAATTCTGTAGGCCGTACAGTAAGCGCCTTGGGTAAGTCTCCAGCTACAGTAGTCTGAGGATGTCGCTGCATGATACAACCCATTAAGATGCCATTGGACTTTAGAATACAGCTTTGCACAGGGGAGTTCCTCTCACCCAGGACCATCAAAGAATAGTGGTGGAGTAGAAGGCAAGCCACTGAATATCTGCCTGTCTCCAGCACAGCACCACTAAAAACAACTGAGCCAGGCTAGACAGTTTAGAAACCTCATAATTGTAACCCTGGAAAGCCAGTGTGGCTCATGAATCCCAGCAAGCCAAGTGACTTCTGGCCAAAGCACACAAGCATGCAAACCCAGACGTGAACAAGGCCTCTGGACTGAAAGAAAATGTCTGTGAGGAGTACAAAAGATTTTAAAAAAAAACTTTACAAAACTAAGTTCAACTGTCTGGCAGCTTTCTGGAAAGTTCTGGCAAGGTTAAGCCTAACAGCCTAACTATATGTGTACTTGGGCAGCACGAGCAGCTATAGACATTCCCAAATGGATTTTATCAGACCTCATCTAAGCCAGAGAATTAGTCATGTAACGATAACTGTATGCTTGGGGAGTATCTTAAAGATGCAAAATTGTATGAAAAACCACCACATTATTATAACAGGAAGCAACTGGGAAACAAGCGTTTATAATGCGCACTTATAATACATATTGCCTTTCCAGCAGAAAGGCTATGACACTCTATAAATCAAACAAAGAAGACAGACTGTATGCCCCAGTCAGTTCCATGTAGTTGCCCAGATATTAGCCAAGTACAGAAACAATTGGTCATGGGAAGTGGATTTTTTGTTGCAGAGCTATTCTGTCTTTGCATTAGGTTGCCAATGGTACCAAATCACCTGGAGATTAAAAATTTGACTTCTCCCATGTAGCCACTTAAATTAGTTTTTTTCAAAAAAATCATTTGTTAAAAAAATGAAGAAACAGTGCTTATCTGGTAATTTAAGGTAGATTGCTAACTAAACACATGCTGAAACCATTTGCTGATAATAACAAGCACTAAAACTGAAATGAAAAGGAGCACTGATATGATCAGAGAGACCCATTAAGGGCCCATTATGTGAGGTGCAGATCTGCTGTTTGTATTCTTCAATAACAGCTTAATCTTCTGTACTTAATTTAACCTCAGGTTACAGAAAACACTCCCTTGAAAACAGCTTTTTTTACTGAATGATTTATCACTACCTCTGACCCCAAAGCCTCTTAAGTGCCAATCCTCTATATACTTAACAAGGAGCAGTGAGAAGCTGTTACCAACTACATTCCTTTAAGGTCTAAATTAAGTTTTAACTTTGCCAATGTAACTAAATTTATTGTTTTTTGAATGAAAATGATTGCCTTCAGTTGGAATTTCAGCATCGTTTCATCAGAATTAAGTTACTGATTAAGTTATTAATTAAATGAGCTGCAAGATTGAAGAGGGAACAAATTTTACATCATGCAATTGGTCCTGTACATGTGAGGAATTAACACTGTCTAGGTCACAATACTCAGAACACTTCCTTGAAAACAGTTCTAGAAAGATTAATTTTTGAGGTAGCAGTAGTAACAACTGAATCTTCCCCAACTGATTCTCCCCGCAAGCTTTCTTACCTGTCCAGCAAATGAATTGAGATTCTCAGCTTCAGAAATTTCTGCAGTTAGATTTCATATCACCCCAAAGAAGGCTATAGAAACATATGGCTTTTTCTAATATAAAACGTACACCTATTTTGGAGCATTTGGAACATATCTTTGATTCTTCCTGTGGATTCTATTGGATGTTTTTCTCTCTTCTAATTATTAATTTCACTATGAAGTGTTTTAGTAAATGTAAATGACCATAGGTATCTTGGTTTATTTTAGTTTATGAGTACAGTGTAATTCCAAATTTAAATGATCTTAGACCAACAAGTAACAAAGGCAGCTTGGAAGGAGGCAGTTTTCTTAGCATTCTGATGATCATTACATAGAGGATCTTCATCTGTCACAGGTAACTGATTTTTGAAGCTGGACCCCAGCAAACATCCTTCAGTTAAGAGCTTCAAAAATAATTGGTCCCGTACATGTGAGACTCAGGCCATTTCCACATGGGGTTTTTACAGTGGTGCAGAGCGTCCTCCAGGGAGGACGTCTGCACCTGGGAGCGGACTGGGTCGGACCTACTTAACGTAGATCTGCACCCCAGCCCGCTCCGGAATGACCCCAAGTGGTCGTCCAGCATGCTTTTGAAAAACCTGTTTCTTGAGGTTTTTCAAAAGCACGGAGCATGCCAGTGTGAGCCTGCCCCCTTATGCAGATTCTCAGGCTTGCATTGGTGCGAGCCTGCGTTCTGCCGGGGGCGAGCTTTAGGCTGGTGAGCTTCAGCTGTTGGTCGAGAGCCTTGACCAACCAGAAGCCACCATTTTCATCCCCGGAGCAGTGAGAAGCGGCAGCCACGCACTGCTCCAGAGCAGCGTGGACCAGACCGGGGAGCCCAAAAGTCTGGTGAGTAGCTTCACGGGGTGATTCCCTCGCCCCGTGCCGAAATGGCCTCAGAACACTTCCTCCAGAGTAGTTCTGGAAAGATTAACTTTTGAGGTAGCAGTCTCCACAACTGAATCTTCCCCAACTGAATCTCCTTCCAAACTTTCCTACCTGTTTAGCAAATGAGTTGAGATTCATTTCATCTTAATTCTTGAAAAGCTTCTGGCGTAATACTGCAACATACATTTAAATGCCAATTAAAAATTAACAATTGTCAAAAATCCCCCCTTCCAACATAAACATGACTGATCTTGATTTTTTTGCACATCAGCAAATAACATGCTAACCCTTTCCTGCTAACTTTCCTATCCCTTCTTTAAGTAAATCCAATCGAATGCCATGGGACTTGTTACTGAAAACATGCATAGGACTGTGTTTATATCTTTGAAAGGCACAGATGACTATTCCTTATCTGTTTGTCCATCTGTCTCTTTCTAAATTTTATCCTCTTCATCCACGGATATCAGGTATGTACACAAATGACCTAAAAATTAAAATATACCACATGAGTAATAGAATAAAACAAACAAAACTACATGATAACAAAACTGGAGCTGAAACATAAAAATAGGAAGGAAAACTAAATATTAAACCAGTATCATACTTTAAAGTCTACAAATTCTGAAGTGGAGGAACTAGTCCTTTATTAGCACCAATCATGCCTCAAAAGTATCCTTTATCAGAGGTTTATATCTGAAACTCTTCACCCAGTCAGGTAGCATAAAACAAATTTGGAGAAAGAAATAGAAAATTTCGCAGATTAGAATAGATGTGTGGCCATGAAATCTGCAATTACACTTGTGCCATTTCTGCACTACACTGTTATAGTGCTATTATTCTACTTCCAACATCCTGTGGAATTCTGGGGTTTGTAGTTTATTGAGGCCAAAGAGCTCCCTGTCTGAGAATTCTGAAGGCTCCTCCCTAAACTGCAAAGCCCAGGATTCCACAGGATGTTGAAAGTGGAATAATAGCACTGTAATGGCATAGTACAGAAATGGCCTTGGTCTCAGGATGAAAATGGTCAACTGACTGCATCATCAATGTGTGTGCTAGGCCATTTCTGCACTAGAGGCCATTAGCTTGTTACACCATTATAATGGCAGCATTGCCATTAATGTGATGCCGTTGGGTTAGGGATGTTCTTTTCTGCACCCTTCCCCTTAAGTAGATGGGTAGCAGTATTGCCACCGGTGTCTGTTCCTCATTACAACATCCTTGGCCACTCTCATGCCCCACCTTCACTCTGCCCCGCCACCCCAGATTGGGCAGAGATTTTTGTTTTGTTTTGTTTCTAATCTGTATTAATGCAGCAATGTTTTAACAGCATGACATGCACTTTTGCCCTATACTGTTTAAAAATGTATATAAAAAAACAACATTTTGATTCAAAGGAGAAGTTTAAAATAAATAGGGAGAGATGATAGGAAGTGTTACCCTGATTTCTGGGGTCCCTTGGGGGATGCCTTAATGTGCTCCACGTGATAGGGAATGGAAAAAAGCCAGAGCACGAGCAATAGCAATGCGAGAGGCAGGGTAACCTAGCTGGGTCTTTTTACCCAGTTTTTATGGGGTCAGGCCAAGCCAAAAACCAAATGAAGATGTCCAATAAAATGATTTTATTGAATAAAAGTCTCACACACCAACACAATCACTCACACACTCACTCAAGACCTATTAAGAAGCAAAAGAGAGGAAACTGGATAGGGGAACTACTGAAGGAATTGTAGCTGGGGTAATACTGCACCTTTTCCTGAAGTCCTTGGTCCAGAAAAAACAGCGAAGAAGTGGAGCTTAGCACGGAAAGGGCTGAGGGGATTACTCAATGGATGGAGAAATGGTCTGCTGGGATGACTGGGAGTAATCCAAAGAAACTCTCAAAAACTGGGACTATTTGTAGGGGAAAAGGTACCTGGAGGGCTAATCCTTTCGCGGGGAGAACAATGGGTGTTGCAATGGAAAAGAAGCTCCATCATGGCAACTCCTTTTGCATGATGAGATCACAAGGTGTTGCCAAAGTTCAGGATCTTCAGTTGCATTGAGTTGTGGTGTGAATTTATGTAGATGGTCCTTGCCTGATAGGATTTTATTGCTATCAGTGCTCAACTTGGGGAAAAGATGCTAATCCGCTCAAGTTGGCTCCTCAGTGGCTGAGGACCCTTTGTTTACTGTGGGTTTGCACAGCTTGAGGTCTCCTGGGGCTACATGACTGGAGATTTTACTGGCCTGACCCGGTTTTCGATTGTTCGACTATTGCTGCCTATGTGCCCATCTGGGTGACCTCCCAGGCACATTGAATCATATTTTAATATCAAAATTGTAGACCCTGGGACAGGGTTTACCAGTGAGATAATAGAAGTTACTATGCCATGGGAGTTGCTGAAGGAGGGACGAGCTGGGCACATCCACAGTCCGCCCACTGCTGGGCCTGCCGTACAGGAAGTGCTATCACGTGTTATAATGGTATGGCACTACAGCAGCTGACAGGATTGAAGTGCTATAGGAGGTTTTTAATGGATTTTTTTCTGGAAATAGAATGTGGCAATTTGGCAATGCTTGGGGACAGAATAGCAGCTGAATAGTGACGTCATGCAGAAGCACAGCTCCTGGACTGGTTACGAGTTGCTGCTATAGCTTTATAGAGACATTCCGCAGAAATGGCCCTAGTTTCAGATTAAACCTAGCAAGAGAGAAGGGTACAAATAAGCAGTAGTCTATCTCCATTTCTAAACCAGATATCAACATTTAAAAACAAAGGATAGTATTTAGGTTTCAGTGGATTTCCTTAAGAATTCCTACTATAGCAGCCATTCCAAGCCCCTGAAAACTGAATGGGGTGCACTGTGGGGGCAGGGGCAGGGGAATATTGCAACATTAGACAGAGGTATCCAACTTCCTTAGTAGCATGTTTGGGAATCTGGAGGAGCTACCAGGAAGAAGAGGGGAGGAGAGGTCTGTTTTTGATTGCCCAGTTGCATGTGCCTAGAAGTAGATTAACCCACAATCAACAATAAAATCATCACAAGAGTAACAAAAGACAGCAATATCAAATTAAATATTATATCATGTTGGAGCTCATGAAAGCAGCGAGTGAATCATGATTAACTACAAGGAATAATGAAAATAATAGTGTGTCCTTTGGCCTTTTATTTTTTTTTAAGAATAGCATCATTGTGAGACAGTAAGTGATGGCTAAATTAAATCAATAAAGCACATTCATCCATATTTCTTTATTTTGCTTAATTCTGTTTTGAAAATTGATGTTGTTGCCTTCTTCTCTCCTTTTTCTCCATCTCCTTCTTGAAAGCGTATAATACACACTTAACTAAAGCCATAAAGAGGATGGATATGAAGGCCCATTCCTAGTTCCAAACTGTGTGCTGACTCACATAGTATGACCCAGAAAGAATAAAAAAACTACAGAAGACTGTTTACTAAGTGGTACATTGCCAAAATATGGATGTAGGAATTTGTCATCTGGAAAGTCCAGCCAAGTGGTGGTGAGAACTTTTACTACATTTCCTCACCCCCAAAAAATGATATCCAGGGAAACAAGTTTGGTAAAAATTTCCTTCACATTTGGTGAGATACTCTAGAGGGTGAATAAAAGTAGTAGCTATAAAGTGGTAACTTAGTACTGATGTGTGTATAAACCAACTGCTCACTGCATTTTGCCAATTTTTTTTACCTTTTCCTTGCTTTTTTAGATTTCTGACTGTGTAAAATAATGCAGATAATCAACTTACAAAGTTTCCTCAGAGACAGAGAATGTGTGAGCCTCCAGGTGCTGTTGGACTACAGCTCCCATCATATCTTACCATTAACCATGCTGGTTAGGGCTGATGAAGGATCAGTGTGTGACAAACAGGGAGGAATACATGATCCCCATTTCTTGGTTATCTGATTACCATGTAAGCTTAGAAATAATCATCTGCATTTTCTCTCTCTCTCTCTCTCTCTATATATGTATATATTCTTTTTATTAATGAAGTAGAAATCTTTTTGAAAATCTTATTCACTGATACTATGCACAAAGATACTTTAGTACAATCATAAATGCATATATACACATGGGGAGAAATGCAGCACTGCAGTAACTTAAATATCAGTTGAATGTTTAGAAATACAGATCAGGCATCCAACGAAAAGGGGCAAGCAGAGTTCCCAAGGGAATGCAAACACAGCAAAAATAACATTCCTAGGTTTGAACAATTTTGTATGCCTCCCTGTTTGCAATACTAGAAATTTGGGGACTGGGGGAAAATTTCATTTGCAGGGAGAATTCTTATTTGGGAAGCAATATCCTCATTCTGCCCTCCCACCAGCTGTACATCCTCTAAGTTTCAATT
Organism: Cyclura pinguis; assembly: GCA_030412105.1. Classification (NCBI taxonomy): domain Eukaryota; kingdom Metazoa; phylum Chordata; class Lepidosauria; order Squamata; family Iguanidae; genus Cyclura; species Cyclura pinguis. Next base: position 211,345,735 of record CM059599.1, read on the forward strand.
TTTTTCTCCTTTTTAATGTGCTCCACTGTGACTTACCTGAGTATTGGCCCATATGCTAATCCTCTGAGCTTGTTTGATTTTCTTCTGTTGTCTCTTTTCATTACTTACTTATTTCTATGCCCATCTTTCTGCTTAATGCATTCAAGGCAGTTTATTTTTGCAAGTAATGATGATCAAATAATGATTCAAAAACAAAAGGAAAAGAGACAAGCAAGAAAAGGTGTCATCAGTTAATGCACAATGTTATATAACTGTTATAATGATCCAGTACCACCGCTTCTAACACTTAGATGGAGAAGAGGAACTAAGCTACCGGTGATCTCATGGCTTTCCTGTCTCAACTTACCTGCTCAGATGCAGCAAGATAGCATGGTTAGTCATGAAGAAACTGAGGGGAAGATCTCTGCTTCTCTCCCCAACATACTAAAAGTCTCAAGATGTAGTTAACCCTTGTATTCTTGTTGCAGTGACAGATCAGAAATCGATCAAAGCATGGTTCCTATTTTCTTCTCTGTCAAATGTCAGCATTTGCCACTTTGAGGTAGATTTATTCATCAGAAAATGTCATGACTCTTTTATTTACCCTACTGCCCTGTGCAGCCTGTGGTTCAGTTTTGGTTGTCAGTGAGTGGCTAAGCTATATCAAGCACTGCAACACATAAAACTGAGCCATAGCTCATTGATCAAACCCATGAGTTTTATGGAGATGGTTCACTCGTTAGGGGAAGTCACACAATCACCCTGCACACTGAAAGCTGACATGACCAAATAGTAGGGATGGGATGAATCCAGAATTTTCTGAATTCGAATCCAGATCCAAATCCCTAGAAGGTTCTTGGAATCCACGAATCTCATGAATCTTGAATCTTTTGAATCCTTTTTTAAAAAAGGGTTTAAAAAGCAAGGGAAAGAAGGATAATCTTGGGCAAGACACTCTCTCTCAACCTTAGCAAAAGCCTAGGCAAAGGCAAACCTCCCTCTGAAGAAATCTGGCCAGGACAATTGTCACAGTTTTGCCTCAGGGTCTCTCCAGATTGAAAATGACATGAAGGCCCTTTCTACACAGGCAGGAAAATGTGGATTAATCTCACATTTTCCTGCCTGTGTAAACAGGGCCACATACTATTGTATAGAGATAATCCAGGTCAAAACTGGATTTTCTTTGCATAGACCTTTATGGCATCCTGGGGTTTGTGGTTTAATGATGGATCAGCATACTTTGGCAGGGAAAGTTGTGACACCTTGTAAAACTACAAACTCCAGAATTGTGTATGAAAGAGCTTTGCAAGGGAGCGATGCAAAGGAATCTTTCAGTTGTTCTTGAAATCTCAAGCCTGTACCTTCTAGTCAAGTCTCAAGTCCTGCAACAAGGAAGGCACTTAAAAAAACAACAACAACACTTAACAACACTTAAAAAAAAACAACTCTAGTCCAGTCTCAATTCTGCACCCTGCAGTCTCAAGTCAAGTCTCAATAAGGCACTTAAAAAAAACAAAAACCCAGCCTCTAGTCCAGTCTCAATTCTCTACCCTCAACTCCAGACTCAAGTCCTGTAAGGGACTTTCAAGTCAAATCTCTAGTCCAATCTCAATAATTCCCAACCCCTACCCTCCAGTCTCAAGTCTCAAAAGAAAAGAGATTATTACCTTGCAGAGCGAGGCAGCCCAAGTGGGCACAGGCAGCCCGAGTGGGCATATCGTGTGTTAGGAGGTACACTGGCCTGCATGTGGCAATCACTGGATGAGATTGTGTGACCTTGCCCTCTGTCCCACTACTTCTGATAGGCATCAGACCCACTGACTCCGGCATTTATACATGTCATTGATTTTCAGCACAGAAAATATTACTGAACATAAATATTAAATGGACTTAAATATTAAATATTAAATGTTCAATTTAAATATATTAGAATACAACTCCAGATGTAATTTCTGAAATTGTTAGCAAAGGCCATTATTACTCCAAGGGAAAAACTCACCTACTTGGCATCTCACCTTGTGTGTCTGGTCTCCCAGGTTTTCAGGCATCCCAGTCTCCAACAAACTATTTGGTTGATGGATTTGAAAGATTCAGTTTGCTTATTTTGGCACAGTGATTCAGATTCACAAATCTTGAATCCTTGCTGAAGATTCGACGATTCAGTTGGCCCATCTCTACCAAATAGCATACCATCACCCTCCCTTCTTTTAGAACAGAATGGAATGGGGATATATACACATAACAGTGTATATGAATAGAGATCCTTCCACTGGAAAGCATCCTGAATGGGCCAAAATCCTTCATTAGAGCAGGATCCCTCATTACCTACATTAATGTGAATTGCTCTTGTTCTTTTCTGAACACTTGGGCAGCAGTGGGAGCAGAGATACTGGGAATGTCTGCAGCAGGGCTTCCCTGCCTGGCCCCATGACACCCATGGGCACACATTCTTTCAAACTATGGAGGCAGGTGTGTGTGTATTTATATGTTAAGCCTCCTTTTGCTATCACCTCTTGAAAAGCTCTTAGTTTGAACAAGACCTCTGAGTCAGAGGAAGGCCAATCAGAGTGGATAATATTGGGGAGATAGACAAACAGCCTGATTCAGGAGCCATTTTCACACATTATTCACAAGAAGGGGAACCACGAATTTTAAAAGTGATGTGAGGTCAAATTTCTGACCCTCTCTAAGCAGCATGTTGCTGCTCTGGCAGCGACATGGGGCACAAAATCCTACATGCACTTCATTTTCTCTACCTGTGGTGATTTCAAAAACATGGGGAAGCCTCAGTGATTAGAGATATAGGGTCAGCAGGGACGTGGGTAGAGGAAATGTTACCATGTATGTGGCCACACATAGTTTGAAGCGACATTAGAGGTGTTTGAGAAAACACTAAATTCCCTCGAAAGCCCAGGAAAAGCCCATGTATATATGGTTAAGGTACACAGACAAAATCCAATTACTACTTTCAATTACGGTTTAATGAGTGATTTTTGCATAAATGTCTACTTCCTAGTCAACAAACTGAACCCATGGGTTCATTCTAGTTGGGACTAGCCATTTGATTTATGACAGAAGTGGAAATCATGTGGCCTTCCAAATGTTATTGCTGCAGCTCCCACTGTTGCTTACCACTGGCCAAGCTGGCTAGGGCTCATGGGAATTCCAGTCCACAACATGATTTCCGCTTGTGAGTTAGGCTCATGTATTCCAAAAATAGTTTGGTTTAGGTATATCTTCCCCCTTTTCTTTCAGCAAAGCAATAGGACGAATGCCCTGCTCCTTAATATTCCAAATTGTTTCTAAAAGTTATTTCCAAGTGCAGCATATAGTTTTATAGTGGAGAGATAAAGAAGGGCTCGTTTGGCAAGAAACTGTTTCCCCAGAAGAACTCAGATGTGCAGGCAGATGTGGGAGGAAAGTTCTTTTGAGTTTGTGGCCAAATGTGGAGAGACTGCAGAATTTTCCCATTAACCATAGCAAATCAAATCTGAGGATGTAATAATATCTTAGTTACATTTTCCATCATTACTGGTTAGGATTTTTCCTTGGTTGTCTGGACATTTCTCATTTCCAAAATAAAAGTTAAATGAGTTTTGTTCTACTTTTTAAAAATAACTGCTGATTTGTTTACAGTGTTAGATCCATGTGAACGCCGCTTCACGTGTTATTCTTCTGACATGGAGATTAACCTCTCTGTCCGGGAGGAAAAAAAAAGTATTCTTCTTATGTATGCATAAGGATGTCCTTTTGGCAGTGCGGAGGCCTGTTGGAGAGGTAGAAATGCTTTGTAAATGGCTCCAGCACTAGTTTTGCTTACATTATCCTCTGTGGCAACAAGAATCTTTTCCAACTGGCCAATACTTAAACATGTTCTCCAGGGAGATGAGTCGTTCTGATACATTTCTTGAATATGTAATGTTGAAAAGTTTGATTTAGTTCCAGTTCTTGGTGTTTGTGGGGAAAACAGATGAAACACGGAGCAATGATCCAGTCATTACCCATATATTAACACCAGGCTGGGTTTTAAGTACATACTAGATATATACAGGGTTAGCACACTTTCATAATTATCTGTCAGAGACATATGCTGTGTCTCTCCTTAGAAGACATTTTCAAAGTGACCGCTTCAAATATGGGATATAAACTGCTTTCAACAAGTTGAGACTGAGAAGAAAAAGATTTTAATTGACCAGGCAAATGCTGACATCCCCTGCATTCTTGCATGAGCTCATATGGGCTGCTGTAATGCATGAAGAGCCACTTTCTGGTCTGCAGCTGGTTCTGCCCATCAGAGCATACTCTTCTTTGGCCCTGGGAAGCCCTAGCAAATATGAATCAAGAGGCAATCACATTCTCACCTTCTGTTTTGCCTGGGAGGAACATTTATTTACATTAATAAGTGTGGAAACAAGAGCACCTTCTCTTTCAAAGTAAGCTCCTGCTTCGGATTGCAAGGTCCAGGGTGATAGCTAGTTATAGATTTTAAGAGCGCCTCTATGAAGGAATGGAGCTATGCATTATGGAATACCATATCCTCAGCCAGATCTCTGTTCCACAAAAAAGAACTCTGCTGATATGTCAGATGTGGAAAAAGATGAGGGATGCCAAAAAAAAAAAGGAAATTCAAGTGTTTGAAAATGTGATCAGAAATATGTTTCACAGGTGCTGGGAAAACATGATGAGGAGAATCCTGAACTGATGGTGATCTTCCTTGTTCACGACTTATTTTGTGAAAAATTAATGGTATTTTTGTACATTTAACATCAAACAGCATTTTGTTGGAACCAAAATAATACTTTCTGTAGCCCAAATGCTGTTTCCATGCAAAAAATAAACCAACAAAAAAACAAAAACCCACATGTGACATTTGCACAAAAAAAGTCCTGATAGTCTTTGAAACTGCACAGTTTTTTGAGACATTCTTGTAGCAGGAAGAAACTAGATAAAATTATTTATTGTTTCTTTCAAGAACAAGATTATCAAAGAACTACATCTGTAAAAAAGACTTTCTTCAATATAGCCACCACCTTACTAAAAGTAAGTTTTGTTAGTTTGCTACATCAAAAAAGAGCCCTCATATTTATTGGCTACCTGTCGACCTACTGACCTGCCTACCTACCTAATATGATCGATCTATCTATCTGTCTGTCATCAGTCTATCTATCTATATGGGGGAACCACTTAAAGGACAAAAGTCATCATCCAGTGCAGGTGTCCAGAAACATCCTGAAACAAGAATAATCAGCAAACCTGGGACGTTAAACTGAGCAAATGTCTTCAAAAAGAGGGGCGTTTCCATGAGGTACTCAAAAGATGACAATGTAACAACTGTCAGGGTTGGCAGGATCTGGCTCCTCTGAGCATGAGCAGATTTCAATCAGTGCAGCAAGGCTTCACCACAGCAGAGGGTCCCAGTGAAGCAGAAAGAATTCCAGAGGCTCATTAAGTAGGACTTCAAGGCAGAATATATTGCCGCACTCTAAGATAAAGGTTCTTGGTAAAACATTCCAACAGCAATTAACCAGTAAGAATAACAAGAGATAACAGAGGATGAAACGGGCAGCATCTTCCCTTTACAGCAAATAAACTGTCAGCAGCAGGACAGGTCCAGCTAAGGAATTCTAACTGGCAGCTCGTCAAGGCAAACACCAGCCTTTTTATGCTTCTCTGTCACCCTGAAACAAGTGGGGTGACCCAATCAGTGCTCTGGCATGTGGCCTTCTCTAGTACACAAGTCACAGCAGAAACAATCCTGCTGACCTTGCACCTGCTTGTCTGGCCACATTGCCTCTTCCTCTGCTGTCCACTGAGAGGAAACCTTGCCTGCGCGGCAATAACCTTGACAACGAGAAGCAAGTGACTTATTTTAGAGACCATTCTATAATAGGGCCACTTTTCCATTCACCACCTTCAAACAATCTCCTGGAGAAAACATTCAGAAAAGCACCTCAGATGTTGATCTCATAGTCAGAGTAGATTCACAAGGGTTTGAAGAACTGGAGTCTTGAGCCACAAAAGACTTCATAGATTAAAAAAATAGTACTTGTCAAAAAAATTTGCAGCCAGTGTAGGTGTTCCAGAATGGGAGCATGATATTTGAAATGCCTAGTGCTGGTTAAAAGTCTCACTGCTAATTGTAGTTTTGAGTTCAGCTTTTAGGTCACTTTCATGAAGAGTTCACTGTTACCAGAACAAAAACTATTGAAGTCAATTTACCACTGTCCATAAAGATAAGAGTTACAGCTGAGCCATACGAAATATACTAGAAAGTATTCCATGTCAAACAGGTCAGTTGGATCTCCAGTGATGAGCAGTTTCAGCAAGTAATTTCCTGCTGCAGGAATGCCTTCAAAAAAACCACTCTTTTTGAAGGTAATATGCAATTTGGGACTTACTCTATGCAAAATTTACATGTGGTTGTTTTGTGCAAAAATAGCATTTTCTGTACATGAAAGAGCATTTTCTTTATGGAAAATGTGCAAATTTTGCACAGAATAAGGCTTAAACTGCAAAGATCTGTTCAGCAATGCCCTGCCAAACTGTGCATCAGCTCTTTCAGTGAGGGTGTGACCCCATCTTGAATTGGCTATACCTGATTTGTCTTGACAAGGAATGACCTATTAACAATATCTATCTTATATGCTGATGATACACATTCTCAACATGTTAAACAACCACGAAAGAACATAAGGCTGCACGAGATTGTGTAATATTATCCCTCAAGCATTACTTTCTTGTAACTTATCCTCCAAACAGGAGCGGACTAACTGTAAAATCACTCAGAGGACCAGTTCAGAAGGATAATATGATAAATAAGATCAAAAGCTGTTGAAAAGTCAAGGAGCCACACTTTTCCATCTGCTTCCCAACAAAGGTCAACACACAAGGTGACTAAGGCAGTCTCATGCCAAAAGCAGGCCAGAACACCAGTTAAAATAGATCAAGAAAGTAAGTCTCATCCAAAACTTCCTGGAGTTGATCCATGGCCAGAATGTACCAAGACTGGTCCAGGGACTTCCCCAATCTTCCAACCTACTGGAATATGTTCTATGAAGAATAGACTCAACATAACAATTCCATCATATCAGGAATGAAGTCTCATTATTAGCTCTGCATTTGCATCTGCTATCATCTTTGGCTCCATTTTTCCATGTGTATACATCAGAATCTGCTACCCATGATGGTTTCTCAAAGTATAAACTTGTTAGGACAATAGACACAGGTGTGACCTTAACACCTTAACTGTATGTTTTATTTGTGACCAAATTAGAAAACATATGATTTAGATTACAAAGCTGGGGTACTCTTGTAACTGATTAAATCATCAATTTGTTTTAAAATTTGGCTCATGGTAAACTGCACTATCCCTCCTCCCTATGCACACAAATGGAAAATCGCTGATTAATTTAAGTATGTGCTGAACTCTGACCCAACAGCATCCCTCAATACATCATTTGGTATGTTAAAAAGTCTGGATGCCCATGTTTTTTAAGTGATGGCTGCAATGGTGACACTGGTGGTTTCTGTTTTGCCAGCAGGGAAGAAGCCCAGAAGGTTTCCTTTTTTCTTTCCATATTTCTTCTTTCTTTGTATTTCTCACCCTCCTCCTGCCATTCATCCATGGAGCTTCAAACATCTCTTCAGCAACATTCTGCTCCATTCACTGTTGCCATAAGAGTGTGTTACTGCCCTGGCTAGTCCAAGCTTTGGGGATATTAAAAGATATCCCTTGATATCACAATTCGGCTGTACTTCTCTATTCCTCTACATGTGCTTGCGAGGCCACTGGACAAGCACATAAACAATTATTAACACGGCCGTTAATAGCCGTGATATTCAAACTACAATACAGGCAGGTCAGAAATAGCTGACTCACTGCTTTAGGAGACCTCCAGGCAAGTACTCTAATTAGGTATACACGCTACTTACAAAAGAGCCTCTGCCCTGCGATGGCAGCTTGATGAGTAAACTATGCAATACCCAAGTACTCTAAGTTTGCATACTGGTTACTCTATTGAGAACCGCTACGATAACTCAATCATTCAGATTCTGACCTTTCGGAGGCTTTTGTCTCCAACTCCAAATCTATTGTTTTCCCCCCAAGTACGGCATAGCCTGCAGTCACTATTCTCCTTATAAAAACCCTTGATTCCGAGACCTTCCTCGGATCTCTCCCAAGTTTCATCCCAACTTGCTGCTGCTTTGCTTGGCGAGCCTCCCCTCAGCTCCATGTGCTGAGCTACATCGCACCCCAGCCTCGCTCTCTGTTTTTCCTGGGCTTCAGGACAGGTGAAGTATCACCCAAACCAGCAATCCCTCTAAAAATCCCTCTATACCACTCCAACCTTTATTTTCTTTAGTTATCTTGTATGAGTGTGTCGCATACACTGTTTTGCTTGTATTTAATAAACATCATTTATTATTTCAACTTTGGTGTTCTCCTTGACTCGACTCAACCCCGTAGACATAGGGTTCAAGATCTCGCTAAGTTACCCTGCCTCTTGTAACGTTAAGCAGTGCTCTGAGCTAATTTTCCCCACCTTTAGTTGAGCACATTTTGGTGTCCCTCCCGGGACCTCCAGTTCACAGGGTAACAAGTGTCTCAACCTCAAAAAGGAGGAGTGGGAGAAGCAGAGTGCAACTAAGTAGATACCTCTTTATGTCTGATTACATTGTAAGCCTGTGGGGATTTATTGGGGAGTGGGAGGGAATGGCCCAGTTTCAAATATTAGCACACTGTATAAGTATAGCATTGGAAACTATGTTACAGTGACTCATTTCTGTGTCACCCACAATCCAAATGGCTAAAGGAGGAGAGAACCAAGGGGAAAGGAATTATGCTTGGATAGCCAAACAGCCAGTATGTTCTTTTCTTACTGGTGACATTGCATTCTGTCAGTGAGAGAGTAATAGGATGTAAAAACCAGTCTGTGTTCTTCTAGCTGCACTAGTAAACTGCCATGGTCTACCAGATTCTGCCAGGCCTCAGCATAACTACCACGTGCCATCTTGGCTTTGTCCCTGAACCGCATGAGCAACCTGGACTCCTCTGTATATTTTTGGACTGGAAATATCATTAGCCCTTGCCAGCCTAGTTAATGGTGAGGGATCATGAAAACTGCCTACTTTTTCTTTTTCCAGACTGGAATGGCAGCTTTCCCTCCCCTAGTCTGCTAAAGCACCTTGCCACTTTGTACAGAGCTCTGGCCTTCCCTAAAATATCACCCTTGTGTAAAAAGGGTATAGCCATTCAATTGTTATTTAGAACCCCTTTAATGATTTATGGTAGCATGGTTCAGCTTGGTTATAACTACTGAGAGTCATTCAGCTGAGTCTAAGGCCCTTTTCGCACGTTACCTTTTTGCGCTGCTGGGTTGGGGTTTTCTCACGAGAAGGCTTAGCAGGAATGCTCTCGCAAGCCTCCTGCTTCAGCTCTGCAGCTCCTTCCTGGTTGCGCGAGCACCCCGCCCATGCCCCTTCCTTCCTTCCGCAGTGCAGCCTGGGAGTTAGAGGCTGCGCTGGGGCAGGAAGCGCAACTGGCGTGGCTCAGAAGGCTTCACACGGCGGGTGAGTGCGCGCGGGGCCCAGGAGCATTGAGCGACGGTACACCATTTTCAGCTTGAAGCCAAAAATGAAAAGATGTGTGCCCGCTCAGCGTCCGGCCCTTGAGTGTTGCGTAAATGTGAGTGTGTCATGCAGAGCACTCCTCACATTTAAGCGATGCTCAAGGGGCCCTCTCGCTTCCAAAACACCATGCGAAAAGGGCCTAAGTTTTATAAAAATATACTATAATTCTTATTAATACAACAAACAGAATGAAGTATTGGCTTTATATGTATGTCCAAACTGAAACAGATCTTCAAAATATGTTTAAACAGTTCCTCATATCTTTATGACTGCATAAAGGCAAAGGTCTCTCTTACACACAGGCCTCTGGTTACCCTTTTCACCAGAAGCTCTATTCCCAAATCCAGGTCACTCTCTGGCCACACTCAAAAGTGGGTTGATTTCTCTTCTGCCTTCTCTCTCCAGGCTTTGTCTAAGAAAACACCCCTTTCATTGAACCCCATTAGCTGACTGAAAAACTTTCTAGCTGAAGGACTCTTAGCCCTAGCTTCTGGAAGTCTGACTCCAATCAAATCACTGTGCCTGCTATATAAGCCTCTTCCTCTTCCAACCCCTCCTTACCCCTAAAGGGGCTGGTTTTCTCTCTAGAGTGGTCATTCTGGTTGCCTAGCAAACTGTTGCTGCATCGCTTTTCTACCACTCAGGATGCCATTCTCCCTATACTCCAACACATGTAGTCCATGCAATCCAACATGGAAATTGCAGTCCAATTTTATACCATTTGATATCAATTGATATGGCTTCATCAGTGAACTGATTTTGTTCTAGCCAGGATTCAGCTGATATCTTTTAAATAACAAGTTTGTAACTCCAAATATGGACTAAATAATGGATAGTTTCTGCAGTATGGTCTAGCAACCTGATCTTTAGAAGATTATTTTTCAAAATACTGCTAGAATGTAAAACATGATGGATCTGCTTTTGACTTAATCCAAGCACACATAGCCTTCACCATCATGGCTCCTCCAGAGACAGAAGAAAGCCAGTAAAATCATGCTTCACATGTGCTTAATATCACTGTAGTTCTGCGAATGACAACAAAATCCTACTCCACAAAACAGTGATACCTCAACTGGACCAACTAAAAAGCACAGAATACATCATGCAAACTTTCATATTTCTTGCAGTTCTGGCACCTCCTGAACTGCCTCCTCGTCTGCTAGTCACTGCAGGAAGAGAGACAGGCATTCCCAATTTTCCTCTCAGAATTGGTTCCTGAGCAAAGCCTCCTTCCCGTTAGAGACAGCCACATCCTTTATGAGCTGCTGAATTATGCATGCCATCAAACGTTAGCCCACGTGAATTCCGTCACAGCAGTTCCAAGGCCAAAGACCTGATGTCATTATGCTTGATGTTTTTTTGAAAAGAAAATTATTACAAACCAGGCTAAATTGGGGCTTCAGCTACCATTTTATTAGCATATAGATTATTTCCTCTGGTCATGTTTTTGTTTCTCTCTGGTGATGCTGTTTTACCCCTGAATTCTACCTTTAGTGTGGTTTCTTTTTGCTTATTCAGTGGATGCACTTTTATTTTCCTTCCTTGATTTAAAAGAAGAGGTGGGGGGAACCCAACAACTTCACAAAACTCTTAGGCCCTTTTCGCACAGCATTTCGGAAGTGAAAGGACCCCTTGAGCATCACATAAATGTGAGGAGCGGTCCATATGATGCACTCACATTTGCGCGACGCTCAAAGGCCTGATGCGGACCGCACATGCATTTTTTCATTTTCAGCTCAAAGCTGAAAATGTTGCTCGGTCGCGCATCGCTCTGGGGCCCCACACGCACTTACCTGGTGTGTGGAGCCTCAGGAGCTGGGCCGGTCGCACGTTCTCTCCTCAGTGCAGTCTGGCAGGTTCCAGGTTGCACTGCGAATGGAAGAGGCGGGGCGCTTGCATGATGAGGAAGCAGCTGCAGAGCCGAAGCAGGAGGGACACAACAGCATTCCTCCCAAGCCTTCATGCACGAGCTGAGCAGCCCAGCACCGGGAAAAGGTAAGGTATGAAAAGGGCCTCAGTCTTTGTCACCCCACACTACCTCATCATTCAGATCTGAGACTTTCTCTTAAAACATGTGTGCCAGTACACTATGTAATGTGTATTATGGTATGCACACATTTCCATTTCCAGAATCAGCCCACTCGTGTATGTGGTGTAGCTCTGAAGGGGAAGACTCACATAAGATTCGGCAGCAGCCATGAGCAGGACGTGCTGAGAATGAAGAACTTTCTGTTCCTGGAAGCCCCTCCTGAAGCTTTCATGAGAAAACTCTCTGGCTCAGGAAGCTTCTTTTCTCTTCCTTCTTTCTGCATCTCTGTGGTAATAATGGATTCAAGAACATCAGTATTGCTAAGAACATGGTCTCTTCCCAACCAGTTGTTCCCTAGCTACCAGTTGGTAATAAGAGGAATTTCCCTAGTGTTATAGTTTACTGTTCACAATGGTAAACCAAAGATAAGAGGACATTTATTTGTTGTTTGTTTTTTATCAAACATATTTACTAATAGTATTTTTGTCCACCAAAAGTGATGTGCAGCAAATAAATCCAAACATTCTTTTAGAATAGTTTTTTTTAAAAAATATATTGGTATATATTAGCCAATTTGTAATACGTCAGGGATGTTCAAATAACTCCTTTGCATATTCAATGAATATGTGAGTGGAGGATCAGGAAAATGACCATTGCTTATGCTCTTTTGCAAAAGCAGTGATTTCCGTTTGCCATACTCCTTGCAGACCATATATGCAGCATTAATGTGGAGGGGCCCCTACATATCTACCACCGTTGGTGTTTGTGGAGCTCCTCCACCTGACTGGGAAATGTGATTGGTCTGCTTTCTCCACTGGAGGGACCAATACATTCATACAGCTATACACATATGGTATCCCTTTCTCGCTAATGTGCAGGTGTGGGGGTGGACCATGTCTAGTAGATATGCTGACATGTGAGGAATCTGGTCTGTGGCTGCCTTCCTGATTTCTTCATGCATCAGTTGCATAAGTAATGAACATCACCTGGATGGTCTATTTATAATGCCTATATTCTTTCTGTATAGCTTAACAAATATCTAAATATGCCTTAATTATCAGTTAGTGTTCCAGAACCAGGAGTCAGTTGTTATTGTGTGCATTCAAGTCATTTCTGACTTATGTTCACCCTAAAGTGAACATTTCACAGATTTTTCTGGGGCTGAGAGTGTGTGCCATGCTCAAGATTACTGAGTGGGTTTCCATGGCCAAGCAGGGAATCGAACCCTGGTCTCCAGGGTTATAGTCCAATGCTCAAACCACTAGACCACGTTTGCTATCAAAACAATCATAAGGACTACTTTCTTAACCTGGCAGCTAGGATGATATGAGTGCTGAATAAAACGTGTGTTGTAGGGAGAGAGAAGGATGCCATTTTGAATCTATTAGGAGAAAATAATAAACTCAGGTTTGGAAGTTGTATGTCAACAGGCAGCAACAATGGGTTGATGGAGAAAAGTTTCCAATATATGCTGTTGCTTTGGAAAACCTGACATTACTTTGAAGGCTAACACTGTCATTGAGATGGTCATCTTTGCTCATTGCTCAAGTTTACACTTTTCAACAAACATGAACAAACATATTACAAAAATACCAGAACACACCAATATTCTCTGTTAATTAGAAGAAGGATGGCCCTGGTATTCCTTGCCAGTTGGACAAGTGAAAGCCACCTACATTTAATTTCCAACTGTTCATTCATCCGGATCCCAAGGGTAGACAAGGAAGGCCTGGAACTGAGAGTGAATAGAATTTGCTTTCACTCTTCCCCCTTTCCTCCTAAAGACTAATCTGCCTATAGAGCTCAGCAAGTAATAAGATCAGTAAGGTAAGAACAGAACTTCTTCCCGCAAGTCACCTTGATCAATTATTCAAGCAAAGAGAATAATTCAAGTGCACACAGTGTATGAGGCAAGTTCATGTGGAAGACAGAAGCAGGACTTGATTAAATGAGCTTTCAAATGGAATTATGGGAGTATTTTTCATTTGCAAAAATATTGTGGCAAGCCAGGTCAAACTGACTTGGACAGAAATCAGGAAGTGTATGTGTGTAGTTTTCACAATGCCTGCTAGCAAATCAAATCAGAGACAGCCCCCAGCTTGTTGCTTTCAACATATCCCATAACCACTGGGGACATATGAAATGACATGACTTATCCATTCACAGTTTGGAGGGAGAACAGTATTCTGCTCAATTGTTTCTGTGCATTTCACTCTTGGCAAGAGACAGGTGTGTGTTTCTTCACAAAGGACTAATGCTATGCTTGACATTATTATATAAGGCACTGCTATTTTTGTCCTCAAAAGAACATTCCACATTCTTTTGTGTCATTTTTAACAACCAAAATCATCTCTTTAACTTCTAAGTTTCCACATGTGAGCTGGAAGACCTATGCTACAGGTCTTGTTATAGTCTTTGTGGGACTTATATAGGTCTACTAGAGTGCTTTGTTTGGCTACAGAGTTAAGTCATAATCCTGTTCCTTGTTACAGCTGCAGAGGAGGAGATGGAAATGTGGGAGCCTGTTGACTGGGGCTCTGAATTTAATTTAGTGGAAATATATTTTCCTATATGCTTCAAACTGAAGATTGTTTAGATTTTATATTTTTCCATGCAGTTGAAATTATTGAATTTACAGCACAAGTAATCAATACCAGACATGCATATATAAGTTAAAATGTATATTTTGTGGATGTGAAAGAGCTGAAGACAAGGACTGAAAGCTTTTCTATATGACTTCTGTTTCCTGCTGTGCTTTTAAGAAACATGTCTTTTTATGGCAAGAACTGATTAGGCATTCCTATTGATGTGAGGGAGAAGAGGAGTTGAGTTAGGGAGAAGCTGAGCTGTTCTCTTTCTGTAAAATATTTCAAACCTGAGTCAGAGGTCCCTTTTGCACTCTTTATTGTGCTATTATTCCACTTTCAACATCCTATGGAATCCCGGGGTTTGCAGTTTAGGGAGGAGCATTTAAAATTCGCAGGCAGAGAGCTCTTTGGCCTCAGTAAACTACAAACCTAGAATTCTACAAGACGTTGAAAGTGCAATAATAGCACTAAAACAGTGTAAGGCAGAAATGGCCTGAGTCTACTGGGAAGATGAGTGGTGGACAAAACCTCTTGAGCCATGAAGGAGCTTCTTAAGGCAATGGCTCAGATCAAAGGCCCTTTTCACATGGTATTTTTGATGCGAAAGGGCCCCTTGAGCGTTGTGCACATGTGAGGAGCGGTCCACACGACACACTCACATTTGTGCGACGCTTCAGGGCCCGGCAGGGACCACTCATGCATTTTTTCATTTTTGGCTTGAAGCCGAAAATGGCACATGGTCGTGCATCGCTCTGGGGCCCCGCGCACACTTACCTTGCGTGCGGAGCCTTGGGAGCCGGGCTGGTCGCACTTCCTGTCCAGTGCAGCCTGGGAAGGACCCAGGCTGCACTGCAAACGGAAGAGGAGGGGCTCTTGCATGAGCAGGAAGCTTGTGCTGAGCCGAAGAAGCAGGGAAGTGGGAGCCTCTCTCCGGAGGCTGCTCGCACGAGCACCGCACCCCAGCACCAAAAATAGGTGAGTTGTGGAAAGGCTAAGAGAAGAACAAGGAACAGCAGAACAAATAACAGGGAGCCTTTTTGAGTGCAGCATTATGAAACACTAAATTCTGCACTCAAAATCTGTGAATTATGAAGATTATCAGTACCTCTAGCTTTTCCATGGAGATGGTGAAACCAGTCACAGACATTATTACAATATAGTACAGAATTACCACCAAATGAAGGGAACATCACCTTTTCAGAATCCTGCTCCTTCTTATTTCCTAGTCAAGACAGTTCCACAGTAAATGCATTAGGTAAATTTGTCTCATAGAGGAACAGACGCAATGCCAGGGACTTGAAAGTAGAGCTTAGCATAATGTGCTAGACAAAGTGGCATGACTCAAAATGCTTTCCCAAAGCTAAATGTACACACACTCATCTGTGACACTCCATGGCAAGTGCACCAGGAACATTTGCATAATGCCCATTGCTTCAAGGCAGAAAAACAAACAAACAAACATTTTGCTGGTTATTTTAAAATATTATGTGAAACTCAACTCCAGTATCTTTGTAGCACAGCCTTCATGCTGCTACCTCTGCAGTCCAACCCACTAACTTGTTCTTGCTGTTATTTGCTGTCATTTAAGTTTTGACTTATGGTGACCCTATGAGTGAAAAAACTTCATGAGCCCCAGTCATCAACAGCTCTGCTCAAATCTGGTAAATTCAGGACCATGGCTTCCTTGATTTAGTCAATCCATCTAAAATGTGGTCTTTGTCTTTTTCTACTGCTTTGCACTTTACCAAGCACTATAATCTTTTCCCATGACTCATGTTATCTCATCATATGTCCAAAGTATAATAGTATAGTCATTTTGGCTTTAAGGAATGTTCAGAATCCTACATATCTTTCTACAAAACACCTCTTGTCTTTATGTACTATGCAAGGGTTTCCTTCAGACTTCTGCTTTTCTATTGGCAGCTGTAAAGATTCTGTGATGGCCCTTTCTCCCTTAATAGTTAGGGTCTTTGTGAAAATTCCAAGACAGTATAGCAGTTAAGTCTTCGATGAAAATATCCATAAAATAACACAGAGCATTAGGTATAGAGTTTGGGACAGGGGAGATCCTCATCTATTACATTTAAACAGGATCTTCTTGAGTGACTGACTGATTTTAAGCCTAGAATGTCATTCAGCTTCATTGCATAGAAAAAAGTGCAGTTCCAAAAGAATCACTCTGAGTCCATAAACTACAGCAGTAAAGAAATCTAAACAAATGAATAGTAATTAAGTACATGAGAGTTCATTTGAAACAGAACAGATTTTTTTAAAAAAAGTCTGCCAAAGGAATAGGGCCAGAAAAATATTCTAGGAAAGGATTTGCTTATCTTTGAAAAGTTGAAGACTGTAAATGGTCTGGAAAACTTTCAAAAGTATATCTATTTTCTTTCTCTTTTCTCTTTTCCCTTTTCTTTCCTTTTCCTTCTTTTTTCTTTTTCTTTTTCTTTTTTCTTTCTTTCTTTTTTCTTTCTTTGACAATGACTCAAAAGCTACACAAGGCCAGATGAGGCCAAAAACTGGCTAACGGAGAAAGTTTGGATTAGTGGCTTCCTGTACATGAAACATCTGTGCAGCAACATCAGAAGTACTTTGTTTGCAGGCATGTCTCTAGGTATTTATGAAACAGTACATCATGATCTAAGTCTGCCACTTTCATTCATTCCAGTGTTCCGGGAAGATCCTGCAGTCCAGAAGCTTTGGTTAACCAAGTGCCTCAAAAAGAAGATCATTTGCAAGTGACCTGTCAGAAGAATTATGACTTGTCATCCTGATCATGAAATATCATTGTAAGTTTGTAAGTAATTGCTCTAAAACAAAGAAAAAGAACCCAAACATCATGAACCATAGCAAAACTAAATCCTATGCAACTGACTAAAAATAACTGAAAGATGAAAGATGACAAAAATGCCATTATAATTAATATCAGTCCATATACTTGGAATGAACTACTATTTGTTTTCTTCCATGTATTTTGTCTTAATTACTCTGATACTGTATCAGCTGCCATGTGGGACTGTCTGTGTCCAGATTCCATTTAAACTTTGGATTTTGACTGCTGCTGTTTTATCCAGTTTTTGAAGTGTTGGTTTCAGTTATTTAGTTATTTAGTAAGTTATTTATTAAGTAAATTACTTAGAAAATTATTTAGTTAAGTTATTTAGCTATTTAGTTATTTAGTAAATAATATTTGGGTTTTACAATAATTTCATAGCAGATGTTACCTTGCTGTTTTATTGTAGAAGAGTGATTTCCTCCACTGTGTCACCTAGATTAGCTAA
Source organism: Cyclura pinguis (assembly GCA_030412105.1). Taxonomy (NCBI): domain Eukaryota; kingdom Metazoa; phylum Chordata; class Lepidosauria; order Squamata; family Iguanidae; genus Cyclura; species Cyclura pinguis. The sequence continues at coordinate 211,363,242 of CM059599.1, forward strand.
GGGTGTCTACAGTTTTTACCATCTTTAGGGTATCACTTTAGGGCAGGAACCAGAAAATTTTGCAGCCTGAATTGGCTCAGGAATAGTGCCTAGAAGGCTAATTGCCAGTGGTGGCCAGCCCTGCTGCTGGCATTTTGCTGTCTTCCCCTTATCTCTATCTGCCTTTCATACCAGACATGGGAGTTATGTTCCAGATGTTTTTGGACTCCAGCTCCCAGCATTCCTCCGCATGCTGGCAAGGTTTAATGGAATTTGGAATCTTAAGGGCTGCTGGATTCCTACCCCTGATTTATATACACACATACCCATTCACTCATGCATACATTCATACGCATACAGCCCAGGATTTCCCCATTCAACCATCCCTAATGAAGTGAGAGCAAAGCCAGCTCTGGACTCAGCTATCACTGTGAGGAGCTTCTTCATGAAGCACTGCCTGAGCCTGGGGCCATTTCTGCACTACACTCTTATTGTGCTATTATTCCACTTTCAACATCCTATGGAATCCTGTGGTTTGCAGTTTAGGGAGGGGCATTTAAAATTCTCAGCCAGAGAGCTCTTTGGCCTCAGTAAACTACAAACCCCAGAATTCCACAAGACATTGAAAGTGGAATAATAGCACTATAACAGAGTATGGCAGAAATGGCCTGAGTCTACTGGGAAGATGAGTGGCGGACAAAACCTCCTGAGCCATGAAGGAGCTTCTTAAGGCAATGGCTCAGATCAAAGATATGAGGGCATGGTTTGGGAGAAGGGATGGTTTCTTGGAGAACAACTACACAAGCCAGACTGGAGGGCTTTGCAGGTTCACTGTTTCAAACCGATGCCTTACTGGAATCTACAGATTTCGTCCTTAGAGATTGTAACTTTCACATGTACCTCATAAGCAGACAGCACAAGATAAGATATCTTCAATTTCTTAGGTCCTTAATCCCACCCAGAAGCTATATGCTTTGCCCTCCTGCTGCTCTCTACAAGGAACAGCAGAGCTTTCCAGGCAATAAAACCATAAGCAATAGTGGGAGGAGTGTGCCCCATAGATTCTGGGTAACTACTGGAGAAGGTGGGCTCTATTTTGCTCAAGTATTATGTCCCAGCACAGGATTTCATGACAGCCCCAAATCTCAAGTGTGAGAGGAATTCTTGAAGCAAAATTGGTATGGATCATTAAACCAGTTCGAGGTATAGGCATTTAGAGGAAGGCGTGTTTCTGCTGTACATCTCTACATATTTTCTGATTGAAAAATGAGTTACTTAAAGTTGAATTAACAAATGAATGAAGTTGTGATTAAATTCTAATCCGAGAACAGTGTCATCCTCTTTCTTGCCAATTCACAAACTGCTTCAGGGAAGGGCAGATTTCCATAACTCTGAGCAGCTGTGTGTTAATTTTGAATTAAAAAAAATAAAAACTGTTGGTTTTGGAAGGGAACCTTTTACCCAAGTACAGCATAGAATTTATCCTCAAATACTCTGTGAAGCTGAGCAAATTTGGGGGCAAAATGTTGCTTCCATGTTGAAATTTGTTCCAGTCCCATTGCAGAGAACTGCACTGGGCCTTCCCAAAGCAACATCATAAATGTTTCTTCACACTGAAAAAGGCATGAAAAGCTTCATCCATAGTATGGTGAAAACTGAGAGCTAGCATGTGTAAGCAGTTTGAATGTTTGACTACAGCTCTGGAGACCAGGGTTCAAATCCCCACTTGGCCACTGAAACCTACTGGGTGACCTTGGGCAAATCACGTTCTCTTAGCCTCTAAAGAAGGCAAAGGCAAACTCCCTCTGAACAAATCTTGCCAAGAAAATCCCATGATAAGTTCACCTGAGGATCACCAAATGTTGGAAACTACTTAAAGGCACATGACAACAACAATGGGAACAACTACCTAGGTTGAGTTAGCAAGAAAAAACTTGAAATCGTTCATAAAAATGGGGAATCTGGCTACAAAAAGCAATTCTGCAGCATTTTCCCTCTTATACTTCTTTTACATTTTAAAGAACCTGCCTTCTACTGAACCCTCAAAAAGTCTGTCACCTTAAATGAGGAAAGACATTGTGAATCATTGAGAAACACCATTGAAAAAATGGCCAGCTACCATGAGGTTTTTCACATTTCAGGAATTGTTTTGTGGAGGAAAAAAATGCACATTCCCCCAACCACTTGATTTTTGTACAAAGAAAACCCCACATTCTGAGAACAAAACATTTGATCTTGCAGAAAAGAAACTGTGTTCTGTACAAAACCAAAGATATTTGTGCAACTTTTTTCATAAAAATGTTCCAAAATGTAAAAATATCATCCAAAAATGCCTAGAGACCCTCCTATTCTCACATAGTAGAGAGAAAACATCTGAAAGTACTCATGCTGGCACACAAGGATGAAATAACCATAGATTCACATCTGTGCCTATTGTACATTATGCTTGAGGATATTTGTGGAAATATATTTTCCAATACGTGTGCACATATTGCCCTGATCTTGTGAAATTTCCCAAAGCCACTCAGACAGGAACTGATAGAGTAGAACCAGTGTTTCTGGCTGAGGTTCTGTGCTCAACAGAATGAGTGTGGTTGCCCAGTTAAAACCAGAATTTGTAATTTGAAAGTTGTTTCCTCCCTTATTGTAGTTTGCAAAATTGTATTTTTGGTTCTGAAGTAGACAAGTTCTAAAATTCCACTTCTCAGCCAATATGGCCGCTGTGACTGAACAATTCTGGGGTCTGTAACTTAAGAAAAAGGTAAGTTTCCCAAGTTTTCTTCAGAACCACCATGTTGTATTTGGGACAGCTACTAAGGCCTCGGTACCATTAATTACATAGGGTCTACTTTTAATTTATTAGCTAACGTGATACTCAGAGAAATTTATTTAATTTATTATGTGAATGGGTCTAGCCAACATTTTAATTTCCAGCGATGCTGTGGAGGAATGCTATGGTGGAGGCCTTGTCTAGATCCAGCTGCCCTGAGGTGCTGTGGCCTGTCGCCACATGTTGTCACCCTCACCAGGCAAACACTGTAAGCACCCACTCATGGACAAGACAGTCTACTATCCACCATTTTGCCCAGGAGCCTGCCATACCTGGAATAGGCCAAAAGTGTTTGATAAATGTTTTAATTATATACATTGCACCTGAGAACACAGAAGACTGTTATTTCAGGTGAAACTATATGCGGAATTCAGAAACCTTTTCACATAGTGAGAAGGTCTTTATAGATTTCGTTCATAACCCTGTAATACATTGTTACAAAAACTTATTTCATATTATACTGGGTATATGCATATGTATGTGATACACCCATACTTTAGGGCTTATCCTGCATTTCAGAAATTGTGTTTGCCCCTATATTTTCTCTATGATCTCTGAACCGTAGCTCAGCAAGTCTCCTGATATAACTAACATACATGTTCTGAGCCTGAGAATAATGTTATAATCAGAACCATACACAAATAAGTACATCTGCTTTAAGAGTTATAAGCAGACACAAAGAAAGCCTCTACTGGTACTGTTTGTTTTTTTTTAAAAAAACACATTCTTCCTTTGGTTGTCTTAGGAATGAACTTGTACAAGCATACATTTTCACACATGATTAGTTCTTTACATCATGGTAATGCAATAGCTGGCCTATTGGGAGAGAAGGAATTTCATAATATGAATCAAGGGGCAGTAGACTGGCAAGGAATTGCATATAGATGTGTGATATTTTCAAGATTGACTTGAACTGGATCTGCAGAGATTAAGTGAGCTTTCTACATTCTGAAGTAAACATAGTTTTTTCCTTAAAAAAGAAAAACTTAACCACGGGTAGGAAGTGTATTTTTTCTTCTTGTAGTTTTATAACTGAACACAAAATATGAGTTGTAAGACAACTTCTCTTCTGAATTCTAGTGAATCTATATTGGGATACATTGATGGTGTTGATAAGCTGTTACCATGTTGTACACATCCACTCCATGATATGATATAACTGATTATTTAATTGGCATGAAATTTCAATTATACACTGTTGTGGCTGAGAAGCCATGCTGGCAAAGAGGACTGGTTGAATGCATGTGAAAGTAGGTCAGAGGGGACCTCAGGGCATGGCCAGGTCACAGTCAAGGGATCAGTCAAGAATCTCTGGTGTTAATGAGCTTGCAAATATCCTCTCAACAACTCAACCTCCAGGAACAATAGCACCCAAAACTGTCTCAATAGAACAACTGATTATTTTCAACCTGTTTCCTCTTCCTGCTGAAATTCTTCTTTGTTTCCTCACCTGCCCAGCCACTAAGGAGCTATCACGATTCCCACCAACAGTTTGTCACTAATGCTAAGGCCATTAGCTCATTCTGGATCCTACTGTCTGCTCTGCCAAACAGCCATTAACACCTTTTCCCTCAGGGCAAAAGCAGAGCTTTAAACCCTGATTCTGAGCCAGATAACTCGTAGTCCTCTGGACATAGACTGTCACTCTGCTGCTCTGATTCCCATTCTTGTGCTGCACTTGGATCGTTATTCTGAGCCACATAGCTTCATTTCTTTTCTTCAGGATAGGTAAATATCACTTACTTCATCCCAATTTCTTGCTATCTAATTTTTCTTCCCATTCTTTAAGTTAGCCTTGTGTGGTTCTGAGACTGCTTAGATATGGTGCATGAGTGTGATATTCCTCAATAAAGCATACTTTTAATCTCCAACTGGAGTCTCTTCATGAGTACCAGTATACATAGGTGGAAGGCCCTGTAAGGTTACCCCCCTCTTGCAGGCCTCCCTTTGAGCTAAAAATTCCCCACCATTCCATGGAGGCAGTTGCATCATGGGTGGACCTCTGAGCCACCCATCTTTTGGGATAACAAAGCTTCATGGAAGCAATGAGCTCTGGATCAAAGCCAAATAGAATTGTTTGGTATTGCGTGATTCTTTGAAAAACTTTAAACAGCAGCTAGGGGATGGGCAAGTCCATGTGATTTTCTTCAGCTTTAGATTTTTTTTTCCATTTGCAAATTTTTTCAGTCTGAATAAGAAGAAATTTGGAGATTTTCTTAGATTCATCAAACTAGAAGTGAAATAAAATTCTCCTTCAATTTCATTAGGCAAATTCCACTATTCTAAGCATGGAGAGGATCATATAGTATCCACCAGCCACATAGGTAGTAAGGATGTGTAGTAACATACCCACTTCAACAATAGCTGAATAAAGAGTTGGCAACCTTAATTCACCACCAGAACAATTGCTGCATGCAAACATGGTTGATTCAGACCCATACTTTTAAGAGTTAAGCCCCCAAAGCCCTTTGCCTAGATGAATGAATCTGTCAGTTTCTGATTCCCTCTTGGTTCAATCAATCAATCAATCTGTCATTTTATTGGTGCTCCATCTTTTCCCCAAGTTGCAAAATGTGACTGGGACTCAAGACAGTAAAAATTACCAGTTCTTTCCATCTTAAATATGAAATAAATTGGGAATCATTTCTTGGCCTATTGGTTAAGATTAAGTGTAGAAGCTAGGGAAACTGTAAATTTGTAGAAGAAACAAAAGAACATTTTCACCCTCCATTTTCATAGCATACACTGATTATCAATTTTTGTTTAATTAAGTACAATCACCTGGGCTGTGTGAGAGCTTTACGGAATCACTCTGTACACTCTACTCAACTTTGCTGTACTCCACTCCACTCTATTTCCGACTGACTTATAGAATTCAGTTGATAGAAGCTGTACCCAGGCATATACAGAGCCAGTATCCACTGTTACACTATACCTTTCTTTGGAAGAGGGGAAAGAATGTCACCATCAAAAAACATCCCTCAGTCCTCTGGACCCAGCTATTCACTCTTTGCCACACCTTGAGAAGAGATGAAAATTCAAAAGTATTTGAAAAATACTTGAAAAATGTGTTTCTCAAGTATTGTCTAAATGTTATAAAAAGAATCTCAAACTACCAAGAATCTTCACAGTTTGGAACTTTTCTATGCAGAATCTGAAGGTGGCATTTTTGCACAGGAGTTGGCACTTTCTGCATAGAAACAGCATTTTCTTTACAGCGCAATGTTTCCTGCACAGAAAATCCTGTTTTCTGCTCAAAAATGCCACACACAAATTTTGCTCAGATTGAGTCTCAAACTGAGAAGTCTTCAGAAAATTCACAAGACTTTCTTGTAGTGAGAAGAAAACTGCTAAAATTAATTCTTGTTCCTTCAAGAAGAAAATTAGCAAAGGATTATACCTCTGGCCACACACATCACAAGAGACTGCTTGCTGTGTTGTTTTTGGATTGCCAATTCCTCTATGATTCTTTGTACCACTCAAAAGCTGAGCTATACTGATGCTTCATATTTCAAATAAGCCTGTGCTCTTCAAGCACAAGGATCATTTTGCTATTTTATGCCTGCCTCTGTCCTTAAATCTGACCTGGTCATTTATGCGAAGGTAATGAAACCCAATTTCCGTTCCTTTTCAGCTGCCAATTGGTTCAACTTTGAGAATGGAAACATTGTATAGGGACAGACAGAAATTTCATTGGACTTGACAGTTTTGATAAAAACAGCACATTTATCTTGAAACTTGCTTCCAGAAAACTTGAGTCTCATTTCCAGAAAAAGCATACCTCACATTGAATATTTGCATAAAAAAAGAAGTTTGCACAAAATAGTCCTTTTAAAAAGCTAAAATGTATGTGTTTTTTTTTTAAAAAATACACAGATAATATGCTATAGTTGACATGGAAAAGCTGCAAAGATTGGTAAATTGCACAAATAAATATAGAAACTAGAAAAAAAAAGTTTTTAAAATATATGAATTGCTCCACAGGAAGAGAATACAAAGTTTCACAACACAACAACAAACAAGGATAGGAGGAAATGGATTTGGAATTCAGAGAAACTCAATAAAACTCAACAAAATCAGACTGAGAGATTTTCACATTCTTAACATTATCACTGGTGTTGTGGGCCTTCAAGCCATTTCCAATGTATGGTGACTCTAAGGAAACATCTCACAGGGTTTTCTTTGCAAGCTTTGTTCAGTGGGGGGTTTCTGTTCCTCCCTTCTGAGGCTGAGAGTGTGTGACTTTCCCATCCCTGACAGATAGCTATCCATCTCTTTGAAAAGCAGCAAACCCCCTCCCACCATCAATTCTGCATCTGACTAGAGTAAACAAGTGCTGAGAGAGAGAGAGAGAGATGAGGCTATGAAAATTCAGACTGACCGTTCATGGCTCACTGTGACTAAATGAGTTTTAATCGTTTCCACAAAATAAACGGAGAGATATGTCTGCGGGGTGAGGTGGGGATTTTTTATCATAATCTATAGTTGCTTCTTGTGAATTCCTAACTGAACAGTTGTTACAATGTAGAGTTTCCTCTTGGATACAGATTTACCGAGATAAGTGGAAAGATGTCATCACACTCTTGTGATACCCCAGTTATCTAGTGAATGCATCTAATGAACATCATATCTAGGAACCACATCCAAATGGTCCTCTCCATGACTTAAGAAAGAAGCAGACTAAAATACTGAGAAAATCAAACTGACAGATTTTCCTTATACTATGCAGGGGCTAGATGTACTTAATGCACAAATGTACAGAAAGTGTGCGAGGGCAAACAATCTATGCATAATGGGTGTGGCAAGACAAAGGACAAGACAAAGGATGAGCACACACCCCGGTACATATAGAATGTAAGCACACCAAGCTATATCCAAACATAATCCACAAAATGTTCTATCTTCTTGCCAAATTTTTCTAAAAATATTTTTATGAAGAAAGTAGGAGTGTGAATGGAAGGAATAGAAGTAAAGGAGGAATTGAAATTGATAAATGGAGTGCTTGGGTTTTTTTAAAAAAATATAATTCATATTTAGTCTTCCTGTTTAATGATAACATTCTGATAACATAGTCTATAAGAAGTTCAAGATAGTAAACAGTGGTATGCAGGTGTTTGTGTGGGGTGTCTAAAGAAACACAGTTTTCCTTTTTCCTTCATGGAAAAGGAGTTGTTGATTTGAAATAACTATTCTAAATCAACAACTTCAAGAACTCCTCATCATACAAGACAGCTTTTAGATTTTATCCAATTAAGAAATGAAAAAAAATCCTATGCAGGCATATTTGGCAGGGCTTATGAAGAACATTGATAGCATTAAAATCAGGCATTTTGTATGATTAATTATATGCTTTGAACAGTATCCATAAGGAACAGTAAAGTCCAATAGAATCATGAGCAGTTGCTGTTGGTGCCCATCTTGATCAACATGATGTGTGAATAACTGGCAAATGATCTGAAGTAATTTTTAAATTCTTGAGGAAAATATGGCTACTCCTCCATGTCTGCTAGAACAGCCAGAACATTCATCTTGAGGACATTTTCAAGAAAAGTTCTTGAATTAGATGTTATATTCCACAGTGGAAGCTGAAAGTTATTATTATGAAATGATAACCCATATATAAACTACTTGAATTCTTTTGGAGTCTATATCTTCAAGCCCTAAATTTTTCAGACAAAGAACAATATTACTTTACAAAAGCAATACTTGTCACAACCAAAATATAGCAGAGATTGTTCCCACAGCTTTGGAAGCGTGCCCAGCAGCAGAGAATACCCTAGCAGCAATGCACTGTAGCCAGGAAAAACTCACCCACACCAATTGTTTTCTTACATCAAAGATGCAATTTATTCTTGAGTTACACTGTGTACATATTTACAAGAATCTTCAGAAAGCATTCCAGCATCCCCCTGCTTGCTCTTTCTGACAGAGCCTCCGGCAGACACATCAGGCACCATATACAACTTGTTCTCTAGCTCTCAGCTACATTTATACTCACACTAGCTGATACAATCCTGCCAGTCTTTTCATTCTCCCCACACCTGATGCAACCTTCTCCCCTGGTTGCTCATCAGTATGACTCAGCATGACTCAGCTAAAGTCACAAGGCTCTCCACAGGTGCACTTAATGACCCACATCACAAAGTATTTTCTACAGATTTGGTCCAACCTTTACTGACAATACTTCAGTTTACAACCAGGATTACTTTAGTATTTTATAGTAGTCTTCAGTCAGCATTGTATGCAAATACCACATAGACAGTATGCAAAAAGGAAAAGTCAGTATGTGAATATTATCCTAAGAGTGGGAACATTTCATGCCATCTGTAAAGCCTTGTCTGTTTGAGGGAAGCACTTTAAGAATGGTATCATTAAGGACATACAGAGAGAAGTAGGAACTGTAGTGGAAGACAACATTAGTCTGATCCTTGCAGGCAAAATTTATAGCCATAGTGTCAGAGAAGGAAAGGGTATATAGAGAGCTTTTATGACACTGTCATGCACAGAGTTCATTCCTTGGGCTCGGGATAAATACCAACGGGGAAACTCAGACAATGAGTTTTTGAAGCTACTGAGTACTTGTGGACATGCTCAAACACCTTTGACAGCCTAATGCACAGATAAGTTGGGTTGAGAAACCTTGTCAAGGTTATATGCCAGGCAGGCATGGTTTCCTCTAAGTGGACGGCAGAGGAAGAGGTGATGTGGCCAGACAAGCAGGTGCAAGGTCACTAGGATTGTTTTGACTACATCTTGTGTACTGGGGAAGGCCACATGCCAGAACGCTGATTGGGTCACCCCACTTGTTCAGGGTGACAGGGAGATATAAAAAGGCTGGTGTTTGCCTTTACCAGCTGCCAGTCAGGATTGCCTAGCTGGACCTGTCATGCTGCTGACAGTTTACATCTTGTATGGGGAGATGCTGCCTGTTTATCTTCTGTTATTTTTACTTGCTTAATTGCTGCTGGAATGTTTTGCCAAAAGCCTTTATCTTAGTGTGCAGCAATAAATCTTCCTCTAAGCCTAACTTAATGAGCCTCTGGAATTTTTTCTGCTTCACTGGGAACCTCTGCCATGGCGAAGCCTTGCTTCACTGTTTGAACTCTGCACATGCTCAGAGGAGCCAGACTCTGCTAACCCTGACAGATTATGGGTCCAGCCTCCCTGCTGCACCGGAGGGTCAAGTGGACCAGGTGAAGCACAAGTTCCAGTCTGCGGCTGCCTGCTGAGAGCCTGCATGAGGATGGTCTCTGGTAAGTGAGAGTCCTGGCATAGGAGAAGCCTGGAAGGCGAGAAAGGCTGCAGGGATGGTGTCCACAGGGAGCGCGAGTCTGCCCCTGGGCAGACTCACCTGGGCAGATTAAATGAGAGGAATTATCTCACTTGGGCAGTGAAGATGGAGATGTATCTGCAGAGAGAGGGGTTGTGGAAGACCGTTGCTGATCCCTCAGTGCCTCCCCTCAATGCAGCAGATGCCAGAATAGAGGAGAAAGCAGTTAGCAACATTTTTCTGGCTTTGGAAGACAGCCAGGTAAACCATGTCAGGCATCTATCTCACCACAGCACAGGTGTTTTGGGATGCTTTGCGGGCCATTTACATCTGTCCCACAGCTGGGAGTAAGCTGTCCCTGATAAAGAGGCTGTACAGGGCACAGCTGCAACCTGGTGAGTCCATGAGGGAACATCTCCAGCATTTAACCTCCCTTTTCATTGCCTTGGAAGAGAGGGGGAAGGAGATCTCCAAGCCTGACAGAGTCTACTGCATACTCAGCTCCCTAGATGCAAGTTGGGACTTGTTCATGGCAACTATCAAAGGCATGCGGGAGCAGGACCTCACTGTTCAGTATATTTCTGGGCGTCTGTATGAGGAGGAGGAGGAAAGGCATGCCAAGAGGATCAGGCAAGAGCTTAGCAGCAGCAGAGGCAGCAGCATCAGTAGCAACAAGAAGAATGCCAAGGACACTGAATTTCATCGGACTGAGTCTGCAGAGAGGGTGAATGCTGTGAAAAGATGTTTCCGGTGTGGGTCCAAGAAACATCTATGGAGGGGCTGTCCATTCAGCAGAGGCAGTGTGCCAAAGACTCAAGGCAAGATCTCCAAGGATAGAGGGAGTCACTGGCTGGTTTCAGCCATGGTTAAGGGCTGTGAACCCCAAGAGGCTCTTTGGCTGCTAGATAGCAGGTATTCCCAACATCTGGCTAATAGCAGGGGCCTGTTTAAGACCCTGGGCAAAGCAAACATTGACTCTGTTTTCCTTGCTGATTGTTCTAAATGCAGGGTGGAAGGCATGGAGGAAGCCTTTGTTCCCACTCTGGGGAAATACCTAGAAAATGTGCTTTATGTACCCTTGTTAGAATTTTGCCTTCTGTCAATGTCTGGGTTGGCACTGAGTGGGCATGACGTTCTCTTTTCTGGGAATGTGGGCAAGGTCATCAGAAACTGGGCTGTGTATGCTGTGAGCAAGCTCAGAGACTGGCTGTATAAATTCATGCCAAAACAAAACACCCACATGGCCTATAGCAATAAGCCCTAGCATGATAATTGCATCCACCTGTTGCACAGGAGGATGGGGCATGCCAGTTTCCATGTGCTAAGGAAACTGCCTGAGTGCTGTAAAGACTGCAGAGTTAACCCCTATGATGCATTTTTGGACTGTGCTGTCTGCAAACAATCCAAATCAAAGGCACAGCCATTTCCCAAGTTCAATACCAGGGTGTCAATGCAGCCTTTTCAGCTGATGCATTCAGACCCATGCCAAGGTCTCAGGGTGGGTACGGTATGTGATGCTTCTAGTAGATGATTATAGCAGGTACACTTTCTACTATCTCCTGAAACAAAAATCTGAGGTTTGTGGAGTTGGTGTGCCCATGTGGAAAGGCAATTTGGCTGCAAAGTTAAAGCTCTCCAGACTGACAGGGGAGGTGAATATATGGCTGGGAGTTTGCAGCACTATTTAAAGAAAAAGGGCATTAATCATAGACTAACGACACCCCATTCTCCACAATAGAATGGCATGGAGGAATGCAATGGGGGGGGTGCTGCAGATAATTATGAGTTCCTTGTTGACATGCCTCAGAAAGCTTGGGGAGAGGCAATGCTTACCGCCAACTACATTCGTAATAGGTTGTGGAGCAGCATTGTAAATCTAACTCCCTATGAGAAGCTGTATGGGAAGAAGCCTTCTGTTGCTCACATGAAAGTGTTTGGGAGTTATGCTTGGGTACACATCCCTAAAGCCCAAAGGAGAAAGAGGCAGCCCAAAGCCCGCAGGCTACATTTTGTTGGGTATGCCCCAGCTGGGAGGTATCAATTCAATCTCAATAATGGAAGGGTGGTGGAAGCCCAAAATGCGCAGTTTGAAGAGCACAGTAGTTGGAAAAAGGTGCATGCAAATTCTGAGGTGCTCCTCCCAATTAGTGATGAAAGTAATGCTGAGAGCACAGCACAGTTTCCCTCTCCTGCAGTGAGCCCTTCAAGGGTTAAGCAGGAAGAGGAGACAGAAGTTGAGCTGGGAGAAGCATCTCAGAGTGCAGAGCAAGCTAATGGGGAGGAGAAACCTGGCCAGAAAAGAACCAGATCATCAAGTGATGAGGAGGAGTTGCCAATTCCTAGGCAGTCTGAGAGAAAAACAAAAGGCATTCCTCCACAGAGGTTTGAGGTGCAAAATAGTGTGAGAGTATGCCAAGTCTCCTGCGAGCCTGAAACCTTTGAAGATGTTTTGAGTTTGCCTAAGGCACAAGCTGACTGCTGGTTCAATGTCATGGACCAGAAAATGGAATCCATGCACAAACGTGGGGTATTTACTTTGTGTAAGGTACCAGAAGGTGTGACTCCGGTAGACTGTCAGTGGGTGTACAAACTCAAACCCCTGGCTTCGGGGGAGGTAAAGCACAAAACCAGGCTCGTTGTCCAGGGTTTTTCACAGAGGAAAAACATGTCTTTTGACCAAACTTTTGCACCAACTTCCAGAAGTGAGAGTATCAGGCTGATGTTAGCTCTGGCAACACAAAGAAATGCTCTGGTACACCACTTTGATATCATAACGGCCTATCTCAGTGCTGATTTATCAGAAACTATCTATATGCAGCAGGCACCAGGGTATGAGACAGGTAAACCCAATCTGATGTACAGGCTAAACAAAGCCATCTATGGTCTCCAACAATCTGCCCGTTGTTGGAACAAGTGCCTGGATGGTGCTTTGCAGGGCTTGGGTTTCCAGCAGAGTGTGGCAGATCTGTGTGTGTACACCAAAGGGTCTGGGAAAGACCAAGAGGTTTTGCTAGCTTTTGTTGATGACTTGTGTTTAGTCAGCATAAGAAAGGAACAGGTGACATGGTTTGCCAAGGAACTGGGTAAAAAGTTCCAAATCAAATACCTGGGACCCATCAAACAGTACCTGGGTGTTGAGGTACAGAGAACTGAGAAAGGGTTTCTGCTTAGCCAGAAGCAGAAAATATTGCAACTGCTGCAAAGCTTCAACATGGTTGATTGTAAAGGTGTGCAAACCCCTGTGGTACAAGGACTTACAAAATCTGTGGATGACAAAGTGTTCCCTCACAAAGAAATGTATCAGTCTGCTGTGGGATCTTTGTTATATTTGGCTGGTTATAGCAGACCAGACTGGTCCCTGGCTGCTAACATTCTGGAAAGGGCAAGTTCTGAGCCCACACAGCAACACCAGCAGGGGGTAAAGAGAGTGTTAAGGTACCTAAAGAGCACTCTGGAGTACTGCCTCTGTGTATCACCCTCTGAGAAACCTGAATTGGTTTGTTACTGTGACAGCGACTTTGCTGAGGATTTATGTGACAGGAGGTCAACCTCAGGAATCCTCATAATGTACAGTGGCACACTGGTGCACTGGAAGACTAAAAAACAAAGTTCTGTGGCCACTTCAACTGCAGAAGCAGAATATGGTAGTCTCTCATATTTGTGCAGTGAACTGATTTGGTACACACAACTGGTAAGACGTTTCTTGTCTTAACAATGTTTAACTTCTCCTATTTCATGCTTCTCACATTCTGTGGTCCTATAATATGTATTGTGTTGCTTCAGACTTTTACCTCTGAGCACATCAACAGCTGAACATCCTTTTGATTTGAGTTCAGTTGCACCTTTAGCCACAGGGCTACTTGTCCTGTGCTTTTCCTCAGTAGCTCATTGAGTGTCTTCCAATCTGGGAGTCTCATTTTCTGGCACTATTTCTTGTTTCATTTTGGATTGTTTCACCATAGGTTTTCATAGTAAAAGACATTTAAAAAGGGTTTACTGTGCCTCCTTCTGTGCAGTGCTAAGAAGTGTTAGCTGTGCCACTGCCATTGTCTCTAAGGGATCCTCCATTTCTGTCACCTCCCACAACTGCTGCTACCTGGTAGCCATTTACCACGTTTAGTCTAACTTCTCTGAAAAAGCTTGTGTGATATGGGAGACCCTACCTGCGGTACTGCTGCCATCAGAAGAACTTCTTGCCTCACAGGCAAGGTGCCATGGTGGGCTGGGACTTGTATCTCCAAACTATTTGATTAATAAAGAGTGCCTGGCTCAAGATCTCCTAATTGCCACCTGATGGTCTAGCAAAGGGTGACAGTCCAATAGTGTAATTTTGGATAGATTGGGTTCCCTCCGCCCACCCATGACAATAAGTGAAAGAAACAATGGTTTAAAAAATGATTTTCTGATTGATACTTACTTTGTCATGTCACTCAAAACCTGTGAAAGTGGTCATGACCTACAGAATGTTACTGTTATGTAAATGGAGGGAGGGGATTTCTCTTAAAAAGCAGCAACAAAGCCAATCTGATCATTATGATGTTTGTAAATGAGGAGTGACAGAAGACAGTTTACAGAAAGCTGCTGAGGACGAAAGAGTTTGTCTCTACATTTAATAAGAAATGTTACGAAGTTGCCAAAGAGGACAGTGAGGTGCTGTCTTCTCTCCAGTGTATTCATGACGGACAGAGCTGAGGCCAAGCAGATCCCAAGGGCAGGGTCTAGGCAGTTCAAGGTTTAAGGCAGAGATTGGGGGAAATCAAAACCAGGCCAATTTCAATTACTAATCCCTAGTGGATAAGGGCTATTGAATCAATGACTGAAGGGTAACTCAACACTTATCTAAATCCCATTGATTCAATGGGTCTGTACTGTTTGGGGCTAGCAACTGGATTTATGTAACAGTCACAAAGCAGCCCAAAGTCTATGTCGGCAGGATGCAACCAGAGAGCAGATATTCGAGTAAAGGGTGTAATGAGTGAAACCTATCGGGGATCTGGGAGTTCTTGGCATAGAAGGCTACCAAAAACAATAGTTTGCAATTGCTTTGTAGTGGTTTCTTGTGGCTTCTTTCACCATCCTCCCAATGTTGATATCTCTAGAAAACTTCTAACTAAAAAGAGGATGAAGAAGAAAGGGGGCTGCGGCTGGGTGGTGGTAACAAGACTTTGTGAAAAGGAGTTTCTTTGTCAGAAGTTTGTTGACAGAGGGATGCCTTTACGTGGAAACCATGTATGCACTTTAAAAATATATGATGAAACCCACCCCGATCACCCAAACAGACTCTGAATATATCCCTCTCCACCTTATGAAAGTGGCACAGACTTGGGGTATTTCTGCACTAGATTGTTATAGTGCTATTATTCCATTTTCAACATCCTGTGGGATCCCAGGATTTGGAGTTCAGGAATTCTCAGCCAGAGAGCTCTTTGGCCTCAGTAAACTGCAAACTCCAGAATTCCACAGGATGTTGAAAGTAGAATAATAGTACTATAACGGTGCAGTGCGGAAATGCCCTTGATGTAGAGATGGGAAAAAAGGACAAAAACTATAGAAACACACTTGTTAAATATGTGTATGCATATTCTTAAATATATATCTGTGTGTGTTTCTTTAAACATTAGTACTTAAGCAGTTATGAAAGATATACCTTAAGGTCTAATCTTGTAAAAGGCGGCTTAACTGGTTTTTCTTCCAAGGTCAGAACTCCATGATAGGACAGGTGCTAAATTTCAACACCCTTTCTTCTACTCCTTTCCCTCTCATGATATCTAGTTGCATAGTTTAGCATGATACATAATTTGGTACCATTGCATCATACATTGCTCCCCTGATACTGATCTACTCTACTCTACTGATAGCCAATAAAGAGAGACAATGGAGCATCATAACATCATACCGAAAAGGAAACCTCTTGAGGAAGAGGGGAAAAGGAGATTTTAAATGGCGGTACTTCTATTTCCTCACATAAGATGGAACTCCATTCGTAGACTGCATGTACTCCAGCTGTTGGAAACACTTTCAGTTCAGCTTGAGACTCCACAAACAGGCACCCTGGCAGGCTGTCCTATACAGCCACACAAATCAAACTAGCCAAGGAAGTGAATCTTCTTATTTGTTGCCAAAATGGCTCTCAGTAAAAACTGCTTTGGAGTGGGAAAAGATCTGAATGTTTCCTCGGGATGAGCTATAGCTTTTGCCAAACTTGGGGAAGGGGCGGGGGAGCAGCTTCTTCTACTAACACTTGTAGAAAAACAAGGCATTACATGTGTCTCTAGATAATAAATCTTTTGTTATCTACCTTTAAATATACAGAAGAAAACTGTATCCTCTCTGGATATTTTATTGTGTTGGATAGTGAAAGAATTTGTTTCTACAGGAATTGCTATGCTATTAAGGAGATCTTTAAGTGCTGGACTTGTTTGAATAAGAGGCTTAATTTTAATGCAACAGACGCTTGGGTGAGCCAAACATATTTGCCTTCAGTACCAGGGATGGAAGGACATATTCTGTGCAGAGATGAAGAAAGTTATTTTTTTTAACATTTCCCTTCTCACCAACACGGTCACTGCAGGATTCAGGGAAAAGTAGTAAATAGAGTAACTTTTCCAAGTGCTGGTCAAGATCATTTGCCACTGTAATTCGTTAACTTGTAATCTGTTAATGACTTCAGTGGATCTTAGGTAGAGGATAGTTAACTCCTTCGCCTTTTATTTAATCCCTTAGCAGAGATTGAGTCTAGGAACTTCTGCACACAAAACCTGTATTTTATCACTAAAATGGCTGTTGTCTCTCTCCAATGAGTATGCCTTTTCTCAAAGTGCATTTAACTTCACGTGTAAAAGATCATCATTGTTTTCTGAGATGGGGTAGGTGAATCTTTTATCTTAAGGCATGAAAAAATAGCTTCAATGCACCAGTACATCAAGCAATACTACACAGAAAATAGTTTGAGGAATACTCAACTCTAAGAAATAGCCAAAGTTTTTTCTTCTTCTTTATAAACCCTTTTTGAATATTTAATACCAGAATTCAGGCATTCTTATGCTGGCTCAGACTGCATGAAATCAGGAAATGGGGAGCAAAGGGCAATCAATGCCTTTACAGCTGTGCCCTGTGATGACAAATGACCTTATGCAGTGTCACCAAATGTTCCTGCTTAAAAACTTACCCTTTATGCAATTTACCTTGGTTTTTCAGCTCAGATCCTAACGGGTTGAATTGCATACCCAGGTTCAGCAAAAATGACTCAGCTTGACCCAGTCATATGTTGTCTAATGAAACAACTGAACCTTACTGCATTGCTGGAGGAATCCTCTTGTGAGTTGACCCATGGCTTTTTAATGGCCTCTTTTCATAAATAGCAGAATTTTGACACTTAAAATGGTGAGACCTTCGTTGGGGTTACTCACTGTAACTAACGGACACTTTCACACTGCTTTAACAACAAAAGAAGCAAAAAGCTGGGAGCATTCAGTTGAAGAAGCAAAGGAGATGCCTAAAGATCCTCAGAAGATGGTAGTTTATTAGTTTCTACCACTTTTGAACATCTTTAGATATGTCTACAGTTTTTTTTTAAATCCAGAAATCTTTTTCAAAAGTGCCTGAATTGTTTATTTGACTATTTACTTATTTTTGGAGACATGTATACCATCTCTACCAAAAAAAAAAAAAAAAAAAAAAAAAAAAAAAAAATCAATGCAGTAATAAAATTGATACAATTAAACTAACCATGCATGGCACAGAGAAAAAGTGTACTAAACATACTATTTTACACACACACACATATGCACATTAAAACATAAAGATCATTTTAAAAATGTTCCAAGTCTGGTTTCTAGCAAATGAATCACTTAATTGCTACAGCATGGCTTTCAATCCACCTTTCTATTTCCTTCCAGATGTTTTTCTTTGAAGCATAGGAAGCTGCTGTTGGTGCTGTCCAAGAACATATTCACATTCTCCCCCACTCCTTACATGAAATGTAAGATGTTCTTCCAAAGGCATGATTCCTCTTCCAACAAGAATTCTTTTGTACAAGGTGCATGTTTGGTGGTTGAACTCAAAACACCCTGACCCAACCATGGAGATCTATATGCATAGGATTTCATCCAGTTCACGTCTATGGCACAAGGGATCTTCTGGAGCCACTAGTTGTGAACAACAGAAATGGGGCTTTGCTGGCTGCCTGTCCTGCTTCACAGATAACAGTCCTCTATTTGAAGAGTTGTTAAGAGACAGTCCTCCATTTGAAGATGTCCTCCATTTTCAGGATCAGAATTCAGGCATCCTTATGCTGGCTCAGACAACCCAAGTCTGGTATAAGAACAAAGTACCTTAAGAAGGAAGGGTCTTAAGGGGGCCAATCAGCATTTATTAACTGGGCAGGAGATAGTCAACAGGTTACTTGATTACAGTCTTCTCCATTATGGAGAAATTTACTGTATTCTGATTTTAACAATAAATGTACAATGGCATATATAGTCCTGAATCTTATTTGTAGTCCTAAAATAGCAACACTGAATTAGATGTTGAATAGTGAGTCAACATTCATGGAAAACCAATTGGTTCAAGGGGTTCACCCTAGTGGTACTATCATACATTGCCATGTGCAAACCTGTACCCTCTTTGGGGTGTTGGTGGTACATTTCTGCTTATTTTGGACAGTCTTAAGTGGCCACCTTACTCAGCTTGGGGTCAGAACGAGTCCCCGCTGCTTCAGCTCCGCAGCTGTTGCCTGCCAGCTGGCAGGCACTATGAGGGCTCCGCCTCTTCCTCCCACATTGCAGCCTGGGATTTTCCCAGGCTGCGCTGGGGCAGGAAGCGCGAGCGCCGCAGCTCTGGAGGCTCCGCATGCACAGTAAGTGCGCACGGGGCCCTGGAGTGATGCGTGATTGTGCACCATTTTCGGCTACAAGCGGAAAATGAAATAGTGCATGATCAGCACCTGTTGGTCCCGGCAGCATCACATGATTGCGAGGACATCATGTGGATGGTTCCTCGCAATCGCGCCATGCTCCAGAGGCCCTTTTGCATGGCAAATGCTGTGTGAAAAGGGCCTCAGTCCTGGAGCCCTTAGCAGTTATTTGTTCCAACTTTTTCTTACATGATAGAGGTTCTGTAGTTAAAACACCCTCAACACGTTATGTGGCAAGCCTGTTCTTTTAAATCTCTTAGGGAAAGAACAAATAACAGAAAATCACCCAGTGAGCATCATCATTGAAGGAGGATTTTACCCAAGTCTGCCTAATCCTTGTCCTATGTGACAATTGGACAGCACATACTTATGATTGAATAGATGTGAAAATATCACAGATTGGATAGATACAGACTGATTTGTCTATGTCTATCTGGACACCAGAGCTTGGAAAAGATTAGTTTTTTTGGATTACAACTCCCAGAATCTTTCAGAAATTTTGGCTGATGTTTTTTAAAAGTCATTTTTTAAGCTTTCCTTTAGGTTCACCTTTTCTCATTGCTCCTTGTTTCATATCCATGCTTCTCTTAGTAGTGCTATTTGCCGCCACCATTTTTTTTCAGCCCATAATTTCCTTTCCACAGGGCTATGATTTTCTCCTTTTGGATTTTTTTTTAAATGGCATCCATTTTAAAATTGCCACCAACACATTTTCCCTGGCTATTGTCCCTCTGATTCTTCAGCTTCTGCCTCGTTCAAAGCATTGTCAACACTAGGAGGGGAGATTTTTGACTTAGGCCATTTCCATACTATGCTGTTATAGTATTATTATTTCACTTTCAATATCCTATGAAATCTTGGGGTTTGCAGTTTAGGGAGCGGTCTTTAGAATTCTCAACCGGAGAGCTCTTGGGCTTTAGTAAACTACAAACTCCAGAATTCCACAAGTTGTTGAAAGTGGAATAATAGCACTATAACAGTGTAGTGCAGAAATGGCCCCAGTCTTATTCCCACCTCATTGTAATTTCTGCAGCCAACTAAGTTTCCTCTACTTCCTTGTTTGATGGAGTTGCCATTTCTGAACTTTCTCAGAATGGGGCATCCATTTTTTTTAAAGGAATATTTATTTATTTGTGGGAATGATGGGCCTGCTTTATCCTAACAACATTTACCCAGATTAAATGCCATCATTTTCCAAGTTGTGGTTTTTGTGGTGATATTTACCAGGACAAGCATACAATATCTGATGTAAATGCATTCCCATTTTATTTGTTTCTGTATCTGAACAGTGCCTGCTATTCATGGTCTGTTCCAACATGTCTTTTATCCTTAATTACTCATTAGTTGCCTATAATTAAAGCTGTGTAGATTTAAGCTTGTGGATTTGTTCTAATCAGCAGAAAGATAATTTCATAATTTCCTGTCTGCATTCTGTATAAACTTCTGAAGGGAGACAATGCTGTTGAACTTCTTTTCCCCAAGGCTTTCCCAGAAATGATACAGATAGGGTATTGAAAACAGGCATGGGACAAGTAGAGGGCAGCATTATGAGATGGTTTTGGTCCTTCTGGAAGATGCTATAGTAAAACCGATGTGGAAATGACCATGTGGCGGGGGGAGTGGAATGGAAGGAACATGGTTGGTTACCAAGGAGACAGGAGGGATTCCTAAGGAGGGAAGAAGCTAGGCTAATTCAGGTGTAGAGCTCTAAGATATAGGAAAGGAAGGTTGTTAGACACATGTTGGTGTTGGAGATATGGGAGCTTCCTCATCAGTTCTCCTTTAAGCTTACAAGTGGTTTAGAATAATATTCTGCTGTGTTGCCTGCATGTTTCTTGCTCACCCAAAATATTATAATCTCTTTGTGATATAAACCCAACTTCTGTTTTATGGAAAAGTATAGAAGTGCATCACTTTCAGACAGGACCCACGAAATATCTTCATCTCAGAGATATTTTAATTTTAAATAATAGAAGGTGATACCTAGAGGCTGCTTGAGGGCTTTGGTTGGTGTAGTGCAGCCGGAGTCCATTCAGACTTTCATGTTATTTCATATGTACTTGAAATTACAGGGAAAGATAATCTGGACATTTTTAGTGCAGTGTCAGCCACATTTAAGGGACATTCAGCTCTGGTTCTGCTTTCCATTGAATCCCCAGAAGGATATGGTGGTACTGGACTGAATGTGTTGAATCTTAATCCAGCCAGGATGGAGGTGTTGTTGACTATTGGATCAACTGATCTGAAATTAAGCACTTGATGTATTACGAGTAGAGCTGAACACTCCCTTAAGTCTTCTGTCCACAATTTGAGGATGCTTCCAGACCTGTCCCTGATCCTTTGGGTTTATCTTTAGGAGAAGTTTCTGCCAGAGTAGGCATAACATAAAGTCACTCATATATCTCACGTCATTTCCAGATTGGACTACCAGTGTTCTACCCTGGCCTATGGAGTGTTCAGAAATCACAACTGGTCCAGAAAGCTTCTGATAGATTGCTGACTGAAGCATGACACAGCAAGCACATCTGTTTGATTTTCTATCAACTTCAATAGTTCCCAACTGGTTTCCAGACTTAATTTAATATGTTGTTTTTAAGTGACCTTTCAAGGACCATGTTTTGATAAGAACCATCTTACCATATATGAACTTAGGTCTCGTCAAGAAAACTGCTTCATTTATATTTGATATATGGAAAATGTATGACCCAGGCAAGGTCTTTTAAGTGGTAGTATCAAATCTTTGGAATTCTTTCCTTAAAAAGATGATTTGGCTTCTGTATCTTTAATGTTTTGACAACAAGTTACAGTGTTGGGTTTCAGAAAGCTTCAAGTTAATTTCATGATTAGCTTTTTGATGCTTCTGCTCTTTTTGGAGGAGGAGGGTATTTAATATGCCCTTAGAGTTGCAATTTTGTTCTAAATTACTTATGTGTAACTTGTTACTTAGACCCAGGAAGTATAGTGGTTTGAGCACTGGACTACGACCAAAAAGACCAGGGTTTGATCCCCTGCTCAGGCATGGAAATCCACTGGGTGACCTTGGCTGTGTCACACACTCTCAGCCGTAACTCAGAAGCAACTTGAAGACACACAAGAACAAGAACTTGTTGCTTGTTTTGTTGTTCAATCTTGGTTGAATTGCTTATTTTGTAATGTTATCACACCATTGTGGAAAGACAGGTTGAAAATGCTTCGATTAAACAAACAACTATCTTGAAAAATTCCCTAGAATAAATATTTAGGCTTATTTTAAGGCCCATAGAAATCCTGTTTTTCCAGTTCAGTTTGTCTCCTACACAGTTACCCAGCTGAATAGCTAACTAATGTTATGTGACCTAAGAGAGTCCATAAATAAGTCTGAGACTTCAGCCAACCATTATATTTATAAAAAGCAGCCAAGAGCTTCAGTTCTGATCCCTGCAAAACCAGATAACATATAGCATTTATATGTCACACATATAGGCCCTTTCTACACCTTACCTTGCTCCGGTACTGGGGTGCGGGGATTGCATGAGCAGCCTCTGCCGAGAGGGTCTCCCTTCCCTGCTGCTTCAGCTTTGCACGAGCTTCCTGCTTGCATGAGAGCCCTGCCTCTTTCTTCCGCAGTGCAGCATGGGACCTTCCCGGGCTGCACTGGGGCAGGAAGCACGACTGGCCCAGCTCCAGAGGCTTTGCAGGCCAGGAAATGTGCACGGGGCCCAGGAGCAATGCACAATCGTGCATCATTTTTGGCTTCAAACTGAAAATGAAAAGGTGCATGTTAAGTGCCTGCCAGCCCCTGGAACATTGTGCAATTGTGAGTGCATCATGCAGATCGCTCCTCACAATTGCTTGACGCTCCAGCAAATGCGAAAAGGGCCATATTCTCTGTGGTTCTTAAAACAGCCCTAGGAAGCATGGGGTGGGCAACCATGCCCCTCAAGATGTTATCTGCTTATAACCTGGTCCTTGCCTGCACAGCCAGTGGTGATGGGATGGCAGTCCAACAATACTTGCAGGGCCACACAAGCCCCTCACACTAAATTTGCATTAGGGTAGATATGGAATCAGCCTGGTGTAGTGGTTTGAGCATTGGATCACCACCCTGAGTACCAGGGTTCAATTCTCCTTTTCGTCATGGAAGCCCACTGGGTGACCTTGGACATGTCACATACTCTCATCTCCTGAAAACCCTGTGACAGGTTCACCTTAGGGTCACCATAAGTCAAAAACAACTTGAAGGCACACAACAACAACAAAGGTACCAGGAAGAAAGTGTTCTACCCCACTCCTGCTGTTACAGTCCTACTTGTGATTGTCCCCTTGCAGCAGCTATTTGGGACAGAAGTAAAGTAGGGAGGACAGTGCCATTTTGAAAGGGAAGGGTTGATACAATAGAACTGATTCCTAGAGAGGAGTGACAGACCATAGGGCAGTTTATGAAGATGCCAAAAAGTGAGGAAATATACTGAAGAGCTGTGTGATGTGTCATTTACACTTGGGGAGAATTCACAGATTGTGTTTCAAAAGTTGGATTCTTTAAGCTAGGAAGGGGTGAGGTAGTTGAAAGAGGAACCCCTGAGAAGAGTTTGCTCACAGTGAAGCAAGAAAGTCTGGTTATGCAATAGGAAAAGCCCACTGTGGAGTGAAATCTATAATAAATAAACCACTTCACTCTGCAAACAGACCCAGGTGGTTTCTATTGCTTATTGCCGTCTTCATTGGTTGAGGCTTGACCATTCCTCAATTTTGTTCCTCAGGAAACCATTCCATAAGCTGCTTTCTCGAGATGGAAAGAATATTCTTTATATTTCATTTTCCTACAGAATGGTGTCTGAGAACCCTTTGCAAATAGAACAGAATAAGTGATGAAGATTTTTTTGCATTTTGAGAAGCCTTTCAGAAATTATTCTGCAGAATACACATACAGAAATTATTCTGCAGAATACACATAAGAGTTTCCCGTACAGGGGGCAGTGCATTTTTCTCAAAAACAAAAACAAAAGATGGTGGTGGGGGATATTTATGCACTGACTAGAGTGGTATTATGTGAAGAGCTCCCCAGAACTTTTCAGAGCTCTCAAGAATCTTGTTGAAGTGTTCATTTTCTCTTGTGGAAAATGTTCATCCTTCTACACAAGAATAAAGAATGAGTACATTTATATCCATGTTATTTCCACCTTTGGGTGTAAGCTTGAATTTGGCTGTATACCTGAATTTCAGGAAAATAAATTCAAGAGAATCCCTGAACTACACAGTTATGTTTCCTGGATGCTTTTGTTTCTTGTGCATGTTTTAATTTTGATTTAATTTAAGTTATAATTTGTAAGCTGCCTGGCATCCCAGTTTTGCACAAAATGGTGGTGACAATGATGATGACTATAATGATATCAGTGGTACTTAGGCCTGCTCAACTTTCTTTGTCCCCATAGAGTTTATTTGACAACATCTACACTTGCTTTCTACTGACAAGCAACTCACACACTAAAACCTTTAAAAAGAATGCTAAAAATTGCAAGCCATAGAACAGCAAATGATGCTAATAACAATGATACTGGAAAGGTTGTTGTTGTTGTATGCCTTCAAGTTATTTCTGATTTAAGGCTACTCTAAGACAAACCTATCACGGGGTTTTCTAGGGCTGAAAGTGTGTGACGTGCCCAAAGTCACCCAGTGGTTTCCATGGCTGAGCAAGAAATTGAACCCTGGTCTCCAGGATTATAGTTCAATGCTCAAACCACCACATCATGCTAGGTCTCATATTGGAAAGGTAATATCCAGTTATTCAGATATATATTTATTTTAAAGCCAGAATATTTCATTTGGATAAATGATCTTTCCAAAATCAGAAAAAAGGAGAGGTTGTTTTTTTTTTTTTTTTGCTATTAAAACAGAAAACGAAACAGACTGTCTATGTTCTAACCCCCAGTGGACCATAGAGTGTTGTAAAGATAATAAGATATGAATTCAACACATTGGCACGTTTATAGAGCTTGTTAAAAGAGTCGACATAGGCTAGTCACATCTGACTGCAGCCATTAAAATGTATGACTTGTAGAAACATCTCAGCACTTCCTCAGGTGCCTGCTGATTATTAAAGAAAACATTGGAGGAGGGAGAACTGTAATGGAAAGGTTCAAAGAAAAAAAAAAAGGATGCAGGAAGAGGGGAGTTGGGAATATAATTGCCTTTTTATGGTGGATTGTTTTCTGAAGAGGCCCACCTGTAGGATGTGAGGGGAAGGCACTGTTAGACTCAAACTACATACGGCGTACAGCTGCATGTAATGGTAGCCTAAAGGCATGTTAAGATGAGGAAGTTTGCACCCAAAGGAGGGTTAAGACTGAAGAGTTGCAGGGGGAAAGTGTTTTATGGTTCTTTTTCCTCAGAGCTTGAAAAGTTCCTTTATGGACTCCAGTTGCCATGGAGGCTGGAGGAGGATGTTTCTGAAAGTCATAGTCCAAAAAGTAACTTTTCCAAGGTCTACTCCCCCTCTTACTGTGGAACTGTCTGTGATGGTTTTTACACATAATAATGATGATGATGATGATGATGATGATGATGATGATGATGTTTATTTATAACGCCCTTTACACCAAAGGGCGGAACATTGACATACACAATCAGGGACAAAGACAGTAAAACAGAGCCCCACAACAATACATGGCATGAAATCCCCAACACCCCACTAGGCGCTACCCATCTCAGCACCTTAATCACATCTCAGTGACTTAAGATGGAGAGTCAAAGAGGAAGGACTTCAACCATTTATGAAAATGGGTGAGATCCTCCTGCAGCTGGAGGTCCAAAGGAAGACCGTTCCACAAATGTGGAGCCAGATCTTGAAAGGCTCTCAGCCTTGACAGAGCTGTACACATCAGTGGAACAGACAATAGCCCTCTGCCTGCAGATCTCAAATTCCTGGATGGAACATACCAAACAAGCCAAGCTGCAAGGTACTGAGGGAGATTAAAACACAAAGCTTTAAATACCAGGACCAAAAGTTTGAAACAGTCCCTGGCCTGAAGTGGTAGCCAGTGAAGGTATCTATGGGGAGAAGAAACAGGTGAATATTTCGGCAGATTTAGAACAACCAGGACAGCATTGTTCTGAATTAAAACCAGAGGAAGAAGGGAGCAGGAAGGCAACCCTGCCAGTAAGCTGTTACAATAATCCAGGCATGAGATAACCAAGGCCTGGAGAAGCAGATGGGCAGTCTCTACAGCCAGGAACCTCCGGATCCTCTGTGTAGGTCTAAGCAGGAAAAAGATTACTGAATGGGGAGATTTGGAGTGGGGAATGGGTGATGAAGGAGTTAAAACTTCCTCCATCCCTCTTTCCCTCTTTCTCTTATCCTGTGTTTTGTTCTTCCTCTCTTTCTTACTGGCCATTTCCCCTTGTCCGTCACTGTCAGAAGTGGCTTCTCCTCATCTAGAGGGCCTATTGAGCTGCCATCACATACAGCTGTTTGCACTGCTGGAGTTTTGACCTTTACTTGCTGGGTTTCCCTGAGCCTCCTGCACATCCTTCCATGTGTCATATTCTCCCTTCCGTCTCTAAAAGCTTGACCTGCCCTTGAGGTGACGATTCACTTCATTTAGCTTTGATTCCAGCCTGTCAGATCTCACAGAGGAAACTGGACATTGTCTCCTGTTTAGTGAGCACAGTAAAGGACAGTTTACAGTTGGCTGCTGCCTGCCTGACCTTCGCTTGTTCTGATGTAGCGTGTTTGGCAGAAATTGTTGAGACACTCTGCAGATGTTCTGGCTTTTCCCTTTCAGTTCAGCATCTCTGGGAGCAGCTTGCCACAGCCCTGCCTTTCTCAGAAGCAGATGCAAAAAAATCCTTCCATGTTTCCAGATTCTGCATGGGAGGGATTTGTGGAATCATGTAGCAATGATATGATCTAAGCTGACAAAGAACAGGCATGTTTGCATAGGTCTCCAACCATTTCTGTTTGGAGAGATGTAAGTTAAAAGACAATTGTTTGGCTTTTGGTCAATTCTGTTCCTATCGTGGTGTACGTATCCACATACTTCAGCAAGCACTCACATCCCCATGTTATTCTTGCCTTACGTTAACAACTTTCTCGTGATGAATTTCCTGGGGCCCATTCACACTACTGAATTATACAGCTGTTCTTCTACTTTAACTGCCATGGTTCTCTTGATCTTAGCCAAAAGGCTGAGAAGCGATAACTGCCATGGTTCTAATCTGTAGAATGCTGGGATTGCCAACTGAGGTAAGGGCATCCATAGTCTTCACCCAGAGCCCTCCAGTTCCTTATCAAACCACAAAACTCACCCTTTTCTCACTTGCTGTGCCCTGGGGGTATTTCTTCATGTCTCTGACATAGGTGGATGGGTCAGTGAGGGATGAGAAGGGAGAAAATGGAACTCCAGAAATCTTCTTCTGACCTACTCCTAGGCCTACATAGAAGATTTGGTCATTCTTATGAGTTTTCATCTTTTCACTTAATAATCAGTAAGAAAGGTTACCTCTAGCTTGGTGGAGTTAGGAAGGAATTTTACATCTGCATATACAATGACTCAGGGAATAGAGTGTGTGCCTTCCTTGTAACAATTGCAGTGTTCTTATATTTGCTTTACAACCTTAGTTGGATTGGATCCTTGAGAATAAGCAGGTTGGATCCATAGGAAAGGTAAGCAGGCAGACTCCTTCTATCTAAATGGGGATCCAGTCACTGGATCCTTGCTAAATATTTTGATTCTTAGTTTGATTTTGGAAAAAAAAGTACCAAAACCATCAAATTTCTTCATATTTGGCAGAGAAATGCCATAAGGTGTTTTTTGTTTTTTTTAAGAACAGTGAATGTCATAGGCAATTTCCACACTAGCCTGTTTTAGTGCTATTATTCCATTTTCAACATCCTATGGAATCCTGAAGTTTGCCTTTGAGGCCTCTCCCTAAGCTGCAGACCCCAGGATTTGATAGAATGTTGAAAGTGGAATAATAGCACTATAACAGGCTGGTGCTGAAATGGCCAGAGAAACCAGAACTTGGATGAATTTGCGTATCCAGAATGAGAGCTGTGACAGTTTCAGTCATACAAATATGGTTTTGGATTCCTGTGTGTTTAACCCTCTGAGGGCTCGTAAGGAAGGCAGTGGATATTTGATACTGATATGGCAGGCATGCTCACTTCACACCATCTGAACCTGTGGAATTTGGCTGATGAAAATGGGGAAGGAAGTTTTCAAGTTTGTTTTTGAAACAGTTAACAAAACTCTCACATTTTATATTCCGAAGAGAATGAACTTGAAGATTTAAAAAGTTCAACTATAGGACAACACAAAAATTATTAGATTTCCACAGGCCTAATTCCTTGCCCTGTGCTGGGCCAAATGGCTAATACTGTAGTCATTGCGGTACGAAGCAGAGTGATTAGGAAGAAATTTCCCCTGAATTCAGTGAGACTTGCGTACTAGAACTGGGCTGAAAATGTGCTATGAGGCTTGTAATTCCATAGCTAGGGACTTTATTGATTAGAGGCATCTGTCCTTTGGGCTTTGGATTAAGTGACTGTTAAGAAGGGTTATCCTAATAAGCCTACTCTTTTCTCAGTGCAAAAACCCTTTTGTAGACTGATACTATGCATCCTTACTCTTTAGCAAATGGCACTGACTCCAATGCAAGTTAAGCCCCCGTCTCTCACATGCTTATTGAGACTTGTGTAGGCCTTTGTGCCTTAGGGTTTTCTCTTGGCGGTTGCAATATCTCTTCCTATTCTGCAGTCATGTGGGCTAGAGTCAGGGCTTTCCCACACCATAGGCACCCCACCAGGAGGAAGCTTACTGAGTGAGAGGGAAAAACCTCTTGGCATTTGCTCCCATCTGTGTGGTTGCCACCATAAGAGAGAGCACCACATGAAAGCATAGAGTTGGTAGCTAGGTTTTCTGCCTGTGTGCAGTTAAATTACAAGTCTGTAGGCCAGTAGGAACAGAACTGTAGAAATATCACCACCTAGTGACTAAAGCAGTGATGGTTTCTGTGAATCTTCATCCCATCAATCTTTTCATGCAAGGAATCCAAATGATCCAAAAACCTGCAAAGGCCAAAGGCAAAAAAATATACTTCAGCTGATATGGCAAGTGGTAAATTGCCACATATCACTGGTGGTAGAAATGGTTAATCCAACAGGTCCACTATTGCTGGTTGCGTATACTATATTCTGCTTTAATCTGAGGCGTTCTTGCCTGTATGCATTTAAGATAAATTGTGTATTGTTTAATGAGGCAGCTGGGCTGATTTTTTTCTTCCATGCTATTTAGCGAATTTAATATTTACAAGATGAGTATGTTGCCAGATTTGATGGCAGTTTTTGTTCTGTTTTTTTCTAATTTGGCTTTAGCTTTTGATTTTCCAAGGTCCAGTCCAAAATTGTCTTCCTGAGTCCAGCTGCTAAACTCAGATTTTACAGATGACATGTTCCATGTACATTGCAATGCCATGGCCCATTAAGGCAAGCCCATGAAGTAAAATCAGTGTGCACTATACAAAGAAGTTTGTCTGGCAAAAGCTGCTCTTAACGTGTAATGAAGTTTCAATAAATACAAATCATGCAAGTGGTATATAAATGTGGTAACCAATTGCTCTAGCAAAAACAAATGAAAGTATACTGTTTGAAAGGAAGAATTACCCAGGTGACTGTGAGTGGTTCAATTAATTTACATTTATGGGGTTTAACAAAGTAGGTCCTGGCTGTTTTTTTTTCCTACTCTCATTGAAATCGT
This sequence comes from Cyclura pinguis, assembly GCA_030412105.1. NCBI lineage: Eukaryota > Metazoa > Chordata > Lepidosauria > Squamata > Iguanidae > Cyclura > Cyclura pinguis. The sequence goes on from CM059599.1 coordinate 211,392,968, forward strand.
GAGCAGTTATTGTTCTGCAACTGATAAGAAGGTGGGATAAACCACTGTCTTTTCTGTTTTATATGGGAGGAAGAATCATTCAGGTTGTTTTCTGCACCTAAGCAATGAAACATGGTTCCTTATTATATTATAGCTATTTGCAGGCTTGTGATTTGTTGTTGCTTCTGCTGCTGCTGTTGTTGTGTGCCTTCAAGTTGTTTCTGACTTACATCAGTAAATATATCATTAAATGGCTTCTTCCCCTCACATCACGGCTTTTTGTCTTATGCAGAAAATCCAAAAATGTTATCCTGTTTATTAGCGAACAGTATGAAACAACTGTAAGCCACAAAGGGCAAAAAGTCAATGTTGCATGAACAAATGTCTGATTTTTAAGCAGGCCTTTGACACTTTCTTTTCCTCCTTGCATCTCCTATGCTTCCCAACCTGTTCTGCATTTCCCTACAACTTTCCAGAATAGATTTTAAAGGATTTTCTTTTGTTAGATTTTTTTTAAGGACACATGGGACATTACAGTGCAGGGGAATTTACCCTCTCCATTTCTGCTGATGGAAACTGTGGGGGGTTAATTGCATACAATACAGTGGTCATGGTAATTTAATGAACTGGGCCTTTTTTTCACTATTAACTCAATCTAATGGAGCTTGTTGTTGTCTGATGGAGCTTGTTGTTGCACAGATTTGGCTTATGGTGACCCCCATTTGAGAGTTTTGCTGGCAAGATTTATTCAAAGAGGGTTTGCCATTGCCTTTTCCTAAGGCTGAGAGAGCATTGATTGCCTAAGGTCATCCAGTGAGTTTCCATAGCTGAAACGTGGGGTCATGGAGACCTAATCCAATACTCAAATAACTACACCAACTGGCTTCCAGACTCCTGGTGCAAGGCTCTAAAGCAGGGAGCTCTAGATTTTGTCTCCACTGGAGTTTGTTCAGTACTGCCATAGGATTGTTGTTGTTGTTGTTGTTCTTGTGTGTCTACAAGTTGTTTCCAACTTATGGTGACCCTAAGGTCTTTCCAGGGCTGAGAGTATGTGACTCACCCAGGGTCACCCAGTGTGTTTCCATGGCCAAGAAGGGAATCGAACCTTGGTCTCCAGGGTCATAGTCCAATGGTCAAACCACTACACATAGAATCATACAGTTGGGAGAGACCACAGGGGCCATCCAGTCCAACCCCTGACATGCAAGGGCATCCATCAAAGCATTCTCAACAAATGGCCATCCATCCTCTGCTTAAAAAACTCCAAAGAAGGAGACTTCACCACACTCCGAGGCAGCATATTCCACTGCCGGACAGCTCTGACCGTCAGGAGGTTCTTCCTGAGGTTTAGGTGGAATGTCTTCTCCTGCAGCTTGAACCCATTGCAGGAAAGGAGATTCCACCTAAACCTCAGGAAGAACTTCCTGATGGTCAAAGCTGTCCAGGGCTGTTAGCCTTCCTGTCATAGGACTACTTACTATAAATGTTGTCATCTCTTGATGAGGGCTGTAGGATGAGAAATTGAGAGGAGATGGGATTATGCCTGTTTTCTAGGTTATTGGCTTCCATATAGTCATGTGATCAAGGAGCCTTCAGAGTTACATAGTCACCAACCATACAAAGAGGTCTGAAATGGGGGAGAGGGGCAGACCCCAAAGCATGTGGTTCCCATGTCTGTGAGTCTTCCGGATTTTAGTGTGAACTTTAAAAGAGCTATCCTGGATACTGGATCTACTTTGGGAGTAGGATTCAGCACATTGCATCACTCCTTAGTGTGGGCAAGAACTCTGAGGCCATTTTCACACTACACACTTATAGCATGATTATTCCACTTTCAACATTCTATGGAATCCTGGGATTTGCAGTTTAGGGAGGGGCTGGCACTCAGAGAGAGCAGAGCCAGCTGGCCTCTCCCTAAACTGCAAACCCCAGGATTCCATAGGATGTTAAAGTGGAATAATCATGCTATAAGAGTGTAGCGCGGAAATGACCTGACATAGGAAACACCAGCCATCACTGGGGCTGAGAACAATTCTGCTTGGATGGATCTTTTAAAGTCTGGACTTAAACACAGAGTGGATTCACTACCCCACTGACAGGGGAACTGTCAGGTAAAGAGGAAGACAATTCTGCTGCCCTCTCTATGTGTTCAGATCAGGATACACACATGTTGAAAGTCTTTAAAAAAGAACACTGACGTTGATAGTACAGAGAAATCTGGGGCATGCATCTGGGAACAAGTCTTTCAGTATAGTCAAGGTGTAGCTGCTGCGAATGGAGTGGAGCTCTTGTTTTTTCATTTTTTATGCTGATTTGCTTTGGAGATGCTTGGTTTTGTGTTCCCAAATAATTTGATTATTCTCTCTCTTGCACCTCCCTGCATTTTCTGCCTCCAGCACACACAAGGTCCAGCACTTGGAAAACAGAGGGGAGTGAGCCAGCAGCCAAATGACAGATAACCGGGAGCTAAGCCAGTTCTGCTAGGTGGGAGTAATTTTACTTTGAACCAAAGCTTAACTTGAGCCTAACCTTGCCAAAGCTGGTCCCCAGAACAATTTTCAGCACCAGGGCTCAGCTGCTGATTCATGTCAAGCAATAAAAGAGAAGAATATGTCACTGAACGTGTAGAAAGCCCTTTTTCTTCACTACTAAATCATCAGTTTTTCTGGTATTCTAGGTGTGGGTGCCGTTGCTAGGGTGGATATCCAAAACAGCACCGCTGACACAGAAAGGGGACATATTAGCATGCTCAGCAGATCCCTTTTTAATTTTTTTAATTAAAAAAAATTCAAGGGAGAGGTGGGTGAGAGTACGATAGAGAAGGGCTTGTCTGGCATGCCGGAAGAGTGGAAAGGGGGACTCCATACTGCAGTGGTTTGTTGTGGGCCTCATCTGTCACTTCCAGTCTTCATCCAAGTGAGATTTGTGACCTGTTTCTAGAGCATTCTATAGGTAGCTTTGAGTTTATCCTGCCTAAACAGTATTATCTATTCTGAACAGCAGGGAATTCTCTAGAGTTTCAACAAGAGGTTCTCCCATACTCTCTTACCTCACTATTTTTTTCAGCTATAGAATTCAAAGGCTTGAATCTGAGACTGCTGAAAGACAATTTGTACCTGACACCTTTTCACCTCTCCTTCTTGAAACCAAGAAGTACTTCCTGGAGAGAAGTTTAGACAAAACAAAGGAAAGTATGTTGGCTTTGTTCACTCTCCATCCTTATGTGAACTTTAAAGGAGAGATCTAAGGAATCTCTCTGTGTCTACCCAGTCACTCCAGGAGTATTTCTCCCATAGTTTTCTAGGGTGAGAGCGCCACTCTGAGGAACATCAGGAAAGTAGAAGCAGAAGGCTTAGAAAGGGGAGATGTTCTTAAATGGAATGGCAGCTAGCAGAGCTCTTTGTGATTCAGTCAACAACTATGCCTGCTACACTCCCTTCTCATGCAGCACTGTTGAGACAGAGTTTGGCATGAATATACTCTGTCTGCACACACACACAGAATGAGTGATTTATTTTCCTATGATGATACTGTACAGAAAGCAGAAAAAGGCAAAACATCTCAGGACAACACTGGAAAACTAGCACAAATAAAACAAAGAATATGAGAGTGCATTCAAACTAGGTCCTGAACGGGCATGCACACACACACATTCAAGTCACCAGTTGACTGATGGCAGCCCCATGAATTTCATAGGCTTTTCATAGGCAAGAAATACTTGGAGGTAGTTTTGCCAGTTCCTTCTTTTAAAATGTAGCCAGGGAAGCTTTTCAGCCAATCTTGAGTCAATCTGGTGGAATAAGCAGCAGTACAGGGCCAGGCCAAGACATTTTGCTGCCTGAGGCAGAAAAGCAAATAGGTTCCTCCACCCACCTGAGACAGAAAATCCTGCAAACAGCTCTTAACGTGTTTGATAGTAAAAAATACGATAACAAGGTAATTAATAAACCATATGTTCCCCTTTGTGACACTTAAATACTACTGCCTTGAGTGACCACCTGAAGGGATGTGGGCCTCTGCCATCAGGCATATGGGTTTTGGAGTCCTTCTTAGCATCGTGGTCAAATGTTAACAGCTGTCTATTGGCATAAAAGAGTTAATTTGCATTACTGACCTTTCTGGATACTTTTTGCATTTGATTTGCAGTTTTGAGGCCTGAAAAAGATATGAAGCTAAGAACCAACTGGGAGAGTGAATTTTTTTCTGTTGCTAATCTGCTCATACCGTTTTCATAGGTATTGGGGGGGAGGTGGGTCACAGTTGTGTGCTTTGATTTACTTTGTTCGCTTCTGTACTGTATAACTTTTGGGAAACAATCTTTCATTGGCTTTGCCTGGCTGTGTTTGGGAAGAGTGAACCTCAGCCCAGGGGCTTCCCATATGTCCAATGATGGAGATTTGATCTGATTGCCAGCTGAAGGATAAGTCTTGAGTGGAATTTTGTTTTGGGGGGCAACCGTACTATCGGCTTTGAAAGGTTGTTGGACCTTATGAGCAAAAGAGCTGGACTGCCTCTCTATTGCATACCATCTGCTGCACTGATCACCACCAACAAAGCCTCTGTTATAGCAGTAACATGTGTCATTATTCACCACCCACTTCTGGATTGAGGCACCATCTCATTTTGCTTAAGGATCTGGCTGTGACTGAGCCTCACACTCAGCTAGCTATACTGATCTGATCTGATTTGTAACCTACCTTTCCCCTGAAAGTCAGACTCAAGGAAACTCACAACAGGATGAAATTTAAAAGGTGTAGATTTTAAAAAAGAAGCCTATAAAACATTGTACTATTAAACTGCAATCAGACAAGTTATAAAATGAAAACAAAACAAAACTGAATCAGAAGTCATTTTAAAACACAACAGTAAAAAAAAAAAAAAATTACAGGATCCATCAGTTCAAATTCTCTCCCTTACCAACCAGTCAGTTGTCCAAAGGCCTACCTGAATAAAAAGATCTTAGCCTGCTGAAAGAAAGGTGGCAGGGACAGGAGGGTAAACTAATTTCTCGTAGAAGGGAATTCTACAGCCTGGGAGGAGCTATAGAGAAGGCCCTCTCCCATGTCTCCACAAATTGTACCTTTAAGGATGGTGGGACTGAGAGAAGGACCTTCTCTAAGGAACAGAACAGCCAGGCAAGCTCAATGGGGAGCAAGGTCTTTTAGACAACCTGCACCCAGATTGTGTATCAGTGACATAGGATTCTGCTTAACTGAAGTTGGCACATACGTGGACTAATCTTGGCTTGTGCTTATTGGTTTCCCATAATTAAACTGCCATAGCTGTTTTCGTGTTGAGACAATGCTGAGTGATGTTCAGGTAGATATTAAAGCTGGGTGATGTGCTTAAAAAAAAAAGATAAAAGAAAAGAAGGGGCACTATGGGCATGCCAGTGGAGGCAGTGTGATCTTGCCCTACCTCCTTCTATGATCAGTTTTCCTCAGCTACATGAAAACAACTGATTAGGTGCCATTCCCATTGTTCCAAAATTAGGAAATGATTCAAGTGTAAGGGGCTCTTCATCAGTCCTTTCTTCTACTCCACTTCTGTCTTTTCCAGCATAGATGCAGCATCAGAAGAGAGGGAAAGAATGATTAGGAGAAGCCTTGGGTTTTGTTAACAGTGTAATGGGTGTGATCGCCATCTGTGCTTGCATGCCTACCTCTAAAAGAACAACATTTTTCTCATTTCAAAGCCTTTGATATCCCTATCCTCCACAAATTTATCAGATCCTCTTTTAAAACCACCCCAGTTGGCAGCTAATAGTACATCATGTTGCGAAGGACCTCCACACTTTTATTACGTGCAGTATGAGGAAGTAGTTTCTTCAATTTGTAAAACATTCCAGTATTATAAGAAAGCTCTCTCCTCTAACATCTGTCTGACCTCAGTCAGTACCAGTCACTTGAGGTGACCACATCACTAATGCTGGGGTGAGCCATAATCAAAAGAAATACAGCAGGCAAAGCTTTGGCTAGAGCTTTTTCTGTAGGCAGTCACAGTTTTTCCACACTCAAAACTTTAAAAATGGTATAGTGTATGCTTTTCTGAACTAAGCCAGATCCTAGGGGTTCATAAAGCTTCCACTTTCCAAATTATTCCATGGGGTAGTTTCTCCCCTACTTGGCACTTCGTTCTGTTGCATTGCAAGACATGATACCGATGTGGCACTCTAATGGTATGGCATGTCAGGAGAAATATTAAAGAATGCAGTACCATCTGAGGCTTAAGTGTAGTTGTTTGTGTTTAATTGATGCTGGAAAGAAATGACTGAAGAGGGAAACAGATGACTAATGGCTCTGAAAACATTGTATCCATATGCATAATTTGTGTAAACTAGTTTGAACCTGAGAGTTTTCTTAGTCCTTATTGCAGTTATAAACTAATTCTTTGAAGGGACAACAAATCAACAGTAGGTGGATATATTATCACCTTCTCTGATTTTAATATTTGATACCCTAGGTGTACAGAGAAGCTTTTTGGGGAGAAGGAGAGATCTTGAAAACTATAAATAACTATAAGGCAATTTAAAGTGCTGCTTGGTTTCACTTGATATTTCCCCATGTGTCATAAAACATTGTGCACAGAATAAAGAGTTCTTTTAATAACTGTATTGCTACAAATTCACTCTTGTGCCTTGAAAGCTGTGATAATTCAGAGAGACGATCCTGGAGGGGACTTTTGCATTGTTGAAAATTCTAGGCAAGTGTGAGAGATTGTTTCTGCCATAACCATGCTAAAGCAATGCAACTGAACCCCATTTCTGTCAAGCTCTGAGGGCAAACCTGAAGGGAATTGCATACATTTGCTATGGCATACATCTATTGCGACCAACCAAATCTGGTTGAAGCTTGGAAACTGAATTTTGTAATATATATATTTTTGTGAGGTGCAGATCCTCATTATCTCCAGGAAGACAAAATGTCACCACATATAGTTTCTTTGAAAGCTTCCTTTCTAGGTCAATTTAAGCATTTCCATGTAAAACAACAGCAAAACAATACAAACAATTAAATCTTTTGGTTTTTCTGAGGGGAATGAGGAGGAAGGTTCACCGAACTACCACTGAAATTCTGACATTGTTAAAGCGAGGCTAGTTCAGCCTTTCCATTGGCAAGTCCCTCATTCTGTAAACATCTCTCTCCTCTAATGGAAGAGGCTTCTACAAACATTTACTCTGGACCAACAATAACTAAGGTTGTACCCCACAGCTGCATAATTCTGTTCTTTCCTATTTTTAATACAACATATTTATTTACTGGTATTTTTATTTCAGCCTTCTTCACAGGAGTGGCTATATGAAAAGAAGAAAGGGCAATTGTACTTTTAATAGTTGTGTAGAAGATGGAATTTCGGCAGGCATAATTTCCTGAAACACTCCATATGCAGAAATAAGGAGTCTTGTTCTTATCCCCATCCACTGAGACTACCATGAAGGGACACGCTTCAACTCTTTTGCTTGCACAACAGCTCTGAGAAGTAGGCTAAGCAGAGATCCAGTGATTTTCCCAAGTTATTTCAGAATCTCCATGACAGGGTTGGGAGCAGATTTGGGTATGGTCAGAGATGGCAGGAATTGCTCCATATTGTATAGTTGTTGGTTTTTTTAATTAACCAGGATCTTTTGCATTAAGGGATGAGTAGGATGCCATCTGAGAAGTTAGGAGAAACATCCAAATGATTACCAAAGAAGGTAAAAATGTTTTGGAGAGAGAAGTGTTGTTCCCAGGTGACAGATGTGTTCATTGAAAGCCAATGTGGTATTGTAGCTAGAATGTTTGACTGCTACTCGGAAGATCTATGTTCAAAACCCCAGAGACACATGAAATTCACTAATTGAGCTTTACCTCACTTTCTTTGAGCCTGACCTACACAGCAGGGTTGTTGTGAAGATAAAGTGGGGGAAAGGAGAGACATGTACATTGACTTTTGTTCACTGAAGAAATTGTAGGATATAAATGCAAAATAAACACAAAGAATGAACTATAGTCTTTAGGTTGCCTAAAGTAAAATTCAAGTTCAGACTTGGAGATTCATCCTAAATGGCCAGAACAGCAGAGGAATTTCAATCAAACAATGATATTGATGTGCAGTTATACTTTCCAGAGAGTGAAACAAAGATCTCCAGTTAACTTTTCTTAGTGTGTTATAGTTGCTCTAACTTGATGTCGTAGCTTTGACTATAACTGAAACACTTTAAAAAGATATCAAGAGTAAAATTGCACAAGAGAGGCAACAGCAGAAGAGCATTACTGTGTACTGTGTACTGGAACAGACCAATATGTGAGACGTTTCTTTCCCTACCCATCTACTTTGTCTATACATTTTTGTTACTATATGCAAATTTTATGCAAGCCTGTGCCATTTATGTCAAATTTTGCGGAGACATAGTCCTTTTTCAGCAATGTGTCAGAAGTCAGTTTAGGTCAGAGGGTTGGACTTAGTGATGTTCTTGATTTAATCTGTATTAAGTCTCATTCTAATTGACCTCATCCTCATCTGTTGAAAGGCTAGGGAAATTTTATTCACAGAAAATGCGTCAATTCACAAAAATGATATTTTTATTTTATTAGAAGCAATATTTCCTTCTTTTGTGTGTTTTTGGCAAAATTGTGTACAAAGATCAAAGATCAGCAAAAATGCACACAAATGTTGTTGTTATGTGCCCTGAAGTTGACTCCACCTTATGGTGACTTTGTTCTAAGGCCTTCTTGGCATGAGTTATTCAAAGGAGGTTGAGAGAGTGTGACTTGCAGTGGCTTTCCATGTCTAAATGGGAATTCAAATCCTGGTCAAAGGAAACTTGATGGCAAATAACTTTTCTTTCATGGTCAAATATTTTGAATTCTATCCTTAGCATATCTGAGGTTCTTGCGTGCCTCTGTCCACACTATGAACTCTTCAGTGAGAAGAATTGTTTCTCTGTGTGGTTGTCACTGAGTAATGAGACATCCTGTTTCCAAGGTTTCTGGTGAATGCATAATCCAAATAAAACCATAGCAGGACTAAAGGCTTTGATCTGAGTCCACTGCACAGCTGTACTATAAAATCTCTGTCAGCTCATGAATATTGAAAAAGAATAGACTGATGTGAAGTGCCTTTTGCTGGCATTCTTAAACCTGCTCCGGGCAATTATTTGATCTGAACCAGAACCTTTTTAAAGGGGGGAGGATTTGTCTGGAAAGCAAGAAGAGATACAAAATGAAGAAACATATTCTCTATATACATCAATTCTGGGTTTGCACTGAAAAGCTATTTTAAAATATCCCTGTGGACAGAAGTCAGAAGTTGTCTAGAGAACTCAGTGGAAAAAGTCAAAGCTTCTAATATAGTTGTTCACTCCAACCATCACAAAACGTCAAAACAGAATGGAGATTCCCCTAACACTGCATAAACTTATTTTTTTTTTGTGGGGAGGGGAGGTTGCAGTAGAACTTCTGGAGTCCTTGAACACTCTGTCCTGAATTTCTTATTTTCATTCTTGCTAAGTAAATTTGTTAAAATGCAATCTTTATTTTCATTCCTTTTATGTTACACTGCCTATAATTAGCCTTATTAGCTTATACCTACCCGGTTTGGTTGAGAATCAAATAGGCCTCCAGATGTTACAGGAGTGTGTTACCCTGTGAACTGGGGGTCCCGGGAGGGACACCAAAATGTGCTCAACTGAAGTTGGGGAAAATTAGCTCAGAGCACTGCTTAGCGTTACAAGAGGCAGGGTAACTTAGCGAGATCTTGAACCCTATGTCTACGGGGTCAGGTCGAGTCAAGGAGAACGCAGAAGTTGAAATAATAAATGACGCTTATTAAATACAAGCAAAACAGTGTATGCGATACACTCATACAAGATAACTACAGAAAATAAAGGTTGGAGTGGTACAGAGGGATTTTTAGAGGGATTGCTGGTTTGGGTGATACTTCCCCTGTCCTGAAGCCCAGGAAAAATAGAGAGCGAAGCTGGGGTGCGATGTAGCTCAGCACGTGGAGCTGAGGGGAAGCTCGCCAAGCAAAGAAACTCGGGAGCAATCCGAGGAAGGTCTCGGAATCAAGGGTTTTTATAAGGAGAATTGTGACTGCAGGCTATGCCGTACTTGGGGGAAAACAATAGATTTGGAGTTGGAGACAAAGCCTCTGAAAGGTCAGAATCTGAATGATTGAGTTATCGTAACAGTTCTCAATAGAGTAGCCAGTATGCAGATGCAGAGTACTTGGGTATTGCATAGTTTACCCATCAAGCTGCCATTGTGGGGCAGAGGCTCTTTTGTAAGTGGCGTGCATACTTAATTAGAGTACTTGCCTGGGGGTCTCCTAAAGCAGTGAGTCAGCTATTTCTGGCCTGTCTGTATTGTAGTTCGAATCTTACGGCTATTAACGGCCGAGCTTGTTTACGTGCTTGTCCGGTGGCCTCGCAAGCATGTGTAGAGGAATAGAGAAGTGCAGCCAAATTGTGACATCAAGGGATATCTTTTAATATCCCCAAAGCTCGGACTAGCTAGGGCAGTAACAAGTGGAAGTCCCAACAGTCCTAGCTAGCATAGCCAATGGTAAAGGATAATGGGACTTAGAATCCAACAACACCTAGAAGACCACATTTACCCCAGCTCTCTCATACAGTTTGGAAACTGGGTCTACATGTAAAACTATCAGGGCTCATTTTGTGTGAAATTGTACACTGTCCTCTAAACTCCAAAACAAACTACCTTTGCACAATGCCTGCCAGGAAAGCCTTTTGGATTGTTCACTGTCAAACACTGTCTAGTCTAAACTGTACTATTCCAGGAGATTAATTTATGAATCAGTGACAGTTTTATCTGCTTCAGAAAAAAACACCAGAAGTTAGCAGCTAACATCCATATCAACCGTATGGACTTCTGTTTCCCAGCTGTCTATAAACTTTGCTTCTTCAGTTGTCATCTGGGAAGGGATAGAAAACAAAACAAAACAAAAAAAAAAAGCAATTGTGTTTTAGGAGATGCACATACAAGAAAAAAACATGAACCAACAACACCTGAGCAGTGCTGTGGATGTGATGGAAAACAAACAGGACAGCTCAAGAGAATTCATAGGTAAGGCACTTTAAGACATTGGAGAGCTAATTGGTTCATAGGGGAACTGGATCCTGGAAAACAACAAATTAAAGAGAGATTCCTCATTTACTACAAGCATTCTACTACTGTATTATGTATATCTTAGTTGTAGAAACTGACTAGTATAATAACGGCAACTACTATCACATATGGTATGCTAGATATTTAAGGTCAGAATATATGTTAATAGCCAACTCATTTCTCTGATGCTCTTTATGAAGCCAAAATAGCAGTACAGACGAAAAAGAGGGAAGCTTGCTCAAGGGAAGCTTGAGGATTACAGAAGACCACAACAGCCTTTAAGGAGAAAATACTTTAAAGGTTCAGAACACCTCAAAACAATTCCACCCTCACCTGTCTGGTGGGAGAAAAAACTGGAAAACTGGTGTGTTTGTTGGGGGGATGCAAAACAGAGTATCCTGTGGAAAGATGTGGCTGATTGGTTAGAATGTGAGAACATATAGGCCATATTGGATCAGTCAAAACAACAACCAAGTTCCTCAGCCTGTTCATGTTATGTCCTGCTGGGGGAAGACCACAAGGAGGACATGCTCTATCTCATTTTCCCCAGCAACTGTTATACAGAGACACCATGCTTCTGGTCCTAAAGGTGATATACAGTCATCAAGATTAGCTGCCATGAGAGATGTTGATCTTGTTTATTTCTTTCTCATTTGTGAAAACGAAATAAAAGCAAAACATTTCAAAATGTTATTCCCTACCAGGCAAGACGATGAGAATTTTCCCTCCTTTTCAGGACCTCCCCCACTCTTTTCTGTGCAAAATATTTTTGCCAGCATGATATGTCCCCCCCCGCCCAGCACGGTGTGGTGATTTGAGCATTGGACTAGAACTCCAGGAGAGCAAAGTTTAAGTTCCTGTTCAGCCATAGAAACTTTGTGGGTACCTTAGGCAAGTCATATTCTCTCAGACTCAGGGTAAGAGAGTGCAAACTCCCTCTCAACGAATCTTTCCAAGAGACCCCGTGATTGATAGAGATGGTGTGTCTGCAGTGGAACATTAATATTGATTCAGGAACAGAGGGCCTTTCTGCACTACACAATTTTTTAAAAAAATTTATTTGATTATATTATTTACTTATAAAAGGGAAAAAAAAGAAGAAAAGAAGAAAAACATAATGTGATGAACATAAAAGTGAAAAAAGAGAATTTGTAACAAAAAAATGCTTACATTGTTATTTTTCTCCTAATCTATTAACATAACATACTTATTCCACATATTATAAATCATACTACTTGTGTGTGTGTGTGTGTGTGTGTATGTGTATAAATCTATCTATCTATCTATCTATCTATCTATCTATCTATCTCCACACATATATCTAAATCTCATTCAGATTAAAGCCATTATTATTATTTATTCTCATATCTAATATTAAGGAAAATATACTATTAATAATTTCATTCTTATTTCTATTCAACTGAGTTTAACCTCTTACTATTACTAAATATATTCTTATTACTAAACATAATAACTATGCTAACCCTATAGGTGAACCCATCCCCAGAGCCAATTATATTTCAGATTACTCCACCTTCCAAAATTGTAGTTCTTCCTGTGGAGGTATGACACATCCCTCTTTTATTAAAACCTTTTCAAAAAATATTTTCCATATTACTTCAAAATAATTCCCTTTCATTATTCCTTTTTTAACCTTAATTCCACATGTTAACTTATCATTAATTGCAATTTTCCACACTTCTTTATACCAATCCTCTGTTTGAAATTCTCCTTGAGTTTTCCATTTTCTTGATATAATTAACCTTGCTGCAGTTAATAAATTTGTAATCAAATCCTTCACTGCCTGGGTACAATTAACCTTTGATAATAGATAATAATGCTATACCCAGACATACTGGCAAATCAATTTCTGTTATCTCTTTTATCTTTTTAATCACCATTTGCCAAAATTTCTGTACACTTTCACAATTCCACCACATATGAATATATTAACCAATTTCTTGACAACCCCTCCAACACAACCTTGAATAATTCTTATCTATACAATTTAATCTTACTGGTATTAGGTACCATCTCCAGATCAATTTGTAATAATTCTCTTTTATCCATACAGATAAGTTTTTTGAATGGCACTGATTCCAAATATTTTGCCAATCCTGAATACTTATTTTTTTGTGCTAATCTTCCTCCCACATTTTTCTAAGATACTCATCTTCATCTTCATGTTTTGACAACATTTTATATATTTCCCTTATGTACCCCTCAAAATTTCATTTTCTTCCATTCCTTGTCTTTGATTAATCATTTGTTCAAATCTAGTATATTCTCTAAAATCTTTATTATTCCTGTTCCAATTCCTTGTCCACTGTTCTAACTGAATATAATTAAACCATGATATCTTAGTAGCCTGTAGTCTCTCCTTTATTTTGCCTTTATTTATCATTGTATTCATCCAATCTTTTAACTTTTCTGCACTACACTATTATAGTGCTATTATTCCACTTGCAACATCCTGTGGCATTCTGGGGTTTGTGGTTTAGTGAGGCCAAAGAGCTCTCTGGATGTGAATTCTAAATGCCCCTCCCTAAACTGCAAACCCCAGGATTCCATAGGATGTTGAAAGTGGAATAATAACACTATAACTGCATAGTGCAGAAAGGCCTAAAGACATCAATGACTTAAAGAAACAAAGTGAAAGGCTTTATTATAGGACTCCATTCTAAGATAGGAAAGTTACTCAGGGTGCTATCCTATTCTCTGGGTAGAACTGGGAAGAGAGAGAAAGGATGATGAGAAGAGGCAGAGAAACATCCCTAAGAGTATCAGTTTACATCACAGAGGGATCAGGGAAGGTAGAGCCAAGAAGGGAGAACACTTTGGGTCACTCAAACTAACTAGCTCTATTACTACAGCCCACTGTTAGGCATTCTGGATTCTTCAGTGCTAAGCATTGTTGTACTTCTAACAACGATAAGTTCCCCTTAGGGTTGCCATAAGTTTGAAATGACTTGAAGTCATACAACAACAGCAAATTTTTTCCCCACAAAGTATATTTGTGTGTTCCAAAACCCTTTTGTGCAAAATCAAACTTCTTTTGGCCATTGCTTCTGTTGTTGGAAAAGCATGTTGGTCTTTTCACTCTTGTGCGGGACTGAAAGAACCAGTAGCAGCTGACACTTTTTCAACATGGTATCTTGACATTTGAGACACACTTTCTTCTCTGAAGGATGAGAAAATTTGCAAAGATTGATTATATTCCAAGGAGTCCTAACCTCGATGAATCTATCTTATTGCTTTTAAAGCCTTCTGGGTTGGCAACCATTGCTCCATCTTGTGACAGCAGATTTGTCGGTTACGCTTTGTGATGTCTGAACAAAAACTTGTATCTGTCCTGAATCTCTGTCAGCGTGAGGGCAGTGAAAGTGAGCCATCATTTAATTACCATCTGCATGCCTTGTGGATTTCATTTTCCATCTCTTGATCATCCTTATGCATTTTGATCATGGATAAAAACAGAATGTCCCTACTACTCAATTATGGTGCTACCTAGTGTTGTTACACACATTGATCTTTTGGAGGAGGCAGTGCCTGTTAAGATTTACAGCTTGCTTTATATTACATCCTCTCTGACATTAAGAGTAAAATCACCTCTAGTACACCATTTTCTCTCATTTCCATAGAGCAAGGATGAGCAATTTCCAAAGCTTCGGGCACGCCTCCATTTCTCAGGCCAAAGAAAGGCTGTCCCTGCTACATATACTATTTTACCCCCCCCCCATTTTTCTCTTCCCTCCAAAAACCATGGTGAACAGCACCCCTTGAAATGTCCAAGGGTCATTTGGCTGTTTTGGACTCATATTGCCCCCTAGGTCCTGTTATCAGTCTATGGGAGCCTTTTTTCAAAATTGAAAGTGTCCAGATTATCCTTCCACTTTTGGGGGAGGGGGAGTCTCCAAAGGCCTGAAGTCTCCAATGGCCTCTTTCCCAAATAGCCAATTGTGTGGCCAAAATTCTTCAGGGCTGCGGTTGGCCATTCCTCTGGAAGATTTGTATTTGAATTTTTTTTTTTTACGGCATTGTGAGGGCTACAGGTGCTCCAGAAAACAATCTTGGAAGGTGCATGCTCCCCTGAGCCAAACTCCCCTGCTGTAGACTTGAGAGATAATCATATCCCACTGGTTCTCACCACTGGAACTGTTTTTTATTATGTCTACTCTTATCATATCATCCCTTAAAAGCAGACACTCCTAGTCTCTCATTGTAGCTCAGAATCTTCTAGCATTTGCATAGAAACATCTCTATGCAGAAGATGTGTCTGGCGCATATATTTTCAGCTTAGAGCCTTATGCTTCTTAATGTAATGTAATGTATTATTGTGTATATTATATGTAATTAGGTGAAGTATTCTTATCTAATGTGTATATTACATTAAGGTAAAGGGTCTCCTGGGAAGGACAGCATGGAACGTTAGAGGTGAATGGTGATTGACTGGGAGTCTGAAAATGTGTGGGACATTTAGAGGACAGCGTTGGAACAGTTAAGTCAGTTCCAAGTTTAGTTAATCAGGGCACTGAGCATAGCCTGTGAAGCATAATTGTGGTAGGTGCCTGAGAACAAGTTAATAAGAAGAAGTAACTATCAAGACAGTACTCTTTATGTAATCATATTCTGAACAATTAGTTATTCCTCTGCTGAATAAATTATTTTTTAAAGGCACATGTGCCCCTTGGGTTGCTAGGTTGCTAGTCTGGTAATATTAGGTTGTTAAGTGAAAGACACACCAGTATGTGGTGGTGGAAGAAATACAACTGAGGTTCTTATCTCTGGTAACTCATGGTGTGTTTGTAGTTAAAAACAAAATAAAACAAAAAAACACATAAAGGTTCCCAAAGGAGGTTGTCACAACAAGTGACCTCAACATGTTAAGTTGGATATTTACAGTTTAGATAACCAGAAGAGAGTTGTTACAAGCTGGTGGCATCAGAAGGATCAAGGAAGTAGAGGTCACCTCCATGCCTCTCAGGCCGGTAAACATTATGTATGTATGCTTAGGATATGTTTTCTCCACATCCTGATTTTGGTAAATCAGAAAAAACAGTCAATTTCATCCTTTAGGGATCATGCAACTTGGACCACAACTGGAGCTGATGCTTAGACAACACAATCGTAGTCAGCAGCCTACACCATCATACTAAAGAGTTACCACCATGCTGTTAACGCAATACTACATGCCTTGGGTTGACCTTCTAACACTGATGTGAGCATTATTATCACAGTTGGTTTACTGGACTCAAGGGTTGTTCTGGCCTCAACATATGCAGTGCTTAGTAATTTGTTTATCCAGACAGTCAACTCTCATCTAACAACTGAGGAAGAAAACCTGACCTTTATTGTGGAACTAAACAATAATAACTTAAAAGAGAGCTAAAGAATGGAAGGATGAGTGGCAGGATGAGTAGAAAGATAGTAGGCAGATGAGGCAAAAAAGAGATGCACAGACAAGGCCCTTCAGACAGCAGAAAGAAAATAATGAACAAAGCAAAAGGGAGGAGATCATTAAGGGACAACTAATCAAATACAGATACAGGGAATCAGGCCTGATCAGTTGGTTAAAGATCTCTACAGTTGGTTAAAGATCTCTACAATTACACAATTACACTTAGGGCAACAGACCATAATACAAATGCCCTGCTGAGGCAGACCAAGGAAGGTTTACAGGGGAACATGTATGGTTTAAAATAAAGTCGTATTTCCCTAACTTTCCCTTTTGCTTAGCCATTAACTATACCATTATTTTGCACATACAGTATATGAAAAATAAGTTAATAGAAGTCTCATGCTGAAAATCTTAATGAAACACTTGGCAATGAGGAAAATGCTAAATGTATTAGAATGCACTGGAAATTTGCTTTCCTAATGTCTGGAGGATTGAGAGAAGAGGTAACAAGAATGATCGGCTTTCTAAAGTGAATTCTGGCATTGAAGCATACATCCTTCCATCAGTTCAAATGCATTCTACCCCCCATTGCATTGATAAAACCGCAAAGAGGAGCTGTGATTGTTCACAAATTTTGTGCTTGTGTTTACTGTGGTGTTGATGTGCATACGCTATTTGTAAAAGAACATGCAAAATTAAAACAAATTCAATCCTATTTACAGTGTCACAAAACTGCTTTTGTGTCAAAGGTTTAGCCAATGTGCCTGTGCACATTCAGTAAATGAAGGAAGAAGAAAGATACACATGAATGATAAGGATTAAGCTGTAAGCAAATTGCACATTCACATCCATCTGCATGTACATGGAAATAATAAATCCAAGAATGGAAGTTTCCTAATATGATCAGAATTTAAGATACATTTTGGATACATTTTGGATGTACACTGAACTAGCATATATAGCCGACGTTGCCCAAGATTTTATTTTCTCATAGGTCAGACTTAGAAAAAATTGAGATCCTGTGTCTCTAATTCCCCAAACTGCCTTGTCCAGTACCTGTAACTTTTCCCCATATTCCCCAATCCAATCTGTATTCAGAGTTATTAGCATAGAGGTTGGGGTCCCAAGGGAATACACTGCCCTCCTCCTTGCTGCTAGGCCTCATCTCCATAGCAACTGACTAGACCAAAAAGCTCTCTGGCTGAGAATTCTAAAGGCCCCTACCTAAACCGCCAACCCCAGGATTGCATAGAATCTTCTCAGGCAATCATGTGAGGTCTTTGCCTCACACAGCCAATCGTATGAGGTCTTCTCTGACTTTTATATATTAGTAGACGAGAACGCCTACTGGGCAACCATAATCTTGAAGAGAATGGTAAGAATTAATGCTTTAGCATTTTGTTAATGTCCTAAAAAATTAAGTGACAAGGAAAACACCTGGTGCAATTAAAGAACATTCAGCCTGAAAATATATTGAATGAATTATTTTGATAACATGAATTATATTACTGAGAAGTAAGCCTCATCCCTGTACATACTTATGCAGAACCAGACTTCTGTACACTGATCCTCTTCTTCTTAAAAAGCTATGTTATGTGGAATTGTAGTGGATAACATGCTTCTGGAATCTGGGTTGCTCTGACTGGGACACAAGAACACTGGTAACATTTCTTTGGTGGGTAAGTGTATGTGTGTATATGTATGCAAAAGCCAGAGCGCATACATACATCCACATGCTATATATTAAGCATTAAACTACAACCCCGGAGACCAGGGTTCAATTCCCCACTAAGCACCACAGAAACCCACTGGGTGATCTTGGGCATGTCACATATTCTCAGCCCCAGAAAACCGCGCCATGGGTTTGCCTTAGGGTCGCCATAAGGTGCAGATGACTAGTCGGCACACAACAACACACACACACATTATATGTGTGGTGTGTGTGTGTCCATCCATTGCTGCTCTAGCTCTATAATGCTAAAGTGGAAGAGCATTTATACAACTACTGGTGCACATGAATGCACGCACACAAACTTCCCATTGACATTAACAGTGGGCAGTATTTCTCTATGTATTTATGTAAAGTACCCACAGGAATCTGAATTGGGGTAACTGGGTTCAATACCACAGCTTCTTGTCTTCCTATTGAGCATTTGCATTAAATAAACATTCCACTTGACAAGGCAAAATTATTTAAAACATTTATTTGAAGCAAAATAAAACAGACCAACTTGAGATTACATAGAAATACAAATTTCAACCAGAGCACTAAACCTTTTCATTAAAAATGTACGTTCTTGCCGAATTAATTTAGGTGTTCTTGTACTGACTCGATCAGTTAGATCGTATCTAGCAATTTGCAGAATCAATCTCCATAAAAATCAGTAAAACAAAGATTTCTTAAAATGTGCAAATAGTTTCTGAGTGTTTTTTTTAACCATTCATAGTAAATGGCCCCTACATATATGCTTAATACGTAAAGCTTTCTTTAAAGTACGATAAAAATACAAATTCTATTTGTTTAAAAAAGCCATTAATATGGCTACTAAACATCCTTGTTGTACAAATTGCAAAATACTATATGACAAAGAAAATTATAGACTTCTTTCTAAGAAATTCAGCCTACTATACTCCTTCGTGATTTCATAGATATCTATACCGACAGGCACAGAGACCAGGATCCAAAGGGTCACTTGTGGTGGTTTGCATACGCATGGAGAATTGTCACTCCTCCCACTACAGCCACTTGTCCCCTTTCCTCTCAGGCTGCAACTGAGTGATCCCACTGGAACGGCATCCGATATGATGAGCCAAAAAGAAAGAAAAAAAAAAAGAGGGTGGGCTCTGTTCTTTTCCAAACGTGTGCAGAAAAACTTTACACACACGTTCTTTTCTCTTTGGATTCTGGCCCCAGATATAGATACACATACACACTGACCAAAGAATAAAGAAGGAAGACTTAACACAATGCAAAATAGTTAAGACTCAGTGGAGCCACATACTCCAGCAGCTGCCTAATTTGGAGCAAGTGGAGAATCCCAGGCTTCTTAGGCATCTGCTTAAGTATCTTCCAAGGCCAGAACTAAGCTTTAAAAGGTAATAATATTGCATAAATGCATTCTATAATCTCTGTAAACCTCACAGTATAAGGTCCAAAACTATACTTTGCAAACCAAGTACCAAAAAACTAGTTCTTTTTCTTCCCTCCAAAAGATAAAGCCAATAAAATAATCTCTCACATTATTTCTCCCATGCATCCCATCCCACCCTGAAATCTTCAGTCTCTCTTTCAGTGAAAGGATCCTTACAGGAGAGAAAACTTAATGTTGTAATTTTTTTAAATAGGCATTGAGCAAAAGGATGGCAGAAGTGGAAACATGAAAGAAGAAGTTAAGTGGTGAAGGAACAAAATGCACAAGCAAATGGTTCACTTATTGCTAGTCTGAAGGCTAGGGGAAACATTATGCAGAGATACAGCAGCAATTAACAGATGTCCAGCAATTGGTGGCTGTGCACAATTCACAACAAGACAACCTGTCCCCACCATTAATAAGATATAAATTCCTCTTTTGGTATCTGCTGCCTAATTGCTCACCTGTAATTTTGCATTAAGAGAGAGGATGAAATTGCTTATTGATTCACCGCACTTTTACTCCAAGCAACTTGTATATAGTTGCCCTGTGACTTCCTAATTCAGTAGCTTACAAAGCTTACTGCTAAGCTCCAGGAGTAGATCTATATGAAGTCTCTTCAGACTGTTCTCCAGGCTATTAGCATCCTGGAAAACAGAGCCCTGAAATCCTTAAAAGGTCTGACTTCAAAACAGCCAAGACTTCTTTTTAACAGAACCATGTATACACGAAATAATTCCTAGCTATCTTGTTGAAGTATTTCCATTAGGCATAGCAACTTAACAACCACCAGCACCCTCAGCATGTGCAGTTTTAATTAACCTTTAGTGAAGTGAAGATGACCAAGTAATTTGGATGAGGAACAGTAGCGTGCCCTAATCCTAACCATTCATGTGTGTAGAGGGCACCCTTGTAAGTAAATGTACAGCTGTGGACAGGCAAGCATGGTGGGATCACCACTTAAAAAAAATAGTCATTGTGTAGGAAAACCTGAATCATAAATCTTCAGAATGTGATTTATAAGCTTACTTGTAGCATTATCCAATCAGAAATCCTGAACATCTTTAGAGAAATAATATCAAATTGGTACATTGATATTTGAGTGCCGTTACAGATTTAATATTTTAGGTTTTAAAATGTTACATCTAGGCCTCTGCTCAGCGAGGATCCCATCTGTGGCATTGTTAATGGTTCTGAGTGGCCAGGACCTCTTCCTTTTGGCATGGTGGATTGCTCAGAGGGCTGTACAGCTATCTGTGAATCAGGACTGCACCCTGGTGCCAATCAGTATTATCGGTTGTTCCTGGAAGGGTGGAGCCTATGGAGTAGACCTTGGAGAGCTCCCTTCTTTCATCTGCTCCTGGGGCATTTAAAGAAGACTCACATGTGATGCCAAGTGTTCCTGCCACTGGCTTCTGCTCAGCACAGGAACAGCATACAACAGTCCCGATGAACTGTAAATGTACAAAACCTGCCTCCATCAATTATTTTACATCAAGGAAAACTGTGCATGCAGAAGAACCAGTCATGAGGGCCAAAGGGAACGCTGCTAATGAGAAGAGATACAAGTGCTTTCGAGGCTCAGCTTGAATCATGTTGAATAACAAGAATTTTTTTGTGAAGCATTAGCAGTCCATACATAGTGTTGTTTTCAGTATTGCCATGATTTTTGACCACATGCCAGGGCTATTTACTTGCAGTTTTGGAATTAAGAAACCAGCTGAGGGGACTTCACTTTTAAAAAGTATTGTCATTGACATCACAGTCCCAAAGGTTGTTGCCCACCAGTGGAAAAGTGATATGCATGAATCGTTCAAAGAACTTCCCACAAACACATGCTGAATTGCCCAAAACTACAGGTGACAACTTCCAAAATGTGGAAGTCAAAGAAAAACAGCAATGTGACTTCATTTCAGTTTCATATACATGTGAGACTATTTTTCTTTTTCTTTTTTACATCTGTACAGGGATAATACTGGAACCTATTGGGAGTTTTACAGAAGCAAACCTCACAAAAGTTAACATGTCAAAAAACTTTTTTGGCACATTTATAGTATTTTTAATACATTTTTCAAACTTTTTTTTTTTTTTAAAATGGGATTGTATATTTTCAGATTTCTCTTCTTGGCATCAGCACCTGCTGTCTAGAGGATCAAGACAAAATACTGTGCCTTCCAGAGTTAGTCCCATTTTGAACCCCTCCTGGAACAAAGAAAGAAAAACAAAGAGAGAACAAAATAAGATACTTTGCAAACATGAGTTTAGTTCTACAAACATTTGTGTCCTAGTTGGTTGTATATTTTAATCCTACCTGAACATGGACAAACATTGACTTTGAGGTGCCTTTGTAAAAGGGGTATAAGTCTATGAAAATGCTGTCCTTGCATGGGAAGATGAATATTTTCCACAATTTTCCTTCCATTGCAGGACAAAATAAATATTTTTGTGGAATTTTTGTCTGGTAATTTGTACATCCAGAAATGCTTTGAGAGATTATCATGTACAAAATTGTACATGAAGGGTTTTGAGGGGCAAATATCAAGGAGTTTTTTTGTGCCAAAAAGTGCTTTACACAAAAAAAAGTTTCCAGAAATATGCATTTTTACATGATTCTTGCAAAAATGTTTCATACAATTGATTTTTCACAAAAAAGTTTTTAGACAAAAAAATCTCCACAATTTTCATGTAAATAATATATGAAAAAGTTTTGTGAAAAACTGGTATTTTTTTGCACTAAAACAACATTTGTCCCCCAGAACATGCTGTTTCTAGAAACAGTGGCTTTTTATTTTGCCTGAAATGTGTTTTTTCTGCACAAACACAAGAAGTTCATGCAAACATTTCATTTGTAATTTCTCTGAAGAATAATTTCCTGAAAAACTGCAGGATGTGCAAATACCAGTTGAAAAATGTACTATATTCTCACTACTGCGTTATTCTTCCCAGCCATATTTTCTTTGTATTGGGAAGGCCATTTTGAGCTTGGAAATTAATGAGAGTGCATATTCATTCCACTTCTGATTTGCACTACATAAAAACAGCCAAATGATACTACTTTAATTGTCATGGCTCCATCCAACAGAATCTTGAAATTTGTAGTTTGGTGGGATCCACTACAAAGCAATTCCATCAGGTTCAATGACACTTCTGCCAAAAGAATATTAATAGCAGGGATGGGAAGTCAGCTCTCCAGATGTTTGTCTGCAAGTCTCAGCAGCCCAAGCTATGATAGCTACTGATGAAGAATACTGGGAATGTTGTAATCCAACAATATCACTAAAACCATCCTGGCTTGGAATGCAGCTTCAGTGTATTTTAACTGTGCCTATATAAGCCTTTAAAGGCTAAAGTGCTTGTTTGCATTGCCTTGTTAACTTAATTATAGCTTATCACTGCAAGAGAAATTTGCACCAAATCTTACTCCATATGCTGTGCCAGGATGACCAACTACACCAGACAATCTCTCTCAGATTAAAAACAGTCCCCATGAAGATTCTTCCTAATATGGAATTTAAAGCAAATATGGAAGTTCTGCATCAAAACTTCTAAGAGATTTTATTTGTAGCTCAGTTTTAGCAATGGTAGTGATTTTTTTGTGTGTGGTTTTGAGTGTGTGTGATATCCCAGATGAGACCTCATTTAATATTAAGGCTAATCATTTAGCATTCTGTCTTCGGAGCTGAATGTTTATAATAATAACAGAATAACTCTCAACCACTTTAATGCGACAAATTGACCAAAAGAAAGTTGGCAGTTCTAAAGCTATGTTTAATCTTTGCGTATTCGTTTTTAACTGTTGTAGGAAATGCCCAAGAGATCTCTCTTTTGCAATAGAAAATGAACTTGCCACATAAGATGAGACAATAAGAAGATGATCAATGTTTGTACCATCTAAGACTCTGCAACTTAGGCTCACTCTCTTAGCAATGCTCCTTTCCAACAGTTGCTACTATTTCATGTAAAAATCATCATCACCATCATCTACAAGATTTAGGAATTCTAGATCCTCTAACAGATTGTATTAGGTAAATGCTGCTCCAAAATATTTCAGGCACATGTTAGAATGGGGAGTGCCAAAACATTTAACAGTTCCCATCTGAGATTACAAATGGATGGAAATAAGCCTATTAAGTAATATCTTAATAACCTTAATGGGAATAATTAAGGTATGATGTGTAAGATTTTCCAGGCAAAAGTAGTTTCAACAGCGGTTACAGAAAAAGGCATTAACTAGGCTCTCCCTTTCAAATGTGCTCATCTGACTGCCATAAAATTGAGAATATTCATGTGCTCACTGATGAACCACATGTGTAAATTAATGCCTCAGCTCATTTTCCTTGTCTGCTATTTGTGTTAGCATAATATGAAGTTTCTAGTAGGTGAACACTAAGATTGCACTTTACACATTGGGGAAAAAAACTAGAAACGCATCCTTCTAAACAGGAGTCTAATTTGCATAATTAAAAGCCAGCCAGCTTTCAAGCAGCAAGCTTACAATATGTGTGAACTAGACCCATGGGTCAACTTGAATGCAATGGTCCAACATGACATGGAGACATAAGCTTTACTTTCAGAAATTTAGGACTGCTTTGTTTATCTAGGTTGGTATACTGTATGCAAACCACTATTGTTAATCAAGCCCTTGTTACAGAATATTAATCAGATGCATTTAGTTCCACATACCACCCTTCCAGATAATGTGCATATATAGTGTTTTAGTTCTAAATCTGTTACATAATGTGAAAAGCTTCATTACCTTGTCATTCCTAATGAAATAGCAACGGGGAGTAGGTTGTGTTGGGAAAGACACTGATAATTTCCCTTGGAAAATGAAGCCCTGGCTTTTGTCAGTTGAATCTGAACCGCTTGCTGATGGAATTTCTGAGCATGTATTCAGTCAATGCTACAAGATAAAATCTTACCGAAGCTGTCTTTTCAGACTTAAAAATACTGAATTTCACTGGTGCTTCAACTAGGAGACTATCCCCCATGCCAGTTATTTTTATTACAAATGTATTGTTATTCATGTTGTAAGTGGCTTCTTTACATTCCTTGCTATTTGACTTTTCTTCTCTTTTTCATCCAGTGCAATTCTTAATCTTTTAGATTCCATTTAAAAAATAAATCTCAGGCAACTATGCTTTGATAAGACTATATGTTATTCTATATGTTACTTTATATGACTATATGTTATTCAACTATATGTTGAATAACTATATGTTATTCTATATGATATTCAAGACTATATGTTATTCAACATTCAACATACAGAGGTCAGGTTTAGAAAAAAGTTGATTCTTGTTGATTAGCTTAGATATTATAGCAATAACAAACAATATAACAGCTAATCTGCTGTGACAAACTTCTAATCTAATCAATTCTAGTATTGGTTGTTGTGGGTTCTTCGGGCTACGAGGCCGTGTTCTAGTAGTATTTGCTCCTGACATTTCACTTGCATCTGCGGCTTGCATCTTCAGAGGATGTGGAGACATGGAGATGGAATGAGGTATGTATAATTGTGTGATCCCCAGGTGGGAGGGATTTGCATTTGTGATGCATTAGTGGTGCAACTGGCCTCTGAGACAGCCCATTGTTGAGTGGACTAGCCCCCAGGGTTGCGTTGTTAAGTCAGGGGATATGTATAACAGTCGTGTGTGCATTCAAGTACTCATTAGCAATCCATTGCATTTCAGGCAAAATGTCAGGAGCAAATACTACTAGAACATGGCCTCATAGCCCAAAAAGCCCACAACAACCCGTAGATTCCAGCCATGAAAGCCTTCAACTTTACATTAAATTGTAGTATTACTTTACAAAAATTAAATTATTATTATTGCTACAATATCTGATCTAATCCACAAAGAGGAATCAGCCTTTTTCTAAACATGATCTCTTTAAAATTATGGAGAGACAAAGTGATATGTATCCACTGAAGAAGACATATCAACAGTTACCTTTAACAATAGCTTATCATATGAATTATATACTTTTATATATTGTCAACTAACTGTAGCGTGACTCTTACAAACCCTATGAAGTCTAACCTTCTAGTGAAGCTATTTGGCAAACGTGAAAAGATTAGAGACTTCAGAACATGGCACCTAAATGAGAGCACAGAGAAAAACACTGTAATTAAATAAGCTGCAATGTCTTTAAAACACGGTTTGGCCTACTTCAAACTTTACAAAACTGTTAAGTGGTGGTGATTTTTTTCCCTCCCAATATGACTTATGACTTATTCAAATTCACTTCACATCTATCTGTTAATTAGGGAAACAGTAACTCTTGCTGAAGCCTTGGATTTTTGGATGCCCTCCTTCATATCTCAGAGAAGTGCAATTTAAAGATCAAAATGTGAAGTTCATCACTGACTTTCAAATGTGGATTCAGAAGTTTACTTCAGCTGGTCCAAACCTTTACAGGCTTCTGGTTCATCTAAGCATAATTCAAAAACGTCCTCTCAGCCTTTAAGGTTGTAGTCCTATACATATGTACTCAGAATTAAATCTCCACTGGGCTTCTTCTCAGGAGCTTACTCTCAGGTAAGTGCATGTAGAGTTCCAGCCTAGAGGTGATATTGTCTGCGAACTTGAGTTTCTTTAAAAAAACAAACAAACTTCCATATGAACCTGCCTCCTTAATAAAATCTATTGGGTATGTGTGTGTTCCCCTTGTTCTTATATTAGACAGGGTCCAAACACTGAAACATATCTTTGGAAGCTCGCCTAGTACCAAATTTTATATTTCTTAGTTATCACATTACAACCTCCTTCCACCAGTGGCCTTTTATGTTTGCTCATGCTGCTGTTTTATTATGTCTTTCTATGTTTACTGACATTTTCAAAAGATTTATATGTTGATTGTTCTTAATCTGCTCTCTTAACTGCCTTAGGAGTTATAGACCTGAAGGATGGGATATTACTGTTCCAAATACATAAATGATGTCTCAGTACAAGGGCACTTCTGTACTATCTATTGTTAGGGATGGGCCAACCAAATCCTCAAATCCACGGCAAAGATTCAAGATTCGTGAATCTGAATCCCTGTGCCAAAATAGGCAAACTGAATCTTTTGAATCCACCAACCCAATAGTTTGTTGGAGACTGGGACGCCTGAAAATCTGGGTGACCAGACACACAAGGGGAGATGGCAAGTAGGTGAGTTTTTCCCTTGGAGTAATAATAGCCTTTGCTAACAATTTCAGAAATTACATTTGGGGTTGTATTCCAATATATTCAAATTGAAAATTTAATATTTAAGTTCAGCACTATTTTCTGTGCTGAAAATCAAGGGCATGTATAAATGCTGGGGTCAGTGGGTCTGACACCTATCAGAAGTAGTGGGGCAGAGGGCAAGGTCACACCATCTCATCCAGTGATTGCTACATGGAGGCCACTGTACTTCCTTTCACAAGACCAGTGCCTGGTTGTAAACCTATAGCCAGAATAGGATGAGAAGTGAAATGTCTCTCATGGTTTCTCACAAGCCACATAACAAACCACATGTAGCAGAAAAGAAAAATTGTGTTTAAAAATTGGTGCCTGCAGGGCCCACCAAAGGCCTGATTGGCCAGCAGGCCCCTGGGCATGGGAAAATTGCAGCATAAAGCTGCGCATGTGTGCCAGAGGCTGCCTGTGCCCAGGGCTGCTGCCTGTGCCCACTCGGGCTGCCTCCCTCTACAAGGTAATAATCTTTGTTCTTCTGATTTGAGACTGGAGGGTAGGGATTGGGAATTATTGAGACTGGACTAGATTTTTTTTTTTAAGTGCCTTGCTGCAGGATTTAAGACTTGACTTGAGACTGCAGGGCACAGAATTGAGACTCGACTAGAGACTAATTTTTTTTTTTTTAAGTGCCTTCCTTGTTGCAGGACTTGAGACTTAACTGGAAGGTACAGTCTTGAGATTTCAAGGACAGCTGAAAGATTCCTTTGCATCACTCCCTTGCAAAGCTCTTTCATACACAATTCTGGGGTTTGGAGTTTTACAAGATGTCACAGCCTTCTCTGACAAAGTGTGCTGGTGCATGATCAAACTACAAACCCCAGGATGCCAGAAGGAGCTAGGCAAAGAAAACTCAGTTTTGACCTGGATTATCTTTGTACAGTAGTATGTAGCCTTGTCTACACAGGCAGGAAAATGTGGGATTAATAATCCACATTTCCCTGCCTATATAGAAAGGGCCTTCATGTCATTTTCAATCTGGGGAGATCCTGAGACAAAACTATGACAATTGTCCTGGCCAGATTTCCTCAGAGGGAAGATTTGCCTTTGCCTAGGCTTTTGCTAAGGCTGAGAGAGTGTGTCTTGCCCAAGATTATCCTTCTTTCCCTTGCTTTTCAAACTTTTTTTAAAAAAAGGATTTGAAAGATTCGAGATCTGTGAGATTCATGGATTCTCAGAACCTTCCAGGGATTTGGATTCAGAAAATTCTGGATTCGTCCCATCCCTAATTGATATACTTGAATGATGGGAAGAAATCCCTCTGGACTTTGAGTCAGAGATTTATAAAACCATCATGTATGGCTCAGGTCTTCATATTTCAGAGAGAGAATGCATATATCCTGCTATGAGATTATTAGATATTTCATGTTTCTGCTCTATGCAGTCTTCCAGTCTGCCTCTGAATGACATGGTGACCCATTTCATGAATAATGTAGACCCATATCAATGATCTCAAAGTTTCCCTTTCAAACATTCTCCTTAAGGGAGGCATATATTTCCTGAACTGTCCTATTTTTCATGACTTCTAAGTCTCTTCTACATTTGTAAACTAAAGGAAGATTTTTTCATGATATGAATGAGATTTCCCCTTTTCATATACCAGAACATCTCCATTATTATTTGAAACGTAGATGCCTTGCTTTAACAAAGACACTTGTCATAATAATTTTGGACAGCTGAACATTAAGAAAGCCTTGTTTGTTCAAAACTTAAACAAACAAACAAAAAGGCTAGTTAGTTGGGTCTAATCAAGACTGTTTAAAACACTTTTAAGTTTACTTAAAGGCCACATAAATGAGAAATGACTACAGAAATGACCCTTATTCTTCTTCCTAATATCCACTTCCTGTTTACTTGGAGTAGCGAACTTCTCCATTCCTTGTAATAAAGAGAAATTGTGCCCAGAGAACAAAAGGTGAAATTTTGCTTATTGAGTAACCTTGCAATTCTTTATTTCTACAGCTGATGTCACTATGCACAACAAGAAGCAATATTTTATTCCTGGCAACAGTCTTCATTCATCTGGAGGGCATGAGTGGAATTGCTCAGATTAATACATACACAACATAGGAATGCCTACATAATTGGTGGAGACATCAGCAATGCTCTGCATACACAGTTGGAATTTTGTGGCAATGAAATGCACAAACTAAGGAAGATCCAAATGGAAGAATTCCAATATTATAATTAAATGCATAAATGTGTGTTCATACTGTAATATGGAAGAGAGCCTTTGATGGAGTCTTCATGGCATTCATTTCCTTCCTTTAGGAAATGAAAACAAATATATTTATCTGGTATACCAAGGTCTGGAGAACCCAGCTAGAAAATATACAGTGGATTTTATCAGATTCCTTTCTAGCTGACTTGGAAAGAGGGAGTCATCAAACAAGTATTCTTGCTGAACTGTGTTGCCATAACTCCATTTTCAGCTATCTCATGGACCTGAGGATGAATTGGCTCTGTTTTACAGCATAGCAACACATCCTGCAGAAAGTAAAAATTGAAGAGAATGGTTCCCACATGGGTCAAAATAATACGTTTCTTGGTTAGAGAGGATTCTTTCAGAAACAGTTCATTTATGCAGTCAACACCACACAGAAAGAAATTTTCCAAGTGTAATGTCATGAAAAAGAAAAGAAAACATGTTCTGATGGTTATGAATGGGCAGCTTAGACCCTGAACAATAGTTCAAACATTAGCAACATCAACACCACATCACACAAACCTCATAGGAGATAAACTGAAACTTGGAAAAATTATATACCAACCATCGTTGACGCTGTACACCAATGAATGCACAAAGAGACAGAAGAAATATTAGAGCTTTCAGTAGATTGGTTAGCATCAGTAATATATCTACTAATTTAGTTATACATTTACTACACAATTAAACTGCATATTAAAGCCAGAACATATAAAAAGAACATTCAATTTTCTTTTTATGATATTCCTTGCACTGTAAAGACATTAAAAAAAATATGTGCATGCATAGTTTTTGTGGGGTTTTCCTTTACAAGCAAAGGCTTTTACAGATCTAAAAGTGTAATCCTATACACATATAACTAGGAAAAAGCCCCAGTGAATTTAACAGGACTTACTTCTGAGTAAGATATGTATAGCATTGCACTTGAAATTTTCCCACTCTTTAGATCTGAAGGGTATTGATAGTACTCCAATCATAGGCCCTTTCCACATGTGGTGGTGGGGGGAACGGGCGAAAATGCCCCAAAACGGACCTTTCCGGCAGCCGGGTAAGTCCATTGCAACGCGGAGCAGCGTGAGCTCGCTGCTCCGCAGTCCTCCGGTGTCCCAAATGGCGGCTTCCGGTTGGTGGAGGCTCTCCAGCTGGAAGCTCGCCAGCTGGAAGCCTGCCCCCGGCAGATCTGCAGGCACGCATTTGCGTGCGCCTGCAACTCCATGTCGGAGCTGGGCGACGGAGCAGCACGGGGCTGCACGCTCCGTGCTTTTTAAAAATCTCGAAAAAGAGGTTTTTAAAAAACACGCGGCGCGGCTAGTTCTGGCCGCTCCTGAGTGGATTCTGGTGTGGAACTACAAAAAGTAGTCCACGCCAGTCCACTCTACGGTGTAGAAGACCTCCGTGAGAGATCGCTCTGCACCATTACAGAAGGCCGGTGTGGAAATGGCCACAGACATATAAATATTTTGTACAGTTAGATAGTATCTTTTGTATTCAAATGATATTCTTTTTTGTATTACAGAACTATGGCTCTTGTATGTATCTTTATTCTTTAAATGTAGCATAATCTTATAAATGTGCATTAAGAAGGTCAGTCTTGTTACTACTCTGCTAGTAGCAACATGTAGCAGTAATACCCCAGTCCCAACATCTTTCTGTACTTTTACATCTAAGGAACAGGTGAAAATGACCCCAGAGATGGGAATAATGAAGAATATTATGACACAATGCAGTAGGTCTGAATGAGTGGGAAATGCCCACTACTCCAATAAGATAAGGAAATACCAATAAACAGGCTAAGTTTTCCAGCAGCAATTAAAAACATGGGCACCAGCTCTTATGGGGCTTAACATGTAGTATCAATAAGCAGTTGATTAATAATAGCGATTTAGGACCACAACAAGTAAAGTAAGGGACATGGAGAAATGGGCTTGGTAAACTGGGGAAGCCAGACTGCTGTCCCTGTTTGCCATATAGTTCAATAGCTAGGATAGGGGTAATAAAGCCCTGGACTTAATTTGGCTAGACAAGGCACATTGCTGGAGCACATAAGTGGTGTTAAACTGGTATACTTGATGAAATATAGGGAAGCATAACTGTAAAATGCTGACATATATTAATGCACTTTTGAGATAGGAGCCACTGTGGTACAGTGGTTTGAGTGTTGGGACTAGGACTCCGACTGACCAGGATCTGAATGCCTGCTCAGCCATAAAAACTCACTGGGTGACCTTGGGTAGATCATACACTCACAACCCAAGCGGAAGGCAATCACAAACCTTCTCCGTATAAACCTTGCCAAGAAAGCCTCATGATAGTTTGTTTCCCTTAAGGCTGTCATAATTTTGAGTTGACTTGAAGGTACGTAGCAACAGAACTTCTCACTGATGATCTTTCAATGACTACATTCATTTTTCTGTCTCTCCGTTTGCTCTCCACAGAATTATTGGTGATTTTACAGGGGCAAAACAATTATACATTAGACACCTTTCTCTGGGAAAATTTTTTAAAAGTTTGTAAGACCAATGTTTTAAGATAGAGTATCAGAATGGCAAGGAAGCTGATAACTTATCCTACAGATGAAGATAAACTCTCCATTAATAACGGTGCTACCTCCTCTCCCTCTTCTTGTTGTTGTTGTAACACTAAACATTTCATAGGGTGAGAACATATTGCCCGCCACATGATCTATTTTCCCTCTTAAGAGCCCAGTGTTTATATGGCGTTGGAAACATTTTCGTGTGCAACAATAAATATTTGATCACCTGCATCTCATCTAGTTTGGACTGAATGTCTGGAGGGAAATCTCCTGCTCCGCAGCTAAAAGGGTCAAAAGGTTCTGCTCCAAAAAGGTCTCTCTCTAGAAAGAATGAAAAACAAAAAACAGGGAATCAGCAACACATAGGAAACAGAGCATAGTATGGACACTCAAACTGAAGACAACTGGTAACACACCAATCCTAGTGCCCCAAATAACATTTATAGCCACAGTTACGCTGTCTTCTAGGTCAGAATTAAGATGGTTCTGTTCAGCATGCCACTTTAGACCATTACCTATTATGTCTTTGTCAAGAAATGACACTGATTTTGTTTTCTTTTACCTAAAAGAACAGTTCCTGGGTTGATCGCAGGGCATTGACAGAAATTCTAGACTATATCTTCATGATGTATGGTTGCAAATGGCTGTAAGCCACCTTGAATCCCATGCTGGGAGAAACGTGGATATAAATTACATACATACATGCATAGATACATACATAAATGTATGCATGCATGCATGTATGTATGTATGTATGTATGTTAAGCCACTGAAGGCCAGTCAGAGACCCAAGTGTGCATGAGTGACCAATAAATACAGACATGCAAATTAGTAAGTTGTTCTAGAAAGTGATTCTCAGCTCACTAGGTGATTTTGATAAGAATTCTATACTGTTTTCTTAGCAGCGTTTCTTTCAACTTACAAAAAGGCCTTGGCTTTCATTTCATTTGCAAAGCACCTCTAATCCAAGCAGATGATCAATAAGTACAGAAGAATGAGGGTAGGACAGCACTATACCAAAATGGATCCTGATAGAGGCAATCACGATTTACATTGGGCATGTTTTTAAAAAGTTGTCATACAGAAAATTGAAAAGCTTGGAACCACTTCTTGGCCTTTTTTTCATCACCATAACTTGTCACTGTAAATGTGTTATTTCCCTGATGTTATGGTTTAAATTATACTGTGCTACAAACTGGCTGTACAGTGGTACAATACAATTATATCTCATTAACAAATTCAAGTATTTTCTCTCTCATACATATATATATATATATATAATTTCCCCCTTTAATTCAGACTTTTACAATTATCTTTTTTATTCATTTGGACCCAATGTCCATCCCTGAAATGAATTTAATGTAGAAATCATTTCTATTTTCTGATACAAGAGAGTGACTAGTTATTCTATCAAACACCCCAAGAATATATGAACAATTCAACTTGTCTTATGTATAGATCCTCAGCTACAGAACTACTGTAAAAGAAGAGACATTTATAATGTGATGCTTAGTGGGGTGATTATGGGATTTTCAGATGTAAGATGCTTAGGATTTAAATTTTAGAATTTCTCAGAAACTTTTGGAATTTGTCAACATCTTGAAGTGTTACTTTTCCAAAATTACTACCATTACACACAAATTACCCAAATATATTGTAAAGATAATGCACTGGGGTGTTACAATCATTGAAACAGAAAGGCTGTGGATTACAGGTTACACTGAAAAGATCTTCCAAATATTAATAATAAAAATAATGTAATCCTTACAACAACCCTGTAAGGTAGGCTAATATTATTTTTCCTAATACTACAGGTAGTTTGGGGAAGAGGCTAAGATATAATGGTTTTCTTAAAGCCAGTTAGTGAGTGAATTTTTGGCTGGGATGAAAAAAAAAAGACTTTAAACTCTGAAGTTCAAACTCTTAGCCCACTGGTAGGCAACTATTGAGGGCTCAGGGATGCATTGGCTCCTTTCAGGATGCTGAAAGGACACACATGCAGTTGCTACATGCACCACTTTTTAAAGGGTTTTAATTTGTGGAGTCACAGAACCATTTCACCACGGTTTTGTGCCTTGCCGAGCTGTCTTAGGCTCAGAAGAGGCCATTTTTCATCCAGAAAATAAACTGGAAGTCAGTTTCTGGTTTATTTCCTGGTTGAGAAAAGATTCTCGCCTCCCCTTAGGCTTACAAGTAAGAGCCCTGAAGGGGGAACATATCACAACTGCCACTGTTGACCTCAGGTGGTAATGTGACTTCCAAAAATTGCCTCCTCCATTGGCCATAAAGTTATGGGGAACCATTATAAGAAAAAAAAATCCATCTGTCTATCTATCTATACAATTTTAGCGTTAGTGTGGCTACTAGGGGTCCCCTGAAGATGTTAAAACAGATGTTAAAAGAGTCTGAGAGGTTGCATGTGGTTTACTGCACATTCCCCATCTCCTCGTCCTCTAATTTTGTTTAATCACCCATTTCATTTCTGCTTTTATAACTTTGTATAGGAGTTCTGTGAGATCACTACTGCTCTTACCATGAAAAACCAAGTTACTTCTTAACTTCTGAGCTTAGTTTTGAAATATAATTAGCACCTTTCATATATAAATTGCTAAATAGCTTTTTTTTTCTTCTAAAATTCCACCACACTGAAGATCAAAGTAATTAATTCAAAGCCCAGACCTTCAGATTCATTGTGTGAAGCAAGTGGGACTTGCACATATACAACTTTCTCTTGAAGAAAGGAGCAGCTTCTTATGCAGACAGGTATACTTGTTTGTAGAAACCTTGATCTTTATAACTCAATATGGCCTATGGGAAGGACTCAAAGGAATTTGAGAGCATAATGCAAAGGCAACAAGGCTTTGGGAGGAGTAAGGATCAGCTCATTTGTAATGGAAGAAGCATAAGATTTTGTTCATGACTGGACTTGTTCTTTAAACTGAAACACTCTGATGTTTGAAAATGTCTAATCCTGAAGCATTTGGCCTCAATACATATCAAAAGTTGCATCTCAGCATCAAGAGTGTGAACTCATGAAATAATTGTGGATGTCTTTCCTTGCCATGACTCTCTGTAACTTCCCTGCTTATTTCCTTCAGAGTTTTCAAAAGTGCTCCAGATTTCTTCAGAACAGAAACAGACTGTACCTCTCCTTTTGACACTTCTGTCACATAGGCTGAAGGTCACCCGCTTAAGGCAAGAAATGACCCTTGGCTTTCAAGCAAGGCACCAGTTTTCCATCCCTCAGGAAGCCGAGGCAGAATTGTATTAAGCACTTCACATTTTGTTCAGGAAAATACATCTCTCTGGCTATTGTCTGGGGAGATGATCAGATGCTTAAAGATTTCCCTCATGAAATTTGTGCCCACACAAATTGGAACAAAGCCAGATTATGCAGTATTTAAGGACTCTTTATTTTGTCTAAAGAAGAGCAACACCTTGGGATCTGCTTAGTATTTATGGCATGCTTTTGGTGGCAGTACTACCACTCTTGGCAGCTTATGCCTGGTACTTTTTGTGATGAGAGTAGCACTGATTTGGCAGTAGTGGGACCACACAGCAATATTGGAACATCCATGTAGCCCATGGGCCTCAGGTTGCCCAACTCTGCTTTATCTGAACTTCATTTGAAAGTGCACTCAGCACCATCATGATGTAGCTAAACTCACTGACTTATTTACTTGTATATGGTGATGACATCAGATCGAGTAAAGTTTTATTATGCCTTCCTATTGTCATAGCAGCTTGGGGGGATCACTCATGTGAGTTGTCAAGAACAAGGTGTTGAAATATAATCATAAAACAAGGTTTTAAAAAGTGTCCTCGAAGCAGGGCACAGTCTAACCAAGTGTTGTAGAATGAATGTGCCCTGTGCCAAAACAATTAATTTCACCCCTAAAATCAAATTGGTAAATATTTGGCACAATCTTATAAGACTTAATGTTAACTATGGGCAACACAGGATAAGTGCAAAGATTATTTGGTAGCTTTTATATGTTAAGCAGTAATAACAGACACTTCACTTTAGGACAGGCCTTAATATGACATTTTACTGATGTTTCCTCTCGGGTACTTCAGAGTAGAAAATGTGGGCAGTTCTGAAATGTAGTTTATTGCACAAATCCTTCTAGCCAGGCACAGTTGCACAGAGTGTTCTTTAATATTCTTTTAACATTATGCTTCTTCCATTACTGGAGTATGAGACAGCTGCTACTTCCATGGGAGAAAATAAGAGACCAGTTGCAGAGGAATCACAGTTGAAGTGGTACAATTAAGAACCTAGCAGTCCTGCTGAAATTAAGAAGGGACCGGATTGTTGCTGTTTGACAAGGAATGCATGAAGACAGCCTAGTACCAAATGAAACAATAAATCTGAAATTCTAAACTTTCAGTGTCAATCCTACCCTTGGTACGTATTTAGCTAAACAATATATTCTGTAACAGCCAACAAGGCAAAAACAAAAGTAAATGTGCAACAAATAAGCAATGGTTTTTTGGTTTGCTTGTTGGGAAACATAGGTGGGAATTAGAAGGGCAGATTACAATTTCAATCAAAGTTTGATCAGGTTATGAACAGTATGTTAATTTCTATACTGAGTGATGATGCTATTACTTCAATGGTACATACATCAAAGGATCAAATGGTACAACCTCCCACAAAGCAGAAGCAACCTGCACCCCACAGAATTATTACATCAATGATTTTTTTCTTTAGACTGTATTTTGCTTAGCATGAAAATATAAATAAGCCCTTCTTGCTGCATGAAAAAAAAACCCAATGGAAGCAAAATGTTAGGTCACTCATTACGAAACTTACTGATCTCTGCAGATCTACTCGGCACTGGTGGAGGCTGTGTGCCATTGCGAGTAGGTGTTGATGACTGAGGGGATATGGGAGAAAAGGGAACCATATCAAAGATGTCAGTGGAGGGTGATTTAGGTGTCACACTGCCTGCCTACAATAAGGACAATAAACATTAGGGTAATATTTCACATTGGGGAAAGAAAAATCACAATATTGAACTTTTTTTTTTTTTTTTGCATGCAGAAGATAAAAGGCTACACTGTCAAACAGAGTGGCATGCCAAAACAAATTGCTAGTACTCAGGAAACAGTATTTGCAGCCAAAGATTTATGAGACATGCTAAAGCTTTTGCACATACAACCAATATTATAGCATTTCACATTCACAACATTTCTGTTGTATCTGAAATTATATAACTTTTAAATATACAAGAACTGAAAAAAAAAAGCAACTTCTGAACGGAGAAAGATAATGCCAATTTAGCAGGGCAGTCAGTTAGAATGTACACAACTACTGCCTAAAATTAAAATATAGAAGAATAGTTTCACTTTACTAACTCCATTTATGTAACAACTGGATCAGAATTCTGACAAAAAAGTTGTTCTACATGCTTAGAGAACATTCCGTGTGGATTCCAACATATTATTATTATCAGTACGCAAAGAAATAGATTCCATAATTCTGTTTCAGTTCTGCAAAATATCATTTGCTGTAACACTCCCTCCCTGGTTAACATTAATAATTGCACCTGACTGTCATTTTTTTCTCATTACCTCTACTACCAAAACAAGAATACTATCTTAAAATTAAATATCCAGTAATAATATATAGAATGGATTGCAATATGTATGTAATGCATATGAAGAAAAGAACCTAAGTAAAGAAACATGCACCTCATAGATAGCTATAATGTGACTACTGACTTTATTTAATTTGCAAGGAAAAATGCTCTCAAAATCTGAACTGTTTCTCAAGTCTCATACCAATGTTAAAATGGGTCAAGACTCATCGGACCTATACTTATCTCCATAGAATAATGGAAAAAATTGGTACTGTGTGCTGCATCTGCACATAAGAAGTCTTAGGGCACTATCACACCACACTGTCATAGTGCTACCATTCCACTTTAACTGCCACGGATATATTACACAGAATCATGGGATTCATAGTTTAGGGAGAGGCATTTCAGAATTCTCAGCCAGAGAACTCCAGTTTCTCCCCCAACTACAAACCCCAGAATTCCATAGAAAGATGTCGTGGCAGTTAAAGTTGAATAATAACTGCTAAAACAGCGGAGTGTGATAGGGACCTTAGTCTTTTGGGATGGTTGTTGCCTTGTTTTGTTGTAACTTTTTGTTTGTTTGTTAAACCCAGTATTTCTTTTTTTGAGTCTCACAAATTAAGGCCCTTTCCACACGGGGCAATTGAAACGGTGCAGAGCGACCTCCGACGGAGGTCTTCTGCACCATAGAGTGGACTGGGGTGGACTACTTTTTGTAGTTCCACACCTCAGTCCGCTCCGAAGCGACCGGAACTGGTCGCGCAGCGTGCTTTTTAAAAACCTCTTTTTAGAGGTTTTTAAACAGCACGGAGCGCGCAACTCCGTGTTGCTCCGTCGCTGCGCGCCAGTGCAGATTTGCAGGCGTGCACTAGTGCGTGCCTGCAGATCTGCCGGGGGTGGGCTTTAGGCTGGCGAGCTTCTCCGGTTGGTGGAGAGCCTCCACCAACCGGAAGCCGCCATTTTGGATGCCGGAGCAGTGCGGAGCGACAAGCTCGCACTGCTCCTCGTCCTGACGGACTCGCCTGGACGCTGAAGAAGTCCGGTGAGTAGCGTTTGCGCGCGGCTCCTCCCCGACGTCTGGAAAGGGCCTAACTCTGCTTAAATATTACCAAATCTGGGCTATCTCCAGTGGGACCCTTCTGTATACTGCCAGATGTTTTTCATTTCAAGATCACTGATCTAGGCAGAAGCCTCTGGTAATGGAAGAAGGTGAAAGTGATTTTCACCATTCTTGCCCCCAAACTCACATGACCATGTCACTTCCCAGTTTGAGTCCCTCAACAGAAGACAGGGATAGAGTGATGACTGAGACTGAAATATCTTCCCTATCTCTTTTACAACAGAGCTCCTTTGTATTCACTTTTCCATACTTTGTCACTGAACAACTGTAATTAAATTTGTCTTAAGTTTACCTGTAATTAAATTTACCTTAAGACAATACTCATCACTTAGAATCCGCAACTGTTTTGAATGCAAATATGTTCATAAAATATAAGCCATGTGATGAATGTTGCGTTATTATACACAACACTCACACTTCTTCCAATAAGAAAAGGGATTTCCTTATGCTATGCCTTTGTGAAGAGTCTTTTTTCTTTTAAACTGTATCACAGATATGGAGCTTGGGTTTCTGGAAGAAGTAGAATGCCAGCACATTGCAAAATGCAGGAGCACTGTAGGCATCATCTGGGAGAAAGCATCAGCATTCTTCTAGTTTACCTCTGTGTGATAAGCCTGGCCTTTACACAATATTGAGAAGTATCTCTTAGCTCTAGCTCTTAGTCAACAACACACTGGTGTGTGATCTAGTGTGAAATCCATAATGCAAATGCACTAACCTACCAGAAAGTGCTTGTGTTAGAACTCTGACAGCTTATATAGCCCTTATGTGACCAGTGAAGCTCATACAGTTCATATACCTCCTACATCTCCTACTCCACAAGTTGTTCAGTGACCTTAAAACCAGGAGAGCAGTGAGCTTGGAAGCCCTTGTGTTTCAAGCTTTTCCTGAAGACTCCAGATGCATTAGGTGATACTGTGCACCCAACAAGGGATTTCTTCAGACTTTGTGGCCAGTTTTAACTCTTGTCCTGTGAAAGGCCTTTTCCACAAGAGGAACATTACATTACAACATGATCCAGTGTTTTAAAAAGAGAGGAGGATATAAGCATAGCTGCTCCCTCCTGCATTAGAGCTAGCCCCTATTAATTAAATGTGCTTTTCAACCTTGTTCCTTTGCATGGGGACCCTCCAAAGGTTAAATTACAGTAGGTATAGTGGCTGACTTCCATGTCAGTCCACCAAGCATCTGCTCTGGCATTTAGTCTGAACTTTAATTCTGAAGTGTTAAACCCTTTCCCAGAAAAAATCCCAGATCTTGGATTTTAAAGTTCAGAGCAAAACCCAGACTAGCTGCAATATCCCACTGACATGGAAGACACTAGCAGCTACTGAATAGGGAACATGTTAGCTAGAACTGTCCACACAAACCCTAGCAAACCTTTAAAAGACTGCAGATTCCTCAAGCTGACAAACATGTTCTAATTAGTTTCGGAGCCAGGGACATATTTGGCAGGTAGACCTGCTTAATCTGATTCTGCCTTCTATAGAATGGATTATAAGTATTGCTTTTGAAGCACCACAAGTAAGGCATTGCACAGTATAGTGAAGATCTGTGCAAGTTACCACTATTTTTTCCATGTATGAGATTTCTACATCCTCACTCATGTGAATGACATGGTAATGTAAGGTGTCCAAACTGGATACACATAACTACAAACAGATCAATTTTTCTTCAGTTTTGGGCATTTCCCATCCCTCAAAAGAACTATTATCTGAAAAGTCACCAGTTTTATCTAAATTAGTCTTCATTTCTGTCTTTGGGACTCATATAAAAACAGGTAAATCATACAGGACAGTTCTGGTAAATATATGCTGCTCTTGCTGAACCCTAAATATGTTTTGGATGCTGCATAATCTCTATGTTTCTAGAACACCTATTCTTTATTTATGATAATCTTTTACCAATCCACACACCACAGGTATGCAAGAAGTTCATTTCTGAGATGTATAAAATAAATACAATTTGAGTCTGATCCCTTAAACCACACATATCTACAAACAAATATATCAGAGTGATGGTGTGTGGCAACAGTAAAAATTACTTTTGTGGGGCTAATTATTTTAAGGAATTAATTTTCACAAATTAATTTTCATATACAGAAAACTGAAAAGATGAAGCCCACTA
The DNA here is from genome assembly GCA_030412105.1 of Cyclura pinguis. Taxonomy (NCBI): domain Eukaryota; kingdom Metazoa; phylum Chordata; class Lepidosauria; order Squamata; family Iguanidae; genus Cyclura; species Cyclura pinguis. The sequence goes on from CM059599.1 coordinate 211,433,378, forward strand.
CAACAAATGGTTGTCTTAATTCCTTCCTTCTAACAATAAAATTATAGGAAAAAAAATAGGAAACATGCTTAACTTCTCCTTAAAAATAATAGTCTTATATGTGCTTATTTCCACTTGCCCTGCTCTTAATGGTTAGGACCTAAAGAAGCATGGAAATATTTCCACTTGTTTTTTGTCTACCCCAGCTCATTTTGTCACAAAGATTTAGACTAAGGCCATTTCCACACTACACTATTAGTGCTATTATTCCATTTTCAGCATCCTATTGAATCCTGGGGTTTGCAGTTTAGGGAGGGGCATTTAGAATTCTCCGCCAGAGAGCTCTTTGGCCTCAGTAAACAACAAAGCCCAGAATTCCACAGGAGGTTGAAAGTGGAATAATAGCACTGTAACAGTGTAGCATGGAAATCACCTAAGCTAGTTAGACTCTGTTCTGGCTGAAATCATTGCAACCATAATACATCCATTTACATTTCTAGAAAAAGTTAGGATTTAGCCTTCATAGCCATCTCAGAGGTACTTACTGTGCCCTAAGGAAGCTCTATGAGGCTAAAGTTCTTTCTATCAGTGGCAAGCAAATATCCCAAAGTGGGGCGTTCTGTGAAAGCTTGGAGATGGCTTTAGATCTGGCGGATCCAAAACCATTGCTGTCCTCCAATTTGGGTCAACTATACCATTCAGGAGGTAGTACAGGGAACCGCCCTTTCTGGAAAGAGAACAGGAAACAGAGGCCCTTTCCACAGCTTGCCTGGGTCCGGGGTTGTCCCAACACTGTCCTGGCAGTGGCTTTGCTGGGATGGGAGTGTGGATGCCAATGCTCTCCTCTGCACCAGCTCACTTGCTGCAGAAGGAAGCACAATGGCCCTGCCTCTTCTTGCTGCAGCGCAGATGGGTATTGTCCCAGGCTGTGCTGGGGCCCGAAGTGCAGCCTTGTGCTTCCAGGGCCTCTGCAGCTGAGATAAGTGTGGGCATGTGGCAGTATGGAGGCACAATTGCCTGTCATTGATGGGGAAAACCATCAATGACTTGCAGCACAATCGTGCCACCTGGACACATGAGGGTAGAGCAGAAAGGGACAGAGTTTTTCAAAAAAGAAAAAAAAATTCTGATGAGGGGAAAGGGAAAAAATACCTCCTATTCTGGATAAGGCCAAATATATACCTTGTAAGTCTCCAGCCCAGTTAGGACTGTTTCCCTCATTCATTTGAATAGAATCTAAATCTAACTAACCAAGGTGGTTTGGAGACTGAGAGAACATTCAATAACGGTTTCTGTTAGAGGTCTCACTGGATACATAGTTCCTTAAGTAAAAGGAATTTTCAGTAGATCCTTGGACTCTTGGCTATTATAGACTATTTCATTTGGAAATGAATGCCCCATGGATTTGTACACAGATCTCTCACTGGTAGCTGAAACAAGCATCAATATATGTTACAAGGAGTACATTTTTTACCGTGAAAACCTACAACAGACATTAAGAAAGTCACAGAACTTTTGAAAATTAAGATAAATTAGCAATATCCATATCCTTTAAACAATGTCTACTTCCATTCATACACTGCAAATAAATACTCATTTATTTCTGTTTCTCTTAGATAATGAGTCTTTATTTTAAAAAAAAAATGCACTAGCAGTACCCGAATGACCATAAGAAGCATTTTTAATTGAGTAAATCCATGCAGAAAGCCTCAATGTTTTCTGGGGCAGCCAACTGTTAATTGCAAATGGAAACTGAATGTTGTATCAGCCCATTTTTAAAATCAGTAAGCATGAAATAACTCCTCTTTGGAATAAACAATGGGCATTCTTCATTTTGCACAGAGTTAAAATGAACTTTGCAAAAATACATTATAGTCTCAGTTCCTCCTTTGATTTTCCGCTGTTTCCTGAAAATTTTATTCCGTCGAATCAACTGTTCTTGAAAAATAATCACTTCTAGAATGAGAACCTGGGAGCAGGACTCATTTGCCATTTTATAATGTGCTTCCTTTCTTGAAGCATTGTATGAAAATATCTGTTGTCATTATCCACTATCTGCTGAGATTTGTTTAGGCTAAGATTTTAAACAAGCCAACTTAGAATTAAGAAACCTTCACCTCTATAAACCTTACTTCTCAATTAGTGCATTCTGGGTTGAAGTATGTCAATTTATGTACTATCCCAACACACCCAACCAACCCATGTAATAATAGCATAAACTCATACTTAACATTGTCAAAGGAGAACGAATTCTAATAAATGTTGGGAATATACAACGTTATTGTAAGATTAAGATATAAAAGGGTCAGAATGCTCAAAGTTTTTGTATTACCCATAGGGATATGAAACACATCTGGTCTGTCCTTTAACCACTGTACAAAATGTAGTACTTTGATACAATCCATACACAACAAAGATAGAAAAGTTGGGAAAAAAGGACTGCTTGTGCTCAGCCGGATTACACGAGGTCTTGGGATGCTGTGTTCATGGACTGGCTTTGGAAGACCATTTTTAGAAGGTGGTGGTGTTAATAGTCCAGATGACTGTCTGGAGTCAGGAGAGCTCACAGGGGTGAGTGTAATGGAAGAGATATCTAAACAAGGAGCAGAATCCTCATTGCTACACCAGAAAAAGGTGGAGGGTCTTTGAAACATGTGGCATTCATAATCAGACTGTATGTGCAGCAGCTGTAAAGGAATCACAGAAAGAGAAAAATATTCTAAGGAAGAAAAGTGGTAAGAGAAGGGCAAGAAATGAAAAAAGTGCATTTTAAAAAATACTGCTTGCAAATTGTTTTTCAACTTTTTTCCCCCTCTTTTGGTGTAGATGAATTTTCTTATCCCACAACAATGAGTAATCCAGTTCTGGCAGAAGCAAGTTGAATATGTTCATTAAAAAAAACTGCAGTTAAATTAAATATTAAAAATTTATCACATTTTTGCATTCACAAAAATAACCACACATACCAAATATGTTTGAAAATTCTCATGTCTGCAACTAATTTACATATAATAGGCAAACATGATAGGGTGGTTAAAGCACAGTCCAGTATTTTGTGCATTTAATATAACTTGACAAACTATTTTTCTCACTAGCATCATGATAATCAACTAACTTCTCTTCCCTTTGCATGTGACACATATAAATGTTGGAAATTTTAATCTATAAATCAATAAATCAAAATAAAATCTTAGTTCACTATTTATATGGCTGCATACTTAACCCTCATGTGATTTACTGCGTTTTTTTTTAACTGCAAAAACATGGATATGTTCATTCTTCCTTCAATAAGAAAATGATAGTGGGCAGAGCACTGTGAACAGGGAACAAATAAATAACTCTAACTACATGGCATATCCATCATTACCTACATTCTACAAAGAAAATTATTAAGACCACATTCACAGGAGAGGGCTCAGACACTGACATTCAGACTCAACATTATATCATGCCCTTCATTCAATTCCTATGTTGCCCCAACTCCAAAATTACTGAACTGTTGAAATGGCTAGGGTGTATTATTCAGAGGGGAAAAAAAGGCATACATGAAAAAATCTTTGGACAGATGATTATAAAATGCATCTGATTAATTTAACTGGACTGTGATGCATACACAGAGCTGACTACCCCCCACCCCCGAAACTGCTACATCATCAAACTGTCACTGGATTCAAATGTAAGACAATAAGACTAAGTATTGGCCTCAATATTTTCTATTTCTTTCTGTAATTATGCCTAATATAGAATTTGCCTTTTAAAAAACAGCTATACCATGACACAACAATTTCACTTGAGTTTTATCTACTATAAGATTAAGATCTTGTTCTTGGTCAGTAATGGCTCAGATCCCATTACTATCTACATGAACTGGCTTCTTCTTCTTCTTTTTTTGCCTCCAATACATATTTATTTATTTTTGCTTACACTGAATCTTATTTACCATTTGGAAGATGTTTTTATCTGTCTAAGTGATATGATGTCACCTGCCAATGTGGCCTCCTCACTCTTGTCCCTTTGCGTACTAACAGAATGAATGAAGGTGCATGGGAAAAGAAGGGTAGAGAATGGTAATCAAGTAAAACGTAGGAAAAAGCTGCATGTACTTCAGAAGAAAAAAAATCAAGAAAGTAATTAAATGTTAACATGTTTTTGTGTTTTAAATGGGGAAAACTAGCTTTGTTGTATCACATCTGGCGCAACACCATGAAACAGAGGCAAGCGATTAAGGGAAAATAGTGCTGACATTTGCAAGAGCAACCCTAAAATCAAACATTTTAATGTGGTAAGGGAAAGCTACGGGCCATCAACAGTGGGTAGTGACACTGCTGGAGGATCCCATAAAGACAACAGAGGTGACACTTTAATTAACATTTGTTAATGTGGCAAAGAAGGAGGCACTGGTAAGCCATTTCTGAAGGTCTTTAACCTTGTAATCCCTATGATGAGACAGTACAAACTGAAGCAAGAGATAGTGTCAGAAGATGAGACCCTGCAGGTCAGAAGGCCCTGAACCAGCTACTGGGGAACAGCAAAGAACAGGTACAGACAGCCCTGTCTAATATGGGCCCTTCCTTCCAAGGTGCTGCAGGGAAGGACTCACCTCTGCGGGCCTCCAATGGAAGAGAGGATAGCAATGACTGCATTAGGTGCAGCGTGCTGTGATACCAGGCGTGTGTGTGGGGGACAGAGAGTTATGACCTTCGTCCGCTCCCCCTTTGGATGACACTTCATACAAAGAGGATGAGGGAGGAGAATGCACAGCAGATTGGGCACTGGTTTTTCCTGCCACCTTGTGGTTTGAGCAAGGGGAGGACTGGACTGGGTGGGTGACTAATGGATTGCTGCTACAGCTGTGTGATCCAGCTGTATGAATTCAGGCCAAGGGATGTTGGGAGGAACGGGTTCTCAGAGGAGAGCTTTCTAACACCTCATTTCATCCCCTATCTGGCTTGTTAGATCCAGTGAGATTTCGCCACAGCCTGGGAGGCCTAGCTTACTATCCGAGTCTTCACAGACCTGGTTGGCCCTGTTAATTTGAGGCTTGATAGGCCCTGTGTGGTGAGGATTTACAGACCCCCAGAAGGCCTAGTAGGCCTTGCTAGGCTATTTGTAGGTCAGATAAGCCCTGCTGTGCCTGTCGTCAGCAGGTAGGCCCCATTAGGCTCCTTTATAGGCCAGATAGGTCTTGCTAGGCCCCTGTTGCAGGCCTAGTAAGCTACACTAGGCCTGTTATAGGCTGGTTACGCCTGTCTTGGACCTCTTGGCAGACCCATTAGCCTCTCAAGGTCCCTTGTACGCCTGATGGGCCAAGCCAAGCCGAGTTGGGCCTGTTGATGGCCTAGGCCCCAGTAAGGCCTGATAGCCCCAGTTAGGCTCGTTAGGTCCAGTTAGGCCCCTATAAGCCACATATGGTAGTCTGAGTGTTGGGCTAGTGATTAGTCCTAGTTACTAACTACGGTTTCCAGGAAAGGTGGCAAGGCAGGGAAGGTAAAGGCCCATCTCAGTGGCAATTAGCCAACCATCCTCTTCCAACACTGTCTGATTCCTCAGATGAGGAAGGCGGTAGATTGTCTGCTATCCTGGCTAGACTTGAAGCTCTGAAGAAGGCCCAGGTTCCTTCTAAACAGTCCACAGTCACCGCTGAATGGAAACTAGATCTCAGGGTAAGGCAAGCCTTACTAAACAGATTTTGGACTATTTAGATACCCTGGGGAAGTGGAAGAGGTTCCAGTGGTGCCAGTGGCTGGTGCCAAGGGTAGTGTCAGTGAGTCTGCTTCAGTGAAGCCTATTTCTGATGCTAACACCATCTATACAACTTCATATAAGTGGATGCGGTGGTGGTGGTGGGGAGGTTGGAGCATTCCAAGTAGACTGGCATCTGTTGACTCCAGAAGTGGGGAGGTAGGTCCTCTAGGAGATGGACTTCCCATACAACATCATTTAGGTTGAGGGAAATCCAGAATGTCTCCTTGGCAAAGGACATCCTCTGCACAATGGTTTTATGGGGCTTTTGGAGTTATGCAGCAGGCTACCAGTAGCAGATATAGTACAATCCCTTAATGTACTATTTCATACGGAGCAGAAGTTTCCCTTGGGGGGACCCTTTATTACACACCTCTAGGTACAAAATCCTATCTGATGAATATGTAGATGTTTTCATTCTTTATTGTGACTTGCAGAAAAAGGAAAAAGAAGCGAAAGGTGACAAAGAGAAGCACAAATGAGAGCCAGCATGGTGTGGTTTGGAGAGCTGGGTCTGATTCCCTGCTTGGCCACGGAAACCCACTGGATGACCTTAGGTGCATCATGGACTCTCAGCCCCAGAAAATCCTGTTATAGGTTCATCTTAGGGTTGCCCTAAATTGGAAATGACTTGAAGGCACACAACAACAACGAAGTAGGTAGAACCTGGGGAAATTGGTTGCCAGGGTTTTTGATCTACTCAGGTGTTATTGTGAGGGCACAGACATGAGGGAGTTACTGATCCTCCAGTATCTAAATATTATTTACCAGGCCTACGTGGTGGCTGGATGTATCTCTGTATGGAGCAGGTAAGTGGTTGCAGTATGAGCAGCTTGGTAGGGAACAGGTTAAGCATTTGTGGGATTAAAAGTGGAAGAAGGTATAAACCAGGGTTGAGAGAGAGATAGGGAGAGAGAGAAAGCGAGAACTATCTTACACCTTTCTCAGCCTGTCAGCTTTCCTGGCTTTCCTTTATCTCCCTGCTTCCTCTAAGTCTACCTCTCACATCCTGCAAGACTCACCAGCAGGTTAAGGCTTCCCCAGAGGGTACCTCTTAATTCTAGTCTGTAAGCAAGGACTCAGGCAAATGTTTACATTCCTGAGGAATTCCATTTTCCAATTCCTGAGGAACAGCCCCATGCTCCTGACTTCTCTTCTCCTTGACTGCCATCTAGGAAAACTTCTTCTAGCTCAAAACAAGAGGATAAATCTGCACTATCTGCTTCACTTCTGCTCTCTTGATGCTTCCACACCTTCCCTCACTTTGCTGCTCATAGCCAGTCCTTTATTGGCCTCCTTGCTTCTCCCACCAGCATACCTCCTCTTTGTGGGCCTTATCTGAACCAAACAGCTGGCTCTCAGTGATCAGTGATGGCCATGGAATGAGGAGCAGGTAAGACAATAACTCTGAATTCACAGTTTGTCAGATGGGCTTTTGTGATTCTAGTCACAATTTGTTAATTAAATTGGTACTTTCCCCCCCTTTTTAAATACCAACCATTTTAAAATAGTGTTCTAATTTTGTAGGTTGCGCTGAAATCTTACATTTGATGCTGAAAGTTCAGTACTTTTTCTGGAATGGACCTTTGAATGGGTCTGAACAAAAGGTTTTTTTCATCATTTGGATTTTTCCTTGTTCATAGACCTTGCAGCATTTGTCTCTGCAAGGGGTTAAATTTGGATCCCATTTGTTTTGGTCTAGAGCTGCTTCTATGGCTTTTGCCATGGGCCTGGGTGTAGCAGCAATCCATCATACTGGGCACTAGAGACCTTTGGCACATATGTGCAGCCTCTCAAGTTTTGGATTATATTGTTCAGTTTACTAATATTTACTCATTTACATAGTCTAAATTTTGTCTCAAAAGGCAGTGGGTCCTCATCTGTGGTCACAGTATGGTAAGCAGAGCAGTGTGCTGGGCCCACAAGTGCCATTTTGATGCTCAACAAGCATTGAGTGACCAGGCCTCAGTAGAATGGCTTGGGAAAGGCCTACATTGGCATGATTTTTTGCCCTCTGTTGTTTGGGGAGCACAAGCAATCTGATCCTCATATTTTAGTCATCCACCTGGGAGGGAATTATCTGGGTTTAAGGGCAAAGCCCTTATTCTTCATGCTTTGCATGACTTCTGGGTCACAGAGAACAGATGGACAGGAATAATATTGATGTGGTCAGCCCTTTTCCCTTACCAAGTTTGGTGGGGTGAGGGTGATCCCCAGTGCATTAATACAACCTGTAGAGGGTTACCCTCTTTGCTGTGTATACGACTTACTTTTTTTCCTGAAAAATACTGTTTGAAAATGGGGTGTATCTTATACACCAGTGCATCTTATACACCGGCAAATAGTATTTGCTGGCATATAAATGGGGTGCGTCTTATATGCTGGTGCATTTTATATGCAGGCAAATACGGTAAACAGGGAGATTCAAAATGTCTTGAAGAGGGGATTAGTCACTTTTTTCTATATCCTACTACTTTTTTTTAGCAGCCAGAGCACTATAGACCTGGTGGCATCCATTTATCAGAGAAAGGTTATTTGTTGTTTCTGGAGGATTTGCAATAGGAAGTGCAAATCCTCAGCCTGGTGGGGGAAAGGGACTAAGCAGACACTTGTGCATTGTCCCTGTCAGGTAGTGGGGGGGAGATGAAAGTTACAATGAACACTTTACCAACTTTTAAGTGAAGGGGAGGGCTCTGGAACTGCCTCTTTAGGACCTGGGATGTGGGGGTTGGGGAAGGAGAATACCGTTGGGTTTGGCCGGGGGGCTTTGACCTCACTTAAGTCCTGCAACTTGGGGATGGAGTTCCTGGGGTCTGCCTTCCAGTAGATGGCCAAAATGGGAGCAACCCAGTTTCTGAGTTGCCTTTGGGGCTCGGGTGGTTCACCCAGGGATCATCTCAGCTGGTCCTACACTAGGTTGCTCCCCTCTCTTACTCCTTTTCAGGTTCAATACAGTTTAAATAGGTTCCAGGTTAAATAAAGTGACCCTAATTCAACCCAGTTCTCTGCGTCTGGTCTCATTATTCCATGTATGGTCACAAGGACACAATGGGACTCAAGCCGAAGGTAAGTTCAGATGTTGATGTGTTCAGATGTGAAAGGAGGATTCCACAGAGATCTTGTTAAAAAAATCCACTAACAATTCTTGTCTACAGATCAAGGCTGGTTCAAACACATATTATTTGGTTCCTTAACTGTCAAATATTCTTCTAATGTGTACCTTTTTAATGCAACTGCAAATCAACTAGCAGCAGTGACTCTTAGATCCCCAGAAATATTGGCTGGAAAATATGATCTTATCAGTTTAGAACACAAAGGAAGTATTGCTTAAGGTACTTCAGCCACCATCTACGAATTAATCTGGGATGAATACAAAAGTCCTCCTAATTATGTGAAACCTTACTGAAGTATGGAGGAGGACGCATCGTCATATGGGAGTAATAACTTAGAAACTGTACTGCCACCGAATGATCAGGATAAAACACTGGGGGGTGCTCTTATTTAATGCCAAAACAAGTCTGAAAAAAAATCAACAGTGCACAAGAAGTAACAGAAAGTCTACATACGAATCCAAGAAGCTAAACCACTAAAGATGGACAATTGTGGCTATACACTCAACAATTCTTGAATTTTTTGCAGATCAGTAACCGTACTTGTAGGTTGACTGAAGAATACAGTTCTGTTCTGTAGTCCGTGATGGAAACCACAGTATAAAAAGCACAGTAACGCTTGAGCTGCCTACATAATTATTCAGGAAATGGTCAAGTAGCATTAATCTATATTACACACAAATAATGTACATATAATACAATAACAAAAAGCATACTTTTTTCTAAACTGAAAACAATTGCACTCAGCTTCACAGAAGAGCAATATAAGAAAATTAATAAAAATGAAAATCCTTAGTCTATATCTACATGCTGTTTTCTATGCAAATCAATCATAAGTGAATATTGTGCAGAATAAGTCCATGATTACAACATTTTCTGAGCAGGAACCTTTTTTTTTCTGTGCAGAAAATAACTTTTCTGGAGAAAATATCATTTTATGCACAGAACGACCACAAATTTTGTACAGAATAAGATCTGAACTGTGAAGATTCTCATCAGCCAGGGATTTTTCTTCTTAGGATTTCTCAAAAGTGAAAAAATAAGGTTTTCAACCCCTTTTTAAAAAAATATATTCATCATGTTCCTAATATCAAAGATATTACATACAAAAGTTGTTGACACGGAAATACTCCCAAGAATAACATCAGATCATAATCCAATTCAAACAAAATTATGTATAAGAAAGAAGACTACTTACACAAATTGGCGACTTAATGATTTGATATTACAAAAAGAAGAATATGTGAAAAAAGCAAAAGAAGAGTTAAAGAATTACTTTATAGAAAATATGATTGAGGAAATATCATCGAGAACAATATGGGACGCAGGGAAAGCGGTGATGAGAGGGCTGTTTATCAAATGGAACAGTGAATGGAAGAAACAAAGATGGGAGAAGATGGAAAGTTTAGAGATGGAGATTAAACAAAAAGAAGAAGATTTAAGAAAACATACGGCAAACAATACATTAAGAAAAGAGATCATGAGATTACAAGAATAAATTTGAGCAGAAAGCGCGACTGAAATTGAGAAGAAATTAAAAATAATCAAACAAAGATATTTTGAAAATGCGGATAAACCAGGGAAATGGCTGGCATATAGATTAAGGAAGAAAAAAGAAAGAAATCTGATACTGCAAGTAAAGAAGGGGAACTCAGTATTCACAGATCAAGAGACGATAATGAGTGTCTTTAGGAAATATTATAAAGACCTCTATAACAATAAACTAAACAGAAGCCTAAAGAAGAAAATAGAGGAGTATTTAGATAAACAAAATATTCCTAAATTAACAGAGGAGCAAAAAAAAAAAAAAGTCTCAATGCTACAATATGATAATGGAGATTACCGGCGCGATAAAGAGATTGAAAACAGCAAAATCTCCAGGACCAGACGGGTTCTCAGCACTATATTACAAAGAATGCCAGGAGGAATTAATCTTACCTATGCAAAGAATGTTTAATGAAATTGTTAAAAATGGGAAACCAGATTTGTGGAATGAAGCAAACATAACATTAATCTTAAAAGAAAGAAAAGACCCTCGAGAACCAAATAATTACAGACCAATCTCACTGCTGAACATTGACTATAAGATATTTGCAAGTATAATAGCTGATAGATTGAAGAGAATATTACAAAAAATAATCCATGAAGATCAAAGCGGTTTTCTTCCCAGAAGATATATCAAAGACAATACAAGAACAGTGATAGACATGATAGAGCATTATGAAAAGCATAATGAAAAGAAATTCGCGATGATCTTCGTGGACGCTGAGAAAGCGTTCGACAACTTGCAACATGAATTTATGATGACACTACTGGAAAGAATGAACTGTGGACAAACTTTTACAACATGGATAGGTGAAATATACAAAAATGGTAAAGCTCAAGTGATAATCAATGGGGAGAAGACAACCGCCATAGAGGTGAAAAAGGGTACCCGTCAAGGCTGTCCGCTTTTGCCATTGCTTCTTATAATGACCCTAGAGGTGTTACTAAGAATAATTAGAACAGAAATAGAAATTAAAGGAACCAAGATAAGAGGGAAAGAATATAAACTAAGACCATACGCAGACGACCTGGTAATCTTTTTGGAAGATCCAAAACACAGTGCTGAAAACTTGATGGAGGTCTGCAAAAAATTTGGTGAATTGGCTGGATTTAAAATTAATAAAGAAAAAACTAAGATATTAAGCAAAAATATGAGAAAGGAAGAAATTGAAGAATTGATACTAATGACAGGCTTTAAAATGGAAAAAAAGGTAAAATATCTGGGCATCGTAATCACAAGACAGAATAATGAATTATATGAAAATTATGCAACAATATGGCGAGAGATAAAAAGAGAAATACAGAATTGGATGAAATTGAAACTATCCCTTATGGGAAGAATGTCGGCTGTAAAGATGAACATTTTACCAAGGATAAATTATCTCTTCCAGAACCTTCCTGTAATTATTAATAAAAGATGTTTTCAAGAATGGCAGAAAGATCTACCTCATTACATTTGGGGCGGTAAAAAGCCCAGAATAAAATGGAAGATTTTGACGGACATGAAAGAAAGAGGAGGTTGCGGACTACCAGATTTAAAATTATACTATTATGTGAATGGAATAACATGGATAAAAGACTGGATAACATTAAGAAATGAAAGAATATTGAAATTAGAAGGCCCAGATCTAAGATTCAGATGGCACGGGTACCTATGGTATAACAAAGCAAAGGTAGATAAAGATTTCACAAACCATTACTTGAGACGCCCATTGTTAGAAATATGGAAGACATTTAAAAGGAAGATGTATAATAGAATTCCATTATGGGTTTCATCACATGAGGCACTGTTTGGAAAATGGAAGGACCCTAAAGAAAGATGGCTGAGCTATAAAGACATAATAATTGAAGAGAGGAAAGATGTGTTACCAATAAAAACAAGAGAAGAACTAGAGAAGGAAGGTTGGAAGTGTCAATGGTTCTTATATATGCAGCTGAAAGAAAGATTCAAAATGGATCTAAAACTAGAAACCTTTGAAACAAATAAACAACCAAATGAATTTGAGAAGATAATATTTGAAAAAAAAGAGCATCTAACATCTCTATTGTATAAATTGTTGCTAGATTTTGAACATGAAACAGAAGTGATAAAAGATTCAATGAATACATGGGCCCGTAACGTAGGACAGGAAATCAAGCTAGAATATTGGGAAAAGAGTTGGGTAAACACACAAAAATTTACTCTAGCACAAAACCTGAAGAAGAACCATCTTAAAATGATGTATAGATGGTACATGGATCCGGAAAAGATGAGCAAGATGTACAAGACTTACGAAAAGAAATGCTGGAAATGCAACGAAGAAGATGGCACTTTTTACCATATGTGGTGACTATGTCCAAAAGCGAAAAAATACTGGAAAAATGTTCATAAAAAAATTATGGAAATTCTACAAATAAACATACCATTATCTCCAGAGATTTTTCTACTGAACATGCTACATCAAATAGATAAAGTATATAAGAGACATTGGAAAGCAATAGTGTACATGGTGACAGCGGCAAGAATAATATACGCTAAATATTGGAAAAACAATGCCGTACCAGAAATTAAGGAATGGTTGATTAAATTGTTGGAAAACGTGACATTAGATGACCTAACTCGTGCTATGAAAGGACAGAAGCAAGAAAGAGAAATGGCACTTGTTAAAAATTATATTGAGAATAATTGGACAAGATTATGTTAAGGTAGTTGATAATGAAGGACAGATACAACGAAAATGAACTAAAATCAAGAAGAGACTATAAGCAAAAGCTGACAGTAATCAAGAACATGTCAAAGGAATAAGCAAGTCAACATAGACAAGACAAATATGGAGGTAACTTATAAATGGAATAAGCAAATCATCCAAACAAGAGAAAGAAGGAAGTATAAAGTAATATTGAGAAAGGAAGATAAGGATCAAATAAAGATAACAGTATAAGGTGTTAAAGTAAATGTAAATGTAATGACTTGATATAAGTAAAGGAAAAGAGAACGTAGATCCTTATACAATTATATTGTAAAGAATAACTAAAGAAGGATTGTATTTTATGCAATTCAAAGAAAACAAAGATGACATATTGTTTGAGAGGAGATATATTTGTAAATATTGACTGATTTTAATAAAAATAATAAAATAAAATAAAAAATATATTCATATATTCTTTCCACCCCTACTTCAGAGATGGGGCTACTCTTGAAAATACAGTGGCCATCTTATCAATCTCATATTCCCCTAAAAGGAAATTCCTAACTAGGACACCAAAGATTCCATCATTCAGCCCATCATCTTTATAAGCAATTCTTCATGCGCTCTAATACTTAATATTCTACTCAAGCAGGTAAAATATATCTAGCTATATTATAGGGACATTGATCTGATTTTTGTTTGTAAGCCTGGAGAGCTAGTGATTGTGGTTTTCCTTTAAGTGACCCAACCATCCCAAAAAAATTCCTTTGTAGATAGATAAATATTGGGCTTCCCTGAGCGTAGAAGTAATTTCTCAGGAATTTTTCACCAAAATCATTCTCATTTGCTAAGACTGCATTGGTATTTATCTATCTCTTCTTTTCGTAGGAGTTTAATATTTCAAGGCCTGGTCTTAAGAGAGTGTTCCTTCAGAGTAAGGTGTAGACCTCTCCTCAAATAGCTGGATAGGGTGTTTTGGCTAGGATCAGACTGTGGTAGCAGCCTACTATAATTATTATTATTTTGGGGGGTACATTCTTCTACAAAGGGAGATACAGTAAAAAAAGCCCCTTGACTTGTTAGAATCCCACATCTGGCCTTGAAGAACTTTCCCACAATCCCAAGGATGGAGAGGGATATATGCTGTCACCCGGTGGGAAGGAAATAATGCAGTGTGTACATATATTCAGAGACTGAGCATTTGTAGTGGAATACTTCACAGATTCTAGATATAATTTAATTCAGACAAAATGATGGAATATAGTATACTTGATAGGATGTGTGTGTGTGTTGGGGGGCAGTATCCTTTTGCCTGAATAAAAACCTTACCAATGTATGGATATAGCTGACAAAATATGGATCTGAGTTTTGTCTTAAAGCCTGAAGACAGTAAGAGCCCAAACAGCAAATCATCTCTTAAAAATTGTGGATTTTTCTTTCAAATTTTGGCTATGGTGGAACTCAGTGAACCTCTGTGACATGACTGCAGCCATGTTAGGGGGGCTACAACCACCTCCACAAACAAGTTTGCTTAAGTAAGAGAAACTATCAATACCATGAAAATCATCTGAGTTAGCTCATTGTTTTGATACAGTCTGCTTAGATATTACTTGGAGCAATTATTTATAGACTGCAGGTGAATATGTTGTGAATGTAGAAATTATGTTTATTGCACTGCAAGATCAGTGCATAAAAGAAGCACTGGATGATGACAATGATGATGATGGTGATTTTATATTATGTCTGACCCACCTTTCCCCCTCCATGAACTCCAGGAGGCTGATATCTACGTATTTAGGGAGAAGTATGTGTGTGTGAGGGATATGGAGTAAAAGTCAAGTAGCAGTTATACCATATTTTCTGCACTGTGAATCATCTGGGGTCTTTGTATTGCATGACAAATTTCACTTAAGTACTTTCTTTTCATTATGCAACAGGAGGATTATATATAATATATAGTTGATTATGTCATTGAAAAATTCACTGCAAATATCCTCACTAAAAAGAATGCCAAGCATATAATAACAATTAATATTAATTCTAAAATTCTTATTTTAAAAATCCACCAAACAGAAAGTAGCTGTTTCATCTTTAACGTAAAATTTGAACTGCACAGAGCTTTCCTGCATTACATTTTGAAGAGTAATGTTTTTTGAACTTGCTGAAGTTTACAGCCAAATATTTTCCTGAGACTGAAGGGCAATACAAATACCAGAGCAGTGTTATTAATGAGGAATGGGAAATAGAATACCTTGTGGATAATGTGATTAATTAATAAATTAATATTTAACATTTGTGCAGAGGAGAACATTCCTATAATGTTTCCAAGAAGAATTACATGAGGGAATGGAGGCTGTTTGCTTCTTTAAATCCCATCCATTTAGCCACAGTAGTTCTGAACAAGCAGGGGGAATGGGTCTGGGGCCTATGTTTTCTATATATAAAAACATGATTACATATAATTTATTATATAATTTATTATATTGTTGAAATGTTCATGGAGAGATAGATCTTTTTCTTCCTTGGCTTGGGTATCATGAGCAGCAAAAGAGATCTCTGTGCTGAATGTACAGGAGGCAGACAGAGAGGTCAGAAAAATGACATCCCTTGCTATCAAAGAGGTGAGGGGATTACGGAATTTTCCTTCTAAGCAGCTTTCTTTAGATTTACTGGAAGTCACTGATATCTGCTGTAGGATGGATGGATTCTATGACTGGGTTAGTATTAAAATGATCAGGCTTTGAACATTTTCATAATGTAGGTTTGAAATGCATTATTTTTCTATCCCCCCAACTACGTATCCCAGAATAAATCTCACACTTTAAGATATACCCACCTATTTTTATATCTATAATGTGCATTTTTTTGTTACATTAAAACAATACCTCCAAGCTGAAATAAAACTTTTCTCACTGTTACCAGTTATGCTAAGTATTATTGAAATGCAAGAATTAATGTGGAACCTAACCCTTTTAGAAGCTCCAGCTTGCAGGTTCAGAACGCTAGAAAACAGACAATTTACAGTAGGAAACCTACAGGAAAGGTGCCTCAAGTGTTCCCACGCTCCCTGGAAAATGAGATCAAATTCAGCTCAACTCAGTTAATCAGTCTGGGTATGCAGTGTGCCCACATGTTTAGGAAGTCCCACAGCACAAATAAAGGCAGAGTGCAGGGACAGGTGTATGAGGGAAGCCTAAAAACACAGGAAATCAAAATGAGCACTAGAAAAAAAAAATGCAACAGTTGTAATATAGCAGGGAGATGGAATGGAAATTGGAAAGATTAGCCAGATGAGTACATGAAGAACTAGGGGCTAAGCAGAGAAATCAAGAAAATCTATCTAACATGAAAAAGTAAAATGTATTAAACAATTGTCCTGAACTAGAACTTTGGTTGCAATACAATTTTTCACTCAATACCTTCTTCCTCAATTTCCATACATTGTCACGGACTTACTGCTCTCTTGAGTCCTCCTTGACACATAGCATGCTTTATCTATCCCTCTTCTTGACATCAAATTTTATTATGATGAAATGATATGTTTGGCTAAAGTTAATAGCATTGATTGAATGGACCGCACGGCATAATTTGACTCATCACTAACCAGTTCATAAATTTAGGAAAGGAAGATAATTTATGATTCTGGAATGTACAACCTGTGGTCCATGCCCCTGGTATAAACTATTTCCACTACTCATCTTATGAACTGAGGGGCCAGGAGAAAATGCTGTTCTAAAGGCATAAATCCCAGTCAGGATCACTGAGGAGTAGGGACGGGGAAGGAGAGCTGAACACCATTTTATCTTCCAGCAATACTGCTGCCAAGGTTGCTGTCTCCCTGGTGCTGATGGTGGACATCACCAGGCAAAGATTATAGGCAACAAGAGGTGGAATCTTCCTCTGCTTGTCTTGCAGCAATCTGCACTGAAATTTCTGGGTACTGGTGGAAGTAAGTGTTCTAACCAGCTGCAATGATCCCTCTTCCAAGATTACTGATTTCCTGTCACTATTGGTGATAGGAAAAGAGTCTTTTCAGTTATGGGCAAATTGCTTGGAGAAGAGTGGAGGTGAAAATGTCTCCCAACCTGTGTGACTGCACTTTCAAGTCCCCATTTTTTTCCCATCACTAGTAATAGGTGGAGATTTTGAGGTTTACACACACACACACACACACACACACACACTTATACATACACACACATACACACTTTTAAACTTCAATGGTAAGGAAAGGGCTATTGGAGGTTGAAACTTACCAATCCTTATATGTTACGAAGTATAGGAGCATGTGTGTATGTGTGCATGTGTGTATGTGTAAGGGCACTGGTCTGCACTAAGACTGGTTCCCATCAACATTCAAGCCCTCCAGGCACAAATGCTCATACATCTCTATTTCAATTCATTGGTCTACTGTCAACTACATCTATTTCTCCAAATGTTACTAGTTAACTGGAAAACTAACTAATTTTGTGGAGGTCTCTTTAATTATCTTTCACATTTATGAAATTGTTATTATAATTTACATGAGGAGCATGATTTTACAGATAACAAACAGTCACTAAGGATAAAACTAGACATAGCTACATGGATAACAGAAGCTCAAAAATAAATTGCTTTGACAATGTTAACAATTGTACTTGAAATAATGTACCAAAGGAAGGAAAAACACAGACAATATTAGCTTATATTTAAGCAGGAAGACAAAAAAAGTTGTACTGAATTTTCAAAATGAAGCACCATTTCACAGACATATATACTGTGGGATTCTGAATGCTATTTAGATACACTGAATCTCAGTGCTAGAGAACTCTCAAAGTTCATCTGTATTCTAAAAGCAGCTGACCCACATCATGTAATATGGGTAGTGTGACCACAGACTATATTATAATCATCTTAAATTGAGATACTATTTTTAAAAATTCTACTAGACCTACTGAAGCAAGAATAATCAGAATAAAATCTAAGCAGTCAAATTGTATCTCAAACAATAAAACGACCATTCAATTTACAAGGAAGCTAACACAGAATCCCAATTCATACACAATTACACAAAAGCCTTTGAAGGATTTAAGGGCATAAAACATACAAAAAATAAGTAACCATATGTTTGTGACAAAAAATCAGGAACATCAAGTATACTCAAATCCACAGCTAATTCTCTTGTTATGCTTAATTTCTATGGAGAAAGAGAGAAAAACAACAGATGGCCTTTGCATCAGGAAGTATTTCCTCATAAGCTTTAAAGTCCAGACATTTTCTGTAGTTACTGTGTAATTAGAGAATTAAACTGTTTATCTATATAGGAGCTCCTTCATTTATTCTTACTTAATATGTTTCAGTGTTGATTCCTGGCACTGAAAAGAGGTAATAGAGCTGAGTTCTGCTGAGCAATAGTACAAATCTCGGGAATCAGGTCCATGTGTCTTCTCAAGACAAGGCTCTCCTCAACTTCCCCTGTATTACTTATGAGAAGGACAGTGCATGCTCTGTTAGCATAGATGGAACAGCAGTAGCACATGAAGCATCAAGTAATTGGTTGATGGCATGAGTCTGAATCTTCCTTTTGGCTTGTCACAATCTTAAAGTTACTTAAACACTGAAATCACCATGTGTTAGTTAGGTCAATCAGTAAAAATGCTTTGAATTTATTATGAAGCAAACAAGGCAGTAAATATATTTAAGCTATAGCACATTCACTAGAAAAAAATGGTTTTTCCTTGGTACTTACTGGTGATGTGTGTATTTGGGTTATTCTTAATTGGTTCTCCAAATCTTGTACCTTATTTTTTAGCTCCATATTTTCTGTTTCTAATTCGTTAATCTTAAAAGACAAAAAAAAGTAGTAGTCAACAGAATGGTGAGTAGATATGCAATGGTGTTAGGGGTAAGGGAAATCAATGAACAACCATCTGTACTCTTGAAGAAGCCTAGAAAAACCAATCATTATGAAATGAAAAGTTTACCTTTATTTAGTAAACAGGTCTGTACAGAAGAAATATGCTGAAATATATTCATGAAATATTTCTTCTCAAAGAGGTTATTATCACCATAATTATTATTTATTTTATAAATGTGTACCAATCATACAAAGAAACAAAGAATAATTGGGTCTTTAACAAGGAGAGATCCAAATTCCACTCTACTCTGTGTGCTTAGAACAAAATAGCTTCTGCAATATTGAATTCCCATTTCCTTGTTTATGAAAGTAAAGACAGGTATTTATATTTAATCTTTACTTTGCATATAACTGGACATTTTGGTTATTGATAATCAGATATGGAATAAAAATGGAGGTTGCATACTCCACTTAATAATTCGGTATGGTATAATGAATAGCCTTCTCCATGGACAAGTTTTTCTACTCACAAGTCAGTTCTGTCCAACAAAAGTCCTTTATAATCCTAATTTAAAAATCTAGGTTTTGTCCAATTTTTATGCCTTCATTGATAGAAGACATCACTACTTACACTTTACTGAAGAAGCTCTGCCCCAGTTTTACATAGTATCTTTTTTGGTGTGTGTGTCGGGAGTGGGTAAGATAGAGGAGGCAGGGAAAATGGTTAGAAATCATCTTCCACCCTATTTCAGAGAGACTTCCCTCAGCAATGGAATATAACCCATTCTGTTGCAGGTTCAAATGCAACCCAATTTTGTACTTCTTGATGGATTAATGAAAATCAGTCTTCGATAGCCATCTTGAAATTGCTCTAATTTGCTTCTAATGGAACTACCTAGAAACATGTAGCTTCATGCTGGCCTTCTCATCTTTCTTCCTATTTGGTTGTTGTTCTGTTATTTCCTGACTTGAAAATTTCCCCAAGGTCTGGTTTACGTATACATTCATTAAACTTGCTTCTTACAAAAGTAAACAATAGAATTTTCATCATGCTTATTCTGCTGCATTCCAGCAATATTTTTTTAAAAAATCTAAATGGAGTGTTATTTAAACAGAGAAAGAACAAGTGGCTGTGTAACTTACTCTTTTCTGTAGCCCTGCAATCTGTTTTCTTGTTTCAACATCCTTTCCTCCAGATTCCAGAAATTTCCTATAAGCCAGGTCAAATGCTTGACCAATAGTTAAAGTTATCTCTTCTGCCTTTATATAAAGCAAATATTATCATTAGCATGCAAGACTCTATTTTATATGACAAAGAAAAACCTTAAACGCACATATTGGTTCATTACTATAGCCATTTACGCAAAGGAACTTAACAGAATAGAAAGTCTACAAGGCACTGAATCAACAAAGAATGTACTATCCAAACCGAAATGGAAAGAAGCCTGAATTGTGCAATGTATGACTTATTTTAATAAATGCTTATAATACTGGTGAATTTTATGGTGGCAGTCCTTTATATAATCCACATCCGAACCCTGTTATGACTGAATATTTAAAATGCAAGTGCACAAACCCATTGTTTTTTAGAGAAATTTATTTCTAAATAAAATGTGCCTACAACATAATCGTTATATGACTTGTTCAGAGACAGTCTTATTATAACATTAGGTTATTTTGGAGAGAGTGGTTTACAAATGAAAAACTTAAGTTACACCAATCTGTTTTAAATGGAAGTGCTGGAGATAGAAAAACTAAACTCAGAACATTGCTGGCAAATCATAATGAAAAGAACATGATGTTCAGTATCCTGTTTAAGTGGTGGTAGATAAAGGATGTTGAGATGGGACAAAGACTTGGCACAATGGTGGAACCAGTTTTGAGCCAGGCCCATGAAACGTGTAAGCAATCTGTCTCTGAAAGAACTCCAGTTGGCTAAACCCAGAATGATTCCCAAGGAGGAGTGTCCTGGGACTGGTACGTGACCTGATTTGTATGTACATTTGTATGATGTTTTCTCATGAGGGAGCATAATTCACTCACAGCAGTATACCACTGAATACCAGTGCTCTCTTACAGTAAACAACTGGACTACTAAGAACACTGGATTAATTCTGAACTTAATTGTACATGAGTGACAGGTCAGTATTCTTCATACTGGTGAAATGCATCAGCATTTAGAAGCAGAGGCAGAAATAACTACAGACACAATTTCTAAGAAAATGGAAATATCTAAAATAATCCTTGCCATTCTGGTTGGGGAACTCTGCTAGTGGAAACACAAAAAGAGTAATTTTTCCAAGTTCTGCTACAACAATCAAAGCTCTATATCAAAATAACAGGCAAAATATTTTCCCAGTATAATACAGAGGGACATTTTTCACAGGTTGTTTTGTGCTGTGAAGCCAGTGGGTATAAAACATACATACTGGTTGTCAAAGGCCAGAGCATTTGTTTTATGCATCCCTCTGAAATGTGAGAGCAAGGGCCAGTTTCCTGCTACCTAGAATTCTAAAACAGGATGTAATGGGAAATACAGACATGCAACTTTCATGCTTCATATGCTCTCCTTATACATTTTTCAGTAAAGTTTCCCTGTCTAAGCACTCAGTATCCCTAGATGTGACCCAGGGTTTGGGATGGCAGCTCTAATTTTGCGCTGCATGCATGCTAGCTCCAGCTGGAAACTAGATAGCGCTGGCCAGCTTCTCATTTTAGCAAGAATAGGACAAGGGTTTTGAAAAGGTAATAGAAATCTTACATAGCAGTGTAGGAAAATATATCAGTGATAATTAATGCATCTTATGGCACAATCAATGTTACAAGGCTAATAGCTATGTGAAAAATGTCGCTTCAGAGAGAGGAATTTTGGCATGCTCTCCTCTCTTTCCTGTTTTTAGAGTAATTATAAAAAGGGCAATAATTTTCAGCATAAAAAATCCTAGCCTAAACCAGAGCATATACGGCATACTTACACACTTTTCACTGTCAAAGACATAGCACAAGTGCTTATTTGATTCAGAATCTTTGCATATGAAAGTGAATATCCTTTTGTCAGTTTTGTCATCAGCACAAAATGATATCCTATGGAGCTGGCAGTTGTGCTGGACTTCCTGCAAACAATAATTGTGCAATTACACTCTATGAATTACATCGTGTACATGCGTTGCATCTCAGATCTTGGATATTTTCTAACCCAGTACCCTAGAATGCAGTAGGGTCCTCTCCAGCCAAAAAAGGATAACATTCTATAGAGTAGGTGTATTTTAGAACTGCCACCTACAATGTGGTTTTATAATAGTAAATGGTGATGTTATACATCACTACAGTTGGTTTGTCAGACATGTTTGCAATCTGTATAGGCATCTGGCTTCAATTTTCAGCTACACAAGGCATAGAAGTATAAACACAAGATGTTCCATTACAGATACTGGCTCCATTCACTGACTCTTTTTCTGGATCACATACAAAGTAGTTTCTGCACAAACATCTTACTGCTGTACATAATGTTCTGTCTGTTGACATGTCTGTATATTTACTGTAGTAACTGGAGGATGACAGTATCACATTTTCAGTTAGAAGTAAAGGATTTTGGAATATATACCAGATGAGGATCGTCTTAACATGGATCATCTTAACATCCAGAAAACCTGTTAAACAACTCGTATAGTCAAAACACAAAATCTGACCCCTGAGATCACTTCAACAAATTCTGACTGCCAAACATCATTCAGATAATGGGACAAGAATAAGTCACAAATCAGTTGAGGTAACGTCTTTCCTCATTCTTTCAGACGAGAATGGCAGCAGCATTCCTTACCTGAGTAATTTAACCTATCTCTCATTAATGGTAGTGGCATATGCAATCTGTAGCCTTCATATAGGCACAGACATGATGCTTACCAAAATAAAGCTGATTCTTGTCTAGACCAAATTTCTCTTAGTTGAGGGTTGACACTGGGTGCTTCCTGATGGATGGCTTCTAGCATTATCAATCACTGTGGTTCTTCAGTAAGCTACAAGTATAATTACAACTTTCTATTCACATTTCAATGGTATAGCACTTTTTTGCATGTTGCTATGATGACATGACATAGCCATGTGGAAATTGTTTCCTCCTCTCCTTTTTGCATCAATCTTTGGTTGATACACACACCTTTCTCCCAATGATTTGAAGCATGTGCTTGGCAGTGCGGTTTTAGCACTCTGTGTGTGTGTGTGTGTGTGTGTGTGTGTGTGTGTTTATGTCCCTCAGTTTTTGAAGCAGCCTAATTGCAAACTTCTATATACTTTTAAAGAGAGTTGGTGCAGTACAGTACAGTGTAAGACGAGCCCGCAGCAGCCCTAGTATGACCCTTGGGACATCCAATAACCACCCCAAGCCCCCTGCCCCTGCAAACTTTTTCAGCTCCAACCACCCCCTCTTTTTTTTAATCAAAAATACCTTAAAATACCTTACAAATATCTTATCCTCAAGGCAGAAAATATGAATTTGGGAGGGGGTCACCAACCCTCAAATAGCAAGAAATCTCCAAACAGGTTCTAAAGCGGCCAGGCATAGTATAATATACTTCCAGTCACTAAAATGGCGTCCACAGTGGTACAGCTGCAGCTCTCTAGAAAAACTGAAACTCAAGATGTGTGGCCTGCCTATTCTGGAGTATGCCCAACTCAGTGTAAGAAAATTCCATGTACTAGTCTGAGAAAATGTGGCTACTAATTCTAAGTCCCATCAATTTTATCTGAGAATGTTGAATCTCTAGTAAATTATATGACTCAGTCTAGTCTGATAGTCTGGCTGGAAAAGAAAAAGCATACTGTCTTGATTTTCCTTGTGTCAGTTGTTCTGTTGTAGAATAACACAACTGTAATAATCAGACCTTTGAAAAACAAGAACAAAGCAAACCAAAGCCACTACAAAACTGGTCCTGCAGCACAGGGCTAGAAAACCAGTGACAGACTTAGAGCCAAAAGCTACACTTCTGATTGGAGAAGTAAATTCTGCCATTTTCAGTATTTCTAGAAATTAAGGAGCCAATTGAACTTTTTTCAGTATTTCTAGAAATTAAGGAGCCAGTTGAACTGTGTTAAGGAACCTCATTTCTGAAAGCAAACAGTTAAGGCTGAGTGCCACTAGATCAGGAGAAAGGACCTGCAGTATGGTATATGAAATACTTCTGTGACCATCCTGCAAGTAATAAAAGAAGGTCATCTGCATCATGTCATCCATCTAGGGAGGTACATTTTTATATTCTTCTTCATTGTAGATGACAAATAATTCCTACAGTATTCTCCCTCTTAGATGAGAATATGGTAGCTTCTGCACAGTTCCCAAACAATGTTTGTGCTTCAGAAAGCACTTGTCTGTAGAGAAATACACACTTTTGTTCTACACAGAAACACATTTTCTGTGCAAATATCCACATAGTTCTTCTGTATAGAAAACATGAATTCTGTGCAGAAACGCATGTCTTGCTTATTTTCTTCCTAACGACATTTCCTAAGCTTCAGGAAAAAGCCCTTTCATTCAAGAAATGAATACTGAACAAATATTCTTTTAATCTCTACAGCCAGTTTCCTTAGGTCCCCACTGCATCTGAGTCATACACCGTCCACAAATGCAGAAATAATGCTCCCTCATCAAAGAAATTACAGATGAGGCTGTGGGAAAACAGAAAACTATTGTAATTGAATTATTATTGTCGTCTGGGCCCCCTGTGAGAATTACAGGCAAGAGGCATTAAAATCCTCCTTAGGATGTATCTGCCTTTATCACCCTTGTCATCCTGAAGTCCTCCTGAAAATAGCCTGTGAATTTAAGAGTGGGAAGGAGCTTTAAGGGGACAAGATGTAATTATTATTTAAGTGCAATGTTCACTATATTTAGGAAAGGATTCTGAATGTAAGCTATTTTTGATGGGTATTGATGAGACACTATAATACACAGACGTATGAGCATGATAACAGGATTATAAAAGTCTCTATTGATTATGAGGTAGTAACCGATTTTCCATTAATTTCTTCAGCAGTCCACCTGGAAGGGCTCCCTTCCTGTGAAGAAACCCCTCACTAGCTCCCCCTTCTGGTACAGGCAGCTTGAGCGGTTTAACATTAGGACCAGCTTTGGTTCTAGGGAAAAATAATGGCGCAGCAAGCACAGAAGCAGACGAAAGACCCTCCCTCCATCTCAACTGCCACTCCTGTGACCTCAGAAAGAGAGAGAAGAAAGGCCCGTATTTGCTGGACTTAATCCCCTCTCATACTGCCGCCTCCTTTTCCTTTTGTGTCATGTCTTCATTAGATAGTAAGCCTGAGGGCAGGGGAATGTTTTGTTGTTCTTTTACTGGTAAAGAGCCATGTACAGTGATGGGGCCATATAAACAAATGACAACATTTTACCCTGAAAACTAAGGGGAGTATCCTGTTTCTCCTCATTAGAGGATTCTCCACAACGGCTACCCACCCCTTTGTTTCAGCTCCACCTTGAGTATGAATCGAAATGCATGCAACTATTACCATTCAAAATGGAGTGTCACGGTTGTGCCCTATGGCTTGCTTAATCGCTGCTGTTACATAAATTATCATGGTGCTGGTGATTTCCATTTGGAAAATAAACATTTGCAAATTTATAAAAACAAGAATACTTGAGGATGCTTCTTTTGCTTTTCTATCCAAGTTTCTAAGCAGCTTTTTATTACTTCTGGCCAGAATCATGGGAAAGCAGTTCTGGACATTAAGAAAAATATGTAGCTTGTACGAGAGAGCTATTCTTTGCCCTAAAAAGACGTGACTGTTGTTCTTCATTACTATTAAGGATTTGAGGAAGAACTAGTATTCTTTCTATTTTGGTGGCCTGGCATCGCAAAAAACTTTTCATTTAAAATGCGTTAATGACATGAAGTTTTGCAGTATGCAGCATATGATATTTTGCTCCCTTCTGCCATAGGCCTTTAACACAATCTCATCCTCCCTCAGAATTTTCAATTTCTCTACTACTTTGCCAGCAAATCAGTATTTGTCAGATGAGATCCTCACTCTGCTTTTACTGCTAGGATATTTCTTTGCAAGTACCACCAACTGAGCAGATTGTGAGCTGACCTTCTGTGGTTTCTTAGATGTATAGATAGACATCTGTGTCTTTTTAGACAAATTATGATTTTTCTTTTGTTTTCCCATCATTTTAAAAAAAACAACACTTATTTTATGGCCCTCAGAGGAAAGACAAAAACACACACACACACAAAAAAAAAAAACCCAGGAAGGTAGAGCAGAGACCTGAAGGTATCATTTGTTTCCATTAATCTTGATGATTATTGTACTTGAAGCTGAAACATGCAGAATTCAGTAATTCTCAGCTCAGTAATGCAATGCTATATAGTTATTTTGCATTTGTTTCCTGGAAGACACCACCATGGCAGCTCAGAGTTAGATTCTTTACTGTCTGCTATATGTTTTCTGGACATGGCTAAAAGCCAGTTAACAGCCTCTTAGATACCAACAAGCTGGAGATAGTTAAGTCACCTGTGTAAATGGATTGGAATCACTGGGTCAAAATATGAAGAGAAAAAGAAAAGTAGAATATAAGATACTTACCTTTGTTTTTGGATCTAGAATTTTAACACCATATATTGATATTTGTAACTCAACCTTTGGTGTTTTTTGACCTTCTGATTTCTTGATATGTCTTGCAAACTGGAAAGTAACAACAAATAAACATGTAGAAATATATATAAGACACGGTGATTTGCTCCAAACTACTGTTCTCTGTACATAACTGTATATCTTCCTGTACCTTAAGTCAGACAAACTTTGCTTACAGGGGTTACTTCTGTATTAGATGTAAGTATTTTTCAAAAACCAATTGAGATTTTTTTGGGGTGGTGGTGGTGGTGGTGGAGGAGGAGGTGCTGATATTGTGTTCATGAAATTCTACTGCATCTTATACTCTCCTGATTTGTGAAATAAGTTTATTTAGGCAAGTCCTTAAGACTTTCTTTACTTATGCAAACATTTTATCTTTAAACATGGTTATTGTGTACCAAATTCTTTTAAAAGAATTTAGAATCTGGATTACATACTGCTTTAAGTATTCTTTTAAACTGTATTTATATTTCTCTTTAATGCTCCTTGGCTTGAGAAATTGTAGAAACTGAAAAACTGGCTACACATTCTTAAATAAAATTATAGCTGAATTAATAAACCTGTATGCAACATGACTATAAAACTGCTTTCTTTCTTCTTTTCCTCAGGGCTAAAATAACACATTGTCATTAGCAGCATCAGTAAAATGCACACTGCAGTTTTAGCTAATTTTTTGTATGTTCCAGATTAGGTTCAGTACAAACATATTACTAACAGGTGACTCACACCAGTGCTTCTCAGGCTATCTGATGTGGTAGAGCAGCAATTACTGTTTTCCAATATGCCAGCTACTGGTAGTAATTTTTTGCCCATTAGGTACAACTGTTTCTTCATTTCCTGGGAACTGGATAAGGACCTGCAGCCAATGGCTCAGAGGCCAGCACTGGTCCAGGGACCATCACTTTGAGTAGCACTGGCACAGACCACTCACGTTTAACATAGCCACAGCTTGTCCTTTTATCAGCTTTGTGTGTTTTTGTTAATTACAAGCAATAATGTAAGTTTCATAAAATGGCACTGAAGGCAACAGAATATCCTGAAAATACATAGCATGCAGGTGCACCCGTGTGTACACACAAGCAATTACACACTGCAAATATGATTCAGTGTGGAATTGACAACATATTTTGGCTAATAGGTAAAAAGCAGAGATGGTATAAGTCAAAAGGAGATTCTTCAATTATTTTCCAGTCTAGTACACAGTTTAAGAAAGTGGTTAAAATGAAGCTAAACTAAGATTGCATTTATTTATTTATTTAAATGTATATTCTGTGTTTCTTTCAGTATGGGACCCAAGCAACTACTTGATGGCAACTGGCTGAGATGCTTTATTGCCTATTACTGTGTTGCCAACCTAGCATTTTAGACTATATCCATTCTTTCCCTTCATATTCAGAAATACTCTAGTCATTTTTGGAATTTGTTTGTTGTCTGTCTTCCATGTAATGGCTGCACACAACAACTGAGGAATTGACTACATCATTACAACTGCTGACTTGAGTTGGCTACAATAATACTAAAATGTAATTGGTGTAGATTGCATTTGTGTGATTTAGGGCTTCCATTGTTAGAAATGGTACCTTGCACTTATTGTGACATAAAAATGATCCAACTATTCTTACCACTTCTGATCCATTGGTTCTAGTTACTCTTGTGTAGTGGGCAATTCTCCAAGACATTTATCCCTAACCTTAGAACATAATATACTGTGGATACTGTTACTTTCAACTCTGGAGCAGAAATGGAGAACTCCATCTCTGCTGCAAATGAGGGGAAGGACAATATGCATTTTTAAGCCCTAGAGGAAGAAACAACAACAATGTTTCTATCACAAGATGCTATGAGCAGTAATCTTCCAATTTCCAAATATATTCTTTCCAAGGGCTCCCTCCATTGGGTTTCCCACACAACATGCTCTTCCCTTTTAGAAATAAGAACTTATCACTCCCAGCCAGTTAATCGATATGTGTTCCTGAGTTTGATCTTTCTTGATCAGGCTCAATGTGAAACATTCCCAGAACTTTCTGTTTTAGATATCCTTCTGACTACATTGAAGGGGAAAATATTATATCAGAAAGAACAGTACAGTAAATTAGTTGAAAATTTTGGAAATATGTCAGTGCCCCTCCCCCAAAAAAATCACCAAGCTTCCCTAACATCCACGGTCTCCCTGGTAGTTATGATTAATAGTATTTCCACATAGATGCAAACATACATGGAGCATTCCAAGTAAAATGGAATATACCAGCCAGAGGACACAGCATAAAAAAGTTGCTAATGCAAAAAGAGTTTGTCTTTTCCATAATCTAACCAATGAGTGGTTCTGTATAATGACTTTAGTACTGACTGTAGTGAGATAAAAAAAAATCTGGAAAAGAAGCAGAAAGAATTAAGTTTGCCAATAGCACCTCTTCTGGGTAATGGAACATCAGCACCACCTGCTGGTAAAAATCAAATGATATTGTGCTGTATATTGCAGTTTTATAGATTGATATGTTTGGGGGAAGGGAAGAGGGATAGAAAAACATCAATCATTTGTGATTCCTCAACTGTTGATCACTTGATCCTAGAACCACACCATCAATGAACATTTCACTTGGATTCTGCTCAAATGTGGCTCAAGCAATTAAATTATGATAAGCAGAAGTTACTAAACACTGCCTCTGAAAATACAATACTACACAACCATTTAATAGTGACTGGAAACTGAGAGCAAGTAATACCTCACAGTATGCTCTCAACTCTTCGAAGTATCAGTTGATGAAATGCTACCGTAAGCTTTCATCACAACCTAAAATACAAAAACCTTTTTTAAAAAGCACCGCTGGTGTTAATAAACTCAAGATACTGGCTTTCCTTCACTGTCAGCAGCTTAAACATTTAATATATGTTCCTTCTCTTCTCCAATTAACTCAACTCTTTTTGAAGTTGTGATAATGCTGTGAATTCATGAAACTTTAATTCATACATCTATTTTCCCTAATTAAGAATGAACAGATATGAATGCATTTTTACCATTCAGAGTTTTCATGCAGAGCATGCCTAAGTTAGATTACAGAAATCTTATGATTCATCATGGGAAAGATTTAAAAGGGAGGATGTTTTAATTGAGCAGGAAGTACTGGGGATCTTTTCATTCTCCAATTCAACTCAATAATTCAATATAGAATTTTGAGTCCTCACCCACTGCATAACCTCTGGCCATTGTCATAAATGCTTTTTGTCTTGGAAAACGAATCCATCCTTTTCACCTTTTATGCATGTTTTGCCTGTATAAAATGTTCCAAAGACTTAAAATAAGCATGGGAAGAGAACCATAATGCTCTGGATTCAATAAATCACCTTTCTGTTATTTCCCAAGACGTAACTGAGGCCACCTCCTTAGTGTTTTAATCTGCGTAGTCAAAACTGGACATCCTAAGCAACTTGAACTGTGAAACTACTTTCTACTAGAGACTGGCCAAAACAGAGCCTCAGTATGTTTTTAAAGCATGGCAAGATCTTTTATTACTTAGGCCACTTTCTCTGATACTGGGATGAATTTGCTGGAACAATTAGTGTCAGCACAAATGTTTTATTGGATGAACAATCCTTTCACCTGCTCTTAGTTTTGTCTGGTAACCAGGGGTTGCTGACAAATGCATTTAAAAAAAACAACAAATGATTTGAGGGCAAGACGTAGCTTTTAGTTCCACTCTACGCTCATAAAAAGCACTTTGCTAATAAGATACTGGGGTCACATAGTTTTAAATTGGGTCAGCATTATTTTTAAAAACCCAATAAAATGCAGTTGACTATAACTCTGCTTTAATGTAAAATACAATATTGCACTAAAGATTAATGGTTCTGCTACAATGCTAGAGACTTGGATATCTGAGAATGGGATTTAGTGTCAATTCCTGTGATATCTCATAGACTCATGAAGCTTTGCTCATATGCTTCCCTTTCAATTCACAACTTTAAGGTATGAATTAACACCTTTTCACCACTGTATCAACATGAAGGTGTAAGAGACTTATACAGAGAACCATTTATGAATTTGTCATCAGTTCTGTCCTCAGGTGTATAGACATCTGATAATGGGCCTGATGGTCCAGTTCCTAACTGGCTTCCTTGAAGCCATGTTCCAGGGCTTTGATATACAAAATCATTCTCAAAATTATTCCCACAATGAAGTACTCAGAGCACTAAAATAAAGCTACCATTGGGATTGATCAAAAGCAGAATCTGAGATGAATATTGAGGTTATTCTTCAGGCAAGGCAAGAGAGATTTCAAGTAAGCCAAAAAAATATCTGTCCAACTAATACATATATGAGGAGGGGGAAATCAGGGCTCATTCAATTCATTCCTCCTCCATTTGCTTCCAAATATTCCATCCCTTTCTGCTAAGAGAGGAAGCCCCAAGAACATCTGCAAAGGAGCGGGAACAAAAGGCAAGTGTCATCATTCAGTTGCTGCTGCTTCCTTTGCAAGGTTGTCCTACCTGTTGCTGCACCCATGGGTCTTCTGGTTAGATCTATCGCCCCACTGACTCAGGCCCCCAGAGCTCACTCAGCAAATTCTGACAGCAAGTTACACTCACCCCAGCTGCTTGAAATAAGGAGGAGGGGGGCTCTATTTTGCTAATTTGTACTGCAGAGTTGCAGCATCTATCATCTTTAAGTTTATAGCCAGTCTACAGCAGGAAGGATGTGCTTTGAAAAGAGGAGAGAAGATGCTGGATCTTGGGGGAAGCCACTACAGTTGTACTGGGTGGAGGGACATACAGAAAAAGGAGACAATTATACTTTAAGAAGAGAAGAGATAGGAATAGTGTGCTGTCCTCCAACTCAAACAACCTGGATATCCTTGGCAGTAACCTCCACTGGTTAAATGCTTCTTGTGTATGACAGGTCAGTGAATGATTGCTCAAGAACCTTCTCTTAAAAAGTGAAACCAAACTACTCATTACCACAGGTAGTGGTAATGAAACAAGTAAGATTGCAACTAGAATGACATTGGCAGAAAACTCAGAGCAACTGAACACAGACTAGAACTTACTTAAGGGTCTACTCTGGGACAATACAAGAAGCAAAGACAAATTTATTCTCTGACTCCATGGAGTCTGTAAACAGCCCACCAACAGAACTACTTCAAGTAGAGAGGTTTCTTTTACATGTAGGTCTAGAGGAGGAAAATCCAGAGCACATGACAGCCTGCTCTGAGTAACTCTTCTGGTATTTTGCATTGTTCAGATCTCCTATAATTCATACATATCTAGTTGTAGTAACCTTGGTCCCTACTTGTACAGTGATAATGGATATTATCACAACATGTGTGTTAGATCCTTGCCCTTCCCAGCTCATTAGAAAAGCTACAGGGCAACTGTTTGAGTGATGAGACATATTGGTCAATAGCTTGCTAAAACAAGGCAGACTGTCAACACATCTGAAGGCTGCAGTTATGAAATCGCTTAAAAAGCCCTCTCTGGATACCTCTGCATTGGAAAACTACCAGCCAGTCTCCATTCCATTTTTGGACAAAGTACTGGAGTGGCCCCTCAGCTCAGGGTTTCTGGATGAGATGGATTCTCTAGATCCATTTCAATTTTGTTTCAGGACTGACTATGGGACAGGAACAGCTTTGGTCACCTTGGTGGATGACCTATACCACAAACTGGGCAGGGGAACTGGGTCCCTGTTGGTTCTGCTGGACCTCTCAGTGGCTTTTGATATCATCAACCATGGTATCCTTCTGGGCCACCTTGCTGGGATGGAACTTTCAGGCAATGTTTATGGTGGCTTCATCCCTTCCTGGAAGGGCAAATGCAGAAGGTAGGGCTTGTGGATTCCTGTCTAATCCCTTGGTCACTGGCCTGTTGT
Source organism: Cyclura pinguis (assembly GCA_030412105.1). Classification (NCBI taxonomy): domain Eukaryota; kingdom Metazoa; phylum Chordata; class Lepidosauria; order Squamata; family Iguanidae; genus Cyclura; species Cyclura pinguis. The sequence goes on from CM059599.1 coordinate 211,465,763, forward strand.
GCTCTGCACCACTCTCACAGATACAACTGGTAAGTACATGGGAGAAGGTCTTCTCTGTGGCTTCTCCACGGCTCTGGAACTCTGTTCCCAGAGAGGTTAGACTGGCAAACTTCTTACTATCTTTCTGCAGGCATGTGAAGACATTTTCGTTCTAGTAGGTCTTTGAGATTTAACTTTTTTAGGAGAAACAGTCCTTGTATAATGTGCTGCATCTTTATTTCTTGTTTTTAATGACTTCGTTTTAACTGATTTTAATTTTAATACTTTTTGATAATTTAATTACTTTTTAATTTCTTTGTGCTGTGAATATTAGCTATGTTTGTTTTAATTGTTATAAACCATCTTGAATCCGACATTGGGGAAAAGGCTGTAAGAAATAATAACAATAACAATAACAATAATAATAATAATAATAATAATAATAATAATAATAATAAGCTTAAAAGGTAAGAGAAATATTGAGGGACTTCAGCATTCAAAGGGATGAATGTGGAAATGAATGCTGTGTAGAGATCCCCGTGTCTTGCCTATTCCCATCTTCAACACTGTGTGAAGATGGAGAGACCTTGCTTTTCAGCTCAAATGATTATTCTGATCACAATCTGTTCCACCCTTTGTCAAGGTAAGGCTTTTTTTCTGGTTTTCTCTGGAGTTGGGTATTGCAAGGATGAAGCAATTAAAAATAAGGTTGGACCTTTTCAAAGCAAGACAGCTTTCATTTTGAACTCTGCCAGCATGACTAATGCAAAATTTCTTCAGAGTCAGTTAAGAGTGAAGACCAAACTAAATGCCATCGCGACACCAGAAATTATGTAGATGACTTTACAAATAAATAAAATTGTAGGCACACAGGGCAACTAATGTGAATTGGATCCCAGCTGTAAGTGACATGGAGATTATTTTCTTGTCCCCACTATAGTCCTAGTCTGAACTGAGGCTACACTGGAGGATACTCAGATTCCTTCCAGTTTTTCCCATTGAACTTGACTAATTGGTCTAATTTCTAGTGCAGATTCTGACCTTGACAGAATTGGATTAAGAAGCACAATACTGACATCTTGCAAATGTACACAAAGTCCTTCAGTTATAAACATATGTTTAGAACAGACTTAGCATTGTTTCCAAGAATATATATTGCATTTTAAAAAAGACTTCCCTACCTTAAGCTTTCTAACAGCATCTCTCACAACTTCTGTGCCTTTGGGCTGCTCCACTTCAGTACTGCCAAGAAACTAAAAATATTGTAATTTGTGAGAAAAAAAAAAGAAAAGAAAGCTAAATGTGCCTTTGATATCAGTAATCAACGTTTTGTCTGGCAACAATTCATCTCTGGATAATTTTAAATTGTAAAAATACATAAAAGCCATCTTTCTGCTACTATATTATCATTCTGGTGAAACTAACACATTTTACTTTACTTAATTGAAAGACTTTCTTTCTTTCTTTCTTTTGTTTAACATGACAAATATCTACCGAACATTTTTTAACCATCATAATTAATATGAAATACTACTCTCTTTTTGAAATTCTAACCATCTTAGAGATACAATGAGTAGGTATATGAAGGTCTAAAGGAGAAAGAAGGAAATATATCCAGAGAAAAAAATCCTGTGGTAGTATGGTAATAAAAAATTGGGGTTATGAAATATTTATTTTAGAAAAATGGGTATAATATTTAGGACAGTGTGTTCACGCACTGCTACATGGTGCTTATTCTCTTAAAATAATTTCAAAGCATACTTAGAAATAGTTGTAAATAGAACACCTTCAGGTATCTGGAGCAAAAAAGGAAACCTTGCCTTTAGCAAACACATCCCTCTTGTCACATGGTGGTAAGGCCTCAATTTGAGTATACTCATACCAAAAAGAAAAAGAAAAATGAAAAAAAAACCCCTCATATCTGACAGGAAGACAATGTGTCAAAAACAGGATAATTTTATGAGCAAACTAAATTGAATACAATCAGTTTATGCTGCTGATATAACAAAGTGCTACACATCTACTTTTAAAAAGAGACACCAAACAAACCCACAAACAAAACAAAACACAACTCTTTTCACAGCTTCCAAAATTCAGAAAACTCTGTATCTCCAACCATCACTTTTAGCAATGAAAGCTGCAATGAAAACAATGTCATGATACTTCACAAAAACATTTCAGATTGTCTCTGAGATCTGGTCTCTTTCCAACACTGTCAACTTTTAGAGAACCACAAAATAAATGGGCAAACATTAAAACTGTTTGTGCCAACATGACGCTTAGTGCCAGTACGCATCTTGAATCATGGTGTTATGCCATGACTTCTAACACTTATATTTAAGATCAAGGTGAACGCTGAAGAAATTTCATGGCAAGAATAGCTTATAGTACTAGTGACTTCAGTAGAAATTATAGCTTTACAGTCAGCAGTTAGCGTTTATAGCAGAGGAGTGAAAGAGGGGCAGATAGTCACAATTTCATACTCATATATCATGTGTGGCCATCCTGTAGCATTGCTACACAGCAGGACAGTTTGGGTGACGTGTTACAACATAAGCTAAAGTCTACTTGCTTCTTCTACTTTGCGCTGTTGCTCTACCTCAGCTCTATTATAGACAAAGCCATTCCCTGAGTAAGTGGGCTATATAATGGACTATAGTGGAAAAAGAGTGGCATTTGACTTGCTATAAATACTGGCTACTGCAGCTCTTAGAAGAGCAGAGGTTCAGGAAGAAAGAGCAGGGATACTTGGATTGTGCTATAATCCTGTGTATTCTACATCTGGTATATGAAGTGAATCTATAAGTACATGAAAACACCTCTGTTTTTAGATCATAGGTCAATGACCTGGGGCCCACGAGATGTCAATCCGATCATTCATCATCATTGGCTATGCTAGACTGGATGGATATGGGTTGCAGCAAACAACATCTGAAAGGCCACAAATTGCTCATCCCTGTTTTACATGGACAGACCCTGCGAACGGGGCCAACATCCACTTGATGCAGTGAATTTTACTACTCAGCAACCACTTTCTGCAGGCACAGGAAAAAGAATGTGCTTGCAGGAATCTGGTTCTACAGATGAGGTAATTGCAAATGATATAATTATTAGTCTCCACATCAAAGGGCCAGTGAACAACACTGAACACACAATAAGTCTATGGTTTAATCTCCCACTTGGCTACAACTGAATTAGATGAATAAATGAGGAAATGGACTGTGACAGCTGATCTGTGATAGCTTCATATATGAACAATAAAGGAATAGCCCCAGAAAACATGAACACTGTAACATCAAAACCTCCTTTGGAGAAAAAGGACCAAATGCATGTAATTTTTCTAAACAGCATTAGGATATGTTTTCAGAAATATTTAACTCAATGCCTACATACTGTAGAGATGTAAAGAATTTTTGTAAATATTCTAACTGTTGATCACAAAAGCATCTCAACACCTGTTGGAAAAAACTGTCAACAGCACACAATTTTTTTGTTCCTCACGCAGAGGTAAAAAAGACCAACATTTGTAGGCAAAAAGAAGGAGACGCAATTCATACCTTAGAGGTATGAGACCACATTTTTATTGCTTACAGTATTTTCAGATCCAAGAACTGGATATCCACCTATCATCTGACATCAATATGTGGGGCAATGGAGGAGTAGACAGCTGCAGCATCCATACGGGTACATGGGTACATACGTGGTTTTCATAACACCAGGGAGTGGATTAGATAATTCAGTCTCCAATGTTAGGCCTGCCTCCTGGTTGCCTGCACACTCAAGATCCCTCAGCAGGGAATGAAGGGCTCACAGGCCTTGTTTGCCCCGCAGAACTGGGCATTGCCCCTTGCCACACTACCCAAGTTGTGACAATATAAAACATAAACAGTCAATTGTATTAACATACAATGCAGAACTTTAGGGCAGATGAATGAGAAGCTGTTAAGCCTGAATGCCAGGTGAGTTCCAGTGGGAGCACATTTATCATCTATGGGTGAACTGGAGTGAAGACTGCTGCCTCAGTATCTGTCTCCAACGAAGGTCCTGTCAGTGCAGGAACCTGTGAAAACAGTGCAGGTTCCTGCAAAGAATAATAATACGCTGTGGGATGAAATGGGAACCCTCTCTTGTTGCCATAGCCTACAAACGGGTTTTGCAAGGGGAATGCGGCTAACTCCCTTTCAGTTATCAGCAGGAACAGAGAAAAAGTATTTTTCACAAAAACATCACACTTTGTGCAAAAATGGTTGTATTTATATTTTGTGCAAAAAATCTTAATTTTTTTTCCAACCCCCCCAAGACATATATATGTGTGTGTGTGTGTGTGTGTGCGTGTGTGTGTGTGTGTATGGATGTATGTAGGTATGTAAAGGTCCAACAACATGACATTGACTAGCTTGGAGAAAACTTCAGAAATTTTTCATTGTCATGCGGAAGAAGGAAGTAGGGAGAAGGGTTTTTGCATTGGCGGCTTATTTTAAACAGGCTGTCACCTCTTTTTCATAAATCTGGTGTCTACAGAGGAGTCTTCAAAACTTTTTATCTAAAGCATGAGTCATGTTTTACACTGAAGAGGCATCTAAGGAGTTTAGATTTGAAAACCAGCAGTCCATTAGTAAAGGTATATTCAACTTGGATACTAACTTAAGAGTTTCAGGTATTTCTTCAAGCACTACAAAATGACTGAACTTTTCATATTTACTTTTATTAATACAGTACTTTTCCCCTCAGATCTGGATAAAATAATTGCCTTTAAAAACCTGTAAAAATCACAACAAATTAGGCTACCTGTATGTTCTAATGGAGTATAGTTAGAGAGGTGGCGGATATTTATTCTAATAATGCAGAAGCAGTGGGTCACAATGGGTTACTGCTATACAATAAATTAAATAACTGCAGTTCTTCTATTCATCTGTAATATTGGTTTGCACATGGAACATCACAGTTGTGGATTTCATCAAGCCCAGAAATTTTAATGTAGAATCACAGCTGAAAGAGAATATTTAGTTAATAAAACAAAAGAAATGTTGTATATAACATAATAAACCTAACTATTATTTTTTTGGTAACTTGGTCTATTAGCTATTTTCCTGATACCATGCTGTTTGTTGGAATTGGTTGCAAAGGTTCAAAGTCAATGTTATTCAGTCTTATCCTAACTATGATAATGTTTAATATCTCTATGATTACTTCTTGTACAGTAGAAGACATCAGTTATATGTGTTACATCACCAGGCTTACTTAGAGAAAGTGAAAATCCAAACAAACAAAGAAACAAAAAAACAACTCTACAGACAAGATTTACTTTTTACATTTTGTTTTTGGACAAAGTCAAATTTAGAATTACTTCCATTCACCACCTGTGCCAACCAGACAGATTTAGCCAGTCTCTATTTGTTTTCTCTTATATGTATCTGTTTATGTATTTTCTATTTTTCCCAAACATAGCAATATGGGTTGTTGCCATTCTGCTTACGATCAACTATCATAGATGAGTGACAATCTGGGACTGCTCTGTACTCTTAACAGGAATAGTGGGTTTTCTGCAGCAATACATTTTTAGAACTGGCATGACTTGAGTTCCTGTTAGTCTTGAGTTCTACCACTCAGAAATTTAGACCTCTGCAGAGGCATCTTGATGTACCAGGCTATGCATTACTTTTACCATTACAATAAATTACAGAATCAAATCATGAGTGGCAAACTGCTCATCTTGACTATTTTTCTTTCATTCTGAACCCCAATGTACTGAATCAACATTTTGTATTATTTCACTGCCTTTTCTTTAAAAAAAAAAAGGATTTGAAACCTTTGTTAGTCCAAACTACTATAAAATTGAATCAGTGGAATTTATATATTCCCTTTAGTTTATCATGCAGTGAGAGGATCCTCTGCTTACGACTATCAAATGGATTCAGATCTAGATCTTTTTCTTAAATTCCAATTCATACAACTTTAAAAGCCTTCGCTCCGTAAAGATGAATCATTTAGATAAGCATTTGGATTCATATATACTAATAGCAACTTCACTGATGTTAGAACACAGAACATGAGACATAGCAATTGATAAATAAATATATTTGTACACTACTGCATCTCCATTGCATATTTTTTCTGCATTTCAGAATATAACTTTTAGAAAAAACAGTGGTAGTAAGAGCCCACAATACATGAATATGCAAAAGGCTGTTGTATTTTTACTCTGTTCATGGTCATAAATGAAAAATTCTTTGAAGTCAGTTTGTTTACCTTTTTCCTCTACCACAAAAGTTGGAAATCATGTTTAGGCAATTCGATTAGAGTTTTAAGACATATAAGAACTTTATACAAATCCTCCTTTTCCAGTAGAGAGCAGTGCAGGATTTGCAGCTACAATGATAGCAACTGTTTCCTTATCCCTGAATTAGAAAATTATTCTTCAGATTTCACATTGACTTCTAATGCCTTTAATCACTGAATACTAAGAAGTTTTGTTCAATCCACAAAGTAGGAACGGGAAATCCCTCTTCACCCCACAAAACATATTAAAAGAGCAGTCTGGATACTAACACAGAAAACCTGCTGTTACACATGAAATCTCATCATACAGGTTAATTTATTAATTAATACCCCATTTTTCTCCCCATGGGACTCAAAGCAGCTTATATTATGCATTAAAACAATATAGCTGAAACAGTTTGAAATACAAAATGTTTTAAAAAGCATTGAATATATTCCACTTAAAAACACTAATTTTAAATAGTTAAAAGTACATTTAAGCTTCTTACATACTAAAAACTGGCACAACCATTGCACTACTCCAATCAATCAAAAACTAAAGGCCTGATTAAATACAAAGGTCTTTGCTTGCGGGTGAAAAGAGAGCAGGGAGGGGGGCAACAGTGTTTTGAACCTTCTGAACAGTTTACAAAGATATTCCCACGTAGGGTACATTACACTAACCCAAAAAGGATGTAATCGAGGTATGTGCCATCATCGCTAAATCCAACATCTCAAGGAATGAGAATAGCTGGCACAATCATTCTAATAGTGCAAACAGACTCCTTGCCACCCCTGAAATTTGGGCATCCAGGTTTAGGGTTGAGACCAAAGATATGACCAAGCTATGAACCTGAGATTTCAGAAGGAGTATTGCCCTGTCCAGCATAGGCTGAATCCCTATTCCCTGATCTTCCTTCTGACTGATAAAGAGCACCTATCTTGTCTGAATTAAACTTCAATTTGCTGCCCTTATCCAATCCATTACTGACAACAGACATTGGTTCAGTACTGAAACAGCTTCCCTGGAATGAGATGGAAAGGAGAGGTAGAGCTATGTGATATTGAACTCCAACTCTCTGGACAACCTCCTCCAACAGTTTCATATAAATGTTAAACAGCATGAGGGGCAGAATTAAACCCTATGTGGCATCAAAGAGCTAGGTACCCCCCAACATTAGCTTCAGAGTGTACCCCTCTAAGAAAGACTGGAGCCACTGTAAAACAGTGCCTCCAATTCCCATCCTCGAAAGGCAGCCCAGAAGGATACCATGGTTGATGGTACTGAAAGCCACTCAGATGTCCAGTACATGTCAGGGATTCCAGGCAGGGAACCCTGGGAAAATGATCAGTCCACTGCAAAGATGTTGCATCACGCCCCAGCTGTGGGTAATTGCAAGGCTGCATAAGAAACTGGGGTTGTGTGCAGATGGTAGAGGGAGGTGTGCAAACCTCTACCTGATTGGTTGTAGGTATGTATATAACAAAGCAATCCCGAGTATATTTTTGTCTGTTGACCAAACCGGTGTCTGGTGCAAGCTTTTGTCCGTCCGTTCCATGTTTTGTATATAACGGAACTTTGCTGCAAGATAAAGTGCCTCCTGTTCAGGAAGAAACTCCTCTGTGTGTGAGTATCCTTACTGGGGAACAAGGCTGCTGCTGTTGGCTCGCTGAACTCTGGTTTTTCCGCTGTGTTTCTGTGGGGCTGAAACTCCCATCATCCCCAACAGTACAATCAATAAGGACACACTGTCCCTGTTCGGTTGATCATCAGCCAAGGTGACCATAGCTGCCTCTGTCCTGTGTCAACTACAGAACCCGAGTTAGAGCAATCTGAGTGACTTTATCTGCAAAGTATGTTGCAAATTCCTTGTAATGGATTGTCAAGTAGTCTGAATTTTGTTCTTGTGGGGCAGAGTGAGAAGGCCCCTAACCACTCAAGACAATTTTGTTGGTCAACTCTATGCAGATGCATTGGTGGCAGAGAAATATAATTTCTTCACTGCCACCATTTTGCTAGAGTAACCTTGTCAATGGGGTCTAGTCTTCAGTCAGGCCTGCTGCAAGTGTTCTATTGGTACTCTAGTCTCTATCCCATTCATTTCATCACTGCCAGCTCCCTAGTAAACTAAGGAGCTTGCCTAGTTCCTCTCTGTGGGAGGGGACGCTCAGGGACAATCATGTCTACCACTCCACTCATTTCCTCATTCCAGAGATTAATGAGTGCTTAGATGGGATCACCTGTCATAGCAACAGGAAACCTTCCCAAAGCCATCAGGAGTCCATCCTGATCTATAAGCCCCTTGGAGCAGATTCCCCAACCCTGCAGAGGCTCTGAGTTCTAGTGAATCTAAACACCACAAAATTAATGATCTGTCCATGACAATGGAACTACAGGAAGTTCCTCCATAATCAGATGACCATCATTCTACCCAGCATAGAAAACTAAGTCCAGATTGTGCCCTGTAGTGTTGGTGGCACCAGATACTACTTGGGATAGACTCATGGTCATCATGAGGACATGAGGGCCTGAGCTGGTAGTGTTAGACTGGTCTCAGCATGGATACTCAAGTGGCCCAGTATAACAAGCTGGGAAGACTCCAACATCACCAAGGAGTCAAAATCTGTCAGCTCAGGAAAGGTAACTGTCCTGGCCACACACCTTCAAATACACACACTCCAATTCAGTAAACTGTAGGACAGAGCACATGGTGAGGGAGACTGAATCCCGACAGACCAATGTATCTCCACTTCCCCACCCTCAGGCCTCACCTGCAGCTGTACAGAGAACCCAGGTGGAGAACACTGAGAGAGAATACCCCCAAACCAGCTTCAGCTAGCCAGGTCTCTGCAATGCAGGCCAGGTCAGCATGTTCATCCAGGATTAGGTCCTGGATCAAAAATCTTTTCCCATTAACTGACCTGGCATCAAGCAGCAGCATTTTCTAGACAGGGGGTCTGTTGCCAAGGTTACCTAGGCTATCTGAAGTGAGAGACAGTATGGAAGAAACTAGCACCCTGTGGCTTTCCGCTCTCTTGGATCACTTAGATCTACTCTGATTTAGATCCTGTAATTAGAAAAGATGTTGATTTATTGCTGAAAGGACATGAAACATTCCCACTTGTGCCATGCTAAAATAACATAGAATGACATTGAGTAACACAGATGACATTAAAAACAAACACCTGAGTGCTTTTTGAAACCAAAATACCAAATTGGAACAAAAAAAAAATTTTTTAGGATGCGTTGCAAATATGGATTTTTACTAAGAGGCAGTTATATTCTAAGATTGATTATAAAAACCTTCTCAGATATTTTTAATAAGATGTAATATACACACAATATATATACATACAATATATATATACAATATATAATTGATTGATTCACTCATTCATTCATATAGTATAATTTCTCACATGAAGATGAAAATACCAAGTAGCTTTCCTGGATGAGACTAGAGGTTTAACTAATTCAGTACCCCATCATGTGACAACATGAAAATGAGGTTTCTGACCACAGCTTTATTATGAAAATGGCTTGGATCTAGGTTGAAAACAATGCTGATTATCTGAAGTGTTTAGCACCCTCAGAATCAGTAATATGGACGTCTCTATTAGGGACAAGATGAGATTTGGGAACACCTGCATTAATTACTACATGTTAAATGTAAGGAGACAAATTTAAGATGAGGAACAACAATATAGTATAGCCTGTAAGGAGAAGAGCAGCAGGTCTTCAGAAACAGGTTATCTGTGCCCAGGAAGACTCCTGGAAACTGAAACATATCTGTAATAAATGAGAGTTGGGATGAAACTACGCAATGAAGAAATGCTGCCGCATCAGAGCTCTTTGCGAAGCATAGACCGTAGTTAAGATGGGTAGAATGGAAGCCAATGACATGTGTCAAGAATCAAAGCCTCAAATGCCAGTCCTGATATTCTTGAGATATACTTCTGATATTCCTGTCCAATATTTCTTCATTGTGACTAGTAGTCTGTGGTAACCCTTATCTCCATGAAATCCTGCAATATAGTACTATACGCGAATGGTCACAAGAAGTTTGAAGCAATTTTTACCTACTGGATATACTGGTTAATTACTATTATTTATTAGTTTCATGATCATGTACTGAACTATGGGGGGAATCTTAACATGTTTCTCTTCATGTTACAATATATACACTTTCCTCTATGCATAGGAGAAACTTTAATGTCACATTTATGTTCTTCCGGAAAATAAGAACAAAACTCCTAATAAAGGAAGCAGCTCTCTGAACTGGCAGACATTATATTTTAGTTCAGTCCTATGATACTCTTTTGGACAGCTGCAAGGTAAACAATCTAGAAGTTCTATCAAAAAGCATTTCAAATCCCATAATTTAGCAATCTCTCCTCAATACCATGTTTACTCCGTGTCATTTAAAATGACAACCACAGAACTTTTCAGGATCCTGACAGTCAGGGGGTAAATCTATGATACCGATACTTACTGCATGAAGGAAAATAATCCCAAAACTTGGGCAACTTGCTTTCAGACAATCTCAAAGAGTGTAAAGAAATATCTTTTTTCCTTTTTTTTTTTCTTTAAAGAGGAAACTCATTACAATCGTCTCTCCTGCAGTAAATCTTGGCTTCCTCAATGTCTACACTCCTTTTGACAGATGGACTTATCAGCTAAATGAATGCTGACTGAGTTATCAATCTTCCTCCTCCTTCCATTCTCCAGGCTGATTGTCCACAGTTTTTTGAGGTGTCACTTTCAACTTACTCTAACTTTACGCTTTTTTTTTTTTTTGGTGTTCCTATTTTAAAACACATTCAGTTTCTAAAGTGTTGGGAGTTTCAATGACAGCATCCCCAATAAGTTAATGCAATGCCAAGCCAGCATCTGCAACAAACATACACACCCCACCCCACAATATTTTATGTGTGGACAGACTATAACAACTGTGCTTCTACTGTAACTCAAAGCTTCTGCAGCCATGTGCTAAGGAGTCATGCATATGTTATATGCATATAACATATAACCACAAGACAGCCAGTGTGGTGTAGCGGTTTTAGAGTTGGATACAACTTTGGAGAACGGGGTTCAAATCCCCGCTCAACCATGGAAATCCACTGGGTGACCTTGAGCAAGTTGCACTCTCTCAGTCTCACAGGGAGGCAAATAGAGACACCCTCTGAACAAATCTGTGGAAATTACCCACATATTGCTATTGCTTTTGGAAACATTTATTGGCATTGTTTCATTAGGGATAAGTATGAGGTTTGTTTCATTTTTAACTAGAGCCAATAAAGACACATGAGAGCTGGTGTGGTACAGTGGTTTGAACACTGGACTGTGAATCTGGAGATCAGGGTTCAATTCCCATCTTGACCATGGAAACCCACTAGGTGATCTTGGGCGTGTCACAGTGTTCGAAAAGATGATAGGAATCATCTGGAAGAGATACATTAACTTGAGTATAGGATGTTGAAATAGGATAGGATGTTGAAAGTGGAATAATAGCACCATAACAGTCTAGTGCGGAAATGGCCTAAGTCACAGTGTGCTTAAGGCATAAGGGGCAATTTTTTTTTTAATCTACTCTGCCCATTTTGCCATGCAAAGCAACCAGAAACACTGTCTATATACTGTGGTATATTTTACTAGTGGAGGTAAGAACTATTTTTTGGACTACAGTTTCCAGAATGCTCTAGCCAGCACGGTCAGTGTCCATGCTAGCTTGAGGACTGTGGAAGCTGAAGCTCTAAAAGTTACTTTTACCACCTCTGCATTTTATAGATGGCACTATTAAGTAGCACTATATTTTAATATTTGGTTGAATAATATCTTTTCCCGACCTTTTACAAACAACCTGTAAAGAAAATGAAAAAAAAAAAAAAAGAAAGAAGAAGTGCTGCTGTTCAGGAAGATCAACATCAAAAGATGCAGGGAAGAACAGGGCCTAAGCCGAATTTCCTTACTGAACGTTTTCAGTGTGAACAAATGAGTTTAAACTAAATATTCTCCTGATGCCTCTTCAAACACTGATTTTTCACACTCTTCTGCTCTTTTGATTCTGTTCACTGGCAGCTTCTGGCAACTATCATGGCACATTTTTTTAAAAAACTATGTGATCCAGCTACTCAGATTGCATCATCAGTATGATGTTGTTGTGGCACTGTACAACAAATCAGATACAGGTACATAGCATTATAAAGTCAGATGAGAATTAATGCAATACATGTTGTCCTTATTCTGAAAGGAGGAACATATAGATAGTACAGAAACAGGCTTGATACATCATAAACTAACCCTAAAATTCTGATGACCAAATAAGAGTCTTGTCAACTCACTACAGCCATGGTCCCTGCAAGGAGTCTTTTGTGGAGCAAAGCACAAATCCAGTCAGAACAACTCCTATCCAGGTAGTGACTATGCACAACGTTTGAGGAAAAATAAAGGGTCAAGTGTGACAAGATGAGTAGGGCTGTATGATTCCGCTAGTACTGCTTTCTCCCACTTTTTTTAAAATCTTAAATTAATTTCATCAAATTTATGAGGAAATGTGAACGTGTTGGAAAGTTCTAAAAATGAGAGATGTCTTTATTCACTAATTTTCTTCTCAAAAGAAGCTAGAACTAATTTTTCCAATTTTCTTCCTGCTGTAAGGAAGTTTTTGCAAAGCAGACAGTTTTTGAAGCCTATTTTGGGACTCATTCTGCACAAAATTTCCACATTGCTGCTTTGCATAGTAAATAGAAATTTCTATGTGAGAAACAGAATCTTATGCACAGAAGTAAGATTTTTCCATAGAAATGCTATTTGCTACATGGAAAATAATGTTCACTGTACACAAAATGCTGCAACGAAGACTTGGTCTGCACAATATTTGCATATAGTTTGCATATATAATTATGATAATGATACTACTAATAATAATTTCTTAGCTGCCTCTCCTTATGGAGAGAGGATTGGGAAAACAACAAATTAAACAGTTAAAAGAGTACATGAAACCACTGAAACCCATACAAAACCACTGAAAGAACATATAAATGATACATACTAAAACTACTAAACACAAACTTTAAAATTCATAATTTAAAAATCATCTGGACAAACCTGCTGGAAGAGATTAGTTTTAAGTGTTGGTTTGAACTTGGACAACATATTCAACTGCTGAATCTCAATTAGAAGGTTATTCAACAGTCTGGGGGTAGCTGAAGAAAAGATTTTCAGCCTAGTTCTGGCTGACTGAAGTAAGTGTCCCCCAGAGGACCTGAATGTATAGGACAGAACATATGGAAAAGGGCAATCCTGTAGGTAACCTGAGCCCAAACCATGTAGGGCTTTAAAGGTACCAACCAACACTTTGTGCCTGATAACTAATTGGCAGCCAATGGAGAGATTTTAATAGCAGCTTAATATGATCACTCTTAGATTACTAGTAACCAATCTGCCTGCTATGTCCCCAACTAACTGAAGTTTTCAACCTGGAACAGAGCCCAACATACAGCACACTGCAGAATTTGAGCTTTCATTGGATAATGCTCAGGGCCTATATATATGGCGCCAGCTCCACGATCTGCTGAATTCTTACTTCTGTTACATTTAGAAGAGAAAAGCTGTAATATGCAGATTCAGGGGAAAGCACTGGTGCAGTTGCAGTAAGTTGAATGGCCAGAGGGTAGCATGTGCGTTTTATAGAGATGTAATTCCTCCACCTCAGAAAAGCCCATGATGAGTTTTCCTTAGTGTTGCCATAAGTTGGAAACAACTTGAAGGCACACAACAACAAATTCTTAACTACTTTCTTCTTGAAGGAAGCAATGTGTGACTTTTAACACTTTTCTTCTTGTTAGAGAAATTCTTCAAAACCCTCAAAGTTTTCAAAGCGCACTCATAATTTAGAACTTATTATGTGCAAAATTAATATGCATAAAAATATCATTTTCTGCTGTTTTCTAAGAAAACCAACAAGTGTTAATTTTTTTACAGAATTAGTCCTGGATTATTGCATGTTCTGAGCAGGAAGATTTTTCTGTTTAATAAATAATATTTCTATGCAAAAATATTATTTTCTGCCCAGAAAATCCTGCTTCCTATGTGGAAAATTTGCTTTTGTATGGAAATTAGTGATATGCAAGTTTTGCACAGAAAACGTCTCCAATTACAACATTTTCTACACAGGAAACAGTGTAAAAATGCTGTTTATTGTGCAGTAAAAAATAACCACGTGTGAATTTTTCCCCAGTAAAGGATCCTTTTGTCAAAAATCATTTTTGTTGCAAAAAATCTACATAAAATAAAAACTGAAGAACACAAATAGCAAAAAATCGCAAACTACAAAAACTACAACCAAAACTTATATTCCTACAGCCTAATCCAAACTACCTAAATATGTAACAAAAACTACAACTAGCACAGTAGACAAAGAGAAAAATGACTTTCAACGACCCTTTTTGCAATTCTAAACCCTTAAGATCTACCTCTCTCTACCTTATCTATGTATTTCACTTTGTCTACATCTTTAACTCATATTAATTGACAAAACCATCAATCATCAAAGTATATTCATTTTTCCCAAAAAGTGAATTAGAGATTTCCAGCCATTCAAAAAACACTGCCAATATTTTTTATTTAGTCAAAATAAATAATTTAATCCCATATTTGGGAAAGAATCCTTGCCTTAGTGGTCTTGTAATTTAAGGAAAGCAGTAGGGGTCAGAGAGGAAGAGTGGGCAAGTAGCTTATGTTGTCATCTCAAGTACCCAAATATAAGAAGCATAGTTGTACAAGACCCTTGAGTCCAGGTGTGGGGGTGGAGTGGGCAGTAAATATGTACAGGGCAGGATCAAGTTTTTGCCACCTCAAATTCAGCCACACTGGTAATGACATCACATGACTTCTGAATGCAATTTTCAGCCAATTTCAGTCATTTTTGTGCATTTTGAGGAGGGCTGAATTAATTTGCTGAGTTAATTTTAGTGTTTGGGGGATATTTTCAGGTACAAAATCATACTTTTTTTTGGATGAAATATTTTTTAATTTTGGGTGGGAGAAGGTTGGGGGTCATGTGTGGCCTGAAGACTGTAGTCTCCTTGCCCCATTCTAGAAGATGCTGGGTCTCCCCAGATCAGACAAGTGAGTGACAGACTATTACTATTACTAAGCCTCTCTTTTTAAGCTACAAAACCGCCCCAAATAATGAGACAATCATGGAAGCCTCAATAACTTTGGAGTTTATTACTTTAAGGAATTCTCTAATAATTCTTTCATGATCTATAGTATGTCTCTATATTGCAGGTGCTATTGTTTCTCTACATCTTCCACCATTGTAACACTGTATTGTATAGTTAATTTTTATTTGTTTTTGCAGATCCCATTAACATATAAACTAGCATAACTATACTTCAATTTACATTACACATTTTGATTTCTTAGGTACAGGTGTTTGATATGTTTGCTACCTTTCTGATTTTTGTTTACATTATTTTTAAAGAAAGTAATTTTACCCAAAATTGTGGCTTTCAAATCTCTTAAATAATGAAACCACTCTTAGGTTTCACGGGGTTCAACTTCCTAAATGGGGGGGAGGTATGAGAAACAGCAGCTCTGCCCCAACTTTCTGCTTCTGATTTTTTGACAAGGAAAACAGATGAATCATAAAATGTTCTCCTCTGGAAGTTAAAGGATATATTATGACAACATGCTGAGAAGCCTCCTATTTGCCAATGGCTAGGTCTTTCAAGAAATTCATGAGAACCTAATTCATCACTAGCATCCTACGAATGAGCCAGTGACAATGAGACTGCAGGATGCTCTTCCTGTTCGTTATGAAAGGCACCTGAAGCACTCTTATTTGTTCATCTTGGAATATCAAATTATATTAACATGATTCAAACCCTTACAGGGCTGCTCACTTACTGCTGAGTCCCTGACTTGTATGTATTGAATCTTGCACTCCACATTTCTTCATTTATGCAGCAAACCTAGTTCACTACCCTGAGCTGAAGAGTACACACTCTTCTCACAACACATATTTAAAAGCACCTCTTATCACAGATTAGTCACACAGCACCTTTATGTCTTTGCATCAAATTGTACTTCCAAACTGCACAGAGGTCATTTGATTCTGGATGCTCCTCATTGCGTAGCCAGAGGTCACCTTAATATTCCCACTACCAGCTCAATTACCATTACTGGCAAATTGCTTAGTTATCTATCTGTCGCACTATTATTCAGAACAGCTGTGTTATCTCACACTTTTAGCTTATTGATTTTCCTATAACCCCTAGAGATGAAAATTCTTTTCTTTAGCATTGTTTTGATGCTTAGTTGTCAAATCAACTTTTCTTCTGCTCTGCTAACTTCATATCAGTAAAGTGTTGCAATACTGCACTTGTAAAAGCTTACAAATAAAGATGTAAATTAATCAGATTTCATCACTATGCTATTATATACCCTCGTACAAGGAGTATGCTCCTTATTTATGCCAGCAGATAGTAGTAACCCCATCTGAGGTTACATTCCAGGAGATGCCACTGTCAAAGATGGATTCTCTAGGATGCAGTGGTTCTTAACCTTTTCTTTACTGGTGCTGCCAATATAATTTTTTTGGTAGAGACCCCAAAGCTTAATTCAAGATTTAAATATTTAAATTTATATTTAGATAGTCAAACATTTATTTATTTGTTCATTTATTTATTGCTTCTAGAGACTAAGATTCAAATCTTTGCTTGGACCCTGGGTGACCTTTGGTAAGTCACAATCTCTCAGTCTCAGAGGAAGGCAAAGACAAACCCCCTCTGAACAAATGTTGCCAACAACAACAACAACAACAACAACCCTGTGATAGGTTCACTCTAGGGTTGCTATAAGTCAGAAGTGACTTGAAGGTTCACAACAAAGTGCAGCTGACAGGATGAGGTTGGTTCCTGCCATTCTGTCTCACTTTGAAAACCCTGTCATGAGGGTTTTCTCCGCCACATTTGTTGCCTACACCTTTCTTGGCAACATTTGTTGCCTATGCCTTTCTCTGAGGCTGAGAGAATGTGACTTGCCTGAGGTCATCCAGCTTGATTCCATGGCTGAGTGGGGATTGATACCCTGGTCTCCGGAGTCATAGTTTGGGTGCACACACATATCTGCCATTGTGACCCTTTCATCAGCGATGTAGCAGTGCGGGTATGTGTTCACATGCCCACACTGCTCCCACCTTTGCAAACAAGGGAGCAGTTTCAGTACCTGCAACTCCCCTCGTTGCTACATCTCTGTTGTTGCTGCTACTGCTGCTGCTGTTGGTGTCCAGCAATAGGGCTTCGCAGACCCCCTACGAGGGCTCTGTAGACATCCAGGGGACCCTGGACCCCTGGTTAAGAACCACTGTCCTTAAGAAAATTAAGTGCCCTGAAACTGCTTACGAAAGAACACAGGCACCAGAAAACTGAGAATAAATGGAGTGTCACCAAAATAGTCTTAAATGAATCTAATATCCATCGCAGCTCAGCACAGCAACCTGGCATTGTCAGTCCAAGATATCCTTTGATTTCCTACACCTTTAAATATGTGGCTAGTTTATCTCTCTGTTCAGGTTTATCTCTGTTCAGGAAAGGTCGTAGTTGGTGCACCTGTCAAACTTGAGGGAGACTCTCTCCTATACGTGCATGAGTGAGGCTTGAGATCTGCTGGAGGGGTTCTCCTCTGTGTTCCACTAGTGAAGTCAATAATTCTTTTAGGACAGCAGAGGGGCTTCTCAACCATGTCAACTCAATTACAGAAAAAGGCTGAACAGCACTGATTTTATTCACACCCACAACCAACAGTGGTTTTATTTACATCCCAGGTAAATACCCAGATGTTCACCAAGACTTTTGGGGCTCATTTATTAAATATTAATGTATATAGTTTAACACTTTTAAAATCTTTTAAATCTAATTTGTTATCATGTTCAATATGTTTTTAGTGTACTTAAATTGTTTGTATTGTTTTGAGTCGTATTGCTCGTTTTTAATTTTACTTGTAAGCCACTATTTTTGGCATGGGGCAGTTTGAAATATTTCAATAAATAAAACAAAATTAAAACTTGCTTTTACTGCAAGGTAGCAGTTACAGTATTTTCTTATACTGGATATTTTATATAAATGCTCAAGAATGTCTGCAAATTTCCTCTAAAACCATCAACAAAAAAGCACACTTGCTCATGGCAATTTGGGTCAAGCAGTTTTTGCCTAGTTTTCTAATTTATCAAATTATGAACTTGTCATTGAATATGGTTTTAAGTGTTTTATGGTTTTACAGTCTTTTTTTAAAACTCTTTTAAATGTTTTTAATGTATTTAATGTGTTTATTTATTTACTTATTTTAGTGTGTTTTAATGTGTATTTATTGTTGGAAGCTGCCTTGGGTCCCAATTCTGGGATAAAGGCAGCCTTCAAATACAGTAAGAGTAAGTAAGTAAGTAAGTAAATAAATAAATAAAGTTTTCAAGATTTAAATCCTTATAAAAATCTGTTCATTTTTCTTGCATTTGAATTTTTTTTAACCCTCAAGTTCTTCCTGTTCCTAATGTGAAGTATTTACATTTTGGTCTTCAAAATCAAACTCCTATAAAATTGTTTCTCATTTGTATCAGCAAAACTCAAGAGACAGAGAAGACCTTGTTACACATGTCTTGTAATGTAGCTGTTAGGATGAGGAACCTCTCAGAAAAAAAGAGGTGGCCATCCTAATTCAACACTAACATAGAACAGATAGAGATGCAAACCCAGACTTTTCAGGAATTAAATACTCAACATCCCATCAGGTTTGGACTGTTAGTTTTATTTTCTTTCACATTCAGTTTCTCAAATTTCAAGTTTTTTTTTTCATTATAAATACAAAGAAATATGTGAATTTCAGTAAATTCTTATTGAAAAAGAACTGAAATGAAATTTCCAACCATTATTAGGTTTAAGGTCTCTCCTTTGATTTTATGTACATTGGGTTCCAAGTGAACTGCATTTTAGACCTGCATTTAATCATTATACCCACTCTGGTAGATTTCAAGAGTGCAAAGAGATTCATGAAATGTGAAACATATATGAAGAGAAAAAGACCAGATTAAATGTGATTTCACAGCTCAGGTAGGATCCTTGCAGTGGCAATAATTTAAATAGTAATGTACAATCAGCTCACTAGGTACTTGACCCATCTCTTAAGAAAATGTTATTAGCTCAACTACAGTTAAAGTAGAGCCAAGTTCCAAGGGACTGCAAAGCAGTATTACAGCTTTCAAAAAACGTAGCTTTATAAATTTGTCACACATTGATCATTGTTCAATATACAACTTTTCCTTTTCAGTGTTATGTAGCATATGTTAGAATCCAAACTGTCTGCTAACCCGTCCCCCAAAAGAATTAGTATTTCTATTAACAGATTTTCATCTATCTTATTCATCAAGGATATTTCTTCACAGTTTTGTTCTTCTGAATTGTTAACATCCTAGTCTACCACAGAGAATTTTTATGAGACATTACATTATAGGATTCATGCATTTAGGCTGTAACCCTATACATGCATATTTGGAAATAAACCTCATTAAGCACAACGGAACATATTTTTAGGTAAATGGGTATAGGATATGTATAGATACAACATATAACTCAGTCTATATACTCATTACTATAGGACTGTAGGACTGATCTGTTAATACAGTTGCCCCTCCACACTCACTAGGGTTAGGGGTACAAGTCCTCTGCAAAATTTGCAGGAAAAACTGCAAATATCAAAATGTGTTTGCATGTCTATGGGAAAAGGAACAAGGCATGGTGGGGAGAGGGGGAAACTCAGGGTCCACAGAGGAAGAAGAGGGGATGGGTTGGCATGGTGGCCTTATACTTCCTCTCTCTTGCCCATCTCCTTCCTTGGGGGTGTGTGGGGAAACAGGAAAGGGGTTGTGGTGCTAAGAAATTGGGCTGTGAGCTGTCCTTAGCTGGCCAGGCTGCGGCTGGTGGAAGAGGATCAATGGTGAGTTTTTAAAGGGCTGTGCAGCCTGCCTGGAATTGCCAAGAGGGAAGGTTCCTCCAGAAAAGAAGCACTTGGGGGGAGGGGCGGGGGTTGGAGAAACTCACAAATAATCAAATCTAATCTGTGAAAGCGAAACTTACAAATGTGGAGGGCCAGCTGTACTATTAACATCACTGCATGTGCTAGGTACTTAGGTGTTCCAATTGTGGACCCAGTATTGGAACATACTGCTATGGTAGACAGACCTTCTTCAATATGGTGTTGGTCTAACTACTTGGCTAATCCATCCTGAATTTTGAATAGTGTGATGTACTAAAATAATGTATGTTATAATAGACATTATTATTGTTTCATATACTGTTTCCTCCAGGTATTAGATACACAAAATTTCTGTACATTCCAAATAATTTTTAATTTTTGTACAGCTAAGTTATAAACAGGCCCTTATGTTCTCTGGCAACGGCTTATTCATGATGAGGAATAATTTCTGGCAAATTTGACAATAAGCTCTGATCAATGTATCAATAATATGTTACTTTCTTGGGAAATGTAGGGAAATTTATAGGGAAATGTAGTACACTCCCTGAATACAATATATAATCAGTAACTATGCCTAAAACTATCAGTTGATTAAAACGGAATAATATTGAAAAGTTAAGATATTAATTATGTATCAGAACTATCTTGCATAAAAAGTGTTCACTGGTGGGAAGAGAAGCAGTCACATATTGATTCTGTATATATCCTCTTAGGCTCATGAGTAGGCTCAGGAATGTACCTAGTCAATCCGAGGCATGCACGAGAGAGATGAAATTCAGCACAGTTATTATCATGGTGTGACAATAATATAATCAGGCTTTGGAACCTGTCTTCGAGAACTGGAACCTGTCCAGAATTGTGGAGCAGCTACCCAATAAATTGAAAATTGTATATGCTTTATTGTTGGTGATCTTTTCATAGATGGTGGTATAAGTGAGAGAAGGCTGTCCTACCATAAGAACATTTCCTCATAATTTCAGCATGGAACCAATGAAGGCAAGGTCCAGGAAATCCCTAGATATGAAGCTTCTATACTTGAATATTGGGAATCCAAAACATATACATTCATATATGAATGAACAGCTACATTTAACTACAAGCTTTGGTACCAGAAACAAAAGTGTTACTGCCCTGGCTAGCCCGAGCTTTGGGAATATAAAAAGATATCTCTTGATATCAATAATTCGGCCTCACATACCCATTCCCCTCCACGTGCTTGCGAGGCCCCCAGACAAGCACACATACAGGCTCGGCCGATAATCACCGTAATATTCCGAAACAATACAGGCAGGCCAGAAATAGCCGACTCGCCGCTTTAGGAGACCTCAAGGCAAGTACCTCCATTAGGTATGCACGCAGCTTTCAAAAGATCCTCTGCCTAGCGCTGGCAGCTTGATGATCGGACTATACAACGCTCGAGTACTCCGCGTTTGCATATCGGCTATCCTATTGACAATTTGGCTGTAACTCAATCATTCAAATTCTGACCTTTCGGAGGCTTTGTCTCCAGCCCCAAATCTATTGTTTTCCCAAAGTCTGACTTAGCCTGTAGTCACAGTTCTCCTTATAAAAACCACTGACTTTGAGCGCTTCTTTGGATCGCTCTTGGCTTCCATCCTGCCTTGCTGTCGCTTTGTCCAGCGAGCCTTCCCCTCAGCTCCACATGCTGAGATCCACGCTCCCCAGCTTCTCCGCTTCCAGTCGGGCTTCAGGACAGGTGAAGTATCACCCAAACCAACAACTCCTCTAAAAACCCCGCTATCCCACTCCAACCTTTATTTCTTTAGTTATCTTGTGTGAGTGCGCCACATACACTGTTTGATTGTGTTTTTAATAAAATCACATTTATTATTTCAACTTCTGTGTGCTCCTTGACTCGGCCAGACCCCGTAGACATAGGGCTCAAGATCCTGCTAAGTTACCCTGGCTCTCGTAACGCTAAAGCAGTGCTCAGAGCTACTCTTCCCCACCTATTGTTGAGCACATTTTGGTGTCCCTCACGGGACCCCCAGTAAACAGGGTAACAAAAGTCTACCACTACTTACATTGTGGAAATGATTACAGAACACAATCTATTAAAAAAAAAAGATTGCTATGGTTTGGGTAAACATCAGACTGAGCTGTTTGAATGACCACTCCCTGTAAAATTTGCTTATGCCTCTGTCAAGAACATGTCATCATGCTTGTAACACATTGTTGAAAGTCAACAAAAGTGACTTGGACTGGTCTGAGTTGATAGAACTGAGTCCAGTAACTTCTTTTGTACAGTCCTAGAAAGCAAAATAGCTGACTTGACAGAAAACGGCATGGAAATTTAAGCATCCTGATTCATCACTTTGTTACTAGAGCACAGAGATTAAGAGATTTTGATCCCATTTCATCAGGTTTCAGAGGTAGGATAAGCAATATGGGAGGATCCTCTTATCGTTTCAACATCACATTACCCCTCTGTTTCTCTTCCAAATTTTACTTCCCCAGCAGAATTCACACACATATTTTTCAGTCATTTTATTCTGTGGCAACAAAAAGGTCTATTATCTGGTCGAAGTCTTGCCTTTTGTTAAGTGAATGCTTGTGTCCTGGTATTTGAATAGACACCAAAAGCTTCCTGTCCAAAGAGTGGCACTGGAAATTTTCAGAGAATTAAGCAGTATGAACCAAAGAGTTACTTTCCTAGATTAGAACAAAGTCAATATAAAATATACCTAATCTACAAACCCTTCTTCCAATCACTTATCACAGTGATCATGCTGCAATCTAGATCAGCAGTTTTTCCTTGCATGGTATATCAAACTGTTTCGGGCCCATGACACAGTCTTAGCTTCAAGATCCTTTCCACTATGTTTCTTGATTGGGTTGTTATTTTATTATATTCCTAATCTACAAATTATTTGCATAATGTTCTGATTATCATACTTTCAAAGAACTATGCTATTAAAAAGAATGTAACAATGCTGTATAGCAGCTTTAACAAAGAAAAACAATAACTGCCATGTTATTGATTTTCTGTGGAAACAGTAAGCAGACACCTAATAGCACTTGATTTGGTTGAATTATTCATAACACTTTGAACATTGTTGTTGTTGTGTGTGTTTAAGTCCTTTCTGACTTATGGTGACCTTAAGTCAAAACTATTGTGGGGTTTTCTTGGCAAGATTTGTTCAGATTTGTTTGCCTTTGCCTTCCTCTGAGGCTGAGAGAGTGTGACTTGCCCAAGGCCACCCAACGGGTATCCCAGGCTTTGCAGAGACTCAAATCCTGGTTTCCAGAATTGTAGTCCAACGCTCAAACCACTACACCATAGTGGCTCTTTACTTGGAACATACTATAGTAAAAAAATATGTCCTTGTCACTGGTAACTATACCACGTCACAGTTTACAGCCAACATAGTTCAGTACAACAAATCTGAGTTATTTTATTGTGGTTGCGACAAATAATCCCCATTTTGGTGAGGGAAGGTGCATATTATCAGCTACAAACTTTTTTTTTTAAAGAGTGTCATGTAAGTAGGAACACAGTTTCAGAAAGCTTCCTTAAGAGTAATATCCTACTTTCTATATTTTATCTCAACAATGCTGTTCTAAAATGTCATAAAATTATACCTACTGTAACTAAATTCAATTTCAAACCTGACATCTGCTCATAAATCAAAGAAACTAAAATAGCAGTTTTTGTTCAGCATCTCTTCTTAATAGAACTACTACAGGTGCTTTTATCTCACAATCCATAACAATGGCTTCAGGATACAAGGTCAAATGTGAGTAGTACGTGAACAAAGGCATACAAAATGTGAAAAAACCCTTAGTTATTTCAGTCCTGTTGTCTTGTCCTGCAGATACAGTTCTGCTACTTAAATCTAAATGATCTTGAGAGGTAGGCATTTTTTTCAGGCACTTTTATATATTTCTTGTAAATGAGAATGTGTGATATTCCTGGGGGACGTCTTGAGAAATGCATTAAAAAAAAGGTAGGCATAAGACTTTCAGTAAAACATCAAACATTTTGAAAATGTGAATAAAAGGAACAACTTAACACCTTTGCGCTTCTTGTATAAGAAACCACCAGACGAGCTACCTTGAGTTATTCATTCCTCAGATCATGATGTCTGTAATTCTAAGCAAGTATATCATTCTTGGTCTAGTTACGATACCATCTCACTATAGGCTAAACTACATGTAACATATAATATTGTGGAGGTATTAATTAGGAGCACTAATTAATACTCTAGATGAGTCTGTGTTACTTTAGATGAGGTTACTGAAACCCAGATCCCCATGCAGTCCACCCAGTGCAACCATCTCCCCAACTTCAGTTCCCAGAGGCTACTAGATCTGCTTGGGAAAATAAAGGCCAGCCAGGTTTTGTCTGTCATGGGAACTAACGTAAACTTTGGGACAAACATGAATGCCCAAAGAAGTGTTGGTGCATCCTCAGGTTCTTTTTCTCCAAAGGAGGTTCATGCATACCTTCTGTGGTGAAAAAGTTCCAGGACAAAGAAACAGCTCAACTTTTGTACAGCTCTCAGCTGTGCATTTCTAAAGACTTCTGACTCCTGGAGGCAGTACAGACCAAATTCCTGTGTGCTGCTCTTGGTGTCTCATATTGCTTTCATAATGTCTTGCTTAGAGTGGAATCTGGAATGGTCTTCCTTGCAGTGTGTGCTTGGTTCTACATAATTAGCCACTGGCCTAAGTTAAATCTTGCTACTTTTGTTCTAGCCTCCTTGATTCTAATTCACAATTTCTTCTCTGCCAGCTTGCGGGCTGTTAAACTGAAACTACACCAGTATGAGTTCTCCCTTTCAGCCGTATTTTACTTGGGATTTCCTAAGGCCAAAAAAAGAAATAAGCAATGGATCTGGGATACAGCCTGGCAGAGAGACAGAGCAATAACTCAATGTTAACCTCCAGCAGGCAACAACGGCACAAACTTTGTTCTGGCCAATTATCTTTATATGTTAAATATGTTAAAATATCACAGATCTTTTACTCTGACCTGTTTCAAAGTTTTTAAATCATCCCTAATGGATAGGGCATATTTATCAAAATCTTATGCATAGCTTATCTGTTCCTGCTGATCAGGTATGACTGAAACAATTGATCATATTTTGCTATATTGCTTGTATTACAAAAATATCTGTTCTTAAATTTATAGATCTGATCTTGGAAGAATTCCCAGGTACATAAAATAGCTTTTATACTAACCTTCTTCTTTCAGGTTCCTTTGAAAAATCTATGCTGAAGGTGCAATGTTCTGTACGTTAGCATTGCACCACTAGTAGTAAGATGGTCTTACTATGGACTTACTATAATGACTCTCTCTAACCCCAGTGACTGTTACTAGGTATTGATTTAGAAGCTGGTTGTTGAGAATTGACACCTGTGTATACATATCTCAGAGCTGTTTTTAACTTTATTTTCCACTATGTTTTTCATTTTATGACTAATCTATGATTGTAATAAAGATGATTGATTGACTGATTAATCCATTGATTGGGGTGACTATGAGTGCCAAATCAAAGAAGAGCATAGAAGGAAAAGTCCAAAAGCATCTCCCAGACCATGTAATCTCTTTTCTCCAAAAATAAAAGAAATAGTGCAAAAGAACTTAATCACAGATCTCCCTCATTGCTTCTTGTCTTGCCCCCAAATATAGTTCTTAGAAACATTTGGATTTTCTATCAGTAAGACTGCTACTTTATAACAAGATACGAATTCTTCTGCGTCTCACCAAAGGGAACAGTTGTGTAAACAATGGAGAACACCTTTTTGACTGTTGTGCCCCATTTGTTAAATGACATCTTCTTGGAGACCAAGCTGGTGCTGATGTTGTCCTCATTCTGGAATCAAAATAAAGCTGTTTGCTCAGCCAAGCTTTTGGGCCTCAGTGATCATAGTATGATTATGGCCTGTTGGACTGAGGTTGTTCCTTTTGATTGTACCAAACCATTTAAAATTGTTTAAATTGTTTGTCAGCTGCTTAATCGCATGTAGTCTTCCTGCCCCAGATCTTTATATATAAAGGCTGGTAGATGTATTTAAAAACCAACAGAAAAGATGATAATTAACTCTCAAACAGACGAGCAGAAAAACTACACACATGTGCACATTGTGAGTGAGATCATTTCAATCTTAAGTTGAAGAGAAACTGTTGAATTGTTGAACTCTTCCAAATGAGATGCTGCTCACAAAAAAAATACAACAAATACAAAATAAAAAAACTACAAAAAAAAATCCGGGAAACAGGAAGTTCATCTAGAATCTTCTGCCTGATATGCTAACTTTATATGTACAGGGTCTATTTTGTGCAGGAGAACATTTAGATATATAAACCCATACTGAAAATGATACTGTTCTACCAATAATAGTTCTACCAATAATTTCGTGGAGCTTCTGCACATCTCATTAAACTCTCTCATATCATATTTAAGCACAAAATATTTCTCCAATAGATATCTGTTTCAAATTAATGCTGTCTCACTGCTTCATCTCCACTTTGACATAGTGTAGTAGTATCCCCATCTATGCCAAATCAATAATTGTTATGCTTCTAAGCTCCAAAGGCCAGATGTTGTTAGCCTTTTATCTAATTTTGTAGAAATGGACAACTGAGACTTGTATTACATTGGTAATGTAAACATTCATGTCCCAAAACTGTTTTTGTCCTGAGTATAAACCTGAACATGGGCTTCCTCCCACACACCTATCCTAACCCCATTCCATTATGGTTGAGAACATCTGTCCATTTTGCATTTTCTCACGGTTGATTTCTTCATACTTCGACCCCATATATGTGGTCTGAAAATTTTGGAAAATTCTTCTCCCCCTTGCAGAAGAAGTGAACTGAAATTCTCCTTCACTTGCAGCAGCTAAACTGGCATGAGAAGACCATATTATACCTACCTGCCATATACATGCAAAAGATGAAGAGCCTCTTAGACAAAAGAGATGGCACCCCAATGGACATGGTTAAAGATACAGGGATGCAAACTCAGCAAAAATGTACATAAGTGGAATATTAATCTCAAGTACCAGTGAATTCAGAAACAAAAATACACCCAAAAAGATAAAGAATGAGAAGGGCGGAGGGGGGGAATGGTTTGAGCATCATAACAAGTCATCTAAACTGCTTTCCAACATTTGGAAGATAAACAAAGGTTAACAATTATGCATAGCAAAATTATAAAAATTTCACTGGAGACAGCCAAAGAATTCCATAAATTCTACCAAGAGTCTTATGCCTCATAAGTCCAACAAAGAAAGATATCACTATAACAATATCAAGATTTTCTGAAATGTCTATCTCTTTGTTAAAAGTGCCTGTATTTGAAGTAAGGCCAACTTATGAGAAGCGCTACTGCTAATTTTCTGGGCTCCATTTTTTCCCTTGTGACATTCTTACAAGGACAGTTCAGATGCTTGAAACATGTGTTTGGATAGAGCTAGAAGGTGTCTGATTTAAACTATTTACTTGTCTATCTTGACGAACAGCGGCACTGTGCTAGTGAAAAGGCCTCCCTTCATTCCAGCTATCACTACTGTGGACTTTGAGGGAGAAAACAGTAGCCAGCCACAGCTCAACTGTGTCTTGGTCTCAGTGGAAGCCCTCTCTCCATTCCAATTGTTTATGAAGGAAAGAAGAACAGTCAGCATTTGCTGGATTTAACCTCTTCCCCCAGTGCTATTCCTTTTTTGTGTGTGTGCTGTGCCTTTTTAAACTGTAAGTCTGAGAACAGGAAACTGTCAAATTAATAATCGTAAGCCACTCTGGGAGGCTTTTTGACTGAGGTGCTATCCTAAGAGGTGGGGGACTTTAGGGACCACTCACAACGCCAGCATCTCCTTAGAATTTTGGGAACTCATTCAAAGGAGGCCTGCAAGAGGAGGGTAACAGCAGGATCCTTTCACCTATGCATATCAATACGAACTGTACAGAGGATTCCAGTTTAAAGTTAACAGAGTATTTTATTTGGATTGTCAAAACACACAAGAAATCAGACACTCTCAAGAACCATACAAGGCTGTCAAAAAGTGAGGCGTGAAAGGTTGGCTAGAGAGAAAGAGATTGGGTGATAAGGGTGATAGTTACAAGTCTTGAAGAAGTCAAAGTGGAGTGGCTCAGACAGTGTCTGAGGGTAGCAAGAACAAATAGAGGTCTGGGCACCATGTATTATACCCAAGTACTACAATCTGCTGGGGCCAAAGCTGGGGTTTATAGACTCTATTTCCAATCCTGAAGGATGGTGTGTAGACACAGTGGTAATTGCTTTCTGATGGTGTTGACAAAGGAGTCCGGAATGGGCTGACTGTCTTAACTATAGGTGACAAAACACTGATGGGAGTCATGACAATCTCTTAATTAATGTCTGATTGGCCAGGGGGTCTAGAGAGGATTTCACCTGGGCATTTTCACCTTTCATTGTAATCAGGTGTGCACAGACTCGGAGGTGTTTAAAAGGATTATCGCAAACACATTACTGTTGGGTTTTCCCACCTAATCTTCTCTGAACTTATGACCTGACCATGTCTGAGGTTATCTTGACCTGGCAACATGATTCCAGCCAGTGTGCTCTCAAACATGTTTTTCAGCCATAAATATGTTCAATTATGAAAACAACACATCCCACAGAGTAGGAGTGTATGGTATTGTAACAGAAGTGTGGGGTATAAATACTTTAATAAATAAATAAGTAAATACTTTGAACATGAGTGGTAACTAAAACTCTGACAGGAAGATGTTAGCCGTTTTAGAAGAACCACACAACTTCTTTTTATTACTTAGTTATTGATAATTCTTATTTTCTCAAAGGCGGCCAAGGTTATAATTTCTTTAAACTACCTATCTATTCCTGGTCTTCAAAAAATGTCTAAATACTTATATCAGCAGTCATCCCTTCAACTTGATCCCTGTAATCAACATTGCTATAATCTTGACAGAGGAATCAAAAAGAACTCTTAGATATAGGAATGAGTTTAAGCTATGCAAACAATCAGATGCAACATGTTTATCTGCATTTTTTTTTCAGGTCACAGTTTTCAAGTGCACAGAAACACCAGGTAGAGATAAGAGAGACTGAAATCACCTTCCTCATCTCACTACTGTAGTCAGCACAGTAGTGGCAGTCAGGGAAGCAAGTGGTAGCAGGAGAGATGAGCTTCTCTGGTTTAGATTTTATGGGAGAAAATGATTTAAAAAAACTTAAGTGACACAATGTTTGTCTTGATACTGAAGGTAAGCAATACAATTTGTCATGCACATTGCATCCTAAATTTTTAGTCAATCTTAATCCCAAGGAGCTGGTAGCAATTTTTACAAAAACAAAAGGAAAGTAAGGACAGAATTTAGACAGATGCCAGTCTTCAATTAGAGAGAAACAGTATAAGTAAATAGACTTCTTCTCACCTTTGCATTGTAGGGGATATAATGCTTTGATAAAGCTTCAGGAGTGTGCATCCATGTTTTGTCTGAAAAGGAAATATACACACAATTTAGCCTTACTTGTTCTGAAGTTACTTATTGTCCTCCTAGACAGGCATCTAATCCTTGTTCATACTACAACTGTAAATATTTTTCCCTAATGAAAAATGCTGAAAACAAATTTACCGGATTATCTACATATACAACACCCATTTAGCTAATAGACAATTAGTTGTGCTGGTACAATCAAGCAGAGATAGACAGATTTCAAAGGAACTGATTACCCGTGAATTTTGATGGAGATTCCTTGAGCATTTCAACTGTATCACAAGTACTGTCTAAATTAGGACTGGGGAACATCTAGTTAGCTTTCAGTCCCTATTGATGGTAACCAGCCTAGTGAATAGTGAAGAATCATGAGACTTATAGACCAACAGCATCTGGAGAGCCACATATTCCACATTCTCAGTTGAAATCAATCCCATAACAACATTCTAAGGTAGGCCAACTTTACTATTCTCAAATTATAGATAAGACAACAGGGTGAGGTAACAGTGTTATGCCTAACATAATAGAAAACTCAACAGCATTCTCTGCCCCATACCCCCTGGCATAAGCCTTGCTGTACCTGTCACGTTTAGGTAGGGCAGCTACAAAACTGTGTGAGAAGTATCCACTGCCTTTTGGCTTTAGAAAAAGAAGGTAAGGATGGCAGTAGCTACGCTGGAAGTTGTTAACATTCTTTCTGTATCATAGAGGCTAGAAAGACAAGTAAGGCAAGTTTGCTCTCTACACAATATAAAGGCAACACATTCCTTTATGTATACATTGATGTAAAGTCTATAGGCATATAGCAAAAGCAGTTCCTAGAAGAATATAATACATTCTTGATAAATTTAGTGATATTTCTTCACTGATCCCTAACTTAAACACAAACTCCAAAGCCAGCCCAAACAAATCAGTCTTACTGTGTCTGTGGCAGTTACTAAGCCTGAGACTTGGCAAATCTGCACAGAGAAAATACTCTCTCTGTCCTCGCTGTTTAAAACTGAGCTATAAATGGTACCATTAAGAGAACACCCTCAGAGGAAATTTCAGAGATTTTAATAGGGTTCATAAGAGAAAGTGATCTGTAAACTGTGTTGGACCAAAGCTGCTGCACTGCAAGTAGCTCACATGGGAAGTAAAAGATTAAAAAGACCAAAAGAGTAAAAGATTTACAGTTATACTCCTGACATCAATTGTACATGTATGGAAACATGGCAGAGGGCTGGACTTGATGTCCCTTGTGGTCTCTTCCAATTCTATGATTCTAGGATGTCAGTTGGTGGCCAGCAGTTGTCTACAGTGCCAGCCACTGTTGGTAAGATGGGAATCCCTTGCAAAGTAGCTATCAAGGAGCACCTGACCATGGAAAACCCCTACTCTGTTTAGCTAAATGCCAAAATGTTCACAAATTTTATGAGGATCAGTATTTCAGATAGACTCTTTCAACCTGAGGCACACACAATCCAATTTGTGCAATATGGAAACACATGGTACAGAACTGCATAAAGGAAGCAAATATTAATTTTCTCACTGTCTCCTGTATGGATGGATGGACTGGGGTGGTTGCTTTTTCTCTTCATTGTCTTCCCACCTCTGAGCTCATGCAGCTATTCTTTGAAAGGCTTTAAAAAGAGAAAGGGACACCTGCACAGTCTCTAGGAATGGCACTGCTGAAGATTTCAGGGAAGTCAAGCTGACATTGCTCAACTACTGCTGTATCTACATTCTTCCCATTGACAGAATGAAACCTGAACTAAAGGAAAGAAGCCCTACCTCTTTCTGCCTCATCATTAGTTCCTCTCATCTCTTCAGCCTAACCATCACTGCTCTATCATGACTGTATCATAGGAAAAATGGGTGGATGAGCAGGTGTTGCACAGAGTTGCAGGTGGACAAAAATATTGGCCCCTTCTACTCTCTTTTGATCCTCTAATGTAGGTTGTTAATTGGGCAGTTGCCATAGGACTCTCTGTGGAATGGCACACTGGTGGAACACTTTGCACTACACCACACTGATTAGTCAAACAAATATCTCAATACGTTTCATATTATAAGGCTTCAACAGACAGATCGATTTGGTTCAAAACTTTTGCCTGTTCAATAATGCTTGATAGTGAGATTTATTTCCACTTCCAGTTTCAAGCACCACAGTACATATTTCAGAATAAAAAGTACTGTATTTGTTTACAGATTTTCCACTCACATTTCTTGTATCAAGTTGAGGAGAGTCTTAACATTTTACTACATTTAATTTTTAAAACTGAATTTTTATTTGAATGTCTCCCCAAACAGTTTATCTATTGTTCTGCATCCCTAATACTGTGCACTTGTCTTTTTGGTACTGTATTCATTGTTATTACTTCTTCTAAAAACACTAGAGAGGTGATTGAACAAAAGGGGGTGGGGAAACCAATTTGAAAAGTATGTTTCAATTTTTTTGAATATTAACATCTTGTTTCAGAAAGGCTCAAAAACTATTTTTAGAACTTTCATTCTATTTTCCATCTATTCTATACATACTTTTTGCCATGAATTTGCTTAATTACTCTTTCATTTGAGAAATGAGCCCTATTTTGTTTCTGGCTTTCTTATTATATTTTGGAAAGAGGACTTAATTGCTTTACAAAGTATATTCCTATTGTCTAATTAAAATCCGTTTAATAGGCAGTTTGTTAGCATACAGTGAGCAAAGAAAAAAATTTAAATAGGAGGGAAAAGGCAATGGTACTACTTCTATTAAATAACAGTGAACATCAATGGTGGTGCTCTTCTGCCCTTTGAAGAAAAAGTGTCCCTCATCACGGCATCCTCATCATTGCCTCTCCTTTGAGAGATCCTTCCTGAGAACATGCCACTGTGGATGTGGTGCCTGGAAGATCACCTATGATGCTTTAATTTTCCCTTCCTTGTTGCGCTCCACTGCCTGAGATGGGTGACTCATTCTACCTAATGATCAGGCCAGCCCTGCTGAAACTGTTACCTAATTTCTGCCTTTCACAAGCCATCAGAAAGTATTTGTGCCCTCATATTTGATTTCGGGCTGATATGTTGACATTTATTCCTTCTGGTTCACAACAAAGATCCAGTTAAAAGACTCCTTTCATTTTACCACCTTGTATAGGAATCAATGTGGTGTGGTGCTTTGAGCTTTGGATTGCGGCTTTGGAGAGCAGGGTTCACATCCCTACTCTGCCAATGGAAATCCACTGGGTGATCTTAGGCAAGTTACATTCTCAGTCTCAGAGAACAAATCTTGCCAAGAAAAACCTGTAATAGACTCATCTTAGCATTGCCATAAATCAGGAATGACTTCAAGGTACACAACAATAACAAATAGGAATCTCAAACATGCTAAGCCAATTTAAGCTGCAGGTGTTATCTATCAAGCAGCTTAGAATATATTGTATTTGTTGGCATTGTTGGGGGATGATAGGAGTTTCAGCCCCACAGAAATGCAGCGGAAAAGCCAGAGGACAGCGAGCCAACAGCAGCAGCCTTGTTCCCCAGTAAGGATACTCACACACGGAGGAGTTTCTTCCAAACAGGAGGTACTTTATCTTGCTACAAAGTTCCGTTATGTACACAACATGGAACAGACGAACAAAGGCTTGCGCCAGACACCGGTTTGGTCAACAGACAAAAATATACTGGGGATTGCTTTCTTTTATACATATTTACAACCAATCAGGTAGAGGTTTGCACACCTCCCTCTACCATCTGCACACGACCCCAGTTTATTATGCAACCTTGCAATTACCCACAGATGGGGCATGATGCAACATCTTTGCAGTGGGTTGATCATTTTCCCAGGGTTCCCTGCCTGGAATCCCTGACAGGCATATAAGACATACCTGTTACTGCAGTTATAGTCCAAACTTGAGGGATATTAGATATCATTTGATATCAAGAATTTGGTCTTCACTACCCATTCGTCCCCACGTGCTTGCGAGGCCACCGGACAAGCACGCACACAGGCGCGGCCGAAAATAGCTGAACCATTCAAATCATAATCCAGGCAGGCCAGTAATTGCCGATCGCAGCTTCAGGAGACCTCAAGGCAAGTACCTTCTTAAGATCACATTATGTATGCACGCTATTTACAAAAGATCCCGTGCTCCAAGCAGGCAGCTTGCTGAGCGGACTATCCAACTCTCAAGCACTCTGCGTTTGCATACTGTCTACGGTATTGACAACACTGTCATAATTCAATCATCTAAAGTACTGACCTTTCGGAGGCTTTGTGTCCAGCCCAAAATCCATTGTTTTCCCCGGGGAACGGACTAGCCTGTGGGCACATTTTCCCTTATAAGAACCCCTGAGTTTGAGCGTCTCATCGGATCGCTCGTGACTTGCCTCTTGACTTGCTGCCTCTCTGTTTGATGAGCCTCCCCTCAGCCTCCACGTGCTGAGAACCCACGCTCCCCAGCTTCTTTGCTTATACTGGGTTACAGGATCAGGCGCAGTATTTCCCCAAAAACTCCTTCTGAAAATCCCCTATCCACTTTCCTCTCTTTATTTCTTTAGGACTGTGTGCGTGACTGCGCAATTGTGCAGTATTTCTTAATTCTCTAAGTGAGTGAGTGTGTACGTTTGCTGTGATTTTATAAATAAAGATAAACAATTATTATTTACTTCTGTTTGATTATTGACTCGGCCTGACCCCGCAGACACTGGGTAAAAGATCTTGCTACGTTGCCCTGCCTCTTGCATTGCTAACTAGTGCTCTAGCTAATTCCCATTCCCTATTATTTTGAGCACATTGAGGTGTCCCTCCCGGGACCCCCAGAAATCAGGGTAACATACCCATGTATAAGATGTACCCCACTCATATACTGGCAAATACTATTTGCCGGTGTATAAGAAACACTGGCATATAAGACGCACCCCATTTTCAAACAGTATTTTTCAGGAAAAAAAGCGAGTCTTATATGCCAGCAAATACAGTACATGTACTCTAATCTACTCTAAGGTAGCTGAAGCAAAAGGGCCGTATAGAGCCATGGAAGCCATCTTATGGAAATTACCAAAATGAACTACTGAACAGTTGTACTTTGCAATTCAGGTGGGATACTGAAATGCTTCTGGTCATGTTGATGCCAGCCAGGAGCTATTCAGACATGAACCTGGATGTTTGGAAAAACAGTCTAAAAGATCTTTTTTAAGATTTAAAAGAGAATACATAGGACAACTAAAAATTACCAAAAAAAAAAAAAAAAAAAAAAAAGGTAGAAGAGTAGAAGAAAGAATTATTAACTTAGATGAAGATTATGAGACAGAGAATTTAGTTCTGAAGTAACAAGAAATGACTGCTAGAAAATTCATGACTATAGGCAAGAGATACTACAATAAGAAGTTTAACTGAAGATTAAGCAAAAAGATCTTGCAAAGGTTGAATTCAATTTAATAGATGAATGGCTATAACAATAAAATCCAGACAAACATGTTCTTTTACCCATTTTCTGTGGTATTAATTTTAACAGAGCTTCACAGTTCACCACTTATTTGCTCATTCTGAAATAATAAAGAGAATGCAGCTTTTCAAAACAGAATAACATAAGAACCAATATTACAATTATGTCTATCACTTAATCTAGGTTCTAGGCTTTCCAAGAATATCAAAACTGGCAAAGGTCCTGGCATAAGAATTTAAATGGTAATTTAAACGGTAGCTGTTATGATACTGAAATGTCACAGTAGACTGTGCAGACATGGGATGAAATCAAATAAAGTTTTGTTGTAAACAAGGTATGCCAGAGCTAAAGGTGTAAGGATGTGTAGCTGCTGCCATGAAAATGTGTTTGTCTGCTAGATGTATATTGAAATCATGTATTATAACTGATGGAGAAATAGCTGATATGGAATTCTATTAAGCCTAGTTGTAACTGCTATAAAGTATCCAGTATTAATGGATGATTGCAACCATGTATTCATTCTGAGCTTCTCTGGTTTGTTACAAGGTATCCATAGCCAGTTGCTCTATTGCCTATTGCTACAAAGTATTGGGGTGGGGGGAGATCAGAGTTGGACAAAAATGAAGGTGTAGTTGGAAGAGGCTTGTGTTGGGGAACCTGGTATCTCTAAGAGGCAGGAAATACCCAATTGGGTCAAACTGGTCAAGGATGGTGAGAAGTGGCACAGGTCTGAGAAGTGGTGTGATGCTAGAATTATGGCCCTAGTCAATCACAGCTTTTTGCGGCTAAATTTTGGAATTTTGGAATTGTACCTATAAAATGTGAAAGCTCCATGTGTGCTTCAGTCTCAGCTACTTCAGAGAGGTGTGCTGTGTTAGTTGCATTTCTACAAATTAAAACTATTGTTTGCCTCAGAATGAAGTTTGTGGAGTATGGGTGATTCAGTATATGACAAAAGATTTGAAAAGATCATCAGATTTTTCTCTCTCTAAAATATTATTTGCCATTTGATTCCTTAAGCATAATGTTGTCTTAAATGAGCAAAGAACAAGTATAAGGAGGTTTTCATCCATGCAATTTCCATTCTGGAACTAAAGTCTTTTTGATGCCATAATTGTATCTTGTAGGATTTTCTATTTAGTAGAAGTCTCACAATCCTAGAAACTTTTGGAGGGCTAGGTTTTCATATCAGTAAAAACAACTTGGGAGTCCTCTTATCCCAGTGGTGAGTGTCCAACTTCTCCTGTTATTTTACTCATATAAATTGCATAATCTTAAATTTCAGAGGAATAAAGAAAAAACCCACTAGTGTAATTGAGGCAGGTGAGGGACATAAAAAAAGCCTGAAACTTATGAGCCGTCATATTCTACAAAGATACCAGAAAATGAAAATCTTTGGGTCTGTGGCAAGATTTAAACAACTCATATATACACAATGTGTTCTGTGTTTTGTTGAAATTTGGACTGGTTTGGACTGTACTAATGCCAGCCAAAGATGTGATTTTCACAATTCCAAATTCAAGTACTAAGTGCAAAATAGGGATCTGTAGATCTTCCCTACGCTGAAATGCATGAAATTCGCTCCCTTCCACTGTTGCCTAAGTGCAAAGAAGTGATGCACAGGTAATTTGCACACTTTCCAGTGGCATTTTTCCACAACGATCTGAGCTAGTCTCAATGGAAAAGTCTTTCTGGACTATGAATAATCAAGGACATGTATCCTGAACTCATTAAGAAACTAGAAGCCTGTGTATACCGAACTCAATGAAGAACCTCTGAAGGCCTTAGCACTGGTATTCTGAGGGCATTTTCATCCATTATTTATCTGGTAATTCTAGTTCACAATTGATAATCTGAAAAAGTTCATTTATAAATAATGACAGATAAACCTACAGGCTACACACTTATGTAGATGTCAAATATGAGACT
Organism: Cyclura pinguis; assembly: GCA_030412105.1. Classification (NCBI taxonomy): domain Eukaryota; kingdom Metazoa; phylum Chordata; class Lepidosauria; order Squamata; family Iguanidae; genus Cyclura; species Cyclura pinguis. The sequence continues at coordinate 211,502,838 of CM059599.1, forward strand.
CACATCAGAAAAAAGAAAGGGCAACCCTAATTCAGTAAACTGAAAACCTGAATATACAAACAGTCAAAGCTAGACTTTTAAGAGCTCAGTACTGAAAGTCAAGTGGATGGAAAAAACCTTTCACTTGCACTGTTTCTCACCATCCATTTTGCCTTTAATTTCCAGTTCAGTTTCTATTGCCACGTACGGTATTATTCCACTTTCAATATCCTATGGAATCCTAGGGTTTGCAGTTTAGTGAGGGGCCACTTGGCCCCTCCCTAAACTGCAAACCCCAGGGTTCCATAGGATGTTGAAAGTGGAATAATAGTGCTATAACAGACTAGTGTGGAAATGGCCATATTAATAATGTACTGCAACACCATCACACAGACCTATTGTTTTTACCTTGCCTGTTTATTTCTGCTATTGTGTGATGATGGATGAGTGTGCTCCAAACTGATCAAAACATTTTGGTGCAAAAAAAAAAAAAAAAGATAGGCAAGGAAATACTTCTGAATCTTGTGGAGCACTCTGATGCAAGAATAGATATGTGAAATCACAGGGAAAAAAAGAAGCTTATCTGCTTCTGGAACCCAAAGGGAAAGATGGGGTATTTTCCTGAATTATATTTTTCTCCCTGAACCTTCACATCCCTGATAAAGAAACATTTGTAAAATAACATTTGTAAACACTTGTAAAATAATTTTAACATTTTCAAAATAATTACAAAATAGTAAAATAACTATATAAAAAAAGAGTGGTGCCTTTTGCACTTTCCAGGAGACTTGAACTGCAAGGCGGGCTGTAACCCTACATTTTCAAAAACAATTTTTAATAAGGTTATCAGCAAAGAACTGAGATTTCAGATGACATAAAACAGTGTGTTCTGGGTTGTTCTCAGGTATATACAGGCAACCTCTTCAATCAAATATATCCAATTAAAAATAATTTACAAGAAAGTGTTTTCAGTTGATATTCCTAACAATGATCCTTAGAGAGACATTTGTTAATTCTTTTGCCAGGACTGGGAAAGCCTTATCTTCCCTGTGCAGAGTATCTGCTTCTTCTGCAAAATACCAGCCTTTATGAAAGGATTTATGTGGCAGCTTATTAAAATGACAAAATGCTGTTAATTCAAGTATTGGCAATAGCATATCGGATTCCCTGCTCATCCTGTATATTTAGTGCTGCAGATAGACTTTCAAATAATTTTGCAAATGTAACAACGCTAAAAGTTTTAGGAGCTTGCACTGGCAAAATGAAGTAACGGGCTAATTGGCATATTCACACATTAAAAGAGATAGCTGAGGACTTGATTCCATAACTAATATTTCCTAGTCCAGCAATATGAAAAGGCATCACTTTCTTCAGCTTTTCTTTTTTGATTGGTTGTGGGTGAAAGACAATACAACGTAGCAGAGGAGGCCAGAGGCCTCTGTTCCATATAATACTGGTCTGCCTTGCAGGATTAGTTGGAAGTTATTGAGCTATTGTAGAATGCAGTGTAAGTGCTGTTGTGTGTTTTAAGTAGAGCACAGGATTTAATGAAAGAGAACGGCTGCCATCCTATACTTCATCAGAACATATATGGATGTCACTACGACAGTGAATAAGACCAACTATTCATCTTGGCAGCAATAATGTTAAAATTAAGTTACAAAACTGAAGAATACACTTGAAATAAATTTGAAAAAAACTGGCAATTCATTTTTAACAGTAAATCCCAATAAAGGAAAATATGATTTTGGTCACACAAAACAATAGCTAGCCTTGTAAAATTGTATATGGGAGAACTAAGATTAACAGTTAGTTGTAAAACCGCCATGAACATCAACACGTTATTTGTCCAAGTATTTTTGAAAATTTCATACAGTCAACTTACATTTGCCTCCTGCCTCAGTGGCCTATACTTGTTAAATGAAATCTCCTTAGCAGGTTGGAGGTCTGAATCAATCAAACAAAAATTACTCATACAGTACAAATGCCCCTTGTTTTCACCAGTCACTATTAGTTTTATTGAGCAACTTCCAAAATATGATCCAACAAAGAGAAACACCTAGAGAAAGAAACTATGCAAGAGCGCCTAGCTTACTGATAACTCCTGGATAATGTTTTTGAGGGGACACTGGTTGATTAGAAATTTCTATAGGATAAATTGGGATGCTATTATTCATAAAAAATATTCAAATCATCCCTAAAACATATTCTGCTCTAGAAAAGGTAAGATACTGTATTTGCTGGCATATAAAACTCATTTTTTTTCTCGAAAAATACTGTTTGAAAATGCGGTGTGTCTTATATGCCAGTGTGTCTTATACATTGACAAATAGTATGTGCATAAATGCATAAATGAGGGGCGTCTTATACACAGGTGTGCCTTATACACCAGCAAATACAGTACTTCACTATTTTCAGAATTTACACTGGTGAAAACTTCTTAAGTGCGATAAAGAAAAGGGATGATTATTTAATTCCAGAAAAAGTAGACCACATTATTTTGTGCAAGTAATGCTCGATACTGTGTCCTGGCACTATATGGCATGATTTATCCTTCATGAATATTTTTGATATAACAAAATCAGAAGTACAAACAGAAGTGCTATAGAGGATACAATGCTACAATAGTATTATCCGTGTAAACAGAAAGAGCTTCTCCACTGCCTTCAAAAAGATTCAAAGCAGCTTCATTAACCTGAACAAAGCACATCTCTTTCAAATTAGTCATGTAATGCCATCAGTGAAAAGATTTAATTTATCCAAGGTTGCTCAGGAACTTTTGAATTAAAACTGACAAGCCCACAACAAGTAGTTGCGACGCATCGTCCTTCATATGGATATGTAATTATCGAGCAGATACATAAAATAAGCAACATGGACATATAGGTACACATACAGCATTTGTTTACTTTCTTAATTTTTCACTTAAGTAAACAGCTCCTTTGAAACTGAGGAAAAACTAGCTTAAGCACATTTAAAACCCCAAAGCACACTTAAAATAAAGACAGATTTTGGTTGCAAAAAACATACCTGCACATTACTGCACAACAGAAGAATGTCTTTATTGATATGTTCTAGCCCTTGGCCTATGGGTTGGGATAGTGATTCTAACAGACCTAATTATTACATGCAGAAGAAGAAGAACAGAGAAATCAGCTTTCACTAAAAAGGGGGATATGGGTGGTGTCAGGGGAATGGCAGAGAAGAGAATTTGAAGACTATATAAACAAACCTAGAACAGTAAAGTATAGGGAAGAAATTTAGGGAGGGAAAATCCATCAGTTTGGGTTTCTTCCATATTTGAATTTTTTAAACATCAAGTTCTTTATTTCCAGAATAAATACTGAGCACATCTGGTAAATCTTTAAAAACAAACTGAAACGAAATTTCCCCTAATTTACAACAGATATTCAATATATAGAACTAATAAAAGCATGGAGAAGACCATGTTGTACCTGCCTGCCATATAGATGTTAAAATAAGGAGGGTCTCAGGACTTTTGGGGTGGGTGAGTGGGTAGTAAATTCTTATCAAACCTAAACTGAAGTGAAACCCTCACCCATCCCTTAAATGGGCAGACTTAGTAAGAACAGAGAGGAAGGAGATCAGTAGATGTAAAATAGGCTACTTCAGAAGGTAATGCATGTCATGCCCTGCCTTGGAGACTGTGGCAGTGAGGCGGAGGATTCTGACTCTGAGGCAGAGGCTTCCCCAGAGGCTGAAGTGTCCCCAGACGCTGGTCCAGAGGCAGATAATACACAACAACAAGAAGGGCCTGAGCCAGGGGAATAAATAGAGGAAGACATAGCTGACACATCTACCTTGCAGCAAAGACACTGTGAAAGGGAGGGCTTGTGTCGCTCGGCCTGTTTAAGTAGCAAGTGAGCCCTAATGAGGGAACACTTGTGCCGACAGCAGCCACAGATAAAAGAGGGCTCCAGCTGGCCTTCTCTCTCAAGGTCAGCAACTGGTCTCCTTGGCCCTGAAACCCTGTGCCGTGCTCTTGGATCTGGTTGTCTATGGACTATGGTTTGGATTTGCCCCTTTGGATTTGTTTGCTCTAGGTTTCTTTTCTGTTTGGACATTCTTTGACTCTCATCTTGTAAGTAGGAGCTGTGCTGCTTGTGAATTACTGCCTGCTCTGCTGTAGACACAACAATGGATTCTGCTTTATTGGAGTTTGATTAACAAAGGTTGGATGACCATCTGTCAGGGAACAAATATGAGGGGAAGCCCAATCAGAAGGAATGAACACCAGTTCCCGGGATTCAGAAGCAGTTATAGAATTTGAAATAAAATGTATAGAAGAGTTCTGTAGCTCCAAAGGCTGGATCCAGGATGCATTGAGATGAAGGGAACAAATATTTGCTTCTGACTATTGAACAGAAATGCTGTGGAAGCTTATTATTATTCAGTCAAAGCAAGGGAGGACATTTTCAGGAGTGAATCATTTTCCTCTCAGGACCTTTGACTGATCAGTTCAAAAGTACCTTCTTAGATAGGTTGACGTGGCAATTAAGTAGGCATTTGAATGGCTTTCTCAGGTTGTTGGGAAATATTTCATTTGATTAAAACAAGGAAAATTTGGGTATATAGGTGTCTCATACAACTCTGCATCATTTAGATCTTTAACCACATTCAAGTTGTGCCTTCCAGAACAAAAGTGACTCTGAGTCAATGTGTCAGGACACCATCCAATAAATGAATAGCATACAGTGCAAGTGAACAGAGGGTAGTATATCTGAATATTCTCAGCTATCGGGCCATAGGCTGCTTATCTGGTAGTCAATGGTAGTCTTTGCTTTGAAAGTCCCTCTGTAATATTAGAGTCATCCAGTCAATGGAATCAAGAGATGTCTGGCAAGCAGAAAAGCCAAAGATTGAGAAGAAAAATGCAGGATTGAAGGGGCAAGACAAGAAAGGAGTATAAGACGGTCATGAAAAGGAACTCTGTCAACATTCATATCCAAGGAATCTCTGAGTAAAAACAAGTGATGCACCTATTTGCTAGAGTTGCCACTTACATATTGCCAGAAAAAAAAAGAAAAAAGGGGAAAAAAGGCACACAACACATATATATGAATGAATTTGCATAATTTATTGTTATAGAATGCAAATTTAAAAATAATTACTGTACTTCAATCAGAAATATATTTCACCACACTGGTTATATTTATGCCCATTCAGTCTATTGCCTGGTTATCCACTGTCAATAGGCACTTTAGGGACATTGGCCTCCCATTTTATGGTTCTTTGTTGTTAAAATGGACTTGGGGTCAAGAGTCCCTCAGACAGAGTATACTTTCAAAATGATGTCTTTTCTTTGGCAGATGTTCAAATAGAGATCTTTCTGCAGTAAAGTAGGACACGCTGCCACCTTACTACTAGCAAAAGCATGGTGCAGTTTGTTTTCATGGGCTGTATCCATAAATGCAATCTGTGACCCACAACCTAAGTAGGTCACCAAACCAATGAGAGCCTGTTCAAATATGACAATTAGCATTAGACCAGGGGACTATGGGCTCACGTGCTGTCTCTTTTCTTCATATGCTATGATAACAGAACTTACCTGTTAGTTAGTCCTAACACCAATCTATAATATCTGTTTTCTTGCAGCAACTGTATCTGTGGTCCTCCTTTGCAGATATGCGAAAACATAGACTAGTCAGAAACACAAACTGGCAAATAGTAGTTGCTGCTAAACCAGGATCAGAAATACTAGATAACAGCCCAAGAATATTAGAATCTTCAAGGCCCTTAACATAAAATTATTCCTTGGCATTATGTCTTTGTAGGTTACATAATAATAATTCAATGAAAACTACTCAACTCTGAATATAAGAAAAACTTTATTCTTCTTTTAGATTTTCTCATGATAACCACCTGACTTTTTAATTCATAGAGACAATCTATTCTACCTGCATACTACTGTCTAAATGAAACATTAGAAAAATATTTACCATGCACTACATGTACCATATTTGCTGGCATATTAGATACATCGGCATATAAGACGGATCCCACTCTGCAAGGGGTATTTTTCAGGGAAAAAATTTTTTAGTTCTCTGGTGAGCAAAATGCACAGGAAAGGAAAGGAAGGAAAGGAGTGTTGCAGAGGAGAGGAGGGGAATGAAAAGAGTGCTGCACCACTCCCCCTCTCTTCCTGTTTGCCTGGGCAGAAACTCCTGGCAGAGTCAAAATGCACAGGAGAGGAGGGGAATGGAAAGAGTGCTGCACCACCGCCCCTCCCTTCCTGTTTTGCCTGGACAACGAAAATTCTTTTCACTCTCCTTCCCTTCCCTATGTTTTTAGTGTTACTATATTTGCTGGTGTATAAGACACACTCCATTTTCAGAGGGTATTTTTTAGGGGGAAAAGTGTGTCTTATACACCAGCAAATATGGTAATTTTGACAGCTACAAGTTTCTACAGTGAAGAACCAAATTTTACACAACAGGAACAGCCAAATTTTACAAGGATACCACAAGCAGCTCTATAAACAACATTTATGTCTGAATAAATCTGAAAATAAGTCCAGTTTTATTTATGAAGCAAAAATAATCAGCACCAACTGTTCCCAAGTTCAAGCACACTCTTAGAATTTCGAAACGGTCTTGGCAGCTTGGATCGGTTATACATAGCCAAGTAGGCAGAGGATATAATATACTCATATATAGAATGATTCACTGTTCCTGACTCTGTACTGCAGAATCCCTTCCTGACCTGCTTGCAGTCAGAACTTTTATCATAAACTTCCTATCTTTGTGTTCATATTTTAAGGAAAGGGAAGACTGGAAATGTAGAAAAATTAAAGCTCCAGTCTTGCATCTGTACCTATCATGCCCAAGGAAATAACTGGATGCACCACACATTTTCCAGTCTGTATCTTTAGTAATCAACTGTTTTTTTCCCAACCCATTCAAATACAGCTGTGTTCTATAACTTTCTCTTGATAACATCCTTATATCTTTCCTCACTTCTCTGTATGAAGTCCTTACTTCCACAAATACCTGCCATAAAGAATCATCAAGTTCTGACCTGGCTGTCTGGATATGTTCACCTTTTCAAACCTCATCATTTTTAATAGGCAATTACTTCTGTAGGTTACATTTAGAGCTCTGACTTGCTGTTGTGCTCTGTAAAGCTCAGGTTGTGCATGGGATTGTAATTTCTCAAACTGTGCCATTTGTAACAGGCCAATGCATCAATCCATTCTGCTTAATGTTACTGTACATATCTCCCATATTACAAGATTCTGTCCTCAGGAAGCAATTATCTTCTACATAAATTGATTCAACACCCCTCTCCTATGTTAAAAAATTCCAGCTCTTCTTTTGCACAGCTGTCTTAACACATTGAACTTTGATCTTTATATGGTTATTGTTGTCACTCCTATATGTATAGCAAAAAAGTACACTTGAGTACAAGATGACATGAGCTTCATTCATGACTGACTTTTATTACTGATAATAAGAAAGCACTCAGCAGAATTTCAACACACTGTTTAAAATCCCTTCCATAGCCAGCTCTTCTTCCAAAAAAAAAAAAAAAAGCCTTAAGACAAGCAACTATGGACCATGATAGTTACTATTTCTAAATATTGGTGCTAATGGCCTAAACTCTATGGCAATGCATTCTATGTGCTGAATTTGTGTTGTTGTCATCCTAAATACCTTGAATTGTTGTCACTCTCAACCTTTGTGACAATCCCAGTATGGTGATTACACTAATGTTCACCATATATCCCACCTCAAATCCTCATATTCTTCCTTAGGATTTTGCTGTCAGCCAGAATCCCCACTGGTTCTAATTACTACAGGTTTGATTGCTGGACTATGACTCTAGAGAAAAGGGTTAAAATCTTCACTTGGTCATGGAAACCCACTGGGTGACCTTGGGCGAGTCACACTTTCTCAGCCTCAGAGGAAAGCAAAGGCAAACTCCCTTTAAACAAATCTTGCCAAGAAAACCCCTTGATAGGTTTGTCTTAGGGTCATCATAAGTCAGAAATTACTTGAAGGCACAGAACAACAAGTGTTTAAGGTTCTTCTTCATATAAGGTGGTTTTGTTAGCTCTCAAAAGTTCATCACTGCTATAAAATGGGTATAGTAACAAGGTAGTAGGCCTAGTTATGTTGAATAATAAATATAATTTTATTAAACACAACTTAAAATGATATACAGATTATTTCACTCTTCATCCTCTAGTGCATAAAGTGTTGTAATTGCAGTCTTTCTTTATTACAGTACTTACAAACTAATCTTAAGTCATAAGACAATCTTTCTTCAGAAATACTTTCCTCCAACGCTCAGGCCATTTCCGCACTACCAGCCAGCCCCTCCCTAAACTGCAAACCCCAAGATTCCGCAGGATGTTGAAAGTGGAATAATCGTGCTATAAGAGTGTAGTGCAGAAATGCCCTCAGACATTCCTCCCTCCGTATAGATCCCTTCATTCAAACCCAAAGGTGACTCTGATCCTCTTGACTCTCTCCCCATCCTTCCCTCAGTACCTCTTACCCTCTCCACCAATCACCATCTGTATGCAAATAATCTCCGTCCAACATTCCACACCTGTCAATCCTCACAGACTCTCCAAAGCATCACAATGCACATATACAAACATATATACAAATCTACACAATATAGATTTTCATTTTAGAAAAGAACAAATTTATTTCCAATTCCTCACTACTTATGATGTTATGAACCTCAATAAATGTCCTCTATATTGAAAAGCACTAACTGTTCACAAGAAGACACTGCAAATGAATGATATGGATTTTATTTAGAGTCCAAGTGACTAAACATTCAGCACCTTGAGAATACTAATGATTCACAGAGTCCCCTCTCTCTCTCTTTCAACCAATGCCAAGGTGCCTGTGGAAATCCTGAACAGTTGACTAAGTACAGCAAGGGACTGGACATCTGTGCAGAAACTGAAGCTCACTTTAAACAAAACAAGGTGTCCTACTGACGGATGAACAGGTCTGAGAAGGGAGAAGCTGGGCAAGCCTGGCTGAAAGTAATGCTGTGAAGGGAAGCCTAGCGGGTAGAAATGTTACGAAACTGAGGCTTGTCTCTGTCAGTGGACAGATAGGGAAAAACTGACACATTGCTAAGGAACAGATTTCAGAAAAATAGGAAGAGATGGAATAGAGACAGGAGAATCATAGACTTAAAAATAAGCCATGTTTAGTTGAAAACAGAAACAAAGACTTCCCACGTTCTCTTGCTGGCTACATCAGAGGAAGATAGGAGAAGGAAGAATAAACTCATGCATATTTCACTAAACAGTAACTGACACCATTCTTACAGTTATGACAAATTCATCACAGCATGGGCTGACACACTTCCCTTATCTCTGGAGCAGCTGTGAAGAGACGGTTTGATGCTTTCATTTCTAATTTTGGTTAAACACAGCTTGCCATGACACCCCAATCCAGGCAAACTGTGCTTAATCTAAGACTTTTCTGAAACAGACAAATCTCAGGTTTATGAAACTGGACTGCTTCAACTATTCTAAGCTAATATTAACGACAGGAGAATCATACAGAGGAAAGGACTGACTACGGTCTTGGTGAACTGTAAATGCTTCAGTAGTTCAAGGGTTATTATTTTCTTGTGTCTGAATAAACTTCCACTTGTTTCTTTTTACCACTGTTCCTGTCTGTCCATATTAAGTTTGATGGAGGGCTTGGTCATGCTTACTATATTGAACCCACCAAAATAAGCCAGCCTCTGATCCACAATGTGGGGAGGGGGGGTCACTCAACCCAGGGAAGGATTAAGGGGCAGGGGGAGTGGCAAGAACCCAGGGTTTGAACTGCAGGACCAGCCCGGCTTGGGAATCTGCCAAAAAGCCAATCTATGATTGGCAATGCAATCTGCTCTCTAAGGGGTTATGTTTCTTCAGAAAGATCAGGTACTCAGCTCAGAGTACTATTATGTGTCCACCTCTCTCAGGCTTTCAGTATCCACATCTCTAAAGCTGAAAGCATATATTGGCCAGGATACCAACATGCAGAACACACCTGAAGTAAGATGTCTTCCCAGTAAAGACAGCTGAAGACAAAAACTTTTATAGCTTTAAGTTCCAACCCAAAAGTCTATGGGTATTTTCCTGCCAATGTGCCATACACCATATTGACAAACTAACTTGCACAATCACATTATTCACTCCTCACAAAACCTAAATGATGTAAGATATGTTCCTTTACCACCCTGGATTCTCACAGCCTCCCTCAATCAAGAATGTTCCAAGCATGACACCTGCACTGGGAGGAGAGGAAAATCTAGTAAACTATATTATTTACTTCCTTTTTTTTTGCATCTATTCTGCTTTTCTTTCTGCTCTTCTATTATATTGCTTTAACAAATATAGTTCCTTAATTTGGGCTGCATTTGGACCAAATTTTAGAAAGAAGTTCCCTTACCTTTATCCATGAAGTTTTATTCCATTTGTGCCCACAAGGGGGCCAGAAAGAAGTAATCCCTGCTTGTGGTAGGAGGTTATAGAGGGTTGGTGGATGATGGGAGCTACGCAAAAACCGCAATAGCACTTCCTTTCTACACTGAGCTCTCGCAAAAACGCTGTACCAGAATCAAGTGTATCAAAAACCACCATATAGCAGAGACTGTACACACAGCTTAGAAGCGTGCCCAGCAGAGTTTAAACACTAGCAGCAATGCTCTGAAGCCACAAAATACGCTCACGAAATATTATCTTCCAACTTGGAGGCTTTTACTCTTCAGTTACGATACACACATATTTACAGTACTCCAACAGAGTTTCAGCATTCCACAGCAAGTGGAGATATGCATCCGACATAGCCTCCGGCCGCACGATCAGACAGTCGAGAGGACAGCTGGCTAGGACTCAGCCCCTTATATACATCCCTTGCTGATGCAACTCTAGCCAACTCTGCATGTTCCCATGTCTGATGCAACCCTCTGCCCCGGTTACATATTACAATGACTCAGCAAGAGTGACATGGGATTACATCATTCACTGTCATTCCCAGGTGCAAACCTCAATGTACATCATATATATTTTATTGGACTACAGGTCATGTCCAACCTTTCCTCACAGAAGTTTATGCCAGAAGCCATCACAAGCCAAATAACTTGCATGTAGCTCTGGAATTTTCCTAAGCCAGAGACAGAGGAAGGTGGTGCAATAACTGCCAGCCCTATGACAGGCATCTGCATCTGGCTGCCTCCCAAAGCAAGGGATGTCACATGGAACAATTTTTAAAAGGTTGTTCTTTGACAGAGCTCTGCCCCTAGATGGTCAGGTTGTAGCAGAGCCCAGGAGTACCTTTGCCAATTTTTTTCTGGTGTACCAGCTGAGTTCCTTCTACAATAGCCATGCTTCAATCAACTCTAGTTTAAATGGCCACTGAGGTGCTCTTCATAAAACAAAACAAAAACCACAGTATGTGCAACATGCAGTGGTCAAACTTTTTTCTGATGTGTGCTTTACAGACCACAAAACATCAGTCTTGCAGTATAGTAGTTTCACAGACTTCCATTTTGATTCCAAGTCCAATTTAAGATGTTGGTTGTTACCTATAAAGCCTCAAGAAGCTTAGGGGTAGGAGATATGAGTGGCTGCTTCCTTCTATATAAGCCTGCCCAGAGCCTACATTCTTTGTTTGAGGATCCATTAAATATTCCAGTTCCCAGACATGGGGGACATGGGGAAACAAAACAAAACAACCCCCACAGGGCCTTAAGTGGAGCAGAATCCTGGAACTCCTTTCCAGGAAGGAGTGTTGCATGTTGGTTTGGGTCGGTTTTTAAATTTCCCTTTGCTGTTGGATACCTGGTAGAATCTATACTGTTCACTTTTACTAAACGTTTCTGCTCTCTCATTTTAGAAAGTCCCCGTTTTACTGCTATGTATAAGGGTACATTTGCAGAACAAAAAATGAGCAAATTACAGTACTTTTCTCCATGTTTGGCATCCACCCCTCCATATTCAGCCCTACAAGATCCTTTAAGAGTATCACAGTTGCTACAAATGTACTACTTCAACTTATTACATGAAAGACAAGGAAAATACCATGGAATATTAGTAGCTTATTTTGTAGGCTTTTTATTTCAACGTAAGGCATGAAGAAATAATTAGCTACTAAAAATTCCACTATTTTCCACCATCATTTTTCTTTAGAAAATATAGCTTGCTACAGTACATTTGGTAAATACAACACAGGTCAGTTATTCTGCAAAGAACTGGTTGTGGATACCAAGAAAAACTGATACGTAATGTGAATTGCTTCTTTAAGAATGTATTCACTCATTTCTTTTTCAGGGTATTTTAATTATTTAATGCAAGCATGCAAACTCTGTTCTTTATTTGAGATATGATAATGAATGCCTTTATCCCTCAGTCCATATTAAAAGGTAATTAAATGATGCCTACTAGATTTAAAGAAGGGAGAATCTGAGGCTTGGGAGTACTAAGATGCAAACTGAGATTTGTATTTCCCCTGCAGAATTTTCAGTACTAATCCTCAATAAGGCACATTTGTCTTACCCTTTTCATGTGTGCTTGTATTTTATTTGCAACTTTTTACTATGTCTACATCTACTGATGTATTTTTGGGCAAATGAACATTCCTTAGAGCTGTGCTGACTCTGTTTACTTTATTAGTCTTCCTCTTTCTTGCTTCTTCTTCTCTTTTTTTTTTTTTTTAAACACGAGCCAAGTTGACAGGACAATGCCATGGAGACAGCCTTTAAACTAGTATCTGACTCAGTCTAGGAGCCCTCATGTCTGAGTAGTTTTTAATAATGCTAATGTGCAAATTTTGCTTACAACATATTTCTTCAGGAAATTTTTCATCTCTGTCTTCCCAAGCTATCACCAGTCACAGCTGCCTTTAAATGTGATTATTACGTATTACGTAACTTTATGAGATTTGTGCCTTAATTTGTTTTAATGTGCCTTCTCTCTTCCTTCCCCATTCTTTTTCATTTGCATTGAATCTATTAAATTACAAGTCTGTATATTAATATAAATAAAATATTGCAATTACACCATGTATCATATTACTTATACAGACAAAGAGACATAAATGTTATAATTGGTATAATATTAATTATTCCATTTATACCATATATAATATATAAATTGTGAGGGACATGATTTGATGTTGGAACGCAACTGTAGAAGACCAGGGTTCTAATCCCTGTTCAGACATGGAAACCCACTGGGTTCCCTGAGCAAGTCTCACTCTCTCAGATTTAAGGAAATGCAGTGGCAAACACCCTCTGAATAAATTTTCCCAAGGAAATCCTATCAAGGAAACCCTATCATAGGGCTGACATAAGTTAGACTTGTCAGAACAACATAAGAATATATGAATTGCTATATGTGTGTGTGTGTGTGTGCGCGCGCACACACACACACACACACATATTTGTAAAGATACACCCATGAAACTTTCAATGTATTAACAGGAATATACTTATCATCATCGTACTTATTGCAAATGTCTAAAGATAGATGAATCTGTCTCTTTCATCTTCTGTGATATCGATATTTTTCACACACTAGTTCATTCCACTTAATTTCTGCATCAGTTGTAATAATTTTATTGTATTTATATGCATTTTGTGCAGTTGTTTTTGCACATTTTGTATAAACTGGTTTTTACTAATACAATATTTTTTATTCATTTATTCATTTTTATTCATTTTATTCATTCATTCATTATTCTTTTATTCATTCATTTTGCATTACAAAATCTGGAGTAGTACAATAATCAAAGAATGATTATGTTCTGTTCTGCATATTAGTTGGGAAGATGCAGACTAAGTCCCCTCCCCCCCCCCCGGCTTCCTTCAAGTAGTACAGGCCATTTCTGCATGACATTACTATCCTGCAACCACAGTGGGTTGTTTCTGGCTCAAGAGTCACGCTACTGCACTACGTTATTGCTATCTCATCCCCAAGAACTGCAAAACTGCCTTATACTATTTCCATAAAAAAAATCCATTAAGAGCCTCCTTTAGCACTTCAATCCCATCAGCTGGCTCTGTGCAGTACCGTAACAGCATGTGAGAGTGCTTCCTGTCCTCCTGGATCCGGGAGTGGGAAGAGTGTGGGCATGCCCAGCTTGTCCCTCCCTCAGCTACTCCCATGTCATGGTAACTCTGAAATTTATCAACCCTCTGTGTTTATTTTAAATTTCTCCTTTGCGTTAAAGCTTTTTTAAAAAATACATTTTTAAGCATTATAGCCAAAAAGTGCAGCAGCGTCCTGATGTGGCATGCTGTTACAACATTGCTGTGATAGCATGGCTTCCAAAAACAAACAAACAACCAAACAAAAAACCCAGACCAATCAGGGGTAGTAGGTTGGGGTGAAAGGGAAAGGAAGTGGCCAAGGATGCTGTATTGTGGAACAACACCGGTGGCAATACCGCTACTCATCCGCTTAAGGCAGAAGGGTGTGGAAGAGAACATTTCTAACTTGCTACCATCGCATGAATGACACGTGCTATGATTATAACAAAAGAATGCACTAAAGAAGTATGGCACGGAAAGGGTCACAGTTCACCCACTGCGTGTAATGATACAATCTATGTTTTTTCTCACTATGAAATCTCCCAAATCCTGTCCTTCCAATTCCAAAGGAAGGGAGCAAAAGCTTAAGGGAATATAGCAATCTCTACCACAAAGGCAGCCTCCATCAGCCCTCATGCCACAAAACTGTAACAGAAAAGATAAGAACAAGTCCTAATGCCAAGTGGCTCAATCCTCCATCTTTGACCTCTGTTGAGCAACGACTGTGGTTACAGGGTAGAAAAGTATACCCCAAATACTTTTGGGGGAAGAATTGGGGATGGGGAAGATAAAGCACGGGAAGATAAAGAAGGTTCAAAAGTATGGGCTACACCTAATACATTAGCCCTAGGCAATGTGACAAGAGCAAGTCACATGACACAATCACAAGCTACAGCTGGATGGAACACAAAATGGTTTAGCACTATGGAAATGAATTGTTAGGAGCCATTTGTTCACAAGTTCATTTCTTCCCTTCTTCTTAGGCAAATTGTGAAGAGATTAGAAGCTTGTTTTCCATTTTAGATTAACCTCAGTTCAGCCTGTCATTTAAACTCAAAACTGTAATTAATATTGACTCAGAACAGTTCAAATAATCCAGTTTCATAAACTATAGCTTGAAATTTGCTTGTTTCAAGAAATCCTAGATTAAGCACAGTTTTATTGGATTGGGGTGTCACGACAAGCTGTGGTTAACCAAAATTAGAAATGAGAGCATCTAACCTTGTCTTCACAGCTGCTCCAGAAGACAAGGAGAGTGTATCAGCCCATGCTACGACGAATCTGTCATAACTGTAAGAATGGTGTCAGTTACTATTTAGTGCAATGTGCCTGAGTTTATTCCTTCCTCTCCTGTCTTCCTCTGGCACAGCCAGCTAGAGAACATTGGAAGTCTTTATTTCTGTTTCCAAGTAAGCATGGTTTATTTTTAAGTCTAAATATGGAACTGTGGGTGTTGGCTACTGATCATGATGGCTCAGGGATTCTGGAATTTATAGCGTGATTTTTTTTTAATGGTATGATTCTTCTGAAAATAGCAGAATAATAAACCACAATTTGCTATTTCCTTGTTAAGATAAGTCACAGATTAAAGAGAATTTGTCCAGTTTCAGATGTAATGACAAACAGCAATTGGTTGAAAATGGAAGCAAATAACTCTCAGTTTGTCCTTGCAGCTGCGCTCTAGATCAGCATTAACTCTGAATAATGTCCTTCCAGTTGTTATTGAAACCTCAAAAACTAAAGCGTAAATCAGGACTTTGTCCCTTCATCTTGGCCAAATCTGAAGTTGTGTTCTATAGTAAGAATAAATAAGAGGCTCATGTTCGTTTAGTCTTGACCAGACCTATTGGACATGTGGAATAGACATACGCTGCACACTGAATGCATGAAGGAAAAAAAAATAATTCCAGAAGAGTTTATAAAAAGTTCCCTTTTCAGGATTTAAATTTAAACAAAACAAAACAAAAAACATAACAAAATTAAATTCCAAAGAACTTTTCATGTAGTACAAAACAGCAGTCCGCCATCAAGTCTATGACCAAATATCCCTGTTATGTTTGTTGTTAGATGAGTCAGAAAAATGGTGGACTTAACAAACATTTCAACAGATGTTTAATTTGAACACACAAGCATAGCCTCGGAACCACATTTTGACATAACAGTACATTAAAATGTGTTTCAGTGTAAATGACAAAAAACAAAACTGGTATCAATGTTTATTTGCAATAACAAAGATTTCACCCTATGACTTTCTATAAGCTATTTTCCTTGTGCTTTATACAATTTTTCTGTATTACTAAGATATGGACTTATATTCATAAAAGATGTGCAATGGGTTAAAAAGTGAAAATAATGGCAAATCTCGAAATGGTGCTAGATGGAGAAACATATACTGTCCAGGGTTTTCACTGTCAGGGTCTGGTTCAGTGGAAACCTATGCAAAAAGCAAGCCTTTTTTTTAAACAAAGGGATAAATTTCCAGCCATTACCCCTTAACTGAAAGAATGTAGGCTAGACTTTGTGGATCTTAGGCTTTCCATACCTCACAGCCCTATGTTTTCTTTTTGATGCTTCAGTTAAAGTCAATATTATTACAAAAAATGATTTTAATAGGTGTGCTTTGCCTGATGCCTTTTTCCAAAACGTCTCTTCATATTTTAAGTTTTCATTTTTTAAAGAGCCAGGACTTTAGAACTCTAGGTTACACACAACATTTTACCATCCCCAAGAACACAGAGCTTATGAAAACACTTGGGGCAATGTCCTCTGTTCATACGTTTGCCATATACCATCACCTTTATTTCTCCCTCTCTTTTCACTACTGCCGTTCTTTTATTCTTGCTTTTCTAACATAACATAAATTAAGCTGCTTACCTTTCTTTCTGCTAAAAGCACGGTTCATGATGAGAAATCACTCAGTCTCTGCAATTAGTCTAAAAAAAAAAGTTACAATTAAAATGACATTAATTTTGGAAATACGGAGTTTCATGGATTCGATTCATTTTAAAGAGCATTTTAAAAAAATCTTTGAAATCAGAGCAAACTCATTAATGAAGATGCTGATGTGTTTTATAAGGAAATTAGGGATGGTACCATAAATGGAAGAAAAAAAGATTACAGCTGCCATTGCAAACATATTTGAGAATGTCCTATTGTTCTCCAATAAATTTATTTATGTGCAAGCACTGTCCTGTGAAATGGCTTAATGCAGGGCCAAGGAACTTGTGGCACACCAAACACTGACACACTCCAACCTTTATTGGCCTTTTCAGCCTCGATAATGGTCCCTTATGTGAGGGCCTAAAAACTTGTTCCTTGCAGAACTGGCAAGTGTCCCTTACTATATAGGATGGCCCCTATATGAGAGTTGGAAAGCATTTCTTTTTATACTGACTGAGCAAGATGCCAACAAGTTCACATATTTTGGAATGCAGGTCCTCCATAAAGATAGAAATGTGAGCATCATGTAATTTAGGAATGTAGACAATATATTAATTTTACATAAAAATATAGGACAACTTCACTAAAATCAATACTTTCATATGGTATTCAGGTAGAACACAAGCTTGCTTCTTGATTTTTCAACCCTGCATGTCATGAATTTTGATTGTCCCTTCTTGCTATTTTCAAAACCTGGCAAAAGTAATAATGGTGAGGAAAAAAGATACATTTTTATAGATATTTGGGGGGAATTTATTGATTATGTGTTAATAAAAGGGTTAAAGGAAGAAATGAACAATCATTACAATTTTGGAAGGGGAATGGAGTTTCTTGAAGGGAATGGAAGTAGTTATATCTCTAATGGTCCCAGTGGTGGGGAGCACTTATGATTTAATTGTAGAATAGACTGAGTTCAAGAATATATGGTATATAGCGGTTTGTTAGTTTATGTTTATTATGTATTTGGTATTGTGTTATTGTTTTGTAGTGTCATGTATTGCTATATTGTTTAATTAATTAATAAAAATTATAATAAAAATAATGGTGAGGGATGAGTTGTGTAATAGTTCACCTACCCCAGGTACCCCATTCTTGAATTAAAGTCTGTGAGGCCACTATAGAAGTGGCATGACTTGAAAACTACACCAACTTTGGCTATAAGTTATATACTGTATGTTATTTCATGTCAAGTTTTAATGATCAGTTTAAATAGACAGTGTGGTTTTAATAAAGTGACAACAGTCCTTAAGCAAATGGAAATAGAAACACATGCCCTGTTTTTCTTTTCTTTTCTTTTTCCTTTCTGCATAAGGTCTGATCTACCAGATCAGGAGTGGGAATCATGCAGCCCTCCAGCCCTTATGTTAGACTTCAAATCTCAGCAGGTCCTAGCCAGCACAGACAATGGCAAGGAATGCTGGGAGTTTGAATCCAGCAACATCAGCAGGGCCATATGATTCCCATGTCTGCATTAGATGTGCATTTTTCTCTACAATGGAATTTATTTGCATATTTTCAGTACTGCAGGTAGAAGTACTGCACATGCCTTTATTGGGAATTACTACATTGGATCTCATGTAGAAATGTAATGCAATATTCGAGTAATTTTAGAGTATAACAAAACAACTTTAATGTGGGTACCACCTTTATTTCTTATTTATCCAAACAACTTAACTTTTATTTATATCTGAAACAGCAAATGGTGACAGCTAAGCATCACTGTGCTTTTAAAATGTGTCTCATTCAATTAATCCAGTAATCATTATTTAAATATAAATACTGTGGACATATTCCATTTATTAGAACCCACAACAATCAGTAAGCCTGATTTCAACAAAAATGAATATACTGTAATGAGATACAACTTAACAAGAGTTGATTTTTCATATATATTTAAATAAATAGTATTAAAACGACTTACCATACATCTAAATCATTTATTCCTCTGGAATACTTGTTAAATGCTTGCCCGAATTGAAGAGCCATTGTTATTTAAATGTTTTAACAGTGATCTGCCACATTTGTCAAGCAAAAGAATCACATAACAGGAATTGAGTGGCTTAATAGTTTGCATGTTGTCTAAGATTAGACTTTTCTAAGGAATGCAATATCCCAGCTTATTAAAGGACTTGAAATCAGCTGACTATAGTGCCAAACTATGCTCACTGTGCAAAATATACAGTATATTTTTGAGAAAAACAAGGAACTTTAAAGTTACCTTTAAAAAAAAAGCATATGTTGCTTTCTACAATATATTGTTGTAGACCTTCAAGTCATGGGCACCATATGTCAGGGACTCAGCTCTGTCATAGAAGTATTTTGGGTTTTTTGCTTAGCTAGGCTTTAGAGATAGATCATTTTGTAGTCACAATGTAACCAATCCTAATTACTGTCTGGAACAATGGATTGAATATCAACCTGCAACAATGTATTGCATTTCAGTGGTGGGGAAGGTCCAGCTTGGAGATCAAAGGCTCCAGGTGTGAACTTGTAACACTCAAGGGCATCTGGTCAGCAGAAAGAGGAAACATCCAGGATATATAAAGTAGGATCCCAGGGAGGTTTTGTAAACAACCTGAAAGGGCTGGTAAGATAACCTGGGAAGATGCTAGGTTCCCAAGATCCAAGTATGTAAACATCTGCCTTCCCGGGTAACTGTTTGATGTCTGGGAAATGGGGTGGTGTTTATAGGCCCACCAATCAAAACTGTTCAGGCACAAAAATATCTGCTTCTATATAAACTGATTGCTAACCGATGGACCTCAGCTTTAGCAACTTTTCAAGCCGCTAAGCATTAATTATATCTCAATAAAGCACTGCTGCTAAACTCTGAGTGTTTCTTGGGGAGAAACTAGTTAATCAGCACATGACACCCTAGAGTGAACCTATCACAGCGGTTTCTTGGCAAGAATTGTTTCAAGGGGGTGCCTTTACCTTCCTCTGAGGCTGAGTGTGACTTGCCTAGGGTCACCCAGTGGGTCTTCATGGCCAAAGGGGATTCAAACCCTGGTTTTTCAGAGCCCTAGTCCAATGTTCAAACCACTGCACTACCCTGGCTCTTTGCTGTACAACATACAACACAATCCAAATAATAAAGGATGCAATTCACTGGGCTTCATAAGTATATATAATGCCGTAGGTGCACAACAGGGATCTGTATCCCATGCTAAAACAGTACTATGGAAGTTCTATCTAACGTGCTATGCAAAGTGCAGTGCTTAACTGTACATCTCAAGTACCCAGAGTGTCCTTTAACATGAAACTTGATAGAGCAAAGAAAAGTGAGCTAAAGCACTGTTTCAGGTGGACTGTACTTTCTCCAGCCAAGTTTCCTTCCTCCCCTGCCCCAGCAATCTCCCAGAAAGCTGTCTGTGTCACCCTGTGCCAACCGGCTTTCTGTTCTCTCTTCTTACCCATAGCTTGAAATACCACTATAAAGTAGCCCAACACTGGCTCAGTGCAGAATATTGGCTATAGTCTTGGGATTGGTTAACAAATGTGGGCAGTGAACACTTTCTATTTAATTGTGCAAACAGGCACTGATATTGTTACCAACAGTGTGATCAGGTTTTTTTAATTATTAAAAAAAATATGCATTACTATGTATTACGGACAGTTAAAAATACAAAGCAAGCTTTCTGGAAAGGTGTATGTTTAAAATTGTCCACTTAGAATGACTTCAAGTTTTTTAATTTTACTTTTATTTTTCATTACTTATTTTTATTAAGAAACTCTGTGCTTTACAGTAAGAGGGTTATAATGAAAAAGAATTACTATTAATTGTTTAGGTGTGCATGTATAGTGGCCTCCTTGTTCACTTAAGAGAACAACATTAACTGGAGAATATAAAGTTGTAAGTATCCTGTTTAGACTACATCACATCCACTTCAGCCATTTCTGCAGTAGACTGTTATAGCACTATTATACCACTTTCAACATCCTATGGAATCCACCTGGTCGCTCCCTACACCGCAAACCCCAGGATTCCACAGGATGTTGAAAGTGGTATAACAGAGCTGTAACAGTCTACTGCGGAGATGGCCTTAGTATAGCATAAACTTATGCTTTTCACTATCTTTATTCAGAAATATGATCACTTGGTCTTCTATGAAAACTTTATTTGTACTAGATGTTTCAGACCTCCTCATTGACAAGACAGCCAAATATTTTCAAGCATTTATCTGCAAAATGTACAAAAGTTTGTTCAGTTTGTACCAAATGCCAGGGGGGCTCAGCTTCAGCATGTGGTGTAAATAACAAATCATGTTCTAAGGGTTATTTGAGTAAATCAGTCTTACCACAGCTTTTATTTTTTTTTTTTAAGGTTGCAGATATGCTGCATATTAGCTCTGCGGAAAATTAATTAGCCAGATATGAGGCAGTTACATAAAGAGACTGTACTTTCCTTTAAAAAAAAGTGAGAAGAATCACACAGCATTTAACACAAATGTGGGCTGAAATTGAAACAATTTCTTATTACTAACATTATTACCTTGGATCCACCCTGGAAAAATAATTTCATGCCTTAGAGGTTTCATAAGCATGCAGCAAGACACTGATTGCCTAACAGCAGGATAGTGAAGTCTTGCTCTAGATACATGCAAAGCAATTTTGGGCTACCCAGACATCACCCAGATGCCACTTCATGGAAGGTAGAATTCAGTTCACATACATAGCTTTTGACAGTGCCAAATATTATTTCACACCCTCTATATATGCCTCAGTAAAAATTACATTTATCATGCATTTTCATGATATTTCTTTTAAAACTCACTTTCTGCCAAATCATATTATCCAAAAAAACCTCAAAAAGCAACAGAGTAGTTCAAAAATTTAGTTCCCTATAAATGAGCAAGCCACACTTTCAAACTCAGAGGAAAGCAAAGGCAAACCCCCTCTGAACAAATCTTGCCAAGAAAATCCTGTGAAAGGTTCACCTTAGGGTCACCATAAGTTGAAAATGACTTGAAGGCACACAACAACAATAATAAACTTTTCAAATCTAAAGTACTGTATTTGCTGGTGTATAAGACTCACTTCCCCCCCCAAAAAATACTATTTGAAAATGGGGTGCATCTTATACACGGGTGTGTCTTATATACTGGCAAATACGGTAATACATGACCCATGTACAATCTCTCTTTCTCTCTCTCTCTCTCTCTCACACACACACACGCATACAAACATATAAATGAAAACAGACTACATAGGCCCCCATGCCCACATGGAAGCTTTAGCTTTGTACTAGGAGCAGACACCATATGACACCACATTGCTGGATGCAATTCCGATCCAGCCTAGCCAGCCTAGCCGACAACAAAGAACTGTGGGGACCGAATTCCAACAACATTAAGAGGTCACAAATTGCCCACTCTGGCTGTATGTAATACATATAAATCCAATGAATTTCACAGTTACCCTTCATTTTCTGCCAGTGTTCTTGTTCCATTTCTGTATCAAGCTGCTAGTTATTTTCCCTCAAGCACAAAGATTTTTTTTTCCAAACTGTACACTTTATTGAATATAGACTTTTTTTTGTTTTGTGTTGACTAAGGTATATTTGTGGCCATTTTCCACCTGAGCATGTACTTCTTTGCCTAAACAAGTCTCACAAATGTATAGATTTCCAACACACACAAAAATCTTGGTTTTGTCAGCAGTCTCAGGAGGTGTAAATGGGTATTTCCATATGGAAATGTGAATCCAATCCATTTATTTCCTGTTTCTGATTTCTTAGGAGGTTTAGAATCCTGCTGCATGTTCATGATACAAAATGATTGTTTAGGGATTGTATCATTCATGTGAAAGACCTCTAGTGCACAGAAATAAATGCAATCTGTAACTGCTGTTACTCTAGTAGAAGAAGAAGAAGTAGCACCTTTAGCTAACATATATTATCATAAGGAAAGAGACATAACATGTGCCATTTGTATTCTTATCCACCGCTATAGTCCCATAGTAGATGATCACCTGATTGGCCCGTTAACCTCACCAAATACTTAGAAGTCAGTAGCATAAGTCAGCACAAGACTGCTGGGGTTTAGGACAGAGATCTACTTATTTGTCCCCAGAGCTCTGCAGTCTCATGTTGTTACACTGGAGGTGAGGAGGACCCTCTCCCAGTTATTCCCATCTTTGCAGACCTTACATGTGCTCTCACTGAGTGCTGTGCTAAGACTAGACTAATGCTAATAATGATTGTTTTTTCTTAAAGTCCAGGGTCAGATATCCTACCTGGAGATGGCCGGGCAAGGCATATTAGAACACAGAATTATAACCAACTAGAATATTTACCTGGCGTTGCCTGGGATTTTATTTTCCTCTTAAGAACTGTTCTCCCCTGCAGGGAACTTTTTAAGTATTTTTTTTCAAATGTATGCTTTTAGTACATTTTTCTATTTTCTTACACTTACTAAAACATACTAAAACACTTATTAAAACTTTAAAATGTACATATTTTTGCATGTGTTTTTACCAAATGTATGAATTTTTTGGTTGCTGCTCAAATTGTATCATAAACTTAGAAAAGTATGAACTTCTTGATTTGATCCGGAGATTAGTCAAATTCTGCTGAGAAATCAAATGAAATTAATTCTTTACCCAGCTCTACCAAGAGCTACAAGAAATTTTGTGCAAAATAAAAAATCCTAAGGTTAAGTATCCCATTCTGGTTTTCACTTACATGTTACATAAAACGATTTAGAAAATAAGATGTCTGCTACCAAAAAAATATTCAACTAAAACTGAAAACAATTCATTATACTGTGTATAGATAAAAGTAAGTTGTTAACTGAAATTTCAACATTAAGAGAATCCAGTGGAAATTAAAGTAGATCACAAGTATGTCTAGAGGAGGGTGACCAAAATGGTGAAGGGTTTGGAAGCCATGCCCTACGAGGAGCAGCTTAGGGAGCTGGGTATGTTTAGTCTGCAGAAGAGAGATGGTTAAGAGGGGACAGAATAGCCATGTTTAAATGTTTGAAGGGATGTCATGTCAAGGAGGGAGTGGGCTTATTTTCTGCTGCTCCAGAGACTGGGACAGGGAGCAATGGATTCAAGCTGTGGGAAAAGAGATTCCACTTGAACCTCAGGAGGAACTTCCTGAGGGTCAGAGCTGTCTGGCAGTGGAATATCCTGCCTTGGAGTGTGGTGGAGTCTCCTTCTTTGGAGGTTTTTAAGCAGAAGCTGAATGGCCATCTGTTGAGAGTGCTTTGATGTGTATTCCTGCAGAGTGGGGGGTAGGACTGGATGGCTCCGGGGTCTCTTCTAACTCTATGATTCTATGTAGTTTTATTACCTATTGAATGAGCATCCTAACTTTCCTTTCTCTCTGGAAAGCTGAATATAGTTCAAAGATGTATTTCTATTATTAAATGCTTCTTAGGCTATACAGTCCATAACAGTTGCTAAGATGCACACACCCAGAGTTCTTATGATAACGATGGTTTCCCCTCCCATTTCAATGTCCCTTGAATAGAAAGGAAGCTCACCTATGAGTGACTCATAAAAATTTAACTCACTCACCTCTCTTGTCAAGATAGTATGTTCTCTCCCTCTCTCTCTCTCTCTCTCTCCCTATATATATTATTCCTGACAATACAAAGATGCATATACATATGTCCCCTTATTACATATACCAAGTAAGAACACAACACTACCCAAGACTCCTTTTATGCAGAAATAAATGTAGGCATTATATATCTTCTAATTTAAGAGGCTCCAAAACTTCACAGAGAATGGTACTGTTGGAACTGATTAGGAAGGTAAGCAAGAATCACACAAAGTAACAGAATATAGGGGTAGCAAATTGATCTGAGAGAGCAAGCATTGTGTAATAGTTTAAGCTTTGGACTATAACTCTGGAGACCAGGGTTCGAATCCCTGCTCAGCCATGCAATTCATGAAATGCCATGGCTTTTATTCCTCTGTTCATTCAAATTAAATTAAGTTGCTTTTCTACCAAAATAAATGTCAAGGCAGAATATAATGAATTGGCTCCTTGAGTGTTCATTACTGTATGATCAAATAGATCTGGGTATGTTCAACAGACACCACAGATTAGAAACAGCAAGTTTTCCAATGGAGAAAGCTTACATTATCGATAGAAACTCAGTGAATGCTGAAGTACAGAGTAATATGTAAACATTGTGGGTGTTCTTGAGACATCACAACACAAAAACAGACATACAAATCTAACAGCTGTAGAAAAACCTAATACAGGCTATAGGAATTCATCTCTACTATTTCATCATGTACAGGGATGGGGAAATCTGTTGATTTTGCTTTTTTCCCGCATTCAGATTTTTAATACCAAAGTTCTTCTTAATATTAAAAAAAAATGTGAATTTTGATAAATTCTTCAAAAACAAATTGAAACATCAGCCGTTTCCACTGGCCAAACTCAATAGGTATGATTGTTCTCAGCATGGAGAGAACCATTCTTTACCTGCTTCCCATACATGAGAAGACTCTCCTAAAAAAAAGGATGGTGGCCCTAATTCTGGTTCAAAGCGTAAGGATTCAGATCCAAGCTTTTAAAAAAGAAGCATTCAAAGCCCTAAGTGTGGATCAAGATTAGACAACTGCAAGGGGTTGGGGGTCACACTTGCCCCATGCAGGACAGTGGAGGGCCAGCACATGTTCTCCATCCAAAAACCTGGGGAGAATGAAAAAAATTCTCCAAACTCATAAATTATCTCCAAGCCTCCGGGGAAGGTGCTACTGGCCATTTTACCACATACCCAGACATTTTCATCCTCCTCCCCATAGGCCTGTTTCTGTTCAAGAAGTGATTAAACTTCCTGCTTCAGTCACTTCTTGTGTTGAAAAAAAGAATTACAATATTGTGCCTCTTTGTGATAGTCAGGAGACACAGCCAAAGCTACATGTATTTGTGTCTGCAGCACAGAGGCACACAACTGTAGCACAATCAGAGCAGCCCCAGCTGTTTCCTGCTTCACAGTCAGCTTCTGTAGCAAAGATGGACTGATGTACAGGGTGAGTGTTGGAGCAACTGTTTGAGAAAGCTCATCAAAAATATCCCTCCCAGCTCAGATCCCTCAGCAATGATCTTGGTGACTCTTGGTAACATCTCTTGACTACTCATCAGTACTTCCCCGTTACGCCAAAAAGTGGGTGACTAAGGGCTCTACCCACAATGCCAATGCCTCCGTGGAAAGATGGGGAATTATTATCTCAAAAGGGAGGCCTGCAAAAAGGGGGTAACTTCCAGGATCTTTTCACCTTTGTATACTGATACTAATGCAGGGTCACCAGTTGGAGATGAAAATAATGTTTTATAGAGGGGTAAAAAATCACAAAGACATGCAAGATTCAAGCAGTCTCACAACCATACTAGGCTAGCCAAGAGAAAGAAGGGAAAATTGGATAGTAAGGAGTTAGGACGAAGTGGGTGATGGAACATGGCTCAGACTAGCAGTCTGAGGGTAATACCAGGCAGGAATCTGAGGAGCAGAGTGACAGCCTATGTCCAGTATGTTACGGACTGTCTGGCTTGGAGCCAAGGTTTAACTGCTCTTTTTCTGCCCTGAAGGGGAATGTGTTAATGGTTCTTCGGCAGATCAAACAAAGGGGTCCAGAGCCAGCTACTGGTCTTAGCATTAGGTGACAAAGCACTGATGGGAATCATGATATTCTTAATGTCTGGGCAGATGAGGGAACAAAAGGAGGAAGTTCAGCAGGAAGGAGGCTATAGGGTATTGGCCATTGTTGCTTTGTCTGGGAATTGCTATTGTTGGTATTGTCTTCTAGGTATGGGCCACTGAGAGGACGATCTTCTCTTACTAATCCTCAGTGAACTGATGACCTGCCCATGCCTTGAGGTTCCTTCTGACCTACTTTTGCATGTGGTCTGCCAGTCCTCTTTGCCAGCATGGCTTTTCAGCCATAACGTATGATTTATATTTTCTGCCAATTAGATAAAGTTCGTTGCCAGTCCATTGTCATGGACTGGAGGTGTACAACATGGTAACACCTCCACCTGGTTTGTTCTACTCCATTCTGGATAGATTTGACCAGCTTTGTGACCCCTGCTATGCTTGACATACACTAACTTCATTCCCCAAAGAGTGATCAGCACATATAGATATCTACAGAGAAAAAGAAAACACAAAAGTGTTGGGGCTGCAAAATGGCCAGTACCACTTCTATGACTTTGGTGGTGCTATTCTGAAGTACTCCCCCATTCTGATATGTGGTGACAGTATGGGAACCTTTCAGAGCCAAATGTGGCCCACATGCTACAGTTTTCACACCCCAGTGGGGACAGCCAAACATGTTACTTATGGTTTCTCATGCATTTCATTTTTTAAAAAACCTTTTTATCCCCAATATGTAAATTTTGGAAAACTATTACCAAAAATGAATTGCAGTGAAATTCTCACTCACTCTTAATCATGAAACATACTAAAGAGGATACAGCTTTGGAGAACACTAGTGTACAGCTTGAGCAAGAAATATATTTGGATACACAAGCCTTTTCCCCACTAGTCTCTGCAGGCTTCTGCTGCTTCTCTTATCCATGAACTTGTTGTTCTACAGAAAAAAAAAAGGGTCCTGGCAATAAGCATGGCAAAGTGGATATATCCCCAGCGTTCTGAGTTGACTGTTTCTTTACTTAGAGTCTGGATAATACACAAACAATACAATTTCTGATTATGAGACACATGAAATTGGCATAAAACTTACCAGGCATAATCTGACATAGCCAATATGCTAAATAGAAGGTTATGAAGATTCTGCTACTTGATCAAATTACGTAGGGAAATTTGGATTAAAAGCATGATGCATGACTTTTACACCATCAGGACTATTAGCATTTTTAATTACTTGCATCACTGTGTGAAAGATCAGGAAGTAATTATTTACCGACCTTTTAAAAACAATGGTGAAGAACAGTAGCTTTTGGAAAAATGAGCATTTTTAAATGAAATGTTTCCACTGATTTGATCTGTAGCAGATCAGTATTAAGCAAGGGGTTCTTATATTTTTCCTCTCTTTCATTGAAGTTCTCCTTCTTGCTATACCGAGTACCGCTCCATGTTCACTATAATTTTAGAAAACAATTGAGTGCATTATAGTATTGGGGGGAAATGTGTGACATCTTAGTTTTCTACACATAATACAGTATGAAGGGATTGCCTGGGGGTAATTCAGGGACTGAAATTTATGCACACAGACTTATATTGTTTCAGCAGAAATTGCACAAGGGTTTGCATGCTGAACCTTGTATTAAGTTTTATATCTTAAAAAGATAGACAGCAAGAGAGAAAAAGCAGGAGTAGAAACCAGTATATCAAAAGTTTCTTTAGGAAGGTATAAAAATTGAAGTACAGCTGAAGGTAAGAAACCTCAAAATGAGATTAGAACTGTCAGGGATTCCAGGCAAGGAACCCTGAGAAAATGATCAGCCCACTGCAAAGATGCTGCATCATGCTCCAGCTGTGGGTGATTGCAAGGTTGCATCAGAAACTGGGGTCGTGTGCAGATGGTAGAGGGAGGTGTGCAAACCTCTGCCTGATTGGTTGTAAATATGTATATAAGAAAGCAATCCCCAGTATGTATTTGTCTGTTGACCAGACCGGTGTCTGGCGCAAGCCTTTGTCTGTCTGTTCCATGTTGTGTACATAACGGAACGTTGCTACAAGATAAAGTGCCTCCTGTTTGGAAGAAACCTCCGTGTGTGAGTATCCTTACTGGGGAACAAGGCTGCTGCTGTTGGCTCGCTGCCTGTGGTTATTCCGCTGCATCTCTGTGGGGCTGAAACTCCTATCATCCCCCAACAAGAACATTCATGAATAAGACCTTTTGAGAAAAACAGTAAATTGAAGTAAAATTGTATTAAAATGTGCATCAAAATGAAAAAAAAATCTAACTATGTTTTTATGCAAATACAAAAGTACACAAAATTAGGAAAATAAAAATGAGACACTCTTCTCATCTTATTATCTCACATGCCTGAGGAGAGATTTCCCAAGTAGAGGAAGTACTGGAGCTCATCTTTGTCTGAAATTATATTTTCAAAAACATTTCCCCAAATGCCAGATATATTAAGGCCAGTTATAAATGGTAGTGAGTAGCTGTGCTATTTTATTTTACCCTGTTGAAGAACTCTTATATTCGGGGGGGGGGGGGGGTTGACTCAAACTGAATTCTTTCTTAAAAAAATCCACACTGATTCAGACCTCTACAAGTTGTCAGGAATCCAAAAGGATTCTCAACCCCCTCAAACTAAAACTGGGGAGCACCTTCCAAACAAGTAACTTAATCATGAAATGTGATGATACTGTGGTGTCAATTACCCTTTGGAAAGAGATACAGTGCCAAAAGCTTGGGATGGGGAAGGTATGTCAGTGAACTCCCACAGTTCAGAAAACAGAGCAATTACAACCCAGGCCCAATTATTTCTAAATTCTAGTCCCAGTTCAAAATTTCTTCCAATGGAAGTGTTCCCTGCCATCAAACTCCTTGGCACAAGTTTTACGATTCTGAAATGTCACCCAGGGAAGCAGACAGGGGCAGCAGGAAGAATTTCTTCGTAGGACATACAACAGCATCCAGATTCATCCTTAATGCCTAGGTGCTTCATTTCTTCTGCACATGCTAGGAATGCCCATAGAGACACTCTAGTGTTTCCTGTGATTTCAAGTTAATGGCTTGAGCTGCCAAATTCTGAAATTCAATTTTTCATGCTATCTTGCAGCAGTAGATTCTCCTGAGCTTATTTTCCAGATAGTCCAGTGGACTCATAAACAGATTCATTCAATACCTAGGATATTATGGATGGCCATCCCATTATCATCTAACCACTACTGCTAAACTCACTGCTGATTACTGTGGATTTTTAGGAGTTGCCTTCCTAGAAAATCCACACAGTGATGACTGACTACAAGTTATAGAAATATGCACGCAAATATTTTAAACTAGTGTTAGTCCAAAGGACCCAAGAAACCAGAGCAAGGTACACTACATATCTTATATGTTTAATTCCACAGAGCCAGAACTCTGCTGGTACATTATACTAGTCACCCCAATTATTCCATTGTTGTGCAGTGGTGGGGAGGGAAGGGAGACAAAATCCTACAGCTCTAAGCAGCCCATTTCTCTGGTGCCTCACTTTCTGAGACAGAGCACTCACTGCTTGCTGCCATTGCCAATACCAGTGTACCAACAGGAGTCCAGCCTTTGTGTCCAAAAAGGATGCTAACAGGAGGCAAATGTCTTTTAAGAGATTCTCTCTCACTGAGATGGCACATGAATCACAGCAGCTA
Source organism: Cyclura pinguis (assembly GCA_030412105.1). NCBI lineage: Eukaryota > Metazoa > Chordata > Lepidosauria > Squamata > Iguanidae > Cyclura > Cyclura pinguis. The sequence goes on from CM059599.1 coordinate 211,533,122, forward strand.
GTGCACATTTGCATTAGCTCTTTATAGGTACTCATTCCTACAGATGACTAGAAAAAATCTGAGAAAGAAATAAAAGACACTTTGAGCACTACCCAATCCAATCTACTCAGAACAAATCACACTGAATTCGGTGGAACTAATTGCCAGGCCAGCGTGAAAGTGATTGCTGCTCAATTTACAGCACTCTATCGTAGAGTTTTATTGGCAAGGTTTATTAAGAGCAGGTTTGCCTTTGTCTTCCTCTGAGGCTAAGAGAGTGTGACTTGCCCATGGTCACCTAGCAGGTTTCCATGGCTGAGTGGAAACCCTAGTCTCGAGTTAATAGTTCAGTGCTCAAACCATCACATTGTTCTGTCTTTAGTGTCACAGTTCACAGCCAGCAAATGGTGTCTCATGTTGACAACTGTTTATTTATTTGGGACTACATAAACAAAACAAACAAAAACCCTTATGGCTAACTCCTCAGAATTTTCTAAGCTTACAAAAGGTGTTGCAATTGAAAATAGATGTAGTATGTTCGCAATTAAAACCACTTCTGCTTTTCTTTTAAAAGAAGAACTCACCCACGCAGTTGTGCAAATAAGTAATTTGATAAAACATCATTAAAATGACTGCTAGTTGTTGATCCTGTTGTTTACATAGTGCTATTATGCATACCATTTCATAACATTTGACCACTGTGATATTTATCCTAAGAAGTTCACAATCTAAATTCCTCAGAATAAAAAACAAGCTAAGGGGAAAGGAAGGTGGAAGTGATGGCAACATGGGAAGAATGTAAAGCTCTGCTGAATTTTCCTAGGGTCAGATTTTATTTTTTATTTTTTTACTTTGAAAGATGTCATTTAGAAATGACAAAACCCTTTCTGGAAGTGAAGCCATCACATGAGAGACATTCACAGGAGAACATGAGCCTAGATCCAATTGCCAGTGACAACTAGAATATAGCTATTGAATCAAAAGATGAAAAGTAAATCAACATTTTTGCAATTTTCAGGGGCCAACATAACTGGATCTAGCAATAGGAAACAGACTTACTTCACTTTATTGTTTGCTTTCAAAAAATGTATATGATGCTATTCCTTCAAGGTTAGTTTATCTACTATTTGAAGAAAATAGCTTATTTTGATGGTAAGATTTTCTGAAGATCAAATATGTTTTTAATACCAGGTTGCAGAAATTCATATCTAAACTGGTTGAATTAATTAGTCATAAAAAATAGAAGTTTGTGGGGTGTGCATATTCAGTAAGCCCCCTGAAGTTTACAGCATAGTGAAAGCAACAAGTTAATGCTGCAGACTTTGAGAAGCGTTCAGTGCTGTATTTCTTGGCAATTTATTTTTCAAAAGAAATCTAGCAAGCATGGTGACACAATGAGAGAAGAAAAGAATTTTCTCTTTTGCACCAAAGCCAGCAATGTTTATACAGATAATTACACAAATGGGATCACTAAGACTTTTGTTAAGCTTGCTGGCAGAGCAGTCTATTTCAAATTGCTGCATGGTACTTCAGGGAACACACTAACTCATAGTTTGCATTCACAGCACTATAGTAGCATGTCACATAGGAACATAAGTGTCCACTGGATAACATCAAAAGAATCTTCTCTTTAATAAACAGCCATTTATAAATATTTAAGTAGACTACTTGAAGAGATTCATCAAAATGCTGCTTAAAAGTAAATTCAGCTGAAACAATTTTTCCCTCTGCTTGTTTTGCATACCATTCTGTTTTAATGAAAACCACATTTGACCAAATATAACTAAAGCCCATTCTTCCTATGTGGCAGGAGGATATACACAAATCAATAGGAAGAGATAGCACACAAACAGAAAAAAAGAGACTGTTTCAGTTGAAGAGATTTATGTGTTTGGTTTATTAGAGAAACATTTTGAAGACGTTGTTAAAAGATACTACTTGGTTTGCTTCTAAGGAACAGTGTGTCTGCCACAAGAAATACCAGCATTTTTAAAAGAAGCTCAACTTAGGACATTTCTACTCAACACTGCTGTAGCACAACGGCAGCAGGTTGTTTCCGGTTCAGTAGCCATGCTACCGCACGATGTCATTACTATCCAGCTGCTATCCATTCCCAAGCATGAAAAAATGCTGTATTTTATTTCCAGAAAAAAATCTGTTAAGAGCCTTCATTAGCACTTCAATCTCATCAGCCATCTTAGTACAGAGCCGTAATAGTGCTTGAAAGCACTTCCTGTTATCATGGATCCAGGAGTGAGTGGGTTGTCGGTGTGCCCAGCTTGTCCCTCCCTCCACAATGCTCATGGCATGGTAACTTTGAAATCCATCACCTCTCTGTGTTTATTTTAAAGTTCTCCTTTGAGTTAAAACTCTTTATTTTTAAAATACATTTTTAAGCATCATAGCATGAATATGTAATAGTGTACTGGTGCGTCCTGCCCTTACAACATTGCTTTGCTATACAGCTTCCAAAAACAAAACAAAACAAAACCCTGACTGATCAGGAGCCGTGGGGCAGCCTGAAGGTAGGGCAAGGGAGCGGCCAAGGACACTGTAGCGCAGAAGGAACACTGGTGGCAATTCTGCTACTCGTCTGCTTCAGGCAGAAGGGTGCAGAAAAGAATGTTCCTAACCCAACGGTATCGCACAAATGGAAATGCTGGGATTGTAACACTACAACGTGCTAATGGTGTCTGGTGTGGAAATGGCCTTAGATTTTGCTGAACAGCAATAAAAAAAAAGATTAAACAAAATATTTTACAGAATGTCCCATTACATGAGAACAGGCATTAAACTGTTTGATACATGATGTTTTGGATCTCCTGAGGTAGTCTCAGCAGTGGAACACCCAGAACAGTTTTGGGGGATTTCAATAGCTATGACAAGGCTGTCCTGACATGGTCAGCTTGGGACTTCATGGCTGCCAAGACAACTCTGGGGGATTTGTCAATAGATCACTGACCCAATGCCTGTGGCAAGAAATACTTGGATCTGTTTGTTTGCTTGTTTTCTGTCGGGTGGATGAAGAATGGTCTGTTTTTGGAGGAGAAGGGTTTCAACAACTTCATTGTAACAGTCATAAAAAGGAGAAAGCAAGAGGGAAGAAGAGAAAGAAAAAGAAATATGGCAGCACCTTATATACAGAAATGCACATGAGAAAATAAAAATAATTTAGTCTTATATGTGCTGCCATATTTCTTTCTCTTTTTTCCCTCTCCTACTTCCTTCCTCCTTTTTAAGTTGCAAGACACTACATTATATCTAATTTGTTCCTTATTGAACAAACCAATAAGAACAGAAATCAAAGTGTTTTATTGACTCTACTCACTACTTCTATCCAGTGTCATTTTAACTGATAGTTCTGGTGTGTTTTCGTATGACTGTTATATTGTGTTATTTTTATTTGATGTTTGCCTCTATGGGTAAAACACAAAACAATAATCAAGGCTTACGTTTAATAATTACTTACAGTTATTATTATAAATATGTCTTTAAAAGTGTTCAGTTTTATCATTTGGTTATACTGCTTGAATTCCTATCTTCTGTGGAAACCAAATATATCTAAGTTTCAGGCAGTGTACTCCCTCCCTCTGATCCTGGCAGCCATAGGTGTTATTTCATTATTGGATGTTTGTTAGCTTGGGACTATAGTCCAAAATGATTAGCTTGAGCCATAATGATTTGTAATAACAGAGTTTCCCGTTCTTAGTTCCAAGAGTAGTTTTGCAAATTCTATTAACAAAGCACCTAAGAATTCATATCACTCTGGAAGGGGGGGGAGTCCAAATTAATTAGAAAAAGAAATTATCTTTAAGTGGAAATGATTTAGGGATCCTCTAGAGACAAAAGTTCCCGGTCTACTTGGTTTTACCCTTCCTTTCTTCTTCAATTAGCCCAGTAACAGGCTCAGAGCCAAATACCACTTCTGTACTGCTTAATATGTGATTACCTTTTTGTCAAGTAAAGTTCCTCAAAAGCATAATTTGGAAACATGCTTTCTTTCTCTAATAATTATTGCATGCTTATTCTTCAGGACAAGCTCCTGCTGTCTAGAGCAACACTAATAAATCAAATGAGTACAAACAAAGATGGTTACACAGCAGTAGTCAATTTCTCAATTAAGATCTTGTTACCCTGTGAACTGGGGGTCCCGGGAGGGACACCAAAATGTGCTCAACTAAAGGTGGGGAAAATTAGCTCAGAGCACTGCTTAGCGTTACGAGAGGCAGGGTAACTTAGCGAGATCTTGAACCCTATGTCTACGGGGTCGGGTCGAGTCAAGGAGAACACAGAAGTTAAAATAATAAATGATGTTTATTAAATACAAGCAAAACATTGTATGCGACACACTCATACAAGATAACTAAAGAAAATAAAGGTTGGAGTGGTATAGAGGGATTTTCAGAGGGATTGCTGGTTTGGGTGATACTTCACCTGTCCTGAAGCCCAGAAAAATAGAGAGCGAAGCTGGGGTGCGATGTAGCTCAGCACGTGGAGCTGAGGGGAGGCTCGCCAAGCAAAGCGGCAGCAAGGCGGGATGAAACTCGGGAGCGTTCCGAGGAAGGTCTCGGAATCAAGGGTTTTTATAAAGAGAATTGTGACTGCAGGCTATGCCGTACTTGGGGGAAAACAATAGATTTGGAGTTGGAGACAAAGCCTCCGAAAGGTCAGAATCTGAATGACTGAGTTATCGTAGAGGTTCTCAATAAAGTCGCCAGTATGCAGACGCAGAGTACTTGGGTATTGCATACTTCACCCATCAAACTGCCATCGCGGGGCAGAGGCTCTCTTGTAAGTAGCGTGCATACTTAATTAGAGTACTTGCCTGGAGGTCTCCTAAAGCAGTGAGTCAGCTATTTCTGGCCTGCCTGTATTGTAGTTTGAATATTATGGCTATTAACGGTTGAGCTTGTTTACGTGCTTGTCCGGTGGCCTCGCAAGCACGTGTAGAGGAATAGAGAAGTGAAGCCGAATTGTGATATCAAGAGGATATCTTTTAATATCCCCAAAGCTTGGACTAGCCAGGGCAGTAACAATCTATTTTATTACTTCTCTGTAGAAACAAAAGCAAGATAATCTATAAAATGTAGAAGACAATTACCTATAAAGCTGAGTTAAAACTTCTGCACTGTAGATTTTTTAAAAAATGTTAAAAACATAACTGTAAATGAATGAAATTCAGAAAGTCTGACAAATTTGGAGATTTCTCAAGCACCCAGTGACTGTGTTGAGAGATGTAAATTCAAACATGGGCAGCCATTACAGTTGGCAAATTCTTGTCCAGCTTAGATTTTAATCAAGACTTCTACTGTTTCTCCACCACCCAAACAACCAATCCATGCTGTCCAACTAACCTAACCACATAGACAGTAACAAACAGAAAGAAAGGGGAATAAGCCTCTTTCTCTTTCTTCTTCTGGTACATGACATGTTACATTAAATTAGATAAATCAGGTAAGAAAACTAGTTTCTCTCATTCTCTGAGAAATATTGCCTTGCACAGGTCTACTTCTGCCTAGCATGCTGCATGAGAATACTCCTGCTGCTAGGAGAGGAAACCACCAGCCAGCTGTCAGAAAGGCAACCTCACGAGTATCACCAAGTAGGCAAAAGGGTGGGAGGAATTTCAGACGAAACAAGAGAGAAAAAGGAAACAAAGCATTCTATTCTATCTTCAGTCATGGCTTCTAAATTTAAATTTATTTGGATAAGGGTCAAATTAAGCCAAGCCACTTCTCTGTTCGGAAGAGAAATACTTTGGTCTACTCTGACCCTACCCAATTCAAGTTTGTACACAGCAACAATAAGTTTACATCCAAAAGATAAATTATTTTGTCTGTTGCAAATCTAATGCCAAGTTCAAATGAATATCTATCTATCCATCCATCCATCCATCTATTTATCATACCAACGTCTAGGGTATCTCTGCTCCAAAAATGTCTATTGAAATATGCCTTCTTCTTTGTGAAAGAAAAAAACAACAATTTTCAGTGCTACCTGCTAAAAATTCTGACCCTGTATTTTCCAGACAGTTAATCCTACCACTAAGTGCACAAAGTATTTGTTTATTGAGGAACTACAGCAGCTGCATGGAGTTAAGGGTATATAACTTTTCGGTAAAATTATTTTAGTCTACACTTCAATTCTAAACATAGTCATTTGGAACTAGAGACCACTGAGTTCAACAAATGCACACATTATTACATTTAAAATATCAGCTTTCAACTGAAAGGAGCTTATGCCAATGTAATTGAACATGGGTTCATCTGCAAAGTGTTGTTGAAATTGGCTTTGTCATGAACTTTGATGTGGTTCTTTATTTGAACTGCTTTAAATTATGAACACAGGAATGTTTTGGAAAAAAAGAAATAACTGCAAGAACAATAATAGCACTTTATAGATTGCTCTGTTAAGAAGCTGGTAACCATCAGGGTTCCTATAGTCATGAACGCATGGTATTTTTGTTGTTGTTGTTGTTGTTTGTTCCTGAAAGCACTAACAATGGCAAACTAGTATGTTTTCCCCATCCCAGCTTGAGAGCTCCATAAACATATATGTTAGAGCTCAGCTGACATCATCTATTTGTTTAAATTGCTTTTTGGTTCTTGCCTGAAATATTTTCCAACCTCCTTAATACTAGGTCCACTAGAAAGGTTTGTTTTTATTTCCCTTTTGTATATCAGGTCAATCTTTTCTATTTTTGTGTATCTACCTAATTGAACTTTGCCTAATGGAGACCACAAGCAAACCACATTAGCAGAGCAAACAAAGCAAGCTGGTTACTCAGTTCTCTACTCTATAAAAGTCAAAGTCTGTCTGTTTGTGAGTTTTTCTGTTTGTCTGCGTCAGGCAGGCGAAGACCTCATATGATTGGCTGTGTGACGCAAGAAGACCTCATATGATTGGGTGGCTGTGAAGATTCTATGGAATTCTGGGGTTGGCAGTTTAGGGAGGGGCCTTCAGAATTCTCAGCCAGAGAGCTCAGGCCGGTTGCTATGGAGATGAGGCCTACCAACAAGGAGGAGGGCAGTTTATTCTTCAGGAAACCAACCTTTGCATGTTAATAACTCTGAATACAGATTGTACTGGGGAATATGGGGAAAAGCTACACATACTGGACAAGACTAATTGGGGAATTAGAGACACAGGACCTCAAATCTGTGTATTTCGACTGCATCTAATTCCTCAGGTGAAGTAAGGTAATTCCTAAGGTATTTCTAACAAGTATTACCTACGAGAAAATAAAATCCAGGGCAACGCAGGGTAAAGATGCTAGTTGCTAAAACAGATATGGATTGACAAAGTCTTCAAAGCTTTGTGGAAGTCAATGAACTAGGCTTTCTTGGTCTAAATGAATGAATGAATGAATGAATTATTTTTTAGAAAACTGCTTCACTGAAAATTCAGCGGTTTCAGGCCTTCCCTGGATACAGAAGGGAAATTTGGAGACTGCAGTGTAACTTTTATCTGTCATTACTCAAATCACAGTTATTCATACAACAGCAAATGCAAAGTAATACTGCTAAAGGAAAAGTTCACCTTTCAACAGTTGAGAAAATAGAGGTTGATGTTATATAAAGATGTTGCTTGAGTTCCCTATTTACTATATTTACTACCTTCAAGAATTAGAAGTCTTGTAGCAATGATGTGCAATGTAATTAATATTTACATAAGTCAGTTAGGTACTGCACTATACTGTACATTAAAATTGTACAATTCATCATTAGTCCCAAAATAACATTTATACAGCTATCTTTCAGGCTGCCAACATGTGTTAGACAAAACTGTTCTTTTGTATTACCATAAAACATATGGTAGAAGCAACTGCAGCTACCAAATGTTTCCAAACCTCTTTTTAAAGAAGCAGTAGATAATTAATTCAAAGCACACATTCATACAAGATGGAACATTTGGTCTCTGTAGATGTCAGCCTTCTTTGTTTGCAAAAAAATGTAACCAATCAATGAGATTTGTTGGTACAATATTTGTCCTGGTTATTGCTGTCTCTAAAAACCAAAGCAAAAGCAAAACAAGAAAGTCCACAGCAGATGCTAAAATCTGACCTTTTTAAAAATAAAAATAGTTTTGTGCAGAGCTTGAAAATAACTAGTTAATTAATTAAGTTATAATCTCACTGGACTTTTCTAGTTATGTGGCTTAACACACTAGGTTTCTTGATTAGCATTAACACAGATCAGATTTGTGAGACTCTTAACAAAAACATTCCTGCCAACTGCTGTGAAGTGCAACCCATCATTTGCAGAAGTCAGTCTTCACAAAACCACAGACTGTGGTCCAGGAATCCAAATTGTTCTTGGTAGCACCATTCACAGAACCAGTTTTTCACTTCCACTATCCTTTCTCAGCTGTGTCCTTCAACAGGGAGGAGAGGCAGGACAGAACACCTCACCAGACACTTTTCTCCAGGATGGAGAAGAGCCACTTCTTGGGTTCCGTCAGACAACCAATTACAAATCCACCTAACAGTAGCGTTACTAGCTTGTTTATAATGTCATAGGGGACCTTGTCAAAGCCCTTACTGAAATCAAGATACACTACATCCACATCATTCCCTTTGTATATCAAGCTTGTAACTCTATCATTCCATTCTTGCATGTAAGACAAAGAGATGATAGTACAAAGTTTGAAATAAAGGGGATATTGACATTAGAACATTGCACGTCCAAGAGTTAAATCTCGAAGATAGGTGCAACCAGTAGCATCTCTCTCTGTGTATACATCAGGGATGCTAGTTTAGTTCTAGCAAAAATTTTCCAAATACTTTTTCAAAGTTTACACCTCATAGTTATTGCAAGTGATTTAAACTCTCTAATACAGACAAAAATATAAACCTTCTGCATTGGATCAATGAGAAATTATATCTACAGGCTCATCACTCAGATGAAATGATGGCGTGCACTTGGGAAACTACCATCACAACCTACTCTAACAGATGCATATGTTCCTGATTTCAGCACTCTCCCCCCTCCCACAATACATAATTCTTCAAAAGGACACACTTCACATATTCATCTGTAAGTGAATGAAGAATGAGATCTCAAGTGATATGTCTACACATGTGAATCAGCACTAAGTCAAAATCATTTGCAAAAGGCCACAGTAATCAATGTAAATGTTCTCTCAGTGTGATGACTGTCACGCAACATCCACACCGCTTATTTATATAATTAAATAAATGCTTACCGCAATGTGACCAAATTAACAGCAAGGGTCAGAACAGCAGCTTGCTCTCATGGGAAATAAATCACTCGCTCCTCAACATGTTAGACTGCATGCCACCGACTTCTGTTTTTCAAATAATGTTGGATGTGCTGAAACAATCAAATAGGAAAAATCAATCTAAAACCTAGGCCAGTATCAAAGCATTATGTGTGTGTGTGTTTTTTTCCAAATCTTCTTTTCTTTTTGGAGTGAAGAAGCTGGGCATTATTACTATTTCAATCAATCTATTTCAAATGCATTATTACAGAATCACACAATTACAGAATAATAGAGTTGGAAGAGACCACAGGGGCCATCCAGGCAAACCCCCTGCCATGCAGGAACACACATCAAAGCACTTCCGACTGCTTAAAAATCTCTGAAGAAGGAGACTCCACCACACTCCTAGGCAGCATATTCTACTGCTGGACAGCTTTGACTGTATTATTTGACTTTAGAAAGATGACAATACTCTAACACACTGAAAGGCTAGATGAGACAGCTTGGAACATATAACTTATCTATTCAGATACCTCCACCTGAAGCCTTCCTTGTCTAATATCTCATCAAACATCAGCAAAACAAAATAATATTTTCCTGCACAATCTGTATGCGATCTACTCCTACTACAACTTTGTTATACAGAGTTATACAGAACACAGAGCCCTGAATATCTTTTTCTCTTTTAAAAAGACAGACAAGAAAACAGTGACTGAAGAAATAGTGATTGAAACTGGTAGAATATAAGGAACATGTTTCTTCCAGCAAAAAACATCTTCCTTTGCTACAATACTATTTTGTGATAAGAAAAGATTATTAAAAGTTTTGTCAAAGATACACTTAAATGTATATAGAGCATATAAGGGAGACTTTTTACCCAAAGAGAAGGGAAAAAAATAATTTAAGCTACATTTTTTAAAAGCTATAACTACATATAAAGATTGAAAGACATGAAATGAGGAAGATTATGAGATGAAATTAAAATATTGCTGTTCTAACATAAGATAGCAGTCTGAATTACAGAGCTTTATTTACACTAGCTAACAATAGTATAGGAAACAGCTATACATATTGTTGTGATGTTCTCCTAAATCAGGCTTGAATATAAGCTGCAGGGTCTCATAAAATGGCTACTTCAAAAAACTTAAATGTTTTGCCAGCCCTGGAACTGTATGATCAAAATCTCAGCAAATCTTGCTTCCATCTCACCTATTCCTGCTAGTCCCCATCTTCCATCAAACTACTCCCTCACCAGGTTCTCCTGAATAAAACTCCTGCCAGTTCCCTTTGTTTATCTGAAAAGCTGTGCCAGCAGAAACAGATGAAGAATGCAGGGAGGGATGCGAGGGGTTTCCACTTCCTTTCTTCCTTCTCACTCACCTCATATGCTGCACAAACAACCTTGGGATAAACAGCAGCTCCCACATCAACTTCTTTCATGCCCTATCCAGTTTATATCTCAGCATGCAACAAGTCAATTCAGAATGTTAGGGAGATTAAGAGGGAGGAAAGAAAGGGGCAAGGTTTCTTCCTCCCTGACCCCATACATTCTGCTGCTCCCATCACCATTCCCCATGGAACTGTTTCTAAGGGAAGCTTTAAGGGAAGGTATGGGCAGGGGGGCTTCAGTCCTTTAACTGGCTTAAAAAGGCATCTTTTCCCCTAGTTTTTGTTCCAGGTAGTAGAACTCAGATAGCTTCCCAGCCAATCTTTGAAAACTTTGCCCAACTTTCACATTGTAATCATATCCACATTAACATTTCAGAAGAATTGACTGGATAGAAAACTCTTTCTATTTAAAATGGCCAAGCACACCACAAAGTACATACAGAGAATGAGAATACTAATCCCTTATACACGTTGTTACTGATAGCATCAAAGAGCAGAACTGTGTATAATCTGTGCTGCTCTCCCTGCCATGCATCACGGCAATCCACATTCTACATTCTGCTAATTCAAAGAGGCTTGAATTAGCAGTCTACACGAGTTATGCAAATTTAAAGCAAATGTACATGGTTTGTCTTACTTTGCATGGTTTATTCTATGGATTTCACTATCCTGTATAATATATTCTACTTCAGCTAGTCATGGGGAAAGAAGAAGAGCTATACAGGTCACTTAAGGATGCTGAAGCAACCAGATAACCTCATTTCCCATACTGCTGTTTTGCTGGTGTGGCCTATTTTCCAAAACTTACCTTCATATCCAATTCTTTCTGTGTTTTGGTGGGCGGGGGCGAGATAAACAGCAGCTCAATAGGTATAAAACTGTGGCTCAAGCTAAGCATACAGAGGTGGGGGGTCAGATGCTAAAAGTGCAAAGAATGTGGACCTGAGTGAATTACGACTGTCCAGACTATATTCATGTTCATTCATTTTAAGTATAAACACAAGCAGCTGGACACAACAATGAATGACCAGAGCTGGATCAAGCTACATGCAAGGTTAAGAAAAGTTACATACAGGATCAGGAGAAGTTCAGCATAATAAGCAAAACAAATACATACATTCTCACTTTCTCTCTTTCACACACACACACACACACACACATACAGAGAGAGAGAGAGAGAGAGAGAGAGAGAGTGAACGAGAGAGAGCGCTGTTACTGCGGTAGATAAACCCTATCCCGGGGTCTACAATTTAATATTAAAAATATCTCCACGTGCTTGAGAGCTCCCCCAAACAAGCATGTAGGCAGGTATGGTCGAACGGCTGAAAACAGGAACAACCCGGTCAGGCCAGTAAATCCATAGTCACGTAGCCCCAGGAGACCTCCAGACATGTAAAACATAAAATACAAAAAGGGTCCTCAGCCCCGAGGAACCAGCTTGAGGGGATTAATGCATCTGACACACAGCCCATCAAGCGAGGACGATTTACATACAGCCGAGGCTTTGACAACCCCGAGAAATCCAATCATGCAAAGGAAGTTGACATATTAAAGCTTTGTTCTAGCTCCTCCACCTATTGTTCTCCCCGGGGAAAGGATTAGCCCTCCAGGTACCTTTTCCCTCATAAACAGACCTGGTTTTTGAGTGGCTCTTTGGATCGCTCCTGGCTTCCCAGCAGACCGTCACTCCACTCATTGAGCTATCCCCTCAGCCCTCCACGTGCTGAGTCTCATCTCTCTCCGCTGCCGTCTCAGACCTCTGGACTTCAGGACCAGGTGCAGTATTCCCCGGCTGTAACCCTCCAAAGCCCCGCTATCCAATTTCCTCTCTTTTTATTCCTCGCCAGGTCTTGAGTGAGTGAGTGAGTGAGTGCGTATGTGCACAAGCCATTTTTAATAAAATCATTTATTAGATAATTTCGTTTGGTTTTTGGCTTGGCCTGACCCGTAAAAACTGGGTAAAAAGACTGCGCTAGGTTACCCTGCCTCTTGCATTGCTATTGCTTGTGCTCTGGCTAGTTTCCATTCCCTATCACGTGGAGCACATTGAGGTATCCTCTAAGGGACCCCAGAAATCAGGGTAACAGATCACACAGTTAATAAGTTGCACTATGGTTTATGCACATCTTCAAAATCCAATTTGGTTCTTCATCCATTTTCAAAATGTGAAAGTGTTCATGTAACATGACACAACAGGAAGGTAGCCCAATGGGAGTAAATTATGGTACAGACAAAAGCTGCATGTATATGCATACAGTATTTGTTCGCATTGATGTATGGTTATAAATGATTATCAAGATGAGCCTTCAGGTTATTTTATAGATTGTCACCACCACAGTTATTGATAAAGTTTGTAAAACAAAGAATTATCAAGAGACTCACTCTGATTAATCAAGAATTACAAAGAAAAACAGCAACTGCACAGAAATAAGGAAATACATTATGTGGTATCCTAACAGTTCCGAACCCCCATAACAGGACTGAATGAAAATGCCTTTTAATAATTCTGCTGGTTTCTATATTTTTTTCCAGACAATTCCAATATACTTTCAAGCAAGCACAATGCCTAGAAACTCGCTTGATTTTTTTGATGAAATTTGAGATGATAAAAAATTAAAGTCTACAGTTTTCAAGATGATTGGTGAATCACTGTGAACTCACTGCTCTAGGAAAATGACAGGGAAAACCTGAAAAAAAAAAAAGATATGTCCAATCATGGCTCATCGACTATTTTTGCAAGTAGTAAGGACAGAACAAATCTCTGTTACAGAAGATGTTCTTGAATACAGGGATGTGTTAACTAATTTTATTCTTGAAGTATGCAATAAGTAATTTTAGTCATTTTCTCCCCACTGCAAAACCGTCTTTGAAAACTGCACAGTTTTCAAAGACTATTCATAGCGTCGGGCTTATTTTGCACAAATGCTGTGTGCAGAATATTATATGTGCAGATTTTTTTTCTGTGTATAAAATGCTGCTTCCTGGGGACTTATTCTGCTCAACAATGTGTATTTTTTTTTCACAGAATGCTGTTCACAATTCTGTTTTCTGTAAAATAAATAAATAAATAAATAAATTAAAAAAGAAAGAGAGAGAAGAACCAAAACCAAACAACAGAAAAACAAACAAACAAAACAAAACAAAAACTGAGGCAGAAATTTTGTACACAGTAAGTCCCCAACTGCAAAGATCCTCTTTACCGTAGGTTATTTCCTAGACTATTCCAATCTTATTCCCTAGAAAGAGAGGTGGGTAGTAGAATGGAGACATAAATCTTTGAGTTGAAGTTTTTGTAGCTTCTTTCAATCAGTTCTTCAGTCATGCCGAAGAATGGCACAATACGGAAGTCTTTTGTTATAATTAAAAAAGATTGCGACTTCCTTCAGTGTTTTGAAAAGTAAGATCTTGCTTGATACATTTTTGCCTGCCTAAATGCCCCTTTAATATTCTGGAATTTAACAAGAATAAACTGTATTTCAAGGCATGTTTATCTGCTCAAGAAATTTACATTGTATTTTCAAATATGATTAAAATATTCTAGGTCCAAAGATCCCACACTTACAGAAAACAAAAATACATGTCATTTGTTTTGTTACAAGCAGATTGAAATAATTTAATGCTTTCTGTAATAAACCAATTTGAAATGAAACCTTTGATTATAGTTTCTAGTCAAGCCAAGCTAATTTTCTAATTTTCAGGGATGTATAAAAATCTAGGGAGCAAGACACTATGAAAACTTGGTTTTCTGTGAGTTGCTAGCATTTTCTAGTTCCCAAACAGTTGAAGTATTCAGGTTTAGTTACCTCAGGCAACTGCAAGGCCTTATTTCTGCTTAGTCAAAGTCATAATCAGATCCACAAGTTGGAAGTAGACTGTCAAGTTGGGTAAAATTGTTACCTGTTGGAACTAATATGTGGACTAATAAACTGTAACGTTCTGGGCTTTAGGCCCTCTAATTAATTAAGTGGGACCATTCTAGTGAGAAGGTTTATTGGTATAAATGTAGTTTTTGTACTTTGTTTACTGCTTCATAACTGGCTTTCCTAGAGCCAGCGTGGTGTAGTGATTTGAACACTGGACTACAACCCTGGAGACCAGGGTTTGATTCCCCATTTGGCCATGGAAACCCACTGTGTGACGCTGGGTGTGTCACATACTTTTCGCCCCAGAAAACCCCATGATAGGTTCACCTTAGTGTCACCCTAAGTCAGAGATGACTTGAAGGCACACAGCAACAACAACAATAACAATAATTTGTAATCTGTAGATGCTCAGTTCCTACAGTCCTAGATCTTCCTTAGGGACATCAGCTTAATATATATTGTTTAGCTTAGCTTAGCTGCACATTGCTATTATTTTTGGTTGCTGTATTGTGTGTATATTTGTGTGTGTGTATGTGGATGCACCTTCAAGTTGCCTGTTGATTTATGATAACACCATGAACTTCATAGGGTTTTCTTAGGCAAGGAATACTTAGAGGTTGTTCTGCCAGTTCCTTCTTCTCAATATAGTCTACTTTATCTGGTATTCATTGGCAGCCAATCCAAGTACTAATGTGTATTATATTTCTCAAAATGTATTTTGGTTTTATATAGCCATCCCTCTTCCCCTATCAGTTCTAAAGAAATCCATCTCCTTAATTTGATTTTATCTCTTATTCTGGAACCTGACACTAAGGCCATTTCTGCACTGCATTGTTATAGTGCTATTATTCCACTGTCAACATCCTGTGGAATTCTGGGGTTTGTAGTTTGCTGAGGCCAAAGAGTTCCCTGGCTGAGAATTCTAAAGGCCCCTCCCTAAACTGCGAACCCCAGGATTCCATAGGTTGTTGAAAGTGGAATAATAGCACTATAACAATGTAGTGCAGAAATGGTCTATGTCTAGTCCTGGCCATATGGTCATGTACTACTATATATAATGTTTGGTTTAAGACTGTAGATCGGGGGCCAGGGGCTGTTAGCGTAGACCCTTGACTCTTAGCATCTAATGAGTCTGGTGTAGTTCCCCCAACTCAGACTGAGTGGACATTTGGGATGCTGGCAGTACTTTCTTGCTTTAGCCACAAACTGTAACAAAGGAGTCAGAAGACTAAGAGTGGCCAGCCTTGCTGCCTAGGTAGAAATTTTGATTTTTTTCCCAAACAGGACCAACCAATAGACAGGGTAATCACATACGTCCTTCACCAACTCACAGTTACCAAAAACCGGAAAGTTTGCCCCCCCTCCCCATATGGCCAGGACATTAAAGTACCCCAATGACAAATACTGCATCAATAGATTTTTCCTGAATATTATTTCTCAGTCACTTCTGTTTATGTGGCTGAAATTTGGGGATGCTGTCCATAGCTCTGCAGGTGACAGTGCTGTGCATCTCCTGCTGCATACATTCTACAAAACAAGAACAAATCTGGAGACTAAAATTTAGAGAGGGCTACATAAGCATTATATTGTTCTCATTTGCCCTCACTCACACATCATCACGGAATTAAATGTGATGGTTTCTGTTGCATCTTGATGCTATCCCTTCTCAATATGATCTATGATTTGATGGGATCACTCATCAGTTTCCTTTGTTTCATAAAGGAAAAAAGCATCAGCCAGACAGAATGGCCATGTGTGGTAGGCATTCTAAGGAAGCAGCTGGGGGAGTATCAGTAAAACAGAAGGTGTCTATTTGCATTCAATTTATTATGTTCTTTTTTATACATATAAAATGTTCCCTGCTCAGAAACTGATGTTTGTTTCCTACCACAATCCTGCTGCAGTTTTCACTGCTGAACCTCTAACATTCATTGCAATAGGAATTTACCATGAAATGTATTAAGAGCTGCCATTTCTGCTTACATAAGGAAGAAGTAAATCATGCCAGTCTGGAAATGCCACATCTGTATTAGCTGTAATGTGATCTTTCAACTACACAACTTGTGAAGAAGTGAGTAAGAAACATTCATTTCTATGGAAGGATGAGGTACTACCTAAGTCCTCCCGAGCTTGTTCTAAGCTTGCACAAGAACAATAGAAAAATGATTCAACAATTTACACACACACACACACACACACACACGCTAACAGTATTGCAAAGAACAAACAAATATGAATCATAATCCCTTGGATTCTGAGCCCATGCCTTCCTTTTTACTAGCTGTTATCAGGATCAACACTTTGTTTTGAGCTAGGTTAAATGCTAGTAACCTTCTTAACAGAATGTTTTGGTACGTCACCTTCAGTTTTGTGACTAATATGTGCTTACAAAGTCTAATTAATTTATTCTGAGACAACTGAAACTTATTAAAACAATTATTATTCTCCCCTGAGATTTCTGTGCTAAATCCAGGCAATGCTATTACTTAGCCTTTGAGTTCCCATGGTGCTCCATGACATTTTAAAATTGGTAGCAATAACAATAGGTTCATTAATTATTTCCCGTAACATGCACAATGTATTGTGCACGCTTTAAAATCCCATACTTGATTTTTATCAATAGGGACCTTTTGTTTCGAAGGTGCAGAGCTAGGAGGGGGCAGGCAGACAAAAAAATACTTCAGAGTTCTATTCATTTGCTTTCCTCATTTTTAGCTGACTAGTTTTTTTAACTACAAAGAACAATACCCAGAAAATCTATTGGGTTTTTTGCTTTACAGAAGGGGACAATAGCTTCATGCCCGGAACATCTAAACTAGTGTTTTATGATGCAATTAAATTATACCCACAAGAGACTTTGAAGCATCTCCGATACTGAACTGGGATGCAGTGTTTTATGCAAGACGTATTGCATTCCATATAACAGAGACCTGACAAATCATAACTAATGTTATTCTTAGATTGTGCCAGCTCAATGCCATCTAGTTTTGAGGATTTAGTCATCTGTCATCACTATGTACTTTATTATATACCTATCTAACATCACTGGACACTTATTGAATTGTGTGGTCTGTGACAAACTTAAAATTTAATTATATTGTTGTATTTTCATGATGTACTAACCAGCTCTGTCAGTGTTGGCCTTTCATTTTAAATGCATTTTTTTAAACCTTTGTTTCTGTTATTTATGGTTGGATTGAACTCCAATGAGTTGTGTTTGGGGAGTGTGGATGGAGACAGGAGAGGGTGAGGCAACCAGATTATGCTTGCTATAGTCAGTAAGGGAGGTACAGAATTATGACTCATTTTGGCCACATGAGGAAAAGGGTGTTGAGACACCCCACCCCACATCCAAGTTGAGTCTTGAGTTGCTCTGTCAACTTGATCTCACGACACACTGGAATATCTACCATCCATCATTTGACTGTGGATAACACACATGGTCTGAAGTATTACCAAGACCTGAATGGATTAAATGGGAAGATACATTTCTCCAAGCCTTGTCCATGTAATTATTTAGTACCCTACCAGCACAGGGCTAGTTGATCAGTCTGGCATGACAGAAGGGTTAGTAATCCATATATTCAAAACCTATCACTTGTTTTTAATGCAGTTTTAGGAACCTGTCCTATCTCATTAATATGTGCACATCAAGAGACTGAGGGCCTTCCCACACTACATTGTTATAATGCTGTTTTTCCACTTTCAACATCCTGTTGAATCCTGGAGTTTGCATTTTAGGGACAGGCATTTAGAATTCTCAGCCAGAGAGTTCTTTGGCCTCAGTAAACTACAAACCCCAGAATTCCGCAGATATTGAAAGTGGAATAATTGCACTATAACAGGGTAGTGCAGAAAGGCCCTAAGTGAGAATCTTTGAGGCCATTTCCCCTTCCCTTGTAGGATGTACCATATAATAACTCAACTAGGATATAACACTATTGTATCTGATTTTAACATTAGATATTCCTGATTCTAATGACTGTAATCACAAACTAAGGCTTGTAGCAAGTCCACGTCAAGGTAAACTGCCACACAGAGTATGGCCGATCCTCCAAGCATTTGGCTCTATCATACTTTTTAAACAATGTTGTAGACAATATATTGTAAGACAGCACCCTCAGAGTAAAAGTTACTAAGGATGACAGAAATGTTTTGCTTATTTTTATAACATTAAGGGGTTAAACTCATGATGCAGTTAATTAGGAAATTCATATTGGTACAAGATAAGAATGTTTAAGCATACTAATCAGTAAGAGTGGTCTACAGGGCAGTTGCTTTCCATAAGCTCTTCTAATCATTCCTTCTGCACACTGTTGTGACACACCACACATGTCCTTCATTAAAGCCAACATCAATAGATTATTGTAATGGTTACAAGATGTAAATGTAGTTTCAACCTTGGCAAAAGCAAAAAGCTGGCCGGTGACCACAATTATAAACGCATCTCCTGTTGCCAAAAGCCACAGTAAATCTTCTTTCAATGGTTCAACAGAGGCAAGATAAAAAGATGACCATACTATATACTTCCCACCCTTGTCCTTCAGACAAGCCTATCAGTGCAACTAACAAATGCAGGGCCTAACAAACTATTATGCAGAACATTGCTCACATTTAAAATTCTTGTAAGAAGAATTGCAAAGCAGTTTCATTACAGCAAATCCATAGAAAGATTTGTCAGGCAAGCCACGACCATCAGGTATAATTCTATTTGTATCTCATGCATTGCATCCTACACTGTCCAATAAATGTTAACACAGCACTAAGTCTCCACAGCTTTTTTTTTTTTAAATGTGATCCAGATGCCACTGAAAATTTGATCCTGAACTATGCCATGAAATATCTTGGTAGGTTACTTTTAAAAATAATTAGATACAGTTATGGTTCCAAGGCCTACACATTCGTTAGAAGCAACTACAATGGTTAGTTGAATATTCTGGATCAGTGACCTGTGATTTTACATCACAAAGGGTTAATATTATCCATTAAGTTCCATTTGGAATGGGAGGAATTACGTACTTGCCATTAGAAAGAGGAATTAATTACAACTTAGTTATTTCTAAGGTCTGGCAATGAAATCTGTGTATTATTGAAATGAACAATGCTCACAAAACTGCAAAATATGTATGGCAATTAACATTAGATAACATTTAGATAATAAAATCTCTATTTAAATAATTCAACAATACTATGTGTTGACAGAAAAAGTTCAGCAGTCCTATCTTCAATCCAGTACACATGAAGTCATGTTTCATTGAATCCACATAACAGTATTTTCCATTTCAAAAGAAAACAACAAGGTATAATTTGTGCCTGCCTATTTTAATCGCTTCCACGAAGATAAGAATATCACCTCATTGAGAAGCAAATTTTGTTCTTGTTTTATGTACCTCTATCACTCCTTGAGTTTCTGAATGGTTCTCCTATGTTTTCCCTACAGACGTTCAGAGAGTAATAACATACCCTAAACATACTCTAATATGAGGTATGCTTTTTCAGAATTAATGTAGCATGGAACTGTGTGACAAGCTGTCTGGTGCAGATCTTTGTAGTATGATCTACACCATGTACATTCCAAAATGCAGCAATCAAGTAGCCTACCGTACTTTCAAATGCTGGCAACCCAAACTATCCTTTAAGCTCACAGGAGATTTATGTTTTGTTTCTTTTCCTTCCTGTTAGAACTATTGGAAGTATTTTTCAATAATAAAAAGGCATAACCATTAAACTAGATATGATATCAATCATAGTTGACCCCATACATTTGCAGGTTAAACTTTCCCAGATTTTGTTATTTGTGAGTTTCTTCAACCCTTACCTCCTACCTCAAGTGCTTCTTTTACAAGGCAACCTTCCATCTCAGAGGCTCAGATCAGGCCATGTTGCTGTTTAAAAGCCCACCTCTGGTCCTCTTCCTCCTCCACTAGCCACTGCACGGCCAGCTAAGGATGGATCATGGCCCAATTTCTCAGGACCACAAATCCTCTCCCAATGCCCCCCACACACAATGAAGGAGATGGGTGAGAGAGGAAGCATAGGGCCACTATGCAACCCAACCCCTTTCTCTGACCTGGTTTGGATCCTTGGTGACCTCCCTCCCCACCATGCCTTGCTTCCCTTCCCAAAGGCACACAAACACATTTTGATATTTGTGGTTGTTCCCTTTTGAGGAGGGGGCCTGCACCTTTAACCCTAGCAAATTTGGAGGGCTGACAGTATCTGCTTTGTGAAAGGAGAAAGGGGAAATGTGTAAGGAAGCAAGAAGAAAATGCTGACAAATTCTTCTTTTAGAAAACAACATTTACTAAAAAGTGTTAAACATTGTAAATAAAGAAATAAAGAAGCTGTGCCCTTTCCACAGCTTACCTTTTTTTGGCGCTGGGGTGCGGGGATCGTGTGAGTAGCCTCCAGAGAGAGGCTCTCGCATCCCGCTGCTTCAACTCTCGCATGAACTGCCTGCTCCCAAGCAGGCAGCGCGAGAGCCCCGCTTCTTCCTTCCGTAGTGCAGCCTGGGAGTTTCCCAGGCTGCGCTGGGGCAGGAAGCATGACCGCCACAGCTCTGGAGGCTCTGTACACATGGCAAGTGCGCGCGGGGCCCTGGAGCAATGCGCGATCGTGCACTATTTTCGGCTGAAAGCCGAAAATAAAAAGTGTGCGAGCAGCAACTGTCCTACCCTGCAGTGTCGCGCGATTGTGAGTGCGTCATGCAGATCGCTCCTCACAATCACACGATGCTCCAGGCACCCTTTCACATGGCAAATGCCGGGCAAAAAGGGCCAGGGACAGGATTGGTATCCTTTAAGAGATAATTCAAAATAAATCTAGAAATGTTTAAACAACCTGCTATTTTTAGACTTTTTTTTATTCAGTAAGACTTTTAGAAAGCTCTTCCTCCCTTTGATTAAGAAAACTGAATTATACACATATGAAGCTTTTCATTAATTAATACACTTTAATTCAAGTTTGTCTTTTTGTCCTTGTCGGCCCACTTTTTGCTCTGCTTCAGATTTCTCCTCCCCCACTTTTCTAGAAATGTGTCAATTTTGTTTAGCGACCTTATTACTACACTTTGCTCTTTCCTTTCTTTCTGATGCCTCTGTTAAAGATATTGACAACTAGGGTACTGCTGAGCCATGTTGAGTCAGTCATTGATTCCCCTTCTGAGAAGGAGCTGCTCAGTTTTCTTTGCAACAGCCTCCTTTCTAGCTGAAAAATGAGACAAGCGGTTTCATTATTTCTAGTGTCAAATCCACCACACTGTTCCAATTAAGAGCAACAATGTTATTAGAGGAGAGGAAATCACTTGATGGTATCAGTAAGCAGATATACTCGGCAAACTGCTGTACATATAGCAGAAAGCAGAACTATAAGGGGAAAAACTGCGGTGGAGAGGAGGAATGAAAATATCCATAAAGATTTAGCAATGTGAGGCAGAGCACATGTTCTCTATTAAAACAGGTCAGAGACTGAAAACATTCATATTAAGGCTAATAAATTCATGTTCATTTTAACACAAATATATATATTTTAAAAATAACATACAGTTAATTTATTATGTTAATCATTGAAAATTAAAATCACTAAAAATGCTCCAAAGGTATTCTCCCAAACAAAGTGAATTAAAGATACAAAAAAAATGAGTTAACAAAGAAATATTGAGACTTAAACTGCTAATAAAATGTGTCCTGGACCATTTTGGAAAATGTTTCTGTCATTTTGCTCAGAAAAAAACTTCCAGGAACACTTTAGGACATTTCAATATGGGCAAAAACTGTTCATAAGTCTCTACTATTCTTCCTGATGTGACTTCTTGACTGTTGGAAAACCCATTTTTCCACCAGGACACAAATAACAAAGAATATTCTGTCCGTCTCTCTGAGAGAACTGCAGATTATGTTCTTAGCATCTCTAGTAAAAAGATGTCAAGGTAGCAGTTGTCTTCCTCAGACCTGGGCAAGCAAATCAGGGTAGTCAATTAATTGGCTAACAGTCTGAAAAACAGATCCAAATGTTCAAAACACAAAAAGTCCCAACAAAAATGGTGTAACTCAGTCATTCTCAACCTTTTCTTTACTAGGAACCCCTGTTACTGCCTTGGCTAGCCCGAGCTTTGGGGGATATAAAAAGATATCTTTGATATCAATAATTCGGCTTCACATATCCCTTCCACGTGCTTGCGAGGCCCCCGGACAAGCACGCATACAGGCTCGGCCGATTATTGCCGTAATATTCCAAGACAATACAGGCAGGCCAGAAACAGCTTTAGGAGACCTCAAGGCAAGTGCCTCCATTAGGTATGCAAGGAACTTTCAAAAGATCCTCTGCCACGCGCTGGCAGCTTGATGATCAGACTATACAACGCTCAAGAACTCCGCATTTGCATACCGGCTACTCTATTGATAATTTGGCTGTAACTCAATCATTCAAATTCTGACCTTTCGGAGGCTTTGTCTCCAGCCCCAAAGTCCGACCTAGCCTGCGGTCACAATTCTCCTTATCAAAACCCCTGACTTTGAGCACTCCCTCGGATCGCTCCCGAGTTCCAGACCGCCTTGCTGCTGCATCGCTTGGCGAGCTTCCCCTCAGCTCCACGTGCTGAGATACATCGAACCCCAGCCTCGCTCTCTATCTTCTTCTTCTTCCGGACCTCAGGACAGGTTTCGTATCACCCGAATCAACTATCCCTCTGAAAATCCCGCTATCTTACTCACACCTTTATTTTCCTTAGTTATCTGTGTGCGTGTGTTGCTTACATTGTGTGCCTGTATTTAATAAAGATCATTTATTATTTTCAAACCGGTCTGCTTCTTGACTTGGCCTGACCCCGTAGACACTGGGTTATAAGATCCTGCTAAGTTACCCTGCCTCTCGTAACGCTAAAGCAGTGCTCAGAGCTAATCTACCCCACCTATTGTTGAGCACATTTTGGTGTCCCTCACGGGACCCCCAGTAAACAGGGTAACACCCCCTGTAAATATAATCTGTTGGTGAAGAACCCCAAGACTTCTCAGGATTTAAATATTCAAATTTAGATTTAAATATTAAGATTTATTTGAATATGCAAATATTTATTTAAAGTTGCTCTTTGGGGGTCTTCAAATGAGGAAGCAGTTTGGGTTTATGCACACATCTGCCACCATGTCCCTTTCATCAGGAATGCAGCAGCAGGGATGTTGTAGGTGCCAAAACTGCTATCTTGTTTGCATGTGTACATGCCTGCCACTGTGTCTCTTTATCAGGGACATGGCAGTGGTGTGTGTGTAGGTGTGCAGGCACCAAAACTGCTCCCTTGTTTGCAAATGAAGGAGCAGTCTGGCCACACGCACATGCCTGCTGCCATGCCCCTTAGCACCCACACCCCTTGCTGCTGTGTAAAACAAGGTATCCCATGCAGCAGCAGCAACAGTAGCAGTCCCCTTCCAAAATGAAAAATTAGCCTATTACTCAAATCTCTTCCTTACATCTGTGGGGAGCCCAGAGGAGGGAGGGAGGGAGGGAGGGAGGGAGGGAGAGGGAGCCCAGAGGCAGAAAGCCAACATTTGCCTGATTGTTCCCATCTGTATGTGATGAATCTGAGTGTCTCACCTTGAACATTTTCACCTGTCCTGATGCTCAATTTAGAGTTGCATCTCCTTCCTTTCTTGAGGAGTAAGGCTGAGCCAAGCAGGCATGCACACTCCCTCCTCACTTTTTCTTCTTTGTAGGAAGAGTCAGCCATTGGCAGGGAGGCATTGCTACCTCCACTGTTGATGCCCAGCAGCAGAGGCTTCCTGGGCTTCCTGTGAAGTTTCATGGACTCCCAAGGGTCCATGGACCCCAGGTTAAGAACCACTGGTGTAGCTCATTCTTTCATGTATGGAATTGAGTGTGTATATCTTGTCAAGGGGAATCATACCTTGGATCCAACCCGCTTTGGACTGCTGCTTTGCCTTAAAACCTGCACACACCTGCCTATCAGAATAATCTTGCCCATATTTTAGCAGAAAAAAAGAAGCACCTACACAGAATCCTAATGTCTGCCTATGGTCCCTTATTTTATAAATACCCAATTAGTATTCTGTGAATAGTGGACAGTATTTACTTTAGGGGGCTGAACTATCAGATCTTCATCAACATCTTTGAAATAAATCAAGGAAAATATAAAGTGGCAAGTTATTTACACCAAATCACTGCAAGCAGGATAAATATTTATTACTAATTGGTTTCTATACTTTTTTTCTTACACCCTGTCTGATTCTTCACTTCCTTTTTAAAACATCAAGAGTTGAACATTTTGAAAGATTTTACAATGATATTGTGAAATAAAATTGATCATTGCACATAAATTTCGAAACACAAAGCTAGTTTTCAGATGCAGTTCTATACCTTCTCATAGAAAAAATGAGTGGGAGCTTTTATGGAGCACAAGCTACAATAAGAGACTGAGATCGATATATTTCATTATGAATGGCAAATTCAAAACATGTATTGAGCTAACTACAGAAAGTCTGTGATTAATAACTTACTACAGTTTTCCCTTCATACTACTTGTTTTTTTTCCCCAGTCACAACTCAACAAAAATAATCGGCATGCCAGAATGTCAGTCATTTAACACCATACTACCACTTTCTGACCACTGGGTAATACCACAGTATGTTTTGCAAAGCGTGCAAGGATACTGCGAAACCCAGAGGGTGCTAGGCATGGTGTTTGGTTTTGCTGACTTTCAAACTAAGTTGAAAGACCAGTTTTGACATTTGACAACATAACTATTTACCTACCAGGAAAAAGATGCATTGGAAATCTCTGAATCGCATGTTTTGATGCCCAACCCCAAAATAAGGAGTCCAAACACATGACTAAGGACCACCATTATTAAACTTAATTAAGTTTATGGGTCTAGAGAAAGCAGCAAGGAGGAGCAACTTAATGTTGGTCCAGCTGAGATCAGGTGACATGTCATTGTCCACCCCCTCAGCCTTCCCTTCAGCAAGCCACCTGAGCTCCTAGAGCAATCCAGTAATTTGGGTTGCTTCCCAGTGGCTCAAGAGGGGAAGGTAAACCCAGGAGGAAGTCCAGCCAAAGTCCCAGAACACAGCTGGCAAGAATCCAAATCCCAGGGCAGCCTTAAGGGCAGCCTCTTTCACCACCCCGTAGGTCACAGGTCTTTGAAGAAGCAGATTCAGAGTCCTACCCTACATCCTAAGTGGGTGCCCAAGGCATCCACTGGAGCTGATATCTTTGCCCCTACCTGCAAGATGAGTACCTATTTAACGACCCACCCTAAGTCAATTCCAATTGAATCCAGTGTGGGGCAGATGAAAAACCCACCACACCAGGGGGAGAAAGTTCCTACCTCGCCCCAAAGTGACCTGATAATGCACACTGCACCGAGGGCAAGATGGATGAGTCACGCTGCACAGTTCAAAAAGGACTATATGCAGGGCAAGCGAGGTTTAAATCAGCACTCACCTTGCACAGTCATGTGGTGCAGTCAGCACAGTCTGTGCCAGCCGCAGATTTTGGGGGCCTCTTCCAGGGAGGACATCAAACTCTTCCCCTACCATGAAGTGACAGGCTTGCGTGTTTCCAGGTAAGTATTCTCCCTTTCTCTCAAGAGGAGAGTATATATACGAACACATCAAGTAAGCGAGTTTTAGCTAATCTGGGTTTTGCAGTCCCCATACTGATTTTTCATGTGTATACATGAATATGTGTGACACATCCCTACTCCTAGAGCTAGGTAGGTGGACTGCACATCCTAAAAGGGGTGTCCATCAGTTTGTTTCTCCACAGATGCCATGGGGTAGCTTTCCACTCTCAGAGACCTAAAGTTTGTGACCTCTCCAGCAACTGTGACTCCGACTATAATGCACTCAACTCTGCCAAGACTAGTAAGATCTACAAAATATGTGGAAGTTAGTAAGTTGTTTTAAAAAAAATAGAATTATATATTCTATAATATAAAATGAGTGCATGCTTGAACTGTTTCTAAAACAGAAAACAGGTGTTTAACCAGGAACCTGGCTCCTTAGTAATCAAGAAAACACCAGTTTGAGATGCATGTCAATTCTCTCTCAGTGATAGTTGTTAAGTAGTAAGAAAAGTTATGGAAATACTGACAAGTGGGAACAGATTTTTTCCCCAGATATAATCCATGATAATTCTTATTTTAAAGACTCATCTTTCCCCCCTATTGCTGTAACGCGATCTCCAAACTGTTCAATAGAAGCTAGTATCTCTTCTGCTTCAATTTTTTTTCAGCTATCTCTTCAGATTACATCTGTATCTCCATTTTACCAGAGCATCCCTTAGGACAGCTGCACAGCTTCATTGTAACATGTAGTCTTAGAGCGATTTTAGATAGTTATCATAGTATAATTACATTTATTTCCACTTTATGGTCTGGAAACTACTATAGTGCATTAACTCATACTAATGATCATATGATCATTACATGATCTGGAAACTACTATCTGGAAACTACTGCTACAAGATTTGACAGTTGAATATGCTGTCTGAATTTAAAACAGCATTAAAGACTAGTCTCTTCCAGCAGGCCTATCCTAATTATTTTAAATCATGAATTTGAACAATGAATTTTAAATATGGCCTATCCTGATTATTTTAAATCGTGAATTTTCACAATGAACTTTAAACATGTATTGCCTCTTTTTAGGTATTTGATTATATTTTTCTTTTAAGATGATATGCATTTTAACTATTGTTTTAATCTATGTTCTGGTTTGAACTGATATATATGTTAATCTATTGTTGTCCCCTGCCTTGATCCATGGGGAGAGGTGGGTAAGAAACTACTACTACTACTTCTTACCAGTCACAAGAACAGATTAATCCTGTTCTTTAACTTTATAACATTTGCTTCCACATCTATCACTTTGCAATGTGCTGTCATGTACAAAACATGAGCTGGATCAGAATTCATATATAAAAAAAACACAAATACAAGACTGGAACTATTACAGTTCTGTATTGTAGTGGCTCTGTTATGTGTGTTGTGTAAAAAATGTATTTTGCTCACAAGAAAGTATGACTGCCACTGGTTCTGTTTGTGTACCTGCCAGAGGCGCATGATTGTTCTCTACAGGGACAGAACGCTGGTCTACATAGGCCTATGGTTTGATCTAGAATGACTCTCAAGTTCTTATTTGCTTTTCACTTAAAAATGGCCTGACAATTCATCTTGGTTCCTGAGACTTTCAGACCTTGCTATTAAAAACAGACCATTCTGTCTCTACATTCAGAAACAAACACTGGCCTCTTGAAATAGATATGACTTGGTAAGCTTCAGAGTATATTCTGATGTGTTTTCCCCTCAACTCAAGAACTTTATCCACCAAGCTCATTTTCTGGCTGATCTAGATAACTGTCTAAAATATTCCTTATTTCCAGTTCTATGTGACTCACTTCCAGTGTGGTGTATAAGAATAATCAGGGACTGGATAGACAAACATTTGAGAAAGGTAGGCCAAAGAGGGGATTGCTGAATGCACATCAGCTGGGCAATCAACAGTAAATTGGACAGTAATTCAGTCAGGAAAGCCAACAACAAAACTACAGAAGAGTTGGATTGCTCAACTGAGCAATGAGATAGCTTGCAGGCTACAGGTCCTTGAACCAGAGACCCTGAGATTGCAGCACTTAAGGCAGAGCACCCAGCAAGAGATCTGAGAGAGAGGATGTAGCTCAAAGCCAGAAGAACGCACCTTTAAGCCTTTCTGTGCACCAGGAAATAAAGAGGCAGTGGTCCTGAGAATATTAAAGAAAATGAAACGGCCATCACAGCAATAAGTTAGTCATTCTTTAGAACCTAGCTAGTGTTCTAAAGGACCTTTCTCCAGCTACTCACAATCTTAAGATATGCATCTGTACAGAGCGCCTGTCTTTCAGATTCAAAGTCTCTTGACATCTGCTAGATTACTGACAGTCAGCTCCTTCCTCTACAGTATCGCTTAAAAACTTCTCTCTCCTGAAGACTAAAAGTCTGTTGCAACTGTAATGTTCTCTCAAAAGAGAGGTACTTGTTATTATGCAGTCCCATTCATAGCTAGAGTTGGATCAGTGTACAGATATACAAAGTCTATTAAGCAACATAAAATGGAAAACAAGTTTCCACCTGTCATACTGAGTTTACTTCCAGCCCCCCCCCCCCAGCCTGACTTCTACCCTTGAAAAGGAGCAGGAAATTCCCCAGCGTTCACTAATTTCGCATGCTGCCACCACCCACCGAATTCTGAATATATTTGTAACTGAACAGGACAGTGGGACCCTGTCAGTGAATTGCCGACCTCTATGCTTAAGGACCTTTCCTTTCCCTCCTCCTTCCGAGTGAGAGAAGTTCTATCTAAGCGTGTGCCGAAGAATGGCATGGGAATGGAGAGGAAACAGAGGTTTTACAGAAAAGCATTTATTGTAAGGCATGCAAGTAAACAAGACAATAATACACATGAGAGGCTCCCCCTTCCCAGGTACGCTTAAGTTACAAGTAGTTATAACAACAGATACATTCTTAAGATCAGCCAGCCTCCAAAATAATAAAAAGCCCTAACGCGACTAACTACCTTATTCTAGTTACCCACATTTGGGTTCACAGGCTTAGATGGTCTAGGAGAGGAATGAGACCAGGAGGCGAGGCCCATGCCTGCAGCCTACTACTGGCACAGATCCCATCTCCAGGAAGTTCCTTGGTTGACTCTCTGCCACATGGCCTCTCAAGGATTTTTATAACTTCTCCTTTGAAGCATCTCGAAGATGCTCACCTCTCTTCCCTTGATCGGGCCATTCTCCCCCCGTGACCTGTGAGGCTGACCCACAGTAAAAATGTAACCTAATCCCAACACCTCATTAACCCTTGGTTTACCTGAAGAGGGAAGCATCCCTCTTCAGCCAAGTCTAGATAATGGGAAGCCCCATTATCACACCACCCTAAACATTGCCACTTTCTATAAGGATACACTTGAAGATTTAACCTTTTCCCCCTTTTCAAACAGAACACTAAAGCAAAGCAACAAAATGGAGCAGAAGCTGTGGCCCAACTAGCTATGTTGTATATGCATTTACTCACTCTTATGTTTATTATATTAGACCCACTGCCATCACTAGAGACTCCTTTACAGAAACTCCTATAGATGTTGATATTTTAGCAGGCACTGCCCCTGGTCTTTCAGGCACAACTTCTTACCTAGACTGAAGGACTGCAGGCAGGGTATACTTAAAAAAAAAAATATCTGTAGGCCACTCTGGGATCCTTTCCAGCTGAATCAGGTTAAAAATGCTCAGAACAAACAAACATTTTGCATTTGTATTTACACTACTGAATAATACATTTATGACATTGTCCTCATAATGCACTTCTTCTGAACCACAAGGTCATCTGTAACATATTACAAAATCTATACAATGGCCACAGCCAAAATGGCCATATAGAAAAAAGAAACACTCCACTGGTATATGTGGAAGCATTTTCACAAGCACCAAAGAAAGTCCTTGGATTAGCACCAAACTTGCTTTCTTTAAAAATACATGCAACCTTTGCATATGGGTAACTCTACATAGGACTATAACTGAAAATGACAGGAACATGCATATGAAGTTCCTATAGCTTTAGAAGCAGCATTTGAAAGAGATCAGCTCAATTTTACTGCAGCCCAAGAAGAAGAGGTATTCAAAATTTTCAGACTTTATTTACACTGTGAAAATGAAGATTAATTCACACACTATTCAGCAGTTTTTGCAATTACCACACAAAACTAAATTCATATCTCTTTGTTTTTATAGTTGTAGGCGCAATATTAAAAAATAGCTCTATTTGTCATGATGCTGATACATTATGATATATCGTTCTGAGTATTTCCAAATTATGTACATAGGGGTACAGCGTTATTATGCTAATATTTTAGGTGCAAAACTAAATGAGAAAACTGCCAGCAATTCATGTCACTATGCAATAACAGGAAATCAAATAAAATCAATCAATTCTTATTGGAAGATTAGGACTAGAAAAAAAATATTTTTTACATTTATCAGAATAAACCAGTTTATTTCCCTGCAACAGCAGGAAGATTAACAGTTGCACATGTAGAAGCAGAAAATAAACAACAAGACACAGGGAAGAGTAACTATAGCCACTCACTTCTTTGGAAACAAGTTCAACAAGTTGACTGATCAGGAAATCATACAAACACTATTCAGAGCTCAAATGTATAAAAATGCAGAAAGTACAAAGTATCATCCCCATAACTCTTGCACAGTGCATAAACCCAGGTACATTTGCTTTGGAGGAGTCTTTTCTGGAGATGCAGAGATAGGCAGAGATAAAACATGGGACATGAGACACTACGGACTACATAAAAGACAAATCAAACTGTTTGCATAAACTGAAATTAAGTGCTTACAACTTGTTCTCCATACCAAAGTGCCACTTACACTGTAATCCAATAAATATCTACACATCCAGTCAATACATACTCATATATGCACAGGTATGCCTCTTGTAGCCTTTCTAATCTTTTCAGTTATCAATCTCAGGTTTAGTTTTTGTTCATTGTATCTCATTATTTCGAGCAACCAATGTGATGTGTAACCAATACCTTTTAACCTGGATACAATTCTACTACACATGGATAACTGTATCTCTCTGTCTTTCATTTTGTCAAAACACACTCACACCCCTTTATCAACCCCCAGGTTTAGTTTTAGTTCATTGTATCTCACTATTTCTAGCAACCTATACGATATGTAACCAATGCTTTTTAACTTGGATAAAACCCCACTACACACAGACAACTGTACCTCTCCATCTGTCACATTGTCAACTTATATCAGAAATACTGGATACATTTTTGCAATTATGATATATGTGTGTGTGTGTGTGTGTGTTACACACAATAGTAAAAGTCCACTGAACTGGGTAGGGCTTTTGCTGTCAAAACAGATTTCGGGTTAATAATAATAATGTTACTAAGCAGAACACCTACTGGATTGTTTCTGTAAGAAGCAGCATCAGAGAAGACATTCTAGAAGAGAAACCCTGTCAACCTGTAGTTGTAAAAACAACAAACACACAGGCTTTTACAAGCTAAGGTTTAGTTTGTCTGATGCATCAGGATTTAAGGATGGGCTAAATGGAAGGACAATATTGGCCTAAATCCAATTGCTAGCTCTGAATAAAGTAAACCAATCAAAGAAATAGGAATTACTTATGTGTTGATTTCTCATTTGACAACTGATTCAATAATTCTACTCCAGCTGAGACCAGGAATTGGATTTAGGCCATTGATCAGGATCTTTCAGGAGTTCTGGGTGTTCAATGGGTATTCTTTCACATCCTAGAACAACTACAACAGCATTCTCTCCTCAATTCAGCAACTTAGTGAAATCATAGTTTGATGATTAGCTGTTTTATACTGCCTTCTCAAGTGCATGAGAAAACACAAAAACACTTGCTTTTGCATAAACCTGATGTTTCCAATATATCATAAAAATGTCCTCAAAACATCAGATATATTGGATGAATCCATTTGGTTAGAGCTCATGCTGGCCGTGAGATTGTAGGAGTGTAGTCCCCAAAAAATGACCTTGCCAAGCTCTGCTATGGAGTAAAAACAGTCTTATTGAGAACTTTAGTGAATGTGTCTTATATTCTTACTATGACTTTCAAGGAGATAACTAGAAAAAGGCTTCACGGAAGCAAGGAATTAACAGAGCTTGACCAAGCAGCTTTTGGCAGTGAGGGCGAAAGAGGCTCTCGGCACAGTTTCCTCCAGGTCGCAGTAACCTTCAGGAAGACTGCCAGCCATTCTAAATTCATACAGAAGGAAAGGAATAAATAATTATGACAGTACATTCTTCCTCCATGCTGTGCATTCTATTCTACATGAGCCTCACATTATTACAATGGCTGTGGTATGCCAAGTTAAATAAGTCTTCCCAGTTATAGCATAATTTAATTTTAACACTATTAAATCTTATGACAGTTGCTCTTCAGTATTTACAGTATCCCAGCACTAAAGCAATCTAGTAAAAAATATTTATGAAATTACTCAAAGCCATCCCTTAAGTCCCAACTGCTACTTGTGGATGGGATTTGGATCATTTGTTTTGGGGTTTTTTCACTTGTATGTCAAGGACAGACAAACAAGAACTGTGTTTTCTTCCTCGTATATACTCCTTCATATCTCTGTGTTGCAAGGCCTCCTGGCAGGAACTTCAGAGGAAGTGGGCTTGTCCAAGCAGTTTAAGGTAAGCTGTGCTTCTCAGGATTGAACCGAGTTGCCCTTTTTGAGAAACTGTACAGACTCTGAGAAAGTAGACAGAAAGTATTCATACTATCAATGAATCCATACACCTCCTATAAAAGGTACCACAAAACTAAACAGAGGAAGATCATCATCTGGCTCGTGTTTGTTAGCTTAGTTAGAAAGGATAGGGTGCTTGTACTGGAATGAGGTTGCTGCTGGGCAAACTCTGATTTTTCCTGCCTTAGTTCTATAGTGATACACATACAACCTGTGGACTGAACAGTTACTATCTCTTCCTTCTCACCGTTCATCCATTTTTAATTAGTACGCCTGTGTGACGCACATTCATTTGCACATTTATTGTGCACAGTTGTGGTGAAAATCTTATTCCCAGAGTCTGGCCACCAACATTTTATACACAATCATTGGGGATATAAGGTAAAAGCCATTGCTTACTTGTTTTCTATGTTTTACTCTGCTTTTTACAGAATG
Organism: Cyclura pinguis; assembly: GCA_030412105.1. Classification (NCBI taxonomy): domain Eukaryota; kingdom Metazoa; phylum Chordata; class Lepidosauria; order Squamata; family Iguanidae; genus Cyclura; species Cyclura pinguis. The sequence goes on from CM059599.1 coordinate 211,566,307, forward strand.
AAAATATCATTCATTTTGTTAACACACAGTAAGACTAGCTCAAACTTTGAGGTCTACATAAATAAGTAGGGTTGTCTTTCTCTTTTTTCATTAGAAAGAGCCTGTCCTTTCAACAGCTGCATAGTAGGCACAACATAGTATTTTGCATTTTCCCATAAATATAGATACAGCGATACTGAAAGCCCCTTGCTGGTGGTGGTGGTGGGGGGGGGACAAGTATTAAGCTTATTTATTGGCTATAATCCTAATCTCTTGTATTAGGAGGTATGCCTGAACAAAATACCAGGAAATTTATATTTAAGCATCCATACAGTAGAAAAGACAATGGGAAAAAAACAATAAGATACTACATGTTTATACTGAATTTGTTACAGCTTTGAGTATTTAAGAACCAGTTTCACTAGAATTTTAAAAGTCTAGCTTAACTAAAGAATAAAATAGTGAAACAAGAGCTATATGAAATCTTTACCATAATCATACTTTTTTAAAAAAATACTGGAATTTTAAAAGTATGATTACAAAGAAAAGGAAAAAAGAAAAGAAAAATTAAATAGGGAGGATATATAAAATATAAATGCGGGCTGGATATGTACATTAATAGAAGCTGACCATATTTCCAAAATACATTTTCTTGAAGATGAAATCCATTGAATACAGTTTCACAAGAAAAAATATCTAAGCCCCCTAATCACATCCAAATCACACTTTGGTTCATGGGGCAACTGCCACAAGGTCAGAATGAGAATATGCAAAAATTTCTCCAAAGGGATGGCAGCTAGAAGCTGTGCAATGCAGGAACTATAGCATAAGCAATACCAGACCTAACTCTAAGAAAGGAAATAGGTGGAGATTTCCATGAAAGTTACATTTAACAATACAGTGTGCCTTCCGTATATGCGGAAGTTCTGTTCCAGGAACCTTCATATAAAACAAAAGTGTAAATGGCCTGTCCCATTGCTGTCAATGGTCACAATGTGTGTGCACCTGTGCTGGCATAGTGTGTGCCCAGCTCACCCACTGATGATAGAAGGACATGAGGCTTCGCACAACTTCACATCTGTGTGTGTGGAGGTCATGGCAGCAGAGGGCACACCATAGTGCAAAAAGCACTATAATTCTACCACTGTAATTTGAGCCAGTCAGAGAACTCCTGGTACTCAAATTTATCGCAGACAACTGGCAAGGAAAATAATTATTCCAATGCACCCAGCATTATGAATGGAAAGTGCTGCATAAATTAAAATCAACAGAGTATTGCTCCATTAACCTTTATACACCTACTCCCGAGCACAGGATAAGTAGTACTAAACTTGCCAGATTTCAGACCCTGGCCCTGAGTCTCCAGTTTTCATGGGTCATCTCCAAGTAGGAGAGGAAGGTACAAATTTGTCAGTTTTGGTGGATTCAGCTCTAAGCAAGAGCGTAGGGCTAGATGCTAATCTCCAGCTCAGACAGGGTAACAGCAGCTTGCTACAATTTACAAAGATTCATTGCTTTGTTGCTGCAGTTTGCAAAGACTCTCCAGAGGCTCTATGTATTGATTTAGCTTCCTCTTTCCATCCTAGTCATTGCGGTGCCAGGACTCACCCTCTGCTCTGCATCCACCTTCTGGCTAGAAGCATATAATCTACAGCTGACCCTCCACATTTGCGAGTTTAACATTCACAGATTTGATTTTGTTTTCACATTTCTCAACTCTGCCCCCCACTTCAGGTGCTTCTTCTCTGGGGGAACCTTCCCTCTTGGCAGCTCTACTCAGGCCATGCAGTCCTTTAAAAAAACACCTCTGGTCCTCTCCCTTCTCCACCAGCCACTGCTGGCCAGTGAAGGCTGACTCACAGCCCAATTTCTCACAAGCCTTCTTTTAATGCCTCCCCCATACACACCCAAGGAAGGAGCTGGGTGAGAGAGAGGAAGTATAGTGCGACTATGCCAATCCCTTTCCCTCTCCTTTGTCTGACCTGGTTTGGACTCTGGGTGCCTGTTCTCCTCATCATGCCAACCTCCTTCCCACAGACAGACACACACAGTTTGATATTTGTGGCTTTTCCACTTTTACAGGATCCTGCACAACCAACCCAAGTAAATGTGGAGGGTTAGTTACAGACAAAATGTTCCTTAACCCATCTGCCCAAGCAGGTGAGCAGCTGTGGTTGGTACTTAGTGTGTAACACTTAATGACATGATGGGGATCGTCTATAGGTCTCAGATTTTGGCTCTAAAACTTCAGAGCCTGGGACAATCCTTGCCTAGCAAACCTAGGAAGCCCACTGCAGTATGGATTAAAGAAAAACAAAGCTCATATGTTCTTAAAGAAATCAACTGTTTCTAGGCATGCCTGAACAGGAGAAATCTTTACTTTAGGGTCAGCACAGGAAATGAGAAATAGAAGAAACATTTCCATATAAACATAATATAATGCTGAAGGAATTGCACAGTGATCACTGAATGTGTAAACTGTGATATTCATGTAACTGTGCAGGAATGATGTGAAGATAAATTGGTTGGGGGCCATGTTATGTCACCTTGAGCTCCTTGAATAAAAATGTAATAAACAAATAATAAGATCTGTGCCAACACAAAAAAGATTAAAGATGCCTGGATTCTCACAATAAGCCTATGTGATGGGCAAATGGCCTCTCCTTGAAGGAGAAGGTATCAGTCCTTTTGCTTGGAAGTTCCCACATATTATATATTTAAGAAAGAGCTTGATAGGTGCCTTCACTACAGTATTCATTGTCCTCCATGACCTGAAACTGAACATTCTGAACAACTATTTAATCATTTCATGCCCTGCTTATGCCATAGGTATTAGCTCTTTAATAATGCAGCCACATTTAAAACAGTTTCAGGAAAATGGTATGTAGAAACCAGTTTAATTTGATTGTCGGTTATTTTTTGCCCAACAACTTCTAACACTGTTTGAACCATTGAATACCTCCTCTCATGTTTACCTAAGATACATTGTTACTAACTCTTTTAAACCCAGAGCAGAATTCTGTAAATTCTTCACTAAGACAACTGCTGAAGTAGGTGCTGTTGACTCACAATCTGATTATTGCCAAAGAATTAGAATCTCTCCCATCTATCATCTGTTTGCATCCAGTTAGAAATGCAGCAGCATGCTCAACTTTTTCTAGCCTCATTACTTCTCTTGAGCTGTAATTAGCCTTAGGATCAAGCTTCTGATATTATTCTTTGCATTTTGAAAAAAGTATTTGCATTTAAAGGAGCCCTATTGTTCATGTGCCTATATTTTCTCTATTTGGTCTTGAATTCTTAACACGGTGATCTTCTGTGTTATCCGCAAAATATATGAATATTGATTGAAAAGGCTGTTTGGAACGAAAGAAAATATCAAATACTGATTTTAGTGTGAATAGATTAATATAGTTGTGATCCATCCTTGAAAGCAAAATAGTGTCATATGGATTCTTCAGAAGTTGTCGGGGTTTTTTAATGTCATGTGGACAGTTTACATATATAAAGGAATTATTTGAAAGCATGCTTCATTTTTAACAGATAGCAGTCTCATTCTAATTAACATCATATCAGGTCAGGTCCCCAAACGACCAGTTTCAGACTCACTGTTTCCTTCTCCTGTTCCCATATTGTGCTTTCTTCTGTCCTTCTGCTTTTAACAATCTTAACTCTTTCACCACAGGACTGATTTCGTCCCTCAGCTTCATCTGTTTGGTGCTCTCATCCCTTCCACAATTAATTTAATCCCTATATTACATTCATATTCCATAATTATGTCAAAATGGCACGCAGGGCAAAATAAATGGCCCTAGTGTCTGTTCAATATATCTAGGCTTATAAATACTCACAAGTGCTCCATCCTGCTTAGCATGCCACAGAAAAAGAATTTAGGAAAGCTGCAGCTGAGCAGTCAGCTTGCACAGATGCCTCTACAAATCTCACAAGGACATTGACTCCCCTGGAGACAAGTGCAATTGTATTGCAGAACCTGAAATGTAGGACAAGTCATTGTGATAGCACTGGAGACAAGTTCTGGTGATGTTATCTGGGTGATGTTACAAGGGACATTCCAGGTGATGTCATTAAGCATGGTACATGGAGTAGCACAGAGCGTGTCATTCAAATGATAAACACCAAGTCTATGTAATAAAAAGACATACATGCTTTTCAAGGCAATCCTCTCACTCTGAGAGTTCCTCTTTGCCCTGCAGACTGGAGAAGAGGAGCCAAGGCCTGAGATCTGGGAATCCAAACTGCAACTGATGTTCAGTAGCATGCTGCATCTGTACCGGAGGTAATACACAGCTATCATGAAAATAGAAGATGGCTCATTATTTCCCCTGAGATTTATGAGAGAAAGTAAACAAGTGATGTTTAAGCAAAGACAAAGTATTATATCATTCCTAACACTGAAATTACCAGAGACAGATTATAGCCTTTGGAACACACTATTAACTTGAAAGATTGCTATTTCCATATGTTCAGAATGTACGGTGAAAACACTGTTGAGACAAGTACATGATCTGGTTGCTGACACTGGGCAGTAGAATCTGCATTGCAAGAGATGCCATGAGAGATGAAGCCCTTGCAATATACAGCTAGCTCCCTTTGGAGCAAAGCTATTAACATAAGAACAGCCCTGTTGGATCAGACTACGTCTATCTATTCCAGGACTTTTTTACAAAAGGACCAGCAAGAAGTCTATGAGAAGCTAAGACAGGAATGTCATCATATCTATTCACCAATGATAGTAATAGTGATGAAAGTTTTGCTTGTCTCCTTTAAAAAGCTCAAGCCCACTCACTGTTGTCCTGTTTTCTGGTAGCATTACAGTTTTGTGTAAATATTAAAAGCTCAAGAAATAAGGAAATAAAATACAAGCACCTATGAAATTTCATGGGTTGTTGTAAAGATAATAGCAACTTTTAAAAGAATTTGTGATCCTGACACCATATATTTCAAATGGAGATCCTACTGTTATAGTTCCCCCCCTCCAAATATCCACTTTCTGAGGCTGATTCATAACATAGAAAAAGTAATGGCATTTGACAAGTGAGGGACCTCTGCTATTGAAACAGAAAATTGAATTGGGAAACCATCTCCCAAGTAACATTTATCCTTATGCAGTTTTATAAATGAATATGTCATGTCTGCTTGGAAATTCTCATACTGAGCTGCTGGCATCGCTAAAATCTCTCATTATGCTAAAATATTTAGAATCCTAGGTCAGTATCTAGGTTTGTTGGAATGCCATTCTGACCACGAATGAGGGGAGGGGGACAACATAGCACCCACCTGCATGAAGATAGCCTGCTGTCAAATCCCATTGCCACAGATCCTACTCACTTCCAGTTTTTTATATAATCTGTATAACTAAAATTGCAGATCATCCATGATTGTACACTTATGATACTAGCTGTCTTAATGTTGTACCCAGGCTTCCAAACCTGGTGCACCCTTGTCCACATGGTAACGGAGGTGGGGAGTTTGTATATTACAGAAGAGTGGAGGATGATGTCTTAGCTGCTCTACATTTCAGAAAGAGAGGCCAGAGATATGGAAACACCTAATATTAACCAACTGTGGGCTCCTTCAGATAAGGCAGATATTGTTTGAGGTTGTGGCACTTGTAGCTGTAGCTCAGTTTTGATTTAAGTAACGAGACAAGGTTTTTATTGTGCCAGATTTTTGCTAGCAATATATAACAGCAAAACCTCCTCCTTGCTACTATGGGGGGGGGTCAACTGGCATGAGGGACCTTCCCCTCTAGTTTAATGAGGAAAGGCCATCAGTCCTTAGCTCTTGCAAAGTGTGGGAGAAGGACAGACAATCACCACTGACTGCCTCTTGGGGTTTACACTCCAGCAAGATGCAGGGGTGGGGAGATCTTGCCCCAATCAATAGCTTCAGCTCAGTCTCAAAACTGGTTTTGACTACACAACCCTAAAGCGCAGAGAAGTTAGGATTCAGCATAAGAAAGGAAGGACATTGAATGAGACTAAAGCAGAATGATATTTGTCTTAAAACTTTGCTACCTGGCTTATAAGTAGAAAAGGGGCTGACAATAATGCACACCAAAGATGAAGAACCCTAAGCAATGCAATACAATAAAATAAAAATGAACTACAGAAACTAGCCATAAGTTAACAGTATTGCCCAGAATACCCTAGAATTGAAACATTAACACTTAGATTTCCATATTCATGTAGAATGTATGTGCATGCATGCACATGTGTGTTTTAAGGTAATTAATAGCCAGAACTTAAGAAATTAGCTAGGTTTCTGCCTTCATCATTTACCCAAAATAAAAATGAGGTAGCAGTTTAGGATATTCCTGTGTCAACATTTTTATGTGGATGATGGTGTAAAAGGTTATCTTCTAGGTTGAGACCATGCACTGGCAAGATTTCAAATCTACTGATCTAGAAATTTTCCCTTTTATCTAAAGGACATGAAAGGAGAAGGACAAGGGCAAATCAGAGAAGCAGTGCTGTTCTGAATAAAAGACCAGTTGTTCAGCTTCCTGGTTAGGATTGCAGACATGTGATTCCTAAACCATCTGTGGTTGTTTTCCACCCATACTGCAGATGATATCCTCTTCATCTGCATTCACATAAATCAGATTGCAGGACCAGCAGGTGCTGCTTTGTTTAATATAGTTAAGTCTCCACAGTCACAGTGTTCCTAAAAATCACTGTCTTCTTAAGATACATATGGACAATGGAAATGCTTGGATCACACAGGTGTGATCCAAGATTGCTTACTGGTGTTCTAAAACATTTTTTTGCAAGCAGTTTCTGTAGATTAAATGGCTGGTGGAAAACTGTAATGGAAGCCTTGCTAGCGGTTTTAGCAAGATGTTCAGAATTAACTGACAACGGATATCTTTCTCACAATAATTAGGAGATGCTAAATGGAAATCTAACACAAATAATTCTGAATGCATTATTGTGGAGAAGACTTTCTCTCAGAATTATGGTTGCTCTCTTGATATTCTCATCAATTACTGCAGGAAGACATCCCCTATGAAGCAGTTGTTGCTTAAGTTTGTTGGTCCTTTTACAATAATTTTCTTTGGTGTTACAGGTACATCTGGTATATGGAGCCAAGCTGTAGATAATATTTCTTTTAACATGTTTGGGGGTGGCAGGATCACCAACATTTACTTTATAGCTTTAAAGCCACAGGACGTAGTTTACTGGAAGTGGCAGCTTTTTTTAACACTACCTTCCTCATCTCTTTTACATACAATGAGGTTTGGAGCAATTCCATGTAGCCACAGGATGTCTGACATCCATGGGAAATTTCTCCATATGTCAACTCCTTGCCCACGACCCAACAAATTATTCTCCATTGCCGTATACAAGACAAAATGCTGAAATGACTGGAAAAAAATATTTTTATGGTGTCACGCAAGAATCATGTGCATATAGTAGCTGAGAATTACTCTGTAGGCATTAGCAGGGGACCAGTATTTGCAGTGTGGAACAGAAGACACAGAATGGTTGTGCATGTATGTGCCCAGTCTTCCAAATAGGATGGACCAAGCACTAAAACAGGGAAAAGGGATCATCCAGGTTGCTAAAAAGCCTTTGGAGCTGTACCTTTATGAGCTGGGATTTCTTTTCTTTTTTTTAGCTCCAAATGATGCATCTTCTGTTCCTGTCTATTTCCCACAAATTTCTGAGACTAGCTGTGACATTTTAAACCCAGGCCTGGAGGACATCCTGCACACACCCCACAACACAGAGAGGAACCAACACATCTGACTCTATTGTCTTGGTTCCTCTCTCTGATGACATTGTGAGATGGTGCCAAGGAGACTCTCCTTCTCTCATTACAGTTCCTGGGACAGGAGAAAATCTCATCTACATCACACTTCAAGGAAAAAAAAGGGACAAAAGGAATGAATGAGCCCTGGTCAGATGGAGGGGCAAGATCAGGAAAGAACAGAATGGCTCAACAATATTGGTAATATTGGCTATCTGAAGGGACCCAGAGTTAGTCAAAATAAAAGCATTCTAGAAACTTCGAAAAATGCTAGGCACCAAAATCACTCACTGTAGGATAGAACCATGTAGCTGATGTAGTTTATTACTACATTACTATTACTACTACTACTTCATATTTATAAAAGAAAAATATAATACATATTCCCACTGTTTCAAAACAATGAGATCAACCTTCCTTCTTTTTTTTACCAGACAGATTTCTCATCTGTGTTATTTCAGCCTCAGTAAAATTGCTAGGTTTGCACTCATTTGTACACTTCAGGAGTGGACAATAAAAAGTTGTTTCAGTCAGCTCTAGATATTGGTTAATTTTGTTCTCAAGGAAGCTTTTCTCATTTTATTGCACATACTTACTAAATTGTACTACAATCCCATTAATTGCTACTATGCATGAAAAAAGATTAATAAAAAAAAGAGTAAAATAAATCCCAACTCTGGCACATCAGCTTGAAAGACTTTTGCACTCAACATATGAAGGTCTGGGAAGATACATGACGCATGAAAACATCAAGGGAGGAGTTTACCTCCACACCCACATCATTGCCTCTAGTTTAGTCCGACAAGTAAGTAGGCTATACATTATTAAAAAGATTAAAGAATCTACTATGAATGACAACTTAATCAAAAAAGTGCAACACTTGTTACGTCCATGAGCTTCCACAAACCTGACATAATTAACCACCAGAAATTATTGGTAATGATTGTTGGCTGAATCCACTGCCACGCAACTGGATTTCCACCTGTACAATGGAACTTTTTTCTTATTCTCCCTTCTCCAGCCCTACTCTTCTTCTTTGGATTACATGGAAAAAAGAAGGAAACAGCCGCTCTTTCTTTCCCCTTTTCCCAGTCTGTCTGAATCACTGACATTACGTTGGAGAGTTGGATTATTACCAGCACATTTCTGTGGGTCTGTCCACACTGCGTTGTTATAATGGTATTATCCCACTTTCAACATCCTATGGAATCCTGGGGTTTGCAGTTTTAGGAAGGGGCATTTAGAATTCTCAGCCAGAGAGCTTGTTGGCTTCAGTAAACTTCAAACCCGAGGATGTCATAGGATGTTGAAAGTGGAATTATAGCACTGTAACAGTGTACTGCGGAAAGGCCCTGTGTTAGTTTCAAACAATTTTTGAGGGTGGGGCAAATCTATAGTAATCCTTAACAGAACTGTAAAAAAGGAAATAAGTATGTGGATTTATTTGTTTGTTTTGTTTAGCGATAAATCCTGAAATAGAGAGAGAAAACTTCTAGAATGTTACATTATCCCTGAAGGGAGGATCTATAACATTAGAAAGAGGTGCTTCCAAAAATATTACATCTATTATGACAAAAGAAAATTGGAATATACGCACATATACACAGAGAGAGAAAAAGAGAGAAATATATGATAAGAAGGAACAAGAAAGAAACTAATATTAATAGTCTGCCAACTAATGTATCAGAGGATAAAGGAAACCTCGATGGATGAAAAAAAAAAAGGCAAGAAATATTGCCAGCTGTTCTCACTGCAAAAACTTGAGTCAAGTCATGTGGCCAGAAATGCAGCCTTATACACAGCAGATGTCTTCCAAAAATCCTGCTCTAGACTGATTATCACCATGGGAGGTAAGAAAGAAATCCACTCAAGTAAAGCTCTGGTAGCATTCCACAACAGACTGCAATCACAGACTACTTTGTCCAATTTGTTAAAAAGAACATTCCATAAATTTCAGTCCTAAGATGCATTAGAGATTATATCCCTTATGAAATGTCTTTCTATCTTCATTACTTCAAATGTGGAGACAAGTCCCTGCTTTGTTTCTGTTCAGTTTCTGAAATATGGACTGCTAGGACACAAAGTAGAATTTGCTACACAGCGTTTTCAGTCTTTAGAATTCTTTGAATAAAGATGTTCATAGTCATATCCGAGAAATATGACTGGTGCAGGTTCCATTACAGAATAACTTGATCCGTAACTTCCAGCATAACATACAAATCAGAATATCTGCCAACTAATGTTTTTTGGGGGGTGGGGTTGCACTTACTGAATATTCCAACAGTCTGAGGCTCATAAAAGTAACAAAATAAAAGAATAAAATGTACCTCTCATAACAGAGATGGAAAAAATTCTCAAAGACTTCAGAAAAAAAAGACAATGAGATAGGAGTTTTTCAAGTGTCCAAAAACCCCGACAAGGATAATCTTCCTCAAATCCCTTTCTCATTTTTGAAAAGACTTGAGAACGTCTCCTTCTCCCCACCAGACTGAAGTATTTCCTGTCCCCCCAGGGCAAAATGGACAGGGTAGGAAAGTGAAGAGGACCATTGCAGGCTGTGTTCCAAAAGCCAGTGTACCCGAATGACATCTGCAACCTCATGAACCAGCTATCAGAACACAGACAGTAAGTGAGGTCCTCCTTGTGTGGCTGTTCCTCTGTGACACTGGGAGTGGGGAGCTGAGCTGATTTGTGGAACGCTATAGCTTCTATGGTCTTTGTTCAGCAACTCCACACACTTCCATATTGGGTCACCTGCACTTACTTTAGAATAGGCATGGGCAAAATAAGGATTTCAGGCTGAATGCAGCCCCACCCAACATGTTTTTGTCCCCCATGCCCTCAACTGACAAAATACTGGAGGTAAAAAAACTGGCCAGTCATACCCACAGCAAGTTGTAGTGATTTATGTGTTGGACTATGGCCATTTCCGCACTAGCCTGTTATAGTGCTATTATTCCACTTTCAACATCCTATGGAATCCTCAAAGGCCCCTCCCAAAACTGCAAACCCCAGGATTCCACTGGATGTTGAAAGTGGAATAATAGCACTGTAACAAGCTAGTGCGGAAACAGCCTATGACTCAGGAGACCAGGATTCAAATCCATGTTCAGTCATGGAAACTCACTGGGCAACCTTGGACAAGTCACACTCTCTCAGTCTCAAAGGAAGAGAATATTAGGGAAATAAGAACTAGAAGCCAACATGATATCCACTTCCGAACATTTAAAAAGTTTTAAAACAAAAACAAAAAACTTCTGGCTTATGAAGGGTAGTGAAAGAAATACTCTACATCCAGCTGGTATGGAAGAAGTGTCCCAGATTCTCCCTCCCCACTTTGGAAACTTTTTATCAGGAGGAACATTTGCTGGGAATGTTTTAGCTGTATAGACTCTTGACACTTTACATAAATGTGTCAGTTCAATTAAATCCCATTTGGTGGCTAGGTCTCTGGCAGAGGGCAGGATTTTTATGAACAGATGTAGACTTAGTAATAACTTAAAAAAAAATCTGAGCCAATGCGATCCCTTTCAACTCCATATAATTCTGTGGTGATATCTAAATTAAGTTGATTAGTGACTTTTGTGCAAGATAAGGACTTGATCTACACTGTATTGCATGTATTCATCCACTCCAAAACCTTTTTACAAAGGTGCTCCAAATGGAAGTCTCACAGAACACATGGAGAGCCCTGCAGGATCAGAAAAAGCCTTGTCTAGTCCAGTATTCAATTCACAGAGCAGCTGGCTAGTTACCTATGGGAAACCTGCCAACCAGCCATGACAACAAATGCACCCTCCATCTCATGTTTCAAAGCAAATGACAAGACACAGGCATACTGCCTCCAGTACTGGCAGGAACATCTATTCACTGTTAAGTTATCACCACTGATATCCTCTTTGAATTAATCCAATTCCTTTGTAAAGTCATTCACATTGACAGTTATTGCTACATCTTGTGGGAGAAAATTCCAATTTAGCTATTTACTGAGCAAAAAAGCATTTCTGTTGATCTGTCCTGAGTTTTCCACCACTTACCAGTATTAACGGAGAAGAAAAACTTCTTCCTTCCTGCTTTTTCCCATGCCACCCATAGTTATATACACTACCTTTGCTTGTCCTTTCTCTATTAACAAACAAATCTAACCATTCTATACCCTTTTCAGCAATACAGTTTCATTTTTAGATGACCCAAACCGTATACAGTACTCCAAGTATTATTGTTGTGTGCCCTCATGCTGTTCTCAACTTATGGAGATGCTCCATAAGTTGAGAACAGAAGAAGAAATTTTATCTGTAATGACATTTTCTATCAAGATAACTAGCCTGTAATTTCCTGGCTTCCATCTTTTCAAAAAGGGGTTTTTTATTAACACTCTCCAGTCTCAGCTTCTCCATATGGCAAACCTATCATGCAGTTTTCTGGATAAGACTGATCTAGAGGCAGTTTGCCATTGCCTTCCTCTTAGGCTGAGAGGATGTGACCTAGTCAAAGTCACCTGCTGGGTTTTTATGGCAGAATGGGAGTCTCCCAGAGTCCTAATTCAGTTTGTGAACAAACTGAAATATCTCAGTCCCACTACAGATCCCTGGGGCCCACTTCTTACACATCTCCATCATAAGCGGTGAATGTTTCTATCATACACTTGTAGTTCTTTCATCAACTTCCATCCATAAGATCTCTGATCCCATGACCACTATATTTGCTGAAGACTTCTTACTAAGGAACTTTGCCTAAAGCCTTTTTGGAATACAAGCAAAATGTTTACCAGATCACCCTGTGCATACAGCTACTGACTTATGAAAAAAACAAACAAACAAACAAACTCTAGAAGTTTGCTGAGACAGGACTTCCCTTTGCAAAAACTTTACTGCCTTTTTTTTTCAGCAGCACTTGCCCTGCTATACATTTGATAATTTTATCTGTAATGACATTTTCTATCAAGATAACTAGCCTGTAATTTCCTGGCTTCCATCCTTTCAAAAAGGGGCTTCTTATTAACACTCTCCAGTCTTTATTTGCCACAGAATGAAAATGGCTAGAATTATTCTCCAGCACAGATATAGCAGCCCTCCCACTTTTTTGTGGAGTGGAGTAGATAAGAGGTTCATCTCTTCTCATTCCCCCCATCTGAGGCATATATATCACACTGCCTAAGCATTAGGTCTTACAGCAGCAATGGTCAGTAAGTGCATGAGATATAAGGTAAGAAGCCAGGAAGGTGTGTATTCAAATATGAAACCTCAGTGGCCTATACAACAATGGCCATCAGAACCAACACTCAAACAATCTTGTGAACTGAACCATACAGTTTACACAAAAATTCCATTAAGCCAGGAAGAAAAATTATGCATTTCATGACACATTCCTCCCTATCTTGCTACTTTCTCTTTCCTAAGACATGTATGCCTAAAGACAGCACTTCAGAGTTCTTAGACTGAGCTTTCAAACTTTTCCACATTCTGAAAAACAGTGGTTATGCAACATGACAGATTTCTCAAGCACTCTCCTCTTCTCAGCCAAGATACTGAGCAATGACACAATGCTTCAATAAGAGATGGGCATCAGGGCATATAACATCTCAAAGATCTTAGTTTTACACAGATTTGATCAGAATTATATATCATGTTTTGTATGCTTTATTACAATAGGTTTTAGATGTGTAGCAAATAAATTATTCATGCTGATAAATTACTGCACTGCTCTTTGGACATACAGCGTTGCATAAGGCACTGTCTATACACATCTGTTGAAAGGTACTATCTACATTGGTTCTTGTCCTTAGAAAACAAGGGTGTCGTTTTCTATCCCACTGACTTCAGCTTATGAGATGCAACAACTTCCGCTTTCTCTCCTTTTCATCAAATTCTTGGAAGAAAGCTGGAGTTCTCAGAAAATAAAATAAGTATATCAATTATTAATTAGATGAGAGTGATCAAGCTGATCCAGACAAGATGAAATCTGAGGAATGGTAATTTGGCTGACTAATGTATAGTGAAACAGCTTGTGTCAAAGGGGATTATACATCCCTTAAAGCAGAGGTGGGCAAAATGCAGCCTGTAGACTCCAGATTGTCCCTCTCCTCGGCCCACAATGCACCTCACATCTCTAAAAATTCTTTTTTAATAATGCAAATGGACGCTTCACACCCACAGGGGGCAATTTTTTTCAGGTCCTTCTCAAAGACTGTTTTAGACCAGATCTGGGGAAGGCCTCTTGGTGGGGGGAGACTCCCCTCCCGGACCTAAGTCACATCAAAACCTTATAATCCCAACTACACCCCATCCTTACAGGTGTGCAGAGAATAGACCTGGGTAAATTGTTTCTTCCTGCCCTAAAAACCCAAGGCTAGTAACCATTTTACTATTCGACCCTGGTTTACTAAGTACAAGCAACAGCTTGGCTCCAACAATTAATTTCTTAGTTGCGCTCAGACTGTATTGATGGGCTGTCCCATATATTTACCTGATTAAGGTGTGGTTATAAATTGTATTCAATTTTAATGCACATTAACTGCTTATGCAAATTGTTTTTAAACAGAAAAAGAAGATTAAAACATTAGTTTAGAATTTGTCCATGTCCTAGGCTGGGTATTATACCACAGACTATCAAGTATTAGAAATGGAAGCATATTTTCAGATTTAGGATAGGGAGGGAAGAAGTTAGAAATACAGGAAAGTTCAAAGGCCACTGTGAAATTCAAGAATACACTTTAGCTCAGCAGTGCATTTTGAGATAACCTCCTGTTGTTTTAAAGGAACCTCTGACATTATGTAACAACTATAATGATTGACATGGTTATCTAGATTTGTGATATTCATAAAACTTATGCCATCAACCTCTAACAATAACCAGCTCTGCTAAAGATAGCAAGGGGTAATAAATCCAGGGTTTGATCCCAGTGCTAAATGAAGTGGTATTACTTGTGAAGGCTACTATAGGAATTTATTCACTCTATCAGAAGGCCTGCCTAACTCTTCGTGACATGTATTGTATATTGCTACTGAATAAATCAAAGCTTCATAAAAGGTTTAACAATCCTCAAAGCAATTTGCCTGCAAAGCCCAATTGCACTGAATGGGACCTGCGCCAGTCTGTAGCCTAGGAAGCACTGGAGCATGATGCTGCAATCCTGAAGCCGTTTAAGAGTTTAGAAAGAAGCATCCCTACTCATGGGAACACTACATATGAGTAAACAGTTGCTGGGCTAATCACTATGTACGTAAGTTCATTTGTACGGTTTCCAGCTGAATAAATGGAGTGAAATAGAGTATTACAGCAGCTCAGTGCTTACTGGAGAAGGCAGCAATTAGCATTAGTGCTTGGAAATAATCCTACTGAGTGTCATGCTGCCCTCTTACAGGCAGACAGTTCCCCCAAGGCAGGCTCCTTCACGCTGGACCATTTGCTGGTGTGGAATTCACAGTCAGAATTAGCAAGCAGTAGCCAGATCATACATCAGACATTTTAACGCTGTCAGTCTTCAGTGCAAAAACTCTCAAGCACTGCCAAGTGTATCATATCACTCAGCAAGATGTCACTCACCGACAATGCAACATGCAATCAAAAATGAGTGAGCGAAAGGAACCGTATTTGATGGGCTCATTTGATCACAGCGTTTAAAGAGCTCTGCAGAGAGGGATGAGCAACAAGACAGCAAACTGATTGAGCCATGCTATATTGGGCTGTGCAGGAAATACTTTTCAAACTGGGCTAACGGGTTTTTGGCTGGGCATTAAAGACGGCAGTATGGAATCACTAACACTGCACATTTTTAAAGGCAAGAAGTCACGAGTTCAAATCTCAATTCAGCCATGAATTCATCAGGTTGTCTTAGGTAAACCACTATCTGAGCTTTTGTTCCCATCCACAATATGGAGATGGGGATGATGATGACAACAATATACTTTAAAAGAACAATATATAGATTCCCAAGATAATACACATGGCATTTTACAAATGACCTGCTACTCATATACTTAATTAGAGATTCATGAAATATCACTTTTTAAAAATATAAATCCTTTTAAACCACAGGAATAAGTCCATCAGAGTTTCAGCAGAGCTGCAAGAAGACTTCATTTCCAAGACTCTCTCAGTTCTCCCTCTGCCTTGCTCTAAACATGCAACTTTACCTCCCTTGCCTCTCTCTCTAGCTGCTGCAATTTCCTGACACGTGCCTCTTCCACAGGATATAATGTGCTTACTGTGAGCAAGCAGTGGCAACTCTGTCCTGATCTCTCTCTCCACCAGAAAATAAGTGAGAGTGCCCCCATGCCACACACACTAACATTATCTCCACCCTCTTCCAGGCAAATCCAGAGCCCACTTTTTCACAGTAGGGAGATTCTATTGCCGTTATTCTAGTGCAGAAGTGGGGAAAACACAGCTGAGCGAATTCATAAAGACCCCAAGCCACCTTTTAATGTTCCTTGGTATCCCTCAAACACCCTTGCAAACTCTAATAGCCCCATTACATTTCTCCTAGGAAAGGAGCTGCCCCCCAAATCTTCAAAAAAGCATTTTGCTCTTCCCTCCCTCACTGACCGGTGAACCTCCCCCTTCCCACCAAACATCCCAAAACAGTTAAGAATGAAATGTGTAATGATGGCATGCCACTTCCAGTTTCATTGTAGCAGAATGGTGCAGATCATTGGGGTAAAAAAAAAAAAGGGATCCTACTCCCAAACTCTAATGAAACCAAGTGATGGAAGCCAGACCTTGTTTAGGGGCCTTTTGCTCAGACCCCCCTCTCCAGTGAACCTTTAACTTTGCAACTGCTGGGCCCTTCCGAAGTACCGTCCTTCTTCCCACACTTAAACTTGACAAAAGTGCTGTCTGGTTGCCGGTTTCAAGACGGCTGTTGATCTTTGCAGTAACTCAGTAACCCCTCTTCTTTCCAGTCATGGACCTGTAGACGGACCAACTGCCTCCTCAGTATTCTGTGGTTCCCATGGTTACTCTAGTGGAAGGCTTCTGAGGTGTGAGGTTCAAGACTGTCTTTTCAGAGCCCCCCCCCCCCACACACACACCTTTAAGTGGGCATTTTCCTCTCACTATGTATTTCTCACAAGCCTCCGAGGCTGGCACTCTGTGCTATGCCCCTGACGTTGCTTCCTTCACCCAGAGGAAACAGTGCACAGTGCTTCTGAAGCTATCTGCTGTGGGGGACAGGCAGGGTCTTCTCCCCAGTGTGCCAGAGCCTGGCACCATATTTTTTTTTCCTTTTCTGGCTTTCCCCACCACCACAAAAAAGGACTAGAAGCACATCGGTTTCTTTCTTTCCTGGAAACTTGCCACAGGGCAGCAGTTAATAGCCTATGGGCTGGCACTGGTCCATGGACACCACTCTGTGCGACATGTCAAAACATCTACGTTTATCAATCTGCTAGAAGTTGCCTTCATTTAAAGTATATGTGCCCTATGTAACTGTAGGGTATCATTAAGTTAATTAATTCAGCATTGTAATTTTAGAATCTTAAATATTACACTTCATCTACGTATGACAAATAACACAGGGCTGTATCCACTCTATAAAAGTGAATGTTCATCTGTGCGTTTGTCTGTCCATGTCAGCATACGACTGGCTGAGTGAGGTGAGAAGACCTCATATGATTGGCTGGCTGTGAAGATTCCATGGAATCCTGGGGTTGGCAGTTTAGGGAGGGGCCTTTAGAATTCTCAGCTGAGAGCTCTTTGGCCTCAGGCCGGTTGCTACGGAGATGAGGCCTACCGTCAATAAGGGTGCCAGAAAACATTTGGGAGGCATATGTGAGAAAAATTAAAGTCACATATACAACATAGTTACAGGGTCTTCTCGCCTTACACAGTAGATTGTATGGGTTCTGTACGTGAGGAATCTTAAAGCTGAAATTCAAAACAAAAAAATACTTCCAGAAAAACGTAAAGCCATTGCACAAATTCAAGAGAAAGCAAAAAAATCAAAAGCCAGTACATCGACATCGCCAGAACACAGATTGGATTCGGGATTATGGGGAAAAGTTACAGGTACTGGAATAGGCCAGTTGCTATGGAGACGATGCCTAGCAGGAGGAGAACAGTGTATTCCTGCAGGAACACAACCTCTGTATGGGGATAAGTTACAGGTACTGGAATAGGGTGGTTGCTATGGAGACAAGGTGTAGCAGCAAGGAGGAGGACAGTGTACTCCCTCAGGAACCCAAACTGTTTATGTAAATAACTCTGAATAAAGATTAGATTGGGGAATATGGGGAAAAGTTATAGGTACTGGAATAGGCTGGTTGCTATGGAGACAAGGCCTAGCAGCAAGGAGGAGGACAGTGCACTCCCTCAGGAACCCAAACTATGTAATAACTCTGTATACAGATTGCATTGGGAAATATGGAGCAAAGTTACAGGAAATGGAGAAGACAGTTTGGTGAGTTCCTAAGAGGAAAACAAAAACCCCAGGCAATGCCGGGTAAATACACTAGTATTCTATAAAAGTTACCTGCCTTTCCCTGGGTGTTCTTCACTTAGTTTGTCCTTCTACTGGTGGATCAGTCTTACCACGAGTGGAAAGAACAATTCTAACAGAAAGAGATCAATGCTATCTCCCTCCTAGACAGGACCAAGGGTCAAATTATTCTGTCTCAATGTATAGAAAGTCAGGTTCCTTTCATTATATGTTTAATTCCTTTTTTTTTTTTTTGCACTATTCTTCCTCCCAAGGAATTCCAAGCATTACATTGTTCTCTCAAAACCCTGTGAGATGTTATTATTGCACCAACATTTCCTCTCGCGGGAGTGGGGGGGACATAACGGCGATCCCTACCATTTGGTCTAAGCAAGGCATAGGGCAAACGTCATCATCAGCTGTATTAAAAAACAAAGAATTGACATATACATTCAAGCTCTTTTATGTTTATACTAAGCTTTGAAAAATACATAAAATCAAATTGTATAACATCAGAACACTATTCAGTAGTGAAGCTTGTTTAATATATACAGAAAGTTTTACTCTGGGCATGTGCATTCAGAAGTCTCACTGTCCGTTATTTATCCCAAGACATGTGACTGCATGGCACAGCCCATTTAAACAGTCCATTAAAATGTCTGTTGGCCAATATATTTTTAATTGACATTGACACTGATTACTTCCATTTTCAAAATGCAATTTGCAGTCTAGTATTCTACCATAAAATCTAACAATGTTATCTGGTTCATTCTTGGATTGTGAGCTCATAAAATTATTTTAAAATGTCACTTGCATATAAACTAATTTTATTAGATTGTATATAATTACTCCTTTATGCTGACATTTTTTCAGTAACATACAACAAAAGATTTCATCGGAATTGTGAATGAAAGCTCCAGTGTAACATTGTACCTCTCAGAATACCACATACTCACGTTTATCCCATGTTATCGTTCTAATTTTTTTTATTTACTTAATTACCTGACTTTCTGCCTACAGTATACATGGCTCTCTTCCTGCTCATTTTATCCTCAGCACAACCTTGTGAACTAGGTCATGCTGAGAACATGTGGCTTGCTCAAGGTCATCCAGTGAGTTTCATGGCTCAGTGCGGACTTAAATACTGCATTCTGTCTCACCTTACATCCCCCAAACTGCAACAGTTCACAGCTGTCCCTCACCTACTTCATCCTACCCACTCCCCTCCCTACACCACTCCCACTTTAGTTCTGTTTTGTACTACAATAAAGAGAGTCTCTGAGTAATACACAGGGTGCAGTTTCCTTGTAAATAGTCACAACAGTCATGGATTCATCTAAAATCAAAGCAGAAGAACATCTATTCTTTAGGTAGTTAAATATTTATACCCACCCATTAACCAACATGGTTACAAGGACCTTGGAGTGGTTTGAATTCTAAGTCAAATTAATTTATGGAGCTTCACAGAAGGAAAGGTTTTGATTCCCTTCCCCTTCCCTGGAAACCTTCACACCTGATTTCACATTTACATCATTTCACAATCACATTTGTTCAGGAGGAGTCCCTCATTTTCCAGAGAGGACTTTTAGGGAGGTGCAGGGGAAACAGATTTTTTTCCTCTCCTGTGAACTACTCAGCGTTCACGCATTTGAAGAATATAAGAACTCTCTTTAATCAAAATATGTTCTCACTAGGGATAGAAAGAATGTTTGGATATATTTGAAAAATTAACCAAAAACATGTTTTTCATAGGTCAGGAAACCCTGACAAGAAAAATCCTGGATTGATGATAATCTTCACAATTTGGGACTTACCGTGTGCAAAATTTGCCTGTGGGTTTTCTGTATAGGAAACAGTATTTTCTGCACATTAGTCTTATAAACAGATAGCTAGATATCTGTACAGTAAAAAGCTGTTTCCAGTGCAAAAAAAACTGTTTTCATTGGGTATTTATTCTGTTCAAAATTCGTATGTGGTTGATTTGCATAGAAAACAGGGGGTTTTTTTCTGAGCAAAAAAATGTTTTCCTGCCAAGAAACTAATATTTCTGTACAGAAAATACTGCCTTCCTTGCAAAACAATCATACACAAATTTTGTACGCTGGGAGTGTTGGGAACATCTGAAAAGGGATGGTGCAACCACAGCCTAGAGAATGTGATGACTAAGTGTTCGAATAAGTGGGCAAAACAGAAAAAACATGTTTGTATTCATTCCTGTGGCACCTATCTTTGGCTTATTCATGCAGCCAAGATCTTGACATTGGGTCCAAAACACATATACTTTTCATTCCCACAATGTCTGGCCTAATGGACTATTTTTGTTGTTGCTGCTGCTCTCCTCATCCCCTGGTTTTTGTACCTTCTAGCCTGATCAATAATTCTGGTGAATTGAGAGGTTTTGAGACATTTTGATTGGTCCTCATAAAAGTATTATATGAATGTATTAATAGATTTTGGATATTTTCTGTGAAATATTTCCTTTCACTGTTATCATCGCTACTGCTCCTACCTAGTCCCCTACTTCCCCAACTTTTTTTTACTTTGTTCTTATTGGTAAATGAGCACTAATTAATTGTTTTGATACAGACATTGTTTCATTTTGCATTTGTTGCAATCAAATATTCTGAACTGGCTTTTATCTGGGTAGGAATATATTAATTTTTAATATGGTCAACTGCAAAGTGTTTTGAGAATAATATGTACAGGAAAACAGTATTCAAAAGCAAGAGAAAAACCTAAGGAGCAGAGTTCTACCTGTTCCACAGTGAATTTTACTGTTTTATTTTTAATTACCTTTTGAATTAACAGGACAATGATACATGAAGAAAAAAAGTGATTATGCAGGGAAACAAATAAACTAAACATTTAGTGAACTGAGAACTGGCACACATATAGGGCAATATCTTTTTAAGTGGTTTATAAAAGCTCAAGAGCTGACATAAATATTAATATCACCTTCATCCCTAACTTTACTTGAGCAAACATTAAACATCTTAAATTCAAGATTGTTTGGAGCACTTCTGGTTAACAGCATGTATAATATAATATCTAATAGTGCTGGAATGTTACCATTCTTACAAACAGTAGAAATATAAAACTGCTGATGTTGCCATTTTTCACAGTAAAACGATTTGAGAGCTATGGCAAATACCTAAATATAAGCATAGACTCACATGTTCCTGCCTTTACACATCTATTTTATCTACTTATTTTAACATTTAGACTGTCCAATAACCCACGTTCACCAAATGGTATGCATGTGAGTAAATTAAAAACATGAAACACAAAATCAGAATAAAGCCATTTTAATGGGGGGGGGGGGCAAAATACCACCAGAGAAGGACTAAAAAATCCAGTATATAATAAAACTTAAGTAAAACATGACAGTAAAAATTAAGTTGTGCCAAGATCTAAATAAATTTAGTTTTTTTAAAATATCTGACAGTTTTTAAAATACCTAAGAGAGTAAAACGCTAATTGTCCTGTACAAAAAAAGATCACAAGTAAGTGCCAAGTGAGGCTCTCCAAGAGAGATTTTCCCAGAGATGTGGATTCAGATTCCCATCACCAAAAAAAGCACACACAATGCATCATCATAATGAAGGTTACTAGAGTATGGATTACTAGTGCAAGTCTACCTCGATTCCTACTAGGGTACAGTTTTTGCAGAAGCCCAAGTTCATAAAAAGCACTCTGAGGCCATTTCTGCATTATACTGTTATAGTGCTATTATTATTCCACTTTCAACATCCTATGGAATCCTAGGGTTTGCCAGATAGGGAGGAGCATTAAGAATTCTCAGCCAGAGAGCTCTTTGGCCTCAGTAAACTACAAACCCCAGAATTCCACAGGAGGTTGAAAGTAGAATAATAGCACTATAACAGTGTAGTGTGGAAATGCCCTGAGCTGCTGAGACCACCTGTGTGTCTAGTGCCAGTGCCAGATCTAAGAACAGGCACATAATGGATCGTTCAGGACAATTATTCCCAGCTTTATGCTCACCTGTTATGCCTCGCCTATTATCCCCCTAGGCTGCACAGCTAGCATGGACCCCAAACAAGCAGTTTCTCCATCTTGTCCAGATTGAACATTTAGAGATTGAATCTCAAGTTTATTTACCCATTCCCTGTTCAAGTGCTTGTACAGGCAGAACTGAGTATCATCCACAGATCTATGATGGCCTTAGACCAGTGGTTCTCAAACTTTGGTCCTCCAGATGTTTTGGACTCCAGCTCCCAGAATTCCTGACTTTTGGCTAAGCTGACTGGGGTTTCAGGGAATTGAAGTTCAAAATAGCTGGAGGACCAAAGTTTGCGAAACATTGCCTTAGCCTATCCTGAGACATTCTCACCCAGAAGTTTCATGCAGACATTGAAAGGTAAGGAAGATCAAATATTACCCTGAGGACAGCTGCTACAGGGCAGAGCAATAATTTTCTCAGTTCCCGTTCCTAGAACTGACTGCTCAAGCAGGAAACAGTGCCTCAAACAACCGAATTCAAACAGTCCACCCAGAATAAAACTATGGTAGATGGTACCAATAAACACTCTGCCACAAGAGAAGCAACAGAACCACACTTCTCTATACCTCTGTACATATTTTCCCATAGGATGGCCAAGGCTGTTTCTCCCTCAAGTCTAGGCTGAAATCCATATTAAAATGGATGAAGAAGTCCATTTCATTCAAGAATGCTTGGAACTGATCAGCAGCTATTTGCTCCAACAAGTTACCCAGGAAAGGAATGTAGTCAAGCAGACTATTATTGTTTTTATCTTCTGGGTCCAGAGTCTCTTCAGAAACAGTCTGGCCACTATCAGACAAAAACTGTACACACTTCTGGAAAAAACTGGACACCCCATCCTTATTAGACACAAGAAGTCAGGGAGGACAAGGGACCATTCAAACATGGCCAAGTAATTTATTTGCATCCTCACACTTAGAAACTGAAACTTATCCATACAATTGGAGCAGACAGTGCTCTGGACATCTCTGCTCCTGGACCAATATTATCTGTGGATTCAAGATGTGAGAGGCACAGGGGAGTTTACTCTTCCATCATATGTGTTAAAGTTGCAACCTTATATTCACAGCATGGAGCAACACTCATTCATCTCAGTGAGAGATGCTACTGAGCACACCTATATACAGTGTAAGTTACAATTTTATATGGTACCTGTTGGGCAGGGAGAAAGACTGTAGGGAAAAAAGGAGCAAATCAGAGAGGATTTCCATCCGTCTCCATTTCCTTACACTGTCTTACTCTAACCCAACTAAACACATTCAAAGATTAGCAGCAATTTTTCATGTATCTATCACTTTCACCAAGACCCACAGGCATACTATGTTTACACATATTGTTACTTCTAGTTGCTGCAGCAAGTGATACGTGTATAGAACTCTGACGTTGTACATCAGTCTGGACGCCTGGCTCAAGAGAGAAAGCTTAAAGACGATCACTGTATCTTCAGAAACTAGGAGTGATTTCCTTGAGGAGAGAGGTACGGTGCAACTTTTGTGGGAAGGTTTTGCGTTAGCAAAAAGTGTACTTGAGTGGGCACAGTTGAAAGAATCTGGTTCTTTTAAGTAGGATATAACTAGGGTGTTGTAGTCATTTGGTAGTTAAACTGTAACTTGGGAAATTCCCGTTCTAGTCCCTACTAAGATATAGATCTCAAAGGACAACCTAGTGGAAGGCACATGTTCTCAACCTGACCTACCTCACAAAGTTGTTGTAGAGATAAAGTGTGGAGCAGGACAGTTTAATTATAGATTATATTATTTTTATTATTTACAGCAGGTCCTCCACATCTGCGGATTCTGTATCCCTGGATTCAACCAACTATAGCTTGAAAACATTGCCCACCCCACAAAAAAACAAACAAAACAGAAAGCAAACTTTGATTTTGCCATTTTATCTAAGGGATGCCATTTTACTATACCAGTGTACACAATCGGACTCAAGCATCCTTGAATTTTGGCATCCACAGAGGTCCTGGAACCAAACTTTAGCAGATGCCAAGTGCACACTGCAGTTCAATTACATTTTAACTTTCACATATTAATAGTGCAAACTGTTATCTGCATCTGTTCTGACTTTTGTAACCTCCTTGAGTCCCAGAGCTGGAAGAAAGACGAGATTTAAATAAATAAAATCATAATCATAATCAGACTCACAAATGTTCACCGGAAGAAAAGCAAAGTAAAAAAAATAAATATTCAGTGGGAAACTGGGTTCAAAGCACGTATACTGGAGAACATGTATCCGTTTGTACTCCTCTTTCTTTGGGCTCCAAGCTTCAACAACTGGAAGCAACGTAAAGGTAAAATTCATGAACTCATGTGCAGGCATTGGTGGTTTCTACGAGTACTCAACTTTACACACACACACACACACACAGACAATTTTCCCTGTGTATCTTGGAGTAAGCCCAGTCTGCACAAATCCTTTCTAAACATCCCACTGAATCTATTTTGGTTCCCAGCGCATCTCCCCTTCAGACACCCACTTGAGTAATTACCTCACCTATTATTAATTGCAGTGTATTTTCTACAATTCAGAGAGGCAAATTCCATGACTGATTGCTCTTCTTTGCAATTAGGAATACAGTGGGCCCTACAATTCAGAGAGGCAAATTCCATGACTGATCGCTCTTCTTTGCAATTAGGAATACAGTGGGCCCTACAATTCAGAGAGGCAAATTCCATGACTGATTGCTCTTCTTTGCAATTAAGAATACAGTGGGTATCTGCTACAGTTTGGTTCCAGGACTCCCTGTGGATACAAAAATCTGTAGATGCTCAAGTCCCATTATGTACAATGGTGTAGTAAAATGGTGTCCATTATATAAAATGGCAAAATCAATGTTTGTTTTCAGGATTTTTTAAAAATATTTTCAAGCTGTGGTTGGTTGAATGCGTGGATACAGAATATGTGGATATGGAGAGCCAACAGTAACTACGTTGTGTTATAATCTACTTGCAGTCAGGAATACTAGTGCTTCTGTGTACTAATGACGCAGCAATGATTTTCTAGAAAAAGAGGTGGGCATAAGAAACCTATATAAATTTCCATTCATTTGGCAACATGAAACCTTTACTCTTTTTAACAGTAGAAGCAGCTTTTTGTATTTCATTTTATATAGAGCTAATTGTGATAACTGTATGTTTCATCTTCACTCATGTGAATAAGCTACTTTATGATTGATTAAAGTATATCAAGGGGAAAAAAATATCCCCAATGTGCATATCAGGAGAAGGTACAATTTTATTCATAAGTGAAAATTTTGTCAAATTTAGTCAAATTTAGCTTGACACATATCCTAGAAAGAACTATATGATTAAAAATATACACATATAAAAGGTTATGGATAAAATGAAATGCTGAAGCTATTATTTATACAATTATCCCAGACTTAAAAATGGAATTCTATGATGCTGAAACATGTTTTCATTTGCCTTTTTTAATGCTCTGTAAAATGAAAATTATACTTTTTAACCAAGATACTGATGCTTAACAAATTCAGAGTAGATACCTGGGGCTGGTGGCAGTAAAAAAAATAAAATAATAAAAAACAAAAAATAAACACATGTTAATACTATTTCTTTCTTCAGGCTAAATGGCAATATAACTGCAGAACTCAAATTCACCTATTATGCTATGGTTTGACTTTTTATTTTATTCAGTGAAGGAGGTCAAGTCTCTGATATGAAAACTGTGACAAGTGCAGAATGAGCACATAAGCAACAGCATGTTTATCCCCAGTACACAGCCATAGATGATTTCCTAAGGGGAGAACTGTTTTCAGTTCTGGGCACTTCATTTTAAGAAGGATAGAGACAATTTGGAGCAGTGCAGGGAAGGGCAATGAGGATAATAAGAAGCATGGAGAACAAAACATGAGGAAAGGTTGAAGGAGATGGGCATGTTCAGCTTGGTGAAGAAAAGATTTAGGATAGACATTAGTGGACTCCTTAAATACCTCAAGGGCTGTCACAGAGAGGAGGAAGTGGGCCTCTTCTCTGCTACCCCAGAGGGTAGGACCAGGTATAAGGGTTCGGAGTTAGAAGAAAGTAGATTTCAGTTGAATGTCAGAAAGAATTTCTTGACAGCAGTAGTGTTTTAGCAATGGAACCAATTGTATAGAGAGGTGGTAGCATCTCTTGATGTGTTCAAAAAGAGGCTGGGCAGCTACATGATGGAGATGCTTTAGCTGGTGATCCTACCATTGAGCAGGGAGTTGGACTTGATGGCCCATGAGGCCTCTTCCAACTCTATGATTCTATGGCACCAGATTCTGTCTGATTTTAGAAGCTAAACAGGATCAGCCGTTGTTAGTGTTTGGAGGGGAAAATGCCAATGAAATTTGCTGGAGGACATATTTCATAGGAAGGAACAGGCAGAAGCACTTCTGAGCATTCCTTGTCTAAGAAACCCCTATGAAATTCATTGGCTCACCATAAGTTGACAGATGCCTTGAAGGCACACACACACACACACACACACACACACACAGAGCTTTAATGCCGTGGAATTCCTTATCCACATATGCAAGGATAACCTTCAAAATAAACCTGAGAGAACAATCTCCAATTGTCATTGTGTAAGCTATCACTGTATCAACATTTTTGTTCTGAAACTCATGTCTTAGCAGCTATTTTGTCCTGTTCCAAGTGGCATCAAAAAGTAACAGATTTTCACAAAATGCAGCCAGGAGATTTTATTATGAAACTTCCACTAAACTGAACATTCAGTTGTTGATGCCAAATTTTTCAAATTTAAAGCATGTCTCAAAACTGGCACTATTTTTCATGAAATTCAAGGGTGAAATACATCAATGTGGGGAAAACACAGATGTTTTAATGCAGAATAGGAATGGAAGGGGTGCAATTTAGTG
Organism: Cyclura pinguis; assembly: GCA_030412105.1. Lineage (NCBI taxonomy): Eukaryota > Metazoa > Chordata > Lepidosauria > Squamata > Iguanidae > Cyclura > Cyclura pinguis. The sequence continues at coordinate 211,593,370 of CM059599.1, forward strand.
AATGCTCCTCTCTGGTGAAGTGGAACTAACCATTTTCACCAATTCTTTCCCCGCCTGTGAAGTCCCCTCTTTCAGAGGATTCCTAAATTTCCAAAGAAACTTTTCAAGAAAAACAAGGGGTTTTAGAAAAGGAAAAAAGGATCATGAAAAATACCTTCATACTTCAGAACCTCTGTTCTGACCATCAGACTGAAGGGCCTGGGCTAATCAGGAGGATACACAGTAGGGCCTGTTTATAAACTAACACAAGCCTCAGCATCTTGAGTGGGCCTGAGGCAGAGCCTTTCAATTTAGAGATCTTTTGGCAAGAGACTTCTAAAATTGAGGCCTACAGAGTGGGTACCCTTGAAGCTGTATCCACTGGGGAACCAACCCCTTCCATACCAGGGACACTCTTTCCCACATCAGTCTCCCAGACAGCAACCCATAAGGAACTATCAGAGGTGGGGGAAACTACTAGACAACAATCCAAAGTGTGCACCCACTCATTTAAAAAGTTTTGTACTCCTTGAGGCAGGGATAGATCCTAGGAAAGGTGTTGTGGTCTTGGAAACATTGGCTAAGATCATGCTATTGGAGTATAAAGCTCCAACAGTATACCTCTTTGTCTCATCACATCAGCACTTTACAGCACCAGAGGGCACCTGTATGGTCAATCAGTGCCTGGCAGTGTGGTGGGGGAACCTGGGCAGCATTTGGCTGCACTTCCACAGCCAAGAGAGAAGACAGATAACTCTCTGATCAGTTGCTAGGAGCAGAAGAGGCCAGAGACTTTGGGCCCTTCCACCCTATACTGTTATAGTGCTACTATCCCACTTTCAACATCCTGTGAAATCCTGGGGTTTGTAGTTCACTGAGACCAAAGAGCTCTCTGGCTGATAATTCTAAAGGCCCTCCCTAAACTGCAAACCCCAGAATTCCTTAGGATGTTGAAAGTGGAATAACAGCACTGTAACAGTGTAGTGCAGAAATAGTCTTTTTCTCAGCTTTGGAAGTGCAGTGAGATGTTGCTTAATTGCATCTGCTCTCTCCTAGCCACTAACTGGCCTGAAGGTTTCCTACAAAACTGAAAATATCCACTGCATGGGGAATAACTGCAACACACAAAGAAGAACACATGGTAGTATAATGGAGATTATGCTGGCATATGTCACCAACAGGATTCCACCTATAAAAGGTTTCAATGGAGTTCTTCTTGAAGCAAAAGATCTCAATTCTGGCCCACAGGCTTCTCGTCAAAGTAGGATAGGACATGTAACTTGAATTAAATTTTATTCCTTCTGTGTTTTTAGATTCCTTATAAAATGTAGGGCTTTAAATATTAATCTTTGCATTACTACACTGATCTGCTGCCAAATGCCACAGCCTTTAGTTAGAAAAATAAAACATATTTACTACAATATAACTGTAGTCATATGACATGTCACTGAATTGTGATGAATGCATTGATTAGGGTTCATATATTCTTCTGTCAAACCAGCTACACTGCTTTGCTGACATGACTGGATTGGTTTGCTGGTATCATTGTATTATTTGGACAACTCGAGTATTGCAGGATATCACACTTTTCTGCATCTAGCTTTGGTGAAAATAGTATAAAATTATTGGCTACCGGCTAGTGGCCCTAAATATCTTAAAAATACCAGGGAGGATGGGAGACCACCAGCGAATAGCAGGTGCTGTAGGCTACAATTCAAAGGAAGGAACTGGCAAAACCACCTCTGTGTAATCCTTGCCTATAAGCACTCTATGAAATACACGGGGTCACCATAAGTTAAAGGTGACTTGAAGGTACATAGACACACACATACACACAGCAGAGAGACATCTCTAAGCAAGAACCATCTTACAGAACTGGCTTTAGTAATGCTAGTGGAAACAAAAATCTAGTTTCAAAAATAGCTCTCTGGTTGGTTAAATCCAAGACAGTTTGCCAGCATCCTTGGTGCAGCTTTGCACATACAAAAACAGTCTAGGTCCTGATTCCACCTGAAGATCAGAGGAACTGGCAATCCACCTTTACAGAAGGTACTAAGTACATGTTGTGAAGCATTGTGATTTGGTATTTATCTCCTATTTTGGTTAGAGTCTTATGGGCAGATATATTATAGCTGAAAGCTCATGATCAAATTTACTGTACTGAAATTTAGGAACATTAAAACTTAAAAGAACCCTGCTGAATCAGACCAAAGGCTAAGTTAGTTCAGCACTGTCTTCCCATGGTGGCTAATTAATTGCCTGTGTGAAGTCCACAAGCATGAGATGGGAGTAACCGCACTCTTAATGTTTGTGTTTCTCAGTAACTGGTATTAAGAGCGACATACTGATACCAAAGTGGATATTTAGTGATCATGACTAATAGCCACTGACAACCTATGGAGAATTTATTATATCAGTCCTGTAAATCTAAGCAGTATTTTTTTTCATGTTGTATTTTGAATTCTTGATCTGCTTACATCATCTGGATAAGCCATAAGCTGGTTTTTGTCACCACTCAAATACATCCACTTTTCAGTGATGCCTTCTAGCTACATATAAAAGCCCAACAGAGTTTATACTGGGAAAATATTTCTAGGAATCCATTTCTACTCCAGTCTCACAGATAGTTTAAAGCTACTGCATTTGGTCTGTTGCTCATTTTGATATGACAGGCCTCCATTCATTACAGTAAAATCTCTAATTTGCTCAGTGCAGTAGCCTGTGTTAGGCCAGAAGGCGTCTGCAAATTTCATCAAGTTCAAAATGAAGCTCCTCCGTTCTCTGGCTACTTCATCATACTAAATACAACACTCACTGGAATTACACTGACAATTTATGTTTTGGAACAGAACACATTTAAACATCCTGATTAGTAATTTCAGATGGCTGCTTAGTAGACACCAAGCTGTCGATTTTGACAGATCAATAGGTGGATAGGTATAGATATTTCTATTATTCCTAGCCACAGTCTAATCAAGAATATATTTAATGCATTCATTCTGCATCACTGTGCATGTGCCAAATACTCATATTAATGTTAGTGCTTATTTTCTAAATGAATCTGAAGATTGGGGAAAAAAACTTATTTCACTTTGCTGGACATTAGCATACTGAATTTCATATCATCTTGCAGTTCCTCACCCATATGCACTACTGTACTACCTTGGGGGGGGGGGATGTTGTCCACCCATTTTAAATGATAGTGGATCCTGCAGCTTTTAATAAAAATGATCTTCCTTTAAAAGAAGGTGTAGGGAATGTCACAGAAAAGATACCATATATCTAAAAGTCATTGTTGTTTAAGTCATTGTTGTTTGCCATTATGTGCTTTCAAGTTGACTCCAGCTTATGGCAATCCTACCATAAAGTTTTCTTGACGAGATGTATTCCAAATATTTACCACTGTCTTCCTGAAGCAGAGAGTATGACTTCCCCAAGGTCACCCAGTGTGTTTCCATGACTCTGTGGAGATTCAAATCCTGGTCTCCTAGAGTCCCAGCCCAATACTCCAACCACCATCTGACACTAGCTCAGTATCTGCAAGTAATTTAAATCAATTGTGTCCATACGCTGATATAATGGCATCTGAATCAAACAGCAGGTCCCTTCCCTCATAGCCCTCCAAATGCACTCCAAAGATTGGGGGATCCTCCAGTACACATTTTAGTATGATACAGAGGGACAATAAGGTGGAAAAGGCTTCTTAGATTAGCAAAACTCCATATGGACAACATGTGGAGTTTTGTAGCTCCTCACATTTATACACAATTCACCTGGATGGAAATAATTTGAAGGGATAAAAATCCACTGAAATGCAGAGAACAGCTTAAGGATAAAAGTTTTACATGTTTTTGGTTTAATACTTAAACACTAATCTTGTTATATAATTATATTGTACAAGAGATTCCAAATTTTATTTTGAAAACCTTAGGTATGGACTTTTAAAAGGTAACTATTAAGCAGACAATAGAGAAACCCATATGAATGATTATCAACTACTGACCAGACAATGTCATAAGAAGCACATAGTTGCCAATACTAAAAGTGAATTTATATGCTTTTCTTTTCCCTACTAAAAATAACGCTTGCTCTTTGAGGCTCAAAGTCAGTCTTTGGGGATATACATACTAGGATATTTCTAAATCTCTTCAAAATTAATCACTGCCATCCTGAATTGTCAGCACACAGAAAACCAGAAGGTGATGACTATAAGCTATTTTTGTCCTTTAATTAGAAACTGGATATATCAATCTGTTAGGGAAGGAAATTCATGCGAAAGTCACATCTACAATTAAAAAAAATGTACACTTTTCAGGGGAGGGGGGGTCCATAGCTTTCATCAGATTCTCAAAGGGGCATGTCTTCTAAGAAAGATTAAGAACCACTGGATGAATTCTTAGGTTTGAATCCCCCTGAATTCAATCATCTTAGTACAGAATTAGAATTGCTACCATTTTTTTAACCTGAGACATCCTGCACCAATGTATCAGGCAAATTACAACATGGTTTTCTCCGTGCTCCTCCACAGCTACATATCAAGAATGAATGAAATGTAATTTCTGGGACCCTTACAGCCGCCATCTGTTTCCCTCTTTTAAATATCACACTTACTCCAAATGTATGTGATCAAAAGAGTAAAGTGTACCCTAAGAAGTGCATATTTCAATCTAATCCCACTGGATCTATTGAGGCGGGGCATTTTTAGAAATTGGTAGTAAAAGAGGTAACCAAAATGTAAGCAAAATCACATTTTAATAAAAAATTAAGCTTCTTTCCATCTGGAAGATGAGGAGGTTTTTCCTGGAGAGGTCCTCTACAAAGTTAAAAAGAACCCCAAATCTTCAAAATGGCCCACAATCTTTCTACAAGAAGGAAGGAAGAGTGGCAAGGCATACCTCCACTGTGTCAGGAACTGCTGAACTTAATTTCATTTCACTCACACCAACGTTTTCACCTTGTGTGCCATGTCTTATTTAAACTGCAAGCCTAAGAGTGGGGAATGCCAAGTTAACTATTTTAGTGAGGACAATGTTACTTGGATAAATGACAAGTACTCAGTCAGTGGTTATTATAGACAAGGAGTATTTGGAATGAGAACATAGCTTCTTCAATAAATGAAATTTTTTACTTATAGTATAGACTTCTATTCAAACACAGTCTCCTTTTTCAGCAGTCCATTCAAAATTGAGAATATATTTCAGTCTTGACAAAAAGGTGCATAAATCCATTGTCCTTCTTACTCACTGTTATAAGTATTTTATTAGAAGCTGCTTTATTGCACCCTCTATTAATCACACATAAAACAATAATAATAATGCTGCTTCTGTTGTTATTGTTATGCCTTATCAGGTTGACTGATTGCAACCCTAGGAAGGAAAGGCCTCTGTGACATCCTGTTATTAAGAACCCTGCTCAGGTCACACAAATTCATTATTACTATAATTGTGTGGCGAGGGGCGACAGCCTCCAGGTAAAGAAAACACAACAACCCTCAATTGGAGAAAGAAAAAGCCACAACATTATTGGCTACAAGCATGAACAAGGTTGGCGTAAGCATGGGCATGGATCCGGGCATGGATCAACCCGCCTGTTGACCGATGAACCCAACTGTCCGGCCCCAAACCAGATGGCACTTAGCCTACCGCAATCCTACTGCCACCAGGGGGTGCCCACTGCGTGCCCACCCAAGCTGGGCAGCTCACCGCACCCCTGAACCCAATGGGGACCCAACTGTCCCCTAGCATGTGGCAAAGATGCCCACTATCCCAGATCCAACGACCATGCGACCGCCAAAGAGGCAGGCAGGCCACCCTGCCTGACTTCCGCCAACCTCATCCCAGCAGCCAATAAAGCCGGGATCCCAATGTCCTCCGACGCGCCGTGGTAGGATGGGAGTACCTGGCCCCACTCACTGTCCAGCTGTCTCCTGGTTGCAGTACTCAGGTCGTACATAGCCTGCATACGCTCCAGATTTCCACCTCCCGATCCTCTTGATGACCGTGGTGGGAAGGCCACAGACAGCTGCCTCCGTGGCCGCTCCAACGTGGAAGGAGTGGCTCCCAAACTCAGAGGAAGGGAGCCCTGCACAACGTAGAGCTGCCCTCAGTACTGCGACAAACTGAAACCTGGACAGCAAGGAGTGGTCCTGGTGAATAAGCAGGGGGCCGGTGCTGGCAGGCCGCTTCTTGAGGAACTTTTGAAGCACCCAGACCAGGCAACGGGCTTCCCTGTGACGGGGTGCAGGTGCATGAGGGCACCCTTGGCTTGTTGGTCAGCCTTGGACCGCCTGACCCGAATGGTCACCTCTTCTCCAGAAAAAGAGATGTCATCCACTTGCAATGCCCTGTCAGACCTGTCTGATCTGGATCTGGCCACCAGCTCCCCAATGCGCAAGGCCCTGGAGAAGGCCATCACAAAGGCCGTCTTGAATAGCCTGGCGTCAAATTGCGAATGACAGATGGCTGCAACCTGAGATGTTGCACTCTTCAGCAGCTGGAAAGACAAAGGCCTCCTGCCGTCCTTCACCTGTGGCTGCAGCCGCCTCCAACCTTCGACTGTTTTCCTGACGATGAAGCCAGCACACGGATCAGGAAGTCTGCTGGCCTTGCTGAAGAAGGAGATCCCCGCCAACTGAACAGTCATGGAGCGTGGGCCATGCCACTATCCTTCAGATGAGCAGTAAGTGCAGTTCCTGTGTTTCTGAAATTGACCATTCATCTGCATAGCCTGTTGAGGCCCGGAAGCTCCAAAACTTATTCAATGCTCTGAGGTAGGCCCTCGCGTTGCAGGAGCTATGGAATGCATAACTCCCAGGATTATGGAGCGTTCCCAAGCTGCTACAGATCCTCCAGAAATGTCTCTGGCATGGGATCTGCTGCTGGCGCCACCAACTGAAACCTGTCCTGCTGGAAGTGAGACAGAAAGTCCATGATCCCGTTATCTAAACCTGGAACATAATGGGCTGAGAAAGATATATTAGCAGCTAAACACTCTAAAAAAAAGCACCCGACCAGACCCACGACCCGGCTGGACTTGGAGGACTGTCTGTTGATGACTGCCACCACTGTCTTGTTGTCGCACCAGAAACAGACTCTCTTGTTGCGAAAACGGTCTGCCCAAATGCAAACCGCAACCAGGATAGGAAAAAATTCCAGGAACGTGAGATCCCAGAGTATCCCTTGCTGCTCCCAGTGGGGCAGCCATTTTGCCATGCACCAATGGCCCTAGAAATAAATCCCAAAACCCAAACTCCCTGCCGTATCAGACTGGATCTGGAGCCCAGATCCCCACTCCAATGCCTCCTGTCACTCCGAGATCCCATTGAAGTTATCTAAAAAACTGAGCCACACCTGTAGATCCTCCTTGATGCCCCATGTAATGCGAATGTGGTGATGAGGGGCCTGGACCCCCACCGTAATCCTGACCAAGCGCAAGCAGAAGGCCCTGCCCGGTGCCACCACCTTGCATGTGAAGTTGAGGTGCCCCAGCAGCAATTGCACCTCCTTGAGGGTGGCCTTCTTGCAACCTATCATCCCGCTTAACCGCTGCCACAGGGCCACGAGTTTGTCCTGGGGCAAGCATGATACTCCTTGAACAGTGTCAACCAGAATACCAAGGTAAGCCAGCGAAGTGGTAGGCCCCTCAGTCTTCTCCTGTGCCAAGAGGATGCCTAGTTCAGCCGCTACTGCCTGAAATGTGCCCAATAGCCTGTTGCAATCATCCCCGTGAGCCCTTCCTATCATGAGGAAGTCGTCAAGGTAGTGGATGATGAAGGGGGACCCGGACCTCGAATGGACTGCCCACTCAATGAATGTGCTGAAAGCCTCAAAGGCTGCACAGCAGACGGAGCATCCCATTGGCATTGCTTTGTCGTAATACCATGCACCAGCAAACAAGAAACCCAGCAAGCACTGATCCTTCGGGTGGACTGGGAGGAGCCGGAAGGCTGACTGGATGTCACACTTTGCCAGAAGAGCCCCCGTACTGCATGCCCTGATCAGTCAAACTGCCTGATCAAAGGAGGCATACCGCACTGAGGAGAACTCCAGCTGAATGGCGTCGTTGACCGACACCCCTCTTGGACAGGACAAGTGGTGGATGAGTTGGAACTCACCAGGCGCCTTCTTCGGGACCACCCCAAGAGGGGAGACCCTGAGGTTGGGGAAGGGGGATTCTGGAAAGGGCCCAGCTACTCTCCCAGCCTGGCACTCCTTCTCAATTTTGGATGTGACCACATGGGGGAGCTCCTGGGCCGACTTAAGGTTGCTGGCACCAAATGCTAAGTGCAGTCCAGATGCCGGTATCCTGGAGCCTTGGGAGAAGCCCTTTCGTAGGAACTTGACTGCCTGCCGATTTGGGTATGCGTCCACTAAGGGAAGGAGCGCCTCGAGATGCACAGGGGTGTGCCCCATGGACCCCTTACTGCTTGGGGGGGCCAGGAGCCACTGGCAGTGCCCCCCTCTCACCTACTTCCTGAAGGCAAGGGAACACGGCCAGCGCGGGGGCCCTGCTAGCCTCCCCCTGGCCGGGGCAAGAGGGCCTGGGGTGGGGACCAAGGCAGGTTTCGCAGAGGTGGTCATACCTGCAGCGAACCCTGTGGCACTTCCCCTGATTGAATTCCCAACAAACCAACTTTCTAGCACCCTTTTTTCTGGACTAAGGAAAAAGCTTGGGGCCCTCAGCTCTGCCTTTGATGTGAGGACCTACAATGATCAACCATAATTTGTCACTGATGAGGTCTCATTGAGCATGATCACTCTGTGAGGCCCGTTTTCTGAAAGGCAGCATCATATTCAACAGCCGCTGCGTCGCCCATGAGAGTGCGCACCTTCAGGACATTCCCCAGGTGATTGCTGAGGTGCCAACCCCGGGCAGGATATGCTATCTGGACTACCCCCATAAAAACTGTATAGCCCGCAAGCCAGTTGTCAAAAGAACGCTCGACCAATGCCACACTGTCCTCCCTTCTGCAGTGTCTGTGAGGCTTGGGAATGTGTCCTTCCTCACACTCCGGCTTGAGGAGCGAGAAGACATCCATGAAATAACTGTCAAGGATGCGCTCTCTGGTCTTTTTACTCAAATGGATCCTAGGGGGGTCCTCGTGGTCCCGAAAGTGGCCTGAGCTGGCAACCCATCCCTTTGCCCTGAGCCTGCCCATGCTGAACTGAGGCTGAGGGAGCCAGCCCTGTCTCATTGATGCCTGCGAATGGCCCACCTGGGGAGCCCAGGCACAGTGGCTGCGGCATGCCAGTAATCTTGGGGATTTGCTACACCCCTTCCTGACTCACCCACAGATGTCACACTGTCAACATCACTTCTGCTGCACCTCCTGCGTCTTTTGTTCTTGCCCTTCCGGCTTCTTTGCCTGCTGGGGCTCGCAGTGCTGGCATCCGAACTGGTAGAGGTGTCTGTGCTGCTGCTGGAAGATGAAGACTGCCTCCTCCTGACCCTGGGGCAACCCTCCTGTTGCTGCCGAGGAGGCCCAGATTCCGGCTCAGGGGGTGCTCCCGCCGGCCTGGACTCCAGTCACTCCATTTTTTCAGCCAGCTTCTCCAGAGACTGTGCAATGCCTTCCAGGACCGTGTTGCCAGGGGACTAGGCTGGCCATAGTGGAGGAACCCTCCCAGAACTGGGGGCTGCCTTGCGGCTGCCAGAGGACCCTAACTTGGTCCAGGATTTCCGAGCTTGGCACACCTGGCCCCAAGTTCTGGGGAGGGAAGAGGGGCTTGGTGCAGCCGTTTTTTTTGGGGGGGGGGGCATGGTGCCAGTAGGAAATGGCAGTCCAAACCGCACAAGGGAGAGGCACCAAGTGCCTACTGGCCCGAGCAGGGAATATCGCGGGGTGAAGGCTGCAGGTGGGCAACACCAGGGACAGATAGCGAAAAATATGAGGGGAGGCCAGAGGTGGGAGGCAGAGGGCAAGTTGCCTGGTCTAACAAGGGCCAAGGCTTGAAGCAGGGTGTGTGCCCTGCAACTCAGCTCCAAAAGGTAGCCCAGAAAGGGCCATAGCATGATATCGGAAACAGCTCTCGGCATGGCTGACCACGTGGCGTGCCTTGCCTTTCTGCCCCCATGCTGTGGCCTCTAGTTTCACCTCGCTGCTGTCGTCACCACTGTCGCTTTTTCTCACTCTGGTCGTCATCCTTGCCACCCCCTCTTTCGCCACTGATCGTTGTTGCTGCCACCACTGCCGCCACCAAACACCCAACTGCTGAAAGCCCGGAGACCTGCCATGTAAGTACCCCGTGAGCAGACCTGAGTGAAACCAGGATGCCCTCACACAGGCCTGCTCTCCTCGGAAGGCACCTTGAACTCATTGGTTGTTGGAGAACACAAGTGCGCACGTGCAAACATGGCTGCCGCCATCTCTGGGCATCCAGGGAGGGATGCTGAGGTGGAGGACGCCACACCACAGCCCGCAAAGGCACCAAACAGTGAGTCGTTTGCTGCTGTTAATACTATTTCATAAAAATACTGCATTTTCAAAATTCAAGAGGAACAAACCAACTTGAAAAATTATATTTAAAATAACTTGTTTACCCATGAAATTTAGCTTGTTACAAAAGAGTAAACTGTTACCCTGTTTTCTGGGGGTCCCGGGAGGGACACCAAATTGCTACAAGTTGGGGAAATTAGTTCAGAGCACAAGTTGGCAAAATGAGAGGCAGGGTAACTTAGCAGGACCTTACAACCCAGTGTTTACGGGGTCAGGCCAAGTCAAGAAGCAAACCGGTTGGAAAATAATGAATGATCTTTATTAAATACAGGCACACAGTGTAAGCAACACAAGCACACAGATAACTAAGGAAAATAAAGGTGTGAGTAAGATAGCGGGATTTTCAGAGGGATAGTTGGTTTGGGTGATACGAAACCTGCCCTGAAGTCCGGAAGAAAACGGAGAGCGAAGCTGGGGTTCAATGTATCTCAGCACGTGGAGTTGAGGGGAAGCTCACCAAGCGAAGCGGCAGCAAGGCGGTCTGGAACTCGGGAGCAATCCAAAGAAGTGCTCAAAGTCAGGGGTTTTTATAAGGAGAATTGTGACTGCAGGCTAGGTTGGACTTAGGGGAAAACAATAGATTTGGAGTTGGGGACAAAGCCTCCAAAAGGTCAGAATTTGAATGATTGAATTAGAGCCAAATTTATCAATAGAGTAGCCGGTATGCAAACGCAGAGTACTTGAGGGTTGTATAGTTAGATCATCAAGCTGCCAGCACCAGGCAGAGGATCTTTTTAGAGTTGCTTGCATACCTAATGGAGGTACTTGCCTTGAGGTCTCCTAAAGCAGTGAGTCGGCTGTTTTCTGGCCTGCCTGTAGTGTCTAGGAATATTATGGTGATTATCGGCCGAGCCTGTATGCGTGCTTGTCTGGGGGCCTCGCAAGCATGTGGAAGGGATATGTGAAGCTGAATTAGTGATATCGAAAGATATCTTTTATATCCCCAAAGCTCGGGCTAGCCAGGGCAGTAACAAAACAGTGATAAGGATCTCTCGAACAGATTTATCACAAACCAAAGGATAATAGCCACTGATTGTGCAGGTAGAAAGCACATTCCTTTCCCTCTACATTGCATACTCCCTATATGCCCTGTATTCTCCCAAAAGTCTCAAGAAGGTGAAGAGCCTTTCTCAAGAGAATGGATTGTCTCATACAATGTCACGGGGAAAAGCCGTGGGGATGGAACAGCCCCAAATTAGTTAAATAGATCTTGTATAAGCAGAGATCTTCCACAACAGCGCAAGAGTGTCAGGCAGTGGGATTCAAGCTCAGCTATACTTTCCAACTTATCTCTCCCCACTAGTCATGCCACAAGGAAGTCCTCTTCACATAGGCACTGTGTAATATGTGCTTGATGCAGAGCATCATATGGTTATCCAAGAATACTAACATAACTGTTTAAGATTGCTCTGCTTGATTTCTGGAAAGATCTTTCTCAACACCCCATACTACATATCTACATTACAGAACTCCTGTGTTGTCCAGGAAAGTTCCCCAGCCCTCTTCATAGGCTTTTAGGGGCTCACAGACTTGACAGGGAGAGGAAGAGAAAGACTGATTATGAAAACTGCCCTCAATCTACACACCTAATGGTAACAACTCATGTTTTTGTTTTTGTTTTAATCCACAAACAAATCCACAGCACAGCTGTGATGGTGACCAGATTTTAATCAGCCTAAAACAAACTGTTATTGATACTACTCCAAAGACTAATCAAGTTTAACTTTTGTATCAGTCTGTGTACCTGGATAATCTTCATTACCAGGAATCCCACTGGTGCACATAATGATTTGATGCAATAAGAAATTAAAACAAAAATATATAAGGGAAACAATCAGACATAGCAATGAAAAAAGACACACACACACACACACACACACACACGTACGGGGGGAGAGAGAGAGAGAGAGAATATTTTTCTTCTGGTATACACAAGGGAAAAGGCTCTCTTGCCATTTTGTCTATTAAAAGTCTAAGTACCTCTCTATGGGAATGAAATATATCTTCATACTTAATTGTGATGCTTAACGCAAAATGGTAGTTATGAATCATAATTCTCAAGAAGATTCATGATTCTCTCCTTTCTAACAATGTTATCAAAGTCTTCTGGCAAATCTTAAAGCAAAAGCAGAAAATAGCAAGATTTCATTTAATATATTTTATAAAGTAGGAAAGATCAGAGCCATATGATACTGCCTGTATTTAATAAAAGATGATTAGAGCACAATTCACAGCCACTACTTTGGGAGGAAGTAGGTATGTAAATAATGCCTCTACATTATTTAAAGAGAACCCAGTGGAAAAAAAAAGTTTTAGAGGCTACAGAGTTATAAGAATTGTATTAATTTGCTCTGAATACAGTAACTTAAAAAGTACCTGAAGGTGATTTATGACCCCATTATAAAACTGACCATCATGATGAGCAACAGCAGTCAGTTTTTAGTAGGGGATGATCATAATAATTTTTTAGTGTGTGGCCTATAGAGAGAATACTTTCTCACTCACTCATGCTGTGGTAATACGTAGTTGATTGGTAATATCTATCAACTGAGGCTTAGGCTTCATCAAAACATGCAACAATATGAAATGGTAAAAAACATGAAGCAGAATGAACTGTACCAATTCAAGATTCGGGTATGGCTACTGGGTACAAATGCCCATCCATTTAATTAAAGATTGCATATCACAGAGAGTACAGATGCAATAAATTCTCTGTTCTACTAGTGGTCTATCTGCAGGGAAATTTTGATACGGAGAACATTTAAAAATGTGTTCCATCATCTCTAACACACCCACCTAAGATCTTTACCCCTTCTTTCCCTTCTACTCACCTTAGCTAAATATGTAGATTAGGTCATAGGTGCAAAGAGTCAAGGAGAAAATTATAACTACCAAACCACAAAGGAAGTTGTTATTCATGCACACCAATACCATACTTCACATTAATAAAATGGCTCTTCTGGAAGTGGCATTACTGCAACCACCAGTGCCATCACTGTCTTACTTCCTATCTGAGCAATAACTTACAGAGAGGAAGAGAAAAGACACCAGCCAGGGAGACTGATGCCCAGGTTTAGTCTTCAATTTCTTTCTCTCCATTAGCCATGAAACACAGAAGCTCCCTTCACACATGGACTATGTGATGTCATGTGCCTGATCAAGGCATCATGTGACTACCAGGAAGCATGACATTACTGCTAGTCCTACTCTGCAGCATCCATGGTCCGGACATGGAGGGATGGGAGCAGTTGTGTCGGTGACAGCAGGGTTACCAGTGAGCATGTGCAATCCACCCAAGAACGGGCCTAGAAACCAAATAGAAAAGCTGGCAGTGGCATTTCATGACTAACACTTTCTGTCATGCCCTTTTCCAGGATTCTGCACTCCCCCAGCACCAGACAATCAGTATTCTTTGGCAGGTGATTATGTTCAGTCCTTATTAGGCTGTTGGGAGAACAGCTCCCCTTTGTTTTGCTCTTTTTCCTGCATTTTTGTACTGCTGGAGATCTTAGCACTACCTTGCTTGAATGGATGGTGCTCTTTGTGTAATATATATGGATTTGTAGACAAAAAGGGAGCTCCCTCTGTATGTGTGTAAAATAGTTCTGCTTCTCTTTCTATGCATATGGTTAGTCCTACCTAATGTCACACTGAGCCAGCATGGTGTAGTGGTTTGAGCATTGGACTATGGCTCTGGGTTTCAATCCCCCTCCAGCCATGGAAATCCACTTTAGGCAAGTCACATTCTCTCAGCGTTAGAGGAAGGCAAAGGCAACACACACACACACACACCCCCGAACAAATCTTGCCAAGAAAAACCCATGATAAGTTTGTCTTAGGGTAGTCGTCAGAAACAATTTGAGGGCGCACAACAGCAGCAATGCCACAATATAGTACATTCCACTTACAAGAATTCCACTTACAAAAAAGACAAGTAGGGGGCTCCAAAATACCCTTGAGTTCTTTAAAATTTACTGATTATTCCTACATCTGTATGAAGAGATTCATACAGATCTCTTTTTCCTTAAGCTTCACAATTCCTTTACTGCTGGCAAGTTCCCATTACATTTGCCAGATGTTCCTTGCTGTTAAAGAATCATCCTTACTTCAAGAGTGTTTTTCCTTATTCAGAAAAGCACAGCCCCCACAGAATGTAGAATCCAGTTAATTCCTAGCTATACAGCACCCTGACAAGTGACCTGTTTGGGGAAGCTTGGTTTAGCACTCCCAAGGTATTTCCAGATGAGTTTTTTTTTAATTACTATTATTGTGCAATTTGTCTTGCCTCATTCACAGAATTTTACATCAGGTCCAAATGACTTCATCCTCCATGTGTAAGTCTCCGGTGGCTTCTAACCAATTCTTTGGCTCTTCTTCCTTCAGAAAATCTGTTAAAGAGGGAAAGATAAAATGACTGCACCACACACTTTCTTTGATTGGAAATGATAAGAGCCATCTGCCTGTAAGCACTAATACCCACTTCAATGAATGTGTCATTCTGAGGCAGACACTCATATGGAGAAGATAAGCAGGGATAAAAAAAACCTCTATACATTATTTGATTGCTATCACTTCCCACAGAATTCAGCACATCACTGTATTACAGTCTCTCTGTCTCTCTCTCACACACACACAAACATACAAAAAAAGAGAGAGAGAGAGAGAGAGATTGAGAGAGAGAATGAACTACAGGTATAATTACAGATATATAAAGATCCATTATTGAAGACTTTATCATTAAGGAAACATAAATAGACATTATAAGTCTGTTGTGTTTCATCCAGCCCTTAGCAAAAGTGCTCAGCTTCTAAGAAACCCAGACGACTCATACAGAGACTACACACTAATACAGAGGCTAGAGTATGAAAACAAGCAATTTATGCCTGCCTATGATAGCTTGTAAAAACAGTCTCTAATTAACCTGAATATCAGTGATGTAGCAGCCACAACAGAAGATCCGGAAATCCATCATTATGATCTGGGAGACAAACTGAGACTTTGTGGAACAGCTGTCATGTAACAGAGCAATTAAAGGATAAAAAAAAAACTTAAGAAGGAGGCAAAAGAAAAAAGTAGCACTATATGTAAATAATGTGTGCACCTACAGATAAATTCTGGAGATTGAACAAGAGAGGGTGTGGGTAAAAATGAATGCAGAAAGAAGTAAAACATAACATTTTATTTATCACATGAAGAGGACTCTGGCTCACAAACACATATGTCGTAACAAATGTATTTTTGTTTAGGACGACATGTTATTTTTTCTCATTTCAGCTGGTATCTCCTGGAGAGCACACTCCACTAAGCTAGGAAACTACAGCAAATTCCTGATGGGCCTTGTTCACCATTTTCTCATTTAGAAGAAAGAGAAAGGAACATGGGGATTAATAAATTTGGTTTCTCAATCAGTGATTAATGAAGAATGTACTCTTATACATGACCATTCTCAAGTTAGCAGCAGATGAGACCTTCTCCTGAGTAGAAAATGAGACTTTCTCCTGACTTTCTCTTTCATCACTTCTTCTCATCTACCAAGGCTTGGCTGGGACCACTCACACATGTGTGGTCCCAAGTATTGGCCATAGAAAGATCAGGTCTCCTAGATGAATTAATGAAACTTGTCTATATTGCAAGCATCAACACAGCAGGCTTCTATTTGTTCTTCTTGCCTATTGAGCCTTGCTGAGGACCACATATATGCTGCTTGCAAAGTGAGCTCAGAGGGGGGAAAGGGGTGCCAAGCCAGCTGAGAGACTTTACAAGCAGAGCATGCATGCACGTGATCAGTCTCAGGCGAGTCTCCATGAGTTAGTAGATGGGTTCCACTTTTGACCATTTCTGCTTTCTGACAGTGCTCCAGTCCCTAATCTGTCAGATACATGGGGAAAACCTGTACATATCTAGCTTTGATGTATACACCATTATGATGTAATTAAGATAACTACAGTCATCCCTCCACATTCGCTAAGGTTAGGGGCACAGGACTCCCATGAAAGTAGAAAAGCCATGAATAACTGTAGGCCCTCCCAAACCATATTTAACACACAAAAAAAGTATGATCACCATATTCAACCCACCATGAATTCCTTTGAGGCATCAGGGTTCCCTCACAAGCCAAAGTGGGCGGCTAGTGGGGTTTACTGCCACCTTCACTGCCGCCCCACACCATTTTTAATAGGGACTTACAAGCCTCATTTGCACTTTCTTAGTCTCACGAAGCTTGCAGTCCCGAATAAAAATGGCATAGGGAGGCAGCAGAGGGGACAGCAAATAATCCGTGAATAATCCAATCCGCAAAAATTAAACACGCAAATGTGGAGGACTGACTGTAAATTATTTTATGTATTGAACAGGATTATTAGAAACTGACTAATTAAACATAGAGTATAACTTACCAAAGTACTTTAGTTTTAACAAACTTAATATATGAGTAAGTTGTTCTTTCTCTCAAATTTAGCAAACAGATGTTACTTTTTAAGACCAAAAAAAGCAATATTGTCAAAGACAATATGGCTATATCATCTGTATGTATGTATATATGTATGTGTGTGTGTGTTTTAAAAAAATGGTTTTCCTACCTTTTGGTATCAAGTAGGCATGCACCCAAATCCACAAGCAACTACAACAAATCATCATTAATGTAGAGTAAATTGAAGAGGTATCAAATCTCACATCCTGTTTAACTCCCTTTCTGGTCTGACAGACCCCCTATTGCCTACTCTGATTTTACTGACATTACTGATACAGACTCTAAAGTAATATCAAGAACTTAGGACCTATATCAAAATAAACTATTTAGCTAACTACAGATTTCACAAAGTGTACTTTTGCATGATTTAGAAGGAATGCCATAGTATGCATTGCTAAGAAGTAGTCTAGGAGATCACAAGAGAAAGGGGCACCCAAAGGCTCACTCACATAATGACACCGCAATGCTGTAAATCAGTGATGGAAAATGTCCAGCCTATAGGCTAACAGAACCCATAGGAGTTCTCCTTCCAGCCTGCAAGCTACTTCTACTGTAGTGATGCAGTAAGACTGCATTTATACTTTAAAGACCTTGCACACAACTAAGTTGTTCTTTGAAGGCAGAAAACTCATGCCCACTGCTGGAATGAAGCTTCCAAATTGGAATGTGACTCCTTGTCCCCCACCTTGCCCCCCCCCCCAAAAAAGGTTACCCAGTACTTAGCACATATTTTGATACCCTACCTGCTTGCACTGGCACATGCCCTTAGGACCAGTGCTTAGAATATCTTCTGGTTCCAGATAAACTTTTAAAGATGTGATAAAATAGATCTGATGATACACAAATACTCATAAAATAAAATGGTGCTTGAGTATGTATGCACATGTTGCTGTCTTATTATTTTAAGCTAACATTTCAAATTTATTATTTTATTGTTTTTAGCAATTATTTTTTTCTTGAGTTTTTTTTTTAATGAAAATGAGACTACCTATATTAAAAATGTTCTTAAATGTTCTTATTGTACAACCTAGCCCAGTGGTTCTTAACCTTTGCTTTAACAGAACTCACCTTTAGATACCTTTTGTTGTTGTGGTCCCCCAAGACTTTACTCAAGATTTAAAGCCCCTTAAAGTACATTACATATTTATTTAAAATTGCTCATCAAGGGTCTTCAAATTGGGAGAGAAGGGAGAACTAAGTACATGTACACTTCCCTGATTGGTGCTGGAAGGGGAGGGAAGACTCTTCTCTTGCTTCTTCCTACCAGTTTAAGGCTGGAGTGGATTGAACAGGAACATCCAGGCCTGCCAGCCAGTCAGCATTTATCCTTCTCTCTCTCTCTCTCTCCTTTATTTTCCAGCCATCCAGTCTATCAGAAATGCGCAAGCACCCCTCCCCCAACTTTTTTGTCTTCTTCACCAAGTGGAGTGGAAACTGAGACAGGTAAAGGAGAGAAAAAGGCAAGGGGGGGCAGTTCAAAGGTCAAAAAGTGTGAAGGGTTGAAACAACCCCTCTATAAAAGACCCTAGTGCACCTCCTCATTTCTATCCATAAGTGCACACACTTTTCTCTGAATCGAGTGGTGACTTATTTTGCCAACAGTGATCTGTTGCTCCAATTTCCAGTGTCTTACCAGAGAATGGCACCTGCTGCAGTAGTGCCCCTTTTGCTCATTTGGCCCCATTCCAAGTGGGATTCTTGATGCAGCATGTTGGCCAACTCTGAAGAAGGATGACTCCTTTCCCCATCTCACTCTCCTCTCCTCTCCTCCTGGTGAAGAAGTAGGGTGTTTAAGCAGTCTTGATGGTACAGTAGACTGCACTCTGCTGGAAAGAGGGCAACGGGGGAATAGGGAGAAAAAGGGCAAACACTGATTGGCTGGCTGGCAGTCAGCTCTGCTGTCACTCACCTTCTGAGCCCATCTCCTCCCTGCAGTGGAGCAGCCATGTGACAGATAATGTGTAGGGTCCAGCCAACCAGCCAGCCTGCTTGCCTCCGTTTGACTTGGGTCCTATCACATCACCACTGCGTTAGAGGTAAGAAACAGGCTAAACAGTCTTTGAGACTTTCACAGACTCCCTGTGAGAGCATTACAGACCTCTGGGGGTCACTGGACCCCAGGTTAAGAACCACGGAGCTAAGCTTGTTAAACTCCACCAAATTACCCTGATACAGCATCAGTCAAAAATTACAGTACTATGTCCCCTTCTACATCTATATTGAGTGGGCCTTTTATTGTAACTTATCTTACTGGATATTCTTGCTGTCTCCTGTCTCACTTATCCTCCACTGTCCTCACTCATCTGATGAACCTTCATTTCTGCCCTCTCCTGCATTTGAAAACAATCTCTTACAGCACAAGTGTGTTAATTGTATCATTAAATCTGCACATCGTCTTTTCTCCACCCCTGTACAATCTTCTCAGAATACACTTTATCAAGAACTAGAGCTGGTTTAGTCAATTCCTATGAAAAATCTCCTCCCATATAAATCAATGTAATCAGGACTCAGGTTTGTCCTTAACTATGAACACTTTGCCTCTTTAAAGAGAAAAACTTACAACAATGATGTTCCAGAATCAATAAGAGAGAGGTTATCAGAAAATCACTGAAACAAGAATAGGAAAGTACCATTTTGGAAAAGAGGAAACTAGGAGCAGAAGGAAAGAACATGATTATCACATCGGCATTGAAGGAAAATTGCCACGGGACTTCATGAACCGAAAAAAGAAAAGAAAAAAAGGATATTAACAGGCATCCCATGTTTCTCAAGATCAAAGATTCAAGGCTGCAAATTAAATCAGGAATGTGGTAATGACAAACACAAAGGGTTGGGTAATTGCCTGAAAAACCATTAAGTTCCCATGATATTTTATGAAGTGCTACAATAGTGGGTGGTGGCCCTAAAGAGTATCCTTTCTATACAACCATGTTCCTATTCAATCTGCCTAACCCAGTAGTATCTGTCTCCTACAATGCACACCTCAGCTGCAGTTCCTGAGCTTTTGCACTCTGTAGATAAATGAAAACATTATATACATTTCTCCATTTTTAGAACTCATTTTTCTTCTCATTTCACTAAGTAAACCTGAGATGGATATGGTACTTATTGGAGGGGGGGGGGGGGATACAAAACTGAATAATGTAGGAACAGAAATTTTGCTGAAAAGAACATTCATGAAATTTCTTCTGGTTTAAAAAAATGATATTGTCTTCCAGGATTGCCTGCATAAGAGTGCAGAACATATTTTTTACAATACTCCCCATGCTCCCAACTCCTCCCATAATTAAAAAAAATGTATTTTTTTTTCTAACATAACCCAGCACAAATTACACTCAAAACTCTTTGGAGAAAAGACACACAAATATATATTCTTCTAAGCATTAAGCTGAAGACAGCCTCTACAACCCTACTGTTTTAACTCAGAACCAGACCACAAAATGCTTAAGCTATCTTCAAAGAGATGCCCACACTGCTATATGCCAATTTTCCAACTGAATGCCAGCCTGACAGGAAATGGTGGAGGGGGGAGCAGATGAGTTACACCTCCTTCCTGCTGAGCACTGAGAGTTGCAAGGAGTGCTTCCTGTTTTCAAAACACTTTGGACAAATACACAAATATTAGCCACTGTACTCAGCTCTAATATCCATTATCTTCAGTGACTTAGGTTTACATACACTAACCTACTGAGGCATTGAAGCATATCCTCCAAATATCACACCACTGCCAAAAAGAATATTTTAACATATTGTACAGAGAATCTTGAATCATCTCAGTAGGAAAATGCTTTTAAAAGAATTCAAGCATTAGTTTACAAATTGGCAATGTCAGCAGAGTTGCTCTGGGAAAATTATTTGGTGAAAATTTTTACTACTGGAAATCCCCAGCAAATAAATATTAGCAGGCTTCAGCCTAGGTTAATGCCCAAGCTCCAGCACTGACTTTTTTTGTTTCACATCAGTCTCAGGTCTCCATTTTCCCTCCATAAAGAGCAACAGAAATAAAACTGCTAGGATGAAGCACTTCATACATTAGGGGTTCCATCATAGAACAAGTTATTGTGGTTGCCATGTAATTCTTGTCTCTTTAATTTAAGAAGGGAGGGGCCATAGATCTGTTAGTAATAGATATATTTCAGGCATTGCTATTAAACAACTGTTGAGATGGGTTCATGAGGATAAAGCATATTCAGAATTTCATATGCAGCAAGATCTCTGCTTTCTGAACCAATGCTACAAGAACTGCACAACAGATGATATGCATAATAATGTATCTGCCAAAAATCCATATTGAAGTGATATTTTAGGTCCCACCCCATCTGTTTCCAGGAACACACAATGATGCTGCTTTACGGAAAAATAATAATCACGTTTGCATTTAACAGTCTACAATGACTGCTTGAAAGAGGCATTCAATGACAGGGAAATAGGAGCACAAATTTTTCTTTGAGCAATTGGCCCATGACATACTGTTGTAGTTTTTCCTTTCTCCAATCTCTAGCTCTTCTTGGGTCTCATCCAGTTTGAATCAACGCATTAAAAGGGGAATAGGGCTCCCCTCCACTGTTGCTTGTCTCACATGGGAAGTGTACACATTCCCCTGGGAGTAAGTCTCACTGAATTCACTGGAGCTTATTTCTGAGTAGAAATGTACAATTGCATTGTGAATGGAATATCACTCTTCAACAGACTCTCTCAAAGTTTGCCCAGTGCTGGACCTCTACAAGTTACACTTCCTTATGGCATTGTGCAGCCCTGGCATACACACATAAAGGATTAACATATCAAAAGGAAGGAGGGGAGAAGAAAACCAGTAGACCTAATGCTTAAAATATATGGTTTATACAAATCTCAAAAAGAAAGAAATCTACAGGCAGACTTAAAGGGAGAGAAGCAATATTCTCAAATCAGCCATGCTTCTCTGAAATATTCATCCTAGTTTAGGGAAATTAGAAATGGGAGAGGAATCTAAGATTCACTAAAGAAGGAAAATCTGTGTGTCAGGAAAAGAGAGAGATGACCTGGTTCACAGTTCTGGGGGAGCTATAATTCAGTGGAGACTTCCTTCAACTTAACAGTTCTCCACTTCTCCTGTGTTTGTTGGATTTTTTTTCCTTTCAGAAAGAAGCTACTGGAACCAACCAGTCTGGAGAAGCAATGTAAACTTCCAAGCAGTTTCAGCAGTCCTCCTTTGCTTTTCCATGACCTTGTTTGGAGGTGTAAAAACACCCTTCTCTTCTCTTACCAGAGCAGGAGTGCAGATTCCTTCCTCTGAGCTGAGCAAAGTCTGTTTGCAGGCTGTAACAATCAACACACGGCTAAGAGATAGGAGGAGAGGGAAACTGGGACTCTTTAAGATGAGCTGAGAATCTGGGAACACAGAAGGTTAGTTGTGGCTGTTCCAGCTGATCAATAACTATTGGAGGCTATGCAGCAAGGCTCCTGGTATCAGCCCTTAAGTAGTCATCATGAAGGTTTCCAGGTCAGGAGCACTTTTGAGATTTCAAGGCCAAAATCTAGGAATGTTGAGAAGATAGAAGGTGCACCCTGTTGTCACTCTTTATGTCATTACACATAATACATTAGTTCCCCAAAATCATTTTTACATTGCATATTGCTTCCCACTGGAGTTTTCAGGGAACATGATTGGCTGTTTTTAGGCCAATTTTTTTTTTTCGGTGTGCAAGGTGTCAAAGTTTTGGTAAATGTATGGGGTGGCTGGCTTAAGGTCCAAGGGAAGGTGGAAATAGCCCTTTGCCATACCAGTGGGAGCCCATGCTTCCTACCTTACATTTTCAATGCGTATAAACCTAAGCTTAGATTGGCAGGGCTTATCAAAAAGAGCCTGACATTTAGTGGTGATGATTTTTTCCTCTTTTGTAAAAGTTTCAGAGATGTCAAAATCTTATTAAGAATTCCAAAGATCAAACTGACCTCAACAAACACTGTCTTTAAACACACAACTATTCCCACAGAGAAACTAGATTGCCTTTACATTTTTCTGCAAGCTGTTAACATCACTCTGACTCAGGAAGTTTCTGTTTATATACTCTCAATACATGAATCCAACAGACTGCAGAAGCCAGATATTGAACAGAACATAGGTATATATGCAAATATGAAATTGTTAAAGTAGAACACCATCAAATTAGTTACGATTGTGACTACAGAGAATCAGTGTGGTGGTTTGAGCACTGGACCATATCTCTGGAGACCAGAGTTCGATTCTCTGCTCAGCCATGGAAACCTACAGGGTGACCTTGTGCAAGTCACAGTCTCTCAGCCACAAAGGAAGGCAAAGAGAAATCTCGCCTGAACAAATCTTGTCCAGAAAACCCTGCTTGGCTTAGGGTCACCATAAGGTGAAAACAATTTGAAGACACACAACAACAACAACATCTAATCAGTGCAAGGAGTACATGGAGGGCCTGGTATATTCTAATAGAATGCTTTGCACACAGATATACATTGTGTTTTTGGAGGTTTGCTGTCTTCACAAGTTTGGCTTCAATTGTTAGGCTTTCTTTTTCCCAAAGGAGAAAATGAGTGGTTGTCGTTCACCCTCACGCAAATGACAAAGTTCTATAGGGACACTATTAGGGTGGTCCCAATCCGCAACATCTGGCACTGCCGCCATCACATCTAGCTTAGCTGCTCATTACACTAGAGTATGACTGAGAACAGAAAACCCACATATAGATATGTTAACATATGTATTACTGATCCATAGAACTGACACATTATACAGTCTCTGCAAGATTTGCTTTTTAGTTCTGTGCCTCCTATGTTCTTCTATACTTTCTGTGGATATTATTTATTCTCTGTGAATATTCTGTGGATAATTACTGATGTTATTATCAATTGTGCATCACCCTGGGGACCCTGGTGAGTTGAGAAGTGGTTAATAAAAATGCCTTGAATGAATGAATGAACGAACAAATGAATGATTCTTTCTTTCTTTCTTTCTTTTTTTTAAATACCTGGTCTCTGAACAAAGCATTTTACATGTCATGAGGGATTATCATTCATTCTTTCTTTCTTCCAAATGTAGATGAAAGACCCTTGTGGAAAGCAATTATCAATAAGCTGCATAATTTAAAACAGTAATTCTCTTTAGCTGTGCCGAAACATTATAGGAGAATAGGGCTCCCTCACTCCTTCAAATGGCAATGGTTGAAGTAAACTGTAAAATGGCTTAGAAACGTATAGGCCTGGAAACACACAGAAATTACAAGAAAAGATGTTCCCTTCCTAGGTTCAATAGGGAAACAATGTACTGAGCAAAGATAAAATCTATTTTTCAAATATATTATGTTTCAACATGATTGGGAAAATCTTTTAATACTGTTTTAGGAATGTTTATATATGAACTTCATCTCTGTAGGGCTGAAATGACATACAACACAGATACCGAAAAGAAGGAACACTTCACTTATTTGGAAGGGACAAAAATTTCCAAAAATGTTCTCAGAAGCCCTTGTCACCAGTTGTCCTTTTCATTTTTGTTTCCTTTTGGGAACCACCTACCTCCTACAAGATGCCCTTCACAACTGCTACCTGGCACTGAGGTCTATATACTCTTCATAAACAGAAATAATACAAACATCTTTTCTTGTTTCTGTAACTTTTTCTTATTTTTACCCAATGCAAATATATGCATATTTTATTTAATTTGTTTTCAGTTATATACTGCCTTTCTATGAAAATACACACATACATAACCAGTGTGCAACAAGACAAGAGGATAAAGCATTAACACTATCAATATCTTTAAAAATAATAGTTAATAGCAAGACATCAAAAAAAAGCATAAGAACAATTTGAAGAGTTAGGTTTTTTGTTAAACTATTTAACATCTTTTTACCAAAGCACTGAGAAGGAGCCTGTGTGCGTGTATATGCCTTGAAGGAACCTTTTGACTTAAGGCAAACTGATGAATTTCATAGAATTTTCTCAGGCAAAGAGTACTCAGAGCTGATTTTGCCAGTTCCTTCTTCTGAAATATACCTTACAGCACCTAGACTGGGGACTGATTACATAAGAGGTACCGCTTAAGGGCTGTTTATCTGTTCTTTCAAACTTTCCTGTTGAGAGGCCGACCATCAGCATAATGAAGGATGATAGAGGCTGATCTGAGAAAAGTGAGATTCCTACTTCGTTAGCCATGGGAAAACCTAAAAACAGATTCAGATTTTTTCTGAATTCTAGATTTCCTCAATCCACAAGGCATGCCTTCTTCATGAGAAGCAACCTGTCCAGCCAGAATATCAGGGGAACAGACACTGTGTAAATGGGATGGGTGGCCAAGTCCATGGCTTCTACAGCTTGCCCAAGCTAAGCCAGCACAACTTGGTCCTGGGAGAAAGTGCCTATGACCTCCTACGGAGTTGTGGATGCTATGCTCAGACCAAATCAAGTCTCATGGGCTCTGAAACATTTAGTGAAGAAGTCTACACTTTTAAGACCCCAAACAACAGCTTTGGAAAACTTTTGTTCTCTGCTGTGGAGAGAAAAGACTATGGGGAGACAGCTAAAAAATACCTCATTGACCGTACTTGCAGCTAGTGCGAACTAGTGGTTCTCTTGGTAGAATAGGTTAATGCACTGTGCCTCTGTGTTGATACTCTTCAGCACACCAGGGAATACAAGGATTTCCTGGATGAAACAGAGTGAGAACTGATCTGACAGAATCAATAGCAAGAAACTGCCAGGAGAAGAGGTCTGTAACACCAAGGGAACACTGGGAATAATGTATTTGATAAAAGCATGGTGAATCTGATCAAATTAAGGGTCTTTCCACATCTCACCGTTATAGTGCTATCATTCCACTTTCAACATCCTGTGGAATTCTGGGTTTTGTAGTTTCCTGAAGCCAAAGAGCTCTCTGGTTGAGAATTCTAAATGCCTCTCCTTAAACTGCAAACCCCAGGATTCCATAGGATGTTGAAAGTGGAATAATAGCACTACAACAGTGTAGTGCAGAAATCCTTGGGGAACTGGAGATGTTAGCTTAAACATCTGTCCAAAGGCAAGGTCTAAACACAAAGATGTGAACTCTAGAAGAGAAGCTGAAGAAAAGAATGTGAGCCACAGTAAACCTCACAGCGGAATAAAAGATGAGAACAAATGACACTTTTATTTTCTATCTACCAATGCATAGAGTGTGGGAAACCAACAAGACGGGCTTCAAGTCTCCGGGCAGGAAAGTAAATGTGATTTCATAGGTATAACAGAGACTTGGCAGGATGACTCTCATGATTGGAAGATAACAACTAAAGGAGAATATGTTCAAAAAGAATAGATGGGGAAGAAAAGGAGGCAGAGCAGCATTATATATCAAAGAAAAACTCACTTGTCCAGAAATCCACACAAGTGATCACTCTGGACCAGTGGAGAGATTTTGAGTAAAAATAAATGGAGAAAGAAAGAAAAACAACACTGTGGTAGGCATTTACTACAGACTAGCAAACCAAGATAAGATGCTGGATGACGCTTTTATCAAATGTATCTCAGACTTCTCCAAGAAACAAAAACTGGTATTTATGGGAGATTTCAATTATCCAGATATTTCTGGGAGACTAGGCCTGATAAGCATATCGTCTCCAATAAATTCCTGATGTGTCTTGCAGATAATTTCTTCTTTCAAAAGGTGAAGGAAGGAACAAAGGGATCAGAAATTCTGGACTTGATCCTAACCGTGGAGTAGTACGGAAGTGGTCAAGGATGCTGCAACACAGAAGGAACACCGGTGGAAATACCGCTACCCATCCACTTAAGTGGGAAGGGTGAGGAAGAGTGTCCCTAGCCCAACAGCATCGCACAAATGAGGATGGTGCAATTATAACTGTATAACCCATGAATGGCCTCTACTGCTGAAATGACCTTGAACTATTTCAATGTCTTCTTCATCTGCTTTAAAGTTATATAAATCATCTCTGGTCATTATTTTTGTTTTCTTAATGTTCAACGAGAAGCTTGCCTTTGCACTTTCTTCCCTGACTTTCTTCAGTAGTTGTACCAAATCTCTGCCAATTTTTGCAATTATTAGAGTGTCATCTGCATAACTGAATTTTCATGTCTCTTTCCTTCCAGTCTAATCCTGCTTTATATATGAGATGAGTCTGCCTCACCAGGTACCCAGCATGTTAAAAAAGCACAGACCTGTATGCTTGGCCCTCAAAACAGAAATAATAAGTGGAATATAGTGAAAGAAAATGTCATCCCTAGATGCATTTCGGAAGAAACCTTCAAGTGGTCTTCAGAATCAAAAACAAATTTTTATTTCACTTATGGTAGGCTTACCTGAGATGGTTGCTTCATTTCACATGTGCATATTGTTAAATTCTCAATTAAAATTTGCTGAAATATGTTGAACTGCTCTCCTATTTAGTGGTGCAGGCATCTATCCCTATTTTTTTCCAAGTTATTTTTGCCACTGGCATTAAAGTTTCTGTTAAAGAAATAGTGCCCAGGAACACATCAATTTTGTTAACTAAGGTATATCTGTATCTTGATGTTGTTTAGCCTGAATGAATCATAGAACTGCAGAATATAAGATGTCACTTTTGGGTTTGCCACCTCTGTCTATACATTTTACTGGTACTCGTTCATTACCTGCAGGGAACTTTCAAATTATGACACCTTTTGAAATATCACTATTCAGAATTCTTCTACTGCATGCTGCGTAGACTGGGTCTCAGGATGTTCCTATTATTTATGAAGATCAGAGTATATAAGTGCATTCAACATCCCACAATCATGATCAATCAGCTCAAAAACAAAATAAGCAATTATATTGTGGTATTTAAAGTAAAATAGAGAAAAAATAGCAACAATCTTCAGAGAAAATTTTTAAAAATCAAACATTTATCTGAAATTAGCTGTTGCTTCAGGATCCTACTAATTAAAGTGCACTTAAATTACCAGATGCAATAGGTGATGGGTCTTGCCATTGTCACACCAAGTTCCTTGAAACATTCCATTTGTCATCACATAATTAAGGTCAATAATGATAGGCTGAATGAATGGTGTTGGGGCGTGGGGAAGGCAGGCAGACAGGCGTGCCCAGGAAAAAGGCAAGGGGATGGGGGGGTGGCATGCATCCCCCCATTCCCTTGCCTTTTGCCCCAGCATATGTTCTCTGTGCTGAGGCAAAATTCAAGGGAACGGGAGGGGGAGCACTGCATGCAAAGAAGGTGCACATGCCTTTCCTCCCATTCCCTTGCCTTTTCCTCAAGTGAGGAGAACCTGCGCCAAAGAAAAAGGCAAAGGAATGAGGGAAGGTACATGAACACCTTTCTTCTCCACACAGGGTGCCCCCCACTCCCACTCCCTCATTCCCATTCTCTTACCCAGGCACAGAAAAGAAAAGCATGTTCACCCCCCCCCCCAATTCCCTAGCCTTTTGCTTGGGCACAGAGAAGGCATGCATACCAGGGCAAAAGGCAAGGGAATGGGAGGGGGAGTCCCAGAAGCAAATGGGAGGGGGAGCATGGGGGAGTTATTCACAGTTTTTCCACCTTTGCAAGGGTTCTGAGCCCTGAACCCTTGTGAAAGTGGAAGAGTCACTGTACAGAAATGAGGCAAATTTAAACAAGGCTAGGTTAGTCAGCCTGCAGGCAAGCATTCTTTAAATATAATTTTATTAAAATTTCCATAGTGCAATCAAGAACAAAAGAAAAATAAATACACTCATTTACAAGTCTGCAGACAAACATTAGGCTGCCCACCTTGATTAATACAGTACCTTATAATGAGCCTCACATATTCTTTTTGTATATCGACATACTTTAATTCAGTTGAAAACTCCCATTCCACACTCCTTTAGAGATAACTAATCTAAGATTCCTTTTCCATATTCAGTTATAAAAGTAGTGCTTTGTTTCATATCCATTCACAGAACTTCCTCTTATTAACAAAAACACAGTTTTGTACCAACTCTTCATATTGTCCCCTAGCAGTCACATCATCTAATCTGTTAACTGAAGATTTACTTAATGTATAGACCTAGAGCACTTCTGTGCTTATCCCGTTTTTCTCTTTCAGCAACTGGTAGATATATTTTGTGTCTGATTATCCCATCCAACAGTAATGACTGAAGCTAGACTATATTTGACTTCAGTACGAGAACCACAATTATATTTCATACTTCAAATTGAATCTAGTGAAATGGCACATGATAGAAGGCTAGTCATGTACAGAGTTTCATTACAATCATTACAAAACAAATACAAAACAAAACCACTAATGTAGCCTTTACACAAATGCATTGTGCACCCATACCTGATATATTATAGTATGGTATATATATTTATTGTATGCAGTTATGGTCAGCACACCTCCATGCCCTAAAGAACTATTTTAGAGGCAAAAACGATAATTAGCAAGGGAAATCCAAATGATCCAAGTAGTTCAAATAATCTCTCTACAAAGGAAAGTTTTGGTACTTTTTAAGTTAGAAAAGAGGTGAGGGGGACATGACAGAGTTGTACAAACTTGTGCACAGTTCAGAGAAGTAGACAAGCAGAAGCCTTTCCTTTCTCTCTGATATTACTGGAACCACTGACTATCAGCAGGACTAAATGATGGGAGGCGCAGGGAAGATAAAAGGTGTTTGAAAATTATTTTTATTATAATTTCAATTCTATATAGAATTGCAAAGATAATTTTCAAACACATTTTACTTCTTCACACATGCAGAGTCCAACTGCACAATTGCTGCCCATACACTACCAACCTGGGTGGCTTTCAAAACAGATTAGACAAATTCATAGAGGACAAAGCTACTAATCATTATGGCTACTACCCATAATGACTATGTATTAACTCCGGAGTAACAAGGAGTATGCCTCTCAGTACAAGTTGCTGGGAAGCATGAGAGGGAGGGTGCTTGTAAGTTTCCTGTATGGCAGAGGTAGAGTCTTATGGTCCTTCAAATATTGTTGAACTGCAGCTCCAGCATTCCTCCCCCTTGGCTATGCTGAGTTGGCTGCGGAGAGTTGCAGTCCAACTACATCTGGGTGGCCATATGATATTTCACCTCTGCTATAAACATTTGGTTGGTCACTATGTGAACAGAATTCAGGACTAGATTCAGTTTTGGGGGTGGCTGTATTGTAATGCAGTCAATCTAATGACATCCCTTTATAATCACTCTATGGATGGATGGATGGATGGATGGATGGATGGATTTCTCTTTTAGTATATTATAGGAGAAAATTTGAATATGTGGATAAATTTTTACTGGAAATTATAGGGAAATAATAAATAAATTATAAATCAGTCTTTAGAATTCCTAATACCTTTTGATATTTCAACACAATAATATAATTTAAAAAATAAACTTTTTGAAGTGAATAAAATCATGCTAATTAAGTAAAATAACAGTAGGTTATCTGAAATGAATTGATGAATACTCTCTCACAGGAAATTCACATAAAGTAAGTTTTCAGTCTGAATGACAGACCAAGCCCAAAATTATTTCTCTGAATCTTTACATTATGCACACTAAAGTTGTCATTTAGCAGTGTTGACATATTGCATTCATACACCAGAATACAGAGCAGAAACAGCTTGTTCCAATTAACTACAATTACTGTATGGCACAGAGAGATAAGAGTATTAGTATTAGTATCAATTCTGGTGGCAAAATTGGGTTTTAAGATCCCCTCCTCTTACTAGTTGCACAACAGGTACAA
Source organism: Cyclura pinguis (assembly GCA_030412105.1). Lineage (NCBI taxonomy): Eukaryota > Metazoa > Chordata > Lepidosauria > Squamata > Iguanidae > Cyclura > Cyclura pinguis. The sequence goes on from CM059599.1 coordinate 211,624,010, forward strand.
CTGGGTGCATTACAGCATTAAAATATGAATGCTGAAATGTGTAGCTTTTTTTTCCAATAGATTTCTTGTAACTAGAATTGCAAACTGCGGGGGGGGGGGCGAGTTTACACAGACAGAGCACTTTTCTAAAGCATGCACATGTGAAACAGATTAAGGGGCACTCTTATGGGTTCAAGCTCTTTAGCTGCCTCAGCTCATTACTGAAATACCACTCTTCCCCATTCTCCAGTCAGAAATTATTCCAGAAAACACAGCTCCGCTCACAGAGGCTGTAACATTTAAAAATCATCAGTGCTACATTGTGTGTCCTTTTCAAAAACAAATTTTAACATTCATTTCAGTCATCTTGCGATATTGTCAGCATATTTTTAAAAATGTGTTTACGATGTTAGGAAAGTGCAAACCCAGATAACGGGAAAAATAAATGTTACCAAACTCAGCATTTGTTTCCTGCACAGGACGCCACAAAAACCTTCCTCCCCCATATTTGAAAGTTAACCAGCCATGATCATCCCCCTACACTTATTCATTCATTCCTAAATGCAGTATGTTTTTGCAAGTAATCCAACTGTTAAAAGAGAAGAAAAGTATCTGAAAGAACCACAGGCATAAACAGAACAAGACTAGTGCTAAATCAAGGGGTGGGGGACCATGCCATGTCCAAGTGGGAACCAGAATAAATGTTGTGCATGTTTTTCAGCGTTCCAGCTAAGCAGTCATGCCCTCTTTTTCAGCATTCCACATTCAGTTTCCTCTCTCATTAGACTTCTGCCCCCAACTTGAAAAAACACACAAAAGGTCAGTTGTGTTCCATGCCCACCAGGCATTTCCAGTCCTCAGTTGGATGCATATGGATTTCCCAACATTTAAGAGTTGTTGGGAAGGCAGGGATGTGTTTGTTTGTTTGTTTGTTTGTTTTGATAAAAAGACTTTTACTTCCACAAATGTTAGGGTTCATCCAAGGCTGCTTGTACACAAAGGTACTATTTTTTTCCCTATGGGCATTCTCAAAAAGGGGAGCAGGGCCCTCAGTTTAAAGCAAGAAATTATGGCTGGATATGTATGCCAAAACACGGAGATCTGGGCCAAGCCAGGGCAATGACAAATCAGATCTGTTTTAATTTCTCCCTCCTTGGAGAATCAGCGCCCTTCTCTATTTTTACAACCCTCTGGTTCCCTCTCCACAATTATATCTCTCTTCTGCTTTCCCCAAACCTACACCCTTGTAGATATAGGGCAAAGCATTTTCAGGTTTGTCCCAATGAATGGGTCACATATTTAAAAAAATATAATCAAATTTTTATTAAACAAACTGACAAGGAAAAATGTAGTTGGCAATTAAAGGTTATCAAACAGCAAAACAGCTGTAGCTCTCTAAACCAGCAAACACTTCCACAACTCTCTCACTCTCTTTCACAATCTCTCTCCTCTCTCCTCAAACTCACAGATGGAACTCTACAAATTCGCCCTTCAAAACCCTCTTTCAGTTATTTTTCTGTTAGGTTGACTCCTCCACTTAGCCCCTCCCTCTGGCTAACCTGGGTTCTATAGTCAGCAACAAATCAAATTAAATCCCCTTCGTTGCTATGGTGGCTCTGCAGACCACCACCACCCCTGGGTTCATCACAATGTACTCCTCAAAGCAAGGAAATCTAGACCACAGATCAACTCTTCTTATGCTAACTCTTAAAGATGGACACACTAATGTACCTTACTTGTACCTTCATTTCACTCACAATAAATACTACAGTGTCATTGCACCACCCCACACTCTCCATAGCATATCAGTAGTTGTGCAGAAATGTGGAAATGAAGTACAGTTGATTAATACTGTCAAGGTCTCCAAACAACAGATTTCCACTGCAGTCTTGGCCACCATGAGGTCATCTTTACTAGCCCAGTCCAACTGATTTGTATCTGAGGGCAGGACATCCCATTATGTTTAACATGCTTTGGTGTTGTTATGTGTCATTAGGTTGGCTTTACTTTATGGTGACTCTATGAATTTATTTTCCTTTTATTTACTGAATTTATATACTGCCTTTCTTCTAATACAGAATTCAAGGAGGCTAATGAGAGGGCCTGTTTTTAATAGCCCTGGTCAGACTTGCAAATTCAGGGACATGGTTCCCTCAACTGAATCAATCCACGTGTAATATAGTCTTCCCCCTTTCCTACTGTCTTCACATTTACCGAGCATTATCATTTCCAGTGAGTCATCTCATCTCATGAAGTATCTGAAGTATGATAACATCAGTCTAGTCATTTTGCATTCTAAGGAATGTTCAGGCTTGATTTGCAAGCTGATTCATCTATATTCTTTATGGTAGTCTATGGTATCTGTAGAATACTCCTCCAGCACTACATTTGAAATGAGTGGATTTTTTTTCCCTGTCAGTTTTCTTCATTGTCCAGCACTCACATATGTACACAGCAATCAGATCCATTATTGTTACCAGGCCATACATGCCCACACTATTATATGGTCTAATTGGTAAAATATGATTAAATGGCAAACATAGTAATTGGCATTGATATAAAATGTGCCCTGCTATGGCAGCATAGACAAGCTAGACAAGGGAAAAAGACTCGCTAAACATGTGCACTGCAAATTGGATCAGAAAACACCTGTAGACATAGTCAGGTCAGTCAGGAAATCAACAGGAAACTCCAGAGATAATAGGCTCACAGCTAAATAACTCTTGTCTTTTGGACAACAGCATCTGAGAGATTCCCACCAAATTGCTGATTGTCTTGACTCCTCTTCCCCTGACCACACAAACCTCTCCTTAATTCTAACACCTGTCAGACAAACACCAAGCTGTCAGGGTGACCATTAGGCCTTTGGCACCTAATGTTAAGACCATCAGCCCATTCCAGACCCCATTGTCCACTATGTGAACTCAATTATTTACTTGGCCAGAGAGCCATTTACATCCTTGCCCTCCAGGCAGAAATCCAGTATATAAACCCCTGGTTTTGGCCAGCCAACTCACAATATACCGATTGCTGGTTGCCACTGTGCTACTCTGATTCCCTATTGTGTACTGTCCTTAGATGTTGAGTCTAAGCCACATTGCTGCTTCTTCACTGCTCTTCTAGATCGGGTAAATATCACACACTACACCCTGAAATCTTGCTATCTAAAACTTTCCTCCTTTTTCCTTCAGTTAGGCTTGTATGATTTTGTGACTGTTCCGATCTGGTACGTGTGATTAATTCCCCCCGTAAAACACAATTAAGTTTGCTTTTGGATCACTGGCTGGTTCTTTCCTCAGAAATACCAGTAAACATAGGTGGAAAGCTCTTGCCAGGTTACCCCCTCCCTCTTGCGCGCCTCCCAATTTGAGCTAATAATTCCCCAACTTTGCACAGAGGTACTGGCATTGCAGGTGAACCCCCGAGTCACCCATGTTTCGGGCTAATGCAATGACCTGGATGAACCTGACTTTGATATCCTTATATTTGAGAATTGTCTCTAGTTCTTTTGTAACTACACTTCTAAATCATAGTCTTGTAAACACAGTGTAAGCTATATGTAGGATTACAAATAGTTCCCTTCAATTGTCTGTTTATCTGTTTCTAAAATGAGGACTTATGGTCTGCTTCTCATCCAAACCTTCTCTCACAAATAAAGCTCAATGGCATGTTGAGAAAAGCTAGTGAAATCTCTGCAAAATAGTGTGCTACCCTAGTCATAAACATCAAACTCATTCTGAAACAATAACAAATGTTTGATATCACATTGTAATAGTGCACAATATCAGAAATTGGGCTGCACCAAATATCCCTGTTTTTCAGAGTAAAGTCTCACAATCTTAATTCTGGATTTAAATCAGAAGGTTTCTTTTTGTTCCCCACCTCCTTTAGGGAACCAAAGTCTGGAGCACATCTCTTGTATTTACTTAGAGTAGAAGTTCAGGTACATGCAGGCTCCATCAATGTGCCAATATTTTGAGTTAGTGTGTGATCTAGAGTCTGAATTGAGTTAGTGGGTGATCTGTAGTCTGCATTAATTTTTTCTTGGGCACCTCCTCAACATTAAGGTTGGAAAGATTGCTGATTGTCACATCAGCCAGACAGCAGCACCCACTCACTGTGGTGAGTGTAGCATACAATTCTGGAGAAGTCTGTCAGAATGTAACATGGGATCAATTATATTGGCCTCCCATACTAGGCTGTATCAAGATGACAGTGTGGTCAAGATTACCAATCAATGTTATGAACAGTTCTTCATCACTTGTCATTTAAATAGCTCTTTCAGGTGCCATAACAATTATTCATATTACTTGGTCAATATGACATGGCAATATACATATGCAAAATATATATACCTTTTTATCTGTTCAAACATTATAGGTTAGTACACTCCCAGATCATGAAATACTCCAATCTGTTAAACCATTAAAATTAAGGTAGTAGCTTTAACATTTCAAAAACACCTTTAAAAGTAGGGGGATTGTGAGGGATTCTATGTTTCTAACGTACAAAAGAGCTGTATGGCTCAACACATACAAAGCTGCATTGTCTCAAATTTCCTTAAAAGCAGACCATGTTTCCCCCATATAGTTTCAATACACAGTGTTGCTTAATAATCATTACCATGTGGAAGCCTTTATACCTCCAGGCTAATTCAAATGAGGAACAAATAGGAAGTATTCTCCTCTTCTAATGCTGCCTGCATTGTTTAAATATTTATTGTTGGACAAAACATAATTATGTGCACTATTGAATGCACATAAATGTGTGTCTGATGGCCAAAAGAGAATATTTTGTATCTATATTGTCTTTAGAGATAGCACAAAAGATACCAGAAGTTCTGTTATATACGCACACAAAATGAGAGTGAAAGTTACTGATCTATTCTTCCAAGCTAGATCTTATTCACACTGAAATCTTTAAGTAAAACAGAGAAGAGAAGCAGTAGGAGTCCTGCTGTATGTCAGGAGTTGCTTTATAGTACCTGAAAGTCCTAGACAGTATTGTATCCAGAAGGATTATTTGAAATGTTCTGTGAGTTCAGCTGACTCTGAAGAGTAAAATCTATGCTTCCCCAAAACAGATGCTCAGGCTGCATTTCTATACACACTTATCTTTAAAACCTTTCCACTGAATTCAGTGAGGCTTATCTTTAAGTAGACCATAAAGAAAAAACAGTATAAAATAGAGAATAAAGATATGGAAGGAAGTTCTTTTGCAGTTCTCCTGGCTGAAACTTGCCAGGCAAGGCTGAGATCTTTGGAGTCCAGCATCTGACCTTCATTGCAAGATAAACAATGCAGCAGAGGCAGCTCAGAAATTCATCTACAACACATAATGAAAGCCACCATCTAACACCTTTCACAAGAATGCTCTATTTTCAGTAACTGCCTACCCACTGACAGATCAATCCTTCATGAATGTGCATATCCAAAAAGGCATCCACAACCACATTCTGCACTAATCCATTCACACAAAATCGACTGTGAGTTGTTTGAAAGGGTGAACCTTTTTAAAATCGATCCTGATCTTACTAACAATTTCAGTATGCTATTACTTAGGTATGCTTTGATTTACCATTGAGAAAGATAAATAACATTTATCTACTCCAACAAAACAATAATGTTACTAGTAAATTTAGCAAGCATTCTAGACAGGCTGATATGTGTTTCCATCTGCTGATGGGAATCCATACCTGCACTAGGATGATTCGTATGTGGGAAAGAGACACAAATGAAATCAGAGTTGAAAAGTCCATCACGTATGGGTTTATTTAATTTGGACTGATCCGAGTTTTGACTATTAGGCATAAATATTTGCCTTTTGGGCTTTTCCAATAATACAGGTGCTTTGAATGATGTGCTTACCCATTTTTTCACACTCTAGCATGACAGCAGTTTGACTATTTTGGAGTAGAACTTAAAGTTCTCCATTCTGAGATGGAAAAAGTTCCTCTTTCCCATTTTTTTTCAAGTAATAAGGACACTTGATCTCTATTGGTTTGAAGGTTCAGATCTCCAAATATCCTTATTGATGGGGAAGAGCTCATTGGTAGGGCACAGGCTTTCAATACATAAGGTCCAGGTTTAACCTGTGGAAAAAATCCCACCAGAAACATGAAAAACTGTTGCTTGTGAGAACATCTGTTTGGACATGATAGGAGGACATAAGATGAAGGTGGCCCAAATGGATCTTTTGTCTGAACCAATGACGCAAGTTTTCCTTGTTCACTGCCTCAAATCAGTGAGGTACAATCACATTTACATTTGATGATGATAAAAAATATCATGTTGTCCCATAGCTGACTTCTTTCTATTAAAGTTTCCCTTCCACAGAAACCTTTTGGGGCAGCAAGGATGATCCTCTCAAAACAATCTTAAACATCTTAGTTTTTCTCTTTTGCACCTTCTCCAGGTGCACAAAATTTATGAAATGGGATGAGCAAACCTGTGCAGAGTATTCTAAATGCAAGGAAAAGGAACAACATGGTCAGGGCTCCATAACATATCATTAATCTATTTTCCAACAATTCTTTGCAATAAATTTGTCCTTTCCCTTGTAGACTGTTGCATACCAAGATGCAGCTTTTATTGAACTCCAGGATCTCTTCTTTGTTTTGCCACAGACTATTTCAGTATCAATAGCATGTGCATGAAGTTAGGATCATTTCAGTGACAGCTGGTTAGTCTATTAAAAACTGAAAAGTCACCATACCTTTTGGGGAAGTAATCTCCCCTTCAGCTACCCTTTGATCACACAGTGAGAGAAATCATGATCATTAACAGTAGCCCTGGTAATACATAGCATGAGTGGTCTTTATGTATTTTACCCAAGCTAAGCTGTTTATAGGTAGCAATGAAGAAAAATGTTTATGTTTGGCAGAATTCTGTGCAGAATTCATAGAAAGTAGTGACTATCACTGCATCCCTAACACAGCCAATCATACTCCAAAGCCTTTTATTAAAGGTATATTTCTTTAGGAAAACATGTCAACATCTAATTCTCATATGTCTCATTGAACCTAAAATTCATTAGCTTTCATGAGTTGCCTATGTAGACATATGATGTTACCAGAGCTAAATACATGCATGATATAGCATAATTAAATCATTAAGTCACAACTAACTATAACAGATGCTTTATTTGATCAGTGTAAATTAACTTGAAAGGAGTTCTGTGTGGCTGTAGCATACTTTCCTATTAGTACTCAGCAAATTTTCATGGCCTTGGCTGATCCACAGACGCTAGCTGAATGTAGCCCTCATCCTCCACAATCTACCTCTTTACTAATGGAGAGTCACATGTGCGCCAATGCATGGGCTCTCATCACCAATCAGTTGCTTAGGGATGGACAGGAAGAATCTCATAATATCCCACAGGCTACAGTGTAAGAGAAAACAGGAAGTAAGTCAGCTCACAGAACTCTTAGAAACCAAAGCAACAATCCAAGGATGTCACTTACTGCTGCTACTTGGCAGTAGCAACATGGAGTGCAAGCAGCACAGTTATGGACATATAGATAAGCAGAGTAGCAACTACTGCTCTTACTCGTCACTTTCAAGGAACTGAACAGCAACATGGCTTTCGGGTGAGATGATGTCCTATCTCACTATTGTTCAACTGACAATTAAAGATGTTTCTTTAACAGCAGAATGTTTCTTCAGTGGCAAGTGGCTACAACACACCACAACTGATTGGGTGAAGGACTGGAAAGACCTTGAGCAGCTGGAGCGTGATGATCAAAAAACCACACCCATGGGCATAGTCACTGGCCACTGTTTTAAAGACTAGCACTCTCTTGAGATCCTGCCTTCCCTTTGCACCTCCTCAAATAGTACATAATAACTAAATAAACAGTAAATAAATAAAAAGGTGTTGCAAAAATGCCACAAGTGTCTATATTCTTTCCTCAAAAGACTGCACTGAACCTCAAACTTTTTGCTACCCAGAAAGGTAGCAGAAATAACAGAATTGCCATTGTTAAAATACTTTGGACTATAAAAATTAGCAAAACAGAGGGGGGGAGAAGGAGAAAGGAGACACTACATGTTAAACACAACAGTTGGTTCCAATCTCTACATGAAAGCAACACCACCCAGTATGTCTAGCAACTCTATTACTTAATAGCTATTTAATTATTTCAGCACAGCACACTCCCTGGAATGACAGCTAAAAAGGGAAGATTCAAAACGAAAGAGTATTGCCTCTGGATATCAGATACTAAGGGGCAAGCAAGAATGACTGATGTCTTCACCACATCTTGCTTATAAGCTTTTCATAGCAAACTGTCTTCCCCTGTTTAGAACACTATGGTGCACTACATGGACCATATCTTCATGACTGCAAGCATCATTTCTAGACTTACAAAATGTTCTTCAAGTCATTGAAACAAATGAATGTACAAACAAAGCTAATATAACAGCAAAAGAAAAGGCAAAACCATAAAGACAGTGATCAAATGTAGCAATATAGTGCTGTATCCACTCTCTAGTGTTAACATGTTAACGTTTAATCAGAAGAAAACTTAACAGTATTACTTTCTTTCTCCCTTTCCTGTTACAGTACCATGATTTAGAGAAGCTTCCTTATCTTATGGAACAGATTTTGAGGTTCTACAGGGGCACAGGGTTCATGCTGGATGAGAATCACCCCCCTCCCGATTCCATTTACAGAAGCAATGCTGTCTGCAATTATGTCAGCAAAACATCAAGACCAAAATCAGCCCTCTCAGACTTTCATTTTTCATATAAATAAAGGTGTAGATTGTCTTTTTATTTATCTGCTTTGGGAAATCCTCCCAAATTAACCAGTATTAGCCAGCATATGCTGCTGGCTGTGTTGAAGAAATGTCACAGAATCATAGCTCTTCAATGCTGTAACTCCCTTGTTTTCGGTTCAGTCCCAAAATCAAGAGTTCAGGTTCTTTACTGCAGCCCTTCTTAAATGAGCAACTGTTACTGCAACATCCCCACACATCCTATGAATCATACACTCAAGTCACATGCATGGCACTTTTTTCCTGTACCTGCACTTTGAAAAACCACCCTATATTCATTAGTCCTAGGAGTGATGGACGTTTTGTCCTAGGACACTGAAACACACTGCCTGATCCAAGCAATCTTTGAGACCACAGAAACAAGCACCCATTTTTATTCAACTCCCTAATTATTCAGCACTCTCTGCCATATAAACTGAGCAAACTTTTCCACTTCATATTCTAGTTCAAATACCTTTGCTTATGTGTTATTTGTTTTTCCAGGACCTTCACTTTGGAGAATGTTGCATGAAGTCAGTTTGAGAAATTCGAACTGTAATCTCAAAGACACTTGCTAGAAAGTAAATATCATTGAACTTAGAGGATACAGACTCATCTGTAAGTGTCAGATTATTACAGCCTTACTCAAAAATGCAGCTTTTTAAAACAGAAATATAAAATGAGAGCCAGTGCAGTGTAGTGGTTTGAATGTTAGACTAGGAGTGTGAAGCCAGGGTTCAAACCCTACTCAGTCACAGAAACCCACTAGGTGATCTCAGATAAGCCATATTCTCTCAGCCTCAGAAGAATGCCATGACAAATCTCTGAGTAAATTTTGATAGGTTCTCCCTTGGGTCATCTTAAGTCAGAAATGACTTAAAGGCATACAACAGCAATAAAGATACTTAGCACATCTTTCTCTTTACAGCAGTTTAGGATTAAAGCCTCATCCCAGTCAAGGAGAAAGTGATGGGTCATTCTCATCATCACGTTCCCATGAGATGAGAGAAATGAGGTAGCATTAGCAAGGACTATGGGAATAAACCAAGTGTGGCCATATTCAGTCTGCTGCAGCAAAAACTGAGACTTGTGGCATCTTAAAAGACTAACATGAATTTGACAAAGTGAACAAGAGTCTATGACAACCAACAACAGTTATTCTTCTAAATTTTACAGCATAATGCCACAATTGTACATAGCTTTCTTGTCAGGAGTAGGTCATATTGAGTCTGACCACACTAATTTCCAAGTAAGTTGGCACAGGACTGCAGATAGTCTTCCACCCTGTACAAATTCACCAGGGAGTGAATCCTCCTAAATTTAATGGGGGCTTGCTTACCTGTAAGTGGACACGTAGAAGACTACACTGTAAATTACGTGAAAAGACAATGAAAAGCAAACTGTACCAAACAAAATGAGTGTTTTCTGTGTTTTGAAGCATCTTCCCACCTGAAATGATTTCTTGTCAGCAACCATGTTACTATATTAACTTTTTTCTCCCTATTACTGAGTATATCTACTCTCAACAAAGCATCTTTCTTAACTTAGGTCCCCTTGGGCAGCAAAATGTACCTGATTGGCACTTACACCGTGTCTTGGAATGCAGCCTACAACACATTTATTGCTTCAGGAAGACACTGATTACCTAGGAAGAATAAGAAGAGGCCACTGATTGCTACCTTTAGATAATTACTACCATTTCTCTCCCTTCAAGCATCTCTCTCAAAGCGAATGGGCACGCGAAGCTTCCGCAGTGAGTTTTACAATTTACAATTGGGGAGGGGAACACCCGTTTCCGGAATAAAAACAGAGACAGACGAAGGGAAATCCTCAAAGCGCTTAAGCCTGCCGCCACACACGAACTTACTGACGGGACAATCTCGTCTCTTTTATCCGACAGAAGGGCCAATCCTCACTCGGAAAGAAGTCCCGCTTGGTTTCAGAGAGGACGCGCAAGTCACCGCCTTGCAGTGGATCGCAGATGGAGGGGTTTCGAGACGGCGGTGCCCTTCCTTTTAGAAACTTGCCGGGACGCGGGAGAGATGGGAGGGAACGCGAAATACAAAAGCCGAGCAAGCCGCGCACCAAACCACCTCTCTTTCTCGCCCTCCTCCGGGCGCAGGCGTAATCCCCGCCGGGAACTCCGGTCAGCCCAAGAGGGGCGAGCCGAGGCCCACGGGGATGCTCCGAGGCGCCAGGGCGAGGGTGTTCCCTCGTTGCGACAGAGGCAGCCGCTGCCGCAAAGTCAAACTCAAGCAACAAAGGGGGAGCAGCGGGCGAAGTTGCACGGCCGGGACGGCTCTGCAGGAAGGGAAGCGAACGGCCGGGGAGCGGAGGGGGAGGACAACAAATGCCCAGCTGCTTTCGGCTGCCGCGAGGGGCCTGAGGAGCGCCGCCTGCCCCCGGGGCTCTCGACTCCCCGAGTCCGCCCCACTCCCCCCAAAAGTTTCGAGGCCACCCAAGAGGGCTGTTGCCGAACTGGGAAGAGAGCTGCAGCGGTTGGGGACCCGAAAAGACCAGCACCGGGTGCTCCCTCAGCCGCCCCCCCCTCCTCCTCCTCCTCCTCCCACTTCTCAGCATCCCTGCGAGAGGCCAGCCGGCGTTCAACAGGCTTCCCCTCACCCCGCCACGGCCAACGCATTCCCGCTCTGTGTCGCCTTCCCACTCCGCGGGCAGGCTTTCTGGTGTCTCCCCCGCGCTCCTCCCTTTCTTTCGCCCTCCCTTCCCGAAGGAAACAAAGTAGAAGGAAGAACAAACCCGGCCGGGGGAGCCCGCTGGCTGGCTGGCTCGTTCTCTCGCTCGCGCCTGCCTCCCTTCTCCCTCCGGCCGCCGCCGCCGCCGCTGCTTCTCCTCCGCCTCCTGTCAGTCCCGCGTATAAAGGAATTCCAGAGGCGCTGCCAAGTCCCCGACTTCCAACCCCCCGCCCACCTTCCCCTTCCCGCTTCCCCCCCTTCTTCGCCCAACTCCGCGCAAGAGTTCCGGCGAGTTCGCCGAGTTCCCTCCGCGAGTCAGCCGGAGCGCCCGCTCGGCTCCCCACGAAAAAGGAGCGGGGCTGCGGCGGAGGGGAGTGGAAGCAACAAAGAAAGAGGGAGCGAGGGAAGGAGGAGGCGACGCCAGCACCAAGGAGAACCCAAGAGTTAGCGGCATTACCTAGCGAGGGGACCGGGAGCCCCGCCGACCCCGGCTGCAGCCTGCCCGGCGGTACGAGAGGGAGAGGCAGCCGCGCAGCCTGGGAGGGAAGCGCCGCCGCTCGCAGCAGCCGCCGCCGCCTCCGTGGCCTCCGCTTCTCTCCCCTCGGCCGCGGAGGCAAAGTTTCCTGACGTCACGGCTGTGGCTCGCTGGCTTCCCCGCCTCGCTCCTCACCCTTCATCTGCTGGAAACTCTGGAGGGCTGCCCCGGCCGCCGCCGCCGCCACACGCTCGCCTCCCGCCTCTCTCTCAGGCTGGCTGGCTACGAAGGGGAAGGGGTTTTGTATTGCCAGGCAGCCTCCCGTATTGCCAGGCGGGGCAGCACGGTTCCTCTTCTCTCGCCCTCACCGCACGAAGAGGGCGAAGGAAACGCGAGGCCTCCGTTTTCTGTGGTGACCCTCTTCCTATCCACCGCCCCAAAACGTGTTTTTTTTTTTTTTAAAGCATAACGAGGCTTGTGGTACCTGAAAGAGCAACAAGGTTTACTTGGCTTCAGCTTTCATGGACTGCATCCCACTTCATGGCGTGGAGCAGCCGATGAAGGGGCGTGCAGTCCACAAAAAACTTCTGCCAAATAAAGCTTGTGAGCCTTTAAGGTATCTCAAGACTCTCCTGGTTTGACTGCTACAGTGCAGGCTGCTGCAGTGCCCAGCTACCTCCTGCCCAGACATTTTTAATCTCCTGATTAGAGTTGAGAAAAAGTTCTTCAACAGTCCAGCCAATGTGAGGCACTTCAAATAAAAAAGGATACAATACTAAAACACTAGAACCCTGAACCCTAATTAAAACACTAAACTCTAGCTTACTGAAACACAAAAGGGCTCTAGCCCCCCAAGCCAAATTGTAATGAAATTTTATATATATGTGTGTGTGTGTGAATGTCGTTTTATTGTAATAGATCCACTACAATTACTAGTAGCCATAACCACAAATTACATTGTTAGATTTCTTATTGCTGGAAAAGTCCAAAAAGAGTTTCCAATCTTGCAAACAAAAAAATCCTTTAAAACCCACATTAATTTGGCAGTATGAGCTAACTTGGTGACCTTAACAATGCATTCTTCCATTACTGGTACTATAGTCCATATCCAAGTTTGAGCAAACAATGTTCTCACTGCTGTTATACATGAAAGAAGTAATCCATGTTTGCTGTACATTTCTTTATCCATAATAACTAGCAGAAACATTGTGTTTTAGTTCAATTTTTGATGTTTTTTTAAAATGTGAATTGGATTTTTCCTGCTTGTGTTAAATATTTTTTTTTAAAAAAAATACTTCCAAGCCAAGTCAAAGACATTTTGTCTTCTGAAATGAAGCAGCAAATTGCATCCTACACCCAGCCACATGTGAATGCATAATACCCAAATCCAGCCAGTAATGTAGAACATTTGGCAGAAAATCCCAGAAAGGCCTCTTTCCATCCCTACAGTAAAACATACCATAATCGCAAACAAACTATTTTCTGCACTTTCATGACATTCAGAATCTACTGCCTGAGGCTACTGCCTAATGGTAGGACTGGTGAGGGAGGTGCCTTCCAAATGTTTTGGACTTCAACTCCCCGAAGTCCTAACCAGTGTGGCTAATAGTAAGCCACACATCTGCAAACATCCAAGTTAACAGCCGTTAGATCTTACTGTGGGCATTAACATGATTGTACACTAGATGTTCCTTAGAATATGCAATGGAAAATTCAAAATGAAGCATATGTATTTTAGTTAAAACAGTCCAAATCGGCATGGCTTTTTTTTTAAAGTGATGCCAATATAAACTGGGAGGCTCTTTTCTCTTTAGGACTGAACATGTTGATCGATTTATCGTTAAGATGGATAGATTCATTAATGCATGTACTTCCATTATGCCTTCCTCACTTGATTAAAAGTAAGTTGCCTAATGTCAGTTAATGTGTGGGATATATAGCTTTAGAGTTGCAGGCTAGAAGATAATTATTTATCAGTTATGTAAAACTTTTGTTGTTGTTGCTGTTCACAGGAGGAAGCTCACTGTTGTCTCTATTTTCCATTTTCTGACTGAAATTGGGAAATGCTAATTTACACAAAACCATTCAGTGGGTTCCTGACTGAAAAACACAAATGTCTCAACTGTTGTTATAACTCCACAACAGCATCCAATACATAACACAGATTAGAGATAATAATCCTCAATTATTTCATCCTTGCCTGCAAGGACAAATAATTACTGTAGTTTACTCTGCATTGTGGGAGGAAGTGAATATTTCTGCACAGTATTTTCCCTATGTGCAATTATGTGGAAATGTTCTGGTGGATTTTTCCACACAGAAAATCATGGGGGGGGGGGCCTACACAAAGAACACATTTCCTGCACAGAAAACACTTTCCTGCATAGAAAATGTGTTTTGCGGTACTTAAGATGTTCAGATACTGAGAGAAAACTCACTGCTCTCTTATTTTTCCCAACAGGGTTTCCTAACCATCAGGAGACCTATTTTCAACTGGGAGAGAAATAATAGAGAATATTCTTCCTATGCCTAATGTAGATGATGAAAAACCATCTGAAGAACTGCTATTTCATGGGTCTGAGTTTAAAATTCAATACTAAATAGTTATAATACACCATCTAGTAACCTAGGCTTCCAGTATTTCTGAGAATTCAGTTCACACTTGAACCAATCCCCGCACTGCCAATCAGGATCAACTTTACTGAAGCCAGTCCAAAATTACAAATACTTTATCAGGTGATAGGACTAGTTGTGTATGTTGAATTATCAGAGGAGAACACATGTATGAGAACAGAGTTTCTCTTTTAGGAAGAGCCTAGAGTTCATGATATGATACTGCAAGTCAAATCTAAGTATATGAAAAAAAAGTCTTGCTAGATTACTCATTCTCAAAGTAAGAAGTTAACTCACCATGTCAAGAGAACTTGTTGGGATTTTATAGATCTCTGTGAGATTTTTTTCCTCCCTTATCTCCATAGGGAGGATGAGACAACACTTTTTCATTAGTGTTTTGGCAATTTGCATGGAATGTTTCTGCCAAAATTTAATGCCTTTTCCCTTTGTGAATTTATTTTACTTATTTAAGATGTTTCTATATTGCCTCCCAGCCCAAAAGGGCTCCCCAGAGGATGAATAATAAATGCAATTAAAATAGTACAAATATGAAACATCTTAAAAATGCATTAAAAATACTCTTTAACAGCTGTTTAAAACTGTCTAAAAACAATTCTAAAATGCAAGCTTAAAACTGTTAGGGCAATTTCAAGTGTTAAAGGCCATGTGGAACAGGACTGTTTTAGCTGCTTGCCAAAAGCTCAAAAGAGGTAGGGTCAGCCTAACTTCCTTTGGCAGGGAGTTCCACAGTGGGGTGAAGCTCCAGAGAAAGCACTATTACATGTGCAAAGCACACACATATAGGAAACATGGAAAGACTTGCTTATTAATCAAAGCAATGCCAGGCCCCCATCCTATGCTCTAAATTTTTAGAAGTCCTTGCAACAAGGAGCCACTCTTGCAGCTTAGCTGTGGAATTTGCATAATTTACACAAATATTTTCACAAGTGCAAAAGCTCTCTTGGGAGCAACAGAAAACTTCTTGTAGGCAAGGAGAAAAGATCATCCTGCCTAATTTAAGATAGCTCTGATAACATGTGAACCACCTTTCTGCACTCAGCATTTTACATAAAGTAGCTTTACTTAGGCCCTCTCCCCAGGACGGCAGCATCCTGGCATGGGGATGCAAAAAAGCATGACCACGATGACACTTCCACATGACGTCATCATGGTCCCGCCCTTCTCACATTGCCAGCCGGTGAGATCATGGGGCACTATCATTGACAGAAAAAGTCTGTCAATGATCCCTGATTGAGCAAGCCTTCTGTTGTAGCTGACCATACAGAAGGGCTAGAAGCACAATCACGTGCTTGCTTGCCCACTGCAGCATGGGAAGAAGGCTGGCTGTGGTGCGGAAGGAAGAGGCATGTCCCTTGCACTCCCTTCTGCAAGCAGCCAGTTGGGTACAGAGAGGAGTGCTGGGGACACACTCCCATCCTGCCAGAGGTGCTGCCGAGATTGCATCGAGAAGATGTGCAAGAGCGTCAGCCTGCAGAAAGGTCCTTTTTTAAAAAAATCATTATTGACCAATAAAACAGATGAGGAACCTATGGTCCTCCAAGTATTGTTGGACCATAACTCTCATCATCCTTGTCTATTAATCAAGCCAGCCAGGACTGATGGAACTTGAAGTATAGCAACCACTAGGTGGGCACAGGTTCCCAGTCCTTAGTCTGAAGAAAGAAATTGTGTCAACAGCAGCCAACTACAGAAAGGAGCATTGCTTTTTCGTGCAAGGAGAAGGACTACATACTTTTGAAGGACTGCAAAAATTTTCCATGGGAGCTGTTTTTGAGAGCAGCAGGCTGATTGCTAATCAAAATCTTTTAAAAAACTACTCTGGAGGTTGTTCAGAATGTAGCATAGTTCCCTAGAGAGTGATCTGCCTTAGGAAGGCCTAAATTTTCTTTTCACAACTATACTAACCTGGGGGACCACAGGAGAGCATTGCTGAAAGTTTTAGAGGGGACTAAGGACTTTCTTCCAGCTGCTGGCTGAAATCACAGACCTACTGATGACAGAAGACAGGCATTAGGTTAAGGAGTAGATTCTTCATCAAGAAAGAGTGAGTGAGCTGAGAGCTGGTAGAAGAAGCTTGGTGAGCTACCTGTCACCAGTAAGCTAATAATACTAAGGTTATTTCTCATTTTCATGAGATCTGAGGAAAGCAAAGGAAATCTTGAACTGGTAGTAGTGAGGGATTAGATGAAAAGGAAGAAACTGGAAACTCAATCCAGGTAAGATTATACTTTTGATTGATTTGGGGTTAGGCGTTCTGCACTGTTACTGCCCTGGCTAGCCCGAGCTTTGGGGGATATAAAAAGATATCTATTGATATCAATAATTCGGCCTCACATACTCATTCCCCTCCATGTACTTGTGAGGCCCCCGGACAAGCACGCATACAGGCTTGGCCGATAAATGCCGTAATATTCCGAAACAATACAGGCAGGCCAGAAATAGCCGACTCGCCGCTTTAGGAGACCTGAAGGCAAGTACCTTCATTAGGTATGCACGCAGCTTTCAAAAGATTCTCTGCCCAGAGCTGGCAGCTTGATGATCTGACTATACAACGCTCAAGTACTCCGCGTTTGCATACTGGCTATCCTATTGACAATTTGGCTATAACTCAAAATCATTCAAATTCTGACCTTTCGGAGGCTTTGTCTCCAGCCCCAACTCTATTGTTTTCCCTCAAGTACAGCATAGCGTGCAGTCCCATCTCTCCCTGTAAGAACCGTTGATTCTGAGACCTTCCTCGGATCGCTCCCGAGTTCCATACCGCCTTGCTGCCGCTTTGCTTGGCGAGCCTCCCCTCAGCTCCACGTGCCGAGTCACATCGAACCCCAGCATCGCTCTCTATTTTTCCAGGCTTCGGGATAGGTATAGTATCACCCAAACCAACAACCTCCTCTTGAAAATCCCTCTATCCCACTCCAACCTTTATTTCTTTAGTTATCTGTGTGAGTGTGCTGCATACACTGTTTGTTTGTGTTTTTAATAAAACAATTATTATTTCAACCTTGGTGTGCTCCTTGACTCGGCCTGACCCCGTAGACATAGGGTTCAAGATCCTGCTAAGTTACCCTGCCTCTCATAATGCTAAAGCAGTGCTCTGAGCTAATTTTCCCCACCGACTGTCGAGGACATTTTGGCGTGCCTCACGGGACCCCCAGTAAACAGGGTAACAGCACACACTGGTTGGGTTGCATTCCCTCTTCATGAGTAAATTGTATATAGAGTTTGGAAAAGCTGCTTTTGACTGCAGCTCTCAGTCAGCACAGTCACTGATGGCAATCAGCTTTGATTGTCACCCCTACCCAGCCTTCCTCAGTTTGGGGGTTTTGTATAGATTATTATTGAGTCACTGTTACTATTGATTGCCACAGCTTTGGGTGCTTCAGGCATGTGGGGCTGTATCCAGTTTAGGAGTAGACAGGACCTGTGTGCCTAGCATACCCAGTAGGGTATTCTTTTAAGGGTTCTTGGGGGCTGAAGGTAGCAAGGACATGCCAGCAGATGGTTCTGCCTCACTCCCAGATGACACGTGGACTCCACAGTAGCTTAAGCCTGAGTGGATTCCTGTGTCTGTCATTCCAGAACAAATCAGGAAATGACCTGGGAGAATGATTTCCATTGTCTGGCAGTTGGGTCAACCAATGAGTGGCTTGTCACAGGCTGACAAACAGGTCAACCGATGCCTGGATCTGGACATATACAGCTGTAATAAAAACAGTGTGGCCTGTCCCATTCCAACAAAATCTGTGTTTTTGCCCTCATTCTTTCACTGCTGGATCCACAAACCAACCCTAGGAAGCAGATTACATCAAGAGGAAGTGAATGAATCATGCAGGATCATCCCAAAGCATTTTGTTCCCTGAGGCAAAGGACAAGACAGTGCCTCTTTGCTGTTCCATGCACAGAAGCTGATGAACTGGCAGCTGAATGACTTCAGTACTGGTGATGAGATGGTATTGTCTGCTTCACCTGAGGCTAGTAGAGGGCACCCAGTTTAGGCTGTATACAATACACAGCTCTGTTCTCCAACAGAGGGAAGTGACTCAGAAGCAAAAGTGAGAAGAATGGTATGGCTGCTCTTAGCACCTACCACCTGAGGAAATTGTTTCATTCTGCCTTATTAGCAGGGACAGCCCTGGATTCAGGTCCATTCAGTGAGTTTCATGGATAAGCAGGGCTGTTTACTAGTCTGCAGCCAATCAGCTGTGCCACAACCTTCTCCAGTGGTGCCCCCCAATGCTATTTCATTTTTTTCCAGGTCAAATTATGATTAAGATATTTGGAACATTAATATATTTCCGATGAATTTCTTTCATCATGGAATCACATAAACATTTTTTGCAGGATTTCATAGGAATATTTGAGATTCACTGGATACATAGAATCAAAGCTAGGGGAACTCTTAAGGCATATGCCATTTGGAGTTTAATTTGCAAATAATTCAAATCTAAAGGGATTTCGAACAAGGGGAAAGGCAGAGCAGACACTCAGATTCTAGTTTCCCAGTTCCTCTGAAACTCTTGAGCATCATTCTATGTGTAGGTTTTCAACTTTACCTTAAATACCAATTTAACATAAATCCAACAGTTATGTTTCATCCACTTCTAAAATAAATGTATTTGAATTAGATCTGAATTAGATTTTTTTGTTTGGTTACTAAACACATTAATCTTTTTCTACTAACTTTCCTCTCTCAGAGTAGATGAGACATGTATAGAAAAGCTGAGGGCCAAAAAGGTGAAAGGTTGCTATTGGCTAGAAGACCAAGAGGACAGGATAGATTCAGGAAAGGGGACAAAACAGATGGCAGGCAGCAAAAAAAAGAAAGGGAAGCTGAGGAGATGCATGAGTGACTGGAGAAGGGAACCAAGTGGATGAAGGAGAGGTAGAGGAGGCAAGGAGAAAGGGGCCAGTGCAAGGGAGGAAGTGTCTTTTAAAGCTCTCAGAAACCAGAATGCTGTTTGCCCCACGGACAAATGAAAATGGTGGTTGGGTGGCTGGGGACACATAAAGAGGTAAGATTTCTGAGTGGTCAAAGAGACCTTTGAAATTGTTGGAAAATTCCAGCATTATCTCTCATCCCCCTCCCCTGCCATTAGATCAGTTGAGGTTTAGATAGGACAGAATTTCTTGCGTGTAAAACTCCTTCTTCTTCTTCTTCTTTCTCCTCCTCCTCCTCCTCTTTTTTCTGTCTTCCCATTTGCTCCTCCTATCCACTGAAATGCATGGTCACAAATACCTTTTCTGTATGCAAGTAACTAGATCATGTGACCTGGCAAAGTTCTTAGGCTCCTTAGTAATATAAAGACTCCCCTCTTCTCAGTTTCTACTTTACCGATTCCATTCCCAATTCCTACTCTTCTTCCTCTCCTCTCCTTCAGTCACACTTCACTTTTCCATGGGCAAGATGATGAGTTAAGAATGAAGCTCTTACTTTTACCTAATCTTTTCATTAGCTAGTTAGGATGTAGGCTCTCCAGTCATATGTAAATGTAAAAGCCATTAGTAAACTTTTCCTAAATTTGTAATCTGAAACTGCTTAACTTGTTTGTTTTGAGTTAGTTTCAGTTCGGGGAAGCAAGGTGAGATTGGAGGCGTGCTTATCTGCTACTCTGCTAAAAGAAGGCTGATTCCTAACCATCTTGGCTTTCCTATTTTTTGTGAAAAGAGCTAACACTCCGGGAAACTCTAATTCACAGGAGAAATAACTATTTTGGTTCTTTGCTGCACATCTTCATGAAATACTCATATGAGCATATACCGCTGCAGTAGTTAAGTGGAAGGACACTATAACAATACCCTTGCCTATTTCATTCCTGGAATATGGTACAATTTTTATTTCTTGGTGAGTACCCTTTTACCAGGGTGCCTCTTGCCGCTTCTTTTATGGCCATTTCCACACCGGGCTTCTGTCACGGAGGTCTTCTACACTGTAGAGTGGACTGGTGTGGACTACTTTTTGTAGTTCCACACCAGAATCCACTCAGGAGCGGCCGGAACTAGCCGCGCTGCGTGTTTTTTAAAAACCTCTTTTTAGAGGTTTTTAAAAAGCACAGAGCGCGCAGCCCTGCGCCGCTCCATCGCCCGGCTCCAACGCGGATTTGCAGGCGCGCGCAAGTGCGTGCCTGCAGATCTGCCGGGGGCGGGCTTCCGGCTGGCGAGTTTCTCCGGTTGGTGGAGAGCCTCCACCAACCGGAAGCCGCCATTTGGGATGCTGGAGGACTGCAGAGCAGTGAGCTCACGCTGCTCCGCGTCGCGACGGACTTACCCGGCTGCCGGTAAGCTCCGTTTTGGGGCGTTTTTGCCCGTTTCCCCCCCACACATGTGGAAAGGGCCTATGTCAAAATATTTTTTTAAAAAAACTCATGGCTTCCTCTGTCACATTCCTATATCTTTTCAGTAACAGTGAAACTTCAAGAACTGTGTTCTGAAAATTCTGTCCTCCAAAATCTAGCTGTGCTAGAAGACAACATATAGAGGCTTCACCTGCACCTGGATATCACAGAAAATAGTAGATGACCATTTACATCTTCCAAAATAAGAAACTGGTGAATAGTTGCAAGTTGAGAGCCTATGATATAACAGTGTACCAAATAAATTCAACATCCAAATTAAGTGAGGCAAGTCAAGAAGTAATGGGGAAGCTCTTTGAACATGAAATACTACTAGTTTTGAGGAGTACATGGGCAGATTTTTTTTTAATGGAACATTCGAGGAGAAAATAATTTAAAAAGAAAGGTGTTTCTGAAGAATACTTATTACAGGCTATGATCTTCCATGAAGGGGTTATTTGGGGGCTGGTGAGTACCTTTGACTTTCAAAATCACAGGTATGGTAGGTAAGAACAGTGTCATCGTGCTTAAAGGACAGGCAACTCATCTCTGTCACATCCTTTTTATTCCCTGTAGTAGTCTGCTTCGGTAAAGACGTGTTCATCCTTTAAGGCACAAGAAATTCATCTGTCATTCCTCTCTTGAACTTTCGTAGGAGAGTGCTACAGTAATAGCCACCTTTCAGTTTTTATTAATCCAAAAAACAAACCCTGAGAGTAGGAATTTGTGGCGAAAAGAACAAAATATTTCCCTGAAATTGAATATATGTTTTTAATTTAAAAAAATGCTAAGCTGAGGATACTCTTCAAAATACATATTTAACTACTGTGTAAATTAAATTTGAATCTTGTTCAGACTCCCATGGGTATTGTGTTGTGTTGGACTGAGAGATTTTGCTAAGGACCAGCCTCCCACCTTTGTGAGTAAAGGGAAGAATCTGGCAAGCCAGTCTATCTACTATACCACATTGGATGTTTTTGCAGAACTGATATAAATTTTAATGCAGACGCAGGAAATGTTGTGGTAAGAACTGTGTGGGCTTTAGTTTAACCTTTTAAAACAAAACAAGCTTGTGAATTGCCCTGATTTGAGATTATGCTCCAGAAATTCACCAGTGTCTTGAAAACAAGGGGCCACCCCCCCCCCCAAATGCCATTGGCATGTGTGGCAATTGGTTCTTCTAGTTCAGTCTAAAGAAGCATGAGTTCCTATGATACAACTCTTTTTGTTTTGCCAGGTTTAGTGAGATTTTGTGAGGCTGCTACCAAAAATAGTAGCCTGAATTTGAAGCTAGATCTGAGGGTAATGTGTAACTTGTTGTCCTGATGCCATTATATTGTATTCCCCATTCCACACTGTTGGCTGTCATGACTGCAGGTAGAAGGACAGAGAAATGCTAAACATAATGTTGTGTAAGAGATAGGATCATGAGAGGAGGGGGCAGGCTTGTTCTCTGCTGCCCCAGAGGAAGGGATCAGAACTACTGGTTTTAAGTTAGAGGAGAACAGATTTCAATTGAACATTGGAAGGAATTTCCTGACAGTGAAAGTAGTTCTGCAATTGACTAAGCAGGGACTTGGACTCCATGGCCCATGAGGCCCTTTCTAACTTTATGATTCTATGATACAATACAACTACAGAGGCCTTGGTATCTGCTAGGGCTTGATGCCAGGATCCTCCATGGATAACAAAATTATGTACATTATGTCCCATTATATTTTTTTTAATAAATATTTTCAAACTGTGGTTGGTTGAATCCATGGATACAAAATCTGAGGATATGGATTATAATCTTATGTTTTATTATTAGGCAACCAAATACAGGTTATGGCAAAAAAAAAAAATCAATAAAAACCAATCAATCAGTATCAAATTTAATGGCTCTTACAACATAATTACTAAATCATCTGCAAATGCTCTTAGTTTAAATTCTGTCTTTCTATTTTAACTCCTTTAATTTCATTAAATTTGATACTGAAGCTAGAAGAAATAATAAAAGAATTTGGAAAGCAAGCTGGTTTGAAGATAAATAAGGACAAGACCAAAATATTAGCAAAAAACATGAATCTCCATGATAGAAATGAACTTCATGTGAAAACTGGATTTACTAGTGAAAAGAAAGTCAAATACTTAGGAATTAATTTAACTAGAAATATGAATGAAATATGCGAAAATAATAACGAGAGGCCATGAAAAGAGATTAAGACTGACTTGGAGAAGTGGCAAAAAATGAATCTAATTGAAGCAAAAATTGAAGAATTTCGGCAATAAAGATTAATATTCTTTTGAAGTTATTATTTCTTTTTCAAATGATCCCAATTTTAACTAAAGAAACACCATTCAAAAATGGTAAAAAGATTTTTCAAAATTTGTTTGGGGAGGGAAGAAACCTAGGGTAAGATTTAAGGTTTTACAAGATTCTAAAGAACAGAAGGGTCTTGGACTATCAGACTTAAAGATTTATTTTGCAGCTTCATGATTGCCTTGGATCAAAAAGTGGATATCATTGAAAGACAATAAATTACTGAATTCAGAAAGTCATGACTTATGATTTGGATGGCACAATTATTTATGGTACCACAAAGTTAAGCTCAATGTGACTTTTAATAATCATCGCATTAGATGTGCCTTGTTAAGACTTTGGAATAAATATAAATTTAGATTGTGTACAAAAACATCTCTTTGGATTTCTCCACAAGAAGCTTTTTACTGAACAGAAATTAGAACAGACCAACGCTGGTTGACTTATAAAGATTTATTAAAGAAGATGGCTTGAGACTACAAAGTGAAATCATTATAACAGTTACAAGAGGAAGGTTTTCACATACAGTGGCTTTCACACAGACAATACTACCTAGATTTTTGGAAGATAAAGATAATAAAGATTTTGAGAAGAATAAATCTGAATTTGAATTGTTACTTTGCACTAATGATGAGCACTTGATTACCAAGTTATATAAACTTTTATTGAAAATAGACATAGAAGATGCACAAGTTCAGGAATATATGATTAACTAGGCTAAGAATTCGGACATAATATATCTATGAATCAATGGGAAAGACTTTGGAAAGAAACCAAAAACATACTTTGCTCTGATCTTCAAGAAAATTTTTATGAGATGATGTTATGCTGATATCTTACCCCTGAGGGGCTCTCAAAGATGCATAAAGACATGAAAGATAGCTGTTACAAGTGTGAAGAACATATGGGATCTTTGTTTCATCTGTGGCGGACCTGCGACAAGACTAAAAAGTTTGGCATAGAAATAAAGAATATGATTCAAACAATTCTGAAATGCCTAATGGTTAAGAAATTATTTTTACTAGGAATTTGGAGTGATGATATTAATATTGACAAACAACAACAGAAATTATTTCAATATACATTACTGGCAGCCAAAATTGTCCATGAAAAGTACTGGAAGAAAATGGAGATCCCAACAATGTCCTAACGTTTTAACAGGCTAATGACAATTGTGGAGATGGAGAAGTTGTCAGCTAAATTGAAGGGGAATTCTGAAGAAGAGTTTATTTTGGAATGGAGATCTTTAATGGATTTTTTAGGGGAAAATGAGGGTGAATTGATGATCTTGGGGTTTTGAACTTACATGTTACTGTCCCTTTTTAAATTTT
Organism: Cyclura pinguis; assembly: GCA_030412105.1. Taxonomy (NCBI): domain Eukaryota; kingdom Metazoa; phylum Chordata; class Lepidosauria; order Squamata; family Iguanidae; genus Cyclura; species Cyclura pinguis. Next base: position 211,648,508 of record CM059599.1, read on the forward strand.
TTAAACTTTATTGCTATCATGAGAAAGATATTATGAAAATCAAATATGACTACAGGTTGTTGCTATTAATATTTTCAATATTACCTCTATTAAATATTATTCAATATTATTATTCAATATTTAATAGTGGTAATAGATTTTCTGAGAATTAATCAATGGTCTGTGGAATCAAATATTGTGGAATCAAATAGCAATATTTTGTAGTTATTTTGTATTGTTATTTGGTCCAAAATAGAAATCTAAGAAACTTAGAATTTAAAATAGTTTAGTAGTATAAATATAATGAGCCACAAATTTAATAGTAATTTTAAGTAACGACTTTAAGTTAAGTATATTTACATAAGAAGAAGCTGTTAACAACAAGGGTGGAAATCACTTTTACTTAGCTGTTTTTCCTATTTTTGTTTAGTGTGATGTAGTTAAATTTGTTTAAATATGTATTGTTTTTTGTTCAATAATTGTAATGCTGTGTGTAATTTTTAGTTTAATTATGTCTCTTTTTTCTTTTTCTCAGATGTATTGTTTTAATTGGTGTTTGTGTTTTTGTGTATATGTTTAAAATTTCTAAAAAAAATTTGATAAAAAGGGAAAAAAACAAAGCAAAAAAAGGTTTAAAATTCTTAAAAGATAAATTTTAATATATATTAGAAAAACCAAAACAATACTAATATTTTTACTGAATTCATATTTCTTATAAGAGACAATTAATCTCAGTTATTCACATAGGCAATTCTGCATTGGGCTGCTTTTACTGTAAATCTAGATACATTAACCAGGACCATCTTATTTGGACTAGATAGCAAGTATATTTTTTTATCCCCAACATTAAGATTTCCTATGGGCTCTAAACATCTTTCATGTATTTATCTCTTGAGATTTCATATAACTTACATAATATGTAGCATACAGTGTCTTCCATAAATAAGGGAACTGTTGTCATCAGAGAATATTTTTTATCTGCCTTGCATAAAGTTACTCTTCATAGTCTAGAAAGGAAAGCTGTAAAAATCTTGCTGGCAGAGGGGAGGGGAAGATAAATAATCTCAGTCAAATATTTATTTGCCCCATAGCACTTTTTTTAAAGTAGAGCTGAAAGAGAATCAAAACATCCTAATTGCTTCAATGTCTGTCCTGACATATTTCTGCACTGTTCTTTGATAGATTTGTGAGTTTATCAGTACAAACAATGACCTAGAATCAAGAGGGAAGGGTAAACTGACATGGAGCACAACACCTCCTCTTTCCCTTCTCTTTGTCTTAGGAATTAAACACTTCTGCATACATGCAAAATTGCCATTAGAAGGTATTCATGAATTAGCCTTATTCTGTTGATTTTGTTTATTTATTAATCAAGTAAACTGATTTATTATAATAATTCAAATATTGTTCTAGATTAACATCTATAAAAGTAGCAACCATTACAATAGCATCCATTAACAGCACTAAAGGACAACTACTACATGTGACTAGCAAGCACCAATAAAAGATGCTATAGAAAGGTGGTGTAGTCGGCATTTTGAGGTCACCCTCTGCAGTCACTAACAGCCAACATGAGGCTCAGTCTCTAGCATGGCAATATTAATTAGCAAAGATAATTCTCTTGATCTGGAGTCCAAGAAAGGATATGAAGCTTGCAGACGGGAATGCTTGCCTAAACATTTACACAACCAGAGTCCAGAGCTATTACAAAGGTTTGTTAATTCATAATAGCTAATTTTTCTACAAGATTTAACAACAAGATTCTTTGAAAGATGGTTGGAAAGGAGGGAGGGAGGGCAGGAGGAGATTCAATTAATCTTTAAAATTTTGGACCATGGGGAAGATAATGGTTCTAGAGGCAGAATTATTTAAGTGGGATTCTGCTCCTTGGTTCCTTTAATATCCTCCTCAAATATTATTTTGGTTCCTTTCTTAAATAGAAAAATGGAATTTTAAAATATTGTTGTGCTGTATCTTTGTCACGTTTTTGAGAGTTTAGGTAGCCTTTCGGCGGGAGGGGTAATCTATGGTAATTATGATTACTATAATAATAGTAGACATAACAGACATTACTATACATATCATAATAGTAGACATTACTATAATAATAATTATAGACATAATTATTACAAAACATTGTAGTAATGTTTTTATGAGTGCCTGTAAATAATAATAATAAATTCTTATGGTGACCTACATTAATCCACAAAGACTAAAAGAACAAGTATGGGTTGCAAAGTGACAAATCAAAGCCTTGAGATTAAGAAGTACATCTTCCTAAAGGTCATCCTGGCTGAGAGATTCTGGAAGCTGTGACTTAAAAAAAACCAAAACACTTCCAAGGTCTGATGCTACAGTTGCTGCTTAGATCTATGACTGGTTATGTTTTTAATTTCAGACTCAGACAGCCAAATGAACCTCCAACAAACTTCGGGGAAGTGCGACAGCCCCTGTCGGAGAGCATATGCTTCACATATTGATGGTTCCAGGATCAGGCTTGGGAAAGACTTCTGTCTTAAACTTCAAGAATCAACTGCCTGTCAGTGCAAACAAAGGACTAAATAGCCTAGTGCAGTCTAAGCTTCCTATGTTCCCTGGCTCCCAGCACAAAATCACTGCAGAGACTCCATGCATATTAAGGACGATGGGAACTATTTCCAGGACAAAGTGCATCGTAAATGTAGGCTTCAACTCCGGCATCTCTTCTTCAGAAATGAAAGACCTTTTACACATAGAACCTTACAATTCTTTGCATCAGAAGAAACTAAACATTCCTAGCTGCTGTGGGTGTATACAGGGAGGAAATTCTGGGCATTCCAGAGACATTCTAGGTGGCTGGAAATCAAAACAGATTTGGATGTTATGAAATGATCTCAGTTGGCTGCTGTTTATCAGTGAATGACCCCTTCAACAAAAGAGTAAAGGAAATAGCTGCAGATTTTTGAATCTGATCATGACACATACTATATAGAGTGAAGAACAGAATGCTTTAAGGAGGGCTCTTCAAGACTTGGCTAAAGAAGTGTGAGTTCTCACAATATGGCTTCTTGGGTTTTGTTGATTGTTGTCACCGGTGTCCATTCATTCCATTTGAAGGGGGGCTGTTCATAGTGATTTATTGGATCTGCAATAGAGTTGTTTCCAAGGTATGTGTATGTACACACACACACCTGGGTCATGATTTGTTGAGTATGTCTCATGATTTAAAGGGCAAATTTTCTCCTCTCTGACTTTTTTTTTTACTTTTTTTTTTAAAGGGGCACAGAATTATATATGAAAGTGTAACTCTAAGAATTCTTTTATAGGAATGGAAGAGAAGAAAAATGGAACATATTGTTCCAATATTTCTTGGAATTAAAAAGGAAACCGACTTGAAAATGGGGATAATATGTTACAGCTGGTGGTGGGAATTTCCATGAAATAGTCTGGGACAACATAAATGTTGCTTGAATTTAAAAAAAAAATCCCCTGAGCGCTACAGGAACAAATACCACAATGTTCTGATACATTTGCCCCATCTGGAGGAGCCGATGCAGACATGTACACTCAATAATAGGAGGTGACAATATAAAGTAGGATAAGAATGCATCCTTTTGTTTCTGTTTCTTTGCTCACCTACATAAATACCGGTCAGCAAAGAATGTTAGAGATCTATGGTTCCATCTAGGCCCACATGATCTTTAACACACACATGTATGGGAAAGGTTATCCACAATTTTGAGAGTTGGTGCCGGAAGTATGCTGATGAAAGTCAGCACTCTGTCTCCTCTCCATATAAACTATGATTGGGAAACCTGTGGCTTGTGGATCAAATATGGCCATAACCCCTTTTGCATTAACCAAGCTTCACAAGCCTCTCTATTAAAAAAAAAAATAAAACTGGCAAAAAATAGCCCCTTAAATGCCCCAAACACTGCCTGGAGTTGATGCTAAGCTTTAAGTTATCTTCTTCCCCTCAATATCCCCAATTACTTGAAATGATACCTTATGCTTTGCAAGCCACAGACATATGTTGGGCATACATTTTTGGTGACTGTAGTCTATAGCTGGGAGAGTGGGAACCATTTTCGCCCTGGATCTATACCTACCATAAAATACTACAGTCCTCCCTTGACAATCACAGGTTTGACATTTGTGAATTTGCTTATTCGTGAGGCATGAGCGTGCCTCTTTCCTTTCTCTTCCTCCCATTCTCTTGCATTTTGCTGGGTGTGGAGACGAAAGGCAAGGAAATGGAGGAGGGGAGGCATGTGCATGCCTTCCTTCTCCCCTCTGGCTCTTCCCCTCCTGTTCCCTTGCCTTTGGTCATGGCATTGAGAACTTGTGCCAAGGCAAAAGGCAATGGAATGGGGAGGGAAGATTGACAGAAGCTTTCCTTCTCCTCTCTAGAGCCCCCCTCCCATTACCTTGGCTATGGCCCTGGTGCTGAGAATTCACACTGAGGCAAAAAAGCAAGGGAATGGGGGAGTAAGCTCACACAAACCTTCGTTCTCCCTTTTGGAGTTCCCTCTCATTTTCTCGCCTCTGGCCCCAGAGCTGAGAACTTGCACTGAGGCAAAAGGCAGGGGAATAGGGAGAGGAAGCATGCACAGCCCTTCCTTGTCCTCTCCAGAGCTCCACCTCTCATTCCCTTGTCTCTGGCCCTGGCTCTGAAAAGTTGTGCTGAGGCAGAAGGGAAGGGAATATGGGGGAGGCTTATACAAGCATTCCTTTTTCCCCTCTAGAGCTCCCGCTTCCTATTCCCCTGCATCTGGCCCTGGCATGCAAAAGGCAGGGGAATGGGAGGGGGGAGTCCTGGAAGTGAACGGGACTGGGATCATTGGGGGGGGGGGAGTCATGGTTTTTCTGCTTCAAAAGGGTTCTACACCCCAAATCTTGCAAAAGTGGAGGGGCCACTGTATTAGCAATTTGAAGCTGCCTGTGGAAGTTATGCCTTTATAAGGAGAAAAGACTCTCTGACATGTTTTTTTTTTCTTTTCTGAAAGTGATTTATAGACTTAGGCCCTTTTTGCATAGCATTTTCCATGTGAAAGGGCCCCTCGAGTGTCACGCAAATGTGAAGAGCGGTCCACACGACACACTCACATTTGTGTGACGCTCCAGGGCCTGGCAGGCACTGCCCACGCACTTTTCATTTTCATCTTTAAGCTGAAAATGGTGCGCGGTCATGCATTGTTCTGGGGCCCCGTGCGCACTTACCTGGCGTGTGGAGCCTCGGGAGCCAGGCCGGTCGCGCTTCCTGTCTCAATGCAGCCTGGGAAGGTCCCAGGCTGCACTGCGAAAGGAAGAGGAGAGGCTCTCACGCAAGCAGAAAGTTCATGCAGAGTTGAAGAAACCTGGACGCGAGGGCCTCTCACAAGAGGCTGCTTGCGCGAACACCACACCCCAGCGCCGAGAAAAGGTGAGTTGCGGAAAGGGCCTCTGTCTTGTGCCATCTCTATGCCAAAGTATATTGTGAGACTATTTCCTTTCAGGCCAGAAATCCTCAAATGGAAGATGAGTGATATGCAGAAAACAGATATATACACATATGAAGAAGTCTAACATTATTCTCACAGCTGGGGATTCTGCAGGATTTAGCCACCAAGAAATACAGTCAATTTTAAAAACAAATAAAAAAAATCCAGAAAAGAGAATGGAATGTTGGGAAGACAGGAATAATAGGCAAGAACCAAATTTCTCATTCTGTCTATAACTGATGCTGCTCCTGGAAAGACATAATAGTGATGAGCCCCAGGGCTTCTGGTCTACTGCAACAACAATGATTTGTGTTGGTGACAGCTGGTCACCTGTATGCACATGAAACAAAACCAGCACAAGCTGCTTCGGCAGCTTGTTAGCAGGATGAGTTGACAACATTGTTGCTTGCTTTCCTGAGCCTATTTACCTCTGTCTGACAATACTTCGGTCTGAAAATATACAAAGCTTGGGAACAGAGTGAGTGGAGGACAGGAAGAATAAATAGCTAGTATATAAGCTACAATCCTTAGCATGTTTACTTGGATGAAAAACTGATCCACAGAATGGTGTGTGAGTAGGGTTACCGGAGTGAAAACTGGAGACTGCTCCTGTACTTTTAATGGTTGTGTAGAAGAGGGAATTTCAGCAGTTGTTGCATGTTTCTTGGTCGCGTGACAAGCAACACTACTTATATTTCCTCTTCTACACAAATGTTGAAGGTACAGGAGCTGTCTCCAATTTTCACTCTAGCAACACTATGTGTAGCATCTAGTTCCTAAGTAGGAACAAGTGAAATTTACTGTACAAGGCAGTAGGTCCTCACTGCCTTACAGGAATGCTTCTGTTCAGTTTTTCAACCAGACAGTCAATCAGAATGACAATCAGGTCAATCACTTTTCCCTGTCCCCATTTTCTTTTTTCTAATAGATGCTTTGTATACTATGGCCACTGAAAATACCTAGTTTTCATTGGGCTATTTCAGTTCCCTGTTACCCCAAAACGTGGGTGACTCAGGGATCCACCCATCATGCCAGTGCCTCTGTAAAACAGTGGGGAATATTAGCTTAAAGAGGAGGCCTGCAAGAGGAGGGTAACCTAACAGGATCTTTTACACCTGTGTATACCAGTACTAATGCAGGAACACCAGTCAGACGTGCAAAGAATATTTGTTTTGATGGGGGAATTAGCAATCACACACAGACAAGATGCAAGCAGTCTCTCAATCACACAAGGCTAGCTGAAGGAAAGGGAGGAAAAATTGGATAGGAAAGAGTTAGGGCAAAGTTGGTGATATTTACCTATCCAGAAAGAAAGCGCTGTAGCCCAGACTAAGGCCCTTTTCGCCCGGCATCTGCCATGCGAAAGAGGGCCTGGAGCCTTGTGCAATTGCGAAGAGTGATCTGCATGACACCCTCGCAATCGTGCAAGGTTCCAGGGGCCGGCAGGCAATGATCGCGCACCTTTGCATTTTTGGCTTGAAGCCGAAAATGCTGCACGATCGGGCATTGCTCCTGGGCCCTGCATGCACTTACCTGACGTGCAGAGCCTCGGGATCCGGGCCGGTCGCGCTTCCTTTCTCAGGGCAGCCTGGGAAGGTCCCAGGCTGCACTGTGAAAGGAAGAGGCAGGGCTCTTGCACGAGCAGGAAGCTCGTGCAGAGCTGAAGAAGCAGGGAAGCGAGAGCCTCTCACAAGAGGCTGCTTGCGCGATCACCACACCCCAGCGCCGAGAAAAGGTAGGATGCGGAAAGAACCTAATAGTCCTAAGTTAGTACCAAAACAGGAATTGGAGCAGCAGAGTGATGGCCTATGTCCAGAGTACTACAGTACTACAGGTTGTCTGGCTTGGAGCCAGGGTTTAAATATCCTTTTTTAAATACAGGGTTTAAATACTCTTTTTTCTTCCCTGAGGGCAGAGTGGAGAATGGGGTCTGGAATGAGCTAATGGCATTAGCATTAGGTTATAAAGCACTGATGGGAATAGTGATAGCTTCTTAATGGCAAGACAGGTGAGGGGACAAAAGGGGAGTTTTGGTGAACAGACAGGCAAAGACAATCATTCTGTGGAGGCAGTTTCAGACACTATTGTTTCTAAAGGTGGAAACATTGGAGGACATTTGCAAGTCCATTATCAATGGTACTTCTATGACTATGGCCCTTTTCGCACGGTGTTTTTGAAGCGAAAGGGCCCCTCGAGTGTCACGTAAATGTGAGGAGTGGTCTGGATGATGCACTCACATTTATGCAATGCTCAAGGGCTTGACACAGATTGCACATGCACCTTTTCATTTTCAGCTCAAAGCCGAAAATGCTGCGTGGTCGCGCATCGCTCCGGGGCCTCGCACTCACTTACCTGCCGTGCGAAGCCTCCTGAGCGGCGCCGGTCGTGCTTCCTGCCCCAGCGCAGCCTCTAACTGCCAGGCTGCACTGCGGAAGGAAGGATCGGGGCACTCACGCAAGGAGCTGCGGAGCTGAAACAGCAGGGACACGGCAGTGTTCCTCCCAAGCCATCTTGCGCGAGAACCCCAACCCAGCAGCGCAAAAAGGTAAGGTGCAAAAAGGGTCTATGACATAAGATCCCGATCTGACCATGTCTTGCAACACACTTGTGAAGCCAGTTCTCAGCCACAGCAGGATATAATTTATATTTCATGACAATTAATATCTGCCAGTTAAACCATACCACAGAGGGTATACAGCCTGGTAACATCCCCACCATTCTGTGTTTCTTACACTTCTACAAACCCCAGGACTGATTCCGAACTTTCTGATACTTCCCTCTTGTTTTTTTGTAGGCCTCATTTTGACTCCTATCCTGCTGGCACAATTCATGTGGGCTTGCTGTTAGAAGAAACAATGCTTCCCAAATTCGCTTCTAAGTTTCTCCCCTGGATTTTGGAAACCCATGCAATGGAAAAGGCCATTAAACTGGACCAGGTGATTCTGGACTCTATGACCCATCCATATTTTTATTTTTGCTATATTATTCTTGTATAGGTGGCTCATGGACTGAGCGATGGAGGACAATACCTCCCATTCAGTATGAGACACACACACACAGCGTTTGATCCAAGAGCTGCTACTATCTTGTTGCATCTGAGGAAACAGACAAACATAATTGGATGTCTTATATCCACTGCCCTGTCAAAGTCTTCTAGAGTGGAAGCTGGGAGAAAAATAATAAATAAAAGAAGAAAGCTTCTTTCAGAAATAGCTTTCTAAAAATCTTGTTTTCAGTAATGTGCTGGACTGGAGCTGCACTAATGCAGACTGCGAGAGGAAGAATTAAAAGATTTTAAAAAATATGTTGGCAGAAAGATATGTCTCTCTTTAAAAAAAATCCCAGATTTGAACAGCATAGCTGTGTTCATGCAGAATGAGATTTGTCATTTATTTATATGCTATGCATCTGAAGAATATGCAAATAGAGATGCTGGGATGACTATTATTTATTAATATAAAGATACTAAGGTGGATGGTATGTATGCAGATGGGTAGATTCCATTACCAACATTCCACAATTAGATTTCCTTGCCAGAAGTGAATGTGAGTGGAACGTGTGGTACAACGGTACTATAGATCTATAATGGAACAGAGCTTCTTCGTAGGTTTTTGAGTATCTAAACAGAGATATATAGATATATATTTTCAACACTTATTCCACTGTACCGAGTGACTTTCAAAAAAGTGAGTTTATGTGTATGTGCCTATGACACATTATTTGTTAATCTAAAATATTTATACTCTACCTTTCTACCTGCTGACAGGTTTTATATTTATTTGCCTCAGTAGGGATGGGAAAGTGCAGCCCAGGGCCATGTTTGTGGTTTCCAAAGCCCCTCATGAGAGGCCAAAAGAGTGCCCTAAACTCTTGACAGTTTTTACTGCTTTTTTCATTGCTGCTGTTTCTTCCCCCCACAGTTTTATTATATGGCGTTTATAGTCATTATTTTGTTGTTTCCATTATATGTTTTTATTTGATCGTACACTTCCCAATCAGCATGGTCTGATGAAAGGCCGTGTGATATAGTGAGAACCAGCATGGTGTAGTGGTTTGAACATTGGACTATGACTATGGAAACCAGGGTTTGAATCCCTGTTCAGTCATGGAAACTCACTGGGTGACCTTGGGCAAGTCACATTCTCTCAACCTCAGAGGAAGGTAACTATCCTCTGAACAAAACTTGCCAAGAAAACCCGATGATATGTTTGCCTTAGGGTCGCCATAAGTCAGAAGCAATTTGAAGGCATAGAGCAACAACACCTCCCTGTCAACTTGGTTAGGCAACCTAAAATCAGTAATAAATCCCACGTGTGTGTGTTTTGTATGAAAAAAAAGAATAGAACTTATACACATGTGTACATGATACAGTGTTTGTGTGTTGGTGAGGGGAATTTTGTAGCCGTTCAGATTTTCTTGAACTGCAGTTTCCAGTACTCAGGAAAATGAATGGAGAAGAATGCTAGGAGCTGCAGTTCAACAATATCTGGAAAATTCCCACCCCTGCTTTACAGCTTCCCAACAGAATGGCTGTTATTTGTAGCATGGCATCTATGCACTGGTACAAACATATAGCATGAAGCTTGCTTGTGTGGGAAGTAGTTTTATAATAAAACTGGAGATGACAAGCATTCCTGTCCATTTATCTATATCCTGCTGAGAGTCTTTCATCCTTGGACAGATTGGCCAAGATTATCAAAATGAAACCATAGCACAAGCAAAAAAGGACAAGTCATGCTGAAGTAGTAAGAAAGTAAAGAATATACTGAGTAAAACAAATCCAGATGGGTTGTAAAAGTGAATTGATTTTCAAAATCCACTGAGACAGGAATGCAGAAATGAAATATAATTAGCTGTAACCATGATTGTACTTCAGGTCCACTTGACTCATGATCCACCGAGTGAAGAACAGGTATATATTATGGCCTGGAAGCTATTTGACAGTTTCCGCCAATGCCAGAAGATAGCAAAAGACAGACATTTATTACTTCTTAGGTTTTTGGCAGTAGATGTTCATTTGTAAATTGGCTAGGCCTGGCTAATCACACATGATTAAGGTCCTTTTGGCTACCATCTGATCCATGGTTATCTGGTTTAGGATCCAAGCAACCTAACTCTGGATAGGTCTGCAGACAAGGATGGTCCATCCATTATGCAAAGTGAGTTGGTTGCTCAGGTGGCAGAAGCAAGGAGTAGTAGCAAGGTTTAGCAGGGATGGGGCAGACTTAAGTGTGTTCAGCCTGGACCAAATTCCTTATACTAACCTGCTGTCTTCATATGTGAACGACATGTCCCATCCTAAGTGTTGAAATACAATTCAACTGCCAGTTTCTCTGCTTTTTACAAGTGATGTGAGGAAGTGGCATCTTGTCCCTTACCTCAGGCAGCAAAATATTTGGGGTCAGACCCGACTGCAGCTATAGGTCTGAGCAGAAATTGTGTAACATGGTGTGGACCAAGGTCTAAATAGTTTCAGTGCTAGATACTGGTAAGCAATTTTTCTAATGTCTTCCTTTATTCCAAGAAGTTTCTGGCTGATTAAATGTCACATAGCTGCTGGCAATTGTTCCAGCGAAGGCAGGCCATATTAAAGTATATTACTTTACCTTGGGAAAAAAGAAAATAAAACCATACAACTGGTTCCTTTTAATCTAGAGAAAATATATATATATATATATATATATATATATATATAGTCATACCATGTGTTTTTCAACACAGTTTCTGCAATCTTACTTTGAAAAGGAATAAAATGTTAGCAGCCAATTAGTAAATCAAGATGGAAAATAGTTTTTTAGAAATAAAATAAGCCTTTGTCTCAACCTCAATGCTTTCTTAGGGAAAAAAAGGGAAATAATATTTACAACCAGTGATGACTAGAAATGTAAGACAAAAGGTATATTATAATAGCAAGAAATGTGAATATGAGAGAAGCTGTCCTCATTAATTTATAGAAATAATAAAACCCAAGAAATTGAGAAGCAATAAAATATTGAAACAATGTGTTCGTTACTTTGAAGTAATGCCTTGCAGATGAAGTATAATATCTAGATATTAAAAAGTGGTTACAAGTTGTATTTGGAACTAGGAAACCCCTTACAAAGTCCTCCATTTTTCCCTGAAAACTTCCATGTTTAAAATGTAGAATATAAGTCTCTAATCAAACTAAACAAAGAGCTCCATCAGCTTAAGACTAAAGGCTTTTATGATGTTTTTGGCAAGGGGGGGGGATAATTCCCACTCTCATGTTTCCTAATTTGGAACTGGGAGGTTTCATGGTATTGGTTGATATTTTTGGGCACCTGCCAAGGCCCACCTACTGCTGGGTCCCTGGTTCCAGTCCTTCTGTTCATTCTGGTTCCCTGTTCCATTTGCCCTCTTAGATCAGGCAGAAGAACCAGAAGCATCTTCTGGTCTTTGTCTAGGCTGTGTGATGGATTGAGCCCACTGGAAGAAGACAAATATATGGGCTTGGTGACAATGAAAAAGAAATGGGCCTGCTCCATGAAGATTGTTCAAGCTTCCCTGACCTCCAAATAAAAATCTAACAACAACACTACTTGTAATATTGGAGGAAACCAAATCATTTTCTCAAATATCAGAAACAGTGATATCTGAAGTTGCCAGAAAATATCAGAAGATCCTGTTCACCAATTGCAGTTTGGAGGTGAGGATGAGAGTCGGCTTTAAAAGCAACCTTAACTTCTTCAGTTGTTTTCCCTCTCTCACTAACAAGTTATTTGGACTGGAGCAAAGGATCAGAACAATCTTCTACTTCTCTTTCCCCTTCAGATACACCAGAGTTTAATAACAAGACCAGGATATTAACTTTTTGTTACACACAAAAACATGTACTCAAGCTGATTTTATTTCATTTTTTTTTTTAAGAAAAGCATTTTCATGAACCAGAAGTTAGGAATGGAAAAACTAGAGACTAGCCACTGATTTTCCACTCTGTGTTGCCTCCAAAACTGTCCCCACCTTTGTACTCCTGGTTGTCAAAGATGTTTGCCTTTATGCAACTTAATTTTCCAATCATTGCCCCATAGCCAAAATATAATATAAAGAGTCTTATGTACCAATTAAACAGCCCTGCACTTTGTTTAAAAAATTAGCCTGCAGTCCTACGCATATTTACTTAAGAACAAGCCCACTGAGGTCCACAAGACTATACTGTTAAAAGTCAAAAAATCTAAGTTACTTTACATTTTAAAATGTGTTGTAAACTAGTACGAAGGAATAAATCACACATTCTGCATGACCCATATGCTAGTCAGTTGGTTATTATAGCATAAAACTAGCCATTTACCAGAAAAGCATGGGTTTGTTCCAGTTTGTAAGATATAGTAAATGATATACAAGATTATCTCAAATCTTCGATGTTTCATTTTTCACAATATATACACAGCACACTGGCCAAGTAATAAGGAACAAGCCTTTGGTGATATGTTTTCAGGGATATTATGCATTTATATCTCCTGAAATCATTTCAAAATATGGTGTGGGATGAAAGAAAACTGATAAAGCCTGCCAGCATAATAATAAAAATAACTTTAAATGAATAAGGCAAGTAAGGTGTGCTTTCCTTGTGAGCAGACAGACCCTAGAATAAAAGGGCTGAAAAGAATCAATAGATGAAACCCAGCCACCACATCTGAGACAGTACCCAGGTGATGTGTGTTCTGTGCATATCATCACATTGTTACCCTGTGTACTGGGGGTCCCGGGAGGGACACCAAAATGTGCTCAACTAAAGGTGGGGAAAATTAGCTCAGAGCACTGCTTAGCTTACAAGAGGCAGGGTAACGTAGCGAGATCTTGAACCCTATGTCTACGGGGTCAGGTCGAGTCAAGGGGCACACAGAAGTTGAAGCAATAAATGATGTTTTATTAAACACAAGCAAAACAGTGTATGCGACACATTCATACAAGATAACTAAAGAAAATAAAGGTTGGAGTGGTATAGAGGGATTTTTAGAGGAATTGCTGGTTTGGGTGATACTTCACCTGTCCTGAAGCCCGGAAAAATAGAGAGCGAAGCTGGGGTGTGATGTAGCTCAGCACGTGGAGCTGAGGGGAGGCTTGCCAAGCAAAGTGGCAGCAAGGCGGGATGAAACTCGGGAGCGTTCCGAGGAAGGTCTCAGAATCAAGGGTTCTTATAAAGAGAATTGTGACTGCAGGCTATGCCGTGCTTGGGGGAAAACAATAGATTTGGAGTTGGAGACAAAGCCTCCGAAAGGTCAGAATCTGAATGATTGAGTTATCATAGCGGTTCTCAATAGAGTAGCCAGTATGCAAACGCAGAGTACTTGGGTATTGCATAGTTTACCCATCAAGCTGCCAGCGCGGGGCAGAGGCTCTTTTGTAGGTTGCGTGCATACCTAATTATAGTACTTGCCTGGAGGTCTCCTAAAGCAGCGAGTCAGCTATTTTCTGGCCTGTCTGTATTGTATTAGGAATATTACGGCGATTAACGGCTGAGCTTGTATGCGTGCTTGTCCGGTGGCCTCGCAAGCACGTGGAGGGGAATAGAGAAGTGAAGCTGAATTATGATATCAAAAGGATATCTTTTAATATCCTACAGCTAGGACTAGCCAGGGCAGTAACAACATGATCTCCAGCATTCATTATATCTTCCTATAAATGCTTCCATTGGAAAAAAATCACCATAATCCAGCATACTTGGTCTATTCATGGAGGAATGTTTTGGCTGCAGCCTCTCCCATCAAAGTGAACAGTGTCAACCTTATGTCAGGCAGGGGAAATCACAGGAGCATGAAACACTAGGTCATAATTTGCATGAGTGAATGACCAATCACAAGTCTACATATAGCTCTCAAATCAGACAGAGTAACTCCAAATGCAACGTTACAACAGAGCTAATGTGAACATTTGGTTAAGCAGAGCTGGGCTTACGCATGCAACAGAATGAGATGGTCAGGCAGTGAAATGGACTGTACTAGCCAGATTCTGGGGAAAGGGAATGGAAGTTTTTGAATGTTATTCCATTAAACAAAACAAAAACCTGCATGTCTCATGTAATTTAGAAGAAGGAGATGGGAATTTTGTTTTTGGGTTGAGCGCCCATTTCAAATTTGGGAATGCTCTAAGGGACTGCATTCTCATGGGGCTACCGAGTAGGGCCAAAGACAGAACTGGCAGGGGCAAGGTAAACCAGGTAGGACAGATTCAGTTGGTACCAACTGGTACCAACCTGGGTATTTCCCCACTAAGTACACAAAGCACAGTGCAACAGCTTTCCCCTAGTTCTCTCTCTCTCTCTTTCAATCTATCTCTTTGTAGTAGTTTTCCTGCCTGCAAAGAACAGCTCAGACCTTTGCAGGCTGTTAGTTACCTCCAGATCAGGAATTATGTCAGGAGACACTTGCAGGTCGGTTGCAAAATGCTTAAAGGATATATCTAGCCCATGGGCCTGAGTTCAGAATTATCCTTAATTTTTTTTTAAACAAGCATATTAAGATCCTAGTTTATTTTCTTACTGTTCTAACCTTTCCATTTTTAAAAAAAATAAGGGGTTTTTAACATGTTATGCATCCTGTTGCAAGGGAGTAGTGCTTCAAGATTTGGAGGCTGTCTCTAGGCCAATAAGGGCCTGCCTCCAAGAGCTTGTGAGAGAGTGGCATTATTCTCTGGAACTAGAGTTGTACTTTGTTGATGATGCATTTGAGTATTCTTACCTAGGAAATGTGGGTAACCACTAGGGATGTTCTGTCATTTTGTGTTTTGGTCTATCCTTTAGTACGTTGCTCCTGGAAAGTAATCTTGCCTTGTTGATTTGTTTCTTCATCTCCTGTATTTTGAGAAATGCAAGTGGTAAATCCAAGAGTTTTGAGTCAGAGAACATGAATGTTTTATTTTAGAAGAAGTTGCAAGGGTTTATCTGTAGATGTACCCGGAAAGCTTGTGTGAGAAAGCAAGTAAAGCAGCATGCTAAAAATACTAGCATAGCCCATAGTCTGTTGAACCAGTCCAAGCAGATCCAGGAGATAATTACTATACATGGTTTCCATGCTCTCAGTGTAGAAGAATTCTAGTGCTCTGATCCTCTTCAGATCCATTTTGGCTCGTCCGTACTCCTCCATTTTGGCTTAGTCCCAGATAACATAGTATTGTATAATGCTACACTATCGATAAAATCCAAAGTACCTAAAGAACAGGATAGCTGTATTAAGCTATGTTGAAGGAAGAAAAAACCTGGGACCACCCTATAAAATATGCAGGAGAAAATGGTAAATTCTCAAAAAGATAGATCTTTTATTGGTTAAAAAAAGCCCAACGCATTTTAGCCTGTGTGCTCTCTTAAAGCTTTATACAGAGGCTATGTATTTATTTATTTTATATGCCACTTTTCTCCTGACATAAGAACCAAAGACACTTACAAATGCTAAATACAAGATAAGCTAAACACACATACAACAACAACTTGATAATTAAAAGGTCAAAACACAATTAAACAAATATGGAAATTAACAATAATGCTCCTTTGTAATGTATTCTTTGATCTGTCATTTTACTAACCCAACTTAATTTTTTTCCAGAATTTTACTATCTGTGTCCAGGTTAGCCACATATGTTGCAAATCTCCTAAATTATTGTTATATAGGACATACATCTCATAAAAAACTTCCTGACACCAATTCATCATTAAAAGTCTGAAAGGACACCAGAGCTGGGGGTGGACCAGTCTCTTGTGAAGGGAATTCCACAGGTGGGAGCAGCCACTAAGAAGGTTCTCTCCCATGTCCTCACCAGGTGGTGATGGGAATAAAAGATAGTAGCCTATGATGTTGGTAGGACTGAGAAAAAGCCAATCTCTGAGGATCTTAAGACTCTAGCATGCTCATGTAGGATTCTAAGAACAAGCTACAACCAATCAGCTGGATTCTAATATGAGAACAAAAGTTGAAGTTTTTCAACACCTTCATTAAATAATTAAAAAAACACACCTCAAGACATTTTTAAAAAAACCCTTCAGCCCTTGTTCTCATGTTTCATTTATCTAGTAATGGTATGAGCATTTCTGGTCCCATACAGTTCCTGAAGATCTTAGGAGCATATAGAGCCCAAAATGTATTGTGCTTTTCCACTAATATCAGAACCATCTTTTGAGTATCTTGAACATTGTGAAACATGGCTTCAAATTCCTTTGAGGCAAATTGTAAGAAAGAAAAACTCCTCAACGCCTGAACATTGCTAGACCTGCTCAAGGAAGAACATTTAAGGAGATCACTGGAAGACAATCTCTGGTCAGTTCACTAGATTGCCATATTGAGTTTCTATTGTTATCTGTTTCAGACTAGATTTTCTTTCCTTGTGTTAACTGTGAGAAGACAACATAGGGAAAATCACCAAGATCAATGCAAAAATACAAAAGAGTTCATTGGCACAATGCAGTACCAAATATTTTGCAATGTTAGCAGGCACAGGCAGCACAAACGGATGCCAATAGGAAAAAAATGCAAAATTTTAGTACCCCATGGAAAGGAACTTATCTTTGTATGTTTAAAAGGAGGTTCATAAATCTGATAAATACTTTTTCTCCACTATGCTGCTTGCTGAGGAAGAAAAACACACATACTACAGATGGGGCATTAATGATCCTTGCTACAGAATGGATTCTAAATTTATAGTAGCAACAAATGCTTATGTTGTATAGCTCATTAACTAGGACCAGTGCTCGCCAGAGATTTGTTTGAATAAAAAACAGTGAAAGCTACATATTGTAAGAGAACTAGAGGATATTTAGCATTTTGTTGTTGTTGTTTTAAAGGTGGAAGAGGAAAGGTATCACAGGCTGAATCTCTAAGCAAAAATCGGAACATTGATACTTACCATGAAACTTCCTTTTCTGCAGGTGCTGGGGAGGGACTCTTTCACGTTGGGCCTGGCTCCTCCCTCGTGCTTCATGGGCAAGACTTCCAAATCTGTCAATTGTCCTTCCTACCCTAAGATGGAAGGCCAGTCTCACCTTCCCAGCAACGGTATGACAAAGCTCCTGAAAACCAAAAACAAAAGAACATACTGTCAGTGTCTGGACACATAAAACCTCCACCAACCAGGAAGGGAAGGATTCCTTCCTCCTAACTGCAGAAAAGGAACCTTCATGGTGAGTACTGATGTTCTGTTCTTTGAAGTGTGAGGAGGCAATCCTTCATGCTGGAACCTACACAAATGGTCACTTCACTATATGAGTGGGCAACCATCCAAAAACAGAGACATGATCTGTTGCAGAACTTGCCTGCCAAAGGATGTGCCTACTGAAGAAAACTTGTCAATTAATAGTGTCTGACAAAAGATGAAGGTGAAACCCAAGTGATTGCCCCACAAATCTCCAGCAGAGAAGCTGTTGTATTGAAAGCCACAGAAGTGGCAGCACTAGGAGTGGAGTGTGCTTGAATCCCTTCTGGAACCGGCATGGAACTATGTGTATAAGCCACTTCTATACCTAATCTCAACCAGCAAGACAAGGTAGAAGAAGATACCCATCAGCTATTAGACTAGTCTTGAAAGGGGATGAAAAGATAATCTGTTTTATGAAACTCCTTAGTTCTGTCCAAGTAGAACTTAAGAGCCCTTGTGCCACTCTTTTTCCTGTGGTGCCCTGGGATCTGGGCAAAAAGAAGGTGGAAGTATCTCCTGATTGAGGGAACAGTGAATTAACTTTAGAGACAAAAGAAGGCTCTAACCCAAGCACAACAGAATCCCTATGAAATATGCACCACTCCCCATGCACCAACAGAACCGTCAATTCAGACACTGTGATCAGAAGTAATAGCCACCAAAACCAAAACTGTCAGTGTAAGAAATTTTAGATCCGCTGATCTCAAGGATTCAAAAAGAGACTTCAACAATGCCTGCAGAACCACATACATCATCCATGAAGAGAACCAGTGAACTATTCCTGGTTAAAGCAAGGACACCCTTTAAAAAACATGTGAAGAAGATAATGATGGTTTAGCACTTTTACTTTTCAAAATTCAACCTAATGCAGAAACATATCTCCTGAGAGTATTAAAAACCCTTATTGAGGCCTGTCTATAGAATGGCCAAAACCAACCCCACTGAAGCTGATTATGGAGTCACCCCGCTACACTAATACCTTTTACAAAAGGCTCTTTATGTAGACTTATTCCAGCATTTAGTAGAAGGTTTTCTAGCTGAGAGGATGGTCTTAATAACATCACCATTATACACTTCATCTATTAAATATTTCCACTCAGCCTCCAGCCACATAGTTTTAACCAACCTGGATAAGGTATGTAATATACCTTTTTTGATGTAGCAGGTCCAGTCATGGTGGAAGGGGCCAACTCTCCTGCACTTGCATGATGACAATTTTGGAAAACCAAGGCTGATGAGACCACCTGGGAGCTATCAAAATTACCTTTGTCCTATCCATCCTTATTTTCAGCCTTGGACAACATCACTACCAGAGGAAAGGTGTAGCACAACACCCTTGGCCACATTATTGTGAGAGCATTGAAAGCTCATGCCTCATCTATTGAAAATATTAATACAAATTGAGGTAGTTTGTGATTCTCCAGAAAAGCAAAAAGATCCACAGACAAAATGCCAAAGATCTGCACTATTGTTTGAAATACCAGAGAGTTCAGAGCCTACTCCCCTTGGTCCAGAATCTCTCTATTCAGCCATTTGGCCTGACAATTCAATTGGCCCTTCAGATACTCCCCCCAATGCAGTAAACATGTTGTTTCTTGCATCAGGGACCAGGACTGTGTCCCCCACTTGCATGTTTATGTGGGCCTTTGCAGTCATGTTATTTGTCTGCTCTGAATCTCCGACTGTAAACTGAGGAGCATCAAACGTACTGCCTGTAATTCCACTCAGTTGATATTGTGTATCCTCTCACTGGTGACCACAGGCCCTGAACAACCCATTCATTGCAGTGTACCCCCAACCCCTCAAATTGGCACCAGTCTTAACAACCACTCCTCTGGGGTCCTGAATAGGCATCCCCACTGTCAACATCTCTGAAAGCCACCAATGCAGAGACCATTTTACTTTGGGAAGGAGACTTAGTTTTAGATGACACTCTTAAGCAATCTCATCCTGGTAGGGCAGAAGGAACAACTAAAGATTGCTCAGATGGAAACCTCCCCAAGGAATGGAGTCCAAGCAAGCCACCATCAGTCTCAATAACTATCATCATATATGCGGTGGACTGACTCTACACTCTTCTGATATACAGAGGACTGACTGAATACTCTTCAGAGCTTCTCCCTCCTCTTACATATGAGAAAGACCCTGTGCATCTGCAATGGTTCCTAAATGCTGAAGGCACTGAACCAGCTCTAGATGACACTTTTCCTTTGTTGATCACAAACCCATAATATCTAGACAATCCATGGTGATTTGCATATCCTCTTTGCCCTTCTACAGAGAAGGTCAGACCAAAAGGTCACCCAGGTATAGGTACACATGAACTCTCTTCCATCTCAGATGATCCACCAAGGCCACCAATACTTTTGTAAATACCTACAGGGAAGTTGGCAGACTGAATAGCAAAGCCCTATATTGGTAGCGATCCTCCAGGTAGGCAAACCTGAGGTACTTCTATGTGCTGGGTGAACCAGAATCTGAAGTACACCTTCTGGAGGTCAAGAGGCGCCAGGAAATCTTTCTTTTGCACCCCTTCTGGAATCAATTGCCAGGTTTCCATGTGTAACTTCCACTTGGCCACAAAGTGACTGATCCTATAAAAGTTCAGAATGGCCCTCCAATCTTTGTATTTCTTTGAGATAAAGATGAGCAGTAAGAGCTCAAAAATCTCTCTTGAGAGGCAACAGGATCTATCACATTTATCTGAAGCAGATGTTCTACTGCTTGAAGCATCTGGGAATGTTGGGGTGATATAATCCTCTCTCACAGTGCCGTCTACCTAAGCACTGGGAGATGTCTTCTCCCACTGGTGGGCTAAATGTAAAAGATGAGCCCTCACTGGGAGCTGCCCCAAGTCAGAAGGATTGATTGGACTTTCCATCCTGTTTGTTGGAAGAGATGAAGCTGCTCTTACTGAATCCTGTAGCTTGCTGTCCAATATGTTGCTTCAACAAACCTGAATTTGAACTGAACAACCTAAATCCCCATTACTGAAACTTGTCTGAACCCACAAAAGGACTAAACTCCAGACTGAAAAAAATTTTTCTCTTCTTTTTAGCCAAAGATGTTAACGCTTTCTTTTTATCTTTGCTCTCAATCAAGACATCATCCAATTCCTCACAAAATAATTTAGCTCCCTTAATAGTGCATGTAGTCACATTAGTTTTGGACTTATTATCAGTATTTTAATTTCTCAGCCAAGTTGGCATCTGGCAGCAACATCCACCACCATGGCCCTTGACGCAAACTGTACATAATTCAAACTGGCATCTGCCATAAAAGCAGACACCTTAGTCAATTTATTAATCCCTGGTGGAGCTTCTCTTGTTTCACCTGGGGAAGAAGAGAAAGTAGATCCTTTGTTGAACTAATAGATGCCCTGTCAAACAATGATGTCACAGAAGCCACTTGAATGACAAGAGCTGACACCTCATGAGACCTGAGACATACATATGTATGTATGTATGTATGTATGTATGTATGTATGTATGCATGCATGCATGTATATATGTTATTATCTTTTGGATTTTTAAGTATGTTGCCATCATTTTTAGGAAACAAAAAATCTGACCCCAAACTAGCAGCAGAGGCATCAGTAAGGGGTAGTTTTAATTTTTCTATTGCTTCAGGTGACAAGGAACAAAAGTGCTTAGGACAATCTGGAGTCACTTTTGCCACCCCAGGATGCATCTGCTTTCTTTCCCTAACCTCTGCAGTCACCTCAGTAAAAGACACAAACATTCCTATCTAGCCTAGTTCTGGTTTCTGGCACCTCTTCCACTGATGTCGCAGGATCCTTAGTGTTAGCATTCAAGCCTAGAACTTTTTCTACCTTCCAGAGTAGGACTGGAAACTGCTCAGCTTCCAACAGACATGGAGAAACTCAGTCAGGCAGAAATTCCCTCTTGTCTCAGGATAATTCTCTTTCCCCCTCGGTAGATGACTCTGGAAACACAGAGGATTCCACATCCACAAAAGTAGTGATGGAAGAGACATGCTTGACCTTTTTTTCTTTTTTTTACTTTCTGATGGGGAGAAACCACCACAGATGCCTGCTTCATACAATCTCCCCATCCCCTCCTGAGAGGAAGAAGGAGACTCAGGCCCTTTCCACACACGGTTCTTAAGGCGGGCCAATGCGTCTTGCCAGGGAGGTCTTCTGCACCTTGGAGAGGACTAGGTTTGGTTTATTTACCTTCGTTCCGCACATAATTCCGACTAAATTTGTCCTCATGTGGTGATAAAGCGCGCTATCTGAAAACTGGAAGAAATCGGTTTTCTAATTTTCCAGATCGATCCAATTCGTACTTTCACAGTGGTGCAGACATGTACATTTGCACCAATGCAAATTGGTGGTCAGGGGAGGGCTCATGGGAGGGGCCAGGGGTCGGTATGGACTTTCCCACGTACGCATGTACGCAATGACGTACTAAACCATGCAAAAAAAAAAAAAAAAATCACGAAAAAAATCACTGCTGCCAATCACAGCCTGATGGGGCGGGGTGAGGGGAGTAGCGGGAGTGGCCACGGCAGAGGCAATGTGGATTCATGAACTCGAACTCCTCCGAATCAGAATGGAACATACGCAGTAGCTGTGCGGAGGGAAATGAGGGAAAGTCTGCCTTGTTTTGAGCCCAGAAAATCCGGTGAGAAACGGCACGAACCGATTCACCAGCCTCGTGCGGAAAGGGCCTCAGAAAGACAATGCTCTCTGGAATGCTTGGCCTGCTTCCGGCCACTAGAGGGCCAACAAGCACTAGAAAGCGGTTTACTGGGGCTGCGTGCTGTTTCACACCCTTTTATATGGCACTCAAGCCACCTGCCATCTTGGAAAGCTAATGGACTTGCTGCCACTTCCCCCACCCCTGCTCCTCCAGACCCCACAGCCTGCCTGACTGTGAGGGAAATCCAAATACATGGCTTCTGGGGGAGCTCTTGACTATTAATAGCGCCAGTGGAGAAAGAAGTGGGGGCGTTCACCATACTTACCCATGCAGCTGAAACCATGCTAATCTGGTCTCTCATGTGGCCTGTCCCAGCACACGAACACATGCTGCCTTCAATGGCACCAACTGGATCTGACTCCAGTCCCTCAGAGACAGCTAGACAGTCTGTTCTTTTGGCACCCTTTAAGGGTGCCTTGCCATTCACACAGCCAAAAACTGACTCCTCATCAGAGAAGAACTCCGAGCTGCCTATGCCTGTCATCATCGTGAGACAGACTGTCCTCATTAGGGTGATAAAGGATACGGTAGATATAATCTGACAGAAAAATAAACTGATCTCTCACAAAACCATTATCAAATCCAATTTTAGCCAGAGCACTGAAAACCCTGTCCTTGTCCAAGCTGAGGATGGAGGGAACTGAGACTTGCCCTCCTTCTTAGGGTTGTAAGGATGACTGACAAATTCGGAAGCCCTGCCTGTAAGGCCTGAGGGAGGAGCCAGACCCACTGTGAAGGACTGCCTCCCTACACTGCTGGAAAAGAGATAATTTTCTAAGAATTAAGATCTTTTCAGTGACATGTAAGAATTTAATACTGTAATCCTAAGCGCATTTACCAGGGAGGAAAACTACTGAATCGACTCGAGCTTACCTCCAAGTGAACATTAATATTTTCAAGATATATCCAGAACAGAAATGGGCCACTTCAGGTATTGTCTGAAGCAAAGCAGGTGCTGCAAAGCACTCCAGAGTGATTCCAGCTATTCACAATGCTTCAGGACTGATTTGGAAATTTAGAGCAACACAGAAGCACATACAGTTTTATCTGTGAAAACGGATGTATTTCCCCTGCAAGCTCTCCACATGAAGAAAATGCCAGTGTCGGAAGAAGGAGAGGAGTGGAGTTTTGTGACTGACAGATCTAACTTCCAAATAACTCCAACCAGGTTCTCTCTTTTTCTTTCAAATCTCAGTACTTTTGAAAGGGAGGAGAAAGATCTTACACCCAAGGCTGCTCCAATGTTTTAACTGCCTTTTTTCCTGGCCTGCATGTCTGTGTCAGCAGAGGCAACAATACCATCACCCAGATTTTTCAAGAATGGTTTGAGAGGCAGCAATAGCTGTGAGATGCCTGTACTAGTACTGCCTCTTTAATAGGTGTCTACTGGTAACATCAACTCCAAAAGCAGGGGAGGTGGAATTCCATTGAGACTCCACAATCTGAGCCAGGCCACTACTATACATTTGATCTGACTATAGATTGAGAGAAAGACAGAACAACTCTTCATGCTAAGCATGGAATCTGCTGACAACTCCAGGGATGGAGGGAGAGAACTGACCTAGCCACTTCTGCAACCTCGTCATCTTCATGTGATGAGCTCGACTTCTCATTTTGAAACACAGAGAAAAGATACCACCTTTCAGTCAGAAAGACTATAGGGTAAGGGGTGTTCTAAAGGTTCTGTAGGGAGGTAGAACATTATAGTTGTATCAAGCACTGCTCTAATATGCTGTTTATGCATTTGTAATACAGTCACAGAACCCATAAGAAAGAATTTCACTCAAGGTTGGGAAGGTAAAGTTTTCTTGGCAGTATGTCATGTGTAGAAATTCTGTGGCATACACATTCATCTCTTTTCTTCATAGACCGTCATCTTTATGGAGTACGATCAAAGCTAAAACAGTTTCTGAAACCATGGGGTCAACTAAGCGTAAAGCAAACAAAAACATCCCCAAACTTGCTTTTCATTCATCAAAATGCCCTAACCCCTGTACCTTTCTGTCTGTAATTTTGTAGATTACTTATATAGGGAGTCTAATGATATATGGATGTTTGCGTGGGTAGGGGCGATGAGGCTATAGAATGAAACACACACCAACATTGGGAAACAAAGGCCACAACTTTATTGGCTACAGCATACCATGGGTTGGCCAAACATGGGTCTGGATCCTTGCATCGATCAGCCCGCTGCTGACTAATGTACCCAGGCTTCTGACCCAGTGCCAGAATCACAATCGGCCACCAGAGGATCCCACCGTGGAACCCCCTGTCACCAGGAGGTGCAAGCAAGGCATGTCTCCCTGAGCCACACATGCTTGCCACCTTCTTGCACCCCCTTCCAAACCACAAGAGGCCAATGAACCTTGTCCAAAGGCCATTGGCCCCGACCAACCTGGATCCAAAACCCATGTGACCGCCAACAAGGCAGGCCCGCCCAGGAAACCGCCTATCGCCAACCCCGCAGCTGCAGCCAATAAAGAGTTATGTCAGGCCAGGAATGCACCACCACCACCAGCCCCACGCGGGCCATGGATGAAGGCCAGCGTGGGAAGCTCAGAGTTTTAATTCAGGCCTGATGTAACCCGCAAAGGCCCTGGATCTCCACCTCCCCACCCTCATTATGTCCCTGTCCGACAGACTCCATTCCAAAGCCACGGTAGCAGCCTCAATCTGAAAAGAATGACTCCCAAACTGCATGGGAGGTAGCCCGAGGCGGGCCAGGGCTGTCCGTATGATGGCCACAAACTGGAACCTTGACAACGTGGTACAATCCTGCTGGATGAACAAGAGGCCTGGTCCCTTGGGCCTCAAACGCAGGTACCTGGTCAATGCCTTAAGGGCTGTTCCTGTGCCATACATGGAGCCACACCATGGTCCCCCACCCCTGCTGGTCATTCTTCGAGCGCCTTACCCACAAGGTGAGAGAAGACCCATGGAAGGCAACATCTCCAATCAAGAATGCCCTGTTGGATGCGTCCCTCCTGGAGCTGCACACAAGCTCGCCCACCCTAAATGCGCCAAAGAATGCAATGGTGAAAGCAGCCCTGAACAGTGCCACTTCAAAACGGGAATGGCAAACTCCGGGCAGGGACTGGCTCTAGTCTCAAAGCAGGTTGTATGAAATAGGCCGTCTCGTGTCCATGGAACGGGGATGCAAGTACCCCCAGCCCACCAGCACCTTTATGACCTGGAAAGATGCACAGGAATTGCCTCACCCCACGGCCTTGCAGAAGAAGGAGATGCCAGCCAGATGAGCTGCAAGAGAATGAGGAGAAAGCCCACCGTCCCATAAGTGAGCCATGAAATGCAACACATGCAGCTCAGGGATCTTACCCACAAGATGATACCCCTGGAGCCGACAAAAGTCCTGGAACCTGCTGAATGCCTGGTGGTAAGCCCGAAAGGTACTAGGCACAATTGACTGGAACAACCCTTCCATTACTTGTCGTTCCCAAGGTCTCAGAGCTCCTCCGGGAATGCTGCTGGCACAGGATCTGCCCCTGGGGCCAAAGATTGAAACCTCTCTTCCTGGAAGTGAGACAAAGAGTCTGCAATCGCATTGTCCGGCCCTGGAACAAATCTAGTTGAGAAGGATATGTTAGCGGATATGCAGACAGGAACAAACCTCCTAACCAGTCTCATAACTCTGTTGGACTTGGATGACTGGCGATTGATGACAGCCACCACCACCTGATCGTCACACCAAAAGCAGACCACCTTATTGCTGAGCTCCTCAGACCAAATGGAAACCACCACCAGGATCGGAAAAAATTCCAAAAAAGTGAGGTCCCTAACCACATCTCCTGCCAGCCATGCCTGCAGCCAGCAGCTAGCGCACCAGTGCCTTTGAAAGAAAACTCCAAAACCAACTGACCCAGCTGCATTGGACTGAATCTGAAGTGCCTGACCGGGCTTGAATCTGTCCTGCCAAACCAACACCCCACTGAAATTGTCCCGGAAGGAAAGCCAAACTCCAAGGTCCTCCTTCACACCCCTGGTGATGCGGATGCGATGATGAGGGGCCCCCACACCCGACGTAATTCTTGCTAGCCTGGCACAGAAAGCCCTCCTGGGGGCAACGACCCTGCAGGCAAAGTTGGGGTGCCCCAGCAAGGTACGCACCTCCTTCAAGGAGGCTTTATTCCACACCATGAAGGAAGCGATAAGCTCCTTGTCAGGTGGCAGGCAGGACACTCCCTGGACTGAGTCAAGCTGGATGCCCAAATAGGAAAGTGATGTTGAAGGGCCTTTTGTCTTTTCCTGTAACAACAGAACCCCAAGCTCATATGCCAATTTGTGGAAAAACTCCAACAATCTGGCACAATCCCCCGATCCGCTCTTTCCCACAAACAGAAAATCATCGAAGTAATGGGTGACCAGGGAGGATCCCACCCGGCGCTTGACCACCCATTCCAGGAAGGTGCTAAAGCTTTCAAAAGCTGCACAACTGACAGCACACCCCATAGGCATGGTCCTATCGTAGTACCAAAACCCACCATATTTGAATCCCAGGAGACAGTAATCATCCGGATGAACCAGAAGTAGCCTGAAGGTGGACTGGATATCACACTTGGCCACAAGCTTCCCCTGTCCACACAACCTCACCGGCCGACAGCCTGATCGAAAGAGGAATAATGAACTGAACAAAGGTCACGGGGAATGGCATCATTAACAGACGAACCCTTCAGGAAGGACAGGTTATGAATGAGCCTGAACTTGCCAGAGACCTTTTTGGGGACCACACAGAGGGGAGACAGCCTGAGATTAAGCATAGGTGGGGAGGAGAAGGGGCCCGCCACCCTGCCTGACTGCGCCTCCTTAGCAATTTTGTTGGCAACCAGCTGTGGAAGATCACGGGCCGATTTCAAGTTGCCAGCCTCAAAGGCCAACTGAGGCCCCATGGCCAGGATGCAGAAGCCCACCGTGAATCCATGCTCAATGAAATGCACCACCCTCTGGTCCGGATAAAGCACCAGGAGGGGGCGGAGCGCAGGCAGACAGACTGGGGAATGGAAGGGAGTGAAACCAATGCCTGGTGGTCCCTGCACTGCCGGTGGGGGGAGCAGACAGAGGACCATCCTTCCTACTGGGTTGGTTGCCACCACCACGGCCTGAGTAGGAGAACTGGGTTCCCCCGTGACAAGGGCAGGACACCCTGGGGAGGGAGCCCAGGCAGCCTTCGCAGCTGTGTTCAAACTTGCACTGAGCCCTTTGACACTTGCCCTGGTTGAACTCCCAGCACACCAGCTGCCTTGAATCCTTTTTCCCCTGCCCACAAAAAGCTTATTACCTTCTGCTCTGCCCCTGATGTGAGGGCCAACAATCACAAGCCAGAGTTTGTCATTGATCAAGTCCCAACACGCGGACTCACTCTGCGAGGCCTGCTTGCAGAAGGCGCAGTCATATTCGATGGCTGCCAACTCGCCCACCAGGGACCTAGCCTTGAGGACGTTACCCAAATGGTTGGAAAGGTGCCAACCTCTGTCAGGGCATGCCGCCGAGACTACCCCTGTGAAAACATTATACCATGTCAGACAACTTGTTTTTTTCCTCCTTTCTATGCTTTTTTCTGGATTTGGGTACCCGCCCCTCCTCTCCCTCAGGCTTGAGGAGAGAAAAAACATCCACATAATGGCCATCCAGAATACGCTCCCTAGTCTTTCTGTCTAAATGGATCCCTGGGGGATCCTTGTGATCCCCGAATGTAGCAAGAGCCCCCACCCTAGTCCCAGATATGTCATCTCACATGGCCTTGGGCCTGGCGCCCTCCTGATTCTCACACAAGCACCTGAGGATGGCCCACGCAGAGAGCCCAGGCACATGCACTGTGGCCTTCCAGTACTCTGGAGCCCACAGCCTGTTGGCTGAAGATTCACCCCATGCCCTGCCGTTGTCTAAGTCCCCTCCGGTCCTCCTTCTGCGCCACTTGTTCTTACTCTTCCTCCTCCTCCTGCCGCACCTCTCCCGGCTAGAGGATGCAGAGCTGGAATCTGATGAGGATGAAGTACTAGAGGGTGATGAAGATGGTGATCGCTGCCTACGGTCCTGTCGAACCCATGGTTGCACAGAAGCCTCACCCTGGGCTTCAGGGGGCCAGGAGGCAGGCACAGGCCACATCTCCAGCTGTTGCACTTTCTCGGCCAATAACTCTATTGTCTGAGTGAGACCTGCCAAGACTGCTATGCTGCACGTGGCAGAGTCCCTTGCAGAGTCTGAGGAGTGCCCGGCTGACCCCGTAGAGCGGGTCCGCCTGGAAGCCGGGGCCAGGCCAGCCCAGGATTTCCTCTGCTGCCCTGCCTGGCTCTGAGTGCGAGGCAGAGGCTTCTGCGCAGGAGGCGCATGCTTGGGAGAAATGCTCCCTTGAGCTGCAGCGACAGCAGGGACCAGGCCCAAGGGGAGGACAAGTGTCGTGGAGAAGAGGGGTGGTGGTGGCCAGGATGCAGGGGGCGAAGGACCACGCCACCGGGGGAGGAGGGGCAGCCAGAATTATGGGGGGGGGTGAAGGCCAAGTTAAAGCACTACGCGCCGCACTGCACCATGGCCTGGGCCCTCAGGCCACCCCAAGGCAATGACCCAGACAGAACAGCCCAGAGCCAGCAAGACCTCGGCCCAGTCGAATGCTGCTCCTTATCGCCCCCAGAATGGCTGAATGGCCCCAACCTCTGCCGCCCAGGCAGCCCGAGCCCCCCAGGCCCAAGGGGCCCACCCACCATCCAACTCTCCGCTGCCTGGCCTAGCTGCCAACTGCCCTCCTCACTCGCTGCTGCTTGTCTGCCACTGCTGCTGCCGCTGCTCAGGAGCACTGCCGCTCCACTGCTTGCAAGCCCCACCAGCTGGCTGCCATCTCGCACTGCCACTCAACCGCTGCCAACATCGCCACTGTCCTGGACCGCCACTGCTTGCTGCCAACCTGCGCCACCTCTCGCCAGCTGAAAACGCCGCTAACCTGTCATTTGGTAGCAACAGCCACTCCACCGAGTCCTCCGCCGGCAGGACGAACCTCCTGAACCACTGCCACTCGACCACTACTGCCGCTGCCGCGGGACAAACGAAGACCCAGAAATGGCTGGGAAGCAAGCAGCCTGAATGCAGACTGCTAGCTTCTCATGTGGCCACAGGGGAGGCAATCCCCTATGGCTGCCCAACTGGCCAAGGCAGCCAATCGGAGCGCAGGATGTGCACTCCGATTGGCTGCCACCTCCCAGGCATCTGGGGCATCCCCAGAGGGCCCCCCCCGGAAATGACCCACCCTACTAGCCAGGAGGCTGGCAGGGCAGCCATCTTCACCTACCGCTCCACCCTGCAACTGGCGCCGCGAGGTAAGTCTCACAGCGTGCATCTGTCAGTTTTGTTTTCTCCCACATTCCTTCAATTTAAAAAAAAAAAATAAAATAAAAAATATTTTTTCCCCAAAAGTACTCATCAAAAACAGAGTAGCAGAGTAGCAAAATTCAATAGGAACAGCTGATCTTAGCATGGAGAGGATCCTGTTGTATCTGTCTGTTACACAGGTTGTTTAAAAAAAAATCAAGAGTCTGGCAACACTAACAAGGATTCACAGTCTATAGTTGCCAGAGCAAAAACTGGAAAGGGCCCCTGTGCCTTTAACAGTTGTGTAGAAAAGGAAATTTCAGGGGGTGTTGCTTAATACCTGGTTGTATGACAAGGAACACCTGTTGTAATTCCCTCTTCTATACAAACATTAAAGGTACAGGAACCCTGTCCGGTTTTCAATCTGGCAACCCTAATTCAAACCCAGACTTTTAAGAGTCAAGCAGTTAAAGGCCTCTGCTTAAGCAAGCTGTCTGTTTTGTTTTGTCCCACACTGGAATTTTTAAAACAAATTTCAAGTTCTTTCCATTGCTTTTATGAAGCATTCCCAGTCCCTGGATCGTTGTGTGGAAAATGGAGTAGTTCCTTCAAACATGGTGAGATTGTGTTTCTTTTGGCAAGGAAAAATTGGAACCACAAGATTATACTTGC
The DNA here is from genome assembly GCA_030412105.1 of Cyclura pinguis. Taxonomy (NCBI): domain Eukaryota; kingdom Metazoa; phylum Chordata; class Lepidosauria; order Squamata; family Iguanidae; genus Cyclura; species Cyclura pinguis. The sequence continues at coordinate 211,678,797 of CM059599.1, forward strand.
ATGGGAACAGCATTATAATTTAATGTGATGTCTACAAGAAAATGAAACTATCTTTTCAATAAATCTGAAGTTATATCATGAAGATATACCATCACTACCCCCACTACTGTGGCAGTGGATCTGAGTATTTGTTAGTATGCAATGATACCAGTGATTCTCACTCTGCACCCTGAAAAGTGCTAAGCGGTAGTGCTAAGAAGCCATAAATTGCTCTCAGTGTTGGTATCTACATAAGTGTTTAGAAGGGAACACAGTCATGTTTGCCATATTATCACAGTGCTGTTGTTTTGAAGCTGTCACTACAACTGGAAGGGTTTTTGACCAGCTGGATTTAAAAGAAGTGAGATTGATTAATGTTCTTGCACTTGAAACTACAATAGTAGGAATGCGTGATTGAGTCTTACTGCAGGGAGAGTTTACATTTGTTCAGCTGATGTGAGCAGTAAAACAGGACCCATGCTGCTGAAATTTTATTTCTTTTCTTCTACCAAAGAGTGGGGAAATAAAAAAATAATGCAGAAGTTAGAGCTTAGCTGAATATTGTACAGTGAGTATTTTCATTACAAACAAGTGAATATAGCTTCTGTGCTATGTTTATTTGAAAAATAGCCCTTCCCTGCTCTCCTTAATAACATTGTGGTCATCATGCACCTGGCCAGATACATGTGATGATATCACAGAGCACTATGGGAGCAAATTCTGGGTGTGGATCGGGATCCTGAATGGACATTGTCCTTGCTTAAATTAACTTTTGTTGCCTTCAATGACATCTTCACACAGAACAAACTGGTTGGCTGTTTGCATGCATTACAATAGGGATGGAGAACGTGTGGGCCTGCAAATGTTTCAGACTTCATCTCCCATCACCCTGTCAGCAATGCTGAGGGGAGAGGAAGTCCAACAGCACACAGAGGGCCACATATTCTGCTGCCCTTGCCTTACATCAACACTTCTACTAGGCAAAAAAAAAAAGAAAAAAAGAAAAGAATATGAGTTGTCACAAAGAAGCCACTGATCTTGAATCACTACCAGATAGGAGAATACAGGTTGCTTGAATTGTGTAGAGCTTGGGAATGTTACTTTTCAGACTACAGCTCCCATAATTGCCTTTCCAGCATAGAAATGTGTAGAATAGAGTGCCTTCCCTATGCAGTCCTCACCCGTAATAGCAATACAAAGAAACATCCCTGAACAATATCCAGAAAGGCCAGAACAGTTCACAGGGTAAGGAACTGCTCATAAACTGTTCCTCCTTCAATTTAACTCAGCCCCTGTGGAAGCAGAAATGTGAATGCTCTTGTCTTACATGCTAATTTTAAACTTGAAGCTCATGGAGGACAATGGAATTATTTTAAAAAAATATTGCTGAGGAATGGGTATTTATTTCCAAGAGAAACTTGAAAAATCAAGCTCTTGCTGGAGGAAAAAAATAGCCACAAAGTACACATCAACCCACAGGTTTATGCAGCTATTTTTTGGAAGGCTAGAAGTAGGTGTGCTTTAGTTCAAAATATTTGTATTTTAAAAATAGAAGTTCCAGAATAGAAGTGACCACAGTTCTAAGTCAACAGATTGGATTTCTGTTATTCTGATGTCCCAGGTTGTGGGGGCAGGTTGTAATTTGAACTCATGTGGTCTCCACATGTGAATGAATACGCTTTTTTGTTCTCAGAACAAATTATTCTTTCAGTATGAATAAAAGTATCATAGAAGGCATTTCAGTGGAAAGTTACAAGACAAGAAGGAGGACAGAGAGCAGAAATGTAATTCAAGAGCCCCTGAGAAGTTCTCTTGATTTAAAATTGAAGAGAATCCTATTCTCAATTTTGTTTGGCATTTTCTTTCTACTTTTAATTAGTTGTTTCAATTGATAAATTTTATCCCATTGTCTCAGGGTATCCTACAGATATTTCTGCAAAACAAACAACACATGATTGACTGTCCCTAACCTCAGCAGGGCAAGTACCTTCCCAACCATGAACCAGGAATTTATTTCAGTAGGATGAATTTGGCGTGGTACCATGTAGATTGGATTTGAGATGGGCATTTTTTTAAAATAAAAACATAATGGGAAGTTACCATTAATTCCCTCTTCACCTACAGCTCTTCACCTGCCTCGCTTTGCCATTTGTTCCAGAGAAGTAGGGAAATCATGAGTAAAGTAGGGCCAGTTGAGGATGCCTTGGTATGATGCCTTCTGATTGGCCCCCTCTTGTCCTATAACAATGTGGCTTTCTTAATGGCACCTCTTCTCCTTTGATGTTGGGGAGATGTTATTTTAATTTCTAATTATTCCTCCAATATAGTGTTGTTTTGGGACACTGTGTAAAATTTTAATGGTATCTATATTGATAAAGGCAAGGCCAGGCACTGGTAGTGGGCCCTGACCAAGGATCTCCCTTGGTAATATTAGATCATATGGTAGAGGGTCTATGGCATGGTTTTTTCTTATATCAGGATCAACTTTCTTGGAAATAGGAAGAAAGTTGGCATTGGGAAGAGCCATAATGTGATTCACTCAAACCTCTCTGTATGGTCAGTCAGTACACAGAGGGGTTCTTGGAACTATGTGGGCCAGCCCTACCCACCACTAGAAATGAAAACTGTCCCCACTTCCAGTGAATGTCCAATGACCAGTGTAGCTCCCTCAGGACATTCTTTCAACACATGAAGGGCATCATGGGTACTCATCTATAGTGTGGAATCCTCCCGTGTGACATTTGATTTTGAAATCATCAAGCAACATGGATCCAGATTTAGACATGCTTGGAGAAGGTCTATTATAGTAAACCCACTGGAATCAAAACTAACAGCTTCCATTGATCTCAGAGGGTCGATTCTGCATGAGCAAGTCTGGATCCAACCCACAGAGAGGAACTAAACTGTTGCATCACTTGTTTCACTAAAAGTATTATTAGAAGAGGTCTTTGGATTTCTTCTAGAACAGTGCTTCATTATACTATTAACACATGTCTCTGTTCCCCTGTTTCTTTCCTGCTTTGATGTGTTTTGCTGTACAGGGAGTAGCAGAGAACCAATAGAACATCAATAGCAGAAGAAGATGTTATTTCCTTATTTACATTTTGGAAGTCTTTCGTTTATTACTTCCTTCACTTTACAGTGGTATCAAATGGCAGAAAGCTTTTCTTAAAAAAAGGATCACAGAGCTCTTGTCCTTTGGAAGGCAAGAAATACCAACAGCCCAGCCAGTAAGCCACTGTGATCCACTTCTATTCTCCATGTCTTCCAAAGTTCAGATAACAATAGCTTCCACCAAGACATATGCATAGTAAGGGGCACATTTTGACATTCTAAGTTGGGGTAGGATTCATATGGTCTATGAGCCACAGACAAACACCAATGCCATTTTTGTTCTCCTCGTGTCATTCGTGGACCACTGAGTCAAATTTCTGACAGCAAAACTGTCAATTGCACTCTTGGAGGCCCCCTGATTTTTAACAAGAGGATCCACACATTTTTCACACTAAGAACTTATTTTGTTGCAAATTGCAAGTGTACTTTCTGCCATTTCTGCATTTCTCATCCCTCCGTCTTTTGAAGAAGTGGTTAATGTAGCCGCTAGTGGGTCCCAGCAGAGGGAACCGGCCTTCATCCCCTTATAGCCCTGCTGTTCTAAGTGGCTGCCTACTTTGCTTTCATACTAGCCCTCCCATGTTGAGCAGACTCGTATATTCTCCTCCTCCCCATGTGTTTATATGTTTTGAGCATTAGTGCCTCACCTGGTGTTCCTGCAACCAGAACTTCATTTCATTGAGTGTTATCCTCTTGTGCTGGTCACAGGGTATAATTCATCTGTCTGTTGTAGCACTTTCTTCCTCAATCTGATGCCCTCCAGGTGTGTTGGGTGATAACCAGAAACAGGCAAATCTGTCAGTTTCAGTTCCATTCTGTTTTTCATGTTTCTAACCTTAGGTTTATTTTGGTCTAATTCTGTGATTTTTTAAAAAAAGTTCTGCATGAAAATGCGTATACATTTTATGCATATTTTCTAATGCATGTGTTAGTGCACACTTCACATCTTTTCTAGTGTATGCATTTGCAAGCAAATTCTGCTCATACAGGGCAGTTTTATAGATAACTTCCAGAAATATGCACATTTGGTGTGCATAATGCCCTCATATACATGTTTCTGTATGCAGTTGTTGACTGGAAAACTTTATCACAAAAAGTCCAACGACAGTGCAAAGTTCAGGGCACAATGGCATTTTGATCTAGTAACTGATCTGGGAATTAACCAAGCCCTTACAAAAATTCAGACTGAACCAATTTCTAATTCACCTCTGATTACATCTCCCATCATGCTAGACCCCATAGATTTTCTCTTCTCATGAAAGGAGATCATTTTAGTCAATGTCTAGCCTTAATGACTATTTTTAAGGCTAGACAGTAGCGAAAATGCTTTATTTTCATGAGAAGAGAAGAGCCATGGGAGCTGTAATGATGGGAGATGTAATTGGAGGTGGATGGTAAGTTGGTTCAGTAATTACTTTTAAGAGTGAGGGGTTTCTTTTTAGTATGCTTTAAAAGTTTTTATGCATTTGTTTTGTAGCACTTAAGAGACTTTGGTGGGTTGAAAGGTTATATGTAAAATGCTTTAAAGAAATAAATAAATGTCTAGGTGCAAATCTGCTTAGCTCACCAGCAATGAAATGCCATTTCTTTCCCTGAGACTTGGGAAAAACAGATCAAATCCTGATTGTCAGGATCATAGCTGTAAATGGTAACCGCTTGAGAATCTTCTGTTGATTGCGTGAGAAAAGTCCAATTGATCTCTCCTCTCCCCCAGCATCTCCTAAACAGTTTGCCCTTCGTGATCATTGCCCATCTTTGTGTCTTTTTTGTTTTTCTGAGAGCCAGAACCCTGAGAAAACAATCTTTGGGAATTTCAGATTGATCATCCTGTCAGTGTGTGATGGCATCAAAAAGACTTTCAAATAGCATCAAAGGAGACCTGGATTTGAGCTCAGTGTAAACAGAGAGCCCTTTTCACCCATACTCTGCCTTGCTCATAAAAGTCGTAGGAAACCTAAGGGTTTCTTTTTTCTTAAAAGGACAAAGTTTATATTCTATAGAAGATTCATTCTTTGTGGGAATAATTGTATTTGATCTAGGGTTCTTCTTCTTCTGTTTCTCATAAGAGATAAATTGCCATACAGCAATAAAACTCAGCCATCTCTGATCATTACTTTGCAGAATGAAATGACGGGGTGAATTTTAATAAGATATGCCAATTGAATCAGATATCAAAACTCACTGCTGCTGCAGTGATTCAAAAAGACAAGGGTATACCTGTTACTCTAGCTGGACGACTGGTATTGCCTCGGAGGATCTTAGATGTGGTTCTCCTTAGATGATGTATGTCCTCACTATGGAGCAGAATGAAGAATTTTCATTCTGCAGGCAAAGGGCCCCTCCTAAGTAAAACAGGAGAAGAGGCAGGTGAGATAATGGCTTTCTCTCTCCTCTGACATCTGTTGTGTACTATATTTTCACACTGACCTTGACAGCCATGCTGTTTGAGGAGGAGGCAAAAGCAAACTAAATATCCAGGTTTTAGTGAGAATATCTAGTGGGATATATGACACACAACTATGGCATCATTATTGCAATAGAGGTCATGCCTCCTGATTACAGTGGCAGGAAAGTCTTTAATGGCAAGAAAATTTCTCTTTTTACCATGGTAGACTTTTCCCTTTGGAGCTTATATGATGGTTGTTAACAAGTGAACACTCAGGAAAAACACTAGATTGGGTTGTGACATGTGGGTCAAAAGCCCCCAAATGTGCAAAAATACAGAAGAAGAAAAAACATGAAAATATCCCCACAAGCAAACCAAAATCATATACTACCCCCTAATTCCTCCGTTTTTCTCTGCAGCCCTTCTCAAAATGGCAATAGGAAGTGACACAGCATCACTTGCTGTCACCATTTTGAATCACTGCAGAGGAAAACAGGTACTTGGGCCTGCCCTATCTCTCTCTCTCTCTCTCTCTCTCTCTCTCTCTGTGGTGGTAGTGAAAGTATGGCCCATGGGAGAGGGTGGAGGGAAAATTGGTACCTGGCTCCCATGTAGTTGTCCACCCGAGCACTAGATGAACACTTGATGTGATAATATGAATTCTATTTGGTGCTTTGTTGGTTGCTGCATCCCATTGCTGGCAGAACAGGGGAGGCAATTTCTGGCTAATTCCCAATTTTTCTGCAACATCTCCTGCAGTGCTTTGGAACCTTATGGATTCCATTATGAGGACTGTACCATAAAGTGGCTGCAAGGGAGCAGGATTCTTTTTTATCATTATTATATATTTTTTAAATTTTTTTAACACACATAACCAGAAAAAAAGTCAGCATACTTTTCCAATTCTCATACGTACACCTTGACTTCCTCCCAGCAATTCCTGGGATAACTTTCTTTTAATCATCATATCTTTCCTACCTTCTAATATTAATAGACTCTAACCTGACAAAAAATAAAGTCTGGAACATAAAGAGTGTAGAAACCATTTTAAACAGGCTCATTTTAAACAGAGGTATGGTACAACAGTGAAGTACAACAGAGAAAGAGCTCCTCTAAATATATTCTAGACAGGAAGAACCAAACTAGCCATTAAACAAAGTGGTGTGTGTTTTTGTGCATGCATGTGTGTTTGTACACAATACTACATTTTTACTCAAAATACAATTTTATGTCCAATACTTCTTTTTTTTATATTTATGCAAATATATGGGGGGAAGAACCACTAACCTTTTCTTTCTTGTGCAGAATTTTTTAAAAAAAAAATCACAAAATTGATGTATTTTTCAGTGAGGTGTCTCAATGTGTTAAGATACCCCCTCTCAGCAAATTTGTGAATATTTCTTACATAACACTGATTGAAGCATAGCTGGATAACCAAGATGCAAGTGGCTGTTTATTGCAGTTCACTGCTCAGTAAGCACAGTGCATGCTCAAAACTCTGTTTTCAGTACATTGTAATATAATGTGAAATTTTGTAAACAGCTTTGTATGTTATATCACTCTTATATTTTATTCTTTACATGCACAGTTAATTCATGTGGCAGGTCATCTCAATCACTTAAAGAACAGGAACTGAGGCAGACGCTTACCTCATTCACCTTAGCAGTTTGTAGCTCTGGAGGGATGTTATGTTATTGTTATCCATAGTCTTCATAGTCATTGTACTAATAGTAGCAGCAGCAGTAACATTTATAAATTGTTTATCTGCTCCCTAGAGGCAAGAAAGTGATGCGTGGTAAAATCACAACATAATACAAACAATGTGATATAAGTATCCCTCTATACAATATGTTGCTTTGATCAAAACTCAGGCGACCTAGTTAATAGGATTAAGAAAAGATTTAAGTAAGTCTAAGTTGTCTCAGATCATACACATTCTTCTGTTTGATTAGTTCAAGTGCAAACAAGACAAGAGTACAATTCAGACAAGAGACTGACTTCAGTAAATATTTTCTGAGATGATGATTTTGATACCCACCAAGGAAGGAGAGGATTAGCATTTATCCAGCCATTCTATTGGTAAGCCGCATCAAAATCTTTGTTAGAGGAATGTTGCATACTTTGTTCCTCATAATTGCTGCATTTTACGTTCATAGCAATCTCTGCTCAGGCTAGAATAAAGAGAATCTATTTTCTCGAGCAATTGATTCCTAGACCATGAAGATCATTGCCTCTCCCTTTTCAGTGAACAACTAAAAGAGCAATACTCCCTCCCCTGGACAATGTTATTTGGAATCCTCTGACACCAAAACAATAATGATAAATTTACAGAACAAACCTATGCTCTAGTTGTGGTGGGTAGGCAGATATATGGCCAATATATCAACAAAGCAGTCAATATATCCTAAATGTCCTCCTCCTGGGAGGAGAGCAGGTACACAAAGCACAGAAAAACAAACAAACAAAAAAATTGGTGTCAAAACAACAGATGTGGCCCTAGCACCCTTGGAAACACCATTACAGCTCACTAATCAGGGACTGTGTCAGCAATGACTGCTGTGAATGTTAAAGGTTGTCATCCCAGAAGCATCTACAGCTCCAACTTAATGTTCTCCTATGCTGATATCTTGTGCACACGAGACCTTTGTAAACGTCTTCCTATCTAAAAAGTTCGAGTAACAATTTGTAGTGTGTGCATTCAAATTAATCATAGCCTGTTTCTCACAGAAATATTAAGAAACAGAAATTATGAAAATATTAATTAGTTTTAAGTTTGATTCATTCTTGGATTGGGTCTTTGAATTAAAACCATGTTCTTTCAGAATATCAGGGTTTTTTTGCTTGTTTACAAAAATAATGTTTTATGTATCACCACTAAGCATTGCAGAACTGTATTATATGTTTTCTGCTCCTATATATCATATTCTATCCCTGCAAACTTTCTGTTTTGATTTGTTGAGAAGTTAAAAAAAATGATAAAGTCTTCTAATCTCTCAAAGTAAATCTTTTCTATCGCTGCAGTTTTGCGCTGAACTCACACAAAAGACAGTCACAGTTTCTTTGTGGAAGTCTTCATCCTGTTGAACTAGTTGAAAAATTTTGCTTATCTAAATCTTGAGTATATGTGGGTAAATAACCCTTAGATAGGCAAAACATGACAGACTACCCATGTGTTACTCACATATGGTGCAAGGGCACAATGGCAAGGACATCACCTCACCACACAATATATATAGTATCTCCCCAATAAAGTCACAGTGCCCCATATCAACAGCTCCATTCCTGCAACTCCTTAGTCCCTCCCCAGCAAGACTTTGGCCATTTCTGCACTACAGTGTTATAGTGCTATTATTCTACTTTCAACATCCTGTGGAATTCTGGGGTTTGTAGTTTGCTGAGGCCAAAGAGTTCTCTGGCTGAGAATTGTAAAGCCTCTCCTAAACTGCAAACCCCAGGACTCCATAGGATGATGAAAGTGGAATAATAGCACTATAAAAGTGTAGGGCGGAAATGACTTTTGAATCCCTTCATGGGGATTCAAGCACTTCCTCACAAGAGAAAGGAAGGAGAGCCTAAGCAACACAATACTCACATAGCTCTTAGGGTTCGTAAGACTCATTCCCGGAGGAAAATATCTTTTCATCAACTTAATTTATTAATTTATTTTTCTAATAATGAAGGCCTTGGAGTTGTTACTAGGTAATGAATAAAAACTCCAAGAACTTCACTGTTAGAAAAATAAATGTGCAATTCAGACTTTTTAGCAAATCACTATATACTTCTGCCTCTCAGATAGTGGGATTACTCCCTAACTCTGCCTCTCAGCTGTAAAAAACTAATAATAATTAGGCACCATTTGTATTATTTCTTGGTAAATTTAATAGGCTGCTTTATATCAGAACCTGAATAAAACAGTGATGCAATGTAATGTTTCTTAAAACAATATAAAGTACATGTCTCAAAAGATAAATAAGGTGAATATTAAAAATATTCAGGAAAAAAAATGAAGGCAAACAGTGTTACAATGGGGAAGGTGTAGAGCTTTGTGGTCAGATCTTTGAAAAAACACTTTTTGCACTACAGCTCCCAGAGTTCCTTAGCCAGCACATACTTGCTGCTAAAAATGCTACTAAGGGAAGCTTCAACAAATTTCCTGTTAATTATGAAGTCATTAGGAGATTTTAAGTGAGTTGCTGTAACTCTGCCTTGTTTTTCCATCAGCAATATGAGAATTGCCATATTTAGCTAGGATACATGTTTGGTGAGATGAGTTAGTTGATCTATTCCAAAGATTTTAAAGGTTCTGAGTAACTTCTAAGAATTACAATTAATTATTAAGAAATGTGGAAGCTGCACTTTAGGGCTATTTCCACCTTACACTGTCATAATGCTATTATTCCACTTTCAACATCCTGTGGCATTCTGGGGTTTGTAGTTTACTGAGGTCAAAGAGCTCTCCGGCTGAGAATTCTAAAGGCCCCTCCCTAAACTGCAAACCCCAGGATTCCACAGAATGTTGAAAGTGGAATAATAGCACTATAACAGTGTAGTGCAGAAATGGCCTAAGAATAAACAGACTTTAAGGGGTTTGAGAGAGATTCCATAAAGAAAAAAGAGAGCTGAGATCCTCTGTTACCTTTTGTAATACAAGGTTATATCCAATTAAGCTGAAATATAACAATTTTAAAAAAGAAATTGCTGTTCACTTTATCATGTATAATTTATTTACTGAACTGAAAGCCAAAAATTAATCAGAATCCAAGGGTTTAGCAGAATTCAGAACAGTATTAGGCATACATATGAATAATGAGAACATGCCTAACAGTATTAGATGGGATATTAAAACTAAACATAATGTAAAACCTTGAGCTTTGGGGCTAAGCCAGGCTCTGATGGCAAGCTAAGGACTCTTGCCTGTGGCGCTGTTCTAATAAAGTAAAGGTGCAATGCGCATACAGTCACATTTTTCATGCTCTGGGAAAGCTTTCCAGTGTAAAGAGCCCTCAAGAACTTGTTGAATTAACTCCTCTTTCCCACTTCCAGGAGTAATGTCTGAGGTGCTCTCTCCTCTTAATTATTGATTTTTATATTTTCTTTCAGCAATCTCTGAAGAGGTTTCAGAGCTGACTTTAATCTCTATTTGTCTCAATGAGGAATTCAACAATATAGCCACTTAGTAGAATTAAACAAACCAAGATGGCCTGACTAGCTTGTGCCTCGTTCAAAATGTTAAATGGGACCCAGGAAGATTGAGAGGGATGGAGTAATAATTATTCTACTATAACTGCCATGTTTCTGTCCTAGGGAATCCTGGGGTTTGTAGTTTGGTCAGAGGTACAAGAGGAGCCCTCTGGGTGAGAGTTCTGAAGGCTTCTCCCTAAACTGACAATATCAGGATGCCACAGGATGCAGCCGTAGCAATTAAAGTGGAATGTGGCACTGTATTTGTGTAGCCCGAATGGCCTCAGAGCACCGACTGCAGTCTCAGGACTGTGCTGTATGACTTCTCCAGGTTAAGAAAAATATCTGAAGACAAGCAGCACTAGAAGATAGAGTTTGCTTTGTTTCACAGGAGCTGAAACTTACCATCTCCGCCCTTTCCCAGCTGTCGCTGGGGTTCTCTGGCTCAGCACAAAGATGTTTGTGATTTCACAAAGATGCTGTTCAATATTTTCATCAATGACTTGGATGAAGGAATAGAGGGCATGCTCATCAAATTTGCAGATGACACCAAATTGGGAGGGGTTGCTAATACGCCAGAGGACAGGATCAAAATTCAAAATGACCTGGACAGATTGGAGAGCTGGGCCAAGGCTAACAAAATGAAATTCAACAGAGAGAAGTGTAAGGTCCTACACTTAGGTAGAAAAAATGGAATGCTGAAATATAGGATGGGGGACACGTGGCTGGATGGCAGTACATGTGAAAGGGATCTAGGAGTCTTAATAGACCACAAGCTGAACATGAGTCAGCAATGTGATGCGGCAGCCAAGAAAGCCAATGCAATTCTCGGCTGCATCAATAGGAGTATGGTGTCTAGATCGAGGGAGGTACTGGTACCACTCTACTCTGCTTTGGTTAGACCTCATCTTGAATCCTGTGTCCAGTTCTGGGCACCCCAATTCAAGAAGGACATGGTCAAGCTGGAGCAGGTCCAGAGGAGGGCGACCAAAATGGTGAAGGGCCTGGAAGCCAAGCCCTATGAGGATAGACTTAGAGAGCTGGGTATGTTTAGTCTGCAGAAGAGAAGGTTAAGAGGGGACATGATAGCTCTGTTTAAATATTTGAAGGGATGCCATGTAGAGGAGGGAGAGGGCTTGTTTTCTGCTGCTCCAGAGACCAGGACAAGGAGCAATGGATTCAAGCTGCAGGAAAGGAGATTCCACCTGAACCTCAGGAAGAACTTCCTGACAGTCAGGGCTGTCCGGCAGTGGAATATGCTGCCTCGGAGTGTGGTGGAGTCTCCTTCTTTGGAGGTTTTTAAGCAGAGGCTGGATGGCCATCTGTCGGGAGTGCTTTGAGAGTGTTCCTGCATGGCAGGGGGTTGGACTGGATGGCCCGTGTGGTCTCTTCCAACTCTACATTTCTATGATTCTATGATTCTATGTGTCTTGTTCTTGCACAATGATAGTCAATCAACAAGCCAGGAGTGAGGGGAGGGCAGTAGGGAGAAAGATGGCAGGTGACCCAAGATGCGCTTGGGTCCACTGTGCCATTTGGAGCAGGGCAAGGCAACTGATGAGGGTTATCAAGGATGCTTACATCCCTGGGGAAGTTGTTCTTTTAAGTTCCTATTTCATTTCCCACATACATGAAACATACACCAGCGTGGTAGAATGGTTTGAGCATTGAACCATGACTCTGGAGATGAGGGTTGAATCCCTGCTCAACCTCGGAAACCAGCTGGGTCACCTTGGGCAAGTCACACTTTCTCAGCTGCAGAGGAAGGCAAAGGAAAACTCCCTCTGAACAAATCTTGCCAAGAAAACCCTATGATAGGCTCACCTTAGGGTTGCCATAAATCAGAAATGACGTGAAGGCACACAGCAGCGACACCTCTTACTACAGACAACTGCTCAATATTATCCCTTTGTGATTACAGAAAAAAAGTGGGGTAGGGAGTCGAGCAGGAAAAATATATATGCCACGTGGAGAACAACCTGGTGTATCAACTCAAAACAAAACAACGACTGGAATCAACAACTAATGACAAAAAGGGTGATTTCCATGTGTTGATTTTGTTATGATCTGACAGGAATCCTTGAACAGTTCCAGTTTTATTGGGACACACATCTCTCAACACATTCTGTTCTTGAAATAAGGTCAGTTTTTATTTGTCAAGTTCACATGGTTATCTTCTAAACAATACAGACACTAAGCTGCTTTTAGAAAAATATCACCCTTGCAGTATTATTCTGGGTGAATGAAATATGACACTTTATCATTCACCGTTCAGAGGAAGAAACACAATCCTGCCATAAAATAAAGGGCTGCTACATTTTTAGCAAGACATCAAACATATTCACCTCCAAATCATTGAAACTATTAATTTATTTTAGGGATGGGCCAACCGAATCTGTGAATCCTCAAATCCTAGAGAAGGAATTGAGATTCACGGATCCAAATCCGCCCGCCAAAATAGGCAAGTGGAATTCTTTCGAATCCACTGCCTATCAGGCCTCGCGCCTTTCTCCACCTGCCCTGGGAACGATCCTGCCGGGGCGGGCTATGAGAAAGGCATGGAGTGGGAGATCCCGCTACTCATGCCTTTCTCTACCTGCCCTGGGAACAATCCTGCCGGTGCAACCTGTGAGAAAGGCGTGGAGCGCAAGATCCTGCTGCTCGCGCCTTTCCCCACCTGCCCTGGGAAGGATCATGCCGGGGCGGGCTGTGAGAAAGGCGTGGAGCACGGGATCCCACTCCTCATGTGTTTCCCCACCTGATGTGGGCACGATCCTGCCAGGGTGTCTTTCCTCACCCGCCCTGGGCACGTCTTTCCCCACCCATTCTGGGCACAATTATGCTGGGATGGGCTGTCAGAAAGGCATGGAGCATGGGATCCTGCTCTTCATGTGTTTCTCCACCCAGCGTGGGTACGGGTGATTGGCTGGCAGACCGTCATGAAGCCTCGCACGCACTGGAGGCTGCCATTTCTCCCTCCTGCTGCCTGTGCCTCTAGTACTGCCTCCCTCTACAAGGTAATTTTGGGACAGGGATTGGGAGGTGAGGGACAGAGGAGCAAAACTGAGTTTGTGTGGGGGTCTAGGAGCTTGTGGGAATGTCCCAGGGGGTTCCAAAGACTGCAAAAAGGGGTTCAGGGGTTCCATGCAAGCCATGCCAGCCATACTTTCCCCTTCACCAGCTTTCTTTGGTCAATTCTGGGACTAAGATTGTCATGATGCCACTTCCAGTTAACCCGTTTTGAAGCTCCCTTTTAGAAAGTCTTTTTATGCTTCTCAACCCCTTTTCCTCTTTTTCCTCTGTCTGGCTGCATGTTTATAAGCAGCATTGCCATTGGAAAGGTTGCAAAGGAGAGCTGGAGAAACACAGACTTTTGGTCTTGTGTTGTAGCAGTATGTCTGTGGTAAACAATGAAAGCCAAAAAAACTGAGCTGGGAAAGAATGGGATTCTACTCTAGCTGATTCTATAGGAGGAGTGTGTGTTGCCTACAACAAACAAGGTGAACAGTAGCTGCCTCCAGAATCGTTTACTGAGCATGCATTAATCTGTATTATTTTTTGATTTGAGACTGGAGGGTAGGGATTGGGAATTGTTGAGACAGGCCTAGAGATTTGACTTGAGTGTCCCTTGAAGAACTTGAGGGTAGACTAGACGCTTCCTTCTGTGTGTGTGTGTGTGTGTTTAAGTGCCTTCCTTGTTGCAAGACTTGAGACTTGACTGGAAGGTACAGTCTTCTTGAGATTTAAAGGACAGCTGAACATTTCTTTGCATCGCTCCCTTGCAAAGCTCTTTCAGACACAATTCTGGGGTTTGGAGTTTTACAAGGTGTCACAGCCTTCTCTGCCAAAGTGTGCTGGTGCATCATCAAACTACAAACCCCAGGATGCCCTAAGGAGCTATGCAGAGAAAATCCAGTCTTGACCTGGATTATCTCTGTACTGTAGTATGTGGCCCTGTTTACACAGTCAGGAAGATGTGAGATTAATCCACATTTTCCTGGCTGTGTAGAAAGTGCCTTCACGTCATTTTCAATCTGGAGAGATCCTGAGTGAAAACTATGACAGTTGTCCTGGCCAGATTTCTTCTGCAGAGAGAGGTTTGCCTCTGCCTCGGCTTTTGCTAAGTCTGAGAAAGTGTGTCTTGCCCAAGATTATCCTTCCTTCCCTTGCTTTTTAAACTCTTTTTTAAAAAAAGGATTCAAAAGATTCGAGATCTGTGAGATTCGTGGATTCCCAGAATCTTCCAGAGATTCGGATTTGGAAAATTCTGGATTTGTCCCATCCCTAATTTATTGGTTTTGACGATCCCTGGACTGTTATTAACCCCTTTCAGAAATCAGCAAATAGTAAGCACAACAATGTTCTGTTGAAATCAGCGAGACTCAAATTAGGGATCATGAAAGCTGACTATGAGAGCCAGCATGGTATAGTGGTTTGAATATTGAACTATGACTTTGGAGATCAGGGTTTAAATCCCTACTCAGACATGGAAACCCAATGGGTAGTCTTGGGCAAGTCACGCTCTCAGCCTCAGAGGAAGACAAAGGCAAAGCCATCTTAACAAATCTTGCAAAGAAAACAAGATTTGCCCTGGGGTCACCATACACGAGAAATAACTTGAAGGCACACAACAACAATGGTGATCGTGGCATTTAGCAGAATTTAGCAGAACTGGAAACTGATGACCTCATGTCCAAAATTTCCAGGCAGCAAGAAATAATAGAATCCCACTCTTTGCAAATGGCAAATCACATAAACAAATGTTTGTAAATTCTGATCAAAACCAAACTGATAAAAATTCTCAGCCATCTCTGTAGAAAGGGAAATCTGATAGCTTGGCTTTTCCCCTCCCTAGTTAAGGCTTTTCTCACAGATGCCTTCCTGGAAGTGTCTGTTTAATGTGTTCTCTTTCATGAGGTGTTAACTCTCTCTTGGTCCTTCTTATCCCTCACATTTATGTTAGAAGTTGAGATAGATATGGGTTGAATATAAAATAAGCCAGATATTTCCAAGAACAATATTAGTTTCCAGAGGCTATAGAAAGGGAAACTGATCCAAGCAAGTGCAAGAGTTTGGTGCCAAATAGTCAAACTAACGACTCCTGTGTGAAGTATCCATTCCGAGTTTTATTAGAGTCTTTAAATGAGTTATTTAGCATGTTGAACCCTATCCCCCAAACATGTTAGTCACCTTGGACAGCTCCTTTGAGGTCAGGAATAAAACCCAGGGCGGATTTCTGCACCCTTGACATGGGAACCATCAGCCACTTCCAGTGCCAAAGAAACATCTTGCATTAGTTTTAAATATAACTTAGGATCCAGAGTATGTGCAATCATTATCTTCAAAATGTTGTGCAGACAAGTTTCAGTGAGCTATCAAGGGCTGTGTAGACTCATACGCATAAAGACCTTGTACCACCCAGAGATGTCCTGCCGAACAGTGAGGATTTACAATGGTTGAAAAGTAATTTCTCTTCACTACCGTAACCACCGGAGGAGTGGTCCTTTGTATTGGCTGTAACTGGTCTCCATCAGATTCAAACTGAGTTTACCTCAGTCTCCATTAAAGCTATTGTCCCAATGGCTTAATCATCTCCAACTCTCTGAAATACGCGAGAGCCCAGCTGTTTCTTGCTAGCGAAAAGCAGGCATCCAGGACTGACTGTGACAAACCTCAATCACCTCCAAATTTCAAAGGTCTGGATGGAGACGAAAGCAACAGGCATGACTGCAAAGCTGCCCCAAAGTCATATGAATCTTTGAATTTATGTAGATTTGAGTGAGCAACAAGGTAGAGTTGGGGGGCATTCCTCCCAGCCCTTCAGGGGATAACTTACTCATGCTGTAGCATCTCCTTTCTACATTGAAGTTGTCAAGAAAAATTCAGCAACAGTGGTAGTTTGTGGTACAGGAGGGTGACACAAAAGCCCCCTTCCTTAAGCAGAGCATCATTGGAGGTTTTTGTCATTAAAAGATGAAAGTGGGGAATAGCCGTCTACAAATTTGGGAATGATGTAGTATGGCAAAAGCAGCCAGCTAACTAATTCTTCACAGATACAGAACCCCAGAGTCACTGATAGTTTAACCTTCACAAGGCAGTGATTAGTATATGAGATGGCACTATTGAAACCTCCTCAGCAAACAGATCACTAACAAGTTTGATTCATCTGAAATGTTTGATCTGCCGTGTGTGGAGCTAAGAGAATCTAACAAGATAGCCCATCCAATTTTCATAGTGGCTGTGAATCTCTGAACAAAGTGGGAGGGCTGTCAAAGTTCCCTGGCATCCATACTCTAGAAGTCCTTAACAACAAAGGTGCACCCAGGCAATCCTATCTGGTTCCACAAGATTCTGCATTATGTGGATGAATCTAAGTAACTTACTGAAGCCCATCCATAATGGGTGCTGCTGTGGCAATTTTTCCTGAAAAACCAAGAATTTTAGTGACTGTAGGAGGTGGTTTGTGTTCACTGAGGTCCTTAATAAAGTTTATCTGGCTTTTTAAAGAAACTATATTTGAAGTCTATAGGTTTTTTTAAAAAAAAACAACCTCTGCCATCAGTAAATAAAAAGACACTGAGCAAGCTAGATGTGATTCAGGATTTCCAGCAACTCTCTCTTCTAAATTATCCTTAAATTAATCAGTTGTCTGGAAAGAGGACTGCAGCTCAGTCATTCTTGGCAAGGAAAGATAATTTTTGTGTACTCATTACTTACGTCTTCTGCTGTTATTTACCCTAAATCACTTCCTTGTAATCTATTTTAAAGTTGTCTTTAGCAACTCCAGAAAGGCAACCTTTGTATCAGAGGATATCTGGAAATTTAGACAGGATGGAAAATAGGTTTGGAATGTGTAGTTTTGAGTGAAGAAATGAAGTCATTTCCCAGAAATCAATTAAGCAAGATGGATTGTTCAAAGCATGGATATTTGTCAGCTTCCAAGGTACTGTAGAAGGAGTAGAATAAAATATTTGATCAAATATATTTCTGTTTAATACCTTTTATTATAACTTGTTTTGCAAAGTATTTCATACTATTCAGTTATAGAGATTAGTCTTACAATTGAGAACATCCTCTCCTCCTCTCAAATTTCTTAGAACCCCAACATGGCTTTGTATGTTCATTACATTTGTATTCTTCCCTTCCCAGTATGTATATAGTTTGTCCACAGAGGCTTCGCTCCATGTATCTGATGCAGTGGATTGTAGTCTACAAAAAGCTTATCCTAGACACATCCTATTCTCCAATTGGTCTCAACAATGCTACTGTATTTGATGTTCAACCATGGAATAAAAAGACCAGACACAAAGTTGGGTTAACTAAGGCCCGCTTTATTTTGACCTGTTTTATTTAAATTGAATTAACCTGAAATATACAAGACAGGGGGAGCAACCAGGGTCATGTGTGGTCCCCATGAATAGGCCACAACACTTGCAACCTGCTAGACACGTAATTAACTCAATCTCCCTCCCAGCCTTCTGAGACGACTTAGACGACCTCAACCTTTCAAGGTTCCTCAGATCTGTAGGCATGGGACAGGATGGAGTCTGAATCTGGAGCAAGCTGCCTGAAATGCTCCAACTGTTGGTCGGAAAGAACCACACCAGCAACATCCCTCATGGCCTCACGCCATCAAGTAGCCACCGTCCTGCTGAAAACCACTTTGAAACTGCCAGACCATCATAGCCAGCTGATGAAACTATTCAGTCTTATGTAGACAATTGCTTTCCCTCGTTGTACGTCCCAGAGTGAACAAGACATTAAACTAGAGGCTTCTACCTTGGACCAGGAACATGGCATGAGGGGATCTAGAGATGATCAAATTAATGATCCTGACCCTGAACAGGGTTGTCTCATAACCAAGAATGGACCGACAAATTGTGAATTCAGCAGTCCACATCCAACTGTCATCACATTTGGAAAAATTCCAAGACCCATCTCAAATGTCTGACACCAAAACAGACACCATTTCCCTGTGAAGTACACTGACATGCGAAGGTCCCCCACAACTCCATTAAACTAGAATAGAAGCTCATCCTAATCATCCATGTTGGCTCTTGCACCAGCTATAATCAGCCTTGCTTCACAAAAGCAATGCAAGAGGGCGCCACTAGAGGCAGGCAAAATTAAGATGACCAAGTAGCTCCTGCAACTCTTGTAGAGTGACTTTCCTTAGTTCCTACAGTTTGTCAGTTGTGAGATGGCAAAATTATTAAATGATACTAATTTGTATACCTAAGCAGATAAGGCAGGTAAACAGTGCAATGAACTTTCCAAAAGCAGAACAAGAGACCAAACACCCCACTGGGCTGCTAGTTCATGTAGAAGCCACCATCCTGTGAGAAGCCCAGCAGTTCAACATTGCTTATGGAAATGCTAGCATTTGGTCTCAAGTTGATTGTTCCTCAAGAGCTGCCAACATTTAAAAATCTCATTAGTAATCATAAACTGTGTCATTATGTGTTTCCCAGATGATGTGTGTGTGAGGGGATAGTCAGCACTGGGAGTGCTCTCCAAGCTGACACTTGCTGTAAGGGCTTTTCCACACCACACTGCCACAGCACTACTATTCCACTTCCAACATCTGTTCAAGGAGGGACATTTAGAATTCTTACCCAGAGAGCTCCTCAGCCTCAGTAAACTACAAACCCCAGAATTCCACAGGATGTTGAAAGTAGAACAACAGCACCACAACAGTGTAATGTGGAAACGTCCCAAGACTGGGCTAAACTGGGGGAAGACAATTAGTTGGAACAGTCTTCCAAAGTCTTTTATTTTATCATCTCCTGCTCCTCATGTGGACTCCATCGTAATTTAACCAAAGGTCTAAATTGTTGTGTCAGAGGCAAAAGTCAAAATAACCCCAAAGTGCATTGTGATATCTATACACATACATCAACATACTTAAAACTCTATGCATGTATGCAAATACACATATGCACACGGGCACACACACATACCTGTGTGAAACCTGCACACATTCAAACTTTAAAGAAATCGAAGGTCTAAATGCATGAATGCACACACACATGCGCACACACACATACACACACACACACACACATAGCTGAAAAAGCTCCAGTAAATTGCCACTGATGCTACCACTGCTGCATTGTTGTGATTGCTATTTTAAAACAATAAGGTAGAAACCAATAAGGTAGTGAAGTCTACAGGCATGTGAGCTTAACACATACACCTGTACAAACCGCACTAAACTGCCATTGATGCTAACACGCAACATTGCTGTTGTTGTTTAAATCTAATCAATAAGGTAGTAAAGTCTACATGCATGCATACAAATACACACCTTCATAGGCATGCATAAAATCCCACTAAACTGCCACTGATGCTACCACTGCAGCATTGTTGTTGTTTGTTTAAAATCAATAAGGTGGCAATAGTAGTAGTCTACATGCATGCGTGCATGTGTGCATACACACACCTGCATAAACCCCACTAAGCTGCCACTGATGCTTCCACTACATTATCATTATTATCATCATTATCGTCATTGCTGTTGTTGTTATTACTCTAATAATTTCTAGCACCACTAACCTGCCACCTCTCAAACCTTAAAGGAGTCAAGATGGCAATAGAACAAGACAACAATATAAAGACTATAACTGTAAGTATCAAGGCCTAAATATTAATCCCAGGCCCTCTAACCAACTTATTGTTAATGCTCTGTTTATTTCTGGCACCACTAACCTGCCATCACTCAAACCTTACAAGAAACAAGAAGGCAATAAACAAGATACCAGTACAAAGACTACATAACTGTAGGCATATAGATCTAGATATTAATTCCAAGCCCTTTAACCAACTCAGTTAAATGGAGGCCTAGCCTGGGGGTGGGGTGGGGACAAGGCCCTGATGGACTATCCAAAATCATCATCACCATCTCTATCATCATAATCCAATAAGGCAGAGCAAATATCCTCCACTGCTAGTAGGAAATACTAGGCCCTAGGCCTAGCAGGCCTCTGGAACGAGGCCCAGGCCTGAGAGGCCTCCGTCAAACAATGTGGCCAGCAAGGCCCGGCGGACCTCTATCCAACCAGCAGGCTATGAACTATGAACCACAGCCATTTTATAAGAATAGATGGGAGTTGTAGCACATCTACTTATATCAATGATTATGGTACTGCAGGAATGCCACGAGGTCTGGTGTAAATGGTCCAGGAGAACAGAGACAATATCAAGAACAGCCAGTAAGGCAATTGCTACTCCGTTTTGTTGGGAGTTTTAAAGGAAAGGGATAGTGAACAAACACACATTAGACAACAGTGACCCTTGGGGCTTGCTGTATTTGAAGGTCTTCTATATCTGAAGGTCTGTTAAGTCCCCGTCTCTTTTAAAGCTAAGGAACCATGAGAGCAGGGGCCTGAACATTGCCCATCGGCATTTAGTACCCAGACAACAGACTGAGTGGGTCTCACATAGGTCACATTGTGAATATTGAATTTCAACATCAGTTCTACAATTATTCCTAAATATGCTCTCTACATGCAAAAGAGCTTATACAGATTTATAAACATCTATGTCTTCTCTTTTTTGGTGATACAGAAAGATTAAGTAGCTACCCTTGAGTTAGTATCTGTTTCCCAATTCAGAAGGCAAGGTTAAAAACCAAGTCTGATATCCAACCCAAGACTGTCTATTTATACAACAGCACACACGAGAATGACCTCATTCTCTGAATTAGCCCAGTGGTTGAGTTCCACAAAAGTTGGCCAATATGGTCAAGCACACCATGCCCAAATGTCAGGCCCTCAGCTTCAACCTCAGCCTATGGAGAGGACATGATTTGGAGTTAGGAGATAAGACCTGTAGTATTGTTAAGAAATTTCTTCCCCACAATTCATGCACAAGACTACATAAGAATTTATACATAGGAATTCAAATGCTGGCGTCCTCCCCCGGAAAGAGTAAACGTTCAGCATCCAGTAAACTATAGTAATCTACAGAAGGTATCTGCTGACCAACAGACTTGCTTAACTGATTTTCGTTGACTTAATGACTTAATCTCCTGTCTCTCTGGAAAAAAAAAAGTATTCTAAGCAATTTTAAACCTGAGCCCTTGATTCATTTTGCTATAAGTCCATTAAAAACACCAGGGCTCAAGGAAAGCCAGTACTTCCAGTCAGCAAATACTTGAATAGCTGCAGTATCTTGGAAGGGAAGTTACAGAACATGAAGAAAAGCTAAAATACGATGTTGGGATATTATAATCTTTCCAAACATATGGTTTAGAATCATGAAGGTAGAACTCATATTCAAAGCCAATTTCTTCATCTCTCTAGAGTAGACTCACTGAATCAATGGGATTTACAGAAATGTTGTCTTACCATTCCCCAGTGACTTGACTGATCACATGTAAACATTAATCGTTGTACATTTTTTTAAAATTTTTTTTGTCAAAATTGTGTTTATTGCTGCTCTTAAGGATATTTATCGTATCTGATTGCATTTTATTTTGTTTTATTTTACATTTATGGATATCGTACTGTAAACTTTGGTTACCAGGTGCAACTCACAAGCTAGGTAAAACAAAGCAAGCATGCGACTTTAGGTGGGCTTGTTCTTACTATGTGAAAGAGAAGAGATGCCTTGGATCTTGTGCAAGAAGAAAGATGGGATAATAACAAATTGACTACCTAAATAAATAAGAAAATAAGTTTACTTTTGTATTCCAAATGGATTTACCTGTTGCCATCCTGTAGTAACAACTGAGGATCATATTTATACAGCTGATTCACCTTATTTGTGAAGGTCATACAGCAACCCAATGCAGATTACAGCAAATCTTCTGCTTTCCCCTTCATGCTGAAATAGAGTTGTAACTGTAGAAGTAATGGCAATATGAAACACTGTATGGTGACTGCTTGTCTTTCTCAAGAACATGTGAACTTGGTCATTCATTTCTTTCTCTTACTGGGCTTACACAAATTCACTTTGCCCAGGACTTCATGGTAATGGTTTTTCATTAATCTTCCAGTGCCTTAATTGACACCTGGCAAGTCCCTCGGCAAAGGGTGATACTTGGCTTCCTTTCCTGTAGGAGAGGCACAAAAATATTAAACAACATTGGGTGTTCGATGTTGTAATTAGCTACAAGCCATTATCTTCCTGCTGTTGCATCTTGTTGTTATTTCATGAAAACCTAGGGCATATGTTCATTTAGTTTTATCAAGTTGTACTCTGAAGGCAATTTAGGGGTCACTTTATGCTTTCCCATAAAATGCATTGCTAGATTGATTGCAAAACACAATGAATGCAATTGGAAAAGCCAAACTGCATTATTTTAACTGCCTATCAAATTACATCAACGATGTTCCTTAGGACAAAGCCAAGGATTTTACAAGACCAACTGTTCCTGATGGCAAGTATTTAGAAGGACCATACTCTGGTTTTTGGAAGTAGTTTTCAGTCTACATTGAGGTCAACAGCAGAGGGATACTCCAAGACATGAAATCTATTAACTCACTGGAAAAGATAAATGCATTTTGTGGAATTAAGAACCATGGTGTCACCATTATTTAAGATTGAGGACCAACAATATGTTGCTCTTGATTTTTTTTCCAGATAGTTGAAGGTAGTATAAAACAACATTGTTTTATAAAGCCAATTTCACTTGAAATGTTTTCACATCTTTGAACGTTAATTATCCATAAAGCTCCATAAAAAAACCCCTAAAACAAAATAGAATAAACTCATAAATTATGAGAATGAATATGACACAAATTAACAATGGCTTAGAAGTGTCTTGGATGCTCATCTAAATACAACAGTCCAAGTGCACCTGCTTCACTGAACATAACTCCTTTTATTTATTATTGCTCACTCCTGCCTTTCCAGCACTTGGTCTCAAAATGGCTTAAAGAATATTAAAATTATAAAATTAATTTAAATTAAAATAACTTGAAAATAAGCCAGGTACAATGGAACACAGTTTTAAATCTTTAATAAAGGTGAATACTATAAATTCTTCTCTATTTCAGGCTCATGTAAATTTGGGCAACAATGCGAACAGAGTTCTATCACAGCAAGGAACTCCATAGGATGGAGCTGCCACTGGGAAGCCTTTACGTTCTAACAGATGCCAGTTTCAGAATTCATATTGGAAAAGGAGCATTCATGGCTTTTGGTAGAGATTAATGGTGTCAGTCCTCAAGGCTGCCTTATCCATTAGGCACTTTAGGCACAGTGCCTAGAGCCTATGAAAATTTTAGAGCCTAGGAAAACATCCCTAGTGGTATGTTGAGGTGAAGCAGGGAGTTGAATACCAGAGTGCCTAGGGCCGATGAAAACCTTAGTGCAGCTCTTCAAGGTCACAGAACAGGCTTAGCTTGTGAGACCTGACTGCCCCCAGTTTTCTACGTGTGTGCTGTGTTTGTCTGCCTAGTCAGTTCTACTGATAAGAAGGTTATTCCCCTCAGTCACTCTCTGACAATATATCATCATGTCCTACCTAGCAACTGTCAGCTTTCACTCAGCAACATGTCTTTGGCTCATGATTATAAGTAAACAATTTCTGATTTGGTTCAAAACCACTTGACATACAATGGCCTGTTCATTATCTATAGCTGAGGCAGAATGTTCTTCCTCTACAAAAAGACATTTTATTTCTTCGGGGTATACCAATCCAGAACCCAGTTTCTTGCTTGATTTCCTGATACAGATGCAAAACAGGTTTTGCTCTATCACAAAGGAGCACTGCAAGTGCTTTAATAAGCACTTTTGAGACTCTTTTGACTCTAAGTATTTTAAGTATAAATGTACCAATTAACTATGAATTTCACACTTAGAGCTAAATCAGAATTTGTTATGCTGGTTTGGGATTAATTTTCTTAATATTATAATTTTCTGTGGCGTTTGACCTCCCTCTTTTAAAGTGTTGTATATGACCATTTAGTGATTAAAACATTGGACTAGGATCGGACAGTCTTGGATCCAAAAACAGTTTAGATAGATAGATAGACAGTCAGTCAGTCTTGAGGCGCTTTTGGCGAAAAGGCAGGAAATAACTGCAACAAATAAATGAATAAATAAGGTTCTGATCCCTGTCTTATTTCATTAGAGCTTTAAAACCTGCCTCACTAACAACTGGAATAGATAGAAATATGAGAAATGTCTTGCCAAATTAGATTGCCTCCCTGGTTCCATGTCGGCTTCTCTGTGTGTGTCATGAACTATGTGCTACTGCAGAAAATCGGTGCACAAATGTTATTCATATGATCAGCTGCAAAGAATTTACTGCCTAAAGTTACTACTTATCTAAACACTATCTGAAAGATGATCGGTGTTAACTGTAGGTTTCCCACAACTGATTCATCACTGCATAAACTTCCTTGTATGGCTTAAGTGATTTCTGTTGGGAGAGAAGATTGTGGCAAGGAAGATCATTTGTTCCTGCTAATGATTTATTGGATGAAACAGACAACCTTCCCATTAGGTAGTGTAGACTTACAAGGAGCACAAGGAATGGATAATTTTGTTCACTTTCCCCTGGAGAGTAACTTTGAGGGCACCTCAAGCACAATATCTCATTCTGAAGAAGGCCTGAAATAGGTCTAGACAATCTGCTCCTCTTCCTCACAACATCTGAAGCTGGATGACCAACACTCTCTCAAACACCTTGCCTCCAAAGTGATTATTGGCGATTGAGACTATAATTCTCATTTACCTCTGGAAACAAGGAGGTCTTTTTCAGGGGAAAACCCTCCTGACTCTTTTGAGGCAGCAACCATCACATAATGAAGCATTCATCAGCCTCTGGGCCCACCCATACTCTTCTGATTAATTTGATCAGCCAAGATGGGCAAAAGTAGCATCTACAGATGGTGGAAGAGAGTGATTTAAGGATCTGAGGCCCTTTCTGCACCATACTTGGATCCCACAAAGTCCCGGTGTCATCTCAGCAGTGCTCCTGATGGGATGGAAGCAGGCCCTGAATGCTCCCCTCTGCACCTGACTGGCTGCCAGTGGATGGATAGCATTCAGGACACACTTCTTCCTTCAGCTGTGCAGCTGGTCTCTTCTTGTGCTGCACTGAGGAAGGAAGCACCTTGATAGCACTTCCGCCCTTCCTGCATTGCCCCAGACAATGCAGTCATCACACGAAAGGGGCCTATTACCAGATTTTTTCCAGTAATAGTATACAGTGGAATCACGACGGCTGGGGATGCTATAGGAGTAGGACTGGACCACAACAACATCATGTGGTAGCATGTGTTGTAGACCAGCTTCAACGCGTTCCCATTCCAGGATGGGGCCATAGTGCGGAAATGGCCCAAGTCATTTCATAGGCATACAATTCATTGCCAATTTTGTAAACTGTGCAGTTTTTGAAGACTATTTGCAGTTCAAGATTTACACTGGGCAAAATTTGTTTTTTTGAGCTGAAAATTCAGGAAAATGCTATCTTCTGTGCAAAACAACCCATATGCAGATATTTCACAGGATAAGTCCTGAGCTGCAAACAATCTCTTCAGTTCAGGATTCTCCCCATCAGAGTTTCCCAACACTCAAGAAACACATTTTTCAAGATGTTTTCAAATATTCTTTCTTTCCCTAAGTGTATTCATTCTGCAACATTTGAACCTAATGCTCCACAAAAATAGACTAAACAGTGCTGTGGACATGTCGATGCTATGACAAGTGGCTCTGATATTAAGATCTAAGGAGATCTGAGTTATATTCTCACTCAAGTGCTACGCAAATTTGACATATTAGATGACCGAGAGTCCATGTCCATCACCTATTAACCAAAAAACTTTCAGCTGGAAGATTAATCTGTATGTGAGACCCTTCACTGTTTTCTGTATTAGAGCAATACCATTAGCAGATAACCCAATCTCACTTAATAGTGTTACGGCTTTGAAGTTCTCCAGAACACTGAATCAGGCTAGATCACGGACAAAGCTGAGAAACACCCATCCCCCCCGATCCTGGCCTGCTGCTGTCACTCTCGCTGGGACCTTTCTCAGGCAAGAGCGATGGCAGAGGGCAAGGACCGGGTGGGAAGTGGCTGACTTTCCCCCTGCCGTTGCTCTTGCTGGGGCCTTTCCTGGTGAGGGTGACAGCAGCAGGGCAGGATCGGGGGGCTGCTTTTCCCCACCCTAGATACACTTTCAGTTTATCTACTAAAACTGAATTACTGTGTCACAAAATGATGCATGTCAAAAAAGTGTGTCACCAACATGAAAAGTTTGGAAAGCTCTGGTGTAGTGGTTTGAATGTTGGACTCTGGAGACCAGGGTTCATTCCCCACTTGGCCATGGAAATGCACTGGGTGACCTTGGGTGCATCACACACTCTCAGGCCCAGTAAACCCTGTGATATGTTTGTCTTAGGATTGCCATAAGTCAGAAATGACTTGAAGGCACACATTAGCAACACAAGTGCTATACAGGTTTCAGATTTTGCATGAATAAAGGAGACAAAATGTGGTGTGGTGGTTGAAGTGTTGGATTAGGATTTGAGAGATACCAAGACCGAATCACACTATACAATTATTGTACTCTTACTCCACTTTAACTGACATGCTTCTGTCCTATGGAATCCTGGAGTTTGTAATTTGGTTAGAGGTACCAGAGGAGCTCTCTGGATAAGAATTCTAAAGGTTTTGACCTAAACTGACAACCCTAGTATTCTACAGAATGTTGCCATGGCATTTAATTGAGCCATGCTATTTAATAATTGTGTTGTGTGAATAGGCCCAGAGTTAAACCCCCACTCAGTCATGAAACTCACTGTGTTGTCCTGGACCATTCACTCATTTGCCTCACAACTTTATTGTGAGGATAAAGTTTGTGAGGAAGAGAGCCATGTAATATTCCTGAGTGAAAGGATATAAATGTAATTAACCCATAAATAAATACTGTCTTCTTATATATTTTGGATTTTTTCCCTTTTTGGTCCAATCCAGCTCCCTTTCCCTCCCTGTTTTGCATCTTATTTTGGGCAGTTTTGTATCTTATTTTTGGGCAAATATCTCTGTTGAAAATACTGATTTAGGTCCAAGGTTATACTCCCATAAGCAAAAGGCACTTGGCCCCCCGCTCTTTGTCTCTCTTTTCCTAATTCCACTCTCCAGAGTCTTAGAAGTGAGTGTTCAGCCTTGGCTCTTTCCATCCAAGCCACTATACTTAAGGTGGTTGTAATATAGGCCCTTTTCACATGTGTGTGTGGGGGGGAACGGGCGAAAACGCCCCAAAACGGAGCTTACCTCCAGCCGGGTAAGTCTGTCGCCACGTGGAGCAGCGCGAGCTCGCTGCTCCACACTCCTCTGGCGTCGCAGATGGCAGCTTCCGGTTGGTGGAGGGTCTCCACCAACCGGAGAAGCTCGCCAGCCGGAAGCCCGCCCCCGGCAGATCTGCAGGCACGCACTTGCGCGCGCCTGCAGATCCACTTTAGAGCTGGGTGACGGAGCGGCACGGGGCTGCGCGCTCCGTGCTTTTTAAAAACCTCGAAAAAGAGGTTTTTAAAAAACACGCAGCCCAGCTAGTTCCGGCCGCTCCTGAGCGGATTCTGGTGTGAAGCTACGAAAAGTAGTCCACGCCAGTCCACTCTACGGTGTAGACGACCTCAGTGAGAGGTCGCTCTACACCGTTCCCCCCCCACATGTGAAAAGGGCCATAGTCATCCTTCAAAATATTTACTGGATATGTAGATGTGAATAAATGTATGCCTCCCCCACAATTTATTCAAGAACTCTTTCTTGACTTGAAGGATGGAAAGATGAGCAATTATAAAGAGAACTCCTCTTAGATGGCTCCTAGAAGGAGGAATGGCAAGATGCATCACCTTTTCTCTTAGCTTCTTCCACAAACTACCTGCCTTTTTTGCCTTTATTGAATGCAGGGCTATTTGTTTAAATCCAGCATGACCCATAACAATAAATACTGCAGCCTTCCACAGCAAGACAACAACCTCTCTCATGAATTTTCTTTTATTGTTAAGTAACAAAGCCCATAACTGTCCAGAACAATATTTTAGCCCGCTTGGGCTCCTGTGTGTTTGTATCAGTCTACCAAGTCCTTTCTGTTTATAGCAAATCAGGAGAAGGAAATAAAAATAGCCTTATGTGATTAAGAGCAGGCTTAAATCCCTTATTGTTGACTGGTGGGTGTTATAGTCCATCCTGGGGATCAAACACTCCCCATGCCTGATTAATTCAGTGATAATATTTTTGAGTCCATTTCTTCTTAGGCTATCTACTTTTATTTTCTACATAGAATTTGATCATGAGTACAATCCAGGGAAATAGTGAAAGAAGCACTGCTACTGAATATAACAGCTCAGTTACATCAACTTTCCTCTCCTGTTCTTTGACTTTGTAGATGTAATTACCTGTAGTGTTTATTTGATACTTTACCCACCAACACCAGGAGCAGAAGTCAACCTTCTCAAGCAGGTAAAAGAGAGCGATGACACAGCACAGATAGGGAAAGCTGTGTTGAGCGTCAAACCAAAACCCAACACAAACCAAAACCCATACTCTGAAATGCTCATTGGTGACAATGTTTGTTAGGCCAGCCGGAAGCCACCAAAGAAAAATGAAGCTCACTGGGTACTTTATGAAATGAAAAAACTAGCAAATTTGAAAACCAGCAGGTTTGTTTTTTGGGGGTGGTAGTAGTGGAAGAGTACGTTCTGGGTGGCTTACTAAAGTTAACAACATAAATTAGTTTGTTTAAATATTATTGAAAGAATTTTTGGAGCAGGGAAGAACTAAAATTACCTATTTAAATAATCTATGTATGTACCATAAAACTGCCAAAAAAAAAAAAAAAAAAAACCCTCTAACCTCCCCTCCCCATCCTTTTGTACATTTCATTAAGCAGAATCCAAAAATTGTCACAATCACAGACTAATATATTGTCCAAGGTCAATGCAACAACTGTAAGCTTCAACTTAGTGCTAGTTTGCATACGTTTTGAGTAAGTCAAGTCAAAAGATAAGTCTAATTGTTGTTCTAGAGATAACATTGCCTGCCCTGATTCCTCTGTTCCGCTGAGGCTTTTCACCAACTGAGACTGAGGATCCAGATAGATTCATATATACTTAGACGAGTCCTCCTTTACTAAAATGGAGGCACGGATGCCAAGAGAGGGCCCAATCCCCCCCCCCCAAGTCCTTGATGGAGTGAATGGATCAAACTACATGAATGAGAAAATGGTTTGTCCCTGCACCCACTGCAGAGTACTGGGTCATAGTAATTTGAACAATGGTGCATGTAAAGTATGTTCAAAGACACATTAAGGAGAAGCAGTGATAATTACTCACTGCTTGTGTGTGTGGATGTGTATATATGAGCATGTAGACACACATCTTAAGGCATACCTTCCAACTGCCCAGATTTGGCAGAGAAAGTCCCAATTAATCTTCTCTTGTTCCATTTTTTCAGCTGCTTTTAAAATGCCTGTTCTATATTCTTAAAAAACCTGGTTCAGTATATACCATGAGGAAAGTGTAGCTAAGGCTGTTTTTGTGGCCCTTAGTGATCCTCCAGGGTCCAAATATAATTTCTCCCAAATGTCCTTTGGGGGGTTTGGGTGGGAACTCTGACACCTTTTTGCCCCCTCATAACATTTTAGGCTCTGGGGAAGTGACCTGGAGGTTGACTTATAGGTCACTTCCTGTTGTAAAAAAAGCAGGTGTCTCCTACACCT
Organism: Cyclura pinguis; assembly: GCA_030412105.1. NCBI lineage: Eukaryota > Metazoa > Chordata > Lepidosauria > Squamata > Iguanidae > Cyclura > Cyclura pinguis. The sequence continues at coordinate 211,709,133 of CM059599.1, forward strand.
AAAGTGGTCCAGGGGGCAAAACATACAAAAATTTTTTTCCGATATCCCATAGAGTACATTTGGGGCAATATTTTTTTTGCAAGGGATTGTCCAGTGTCTCCTGGGAGGCAAATATAACCCCTTAACACCTTATAGCTGCCCAATCCAATGTATATGAACTAGAAGCAAAGGCTCTCTCATTTGTTGCATTTTGTATTTCATAAAATGCTTCCCACATAGTAAAAAGCCTCACTGGTTGCCGTAAGAAGGGAGAAGCATCACCACAGCTGTTTAGTATGCTAGTCAAGTCAGTGATTGATAGTTGGCACTCTCAGGTATAGAACAGCATGTTTCACCAATCTTTGCAACTTTTTGCTCCAAATGAATGGCCTTGCTTTGCATTAAGCATTTGTTGCCCACTAATTGGATATTTCCTTTTATTAATGTCAGTGGATTCTTCTTTGCTGAGTTGATTCTGCAGATTCTCTTTCCTGATCCTCATCCTCTCTTGTCTGCTCAGAGAGAGAAGGGCTACAATTCATGGTTGATGCTGAACACGTCAATGCCCTTGCAGCATTCTTCCTATATAACTCTCGTTTCCTTATGAATGGAGTTTCAACCTTCATATAGTTATTAACAAGGTACTTATATTATATCATACTTAATCTTGCAAAGACTGTAGGAGATGCTTTTCCCAATAGCATTCATAGAGGGAGAGCATTTAGAAACGGAGAAGCAACTCCTATGTACATAGCGGAAAGGAATTAAAGAAGGTGATTACTTGTTTGGAATGCCCATACACGGACACACACACACAGAGGATTAGCTTCATATTTCAACACAGAGCCATTGGTGCAATGAATCCTTTTATGATGAGCAGTACAGTCTCTTGGAAGAAATGATCAATGTGTGGTTGCAAACAGACACTTTTATGTTCCGTGATATAATCATTACTGCATAAAGTGTACTTTTACACACTCCTGTAGCGCTCTGTTTATTTTCTCAGTTTTAAATAGTTCCATTGGCCTAAAGCCAGAATCATGCTAGCACTCGATTGCCATTGAAAAAAGTCTTTCTTCCTGCTCCCTGCCCCTGGTAGCTGTTTTCAAGACACACAACCCAGTTGTCTGGCTGGGCCCTGAGCCCACCAGAACATGTGCTGGTGGTTTATGAGATGCTTTGGGGGAATGGGAGATTAGTCCCCTCCTGGTTCTGCTCAGGGTAGGATTCCGGATGTCAGGATTTGGACCTGAATCTGAAGGCCTAACTCTTCCGCCAGTTCTGGGCAACTAATTTCAAGAAGGGTATTGACAAGCTGGAATGTGTCCAGAAGAGGGTGACCAAAATGGTGAAGGGTCTGGAAACCATGGAATAAGGAATGTCTTCAGGAGCTGGGTATGTTTAGTCTGCAGAAGAGAAGGTCGAGGGGACAGAATAGCCATGTTTAAATATTTGAAGGGATGTCATATCGAAGAGGTAATGGGCTTGTTTTCCACTGCTGCATAAACTAGGACAAGGAGCAATGGATTCAAACTACAGGAAAAGAGATTGCACCTGAACCTCAGGAAGAACTTCCTGACAGTCAGAACTATCTGGCAGTAGAATATGCTGCCTCAGAGTGTGGTGGAGTCTCCTTCTTTGGAGGTTTTTAAACAGAGGCTGGATGGCCATCTGTTGGGAGTGCTTTGATGTGTGTTCCTACATGGCAGGGGGTTGGACTGGATAGCCCCTGGGGTCTCTTCCAACTCTATTATTCTATGTTTCTGACCCAGGTTAAAGGAAGAATTAAGGTGAGAGCACTGTCTTGAAGAGTGTCCACCCCCCTCCGAGTGTGCTCCCTGTTAACATTGCTGCAAGCCGCTGTACTGTCCTTTTCTTCCCTCTCAGTCCCTGAAATCATGCGAACACTGGGCTTGGCGGGAGGGAGTTGGCAGCATGGAGAAAAAACCTGACTGCCTGAGTATTTTCTATGTCAAGCATCACTGACTGTGGTACTCACAGGACTGCTGCTTTGGAGATTTCCCTATCTTATTGTTAACTTCCACAGTTCTACACCTACATGCCTTCCCCTGCCCTGAATGGTTCACTGCTGTGCAGTTTCTTTTCTTTCTCTTCTTCTTGTCCTTCAGTCACTTGATTTCATCCAGTTTTAATTTTTGATTTCATTTTCTCTCTTTCTCTTTCTGATCTTCTTTTCTTTTTCCTCCTCCAATTCTTAGCTAAACATCTTCTCTTTCTCTTCTCTCTCATCCTTTCTATGTCTCAGGATTTCACCCTAAAATCTCAGGATATGAAATTCTTCACCCTTTGGGAGCTCTGATTGATACAGAATCAAAGTCAGTGAATTGCCATTTAAGATATCGGCTATTATGGCAAAATAGTGTATGAACCAAGAGCCAGCGTGGTGTAGTAGTTCCAGCATGGTATACTAGTTTGAGTGTTGCATTAGGACTTCAGAAAAACAGGTGCAGATCCCCATTTGTCCATGGAAGCCCACTGGGTGACTTTGGGCAAGTCATGCTCTCTCAGCCTCAGAGAAAGGCAATGACAAGCCCTTGCTGAATAAATATTGCCAAGAAAAACCCATAATAGGCTCATCTTAGGATAGCCATGAGTCTGAAATGACTTGAAGGAACCTACCACACATAGTGTATGAAATGTATGCAGTGAGTCTAAGGCCCTTTCCGCAGCTTACCTTCTCACGCTGCTGGAGTGTGGGCCTTGCGTGAAAAGCCTGGGCAGCAAGGCTCTCGCAAGCCTCCGGCTTCCCTGCTGCTCGGGCTCCACAGCTCCTTCCTGCTCGCGTGAGAGCCTTGCCCGTGTCCCGCCCGTTCCTTCCACAATGCATCCTGGGAGTTGTAGGCTGCACTGGGGAGAGGAAGCGCGACTGGCCCGGCTCCAGAGGCTCCGCTTTGCAGGTGAGTGCGGCCCAGGCCCGTGAGCCTTGCGCAAATGTGGCTTAGTTTTGGCTAAAAGCCAAAAATAAGAAAATGCGCATTTGCTGTGCTTGCGGGCCTTGAGCGTGGCGGAAATGGGAGTGCGCCATGCAGACCACTCCTGACATTTACGCGACGCTCAAGGGGCCCTTTCGCTTGTACACTGCCATGTTTTACTCTAGCTACTATTTTATTTTACTCTAGCTACCAGTGGCTCTGCAGTGTCACCAGAAGCTTTTTTTTTCTCCCAGAGCACCTTATGTCCTTGATACTTCTAATGAAGATCAGGAATTGAATTTTGGACTTTATATAGGCAAAGCATGTGCTCTTCCGTTTTGCTCTGGTCCCTTCATTATTAGGCTAACAGATGCATCCAGTTAAGCAGTTCATATCACACATTTCCAGCAGTGGGATTCCACTTCAACCGCCATGACTGCATCCTGTAGCATCCTGTGGTTCAGGCTCTGATTAGAGGCACCAGAGCAGCTCCCTGGCTAAGAAGTCTAAATATCCCTCCCTAAAATACAAACACTGGGATTCCATAGGATAGAACCATGGCAGTTAAACTAAAATCATAGGGCTATAACTGCATGGTTTGGTGAACCAGCAGAGGATCTGTCTGGCAGAGAATTTTAAATATCTCTCTCTAAGAGGTGGTTCACAGAAAGGTCAGTAGGTAAGGAAGGTGCTAAAGTTCCCAGCTCTACATACTACCCTTTGCAGTACATGGATCCTGGAGCCAAGCTATGTGGCCCATATAGGTGCTCCAGTCTCCTTCCCCGACTGCTCCCCATTTGTTCACTGAATGGGGTGATAAGCATGAGGGAGGGGAGGTATACAGGAAGAGTCATTTTACTCTCTCTGTGGTGTGTACCCTTAAATGGTCCCCAGAAGAAAACTGAGACACTGGTGGCTCAGAAAAATCAGAACATTGTCAAGAAGACAACAGTTATTATTGATGAAAAATACAGAGCCTAGGAAAGGCTGTAGCAGTTCACTTTTGCCTGTGCTTATTGAGAGGGGCAAGAATCCCTATCTAATCATATCAAAAGCACATGCCTCCTTACCCACTACAGCCGATCCTTGTGATGGAGCATTGCATGAGAAACATGGAACTAAGGCCCTTTTCGCATGGCATTTTCCTTGCGAAAGAGGGCCTGGAGCATTGCATGATTGTGAGGAGCAATCTGCACAACACACTCACAATTGTGTGATGCTCCAGGGGCCGGCAGGCGCCGATCGCGCACCTTTTCATTTTCAGCTAGAAGCCGAAAATGGTACGTGATTGCACATTGCTCCTGGGCCCCGCGCACATTTACCTGGCTTGCGAAGCCTTCAGAACCGCGCCGGTCACGCTTCTTGCCCCAGCGCAGCCTGGGAAATTCCCAGGCTGCACTGTGGAAGGAAGAGGCGGGGCTCTCGCATGAGCAGGCAGCTTGTGCAGAGCCAAAGGACCCCGGACATGAGAGCCTCTAGCCGGAGGCTGCTCGTGTGATCCCCGCACCCCAGCGCCAGAAGAAGGTAAGTTGTGGAAAGGGCCAAAATCTAAGGCCATTTCTGCACTATCCTGTTATAGTGCTATTATTCCACTTTCAACATCTTGTGGAATCCTGGGGTTTGCAGTTTAGGGAGGGGCCTTTAGAATTCTCAGCCAGAGAGATCTTTGGCCTCAGTGAACTATAAACCCCAGGATTCCACAGGGTGTAGAAAGTGGAATAATAGCACTATAACAGGGTAGTGCAGAAATGGTCTAATACAACTACTGAAGTGTCTTGTGAAAGAATTAGATTTTCTAGAGAGTTTAAATTTAATATGCCACTATGTTACTTATGTGTGGTTCTTGAACATCGCACCAAAATGAGGTTGAGCAACAGTATGGGAACAGTATGGGGCATGGCATGAAGGACTAAGGTAGGCGTGCAAGATCACTGACAATCTGATTTCTTCCCTTGTGCTAATGGAAATCACCTCCACTCATGCAAAGCCAACCCAGATACCATCCAGCAGCTTTGATGCTCTTAAATGCAAATATGAGTGCAAAAGGAAGGTTCAGTTTAGAGATTTTAATTGAGTCAGCTCATGTGTCTCTCCCTGGAAACATTAGTTGGCTGTAAAATCAGGAAAAGCTCTTTCAAAATTACAATTTTACTGTGTGTAATCATCGGCTTAAGATAAATGGACATTATGCCTTGCCATTTGAAACAAATAGGATGGATGGAGGAATTTGTGAACATAATTCAGGCTTAAGTACAGCAAAGTGGCTCATACAGTGTCACACAAAAGACTTATCTGCAAGGTCAATAAGTACAGTTATGGGGAGAGCACAGTATTCATTTGAACATCAAAGACAAGTGATACTTATATGGAGATAGGATAATTTTAGTAGGCCTGCCAGGCTATCCTTATTAATAATTAAATCATTAGTACCACAGATGCAGAATGTTATATTAACAGTTAATACTATTATAGCAGACTCAACAATTTAAGGGCTGCAAAGGGTTTTCATTCCATTCATTCTGAACCACTTGATTGTTTAATATAATTAATATTTCACAGTTTCCTTTAAAAAAAAAAGACTGGCAAAATGTATCACTCATAGAACATTTTGAACTTGGCTATATTTTTCAAGACCTTTTTTTTTAACTGAAGAATCAAGCCACATTTTGTATATAAATATATACGCTAAAATCTTCTGCTTTGCTCATTTAAAGTATGCCAAATACAAACTTGCACACACAGAAATGCAGAGTAGATGCTGTTCTCTTTTGGTGTATATAGTTGTTACCCTGATTTCTGGGGGTCCCGGGAGGGACACCTCGATGTGCTCAAAACAATGGGGAGGGAATTAGCTGAGAGCACTAGTTAGCAATGCGAGAGGCAGGGCAACATAGCGAGATCTTGAACCCAATGTCTACAGGGTCAGGCCGAGTCAATGAGCAAGCAGAAGTAAATAATAATAATTGTTTTATTGAGATACAGTCAAACACGTGTATGCAACACACTCACACGAAGAACTATAGAAATAAAGGTAGGAGTTGGATAGAGGGGTTTTTAGAGGAGGTTTAGTATGGGAAGTACTACACCTGTCCTGAAGCCCGGGTAGTCTGAAGACGAAGTCTGTGGAAGTGAGGATTCTCAGCACGAGGAGCTGAGGGGAAGGCTCGCTGGACGAAGCGACAGCAAGGCAGGATGGAAGCCAAGAGCGATCCAACGAGACGCTCAAAGTCAGGGGTTCTTATAGGGGAAAGTGTGGCCGCAGGCTAGTCCATTCTTGGGGATAACAATGAGTTCCGGGCTGGAGACAAAGCCTCTGAAAGGTCAGTACTGTAGATGATTGAATTATGACAGAGGTGTCAATAGAGTAGTCGGTATGCAAATGCGGAGCGCTTGAGAGTTGTATAGTCCACTCATCAAGCTGCCTGCTCGGGGCAGGGGATCTTTTGTAAGTAGCGTGCATACATAATGTGGTACTTGCCTTGAGGTCTCCTAAAGCTGCATTCGGCAATGACTGGCCTGCCTGGATGGGGATTTGAATGGTTCGGCTATTTTCGGCCGCGCCTGTGTGCGTGCTTGTCTGGGGGCCTCGCAAGCACGTGGAGAGGAATGGGTAAAGAAGGCTAAATTATTGATATCAAATGATATCTAATATCCCACAAGCTCGGGCTAGAAACCGCGGTAACATAGTGGTTGGGGTTTGATTCCACTGTAAGCAGCATGGAATTTCTAGAATACACAGAGGTCTTCCCAGAGCATAGTCTACAACTCCAATGCCCAGAATTCCCCAGATGCTGTCTATGCCATCTTGGTTCAGATGTCCTAGAAGCTGGAGTGAGCCCTCCACCCCAAGTTGGCCAACTTAGAGTCCTAGATAGGAGGAAACACCATGTGAAAGAGCTGTGACCAGTAATAAACACATAAACACTAAGTGGCACCTGCTAAGGTGCATCATTTTTTATCCAGGCATTTAATTTGTAGAATGTCTCAGTCTACTTTTGAAGCTGGTACCTGAATCAGACATTTTATTTGCTTTCTTTTAATTAGGCTGTTTGATGTTAGTTTTACAGAATCAAACTAGGTTTTTAAATAACTTACTATTTATATTGTGCACTGCCCCAGCATCAAAATGATTTTAATTAATGTGATTATTTATGTAGGTTAGGGTCCTACATCTATGGCCCTTTTCGCACCTTACCTTGTTTATGATGCCATTGTGCGGGGATAGCGCAAAAAGCCTCTTGTGGGAGGGAATCGCGTCCCCTGTGCTTCCTTCTGCACCAGCTCCATGCTGGATGGAAGGAAGCACCGTAGCTCTGCCCCTTCCTTCCTTCCGCAGCCCAGCCAGGAACTTTCCCAGGCTGCGCTGGGGGAGGAAGCACGGCCATCACGCTTTCTGATGTTCCACATGCTGGGTAAGAGCGGGAGGGACGCAGGAGGAATGCACAATCATGGGTCAATTTAGGCAAAGAGCCGAAAATTATATAATCCACGATTGCCGCGGGATTGCTATGGGAGCACCGTGCGATCGCAAGAACATCATGCGGAACCGTCCTTGCAATCCCGCAGCGCTCCTGTGGCCATTTCGCGTGGGAAATGGTGTGCAAAAGGGGCCTAAGTTTTGTACCCAAGCATCCCTCTTGTGGACTTTTCCACAGAATCCTAATGGTGGCCAATGTAAGCCTACTGACTTCCCTTCCACCATTTTTGGTCTTGAAGAATCTCTTCCTTTGTTTAACCCACTCAGGATTTCCAGTTCAAACTGTTGGCCACTGTAGCTATAGATGGGCAACTATTCATCCAGATAGTTTTGAACTGCAACTCCCATAGTCTCTCTCCATTTGCTATGCTGGAAGGGGCTGACATGAGTTGAAAGCTAACAAGAGGTTGAGGGCCTATTTCTGTTCTAGACTTATGGTCCTTCGCATGGGTTACTCAGGTACGGATACACTGTTAGACACTTAGTAACATTGCACTGGCTAAATTGTGGAACAGCAACCCACCTCTCCAGTCAGATTTTTTGGGGGGGGGGTGAAGAAAGAAAAATCTACAAACATCTGCCCCTGGGAGTAAACAATGCGTAATAATAATAATAATGATGATGATAATAATGATAATAATAAACTTTTTTTTCATGGCAACCAAAATCAGGCACCTTAAATCGATTTCCTACTTCTCCTATCTTATGTAACACAAACAGATAAGTGTTCTTCATATCATGTGGACTTCAGGTTCCAAATAGGTCATGAGACTTTTACACAGAGTTAAGATAATATTTTTCAAACTAAAGGATCCCTTTCTCCTTCTTTCTATGCCAGTACTCTTCAGAGTTATGGGCTGTTTCTGCACTACACTGTTATAGTGCTATTGTTCTACTTTCAACATCCTTTGGAATCCTGGGGCTTGCAGTTAAGGGAGGGACATTTTGGTCTCAGTAAATGACAAACCACAGAATTCTACAGGATTTTGAAAGTGGAATAATAGCACTATAACACTGTAGTGTGGAAATGGCCATGGTCCATGGACCAGCACCAGTCTGAGCCATTGACTGCCATTGTATGTGTGTGTTTAATGTACTTTAATGTATTTCTATTTATACGCTACTTGTTATGCTTTCAATTGGCTTGTGAACCAACTTACCTACTTTGTAATAACATCTTGACTGTGTGACTATTCAAAGATAGGGTGGTGGTTCAATTAGCTATTAATAACATATTTCTATGTGTTCTATTGCAGAAGGAGAGACCATTACGGCTTGAAAAGTAGAGTTGGTTCACAGGTTTGTGATCCTGAAAGAATGAAGAAATTTCTAGGTGGGGTCCTCTCTAAAATGTTTAAGAAGCATTGGACTATGAAAGAGTTATTCTCCTCCATTTGTACTTAGCTGAAACTGGGGAGGATGCTTTTCTCCTCATTAGCCTCCATCTGTGGGTGAATGCAATATTGATTTAGCTGCAAAAGGAAGTGTAAGAGAGATAACAATACTTATCACTCTCCCATTTCCACCCTTGAAGGTATTCTTGATAAGACATTGTTGCTAATTCTTCCACAGGAGAATAGTAAATTGAGCTGTTAAGCTGGTTTTATTGTAGAAACAAACAAACAAAAAATCTGTTTGGTAGGTGTTTAATGATGATAATGAGACAAACGTAATTGTTTTTCCATCTTACTTGCAGCAATGGACCTAAAACAAGCAAGTGCATATTTAAGATGACTGGATCTGAATGCTAAAAAGGGGAACAGCCAATGAGAAAAACAAATACTCCGATCTGACTGGAAAATCAGATTCAAACAAGGAGTGGAGTTCAGCTATAATAGACTGCTGAAGTATAATTGCATTTGCTTTTCCTTAACATCATGTTCATTTTTAATTTGCATGTATTAGGATGATTGGAACAGACTTGAGTGTGTTGTTTCGTACAGCCAAACAAATATGAATAATTTAGATTATAGTAATAATCTAAAAAAAGTTATGATGTTTTGTTTCCTTTTTAAAAGATTTCTCTCCATTGCTGTTTACACTGAATTTTTCTGTAGGCAATGATTTAAAGATATACTTGAGGCTAGGGATTAAAGTTATCTCAGATACTCAGAAAGTCCTAGTGTGTTGCTTCATTAGAGGATATGCCAGTGGAGTACCACTTCTGGCAGGTTCTATCAAGTTTATAAGTATTTCACTATGGTGGGCTGAATAACTGCCACGTGAGAACTACCATGGGTAGGTATAGAGAGATTTTCATTTTCAGGAGATTAGCCTTAAGGAGACAAACTGGTTATACAAACACAACAGTATGAAATGGTTATAATCTGCATCAGTGGGGGGACTACTGAAGGACTGAAATCATGGATCTTCGAGGTATTCAAAAATAGAAATTCATCAATTATCTGAGAAGGACTGAATTTGAAGCTCCCAGGCCCTTGAGAAACTTAGGCCATTTTCACACAGCATCACTAAAACACATTAGCTGCAGGTTGTAGTCATTTCAGGGGCTGTGATTTTGCATGACATCGTAGCCATCCAGGAGCTGACCCATCCACAAGCATCGCTAGAATGCAGGATTTCAACTCCGCAGTTTTTCTGGAGTTGAAATGAAGCATTCTAGCAATGCTTGCGGATGGGGCTGGCTACTGGATGGCTACCGGTTGGCTACAACATCATGCAGAATAGTGGCCCCTGAAATGACTGCAACTCATAGCTTAATGCTTTAGTGATGCCGTTCCGAAATGGTCTTACACAGGAAGAAAAGCAATGCATCAAAACTTTTCAGGAACATTCATCTTGTTCTCAGCACAACACAAAATACACTTTTTAAGAACCGGTGTAAGAGTTTGAGAAACTGTTCAACTTTCCAGTAAAACTTATAGAGTTTTCAGTATGCAAGAGGCTTTTTGGTCCAAGACTGCTGTGTTTTTTTGTTTTGTTTTTTTGGTAGGAAACAGCAATCTTCCACAATAAAAACATTGTGCAAGAAAAATCTTATCCCAAGGAAGGAGTTTTATGAAACAAAAATATTACACAGGAATTCTTGTGCAAATCCTATTGATCCTGCATGAGGTTTAGTTGTGCAAGGTTGCTTTTTTCTTTGGAAAAAAAAAAGGCATTCCGGCACAACAAAAATCTTGAACAACCAAAAACCTTATACAATAATGAACAATCTTGCTCAAAATATACATGTAGGTGCCTGGAAACAGTGTTTTAATGCAAACCCCATAATTCTCACATTAAAAGCCATGTCTATTTCTGCTGAAAGCTGTGCAGTGTTCTGGCAAGCTATGCAGCTTTCATATAAAAGCTGAGCACTTTCCTGCCATTGTGGGAAAAGTATTCCCAACTGCCACAATGCTATGAGATAAAAAACTTTCATTGTTCTCAACATTCAACAGTACTCAAGAAAATCATGATATACCAGACCTAATTCAACGTACATTAGGTCCCCTATAACCATGGGGGATATGTTCCAGGATTTACGGTGGATAGCAAAAAATGTGGATAATACAAATACTATTCTTTTCAATGAGATGAATGATATAGATTTCAAAATGAGTATGCAGCTTGAAGAGGAGGCTCTGAAACGTGACAGAACTTGACAAAACTTTAGTAGCTAAGAGAAAGATGTCTTTGTATCCATTCTTTGCAGTCCAAAGCCAGTGCATAACTGTGAAAATCATAAAAATTAACAACAATGTATGTTCCAAAGCTAAAATGTCTTCATATGCAGAAAGTCATTAGTAGCCTAACACAGCATCTCAGTGTGTAGTGTTAAACTAGTATTGACCTTCTGATGATATGGCAGAAGATAGACCATCATCAGACAGTGAATCACCAGAGGGCGATCCTGAATTATAGTGCCAGGATGATGTCAATGGCTAGATCTCAGCCTCAGGAGCAAATGATGTTAATTGTTAGGGATCCTTTGAGATTTTTTTTTCTGGAACCTTTTGGAAGAACATTGTAAGGGGAAATAGTTGTCTCTTTCTTTTCTAACTCATCAAAGTGTTACTGCAGAGGTTGTAATCCTTTGGTGATCAAATGGGTGACTTTAATGCTGTGGTCCATAAAAGGACTGCATTGTATAATTTTGTCCTTTAATATCTTTGCAATTTGAAACACTCTAATTTCTTTATTGATTTTAATTTTAATTTTAAAAAAGAAAAGTACAAATATTCATTCAACAAACAATATACAACAATACAAAATAGATCTTCACGTTCAAAACATGCACTTCTTTGCACCCGTACATAAACTTCCTCCTGATTTGGAATGGTAGTAACAATTATATAGCATATTATCTCAACCATCTTATTAGCCCTATAAATATGCAGGATCTACATAATTCATCTTTCTGTTAGTTAAGATAATACAATTACATATAAGTTGCATTGACACCAAAATTCAAAGTTAGCCAACTTTAGATTTTCCCAGGTGTTCTTGAAAGAAACACTCTAATTTCTCTAAGGTCCACATGGCTGGTTCTGCTTCCATTTCTTCTTCCTCTTTGCCCAAAGATGTCTTAACAAATTCCTCCAGTTCCTCTTTGGATAACACTTCTTCATGGCCGTCAATCTGTTCCTTCACTTCCTCATGCAGCAGGTCAGCAAATCCTTCTCCACCAAGTCACTTTGCTGCATGGATGATTCTCCTAATTTCCTGGGATGGTATAAAAATCATGTATAGTCTCACTCCACAAATTTTTTTCCAGTAGGCATTTACAGTTTCACGTTTTAATTTATCCACTGCAGTTTTGATGAAGGTTATGGTGTCAGCAGTAGTGAAGGATTTCCAGCACTGCTTTATGTCTGCATCGGTCCACCACAATTGCTGATAGGATGTAGCCAAATATGAGGTGGGTGTATGTGGCCTTGACAAAATAAATGACATCCTGGTCAAGGGTCTGAATCAATGAGGTTGTATTGGGAGGTAAGAAGACACCATTGGCATTTTCAGATTCAGACTGGCCAAGTGCATTGTCTACTATTAACAGGACTTTAAATTCCAATCCTTCTTGCTGCATTTTTTTTTAAATTCTGGAATGAAGCATTGGTGAATCCATTCTGTAAACAAGGTGGTTATAACCCATGTTTTCTTATTGTGCTGCCAAAACATGGGCAGATAAAATTTGTTTTTGTTTTTAAGAGCACATGGGTTCTTAGATTTGTACATTATACCTGGCTTTATCAAAAGGCCTGTAGAGTTACCACACAGGACCAGAGCTAATTTCTCCTTCACTGCTTTATTCCATGGAACCACCTTTGCAATTTATGAATGTATATTCTAGTGGGCATTTTTTTCCAGGAGAGGCCAGCTTCATGACAGTTGATCACCTGCTTTGGATGGTAGCCTTTCTCCTGAACCAGCTTCTTAAACTCGTCTGGAAATGTGGCAGCAGCTGGTTCATTGGCTCAATTTTACCACTCAGTTTCATGTTTTTCAGTCCAAACCTGTTCCTAACTCTGTGCAACAATCTCCTACTTGCATTAAAGGATTTGGTGGCACTTGTTTGAGGGGATGCCCTACGGATATCTTCATATAGCCTCAAAGTTTTGTGGTGTAACACATTGATGTTAAAAGGGATTCCTTTTCTGTTCCTGTCTTCCAGCCACAAATTTAATGCTTCTCCATTTTAATTAAGCACCTATTAACCACAGTATTTGCTGGCATATAAGACTTACCCATGTATAAGGCACACCCCATTTATGCAATACTATTTGCTGGCATATAAGACACACCAGCACATAAGACACAACCTATTTTCAAACAGTATTTCTTCGGGAGAAAAAGTGAGTCTACATTGTGGAGGTACCTTTTGAAGTATGAGGTGCAACAGCAAAACTAGCATAGATTTCTTTTTACTTCTTAAGAATTTCATGAATGGAAATTCATTCTTAAGCCATTTCTGCACGGGGCGAGGGAATCGCCCCGTGCCGGTACTTACCGGACTTCTTGGCTCCACCCTTGGGTCCATGCTGGTCCGGAGCAGTGCGTGGCCACCACTCCGCACTGCTCCAGGGACAAAAATGGCAGCTTCCGGTTGGTCGAGGCTCTCCACCGACCACTGAAGCTCGCCAGCCTAAAGCCCACCCCCGGCAGATCGCAGGCTTGCACTGGTGCGAGCCTGCAAATCTGCACTGGAGCACAGGCACGGAGTGGCGCGCTCTGTGCTTTTGAAAGACCTGTTTCAAGCCGTCTTTCAAAAGCACGCTGGACGACCACTTCAGGTCGTTCCGGAGCGGGCTGAGGTGCAGAACTACACTAAGTAGGTCCGACCCAGTCCGCTCCCAGGTGCAGACGTCCTCCCTGGAGGATGCTCTGCACCGTTTCTTTAAGCCCATACAGAAATGGCCGTAGCATATATCTTACCAATCTCAGTGCACATGTTATCCTGACTTCTGGGGGTCCCCTGGGGGACACCTTGATTTGCTCCAAAAATGTAAAGGTTGGAGAAATTAGCGGAGCACTGGTATAGCAAAAACGAGGGGCAGGGTAACCCAACAGGATCTTGTATCCAATTTTTATGGGGTCAGACCAAGCAAAAGCCAGCCAAAGATTAAAAAGTAAGCTAAAAATGTGTTTTTATTGGGGGAATTCACTCATGCATGCACACAAGATAGATACAGTCAAGCATTCACACAAGAGCTAACTGAAAGAGAAAGGGAGGAAAAAGTATAGAGAGGCTAAGGGGTTTGGGAGGATTTATAATTAAGAGTAGTGAAGAGCAGAAATGTGTTTTGGCCTAGGTAGGACCTAAGGACAGTTCTTATTCAGGAGCCAGATGGACAGAATGACAGGTAAACCTTCGAGATACTGTCCTGGGCATCCTGAAATCAGGGGTATTTGTACTCTGCAAATAGCTTGTGGCTGTGAAGTTTCCACTTGCAAGACAAAGGGAACCTGTTGTGGACAATGGGTCTGGAATGGACTGATTGGTTTCAATGTCTTGGTTGAGAGGGGGTTTCTCGGCTATCTGCAGTAGGATATGCACACAGTAGGGGTCCTGGGCACCTTATTGTTTTCTGATATTGGCACTTGATGGAATTAACTCAGAGCCATTAAGTCAGGCTGTCTTGGCTAATTTCAGAGAACTTTTGACCTGGCCATGCTGGGGTCACCTCTAACCTACTCCCAGCCAGTGTCCCTTTCCACATGACCTTGCCAGCCATAAGTATAATTTATGTTTCATGCCAATACATCTGCCAATTAATAGATTTTGCCAATTAGACCATATCAAAATGTAGGGGTGTACAGCCTGGTAACACATATTCTGTTTTCCTTCCTGATTAAGTCAAGAACTTTTACCTTCTTACTGAAGGGAAGAACTTTATGGGTTCTCTTGGGCATATCAGGATTGCCAGTATCACCACCGTTATGCTTTGGTGCCATTACAAACAACAGAAGGACTCAAGCAGAAGCATGTTACCCAGGTCTGTACTGGATAAAGACAAGGGCTTTATAGTTCAAACACAAGAATTTTGCAGAAAAACACTACTGCAATCAGATCACAAACAGTAACTGAGAGCCCTGCTAAGAGACTGGGTAGCATTAGAGCACATGTAGTACTGTATGCAGTGAGGAAATGCAAGACAGCATGGACAACATGAAATAGCATGAAACTACGAGTGAATGGGATGCTGTTTGCTTAATTTTTACATTTTCTGCCATTTTCCATGTAATACTGTATGTATTGTACTATATTTTGATTTATTTCACTTTATTACTTCAATTTCTGTTTTATTACTATTAAATACAAAGTAAATATTTTCAGACCACATCTCATCATGGATAATTGAAATCACATATACCAGTCATGCAGTTATGAAGGTCGTACTGTATATACTGTTACCGCCATTGCTAGCCCGGGCTTGTGCGATATTAAAGATATCTTTTGATATCAATAATTCGGCCTCCTCTACTCATTCCTGTCCACGTGCTTGCAAGGCCCCCGGACAAGCACGCACACAGGCTCGGCCGATAATCGCTGTAATATTCCAAACAAATACAGGCAGGCCAGAAATAGCCGACTCGCAGCTTCAGGAGATCTCAAGGCAAGTACCTCAATTATGTATGCACGCAACTTCCAAAAGATCCTCTGCCCCACGCTGGCAGCTTGATGATCAGACTATACAACGCTCAAGGACTCCACGTTTGCATACTGGCTACTCTACTGACAATTTGGCTATAACTCAATCATTCAAATTCTGACCTTTCGGAGGCTTTGTCTCCAGCCCCAAACTCATTGTTTCCCCCAAGTACGAACTAGCCTGCGGCCACAATTTTCCCTATGAGAACCCCTGACTTTGAGCGCTTCCTCGGATCGCTCTTGGCTTTCATCCCGCCTTGCTGTCGCTTTGTCCAGCAAGCCTTCCCCTCAGCTCCACGTGCTGAGATCCACGCTCCCCAGCTTCTCCGCTTCTAACCGGGCTTCAGGACAGGTATAGTATTTCCCATACCAAACCTCCTCTAAAAATCCCACTATCTGCTCCTATCTTTATTTCTATAGTTTCTCATGTGAGTGAGTTGCATACATTTGTTTGGTTGTGTTTCTAATAAAATAATAATTATTAATTTCAACATCTGCCTCATCCTTGACTCGGCCTGACCCCGTCGACATAGGGTTCAAGATCTCGCTACGTTATCCTGCCTCTCGCACTGCCAACTTGTGGTCTGCGCTAATTCCCTCCCCATTGTTGTGAGCACATTTAGGTGTCCCTCCCGGGACCCCCAGAAATCAGGGTAACAATATAAACTTTGGTCTCAAGACACTTTATGTAGCAACCTTATATATAAGCAAAATACCTCTGGATGTGGTCACAGCCTCTCTTGGAAACTACCACGGTCCCTTTCCCTCAAATAATGGGAATAAAGAAGAATGTGAACGTAATATATAAATATGGCTGCAATTCGTTTATCTACTTGCTTGAGACTATGGCACAGGGAACTCCCTGGGTCTTGTTTCTGAGTAAGCATGATATTATGTTTATATCTAGTTACAAGTCATGAAAAACAAAAACAAAAAAATAAGAATCTCCTCTGTCTCTTCTAAAAACTCATCCAAGTCTGTTTTTCAAATAAAAAACTTCATTTCTCTATTAATACTGTTGTTTTTCCCTTTAGAGTAACCCGTGTATGTTTCTCACTCTCTCAATTTTGTTTGGATTTATTCTTTTTGTGTGTGTGTGTGTTTAATCTTATCTCCAAATGGGTTTCATCTGCCTCCCTTTACATGCTCTTTGTAGTGTTGATTTTGTTTTACTATTTTATGTTCCTTTCCACATCTGTGAAACCCTTATAATGTTCCTCCCTCAAAATAAACAGAGCTTCAGAATGTGATATTTGTTGTACCGCTCAAGAAGAGAAGTGCCTATGTGTTTGCAAGTCAGAGATTAAAGACATTGATTCAATGCAATATGGATGATCCACCTGCAATTTAGTCCAGACAATTTTAATTCTGACAGCTCTTCAAGCTGATTAAAGTTTAGCGTGGACCACAAGTTGAACAGATGAGTTGCTGGACGTATGTGGGCAAATAACTGTTTCAGCAAAGGGGCACTGTTGTGCAACAGGACACTGATGTGCAGATATATCTCTGTATCAGAATAAATGATTGTACAAATTGCCTCTGGTAGAACAAGCAGGTGAGGAGTTCGTTTCTTCTAAATTGCCTAACTCTTTCCTTTTGTTGGATTATGTAGCTGTGTATTCTACACACCCTACCAACCCCTCCCTCCAATTAACCCCTTGCCTTAGGTGTGATGGACAACATTATCCTGTCATCACTGGAAGTTTCCACTGCAAATCTAGTAACTTCTAGGACAAGGGGGTAGAGTAGCTATCTTGTCATTTTCCTCAGGCAGCAAAATGCTGTCAGCCATCCTGAATAAATACATTCCCATGCATTGATTTAAACAAGTATTAATTGCTTTCTGCTTGTTAGTAAATTAGATATCAGAAGAGAATAAAGTTGCTACTACATTACCCCTGTTGCTGAAAGCAACTGTACGTAGCCTATTAAAGTTCCTTCAGTTACAATATGGAAAGTGGCCTTCTCTGTTGCTCTCACACCATGTGAAATGGCCTCCTGAGTGATTTTAGATGGGCTCCCAGTGCTGGGTGTTTTCACCCTCACAAGATCTCCTTCCTTTCTTATTTTTATCTTTAGCTACTGAATTTATTGCATTTGCTTTTATTGTGATTTGCTTCAGGGGGTGGTTAAAGTAAAAAGTAGAATAGCAGTGTTTAAGTAAATAAGTGGATAAATAAATATATTTGAAGTAGCATTAATCTCAAAATGGCTGCAATGTAAGTTCCATTTCAAGAGCAGCTACAATCACTATTCTGATTTCAAAGTATTTTCTAGCCATAGTTCAGTGCATTTAAGTACCACAGATGTCAATAAGAGGTGGTTAAGCATGCACTGACATTTCCTCTTGAAACCAATGGGGTGTAAAACCACTTAACTTAGACTGTATTGTTGCTCTCAGTATATAAAGTCCTAAGCCAAAACTGTTCACAGTTGTGAAGGGACTGATAGCCTCTGGTCACATATTGTCCTTCAAGAAGACATGATGTCTTGTACTGAAGTCTACCAAACCTGTCCTTTTATGTAGTTCAATCAAATCTTTTCTTTTCCACAACATTGAGCACTCTGCCATGGTTAGTACACCTTTGGCATCTCCCCTCCCTTTTGAAGCTGAAGAAAGAGTTTACCTTCCTATTTCTTTCGGACTACACAGTTGTCAAGAAAAGTTAAGGTGCTGTTAGCTAGACAAAAGTATTCCCAAAATAGCCTAGTAGGTCAAAACGAGCTTGTCAGTTGCTTGTCATGAAATGTGGTGCTTTTAGAGATGGCTCCACCGGTAACAAAATGCTATTCCTGCTTTCCAAATCATAACAAGAATGTGATAAATTGGGTTCAGTATAACAAAGTTATAGAAAGGATATACTCCTTCCTTTTGTTCCTACATGTCTATTCCTAAAGGGATCTGGCATTCTATATTGATAAAGGTACCATGTGTTCAAGAGTTAGCATGGTGTAGTGGTTTGAGCATTGGAACACTATCCTAGAGACCAGAGCTGGATTCCCTGCTCAGCCATGGAAACTCACTGGGGGGCTTTGGGTGTGTCACACACTCTCAGCCTCAGAAATCCCATCATTGGTTTACCCTAGGGTCTCCATAACTCAGAAAAAACTTGAAGATACATAACAACACTATCTGTTCAATAAGGACTGTTTCAGGCAAGCTGCAGTATAAAGGCAAACTGATACTTTATTTTAAGAAATGAATAATACTCTGCATATCCACCACCTTGTTCAGTCTTGAACATCTCTTTTTGTCTTTTTAAAGAATAATGAAGTTTTTTTAAAAACACAAACATTTGTGTTCTGTTTCAAAAAAGAAAAAGGGTATATAGTGTCCTTAGACAAGTGCCTTGCTCCAGCTTCTTTCCTACCACCTTCCATGCCAAATACAATAGTGTCAGTGGGTTTTCTTGTAGCAGTTCTGCAAACTCAAGATGTATTTGTATGCACTGTACATGTTTGCGTAAATAAATCTTCCTTTGGGTTGTTGAATGAACTCAACCATCAACCACAAAGCAATTGGATCAGGACAACAATTGGCTCAACTGGAAGGTAATTTGTTTGTTCAGTCAAACATCCAGCCTTGAGCAGATTAAAAAGGGATGTTCTTCAGCATGGTAATAGTGAATGATCAATTTGAAAAGTAGCAGGTATCCTCAAAGTTCACTATTGATCTGAGCCTGTCAACCCTTTTCAAATTGTTTTTTTGACATGAGATGGTTGATGCTTCCAAAGGTGAACCACAAAGGTTACAGGAGTAAATAATTTAAACTTTCAGGTAATTCTTATTTGCCATGATCAATTACTCAACCTCAAAAGAACAATGATAGGCAAAGTGTTTTATAACTAGATGAAAATAATGATGCAGTGGTGCATCAGTGTGTTGAGAGAAAGAAATTGAGTGATAAAACATGCAACAAAGTCACTTTCTAAGGAGTATGATTTGACTGGCTGAGATTCTTGGCACTATCATGTTCAGCAATTTCCTTTTAAAAAAAAAAATGTGTCAGAGTAGTGATGTAATTCTTCATGAATTTTCTTCTTGAAGCAGGTAATGAGTAATTTTAGCAATTTGCTTTCCACTGCTAGAAAGCTGCCTTCTTCCCCTTTCCCTAAAAGGTAGAGCCAGCAGTGCCTGACTGTCAGACGGGGGGAATCTTCATTCCCATTCCAGCATCTACTCACTTTTGCTGTCATCTCTTCTGTGAATTCTTTATTCTTTCTTTTCTCCCTCCCAACCTGCTTTTAAAGAGATGCCCTCCCTTTCTTTAGAGTTGCTAAAAATTGCCAGGTGGTCCAGGAACGGTTGAGGCAGCTGCAAATGATATATAGAGAGTAAGGTAAATTACATCCCTGAGCTGTTGCTAGCAGCTGAGATGTATTGGTAGAAAGAGCAGAGTTTCATCCCTTGGGTGTGGCCTTTTCTGACCCAGCCGCTGATTGAAATGGCTTCTGTGGCATGGGCTGTTGCCCTTAATGTTTTGAGTTCTTGCAGCAAGTACAAGGCAAAAAGTGGAAGTCATATGTGGTTCTCTAAAAGGCTGCACCAGAGGAGCACAAAATGTGGAGAGCAGATTGGACAGCTCCTTGTCTTCACAAGTCAAGAGGGAGGCACCCATTTTTGAATCAGAGGATGCCTCCATACTTTTTAGCAACAACAGGAGGTGCAGATGTTCACAAGCAATCATTTGTTTTTCTTTTCTGGGAAAATGTTCACCACCTTGTGTAAGCTAGAGAGTGAGAAAATCTGACAGTTTCCTTTCCCCTTTTGAACTTATCTCTCTTGAATGTGGAGACATTTGCCAGTTTCAGTAAATTCTCCAAAGCAAAGTGAAACAAAATTTTCCAGTTTGCTTCTGTGAAATTCTAAAGGTATAGCTGTTCTCGTAATGGAAAGAATCATGTTGTCCTATAGGTGATAAAGATGAAGAGTTCCTTGGGGCGGGAGGAAGGTGGCAATCCTAATTCAGTACTGGTTGAATACAGAGGGATTCAAATCCAGGGTCTGAAGAATTAAGCATCCAAAGCCCTAAATCTGAATTGATGAATCCATCAGTTTGTGGTACCCCCCCCAATATTGCAGTTTTTCCATCCTGTTTATGAAGAAATATGTGAATTTTTTAAAATAAATGCTTATCAAAAATGAAGTCAAACAGGATTTTCACACATCTCCAGTGCCAGCACATCAAGTTACTGTAGAGGGCAAAGGATCAGGCTTCAGAGTTTCCCTCCTTGAAAGCCATTGGCATAACTTGTTGAAGTAACAAGCCAATGGTACGAGTTTAAATAATTTCCAGTGCTAGGTCTGCTCTTTTCACTCAGAAGTGAGGCCTCACTGGAAATCAGTATGCCTGGGATTTACAAATATGGATATAATCCTAAACATACTTATGAGTAAGATCTATTGAACTTAATAGGACTTCCTTTTATGTAAGCCTGCTTATGATATCTGCATGGTGAGAGGCAGATGTTAACAACTTATAAGATAAAATCAAGGAAGATTCCATGTTTGATGTGAAGTCTTTGCCAATTTATCCTTAGTTTTCCATTTCCTTCTGCTTTAGCCTTTGTCTGTTGTATTGTTACCTCAAAATATGGCTGACGCAGGGGTCCATCTGTGATGCCAGTACTTACGTGAAAAGGTGGGGAATTATTAGCTCAAATTGGAGGCCTGCAAGAGGGGGCTAACCTTACGGGTTCTTTTACACTTACATTTACCAGTACTTCTGCAGAGAAGAACCAGACAAAGATCCAAAAGTAAGTTTATTTGTGTTTTATTGGGGGGATTGTAATCACACACACAAGATCTAAGCAGTCATGCAATCACACAAGGCTAACTGAAGGAAAAGGGAGGGAAGTTAAGGATAGCAAGATTTCAGGGCATACTGGGTTATATTTACCAATCCAGAAGAGCAGCGAAGAAGTGATGTGACATGGGCCCCTTCCGCAGGATGGCACTCTCATGTCCCATTGCAATCCCAGTAGCACCTCTGTGTATCCTCAGTGCTCCTCTCCACACCTCAATAACTGCCTGTGGAAAGGAGCATGAGGGACATACCCCTTCCTTTTGCACTGTGTTTGGCCTTTTTCCTATGCTGCAGTGGGGAAGGAAGCATGTAATCATGCTTCTGGCCCTTCTGCATGGCTAGCTGCGACAGAAGGCTTTTGCAATCAAGGGTCATTGACAGATTTTTTCTGTCAATGATATATCATGTGATCACACCAGCTGGCAATGCAAGAAGGGAGGGACGGCAATGACATCATGTGGAAGCATTGTCACAGTCCTACCCCTCTTGCATCCCCATGCTGGGAGGATGCCATCCTGCAGAAAGAGCCTTAGAGTTGCATCTAAAGACAGTACACAATCAGAAATCAGAGCAGCAGAGTAGTGACCAGCTATCTGTGTAGTGCTAGTGCACTGACTCAAATCAGGGATTTATATGCCTAATTTCTGCCTGGAGGACAAGAGTGTTAATGGCTATGCAACCAAGTAAACAGTGGAGTTCACAGAGTGGATAATGAGATCTGGAAGAGGATAGGTGTCATGCCCTGTCTTGGAGACCCTGACAGTGAGGAGGAAGGTTCTTAGTCTGAGGCAGAAGTGTGTCCAGAGGAGGACAACAACCAATAGCAGGGGCCTGAGCAGAGGTAACTGGGCCAGCAGCAACAAGTGTCAGATGATGAAGTAACACAGGCACCTGCCTTGGCAGAACAATGCTGAAAAAAAGAAGGGCTCAGGCATTCAGCTTGTTTATGTAACAAACGAGCTTTAATGAGGGAACCCATGTGTCAACATCATTAGCCTATAAAAGACAGACAGCTGACCTATCTCCCCAAGGTTGATAACTGATCTTCTTGGTAGTTGCAGCCCTGTGCCAGTACTTTGTTTCCTGACTCCTCTAGTCTGCTAATTGGCTGTCTGGTCTGCCTGGGTCATGACACTAATGGTCTTAGTGTTAGGTGACAAAGGGCAAATGGTCATCCTGATAACTCGGTACTTGTTGGACAGATTTGGGGACAAAGTAGAGGTTTGCTTGATCAGAGGAAAAGGAGCTAAGACAATCAGTAGTCTTGTGGGAATCTCCCAGACACTATTGTCTAAAAGGATGATTTGTTAAGGCTAACTGCAAGCCTATTATCTCTGGAGTTTCCTGGTGATTTCTTGACTATGACCTGGCTACGCCTGAAGGTGTATTCTGACCTAATTAGCAACACACATGTTTGACCAGTTCATTCAAACACTAAAACTTTCCAGTGGAATGGCGACTATGGATTATGATTCAGCACAAGAGCCAAAACGCAAGTGAATTCAACAAAGTTAGTGGAGTGGGCCCCACTATGGCCAGATGGAATGTGTGTGCGTGTATACGTGTGTACCTTCAAGTTGCCTATTGATTTATGCTGACCCCATAAATTTTTCATAGCGTTTTCTTAGGCAAGGAATAGAAGAATACTAATTGATGGGTATCCTTCTAGGATTGGGTGGGGGGACCATAGCTCTCTGTATGTTATGTGACTGCAACCCCCTTAGCTCTAGTCAGCAAATGGAAGGGATTCCTAGAACTGGACTCCCTCTGGAAAACCACAAGATGGCAACCTCTCTTGTAGGAGAGGATAAGCCAAAAGAGGCAGCAGCATGCTCATGCTGCTTCCTTTAATGCCAGTGGGGCTTACACTGGAGATTTTCCCATTCCCTCTGTACAGCTTGGAAGAAAATAGCCATAATTACCTTATACAGAAACACATGTAATTTTCATACCACTAATCCCCATCTCCCCAATAATTGATGTTTTAGGTATTTGATATTGAACACCTCTGTATTCTTCTACTTTAACAGAATCTAGCAGGCATTTGAGTGTGTGTGGAGATAATACATTTCCAAATCAGACTTGTCTTGGTCTGCTGCAATGGCATATTCTTAATTTTGGTAGGAATTCGGAAGTTGACGTTTGTCTAATATGAATTTCTCTGGGAGCATCAAATTGAGCAGTGTAATGGCAATGAATGAGAGAACTTGCTGAGTAATAAAATATCAAGCAGAATGGAACATTTCACCAGGTAGTAAAGATGAAACCTCTCTCTCCCTTGTGAACAATATGGCATTCTTTCCTCACCCAAAATAATTTGAATGAAATGGTCTAGCTGGCAATTTAGAATTTAGAATTTTTCTTCTTCCAATTATGCAATCTTGTGGATCAAGGAAATGCTGTCATGTGGATCAGTCTTTTCAGAACATCCCTCTCTCAGATTTATTTCTGGTTCTTACTTACTGAAGCTGGATTTTTGTTGTTATTGTTGTCGTTAGGCAATAAATGCCTAGATAGGATACACAAAGAGTTTCAAGCCTTCCCTAGTTTTGATCCTTAACATTTATCATTTTCTGTCACCTACTCTGGGTTAAGAGTAAAACACCTTTAATCAGTTTCTTTCTTTCTTTCTGCTTTCTTTCTCCTTCTCCCTCTCTTGCTTTCTCTCTGTCTCTCTCTCTCTCTTTTGTGTAAGGAAACTGCTTAGAGATGTTTTTTTCTCCTTTATTTAACATAAGCAGGTAAAAAAAAATGTTTTGATGGAAAGGAAAATATCATTCTCTGTCATATTTTAAGTCTTCCTTTCTCTTAGGGGAAAAACACTTCTCTGTTTCCAGCCCTTGTCAGTTTAAGAATTCGATGATTGTATTGTTTGGATGAAAAATGTTAAATGCGCATATCTCTAGGGAAATGTAACTGCTTCTATCTGCTGGCTTTTGAGTCAATTTATCTATGAGAGCCCCCAAATTCACTCCTGTACTAAGGTAGCATTCTATTTGCAGGATGGAGGAGGGAGGCGGTCTGGGAGGGAGAGAACTCTTTATTTCAGCAAATAACACCATAAGCCAGATGGAAAGTCTTGAGGTTGCCACATTGAAAACTGAGAAGGGTTTCTCTACCTGTAATGGTTGAGCAGAAGAGTGAATTTCAGCAGGCGTCGCTTGCCATACAACTAGGTGACAAACAATCCCTGCTGAAAACCTCTCTTCTTCCTTACTGTTAAAGAGCCCCACCAGTAACCCAAGACAAACCCATAGGTATAGGAAATATTTTCCATGACGTTCCACTCCCCTTCATTAACCTTAAAGTACTATGTAAATCTGGAGGATTATTACTGAAAACTTCAAAGAAAACTCCCACCTGTGTGCACAATTAATACAGCCCAACAAGACCAGATGCCTGGTTGTGTTGTTAAGTAGGAATCAGATAAGTTTTGAAATTCAGAATGAAGGTATCATGGTGTAATACATATGACAAGAATTGGGTTGGCTGCGGAACACCCAATCCAGATCTCCCTGGAGGGCTGTGAGCAAGACTTTGGGATGCCATTTCCATTTCAGAAGTCTGCCAGTGAAGTCATTCTCTTGAACTGCTTTATACAAGATTAAACAACTAAAATAGTCAATTTTAGAGAGCAAATATTCTCTAGTAAATCTTACAAGAGCAAAATGAACTTTGTTAAGGTTCTCTCTAAATAAATAAATACCCTCATAGCTATAACTATGCTCTCAGTATATACTTTTTGGGTTTTGTTGTTGTTTTTGGAAAAAGAGATACTACATAAGCATATGTACTTATTTATAATTATTGTCACTGAGCAAAATCCAGTAACTGCTCATATGGCAGGGCTTTCCTTCTCTCTTTCCTTCATCCTCACAGGCACACTCTAAAATCTGCTCCATAGGGTCCTCCAACTCTCTGGGCAGATTCTGAGAACATGCGAGGGGCTGCCCAAACAAGGTAAAATTATCCCTTTCCTTTTCTGTGGTTAGAAACAATTCTGTCAGTGGGGATGGAGACTATCTGAATACAGCCCACTGCATATAACAGAGTATACTAAATTTTCTTGGCCCTAATCATGTTACATAACATTTGCTGAGGGAAGGTACAAAACACACACACAAACACTTATTTCGTCCATTCAGTTGTGTTAATCTGATGTATTTTCTAACTGCAATGAGAATTCCAATGTTGCACGATACTAAAATATTCCATGTGCAGAGGAATGTTTGTTGGAGCAAAAACAAGGGAACTGAAAAATACCAAACACCAAGACCAGAAACCATACATTCACATGAGGTGGAATGTTTGGCTTGTGCAGTGGGCAGTTCTCCTTTTTTGCAGTAAATAAATAAGCAAATAAGTCCAACACAGATGCAATGAATTTCTTGAGATAATATTTGTCTCAGCTGGTCTTTGTTTGTTAAAAAAAAAACCCTGTACGCAGTGGGGGGCGGGGGTGAAAGTTGGTGATTTTTTTTTTTCAAACAACATTATAAAATGCCTACCTTGTGGATTTAGTTCTGTGTGAATTCTGCAAGACAGGGTGGCTTTGAGGGAACAAAATGTACAGTAAACCTGGATGATGGTTAAACTTTGCCTCCTGCCCCATGGAAATCTAGGCAACACAGAGAAGAGGGTGCTGGAAGTGATTCACATGAAGATGCTATTTCTAAGTCTGAGCCTCAGAAGCCAAAGACTGTTTCTAATCCACAGGAGAAAAGTGAACCCTCCAAGTTCCTTTGGAGGCCATAGAGGGAGTGATCAATGGGAACTCTGGTGGAGAACCATGGAGTGGACCAGATATAAGGTACACCTTTAACATCATCTCAGTCTTTCAGAGCAAATGTATGACAAACTCTGATCCTCTGAACAGCACCTACACAAGCCACTAGGAACTTGCCTTCAGGGGCTAGTAGCCATCTGAGGAGGAAGTCTGAGAGGACTATAGTAAGGAAACTCTACTCTGCAATGAGTTGCGTGGTGACAATCACCTTCCTTTCCAATATGGAAGCTATTAATAACATTAACAAAATAGCTACAGCGCTTCACCTGATGTGTTTAGTATCTTCTCTAGCCGTTAGACTAGCCCATTTCAAAGGTTTTTGTGAGCAGGATCTGGAACTTTACTTTTTAAGCATACTTTATTATCATTACAAGTTTTTTTTTAAAAAAACAAAGTTAACATTAGTTGTTATTTAAAGAATGACATTGCTAAAGTATTACTTTTAAATCACTTACTTTTTTAAAAAATGCATTTAAAAATAAAAATGGCAACGATGAACCCCTAATTCTAGTAAATTCTAGAAGTCTCTTGGAATTCCAGTTGGAAAGAAAGCTGAGCATTCCAGACAGGATCTAACCACTATGTGGATTCTGTAAAAAGTTTTCATCACACCTATATAACCTTCTGCCCCAGGATCCAACTACCACAGCATCCTAATCAAAATGCTATTGTTCTTTTCAGAATGTTTTGTTTAAGTTCATGAAGAACATGTTCTGTCTAAAAGTAAAAAAAAACCTCATGAATAATAACATTGCAAAGGACAAACCAGCATCTGGTGAGAACCTTGCTGATTAGCACAAAATGTCATTCAATTTGAAATGCATTTAATCTGCACAGCACATCTTCACCCATTTAGATGGCACCTCTGCTCTACTTTTCTGGGATCTGACAAATTTTTACCTAAGCTATGTATCTGAGGTTTATACTACAGGCTTTGCTGAATACATAGTGGGCAGCTGAGTCACATTTTCCTCCTTATACTTTCTCAAGGGCATTGGGATCAGAACCAGTGGAGGGCCTTTTCTGCAGGAGGCCTGCATCCAAGCATGGGGATGTGAGAGGAGAGGGACCGTGACAGCACTTCCACGAGATGTCATCACAGTCCTCTCCTCCCTTCACCAGACAGCACAATCACAGAATAAATCATTGATGTGATTTCCCCATCAATGATCCGTGATTGCCCGACTCTCCTGTACTTGCCTGCCATGTGGAAGGGCAGGAAGCACGATAGAGGTGCTTCCTGCCCCAGAGCATCCTCGGAAAGAACCAAAAAGAACCTGGCTGCACTGTGGAATGAAGGTGCGTGTCAGCTGCATCTCCTTTCAGAGGCAGCCGGTCATGTGCGGAAAGGAAAGTTCCCATCGTGCTCCCTTCCCAGCAGATGCGCTGCCAAGATCACAACCAGAAGACTACATGACAAGGTAAGGTGTGGAAAGGGCCTATGAGTAGGGCAAAGAATTAAACCTTTTTCCCCAAGGCATTTTTTTATTTATGTGGAGCCTAAATAAGAGGTAGGAAAGTAAAGGATGCCCCACTTGCTTTAATCTTCTTTTAAGTGGGAAAGGGGAAACCGCTGGGGAAATGTTAAGCCTCATTTGTTCATGCGCTTGGGTGCTTGCATTTGGCTCCAAACCTCCTAATGGTATGACAATCTCATACAAGGCCATCTTTTCTATGTATTTTGTGTTGGAAGCCTACTCAGTTATTTGGGAATAAGAGGGAAAGAGAAACTCAACTGTATAGTGTGCGTTGAACAAATCCTGCAGTTTGTACTTTCTGTTTTTGACACGGTCATAGAAGAAAGACTCAGAAAGTAGAAATGCTTTAATACAGAAAGAGATGAATGGGGTCCAACCTTTCTTTGGTCAAATGCTTTTCCTCTGCTTCACATGAGGGGGAGGAAGGGGAGGAAGGAAGAGGAAGAGATTATCCATTCATATATATTTTAATCTGGGCATTCCCTAGAATCAAGCTCTTTTTGTTTCAGTATTCCTCATTCTGTGGGAAAGGATATTGGAACTGCCTCTGTAAAAGGTCAGGCTGAGGCCATAGTTCAGGGCAAAATACAAACAAACCCACCCACTCACCCACACCCTGTATATACATCTTTAATGCTGTGTTTGCGGCTTCTTCCGCTGTTTCTCCCGTGCCAGTCAGGGTGCATGTGAAAATGTCAACCTACAAACCTTTGCTTCTTGATGTGTTTACTTGCCACACAAATAATGGGCCTCCAAAGAGATCAAGCGCTGTTTATGTGCTCTGTCATAACCAGGGAAGAAGTTAAACCACAAGGCTATGAGAGTGGCGGTCTTTGCAATGGCATGGTAGACACTGGCTTTAAAAAAAGGAGAGAAAATACAGATAAAGAGGGATTATTTTCTGGTTGTCAGACTGTTTAGTCCCTTAGGATCTTTCTACCCCACACTGCTCTAGTGCTATTATTCCACTTTCAACATCCTGTGAAATCCTGGGGTTTGCAGGTTAGGGGGGGGCATTGAGAATTCTCAGCCAGAGAGTTCTTTGGCCTCAGGAAACTACAAACCCCAGAATTCCACGGGGTGTTGAAAGTGGGATAACAGCACTATAACAGTGTAGTGTGGAAAGACCCTTAGTCTTCAAAAGAATCTAATGATGTTTTTAGCAGTTGTGCCTAGGCTTTCAAATTCCGTACTGAGACTCTTCTTGCTGCCTCTTCAGCTTCTGTCTGCTAGCCAACTAAAACTTTCTCATTTAGGAGGAACTGGGGGCCATGAATATTTAAACTTTTCCACTGTTTCTGACTCACCATATTGAATTATTTTTATTAGTAGAAGGTGCTGAGTTGCTTTAACAGTGGTTTTACGTGCTTGTTGTGCTCATGTTGTGCTGCTTTTAGTGTCATGGCTGTGTTGTGCCATGCTATTGTTCGGTATCTTTGAAGTTGTGAAAATGAAGACGACATATAAATAATTTATACAGATATTGTCACATGCTTTCTATATTTGATGAGGGTGAAGTTCCACAAATTTTCAGTGTTTTCAGTGCAGTTCTTGGCATAAGTGTTGATTAGCGAAAAATCTAGACTACCTGGTCAGTAGGATCCCATTCCTAGAAATTTTAGGCCCAAGAAGAGGAAGGTCCTTGTGATGTCACAACAGTGGACCCCTATGGTATCATAGTAATGGGTCCTTGTCAGGTCACAGAAGAGAGAATAGTGGGCAAACCAAGGCTGAAAATACAGGGGAAGGGGAGAACAAAGGAATAGTACACGCACACACGCACACACACACGCACACACACACAGACAGACCGACCATTTCTACACTTCACTGTGGCATTCTGGGGTTTGTAGTTTCCTGAGGCCCAAGAGCTCTCTGGCTGAGAATTCCAAATTACCCTCCCTAAACTGCAAAGCCCAGGATTCCACAGGATGTTGAAAGTGGAATAGCACTATAATAACAGCATAGTGTGGAAATGGCCACACATACAGAGAAAAAGAACAAGGAAAAGAAAAAAATTCCTTGATTCCCACTCTTGGGGAAAAGGCAGGCTATAAATAAAGGGCTTGATTGAAAGCGATGACAGAGAAAGAAAGAGAAATGGGGAAGTGGGAATGAGGGGGCCGGGGACAAGAGAAAGAAAATGGAGGAGCTATGGCAGTGTAGGGACAAAAAAAACTATAGCCAGGTAGACCATGGAAACCATTAGTTGGAAAAGCCACTGATATGAGTGGGGGAAGATGGTAGGGAACTTAAAAAAAAAAAAAAACCACCCGAGCAAGACAGGAGCACAGGGGTCCAGAGAGAAGCAGCATAATAACAACAATGATTTTAGAGGAGAAAGAAGGTACAGCAGGGGCCAGGAAGGTGGGAAGAAGAAGAATGAAAAGAGATGTCTTGTACTTATTATTTCATAAGCCTCGGTTCTATAGTCCCTCAGCACAGTGTAAATACCCGTGTGTGGACCTTAATGAAAAGCCCTGAAGCTGCCTTGCATGGTGTTCCGTACTTTGCAGTGAGCAGGGAGGCTCAGAGAAGGATCCACCTACATCCCCACAGCCAGATATGCTGCAATTTACAACAACGCTGAGACTTCTGGAGGACCCCGGGAGATCTCAGCACTAATGTCATCATTCTGTGTCTGACTATGAGCCTGTCTGTCTGCCATATAGCACAGAATAGCTGTGTGATGTGGCTTCAGGGGCTTTCCAGAAAACTGAGAAGGGGTTTTGGACATTGCAAAGGAAGTAAGAGAACATTAAATCCTGCAGTGACCACAAAAAGACCTCTGCACACGTAAGGGAAATATACACATGTAAACGCCACTAACAGAATTCCAGCCACATCCTGCCAAGTGCAACACTGTCCATGCAGCTGAATTGCCCAGATCATTAAGGAAAAGTCCTGGATGAACCAGAATAGTTGGAAGCTATGGTGTTTATCGTCTCTCTTCCCTGTACTCTTTCCCTAATTCTGCCTTTTTGATGTAATGCTTTTATACAAGTGTTAACAGACATATAACATACCCTCCAGCTTTCACAGATGAAAACCAGAACAAGTATGGCCGAACAATATCAGAGCATGGTCAATATGAGGCAGCTTGTTAATGCGGAAGAACACACAAGCTAGGAGAAGCTGCCGTGGTTTGTTTTTCCCTGAGCTTATTGGGAAATGCAAGATTCTGCCTCCTCCTGCCCTCTCCCTCACTGACTTAACTGAGTGCAAGCAGTTTTGAACTCAGGCCCTTTCTGCATCCTACCTTTTCCCAGACTGCACTGAGACAGGAAGCGTGACTGGCCCGGCTCCCGAGGCTCCGCACGCAAGGTAAGTGCGCGCGGGGCCTGGGAGCAATGCGCGACCGCCCACCATTTTCGGATTAAAGCCGAAAATGAAAAAGTGTGTGAGCGGTGCCTGCCAGGCCCTGGAGCGTTGTGCAAATGTGAGTGCGTCGTGTGGACCACTCCTCACATTTGAGTGATGCTCGAGGGGCCCTTTCACAAGGAAAATGCCGTGCGAGAAGGGCCTAAGCTGAGGACAAAGGGGGAAAGTGGGAGGAGGAGAAAGAGACTGGGACAAATTTAAAAGCAGCCGAAAAAGTGGGACAACAGTGGATTATTTGGGACTGATTGTCCCTGCCTAATCAGGACAGTTGGAGGGCATGATATGAACGCCTTTGTGCTGAGTCAGTGTACCCAAATGTTAAAGCTAACACATATATGAGAATAAATATTACTCATCTTCCAGTGCCACTCCTCCTGAGGTTTATCTCCTTGCACAAGGAACCCAAGAGGCCCTCAGTCTTCAACCACTGCCCTGAAACCTGGACAACTTTTGCATTGCATCATGTGTCTCCAGAACTGGACTTCCACTTGCTGCAAATGGCTTCCTATGCCCAATACAAGGTGTCACTTTTCAGCTTCGTAAGCTTACACGGTCTGGGGCCTTGTTAACGTAGAAGCTGTCTCATTATGAAGCTGTCCTGACACTGAGGCCTTCAAGACAGGCCTTCTTCAGAATGCCATTGCCTGAAGAGGTACACTGGACAGGTACACAGAAAATGATTTTCTTCTGCATTGCTCCCTGAAACATACTTATTTCTGAGTTTCATTCTGTTCCTTGTGCTGCTGCTTTCAGGAATGGTGTGAAGACATCTCTCTTCAAACTATCCTTTCAAACTGTTTTAATTTTGACTGATTACTGATTTTGATAGTTTTATTGTTCAGTTTGTTTCTAAATATCTTGCTAGCTGCTTCAGCACTTTTTTTTAAGGGAAAAGAAAAGAGAAATGATTGTCATTATCTTCAACATTAGCAATAATGCAAATTATTTCTACCCAGAAGTATGTCTCACTGGGTTTGGTGGGTATACTCCTAGATATATGTGTACAGAGATGCACTGAAATCTGATACATATCTATTCAGATGTGGGATTGGATGAAACAAGAAATTTCATTTTTCTGTAATGATCATATTTCTTTAAGTATGGGCTCCTTCTATTCTATTTGTGTGGCAGTTCCCCATTTTTCATGAAAATTCGTATGTAGCTTGTCTTCAGTTTCCCTTATGCACTTAATTTTACAAGTATTTTCTGTACTACACATCTTTTTGAGTACAATTTCCCCTTATGTATTGATATTTGCATGCAGCTAAAGCGAGCAGAAATATAACTGCATTCTGATTTACACATTAATTCAGATAGTGTGAATTACGCTTGTTTGCATTAAAAATGAGAACCAAATGAAATATGCTCCCATCTCTACTCACAAGTGTCTTTCACTTCCATGAAATTGTAGGTTCCACTATACGATCCTGAGTACTTCGGATCTTGTTTGATTTTAGAAGCTAACCCAAACTCAGATATAGCTACTATAAAACAGATCTCTATTTTCCTTTGGGTGCATAGAGTTGGACACTTTTTACTTTGGATGAAAGAACACTGGAAAGATGTTTTAAAAATCACAACATAATGTATAAACCTATATGAACTGCCCAGTGGAAGCAAACAGGTCTTCATTCAGCAAGATACAGAGGCCCTTTCCACACCGGGCTATTAAAACGGTGCAGAGCGACCTCCGACGGAGGTCTTCTGCACCGTAGAGTGGACTGGGGCGGACTACTTTTTGTAGTTCCACACCTCAGTCCGCTCTGAAGCGACCGGAACTGGTCGTGCAGCGTGCTTTTTAAAAACTTCTTTTTAGAGGTTTTTAAAAAGCACGGAGCGCGCAACTCCGTGTCCCTCCGTCGCTGCGCTCCGGTGCAGATTTGCAGGCGTGCACTAGTGCGTGCCTGCACATCTGCCAGGGGCGGGCTTTAGGCTGGCGAGCTTCTCCGGTTGGTGGAGAACCGCACCAACCGGAAGCCGCCATTTTGGACGCTGGAGCAGTGCGGAGCGACGAGCTCACACTACTCCTCTTCCCAACGGACTCGCCTGGACGCTGAACAAATCCGGTGAGTAGCATTTCTGCGCGGTTCCTTTCCCACATGCGGAAAGGGCCAGAGTTCCAATCTGTTTACTCCAGCTAAGATTGAGCAGAAATTCTCATATCTTTGCCACTGGCCATCCAAAAATCAAATGTTTTGTACTTGTTTCTACCTCACAGACTCATCCTGCCAAGCGTTGGTCTGTGACCTTGCCTTTGCAGATGAATTACTCATTTGGGGGAGATCCAGATTGTTGGAGAACATTGAATTTTTGTCATGTCCCAGATTCACACTGATTATTATTACATTTCAGTCTGTATTTCCCCAAGGTTGTCCTGACACCATAAAGAGGCACTAAACTGAAATTTGAATGCAAACACACAGTTTTTTCCAGTGTGCTGCTGACTGCTTCAACTGGTCATTGCAGATTTTATGAACCACATTATATTCTTAGTTTGTTAACTGATATTAAGCCAGAGTTCCCCAGTTTGGATGTAACAGAGAAACTGGCATAATAGAACCCAGGTTCTTTGTACTGAAGCCAGCACGTGTGGGGAAAGAGAAGGGGTATAAAGAAGCTTGCTTACTCCTAACGTTCATGCCTGACTTGCTAGGCTATGGCCAGCAGAAAACCTGTGGAGGGAGAGACAAATTTGGTATTATGATTACAGGATTAGGAATTTAATTAATTTACTGATTCTTACCCATTATTTCAATCATTTCACCAGTTCTTTAAGAAAGAGGTGAGCTAAGGAAAGGGGGCAGTCTTCATTAATATTTGACCTACACGAAACTCTTTGAGAAAGAATAACATCTCAAACCTATGTATTATTATAGATGAGCAAATTTGTGAAACTCAATCTCGCTGAGGTTCCTATTTATCATCCTACTGTTGCTGTTGTTTTGTCCCCAAACAGAAATCTGTGCATTCCTTTGTGCATGCTTTTTCTGAGTGCATCCAATTCTATAGCTAGTGACAATTTTTTTGTTACATTTTAGAATTTTCCAGTTTTCTTTATGCCTTTTTAAAATGTTCACATGTCATTGAATACATTTTTTTCTTCTTGTGGAAAACATCATAAACTTGGAAATATATGGATTTCCAGTTCTGCATTCAGGCCCATGAGATGAGAATTGTGGAAATCTGTTTTTTTTTTTTTAAAAAAAAACAAATATGTTGGGGCAAATTTATCACTCATCCTAAATGTGTTCACAGTTTTATCATTTATCTGTTCACATACAAGATAACAAGCAAGAGCTTTGTGTCAGTCAAATGCTTCAGACCCAAATCACTCTGTGGTGCAATGAGGTTTTTCTCTGGCTTAACATACGTATTTCTTAAGAGGAATTCTCAATACAAGTCAATTGCAGCATTTCTAAATAATTTCTTATCTTGCAAAGCTGCTCCTGCTTTTCATTTTTCATCAGCCTGCAATGATAACCAGATGCTCAGAGCAAGTCATTTTATTTGCATCTGCCTCCTTGCAAGCATTACTATTAAAGTTTAAAGCTCTACAAAACCTTCAGAGAGAGCAAACCTCCCTCGCAAGGTGGAAGATTTACTGTGCAGCATAAAGGGTTGTGCTTCGTTTTAAGTTCAAACCAAGGTGTGCCATTTGTGAAAGCAAAGCCCAGATCAAATATTCCACATGCCTAAGGCAAGCATAGCACAGGGAAAACAGATATCAATAGTAAGCACAGTCTTAACAGCTGGTACTAGCAAATTTCAGAATTATGAGTTTCCTGGCAGTACTGATTAGATGATAAAGAACCTGTGTCCACAGTCTTTAAGACCACAGTTAGCAACAGTGGACTTAAGAATGAAATATCTCCAGTAGGATTTGAATCATTATTTTGGATATTTAGCAACACTGTTATAAGGTCATCATTCTTATTCAGTGTAATCTTAAATGTGTATTGGAGTACCAATGAGAGTTTAAATTATTTTTTTTTCAAGTTCATTACAAATATGAAAAGTAAATGAATTGCTTTGGATTTTTAAAGGGGGAGTTCTTCCCCTGTTTTTGCAGGTCTTTTATAAAAAGCTTCTTCAGGATTACCTGTGTAATAATATTTGTCTCCAAATGTGCTTCCCAGGATCATAAATAGGTGTGAGCTCTCATATCCCATAGACAAACCCTTAGAAACCTACATATCTGGATTAAAGCATGTTGATTTAATTTTTCTATCCACTGTTGACACTGAGACAAATATTCTGGCACAGCATTCCAACAGTGCTATCTTTCCTTGTCAGGCTTCATCTGTATGATGAAATCAAGCAAGCTGAGCAGTTATAATTTCACCCACTGGAGGCAGCAAAATGAGAGGTCAAATCTTATCACAACCATTCTGAGCCAGTGACTGCTTATAGCCCCTTAGATGTGGTCAAGGCAGGAAGCAAAGTGTAAGTTGTCTCTCTCCCTCTTAAGGCTGTGCATTGGGATTTCCTTGTAAAGTCAGTAAGTATAGCTGAGCAATGCCAGGTACTACAGCCAGTTCTCAGGTATGTGTTGAAATAGTAGTGCCCAGCAGAAGACAACTTGGCACCCTCTCGATGTTTTGAATTGTAATTTCTATAAACTCCAGCTAACATGGCTGATGATAATGACTATGGAAGTTTTAATCTAAAACATCTGGTAGACTTCATGTTGCTTTTCCCTGCAGATACTACACACACACACACACACACACACACACACATAGGTCAGAGTTTAGCAGCTATATAAAGATGAAAAGATGCATACTTTTAGGAAAACTGTTGAAAATAAAACAAGAAGTATCATAATGTCTTCATGATATTAGGATGTGGTGATGGTCAGAATATTGTCCAGAGCTTGGGTTGCCCTACACCAATTAGAATACAGTAAAATTGATAAAGTTGTAGAAGAGTTAAGAAAATAATCAAAGAAATGGTTCACTTCATCATGGAGAAAATCTCTGAGGGAGATGTGAAGGAGGTGTTTGAATAATGCAGGGTGATGATGGGCCCATTTCTTGGGTCTGTTCTGGAAACAGTTCAGAGAACTAACGTTATTTGCTAGCATCCTGTGGATAGCTGGTAAATAACAAAGCCTCCAAAATGCCTTTCAGCTGGACTATGACTCCACAAAAGAACCTAGTGTTCTCACTGCCATCCTTTCCCCTAACTTCGTCTAGTGGGGATGAAGGCACATTTCTTTTCCAGTATTTCTGTAGGAGATCTTCTCAGACTTTCTATATTGCTGAGAGCATAGGCAGCAGCATCTAGATATACTAGGAACCACATAAAACTGTTGGAAGCAAAGAGGCATCAATGCTTGTACAAAGCGATTAGTGAGAGGAAATTCTAGACAGCCTACCTGCCCTTTTGTTTCACCTTTCTGTTTCTTTCTTTGATCCATGTACTCAAGCCTTTTTTGCTTCTTTCCTGTCGGCAGAGGTCATTTCCTTCTTCTTCCCAAAATTAGTTAATTCTTTGTTCCCTTGTCTTGAAAGGAGGCATCCATGAGGCTCCTGCCTCAGGATAGCTTACATGCACACATGACAGCCACCGTTAGGGGCTCTTCTACTGAAATTTCGGTAATCCTCCTTTGTCTATCTTCTTTCCTATCCCAAGATGGATTTTGTGAAACAATATATATATATTTTTAACCCTCTAAGAGTGTCTGGAATATTTTCTCTTACTTCTTACCATGGCCTCATATTGCATGGGTCACACTGCACTCCGCCTGATATAGATACCAAATATTCCTTTAAAAACCACATATAGTTCTTGTGGTTTTAGGCATTCTTGGGTGATGTCATTAGCATGCCCAGCAACATCCATTATGCTGCAAACTCTGTAGGAATTGACTTAAATTCTAATCCTGACTAGAGTACACTCATTTCATCAAGTGGATTTATCTTTGTGCTGATTGACTATTTAACAATTGATTGAATGGGTCTATTCTAGTTGGGATTAACCAATGAAGTGGCAGCCATTGTGTGCTGCTCCTTTACTGGAACCTGGTAGCTGTTGAAATTATATTTCCTAGGTTTCCTATTGTCCAATGAAGCTGCTGTGTATCCCCGCGGTAGCACGCACTGTTTGAGAGAGGCCCTAACCTAGAAGTCTTGTCACCACATCTACCATAGCAAGCTAAGGAAAGAAATGGCATTTGCACTAGTTCTCTCCCTGCTACTCATATGTCTCCACTGGCCATGCTGTCATGGGGATTCTGAGATTTTTAAGCTACAAAGTAACTCTGCGTAGGTGGATTTTGCTTTTATGTCCGTTGATGGTAAAGTTGCCTTGATGCTGCACTCTTTTTATTTACAAAGTGGCCTATTAGTTGTCTTTTTAGCTGACTGTACAAAACAGAATCCTGATAGCATAAGACGAATAGAGGAAAGAGAGAGAGAGAGAGAGAGAGAAGATGAGGCAAAGAAAACTATTGGAGTCAATGGTACCAGCTATTCGAATGTTGACTACAGTCTTTCACTTTTTATATAGAATATGAAAGTTGCTGATGTTGTAAATTAAAGTATTTCCTTCATTTGAGTTAACTATAGAAATATATCTAAAGGATGGAGAATGCAAGGAACTGCAAAGACAATTATTCACTTTTCAAGTCAACGAGCAAATGAAATACAAAGTTTCTTCATTAAATTTTAAAATGGCAGTAGGCAGAGCCCTGTGAGTTCTTGTCAACATAGGAGGGTTTAATTTATTTTACTTTTAATTTTCATTAAGAATATGTCCTGCAAAGCAATTGTCACTGTGCAAACAACAGATTGCAGTTTTAGTAATTTGCTTGAATTAGAAAAAAAAAAGAGCTCACAAACAGAGGAACAAAGCAAATCATTTCTAGGGGAAATGGCAGGGAGTAGAGAGTGTTGTAGCAGTTAAATTAGAATTGCTTTCAGCAAAGTGAACTAACTGCCTCTAAAGGAATTTTTTTAAATGCAAAATTGGCAACTTCTGTTTAACAGACAGGACAATTAGTGATGGGCAAACTCTCCTTGGCATAATTTGGAATTGGCTTGGGAAACAGAACTATATTCCAGGGGAAAATCAGAAAATAATTAGTTACTTTCCTCAGCATATTCTGTATATATGGAGATAATTCTTGATATCTGGAGATAGATATATTTGCCAAAACTGGCAGATAGCAATAACATTAAAATTTTTAAAAAAATCCAAATACAACTTAAACATAAAAAACAGGTTAAAAACACAGTTTGAAACAGACTAATAAAAACCAACAACATCTTTTAAACCTAGCTTGAATAGCAAAGGCCCATCCAAATTAAAAGCCTTTGCCCAATTGACTCTGACATGAGTCTCAATGGATATTGCTATATCTTTCCTGGTTTGACTCAGCAATATCCACATGAAACAGCTGAGGGGAAAGGCTCTGTATTCCTTGAACTACAGGCGTAATTATTATTGTGATAATATGTATCCAACTGCATGAATGAGAAGAAAGAAATCCAGAGAAATATATATATATATATTACCCACAGGTAGAGTAACAGGAGAGGGATGGGCAGCCTAGCCTTTCTTGGGAGTTCCAAAATCTTGAAGCAGACTCTGAGAAGTCTCTTCCTTGTCTTTTCACCACAGGTCCACACTCTGAAGGTAGCACCAGCAAGAAAAGAGCCTCCACATGAAGACCATAATATAGAGCTTGGTCCCAAGCCATATAGAGGTTTAGAGATCAAATCATTTAGATCAAATCGAAGCACAGGAAGCTATACTCCAGCAATCTGCAGGCCAGTCCTTCTCCTTCTTCCACCTTCCTTTCCCCAAAGTTTAGCTGACAGTACATAGCAGCAATAAAACAGATCTTGCACAAACCATCTCTGTAAGATATGTGAAAGGCACCAGGGAACCTAGAAGACATCAGTTCCCCAGGACACTTGATTGTATAATATGAACACTAGTTGAGAGGCATTGCTGTTCAACATCTGGAGAACCACATATTCCCCATTCCTGTGATAGTGGATAGGTTTGGAGATGTCATTGATTGAAACCAGGGCCTTCTTAATGCCAAACAAGTAGATCTAGAGAAACAGGTGCTCTAACTGTGATGTTTCTTCCAGTCCAGCCTTAATTCATGCAATGTCTGTTCCAAAAAAATCAGGGGGAAATAATATGAAAACTAGGATTATTAAACATATATGAGAACAAGCTTTGTTGAGAACAAATCAGAACTCTCACTTCCTGTGTTTTAGATGCAGTGGTTTTGCAAATGCAAACCAAATATTTCTTTGGCCAACTGGGGGTGAGTGTTGTATATTTTGGCCTTTGATTTAACAAGAAGAAATGTCTTTGAAGAAGCTTTGAAACCCTTCATCCTGGAGATGAAAAATAAATTAAAGCATGCAGAAAAGAGATTTGTTATTAAGCAGTGCAAATGTTGATCTGGCTGCCATTAGACATTCAAGACATCTGAGAGCTTTTCATGTCACAGGCTTAGCTCTGAAGCTGCAGCACTGCTCAGCTAACAACACTCTTGCTTCAAGTGATCTGCACCCACATAAAAACACTGGACCTGAAAAGACCCTATGATAGTTATATCAATCACTGTATATTTGTCATAGATCATAAGCACCATTTCATTTAAAGATGTATAGTACCTTGTTCTATCAGAGCTATGGCTCGTCCATATTATATTATATTAATTTTATTTTAACATCTGTAAATGCAGTCATGATAGTGACAGAGGAACAAGCTCCCTGTTTGTTCCCAGTATGGCTAGGGAGTTCAAGGGAAACCTAATACAATCACAACACCAGACATATAGAGAGATTTAGAGCTCTCAAAAGCTTATACACAGCTTATGCCCTTTTGGCTGGCCTGTCAAAGGAACTGACCAGATAAATATTTTGAAATTTGGCTTATGACCAATATGGTTTATGACCTGGTTTTTATTGTATAGTATTACATCAGTGTTCTGGAGCAGGTCCAGAGGAGGGCGACCAAAATGGTGAGAGGCCTGGAAGACATGCCCTATGAGGATAGACTTAGAGAGCTGGGTATGTTTAGTCTGTAGAAGAGAAGGTTAAGAGGGGACATGATAGCCATGTTTAAATATTTGAAGGGATGCCATGTAGAGGAAGGAGAGGGTTTGTTTTCTGCTGCTCCAGAGACCAGAACAAGGAGCAATGGATTCAAGCTGCAGGAAAGGAGATTCCACCTGAACCTCAGGAAGAACTTCCTGACAGTCAGGGTTGTCCGGCAGTGGAATATGCTGCCTCGGAGTGTGGTGGAGTCTCCTTCTTTGGAGGTTTTTAAGCAGAGGCTGGATGGCCATCTGTCGGGAGTGCTTTGAGGGTGTTCCTTTATGGCAGGGGGTTGGACTGGATGGCCCATGTGGTCTCTTCCAACTCTACATTTCTATGATTCTATGATTCTATGATTCTTCAAACTCCCAAGGTATTATTTCATCATGACATGGCAGATGGATGTCAAGTTTTGATTCAGGTGAAATTTGGTGGCATCACTAACAGAAATTAGGGTTCCTATCCAAACAATCAATGAGACAAACATAGAACATGTTATTTTAACTCCTCCATGAAGGAACAGAAGGACTGAACTGTAATGGTGCAAAGAAGCCCAGTAGGCCATCTAGTTCAACTTCCTGTTTGGTGCTGGAAATCATAGCTTTGTTGTTGCTGTGTGCCTTCAAGTCATTTCTGACCTATGGTGACCCTAAGGCAAACATATCATGGGGTTTTCAGGGGCTGAGACTGTGTGACATGCCCAAGGTCACCCCATGGATTTCCATGGCCAAAGAGGAAATTGAACCTTGGTCTCCAGAGTTGTAGTCCAGCACTCAAACCATGAGACCATGCTGGCTCAAATCATAGCTGCAGCATCCAAAACAGCTGTCCAACATCTGCTTGAATATTTCAAGTTTTGGAGAATACTTTAGTCAACGTATTGCCTTTTCAGACTCCTTTTCCCATCAATATGTTTGTCCTGAACTATAGCTAAACCAGAATCTGTCTTTCTGTAACTTATGCCTGTCAGACTAATCTGGCCTTCAATCCATTTAATCCTGCCCACAAGGAAGAAGAGATCTCTGCCCTCTTTCCCATATGTTCCCCTTGCCTTGTGACACTTATATTCTCTGTGTGAATATACCCCTGAAGAATAAGTTAGGGTAGGGTTGTAGGATCATGTGGGAAAGATTTTGAATGCCTGAACAAGCATTCAAGAGAGCAGATTTGTAAAAAACCAAGAATGAAGTATAAGTGGCTAACTGATACGAGACACCGAGGGGGCTTCGCAGTACCAGATTTGGAGCTATATCACAAGGCGGCATGTCTAGCCTGAATGAAACCTTGGATTCTTCTGGATAACAGGAAAATGCTGGCTCTGGAAGGGCATGATCTTCATTTCGGTTGACATGCTTACCTGTGGTATAGGAAAGCTAAAGTCCAAAAGATTTTTCAAAACCACGTGATACGAAATGCCGTTTTAAAGGTATGGGAGAAGAATAAGCATTTTTTCTGCCCAAAAATACCATCATGGGTCTCACCGATGGAAGCGCTTTTGATTAAAGGTCTGAGAAGACAGGGTGGTTGGCTGACTTACAAAGACATGCTGAAACAATGTGGAAAAGAAATTCAAATGAAAGATCAAAGACAACTAAAAGAAGAAGAATTTGATATACAATGGTTTCCCTTTATGCAGTTAAAAGAAAGATTTAAAAAGGATGTACAAGGAGAAGGGTTGGACTTAAGACAAAATGATTTAGAAGAATTGATGTTAAAAGGTGATAAAAAGTTACTTTCAAGATTGTATAAAAAATTGTTATCCTTCAAACTAGAGGATGAGACGGTTAAAGATTGTATGACTAAATGGGCGAGAGATCTTAATCACAGTATTCTTTTAGAAGAATGGGAAAATGTTTGGAAAACTAATATGTTATATACCAGATCCTATACTTTACAAGAAAATGTGCTGAAAATGGTATACTGTTGGTATCTAACGCCCAGCAAATTAGCAAAAGTGAACAAGAATATGAATGATCAGTGCTGGAAATGTAAAGAACAAATGGGATCCTTCTACCATATGTGGTGGGGATGTGACAGAGCAAAGAGATTCTGGTATGCCATACGAGCTAATATGCAAAAAATTTTGAAAAGGAAAATTGATTTAGTCCCAGAATTTTTTTTACTGGGAATCTTTGGTGCAGAAAGCTCAATAGATTTTTGTACTGAAAGATTAGCATGGCATTTAATTGTGGCGGCCAGACTCGTTTATGCTAAACATCGGAAATCAACTTACACCCCGACTATGGAAGATTGGATGGAGAAAACCATTGAAATAGCACAAATGGATAAATTGACTTACAGATTAGATAATAAAATGAACAGTAAGTTTTATAAGGTGTGGGAACCCTTAACAGAATTTTTGGAAAATAAGGGTATTCTAACTAAGGGTTTCAAATAATGAAGATAAGGAGAAAAGTGATTATTGTTGTAATAATGAGACAAGTTCTAGACATAAATGTGGTGAGAGGTAGAAGTATGAGAAGTATGAGAAGAGATGTAGATGCAATAGGTTACTAGTTTTTGAAAGAAAAGAAATGTTGAAATAGATAATAGTGTAAGATGGACAAAAATTGTAAATAGAGTTGAAAATAATGAATGGGAAAATGAATAATAGATTCTATTCTTTAAGACATACAGAGGTGTTAAATAATAGATATTAGGCTGTATCTCAGGAAAGGGGGAAGTACCCTATGTTTGTGAGAATATGTTAGTAAGATGTGTTGGTTGTTATATGTATGTATTGTTTATTTTGTGTGTTAGTATTTGTTTATTGTGTAATAATTATGTAATGATACGAATGTGATGTTAGGTGGGACTTTGTTTTTTCATTTTTGTTTTTTATAAAAAACAGAGAGCAGATTTGTAAAAATCATTGCATTACATGCAAAGTATTAATTCTTATTTGGTTTTAGTGCACTCATTTACATATACATTTCAAATGAAGCTTTATTTGAAAAAAAAAATCAGGCTGGCATGCAGTCTCATATGAGGGTGTGAGTCAGCTGGACTTAATGCTAGTCTTAACAGAGAAAATGAATTAGTAACTGGGTGAAAGCCAAGGGTATTTCTTGCCAGACTGCTGCTTTTTCTTCCATAGATAAACCACTGCTGTTTCTTCTTTTCTGCCTTTAATCATTCCAGGCAGGAGAACTTTGAGATAATCTCTGGAAGCACTGTGTAGATTCTAAATCTATTACCCTCCGATGTTGTCTAGGTCTGTGTTCCTCATGATGGCTCTGTCATATAATAATTAACTGAGATACATCATACACATACCTTGGAAATATGGGCCAGTCATACAGCCTTTTTGCGTCGATTTCCTGAATGTGATTA
Source organism: Cyclura pinguis (assembly GCA_030412105.1). Taxonomy (NCBI): domain Eukaryota; kingdom Metazoa; phylum Chordata; class Lepidosauria; order Squamata; family Iguanidae; genus Cyclura; species Cyclura pinguis. Next base: position 211,752,467 of record CM059599.1, read on the forward strand.
ATGAAGTGGTTGGCTGTTGTACACCACACAATCTAAAAATAGCATGATTTTGTTATCTTAAAAGACTTGGTTAATGAAACTGACCTTGAGAAGTCTCAGAAAATTTACAGCTACCAAAATGTACATAGTAGCCAAGTTGAAGTTAAAGAAAACCCAATTTTTTCCATCACTTTCTGGATGGCAGCCTGTAGAACATTGTATCAGAAATGCCATACCACAGAAGATTAGCTAATGGACAATGCATTCCCCCCACCCGGTGTACTAGAATATTAAACCATCAGGACAATCTGCAGCCATATATTTTCTTTCATCTATTGTGAAGTATTTCTTGCCTCCTTTCTTTTTGCGGTGTTTGTTTATATTGCATTGATCTGAACATAAATAAAAAGGTGTTGAATATGTAGTCATTTAGATGCTTTTGGACACCACTCCCCACCAGCTATAGCTAGGACTGCCATGGTGAGAAACATCAGTGTTTCTCACATACTCCCAACCACTGGGAGAAAACCACTGAGGAAAAGGAGCATAGTCCCAAATGAAGACTTCTTTCAAGGCTTCACTTAATTGATTTATCACCATTTTTATTTTGTCTCTACATTCTGAACACAGATTGCTTGAGGTAACTAACTTCTATTAAGAAACAATACCTACATTTTAATAACACAAGAAAAGAATTATCAAATTGCTTTTAGTAAACAATTATGAAAAGGAGCAAAAATAATTCGGAAATGGTGACCAAAGACTAATTGCAGTAGAAAGGTTTTCATCCTACCTATGATGAAAGACTGACAAAGAGGTGTGTGTGGGTAAAGTAGTAAACTTATCTCCTAAGTCAAGGAGTTCCACAGTCTGGGTGCTACCACCAAGCAGGTCTCTCACATTCCATGCTCATCTTGCTTGTACTCTGAAGGGAGTACACTAACTGTTTTACACTGAAATCAATTAGCAGTTTTATTGCTCATTAATCCAGTTTGGCAGTGGCCTGGTTTTAATACCTTGGCTATGAAGCACAATGCTCATCCCATTTTAACTCCAGACCATTCATGAACAATTTTAACAGCACTGGCCCAGATAGAGATCTTTGAGCAAATTCAATTTCATCCCTCACTTGTGTGAACAGTCACTTTATTCCTACACTCTGCTACCTGCTCTTTCATTGGTTACAAATCCATAAAATCATTTATGTCATTTCATCTTACAAGTGTTAAGTTTACTCAGAAGCCTTTGCTTTTAATGAACACAACAGTGGAAACAGTGTTAGAATTAATTAATCATTCATATGGGCATCATTGTTAAATTAAACTTTAACCATTTGATTTTAGAGACAATAGTTTTAAATTCAGCATGTTGAATTATAGGATAGAAATGTGAAAATCTGTCAGTCTTATTCTAACAAGATTTCTCAGAATCCCATTAACAGTTCTGGTTCCATATCAGATGGCAGGACTTTTATGGCCTTGAAAGTTAGGAAGAAAACATATTCTGTATATGGGACTGCCTGTGCTTTCCAAAGGGCAGGAGAAAGATTGATGGAAATGTTTCATTTGTATTTAGGTGGTTTACCCAGCAACAGCACCTTATCTCTCTGTGGGTTGTTTACCTAGTAAGACCACCTTCTCTCTGCAAGATCTGTGATCAAACTGATTGCTTTGACCAAGAGCAAGAGACTGGTGCTTCTCTTTCACTGATGTGTTTGTCAGATAAGCATCAATGAAATTCCGGTCCTTTGCTTTATTAAAACGACAGCCATTACTTAATCCCAATTTTATGATCAACCTATTTCTAAAATCCACCAGGCTTATTATTTAACAAGACAGCCATGGTTTTTTGCAATAATTCCTTTATCCTTTCCCAGAAGTATGGCTCAAGGGTTGCATACATCCCCATGTAGAAAAATATGAAGTTTAAGGATCAAAACTGTCAAACATAATCATGGAGACAATAAGCTTTTCACAGCCATCTGAGGGGTCCTGCAGGCAGACTAACCAGCCATAAAGGCTTGATGTGAGCAAGGCAGTCCAAGCCATTTTGCTGTCTGAGACAATGGATAAGATAGCACTGTACTCTATTTACCATATAGAAGCAATCTGACCTCGCAGCTGAATCTTCAAAATATTCATGGGACAGCATCCCCCACTTTCCCTGAGCACTCTGCTAGTTGAGTATGCTCAGATCTGTCTTCCAAGAGAAGGGTTGGGGGCTGAGGAAGATCAGCCAGAACTATGAGATGACCGTCTGAGTCAATAGACCATGGACAGATGGAAATACCGTTCATTATTGTTCATTTCTGGGACAAAAAAATAGGGTTTCTGATAGCTGGGATATTCTGTCAGGAAGAATAATTGACCAGCAAGAATTTTTTGCAATTTTTTCCCCTATGTTTGAATAACCTAAACCATGGTGCAAAAGCCTATGCAGAAAATAGGCTGCTGTGGAGCCTCCTTGTTTTATGCGCAGAATTTTGAGTAAGAGTAACACATCTATAACTGCTTTGTACTCACGATCCCACAGTGTGACAGTTATGACACTGTCGCTGTGATTGTATATGCTCTCTCAAAGCTACTTTACCAGCCAACAGCTGCACTGACCAAAGGAGGTGCGTTCTGCTGCCAACTAGTGCATGGGATCTACTAGTGGGTGGGTCCATGACAATAGGAAACAGGACCCCATCACAATTCTTTGTCCCAGCCTTGCTTGCTTGCAGGAGGGGGGCGGAAATGTCATCTACCCATGTCTTGATCACCAGAAAATCAGACTTTGCCCAATGCAGCTGATGCCTGGGTAAACGTGAGTTTGGAGCGGTTGGGCCAGGGGACTTAGTTACGTATGCATAATTAAGTAGATGATACAAAGAGATCTTGTAGCACCTTTGAGACTAACTTAGAGAAAGAAATTGGTAGCATAAGCATGTTTAGTCTGAGTCTCCTTCTTTGGGTACATGAGTGAGGTGCCTACATACAGACATTTATCATTATGAATGGGTTGTGTGTGTGAGAATAGTAATAGAGATGCAAAACCTTGGTGGATGGTGATGAGGTAAGAAGTTCACTTTTAATGCAGGTTATTAGGGACAAAGGTAGGAAAAAGGATTTTACTTAGAGCCAAAATGAGTAGATAACCATATGAATAGCAGAGAGAGTTCTTGGAAAGCTGTATGACACATGCAAAGTATTAATTCTTATTTGGTTTTAGTGCACTCATTTACATATACATTTCAAATGAAGCTTTATTTGAACTGGGAACAATAAAGGAGATGTGATGAAATGGGCATGAGAATTTTAATGAGGCTGGAATGGTAACTTGTGCGATGATAATTGTGGAGTTCAAGGAAACCATTGTCTCTGGCCATTTCCACCCTACACTGTTATAGTGCTATTATTCCACTTTCAACCTTCTGTGGAATTCTGGGGTTTGTAGTTTCCTGAGGCCAAAGAGCTCTCTGGCTGAGAATTCTAAAGGCCCTTCCCTAAACTGCAAACCATAGGATTCCATAGGACGTTGAAAGTGGAATAATAGCACCATAACAGAATAGGGCAGAAATGGCCTCTGTTCAACCCACTGTCAATGGACCAGAGTTTGTGGATATATCCCAGTTCAGTGTTACTAGCATTACAAAACAATTTATTTAAAAAAAATCTTGAAGATATTTCCAGTCTTGAATCACTGGCTGCAATAGAAAGCAGAATATTATACTACTATTAAAGTGATGTTAACTGTAAGTGCTCCCACCAATAATGACTGGAAACTATTGGAAAAGTAAAGTGGTTGTCTTTGATCTTTTCAATGCACCAATTCCTTTACTTGCTCAATATGTCTGGTTTTGTTTTCAAATTGGCAGGCATTGTTTTCTGTGGGTTTGAATTAATGGGATTTCGTTCTGGGGCCTTGTTTCCATTGTGAGAGCAAACTGAGAAGGCACAGAAGCATTGCAAGGAACACAATTACATGATAGCTAGTATTCTAAGAATGAAGCCCGAGGCCTAGATTCGTTGACTGTCAGCGGAATTGAATGCACAATATTCAGCGTTCAAAGGAACTCTTCCTCTACTGTAATAAGATATCCATATCATAGAAGCAACCTGGGAGAAAGATTTTATTTTCTTGTCATATGCACCATCTCTTCAGGTACTTCAACGTGTGCGTGTGTGAGAGTGAGTGTGAGTGTGCACATGTGCCTTCAAGTCACCTGTTGATTATGGTAACCCCATGAATTTCCTAGGTTGTCTTAGGCAAGGAATACTCAGAAGTAGTTTTGCTGGCTCCTTCCTCTGAAACATAGCCTACAGGATTTTGTAGTCATGTACTTCCTCTATAGTCATACTGGTTTTCAGTTATACCAAGAGATGGACACCTTGTGACCCTTCAGATGTTGTTGGACTTCAGCTTTTTTTCAATGCTGTGTCAGAATAGCCAGCACTGACAATGGTTACTCACCCCTTAGCGGTACTGATAGATAGTTAATGTGGGTATTAAAAGGCAATGACAAAGTGCTTGCTAAGGAGTTTTTTCATCACTGAAGTTACAGCTACTGAAGTTAGAGCATAAGTTAAATTGCTTTTAGTATTTAACTTAGTATAACTTAGTATAAGTTAAATACTTATACTTAGAAGTTAAATACTTATACTTATGTAGTGTAAGTTAGGCCCTTTCCGCACCAGGCAATTAGAACGGGGCAGTGCGTCCTCTCACGGAGGTCGTCTGCACCTTGGAGCGGACTAGGAGCAGACTACTTACAGGAGATCCGCACCTCAGTCTGCTCCAAAACGACCCCAAGTGGTCCTCCAGTGTGTTTTCTAAAGACCACAAAAAACAGGTCTTTATTTTTCTGGAACGTGCCATTGTGTTCCTGCTCCTTTGTGCAGATTCGCAGGCTTGCACCAATGTGAGCCTGTGATCTGCGGAGGGTGGGCTTTAGGCGTGGTGAGTTTCAGCGGTTGGTCAGGACCCATGACCAACTGGAAGCCGCCATTTTGGAAGCCGGAGCCGTGTGGATCTACAGACCTCGCACTGCTCCGATTTGCCCTGGACCAAGAAGGAGCCCTGCGGAAGGGCTTCAGGGGCAGTCCGCGTTGCTTCAGACCCCAGAAGAAGTGGTAGGTAAGGGCACGGAGCGATTCCCTCGCCTTGTGCGGAAAGGGCCTTAAATAGTTTTGCTCACTAGCCTTGCCTAGTAGAAAATATGATACTTTTTAAATATTAATTATTGGTGACATGGGATGTTCTTATTTAGGATTGATTGTTTTTACTTCATTTGTTTGCAAAATCACAGCCTTCAAAATTCATAAACATAAATTTTAAAGACTGAAATCAATAGTACAAGACTCTGGTTTCTAAAACATGTCTTAAGAAACTATCTGTTCAGAATATAATGAGGGAACCAATCACCAATTTGAATGGGAATCATGTGTTACTGAAGGGAAGAAGTTTTGTTGTAGTTGTTCTATCTTCTGTTTGATTTTAATGCTTTTTATTCCAATTGTTAGCCACATAAGAACTGACCCCCTCCCCACAAAAGAAAGATCAGTAAAACACAATAGATTAAACTATAATTAAAACAGAAATATGAAAATGAGTTAACACAACCAATGGCATGAAAGACAGGATCAAGCAAAAAACTGATAAAAGCAATAGCAAAAATTCTACTGAAGGCACCTATCTTTCAGTTCTGGAATAAGAAGTTCTTTGCAGTCTTACAATGTACAACTTGGAAAGCAGAGGCAAAATGAGCTTCTTAACAAGCCATATTCCAAAGAGATTCCTATTCCAAAAGTATAATAGAGATTCCATCTTTCCTTTTGTTCCTGAAGTGAACCACGAAACAGCAATGCACTTAGAAGGAGCATGGATCTCCTCAAAGGTTCATGTTCAGCACATTTCCAGCTTTTCTGGAAGCAACCTGAATAATTCACTTCTAGCAGTTTCTTGAAGCCCCAAACATCTAGAGTGGTATTGAAGTGGGAAGGAAATTCTTTGCTAATTTTATTCTCCATGGAAGCAATGAGCAATTTTACCAATTGTATTTCTTCTGTAAGAGAGTTTTCAATACCAGTGGAGATTTTGAAGATTTGCAGTTTGGGACTTATTCTGCAAAAATTTGGACTCGGTATTTTTAATTCAGAAAACAGCATCTACTGCATAGGAAACAGCCTTACCTGCACAAAAATTAGTAATTCTGTGGAAAAATATTATTTTCTGCAGAAAATGTTGTTTCCTATATAGAAAATGCTGTTTTCTGCAGAAGAAAAAACTTGTGAAGTTTGCACACAATATGTTCCAAACTGCAAAGGTTATTGTTAGCCTAGGATTCCCCTCAACAGAGTTTCCTGATACTTTAAAAAAAATACATTTTCAAACATTTTTCAATTTTTTAAAAATATTCTTTACATTCCAGTGTAGAAGTAACTCCCACCTTCCAGCCCAGCCTCTTCCACACTGAATATAGAAAAATACTTTTGCAGGTCCAGGACTGTCCTTGTGATTAGACAGAGTAATGTGACTGCCTCTGGCTAAATTTAAGTGTCAAAAAAGGGTAACAAAATTTCCAGGATTTAATTTGCCATAGCAGTATATTTACTGCAGTGGAGCAAGAGAGGCATTGTGTAGGTTATTCTGCCCCAGGTGACAAATAAACTTGATGGACTTTGGGAACTGTGCATCTTGAGTTGGGGGAAGGTGAATACCAATTGCTACTCTGCCTCAGGCAGAAAAATATTTTGGGCAACACCATCATTTTCTTTATGAAGTTATCTTATCTTCTGGATGGATGAACAGATAAAAGTTAACTCCTTCATTTAGTTAAAATAACAGTAAAGCAAACACTGAAAATAGTTCCACTATGGTTCTGTGTGTACCAAGTGGGTGCAGGGGTAGGAAGGTTACTCAGTATGATCGCTATCTGACAGGAGTTGCCACAATCCTTTTTAAATGTACATCAGATTATTGTGGCAAGATGGAGAAATGTTGGCTTTTCCCAGATATGTTTTTTTAATATGAGAATCTACAAGGAAGTTTATGAGAACCACCATGAAACTACAAAGAAGGACTGCCTGTCCCTATATATGCCCGCCTGAGGTTTGCTGTCTGCTGGGGGAGCCTTCCTTTTTGTCCCATCAGACAGGGCAATACACTGTGGGAGGACATACCAGATAGTTTTCTTACTTCTTACTCTCTTACTTCCGGGCTACCTGCCCCTTAGAGGCCTGATTACCACCAACATTGCTCTCATTATGGGACCAAGTCAAAACATGTCTTTTTACTAAAGCTTTGGGGGCATGGCTGATTTTGTCAAAATTTGTACATGGGAGGTTTTAAATTGTTTTAACCATTTTTAACTATCCTGTGTTAAGTGTTAAATGATTTAATAAATTTTTAGACTTGAAATTGTTCTTGCTATTTAAATTGTCTTAAATTGTTCAAATTTTATGTTATTATGAGCTTCCCCAAGATTCATGGATAGAGGGCTTGTATATAAATACATATGAAAGCCAGAGCGATGTAATGGTTGCAGCTTTGGACTATGACCCTGGAGACCAGTGTTCAATTCCCCACTCAGCCATGGAAACCCACTGGGTGACCTCGGACGTATCACATACTCTCAGCCCCAGAAAACTCTCATGATAGGTTTGCCATAAGTTGGAAATGACTTGAAGGCACACAACAACAACAACATAAATGCATACACATATGAATATACAGAAAACTGGATTGCGCAAGATAAAAAAAGTAGGGTTGGAGGAAGGAGGCAAGAATATATGTACTAAGATTATCTACAGATCAGATACTGATTGATTTGCAGCAAAGAGCAAGTGACAATTTCTACCGCCTGGAGAATGGCAGTAAGCATCACTGCCTGCTTATGAATTTTGATTGTAAATCATGTTAAAACAAATGGAAACAATATACATAGGACAATGGATGTTCTACAACAGTACTTTAGGCAGGGCAATCTAATAACCTGGTACAACCCTGATGGACTGCATCTCCCGTAGTTTCTGATCATGCCTGTACTGTTTGATGCCTGTAGAAGCAGTCCTACACATTTTTTTTTTTTTGGGGGGGGAGGCACATTCTTGCTTATCCCTGTGATACTCTCTCACTGTGTTGTTGGAACAATCCAGTACTTTCTTACCTTGGATTCCACAGTGTGTTCTCAAATATGCAGAAGTTAGAAAATAAAAATTACGTTAAAAAAGCATGCAATTACAATCTCTCTGGAAACACAGCCACAGCCTACCACTGAAGAATTGTGCTAGTGATTACACTCCTAATGCTTTTTTCATTCATGCATTGCATGGAGTTTTAGATTTTCAGTCAAATTTGGAGGGCCCTTTTAGGATGATCTGACTTAAAATATGGCCTATGTGATGTACACAATATTCACAATATTCCAATGGAGGGTTCTATCTTTTCCCCATTCATATAGAGTAGTATGGCCCATCACTGTAAGATTTTGATGAGTTGAGTTCAATTAATTTGAAGTTTTGCTGTAGTACAATTACTTTTCTGTCTGTCTGTTACTGCATCCAAAAAGAAAAGAAAAGAAAAGGAAAGAAAGAAAGAAAAAGAAAGAAAGAAAGAAAGAAAGAAAGAAAGAAAGAAAGAAAGAATGATTTTTGGATGTTCACCACATTTAAGGCACATACTTGAAATGGTTTGATTTATCAGGTAGGCTGTGTAGGTACATGAAATTCTTTTTTGTGTGTGGGGGGGAGGAGGAAAACTCAAGTTATTATTTTTTCCATTCATACAGAATATTGTGTGTGGTGGCTGTGGCTGATTAGGAGAGCTGGAGCGTATCCAGAGGAGGGCAACCAAAATGGTGAAGGGTCTGGAAGCCATGCCCTATGAGGAGTGGTTCAGGGAGCTGAAGATGTTTAGTCTGCAGAAAAGAAGATTAAGAGGGGACATGATAGCCAAGTTCTCCCTACTGCCCACAAGGGGTTGGGTTGCCCTGATTGGAGATCACATGATGTGGTTGGCCAATCAGGGGGAAGGATAGATAGAAGCTTCCAGAAGCTAGGGGAATGAGGGAAACCATCAGAGGCAGAGAAGGCCACCTCCTGGCTCTTCCCAAAAACATCAGCTTAAAAAATTAGCTACTATGAGTGGGGTAGAATGTACTGAGTTAGCTGCTCTAGAAATCTTCTATCCTGGACAGTTGGCTGATTTGAGAATGCATTTGTGTTTATAATTGTTGTAACTAAGAAGTATGCCTGAGGGGGGGGAAAGCCCTTTCATGATTTTTATTTCCTAGTTTACCTTGCCTGTTTAAATAAATTCTTTCCTGTAAAGACTCTGTTACTTCTCCATTCCTGCATCTTCTTCCTCCGTACATGCTTGGTTAGGTTCCTCGTACCTCAGAAGGGAGAGGTGAGGAAAGAGAAGGATCGTGGAAGTTAGAGACTGTGAAAATCCCAAGCAACATCCCACTGCGTTGTGGTAGAGTGGGTTCAATCAGTAGGTGGTGGCAGCAAAACCAAGAGAATCTGGGGGAAATTCCTAGCTCCTTTGTCAAGGCAGTAGGCAGCAGTGAGAAGGAGAAAGGCCCCTTCTTCCCTCGAATCTCCACAGAAGGGATGTCATGTCAAGGAGGGAGTGGGCTTGTTTTCTGCCGCTCCAGAGACCAGGACAAGGAGCAATGGATTCAAGCTGCAGGAAAGGAGATTCCACCTGAACCTCAGGAAGAACTTCCTGACAGTCAGGGCCGTCCGGCAGTGGAATATGCTGCCTCGGAGTGTGGTGGAGTCTCCTTCTTTGGAGGTTTTTAAGCAGAGGCTGGATGGCCATCTGTCGGGAGTGCTTTGAGGGTGTTCCTGCATGGCAGGGGGTTGGACTGTATGGTCCCTGGGGTCTCATCCAACTCTGTGATTCTAGGTCTGCTCTCTGAAGGACAACTGAGGCTGATGTGCACCTGGAGGAACATTTGATCACCCAGAGATAGGCCATCATTCTGTGGAGCAGTTGAAATTGAATGATCATTAATAATGGTTAATGATCCTTCTGATTAGCAATGGGTACTATAGCTAGTCAGTCAGTGTGAGTTAAATGGACTGAAAAACATTTTCCACCTTTACTACTAACAGCTGAAGCCTCCCTATTAGTGCTCACAGCAGTTACCCTAGAATGCCCCTGTCTTTTAATCACAGTTCTCTGAATACTAATTATTGTTATTTTTTCCCCAGGCTATTATTTCTCTAAGGGGCCATTACATTTAACTGCTTGTTTCAAATTCAGTATTTTTCATTCAGTTCAGGTCTTGTGATTTTAGATATAGATATAGATATAGATATAGATATAGATATAGATAGTCTCAGAGATAGTGGAATAATCCAGTATGGCGCATTGCCCAAAGCAATATTGGAAATGATTAACTGTGTTTTTTGTAATTTTGTCACAAAAGCAAATGGAAACAGAGGAGAAAACCTATGTACAAGTTCAAGGGTGGCATCTTTCAAGCCTCCTGGGACTTCCAAAAATCAAAAATGCCTAAAATATTAACTCTTTTATTACAGACAATGGGAAGAAAGTCAGGGCAACATATACGGCTATTGTGTTGGCTCTTGTTATATAAACACTATACCAGAAAAGCAAGACACAATACATTTGAAGTTTCTTCTGAAATGAATGTGCTTGTCAAAGAATTTACACTTTTTATGTGTCAGTGAACTATGATCTCATTTCAAGGTGGATAAGACTTATTGTCTAAAGATCCCTTTCTTCAGGAAATGTCTTTCCCACAATGATTTCCACTCTCCAGTTTTGTTACCATTGGGTATCTTTATGAACTCAGTATTCAGGCCCACTGGGCTGTGTAGCTAGGATAAAAAGCTAATCCATCTGTCAAAAAGTGATGCCGGTTTTAAAGCTCAGAATGTCTTTGTTGCAACTGTAGAAGAAGAAATCTTCCAGTTTTCCTTTCTTTCACATTCAAGATTTTTTAAAGTTCTTTTCTACCATGAATATGTAAACATTTGAGAATTTGGGTAATTTTTTTCTAAACTAAACAACATTAATTTTTTTCCTCATCTGTATTGGTGATATTCCAGAGGTATAGCTATTTATAGCTTGGAGAAGATCATGTTGTATTGTAATTCAGCCCAACTGTGGTTGAATAGATCAGGATGCAAAGCTACACCCCTAACCATGGAGATGGATGGATGAATCTGTCACTTCCAGTTTTTCCCATATTTGACTTTTTTTTTTTTTGACACATAACTTCTCAAACATTCCAGAATATGAAGAATTTGGTAGAATTTGGTAGATCCTGGTCAAAAACTAACTGAAACATAATTCTCACCTATTCGATTGCTAGACCAACAGAGTAGGTTCTTCCAGGAATGAAACAATGATTTCTGTTTACAGATGGACTCTTGCAGTTCAGTTTATTCACTGACACATATCTTGAAGGTTGCAGACATCCGTTTTTCCATTAGGTTACAACTGCCCCATATTCCTGTCCCATCAACCATATTTATTTTCAGACTTATAAGCCATGAAAAGGCAGCAGTACACAGGACTTTAAGATAGGATCACCAGCATCCATTTTGTAACTGGGATGTTCATGTGTTACACTGTACATGCGTTCTCAATGTATATATGCACACATGCAGATGAATTTGAGAATCTCTGTTCCTGTGTTCATTCCTGAATTGTAGCCAGGTAGAAGGAACTTCTTAAATCCAGAATGCAGACCTTGACACACATAACCAAAACTGGGAGTGGGTATATGAGTGGCATATAAGCCCCTTCCCACCATCCATGGATAGCAAGATGACTTAGACCTTCTTGCTTTGAGCCTATTGGCAAAAAGAGTTATGCCTCTAGCTTAGTAGACTTTTAAGTTATCTTAACAGAGAATACATGGCCCTCTGCTAAAGTCTGTGTGAGAGGAATCTTGACCTATTTGAACTATATGGTACCATTTGACCTATATGTTTAATTGAGCTATATGGTACAGTTTGTTTATCCTCTGCAGCTTTGTGGCACTATTTGATATACTGTGCACAAATTCTCTCCTTTTAACCTATTTTAAATTGATTTTATATTATAACATCATCCCTGATTCCATCCCCCATCACCAGCCATAATACAATTTTTTTAAAAAAAACGTCAAAAGTGTTTCCTTACACAATCAGTAAAAAGACTTGAATGCATTCGGAAGTTCAACATTGTCTCCCCGCCTACCATATATTTAATAAAACAGTTCCAAATCAGAGTAAAATTGAATTTTAATTCCCTTTAGCTATTTGAAGTTTTTAATTTTTCAATCAGAACTAGTTGTCATACTTTATTATCCCAAGTCATCACAGATATCTCTTTTAAGTCTTTCCAAAATTGACTGATGGCCAGTCTGGCAGCTACAAATAAATAAGCAATTAAGATATTGTGATATGCTTTTGCATGATCTCTTTGGGAAAAAAAGTGCAACAGGGTCAGTTCTGGAGTCTTTGTAAGATCCTGGTTAGTAATATTATTTATTTCAGGAAAGACTACATCCCACAATTTAGATGCTTTACAACAGACCCACCACAAATTTTGATAGAGACATTTAATTTTACAGCCTCAGCTGGTAAATTTCTTTAATACTCAGCGTTCCCTCTTTCCTTAACATGCTCTTTCCATCTACCCAAATCTCTGTTTAGGCTACCCTGCTTAATGGAAAGAGAGAGAAGAAGATAGATCATATGAAGAACTGCAGTGGCATTAGTTGGTGTCTGTTCCTTTTGTGAATCATGATACATAAGAGTTTCACCCAACTTCCAGCATTCTCCAATTATCTCCTATCATGAGAGGAATTTAGAGGGGATGGGAGGCATCCCTTGTCGGGGTTAGCAGGATCTGACTCCTCTGAGCATGTGCAGAGTTTGAACAGTGAAGCAAGGCTTCGCTGCCGCAGAGGTTCCCAGTGAAGCAGAAAAAATTCCATAGGCTCATTAAGTTAGGCTTAGAGGCAGAATTTACTGCTGCGCTCTTAAGATAAAGCACTTGGCAAAACATTCCAGCAGCAATTAAACAAATAAGAATAACAGAAGATAACAGAAGATAAATGGGCAGCATCTCCCCTTACAAAATATAAACTGTCAGCAGCATGAGAGGTCCAGCTAGACAATCCTGACTGGCAAACACCAGCCTTTTTATGTCTCCCTGCCACCCTGAACAAGTGGGGTGACCCACTCAGCATTCTGGCGTGTGGCCTTCTCCAGTACACAAGTCATAGCCAAAACAATCCTGATGACCTTGCACCTGCTTGTCTGGCCACATCACCTCTTCCTCTGCTGTCCACTCAGAGGAAACTGTGCCTGCCCAGCACGTAACCTTGACAGCTCTCTTCGTGAAGATCCTAAAACCAAAATGTGCATGTTCTGATTGAGGGTCTAAAAACAATTCTATTATTCCATCAGTGTTACAACTCCTGCTTATATATGCAGTCAGCCCCCCACATTTGCGAGTTTCACTTTTGTGGATTTGATTATTCACAGATTATTTGCTGTCTGCTCTGCTGCCTCCCTATGCCATTTTTAAGAGGGACTGCAAGCCTCGTGAGACTGAGAAACTGCGAATGAGGCTTGTAAGTCCCTATTAAAAATGGTGTGGTGCAGCAGGGGAGGTGGCAGTAAGTCCCACCAGCCAGCCACTTCTGCCTTGTGAAGGAACCCTGGTGCCTCAAAGGAATCCATGGTGGGTTGAATATGGTGATCACACTTTTTTGTGTGTTAAATATGGTTTGGGAGGGCCTAGAGTTATTCATGGTTTTTCCACTTTCACGGGGGTCCTGTGCCCCTAACCCTAGCAAATGTAGAGAGATGACTGTACATTAACAGACTGGATCCTTCCCATCACTTTTAAGTCACATATCACACATTCTAGTAGGCTTATTAACTCCTGAAGTGCTAAGCAGTCCTTCACCTTTGAATAACCAGTCTGTAGCCATGCTAAAGTGCTGTCTCATTCATGTATAATTGTGACAACTTAAATTAAAGCTGAAAATCATGAGCAATTGAGCCATTTTCAGCAAACCAACAAGAGGGCTCTAATGGACTGCTTAGTCCAATCCATGTTGCTGATTGTTAGAATGAGAGAGCAGAAATCATTCTGATGGGGAAAAACGTTTGTAAAGAAAAAAAGAGTGATTTAAGGAACATGTTTTATCAGCCTTGAAATGGGATCTGGGAGGTGAGAATTCATTGGCAAGTAATATATGCAAATTCTTAGATGGCACATCAATTTCAGAGGAAGTGTCTAGGGAGTTGCTAAGATGCTATTGCAAAAGAAGATGTCTCTATAATGGATGCTTCACAGGAAAGGAACATACAGTGCAATCAGGGGTCTAGCTACAGGTGGCGATGGAGATGTCAAAATAAGGTCATTGCCCCTCCAAACAAGAATTTACCTTCCCTCCCATTAATTTTTCCATCCTTTCCCAAATTTCTAGTATTGCAGAGTACAAGACTTTGAAAATTTTCGCAATGTTATTATATTTCCTATGCTCATATTTTCTTGCTAACTTTGTCTAGCCATTTTCACTGTATATGTAAATGCTCATCTGAAGTTTAAATTACTGGAATGCTTGAAATTTAGGGACTGAAGAAAAATAACATGGTGTGTAGAGGGAGGGGGGAAGAATTGTTTTTGGGGAGTAATGTCCTCATTCCTCCCATTCTACACCTCAGGTGCAATCTTATCTGTATTTAGTCAGAAATTCATATTTTCTTAGTTTCTTCTTGTGCAAGTAGGCATAGAATGGTAGCCTATTAGTAATTATTGACACTTGGCAAAAGTACAGAAAGCCTTAAATCTGGGAAGAGAGACTAGAGTGGGCAAAAATACTGTTGGTATGCTGATGCCTGTGATGCCAAGCACTGGGGCAGGGGGTGGGGCAGAGCCTGTCTTCTTATAAGCCTGCTCTTTCTCAAATTCTCCCCTTGTCTTTGCTTGGGGCACCTACCCACCATTTAGGTAGTGTAGGCAATTGCTGGCCACCTTTCAGGGACGGGTAAAAATTTCTCCTCCCTTTTCTGAAGACTTTTTTTTTTTTGCCTACCTTGCATTGCATCTGTATGGCATTATGGGATAATTGGCACTAGGTGTAGCAGTATAAATAGGCAATCACTGGCAGGTAGGCAACTGATGGGGCAGAGATGGGGAACACCCCGAGGCACCAACGTGGTGAAGGAGACATCTCCAGACCTGCTTCTGTGGGTCGTGGAGCCTAGAGGGTGGGAAAAGAGACAACCCTTGGGACTAGCCTGGGGCACATATTCCCTTTATGTCATGGGGCATGGTGTGAAGGTTCCCCAGGAAAATCTCTTTTGTTGTTGGCTGGCTCAGTGCCCAGCCCAAATGGTGGCTGGCACTTAGAGCTTGGGTGCTTCACCCAGTAGTGGCTGAAGAAGAGGTCAGGTTGGGACCTCCTGCCTCATCTAGAACCCATTTTAGGCTTCTTTCCCTTTCAGATGATTAAAGTTCAAGGTGAAAGGTGTAAGTGGTTAATAAAAAGGGCCTTTAGTACCCAACTCTGTGTCTGATTTCACCATTTCCTAGCTGTAAGGCAATATGTCATCTACTTCCTTGTTTTCAATGTAGCAGAGTGAGATGCAGTTAACAGAACTGAACACTGTATTTCAAGTGACTTAAAAAGTGAAACTGAAATTGAAAACTGAATAGAGTATTTCAAGTCACGTAAAAAGTAGTGAATTACAAAATGTGTAAGGAAATCATTACAGGAATAGTCATGGTTTGTAAGATTGTCGGCTCAGACACAAAAAAGTGACAGTGACATCTTAAATTGAACCCCAATTTTGAGGATAAGTTTGACAAAAAAATGTGATACATAACTTTGCATGTATCCAGCTGTGGATGTTCATAACATAGAGTTATGAACATCAGTACAAAAATTGCTTTCCAATTTCAAGTTCTATTATGCTTCTTGACAGATTTTTGGTGTGATGTTTTGTTTTATTCTGAAAATCACAAAATAATATTAAGTTTCCTTAAAAATGAAGTTCCCTTCCCACCTCTTTCCTCAAATCAGCTGATGCCTTCAGCTGAACTTCAGTTACTGTAATTTTCAAGGAATCCTTGGATGCCCTGGGCAACACCTTGGGCACTGCTATCTTGTTCTTGTTCCATCTTCTTCTTCATGGAGAGAGAGGGAGGGGAGGAGGGAGGGAGACCTTTTTAAAAAAAATTGTGATTGAACCAAATTTATTTAGGTAGCTTAAAAAATGTCATTGAAGAATCAGTGGTTATGGAAATGTGTTCAGTGGCCAGGAGCAGAGTTTCAAATCAAATTTTCATCTCTAAGGATGGATCTTTCCTTCTGTTCTTTTAGGGGAAGACCTGAAGGATCTGTCCAGGCAGAGGTTGTTAAGTTTCTTTAAAATATAATTTGTTACAGTTATAGTTTCCTACCTGAAAAGCGGGTATTGTTATAACGTGTCTCTCTCTCTCTCTCTCTCTCTCTCTCTCTCTCTCTCTCTCTCTCTCTCTTCCTTCCTTCCTTCCTTCCTTCCTTCCTTCCTTCCCTCCTTCCTTCCTTCCTTCCTTCTTTTTAGTTACTTTTTTAAAAAATGGAATGGTTTCATTCAGCAGCATCAGGCACAGCATGAGTCAGCATGCAAACCATGTAATATTTCTCCTCCACAGTTAGTCAACGAAGACTCTCATAATTATAAAAGTAAGTAGAACATGCGAAAGAAGTGAAGGTACCTCTCATTATTTGAAAAAATAAAGTTAACAAGATCTGTGTGACTAATTGGGATCAGGTTCATTCAGGGCTGTGAAACTGTAGACTGTTATCTGTAGTGGGCTCCTTCCACAGTCTGCTTCCAGGGACCATAAGGAATTACAGTCTAAAGAATAATCTGTTTCATCTCGTGGGGAAGAGGACTAGAGTGGAGTAGACTCTAATCTGGACTGCCTCCCTATACGGAATAAGCAAAGAAAACTATAGCTTGGAAATGTTACTTCTTTGAGCAATAACACCAAAACCTGGAGGATTCAAACTCTGGAGAAAACATGTCTTCCTACTCTGCCCACCTTATAATCGCTGACCCTTCCAGATACCCACAAGTAAAATCCAAAATGGAAGTATGTGGTTCATGTGGGCTCTGGTTAATTCTGAGGTGTTACACATAATAGCAACGGTGCACACCAGACTAGCATGTTTGTGTCCATTCTCAAATGTTAGCTCCACAGAGACTAGGGAGGGACCTCAGGAAGACAGAGGGAGAAGGAAAGTATTTGACTCCTACCTGTACATGAGGAAGGACATGTAACAGAGACCCTTGTGACACTCCCTTTCTATTTTATGTATTTTTTAATGAATTTACAAATTATATTGCTTATAAATGTATGAGTTACATTATTTATGAATTTATAAATTAATATAACTGTTGTTTTTTAGTCTAGAGGCGAACAGTTTGTTGTGGCGTTCCTTCTTGTTTTTCTTAACTCATGTCAAGTCAGTTTCAACTTATGGCAACCTCATGAATGAAAGATTTCCAAGTCACTCTATCATCAACAGCCCTGCTCAGGTCTTACAGATGCAGGGCCATGGCTTAATTGAATTTATCCATCTATAATTGGGTTTTCCTTTTTTCCTACTGCCTTCCACCTTACCAACCATTATTGTTCTTTCTAGTGAGTCATGTCTTCTCATGATATGGCCAAAGTACAACAGTCACAGTTTAGTTATCTTAGCTTCTAGGGAGAGTTCAGGCTTGATTTGATCTAGGATCCATTTATTTGTTATTTTAGCTGTCCAGAGTATACGTAGAACTCTTCCCCAGCACCACATTTCAAAGGGGAAAATGTAAGAAAAATTCTTCATTTAACAGTAGCATCCATTGTCACAGTTGAACTGTTAGAGCCCCTACTATTCTTTGTTCTGCTCCTAAAGCCCATATTATATAGCCTTTCTATTATTAAAATAATGGCTTTCCCCATGACTCTTAAATACATTTTCATCTAAATATGCTGCTCGGACTATTACTCTGTTGCTGTGTGGCTGTGAGTGTAGGAGGCAACAGCCAGTATAATAGTGTTGTTGCTGTTGTCGTCATTGTCATTGCTGTGTGACTTCAAGTCATTTCCAAAATATGGTGACCATAAGGCAAACCTATCACAGAGTTTTCTTGGCTATGATATTCTAGATTTAGACTGGGGAACCTCCAAAGAACATTTGGGTCTTCACAGGGAGGAAAGAATGCTAAAGGACCATTATGTGAGCAGATGGTTGGTTAAAGCACTGTACTGTTATGTCAAACCTTAAAATCTTCCTTTTTTTCTCCATTTGTAACAAGAACATGATCCAGACCTCAGTACCAATGTTGCCTTCTTGCTTTTACAGAGGCCTCACACAAGAAATATTGCTATGCCCACAGGCAAGCAAAGGGCCAAAATATAATTAAACTGGGTTCCTTCCTAGTATGCTGGTGGATCTCTATGATTAGTAAATGGAGAAATATAATCAAATCATTCAGGATTCATTTATAGAGGTAAGCAAATGCTAGCAAGGGGAGACTTGGCTGGAAGCCTTTTTTTCTCCCCCTCCCTCACAGTTAAATGCAGTTAACCACATTTATTGTTCTTCAGCCAAGAAGGAAGCTGCTTCCATTCCTTTACCTGCCTAGATGCTTACACTGCAAATTCTGGATTAGAAAGAAAATATAGTATGCCTTGCAATAAATAATACAGTTTGTTTGAATAACTCCTGGGAGCATCTAATATGCGTTGGAAAAAGACCCAGCGAATATTCATTGGAAAGTAACAATTGACTATGATGTGACTGGGAAAAGGAAAAGAATTCCTGAAGAACTGAGTTTTGCAGATAATATACATGCAAAAGGCAAGAATTAAAAAGCTAAGCTAGAGAAGATGTCATAATGTTACATCACATTGCTTTTTTCAGCAGTTTTCCATGGGGGAGCTCAACAGGTTACCACAGGTGGCAGGACTTCAAGGGCAGCCATTTTCCAGGCTTCCTTCATTTGCTGCAATATGATTTACCAACTGTTAGGGATGCTAGAGAATTTTGTTTAATCTGCACTTCTGAGGGAACTAACCTAATTTGCACTTCCTCATGTTGAAATTATTATGCCAATCAGAACACAGGCATCATTCAAATACCTCACTTCTCTGAATTTTGTAATGCTGTCCTCTACTTGAAAACTCTGCATAAAACCTTAAAAGAGAGATCCCAACATGATGTGTATGTTAAGGAAAGCTGAATGGAAAGGACTCCTGATTGAATGTATGCAACACTAATATGGACCAGATTTTTTTTCTGTACCTTTCTATTGACAATGCTGCAATGCAGGTCTATAAACTGTCTTGGTTAGGAAAGTTGGTTAGGCACCACTAATATTTATGTCATCGGTGTCACAATGAAAATAGTGCAGAATGACTGTGATCCTGTATGCTCTTGGCAAAGTATAACGCTCTACCAGCACCCCTGAGCCTCCTTTCAACTCCCCTCCCCAAGAGTGTAACTGACCAGTCTATTCTGGTACGTGCCCACAGCTCTCAGTGACCAGGGAGGGCATCAGGCATGGGGCAGTATCAGGCTGTGTTTTTTGCAGCAAGAAACGCAAAGCCAATCTCATCCTCATGGATCAACAAATCAGGCCATTTCCATCCTACACTGTTCTAGTGCTATTATTCCACTTTCAACATCCTCTGGAATCCTGGGATTTGCAGTTTAGGGAGGGGCCTTTAGAACTCTCAGCCAGAGAGCTCTTTGGCCTCAGTAAACTACAAACCTCAGAATTCCACAGGATGTTGAAAGTGGAATAATAACACTGTAACAGTGTAGGCCGGAAATGGCCTTAGTTGTGCATGGAGGGGGGGCAGTTGTTGCACAAAGGGTTAGTGAACACATCTTTGTACAATTATCTTGAAAGCATATTACATAGGCCTAATGGGATTTTATGCCTGTATATCTCACCAACGGCATTCCAGCCAATGGGTACTGTGTGGGAAAATCCATTTTTTCCCTTTTTGTCCTAAACCTTCATACTGTATTGAATAAAACATGTACCTGTTTCCATGAAGCTCAGTTCTGTTCTGCCCTAAATGGAGACTTTGCATCTGTGAGGATCAAATAGAAAGCAGGAGAAGCGGGAAGGAATAGGGCAGCCATGTATGTGGTAAGATGGGATAGTAGCAGATAGATGGAACAATTTGTTTCCAATCTTTGACAGTTTCACATGTGCTCATTTTCATATCAGATTTATCCACTTCTATATTGGTTTGTGATCTGAAAAAAGTAAAAGGGGGAAAAAGGCAATTTATTTTTGAATGTATTTGTACCCCAAGAATTTCTGTATGCATTTTAACCCACGTAATACATTTTGGTATTTTGAACAAAGAACTGTATCACAAAATTTGGAGAGGGAAACTCCGGTTCCAATTTTCTTATTGCTCCTGGAAGTGCTAATCAGGTAGAATGAATATAATAAAAATGAATATAATAACACATGAAGCCTTCCATAAATGATCATGGAACCAATGATCGACTTTTCAAGCTCAGCATTCAGGTTAGTCAATTTAAAACTGTGATCCAACCATCCTTAATAGTGAGAAGGTTACTCAACTGTGGTTGTATTTGATTTTTTTTTCTGCTAACATTTCAGTGATATGTTCATCTTTGCTGTTCCTATTCAGATATTGAGCAGGTGTTGGTGCCTTTTTATTATATTAATCATTACTCCTATCCTTGTAATATCTTCTATCTTCAGTTGATATCACTAGGTTTCAAAGCAATATCACACTATGTGTCTCTGCAGCCAGTTAGACTGTTTCTCCTTCCAAATAGATTAAGGATTTAACAGTAAGAACACACTGGAGTTCAGTTTTAATTAATCAGTTGTACGAGTTAAAGTAAAATGATGAATTATATGCAATAAAGTAAAGCATATATGCTGATTCAGTGACAAGACATTGCCTGTTAATTAGAGGGAATTAAAAATAGAGACTTTCCCCCATGACTAGAAATGGGGGAAATTAAGAAATGAAAAAGCATAGTTACAGCTATTGCTATTTGTAATTGTTATGTCCCTATATTATGATTTAGATATAGAAAGATGGCATAGATATAACTGACGAGCTATCCAGTCAGCAGTGATATAGGGAAGCAGTGGTGGAGAAAGCAAGAGCCAAGAGCCTCTGTATCTTTCGTTTATAGATTGAATAATGATTGCTCATTTTTCTTCCCTCCTTTCATATTTCCAAAGGGGCAGTTGATAGAGTGAATTAATGCTCCTTTTAGTTACTCTCTGTGTTTCTGAAGGTGAATGAAAAGGGGATGACTGGGCATGAAGATGGCTATCTGCAGCCAGTACAATCAACTACCTCTTGATTGAGGTAGTCTTCCATTCAGGCAGAACAAAATCACAGGACTGTTTTCTACAGACACAGCTTCTTCCAGCTCACATTTTAAAGTTCGTCCTGCCAATTTCATTTGAGTTCAGCGGGACAACCATAAGAAGTAGCCTTCTATGGAGACAGACAATTTGCCCATCTACACCAGCACTACACTTGATAACCAGTGTCTTTGCCAAAGGTCTTTCCCATCACCTAGTCCTTTAAAATGGAGACACTACAAATTTATCCTTAGGGCTACTGTATGCACAGCTTAAGCTGAGTCATTGAGGAAGGCTCTCTCCTTGAGCTAATAGGATGGCAAAAATGTTCATATTGCAAAAATGTACAGCTGTTCTGAAATATGTTTCTTACTTGGCTGCCTAACCTGCAGCTGAACTGAAATTACACATGGCATACATTTCTAAGTCCATGTTCATTTTTTCGTGTGTGTGTGTGTGTGTGTGTGTGTGTGCGCCTTCAAGTCCCCTGTTGACTTACAGCAACCCCATGATTTTTTCATAGGGTTTTCTTAGGCAAGGAATACACAGAGATGGTTTTACCAGTTCCTCTCTCTGAAATATAGCCTAGTATTCAATGGCGGTCTTCCATCCAACTACTAACCAGACCCTGCTTAACATCCAAAATTAGACATCCAACATTTCACAGGTTAAAACTGAGACATGGGTGGCTAAGCAATATCAGAATGTGCTCAAGATGATAAATGTTATTAATGAAAAAGAACACACATATTAGGAAAGGTTGTTGTAATTTGCTTTTGTCTGAGCCTACTGGGAAGGGCAAAATAGTGGCTCTTCCTCTTCTCTACCCTCTTCTGAGTTAACTGAGTACGAACTACTTTTGCACTTTGAACTCATTATAGCAATGGAAGTAAGCTGAGGACAAGGGGGAAAGTGGGGGGAGGAGAGAGAAATTGGGACAAATTTAAAAGCAGCTGAAAAAGTGCGACAACAAAAGATTAATTGGGACTGTCCCTGGCAAATCAGGATAATTGAAAGGAACACTATTTGCCAAAGGTAGGCATTACTGTTAACCCAAAATGTGGGAGACTCAGGGATCCACCTGCAGTACCAGTACCTCCATGTGACATAGGAGAATTAATTATCTCAAATTAGGATGCCTGCGAGAGCGGGGTAACTAAATGAGATATTTCCAACAATGTTTATGGGTTCAAGCAGGAAAGAACCAGCCAGAGGTTCCAAACAGGCTAAAATGTGTTTTATTGAAAGTTCAGTCATGCATGCAAAACATCCAAGTACTGACATACTCACACAAGAGCCAAAGGATAAAGGGAGGAAAGTTGTGCATAGAAGAATTTTAGGGTTTGGGTGATAATTACCAATGTGGAGAGTAGCAAGGAAGCAGTGATGTGGCTTAGATAGATGCCTAAGGACAGTACTCTTTTGGGAATTAGAATGATAGTGTGATGACCAGCAAGAGAAGTATTGCACTGAATTGCTCAAAACAGAGAGTTTTATACTCAAAAACTACCCAGCAGGTATGGGTGTGAATGGCTCTCCCAACTGAGTGGACAGTGGGATTTCAACACAGACAATGGGGTCTGGACAGAGATAATGGTCTTAGTGTTTAGGTGACAAAGAGTTAATAGCTGTCATAATAGCTCTGTACTGTGGAGAGGTTTGGGGAACAATACAGGGAAACATCCATGTGTGAGGGAGCAGGATTGAAACAGTCCTTGTTTTGGTGGGAACTTCCTTTTTTACCATTGCATGCTCAGAGATCTTCCAGCTTCAGCTTAAGCCTATTATCTCTGGAGTTATTTGATAATCTGCCTGACAATGACTTCAGCTAAACCTGGGGAGTAGGTTAGCTGACCTGTCTTGAAATCACAGGTTTTCAATAAGTAATTTTCTTCTGTCCAGCTTGACCTTCCAGTCACCTCGAGTTTCATTTTATATCAATGACAATTAATATAGTTGCCAATTAAATCATATTTCACCAATTAAACCATATCAATTTTGGGGGTGCTAACATTAGCTAGCTTTCCTTCTTTTTCACTTTTTGTTTTAGGCCTTTCCTCGCAGAGGTCCATTTAAATTTGATTAAAATTGCCCCTGTTACTAAAAGCACTTGGCTATTAAGTAATTCTCTCATGGGGACATGACAATGGATTTTTTTCTTCTGTTCTAAATTTCTGTGGGACAAGGTGGCATTAAAGTTATGGCAGAAAAGCTATTTGAAAGAAGGACAGTCTTAACTCAGTCATGGGAGAACATGCTTCCTTTTTTTCGACCACCATCTGAATAAGATTTACTTAGATTTACAGATTTACCAAATCTGACTAAATAAGATTTACTACTGCTGCTACTACTGCTGCTGCTATTACTGCTTCTTACTACTACTAATAGTAATTTCTATCCCTCCTTTTTCCCAGTTTGGAACTGAAAGTGGCTTACAAAATATAATGAGAATCAAAAACATACTGTTAAAAATTCACAAGATATGAAAGATCCAAAGATTAAAATCAGGTGAAAACATATATAATTAAAATGCACACACACACCAGCAAAACAATTAGCAAGACCCAGTACTATTTTGGTGGGATTGCCCTTATATTGCGAATTATCAAATGCCTGTCTGAACAGAGAACTCTTTACTTGTTTGCCAAAAGAAAGTAAGGAGAGTGCTAGTCTAGCTTCTCTGGGAAGGGAGTTCCAGAACCTGGGGGCAGCCACTAAGAAGGCTCTTACCTCTGTTTCCACCAGTCATACCTGTGAGGATGGTGGGACAGAGAGATCAGTAAATCTCAAAGCACAAGCTGGTTCATAAGGAAAAATACAGTCTTTCAAATAATCTGGATCTGAGCTGTATAGGCTTGGTAAGTCGAAACCAGCACTTTAAATCTAATTGGAAACAGACAAGCGGCCAGCAAAGCTGCTGCAACAAGAAAGTTGTGTGTTGCCTATATCCAACTCCACTTAGCAATCTGGCTGCAGCTCTTTGGACCAGCTGAAGTTTCCAAAAACTCTTCAAAGGCTGTTAAAGTAATCCATCTGGGATATAACTAAGGCATGTGTCAGAGTGGCCAGATCTGTTGTCTCCAGGAATAGGTTCAGCCGGTGCACAAATTTTAACTGCAAATGCACTCTCAGCCACTGCTGAAATCTGAGCTTCTAGGTTCTAAGTTGAATCCAGGAACATAATACAAGCTGTGGAGCTGTATTTTCAAAGAAAGTGTAACATCATCTAAAACAGGCTGAATCCCTATTCCCTGATCTGCCTTTTGAGTGAGCAGAAGTACCTGTATCTTGTCTGGATTTGTTCTCTCTCAACTAGTTCATTGCTGATGACAGGCACTGATAAAATCAGTGAATATTGTCCTTTGGTGTGCAGCCTTTTCTTTTCATATAAAGTGGTTTCCCTTGACACCCCTTTTCTTTTTTTGTTGTGTTGCTACATTTATAACATGATGGTTTGTTTCTTCAATACAAATGAGATAATGCCTAAATCTGCAGCATCTGTAACGAATATCTGGGGTGTTTTCTATTCTGGTTTTTGTCTCAGGAACTTTCTCACATAAAGTTGACAAATTACAAGATTAAAAGTGGTGGCTCTCTGAACATTGTTACAGGTTACCAACATTACCACTCTGACTCAATACAATAGTATTCACAAATAATGGGGGGTAAGCCCCATTGGACACAATGGGAATTACTTAGTGTGTATTCTTTCTTTTCTATAGATGTCTAAAGAGAGATTTTTGCTATTGAGAGGACTCAGACTGGGGAAAAGAAGGAAAGAAAGACGGACAGAGGTCATTGCCTTAATGTGACTTTTCTTCACCACTGCAAACCACAATAAACCTTGACATTTCTGTGAAAGAAAAGGTTCCAGGTTAAAGGTTATTACTTCCAGATACTCTTGAGCCCTGTTAACTTCTTTTACTGCCTGGTGAGCTAGTTAATCTATCTATTCTTAACTGCAGGGAACATCTGGGATAATATATTTTCAGCATGGTTTGAGGAAGTTCTGTGGAATAGGTTATTGTTTAATGGCACGGGTTACTGCTGTGTATCTGAAGAGTTCAAGGTGACTATAAAGCTGACTTCAGTTCTTCTTCTACTGTAAGATGGTTATCTGCTGGAACCAACCACTGTTCATATACTCTCTAGAACTTCACACCGTAGTTGCCCAGTCTTTGGAAAGAGACATCTTTGCACAGAAATTGTGATTCTATACTGAATGTCAACCTCATTAGCATTTAAACAAGTTAAATCTTTTCACATTAGGCATGTGGCTGGTAAAGGCAAGAAATAGCAGTTTTCAAGATTTATTGATATTTTGAACAAGCCAGTTGGATGTGCATTTCTAAACTCTGGAGGGGGGGGGGAGAGTTCCTGGTAACCTGAATGAGTTTTTGTTGTTCAAATGTCAGAGTTGGCTCAGTTCCAGCTCCATGTTGCTAAAATGAACATTATCTCTTATTAGCACAGCTTAAACTTATATGTTGAAATCTGCCTGGGTGACTCAAGTACTTAACCGCAGAAGCAAAGAAATAATTATCCGTTTGAATGAGTTTTTTTTCCATTTTCTATAATAAATAGAAGATCTTGTGTTAAGCTTGCTTTTTTGATAAATAACAGTATCTATATGATGGAAATAGCATTTATTTTGATTACTTTAAGAGGAAATAACTGTAAGCAGTTCAGAAATCTAAGATTAAACTCATAAAACTGAAATTTGGTAGTGGAATAGTATCTCTGCATGCCATGCTTTCCAACATCTCACAGATGAAAACTGGGACACATGTGGCCAAGGTACGCCAGAGTGTGTTAAAAAAAATTGTGGTCAGTCAGTAAGAGATCAAAAATTATTAGTGAGGAAGAGCACACAACAATTACTGCTTTAAACAGAGAACACTTATGCCTTATGCAGTGAGTTTAAGAAATCTGGAGGGAGGGGTCAAAAATGCAATAATCTATGCATGTGCATAGCATAATTAACAATATAATCTCAGATCCATACTAACCTCCTCTGCCCATGCACTATGTAGAGAAGAAAAGCAGTAAAATAAGCCTTTAAGATTTATGCTAATCTCAAAAACAAACAAAAATAAGAGTTGAAGGAAGGAAGGAGAAAAAAAATTAAATCAGGGATGCTTCTTTGTGATATCACTCCTTTTAAAGGTAAATTAGTGGTGAGGCAGGATCTATGTATATGTGAAAAACAGAGATTGGTAGAATGCCTGATACATGGTTCTGGGTGTAACTCAAAGGGGATCTACACAGAAATCCCCTCTTAACTGATAAGGGTTTCGTCTCATCCTCCTTTTTATAAGGTATATTGTTTCATTTTGCTCACCTCAAGAAGCAGTTTGGAGTCACATAACACAAGCTGTATTGCTGTAAAGTTTGAACAGGCTGCAGCCTTTTCCTTTTCCTTTCACCCTAATGGAAGGGACAAGACTTTGTCTTCCTTTCCTCTCCTTCCTATGAGCTTTTGCATATTTGGTAGCATGGTAGCCTTCCTGTTCATAATTTGAGCCAGAATTCACCATGGGAAGAGTGCAACATAAACCTTCAGCCACCACAATTACAGAAATCCTCAACCTTCAGCCAGTTTGTCTACTCCCTCCACAAAATGTCTTTGTTTTCACTCACTCCAAAAGATTAATCCGGTCTTAGAGTGGTAGCTTTACCATTCCCTCTGCAAATAACATGAGAAAAGTTTTGGCCTGAAGCACGAGATGAATGAGAAATTAATGTAGTTTGGTTTTTGATAATAAATTACCAAAATTTGCAAATGCCTTCACATCTAGAATGAAGAGGACCTGAGATCTGTATTCAGAAGAGGCAAAAACTGGCAGAGTAGTGCATCTGGCCTAGGACCCTGAGTGATTAAAGGCCTGGGATTGAAGCCCTGTGTATTCAACCGTGTCAGTGCTGAATTAGGATTGCCACATCCTTTCTCTGACAAGCTTACATCTTCAACATTTTCACTGCAAGCAGCTACAACATGATCCTCTCTGTGTTAGGAATAACATCTACTTGTTGCATTTGACCAGTGGAAATGGAGAAAAATTTCATTGCCTTTCAGTTTTCAAGAATGTACTAAAATGTTCAGATAGTTACATTCAGAATGGAAAGAACTTGAGATTTCCTTCCTTCCTTCCTTCCTTCCTTTCTAGTGTGAGAAAATGAAAAAGATTCCTCTCTGTTTAGTCAGTAGTAGCCTATATTCTGAACTATAAATTCATGTGGGTGTGACTAATAGGCATGATGACTGTATGGAACTCAACCAGCAAGAGACACTTTGCCATGGGAGGTGTATGTTGAGGCTGCCTAGCCTAAATTTTGCATTATAAGTATTTGACATTTTATTATAACACACTTATTAGGTATCTTATTTTGAACCAAATTAGTGTAGTGGTTTGAGCATTGGATCAGGGTTCATTCCCCTGCTCAGCTATGGAAACCCAGCAGGTGAGCTTTGGCATGTCACACACTCTCAGCCCCCAGAAAACTCCGTGATAGATTCACCTTAGGGATGCCAGAAATGACTTGAAGGCACATAACAAGAAGCAGTTGTCAAGGGGCAAGAATGACAGAGGGCCAGCGTCTTGAGAGCCTGTCTGAGAATCCTGGAGGTTTCTGGCTGGAGAAAATAAGATACTGAATGTGAAACATGTTTGGTCTGATCCTGCAAATTGGTTTCGTTAAATCCCTTGTGGCCAACATTTTTCCATAAAGAGAGACATGCATAGTAAATTAACCAGCTTTGTTTGCTGGACTGGAAGTTGGGACAGGCAGCTTCAAATCTATGAGCTGTTAAATTCACTAGCAGATTTTAATGTGGTCACTTTTTCTCTCAGCATCACCTACTTCACCAGTTGTCATGAGGATAGCATGATAAGAAAGAGAACCACGTATGTTGCCTTGAAGTCATAGGAGGAAAGGTGGTATACAAATGTAACTCATGAATAGATTTTGACCAGAAACCAAACTTTCCCCAACATTTCTTAAGAGGGACATGGTAATAACATGTCAAGTTCCTATATGTTAAATAACTGAAATACGGGTGGGTAGGTGGATGCTGGGAACT
This sequence comes from Cyclura pinguis, assembly GCA_030412105.1. NCBI lineage: Eukaryota > Metazoa > Chordata > Lepidosauria > Squamata > Iguanidae > Cyclura > Cyclura pinguis. The sequence continues at coordinate 211,780,910 of CM059599.1, forward strand.
CTATTCCTGACAGGCCACCTATAAAAACATTCTCAAGTCAGATAATAGGGATGGAAAGGGTGGAATAGGGATGGAAAGGAAAGCATTTGAGAGCCTCAACAAAGTGGACTTTTTTCACCTACAAAGACTCACCAAGAAGAGAAATATACCCTTCCCCAAGAATATATACTTTTGTGGAGCTCTGGGACTTTTTGGAAAAATAAAGTACTCACAAAACCAAGTTAATGTCATGAGATGTGAATGGCAAAAAATGTGTACGATCAAATAAAAATATCCATTAACATGATTTCTTCAATGAGAAAAAAATTAAATACGTAGATGAAATGCATGAATAAATGTATTGATTAGGGGGAAATGAGCTAAAATGTACATCAGTTGCCATGAGAATAAAATTTGTCAAAGTTTTACAAAGTCTTGTTATGAAACAAAGATGGGAGGAAAGTACAGGAAAGATTCTAAGAAGTGCAACAAAATTTTAACAGAAGGTTTTTTACATCCTAGTTGAATAATTCCACAGAGAGAGAGAGAGAGAGAGAAGAGTGAGCAAGCTTTGTTTGGGATTAAACTGTACACTGCACTTTAAAATCCACAAAGTCTTTTTTCTTTTTGTCTGTCTCTTCTTCTGGAACAAGCTCTACATTTGATTGATTAGCCAAACCAAATAGGAGTTGCAGCTTTATGTGATTTAGATACTGGTTTAATTACCTGTTTCTAATGTGCAATCTGGTCCCTTCTTTTATTGACTGGGCATTTGTAACAAGCCACAATAATTTTGAAGTGCCAAATTCAATAGAGATCAGGTTATTAAAGAGAAGGTCACATGACGGAACTCTTATTTTATTATTTACGTATACCAGCTATGAGAAGTAGAATTTGTTATGGGTAATAGTCTTTAAGCCATTTCATAGTTCCAAGATGCATATTATTCATACAGTAAGGAAAGGCCTGATAAAATATATTGTACTTCTCATTCCACATTACCATTTTAATGCAATTGCCAAGTTCACTTGCTAAAGGTGTATATGCAAATGCACATGCATTCTGCCTGCAGTTAGATCAATCTTGCTCTAACTCTATTGTCTGCTGTTTGGTAACAGTTCCAATTTCACCTGGAATGGTGTACAGTAGGATAAGTGTAATTACTATTTCTTAAATGAAGTTGTTGCCTTCTTTTTCAGAGCAGCCCCCTCTGTCTTTTAACAACTGCCTTGGAAACTCAAATGGAAAGAAGTAATGCTGTGACACAAAGGGATTCACCTGTTAGATTTTAGCCTCCAATGTTGCTGCTAAAAACACAGGAGCTCAGTTAGAGGGGTGACAAAGGCCAGCAAACTTGTTTAGAATCCTTTTCAGGATAGATACTTGTTCTTAGGACCAGTCCTATTATTAGACAAATGTTGTGAGGCTGCCACTTCAACCAGCAGATGCTGTGGGATGGGACTAGTATTGGGATTTGGGACACAGGACTTTATATCCCACGTAGCCTGTCTTGTAATCTCTATGGTAGCCTGCTGCTCTCACATGTAGAGTTCTCAGATCTCAGGGCCTAAAGTTTCTTCCCTAGTTCTCAGGGTTAAGAGTACGTAGGAACATGGACTGTCAGTCACCTGTGGCTCTGAAGATATATAGGAATGTGAAGCCCTTGAGATTGACCTCATGCTCTTAACAAGTGAAGCTGGCGCAGGTGCCAGCTGTTTGTCACCTGGCATGGAGAAAGCATTCACGATCAGTAACACTTGCCTGTTCAGGGTGGAACAGAAACATAGTCAAGAATCAGTCCAAAGCTCCACAAATCCAGTGGGCAACATTGTCAGACAGTCCGGGGTCAGAAAAGCCAGACAGGCAATGAGCAGGAAATCTAGAGTACACAAGGCAAACACATGAGTTGTTTCTGGCATCAAGCCACCACCTTCTGGAGCACACATTCATTCAACAGCTTTAGGATTCTTGCTGCAGTTCTTTTTCTTCATTGCCCAATCTTATTATTATCTTTCTTCTTCTTCTTATTTTTCTATCCAGTGAACTTTCCTTGCTTCCTGTAACACAGACTTTATGCTGACAGTAAGTGCACATCTGAGCCTTCCTGATCGTTCCTTTCAGTTTTGCTCTTTCCTAGTAATAGCAATGACTAAGGTCCTTTCCGCACAAGGAAGTTAAGACGGGCCAAGGCTTCCTGTCACAGAGGTTGTCCGCAACTTGGATCGGACTATTTACCTTAGTTCTGCACCTTAGTCTAATCTAAAACGCCCCCAAGTGGTCCTCCAACGTGCTATGTGAAGACCGGAAAAAAACGGTCTTTCAATTTTCTGGAGCGCTCCATTTTATTCCTGTTCAGTTGTGGAGATGCACAGATTCGCACCAGTGCGAGCCCGCGATCAGCGGAGGGCGGGCTGTGGGTGTGGCCAGCTTCAGCGGTTAGTCTGGACCCACAAACAACCAGAAGCCACCATTTTGTAAGCCTCACCAGTGTGGATCTAAAGACGTCGCACTGCTCTGCATTGCCCTGGAACAAACAGAGGAGCCCTGCGGAAGAGCTTAAGGAAAAGTCCACGTTGCTTCGAGCCAAGAAGAACCGATAAGTAATGGCATGGAGCGATTCACTCGCCTCGTGTGGAAAGGGCCTAAGTAGTGCAGTCACTTTTTATATCCATGGGCTTGGATCCCAGCAGGGCTTCAAATGGATGACCTCAAGACTAGGCCATCATCATGTGGTAGAAAAACCAAAGGCATACTCTTACAATTCATTTAATCCCCTAAATGTGCACATACAGACATTCCTAGGTGGATATGGAAGGAGACATTTTTTATTCACCTGCTTCATTCATACAAATCTGCATACTTCTGCTAACACAGATGTGGCAGGATCACAATGTGTGAGGAGAATGTAGTCCCCTTTGATTTTCCTGACATAGTTTAAGCAACCTGAATTGCTTGGGGAGAAAGACTCCACAGTATCAACTCTGAGGGTAGTAGCTGTTGCTCTTTTGCTGTTTGCCTTCAGGCCTTTTCTGATTTATGACTACCTCAAAGCAAATCTATCATGGGGTTTTCTTGGCAAGATTTATTCAGAGGAGCTTGACCATTTCTTTCCTCTTAGGCAGAGAGAATAATGGGTTTCTATGGCTTGTTAGGGATTCAAACCCTGGTCTCCTGGAGTCCTGGTCCAACTCTCAAACCACTATACTATGCTGGCTTTCCCATAATATCAGTACTACCTACTTACACCACACTGAGAGGAGAGTGGACTTCAAAGGTGAGGGGAACCAGATTTATTACAGCAGGGATTTTGTAACTTTATGGATTGCAAATTTTACTGAAGTTGCTGTGTGTTTGCTTCTGAGCTGCTTATAAAACATGATTGGGTGTTCTGGTGAGTCCTGCATTGAAAGGAATGCACTGCTCTGAGCTTGTAACTTGATAAGAGGAAGAGAACTATCTGGGTTATCAGTCAGCATAACAGAAGAGAATAGAATAGAAAGCAAGAAGAAAGAGACCCAGGTCACCCTATTTGAATCTACCATTGTCACCCCTTATAGGCTTCCTTGATGTGGTGGCACTGTTCTCCCCATCCACCAATTAGAACCTTGCTGCCAAAATTATTCTTGTTTCTTTGAACACATAATGTCCTCTCCTTTAAATCCCTGCATTGGTTCCTTCTCAGTGAAATCCCTAATGCTCTTGCTGGCCCAAATCTATCACCTTTTCCCTTATATCCCTTTTCATTCTGGCCTCTGACTTTTTCTCCTCCAATTCCACCATTTCCCACTATCTGAAGTTTGGTCTTCCTTTGTTGACTTTCATGACAGGCATTACCCCTAGTCTTACCTGTCTTTGGAAGAAGACAGGAAAATGACAAAAGTAAAAACAACCACTTCTTTCAATTTAAAAGTGAGATCTCAAAGAGCTCTTTTTATTGCTTTCCTTATAGCCAAAGAAGCTGAAGAAGAAGCATACGTTTCTGACATTTCTAGCTTTGCATTTTCCTTGTATTCATGCATTAATAAAGTGAGATACTGGATCCTGCAGCCCTCCTCCTCCATTTCATAACCTTTAAAATCTTAACAAACCTATACATTTTGATAGAGGTGCCTACTCGAAACAATATGTCTCTCTTGAGACATTTGCTATCTTGAGTCAGAGGTTGCAGGCAATCTTATGATGTTAACTCATTTATTTTTCCTACAGTACTCCAAGCCTTTGAGAAAGAGATCATCTTGACATGCTTCCTTTTTTATGGTGTAAATCATAGATGAGGTGCCACTGTGATGCCATGTGTAAGTCAAAATATGAAGCTTTATGGAATCTCAGAAAAAGCACAAACATTTGCCCTGGTAGCTCTTATAATCCATTTCAAGGCTAAACTAATAAAATAGGAATGTGACCAGTGGGAACACAGCAACCTGCATTTCCTATTGATGTGGGGCCACATTAAGTTGCTGAAACTGACCATAATCACAGTGCATTTAAGGCAGATTGCTTATATGGAATCTTCTTAGATTGAACATCTCACTCATGTGCAAAGTGAAAATAATAAAATAACAGAACTGGAAGTAAGCAGAAGATCACAAATAACATTCAAATAAAGCATATATCAGGTTGACAGCTTGTGGCTTCAAGATGTTGATAGACCAGCTTTCTTCATGCTTCCTCACTGGGTCTGTTAGCCAGGGCTATGGGGGCTGTAGTCTAACAACACCTGAAGGGTCACAAGTTATCCCTCCTTGCCACACGAGGGCCACTTCAGAATGCTAGTGAAACAGCAGTTTTGAAATGAAATGCCAGCATCCTATATGTAGCAATCCAGCTTTCTCTAAAACAATGGTAGAATGAAAGCTTTCTTCTTAAAATGGCGGCTTTTTACAGGCAGTTTTTGATGTGGATTGAAGCACTCCAACACACAGTCATTAAGCTTCCTAGAGTTGTGTCAGCTGGGACTCATTTATCACAACTGGAGAGATTATTTTTTTAAAAAAGAATTTGTTTACTCACTTATACTTGGCAAAATCACAAATGAAGTACTGGGATCAACTAAGCCTTAATAAAATCACCAATTTAAGGTAAAAGTTTAAGTAAAAGACCAGTGAGATGGATTTAATACTGAATCTAATTGAGAGCTGAAGCTGGAGAATATGCTGAAACATTTCGTATGTGAGATTGTTTTACCTTACCTAATAAAATTCTTGCTGGTCATTATTTTGTTTTTCTTTGGAAGACTAGAGAAACGCACACTACGTTGCCAACATATTCACTTAGTTTATTTTTTTTCTCTAATAAAGGGTTATTTTTTGTAGTACATGGTGCAACTATAGACCTGGGTCCCTATTCGACATGATATTAATAACCTGAGTATATATCCAAGATACTCTGGTGGGTTAAAAGGACCAGATATTCCAGCAACAGAGAAATACAGATACTGTGTATAAAAAACAATAAGGCTGCAACAAAAGCATTAAACAATATACTAAAATAAGAGAAGGAAAACACAGGCCATTTCCGCACGAGACTGTTATAGCGCTGTGATTCCACTTTCAACATCCTATGGAATTCTGGGGTTTGCAGTTTAGGGAGGGGCCGGCTGGCCCCTCCCGAGACTGCAAACCCTAGGATTCCATAGGATGTTGAAAGTGGAATCATAGCGCTATAACAGTCTCATGCAGAAATGGCCACAGTAACAGGGGTAAACTACTCTAGTATGGGACTGGCACAGCACTGTCTTGATGTCACAGGGAGCAATCTCTGCAGACCACCCAGACCAAATTTGTTCTGTCTAGAAAGGGGGGAGGGTGAATTGTCCTTCCTGTTGCAGACCCGCCTCTCTTTCACATCCCATAATACCTGTCTTTCAAAAACAGGAATGAAATTCTAACCACTTTTCTTTCCTTCTGGTTTAACATCTTCCCTCCCTCCCTTCTCCCTCAACCTCTTTCTCTTTTTCTTTCTTTCTCTTTCTTTATCTCTCTCTCTGGCAATTTTGGAAGTCCACATGGCTGCCAGAGGTCCAAGAGGCAGAATATTGGCTCCTGGACATACATACATACATACATACATGCACACTCATACATATACACACCACGCATGCACACACATACACACACACATACATATACACAAGGCAACTACAGCTCTAGGGTCTAGATTTGGCATATTAAGGTATGGATGAGTGTGTATGTGCCTTCAAGTAACCTATGTGTGTGTATTAAAAAACTGATTTGCTTCAAGAGACATACTAACAGAACACAATAACCATGAATACACCATCAAAAGACAAAAAAGATCACATTCTACCTCCACAACAACTCCAAAATATGATCAATTTTCCAAGAGTTCAGATATATTTTTTTTGTCTTCCTTGCTAGTGAATAATCCTGAATCATCAACTTTCAGAGTTTTCTAGTAAATTTGGCCATTCAAATAAAGTATGAGAATCGGTACTTCAGTTAGGGTTTCTAAAAAGTCAAGCTCTTCCTCATGCAAGAGAAGACAGTGTTTGTATGGACACAAACAATGGAAAGAATATTTGTAAATATTCCGATCCCAAATGAAGAACAGTATTGGAAAACCTTGGCAAGAAGAATTCTGCACAAATGAAAATTTTTGAGGTGGAGGACCTATTCATGGATTATTATTATTATTTTGGTACACAGAAAATGCCTTTTTTAAAAAACAGAAACAATTTTCTGCACAGAAGGCAGATTTTCTGCAGCGAAAACCAGATTTTTAGTGTAGAGAAAAGAAAATGTTTCTTTTTCTGTGCAAAAATTTCACACATGAATATTTCACACATTAAATCCTGAACTACAGATAGACTTTGAAAATTATACAACAGGTAGAAATATAGTGAAATTATTCATTCTGGCCTACTGGAATGAAAATTACAAAGATTTTAATCTCTAATGTAGGTAGATCCATGAAATGGGTATTAAATTTAGGTCCTGTCCCCTCCTCTTCCAGTTCCTTCTGTCACAAAAAACTCTCCTTTCACACTGACCCTTTGCCTTTCCAAGAGGCATAACCCTGGGCTGGAAGGAGCCTGAGGCTACTTCTGCACCACACTGTTAGTGTTATTATTCCACTTTCAACATCCTGTGGAATTCTGGGGTTTGTAGTCTTAGGCCAAGCAGCTCTCTGGCTGAGAATTCTAAATGCCCCTCCCTAAACTGCAAACCCCAGGATTCCATAGGATGTTGAAAGTGGGATAATAGCACTATAACAGTGTGGTGCGAAAATGGCCTGAGTCTGTAAGTAGTCAGGGCACATCATGGCAATGACTGCTGAAGTAGAAGAGATGCTTCTTAGAAGCAATATTTCTTCCAAATGGCATGAAATATGGAGTCTTCTCTGTCCAAAGAAGACTCTAAATCCTTGCAAGACATGCTACTCCTTGTCATTTGAACAAAGTCTTTCTGGAATAGTCAGTCAAGATTGTCTCCTGCTGGTGTTTTCTCTTCCTTTGTAAAGGTATAGTGGTATTTTCTTGGCTTGTAAAGAGAGGCAGTAATGGAAGCAGAACTGGCCAGGGACTTTTGGCTGATGAGACAAAGGACAAAATGGCACCTCTCTCATTCTAGGTAGAAAATGTAACTGGTCATTGTACCTTTCTTCAACACTGGCAATGGCATGGCATCCTCCACTATGCCTGAAGGTAGCAGAATACCTTAGGAGGCATATTGCAAGACAAACAGGGAAGGTTCACCCACTCTTAGTTACACATTACGTTAGTGCCACAGCATTTTGATACTATTATCCTGAAATTTTATAACTTTCTGATTCCTTTGCCCTTTTCATTGTGTTGCATATGAATTTAGTATACCGTGTCGCATTTGGAAGACAGGACTGCAAGTTGACAGAATGCTATGAATCGTGGATTTATGACATGAACAAACATCTGCTCTGTATTTGATAAACTGATCAAAATCTGTGATATTTTTAAATTTAGAGAATCCTATCAGTATAAAGGATTTATATATTACAGCAAATGAAGTTAGCTATTTGCTTCTGCCTTTGCTCAAATTTAATGAATAGCTTGATGCTCGATCATTTTATATGGTTATCTACTTTCACTCCAGTGATTTTTTTTAAAAAAATGATTTAATATAAAGATTTGCAAACAAGTTGAGAACATTTCTCAATTATAGGTTTTTTTATTATACAGAAAAGAAAAGAAAAGAAAAGAAAAGAAAAGAAAAGAAAAGAAAAGAAAAGAAAAGAAAAGAAAAGAAAAGAAAAGAAGTGTTCTTATTGGCCTTTGATTCCAGATGTAGGCACACCAGAGATTTTACCTCTGTTCTTTCAAAAGAATTAAGTTTGGAACAGACCCCCCCCCCCCGCACTGTGCAAGATTCGTCTGAACAAGACAAAATCTTGAACCTGGATGGAGGGACAGGCTTCTCAGAACCTTAGGTTTTATTTGCTCTTCAAGTGTTTCTGGCATCGGTAGTAATAATAGTAGTAGTAAACTTCACCATTATGGAGGAGGAGATGGAAAGAAGAAATGCATAACACAAATCTGTTGAAAACCATTAAAAAAAAACCTCAGATCTTGTGGCAGAGTGGTCCAGAAATGACAGATAAATCCTCTCCAGTAAATTAGTGGAGGGCAACAAAACAGTTTGCTGGGCAGAACTGAAATACATTGGGGAGGACAAGCAGGGAGAGAAAGTAGGGGAAAGAATTTCAAACCCTACTGGTAAATATCAAGAGGTAACAGTGAATATAAGGTTTTTGCTGCTGGCAAATAGAGTGCTAGAAGGATGTGGGCTTCTGGTGATTTCCCTTGCATTCTCACCGATCAATCACACACACCTATACAATGCTGACTGAGATATCCCCTGCCTCTACGTCCACCTACCAGTACTCATAGTTAAGGCAGGAGTTCACCTTCTTTCAGTTGCCCTGTAACAGCAGAAATTAGTTCTACCCAGGGCTATCCTGAGACATTCTGCTGCCTGAAGCAAAAGGCTATACATCTTTCTCTTCATTCCACATACAGAAACTGACAGGACTAGCAGTCAAATTGTTTTTCAACAGCATCCTCAGTCATATCTGAGAGCAGCGGGTTAGTTTGGGCAGCGCAAGGCAGGCTTTATGTCCTGCCCTGGTCTAGTCTTCAAGAAATGAGAACTACCGGGAAACTCAGGAAGGTAGGCCCGGGGATCTCACCACTACCCTCAGCGTCTTTTACTTAAGAAACTTTCTGTACTCTGCATAATAGTAGGGATGGCCCTGGTTCTACCTAATGAACATCTTCACAGACCACCGCTGGCTGGAATTCCCTTATGGGCTGGAGAGCTTCTGCCGTTGCCATGGACAATTGCTTCTTATTTCCCTGCTTTGGCAACTGTTACCCTGATTTCTGGGGTCCCTTGGGGGACACCTCAATGTGCTCCAAATAATGGGGAATGGGAATTAGCCAGAGCACAAGCTGTAGCAATGCAAGAGGCAGGGCAACTTAGCAAGATCTTAAACTCAATGTTTACGGGGTCAGGCCAAGTCAGGACCACAGCACAATAATTATGTTCTTTTATTTGTAAAGTCACAGCGCACTTGCGTGCTCACTCACACAGAACTAAGAAACACTGCGCACTTGCGTACTCACACACACAGACCTAAGAAAATAAAGGGAGGAAAGTAGATAGGGGATTTTAAGAAGGATTTTTCAGGGGCAATACTACACCTGATCCTGTAGCTCAGCTAGCCTGCAGAAAGTCAGTTGGAGTGGAGATTCTCAACACGTGGAAGCTGAGGGGAAGGCTAGGCAAACGGAGCGACAGCAAGGTGGATGAAAGCCAAGAGCGATCCGAAGAAGCGCTCAAAACCAGGGGTTCTTATAGGGAGAGATGTGCCTGTAGGCTAGTCCGTTCCCGGGGAAAACAATGGGTTTCGTGTTGGAGACAAAGCCTCCAAAAGGTCAGTACTTTAAATGATTGGATTTTGACGGAGTTGTCAATAATGCAGACAGTATGCAAATGGAGAGTGCTTGACAGTTGAGTAGTCAGAAGCGCTAATCTCGTCAAGCTGCCTGTTCGGGGCAGAGAATCTTTTGTATGCTTGGTGCGTATGTAATTTAGGTTTAAAGTGTACTTGTCTGGAGGTCTCCTGAAGCTACATGCTGGAAAATTACTGGCCTGCCTGGATTTGTCTTGTATTTTTCAGCCTATTCGGCTGTGTCCGTGTGCGTGCTTGTCCGGGGGCCTCGCAAGCACGTGGAGGGGAGCAGTTTGGAATGGCCAATCCTTTTATATCAAACTATATTTAGTAGACCTCGGGCTCGGACTATACACCACAGTAACACAACTCTTCTTCCAAGCTGCTGTCTTATTCTTATCTTCCTTAACTATGCTGTTTTGTATACAACAATAGTCCAAATTCTATAAAAATCCTGTTTTACAAGCATGTTCCTAAAATACACATTGTCAGGGATTCAGAGCAAGGAACCCTGGGAAAATGTTCAGCCCACTGCAAGACGTTGCATCATGCTCCAGGTGTATGTGATTGCTGTACATTGCATCAGAAAATGGAGTGGGGTGCAAAAGGTACAGGGTGGTGTGCAGACCCTCTACCTGATTGGTTGTAAATATGTACATAAGAAAGCAACGTTCAGACCTTATTGTCTGTTGACCAAACCCGCTGCCTGGCGCAACCTTTTGTCCGTCTGTTCTATGTTTTGTATACATCGGAACCTTGAATGATAAAGTGCCTCCTGTTTGGAAGAAAACCTTCCGTGTGCGTATCCTTATTGGGGAACAAGGTTGCTGCTGTTGGCTGGCTGTGAAACCTAGCTTTTTGCTGCGTCTCTGTGGGGCTGAAACTCCTATCATCCCCCAACACACATGTGCATGTCTCCTTGTAGTTCTGACAACAGGGTTGTCATTATAATCTTTTTCTATTAAGGAGCTGTTACTGTTGTTAAGGAGTTCTTTGACATGGAATTCATGCAAATTTGCTAATGAAGTGGGACATGGCACACCTTGCCAATTGGAAGCTAACTCATTTGCAGCAGCATACTCTGGCAACCCTACTTTGTGCTGAAGGATACACAAGCCCTGAGCAATCCTGTTTTATGTCTTGCTTGCTCTCAAAATCTTCTGGGATTTATTTTTGCTCTCAGAGACTTATTTAAAGCTGAATGAGACTGCAAGGACATCCCTAGAAACTTTGTTTCTTTCAGTAACTGCCCATTCTTGCCTACCACTACCATGTTGAGAAATGGCAATAAATACTGCAAGAGACAACTGTGTCTGCCTACCTGGATTGTGACCTCTGGGATCACTTGTTGACTTCAGGTGCAGTGGAGGATGCTGCCCCATTAATATGTTGAAGAAAGATTCAAGCTGATGGTCTAGGTGCATTTTGTACCTCAAATGGAGAGAGAGCATTTTCTTCTTTGTCTCAGACAGCAAAATTTATTTCATCAGTCTGCCCTCTTACTACAGTGTCCTATTCTGTGTGAGCCAAATTTATCCCTATTGAAAGAAATCTTTCCAAGAAGAAAAACCATCCAGTCCTTCCCATTTCTCATTCCCTTTGGGGAGAAGCACATAATTCTGTTGCACAATATATGCTGAAGTCTCCAGCTCAGTCCCTGGCAGCCCTAGTTTAAAGGATTTCAGAGGTCAGAGGGAAGGGCCTCTGAAGAAATGCTGCTAGACAGTCTAGGCCTGATTGGGTCATATGAACCAAGGATGTAATTCAGAGCCCTTTCACAGTACATGAATATAGCACAAAGGTTTTTCTTTAATTGCCATGGCTGCATCCCATGAAATCCTGAAGTTCATGGTTTGGTTAGAGGAAGGAGATGAGCTCCCTGGCTGAGGATTCCAAAGGCCTGTCCCTCAACTGCCTGTCCCAAGATTTCATAGGATAGAGCCATGGCAGTTAAAGTCGAACCATCATGTTATAACTATGTAGTGTGAAAGGTCCTTGGTGTAAGGCAGCATCTTATATTCATTTCTAGTCCAGAATAACAGGGCTGAGTGTTTGTTTCAAGAGGCTCATAGATACCAGGATACAGTGAGAAGGTGGTGGGAGACAGAGCCATGTTAGGCCATGTTGCCTCTTCTGGTTCCCCTAAGTTACCCCAGTTCTCTCAAATGATATGAATGATGTTGTCTCATCCCCAGTGTTTAGATATGCTTAAACTGGCAGTCCTCCTGTCTTTTGCACCTGGACAGATGAGAGTGCCATGTGCTCCATCTCATCAGGCAACAAAATTACTTGGGTCAATCCTGCCAATGAAACAAAGATGCTTGAAATGGAAGTGACCATCTGATTGTGATGGATTATTTCAAAAGTCCTGATACATAACTTTGTTTCCCTTAGAACTGTGGTGGGCAACTGAATGAGGTCCAGGGGCCAATTTTAATTAATGTCCTTCCTGTGATCTAACCCGTACACAGCATTTTGAGAGAAGCTGCAGAGGAAGATGGAAGCCCTGAGGTCATAATGGAGTTAATGAAGGTGTGATTTTATTTTCATGCTTATTTAACACATTTAGGGGACTTTCTGTGTGAGTGTGGGGCAAACATTGCCCAAACATTGTGGGAATTATTTTTAAAAAATTGAGGGAGGTTGAATATCACAACTGAAGTACAACAGAGGGGATCCAGAGTTGTCATGATTTTGGACCTGTTACTGCCCTGGCTAGCCCAAGCTTTGGGAATATAAAAAGATATCTTTGATATCAATAATTTGGCTTCACATATCCCTTCCACGTGCTTGCGAGGCCCCCGGACAAGCACGCAGACAGGCTCGGTCGATTATCGCCGTAATATTCCTAGACAATACAGGCAGGCCAGAAACAGCCGACTCGCCGCTTTAGGAGACCTCAAGGCAAGTACCTCCATTAGGTATGCGAGCAGCTCTCAAAAGATCCTCTGCCCCGCGCTGGCAGCTTGATGATCGAACCATACAACGCTCAAGTACTCTGCGTTTGCATACCGGCTACTCTATTGATAAATTCGGCTATAATTCAATCATTCAAATTCTGACCTTTTGGAGGCTTTGTCTCCAGCCCCAGATCTATTGTTTTCCCCAAGTCCGACCTAGCCTGCAGTCACAATTCTCCTTATAAAAACCCCTGGCTTTGAGCGCTTTCTCGGATCGCTCCCGAGTTCCAGACCGCCTTGCTGCTGCATCACTTGGCGAGCTTCCCCTCAGCTCCACGTGCTGAGGTACATCGAACCCCAGCCTCGCTCTCCATCTTCTTCCGGGCTTCAGGAACAGGTTTCGTATCACCCAAACCAACTATCCCTCTGAAAGTCCCGCTATCTTACTCACACCTTTATTTTCCTTAGTTATCTGGGTGCGTGTGTTGCTTACATTGTGTGCCTGTATTTAATAACGATCATTCATTACTTTCAAACCAGTCTGCTTCTTGACTTGGCTTGACCCCGTAAACACTGGGTTACAAGATTCCGCTAAGTTACCCTGCCTGTCGTTTCGCCAACCAGTGCTCTTGACTAATTTCCCCAATTTATGTAATTGCAAGGTTATTTAGGTGTCCCTCCCGGGACCCCCAGAAAACAGGGTAACAGACCTACATGTCGTTTGCATGCCATACTTTGCCTATCCCTGCTTTAGAAGTTAACATGCTAGTGCTACATGCTTTTTTAAAACAAAACCCTTATCATCTGCAAAGTCTGCATACGTATCATGAGCCCCTGTGGATGCATAATGTGAGTACAAAGCACATTCCTATGTTAATTGGCTCTGAGTAAAATCTTCTGCCAAACTGACTGACTATAGCTGACTGTGATCAACCGTGCAAAAAAATAACAACTGTCATGATGTTTTTTAAAAAATAGAATCATTTTTCAAGGCAGAAGCAAACAGCCAGGACAGCCACCATGTTTTTGTGGTGGTAGCTACCTCTTTCATCCTCACAGTGCTGTGGCACACTTGCTTGTAGTGCCACTGCTTCTTCTCACCCACAGGAAGTACTTTTTGCTGTTAGGTAACCTAAGCATCAGTGCATACATTTATGTGGTGACTTTCTCAACTTTCACCTTCGGACCTCTTCTTTTCATATGGGAAGACATTAGTGTAAAACAGCCCCTTTGTGAACAGCCCCTTTGTCAAAAATGATTATTTCTCTAACCTGGCAACCCATATAGATGTTATTGTTGTTGTGCGCTTTCAAGTCATTTCTGACTTATGGCAACCATATCACAAGGTTTTCTTGGCAAGAGTTGTTGACAGAATGGTTGCTTTTGCCTTCCTCTGGGGCTGAGAGAGTGCCAAAGGTCACCCAGTGAATTTTTATGGCTGAGCAGGATTTGAACCCTGGTCTCCCAAAGTTCTAATTTAGTGTTCAAACCACTACACCACACAGGCTCTCATATATGTTTTATACCTTCTCCTCTTTTATATAATAATTTGGTTGTTCTATACAGGAGGAAAAGCAAAAAGAGTAAAGTAATGGAAAGTAACAAAAAGGGATGGCTACCTCTGAGTTGCCTCTCATTTGAGCAGTCTGTGTCATTGTGCGTTTTCCTCCCTATGGAGAACAGAAATATTCCAATGCTTTTACAGCTAAACAGCACAAAATTGAACAAAGTTAGACAATAGTGAATGCTGCCTCAAGTATTATGGAGCTAATTGGAATATTGAGAGCTGGTTGAAATTAGCTATTGACAGAAGCTAGCTAAGTAATTTGAGTAATACATTAACTGTGCAGGTAGATAATCAAGCTGTGTAAATGTAGTTTGACTATGAAAGTAGTGTGATGGAAAAGAACCTTTCAGACCTGAGATTTCCTCCATACCCTCTACTGAAGTTTAGATGCGTGTGTGTGTTGAGAAAGAGAGAGAGAAAGAGGAAGAATATATAAAAACAACCTTGGGTATGTTTGTCATGTATGTTAACTGTTCCTCAGTGGAAGAAAAAGGTGCTAAAGACCCACAGCTGGAAGTAAAGCAAAGAACTAAGGCAAATGAAGAAAACATGCATAGTTGATCTCATATTTCAGGCCACATGTGCAGTTTGAAAAGTTATGTTAGGAGGAAAAACAAGAGAGCCTCTAACCCCTTAGCTTTTGATCCTATCCTTAACATTAGGGGTTGGAATCATGTGGCCTCCAGGCAGCTCTCAGCAGTCTTCATCTCTAGCTATGCTGGCTGGTGCTCCAGAGGATCTGGAGGTGCCTATGAGTCCCACCCTTGCTTTGTACAGAATGCAGTCTCAGTGTACTAATATGGGTAGGCACTGTTAGGAAGGAGTGATCATGGGAAACCCATCTCATTTGAAGATGTAGCGCAATAGCTCAAAAAGCCAAAGTGTTTAAAACTTCATTTGATAGTCTTGATCATCTTTCTATGGGGGCATATCTTATCCAATGTAGTGCACTGATTGAAACTTTGGACTGGGACTTGGGAGATTTAGAATCTTGTCCCTGCTGAGCCATAACATTGTCTAGGCAACTCTGTATTAGTTTCTCTTCCACTCTCTGTCTCTGCTTAGCCTAACTCATAGGTTTGTTATAAGGATAAAGGATGGTGAATGAGAGAGATGTGGACAAGACGTGGCTCTCCAGGTATTGCTGGGCTGCAGTTCCTATAAGCCCTAGCCCATTTGATAGGAGATGATGGAAGTTGCAGTCCAACTGCATCTGCAGTGCCACACATTTCCTATTCCTGTTCTACACTAACATTTTGAGAATTAATTGCACATGGGGTTACATAGGAACATTGGAATTTGTCTTATACCGAGAGAATCAAGTTCATTTGACCCAGTAGTGCTACTACTGACTGGCAGTGGCCAGTGGAGATCTCTGGCATTACCTGGTGGCCTCTCATCAAAGTGTCAACCAGGCCTGACCCTGATTACCCTCTAAAACCAGGCAAGCTTTTAGTGTTCAGACTGATGGGATGTCATGTGCTCCATGTGGCACATGTTGCATTTATTTTTAGAATACTATTTTTATTTTTATTTATTTATATATATATATATATATATATATATATAAAAATGTTAACAAGCCAAGTACTGCATTTTTTTTACATTTTCTTTTTTTTTATTTAAAATTCACATATTTTATCAACATCTTCAATCTTGACATCTTTCATTTTTTGATTGTATAAAAAAAAGACAAAGAAAAATTATACATAATATACAAATTAGTCAACCATACTGTCCATTCTATTCTCTACTTAATTATACAATCCTCGTTTATCTTTAAGTACTTTGTCCTCCTTCACTTCCTACTTTCTTTAACTTGGTTATCTTAATTTTCTCTCATTTCTGTAACCTCTCTTTCATTTTTATTGTTCACACTATTTTTATAATACATCATGTTACCGTTTTGTTATTATTTTTATTTCATCCAACCACCATAAATAAAATAACATCTGTTAAAATCCATTTGTACCGTTTTCTTTTCAAATCACATTCTATATATACATTTTATTATTATATTTAACACACTTTCTGTAACTGTCTCATTCTCTTTTCTTCTCTCTCATTCACTTCTATTTCTTTCTTACTTCTTTGTCCAGTTTAAACCTCATTGTTCTCCTTTTCTTGCTTCCTAACTTCACCTAGTACCTAATTTTTACTTGTATTTCTCAAGTTTCTCTTCTTCACCCACCCCTATGGGGTTCTCCCACTATTATTTTTATAATTTCTTTTAGTTTTCCCCTATTTATTATTCTTTAAGTTGTCGGTCGTCTCTATTCTTTTCATTTTCCTTATCCATTTGTCATAATTATTCCTGTTAAGAACCTTAATTCACTTTACTTCTGTATTTATTCTTGTATCAAGTATGTACTTTTCTATTTGATTCCATTCATCTTCGTTTTGACTTTGATTTCTTCCTTGCATCATCATGGTTAGTCTGTCCATCTCTCTATATTCCATCACTTTAACAGTCCATTCCTCTATTTGGGGAATTTGGTTGTTTTTCCACATTCTTGCAAATATTACCCTGGCTGCCGTAATCATATATAAGATTATTCTCCAAAATTTTCTTTTTTCTTTTTCAATTCTCTGTATTATATTCAAAAGAAATATTTCTGGTTTAATGGGATACTCCTTTGTAGCATCTCTGACATAATCTCTTGGATTTTTTTCCAGAACATTTTTGCCTTGTCACAAGTCCACCAAACATGATAATAAGAACCATTTTCTCTACCACATTTCCAACATTTATTCTCTTTTGTTTTGTATATTTTATTTATTTTTGCCGGATCCAAGTGTCATCTATATAGCATATTCAAATAATTTTCTTTCAGGTTTTGTGCCGCTGTGAACTTTTGTGTATCTGACCAGCTTTTTTCCCAATGTTCCAAATGTATCTCATGTCCTATGTTTTGTGCCCATCTGATCATTGTTGTTTTAATTTGTTCTGTTTCTAATTCTCTTTCCATGAGCAATTTGTACAGTTTAGATGTTGTCTGTTTCTGTGACTCGAACATGATTTTTTCAAATGAATTTTCTTTTATCATTGGTTCAAACCCTTCCAATTTTTTATCCATGCTGAATCTTTCTTTTAATTGCTTGTACAAAAACCAATGGCACTTGAATCCTTCAATTTCCAAGTTTTCTCTTGTTTTCATTCTGTATTCCTGATTCTTCTCTGCTGTTAGCATGTCTTTATACCGTATCCACTTTTCCTGTGGTTCTCTCCATCTACCAAATAATGCTTCGTGAGGAGAGATCCATAATAGGATTTTCCTGTAGTATTTTTTTCTTAAATTTTTGCCAAATTAAGAGCAAAGCTTTCCTTAAATAATGATTCATGAATTCTTTGTCTATCTTTGCTTTATTGCACCATACATAGGTATGCCAGCCCATGCGTAAACCTGCACCTTCTAGATTTAATAGTCTTCCATCTTGAAGAGTCAACCATTCTTTAATCCAAGTTAAACTGTTAGCCTGGTAATACACTTTCAAGTCTGGCAAACCAAAGCCTCCTTTCTCTTTTTTCTCTGTAAGAATTTTCCATTTTATCCTTGGTCTTTTCTTCTCCCAAATAAATTTAGATATCTCACTCTGCCATTCTTTAAAAGGCTTTTCATTCATAATAATTGATAAGTTTTGGAAAAGAAAGTGTATTTTAGGTAAGATATTCATTTTTATTGCTGCAATTCTTCCCAGCAATGAAAGTTGTAAAAGACTCCAATTATTTAGAGATTTCTTAATCTCCTTCCATGTTATTTTATAATTGTTTTTGAATAACTCATTATTTCATTTGGAAATCCAAATTCCCAAATACTTAAATTTCTTTTCTGCCTTAAATCCTGTTTTTGAGGTCAGTTCTTTTTCTTCCTCCAATCTTATGTTTTTTGTCAAGATTTTTGTCTTGTCTCTGTTAATTTTAAATCCTGCTGCTTCACCAAACTGATTCAGTTTTTCTATTAATTTATCTATGCTTGAATTTGGGTCTTCCAGAATGATCACCAAATCGTCCGCGTATGCTTTTAACTTATATTCATGTTTCTTCACTTTGCATCCTTTAATTTCTAAGTCTTTCTTTATTGCCCTAATCAGTACTTCTAATGCCGTAATAAATAACAGTGGGGATAGAGGACATCCTTGTCTAGTTCCTTTCTTTATCTCAAATTGTTTAGTTTTTCTCCATTAATTATTAGGGAGGCCACTTGATCTTTATATATTTCTCTAATCCAACTCATTAATGTATTACCAAAGTCCATTTTAGTCAACACTTGTATCATAAAGTCCCATCTTAGATTATCGAATGCTTTCTCAGCATCGATAAATATCAAAGCTAGTTTCTTCTCGTTATATTTTTCATAATGCTCTATAACATCCAAAATTGTTCTGATATTATTCTGAATTTGTCTTTTTGGTAAAAACCCATTCTGATCGTCTTGTATTAACTCTTGTAATATTCTTTTTACTCTTTCTGCTAAGATGTTTGTAAATATTTTATAGTCGATATTCAACAGAGAAATCGGCCTGTAATTTCCTCGTTCTTCCACGTCTTTGCCTTCTTTCAGGATAAATGTTATACTTACTTCATTCCATGTATTTTGTTTCTCATCTTTTATGATTTCATTGTACATTTTTAACATGTGTGATATCAGCTCATCTTGTAATTTCTTGTAATATATTTCAGAGAACCCGTCCGGTCCCAGTGCTTTTGTAACATTTAATTTTTTTATTGCTTCTGTAACTTCCATCATCGTTATTTCCATATTTAACATTTTCTTTTGTTCTTCTGTTAGTTTAGGAATATCTTGTTTCTCCAGGTAATCCATTATCTTCTTTTGTGTCTTTCTTTCTTTAGTACTGTAGAGTTCACTATGGTACTTATAGAAAGTTTGTTTTATTACCTCTTGGTCTGTAGATGTCTTTTCCCCTATATTTACTTCCATAATAAGTCTCTTTTCTCTTTCTTTCCTTAATTGAAAGCCAACCATTTCCCTGGTTTCTTGGCCTGTTCGAAAAATCTTTGTTTAACGCTCTTCAATTTCTTATTTAATTCCAGTTGATGTTCTGTTTTGATTTGTTCTTGAAGTATTTTCAACTCTGTTCTTATCTTTTTATCGGATGGCTTTAACCTTAATAATTCTTCTCTTTGCTTTATCTTTTCCATAATTTCTTGATATTTTTCTAGTCTTTTCTTCTTAAATTCTGCTCCCCTTTGGATGAATTGGCCTCGTAACACCGCTTTGCCCACATCCCATATTGTTTTCATTTTTACTTCTTCAGTCATATTTTCTTTGAAGTAATTTCTTGTGGCCTCTTTTATCTTTTCTAAATAATACTCATTTTGGAATAGGTAATCATTGAGTCTCCATCTCATAATTCTCTTTGTAGTTGTAATCTCTAATTGAATCGGGTTGTGATCTGATAGCACCTTTGGAAGGATCTCCATATTTTTGACCTTATTTTGTAAGCCTTTTGATATAAGAAACATAGCTATTCTAGACATTGATTTGTGGGTGTCTGAGTAAAAGGTAAATCCTTTTGAATCTCCATATTTCATTCTCCACACATCTTGTAATGCCATCAGGTCCAGTAATTTAAAAAAAGATTGTGGGAGTTTTCTGTGCTGTTTTTTATAAGATTTGTTTAATGATCTATTCTTCTTGGGTTCCAATACCCCATTCATATCCCCCAGCAACAAGAAATTATCCTGATTTGTATCATTAGAGTAGTTCAACAATTCTTGTTGCAATCTTTGGTAAAATTTGCTTTTTTCTTCTATTGGGGAATATATTCCAATTAGTAGTATCTTAAAATCTTGAAATTGCACTTCTACTCCCACATAATGACTTTGGTTATCTTGGAATTTCAGTTCCGATGGGAATTTCTGATTAATGTACACTGCCACACCTTTCTTTTTCTTTTGAGATGCTGAGACGTAGCTTTTTCCTAATTTCGGGTTTTTTAGGTATTTGCTGTCTTTATCTCTGATTCTTGTTTCTTGCAGACATATTATATCCACCTTCGCTTTTTCCACATAATGAAAGACTTGTCTCCTTTTGTAATTCTAATTAAGTCCTTTTATGTTCCATGATATTATTTTAATTGTTATTTTTCTTTGTTTTTATTACCTCTTTCTTATCTTATATGTCCTCTTCCTCTACGTAAAGGTCTTCTATTTCTAATTCAGGTTTTTGCGGGTCTTCTTCTTCTTGCTCTATATCCGATTCAGAGTCAATACTTTCTTTATCCTGACTTTCTTCTTCTATATTTGAGTTATTTTCAGGATTTCCTTCTTCTTGTTTCCTTCCTTGGTTTCTTTCTCCATTTTTGTCTTTTCTGTTACTACTATTTGATCTGTTTACCATTTCCAACTCTCTTTTTAATTTTTTGAAGACTTCCCTTGCTCTCGTGGTATTTGTTATTTTATATCTTCTTTGTTTCTTTGTGTAAGATATCCCTTCCAGTCTTTCCCATTTGTATGTTATTTTATGTCTTTGAAGAAACTGAGTTAGAAATTTATAATCTTGTCTTCATTTCAGAATTTCATATGGGATATCTTTGAAATTTTTTATGACTTTATCTCCCATTTTTAGCTGTTTTTCATAATTGGTTTGTATTATTTTTTTCTTTTATCCTGGTCCTGATAAAGCAAACCATGACATCTCTGGGTCATCCTTTTTCTCTCGCCACTCTTGAACTTGCTCTAAAAATTCGGTCGATCTTCATTTCCATATTTTCTATTTGTGGTCCTATAAATGTCACAAATAATGGAATTATTTTTTCATACAAATTTTCCCCTGATACTTCTTTGACCCCTCTCAGTTTTACACATTTGTCATGGTATCGCAATTCTTGTTGGCTAATTATCGATTCTTCCTGCTTCTGTTTTGTCTTCAATGTTTCCTTTTCTTTTTCTAGCTGTTTAGTTTTTTCTTGTAGTTCTTGAATGTCTACCTTCATCGTCTTGATCTCTTTGTTCATCATGTCCTTTCTTTTCCCTATTGTTTCCGTTTCTTTTCGAATGTCTGCTTTAATTTCTGTTCTAGTGTTTTTCATCTCCTGTCTCATCTCATGTTTGAGACTTCTAATTTCCTGTAGAATTTCCTCCATCTGTTGGCCCATTTCTGTAGAAGATCTTCTTGTTGGATCTATTGGTTGTATTTGAGTTTGAGTTTGTGTTCTACTTCCTTTTCTTAATTTAGCAGTCATTTTATATGTAATTCTTGATTTTACCAGCAGGTGGCGTATCAGAACTTTGTTAGATTCTTAAGTTCGTCTCTTCAAGAGTTAAATGACCTGTTTTCTTTTCTTGAAGGTGTTAGCTGTGTCTTCCAAGTTTGTTATCAGTTTATGTTCTGACACCAAGGTCACTTTATCTGTTACTGTATCTTACTTTGTCTCTCAGCATTTTCTCCACCGGCATACATACGAATTGTTACAAACTGTTAAATTAATTTCTCTCAATAAGTTTACAATGTGTCCCTTTACCGTCAGTATATCAAACAGTCTATGCCAATGCCAATACACAGTTCTATTAAATTCTATTACAGACAGGCTATCAATAATTCTAATTTTTCTAAATGGTACAAATTTTATAAACTTGACCATCAAAGGGCCAGTTATTTGACAAAGCTCACCTTTCCAAGCTTAGGCAAGCTTTTACAGCCCTTCGTTTTCAAAGTATGCCTACTGCTGTGATTGACAGCAGTTACTCGCATACCCCTTTGGCTCTCCGTTTATGCATTTGTGGGGCCCCTGAAATAGAGGATCTGCCTCGCTATTTGTTTTCCTGTCCACTATATTCTGATCCAAGAGCCAAATTTTTGGGATCTATCCTGACTCATTTGGAATCTAATACTGTTTTAGAAAAGATTTTCTATCTCCTCGCTGATACTGACTCCATGGTAACTCGTAAGGTCCCTCTTTTCAATCTGACAGCTATGAAGATCCAGGCCAGAAATGTTGCCGATATCGCGGTTGATTGCTCTGGAGACGTGTTCACTTAATTATAGTTTTATTGTTTATGTTTTAACTAAACCAAATTCTAAATTTCTCTCACACATGTCCATTATGTAGCTTAATGTATCATGTACTTTTGCTATGCTGTCTCTATATACGCATTTTAAATTATTTTATACTAACATTTTGTATTGTATTGTATTGTACACTTTGTATGCAAATGGCCTTTGGTCTACCCATTAAATAAAAAAATACATTAAATTCTATTAAGCTCTATTAAATTTCTTATATTCTAAGTAATCAATACTAGTCCAATTAATTATTCTATTAAATTATAGTTATAATAAGGCACTCTATTCTTTCCTTCTTCTATTCTTCACTTAATTGTTTCTCAATAAATTACTTATTTAATTCTATACTTAAATATTCATGAATTTATATATTTATAATTGAACAATTATAATTGAAGCTCAGTTCATTCAAATTATTTCCTTAAAGTTCAGACAGTCAAACTATATTAGATCAAACATTTAATCAGTTAGTCAGTTAATCATTCCTATATGTTCCTTAAACAACCCCCTTATTCCACCACTTGGGTTATTTGTATTATACTTTATTTCAGTTTTCACAGTCTTTATTCTTTTATCTTTTCTTCTTAGTGAGCTCCAGTGTCTTGTTTAGTGAGCTCCAGCCCAATCTTCATGAGCTAACTGTGTCTTCCTGTGTGTGCACAGTTCAAACCACTTCACGTGAGCTCAAGCTTTAATTCCTTTACCACCACCTTCTTATTATTATAGCACTGTCCTCTTTGTCTTTCTTTCTATCCAAACAATCTTTATCCTTCGTCTCTTTTTCAAGCGAGCTCAAGCGTCTTTCTTACCAGGCTCCAATCGTCCAACTTACTGTCTCCTCTGTCCGGTTTCTTCACACGAGCTCCAGCTTTGTTAACTGTCTTTTCAATTTCTGTTCAGTTCACTCTTTCAGCATTCGGCTTTTCTATCTCATTCAGTCTGACTTCTTACGTTCTGCTCTTTCTTTTCAATCTCAATTTCGTAATTTTTCCTTGTCTCACCTCTCCAGTCTCTTTTGTCTTTTATTAGTTTAGCGAGCTCCAGCGGCTCCCCACGAGCTCCAGCTAAACTCTTTCTCTGTCCTTCCTTTCTTGATGCCTCAAAATTCCTTTTAGTTTAGTCCTTATTATTCTGTTTCAGTTCTTTCAATTTTGTATCTTTCTTAATTTCTATATATCAGTCTTTTGTTGTCTATAACTTAGTCTCTCTAGGATTATTTACTTTCTTTCAAAGTTTCTTACCTCTCCCTCTCCGCTGTCCTCTTTACGTTTGTGTTTTTGGCTCTTCTTCTTCTATTCCGCTTCTGTTATTGCGTTCGACTCGATCTTTAATCTTTGAGAAAGTTTAGTTTTGGTCTAGGTTCCGTTCTGCTTCTTGTATTATTTTACAGTCTATTAAAAAAGTTTCACATGGTGCTTTGTTGCACTGCAGCGACTTCCCAGGGGGACGTGGTGCCCTTTGATCCCCTCACTCTTACTCGGCTTTTGAGCCCATCTTTCGATCACTCTTCTAGCCTAAAGAGTGGCAACGGATCCCTGTCGAGCCTCTCTGGACCCCCTTTACCGGGGGGAGGGGGTCTTTGCCAGGCGTGGATTATCGGCAACTCTGCGTGGGGTGCCAGAAACAGCGGGAGCTATCTCATTGTTCTGGTGATTGCGACGCCATTGAAACTGGAAGTCTCCAGAATACTATTATGTTTAAAGGAATTCAGACTGAAAAAATCTTCCCAACTGGAAATGTTAGTTGGCCTGATGAGCATCATAGCTGAATGTGGATTTTAATGTGATTTTTCCATATGCAATCATACATTATTTTAGCCCCCCACACCAGCGACTCATGTGTGAATAAGTACTGCTGAAACCAAAAGGATTTGCCAATTTGGATTGTAGTCTTAATCTATGAAAACAACTATGTTCTGTGAAGAACTTTATAGTTTTCACCTGGTAAGATCAGACCACAAGTGCCTCTGCTTTCACATGGCAATGAATAACCATCCCTCCTATTTGATAAACTGACTCTGACTAGGAAGGCTTCAATGTCTTAATGGTTAATAGCTGTTGATAAGCCTAGTTCCTATGAAAGTATCCAGTTTGTTGATTTCTAAGCAAGTGATCGTTATCCACTCTTTGTACAGGAAATTCTATAGATTAGTTATCTGCTGTGTGAAGACTCACCTTCTTTGGTCTTCCATAACATGCTCCTAATTGATTTTAGTTTTTTAGTTTTAGTTTTCAAGGTTTTTTTTTTTAGTTTTTTAGTTTTAGTTATCTTACAACATGACCATCTCACCACTCTACCTCTGTTCTCAGTAGATCCCTTGAGATGTTCTTGGAGTGGCTCTTGAATTTGTTGTTGTTGTTGCTTTCCCTCTCCCCCTCCCCCTCCTCCTTCTCCTCCTCCTCCTTCGCTTTTTCCCGAAGACTGGGATTTAAGGTAGCTTAGCCATTGAAAATATGATTCTTCCTCCTCCTCCTCCTCCTCCTCCACTTTTTCCCCAAGACTGGGATTTAAGGTAGCTTAGCCATTGAAAATATTATTAAAAACATACAAAAGTGGACATTAAAAATGACTTAAACTATTAACCATATCAAAAACACACACTCTAAAATGATTTTAGAAGTTACTCAATACAATCTGAAAAAATGCAGCACTTACAGCCCTTTGTTAAAAACCTTCAGGTCTAAAAGCCTATCTGGATTACAAAGTCTTTGCTTGTCAAGGGAAGGAGAGGGCCATTCTAACCTCTCTAGGGAGGGAAACTGCAGAAGTAGTCACTGAGAAGGTCTTCTCTCATATTCTCACCAGTTGTACTTGTGAAGATGGTGGGACTGAGAGGAGGGTCTCTGCTGTATATCTCGAGGACCAGGCAGGTTCCTATCGGGACAAGTCACTTTGAACACACTGTATGGCAGTTAAAACTGCACAGAAAAGATTCAGCAGCAACAGCTGGCAGGAATTTAAGGCTGTGTTTTTGGATACTTTTTGAAAATATAAATCGTTCCGCTAAGGCCAGAAATAAGCACATCCATGGGTCCATGTATTTAATGAAAAATAAGAGAATGATCTGTGGTTATTTTCGAATATGAACACCCTGCCCTCTCATTCTGTAGATTTTACTCATTCATCTATTACAATTTGGAGTGTGCACTTTATTAATAAAGTTGTCATGGTGTGTTGTCTTTTGTTCTTTAGCTGATTCTCCTCCAACATTGCACTGATTTTTTTCCTCAGATGAAATATTAAAAACACTAAAGAGGACCATTAGAGTGAGTTTTGAACTTGACTCAAACTGATATGCCAATACACCTCTAAGAAAATGAACTTCCAGCATACTTACAGCTGTGATGGATGTTTTATTGCTGATTAATTGCTTAATAATTCATATCTCCCTGGCACACATAGCTTTTCTTTTATGGCAATTCAAAGACCTTTTAATTTAATGTAATTATTTATGGTATCATCAAGGATGGGAAAATCTGTTAGTTTTGGTTTCTTCTATATTTGAGTTTTACAATCACTGTTGTTGCTGTTAGCTTCCATCAAGTCCACCTCTATTGCTGGTGACCCTATGATTGAGAGTTCTAGAGGTCACTCTGTCATCAACAGCCCTGCTTAGGTCTTACAGACTCAGGGCCATGGTTTCCTTGATCGAATCTATCTTTCTGGAATGCGGTCTTCCACTTTTCTTACTCCCTTCTACCTCACCAAGCATTATTGGTTTTTCTAGTGGTCATGTAACATTTCCAAAGTATGACAGTCTGAGTTTGATCATCCTGGCTTCTAGGGAGAGTTCAGGCTTGATTTGCTCTAGGATTCTTTTAATCAAATTTCTGAAGGAATCTGTGAATTTTGGTAAGTTCTTATTTGGAAAATAAATGAACTAAATTCAGTTCTGAACCTTCTGCACCAGCTATATCTACTGCCAAATTAAGCAGGTACAGCTATTTCCAACAAGGAAAGGACCATGTTATACTTGCCTGCCATATAGCTGTAGAGATGAGGAGCCCATCAGAAATGGAGGAGCATGGAAGAGGTGATGGCCTTAAGCAACATCCCAAATATAAAGGAGTACAAAAAGATTCAAAGCCAGACTTTCAGAGCTAAGTACTCAAAACCTTGTGGATGAGTGAGTAATTATACCATTTTCAATCTCTCTCTTTCTCTCACCTTCTCACTTCCCCTCCCGCCCACACACACATTTCTGTCTTGTCCTATATCAAAAGATATGAGGGAAGCATACAGATAAAGTTAGTGCAGACTAATTGGATAATTTAAAACAATAGAAATTTAAACAGACTAAAAACATTGAATACAATCAACTATGATCAACAAGTTAAGATAGTTTTAAAAGATTAAAAAACTTTTAAAACCATGTTATTAACATGAGGCCCAAAGGCTTTAAGAAACAGTCTTGTTTTTATTTGCTCCAAAAGGAAACCGGCATTAGCACCAACCAGAACTCCAAGGCAAAGGCATTCTGCTATGGGGGTGCCATGGCTGAGAAGGCCTCCTTCCACATCCTCACACAGTGGGGGACACAGAGGAGACCTTCCTCAGCAGGCCTCTATTCTTGGCCAGGAACATATAGGGAGATGTGTTGCCTCAAGTACCAAGGTCTCATGCCATTTAGAGCTTGTCGTCACAAGCACCTTGAACTCAGACTGGAAGTATACTAGTGGCCAGTGCAATTTTTGTAAGAATGGAGTTATATGATGTCAGTATGGTATTCCCGTCAGCAAAGAATTCACTGCCTTTTGTAGGGGCTGCCCCTTCCATGTCATCTTCAGAAGCCGCCTTGTGAAGAGCACATTACAGTAATCTAACTGGGAGGTTCCTAGTACATTAACTACTGGGGGTAGAGTATCTCTGTCCAAGAAGACCATAGCTGGGACACCATTTGATACTGGTATCAGCCAACCCAAGCCACAGAATCCACATGGGTCTCTAGTGACAAGGATGAATCTAAGAGTACTTCCAAGCTATGAATCTGCTGCTTCAAGAAAAGTAAAACCCATCCAGGACACACTATTTACTCGGTTCCCAATCCTGAGAAGCACCAATTCGTAGAACCTCCATCTTATCAAAATGCAGATTCAGTTCATTTCTATTATACTTTTTAATTATTATACTCTCATTTTTACATCAATTTTTTGGAAAAATAAATTTATTTATTTATCTACTGCTTACATTTATATTCTACCTTTCCTACAATGAGCTCAAGGGAATGTACACATTCTTATACCTACCGTATGCCTGATTTGCCTCCAAGAAACTTAGGGATGTTCATGGGAGTGTTTTATGAAATCTATGTTAGAGATAGAAAGAATATTTGAAAATATTTGAAAAATGGTTGAAAATGTGTTTTTCGAGTGTTAGAAAAACCTGCTGAGGAGAATCCTGGGCAGCTCAAAATCTTGGCAGTGAAAATTTCAGGACTTTCTTTGAAAAATGCTCCTAGCTTTTATTTGTACAGAAGATGGGATGTGCAGAAAGCAAGTTTCCTGTGTAGAAAATAGCATGTACTGCATTTTCTATGTAGGTTTCCTCCTCCTCCTGCAGGAAACTTGTTTTCCGTGCAGGAAATGTCAATTACAGTGTGTGGCGGGGGAACCACTGTATTCATTTTTGTATAAATTACCTCCCAGGTAACAAACAATTTTTGATAACTGTGCAGTTTTCAGTGACTCTCTTCCAGAAAGGAGAAAAAGGGTAAAATTGTTTATATCTGCCTGCAAGAATGAAATTTACAAATGGGACAGTTTTGCTTTCTTCCAACTTGGAATGTTGTGAATTTTGTTAAATTCTCATTTTGAAAAACAAAACAAAACAAAAAACTGAAATTCCATCAATCCTTCTTATCAAAGGCTGTATGCAATGAACTTCATGGACTGGTTCCAGGAATTTCCAATTCAAATTTATACAACCACATTGTCTCCAAACAAATGTCTGGAATGTACTGGTTTGAATTAAGTCCAGCGGCTTTATCCCATGCTTTGATTTCTGTAATGTTATTATTCACATCAAGTCAGACTACTGCTGTTAAGACTTGGCTCAACATTGCAGCTCCATTGTTCCCTCCGCTTCCTTTCTTTTCAATCCTCATGTTGGCTCTTGTTTTTCCACTATATCCTTGGCAATTTTCTCCCCTTTACCTTCAAAGCCCTTTATAATTAAACCTCTGTTTAGTTTCTTCCTGTATTACATTAGCATTCCATTATCCATTCGCTTGGTACTTCTGGCAATGCCAGCCATAATAACTTTCTTGAGAGTACTTTGCACAGATTCAACTTCTTTTAAAAAATTAGTTCATCCTTCATCCCTCCCCTATGAGCATGATTTAAAAATGAAAGAAAATCAACAGAACTTTGATTTTCTTTCATTCCAAGTTTCTATAAAGACTTTATTTTTTAAAAAAAATCATAATGCTGATAGAACAGGTACCACACAGAAAAATAATTCTGTTTCTGATTACAGTGTACTCTATGTTCAGGATCAGTTGAAGACATTTTGCTGCCTGAGGCAGAATAGGGAGTGTGGTGTGCCCCCTTCCTGCAAATCAAACAAGGCAAGTTGTTTGTTAGTGAATTGTTATTTATTCAATTTGCTATCATTCTCTGCCAGAGACAGGGAGAGGGGCTTGTGGGATTTTCTGTCTCGTGTGTCACATGGGACATGACACAGAAAATCACTCAAGCTACTCTCCTCTCCCTGGTGGTAAAAATATACTAATAATAAATTAAATATGTAACAGTTTTCCTGCCATTCCATAGTACTCAAAGTCTGCTGACTCTGCCTAATGGTAAGACTGGTCCTGGCTACTCAAGCCTGCTCTCCAATTCCACTCTACCAGTGAAAATCCATAAGGGAATACGTGTTAGAGCAAACCCCATTGAACTCAATGGATTTTCCTCTGAGTAGATTGGCATAAGAGATAATTTCTAAAATTAATTTAGGGATTGGATTCCTCTGCATTTTGAGGGAGCATTCAGTTCATGTTGATCTTTGCACTATAAGATCAATGTTAACATGTACATTGACAAACAAATGGATAGATCCTAGAATTGGCAGTTGAGGGACTGGCCTTTAAAACCTGCAGCCATAAAGCTTCTCTGGCGCCTCTCACCAAACCACAAATCCCAGGACTCCACAAGATAGTAGTTCAAGTAGAATCATTAAATACTATAATCATGCACTGTGAAAGAGCCCTTAAATATAACACATCTACAATGTATCCAGAGGACAGTGACCAAAATGGTGAAGAGTCTGGAACCCCATGCCCTATGAGAAGTGGCTTAGGGAGCTGGAAATGTTTGGTCTGCAAAAGAGAAGGTTAAAAGGGGACATGATAGTTATGTTTAAATATTTGTAGGAATGTCACATCAAGGAGGGAGCGGGCTTCTTTTCCGCTGCTCCAGAGACAAGGACAAGGAACAACGGATTCAAAGTACAGGAAAAGAGATTCTGCCTGAACTTCAGGAAGAACTTCCTGATGGTCAAAGCTGTCTAGCAGTGGAATATGCTGCCTTGGAGTGTGGTGGAGTCTCCTTTGGAGGTTTTTAATCAGATGCTGGATGGCCATCTGTCGGGAGTGCTTTGATATGTGTTCCTGCATGGCAGAAGGGGGTTGGACTGGATGGCCCCGTGGTCTCTTCCAGCTCTATGATTCTACAATATAGCACATAGTGCAGGGAAGATTGGGAAGAGTGTTTCCTTGGTATTGGGTCTTTGGCTTCTTGTGCAATTGTGGGTGGGAGAGAGAGGAAGCTAGGATAAACTCTGCATTGGTTGAAGGGCCACACATTCCTCCCCTCTGCTTTCACTGCCTTACAAAAGTGAAACAAAACTTCTCTGAAAAGAATCTTCATCTCAGCTTAAGAAAATGCAGTTTACCCTCAGCTGAAGCACACCTTAAAGAATGATATCTGAATCATGTGCAACAGCTGGGCAGTAATTGCTCAACAGCAAGGCAAAAGAAGGGAAAGAAAGGTGGGGGGGGCCTAAATTACCCATCAAGCTTCATATTGTGCCTGGTTTTTTATCCCCCATAATGAGACATCAACTCTGAGAGCAATTATACTCTGTGCATTCTTACATCTGACTAAATTAGAATCTGATCTCCAGACTGTCCTGTGGAGCACGGCATAGAAAGAAACAGAGCTGAATTAATTTTCAAGACAAGTAGTGTAAGAAAATGGATAGATTAAAGGGTACAGTTTATATAAACAGTTGTCAGTGGCAGCCATAGAAAACTTATGTGCCCTCCAGAACCCAAAGTAGTGATTCCCAGCCTGTCTAACTGAGTACATTGTCATGTGATTGAGATGTGTCTCAGACTAATAAGCCACCATGTTTGATGTATCCTTTCTTTCACTATGTTCTTTATTGCATTGATTCCTCTTTCTCTGTCAATATATCACACAGCCAATGCTCCAGCTGACACTCACACGGAATTCCCAAAAAGAGGAACGGAATAATATGCTTTGCTTTCTCAAAAGTTCTATGGTTCAATGGATGAATCTGCCAGTTTTTCTTTCCTACAATGAAGCATTTAGAATTCTCAGCCAGAGACCTCTTTGGCCTACAAACTCCAGAATTCCATAGGATGTTGAAAATGGAATAATCCAGGGTAGTGCAGGGTATAACAGGGTAGTGCAGAAAGGCCCCTAGCCTTTGAAACAGCAGAAAACAAGCTTCTTCCATCTTCCATATGACATTCTTTCAAATGTTTAAACATGGATACTGTGTCACCTTTTCTTCCCCAGGCTAGGCACACCCAGCTCCGTAAGCTGTTCCTCATAGGGCAGGGTTTCCAGGCCTTCTATCATTTTTGGATACGTTCCAGTTGTCAATATCTTTCTTGAATTGTGGTGCCCAGAACTGAACACAGTATTCCAAGTGAAGTCTGACCAAAGAAGTACAGAGTGGTACTATTACTTCCTTAAAACAAGCCATTATACTTCTGTTGATGCAGACTAGAAGCACTTTGGCTTTTTTAGCTGTCATATCATACTGTTGACTCATGTTCAGCTTGTGGTCTACTAAGACTGCTATATCCCTTTCACATAGTCTGTGGTCAAACCAGGTGTCACCCATCCTATATCTCTGCATTGCATTTTTTTTTCCTGCTTAAGTATGGTACCTTCCATTTCTTGTTGAAATTCATTTTGTTAGTTTTGACCAAACCCTCTAATATGTTTAGGTCATTTTGAATTCTGGTTCTCTGAGGCATTAGCTATGCCTCCTAATTTGGTGTCATCTGCAAATTTGATGAGCATGCCCTCTATGCCATCATCCAAGTCATTTATAAAGATGTGGAATAACACTGGGCCTAGAACAGAAGCCCAGTAGTCACTTCTCTCCAGGATGAAAATGAGCCATTTGTGATCACCCTTTGGGTTTGGTTGATCAGCCAATTACAAATCCACCTAACAGAAGCATTATCTTGTCCAGATTTTACTAGCTTGTTTGCAAGAATATCATGGGGGACCTTATCAAATCAGAATATGCTACACTCACAGCATTCCCTTCAGCTATGAAGCTTGTAACTCTATTAAAAAGAGAGAGAGAGAGAGAGAGAGAGAGAGAGAGAGAGAAGATTACTCTGGCATGCCTTGTTTTTAAGAAACCCATGCTGACTTTTAGTGATTACGGCATCCCTAAGTGCTTACAGACTGTCTGTTTAATGATCTGCTCTAGGACCTTTTCTGGTATTGATATCACACTGACTGGGTAGTAGTTGTTTGGGTTCTCTTTTCTTCCCTTTTTGAAGATGGTGACAACAGTTGCCATCCTCCAGTCTGTTGGGACTTATCTCATTCTCCAGAAATTCTTAAAAACTGCTGCCAGTGGTTCTGCGATTACTTCTGTCAGTTCTTTTAATACACATGGCTGTAGTTCATCTGGCCCTGGAGAACTTGAATTCATTAAGAGTAGCCAGATATTCCTGTACTACCTCTTCACCTATTTTTGGTATGTTTTAGAACTTTTTTATATAGAGAGGGTTTCATGGAGCTTTGGGGGCTGCAAAAGTGGGGCTTTGGGTGGAGCATAAATAAAGATGATGATGATGATGATGATGATGATGACAATAACATATTACACTAGTCCTTCCTTATCCATGGTTTCAGTTACCAGAGGTCAACTATGGTTCAAAAACATTAAATGGAAAATTCTAGAAATAAACAGTTCTGAAGTTTTAAACTGCACACCATGTTGAGTAGCATGATGAAATCTTGTGTGTCCTTCTCCATCCTGCCTGGGACATGAATCAGCCTTTTGTCCAACATATCCATGCTGAATACACTACCTGCCTGTTAGTCACTTAATACCATCTCGGTTATCAGATTGACTGTTGTGTTATTGCAGTGCTTGTATTCAAGTAATTATAAATTGTTCTGGTTTTTTATTAGTCATCATTGCTAATCTCTTATTGTGCCTAATTTAGGCCCTTTTCACATGGCATTTGCCATGCGAAAGGGCCCCTGGAGTGTTGCACAACTGCAAGGAGCGGTCCACACAACACACTCGCAATTGCATAACGCTCCAGGGCCTGGCAGGCACCGATTGCACACTATTTCATTTTCGGCTTTGAGCCAAAAATGGTGCACAATCGCACATCGCTCTGGAGCCCTGCCTGCACTTGCCATGTGTGTGGAGCTCTGGAGCCACAGTGCGCGCCTCCTGCCCCAGCGCAGCCTGGGAAAATCCCAGGCTGCACTGAGGAAGGAAGAGGAGGGGCTCTCGCACTACCTGCTCGCGAGCAGGCAGCAGCTGCAGAGCTGAAGCAACGAGGACACGAGAGCCTCTTGCAAGAGGCTGCTCGTGAGATCCCCGCACACCAGCTCTGCAAAAAGGTGAGTTGCGGAAAGGGTCTTATATACATTAAGCTTTATCATAAGTACGTATGTATAGGAAAGCACATAGTATATGTAGGCTTCAATACTATCCACAGTTTCAGGCACCCATTAGGACTCTTGGAATGTATACCCCATGGATAAGAGGTGACTACTGTAAAGTGTGTCCCTTGTATTTTGTGACAACATTTGACTCCATGATCTCACTGCTGGGGCTGCAAAAGGAACAACAGTTTTTCTTTTCCTGCCCACCAGTTTTGAACTCTAGATGATGAAGGATTCCTAGTTCAAGAGGTATCTGAACATATAATCCATATTGCTGGACAAAATGATCACATTTGGTCTAGTAATATGGATGCAGTTGGATCACTTTCTCCTTGAGATCTACCTAAATTCAATAACAACTTAAAATCCCATCAGCTTTTTTTAAAAGGCAAGTTAACTGAAGTATAAAATGTATCAGTCTTTTTTGACATGCAAACGGGAATTTGTTTAAATAGCATTCCAATATCAAGACGGATCTGTTTTCCATTTACATAGCAATTGACTGAAAGCAAAAGTAATCGGCATAATTCATTCTCAGTCAGCTCAAAAACATAATTCAAATTGGTAAGAAAGATGCAGAGCTTGGTGGCCATCGCTCATACAGTTTCAATCAAAGAAGATTAGGAACCACGATTATATATGATCATCCTATTTTCATCTGACTTGCCCATATATTTTTCATACTGTGTCTTATTTAAGAAAACGGAACACAACAGCTTCTTTGACTTTTGCTGAGAAAGCTTTGGTGAGGTACAAATATTATAGTCACTTGTTTTAATTAAGAGGAAACATTTGTCTGCACATAAACAGCTGGCTGGGTAAAAAATGCAGTAGGATGTTAACACACAGGACCCATACTAAGCTCCTAATATACTATAGCCGCATGAGTGAAGCACGTGGATTTCTCCAAGCTGAAAGCTCAATCTAGGTGTCTCCCCAAAACCGATGTCAAACTGCAGGGAGCTTCTCAGAGTGACAGAAGTCTGTGGTACAGTTGAGTGAGATGTTTCAGGATGATGCGACCATCCTCTTCCCATTCCTGAACCATCGTGAAATAAGAAGCATGACCATGTCCCTTCTCCTCGTTGCACCATGGCTTGGAGCAGGAGAGAGCTGGCCACATCACCCTGAAGCATCCCACTTGACAATGCCACTGACCTCTGTTTCTCAGAGTAGCTCCCTGCAGTTTAAGGTAGATGTCAGGGGCGTTTATGCTTTTAACAATAGCGCCATGATTGTGAGTATGTAGCATAGCTGAATATGGAGCAGATGCAGATCTGTCAACTGCAGTGCAGAATGCCAGCCAATACTTTTTGATTCTCAACTATCTTACACTTTCATATGTCAATATCTATGCCAATATATGCTACCTCTGTTGGTCAATAAAGCTATCAAAACTGTCAACCCAATGTTCCTCAAAGTGATGCTCTGTGGACCAGTGCCAGTCCATGACCTATTGGATTAGGCAACAATCAATTTGGCTTACTCTCAAGCTAATTCTTGGAAAAGTTACCTTTTATTTTTTTACAATGCTCAGAATCCCCCAGTCAGTGTGGCTAAGCTCTATCCCAGGTAAGTGGATAGAAGGCTGCAGGCTTAAGCATTACAGAACCACACTTCTGAATCCATGGAGCTGCTTTTGATATAATTCTTGCACAGCTTTAGACTCATGGATCTAAATCTATGGTTGTGCTTCTGTGTTTTCATGAATGAAGGGAAAAAATGAATGATTTTCATCTTGAATATGTTCTTGAGCCAATACCTTCAATGTTAGGGAATGCCTTCCTCTGGTCTATCTGCCTGTCATCAAAGTTGCTAAGAATACAATGGAGAAGAAGAAGAAAAAGGTGGATTTTTCTCTTCTACTTTGCATTATAATGCAAGAGTCTATCAGAATTACCCTAGTCTTCTCTTTTATCCAGAAATGGGAATTAGTCCATTTTACCTTACGCAGTGAAGCCATGAATGTGTATAAGAGAAGTAGGAGAATCAGGACTGCCTTCTCTTCTAGAAGAAACCTAAAATTGAAAGAACAGATATAGGAATATAAATAAAGAAATGTTACAGTGAAGTGGTCTGCCTGGAGAAATAATCGGTTCTACATTCTGTCCATGTGCATTCATTCTTCTGCTCCATTCCATCACTCTTTATTCCCTATTCCAGAGTAAGGTGAAACAGTCAAACCAAAAAGTGTTCTTCTTTTCTTTTTAAAGCTTTCCCAGGACGGGGATGGGGTATTGTGTGAAATGATCAGGAACATATGCTTAGGGTCTGAACCAAGCTTCAACCTTTTCATTTAGTATAGTTCATTTTAGCCACCCAATACCATGGTGGTGGGTTAAACCCATGCAGGAAATTATGTGTCGGATTGAATGTGTTTGTGTGTGTGTGTGTGTGTGTGTGTGTGTGTGTGTGGTGGTGGTGGGGTAAATGCACAGTAAAAATTGGAATAAGTCTTTAGATCATCCAACAAAATGCCCCTTCCACTGGTAAATGGTAATTATTTTAATGCTACAATACAAATAATTTAATATCCAAAGCATTATGGCTTGGGGAAGGGAGAGTGAGTGGGTTGAGAGGAAGTGGGTCTAATTTGCTCTCCTCCACACCCCATATCCCTCTTTCTACACATTGGACAAGTTAAACAGTCACATCTAGATTCTGGAAAAGGGAGATTTTGTTTTGCAAAGGCAAAAAGAGAGTGTTAGAGGCATTTGCAGGAATACTAGGCAAGGAATTCCCTCTCTGTATATTTGACAAAAAAAGGTTACAACACCCCCTAAAAAAGGTAGGGTAGGATAGGGGTTAGCTGGACACTTGGTTGGTAAGAAACTAAGATGTGTGATTGGAAAACTATATGGCTCAAACAAAACACACAGGATATGAAGGCTGCATAGGAAATCATATGATTTTAACATCAGGCCTCATTCATCAGTTGAGGGTGCACACTCTCCTGAAATGCTATCAATATCTCATCCACTTTGGCCCCAGTCTTCCTCAATAGAAATTCCCACAGTCTGGGAATAGCCAGAGAGAAGGTGTTTTCTCTTGTCTCCACCAGACAGACTTCTGGGGGTGACAGTACCAAGAGAAGGATTGTGTATTCTGCCTGACCATTTATAAGGTGCTGACCATGGTCTTGTTGCCACAAGTGCACAGACCCAGATGGCTTAGGAAAATTATCTCAGATCCTCTTACAGTATTACCGCTGTGCTATAGTAAATGATATTCCAATATTGGGAAGACCTTCACAGATGACTGTATGCATGTGCAGAGTATTTCTACCTGTATTATTTAGAAATGAGGCTCAATGGCATGAGTGGCACTAATTTCAAATGACTGTACACAGGATTACATCCTGATCCACAGTCTTGTCGCTTTATAAGGCTGTGTTTCTCCCCTATGCCAAAGAGCTTTTCATACATCTTCTGGCTCTTGCATTTTTTTTTTCACAGAAGAATCTTCAACTAATCCCTTTATCTTGGTTAGCACATTTTGCAGACTCTAGAAGAATCAGCATTTAAACTGTGTGGAGGCCATCCATCTTGGTTAGAAGATCCAAACAGTCAAAACCTCTCAGCCTGAAGACTTTGTCAAGCTTGATGCAAAATCTTAGAGATTAGATGGAGAAGAAAAGAGAATCTCTAGTCTTCTTTCTTTCTCTTCATTCCATTTATTTGCTCAGAAGATGACCTCTTATCTAATAATGGATTAAATATAGAAATGATGAGAACAATCTCCCAACTGTTGAGACACGCTGTCTGGACAAAATACTCTACTTCAAAGTTGTGCATTTTTATTTCTTCCCTGTTGAAATTACAATCCAATTTTCATCTTTGTGTTCTGACTTCCTGAATTACTTTTCCTCTTTCTTAAGGGTTCTCCTTTTTCAAAAGTACAAGGATGCTAACGAGATCTTAGAAACATTTTATGTTTTTAAACTTATACAATGTGTCTCCCTTCCCTTTCTATTGGAATGATAGCAGGGTGGGGCAAACTGTCCAATACATTGTAATGTCAACAAAAATCCATTGAAATCAGTTAATTTCAAAGTAGTCCATACCCACCATCAATTATCTTGCCTTAACACAGCTGTCTCAACAAATGGCTGTTGACAGAAGAGATAACTTTCACCTGGCCTTGAAAGCTGGCCAATCTTCAGGACCAAACAGGCCTCTACCTGGACCTTGAAAAGTCACTTGGACCCATACTTTCTCACCCTTCAATTTTCTTTTTTACTTAAGAAGATCCTTTCCAACCCCTAGGGGCCATATGGGGCAATTCTGGCATATTTTGACTTAGGATCAGACTACTTGAAAGACCACGTCTCCCTATATGGACCTGCTAGAGTCTTAAGATCCTCAGAAGAAGGCTTTCATTTGATCCTGCCAACATCACAGGTCTGTCTGGGGAGGACACAGGAGAGAGCCCTCTCAGTGGCTGCTGTCATCCTGGGAATCCCCCTTTCTGCTTTCCTTCAGGCAAAATTATTTTTTAAAAAGCAAGTTTTTAATTATTAATTTCTCGCAGGGACCCTTCTTATGGAGGTGGAGGATATTCTAGTTTCAGCTCTTGTATTTTTTAAAAAAAATATTTTGTGTTGTTTAATGTAGCAGTTTGTTACCCCAAAAGGTGGAGAATCCCTTGAAGTCCTCCAGTAGTACCTGCAATTCAGTGCAAAAATGGGGAGTTAATTGATTCTAATTAAGAAGGCTCCAAGAAGCGGGAAAACTAGCAGGATCTTTCCACCAATGTTTATGGGATCCTTGCAGGAAAAACAGCTAAAGACTCAAAGTAAACTAAAAATGTGTTTATTGGGGGAATTCAATCACACATGCACACAAGATCCAGACAGTGATGCAGTCACATAAGAACTAAATGAAGGAGAAGGGAGGAAAGGTTATGGACAGTGAGACTTAGGTTATTGGGCGATAATTACCAGTCCAGAAGAGCAGTGAAGAAACAGTGAAGTGGCTTAGACTTGTTTCAAAGAGGAGTACAAATTGGAATTGAGAGCAGCATAGTGGTGTTCAGCATTTGGGGTATTGGAACTATCTGGTCAAAATGGAGAATATTTATACCTAAAATCTGCCTGGAGGGCAATGGGTATAAATGGCTCTCTGCCTGAGCAAACAATGGGGGCTGCAGAGTGGACAATGAGGTTCAGTCTGTGTTGATGATCTTAGTGTTGGGTGACAAGGAATAAATTGCTATCATAATAGCTCTGTGATATGAGACTGGAAAAAGGAACAATGTGGGAAATGTTTAGCTGCTAGAAAGGAGTAATTAAACAATCGGTGGTTTGATAAGAATTTTCCTTTGCAATTGTTTGAGAGTGGAGATGATACAATTTGGTTTAAGGCTATTATCTTCGGGGTTACCTGGTGATTGTACCTAGATCATGCCTGAAGAGGGGATCTCTGATCTACTTTGCAGCACATGTGTTCAGCCAGTATTTTATCTCTACCCAGCCTGGACTTTAAAGCCATTTCAGGGTTCAGGTTATATCAGTGCCAATTAATACATATTGCCAATTAAGTTATGTTTCTCCAAATAAGCCATATCAAATGAGTGTGTGTGTGCAGACCTGTAACAGATTCTTAACCTTTTCTTTACCATGGACCTCCTTTAAATATCTTTTGTTGCCATGCTCCACCAAGACTTAACTCAAGATTTAAAACCTCAAGTGCATCACATATTTATTTAAAGTTGCAAATCAAGGGTCTTCAGATTTGGAGAGGAGAGAGAAATAAGTAAATACACACTCTAATATTTTTATTGGAATGATTCTGTACACATCTTTCTTTCTTTCTTTCTTTCTTTCTTTCTTTCTTTCTTTCTTTCTTTCTTTCTTTTCTTTCTTTTTTAACTGTAAAAGCTCATAAGAATTCCTTAGCCTTCATGGACCTCCTGTGAGGCTATTGTAGATACCCAGGGTCCCTGAACTACAGATTAAGAACCACTGGTTTAATGTATGATTTTAAAAACTGTGATTATTTATTTATGTTTTAATTTGATTACTATGTTTTTAACTAATTTTCTTTTACTGCTTGTGAGCCACCTTGAACCCCACACTGGGAGAAAGGTGGCATGTATATGCAAATAAATAAATAAATAAATATTTTCTCTCCCCAGACCTGTCTTAGATCTAGGACATTTTTTTTTTCAAAATGGGCATGTATAGAAATAAGTTCTGGTTTTGAAAACACTCTCTGGTCTTAAAACTGGTCAGCGTGGGTTAAAGACATGGCAAAATTGCTTCCTGTACCCCTCAGAGGATCTTACCAGCCCTTTCAAGTTAAAAAAAAAAAGTGTGGGATGTCATAGCAATGCTACAGGCTGCACCAGGGAATGCATGGCTCACAGGCTGCACTTTGCCAACCCAATTTAAAATCTCCTCCAGAGTTGCTGTTGTTGACTGCTTTCAAGAAATTTCTGATTTATAGCAATTCTAAGGTATCATGGAGTTTTCTTGTCAAGATTTGCTCAGGGACAATTTTCCATTGCCTTCCTCTGAGACTGAGCAAGTATAGCTTGCCCAAGGTAGGTTTCCATGGCTGAGGGAGGATTTTTGCTCTGACCTCCTGCGGTCCTGGTACAGCACTCAAACCATTCTGGGTTTCTTCTTTACGTAAGGCTTAAATAATATCTTCAGAGAGCCTGAATGGAGAAGCATAATTCAGGATGACTTGATCCTGTATCCTGTTTGAAATCAGCCAGAATCAAGCTCATCCATTAACAATTCTGATTATCTGAGCTGCTTAGTTCCTTAGCAAATCAATTAAAGCAGTTATCTATTTTTGGCTGTGTAACTAACCAATTGTCATGGCATCTGTTTAGAATAGGGGTTAATATCTCTATGTATGGTTGATTTGGAAGAATCTTTGATATTTTGACCTGAACATCTTGCTGGAGTCAAGTGAGAGTTCCATTCCCTGCTTTATGAATTATTCCTTCATAATGCTACTGATGCCTATTTATTCATAAGACTTGAGAGAGTTGTTTGGTTTTAGAATTCTCTCTTACAAGTTTCTCATTTAAGTAGCAAGCTCTGTTTTAACAAAAGTCTGAAGGCATATGAAATAGAAGTGAGAAAACGAAGAGGATATTGTCTTTTGTTTCACATCACCAAAGGGAGGGGGGAATAAAAGAATGTTAATCTAATTAAAAATATAACAAAGCACATCTAGCCAATGTAGGGCTTTGCAGGTAGAACAGATAACACATTTAGTGTATGGCTACAGTTTGTTGTTTCAGGTCACAGATTTTGCCTACCTCTTTTTTCCCCCCTCTAGACTACCTTATCTGCCATTCAGACTGCAGTTCTATACCTATTGAACTCAATATTCCTGAGTAGACATGCACAGGATTCCATGCAGTACTGTTAAAAACTCACTTGGTATACATTTGGTATATAGTATACAGTCTTTCCCAGTGATGTAGACTTTAGTCAATTGATTCAGACTCAAGTCAGACTTAATTCACTTTAGTGACTCTACTTGGACTTGACTTGGCAATAAATGATGTACTGACTGGACTCAACCCAATTTGTGACTTGTATATTTTTCGTGACTGCCTTGCTGCCCTTGGTTCAGTAACATAACAGATTTAACCTTACAACATTGAACAATGCTTCCATCTCTTTTTACCTACTGGTCACATGACAATCTGTCTCCAGCCCAAAACATGAACAAATTTCTTGGAGGATAACTCCAAATGGGTTAGGCAATTGGCTTGAGGCAGGGTTGAGGTCTGCTCAGCAGCCTGTCCCCATTGCATATATGAGAAGCTTTCCAAAACTTTTCCTAAGAGCAGAAGGCAACATTTGCCCCCAGAGCACAAGGAGCATTTCTCAGAGGGGAACAGCAAATGTCTTAGGCACATCCTATTCTCCACTTCGGAAGCTGCAGGCCCTTTTATGCCCATTGACACAATAGCCTTCAGCTTCAGGAATGGGGGGTAAAAAGGATCCTATTCTCCGCTTCTGAAGCTGCTTAAATTGTTAAAACTGACATTATTCAACTCTGTCCAGAAATTCTGGAATATAGATTGGGGTATAACATTGGCTCCCAGACTTGAGACTTGACGTGGAAGTATCTTGCAAGGACTTGAGATTTGCCTTAAGACTTGACTAGAGAAGTGGAGTAAAAAACTTAGGGCCTTTCCACACTACCATGTTATAGTGCTAGTATTCTACTTTCAGCATCCTTTGGAATCCTGGGATTTGCAGTTTAGGGAGGGGCCTTTAGAATTCTCAGCCAGAGAGCTTTTTGGCCTCAGTAAACTACAAACCCCAGCATTCCACAGGATGTTGAAAATGGAATAATATCACTATAATAGTGTAGTGAATAAAGGCCCTTAATTACATCACTGGTTCTCCCTTCACAGTAGCGGATTTGACATCTGTGAATTTGATTATTCATTGAGTGCATGCCGTTCCCCCTTTCTCCTCCTCCCATTCCCATACATTCTGCCCTGGTGTGGAGAACTCATGTCAAGGCAAAATGCTAAGGAATAGTGGAGAGGAAAAGCTTGTGCAAATCTTCCTTTTTTCCTTCAGAGCTCCCCCTTTGATTCCCATGTAGTAGTGTGGAGTACTTGTGCCGAGGCACAAAGCTAGGGAATGGCGGGAGGGATGGAGTTCCCCTTCCCATTCCCACGCATTTTGCACTGGCATGGATAACTCACACTGAGGAAAATGCTAGGGAATTTGTGTGTGTGTGGAGGGGGGAAGGCTTGCATGAGTCTTCCTTTTTCCCTCCAGAGCTGTCCCCCATTCCCATGCATTTAGCCCCAGTGTGGAGAACTTGCACTAAGGCAAAATGGTAGGGAATGTGGAGGGGGGGGAGGCTTGCACGAGTCTTCCTTTTCCTCTTTGCAGCTCCCCCTCCCATTTCTATGCATTTCACCCTGGAAAACAACAGGGAATGGGGGGTGGAGGAAAGGCTTTTGTGAGTCTTCCTTTTTCCCCTCTGGAGTTCCCCCTCCCTTTCCATGCGTTTTACCATGGTGTGCATTTGCACTGGGACAAAATGCAAGAGAATGGGGGGTGGACCTGAAAGGGACTGGGAGGGGGACTTATTTGTGGTTTTTCCACTTTCACAAGGGTTCTGTGCCTTAACCCTGACAAAAGTAAGGGACCAGTATTTTTGCTTTCCTCTGAAGAAAAATATGTAGATGGTCCACTGGCTTAAAAAAAAAAATAGTGCAAGGCCATAACACTACTGCTTTTCCTTAACAAAACAGGATTTGAGAACAGATCAATATCAAAGGCTTTTGCTGACTCAAGAAGACACTGTGGAATTCTCATTAAAATTAGTAGCCGGTATGATGTTTTAAATCCTCTTGTCAGAGAGGTTGGAATTCTAATGGCAGAGATTATGCTATACTTACCTACTAGCAAAGCGATGTCCAATGCTCAGATGAAGCTACTCACTTTTGTGAACTTTATTTGGTGCTGGATTTTTCTTTTAAAGGTGATTTCCACCTCACTTGTCCTTTATACATATGTTTTTATTCAACTGTATTGCTCTTGCTTGCCATAAATGATGTCATTACAAGGCCAAAACTGATTGACAGTAATGCCTTCATATTCATTATCCCTGATTAGGAGGGATCATCAATGAGTTTTAACACTCACACACACACACACACACACACACACATATATCAATTCTACCTAAGGAAGGAAGAAACTGGGACAATGAGGGGTAAACTGGTGTAAAAATAGTAACAAAAGAAAGAGTAGTGTTAGAATTGCAAATCTCTACCCACACACCCACCCAAAAAATTAGGTACAGCTCTAAAATGCAGTTATCACAGGTCCTCAAACACCCTAGTCATCACACTTCTCTTATATGAGACATATAGGGATAATGTGTTAAGATTGTATTTGGTGGTGTCTGTCTGTGAACTGGATTGCCATTTCCTCTGCAGCCCTCAGCTGCCCTCCATCTCATCAAAATAAGAGAACATGGAAAATGTGGAAACAGGACAGAAGGTTCAACATCTGAAATGTCGAAGGT
The DNA here is from genome assembly GCA_030412105.1 of Cyclura pinguis. Lineage (NCBI taxonomy): Eukaryota > Metazoa > Chordata > Lepidosauria > Squamata > Iguanidae > Cyclura > Cyclura pinguis. The sequence continues at coordinate 211,824,251 of CM059599.1, forward strand.
TGAGAACCACTGCTGTAGACATTAGCTTCATTTTCTTACACCCTACTATTAGTTCATTACATCCTACTATTGTTTTGTTGTTATTCATGGATCTGCAATGGTCTTTTTTTGTTTGTGCACTTATAGAATGTGCAAAACTTTTTATAAATTCATTTTGATTTATATATCAACTTTCTCCCAGCAAGGGATCCAAGTGGGGTTGCAGCTCACTAAAACAAAATAAACTAAAAACTTGATAATCAAACAGTTAAAACATAATTTTTTAAAAAAATCACTTCAAACAATTCAAACACTGCTAAACCAATCAAATTAAGCACATTAAAATACCATGCTCTGTGTTGAAAGAGGCCAGCAAAAGCACCCAGTATCAACCCAATGCTTTGTAGTATTAAAAATGACTATCATTGATTATCTTACATATTAAGAATGAAATAGGCCCCTACTGTATGGGAAATCACCAGAAGACCATTGCAGTGTCAAGGAGGTGTAAGGAATGTCCTGACCTCAGTTTGTCCCTCCATGATCTAAGTTTCTAAGAATTCTGGTTAATTAAGCACACTGTCTTTTGCTTTGATTTCTGTCTTTGGCTTTCATCTTGCAAGGTCAAGGACTCTGTATGCTAGTTAGCTTGAAATGTAGACAAAACAAAGCTGCAGGTGATATCTGCTAATTGGGACCAGCCTTTGGCTTGGGACCAATAACTTATTAGTGCTAGAAAATGGGTACTGGGAGGAACCCAGAAGATGACCACTTAATTGGTGACCTTGACAGTTGAAAGGAGTTTAGCTCATCCCAGATGTCCACTTAATTAATAACCTTGACAACAATCCCAAAGGTTCTATGGCAGGGAACCAAGTCCTTCCAGACCGGGGTGGGGGGGACTGTGCTCCTGGACTGTGGTCTCAGGGGGAGCGCAGCACGGGCTACAGCTGGAGTGTCATGCCAGTGGCTACACAGAGAAGGGTCTCCTCTGTTGCTTCATTCCAGGCTCCTGGGGCAGCTGATTAATGGAATCTTGCTTGGGTGAGAAATCCATCTATATGTTACCAGGCATCATAGGTTTAGGTGATTTTCATTTGTATTCTATAAGTAGATTTCCATCTGTATTCTATACTGCTGTTATACTGTGGGTTTCATCTGTATGCTGATATCACTTGTATACTCATGTTGTTTAAACTGCTTGCTGTTGAATAAATTTGAGGCTTTTTCAATTACAACTGGCATCTTTATTGCCTCCAGATCCTATAAAAAGAACCCTCTTGCCTTTGGTGAACTGGCCATTTGCCTTTGACAAGACACCCATGTGTTGCTCTGAAATATTCTCAGCTGGTTGTGAGATGAAAGTGCTGAGCTAGAAGTTCTCAGATTGAGGGGACAAGGCAAAATGGCCCTGAAGTTGAAGGAGATTTTGAGCGTGAAGGGTGAATTCTGTTTCTTTGACTCCTGATCCAATTAGAAGAGGGAGAGCACCCTAGATCTCTCTCTCTATCATTTGTCACTGAGAGGGAAAGATTTATTTGATAATACCACTATCATTGTTTTGAAGTCTTCATTTAAGCTGTTTTTTAGTTTTCATTTGTGCTGTGCACCATCTTGGGACCCATACCGGGAGAAAGATGCAATGTAGATAGAGAATGAAATGAAATGGAACAAATGTAATTCATTAACAGGCAAAAGATAATCCCATTAGGCATTTATTAGCTTTCCACCCCTTAATACAGAGAAACAGATATTCCTTCAGATTCCTGGAGAGATTCTTCCCCTGTTCTGTCCATGAAAAAGTGATTACTTTATAGCAAATTAAAGTAGTAGTTATTAGCTGTGAATGTAAAGTTACTATATGCTCGTGGTGAATAATGTTACTATGTCATAACATTTCTTCCTGAGTAGATGTACTCGGATTAGGTAGGTACCAATGTCATGTTATATCAGTTCACTTATAATCAGTGTTAAGCAAATACTGTCTTCCTGGATTCATCGTGTTCCAGACTTGAGAACAGAGACTTTCCTATTCTCACCTGAGGAAGAGGAAGATAATTTTGACACCTTGTCCAAATGGACTTCTCTTAATATTCATGATGGACTAATCCATTTTGGAAAGTGACTTCAAGAGTACTGACTGAACATCTCAGGACATTAGCCTCTTCCAAGTGTGGAATTTCTTTGTTAGCCCAGATATACAATACACAGTATAATATAAGATATGCAACATCATACAATAAGACCATGTAAGGCTGCTGCTAAATATTCAGTGAAATATTCAGCTGGCATTCAGTGGTCAAGAATAGTGAAAGGGAAAGGAGTTCAGGAGGCATGGGAGTTCCTTAAAAGGGAGATACTGAAGGCACAGTCTAAAACTGTGCCAATAAGGAGGAAAAATGGAAGGCATCTGAAGAAACCAGAATGGTTGACTAAAGAACTCTCAGTTGAGCTAAGTGTTAAGAGAAACATGTACAGGAAATGGAAGAAGGGGGAAACCACCAAAGAAGAATTTAAGCAAGTAGCTAGGAGATGTAGGGAGGAGGTCAGAAAGGCTAAAGCACAAAATGAACTTAGGCTGGCCAGAGACATCAAAAACAATAAAAAGGGTTTTTTTAAATATGTCCGTAGCAAAAGGAAAAAGAAGGAAACAATAGGGTTGCTGCGCAGAGAAGATGGCGAATTACTAACAGGCGGAAGAGAGAAGGCAGAACTACTTAACACCTTCTTTGCCTCAGTTTTTTCCCAGAAGGATACAAGCACTCAACCTGGTGGTTGGGGAGCAGGAGAGGAAGCAGGGGAAATGAGGCACACAATAGGTAGAGAGGTGGTCCAGGAATACCTGGCCACACTGGATGAATTCAAGTCTCCAGGGCCAGATGAATTGCATCCTAGGATATTAAAAGAACTGGCAGAGGTGATTTCGGAACCGCTTGCTATAATCTTTGAGAAATCTTGGAGGACAGGAGAAGTTCCAGCAGACTGGAAGAGGGCAAATGTTGTCCCCATCTTCAAGAAGAGAAAAAAAGAGGATCCAAATAATTATCGCCCAGTCAGCCTGACGTCTGTACCCGGAAAGATCCTGGAGCAGATCATTAAGCAGTCAGTTTCTAATCACTTAGAAAGCAACGCGGTAATCACGAGAAGTCAACATGGATTTCTCAAAAATAAGTCATGCCAGACTAATCTTATCTCTTTTTATGATAGAGTTACTAGCTCAATAGATGACGGGAATGCTGTGGATGTAGCATATCTCGATTTCAGTAAGGTCTTTGACAAAGTTCCACACGACATTCTTGCAAAGAAGCTAGTAAAATGCGGGCTGGACAGAGCTACTGTTAGTTGGATTTGTAATTGGTTGACCGACCGAACCCAAAGGGTGATCACGAATGGCTGCTTTTCATCCTGGAGAGAAGTGACTAGCAGGGTGCCGCAGGGTTCTGTCCTGGGCCCAGTGCTGTTCAATATCTTCATCAACGACTTGGATGAAGGAATAGAGGGCATGCTGATCAAATTTGCAGATGACACCAAATTGGGAGGGGTTGCTAATACTCCAGAGGACAGGATCAAAATTCAAAATGACCTGGAATGATTGGAGAGCTGGGCCAAAGCTAACAAAATGAAATTCAACAGAGGGAAGTGTAAGGTCTTACACTTAGGTAGAAAAAATGGAATACAGAAATATAGGATGGGGGACACGTGGTTGGATAGCAGTACGTGTGAAAGGGATGTAGGAGTCTTAATAGACCACAAGCTGAACATGAGTCAGCAGTGTGATGCGGCAGCCAAGAAAGTCAATGCAATTCTCGGCTGCATCAATAGGAGTATGGTGTCTAGATCGAGGGAGGTACTGGTACCACTCTACTCTGCTTTGGTTAGACCTCATCTTGAATCCTGTGTCCAGTTCTGGGCACCCCAATTCAAGAAGGACATGGTCAAGCTGGAGCAGGTCCAGAGGAGGGCGACCAAAATGGTGAGAGGCCTGGAAGACATGCCCTATGAGGATAGACTTAGAGAGCTGCATATGTTTAGTCTGCAGAAGAGAAGGTTAAGAGGGGACATGATAGCCATGTTTAAATATTTGAAGGGATGCCATGTAGAGGAAGGAGAGGGCTTATTTTCTGCTGCTCCAGAGACCAGGACAAGGAGCAATGGATTCAGGCTGCAGGAAAGGAGATTCCACCTGAACCTCAGGAAGAACTTCCTGACAGTCAGGGCTGTCCGGCAGTGGAATATGCTGCCTCGGAGTGTGGTAGAGTCTCCTTCTTTGGAGGTTTTTAAGCAGAGGCTAGATGGCCATCTGTCGGGAGTGCTTTGAGGGTGTTCCTGCATGGCAGGGGGTTGGACTGGATGGCCCATGTGGTCTCTTCCAACTCTACATTTCTATGATTCTATGAAATATTAAGATCCTGCCTCAAGATCATCGCTATACCACTGAGGAGATCTAGTTTTGTGATGTGGAACAACCAATAAGGCCTCTGCTGAAGATCTCAAAAGGACATAGATAGGGGAGGATAGTCAGTTAGGTTGTTGTTGTGTGCCTTTTAGTTGTTTCCAAGTTATGGTGACCCTAACACAACCTGTCTTAGGATTTTCTGGAGCTCAGAGTGTGTGACTTGCTCAAGTCACCCAGTGGCTTGCCATGGCTAAGTGGGGAACTGAACCCTAGTCTCCAGGGTCATAGTCCAACATTCAAACCACTACACCATGCTTGCTGTCTTTACACTCCTAGGTTGTATAACTTTTTTTAAAAAAATCTTTCCTTATCATGAGAAAGGTGAGAGAGGAGGCATCTTAGTCTCTTGTGGAAGGAATTCCACAGCAACCACCAAAAATGCCCTCTCATGTATCCTCACCAAACGTTTCTATGATTGTGGACAGACCAAGAGAAAGCACTGACCAAGGATCTTAAAATTTGGCCAGACTCATATAGAGAGAGGTGTTCTTTCTGATATTCTAGATCCAAACTGTATGATGTCAGGACCCGGGAACTCCAGGACACAAGCTCTGAGTCTGAGCCAGAGGCCCTGGAGCCTGCGGCACCAACACAGGCCATCCCAGAGGCTGCCCCAGACACAGAGCCCTTGGCCCCAGTAGCCCCAGCAACAGAGCCAGGGGTTGCCTCAGAGCCAGCCAAGCCAGAAGAGTCAGATAGTGAGATTCAAGAGCAGGTGCCTACTTACCAGCAGCATCGGGAGCAAAAGAGTGCTCTCAGGAGGTCAGAGCGTTTAAATAGAAAACGCCAGGCAATCAGGGTCCAGCTGAGAGAACACCTGGAGAAGTGATCTGCCTATAAAAGCACTCACTCAGCCTTGGGTCATTGTTGGTTCACAACCGTCCTGTTGGGGGGGGGGGGGGGGTTATGTGTTGGGTATCTTGGATCCCTGCCTTGCCTCCTGGAACGCTGCCTGACCCGCTGGAATATCGCCTCCTTTGGATCTCGGACCGGCCCTGGTAACTTCTCTTGCTCGAGCTAGCTCAGACTGTTCACTGAGAACCCGGCTGTGACGTAACAGCCAGGGAGTCTCCTTGCTGCCAGAAGCTCTTTTATTTACTGCTGCCTTATCTATTCATTTGCCGTTCGCCTGGAAAGCTCCTTGATTCATTGCCTTATTTGCGAGAGACTTGTTAACCGGCTCTTGAGGCTGCCTGCCAGGCCTGGGAGCGGACATATAGGGCTTTATAGGTCTTAACTAGATACAGACTGGTAGCCAGTGAAGATTTTGGATCATGACAGTTACATTATCTATAATCTAACCCTTTTAAGCAGTAGCCTTAAAAAGGCCTAGGATTATGTGATTATCATATCAGAAACATAGCTGACACAACCTGTGCACATCTATCTGGGAGCAACCTAAGAAGGCAAGAAACTGTTTTGGTACAGAGGAAACATGTTAAAAATCTAGCTCGTTAACGTTGGCATGGACTATCATTTGCTCCCTTGGGCTTCAGATAAGGGCCTTTCCAAGCTCTGCTTAGTGGTGACAGGGGTTGAACTGTGTATGTGTGCATCAATAAAGCTCAAGGTTCTTGAGGTTCTTCAACTGCCATCTCTGTTTGTAAGAATCATTCTTTCTCTCTCTCCTCCCTCCCTCCCTCCCTCCCTCCTTCACAGAAATTCATACATATTTCCATGTACTTTGCCCTTCTTCCTCCAGTAGCCATTCAGATGCCCAATGGGAAGCCCACAGGACAGACATTAGTTTCCTGCTTTTATTCCTCAGCAATTTGTAATCAGAAGGACACTGACTCAGAAATTACTGCAATTCAGTAGGCATCATACTTGTTAGATCTGATAGCCCTATAATGCACGAATTTGTCTAACATCAGTTTAAACCCAGCTACCAGGTTCATGAGAGCCAGAGTGGCATAGTGGTTTGAGGACTAGACTACGACCCTAGAGGCGACAGTTCTATTCCCCACTCAGCGATGGAAACCCACTCAGTGACCTTGGGTACATCACACACTCTCAGCTCCAGAAAGCCCCAGGATAGATTCACCTTGGGGCTGCTAAAAGTTGGAAATGAAGGCAACTACAACAACAACCAGGTTCATTCATTGTCCTTGCTGTAGCCTTCTGGACTTTCTTGGTCTTTTTCTCTCAAGGCCCTGCCCTAATTCACATCAGTTAAAATGCTTTTACAATTTTCTTTCAGAACCATTTTATTTGGGTCCAGATTTCTACCAGGGTTTCCAGGTCCAAAGTTTCCCATGCTCTGAGATTTTAGGGCCAAAAACTAAAGAGCAAGATTTGCCCTTGTGATGTTACAGGGGGCCAGCCTCTTACAATAATTGCAAAAATGTGTCTCCCTCTGTGTGTGTACACACGCCTGAGAAAGTGAGCTAGACAATACAGATTTCCCATGCTACTACCTCCTAAGCAAATATTCTAGCTAGCTAGCTAGGTATCATCTACCTATCCATTTTATAAATGGCCAGAGATTCTGGTACTACATAGGCTAATATGACAGTAGGAGCAGTTTGACAGTGGAATATTCTGTCATGGAATATGGTGTAGTCTCCTTTTGGAAGTCTTTTAGGCAGAGACTGGATGCCATCTGTTGGGAACACTTTGACTTTGTTTTTCTGCATGGCAAGGAGTTAGACTCAATGATCCTCAGCTCAATGATCCTCAATCAGCTCTATGATTCTAATACATACATACCAATTTTAATATACCCACAGTTGTGAGTCAGATATAGAGTTATTTCCTAGCTCCTGTCATCTCAACATAGGGCATTGTTGCACATTACCCCATTGCCGGGATGATCCATGGACATCCTAGCATTGCCAGTCCTGAGACGGGAGTGGTTTTCCACCACTCCCTTCTGCACGTATCCCTCAGTGGTGGAGGAGTAGTGGCATTAACACCGCTGCTCCTTCTGCGTTATGGCATCCATAGAGATGCCTTCTCCCCACCCTTTCCCCACCCCGTGATGCCTGATTGCTCACCTTTTTCCAGGGCCCTTTTTTTTCCTATCAGGCAGTATTAGATGCATCCATATGTCCATGTGTCAGGGCTCCTGGATTGACGATGGGAGCTGGCGCGATTGGGGAAATGCATACCACCAGGTAACAGGATGATTGCACAAATAGGGGTCAATAACAGACTTTTTCTGTTATTGACATAGGGCATGATACGGGTAGGTTGGGGCAGTCGGTGGCAGGATGGCGATGGACAGCCCATGACATTGTGCGAAAGCATGGCTCCTGGAACTGTGATCACCCATCGCTTTGGCAGGTTGACAAAGCTGTGCGAAAATGGCCATAGTTAAGTGCGACAGAGAAACATTGAAAAAGAAGGGGAAAGAGAGAGCAACCAATCAGCAATAAGGGGTTACAAGAGAGCTTCTGGGCTAGCTGACTGTGGGAATAGCCACAATCCAGGTAAACAGGACAGAACTTGGGTAAAACCATACCCTTTAAGTGTACCAATTTGTCAGGGACAATCTTAATTAATCCTTTCTTGTTCCACTTTTTCAGCTGTTTTAAAACTGTCCCAGATCCTCTCTCCTTCTCCTATTTTCTCCTTTTGTCATTAGATTAGTTCAGTTGCTACAAATTAGTTTCAAAGTGTAAAAGTAATGCACATTCAATTCACCGAGCAGGGAGAGAAGAGAGGAGCTCCTCAGTAGGCCTAGACAAAAGCAAATTGTGACAGCTTGTTCTAGTGTGTCTGTTCTTCCTTGTTAACTTTTACTATCTTGACCACACTCTGATGTTGCCTGCCCACGCATAACCTGGTTTTCATCTTTGAAATCCATCTAACTGAATAATATGGCAACTCTAGTCCAGAATCATGGGGTGAAACTATTTCTGGCAGAAAATCATGACCAGGAGTCTGCTATACTCACTGGGATTTGTATCTTATGGTACCTTATTTACAGCTACCCACAACTGGTAGAGAGCTTTTCCAGGTGTAGTGCTGCTGCTGAGGCTTATGGAAGGTTCACTGGCAGTGCACTGGGAGAATTTCTTTTTCCAGCCCCCATGCCATTGCTGCTAAGGCTACTACTACAGGGAGGATTGTGAGTCATGATCCTGGTGCTCTCCTTGCTGCCTTGCTTCAATGTGCCAAAGTACCACAACATGATACTGACTTGAAACACTTGGGATATAACAATAATGTAATGATTGAAAATGTTCCAGTAATCAGCTTTTTTTTTAAAGAAAGTAGTGAAAATAGTTACCAGGGAGGGAATGCCTGCGGGAATAAATACATTTTTAGCAAGCATTTGAAATGCAAGTGCTGTGTATAGCCATTTCCACCTTACACTGTTATAGTGCTATTATTCCACTTTCAGCATCCTGTGGAATCCTGGGGCTTGCTGTGTAGGGAGGGGCATTTAGAATTCTCAGTTAGAGAGCTTTTTGGCTTCAGTAAACTACAAGCCCCAGAATTCCACAGGATGCTGAAAGTGGAATAATAGCACTGTAACAGTGTGGTGAGGAAGGAAATGGCCTATGACTCTGGAATCTCCTGGGAAAGAGAGAATGGAAGCCACCAGTGAGAAGGTCTAGTTTTGTGATGTGACCTGACAGTATTTTATTGGCTGTGGAACAACCAATAAGGTCTCCATTTTGAAGGTCTCAGTGGCCAAAAGGACATAGATGAGGGAAGATAAGTCTGCTAGGTATCCTGATTGCAACGTTTTTAAGGAGCCTGAACATCAACCACAATCCTCAGTGGCTAACAGGTTGCTTATATATAGAACAGAATGGCTCCCTTGTCTTCAGATTTTTTCCCCCCTTTGCATCAATGTCTCCTCCTTACTGCATGATCAGCACTGCAGAAAAATTCTCTGGCAAGCATTTGTCTCTCTAGCATTGTTAAAACTTCCCCAGATCTCTGAAGTGCTGCATAATGACAACAACCCAGTTTCCTTTTGATTAGGGTTTTCATCACCTTTCTAGAAAGAATGAAGATATTTGAATGGTTGTCACTTGTCTGACTGTATTATAATAGTAGTAATAATGGCTCTCACCTATCGGCATGCTTTCTCTCTGCATACACTTTGTTTTATGTACATTTGTAAGCAACTGTTTTGGATGCTCATACCTCATGGATTTTGAGGTTCTTCTTGAAAACATCCGTTTATGAAGCTGACAGTAAACTAAGCCTGAAATAATATTCCCCTGAAGTTTGAAGGAGGCCCGTACATCTTGTGATTAACTGAGCCAGATTTAGCCACCATTGAAATATAAACAGAGGGTCATTCCTCCCTTCACCTCAGGAAGGAAAATGTCCTGAGCCTGGGTCCACATACTCATCCATGTCTATTCAGGAATATATCCCTATGGATTTTATTTACAGATAAATGAGCAGAAGAAAGCTGGTTTAGTGCTTCAAGCACCAGCAGAGTTTGACCTGTAGCATTTTGCTATGTGAGGAAAAGACCATATATCAGGAGCATCAATTTCATCTTGGGCCACATCAGCATTATGGTTGCCCTCAAAGGGCCGGTTGTATCTGTAAGACTATATAAATGTATCTGGTTTTTTATCACATTAAATAATTGCCTCTGCATTCAATTGTTACTGGTTTTTAAATTGCCTTGCCTCTGCACCAACTTTTCTTTCTTTGGACATTTTGAGGCTATATGATAGTAGTTTATGGTCCCTATTCCTCTGTAAAGTGACATCGAATTGGTCACTATATCCAAAGTATGCTACTTTCTGCTTCCCAGACTGCTCCCTCTTCAGAATACCAGCAGCCGGGGGCCCGCAATGTGGTGATCGGGCTCACCAGGTGGGAGGAGTGCTGCAGCTCCAAGAGAGGTGCGATGGTCACATGAAATGGCCTGCCTGGCCGCATTCAGTCTATGGGCCTTGTGTTTGACACATGTGCCATATATAGACTATCTGGATTGGCTGTACTGACTCTACTTCAGCTCTAGTGATGTGGCAGTTTTTTCACCGTACCTGAGATCACTAGGTATCCACGGCAAGCTCTATGGTGGATATAGCTCCATACTTCAACACCTCTTCTTCAACCTTCATAATATGCCACCTGAGGCAGCTGCCTCATTCTGCCTAACTGTAGTGGCAGCTCTGAAGGTTAGTGGCATCTTTTGGTACCTACTTTGTTAGGTTCTTTAATATATAAAAAAGCTTACTATATTTTGTAGCAATTCTAGCTTATGCAGTTTTACAATGTATTTTACAGTTTAGCACACAACATTAGCTTTACAATTCTTACCCCAATTATCCATTCCAGTGAACATATTATTCTGATACATTTTCATTAAGGCTCTTGTGTTTGTTTTTCTTATTCTGAAGGTGAAAGGTATTCTAACACTGCAATCCTACACACATTGTTCTGGAAATAAGTCCCACTAAATTCAGTGGGTCTTACTTCTGAGTAGATTTATATGGAATTTCACTAGGTTTAACCAAAGTCCTTTTTAAGCTTGGCAAGTTCCAATTAGGTTAACCTTCTGCCTTTTTCACAGTCCTGGGTCTCTTAAGAGCAAATCAGCTTCTTCCTCTCTGTGATTTTTTTTCCCAGCCACAAACTTCCTTAAAGTTGCATTGCAACTTGACTTTCTTGCTGCTCTATTGTATTAGCAGGCAAGGGTGGAGGAATGATGAATGGGTGATGGGACCACAAGATGACTAGGGAGAGATGCAAAAGTTGTATTTCAGTCATAGTTTCATGTCTGTTGAAGAGGCACTTGAGCTCTCCTACCAAACTTACTTGATTCTGTACATTCTTTGACAGGAAGGGAAAGAAGTCTACACCAATAAGTGTGCCTATTGTTCTAGTATAGGATGGGAATCATGCGGTCCTCCAGAAATTGTTGGATTTCAGCTCCCTGTGTTCTTCACCATTGGCTGCTGGGAGCTGCAGTCCAACAACATACATAGGGCTTAATAATCTCACTCCTCTTCTAGAGTTTGGCATAGGGTTTCTGTTAATAGTCCTATCACTGTGGCTTTAAACCAAGATGGGAATTGTATGATTCTCCCAAACTGCAATTTTCAAGCTTCCTCCTCATTGACTATACTGGTTAGGACTCACTGGAGTTGCAATTCAACAACATCTGGAAGGCACACATTTTCCACTTCTGCTATGTTCTTGGACTTCACAAAGGAGTGCTGATATCTTGATACACATAAGTGAAGTCCTTAACAAGGGCTCATGATTAGAAGATTGATTTCCGACTTAGAGACAACTCTGGAAGTGTTTGAATAGAAGAACTAATCTAGAGAAGAGATTGCAGCATGTCTTCTCTCTTCCCAGCTGTGTGCATCTATGGAGAATAACTAGCTGGATGTTCTTAGATTCAGAAGGGGACAGCTGGAAATAACCTTTTGGGAGTACTACCTGCTTTAGGAACCTCATGTGAGGTACTGGAATTTGTTGTTTGTTTGTCAGACTTCTGTATAGGTTTTGTGAGCCAAGACCAATTCATTAGATGCCTGACTTGAGAACTTAAGCAATAATATTCCTCTTCAGAGTAGAAGTTCTATAAAGATTAAACAAAATCCAGAGCATTTCACACAAAATTATATACAGTTCAGTTTAGGGTTTTCCATGTGCATTGAGCAAAACAACAAAAACTCAAGTGGGTTTATTCACGTCAGTAAATTTTAATAAAGTTGGCATTTACAGCTATAGCATGCTAATGTGCAGAGGGCACAAGAAAAGCTCCAGGCAGAAACAGTTTCGAGAATTAAAGGTGTTGTATTTTCCAGATATACTTCTCCCACAAGCAGTGCAAGTAAAGCTCATTTTAAGAAGGAAAAAATAAATATGTATATATAATGGCATACTGAAGCCATACATTTCAGAACAGTAGTTAGATGATTCTCTAGGTCCCAGAGCATCATCCTACCACTGTTCAGCTGTTGGATGGCTTCAGCATATCATTATAATTATTGTGCTTATAAAGATTTCTTCCAGGCTATAAGTGCTAATGTTGCATGTTAACAAGTTCTGCTTGTGATCATCACCAAATAGCATAGTAGCTTTAGCTATTCCTGGGTTGGAAATGTGATTGGACAATCAAAAAATGCATTAACTGAAGAGTGAATTTAAAGTGAGAAAAAGAATAAGCAAGGCATGGGTGGGGGACTGTGCAGCTAATTAATGCTCAAGCCATAGGCCATTCACATACGAAACCAATGAGTATGATAAAAATGTACTACATGGAATGTGTGCCCCCCACAGATGTAGGTCTGCAATTCCTGGCAGCCTTAACTCACAAAGTCAACAAATGAGGAATGCTGGGAGCTGAGGTCCATTTTGCACACTCATGTTTTAAAAGGAAAAGCTACTGAAAATAGCTGCTGTTTTACTTAGTAAAGGATGTTTTTACTTAAAGTATGCACCACACTGAACAGATGGCAACATGTTCTTTGCGTCATTTCAAGCCCTATGGTTTTCTGTAACTTATTTGTTATAATATAGTCAATGTAGAATTCCATATGCAGTATCTCAGTAATTCTAATCTTGTCCATCAAAGCATAGATTGGTGATGGAACTATTCCATGTTGCAATGCAGGAAGAATGAGAGTTAGATCATTCCATCGTGAAGTGAATTTTGAGCCGTACCTAAAAACCATATTATATCCATATTCAGAGTCAATGAAGGTATATTTAGTTGCACTTGCAGAACACTGGATTCTAATATTCATTAAGATATTTGGCCTGATTCATACAACCATGTCCATCATCTGAACACTTTCTGCTTTTGATTGCCCTACACTTGACTCTTATGAAGATAGTCCATTACATTAATTTTTTTTCAGTGAATGATTTGTCAAGTTGTAGTCCTTAAGAAATGTACACAAATGTTGAAGCCAAGCTTTGGTAACAACAATGTAATGCGTGTGTCAATTTTACAGAATTTAATGATGCTTAAAACAGGGATGCTTGAAGATTTCAATTATTTGACGTTTCAGCATGAGCAAACCTGGTGTACTTTCCAAAGCTAATTCAGAGAGGAGGATGCCATTATTTATTGGATTTCGCACTTTTCCACATTTTGTAATGCAGTTCTGGATCCAAAACTGTTCTATAATTTGTATAAAAATGGGTGTTTGGGGGCTAAAATGCCTTTAGAAATGTGTAGTCATGACAAAATACATCAAAATACATATTTCATGGCATTTAAATATGAATGTTGGTTTGGATTTATTTTGTTTCATTAGAATGCAGATGGAAGGAGAAATGTGATGGAACAAAGTTATGAATGAACAATAGAAAAAATCAACACAGATTGGAAACAGATTGTTCTTTTTCTCTTAGATCCTGAATATGTAATGGGACCGGAAAGTTCTAGTTATGTGTGAGGGTCTATTCACACATGCAAGTAACATACTGCAGTTGTAAAGCTATAAAAATGAGTTGAGCCTTATGTAGTCTTTTGTATTCTCCAAGGTGCAGATATGTTTCAACGAGGCAGTCTGTGTAATAACTTATGCAGATATTCTGGTCAATCTCTGGAGTTCAGGCTCATGGAAAAGGTAGGTGTGGTCTGCTACAGTGATTGCATTTGTCCCTCCATATCTGTGAGCTGATTCAATTAACAATCATTCTACTTTGAGGTGATGTGAGGATCAATGAAAATTTCCTTCACATATGCATATAATCTTCTTCTTCTTCCCTTCACATATGCATATAATCTTCTCCTTCTCCTTCTCCATGTACCTGCATTCAATACCTGTGATCAAGCTAAGTAAAGTCATTCTATTATAGTTAGTCTTTTGTGAGGTGTGTGCTTGTAGTTGCATCTCCCAGGCTGGTATATGGAGAAGAGCATGTTCCACAATTATACTGAAATTGGTCTTCATTGGGCAAAACATTAGACCAGTGAGATGATATATATCCCAAATATTCAAAACACTTTCAGAGGAGGAAATGTTTGCTCATCTTGACTATGTTTTGATGGCTGCCGGCAGTCATAGTATGTCAAACAGCAGAGCTTAGAGAATTTATTTTACATGTTGCATGTCAATGGCTCTTCTGGAAAAACAGCAAATCAACCGGCATTTATGTCTTACTCCCTGAGCCCCTTTGCTGTTCCCTTACAGCAGCATAGATACTTTTGTAACAAATATTTAATTACTTTTGACAAGAAATGGGAAATATCACTTGGGAGGAATCTTAACAACTGTCAGTCAAGCGATGGCTTCCAGTCCTTAACTGCCAATATGTAAGCCCAGTATGTGGGCTTTTGATTTATGAAGCTTTTATATTTTTTTGTCATTTTTTAATGTTTTGTTAATGTTTAATGTTTTTAACTTTTTAGAAGCCGTCTTGGTCCCACTCTGGGAGAAAGGCAGTATGTAAATATAATAAATAAATATATAAATCTGTATGATAGTTTTTTTTAAGGGAAATCTTTTTTGATAGTAGCAGTGTCCTGTGATGTCTTGGTCTGCTGTGGTTCTGTGAGAAATCAAGCCCATCGCATATAACATATTTTAAACATGTTTTAAACACAATTGTATTTGTACCCAAGGGCCCAATGCCTGGATTGGATATGCATCCCATTGGCAATCTATCCATCTAGTTTAATATAACCCATTTTAACCCAGCTACAGTTTCAAGCATTCTTAATTTTGCTTATGATTTCTGTTGGTAAGTCTGAGAAAACTGAATGACATGTAACTAAAGTCTCTTCCTTTAGGTCTTCTGAATTTAAAGGTCTTCTGAATTTAACTCTGAATTTAACTGCAGGCATGGAAGGGTGGAGGAGGAGTCATCCAGAAAATGTCTACGTTTCAGGAAGGTTTTTTTTTTTAAAAAAAAATCTGCTTGTCCTTTTCTGCTTCCTGTGTGTGTTAACCTCACAAAGTGAACAAACACCCATTTTCTGCAAATGCAGAAATTTTAAAGGAGTAATATTTTGTGCAAATAGGGAAAACCACCAATGATATTTATTTATTTATTTATTTATTTATTTATTTATTTATTTGGCATATTGTTCTTGGTCCTGCTCTGTTCAAGATTTATCAAATGTTTACAATGTCTTATCTTGAGATTTGGGTAAAATCTCTGAAGCTGTGAGATTCTCTCCCTCACATACCTGACTTTCACATTTGGATGCACATGGGAGTGCCTGCATCTACTTATGGATCTCCTATTCCAGATCACTGTAATAATAGCCTTTCTTAATTTTTGATGCAGTGAAAGTGAGAATGCAGAACAGTGTTGGGAATGTGGAGGGTAGATCTTTGTGTATCTTTTCTTCAAGAAGTATTGAGGTGGCTTGTTTATGTTCTGCATTTAAGTGAGAATCATGAAAGCAGGGAACCTCCTCAAATGGTTTTTAGTTTACTCTCTGTAGCGAATTCAGCTTTTTCTCATTAGGTTGCTTTGTAGCCCTTGTTCGTTTCAATTATAAAACGTGCTTGCTTTATTGATCTGTGACCGCATAATTAATTCACAAGTGAGACATTCTGTAACTGTGTAGACAATTTGCTTGCCTTTGTATTGCTGCGTTGCAGTGAAATTGCTTGTTGAACTGGTGTAGAAGAAAAAAAGACCACATGACCAGGTAAGTCAATTGAAGAACCAAGACTGCTAACTTGTGATTTTTATACTGAACTATGCTGTTGATAGAAAGTGATTTGACATAAATTTCCAGTGCTGATTCTTGCATATTGGGAAACACATGAACCTCCACCTATTGCTGGAGTGCAACTTCCAGTACTCCTCAGCTAGCTAAAGATACTGGAACCTTCATTCCAATGAAATCTGGAGGACTCTATGGTTGACACTCCTGCCTCAGATAGGAGAAAATGATACTAGGCAATGTAAGATCTAGCCATGCCGGGGGAGGGGGTGTGTGCTCTGAATGTCACACCATATGTAGGTTTCCGTACTAGTCTTGCTGCCTCCCATTGCTGGCTGGATGTTATCTTGACATGGATGGATTAAGAATGTGGAAGTGATTAGAATCCAAAATTAATACACAGCTCAATTTTCTGTGGTCCAGTTATAAAGATTCTGGCTTATGGCAGGGGACATAGATGTGTTAGCATCTGAGATAGATCATTAGTTCAGGAGACATATCAAATGACAGTCCAGTTTTACTGACCATGGGTACCAGGCATTGACTGCCTTCTCAGTGTCTTTCCATATAATTATAGTGCACACAGAAAAAGAGACAATCTGCTTACTTGTATTCTGTATGATTCATTTTTTAAAAATTCTTAGCAAGATTAAGCAAGGGAGGAATATGTAATATGGGACATGCAGGGCAAATAATCAATGGTCATTAGTGAGTCAGACTTGCATAGGAGATCCATACTGGAGGCTTATGATGAAATGCATCTGGAGGGTATCCTGTACCAGTCACTCTGACCATCTCTGGACAATCTGCCTGAGAGAGTTGTTGTGAGGTTATGTCGTGACAATAAGTAATGGGCTGTGTTGAATGACTGTCTATACCGCTGTGCTATTTATATAAAGGAGTGTTACCCCAAAAGGTGGGTGACTCAGAGGTCTACCCACAGTGCCAGTGCCTCAGTGGAATGATGGGGAATTATAGCTCAAAAGGGAGGCCTGCAAGAGGGGGGTAACCTTACGGGATCTTTCCACCTTTTGTATACCGGTACTAATGCAGACACCAGCTGGGGATTAGAAGAATGATTGGGGGGGGGATCACAAATATACACAAGATTCAAGCAGTCTTGCAACCTTACAAGGCTAACTGAAGGAAAGGAGGGAAAATTGGATAGCGAGAAGTTAGGATGAAGTGGGCAATATATACCTATCCTAAAGAGAAAAGACAAAGTGACGTGGCTTATACTAGGGTAGCACAAGAATGGGAATCTGAACAGCAGTGTGATGGCCTATGTCCAGTGTACTACAAGTTGTCTGGTTCAGTGCCAGAGTTTAAATGCCCTTTTAATGCCCTGAAGGGGAAGGTGTTAATGGCTGTCTGGCAGAGCGAACAATGGGGTCCAGAACAGGCTGATGGCATTAGCATTAGGTGACAAAACATTGATGGGAATTGTGACAGTTTCTTAACGTTTGAGCAGGTGAGAAAACAAAGCTGAGTTTTGGTGGGAAGAGGAAACAAATTGATGACCCTTGGTTCCTCTATTGAGACAATTTTGTGTGCTATTGTGTTGGAAGGCCGAGACATTGAGAGGATTATTACAAGCTCCTCAGCACAGGAACTTCCCAACTGATATGACCTGACCATGCTCTGAGGTTCCATCTAACCCACTTTCTCACATGTTCAGCCAGTCCTCTTTGCCAGCATGGCTTTCCAGCCATAACAATGTATGATTTATATTTTCTATGCTAATTAAGTAATGTTCATTGCCAATCATATCATGGAGTGGGGATGTATGGCATGGTACCAGGAGGGATATAAGTGAAATGTTACTAAAGCATAATCCAATAATTATTATACAGAAACTGAATGTGTGGGGGGTATCATAGGATGTACAGATTGTGTTGCATTTGCTAATATTTAAATTTGATGCAAATAATGGAATTTGTACCACATGATATAATGATGCACATGGAAGGTTTTAAAAAGGAATTAGATAAATTCATGGAGGATAAAACTGTCAATAGCTACCAGTATGGCGGGAATATGGGAGGGAAAGGCAAGAATCAATGAGTAAAAAATAGCTGTAAAATGTAGTACAGTATTATATATCTGAAAAATAGTTTGTAAAACTAGATCTCTGTGGAAGTATCAGAAATATGTCAAGTATACTGTCAGTTGCTATGTATGTTTTTTTATAATGTGAAATGGAATAAAATGATTAAAAAAAAATAGCTACCAGTATTGGTGGATATATACTACTTCAATGAAACACCAGAGGGACCACAGCACAGCACTAAAGAGAAGACAACAAAGAGTTCTAATTGCACCCTACATGTGGTGAAGGGAGGCAAGATATGCAAGCTGACTTGGTAGCACTGTCAGCAGTCATTGCTGGAGTGGGGAACTCCTGGAGGCTTCTGTGGCTTGGACCAATTGGGAGCCCCAAATTAATCTCTCCAGAGCCACTAGGAACAAGCTCCTCTCTGCCCCACCAGCCCCAGAGCTGTAGCAAATTTGCTTTGTTTACTCTACCTTCTATCTTCCATATTTTCTTCTACTATGTTGCTTGCTTTTGACAACTGGTAGTTGCCAGTTAATGGGCTATCACCACCAGTTGACTATCAATGCCTGGATTTTATGTTTTTAGAAGCTAATTTATAGAGGTCTCTGTGTCAATTTAACTTTGCTGAACAAACGCAGCTAAAAAGAGGCAAGGGGAACCATATGTATACATAGTACCTTCTGCATCAGAGGCTATATACCTCTCAATACCAGTTGCGGAGGAACCAGCAGTAAGAGATAACTTCCTCTTGTAGTCTTCTGACAGACTAATAGCATTGGTTGGCTACTGTGGGAATAATGTTCTGAATTTGATAGGCCTGTGGTCTGGTTTGTGTATGTAAATTTTGGATGCTGTGGAATTTGTTTTTGTGTTGAAGAGCAGAGTACAAATCCCTGTAAGTAAATAAGTAAAACAATCAGTTGCCTTTTATGGATTAAATGGAAATGAAGACCACTAAAATAAAATCAAACATGGCAGCAGAAGAGGGGGAGCATAGGAGATGGTGAACAGTGTATGCAGAACCATGACAGTAGGGGAAAGCAATTCACAGACACTGTTGCTTCCCTTTTGAAAATGAGAATAGAAAGCTTAAACACGATAATTAAAAGCAAAAGAGATGCCAGCGGAATAATTGGAAGCAATTATTTCCCAGTGGAACACCAATTGGACACTGAAATAACAGTTCATAGAATAATCATGCAGATAATTTCTACTATAGCAAGCAGCCATTACGTAGTGCAAAAGACATCCTGTATTTCTTGGTACATTATACCCAGAAAAAGTGTTCTCAAAGAAACTTTGTCCCTTCTTCTCTCTACTTCTTTTTCTTCCCTTTGAAAATGGGGTTAGTGGTGAAAAATGATCCAAGATTCCATTAGGACATTCTCAATTTTTTTCTTCTGGTGAGTTAAAGATCATTCCCTTAGTTTTTTGGTGAGCAGCAACAAAGGAGCTAGAAAGGAAGAGAATTTTATAAAGTTACAAAGAGGGAGCAAAGATTTCAATAAAATACTTCATCAGTAGTATCTCACAGAAAGTAAAATGTGTTTGAAGGACTTTGTGAAGGGTATTTTAAAATGTGAGCCACTCTAACCATATAAGAAGAACACTTCCTTGTCTTTTTAATCAGCCAAATGATTAAGCTCTGCTTTCTGTTGACTATTCTCTCCCCTAAATCTAATAAAATGCTGTTTATAGCGTAATATTCACCTAAAGTGAAACTCCAATGTCAAAAGCATGTAATGTTGAGCTGTATGAAATTTTGATTTATATCCTTGACACATAGGACAATGTGTATTTGTGGGTGAAAAAAGCTTTTGAATTTAAATGAAAAACAATTGTATTCAAAAATATCTTGGAAGCATAGTGGGATTGTTTGCCTTCAAGCCATTTCCAAGCCATGGCAAGTCTCAGGCAAACTTATTACAGAGTTTTCTTGATAAGCTTTGTTCAGAGGAGAGTTGCCTGTCCCTTCCCTTGAGGCTAAGAGAGTCCGACTTGCCCAAGTTCACCCAGTGGCTTTCCATGGCTGAGCAGGGATTCAAACCCTGGCGTCTAGAGTCGTAATCCAGTGCTAAAACCACTGTGCCATGCTGGCTCAATGTTGTGGGAAGGCAAACAGAGTTCTTGCCCCTTTATAGACAAAATGCACACATGGTAACAGACATGGGCCACTCCCAGAAAGTTGTACTGACTATATCATGTACTCCATTCTCTGCATCAGATGGCCAATGACATGATTTTCTCACATTGGCTGGCATTCTGTTAGTGCCATACGCAGATGTATGTTGCCCCACACATGCACAGTGATAATTTTTTAGGACAATGTACAACAGTTGAATTCAGTTGATGGCAGCATGAGTGGAGTTGTGTATGTAGGACAGTTGCACGTGTGGTAGCACACTAACACACAGTTCCACATGCAGTAGCACATTAACTCACATTCATGCAAGTGAATGCACATTGCTTCTATGTGTTACCTTTGTGTGTTATGCATTGCAAATGCACACAGTGTTAACCATGCATGTTGGCTAATGATCCACACTCATTATGCTATGATATTCAGCACAGGGGCTGCATACTGTGACTTTATTGCTGAATATTTATGCTATGCTGAAGTGATATAGGATCAGTGCCCTCTCATAGAAGCAGATACTTCTTTGAAAAGACCACACCATGTGACAATGTCTCCTTATCATGGCACAGCATTTTTAAGGAGGAATGTAAAGAATCCTTGCAAACTTTTTATTTCCAAGACATTGGCCTTTCCATACCGGGCTTCTGAAACGGTGCAGACCAACCTCTCACGGAGGTCTTCTACACCGTAGAGTGGACTGGCGTGGACTACTTTTCGTAGTTCCACACCAGAATCCACTCAGGAGCAGCCGGAACTAGCTGCGTTGCGTGTTTTTTAAAAACCTCTTTTTCGAGGTTTTTAAAAAGCACGGAGCGAGCAGCCCTGTGCCGCTCTGTCACCCGCCTCCAAAGTGGATTTGCAGGCACGTGCAAGGCTCGCGCTGCTCCGCGTTGCGAGGGACTTACCCGGCTGCGGGTAAGCTCCGTTTTAGCGTGTTTTCACCCATCCCCCCCCCCCACATGTGAAAAGGACCATTGTTGAGTAACTGGCCAGATGCCTTTTTTTTTTTTTGGCGGGGGGGAGAACATGTAGGGACATATCTGCAAAAAAGAAATCATTTATGCAACAATTTGCAGAAGTACTCTACTTTTTTTTTAAACAGAAGACAGAACATTTTGAACACAATCAAGGTTTTCAGAGAAATTCACAAATGAATTACAAATTAATTTCTCACACACACACAAAAAAAAAATCAAAAGGAAAAAAGTTTTTGGAAAAACATCTGCCCCCAAAGGATCCTCTCACCCAGCAGGGAGCAAAAAATGTGAAAATATTTGTTCTTGCATAGAAGAATGAAATAAGCCAAGATCTGCATCTTTATTTTCAAGAGGAAAAGGTGAGGAAGAGATCCAAGAAACCATTTCAGGTGTTAGTCTACTATCTGCTATGAATTGCATTCTGGCTCTAAGTCAAAGGAATGATTCCTGTTCAGGACATTTTAAAATTTCCCCTTCAGAGCAAACTACAACAAAATCCAAGTCCACAAACAATGATACCTTGATGGGGCCCACTCCAAAGCATAAAACACATTACGCAAGGTTTTAAAGCGTCCCTGGCCTCTTCTTCGTCTGACAAAGATGTTAAAAATCATACAGGATCAAAATGGTAATGATGTTAGAGTCACAGGCTTTCTTTGTGTTTGAGAAGTTGTGAGTTAAGACGATATTGAGGGATTTCAATGAGGGCAGTGGCCATTCCCCTTACTGACCATGTGACAACTAGAGGCAAAGAGCAATAAAAAACATAGGTAATAATTTCAGCTCAATTAGCAACAGAAAAGGAACTTTACTTGAGATCCAGATCTCCCTGTCCTGTGTGATGCTAACTGCTCCTTTCTCAGGCAGAGAAAATTGAATTTCTCAAGGAGTCTCTGCACTATCACACCTGGAAAAACTTTTAGGTGCTGTATAGATAAAATTTGTCAAATTGTAGTCCCAAACTGTAGTCCAGTGAAAGAGTTTTACCTTTGTTGGAGTTAGAAAACCTCAAAGAGTTAAGTTCCATCTCTTTGTTTCTTTCTTGTGCTTTGGTGCTGGCCCAATAAATGTATCACTGCTTGTGCATTTTGGGTTTTGTTCTATTTTGCTGCATAGCCAACACAGCTACTCCTGAATATATATTTTTCCTTTTAGAGCAGTTGATGATGACTTCATTTAGTACAAAAACTTAGTTGTCAAATTGAAGCTTGCTACTGCTTCCCTGTTTTAAAAAATGGAATAGTTAGAATTATAGTTTCAAAATGCATGGGTTCGTACACATTTCAGCTCAAGACAGGTGCAGAACAACGATGGAGACTAATTGGCTTGTAATTATGTTGCTTAACATTAGCATGGCTGAAACAGCAAATTATTAATGCATGCTGGCTTCAGTTCCCTCATCTTCTACCCATAAACATTAAGTAAATTAATTCAGGCCGCAGCAGATTACCTTGTTCTAATAACAATCAGTGGATTAACAAAAAAAAAAACTTCATCCGTCAAAAAGATGTGTTCTGGCTACACGATTTGGTTGAGACCCGGTTTTGCACTTTGGAATATGGGATTTTAGCTAGAATCAGTTCCAGACCAAGTCCGGTTCAGGGCTAGTCCCAGGAGAGGTTTTGAAATTTAAAGGTTTGTGACTTTCATTTACTATAGTTGGAAATCTAAAAATAGCTATGGTTTGTTTATCCTCTTTTTTTCAGAATTTGCCGAAACATGCATGTCTAATAGGACCTTAGGGAAATAATATTACAGTCAAAAAACATAGGAAGCTTTCTGTACTTGCCCTTTAATTTTTAATATTTTTTAAAAGATCCAAACAGACAGCAATCCTGCTTTACAATTTCTTACCAGAATGAGAAGAAATTTGTTTTTTGTTTTTTTTTCCTGAGGGCATCGAAGCTACCAAGTTTGAGGTGAATAGATGGAGGGATTCCTCCCCCCCCTCCCCGCAATAGCTGTCTTTTGTTTTGGAGAATTTCCAAATCAGCTTGCAATTTTACAGATCTTGCTTCTGAGAATGAATGATAAGGCAGAGGCGAAGCTAAATAATCAGCCTTCAGCTGTGTGAGGCGAGAAGACCTCATCTGATTGGCTGGCTGTGAAGATTCCATGGAATCCTGAGGTTGGCAGTTCAGGGAGGGGCCTTTAGAATTCTCAGCCAAGAGCCCTTGGGCCTCAGGCCAGTTGCTATGGAGATGAGGCCTACCATCAATAAGGGTGCCAGAAAACTTTTGGGAGGACTATGTGAGAAAAGTTAAAGTGACATACACAACATAGTTACAAGGTCTTCTTACCTCACACAGTAGATTGTATGGTTCCGTATGTGAGGAATTTCAAAGCTGAAATTCAAAACAGAAAATACTTCCAGAAAAAATGTAAAGCCATTGCACAAATTCAACAGAAAGCCAAAAAATTTTTTTTAAAAAAATCAAAAGCCAGTACATCAATGTCGCCAGAGAACACAGATTGGATTGGGGACTATGGGGAAAAGTTACAGGTACCGGAATAGGCCGGTTGCTATGGAGATGAGGCCTAGCAGCAAGGAGGAGGACAGTGTATTCCCTCAGGAACCCAACCTCTGTGTGTTAACAACTCTGAGTACAGGCAATATGGGGAAAGTTAGAGGTATTGGAGAAGAGAGTTGGGTGGGTTCTTAAGACAAAAATAAAATCCCGGGCAACACCAGGTAAATACACCAGTAGAATAATAAAGATGGAAAGGATTCTCAAGGACCTTTTAGTCCCTTCTTTAAATAACTCCAAAGAAGGAGAGTCCACCATCTTCTGACACAGTGGAGGTGAGGGAATAAAGTGATTTGCTTTTCCTTTCCTTTTCTTTTCAAACATCCTACTGTGAGCTTCAGGAGAGGCCCAAGCTTTTTTCTATTAAATTTGGAGGAATGCCTGCTTTGCATTGAGAAGCATCAGAACTGGTCCAAAGCAGCCTCATTTGGTTTGGGCTCCAGTCCGTCTGAATGTCATGGTCTTCTCTACCATGAACTCCTAGTTTTTATTCACCTGGAACTAACTTTTTTAAAAAAAAGACTTTTCAGATTGTCAACTTCTTCACACGGGGTCCTGACTTTTGGTGCACCCTAGGCATGCTGGGCTACAATTGCCATTATCCCCCACCAGCAGGTGTGGCCCCCAAATTTGGGTCAGAAACACGCATTCTAGAGACCCAGCCTGAATTGCCTTCGTTCGTCCATAGATTTCAGCAAGAAGAATCGTACACTAAAGATCAAATTCACAGGACTAGTTTGCCACATCTTCTTCTGTCTGCCACTTCCACCTGTCTAACTCTGTGTTCTATCCATGTAGCTTTCCCAGTTGAGTGTAATTGTTAATTAACTTGTCTTTCCATTCCAACAGCTAAACTTGGGTGAGATACAACAAATGACATCTCTTGGTATCTGATAATGTTTGATGGCTGTGTAATATCACAATCACACCATGCAACATGATCTTAAACAAAGGTGTGAAGCACCAGTGGGTTTCCCATTACAATGTGGCAAGACAGCAGACTTTCTTTAGCATACAAGTCAATGACTCAATGCATACAACTCAATGACATCAGTGAAATCTCAATGGATTTCACTGAAATTGAACCAGTACTACAAATAGAACTGACCATCCCACTATGGGGATGGGATCCCATCCCCATGCTTTGCCGTCATGGGATATTTGCTTAATAGATTAAATCTGTCAAGCGCCCGTGGTTGCACGATGTTCTCACACTTACCTGTCATGCGGAAGAGCAGGAAGCGTGATGGAGGTGCTTCCTTCCCCATGCAGCATGGGAAAGGGCCCCGCTGTGCTGTGGAAGGCAGGTGCGTGTTGCTCGCGCTCCCTTCCACGGAGAGTTGGTCAGGTGCACAGGGAAACACTCCTGTCACGCTCCCTTCCCAGCAACAGTGCATCCAGGATTGCAACGGGACTATGCAGGAAAGTGTCGTCATGTGGAAATGGTGAAAGAGATTGAGACAGTTGCTTCAGGTGACAGAATCTGAGGAGTGCAAAAAAATGGCAGAAGTGTTGGTGTG
Source organism: Cyclura pinguis (assembly GCA_030412105.1). Taxonomy (NCBI): domain Eukaryota; kingdom Metazoa; phylum Chordata; class Lepidosauria; order Squamata; family Iguanidae; genus Cyclura; species Cyclura pinguis. The sequence continues at coordinate 211,849,473 of CM059599.1, forward strand.
TCATGTAGCCTATCTTGACCCATGTAGCTTATCCTGCTGCCTTCAGGTATGGTGGAAGATGGTGTCGTGTTCAGCTTATTGGTCCGATTGGAATGGGGCTGGTTCTATCTTGTCTTTCACTATGGACAACAAAATCCCTTGGACCAGTCCTGAATGCACATGGGATGATTGAAGTAAAGCTGATCTGCTAAGCTTTGGGACTGCTTGTTAGAAATTGGCTTCATAGTGTGGTTAAAAAAGAATCAGAATGCTGAGAGTTGGGAGATACGCTTGTAACTGGTTGGGAACGGTGGGCCCCTCCAGATGTTATGGGCTGCAATTACTCTTATCCCTGGGTGGCATAGCCAATGGTGAGAAATGCTGGGAATTACACTTCAGCAATATCTGCACAATTCACACTGCCATTCTAAACAGCTGAATGGCCACAACTCACATTTGTTGTTTAAAATGTTATCTAAATAATGCCAAACTTCAGGAACTTTTTGTATTTGTGATCATTCTCTGAACACTGCTCTTCCTTCCAATAGCTAAATATTGTCTTCAGCTTGCTAATATGCAGTTTCAATGTATTCTTATTAAAATGATTTATCCCAAGCAATGCTGAAAATAAGTGGGAAGTTAACAATAATTCAAATGCAAGTGTTATTAAGCTGAAAAATTTCTCACGTAGTGACTTTTCTATAGGTTCATTTCCTTGTTTAATAGACTTGAACTCTGTTAAAGTAGCTGTTAAAAAGTTCTGCTTCAATACCCATTTTCTCTACAATTCATCTCATTTAAACCACAATGTGCCAGTTACCAGTCCAAATGAATGGCAAATGCTGAACAATTTGTGCCTGCTTAATGCTCATGTTGTGGGAGGGGGATTCATTAAGGTTACACACTTACTTGGAAGTAACTTCTATTAAACTCAATGAGATCTACTTCTGAGTAGACTTGTATAAAACTGCAGCACAGCCAGCAATACACTACTAAAATTTTAGCAGTCAAAGCTTATCGTAAGTCAACTAACTGTTGAAAATTGAAAAACAGAAGTATGAAATAAGATTCAGTATTATTCTCATGCCTCCAGCATTTCTGCTCCACCTTTTACTCTTATCCCATTTCATGCTAAGATGGTGTAGCATAGTCATTGTTCACTTGTGATTTTGCGGTTATGGCCATTTTGAGTGCTGCAAAGGCCAAGCTAAAGGGATGGAAGTTGTAACAGCCCTTCTGCCAACACAACAGAGGAACATATGCTGCATTGACCCTTTGGTACTGAATGGGCCTCACACTGGTTTCTCTAGTCTCTAAATGCTGGTTTTACCTTGAGCTTTGGACAGTTCCTCTTTAGGCTACAGTTCCCAGAATTCAGCCATGTTGGTCTTAGGGTCTGGAAGCTGGAGTCCAGAAAGGAACTTTTCCATGTTCTGGGCTAGGATTAGGGGGAAAAAATCAGATACACTCAAAAAATGGTTAAAAAATGTTTCTTGAGTATCAGGAAACTCTAATGAGTAGAAATCTGAATGGATGAGAATCTTTGCCATTTAAGATTTATTCTGTGCAAAATTCACACAGATTTTTTTTTTTTTTTTTTTTTTGCAAGGAAAATGCCATTTTCTTCACTGGAAACTTTTTCTGCACAGAAGATACTTTCTATTCAGTTCTGTTTCCTGTGTAAAAAATGCTATATGCAAAAAATCCAGTTTTTGTGCAGAGTAAGTCTCCAACTACAGCATTTTGGAGCTGGAAACAACTTTTTGTAAACAGAAAATAATATTTCAGAAATGTGCAGAAATATTATTTTCTGTGCAGAAAAGCTGTTTCCAACACAAAAATGCTGTTTTGTGTGCAAAAATACCACATGCGAATTTTTCACAGAGTAAGTCGCAAACTGGGAATACTCTTCAAAAACTGCAGTTCCCAAAGATTTCTCACAGTGAGGAAGACACTTACTAAAATTATGGCTACTTCCACATGGCACTGTTCAAGTGCTATTATTCCACTTTCAACATCCTGTGGAATTCTGGGGTTTGTAGTTTACTGAGGCCAAAGAGCTCTCTGGCTGAGAATTCTAAATGCCCCTCCCTAAACTGCAAACCCCAGGATTCCATAGGATGTTGAAAGCGGAATAATAGCACTATAACAGTGTAGTGCAGAAATGGCCTGTTCTTTCCTTTCTTTGAGAATGAAATTATTGAATTGCATCTGTACCATGGGCACACTACATCCTGGAGGGGGATGAAATAGTGGATGGCAAGAAGTATTCTTTATGCAGACAACTAACAAAATTACTGTTATAATGATGGATTGTATGATTAGAGTTGTTATTTAGCAAGTAGTTCTAAAGGACAACAATGCACCATCCACACATACGAGTTCCACTTTAAGAGGCCAGTCCAGTCCTGGGGCTAGTGCATTCATCATCCCTCCCCCTCAAAAAACGCTATCTCAAAACACAATGCTTTATTGCATGAGGGAAAATAAAGCAGTGCATTCAGGAATAGAATTCATGGGATCGAAGGAGATAAGTTTTATCATCACCATTGGCAATTTCTACCATGAAGAATGACTCCTTCTTTGCTGTATTCTTTCACCGGAAAAGTGTGTCCCAGGTTCATGTGAAAATATGATGGAATGTTGAAATCTTCTAAGATGATATAGTTTGCAGTGTATACTTGTTCCACATTTGAATTGTTTGTATTGCAGTATCCAGCTAGGCGTTCATGGCTTCCTTTAGGATACTACCCTGGTCACAGTCCTGGTAGCATTCAATAACATGAATCTGCTACTCTCTTGAACACTATCATGCAGTCCTCTTCATACTGAGAGTAGTTGCATCTATTCAGTTTGACCAGACACAGAATGAAAAATTGAGTTCATTCTTGTACTTGTATTTATCAAAATCCACAAATTCCTTCATAAATTTGATGGTAGCCATTTGAAAATTTAAAAAGTTAACTGTGAGGAAAAAAAGCAAAACTCAAAATTGTCAGTTTCTTCCACTTCATGAAATGTTTGCTCATTTTTAAAGTGGATGTGCGGTAGTGAACAACAGGTTGCTTATTTTACAGCTAATGTCATGGACATTTTCATGGACATTTTAAAAGCACATGGTAAACTTCTGCATTAGAACCCCACTGATTCAGCTGTATGTATTGTGTACTCCAGAACTCTCCTTCCTAGTTCCCTTTCTTCTGTTTTTTTGCTTGATGTGCTAGCAGTGAATAGCTGTTTTGGATTTATTTTCTGACGGATTGTCATTCATAGTGAAATATTATTTTTGTTCCAGTTTGAGGGTGAAGGGGAGTAGTGGTCACCTACTAGGAATTTATTCAGAAGAGTACAAAGAAACTTGATTCTTCAAGATGTCATTTTATTTTATTTTTTTAAAAAATGTAGTCTCAGCCGTTCTCTGACAATACTGAAAAGCAAATCTTAGCAACCAATGATTAGCATATCATGGGGGGCTTATGCAACATTAAATTGGCAGTGGCACAGCATGGTTTCCACCCCCCTCATAATTCTTAAATTCTTTTACACAGTTAAATCTCACTAGGTCATAATTCTATTACTATGTATTGATTATCCACACATGTTCTCTAGCTCTGACTAAGGCCCTTACCATAGCTTACCTTCTTGTGGCATCTGGTGGTGATCCTGGCAGTAGCTCTGCTAGGAAGGGAGTGCAACAGTATCACTCCTTTCCACATGGGGTAGGGTCTGCGGAGAAGGGAGCGTGATGGACAGGCCACTTCCTTCTGCAGTGCAGCCAGGATGACAGGGTGCTGTGGAAAAGGCCTAACTCTATGAATATTTATATTTTAGGAGTTTCTGATCTCCAAGCCAGTTTATCAACCCCCTTTCTTCTCCTGTTCTTCCATACCCCAGGCTTTCCATGGATAGAGCGGGATATCCCATTCAAAATCTTGTCCTCCAATCATGGGGGACAACAACAAGGAGACAGAGGGAGTAAATAAGAATATTTCAAAAATCACATTTTTTCCTATAAACCTGATGGTAAGGAGAATAATCTCTTGTGGTCATTTAAACCAGTGCTTCTCGGGTTATCTGATGGAGGGAGCCAGAATTTATTGTCTTCCAATGTGAGAAGATCCAGCACTAAATTTGTGTCCATTGGCTACCATTATCTCTTTCTTTCCTGGAAGCTTGCCAGGGACTGGCAGCCAACTCCGTGACTGGGACTTGCCCAGAGACCACTACTTTGAATAGCATTGATTTAACCCACTTTATGAACACCTGAAGGGCAGGTAAACTATTTGTGATACCCCTTCAGGAAAAATCAGCTTCATTTTATTTATTTATTTTTAAATTAAAGTAATTTCTGCCCACAAATTATAAAATTTTTGAAAGCTGTTGTTATAATATACATGCTACCTTTACTTCTTGTGAGACCAGAGGAATATCAGATTCAGCCATTCAGGAGCAGAACCCTATGCTGGAAGAAGACAATTTTATACCTCTTAATTGGTGAAGATCTTTGTTCTCTGAGGAGCAACCCATTTTAACCACTGGGTAAAGCTGCACTATTTGCCTTCTATATTTTAAAAACCTAATCAGACATCTAAAATCTAAAATTTCCAGGTTTCTTAATGTAAAGACAGAGCAGGGAGAGAATGCTTAACATGTTTGATGCCACGAGTGGTCAGTGGTCCTAAATCTTATCCTACTATGACTCACCATGACTCCTTTCAGCTTCAGCCTTCTCATCTGTCACTTGTGGCAATAATACTCTTCTGACTTACAGGATTGTTTTAAGACTCCTAATGTGGTTACATGTATAAGTTGCTTTAAATACTTAAAAGTGCTGCAAAGTGTTAAGCATTGATTCCTCAGCTCCATTCTTCATCTTTGTTAGGAGCCTGAACAATAATACCCCTATAATTATCCCTTCTAGGCTCTCTCTTTTGGGTCTTGCTGTGCACAAACAATGGAGAGTTATCCACAATTTCTTGTGGATGGCTTGTCATTTCTTTGAAATGACTCTTTTGCTACCATTGCTCTGGAATAGCTAATTATTTTTGGCTGCTTGGAGTTTATAAAGTAGAACAGAAAGAGTAGACACAGCTGGATTGTATTGGGTCTGTCATTGCCTTATAAGGTGAGACGGCAAATCTCAGCAAACTGACTTCTTGTCTACTCTGCCTCAGATTCTCAACTCAATCAACCTCCAGTTCTTGGCACCTTCCATGTAGGGCTTTAACAGGCATGGGGAAAGCATGGCCCCTGTGACCTCCAAACCTCACTTTTGCAGCCTGTCTCAGCTCCCAAAGCCCCACAAATTGCTCTCTATTTTTTTTAAAAAAAAAACACATTTGGGGGTTATTTTCACCTGAAAACTAGCCCCTCCAAAAAATATAGAGAATCTCCTGCCAATTCAGCAGCTTTGCCCCTCAATGGTCCAAAATCATCCATCCCCAAATAGCAACTGGAAGTGATGGGATATTACTTCAAGTGCTCTTGGATGTGCCAGTGCAGCCCATAGAGGGTGGAGTGGGTGAAAATTCCCTCCCCTCCACATGTAGTTATCCAACCTGTGCTATCAATTCAGTTTTGGTTTTGTGATATAAAGGGAAACAATCCTACTTTGTGTTTATAATACATATCCCTTCATTCAGGCTCTGCATGTCTGCTTGGAAGTAAATCCCTAGAACATTTATACCCTGATATCTATGCATAAGATTGCAGTATTAAATTCTTATCTGACTCCCCATTTTCTGTGAAAAACTTAGGAAGAGCCTGGTAGAGTCATAGTAAAGAGCCACCAGTCCAGCATCCCATTTCCTGCATGAGTTAACTGTGTTTCCAAACAGTGGTGGCTGATGGCTTCCATGTCAGCAAGATGTTCCTGATTTTAGTTTGAACACTATAGGAACTATCCAAGGTGCTGAATCCATTTTGGAGATAGGATCCAGCCCTTAGTGTAGTTCCTTTAGAGTTCAGACTAAAACCCTGAGTAGATTCCCTGACTCATGACATGGAAGCCACCAGGCACCAATACCTCTATCAGACCTGTGAGAGAGCTGGAAGGAAATAACTGTCTGTTGCTATCACTCCCTAGAAATCAATATCCAGTAGAATGAGTTACTGAACAAAGCAGACTCAATAGTCATCATGACATGTTTGATCTGGAAGTAAACCCAACTGAAGTCTGAGGGACTAAGCTAAATTTTGAAGTTGAGGTGGTCATCATTACTGTCCCCCCATTGGGACAGCTCCCTGCTACATCACAGTCCAAAAATGCAGGCAACTGTTTAGATCTATATGAACTCAAAAGTTCTAGTACTCTAGTAGTTTCATCTTTACCAGGAGCAGGTCTTCTGAAAACCTAATGGGTGTTAATCACCCATTCCAAATTAAGTTTCCCCTTAAATACTTTGGATTTCAGCAATATATTGATGCTGGCAGAGAAGGAACACAGCAGTGATGTATTTAAGTCTTTTACTCCAAGACTCAAGTCTCGTCTCAAGTCTCTACCTTCAAGTCTCAAGTCAAGCCTCAGGTCCTTGAAGATACTTTCAAGTCAAGTCTCAAATCAAGTCTTAAGTCTAAGAGCCATCTTTATACACCAACCAAAATTCCAGCATTTTTGGACAGAGTTGAACAAAGTGAGTTTTAACAATTTAAGCAGAGTCGGCCCTATGCATTTATGATTTTACCATCTGCAGCTTTGGACATGAGGAATAAGATCTTTCTTACTTCCCATTTCTGAAGCTAGAGAATTTTTCAGAATTGGGGAATACGATCCTTCTTACTCCCCGTTACTGAAACTTCAAAAGCATTAGAAGGAAGGATCTTTCTTCCTCAAGCCCATTGCCTAACACATTTGCTGTTTCCTTCTGAAAAATGCACCCTGTGGTCTGGGGGAGAGTCTTGCCTTCTACTTTTAGGAAAAGTTATATAAGGCTGTTCAATATGCAGCAGCACAAGCTGCTGAGCAGACCTCAAGCCTGTGGCCTAACCCATCTGCTGTTCCCTTCTGAGATTGTCATGTGACCAGTAGGCAAAAAAGAAAAGAAAAGAAAAAGAAAGAAAGATAGAAACATTGTTCAAAGTTGTAAGGTTTCTGGATGAATGTGTTATGTCACTGAACCAAGGGCAGCAAGTCAGTCACTAAAAATATACAAGTCTCGAGTCAAGTTGAGTGAGTGCATCATTTATTGCTGAGTCGGGTCTTAGTCGAGTCACTGCAATGACTTAAGTCTGACTTGAGTCCAAGTCAATCGACTCGAGTCTACATCACTGGAACACACTTCTCTCTTAGCTGAGGTAAGGATTGCTGCTCATTTCATACATGATAGGGAAGCTTGAAGGGAGTGGAAGATGAAGTCAGTGTTCCTGCTAATCAAGAAAGGTCCTGGTGCTCCATCCCTTGAATCCTGGCTTCAATACACCATTAAATTAACCATAGATAGGATCAGGTCACAGGAGAGGCAAGATGCTTATTCATCATTGCATTGATTTTAAAAAAAATGATGTTGAGCATGGGACTTAGCAAGTAATTTACAGTGCAAACCTAAGTGTAGCTACTCAAATGCAAGCCCTACTGAGTTCAATAAGGCTTACTCTTCAGGACACATGACTCTTAACAGCAGAAAATAAATTCATTTGTGGAAAGAAAGATGTAGAAGAGACAGTATTTAAAATCTTTTCCACCCACCTCTTTGGACTAATTCTGCTACAACCTTGCAACTAAAAAAATGCTCTAGGTAGGACTGAAATATGATTCTGATCTATGGAAATGTATTTGTACCTGGTCAAAATAAGATTATATCTAAAATTAAAGTATGCAAGTATTGCCACTTCTGCTCTCAGTACATTTTAATGCAGTGAGCACATTCATACATCTCTAGTCCTGAATTATAATTAGAAAGGGGAACTGTTCATTTAAAGCTCTTTGAATTCAGCTCTGCAGAATCTCAGAGATTCCATTTGAGTGAGCAGTCACACTATATTTCTCTTTTTTACAAATTCCCTGTTTTTCATATCTTATTTTTCAAGCTTCTTTTCAGTAGCTGCAGGATAGTTAAGCCATTTTTTAATACTCTGATGCTTCTCATCTTCATATTATCGTACTATAAACTTTCACAGTACAGTTATATAATTCATTAAACACTTTAACAGCTTGAAACAGTCCACAGAACCTGCACTATACATGATTTCAAACCACCGGCTGACTCCCCCATTCCCAATAACAAACACCACACTTGAAGTTTTTTTTTTTTTTAAAAAAAAGAGTTTAAAAAAAGAGGGAAAACAGTTTAAAAGCAAAGAGGCAAACCAGACTACTAAGTTGCTCTACTGTCGTGAGCAAGGCAATGTTAAAGGAGTTCATCCAGGGATGACAAAAGTGGTACCTTCCACGGTGAGACACAGGGTCAGTGGAAGGAGAATTGCAAGAGAGGTGCTCTTGAGCCCTTCCAAATGTTGTACAACAGTGCTAATCAAAATGGTGTTCCATGGAGAGTTTCCAGGAAAGAAACAAATGTAGCTAATGGTCACAAAAATGGTACAGGTCCTTGGCACATTGGAATACACACACACACACACACACACACACACACACACACAGGTCCTTGGCACATTGGAATACACACACACACACACATATATATACACATATATACATACACACACATACATATATATACATATATGTATGTATGTATTTTCCAATGTGCCAGGGCCCAGTACCATATTCGTGACTATAGGCTATATTTGTTTATATATATTACCGTTCCTCCACATCAGATAGATTAAGAAGTGCTCTTCTGAGGGAACTTTGTTTTTTCATCTCATGTCTCAATGTCATAAACATCTGAAGAAATTTGCAAATTTGTGGAAGGTCTTTTCAACCATTTCTGCTGGTAAAATTCCAGACATACAGCTGCTCCTGGTATGGTGAGGACCATGCTTTACCTGCCTGCTGTGTAGCTGTCCAACACAAAGAGCTTGTAAGACAACCGTAATTCCGCATCCCCAAAGATGGCTGAATACACGGGGATTAAAAGCCAGATTATTAAGAGCTGACCTTTCAGAGCTCTCAGCCTAGATAAATGAATCTGTCACTTACATGTTCCCCTGCAATCAAATATTCCCAAATTCTTTCTGTCAAATGTGTTAAGAAATTGTGAATTTTGGTAAAATATATTTTTTAAAAATGAACCAAACGAAATTCTTATCCAGACCTAATCATAAAATAAGATGACCTGAACTGCTTTCTTTCTTCTTTGAGTGTCCCAGCTTAAGGTCTTTCACTGACTTGAAAATTCTGGCTGTTCATGGATATAGGACTAAGTGACTACATTTAAATTAAATTAATACTTCTCAGTAATCTCTCATTTTTATTTGTAGTTTTGCATGATTGTGCCTGGTGGGTAATACTTCCAGAAAGGATAAAATATTAAGGATACGGTGACAAATTACAGTGGAGTGTATCCAATAAAGCACTGTTTGAAACTTTCTCACAGAGCTGTGTTTCAGAGGCTTGCTGATTAAGTGGGTTAATATGTGTAATTATTATTTGCTGAATAACTAATGAACTGACTGATTACAACTAATTTGTTGGCCTGCTGGCTTCTAGAAGATTAACAGAAAGCTGTTTGTTATACTGATTCTGTTCAACCCTGTCACTGTTTATAGACTGAATGCTTCTGCACAGCTAAGCCCTATCTGGTAGCCTCCAGATGTTCTGGATTCTAAGTTCCCTGGACCCACACCATTGCTCATGTTAATTGGGGAAGATGGGGTTACAGTCCAATCCATCTGGAAGGCATTTGACTGGGAAGGCAACTTTAATATAACTTTTTGTATGGTGGCTGGAACTGACCTTCTGTATGAAGTATTCTTCTGCATGTTACCAGTTATACTAAATAGAAAAAAAAAGTTAAATTCTGCTAAACTTAAGACCTTTTAAGTCTTATTGATTTCAGAAGGAGGGAGATAAGCATGAGAATTGAAATCAATGGGGCTTTGAAGTGCTTAGCTGAATGTTCTCATAGGAACATTATTCCAAATCTATGGGCCTACATGATAGCATTGTGGGGAGAGATTCAAAGCAAGTTCAAAGGCCTATTCTTGGATATGTGTGTGATTATAAAACAGCTCTGCATTTAAACAGCCTTTAGTATAGTTACTTTTTGGTGTTCTTCATAATAACTAGAAATATAGATGTTCCTACGGAATGCTCACACGTATCGCAAAACAGAATGAGAAGGAAGGACTGTTCTTCCCCAGTTGTTCCGAATGACATCCCTGTCAAATCAAGTAGAAAGAGGATGGGATGGACACAATGACTCTGAAGTTTAGCCTTTCATTTATTTGTTTCTTTTCCTGAGAAGCCCCTCAAATATCAACATTTCTCATGTAATACATCAGATACTTGCTGCTACTGTCCAATAACAAGGGCACTAAGAATACTCTTTGTATGTATGTCTGTCTGACTATCTGTCTGTCTTCAAGTTGCCTGGTGACCCCATGAATTTTTCATAGTGTTTTCTCATGCAAGAAATATTCATAGGTGGTTTTCTCAGTTCTCAGTTCCTTCTGATCTCCCATCCAAGCACTAACCAGAGCTGACCCTGCTTAGCTTCCATGATCAGACAGGATCTTGTGCCTTTAGAATATTCTGACACTAGGCCTGGGCAAAATACATGGTGTTACCCGCAGTTCCCTATATCTTCCTACAAAGTAAACCCAGTTGTTTTGGCTTCATGTCACTTTTGTCATGTCTACATCATATTAATAAATAGTGGTGCTTAGAGAAGAGTAGGATAGGCTGAAATTTAGCAACAGATACTTTGCCACTCTGGTCTGCTGAAATATCAACATGGAATGGCCATTGGGAGAGGGCTATCAATGAAATGTGATGAGTCTTGTACTGGTGACAGGGGAACCATAGCACATGAGGAACTCTTATACCACATGTGACCATATTGAACCTTGGCCTCTATGTGCAGTTTGGCAGAGAAGATGAGTTAATTTTAGGATACAGTTATTCAAAAACTGTCCAGTGGATATGGACAATTGATCACAATTCCTAAGATGAAGCTGGACATCACACTACATATCTCTGTCTTACCACAAAGGTACAGTAAGTTGTGTTACTAGTTGCCATTGTGAAATTAAGTATCTTGCTTGAAAATAGAGGAACTACTTTATTCTTCAGTCTCCTCCCTCTAGCTTGTATGAAAATATTGAACATTCAACTCACTTTATTTCTGGAAACAGTTGAATAGAGAGAGCATGTTTCTGATGATGCTTTCTGTATTATACTCTAAATGATAGATGAGCTAATAGAAATGATGAATGGTTCATAACTTCCACTTGAAATAACATGCACCAACTTAGTTAAATTCTTTTCTGCAGTCAAGAATATAGTTTCATGTGTGGATTTCAAAGAGTCAATGGATCCTGAGAATGTAATAGCATGAAAGAATTGAGGGTTCAGATTAGCATAGTAGTCAGTGTTTAGGAAATGCAAATCTGCAAACCTTGAGCTCATTGAGCTTTTTCCCCCCTTCTAATTCTATCTTGATGTTTTCTGACTCACATCCATATCAGACTATGAAGGCTTATTTCCCCACATGGGAATTCAGGGGTGTTTCTGTATAGAATTAGCAAAACAGACATATTTTTGTGCACAGTACCCATTTTTCTCTCATTGAGTCAAGAATGTTTGTGTTCATTTTTTAAAAAATGTGTGCTGTTTAAGTACATTTTTCAAATGTATATGTTTGAGCACATGCTTATATTTTGAAAAATTGCTTGATAGCTTTCAAGGATTTCTAAACTTGTATTGTCTTCAGGTCCATACCGGCTCCTGGATCTTGCAAATGGACTAAGATATAAATTTTCCAAGTCAGCTGATTATCCATCTATCACTAGTGAGTATTTTCATATTCTACAATATAGTGGGTTTTTGAATTCTCCTTTATCACATTATATTTATAATTTGTGCTGCTCATCTTGCTTATTACTGAATATTTTATTTAAAAAAATGACGTACAAACAGGACAAGATATTGACTTTGTGAGTATTTTATGCTCTTTAAAATATTAATCCCATGTCCATTTGACCAGAAATGAGGAAGATGTAACATTCTGTCTCCTGTTGGTCTATTGGACTCATCTTCATTGACTATGCTCACAAGGAAGATATAGCCTACACGTATCCTGAGGTCCCTAAACTTGTCATCAGTACATTGGGCTCTGGGTGGGTTATTCAAACTCTAAAAAGAATGCATGGCTTACATCCACTCTTTAACCTTTCTACTCTGCAACTTATGAACACTGTATGCTCATTACAGCACAACTTACTTATTAGCACAGGTTAGTAATTTTCATATAACATTTTACTTTCAGAGAGAGAGTGAGTGTATTTTGCTACCTGCTCTGTTAACATTCACCTTTATCTCAGGTGTCATGAAAATTGCACTTGTGAAAGCAACTTCCACAAATGCAAATTGTGTGGAGGCAAACATTCTCCTCCTTCCTGATACTCTAAAATCCTGCAGTGGAAGACTGGAAAATCATTCAAAATAGATTTTGAGGGCTGGAGAGGGCTACATGGAGAAAGGGAGGGGTTGGAAATACTGATGTGAATGCAGCATCATGTTGAATTTAGGTCATGGTTTGCATCTAAAGGTGTCTATACAAGTGGGGCACTTGTAGATGGGGGAGAGTGGAAGGGATACTGTTGGTAGAATAGACTCTCCCTTTCTCCTACACTCCCCGTCCCCTCAGATCAGCCTGTGAGGTTTGGGTGAAGCAGATTTAGAGTGACGCAGTGGAGGAATGCAGGATAGGGAGGGAGAATGAAAGTTGGATTGTACGAATGGAAGTCTCCTTGAGTAATGTCAGCTATAGCCCAGCACTATGAGGTAGGTATTCATTTGTTGTTAAAATAAATCCTCAAGGTGTCTTACAACATAAAATATGAAAAAGTACAGATAAAAATCACTGCTTACTCAACAAGCTGCAGAAAGCTAGGGAATGAAAATTAACTAAAGAGCAAGTCATCCAATCCAGAGATTCTCATTGGAGATATTTGACATAATAAGAAATACACTTCTTAAGGGCAGATGATTTAGTGGAAACAGTGGAACTAGATGGCCATTAAGACATGAATACACACACCCCTAGCAGTAATGTGGCTTCATTGTTGACCCATTATTAGGGAAGCTTGTAAAATCCCTCCTGCCTGTTAGATGAATGCCCTTCTTTTTGCAATTTTTGAGTAGGGCTGTAAAAGTTACAAAAAGACAATCTTGATGAAATGCATTTCCTCCAGTGTTATACCAACAGAATGATGCACTTGTGTGCATTGATAAAACACTCCAAAAAGCAAACTTGGTGAGCATATTGTTGCTACACAGTTCTTTTTCTGTGATGTGACACATTGCTTTTTTGCACTCATTTACCAAGGCACAGAAGCTCGTTGCATAGAGCAGAGGTAGGGATTGTTCAGTCCTACAGATATTGCTGGACTGAAACTTCCATCAACCTTAAGCAGCATAACTCATGGTGAGGAATGCTGGAAATTTCAGTTCAAAAACATGGAGGGGGCACAAAATAACCCCCACCCCAGCATAGAGTAGCAAATTGATCTTAAAACAGTGGCAAATTGCACCCTCTCCAGTTGAATTTTTCCTAGTTTACCTAGTATTTAAGTGAGGTTGAATCCAAGAGAGAACAAGGAAGGGGAACAATAACCTCCTCATCCTTGTCTATTACCACACATGGATTCCAGACTTAGTTACACATACTGTAGAATGACTGAAATTAATGGGACTTTTTAGTCATAATTAAAGGCCCATTGCTTTCTACTCATTATATATCACATAATATTTTTCCTATGATGACATACAGATGCAGCAGGAAAGCCTGCTTTGATCCTGATAAAGACATTTGAGGTATATTTTAAGAAGACATACCCATAGCCCAGGAGCACTGAGGCATATGCAGAGACTTTTGAGTACATCAGCCAATGGCCCTGGTCTTCATTTGTAAGCAGAAAATGTTAATCATGCACAAGAGGGGTATGAAGAACAATTCTTATTGCCAGTAGAAGACCAAATTGCCCAGAGATACATGTGACAGGCCATGTTGTGCTTCACCAAAACTTGGTATCCTGCCTTATGTCTTCCTACTGTGTTACTATAGCCTGCTGTTTGGTCATGCAAAGAGATGTTCCTCTCTCTAGGGCTTGTGGAAATCTAGTAGTTGATGGTTGGATTTTCCATGTTAATTAGAGGGCAATTAGCAACAGCAAGAACACTTATCTCCACACCCCAGAGAACAGAACTGGAGCCGTGCCTGGCTGCAAGGCCTTGGTCGGGACTAAAAGCAATTTGCACACCCCAGGAAATGAATTAGATCTCTTTCTCTCTCGGTTTCTCTCTCTTGCATTGTCTCCTCTCTTTCTCTCACTCTCTCCCTCCCCTCCCCCAGTATTAACATTCTTTTTTCATACTACTAGGATGGAACTTTGAATTGATGTTGCTTCATAACTAGCACAGATCCAGTGCTTCCTTTTCCAAAAAAAAAAAAAAAAAAGGATCTGATCGTTAGCAAGACACCATAAAGGCAAATGTCCCCTCTCACACATCCTACTCCTCTTTCAGCTGGGTTTATTTCATGTAGTGGTTACCTTCAGGAAAAGGCATTGGAACAGATATCCAGGATCCCATTCAGCAAGAAGCCCAGCTACCCACAGGCCTTAATATACTTTAAAACAAGCTGTTTTTATTTTTTCTTAAATGTGCCTTGGGTCCCACACTGGAAAAAAGGTGGGGTATAAATAAAATAAACAATTCACATAATACATGCTACTGTTTTTCAAAAGGGGTAAAATCACTGAAGTCCAAAAGAGCCTCACTGTATCTCTGACTCCATTTTTAAGAGCCTTGCTGTCATGTTTGGTCAGAAGCATGAACTTGGTGCAACAAGGTTGTAGCGGGGGCACCTGCTGGCTTCCATGCCAATGGGTTTTAGTCTGAACTTTAAAAGAGCCCTGAAGAATGCAGAACCCAAAATAGTTTCAGCTGGTTCCATATAAAGCCACCTCAAAAATCCTCTTCAGGGAAGGAAACTTGCAAAACAAAGTCCCTGCCTTTACCTTCCTTTAAAGACATGTGCAATATTGCTTTGAAAGTACAATGTGACAAAGAAAGTAAATGCTAATACATAATACATAATTAATGCTTGGCACAAATGCTTGGCAGCAATGAAAACAGATAAGCGAAAATTTATTTCTGCCTGGCTGGCTTCTTGCGTTAGTTGCGTTTGACCTTAATAAGATGAACATTTGGAAATGGTAAAGCACAAACTCAGCAGTCTTGAGATGAGCTTCAGATTGCAGAGGCTTCAACTCAGGACTGATTCATTCAATAAATCATTCAATGGATCCTCACTTGATGACTTGTCAGGCTCACAGCTGAACATGTGAACCACCTGCCAAGAAGTGCCAAAACGTTGTGGCCTTGTTGAAGGACTAGCATGGGCATGGTTTCAACATTAAGAGTAAGAACAAGTAGAGCCTTTGGCATCAGAAAGAGGGAATGAAGGGTTTACCAGCAATCTCCAAATGTTGGAGTGGCTATGAGGAAGCCAATATCTCTTTAAGTGTCTCTACACTAACGCGCAGAGTATGGGAAACAAGCAAGATGAACTTGAACTCCTAGTACAACAAAATAAATACGATTTGATAGGCATCACTGAGACCTGGTGGGATGACTCTCAGGATTGGAATGTAGGAATAGAGGGGTATAGCCTATTTTGTAGAAATAGACCAAAGAAGAAAGGAGGAGGAGTAGCCTTGTATGTCAAGGATGTTTTCACCTGTGAAGAGATCCGTGACTTAAACCCAGAAAGCCAGGTCGAGAGCATCTGGGTAAGAATTAAGGGAGCAAGAAACAATGGGGATATTCTGGTGGGGGTTTACTACAGACCTCCAACCCAGACTGAGGACCTTGATGACGCCTTCCTCAACCAAATGACCGCGCATTCAAAAAGGAGAGATACAGTAATAATGGGAGATTTCAATTACCCGGATATATGTTGGCAGTCAAACTCTGCCAAGACAGCAAGGTCCAGCAAGTTTCTGCTTGTCTTGCAGACAATTTCATGGCCCAGAAGGTAGAAGAGGCCACAAGGGGATCAAATATTCTAGATCTGATCCTGACCAATAGGGATGACCTTGTTAATGAGGTAGAAGTGGTTGGATCTTTAGGGGGGAGTGACCATGCCCTATTGGAATTTGGCATTCAGTGGGAAGGAGAAGATAAGTGTAGCCAGACACTCATCTTAGATTTTAAAAAAGCGGACTTCTGTAAACTTAAGGAGCTGCTGGCTGAAATTCCGTGGTCAAGAATAGTGAAAGAGAAAGGAGTTCAGGAGGCATGGGAGTTCCTTAAAAGGGAGATACTGAAGGCACAGTCTAAAACTGTGCCAATAAGGAGGAAAAATGGAAGGCATCTGAAGAAACGGTTGAGTAAAGAACTCTCAGCTGAGCTAAGCGTTAAGAGAAACATGTACAGGAAATGGAAGAGGGGGGAAACCACCAAAGAAGAATTTAAGCAAGTAGCCAGGAGATGTAGGGAGAAGGTCAGAAAGGCTAAAGCACAGAACGAACTTAGGCTGGCCAGAGACATTAAAAACAATAAAAAGGGCTTTTTTAAATATGTCCACAGCAAAAGGAAAAAGAAAGAGGCTATAGGGTCGCTGCGCAGAAAAGATGGCGAATTATTAACAGGGGGAAGAGAAAAGGCAGAACTACTTAACACCTTCTTTGCCTCAGTTTTTTCCCAGAAGGATACAAGCATTCAACCTGGCGGTTGGGGTTCAGGTGAGGAAGCAGGGGAAATGAGGCACATAATAGGTAGAGAGGTGGTACAAGAATACCTGGCCACACTGGATGAATTCAAGTCTCCAGGGCCAGATGAATTGCATCCTAGGATATTAAAAGAACTGGCAGAGGTCATTTCGGAACCGCTTGCTATAATCTTTGAGAAATCTTGGAGGACAGGAGAAGTTCCAGCAGACTGGAGGAGGGCAAATGTTGTCCCTATCTTCAAGAAGGGAAAAAAAGAGGACCCAAATAATTATCGCCCAGTCAGCCTGACATCAGTACCTGGAAAGATCCTGGAGCAGATCATTAAGCAGTCAGTTTCTAATCACTTAGAAAGCAATGCAGTAATCACGAGAAGTCAACATGGATTTCTCAAAAATAAGTCACGCCAGACTAATCTTATCTCTTTTTATGATAGAGTTACTAGCTTGATAGATGAAGGGAATGCTGTGGATGTAGCATATCTCAATTTCAGTAAGGCCTTTGACAAAGTTCCACATGACATTCTTGCAAAGAAGCTAGTAAAATGTGGGCTGGACAGAGCTACTGTCAGGTGGATCTGTAACTGGTTGAGTGACCGTTCCCAAAGGGTGCTCACCAATGGCTGCTTTTCATCCTGGAGAGAAGTGACTAGCGGGGTGCCGCAGGGTTCTGTCCTGGGCCCAGTGCTGTTCAATATCTTGATCAACGACTTGGATGAAGGAATAGAGGTCATGCTGATCAAATTTGCAGATGACACCAAATTGGGAGGGGTTGCTAATACGCCAGAGGACAGGATCAAAATTCAAAATGACCTGGAATGATTGGAGAGCTGGGCCAAAGCTAACAAAATGAAATTCAACAGAGAGAAGTGTAAGGTCCTACACTTAGGTAGAAAAAATGGAATACAGAAATATAGGATGGGGGACACGTGGCTGGATAGCAGTATGTGTGAAAGGGATGTAGGAGTCTTAATAGACCACAAGCTGAACATGAGTCAGCAGTGTGATGCGGCAGCCAAGAAAGCCAATGCAATTCTCAGCTGCATCAATAGGGGTATGGTGTCTAGATCGAGGCAGGTACAGGTACCACTCTACTCTGCTTTGGTCAGACCTCATCTTGAATCCTGTGTCCAGTTCTGGGCACCCCAATTCAAGATGGTCAAGCTGGAGCAGGTCCAAAGGAGGGCGACCAAAATGGTGAAGGGCCTGGAAGCCAAGCCCTATGAGGGTAGACTTAGAGAGCTGGGTATGTTCAGTCTGCAGAAGAGAAGGTTAAGAGGGGACATGATAGCTATGTTTAAATATTTGAAGGGATGCCATGTAGAGGAGGGAGAGGGCTTGTTTTCTGCCCCTCCAGAGACCAGGACAAGGAGCAATGGATTCAGGCTGCAGGAAAGGAGATTCCACCTGAACCTCAGGAAGAACTTCCTGATAGTCAGGGCTGTCCAGCAGTGGAATATGCTGCCTCGGAGTGTAGTGGAGTCTCCTTCCTTGGAGGTTTTTAAGCAGGGGCTGGATGGCCATCTGTCGGGAGTGCTTTGAGGGTATTCCTGCATGGCAGGGGGTTGGACTGGATGGCCCGTGTGGTCTCTTCCAACTCTACATTTCTATGATTCTATGATTCTATGATTCTTGTTGTGAGGATTACAAAAGAGGCTGCTTGGTGGCAGCTCTAAAGGAAGACAGCCTTGTACAACCTTCTAAGCAGACTTAGACATAAGTCATCACATTCTGTGTATGCTAAATTAATTTCATACTCTGCTTCTGTTCTAAATTATCAAAGTTGCACATGTATAGGAGAATTAAACATTGTGTAACTTACCCCGATACGTGGCAAGACTGTCAAAAGCCCTGCTCTCCCAGTAATAGTGTTAGAATCCTAGAATTACCAAGTTGGAAGGGATCCCAAGCCTTATCTAATCTAATTATTTGTTATGATCTGTTACTTTAGTTCTTATGGTCTTTTTATAAATCTGTTAATCTGGAGGGAGAGATCGCCTTGTCTAGGCCAACATGGTTTTCTACAGTTGTTTTAAACTACGAATGCTAGATGGACATTATTATTGGTGCTCATGGGGAAGCTACTTCTCCATACCTCGAGTACATGTGAAGAACAACATGTGATTATACAACATGTGAAGAAGAGGGAAGACAATACAATTAGGAATTAAATGGGTAGAGGGAAGGACTTTGAGAAGTTAATTTTTCAACTAACTTACCCAGAATCACCACTGGCCATGCTGATTGGTCAACTGTAGTCTAAAAAACCAAACACTCCCCCCTTCTTTTCCCAGTCCAAGTTCCAAGAGGGAACTGTGGTCATCTTCTGTTCTGTTAGATTGGTAGAGGAAAAAGAAAATATACAGTAAGAGGTGATCACCTTAATTATTAGAAATGTAAGGCACCATCTGACAGTTATGGACAAAAATGTTCCACTTTTAAATTGCTACAGTCTGTTTGGGAGAGTGCAAGGAAGTATTGTGTGAGGAGCCAAGAAGGCAAACCAAATTTTAAAAATTGGCAAATTAAGATGCACTGTTGAGAAATTGTCCAACTGATATATTTTTTCATGTTTCAGAACTTTATTGGGAAAAGTTGTCGTCGTCGTCATCATCATCATCATCATCATCATCATCATCATCATTAATTATATGTTTATTTATACACCACTTTTTCCCTTGTAAGGACTCAAAGCAGCTTATAATAATTAAAAAACATCATGAAATGTAACAGTTAAAACACAAATTAAATGATCAAATAAAAATTAAAAGTTTGCATTTTGTCCACAAACTAACTTTTATGTACCAAACTAACTTTTATGTAGAAAAAAGCTAAGCCTTTGTGCATAACCCATTGTTTTCTGCACAAAAATATGGTATTTTCTGAGCAAGGACTAAGTTGTTTCCTGCAAACAATTTTTTCACAAAAAAAAGTTATGGAATAAGAAAAATCATTAGAAAAGTATGCAAGCCCTCATAATCTCAACCAGGAGGGAAGGAAAAAGACTTTTGAAATTATCTGTTCTTGCATATGAGAGTAAGTAAGTAAAGATTTACATTACTAGTTATCGGCTTGACTGTACTGGTGTTCATGTAGGGAGATATCCAAGATCTCCCTAGGCAAGCAAAGGAACAGTGGCAGTGGTGATAAATGCTGGGAGTCTTTTGAGCACTTGCTACATTCATATGCCATTGCCACCCAACATGCCTCACTACCATACCTGGGTCTCCCTAGAGCAATTGATCTCTTTAGAGCCAATGTATTATGGAGAGAGTGGATAGGAAAATCACCTGTTGAAAAGGCACATATGATTTCCCAAACCATCCCTTCCACAGTATGTTGGCTTTGAGGACTGTTCTGAAGAAGTAGGTGGTTCTAAATCAACAAAAGCCATTTGCAGGAGATGAAGATTGTTCAATCCTGCATAAAAGTGCTGGTAGGATGTTCCATTCTGAGGAAAGTGACTAAGATCTCAGCCAAAGTGTTTAGATTAAACAAATCTCATAAATCTGTTCATGGAACTTATGATGGCCAAATCTAACCAAGTTTTCAACCTGGATTCAGACCAATTACTCAAAAAGGAAAACCAAGCTGATATACGGTGTTTGCTTCTGTGATCACAGAATATGTTTTACTTGGCTTATTGATCTATGTTTGATCAGGATGTATCTGTACCCTGTGACTGGCAGACAGCAATCATATTTCTGGATTGTCCAGGCATTATAGAAGTATGAGGAACATGGATTTTTCTGCTCTTATTGGTTAACAGAGCAGTAGCTTCTGCTTGTGTGCTACACTTGGGGGGTAGCCTTTCCACTCTGTTGCAGACACTAATCTCTGAGCTGATAAGGCAGAAATATAAATTCCTCAGTTAAATTCAGGCATATTCACTGATAGGTTTGAGCTAGCCTATTGGTGGATCTATCACATATAAATGCCGCTGAGTATTTTAGAACCATAGCTCATATTTTCCTGGGTGGGCAAAAATCATTGTTCCTGAGATACAGTGCTGGATATGTAACCTGATAAGAATAACTTTATTCATTTGAGATTGTGCCCTTGCAGTTCCTTCTCCCACCCAAAGAACTCCTTTCATCTAAAAATGTTCCAGGCAAAATTACAGAGATATAAAGAAAAGTCTGTTTCCACATGTAGAGCATTAGAAAATAAAATGTGAAAAACAAAATTGAATTACTAGGTTTTGTTTCGATTTTTGTTAACTTGGCTTTTATACAGAATATCTAATTGGACTCATGGGAATAATGTAGAGGATTGTACGAGCATCTAACGTCTGCACAGGAATGTTTTGAAAGGAATTCTGTATAGCTCAATCTTGGCTTTGTGACAGCTTGGGCATACTCCACTGAGTGCTAGACTCTGGTGCACTGCTCTTCCATAGAATGCAAGAAAATATAAGTTAGACTGTTAAGAACATTACTTTTAAATACTGCCTTTCTGAAAATGTGCATTTCACATTAATGTAAATATATTCAGCATCCAAGTGATCACCTTGGCTTTATAAAATGGTGCTACATTTAGCAGAAGGGCAGAATTCTTCCTCTAAGTCTGGATAAGATTTATAGCTGATGACAGAAAAATAATTATAGCTGTTATTACCTTCATGCATCATTATCAGTGGAGCTCCTGTTGCTCATATAAGCCTGCTGTGTAGATGTGATAAGCCCATGCTCCAGTTCCACATAGGCCAACTGTATGGTTCTGGCCTGGTTAACCAATAGTTGCATGGGCCTATGTTTTGGGTCACCTACAACCCCAGACATGTAGTGTAATAAATCTGTGATGCTGACTGTAATAGCAGTCAAGCAGTCTAACTTTAGCTGACACTGAGCAGAATGTTTCATGGCCCTAACTGCAGCAGGCAAACATAGCCATAGCATTAATATTATGATAACGATATATTGAAAACCAGCATGATTTAGTGGTCTGAGCACTGGACTATGAACCTGGGATCCAGGGTTCAATTCTCTGCTTGGGTGCATTGCACACCCAGCCCCAGAAAACCCCATGATAGGTTTACCTCAGGGTCACCATAAGTCATAAATGACTTGAAGGCAAACAGTAACAACAATATACTGTGATATTCTATAAATAAGCCTTCCTGGCCACTGATGGCTAGTTGCTACTGACATATACTATTTTCTTGGATGAGGGCTGAGAGGACAATAGTTTACGTGATGTGTGAATACATTTAGTATCATAAAAACCAGGCTAAAATAGCCATTGACCAAGTATAAAAAATGATGCATGAAAATGATAAAATTCAGTCCTAATAGCCCGTGTGATTTAGTGCTTTGACTGGTGGACTAGGACTATGGAAGAATAGAGTTTGACTCTCCATTCAACCATGGAAACCACCTAGGTGATTTTGCACAAGTCACTCTTCCAGCCTCAGAGGAAGACAGTGGCAATCCCCCTCCCCGAACAAATCTTGCCAAGAAAACACCATGGTGCCCTATGGTTACTGTAAGTCAGAAATGACCTGAAGGCACACAAGAACAAATTCATTCTCATGCAATCACCCAACTGCTAGTGTGACAGGACTTTTTCCCCCTGCACTTCAACCTGCAACCCTCCATGTTGCCCCAAAATTTGTCCTGGATTGTTTCCCAGTTCCATGGTTGAGTGTTTGAGAGCATATAGTTGGACAAATAAGGAGTGGGCATGGATATGAGAGTTCTGTCAGTAGAACAATCCTAGCTGGGGGTTTGGCCTGGCTGAAAAGATGAAAACCAGCAACATGATATGCTTGAGGCCTCAGCACATTTCGTGCTGAAAGTAGGTACCCACATTCCACCATTTCTGCAGCCTGCCTAACTAGAAAATAGACTCAGATCATGACATTTCAGCTGAGTCATGTGGGAGAAGGTCATTCCCAAAGCATTTAAGACTTTGAAGATTAATACCAGCAAACTCAGAACAGTTTCAGTGATCGCCTTTGGCTTTTATATCACGGGAATGATGAATCCATTCCAAATAGTAGACCAAACTTTAAATAAGTTATTGAAGGTGCTTGTCTTCATTAAGGGTATCAGATACCCAATCTGAGCACACACAATACAGGGAAGAACTAAGGGATGAGTCAAAGCCAATCTGGGGTCAAAGTGCAAACAGTAATGAGGCATCAGTGATTAAACTAAAAGGCAGATAAATTTGTTCAGAGGCCATCCAAATTCAGAGGCAAAGAGCAATGTTAGCAGTTAGTAAACCAGTCAAGGAGTCAGAGTGTTAGGAAGCCAAAAAACTATGCCAAGGTCAAGAAGCCAAGGGAGATCAGGAGTCAGCAGTAAGATGACATCAGTGGGAAGAACAAAATTGAAACCAGGAATCTCACGTTTTCCATTTAGATGTTTATATCTAATAGAGATGGAAAGAGTATTAGATTTTTTTAAAAAAAGAAAGGATGAAAAACATGATTTTTTTTTAACATATCAAGAAACCACAATGAGAAGAATCCTGAACTGATGAGAATCTTTGCAATTTGGGACTTAACTCTGCAAAAAATCACATGTGGTTGTTTCACACAGAAAGCAGCAGGCAACAACATTTTCTGTGCAGAAAATAATTTTTCTACACATAAATAGCATTTTCTGCATAGAAAAAGCTGTTTCCTGCACAGAAAATGCTGTTCTTAGTGACTCATTCTGTGCAAAATTTGCACATAGTTGTTTTGCGCAGAAAATAAGAAAAGGCTTTTTTTTTTACCCACAAAAGACTATTTTATGTGCAAAACAATCATGTGCAAATTTTGAGTAGAATAAATCCCATTTAGCAGTCAAAGGCCATTTCCACACTACAGTATTATAGTGCTATTATCCCACTTTCAACGTCATGTGGAATTCTGGGGCTTGTAGTCTACTGAGGCCAAAAAGCTCTCTGGCTGAGAATTCTAAATGCCCCTCCCTAAACTGCAAATCCTAGGATTTAATAGGCTGTTGAATAGCACTAAAGGAGTATAGGGCAGAAATGGTCAAAGACTACACTGTTTTTGAAAACTTTCTATCAGCAGGAGGAAAACTGCAACAATTACTAATTTTTTTAAAAGGAAATTAATGAAGAGTTATATCCCTAAGATCCAATCATATGGGGATAGGTAGCTGATGCTGATTAGACTGGATTGTATCTTGTTAGGCTTTCTTGAATCCTGGTACTCTTTCATTGCTGACCTCTTTCTAGCTGCCATTTTGGGTAACATCTTTTTCAAAAGTGAGGTGCAGCAGCATCTTGGTCTACTTCCTGGGAAAAAAGGGGGTGAGGGATCCCTGTTGGCAGGCCCTGCCTCTGCCTCTGCCTCTGCCTCTGCCTCTGCCTCTGCCTCTGCCTCTGCCTCTGCCTCTGCCTCAGTGACCTCAAAAAAAGACAGTTTCTCAGGCCCTTTCCACAGCTTACCTGCATCTGGCACGGTCTTGCGGGGATCACCAAGCAGCCTCTTCTGTGAGGCACTCGTGTCCCCGCTGCTCCTGTTCTGCAGCAGTTGCCTGCCGGCCAGCAGGCAACATGAGGGCTCTGCCTCTTCCTTCTGCAGCCCAGCAGAGTATTTTCCCAGGCTGTGCTGGGGGAGGAAGCGCTAGGGCTGCATCTCTGGAGGCTCTGCACAGATGGTAAGTGCGTGTGGGGCCCCAGAGCAACACGCGATCATGCATCATTTTCAGCCAAAAGCCGAAAATGATATATTGCGCGATTGGCACCTGCTGGCCTCGGCTGCACCACGCGATTGTGAGGATGTCATGTGGAACGCTCCTTGCAATCACACGACACTCCAGAGGCCCTTTCACATGACAAATGCCGTGCGAAAAGGGCCTCAGATTCCTTCCGCTAGAGTTCATCATCCTGGCTTAGCTCTTCATCCAAGGAGACTCCTTGTGGGACAGTATGCTATGCTGATCATAGCTTGGGGATGGGGTTCAGAAACATGTATAGCTGCTTTAACTTCAGATTAAAACTCAGGACAGATTTATTGTCCCACTGACCTGGAAGCCTTCAGCTTTATTTATTTGTTCATCCATTTCTATCTTGCCTTTCTCCCAACAATGGAACTCAAGCAGCTAACAACATACTTTAAAAACACAAATAAAGAGCTATACAAAGTCATCAAAAAAAGTATAATATAAAAGTTATTTAAAAAATGATTCAACAATTGATAAAGTCAAAATTAAGCATTAAAATCATTTAAAAAAACCTATATGCAAATATGAAAAAAAGAACCACACAGCATTAAAACCCTACCCCTGTCAGTTTCTAAAAGCCTGGTGGCAGAAAAATGTTTTGACTTGCTGACAGAAGAGGATGGGACCATCCTGGACTCTCTAGGGAGGGGATTCCAAAGAATGGGAGCAGCCACCGAAAAGGCCCTCTTCCTTGTTGCCACCTGGGAAGACGATGGAAAGAAGGGTTTCTGCAGATAATCTTAGGACTCTAATGGGCTCACAAAGGGAGGTATGGTCCTTCAAATAACTTAGACCCTGCACTCATATGCCATTTCTGAACTACACTGTTATGGAGTTATTATTTCACTTTCAACATCCTATGGAATCCTAGGGCTTGCAGTTTAGGGAAGGGCATTTAAAATTCTTGGCTAGAGTGCTCTTTGGCCTCAATAAACTACAAACCCCAGGATTCCTCAGGATGTTGAAAGTGGAATAATAGTACTATAACAGTGTAGTATGGAAATTGCCATAGATTCATTGATAGAAGGGGCCCAATCAACTTTCACTGAATAGTTTCAAGTGTTTTGCATTAAGGCTTATATTTGTGGTCTTAAGAGTGCTCAGTCTCCTTTAATCATTCACAGACAATCCAAAGCCCAATGGCTACATTTTCTAATTCACTGAGAGGATCTACAAGCAACTCCAAAAATAAACTCTTATAAATCATTGTATCCAAACTGCCAAGTGAGTAGGTGGTTCTTGGCAGCAAGCAAAGGCCTCTGGTAATGGCCAAACATCTGTGAATTAAAATTTCTGAATGTTATCCAGTGGACTCGTCTTTTGAAAAGCTTGAGTTGCTTTTCTTTTTTTTTTAAAAAAAGCCTGATTTGATTGAGAAATCAGTGGTATGTGTGTGTGGGGGGGAGTGGGGACTGAAGAATTTCCCACAGCTGATAGGAACCTGTGGCATTAAATTAGAAGATCTTGTGACTTGAAAATGAAGAATCACTCATCTCCTGTATTGAAATGTGCCAGAGATGCTAAAGTAGAAAGTGCAAATTGCTACTTTCTCATTTTCTATGCTTTCTTCTTCCCTTCCCAGTTTCTGTGTCCTCTCTCACAGGCCTAGAAAAGAGTAGCCATAAAATTAAAACAATCTTGTAAAAAAAAAAGAGAGAGAGAGAGAGAGATGAAATATTGGCAACAAAACCCAGAACGGTGCTGGCAAAATGATCTGAAGTATCGTATGAAAAGATGCTAACTGCAGCTGATCTAAAGTCTAGCTAACTTGAACCCCTAGGATAAAGTTAGTACCGTCATTTCTATTTTAAATGAAATTTTAAGTGAGTCTGGATTTTCTTCTCAAGGGTTTTAATGGATGAAGAACTTTAACAAATACCCAGAAAGGTTCGATAAACTATATATATTTCAAGTTTGTTTTTTCAGTTTTCAGTTTTCATCATTTTTTCAATTAATTTTATGACTCAGTTGAAACTTTCCCACTTCCCCAACTTGGACCACTTATGTCCAAGTAAATCACCTAATTGGTTTGTGTCTGATAGCCCTACACTCTGCCAGGGATTCCTTTGGATTGTGGAGTCTTTCAGTCACATTTTGAAATCTTTGCTTATTGACTAACATGGAAGAAAAATAAAAGTGAGTCCCAGACAAAATTTGTTGTGCCCTGATTTTGAAGAAACAGTCCAGCAGGGGAGAAGATATATTTCATTAATTGAACTAAAATGAGTCAGATCTTCAACATTAGCATGAGTTAGGTTCTAGCTGTATTTCCATCACATGGTTTTATTTCCTAGTGGAGAGAAACACTGACATTATTATGTCCATCTGGGAAACAGATTCTATTTGATACATGGTACTGGATTAACTATGCCAACCCAGATAATCTTCTTTACAGATCGTAGAGCCAAGAATAAATATCTGAAGCACACAAACACATGCAAAAGCATGCCAAGTAATTTTAAGGCAAGCCTTACTGTTTTGCATTTTTGTAAAATGGAGAAAGGATTAGGTGGAAAATTTTGCAACACTGAGAATGTTGTTTTGAAACTGAAATATCAGCAAGCTCTTTGTTTCTGTTGTAAGAGTAATGCCAAACCTTACATTAAATTGCACAGACTTGAATTCTGTGACATGCTAGTACCTGACTGCTACCATGATAGAATTTTCTTCTTCCCTTCACCATCTTGCCTGACTTCCCACCTCCCAAAAAAAATCCTGCATTGAAGGTTTTCTTAATCTTCAAGAAACTGGTTTTGAGTGCTTAAAAAGAACTGGAGAAAGAGTAAAATGGCCCACTCATAGAGTGTATCTCTAGTATACAGTTATAACAACTTTAACTATCATAGCTCCATTATGCAGAATCCTGGGGTGTACAGTTTGGTGAGTTCTCTGCCAGAGAACATTATTTCCAGCAGTCCCCAAAACTTCAATGCTCGTAAAGAATACTAAGTACAATATCAAATTATAAATCCCAGGATTCTGTATGAAGAAGTCATAGCAATTAAAGTGTTATCAAAGTTCTATAACTGTGTAGTGTAAACATACTAAGAGATCCATTTCAGGAAGGGATCTCATCAGTGGACCAACCCCACTGGCTTCTGGCTTTATGACTGAGAAGAGTATCTGTCAAACACTTCACAACTTCCATCTCTCTTCTGTCTGAATATGAGTTATGTCTAGCAAAGGACAGTGAGACGTTTCAATGATGATTTCAAGTTGAACTGGATAAAAATATTGACACTCCTTTGGATCTTACACGTTTGAAAACAAGCAGGATATCTTAACGAACATTTAGTAAGAACAATGAGAGCTAAACAGAGGTGCACAAAGTATGTCATGGTATTTTTGCTCATAAAACGCTTTGAAAACACTGTATATGCACAGAGAACATTGTAATTGGGGACATAGTCATGGCAAAATTTTCACATGGTACATTTGGACAGAAAACAAGCATTTTCTATGCAAGAAATAATGTTTCTGAAAAGAAATATCATTTTCTGTACAGAAAATGTTGCAGCTAGGGCCTTATTCTGTACAAATATGGCACATTTCCCCCCCTAGAAAACAACATTTTCTGTGCAGGAAATAGCATTTTCTGTGCAAAAATACTATTGGAGGTGGTGGTCATTTTGGACCAGTGTGAGTCTCAAACTACAAAGATTCTCATCAGCCCAGAATATTTCTCATTAGGATTCCCCTACTTAAAACCAACGTAAAGCTGGGCACCTTAACTTTACTGTATCACTGTGGGTCTGTCTATCAACATAAAACAATATGATTGTTACTGTATCACTTTATACAAAAATATGATAGTCAATACACTTGTCATTGTTGTTGCTGCTGTTGTTTCATTTATCAGCCTCCCAGGACTCCCAGGGAAATGCATAACAGATAAAAATAGATTTAAAAAAATCTTTTAAAATATATAAAACATGAGTTTTCCTGAAAACAAAAACAAAAATGAATTAAAGCAGTCATAAAAGCCAATCTTGGTTTAAAGGAGTAAAGTCGACTTGCAACAATGAAATCTTGGCTGCACACCAGAATCCTAGCAGGGAAGGAGGCCAACCTGGGATTGAGATTGCAACCTGTTATGAATGGTGTTGCACTCCCTCTGAAAAACTAATGTCACAAATTCAGGAATGATGCTTTTGGATCCAGCATTGTTTCTGGCAAGCCATGAGACTCCTGTGGCCACTTTGCCCGGTTCAAGCTGTACTCATTCCTATGGAAGGTAGATGGACAGATAAACTACTGTCATGAAATCTATATAGCAAGACCTCTGAAAGTGTCCAGAAGCTACAGCTAAGTGCAAAAATCAGAAGCCAGGAATTAGAGCTCTTGAACAGAGACCATGGTATTGAGTGCTACTGAGAGGTCCAGCAGAACCAAAAGGGATGCAGTCACCCTGTCTACTTTCTGTCATAGATCATCCATCACAGAAGCCAAAGTTATTTCTATCCCAAAATGAGGCCTGAAGCCCAGTACTTGAAGAGATCCAAGGAATGGAATGAACCAAGGGGACAGTTTCATCGAAGAAATCATGGAGCTGGGCTGCCTCTCCTTTCTCTAAAACCTTACTTTGAACAGGACAATTAGGAAGCAGTTGATAATTAGCTAGGGTGATGTGTTCTAGCACAGTATCTCATCACAGAGAATATGGAAGTTATCTGATGCCACTGTTTGTTGAAGGCCATCTAAAGCTTTTGTTGCCAGGTGGCAGCTTGGATTCCAGTTACCTCAGAGTCCAAAGATCTGTCTACTGCACTTGTGGAGCTCCCCTACATTACTGGTTTAGGTGGGCCAGGCTTTATGTCACACTGAAAAGAAATAACAAAAATCTATCTACTCATTTATTATTAAGATAGCTCCTCCATTTCCTTTGTGATCATTCTCATTGTGGTCAACCTCCTCCTCTTAATTTTTTTATTTACAAAGCCACCTTTTGACACTCCTGATTCTTAATTGGCTGTAATACAGTAAAACAAAGCAACACTGTTTTCAGATTGTTGTTGCAGGAAGTAATGTATGTAATATACTAATGTAAGTAATGTACTATGAAGAAATTTGTGACCCTCATTCTTTTGCACAAGCTAAGTACCTTTTACTTACATAAAGAATTCTTTGCAACCCAACCTTCATAAGCACTATTTTTTTATTTTTGTATGTGGAAATCATTTAAGTATGAGAGACAGAAGAATTTGTAATCTTCAGGTACATTTAATATTATATGACACACAAGCCTAATTTAGCAACTTAATTGTGTGACAGAGAATAAGGAGCCAAGATCACTGTCCAGTAATGGGTGCATTTGGGCATGTTATGGTTTCAGTCTAAGAAGTCTGGCTGTTAATGAGATTCCCTAAAATGTAATTGTACCAGATGAGATATCTTAAGTGCTTAATTTAATGTTTTAGCTGCTCCTTTTGGCTAGGATCTAGATGTGGCAAGATGTTCTATCCTGATACCCTCCAGCTGGTAATATCATTTCATGTTCCAAGTCATTAAGATGATTCATTAAAAGTGCAACAAATAGTGCCAATAGTTTTCTCTTTTTTAAAAAAAGTACTTTGACTAATATAGGCTATATTTCTATGCAAGTTTTTAGTCAAATACCACCTGGGTAACTGTCTGTGATTTTCCTTTCCAGTAGATCAAGTACATATCTGAAGTTTACCACCACTGTTAAGAACAAACACAATTTCAAAACTTCAGAATTAGTTAAACATATGTGAAACAGTACAGCCAGAGTTTTGTTAGCATTACTATTCCATTGGTGTCTTCTAGAATTTTTGAGTCCAAAGGCTAAAATGCATTTCTTCAATATCACTTGATGCAGATGTGGGTTGCTGGCTGTGTGTACTTCCACAGTGACATTTGGGATACTATGAATGCTCCTATGCGTCATGATCTCTTGTCAGCAAATGATGAACATTCATACATTTTAAACCCAAATCAAATGATATTGTCTGTTAGCCAACTTGTATAATTTATTTAAAAGGTGGATCAAAATAGAATAGCAGTGTAACAAAGCTAGTGTTGAAAATTCATGGGGGTGAGGATCATTTTGGACCTGGCATTGGTCAGTCTAGGTTTTGCCAACTTTTTTCTGGCATTTGCTGGGAAAATAGGGAAGGGAATTCTATATAAATTAAAATTAATTTCTGCCTGTTGATATGTTTGTTACTCTACCGCACGAAATATATGTCTGGATCTTCATCAAAATTGGAAGCCAATTTTGGGATGGTCTGACTTAAAATATAAGATGTTTACAAAATTCACAGTGGTGGGGAGGTACCAGACACTTTTTTTTTTCTTTTGGACTTTCATTTATTTTGGAGGGTATGTTTGAGAAGGTCTGATTTAAAATAAAGGCTATGTAGCCTATCCAAAACTCACATTAGAGGACAGTGGCATCACCCCAATTAGTTTCTCTAATACAGAGTAGTGTAGCACATCATTTGAAAGATTTGTCATGTTTAGTTCAAAACCAATTTTTTTTAGGTTTTGCCATAATTATATACATTAAGTTTCTGTGTCTTTATCTGATAGTTCAGATGCATCTGAATCATGCATAAACAGCTGGACAGATATTTATCAAATTTAGAGGAGAGGTTTTGAATGGACTGGGTAGTTTGTTTGGCAGTTGATTAAGAGAAACATGGTTTCTCAAGGACCTCTGAGACAGATGTGCAACTTGGGGAACATCTGAGCATTTAAAGTGAGAGGCAGCATATCTCCAGAGTGGTCAATGGTCAAATATAAAATACATTTGCATTTGCTGTATTGGCCCTATTCAAACATCATGTGAAGCCATGTTTCATCTTAGCTATGGTTTGTTTCTTAAGCTACAAACAGTCAAACAAACCAAGCTTGTTTTTGCTGTTTCTGGCCTCTTTCTTCACTGTCACTTTTAAGCTCCTGCTTCAAGAAGGGCCTCTGGGAAAGGAGCTGGGAACAATCCACATTTCTAGGTTTAGACATCATATCAACCCAGGATTTAAATAAGGCCATGATTTAGACAAGGTAGACCAATGGTGAGCACTCTGTGCAACTCCATGGTGCCATTCAAGTGTAACTGCCATCAACCCTAGCTAACCCAGCCAATGTTGAGAATGCTGAGAGATGAGTCCAAGAACATTTGGAAAGTTGCACATTAGGGTTTGCAAAATAACTAGAAACAAGGACTTATTGTCAGTTGCAGTTTACTAACAATCCAACTTGGCCATTTCCACGCTAGACAGTTATAGTGCTATTATTCCACTTTCACATCCTATGGAATCCTGGTTTTTGCAGTTTAGGGAGGGGCCTCAAAAGATTCCATTGCTATTCTATTTTGATCCACCTTCAGTCCTTGTTTCAGAGACAGACTTAGAGATGACAAGCCACAATTCAACAATTCACAACTTGGTTTAGTAATAACTTGGCTTAGTAATAGTCAATCCACTGCACCACACACTGGGTCTGTGCACATATTTCGTTGCTTAACCCTTTAAGACTCTTATAGATAAATGTGCATGACCCTGTAATTACTTTGTTCTCTTTTGCTTTATGCAGTATTGTTAGAAACATGGAACTATACTGATATTAATTTTAATCAGATGTTATAGATTATAATGATCAATAAACATGTGAAGTAATTGTACAATATGTTCCAACACTATCAACATGGCATTGGCCCTTTTCACATGTGTGTGGGGGGAAACGGGCAAAAACGCCCAAAAATGGAGCTTACCTCCAGCCGGGTAAGTCCGTCGCCACGTGGAGCAGTGCGAGCTCGCTGCTCCACACTCCTCCGGCGTTGCAGATGGCAGCTTCCGGTTGGCGGAGGCTCTCCACCAACCGGAGAAGCTTGCCAGCCGGAAGCCCGCCCCCGGCAGATCTGCAGGCACGCACTTGCGCACGCCTGCAGATCCACTTTAGAGCCAGGCGACGGAGTGGCACGGAGCTGCTCGCTCCCTGCTTTTTAAAAACCTCGAAAAAGAGGTTTTTAAAAAACACGCAGCCCAGCTAGTTCCGGCCGCTCCTGAGTGGATTCTGGTGTGGAACTACGAAAAGTAGTCCATGCCAGTCCACTCTACGGTGTAGATGACCTCCGTAAGAGGTCGGTCTACACCGTTTCCCCCCCCACATGTGAAAAGGGTCTTAGAGTATTGAACAGTATTGTTTTCTTGTATTCTAAAGCCACAGCTCCCTAAGAACCCTCATGTGGCAGTATGTTCCATTGAAACTAATGTGACAAACTGCTACACAATAGCTTACGACCAAGGGATAAGCTGATCCTTTTAAAGAAAATGTAGATGGATGTGGGAAAACTAATTAGGACTACCTGAGAAGCCAACCCATTAAAATTTCAAATAAAATGCTTACCTTATGGAAAAATCTTAAACTGAAGTGGCAAAAGAATAATCAACTTTAGGTCATAAGCCAAGGCTTGGATGAAATGATGCATGATCAGACTCCTTGGTTTAGAAGCTTGGAATGAAATATTATTATTGGATGAATGGTTCAGTAAGCTAATGAATTGGGTTTGTTGAGGGGTCAGCAAGTTGCTTGCTAGGTTTAAATCATCCCATGCCTTCTTTCATCAATGCCTTTGCAATCTGACACAGGCAACCCCAATGACAAATGTGAAAGATTTTGCACTGCTACTTCTCAGCTTTGCTAAAATACATTTGTATTTTTCCTCAAAAAAGCCAGTGTGATTTCCTGTTGTGCTACCTTGCAATGTTATTATCTCATTGAACCATAGACCCTCCAATGTACATATCTCAGGGGAATGGTGAACTAAACTCAATCTTTTTAGACATCTAGACAACTGAAAAATATTACCCTGCTGGATATGGAAAGAAGAGAAAAAATACTAGGGGACACAGTGGCTAATATAAACTTGCCTTTCACAGTTGATTATATAAAGTTGTTTTACCTAACTGGCTGGGGCAGGAGGAGGACAAAATTATAGTATGAGGAATGGTTCCTAATATAAACCTCAATTTATTACTGTTGGATACTTGGCTCTAAGCAGTAGCTCACAGGTTTCCTCCAAATTTGTTTATCATAGTCTCCAAATGATACGTCTTTTTCAGTCACATTCTGCCTATTCATTCATTGCCGTGGTTTCCACCCTGTTTTATCATTCTTTTGGGGGGAAAAAACACTTTTTTTATTCCTGCACGCTTTTGGCAATGGCTTGGATGCTGAGAAAAGGGCTTTTTGATGACTGAGAGTGGTCTGCTTTTCTGAGTTTTTTTTCTCTTCGTGTGTGTCTAAATTGTTTTCAATAGATAATTGTCTTGGCTATGATACTCCATTTCATTGCATTTTAATGTTGTAACTCACTGTGTTTTATTTGTATCTCTCCCCCCTCCATGTTAGTCCCAACATCGGGAAGAAGGCAGGAAACAAATAATCCCAATTATAACGCAAGAGGAATAACGGACAATAAATCCAAGAGTGGTTTGTTGTTGTTATTTACTATCAGATCAACTTCAGCTTATGGTGACCCTGTGAGAGCCCCCTAGTTCCCTGGTCAGCAACTGCTCTGCTCATATCTTGCACACTCAGGGCTGTGGCTTTCTTGACTGAATCAATCAACCTCTACTGTGGTCTTCTTCTTTTCTTGCTACCTTCCTGTTAACAAATCATTACCATCTCTTCCAATAAATCACGTTGTCTCGTCATATATCCAAAGTGCCACAGCCTTAGTTTAGTCTTCTTGGCTTCTCGTAAGAGTTCACATTTGATTTGCTCTGTGACCCATTCGTTTGTCTTTTTAGCAGTCAGTGATATCCATGGAACTCTCTTCCAGCACCACATTTTCAGATGAACTGATTTTTTTTTCTTGGCAGCTTTCCTTGTCCAGCTTTTATAATCATAAAATAGAAATTAGAAATCCCATGGCCTGGGCAAGTATGATTTTGGTATTTAATTGTATGTCTTTATATTTGAGGATCTTATCTAGTTCTTTTCTTGGCTGCCTTTCCAAGTCTTAGTCTTTTTCTGATTTCTTGTCTACAGTCTCCGTTTTGTTTAATGACTGAGCCAGGGTGATTACCCTACAGAAAGTCAGCTTTTGTCTAGACTGATAAAACCAAAAGAGAGGAAGGGAAACATGTGAACTACAGATTCTTACTCCAGAACCAGTGCTTGGATTATTCTTTTTAAGAAGAATGAATATAACAATATGCTGTAGCCATCCACAAGGGAACACTGATGAGGGGGACCTAGAGCATTATTTGATTACTGCTCAGTTATGTCTGGCTTCTGTATGGCACTATATTGATTCCTCTAAAAAATGAACTATCTAGAGAGTATAGACTCTATAGCCTTAGGCATGTGATGCATTAGCTTCGCTAAATTTAAAGTCTGGGTCTGGTCCACTGCCTGAGGGGAGATGACTTACATCTACACTGCCTTGAATTCCTAGAGGGAGGAAAGAAGGAAAAAAGAATTAAAAATCCCAAAATATATGAGAAATGGGTTTCTGAAATGTCAGGAAACCTAAACCAGGAGAATCCCAGGCTACTGAGAACCTTCACAGTTCAGGAGTCATTCTTCATGACAAATGTGCAAACTTTTTTTCTTGCACAAAATAGCATTTATGCAAGTTTCCTGTTCAGAAAATGGCACTTTGTGGGGAAAAACAAAACTTATTTACATTTACATGGAACTCATTCAAATAGTCTTAAAAACTGCACAATTATCAATGTCTTCCTCACAGTGTAGAGGAAAAGGATAAAACTATTCCTTCTTCTATGAGAAAGAAATTTACACAGATTTACATCATTAGAAGAAAGACAACATATCCATGAAATAAATAAACCAGACTTCTACATGTGTGACGCAAGCAATATAGAGATAGGGATGTAATTCTTTGCTCACTTTTTTCTCAAAAGTAGATTTCAGC
The DNA here is from genome assembly GCA_030412105.1 of Cyclura pinguis. Taxonomy (NCBI): domain Eukaryota; kingdom Metazoa; phylum Chordata; class Lepidosauria; order Squamata; family Iguanidae; genus Cyclura; species Cyclura pinguis. The sequence goes on from CM059599.1 coordinate 211,884,896, forward strand.
AAATTTCTTCCTACTGTAAGAAGTCCTTGAAAACCACACACTTTTCAAAGGCTACTCACAGTTTGGACTTACTCCACACAAAATTTGCATATGGTTGTTTTGCAAAGAAAGCAGCATTTTCTGTACAAGAAACAGTGTTTTCTTCATAGAAAATAATATTTATGCAATTCTTGTGCAGAAAATGTTGCTTTTGGTGGAGAAAGTGCTGTTTTTATGCAAATCAATCATGGAAATACTATTTTCTATGCAGAAACTTTTGTTTTCTGCACAGAAAATACTGTTTCCTGCACCAAACATGAATTTTTCACAGAATATATCCTGAATTTTGATAATTCTTATTAATCCAGAATTCTTTTTATCAGGGTTACTCAACACTCAGAAAGAGATGTTTTTGAACAATTTTTGAAATATTCGTTCCATTACTAGGTAAAGAATCACATGTCTTTGACTGAAAAAAAAATCCTATAGAAGAAACTAAGAATATATAATTCAGAGTTGAGGAGGAAAAGGAACAGTATTATATATTTGCACTCCATCCTTCTTCAGATCCGGGGGAGCCGGGGAACTGTGTGGCTGTCCAGATTTTGAGGAACTGCAATTGATTCCTATCACTGTTTATGGAACTCACATGACTATTCCAATTTGATCTTTACTACAATCCTGTGACATAGACTAGGCTGAGAGACTGGCTCATAGGCAATCAGAAGCTTCATACTAAGTGGGAATATGTTCAAGCTAATGGATCAGGGCCAGTGTTAATGATAAATTAACATGTAATACTTTATTAGATGAACCAGATAGGACTAGTGCATCTGTCAGAAGCTGAATCTTCTAGAGAGCAAGCCATCCATATCTTCTGTTAGCATATTTTAAAATCCTTTTTTCTTTATTCTGTTTTTATATATATAAATATTGTAACTCCACTGGAAAGACCCTATCCTGGGGTCTACAATTTTGATATTAAATATGATTCCATGTGCCTGAGAGGTCACTCAGATGAGCATGTAGGCAGCAACGGTCGAACGATTGAAAACCAGGTCAGGCCAGTAAAATCCCCAGTCATGTAGCCCCAGGAGACCTCAAGATGGGAAAGCCCACAATAAACAAAGAGTCCTCGTCCCCTGAGAAGCCGACTTGAGAGGATTAGCGTGTTTGCCCCAAGTTGAGCAAATATTCTATCAGGCGAGGACCATTTACATGAAGTCACACCACAACCAAATGCAGCCGAAGACCCTGAGACTTTGACAACACCTTGTAATCCCATCATGCAAAGGAAGTTACCTTTGTGGAGCTTCTTTTCCATTGCAACACCCATTGTTCTCCCTGGGAAAGGATTAGCCCTGCAGGTACTTTTTCCCCTATAAATAGTCCCTGTTTTTGAGTGGTTCTTTGGATCACTCCCAGTCATCCCAACAGACTGTTGCTCTGAGTAATCCCCTCAACCCTCTCCATGCTGAGCCACACTTCTCTGCTGTTTTTCTCTGACCAAGGACTTCAGAAGAAGGTGCAGTATTACCCCAGCTATAACCCCTTCAATATTCCCCCTATCCAGTTTCCTCTCTTTTGCTTCTTAATAGGTCTTGAGTGAGTGTGTGAGTGATTGTGTTGGTGCGTGAGACTTTCATTCAATAAAATAATTTATTGGACATTCTTGTTTGGTTTTTGGCTTGGCCTGACCCTGTAAAAACTGGGTAAAAAGACCCCGCTAGGTTGCCCTGCCTTTCGCATTGCTATTGCTCGTGCTCTGGCTAGTTTCCATTCCCCATCACATGGAGCACATTGAGGTATCCCCCAAGGGACCCCAGAAATCAGGGTAACAATATACATACATACATACATACATATTTATATACATACACACACACATGTCCATTTTATTCTTTGTAGCACAATGGTTCTCCGTCCTAAGATCTGCATAACTGGTTGCTTTCCAGTTCATGCAAAAAGTGAAAAGAGGACTCAGTTGTCTAACACAAGATGTCACCTTCTTTAGAAAATAAAACACTTGATACCATGCGCAATCTGGTTACTGGATATAGCATTCCAGCTGGGAAAATGGTGGGTTGACCAAGGTTTTTGCTAGGATGTTGCTCTAAAAGAACTGGCTTTATTTTAGTGTTATATTTATATCCTACCTTTTCTCTGTGAGTGCAAGGTGGCTACATGGGTCTCCTGCCCCCAGTCCTTCCAACAATCCTACATTGTAGTCTGGCTCAGACACAGTGACCCAAGGTTACCTAGCAAGCTTCAGAGCTCAGTGAGGCTTTCCAAGGTATTTCAAGTCCAGGTCCAACCTAAAATACCCTAGATCTGAGGAGTGACTGTCACAACTCACCTCCCCCACAAAAACAAAACAAAACAAAAAAATCAATAACCTCAAACTAATGATTTTATTTAGTAAAGCATTCTACAGTCTTAGGCTTCAGTCTTAGATACCTATACCTGAGAATGAGACCATTTCTGCACTACACTGTTATAGTGGTATTAATCTACAACATCCAGTGGAATACCAGCTAACACCAGCAGAACAGCATCCAACAGCATCAGCACCAACAGTCTCAGCACAAACAGAAAGTTCAGGCAGCCATGAGGGAATCTGCTCATCGAGTAACCTTGGACAAGCCTCAGAGGAGATGAGTTCTAGTGATTGGGGACTCATTGCTGAGAGGAATGGAACCGATCATTTGCAACCCGGATAGAATCAATTGTGAGGTGTGCTGTCTCCCTGGAGCCAAAATCAGTGATATAATGGAGAGGCTAGCCAGACTGGTCAAGCCCACTGACCTTAAATCCCTCCTTTTGGTTCACGTCAGAACCAATGACATAGCGAGGTGCAGCTTTCACTGCATCACAAAGGATTACAAGCTTATGGGTAGGAAGCTGAAGGACCTTTGTGCGCAGGTTGTCATTTCATCTCTTCTCCTGTTAGAAGGACACGGCCCACAAAGGCAAAGAAGAATAGTGGAGATCAACAACTGGCTTTGAAGGTGGTGCCACTAGGAGCGATTCGGATTTTTGGATCATGGCCTCCATTTCCATGAAGATGGTCTTCTGGCAAGAGATGGCCTGCACCTTACAACCATCGGCCGGAACGTTTTTGCTAACAGTCTCGCAAAATGGATCAGGAGGTCTTTAAACTGAGTTTGACTGGGGAGGGGCACCGTATTATTCTGGGCAAGGATTCAGTGAGTGCTGCGAAAAATAGCCCAAATGATATAGATAGGGCAGGCCAAGTAGAACTAGAGACCGGCAGGGAGAGGGAAAGTAGCTTTAGTACAAGAATTCCACAAAGCGCACATCGTCTCAAGTGTCTCTACACTAATGCACAGAGCTTGGGGAATAAGCAAGATGAACTCCAACTCATAGTACAACAAAATAAATATGATTTAATAGGCATTACTGAAACCTGGTGTGATGAATCTCATGATTGGAACATAGGAATAGGGGGGGATAACCTATTTCGCAGAAATAGACCAAACAAGAAAGGAGGAGGAGTAGCCTTATACGTCAAGGATGTTTTCACTTGTGAAGAGATCCAGGACTTAAATCTGGGAAACCAAGTCGAGAGCATCTGGGTAAGAATTATGGGAGTGAGAAACAACAGGGATGTGATTGTGGGGGTTTGCTACAGGTCTCCGGGCCAGCCTGAGGACATGGATGAGGCCTTCCTGGAGCAGATGGCCACACATTCAAAAAGGAGAGATGCTGTGTTAATGGGAGGTTTCAATTATCCTGATATTTGTTGGCAATCAAATTCTGCAAAGACTGCAAGGTCCAACAGGTTCCTCGCTTGCCTTGAAGAGAATTTCATGGTCCAGAAGGTGGAAGAGGCAACAAGGGGATTGGCTATTTTAGATCCATTCCTGACCAACAAGGATGACCTAGTTGATGAGGTGGAGGTGGTGGGATCCTTAGGAGGGAATGACCAAGCTCTTTTGGAGTTTGTCATTCAGTGGGAAGGAGAAGCCAAGTATAGCCAGCCATGCATCCTAAACTTTAAGAAAGCTGATTTCTCTAAGCTTAGGGAGTTACTTGCTGAAATCCCATGGTCAAGAATATTAAAAGAGAAAGTTGTTCATGATGGATGGGAGTTTCTTAAAAGTGAGATACTGATGGCACAATTAAAAACTGTGCCAATGAGGAGGAAAAATGGCAGGTCTCTAAAGAAATCAGAATGGTTGACTGAAGAACTCTCAGCTGAGCTAAGTGTTAAAAGAAACATGTACAGGAAATGGAAAAATGGTGAAACCACCAAAGAGAAATTCAAGCAGATAGCCAGGAGATGTAGGGAGAAGGTCAGAAAAGCTAAAGCACAGAATGAACTCAGGCTTGCCAGAGACATTAAAAACAATAAGGGCTTTTTTTAGCTATCTCCGCAGCAAAGGGAAAAACAAGGAAATGATAGGATCACTGCGTGGAGAAGGTGACCGATTAATAACAGGGGGAAGAGAAGGCAGAACTACTCAATGCCTTCTTTGCCTCAGTTTTCTCCCACAAGGATAGAAGTATCCAACCTGGGGCGTGGGGAGCAGGTGAGGAAGGGAGGGAATTGCAGCACAGAATAAGTAGAGAAATAGTACAGGAATATCTGGCTAAACTAGATGAATTCAAGTCCTCAGGACCAGATGAATTACATCCAAGGATATTAAAAGAATTGGGAGAAGTCATTTCTGAACCACTTGCAATAATCTTTGAGAACTCTTGGAGAACAAGAGAAGGTCCAGCAGACAGGAGAAGGGCAAATGTTGTCCCCAGCTTCAAGAAGGGGAAAAAAGAGGACCCTAATAATTATCACCCAGTCAGCCTGACCTCAATTCCAGGAAAGATCCTAGAGCACATCATTAAACAGTCAGTTTGTAATTACTTAGAAAGCAATACTGTAATCACTAAAAGCTAGCATGGATTTCTCAAAAATAAGTCATGCCAGACTAATCTTATCTCTTTTTATGATAGAGTTACAGGCTTGATAGATGAAGGTAATACTGTAGACGTAGCATATCTTGACCTCAGTAAGGCCTTTGACAAAGTTCCCCATGACATTCTTGCAAAGAAGCTAGTAAAATGCGGGCTGGACAGGGCTACTGTTAGTTGGATTTGTAATTGGTTGACTGACTGAACCCAAAGGGTGATCACCAATGGCTGCTTTTCATCCTGGAGAGAAGTGACTAGTGGGGTGCCACAGGGTTCTGTCCTGGGCCCAGTGCTGTTCAACATCTTCATCAATGACTTGGATGAAGGAGTGGAGCGCATGCTGATCAAATTTGCAGATGACACCAAATTGGGAGGGGTTGCTAATATCCCAGAGGACAGGATCAAATTTCAAAAAGACCTTGACAGATTGGAGAGCTGGGCCAAAGCTAACAAAATGAATTTCAACAGAGAGAAATGTAAGGTCCTGCACTCAGGCAGAAAAAATGGAATGCACAAATATAGGATGGGGGACAGGTGGCTGGATAGCAGTACGTGTGAAAGGGATCTAGGAGTCTTGGTAGATCACAAGCTGAACATGAGTCAGCAGTGTGATGCGGCAGCCAAGAAAGCCAACGCGATTCTTGGTTGCATCAATAGGAGTATGGTGTCTAGATTGAGGGAGGTAATGGTACCATTCTATTCTGGATTGGTTAGGCCTCATTTCGAATATTGTGTCTAGTTCTGGGCACCTCAATTCAAGAACAGTATCAACAAACTGGAGCATGTCCAGAGGAGGGCAGCCAAAATGGTGAAGGGTCTGGAAGCCATGCCCTATGAAGAATGGCTTAGGGAGCTGGGTATGTTTAGTCTGCAGAAGAGAAGGTTAAGAGGGGACATGATAGCCATGTTTAAATATTTGAAGGGTTGTCATGTTGAGGAGAGAGCGGACTTGTTCTCTACTGCTCCAGAGACTAGGACAAGGAGCAATGGATTCAAGCTGCAGGAAAGGAGATTCCACTTGAACCTCAGAAAGAACTTCCTGATGGTCAGAGTTGTCCAGCAGTGGAATATGCTGTCTTGGAGTGTGGTGGAGTCTCCTTCTTTGGAGCTTTTAAGCAGAGGCTAGATGGCCATCTGTTGGGAATGCTTTGATGGGTGTTCCTGCATAGCAGGGGGTTGGACTCGGTGGCCCCTGTGTTACCCTGAAAATTGGGGGTATCTCGAGGACACCCAAATGGACTTCAAATCAAGGGAATTAATAGACACTCAAAGCTTGCGAGAGGTCAGGGCAAGGGATCTTTAACCCTATGTCTACGGGGTCAGAACCATGCAAGAGTCAGAGGAACAGTCTAAAGTAAATTTATTAAAACTAACAAAGAAGATCACAGCACACGTTAACAAATAATCCTACAAGGGCTACAGAAATCAAGTTGGAAATAAGAGACAGTTAGGGAGAGAGGGCATACGGACCTTAGTCTAGGCGTCCTGGACAGGAGAAGATTAGCGAAGGCTCGGTGTAAAGCACCAAGGGGAGGCTGGATCCCGGGGCTGGAAGGCTGGAAGTAGCGGGGTTTTACGGCGAGTCAGAAATGCGAGTCGCGTTTAGCTCTCAGCAGCGTCTGAGAGGCTTAAGTGGGACACCTCGGTAGCAGCGAAACTGGCCCTTGTCCGGTCTGGGAGGCTTTCCGAAGAGGCTCAAAAAGATGAAGATTTTTATAGCCAATTTCTGTCTTCAGGCTGTGTATAGGCTAGCAAAGTGGCGTTAACTGGCGATGATTGCAGAATATAATGGTAGGCAAATATCACTACCTCTCTTCGGTACTGTTTCTCCCGGGAAAGTCCAGGTACATAATAGGATTATCATTCCAAATTGATAGACGTTGATTGTCTATCCTTGCAAAGTTCATCAGCGTGGCTTGGGGCTGAGGCAACCTTTTTATTAATCATGGAGAGAGTCTATTGTGGCTGCCTAGAGATACGTGACTGGGAACAATAGGTCGTTGTCTTTTAGCCTAAAGGATGTTGTCTACGTTCCCATACAGCAGCAAAGGCGTTGTTGGTCTTGAGAATTTAATTCAAAACCAATTTTATTTGCAACCGACCTTTGCTAGCCAATATCCAATATGGGGGAAGTCATGCCAATTGAGGGGTCTTCTCTTAGGGTTACTCTGGGGCGTAACACCTGGGGTCTCTTCCAACTCTATGATTCTATGATTCTATGAATCCTGGGGTTTGTAGTTTAGGGAGGGGCATTTCAAATTCTAAGCCAGAGAGCTCTTGGGCCTCAGTCAACTTACAAACCCCAGAATTACACAAGATGTTGAAAGTAGAATAATAGCACTATAACAGTGTAGTGTGGAGAGGCCCTAAGATCTTCTGAAATCACTGAGAACTATTCAAGAAGTAATGCTTATTTATGGTTTCCATACCTGTAAGATCTTCTGAAGTCATTAAGAACTATTTAGAAGTAATGCTTATTTATGGTTCAGGGCCAGATAGTTGAGAAAGATGTCTAGACTGGCACTGTCTTATTAAGTAAACTTCTGTCTTCCTTTCACTGAAGCTTCCATACTTGAATCCAAGTAGGAAAGGGCACAAGTTTCCCCCACAGTGTGTATTGTGAAATTACTGCATGCTTTACAAGAGAAGAGAGAGAATGCTCCAACAAATTCCCATACCACAGGCACCTAAGGGTTCAGAAGGATCTTCTAGTACAGAAGCATTTTGAAAGAAGAACATTTGCTTCTTGAAGAGCTGGTACTGAATTGCTCTTACTCTGCACAACACATAAAGTACTGATCCTTGTGAGTAGTTTGTGCATTTACTTTTACCTTCTCATCTCTTCAAAAATAAGATTTAGCAGCAGCTTCAAACTCCACTACATTCTTGAGAGTATGTAATTTATTTGCCTTTATTTGCCACTTAGTTGAAACATTCAATTGTGTTTTATTTTGTAAAGTTTCTACTTACCTTAGAAAGTCCTCTATGTATTTCCTATCAGGTTTATGGAGTTGTTAATGGATTTTGTTTTTTATTCTTATTATAGTTGTTGAGATGCAATACCAATAGTAGGAATGAGGGGAAGGAAAGGAAAATATTTGAATGATAGACAAAGAATGGATTTGCTAAGTTCTGGAACACTGTGATGAGAATACTGGCTAAAGGAGAAGTTTTGCAGTTGTATACTTCTTCTGTGCAAGAAGTGCACATGTATTTTTGTTACAGAAAATATCATTTTCTACAGAAAAAACAAGTTCCCTGAGCAGGAAATATTTATTTTCTTTTGAAATGCTCACACACACTCACCCCACATATCCTCAATTTATTGGATGATACTAAGATCCACTAAAAATGCTGAGAATTGCCAACTAGAATGCAGCCCAGTGTCATCTTTGGCAACTGAGGAAGGAAGAAGCTAAAACATTTTGCTCTTGATAAGTATTTTTAAGTGCTGCTTATTAATCACTTCAATAACTGTGTGTGTGTGTGTGTGTGTGTGTGTGTGTCCAGTGATTAACTACATCCTTCTTGGGTACAAGACAAAATTTGGGGAAATGCAGTTAGTTTGCTTTGTAATCACTTCTCTCTCTGTGTGTGTCACATTTTTTCCCCTACACACACACACACACACACACACACACACAATCAAATATTTTCTGTGCAAAAAAGTGTGTTTTTTTCACAGAAAAACAACAACCATCCTGATCTGTGAAGAGTCATTGAAAACTGCACATTTTTGAACACTTTCTTATAGTAGGGAGAGCAATGATGTAATTATTTGTTTTTTCCTATAAAAATGAAGTCTGGAAAGATTTATATTCCTAACCAATAGTATCATTGTGGTTTAATTGTTTTATTGTAATAATATGCCATAATATGTGGTATTTAGAGACATCACATGCTGTTTTGAAGGGAGAATGGATTTGAGAATTATGACTGCACAATAAATGCATAATTTATGCAGGTGTAAACCTTTAAAGTAAGAAGTAAAGTTGTCATACAATGTTTTTAGAGAGCGTTCCAGGAAGTGAACCCTTGCCTGCAGTTTGAGGAAATATGTTTCAGATATGGGCCTTTCATCTACTATCAGTCTATTTATACAGTAGAAATCATATAGTAGAATTCTGACACATACTTTTAATGTGTGTCATATTTTGGAATGCTTTCCCATTTTAAAAAAGTCACTGCACGTCAAAAATCACAACATCAAGGAAAAAGATTTTCTGCTGCTCTTCCATTTGATTATTATATTTTTATTGAGGTTGACTTTTCTACTATGAGATAGCTACAGGTTAGGTGGTGATTCATAAATAGCTATTATAAATTTATGTGGTGAAATAATTATATTTGATGTATATATCCTTCTCTCTGAAAGTCAGGAATATATTTATTTGTCTCAGCTTCTTGTGTTTGGTTTAACATTCATGTTTTTATGTGCTATGTATTTACAGTAGATAGGAAATATATTTAGTCAGACCTCAGTGAACAATTTTTATGTGTCAGTAAGTTATTATGTTGGAGCACAAATCTGTGGCTGTACACTGGTTCCTCTCCTTTTGCAAACTGGAAGAAACAAATCGACTGAGCACGGTTCAGCTCAGCAATATACTTGCTCCCATGGTATCTATAATCAATGTTTTGACTCAGTTCTTTTGAGTCCAGGAGAGTGTTGTGTTGGTCTAGGATAAAGAAACAAATAAATTATGTTAGTTGAAGTTTTTTCATAAAGCACCAATGGATTTGATCTAACCCAGGAAGTGGACACTCATATATAAAGAAAGCCCAAACTCCATGCTTAGTGACTAAAGAATTATGGCTCATATGTAATTTTCATCGTGGGTTATATTTTTGACTTAATGGCCAGCACCATTGGCTTTGTCTGCCACCTTCAGCTCTGAGTCATGTCTGAATAGCAGACAAACTCATTACTAATTTGGGCAAAGAGTGGGCTTGATTGTCTTCATAGTGAATAGCTTTATAGTGAACAATTTAAAAGAACTGTCAAGACTAAATGTGAAAAAGTAGATTCAGTGGGCAAAGGATTTAGGGAACATTGGAAAAACAATTACTTATTCTCACTTACCTGGTTTTTTGAATGTATAGCCAGTTTGTTTATTCTAAGGGGAAGCATGGTGGTCGTGAAAGAGTATAATTAAAAATGCCACTCCTTTATAAAATGCTACTTTATATTGGTATATGTTTCCAAGCACAGAAACACAAGTGAGAGCGGTTGGGAATTTTAGTTCCGATGACTGCATAATAGATGAAAGATAACTGCTGACTTTCATATACCTGCTTCAAAGGCATGATGAAGAAGCATGGGTTTCTGTTACATTAAAGGTAGGCCCTCTTGGTATTTTTGGAGTGCAGCACATCTAGCCAGCATAGCCAAGGTAAGGAACACTGGGCAGCTGCAGTTCAAGAATACCTGGAGGTCTGCACAGTTGCAAACTGGTGCTGTGTGACTAACCCTGCTCAAATCTTGAATTTTCATGTTTCCTCTCCCAGTTTTTTTTTCCTACCAGAGAAGCTGAATGATACTTTCAGAAATAACATCTATGTGTGTTCCAGAGAAAGAAACCAGAAGATTTTTGCTTCTAGTTTTGAACTAGCCATAGTTATTTTTTTCCCCCATCTGAATGTCACCAATATTTTTATAAAGTTGGGAACAATCAAAGATCTGAACCCATAGTTGCATCCTGCCCTATCCCCATTAACCATAAAAAGTGATGTATCCGTGAGTCTGGAAGTCCACACTCTGTGGAAAAAAGTTGAGGTAACATGTCATCAGGTCTTGTAAGGCATGGACACACACAAAATCTTTTCCTTCAATTAGCTGTTGCTAATTGAAATGAAGAAGGTTCCCCCTACCCCATCCTTCTGGTGTGTAAAAAGAGTATATGAGTCCGATCGTAGGCAGGCTTGTACACAGCCACGAGGAGCCTTAGCTTCACACTGCATCTGAATCATGTCTAACACTAGAGTGGATGAATTTGGGTTAAGAACTAAAACAAATAAAAAAAAATAGATACAGTTTTAAAACTGTTGCAGCTCAAGTTTGAGATGGTAAAGAAATGTGTGTTAATACATTTTGTTAAAAAAGAAGAATGTATCCACATTTCTGTCAAATTATTTGTGAAACTGTTCAAAACTTTCAATATGGACCTATTAGGAAGAAACCACACGGGCCACCCCCCTCCTTTTTAATAAATGCAAAAATAACTGTAAACAATTAAAAGTATATGTTTTTGAGAAATACAGAACAATCATTTCAGTCAGTGAGAGGAACTGCATTTAAAATGTGTACATGGATAAAGACATGCAAAAAGCGTTTCTGTTTGAAAAGTATGTGCAACTTCTTGTTGTAGTATGCCTTGAAGTTGTTTCTCACTTATAACAGCCCTACGGTGAACCCATCACTGGGTTTTTCTGCGGCTGAGAGTGTGTGATGCACCCAAGCTCACCCACTGAGTTTACATGGCTGAGCAGGGAATTGAACCTGTGTCTCCAGGATTGTAGTCCAATGTGCAGACCACTGCACCACACTAGCGTAACTACCCATGTGAAAAGTAAAAGTATCTTGCAACCTGATAGGAAACAAAGACAGAGGGAATGTACAATTGGGAGTAGAAAAAGCACACAAATAACAAGACTGAGAGAAGTTCACATTCTTCAAAAAGAAGGTATGCTGATGACAAAATTCAATCAGTTGTCTCTTCTGAGGGAGCTAGTTCTCTCAACATGGACATTCTTCAGACATGTACAGATCTTAGCAGATGAAGTGTTCTCTGTTTTGAAGATACTGAGTTCCAATGTAACGGCATTTGTTGTCTCTGCTAGTACAACTCTGTGTACATGTGAGATAACCAGATGAGCAACACTTCTGACAAGAATTAATAGGCTTGGTCAATTTGGGGGACATGTTATGAGTGAAATTACATTCCACGAGATTGGCATTTTGTTCTCCTACCATGAATTCCCACTGGAGAAGATTTCTTATGTGGGAGATGGTGTTTTGTCTGTGTTTGTGAGGATAAATGGTTTGATTTGTTTCAGTTGCACTAACTGTGGGTGGAATCCCTGCACTGCTTTACAGCTCAGTACGTGTGGTGTACAAGGTGCGTGAGAATCAGCCTGTACAATTTTAAATTGTCTTTGTTCTATATCTGGTTTCCAGAAAGAGCTGTTGTCTCTCGAACAGATCCCACAATGTAATATTAGGCCTAACTCCTTCCTAATTTAAAGGAACAATTAATGGAATGCTTAAAAGTTTTCAACATCTTCCTAACTGATCAAAAGAGGATGAACACTATTGGTTAAGGGCTCAGATGTATTAGAATACAGGCAAATCAGAATTAAACTGTTACAGAGTCTCCCTTAGCAAAAATGTCAGCTAGAGGTTAGACCAGAGATGAATAACATGTCGTATTCCCCCCCCCCCCATACACTCCTTTACATTTTCTTCATTTTCTGGACTAGCTGCTGATTTTTAGCAGCACAGTAGCATGCTGATCAATACAGCCCCATTTTTCACTTAAAGAAGGATAATGGAATTATTTCAGAGTAGATGGTGACTCCCCAATGCCTCCTGAAAGCATCCGTACCCTACAATGTTTCACACATGAAAACTGGGACATGTGCGTCCAAGCAGGTGTGGTCTAGACAGTAAAAGGTATTAACGAGAAAGAAGACACAAGCTAGGAGAGGTTGTTGCACTTTTCTTTTGTCTGAGTCTACCTGGAGGGACAAGATTCCATTCCTTCCTCTCTGTTCTCTTCTCTTCTGGGTTAACTGAGTGCAAACTACTTTTTTCAAACTGAAGGAAACTGAGGATGCAGGGGGAAAGTGAGAGAAACTTGGACATTTTTAAAGCAGCCGAGAAAGTGGGAAGACAGAGGATGAATCAGGGCTGTTCCTGTCAAAAAGGGACAGTTAGAGAATGTAGATACCCTATTTATTGGAAAAACTTCAGTTTCTGGCAGTGTAGAAGTGGTATTTTCCCACTTCCGGTTGTTGTGTGGTACCAGATTTGGATAGTACATAGAACCTGGGTAGGGGCCAATCTCTAGTACAATCTGGAGGGCTGAAATTGGCTACCAGATCCTCTGAAGTTGCGTACCATAGGCTAAAGTAGTAGGCTTGATATTTACTAACTCAGGTCCTCACTGAGTCATAAAACTCACCGAGGGACCTTAAGCTGATATTTTATCTTGGCCTGAACTGCCTTATAAGGATGTTGTGAGGATAAAGTGGTTAGGAGAAAGGATGCAAACACTGCCTGAGCTTATTGGAGGGAAAGTTGGGAAGCAAATGTAACTAAAGGAGGAGAAGGAGGAGTAAGTTTGTATATCAAAACATATCTGAATTTGTTCATATCTGTTTACCCTAGCTGAGTTTATCAGGTAAGATGGAGAACTAAGTTTCTGTCAGTGGATAATCATTTCCTCTTGTGCTGACAGTTCCTTTCCTTTCCTTTCCTTTCCTTTCCTTTCCTTTCCTTTCCTTTCCTTTCCTTTCCTTTCCTTTCCTTTCCTTTCCTTTCCTTTCACCCAGTGCTTGGTGTCTGCACTTGAGTTATAGAAAACATCTAAGTCACTTCAACTTTCTTACTTTCGTCCCACTGACATGACGCAAGTTTCCTTCCTTTTTCTAAGGAAGCAGGAGCATAGATTGGAAAGTTAGGCTCATGTATGCACTGCAAAAAGCATTGAAGATGTGGAAATGGACTGTCTCCCACATCTTGTGGCAGGCATTCAAGTAGGTATGTACTTGTATCAAAGTTACTGTGTATCAGATAGGACAATGATGAGCAAGAACTTTCTGAATTTTGCTCTCTTTATACACATTCCATAGAGCTTCTTTTCCGCTGCGAAGCATCTGAAGTAGGCTTCAGCAGTTCTTGAAATAAAACTGCCCTTGGCAAATGTGCTACTCTAAGACGAGCATGACAACAAAATATTGTAAGACAAGCTTGCTCTCCCCATTTTGGTTGACCTCTCTCTCTCTTGCCCCTGCCCCCGCCGCCCCCCCCCCCACATGCATACATAGGCACTTTTCATGAATCTGGGTGCAGCTTATTCCCTCAAACAAAACAACCACTTTCAGGTTATGTGACTTTTTCTTTGCTTGGTGGCCTTATTTTATGCTTCTTTTTTGGTCAGTTTCAGAACTCTGAAACATCTATCAAGGATGTTTTCTGTTACTGCTGTGTTTCTTTTGAGAGTTTCGTTGGCTTTCAATGTTTTTTGCTGATTTTTGCAAACATTTCCTCACATATTGAATTAGGCATGCCTTCCCTTGTCAGAATGGAGCCAGCTGTTGACAGACATCTCAGACCAATTTGGAACCATTCGATGGAAGGAGCGGCATACGTTTTCCTGGACTGTTTCTCAGTCCATTTTGCAAATGCTCCCATTTCGCTGAATGACGGTCTATTTCTCTCACATGTCACATGAAGGACATTGGAGGTCTCTTCAAGTAGAAATTTCTCATTTCCACAGGGAAAAGGGCCCTCTTGCAGCTTCGTGCAAATTGGTGTTTTGACTCTTGCTTTAATGAGCTGTCCATCTTTATTAGTTGTTTTCCATTGCTCTTTATAATTAATATACTCTAATAGGCTGATTTTGAACCTTCACAGTCTATTAGGAACATGGTATAATATATGAGGAATTATGCTACGGTACAGATCCAAGTCAAGCTCTTTGGGTTAGGAAGCACTCTTTTTTCTTTAAATGATCAATTAGATAGAAAGATGCAGCACTGAGAATCACTCACACATCTGCTGAAGGTCCCCAAAATACATGTAAAATCTGAATATCTCCAGGAGATAAACCAATGAACATAGTTACTGTCAACATTTGTTCTATATAGCCATGATCTTGTTGATTCATTGGGTATGGGCAAAAATGATCAACATTTTTGCATTAGATGTTGATTACATCTGAATTTCAGATATCTACTGTTAACACAGAAAAACATCTGGGAAGTTTCACAGTTAGAGCTGGATTGCTGAAACAGAGGATCAGTCAATCAGTATGTTCCAGTCAAAGCTCTGTTACAGTTTTAATGCAGCCTCTAAAATTAGGACAAATTGTTGTTGGGCAGAATCGTGCTGATGCCTTACATATAAATATGTTCCTGTATGGAAGTAGTTGGGCACTTTGTCCAATGCTGAATGTCCACCTTCAGTTCAAGACTGAGGAAGTGAACTTATGTATGAGATGCCATTACACATGCAGAGACACATGGATGTACATGCACATGGATTTGTGTGTAGGATGTATGTGAGCACTGGGCTGAGCATTCAGTTGCACAATGCTGTCATTCAACACAAGCACAATCAGTGCATAACTCTTCATGCAATCTTTATGTAGCGTCTCAACCATTTTTATCAAAACAGGTCTTGCCTGCACTTGTTTCAGAGATTTTATGACACATTTTAGCATAGATGGATGTCACACCTTTGTGGCCCTTATTGCATGAAGTTGTCATACCACCAGAGCAATGCATTGTTCCCAGTCCAGGATCTGTGCAATTGCATGACATCGTAGCTAACCAGCTGCTATTGTATTGCAATCCATTGGAAATCTACCCTCTTTGATGGAAAAAATCTGGTAATGGCCTTCTTTCCTGCCATAATCCTGTCAGCTAGGTGAATACAGTTTCTCAATAGCATTTGATAATGCTTCCTGTCGTTGCTGATCCAGGAGTGGGCACGGTGTGAGCATTCCCAGGTTGTCCCACCCTCAGCTACTCCCATGGCATGGTACGTTTATTTTAAATTTCTCCTTTGAGTTAATTTTTTTTATTTTTAATACATTTTTTAGCATTATAGCACAAAAACACAATAGCATAGAGGCATGTCATAATGTTACAATGTTGCTGCACTAGTATGGCTTACAAAAAAAGCAAAACAAACAAACAAGCAAGCCTCTGACCAATCATGAGCTGTGGCATGTGGAAAAGGTGGGGAAAAGGGCTCACCAATGATACTGTAATGCAGTGGGAACGCTAGTGGCAATAACACTACTCATCCACTGAAGTCGAAAGGGTCTGGTAGAGAGTGTTCACAACCTGATAGCATCAAGGAAATAGCAATACTGGGATTGAAATGGACCAATGTACTATTGAGGTATGGTGTAGTAAGGGCCTGTGTAAAGCAGCAAATTCACATTTCCAGTTCCTGAACCAAACACAACTTTCAGTTGTGACCAAACTCCAGAGTTGTTCCCATGGTAGTCATTACAAGATTGTGCCTGTCTGATCTATAACTGCTATAGTGACCAAAAAGCTCATGGGATAAGAAGGAAAAGGCAGTAGCACTGTCAGATGGAGACAATCTACTTTATGTCCCTCTGCTGTGCTGTGATATGACCCATCTCCAATGCTGGAAATGAAGTGATGGCAGTGTTACCCTGATTTCTGGAGTCCCTTGGGGGACACCTCAATGTGCTCCACGTGATGGGGATGGAAAGTAGCCAGAGCACAAGCAATAGCAATGCGAGAGGCAGGGTAATCTAGGGGGGGTTTTTTCCCAGTTTTTATGGGGTCAGGCCAAGCTAAAAACCAAACAAGAATGTCCAATAAATGATTTTATTGAATGAAAGTCTCACACACCAACACAATCACTCACACACTCACTCAAGACCTATTAAGAAGCAAAAGAGAGGAAACTGGATAGGGGGAATATTGAAGGGGTTGTAGCTGAGGTAATACTGCACCTTTTCCTGAAGTCCTGGGTCTGGGAAGGCAGTAGAGAAGTGTGGCTAAGCATGGAGAGGGCTGAGGGGATTACTCAACGGATGGAGAGATGGTCAGCTGGGATGACCAGGAGTGATTCAAAGAACCGCTCAAAAACAGGGACTATTTGTAGGGGAAAAAGTACCTGAAGGGCTAATCTTTTTCCGGGGAGAACAATGAGTGTCGCATCGAGAAAGAAGCTCCACAATGGTAACTTCCGTTGCATAATGAGATTACAAGGTGTTGCCAAAGTCTCAGGATCTTCGGTTGCATTGGGTTGTGGTGTGACTTTATGTAAACGGTCCTTGCCTGATAGGATTTTATTGCTATTGGTGCTCAACCTGGGGAAAAGATGCTAATCCCCTCAAGTTGGCTCCTCAGTGGCTGAGGACCCTTTGTTTACTGTGGGTTTGCACAGCTTGAGGTCTCCTGGGGCTACGTGACTGGGGATTTTACTGGCCTGACCTGGCTTTCGATCATTTGATCATTGCTGCCTACGTGCCCATCTGGGTGACCTCTCAGGCACATGGAATCATATTTTAATATCAAAATTGTAGACCCCAGGACAGGGTTTACCAGTGAGGTAACAGCAGTCACCTCCCCAAGATTATTTTTCATGTCAAGTGATTGCTCTGAATGACTTCTCTCTATTATATAAGGGACTGAAGTTCATTGGATGGAACAGCCACCACTATCTCTACAGTACTTTCTTGAAATGATCTATAGTCTGTGCACATAACTTCCCCAGAAATTTTACTAAGCCCACCTCATATATCATCTTCCCATCTCCCTCCTAATTCACCCTTTGTGAGGGATGTTCATAAGGTCAGTGGTTTCAGAACAAGATGGGAACCAAAAACTTGCCATGACCTTCTGTGAGGTCTTCTCTGAGCCTCCCTGACAGAAGAAGTTGAGGCTACTTTTTTAAAATTTATTTCATTTTACTTGCTTTGATAAATGTTTATAGATATCTCTTCAGGATCACATTGGTTTTGCAAAGTATACATTTTAAAATTCACACTGTGAAGAAAAGTCACCTTATTTTGTTTAAAGGGATCTGATGCCAGTCATGTAATCTGTAGGACTGATCCATCATTTCAGCCCCTCACCCTGGAATCTTTTTCATTGTAGGGCAGAATGAAGCAGTTGCATCAAGTGGCAGATATTGCAGGCAGGTACTTGTGATAAAAAAGCCACAATGGTACAGTAGTTTGAGTGCTGGACTAGGACTCCATGAGACCAGGGTTTGAATGCCCACTCAGCCATGGAAAACCACTGAAGGATCTTTGGTAAGTTACACTTTCTCAGACTTAGATGAAGGCAATGGCAAACCTCCAATGAATAAATCTTGTCAAGAAAACTCCAGGAGAGGATTCCCATAAGTTGGAGTCAACTTGAAGACATGTAAGTAATACTGAGACTGCTATTGATGGTAATGTGTTAGAAGAGAGCTGTGTATGGCATATGGATTGCTCTACATGTATTCCCTCTCCCTCATGTTTCCTTCAAGTTTTGTGGAAGACACCATCAACCATCAATGTTGAAGGTTCAAGTGGCAGACTGGCCAGCTTCTATAGATGTGATAAAGGGTGATATCATGCCCTTTGTGTGAAGCAGTTAGCTCTGAGACCTCGCTTGAGGTTAGCTCTGAGCCCTCAGCAGAAATATACTCAAGTGCTTTCTCATTTGGTCAAAGTCTATCTGTGGAAGTTCAATATTGCACATATTTTTCCCCTGTTACCACCAAACAAAAACAAAAACACATCCAGATATGTGGCTCAGGGTCTGTGAAGTTCATTCTCAGATCACATGCTGTGACTTGACTGCTGCTACCTAATAGAGATCAGAGGATGTGACACTTGAGTAGAAGATATGCTGTTACCCCAAAAAGTGAGTGACTCAGGGATCCACCTGCAATGCCAATGCCTCTGTGGAAAGATGGGGAATTATTAGCTCAAAGGGAGGCCTGCGAGGGGGGGTAACTTCCGGGATTTTTTCACCTGTGTAAACTGGTACTAATGCAGGGACACCAGTTGGAAGTTACAGGAATCATTTTAAAAAAATCACAAGCACACAGAAAATTCAAGTGGTCTCACAACCATACATGGCTAACTGAAGGATAGGAAGGGAAATTGGATAGCATGGAGTTGCGGGAAGTGGGTGATATTTACCTATCCTGAAGAGAAGAGATGAAGCAATGTGGCTCAGATTAGGGCCCTTTTCGCATGCCATTTCTCATTCAAAAGGGCCTCCAGAGCATTGCGCAATTGCGAGGACCATTCCACACGATGTCCTCACAATTGCGTAACGCTGCTGGGGCAAAAGGCGCGGATCATGCAATATATCATTTTTTTGGCTACTTGCCGAAAATGATGCGTGATCACGTGTCACTCCAGGGCCCCACATGCACTTACCATCCATGCAGAGTCTCTGGAGACGCGGCCCTCGCGCTTCCTCCCCCAGCGCAGCCTGGGAAAGTACCTGGCTGTGCCGTGGAAGGAAGAGGCAGAGCCCTCACGCTTCCTGCCAGCCAGCAAGGAGCTGCTGTGGAGCAGGAGCAGAGGGGATATGAGTGCCTCTCGTAAGAGGCTGCTCGCGTGATCCCTGTGCATCCACGTCAGAATCAGGTAAGCTGTAGAAAGGGCCTAGGGGTCTGTGGGTAGCATAAGAATGGGAATCTGAGGAGCAGAGTGATGACCTACGTCCAGTGTACTTTGTCCAATGTACTATAAACTGTTTGGCTCAGAGCCAGGATTTAAATATCCTTTTTCTGCCCTGATGTGGAAGGTGTTAATGGCAGAGCAAACAAAGGGGTCTGGAGAGGGCTAACAATATTAGCATTGGGTGACAAAGAATTGATGTGAATTGTGATAGCTTCTTAGACGAGGGAACAAAAGGGGGAAGTTCAGAAGGAAGGAGGTTCTAGGGCACTGATCATTATTGCTTTGTCTGGGAGTTTTGATGGATATTGTTTTCTAGGTTTGGGTCATTGAGAAGGTTATCTTCTCCAAATAATCCTCAATGAACTTATGACCTCACAATGCCTTGAGGTACCCTTCTGACCTACTTTTGTACATGTTCAACCAGTCGTCTTTGCCAGCATGGCTTTTCAGCCATAAGTGCATGATTTATATTTTACGCCAATTAAATAATGTTCATTGCCAAGCATATCATGGAGTGGGGGTATATGGCATTTGTATGGACTTCAGTGAATTTAACTGAGCCTTTTGGAATATTAAATAGGTTTGTAGGAGCACTCTTGTATCTGTTTTCCACATTCTTAATGAAGTATAAAAGAGCTGAATAAAAACAAGTTTCTGTCTAGTTAAACAACATCAAACATTTTAATTAATGTTGAGCAGCATATTAATTACATACTATATTCTCCTCTTTCCACCCTCATTACTGGCTAATGCAAATCAATCATTTAAATGATCATGTTTGAAATATGGAGTCACAGATGATTTATGAAAGCAGGATACATGGATGAAAAGTACATACCTTAGTACCATTTTAAGAAGACCTTATGAGGCACTCAAGATCCTAACAGTGTGGGGATGGGGTAGGGAGATTACTTACGAGGAAGTATTAGTGGAAAATGCCTAATAATTAATCTGTGCAGAGGCCAGAAATTAATTTTTAACAGATAGCAAAGTGTGAGAAATTATTTTAGAATTTAGTTACTGTTGTAGTTTCAAAACCCTCTCAAAGAAGTTAGTGAGCATTACAATTACAGTGTTTAAATAGTGACAAGCACTATTTTCTGTTTCTCAAAACAGGAAAGAGTGACAGCTACTTTTCGTTACTTTAAAAAAAAAAAAGAGTAATAAAAATGCTTACCTGTGGAACATAATACATTTTCCTCCCATCCACCTTATTATTAACTCCACCTTCACAATAGAATATAATAGAACTGCACAAATCACAGCACAAAACAGCACTTGACTCATGAATAGTCTTGTTCTTTTTTTTGACCAGACTTCCATGACTGTGATCTAAATCCAGTTGTACATCCCAGCTAGAACAACCTATTGAATCAGTGGAATGTATATGAATGTCGATTTACCAAGTTCCATTGATTTACTCAGGCTATTCTAGTTGGTACTACAGATGAAAAGAACATTTCAAAATATTGGAAAAATGTTTGAAAAACAAATGTCTGAGTGTTGGAAAACACTAAGAAGCATGCTTGACAGATGAGAACTTTTGTAGTGTTACTCCAAGAGGTGGGGGACAAAGGGGTCCACCTGCAATGCCAGCATCTCTTTGGAATTTGGGAGGATTATAGCCCAAAAGAGGTCTGTGAGAGGAGGGTAATGGCAGGATATTTTCACCTATTTATACAATTACTAACTGTAGAGAGGATTCTAGTTAAAATTAAACAAAGTATTTTATTTGAATTGACAAACACATGAGAAATCTGACACTCTTAAGAACCATACAAGCCTATCAGAATGTGAGGCAAGAAAGATTGGATAGAGAGAGATTGGGTGGAAAGGGTGATAGTTACCAGTCCTGAAGAAGGGGTCACAGCAGAGAGACAGACAGTGTCTGAGGGTAGCACAGAGGAGTGGCAGTCTGGACTATGTTCTACATATTACAGTTGGCTGGGGTCAAAGCTACAGTTTTTATACTCTATTTCATACCCTGAAGGTTGACGAAGGTTGGCGAAGGTTGACGAAGCCATAATGGCTTTCCAACAGAACTGACAAAAGGGTCTGAAATGGGCTGATTGCTTTAACATTGGAGTGACAAAACACTGATGGGAGTCATGATAATCTCTTAATATTTGGCTGGGCAAGGGGTATAGGGGCGATTTCCATAGGGTAAGATCAAGGGATGGTCCCTGATTGCTTCAACTAGGTAGTTATGCCTTTCATTGTTTTTGGGTCTTCACAGAACCTGAGGTGTTGAAAAGATTAGCATAGATCCAAAGTGTCTGGATTCCCTGCCAAATCTGAGGAATGGTGTCTCATTGCTCACAAATCTGAGCAGTTGGTCTTTCATTGTATTCCAAAATTCTAAGACCCTGAAGAGGTGAAAGGATTAGCCACAAACCCATCAGCATCAGGTTTTTCACATAACCCTATCTGAATTTCCGTGACCCTGAACACATGGTCAATGTAATCCCAAACATGTTCTCCAGCCAGCATGACCTCCATCAAGTTCTCTGGTCATTAATAAGTTAAATTTATGAAAATTGCTTACCTTGTAGGAGGTGTGGTAGAGTATGGTAACAGAAGCACAGGACTTATTCTGCACATGATCAGTGTTTGTGTGTGTGTGTGTGTGTGTGTGTGTGTGTGGTGCAGAAAATGGTATTGCATGTTTCCTGCGCAAAGAATAGCATTTTTGGTGTGTAAAAATAGCATTTCAATGTAGAAAATATTGTTTTGATTTTTTTTTCTTTTTGTGCTGGAAACTTACATTCAGTACAGAAAATACCTTTGTTTGTTTTGTGCAGAGAACAAGTCCTGAATTGCAAACACTTCAAAAACTCCAGTTTCCAGAAACTTTTTCACAGCAAGGAGAAAAAGGGTAGAATAATTTGTTCTTGCCTGCAGAAATGAAGGCTACAAAGATTTGGTTGGATGTGTGCCACTAAAAATAATAAAAAAAGTTATTGTGAAATGTTTGGCAGTTGTCCATAGTTAAACTGCATTCATATTGTAATATACCTAAGTCTTAGTTATTGGAAATAATAACTTTTTAATGAATTGAAAATAACCTATTATTTCTTGAGAGTTAGATCTCAAGTTCTGAATATGACAGTGACAACTAAGAAGTACAGTTAATACTTCAAGTTGAATTCGATTAACAGGAAGCTTGTCTTGATCAAGGCTAGGATCTCACTTCAATTTCAATACAATGATTTCAAATGACATATTGTTATCACGCTTGCTAGGGTCACACATCTCTAAACACATTTTCAGACTCTTTCAGGGAATACGCTTTTAGGGAATGCAAATAACTGGCAATACTTAAACGTTAAAGGCCAACTGTGCTGAAGGAACCATTTCTACCGCTTTCTGCCAGATGAGGGGTTTCTGATGGACCAGGAACTAACATGCAGGCAATAGCATAGCTGGGGAGGAGGTAAAATGAAGGCATTGTGCTCCCAAATAAGAATCTTGCCCCCTGATGAAATTTTTCTTCACTCTTCAAATTTCTACCCTTGCAGTAATTTAACACTGCAGTCAAACATTTAGAAATATTGTTTAGGTATCCAAAGAAAAGGGGCAGACAAAGTTACCAAGGAAACACAAATACAGGAAATATAGAAAGCTTAAGGTGTGGATGATTTTCAGCATCTGACTCTCTGCAGTGCTAGAAATTTGGTGACTGAAGTAAAATTTCATTGGAGAGGGGGATAGAATTCTTAGGTGGGACAGAATTCTTAGGTGGGCAATACCATCATTTTGCCCCCCTCCCACCATAGCTACACTCCAGCAGGTATGACTGTGTGATTCTTTCAAGCCAGGCCTCATCGAGGTTCATAGTTTTCTATCTCTGACTTGGATCTACACTGGTTTGTTACTGGAAAAGGAGTGATACCTCTGCATGAAAATTTGCATGTATCTTCCCAGTTTTTTTTCAAGAGACACACATTTTTGTGCATTTTTTTTCCAAATGTGCCCATTTTGTATATGCATAAAAGTCTCCTGATTAGGGATGGGCCAACTGAATCCTTGAATCTGCAAATCCTCGAATCCTCAGCAAGGATTCAAGATTTGCAAATCCGAATCCCTGTGCAAAAATAGGCAAACCAAATCTTTCATATCCACCAACCAAAAGATAGGTTTTTTTAAAAAAAGTTCTGTTTATTTTTTTTTAAAGTTTATTTTTTTTTAAAAAAGTTGCTTTTTAAACCCTTTTTTAAAAAAAGGATTTGAAAGGTTCGAGATTCATGAGATTCATGAATTCCCAGAACCTTCCAGAGATTCAGATCCGGATTCGGATTCAGAAAATTCTGGATTTGTCACGTCCCTACTCCTAATCTAAAAGAAAGAAACTGAGTTCTAATGGAAGTGGAGAGAGTAGTAGTAGTAGTAGTTGCTATTGTTATTATCATCGTCATCCTCCCCCCCCCCGGGGTCTTGTCTATACATCATCTTCCACACTGTTCTGGAGAGCCCTTCAACCCTTCAGAGCATCTTTGCAAGGGGTACAAGGCTGGAAGAAGACAGAATTAGTTTTTTTTTTAAAAGAAAAAAAATCACACACACTTACCACAAATTCTACAAGTGCAAATATCTTTTGATTGGAATTTCACTCACTTGATACTCTGAATCCAGCATAATGCTTCCAATCAGTTGTATGTCTTAATTTGTTCTTATGAACACGGTCATTATATGGAATTCAGTCATAAGATTATTGCTTTGAGGTAGCTCTTCCTGCATCTTGGGCTGATGTAGTTTTGTCAGCTGTCAAGACTAAACTGATTTCTTTTTTAAGGTTACTTCCACTCTGTCTAGAATAATCCCTGGAAAGCTCTTTCATTTTGCTTGTGTATTTATATAACAAAGAAAGGGTTTGTGGTTGTTGTTTTGTTCGTTTGTTTCCTTGTTTGTTTAAAAAAGATGGACGCAAGACACATTTCATTTACGAGCAACTGATATGTGTGAGGAATTTCCATGTCATATCATATCTGAATGGATGATGTTTGTACTTTCCGTCCTTCGAGCATGCTTATCTATTCCTCAGTTTTTCATAGATACTGTTTCCTGGCTTGGTTCCTTCATCTTTCCACATGGATGTCACAGTTTTGTTAGCTAGTGAAGTGTCTTTGAGGCTTTGGTTCATCATTAATATCTGTTTTAACATCTCTCAGATTTATGCTCAGCCCAGGGCATTTTGCTCCATTGAGCCAAATGACAAGGTGATGTTCCTTCCTTCATTCCATATGCAGGTAGAAACCAACTGGACTTGTTGAATTTTGCTTCAGTACTGGTGGTGGAACCACAACATCCTCCACTAAACTTAATGATAGCAGATCAGTTTCAGGGATTGGGACAGATCCTGTAGCTCAGATGGTATTTACTATCAAACAGAAAACAGGCTAGAGGCTGAGGAAAAACCTCCATGTGACTGTTCCTGCTGTCCACCTGTGTCTTCTACCTGTAACAGGTGCGTCACTCTGCCAAATGATAGAACTGACCTTACTTGAACTCCTTATCACTCTCTTCTCTGGGCTTCAAATGCTTCTTGAACCATTATTCTGTGTATAAATAAGCTGTTATTTTCTGTCTTCACTCATTGCCTGCTCCCAAAATTGTAAGTTTCTGATTCTCAGGGAAATTCAGCTATGTTCCATTTTGTGGGTTCTTTTTAATACCTATGGGACTTGGGTACAGAGGCCAAGTACAAGCTCGTCAGCTGAAATGGGTACAAATTTCACACCAACATCATCTTCTTGGACCATGTAGAAAAGATTACAACAAAA
This sequence comes from Cyclura pinguis, assembly GCA_030412105.1. Lineage (NCBI taxonomy): Eukaryota > Metazoa > Chordata > Lepidosauria > Squamata > Iguanidae > Cyclura > Cyclura pinguis. The sequence continues at coordinate 211,909,989 of CM059599.1, forward strand.
GGATAGTCCCTTTCTCTTCTGCATATTTTAAAGGGAGAATCAGCAATTGCTTTATATAGATGAATTTATATGTGAGGCAACATTTGGTTACTGAAATGTAACATTGAAACTTTTGTCATTTAAGAGAGTTATAACATAAAGTGTTATGCTTTTAACTAGTCATCACATATTGTCTTCACTAATGCCTCCCCCTGCTGCTCCCTTGGAGGTTAACGCTATTCACATCTTTCTATCTCTTATCTTTTGTTTGATGTTGTCTGTCAACCACTTAGTTCTCTTTTCTTTCCTGACTGTCTTTCACTGGTTATTAATATGATACCTCTTTCCTTTTCACTTACTACATCGTTTTTTGATATTCTGAACACCTGTATTGATTCTGTTTCACATCCAGTTATTGCACATTTTCTCTTTACTTTCAGATCACTTGAACTATTTCTTTGGCTAATTGTTCCTGCTCAAGCTAGTGGTTATGTTATGGATTTTTAGGATTTTTTAAAAAGTCCTTTCTGACTATTAAACTCTTCTATGTTCTAAAAATCATTTCATCCATTTTCATTTGCTGTTTCTCATTATTTTCATGAGAACTTTCTGCGATTTCTATCTAGAGGTGGACAACTACTAAGATCTGAGGGCTGCACATGTTCCCCACCAGACCTTGCAGGGTCACACACATCCCTCCTCCCAACCATTTTTTAGCTTTTATTTTATTCAAAATACCCCCTGCACAAAGTATGTGGTTAAACTGTGACACAATTTTGCCCTGCTTCTTATCTCAAAAGATGCCTGTTTCAGACCAAGAAGTGAAGTTAAAAATCATTTCCACTTTGTTTTGGATAGGGGGAGATCTCTATAACTTTATTTTTAATATTTTACTGATAAACCCTAAAGAGGGTGGTACTCATTTTGAGGGGAAAAAAAACCCCTCTCCAAAATCAGGGAGTCCTCAAGGTTCCCCAGAAACAGGTCAGTGGCCACATGAGGCCCATGCACGACACTTTCTCCATTCCAGCCAATAGTGTTTTCTTAGCTTTTCTTCTCTTTGGGCTTCTGCTTTCTATGGCCATTTCTGCACTAGCCTGTTATAGTGCTATTATTCCACTTTCAACATCCTGTGGAATCCTGGGGTTTGCAGTTTAGGGAGGGGCCTTGAGGCCCTTCCCTAAACTGCAAACCCCAGGATTCCATAAGATGTTAAAAGTGGAATAATAGCATTATAAAAGTCTAGTGTGGAAATGGCCTATATTTTGGTCTCCTCTACCATCCATCTTTGTTTTCCACTCTCCGTGTGATTCATCTTCTTAATTAGCAAATTTTGCCTTTGAATTTAGAGATAGATTTGTTTGAGCGCTATCTCTCTGAAGTTAACTTTCTCTCTCCGCATGAATGATATATTAATATCGTTTAAATTATCATGTAGTTCTGTCCTCTGTATATGTATTTTTCCCCCTTTGATGCCATTTGCTTCCTCTTGAAAATTATCTTTGACTTCAGTTTTGTATACCCATCCTGCATTTCTTTCATTTCTGTTTCTTTCCAGGATTTTCTTACCTACCTCAAGAAAAAAAAATGAAGTTCGCTCAGAAGTCTTTTTCTGCTATTTCTTCTATTACGTCTTTAGTTCAGATTCTATACTACTCCACATTCCTGTCTTTTTAAATCTCTTTTAAACATTGCTTCTCAATCTCTCTCTCTTTGCTTCTTTTTAAAGATTCTATTTGTAATTAAACCCATTTCTTTCTTGGGTCACATTATAAGACTTCAGTTTATGATCCTCAATCTTCTAGAATGGGTTTGGAGAGAAGGACTGCAGTGAGAGAAATTCCTTCAATGAGTGGTTTCTCTGAAGATAGCTGGATATAATATGGGAGCTTTTAAACTTAATTACCAAAACTGCTTCAGTGCCATTTCTCATATTATTAGTCTTTATCTCAACTGACTCTCCCCTTTTATTTTAAGAGACTGTTGTTTCAGAAAAACCTTTCATTTGGCCTAGTCTCTTGATCTAGCATTTACCCTTTTCCCTTATTCTCGTGTGAATTCCTGCATTTCTTGAACAATTTATTATTCTCTGTGCCTTGACATTCTTTGTGACTTTGACTTGTATTCCTAGATTCACTGCAGTTTTTGTCCCCTCCATTCCAAAAAAGAACGATATAATTATTCTCTGACTAAATGTACTGACCCAGAGTCTTCTTTTACCAAGTAAGTCTTAACTCTCATGTTGGCCTTTGTAGTTCTGTCTTTACATTTAGCTTTTATGCTTCTAGAAATTCTTTTCCAACACTTTTTAAGGAAATGATCTGTGTTGAGTAACAGCCCATCATTCAGGGCTGACTCAAGACATTTTGCAACTCAACATAATGGACAAGATGTTCCTATCTGTGCATAAGCCAACCAGACTGTAGGTTAAATCTTTCATGGCAAAAGTGATGGGGCAGTGTCATTCATTTCACCAGAGGGCAGCAGGCTAGTTGTGTGTGTGTGTGTGTGTGTGTGTGTGTGTGTGCATGTGTGTGTGTGACAATAAACTGCATAGTACACAGATCCAAGCTTTCTAGAGATGGATAGATTATTTTAAAATATTCAAAAACAGTAAAAAAAAAAAGGCAAACTTATTTTTTGAGTGTCAAGAAACCCAGAAGAATCCTAGACTGATGGGAATCTTTGCTGTTCAGAACTTATTCTGTATAAAATTTGCAGTGTGTGTGTGTGTGTTTGTGTCTGTGTCTGTGCAAAATAACCACATGTGAATTTTGTGCAGAATAAGTCCTGAATTGTGGACAGCATTTGAAAACTTCTATTTGTGAAGCCTTGCTTGCATCAGGAAGAAAATTGCTAAAATGACTCACTGTTTCTTTGAGAAGAAAATTGTTGAAAAATCACCTCCCTGCTAATCTCCAGCATCTCACTCTTTCTTTCTGTCTCACACCATCTGAGGTCTGAGGGTTGCCTCACTCTGCCTAATGGCAAGTCCTGAGCTGAGTGTGAAATAAACCAGAGCTGTATCTATTTTTGAAGGACATCTTTTAAAAAAAATTAGAACTATTTTAAAATAAATTGAAATGAATATTTCAAAATATTTACCATATTTACCACTTGCTTATGGAAAATCAGTTAAGAAGTAGAAGGCTGGTAATTTTCCAGTAGCAGTTTCTGAATAGTTCAAAAATATTTGGAGAATACCACATGCCTCCACCTTTCCCATGTTTTCTTCCTAAATCCTCATTTTCTATTTCTTTCTTTCAGCGTTCGTTCAATTAACCTACTGCTTTTCCTTTTCATCCTTCAGCAACAGCAGTTCCAGATTAAAACTAATAAACTTCAATTGCACCTTTTTTAACCAGCGATCAAGCATAACCATCTACAGTGGGAGCGTTCACAAGCTTAGCCTTAGTTTTACTGCAGTGAACAGCAAACGACAACAGCCTTCCACATGAACAGAGTGGGCAGTCATTCAAGGCTGTGAAAGTTTGATCAATAAGCTGCTATGATTAAAACTGGAGAGAGTTTGTTTTTCCTAGCAGCTCTTAAAGAAAAGCATTACTTTTTGTCATGGAGAAATGCAAGATATAACTGGTAAAAAAAAATCCAATGAAACCTTGCATTTCTAAAGATTAGGACAGGATAATATATTTCACACCCATATCGCTGACTAGAAATAATGCACTGTTTCTCTCATGTGTCATATAGATGGACAATGCGGAGGATAGCATTCCTAGTCTTCCCCCAGCTGGTTTCTGCAGCTATACAATCTGTCTTACACCTCAGCTTTTCTGTGTTGGGTCTCTAGCGCTGCACTTATCATTGTCTGAAAGCTAAGAGTAACCATGGCTCTCCTTCAAATGACTAGATCCATTATTGATTTTTCCCCCTTGAGATACTCAGCCAGAATTGGAGTCACTTTTCATTCTTTTGCTCCCTTTTCTTATCAGATTGCCTTTATTGGTAGATGGTGCTGTTTTTCTTTTCTTTCTTAAACACTGCAATCTAGCCTTGTGGTGGTGGGTGAGTATATGGCCTGGAAAAAGGGGCATTGACTGCTCGTCATTTGGATTACTGTAAAATTCTGCTCCTAAGTTTTCCATTTTTGAACAAATTATACTGCCCATGTTATCCATTCAGCACAGTGCTTTGATTAAGCTACTTGTTTCTGCTGCCCCATGGATTTCCTATTGTCTTTTGTGTATATATGTACCTAAATACCCTAAAGACACTAGACCCTGTCTGATCTTGGGAGCTAACCATGGCCAGAATATCAATGAGTAACAGGAACTGTAGGCTATCTTTCAGAGGAAGGAACTGGCAAAATGACCTCATGAGTATTCCTTGCCTAAGAAAACTCTATGAAATTCACAGAGTTGTGATGTGTCAACAGGGAACCTGAAGAAACACACACAGACACACACAGAGATATCTTTTTCTACATGGGGTGTTCCCTGCTGTCTTATTCTAATCCATCTGTAGTTTTTGTTTCTCTGATTTGTTTTCTCCTCGTTTTGCAATATTATCATTGGGTTAGATCCAGATTTAGGTATATACAGTATGTCTTGTGAAAGCAGACGTGTCTGCACCATTCTCCCCAAAACCAGCACCTCCAGCCACATCAAAATTGTCAGGAGGAAACAAGGGAATCTCTGAAAATGAGGGAGAATAACTTTCAATACATTTTTGGTGTGATGCTTCACATGTGCTGATATGTGAGGCAGCATAAGTTGGAAGAGGGGATAAATAGGTGCCATTTGAGGAACTGTTTATGCACAACGATCACAGGTTAGTGAAATAAGCAACATAAAGGCTTAATTTTTAACCCTCATTTGGGCAAAGAGAACATTTATTCCCCCAGAGATTACTGTAGAATTCTCACAGGAGCAGCCTACAAGGCAGGCAGTTTACCACACTACCACCTGAAGAATTGCATAGATAGATAGATAGATAGATGTTGGTTATTTGTTATGAATATTTTAACTTGATACTATTTTTGATACATTGTGGTCCTATTTTATAGTCCCAAAGTAATAATCAGATATTAAGAAAATTATATCTGTAGGGTGAGAGCACCTGTATTTACATAAATTTAGGATTCTCCATTTAAATCTTGATGTCCCAGCTCCCTATTGGCTTGGCTTTTCACCTTTCTGGCAGGGGCATTTCAAAGAAACAAGAAGTTATGAATGGATATGATCCAAGCATTTTTTTAAAAAAGAAACACCTTTAGTTTAGGAAGATATGAAGTGAAATGACTTTAAGTGCCAATAAATGACTGATGGTTTAAAATTGCTGCAATACAAAACTGTAAGGAAAGAATTAGAGGCAGTATGTGGTTTTCCCTCCCTCTTTTTAGCTTTCATGAAAGAGGGATCATCACAATTGCATTGTAAGTGGACACATGGAATGAATAGCAAAGAGCAATAGCAAAACAATATTGCTTTTTTGTTATATCTGAGGGTAAAGCTGTAGAAAGGATGGATGATTCATTGTTTTGTCCTCATAGCACCCTTGGACGGAGGTGAATTGGACATATAATGAGTTCTCAAGCCCCTTCGTAATAACTACATGTAGGTTTGAGTTTAGGTTATCCTTGTCCAACCCCAAAACTCTGTTAGTCATACTCCAGTTTTCCTTATTTGAGCAAGAACAGGCTATATTTTTCCCCCATTTTATCTCTTCAGCACTGTAAGGAGTACCAACCATGAGCTACTTCTCAAACCAGGTAATGATAGCAAAAGGAACAAATTACTTTTAAAAACTGTAACTTTCCATCTCATCTGTCTTGCTTCACTTTTCTCCTCCTGTTGTTCTAGTTCTGAAACCTAAATCAAAATGAACATTTTCCTTTTCCTTTCCCTTTCTACATATCAGGTGTTATGACTTTGAGTTCTCCTTTGGGCAGACATATGCCAGGTTGAGGCTCATTGATAAAGAACATCGAGCTTCTTTAGAAATTGGAACTGTCTTTGCACCAGGGGCTGACATGGGCTTTGATGCAGCTTTGGGAAGCTGCTTCTCTGACATTCTTTGTGCTGGGATGCTGCCTCAAATCGGTGTCAAGATGTGGAGGGGTTTGGTTTAATATGACACATTTATTGTGCCTTGGTGTGTTCTTCTAAAGAAATCACGATTTTTTTTTTTAAAGAGAAAATGATTTCAAGAATCCTCTTTTCTGCAATGGCAGATGTTACTGAAGAGTTTTGTATGAAGTTATAACCATCTAATGTACTGGTCAGAAGAGAGACATCTTGACATGACTCAGTAGGCACGCAAGATTGGAGAGAGAAAACATTCTTCAAGTGGCTAAGTTAGTGGGCAGGGATTATATTTTTTTTAAGAAAAAAATGAAGAAAAAGGGGTTCTCCATTGTCAAAAGCCATTCGTGTTCTGTTCCATGAGTCAGAAGGCTACTTTTAAAGTATCATTAACTTTTCTTTTTAGTAGTCTGTGTAACTATTAAAGGCCCTCCCTAGCATTCTTAACCTGGCAACTAGTCCTGATACAAGTTTGTTTGTTTGTTTGGTTTTAAATAAAATAAAATAAAGGCTACTTTTCCTTTAATGATAACGAAAAGAGCTTTAGAATCTTATTTAGGGAGGTCTGTGGGTAATCTATTCCCTAAGTTTGTACAAATATCCTTCCATAAGTTTATATGAATGTTACAACTTAAAGGGGGTTGTGTGCATCCCTAGTTTCAGCACCCAACATGGTAGGAAAAATGCTAAGTCCCTCTGAGGTTTACATCATTTGTCTTCTTCTCTCTCATTTCAATTTTTCAATTTCTGTTGGGGTAATGAATGCAATGCCAAGTCTCAGGCAAGACTACATCCAACTGCCCAATCTCTCTCTCTTTCTCTCTCTCTCTTCATGGGGAGAAAGAGAGAAGGGCCTTACCCGCTGCTTGGGCAAGCTTATTAGGAGCTACCAAAGAAGACCATGGAATTAGGCTTTTCAGGGTAAAAACTAGAGATGATTCCTGTACTTTTAATAGTGGTATAGAAAACAAAATTTTAGCAGGTATTAATTGTTCCTTCATTGTGTAAGAAACAACACCATCTGAATTTCTCTCTTCTACACAGCCATTAAAGGTACAGCGGTCCTCTCTAGTTTTCATTAAATAACCCTGTAAGTTGGAATACCATTTTTTTTTAAAAAAAATCATTCAGCATTCATCTTTTTCAAAAAAGATTATGTTGTTGATTTTATCCTTTATCTAAAGAATAATAATAATATGTTACTGCCATGTTATTTCTAATATTTTGATTTTTTTTAAAAATTAAAATATCTAAAAGTCACCTAGAATGACCTCCCTTAAAAGAAGCATTTTATGAGTAATGAGTAAAAGTAACCTGTTATGTTAAAAATAAATAACTTTCCCATAGGTTATGTTGTTCTCATTAACACCCAAAGTATGGTGTTAGGGGTAATGTCATTATTTAGAAGGTGTTTCATCAAAGTACTATATGAGCATAATGTGAGGGTGTCCAAATGACATCTTGCCAAGAGCTCCTTGAACCCTGTTACTCACCCTGGATTTATGTGATTTCATGAATACGAAAGAAGAAAGGTGAAAACAGAAAGCATAACTTGACCAACGCTTGTTAGTACAATAAAAGGATAAAGTAAATATGCGTTTGCGGTTGGAAAGTGACTTTTGGAACAGAGAAGTTTTTAACACAACATGTCTTTGTGGGAAACAAAGCTGAAAAACAGTTTGTTGGGTGAGAAGCTCTAGGACAGAGAACCTGTTACTGCCCTGGCTAGCCCGAGCTTGGGGATATAAAAAGATATCTCTTGATATCAATAATTCGGTTTCACATACCCATTCCCCTCCACGTGCCTGCGAGACCCCCGGACAAGCAAGCATACATGCTCGGCCGATAATCGCTGTAATATTCCAAAACAATACAGGCAGGCCAGAAATAGCCGACTCACAGCTTCAGGAGACCTCAAGGCAAGTACCTCAATTAGGTATGCACGCAACTTTCAAAAGATCCCCTGCCCCACGCTGGCAGCTTGACGATCGAGCTATAGAACGCTCAAGTACTCTGCGTTTGCGTACTGGCTACCCTATTGACAATTTGGCTCTAACTCAATCATTCAAATTCTGACCTTTCAGAGGCTTTGTCTCCAGCCCCAAATCCATTGTTTTCCCCAAGTCCGAACTAGCCTGCAGTCACAATTCTCCTTATAAAAACCCCTGACTTGGAGCACTTCCTTGGATCATTCTTGGCTTCCATCCCGCCTTGCTGTCGCTTTGTCCAGCGAGCCTTCCCCTCAGCCCCACGTGCCGAGATCCACGCTCCCCAGCTTCTCCGCTTCCAACCGGGCTTCAGGACAGGTGAAGTATCACCCAAACCAACAACTCCTCTAAGAATCCCTCTATCCCACTCCAACCTTTATTTCTTTAGTTATCTTGTGTGAGTGTGCTGCACACACTGTTTGATTGTGTTTTAATAAAACAACTTTTATTATTTCAACCTCTGTGTGCTCCTTGACTCGGCCTGACCCCGTAAACATAGAGTTCAAGTTCTCGCTACGTTACCCTGCCTCTTGTATTGCTAGGCTGTGCTCTTGACTAATTTCCCCAACTTATATAATTGAGAGCGCATTTAGGTGTCCCTCCCGGTACCCCCAGGAATCAGGGTAACAAACCAATAGGTAGCAAAAGAGTTTTTATATGTAAGAAAGAAGAAAAAAATGGTAGCTCATGATATATTTTTTTCAAGAAGAAAAAGGCTTACTGTAAAGTAAAAGAAATTGGGGGAAAATTTCCCTTAGTTCTGAAAAGAAAGGATAACTGAATCATGGTAATTTCAGCTTAGCTGGCTCTTTAAAAATGGTATTAGATATATACATGTGTCACTTATACATGTCTATAAAAGACAGTTCTTAAAACTCATTTCTCTGTTACTGATCCAGTTTTGTTGCTTCATTACCACATAATAATTAAAGTGAAGTGATAGACTTTTAACATAGCAGGTCAGTCCGCGCACTATGTTGCAGCGTATCAGTAAAAGTGTGCCATGCCAGGTACTTAGCTGTACTAAAGATGACAAACCTACCTTGTCATTACAGTCAGTTGAGAAGGGGGATTCATTTTTGATGGCTGATTAAATTTATTGAAAGTGGATTTTACAATGTAGCCTGCCCCAAGCCCTGGAGATGGGACAGGGAAGAAGTCCACATGAATCAATCAGTCCATCCATTCATCCATTAGAAGGATAGATGAAAATCTAACACAGTCACATAATCCTACAGCTATATTTCATAGGGCTACTTCTTAGATTATGTAGTTAGATATGTACCTACTTAAAAAAAAAACTGTAAAAGAGTGACTGCCACAAGTGTCCAGTGAGCTCACCATGGCCATTGATGGCCACATCTCCATGAAGAATCAACAGCTGTGTGCTCCAGGACATACATTATTTTATATCTTGGTTTCCTATTATTTAAATTCAAAAGTTTCATCATGAAACATAATGCATAGGCATTCCAAACTAACCACTCATGAAATCTCACAATTACGTTTATGGGAAGTGAGTACAGTATCATGCACATTTTCTTAGGACTATGCTACATTGAACCTGGTAGTGCTTACTTCTGACTCTATAGATTCAATGCATAAAAACATAATGCTGTTTCACAAAATATCTTCACCTATTTTATTTATTTATTTAAATACATGTGTTGTTTAAAACATAGGGGAAAAAAAGAGATACAAACAGGACTCACGCCATTAAAAACTTTGTCTGATGCACTGAGCTAAAATCCAAAGGTTTTTGACTTGTTGGAAGAAAGACAACAGAGAGGGGCCCCAAATGAGCCTTCTATGGAAGAGAGTTTCACAACTTAAGAATAGTGACCAAGGATGCTCACTCCTGCATTCTCACCAAATGTGATGGTGATTGAGAGGAAACCCTCTTCCACAGATCTTAAAGCTCAAGCAGACTCATATAGGAAGGTATAGTCTTTCAGATAGTCTGGACCCAAGCCATTTAGGATACTAAAGATTATAGCCAGAACTTTGAATTCTGCCTAGAAATGGACAGGTAGCCAGTGAAACTGCTTTAACAAGGGAGTTACATGATCCCTATAGCCAGCCTTAGTCAGTGGTGTGACTGGAACCACTGAAGTAGAAAGTATCTAACTCTTACTTGATTATTTTTTTCAACTTTCTCTAAATTCCTCTAAGCTATTCTGTCACAAATAACAGTAAACATGAATAGTCAGCTGCCCGATAGTACCTGTGGTCTTCTTGTAACCTCTAAGGCCATCCAAGATGCTTTAAAAAAAAACTCTCCAAAAAATCATTGCCCCCAAATGTCCCCAAATGCCCCTATGGTGTGTAGAGAAAACTATCTATTTTTGTTCCTCTTCTGGGCTGTTTATCATTTTAGTCCATCATTTGAGGGCCTTGGAGAGGCCTTTCCCAAAAACAGATGGATCACTTTCTGTTGGGAAGAAGATCCCCTGATCCCCAAATGGCCCAAAGATGGCCAAAAACATAACGAAATTGCCTCTCCCCCCCCCCGGATGTTGGGGGCATTTTGGAGGCATTTTGGAAGTGCAACGAGGCCAACCCTTCAAGATTCCATAGAGGAGAATGAGCTCCCTTAATCTTTAACAAGTGTTTGCCCTGCCCTAGAGCTCCTGTAGATGATGTTGTCTCTCCTGCTGTGCCAAATTCCTGGATCTGCCCTTCTCTGAATTTACATTTCACTTTGCCACTGCAAACATGTATATAATGCAGGTAAGATGGTCAGAGGGGCATTAATGCCTTGCAGTATATTACGTTTTTCAATATATAGTTGTACATTTACCTAAATAAATTGCACTAGATTCAAAGGTGGTTGCTTCAGATAATATCACAAATTATTTATATTCTTTGCCTCTGCTGTTGAACTGAATGCGACTTAAAATAAACGGCTAAATCAAACGGCTACAATAAAAACAAAACCAAGGCAAGCATAATAAAGTACAGACTAAAAATCAGAGCAACTAACAGTGATGATATGAAGCAGTAAATCCAAGTAGGGAGCTTTGGTCACTTTGTCTCTGAGTGCTCTGCATCAGAAAATGGAGGATCAGGGCTACACCACTTGCTATGTTAAATGTATACCATGCGGCTGCTCCTCTTTCTTTTTCTTATTCCAAAGTTAGTCATTACTATGGATCAGGGCTACTTATTTACTTCTTTTCATGCAGAGGTTTAAAAAGAGGGATTGCATGGTTACTGGAGAAGCCAGGAGTTGGTCCCACATGTCATCTCCATGGATACAGCCCCACAGAATGTCCATAGAGATAGCCTCATGACTTATCTTACATTTTCTGGCAGAAAATACACAAAAAGGGTCTATCAGATTGGATTTCCTCCCTGTGTAAATGTGTTCCGGATTATGCTTATGTCAACTGTATTGTCCTATACAGCAAACCCAGTTGTGTGCTCGCCTTCCTGTATAATGTGTGAAATGTCCCTTAATCAGAAATAATCAAGTATATCTGAGAAATCAAGCTGCTGGCCAGACATGTGAAAGTATGAAAATAATAAATATCAGACAGTAGTGAGTGTTTGGGTTGTGCAATCCTTCTCCACACATTTGGCTCAGGCTCAGATTGGTAATTTGGATTAAATATTATTTTTGTTGTGGGGTAATTTGGATTAAATATTATTTTTGTTGTGGGGGAGGGGACTGATTCACAATCCAATTCAGATCAGAATTAGAACTTTCTTAAAAAATAGATGATGATGACAATGAGAATGACTTTATTTATACCCCGCTTCCCTTCCCCAACTAGGAGTCTAGATGGATTACATATTGGAAGAGAAGTGGGATAAATCCAACTTCCCCATCACTTTCCCAATCATTCTAACATGTTCTTTCACAACAATTTTGAGCCATATTGTCAAGTTTTCCTCTGCTGAACTTCTAATGCATCTAGATCACCTAATCAATCTGATAAAATTCAGAACAATCTGATTTGAACCTGATTCAGATGAGTCTAGTGTGATCCAGACTTGATCCATATCTTCAGTTTTCTGAGGCCCACTTCAGTTTAAGAATCTTCCCAATTCAATTTGTGATTCACCTACCAATTTGTTATTGTCCTCATTTTGTTGCCAGGGAAATTATGCTTCAAATCTTTGGGGACTAATTTTATCCTTGGGAGATCACATCAAAGACTACTGGAATTCTTTCTGTCTTTTTGAGGTGAAAAAAAAGTACCACAAGAATACAACACAAGATGTACACACCTGATTGGTCTTGCTATTTCTAAAACTTCTCATCCTAGGGAAGGGACTACACGTCAATGACGGAGAACTTCGTTTGTATGCAGAAAGTTTCCATCATCAGTTCCTGACATCTCCAATTTAAAAACAGATCAGGTGGCAGATAATGTGAACAAGCTTTTCCTAAGACTCTGGAGAACTATCATCAGTAACAGCAGGCAATGCTGGTAAAAGGCAGCTTCCAGCTCTTCCTTCTTTCTAGACAAAAGGGATTCTTACAGCATCTTACACATATTAGCAGAAAATGTAAAGTAAAACACAATCCAAGTATTCAATGAAATCTATGCATTCTGCCCTCCCCGCCTCATGTAAACTCAGTTTTAACACCAAGTGCAGTCTTGCCAGATGAAATGCCTCTGTTAAAAAGGGAAGGCCATCAGGGGGTAGGCAGGCTTTTCCAATTAAGTCGGCTAGTAAGGTGGCCATCAGCTACTTGGAAGCCCCTAGATCTCAGACACCTTCTCTGAGCCTCAGAAAACAGGAGCAGATCTGCTGGAGAAGGACTTTGTGAGCCAGAAGGCTTTTTTAAAAAACCAAATAAGCTTTTTAAAAGTGAGAGGAAGAGTCGCACCATATACTATGGCAGTTTTGCAAATCTGACATTGCAGAGTGTCTTTAAGCACATGGATAACAAAAGAAATGTATCTTCCTTTTCAAATACTCTGGACTAGATTCAGATCAAGGGTAAGCATTATTGTGGATCCTAGTGCTGGATGTGGTCTTTTTTTATGGAGGCTGTGTGAACATCCCCTAACACAGACTTCTCTGAGGCCCTTTCCTCACCAGGCAATTAGAACAGGGCAGTGCGTCCTCGCATGGAGGTCGTCTGCACCTTGGAGTGGACTAGGAGCGGACTACTTACTGGAGATCTGCACCTCAGTCTGCTCCAAGACGACCCCAAGTGGTCTTCCAGCGTGTTTTTGAAAGACCAGAAAAAACAGGTCTTTATTTTCCTGGAACGCACCATTGTGTTCCTGCTCTCTTGTGCAGATTCGCAGGCTTGCACCAATGTGAGCCTGCCATCTGCGGGTGGCGGGCTTTAGGAATGGCGAGCTTCAGCGGTTGGTCAGGACCCACGACCAACCGGAAGCCGCCATTTTGGAAGCTGGGAGCCACCATTTTGGAAGCCAGAAGCTGCCATTTTGGAAGCTGGAGCTGCCATTTTGGAAGCTGGAAGCTGCCATTTTGGAAGCCGGAGCAGTGCAGATCTACAGACCTCGCACTGCTCCGATTGGCCCTGGACCAAGGAGGAGCCCTACAGAAGGGCTTCAGGGAGAGTCCGCGTTGCTTCGGACCCCAGAAAAAGCGGTGAGTAATGGCATGGAGCGATTCCCTTGCCTCATGCGGAAAGGGCCTGAGTCTGGAACCCTCCAGTTCTACAAGTCCCATCATCTTCAACCAATAGGTACCTGGAAAGCACTCAACTGGAAGAACAGCTGCCCTAAAAAATGGTCAGATCTGACAGAATTAGTATTTGAAGGACAATGAGCCACTGAATCTTTGTCTCTCTAATCCCTAAATGGGTAATGAGTGTTGTCAAAAATTTCTGTTGTTAGGCATCTCATACCTTCCAAAATTTCACAGGTGGAAACCAGGACATGTGTGGCCAAGCAACATCAGAGTGTTGTAACGGTGGCAAAGGCATCAGTGAGGAGGAACACATAAGCTAGGAGAGGATACAGCAGTTTGCTTTTGCCTGAGTCTACTGGGAAGAGCAGAATTTCATCCCCTCTCCTCTCTCCCCAGTTGAGCTAACTGAATCCAAACTCCTTTTCCACTCTGAACTCAATTTGCAGCAATTGAAGGAAGCTGAAGACAGGGGGTGAAGTAGGAGAGGGAAAGAGAAACTGGGACATTTTAAAAGCAACTGACAAAGTGGTTTGACAGAAGATTAATTATGACTGTCCCTGTCAAACTGGGACAGTTTGAAGGTATGCCATCTTGGTATGTGGTACATTAGCATACAGAAGGCCAGGCCTGCAGCTCTGTGTCCACAGCCTGCATCCGTATGAAAAGAGAGATGGACTGAAGGAAGGAACTGTAATGCTTGTAGAGAGCTATCTGTCCTTATGCATGGTTTGCAATGTTTCTCTGTCCTTTAGTTGTTTCTTTATTGCCCGTGATTATGTATCGGAGGACATCTCAAAACCTCTGAAAATAATATGAGACAATTTGTTTACTGGCTATTATTTCTCAGTTTCAGCATTCCATCCATTATCAGAAAAGAGGAGGAGAGGATTAGCATAATTCTGAGTAAATTCTTTAGACTAAATAAATTTGTGTGCGTGTTTAAACCCTCCATATTAGAAAAAAAAAAGCTGGAGACTACATTACCTTTTTTCTCTCCTTCTCAGCACTTTTCTATTAAAGGATATATTAGCAGCAATGTATTATCAAGTTTGTAAGAAAATGAAAATCCTCTTCTTGTTAAAGCATTAAAATTGCTCCCTAACAACTAGTTTAAGAGCAGAGGGAAGAATAAAGGAAATGGTTTCAGCTGCAGAAATCAAGCTGGTGTTTGAAACTGTACTTTTTGAGATAAAGTTTTTATTTTCTGAATTGTAACATAAAGCTGAATGTTTCTTTTAATATATGAAACTGCATCCTATTGCTAAGCAGTAACTAGAATTCTAATAACTGGGATGAAGGGAAAGGATAGAGGGAAAGCCCTGGAGGTGCAGTGGTTAAATGCCAGTACTGCAGCCACAAGGTTATAAGCTTGATCCTGTCGTGCTCCAGGTTAACTCAGCCTTCCATCCTTCCGTAGGTCGGTAAAATGAGTACCCACCTTGTTGGGAGTAATTAGCTAAACACATTGTAAATCGCCTAAAGAGCACTTAGCTGATAAGCGGTATAGAAATACACATGCTATTGCTAAGGATAACATCTATGGAGTTACTTTCTGAATAAGTAGTTTCATTCTTGCCTACTTTAAGTCATGATGTGAGTTCATTCCTTTAGCTTTGGCAGAGATTTTACCCTTTCATGACATTACAAAGTCCCACAACATTTCTTCCTCTTTAGACTTCATAATCTTATGAGAGGATGACAACACACTTAGGCCTTGTGTCATGAGCCAGGCTGATCTCGCTCCCGATTCGGACGACGACTCCGAGCCTGGGGTGGGTCCCTGGGAGGGGCCTTCTGGAGGGGGGTCTCTTTGAGAATCTAGGGAGGGGTCTACCTGCAACTCCACAGCTGTCCCTGGCACAGAGCCCGGGCCAGCACCTGCAGCAGACATTTGTGCTCCAGAGGCAGAGCCCAAGGATTCTGACTCCAGTCCAGAGCTTGCAGCAGACTTTGGCGCTCCAGAGACAGAGGCCGGGGTTTCTGACTCCAGTCTGGAGTTTGCAGCGGACCTTCCCCCACGTTCCTCCAGTGGCGACTGGAGAAGGGGGTGGTCCGGAAGTCTCAGTGACTGCGGGAGAAGCTCTTGATGAAGCGGCTCTGAACTCCTGAGGCTCCAGCTGTGAGCGGGGCCAATGGACAGTTGACTGGCCTCAGCTGGGCTAACACGGAGTATTTGAGGCAGACACTGTTGGGGTTGGGCACGAGGCAACAACCGTCTACCTACCACAAATCTGCATCCCGAGTCGTGGGCTCTCTGCCCCAGTCAGACCTTGCTGCCTGAGTCTGCCGCCCCTGGGACTTTGTCGCTTTTGTATATTTTCGTTTGGTGATGTAACCACTTTGCTTTATTTACGACTAAAGCCATAAAACTCAGCTCCTGCCTCTGTGTCTGCTTAGCCATTGGCTTGACACTGACACCTTGTTAGGATTGTCTGGTACACCATTATGGTCCTTTCTGCAATGCACCTTTTCACGGAGCTGGGGTGCGGGGATCATGCGAGCAGCCTCCAGTGAGAGGCACTCACGTCCTGGTTCCTTCAGCTCCACAGCTGCTACCCACTCACGTGAGAGCCCCGCCTCTTCCTTCCTCAGTGCAGCCTGGGAGTTTCCCAGGCTGCGCTGGGGCAGGAAGCACAAGCTCCGTGGCTCTGGAGCTCCATATGCACAGCAAGTGTGCGTGGGGCCCCGGAACGATGCGCAATTGCGCACCATTTTTGGCTCAAACCTGAAAATGAAAAAGTGTATGAGCGGTGCCTGCTAGACCCTGGAGCGTCGCATAATTGTGAGTGCATCATGTGGACCGCTCCTTACATTCGCATGACGCTGAAGGGGCCCTTTCGCGTGACAAATGCAGTGTGAAAAGGGCCTATGTTTGGGGCATCTTTTGACTCCACATGGCACCCATCCTCAGGGCTAAATAGGAAATGTTGAGGCAATTTTGCAATTGACCGTAAGGATTGGATTTTATTTTAACCTGTTCTATACTCCTTTTTGTATATTCCATAGTTTTGCCATTTGGCTCTGCATTAATTTGCGTGATTGGTCCAGTCTGCTGTAGGCCACGGTGTAAACTTATACCTCAGAAAGTCCTGAAAAGGGTCTCAGGCAGCTTCTTTGGTAAAATGTAGCCACCCTTAAACCCATCTAGCTTGATGAAAATGGAATGCAGAGATGCCTTTTGGAGGGGAGCATTTAAGCTTCTTCCTTCTGAAAGCTGTCCAGTGGGAGTTAGGGGAGCAGGATGAGCCTCACCTTTTTATTCCTTCATGGCTAGTAAGCTGCAATGAACTCAGTGCACAGCTGAGAAGGCAGTGAGCCAGGGTAGTGTTGCTCTTGGAGAAGATAAGAGTGTGCTTGTCTTCCTGTCTCCACTCTGTTGCGAGGCCTGCAGTGTCCAGGTCAGCTCGCTGCACTATCTATATTTGGTTAATAAAAAGATGACCTGTTTAAAACCTGGTTAAAACCCACATAGTCATTGTGATACAGCAGAGCAAAGCCCTCTTAAGCACCAAATCACAAACAGAGGACTATTCCTGCAAGAACTTTGTTTTTCCTTTGGGTGTCCAGGAATGCTCCATAAATGTACACTTGTTACTTGAACAGATGGGATAGGATCCTTACCGAAAAAATCTACGCTTTACAAAAGGAGAACACCAACACCATTGAACTGGGAAGATAGCCCATTACATTCAAGTTTAAGGCTGCAAACCCAAATCCATATAATAAGGAAGAAAATCAAGCCTACTATCTTTTCTATAGGAAATAATTTTGCATTTTTAAAAAGATTGATCGATTTTATTTAAAGCCGTGACATAGGCCCTTTCCGCACCCCACCCCCAACCCGCAATGGCCACAGGATCACAACGGGATCACGATGACAGTTCTGCATGACATTGTTGTGATCCTGTGGCCACCGGTTGCAATTGTGGATTAAATCATTGACGGGTTTCTCCCATCAATGAACCATGATTGCAGAGTCCGCCCTCCTCCCTCTCACACTTATCTGTAGTGCAGAATGTCAGGAAGTGCAATGGCTGCACTTCTTCCCCCAGTACAGCCTGGGAAATTGCTGGGCTATGCTGTGGAAGGGAGGAGCAGAGCCATCGTGCTTCCTCCCATCTAGCAGGCATCCAGTACAGAGGGGAGTGCTTCTATCATGCTTCCCTCCCAGGAGAGGCTTTGAGAACAGGTAAAGTGCTGAAAGGGCCATATTGTGTCACAGTGGTTTTGAGTTTCTCCCACCTTAAAATCAAGATTAATAGTAGTAATCACTGAATTCCAGCATGATAACAGACAGAATCATAATTCTGGAGATATAAACATAGGTATGCTTTTTATCTCTCTCTCTCTATACGTACACCCCAGCACACTGTTGTTATGTGTAGAAATTTAAAAAAACCTTGATTATTAATTGCCCCAGGGCAGGATTAGACTTTTCTTTCCCATTCGTTTTAGTTTCTATGAAAATTCTTTCTACAAGCCATTTTAATGATAGAACCAAAGCCAATGGTGGCAGCTGGTGGCTTCCCATCTCACTGGGACAATGAATCCAATCCAAGTTTTAGCCTGAAATTTAAAGGAGGTGCCCAAAGGTGCTGAACCTATTTAACCTTTTAAATTCAGATTAAAATCTGGATCAAATTCACCACCTCAGTGACAGAGAAGCCACCCATGACCACTGAGCAAAGAAATGCTAAGACAGCTCCCTAGATATGCAGAATAATTATCTTGTTATCTATTTCAGAAGTGTAGTCACTGTTTATACACAATGCAAGCTGACATCTAGGCAATGAACAGTTCATAATGATTATGGAATGAAGATGTTTCCACCTGGGAACATATACTAAATGTATGCATAATGTATTGCATGGTGCCTTTTTCATCTCATTTTCTTCACATTAGACAAGATCAGTCCATTAGCACTTTGAGTTCTGCTCTGCATTTATCGGAAATCTAGCAGAAACATCAGCATATTTCCAGAGTGCCATACATTTTGAGAAGCTCCCTCACAATATAGGCTGTGCAGAACCCTGCAATGGCAGAGCTTGGCAGGGTAACTGTAAAAAACTAATTAGTTGCAGTTCCAAAGTTTCCCCAAAGTGGTTAGCTAACATTATAGTTACTCTTTTAAAAAGTAACCCAGCAGATTCTTAAAAATGCCTAAAGTAGTAGGCCAGTATTACGTGTCAGCTACTTAGTTAAGGATACTTAACTAAGGAACCTTTCCTGGCCCAACCTCTGCAATCCTGATAGAAACAGCATTCACCCACATCCCAGTTACTGTTAGAATGGATTTCCTTTTCCTCATGCAGCTGGTGCCTAGTAAAGTAGCTTGGAGGAGGGAGTTACTATTGTCGCAATAATATTGCAGTCCTGACTTAGTAGCAATCTTGAATGTAGAATGATTACAGATGTGTAAACCTGTGGAACTATTTCCTATTCATGATTATTGCATAGTAAGGATAGTGACACTATTGCTATTATTGTTTATTATTGTTTAAATTAAATATACTTAGGTATGTTTATTAAGTTAAGTATACTAGCTAACAATACTGGCCTTAAGCTATATCACACCAGGAGTGAAGTTATTTCTTATTAAGTTATAGCAGTAATTTAATATAATTGTATCTTTATCACTGGTTGAGGAGAGGGGTTAACTTATAAATAAAAAATAATTTGTTAGTAATGTCTGTTGTGGACTCACAACAGTACCAGCAATGAAAATAAAATATTTGCATTCTGGAAGATTTCTGTCCTCTTTATGAAGCTCATTTGCTGAAGAGCCCTGCCATTCAGTGGGATTAAGTTTGCTTTGATTTCAAGACTGCTTTATAAATGGAGAATTTAGAATAGTTTGGGAGAGCAGTGTTCCCTATCCCAACCCTGAAAAATGTCATGACCATTACTAACCCAGAGATCCAAATCAAATTTGGAAAGAAAAAGGCCATTTCCACACTGTACCTCCTTCCATTG
This sequence comes from Cyclura pinguis, assembly GCA_030412105.1. NCBI lineage: Eukaryota > Metazoa > Chordata > Lepidosauria > Squamata > Iguanidae > Cyclura > Cyclura pinguis. Next base: position 211,929,592 of record CM059599.1, read on the forward strand.
TCCTCCTGTTGTGGTCCCAGCAGTGCATTTGCTGGGAAGGAAGCATGGCGTGAACACTCGCCTCCACACCTGGCTGGCTCCCTGTGGAAGGGAGCGTGAGCAACATGCACCTTCCTTCTGCAGGGCAGCCAGCTTCTTTTCTGTCGTGCACCAGGGAAAGAAGTGCATGATCACACTTCTGCCCCTTCTGCATGACTGGCAGTGGGGGGAGCTTTGCACGATCGTGGGCGCTTGATGGATTTTTTTCCATTAAGTGAATATCCTATGATCCCAGTGAGTGGGGACGTTCTGGCTGCAGGACCATGACGATGCCATGTGAAAGCACAACTCACAAACCACTGCCAATGTGACCCTATCACAGGACAGCAACGCCATGCAAAAATGGCCAAAGAATAGATGGGATGCTGAGTTGCATTCAGAACTCACTGTGAATTAATTGTTTGTTTTTTCCATGAGAAATAAAGCTTAGCTCCATATTCCTGCTCCTCCTCCCTCAATTGAAATAAGGAAAAACTTGCTGCAGCCTCACAGCAGGAGCCCTAACACAGAGCTGTATTCAACTCTATTTAATAAACCAACATATGTATGGGGCCTAAGTGAACATTCAATGTCCACAACACAGATCTGAAGCAAGTTAGCCTTTTATGGAAACGGGGGGAAACCTCAAACGGTGTTCAGATGGGATCTGGAAAGAGAGCTTAATGAGATTGGGATCAGGACTTTGGTGGGTAAGACAATGACCTCCACTTAGCGGGATCAAAATGATTGTGCCTGTTTAATACCTTCTTTAACCAGGATCCCCTGGAAAAAAAATCTGATCTGTCATATTTCTGCATCTAAATTGTTACATTGCCTCTTCTGATCCTTTGTGACTTTGACTTGAATTTATATGTCCCTCACATTGCTTGCACTGCCCTTCTGAGATGGTCTGTCAGGGCTGCCTTCTTAAAGTGGTCTTTGATTGCTCCCATCAGTTCTTGTTCTAAGAAGTATTACCATGTGCACTTACTATTCACCGTCAAGGCTGAAGTCATATCTGATTTCCTGTTTAAAATTGGAAGAACAGACCTCACATTCATCTGCGTGGAAGGAAATTATTTGCACTGATGGCTGGCTCCTCTGTTTTCCAGATCCCAACTGTCTGCCCCATTAATATCTTTCTCTGTTTCACTTCTGTTGCCTGTCTGTGTCATTGAAGGTGGAGCTGAGCATTATGAATGTCACTCTGTTAGACAGTGTTCATAGTTCTGAAAGAAAATTAAAAGAAAAAAATTACTACTATCGAAACACAGAGGCACTAATTGTTAAATAATAGCCAGAAGATTATGACTGTTCATTGATTCCTTTCCTCCTCTGAGGCATTTTGTAGTGCCACATTAAGAACTGTAAGATGACCCCCAAATTATGAATTTACTATGACAAGTAAGTGATGAGAAAGAAGCTGTCTGGGATAGCAGTTTTTACATCAGGGTGGGAACCAGGGTGGGAACTGCACAGCTTTCCAGATGTTCTTGAATTACAGTCCCAGCATTCCTTACCATTGCCTATGTGGGCTAGGGCTGATGAGATTTACAGTCCAACATCATGTGTAGGGCCATACAATTCCCACCTCTTTTCTACACAAAGTTTCAGTGGCAGTTGACAGCTTCTACTTCATCATTGCAGTGAATATGATATACATTTTATTTTCAGATTTTAACGGAGCTAAATCTGTATCAGGCACAGGGTCAGTGATTGAGGTGGCTCTTTTAAAGTCTGGGAAAAACAAAACAAAGCAAAGCAAAACAAAACAAAACAAAACAAGAGTGTGTTCAACACACTCCTGACGTGGAAACCACTGGGTTCCACTGCAAAATTTCCATTAAAAAAATCTGAGTTTATAAGCCAAATATTGATCATCAGCAATATATTTGGAACTGCTAGGAATATAACAGTCTACTTGTTTCCAAACTTTCTGGTGCCAAAACCAAGTGGTTTGTTGGTACAGCATACCAAGCCGGTGGGGTAAATTGACAATAATGATTCAGAAGAATAAACAGGTAGGATCTATGCTGTAAACATTAAGATAATAATGTAGGAGGCACTCAAAACTGTATTTTCAACTTTGAAACACGTTAGTATGAAGCGAAGTAAGAATTTTCATTGAATTTTAATAGGACAGCAAGATGAGTGGAACTAGGAATTGGGAGTTAATTCCAAACTTGTCTGTCACAATGATGAAGAAGTGTGGTTGTGTGTGCATATCTAGAATTTCGTTGGTTATTCTGCTAATGGAATTAGTGGGGCTAGAATCAAGAAACCTCTGATCTATGATCTACTGCCCTGCCTGAGGAGCCAGTCACAACATTAATTGGATTATCAAGTCTCCAGCAGTCAATTGCCCTGCTGTTGACCTGGCAGAAAGAGGCTGGAAATAGACTTTGGGGTCTTTTACAATACATATTTATAGCACTGTGACCCCCCCCCCACTTTATTTGCCATGGTTTCATCCAATGGAATCCTGGGATTGGCTGAATCCTCAGCCAGAGAGTTTCTTTTGTGCCTCTGGGCAAAACTATACACTCCTGTTAAAATGGAATAATAGTGCTATAACTGTATAGTGTGAAGAGGTCTCTGGACACAAGCAACATTCCTACCAGGTTTTCCTTCATTATCCCATCTTTTGTTGTTGTGACTTACAGTCTAGAAGAAAGATGGAGGACCTCCAGCACACAGGCCTAGTCCAGTCAGGAGAAATCTCTTAGCTAGCTTGCAGAGGTTCCCTGTGGAGATCCATCCCATTCTTCAGATACCACCACTTCACCTACTTCAGCATAGATGAAAATTGGTGCTATAACCTCCATCAGTGATCAGAGATAACAGCAGGGTTTGCCAGTGGATATTTCCAGGGCTTTTTTTGCTGTACAGCTACTCAAATAGAGTAGCATTTGTAGCATGCAAAGCAGCATCTGAACTGCATAGTTTTGAGGAGTAATATTCAGGTCTACATGGCCCAGTCAGTGATTGTTTAATGCCTCATCATCCCTGGATGGGGAAAGTGTAGGGTAACCAAGGTTGAATCCTTACTGAGCCACATGACTTGGAAGATAGCTTTTCCAGGCCTTGCTACTCAGTTGAATCTTTGCCAACGCCACACCTGCCTAGATTTGGGATGGTACAAGGTGAGAAAAGCCCAGTTCAGCTCCACTGCATGGTTTGGAAGAATGCTGTTTTAGGTGGGGGAGCTTAGTTTGCAGGTCATACAGCTTGCATCCTCTGGTGTTAAGGAAGATGCAAGGTAGGTGAGCTGTCTCCAGGGCTGAAGCTCAAGCTAAGGCTTTGGTCAGAGACCTGAAGGAATCAGTGTCTACAGTCCCAGTCGTTGATGTCATCTACCCATGGAGAGGTTGGCCAAATCTGCCACCGGGAACAAAGAGTTAAGACTGGACTAGACAAATAAACATATCAAGATGTTACAGTGTCTTTCCTCATTAGTTCCAGAAATAGTCAATGGAGTCAAGTAACAGAAGTAGTAAACTGTGTAGTACAACAACGTCTTGAAGTGTAGTAAGTGGTTCTGCTGGTTATATGTATATATGAGACACAGAAAGAGAAAGAGAGAGAGGGAGTTTTCAAATCAGGATGTCATTTTAGCAACAGTGCCAGTTCTGAATCATTTTGTTAAATGCAGTCTTTAAGTGAGCTGAAATATAGAAAAATGTCCATAGTCTGCCCACATTATGTTTTGGGAAAAGTTCAAAACATGATTTTCAGAGCGATCTGTGTATACAGCTAAAGAGAGAGCACAATTTTAAAAATTAGAGTAATTACTCCTCTCACTGTTAGTATCCTGTGTTTACCAAAAAAAAATATTGTTTCTTGCCTTTCTGGCATGCTTCAGTTTCCCCAAATTTTCTGGATAATGGATACTTTTGTAGTAAATTAAAGTATTCCTGTATTATTGATATATGTGTTCCAAAGTATCTGCAACTATGGCCCTTTCCACACCAGGCAATTAGAACAGGGTAGTGCGTCCTCGCACAGAGGTCATCTGCACCTTGGAGTGGACTAGGAGCAGACTACTAACCAGAGATCCGCACCTCAGTCTGCTCCAAGACGACCCCAAGTGGTCTTCCAGCGTGTTTTTGAAAGACCGGAAAAAACAGGTCTCTAATTTTCCTGGAATGCGCCATTGCGTTCCTGCTCTCTTGTGCAGATTTGCAGGCTCGCGCCAATGCGAGCCTGCCATCTGCAGAGGGCGGGCTTTAGGCATGGTGAGCTTCAGTTGTTGGTCAGGACCCAGGACCAACTGGAAGCCGCCATTTTGGAAGCTGGAAGCCGCCATTTTGGAAGCCTGAACAGTGCGGATCTACAGACCTCGCACTGCTCCGATTGGCCCTGGACCAAGGAGGAGCCCTGCAGAAAGGCTTCAGGGACAGTCTGCATTGCTTTGGACCCCAGAAGAAGCGGTGAGTAACGGCATGGAACGATTTCCTCACCTCGTACGGAAAGGGCCTAAGAATCTCCACAGAAAGGGCAATTTATTTCTTCCTCTTTTATTATTTTGCTTTGAATCTGCTGCCAACACAGGTGTGACAAGCAGGATTAACAAACAGGATATAAATCTAATGGACCAATATGAAATGTTAAGTATGTAAAGTTCAAAGTCCCTTGGGTCACAATGCAATGAGCTGCTCCCCCATCTGGCAAAGGGTGGGGAAGAGGAACATAATGGTGTGATGGTATGCATTTCCATTACATTTCCTTCCTTTCCTGCTTCCCAATTCCTAATATAAATGTATTATTCCAGAGAAAGAAGATCTCTCCCAAAAAGATGGTACTGTTAGCTTCCTAGTTATCTCCTGTATATATTGCTCTCTGTGCAAGGCACCGAAAAGAAAACAGGCATGTGAGGAAGGGGTGAATCATCCATCCTTAACTAAACCAAATACATGCAGGCTTTATCAACAGTGATTTTTGCCCTCTGCATCTTGCTGTTTGGAATTCTCTGTGAATGTAAAATCTGCATCTCAGTGATGAAGTGAAGCAGATAACAAATGTGTTTAATTCTAAAGTACCGGAATGCATTTCATTAGTGTTTAGCCTCCATTGGTTGGGGAGTGCATGAATAGAGCTTGTCCTTCAGTCCCAATCACATAGATTTCCTTTTATGTTTATTAATATTGCTGCAGCCATACTCAAATTACAGATTCCTCCCCGCTGGGGTAATGGCATCATCAAGAAGTTTCCAAAGAAGAAAGATGAAACAGCTTTGATGGCAAACTAATTCCAGTTGATGTTGGCAGTCAACAGCCAGACTACTACAATGAATGTAAAATAAACTCCTGTTTGCAGCAATACTTGTTTTCAGCTTTGTTGATAATTACAAATGGAAGAAAGCCTGACATTGCTTTGAAGATCAGCTTCCTGCTTTCTTCTCTCTCCAGCCAGACATAAACTTTTTATGGAGAAATAGATTTCCACTCTCAGGATGAACAGCAGGCTCTCGCTCTCTCTCTCCCCCCTACACCTCCACCACTAAACTGTTGGAATGAACTTATGGCAGAACAGTTTTCAAGCTGTTCAGGTTCATGACATGCTGTATGGTTTCCTCTATGGGAACCTGGCTCAGGCACAAACATGCATTGCCACAGTTTCCAGGAAAGAGCCATGCTTCTCTACTTTATATCATTTGTACCCTGACTTTCTCCTAATGAGGAGGTGACATCCCTTGTTTTTCCTCCATATATTATATCCTCAAAGCAGCCCTCTCAAACTGATCAGGCTGAGAGTTAATGATTTGCCCGTGGCCACCAACTGTTTTTAGTGGCTCACTGAGAAAAATGAGTGTGGCTCTCCCCAGCCCCAAGCATAGCACTTCAGCTACTACATCAAAACACAGAAGTGGGTCCAACAGCACCTTCAATACTAACACATTATGATGTAAGCTTTCATGAAATATTAGTGTCCTTCATCTAGAAAATCTTACCAGCATCTAGTTCAGTGCTCTCAAATTTGGTCCTCTAGATCAGTGGCTCTTAACTTTTTCTTTACCGCAAATCCTTCTTAAATATCTTTTGTTGCCATGGACTTCCAAGAGTTAACTCAAGGTGGCTTCTGGCTATTTGAGTAATAGCAAGGAATGTCATATGCTTTCTTGCAGCTACTCCATGTCATTCACTTGCATATACTCACTGCATGCAGAAGTAGCAAGTGGTGAGTACATTTTTTCCCTCTATCAAACAGTTTCATAACTTTTGAACTATTTGAGATATTGTAATGAAACTTTGTACAAGTGTTGTCTGTCACCGACAAAAGATTCCTGCCATTTGAGATCAGTTTATGACCATCCATCTGTCTGTCCATCCATTTCCTTCCTTCCTTCCATTTGCTTTCTATTTTAACTGTAAAAGCTCATACTTCTTCAAGCCTTTGTGGACTCCCTGTCAGGGCATCACAGACTTGTAGGGGGCCATGGACTCCTGGTTGAGAGCTGCTGCTCTAATATTTGAGGTTTCAATTTCCAGAAGTCCCCATCCAGCGTGGCCAACAGTCAGGAATTCAAGGAGTCAAAGTCTCAAACATCTAAAAGATCACTAATCTAGTTGACAGTCTGAATTTCAAACTCAACCCTATGGACCTGACTTCTTTGTTACCTGGGGGTCCTTGCATGCTTGATTGCATTGAAGAGTGCATTACCAGCTGAAGGCTTGCAGGCTGAAGAGGTCATTGCAAGCATAATCCAACAGACTGAGATTTCTTATTGTCTCATTTTCCCCGGCTGTGTGCTTCTTTGTAGCATCAGTGAAACCTTCAGCTGCCAGTCATCAGTGAGGTAGATATACGGTTGAACAAAAGCATTTTAAGGGTGCTCTATTGTAGGGTTGTTGTAAGGGTAAAAGGTTTCAACAATGACAGAGGACTGCAAATTAGTAGTATTGCAGTTCTGATCATGGCTGAAAGAGTTTTCTAAGGTCAAATGGGTGACTGGTAAAGGGTCTCTTGCATGGAAAAATGAAATGATATGATATTTTGATCTTGGATTCTTATGAAAAAAGGAAGAAGCAAGAATCTTGATACACAGTAATGATAGAAATCTGGATTCATGGAGTGTTGTATAGTTATTCCATAATTACTTGTTTAAGTCTGGATATAGATGCTTTTTCATTACAATTAGCCCTCCACATTTGTTAGGATTAGGAGTGCAGGGCCCCACAAAAGTGGAAAAACTGTAAATATCAAAATATGTATGTGTGTCTGTGGAAAGAAGGGGGTGTAGACAGCAGGCACTCAGGGTCCAAAACCAGGTCAGGGAAAGGTAAGAGAAAGGGGATGGGTTGCCATGGCTTTATATTTCTCCTTTCTTGCTCAACTCTTTCCTTGGGGGTGGGTGGGGCATCAGGAGAGAGTCTGTGATGCTGAGATATTGGGCTGTGATCCATCCTTAGCTGGTCAGACAGTAGTTGTTGGAGGAGGGGTGAGTTTTTAAAGGGCTGTGTGGCCCGACTGGAGCTTCTGAGAAGGAAGGTTCTCCCAAAAAAGAAACCCTTAAGTGGGGGGAGAGGGGTTGAAGAAACTCACAAATAATCAAATTTGTGAAAGTTAAACCTGAAAATGTGGAGGGGCGACTGTATATTTATTTTTCCTGTATTGCTAAAGAGATTCTTAACATTTCAATTTTTTTGAGTCTTCCACGTGTGTTGAAATGTAACCATCATTTGTGTCAGCATTATGGCCAGTAGGACTGATAGTACTTGTAACTCAGCTCGGGGGGACTCAGCTCCTCTAGATTTTTTTTATCATTACTAGAAAGAAAATAATGAGGTGAATAATGCATTCTTGTAATTCTTATCAGCGCCAGTTATTGTGTTATCTGTGGGGCATCTTCTGTTTAAAATTTAAAATGCATATTGCTATCATTTTAAAATAGAGATGGAAATAATCTTTCAAAATATTTAAAAAATCAAATAACATATTTTCCATGTGTTGAGAAGCTCTGATGAGAAGTATCTTACACTGCTGAAAATTTTTGCAGATCAAGGTTTATTGTTAGCAAAATTAGCACATGGCTGTTTCCACAGAAAACAGCATTTTCTGTTCAGGAAACAGTTTTTTCTGCACAGAAAATGATATTTGTGTGCAAAAAGATTATTTCCAATACAGGACAAGCCATTTCCTGCACAGAAAATGCTGTAACTGGGGACTTGATCTGTGCAAAATGTGTATGTGAGATGTCCCCTCACAAAATGTTATTTATTTATGTATTTATTTTTACCCAGAATGCAACACTGCATTCTTGTGGGAATACTTTACCCATTTTTGCCTGGATGAGTCCACTGTGGGCTAAAGGAAATGTAAGGAGGGACATGGTGAAATTACCTCCTCCCCCAATCTCTAGACTCTAGAAGGCCTACAGGGCATGGGGGCTTTTTGCGTAAGTTTTTAAAAAACTTTTTTTTTTTTTGGTGCTTCTCCCATGTGACAAGAAACTTTTATTTTATTTTTTTGTGGTGGACCACAAAAACAGACTTGGGGTTTGCTTGTGTCCCGTGGCTATACTTGCTACATCTCTGATTTGCACATGAATCCCTGAGTGCACACGCATTGGCTGCCCAACTACTTGCTTAATGGAAAACTGTTGAATTTCTACTTTGTGCTATCTCTAGAAATTACTAGTCCTCACATTAGCACAGTGGCTGGATTCAGGCCAAAGGCATGGGGACTTTTTTAATTCTCTAAGAGAGTTCCTACTAAAGTATCTGACTGCTTTTTTTTTTCCTTATGAAATGATAATGCTTACAGTCTTGGGCAGTTATTGAATGAGACTCCATAGTCATAAAACTAGTCTGTACTCTATTATTAGGGAAAGACCAGGAGGGGATGCTAAGAGAACAGTATGGGTGTTTGTCTCATAATTTAGTTAGTGGCTCGACTCCTTCCTGGACACCTTTTACCATGTCATTTGTCCAGACTGTCCATCAATATTGCTCACTAGGTTTCATCCTTTGTTTGAACTTTGTGCAAACATTTGCAGCAGTAAGTCTTTCTTGAAGACTTTATTTTCTTATGCTTTTCCTTTAATGATATGAAAAGAGGGAAAACATGATTAATCTGATTGTAGCCATATATTGTCACTTTTTTTAACTAAAACAAAGACTTTTTGAGCTAGGCAAGAAATTTCACTAATTCTGTGAAATGGACTTTCCTTCTCTCATTTGTTGAATGTCAGTAAAATGTATTTCTTTGAAGCAGAAGAAGAATTATTGTTTTTCTAATTTTAAAGGTCATGGGTGAATTAACCTCTGTTCAGGAAACATTGCTTTCTCTTGCTTTCAGTGAGTTTACAGGGTGGGTAATGCACACCGTGGCCCTTAGCCAGAAGCTTACCCCCTTTCCGCACCTTACCTTTTCGCGGAGGTGGGGGGTGGCAGTTGCGCGAAAAGCCTCAGCAGAAACGCTGCCGCTTCCCTGCTGCTTGAGTTCTGCATCGGCTTCCTGGTCACGCAAACGTCACGCGAACGCCCTGCCCCTTCCTACCGCAGCGCAACCTGGGAATTGCAGGCTAGCGCTGAGGCAGGAAGTGCGACAGGCCCGGCTCCCGACGCACCGCACAGCAGGTAAGTGTGCTTGGGCCCTGGGAGCATTGCGTGACTGCGCACCATTTTTGGCTTAGAGCCAAAAATAAAAAGATGCGTGTCCGCTCTGCGTCCGGCTCTTGAGTGTCACGTAAATGGGATTGCATCGTACGGACCGCTCCTCCCATTTACCTGATGCTCAAGGGGCCCTTTCGCTTTAGAAACGGAGTGCGAAAAGGGCCTTAGATAGGAACACAGTCCACACAACACATCCTTGCTGAAGAGTCCTCAAGTGCTATCTTTGGTGCATGGCTGTGCAAAATAATGAATGCTGTGCTGAATAAACAAACCTATAGATGCCAATGAAGTCAGAAATCAGCATGGTATTCTGCCATAGTCCCTCCTGATCCAGAGATTTTATTTTTTTAATAGGCACTCCCAAGGTAGTACTATCCCTGCTGCCTTTTCAAGAACTGCTTTCAACAGCTCCAGATTTAGAATGAGTTCCAGGAAGCTTCCAATTTCATAGTTAGAAAAAAAACTGCAGCAATAGCCCTGTGGCACATGAAAAACTAACTCCTTTATACCAGTATCAGATTTCATAGAGGCAAATGATTTTTTCTCACCACAAGTCTCTCTTCCTTTTTCTGTCTACCCATCTATATATCTTGGATACCCATCACAGATATATAGGTAAATGATACAGATATAGCTGGGACTCAAGACATTTTAGGGTCACTTGGCATATTGCATATTTTAGAGAAGAGTCATTTATAGGCACATCTTGAAGTGTCAGTGATACTAACCCATTTTTTAATACCTTTTAATATTTTTAATACATCACGGAGATGTGCTGGATTGAAACTTTTTCTTCTTTTTTTTTTAATTAAAATTTTAATGAATAAAATACATATCTATAAATGTAGCATTATTCATAAAAAAAGACAGTAATAGAGTCTGAAATATTTTCTTATTCTTACTCTATCCCTACCTAGGTTAATTTGTTATTTTGAATTATGCTATATTTGTACTTCTAGACCAAAGACGCTTTCTATTTCCGTTTTCGCTCCTGGTACATGCATGTAACTAAGTAATTTTTTGTTTCGACTGTTATATGTGTGTATATATGTATATATATTCTCAGTTGTATTTAGATGTTGTCCTCATTATTTAAAAGATCTTTTTCTATCTCTACGATTTCAGTAACCACTAGATGTTGATTACTGACTTTGTTTTTTTCCGAGATAATTGTGGAAGGGCTCCCATTCACTATTAACTTTGTCATCTGTCCACCCTTTTAATCTTTGCATCAGAATATCTGCCAATTTTATTTCTAATAAGTTTTCTAACCATTGTTCTGTCTTGGGAGTCTCTTCATTTTTCCACATTTTTGCATATTCGATTCAAGCCGATGTTACCAAGTACAAGAGGATCCTCCGGTATTTCTTCAAGACATTGCTATCAATTGCTTGTAGAATATTTAGTAGATAAATTTCTGGAGACATTGCAAAATCAATTTGGAAGATTTCTAGGATTACTTTATGCACTTTAAACCAGTAATCTTTTGCTTTTTGGCAAGTCCACCATAGGTGGTAAAATGTTCCCATTTCTATATGACACTTCCAGCATTCTCCTGTTCCTGACTTGTAAATTGTTTTTAATTTACTGGGTGTCATATACCATCTGTGAAATACTTTGAAGTAATTCTCTTTAAGATTTTGTGCTGCAGTGAATTTCTGAGTCATCTTCCAACTTGTTTCCCAAAGATCTAGCTGGATGGGATGTCCAATATTTCAAGCCCATTTTATCATAACGTTCTTAATTGTGTCTTCTTCTCTTTCACTGAGAGAAGAAGAAAAGAGAAAAGAAACTTTTTCTTCAATGTATGCTAAGTGGCAAGATCATGTATCCCTTCACAGTGTGTGAATTTGCCACTAAGTGGACAGGGTAAAACTCTAGACAAAAAAAAAAAAAAAAAAAACTTAAAATGATACTCTGTGTGTGTGTCTCTCTCCCTGTATGTGCACACATGTATACATACACACTTACTTTGCATTTCCCTATCAAAATCAAGACTTTAGTTTGTCCTCTTGTACTAAGATTCCCAAAGGAAATGGTTGCAAAGTGTCATTGGAGAAGCTCAGTTCATCATACAGTTCTCCCTCCACATTTGCAGGTTTGACCTCTGTGAATTTGATTATTTATGAGGTTCCTGCTTGCCCCCCCCCACTTCCCATTCCCTGGGCTTTTTGTCATGTGTGCTGCCTTCTTTCTCTGTGCCCAGAAAAAGGTAAGTGAATAGGAAAGGGAGAGGTTCACATGCATGCAAGCCTTTCCCTCCCCATTCCTCTGCCTGTCACTCATATGGGCAGAAAGTGGGCAGGGCACATGCAAACAGAGCAGGGGGGAATGTTTTCTCTTTCATTTGCTAGCCTGTCACCCATGCAAGCTGAAAGAATGCAGAATGCACAAGTGATGGGTGTGGAGTGGAGAGGAGGGGAGTGTTTTCTCTTCCGTTCACTTGCCTGTCGCTCATGGGCAACAGGCAGCAGAATGGAGGGAGGAGCCCCAGGAGGAAATAGGATGGGGAATCTCACTCAAGTGGGTGGGAGTTATTTGTCATTTTTTTAAACTTTCACATGGGGTCTGCACCCCAAACTCTTATGAAAGTCTACGGACTATTTTGAGGGGTGGGGCTGGTCCTAGCATAAAGTAGAATGAAGCAGCTGCACCAGATTTTGTATATCTTTAATGCACAAGCTGTTAGTTCATGAGAAACAAAATGTGTTTGGAATATATTTTTTTTCCTGTCCTGTGTACCAAAGTAATTTGAGTGAGTGGGGTAGGCAAACATGTCCAGGCTACAGAATATCTTGGGCCTTCCCTGTGGAAAGGACTTTTTAAGCATTGTGTACACCTGATGGTGTAATTTTTTAATTTCTTTTTGAAATTCATATTTATTAATTTTAATACAAACATACTAATTCATAGCATCAGAATAAAATAAAAGAAAGAAAAAACTATACATAAAGATAGATAGATAGATATAGATATATATAAATAAAACTAAAGCTAAACTAAATTAAACTCTACTAAAGCTAATACATGATATTAAAACATACTTCTAAAACATTAATCTGTTACTATAAACACAAGCTGACTACACTAAGACATAAAAGAACTCTGACTACCCCCCCAAAAAAACTGTAATGAAAAAGGGAAAAAAATAATAGAAAGTATCTTATTCTATCATTACAGATCTAACTAAATTGAACTTAACTAGAATTACTAAAAATTATAACCACAGATTGCTACATCGTTAGGTTTCTTATTGCTCAAAAAAAAAAAAAGAAAAGAAAAGAAAAGAAAAGAAAAAAAAGTCCATAGACAGTTTCCAGTCTTTCAGATAATCTTCAGTTGGTTTATCTTTTAAAACCCATGTCAGTTTGGCAATTTGGGCTAACTCAGCAACCTTAAGGATCCATTTTTCTGTCATTGATGCTTCAGTCCATTTCCAATTTTGAGCAAACAACATTCTTGGACCAGTTATCTTATCAAAGAAGTACTCCATATTTACTATCCAGTTCTTTACTTGATCCTTCCCAACAAGAGCATTTCTGGTGACATAGCAAAATGTATCTTTTTAAAAAATTAACATATTATTCTTAGACCAATGAATTTTCACCTTCTTGCGAGTCCCCCACATAAGAAAAAAAAAATCCTTTCATATCCTGACAGCCCCAACATTGATCTGAAACGTTCTTAGATATTTTTGACAACTTTTTTAGAGTTAAATACTATCTATACATCATCATGTACATATTTTCTTTTAAACTACTGAACAAAGTAGATTTTATGTCTTTAGTGAACATTTTCCCTCTGTCTCCGTTTGTACATTATGCCTCAAATTTTGGGCCAACCATACCACAAACTTTTTTGCAGGCTCATTTTCTACCCCTGATTTGAAAAGACGTTTGTACATGTTTTTCATTACATAATCACCCTGACACCATTCTAAGTAAAAATAATGTTCTTCAGCCTCTTTAACTAGATCTCTTTTATTTTGTGTATATTTCTCTTTAAGTTGTAAATACTCAAACCAATTAAGATCTACACACTTCTTAGAAGGCATGTCTCTTGACTTGAGTTCCTAAATATCTTGTCCATAAACAAACGAACAAACAATCATTGTAATACAACCATTTTTGACTTTTAATCTATTTATTTTAGGGGAAAAAAGTTTCTTCTTGTGAGGTAACTATAATATCCTTGGGAAAAACCTTTGCTTATATTTAATCCAGACTTGCAGAATAGCTTGTATGATATAGGGTTTTTTAAATCCAACACATGCCTTGACTTTATAATACAAAATCTTGATTCATGACCTTCAAGTTCCAGAGGTCTCTCATCTGTACATGAAATCTATTCTTTCAGCCTCACAAAGCAAATCAAGAAAAGTTAATACGAGGAAATTTAAACCTCTTCCTTCTGTAGCATTATACAGTATTTTAAAATTCATTCTAGGTTTTTTTGCCCACCAAACAAATCTGGAAATACCTTTCTGCCATTGAATGAAAGGTATTCTGTTTCTAATTATGGTGATTGTTTGAAAATAAAATAAAAGCCTTGACAAAACATTTGCTTTTATTACTGTAATTTCCCCCATTAAAATACATTTAACTTCCCCTATTTATCCAATTTTTCAACTTTTGATTTCTTTCCAAATTTTCTCATGATTGTTTCTCATAATTGTTTTGAAACAATACACTGCTATTCTTCATAATTCAGATTCCCAGAGATTTGATCCCCTTTTTTCCTGTTTTGAAGTTAGAAAGAGCAGTTAATCCATTCTTTTCTTCCAGATTCTTCTTTTTGATGAACAATTTGTTCTTGTCAGCATGTACTTTGAATTCAGAACAAGTCCCAAACACACATTTTTCCAAAAGAGTCTTCATTGAATCCAATAGATTTTGTATCATTATCATAGGTGGTCTAATTTGGGTGTTCATATTTTGTGTAGTACTTTTAGTTGACAGAAAATCTACACTTTTCAGGGCAAACTTCATAAAACTAAAATGCCATTCATAAGCCCTTTATTGGCTGCTATCATACACAGCGTGATCTTTGTGGTGATTTCTGTTGGATTCCTCCATATTATGATGTCAAACCTGCAATTTTCTAGGAAAGGCCACACTGGACAAAACACCAAATGAACTTTGCAGTTACTTTCACAACTGTGGAAATTGCTGCCAAGTCTACCCATGTACTGGCACATCCCATGGTGCTTCTCCCATTTGACAAGAAACATGTGCTTGTCTGAGAAAGACCCACATGAAGGAAAATGCCCATGTGAACAAACATGTCTCTTCTTCCTGCTCTTGATAAATACAGATATATTAGTGGATGTGATCAAGGTGGATACCAGTGCACAGAAATATGGAGGGTGAGTATCTTTGATTATAGCCACAAGTAGGCCTCCAGATGTTATTAAAGTGCAACTTCCATCAGCCTCAGTCACCAGGGCCAATGATGAGAGATTAAGGGGGCTGTACACCAACAACTTCTGGAAGATCCAGTTTCCCTGACCTAGATTTTAGTATGTTGATGCTCATTTATGATCTTGTGGATGTAGGGTTGCCAAGTCATGATTGTCCCAGACCCTGAAATTTCAGGCCAAAAAGTAAGACCTAGGGACCTTGTAATATCACAAGAGGCAGATCCTGAACATATGAGAAGGGTGATGTTATAAGGGACATCCTCCGGGAATACTATTAAGCCTGATACATTAGCATTAACCATAGATGCACAAAATAAAAATCACCAGATTTAATATGTGAGAATACACACATACACACACATACCTTTCAATGCAGCATTCTTGGCCTGAGATTCTTCTCTTCACCTTGTAGACCAGAGAAAATGGTGCAGGTCCCAAGATCTGGCAACCTTATGTGGAAGACAAATCGAGGAATAAGATGCAGTCTCCAAAACTGTGAAATTGCAGAGGCACTCCTACAACAAACTTTTGATAGGAGTTTGGGAGACATGTTAGCAAAAATGATGTTCATATAGGACTTACTTTTACAATTTGGTTTCTTTAGAAACAGAAATCCTTAGGACTGTTCTATAGGTTAGGTCAGTATTATCACCCATATGTTATGAAAGGAAGGATGAGTGAATAGTAGTTTGCTTGTGAGCAAGTAGTGTAATCAAGCCTGAAGTGACATCTGAGCTACAGATTCCATGGATCAACATTCATTTTTAATGACTCTCACTCTGGATAGCCTGATTGGAATATGAATGGCATGAATACCTGAGCTCTTTTCTGTCTTCCCAGTCAATGTCAAATATCTCTGATTCCATATATTTCAAACAGACCATATCACATAGGTGCAATATAAATAGGGAATATTCCATTTCACATTTACCACCATTTCTATGAAAAGGTTCCTATCCTTTGAGCTGTGTAAACTAGAAATCTCCCATGATTCACTGCATCACCTTAACAAGTTTAGGCTGGAAGTGAAGGAGAGTTTTGTTCCGTTCAGAATTTGATGTAATTTCCCAAATTTTCAGTCCCTCGTCTTATACAACAATGTGCCCCCCCAGCTGTTGCACAATATATTTATAAATACATAAATTAATGTTGTTGCAAAATGTGCCTTTCCAGGTGTTGGACTGCAGCTCCTAACATCCCTCATCATTGCTTACATTGACTAAAGCTGATAGGAGTTCTCTTAGTTGTTGACCACCCAGTAGGCACAAAGAGGCAAGCAGTTGTGCTCCAAAAGCCTCAGTTTTCTGAAGATTGTGATCAACTTTGTCATTAATAAAATGTACCAAAAGGCAAATATTAGGAAAAAATATACACAGAATATGAATATGAGGGGGAAATTGCCCCAAACTATTATATACTAATTGTTGTATATAAGAATGGGAATGTTAGGGGAAATGTGCATGTGTACAAAATATGCATATTAACATGAAAAGTAGACAAAAATTACCAATACATTATAAAAACCAAAAATTGCAAATTTAGTGGTAGAAGTGTGTCAAATCGCAGGGAAAAACCTAATATATTCAAGTTTCTACAGAATAGCTTTACCTGTTTAGGTAACAAATTAGCTTCTTTCTGTTTTGGGTAGGATGGGGCTTTGGTGTGCCACTTTTTCCATTGGTATTCTTCCATCAAGTGCTTCCAGAAGAGGTTTGCATTTGGTATTCCTTGCTATTCTTTGGAGGTTTTACTCACAAGCTGAACTTTTTTTTTTAATGTCAATGAGTTGTAATACAATTCTCAGGAAGCCTTAAGAAGAAGAATCAAACCAAGGTATATCTAGTAAGAAGTCCTGGCTTGCCTTTAATTATGATAAATGGATGAAACTGATGTGCATGACTGACCAGCTGCTTTAATTGTATGACACCATATGGGCATCTATAACTGTTGTATTTAAAATAGGATATTTTCCTAGAGTACAGCTGGCTAAGCATAATGTTTTTTGTAATTTATCTGACCACAGCATCTGTTTCTTTTCAGTCTTTCTGACTGCCTAAATCCTAAAACTGTTTCACGAGAAGGAAGCTGTAAGCATGCCTAACGAGGGACAGAAAGATTTCTTGAACTGAAATAAATGGCATGAATTTTGGCTTTCCATATTGCAAGAACATTATACAAGACAGGGTGGGGAAAGATAGTGCTTGCTCAACTGAAATATCTGGTAAGAATGTTTATATTTAGACTTCTTCCCTTTATAGAAGGAAAAGGCCAAGATAATTTTTTCCACTTTCCCCTCCCATTTGATACTTAATTTCTAGGATGAGGGAGAGATGCTAAGGTTGATGACAATCTGTAAAGAACATCTTCCAGTGTAGAATTGCTTTCCTCTAATTGCTGGTGTCTGGGGACTTTCTCTGGTTAAGCAGTGGTACAGGAAATGTACTCTCCCTGCCCCTGCAATTGTTTGATTTTTTTTTCTTGCTCTGTCAAGGGTGGAACACTATTGTGGAAAAACAGATGCACATGCTTACTCTGTGTTTCTTTTTAATTTGGGATCTGCACCAGAGAAGAATTTGATATATAATGCAATGAAAGCATAAGTCAGTAGTGTGTCTATATAATGAGTGTCAGAGGGATGTGCTGAAGGCATTTTAGTGTTAGCAGCTTCTATGATAACATTACAAGGTTCCAGCAGTCTCTCAGATCTGTGGTTTAATGTGGTAAATAAAGCAGGAAACCATGCAACCATCAGAGTTTGGGTGTAGTAAATAAAAACTGGGTTAAAAATAAAGCCTGGCCTTTGTTGAAGAATATATGCTTGTTCTTCAACAACAGGGATGAAGAAGTTCTTCAGTGTATTAGGAATACCTTTTCCATGGCTTCTCTAACATGGACCTTTCTAATACATCTGCCCTGGTTATCCATTCCCTAATAATAGCCTTTGATAATGACCCTACACTTTGTTCAGCCTTTCCCACAGCTGGTGCCTCCTTAGTTTCATTAGAAAAAAATAGTAATTGGAGTGGTACTTAAGCCAGAAGAACAGGAGTGAAGTCTATATGCTGGACTGCAGCTGCTATCATTCCCACCATTGGCTATAGTGGTTATGGCTGGTGGGAGTTGCAATGCTACAGAGGGTTCTTTATTATTCGTATCTGAATTAGTGTGTGTAGAAAATCAGTTACTTACAGAATTGCTCCTGTGCCTTTTCATGGCTGTGAGATGGATAAAAATTCAGCAGTTAAAAGATCTCCTACTTGCAAGCTGTGAAAAGCTTTAGTTAAATTTATGGTTGCCATACAGTAGCTTTGAGGAGCAGGAACCTGGTCAGAAATATAGCTGGCAGCCTTCCGCTATTACACCAAAGTTTATCTACCCTAATGGCACAGTGGGATTAAACACATCAAAGAATGTCTACCTTTATGAATAATATTTTCCTGCTCACAATATTTCATTTGTGGTAAAAATGAACAGACTTAGGAATCAGATCAGCAAAGAAATACATTGAAGATTATAGTAGTGTGCCCTGATGCTGGACTTCATAATTTAATGTTCCATAATTTGCTTTATTTGTGGCAGTTATGTCTTTTCCTCTTAAAAAAAGTGTTCAGAATAATGTTTATGAAGTGTTTGACCATCGACTTTCAGACTGATCTCTAGACCTTGAAAACAAGAGCATGGTCATAAAATTTGACTTCAAATGGTTTACAATCCATAAGGGAGGCTTCCCCATCCCACTTTCTTGCCAAATACCCATGGAGGTATAATCCTCTTTTCAATGGGTAATTCTTCAAAGAGCCATATTTACTGCCTTGTTCTAAAAGCTAATGTTAAGTTACAACCATTTATTATTCAGACTGATGTATCTTTGATACTTTTTACCACTCTAAATGTACCAGATCGTTTTCAATCTTGGAAGCTAAACTGGGTCAGCCATGATTAGTACTTGTGGATGGGAGACACCAATGAATAGCGGGTGCTGTAGGCTATATTTCAGAGGAAGGAACTGACAAAACCACCTCTGAATATTCCTTGCCTAAGAAAGCCCTGTGAAATTCATGGGGTTGCCATAAACCAACAGGAACTTGCTTTATTTGTTAAGACTGATTAATGTTTCAGTGGACAAGAAACTAGGCAGAATTCTGCAATACATGATGATAGCAGTAAGATTAATACATGCACAGCATTGGAAGACCAACAAGATCCCAACTACAGAAGACTGGCTGCTTAAGTTAATAGACTTAGCACAGATCGATAAATTAACAGTTCTGTTAAGAGACTTTGAGGCCTTTTCTGAAAAAATGGGATCCATTAATATGTTTCTGAAGGACAAAAAGAATAATTTATCAATTATTGGTTTTGAATATTAGTGTATTATAAAATTAACACTGGAGGTTATTTCATAGTAGGCATTTGTTTAACAGAAATTGATTTAATACTATGATATAAATTCTATGTTGGGGGACCTGGAAAAGAATTTTACAGTGTATTCGTTTTGTTAGTATTAGTAGTAGTACAAGTTTATTAATTAGTCAGTTGACCATATCAAAGCATCATGACCCTGAACACATCTCTGGCCAGTGTGACCCTGACCATGTTCTCCAGTCATTAATAAGTCCAATTTATGAAAATTGCATATCTTGTAGGAAGGGTGGTAGGGTATGGCAAGACAGTTCCTGCTATGAGACATTCAAATATCAGGCAAGTGTATGTGACCTTGGCAAAGCACATGATGTCCTGGTCAAGGGGCTGACTCAACAAGGATGTTTGGGGAATTAAGAAGACAACATTAACATTTTCATTTAGTAAACAGATTCAGGATGGCAAAGTGCATTATCTGCTATTAACAGGACTTTAAATTCCAACTCTTCTTGGCACGAATATTTTTTTCACTTTTGGGATAAAGCATTGGTGAAACTGTTCAGTAAACAAGATGGCTGTCATCTACACCTTCTTATAAAGCTGCCGGAACGTGAGCAGATAAAGTTTGTTTCTGTTTAGAAGAGCACATGGCTTCTAGAATTTGTACACTATGCCTAGCTTTATCATATGCCCTGCAGAGTTGCTCCATAGGAGCAGAGTTAATCTGTCCTTCTATGTTTTATGCCCTGGTGCTGCCTTGCAGCTTTATGAATGTCAGCTCTAGTGGGCATTCCCCCCCCCCCAAAAGAGCCCAGTTTCATTGCAATTGAATACTTGTTTTGGATGGTATCCTTTCTCTTGAATCAAATTCTTGAACATTTCTGGAAATGTGGCAACAGCTTCTTCATTGGAAGATGCAGCCTTTCCAGTCAGTTTGACATTTTTCAGTCCGTCTCGGTTCCTAAATCTGTGCAACCATCCTTTACTTGCAGTAAATGGCTTGGTGTCACTTGCTCCAGGGAATGTCCTACTGAAGTCATTGTACAGGTCAATGCTGTCTGGCACAATTCATGGTAGTTTTGCTGTGCCACCCGAAAGTGCAAAAGATACTTCCAGAGTGTGTGGTAAATGTTTAGTCAAAATGGACAGGGCCTTACATTTGTCGGTGGAAGATATGAACAGAAAATGTGTTCCCATTGATAGCAAGACACAGCTTCTCCAGTTAGTTTGATATTTTTTTAGTCCTTGCCTGTTCCTTTCCTAAATCTGTGTAACCATCCCTTGCTTGTAGTAAATGTCTTTTCATCAGTGGGTACATATTTTCTGTTCATGTCTTCTACGCCCAAAAAGTGAGGGATGGTGGGAGCATGTATGGAAGAAGTAGAATCCTTTCAATTTCATTCCCTATGTAATATTGGAAATTAACTCTGACAAAAGTATTCCATCAGGAGGCAGTTACAGAGGTGGAGTAGGCCTTCCTTTTTCCAACTCTGATTCTTATCCAATGGCATCAGGCACACTAAAATGGCTGCCTTCCCAATCTTTGCTCTTTGCTGTCAAATGAGGAAATAATGATGCGTAGTGTTCAGCCTGTTTCTCTGAGACAACACCCTCACCCACACATTGGGTCCACATTGGATCTCTTTTGTTTCCTTACCTGCCCAGACATTAGGGAGCTATAACGATTTCCATCAGTGCTTTGTCAACTGATGCTAAGGCTATTAACCCATTCCAGAACCTACTGTTTGCTGTGCCAGGGAGGCAGTAAGACCTTCCCCCTCAAGGTGGAAACACAGTATTTAAACCCTAGCTCTGAGCCAGACAGTTCACAGTACTCTGGACAGAGGCTGCTGCTCAGATTTCCATTCTTGAACTACCCTCAGACCCTTGGTCTGAGCCGCATCACATCATCTCTTCTCTGAAGGATAGATAAATATCGCCCACTTTACCCTAATTTCTTACTATCCAATTTTTCCTTTTTTTCCTTCAGTTAGCCTTGGGTGGTTGTGAGACTGCTTGAATCTTGTGTGTGCTTGTGATTTTCCCCAATAAAACATTATTTTAATCCCCAGCTGGTGCCCCTGCAATTCCACTGGTATACATAGGTGGAAAGATCCTGTAAGGTTACCCCCCTCTCATAGGCCTCTCTTTGAACTAATAATTCTCCATCACTTCACAGAGGCATTGGCATTGGGTGTAGACCTCTGAGTCACCAACTTTTGGGGTAACAGCAGTTGCTTTGACAGAAACAATCTTCTCCTTCTCCTTCTCCTTCTCCTTCTCCTTCTCCTTCTCCTTCTCCTTCTCCTCTTGTATTTGTTATTTGTTTCTCTTGCCCTGAAAAACATGACAAGGCAGGTTTGCAGTCGAACTTTAAAGAAAGTGATAAAGACATTGCAATAGTTATTATTTTCCGTATTGTGGCTCAGTCATTAATCAGAATGAAAACTGCAGTTCAGAAATCAGAAGAAGGCTAGGTCTTGGGAGGGCAGGTATGAAGGAACTTTCTAAAATGAGGATTGTCCGTGACATCATATTTCCAGTTTCTATGTATAGTAACTCCATTCTCTCTGCAAAAACACAGCCAGCACCAGATTGTGGCATAGACCAGGAACTGCTAACCTTAAAGTAGATGATGAAAACTTAGAAATAGTTGGAGATTTGCAATATCTTAATGCAGTCATTAATCAGAATGAAGACTGCAGCCAAGAAATCAAAAGAAGACTAGGTCTTGGAAGGGCAGCTAGGAAGGAATGAAGCAAGATCCAGAAGTTTCAAGATTATTCCATTGAATATTAGGATTGTCCATGCTATAATATTTTGAATTTCTATATATGGTTGTGAAAGCTGGACAGTGAAGAAGGCTCATAGGAAGAAAATGAACTCATTTGAAATGTAGTGCTGGAGAAGAGTTCTACAAATATTGTGGACTGCTAAAAAAAAAAAAAAGTCAAATAAATGGATCTTAGAGCAAATCAAGCCTGAACTCTCCCTAGAAGCCAAGATGACTAAACTGAGACTGATGTACTTTAGATGACCATGAGAAGACATGGCTTTTCTAATAAGCACATCATCATCAGACATTATGGTGGTTGTTGTGGTCTTCATCATCAGTTATGTTTTTTTCATTTCAAATTGGCAAGTGGCTTACAGCAACATTTGAAAAAAAGTAGTTTGGGGAACTACAAAGTGCTAAACCTTTCTTTCAGATGTTCCAGTTCAAAGCATGGATTTAATGTAAAGAAGACTGTCCAAAAAAATATGAGTTCACTTATCTATTGTTTGAAGTGCATCTGAATTCTTCTGCCTCATTTGTAGTCATGTGTTGAATGGCTCTAATTTAATGAATGAGCAATGAATTATTCCAGGGAAGTAGCTGGATAATTCAAACCATATGGTGAATGCCTCTGAGTTATTCGATGAGCAATGAATTATTTCTGTGAAGTAACTAGATGGTTCAAACTGTATGGAGTCTGGAGCTTGGAATGTCATGACCAAGCTGTCTATCACTCAAGGATTTCTTCATCATTTGAAAAGTCTAGTAGTCCTTCTCTCTCCTTCACCTTTGAAGACCCACGGTCAGAATGTTGTTGAACAGGATGGTTACCTAAAATAAAATCTCTGACTGGTCATTTGGAGCAAAGCTATAATAGTAGTATTAGTAATCTATTCTGCCTCAAGAACAAACTGTGAGGACACAAAGATATCCTTACGAATATCTGCTTCTTACAGATAAGAAGAAATAGCATTTTCTTTTTGACATCCAAAAGTGTTTCCAAAAATAGAATACTCAAATAAAGCCTATGATCCTGTCACATATGCACACAGTCTGTGGTCACAGAATATTTTCTGATCTATTTTGTGCCAGAGCTAAATAGGCAAAAAGTCTAGCAAGACTTAGGCCATTTCTGCATGGTGTCGTAGTCCCGCTATGGTGATGGGATGGCAGCAGTCTGTGGGTCATGCTTTTCCACGGTGTCATCACAGTCCCACTGCCATCCCACCACCACCTGTCATGATAGCGGGATAGTTGCTTAACGGAAAAAACCCAGTACGCACCCACAATCATGCAATGTTCCTGTCCTTCCTGGTCATGTGGAAGGGCAGGGAGCGTGATGGAGGTGCTTCCTTCCCCAGCGCAGCATGGGAAGGAGCTCAGCTGCTCTGCAGAAGGCAGGTGCTTGTCACTCATGCTCTCTTCCACAGGAAGCTGGTCAGGTGTGGAGGGGTGCATTCCCATGGCACTCCCTTTCTGGCATCGTGATGTGAGGACAACAGGTAAGGTGTGGAAATGGCCTTGCTTTCTCTCTGCCTATCCCTGGAAAGGTAAGTAGATCAACAGTTAGTACATTTTATTTTATTTTTTACATTTTAATATCTCCTTTGTTTCTTGAAAGGGGATAAACATGTTTACTAATTAATCATTAATCAGTCAATCATTAATTACTAATTAATTAATAAACATACATACTAATTAATTTGCTATTAATCACAATGCAAGTGAGCACTACAGTATCTCTTCTTCACTTTTCTGCTTAACTGAAACAGAGTTCAAGCCCTTGCCAATTCAGGGTGAATTCAGCTGCCTTATTAATAACCTAGCCACACTGGGGAAAAAAAATCTCATTATGTGGTTGCTTTATTCCCATTGACAGCTACATCTTTTTAAAGATTAAACCACCATTTTGCTGTGAATTACCATGAAATGACCAAGCTGTTATGGAATAATTGCAGCTGTCGTATATATAACATGGTTTTTTTGAATCTACCCCATTGACAGAATTAGTCCACTGAGCTAAGGTTACTTACCCCTTTCCATTGCTGGATCCAGGATCTTTTGTTTTTCATCTTCTTCCCCCACAATGCAGGCAGCACTGTGCTTTGTACTGTTGTAGTTACATAAACTTTAGACCTATAAAAATAAAGTTGTGACTGCCTCCTTTTGTGTAGAAGGGGGAGATAACTGAACTAAAAGTTAATATAATCTTATCGGTTTATAGAATTTTCAAGAATGGTGTGAACAGAAGCCAAACCCTATGGGAATTGCCAAATAAGCAGTGCTGTGTTAGTTCTGACCAGTTTAATGGACTACATGAGTGGATCAGAGAATAAGCCCTCTTTGACTCATCTTAAAGTTTGAATAGGTTCATGCCACTGTAGCCAGTACTTAGATAATGCGATCCCAAACTCTTTAGGGCTTTAAGGACCCTTTAAAGGCACCACAGTGTTCTTTGGGTAATTGACAGGAAGTTAATGTGGAAGATGGCTAGCCATGTGAGAAGCAGGTGAGATCATAAATTTCATAAAATTGTAGAGTTGGAAGAGACCACAAGGACTATTGGGTCCAGCCCTTGCCATGTAGTAAGACACCATCAAAGCATTTCCAATAGATGACCATCTGACCTCTGTTTAAAATCCTCCAAAGAAGTAGACTTGACCACACTCTGAAGCAGTGCATTGCACTGTCAAACTGCTCTTATCATCAGGAAGTTCTTCCTAATGGTTAGATGGAATCTCTTTTCCTGAGTGTGAAGCCATTGCTCTGCGTCCTAGTCTCTGGAGCAGCAGAAAACAAACTTGATCCACCTTCCATATGACATCCCTTCAAATATTTAAACATAGCTATCATGCTTCCTTTTAACCTTCTCTTCTCCAGGCTAAATATAACCAGCTCCCTAAGTCACTCCTCATAGGGCATGGTTTCTAGGCCTTCTACCATTTTGACCACCTTCCTCTGGACACGTTCCAGCTTGTAAAAATCTTTCCTGAACTGTGGTGCCCAGAACTGGACATAGCATGCTAGGTGGCGTCTGACCAAAGCAGAATAGAGTACTACTATCAATTCATTTGACCAAACACTATACTCCTATTGATGCAGCCCACAGTACTGACTCATGTTCAGCTTGTGCTCTAGTAAGACTCTTAGATAGTTTTCACATTTACCGTGGTCAGGTCAGGTGTCACTCATCTTATATCTCTGCATTTCATTTTTTTCTGCCTAAGTGCAGTACCTTACACTTCTCTCTGTTCACATTCATTTTGTTAGTTTTGGTCCAGCTCTCTAATCTGTTAAGATCATTTTGAATCCTGATCCTGTCCTCTAGGGTGTTAGCTACCCCCTCTTAATTTGGTGTCTGCTGCAAATTTGATAAGACTGCCATCTATTTCCTCATGAAAATCATTGCTAAAGATTTTGAATAGCACTGTACCAAGGACAGAATCCTGTGGCACCCCACTAGTCCCTTCTCTCTAGGATGAAGAGGAGCCATTGGTGAGAACCTTTCGGGTTTTGTCAGTCAACCAATTACAAATCCACCTAACAGTAGCATTGTCTATCCCACATTTTACTAGCTTGTTTGCAAGAATATCATGGGGGACCTTGTCAAAAGCCTTACTGAAGTCAAGAGATATTATGTTCACAGCATTCGCTTCATCTACCAAGACTAATCTTATTTCAAAATAAGAGATAAGATTAGTCTGGTATGACTTGTGTTTGAGAAACCCATGCTGACTTTTAGTGAGCAGTGCATTCCTTTCTAAATGCTTACAGACTGTCTTTTAATTATCTGCTGTAGAATCTTTCCCACTATTGATGTCAGGATGACTGGGTGGTAATTATTTGGGTCCTCTTTTTTCCGCTTTTTGAAGATGGGGACAATATTTGCCATTCTCCTGTCCCCTGGGACTTCTCCTGTTCTCTGGGAATTCTCAAAGATTATTGCCAGTGGTTCTGAGATTACTTCTGCCGGTTCTTTTAATATCCTTTATCTGGTCCTGGTGACTTGAATTCTTTAAGAGTAGCCAGGTATTCTTGTACTACCTCTTTACCTATCCTGTCCTGTTTTTTTCCCTAACACATCAGCGGCTCCCTTTTCCTCAGGTAAAACATTGTTTTCCTTGTAGGAGAAGACTAAGGCAAAGAAGGCATTGAGTAATTCTGCCTTTTCTCTATCCCCTATTAGCATTCCATCATTGTCTCTGTGCAGAGGTCCTACCATTTCCTTGTTCTTCTTTTTTTTTCTACAAACATAACAAAAACAAACAAACAAACCCTTTCTTTTGTTTTTTAACCTCTCTAACAAGACTGAGCACATTCTGTGCTTTAGCTTTTCTGACTTTCTCCCGACACTTGCTGGCTATTTGTTTGAATTCCTCTTTGGTGATTCCCCCCTTTCCCATTTCTTATTCATGTCTCTTTTAAATATTAGCTTCATTGAAAGTTCTTTAGACATACATTCTGGATTCTTTAGACACCTCCTAATTTTTCTCCTTATTGGAATTGTTAGAAATTGCGCCTTCAATATCTGACTTTTGAGAACCTTCCACCCATCATGATCTCCCTTCTCTTTTAGTATTTCTGATCATGGTATCTCTCCCGGTATTTCCCTAAGTTTACTGAAATCAGCTTTCTTAAAGTCTAGAATGCAGGTCTAGCTGCTTGGCTTCCCCTTTCTCTGTATAATAAACTCCAGAAGAACACTGTCACTTCCACCTAAAGATCCCATTACTTCCACCCCATTAATGAAATCATCATTGTTGGTTAGGATCAGATCTAAATTAGCTGTCCCCCTTGTTCTCTCCTCCACCTTCTGGACTATGAAATTGTCTGCAAGGCGAGTGAAAAATTTGTTGGACCTCATACTTATGGCAGAGATTGACTTCCCACAAATATCAGGATAGTTGAAATCTCCCACTAGTACTATATCTCTCCTTTATTAATGTTTGGTCGTCCCTTCAAGGAATGACCTGGAATCATTCCCTTCCATCATCCAGGTCCTCAGTCAAGTTTGGAGGTCTGTAGTAGATCCTCCATAATGGCATCTCTGTTGTTTCTCTCCTCCTTAATTTTCATAGAATAGAATCATAGAGTTGGAAGAAACTCCAGGGGCCATCGAGTCCAACCCCCTGCTATGCAGGAACACCCATCAAAGCATTCCCAACAGATGGCCATCCAGCCTCTGCTTAAAAACCTCCAAAGAAGGAGACTCCACCACACTCCAAGGTAGCATATTCCACTGCTGGACAGCTCTGACTGTCAGGAAGTTCTTCCTGAGGTTCAGGTGGAATCTCCTTTCCTGCAGCTTGAATCCATTGCTCCTTGTCCTAGTCTCTGGAGCAGCAGAGAACAAGCCCGCTCCCTCCTCGACATGACATTCCTTCAAAAATTTAAACATGGCTATCATGTCCCCTCTTAACCTTCTCTTCTGCAGACTAAACATACTCAGCTCCCTTAGCTGTTCCTCATAGGGCATGGCTTCCAGAGCCTTCACCATTTTGGTTGCCCTCCTCTGGACACGCTCCAGCTTGTTGATATCCTTCTTGAATTGAGGTGCCCAGAACTGGACACAGTATTCCAAATGAGGCCTAACCAAGGCAGAATACAGCGGCATCATTACCTTCCTTGATGTAGACACCATACTCCTATTGATGCAACCAAGGATCACATTGGCTTTCTTGGCTGCCTCATCGCACTGCTGCCTCATGTTCAGCTTGTGATCTAACAAGACTCCTAGATCTCTTTCACATGTACTGCTATCCAGCCACTCATCCCCCATTCTATATTTCTGCATTCCATTTTTTCTGCCTAAGTGTAGGACTTGACATTTCTCTCTGTTGAAATTCATTTTGTTAGCTTTGACCCAGCTCTCCAATCTATCCAGGTCATTTTGAATTTTGATCCTGTCCTCTGGGGTATTAGCAACCCCTCCCAATTTGGTGTCATCTGCAAATTTGATCAGCATGCCCTCTGCTCCTTCATCCAAGTCATTGATGAAGATGTTGAATAGGCCCAGGACAGAACCCTGTGTCACCCCACTAGTCCAGGATGAAAATCAGCCATTGGTAATCACCCTTTGGGTTCTTTCGGTCAACCAATTACCAATCCACCTAACAGCAGCCCTGTCCAGTCCGCATTTTACTAGCTTCTTTGCAAGAATGTCATGGGGAACTTTGTCAAAGGCCTCACTGAAGTCAAGATATGCTATGTCTACAGCATTCTTTTCATCTATCAAGCTTGTAACCCTATCATAAAAAGAGGTAAGATTAGTCTGGCATGAGTTATTTCTGAGAAATCCATGTTGACTTTTAGTGATTACGGCATTGCTTTCTAAGTAATTAAAAACTGACTGTTTAATGATCTGCTCTAGGATCTTTCCTGGTATTGATGTCAGGGTCACAGGGCAATAATTATTTGGGTCCTCTTTTTTCCCCTTCTTGAAGACGGGGATGATCTTTGCCCTCCTCCAGTCTGCTGGGACTTCTCCTTTTCTCCAAGAGTTCTGAAAGATTATTGCAAGTGGTTCAGAAATGACTTCTGCCAGTTCTTTTAATATCCTTGGATGTAATTCGTCTGGCCCTGGAGACTTGAATTCATCTAGTTTAGCCAAATATTCCTGTACTACTTCTCTACTTATTGTGTCCTGCATTTCCCCCCTTCCTCACCTGTTCCCCATCCTCCAGGTTGAGTACTTCTATCCTTGTGGGAGAAAACTGAGGCAAAGAAAGTGTTGAGTAATTCTGCCTTCTCTCTTCTCTCCGTTATTAATTGGCCATCTTTTCCACGCAACAACTCTATCATTTCCTTGTTTTTCCTTTTGCTGTGAATGTATCTAAAAAAGCCCTTTTTATTGTTTTTAATGTCTCTGGCAAGCCTGAGTTCATTCTGCGCTTTAGCTTTTCTGACCTTCTCCCTACATCTCCTGGCTATTTGCTTGAATTCCTCTTTGGTGATTTCACCATTCTTCCATTTCCTGTAGATATGTCTTTTAACACTCAGCTCAGAGTTCTTTAGTCAACCATTCAGGTTTCTTTAGAGACCTGCCATTTTTCCTCCTCATTGGCACAGTTTTCATTGGGCCTTCAGCATCTCACTTTTAAGAACTCCCATCTGTCATGAACCCCTTTGTCTTTTAGTATTCTTGTCCATAGGATTTCAGCAAGTAACTCCCTAAGTTTGCACAAATCAGTTTTCTTAAAGTTTAGGATGTGTGTCTGGATACACTTGGCTTCTCCTTCCCACTGAACGACAAACTCCGAAAAGAGCATAGTCACTCCCCACTAAGGATCCCACCACCTCCACCCCATCAACTAGGTCATCCCTGTTGGTCAGGATCAGATCTAAAATAGCCAGTCCCCTTGTCACCTCTTCCACCTTCTGGACCATGAAATTGTCTGCAAGGCAAGTGAGGAACCTGTTGGACCTTGCAGTCTTGGCAGAGTTTGACTGCCAACAAATATCGGGATAATTGAAATCTCCCATTAACACTGTATCCCTCCTTTTTGAATGTGTGGTCATCTGCTGCAGGCAGGCCTCATCCAAGTCCTCAGGCTGGCCTGGAGGCCTGTAGCAAACCCCCACAATCACATCTCTATTGTTTCTCACTTCTTGCCCAGATGCTCTCGACTTGGCTTCCCAGATTTAAGTCCTGGATCTCTTCACAGGTGAAAACATCCTTCACATATAAGGCTACTCCTCCTCCTTTCTTGCTTGGTCTATTTCTGCGAAATAGGTTATACCCCCCTATTCCTACATTCCAATCATGAGATTCATCCCACCAGGTTTCACTGATGCCTATTACATCATATTTATTTTGTACTAAGAGTTGGAGTTCATCTTACTTGTTTCCCATGCTCTGTGCATTAGTGTAGAGACACTTGAGACGATGTGCCCTTCATGGAAATCCTATACTAAAGTTACTTTCCCTTCCCCTGTTGGTCTCTAGTTCTACTTGGCCTGCCCTATCTATATCATTTGGGCTATTTTTTGCAGCACTCACTGAATCTCTGCCCAAAATAATACTGTCCCACTCCCCAGCCAAACTCAGTTTAAAAACCTCCTGATCCGTTTTGCAAGATTGTTAGCAAAAATGTTCCGGCTGACGGTTGTGAGGCGCAGGCCATCTCTTGCCAGAAGACCATCTTCGTGAAAATGGAGGCCGTGATCCAAAAACCCAAATCATTCCCAGTAGCACCATCTTCAAACCAGTTGTTGATCTCCACTATTCATCTTTCCCTTCGTGGGCCATGTCCTTCCACCGGGAGGAGAGATGAAATGACAACCTGCGTATGAAGGTCCTTCAGTTTCCTATCCATAAGCTCATAATCCTTCGTGATGCAGTGAAAGCTGGGCCTCACCATGTCATTGATTCCCACGTGAACCAGCAGGAGGGGGTACGGTTAGTGGGCTTGACTAGTCTTGTTAGCCTCTCCATTATGTCATTGATTTTGGCCCCAGGGAGACAGCACACTCATTTTTTTTTTATAATTTTTATTGAATGTATACACATTTATACTGCATTTTCAGAACCTATAGGACATGTATCTCCCAACGTACAGCAACATCATATACACAATAAGAAATAAACAGAGTTACATGAGTAGTGTTACATAAGTAAGTAAGTAAGGTAACGTAAAGACTGCGTAAAGAGATATCATTGTCATCATAAAAATATATCTTTGTCATTATATCAAAATCATTATGTTGGAATCTGGTTGATACCAGATAAATCCATGGTTCCCGTCTCCACTATTGTGTATTAAAGATTTAACCTAGAACTTATTATGCAGTACCATGTTATATTCTTAAGCTGTGAATTTTTGCTATCATAAAATAGACTAAACTAAAAATGAAAATTAATTGTCTATTTCTGTGTTATATAAAAATTCTATTAACAGCTGACAGAGCAAACAACGACAACGACAACAAAATAAACAGTATCTTGTCAATCTTCCACCTTGTCTTTTATGGGTCAACTAGTCTGTCATATTGACCATATTTATATTAAGAAGCTTCTATACCGACTTTGTAGCTCTAAACCTAGTAACTCCCGAGTCTTTTAACTGAACTATAGTTAGATTAACATTCAACTGTAGTTGAAGAAACTCATCCAAGAAATGAGAAAAGGATAGAAGAAAGAAAGAAAGAAAGAAAGAAAGAAAGAAAGAAAGAAAGAAAGAGGAAAGGAAAAGGAAAATGAACTCATTTGAAATGTGGTGCTGGATAAGAGTTCTATGGAATAAGACAAATTAATGAGTCTTAGAACAAATCAAGCTTGAACTCGTTCTAAAAGCCAAGACTACTAAACTGAGTCTGTAGTACTTTGGACATGCCACAAAAAGACATGACTCATTAGAAAAGCTAATAATGCTTGGTAAGGTAGAGGGCAGGAGGAACAGAGGAAGATTGCATTAACTATGGATGGCCTAGGTCAAGGAACCCACGTTTGTCGGCAAGGCACCCTAGTGGTGCAGTGGGTAAATGCTGGTACTGCAACCACAAGGTTGTGAGTTTGATCCTGCTGGGCTCCAGGTTGACTCAGCCTTCCATCCTTCCGCAGGTCGGTAAAATGAGTACTCAGCTTGTTGGGGGCAATTAGGTAAACACATTGTAAACCTCTTAGAGAGCGCTTAGCTGATAAGCAGTATAGAAATACAGATGCTATTGCTATTGCAAGATCTGAGCAGGGCAGTTGCTGATAGGGTGACTTGGAGGTTCTCATGCATAGGCTCACCATAAACTGAAGTCAAGTTGATGGCAGTTAGCAACAAGAAACTTTATTGTTTGTTACAAATATTGTGTTATTTGTAATGGATATGTTTGTCTGACATCCATGCTTGGCTTGGTGAGTGTGGTGTTATATTCTAGGATTGTATTACCTTCTGATTGATGATTCAGGGATAGGATGCCTCTGTGGGAACTATAACAGGCTAAGTTGTTGGGAATCATGTGGGACAATGGAAGAGAGGAGGCGATAGGTACGCCCTGTTCAAGCCTTTGCCCAGCAGACTCTAGGAGGTTCTGTCTGTCAACCCTCCTGGCTGCTGCTGCTATTGTTAAATGCCTACAACATGGCACATGAGAAGACCTCAGTTGCCCACAATTTGGTTGTGCAAGGGTTATTTGTGAGTGATGTTGCCCTCAGGCAGCTTTGTGCATCTGTACAGCACCAACATAGGACAAAGTGTTGGAATGGGGGTTCCAATCTTTATTTTGTTAATTTTTTCCTACAACGTTCTATTCCCACAATATTCTAAATTTAGTTATGGGAGGAGGAGTGATTCTGCAGCTGTTGCTGAAAGAAATTCTGATCTTTTTATTTGCAAACAATTGTCCACATTTTTTTTTTTTTTGATGGAGTATCTCAGTGTACCTAGATTCCTTTTCTTGTTGAGGATGAGAAAGCAAAATGAATTTTCTTTATATCCCTAGTGTGAAAGTGTGATGTTGCTATGGCCTTTAGGGATTCTTACTGTTCCTGCCTGAAGACCTCTCAGCTGAAAGCCTGGCTTCAAGGTATTGTTTCTACTGCTGGGTCCTTAGGAGCAGAATAGGGCTTCTGGTGGTGTACGATTCACCCCAATCCCTAACAATAGCCTTTGCCAGCCTGGCAGAGATTAAGATTACTTGGTTCACAAAGGCAATTGTGACAGATTATGGCTGGAATTCTGTTAGGGACATAAACATACATTAGTTCCAGTACATATGCGGGCCCAAAAAGCCACCACCCAGCAACAGACACATTCTGCTGATAGCAGTGGAAGCACGGTTGCGCAGAAAGCATATTCATCTGTGCTTTGTTTTTACAAGTTGATCATTGTGCATTAAGCGTTGTGGTTGTGTGTCCTATACTTTGCATTGTAGTTGTGAATCCTGTACTTTGCACTGTGGTTGGACATAGTGCATTGTGGCTGTACATTCTATGCTTTTTATTGTGGTTGTGTATCATGCATTGTGCATTGAGCAATTGTACCTAACCATTAACATGTGCTGCAGAATGTTGCTATTCTACATTGGGGTTGAGTAGCAGTCAGGTAGTGTATCTGCATGTGCAGCTATTTATGCTATACTGACAGCACTGAGTGCTGTGGATTGATTGATTGATCGATTGACTGGTTGTTAACCACAATTTCATAAATTTATCTCTGTGTGTAATTGTTAGTTTATGGTTGAATTGTTTACTATTGTTGTTACTTGTCCTTCTTTTTCTTTTCTTTTTACTGAAGGAAATAAATGGCAATAATCAATCAATTAATTGGTTGATCAATCTATCATGTCAGAACTGCCAGGAAAGAAAGGTTGCAACCCTGTGAATGAGGCAGAAAAGTATCTGTGAAGCCCTATTACTTTCTCTCTCTCTCTCGCTTTCACTGTCTTTGGAGTGAGCACAGTTTTCAAATGGAAATGATTGGGAAAAAAAAAAGAGCCATTCACCATTATGCATAACTCCATCCCACAGTGCCATGGACAAAACACTCCCTTTCTTTTTGTTACACCTTGAGTTTCTTTCCTAGGTAATTATGAAATTGCCTTTCCCTCATTAATCTACATATTGAAATAAGTTATTACCTGCTGGTGACCTTTGCGAGAACATAGCCATTTTGTATAGTATTTCTTTTCTCATTTACATTCTCACTTCGCTTATGCTGTACATTAAATAATATTTTTGGGGAAAATGTTTTCTTGTTTCTTTGTAGTTTTCTGGGGGCGGTGTTTGATGAAAGAAGAAAAACTCAACATGCTAAGAAAGGAGTACTTCGTTGTCTTTACTACTATAACTTGTCTTTTTGATTTAACCAGGAGGAGGACTTACATGGCCATTTCTTGATTATTGTGCTGTGTGAATAGTTGCCTGTTTGTGTGTGCATGCTCATTAAATCTTATTTTCCCTGATATAAGCAGGTTTCAGTGCAAGCCTGGGTGATGAACAGCAGTATGTGGGTAGCTGGCATGTGACTAGCAGTGTTTAGTAGCACTCTGGAGAATGAGTAAATGTTTTATTGTACATATTTTGCCTCAGAAATGGAAAATGAACCAGGATTGTATTGCCATCATGCTGAATCAGGATACCACTCATGGAAATCTATTATTTCATACTTTTGACAGCTGTGGTACAAAGTGCATGAGGAAATAAGTCCCACTGAAATCAATGGAGCCTTAATCTTTAATGGGATTTGATGGCAAGTTTCCTGTCTTTGTTCTCAGTGGGACACTAATAATGATGACTGCTCTTTGCTGGATGGTGGCCTTCGTCTCAGAAGGCTCCTAATAAAATTATATAGAGGTATATACTGTCCCACAAGCCGTTTACAATAAAGTCAGTTTAAGACAATAAATAACAATAACAGCAATTCTAAAAGATTATAAATAGATTAAATCATTTATCATTTAAGACTGAACAATTTAAACCCAGTTAAAACCCATTTTGAATAAAGCTGACCACAGCACATGGACAAATTAAATAAAATCAATTAGGCCCTGAAGGCTTCAATAAAAAGTTCATATCTGACTTGACACCAGAATGAAACAATCATAGGAGCAATCAGGCTACCAGCTCAGATGGGAGATACTAAGGGAATAGTGAAGGCAGCCAAGCTGTCCCTCCTGAGTGCCCCCCAGTTAATTTTCTCTCTGGAAGAGCAGCGTACATCATAGATTATCTTCCACCACCTAAATATAGAGCATGATAACTTCATTCTACTAAAATCTTGGGCCATTTCTGCACTACACTGGTTGTACCATTATTCCACTTTCAACATCCTGTGGAATCTTGGGCTTTTCTGTTTAGGGAGGGGCATTTATGATTCTCAGCCAAAGAGATTTTTGGTCTCAGTAAACTACCAACCCCTGAATTCCACAGGATGTTGAAAATGGAATAATAGCACTATAACAGTGTAGTGCGGAAATGGCTTTGGACTTCACTTCTCAGAGGACATAGTGAAAGTATCTAATATTAAAGAAGTATGGGAGTTGTAGAGTAAAAGATTTGCAGAGCAAAAGGCCCTCAGGTGTAGAGCAGCCCCCTGTCTCTGTGTTGAAATAAGAGTCAAGTATCAGACCAGTCAATTTCTTTAAATTGAAGGGAGGGGGGCACCACCCTGTCCTTTGTTTTATGTAGCAAAAGACTTTAAGTAGGAATGTAAATCTTCACTGATTTAATTCTCACACATAAGAATGCAAAATTTCAAATGTTTTCTCCCTAGTGGTGAGATAGTGAGAGGTGTGGTGTTGTTGTTTTTTGAGCAATTTTTGTAAAATATTTAAAAATTATATTTTGTGCATGAACACAATGTTTTGTGCAAAATGTTTTTGCCAAAGTATGTGGTTGCACACAAAATGTTTTGTGTAAGAAACCATACCAATTTAAAACACACACACACACAAAAGGAGCATAGATCTTTTCTCTTTCACATAGGGACTGAAGATTTAATGGTGGTTGACAGTACTTTCAATGAAGTGTCTTAATGAGTTGCTGAAACACATTTTCCCATAGAGGATGAGAAAATTTTGGGAAAATTCTTTACTTCTCTAATCTTGAGTCTTTCTTGATAAAAGAGGTTTCCAAATACCAAGTCAAACAGTACAACTGTCTAGCTTAATAAAGCTTGTACTGACTGTGCGGATGGAAAGAATATTTTTAAAATATTCAAAAAATGATAAAAGAAAACTCCATGTTTTTCTAGTGTTGAGAAGCCCTAACGAGAGATGAAAATCTTCACAGTGCAGGACTTATTCTGTGCAAAATTCACACATGGTTGTTGCAGAAATCAACATTCTTTGCCTAGGAAACTGCATTTTCTGGCATGTAAAATAGCATTTCAACACAGAAAAGTAAATCCTGCACATAAAATACTGTTGTTGTTTTTGTGTTTTTTTTTTAAAAAAACCCTATAATTGGGGATTTATTTGGTGTAAAATACACACATGGTTGATTTGCACAGAAAACTGCATTTTCTGCACCAAAATTGTATTTTTCTGGATGGAAATATTATTGCCTATGCAGGAAATCCTGTTTCCTATTCAGAAAATTCTGCTTTCTGTACAGAACAATCAGGTTCAAATTTTGTGCAAAGCAAATCTCAAATTGTGAATAGCCTTTGAAAACTGTATGGTTTTCTAAGACCTTGTCACAGTGGGAAAACAAAAATTGCTGAAAGTACTTGTTGCTAGCCTTGAGAAGAAATTTAGCTAAGTGTTACATCTAGGGATGGGCCAACCGAATCTTCGAATCCTTGGTAGGGATTCGAGATTCGGGAATCCGAATCCCTCTGCCAAAATAGGCAAACCAAATCTTTCGAATCCACCACACAAACAGTTTGTTGGAGACCAGGATGCCTGAAAACCTGGGAGACTGGGACTCCTGAAAACCTGGGAGACCAGGATGCCTGAAAACCTGGGAGACCAGGACGCCTGAAAACTTGGGAGACCAGGATGCCTGAAAATTTGGGAGACTAGACACACAAGGGGAGATGGCAAGTAGGTGAATTTTTCCCTTGGAGTAACAATTTCAGAAATTACATCTAGGGTTGTATTCTAAGATATTTAAATTGAACATTTCATATTTAAGTTCAGCACTTGGCTGGAAACTACAGGCTTGAGATTTCAAGGACAGTTGAAACATTCCTTTTCATAGCTCACTTGCAAACCTTTTCCAGACACAATTCTGGGGTTTGTAGTTTTACAAGGTGTCACAGTCTTCTCTGCCAAAGTGTGCTGGTACATCATCAAACTACAAACCCCAGGATGCCAGAAGAAGCTGTGCAAAGAAAAGCCAATTTTGACCTGGATTATCTCTGTACTGAAGTGCTCCTGTTTACACAGGCAGAAAAATGTGGGATTAATCCACATTTTCCTGCCTGTGTAAAAAGGGCCTTCATAACATTTTCAGTCTGGGGAGATCCTGAGGCAAAACTATGACAATTGTCCTGGCCAGATTTCTTCAGAGGGAGGTTTGCCTTTGCCTAGGGTTTTGCTAAGGCTGAGAGAGTGTGTCTTTCCCAAGATTGTCCTTCTTTCCCTTGCTTTTTAAACCTTCTTTTTTTAAAAAAAAAAAAGGATTTGAAAGATTCGAGATTCATAAGATTTGTGGATTCCCCGAACCTTCCAGGAATTTGGATCTGGATTCAGATTCGGAAAATTCTGGATTCGTCCCATCCCTAGTTACATCGTTAACTGACTGGCATTCTCTATTGCTTCAGAAATTTTTCCTTCCCAGCCATACTGGAAGGTGTTGGGGGTGGCAATTGGAACCTTGTCCAAGCAAAGCCTATGTGGTGGTACTGAGCTTCAATCTCTCCCTGATACCAGATAACTGATGATTTACAATTCATAGATATCTTCCATATTGCTCTGTTCTTGCAGTGAGACTGCTTCTTAGTCCTATTTTCATTTGTGACCTGTGTCTTCTTGTGCTGTACCTTCCCCCCCATACCAGCCTGCCGTGACCCCTAACATCCAGGCATGCAATGGGGCCTCATGAAAATACAGATATATGGACAAAACTTTCTGTCCTTGAGACATTCATACTGCCCAGTATGATTTTCCTACTGTACTTCTGTGGATGCAGAATCATAGAGCTGGAAGAAACCCCAGGCGCCATTGAGTCCAACCCCCTGCTATGCAGGAACACCCATCAAAGCATTCCCAACAGATGGCCATCCAGCCTCTGCTTAAAAACCTCCAAAGAAGGAGACTCCACCACAGTCCGAGGCAGCATATTCCACTGCTGGACAGCTCTGACTGTCAGGAAGTTCTTCCTGAGGTTCAGGTGGAATCTCCTTTCCTGCAGCTTGAATCCATTGCTCCTTGTCCTAGTCTCTGGAGCAGCAGAGAACAAGCCCGCTCCCTCCTCGACATGACATCCCTTCAAAAATTTAAACATGGCTGTCATGTCCCCTCTTAACCTTCTCTTCTGCAGACTAAACATACTCAGCCCCCTTAGCTGTTCCTCATAAGGCATGGCTTCCAGAACCTTCACCATTTTGGTTGCCCTCCTCTGGACATGCTCCAGCTTGTTGATATCCTTCTTGAATTGAGGTGCCCAGAACTGGACACAGTATTCCAAATGAGGCCTAACCAAGGCAGAATACAGCGGCATCATTACCTTCCTTGATGTAGACACCATACTCCTATTGATGCAACCAAGAATCACATTGGCTTTCTTGGCTGCCTCATCGCACTGCTGACTCATGTTCAGCTTGTGATCTAACAAGACTCCTAGATCTCTTTCACATGTACTGCTATCCAGCCACTCATCCCCCATTCTATATTTGTGCATTCCATTTTTTCTGCCTAAGTGTAGGACTTGACATTTCTCTCTGTTGAAATTCATTTTGTTAGCTTTGACCCAGCTCTCCAATCTGTCAAGGTCATTTTGAAATTTGATCCTGTTCTCTGGGGTATTAGCAACCCCTCCCAATTTGGTGTCATGTGCAAATTTGATCAGCATTCCCTCTGCTCCTTCATCCAAGTCATTGATGAAGATGTTGAATAGGCCCAGGACAGAACCCTGTGTCACCCCACTAGTCCAGGATGAAAAGCAGCCATTGGTGATCCCCCTTTGGGTTCTTTCGGTCAACCAATTACCAATCCACCTAACAGCAGCCCTGTCCAGCCCGCATTTTACTAGCTTCTTTGCAAGAATGTCATGGGGAACTTTGTCAAAGGCCTCACTGAAGTCAAGATATGCTATGTCTAGAGCATTCTTTTCATCTATCAAGCTTGTAACCCTATCATAAAAAGAGATAAGAATAGTCTGGTGTGAGTTATTTCTGAGAAATCCATGTTGACTTTTAGTGATTACGGCATTGCTTTCTAAGTAATTAAGAACTGACTGTTTAATGATCTGCTCTAGGATCTTTCCTGGTATTGATGTCAGGGTCACAGGGCAATAATTATTTGGGTCCTCTTTTTTCCCCTTCTTGAAGATGGGGATGACATTTGCCCTCCTCCAGTCTACTGGGACCTCTCCTGTTCTCCAAGAGTTCTGAAAGACTATTGTAAGTGGTTCAGAAATGACTTCTGCTGGTTCTTTTAATATCCTTAGATGTAATTCATGGATATTAAAAGAACTGGCAGAAGTCATTGACAGAAGTCAACTGGTAGAAGTGCTATTTATTTTTTTACTATCACAGCATAATGTTGATTCATCATCAGCTTGTGGTCTACTAAGCCCCCTGAGTCTGCGTCATATGTATCATTACCAAGATAGGTGATACCTCTTCTGTTTTTTCATATCTACACTCTCCTGCCTAAATGTTGAACCTTACATTTATTCCTATTGTAATTCATTTTGTTTGTTTTGATCAATTTCTCTGATCACATCCCAACCTGCTAGGAAAAAAAAGCAGAATCTTGATGTAGCATAATTTTACAGGTATTTTTTTTGTGGCAGGGGAAGAGTAAATTGCAGCTGTTGTTGGGTGCCTCCAAGTCATTTCCAATCTATGGCAACCCTAAGATGAACCTATTGTTACTGCCCTGGCTAGCCCGAGCTTTGGGGTATAAAAGATATCTATTGATATCACTAATTCGGCTTCACATATCCCTTCCACGTGCTTGCGAGGCCCCCGGAAAAGCACGCATACAGGCTCGGCCAATTATCGCCATAATATTCCGAGACAATACAGGTAGGCCAGAAACAGCCGACTCACCACTTTAGGAGACCTCAAGGCAAGTACCTCTATTAGGTATGCGAGCATCTCTCAAATGACCCTCTGCCCCGAGCTGGCAGCTTGATGATCAGACTACACAATGCTCAAGTATTCCGCATTTGCATACTGGCTACTCTACTGATAAATTCGGCTCTAATTCAATCATTCAAATTCTGACCTTTCGGAGGCTTTGTCTCCAACTCCAAATCTATTGTTTCCCCAAAGTCCGACCTAGCCTGTGGTCACAATTCTCCTTATAAAAACCCCTGACTTTGAGCGCTTCCTTGGATCGCTCCCGAGTTCCAGACCGCCTTGCTGCCGCTTTGCTTGGTGAGCTTCCCCTCAGCTCCACGCGCTGAGATATATCGAACCCCAGCTTCGCTCTCCATTTTCTTCCGGACTTCAAGATAGATTTCATATCACCCGAACCAACTATCCCTCTGAAAATCCCGCTATCTCACTCACACCTTTATTTTCCTTAGTTATCTGTGTGCTTGTGTTGCTTACATTGTGTGCCTGTATTTAATAAAGATCATTCATTATTTTCAAACCAGTCTGCTTCTTGATTCGGCCTGACCCCGTAGACACTGGGTTGCAAGATCCTGTTAAGTTACCCTGCCTCTCGTTTTGCCAACTTGTGCTCTGAACTAATTTCCCCAACTTATAGCAATTTGGCATCCCTCCCGGGACCCCCAGAAAACAGGGTAACACTATCTCAGGGTTTTCTGGGGCTGAGAGTGTGTGATGCACCTAGTGCCATTCAGTGGGTTTCTGTGGCTGAGACCAGTCAAACTCTGGTCTCCAGGTTTGCAGCCCAGTGTTCAAATCACTATACCACACTGGCTCTCAGAGTAAACGGTAGCTGACATTATTTTTATATTCCAATGCTACAAAGAAAAACATTTTTTAACCTGCGAAAGGTATGGCTTTTCTTTTCTTTTGATTTTTTAAAAAGGAACTATTACCTTTATACTATTTTGTTTGAGTAAGGAGAAAAAAAAAACAGAGAGGAAAAATGCTTTGATAGAAAGTGGGAGGTGGAGAGAGAATGAGAAAAAGAAACTCTTAATGCCAGTATTTTAAAAAGACACATTAATGATGATAATATAAGCATGTACAGAAATTAAATGGTAGTTTACACTTGATAGCTTAAAAAGCTTCAGTTGCTTTATTGAATAAATCCACCTCCAGCTATTAAATGAAATCCAGGTTATGTGTGGAGGTAATAGACCAGGATGGTGAGCCCGTAATTTGACAAGTGTTCTCTCAGCTGAAACATTTCTTGAAATTTAAAGAAAATATGTTAAAGCATTGACATTAATGCACCTTCTTCTGCAAACTTATAATGCTATAACTGAGGATTCTGGATGGCTTGGTATTACTTTGTAGATAGGTTTTAAAGTCTGGAAACTGGACACTGCTCATAATCATACCCCTCCTCATTTATGTTCATAATAGAGCTAAACATTACACATATTACTTAATCAATAGAAAGTTCATTTCTATTGGTTATAGTGTATGTTATAACATAGAACTTCAAGATTATACGTTACCAGTGTATATACCTGGCATTGCCCAGGATTTTATTTTCTCAAAGGTAATACTTGCTAGAAAGATTTGAGATACTGTGTCTCAAATTCCCCAGACTGTCTTGTCCAGCATCTGTAACTTTTCCCCATATTCCCCAATCCAATCTGTATTCAGAGTTATTAACACACAGATTTTGGGTTCCTAAGGGAACCCAACACTGGCCTCCTCCTTTTTGCTGCTAGGCCTCATCTCCATAGCAACTAGCCAGGCCTAAGAGCTCTCTGGCTGAGAATTCTAAAGCCCCTCCCTAAACTGCAAACCCCAGAATTCTATAGTATTTTTTTCAGCCAGCCAATCATATGAGGTCTTTGCCTGACACAAACTCGCAAACTTTGACTTTTACATATTAGATAAGGCAGTGAGAAAGTTTAATATGAAAACATTCTTGTGATGTGCAGAGACTAGGGAAGGAAACAATATTACAGCAAACATGCAAATCCCAGATGAAAAAGAATTTCTCAAAAGGAAAATTCTGACAAACAGAATTCTGCACGGACAAGAATCTTCTCAGTTTGAGACTTATTCTGCATGAAAAATGCACATGGAGTGTGTGTGTATGTGTGTGTGTGTGTGTGTGTAGAAACATATTCAGCACAGGAATGTTATTTTCTGCAGACAAAACAACACTTCTCAGAGAAAATGCTGTTTATTTGTGCAAAAGAGAAAGATTTTTCACAGAATAAAGCAGTGCTCAAAAACCTGGGGAGAAAAAAATGGTGAAATACAACATTTACTAAGGTTTACATCCTTCATACAGACTAAGTCACCACAGGAATATTTATTTACATATTGTATTTGTGTCTGAAATTGTGCCCAGATTATGTTGGATAAACCTTCATGGCCGTTCCTCTATTTTTTCCTGACAGTGACCCAATCAGGCAGATCAGGCTGAGAGATAAGCACCCTCTTCTTCACTACCAGTCAGTGCCATGGCCAGCCATAAACAACACTGCTTAGAACAGGAAACCTTCTGTCAAAATACAACACTCAGTGCAGTAAACCACCACAGTTATTTGTTCTTTTAGATTGCTCTTAAGATGGACTGCAGGGCTGATTCCTTTCAGAAGTTTGAGTTGTATACTGTGACAGTCTAGAGGTGCCTTTGAATGAACTTCAAGGGAACAGTGTTATTTACTGCAGCTACATGCTATTCAGTAAACAGGGTGTCTCTTTGCAGTTTTCTTACATAGTTTACAATACGGCTTCGATAACCATGAGATGAATTCATCTCTTTTGAAAATCAAACACTGATAATACAAAATGATTTTAATGTCCTTCCAATATCCCTTGCCCAATTGCTTATTTTAGAAATCGGGCACTGACACTAGGCCTTTTGTAGCTGCTGTATGTACCCATATATTCATTTAAGTCATTTTTGCTCCACCATTTAGCCAAAAAATATGAAATGGTACTCCATTTTGCACTGTACCTAGGGTTGACCAAAATTGTCCTGTCACCTGAGGTGGGTGCCCCTGCCATTTCAAAAGATCTCACAGAGGAGAGGATGACAACAGTACAGTAAAGATGCTAAGCCATCGGCAGAAGGAAGTGCAGCTGCACTACTAATGCCACATCCCCCACCTTAACAACCCCCTACCTAGCCAGGTAAGAGGAGAAAGTGGGTGTTACTAATAGTCCTTATCTACCCATTAGAAGAGGAGGATATGACAGTGATTGCAGTGGAATCTGCTGGAGTCTATCCATACAACTGCTGCTAGCAGGTACCTGCAGTGTATAGAGCTATGTATTTCCTGCTTGCTGTCCCTGAACGAGCAGTATGAGAAGGCTGACTTTGTAAATCACCTGTACTTTAATGCAAGCAATTTTTCTAGTTATTCTTCCTTTGAGGAAGTTCTGGCTCTCAGAATCCTCTGGCTCTATATAGCTGTGTACAGGATAGCAGCTACTAGCAGTGGTGGGAGTACAGAGGGTTCTCCTGCCTCTTCTTGGTGAGGCAGGGGGCCAGTACAGCCCAGGGAGTTTCCAGCTCTGCATAGCTGCATGAAGCAGGGGCAGGACTCCAGAGAGAGGAGGTCTCTGAAAGCGTATGGCAAGGAGTGACAAATATGTCATCTCAGCACTGCACTACCTGAGGTAACCACCTTATCCATGTTGGTTGGCACTGATTGCACCTATTGTCCTTCTTGAATGGCATGTTTTTCCTGACCTCTTTCATCCTCCTCCTGTTTCTCTTTTCTTGATGCATTCTAATCATGAGATTTCCTCCCATTTGCACTTTGCAAGTTCACATTCCTTTAGTGGAGGCTGAGAAAGGAGATAGCAGTGCTCACCAAGATGTTTGCTCTTCTTTTCCCATCAGCTTAGGACAAGATAGTTCTCCTCACTGTAGTGGGGTAGTATCAGATGATGCCTGCTCATGATCTCTGTATAGGGCTCTCCTCATTCTTTAATACCAGTTCCACAATTTAGCATAACTGCCAGTTGTGATTTGTGGGGAACACAAGTGAAGCCAGACCCAGCTCTGAAGTTTTTGTTTCCTACATTAAATGTCTCATAACTTTACTTTTGTCCTGAGCAGGGAATAGTATAAAGTCATAGCAAAATTGCATTGGTTTTATGCCCTTAGAGAATTGTGACTGTATGGGAGTGAGCCATAAATTCTGACAATTGCTTGATAGATCAGGGAGAGCAGCTAAAAGACAAGAGGATTGTCAGTAGCTCCCCACGTGGAGATGAATTTCCATCTATAATACAATTCAATTGTAAATGCCTCTGACAAATGCCAGGGGTCTCAAGATGTGAGATTAATAGCCACATGTTCAAAAAGGCTATCAGTGCTCCCTTCAGTGTTATGCTTTCTGTCCTTTGCCTTAGCTAGCCTCGCTGTCTCACATACTTTGATGGGTTTTTTCCCTACCGTTCCGTGGTTCTCAAACATTGAGTTGACATTTGCCAGGACTGAAGTTCTTGAATTCTTTAATACTTTGAGTCTTATCTGCATGAACATAAACAAAGACACCTGAAAGCTTGAAGGACAGGGAACAGAGAAAGATCTCTTCACACGTAATAGCTGGAATAATTTTGGATCACTGCAATAGCACAACTGTAGATCCACTTTTTCTGACTTCATGTACAGGAAGGTATCTAGTAGGCCCAAGTGCCCAGAAAACTCTGCCCCTGAATCCTAAAGTCCA
Organism: Cyclura pinguis; assembly: GCA_030412105.1. Taxonomy (NCBI): domain Eukaryota; kingdom Metazoa; phylum Chordata; class Lepidosauria; order Squamata; family Iguanidae; genus Cyclura; species Cyclura pinguis. The sequence goes on from CM059599.1 coordinate 211,974,177, forward strand.
CTGATTAACCACAAAGTATATAAAGAAAGCCACCAAACTGGCTGCCTTCATCTTCTTTTTCTGAGACGCCACACTCCACATAAGTGCACTGGCAGGACTCTGTGCCCCACGAACTTCGCACAGGATCCAAGCTTATTTTTTAAAGTGTTTTAGGTCCTGCCTTTCTGTCCAATCACTGGATCTCCAAAGTTGCTCACTACTGTTAGGGAAGCACACATCTTTCTTGGTGGTTGTTGTTGTTGTTTCAAGTCCTTTCTGACTTACACCAACTGCAAGACAAATTATCATGGGGTTTTCCGGGGTTAAGAGTATGTGATGTGTGCAAGATCAGCCAGTGAGGCCACTTCCACACCGGGCTTCTGTAACGGTGCAGAGCGACCTCTCACGGAGGTCTTCTACACCGTGGAGTGGACTGGTGTGGACTACTTTTTGTAGTTCCACACCAGAATCCACTCAGGAGTGGCCGGAACTAGCCGGGCTGCGTGTTTTTTAAAAACCTCTTTTTCAAGGTTTTTAAAAAGCACGGAGCGCGCAGCCCCGCGCCGCTCCGTTGCCCGGCTCCGAAGTGGATTTGCAGGTGCGTGCAAGTGCGTGCCTGCAGATCTGCTGGGGGCGGGCTTATGGCTGGCGAGCTTCTCCAGTTGGTGGAGAGCCTCCACCAACCGGAAGCCACCATTTGGGACACCGGAGGACTGCGGAGCAGCGAGCTCGCGCTGCTCCGCATCGGGACGGACTTACCCGGCTGCTGGTAAGCTCCGTTTTTGGGCGTTTTCGCCCGTTCGCCCCCCCCCACATGTGGAAAGGGCCTGAGTTTCCATGGCCGAGTGCGGAATCAAACCTTGGTTTCCAGGGACATAGTTTAACCCTTAAACCACTGTTTCTTGTTTACTTTATTAATACTTTAAATGAAGTACATTACTTAATCTAACATGACAAATAACACAACGATACAATGATTAGTGATACAAATGTCTTTGGGACTATAACACAGGTAAACAATTAAGAATTTCAATCTAAATTTCATTGAAATAAAAACCTATGTCTAAAAACACATCTGAAGAAGGGAGAACAACATCAAAACAAACAAAAGCATCAAAGAACCAAGTTCAGCAAGCAGGGATGATGACTCCTTAGTTATGTTACTCTTAGCCTAAGAAGTGTGAGATGTTGAAATCCACCTGTAACTCCAGCATCACCTTAGAATTTGGAGAAATTATAGCTCAAAGGAGGCCTGTGAGAGGAGGGTGCTGGCAGGATCTTTGCACCTATGTATACTGGTACTAAATGTATATAGGACTCCAGTTAAAGTTAAACAAAGTATGTTATTTGAACTGACAAACATACAAAAAATCTGATACCCTTAAGTGTGTGATTATACATGACTATCAGAAAGTGAGGCAGGAAAGATTGGTCAGAGAGAGGTTAAGGGTAGAATAGTTGTCAGTCTTAAGGAAGGAAGTCACAGCACAGGGGCTCAGACAGCATCTGAGGGTAGCATGGAGGAGCGGCAGTCTGCAGCACTATGTACCACATACTGCATACTACTTGTTATGTTCTACATGCTACAATTGGCTGAGGCTGAAGCTACTATTTTTATACCCTGTTTCATACCCTGAAGGAGAGTGTTGACAAAGCCACAGTGGCTTCCCCACAGAACTAACAAAGGGGCCTGGAATGATCTGATTGCTTTAACTTTGGAGTGAGAAAACATTGATGGGATTCATGACAATCTCTTAATGTTCTGTCAGGTAGAGTGTATAGGGAAGATCTCCATAGGGTAAGATTGAGAGATAGTCTCTGATTGCCTTATCTGGGCAGTTCGTCTTCCATTGTGTTCAAAAATACAAAGAACCTGAAGCAGTGAAGGGATTAGCACAAGCCCATCAGCATTGGAGATTTCCGCATTATCCTATCCGGGCTTTTCCAAGATCATGACTCGGAACACATCTCCAGTCAGTGTGACCCTGATCATATTCTCTGGTCATTGTAAGTACAATTTATGGAAATCACATATCTCATAGGAGGGGTGGTAGGGCATGGCAACATTACCTGATATTGGAAGAATGAGCCACAGCAATATTCAGGTTTGCATGTTGCATGTTGTAACTTCCCCTTTCGTCCCCTTTAAGCATTGATGTGGTGGTAAACTTTGAACTGCAACTGTTAAGATAAGTCCTACAAGTGAAGTTCAAAAATGCAACTGATTGTATTGTCTTGCATTAAAAATAACAATTTCTAGTAGCTTTCATTTCTATGAGAAGAAACTGAGGGACCTTGCTCACTCAGCAAGGATAGCTTCTCATGTGTTGGGTCTGAGAAAATCCATTTTTCCTCTATCTGCTGATAACTTTAGTTAAACTGTAGGGAAAATCGTGCAAGCTAAGAGAAGGCGGAGTAATGATGTTGGAGTCACATAGTCCTGATCAGATTTTCAGATGATGTCAGAGCAAAGGTGTCTGGCTCCATGGATATTGGACCTTGGGCTCACAAAGGTGATTTAATTCTCCATTTCAGAATACAAATGTTCTGCTTTAAAACTCCCTTTAAACTCCAAACTATCTCCAGTTCAAGTTCACAGGCTCCTTATCTAGAAGAGAAGAGTGGAGTTACAGGTGATCTAGAGAGACACCCACTGATACTACCCAAACATAGCTCTGTGATCCCATTTTAACTGTCATGGCTGCATTCTTTGGAATCCTGGAACTGTTTGGCAGATTGGTCAGAGGCACTGGAAGAGATATCTGGCTGAAGATTCTAAAGGCTCCTCCCATACTGCCAATCCCAGGATTCCATGAGGTGTTGTTATGGCAGATAAAGCAGAATCATAGCAACATAATTTGGTAGTGGGGGTGGGACCCTGTTTTCCTTGGATTCAGATTTCCATGGTGTGAACTTTGTACCCAAGAAAGTCCCATCCCATATATGCATACCTGCCCCACTTCAGATGACAGTTGCAGGTAGAGCCCTATATGAGAAGAGGAAGGATCTGCTAAGTGAGGTTTATGCAATGAGGAATATCTATAGTATCAAGTCTAACACTTTATTGTGATGTTTCCTATATAGTAAAGGGGACACAGCTGCCATTAGCCCAATTTGAGGACACTGCAGTAGCAAGGAGCATTAGTGGAATGAATGCAATGAGGCATGATAATTAGCATTTGCGGTACTGAGGTACAATTGGGATGTGATTGAGTTCTCTAGCGATAATCAAGGTGTCCAAAGTGAAGACTCATGTTAAACATGTGGTTCCAAAAGACAAATTTAGTTTATTAAGATAGCTGGCTTAATGACTAAATGCTTCATATAAAAAGCTCCAGTGAACAGATTCTTACCCAATGGTATTCCTTTTCCTTTTTTTTAAAAGGATGTATTGCTTTCTTTAAATGTCCCTGTTGGGAATAAATGTCTATAATACAACAAATGGAACAGATGTTAGCTCAAGGGATTGTTATATGATAATGAATTGGTCTTCTCTTTTTCATAAATTAATACTTACCACAGTTGATAAAGTTTAATTCTGAAATAACTGCTGACTGATGGTCTATAGGGGAATGCAGTTCATATCGTGAATTCACATAAACTAGCAGCAGTTCTGTTTGGCCTTATTTAGTGGAATGACCATAGATCTGCGGAAACTCAAACTCATATGTGTCAGAGCCAAAGCTCAATCATTTTGCTGAGGGAGGTGGCCACTTCAGGCAAGGATCTGGGGCATCACAAAACCGGAAAATGTTATTTAACTTGCTCTTTATTGTATTTTTATTGTAAGAGCAAGTACAGGTCCTCATGGTATTTTTCTGCCTCATGAGCTGAAATAACACGGCTGACCTTCATTTGGAATAGGGTGGGGACCTCATGCAACCGTCTCAACAGCTACATGAGAATGATGTGTTGGTTTGATTTTGATAAACACTAAATGGAAAGAACTTGAGATTCAAAAAAATTCACACATGAGTGAGAAACTCAAACTGACAGATTTGTTGAAGCCAAGTGGAAGACTCAGGCCCTTTCCGCAAAGCAGCTTTTCATGGAGCTGGGGTGCGGGGATCACGTGAGCAGACTCCAGCAAGAGGTTCTCACATCCTGGTTCCTTCAGCTCTACAGCTGCCGCCCGCTAGCACAAGAGCCCCACCTCTTCCTTCTGCAGTGCAGCCTGGGAGTTTCCCAGGCTGTGCTGGGTCAGGAAGCACGACCGCCGTGGCTCCAGAGCTCTGCATACACGGCAAGTGCGCACGGGGCCCCGGAGTGATGCTTGATCATGCACCATTTTCAGCTCAAAGCCGAAAATGAAAAAGTGCATGAATGGCGCCTGCCAGGCCCTGGAGCATCGCGCGATTGTGAGTGCATCGTGTGGACCACACCTCACGTTTGCGCGACACTCAGGGGGCCCTTTCACATGGCAAATGCCATGCGAAAAGGGCCTTAGACTCTGGGAAGTCTAGTTTTGAATATTCATCTGTTTGTGATGTTGAATTAGGTCTGTCATCTTTTCTCTCTCCTATGAGAGAGAGTAAGTCCTTCATTTTCAAATGCAGCAGACAATACATGTGCACCCTCTCTATTTAGTTACTTACGTCTTGCTTTTTTCCACCATGAACAGCCACAGTCATCTAAATTTAGCTGGTGCTAAATTTAGCAGGATTCCATAAGCTACAGTCATGGTGATTAAAGTGGAAACATAGCTCTCAGTTGCATAGTGTGAAAGGCTCAGACCAAAGGCCTTTCTGGTCCAACATTCTGTATGTGTAGTGGCCAACCAGATACCAGAGAGAAGACTTCCAAAAGGACTTGATCAAAGCAACAACATTCCATTCAAGTTTGTAAAGAAATGGAGTTCACAGGCATATTGTCGTAGACAGTGGAAGTAATATGTTTCCATCATGACAAGATGCCATTCATCACTTTGTTTTTCATGAAGCATGCTAAGTGACCTAGAGCTAATCTAAATCTCTTATCTTAATCCATCTGACAAGGTTGTTGTCATGAGAAAGTAGGGAGGAGAAAAAGCAAGATGTAAGTAACTAAATAGGAATGACTTCATCGCTTCTCCACTGATACACTGAAGATGAAGAGAGATGTACAGTCTAAATGTCTCAAAAGTGGATTGAACCTTCATTCTTTGACCTGAAAACAAATCCTCAGCATGCAATGAATGTGCCTCCAGACCTCTTACACTATATCTCAGCTGAGGGCATAATCCTTTCTGAGGGAAACAAATGTATATACATATGGACAAGGTGTGTGTGTGGGATTACAAAGGAAGAAGTGTGGAAAATTCAAAACCAGCTACTAAAAGAGGGGCATCTCATTTGTTTGATGGCTAGCCTATGGAAGTTCCTACAATTTGATCAGGAGTGAAAGTGCAAACAAGTCTCATTATCTCAGAGCCAGATTTTGTGCTTAGTTATCTTACTGTAAATATGAGATAGTGCCAATTAAATAAAAGGATTTCCATAATATAGCAACTCACTATAGAGGGTAAGCTGACCATTTTTACAGCTCAAGCATTATATTAACATTATATTAAATACATATACATTAGTTTCTAGGGGTTTGTATTTCTGGAACAGGTTGGCAACCAAAAGTCAGCTGCAATGGGTTAGCCTGTTTACATGGATATCATCTTGGGTTGTAGCCAACTATTAGCTAGAGATATAAATGCTGATTTATGGTAAAGGTCCTAGGTTTGCCCTGCAACCTTCATTAACTAGGATAATTGTAATTGTCATTCTTGTATTGTGATCTGATGACCAACCTGTGTAATTGAGAGCAGAGATATTAATGCATTAAGTACATCCAGTTCATTTTAGCCACAACAACTTCCCAGGTTTTAAGCAATACAATTTAGAATTGATGCAGTGGACAGTACTGTAAACCTGGTCATTCTAGGTGATTATCTCTGAGTTCCAATGGGGTGTTTGTCAGCATTATCCTTGGAGATGTGTTTAATGAGAAGATACAGAGACAAACAAATTTGGGCTACTGGTATTTGGAGGGAAGTGTCTGAGGACCTTTATAATTGCATTTGAGGTAAACTATGGCTATGATTATAGAGTCATAATCATGGCCCTATTTTAAGCCCTAGTTAGATGAAGCACATGCCACTAATATAATCAGAAATGTAATGGGGGCAGTAGGTTCAATGGCTTATTCACAGAAAACAGTTCATTTGATTGATCTGAAACTTAGTGGTGTAGAAAAGGTTGGTATGAGGATTGTCTGTACTAGAGTGCTGAGGTAGAAAGGCTGAAATGCTAAATTAAATTGTGGCTGAATTCCTAGATCAAAGTGTGTGGTGTACAGCTCCATGCTCACCCCACCATCATTTGTCAAGCCCCGTGGGTACTGCCATTGCAATTAGTGGCTGGGGCAGTAGGAAGTGGCCAGACATCACCCCACTGCTGCTTGGCAGCTAAGGGAGGGATTCAGAACTCCAGCAATTTGCCTGTGGGAATTCCAAATTGTGCAAGGAGGTAGTGAATAGCTCCTTGCGCGACATCCCAAACCAAACTTATAGAAGAATAATCTCCAGTTATGTCCACATAACTGGATTCCACTCTATGTATTTTCAGGAGCGTAGAGCTGAATGACTGACTTGCAGCAGTTTGGTTGTTTATTGTCTAAGTCCAGGAGAAAATCCAGTATGTGTTGTGTTCCAGTGGTAGTATAAGAATTTTTTTTTTTCAAATGTACATTTTCAGCCCTCTTTACCCTATCAGTTTCATAAACTCAGTCTGAGTTTATGAAAAGTGGTCAGGAGGGAGACGTTACAATGAGAATGAGGTGGAAGACAGGAGAGAATGTAGGAGATGAGGCTCTGGGTATTTTACCTTGGAGACAGAAGACTTTAGAAGAAATCTGAAATAGGCACCACTTATGTGGAATAAGAAATGCCTTTTAAATTAAAAGCAATTATTTTAAATAATAATTTAAATAATGTATGCTCTTCTTGTTACATTGTACTGGTTTACACATTTTGTTGTTCACTTTAAATATTTCATCTGATTATTTTCAAAATACTCTCTTCTCCTATCCTTGAGGGTCCAGATGTTATTAGGATTTCAATCTCAACTCTGCACCTCCAGGAAATATTACTTCCACAGTTAATGGCTGTATACAGTTTAAGGAAAGCTGAATTATGTAACTGCCTGCTAGGAGGAAATCACTGCAGCAAAAGAATTTAGCAATTCCCAAACAGGGATCAGATAAAAATATAACATTATCTGAGGAAAGTTGAATTATGGGAGTCTGCTGCAAGGAAGTTACTCTCTTACTGCCATACTGGGTTGTCTACATATTTTTCTACTCAGGCTAAGTATGTTGATCCAGTTATTAGCAAAATTACTCCATCCTGTTCAAGAGGAAAGTTTTTTAGAGAGAATGTATGTTTCTAAGGTTTGAACACTTTATTTCGAACTATTCTCATAATTGCATGGATGTAAACGAATATCAAAACTCTGCATAGTTTACTCCCAGGAGGGCAAAATTAAGAGAGTTTTTAATGTATTTTTGAGGACATTTTGCACTTTTGCATCTCAAGACCTTTTTGTAAAAAATTCATTTGCATGAAAACATTTTATTTTGCTTAAAATACGTTAGCTTTTGCCAAAAACATCAGGGCACACAGGAGAAAACAATGGTTTTTGTGCAAATGTACAGAAAATGAATAACAGAGGAGCACTGATATTTTGGTTGGTAACAGAAAAGGCAGTAGGAAAAAAGGTAGACCACATTCTAGGAGGGGAGACTCAATGAAGAAAGCCAGGGTCTTGAGTCTGCAAGATCTGAGCAAGGCATTTAATAACAGGGAACTTGGAGGTCTTTCATGGTCAATGTGAAGGCAATTAACAATAACTGCTATTTTTGCTTTCACTCAGGAATGAAAAATAGCACTGACTCACTTATTCCACCAGAATTTCAACAATTTTCACCCTACCATCAATGTCTGTGAGGAACTATCCACAAAACAAGTTTTCTTTCTGGACACCATGATACGGCTACACAATGGACATTAAGCTCCACACTGTGTCGTAAACCCACTGAATGCTACACATACTTACATGCCTCCAGTTAACACCTTGAACACACTGTCAAATCTGTAGTTTACAGATAAGCCCTTTGATGCAATCATATCTACTTAGACCCATAAGACAGGGATGCCAAACTCATGGGATTATAATAAACATTGCTCAAGCTACAGTACCCACCATATGTAATATTGTAAGAAATCAACAAGGCAAAAAATTGTACTGAGGACTATTATAGAACAGACTAAGGACAGGAAATGTCAGGGCCCCACTAGTGATCACACATAGTTCCCAGTGGGGACTACTGAGATGTACCATCAATTGACTACAGTCTATTCTGGACAATAACCCTCTCCCTCAAGAGCTTTTGGTGACAGGCCTTTACTTGCCTACAGACAGCCTCCCAGTTTGAAACAGTTACTTACCTACAGGATGACACACAACATAGATGGAAAGATGAGTACAAGAACTTGCCACAACTTGCCAACTTTGCCTACACATCTCCTCAGGAAATGTCATCAAAGGATCTAATCACATTACCTGCAATATTAGAGGTACTTTCACTTGCACATCTTCTAATGCGATGTATACCATCCTCTTTCAACAGAACCCTTCAGCATTCTACACTGAGGACAGGCCAGTCTCTGTACCAGAGGATTAACAGATATAATTCAGATGTTAGGAATGGGAATACACAAAACCTACTTGCGGAACACTTTGATCTTTCTGGACATTCCATCTTGAACCTCAGAACAGAAGTCCTAGGAAAAAAAAATACAAAGGAAGATTAGAAAGAGAAGCTGTAAAATTGGAATATATCCACAAACACTAGTTCATCAACAGTGGGATGAACAGAGATAATTGTTTCCTGGCACACTACACATATTATAATGCTAGTTAACATCATACCCTCATGAGAGCTCTCTTGCCCACTTTATAACATCTACTTTCTGATTCTTGGCCAACATCATACCACATTCCAGTAGCTCCCCCCACCATTCATATGGTACCATTATCTTCTCGTGGGTTTTAGGCAATATCTTTCCTCCCCCTTTATCCCACAATGACCATCATTAAAGGTGAACGTCACCACACCACCATACCTAGAAGTTTTGCAATTCTATTGCTATTCACACAGAGAACTTGCTCATCCATCACTATAAAAGTATGTTTCCAGGCACTTCATGCATTTGATGAAGTAGGCAGTCTATGAAAGTTTATGCTACCAACTTCTTTCTCTCAGTCTCGGAGATGCTATAAGATCCCTTTTCATACTGATCTAGAGTATATAACTATGTCTTCAAATTCTACGAGCACCGACAATTGCTTCTGATGAGGGTATAGTGACACTTCCCCAAAAAAACAAGTTGTAATTACTAAACAGTACAATACCCGAAGGAGTAGGGCTTATCAAACAAGTAACCAGAGTGTAGAAGAGTTACTGTTTAAAAACAACTACTATATAGATAATTGGGTTTACATTGCCTTTTTTTTTAAGTGATGCAGTTTCATTTAATCTAGCAGAACTTGGAAAAGTTACTTTTCTGCACTGAAAATACAAGAATCCCCTAACTGCAAGAGCCATGCTGGTTGGAGGAATCTGGTAGTTGTATTATTGCTTTTATTGTCTGTGTGTTTTCACTTGGGAGAGTTTCAGTTGCAGGGCAACTTGTAAGAGAAATTAGATAAATAAGAAAGATACAGGGTTCTGACTGAGACCAGGTGCCATTGGGCAGAAGTGGTTCAATGTACAACAGTTCCATTGACATGGATAAAATGGTGATATGCTATTATCCTGGTGGCATTTCCTCCCCTGAGACGATGACATCACTGCTTTGGTTGCAGCACTTTGTTCAGTTGGAACGGAAGGAGCTTAACAAGAGTGGGTTGAACAGCTCCTTTAATGCTTAGCACCTTCTATTTATCTCTGGTGTGCCTGTGGGATCATACTGTGAGGTTCAGAGTTTCCCCAAGGGTGCTATTAAAAGCAGTGGGAGTTTTCCTGTTGACCTCACCAGGGAGAGTGCATTGTTTCTGAACAGCTGTTGCTCCAATAAAAAGGAATTGACTTCTCTTCATTGTTTTCATCATGTTCTTGCTTTATATTGGGAGTGAGGGAGGGGGAGGGAGAAGCCATGTAATCTGTGGACAGAGCAAAACCTACTGCTTCTATTCCTCAGCAATTATGAGCTCTTCTATTTTATTTTTCTTTTAATTCCTCCCTCTCCCCACTGATTTTGGGCTGGCTCATTTCTTCAAAAGGTTAAATTTAGGGTTAGGAAATGAAAGGTTGGGAGCTCAGTTTGTTGTTTTTCACCTCCAGGTCCTTTCAAGTTCTAAACTCCTTCCCGTGTGCTTCATCAGCTTCTTCTTGCTTAGATCCAACACACACTCAAAGGGCATTTCATACACACCCCTTGACTCCTAGTGTTCTCAGATGGCTCTCTTTATGTACCTTTTCTTGTTCCCATGCAGAGACCAAGGTATACGCACAAGAGATCACACTACAGATACACCTTATAAAGAGACCCCCAAATTTTCCATCTTTTGAGGTGGGAAAATACCACCACATTGTGTTGGAGTGCACACTCCCCCCCTGGAGAAGGACGTAGAGCAGGTTGATGCAGTGGTGGCATCTTGTCATCCATGAAGTACAACATGGTTGCAATTGTTGCTGCTCAACCAAGGAGAAGGAAGGAACTACTGCGGCTGGCTTGTAAGGCCCCACTTTGGTGGTCTCCTATATCAGTATGGTTTGGAATGGGCACCATATCTAACTGGAATCATTTAATAGGCCTCACATTTTAATTGGCACTAATATCAAAATACAACCTGAAAGTGACCAGGAGGTCAAGCCAAAAGAAGAAGAAACCTGACTGTAAACATGAAATCACTGGCAAGTCAGCCTAAAACACCCTCTTGGTATAACCTAGGTCAATTATAAGGTAAATCACTGCTGTTCCAGAGAATAATAGAAGCTGGAATTTCCTGGAGAATGCCATTGTGAGGAGCCCACCAGGACACTGATTGACAGATACCCATCCCCTGTGCACCTGGACTCCTTCCTCTTGCCTCATAGTACCAGAGATACAGAGCTATTACAACAGTCATCATATCTTTGTCATCCAAACACCGTGAACATTAGTGGGTTGATAGTCCGTTGTCTGTGCTGCGACTCCCATTGTTCCACACCTGGAACTGCACATATCCTCCACTGCCGCCAACTATTTCTTGGGTACAAATACCCCTGATTTCAAGATGTCCAGTGCAGTCTCTTCAAGGTCTACCCATCACTCTGTCTGTCTGGCTCCTGAATGAGAACTATCCTTAGGTCATATCTAAGCCAAAACACATTTCTGCTCTTCACTACTTTTCCGGACTGGTAATTATAACCCCTCCCCCTCATTACCTCTATACATATTTTCCCCTCCCTTTCTCTTTCAGTTAACTCTTGTGTGAATGTTTGACTGTTTGTATTTTGTGTGCATGCATGAGCGAATCCCGCCCCCCAATAAAAACACATTTTTAGCTTACTTTTGAATCTTTGGCTGGTTCTTTTTCTGCATGAGCCCGTAAACATTGGTAGGAAAGTTCCTGTTAAGTTATCCCTCTCCCGCAAGCCTCCTCTTTGAGCTAATTCATTCCCCACTTTTGCAAGAGGTATCTGGCATCACGGGACGGCTCTTGCGGCACCTACATTTTGGGGTAACTGGCTCCTTACTCCATCATCCATTTACAGTTAGACTGGCTTGAGTGTGACATTTTTTTCCTTTGTAATTTATAAGGGGAAAAAAATCACAGTGATACTTTAAAAAAGAAGGCAATAGTAGGTATGTTGACTTAACTCTTTTCTAAGTCTAAAACTCTAGGGAATTAGCACAAAAGTTGTGTGTCGATATTTGTTCTAGTTACCACTTTTTATTTCTTTTAATTAGTGCAAAGAAAAAAGAATGAAGGAAAAATCCTAATTCAGATAAGTAGAACCTATTTTGCTAGGAATTAATGCATCTGCATTGAACAGTGTTTAAAATTCCTGGCAAAAAGGACAAGCATGTCAGAGTTGTTACCACAATTGCCTTTCCATTGATTTCCTTTGGGGGAAGAGGGGATAGACAATATGCATTTTCTGTCTTCCACCAACAACCTGTTCAGTTCTTAATGAATTCCTAACTTGTAGGAGACATTGCATTCGGATTTTCAGTTCAGATGAGTATGACTCATATAAGCAGGGGAAGCAACCTAATTGTGGTAATGAAGACCTAGAAAAACACAGATATTCTAACCGTGAAAAATGGCTTACCTTGGAACAGACATACTGAAGCTAATAAGCTGTTTCAAGGTAAAAACTCAAGGGTGCTGGCCTCAATCTATTTTGTCTTTTAATCATTCTCATGATCTCTCACACACCTCCAAATTAATCTAGAAAAGGATTTTTTTAAGGGAACTGTGACACCGTATCAAGATGCAATGAGAATTGATACATATTTTTCTATATGGAGAAAAAGAAGGGGGCATCTGACATCACAGAGACAACTCTCCTCAAGATCCTGCATTTCTCATTTCTATAACTTCCTGCCCTACATCTTTCTACAGTCACCTCACAAGCATTCTAGCATTTTTTTCAACATGAAATTGAAGTTGCTTTGAAATTCAGAACTGTAAGACTTTCAAGCAGGACTGGAGAAACATGCAGCTTTATATTTGTTACTGGACTTCAACACCCATCAGCCCCAGAATCTTGATCAGCTGGCAGAGGTGATGAGACCTGTAGACCATATGTTCCCCATCCCAAACTTATAAGTAGCATCAAACAAGGCTAGTCTTTCTGCAATGTCTTTCTCAAATATCAAGAAGCATGTTCAGGTCAACTTCAGATATGAAAACCTGTTTGAAAAATATGAAGCACAGTGCCTCCTGTTCATCTGGTAGTGATGCTTCTGAAATTCTCATTCAGATTTAGAATCCAGGTTGCCTGCTCTTTTGTGGGAATAGAACTAGGAAAAGCTACTGAGCACTGGATCACACCTACGATAAACCAATTCAGCTTCCTTCCCACAATACGTTAGGGACTAGAGAGGCCTGAGAAAAAACAGTCACTGTGATTAGAAGCTTGATCTGCCAGTAAGAAAACTTTATTGTGCCCTCTCTCCCTCTGCTCCTTCTTCTCATCCTAGGCCCTTTCTGCACCTTACCTTTCTTCAGAACTGGGGTGCGGGGATCGCGCAAGCAGCCTCCGGCGAGAGGCTTTCATGTCCCTGCTGCTTCAGCTCCACATGAGCTGCCTGTTCACATAAGAGTCCCGCCTCTTCCTTCCGCAGTGCAGCCTGGGAGCTTCCCGGGCTCTGCTGGGGCAGGAAGTGTGACCAGCGTGGCTCTGGAGGCTCCGCATGCCAGGTAAGTGCGTGTGGGGCCCAGGAGCAATGCACAATCATGCACCAATTTCAGCTTCCAGCCGAAAATGAAAAGGTGTGTGATCGGCACCTGCCGGCCCCTGGAGCATCGCACGATTGTGAGTGCATTGTGCAGATCACTCCTCACAATCGTGCAATGCTCCAGGCACCCTTTCGCATGACAAATGCCGTGCAGAAAGGGCCCTAGAGTTTTCCTCTTACTGGAAATCTGTGGAAACATTTTTTCAATCAAAATGGCTGACATCCTGGCTTGGGAGATGTGTCTATGTCACTGTAGCAACCATAGCTTCACAGTAGCTGAAGATCCCTGTTGCAGTTTCTCCAGCTACAAGAAGGCTGGATGCATCTCAGCTTGTCCCTCTGCTTTCTGACGACACAGGAATAGCTCTGTTGTGGGGTTGGGGGGCTGCACTGCTGAGAGGGTAGGTTCTGGGAGTAGCTGGTCACTGATTGAACAACTACTGTACATGTGGATTGTGATGTTAGGCAGATTTATGACACCATAGTTATGAAAAAGGATGCCAGTCAGTCTCTGTATCATTTCTAGTTGAGATTTCTAGTTCCTTTTTGTGCTTGTGTTCAATTTCAGATTTGGCCTACTTTGGAGGAGTCCCACTTCAATTTTGGCATCTCTCAAATCTGTTCAAACCAAGCTAATTCAGTTTGGGATTCCTCTGAATCCAGTGCAACCCCTTACACTATGAGAAAAGATGAGCAATATTTATCTTCAGTGTAAAATATGAAGTTCTGAGTTTCAAACTGCTTTCATTTTAAGTTAAATAATTAAGATGGGTCTAAAACACTTTCATGAGGGCAATAGGAAAATGGTTTGTGGGAGACAAAGGAAAAGAAATACATGCTTTTAGCTGTCTTTGTACATACAGCTGCAGCAAGATTCTCACTGTGAGGTATTTTATGGAGGAATAGGACGGAAACATGGTTGTATCAGCAAACATGCCATACAAAAAGTCTTGGTGCAATCGGATGATGAGATCAAGCTTGTTCTTTGACAGCATTCTATCAATATGCATCGTGTGTTTTGGGGCCCTTCCACATGACACAGCTGTAGCACTGTTATTGCACTTAAACTACCATCACTGCATGCTATGGAATCCTGGGACTGGCAGTTGAGGGAGGGACATTCGCAATCTTCATCCAGAGAGCTCCTCTGGTTTCTCTGACCACACTACCAATCCCATAATTCCACAGGATGTACTACTATATCTGTGTACTGTGAAAAGGCCCTGGCAATGTCAGAATAGGTTGGACCAAACCTCAAGAAAATACTTTGTGATGTAAGTGTAAATGTCATGTTGCTTTAATTGCTTTAATTGTTAAGTGCACTTGTGGAAAGAAATGTGACTCGAGCTAGTTTATGCTGAGACATGCTTATGAGCACCAGGTGCAGACAATGCAAGGGTTGGCCAGGATTGGCTAGGTGTCTGTATAAAGGTAGCACAGTCCCAGCCAACAAGTGCACATGTTGCCTGATGCATGTTGTCAGAGGCTCTGCTGCAAAGCTGCAAGCTCTGCTGCAAAGCTGCAAGCTCTGCTGCAAAGCTGCAAGCTCTGCTGCAAAGCTGCAAGCTCTGCTGCAAAGCTGCAAGCTCTGCTGCAAAGCTGCAAGCTCTGCTGCAAAGCTGCAAGCTCTGCTGCAAGCTAGATATGCTGGATCGCCGTCTGGACTTTGTAAATATTGTATATATTTTGTAACAAAGAATAAAGAGCCTCCATATTGGAAGATTACAAGCTGAGCGGGTGAGTGTTACTGGCTTAGTGCATTTGCTGCTAAAGGTGTTCTCTGCAGCTTGGCATGCTTTGACAGCTGTGCGGAACTATCTCTTTTTATTTATATAGAGTTTTTCTTGGCTGGCTTTTCTTTATTTTTCCCCTCGTTCTCAGGACAATCGGTTATGGGCCCAGCCTTGCCCAGCTTTGCCAAGTTCTGGTCAGCTCTAGCAGTTTGGACCAGTTAAACCTATTGTTTTTGTGGCAGACAGCCTGGGAGATGGTCAGAGTCTCGACTGGTAAAGCTCCGGTGGGAGGCTTGTTCCTGCAGCAGAGAATAAGCAGCTGCTTTGGTTTTGCCTAGCCAGCATTTGTTTTTGTATCTTCACCCACAAGGTCTTCCAAGCCGTAAATTCAGGAAGAGCTGCAAGTTTTGTGTTTTTGCTTTTGGTTCTGAGGAAGCAGAATGGCTCAAAGCACGATGTTGTCGGCACTTGGATTTGATAAGCTCAGTGAGGGAAACTATCAGATCTAGAGTCTTATGATCCAGAGCTTGCTAGTGAGGGAAAATTTATAGGCTTTGGTGGAACACCCACCTAAAGATGCAGCTGAAAGAGCAGCGGATCAGCGTGCCAGAGTGCTCATGATCCTGAGCTTGGAGCCCAGCCAGCTCATCCATGTGAGAAACAAGCCGACTGCAGCTGACATGTGGGATACACTGAGAAACATTTATCAGCGTGATTCCTGCCTTTCCAGGATGTTGTGGACTAGGAAGCTCTACAACACGAAACTGGAAGAAGGGGGAGATGTGAAAGCCCATCTAGACACCATGAAGTCTATATTCCTCGAGTTGGCTGATAGAGGTATGGACTTTGGTGAGGCTCAAAAATGTTACATCCTCCTAAGCATTCTAAGTAAGGAGCGGGACTTCATCCTTTATAGCCTGCAAAGTCTGAGTGAAAGGAACTTGACCCTTGACTTACTTATGTCACAGGTTCTGGAGGAACGTGACAGGAGGGAATTTGAATCCCAGGATCAGATAAAGCGTGCTGCCGAGAGGAGAGCAGCTAGCACAAGCCTTCAAGTGAGGGGGAGGAGACTGCAGAACGCAGCGTAGCCCGGCGGTGCTTCAAATGCAGCAAGCGAGGACACCTCCAGAGGGACTGTAAAGCCATGTTGCCCGGGGACAAGGACAACAAGAGGCCTGGAGTCTGGAGGAAGAAAGCCAGCACCTGTACTGTTGTTGCTGCAGCAAAAGGGACAGTCTGCCATGACTGGCTGCTTGACAGTGGTGCTACCCATCATTTGGTGAACAGCAGGAGCATGCTGAGGAACACTAGAAAGGCTCCTGTGCGCTCTGTTTGAATGGCTGATGGAGCACACTCACAAGTGTCCTATTTGGGGTCTATGTTTGTTCTCTGTCTGGGAAAGAATTTTGCAAATGTGTTATGTGCAGAGGATTTAGAACACTGCATTTTAAGTGTGTCATGCCTGACGGATGAGGGGCATGAACTAGTGTTCAAAGGGGATAACTGCATGATTAGCCATGGTGGGAGAGTCTGTGCTAAGGGTGTGAAACAGAACAGACTGTGTTTGATGTTACCAACTGCTATAGGTTCCCAAACGGCTAATGTCATTGCCAGTGTTCCCCTACATGACAACTGTAGCCATTATCTTCACTGGATAATGGGTCATGCTAATTACAGCGGGCTCGAGCAATTGGCAAGGGTGTGTCCAGACTTGAAAGTCAAGAAATGTGGCAAATTGTTCCGTCTGACTGTTCGGTCTGCAAAAAGGTCAAGGTAAAATCCTTTCCGGTACCCAAGGAAAGCAAAATCGCCACCCAGAGACCCTTTCAGGTTGTACATAGTGACCTAGCAGGACCATTTCCTGGGAGCGAGGGACGGTCCAAGTATATCTTTGTGTTGGTGGATAGACACACCAGGTAGGGGTACGTGTTCCCATTGAGAACAAAGGACGAGGCTTTTGAGTATTTCAGAGATTGGGTTAGTATGGTGGAAAGACAATTTCCCCATAAAGTCTCACACCTCATCACAGATCACGGTGGCGAGTTCTGCAATGCCAAATTTCAGAGTTGGCTTAAAAGGAGAGGTATAAGACATGACACCACCAATCCATATACACCAGCGGAGAATGGGCTGGTGGAGTGCAGAATTGGAGTGTTGCAACAGATGAAAAATTGCATGATGCTTGACTCCAAATCACCTCCTGGACTGTGGGCGGAGGCTGTTCTTGCGGCCAACCACATCATCAACAGATTGTGATGTGCCAGTATTAAGCAAATGCCTTATTTCATGTTATACGGAAGATCTCCTACTCTAAAATATCTAAGAGTGTTTGGTTAATATTCTGATGTCCTTATTACCAGTAATCAGAGATGCAAAGGACAGCCCAAGTGGAGGAGGCTGAGGTTTGTGGGCTACCTTGGGAACAAGTATAAGTTTCACTTAGGACATGGCAAACTCCTGTTATCAAGGAGTGCAAATTTTGAGACCAACAGTGGCTGGGAGAAGTTACACTGCAACAAAGAAGTGTTCCTACAGCCACTGGGGCTAGACCAGAGTGAAAGCCCTGGGAATGGAGGGGCGGGACCATCTGCCACCATTCCACATACACTTAATGAGCCACTGGACAGCTCGCCTGACACCTCCACAACTGAGGTGGAAACTGAGGATATTTCCCCACCAAGGGCTCAGGTGAAACAGGAGCCAAAAGTGGAGGGGGCGACTAGAGAGTCCAGTGTTGAGGGCCTGTCCAAGTTCGAGACCATTGTCCCTAGGAGAACCAAAAGAATAAGAAAGGCTCCTCAGAGGTTCGCAGTTCAGGAGGCCAGAGCTAGCATGGTAGTTAGCGAGGAGCCAGAAAGTTTTGAGGACATGCAAAGATGCTCGGCGGAAGAGCGAGAGCTCTGGAACAAGGCTATGGATGCTGAGTTTGGGTCCATGATGGAACAAAAGGGTTTTGAGTTGGTAGAAAGAACCCAGGGACCACAAGGTAGTGGTGTGTTGTTAATGGGAATCCCAAAGTAAGACTTTGCTGGATGGCAGGGTGAAACACTAGGCTAGAGTAATGGCAAAAGGATTTGTGCAGCGGAAGTTTGCTGAGCAAGAGAGTACAGAGAGTTTGCTGAGCAAGAGAGCACAGCAGAGGTCCAGAAAGCAAACTTGTGTGGTCCTGAACACAACAGGGCTTGCTGCACTGTCGCCGGTAATGGTAGAGCTACAACGGCACTGACAGTTGCTAAAGGATGTTGGGGGAAAGTTATAAAACCCCAGATGAATCAAACCCCTGGGTATGTTAATGCAAGAGGGCGTGAAGTAGTTACTTTGGTACTTTGGTTTGAATTAAAACACTGGATGACAACATCAAAAGCATTTTGGAGGGGAATTGTCAGAAAAGGTTGGACCAAACCTCAAGAAAATACTTTGTGATGTAAGTGTAAATATCATGTTGCTTTAATTGTTAAGTGCACCTGTGGATAGGAATGTGACTCAAGCTAGTTTATGCTGAGTTATGCTTATGAGCACCAGGTGCAGACAATGCAAGGGTTGGCCAGGATTGGCTAGGTGTCTGTATAAAGGTAGCACAATCCCAGCCAACAAGTGCACATGTTGCCTGATGCATGTTGTCAGAGGCTCTGCTGCAAAGCTGCAAGCTCTGCTGCAAGCTAGATATGCTGGATCGCCATCTGGACTTTGTAAATATTGTATATATTTTGTAACAAAGAATAAAGAGCCTCCATATTGGAAGATTACAAGCTGAGTGGGTGAGTGTTACTGGCTTAGTGCATTTGCTGCTAAAGGTGTTCTCTGCAGCTTGGCACGCTTTGACAGCTGTGTGGAACTATCTCTGCTTATCTATATAGAGTTTTTCTTGGCTGGCTTTTCTTTATTTTTTCCCTTGTTCTTGGGACAGGCAATGCACAGGGCAAGAAAGAAACAAATAATTTTAAAGACTTGGACACTGTGGCAAACTGTACAAGGTCCTGTTACAGGATCAATTAAGAATTCTCTTAAATGAACCCAAATCCTGGAGGATTGGAATACAGGACAGAGTAAATTCATGAGAAAAGAAGAAATATTAAACCTGTACTTATCCATGGATTAGGGTGAATGATCATGTCATTCTTTAAGCCGTGCTGTATTGGGAGAATTTGCTCTGGATACTTTGGCAATTTCCGCACTATATTCTTATAGCGCTGCTATTCCACCTTCAACATGCTGTGGAATCCTGGGGTTTACAGTGCAGTTTAGGGAAGGGCCTTTAGGATTCTCAGCCAAGAGCTCTTTGACCTCAGTAAGCAACAAACCCCAGAATTCCACAGGATGTTGAAAGTGGAATAACAGCACTATAACCGTGTAGTGCGGAAACAGCCTTTTTCATTTGTGGGGTTTATTCACATCTGAATGAATGAGTTGAGGCTGCAGGCCTAGCTCCTACTATTGACGGTAAAGCAGTGGTTATTTCTACTGCTCTTTCGTGTTGAACTTGCCACACCTATTGGGCTCACATCTGATTCAAACAAACCTTGTAATGGTGCTCTAACATGGTGAAATTGTACCTCCATCTTCTGCTGTGTCCTTTGTGGATTATTATACTAATGTGGTATCACAAAATTCATGCTATGCAACAGACCTTTATACAAACCCATTCCATTTTTTCTTGCTGAGTTACCTGCAGGACTGTACCAATAATTCAGAAGTAAGCCCCACTGTGTCTAAATAGGCTGATTCACAGGCAAGAGAACACAGAAGTTGTGGATCCTGATTCTAGTGCATATACCCAGAAATGACAGCCATCAGAATCACTTGCATGTTCTCAGAACAAGTCTGGTTAAATCTAACAGGACTGCACTTCTTAGTAAATATGCATAGGATCAGTTTTTCAGTGAAACAGCCATGTTTGTATGTTGCAGCAAAAACAATGACAAGTCTTTTTGGCACCTTGAGGAATACCGAGTTTTATATGGTCTGTTTTCTGAATGTACTTGATGGACTGAGTTGCAGCCCACAGATACAGATGCCAAATAAAACTTGTTAGTCTTTAAGGCACTCCAAGATTCTTTGATGTATAAGAATCAAGTCAGCACAAATTTTGTGCTGTTATTTTACAGAAATCCAAATGTATGCTGTTATGACAAATTGTATTGGCATTGAATTTCATATGTATAAAATGCCTTCAGAAAGGGGTAATTCTTTCCCAATTTATGCTTGCTGTTTTAAAAACTAATATCTTGGTGAAGCCATATGCCATCTGAACATCACTAAGAAGTGCAAAATTGATATGGAACAGCAGTACATGTAGGCTAGGTGCATTCTGGAGTCCTAATTATGGCAATATCAAGCCTTTACTGCTTCATATTGTGACAGTTTCAGTACATTTCTTCTTCCAGTATAAGACAGCCTGGGGTTTTTTATGATCTTTGGCATGAGGAAACAGGCTTGTTAAGTCTCTGCTTTTCCTGGTTTTGCTTAATAGCTGGGCTTTAAAAAAATTATATGGTTGACAGGCCTTGCTATTTTTATTATTATTATTTTAAATAGTATGAGTGACGGTTCTTGGCTCTGTTGCTGTAACTTTGGAATCCCAAAAGGTCCAATCTCAGAAGGATGAGAAAGTTAGGAACAAAGGGATCAGCTAATTAGACTTAATCAGATCATTTTACTGAAGCATATCAGCATAATTGATTTAACTTGGAAGTGAGCCCAAGGGGAAGAGGGATTACCATGGACAAACGGGATGGAAATGATTAAAGGATATATTTTTAGTTGTATGGAAGAGGCAGCTGAACAAAACAGGAATCAAATCAAAGGCCTGGTATGTGATGAACAAAAGCAACAGGCCTTGCCAGGGGCACAACTACAGATGTCCATGTCAGCCAGAGTTCTTTGTGGGGGGAAGTGTATGGACAAAGTGACTTTGTGGGATCATATCAAAGCCAACAGTGTCTAGAATTAGATCCAGGTGGGCACTGCAAGCTGACAGGACAGTGCCTAGCTAAGAATGGACAAGAATTAATTCGTTCTCTCTCTTTTTTAAGTAAGAATTTCCCAACATTCAGAATGGTCTTCACAAATGGGACAAAAAGAATTCTATTTTTTTTTAATTTTAAAAAAAATGTAGAAGAAAGTAAACATTTCCTTATCCCAGTGTCTGATATCAACGTTATGGACAGAAGAAGGAAAGAAACACATTCATTCCTTAATTTATTAAATGTATGTATCAACCAAATGGAAACTGCTTTTGTGGTGGTTTCCAAATCATAGAAACACAATAAATAATCATAGCTAGAAAGACAACTGATTCCAGTACTAAAACATTTTATTGTTTAAAAGCCCAGCATATGAAGCAATGTCACCCCACACATGAAGCATTGCAGTAATCAAGGTGAGAGGATATCTATGTATTGATAACTGCAGCCAAGCTGCCTAGCTATTATTATCAGCCAAAGTTGATGAACGATACTTCCTACCACAAAGGATGATGAAATCTCAGCAGAACTGGATATAGAAGCACCACTGAGGCCCTTTTCGCACGGCATTTGCCATGCGAAAGGGCCCCTTGAGCGTCGTGCGAATGTGAGGAGGGGTCCACACGACGCACTCACAATCACACGAAGCTCCAGGGTCTGGCAGGCACTGCTCGCCAGGGTGCCTGCAGAAGGAAGAGGCGGGGCTCTTGCATGAGCAGGTGGCAGCTGCAGAGCTGAAGGAACTGGGATGTGAGAGCCTCTCGCAGGAGGCTGCTCACGCGATCCCTGCACCCCAGCTCCGTGAAAAGGTGCGTTGTGGAAAGGGCCTGAGATTATGACCCTCCTCCTCCCAGGAAGTTCATTCCCAACTAGATCAGGGTGAGTACCACTTACTGATACAGAAAAGTCATCTGCTAATAGGTCCTCTGTATTACCATGTGTGGACCTGAGTTTATTTGCCATCATGTAGCATATTCTGGAGACCAAGCAGTAATTCAGGACAGCTACTACCTTACCTATATTTGATGAAAAGTAGAGAGAGAGAGAGAGGGAACTGAGTATCATCTATATAGTTATGGCATATATAGTTATAGCTGTAATTATGGTAACTCATTTCTCACTCTGGACAACCTCTCCCAATATAAAAGTGTTAAAACATGGGCAGGGTGGAAACAAAACAGAACCCTGAGGGATGCCAAAATGGAGTCACCATGGAAGAGATCCTCAGTCATCTATACTACCTTCTTGAAATGGTTATCCAAATAGCAGTGGGGCCACTATATAATAATGCCTTCAGCTCCCTGTTCAAACATCATCCTGATAAAGAAACAATGGTTAGTGATATCAAAACCCTCTGAGAGAGAACAGGAGAACTGGACCATGAGGATGTATCCCCACTTTTTTCACCCAGGACAGTGACCAAGGCACTGGCTGTTTCAAACCCAGCCCTACAGTGTCATTGAAGGGCCAGAAAGTTAATATCATCCACAAGAGCTGATGTTTACCGGAACTACCCACTCAATCACCTTGCCCCAAAACACATGATTGGCTGGTGGTCTGAAATTATTAGGATCCTCTAGATCCAACCTTAACTTTTTCAGAACTGGCCAAACTGTCAGGGCATTCAGAGTGTGAGTACAGTGTGGCCAGGAAAGGTTTTTCTACGTGGATGGAAGAATGAGGTGATGTGACCATGAAGACAGCTGTGAAGGAACATTTTGGCAAGCCTGCCTCAGAAGGTCTTACCTTATCACAAAGCACCCAACATGAGGAGGTTGTGTGCTGTGAATGCAATTGGGTCATCCCATATGGACTGGAGTGTGGTTAAGCCCTTAAAAAGGCTTGGATATGACACTGTACTTTACCTTAGGTTCATTTGCCTCTGGTCATACTGCTATAAGGGCTGTTTTTTGTATTACATCCAGACATGCTGTCAGTCTGTTTTCTGTTCAGCTGACTACTGTGCCTGCTTTTTGTTAGCATGCTGCCAGAAGCTCTAACTTTTCTTTTATGTGCTCTGTTGAATAAACAGCACTAAGACTTATTGCTTTGAGTCTGTGAGGCGTTTTTTTCCCTGTCTGGAGCAATTGGGTGCAACTGGATGTCGCTTCCTTGTCAGCACTCTGCACGTGCTCTCACATTACCCTGACACAAACCATTGTCTTTTTAAAATAAACTGGCAAGTGATCATCCCTCAAGGAAGCCTCGATCACTTCCTGGACCCAAATTATCTTCAGGACAAATCTAGTGGCTGGAATCAATACATGGGGAAGGTTGAAAGATGATTGAACATCTCCTTGGAACTTTTCATAGGGTGAGATTGCCACACCATCAGACTACTGTTTGCAGATTCACCACAGGTGAAGTATTGCCTAAGTTTTTTTTTCTTTTATTAGAACAAATATGTAAATCTCCTTACTTTCTCTTCTTGAAATGCTACTCCCATCTTCAGAACTTTTTTAGATTTCATGTGATTAAAATCCCTTCAATCCTCTCATGTGAATAGCATTCCCTCACCCTATTTCCATAATGCAACATAGCTTTGGGAGAATGTAGGAGAGATAATGAAGTTAAACTGCTTAAATATGTAGCCTGAAGAGTGTATTTACTTTGCTGTTATTGTTTCCCCAACTGTAGTTATTCTGATTACTGTATACTTACTTGCTTGGTTGCATTGGAATTGGTAGTAATGGTGGAAGTTATTAACAACAAATGATAATAATATCAATAAAAATAACAAATTAAAATGTTTGATCACAACTTGAGCAAGAACAAAACACGTCTGTGTTCCAAGAAATGTAATACATTTATACCTCAGTTAATGAAGCAGATTCATTCTTGGGCTTTTCTGGAATAGAAAATTTTGTACCAGAGGTAGAAAAAACATGGAAATAATAGGGATAGCTTCCTATGCCACAAAAAAGAAAACCAGTTTAATGAGTCACGGCAAACATTTTATTCAGAACTAACAATGTATTTGTTTTGTTGTTTGTTGTGTGTCTTCAAGTAATTTCCAATGTGTGGTGATCCTAAGGTGAACCTATGATGTAGTTTTCTTGGCAAGATTTGTTCAGAGGGTGTTTGCCTTTGCCCTCCTCTGAGGCTGAAAGAATATGACTTGTCAAAGTTCATTTCCATGGCTTAGTGGTAATTTGATCTCTGGTGTCCAGAGGCATAGTCCAACAGTCAAAGAACTACACCACATTGCCTCTCTAACTAACAACATGACCATGTGAAATGAAGCAACAAAGTCAGATGAGCCTTGGATAAGTGTACAAAAATATTTTGAATCTTCTAGTGTATTTCAATACACTAAGGTAGCTGATGTGGCAAGCTAATTTGCTTTCCCTGTTATGTGTGAATGTGTCTTACAAGAAAATGAAGAAACCACAATGCATGATAAAATGGAAGATTTGGCACACGAAGAGAGAAAAGTTGAAAATGCTGAGTTTTGACAGTACAATAGAAAAGGGAGTTTTGACAGTATAATAGAAACGGAATGTGCATAACCAACTTAAAGATAAGGATTGCCTGGTTCGAACAGGAGAAGAAGTCCCGGGAACCAGAATGTGCCAGGGCATGAACAAGGGTGGAATGTGAAAAACAAGTCAGTCATTAAAAAAGATGCACCTGCTAAGGTTTAAAAAGGGACCTTCTGAACAAAGCAAGTGTGCCAGAAACAGCACTGCAACTGACATCCATGCTCTTGTGGAGAACTGATCAACCTCTGTGAAGGGACAAGCGTGTGAGTATTGTGTGGATGTGTGTGTGTGTGTGAGGCCTCTTGATTTGTGATTTATAATATGCTAAATAAATGTTACTTGCAAAGTGTTTAAACCCAGATCTGGTCTCTTATGTGTCTTATTGAAAGTCCTGTAGTCTAATTCTGTATTTACTCATTTCTCTGGATCCAAAACAACAATGTTCAGATTGGTAACATCCCCTTTTTCTTCTATTCTGCTTTTCACACACACTCAGTAAGTGATTCTGGCAGCTGTTTGCCTTGTACATAAACACACACATCTACAGTAGGACCATCTAGACCAGAATCTTGTTCTTCTTCAGGTCAAGCTTTATTGCATTGTTTACTGCAGACAATTTGCTGAAACCCAACACTGAAAGTCTGTTTTTCTGAGGCACTCCTTCATCATCCTTCCAAGCTATGCAGAGGATAGGAAATGGAAGCTGGACGAGGCTTTGTTAAAGGAGTTTCTTTGTCAGAGGCTTTGTTAACTGAGGTGTGCCTGTATTGGGAGAGAGAGGTAGGCTGCCAGTTTAATTTCATTGCTTTTACCTTAACTACTTAACGCAGGCGGGACTGAGCTGTGTGCGTGTGTGTGCGCGCGCCCCCATGTGTTATTTAATTAAACATATGTATGCTTATCAGAGACTTCTTCATTGTCTTTGGGAGACCATTCACAAGTGTGAAAGAGCACATCTGAATATCCAAGCTGTTTTGAGATACAGGGTTTTTACTTCAGAGCACTGGAGCTGAGAGCTGTTTCAACAATGGGCCTTTTGTTAAACCATTGTGATTATCACTGCTTTCCAAGCCAACAGAGAACAATGGCAATGAAAATTATGCAGAGTGGTTCTTGTCATGTCTAGGAGGCTTTGCTCATTGTCCGTTATTGTTTTCATTTAATGTGGGTTGGAAACCAAATGAAATGTCGCACGACAGCCCAAGAGACAAGGTCTTCTCCTTTCACTTCTGTCAAGCTACCGTCCTCTGTGATATGTGCCTGGCCTTTCAGGCTAGGCCTGGAAAAAGCAGAGAAGCCACTTGCCAAATGGGTAAATAAGAGGGGTAAGTGACATCATAACTAATACAAACTTTGTCAAAGCGCTGGCACCGTGAAATGGGAGTGGGGTAAAATTACCTTATCTCTGGTAGGCGATTCTTCCTTTGACCATTGCCTTAGATGTTCTCTTGCCCAACTGAGCAACAAACTCAAATGCAAGCACACACTCCTTTCAGTGTATTGTTTGCATGAGGACCTTTACCAGATTCACCTCCCACTCATGTCATTGTGTATGGATGTATTGGCCCCACACGGTTATAACTCTGCTACTAAGTATCAGACAGTTGGCATGATTATAATGAACAACAGAAATAATTGCATTAGCTACAATTTTTGATTGTCTGCACATAGGCATAGATATAGATACAGATAGATAATCAATTCCTTACCAAATCCAGTTTTTAACTGAACAAATACAATTTTCCCTCATATGCAGGTACTCTCTCACCTCCAAGTTTCCACCTGTTTCCCTGAAGCCCTTTCCTTCTCTGACTTTCTCGTCCTTTGTTACCTCACATTTCAGTCAGTGCCTCTTCTCTCTGTCCCTCAACCAACCCATATTCAAATATCCACTCTCTCCAGTGTATTCTACTCCTGTCATACACCACGTGTGTGTGTGTGTGTCTTCAAGTCACCTGTCAACTTATGATGACCACATATATTTCATTGAGTTTTCTTCAGTGATGTAGACTCGAGTTGATTGACTCAGACTCAAGTCACTTCAGTAACTCAACTTGGACTCAGTTAGACAATAAATGGCACACTGACTTGACTCAACTCATGACTTGTATATTTTTAGTGACTGACCTGCTGTCCTTGGTTCAGTAACATAACCCATTCATCCAGAGATTTTATGATTTTGAACAGTGCTTCCATCTCTTTTTGCCAACTGGCCACGTGATGATCTGTCTCAAGCTGGAAGCACGGGCACATTTTTGGGAGGGGAACAGCAAATGTGTGAGGCAACGGACTTGAGGTAGGATTGAAGATTGCTTGGCAGCCTGTCCCCGCTGTGTATTGGAGGAGCCTTCTAAAACTTTTCCTAATAGCAGAAGGCAAGACTCACTCCCCAGAGTGCATGACACATTTCTCAGAGGGGAACAGTAAATGTGTTAGGCAACAGGCTTCAGGAGGAAAGATTCTTCCTTCTAGAGCTTTTGAAGTTTCAGTAATGGGGAGTAAGAAGGATCTTATTCCCCACTTTCAAAAAAGCCCCCAGCTTCGGAAATAGGGAGTAAGAAGGATCCTATTCCACACTTCAGAAGCTACAGACTTTTTTATGCCCGTTGATACAAAAGCCTCCAGCTTAAGTAATGAGAAATAAGAAGGAATCTACTCCCCACTTCTGAAGCTGCAGATCCTTGTAAGCCCATTGACTCCCCCTACACCCCACCATCACCTCTTTTTTTTTCTGTTAAAGTTGGCTCCTACACTTGAGACTTGACTTGAAAGTATCTTCAAGGACTTGAGATTTGACTTGAGACTTGAAGGTAAACACTTGAGACTTCATTTGAGACTCGGAGTAAAAAGTATAAATATATCACTAGTTTGCTTAGGCGAGGAAGACTCAGAGGTGGTTTTGCCAGTTTCTTCCTCTGAAATATAGTCTACAGCACTTGATATTCATTGGCAGTCTCCCATCCAAGTATTAACCAGGTAGACCCTGCTTAGCTTGCAAGGGAGGCATCAGCAGAGATCTGGTGCCTTTATGGCATTTAACACATTACATTACTCTATAGACACACAAACTATATTAAAAATGATGTAACCTTAAATTCAGTATTTTTATTTTCTGAAATGGTGTTTCATACCATATAACTTATATTTTAAACCAAAATGCAAATAATTAGGTTCAAAGCTGTAGCCTTCTTATTCTACATAATCAGGATTGTCAGCCAAGAATGATAGTCGTCTACCCTTTTTTCCTCAGAGTCTTCTTTTAATTTTTCAAACATATAAAGAATGGTGTGTTGGGGGTGAGAGAGAAAATCTGTCAAATGAATGGGGAAGAGGAATGGTTGAAAAGGTTCTACATGCAGGTTGAAAGAGAGAAGATACCTCTGTCGTTCCAAATGAATAAGAAGAAGGAATTGTGGATATGTGACAGCCTTATTACAAATTTTATGGGCTGGAGAGAAACTAGATTATGGCCATTTCCACACTACACTCTTATAGCACGATGATTCCACTTTCAACATCCTATGGAATCCTGGGGTTTTCAGTTTAGCTGGCTGGCCCCTCCCTGAACTGCAAACCCCAAGATTCCATAGGATGTTGAAAGTGGAATCATCGCGTTATAACAGTCTCATGAGGAAATGGCCTATATGTGACATCCAGAGCTTAACAACAACAACTTATATTTACAAAGTCTTGGAAGAGTATTCCCGTCTCCCACTTTGACTTTTCCTCCTGTTACTATGTTACAACCTGGAAATAAAATTTATTTAACTGAAATTGTTGCCTCTTGATGTATAAAAGATACTCAGAAGGTGCAAAACATTTTTTAAATTGTGACACAAATGCAAACAAAGCAAACAAAAACAAACCAGCACCAGAAAATATGGAAATGTCAAAGGGGGTAGGGTGAATATCTCTGCGAGGCATTCTGACTATTCATGGGCTAATTAGTTACCTCTTTCCAATGAAGCTTAATCTGCTGGGTTTTTCATGGTTTTTTTTTTTCCTCCTGAAAACACAATGTTTGAAGTAAAAAGTGGTTTCTCTTTGGCAGAAATGTCACCTGTTTCTATGCAAAAAAAAAAGTTTCTGCAAGTGACAATGGTTTTTCTGCAAATGATTTTTTCACAAAAAATGTGAAATACATATCATTATATACATCCTTAAAAATGCACATAATTTTATCCAGTGTTTAGAAAACTTTTGAAATTTTCTATTCTTCTGTATGAGAATGAAATCAGCAAACATTTACAACCCTCACCTAAGCAGATCAAGCTTTTCTAATAGAAGCACAAGTCAACCACCCCCTCCTCGCCTACTTTCAAATCTAACTATATCCAGTCATCTATGTAGACTTTCTCCACATGCTTTTACCTGCTCTGGACCACCAAGGCATAGATGCAACTCACAGGATACATTTTAAGAGCCTGGAAATGGACAGAAGAAATGTACTGGACAGAAGAATTAGGTTTTGAATCAGTCTTGAGCAGAACAGAAAAACCAAATCTCCTAATTTCTATTCTTTGCTCAATCACCAGGGAACATTCGCTTGCCCTTTCAATAGTTGGTGCAGCTTGGTGCAGTAAATATTTATCTTGGAACAGATTGTTTTGTGGAAAGGTTGTAGTTCAATGATCCTGGCTGTCTTTGAAAAATGCGTCTATTTGTTGTTTTGTTTTTGGTGTTTTTGCATCAGGGCTGCAGAGAATTGGGGAGATGAAGCGCTGAAAGAAACAGCTAGCTCTAAATATTTAATTTATCAAAGCTACATAGCCTTCTTGACCTTCCTGCTGCTTACCCTGTTTAGTCCACCATAGAGGGGAGTAGAGTATTTCTCTTTGCAACGGAGCTATTTAAACAGCAGACACCGAGCATTCTGAGTGGCAGATCATGCAATTGTATGGTTACCATCTGGGTTTGGAACCCACTGTCTTTAATTCTTGCTAGTCAGTTCTGGAAGCCAGGGAGGTAAAGTATTTTATTTTTAAAAAGTGACTACTTTGGTTGCTCATGTTGGTGTATTAATATTTGCATAAGCAGCTGAAGGAAGAGCCCTGGGCCTTCCAGGCAAACACACTTCTGTTTAAAAAAAACTGGGGTCAGGTGGGCAGACCAGAGATGATAGTAGATTGTGTTCAAATAATTACAAAGTAATTATAGTATTCCTGAAGAATTTCTTCTAGCAGTTTCCTCCAAGTGACCTTTCTGCAGTGCAGAGTCCAGTCAATATGGGCTTGAATTTTGTCTTAGTTCCTGGTTGGTTCATTTGTGTAAGATATGACCAAGATTTGCAAATTTCTTCCTAGAAAGAACAAAAATTTGAAAGATGTTAAAATTAATGGATTCTTCCATTTGAACGCACAGATTTCCTTGCTTGATTCTTAAAAACCAGGGTCTGAATCTTTACATATTCAACCATGTTTGTGATGCTGAATTAGGTTTGACATTTTTCTCTTCTGAGAGGCTCCTCATCCTTAATGCCTATGTGGTACCCAGGAAAACATGAGCCTTCCAGTCCTGGGAACAGCTGTACTTATTGAATTTGGCATCTTAAAATGGGAGGAATTATATTTCATTTATTTTTTCCTTCATACTTTGGAAGGCAAGAAACAGAAATCTAAAACATTTGAATTGTGAGAGAATAAGAAATGGACATATTTTCCAATTCATACTATGCATTGCTAAAATCTGAAGTCAAAGTTCCCAGCAGTGAACCTTTAAGCTCAGCCTGAGTTACAAAGTTTTGAAGAAGTTTACAAAATCAATGAGAAACTCCTTAGAAATCTCACAGGAGGAAACTGCATTACAATGAGTCTTGCTGAGGCATTACAGCAGCATACAGCAGCAGTTCCTCTGGGAGTTGTACTTTTGGTTCCCCCGGGAGTTGTACTTTTTAAATGCTAGCCAGCACTTCCCTTATGCAAATACTTCTCCTTTTCCCAACAACACAATTAGCTAGCTTAAAGACCATCCAGCACACAGGCACAGCTCTGCCTCCTCTTAGGCCGTAATGGAACAGCCAGACTCTGGCAGCAGCTTCAATCAATTGGTCTCTTTTTGTGGAACATTATGCTCTACTGGCACTGAGTAGAATCTTGGCCACAGTTTCCTGAGTCCAACTCTTGCAGTTACGATGCTTTCACTCCTTGTTCCTTAATCCTAGCTGATGCCACAGAACCCTAACTTTTTTCTCTACCCATGACACAGAGGGACAGTCCAGGACAGAAAGTATCTTATGTTGTATGCAAAGAACAAGATTACAACAACATTATGCTGTCTTCAAAAGCTTCATTTTCCAGGAGGAGCAGGAAAAATGTGGGCCACTTAGTGAACTTCCAAGGCCATTTTGGAGGCTACATAAAGGTTTCCAACCTCTCATCCCCTCCAGAAAAATGGGGGAAGGTCTCTTTATTTCAACCTCCAGATGGCCACTAGTTCTCTCCATTGCCTGTGGATTATGGCACTGCCTGTTTTCCTGATGCAAAGTCTGTGGTGTCTCAAACCATGGGAAACAAGGTGTTGTAGCTCACCAAGAACGAAGACCAACAGATTAGAAAGCAGAACAAGTTTTATTTGACTGCGTAGGGCCTCAGTGGAAATGAAATCCCAAAAGGTCTGAGACCCTGAGCTCAGAGTTAAGTGTCCTTAAATACATTCTAGCAAGCGAGCACAAGAATAACACAAAGAATGATTACAAATCAGCAGTTGACAGGTTACAAAGGTTACAGACCGGTTACAGAGACCTTGGATTCTAGCTTTCAAAGTGATGGATCTCTAGCCAAGGGAGTACCTTCATTGAGTTACATCAACTTTGAACTCCCTAAAGTTCCTGTATAGCCAGGCGCATACCCAAGCCTCCAGATAAGATAAAGAGACATCTGCTCACTCTTATTTTCCTTTATTTTTCTACTAAAACATTTGCAGTTCTAAAGCCTTAACCCTTTCATTATTCCCCCCTTTATGCCAAATTCAATAGCAATTTGAAGCATACTTAAGCTGGCTTTTGGGCCATAACAGTATAATGGGCAGCCTTTCCTTCCATAGCTTGAGAGAGAGATGCGTATACACATTTCATAGCACAGGAAATACATACTAATATTAGAAACCCTCCTACCAGCAAAAATACAATACCTAGGAACAGAGTTTTCAGCCAACCAAGATTTGGCAACCATGAAGTCAACTAATCCCAAGGGTTGTCAATGCCGCTGTCATTGTTTTGGATTATCCCCTGTAAGTGTTGTATCTCATCTTCTATAGTCTTATTGAGATCATGGAAAGCAACTTTACATCCTCCTTTGACTATATTACAGAACCCCCCTTTCCTGGCTAATAAGTAATCTAGCACCATACGATGTTGTAATAACAGCTGATTGAGCTCCTCAATTTCCTGTTGGAGGGCTTGTACCAGTCTCCCAGTTGCATTTATGGTCTTCTCCAATCTACAGGTCAATCCTATTATGCTCTTATGATTTTCTTGGGCCACAATTCCGGGGTAGGATCCCAAAGTGAGGAGTCCTGTGATTGACCCTCCATCTACTCTGCTACCTTCACTTTTAGATAACTGTGGCCCTATGATGACCAGATCCTCACACTGGTTACCTAATGGTCCCACTAGGTGTCTTTTCTTTCTTCCACCCCAGTTTGTCTGCCCGTGTTGGAAAACCTGAACAGGCAGAGTCATATACCCAATTCCCACACACTGGTAAACCCCTGGGTGGTAATTGGTGGCCCAGCCATTAAAGTAAAACCATAAATTTGGATCTCTAACCATCAATCCAGAGCATATACTGCCCGATCCTGTAAAATTAGGAGTAAACATAGGATATTCCGGGTACAAATCTTTAAAGCTAGTTTCATTTAAGTTTGTCTTGAGTTGATAGGAACTATTGTATGAGCCGTACAAATAGAATCTGTCATTGCATGT
Organism: Cyclura pinguis; assembly: GCA_030412105.1. Lineage (NCBI taxonomy): Eukaryota > Metazoa > Chordata > Lepidosauria > Squamata > Iguanidae > Cyclura > Cyclura pinguis. Next base: position 212,006,738 of record CM059599.1, read on the forward strand.
TGAATAATTTCCCAATCTATTATAAAATGGGGTGTGTTGTATGTACCCTTTCCACTTAGAATTCCAGCTTCCACTATGATGACAACAAAAACACATTCCGGGGGAATAGGTATAAAATTTCAGCCACCTAAACCGAGTTTTGTTTAGGCTTCCGTCCACTTTAGCAAACATGTTGGTACTTCCCATTAATACCGACTGTAGGGCTCCTACAACCACTCCGGGTTCATTAATGAGGGAGGGCATAAAGCCAAAATCTGCTACTGTCTGTGGGTGTTCATAGATCAGAGTAACATTGGGTCCATGTTGTTGGAACATGTGTGCAGCATGCTGCTTAAACCAGTTAGCCTCAATTACTCCACACATCATGCCCCACACTCCTATCAACACTATCCACTTCATCTTCGGAGTCAAACAGGGGTCCAAATCTACTTATCCCACACCAGTACCTTCTATACATATACAAGAAATACACCAGAGCTAAGATTCCAAAGAGTATACACACTACTATGATTATCAGTTCACTAACATGCATTACTTCTAACCTTTATCCATCGTTGGGGATCTGGCCGTGCGTAGAATAGTCAGCCTCCGGAGTGACTATAGCAAGGCTTAGCCCCAGTCTTCCTTCCTCTGCAGTTGCTAGGTCTGACCGTACGTAGAGCTACCAGCCTCCAGACGTATGGCAGCAGTAGGGTCTAGCCTAGATTTTTCATTCACCTGTTGCAGATCTGACTGTGCGTAGAGTGGCCAATTCCCTGGTACGACCACAGCAGAGTCTAGTCTGAATCTTCTCTCCCCCCTTTTCGTCTAGACAATTTCAGTTTCAGAGGGTTTTCTTATGATGAAATTACAGTCCAATCAGTAAATGCTCTTTTTACCCTAGTGTAATGTATCCAAGGTTTCAGCCCTGCTACCTTTACTGCAGTTGGGGTAACTAACAGCACCTGGTAGGGTCCTCTCCATCCTGGTGATAGAGGATCTCCTCTCCAATCCTTAACCCACACCTCATCCCCAGGTTGGAAGGAATGTGCCTTTGTGAGGAAAGGAGCTCATCTAACCTCTAAGGCATGAGCATTGACCTTCTCTAAAGCTTTCCCAAGTGCTTGCACCTCTTCTTGGAGGGTCAAATTTCCCAGTTCTCGAATGTCTCCTCTCAACCCTTTTAAGATGGCCGGGGGTCTTCCATATAACATCTCAAATGGAGTCAGCCCAGTTCTCCGATGGGGGGTGCACCTTATTCTCAGGAGTGCTATTGGGAGCACATCCAACCATTTGAGTTTAGTTTCTTGGCACAATTTTGCAAGCTGAGTTTTCAGTGTTCTATTCATCCTTTCCACCTTTCCAGAACTTTGAGGCCTGTATGCACAGTGTAGCTTCCAGGTGATTCCTAGAGTCTCGGCCAAATTCTTAACTACTCCGTGTACAAAGGCTGGGCCATTGTCGGATCCAGTATGAAGGGGCAGTCCATATCTTGGTATTATGTCTCAGAGTAATGCCCGTACTACTTCCTTTGCTTTTTCGGTTCTGGTAGGATATGCTTCAACCCATCCTGTATAAGTACACACCGCTACCAACATGTACCGATATTGTCCCGTCCATGGCATCTCTGTGAAATGCACCACTAGGGATTCAAAGGGAGTAGATCCTTGATGTTGAATTCCCCCTTCCAATCTTGGTCCTTGGCGCAGATTGTTCTGAGCGCAAAGTTGACACCTTGAGGAAGCTAGCATGGTGTATTGGCTCATTCCATCTATGAACACATCCTTCATTAACAACTGGGCTAACGCCGTCTTTCCCAAATGCGTGGCTTTGTGCGCTTTCCGGACAACCAACCATCCCAAAGATTGGGGAATGTACCGTCTTCCATCTGGCAGGACCCACCATCCATCTTTATCACTTACAGCTTTCAGATCCTTTTCAGCCCTCTCATTCTCTTGTTGAGTGTACCTAGGGGTCTGGTCACCCAACGACACCTGAAAGAGAGGAGTTATCAACTCTTGGGGCAAACCCTCCTCCTCATTGTCCAGTTCCCTCTCTGCGGCCTCCTTTGCAGTTGCATCTGCCTTTCGATTTCCACGAACTACCGGATCATTTCCTTTCTGATGTCCTCTGCAGTGGATTACAGCAACCTTGCGAGGGGCCCACACGGCTTCTAACAGATGTTCTATTTCTCTTCCATACTTGATCTCCTGTCCCACAGAGTTGATCAGTCCCTTCTCTTTGTACAAGGCGCCATGTGCATGCAGAGTAGTAAAGGCATACTTTGAGTCTGTATATATATTCACAGTAAGCCCCTCAGCTAGTTCCAAAGCTCTGATCAGGGCAATAAGTTCTGCCTTCTGGGCCGAAGTTCCAACGGGTAATGCTCTGGCTTCTATGATCTTATCTGCTGTGACTACTGCATATCCGGCCTTCCGCCTTCCTTCTCGTACAAAACTACTTCCATCTGTGTAATAAGTAACATCAGGATGAGACCACGGGGTGTCTCGCAGATCTGGTCTACTTGAGTATACTTCATCCATGGTTTGAAGACAATCATGGTGCGCCACTTCAGATTCTACAGGAAGCAGTGTTGCAGGATTCAAAGTAGTGCATGTTTCCAATTTTACTCTAGGGTTCTCATACAGCATTCCTTGATACTTGGACATTCGGCTATTTGTGAACCAATAATTGCCTTTGTACTCCATTAAGGCCAACACGGAGTGTGGGACTTTCACTACTAGATTCTGACCCAGGGCTAACTTGTCTGCTTCTTTTATCTACAAGGCAGTTGCCGCTATTGCCCTTAAACACCCAGGCCATCCTCTGGTGACAGGATCTAGCTGTTTGGAGAGGTATGCCACAGGGCGATGCCAAGATCCCAACATCTGTGTCAATACTCCCACTGCTATTCCTCCTTTTTCATCAACATATAGAGTGAATGCCTTTGTCACATCAGGCAGACCCAGCGCTGGAGCTTCCATCAGTACCTTCTTTATCTGCTCCCAGGCTCTCTTCTGTTCTTTTCCCCACACAAATTCAGACTTCTCTGGACCTTTGGTGGCTTCATATAGACGTTTGCTCATCACTGCAAAGTTAGGAATCGAAATTCTGCAAAACCCAGCTGCACCCAAGAATTCTCGCACCATCTTCCGATTCCGGGGCTCAGGCAGAGCACACACGGCCTCCTTCCTTTCTCGGCCTAGTGCTCGCTTCCCTTGAGTCACTTGGAATCCCAGATATCGCACTTCTGTCTGGCACAACTGGGCCTTCTTTCTGGATACTTTGTAGCCCGCTTCCCACAAAAGCTGGAGCAATTCCACTGTAGCCTCTGTACACTCTTCCTCACTGTTGGCTGCCAACAGCAGATCGTCCACATACTGCAGCAGAACTCGTTTCTCAGGCTCGGATCTGAACCTTCTCAAGTCTTGGCTAAGGGATGTCCCAAAGATTGTCGGTGAGTTCTTCCACCCCTGTGGCAAGTGGGTCCAGGCCAGTTGAGTCTTCTGGCCTGTAACAATATCTTCCATCTGGAAGGCAAAGATTTCTTGACTTTGAGGGGCCACTTGGATACAAAAGAAGGCATCTTTAAGATCCAACACTGTAAAGTGAGTAGCTGTGGATGGAACTAGTCCCATTAAAACATATGGGTTTGGCACCACTGGATGTAGGGTGACTGTAGCCTCATTTACCATTCTTAAATCTTGAACTGGACGATATTCCTTTGTTCCGGGCTTCAACACAGGGAGTAGTGGAGTGTTCCATGGACAGCGGCATTCTCGAATTATATTATACTTCTTCAACCGATCCAAATGTTTCTGAATCCCTTCCAGGGCTTCTCTAGGCAAGTCATACTGCTTTACACGAATGGGAACAGCATTTGGCTTCAATTCTACTACTATTGGGGCCACAAATTGGGCTAACCCGGGCAGGTTGTCCCAGCCCATACCCCTGGGGGTCCAAAGGTAGTGTATTGTTCTTGACAAAACATGATCTGATGCCTTCGCCACTCTTCTTCCATTGGATAAGTGACTGAGATGCTTTTTGGTCCTCTGAAATTTATCTCCATCATCCCATCCTCTTCAATGGAAATTTGGGCTCTCAGCTTAGCCAACAGATCTCGACCCAACAGAGGTATAGGGCAGTTTGGTAGATATAAGAACTGGTGAGTAACTTGGTGCCTTCCTAGATCCACAATTCTTCTTTCCAAAAGTGGGTGTTTTTCTGTTCTTCCAGTGGCTCCCACAATTCTTATGGCATTTTCAGTTTTCGGGGCTACTGCTGAATTTAATACGGAACGGGCAGCGCCTGTATCCACCATCATGGGGATGGCTCGGCCCCCGATTTGTGCTGTGACCATAGGCTCCCTGGGGCCAAGAGCAAGGGGGACCGGTCTGTCCTAATCGTAAAGTTCCATCCCAGCCAATCCGATGAAATCCTCAAATCCTTCATCCGCCTCTTGCTCATATCTTCCATTCACTACTCTTCCTCTTCCTCTATTTGCTCCTCTTCCCCTTCCTCGTTCCATTCCTCTACCTCTCCCCACTCCTCTTCCTCGATTTGCCATCCCTCTCTGTCTAGGGCATTCATTCTTCCAGTGCCCAACCTGTCGGCACAGAGCACACTCATTATGTCTCAATGGAGGCCCACTTCCTCTTCCGGCTCTCCGACCTCTTTCCCTTGCTGCCAGAGCCGCAGCCAGTAATTCCGCCTTCTTGTGCATCCATCTGTCCTTCTCCCATTTCTCCTCTTGATCTCTATTCACATACACTCTCTGGGCAATTTCCAGCAACTGGCTCAAATTCATTCCTGCAAATCCCTCTTGTTTTTGGAGTTTCTTTCTAATGTCAGGGTAGCTTTGGGTCACAAAGGCCAAATTCACCATCTGTTGGTTACCTGGATCATCTGGATTCACGGGGGTATACTGCCTATAAGCATCAAGTAGTCTCTCCAAGTATGCCCCTGGGGATTCGGTAGGTCCCTGAAGTATCTCTGATACCTTAGACATCTTAACAGGTCTCTTCATTCCCTCTCTCATGGCTTCCACCAATACAGCTTGATAGTCAGTAAGCATAGTCATCTGGTCAGGGCGGTTCGGGTCCCATCCTGGATCAGCTAAGGGAACCCTGCCTCTCACCCACTGCTCAGGATTCGCTTCTCCGGGAGGTGCCCTGTTTCTGGCTATCCGTTCTGCATGCTGGACTATTCTCCTCCGCTCTTCAGTGGTAAACAAAGTCAAAAGCAACTGCTGGCAGTCTTGCCAATTGGGGACATGTGAGGCCATGATACTGGAACAAAGCTTTATTACTTCCTGTGGCTTGTCTGTGTAGGTAGCGTAATGTGTTTTCCAATTGAGGAGATCGGACGTGGTGAAGGGAGTATATTGGTAACTCTGAACCCTCCGGTAACCTTCCTGTTGGTTGGGGTCTGCCATCAATTGAGTAACTTGTCACAATGGGGCAATTACATTTCCATGCTCCCCTGATTCATTCTTCTCTTTCTGAGGCTTGGTCTGTTTACTCTTGGACTGTTTACTCTCAGCCTTTTCTTTTGGTTCATCCTGTCCAGGTCTAGATCTGAGTCTATCTGCATAGGTGCCTCCCTTTTGGCTCTGGGCAGCTAAACTGGGATCCAGCTGCTCCCCTGCCATTTCCTCCTCATGGACAACTGGGCTTGAATCCTCCAGATCCCTGGCCATAGCTTCCTCCCGCTCCGGGGGGTCCTGTTGCAAGGGTTGGGCTGGCGGCAATGAAGCTGGCTGCGGCGGGGGCAAGGCTAGTGGCTGTGGAGCTGGCTGTGCTGCCGCCTCTGCCAGTGGCGGTGGGGCTGGCTGCACTGCCATATACGGTGGAGGGGGGGCAGTGGGCTCTTCCGCAGCTGAATCTGGCAGAATCTGTCCTTTTCCAAGCTTTCGTCTGGTCCTATCCTGCCTCACTATCATAGCTTTACAGACTTGCTCCTAACATTTCTGCAGCCAAGGGGGGTTTTGTGTAACCACCGTGTCCCATGAATCTATGTATGGATACTGGTCAGGATGGCCAGGCTCACCCACCACTACTGAATACACTGCCCTGATCCGAGCGGGTTCCAGGCTTCCCTCTGGGGGCCACCCCACCTTGAAAGAGGGCCACTCCACCTCACACAAAGTCTGTAAGCGCCCTGGCGTCATCGGAGGATCCCCATAGTCTCCACTGAATCCTTTCTTGAAGTTCTTTAACATACAACCCGAAGGGGTCTGCCGACTCTGCCCCCCTCCCATTTCCTCCCAATGCGGACAAGACACACTAGGAAAAGGGGATTCGGCCCGTGGGTAAGGGGTCCCATGTGCCAACACAAAGGGGGATAGACAGCACTTGCTCTGTGCCGACCCACGCAGTCGGACAATCAACGGTCTGCAATGGGAACTGCGACACCTTGCACCCCTCCTTTCACACATTCACACCAACAAACTACCTCCCACCTCTTATACCACAACCAAAAACCGACCAGAAACTTTGCGGCTTCACCCACAACAGCGGTGGGGTACTAGGGCAAAGCTGGAAGGGGTTGATCAGGTCCCTCTTCCCCCCAAGTTTGCGGGAAGGTGACTCACCAATAGTCGTGGGAGGATTTTGCTTTCTTCTCCGCCTCCGGGTCCCTTGGCTGGAGCGCCGTCACCAGAGCCGCCGCCCCACTCCGAGTTGATCCTTCTGACAAAAGAAAGTCAGGGGCGCCCTGGGTCACGTCGGGAAGAGGCAACAGCCCCGGCGCCCTGGCGTCCGCCAAAGTGGGCAAAAGGTCCCTTCTTTCCCGGCCAATGCACCAGAAATGTTGTAGCTCACCAAGAACAGAGACTGACAGATTAGAAAGCAGAACAAGTTTTATTTGACTGCGCAGGGTCTCAGTGGAAATGAAATCCCAAAAGGTCTGAGACTCTGAGCTCAGAGTTAAGTGCCTTAAATACATTCTAGCAAGCGAGCACAAGAATAACAAAAGGATGATTACAAATCAGCAGTTGACAGGTTACAAAGGTTACAGACCGGTTACAGAGACCTTGGATTCTAGCTTTCAAAGTGATGGATCTCTAGCCAAGGGAGTACCTTCATCGAGTTACATCAACTTCGAACTCCCTAAAGTTCCTGTATAGCCAGGCGCATACCCAAGCCTCCAGATAAGATAAAGAGACATCTGCTCACTCTTATTTTCCTTTATTTTTCTACTAAAGCATTTGCAGTTCTAAAGCCTTAACCCTTTCAAAGGGAGGGTTTCTAAGCAAACAAAACATACAAACTGAGGCCATTTCTGTACTACACTGTTATAGTGCTATTATTCCACTTTCAACATCCTATGGAATCCTGGAGTTTGTAGTTTAGGGAGGAGCTTTTAGAATTCTCGGCCAGAGAGCTCTTCGGGCTCAGGAAACCACAAATCCCAGAATTCCACAGGAAGTTGAAAGTGGAATAATAGCACTATAACAGTGTAGTGTGGAAATGGCCTGAGAACCAGAGGGCAAAAACTTCCAGACAGTCAAAAAATGCATGATAGTAAATAATATTGTGAGAAACATAAAAGACTGAGAACAGAAGCCTGCAGAATATAGATAAGTATTAATTCAGCACAATACAGTGCAATACAAATGTGAAATATGAAACAACAGCAGCTTCAAATTTACTGTTATATTTTTGACTCTCTGTTGGAGGTTCTCAGCTGGAGTCTGTAGTGTCTGTGATTTCTGAGGGACGCTGGTACAGACAACACCTTCCCTTTACCCTCTTCCATCACTTGATTGCTCTGCTATGATCTAGGGTACTAAATTTAGTGCCTTGAGTGTGAGTTGCTCAGTGATATTCAGAAAATGATGAACTATCCAATAAATGATGAAATAAATATACATTCATGAATTTGCTGTTAATTCTAAAGAGCAGGTCTTTAGCTTAGACACATCCATCAGAAATGACTTCAAGAGAGAAAGAAAATTAAAATGAACTGTATTCCTAATTTTGCATAGCTAGGACACTTTCCTCCTCTTTTGCCTTCCTAAAGATTAATGAGCCAGTGCCCTAGGCTCAACAATCAGCTATTTTTTTCCCATGGCCATAAAGAATAAAAAGCACAAATGTTTTCTCTGGGGCTATTGGTAGCATCATAACATTTTATCAGTGTCACTCATATGTCAATCATATAACAGCTTCACCACAGCAAAATGGCTGGCAATATCTCCACTGTACAGCTTATTGAATTTCCATAGATTCATTCCTTTTCTTTCTGAATGGACAAGGCAGTATGGTAAATGAGAATTAAGCCCATTTGTACTGGACCATGAAATGTAGTTTAAAATTAAACGTCAGATGATATTCTTCCTAAGTCATTTCCTCTCCCCCTTTTTGCACACAGCTTCTGTTTTTCTCTCTTTCTTCTTAAATTCCATGTGCTCATTAGCTTCTCCTTCCTCACTCCACTCCCCACCCCTTTGCACTGATAGAAGGAGAAATGAGCATGGTTTCACATTTCCCCTTTTTATCTAATTGCCGAGCTCATTACAGATCATTCAACTTGAATGGTTCCTTGTTCTTTTCCCTTAACGGTTCCTACATCAATTGTAGCTCTTTCTTTTCTGTCTCACTTTGTTTCCAGCAGCTGTGCCTGATGATCCATGTACATGTGTATCTTGGATATCATACCATGTTTCTCCACAAAGCAGGCAAGCAGGTAACAACCAAATCAATCCAGACTCTTAGACAATTCCAGCCATTTCAACCACTTCAACCTTTCACCTTAGCTTCTGTTAAGGAGTATAGCTACATCACAGACTTAACTAGTCATTCTGTCTCTCCAGAAAACCTCAGGAATGGCAATTCTACACAGAGATAAGGCTGAGGATAGGAAAATAATATCATTCCCCAACCTCCAACGGCCAGGAGCTAGCAGTGACACCCAGCCCCTTAGGCAGTTATCAGAGAACGGGGCCATTTCTGCACTACACTCTTATAGCGCAATTATTCCACTTTCAACATCCTATGGAATCCTGGGGTTTGCAGTTTAGGGAAGAATTCTACCAAACTGGAATTCAAGGTTCTTTGGGAGAAGTCATGACAGTTGAGTTGGTGTGAATTGTAACTGGTTTGGGTCCAATGCTTTTTTTTCTAAATCTTCCAGGGTTTTGGTACATCTGGTTTGAGGAATTGCTTCTAAATCATAGGCTGATGAGAAGATTGTTAGGTAAAATATAGTCAGAAGGGTATCTGCAGAAACACAGCAGAAGCAACATTAGCTGGCAGAGGCTGGCTAATGTGGACCAGCGGCTACCATCCATTGTCAAGGAAAAGAAAGGAACTCTGGGCTATAGGGTTCTTGAATGTGCCAAGCCAAACCTCTTCCATGCCCCAGTTCAGTTGAGACACTATCTGGTCATTTCTTATTTGAGAACTGGAAAGCTTATGTTCTTCCTTCAACTTACAAATGAATCTATCTGGCATTAGATCTTCTCTTCTGAGAATAAGCTCAGATGATCACCCTCTCTCCTTTGTTCATCTGGAACCCTGCCCCTCCACAAGATCCCTTAGTTTTTGTTTTCTAAAACTGCAACTGGAACCATAATTCAAAATTTTGAACCATAATGCAAAAGATTTTTTTCATTCTTTTGAAATAATCCTTTCTAGCTTCCATATTGTCTATGACATACTCTCCACCTCCCTTTTCTGAAACTCTCAAACAAGGTGGTCACTGTGTCTCTCCTTCTGAACTTAGTGTGATTTCAAGAATAGTTCTGCTAACTAGAAAATTTTTCACAGTGGGTTTCATACCTTCTTGTTCAGTACCTTCATCTGAAACTCTGAATCCTTAAATGTTTGATGCTTTTGGAAAAGTTTCTATTAGACAGACAACAAACCCTTTCTGTCCCAGGAGACTTCAGCTAACATTCAGTGTTGCAGTTATAGAATCATAGATTTGTAAACCTGAGTTATGGATTTCTAACCTAGAGTTATGGATCCATATCTGCTCTGTATTCAGCAAGACTACGTAGTTACTGTAAGACTATGTAAATTCCACTCTAGCCCACCTTAAGATCTGCAGCTGGGTTGGGTGAAGGAGATCCATTCATCATCCAGTTTGGGTGCAAGAAGAATGATATTTCCATACCCCTCCCATCAGCAAGTGAAGTTATAATGAGGTCATTTTATCGGGTCCTGCTTCTGATTGTTGCAGTGGGGTAAAAATGTCACCCTTGTTGCACCCCAATCAGAAGCTAAACTGATTTCTGTTGCCTGATCTAGCTGTTGGCTCTTAAGGTGGCCAGGAGATGTTACTTAGTTATACAAGCATAACTAAATAGCCAATGTGGAATATCAGCATTGTCTTGGAGCCAACTGTACACTACAGTAAGCTATGGTCTTGCCTGAAACTGTTTTGCTGTGGCCTAGGGAATGTGAGTTTCAGGCACTTTTGCATTTAGCCTTCTCCCTGTTCTGTTAATTTACCTTTGGCAGATCTCATAGAAGGATCTGCAAACTCTGCACTTTTCTTTTGTTTACTTCTCCTTCCTTCCTGCCCTTCACTAACCCACATGCTAAGACATCATTAGGTAACCTCCCCAGCTATCTTCCTTCTCTCTTTTCCAGTCTCCCAACTAGTACAGTCTTCTATGGCTGATTTCAGGAAAAAAATCACAGAAGATACAATGATATGGGAAGAATTTTGTCGGTTGAATTTTGCCCAACATTTGGCTGGAAAAGGGACAACAACATGACTGCAATAAAACAAACAACTTTGTGTAAAAGAACAATTGTGTATACGGAATAAAATATTCATATCAAAGCCCTGTCTGCAATTTTTTAAAAAAACTCCAACACACCAATGCACAGATCTCACTTGCAAGTCTCTAGGTAATTTCATTTTCATGATTGGTATTCTCTGTTTATCTATTTCTGCTCTTGAGTTCATGTTGCTGACATAGAAATCTGCTCATCTCAATGCAAAGGAAGTCGTTAGAGAATTATTGGGGGAAAACTAGGGATCAGAGCAAGAAGTTAAAGGGACCACTTAACAATGGCCATGAGGGATAGGTGGGAATTAGTCCATTTCATTCAGTCTCTTAAAAAAAACTTTCCAAATTTACAACAGAATTCATAAATAGGTCAGAAAGAAGTTGGGGTTTTAAAACAATAACAATGACATTTGAGGAAAAGGAGAAAGTGAAAGTTTTGTCTATTCAGGCAGAAGGCACTGAGTACTTACCTCTTAGGGGTCTGGATTTGAATTCATGCATTTTCAACCATGCCTATGGAATTGAATTAGAGTTGCTACTTTTTCTTTTGGAGAGATATCTCATCTTTAACAGATCCATGACAGGCAGGTATCATGTAGGCTGACTTGCAGGCTATCATCAGGAAGAAGGTAGCTGAGTATGGAGCCAATATAACAATATAAAGAGAGCATGTTATGGTGACACTTCTGAATTGGTGTTAAACCTTTTCTGTTAACAGAGCTGTACATATTCTTATGAGGTTCACTGAATGCAGAATATCAGGACCAACAGCAGATTAGATGGTACAAACTGAGGCCATTTCCACACTACCCTGTTATAGCACTATTATTCCCACTTTCAACATCCTGTGGAATCCTGGGGTCTGCAGTTTAGGGAGGGACCTTTAGAATTCTCAGCCAGAGAGCTCTTTGGCCTCAGGAAACTACAAACCCCAGAATTCCACAGGATGTTGAAAGTGGAATAACAGCACTGTAACACTGTAGTGCAGAAATGGCCTGAGTCTCCCCTTTTCTACCTCCCTCTTAATGGACAAGGACTAAAGTAGTACCCAAAAGGGATGAGGACTAAAATATAAAGGACTAGAATGCTTAATGGAAAACAGTCTACTCTGAGATGGCTTAACAAGTGCAGCTTTTTCTAATTTGTTGTTGGTAGAATGCTTAAGCGGAACCATTTACAATGTTAACACAGTAATATGGTAAACTGAAAGGAATGCCATTTCAGAGCCAGAAATCACCTTCCATAAAGCTGCATCTGGACTATCTACTTTGAGCTATACCATGTGGGACTCAAGTTCAATAAAACGAATGTGTTTCTTAGTTTAGTTTGTCAGGGTAACCTTAAAGAACCATGAAGGGCATCAACCATGCAATTTCCTTAGTGTTAAGAAAACAATTCCTTCAGTCCCCAAATCTCATTTTTCTTGAGAACCTAGTATTGATCACTCACCTAAGCATCATTGACCATTTAAAACGGGCTAAATCCATTTAGGGAAGACTGATATGCTATCTTAATTGGAGGAGTTTGTGACCTTCAATCACATGGAACAGTGGTGTGGGCTAGAAACTTTATTTCATGTACAGCCTAAATGTGAGGTGGAGTAGGGTGGTGGGAGAAGTAACAATTTTTCTTATGTGTGTGAAAAATCTCATGTAACTTTTTTTAAAAAAATGGATGTAAAATATAGATGTCATGATAAAGAAAGAATATAAAGCAAAACACATTCATTGGTGGGAAATACGTGTTTCTTTTATTCCCATTGGCAAAACTTGAAGCTTACCATTCCCTCTACTACTATGAAGAAGATAAGGTTCTGCCTATGCCAGGCTCATTGTGTATCTGGACCAGAGATGTAAAACAAAATCTTCTCTTTGTGAGTATGAAACAGTATCTCAGCACTCTACCCAGAAGTCTGAGAAGGATGTTGACTTTTCCATTATTATGCATGACTAAACACTAGTGTTTTGTCTTCCCACATTTCCAAAATGTTGTGTGTCCATATATATTTTTGGGATCAAAAAATTGGTTCAGAAAAAAAAAACTCCTATACCTAGGAGACAAAGTATAAGTTTAAAGTCACAGAGTTATGTGATGCATTTGTGAATTGCAACACTGCACAGCAGAATGTGCAAACAGATGTGGAATGTATGAGTTTAACATGCAATTTACAGAGTGCATCTGCACAGGCAATCTGCAGTGTTACTACAGGCACAGCTCTTCTGCTGCTGCCTACTACTTTTGGTATTTTGTTTTAGACTGTCTCTAAGTTTTACCTGAGGGAGGTAGGAGTGTCTTGATAAGTTTGCCTAGGGAAAACTGCTGAGCCATCTAAGTGATGAGTGGGAGAACCAAAAGATACTGTAAAACTGAGCAAAACTATTGCACACTAGTCATAGCATAGCCCTAATTTCCTTTACTGCACTTTTAAAAGAATACAGTTTTTAAGAGAAAAGGCTAAACCATGTGCTTGATTTTAAGGGAGTTCACCTAAGCTATAGGGATTAACTTCACTAGGAGGTGATTAGAAGCCAATATTTTAAATCATTGTATCTACTGTCATCTTGGATAAGGTCTGAATCACTGTAAATTGTAGCAGTAGCTTTCTTTGAAATGCCACAAAGTACTCATCTTCCTGAAAGCAGTCTATTCCACCAAACAACTACTATGCAGTGGTGATCCACCCTATGTACTACACACATAGTAAAATACAGCTGTTACCCTGATTTCTGGGGTCCCTTGGGGGACACCTCAATATGCTCTATGTGATGGGGAATGGAAACTAGCCAGAGCACAAGCAATAGCAATGCGAGAGGCAGGGTAACCTAGCAGGATCTTTTACCCAGTTTTTACGTGGTCAGGTCAAGCCAAAAACCAAACAAGAATGTCCAATAAATGATTTTATTGAATGAAAGTCTCACGCAGCAATGCAATCACTCATATACTCACTCAAGACCTTTTACTTCTCAATAGAAAAGAGAGAAAACTGGATTGGGGAATATTGAAGGGGTTGTAGCTGCGGTGATACTGCACCTTTTCCTGAAGTTCTTGGCCCGGGAAAAACAGCGGAGAAGTGGGGCTCAGCACAAAGAGGCCTGAGGGGATTACTCAACGGGCAGAGAAACGGTCAGCTGGAATGACCGGGAGTGATCCAAAGAACCGCTCTAAAACTGGGACTATTTGTAGGGGAAAAGGTACCTGGAGGGCTAATCCTTTCCCAGGGAGAACAATGAGTATTGCAACAAGAAAGAAGCTCCACAATGGTAACTTCCTTCGGATGGTGAGATTACAAGGTGTTGCCAAAGTCTCAGGATCTTCGGCTGCATTGGGTTGTGGTGTGACTTCATGTAAATGGTCCTCGCCTGATGGGATATTTGCTCAACTTGGGGCAAACACGCTAATCCCCTCAAGTCGGCTTCTCAGGGGCTGAGGACCCTTTGTTTATTGTGGGTTTGCACAGCTTGAGGTCTCCTGGGGCTACATGACAGGGGATTTTAGTGGGCTGACCTAGCTTTCGATCGTTTGACCATTGCTGCCTATGTGCCTATCTGGGTGACCTCTCAGGCACATTGAATCATATTTTAATATCAAAATTGTAGACCCCGGGACAGGATTTTCCAGTGGGGTAACACAGCAACTCGATATATAGCAAGGTTCTGGTCTGATAAATGTTGCTCCTGGACCACTTCTGCGAAGTAGGCCTCATTTTTGTCATAAACCTGTGACCTAGTGTCACTGATGAGATAGTCATCTTGATAACTGTACTAGACAACAAACATTTTTTTTTGAAGCAAAGAAGCATCAATGCTTGTATACAGTGACTAGTGAAAAGACGATCTGAAGAGCATGCCTACCCTTTGTTTCAACCCTCTGTTTTTTTTCCCTTTGATCTGTATTTTAAAGCCTTTTGTTTTCTTCCTGCCTGCAGAGGTCACTTCCCTCCTCCAAAAGTTAGTTGGCCCTTTGTCTCCCTATGTCCGTTTCCACGCTACACTGCTATAGTGCTATTGCTCCACTTTCGACATCCTATGACATCCTGGGGTTTGCAGTTTAGGGAGAGGCCTTTAGAATTCTCAGCCAGAGAGCTCTTGGGCCTCAGTAAACTACATCCCCCAGAATTCCACAGAATGCTGAAAGTGGAATAACAGCACTGTTAAATGCGGGGAAAAACCCCACTGCTGCCCATCAGTGCTGAGTGTGAAAGGCGCACCCAAGCCTTGCACTCAAGACCTGCCCAGCCTGACACCTTTTTGTGTTCAGGTCTGAACAGCCAGGGAGATCTCTGAATCAAGCCAGGACCAGGGCAAACTGGTCTGCCTCAGTTCTCCCTTTCTGAGAACGCAGTCCCTTCCTCACTCTTGTCCCCCCTTGGCTTCTTCCTTTCAGGACTCTCTTCCTTTACTGCATTCCCTAAATCTGCCCTTCTCCCAGATGTAATGTAATCCCAGCAGTGATTTATATTTTCCAAGACTGTGGTACTGTTGGCACTAAGGGCAGGATGGTATTATTGGTAGCGCGTATATTCCAAGATACAGAATAAGACTCTGGGAGACTGTTATATGGAACACAGAACTTCAAACATGTATTGTAACACTGTTGCTTAAATTTGTTTTGTATCTCAATGTTTACAAACAGCACACCACTATTCTCTCTCTCTCTCTCTCTTTCAATTCATTCACTATCTTTTGCACACCCAATTTCTCAATTCTCTCCTCCACAGAGCTATTCAAATCTCCAACATCCCTCAAACATACCACAAATCACACACCCCTTCAATCACTCTCCAGACAGAAAAAATCTATAATTTTCCTCTTTCCACCAGCCCCTCCCCTGGGCTATCCAAGGTTCCATTTCACCAGCCAATCAGTTTAAACACTCTCAGTTGCCAAGGAGGCTCTGTTGTCAACCCCCCGCAGTCAGGTTCGTCACAAGCACTATAACAGTGTAGTACAGAAATGGTCTTTTACTCTTTTCACATGTTACCAGTTCGTGCTGCTGGGTTGGGGTTCTTGGGCGAGAAGGCTTGGAAGGAACGCTGCCACTTCCCTGCTGCTTCGGGTCTGCAGCTGCTTCCTTGTCACGCAAGCACCCCGCCTCTTCCGTTCGCAGTGCAGCCTGGGACCTCGCAGGCTGCACTGAAGAGACGACGCGCGACCGGCCCAGCTCCTGAGGCACCGCACGCCAGGTAAGTGTGCGCGGGGCCCGGGAGCATTGCGCGATGGCATACCATTTTCAGCTTTAAGCCGAAAATGAAAAGGTGCGTGCCCACTCTGTGTCCGGCCCTTGAGCATCACGTAAATGTGAGTGCGTCATGCAACCTGCTCCTCACATTTACGCGATGCTCAAGGGGCCCTCTCACTTCCAAAATGCCATGTGAAAAGGGCCTCTGTCTGGGAAGGGATTATCCATGAGGCTTCTGACTCAGGATGGCTTACACTGACTTGTAAGAGCCAGCTTTTAGGGGTTCTTCTGCTGAAATTCAGATAATCTTTTTGTCTCTCGCCTTACTTACCCAAGATGGATTTCATGAAACAATACATGTAAGTTTTTCCTCCCTTTTTTATCTTACAAGGGAGTGTTTAGCATTTTTCCTTCTGTTTACTACCACATGGTCATACTGCACTGACTATGCCACACTCTGCTTGATATAGATATCATATATAGATATCAATATCAATAGATATCATATATAGATATTAATATTCCTACAGTTTTGAGTTCTCACTTGATTTACTGAATTGAGTGAGGGATTATTAATCTAAAGCATTACTTCACATCACATTCCTGTTGTGGTGAAAAAAATGTATATGTGATTATTTGGCATGATGGGGAAAGAAGGGAGAACATGCTACAGTGTTTTAGGCTTGGGTGGCAACCCCACAATCATGCCATATTGATGTTGTTTTCCCAAATAAGGGATGGGAAACTTGTGCTCCTCCAAGTATCATTGAACTAAAATTTCCATCATCCTCCTATTGACTATGCTGACTAGGGTGTAAGGATGTCTCAGTCCAGCAATTTGGAGGATGCTGACCAATTAGATAGACCATATCCGAAGCAGATACTGGCCTGTGCTGCTTCACATAATGTTCAGTGCTGTTGGCCACAGGAAAGGCTTAACTGTGTTACAAAGGTAGTGATCGCACATGATGAAAATGTAGCAGGGAGGCTGCTAATGGGTGCACAGTATAAAACAGAGGCAGTTGGTGCTTCCAGAATTGCAATGCAGGGAATTTGCGTTCACTTTTAATGGCAGCTCCTTGGCTTTAATAGCAGCTCCACCACAGCTGCTCTCACTTTTGCAGGAAGTATCCAAGTGCTGAATCTATATTCAATATTTGGATATTTCCCGTGTAACCTAGAGCAGCTGTGGTGGATCTCTCATTAACAGATACCATTTCTGCACTACACTGCTATAGTGCTATTATTCCACTTTCAACATTCTATGGAATCCTGGGATTTGCAGTTTAGGGAGGGGCATTTAGAATTCTCATCCAGAGAACTCTTGGGCCTCAGGAAGCTAAAAATCCCAGAAGTCCACTGGATGTTGAAAGTGGAATAATAGCACTATAACAGTATGAGCCCTTTTCACATGACATTTTGCAAGCGAAAGGGCCCCTTGAGCGTTGCGTAAATGTGTGGAGCGGTCTGCATGATGCACTCACATTTATGTGACGCTCAAGAGCTGGACACGCAGCACATATGCATTTTTTTATTTTTGGCTTTTAGCCGAAAATGGTGTGCGCTTGTGCACCGATCAGGGGTCTGGGGCGTACTCACCTGCTGTGTGAAGTCTCCTGAACCGCACTGGTCCCGCTTCCTGCCCCAGCACTAGCTTCCAACTCCCAGGCTGCACTGCAAAAGGAAGGAAGGAAGGGGCGCAGGCGGGGCGCTCGTGCAAGCAGGAAGGAGCTGTGGAGCTCAAGCAGGAGGCTTGCGAGAGTGTTCCTCTCAAGCCTTTGTGCGCGAGCCAAGCAGCCCAGCAGCGCGAAAAGGTGAGGTGTTAAAAGGCCTCTGCTGTAGAAATGGCCAGAAGGTAGACACAGTCTATCACACAGTTCCGGAGCTATATTGAAATACTTGGTTGCCAAATTCTTTCCTGATCCAATTCAAAATGTTGGTTTTAACTTTTAAAGTCCTAAATGGTTTGGAACCTGTCCATCTATGGGTCTGTCTCACTATGATCCTATGCAGATGCTAAGAATCTTGAGGAGAGGTCAAAAGAACTTCCATAGCTGTAGAAGCCTACTTGACAGATATACAGGAGAGGATGTTCTCCTTTCCTGAGACTGTGGTATAAAATCCTATTTGAAATACGATCTGTTTTTATTCCTATTGGTTTTAGGAACACCTTTTCAGTCTGGCCCTTTGAGTTGTTCTATTGCTTTGATGTGTTAATCATGTTTCTTTGCTGAGTTGTTTTTAGATGTTTTCTAGCAACGCTGAGTGCTATTTTTAGTAGAATCATGGGATCAAAATATAATGATAAAATAAACATTTATTTGCTGCTTTAATGAAATGATAGTGATGATATCTACATGCTTTACAGCCTATTAGTTTGCAATTAAGATTTCAAAAAATCAAAATTTAAAAAAATCACAACACTCTGGATATGTTATTGTTGGATTCTCCTCATGTCATTGGATTCTCCCCACTGCTTTGAGTTTACTTTCAAGTGGCATATTTGTAAATGAAGGCAGATGTTCTCCCTTGCAGGAAGCTGTAGAGAAGGGAGATAATCAATAAGGCTTTATTGGTCTGAAAGATGGCATCTGGTGTGCTTTAAAAAAACATTCAGGCTGATTTTGTTATGGGGGTAGTGAGGGGAAATCCCTCAATTCTTACTCAAAAACTACACTCTTCTTTACCAATAATAATAACAACTAGACTTAACAACATTTAGATCATTCAAAGAAATTGATCACTAGAAATGTATCTGAAAAGTGAGAATGGAAAAGATTTATGAGATGAAGTTGGAAGGAACACCCTGTGAACTGGATTAGAAACAATGAATATCATATAATATTTCCATTGCATTGGAAGCAATATGAAATAGACAAAGCAGCCTGTGGTGTTATGCGGACTTCAATTCCACCTTTTCTTCTTCTTCTGATGAACTGCGGTTGTAGAATGCTGTATGACCTTACCCCCTAGGATTTGGAAAACCATTGGCCCTCCAGGTATTCTTGGACTCTAATTCTCATCGGGCCCATTCAGTTTGGTCAGTGATAAGGGATTATGGGATAAGTCATTCATCAACATTTGGTAGGCCACTGGTTCTCCAGTCCTGCTCTGGATAGTGAGAGAAAGGGAATTGTCAACATGTTGAGGAGAACAATGTCCTTGCCTTGCCACCTTCAACTCTTCTCCATTCTCAGTCCTCTAATGACTTCTCAGCATATTCAAATTCTTGTTATCTCTCATTTCCCTGTAGTTGTCAGACCTATTTGCCATTGAGGACCACTTCATAAGACACATTTTTGTATTTGGGAATATTTCCCTCAAATCCAAAATACACATGTCATATCAGTGAAGGCTGAAATCCAAAGCCTGCTTATTCAGAATAATCCTCACTGAACTCACTGGGGATTATTTCCATGTTTAGGAACAGCCTGCAATAAGATGTACAGAAATGGTGAGATGCACAACCCTTGTCTTAATTCTGTTTCTAAATGTGTGTGTGTGTGTGTGTGCGCGCGTGTAGACACACACATAAACACATTGTCATATGCAAATGTTATGCCAGTCTATGTCCTTCTTTGTTCTGTATTTCCTTTTATTTGTGACTCATATATGGCCATTTTTTTATGATTGTCAATCCTATATACCAGTATATAAAGATACGCTAAACACAGATCTAGAGATGAGCATGAACAGCACATTCATGATCTCTGTTTGTGGTGAGCTGAACTGTGGAAAAGATTTAAGCAAACTTCTTCAGGGAATGGAGAATTTTTTCAATAATTTCTGGGGGTCACCATCAGCAGTGACAGTAGTACTGGTTCTTTCTCCCTTTGCCTCCTTCCTCTACTGGTGAAGTAACAGCAGCCACAACTGCTTTGACAACCTGGCCACTGATTTATATCTTTCACAATGGCCATTTCCGCACTAAAGTGCTATTATTCCACTCTCAATATCCTGTGGAATTCTGAGATTTGCAGTTTACTCAGGCGAAAGAGCTGCCTGGCTGAAAATTCTAAAGGCCCCTCCCTAAACTGCAAATGCCAGGTTCCCCAGGATGTTGCAAGTAGAATAATAGTAGTGTGGAAATGGCCAAAGACTAGAATGATTGTAGAATTTTCCAGGTCACTATGTGTGTAGCTGGGTCTGAAATGGAGGCTAGCATTAATAAATGGTGAGTATTTAGAGAAAGTTCTGCAAAGTGGACTTCTTTTTCTAGGATTGTGAGGAAAAAATTAAAAATTCAGAATTAGGCTTGGCAGGATGTGTGTGTCTTGGCTCACCCTTAAAAAATATTCAATTGGGCCTGCAGATTTTGAGAATAATCCTGCTACCCTTTCTCTATGAGGCTGTTCAAATGTCTTTGTAAAGCTTTTGCACACATCCTACTCTACTGATTCCTAGGGATGGCAAGAATATTTGAAAAATTTTGAAGAAAAATGTTGAACAAACATGTTTTATGAGTATTAGAAACCCTAATGAGAAGAATCCTAGAAGGACAAGAATCTGTAATTTGGGGGATATTCTGTGTACAATCACATATCATTGTTTTGTACAGAAAATAGCATTTTCTGCCAGGAAACAGTATTTTCTGTTCAGAAAACATTTCTATGCAGAATAGGCTTGCAGTGAGAAGAAAGTTGCTTAAATAAATGACTACTTTCCTTGAAAAGACAATCAGTGAACAACTGCATTCCTACTGAGCACAGTAGGAGTATGTATGCTTTTCCCTAAATTACTTCAGTCATCATTAGGGATGGGCCAACTGAATCATCGAATCCTGGGCAAGGGTTCAAGATTCGTGAATCCGAATGCCTGTGCCAAAATAGGCAAACCGAATCTTTCGAGTCCACCAACCAAATAGTTTGTTGGAGACCAGGACGCCTGAAAACCTGGGAGACCAGACATACAAGGGAAGATGACAAGTAGGTGAGTTTTTCCCTTGGAGTAATAATGGCCTTTGCTAACAATTTCAGAAATTACATCTGGAGTTGTATTCTAATATATTTCAATTGAACATTTAATATTTAAGTTCAGCACTTAACTGGAAGGCACAGTCTTGAGATTTCAAGGACAGCTGAAATATTCCTTTACATGGCTCCCTTGCAAAGCTCTTTCATACACAATTCTGGGGTTTGTAGTTTTACAAGGTGTCACAGTCTTCTCTGACAAAGTGTGCTGGTGCATCATCAAACTACAAACCCCAGGATGCCAGAAGGAGCTACGCAAAGAAAATCCAGTTTTGATCTAGATTATCTCTCTGCTGTAGTATGTGGCCCTGTTTACACAGGCAGGAACATGTGGAATTAATCCACATTTCCTTGCCTGTGTAGAAAGGGCCTTCATGTCATTTTCAATCTGGGGAGATCCTAAGGCAAAACTGTGACAATTGTCCTGGCCAGATTTCTTCAGAAGGAGGTTTGCCTTTGCCTAGGCTTTTGCTAAAGCTGAGAGAGTGTGTCTTGCCCAAAATTACCCTTCTTTCCCTTTCTTTTTAAACCCTTCTTTTTACAAAAAGGATTAGATAGATTCGAGATTCGTGAGGTTCATGGATTCTCAGAGCCTTCTAGGGATTCAGATCTGGATTCAAATTCAGAAAATTCTGGATTCGTCCCAACCCTAATCATCATACATTATCTCACTTACAACTGTAATCAGACCATGTGTATCTGCCTGGTAAGAATGGGTGAGAATTTCATCTGAGATATTTTTTTGTAGTAGAATTTTCCAGAATTTGCAAAATTCAACTATAAGAGAAGGCGGACACAACAAATTTGCCCATCTATGTTTCATATACACTGAAATCTATAAAGGAGATATTTGGCATTGCTGCTTATACTGTGAAAAGACTGTGATGAACCCACCCAAATGTGGTGGATACACTTCTGAAACTCCTTCCCAAGGAGCTTCCATGCCCACCGTCAATGTTTTCTGACTGGGCAAAATATTCTTAGTTATCTCAATACCGTGAAGACACCATATCCCATTTGATCCTGGAATCCTGATTAGTACCTGGAAGGGACAGGAATACCAAGATCCCTTCTATGCTAGACCATTAGAGTGTTATGATTCCACTTTAACTGAAATGGTTGTGGACTCCTGGCATTTGCAGTTTGGTCAGGAGCATGTGGGGAGCTCTCTTGCTAAGGATTCTATATACCCCTCCCTAAACTGTAAAGACCACGAGTCCCTAAGCTAGAACGATGGCACGTAAAACGGGATCATAGTGCTATAACTGTGTGGTCTGAAAGGGTCTGTAAGCTATATTCAGAGGAAGGCTATGGTAAAGCACCTACAATTGGTTTCCTTGACTATTAAGTTCACGGGGGTCACCATAAATCAACAAGCAACTTGAAGGCATATACTTTTCTTTCCAAAAATACTCTTGTTCTTAAGAATTTGCTCATCAATAGTGGATCACTGAGGAATGTAATTGAATTTACATTGTTTTGCAAGTACCACTTTTTATGATTTGTTTTGGCTTTCAGGGTGATTTCAGAAATTACAGAACATTTTTATGTCTAACACTCTGCGTGTATCTCTCTAAATAATGATGGAAGAAATGCACTATTCTTCCCTTATTACAGTGTAGCTCAGTCAGGAATTCACTAGAGCAGTGAAGCTGAGAGGAACGGTGTGCTCAAGGGTAACCAGGACATTCATGACTATGAGCTGGATGTCTCTGGTTCAAATCTCAGCTTAGGCCATTTCCGCACTAGGCTGTTATAGCGCTATGATTCCACTTTCAACATCCTATGGAATCCTGGGGTTTGCAGTTTCGGGAGGGGCTCGCCAGCCCCTCCCTAAACTGCAAACCCCAGGATTCCATAGGGTGTTAAAAGTGGAATCATAGCGCTATAACAGTCTAGTGCGGAAATTGCTCCAGAAGGGAATACAGATGGGTCTGAAACAGGAATCATCTTGTGGCATTTTGGATTTGCAAAATTAGCAGACCCTGGATGGTAATGACTCATTTGAGACACAAACTTTAAAAAAAGATCTCCTAGCTGCTAACTTTGAAAGCTTTGGTACATTTAAAAAAAAATCTTGGATTTGACATAGCTAATTCCTCTTATGCAGAACTGGCAAAGATTAGAGTTCTTTCACAAAAAGGGAGGAGAGACTTTTTATAAAGCACTCCTAATCCTTCCACTGATTTATAGAGGGGGAATTAATATATCGCTTGGCAACTTTGCCACATAACAAACCATAAACTGTTATATAAAAAGTCCAAGTAGTAGAACATAACTTGTGTGTCCCACATTAAGAAAACATAATGACGTTTCCTTGCTATGGTATTGTGTATGCAGAGGAGGTCTGAATCCTTGCCTGCATACTGAAAATATTTAGAAAAAACTTGAAGGATCACCTCCATGATTTATCCAGACTTGGTGTAGTGGTTTGAGCGTTGGCCTATGACCCTGGCGACCAGGGTTTGATTCTCCAGTTGGCCATGGAAACCCGCTGTTTCCTACTTATAGTGACCCTAAGACAAACCTATAATAAGGTTTTCTGGGACTAGGAGTGTATGATATACCTAAAGTCAGTTTGTCTTAGGGTCACTATAAGTAGGAAACAGATTGAAGGCACACAACAACAACTTAGGGGGCCATGACAGACCCTGCCATATGCACAGTTGCATTTGTTTCAGATGCATCTCACTTAAAGACATTGATCCTACATCACATTTGTAACTATGGCCCTTTCCGCAGCCTTTGGCGAGAGGCTCTTGAGTCCAGGGTCCTTCGGCTCCACACTAGCTGCCTGCTTGTGTGAGAGCCCCATCTCTTCCTTCCGCAGTGTAGCCTGGGACCTTCCCAGGCTGTGCTGGGGCAGGAAGCATGACCGGTGTGGCTCTGGAGGATCCGCACACCAGCTAAGTGCGTGCGGGGCCCGGGAGCAATGTGCGATTACGCACAATTTTCGGCTTCTAGCTGAAAATGAAAAGGTGTGCAATCGGCGCCTGCCGGCCCCTGGAGCATCGCACAATTGTGAGTGCATTGTACAGATCGCTCCACACAATTGTGCGACTCTCCAGTCCCTCTTTCGCATTGAAAATGCCATGTGAAAAGGGCCTATGTAAACACAATTACGAATGTCCTAAGGAGCCAATCCCCCAGAACCCACCATAAACTCAAAGGAGCTGCTCTGTGCAATGGACGTCTGAAGCATGGATGAGTGGGGTGCTTTAGCATGATACAGTGAGTTCCCTTCCATCCCCAAGCTATGATACAAAGAGCAGAAGCTTCCGCTCATTGCACCATGGCTTGAGAGTAGCAGGGAGCTAATCATGTCATTCTAAAGCAGCCCACTTGACTGTGTCAGAGACCTCCACTGCACAGAGCATCTTCCTTGAGTTTAAGGTAAGTTTGGGGGGACATTTAAGTTCATGTCACAATCATAAGTATGGAGGCAACTACAGAGGAATTGCAGATCTGTAATTCTAGGACCATTTCCACTTTGAGGCCCCTCCCTAAACTGCAAACTACAGGATTCCATAGGATGTTGAAAGTGGAATAATAGCGCTATAACACTTTAGTGCAGAAATGGCCTAGGTTACAAATCTGTAAAAGCAGCACAGGATGCCAGTTATTATAATTTATGTTTATTGATTTCATTGAGGAATTGTCTTTAAATGGAGAAGTAGTTTTTTAAAAAAGGCTTCTGAATCATGAAATGTATTTCCTTTGTTTTAATTAATGTACACTGCCATCAGAAGGAAAAGAAGAACAGTGTCTTAAAGTGATGTCACTTGTGAGGTTTACAAACTTTTTAACATTTTTTTTTAAAAATCTGCTATTACTGTAATTGGGTCACTTTTAGCTAATTAAAAGTTAATGGATTAATCTATCCAATTATTTTATTAAATATTGCAGTTCCAATATGTATTTGAATCATTATACAAAGGAATGATGTTATGCCTCTTTGTGCTTATTCACAGTTAAATTCAGCCCAGTAACACCATCAAAATGGAATGAAGACCAAGGAAGGCTGACTTATTTCCTGATTACGTGGGTGTGACTACATATAGCTTAACTGACCAGGGAGGACCAAAATCTCTGCCCATGGTTATGTGACAGTTCTGAGGACACCACATAAAGCAACCTTTCTCCCTCCTTTTCCTACTGCTATTTTTCTTTTGGTTCTCTCTGAGTAGATGCAAGGAAATTCATTAACTGTCTCTTTCTCTGTACAACTTAATGTTGGGCATAAAAAAAAAAGGTGATGTGGAAAATATCTGAAGGGAAGTCATGAGGCAGTGTTGTTTTTCTGAAGAAGGTGGGCTCAGCTAGCTGTGTAATAAAACAAATGCTTAAATAATCGGTGCTTACATATCCTACTTTTTAAAAAAATTCATAGGACCTTTCCACAATACACTGTTATAGTGCTATTATTCCACTTTCAACTTCCTGTGGAATTCTGGGGTTTGTAGTTTACTGAGGCTCAAGAGTTCCCTGGCTGATAATTCTTAATGCCCCTTCCTAAAGTGCAAACCCCAGGATTCCATGGTATATTGAAAGTGGAATAATAGCACTATAACAGCCTAGTGCAAAAAGGCCCAGTGTGTCATCACTCTCATAAATACCTTCCACTAAGACAGATAGGAGAGCCAGTGTGGTGTGATCATTCGAGTGCTGGACTATGACCCTGGAGACCAAAGTTCGATTTGCTGCTCAGCTGTGGAATCTCACTGGGTGACCTTGGGCGTGTCACACACTCTAAGCCCCAGAAACCACCATGATAGGTTAACCTTAGGGTTGCCATATGTCTGAAGTGACTTGAAAGCACACAACAACAACAAGACAGGTAGCAAAGTGTATCTTGGGGTGGTTTTTGCTTTCTTTTATCTCTCTTCACTTCCCAGTGTTGCCCTCTACTGGCCTTCCTGAAAAAGTGTGTGTGTGTGTGTGTGTGTATGTGTGTGTGTGTGTGTGTGAGAGAGAGAGAGAGAGAGAGAGAAGACAGAGAGAGAGAGAAGCTTTCTCTCATGGAAATTGCTAGGAGCAGCAGTTCACCTTTAAAATATGTTGTAGGGCTTTCTGTGCTGCTTAACATCCTAAAGTATCTGTATTTCAGAATGAAAAATGCTTTATGTTTTCTGTTTTTGTTTACTTGTCATTTTTTCACTCTCAGGCAATTGCCCCCTGGATCCACCACAGTTTCTCAACTCTGCATTAAAATGTCTTTAAGGACAGCTTCAAATAGGTTTCTTTTTATTTATTGTTTCTTCCTTTTCCCCTGGAATGCATGCTGTTTAATTCTAATTGTGTGGGAACACAATACAAAAGCACACTTTACTCAGTCGGTGAGGGACATGCACATTAGGGAAAAAATATGTAATAATGTTGTGTACATGTTTCAGTGGAGGAAGAAAAATCCCAGTTTGAAACAAGCTCAAGAAGAAAATGCAGCTGGATTTGGATGAAATGTGACAAAACTAATCCTGAAAGATTTCCCATCTCCCCTAAGTTTTTGAGTTGAACAGTTTGTTGATCACACACTTCTGTGTAAGTTCTCATGTCTTGGCTCCTGCCTGTGTTTGTATGCATCATGTACAAAATACACACACCCAGTCACGTAGGGATGGGGAAGCGATGGGGGTAGTTCACCCTGGGCGGTAATTTTTTGGGGTGTCTCAGCTCATAACCATGCCCTTGCATGCCATAGCCATGCCCCATGCATTGTGACCACGCCCCCACATGGCACAGCCCTGCCCCCTATTCCATAGCCCCACCCCCGCCTGCCCCCCTCCACACAGTCCAAGCTCTGCCACTGCACACCCATAGCCCCATGTAGTCTATCCTCATCATAGCAGCATGTATTATTTTCTAATCATACTCCCAACTGATCCAATGAGATTGGTCAAGTAAGAGAGAGTGATTAGCCCAAAGTCACACAGTATGCTTCATGGCTCAGCACAAGCTTGAACTTGGCTTTCCCATATCCCAGTCCTGAATTCTCACAATTATACCATAATGGCTCTGGTTTATAACAGACTATAATATACAGATGCTAAAAAAGTGTTTAAAAGGGATATTGTCTAATATAATATGTGCCAGTAAAAATAGAATGTTGAAAGGATTGATCTAGTAGGCTAGTGCCTTTTGGAGTGTCTCTCTAACTTCAGACACAGACAGTTTGGCATTTCATTAACACTTTCTCCATATCTAAGGCTGTCTAATATCTCTGAAAGTGCTTCCCTAAGGAGTTCAGGTCAAGGAGTAAGAGTCTTTAATGGTTTACTACACTGCCAGCAACTTGCTTTCTATTTATTTGTTTTTCTTTTTTTCTGGAGAGGTACATGATTTGCATGTGACTGTATAATCTGTTGTTCTGTTGCAGAGGTCAAGGTTTTGATGATTCAGCTTCTAATTTGTTTCAGGAAAGAGGAAGACCTCTTAATGTCCTTCACAGATTATCTGTCTTCATATCCTAAGTATTTACTGATACTGGAAACAGCTTAATGAGAACTGCTGTAGAATGGATACCTTGTTTCAGGGGGGCAACCAGCATTAAATCATGTGACAGTCTGCTCTGAGTAAGACACACTGAACCTTTTACCATGTCACCTAGCTTCAGGGCTGGCTCAAGACATTTTGCTGCCTGAAGAAGAACAAAAACAGTGCTTCACCTCTCTCAAGTCAAGGTGTGCAACTGCTGAGTTATTTGTCAGTGCCCAGGCTACTGTTAGGTGGAACAAAGTACTTGGCTCAGGAAGCAGATGTAAGAGGCAGCAGCAAGAAGTTGAAAACAGCAGCTGGGTTCCCTGTAGTTTATCTTGCAACTCCTAAGGTGGCCTATAGCATTCAAGTGTGGTGGAGGATGGTCGTACATTGCTACTGTTGAAGAAAGGTGACTTGTGTACATGGAAAGTCAGGGAATGCCTTCTTGCTCTGCACCTCAGGCAGAAGAATGTCTATGGGCCTTTCTGCGCTATTATTCCCCTTTCAACATCCTATGGAATCCTGGCGTTTGCAGGTTAAGAAAGAGCTTTTAGAATTCTCAACCAGAGAGCTCTTTGGCATCAGTAAACTGCAAACCCCAGAAATCCACAAGACATTGAAAGTGGAATAATGATACTATATCAGCAAAGGGCAGAAATGGCCTTAGTCTCTGGAGCAGCAGAAAACAACCAAATGCATCCATCATTTCTTCCACACTCATTTACCCCATCAACAGACCACTTACCATACACCATCAAATACATTTGTGTAGACATTTAAAATATCATAAAACACAGCACTTTACTGTAATTCACTTACACACACACTAATATTTATACAAAGTACAGAAATGCTGCTGACTTTTTCATAACACCCTATCTGAATCAGCTGTTTCATGTTTAACTGTAGGACTAGACCTGCAACAAAGAAAATGAAACCTAAACTCACATTAGAAACCAACATGTCTAAACTGAGGCTACACTACTTTGGGCATATCATGAGACTACATGACTCATTGAAGACAATGATAATGCTTGGTGAAGGGGATAGCAGCAAGAAAAGAGGACGATCACATTAAAGAAGGACTGATTCAATAAAGGAAGCCACAGCTTTGAGCCTACAGAACCTCACCAGGGCTGTAGGGGTCTCTCGTGGAATTCTTGTTCATAGGGTTGTCATAAACCCACTTGGTAGCACATCCTGATATTCTTCCAAGAAAATCGTAATGATGTTCATGAGTAACATAATGGAATGCTGTTGAACTACAAGTTCTAACATTTCTCATCATTGGCCATGCTGACTAGGACTGCTGGGAATTGCTGTTCAACCTCTAGAGGGCCACACAATTCCCATTCTTAGGCTAAATTGTTAATCCCAACTAGAGGCAATCCACTGAATCAGTGGGCACTTGGTAAGTCAACACTTACCTATGCTGCACTGATACAACAGCTCTACTCTTGTTGGAACTCACAATTGGATTGAGCCCAGAGGATTCACTCTTTATACTCATAACAACCCTGTATCCTTTTAGTGATTTCTAAAGCCTGTCCAGTGTGGACAGCTATGGAAGATTTTATCTCAGATCTCACATATTCTGGTCCAAACCAAATGTTCTGTCACACAACAGCATTTGGCTAGCATTCTGTTATTGACATATGCAGTCATAAGTACAATGTACACCTGTGGGTGCTTTTTTCCCCCCTCCCTTTGGTTATTGCAGAAGTTAATACTCTCCTCCTCCCTCTGTAACAACCAAAGCCTCCCCTTGGATTTACTGTTTCACTGCAGTAGCCACCACCCAGTTGCTGGTGGAGTCAGAGGGGATTATTAGAGAAGCATCTGGGTATTCCCAGATGTCATCATCTGGCGAGAACTCCAGAAGACTCTAGCAGATCTCGGTGGATAATGTCATCAGTCTGTGTCTGGCTATGGAGACAAAGCCAGGTGCTTCTCCAATCTCCACCAGCCACTGAACGCTGTGTGTGTTTGATCTACTGCAGCAAAACAGTAAGGATGGCAGTATGAGAGGGAAGCCACAGTGTAGTTCCACCTGCAGAACTTTTACACTATGCTCAATAAGGTTGTATCTCAGTTTTTATGAGGTGTAATGAGCAATGTGATGGGTGGTTGCCACTGCCTTTGTCCCATTTAGAATATATGTAAGTCTCAGACTGTAAATTTCTTCAAAACCTTGAACCTTTATAGAATCCCGGTTTGAAGACTTGGCAATATTCCTTCACCGTGCAGTTAATCCAGCCTTTCTTAAATGTGTTGAATTGCCATGGAGATGGGACTTAAAAACATTACTTTCTAGAGTAGTCCTGGATAGTACAAATCACCTGTTTCACAAGCAACTGTGAACAACTTTGCATGTACTGTTGCATTCACGGATCTAAAACATTGGGGTAGTTTTTCCGAGTTTTTAGCTTAAACCTGGACATCTCTAACTCCTTAAAAACAATGTAGAAAGCAACATACAAAATCAGCTCTTTCTTCTTCCTCTTCCAAAACTGCACTGAAATGATGGAGGCAGTGATGGTGCAAGACCCCTCATAAAGCCAATATAGAACAATGACAGCCACCTTCTAGAGGTATCCACCCAATACTTGGCTAGTGCAAAAGGAAGCACTGCTTGCCTCTGTCTCCTCAGAACTCTGTGACCATCTAAAAGTGGCCCCTGTGGGCCAGTTGAGGTGTGTGGCAACCAAAAACTTGAAGGCCAGTAGCTTTTCTGATGCACTGCATAAGCTATTTTAGGACACACACATGAGTAAAAGACTTTCTTGAATGAACTCTTGATGGGGAAGGAGGGGTGCACATTTGCATAACTGTGTAGTGTGTTGTCTTCATTGTCATAACTATAAATGACGTGAAAGTCACCCTTATTTGGTGATGTAATCCTTTGCTGATTTTGTTCTCAAGTGAGACAATGGCACAGATTCTGCACTAGCATGTTATAGCGCTATGTTGAAAGTGGAGTAACAGCACTATAACAAGCTAATGTGGAAATGGCCAATAATTTCAGCAATTTTCTTCCTACAGCAGGGAAGTCTTCTAAAACTATTCATAGTTTGGAACTACACAAATTTGCATTTTTCTTTTGGCATAGGAAACAGTATTTTATGCACAGGAAAGAGCATTTTATGCACAGCAAATAAAATCATGTGTGAATTTTGAGCAGAATAAGTTTCCCCACTGTAAGGATGCACATCTGTCCAGGATTCTCTTTGTCAGAGCTCGCCCAACACTTGCAAAACACAGATTTTAAAATCTTTTTTCTAATATTTGTCCATCACTACCATGGCATAGTGTTTACAGTGATGGCCTGGAGCTTGGGAGATCTAGTTTCTAATCCCCACTAAGCCATGAAACTCAGTGGATAACCTTGGGCCTATCAGTTTTTGTCAGAACCACTTACATGACAGGGTCATTGTAAGGAGGAAGTGGGGAGGAGGGGAACTCCTCGCAGGAAATGAAGCATATCAATGTAGCTAGTAAATATATAAATAAATACCTTTGCCATTTGGGTAAATATTTCTGCGGGAAACACTTGTCATTTGCCACCCATGTGTATTGTAGTGGTGGTAAAACCTATTACTACCTTTTCTGTAAGTTTTCTAATCATTAGGACAGACAGAAACATTTTGTTGCCTAAGTAATGTCTACTGCAATAACATACTTCTGGGGTCTGTTATTGTACAGTATTGACATTAGCAATGTTGCTGAATAAAAGCAAGTCAGTGTCCCTTTAACTATAAAGTAGTTCTCTTAATTTGCAAAGCAAAACCGTTCATTTCAAAGGTTATCCAATGCTTAATCTATGCATCACAAATAATATAAAAGCACTTCTATAGTTACAAAAAGCTTATGAATTTTTAATTTAACATGTATTGTCCAAAGATGTTTGAGTATACAATTTACATAATTGCATTAGTAAGAAGAAATTTGCATTTTAAATGGCCCTGGGCTCAATTGTGCTCTCACTGGATCTGTGCAGATAATAATATTGTTCTACTAATATCTAAGGTATGTCTTAATCAGCACCCAAGTGGGATGCTTTGAAGGTTGGCTTAGAAGGAAGTAGGAAAGTCTCTGAGCAGGAGAAAAAAGGGAAGTAGGACACTACCACACTCAACTTTTCTTGTCTCTACCTTGGTGATACCACAGATCCAATGTCTAAAGCTGTCTGATCTGAGAAGCATATAATTTAATCTTTGTAAGTACAACTGATCCTCCTCTTAAAACTCTTTTATAGTATGTTGCTCATTATGAAATTTGTGGCAAAGTCTCTTGTTGAAGCCTTCCTGTTACTGCTCAAATAGGAATGAGCTACATCCAGTGCTGCAGCCAAAATAAATTTATATATGGATTCTGTAAATGTCTGTATTCCCTGTTGTTTCCAAGTATCCCTAGAAGGAGATGATTAGGAGAATAACAAGAGAAATTGGAGCAACTCCCTTAAAAAGCTTTAACATCCTTGGACTAAGCTCTTCTTGGTGACATGCTGGCATAACTCATTGTTCCAGTAACATATTAATTTTGTGGAGGAGATGACTTTGTAGAAGGAGGTATCCTGCACCGTCTTGCACAATGCACCTAGTCCTTGGTGTACAATAGCAGCAGATGCTCACAGATGCAGCTGTGTTTCTGTAGTCACTAATCACCCATGGGGTTTATATTCTAGTTGCTCTTGGAGACACTGGGGACAAAGTTATGCAGCTGTTTCATACCCTGGAGGAAGCGAGGAAGAAAGATCATGGCCATTACACATGACAGTAGCAGAAATATATTGGCAGAGGCTTATGCTCCACCAGCATGCTAACTCTATCTCAGCTTTTGTCTCCAGAAACACCAGAACATCTGCTAATCTTTTCTCTCTTGGTCCATAAGGTCTCTAAATTCCAAGTATTGTTTGCAAATTATCATTCTTATCACCCATACAGATAAATGTATGAGTAGTGTACATGGGGCCAATGAAACAGCTAAAAAAAAACTTTAATTTTACTCTGTAACCCCTTGATAAATTTGTAACATTCATACATGAAGACTACTCCCATATTTGCAAGCCTTATTTGCTCTACCCCCCCCCCCCAACATGGCCATTTAGTAGCCATGGAAAAGAAACATCTAGCTATGTTCCTATACCTGATGCACAGTGACAAGTTGCCCTCCAATGCCTTCCAGAGGTCCTTGAAGATGACATGAATGCTTTGTGTCTGGCCATAGGAACGTAGTTGGATGGTTCCCTGCCATCTCCCTACTCACTTCCAGTTGCTGTCATAACTCACCCTCCGGAGTCAGAAGATTCAGAGACAGAGTGCCAAAAATGCCAGAAATCTGTACCACTTAATGTTAGTGGTCTATCTGGGTCTGAGGAGCTGGGAGTGGAGGCAAATATGAGTCCTATTCCCCATAGAGAGGTGGCTGAAACTGAGAATGCATTACAACTGTTTGCCAAGCAAAGAAGAGATAAGGTGAGGTTACCCTGATTCCAGTAGCTCTTAAGTAGGAGATGCTGACTAAGTAAGTACCCGCTGGCTTGAGACAACTGGCTATAACTGTATCACAGCAGTTCACTGGCAGCTTTATTGCTTACAACCATCTGTCTTGGTGATTGGCAGTACTCTGGTATTTTGTGACCTTAGACAGGCTGCTATTTACAATTCTGTTGTACTCTTTGCTGGCTTTGTTCGTTTAGACTACTGACTTGCTGTGCAATTTCTTGACCAGGAGATGACCACCCTCTTGCTTCTCCCTTCATTCTGCTTGATAAACTGTGACAGACCTGGACTGGCTTAGCTAACTGACAGCTTGTGCATTCCACCCACCTGCTTCCTGGGGCATTTACTGACTGGAGCGTAGGGCAGCAACTAAACACTAGGGGTGTGGGAAGCAATTTTAGCCCTTTCTTAAGGGGGAGACTGGGTCATTTTAGGTACAGAGGCCTCTTTTCCAATAGGGATTCACCTTAGTTGACCAAACAGGGGATGTTGGAAAGTATTTATGAGGGGAAAAAAAAAGATTTTTTGGGAGGTTGCTAAGGGGCTTTACTCTACTAAGTTCCTCTAGAGGCCTAATGCTGCTCCCTAACAGCTCCCAACAGCTGCACACTCCTGCTTTAAATGCTGTGTCTGGTACAAGTATGCTTTATTTTAGAAATCATTAAATGATTTCTAACCACAATGACTTACCTCCAAGGTCTATAATTTTATTGGAAATAGTGATGGCTATTAAATAAAGGGAGGTCAACATCCCATTACAGGCTTAATAGGTTTGTATTTAATAAGTTTCCAGACAATGATAGAGTAATCTCTCATGAGAGATGGAAAAAATGTAACGATTATAGCAGAATCCTACACATTTCTACTTTGAAGTAATTCTCATTGAATTCAATGACACATATATCCAGTAGATGGGTACAGAATTTTATCCAGCACTCTGTTGGCATAGAATCATATTGTTTGAAGGAAACTTAGGGGTCATCTAGCAGAGGCAGTGAATCCATAGCTAAAGCTCCAGTGATGGGCAGTCCTCTTCTCTCTGAAGCAGCCCATTCCGTGGTTGAAAAGCTATTAGGACAATTCTTCCTCATTTCAAGTTGAAGGCTTTTCAGGTAGCACCCTTTGTAGGAGCAGAAAACAAGCTCACTCCATCTTTCATGTATTACAGATTGAGTGATGATTTAAAGATATTCTATAAAATTTAAGCCTCTGAACCCTGAATAGTAACGTAATAAACATGTCTGTTTAAAATCCAAAGCAAGAATGTTTATGTCTCAGACAGCAAACTACTAAGGGCTTAGGCAAGGGTGAGTTCCAGGCAAGAATCCAACTTAACTAAAAACAAAGTAATAAAGGGAAAAATAACCTGGGAAAAAATAACCAAATAACCAGAATATAATGAAGAAACTGAAGAAGCATATGATATCAGTAAGAAAGAACTACAAGATCTGATGTCTGATATAATTACTTGCAAGAAGGCTAATGCAGGCAGCAAAAAAACAGTGGCTAGTAACACTTTCAGGTCATTGGTCACTAAGTGGCATTGCAAGTGATTGAGGGGCCAGTAATAGAATCTTTGTTTATATTATGAGGCATTAGTGAGATCTGTCTCTAACTGGGCAGATAGAAGTTGAAGATACTATAAAGTCAGTTCTTGAAAAATGAAAGACTGGCTGATAAGAATCAGTCTCCACTTTGGACATGGCTGTTTACAACAGCTCTGATACTGATAATGCTGTTCTTGGTTTACATACATGTGCAAACAATGCTGATAAGAGAGAGTCATGGAATATTATTCTTCATGAATGTCTGTGCTTGACATACACAGAAGACACATATGATTCTGTACAAGTGTAAAATCAAGGTTTAATGCCTCTTAATGAAGGTATCTAAGATGAATTATGAAATAATCTTAAGAAGATGCTAATATGCTGTAAGAGGTGTACTGCAATGTAAAGTTAATAGTAAACTGCATGCCTAGATGATGCAAAGTCAACATTACTTCTGAAGGGAAGTGTATATTTGTGTATCTACTGCTGTGTTAATAAAATAGGCTGAAAGAATAATAACAGAAAGCGTGTTCATTCTCCCGTGTTAAAATCCAGAGATCCTGAGACTTAAGAGTGCTTACATGGAGTATTGCTGTTAACTCTGCCTGTTTGGATTATACCGTTTAATGAAGAACTCAGAAAATCAGATAGTGATGAGAAGGACCTCCCAAAAATACAGATTAGCTGACGAACAATGAACTCTCAATCCCTTAGTCTAACTAGGTGAGGTGGGATCCATGCTTATTTCACCATAACAGCTCTTGAGATATTTTATAAAGAAATTATGCCATATCTCAATCTTCTCCAGACTGCCATAAATGTATTATATCACATGTCACTAGCCTTGGTTGGGGGATTCAATTTTGTTTGCATGAAGTAATGGTCTGGTCTCATTGCTAGAATATAGTGCAACCACACTATTCTAGAAATGTAGCCTCTGAGCCAATGTGTATTTCGGGGTGGGGAGGGAGATGAAAAAGATTAATCTGTGTCAGTTATGTAAGTCTCATTTTCAAAAGTCGATGCCGTTTCATTTCCATATCAACGTATTTTTTTAGAAAGTATGAAAAAATGATCTAAATTAGATTCTACAATGTATTTTCCCTAAACATGCACATTTATACACATTTATTGAAATATAAGTATTTCTATATGTATTTTTTTTCTGTTTTGGAAGCCAGGAATTGCACTGCAAGATAAGTGTCAAATTCAAAGGATAACTGTATACCAATTCAGCCTGGGGAGTGTGAAATAGTTCAGTTCACAGAAAGGTATGGACAAAACAAAACCTTTTCCCATTTCTACTGGTGATTAGCACAGATCTTAGTAATGGAAATACTCTCCAACCTGAAATTCAGCTGAGAATGTGCTTTTGTATAACCACAACCCAAAGCTGTAGTAATTCATTCGTACATGGCAGTTATACTGCACAGCAGGTGCAGGGGTTAATGGCTGTGTGCCATTTCTATTGATTTCTGGCTATTAGATTGAGTTGAATAGCTTTCACTTACTGGATTCATGTATCTCCTTTGCTGTTGTTTGAAGGGAGGTGGGTGCTGAAACAGTTATCTTTTTTTCAACTAATGTCATAAAAAAGGCAGGTTATGACTGCCTCAGGCAACATAGCAATCAATGAAGGTATTGCCAAGTAAACACTGTGATAGCAGGAGCCTGTGAGGATGTTTCTAAGCTTCTCCAGTGTTGTCTTCTTCCTTTATTCTGTTCTGTTCAGTGCTGTTCCACAGCCCTTTGGTAACACAGAAAGTTTTAACACTCTGTGATCACAGAGGATACAAAGGATCACAGACCACATGAAAATGTAACCTCATCTTTTGCATTAATTATACAGTGCTCAGAGCATGTTCTATTAATGGTTCTGGTTATATAATAGGAGCTTTTTAGTTAAAAGGATTGCAAACCACATGAAAATGTGACTCAGTGGAATAGACCCCTGCAGCAAATCAATATCCAGGAAGATGGTGCTGCAACTCATAGTTTCCTGGCTTTATTGGGTGCTGGGGATCCTGTGGAGAGAGGCACAGGATATCTCCTTCTACAACATCTGAAAAAGTGCATAGACAGATGTAACCCCAATTATATCTGTGCATGTCATAAACAAGATTCTGACCTATGTTACTCATAACTCATTACTTTCCTAGCTGTGCCCTATCCTCTGTTAGTAAGGAGAGCTTGATGCTAATATTGGGATTGTCTCATCAATACCTTCATTTTAATTGTCAGACAGGTTTGGCAGCAAACAACCTAAACTGGCTTAAAACACTCTGCTGGAAATTTTTGCCCAAATTTCATGAGGCTCATTTCCTGCAGCCATTTCTCTTCTAACGTCAATGTAGGCCCTGACATGCTATGAGTTGTCCGAGAGGGACTGTAAAATAAGCCTATTCTTCTGCATTACTAAACCCAGAAAGTTTCAAGAAAGGACTTGGATTGTCCCCTTCCCGTTCTAGTGACAAGACTGGATAGCCAGTAGTGAAGTTTTCCAGAATGCCTTTGAAGTAGTACCTCCATTAAGGGTTGGCATTTGCATTTCCAAAGGGATCAGGGCAAAGCTTCAGTGAGGCTCTGTGAGAAACTAAGATGCAGCTGCTTGGTTGTCTGGTCTCGAGCATGAGGGAGGGGAATTAAAAGGGTCCCAAGGCAGGCACCGACATGAGGTGTGTGCAGGGCTCTGGGACCCCAATAGCCACACAGTGGTGTTTTGTTTTGATAGCAGGCCAGGAAAAAAAGTCTACAGGAGACAGTATGATCAGTGTGGAAGGAGTCCAGGAGAAGACAGCCTGCACTATACTTCAAAAGTGAAAGACTGGGAAAGATTCTCTGCTACTAAATGCTCTAGTTGTCTACAGAAGTCTCTTTACATCATGCTTACCTAATTATAGGTTTTTGCATTAAATCTTACCCATCCATCATAATTTGTACTTCTTCACATTTTGTAGAAGAAATCTCTACTCAGAACTGTAATCAAAAAGGGTTTGTTTGTGTGTGTGTGTTTAAGGGAAAATAGCACTTAAAACTACATTATGGCTTGTATTATTTTTATTTTATCTTTTTCTCTCTAACCAAAAAGGATAAATAAATTATCGGAATTGATATTTCATCAAACTTTTTTTTTATCTAACTTGTAAGATGGTTGGTACAATTGTTTGGTAACTTGTGACATATCTGAACCTGTCGAACATCTACATGTTGGGGGGAGGGAGGGTGAGAAGATTTTGCAATTGTTGGAGGGTTTTTTTGATGAGGAAGGATGTATATTATTATTATTATAGTAATAAGTTGTTTAGATCTAAATAATAAGCATAACAATGGTCACAACTATAAGATTAAATTAGCAAGTGTTAAATGATTGACTGTTAAGAATGACAATGTTAAATGATGTCATTATGACTATTGCTAATTATTGTTTTTCCCCTTTTCTTTATTTTTGGAGAGGTTAACAATTTGCTGTTCTATTTTTTGTGACAATCCACAAAGGCTCATACCTCTCCTCAGGGGGAAGGTCTTTTTTATTTCTTACTGATAAATAGATTACTTGTATTAGTATTATGTGCTATATTTGCTTTTTATAAGTTTCCTGTCTTATATATTTTTTCTTTCAGATGTATGTTTATAGGTGTTATTGTTAGATTTTTTTTCCCTTTCTTTTTTGCTTTCTTTTATGATGCTTTGGTAATTGTTCTTTTGTTCTCTTCTTCTTTATCTTCATTCATACATGTTTCTTGAAATGTTAATAAAAATATATTTTTAAAAAGCTACGTTATGGCTGAAAACCTGCATCAGAGGTCGTGATGCATAGTGAGGATGGAGCTACACAGCTGCCATGATACATAGCCATGTTAGTGAATTGTGATGATGCAGAACATGTCACCGTGCAAGATGTCCTGCTGCACCATGGGAGCAATGAAAGCTCCCATTGTACAGTGGGACACATTGCATATCATGACACGTTGCGTGTTGGGGCATGTCTGCTTTCCTCCTAAGAATACAGATACAATGCAACAGCACATTTCAACTTTACATGATTGTAAGACATTTATGATGATTTAACAAAGCTTCCCAACAGGATGCCAGCCTATATCAGGAAAAATGCTTGCAAACATTTGTAAATTAGGCAAAATTGCATGCAAAAATATTTGTATTATGAGAAAGGCACATTTTAAGCAGTGTGTGTGTGTGTGTGTGTGTGTTTGTACATGCATATACCAAAATTTAGGATGGACAGAACTCAAGGCTGGAAAAATCAGAAATGGAGAGAAGCAAAAATGGAGAGATTGCTTCACCCCATTTTCTTGACTCCAGCACTACAGCTGGGTACAAAGATTTATCAAGGCCAAAATGAATTACGTATATACTTTTCCCTCCAGTCCTTTATTGCAGCGTTGATGCTAGAGATGAGCTACACATTATTGGTCCAGTCTGCAACACAGTGCTTTTCAGGAATGTTTGTTTATAAGCAAACCAGCAAGGAATGAGAAATTAAGAAATGGGCAAGCACATGTTTAAACCCTAATTGTCCCTAAATATTATAGAACCTTAAACTTGGCTCATTTTAACATGCTACCATCAGACCTTCTAGAGGGAAAATATGGATTACCTACACCCAATGTCCCTGGCCTTCTCAAATGGACATAATATAGCTGAATGTGTTACTATATTGTCTATACATTGCTCCAATTTTTGCACATTTTCCAAGTAGATCTGATCATTTTTATTCTTCCTTTCTTTCAGATTCCATTAACAGAATTATATTTTAGGAGACATTTTTTCTCTTGTCTTGTTTTAGCATGTTGTTTTATCATGGACCCCAGAATGGATGGCAGGGGGCACAAGCTCCTGCTAAGACTATAGAGGATGAGCCCCCCTGAAATAATCTGGAAAATTTGGACCACTAAGACTCCAGTGCAACTGAACCTCCTCAGGCCTTGTGGATTGGAAGTGTAATAACTAATCAAGCAGAAGTCATTGAGCCCTCCAAGGAATAATAAAAGCTGCCTGCCATCTATCCTGTGCACTCTCACTTGGGAGTAAGCTCAACTGAACACATAAAAGGCATTTCTACATATGCGTTGTACTTGTAAGGATACATCACCTTTAAAGACGTTTGAATGATAATGGATGGGAAATATAATTTGCCCTCCTTCTGCAAGTACCTATAAATTGGCAAAATTAATAACAAACTTCCTCACACCTTAACCATAGTTCCAGCTCCCTTCCATGTTTTAGGAATGAGCTGGTTAAAATTTTGCAATAGTAAGGCATTAGCAATTTCCCCCTCTGAAGTCAGTTATGGTTTTGCTATTGCAAAAACATAGTCTGAATACTTCTGTTCTTGCATCTTCCACTTGTATATAGCTTGAAATATTTCCGTACCTGCAATTTCCACTTATTTACTTAGTAACTGTAGGAGCTAGGCTGTAACCATAATAAACGTTACATAGCTAGTAGGCTTCACACAGGAATAAAACCACATACAGCTTCTTTTGAGTATGCCCTGTTTTAGATTGTTCCTAAACCTTTATATTTGTACGTGTGTGTAGGGCGGGTGGATTATTGTATGAGATCTTCCTTTATCAGTGGTTTATCTAGAAAAGAACTGTTTCTGACACAGTCCAAAGAGAAGAAATATCTTTATTTATTTTTTTAAATTGTATCACTAGTTTCTGTAGACGGGTCTCAGGTTCTCTACTATTTCTCTAAAAAAGAAAAAAAATATCTACAGCAAATCTTAGGCAAGCGAGACTGTCAAGCTTAATCTTGTTGATTTTCTATTTTTTCCCCTTTACTACCAAGATACTGTGGGCCCTTCATTTCTGCAGGGTTCCATTCCAGGACCCCCTGTGAATGAGAAAAATCATGACGTCTTGCTTCTTATATTATCAAATGGCAGTGATGTGTGTGCTGACACTTCAGCACATCTATATCCTTGTCATTGCCGTTTTAGGTATAGGATGTGACACTCTCTGATCACTGGAGTTTGCAGATCCAGAGGTCACCGATACAGAGGGTCCACTATAATTCAAATTCTGTCAGCATTTTTCCTGCATGAGCATTAATATATATTTCAGTTTATATTTTTCCAAAATATCATGTGGTTTTTATTAATCTATGCACATTTTAAAATGTATATTTTTGACATTTTTCAGGTGCTAGGAGTTGGATAAATCATGTTGCAAGCTCAGAAAGGTAAAGATTACTGAGCACAAATTGTGTTCAAGTCTTGATATCTTAATTAAAATTGAAAAGTGAACCAAACAATTTTTTTCATCTGTCTGTAACTGGTGTTAAATAAACTCCTGTTTTATTTGCAGTGACGGAAACACGTTTCTTCAAAATGGCCTCTGAGAAATGTATTTTAAGGTGAAGGTGAAGAAAATGAAAAAGCAAGAATTTATCATGGTATATTGATGACATTAAACACAGACACACACATACCACTTTTAATGCTAAAAGTGTGGCCTATAGGCCTTTTCACTCCCCCTTTAATTTTTGTTCTCCAAAGTGATGTTGAATACATGGGTAAAATTAATCTGCCTTTCATCAAGTATTCAGCAATCTCCACTCCCCATAAGACGTTTTAGAAGGAGAGGCTGTTTTTAAAAACAGGGCATGAATCAGAAGTTGCTTTCTGAAGGCCTCTGCCAGGCCAAAAATAGCTAAAGGACAAAAACATGGCACAAATGCCTCTGTGCTCCCTAGGCATGAAGAACCATTTTGGACTACAAAGGACACCCCTCAAAAAAAAGGATAAAAAAAAGGCACCTCAGACCTTGCTAGTTGCTCACTATCACTTTAATCTCATAAGACAAGTTAATACTTAACTATCCAGTTCTTAGGAATGTGAATATGAAAGACTTGAATTAGTAAACTGACAATATTCGGATAACTTCCTAATATAAAATTTTCTTAGGATAAGACCGTGCATTGATCATAAACATTAAGAAGATTGGAATGAGAAAATGATAGAATGTTAGAGCTGGAAGAGACACAAGGGCCATGTAGGCCAACCCTCTGCCATGCATGAACACACAAGTAAAGCACTCCAGAGAAATGTCCATTCAACCTCTATTTAAAGGCTTCCAAAGGCACCTTTCCCCATCTTCTTAGGTAATCTATTCCACACTTGAACAGTTCTTGCAGTAAAGAAATTCTTTCTAATCTTTCAGTGGAATCTCTTTTGCTGTAATTTGAATTACTGGTTCATGTCTTGCCCTCTGAGGCACCAGAAAACAAGTTTGCTCCATCTTCCATATGACATTCCCTTCAGATATTTAAAGACAGCTCTCGTGTCACCTCTTAGTTTTCTCTTCTCCAAGTTAAACATATCCTCAGTTGTTCCTCATAAGGCTTAGTTTCTAGACCTTTCATCACCCTGGTTGCTTTTCTCTGAGTACTTTCCAGCTTGTCAGTATTCTCCTTGAACTGTGGTACCCCCAACTGGATACAAGATTCTAGATGTGGTCTGACCAAAGCAGAATAGAGTGGCACTACTGCTTGGCTCAATCTGGACACACAGCTCCTGTTGATCCAGCCAGAATCAGATTGGTTTATTTCGCCATGCATCATAATGTTGACTCATGTTTAGCTTGTGGTCTACTAAGACTCGTAGATCCTCTTTTACTGGAACTAATAGGCAAAATTCTATAGGTGATGGATGCCAATGTAATCTTCCATTACATCAGAATATCAACTTTTTCCATTGTTACAGAAAGAAATATCCAGTACCTCCTTCTACAGTGACCTCTCCATAGAACCTCAGGTTGATGGTGCAGGGACACCAAAGTTAGTCAACACCCAGGAGTGAGGATTTCCTAGGCACTACGTAGCTACAGTTGAACAGGAGGCAAAAAAGGAGTAGCTGTTATTCGCAAGGACCTCCAACAAGTTCAGAAGAGAGTTACTGCCCTGGCTAGTCCGAGCTTTGGGGATATTAAAAGATATCCTCTTGATATCATAATTCAGCTTCACTTCTCTATTCCCCTCCATGTGCTTACGAGGCCACCGGACAAGCACGTAAACAAGCTCGGCCGTTAATTGCCTTAATATTCAAACTACAATACAGGCAGGCCAGAAATAGCTGATTCACTGCTTTAGGAGACCTCCAGGCAAGTACTCTAATTAGGTATGCACACAACTTACAAAAGAGCCTATGCCCTGTGATAGCAGCTTGATGGGTAAACTATACAATACCCAAGTACTCTGCGTTTGCATACTGGCTACTCTATTGAGAACTGCTACGATAACTCAATCATTCAGATTCTGACCTTTCGGAGGCTTTGTCTCCAACTCCAAATCTATTGTTTTCCCCCAAGTACGGCATAGCCTGCAGTCACATTCTCCTTATAAAAACCCTTGATTCCGAGACCTTCTTCGGAACGCTCCTGAGTTTCATCCCACCTTGCTGCCGCTTTGCTTGGCGAGCCTTCCCTCAGCTCCACGTGCTGACCTACATCGCACCCCAGCTTCACTCTCTATTTTTCCGGGCTTCAGGACAGGTGAAGTATCACCCAAACCAGCAATCCCTCTAAAAATCCCTCTATACCACTCCAACTTTTGTTTTCTTTAGCTATCTTGTATGAGTGTGTCGCATACACTGTTTTGCTTGTGTTTAATAAACATCATTTATTGCTTCAACTTTTGCGTGCTACTTGACTCGACCTGACCCCATAGACATAGGGTTCAAGATCTCGCTACATTACCCTGCCTTTTGTAACGTTAAGCAGTGCTCTGAGCTAATTTTCCCCACCCTTAGTTGAGCACATTTTGGTGTCCCTCCCGGGACCCCCAGTACACAGGGTAACATGAGAGATAGCTGTTCCTTTTTTTTTTCTTTCTTGCAGCTGAATGAAAGCCTAGAGGCCCTCACCCTACTCACAACCACTGATTAAGTACTTAAATTCAGTTTTTCCCTGTGTCTGGGCACTAACCTGTCAAAGAGAGTGGGGTCAGAGGAGATGCTGGACAGGAAATAGGGCTGTGGTAGTAATGCCCTTCTCTCTGGCTAGGAGGGAGGATTAAAAGTAGAACTGAGCTTAAATTCCTCAAAAGTTGTTTTTCTTGACAGGAGGGTGGGGAACTGAGATTTTTCATTTTCTCATTCAGCCCCTGGAAAAGGGTGCCGCTTTATAGAATGTTCTTTGAATATTCCTTTGCTGCAGTACAAAGATAAAAATGCATTAAAATAGTCTCTAAAAGTTTCTAAAAGCAGCTTAAAAACAGTTCTAAAATGCAATTAGAAAACAGGTTAAGCAGAGCAATTTCAAACATTGAAGGAACAGCATTGTTTTGGTTGCCTGCCAGAAGCTGAAACAAGATGGAGCCAGCCTCAGCTTCTGGAAGAGGGAGTTCCTCATTTGGGGCACTGCTACAGAGAAAGCCCTGTTAACATGTACATACAAACCTTGACTTGACACAGTGTTGGGACACGCAAAGACGATTTCTTTGAGGATCTCAAATTTGGGGCACAGGCCCACATGGGAGGAGACAGTATTTCAGATATCCTGTCCCAAAGCCATTTAAGGCTTTGCAGGTTAAAACAAGTACTTTGAGTTGAGCTCAGAAGCAAACTGGAAGTCAATATA
Source organism: Cyclura pinguis (assembly GCA_030412105.1). Classification (NCBI taxonomy): domain Eukaryota; kingdom Metazoa; phylum Chordata; class Lepidosauria; order Squamata; family Iguanidae; genus Cyclura; species Cyclura pinguis. Next base: position 212,050,733 of record CM059599.1, read on the forward strand.
GTTCTTGTACAATCTATTTACATGGTCTCTAAGATGCACACCAGCCACCAGTCTGGCTGCTGCATTTTACATCTTCAAAACACTTTTAAAGGGAGTCCCCCAGGGAGCACAGTACAGTAGTCTAACCAAGAGGTAACCACACACACACACATACACACATACACAAACAATGGTGCCTTTCCGAGGTTCCCTGTGGAAACGTGACAGGGGGAAGTTTTGAGTATTTGATCTCTTGTCCATTCACTAGTCTGACTGTTGATGTGCCAGCCCAGTTACCTCTGGCTTGCATGTATTTTAAATATAAAATTATTCTTCCTGGGATGAGGGTAGGCTCATGGGGTGGCACTTTGACTAGACATTATCTGACAACAACCTAATTTACAGGATTGTTGTGTGGATCTGAAAAATGGGGATTAGGACTATATATGTCACTTTGAGCTCTTTGGAAGAAGAGTAGAATATGAGTAAGAGTTTTCATTACAGAACACTCATCTCCACATAATTCTTCTCCCTAGCAAGGAAGGATTTCATAACTTCCACCTGACAGGAGGCCTCAAAATCAAATGGAATCACCATGTGTAAGATGCCATGAAGAAATTGCATGGAATGTGGCAGAAATAAGTTGGCATCTGGTGGCTGTCTTGTTGTCTATTGCAGAAAGGATTCTTTCAGTGAGAATGGAGTGATGCCAAAGTTCTTTGAGGACATTTTTCACATTTTATAAAACTTTGAGTAGCTGGAGAGAGAGACAAAGAGACAAGTTGAGTATTTGGGGGGCTTTGTTAAAAATGAAGAACCATATGCTATTGAATGTGTTGCTGAAGAAGCTGACACCAACATATTGTGCCATCACTCTGATGTTAAGCAATATAAGATACTCTGGAGAAAAGCTGGGTGGAATTAAAATAGAACCAAATTTGGCATGAAAATAAGCACCCAAAGTGATAGTGGCTGGTGACCTCCATGTCAGTGAGAAAGTGGATCTGCTCTAAAATTTTAAAAATCTACTTAAGATACTGACTTTCAGCACCTTGGATAGATCCCTTCATATTTGGAATAAGACCTGGAATAGATACAGTACTCCACCGAGGTGGGAACCAACAATTCAGCTTGAGAAGCTTGAGAATGTTTTGGCTGCACAAGGTTCAGTTCATGGTATATCTAGGTACAATAGGGAAATTATTCTTTTTGGAGCTGTGGAGAGTTATTGCTAATCAGTGTAGACAATAGTAGACTAGGTGGAACAACAGCTGAACTCAGTAGAAGACAACTTTCTATGAATATATCTACTCATGTTTAAGCAGAAGGTGGTAGAACACTTTCATCAGGATTATCCTCAAGTGTATAGTATGTTCCATTAAGAAAATTTACCGCCTGTCAGACATTACAGCAATGTGTTGCAGCATTTGAAGGAATGCTAGCTTATGCTCACATGATGTTATTATATGTGTATGTATACATACATACATACATACATACACACATAGCATATTAGGCTTCAGCTTTTGAATGAGTCCAGTTTCGGTATTAAATCACATACTGTTAAAAAGGGATAAACGTATTGTCCATAATCCTGTATGAGTTACTTAGTTAAGTAACCTCTACTGGCCAGATCCCTGCTCCTCAAACCTAACAGAAATGTCATTGACCTGTGCTCTGATCACCAACAGGATGGACTTCTTTCTCCTCATGCAGCTGATGCCTGATAAAACAGGTAAAATAAAGTGGTGTCTGTGTGTGTGTGTTATGATTGTGACAGTAGTGATTCAGTGGCAATTGTGAATACAAAAGGGTTTCAGATGAGTGACTGTTTTGTATTCTCTTATTCTGAGTTTCCTTGCCTGCCAAATAAATCTGTAAATTTCTTTCTACCATTGTACAAAGGGTATTTCATGTCTTCTGATGGGGATAATTTGAAAGTAGATAGTAGAATAAAAGTCTTAGCAACATGTTTGCTTTAACTACCGCAATTCTCTCTCATGGGGATGAATTTAACTTTTTGCATTTTTGATGTCTCTCTTAATTTCTTTCCAGACTTTTTCATAATTGTGTTGAAATAATAGACTGTTGTTCTTTGTAACTGTAACTTACAATTTAGTGTACTTTTTCCAACTTTAAAATTGGAAAGAGAAGTTAATTCATTTTCCTCTTCTGAGGTCATATTTAAGTCATCAGTATTATTTTATCATAGTTCACTTTAAACCTGGCACATGTCACAAATGCCTTATTTTTTTCCAAAAGAATCTTCATTGAGTCCAATGGATTTTGTGTCATCACAATTTAATCTGCATAAACCCTCAGCTTATGCTGTTCTTTTTCAAAACCCTGTACCATCTTGTCTGATATTTCTCAATAAAGTCTCCAGTGCCAAAATAAACAGCAAACGTGAGAGGAAACAACCTTGCCTAGTTCCCTTTTGTATCTCAATTGATGGTGCATTGCTATTTACCCAAATCTGGTCTTTTAGAACTGAATATGTTATCTTTATTGCCCAAGTAATATTTTTACCAAAATTCATTGTCTCCAATACTTGAAATAAATAATTCCAAGAAATATTATCAAATGTTTTCTCTGCGTCTAAAAAAAACCAAAACAGCATTTTTTCCCCATTAGGATGTTCCAAATATTCAATAATATTAAGAACAGTTCTTACATTACTCCTTAATTATCTTTTTGACAAAAATCCCCTCTGATCCTCACAGACATTCTGAGAAATATGTTTCCTCAATCTGCTTGCCAAAATAGTAGCAAATACTTTATAGTCATTGTTTAGTGATAATATAGGTCTATAATTCTTTGTTAATGTCTCTTTTATATCTTTTTCTTCTGATAAAGGCATTTCTCCAAAAATCTGGCGTCCTTCTTTTTCCTAATAACTCGTCACACGTCATCTTTAGTGGTTGAAGTAACTCATATTCAAATGTATTATAATATACTGCAGATCTGGGCCTTGAGCTTTACCAGCTTTAATCTATTTAATTGCTTCAGTAAGTTCCATAATTATCAAAGGTCCATTAAAACTTTGTTTTTGTTCCAGACATAGTTTACTCGGTTGGAGTCATTCCAGATAATATTCCATATCTGAGTTACTTTCATTGCCCCTCACATATAAACCTCTGTTATATTCCTCAAAATTCTAAAATTCTGGAAATACACAAAAAAAGAAAAAAGAAAAAAAGAAGAAAGGAAAGGGAAAAAGAAAAGAAATGAGAGATAAACCATAAAAGATTAAGATCAAAGAATAAAGAATAAAGGAAAGGACTATTTCTACTCTTCTTTTCAATGGCATATAATATTCAATTAATTCAGACCTCTCTCAGAAAACATCAGCAGCAGCAGCACCACTACCACCACCACCACCAGTTCTCTTCTTTCTATCCCCTGTTGCATAATTTCTCAATAGGCAAAAATATTTCCCTTCTTTCTGTGGCTGACACAACTAGCATACTCAGGAAACATTCTGTGGATTCTCTGTGTGGTACAATGCCATTTTTTTGATAAGTGTGAGTAGAAAATTTTATTGGGCATTATATTGTGTCTGGATTCTGGAGTAGCCATTTTAAGAAAGGTGGTCTGCAGTGACACATTGGAGAAACCTTTACATTTTTCTCCCTCCTTCTGAAGAATGAAATCCAGAAAAAGCCAGCATACCCCCTGATAATTAGGACATTTCCACACTAGACTGTTATAGTGCTATTATTCTTCTTTCAACATCTTATGGAATCCTTTAAGACTCCCTAAACTGCAAACTCGGGATTCCACAGGATGTTAAAAGTGGAATAATAATAGCACTATAACAGTCTAGTGCAGAAATGGCCTAACTCTTTTGAGTTTCTCATGCATCCAGTTTCTTTCAATATGAGACTACACACATCCAGCACAAAGATTAAAATGCAAATACAAAAAATGAAAAACCTAGTGGCAATACTGACTGGAATTCAGGATCCAACTTACAGATGCATAACCTGGAGTTGCACAGCTGAAGCAGACCCTTATTCACCGTCCTACATAGTCACGATTGTGGCACTATTGCCACAATTGTAATTGTTTGCCCCACATCTACTTTACCAGATATCAGTCACACAGAGAGAAAAAAGCCCATATTGCTGGCAATGTCCTCACCTTTCTGTCTCCTCAGCAATGTAGAAAGTTTTTGGTTGGCAGGAGGCTGGACTATCCAAAGCAGGACCCCATCACACTTCCTTGCAGCAGACCCACTGGCTGGTGGAAGGGATTGAAAACATCCTCTGCCCATTACATCATCTGCCCATGTTCTGATTACCTCTTTGCTTTGCACAGCTGATGTCTTGGAAAGTAGGTTGTAGGGGGCAATCAGGCAATCACTTAGCAGAGCAGCTGAGGTAGTTACTTAAAGAAGTACTGCATGTAGAATTCTGAGAACTAATTTATAACTATTTAAAAGGTGGTTAAAATATAATAATGATGATAAAAATACAGCACTATCTAATTAAAAAAAAACTTTCTGCAATTAACATCAGCTGTACCATTTGTTGTATGTGGCACATTTTGCTGTCCAGCCCAGCCTTTGGCAACCTTTGGATTTGGTGGCTGAAACTCATGTTTGTATGCTGAATAAGTTTGTGAATGTTGCCAGGAACACTCTTAATGTCTATGCTTGCCTAAAGATAAAAGTCTTCCATTGCTTTTGTTTGTGTTTTTCATGAGTACTCAACCACAGGCTGGAAAACTAAAAATTTCTATTGCAGATAACGAATCTGTTCTCCTTCTCCACCTTTTCTGCGGAATTCACTGGCAAATATTCACTTCAATACTTTTCCTGACTGACTCAGAAACTTCAAGGGTATTTAATCGGTAAAAGAACAGAACTTTATTGACCGTGGAAGTCAAGAACAGCATCTTAAAAGGGCAAATCTATAAAATGTGTCTCCTGATTTCTAATCACATCGTTCTTTCAGAGTGATGTTTATTTCTATAGTACTGAAACCAAAATAGCATATGGATCAAAGCGGGAAAGCAACTATTCCAGATGACATTCTGTGGCATTATAAACTCTTGCATGATTATTATAATTGGAGATTGAAAAACCTGCCCCTTTATGTTTTGTTTGTCCTGTGATTACTGATATCCATGGAAACTCCATGCTTATCTTTGCTTTTCAGAATGAGTGACATAAATCATATTCCCAACAGAGGTGAGACCAGTACACAAATATGAGTGGAAGGACTACAAAAATGCAAGGGAAGGAGAAATGGTAGTTTACCTTTTCTTTTCTTTTTTAGAAAAGACCGATAATGTCAGGAATTATTCTTGAAATAAATTTTAAAAAGCCTCCTGTCTCCCTTGCCAGTTGGCTTCGAAACTTCAGACAATATTTCTGAGTTCAAAATACTTACCTGGACTTACACAACAACTGTTGCTGCATTTTGATGGTCTCCGTGGAGTGAGACTAGAGTGTTATGTTTAATTGATGCTAAGTGCCAAATCAAGACCCATGATAGGGGCAATAGTGACAGTAAAGTAGTTCATCCCCTATACGTGTCATTTGGTGTACAACGTTGACCAACCCTCCCATCCTCAATGCAGTATGAGTTAATCCAGTCACTTCAAGGCTGGATAGGATCCCCCCCCCCTTTTCTCAGTCTTTTTTCCCACCTATCTCATACCGTCTTTTATGGAATTAGGAAAATTAGCTCTGGGTGGTTCATTAAATAGGTGGTACTTTGGCAGATAATGAGGGAGAATAAAAATTTGGTGATCACCTCTTGGCAACCCTTTAGTGTGGGGTAGAGCTCTGGAACCACCTCTTTAAGGCCCTACAGGAAGGAGACTTATGCTTGAGATTAACCTGGGAATAAGTCTCTTGCTTTTAGAGTCCTATGGCTTGAGTGGGAGTCCCTGGTTTACCTTCCAAGATGCTTGACTGGGGAGCAACCAAAGTAATTTGGATTGCCCCTAGGGCTGAGGTGTTATCACCCACGGGTAGGCTGAGCATGTTGTCCCATTATGACCCTGGTATCATCTGGCCCCATATCACGTTGCTTCTCAGCCTGCTTGTATCTCTCAAGCTAACACAATTTAAGTAAAACAGGTTGAAATAAAGTGGCCTTTATTTATCCCAACTTTGTGTCTGGTTGCTTTATTCCAGGGTTGAGCATCAATAATCCTTTTCTGCTTGAGTCAAGGACTTGTAATATTCCCTTTATTTCTTTTGAATGGCAGAACTGATTCTGTCCTGGACAATATGTTGCTAAAACAACCCAAAAAACAGTTCTGATTTGTCTGAAATTTGACAGGCATCATCCTTTCTTAAGCAGTGGTATTGGTTCTGTTTGTGTACCTTCAAGTCATTTCTGACCTATCACAACCCCAAGGTGACTCTATCACAGGGTTTTCCTGGCAAGATTTGTTCAGAATGGGTTTGCCTTTGCCTTTCTCTGAGGCTAGGAGAGTGCGACTTGCCCAAAGTCACCCAGGAGGTTTCCATGGTTGAGTGGGGATTCTAATCCTGGTCTCCAAAGTTATTGTCCAGTGCTGAAACCACCACACCACACTGGCTCTAAGCTGTGATATAATGGTAATTTTTTTTTGAAGTGCAAGCCTTCATCATGACAATCCTTATCATGAATCTCTAAAGGAGAGACTGAAAAGGCAGGGGACTATGTTGAACTGTGTCATGATGGGCATTTTTGGCCACCGGTGTTCAAAATGTTTTCCCCTTTAGGCAACTAAACCCCTTCTCGAAGCATGGGGGCAATTTGCCTTGCTTCTCCACTATGGACAATTTTAAGCCTAGTGTGAGATTCCTTCTTCCCTTCTTTTCCTCCTCCTCCTCTTCCAGGAAGTGACCTGGTCATTTCCTGTTTTAGGAAAGGCAAAAGTGGCCTAGGGGTCAAAAATCTGGTGAAATGGGAATGTTTTGAGTTTTTTTTGGGGGGAGGGGTTGCTTGGGAGGTGCAAGGGGAAAAAAAGGTCAAATCATCCCATCTGTCAAAGACATTAGATTTCAACAGGGAAAAGCCCACTATAATATAATATTTCTGGAAGTATCAATTTTCTCTCCAGCTACTATAGAGATTGCAGCTAAACTTCAAATAGGGAAGTTACAGGTGAGTGAGAAAAGGGTACCAGTCTCTGCCATTCAAAAGGTCCCACAGCTTCAACCCTGGGAGACAGGATTAGTCAATGGAATGCACAGCCTGTCTGATTTCTGAATGTCAGCTAATGTTCTCTACCCAAGTCAAAGAAAATGGCCTCAAAATCAGCCTGAGCCTGACTATAATGAGGGTCCAAAGCAAATCCTACAGCTATCAAAGATCACTAGCAAAAACAACCGTGGGAAGGGAAGAACTCAGACATATTTGTCAAATTCAAATTTGTTTGCAAATAACTGGATTTATCTTTTAAATCTGATATTATTATCCCCAGCATTGCTACTCATACATGCTGCTGGATTTTTCTGAGATAGCTTTCACATTTGCAAGCAGGCAGCATCTTCACAGATCAAAATAGGACAAAGAGAGAGAAATATGGGGATGCTTGGAGAAATGGATCTTTTATTTTTACCTCCTGGGCTAAAGGGCAAATCAAAACTTAGTTATCCACTGGGTTTTGTACGTTTTGAATATTCGAATGGAGTTTGTCATTTTGCATATATGTGAACATGCAGGTACTGCCCCTGGCTAACTTTTAACACAGCCCTCAGGGCCAAAAAAAATTGCACCACTCTGATGTAGAGGTGAGCTGCAGCCTGTATTGTACTGTAGAGTGAGGTGATATCTCAGATGAGATTCCGGAACTGCATCTGAAATGTATCTGTTAACTTTGATAATGGTGCTGCTACTGCTGTTTATTCACATCCTTCCTTTTTCACAATCCAGAATTAGGGCAGATTATAACATTTAAAACAAATCTTTCATGCTGAGCAGCTTCTGAACTGGTTGATAGAAGAAAACTCCATGTTAGGAAGACTTGTGTGTGACCATATTATAGATATGGTTTGGTCTCTTTTTAATCTTTTTAAATCTAATTTTCATTAAGACGGAACTACATAACTGCTGTCTCATTCCAATAACATGATTGTTTGTATTAAATATTCTTTTAAAAACCATGCCAAAACATCCTGTGTATTAAGGGTAGGCCTTGAGCTGTTTGAAGCTCTGAGAGAGTGAAAGATCATCTGCATACTTTTCCCCACCAATCTTTGCTGAAGTCACTGTGAGCTGAAAGGCAGCCAGGTGTGCAAAGGCAGCAAGATTTTGAGCTAGCAGCCCATATAGTTATATCCCGTATATGCCACACATCCTATATAGGTATTATAGGGAAGAAGGGGGGAGAAATAACTCCAGAGATGGAGGCAGAAGGATCTATAGTTGTCTGCTGCAATGTACATATAATAGCTGTCTTCTTGCCAGAAAACTTCACCAATTACACTTGCAGCATATCCAAATTGGTAAATTTCTTGGAAAAGCAGGTCAGTGCACTACTGCTACTTGCTGAGTCCGTTGGTGTTCGTCAGAGAACATGGGGATTTCCTGAGTAGAACTAAGGTAAAATTGATCCTCCAGAACCAACAAGAAGAAACTGGTAAGAAAAGACCTATTAATTGTAAGGAAACACACTGGAAGATAATCACTGTCAGAAGCAGAACATACAGAAAGGATTCAGAACCTCTTCAGCTAAAGCAATCGCTTCCTACATCTTCATGAGGATAACAACAGTTTAAATGCTCACACAGGAAAGCAGCATGCACTAGATAATGCATGCCAAGGAAGGAGTCAAGGTAACCACCAGTCACAAGAAGAAGAAAAGAAATATGCCAGTGGTAGAAGACTCATTGTTTAGGGGGTATAGAGGCACCTGTGTGTTAGCCTGACAAGAGGAATTGGGAAAGGTGCTGTCTTCCTGGTGCATGTATCCAGGATGTCACTAACAACATGCGAAAACTCATAAAGAACGGGCCTCTCAAACTTAAAATGGTATTATAATGCAAATCAATTGAGATATATTATAGATGGAATCTCAGGAAAAGGGGATTTAGAATGGTTAGAGATGGAAGCAATAGAAATTGAGACGAGAATAGAGAATATCTTTTTCTGGAATCCGGTCAAGAGAGAAATAGAAAAATAGAAAAACCCCTTTTAAAGAATATATTAGAAATTTGGAAGAAAAATAAGGAAAAATTAATGCCGGCTATCTCACCATTAACTCCAGTAGTGATGATGGAAAAATTTCCAATAAATTTGAGGGATGAAGGGATTAAAAAAGCACAGAATATATAAGTTAAAAGAATGGATGAATATAATGATGAATAAAGACAGAATAAAGGAGACATTGCAGGGTACTTAGATGTCATGACTGAATTATATTCTGTTGGAGCAGTGGACAATGAATTGGAAAAGCAATAATAAAGATTTTAGAGAATACACTAGATTCGAACAAATGATAAAGCAAAGAGATGATATGGAAGAAAATGAAATATTGAAGGATACCACAAGAGAAATATATAAAATATTGTTAAAAGATGAAGATGAAGATGAATATCTTAAAAAAAATGGGAGGAAGAATTAGTACAAAAAATAGATACTCAAGACTGGGGGCGAATTTGGAATCAGTGTTATTTAAAAAATTTATCCATAAGGATAAAAGAGAATTATTATAAATTGGTTTGGAAATGGTACCTAACACCAGTAAGGTTAAAACACATAGACAAGAATCATTCAAGGTTATGTTGCAGGGGTTGGCAAGAGATTGGCACATATATCCATATGTGGTGGAATTGTGAAGGTGTACAGAAATTTTGGCAAATGGTGTTTGAAGAGATAAAAGAGATAACAGGAATTGATTTACAAATATGTCTGAGAATAGCATTATTATCTATATTTGATAAGGTTAATTGTACCTAGACAATGAAGGAGTTAATTACAAATTTATTAACTGCAGCAAGGCTAATTATATCACGAAAATGGGAAACTCAAGGAGATTTTCAAATAAAGGATTGATATAAAGAAGTGTGGAAAATTGCGATCAATGATAAGTTAACAAGTCAAATTAAGGTTAAAAAAAGGATGAAAAGGAATGACTTTGAAGCTATATGGAAAATATTTGTAGAAAAGACTTTAACAAAAGAGGGAAATGTCACACCTCCACAAGAAGAATTACAATTTTGGAAAGCAGAGTAAGCTGAAATATAATTGGCTCTGGGAATGGGTTCACATTTAGGGTTAGGATTTATGGTTAATAACAGGGTAATGTATAGTATTACCAATAGGTTAAATATAGTTGAAAAGAATAGATTTAAGAATGAAATTACTATAGCAATAATGAGTACAAGGAGAATTAGATTTAGATACATGAAATAAAAATATATAATCAATATGATATATAATATGTTGAATAAGTATATGATGATAAAGGATCTGGAGAGAAATAGTAATGTAATTATTTGTGTTGTAATTTTTCTCTTTTTCACATTAATGTTATTCACATGGTGTTTTTGTTTTATTCTGTTATGTATTGTTCCTTTTTCTTTATAATAATAATTAAAAACATAAATAAATAAAAATAAAACTCATCAAGAACACTGATCAATACCCTCTTCTCCTTATTCATGTGATAACTAAAGAACTGCCAAGAACACCTGAAGGATAGGTGGTATTTTTGTCAATTCTGTCAGTGTAGGATAAAGGACTACAGAGGAACAGGAAGATATCAAAAGTGAATGACTGGCTGCATAGATGGTATAAACAAGTGTTACTGCCCTGGCTAGTCCGAGCTTTGGGGATATTAAAAGATATCCTTTTGATATCATAATTCAGCTTCACTTATCTATTCCCCTCCACGTGCTTATGAGGCCACCAGACAAGCACGCCACCAAGCTCAGCCGTTAATCGCCGTAATATTCCTAGACAATACAGGCAGGCCAGAAAATAGCCGACTCGCTGCTTCAGGAGACCTCCAGGCAAGCACTCTAATTAGGTATGCACACAATCTACAGAAGAGCCTCTGCCCCGCGATGGCAGCTTGATGGATGAAACAATACCCAAGTACTCTGCGTTTGCATACTGGCTACTCTATTGAGAACCTCTGTGATAACTCAATCATTCAGATTCTGACCTTTCGGAGGCTTTGTCTCCAACTCCAAATCTATTGTTTTCCCCCAAGTACGGCATAGCCTGCAGTCACATTCTCCTTATAAAAATCCTTGATTCCGAGACCTTCCTCGGATCGCTCCCGAGTTTCATCCCGCCTTGCTGCTGCTTTGCTTGGAGAGCCTCCCCTCAGCTCCACGTGCTGAGCTATATCGCACCCCAGCCTCGCTCTCTATTTTTCTGGGCTTCAGGACAGGTAAAGTATCACCCAAACCAGCAACTCCTCTAAAAATCCCTCTATACCACTCCAACCTTTATTTCTTTAGTTATCTTGTGTGAATGTGTTGCATACACTGTTTTGCTTGTATTTAATGAAACATCATTTATTGTTTCAACTTCTGTGTTCTCCTTGACTCAACCCGACCCCACAGACATAGGGTTCAAGATCTCGTTATGTTACCCTGCCTCTCGTAACGCTAAGCAGTGCTCTGAGCTAATTTTCCCCACCTTTAGTTGAGCACATTTTGGTGTCCCTCCCGGGACCCCCAGTACACAGTACATAGAGTGGTGGAGCAACGTGGGCAACCCTGGTACCCCTAATTTGAGAAGGAGCCTCAAACCTCCTCAAATGTGGTTGGTACTGACTTAGGTGACGGTCGGTCAAGTCGTTAGAGTGCAGTCAGGCAGGAACACATGTGTGTGAGAATTCTGTGCATTTTAGCTCTAGAGCTGTTCTATCTGGGTGGAAATCTGTTCCCCTTTCTTGCTTGGTTTGTGTATGTCAGCCGCCCCGGCGTGGTCACTAGCACTAGGTGGTGAACCATTGTCCGATAGGAAGGGGTGTGCACAAGCTGTCCTGGGAATCACATCCCTAACTTGGGGTCTGTCGTGGGCTGGGATCCGAAGTGTTAGAGTGTTAGCACGTTAGGAACAGTCTACACTCATCCAACACCGTAGTGGCAAGGCAAAATAGCACTTAAGGAAGAAATTCCCTCCCTTAGAGTAGTATACGGGTGTGTCCCGCCCTTGTTAGGAGTTAGAGTGCGGGTGTGTCCCGCTGGTAGTTGTGAAAGGCGCAGGTGCGTCCCACTGTGTAGTTTCGGGTGCGTCCCGATTGGCTAGATGACTAGGTGCGGGTGGTGAGTCCCGACCTAGCCTAGGGTTTAGAGGTTTTGCCCGTGGTAGAGGAAGGTACCCCTCACCCAGAAAACCAGTTAGGGACGGTTCGGTTTTGGTTCCTTGTCCTTTTCCCCCGCTGCTTGGCCAGGCGGCATAGTAAGTTCCTTAGCATTCGTTCCCCCCCTTCAGGCAGGCAGAGTACTCCTGAGGGTTCCCTGGGTCTAGGTGACGTCCCTGTCCCTGAACCGTGTCCTCATCCTTTGGTCCCCAGTGCTGTCGAGGTGGAAAACCGGGCTTGGGTGCACCAAAGTGACTTTGTTTGGGCAGGCTGGAGATAGGTTCCTATCCCTCTTTCCTAGAATAGTTCCGTTGAGTTCGTTTCCCTTCAGTCCCCCAGAGGTCTAGGTATCCTTCCCGTCACTCCAGTTCCTGGTCCCATTTGTGGTTTGTAGTTTGTAGTTTGTAGTTAGTGTTAGAGATAGTCGTGGTTTGTGTGTAAAATGGCAGAGAGTGGTACAGTGACCATCAAAGACCTCATGTTGGAGGAAGAGGTCAAAGGTAAACTAGAGAGATCGGTGTTGAATAAGGGGAAATGCTCCTGGAAAGACTCCATCTTCCAGATGGCCGATCCCTTTGCCACACTCCGTGAAGCGTACACCCTGGCACGGAAGTCAAAGAACCCATTCAGGCTGTCTAAGGACACTTTGGCCGCTTGGGGACTTTGGCCCACGGCCAGAGACGCTAGTAGTGCTCTGGTAGAGACCAGAGAGAAATTAGTGAGTGTAGAGAAGGAGAATGCCCGGCTTCAGGCCGAGGTCGAGGCGCTGCGCTCGGATAAGGTAACTTTTGCGTCTGTAGCACAGGCGTCCGCACAGAAGCTTAGTAACATCCAGGTAGTGCCGCAAACTTGGGAGGAGAAAGCCCACACCTTAGAGGCTGAGCTGGATCATGCCAGGTCTGTGGCCAAGTTCATGGTGGGGCAAGTAAGAGAACAGCAGGAGGCTGTTAGCCATGTAGCTTTCCAGAAACAGATCGCTGCGCTGGAGAGTCAACTCCAAACGCACAAAGCCTTAATTTCGGCTGTGTGCCCAGAGCTGCTCTCAACGTTTGCGGAGGACTTTTCTGGGGAGACACTACCAGAGGATGCTCAGGCAACCATTCCCCACAATCCCGACTGGAGTGGCCCTAAGGTCCCAGTCAACCCTGTAGAGACACGGTCCATGATAAGACGGACCACCCCCTTTGGAGAAGGCAGTTCTGATAGGTAAGAGACGCAGGAGACGCAGGTCACTTAGACTAGGGTCCCCTGGCGTGCTACTGAGGTCAAAGCTATTGCGGACGAGTTGGGTCCATTAAATAGGTCCACCGGGATCATGTGGTTGTACGCAGTGATACACTCTCACCCGACAGCCAATGGTCAGGACCTGACCCAGCTGGCTCGGCTTTGTATGTCCCCCTCTGAGCTTCCTACTTTTGAATCAGCCATGGTGGCTCGAGGCTTGGTTAGGCTTGAGGCCCACTACTGGATGAGAGAGGTAGTGAGGATTTTGTGGCCCGGACAGAGTGCAAGTGTGCTCTATGTCATGGAGCAGCAGGGTCCTCATGAGAACCCTCAGGCTTACATGGTACGGAAGCAGCTCCTTGCCATTCTGGCCGAGAAGGTCCCCTTGACACCCCATGGATATGACTTTAACAGCCTCGAGTTTAAGACGCTCTTGTAAGGAGGTCTTAATCACGAGACCAAGATGGCTCTCAGTTTGGTGGATCCAGCCACCACCAACTGGGAGGAATTTGGAAATAAACTCCAGCGGGTCTCCGACCTACTCCGCGAGGCAGGATCCCTAAGACCTCCCCCCAAGACGCACAGGAAGGACACTGGGAATTGGGAACCCATAGCTGAGGTTACCTACTCGAACTATGGTCCCCACTCCCAGCATAGGAAAACATCTCCAAATTCCATTCCACGAGGGAATTGGAACTCGCGACCACCACCCAGACAGTACAACAGGCAGTGGCAGGGATGGGATTTCCGCAGCCAGCCTGGCAAGGCAGGAAGTCCCCCACAGCAGCCAACTGTCCCCAAACAGCCCTCTGACTTGGCCTCTCCCTGGGAGACGTCTGGTGGGTATGATCCCACGTCCCAGACGTACTCCTCGGACAGAGTAAGGGTCTGGGGCATGCTCAGAAGGTTTGGGCTGGACATGAGCCAGTTCGATAAGAGGCAAACATTGGAGCTTCTGTAAGCGCTAGACAAGCAGCTTCAGGCGGGAAGTAAACAGCCGGTCCAGGCCGTGACCGACGGCCCACCTCCGGCTGGATACTACCCTAACCTGGAACTGCAAGCATAGGGGTGCCCTCGGTCCAGGAAGCTTCCCCGCAATGTGGTGGCTAGGTTGAAGCCAGACAGGTGGGGAAGGTGCTGGGTGAAGGCAGACATAGGGACCGAGAGGGATAAGACTCCTGCCACCCTTCTTGTAGACTCTGGTGCAGCTGTGAATGTGCTGCACCCCAAACTTGTGAGGTACGGTGAACCCACGCCTGAGCATGTCCAGCTTTCTGGATATGGCAAGGGGGGGGTCACCAAGCTAGGGCATGGACAGGCATCCCAATGTCTATAGAGACGTTTCATTTTCAATTGTGGGCGTGCGAGAACCGGGGAGAAGACGACAGCCTTTTGGGAATCGGTTTTCTCCGGGGAAACAGGCTCACGGTTGATTACGCAAACAGGTTTCTATGGCAGCTAGATCAGGGACCAGTAGAGATTTCAGCAGTGCACTGTTGTGCCGCCATTAAAGCTCCTGCCGCTATCCTGGTAACAAATGAGCAACATGTATGTTCCCACCCGGAGGTGAATTTAGCTACCGCCTCACCCTCCATGCAGACACTCTGGTGCCACCTTGTCCTCAGGGGCCATGGCACCATCTTGATTATGACTCTGGTAATTGTAAAAGGGGCCACGGCTAGCTACAGCTCCATTGCAGTTACCATCTGGACTAGGGAGAAAGGTTCCCCGGAGGCACATGGGTCCAGGACCAGCCTCCATACCAAATTGAGAATGTGGGTCCCAAACCAGGAGCAGGCGTTGCTGCTCTTGCCGGTAGTTCCGGAGACCCGAAAGACAGATTGGAAAGGGAAACCCCCAGATGGAGACGCCCTTTTGTTAGCACGACAGCATGGCAGATGGGCTTTGCTTCCCTTCATGGGATGGCAACCCGCATGAAGAGGTGGTTGCTTCAGCTCCCCTCTCCTTCCCCCCTTCCCTTGAAAATAGACCCTTTAGGATAGTGGCTTTTGTAGTAATGGAGCCCCCATCTCTGTGTTCCCTACAGGGAGACAGAATGGGACCGTTCATGAGGATTGCAGTTTTGTTTTTCGTGATTGGATACGCCTTTGGAACCTCGCGTGAATACAGCCAAGTTTACACAGATTGGCAGTTCAATGTACAGGCAGTGTGCTATTGGAACCCCTATCCAGAAGTAGAAGCCTTGTTGAAGGAGACACAGCTGCTCCCCTGGTTCCAGAAAAGGTACCCCTTCGAGCTGTCCACGAATTTCCATATCCACTCTAGAAATAGACTGAGTGCAGAGTTAAGGATGGTCGTTGCCGGAGAAGAGGTGAAACTCAACCCCAGCATGGCCACAGCAGCTGCTCCCATGACCGCCAGAGTGGTCCAGGGCGACCACCGCTATGCAGCCCTACTAGTGCTTAGCTTCATCTTTGAACACTGCCGCCCTACATGGGTATGGAAGACATACATGTTTCATCGCCAGAATGTCACCCTGACCCCGACAGGTTATAAGTTCTCCTGTGGGAAGATGTGGTGCCCCGATTCCGATATTCTTACCCTGCCTCCTCCTGAACGTCACCCGGCTATGTATGTGGGTAGTTCTGTAGTTCGCAAGGATATAGAAATGGTCGCTTACTCGAACCTCCAACCCATAATAACTAAAATGATACTAAATTTCATGGTTGTCAATATCTCTAGAGTAATTCCAACTTGCCAACCGTACCTAAAACTAGCATGGAAACAGTGAGAGCACTCGGAGAAACGATGGTTGTCTTTCTCCCACCCACACACTCGCCCTAAGCGAAATGTCCTAGGAACCACTTTAGGTGGAACTGGAACTGGCGGCGCATTCATCAATGCTATAGACAATCAGATCCTAGCCAACAAATTAGGCGTAATTGGCACCAAAACTAGAGACATTGGGATATCCTCCGCTGCTGACCTAACCAACGTAGTGAGAGGAGTAGATCTGATTAATCAATTGCTTCCACAGTGGGTTGGCGTCTAGCGAGACATAATATCTGACCTTGACCGTGTTCTACAGATCACGACCCATGATTTGTCAGTAGCGATACAGTGCATGCAACTGCAGAGCACCGTGATCACCTTTGCTGCTCAGGTTATCCAGGCCAGCCTCATGGGGTTAATGCACCCGAGATCCTGAGCCTACTCTGAGAGCGATATCCGGAATCGCTGGAACACCCTACCACTTTGGCGCAGATACGGCATGCTACGTGGAAGAGCCTAACTCTCACAGTGGATGTTGCCCATGAACGGATTCTGGATCAGGTAATTCTACATCCAGTATCCCATTTAGGACTCCCCCTCATAGCCGCCAATGCCACTTTGCTGCCTTCACTAATGTACCATTGGTCCAACGGTACACACACTTTTGATTTAGCTAGCTGCCTATTCAACCGCCATTGGATTCAGTGTTTCCACAACCTTAATGGTCTCAGCCACGGCGATACCTCCGAATATTTGGTAATACCGGTAAATACCACAGTCATGGCCCAGATTAACCATGAGTGCTTCTGTTTAAGGACCCCTTGTACCAATTTGATAGTACTGCCTAGTGGTGCAACTGTAAGAGTAAACTGCACCGCTGGGAACCCCTGTTTTTGTTCACAGATGGTCCAAAACTGTTTTGGCCAGAACTTCTATCTCCAGTGGGAGATACGAGATTATGTGTTGGAAAGCGCCTATGCACCCACCGAATCTGAGTTGGTCGGATTCCACCTTGAAACCGAGATCCCTACGTCTTTATGGCTAAGGAATCTCACCTGTTTGTCTCAACGAGTAAAGGAGGTCTCGCACTCCCTCCAGCAGATTACCCTGACTGTTAATCATTCCGCCCAGATAATAGTCAGCACTTCAGAGGATTTGAAATCCAACTGTAAACAATACTGGTGGGATGTCTTTAGTTAGTCCTCCACGGGCCAGGCTATAGCACATATCGCTCTCCACTCTTTAATCATCTTGGTGTTTCAGATCATTTTGGTAGTCAGTCTTGTTGGTTTGGTATTTTGGATTAAGAAACAGATCCTCATGTTACAAGCCATCCGTTTTTATTAAGGGAAGAGGTTCCACCGTTTGTAAATAGTTATTTGTTGATAATATAGTTAACAGATTTAAGTCTGTCTTTTGACCTCTTTAAGGGAGGAGGGTTTTTGTTTTTGGACGAGACAGATTCCTGGGATGGCTGTCCCAGGGTCCTCTTGTCCTCTGAGGTAGATCAGGCCTACAGAGTCAGCCCTGATACTCTGAGGAAGGGAAATGAGTCGGACCGGAGCGCCGACTGTTTCTCACTCTGAATGCCGGCATTCTCTCACTCCGAGGGAGTGCCTTGTGCAATGACGTTCTGGTGGGATTAGGGCAAGACGAAGGGGGTCTCACAACCCTCTCAGGAGAACCAGGTCTGACTCTGGACTCCCGGTCTACTGCCCAGGCATGCCCCTCACCACATTGAGGACCTCCTCCCCACTTCTTTTGTGTGCTTGGATTGTTAGGGTGAGAACAATCGACACTGCTATTTCGCTTGTTACTCCATTCAGTTTTGATATCACTAATGTAGAACCACTCTCCAATGCCCCATAAGGGCCGGAGCCCCACACAATTGGCCTGACGCCCGGCCCCGGTGCATTGTTTCTAATTTGCATATGTTAGAGGGACATTTGCATACGTGCGTCCAACCATCCTGACCAATCACCGAGGGAGTCAGCGTCCGCTCTGGCAATGAGCAAGCGTACACTCGCTTGTCTCTGATTTGGTTTACTCTGTCCTTTTCACCAGCGGTGGGAGCCCTGCCGCCAGGCAGAGCAAAAAAAAAAAAAAAAAGGGGGGGTCAGAGCCTTACCTGGTTGAGTCTGAGCATGTGTGTACCGCTGCCATTGTAGACGGGGCTCCAGCAGGGGCAACTTATGTGTGGCTGTTTGAAACAAAGTGCCCTGCTGGTATGATCCACAGCCCACCGCTCATCCAGTGAAATACTGGATGGAGCAAAATTTGCCAGACCGACCTCAGGTGGTCCATCTGATCCCTGAGCTTTGCAGGCCTGGTCATACTCAGAGTGAACTACAGTTGGGAACTCGACTCCCCAAGCTCTGGCAGACGTGTCACCAGCCTAGGGTGACCATGATCTGCAGTGGTCTTAACATCGCATCTCCTGGTATGGCTTTAAGATCTGATTCCATCCAGTGTCCACCAGTTGCCCCCAGTAGCTCCATCTTCAAACAGATCTCATTCCCAGTAGGCTTTGAGCCGGCCATTTGCATGTATGGTATACATTGGATAATGATCATGTCAGTTCTTCTGTTGAAGCTATAATAGGTCAATTGATCCAGAAGACTGGGAAGATCCCGATGTTGTACCATCGCCCCCGAGTACCGTGGGGGGAGGGGTGATGAAGAAAGTTGCCGCTCCATCTGATGGCCGAGGCTTGGAGATTCCTGGTTCTTTGACGACACCCATGACTGTGAGGGAAGGTTACCACGCAGCCTTCTGATTGCAAAGACGGACTTTTTGCCATTCCTACTACCGTTTGCTGACCCGAGGAAACCTATGGACAATTCCAGGCTCCAAATTCTGCAAAGACTCTTTCCTCCTGAACTTGCAGCGCACCAGGTTGCACCGGCTTGGACATTTTGTTGTTGTTCCTGCTCCGTTGCCTGGATGGACTTATGTTTTGCTCGCCTGCTCCAACTACAAAACTTTTCCTGTTGCAAGGGGGGGGGGGTGCCAAGACTTTTGCTTGCACCTCACCTCCCCCGGACTATGAACTTTCATTCCACATTGAACTGTTTTGTTCCTTGGATTGCCTTCATTGCCAGACCATTCATTGGATTTACCGTATTTCATTAATTATTTCATTAACTGCATTTGCTATTTACTACCATTGCTCATTTTTTGACAGTTCCCTATTGATGGGACATGGGACATTGGACATTGTTTATTGTTTAATTGTTTATTATTGCGCTATTGCCATTTGTGTGCTTGTGTTTAGGTTTAGGTTTTAGTTAGGACTGTCTTTATAAGATAGGAATCCTTTGCTCTTCCCAAAATTCCCTTTCCTGAGGAGTGATACGGCTACCAACCTGCAAGCCCCTATTTGGCTCTATATTGATTTTTTGCTTTTTCATTGGAAAATGTCCGATATTGTCCCCAAAATTGCCCATTTTCGGGGGGGGGGATTGTTACTGCCCTGGCTAGTCCGAGCTTTGGGGATATTAAAAGATATTCTTTTGATATCACAATTCGGCTTCACTTCTCTATTCCCTTCCACGTGCTTGCAAGGTCACCGGACAAGCACGCCACCAAGCTCGGCCATTAATTGCCATAGACAATACAGGCAGGCCAGAAAATAGCTGACTCACTGCTTTAGGAGACCTCCAGGCAAGTACTCTAATTAGGTATGCACACAACCTACAAAAGAGCCTCTGCCCCACGCTGGCAGCTTGATGGGTGAACTATGCAATACCCAAGTACTCTGCGTTTGCATACTGGCTACTCTATTGAGAACTGCTACGATAACTCAATCATTCAGATTCTGACCTTTCAGAGGCTTTGTCTCCAACTCCAAATCTATTGTTTTCCCCCAAGTACGGCATAGCCTGCAGTCACATTCTCCTTATAAAAACCCTTGATTCCGAGACCTTCCTCGGATCGCTCCCGAGTTTCATCCCGCCTTGCTGCTGCTTTGCTTGGCTAGCCTCCCCTCAGCTCCACGTGCTGAGCTACATCACACCCCAGCCTCGCTCTCTATTTTTCCGGGCTTCAGGACAGGTGAAGTATCACCCAAACCAGCAACTCCTCTAAAAATCCCTCTATACCACTCCAACCTTTATTTCTTTAGTTATCTTGTGTGAATGTGTCGCATACACTGTTTTGCTTGTGTTTGTAATAAAATATCATTTATTGTTTCAATTTCTGTGTGCTGCTTGACTCAACCCGACCCCATAGACATAGGGTTCAAGATCTCGTTACGTTACCCTGCCTCTCGTAATGCTAAGCAGTGCTCTGAGCTAATTTTCCCCACCTTTAGTTGAGCACATTTTGGTGTCCCTCCCGGGACCCCCAGTACACAGAGTAACAAACCTCTTTCATAGCTAAGAAGAGAAATGTATCCTGTGATGTCATGATATATTTTCTCAGAGAAAGAGTTAAAGATTTTATGATTCAACAAAGCTACTCAAAAAAATTTGTGGTTGAAGGTAAAGAATTGCAGATATTTAAAGATATCCCCTTGCAGGTTCTACAAAAGAGGAAGGAATATTATTTTCTTACACAAATGTTAAAGAAAAATGGAATCATGTATAGGTAGTGTCAAATTCAGGGGGCTATCTTTACAAATTGCCATTGTGGGTGTCGGTCTATGAAGTCTTCTACTGAAGAGAGAGACCTCAGGTGAATAAATGGATAACATATAAAGACTTAGTCAAAATCCAAGGGGAGAATGCGGTAAAAAAAAAGTAACAAAGAGTTAAAAAGGTATAGATATGTATCCCATTGGTTACTACAGAGACAACTAGCAGAAAAATTTAAAATGGATATGAAGAAAATTGGAATAGAACATCAAGAAAGGGAGTTTGATAAATTCCTGAAACCGCGTAATGATCATTTAGTTGGAAGAGTATATAAATTGTTACTTAGCTTAGACCTGGAACAAGAAGTTGTAAAAGAAAACATGATAAGATGGGTGCAAAATGTAGGACATCCAATTCTATTTGAAAGCTTGGAAGGTGCATGGAAAGACACTCAAAAACTATTAAAAAGCATGAGTTTAAGAGAGAACTATTATAAGATCGTTTGGTTCTTGTGGGTTTTTCAGGCTTTGAGACCATGTTCTGATTGTATTTTCTCCTGACGTTTCGTCTGCATCTGTGGCTGGCATCTTCAGAGGAATGATGAATTGGAAATGGAGTGGAGAATATATATTCCAGTCTCTTACTCCAGAGGGGAGGGAACAATTAGCATAATAGTCCTATTGTGTATATTGAATACTTGTTCCTGGAGGGAGACTTCCTGAGCCCAGGTGGGGCTCATTAGGGCTCGTTAGTACCTTTTGTGTTTTGATTTTGGTGTTTTTCAATACTAGCAGTCAAATTTTGTTGACCTTCCGAGTCTCCTCTTTCCTGTTAAAATTATCAAAGTGTTTGTTGATTTCAATGGCCTCTCTGTGTAGCCTGACCTGGTAATTCTTAGAATGGTCCAGAATTTCTGTGCTTTCAAATACCATTCTGTGTCCGGGTTGGTTTATAGTGCGTTCTGCTACTGCTGACTTTTCTGGCTGGATCAGCCTGCAGTATCTTTCGTGTTCTTTGATTTATGTTTGGATGCTGCGTTTTGTGGTCCCTATGTAGACCTGACCACAGCTGCACGGTATGCGGTAAACTCCTGCAGAAGTTGGGGGATCCCTCTTGTCCTTTGCTGAGCGAAGCATTTGCTGAATTTTCCTGGTTGGTCTGTAAATTGTTCGGAGGTTATGTTTCTTCATAAGTTTCCCTATTCAGTCAGTGACTCCTTTGATGAGTTTTAAATAATCTACACTATTTCCTCCAAAATTACTTATACAAGTAAATTTTCCTTGTGACTCATCCAGTTGTGATCTACTGATTAATCCTGTATTTAATTATTTAATGGGAAAAAAAAAAGATAAGGCCGAAAGCAGAGAGCCAGTGTGCTGTAGTGGCTTGAATGTTGGACAGGACTTCAAGATACCAAGATTCAAATCCCTGCTTGGCCATGGCGACTCACTTGATGTGGTTAGCCTCCTGCTCTTTTAGCTTCTGAGGAAGACTATGGCAAACCTCTTAAGAAATCCTGCCAAGAAAGCCTGTGATAAGTTTGCTTTAGGGTTGCCGTAAGTCAGTCACAGCTTCATTCTATTGCATAATCATGTACTCAGCCTATTTTCAAAGCTATCTATGAAAACAGGAAAAAAGACACAATGGGCAACTGCTGTGAGGGGGGCAATTTTCACACTTGCATCCTTTGGACTAGGCCACATCACTGCATTTTCAAAAGAAAAGTGTCTAAAAATATGATCCAGAAGAGAGTTGAAGTCTATTTGCAGTTTGTACTTCTGTAGTTTTCAGTCAATTTTTCAACCAGTTTGGAAGCTAAAGGGAAAACTATTGTTCCAACAGTTGGAGGACGTCAAGGGTGTTGAAGGGGCAAACATGGAAATGGGACTGCCTGGAGACTATGGGCTTTGCTTTTTCACACTAGTGGATGAATGCATGGGAATACGCAGTCTTGCATCATAGGCTTCATCTCAGAGATCCTGTGAAGAATATTGATTGGTGTTTCTTGAGCTCATTGGCTGATTCAAGTTTAAAGACTCTAATTGCTTGAAGAGCTTTATAATGGTACTCAACTAAATGAAATGCTCTCAAGGCTAATAACCAGCACAGAAAATAAAAACCGTCTGTATGTAATGAGACCATACTGTTATTACTTTCAAGCAATCGTGAATAGTGCTGAAATATTAAATGAACATGTTTGTTACTGCTGTGCTTAGGATTTTTGCTTTCCTTGTGAATTCCAGTACAAATTAACCTGATCCACACCTCTGAGGACAACGTACAGATCAAAAACTGGTACAGTTCTCAGTTTTAAAACATCCAGAAATTCATATAAAATGCATATAAATCCATATAAAACTGCACGTTTTGGGATGAAATAATTCAGAAATGTATGCTGTTTAGAGAAATATATTCAGAAATACCTTGCAAAAATACACAGAAAAGTACATTTTTGAAAAATGAATGTTTAAGTGGATCTTTTTTTAAAAAAAAATCACAGATGAATGCAAAAGTAAAATTGGAAAGATTTATGGATTAACATATGTGACACTGGCATGGTCTAAAAAGAGTCTGATCCTTCCCTCCTTCTGAGTAAAATTGCTCTTCTATCATGTTTTCTCTGTGTTTTAATTCTGAAAAAAAAAATCGAAATGTTTATAAATATTCTTAACTCAGCCTCACAGTGACAGATTGCTGTTTTCAAGCAGAAAAGTTAAATATGAAATTTAAACATATGAAATGGAAGTGAAATGGCCTACATTCCTGTTCTGCTTTCAACAACCACATTAGCAGTACAACCCAAGACACATTTGCTTAAAAGTAAGTCAGTGGGACTTACTCCCATGCCAATAGGCACAGTGTGGTAGCCAAGGTTAAGTTAAATCAGCAGGCAACAGCAATGACAAATCATATGGCTATGACTGATTTGGGATAGAGTTTCTCATGGCCCTTCAGTCTGTTACAGGTGGCTGGGATCCTCTCTGGAAACGGATGTTCTTTGAACTGGTCCAGGTGGTCCAGCTGTCCAAGCTCAACCAAAGGTCCTAGAGATTAATAGGATCATTCTGTTTGGGGGAGTTGTGATTTAAAGACATTCAGACATCATCCTATAGAACAGGGGTGATCAACAGCAGCAGGTTGTGGGGCCAGTTTTACACTCTGGGATCCTCCAGGGGCTACATGGATTCTGAAAAATAAAACAGACTATTGCCGAAGCAACCAGAAGTCCACTTCCAATTCTCAAAAATGAGTATTTTCTGGAGTTATAAGAGAAGGTTTGCCACTTTTTTAAAAGGTCTGTTGTCACATCTGGAGACTTCCAGGAGCTTTTGGGTCTCTTTTGGGTCCAGAAAAACATTTGGCCTGGGGATTCTGGAGATATCAAGGGCAACAAAAGCATTCCATGCCCACACCTTGCACATTTCCCTATTGGCAATGATTTATTTTCTATATACCATTACAATAATGGTCTTTATTGATTTTTATGTTTCCAGGAAGAAAGACTTCGTACAGGAAAATAGTCTCACAATGATCCCAGAGACGTAGCAAAGTAACCAGCCTTGTCATTCCACCTATGGAAGTTGCCCTCATGAGTGCAAGTAGTTAGTGTGCAATCTACCCTCCCTCTTGCAGTCCCCAACTGAAACTGAAAGCCTTACAAAATATGAGACCCATTTACACTACAGAGTTATAGCACTATTTATTCCACTTTAACTGTCATGCTTCCATCCTATAGAATCCTGGAACGTGCAGTTTAAGGAAGAGCATTAAGCATTCTCCACCAGAAGGCTCCCACGGTGCTTCCCACCAATCTAGAAACCCCAAAATTCCACACGATGCACCCATTGTGGCAGTGAAAATGGAATAATAGCAACATAAGTCTGTGATGTTAATGGGCACCAGGTCTGTAGGACTCAGAAATTCTTTGGAGCAAAGAAGTACCAGAGGTGGTTGCATGGTGAAGAGACCACAGTTGAAAATTGCAGATCCACCTCTAGTTCTAATATAACACCTCTTGCATCATACTGGATTTGAGTCTTAGTGAGAAGATTGGTTACAACAGATAAGATATTCCTTTGTTGAGATCCTTATTTTTTCTTCAGTTCTAATCAAATCATAGATTTCCCCCCTCCTTTTTTTTTTAATAAATGTGACCTGAGGAAGAATAAAGGGATTTAGGTTGCTTACATAGTCCTAGACTACTTCTGTTACTTCTGGAATAAAAGCAAAAGTGTACACTTACAATGAACAAGCCAGCTAACTGGTAACTAAACTAGCCATGTCTGCAGCCATTTCCACAGGACGGTACCCTCCCAGCATGGAGACACAAGAGGACTGGAATCACGGTGACGCTTTTACACGATGTCATCATGGTCCTGCCCTTCTCACATTCCCAGCCAGCATGATTGCGTGGTATATCATCGATGGAAAAACTCTTATCAACGGCCTCTGATCACATGTCACTGCTGGCCATGTAGAAGGGGTGGAAGCGTGATCACACACTTCTTTCCCCATTGCAGCATGGGAAGAAGGCCAGCTGCAGTGTGAAAGGAAGGAGTGTGTCTCTTGCTCTCCCTCTCACAAGCAGTTGGTTGGATGCAGAAGGGAGTGTTGTGGACATGCTCCCATCCTGGAAGAGGCACTGCTGGGATTGCGATGGGATCATGCAGGAGAGTGTTGTCATGTGGAAATGGTGTACGGAAGACTGTTGTAAATGTTTATATAGCAGAAGGGTTACTAGAGCTTCCTCTAAATGGGGGCTGGGGCTTTTGGGCCAGTGAGGCACTGGGTATCCATTAGGCTAATGAGAGGGGATCAGCATGTGCAGCCCCATCCCCGTTCTCACTTTCAATTTTCACCTTAGGGATGTGCATCCTCAACTATTTCATCCTTGCAGCTAAAGACAAACAATTATGACAGCTTTCTCACCATTATGGGAGAAAATGAATAGTCCTCTAGTCTATGGTATCCTCCTGGTATTCAAATGACTTGGAGTTTTGTAGAAGAAACACACGGTTGTTTGCTTGCTTGGTTGGACAAAACGCCTGTTTTCTGTGTAGAAAACACGTATCCTGTGCAGATAATAGTGTTTTCTGCAAAAGAAATTCATGTTCTGCACAGAAGGAAAAAAAAAAGGATTTTGTGAGGCGCAGGGGTGGAAAAGCCGCACATTTTTTTTTCCTGCAGAATAATTTTACTGAATTGTACAGAATTCTTGTTTTTACGGGGAACTCTGTTTTTATGGGGAAAAAATAATTATGAATATTCTTCCCTTCTTTCCATTCCATCCTGAGCTCACATGTTTTTCCAAATGCTTGAAGAGAGCTCTTGTATTAATCACTTACCACAAACTTTTCAGAGGAAGGCATAATGCAAATTCCATCTGCATGGAGGACAACCTCAGTAAGAACAAATAAGAGAGCAAGAAGCCTTCCATTTATGAGGAAGAAGCTCATATTTTAAGCCTTTTTGCCATTACCTGAACACTGAGCTGAGATCATGCTATGAAACTGGACTTTGGGAAAGATTATCTAAAGGTTAATCCCACTAACCCCGACAAGAAGGCTTCCTAAGATAAGGGTTCCCAGTTTGTCCATCTGATTCGAACGATGGTTGTTTTAGTGTTAGAATCTGGCTTTGAAGCAGGCAAAGTTACACTCTTCCTCAATGCTTAATGAAGACATAATATCTTTTTGATCTGTGATCACATTTGGAGTTCAAATACACTGGGTAGAGTAGAATTTCTGTTTTTTTAAAGAACTCTTTACACTTCTGAATATGACTTAAGCGAGGTGGAACAACAGCAGCTGCACAATAGGATAGGAAAAGTGATGCAAGCTGATTAATAGAAACATACAGTTTCTTCCTTTTGCTTCATCCTGTGCTCTGGAGAAGGTGCCTTTTCTTTGCATGGATTTCACTGCCTAAGGCAATGTGATAGATATGTAGAAAAGTACCCCTTGTGAAACGATCTTTGGAGCTTTGAACTTTTCCTCAGTGAAACAGAAGCCTACAGGGAGATTGGACATAACTAGGTGTATAGACTCTCCTTCTCAGGGTATCTATATGGAGAGGAATGGCAAAGTTGAGGTGCATTTGTTTTTTCAAGCAGGTTGGCAGAGCAAGCTGGAGGCTAAAAGTACAGTCAAGATACCAGATGGGAAAATGGAAGCATATGAATAATATATTACAAAGCATAACCTGTCAATAAAGATTGTGAAATACTTGTCCTGATTTGATATATGCAAGAGAAAGAGGCAATGACTGCATCAGGACATACCACTAAATCACAGTTTAGCGCTACAGGGAAAAAATGCAGTATGTCTTTGAACCACATGATTCTTCCTTCCCTTTATTTCTTTGGCATTGTCATGAGGAGGCGATTAGGAGTTTCCATTTTAGATCAGTTACAGTTAATTGTTAAGTCTGAACCCTAAAATTGTGGTTAATTTTAACTATGGTGTTACTCCAATGCATGGTGCCCCATGAGGTCATCTATCAGATGTAAATGTAAAAATGGGGAATTAATTAACTCAAATTAAGAGGACTCCAAAAGGAGGGGTAACTGGCAGTACATTTTCACCAAATTTTATGAGATGACTGCAATAAAATCAGCCAAAGATTTATAAATCATCTAGAATGTGTTTTCTTGGGGAAAAGTCAAACAAGCCCACAAAGGCCCTTTCTGCATGACAACGCTCTTTTGCATTATGGTGCTGCAAATTAGGTTCAGAAGGGAGTGCATTAGCAACATTCCCCTCCGCATCTGCTAGCTCCCTGTGGAAGGAAGCAGGATAGTCCCACCCCTTCCTTCCGCAGCGCAGACGAGCACCTGCCATTACTGTGTGGGGGCAGGAAACATCGCACATGCACGGCTGTGCCCGCTCCACAATGGTAAGTACGGGAGAGCTGCACGAGGGGAGGTGTAAAATGGATTTTATCAATTTTTCAAATACTGCACAAGTGCAATGCTTCGTGATGTGATGGCAGCAGGATGGTGATAACATCATGCAGAAGCACAACCTGCCAACCACTGCCATCCCAGGGCAAAAGCTTCTCAGTATCATCATGCAGGAAAGGCCAAAGATTAACACTCTCACACACACTAACACAAGGCTAACCAAAAGACGGGGATGAAAGTTTGAGACAGAGAGATTTCAGGGTAGAATGGGCAATATTTACTGTTACAGAGAGAGAGAGAGAGATGAAGAAAATCTGTGTAGGTCAGGTTTGTACTCAAGAACAGTACAATACCGAGAATCAGGGTGACAGAGCGGATGCCTGAAATTCTTGTACTGCAAGGAAGCACCCAAAATTGGGGTCTCTTGTACTCAAAAATGTGCCCTGAAGGCATGAGGTGTTGATGACTCTCTGCCTGGGCAAACAATGAAATTTGCAGAGTGAACAAAAGGTGGCTGGAATGACTTGATGGTTTTAGCATGTGGATGACAAAGGCTTTGATGGACTATATGCCAGCTCTGTGTTGAGAACAGGAAAAAGGAGTTTAGGTGCTAGGAAGGAGAGTTTGGGAGGGTTTTGATAAGAAGTGCACACAACAGGAGTGCTTACTGGCTGCATCTATTGTTTTCATTGAGAACATTTGCTTAGAACCATTAAGTCAGGCTTTCTGGCTAATTCTCAGTGAACTTTTGACCTGACCATGCTGAGGTTGTCTTTGGCCTGCTTTCCAGCCAGTATCCCTTCTTCACATGGCGTTTCAGCCATAAGTATGTATAATTTATATTTTGTGCCAATTAAACATATCTGCCAGTTAATATATTTTGCCAATTAAACCATATCGAATTGGGAGACGTGAAGACCAGTTAACAATGGCTTGTTGAAACAACTCAGATGTATATCAACAGTGTCAAGATGTGCTGTTTCAAGAAATCATAAACAGTTTGTCTGGATTTGGATGAATTAGTTATTCTAAAATGGAAGGAAAAGTTCCTAAACTTTTTGTACCTACACCAGAGGAAAAGGGAAGCCCAAAGTTTGTCTAGATTCATCCTTACAATTATCAACTCTGATTTACATCTGATCCAGCACTGAAATCTGTTGTGCCGAATATTTAATGTTTCTGTCACTTCGTCAGATCAGAGACACCACCAGTATTAATGGTTTAGCCTTAGACGGCATAGTCACTGCTTAATATGCCACTCCTGTTGCAGATTTCTAGTGCCTGACAGCAGTGGTCAGTGTATAATAATGGATTAGGCACATCTCTTTCTAGGATCAGCAGGAAAGACCTTGACTCCATGTTCAGGCAGATGACATCTGGTTGCTTTGGGCCTTCCCAGTACTCAGAATCATACTCATATTCATACTCATGAATGGCCTTACAAGGCAGGTCTGCGTCCTAATTTTACTTGTTGCATTTCATTGTCATAGAGAATGATTATTTAGCAAAGCATTATATGGTCCATCACATGTGAATTCTGGTGACAGACCTTTGAGCTGTTTTACAGCCTAATGGTAGACAATAGGCTCAACATGGAAAATGTCACAGGTTCAATATTTAGTATGTCCAGGATGGAAGTATTCTGTCTGAAACTCCAGTTCACAGAGGATCATTTCCCCCTGAGAGCTTGGAATGTTGCTTTAAAGAAGAATGTATACAATGGCATGTTAAAGCCACCCATTTACTCTTTGTAACAGATTCTGTTTGAATTCTGAAGCTATGACCAGTAAGATAATACTGAGCTGGATAGACTGATGGTCTCACTCAATGTATGTTTCATATATTCACTGAGACAACTTCTTATGTTTTCCATATTTATATTTGGATAACATTTTTTAAATTGACAGCATTGTATCATATGCTACTGCATGCTAAATTATGATACACTTTTATATCTGTTCCCAAAGACGTAGCTGTGTTAGCCTTTTACAGCATAAAAATGAGGAAGGGAGGGGAGAAAAAAAAGGAAATGTGGCAGCACTTTTAACACTAATTGCTTTTCATTTTAGCATGAACTTTTGTGGATATAAACCCACTTCTTCGGATGCAGGACAGAGTGACATTAAAGCAGAGTGACATTATAGAGCATATTTACAGAGTTGTGGGAGTGGGATAAAATCTAATAGGATCCCGAAAGATGAATGAGGTTATACTGGTCTTTCAGATTTTTACAGTGGTCATTTAGTGTTGATGTGCGGAAGCAACATGTCTGTCTACCAAAAGTCAGTTTCCCAGGATTCAAAACTCTCTTTGAGACGATTCCTTTTGTTCTATGTGCAGCAGCAAGGACTCTCATATTTATATATGTAGCAAACATTGTCTTTGTTCCTACCTCTGCTGATGGATTCGAATTTGTGAGTATAATTCAATTCAGCTGTTTCTCTTTCTAGTTTTCCTTTGTAATTTCCTTGCTCATTTTATGCCAGCATAAAACCATCATATCTCTTTTTTCTTGCTGGTTATGGAGGGAGGGAATTTACTACCTTCATTGTGGAATGATTCCGACCGTCCAAAAACTCCACCTTTTTCTCAATCTGTTCTCTCAGCATTCCCATTTACCAATCAGCAGGGAGTGCTGAACAGTGGATTAAAATCCAATTATGTGTCTTTAGTTGGACACACAATGACAAAGGCATTCTCTGGGACCTCCTAAATAGAAATTATTTGTCCTTGTATGTGAGAATGTAATAGGTAAAGATTTATATCCTTACATGTGTCTCTGTGCATGTTAAGCAACTTTGTATATCTTTTTGCATTTCACTTTTAGGCCCTTTCTGCAGCTTACATTTTTGCGGAGCTGGGGTGTGGGGACCGCACGAGCAGCCTCTTGCGAGAGGCTCTCGCATCCCCGTGGCTTCGGCTCTGCAGCTGCTGCCTGCTAGTGAGCAGGTAGCGTGAGAGTCCCTCCTCTTCCTTCTGCAGCGTACCCTGGGATTTTCCCAGGCTGCGCTGGGGCAGGAAGCGCAAGCGCTGCGGCTCCGGAGCTCTGCACGCACGGAAAATGAGCGCGGGGCCCTGGAGCAATGCGCAATCATGCACCATTTTCAGCTCAAAGCCAAAAATGAAATAGTGCACAATCGGTGCCTGCCAGCCCCTGGAGCATTGTGCGATTATGAGTGCGTCGTGTGGACCGATCCTCATAATCGCGCGATGCTCCAGAGGTCCTTTCGCATGGCAAATGACTTAGTTTTAGACTATCATCAGTATGATAGCTCATTGTTACTACATTATTTTAAGGGAGAATTTTAGATGAGTGGTAGATTAAAGTTAGTAGTCCTTTGTAGTTTGTTTAAGGTCCTGCAGGCCATTTTTTTTCTTTTTGACATCACTTCAAATTAGCTTTACACCCCAAAACTCAATAATGAATAATTGTTATTTTGCATAATAATAATATTCTGTACCAAAACTGAGTCTAGTAAACACATCCCACACTAGCTATATTTTGGCAAACACATTCAAATGCCCATCAAAATGTTAATTCACATTGACATATTGCTATTTCAACCAACATGTTGGTCCTAAGGAAAGATGCCTTCTTTTCCCTTCTTGTCTCATACATAAGGAAGGTATGTGGATTTTGTTCATTTGTGAAAAGAAGTGGCTAAAATGTTCATAAGTCTTCATATTCTGCATGAAAAGAATCTGAAATTTAAGAAATTTAATAGGGCAGAAAGTGAAACTAACTTTTAAAAGTTAACTTCTCAATTCTAAAAGGGTGAATAAAAGTGTGGGTTGATTCCCTGTTTGTTCAAACTTGTTAGTATTAAATGAGGGTTATTTCTTTTACCTGAGATGCTCATAGAATCATAGAACTGGAAGAAACCAGAAGGGCCATCAAGTCCAACCCCCTGACATGCAGGAATACACCGTCAAAGCTTTCCCGGCGTAGTCAACAAATACATAGCAGACAAGTACAGCATGTGCCTCTCCACTCTGGGAATAGCTGTGTCTGTTTGGTGCCGTAAATTTTGGGTCAGCTCAGTTTTGGAAGAATTTACCAAATTCACCCCCCCCTTTTTTTTTTTAAATGTCTGGGGCAGGAACAGCTTGAAGGTTAAAAAAAAATCACATATGGGAGAAACTCAGACTAACAGATTTCTCCCAACCCCTCACTCAGCTAAAATAAGAGCTGGAGGTCACCCAATGACCAATTAGATTCAAGGAAAGCAAAAGAAAGTGCTATACCTAATAAGAAATGATAGTAGACTTCCATCGGTTTAAATGGCTAGATTAGTTTCAGGACTGGGCTTTGGACAGCAGTATGAAGTGAAATAAAAGACATGAACCTCTAGATGAAGCTGGTATATAATACAGTAGGGCAATCTGAAAGACAAGCCAGGAAGCAGTATTAGGAAGCAAGCCAGAAGTCACTATGGAAAGAATATTATGGGAAGCTCATGAAGACCATGGTCTCATTCACACTATATTACTATAATAGCCATGCCTGCATCTTACAGAATCCTGGGATTTGTAGTTCTGTAAGATATTTAGTATTCTCTGACAGAGAGCTCTTTTATCACCTTCCTATCCAGAAGGACCGAATGACTGGCCTGAGGATAGGGACAGTCAATGGCTTAGGCTACTAAGCTACCTAGATGAGGTTCAGTTCCATTGGTGCTGATAGAGAATGTTACCGCTGTTTCTAGCCTGAGCTTGTGGGATATTAAGATATCATTTGATATCAATAATTTGGCCTTCTGTACTCATTCCTCTCCACATGCTTGCGAGGCCCCCGGACAAACACGCACACAGGCATGGCCGACAATAGCTGAACCATTCACATCCCAATCTAGGGAGGCCAGTCATTGCCAAATGCAGCTTCAGGAGACCTCAAGGCAAGTATCACATTAAGTGTGCACGCTACTTACAAAAAGATCCCCTACCCCGTGCAGGCAGCTTGATGAGCGGACTATACAACTCTCAAGCACTCCGTGTTTGCATACTGGCTACTCCATTGACAATCTGGCTATAACTCAATCATCTAAAGTACTGACCTTTCGGAGGCTTTGCCTCCAGCCCGAAACTCATTGTTTTCCCCAAGTACGGACTAGCCTGCAGCCACAATTTTCCCTATAAGAACCCCTGACTTTGAGCGCTTCCTCGGATCGCTCGTGACTTGCCTCCCAACTTGCTGCCACTCCGTTTGACGAGCCTCCCCTCAGCCCCACATGCTGAGAACCCACGCTCCCCAGCTTCTTTGCTTTTACCGGGCTTCAGGACAGGTATAGTATTTCCCATACCAAACCTCCTCTCAAGATCCCTCTATCCTACTCCTACCTTTATTTCTATAGTTCTTGTGTGAGTGTGTTGCATACACGTGTTTGATTGTATTTCAATAAAACAATTATTGTTATTTCAAATCCTGCCTTATCATTGACTCGGGCTGACCCTGTAGACATAGGGCTCAAGATCTCACTACGTTACCCTGCCTCTCGCATTGCAAACTTGTGCTCTGTGCTAATTCCCTCCCCACTGTTGTGAGCACACTTAGATGTCCCTCCTGGGACCCCCAGAAATCAGGGTAACAAGAACACGCACATACAGGCAGAAAAAGAAATCTCCCAGCTTGAGTCTTGGCAGCTACTGATACACACATTCATGGGGAGGGGAGGAGCTGTCCATGTCTTTTGCCTAATCTTGTTAGGACTACCTTGTTCTAAAGCTTGTTCTGGTAGTTTGGACTGTCATCAGCCCATATCCCAATCTGCCTAAGTGTCTTAGAGAAGGAAAAGAGACTGAGAACTCCTGCTGCAAGGAGATTCATCACCTATGGCCTTGTCCATACTGCCTGGCTGCTGTCACTTTGCTATCCTTGTCCTGAATGAGATCACTTGCTTCTACTTCTTAAGATACTAAAGCAGCCATGCTGATCTTATAATGATCTTGCAGTTCAACCCTCATTTGCTACCAGCTGGGAAGGTGGTTAGCAATCTTGGGATCCCATGACTTCCAGGCTCAGTCACTGGACTGTCCCAGGATGAGGCTTTTTAAAGGTGTCTTAGGCCCTTTCCGCGCTAGGGAGATGCATCGCTGTGGCATCGTTGTGTCTCAAATACATCCACACATCAAACTGGTTTGATGTCATTCTGTTGTAGTTCGTTCCACACATGTTTAGCTCTTAAAGCGGTTCACATCATTGTGAAACCAGTATAATGTAAACATGAAAAAACTCCAAAGCAGATCAGCCAAAATGGTTCACAGCGTTTTTTCCTACATGCGGAAGCACTACACCGATTCACACCACAGAGGTGGGCATTAAATTGACCAATCAGCGGTGGCAGAGTGGACCGAGAGAGGGGAATAAGAGTTCCAGGGGAATTGACACGTGGAAGCTACAAATGATTTTCTCTGCTTTTCTTTGATAGAAACTGGAGGACACTGGAGTAAAAAACACCGCTTATAAAATGTGGTGAAATGCTCCTCCACTCTAGTGCAGAAATGGCCTCAGACTTCCTGACTATCATTCCTGCTTATAAGCTTTACAGGCTTGCTACTCCTCAAAATTGTTCGTACATTTGTGTATATTAATTTTTATTGAAAGCCCCCCTTCAATACTTTTATGGAAAGGTGGTATACATATCTCAACAATTAATAGAAATGAAGTAAAAATAAAGATTCATCAGACAGGACAATTGTTATATAAACATTTATAGAATTAAACATTTGGTTTCATTCTTACTTTTAATAGTAAGGGGTTTTTTTCTTGACAAAAAATATTTATGACATGGTTTTAAAAAACGATCTGCATAGATGCTTACCAGCCCTTTTGTTTCAAACAAGTCTTTTTAATGATATAATGTTTCTTTTGCTGTATATTTTAAGCTCTGCTCACCATGACACTAATACCTCTCTATTTGACATAATCTGATTTATAATGTAGACTAATAGCAGAACTTTTTAAAAAAAGCCACACAAATATGTTTACAGATGTTCTATAATGTTTATTTAAATATTTAGTTTTTATCCAGCCTTCCTCCCAGAATTGGGATCTAAGACAGCTTACAATATAGTTTAAAAAGTAAGAACATAATATAGTGCAGCTATACTAATTATAATATTGGAACACAAACTAAGGTCATTTTCGCATCACACCTTCCGTTGTCCTCCCGTCATAGTCCCAGCAGCACCTTTACCGGGAAGAGAGAGTGACACAAACACTCTCCTCCACACCCTGCCAGCTCACTACGGAAGGGAGTGTGAACGACAACACTGCTTCCTTCCTTTCGCAGTGCAGCCAGCCTTTTTCCCATGCTGCACTGGGGAAGGAAGTATGTGATTGTGCTTCCAGCCTTTTTGCATGGCCAGGGTTGACAGGACTGTTGTGCGATCATGGGCACTTAACAGATTTTTTTCTCTAGAGTAAATATCCTGCAGTTGCAATGTAGGGACACACTGGCTGTGGGACAGCAACAACATCATGCAAAACCACAAATTGTGGACCGCTGCCACTATGTCCTCATCATGTAACAGCAATGCAATGTGGAAATGGTTAAAATAGTTCTAAAATATCTAAATAATGATGTATGTTTGTATATGCCTTCAAATCAGTTATCAACTTATGTTGGCCCCATGAATTTCATAGGGTTTTCTTAGGTAAGGAATACTCAGAAGTCATTTTGCCTGTTCCTTCTTCTGAAATATCGCCTACAATACCTGGTTTTCATTGGTGGTCTCCCATCCAGATACTAACCAGGGCTAAGCCTGCTTAGATTCCAAGATCAGACAGGATTTGGTACCTTCAAGGTACACATAAAATTTAAAAGTCCAGCACATTCATTTAAAACTATTACCTGTGTATATTAGAGAGGAAGGCTCATGAGAGATTATTACTGGAATGAAAGTCCTGTTAGGGCTTTTATTCCAGTCATAGCAAAGGGGCCCATCTTGAGATGACAAGCTTGAAAGAGTCAAATTGTAGGCAGACAAATAAGTTTAGAATCCTCAACAGGAGGAATGTTTAATAAGGAAATACATTTTTGGGTAGCAATAGCTTGTTCCTTTCTAAATTAATCTAAAATAGAAAAAGATGGAAAGTTGCATGTTGCAGCATGCTTCTCCCTCACTCAAAGAGCAGAAGAGAACAGAGTGGAGGGGTTCAGTCTGGGCTGGTATGTTTTCTTTCACGACAGAGGGCAATCACTTAATGAACCCTGCCTGAGCCATACAACGTTATCTGACCGTAATGCTATTGGAATATGATGACTGACAGAGGAAGCAAACGCAAGCAGGAAAAGAAGACAAAAGATACTAATCCCTCTCTGTCTAAGCCATCTCATCCCTAGTGGACAACAAAGCAGCAAGAACAAGTACAGAAGCTACTGTTTCTTCCAACAGTATCAATGGCTGAAGATCTGTCCCAGTAAAAACCTCTTTGCCAGCAAGTCAAGGACCCATTCACACTACAAAATCATAGCACCATAGTACACTGCTATGGTTCCATCCTATGGAATACCGGGATCTGTACTACAGCTCTGAGGCTGAGAATTCTAAATATCCCCCAAACTGCAAATCCCCAACTTCCACAGAAAGGAACCATGGCAGTTAAAGTGTAATCACAGTGTTGTAATTGTGTAGTGTGAAAGGCCTGCTAGTTTCACTGAGAAAGACCTTGGCCATTTCTGCTCAATGTTGCTGTCCCACAATGGGGATGTGTCACTGCTGGTCCATGAGTCATGCTTTCACATGACGTCTTTGTGGTCCCACTGCCAACGTGTCCCCACCCATCACAATCGCAGGATATTCAGTTACGAGAAAAAATCCAGTAAAGCTCCCATCGCCGGCGGCCATGAAGAAAAGAAGAAAGCGTGATCTAGGTGCTTCCTTTCTCTGTGCAGAATGGGAAGCGGTTGGCTGCACTGCAGAAGGAAGGTGTGTTCCCCTCTCGCTACCCTTGCTCAGGCAGCTGGCTGGTGAGGAGAGTGTTTGCGTCACACTCCCATCCTGGCAGAGTGCCAGGATCACAACGGGATGACAATGGTGGTGGATAAGTTGCAGAAATGGCCCTTGCCTTGCATCCCCACCAAATATCACTCTGGTCTGGTCTTCACTAAAATGATGGAAACTCTGATCACTCTGACAGAGACCTGAAAAGCAAGGCAGACTATACTAGTGCACAATGCAATGGATCCAACTGTTCTGACTTATGTTTCTCTCCATTGATAGATGCACACTACATGAGTTCTGGCACTAATAAAAAAGTGAGACATAAGGTGACAGACGCTAAAGGCGGCAAATATAGCATCCCTTTGGCTGTTCCTTCTGTGTCCACTACCACCAAGCCTTTCCGCCATACTCTAAACTAGTCTCCTGCTCTAGTATAGTGGGAGATACTATTTATACATGGGGGTCCAAAGAAAGGTTTAACTACCAGTTCACTTAACTTCTATACCTGGAATTGGCAAAGGGAGTTGCCTTGCTCCGTCAGATGGCAAAATACTGTACCATGGGCCAACCCTCTTCTAAATTTGTTCTCTTGGTCTTTAAAGGGACAAGTAGAGTTTATTTGAACATAATTCCTATAGGTTAAACCTTCAGCTTCAACAGAGAAGCTATTGATTGATTCTAATTTATATGGAGTATTTGGCATTATACTCCTGACTATCTAACTACAGTCAACTGTCACGATTAAAGGTCAGTCTGATTGCAACTGGAAAGTGACCTTTAGGTTTTGCGAACCTAATACCTAGCCTTTACATTATTGCTGCCAATCTTCTTCATGCAACATCCTGTAGACAGAGTTTATTTTCTTAGTGTCCAAAGTCTCTCAAGCGATTTTTTAAAATGTAACTCATCAGACTGGAGTCAGGGGGGAGTAGATTTAAACAAATATGTTGTTGTCCACAGCAATATGTATTTCAGTAGTGTTCAAAATGAATGAATAGTGTAATGCCCAAATGAGGTTCAAGGAGACAAATCAAGTAAGGTCTAAACATTACAAGTGTATCACAGTACTACAAGAATACTACACTACAATCCAAATATTACAAGAATACTACAGATCTGTGCATTTGAAGCACATGCCAAATTCACTGTCTCTACCAGTCATAAGAACTGATACCGTCATGTAAGGAGGCTCTGTCAAAGTGTTTAATGGGCTGGAAAGATAGGACTAGAATAGAGAGCAATAGTCAAAAAGGAGTACTTGCTAAAGAAAGTATGCTTGGTCAAGTGCTCTGGGAGCAGCCCTGAGGGAAAGTACAACCTTGGTTAAAGCCTGCTTTGAGCAGGGAGATGTTTGTGTGAGTCAGCTCCACTGCATTCCTCATTTCCCTACCCCGAACTTAGGTCATTTCCACACTACACTGTTATAGTGCTATAACATCCTGTGGAATTCTGGGGTTTGTAGTTTGCAGAGGCCAAAGAGCTCTCTGGGTGAGAATTCTAAATGCCCCTTCCTAAACTACAAACCCCAGAATTCCATGGGATGTTGAAAGTGGAATAATAGCACTATAACAGTGTAGTGCAGAAATGCCCTAAGAATTTATCATGCAAGGTAGAGGGTGGAGGGGAAAATCTTCAACACATAGGTGACAGGTCGCTACTTCTTCCACATTGTTGTGGCTATTTCTAGTCTGATAAGGTGCCACACAGCTCTACCTCCCCACTTATAACACCACTTTTGTGTAAAAGGGTGAGGGTTTTCAATGTTTATTTAGAACGACTTAAATAATGTCACGGTAGCATGCTTTCTATGCTATTGTATACACTCAGCTGAGTCAGTGTTTGTAACACTGTAACACTTCTTAAGATAACAAGAGGAATAAAGTAGCATCAAGATAGATACATTTCCTCAGTGCACTTTTTAGACAATATAACAGGTAACACCGTGCTCTGAAACAGTTCAATTATATCTTTAGCCTTTCAGATAAGGCACAAGTATCTTATAACAGACCTTTAGCTAAACTCCCAGCAAAGGCTTAACCTCCAATCTAATCCACACTCTGACCAGATCCTATTAGGGCTCAATTACTCCTTTGCCTCTCACTAGGGCCTTTTCTGCAACTTACCCGTGTCCGACACGGTTGCACAGGGATCACGTGAGCAGCCTCTTCCATGAGGCTCTTGCGTACCTGCTGCTTCTGCTCCACAGGAGCTGCCTGCTGTCTGGCAGGCAACATGAAGGCTCCACCTCTTCCCTCTGTTACCCTGAAAATTGGAGGTGTCTTGAGGACACCCGAACTAGGCTTCAAATTGAGGGAATTAATAGAGCTGCTTAGCAGAACTTGCGAGAGGTCAGGGCAAGGGATCTTTAACCCTATGTCTACAGGGTCAGAACCATGCAAAAGTCAGGGGAATAGTCTAAAGTAACTTTATTAGAACTAACAGAGAAGGTCACAACACACGTTAACAAATAATCCTACAATCACACAAGGGCTACAGGAATGAAGTTGGAAATAAGAGACAGTTGGGAGAGAGGGCATACAGACCTTAGTCTAGGCGTCCTGGAGAAGGAGAAGATTGGTGAAGGCTCGGTGTAAAGTACCAAGGGGAGGCGGGATCCCGGGGCTGGAAGGCTGGAAGCAGCGGGGTTTCGTGCCGGGTCAGATACGTGAGTTATGTTTAGCTTTCAGCAGCGTCTGAGAGGCTTGAGTGGGACACCTCAGTAGCAGCGAAACGGGCCTTTGTCCGGTCTGGGAGGTTCTCCAAAGAGGCTCAAAAAGTGAGGATTTTTTTAGCCAATTTCTGTCCTCAGGCTGTGTTTAAGCTAGCAAAGAGCCGTTGATGGGCGATGATTGCGGAATATAATGTTAGGTAAATATTATGACCTCCCCTCAGTATTGTTTCTCCCGGGAAAGTCCAGGTACGTGATAGGTTTAAAATTCCGAATTGATAGACTTTGATTGTCTATCCTCGCAAAGTTCATCAGCGTGGCTTGGGGCTGGGACAACCTTTTTATTAATCAAGGAGAGAGTCTATTGTGGCTGCCTAGAGACATGTGACTGGGAACAATAGATCGTTGTCTTTTAGCCTAAAGGACGTTGTCTACGTTCCCATACAGCAGAAAAGGGCGTTGTTGGTCTTAAGAATCTAATTCAAAACCCATTTTTACTTGCAACTGACCTTTGCTAGCCAATCTCCAATATGGGAGAAGTTATGCCAATTTTAGGGGCCGTCTCTTAGGGTTACATTTCCAGTTACTGGGGTGTAACATTTCCGCAGTGCAGCCTGGTATTTTCCCAGGTTGCACTTGGGGAGGAAGTGCGCGAGCCACAGCTCCAGAGCTCCACACGGACGGTAAGTGCACTTGGGGCCCTGGAGCAAGGCGTGATCGCTCACTTTTTTGGCTAAAAGCCAAAAATGATATAATGCACGATTGGCGCCTGCCAGCCCTGGCAGCATCGTGAGATTGCAAAGACCTAATCTGAAATGCTCCTCGCAATTGCACAACGCTGCAGAGGCCCTTTCGCATGACAAATGCCATGTGAAAAGGGCCTAGGCTTCTGCTGAGAACTAAACCTCTCAAAACAGTCACTTTCTCTCTCTCTGATGGACTTAAGGACTCTACTCCCTAGCTCCTTGCTAGACTCTCACTGAAGGAATGAACATCGACAGGTACTTGGCTTCAAGTTTTCTCTCAGCAACAAGCCCCTCTCACACACTACTGGGCTGGGTTGCCTTCCTGAGGTGCTATTCTGGCTGCCTAGCAACCTGCTTCCAGGATGTACTGGCAGTTCAAATAGCCACACCCCAGAACTTCATCTCAATATAGATCTAATAGGGCCAAGGGAGCTCTGGCCAATGAAGGTTCTTAGTTCAGTCACTCCCCAACTGACCATTGGAGAGAAGAATCTCAGCTTTTCTCTGTCTTCAGTGATCAGCATTAACAACCTTAACTCCTTTGTGTAACAGAAAGGGTTCTGCTCCATATTAGTCAGCATCTCAATTAGGAGAGAAAGCAACATACAGGATAATTCCTCCTGTTGTCTCTGATCACTGAAGTGTATTTAGTTGCACATTCAATTGCACATCCTTGCCATTCAAAACAAGCATTGCTTAGTGCAGTCAGTGAGTAACTCCATATGCAGAAATGTATGTTATGCAACCTGAATGCAGGATTTTGGCCAGTGTAATACAGAGCAAATGATGGATATCAAAGTTTGCAGTTAAAGAGATTATTAAC
Organism: Cyclura pinguis; assembly: GCA_030412105.1. NCBI lineage: Eukaryota > Metazoa > Chordata > Lepidosauria > Squamata > Iguanidae > Cyclura > Cyclura pinguis. Next base: position 212,091,591 of record CM059599.1, read on the forward strand.
AATTACTGTGAGCAATTTTCCTTGCATGTAATTTTGTTTTCGATGGTATGACCACTACAGTTGTTCTAGGTTGCAGTTCTAAAACTTATATGGGAGTAAGTCCTATTGAACACAATGGGACTTACTTCAGACTAGACACATATAAACTTTTACTATTAGTATCCCTTTAGACTCAGAGCTTTGACTGAGTTGACATTTTAGAGAGTACGTTTTTCTCCATTTAGTTTTTCCTCTTGCTTACTTTGTGATAACTTAGGTTTGTGTTACTCCTTGTCACTCAGAGAGTAAACTCAACTGGCAAGAAACCCAGATGCTTTTTATACTGCTATAAATCTTTGATTATGCTGCACTTCAGGGATTATTTGAGATGATATATAAATGGAACGATATAAAAGGTTTTCCAGCAGCCATTCGCTAAAGGCCAAAAACAGAAAGAAAAGTACCATGTACAATCTTATAGGAAAAACCAGGACAGTCATGGAAATGCATGTGGGTATTTCTCAAGGACATTGTCAAGCCAAATTCAAAGAGGGGCTCTTCTTGCTCCTTTAATAGTTGTGTGGACTACTGTTGTATGGCTAAAGTGTTGCACGTAGGATTGCCAAGTTAAATATAGGACAGGACTCCAGTAACTTTTATTGTTAACAGGTCCTGGATCAGGAAGAGGTACCATAAAGTTCTCTCACGTAGAATTATGGCATCATCTCCTTTTAACTAATGCACCACCCCCATACTTATTTACTTGTTAGTGGAGAAGGACAAGACATGTGTACCAGAAAAGCTACAATGCCTCTTCCTGATCCAGGATCCATTCATATGTTTGATCTTTCGCTCTCACTCCACTTCCATAATTCCCTTTGTGTTGTCACATTTGTGTCAGTCACAGATATATACCACATTATAATCATTACTATTTACTGCCTATATCTGACACTTTGGGTTCTAGTCCATGACAAAATGTGCCTCAAAAAGTGTGTTAGCTTCTCAGGTACTGTAGGAGTGAAACTTTCTGTTATTCATTTTTATTCATTTTTTAAAACACTGCATCTTAGTTATATCTGAGTGTTAATTTGCTTCACATGCTTGTCAAAGGAGGAGACACATTAGTTGGCTGCAGCAAGACCAGCAAAGAGTCCACCAAGTAAATGTGATCCCCCCCACCAAGTTTTAGGGCTTTTTTGTGATTTTATTTTGTGTAAAAAAGTTTTTTAGTGTAAAAAAAACCCACACACTTTTATGTGCAGAAAATAGTATTTCGTACAGAAAAATGCACTGTCTCTATTCTCAATCATACTGGCCATTTCCATGAACAGATCAGGTTCTTTACTGCAGACCATCCCTTTCCAAATTGCAGAGGCTACTGAGGAATGAAATAGGCTTTGAACTTAGTATGTGCACCCTGCTCTTTTTTATTGCAAGAGAGAACAGGTATTTACCTCGAATGCCATTTCCACACTAGCCTGTTATTGTGCTATTGTTCCTATGGAATCCTGGGGTTTGCAGTTTAGGGAGGGGCCTCAAGGGCCCCTCCCTAAACTGCAAACTCCAGGATTCCACAGGATGTTGAAAGTGGAATAATAGTACTATAACAGTCTAGTGTGGAAATGGCCTGTGTTTACGGACTCTGTGCTAATCTTCTTTTAACTAATATGTAGGCCAAAGGTTGGCATTCATGGAGGGTTAAAGAAACATTTTTGCCTTCTCCTGACTCCACACAGCCACATGCCAACATTTCATGGAACCAGAAATGATGGGTTCTATAAACTTGGAGAGATTATCAGTTGTTTTACAGTTGGGTAGGCCAAAATAGTGTTAAAATGCAAAACTGTGCTCCCTAGAACAATGCTTTGGCTGAAAATTGCTATTTTCTGCATTTTTATCTTGGGGTCTTGGGAGAGAGGTTCACGGGGGCCCAGAGGGATCAAAGATCACACAGGCTCTCCCAAGGACTACACGCAGCCCACTGACTGCTCAATCTCCACCCTGATGCTGGTCCACAGTGAGAGCAATAGGACTTAAGTGGTTTGCAAGTATCAGAAGGATTGAAGAGTGTGAAGCAGAGAATAATTTAGGGCAGGGTCTCATGCAACACAGCCAGCACAGGCAATGGTGAGGAATGAGGGGAGACTGTCTGATGACATCATAAGGATCACACATTTCTGCAGTTCTGATATTGAGTTCTGATGGATCCATTTGGAACCAGTTTCCAACATTTGATTAAAAGATAAATAATTTCTCTTTCAGGGCCTTAGGAAATTACAGCATTTATGTGGGGGAATAAATGTAGTGATTATGTGAAGTTAAAAGCTGATTATGAGAAGAGAATGGGAAAAGATTGTAGATTTTGAGAAGTTTGTACTTGTCTTGAAAAAAATGAGATTTTATCTGTCCATATTAATTTTGGTGGTTGTATATATTCTGGGTAAATTCTACAATTTTTTTTCTGACTGAAAGGAACAGCAGCCGTGAGGCATGACTGGAACTAGAATTTAGGCAGGCCATGAAAAACAGAAATGACTATTTAGATTCAATGTTCTCATCAACATTTTGTTGTTGTTTTGCAAGGGACTCTCTGAAGAGCTTTTACAGAATATTCCTTGTAACATATCCTTGGCTTCTACATGCTATGCAAAACCTTACCAGGAAGCAGAGGAGTGTAAGGCTGGAGTAATGGATGGCCAGAGTGTAACTATTCAGAGTATTTCATCCAACTGCTGAGGGCAGCCAGGTACTTTGTCATTCAGAAGGAAGGTGACTAGATCAGTCACAGATGTCTCCATCCTTTCCCAACTCCCCTTCAGCAAGATTAGCCATTGATCCAACTTGTGGTTGGTCACCCAAATCTTGCTAGCACAAGCCTCCAGGCCAGCAAAGAACATCAAAGTGAATCCATGAATTAAAAACAGGATGTGGTTTGATTGTTCATATCAGGTTCCAGATTTCATTGACAAGAGAGTGCCCCAATCAGTCCATTTCCTGGCAATCAATGGTATTTTTTTCAAGGTTCAATCATGCTGCAGTCAGATTAGATTTTGTGGATGTGAAACATTGCTTCAGCAATAGCTGAGCTCAGAAAATCCCCATTGGGGATTATTTGTATAGGTTACACTATGGCCCTTTTTGCATGGCATTTCTGATGCAAAAGGACCCCTTGAGCATTGTGTAAATGTGAGGAGCAGTCCACACGACACATTCACATTTGCACGATGCTCAAGGGCCTGACACGGACCGTGCATACATTTTTTCATTTTTGGCTTGAAGTTGAAAATGCTGCATGGTCGCGCATCGCTCCGGGGCCCTGCGCACACTTGTCATGTGTGCAGAGCCTGAGGAGCCAGGCCGGTTGCGCTTCCTGTCCAGGTCCCAGGCTGCACTGCGAAAGGAAGAGGCGAGGCGCTTGCGCAACCAGAAAGCAGCTGAGGAGCTGATGGGACCGGGATGTGAGAGCCTCTCGCTGGAGGCTACTCGCGCGAGCCCTGCACCCCAGCTCTGTGAAAGGGTAAGGTGCAAAAAGGGTCTATGAGATGTCTATGGGAACTATTATTAGTATAGTTGGCCTTCCACGTTCATCAAAGATGGGGGCACAGGACCCCCACAAAAGTGGAAAAAACACAAGTATCAAAGTATGTGTGTGCGTCTGTGGGAAGGGAGCCAAGGCATTGTGGGGAAAGTGGGCACCTAGGGTCCAAACCAGATCAGGGGAAGGGGGTGGGGCAGCATGGTGGCCCTGTACTTCTTCTCTCACCCATCTCATTTCTTGGGTGTGTGTGGGACATTAGGAGAGAGTTTGTTGTGCTGAGAAAGTGGACTGTGAGCCATTCTTAGCTGACCAGGCAGTGGCTGGTGGAAGAGGAGGAGGAGGACCAGAGGTGGATTCTTAAAGGGCTTTATGGCCTAATTGGAGCAACTGGGAGGAAAGGTTCCCTCAGAAAAAAAGTTCTTGATGGGGCTAGGGGTTGGAGAAACTCACAAGTAATCAAGTTCATGAAAGTCAAACTCACAAATGTTCAGGGCTGACTATATTTAATTTTTAGTTACTCTTCTTCTTTATAAGTTACACTGATATCTTCTCTTTCCTCCAATGAGCTCAAGGTGGCACGCACAAGGTTTCCCCCTTCTATTTTATCCTCATAGCAACCCTGGGAGATAGATCAGGTTGGACGAGAAAGTGGCTGACCAAATGGATTCCATGGCAATCAGAGTTTTTATCTCCCAATGCCCAGTTCAAAACTCTAACTATTACAGCATATTAGCCCTCTCTGGTGTCATTGGTTGAGTCTGGTCAACAGGGAAAGGTGTATCTGCAGGTATTTGTTGTGGTGGTTGTTTCACATATTTAAGCCACTACCTGATCATGTACGTGCGCTGCCTGGACATGTATATGCAAACCTGATATGTTATCTCACCCCAAGCTTGGAAAAGTTACTTTTTTAGACTATAGCTGTCCGAAGAATCCAGCCAGAATGGTCATAGGCCAGGAATGTTGAGAGCTGAAGTCAAAGAATTGATCTTTCTGAAGCTCTGATGCATCCAAAATATCAGTACAGGCCTACCTCATTTAGCAAAGCCTCTAACAAAGAAGGTCCTTTTTCAAAACCTTTTTTTTTCCTCAGTGGTTTCCTCTTCATCCTCTGTCTAGCTGGATTATTTATTTATTTATTTTGGTAGTATTAACATTCAGATTATGGTGAAGGAGGCCTGGAGAAACAATTTTGGTACCAAGTTGCAACAGCATGGCTTTAGTAACCAACACAATAAATTTTGAGCTGGGAAAGAGCAGGATTTCTACTCTATCCAGTTCTCTAGTGTGTTTGCCTACCTACAACAAGCAATGGAAAGAGAACCTGCCCCCAGCATCTCTTGCTGAGTATGAGTGAATAACAAAACAGAAAAGAGGGAAGATCAGGTAAGCCTCCCTCTCCAGATATCTCCAAAAATTGAAAAAAAGTATAGATTTATAAATCTGACCATCAAAATGGAAATGGTAAGAAAAGTGGAGGCTGGTAGAATAAAATATCATCCCTGGATGCATGTTGGAAGAAGTTTTCAAATGATCTCTAGAAAGCTTCACGGTGTTTTTGTTTACTTACTTACCTGACCTGATTGCTTCATTTCACATGCATATACTTTTAGTCTACTGAAACGTGTTGCACTGCTCTTTCATGATGCAGGAAACTGATCCTGTTCTATTCCTGTTAAGTTTGCCTATAGTACCAATTTTTCTTTTAAGAAAGTAATGCCCAGAAACATAGCTATTTTATTAACAGTGGTATACCTGCAGATACACAACTACTCAAAGGATAGGTTGTTGTTGTTGTTGTCATCGTTGTGTGACTTCAAGTTGTTTCCAACTTATGGAAACCCTAAGATGAACCTATCATGAGGTTTTCTGGGGCTAAAAGTGTGCAATGTGCCCAAGGTTACCCAACAGATTTCTAGGGCCAAACCAGGAATTGAACCCTGGTTTCCAGGGTCATAGTGCAATGCTCAAACCACTGCATCACACTGACTCTCACCAAAGAATAGGTACAGGCTCCAAAAGATGCTTACTGCCAAACATACTTACGTGAATTTTATATATTATGTCACATCGAGCTTGGAAAATCTATAGTGGAGCACATCCTGACTCCTGGAGAGCCATACATAATAAATGTAATTCTAGGTTATTATTGTAAATTAAAATACCTCAATAAGTGTTGTCGTTCTGAGAAGGGTAACAGACGTTTGACTTTTCAGTAGTATAACAGTTTATACCTTTCCTTCTGTGTTAGTTTTCTTACACTACCTGTGGGTTAAATTAATGGCTTCCAGCTATCAGTGACTTCAGAAGCTACAGATGTATTTTAGAAAAGTCTGCTGAGAAGGAAAGCAGTTCAAGAAAAGAAAGCACAGACAGTTCATTTAGAAAAGGGAGTTTGGACTAGTGGGATTTATTTTATAAGGTATTTGCCTGAGGGATTTTTCTGAGTGTTCAAGTTCTAGCAAAGAAAAAAAAAGCTTATGTCTGAGTTCAACTTGGACATAAAGGTGACTCTCAAGTACTTTATCTCCTCATATTGCCTTTCCTAGCTTGAAGTCTGATGAATAATACCTATATATATATATATATATATATATATATATATATTTCCAATTGGGCCCACTTCACACTTTCAGTCTTTCCATGTGGAAAGAATATGATTTATCTGCAAAACACTTTGGAATGCCAAACCAATATCCCCAAATAAAAGGATAGATATAGACGCTTTCTGCATCAGGCAATTAGAATGGGGCAGTGCATCCTCTCACAGAGGTTGTCTGCACCTTGGAGCGGACCAGGAGAGGACCACTTATCGGAGATCCGCACCTCAGACCACTCCAAAATGACCCCAAGTGGTCCTCCAGCGTATTTTCTAAAGACTGCAAAAAACAGGTCTTTATTTTCCTGGAACATGCCATTGCGTTCCTGCTCCCTTGTGCAGATTCGCAGGCTCACACCAATGCGAGCCTGCGATCTGTGGAGGGCGGGCTTTAGGTGTGGTGAGCTTCACTGGTTGGTCGGGACCCACGACCAACCAGAAGCCACCATTTTGGAAGCCGGAGCAGTGCGGATCTACAGACCTCGCACTGCTCCGATTCACCCTGGATCAAGGAGGAGCCCTGTGGAAGGGCTTCAGGGACAGTTCGTGTTGCTTTGGACCCCAGAAGAAGCAATAGGTAATGGCACGGAGCGATTCCCTCGCCTCGTGTGGTAAGGGCCATAGTTTAAAGAAGCAAGCACATTTCTTTCTCAGTTTACAGAACGGCTTGGGTGGCACACTTGGCATACTGTTATATCACAAAGGCTTTTTTTTTCCTTCAAGAAGGAAAGCTGTACTTTCCCAAGTGTCTGTATTGTCTGACATACATACTCATTGTGCTCTAAAGGACCTGTCAAGGCCAGCACTACTGTTACGTCGAATGCAGCTGCTGCCTCATGCAGCAGGTTTGAGGTATTATGAAAGGGTACACAACTGCTATCAAAATACATAATAATTCAGTTTGTAACGTCATGGATGGGGAGAAATGTTTGGAAGGCTGACATTCTGGTCTGCCTCAGGCAGCAAAGCATCCTGGATTGCCGCTTGGGCCTCTCTGTTGCAACTCTACAGTTGAAATGACAGAATTATCTACACTGAACAGTCTTCTTAGAATGCTGGGAATTATAGTCTAAACACACCTGGAGGCACCAGGCTGTAACAAAAATGCAACTTTGTCATAGGATATTCTGTAACAACAGTTGCTTACTACTGTGTCCTGTGAACAGACCTGTTGATCCCAAAGAAGTAATTTTCAATGCACACAATTTTCAATGCACAAAATAATGTGTGCTACAGGAATAGAGCATGCAGAAATTTTAGGAGTTGAGATTCTTAATGTGCAATATATTAATAAAGCTAAATATTTCAAAATTGCAAGTACTTATCAGTCATAAAACAATGCGCTATTTCTGTTTCCACCTCTGAATATAGAGGTAGAATCAGAGATGGTGGCTGGAGTGATGATATCTAAATTCATGTGAGTGCATGTGTGTGTGTAAGTATACATACAGCTGTCAATTCTCACAGAGGATAAGATTTGCTCTGGAATCATTTATACGAGACTTCTGACCTTGGTGTGTAACAATGGTTTTCGGACGGTAGGCCAGCAACAACTGGTAGATCTCTGGGGGATCTGAATTAAATCAATAGGGATTTCTAACTCCTGGTTGTTTAACCACTGGCATGGCAAAATGGCAAACTTAAACTCACTCACTCACACCCCAGTTATACCCCTGAATTCAAGGAATGTAGGGGAGAGTAGCCTGGAGGCAGACTGTTGTATGGAAGAGCTGTGAGCTCTGTTCAGTTCTAATACTCAGAACACAATCTTGAATTCAGAATCCTTTATCCTTTATACCTGAAGAGTAATAATCCTTTATATAGTCTATACTTGGTTGGTTGATGAAAATTTAGGGGTTTAAGCAGGGAAAAAGTATATCCCATAAGCCTGATTGTCCCCCTCAATGGTGTAGATTTGCCAGCAATACCTGGTTAATTGGAAAATCCAGATTAGGTTTTGGCTGGCCAAAGGATAGAGCCCAGTGAAAGATGAATTGTGTGCTCTGCCTCTGTTGTGGGAAGTGGGAGAACTTTTAAGTCATCCTATGGTTTCAGGGATTAAGGATATTTTTTTTTCCAGAGTAAACCTGAAAAATAGGGATGGGAATCTTTGTAACAGGGGTCTAAACCAGCAACTCCCATCAGTTCTAACCAACATAGTCCATGGTAAGAGATTACGGGAACTGAAGCTCAACCCCACCCGCCATCAACAACTGGAGGCACACAGTTTGCCACTCCTGATTTAGAATCATAGAATCATGGAAATGTAGAGTTGGAAGAGACCACACGGGTCATCCAGTCCAACCCCCTGCCATGCAGGAACACTCTCAAAGCACTCCCGACAGATGGCCGTCCAGCCTCTGCTTAAAAATCTCCAAAGAAGGAGACTCCACTACACTCCGAGGCAGCATATTCCACTGCCGGACAGCCCTGACTGTCAGGAAGTTCTTCCTGAGGTTCAAGTGGAATCTCCTTTCCTGCAGCTTGAATCCATTGCTCCTTGTCCTGGTCTCTGGAGCGGCAGAAAACAAGCCCTCTCCCTCCTCTACATGGCATCCCTTCAAATATTTAAATATAGCTATCATGTTCCCTCTTAACTTTCTCTTCTGCAGACTGAACATACCCAGCTCTCTAAGTCTATCCTCATAAAGCATGGCTTCCAGGCCCTTCACCATTTTGGTCGTCCTCCTAAAAGCCGAAAATAGAAAATGCGTATGCGCTGTGCATGAGGCTGTTGAGTGTCGCATAAATGGGACTGCGTCATGCAGACCACTCCTCACATTTACGCAACGCTCAAGGGGCCCTTTCGCTTAAGAAACACCGTGCAAAAAGGGCCTCAGTTTGCTCCCACCCTACTGGGTTGCCAAAAAAGACAAGGAAGAAAAGTTTGAAACACTCTTAAAAAAATCTGTTTGTTCTGTGTCAGATGTACTTGTCTATCTCAGATCCTGGGCTTTTCACTCCCATAGGGCTTCATCTTCAGCAGTCTTTGGACCCTGACACTGTTATAGTGCTATATTCCACTTTAAATGCCATGACCACATTGTATGGAATCCTGGGATTTGCAGTTTAGGGACTGGATTTTAGAATTCTTAGCCAGAGAGCTCTTGGGCCTCAGTAAACTACAAACCCCAGAAATCCACTGAATGTGGCCATGGCAGTTAAAGTGGAACATAGTGTTACAACAGTGCAGTATAATAGGGTCTTTTGTCTCTCTCTTTTTAATGTCAGAGTCATAGCTGCTAACATGCTGTTTTCCCATACAATTTGCTGAGCAATTATCTCAGACCTCAAGGCTAAGTGTGCATGGCTTATTGAAGAAACTTCCACCATCATTAAGAGAAAATAGCATTCTTTTATTGAAGCCTAGGCTCTAATCAGGCTTCGTTTTAACAGAGGAAAGAACTATCATTTGTGGCCAACAATATCCAATGAGCATGAACATGAATGGCTGCCATTTTCACCTCTCCTTACAAGGGTTAATCTATTCCACACTATACTGGCTGTGCTTCTGGATCCAACATAGAACTTGACTTCTTTCTGATTTAATTCTCACTCTAATTGAATTGCTCTTTGATATTTTCCACTTGTAGTTATTCTTGGATGATGGGTGATGAAGCACTCGTCCATGAATAAAAAAAAAAGTGCATTTCCTGACAAGATGTCAGGATTGGGCACTCTGTGGCACTACAGATGTGGTTGGACTACAACTTCTCTCATCCCTGGCCATCAGCTATGCCAGTGTCCATCACGGACTGACAGATTCACCCATCCAGATCCAGGGCTTTGAATCATCAGCTATTAAAAGTCTGGTTTTTGAATCTTTTTTTTAAAATATGTTTTATTTTTTCTATAAAATACAATAATGTAGTTAAAAATAATGACAACTTTTTTGTTCTCCATATTTCCAAATGTATATATACCATTATACATACAGAACTTTAATATAGAAAAAAATTTCCTATCTAATTATTATTAATTATACATTGGAAAGTTTACTAAGTTCACCTATATCATTTTGACTTCCTTTGCTGTCTACACAAAGTAATTATATTTACGCTATTTCATTTTTACATAAGAAATTCCCTTAATTTTAATTTATCCTTTACTTTTAAACTGTTAGAGTACACATTTCTTTTATGATCTTTACAAAACTATAGTTATTTACAATATCATAATTATATAATGTGTAAAGAAAACCTATACTTGTCTTGATCTGTAGGTTTCTTTCTATTCCATAAGTCACATATCTGTCCTTCCTCTTTTCCAAAAATTCCACTTATTCACATCTAGACTTTCATTTATCCATTGTTGCGTAATTTATACATGGTAGATTCTTTCTATTATTCTGATATAATTGTATACTTTTATTTAAAGACCACATCCATTCGCATATGTAATTACCGGTTGCCATTGTTTTTCTAATAAATTAACTTGTTTCCCTTTTAAATAATGAGAAAATATATCAAACTGTTTCATTTCAACTATTTTTAATATCCATTGTTCTATGTCAGGAACATAAGGTGTTTTCCAAGACCTTGCAAAGATCATTCTTGCCGATGTTATTAAATATAGTAATATTCGTTTGTTTTGGTATAGAAAATTTTTATCAAACATATATGTCATATTTAATAAATAGAATTCTGGTAACATAGGAAACAAAACTTTGAATATTTCCTTTAGGGTTTCACGTATCTTTATCCAGTATTTCTTAGTACTTGGACAGGTCCACCATACGTCATAAAATGTACCTATATTGTCTTTACACTTCCAACACTTATCGTTTCCTGTATGGTATATTTTATCAATCTTTTGGGGTGTGAGATGGTACCTGTACATCATTTTAATGAAGTTTTCTTTTAGGTCCTGAGAACTGGTAAATTCATTTGTATTTTTCCACGTCATTTCCCAGTGTTCAAGAGGAATTTCATGTTGGAAATTCCGTGCCCATTTTATCATTACTTCTTTTACTGTTTCATCTTCCAATTTACGAGTTGAGAAATATTTATAATACTGTGAAACCTTTTGTTTTGCTTTGAAGAATATTATTGTCTCCAATTCATTATATGTTTTTTGAGTTGATAGGCCTTCTAGTTTTTGATCCATTTTGAAACGTTCTTTCAGTTGAAGATATGGAAACCAACTGATATTAAAACCTTGTAGACTAAGTTCTTCCTGGGTTCGAATTCTGACTCCTTCTTGTTTGTCTTGGATTACTTGGATTATATCTAATCCAATCCTGGTTCTGGTCAGTCCATTTCCCATATAAGGCTTCTTGAGGAGAAAACCAAAGAGGTATTTTATTATAAGTAGACTTCTTTACGTTCTTCCATATTTTAATTAATGATCTTCTTACATAATGGTAGGTGAAGTCTTTGTCTATTTTCTCCTTACCATACCATAAATAGGCATGGAATCCAAACCTCATGTTTGAACCTTCTAATGTTAAGAGTCTTTTGTCTTTCAGAGTAATCCAGTCCTGTATCCAGACCATTGCGTTTGCATAATAATATAACTTTAGATCTGGTAGATCACAGCCTCCTCTCATCTTTTGTTCCGTCAGCAGCTTCCATTTGATTCTTGGTTTTTTGCCCGACCAAATAAATTTAGATAGTTCTTTTTCCCATTGTTGAATGAGTTTATCATTTGTAATAATTGGTAAGTTTTGAAATAAAATTTTTAATTTGGGTAGTATATTCATTTTTATCGCTGCTATTTGTCCCAATAATGATAAATTTAAATTGGTCCATCTTTTTAGGTCATTCGATATTTCTTTCCATATTTTAGTATAATTGTTATCAAACAAGTCTTTATTACTTTCGGTAAACCATGTTTTCGAATCTGTGTGTATTCAGCTGTGACCTTGCTGAATTGGGTCTGTTTCTTCCCCTTTCTCTCCTCCTCTGAGAGAGAGAGAGATGATAATGTTATATCAGCTGTAGGTACAAAGTGATCTTGGCCATGCTAAGAATAATTGTACCTTTGGAACTGGGCAGTTGTAGATGAAGAATTTTGATTCAATTTGTTTTTTGAAGCAACAAGCAAATGACATTAACAATTTTGTTCATATTCAAGATGGAAAGAACTGGAGATAAAAAAAACAAACCAAAAAACCTGAGTGTGGTGAATGCAAATCTGGATGGTCCCTAATCTGGATGATCACATATTCCTCACCCTTGATCTGCTCCAACTGACACTGTCTTTCCAGGATCACAGGTAGAGGTCTTCCCCATTACCTTCTATCTGAGGCCATTTCTGCACGGGGCAAGGGAATCACACCATGACGCTATTCACTGGACTTTTGGGCTCCCCAGTCCAGTCCACGCTGCTCCTGAGCAGTGCGTGGCCGCTGCTCTGCACTGCTCCGGGGAGGATGCTCTGCACCGTTTAAAAAACCCTGTGTGGAAATGGCCTGATTGTTTTAACCGAGGATACCAGGGAATGAACCTGGGTCCATCTGTATGCAATGCAGGAGCTTTCTTCCACTAAACTACAGTTCCACCTTACTACTTACTTCATTGATCCCTGCTTCCTTGCCAATCCAGGTTATTCCCTCTGTTCCATGGTACTGCAGGTATGGCCGCATAGCCTACTTTGCACTTTCTCACATTCTCAAGCTAAAGAAAAATGAAGTCCCACCACAGTGGTATTAAGCCAGTAGTTGTCTCCTCCTTGATTCTTTAGGTACGACTCTTTCAGCAGTGTTAGAAGAAATGATAAAAAATGTTCATGTTGAAATTGTACCTGTGTCAAGCATAAGATCTATGCAAAACCATAGATTGTGTCAAATCCAGTTTGGAAAGCTCTTGTAACATGTCACAGGTTCCCTAACCTTAATGACTATTGAAGATGTCTAAAATAGCAGAAGTAATTAGTGGTGGTGATTACAGCAAGCCTAATTAAGAATGGAAAACAGTTCGATACCTCAAATTGTTACAATGGGAAACTGCAGCAAAATACTACAGCATGAAGGTTTCCTTTTTAAGATGTCAGCCAGTCAGCCTATTTTCCAGAATAGTATAATCTGCTCCTGCTTTCTTTTGACTACATTCTAAACTTTTCACCTCCCACTTCCCAGTGAGAGAGTCTGCAACAAGGACTTGCAAGAGGAGTCCTGTTTCTGTTTGTTGCAGGTTTCCTTGCTGGCAGGAGAGAGGTAAAAACACTATCTTCCTTGTGTTCCAACCAGAATCTAATTGGACAGCCTTCATCTGATCCGGTGACTTTCTCTTAGGGTCAACTAGAGTGGCATTTACATAGGTTTCTAGTAAGACTATGCAGTCTTACTGAATACAGACCAGTTATGGATTTGTGTATTTCGGTTATGAGCCTCCAAAAATACAGTGGAGAAAAAAAAAGTCTGAAATATTCATTCTTCTTTGTGAGAAAAAATTAAGACAAGATTTACATCCCTCCAAATCCCCATTTGGAGTACCAAAATTTCTGTTTACGCTAAGTATATGAGCCCAATGGCAATTGTAACCTTTGTATCTGAAGCTTGGGATAACATTTCTAATACCTATTTCCCTTTAGCAGGAAGACTCAATTTCCCCCTCCCCTTTGACTCAAGTCTTTAGGGCTCATAATGCTAGTCTCAAATTAGGAAAATACAATGAAAATTTTCATTGGCTTGGATTTTAATCTGAGTCAGAGGAAATTTCTCCTCTTATCTCCTTCCAGCCAAATCATCCTCTAAATGTTCTCCCTTTCATCCTGCCCTTCGCTGACATCCAAAACTTTTGTCCTTCCCTTTTCTCCTTAACAAACCACATTGGCCCTAACTTTGATGATGAGTGTCATCAAGCCCTGGCGAGCCTGGTGCCCTTTTACTTCTTTATGTACTGTACATCAATGTGTCGGATCCAGTGGAAGTGGCGGAGCTTGAAGTGTGTGGAGGAGGTGTGGGAGGGGCATGGCCACTGTTCGTGGGGGTGTGGCTGCGGTGCGTGGGGGTGTGGATATGGGCTGGGACTCCCCAAAAACATTGCCACCAGGGGCAAATCACACACACACCCTCGCCCACACGACCCTAGCGACTGCCCAGTGGCTTCTGGTAGGGTTCATAGATCTCAGGATATGACTTCTCCCGGAGATGTCATCAAGAGGAGTAGCATTAATGTGCGGAAGTGTTAACTTGAGATGAATATTTTTACTTCTTTCCCCACTGTGTGCTTCTCACTCTCACTGCTATGTGCTGCTTCTAAGTGGCTGCTGCAGATTCTCCAGAGTTTGATGATTAACGCATCATGATTTATTTACAACAATTAGATCCCAAGGGGTCATTTTCTATGACATCACTAGTAGTATCTTTGGTTTTGGTCCTGTAATCTGAGAGCCAGCATGGTGTAGTTGTTTGAGTATTAGACTATGAACCTGGTGAGCAGGGTTCAATTCGCTGTTCAGCCATGGAAACCCACTGGGTGACCTTAGGAACGTGACACACTCCCAGCCCCAGAAAACTCCATGATAGGGGTTTTACCTTAGGGTCACCATAAATTAGAAATGACTCAAAGGCACTCAGCAACAACAGATCTCAGGTTTGGGATTTTCCTTACCTGGCAACTTGAAACCTAGGAGGATAAATGTTCTCCATGAACAGCTACCCTGTTCATAATCTCCATAAAGAAGTCTGAAGGTTGAGAAAGGTTTGAAAAGCCCCCAAACTCAATGACAGGGCTGCTCCACAATCAGGATTAACTGAACAACTCCAGTAAGTCGGCTAGTCTAAATCTGAAAGGGAATGGATGTTTTCAAAATTTTTCAAAAAATACCAGACTTAAATAGTTTGCCTGAAAATTTAGCAAAAGCTTAGAAATTACTTTCTCTGACAAGACACACAAAGGCCCATGACCTCTGCACCTCCTCTGCCCTCCACACACTTTCTGGAATCAGCCTCACTCATGACCAGCAAGGCGCTAATGTGGGATCAGTTAAAAAGCTGATTGCAATGCAACCTAAGTATCTATCACTGAAAGAGAAGAATGAAGACAGTCTTAATGTTCAGACAGAACCTATGGCTGGCCCAAGAGATTTTCCTGCCGGAGGCCAAACAACAAATGATACACTAAGGCCATTTCCATACCGGGCTTCTGAAATGGTGCAGAGCGACCTCTGACGGAGGTCTTCTACACCCTAGAGCGGACTGGTGTGGACTACTTTTTGTAGTTCCACACCAGAATCCACTCAGGAGCGGCCGGAACTAGCCGCGCTGCGTGTTTTTTGAAAACCTGTTTTTTGAGGTTTTTAAAAAGCATGGAGCGCGCAGCCCCGCGCTGCTCCGTCGCCCGGCTCCAAAGTGGATTTGCAGGCACGCGCAAGTGCATGCCTGCAGATCTGCCGGGGGCGGGCTTCCAGCTGGCGAGCTTCTCCGGTTGGTGGAGAGCCTCCACCAACCAGAAGCTGCTATTTGGGATGCCGGAGGACTGCGGAGCAGCGAGCTCGCGCTGCTCCACGTGGCGACGGACTTACCTGGTTTTAGGTAAGCTCCGTTTTTGGGTGTTTTCGCCTGTTCCTCCCCCCGCCCAACATGTGAAAAGGGCCTAAGTCAAAGTCCATTGCATCTAAATCCAATCAAGTGATTCTGAGCAAAGGAGGTAGCAATCTTATAAGCAGCTATCAAACCCTCCCGCCCAAATTAGATAACTAAGAGTCTGCTGCCATTTCAGTGCACCTGTGCTGCCTGAAGTGGCCATCTCACTTTCTCTCATGATAAGGCATTCCTGACAGAATCTCAGAATTTCTCAGGTGCATCTAAGGTAATTCACTGGGAGGAAGCCAATATGTATAACACAGTTTCTTTCAAACATCTACTTTCTCTCTCAGTTACATAGGGACATGGAGGTGAGGGGATGATTTGCCCTGGGTGGCAATGTTTTTGGGGTGTCCTGGCCCTTAACCATGCCCTTGCATGCCCTGACCATGCCCCCATATGTCCTGACCATGTCCCCATGCACCGTAGCCATGCCCCCGCACAGTGGTCACACCCCTCACATAGTAGCTCCACCCTCCTCCTGCCCCCCCTCCACACACTCCAAGCTCTACCATTGCACTTTCTCACTCTCTCTTTCTTACTCTCTCTCTTTCTTTCTTTCTCTTTCTCTCTCTTACATGCACACAATGCTGATGTTTGTTTGGACTTCCTGTTGTGTCAGCTTTTTCAGTTAATGCATTTCTTATATCACGCTGGTCATTATTTCAAAGCTTATTTTCTTTTTCAAAAAACTCTAATCAGATTCTTTGAAGTACTGCATTAAAAAAAACCCCAGAAAGTATACATTAGCATTCTTTCATCTGAAGCATGCAATATTTTTGCTTCAATGACAGGAACAAGCACTGAATCAAACTTTCAACTGCAAACTTTGTTTAATGTTAATTTGACCTTCTATCAAGTTTATTTTGCTATTTTTGTTTCTGCTGCTCAGATCTTTTGCCAATGGTTGTTTTCCTGTTGATGAACAGTCATGTAATATAGAAAATAATGCCGCTGGGTTTCTGATTTCATTTGTTTTATCCCTATGTGTGCATTTGTTTCTAAAAATTAGATTTTGGTTAAGAACCTCAAGGCCTGAAGAAGTGAAGGACTTTAAAATAAGAGACTGTACAACTCATGGAATGCCTTGCATTTCTGTAGTTGTGAATTTCAATTTCAAATGCTGTCTGCAGTCGGGATTATATTCAAAGTGCTGTGCTTTCAGACAAAGCAAAACCTGCTAGAGATTGGGTTGCTTAACATGCCATTTCATTCCTGTTCAAATAACTTTCTTCAGATTAATTCCAGTTTGGCTCACAATAAAACAGGCATTTCAAAACAGAATGTTTGTTGTTTCTAATGGTAGTAATGTTTCTGTATTTCTGCATTTGGAAATATGAACCCAAATGGTGTGCAATAGTACTCACTTCAAAATACAAGGCAAGCATTTATGATCCCTGATTTCTTCTTCAGCTCGGTTTTTAATCTTGGCTGGAAAGGAATTTCCCTCCTATTCCAAAACTAGCCCTTAATTCTTTTCCTTCCATGCATCCTACTTACCGCATGGATGTGCTTAAAAACAAGGCACAATTTGGAAGGATGAAGGGGGAGAGCGAGAGCTCCTAATTCATTCATTCATTCAAGTACCAGGCAAGCTGCTACGCCAGGAATGAGAACCAGGTCAAAGCTGGTAGACCAAATGATGTCCGAGGATGGGACCTCACCCTTTCAAGGCCTACCCCACCATACCATTGGCAGGTTCCACTTTATGTTTATAATTATTTCTTTCCCACACCAAGCTCTTGAGCAACAGAGACAGAAGGAGAAAAAGATGGTGAACGGGTAAAAGGCATTCTTCAGCTAAAACCAGCAAGTCAGTTTAAGTAAACGAACAAGTCCTTCAGTCTTTTTATTAGAGCACTTCAGCCTGTTAGCACAATACACATGAAGTTGGTTTCTATTACACAGACATTTTGTTACGTCAATTCCAAGAGAACTCAATCAAGTTTTCTTAAAAAAAATTGCATTGAGAGATACTGGGTAGTTGTTTACAGCCTGAAGTTGACTATAACTGGTTGGGAACAATACAGGTACCTCTATTAAAATTTAGGCTGTTGTGTGCTATCTATCATGGTCAGATCCCTATGTGAAAGGTGTGCACAACCATGGTCTATATCAAACAATGTCCATACTCTAGTCCATTCTCTGTTTCCCTAGCATGTCCCAGAAGTTGCTGGGAGACCACAGGGAGGGTTAGAAATTTGGAAAATCAGAAAGAGTTAAAGAGCTAGGAGAGTATCTGGAGGAGGGAGAAGAGGGAATCTAACTTCATAGGCAGGTGATATTAAATTAAGCCCTATGTGCCCCGGCTGAGCTATATCTGCCATCTCTCCGGAAACATTTTTCTAAAGTGAACAGTAGCTTCTATCTTAAAGACTTCAAAAGCTGTGGAAAATAATATTTCTGCAAAGAAAATGCTGTTTTTCCTAGCAGTAAACTAGTTTTCTTTGCAGAAAATTCAGTTGTCTATGCAGGAAACTTGCTTCTGGACATAAAATACTGTTTTCTATGTGGAAAAATAGGAAGGCTGGTCCCTCCCTAAACTGCAAACCCCAGGATAGCATAGGATGTTGAAAGTGGAATCATAGCACTATAACAGTCTAGTGTGGAAATAGCCATGACTGTGGGAGCACTGTCCTATAGTATCTCTGTTAATTTTAAGAAGTCCTATAAAAGGCTGGCAATATTAAAAATTGCTATCAGAGGGCAATAGTATCCAGCAGTCATAAAGTTTTATTACTGGTAGGGAGGGAAAGGTGGCTGGGAAAATATATTCTGGCAGTCATGAGTTATTTAATTGTTTGTTTAGATTTTCTGTCACTACCCTCAGTGACTCACATTATTGTTATTTTCTATTGACAATAAAACATTGTTAAGGATTGACAGCCCCAAAATAAAGTTTTAAAAGCTTTCATTATAGTTTGGCTGATAAATCTGTCATACTTTGCTTAAAATATTTTGCATAGAATATCATACTTTCAGGTGAGATATATGTTCCATTAGCCATAGTTTGTGTGTGCATGTGGCAGGAAGCCTGCTGTATCTGAAGACATGTGCTAGTCCCAATTTTACACTTACATCAATTGAAGGGGTTTAGAAAGCAGATGTTAATTTTCTGCTGCTGTCATTTTGGTACCTTTATGAACATTTTTGGTAAAACCACTCATTGCCTCCCTGTATTATTGACACATCTATTTCAGAGAAAACTGTTCAAATAGCATTCCTCCAAACTCTCCCTCAGTCATTAACAGGTGTGGATTGATATTTGCTGATGTAAATTTCCTTCGGGATAGAGTGTTGCTTCCGTATGTGTGATAAATCTGCCAAGCCTTGCTTAAAAATGTCACCCGACATCATGTTCCCAGTGAGATATAAGATCCATTTGCTAAGTTTTTTTTCCCCTTGTTCGCTCTGTCTCTGTCTCTCTCACTCTCTCTCTCTGCTTTCTCTCTCTCTCCCTCTCCAGTTAGCAGATCTATGCACCTATCTTTGGCACTACGAAGGCTTGTCTAGAAGTTTCTGCAGCAGTTATGGGGAAGGATGCATGAAGGCAAAGATGAACATTTGCGTGATCTACCATGGGAATGTGGGGGAAAAGGCATCATTTTGAGGTATTTCGTAACCTTTTGTAAGATGTATGCAGATTACTTGAGGTGCCACACAAAATATCATGCTTGAAATAGAATTCTTAGACTATGGCCATTTCTACCGTACACTATTATAGGGCTATTATTCCACTTTCAACATCCTATAGAATCCTGGAGTTTGCAGTTTCCGGAGGGGCATTAAGAATTCTGAGCCAGAGAACTCTTTGGCTTCAGTAAACTACAAACCCCAGAATGCCAAAGGATGTTAAAAGTAGAATAATAGCACTATAACAGTGTAGTGCAGAAATGGCCTATGTTCTTATTTATGCTTGCTTGCTACTACTTTTTAACAGCTTGTACCCCCTTATATCTGATATTTCCCCCCTTTGTGCAATTCTAATTCTTAAAATCTTCACATAAAAAAAATCCATGAAGACTACGTTTTCTTCTGAATGGTGAATAATAGCCATGTGTTTCACTACAGGCCTCTATACCAGTTGAGATGATTCTGTTGCTCTCAGGGTATTTTAAGCAGCAACAACTTCACTGAGCCAAAAATAACCCTGAGAGTGAACAACATATGCCCATTCTTCATTTACAATGTTATGATTTCATGTGCTTCACCAGTCAACAAATTCATTCAGTTTTACTGGGCAAAATATCTAATTTGGGCTTCTGTCATTAATAAATAATTCTTGATTCCAAGGCTTGGTAAGAAAACTCAGAAAGGGGTGCTCTCTCCATTCATTTTGTATGAGGTTGTCTCTATAGCAGCCATTAAAGCAGATGCTTTAAACTCCTTCTATATGTGTGATTCTTTTCATAAATTATGATGACATTGCCATAATCTGACATGTTGGGAAGAAACCAAAAGAAGTTTTCTACGTGCACAGTGTTTGGCACTGGATGCTTCAGTGGGTTCTTAGCTACTGAAGCAACTGTTGTTGGTTGCAAACTTCTAAGTGGGAATGTACACAGAGATAACATTGACTTGGAATTGATTTAACATGTCATTACATGGGCACATGGCTATGGACCAGTTTATTGGTGAGCAAAGATTGCTCATGAACAATATGATAACAATGCTACAAAACAGCTTGTGGCTGGGTTCATCTAAAAATCGTCAGTAATTGCACATTTTAGTAAATGTTCACATTTGTATCATTAAAAAAAAGACATGCACTGGTAGAATGACCTCTTATTAGGGGAATTCAGTTACCAGATTTGTGGTTTGTGTAGGGGGGATCAGGTAACATTTGTCTTCTCCTTCTAACCTCTCCAAGGTTAGAAAGGCGAGAGAATGAAATACACCCAGTTATTTCTAGTATCATTAAGTTCTCAACCTGTGCTTGTGTGCCCTTGGCAAAGTCACGGCACACTTAAAGGGAAAAAAAAAACCCTTCAGTCAAATGGCCATTGATAGTCCTGCCACTTATATTCCTCTCACATTCCACTGACCATGTTTTGAATGTAAGACTGTTTGCTTTGAGCCTGCAGCCTGGTATTCTTAGTCTGAGAAGGCAAAGATGCTGGAAATCAGTGAATATTGTAAATGATTTATAATATACCATCACCCCCTGAAAATCTCTTCTTCCCTTCTATATGTATGTGCTCTGCTTTAGTATTTCACAGTTGCCTCTCCTTAAGTGTTTTAAATAGTTAACATGCAAAAACATATAGCTGTTTTGTTGCAACACTTTCCTAGTCTCTATCTTTCCTTTCAAAATACTGCAGAAATCCGACAATCTTAATACCAAAATATGTGGAGGACTTACGGCCCTCCATTCATTGCAAGACATTTCACACCACCCTTGGTTGTTAGCCTGGCTTACTGGGACTGATGGAAGTTGCAAGAGCATTTAGGGAAGAGACTATGCTCAGGGGTAGAACACATGCTTTATGAGTGGAAGGTTCCAGGTTTAATCTCTGGTATATTCAGGTAGAGTTAGGAAACAATTCCTCTTTGAAATTCCAGAAAGCCACTGCAAGGCAGTGCCAATGATATTGTTTAAGAGGACTGCTCTCATATAAAGCAGATTTCGAAGCCCCTACTAGAATAGGTCCTTTGTGGGTAAGTCATAACTAAACATATAGGTAAGTCCCATTGATTAATGGGTCCACTCAGGACTAAAAAATGGATTTAGACTTTGGTCTGTAATGTGCGGAGCAGAGATATAAAGAATACTTCCAAATTTTATTTTCAAACCAAAGAAACTCAGAACAAAGGTCAACTGTTGTTAGGTTTCCCACATTTAATTTCTCTTTAAAAAATCATTTGTGGATAAACTTTTTTGGGGGAAGTCCCCCATGTTTTTGTAAAATGAAAAGGAGTCCCGCCCCCACAAAAAAACATATTCAGTGCAAAACCTTTTTTTTTTTTTTGTGAGTAAGATTGTTGCCACAGTGAGCTGTTTGGAAGAAAGGCAGAATGTAAAATTTCCTCCTCCACCACCTCCTTCTCTAACATCATAAGATTTCAAACTCTGATCTTAGATTTGAAATAAATCCCTGGGTTCATGGAAATAGACTGCTGAGGTTGAAGAGGACTGCACCCTAAGGACCAAACTCTTCGAAGCACAGATGTCCGTGTAATACCAGCCAGTATACTGAGAATACAGGACAAGAATTGACCAATGAACCCCAATGAAATACTGAAACAAAGAAGCTATGAAAAATGACAGCCAGAAAAGAATGAATCACGTAAGCTTTATTAAGCAGTAGGATAGAATGTTCCATTATTTAGCTGTGCTTGTCTAAGAAAAATGACAGCAAACTCTAGCTTTCTAAAAAATCAGGCAGAGTCACAAAGGCTAACATATATCACAGCACAGAAATCAGGCGGAAATACACTAATTAAAAATGGATTCTATTGTCAAAAATATGACAACACTTACATTGGGTGAATTCTATGGTTACAGAATACTCAAGAGGATTATGTGTGGTGCTAATTATATCCACGCAGTTAACACGAGCAGTCTGTTTGGTTCTTTAAATCCTACTTCAGCTCTCCATAGTACAAAGAAAACCTGCTCCAATGAGTTCCCCAGCGCTCTAGGTTAGGTTTTTAGAGTGAATGGGAGGGAGGGTCTGCCAGAGGTAGAAGACCACTGCTTCTGGTGGAAGCAGGGGTAACCAGCGAAAATACACTGTTGGACCTGAATTCTCTGTACCATTTTGCTTATGACAGTTTTAAGAAATGAAGTTGAAGAGTTAGCAGAAAAGAGCTAAAACATTTTGTTAATAATAAGCCTTTAAAAGTCCCTAATACAGTTACCTTTACAAGAGTGTAAATGAAAGCATAAATGTCTGTTGTATAAAGCTGAAAAACAGCATCCATGACTTTACTTATTCTTTTTTATTCGTCTGTCATGGGCTTCCAAGACCTAGACTCAGACTCAGAGTTTGAGGCAGCAGAACCTGCTCTGAGCCCTGACACAGAGACTGCTACAGCAGAACCTGCAGAGTAGACAGTACCACCACCCGCCTCAGGGACAGAAGTGTCAGCCCCAGCAGGGATCCCTGCTCACTCTGACGCAGAGAATGATCTAGTCGTACCTACCTTTACCCAGCGTAGCCACCAGAAGGGTCTCCTGCGTTGCTCCCAGTGAATTTATGCCAAGCACCAATTAATCAGGCACCAGCTGTGCTGATCCTGGAGCCTATAAGAACTGAGCCTTTCCCCTCCAGCCTTTGTCAGCAATCAACTGACCCTTTCTCCCATGCATGCTTCTGTTTGCTTCCCTTGCCTGTGTTTCTGCCTTTGACTTGTGTTTGTTTTTCCCTGCCTCTGATTTACGTACATTGTTGGAATCCTTATTGCTTTGCAAAGCTGTTTCCTTTCTTCAGTAAACTGACCACTTAAGTTACTGCTGAGTTTCTGAACTGTGTTTATTATCACCTTCTTCTGGCTGCTTGTCCAGACCAAGCTCAGACTTCATCCATTTTATTGGCTTTGGATAGAAGGAAACAGACGTGTGAATTTTTGAAAAAGCATGTGTCTAATCCACGCCACTTAAAAACCTGTCTCTCATTTAATTAGTTCATATTTAGTTAATGACTCTATTCCTTCTCCTTTATAATCTTAAATCCTCATCTTCACCCTTTGTTTAGCCTGTTGATGTCAGGCAAAAGTCCTAGGGTTAACAGCTTGAGTGCCCCTGATGAATCAGTGGACCTTACATAAGTGTTGACCTACTATTTACCATCTGATACAATGGAGCTACTTTAGTTAGGAGTAGTTGATTTAGACCAAACAAACAAACCTAAAGTAGAGGAGAGAGTTGTTGGAAAATTATGTTCTTAAAGTATTTGTTTCCTTTTTCTTCCTTCCTTTTTTTTAAGTCTTTGCTTCACATGTATCTCAAATGTTTCTACAACTTTGAAGTCCCCCACATTCTACAGATCTAAAATACACCTGGCTTAAGTAATACTGATCAATTACTATTGTTAGAAATGAGGTAGAGATGGGGTGGGGAATGATTGGTTAATGAGACAGCTAACCTCAAAACCCATAACACAGTTCATTCCACCAGAAGGACTCATTTGATTCATTTGACCTAAACATTGTGATTCCCCAGCACTAACGAACTAACAAAAAGCAAAAACCTGTTTTATTTAAAAAAAATCCAAGTGAAATAGGCTTTAGGTAAAGAACAAGCTGGTAAATATTAAAGTTGTTGGCATTTTAACATTGTCTCTCAGTTAATTAGTTAATAACTTAAGGCCTTTCTGCCCTACACTGTTATAATGTTGTTATTCCACTTTCAACATCCTGTGGAATTCTGGGGTTTGTAGTTTACTGAGGCCAAAGAGCTCTCTGGCTGAGAATTCTAAAGGCCCCTCTCTAAACTGCAAACCCCAGGATTCCATGGGATGTTGAAAGTAGGATAATAGCACTATAACAGTGTAGTGTGGAAAGGCCCTGAATTAATAATTTAATGTAGAATTACAGTCATGTTGAAATTTCAGCTTAGATCAATCAACTTAGTAAAAACACATTTAATTTTCCTATTTTTCATCAGAAAATTTCAAACTTTATTGATTTTAGTTAATAAGTTCCTATCGGTCTCAAAAAAGACATTGTTGCAAAGCAGGACAAGGTGAAGGAAAAAGGCAACAAAATGATTAAGGGACTGGATCAGCTTCATAGAAGTTGGGGGCTATTAACCTAAAAAATAACCAATAAAAGAGAACATGATAGAAGTATATATAATAATGCATGGTGTGGAGAAAGAGGATAGCGAGATCTTTTTCCTTCCTCTCTCCTAATGCTAGCACCTGATGTCATCCCCTTAGGCAGAATTTTGGGTGACTGAGGATGCAAAATACAACATCCAAAATCCACAAACAGCAATAACTTTTTTGCACCATCTGAAAATGCATAAAATGCATCACGCAAGCTTTTGAAGTTCCTCTGGCTTCTTCATCAGGCAGAGATGCTAAAAATCATATAAGAGAAGAGATGCTAGGGATCCAAAGAAATTTTTGTTGAGTACAACAGTCTCAACAAAGCTAGCGTTTTCAAACCTCCCAAGATTTGTGGTGAAGAAAAATTGCACATTTTGACTCAATTTTTCCCAACTTGCAACATTTGTTGCGTTTCTGGGAGAGAAGTGAAGAGATGGAAAACTGCAAGTGATTTCAAATGTGAAGAGCTAAAATGCTCATAATTTTAGAAACATAAATAAGATCCTTTTATCTGTGGTGAAAAGTTATATGAATAACATAGATGGTATAAAGAAATGTACAAATTATTTAAAAAATAGACAAGAAAATACACAATTCTCACAGCCTCGTAGAAACAATGCAAATCTGCTGTGATCCAGGGAAATTCATTAAATTGTGAGTGATTTCCATATGGGAAATTTCCACATCCCTACAGGAAATTCAGAAGAGACAAAAATAAGTATCCACACAAGAATGGTTATACTATAGAATTTGATACCACAAGATGTAAGGATCTTCAACTTGGTTGACTTTAAAAGGGGATTAGATGAGTTCATGGACTACAAAGCTTTCCATGGCTACTACTCATTTTTTAAAGTATTTTTATTAAATCCACAAACTTAAAAACAATAAATCAAATTAGATTACACTCTGAAACTTATTAAACAGCAAATAGCTTTAAATATAAATCCAATATCCCTGTCCTTAGTCCTCTATCAACTTCCTTCTCTGAAAGTTATGGTGCTTCATTTTTTCTTATTTTGCTTCAGCGTACATTCTAGCTCATATCAAGTATATATCTCTACCTATAACCTTTAGTACTCCCCTCATTTTTAAAATATATCATTAAATTTACTACTTGAAATAAGAAATTTTCAAACAACAGAAAAAACATACATATGCTTAACTTAATATACATAAGATTCTAAATTTCAGTTAAGACCAGAGTATTGCATGAACCATTCTCCACTATCCAATATACTTAGAGTTTTAACACTCTCATATTCTGGTTTTTTCTTCAGATCATATAAATCTTTCACCTTTTACATGGCTACTAATCACGATGGCTATATTACTTCTTGGATCAATGTAGTATGTCTCTGAGAAAACAATAGTGAGGAAGGTTGTTATATTCTTATGTCCCCTTGTGGGATACCCACTGTGGAAAACACAGTTCTGAACAGTGATGTATCTGAGTCATTTACTCCAAGTCTCAAGTCAAGTCTGAAGTCTCTACCTTCAAGTCTCAAGTCGAGTTTCAAGTCCTTGAAAGTTATTTTCAACTCAAGTCTTGAGTCAGGTCTGGAAGCCAACTTTATACCCCCACCTGTATTCCAGAATTTCCAAACAGAGTAAAATAAAGTCATTTTTAACAACTTAAGTACAGTCATCCCTCCACTTTTGTGATTTTTGCCATCTGCAGCTTTGGAAGTGGGGAATAGGCTCCTTCTTACTTCCCATTTGCAAGTCTGGAGACTTTTTCAGAAGTGGGGAATAGGATCCTTCTTATTCCCCATTGCTGAAACTTCAAGAGCTTTAGAAGGAAGGATCCTTTCTCCTCTAGCCCATTGCTTAACACATTTTCCGTTCCCCTCTGAGATACACGCCCTGCACTCTGGGCACAAGTCTTGCCTTCTACTCTTAGGAAAAGTTTTAGAAAGCTCCTTCTATATGTAGCAGGGACAGGCTGCTGATCAGACCTCAACCCCACCTCAACCTCATTGCCTAACCCATTCGCTGTTCCCTCTGAGAAATGTGTCCACATTTTGGGCTTGAGACAAATAGTCATGTGACCAATAAGATGCAAGGGTTCTGGATGGATGTGTCATGTTACTGAACCAAGGGAAGCAAGTCAGTCACTAAAAATATGCAAGTCTCAAGTTGAGTTGAGTAAGTGTGTAATTTTTGCCGAGTCAAGTCTGAGTTGAGTCACTGAAGTGACTTAAGTCTGACTTGAGTCTGAGTCAATCGACTCAAGTCTACATCACTGGTCCTGAAACAGTCTAGCAGGACCATGGGGCCAGAATCTAATTAATAACTTAGAATGAAATAAACCTCCATTAAACCAGGTATTGCACAAGGAGATATCCATGACCTCTTTTGCAGTGCCTTTGCCCAGAATGTACAGCATCAGATGGTGCTTCCCCAGTCACTGATTAGCCATGGGAGTGTACATAGGCATTGTCTGGCAAATTTTAGCCTTGCCCCTGTGGGGATCTCAAAGGCTGTTTGTTCTTCCCTGGCTGCATACTAAGAACCTTCTTGTTGGCATTGTATGGCTAGGGAAGATGGAACAGCCTGCACCTGACCATGGAACACCTGAATATCTACTCATCTACCTATCTATCTATCTGATTTATATTGTGCTTTTCTCCCGAATGAGACTCAAAGTAGCTACGCTGGTAGAGTCTTACGCCCCATCAGTGATCAAATAAGATCTTGGCCTGCTTTATGTAATTAAGCCAGGTACAATATAACCAGGCAGTATACAATGATATTATACTGCAAATATACCTCATTATCTTAAAACACGGCACAACCATATAACACTCACAGCAGGCCTTAAATTAAAAGTCAAATGGAGAGACACCACTGAGGCACAACAAAAGAAGGAATATCAGCAGGGTTGCAGGAATCCCAAAATTTTCAGAAGCACAAAAAATATGTCAGGGGAAATAAAACTAAGCAAGAGACTCCAAAATGACACCATTATGTACTCAGAGAATGCATAACAATGACTTACTGTTGAGAGGGGGAAACAGAAAATCAGAGGGGAAGGAGAATAGAACAAAGTATCCTGGAGGTGGGCACTGAACAATAACATTCAACAATATGTTGTTGCATGCTCCCATTATCAGGTTAAAAGAGGCAAAATTCTCTTGTGTGAAAACTCTTCTTGTCACCTGCAATTTATATAAGCACTTACATTAAATAACAAAATAAATTTTTTTAAAGAAACCTTTTGTATTTCCTGGTTGATCTAAGACACATGATAAGGATGAGGAGGATTTTAAAGTAATAGACTTAAAGAACTATAGAATCAGAGTTGAAAGAGACCACAAGGGCCATCGAGTCCAAACTCCTACCATGCAGGAAGACACAGACAAAGCACTCCCAACAGATGGCCATCCAGCCTCTGTTTAAAAACCTCCAAAGTGCTGATGCATTTAATTGATGACGGATCAGTTAAATGCTGCAGCACTTATGTTTCACAATAGTCTAGTAGCTTTGCTATTATTTATCTGTCAGCTCCTCTTTGAGGCAATGGGCTTTCCCCTGAGAAAAGAGCCAAGCAGAGAGCTTCCTACAAGGACAAACGATGAGCTAACCATCTCCTTCCACACTGATCTTCTCTTCCCATTATGTTTTCTATTTGGAAAGCGCTTCTACACTTGTCACATACCTGCCAATGACTGCATTACTCTCTCAAACAATTGTGGCATTTACACATCTTGCAAAACAAAGTTCCAAGCTGAGGTAGACTGGTTCCCTCTCTAACTTTATGTTAAAGTCTAATTATGTTTCAGCTGATCAATTTCAGATACTAAGTAGTTCATACTTCATTTTCTTTATATGTGTGCAGCATGGGGGATCAATAAAACATTCAGGCACTTCTAACAGATGTATCCTTTTGAGGTTCCATTTACCTGCTAATTTAAGAGCTCCATTTCATAGCATGAAATATATATGTGCTTAATTTTCAGCTTCATGTAAGAATACGAGAGAGGTGTAGGAAGCAGGAAGCCAATCAATTTGACAAATAGGGGTAATCTTTGCCTGATTATATTGGCAGTTGTTTGAAATGAGCTTTTGTGAGACATACTTTTAGGAAGACATTAAATCCTTCAAATTCATATTTTGACCCACTTGAATATCGCATTATCAACCAACATGAAATTGTCCCAGAAACTAATTAGAAATGTCTCTGGAGAGCTGATTTGGCTACCGTGATAAGAGTATTATATGCTTAACTCCTTAATTGTTGAGGATAGGTAAACGGTACTACATTATCTGAATTGCTGGAGTGCATATAGATACTGGCAGAAATAAATGAATTACAAAAGGCATTGCCACAGTCTAGCTTTTTGTCTCTGCCTATAGAAGGTGGGGTACAAATAGTCCCCTAAATCCAGATGTGTAGTGCTGCCAATTGTTGCCTTTGTTAGAAGGCTTTAAAAAAGTCCTGTCCTTTTCTTGTGTTCCTTCTGGCAAACTGCAGTGAGATCAGGGATGGAAAAATATCCTTTATTATTCATTTACCAGTTCAAAAATTGGTATATCAAAAGTTGGGAAACCCCTTCAGGAAGAATAACAAAAAAGATAGATCTTTTGTAAATTCCTCCCAGTATTCAAATGTCCTGAAGTGTTCTGCACAGAATATGCCTGGTATCCTCTTTATCAGGTATGATGTCGTAAGATGAACTTGTAAATGCTGGGGATTTGTGCTTACAGTTGCAAACAACCAAATGTAGCCCCATAAATCCTACCTTCACAGCCTGGCAGTGCCCTGACTGAAGTGTTTCCAAGACTAGAGATCAAGACACTGGGAATTATGAGTGCAGCAGTTTCCTGGTCACAGGTTACCTTGAGACAAGCAATTCTGGCAAGATTGGTACTCTGATTTCCATCACCTTGGAAACACTTCCATCAGGATACTGCCAGACTGTGAAGGTAAGTTGGTAGGAGGGCCTCTTCAGTTGTAAGAATGATAACAGAGCTCAGAGTTACAATTACAATATAAGATCTTGGCTGGGTTTTGTGTGTGTGTGTGTGTGTGTGTGTGTGCGCGCGCGCGCACGCGCGCGCGTACATGCATGCACATGCAAAATACCATTCTTTTCCTGCACAGAGAATGCATTTCTTGTGCCAGAAAGAAGTATATCTGTGTCAAAAGCACTTCATTTGGTGCAGGAAACCCATTTTGTGTACAGAAAACAGCTTGCTACCAAAAGAAGCATGTGTACTTTTCTGTAAAATAATTCTTCCAGAACACTTTGGGATGTTGGAATATGGGGAGAATATTTCAGAGAAGCATTTGTTTACTTCCACAGTGAGGAGAAAATTACAGCAATTATCTGTCCTTGCATGCAAGGATGAAAAAGTGGAGGATTTACATCCCTAAATGAGACATATGGAGAGGAGAGCCCCGAAAGCGGGAGGCTTAGCATCACCAGAGACTTCCTGGTATTCTACTACCACTCTCCATTACCATGCTGCCTTGCTGGGGTGCTAGCATTCCAGCTGGTCTCACCACAGAGCTGCACTTCACTGGGCTATCTGTCACACTGTAGAAAATGTAAGTTGATAGCTCAAGGCTGCCAACCACTGCCAACCTAATAAGCTTGTAGCTTGAGGAATCCACCAACCCAGAAGAGACCCACTAGGTTGCTATCTGGAGTCAAGGAATCTTGAAGAGTTACAAGTCTTGTCACTACTTTGAGAATCGTAAGCCACTATGCAATGCATAAGATGTAGTCTGACCATTAATGCAACAGCATGCTCAAAACAGTTTCCAACCATCTGCAACAGAAAGTCACTTTCAGTTTTGAAGTAGCTCGGGGGAGGGAGCACAGCAAAGGTTTTCCCAATGCCCTGTATAAGGGACCTTATTGAATAAAAATTGTAGGGAGTAACAACAGAGGGAGGTACAAGGTACAGTTGCATAGGAAGGGGGGTGATGGGGGTGGTCCCGGCTTGTAGCCACACCCCCATACACCATGGCCAAGTCCCCATGTGCTGTGGCCATGCCCCATGGACCATGACCACACCCTCATGCACTGTGGCCACGCCCCTGCCCTGTAGCCCCCCCCACACACACACTCCAAGCTTTGCCGCTGAGAGGGAGGAGAACTTTTCCAGCAGTTTCTTGGGAAATAACTCACATTTAATAGCTGCCGTGCCCTTCATCTATCTTCCTGCTTTCCCTCCTTTCTGTCTTTGTTCTGCTGTCATTGCAAGTAGTCTCAGTGGCTGATAACTGTGAATACACCCAAGCTGCCATTTTCCATCCATCATGCAACCTCACAACCAACAAATGTTCAAAGAGGAGTCTGCATGTGTGTGAGTGAGAGAGTACAAACAGCAGCTGTCATTCAACGTTGTCCTGGGGAGGAGGCATAAAGAAAGAAACAAAAAAGAAAAGTAATTAAGTTACTTCTCAGATATATTTCTTCAGAGGATCTGCAGCCAGGCCATTGACTCAATGGTCATTCTTTGCAAGCCCTGAGAAGTCTTTGCATCTTTGCATTCTTTGCATCTGAGAAGTCCACCCAGTTCCAGCCTAATTAAAGAGAGAGAACCGCCATGATAGGACAAATGTGAGCCCAACAGCCTAGACGTCAAGTGTTTTTGTGATGAGTCCACAGAAAACCCAGAGGTATTTCAAAGGCTGAAGCTTTGCCAATGTAATGCTAAAAAGGGTAACACAGCCAGACTTTGAAACCTCTTGTTTCTGAATGTGGTCAAATCAGCAAAAGCAGTTGAAGCTGCTACCTGTCTGTGCCACTTAATCATGTCAGAATGTGAAGCAGATGGCTAAGAGGGATTTGAAAAGGAGCAAGAGTGGGCCAGTAGTTTGCCCAGACCTCTCAAGCTGTTGTTCTTTTTGGAATTCAAGGATGACAGAATCCAATGAGGTAGAGAGAAACTGTGAGATTTATGCTGCCTTTTCAGGCTATAAAGGATTCAAACTGTTATGAGGAGCAGCCATATGGAAAGAAGTGGGTAAATTTTTGCTTCTAGCCTTCCCTGCCCTGAAGGCTGCAAAAAATACAATGGGGCAGGTTAAACTTGCTGCCTCACTGTGGCTTACCATTTACGCAACTCATTATTTATTACACCAGTGTGCACAACAGACGTTTGAGAGAAGTTTTTCAAAAAGATAATGTTCTGACACTGTTACCAGCCACAGTGGTAAACAAAATTGGAGTTTTCTGACCCTAGAAGAAACTAAGGCCCTTTTCGCACATCATTTCCCACGCAAAATCGCCATGGGAGCACTGCAGGATCGCGAGAATGGTTCTACATGACGTTCTCTTGATCGCACGGCCCTCCCATAGCGATCCTGCAGCAATCGCAGATTATATCATTTTTGGCTCTTTGCGATTGCACTTTCCTCCTGTGTTTCTCCTGTACTCACCTGGTGTGTGGAACCTCCAGCACAGCCTGGGAAAGTACCTGGCTGCACTGCGGAAGGCAGGGGTGGAGCTATTGTGCTTCCTTCCATCCAGCATGTAGCTGGTGTGGAGAGAAGCACAGGGGATGCGATTCCCTCCCCGCGCGATGTCAGCAAGGTGCAAAAAGGGCCTGAGTTGATGAGCTTTGTTGTTTTAAGGCATTTATCATTTTAATGGAACCCTATCTCCACCTTGACTTAGTAAGTTTTAATTTTTACTAAAACAGCCGGAAAAACACACACACACACACACACACACACACACACACGAATATCGCTGTAGGAATTTCTACTTTTAATCATGGAAGCTGCTCTGTAACTTCATATATTATGAAGCTGAATCTGTTAGCTAAATCTATTCTAACTGAGGCACTTTCCGCATGAGGGGGCTGCGCCACTGTGGGGCCAGCATGGCAGTGGTCAGCTGGTTGTGCTTCTGCATGACATCATTGTGGGTTCGCTGCCATCTTGCCTCCAAGAAGTGCGCACACGTGGTATTTGCAAAATGGAAAAAATCTGTTTTACACCTACCATCATGCGGCACCGCCACCCTTCCAGGCCATACAGAAGGGCAGAAGCACACTGGTGCTGCCACCCTCCCTAGCACAGCAATGGCAAGTGCCAAGCTGTGCTATGGAAGGGAAGAAGCAGGACCCACGTACTTCCCTTCACAGTGACCCAGCGAGGTCTGGAGGGGAGCATTCTGGTGATCTTCCCTTCCTGCCGGGGCTGCAACAGAAGGACTTTGCAGAGCCTCATTATGCAGAAATGGCCTGAGTTACTATCAAATTTAAAAGTGCATAGTGAGTTCCTAGTATCATTTTGAAAATGAGAACTATATGACCCTTAGCACTTGAGAGCCATGCCCACAACCTCCATAAAGAGCAAACTGAAATAAAATTGTTTTATTTTTGTGAATTTAACATTTACAGACTATACCATCTGCTATGCAAATAGAGAATGCCTGTGAACTAGATGTGTTTTTAGAACAACAACAACAACGACGACAACAGCAACAACAACAGCAATAATTGCATGCTAAATTTCATTACAATCAAAATGGACAAACATAGATATTGAGTGTTTTCAATAAAGTAATTTCTTTTATTAAATGAGTTTGGTATTTATATCACTGTAGTGCACTAGAAAATGGTTTAAAAATCCTGGAGGCACCATATCCTACATGATCTTGGAAACTAAGTAGGGTCAGCTCTGGTTTGCACGTGGATGGAAGGCGGTCAATGAATACTAAGTGTTGCAGGCTGTATTTCAGAGGAAGGAACTAGCAAAACACCTCTGAGTTTTCCTTGCCTAAGAAAACACCGGGAAATTCATAGGGTCACTATAAGTTGGCAGGCGTCCTGAAGGTACATATGCACACACAGTGCATTAGAAAAATAAAAGAACTAAAGCTGCAGTCTTGATCAACCAGTCAAATAGATGCTCATTACAGATGTTTCTAACTTGCAGTAGAATCCAAATGTGAAGCTGTTCTAGTCTTTCTAGGTCTGTCTGCCTTAGACAATGCTGGGATGAAAAACCCACCTTGAATTATTTATCCTTCCTGAATAAATAATTGATACAACCATCAGAATGTATGTGTGCATGTGTGTGTGTATGTCTTCTGTAGAAGCAGGCTTCACCTCACATGAAGAATGGGACAACTTCCAGTCTATAGGCATAATCTGACACATAAAGGGTCTGGATGCAATCCATCAAGGGTCTGGTCCTCTTGCCTACTGCTAGATAGGAAAGGAAGTCCCATATCCTCCTACATTTCGCAGAGGACAACAAGGACACATGTGGCCAAGCAATATCAGAGTATGGTCAGGATGGCAAAATGCTTAATGGGGAAGGACATACCAGCTAGATGAGACTGCAGCAGTTTGCTTTTGCCTGAGCCTATTGGAAAGGGCAAGATTTTATCCTTCCTCTCCTCTCACTCATGCTGAGTTAACTGAGTGCAAATTATTCTTGCACTTTCAATTCAGTTTTCAGGAACTGAAGTAAGAACAAAGGGGAAAAGTGGAAGGAAGACAAACTGGAACGTTTTAATAGTAACTGAAAGGGTAAGATAACAGAGAATTCATTGGGACTGTCCCTGTTAAAATGGGAGAGACGAAGAGTATGGAGTTCCCATTCTTAGAGACTGAAGATAGCAGGGATTTTTATTTCCCACTTCACAGCTACTGCTTCCAGGAAAATCTTGAATGCATCAGAGGAGAACACATTTCACATCTGTCCCTTTCCTGTAGGAAAGTAGGAACAAAGGCCATTTCTGCCCTACACTGTTATAGTGCTGTCATTCCAAATTCAACATCCTATGTAATCCTGGGGTTTGTAGTTTAGGAAGGGGCATTTACAATTCTCATCCAGAGAGCTCTTTGGCCTCAGTAAACTACAAACCCCAGAATTCCACAGGATGTTGAAAGCGGAATAATAGCAGTATAACAGTGTAGGGCAGAAAAGGCCAAAACCAGCTATCCAATCAAAAAGAGTGAGGCCTAGTTGCTAACCAGGGTGCTAGGAGAAAAAGCTCCAGAGCTTTGGCCTGGAACCCAGGAATACAAATGGTCATGGTTACACCGTTGATGCCGTGTCCTCTGGCATTATGCAACCTACGGAGGGCTGCAAGTCCCACTCCATTTTACCTCCTCATTGCCTGATGCAATGGTTTCATTGTGAATACAACCATATAAAAACTGTAGTCAGTTAAAACAACCATTCATTTTATTTTTACCGATTCCATAGAACTTTTTTCTTTGCAACTGCATTTGATTTTAAAATAAATCACAAGGATATTCTTTAAAAATCCATGGCAAGCTTGTGAAAAGACTGTGGAACATAAGTTCAGTTTAAAGCAACAGAGTCCAGTTTAGGGAGATGTATGATCTCCTTGTGACATAGTACCCCACAATAAAATTTGATTCATGTTGGGGTAAAGAAAGAGATGTCTAGTAAACACATAAGCATTGTCAGGGTGCATCTGATGAGATAACCAATGCCTTTCTTTCCTGTAATCCAAACAGAATAAACCTGTCCATAAGGGCCAAGCTGAGTCAGCTAAACACATTCCCCATGGCATCTTTCATTTAAACTGCTTGTGTGCTGTTGCCACTAACTCTCTTTTCTTCCACTTTTTCTCCTCTTCTGTTCTTGTCTAGGTTTCTGTTACAAGAGAGACAAAACAGAGACTTGTGGCTCTTTCTGAACCAGCTCATTAAGGGCAATTAGGAGGAAATAATCCCTCTGGGATCAATGCCTCACAGCTATACTACAATGATGGTACACCAACATCCTTTTCACTTCTGCCATTCTTTCATAACTTTGTTAGGAGCTTCTCTTGAGAACAAATATTTCTTTGAAATCCTCCTGGGAAAGAAATTCATATCAGTTATTTATTTCCTTATAGAAAACTTTGGGATCAGATACGATTTCTATAGTGTTTCCTGTCCCACACTTCTTCAATAATTGAAGTGGTCCATTGCACTGGGACTTATTCATCTGGAATATTTTAACTGGAGATACTTAGATACTGCCTTCATAGTGAAAATGGACCGAGAGCATGAGAGCATTCTAGGTGAAAAGCAAGATAGAAAATAAAGAAATTAAACAGTGGGAGGAATCCTGTTGGTTAGTCTTGAATAGTGTAAAGTCATTGAATCAATTGGATTTAACTACATGTTGATTGGTCATTCAACTATTGGTTCAATGGGTTTACTCTAGTCAGGAGTAATAATAGGATTTTGGCCACTGATTGCTATGGTGTTAGGACATGAACTTATACATCTTGTGCAACTCTTTATGGAATGCAATTGTATATATGGAAGTGCTTCCCATTGATATCAATGGGATTTACTCCTGGGTAGGCATGCAGACTAGGGAATACATCCCATTGAATTCCATGTATCTTGCTTTATCAAGGACCCTGACTGCTGCTTTATCAGATTCCTTGACTGCGTAGAGTGCTCTGTGCATGTTCAAGTGCAATAGAATAAAGCTCTTCTTCAGACTTTCCTGATGAACATGGTGATGGCAGGGAGTGATGGTGCAGGGCCGAGCACAAGTGGGGACATACCAGGTGGCCCTCTTTATGCAACTTTAGCCTTCATAGGCTCAAAACAAGATAGCTGTCTAGCCTTATTCAGATGTTCTATAAAAGGGTTAACTAACTGTGGAAGGAAGTGATCTGGCTTCCCCCCTACCCAAGCTGGTGCTGTGCTTATGGGAAAAGTGGAGAGCCTCCTGTATGCATGGAATGGTATGGTATGCATGGAAGATCAGAGTTCAGAATCTGGTGAGAGTTTCCATGAATACAAGATACTCTCTGCTTTATACTTCGCACTTTTCATGTAAACACCATATTGACAGCAGGAGAGCATGTGCTTCCTCACATCTTTACTTAATTATTTTATACAAGAGTATAGGTTATGCCCTTTCCCAACCCTCACTTTTATTTATTTATTTATTTATTTATCTATATCTATATCTATATCTATTAGTTTGTTTTATTTGCCTCTCAGGACTGCCTCCCAGGACTTCCCCAAATTCCTAGAGCTATCTCCCTTTTTATTAAAACTTTCTCGATAATTTGTTTTGTCCCAAACACTCCCAAACATCTACCAAACAACTGCTGCTTCTACCCTCCCCCTGAAACGCAACACAGAGACACACACAAAAGAGGTGAAAAAATGGCCAAAACAAACCCAGAAGTGAAAATAAAACTATGATAATGATGAGAGGTTAAATAGCCTGATCATCTATCTCTGACTGTCTGTCTACCTGCCTGCCTGCCTGCCTGCCTGCCTGCCTGCCTATCTATCTATCTACCTACCTACCTACCTGCCTACCTACCTACCTACCTATCAACCATCTTTTCATCCATCCACATATCTATCAGTCAAAGTGGGTCTTCAGGATGACCCAATTCCCAAGACCAAGAGTATATAGGCTTGAACCTCAGCATTGGGTCTGGTGGTGGAGGGAGGGTAAGTTTAGTACAAACTCCTGGCCTAAACCAAGTTCTATCACATCTTACAGTTTGTTATTAATGGTACACAAATGAATCTGCAAGGTAGCAAAAGAATTCATTTGTAGTCCCAAATAACTAGTAATCTGCCTGACTGTGCATGTAGCTGCACCTGTTTTGCTTGTTGAAAAATCTCTGGCCATTGTTCCACATCTGCCTATTCAGCCTAAATCAGAAATACTTGGAAGTTCTTCAACACAGCCCTGGGTCTTTCACTGCAATGTATCCTC
The DNA here is from genome assembly GCA_030412105.1 of Cyclura pinguis. Lineage (NCBI taxonomy): Eukaryota > Metazoa > Chordata > Lepidosauria > Squamata > Iguanidae > Cyclura > Cyclura pinguis. The sequence goes on from CM059599.1 coordinate 212,128,704, forward strand.
AAACAACCCACAGTCTAATCTGTTTTAAACAAAGCTTGTCACTCTTTCCCCGGAGGCAAGGGATCTCTTTTGTGTTCACAGTTTAGCAGATTTCAACATTCCTGATATTTCACTCAAATGTTTCTTTTGTTCTCTTTCCTGCAGTTGCTTCTGGTAATATCCCCTCTGGGTGCTTCTAAGCAACTCTTTCTCCCCTTGCTGGGTTCACACAGTGCTTCCATCAATATACATTGAAGGCAACTGCACTACATTAGATTTTTGCTGAACTTTTAAAACTCAGCCACCCTTACTTTGCCATCCTAATCTTCCAGGAAATTAATATGTTCCTATTCTTGCTTTCTTCGCCTAAACATGCTTTCATGCACACAAATATTAGGCTCTATTTTCTACCTGAAAGCTAAATAAAACTCTTCAGTAAAACTCCTCTGCCTTTGGGAATACAGGGCTATTTCATTCTGGCCTATGATGTATAAGTGGAAGCCTGCCTTTGTTGTCTATATACCTAGCATATTTACCCAGCGTTGACTGAGATTTTATTTTCCTCTTAAGAACTCACCAAACTGTCTTCTTTAGTACCTATAACTTTTCCCCATATTTTCCAATGCAATCTGTATAGAGAGTTATTTAAATACACAGTTTGGTTTCCTGAGGGAATACACTGTCCTCCTCCTTGCTGCCAGGCCTTGTCTCCATAGCAACCAGCCTATTCCAGTACCTGTAACTTTTCCCCATATTCCCCAATCCAATTTGTGTTCAGAGTTGTTAACATACAGAGGTTGGTTTACTAAGCGAATGCGCTGTTTTCCTCCCTGCTGTTAGGTCTTGTCTTCATAGCAACTGGTCTATTCCAGTACCTGTAATTTTTCCCCATATTCCCCAATCCAATCTGTATTCAGAACTGCTTGGCCTCGTCTCCGTAGCAACTGGCCTGAGTTCTCTGGCTGAGAATTCTAAAGCCTTCTCCCTGAACTGACAACCCCAGGATTCCATAGAATCTTCAGGTCTTCTCACCTTACACAGCCAATTGTATGAGGTCTTCGCCTGCCTGACACAGATAAACAGACAAACTCAGAGACAAACTTTGACTTTTATATAGTATGTATGAGTGTGAATACACACACACACACACACACACACACATACATATACATATACATACATATACATATATACATGTGTGTGTGTGTGTGTGTGTGTGTGTGTGTGTGTGTATGATAAAAAGACTTTTGATCTCTGCTTTATGTATGAGCTGGTTTATTTCTTGGACTAAGTAGGTGACATTAAACTGTCCTGAATTATCATTGTAGACACAGGACTCTTCAATTATCTTTAAGAACCCATTTTATTTAGAATATGAATAAACAGTTAAATAGGAAATACTTAACCATAAGGCCAGAAATAGTATTTTTTTAAAAAAAACTGGATATATCAATCATCTTTAAAACATGTAATTCTAAGAAATGTAAGTTTTGACAGAGCCCATGAAAATATATAACTGATCATGCAAATTATTTTCGTTTCCCATGCTTTTAGAAATTCTAGACCTGACATTTTATAATCCAGACAGCTGAATCGTCCCTCAGAGTGTCTTTTCAAAGTTTTGAGAGTGAAAACTCTGAGGGTCTTACTGTCATAAAGACACCCAGTGAATTAATTAAGAATAAGAATGCATTTTGAAATGTGAAATTCTCCTGGAACAGACAGGCAGATAGATACTTAGAAGATATTCCTCCTATGTTATTTTTGGGGAGACAATAGCTTACACTTGAAGGAATAAAAAAAAGGATAGGTCTGAGTAAATAGCATGATACAACAATCCTGCTGCATTGTCTGGGAAACAGAGTTTTTCCTGAATAGTGTCTACTTTCATTTAAATTTTGAAGCTGAAAATGACACCAAGTCTTTTATTTCTTGACTCAGATATATGACATGATCATCTCCCCCTTTGCTGGACCTAACTGTGAGGTTATTGAAGGTCTTTTCATTTATTAATTTTTTCTAATTTCCTAGATTTAAAAAAAATCTTATAAATTAAAGGTCATATGAAATAGCTAGGAAGCATGGCTCCAGACACATGCTGTTCTAAATGGGACTAGAAGAACATTCACTGGATGGAGAAATAAAGGTGGCTGTTCCCAGCACTTTTACACAGTATCATTTTCAGGAAACATTCTACACTTGAAGACATTAAAAAGAAGAAAAAAAAATGGGATGGGGTAGGATAAGCCTACAGAGTCTACATTGCATTATTGTGAACTGACTAATATTTTACTCCCTAAAGTCAATTTTTCCACTCAAATGTGGGACCCGAACTTGTCCCTCCACACCTCCCCTAAACCCACTGAATGTAGGAGACTTGAAACAGGCCTAGAGAATGAGCTGGAATTTCTATCTATCAATTTTACTCTGAGCCATTTAAAAAATTATCCTCCCTTTCTCAAATGGATTCTCAAATCCCACTCCATCCTGTGCATCACTTACCAATCATATCACAAAGTGCCACCAGGTGTCAAGAAAGTGTGGCGGAGAAAGTGCAGGCAGAGATTTAAAGAATCTCTGGGTTCACATGGATTTGGGGGCAATAGATGGAGGAGGCAGGGCAGAGATTACCTTGGAAATGGTTACAGTTGGCTCCAGAAGAAGCTGAACCTTTTTCTGATTCAAAAGTTATGGTGAACCTCACTTATTAAAGGCCAATCTGATTGGTGCTAGGAGAGGTCGGACATCACTAAATGAAATGCATTAACTCTATCCCATTTCTTCTATTTCTTCTCCTTCTAACATCATACATCAAAGAAAAAGAAAAAGAAAGCAGAGAAACACCTTAATAGTTTATGTCCCATAAATACCCCACTACAACAATCTCAATTGTCTCTTCACTAACATAGAGACATCTTTCTGTCAAAGGCATAAGATGTAAGGTCTTTCTATCCCATTAACATGCTGCCTCTGGCAAATAGTTGACTGCCAAAAAGCTGTGCTCTTGGTCTTAACCCTGTTGTGGTTGTTGTTACTGAATTCGTATACATTTCTCAGAAAGGTGGGTGTTAAACTACACTGAAGCAGCGCCCACACAGCTAAGTATGCATGGGGGTAGTATTGAAAGTTTTATAATATAAATATTGTCATTGTTGACTAATCAGATACCAGTAGAGTGAGGTGCTCAGCTGGTACTTTCATTTACATCTTGTTGTTGAAGGAGAGGCAGTGCATTTTATTTGTGTCATTGTGATTTTCTGACAATGCTTGTGCAAAACCTGGATATCGTTAGAGCTGATCAAATGCCATCAACCTCTTCCATACCATGCTGCTCCTACATGTCTTCCTTCAGGATCCAAAAGAGTCTTCTGCATTCCCTACATCAGCTTGGGGAGGTTGCCTATGGTCCAGCTGCAGTTTACTCTTCTTTCTCCTTCTCTGTCTCTCCTTTTCTCTGTGTATGAATATATATATGTAGTGGATGCATTTTGATGCCAGTCTTCCAAACTTCACATGCACTCTTTTAGAAAATGCAGTTGGCAATGGTAAATCCAAATGTGGATCTTTGGATCTCACCCTTGTGATCCAGTCCCAAAGGCTAGATTAAATGAAAAAAAAAAGTTTCTCCAACTGAATAGCAAAGAAAAGCAAAGCAAAGAAAAACATAAAAATAAAAATTGGACATTCAAGAATGCAAATTTACCTTGTTGGATTCAAAAGCTACCAAGGAAATATTTTAGAGCTGGTATATAGGTGAAGATGGGATCCTAAACTAGGATGCTAAATAGGCAACCATTAGGATGCTGAAATATATCACTGGCAAAACTAATGCTCTCCATCCATTCTGAACAAAACAGCCAATGCTATGAAAAGATAATCTGGATGACTAATATTTAAGCTCTGTCCCTTGGAGGGAAAAAATGTCTCAGTAGTAGAAATGTAGCAAGTACCTACATTAAACTGGATGGTTTAAGATACAAAGTTCTATACCCCAGCTCTCTTGTAACACAGCAGCTAACACCAAGGACATATGGGTTAACCTATAGACATTTTCCTCATGTAATATAGACACAACGTTCACCATCAGACCTCTAACAGTGAGAATACAAAAAAGTCTTATGTGAGTTATCTTAATTTTGTACTATATACACAATATAACATTTTTAACCCACCTTTCAATGATATTCTTATTTAACACATATTTTTCTGTATTGCAACCATGATGATTATGAGCATGATGATAGCCCTTGAGGTAAAATTATTTCAGATATCAAGTACAGTTGACCACCTCTGTCATACATCTTTGCTAAGTTAGAGTATTTTCTAAAATGAATTTATTCTTTGAATAGGCTATTTCTAACTCAGTTAGGCTGAGCTGCTTTGGCAAAATCACTCTAGAATCCAACCCTCCACTTAGGTAAATGAATTTAAGCTCTAATCCCACTGAATTTAAATGGATGAGTTATGCTTCTGTTTGAGTGATTCTGTTGCCCTTAGGCTAAGGACTGAAGTATAAGAGTTGCCCATACTGAATCTGATGTTGGTTCAATGATTAAGTTACCTGAAAATCCTGGAAACTTTTTCAAGGGCTGAAAGATTGCTCTACTAAATCATTTCCTAATGGTCTTCAGTCTGATGTAACGCAAGAAGCTCTAGCTGGAAGCAAAAAAATGTCAACATTCAAAGATAAGATGGGGAGTTTGATATATAACCAAATGTCTCTGGATCTCAGCTACTGTAGTGAAGAGCTATATTTAAAGCTACCCTGGCCAATATAAAGATGAAATCTAAAATGCCATTCCATGGGTAGGCTGAGAAATGTATACCTAATAAGCAACTTTTCCCTATATTGATCTAAATCCAGTTGTTACTCCCAATTCAAGTATAGTCATTTCATCAATGAGAACTAACAAATGGCACTATCAATTGGATCTAGGCCATTGATGTCAATCCAAGAGTGCCATCTTAACTGTCTCATGTATTATCATGGTTATGACCTTGAATTATGTTTGTGCCAAAACAAATGTTACAAAAGAACTGCAAAAAGTGTGTGAGTGAGAGAGAATAAATTTCAAAGCGGTACAGGTTAAATCTGTACTAATAAAAGCTGTCAAAAGTTGTATAATTTATCACTATAATTACCATGCTGTTCAAATAATTATATACTTCTTCAAGTGGAAAGCTTCTACTTTAATCAACATGAGATGAAAGGGAAGCAAAAAGACAAGAACAATAGCACCTGGGACAGCACAGACAGGAAACAGAACTGTTTCTCCAAGTTGGATTTGTGAAATATTCAGAATGTTTACTTTTTCTGCTATATTCAGAACATTGTAACTTTTTTTTTTTGGCCACTTTGGTTTTGCAATATCTGGATCTCTGGAAATCTGCAGCTGGCCATTGGGATCACAGCCTGTTCTGGATGGGATTGCTCTCCCTCTGAAAATCAGGTTCATAGCTTGGGGGTGCTCTTGGACCCTGTGCCACTCCTGGAAAGCAAAATTGCTACCCTGGGTTGGAGTGCCTTTACTCAGCTTTGGGTGCACACTTTCCTGGGGAAAGAAGACCTGGCTACAGTGGTTCATGCCTTAGTTACCTCTTGATTAGAATGCTATTATGTGCTCTAAGTGGGATGCCCTTGAAAAGTATTCAGAAGCTACAAGTAGTGCAAAACACAGCAACTAGACTAGGTCAGATGCACATTTTAGAGACCATGTAACACCAGTCCTTCAAAAACTACACTGGATGACAATTTGCTTCCACACTCAGTTCAAGGTGCTGGTGTTGACCTACAAAGCACTAAATGGCTGGGGGGTCAAGATATGTAAAAGACTGCCTCCTCCCATATAAGCCTGCCAGAAATGTAAGATCTTCAGAGGAGGACCTGTTGTGTGTTCCAACATCTTGTGAAGTTAGGTTGATGGGTATACATAACAGGGCTTTCTCTATATCAGTGCCTTGACTGTGGAACATCCCACCCAAACACGTAACATCTGCCAGTCTGCATCCCACCCTTCCACCAGGCCATCATGTGTCAATGAACCAGAAGCAATGTAAGGTCACTTCTGATTGCCATTTTGGTTGATTGTCAGCTCCTCCTTTTTTGATGAGGATTTTTCAGACAGAACTGGGAGATTCTGGGTGGTGGGTGAAGTAAACCACTACATTTGGAACTGGTTTTGGATGTTCTCGGCCACATTTTACATTACAAAATCACCTAATAATTGGCACAAAAATGTTATTGGGAGATCTGGGGGCTTTAGGGGGCTTCATAAGCAGGAGCTACTGCAGAGAAGTGGAGAAGAGCGGAGGAATGCTGTCGGAAACATCACATTCCTATGTATAAGGCTCTCAAGCTCTAATCATGGAAAGTGGATCTACTTGATTTTCAGAGATCCCTTCCCTCCACAGACACATCCCAGATGACCTTATTCAAGCAGGACCCATAACATTCTGTAGAGTGTATGTGTGTGTGTGTGTTTTGAGGGGGTCTAGAGAGGTGGTTGCCATGGAAGAGACCAGGAAAACCCATTCTACCAATCCAGTTCTGTGTGCCTCGATTTCAGCCAAATCCATTGTTTGTTGCCTACAGTTTGATGTTTACTACAGGGCCATGTCAACTCTGAAACAAACACACATACCGTGATCAATAATAGCTTCACCTTACCAACATCTATTATTTTACAACCATTCATCTGTCTCCAGCCTTAGCTTTGTGACAATGCTAATAATGTGTTGCAAAATTAACAGAGGTCCAGAATATTGAGCTCTTGATGAAAAAAGCTATATATCATCCTCCTCAGGTTTTTTTTTCCCCAGGACATATTTGTCAGGGCTCTGATAGTGTAATGTAAAAGAGATCCTGAATACTTTGGCTTTTTAAACGTAACTCCTAGCAACCAATAATTGCTCTTCTAAGCATTCCTTAGAGTATTTCTTTTCTATCAGTGAAGTCAAAAGCAGACTAAAAGTAATTTCACTTTTATAGATGATTTATGTTCATTATGGAAAAGTAATTAAGCTATTTAAGTTACACAGTGATTTCAGTAAATGGCACAAAGACATGATAGCAAAAATGAAGAATTTAATGTAGGTTTACTACAGCAGCAACCACTACTATCCCTAACTAATCATTTTTCTTTCATTATAGCTTGCACAACTACTGACAAACTGTTTTTTGATATTCTTTTTCATTTATTATTCAGATTTTCCCCATTAACACAAGTCATCATATATAGCCGTGACTACAATAAAGTGTTAATGTTAAATTATTGGGTAATTTGCCTTTAAAATCATCTGCATAATACGTTTCTTTATTCGATTCTTGCATGGATCATTTTTAAAAAATCTTCTCTTCTATCTTGAGATATTAATCTTAAGGGGAAGAAATGAGGAAGCCTAATTTCCTCATGTTTTGTGGGTGGTCATATAACTGATATTAAATTAAGCCAACACAAAAATGTGAAAACTTATGCAAGTGACCACACACTCAGTTTTCTAATTTTTGCCCTAGAAAAACCTTGTATATTTGAGATCTTATAAAACTTACATCCAAATATATTGGCCCCCAAGTTCCACTAAAGTAACTAATGACCTAAGGCCAGTTGAAGGCAATGTGACCTAAACTAGTTGTGGTGGTTTTTTCCAGTTGGTTTCCACTGGACTTAAATCAGACCTACCTCTAGCAAGACTTAGGGCAATTACTCAGCTGCTCACACAGACTGACTTTTCACTTCACAACGTGAAAAACAAATTGCTGGATCCTCCACTGAAGTGAATGAGAGATCATATGTGTTGTGTAATGAAATAAACCAATTACAATGCACTTGAGACTCCAGGTAGAACGATAGGCTATCAACAGGTGAAGAGAATAATGCACAGTTCATTTATGTGCCTAGTTCTCATGGTATGAGATTTGTATTGAGTCATTCTTCACTATGACTCAGAGACTTGCTAGTTTCAAAAATGTAAAATAAAATAATAAGATAAAAGCATGGCACTGCTGAGATTTAACCAAACATCCTCATTGTATTAATTTATCAGAACTCATATATGACCAATGTATTACTTAATTAGAATCTTTGTTGTTAACTAATGTCATATTGACTTTGACTTACGGCAGCCCTATGAAAGGGGCCCCTCTGATATCAGCAGCCCTGTTCAGGTTTTTAGAATTTGAGAATTCTGAGAACTTGAGAATATTTTTGAGAATATCCATCTGTAATGCAGTCTTCCTCTTTGCCTACTGCCTTATACCTTACCAAGCATCATTGTCTTTTCTAGTAAATCATATCTTCTCATGATATACCCAAAGCATGACAATCTCAGTTTAGAATTCAAAGGCATAGCCATGTCAGTCTGGATCAGTATGCAAAGGGAGAAATGGGTACCATAAGCTTTCACAGTCTTAAGTCTACTTTATCAGATGCATGGGGTGAAGTGCCTAGGAACAGACCTTTATAGCTATGAATAAGCTGCTAGTATGTGCGAATTAGCAATAGAAATGCGCCCTTGTTGATGTGGTGATAAAGTGACAAGTTCAGTTTTAATAGTGGTCATTAGGAGACAAATGCAGGAGGAAAGATGTTGTGTCAAGCCAAGGTGAGTAGATAACCATAAAAATGTGAGGGAGTTATTGGAATGTGGTATGATACTAGCTGAGAACTGGAAAGGAGATATGATAAACTGACCAACAGAGCCGTCATGAGGCTAGGGCGTTAATTAGTATTATAAAACATAGTGTGTGTCAGAAAACCAGTCTCTGTTCAACCCACTGTTGAAAGACCAGACTTTGTTGATATATTTCAATTCTTCTGTTTGTCTTTCCAATCTTCCTTTGTAGTTTTTTGTTCAAGGATGGCTGTTCTGAAGTCTGAAACTGAATGTCCAAGAACATTGAATTTTTCTGCAACTGATTTTATGTTTCCCTATTCCTAATGTCTGATTTACAGGGGATGTCATATATCACACTAGAAGATGAGTAAGTGAAAGTACCTCTAATATTGTGGGTGATGTGAGCAGATGTGTGGGCAGAGTTAGCATTTGGATTTGTGGCAAAGTCTTGTGCTCATCTCCCCATTTGCGTTGTGTGTCCTCTCTTAGGTAAGTACCTTCTTAAGGCTGAGAGGCTGTCTGTAGGGAAATAAAGACCTGCCACCAAGAACTGCCACCACTTCATGTGGTGGGTACCTCATCACCGTACCCATGAGTTTTCCATTTCTATTGCTTTCCACACATACCACTGCTTATTCATAGCTACAAAGATCCTTTTCTAGGGACTTCACTCCTTGCATCTGATGAAGTAGGCTTAAGTCTATGAAACCTTATGCTATCAAATTCTTTCTCTCAGCTATCCATTGGCTCAGAAATAATGATGTCCACCTATTCTGCAAGTGAGACTTCTTCCACCTTCCCAGGAATGACCACAATCCGGTCAGTAAGCTTGTTACTCTTCACTAAAACCTCTGCATGCTGAGCCATTGTGCTTGCTTCCACTGCATAGATTTTTCTTGCTCCAGCCTGGGCAGCAAAAAATGACAGGATGCCAGAACCACACCCAACATCTAATACAATCTTATCTTTAAAGTCACTATGGTTCTGCAGGATCGCTCTCTGGTATGTGCCTGTTCTGACATAATCCTGCATCATATTTTGTTGCTGGGACAAGTATCCATAAAACTGGAAGAACTGCACAGCAGAGGATTCTTCTGCGCGCTCACTGAACACTGACTGCTCCACGTTGTGGCCTCAGCAGTTTTTCAAGATATTATAAAATGAGCAGAAGTCACTTGGTGTTGCAAACTGTATAAGGACACTATTACATCCCAGCATGATAATGAAGGACTGTTTGCCACCTCGACTGCATTCTGTCTCCTTTGATGCAGAACACTTGAACACACAAACACCATCTTGGCTGTAAAGGGTGAGGCAGGCAGCGTCAGGCCCCATGCGGGCCTTGACACGGAGCACCTGCTGCTCCTGGTGCCGCTGGATCTCGCCGTTGGCGTCACCAACGGTCAGGAGCCGCACGCCGGGGAAGACTGACACTGCCCCCGCCATCTTGGCATCCCAGGCCCGCTCCGCGGCCATGGCGGCAGTGGCGGCAGCAGGAGGAGGAAGCCACCTCTCAGCTACAAGATTCCTTTTCATATAGTTTCAATTTAGCCATCTTGACTTCTAGGGAGGGTTCAGGTTTGATTTACTCTTGGACCCATTTATTTGTCTTTTGGACAGTCTGTGGTATCTATAGAACTCCAGCACTGCATTTCAAATGGGTTGATTTTCTTCCTGTAAAGCTTCCTGCCCAGCTTTCACAACTATACATAGAAATTGGAAATACAATGGCATGGACAATTCTAATTTTAGTATTCAATGATATATTCTTACTCCTTAGGATCTTGTCAGTCACCTCCTTTGTGGCTTGAAGAATGTGAGTGCAATAAGCAAACTAGAGGCCTCACAAACTTTAATCAGTCTCTCTCTTGCTTCATTTTTTGAACCTAAGCCAAATTTTCCTATGACATTTGATTCGGCTGTGTTTCCTACTTTTGCATTCCAAACACCTGTGATTAACAGCACGTCCTCTTTTCATGTGTGATCAGTTTTCTCCTGGACCCCTGCATAGGAATTCTCAATTTCTTCTTCTTCTGCCTCTGCAGTTTGAACATAAACTTGGATTATGGATATATTGGTGGCCATGCAGAAATTTGCAGCCTCATTTGAATGCCCTCCTGAAGACATTACAACCATTAACAACACAAATATCTAGAGTACCAATATCGTAATTTGATTGCGAAATATTATCCTGGTTCAGCAAATAAATATAACTATGATGTACACCCACCTTCTCCATGGGGAGAGGCTAAGTCCTGGATGTACATCTTTATTTTGTTCTTGTGAGCATGAATTTCAATCATTTTATCCTTACTGAAGAGGAAAACAAGAATATCTCGGGTTTTTTAGGACAATTCACAGTTTGTGACTTTTACAAATAAGTGCTCTGTAAGAGACAACCAGCATGGTGTAGTGGTTTGAGCACCGGACTATGACTCTGGACTGTATGTCTGTGTGTCTGTGCCTTCAAATTGCCTGTCAACTTATGGACACCCCACAAATTTCATAGGGTTTTCTTTGGCAAGGAATACTCAGAGGTGGGTTTGCCTGTTCCTTCCTCTAAAATATAGCTTACAACACTTGGTATTCCTTGGTGGTTTCCCTCCAAATGCTAACCAAGGCTGACCCTACTTAGATTCCAAGATCAGATGGGATCTCATGCCTATAGGGTATTTAGGCCACCAACAACTCTGGAGGTAAGGGTCCAAATCCCTGCTCAGCCATGGAATCTCACTGGGTGACCTTGGGCAAGTCACACTCTCAGCCTCAGAGGAAGATAAAGGCAACCACCCCTTAATAAATCTTGTCAAGAAAATCCTGTGATACATTTGCCTTAGTGCTGCCATATGTTGGAAACAACACAAAAGCACACAACGAACTCTGCAAAACAAAGCAAAACAAAATAAAACAAAACAACCCCCTCGAAAACTAAGCAATTAAACAAAGACCACATTGCTGCACAGAAAACTTGTGGGGGGTTTTTTGTTGTGTAGAAATCATATATCTGCCCCTTCTCACAAAGAAAATGCTTTCTGCAGGAAAAAAATCATGCTTTCTTCACATATTTAGGCACAAACTATCTTTGCGTTAAAAAGTCCCAAACTGTGAAGAATTTTACCTCATCCAAATTTTCACTATGGAAAGTCCAAATGGTTGAAAAGTTTGTTTTTACTGCAGCATGAGAAGTTACTTTTTTTTTTTTGCATCCTTGTATATCAGATCAATCAACCTTCATGCAGTCCAGAAACCAGCTAGTCTCGAATAGTGTGACTTTCAACTGAGTTTTTATTGGCTTGTTCGTACATTGTTCCATGCCAGCTTAATTGTAATTATTACATCATGAGTTCCTGATCCCCCAGCCCTTACTAGGAATGTCAGAGAAATCAGAAGGGAATCCTCTAGTCATTAGATTTTTGATGTTTCTATAACCCAAATGTTAGATGGACAGGCATGTACGGAATCTGGAGGCCAGTGGACAGAATTGTTCATCATTAAATTTGCATAAAACCTCCTGCAAAAAATTATTGTGCTTTGAATATTTTTCATATTTCTGCATGCAGTCTCTTATTCATCATTCTCATACCAGTGAGTTAACTGCTTCTCGTCCTTTGCCCTTCTCCCCTCTCCTCGACTCCATTCCACTGAGACCTTTTCCTCATTATGCTTAAGGCACACCTGCAAACAAATGATCTATTCCATTCCAGATATGCACATTTCAAAGATCCCTAGTGTCTTCTTTGTTGCATGTGGTGCTGCTTAGAGATTTATTTCTTATTTTCTTGAAAACAACTTCTTTATAGGCAGAAACCGAGGAGGGCTGTGGTGCTGAATTCAATTGACTGCATAAAACAGCTTTTTAGGGTACCTTTTAGCATACACAAGCCTATAATATGACCTTTATTGGCACATCTCCAGCAGACAAAGTCCTGCTCTCCAGCTCCCTATAATGTTTATCCCCATATTTGCTCATCATGCTTTTCTGGATCAACTTTTTTTGCTATTCCTGTTGTGAGGTGCTATAAAAGATGTTACAGTTATTCCTACAACATGCAAGCACTGATTGTCAAACATTTTGTCTAGGACTCTGCCTTAACTGGTGATGAGTAAAAGAAATAAAAAGCACAAGATAGTGTTAATACCTCTGCCATCTTTTTTCAGAGCTCATTAGCATGCCTTCCTTTGCTGCTGGAAAAAGTCTCCGGGGACAATGCATCAAGTTTTTCAGTAAGCCATCTGATAATTCCATTCCTGTGGTCTACAGTTTTGCTGCTGGCTGTGAAAAGGATATTGGGGGAAGCATTGCTTTCAGGAAACTGTTGGCTAAAGAGAAAACATGCCACATTTTTGCCGGTAGCTAATTGAGCTATTGCGCTGGCTGCCCTTTCTCTTTCTCTCCCTGGAAAAGTCATTGAAGCCTCAAAGTCCTCATGATGTTGCCAGTGGGACAGAAAAAAGATCAGAAAGGCAGAAAGCCCACACTGAATAATAAGAACAATTATTTTAATTTAAAAAGTCACAATAGGAAGAAATATTTTTAATAATAATTTTTAATGAGCAGTTGAAGTGGCATTGTACTCTCTCCTGGACAAGGGTAAGCTCTTCCCCTCTGCATCACAGAGACTTTATTGATGTTTTGGTGTGATATTTAAGATGGAAGCTGCTGACAAGATGTGACAAATTTGCTGCAGCAATCCTGCCCACAGCTGTCTGAGGCCTTCTGAATAATGGAGGTAATACAACTGAAAAATGCACTTGTAGCTCAATGAGGATTACTGTCTTCTGATGAGTAGGGTAATATATTTTGCTTGTGACTCTGGAATATGATTGTAAACAAATTCTGGTTATATATGTGCTTTTCTTGTCAGGAAATTTGTATTGCTTTCAGTGCAGAGGGGGTGTTATTGATCAAGCTCTCTGTCAGAAGTAGAAGGTCTGAGGTGTATAAAAATGGAAAAAGATAAATGGGGAATCACAAAGTACTCCTGAATTACAGCAGTCCAAGTCTGATTGAACCGACTTTTCTAAATGCTGAAGCCACTGCTGTCAAATGATGATAGTTTTATGCTGCCACTAGTTCAAGGCTCTTTTGTGGATTACCAGAAGCAAGAATGACTTCAGCTTCCATGAAATGCAGAGTATGGAGAGGGACATCATACATCTTTCTGTGGGAGAGAGGCATCATTTCCTCTCTTAGTACATTATAAAATAAGAGCGAAATAAGAGAGCACCTGAATTGTTAATGATTGATCTTTCACAGCTTCCTATTCTTTACTGTATACTTAAGAAGCCTTCTTTCTAAGCTATGGATTTGATAGGTCTCATTGCCACCCAAGTGATGATGCTGGACACAAGAGCTAGATTAAATAAAGCCATAATTTTGTTAACCTCAAGAACCTGCAACACAACAAATGGGACATATGGGCACAAATTTGTAGTGGGAATCCAGTTAAGCCAAGTCTCCCATCCCAAAACTTCTGAGCTTGAAATGTATAGAATAGATCTTACGGTTTGCCCTAGCCTAATCCCATGAAAGGATCAGAGGGTCCCAAGAGATTCACCTAGGTAACACTCCTATCAGAAAGCCATGGGAGTATGCTTCCTTTGGCACTCATTCTTAAATTTTCCTGCCTGTGCCTTAATAAGAAACTGACTTGTGACATCTTAAAGACCAACACTTTTTTTTTGCATAGTCTTTTCATGGACTTTAGCCTATTTCATCAGATGTAAAGTATTCATAAAGCATTCTGCTAAATAAATTTTGTTCGTATTTGAGTTTCCCCAAGGTTACTTGCCCCAAGGTGCCAGCATGGTGTAGTGGTCTAAGCATTGGACTATGACCTTGAAGGCCAGGGTTTGATTCTCCACTCAGCCACAAGGTGACCTTGGGCACATCACACACTCTAAGCCTCAGAAAACCCTGTGATAGGGTCACCTTAGGGTCACCATAAGCTGCAAATGACTTGAAGGCACACAACAACAAGATGACGGTAATCGCTGCTGCAACAGACTAATGTGTCTATTTTCCTAGAAACTGTACTCCAGTGTTTCCATCATGCCTTCTTTAGTGGTCACAGTTGTTGAAGACTACTATAAGGAAAAGGCTGCACAGAAGATGAAACACAACTTTTAATAGCAGAGCCGTACTAGAATCATAAAACTGCTGCTGCTGGTAAGGATCAACAGGCAGACCAGAACCCCAGTACCTGAGTGCAGAGACAGGCATTTTCTGGTATGGAAAGCCAAGAGGGCCAATACACTGCATGTGTCACTCAAAAAAATTAAAAAAAAAATTCACAGACTTCATGGAATGGGGTCTGCAGACATTGCCACAGTGCTGCTATTAAGAGCAGGTCTAGTTGCTGGGTGTTAAGTTTGTGGAGTCAATAACTGTTTTTTCAAATCATTATAGCCAAGCTGTTCAGGGTAGGAGAATTACCGAGGTGAGTTCAAAGTGCCATGCTGCCATGGTGTCACTGAGAGATTCTCCACCACTGTCACTCCCTCACTGTTGCTGCTGTCCAGTAACTATTTGGCACCCTTAGTCTGGCTTCTTAGCAAAAACCTATTAGACATGGGAGACCCTAGCAGCAGCATTGCTATCATCAGTATAACCTCTTGCCTCTTTCCCCGTCACCATGGAAAGGTGGTGCCATGGTAGTCAACAGTAGAAAATAGCAAAGACTTCAAATACTTTTGATGAAAGTCTAAGGAAGAAAGTGAAAAGGCAGGGTTCTCAGGGTTTCATTTATAGAGTCACCATTAGACGAAGTTGACTTGACAACAATTAACAACAACAAAATAACAACAACAACAACCACAAAGAGAGAGATAGAATCATTTTGCCACTGTTGTTGAATGAGAGATTCATAAGTGATCGTCTTATCTTACAAAAGCCATGTAATAGGTCCCTCTCTCGCTGATAAATGTACAACCCTTAACAAAGAGCTCAACAATGAGGTTTATGTAATAGAAGCAGCTGTACTTTGTTACTGTCAACCTAAGCTCTTTTTAATTATTTCCATAATGTTTTTAATTGCTCCTACTTTCTGTGTGTGTGTGTGTGTGTGTGTGTGTGTGTTGGCTTTCATAAATGATGTTAAGCTCTTGCTCATTTGTTTTGTAAGGAGCAGGACAACATTTTGATCTGGTCAAGAATTTGAAAAAGGATAGTTACTAACATACTCCCTTGTCAAGTGGAACCCTTCTAAACTGCTCCTGCTCATCTCAGAAGGTAGGCACCATGTTTGTGAACATTATTAAATAAATTAACTTTATTTATAGCAGGATTGTGGCCTACCAGATGTTGTTGGACTCCAGTGCCCAGAAGACTGGATAATGGTCATGGATGATGGAGTCCAACAAAATCTGCAGAGCCACAGCCTTGTTTTAAAGCATATTCTTGACAGTTTTTGACATTTATTCACAAAACAGTTTTCATAACAAAACATGGATATGCCAACATTTATCACCAGTGTCAGCAGGTGCTCTGCCTGATCCTTATTTTCACATTTTCCATGATTAGTTATGCTAAAGAAACATTGCAGGTAGGCTTTAGTGACCTTCAGCTTTCTCAGTTGGTTCAGCTCATTCATGTAAACTATCCAAAATAGTGAGGTCATTTCTGCACTACACTGTTTATAGTGCTATTATTCCACTTTCAACATCCTGTGGAATTCTGGGGTTTGGTGTTTCCTAAGGTCAAAGAGCTCTCTGGATGAGAATTCTAAAGCCCCCCCACAAACTGCAAACCTCAGGATTCCATAGGATGTTGAAAGTAGAAAAATAGCACTATAACAGTGTAGTGTGGAAATGGCCTTAGTCTTAAGTGAACTTCATTTATTGCCACTAACAACGATATGTCACTTCATTTGCTCATCTTACAGCATCACTTTCAATGTCAGTGTCCTAAGTAGAACTTATCTAAGTAGATAAGAGATGTCATTTTTCAGTATAATAATTGATTTCTGCATCTTATTCTTTATTTTATTATTTTATTAAAATATTTTGTTCTGTCTTTTTATCATGTGATCTCATGATGGGAAACAGACAAAACAACATAAAATAATTTAAAGTATTCCAAAGTAAAATCAATGAACAATTCAAACAAGGTAAAAACATATTAAATATATCAACAATTTAAAAGAGCTTAAAAACACTAAAAAGTTTCTTTGGTTGTTTTTTTTAAATATACATGCTTAAAAATAAATAAGACCCAAACAGATTTCATAAAAAGCCATGGCTTAGAACCAATTGAGCCCCCAAGGTGGGGGGCTTCCACAAGTAGGGCACTACAACCAAGAAGGCCTTCTTGCATTCTGACATTAAGAAGCTATACTCCAAAAAGTAAGTGGAATAATCATTTAGGTCAGGCCTGGACAAAAAAGAAGTCTGGGTCTACTGGCAGATTTTTGGGTGATTTGTAGTAGACTGTACCTAAGCCATTTCTGCACTACACAGTTATAGTACTATTATTCCACTTTCAACATTCTGTGGAATTATGGAGTTTGTAGTTTACTGAGAATTCTAAATGCCCCTCCCTAAACTGCAAACCCCAGGATTCCATAGATGTTGAAAGTGGAATAATAGAACTATAACAGTGTAGTGTGGAAATGGCCCTAGTCTATCGAGGTCTATTGTTATTGTTTAACAATAACAACAACAAAATTCCTTTGTTGTTCTTGTTATGGGCTGTTAAATTGGCTCCATCCTATGGCAACTCTATGAATGAGAGACTTCCAAGAGACCGTCTTCTTAACAGTCCTGCTCAGATCTTGCAGACTTGGGGCCAAGGCTTCATGTCACCCTGTTAACACAGCCTTCCTCTTTTCCTACTGTTTTCTGCTTTATCAAGCATTATTATCTTTTCCAATGAGCCATGCTGTCACATGGTGTGTCTAAAGGAAGATAGCTACAGTTTGATCATTTTGGCTTCTAGCGAGAGTTTAGGTTTAATTTGCTCTAGGACTCATTTAACGAAACACTCCTGGCAATCTAGAAGTTAGGCATGCACATACACACACAAATCCTTGGTGCTGTTATTATTTATGAGCCATCAAATTGATAACCTTATGAAAGAGAGCCCCACCACCACCACGACTGCAAAGACCCCATTATTAATAGACCTGCTCAAGTTTTGCAAACTGAGACCGTGGCTTCCTTTATCGAGTCAATCCACCTGTAATGCAGTCTTCATCTTTCCCTACACACTACAAATCTACTTGTAATTCAGTCTTCCTATATTCTACAAAGCTACTACCCCATCTTACTTTCTAATTTTGAAACAAAGAAGCAGATAGGCAA
Source organism: Cyclura pinguis (assembly GCA_030412105.1). NCBI lineage: Eukaryota > Metazoa > Chordata > Lepidosauria > Squamata > Iguanidae > Cyclura > Cyclura pinguis. The sequence continues at coordinate 212,146,596 of CM059599.1, forward strand.
CTTCAGTAGGTCTTGGGGCTAGTTTCTGCCCCGACCTTCCAGCTACTGCATGGACTGCCAAAAAACAAAGTAAGTAGAACAGAAAGCATGTAAAAATCTACCAGTTTTGACAAACTGGCATCTTTTAATGTTAAATAGTATGTTTGTGTGTGGAGACTCCCAGGAGTGGCAATTTACCCTTTTAATGCCAGACAAATGGTAATTAAGGAGTGGCTGTACCATTCTTCTATTTTATTTTACTGTAAAGACACACAGAGATGTCATATGATTTGTGCTGAAATCTGCCTTCCAATTTCCCGAGTTTTCTTCCAGCACAAAACAGGTTTTATTTTCCTAGTTCATACTCAGGACACCCCAGGGTTTTTTTTCCCCCAGATCGCAAAGTATGGATAATTGTGATTGAGGAAGAGACAGAGTGGTGAAGAGTGCTGGGAAGAGGAGGAGGAGGAGGAGGAGGAGGAAGAGGACCCAGCACGGATCCAAGATGTGTTCTTTCTGCTTGCTATAGTCACTGCACTTCATGTACTATTTTGGTACTTTTTTTTTTTTTTTTTTGGGTACAATTAGGGAGAAGGAATGGAAGCAGCAGCAACAGCAGCTCACAAAACCTATGGCCAATTTGCAATAAGCAGGTAAGCACAAAAAAGAAATTGAAGAGACGTTCTAAAGCTTCCTGAAAGAACAAAGTAGGGGAAAAACGAAGGTTCTTTCCAGGGAAAAGGAGAAGAAACTTTCAGAAAAAATGGAGGACAGATTTGGGCATAATACTACAATGGGTGTTTCCTTCCTTGGAGGTTTTTAAGCAGAGGCTGGATGGCCATCTGTCGGGAGTGCTTTGAGGGTATTCCTGCATGGCAGGGGTTGGACTGGATGGCCCCTGTGGTCTCTTCCAACTCTACATTTCTATGATTCTGTGATTCTATGATTCTATGAAATGGCATGCGCCATGGGTGTACAATTGATTCTGCAGGGAAAAATGGTTTTACTGATTATTCTTGATAGAAGACATGTACTTAAATCAAGTGGTGTCAAGGAGGCCAGGCTCACAAGCTCAAAGTGCTGGCACTTTTGCTGGTACTGTCAGAGGTACTGAAGTTATTTGCATCCTCCTCTGCGGGTTTCCCTGCCCCTTTGGAATTTAGCTACAAGCCTCACAGTAGCTTAAGAGGGGCAGGGATGTTTTTTCCCTGTAACAATATATGGTGTTTTCCACATCAGTGGTACAGTAAAGCCACTTTGGCTTTTAAAGGAACTATCCAAAGTGCTGAACTCCATCTCCCATACAGATTCAGCACCTTAGATAGCTCCTCTAACTTCCAGCCTAAAACGGGAAGTGTGTTCATCATCTCACAGATGTGACAGCAATCAGCCATCATTGATGTAAACTACACTAGCGTGTTATTACATAGAATACTTCAGGGTGGCTTAAACTTGAATGGACAAGTAAGATGCATTAATGTTTCAAAAGACCAACTTCTGGTGGAAGTGCTCAAAATGATTTGTTGTTGGATGCATTTGTGGGCTATGTCTATGGGGACAATCATGCTGAACCTGTTGGGATGCCCTGTATATTATAGTAATGGGATATGTAGTAGGTTTCAAGTTAGCTACGGAACCAGAGACCGTTAGATCAACAAAGCTAGGAATGCACTTTCACTGATAAGCACTGCCAGGCTCTCACCGCTTCAAGGTCTCTTGCTGGAGGGAGGGAAACGTCTTGGGATTTTATGCTTTTGAATTTGCTAACTGCTTTTAGTCCTCTCACTGAAGTCCTGTATGATGTATTGCACCCCAAATAAATAATGTCTCTACACTGTACTATTTGTGTGTGTGTATTCAGTTCCTGACAGAACCTCCCCTTAAAGATATACTGCTAGTAAATCAGTTATTTACTACCTGTAAATAGATTATTTACATCTGTTATTTTAAGAATAAAGATGATAAAATAACAGAGGGTAAATAGCTGATTTACATCTGTTATTTTAAGAATAAAGATGATAATAACAATAATGACAACAGCAATTTGTGTGAAGATAGAAGGTCAGTTGCTATAATGAAACTATTATGTACATCAGAACTTCTGTGCTTCTACCAATAAAATTGCAGTCTATGAATACCTAATGAACCAGGAAAGACAAAACAGCAAATATTTGCTTTCCCATAGATAAGGACAATTTAACAAAGCTATCTATCTTGACTTGCCACAGTCCACTGATGGCTGGCTCATGAATATGTATGTCTCTTTTTCTTTTGTCTTTTTGCCAAAGTGATTGTTCTTATTTTATGGAATGAATAATAAAATTATTTGATGTTCCAAGGGCACTACAAAAGAACAGAAATAGTAAATGATGAGATGTTTTTGCATCTGCTTTGGTCACTTTCAAAATAATGTGCAAACAGAAAAAACTTTGCTCAGTATCACTATGAAATTTGTTGTTATTTGCCATCAAGTCAACTTTGACTATGGTGATGTCATGAGTTACAGACTTACATGTGCCCCAGTCTTCAACAGCTTTGCTTAGGTCTGATAGACTCGGGGCTGTGGCTTCCTTGGTTGAGTCAATCCACCTATAATGCAGTCTTGCTCTTTTCCTGTGGCCTTCCATTTTATTGAGCATTATCATCTTTTCCAGAGAAATATTGCTGTGTCCTGATATGTTGAATGTGAAATAGCTTCAGTTTCGGCTACCAGTGTACTTTGAGGCAATGATTTGCTCTCAGATCAATTTATTTGTCTGTTTGGCAGTCTATTGTAACCACAGAACTCTCTTCCAGCGCCACATTTCTAGTGACCTGATTTTCTTACCTTGCTGCCCAGCTTTAAATTTTATACACAGAATGTGGTAATGGGCATGTACCATTCTGACTTTGGCATTTAATAGTATATCTTTGTTTATGAGGATGTAATCTAGTTCCTTCATAACTGTCTTTTCAAATCTTAGCCTACTTCTGATTTCTTGACTGCAGTCCCTATTTTGATTTATGAATAAGCCAAGGTATAGATTTTTAACTATGTCAATGTCTTCATCACCCACTTTAAAATGATAAAATCTATGGCTTTTAATACTGAATATACATAAAACTTGCACGTTTAACCATGAGGAGGGAAAATGCAATGTTATTCCTCACAGGTGTACTAGAAACCCAATAAATGTGAGTTAGTCTTTCATCTACCTGTTGTTGATAATGATTTTTTGAGGCTGTTAAATGCCTTAAAAGAAAGAAGGAAGGAAGGAAGGAAGGAAGGAAGGAAGGAAGGAAGGAAGGAAGGAAGGAAGGAAGGAAGGAAGGAAAACTCAAAATTTCTGGCTAGAATTTAAATATACAATGCATAAAACATGTATCTGTAACATAAAATGGCATCTCCCCCACAAGAATAACAAGTCATAGGGATAATGTATTTATGCCAATAAATGGTAATCAAAACCAGCCAATAAGGTCCTTGGAAATACTTGAAAGCAGAGAAACATTTTAATCTGTTGTTGAAAGGAAGACAAATAATGGAAGAGCCTCACAGATCTCAATAAAGAGAATGTCCAATAAAAAAGAACCACAACCAAAAAGGTCCTCTCCCTTCTCAGCACTTTGCAAGTCTGCAAGGGAGGTTGATAGGAAAGCGTTCCTTTGGAGTCTTGAACTGGTCTGTAGATTAAAAACAGCACTTGCAATTGAACCTAATTATGAGATCATCATAACATGCATTTATATTCACAAGACGTGACAAACATTAATGTAGGGACGATGCCATTTTGCCACATGGTCCTCTTTGTTTAGACGAAAGAGGATTCATTTTTTTCCCACGGTTCCACTAGTGTTGATCATCTGACTCTATATTATAGGTAAGTGCTTGTCAATGTATAAAAATAGTGTTATTTTGTTGTTGTTATTGTTGTTGTTAAGGTTGTGTGACTTCTAGTTCTAGTTCTAGTTGAATTAGGGTGACCCTAAGGTAAACCTATCACAGGGTTTTGGGGGCGATATGAGTGCAAGGCACACCCAAGGTGCAATAGGTTTCGATGGCCCAGAAGAGAATCAAACTCTGGTCTCTAGGGTCATAGTCCAACACTCAGAGCACTACACCACACACCCCAGTCCTCGTCTGTTACCAGAGAATTTGATGGGTTCTTTCTATGACTTATCATGACACATCAGTCAATTCCAGAACTTGGTAGTAATGTGATACAAGTAGCACAGCTACCGGTAATTAGTTCTTGGGGCGGGATGAGGAGGCAGTGAAATTCCATTTCAAAAGCAATGACACTTGATCTACCTTTCCTGGGATATAACAAATAATATTTTCAGATATTTTAATGCTAACTTTATTAAAAAACTCATTTTAGAGGAATTTGGAGATGGATTTTTCACATTTTATTTTATTCTCTCAATTCTAACAGGTTTTTGGACAACAATGGAAAAGTAAATGAAAAATAACAAGTAAGACAATGAGTTACTTTTCCAACATTTCAGTAAGTGGTAATGAATTACTTTTTGAAACACTGTAACAATTAATGGGAATGAATAACTTTTAAAGGGTAACATTTGATTCCAATAAAGGTTAATAGACTGTGTACGTCTGAGGAGTTTAGGAAAGTTTTCCTGTGGGGAGAGATGATGTATGCCTGTGCCCTCATAGTGTTATTATGATGTGTATGCAAGTGTTGTAAAGTACTATAGAAATCATGATTCTATTACTAAATATCTTGCAGAGGTTTACATTTGAACTGCATCTTAGATTATTTAAAGTAGCGTTGATTATTGTGGATTTCCTGGCATTATCCAGCTTGAGCCGCCGTCAACCTTACCAAGCAGAGTTAATGATCATAGAAGTGTCCTCTAACATCTTAATGGGCCACAGTTGTCCACCACTGATTTAGACACATGGATGCACTTCTGTGGTTCACACTTGTAATTAAGGTAGAAGTATATGAAGGTCTTCCCCCCATCTCTGTAACATGTAGGTCATTTCCCCCATGACACGGCATCTTCACATTGTGCATTTCCCTACTGCTATCCAAATCATTGGCTTTTGCCTGAAGAGACAGGAAAGCAGATGCAGTGATGATGTCACAACTGAGGTTCCTGAATATTATATTAACAGAGCAACCCTATGCAAGTCCATTCAGTAGGAGGTCCTACTGCATTTTAGCGAAGTTGACTACCAGAAACACAAAGACGGCTGCTATGTGTTACATACAACATATTTTTTCACTGTTAGATATGTGATAAGTAGAATGCATGTTTGGGAGGGGGATCTGTTGGCTCCAAATGCCATTCATTTCTTACATCAAATATACAAAGGAACTTTGGCCTTATTTGCCTTCAGCACAGCCTCCTTCTACATACCTTATCATTATCCTGAGAAGAAATTGTAGTTGGGATATCCAGTTTTAAGTACCCCTGAGCCATGAAACTGACTAGGCAGCCTTGGATGAGTCATTCTTTCTCAGAGTGACCTACCTCACCATGTGTTGTGAGAATAAAAGTGGGAAAAAGGAGAGCTACATGAGTCACCTTGAGCTTACTGGAGGTAAGGCAGGATATAATCATTAAATATGACAAAACAATAGTAAAATTATGTCAGAAGCATAAACTGGAGAATCTCACCACATATTATGTCACATATTATTCAACTATTTATTTGACATATTTTCTAAATTTTTGAAGTTTTGTTGAATATATAGTATCAAGCTTCAAATGCCTTCATTGCATTTTGTAACCTTCTTTTCATGCTTTGGATTTGGATTCTTTATTGTTCTTCAGCCTGTACTTTCAGGGGAAAAGCGGATTCAAATAGAAAAGACAAACCTCCTACAAATAACCAAAGAAATTACTGTTAGTTACTTTTTTAAAAAATATTTTTTATTAAACACCAAATTTAATAAACATGCAAAGAGATGTAAGGGATATAAGAGACACAGCACAAATACCTAAAACATAACAACAAAGAAAAGAAAAAAAGGTACCTAATCTGAAAAAAAAGACAAAAGACAAAATTAAAGCAGTGTACGTATAAACACATGATTACCAGACCCCTAGCTGATGTCATAAGGTAAAATATTAAATATACTTCTTCAACATTATAGCACTAATATATGCTTCTGCTTCTTAATAATACAACTACTAATCTTCAAAACCCAGAATTGAAATTCTCCCCCAATGATCTCTCAAATATGTGATCCCAATCTTTCTTAAATTTACTCAGTGATCCTTCCTTTATCAAAATAGTTAATTTAGTCATTTCTGCCAAGTCAAGCACATTCGTTGGCCAATCTTCTTGGGATAGAGTAGTTGAATCTTTCCATCTCTGGGCAAAAAGTAATCTGGCAGCCATGCTCATATACTGAATGATATCTGTCTGGTCATTTATCAGTCCCAGTAAGAAGAATTCAGGTTTCAGATGAATCTTAATTTCATTGGTTATCCTTACTTATATAATGACATATTTTCTGATGAAGCTTTTTTTCTACAAAAGAGACATAATATAGCACAATATAGTTTGTTTACAAATAAGATCTGCCATTGACAAGATTGTTACCCTGATTTCTGAGGTCCCTTGGGGGACACCTCAGTGTGCTCCACGCGATAGGGAATGGAAACTAGCCAGAGCACAAGCAATAGTAATGCAAGAGGCAGGATAACCTAGCAGGGTCTTTTTATCCAGTTTTACAGGGTCAGGCCAAGCCAAAAACCAAACACAGATGTCCAATAAATGATTTTATTGAATACAAGCCTCACGCACCAACACACTCATGCACCCACTCACTCAAGACCTATTAAGAAGTAGAAGAGAGGAAATTGGACAGGGGAGTATTGAAGGGGTATAGCTGGGGGTAATACTGCACCTTGTCCTGAAGTCCATGGTCCGGGGAGACAGCAGAGAGATGAGACTCAGCAAGAGGAGGGCTGGGGGGATTACTGAATGGACGGAGCAACCGTCTGTGGGAAGACTGGGAGCAATCCAAAGAAACGCTCAAAAACTGGGATTCTTTGTAGGGGAAGAAGTACCTGGAAGACTAATCCTTTCCCAGGGAGAACAATGGGTGTTGGAGCAATAACGAAGCTCCACCATGGTAATTTCTTTTGCGTGATGGGATTGCAAGGTGTTGCCAAAGTCTTAGGATCTTCGACTGTGTTTGTTTGGGGTGTGACTTCATGTAAATGGTCCTCACTTGATAGGATATTTGGTCAACTTAAGGCACACACGCTAATCCCCTCAAGTCGGAATCTTGGGGCTGAGGACCCTTTGTTTACTGTGGGTTTGCACAGCTTGAGGTCTCCTGAGGCTACGTGACTGGGGATTTTACAGGCCTGACCTGTTTTTCGGTCATTCGACCATGCCTGCCTACGTGCTCATCTGGGCGACCTCTCAGGCACATTGAATCATATTTTAATATCAAAATTGTAGACCCCGGAATAGGGTTTTTCCATCGGAGTAACAAGATCTTTTTCCAAGTGTTCTTCTCCAGCTGATATTCTTCCACGTGTGGAAAACGGTGCAGTCATGCCCATTTGCCAGACCCTTGATACATGGTCCTCATCATTCACACACAGGAAGGGGAAAGTGGTAAGCCTACTTTACGCACCTAGATTTGGAACCTTGTGTGATCAGGGCTCAAAAAAACATAGGGGAAGTCTATGCTTATAGAAGCCGTAACCACTACACCTTCTCCCAACCTGTTGCCTTCTAGATGCTGTGAGGTATAGACCAAAATCTCTGGAGGGTTCCAGGTTGCCTACTTGTAGTAATGAAGTGGTGCCAACCTGGTGGAACTCCCATTGTTCTCTTCCTCCATGTGGTCTCCAGAGAGTTTGGAAAAGTTGTTTTGTTTTGTTCTAAAGCTTCCAAGGTATCCCCATGCTGGCTAGATATTCTGGGAGCTATAATCCATCCAAAATAGCAAGGCTCCAATCTCTGGATTTCAATTACTATTGTATAGAAATGACTGACAGAAGGAGGCAAGGAAGATAAGTGTGCAAATATATTCAATCCTTATGTTCAATCATAAAAATATTGAGACTTTTGAGACTGTGTTGACGTGGATGTGGCAAACGTGAAAATAAGACCTTTTGCCCTTTTGGTAATATATGGCAGTTGATCCACTTTTGTCTAACCTTGTAATGGGGTTGTGTAATATATTCAGCAGTTCTTAAATGTTTCAGATTTCCTGAGAATAATAAGCAATGAAACCAAAAGGCCAGAGGCCCATTGAAATTGAGGCACGTGCTCTTCTGGGCCATGACAACACTTTCAGAAAGTGCAAATGTAACATAATCTTCCCTTAAGCATTGCAATAAAAGTTCACTGTTTATCCTTTTCTTTTATGTTCTGCAAATAATTACTTAAAGCTAGCTCTTACTACGTGCGACTTGCTAGGAGAGAACATGATAAAGAACATTTATCACTCCCGTCAATAACCCAAAAATTTCTTCAGTAGACAATAAAACACAAGTACATGGCTTGTAATGCAGATTGTGGTTTATGTGAATAATTTTACGGAATGACAGACCAATCAAAATGCCTTTCAAACCTCTGAGATAAATCAGACAGAATGGGAGACATTTTTATGATTATAATAATCCTCATTTGGTAACATCCTATAAAAATCCAGAGGCTGACAAACACAGATTTTCATTGTAAAGCTTTCTGCTGAATTTTAAAAATGGTGAGGACCTAAATTCAATTGTTTTTAAAGCACTTTTCATACAATCGAGTGTGTGTGCGCGTGTGTGCGTGTGTGCTCTTGCTAGTGCAAAGGTGCTATATGAGAGAGAGGAAGAACCTTCTGCTCTCCAGTACTGCGCATGGAAAATATGCAAACTGCACTTCACATTTATAGTAGTTTGACCCCACTTTAACTTTCATGGGCCATTTCTGCAATACACTGTTATAGTGCTATTATTCCACTTTCGATGTCCTGTTGAAAGTGGAATAATTCTCTGGCTGAGAATTCTAAAGGCCCCTCCCTAAACTACAAACCCCAGGATTCTATAGGGTGTTGAAAGTGGAATAATAGCACTATAACAGTGTAATGCAGAAATGGCCATGGCTATATCCTGTGGAATCCTAGGACTTGTCATTTGGGGTGGGTTACTAAGAAAAACCTATAAAATTAATGGGGTCACTGTAAGTCAACAAGTGACCTGAAGGCACATACACACTCTTAGAACTCCTGTGAACTACAGCACTACAGGACAGAATTCTAAGTGTGTCATCATGCTACAAAACTGCATTGTCTGTTAATGTTAGGAAATGTGAGAGATACTGCTGGATCTCTCAAGGAGATAATGCTGAATTGTTTGCAAAGTAGAAGCTGCTCAACAACCAGTCCCACGCACACTCACTTTCATAGGATGAAGCAGAGAGAAAAAAGCTCAGTCTTTTTTTGTAAAATGTATCAAAGTAGCTTTACTTACAAATACTGGATCTAATAACCAGTATATGATCTAACCGGGATGAGAGAGGGAAGAGGAAAAAAATGGCTGAAGGTCAGACTGTTGCAGCAAAAGAGAAAGTATGATAAAACAAAGAAGCAAGAAGTCTGCAAACATGCAAATTAACAATTAGTGAGTATAGCGATGCAAAGGTTGCTAACTGTAAAAAATAAAAGGTATCTAACAGCTTTAAGTGAGTAGTACAGATATACTCAAAGTGAAGGCACTCTAAGGAAGCCTCAATAACTGAAAGATCACCCCTGTAAGTCCAGACTCTAATAATTACCCATTATTTGGGAAAGAAGAGGAGATCTTCATGCAAGAAATTTAGAGGCTGATTGTTTATACCTCATAGAAGTGGGAAAAGCTGTCAGTTTTATTTTTTCTTGAATTTATATTTTTTAAAACCTTATGTTCTTTCCATTCGATTCCACATATGAATAAATATGCTAATTTACATAAATTATTCAAAAACAAATGGTAACACCTTTCCCCATTTTCATTGGTTTAATTGTTAAAAGCTATTCCTAGCATGCAGAAGACCACGTTATAACTTCCTGCCATATTAAGGCTGATGAGGAGTATCTCAGGAACCAAAGAGGTGGTGTCCCTTTTCAACATGTTTAAATACAGAGGAATGCACAACCAAGTTTTTAAGACCTAAATGCTCAAAGACTTCGCCCTTATGTTGACAGACTTATCAATGTTGTTTTTACCCAGAACGTTTAAAACCTCTTTTTCTTTCCATCTTAGATATGAAAAAAAAATACAAATTGTGATAAATTCTTATCCAGAACAGATCAGAGAAAAACAAGCACTTGTCTTTGTTCCCATCCATGAGAGAGACATTTTCTGATTGCAAAGTGACTACTTGCCTTTTCCTCCTTGAGAAATGAGCAGGAAAAAAAAACTATTTTATTTTAGCGAGGAGAGACTCACATTTTAAATTTTCTACAACAGAGGCTTGTCTCACTTCTTCACTTTGTTTAAAATAAATGATCTTCAACCAGGATAGCAATTGGCTGCTGTGCACCTAGAATGCTCTGGGAGTCCTTCCAAGCCATCCCTTCCACCTATACACAAAGCAACTATGGAAGGGAATATTATGAGACAACATTCTTCCATGGGCATTATTGGGAAAAGGAAAAAGTCTGCCTTGATCATCACCACCACAAGCACACACTATGTGATTGTCATAAAAAATAAAATAAAACAGTAGGTTCCTACTCGGTCTGATAATTTACAGATCTAATATTGGCAGTCGTAGCTCAGGACTGCACATGTGATACTTTTCAATAAATGGTAATTTTGAAATAACCCATACACCATCATTATAGTGAGGGATAAATGTATTCTGAGTACTGTTATATGCAGTATTAGTAGATGATAATATGGTCATAATAGGAAAATTACAATGCCAGTATATAGCCATCTCCATGTTGTAAAATGAAATCTTCCCCAGGAGATGGGAGACTCAAGTAATGAAATAGACGACTTTCTTTTACAGTTTTATATTGTTGCTCAGAGGTCCCAGCCATAGAATCAAATCTCAATATTTTCTATTGCCAGTATTCTAAAATGTATATTGGGAACTACACGGGACTAAAACACAAAACAAACTCTATGAGGGGAAACTTGAAAACATTGTTTACTCAAAGACATTCTTGTTTCAACAAATTTCCCTGGAAAATGATCTTTCTTTTTACCTCATGGTCTTTTAAAAGTCTTTTGTATTTTATTGTGTATTTAATATATATTGCTTGCATGTTGTTCAGACATTTCTAAAAATAAGTTAATTATAAATGCATAAGTGTATGATAAATAATTGTAATAAAGCCTAGTTATAAATATAGAATATTTTCATAGTTAGGTTTTATTTCCCATTATGTTATAAGTTAATTTTCTTTAATAAGCATACAGTTGATACTCTGAAATAAGAAAGGAAAGAATTAAATGAATTCAGTTTAGCATTTTATCAGTTATAACTCTTTAGGAATAAACATTTCCTTCTTTTATTAGTCTTAGGCTATCTGTATATGTGCTTTTGTTTGAAGTAAGGTTAACTTTCTCTTATGCTTATATAGTAAAACAATAGAATTTTTATAGTTTTGTTACAAACTTGCTAAATTTAAGGCCTAAAATAATTGGTTTAAACTTATTATTTGGTTTGATTAATTAATGCCAATTACTTGGATTTTTCTGTTTGCTGGTATTGATAAGCATTGTTCTCATACCCTTTTGATGACCAAACTCTGGAACTAATGAAGTCAACTTTATGATTCCAGATCAGGTGTTTATCTGCATAGTACCAAAGGGCTGGGGTACAGATGCTTATGACTTTTTGAGCAGCTGAAATGAAAATTAAAGAGATGTTTTGGAGGAAGAAAGAGTTAATTAAACTTTTGATCCAACAATGAATTTAAGCAGACAAATTTTTAATTGGCATAAAGTTTTAATGAGATTGGGAAAGCACCATGGAGGTTGTAGAGGAGAAAGCTCCATGAAATGTTGGACTTATAAAAGTTGGGAACAGCCGAAAGAGGGTTTCTTCTTCATAACTGCACCCCACCTGCTTGTCTCTCTATTCAATTGTTCTTTCTCTCTTCTATTTCCATTGGGATTTTGGATTTGCAGATTTCTCTTAAGATGAAAGAAATTAACTTTGATTGTGTTTTGTGGCAATGAAAGCGCCTGAAATTTCTTTTTAAAACAGAGAAACATTTTCAGGTACTCGGGACACAAGTTCTCAGGATTTTCCCTTTCATTCATAACTTTCCTTATGTCCTTTTGAATATCCCTTTTCCTAATTTTCCCATCTTTGTGCCTGAATTGCATCAAGAGACAGTACACCTCAAAACAGATCAGTGTGCATGTTGGGAGTGGGGGCGAGCTGAACCTATATAGAATAGAGCTAATGATAATTAGATCAATTGCACTAGACCAATTTCTGAAATGTTTCTGTGTATTAAGAAGGCTATGTTGTGGTTTTCACTTTAGCTCATACATTAGACATGTGATTAACATTATGGCTGGGTACACCGCATTTAAGTTTTAGCAATTTAATTACTTTTGTGTCTAACGCTTGGGTTCTTAAAAGAAGATGGGGTAGATAGTATAACAAACTTCTTCTCATTATTTTGCATTTGCTCAGTTATAATTTCTTTTGTTATCCAAGCTGTCACAGCTTCAGTATTTCTGCTTTAGTTAGTACCTTGTTAATCATGTTACATTTACTTGAGATGTTATAACTAATTTTTACTGCTATATTACCTCATATTTTATATAATTCATTGTTTTATAACCATTTATTGCTTTTCACCATCTTATCTTATTAATTTTAAATTTGCTTTACTCTTGGGTGTGCTGCTAGTTTAAAGATCATTCTCCCTTTGCTCATTGGAGCAGTACACCAGTAATGGTATATAAAAAGAAGTCACATTTTCAGAGTTTGGCTTCTAGTTTTGTTTTGGGGGCATTGAGGAGGTTTTGTGTGAAAATGCTGCTCCTGGAAGCCCTCAAGAGCAGAAAATTCAACTTTTGAGGTGGGAAATCCAGTTGACACTGGGGGTATAAGCTGTAAGTAAAGATTTTGTGGGGTACATGCTGCCCATGGGCCAGACTTTATCCATTCCTGTGCTCTATGTAATGGTTTAAATGAAACCACTCCTTCCCAACATGAAGGGCTGGGAAAAGGGGGACCATTTTCCTGCTAACAAAATGTCATTTGGATCTGGAAACAGAAATGCTATTCTGCTTGCAACTTGAATGGCAAAGATGGATGAAGCCAAGTCACTCCTTCTAGCAGATTCTACCAGTTCTGTTAGAAGTACAAACCACATCAGCAAAGATCAATTGCAACTGCAGAATATTTTGGAGGAAAGGAATACCATTTTTTTCCCCCTAGAACATTTTCACTAACAAAATAAAACAAAATCCAATAGCCTGAATTATAGTTAGCCAATTGCTACTGAAACATAAGTCAGATTTCACACAGAGATCATGACAAGGGATTTTAAAGGTCACACGTCTCCTCTCTGAGCTTCAGTGTGACATTAACACTAAGCTACCGAACTATTAGAAGTAAGCGATTTATACAGTTGTACACCTGCAAGGGATATCCTCCTGAAACATAAAACCCAGTTCTACTGCTCTGGATGTAACAATGTATTGTATATATGCCAAAGGTGTTTCTAATATATTTTATGTTTTTGTGAAGAAATACAAAAATTCTCTGTAAGGTGTTACAGGAATACTTCCTCTCCCTTCCTCTGTTCCTCTGGATACCCAAAGCCATCTTCAGGAAGATTCTTACACTGTCTTCCTCTGTTTCTTACATCCTCCTTGTCATCCTTTCCTTTCAGTCTCGTCCTTTTTCCAGTCGTGTCATCTAGTTTTGCTCTGACAGTTGTAACTCCACACTTAACATCTATTTTCCTAGAGCTGTTTTAATCAGCCCAGACTCTTTAAAATTATATTGGGAAGCCCATATTAATTATTCCTTCCTCTCTAATATGAACATGTCTAACCATCATACTGGCTAAATCATTCTTTAGCACCCTCATAAACTGTTACATTTCCTACAGACTCTTTCACGCTACCTGTCTGCCTGTGTTAGAGAATAGGTGTTGAAGGAATGGGCAACTGCTGGCCGATATCACATACCTTCTATGGAAATGCCAAATCATAATAAACTCTTCAGGACAGGCCTTAAGGTGAGAATCAGTATGATCATAAATAAATCATTTGCAATAGACAATGTATTTCTCATACAACTAGTAACTCAGACTTGAAGGACAGACAGGGAAATGGTTTTCTGGATACACAGTGGCAGAGAAATCTATAGCTTTCCAAAGCGAAATTCAAGACCAGTTTTGTTGCTTAGATCCCACACCTTCTGTACCTCAAGGCCAATTAAATATTGAATTATGAACACTAAACATTCAGACAGTTTAGTATAGCTGCTGCCATATGTAGAATAGAACCACTTTGGCAACAAAAAGTGACAACCAAACCACCCAAACATATGACTAAGTACATTATCTTCCCATTCATCTTTCTTGTATTTACTTGTCTTTTTCCTTTTATCTCCTTCACTTCTCTGTTCTTTGTACTTCTCTCCTCTTTTTCCTACTTCATAAAAATGGAAATGAAAAATAGCAGATTGCATTAATTGAAAACACAAGCTATATATCTGCAAAGTCTGGAGATGGAAAAGAGTCCACACTGGACTCATGGAGATGGAACAAAGGAGTTAGAAGATATGTTTTGCAAGGCAAAACCCAACAGTGTTCATCCAGCAGCAGAATAGATTTTCATTCCTCCTTCAGCCCTCCTAATGTTAGACAGTTAGGAGATCATCTGGAGTAGATTTTTGGATGTGTATAGGGTCTCAAATGGGAAAGAGACAATAAGAAGCTTCTGTCATGTGAATGGATATTTGTTTATGCAATATTAGATGCTACTCATAATATTTTGGGGTATTTTTCTTAAGCAGTGTAGTTTGCTGTTGAGCAATGTCCTTCCTGTAATAAAAAGTTAATCAGAATATCTGATCGGCGTCTTTTAAATGTCTCTTCAACAAATTCGTCTCCCACCGCCTGCGTGAACACAAGTGGCGGGGGGGGGCACCTTTGCTGCCCTCCCATGAACAGGAGACCACGCATGCACTGTGCGACAAGGGTCGCACAGTGGGATGGGAAGGGGGAGGGGTCTGCAGATCCTTATTTAGGGCCATGCTGCCCCTTCCTCAGCCTCTTTGTTTGCGGGCGAGGCTGATGGCTGGGGTTGTTGCTCCTGGCCCTGAAGGCCAGCCACGTGACGGCCTGAGAGGCCTTTGTTAGGGCAGCGGGGCGGTCGCTGTCGTGGCAGCAGCGGCGGCGACAGAATCGCCTCATCAGAGGGGGGGAGGCTGTTGCTTCCACCCCCGGCGTGGTGGCCCTCGCCGCGCCCCCGTCCCGCTCGCCAGAGCCTAGCCAGCGGCCTCTGCTGCATCGGCAGCAACGGCCCTTCCCCTCACCCCCCTCTTTGTTTCCCTGGGAGGTTGACGGCCGGGGTTGTTGCTGCTGGCCCTGAAGGTCGGCCACGTGGTTGCCCGAGAGGCCTTGTTAGGGCAGTGGGGCGGTCGCTGTCGCGGCGTTGGCGGCATTGGCGGCGGTGACAGAATCACCCCGTCAGTGGGGGGGAGGCTGTTGCTCCCGCCCCCGGTGCGGCGGCCCTCGCTGCGCCCCCATCCCGATCGCCCGAGCCGGACCGGCAGCCTCCGCTGCATCGGCAGCAGCAGGCTTTCCCCTCGCCCCCTCTCTTCCCCTCTCTTCTTCTTTTTTTTTCCTCCTCTCTCCTTTCTTCCTCCTTTTCCCACTCTTCTGCGCCTCTTCCCCCCTCCCTGGGCTGATCTTTGGCAGCCACAGGGTTGCCGTGGGCCCCCTAGGCCCTGGGGAGGGCCGCGGTGCGGAAGTTCAAAGCAGCCCATTTGGGGGCCCTGGGACATTTGTGGGATCTATCTGGGGAGAGCAGTTGCTGTGGCCCTCTCTGCCCCCCCAACTCTCATTTAAATATATTATTATATTGGGGGGAAGGTGCTCTTTTGCAGGTTTGCCACATCTGGGCCGTGAGAGAGAGTGTCCAGTGGGCCTTGGTGGGCTGAGAGAGTGTGATCATATTGTTGTGGGTCTTGTTTTGTTTGGTTACGGGAGTTAGGGTTTACTAGGTCTGCCAGTGGTGGTGATGGCTCCCAAACGAGCTTCATCAGCATCCAAGGGCAAGCAGCCCACCAAGAAGGCCACGCCAACCAAAGGGGCCATGCTGACCAAAGTGGCCATGCCAACCAAAAGGGCCACACCAGCCGAGGTGTCAGCTGCCCCAATGTCAGTGTCCTCATCGTTGGATGAGGATGGGGGAACAGATGTGGCGGCCGCCATTTTTGCTAAGCTTCGGGCCATTGAGAGTGGCCAGCGGCCTGTGGGGCAGAACAGGGGAAGGGAGGAGCAGAGGGTCTCCATGCCAGTGAGTGTTATTAACCAGATTTTGGCTCGGCTAGACGCTATTGAGAAGGACAGAGCGGGTGAGAATCGGACAGAATCGCCTCCAGGGAGGGGGGAACAAGCATCCTCATCACAACATGTCAGTTGGGAGGCCGGGCCCTCGGGAGAGTCGGAAGCAGCAGGAGCAGCACTGGGTGAGTCTATTGGCCACGAAGAAGGTACTGCGTCCATAGCATGGCCCTGGAGTTTCATTACACCACCGAGGAATATGGTATGGGCTCTGCCAGCAGGTTTCCCAGAGTTATCATTTTCTTCTTCACCTTCTTCCCCTGGGGAGCAAATGTCACCCTCTCAGCTGCCATCAAGGATGACGCTGCATTCCCACGATGTTTCGCGGGAGTCAGGTAAGGATGCAGGCCTTGAGGAGAATGCAGGTGGGCAGTCAGGGGTATTGGACAAGCACCTGACCTCAACCACTATTGAAAAGATATTGAAGAGAGAATACGTGGACCTATTCTCCCTTTTGTATCGAGAGCTTGATAAGAAAGAGAAGGAGGATTTGGACGCAGGCGAGAGGGAGAAATTGAAAAAACGCAGGATTGACAGGAACTGGACTAATTGGTTTATAGCTTATCTCATTTACATGGACATCATAGTTAAGGCCCAGCCCTCCAGGGCTCACTCCCTGGTGGTATATTTGAACACGATTTTCAGAGCTCATGCAGATTTTGCTGGGACTGGGTGGCTGCACTACGATGAGAAGTGTAGGATGAGGGTAGCGAAGCAGCCAAGCCTGCGATGGGATAGTATACACCCGGAATTGTGGATGCAGACGTTGACCCCGGCTCGCCCCATTTTCGGTGAGAGGTCCCACTTCGGTCATCTGGTGCAGTTCAATAAGTCCGGAGGGCCTCCCCGCACTCAGGGCTCGCAGGAGCAGCAGCAAATACAGCTCTGTTGGGAATTTGGGATGCAAGGGTTTTGTGCCCGTCGCCCTTGAAAATACAAGCACCTATGTGGGATCTGCTGGGGCCCTCACTCCATTCACAACTGCAACAAGGGGAGAGGGGGAGGGACAAGCCTCAGGGATGGAGGTGGCAAGCGGGGGCCAGGAAATCAGCCACCACTTCACAAAGGGGCCCAGTCCAATTAATGTGGAGAGGCTGCTGGCTTGGCTCCGCTTTTACCCGGACCGGGCCGCAGCTCTATATCTGGGGGAGGGATTTACTCAGGGGTTCCAGATCCCAAGTAGGGGATCTCGGCAGTTTTTTATGGCCAATAACCTTAAATCAGTAATAGGCAAAGAGCATGTAGTGAGGGAGAAAATTAGGAAGGAGGTTGGTGAAGGCAGGGTATTAGGTCCATTTGACCAGCCTCCCACTCCCAATGTTAGAATTTCCCCACTAGGAGTTGTCCCTAAGAAAGCTCCAGGTGAATTCAGGTTAATCCACCATTTGTCTTACGCCAGGGGCGAATCCGTTAATGATGCCATTCCAGCTGAGTTATGTTCGGTTAGGTATACTTCATTCGATGCAGCTGTACGGGTGGTGCGCAGGCATAGTGTTGGGGTTGAGCTGGCCAAATCGGATATCAAGTTAGCCTTCCGCCTGCTGCCCATTCATCCATCTGACTTTGAACTTTTGGGATTCTCCTTTGAGGGTAAATTCTATTTAGATCGCTCCTTCCCCATGGGATGTTCTGTGTCTTGCTCTGCTTTCAAGACATTCAGCACCTTTTTGGAACGGGCCATCAAAAGCAAATCAGACCTTAAGGGCATTATACATTATTTGGATGATTTCCTATTCGTAGGACGCTGCGGTTCTGGGCAGTGCACATTCCTCTTGGCAGAATTCACATCTCTTATGGGGGAGTTAGGTGTGCCCTTGGCACATGAGAAAACCGAGGGCCCCACACAGCAGCTTACATTTCTGGGCATTGAATTGGATACAGTCAACCAAGCTTGTAAACTGCCGCTAGCTAAGGTTCAGGATCTCAGGTCAAGGGTGGCTTCCTTCATGACTAGGCGCAAGGCTACCCTTAAGGAATTTCAGGAGATCGTAGGGCACCTGAATTTTGCCTGCCGGGTGATGGCACCCGGTAGGGCGTTCCTTCGGCGCTTGTGCGATGCCATGAAGGGCATCATCAAACCGCATCACAGAATTAGGATCACCAGAGGGATTAAACTGGACTTGGGAGTGTGGCAGGAGTTTCTGGCTGACTTCAATGGTGTCTCTTTTTGGCGGAATGAAATCAAGGTTAGGGATGCACTGAAAATATAATCGGATGCAGCAGGATCCATCGGTTTTGGTGTCTTTTCCAGGGGCAGGTGGTGTGCACAGAGATGGCCCGAG
The DNA here is from genome assembly GCA_030412105.1 of Cyclura pinguis. Lineage (NCBI taxonomy): Eukaryota > Metazoa > Chordata > Lepidosauria > Squamata > Iguanidae > Cyclura > Cyclura pinguis. The sequence continues at coordinate 212,165,359 of CM059599.1, forward strand.
AGTTGGGCAGAGGCAGGCCTCACAGCTGACCTTACATTTTTGGAATTTTTTCCAATAGTAGTAGCAGTTCACATCTGGGCATGTGAATTAGCAAACGCTTCAGTCCACTTTTGGTGTGACAACTTGGCCACAGTCAGAGTGATTAACTCTCTCTCCTCTTGGTCACAGCGAGTCATGCGCTTGGTGCAGGCTTTCACGCTTCAATGTCTCCGTTTTAACATAGTCTTTACAGCTGTACACGTTCCTGGTGTGGATAATTCCTTGGCTGATTCTCTCTCCCGTATACAGATGAAACGTTTCAGAAAGCTGGCACCAGATGCTGCCGTCCTCCCAGAACCGATGCCCTTCGATCTGTGGAAACTTGGCGGGATGAGGTAGCACAAATCATCGGTATGTCAATTGCGCCCAGCACCAGAAAGAGTTACAATAAGGCCACTAAAGAATTCACCAGCTTTCGGAAATCTAAAGGGTTACATGACACATGGCCACTCCCGGTGGACCATATTTTGCAGTTCTGCTTGTCCCTTAAGGAAGCAGGCCTCTCCCCTCAATCCATTAGATCCCGCATGTCCGCCTTGGCTTTTTGGTCCAAAGCACAAGGCTTCCCTGATCCCACCAGTGATTTTAGGATACGCAAATTTATTGAAGGGTGGGTCAGGCAAAAAGGGATGGCCCGAGATGACAGGCAACCACTTTCTCCTGGTATTCTGAAGGGTTTGGGCGGCACATGGGAAGCCTTGTGCTCTTCTGCATACGAGGCTCTCTTGTTTCACTCAGCGGCTCTCACTGCATTTTTTGGCGCCTTGAGGGTAAGTGAGTTGGTGGTTCAGAGTAAGGGGGACAGGTCTGGCAGGGTCCTAGAGTTTAAGGACCTGACCTGGGGTGAGCGGCATTTACACCTTCACATAAGGGGATCGAAAACTGACCAGGCCAGGCGGGGCACTGTGGTTACTTTACAAGAATGTTCTGATGCCGCTTTATGCCCAGTCAGGGCGCTGAGGGCTTATATAGCCAGCCGGGGGACACATTCGGGGCCTCTGTTTTGTCATGCTGACACAACCCCGCTCACTAGATATCAATTCTGGGCCATCACGAAAAAGGCTTTGACCTTTCTAGGCCTACAAGGCACCAAATTCGGTACACATTCATTTCGCATAGGCGCACCTTCCACTTCCGCAGCTTTGATGGGCATGAATGCTGACGACATCCAGAGGATCGGGAGATGGAAGTCCAGTGCGAACCGGCACTCTGTCAGGCCGATTCACCTGTTATAACGTTTCTGGTTTGTTTCAGATCGTCCTGTTCTGGCTGCGAGGAAGCGAGTGCTGATCTGTGGTCACAGTTTCATCTTTTGGGCAGAGTGGCAGGCTTGTGATGGCCATTTTGGCCCGCATTTGGGATTGGGTGACCGAGCCTCGCTCCAATGGCTTGACAAGAGAGGCCTTCGCTGGCATGGCTTGTTGCCTACGCTGTTTGAGGAGTGCCGTGGGCCTCCGCCTGATGTGTTGGTCATTCACCTGGGTGGTAATGACCTTGGACTTCTAAAAGGAAAGACCTTGATCATACAGGCCTTTCATGATATGCGGTTTATTCTCAATACTTGGCCCGGCACTTGCATTGCTTGGTCTGCAATGATTCAAAGAAAAGTGTGGGGTGGGGGAGAGGAGGGGATCCTCGACCCTTGGTGTTCGCTCGTAGGTGAGCGAACAGAGAAATTCGCAATGCTTTGAGACAGGGCTTGGGTCACTATATTCCTCACTGTGACATCGTCTTTAATAAACCTGAGCTGTATAGGCCCGACGGGGTACACTTGTCATCTGAGGGCAATGAAATCTTTCTACGGGATTTGAAACGGGGGCTTGAAGTTATCCTGAGTGGGAGTTGGGGGGATAAGGACTAAGCAGACGCTTGCCCTTATCCATGGCTGGTAGGGGGCGGTCTAAGGGTTTTGGTGAGTGCCTATGGCACCCTTTGGTGTAGGATAAATGCTGTCCTTGAGGCGGGCCCGGGACTTGCCCCTACAGTCATGAGACGGGGGGGGGGTTGCGGTTTGTGGGCTCGCCTTCCAGAAAAGGGCCGGCCAAAGTTCTTAATCCAGCCTCATGGGTTGGCTTTGGGGCCCGGTACCTCACCCAAGGAGGGCTGGGGAAGAGGTCTGGAGCCCTTGACTTAGCCTACCCATGCTGTTAACCCCCCCTTCTCAGGTCATAAGTTCAAGTTCATGGTCAAGTTTAAATTCGTAAGTTCAAGGTCAAGTTCATTTCCAGCTTTATGTTAATTAGGCATACATTAATAAATTGCCCTAGTTTAACCCAAGCCCTGTGTGTGGTCTCTTCATTTCGTGGGTTGGGCAGCAAATACTCTTTCTCCATAGAAACTAACAGTGAGTTTGTTTTCAAAACTACAGTAATGTTGAGTGTTGGACTTGGGCAGGAGTTTCGATCCCCACTTGGCCATGGAAGCCTTGGGCAAGTCACACTCTCCCAGCCTTATTGGAAGGCAATGGCAAACTTCTTCTGGATAAATCCTGGAAAGAAAAACCTATAATAGGGTCCCCATAAGTCAGAATTCAGTTGAAGATGCATATTACAACAGCAACAATCAGCATTGATGGCAGTACTTTTTCTTACTTATTATGAGTTTCATTCTAATGTGTTGTTGTTCCTAGTCTTGATTCATAGGGAGAGGCAGGTAAGAAATCATCATCTCTCTCTCTCTCTCTGTCTCACACACACACACATGCGCGCTCGCGCTGTTTTGTTAGTATATGAAGTTGTTCGATAGACACAGCTGCTGACCTTGCTCCTCTAACTTTTGCTCTACTAATTTCAATGGAGACAGGTATACCATACAAACAAACTGGGAAATTAGTGTGCATCAATTGTTATGCTCTTGAGACACTCTGTCATTCCAGGGTGGAAAACTTGTCAGACGGCAATATACCCTTGAGATGCTTGTCCATTTCAGATGGCTCTTAATAAAAGTACGTAAAAGAAAAGCAGGTAGCTCAGATAAATCCAGTCCTTCTGCCAGGTGGAAATGTATGTTTTCATTACTTAGTAGTTACCTTTATGTCCTGATTTTTCTCTAATGAACTCAAGGCAGCAGCATCCCGAGAGTGGAACGTCCTGCCAATGAAAGGCAGGTTGGTGCCTTCTCTTTTGAACTTCTAGTTTTGGGCTAAAGCTGTATTGTTCCATGTTAAAGCTACTCTGGATATTTCAAATGTTCTGTTTTAAATCATTTTTTGAAAGAGCATTTTTAGTTTGTGTCTAGTTTTCACCTTTGGATTGTTTAAAGTGTTTTTATCCATTGTGTATCTCACCCTGTCAGGATGAAAGATGATATATAAATGTAATCAATCAATCAATCACAATCAATCACTATCAATCACTATTTGGAGTCTGCCTCTCCTTGCTTTCATAATCAAAATTTTATTATTATAAAACCTCTGAATTAGATTTGGAAGGCAGAAAGAGAAAGAGAGAGAGAGAGAGAGAGACTCGCGGAAGGTCATGTAGTGAGTTTCATGACTCTGTGGTGATATGAATCTGCGACTGCTAAGCCTAGTGCTCCAGCTATGGGTGTATTGCATCTGCATTCATTTTTAGACAACTACAGGCATGCCAGAAAGGTTCCTGGACATTAGTTCTTCAACAGAAACTTTGGCCATTTCCACACGGGGTTTTTAAAATGGTACAGAGCATCCTCCAGGGAGGACGTCTGCACCTGGGAGCGGACTGGGTTGGACCTACTTAATGTAGGTCCGCACGCCAGCCCACTCCGGAATGACCCCAAGTGGTTGTCCAGCGTGCTTTTGAAAAACCTGTTTCTTGAGATTTTTCAAAAGCACGGAGCACGCCAGTGCGAGCCTGCTCCCTTATGCAGATTCGCAGGCTGGCATTGGTGCGAGCCTGCGATCTGCTGGGGGCGGGCTTTAGGCTGGCGAGCTTCAGTGGCCTCGACCAGAGAGCTTCAGAGAGCCTCGACCAACCAGAAGCCACCATTTTCGTCCCCGGAGCAGTGCGGAGCGGCGGCCACGCACTGCTCCGGAGCAGCATGGCCCTGACCAGGGAGCCCGAAAGTCTGGTGGGTAGCGTCATGGGGCGATTCCCTCGCCCTGTGCGGAAATGGCCTTTGATACCAGTGGCAGAAATAACATAGAAATAAAAATAGCAGTTCAAAATATTTCAGCAACCATTTCATTCAAAATTAATAATATGCATAAGTGAAATGTGAAGTAAGCCTTGCGGAAGTAAACAGAAACATTCTGAACCTTCTAGAGATCATTTGAAAGCTTCTTCCAAAATTTCTCCAGGAATGACTTTCTTCCATTCACCAGTCTCCAATTTCCTTATGATTTCCATTTTGGTGGCCAAGCTTATACCTCTATGCTTTAAAAAAAAATGCTAGGAAACACTGGAGAGGTAGGTTTACTTGCTGTCTCCTTTTCTCCCCATTTTGCTGTTCACACATACTCAGTGAGAGAAACTAGATGCAGTTGTTCATTATCTTGCCTGTTGTAGGCAGGCATAGACAGCTACAGTAGGGTCAGCTAGAACAGATTCCCATTCTTTCCCAGTTCAAGTTTTATTGCATTGTTTGCTGCACACATGCAGTTCTGTGTTTCCCCAGCCCTCCTTCACCATCTTCCTATTACCGATTCTACTAAAAAGGTTCCAGCTATGCAAAAGATGAGAAGGGAATGGGCATGTGTAAATAGTTTTCATAAAAAAGGAGCTTCTTGGTCAGAGGCTTTGTGAACAGGCATGCCTGTATGTGGGAAGTGGAAGGTTAAAATGAAGTAGCAAAGGATTATTGTCAGGGAAAGCTAATTATGTTATAGAATGATACAAACAAATAAAAGGAGGATATCATGAAATTAGAAAGTATGTCTTTCTTTAACATCTCACAGTCGTGCCTACAATGGTGTGCTCAGCGTATGCACCCCTAACACAACAGAATAGTATATAAACATGTTTCATACTATAAGCAACATTAACCTGGTGACTGGGATATTGCTGGATGTTAGGAGCATATGATAAGGAACAACCTTGAGATTTCTACAAAGCATCATTTTATTTCTCTTGCTGAACTATTTTTTATTCCTACAAAATAATATAAAGCTGAAAATGCATGATGAAATATTTCCGTGTTAGTATCAGTGCATGGATGCAGAGTGAGCTCTTCCTCTGAGCACTGTTATTTCTTTAGAACTGCAGGCCTTTCCTGGAGGTTAACAATATAGAAATGAATTTGCTATCACAGTTCCTTAGACATTAAAGGCACTGAAGACACAATACAACATTTATGGTAACTCCGTCCAGAGCAAAAATAATGGTACAAGGTTTCTTGATGCCAACAAATACTGTAAATAACAGTGAAGGAATCCGATAATCCTGCAGAGGATCCAATATATTGTAAGAAGGGCTTGTAAAGTATATGTTAACAGTAGACAAATTCATTTCTATATTGTTAACACTGGTACTTCATAAGTATTAATATCCAGGCTTGCCTTGTTTTGGTTTGCCCTTTGGACCCATTGCTGATTTCGCTTTGCATCTCTCTTTCCTGGAGGTTAACATGGCAATCTAATCATCTAGAGCAGTCCTGAAAGAAAGCTTATTTGGGCCCATTCCTAGTGAAGCCATAAAGCATTAGGTATGCTCCCCTAAAACTGGTGACTGTGCTAGCTAGGAGACTGAGGGAGCTGTAGTGCAAGAAATAACATTTCAAAGCTCTGGGGATGGACAAGTCTTTGGTCTCACCATCCTCACCTGAGCAGGGGCCCGTTCCTACCATGCAACTACAACACTATTATTTCACTTTAACTGCCATGGTTCTACCCTGTGGAATCCTGCAATTTGCAGTTCAAGGAGGGGTATTGGAATTCTGGAGTTCTCATCCAGAGCAGTCTAGTGGCACAAGAGGCTACAAACCCCAAAGATTCAACAGGATGGAATAATGGCGGTTAAAGTTGAATAATAGCACTATAATTGTGTAATGAAGGTAGATCCCAAGTCTGCATAGGTCAAATGCTAATTCAACACAGCTGGACTTTGGACTCAAAATACAGAAGATTTTGTATAATCTCTTGAAGGCTAATTGATGTGTGATCATGACATGGTACACACCTCATCCTAGGACAGTGATGATTCCTTTTTGCAGCAATTCTTGTCTTAAATATTACTTGATCACATCTTCAGTGTGATGTAGTAAGCTCCGTGATTCTCCTGGGATGGGAAGAGTGCAAGAATTGAAAGAGCCTCTTCCCACAAACTATGAGATTGGATAATCCTCAAAAAAACACTCATACCTTGCCATAAGAATGTACTAGATAATTTGCCCAGCAGATGATCTGTAGCAAATATCTAGCACTGAGGACCACGCAGAAGACATTATTTAGCCAAACTTGCTACTACTTAATTAATGTGCAATCCTTGGTAATGTTAAGCAGGACTGATGTTTGAGAGGCACTTGACAAATGTGGTGTCACAATTTTCATCACTTTTGGAAATCTGTGCTTATATCCATAGATACTCTAGATTACTTACATACAAATGTATCTGTAGATATGCATATGCATATTTGTACTTTACTGCATTGTCCAAGTATGTTATTGATAGAGTTGCTTATGATTTGGATGAAAGAAATGCGTCAATGGTACCACCTGCAAAATTTGCTTCATGGCCAGTTATATACAAAACAGACAAGCAATCTTCTGAAAATGGTAAACCTTGACAAAGACAAAAATATTCAGGATGCCAACCACAGTTTCAGTACCAATTTTGGTTCAAATGAGTTCATAAATATGTTATCCACAGAATCATCATCATCATCATCTAGTAATCAAAAGTGATTGTTCTCAAGGTCCCCAAAGCAAGTGACAAATCAGATCCGAAAACTTTGCTATGGTCTTTGTTTTGTTTCATGAAATAAGACATGTTTGATGACTCTGGAGTCAAGCATGTGGATTTGGATCACATGAGAGGATAGACAAACAATTTAAATTATGGGGAGATGTCCCTTGGGGAAAAGAAAGATGTACCACATTTTAAAAAGATATGGAACATCTGAACCAAACCTCAGTGGAAAAGCTGTGTGGTCTGGATTGACTGCTCTTTTATAACAGAGTGGGTGGTGGTTCCACTTTCCTCCATGACTGTTTTCGCCCTTTCTCACAGCCCATAACTTTCCATCTGAAGCTGTTTTGATCGAGGAGTTGGCCTGACATGTTTTAGCTGATGGTGACATTCAAGGGAAATGGGGTTATTCCATTACCGCAACTCATCTTCCCATCTTTATGCACTAAGACCTGTGATAGCAGTGAGGAAGGGGAGTTTTGACAGAACAGTCACATGTAATAAAAGTATACTGAGGTAGCATGCTCACTATGCGCTAAGGAAGGAGACCCCACAAAAAGCTGCTTTGGGTTCATACTCCCCTTAGGAAATAGGTGACTTGCCATCAGCTTCCTCCTTCACTTTTCAGTAGAAATAAATCAGGATAGCTAACGAGGAAGTGCAGAGCAAGCAAGAGCTGGATATGATCAGTACTTCATTTCCTTTCAGAAAGCTATTCACCTCATGTGGTAACCTTGCCACATTTATTTATCTGTTCTGAGGCCAGAACAGAGCCTCGAGCAACATACCTTGTTCTAAAAAGTCTCCAGAACTTAGACACCCATGTAGCAGAAGCAACAGAAAGTTTCTCCAGAACGTTTTTTTTTAACTCTTCCTTTTGAATAATTTGCTTTTCAACAATAAACAGTACAGGAGATTGATATTATAGTTTTGTATGCATTTGGAAAATGCTGATTTGTGTCAAAAGAGCTGAGGATTTGGTTGCCAATTGAAAAAGCGGTTTTCCTTATAATGAATAGTGAGGGCTGGAAAAATTCATTTACTTAGCATTTTAAGGTTAACTTATTTAATTTCTGCTGTTGAACCAATTAAATTAATCAATTTATGCTAAACTAGTCTACATAGATTAAAATTCAATTATTCTTTCAAATGCACACTTCTCTAAATTTTGTAGCAGCAGTATACAAATCCATGTCTTAGTAGAAGGTACAACAAAAATGGGTATTAATGAAAATAATATAGGAAATTCATTTCATTAAGGAGATTTTTTGCAAATAAGCAGAAAATGCAAAGGGATTTTCATACTTTTAAATTTATAATTAAAAACCTCAACATTTGGAATAAACCAAATTTAACTCTGTAAAAGTTCTCAAAATTCAGGAAAAAATGGGATTTTGAAAAAATAAGAAACTGAGTGAAATTGTAATGGATTTTTCCTTCTTCTAAATATGAAGGTTTATCCAGAAAAAAAAAATCTGAAGATACTTCAAGAAAGACTTCAGTGAAACATCCATCCTCTGCATCCCATTTCCGCATTGCCACAAAGACAGTCTGCACCATTGAAAAATAGGACAAAAAGGGGGCACAGTTTTGCACGTTTATGTATATAGAGGTACACAAATTTAGGAATAATGACTAGTATTTCATTTTCACACATAGCTAAGCAATTAATTTTGCATCAATAATCACTACAAATAAACCAAACTGTTCAATTACTTTTTACTTCCAGATCAATTTCTCTTCAACTGATAATTTTTCATCAGTTAATTTGTGGAGGGAAAAGTCTGAGGGTGTAAAATGTATTTGGGAATAAATCCAAAATGGATAAAATACCTGTATAAAATGAGAAATAACACTTCCTGGAAATCGTTCTAAGCAACTAAGGCATAAAATTTTCAATTCTGCCTGCAGGTAAGCCCCACTGGAGAGCCAGGGTGGTATAGTTGTTTGAGCATTGGACTATGACCCTGGACACCAGCATTCAATTCCCTTCTCAGCCATCAAAATCCACTGGGTGGCCTTGGGCACATCATATACTCTCAGCCCCAGAAAATCCCATGTTGGGTTTGCCTTAGGGTTGCCATAAGTTGGAAATGACTTGAGGGCACACCACCAACACCATCACAACTACAACAACACCCCACTGACCTCCATGGGACTTACAGCTGAAAAGACGTGAAGAGAATTTTGCAGAAAAGTGCTGGATATTTAGGAGGAAGGATGGCAGAGATATTGTGGATTGATTCAGTGTCATGGGATTATACCTATCAGATCAATATTTTCCCTGAAGTTAGACTAAGGCCATTTCTGCACTAGACTGTTATAGTGCCATTATTCCACTTTCAACATCCCATGGAATCCTGGGGTTTGCAGTTTAGGGAGGGGCATTTAGAATTCTCAGCCAGAGAGCTCTTTGGCCTCAGTCAGCTACAAACCCCAGGATTCCACAGGGTGTTGAAAGTGGAAAAATAGCACTATAACAGTGTATCTAGTTTATCTAGTTTAGTATTGCTGTATATACGCATGTGCATATATCTGTTTATCTGTCTAATTATCTATCTAGTGTTTATCTAGTTTAGTGTTGCTTGTTGTTGATTGTGCCAATAAAATTCTGTTCAGCAAAAGGCTGCAAGGCTCAAATGTCAGAAAGATTTAGACTTTTTCAAATGATCATAGCAAACAGTTTAATCAAAATGCATTTTTTTAACTATCAGTATAAATGTTATTGTTTCTGTCATTAAATACCTGGTTGGCAAATTAAATCAATGTGCGTAATTTAACTGAAATGAATGGAACTGTGTTGGGACATCATTTTAAGACAGGTGGACTCCATGGCAAAAATTGCCTGCAGCAGCTTTGATTACACTGCCAGCTACGGCCCATCCTGGGCAGGGACGACTTAGCCACAGTAGTCCATGCACTGCTAACTTCTACTGCTAGCTGCTACTAGTACTACTAGCGCAAAATGCAGCCTCTAGAATGCTGAGGGAAACAGTGCATAGAAGCCACATAACACAATTTTTAAAGGAATTTCTTTGGCTGATAATATACTTCCATTTCAAATTCAAACTACTGGTGATAACGTCTGAAACCATGAACAGTCTGAGAAGTTGACACTTGAGGAAGTATGTCTCCTCTGTATGCCTGCTCAAATTTATTTTCATTTATTTATTTATTTATTTAAAGTAGTTATATCCTGCCCTCCAGCCAGAAAGGTTCCCAGGGCAATTTACAAATTGACAATTTGACAGCTTCCTGCCTTCAGGCTTACAATCTAAATAAGACATAAGGAAAAAGGGATGGCAGTGGTGGAGGAAATTAAATCCAGAAGACCCTGGCTCCATTGCTGTTCTTCAGGGTCCAGAGAAATGACTGTTGGAATCCAGAGAGAGGACCTTTATTCAGCTACTGGGCCAAAGACACCATAGAACTGTCATTACCCGAGATTTTTGGTCCTTTTTATATCCAGAGAGAAATTCAGCCACCCCAGACTATAGGATTCCCAACAAAAGGCACATAGGAAACCAGATCTGGGTTTCAACACTATTCATGTAACATTTATTAAGACATAAAACACAAAATCACATTTGTATCAAGAGCTCTTGCACACACACATTCACACGACATACAAACAGTCCTTTCGCCGAACGTTGATCAGGCGTTCTTGAGAGGTGGATGACTCCTAGCTGGTGTCAGAGCCATCCAGAGGTGAAAAATCTTCCCCTCTTCATACCCATGTTTCTCCCTTCTTGGGGGGAGGGGGAAACATGTTCTGACGGTTGCCAGGGTTCCAAGACTTTCATTGCGTATGGCAATCAAGCAATTAAAAGACCAGTTCATATCAGAACTGTGCCTGACTGATCTTATCTCCCTCAGAAGCCAGAGTAATCCCAGTTGGAATCTGGAGGGAGGGTCTTTTACCAGCAGCTGGAACAAAGGGATGATGGAGCTGCCAAAAGACTGAGTTCTTCTGGAGAAACCATCCTTTGTGTAGAAGGACATAAGAGAGGGCTTTCTCTGCTGTGGCACCTTGGCAGTGGAAGATCTTCCCTTTGGAGGCCTGATTATCTCCAACACTGTAATTCCAACTCTAAGTCAAAACTTGCCTCCATATTTAAGCCTTTGGGGCCAAACTCTTTTCAACTCAATCTGTACCTGTGCATGTTTGTAATTTTTTTCATACTGTTCTAACTGACTATAAGCTTCTTTGTTTTAACTTGTTTGTTTGATATAATTTTAGTATGTATATATTGAATACATATACTATTTAAAATATATACTATTTACAATATATATACCATTTTATATACTATTACATACTATACTATAAAAATATATACTATTTTAAATGGTTTGAAACTGTTTTAAAAGATGTCATTGTACACTCTCCTGAGATTCTTGGATAGAGAACAGGACATAAATATTTTAATGACTAAATGAAATGAACTACAGTTGGCTGTCTACATTTGCTAGGGTTAGGATTGCAGGACTGCTGCAAAAGTGGAAAAACTACAAATATCAGTGTGTGTTTGTGTGTGTTTGTGTGTGTGTGTGTGTGAGAGAGAGAGAGAGAGTGAATGAACGTGAGTGAGTGTGTGCCTCTGAGAAGAGGGCCAAGGCATGGCGGTGGGAACAGGCATCCCAGTCCAAACTAGGGCCATTTCCGCATGGGGCAGGGGAATCGCCCCATGTCGCTACTTACCTGATCTTCTGGCTCCCCGGTCCGGTCCAGGCAGCTCCGCAGCAGTGTGTGGCCATCGCTCCGCACTGCTCCGGCGTCCAAAATGGCGGTTTCCGGTTGGTCGTGGGTCTTGACCAACCGCTGAAGCTTGCCAGCCTAAAGCCCACCCTCTGCAGCTCACAGGCTCACATTGGTGAGAGCCTGCGAATCTGCATGGGAGAGCAGGCATGCAATGGCGCACGCCGGCTTTTTGAAAAACCTGAAAAATCAGGTTTTTCAAAAACACGCTGGAGGACCACTTGGGGTCGCTCCGGAGCGGACTGAGGTATAGATCTACACTAAGTAGTCTGGACCCAGTCTGCTCCAAGGTGCAGACGTCCTCCGTGCAGGACGCACTGCACTGTTTTATTTAACCCGTGTGGAAATGGCCTAGGGCAAAGAAAGGAGAGGGAAAGGGGGTAGGTTGGCATGGTGGCCCCATACTTCCTCTCTCACACCCATCTCCTTCCTTGGGTGTGTGTGGGGTATTGGGAAAGGGTTTGTGGCACTGAGAAACTGAGTGGTAAGCCATCCTTAGCTGGTCAGGCAGTGAATGGGTGGTGGTAGAGGAGGAGAATAAGAGGTGGTTTTTAAAGGGCTGCAAGGCTTGATTGTAGCTGTTGAGAGGCTATGTTCCCCCCAGAAAAGAAGCTCTTGAAATGAGGGTTGGAGAAACTCACAAATAACCAACCCATTAAAGTTAAACCCACAAATATAAAGGGCTGACTGGAAATGTGTTTTGCTGGTGGAGGGGCATTGTATTTGAAACACTAACTCAAAGTTTGAATAACTAAAGCTACAGTTGCATTTTACTACATTCTTTAGGTTATAGTAATAGGCAACTGTGTTTTACTTATGCAGACATTTAGTCATTTAAAAGGCTGAATAAGCAACTTGCAAAGAACTAAACTGCCCCTCACCATTTCAGTGGGCACAGTACGTTGTGTCATGATATAGGGGACAGTTTTCTCTGCTGGGGCACCCCCATTATGGATTACTCTCCCCTCAGACACCCAATTAGCATGACTGCTGGTGTAATTCTGGCACCGTCAAAAAATGGCTTTTTATTAAAGCATTTAGTGCCTAATTGATTCTATCCAATTTGCACATGTGCTATGGTTAGCATTCTTTTAAAGGCTTTTAATTGGCTTTATATTGTTTACTTTTAAGCAATATATGATTCAATCATCCAAAATAATTAAGTTATTTTTTGTCCTAAATTGATTATATTACATGCCAGCTTGTGATTACCAGATATAGGAGGGGTTATGAATATTTTAATTAAAAATATTATGGTTCCAACTGGTTTTTAAATATTGGAATCAGTCCTACACAGACATGCATTCACCTAGTAAAAATTATTAAACCCTACCAGAACACAGAACAACATCTGACTTTAAAGAAACAGCAGCTTAACTAAAAGAAGCCAAGGGATGGTGCTGGCCCATGAGAAAGTGATCCAACTAATCCCACTGGCTTCTGCAGAATCATAGAGTTGGAAGAGATCCCAGGGGCCATCAAGTCCAACCCCCTGCTCTGCAGGAACACCCATCAAAGCATTCCCAACAGATGGCCATCCAGCCTCTGCTTAAAAACCTCCAAAGAAGGAGACTCCACCACACTCCGAGGCAGCATATTCCACTGCCGGACAGCTCTGACCGTCAGGATGTTACCCTGATTTCTGGGGTCCCATGAGGGACACCTCAAAGTGCTCAAAATAATGGGGAATGGGAATTAGCAAGACCACTAGTTAGCAATGAGAGAGGCAGGGCAACGTAGCGAGATCTTTTACCCAATGTTTATGGGGTCAGGCCGAGTCAGGACCAAGACACAAGAAAACTCAAATTATGTTCCTTTATTTATGAAGTCACAGCAAACTTACGAACTCACTCACTTGAAATTAGGAAATACTGCACAATTGCGCAGTCACGCATGCAGTCCTAAGAAAATAAAGAGAGGAAAATAGACAGGGGATTTTCAGGAGGATTTTTGGGGAAATACTACACCTGATCCTGTAGCCCGGTAGATGGAAAGAAGCTTGGGAGCATAGATTCTCAGCATGTGGAGGCTGAGGGGAGGCTCATCAAATGGAGTGGCAGCAAGTCGGGAGGCAAGTCACGAGCGATCCGATGAGACGCTCAAAATCAGGGGGTCTCATAGGGGAAAATGTGCCTGGAGGCTAGTCCATTCCTGGGGAAAACAATGGGTTTCGGGTTGGAGACAAAGACTCCGAAAGGTCAGTACTTTAGATGATTGAATTATGACAGCGTTGTCAATACCATAGACAGTATGCAAACACGGAGTGCTTGAGGGTTGGATATTACGCTCGTCAAGCTGCCTGCTCGGGGCAGGGGATCTTTTATAAACAGCGTGCATACATAATGTGATCTTAAGAAGGTACTTGCCTGGAGGTCTCCTAAAGCTGGAGTCTGGCAATTACTGGCCAGACTGGATTTTGTTTTGAATAGTTCAGCTATTTTCGGCCATGCCTGGGTGCGTGCTTGTCCGGGGGCCTCGCAAGCACATGGAGAGGAATGGGTAGTGAAGGCCAAATTCTTGATATCAAATGATATCTAATATACCTCAAGTTCAGACTAGAAACTACAGTATCAAGGAAGTTCTTCCTGAGGTTCAAGTGGAATCTCCTTTCCTGCAGCTTGAATCCATTGCTCCTTGTCCTAGTCTCTGGAGCAGCAGAAAACAAACCCACTCCCTCCTCGACATGATATCCCTTCAAATATTTAAACATGGCTATCATGTCCCCTCTTAATCTTCTCATCTGCAGACTAAACATTCCCAGCTCCTTAAGCCGTTCCTCATAGGGCATGGCTTCCAGATCCTTCACCATTTTGGTCGCCCTCCTCAGGACATGCTCCAGCTTGTCAATATCCTTCTTGAATTGAGGCACCCAGAACTGGACACAGTGTTCCAAATGAGGCCTAAACAATGCAGAATAGAGGGGTACCGTTACCTCCCTCGATCTAGACACCATACTCCTATTGATGCAACCAAGAATCATGTTGGCTTTCTTGGCTGCCTCATCACACTGCTGACTCATGTTCAGCTTGTGATCTACCAAGACTCCTAGATCCCTTTCACATGTATTGCTATCCATCCACACATCCCCCATCCTATATTTGTGCATTCCATTTTTTCTGCCTAAGTGTAGGACTTTACATTTCTCTCTGTTGAAATTCATTTTGTTAGCTTTGGCCCAGCTCTCCAATCTGTCAAGGTCATTTTGAAGTTTGATCCTGTCCTCTGGCGTATCAGCGACTCCTCCCAATTTGGTATCATCTACAAATTTGATCAGCATGTCCTCCACTCCTTCATCCAAGTCACTGATGAAGATGTTGAACAGCACTGGGCCCAGGACAGAACCCTGTGGCACCCCACTAGTCACTTCTCTCCAGGATGAAAAGTAGCCATTGGTGAGCACCCTTCAGGTTCGGTCAGTTAAGCAATTACCATTCCACCTACCAGTAGCCCTGTCCAGCCTGCATTTTACTAGCTTCTTTGCAAGAATGTTATGGGGAACTTTGTCAAAGCCCTTTGTGAAGTCAAGATATGCCATGTCTACAGCATTCCTTTCATCTATCAAGCTTGTAACCCTACCACAAAAGAAGATAAGATTAGTCTGGCATGACTTATTTCTGAGAAATCCATTTTGACTTTTAGTGATTACAGCATTGCTTTCTAAGTAATTACAAACTGACTGTTTAATGAAAACTGAAAGAATTTCCTCCTGTTATTTTCAGAATAACACTGCTACCACTGAGGCCTTCTGGATTTTCCTTTCAAAGAGAAAGTACACAACATTACTTCTTGTAGCAAGAAAGCCATTTTTTTCATACTGCCCTTAGATTTTTGCTTGAACTCTCATCCATTTGATTTTTGACCTACTAAATCTGTTCAGTGTAGCATGCTGCCACTTGTAATTTTTGCAAACGCTTCTCAGCAATGCTACTGAAAATAATGTGCTGAGCTAGGCTTCCCATTTCCTGACATTTTAGGGGCAAAACCTGAGACCAGGATTGATGCTGTATGCTATCACAAAGGCTGAGGTATGCTTAACAACTGCAAAATAATATGTATGCATAAGAGTGAGAGAGCTATAGCTCCTATTTACATGGGGATTTTTTGCACTTCCTCTTATGTAAATACTGTGTGCAGCACATAATGGCTGGAAGGCCTAGCTCTACCTAGCCAAAAACTATGCCCTCCAACATTTCATAGATGAATACCAGGACATACCAGGATATTTTAAAATATTCTTTCAACCTCTATGCTGAGGTTTATGGGAAACTTAACATCAGTCTACATTGGATTGCATTTTCCTCCCAGGCCCCACCCCACTGCTGCCAGGACTCATGTCACAAAGGGGCTCATGAGAAACAACCCTAGTGCTGTACTCACTGTCTTACTGTGAATTATATGATAAGTCCTCGCACTTGCCCAGACAAGCATTGTCCCCAGTGTCCTTCCCTCACTTGTTCCTGCTTTTCAGGAAATAATGAAAATAATGGTACCAAACAGGAGACGAGAAGGATGGATATTTATCCACTCTTCATGCTTTTTTAGGGAAGATGACTATCCCAACAAAACAGTGGTGTTCTACTATACAACTGATGCCCAGTGAAAAGTTTCCTTTGGATTGTGAACCTCTAACCTCCTCCTCCTCCATATATCCTCATTTTCAAGAGTGGCTTACTCATGGGGAGGGGATTATTATCTTCTGGGGCATGCAGAAGCAGCTCCATATATCTTTGGATTCTAGTTATAGTCCTTAATGGATAATCTAATGTGCCCATGTTTTTACTGTAAAATATTATTAATTTCAGTCTTATATTTGAGCACCACCTGTAGGAAAACAGGGGCATAACTATTCACCCATTTACTTAAGCATTGATTAAAATGGGGATTCTCATTTATACCAGTGCTTATGAAGTAAATTTATCTCAAAGCATCCAATCAGTCTCCTTTTAGAGTTGGATCAAAGAGGAGGCACAGTAAGAAATCCAGAGTAAAATGCAGATCGGCAATAGTTTAAGGAATTTCTAAACTTTAACCTGGTAAGTTCTGAAACAAAACAGTCATACTGAAATGATTTTTGCTTTTTGGAAATTTACACACATGCAGACGCAGACACACACACACACACACACACCATGAAGAAATGTGACCAACTGTTTCAGACCTTAAACTCCACTATCAAAATACTCAACTTCAGGTGTCAAATATCAATTTGATTTAGTGTTTCTTGTTAAGATTGGAATGTTCTATCTGTACTGAGAGTCTGCAAAAGCAATTATAACTCTTTTTTTTTTGTCATCACAGCATACAAAGTTTTTAGCCACTACAGTCTCAGAGAGGAAGTCTGTAACAGTGGGTTCACTGTCCAAGAAGTATATTGTATAAGAGTGAGAATTTTAAAAAGAGAAGAAGAAAAAGAGAAAAAAAAAAATATTATGCTGAATGTGATTGAAAAGCATTTTGCAGGTCTATTGTTTTAGCTCATACAAAGCTACGCACAATATTTGCTGTTGAAACTATTGAAACATAATAAATTTGGATTATTTCTGGTAAAGAAACAAGAGACCATTGCATTGGTTTTACTCTCACTTAAAAAAAATTAAATATTTTGCCTGAAAAATAATCTTCATATGTACCTAGAATTTTATGTTGTTGAATCTCATCTACATTCAGAGTTGCCATTTCCATACACTCCTGCAACATTTTTCTAGGCTCCTCTGAACACTTTCAATATTCTTTCAGAATTCCTCAGATGAAAAGCAAGAACTGGAGATGAAAGCTGGTGGCAAGTGAAGATAACTGTGTGCTTATATGAACATTTTCTTTGATCAGCCATCAGACAAAACACTCATGTGCTGAATCAACTTGTGAGCAAAGATTTGAGTTGTCCCAACTTGCCTCCCATATACACATAAACTGCACATACTGGCATGCTCCTCAACATGTACAGCACACATCTCTCTAATTGGAAGTCTTTTTTGTATATACCTGTATGTGCAAAGCAGTGGTGGTTAGAGGTTTTCACATCAGGGGTATGGCCAATCCATTATGAGTTTCATTTCACACTTTAATGGTGTTATCCAAGGTGCTGAATGTTATCTCCCATGTAGATTCAGCACCATAGACAACTCCTTTGAAGACTTTGAGCCTTTTCGCACTACACTGTTATAGTGCTATTATTCCACTTTAAACATCCTGTGGAATTCTGGGGTTTGTAGTTTACTGAGGCCAAAGAACTCTCTGGCTGAGAATTCTAAAGGCCCCTCCCTAAACTGAAAGGTCCATATAAGCTACAAGCTACTCTTGATGCAAAGGCATCCAGCTGATGTGATTGGGGTCCAGATCACATGTATGCCTTTACTTATACAATTCTTATTTCCAAAAGCTTCTTCCAGGCATTCATCCTATACACATGAGTGTTGGAAGGGGAAGGCTAAATTACATGATGTTACGGGTGAGGCTAAATAGTGTGGTCCCACTCACATGCTGATTTAGCACATTAATGCTTCATCTATGTAGGATTTTCATCATTCCATTTTTCTGCAACTGGCTTGTCTCATTATTTGCCAATATTTGCCAACAGCTGGACGTATATCTGTCAAAGGAATGTTTTCAATATTATTGAAAAGGTAGAGGTGACAGAGAGGGTGAGTATCCAGTCTCCTGAAACAACCCAAGCAGCAGGACTACTGTGGCCACATCTCCAAATGCCACTTTTTTAAACAGTCATATACAAATATAATTTAATTTAATTTCTTTTAACTTTTAATTTATATCCCACTCTTCTCCCAGCATGGGATTCAAAGAGGTGTACAATGTTTTAAAAGCACAAGACAATCTAGAAAAACCCTTGGTGGAAGCATTAAGACACAATTAAACTTCAGTTTGAAAAATACAAGTTAAAAATAGAATTAGAGACATTTAAAACGTAATAAAATAAAAAGTCTACACCCCTCACTAAAAGCTCTATCTGTCATGACATACAGAACACCAAATTCCTCCTTAAATAAAAAGGTCTGTACTCACCAGCAGAAAGACAGCAGGTAGAGTGCGAAATTTACTTTTGTCATATCATTGACAAATGTCATTTCCACTATTGTTATGAATGAAAAACAAGATTCTGCTCCATATTTCCCCATATAAATTAGCTCTAAAGAATCACTGTGGTTTTCCACGTCTTCAAAAAGGGAGACAAATGTCAGGATGAGTGATGCTCGAGCAGAGGAAAGTTGGATTTTATCAGGTGAGTTGGCTATGAAGCCTAGACATCATCTCCCCACTCCTAACTGGCACTAGGCTTCACTGGCTTAGTAGAAAATTCTCTCTTTCTCCCTCTCCTTCTCTCTCTGTTTTTCTTACAGTATGCAACAACAGCCCACCAAAAAGCCAAAACTGAGGGAACAGGACTGGGAAGAGAGTTAATGAGTGCATTCACTTGGCCCATTCTGACATTTGGAACAAGGGAGAGAGTTCACACCAGCATTACACCCATGAATTGCCATATTATCCAGTTATCTTCTCATGCCTGTCTGCAGAATAACCTAGCCCAGAGACAGTTCCTGCCCTCTTCTCAACCCTTCTCCACAATCACAAGGCCTCCCCATGCCTTCAAGGTTTGGTCTTGAAATCTCACAGAACGAGATGTCGCTCATGTGGCAACCCTAAGCATGATCTCCTGACAAATCAGGTTTTCTCCATTGTTCATAACTGTGGGCAAGAGAGCACTTCCCCCCAGGAACAGACACAGAGCATGCAGCCCTGTAATCTTGTCTAGCATACTCCTTTTTAAAGCAATTTATTTTGCCAAAGGATGTGCAGGAAATACAAAGAAAATAGCAAGGGATATATACATCTACATTCCTTTCTAAGACCATGTCACAGCATTGGGAAGCTGGAGAATCCGGTAAAGAATTATTGCCGAATGGTATGCTTCTTCTCAGTCTTATTTGTCATGTTCCTTCAACATGGTTTCTAAGCTCATTACTCCAGGACATTTGGATTAGAGTTGCTGTATGTCACTTGTTGCATCTGCCATGTTCAGATTTTACAGTAAAATTTATTTAAACATGGTGGTCTGAGAATCCTATTTCTCATGGTGCCCAGGGAAACCTTCCATATGGTTTCCTTCTGGCCCTTTGTTAGGGTAAATGAAAATAGTCTGGTCAGGATAGTTAGAACGTTTCTTTCTTGACACATACAGAGAAAATTCTCTGCCTTCATTGTTGTAACTGCTGAGGTAGATTCAGTTTTTCAGGACAGTTAATGCAACACTTCACTTTGCCCCCAGAAAATTGTTCATTAGTGCTATGCCAAATATTTGACTTTAGCTGTGAGCTTCAATTGGAGCCTTTCCATGAAAAAAGTGACGTCAAAACCTTATTATATTAATTGTCTTTTGCATTTGTTCTTTGCTGACATGTAACTGCCTCTTTCTTAGTGTTTCTTGCTTCTGCAAAACATGAGAGCATGTGCATGGATGCAGTGGATGACCTTTTCTCTCTCTTGCTCCCTCTCTTTCTCTGACCTACCTCACTAGATTTGTTCTCAGAATAAAGTGGCAGAGTAGGTGAGAGGTCTGTAGAACTCAGCTGAATTTGCTTACCCCTGAACCAGATTAGCTGAAGTTGCTTACTCCTGAACTAAAGGATAAAAGTAACACATCTCTGGAAGAAGTTGTCCTTGAAGTGGTGATAGATGTTTGTCTTCATAACACATATTTCTCTTCATCTTTAGGTTTTAGCTTTTACTGTGTTTTAAGGGAAAAAATGATGGGAGGGTTAATTTAAAGTTTGACTACTGAAATACTCATCTCTGAGAAAAACCTTCCTGTGAGAGAGAATGAGTTTACTGCTGGAGATACACAGTCTTCTTAAACTTTTGTTTGATCCTCATACTGAAAAATATGAAAAGCAACTCATCTAGACAGATCCACCTACCCTTGGCATGCTTTCCTATTACATTGTTATACTTCTCATCTGTGGATTCCTGACAGAATCATCATGCCTGTCTAAAGTAATTACTTCATCTGTTTAACAAAATTCCACTGAATTGAGATGGCTTTTGAGTTTTCTCAAAATTTCGTTGGAATGATAGAGTCAAAGTTGGTCAACCATACCTATATTAGCCACTTACCTATGCAAGCTAGCCTGTGATAGCTGGGTTTCCCAGGGACAGGCTAAAATATCCTGAAACTTGAAAAAAAAAGATGAAAACAATTTCCATAATTAATTTGGGGGGAATAGCAAAAATGATTAATGGCATTATTTTCCTGTGTGGTTTTTTTCACATCCCTTTAAGGAACGAGGTAAAATTTCTGTTTGTTTGCTACAGGCATCTCATGTCCTTTCCAACACTCTCCTGGCTATTTCCAATAGATGTTGCAGAAACTACAAGGATATATATATATATATTAAAAAAACCCTATTTAACACAATTCTGTGCATGCTACACCAGAAAAAAGTCCAAACAAATTCATTCTGATGAGATTTACATTCTAAACGTGCTTAAAATTATTGCCTTAATCAGTGCAGCTAGTGGAAATCAATGTAACTCCAGTGTAGACAACTAATGTTTGATATGCATTTATACTGTTGCATCATATGGAAAGCATTTCTTACTCTTCTGCCTATCTTTTATGAATTCTATCCTTGTACAGGCTGTTTAGGAAGTGTCTGGGTTCATTTCTGCTATGGGTACACTCCTTGGCTTGGAAGTACGTCCTCTTGTTTTATGTATTAATGCTGGTGTAATATTTGAGTGGGGTATCAAGCTCCTTATTCAGTTCTTGGTTAAACAACTAATTCAGCACAGGGCCAGCTCAAGATATTTTGCTGCTGGAGGTTCACCAGCAAAAAGCATCTTCTCCTAGGGTTGCTGAGAGGTATCACTGGATCTGGAACAAGATGTAGGATTGGAGACCTCCTCCCTAACTCTTCTTTCAAATCAACGATTACTACTTTCTTTAAACAAGTTTTAAAGTCTGATACATTTAACTTGGTTTGAGAAACATTGAAGATAAGTGGAACACATTTTCAGGATATGATATTCTATCATTGGAATCCTAGATTGGCTACTAAGTTACATCTGTGTAACTAAATGATGTCTCCTGGTTCAGTCATCCCTCAGACCACTTTAAGAGCCAGCAACTAGAATGGAGGAAGAAGGTCCATTTAGCTTCTGATCAGAGCTCAAGGAGGATATTTCCATCCCCATCCCTCCCAGCAAGTGAGGCTGTGACAGAGTTGTGATAGGGGTCCTGTTTCTGTTGGTCACAGCCTCACTTGCTGGCAGGAGGGGGTGGAAACACCATTCTGCTTGTGCACCCATCAGAATCTGAGTAGGACTGTAGTAATATTTACATAGGTTTCCAGGAAGACTATGTGGTCTTATTGAACACAGTAAGCAGATCTGTAACTCCAGATTACAAATCTGTAACTGAAATTTGGGATACCAGTCAGCATCTTAATTTTTTTCAACGTCTGTTTGCAAGTCCAACATAACACTTTTAGTGTAACTATATCATTTAATGACTTAATTAGTAGCATTAATACATTTTAATGAAAATATACTGTTTATTACACTTCTTTCACTAGTCAGACCCACAGAGGATTTCATCTCTCCACCCATATCTGGACTCTAGAGATTTGGAATTTTGCCCTCGCTGCCCCCTTCTTCTTAGCCTTGTCCCACCCAACCTTCCAAGTGAAGATCCACAGAAGCCCAAGCCAACAGGAAGAAACACAGGAGGAAGAAAATCTCTCAAGCAATGCTTCCTGTTTCATGTAGTAAAATATAGTATTAACAGATGAAATAGCCAAAAATGTGTGGCCCTTTCATGATGTCTATGCTGCTTCAAACCTACTGGTAGGTCTAGTCCTGATTCAACCAACCACTCTTTTCCCTGTGCATGCTCTCAAGATGGGCAACTCCACCAGTTTTGCTTTTTCCCACATTTAAAGGTTATAACTCTGGGTAAATTCTGACCAACAATTAACAGAAACAAAAAGATCAGCCATTCCTAAAATGTGTATTCATGCACATTATACATACCATACTGGATTCTTCATACAATCCATGTTAAAACATCTTGAATATATGAAACATATTGTATAATTCCTAACACAAATGTGAAATAAATCTGGGCTCCTGTTGCTTTAAGGGGAACAGTATTGTTCAAGTTCATGGACTTCCTCCCCACCCATCTGATTTCTTCAATAGCTAAGCGGTAAAAGTAAACGTGGATCCCAGGACTTTGGCTACCATTTTTGCTAACCAAAAATAAATACAAAGCAAAGATGGATAAGATGTTATGCACTAGGTAATAAGTGAATTGTGACGACATTCTGGCAGCTTTTTATTTGTAGCCTCTTATTGTAATGATTAATTTTCTGTCCAATGCTTGTGGTGGTACTTGAAATAGGAGCATAAATCCTTCCTTCTCTTACCTGCAAGAACAAAACACTGCCTTTTTTCATTTTCTGTCAGTCTTGTAAGAACTTTAGCAAGTGCCAGAAGAATTGTGGGTGGGGGCAAATTATGCAAATTGCATAAGTATCACAGCTCAACAGCAATAGTCACTGCCTTGTTGCATGGACTTTTTAAAATTATAACTATTGGCTGGGTTATTTGCATTTTTCAGCCAGTTCTTCTCCATTTGGTGTATGTTTGTGGGTGTGTACATGCACACTTTGTTTCACAAGGGAAATGTTGTAAATGTTTCCCAGAAAGGACAATAGTTTTGTGCAGAGACATGTTGTGCAAATTGCAACAACAAAAAGAAACCAACCCAAACCAAACAAAAACTCATTGCCCGGAATTCACTGAGTTACAAATGCATAGCCTAGAGTTATGCATTTGTGACTGGTTTGTATTCACAATCCCTACCTATTGACTGGTATAGGGAATACACAGGGACTGTGGAAATCCTCCAGACCTCACTAACTTGGCAGCAGCCCTTGCCAACAATAGAAGTCAATTTCCCTGTCAGTTGAGAAATAGCTGACTGATCTTTTCCTTCATTCCCCATGAACACTGTCTGATGCACGGGGAGTTGTGGCAGCGACCCTGTTTCTGCCTGTCACCATAACAGATACTGCTCGCAGGAGGGAGTGGAAACATCAAGCAGCTGCTTCCCAATCAACAGGGAAAAGACCCCTGTTGCTCAAAGACACTGCTACTCAGTAAGTGTGGCTGTGGGTGGGTAAAAGCTGAGAGACACTAGTTGGCTGCATAACTAGGGGTCTTCCTACCCTACACTGTTATAGTGCAGCTATTCCACTTTCAACATCCTGTGGAATTCTGGGTTTGTAGTTTACTGAGGCCAAAGAGCTCTTGGCTGAGAATTCTAAAGGCCCCTCCCTCAACTGCAAACCGCAGGATTCCATAGGATGTTGAAAGTGGAATAATAGCTCTATAACAGTGTAGTGCAGAAAGGCCTGAGGGTAGTTACATAGCTAAGTAGCTGCTGGAGAATTCTGACCATTGTTTCATTCCTATGTTTCTGGGGAGACATTTTGTGGGGCTTACCTACATCCACTGAGTATTCATTTCATTTCATTCAAGGGACTTCTTGACCAAGAAGGGCCCCCAGCACAATGCAGAATTGATAAAACCCTTTTCAAAAGATGAAATAAGTAAGTAAAAACCCATTCAAAGCAATACAGAGGCCTCTTCAAAATAGTTTTAAAACCAAAAAAGTAGATTGAAAAACAACCGGAGTAGACATGCTTGATTTTAAGAGTCAAAGGCCATAAGAAACTGCACAGCACTGCTGGCAGAAAGTTAGGAGGGATGGAGACAGCTTCACCTTCCCTTGGGTGGGAGTTGCACAGTTGGGGTGCTGCTACAAAGAAAGTCCAGCCAGGTACACCCACCAGACTATCTCTGTGGGGTGACACAATATGTAGCAAAGCCTCTAATCACGATCTTACATTTCAGGCAGGATCATGTGAGAGGTGGCAGATATCCTGGCCCAAGTCATTTTTTGGTGGGGAGAGATTTTTCACATCCCTAACTTGGAAGCATAACTGTATTGCATGATATACTCAGATCACGAATCACATTGTGGAACAATCTTCATATCTTGTAATTGTGAGAGCCACACACACCAGTGGCTTTCATACTGGAATGCCAGAAGAGGCTGGGGAAACTGATTCTTTTGCTTTTGTTTTTTGTGCACAAGAAAGCTTAAAACTGTCCTGGAAGGCATTTACGAATAACTCAGAAAAGAAAAG
This sequence comes from Cyclura pinguis, assembly GCA_030412105.1. NCBI lineage: Eukaryota > Metazoa > Chordata > Lepidosauria > Squamata > Iguanidae > Cyclura > Cyclura pinguis. Next base: position 212,190,207 of record CM059599.1, read on the forward strand.
GAGAAGACACATAAAAAGAAGCTTGGGTTTATTTTTAATATTTACAATTTCTACCTCTATTTCCTCGGTTGGAGTGATAATCCAGATTTTTTCACATGTTACATTTGGAGAAAGAAATGTCTATGGTTGGTTTAGAAAGTTTACTGCCACTCTTTTCCAGAGCATCTGGCTGTATTTTAAACACTTTGTTTTTCTCCTGTCCTTTTTCTTTCCCACTTCGTTAAGAGTGCTTACCTTAGATATTCTCACACTTGGAGCACAAAGTCAAAATGACAGACATTCTTTTGTTTATTTTATAATCATTATGTGGAAGTGAATACAAAGGGCAGGAAAGTGTTGTCTCCTTGGAATCTGCTGCCAAACACAACTGTTCCACATCACTTCATGAAGAGGTCAGGCTGCTCTTTAATTTGGAGCCTAGGCTGCAGATTAATCTTCCCATGTGATGCCTTTCAGCTATTAAAGCTTACACAGGCAATTGTGCCATTTGTTAGATGTTTTGTGGTGTTTCTCAGATTTAGTTGTACAGCACAGTCTTGAAGTGACCTAACAGGAGGTTAGGGATAGGCAATTGGGCTCTGTCAGAAGAAGCACAATAAAAAGTGGACTTGAGACAGCAACAACTGTAGAAATGGGATTCACTAGCAGTCGTCCTTTCCTTATCCTTTGCTTAAGTGCCAAAGTTTAAAGATTCAGACTACATCTCTCAGAATTTCTGGCTGAAGGATGCTGGATGTTGCAGTTTTTCAAAAATATTGTTTTCAAAGATGTGCTTAAGGTAACACTAGTTTTCTCAAGCATCCATGTTTTTCCTGAAACAAGGATGCTTGCTTGCTTGCTTGCTTGCTTGCTTTCTTCCTTCTATCCTTCATTCCTTCCCTTTTGAAGGAATATTTTGGAGAGAAGGCAAAAGCCATGCCTGCCTCTCCCATTAGTCATGAAATGAGAACCTAAGAAACTTTCTAACATTTTTAGTTCAACTCATACATTTAATATTTGCCTTTAGATATGCCTAAGACCTGTGTCTACAGTAGCAATAGGAAAGAACTGATCAGTTTAGAAACTAAGTTATAAATTTTCTTTTTTTAAAATTTTTTAAATTTTATTTGTGTTTTTAATAACAAACAATACATAATGCAAAAATACAAAACAATACTAAAACAAACAATACAAAAATACAAACTAGACTAACCTACTAAAAACTAACCTAACCTAAACTACACAGATTCATATTTTAACTAATCCTATAACAAATAAACTGAATCTAAATCTATAAACATATATCTTAAATCCTAAATTCAACAATTAAACATTTAACATTTAACATACATTACCCCAATCTAATGAGAGTGGTGATATGAGTCATTCTTAATAATCTTATCACTAACATCCATATGTCTTCTATTATTAACATACAAGTTATTTATAACAATATATTTCTATATAAATATATTCCTATATATTCCTATATAAACATATTTACTTCTATTTGTATACATTTGTAAACATATATTTGTATACATATATTTATATATATTATCTACTAATAATTTCTATATTTCTACGTTATCAGATTATCAATGATCCTACCATGTCCTCCCATTCACCCCTCCCCCCCACCTACCGAAACTCATGAAACAAATGCTTCTTTATCTGTATCATTCCTTCTAAATATTTTAAAATAATTTAAAAATAATTTCCATGATTTTAATAATAATGCTTTTAATAGTTCTGGAATGTTTTACACTTTCCTATTCCATCTTTATATTCCTTATAGCTATATTAAATTTTAATACATCTTATACACTTCTCATAACCTCTAGACACAGCTTTCAAAAAAAGAAAAAAAAAAGAAAAAAGAAAAAATTCCTTCGTGTTTACCTTCTTATTTACATTGCCTTCTCATTTAAATTTTAAGGATACTTTTAAAATTATCTTTAAACTAAAGAGATAATGGCATTCTTACCCCAATAAGATTCCCAAAGAGGAAATATCATCTTCCATTCTTCGGTAGATTTCTTTTTTATATTATCTTTTAAAGACTCTATAACTATATCCACCTCTGCTATATCAAATAATTTTATTAACCAGTCTTCTAGTCTGGGGGATTTTTTCCTGTTTCCAAACCTGTGCGAAGCATAATCTAGCAGCCGTTATCATATATAACATTATTTTCTTTTGTGATTTATTTATTTGTAACTCGTCTATCATATTAAGCAGATATATTTTTGGAGATAGTGGGAATTTTGTTTTTATTATGTCTTGTATTTTAGCATATATTCCTACCCAGAAACTTTTCACCTCACCACATTGCCACCATATGTGATAAAATGTACCTCTCTGTTCAGGTTTCCCACAGGTGTCATTTGGGTTTTTTTGCATCTTTGCAAATTGAACTGGGGTAATATACCACCTGTGTAGCATTTTGTAATAATTCTCTCTTAGGCTGGCTGGTTTTATCAACTTCCATGTGGTTCTCCATGATCTTTCCCATTGATCCATTGTTATTATACAGCTAAAATTCTGAGCCCATTTTACCATAGTCATTTTAACTATTTCTCGCTCATTTTGCAAGGTCAATAAAATTTTATATATTTGACTTAATCTATGTTCTTCCCCTAGTTTTAATATCTTATCAAACTCTCTTTCTTTGATTTCAAAATCTTCTGCTTCCTTCTCTTTTTTATATCTCTCCAATAACTGTGTTAACAATAACCTATGTGTCTGTAATCCATGCATCATTAATTCATCTTTAGATTTAAAGGTTATATTATCTCCTTGTATCTTCAGGGTGTCTTTATATGTAATCCAGGTGTTTGTCTTTGGAATTTCTCTTTTATAAAAGTCCTCATGTACTGAGACCCAAAGTGGAATTTTTAGATATAATTGTCTTTTATATTTTAGCCATGTAATTAAAAGGGCTTTTCTTAAGAAGTGGGTTTTAAAATCTTTATCTATTGCTGACTTACCGTACCACACGTATGCATGCCAGCCAAAATACAATTCCTCACCTTCCAGATCTAACATTCTTATATTTCTCAGTGTTATCCATTCCATCATCCATTCTAGGCAATTTGCATAATAATATAATTTTAGGTTTGGTAATGCCATTCCCCCTCTTTCATTAATATCTTCTAACACTTTAAGTTTAATTCTCAGTCATTTCCCTTTTCATATAAATTTCATCAGCTCCTTGTTCCATTCTTTGAAAGGTTTTTCATTCATAATTATTGGCAAATTTTGAAATAAAAAATTTATTTTTTGAAGTATATTCATCTTAATTGCTGATATTCTGCCTAATAATGATAGTTCTAATTTTTGCCATTTTCTGAGTTCCTCCCTTAATTCAAACCATAAATTTCTTATAATTGTTATCAAATAAGTCCACATTAATTTTTGTAATATTTATACCAAGATACTTTACCTTCTTCACTGTCAAAAAGCCTGTTATTTTTATTAATTCTTGTTCTTCTTGTTCTTGTATATTTTTTATAATTATTTTAGTCTTCTGTTTATTTATTTTATAACCTGATAATATTCCAGACTCAGTTAGTCTATCCATTAATATCTCTATACTTAGTACCGGATCTTCCAAGATAATCACGAGATCATCTGCATATGCACTAAGTTTATATTCCTGGTTCCTAATTTTGACTCCTTGTATTTGTTTTTCTTACCTAATTCTATTATTAAGTATTTCTAAGACTAATATAAATAAAAGTGGTGATAGGGGGCATCCCTGTCTAAGTCATCTATTTATCATTATATTTTGCGTTGTCTCCCCATTTACTATTATTCTAGCCTTTTGATCTTTATATATTGACTTTACCCATTCTATATATTTTGATCCCAAATTTATCACTTTTATTGTTTCTTCTAAAAAAGGCCCAATTTATCCTATCAAAGGTTTTCTCAGCGTCTAGGCAGCATAATGCCATTTTAAGTTAGAAATTTTCTAAAAGGGACAACTTCATTAAATTCATTTTTAATTTAATTGACTGAATTAAGTCGGATGTACTGCTTTATGCTGAAATTGATTAATTCATTAATTCTGATATTACATTATTAATTAATTAAATGAGAGACCAACAAACTTATGTTTTCTAGCTGATTGTTTAATAAATGCAAATGGCTTTAGGTATCTTTGTTTATTTTTGCTCAGGATTAGGGAATGATCCTTCATTTAATTCCAGGGTTAAAAAGTAACCAGGATAGCTTGAAAGGTAGTGATCTTCTTTGCATCCAGCTACTTCTCCTGTGTTCTACACACACTTCACAAAGGAACTTCATCTATACCAGGAAATTGAATTTGGAAGCTCTTAACCAGGGAAGTTTTGCTGGTATCCAACTGGGAATCAATAAACTAAAAAAACTGGGAAGATGAGGGGTTATAAGGGGGGAAAAAGAGAGAGGAAGCAAGGAAAAGGTCTTTGGTGGGGTAGGTAGGAAATGCTTTTTTTCAGCTTTTAACTTTCTCTCGAAAGCCCAAAACAGAGATGGGATGTGCATGGAAGGATAAATCATGAGAGGGATTTTTCAGCTTCCTTCTGGCAAGGCAGTCTTCAAACAGTACAGTCTTCAAACTTAAAACCAAAAAGAAATTCAGAATCAATTGATTCATTATGTTCCCACTTCTAAGTCGAATGTATTTAAATTTTTAAAAGAATAAATGTTTAACTATTAAACATATTTCCAATTAGCTTTCCTTTCTGTGGTCTGCAGCCATTTCAATGATCCCAACATCCTAAGATTCCCACATCACAGCACAGTTTCTGCAAGGTCACAAGAACAGTAACAGTGAATTAACAAACATTGATCAAGTCCTAATAGGTTTTGATACCTGTATTTCCTCTAGAGTTGGAAATAGAAATCTCTATTTACTCATTCTGTGAACCTTACAGTTTCCTAAAGTCACTGGGGGCTAATGAAATGAAATTCTGCCAGCTCATTTCTTCCTCACATCAGACTGTAAGTGACTTCTGATTTAACATTTTACCCACCCCTTCAAGTTCCCAAGAATGCAATCAAGTTTAGGAGATTAACGGAAAGAATGTTGTTGCTGTTTTCCTTTTGTGTTCCTGGAACAATTTAGGTGATGAGAAAGGGGGGGGGGACATGTCTTATAAAACATAACAGGATGATGATGATAACTCTAATGACGGTCATCGTGGTGATGGTGGTGATTATGTTGCTATCACTTGGTTCCATCAGCAACCATTCTTGCAAGGTGATTTTGTAAGGCCAGGGCATTTCATAGGAATGAAAAACTTTAGGAGTGATTACCTTTGTGTACATTAACAAAGTTGTTATTAAAAGGGAGGAAGAGTTTTGGCTGCAACTCAACAGCCTCTTTGCTGTGTTCACCTTGACTGCAGTCTCCACATCATCTCTTTAGCAAAGAAGGACACCGTCCAGATAAAATAGACAAGAGCAGCTGATAGGATTGCAGACATGAAAAGCCTCTCTGCTAAACTGAGATTTAAAAGATATGTCTGCTTAGCCGAGAGAGGAGATGAATAAGAGATAACCTGACAGTGGTATATGAAATAACTAATAATAGAGTGAAGGTTATTTGGGAGTACTCATCCCTTTCCCTATTACAAGAAATGATCAAGTATACAGAAATGAAGAAAAGTGAAAGAAAATTTTTTTTCCCTTTTATCTTTCTTTGAAGATAACAGAAGATAACAGAAATGGCAATGTTCCATAGGCCAACAACAGTGGCCATTTTCTTTATTCTTTTCTTTATTTCTTTTCTAATTGCCGATGTTGTATTTTAAGAGTAGTTGTTGTTGTTGCATGCCTTCAAGTCATTTCTGACTTACAGAGACCCTTAGGTGAACCCATCATGGGTTTTGGGGGGTCTGGGGGTGTGTAACACACCCAACGTCACTTAGTGGGTTTCCATGGGTGAGCGGAGAATCAAATCCTGCTCTTCAGTGTCATAGTCCAGTGCTCAATCTGCTACACTATGTTGGCTCCTTAGCAGTGATAAAATCTTGGAAATGGTGAGGACATCAGCTTAATGTGGCAGCGGCACAGAAGAAGGCCTGGTTCTATCATTCAGTAGAATGGAGCATCCACCACAGGCAAGAGACTTGGGTTGCTGTAAAAGAGCAAGAAGTTGCTAGTTTCTTATTTTGTTTGTTGTTGTGTTCTTACTATCAGAGTTGGGGAGAGATGCTTGTAGGATTTCAGCTGTATGCACCAAATTAATTTTCGTGGCCTTGAGTACTATGCATTTTGAAGTGGCGGAGGGGCAGGAAGGAGCGTCATTTGCTCCTTTGCCTCAGTCAGTAACATTTCTAGGGCCACCCATGAATACAATGTCTCTGCTGACTAATTCTCCACATATCTCTTTTCTTTCTCCCAAATAAGAGTGACCTGGAGGGACCCAGGATGCAGATCTGACAATCAGGCCTCAGTTTTTATCCTCACCCCACTTAGAAATGGTAAGAAAATGGTGAGAAAGCTCAGCTTTGTATATTGTTTCCAAAAATACATTCAAAATTTTAAAAAGTAATATTGTTACAAAAAATATGTTAATGGCTTGAACAAGCACCCACATTACAACACAACATTTTCAGCCTGACTGTATTTGTTATACAAATTTATTGTTATACAAATACATCACAGCAGCAATGGCAGGATGTTGTCCAATATATTACCTCCTACTAGTGGGATTTGATATTGTTTCCACCGGCATTAAAATATAACCAGTCATTTAAAGTGCTATTCTCTTGTTAACATAGAGTGGTGCTTGCACAATGCTGAGTAACTCCATAGTGAGCAATTCCATTTGTTTTGGTATCCAACCACAATTATAAACTGACTTCCCCCATTAAAATAAGACATTGAAAGAGGAGAAGAAAGGAGCAGCAATTGTGCTGTGCCAGGTCAGATAAAGAACTCAATTTTATTCCAGTAACAGAGCAGAAGCCAGTCACATCTGGTATCATGTTCCTTCCATTAAATAAATAGGCTTTGTTGTCAATTCAGTTTTTAGTACCAACAAGAGTACAGGCATGGAAGTAGTGGAACTTACCTAAGTGCTGACTTAGCAAGTTCCCATTATGCAATGCATCTTTCGCTTGCTGGAAGTACAAACTGGGTTTCAACTATTCTTTCCTTTCAAAAAAAAAGGAGGAGAAGGAGAAGAAAAGGAGGAAGAGGAAGCAGCAGCAGCAGCAGCAATAGGCATTTGTATACTTGCATACTTACAAAGAGCATCACTACTAGCTGTGTCCAGAATTTTACACCTACTTCTCATCTCATCCTCTTTACCAAAGATTATGCCATAATACCATTTCTGGCTCTTTCTGTTGCAACACATTGAGAAAGTCCAAACACTAGGATAAAAAAATCAGGACTATCATCATTTCCGCACTAAGCCGTTATAGCACGATGATTCCACTTTCAACATCCTATGGAATCCTGTGGTTTGCAGTTTCGGGAGGGGTGCCTGGCCCCTCCTGAAACTGCAAACCCCAGGATTCCATAGGATGTTGAAAGTGGAATCATTGTGCTATATAACAGCTTAGTGCGGAAACGGCCTATGGTAGCTGAACTCTAACCAAAGAGAAAATGCAGAGATTCAAACTTAGAACTATGGGATCTCCCAGTATCTTCTTCACACACACACACACACACACACACACACAACCCAAACATAAAGAAATTCCAAACACTGAGCTAAAAACTCGGGATCATGTGGCTTGACTAGACAAGAAATAAAAGCACAGATCCAAGCCTAGATGCTCAAGCAATTTGGTTTTCTGGAATCTGCTTAGCATGCACATATTCCAGACTCTAAACAGAAGGTTCAAGTTTATGGCAGTTGGAGTCCAAACATTAAATTCATTAAAACTATATTGATTCTGCCAACATGGCATAGTGGCTGGAGCATTAGACTACAATTCTGGAGACCAGGGTTTGAATTTCCGCTTGGCCATGGAAACCCACTGGATGACTTTGAACACTCTCTCAGCATCAGAGGAAGGCAATGGAAAACCCCCTATGAACAAATCTTGCCAAGAAAAACCCATGATATGCTTACCTTAGGGTCACCGTAATCAGAAATTACTTGAAGGCACACAACAAAAACAATGGTTTTTAAATGGCTTTTTATAATTTTGAACCGTGCATTTCAAATTATGTTTTTATCTTATCATTACCTGCAAATTCATTTTCATTTGTTCTGTCTGTTCTTATCTTTCTTGCTCTGTCCAGGTTGGAGTCCCAGACAGACTCAGCCAAAGCCAGGTGAGCACAGACAGCAGAAGCTGGTGACTAACAGACTATGGAGCCATCTAAACAAGAGCTCAACTACAGATAAAGCTCATGTTTCACTGTGCTGCTGCCACTTACAGCAGTCCTTCTCATGGTTCACCTACCACTCACACTGCCTCTGGGCTCTCAGCCTCTCAGGCAATCAGTCCATGCCTTCCTCTCATCTGACTGATGGGGCAGGTAAATGCATAGCAGAGGGGACTTCTCATCCCACTGAGCCTTTGTTCGGACAGAGAGGAGAAGAAAAAGGGATGAAACTGGTTAAGTAAACACTCAGATCCCCAGGAAGTTTCTCTAGTTAGAAAAACTTGATAGAACTCAATTAAGCTTTCCAAATTGCAGAAAGCTTCATGGAAAGTCTATGAATACAATGAGAAAAGAAACAAACACATGGCCAGCAGAGAGCTCTTGCCCAGCCAAAGCTTTCCTCCACTCTGTCTCATCTGAAGCTCATCTACGCAGCCCCTACATTCTGGTCTCTGGGGATCTGGGAACTCTTGGTGTGTGAAAGCGTGCATTTCCATTGAAGACACACAAAAAAGTATTCATTCTCTACTGGCCCACTGTCATATAACTGCTTCTTCTCTGGCTTAAGCTTCAATTTGTTGACTTTTATCCATGCCCTATTATATCTGTGTTCTGATATTCATTTACCGACAGAACCTGGAATTGATTAAATTTTTTTAAAAAATAGAGCTGCTTTTCATCACTGTATTGATTTGAACAGCAAATTGCCCTGTTTAGGATTTTAAAAGGTTGATGAGTATAAAAATTGAACATTTATCTTAATTGCATTGCTATTATTCATCCACTATTATCCGCTGGTGAAAAATGCAGGCCGATTATTTTTTGTATGCAATCAAATAGCTGCAAATCCATTTTTATTTGTTATGTTATAGTGCTATTTTTCAAGTTTCCTCCATGCATATGTTTTCTTAACATGTTGAAAAAATAGGATACCCTGACACATTCAGTGAGCCATTGCATAAACCCACTGGAGCTGATATACTCATGATATAATGGGTCATGCTAAATTGCTAGCAATTCTGATTGAAGTACAATACCAAAATTACCAATAAGCTGTTAAATGACCTCATAAGTATAGCACTATTCTGACATTATCTCCCTCTCTTGTGCAATTAGAAATTTGTGAAGGTGACAGCAGAGGGAAAGCTGTTAGCTCCCCACAACATCATGTCCCTATTGCTTGTACTCACAACAGTCCACAAGGGATAGGTTCTCCTAATCAAGGTTCTAAATTGCATAGTCTATAGACTCAGTGTGGTGGAGTGGTTTGGGGAACAACTTCAGATAGGCAATGCCAGCAGACACTTTTTGCTGCAGCTCTGCAGTGAGGAGAACTTTCACACAAGGTACTGGCCAGAGGGATCACTGGCTGGAGTCTCTTATACCATCACCACCCCAGATAAAGGAAGAGTGGATGATTTACTCATTTGGGACCAGAATTCTCATTATATGCATTTACTTTCAGTAAATGTGCTGTTAATGGGAAGGACTGAGGAAGTATCATCTTACCCTTGCTGGGAAGCGAAACTGTTTAGATCACAAAATCTGGTGACCAGCTGCCAGTAACCTGCTTTCTTAAAAGAAGAAAGTTCAATGATCTTTGGAAGTTGTAAAAGTGAAGACATCTTCTGATTAAGATGGATCAGATGAGCCTCTGGCAGCTGTACTCTTTCTTGCAATTAAGAGTTGAGTAAGCCTCTTTGCCCCATAAGACTAGGATAGTTGCATTTGGAAAGTGAAGTTGATGTTTTAAAAAGAAGAGAAGAGATAAGAATTAAAAATCTAAGTGCATTTGTTTCTTGGATAGACTGAAATATAGCTTACTTGCAAAAGCATATTGGACACTAGTAAGAAAAGAAAATTAAAAGTGTGAGAAGGAACTGACAGTTATCAGTTAAATGCTGTTTGTTTTGGCATTGTCTACCCAGCTTCCAGAGAAGTAAATAGTTAACTCCATAATCACTGGACTGAGTGAAAAATGGAACCTGCCATTCAGAAGTTAAAGGACCTTCTACAAGGGATAAGGTATCAAATGCATCAAGACATTAAAGCTGTGATTGATATGGTGACACAAGAATTTCAGGAACTGAAATGAGAGATAAAAGAGATAAATATAGAAGGACATACAGAAAGATGGAAATGGACATAAAAGTGAAAAGAGAGGGAAAATAGATTGCCAGACAAGAACAAATAGAAGCAGAACCTAAGGGGAGAATTATTGCTTTTGAGGTGTTTAGTTGATGAAAAGGAGAAGGGAGGGTTGAATTTAATCAAGATCTCTATGCAAATTGAACAAAGTTAATACAAAAAACAAGCAAGGCTGTCATTTCAAGATTGCGACCTTTTACAGTAATACATGAGAATTGACTACTCTGTGAAACTGTAAGTGAAAGAAATATGTCTAAAATAAGGATGATGTCTCATAATAATGTTTCTAAAACATTATGTGAGGGAAAAAAAATCAGGAAATGGATATTTTCCTGTGAAGTGGGGAATTAAATTGAAGATGAAGATTTTAGATTGATTTATGAATTTTGTAATGGTCTGTCATGAACCCGGCTGAGCATGCTGCTGACTCAGACGGGGACTCTGAGCTAGACGGGGAACTCCAGGCAGGGGTGGATCCCTGGGAGGGAGAGGGGGCTCCTGCAGAGGCAAGGGAGGGGCCTGCCAGCGACCCCTCAGCAGTCCCCGAGCCAGTGCCTGCAGCAGAGGAGGCCAGTGCTTCCGGCTCGACAGAAGCTGCTGTTCCTGACTCCAGCCCGGAGTTTGCTGCAGACCCTCCCCCCACGTTCCTCCAGAGGCGGCGGGAGAAGGAGGCGGTTCGCAGATCAAAACGCTTGCAGGAGAAGTGTCTGAAGTCTGAGGGCCTACAGCTGTGAGCTGGGCCAACGGACGCTTGATCAGCCCAGCTGGGTTAAGGACTATGTATTTAAGTCAGACGCTGGGGGGAGTTGGGCACGGGGCAACAACTGTCTTCCCTCCGGAGAATCTGCATCCTGTATTTTTCTTTCCAGGCCAGCCCTGGCCGCTGAGTTTGCTGTCTCTTTTCGTTTAGGTGATGTAACCTCTTGTTCATTTTACTACTTATTACTAAAAGCCATATACTTCGGCCCCTGCCTCTGTTTTCTGTTCAAGCCGCCATCTGACATTGACATGGTCTTTAGAATATAAAATAACATAGATGTGCCTTGAGGTGGGAAATTAAGATAAAGATTTGAGTAAAATAGATTAATATAGTAATAGATTAAGAATGATTAATGGTATAAGTGTACTTAGGACAGCAATATATGTAAAACCATTTAACTATACTAACTAGTAAAAATAATATGTAATTAAGTTAGTTATCAGTATTTAGAAAACTGAGAGGCATTATTTAATATTATCAAGGCTATGTATGATACAATGTTTTTTGATGCAAGTACACTGTAACAGAGTATAACAGAAACTGAAAGAAGGAATATGGACATTAGGCACATTAACAAAAACAAAAAAGAAAAAGAAAAAGAAAGAAATTGTGCATGTTTTCTTTTTTTAGAAATTATATGTTGGAGGGCAGGGAAGAAGAAGAAGGTAGATTTTTTTTGAGATGCTTGGAATAGGGGTATACTATATTCTGTCTTATTCTACCTTAAGGAAGGGGGGCAATTCCTCAATATTAATGAAAAATTAATTGAAAAATAAGAAATAGGATTTGGGAGATCCAAGATTCAAGTCCTCGGTGAACCAAGAAAACTACCAGATGATCTTCATTTTCTTGTTCACTCACCCTGATCTATCTCACAGGAAGGAGGAGAGCCTTGAACTGATTGGAGAAAAGGTGGGAAATGTAACAAATCTACTATATAAAAGTCAGTGTTTGTCTGTGAGCTTGTCTGTTTATCTGCGTCAAGCAGGCCTAGGCCTCATACAATCGGCTGTGTGAGGCAAGAAGACCTCATACGATTGGCCAGCTGTGATGATTCTATGGAATCCTGGGGTTGGCAGTTTAGGGAGGGGCCTTTAGAATTCTCAGGCAGAGAGCTCTTGGGCCTCAGGCCGGTTGCTATGGAGATGAGGCCTGGCAGTAAGAAGAAGGACAGTGTATTCCCTCAGAAACCAAACTTCTGTTATGGGAATATGGGGAAAAGTTACAGGTACTGGAATAGGCTGGTTGCTATGGAGATGAGGCTTAGCAGCAAGAAGGAGGACAGTGTATTCCCTCAGGAACCCAACCTCTGTATGCTAGCAACTGTGAATACAAATTGCATTGGGAAATGTTGGGAAATGTTACAGCTATTGGAGAAGACAGTTTGGTGAGTTCTTAAGAGGAAAATAAAATCCTGGGCAACACCGGGGAAATATGCTAGTAAATAAATAAAATAGAGCAGGCTTCCTGCTACTGCTGTGCTTAACCCCTCCAATACATGGAGGCCTCCTAGGACAGTTCAAGAGGTAGGAATCAACATTTTCAACTCCACCTTCTTCCCTCTGTGAACCTAAATGGGGCTGTTTACACTGAGCAATGTCTATAAGATCCTGAAACAATAGAAAATGCATTACCTATAACAGAATTTCAGCTCAAGAAGACGATCAGCAATTCTGCATCTTCCCCGTGTCCTCTACTCCTTATGCCTCTCTCTCTTTCTCTGAACTTTAGAACCACCAAAGAGGTTGTGGTTTATAAAAACTAAAACTAATTAACCTTCTGGTTTAGTAAGCTCAGAGGTGTGCTTAATTCTGAGTGCAGCTTCTCATGCGTACATTCTCATGCGTACATTTGATTCTTCAATATATATGCACAGATAGAGCATCAGTCATAAAGAACCACATTACCAGTTTCATTTCTGCTTTCACTTTTGTGCAGGAGCCAATGGGAGCAGTTCGAAGTTACTCAGACCAGGACAAGCCTGGGTGTTACCCTGTATTCTGGGGGTCCCGGGAGGGACACCTAAATAACCTTGCAATTACACAGATTGGGGAAATTAGTCTAGAGCACTAGTTGGCGAAATGAGAGGCAAGGTAACACTGCGGAATCTTGTAACCCAGTGTTTACGGGGTCAGGCCAAGTCAAGAAGCAGACCATAATGAATGATCTTTATTAAATACAGGCACACAATGTAAGCAACACACGCCCACAGATAACTAAGGAAAATAAAGGTATGAGTAAGATAGTGGGATTTTCAGAGGGATAGTTGATTTGGGTGATACGAAACCTGTTCCTGAAGTCTGGAAGAAAATGGAGAGCGAAGCTGGAGTTCGATGTATCTCAGCACGTGGAGCTGAGGGGAAGCTCGCCAAGCAATGTGACAGCAAGGCGGTCTGGAACTCGGGAGCGATCCAAGGAAGCGCTCAAAGTCAGCGGTTTCTTATAAGAACAATTGTGACCGCAGGCTAGGTCGGACTTGGGGGAAAACAATAGATTTGGAGTTGGAGACAAAGCCTCCGAAAGGTCAGAATTTCAATGATTGAATTAGAGCTGAATTTATAAATAGAGCAGCCGGTATGCAAACGCGGAGTACTTGAGCGTTGTATAGTCAGATCATCAAGCTGCCAGCTTGGGGCAGAGGATCTTTTGAGAGCTGCTCGCATACCTAATGGAGGTACTTGCCTTGAGGTCTCCTAAAGCGGCGAGTCGGCTGTTTCTGGCCTGCCTGTATTGTTTCGGAATATTACGGCGATAATCAGCCGAGCCTGTATGCGTCCTTGTCCGGGGGCTTCTCAAGCACGTGGAAGGGATATGTGAAGCCGAATTAGTGATATCAAAAGATATCTTTTTATATCCCCCAAAGCTCGGGCTAGCCAGGGCTGTAACATGGGCCTCTATAGCTATACTATTAATGAAGAGGGTGGGCAGTTAGATCACTACGAATCCATTCACGCTACAAAATTATAGTGCAATTATTCCACTTTAACTACATCGGTTCCCTCCTATGGAATCTTGGGACTGGCAGTTTAGGGGAGGAGCATTATTTAGAATTTTCAGCCAGAGGAGTGCTGTGCTTCACTACACTACCACTCCCATGATTCCATAGGATGGAACCAGAAGAGTTAAAGTGGAATAATAGCACTATAACACTGTAGTGTGAATGGGCCCTAAGACTCCTCTTAAAGTCTAAAAATGTTTGCTCTGCGTTCCAGAAAGTGTTAATAGATGGCTGCTGAATTGGAAGTCATCTCCTGTGTAGATCTGTTTCCCATAATTCAAAAGAGGCGGGTCTCTATATTAAAAAAAATAAAATAAAAATCAGATATACTGTAAGATAAGAATCAAAACAATAAAATCATTCTTGATTTCCATATGTAATAATTTGTCACAAAACAATTAAAATGTGACAGAAATTAACAGAACATAAATTAACAGACTCTATTGCATAATTTAAAATGACTGTGAAGTACGTTTGTATTCTCAGAGCTCTGTGAAATCCACTCAGCATCAGTGTTGGTGTGATGAGCATCTTGTCTGCAAGCTAAGAAGTATAAGATTAAGAGCTTCTTCTATTTCAGTTTCTGTCAGACAATTGTCTGCCAGACAATTGCCATTAGGTTCATATAATTTCCTGTCCAACCAAAATATCTTTACCATCTCTCAGTAACAATGCCACATACATTCCACACTTTCATCCAGAGATTCTCCTCTGAAGTTTAATAAGGCTGTATTTTCAAGAAGGTGTTTACGTCCTATGCTCAAAGGTCACTCCCTTTAATATTAATGGCTTCATATTGGTTGCTGTCTTCTAGAGGCATTATCTTTGGCATCATTTTCATATGTGTAGGCCTTCTGCCTTTCTTTACTCTTTGATAACCTTCTCACATTTTATATACAACAAGCACAATAACTCTCCAAAGTTTCACTGACTTTCGCTGAGATCTGTTCCTTTAAATCTGTAAAGTATTATTTACATGAATATGTCTCCCTGACATTCTTCTTATTCACAGCCATCTATACATACTTTTTCCTCACTTTATTGTGTTCTAGTCTTTGTGAAGGAATGAATTGGGCAAGAACTGGATAGAACCAGCCATCACAGCTCTTAGAATGCCCTGAAAGGGGATCTGCAGGGAGAAAGGCTATAACCTAGGCCATTTCTGCACTAGACTGTTATAGTGCTTTTATTCCACTTTCAACATCCTATGGAATCCTGGGGTTTGCAGTGTAGGGAGGGGCCTTTAGTGCGGAAATGGCCCTAGAGCCTTGGCTGTAAAAGAGTTAAGGAAGTCAGAGACTGAAAACCATTTAGAAAGAGAGGAATTTATAAGGTTAGAGGAGCTGGGAATGTGGAAAAGAGTTCAGGGAGTTCATATCTGATTATTATATGCTAAATCTTTGATGGTTTTATTTTCTACAACTTTTTCTTATTTTTCATTGAAAAAGTGAAAGGGAAAACTGGTTATGCTTTATCCTATTGAAACCCACTAATGAATACAGCCACTTGTCCAGTAGAGAGGTCACTTGAGGCTGAAAGATCAGATCCAGTGAGAAGTCTTTGAGGGTAAAAGGGCAAGGTGAGAGACAGGACCCAAAGGGCTGGAAGTGTGGGCTAACTGGGAAGGGGTTCCATCTCACTTATTTTTAACTATTTGAAATACAACATTTGTAGAGAGGAGGAGAAGTCAGACAGATACAGATAGCTGGAATTAAGTAGTTTTTACCTTTATTAAAGGGACATGGAGTAACAGTGTGAAGGGTGGTATGATTCACAGGAAAGATGCCCCGGGCAGCCATCCAAGATGTCCTTCTGCCACAAAGACATCTTACTGTCCAAGACAAAGTAGAAATTGGTTTCCCACCCCTTCAGTCATGGTACACAATTTTCAGAACTAGCCCTGTTGTTTTCTCACATGAGACAGAAAATCCAACAAACCTCTCAGTCATCCTGGCAGTAAATATACAGCAAAAAGAACAACAAAAATAACACACAATTTGCTGCACCAGCCCCATTTTGCCTAATGAAGGGACAACTCTGCCTAGGAAAATTAAGCTGCACTTCATGAATTCTTTCTGTTATCAGGAAAAGTCACCTGTGAGGTTTCTAGCACAAACTACCTGCAACAGCTCTGAATTCTACCATATTTTTACCACAATAGAAAGAAGGCCTGTAAGTGATTTACAGACATCCTCCATCTAAAAGAAAATGGTTTCCTGGGTCCCTTCCCAAGCTGTACTTATTGCTGGTGTGTTCTTACCACAACTTTGCTCCTTCTGCCCTAGGAAAAGACTGGGCTACAGTTTAGCTCCTTCCCACCAGCTTTAATTAGGTTTCTTAAAGCAATGTCTCAGCCTTCCCTGCAAATGACAAATCCCGTCACCTGAAAAGTGACAGTATAATTCCTGTACCCGAAGGCCTAAAAATACACTCCAGTCATGTCAGCATTCATATCTCCTTGCCTGCTTGTTCTGTCAAAGGATCAGAGGGGCACATCATATCCTCCTCCAAAATGCCATTTCCACCCCAACAGCTCTAGCCCCGGAAAATCATCCTTATCACCTGAAGCAGTGTTTCTCAGGTTCTCTGATGTGGGAGACTGATATGTGATAGAGACCAGCACTGATCCAGGGACCACCACTTGAGTAGCACTGATCTAAGAGGACTTATCTCCTTCTGAAACGATGTCTGAGATTCTGAATTGAAGGACACAGCTATAATACGTGGCTACCTCTCCCATCCGTGGCCATTTCCTGGACAGTGAGAATGGGAAGATGTCAGATAAGCATTCAGCTATCTTCCTATCCCTGGATGCACAGCGACAAACATGCACAGAACTCTCTGGTTGTCCTCCTGAGGCCGCTGTGGATGATGTCAATTCTGTGCATCCAGCTATAGAAAGATAGCTGGGCACTTCCCCTTCCCTGCCCCCCTCATCTCACCTTCCAGCAAAAGTTGCACCCATCACATTCAGTCAAAGAGAGGCAAGAATTAGTTCTGCAGCATTTCTCAATGACCAATCTAGCGTAATCTTCCTAATCAAACCTTGCATTTGTTCCCCTTGTTAAACACTCAATTACCTAAAGGCAGAATGCTTGTTTAGGGAAAAGTATAACTTCCTTGCATTGTTCTTGGGATGACTTTAATCATATCTACCCATCTATAATTTTGCCCTAGGTCTCAAGTCTAAAGGCTGTGTTTATATTCTGTGAAACAGCTCTGTTGAGAACTCACTGTTCTTTTGATACACTTTGCAAAAACAGTTCTCTTCAGCTCTGACTCCCTCATGACTGGAACAGAACCTGCTCAATGAGGAGATCCAGAAAAGACCACCATGTGCTCATGATATTGTATGAGAATACCAAAGCCCCTTGCGTACTTCAGTACATACACGGATCTCTTGAATAAGCATGTTTTATATATTCCATGTCATATTGAGAGCACTATGAGTACATGTCTTTGTGAATGAATGTGCTCCTCTCCTCTGAATTGAATGAGTTCTTATAGATCCAGATTTTCTTGACGCATTGAAAGGGAAGAGAATGGCAGCCATTTTATCTGAAGATAATGTGGCCTTTCTGTATGATGGTAGTTTCAAGTAGATCAAATACCTATTCAGTTGTTCTACCTGGATAGGATGTACATGTGTAGCTGGGGGCATCAAGTTCCTACCTGCATTGGCAGAGAATTCTGTGCAGAGAGCTGTATGGTATGGGCTTTATCTAGGAAATCTGCTGAATGTACGTAGAGAAACTAGTGTGCTTCTTGAAAAAGGTTTTAAACTTTTCTGAGAACAGAAGAACATGAGGAGCTCCAATACTTTGAGAGTATCCAGAATGGCCACATTACAAGACATACTGTTGCTGCATCTTGCTGAAATACCTTCTTCCACAGAACTACTAAAGATAAAAATATCATGCATGCCCTCTTTTTTGCCTGTGATCACCATAAGGGTGCTCTGAGCAGGTACTTATCCAGCACTCACCCTTCAAGTGGGCTAAGGCTGTATCTGTATAGAATCATAGATTGGAAGGGGCCTTGGAATTGGAAGGAGTCCATCCCCTGCTCAGTGCAGGACAATGTATGATCAGCAATAATCCCACAGTTCTTTTCATATGTAGAACTGCTGAGCCGTGCATCCTCCAACCTATAGCTGTGCATTTGGCTTTTGTAGCCTGAATGTAGAATTTTGCACTTGTCTCTACTGAATTTCATTTTATTGATTTCTGCCCATTTTTCTAATTTATCAAGGTCCTTATCAATTTTGTTCCTACCTTCCAAAGTGTTAGCTACCCCTCCCCATTTTGTAACATCTGAAAGCTTGATTAGGCTTCCCTACCCCATCATCTAAGTCATTGATAAAAAAAATGCTGAAGAGTAAAGGTCAGAACAGAACCCTGAGGCACCCCAATTGATACCACCTTCCAGTTTGAAGCATAGCCATTGATGACAACTCCTTGAGCATGGTTTTCTACCCAATTATGGATCCATCTGGTGGTGTTTCTGCCTATTTCATATTTAATCAGTTTGCTAATCAAAATATTATGGGAGACTTTATCAAATACTTATTGATCTCCAGATAAATGACATCTACAGTATTCCTACCATCTACAAAACTAGTAACCTGCTTTTTTAAAAAAAAAAAAAGATATAAGATGATTTTGGCAGTATTTGTTCTTGACAAACTCATGCTGGCTCCTACTGGTCACTGTGTTGTCATTGAGATACTTGTGAATAGACTCTTGTATAATTTGTTCTAATATTTTTCCTGGTCAGGCTGACTGGCCTATAATTTCCTGGGTCTTCATTTTTTGCCTTTTTTAAAAAAAGAGAGACAAGGCTTGTTCATCTTCACTCTGCTGGCACCCCGCCCATTCTCCAAGATATCTCAAAAATGATGGGAACTGTTTCTGTGAGTATGTCAGCAAATGAATACTCTGGGATGCAATTCATTCGACCTTGCATATTTAGGTCAACTAGGTGATTCTTTACTAACTCCCTGTCAATCTTGATTTGCAGTGTAGGTTCCTTGCCAAGATCTTTGCTGATGCACAGTCCTTTTTGGGGGGGGAAACAAACTGAAGCAAATAGATATTGAGCAGTTCTGCCTTTTTGTTGTGATCTGTTATCATTTCACCATCCTTGTTGAGCAGTGGTCCCACCATTTTCTTGGTCGTTCTCTTGCTTCAAACATATTTGGGGGAAAAAAACCCTCTTTTTTCCTTCCTGCTTCCCTAGCCAGTTTCAAATCATTTTGAGCTTTAACTTTCCTTACATTAGTCCTCAAAGCTTAGGACAAACATCTGTATTTTTCCTTGGTGATTCATCCTTCTTTCCATTCTTTATTCATGCCCTTTTTTATTTTTTAAGCTCCTCCTTGAGGTTACTATGCAGCCACATTGACTTTTTTTTAGACATTTCCCATTTTAATTCTTCCATCAAATTGTTTGTGATTGGGATTTTGGCAAATCCTTCTTCAGGAACTCTCACCCTTGCTAGGTCTCTTTTTCCTTTAGCATTTCTGGTAATGGGATTCTACCCAGTATTTCCCTGAGCTTGATAAAATCAGTTTTCTTGAAATCCAGTCATTGTATCCTTCAATTGTCATATTCCAACAATGGGAGTCATCTCACCAAAGTCATATTTATCTTCCTGGACTAGGACCTCAAACTGATCATGTTTGTTTCCCAAACTTTGTTCATGGTGGATAGACATCTTATGCCTTGTTTGTTTACATCTTTTATCTCATTGTAAGTTTTACTGTAGATCCCTTCCTTTCCCTCAGCTGCTCCTCCAGAATTCACATCATTGTGTTTAGAACTTGCTTTTGGACAGATGTTTGAGCTACCATCTCCACACCCCCCCCCCAATGATTTAATTTAAAGCTGACTTGATCAGATCCACCATTCTTTTGGTGCGGCCCATCTGTAGCCAATAGTCTTTCATCTAAAAAGTGAAGACTATGGTATCAGAAGCCAAACCTCTTTTATCAACACCATCTGCATAGGTAGTCATTCACTTGCAGTATCTTCCTCTACCTATCTGGTCCTCTATCTTTCAGAACCACCAAAAACACAATCTGCACCCTTAAGCCCTTTATCTTCTTTCCTAGGGCTTCATAATCTGAGATAATCTGTTCAAAGGCATTCTTGACAGTGTCATTGGTGCCCACATGAATAAGGAGAAGAGGGTGTTAATCTGTGTTCTTGAAAACCTCAGCAAGTTGTCAGGGACATCTCAAATCCATGCAACACAGAGGCAGCATACTTGCCAATTCATCTTGTCTGGCTGGCACACAATTCCCTCTGTATCCCTGAACAATGAGTCCTGTACTGTTACTGCCCTGGCTAGCCCGAGCTTTGGGAATATAAAAAGATATCCTTTGATATCTCAAATTCGGCTTCACATATCCCTTCCACGTGCTTGTGAGGCCCCTGGACAAGCACGCATACAGGCTCCGCCGATTATTGCCATAATATTCCTAGACAATACAGGCAGGCCAGAAAACTGCCAACTCACCATTTTAGGAGACCTCAAGGAAAGTACCTCCATTAGGTATGCAAGCAACTCTCAAAAGATCCTCTGCCCCGCGCTGGCAGTTTGATGATCGAGCTATACAATGCTCAAGTATTCCGCGTTTGCATACTGGCTACTCTATTGATAAATTCAGCTCTAATTCAATCATTCAAATTCTGACCTTTTGGAGGCTTTGTCTCCAACTCCAACTCCAACTCTATTGTTTTCCCAAAGTCCGACCTAGCCTGCGGTCACAATTCTCCTTATAAAAACCCTTGATTCCGAGACCTTGCTCGGATCGCTCCCGAGTTCCAGACCGCCTTGCTGCCGCATCGCTTGGCGAGCTTCCCCTCAGCTCCACGTACTGAGATACCTCGAACCCCAGCTTCACTTTCCATTTTCTTCCGGACTTCAGGACAGGTTTTGTATCACCCGAACCAACTATCCCTCTAAAAATCCCGCTATCTTACTCACACCTTTATTTTCCTTAGTTATCTGCATGCTTGTGTTGCTTACATTGTGTGCCTGTATTTAATAGAGATCATTCATTATTTTCCAACCGGTTTGCTTCATGACTTGGCCTGACCCCGTAGACACTGGGTTGCAGGATCCTGCTGAGTTACCCTGCCTCTCGTCTTGCCAACTTCTGCTCTGAACTAATTTCCCCAACTTGTATAATTTTGATAGCAATTTGGTGTCCCTCCCGGGACCCCCAGAAAACAGGGTAACAGTACCACCGGCACCTTTCTTTTCTCCTTGCTGCGGTTGGTGGCTGGGTTGGCTCCTTCCATGACTTCAAGTATCTCTTGTTGTTGTTCCTCTGCTTGGGCATCTTAACTTCCATCATCTTCAGGAAGATGTAGGAAGTGATTGCTCAGTGGGAGTGGTTCTGAATCCCTTGTGTATGGTCTGCTCTCAATAGTAACTGTCCTCCAAGGTGCTTCCTCATTGATACAGTCCTCTTCACTTTCCTTAGAATTTTCTTCCTGTTGATTCTGTAAAATCAATTCTCCCTCTTTTCTATCCAGGAAGTCCTTATATTCTCTGATGAACTGAATAGTATTGCTGAAGTGTGCTGATCTTCTCTTCCAAGAGTCACTTGCTGCAAATGCTGTCAGAGAGGTTTGATGGCAAGAAAACAAAAATTACATACACATTTGCAGCAGACAACTACAGATCCTTCTGCCTATATACCTCCAGTTAATTCTGGGAGTAAGTACCATTTAACTCAATGAAAGTTAGTTCCAAATAGACATGTACAGGATTTTACTGTAGATTAACTTGGTCTGCTATCTCTTATCAGGAATAGGGAAGAAAAGAATAGTTTCAGATTTTTATCTTGATGTATCCAAAATACCATTGTGTGTCATGACCTTCTATACAGAAGTGTTACAGAAATACTGTAAATTGGATGTTGTTGTTTCCAAAGCAAAATCTCAGGGCTTGTCTGCTCTGGAAATGGCAGTCGTGATTCTCAGTTGATCCATGTTGGCTTTAAGCTGAGCTGACCTCCTGAGGCTTTCATGCGCATGCCAATCCCAGACATCAATCAGGACTTTTTGTGGAGCTGATCTAAACTTTCTCTTTGCAGTTGTTTTGACAGACTTTCTCTTTCAAAGTTTCTCAACTTCCTGAGAAACAGGGACAGAATACCAAACTGCTTTCATCCATCTGATACTCTAAAATGTTTAGTTCCTGTGACAACATTATTACCTGGCCACAGATACCTTTTAGGATTGCCTGGGGACACACAAGAAACTCATGCCGCCTGTGAAAGAGGCAAATGGTTCTTCACAAATGAGTTTTGACTTCAGTGGAGTAAATCTAAGAACTGGGCAAATTATTACTGTTGTCATCGTCATCATCATTGTCATCATCATCTTTCAAGGATGCTTGCTTTCTGGAGACCAAATAAGGAAAGGGTAAAATAAATAAACTGGACTTTCCATCTCTACACCAATTCAGATTGCTGCTCTGACTCCTTCCCTTGCTTAAGAGATCTTTGTAACTGAATCAGTTGCATATGAAGCCAAAATTCAACAGGCAAAGCTTCCCAAATATTACACTTTCATATTGGTGAATTGGTGAAGAAGTTGTTCGTGGAAACAAGGAGCATAATTTCAGCATGAAAGATTTGTCACTGAAACCTGACAGTAGTTTTTTCCTGATATAACAGATAACTCCCATTTATTCTGAAGGGAATGTAGGAGCAATGGAAGGAACATGAAATGTCTGCATATGTTATAGGAAAAAAGCATTGTGTACCTGTTAAAAAAAGCACTCCTTGTCTTTAGCGTTAGTTCCTATAATGTTCCATAAAATGTAGTCTGGTGCTAATAGGGTGGAAGCACTGGTCTGCTGACATCGTAATTCTTTCTTTTCTTTTGGTTTGGGCTAGCATTGAAAGCCATCTCCTGATCCTCCAGTTCAGACAAATAATTCTTCAATTAAATCTAGAATCCAGCATGACCAAAAGGGTGGTGTGGGTTATGACTTCTCCTTCTCTTTTTCTCTTTCTCTTTCGTCTCTTCTCTCTCTCCTCCTCTGAATTCTTGTATGTTGTAATAGTTTCAGTGTTGGACAAGGATTCTGGAAGACCAAGGTCTGAATCCCTGCTCAGCCATGGAAACCCATTGGGTGATCTTGGAGAAGTCACATTCTTTCAGCCTTAGATGAAAGTACTGTAAAAAAAAACTTCATCTGAATAAGTCTTGCCAAGAAAATCCCATGACAGGGTTGTCATAAGTTACAGTTTATTTAAAGGCACATAACAATAACAACTGTCTCTCTCTCTCTCCCCACCCCCACCTCCTTTCTCTCTGTATGTGTCCAGGACAGCCAAGGTCTTTCTTTTTAAAAGGAACTGAAGCCTTCTGTTTTTACATTTCTGGGTGAAAAGCTGGGTGCTAGGAGTCTTTTATAATGTAGGAAGTACTAGGGACCAAATGCTGCAAGCCTTGTTATTTGGATGCAATGAAAGTACATCCTGTTCATGCTGTTATATTGTGTGCATGCAACATACGATGTAGTGAAAATAGAGGAAGTTGCTTCTGAGTAAATGCAGAATACATTTCCTTCTTAGCCTTGGTCATCCCAGACCCTAGGCCTTAAAAGTTCAGAAACTGAATGCCCTAGGATTCTTGGACTGGCATCTTTTTTGAGTTTGTGTGCTTTTTCTGCTTAAAAAGTAAAGAACAACGAAACAGCCAGGAGGTAAGTTGAAAGAAAAAGAGACAGCTTCTGATGGTGTCTTTGTGGAACAGTTTCTTAAAAATTTCTTCAAGACTGTGGGAAAATCACACCCACTTACTTCACACTTTGCAAACCCTTTTTGTGATTATAAATATCGCTTATTTGGAATGACACAAGGATGGCTGTGATTCAGCTGCAGGTAGATATCACTATGGATCAATGATAGTTGGTTACTCCTCTATCAGTTGGGTGGTATATCCTTTCTGGACTTTGTCCAAATTTTAAAGATGGTATTCATGGTGCTAAACATATTTAGGGGATCAGGATAGCTCCTTTAAAGACAGAACTAATTCCGTAAAAGATTCACAACCCCAAAACCCCCACTGCCATGGACTGACCAAGCATGATAACAACTATGTACCAAGAAGGCTGTGAAAGAGAATGTGGCTTCTTTGAATAATACATCCCCATGCTTTCCCAATGGCATGCTTTCTGCTTTGTGGAAATTTAAGTGTCCTGCTAGTGCAAAGACTAAAAAGCATCATTTGAAGCAATGTATTTGCTTTCTCTTCTTCAAGTGGATCAACACTGACATCTAGGGACTTGTGAAAAAAATACCTGGGTGTGTGCAGAGTCTAAAATACAGTTTCCACCTTAAGAAATGCCATTGTATCAGTGCAGCTAATCATGATGCATCATTCTTCCCAGAAAATGAGAAAACAGAACAGTAAAATGGGTACTTTCTATTAAATCAGTTTGTGTTCACATGTACTGGTACAGTTATAATCTGTAACTTGGTTCATGGCTGCATGGATATCAGCCACTTTTTATATTGTTTTATTACTACATAGTTGTTCTTATGGTATATTTTTAGGTATGATATGCCATCAATGCCTCTATTACTTTACAGAGTATCTGTCTGCCCAAAAGTACTTTGCAGATTTGGGGTACATAAGGAAAAGGCACCAAACAGATACTTGTTTAATTTATTGCCATGGAATTTTTACTGTCAGAAAGCAAAAGGGATGCTTACAATCTTTTCCATTTGAAGTGTCAAAAAAAATTTGGTGGCCACTATTCTGGTTTCGGGGATTATAATTTGCAACTATGCCTCAGATAGCAGAATGTCTTGGGACAGCCCTTCCTACTTGAAGGGATCTGAAGAGACATTAATATTAATTATCTCAGAACCCAGAATGAAGACATGAGACACAATAGATATAACTCTAGAATGCAACTTATTTACTTAAAAGTCTGTCCTTCACCTTCAAACTAATTCAGACCAGACTTCCTCTCATCCCCAGTATGGGCATGCTTACTACCAATGTGGGAATTAAGAAACTACTTCTCACCACATGTTTTGCTATAGAGGCTCTTTTTTCCAATAACCATAGTAAGGGATGTAATTCTTTCCTGATTGGTTTCCCCAAAGAAAACAGTGAGTAATTTTAGCAGTTTTCTTCCGCTGCCAGAAAGTCTTTGAAGACTACATAGTTCTTCAAGACTATTAACAATTTGAGACTTATTCTGCACAAAAAAGTACATGTGGCTGTTTTGCACAGAAAACAGCATTTTTTTTGTGCAAAAATAGGCTGTATATTCTACATAGGAGAGAAAGTGCTAAAAATGTTGAACAGAAATATTATTTTTCTGGCCAGAAAAAAAAAATCTGTGCAGAAATATTATTTTTGTTTGCAGAAAAATTATGTTTTCTGTGCAAAACAATCACATGCGTATTTTGTGTAGAAGTAGTCTCAAACTATTGTCAGTCAAGGATTCTTCTTGCCAAGGTTTCTTGAGTTTCAGAAAACAAGATTTTGACTGTTTTTCTAAATACTTTCCAAACTTTTTCCAGTCCATAAGCCATTGTTGTGCCTGTCCCCAGTTGGCTAGGTTGCGGGTGGCAACAAAGTTTAAGCCAATGAAGCCAGCCAGAGGCAAGGAAGGAGTGCAACCTCAAGGAGTCATGACGTCCTCCCCTTTGGAACCTACCACAGGAAACCTCCACACCCCCACATACACATGGTAGTGCCACCACTAAATTGTGCAATGCATTATCTGTGTTTAGGAATACTATTTCCCTTTTAAAAAAAGTGTGTGCACTTTGTTTATGAGCAGATTAGCCCTTTCAAGAAGCTTCTAGCTATTTGTAAAGGGAAAAAAAAGCTTACGGGAAACATGCATGTTGTTTCAAAGCAGGGAATATACTCTCAAGGTAGAAAGCTGCTGTTTTGTAGTTATTTTTTCTTAGAGGGATCTGGGAGCTGAAAAATGGATGGGGGTGCATGCAGCTCAAGCACCACATGTTGACCACCTCATCCTAAGCATGAAGGTAAATTGCCTCCTCCACAAGGCTGGCTGGGGTCCTTCATTCTGTTTGCCACCTTAGATATGTGGTCAGGCCTTAGATCTGTCTGGAACTGAAATATGATGCTTCAGACACTGACTGATGTGCATGATAGCTGCTGAGAAGATTTGTTGTTGTGACCGTTGTGTGCCTTCAAGTCATTTCTGACTTAATGGTGAATCTATCATGGGGTTTTCTTGGCAAACTTTGCTCAGAGGGTATTTTTCTTTCCCTTCGTCTGAGGCTGAAAGAGTGTGACTTGCTTAAGGTGGGTTTCCATGGGTGGGGATTAGAACCCTTGTCTCCATAGTCATAGCGCACTGCTCAAATCACTATACCATGCTGGGTCTCATCTCACAGAAATCAGTGAAGTTTACTGTAAAGTAAAGATAGGGCAATGTCCAACATCCCACAGAAGGGAGGCTCCCAGAAGTTAATTCCTTACTTTCTCATCTAAATATATGCAACTCTTTTCCTCCCTCAGGGCATTATTATCTACTGGGACATGTTTATAGTTGCAGCAGAAGTATTTTCTAATTCAATAAATCTTTACCCAGGACCGCTTCCAATATTTACTAATACAGAGACAATTCGCATAAAGGTAAAACACCATGAATATTTGGTCTTTAAAGGATCTCATTTACTTAATTGCTTCCATTCTATGCCAGGACTAGGAGCATTCTTTGCAGTAAATGGAGTGATTTTAAGGAGTGATTAAGAAAATGACTCACTTTAAAAGAGCTATTCTGTGGAATGATGCAATTTAGATAAAGTGCTAGTGAGAGTCAAGGTACATAAATAATTGTATTCCTAGTACTCGTTTTTGCTGTTACACAGTGGTTCTCCTATGACAAGATACTGGGTCTATTAACATGGCTACCTCCAGCAACTAGCAAGTTGACACATTTACAAATTTAAAACTAAGGACACAAGAAGTTTATCTTGGGCCCTTTCCACATGTGGGTGGGGGGGAACGGGGGAAAACGCCCAAAAACGGAGCTTACCGGCAGCCGGGTAAGTCCGTTGCAATGCGGAGCAGCATGAGCTCGCTGCTCCACAGTCCTCCAGTGTCCCAAATGGCGGCTTCTGGTTGGTGGAGGCTCTCCACCAACCGGAGAAGCTTGCCAGCTGGAA
Source organism: Cyclura pinguis (assembly GCA_030412105.1). Classification (NCBI taxonomy): domain Eukaryota; kingdom Metazoa; phylum Chordata; class Lepidosauria; order Squamata; family Iguanidae; genus Cyclura; species Cyclura pinguis. The sequence goes on from CM059599.1 coordinate 212,217,618, forward strand.
GCCCGCCCCCGGCAGATCTGCAGGCACGCACTTGTGCGCACCTGCAAATCCGCGTCAGAGCCGGGCGACGGAGCGGCGTGGGGCTGCTCGCTCCGTGCTTTTTAAAAACCTTGAAAAAGAGGTTTTTAAAAAACATGCAGCGCAGCTAGTTCCGGCTGCTCCTGAGTGGATTCTGGTGTGGAACTACAAAAAGTAGTCCACGCCAGTCCACTCTACGGTGTAGAAGACCTCCGTGGGAGGTTCCTCTGCACCATTACAGAAGCCCGGTGTGGAAATGGCCTTGGATAAATAAAATGTTCCCCTAAAAAACACAAATACCCTAAGACCTACATGACTGAATTAAGACTCCCTCCATCAATTTGTGACAGTATAATCTGGGGGGGGGGGGGAATCACACAAATGTACATATACAAGAATATAAAAAGACCCATGCTGGTCAAAGAACGCATCCAGCATTCTGTTTACAGACTGACCAACAGAATACATAAGGAAAGTCCACATCTACACAAACACAATGGACATTTTTGTTGTTGTTATTGTGTGCCTTCAAGTTGTTTCTGACTTGTGGGGTTTTCTGGGACTGAGAGTATGTGATGCACCCAAGGTCACCCTGTGGGTTTCCATGGCCAAGGAGAGATTGAACTCTGGTCTCCAGGTCGTAGTCCAGTGCTCAAACCACTACACCACTCTGGCTCTCACAATTGACATTACAAAACAGTACAAATACACATATTCCTCCCCTTTCAACAGATGCAGCACACAGCAACACAATGCCTACAGACTTATTGGACACAGAATCTATGACTGGATTTCTAGACTACTCAAAGACTGGTGAAATTGTAAGATTTGTATCCAGTGCTACACATTTATTCACATGTATATGGAATGCAATTCCATCTCCTTTCTGCCACCACTCAAGAACTTCAAAATGCCCTCAGAGCACCTTATTGTGGCTATCAAGAGGATACATAAGTAAAAGTTAGGGAAGTGAAATTCTTCTTTTCTATTTTATTACAAGGCCCTGAGTTCCTCTTAATTTCCTTTTTGGCCTTACTTGGAGGACTTTGATGGGATTGTTTTTCTCCACCAAAAGGGGAAAAAAGGGGGGGCGGCTGGTTGGTTGCTTTGCACATTCTTCCTAAAGCGTTCACTCATTTACTAATTTTTCCTCATTTATTTTTTCCCCTCTAAAATACCAGGTAATCATTAGAGACATGCAAATTCATAAGGCAAAGTGGGTTTCTTCTCACGACAGATCTTGGAATGTGCAAAGACATTATTAAGAATATCAAATCCAGTTAACTTCTTTAACATCCATAGTTCAAGTACAAAACAAGAGTAGTCTCACTTTGAGTTTCCCATGTGTAGTAATTCTAAGGAGAAGAACTGGGGAAACTTACCTTTTTAATTGTAGCTCCTAATATTCTCCAGCCAGTGTAGCCGGTTGTAGTACCAAGCAGGAGTCACATAACCACCTTATATGGCATCTTCCCAGGGGCGTTTGTCCCATTTCCAATTGGTCCCATTTCCAAAGGGATCAGAACTGCACTTCTGGAGAGCTGTCACACAGCCTGTGCTGGTGTTTTTAACTGTTAGAAGAAAGGAGAAGCATCAGGAAACTTTGTTGCTGTTCACTGCCATCAAGTTGACTTTGACTTATAGTGACTGTATGAATGAAATACCTTGAAGTCACTCTATCATCAACAATTCTGCTCAGTTTTGAAGATACCAGGAGGTATCTTCCCTAGAAAACTAACATCTTGCTATTCATAGTACCACCCACTCCAACACACACATCTGAACATCCCTACCATAAATTTCTGCCCTCCTCCCAGTCTTTTGAGGGGATTTTGCTGCCCAATAAAGACCCATCCAATTGTGGAAAAATTCAGGGAAATAAAATATTCAAATTAACCAAACCTCAGCTCCTTTGCCATGGGCAGCTGCTGTTACCCTAAGAGGTAGGGGACTTAGAGGTCCAGCTGCAATGCCAGTGTCTTCTTAGAATTTGGGGGAATTATAGCTCAAAGGAGACCTATGAGAGGAGGGTAACTGCAGGATCTTTTCACCTGTGTATACCAGTACTAACTGTAGAGAGGATTCCATTAAAAGTTAAACAAAGTATTTTATTTGGGAGTAACAAACACACGAGAAGTCAGACACTCTTAAGAACCATACAAACTATCAGAAAGTGAGACAAGAAGGACTGGATAAAGATTTGGTGGAAAGGGTGATAATTACCAATCCTGAAGCAGAAGGTTGAAGCAGAGTGGCTCAGACAGCTGTCTGAGGGTAGCAAGAATGAACAGAGATCTTGGCACCACATGTTATGTCCAAGTACTACCACATAACTAAAATTTATTGGGGCTGGAGCCAGGGTTTTTATACCCTATTTCCTACCCTGAAGGAGGGTACATGGACAAAGCAGTAAGGGCTTTCTCATGGGGTTGACAAAGGAGTCTGGAATTGGCTGATTGGCTTAACTCTGTCTGACAAAACATTGATGGGAGTCTTGACAATCTCTTAACGTTTTGGTTAGGTAATGTGAATAGGGAAGATCTCCCTAAGATATGCTCACAGTAGGATCCCTGATTGCTTCACATGGGCAGTGTCTCCTTCTATTGTTTTCAGGAGTGGTCATAGCATACAGATTTTGAAAGGACTATCCCAAGCCCATCAGCATGGGGCTTCTCCACCTAATCCTCTCTGAACTTATGAGCTGATCATGTTTGAAGTTATCTTGACCTGGCATATGCTTACAGCCTGCACACTTTCAAATATGTGTTCCAGCTATAAATATGTTCAATTTTGAAAGCAGCACACCCCACAGGGTGAGGGCGTATGGTGTGGTAACACTGCTGTGTAGGAAAAAGTAGTTTCTTGCCATGTAGAAGAGGTAATCTTAACACTTACTATGAATAGTTAATTGTGTGTTATTATATTTAAATGAAAAAAAAAATCTGTTCTCCCCCTTCTGTCTTATGCCTTCTGGAAGATTAAAGTTCTCTAGAGTTCTGGCTTATCAAAAATGAGGCAAACTGTGGCTTATGATTCTGGTATGTTTAGGAAAAGGCAAGCCAGTATGCTGGGTTTGGACATCATAGTAAACAGGCCATGGACAGAAAGTTTGCTATTTGCTTAGCCATGCCTCCTTGCAGTGGGAACAATTAGCAGCATGCCCCAGCCTTATTCCTAGTCAGCCCCCTTCTAACAAATTCTGGCTTACTATTGCATTGAAATGAAGTCAATCAGTGGAACCCAGTATCACAAATAGGAGTGAGGAGGAAGGTACAAAAGTAAAGGAAGCCTTGAGATTGAGCAGGTCACAGACAAACCTGTTTTCTTTTCTCCCTCATTGAAGTATCAGCACCCCTTTTAATTTTATTATCACACCCTGGCTCCCTCCCAACACTTAATCACAACCCTGTTTTCCCTAAAACCCAGAACCTTTTTGGATAAAGGGGAAAGCTTATTAAAGGTTACTCCAAAAAGGACTGGATAAGCTGCGGTAGTGTGTTATTAACAATAAAACTAAAGAAATCACTCTCTTGAGGCAATAATTCTAGAAAAATAGAATAAAATCTACCCTAGGCTGCTAAGAAGCTAATCCTTTCCCAGGAAATCCTCTTTTGGTTTACTGGACAATCTGACTTAGAGGTCTCTCTACGAATCTCAGTGAAGAAGCCCCATTCTAAACCACACTCCCAGTATATATGTTTTCTGCTGTCCCACCCACAGCCCTTCCTTCTGGCTAGGGCTGGGTTCTTCTCAAGCAGAGAGCCAATCTGATTACATCACCCTCTGTTACTCGGGTTGGTCTGCTAGCCACACCCCCAGGCTCTGTCACTCCCAGTTCTGTGGGGGGTGGCACTGTTTCGAAAAATTTAAACAACGTGGTTAGAAATGCTGCAGAACTTTAGTGTCTTCAGTACCCTGGTTGAACACCTAATCTCACCACATAAGTTATATTTCTTTGAATGTGTGCATGTGCTAATTAAATTTGACTGTAGAGATCAGGTACTTTCACCTCGTCTTTAGCTGTTCCCCAGCAGCAACCCTTTCATCCAACTGGAAAGCAAATGAAGAGATGGGAGCGAGATCTGTTCTAGTGATCCTACTAATTGCCTGGTTTCCTTTGGCTCCTTCACTCCCCAAACTCTTTTTTTCCTTTCAAGCTGGTCATTATAAGAAATTTATTTGAGAACTCTAGGAACTGGTAACTAAGGCCATTTCCGCACTACACTCTTATAGCATGATTATTCCACTTTCAACATCCTATGGAATCCTGGGTTTGCAGTTTGGGGAGGGGCCACCTGTTGAAAGTGAAATAATTGCGCTATAAGAACATAGTGCAGAAATGGCCTAAGTTAACCCATTTACTTTTTCTTCAACCCTCTTCCCTTTTGTGCTGTGTCATTCGGATGGCAAGCCTGAAGAAAGACTTCTTTCTCTCTTATATAATCTTCTAGGAGCCTCTTCGTTTGAATGACAGCGAAGATGCTTTAAATATATAAATAAACAAAACATAACAATATGTCATGCATTGATACCAGTGTAGGTACCGAGTGACCTTTGCAGAGCTTTCCAGAGTAGCTATGCTGGATCAGAGATTCTGGGAATTGTAGTTTAAAAATATAATTCTCCCAAGCTATGGGTAAATAAGCCAGTATACAGAAACACAGCTAGTAAAGATCCAGAAAATTGGCAGTGTATTGTTGCTGATTTAACTATGATTTAACTGACGTAATTACTAGGGTTAAACTTTTATGTAGTTTTTTAGTGGATAGAAAGGAGGGGCTCAAGCAGGATTTGCCATATCTTTAGATTAACTAAAGAACTGTGATGTTAAAAGCTGTCAGTAGAGGGCCACAAAAGATAACAAATGCCTTCAACAAAAGATGAAAACATAGAGCGTGAGCAGCAAACTGAAGTTATATGCAATACTGGTCTCTGCATCTTCTCACCTGAAAATCACATCTCACTATTGTTTTTACACCCACCAGTGCCTGGACTCAAGTTTGCTTCTCAAACACAGGTCCAAATCCACTCTCCCCCTCTCCGATGTGCCAAATCAGAAACAAATCAGGATTAAATTTTCTGAGAAAGAGCAATGTGCAGTAGTAAGGTTAAGAACTCCCAAGAGTGTTTTCAAATGACAGGAAGAGGTCTGTTGAGGGTTCATTACATTGTATTTCATAGCAATGTGAAGTATGGTAGTAAGGCATACTACTCATTGCTTACTGATTCCAAGCTTTTTAGATAAAATCTGAATCACTAATGGTCCTTAACTACAACCACACTGGCTGATACCTCTGACTTAGGCCATTTCCGCACTACACTGTGATAGTGCTATTATTTCACTTTCAACATGTTACTGCCCTGGCTAGTCTGAGCTTTGGGGATATTAAAAGATATCCCTTGATATCACAATTCGGCTGCACTTCTCTATTCCTTTCCACGTGCTTGCGCGGCCACCGGACAAGCACGTAAACAAGCTCAGCCGTTAATAGCCATAATATTCAAACTACAATACAAGCAGGCCAGAAATAGCTGACTCACTGCTTTAGGAGACCTCCAGGCAAGTACTCTAATTAAGTATGCACGCTACTTACAAAAGAGCCTCTGCCCCACGATGGCAGCTTGGTGGGTAAACTAAACAATACCCAAGTACTCTGTGTTTGCATACTGGCTACTCTACTGAGAATCGCTATGATAACTCAATCATTCAGATTCTGACCTTTCGGAGGCTTTGTCTCCAATTCCAAATCTATTGTTTTCCCCCAAGTACAGCATAGCCTGCAGTCACATTCTCCTTATAAAAACCCTTGCTTCCGAGACCTTCCTCAGAACGCTTCCGAGTTTCATCCCGCCTTGCTGCCGCTTTGCTTGGCTAGCCTCCCCTCAGCTCCACGTGCTGAGCTACATTGCACTCCAGCTTCGCTCTCTATTTTTCTGGGCTTCAGGACAGGTGAAGTATCACCCAAACCAGCAATCCCTCTAAAAATCCCTCTATACCGCTTCAACCTTTATTTTCTTTAGTTATCTTGTATGAGTGTGTCGCAAACACTGTTTTGCTTGTATTTAATAAACATCATTTATTATTTCAACTTCTGTGTTCTCCTTGACTCGACCCGACCCTGTAGACATAGGGTTCAAGATCTCGCTACGTTACCCTGCCTTTCTTAACGTTAAGCAGTGCTCTGAGCCAGTCAAGAATGTCTTCTTAGACACAGCTCACCTTCTGCTCTCTTCTCTGGAAATATAAAGGATGGGAGGCCTTCTTCCTATTTGATGTGGGATGGGCTCCTGTACCACCAAGAGCATCTCTACGTGCCTGCTGGGTCCTGGCAGGATGAGCTTCTTTAATCTATGTCATGATGGGAAATCCGCAGGGCACTTCGGCCTATACAAGAGCTTGCATCTTGTTATGAAAGAATTTTAGTGGCCACAAGTATGAGCAGAGATGGATCGATATGTAGGGACCTGCCTCGTACACAGTCATGCCAGGGATCAGCTAGGAAAACCTGCAGGACTTCTGCATCCCTTGCCCACACCCTCGGGACCCTGGAAGGTGGTGTCTATGGACTTCATCATAGATATGCCTCCAGCCAAGGGCCATACTACCATACTTGTAGTGTTAGATCTTTTTACCAAGATAGCCCACTTCATCCCTTATCCTAGCATCCCAACTGCCAAAGAGACAGCGTGCTAATTCATAGATCATGTCTTCTGACTACACAGCCTTCCCCATCGGACTGTGTCTGATCATGGCTCACAGCTCACCGCATGATTTTGGTGTAGTCTCCTGCACCAGCTTGGCATCAATCCTCGCTTGTCCTCAGCCCATCATCCACAGACCGATGGGCAGTCTGAATGCACGAACAGCACCCTGGAGTAGTACTTGCAGTGCTATGCCAGCTCCAAACAGGACAGCTGGGCTGACCATCTTCTCTTGGAGAAGTTAACCTATAACAGTGCTGTACACACCTCTACCCAACAAACCCCTTTCTTTGCCAACTGTGCCTTCCAACCATGGTTGTTCCCTGCGGTGGGCACAGGGCAGCCCAGGCACTCTGAGAGCAGTTGGACTTTGTGAAGAAAGCCTATTAGCAGGAGGCCAATAAATACTGACAACTGGGACCCTCGTTGGAAGTGGGAGATCGGATCTGGCTGTCTACTCTCCATCTGCTGTTGCCTCGCCCCTGTCAGAAGCAGATGCCAGATTTGTTGGTCCCTATGTGATCACTGGGTAGCTTTTTGGCTTCAGCTCCCCAGGTCCTTCCGCATTCACCCAGTTTTCCACTGGTCTCTGCTGGTTCTTGCTGAAGACATTTGGGACAATGCTGCCCAGGGACCTCCACCAGCTCCCCTGCTGGTGGATGGGGAAGAGGAATACGAAGTAGCCCAGATCCTGGACTCTTGAAGGCATCACGGATGCCTTCAGTACCTCGTTGATTGGTTGGGGTATGGGCCGGACGAATGCTTGTGGGAGGATGCTTTGGATGTTCATGCTCCTGATTTGGGTCAGCATTTTCATTGCTCTTACCCCAACAAGCCAGGTCCTCCTCATTCTGCGGGGAGGGATGATGGAGGAAGCAGTGTTATGTCTTGTTTTCAGGACCTAGACATAGACTATGACTCAGAGACTGAAACAGTGGAACCTGAACAGAAGAAGACACTACCACCCACCCCAGAGACAGAACAGGGGGCAGTTCCAGCCCCAGCAGAGAGCCCTGCTCCTTCTGACATGGAAGTTAACTTACCTATACCCACTTTTTCTGAGTGTAGATACCAAAGGGAAAACCTATGCAGATCTCAGTGAATTTATAATAGTAGTTAATTAAGCACCAGCTGCACTGATCTATGAACCTATAAAAGCTGAGCCATTCACCTCCAGAACTTGTCAGTGATTACCTATTTTTCCCGCCGTGTCTCTGACCTCTGCCTTAGGATTGTATTGACTGTGTTTTGACTTATGAATATTGCTGTGACTGTTGTTATGCTTTGTATTTATTTTGAGTCTGTTTCCCTACTGTGAGACTGTGGCTCACTGCTGCTGCTGCTGCTGGCTCTTATCAGCTATTTTTTGGCTGACTGACCAGACTGAGAGTGGACATCATCTTTTGTTTATATTTACAATTTCCAAATCATATGGCACAGAGATGCTGTTAATACATAAAGAAAAGCAGAAAGGTTGGTGAATTCATGCCTTCATGTCCTTCTTGTGATATGTAGTTGACCAATGGAAGAAAAGAATGCTGGACTAGATGGGCCTGAAATACAACATGGCTTCCAATCTCCAGGAGCCTTCTAGATCATACCAGAGTCCAGAAGCTGGCAAGGCTATATCTCAGTATCTTACTTAGAGTTCTTCTCTTTAGTATATACAGCCTTTCTGGTTTTGCTTTTGTTTTCACTCAGTAGATGACACTAGTGATGTATTTCAAAAAAAATTAGTTGCAGTGGTAAAGCTGGAGCAGATGCATAACTGTATAATATGATTTATCTTGGGACAAGAGGAGGACTAAGAACTTTCCAAAGGACCCTAGATCTGTTACAAGAGGTCTTGTGGCCTTTAGAGGATCTAAAAACTTTTTACTTATAAATGACAGAGGGCAAACAAACAGGTTGCCAACCTGTAACTATGACTCTTTGAATGGTCATCTGTGAATTCACACAAATAGACCTTGTGGCTCCCAGAGTCACAAATGGAACACTGTACAACTGAGTGATTTGGCAGAGAGCTGTCTCCCAAAACCTAGTTGCTCACCATGTATAGAGAGGAAAAAGATCATGAAATAGGGAGACTTGTACCTTTGAGATTGGGTGCCACTGGGGATAGGTGTGCTGGGAGCAATTCTGAATGGACTGACAAAATATCTGAATGAAATCGCCATATGTTGGATTGCAACGGCACAATTACAAAATGCAAAATTTCTTGGAATGTGTCCCATTATCTGAAAGAGCTCATTGATTCCAAGCTTTTTAGGTAAAATCTGAATCACTGATGGTCCAAAACTCTAGTCAGTAATACGTGGTAGATTGTGAAACCAATGGCAATAACAATAATAGTGCACTAGTAACACACTATAAAATGGTTTGTTGTTGCTGCTGCTGTTGTTGCTGATTCTTGAATCTTGTAGTTTCTTGAGCTAGATTCTTTATCAGAAGCATTGTTTAGAGAAGCCCCCACACACACAGAGACAGAAAGAAAGTACTCTACCACACCATGTAAAATAATTCCTTATTCACGGCTGTCACTTTGATGAAATGACAGATTCAACACAATGAAGGACTTAGTACAGTTATAAACAACTAAACAGAGCTTTGTACTGCTTAGGCATGCCAAACACATACATTCCTGAATTTAAAAGGTTGTGTGACCTTTATGACCTACAGATGTGTGTGTATTTTAATATGCTAGGGTTTGTGTATTTTTTCCAATTTAATCTTGAATCACAGTATATCCCAACAGCAAACCTTTCATCCAAGCTGAGGATCTTGCCGTCACCTACAGAGATCTGAAAGCGTGCCTTAGCCTCTGCCTTTTATTCTACATTTGAACTCCCCCAGAAGGAATTTGTTCTTTGTTTTTCTTTTATCATTCTTCACAGTTCCTTGCTCTCCCTGACATCCCCTATCGAATGTCTGTATGTACTCAAAATAAATAATTCCCTCAGTGCTGTGATCCTGTGGAGATTTTCATTTCATCCTCAGATGCCTGCCTGAAATCATGCAAGATACGAAATGTTTCATGTTCCCAGGGTTTCTGCTTATTCAGGCTGAAAACACATTTTGTATTTTTTTAAAAACCCTTTCTCTTTTCCTGTTTCAACCTCATGATGTATGCACAGAATCCATTCTTTTTTTAATTTCTGCAGGATACTTGTGGGGAAAAAATTACATGTGGACAAATGTTCTCAACTAAAATAAGGACCTTTTTGATTCTTAGGAAATGGCGCTGTCATTTTATACTTTCCTTCTGCCTCAGGTATGTGAGAGTCAAGAAGAAAACAGATACAACTTAAAATTTAACCTGTACCTTGATGTTGTTTGACTTTCACTACATCATCATGGTACTAATCCATTTTAAAGACTAATGGTGTTTGTTCACATTCAACTCTCGGTATCTTTGGCTCTCCCTCGTCCACCCTCCCTCCCCTACTTTCTCACTGCCCGTTTCAGAGCTTGAAAGTAATGCATTGCAAGCAAGGTCATCACCTATGACATTTTATGTTTGAGGAGGGAATAATGGACTTCTCTATGGCCCATTATAAAGTCAATTGCCTAAACCCATTGTCAGCTCCAACTGGAGTAGATCCACTAAACTAATGGAGTTGACATAAGTGTTGACTTAGCAAGTTCCCATTGATTCAACAACTGTTGGTATTAACTGCTATCAAGTTGACTTTAACTTATGACAACCCTATGAATGAGTGAGACCCCAAAGTCACCCTGTCATCAATGGCGCTGCTAAGATCTTGCAGGCTCAGAGTCCTGTCCGCCTTGATAGAGTCTATCCATCTGTAAAGCAGTCTTCCTTGTTTTCCAACTGCCTTCTACCTTACTGAGCATTGTTGTTTTTTCTAGTGAGTCAAGTCTTCTCATAATATGTTCACAGTACAACATCTCAGCTTATTTCATCTTGGCTTCTAGAGAGTTCAGGTTTGATTTGCTCTAGAATACCATTTTTTTTGTCCATGGTATCTGTAGAACTCTTCTTCAGCAGAACAATTGCATTGAAGTCAATGAGTTCCATTCTGAGTTTTTCAGGTATTATGAGTAATGTTTACCTCTTACCTCTTCCAAAACATCATTTTCAGGATCATTTTGAGGGTCACTTGAGAGATGGGCTTGTCATGGGCCCTTATTTCTCACTAGATTGGATTCACAATTCCAGCTTTATAAGGCAATGGGACACTAACACTTAGCCCTAACTCCACTCTTTTAACACAACCTTTGTGTCAAAGAGCTATGGTCTGAATTGTTCCCACAAAACCAAATAGTTTAAGGTAGTGTGTTCTGCTTTGTTACCAGTGACTTTATAACTCAGGCCAATTCAATAGTTATAAAAACAAGCTGAATTCTTTGTTGTAGTAACATCAGAAATAAAGTATCTTGTCAAGGGCCATGTTAAGTACAGTGTTGTTACATTGAACAGTTCAGCTTCTGACGGTCTGTGCCAATAACTCCCAACCTTAGACACCAGTTCTCTGTGTATTTTATTCAGCTGCTTAAGCACAACTCAGCCACCCTCTCTGACCAAGATCTCATTGAAGGCTCATGACAAACAGAATCTCTGCCTTATATATAATTCATCCCATCCATAAGCCCCTCCTATGCACATCACTGTGCTGGGTTTCACTCTTAAAGTACTACTTCTGTTGTCTGGCAACCCACCATCAAGCTGCAATTGCATTCCAAATAGCTGATCCCCAAAGCAACTTCATCACAGGGCCGTTTCCCCATTTTTCAAACAATAAAGACACTACCAAGATCAGTATGTTAGTAACATGTCACTAGCTAATAGCTTACAAAGTAATGAGTGGTGCCTAAATCATTACTTTAAACATTTTAGTTTTAAGTACAATAGCCAGAATCCTGTTGGAGAGCTGTATCTTTGTAAGTGGAATTAGAGTTGGACAGTTCTACTCTGTATCCAGTAGAGGGCTGCTGTTACATTACTATGTAGCAGATCCAGCAAAGTTAGCATTGCACAATGCAACTAATGCCCAAAGGGATGTGTACTGCATCCATCCCAATACAAATTGCATCAGTCCCAATGGCCATTGGGCATGAACGAGCATCGGGCATTCTTGCTGGTGTCCTGTTATGCATCTTTGCAATTTGCTATCTGATTTTCTTAGCTTTTCTGCCATGCAGCTAAGCATGATAAAGTGATGCAATGTAGAAGATGACATAGGATTCTCACAAATGTTTCAAGCAGTATTCTGTTTTCGATTTTAAGCTGTTTGGAAGCAAAGAGGCCCACCTAGTTTTGGGTTATGTAAACAACAACAGTTCTGCAAAGTACTGTGTTTGTTTACTTAAATTTAAGTTTTGTCTCATCCCTCCTTAGCAAAAGAAATTCATTAATTTAAATGCAAAGATTTCATGTTCTGTAAGGATAAACTCTCCAGTTAACCCAATCCCCCCACCCCAATTTTTGACTAAAAACCAACTCACCTTTCTGAGGGTTCACAGGCACTGAGGAGAGATGGGTGAGGAATCTTCTTCTGTGTTATTCCTGATACTAATGCAGCTCTGGATCTTTTTTGAAAAATGAAAAGCACTGTAAATTGGGTTTCTGTCCCATTTGGAACCATGTGTTTTTAGCCTTTTCTTCTTCACTTTCATTTCTGTGGTTGTGAAAGAGAGAAGCTTGCAGGCAAAGGCTTCTGAGCCTAGTGTGTACTTAAGACAAGCCTCACTGGATCAAAGCATCAGGACTTTTGGATTACTGGGAAGAATGAAATCACTAGTCCTCTCCATTGGACTTGCTTTTTTCATCTGAGCTTTGCTGCAGTCATCATAATAACTGAGGTGGTGAAGAATGGAGAACGGATTTTCACAGCAACAATATGTTGTGGTGATTTGTCCCTATTACCATGCAAAGCCTATGGAGGCTTGGTCTTGAATAAACCATTAAGATCCATTGGATCTTACAAAATGATTAAGGTCCATTGATCTTTTCAGAACCATTAAGATTCATTGGATCTTTATAAAAGATTTGCCTTTAATGGAGGTTACCAATTTGAAACTTGTTTGTTAATATGGGCCAACAACTGCCTGCAATTTTGGATTCTCTTTGTGAATGTGGCTGTGGTTGCTGTCATGTTGAGTGTCTGGTCTTCAAAATTTACCATTATACTACTAGAAATTCTGGCATTGCAAATAATTAGTTGCACAACTGTATTTACTGTGGCATCTTCTTTAGTCAAGATACAGAAAGGACATGCCTGTCCTTTGCTAGAGAGACATTCTTCTAACTTTTTCCTCAAATTAAAGCTGGCTAAAACTTACCCTATCATGTTATATATATTGAACTGACTGCCTCAAGGACCAAATCCTGGTTATCACAGAATGGAGGTATAGGTATAAAGCAATATTCACGTTGGGAAATGTGAAAGATAATATTGGATCTCACAAACAGATTAATGGATCTGACAAGTCCAAAGCTGAATAACAACCAGTCTCACACTCACCCATACTAGCAGTGTCTAGGAGAGAAAGTAAATAAGCTTTGGCCCTTTCCGCACGAGGAAGTTAAAACGGGCCAAGGCGTCCTGTCACAGAGGTCATCCACACCTTGGATCAGACTAGGTTCAGACTATTTACTTTAGTTCCGCACCTTAGTCCAATCCAAAACGCCCCTAAGTGGTTCTCCAGCATGCTAAGTGAAGACGGGAAAAATCCGGTCTTTCAATCTTCTGGAGCGTGCCATTTCGTTCCTGCTCACTTGTGCAGATGCGCAGGCTCGCACCAATGCAAGCCTGCGATCAGTGGAAGGCGGGCTGTGGGCGTGGTCAGCGTCAGCGGTTGGTCTGGACCCATGAAGAACAGGAAGCCGCCATTTTCAGCCTGAGCAGTGTGGATCTACAGACCTTGCACTGCTCCAATTTGCCCTGCAACAAACTTGGAGTCCTGCAGAAGGGCTTAAGGGAAAGTCCGCGTTGCTTCAAAGAGAGAAGAATCAGTAAGTAACGGCATGAAGCGATTCACTCACCTCGTGCGGAAAGGGCCTCAGTCTTCTAGACGTATAAAGTAGTTTTATTTACTAATAGTTGTACATAGTCAAATATTACAAATAGTACAAATAAGGTAATAGAAAGGAGAGAGAGAGAGAGAGGGGGAGAGGGAAAGAACAAAAGAAATTGGCTGCAAATTGGAGTGATACAGGAAAAGAGGGGATGTTTCAGATAACAAATATATGGAAGTCAACATGTGGGCAGACTAGGAATTCGTATAGTCATGCAAGGATTGCTAACTCTAACAATTTATTGATATGATTCAGGTATAAGAATGGTGGATTCAAGGCCCACACAAGTCTCAGTAAGGACTGGTAGACTCAGACAAACCTGTCTACATAATTTTCAGTGGCTTCAATACTGAAGGCCTAGATAAGGTAAAAAGTGCTACACAGGTCCTAATCCAAGAGATATAGCATTAATAGCTCTGCAGAGTACTGATGCCATGGGGTTGTGATTAATAAACTCCCCACTTTCATTAACTGTGGTGCAGGAACTGGCACTAGGATGTTGATGTTTATTCTGTAAAAGCCCTAGCATAGGTGTGTCATATCACTGCATCAGTGAATTCTACCCATTACCCCTCCCCCAGAAGACAACTCTGAACTTTGTGAGTTTTTCAAATTTCTATGTGACCAACAGTACCAGTGAAGGCTTGCGTGAAAGACTAATTGCAGTAGGAAAAGAAGGCATCTCTTTTTCAGACATTGCACACAGTACTGAACAGGTTTAGCCCTTTTTATTTCCAGCAGTGACTCCTCCCTTCCCTCAAAATGCCCCTTCTCTTTTTATAGACTCTAGCATTGGTGCTGGAAACAGCAATGCCTTATCTCTGATAACTGGAAGCTGATACACCAGATGGAGACATCACATGGGCCAATGGGGCAGAGAGTCTTCATTCCTCTACCTTGAGCTGAACAACTCTGGCACCATGTCTAGAATGAAAACTTATATCACTTCCAATTTTTCATAGTTTTTCACAATAATCATAGAATCATAGAGTTGGAAGAGACCACAGGGGCCATCCAGTCCAACCCCCTGCCATGCAGGAATACACATCAAAGCACTCCTGACAGATGGTCATCCAGCCATTGCTTAAAAACCTCCAAAGAAGGAGACTCTACCACACTCCGTGGCAGCATATTCCACTGTTGGAGAGCTCTGACTGTCAGGAAGTTCTTCCTGAGGTGTAAGTGGAATCTCTTCTCTTGCAATTTGAATCCATTGCTCCTTGTCCTAATCTCTGGAGCAGTGGAAAACAAGTCTGCTCCCTGCTCGACATGACATCCCTTCAAATATTTAAACATGGCTATCATGTCCTCTCTTAACCTTCTCTTCTGCAGACTAAACATACCCAGCTCCCTAAGCCGCTCCTCATAAGGCATGGCCTCCAGACCCTTCACCATTTTGGTCACCCTCCTCTGGACACACTCCAGCTTGTCAATATCCTTCTTGAAATGAGGTGCCCAGAACTGGACACAGTATTCCAGATGAGGTCTAACCAAAGCAGAATAGAGTGGCACCATGACCTCCTTTGATCTAGACACCATATTCCTATTGATGCAACCGAGAATCTCATTGGCTTTCTTGGCTGCCACCTCACACTACTGACTCATGTTCAGCTTGTCCTCCACCAAGACTCCTAGATCTCTTTCGCATGTACTGTTATCCAGCCCCGTATCCCCCATCCTATATTTGTGCATTCCATTTTTTCTGCTTAAGTGTAGGACCTTACATTTCTTTCTGTTGAAACTCATTTTGTTAGCTTTGGCCCAACTCTCTAATCTGTCAAGGTCATTTTGAATTTTGGTCCTATCCTCTAGAGTATTAGCAAGCCCTCCCAATTTGGTATCATCTGCAAATTTGATCAGTATGCTCCCTATTCCTTCATCCAAGTCATTAATAAAGATGTTGAATAGCATTGGGCCCAGTACAGAATCCTGTGGCACCCCACTAGTCACTTCTCTCCAGGATGAAAAGCAGCCACTGGTAAGCACCCTTTGGGCTCAGTCAGTCAACCAATTACAAATTCACCTAACAGTAGCACTGTCCAGCCCACATTTTACCAGCTTCTTTCAAGAATGTCATGGGGAACTTTGTCAAAGGCCTTACTGCAATCAAGATATGCTACTTCCACAGCATTCTGTTACCCTGATTTTTGGGGTCCCATGGGGGACACCTCAATGTGCTCCAAATAATGGGGAATGGGAATTAGCCAGAGCACAAGCTGTAGCACTATGAGAGGCAGGGTAACCTAGCAAGATCTTTCAACCCAATTTTTACAGGGTCAGGCCAAGCCAAAAACCAAGCAGAACTGTCTAATAAATGATTTTACTGGGGGAATTCACTCATGCATGCACACAAGATACACACAATCACACATTCACACAAGAGCTAGCTGAAAGAGAAAGGGAGGAAAAATTATAGAGAGGCTGAGGGATTTGGGGGGATTTATAATTACCAGTTCAGAAGAGTAGTGAAGAGCAGAAATGTATTTTCGCTTAGGTAGGACCTAAGGACAGTTCTCATTCAGGAGCCAGACGGACAGAGTGAAGAGTAGACCTCCAAGAGACTGCACTGGGCATCCTCAAATCAGGGGTATTTGTACCCTGAAAATGGCTTGTGGCTGTGAAGGTTCCAGATGCAAGACAAAGGGAACCTATTGTGGACAATGAGTCTTTCGCCTGTTGAAGGGCTTAGTGCTTTGATTGACAAAGACATGATGAATGTTGTAATAGCTGTCTATTGGTGGGTGCTATGAGGACAGAGGAAAGAATCCAGGTGTACAAGGGATGGATATCTGTCAATCAGTGTCCTGGTGGGCTTCTCACAGTTGGATTCCCTGGAAAATTCCAGCTTCTATTTAAGCCTATTATTCACAGGAATGGTGTGTATTTGCCTGACAAATGACTCAGTCTTACCTGGAGGAATTTTGGAGTTGACCTATGCTTCTCACTTTTACAGTCAAATTCTTTCCCTCACTCAGTTTGACCTCTCTGTCACCCCTCAGGCTTGGATTTGATATCAGAACCAATAAAATGTGTTGCCAATTACATATGATGCCAATTAGGTACGGTGCCCATCCAAACCATACTGATATTGGGGACCCCCAAAGCGGGGCCTTATAATTCCCTTCATCTATCAAGCTTGTAACCCTATCGTAAAAAGAGATAAGATTAGTCTGGCATAACTTATTTTTAAGAAACCCATGTTGACTTTTAGTGATCACATCATTGCTTTCTAAGTAATTACAAACTGACTGTTTAATGATCTGCTCTAGGACATTCCTGGTATTGACGTCAGGCTGATTGAGCGATAATTATTTGGGTGCTCTTTTTTTCCCTTTTTGAAGATAGGGACAACATTTACCCTCATCCAGTCTGCTGGGGCTTCTCCTGTTTTCCAGGAGTTCTCAAAGATCATTGTGAGTGGTTCTGAAATTACTTCTGCCAGGTTTTTTAAATATCCTTGGATGTAATTCATCTGGCCCTGGAGATGTGAATTCATCTAGTGTAGCCAGTTATTCCTATACTACTTCTCTGACTATTCTGTACTGCATTTCCCCCACTTCCTCACCTGCTCTCCATCCCCTAGGTTGAGTACTTCTATCTTTTTGGGAGAAAACTGAGGCAAAGAAGGTTTTGAGTAGTTCTTCCTTTTTTCTTCCCCCTCTTAGTACTTGGGCATCTTCTCCACACAGCAACTCTATCATTTCCTAGTTTTTTCTTTTGTTATGGAGATATCTAGAAAAGCCCTTTTTATTGTTTTTAATCTTTCTGGCAAGCCTGAGTTCATTCTGAGCTTTAGCTTTTTTGTCCTTCTCCCTACATATCATGGCTATTTGTTTGAATTCCTCTTTGGTGACTTCCCTATTCTTCCATTTCCTGTACACATTTCTTTTAACACTTAGCTCAGTTGACAGTTTTTTAGTCAACTATTCTGGTTTCTTTAGACACCTCCCATTTTTCCTCCTTATTAGCACAGTTTTAAATTGTGCCTTCAGTATCTCACTTTTAAGAAACTCCCATCCATCATGAACTCTCTTCTCTTTCAGTAATCTTGACCACAGAATTTCAGTCAGTAATTCATTTACAGAAATCAGCGTTTTTAAAATCTAGAATACATGTCTGGTTACACCTGGCTTCTCCTTCACACTGAATGACAAATTCCAATAGAGCATGGTCACTCCCCCTCAAGGATCCAACCACTTCCACCCCATTAATAAGGTCATCCCTGTTGGTCAGAATCAGATCTAAAATAGTTGATCCCCTTGTTGCCTCTTCCACCTTCCTTAATTCTTACCCAGATGCTCTCGACCCGACTTTCTGGATTTAAATCATGGATGTCCTTGACATATAAAGCTAACTCCTCCTCCTTTCTTGTTTAGTCTATTTCTGCAAAATAGGCTATACTGCCCCATTACTACATTCCAATCATGAGACTCATCCCACCAGGTTTCAGTGATACCTATTATATCATATTTATTTTGTTATATTAAGAGTTCCAGTTCATCTTGGCCATGGTCTGTGCATTAATGTAGAGACACTGAAGACCATATGGCCTTCCCACAAGCCCTTTACTAACATTGCTTTTCCTCTCACTGTTGGTCTCTAGTACTACTTGGCCTGCTCTATCTATAACATTTGGGCTTTTTTGCCCAGCACTTGCTTCCTGAATATTCCTGCCCTGAATAATACTGTCTCCCTCCCCACCCAAATTCAGTTTAAAGACCTCCTGATCAGCTTTGCGAGATTGTTAGCAAAGACATTCCTGCCAACAGCTGTGAGGTGCACCCCATCCATTGTCAGAAGGCTATCTTCGTGAAAATGCAGACCGTGGTCCAAAAAACAAAATCATTCCCGGCAGCACCATCTGCAGAACCAGTTGTTGACTTCCACTACTCTTCTCTCTCTTCGTGGGCCATGTTCCTTCAACAGGGAGGAGAGATGAAATCACAACTTGCACACCAAGGTCCTTCAGCTTCCTACCCATAACCTCATAATCTTTTGTGATGTGCTGAAAGCTATGCCTTGCAGTGTCATTTGTTCCCACATGAACCAAAAGGAGGGGATTACGATCAGTGGGTGTGACCAGTCTTGTTAGCCTCTCTGTTACATTGTTGATTTTGGCCCCATTGTTGATTTTGGACACATGACTTTTGTTTACATCTGTTGATTTATTTTGCATCTTTGCCATCTTATCTTCCTCCTTTCCTCTCTCTCTATGCATGAATTCACTGCAACAGCCCATTCTGTTCTGGCTCCCTCTGAAACAAATGCATTAGCAAATTCCACAGTGAAGCTCCCTTTTTAAATCTCTGACAGGATTAATAGAACAACTTCCACTAAATGTGTTCTATGGCTTTTACTCTTTCGAGAAATATGCAGGGGAGGAAAAGAGCGGAAGACAAATTCTTCTGGTATTTTGTATCTGGATGAGGATCAAACTACATGTTCCATTAAATGCATGATGATGTTTAATATATTTCCCTGTCAGATGCTGTAGGCTGTATTTCAGAGGAAGGAACTGGCAAAACCACCTCTGAGTATGCCTTGCCTAAGAAAACCCTATGAAATTCTTGAGGTCACCATAAATCGACAGGTGACTTTCAGGCACATAGACACACACACACACACACACACACACACACAGTGAGAGAAAGAGAGAGAGAAAGAGACTTCTTGAGTGGAGGAGGAGAATCTGTTCAGGAGAAGAAAGTATTCCATTTGGTTTGGTACCACAGCACACAAGGAGAGTGCATTGGTTACTCTTTCCTTTAGACATCAGCTCATCAAAAATTGGCAATGTCCTTTCCACAACCAATACTAAATCAGGCTGTAGATGATTCCTATATGGCTTCATGATTTCTAGGGGGAAATGGATTTAATCCTCTTCTGTGTGCACTGTTGCCCTGATCCTCACAGCCCAACTGCTGCATTTTGAAAAGTAAGCAAGTAGATTGATGAAAATTACAGATATGGACATTCTTCCCAATTTATGCTCTGATCATAATCCGTTACAATTAAAGATAAGGATTAAAGACAGAGAAAGAACATGGAGACTGAATGATGAGATTTGGAATAAGGAGAAGTACATAGCGAAAGCAAAAACAGAGATAATTAACTATTTTAATGAGAACTTGATGTTGGAGCTGTCGATGAAAACCATTTGGAACGCAAGTAAAGCAGTGATGCATGGTAACTTTATTAGATGGACTGCAGAGATTAAAAAAGAAAAGAGAAACATTGAGCAGTGAATTTTGGAAAAGATGAAAGAAATTGAACAACAGATGAGACAAAATCCGTCGGATAAACAGATTAGATTACAGATGAAGGTAAAGCAAGCTGAATTAAATCAACTTAATTCGGAAGAAATAGAGCAACAGATAAAGAGAATGAAATATAATTTCTTCGAACAAGCTAATAAACCTTCAAAACTTTTGGCAGGTTTGCTGCGTAAAAGAAGGTCCAGAAATATCATAACCGAGATTAGAGCAGGAGAAGAAAGAATTACAAAACAAGAGGGAATAAAACAAGCTTTTTATAATTACTACATGAAGCTGATGAGTAAGATCTCAAAGGGGAAAAAAATACAAGAAGTGGAAGAATATCTGGAGAAAATGAATAAAATGAGATTTAATGAAGACCAAAGATCAGTCTTGAACAAATCTATTACTATGATGGAAGTAGTTGAGAATATTAGGAATTTGAAGAATGATAAAGCTCCAGGACCTGACGGCTTCACTGCAAGATATTATAAAATTTTGGAACATGAGATTTCAATACCTTTGCAAAGCACTATAAATGAAATAATAAAGGCAGGAATACCAGATACTTGGAAAGAAGCTAACGTTGTGCTGATCCCGAAAAAAGGAAGAGATTTGAGCGATGTAAAAAACTATAGACCAATATCACTTTTGAATACAGACTACAAGATCTTTGCTTCAATTCTAGCAGCGAGGCTCAAAAAAAGTGCTGTTAGAGGTAATTGATGAGGACCAGAATGGCTTTCTACCAAAAAGATCTTTGAGAAATAACATTAGAATGGTCTTAAATGTAATCGAATACTATGAAAAGCATAATGAACGGAAAATGGCCATGATATTTGTAGATGCGAAGAAAGCTTTTGACATGATCAGCTGGCCATTCATGAAGACGGCAGTTAAACAGATGCAGGCAGGAGAAAAATTTGTTGCATGGATTGAAGCAATTCACAGCCAACAACAAGCTTGACTGGTCATAAACGGTGAAAGAACACAAATGATAGAACTGCACAGAGGTACGAGACAAGGGCGTCCCCTGTCTCCTCTGCTGTTTATCATGACAATGGAAATACTTAACAATGCTATAAGAGAAGATAAAAAAATAAGAGGAGTCCAAATTAAGAAATATCACTACAAGTTAAAAGCTTTCGCTGACAATTTGGTCTTCTTACTGGATGACCCAGGGAAATGTATTGGAAAATTGATTACTACAGTTCAAGAATATGGAGAATTCTCTGGTTTTAAAGTTAATAAGGAAAAAACAGTCTTCTTAACCAAAAATATGACTGAAAGAGAAGAGATGGAATTAGTACAAAAAACAGGATTCAATAGAGGACAAAAGGTAAAATATCTAGGTATTTGGATAGCCAAAAGAAACAATGAGTTATTTCAAAATAATTATGAAAAAAAATGGAAAGAAATAACAAAAGACTTGGAAAGTTGGACCTCCATGCGTTTGTCAATGATGGGGAGGATAGCTGCAATAAAGATGAATGTTTTGCCAAAAATGAACTTTTTGTTCCAAAATCTTCCTATAATAACGAACATGAAACCTTTCATA
Source organism: Cyclura pinguis (assembly GCA_030412105.1). NCBI lineage: Eukaryota > Metazoa > Chordata > Lepidosauria > Squamata > Iguanidae > Cyclura > Cyclura pinguis. Next base: position 212,239,189 of record CM059599.1, read on the forward strand.
CAATGGAAGAGAGAACTAACTAAGTTTATATGGCAAGGGAAAAAACCTAGGATAAAATGGAATACTATGACAGACTTAAAAAGCAGAGGAGGAATGGGACTAGCGGACTTTCAAATATACTATAAGGCTGAGGCTTTTACGTGGATAAAAGACTGGGTAGACCTACAAGACACGAGAATGTTGGCACTGGAGGGAGCAGACCTGAGAATGGGGTGGCATGCCTATATGTTTTATGATAAAGCAAAAATAGATAAAGACTTCACAAATCACTTTATCAGAAAATCGCTTCTGAAAATTTGGGAGGATTATAAAAATAAAAACATACGGCAGCTCCCCACCTGGGTCTCACCGCAAGAGGCTTTTTTTGGCACATGGACGGACACAGATAAATGGTTGCGATATGATGATATAATTGAGAGATCAACGTCCAACAACTTTAAGATTAAAACAAGAGAAAAACTAGAACAAGAGGGAATAACATTAAGTTGGTTCCCTTACAGACAGTTAGCAGAAAGGTTTCAGATGGATATAAAAACATATGGAATTGAACTTAAAGAGAAAACTGGAGTAATTAAATGGCTGTTCGAAAATCCGCCTCATTTACTTGCCAAATGTATCAAGAAATACTATATCAGGAGAGGCAAGAAGAAACAGTAAAGGCAACAATGATTTCATGGGCACAAAATATCAGACATTCAATACAATTAGAGTCTTGGGAGCAGAGCTGGAAAAAAACACAGAAATTTACGGTAGCACAGAATTTGAAAGAGAACTATTACTAGCTGTTTCATAGATGGTACATGAGACCAGATAAATTAAAAAAGATTTATAATACAGGTACTAGACAATGTTGGAAATGTCAGAATGAGGTCAGTTCGATATATCATATGTGGTGGACATGTTCTAAAGCTAAGAAATATTGGACTGAAATACATAACAAAATATGTGCATTAATGAAAGTACAGTTTGCTAAGTTACCAGACTTGTATTTGTTAAATATGACTGATGTATTAGAAGGTACTGGTATAAAGAAGTACTGGAGAATATTACTGTACATGATAACAACAGCTCGTATTGAATATGCAAAGATGTGGAAAACTCAGCAAATACCCACATTAGAACAATGGTGGGGTACACTGATTGAAAACAAAAATGCTGATATGGTCTCTCAGAGATTAAAAAGGAAATCAGACGAAGAGATACAAAAAGAATGGCAAATTGTAACAGGTAATTGCTGGGTACCATCAGATGGAAATCTGTGATTCATTATTTAAGATAAATTATGAGGGGGCTACAGGATATATATCATGAAGTGGGAATATGGAGATGGAAATGCAAGAATCAACAAGTAATAATAGCACTAAAATGTAGTACAATATTTTAAGCATGTTAAGAAATATTGATAATGAAATCTAGATCAGTGTGGAAGATCAGAAATATTTCATATAAGTTGACAGTTATAATTGTTTGTTTTATATCTGAATTTGAATAAAATGATTAAATAAAAAAAAAGAAAAGTAAGCAAGTAGAAGAGTTTTAATGCATAATGTCTAGTCTGGCCTTGGGTCAAGGATGTGAAGAATTATTCAGAATAACTCGTTCTCATACTAAGAGACCTTGTCAAGAAATTAAGTTCTTCCTATAGATTTTTTTATCTTGGCTCATTCATTAATCAGAATGGAGACTCCAGTTAAGAAATCAGAAAAAAAAAAAAACTAGGAAGGACAGATACGAAGGAAGTAGACAAGATTCTAAAGTGTCAAGATTTGTCACTAATTACTAAAGTTAGGATGCTCCGTGTCATGGTATTTCCATTTTCTATGTACAGTTGTAGAAGAGGGAGAATGAAGAAAACTGATAGGAAGAAAATCAACCCATATGAAATGTGATGCTGGAGAGGAGCTCTACAAATAACACTGACTGCTAAAAAGACAAACGGATCCTAGAACAAATCTTACCTGAACTGTCCCTAGAAGTCAAGATGACATAATGTGACTGTTGTACTTTGGACATATCATGAGAAGATATGACTCACTAAAAAAAGCCAATAATGCTTGGTAAGGTAGAAGGCAGAAGGAAAAAAGGTAGACTGCATTACAAATGGATAGATTCAGTCAAGGAAGCCATGGTCCTGAGTCTGTAAGGCCTGAGCAGGGCTGCTGATGGCCCTTTTTGCACAGCATTTCCGATGCGAAAGGACCCCTTGAGCATCGTGCACATGTGAGGAGCAGTCCACACGATGCACTCACATTTGCGCGATGCTCAAGGGCCTGACGTGGACCACGCACGCATTTTTTTCATTTTTGACTTGAAGCTGAAAGTGCTGTGCGGTCGCGCATCGCTCCTGGGCTCCGTGTGCACTTACCTTGTGTGCGGAGCCTCGGGAGCCAGGCCAGTCACACTTCCTGTCTCAGTGCAGCCTGGGAGGTCCCAGGCTGCACTGTGAAAGAAAGAGGCGGGGCTCTCACGTGAGCAGGAAGCTCATGCAGAGCTGAAGAAGCAGGGAAGCAAGAGCCTCCCTCTGGAGGCTGCTTGTGCAAGCCTCGCACCCCAGCACCATGAAAAGGTAAAGTGAGAAAAGGGTCAATGACAGGATGTCTGGAGGTCTCTCATCCATAGGGTCACCATAAATCAAAGTTGGCAATGGTAGTTAACAACAAAAAGATTTCTCCCTGCCAATGTCCTCAGGATATCAGCAGTTTGTACAAGGTTTCTGTAACAAACTCTGACCTATTTTGTGTTTGTACAACAACGCCCGCAGGGAGCACAAATATGAAATAGGCTTAATGTAAAAGAAGGTGGTATAAAATTTCAGCAGCATCTTTGAAACTAACCGATTTAAGTCAGCATGAGTTTTGTCTTTCTCAATTCATTTTTTCAGGTGTACTGATGGAGTTGGAAGTACAGCCACATTTATATTGGAGTTACAAATTTGTAAGAGATGAGATCAGGGTGTAATAGCAATATGAAAGTGTTGCAAGTCTATGCAACCAGATAGCAGCAATTGTTCATGACGTTTGCGCATATATGCTCACACACATGCACAAATATTTTTACAAGTGTGAATGCTCTCACTGATAATATAAATACAAAATATCTCCCTCTTGAATGTGAAGAGGAAAAAACAGTTTCTTCTTATAAACAAGACTGGGGGCCTTTCCACACTACACTGTTATAGTGCTATTATTCCACTTTCAACATCCTGTGGAATCCTGGAGTTTGCAGTTTAGGGCAGGGCCTTTGGAATTATCAGCCAGAGAACTCTTTGGTCTTAGTAAACTACAAATCCCAGAATTCCACAGGATGATAAAAGTGGAATAATAGAACTATAACAATGTAATGCGGAAATGGCCCCAAGACAGGTGGGGATTTGCACCACTAATTCACTTATGAGGAGTAGCATTTGAGATGCATCTACATGCCTCTCAGGGAGCTCAGGAATAGAGAAACAGAACCAGAAGAGCTTCAAATAAGTAAGCATGTAAGTTTCCTATTGTGACTCCAAGTGATAACATAAAATATTAGGAAACGTAGTACAGTGGCCCCTCCACTTTCACAAGAGTTGGGGCACAGAACCTTTGTGAAAGTGGAAAAACCACAAATAATTCCCCCCATGCTCCCTCTCCCATTCCCTTCCAGGACTACCTCCTCCCATTTCCTTTCCTTTTGTCCTGGCAAACATGCTTTCTTTCTCCATGCCTAGGCAAAAGGCAAGGGAATGGGACGGGGATCACCACTCTCAGATAAGGGAGGCTTGTGCATGCCTTCCCCCTATTCCCTTACCTTTTGGCTCAGTGTGCATTTTCCACACATGTAAGGCCTTGCTTTGGGGGTCCCCAATATCATTATGGTTTGGAATGGGCATCATATCTAACTGGCATCATATTTAATTGGCAACACACTTTAATTGGCACTGATATCAAAATCAAACCTGAAGGTGACCAGGAGGTTAAACCAACAGAAGGAACACTCTGACTGTGAATGTGAGAGAGAAAGGCTGGTCACCCTAAGACACCTTCCAGGTATGACTGTGCCATTTGTCAGGCAAATAGACACTGTTCCTGTGGATAATTGGCTTAAGTAGAAACTGGAATTTTCCAGGGAACACAATTGTGGGAAGCTCACCAGAACACTGGTAGACAGGTACCAATCCCCTGTGTTCTTGGACTCCTTCTTCTTGCTTCATAGCACCCACAATAGTCAGCTATTGCAACACACATTATACCTTTGTCATCCAAATACTGCTCTGCAACTCCCATTGTTCCACACCTGGAACTGCACATATCTTCCACCATCACAGACTATTTTCAGGGTACAAATACCTCTGATTCCAGGATGCCCAGTATAGTGTCTACCCATCATTCTGTCCGTCTGGATCCTGAACAAGAACTGTCCTTAGGTCCTATGTAAGCCAAGCTATATTTCAGCTCTTCGTTACTCTTCTGGACTAGTAATTATAATACAAAAACCTCAGCTTCTCTATCCATAATTTTTCCTCCCTTTATCCTTCAGTTAGCTCTTCTTTGAATGTTTGACTGTGTGTATCTTGGTGCATGCATGAGTGAATTCCCCTCAATAAAACACATTTTTAGTTTATTTTTGAATGTCTGGGTGGTTCTTTTCCTGCACGAGCCCGTAAACATTAGTAGAAATATATTGTTAAGTTATCTCTCTCTTGCAAGCCTCCTCTTTGAGCTAATTCCCCACTTTTGCACAGAGGTGCTGGCATCACAGGGTGGCCCTCGTAACACCTGGGATAACATACCTGGGGAAAAAGCAAGGGAATGGAGGGTGGAAGAAGGCACACAAGCCATTCCCTTGACTTTTACCTGGGTGCACTTGTCTTCCTGCTCCATGCCCAGGCAAAAGGCAAGGGAATGATAGAGAAGATAGACATGTACCTTCCTTCGTGAGTGGTGCTTTCCCCTCCCATTCCCTTGCCTTTTGCCTGGGGAACAGAAAAGAAAGGCATGCATGCCTGGGCAAAAGGCAAGGGAATGGGAGGAGGAGAATGTGGGCAGGGGAGAGGCATGTATGCCTCACAAATAGTCAAATTTGCAAAGGTCAAACAGACAAATGTGGAGGGATGACTGTAGTTAAAGCAATAACTTCAAAAATAATTATAGATAAAAAATACCTTGTTTGCAACACATAATTTTTAAAAACCCGCATGTAACATCTAAAATGTCTCTACTACAATTTGGTCAAAGATATACCAGGTACAGCTTTCTTCCTAATGTAAGAGATAAAAAGACAGAAATAACCAGTTGATAAGAAACATCTTGAAGTGCATCTGCTGGTAAAAAGTTGTTGCATTCCTCATCAAACCCTGAGGATCTTACAAATAATCTGTCTCTGAAATCTTCCTCTTATATTACTACAAAAACATAATGTGTAATGTCTTCCTCTTAAAGTATATGAATATAAATAGGAAATGGCTGAGGGTTTCTTTTCAGCTTGGCTTTTATATGAATTTACCAAACTTCACACATTTCTTCATATTTGGAACAAAAAAAAAATGAGATAAACTGAGATCAAACAGATATAAATGTAGGAGAAAGTGAAATTGACACATTTCATCCATCCAGGTTTTTAGTGTTTAATTCCTAAAGGGCAGAATTTGAATCCTTCTCTGTTCAAGCATATTTCTGCCACTGAATTAGGAGTGCTACCTTTTTGTTTCAGAGAGACTCCTCAATTTTAACGTCTTCATAACAAGAAAGTGGAAGATTGTTCTTGACAGTGGTACCAATAGAATGCAAGTACTAGTGCAAATGAGAGAGTTTAATTTCACTTTAGTTGTGGAAATTATACTAATATTTACAGATCATAATGAACATGAAAAAACATGAAGTTTAAAAATTTTGAAAGTGGAAGGTACTGCAAGTTTTCTAGTCCCAGAGTATGTTCTGCATTTATAGCTGTTTCCGAAAGAGATTACCAACATCCTCTTGAAAACAAAACAGGAACAGTGTTTTTCTATGGGCAGCTAACTAGAATATACAAACTGTCCCTGATAAACCAGAGATGGTTGGAATTCACGGAATCTACCAGCACACAACCCAAGTCTGAACATGCTGCCACATGGTGTTCAGTATGAGACTAAAGAGCTGTTTTATATTAACCCTTTGAGGCACACATTGGGAGGGAGGAGACAGCATCTGTGAATGCAACTGAAACTGGTTAGATGCACTTTGTTCATCCTTCTCATACGTTAGAGATAGGTTATTAGAGAGTGCTTGGGGAGATAGTCTAAACAAAGGCAGGGTCACTGTGCTCTCAACAGGAAGCCATACATTGTGGCTGACCTTTTGGAATACCAGAGCCACTCTGCAGCAAGAAGAGGGAACCTCGGAGCTGCGTGACCACATCAGGCTCTTGCAGCTGTACTAACAGCTCAGGCAAGACGATCAGATTACATCTCTCTCTCTCCCCCACAAAGCCCTACCTTCTGGAACTGGAAGGGGAAGACATAAACATAGCACTCCTTCAGGAATTATCTCTTTCCTTTTGGAAAGTATTTTAGCACTGCAAACTGCTTGGTGGTAAGTAGCTAGTATCATTCTACTCATTTTAAAATGTTTTTTTTTTAATTGGAAAAGCATCTCTTTCCTAGGTGAAATACAAAAAATTGATTGTGGAGCTTCTTGTTGTTGTTATCTGCTCATTGTGTTTTAGGTACAAAACTTAAGGGTACAATCCTGTGCCTATGTTTCCAGATCTGAGCCCCACTGAAGCCTGGAACTTCCTAGAAAAGAAGTTTAAGATTGTGTTTGCAAGTGTCTGAATGCATACACGCAAAGAAAGCAGTTATTGAAAGGCAGGCATAGAGTTTTCTGGACTGCTTAGGGAACAACAACCCCCCTCCCCATTTTGTGGTTTATATGTAAACCTTTTATTGGTGGGAAGTGTATGTGCAGTACAATCCCAGATGCAGTCCGTTTGAATTATCTTGGGGGTCACAGTCCTATGTAAATATTTAATGGGTTCAAGCCTTAAGAAGAGAAGAGCCTGTCAAAAGGAAATGGAGTCACTCATACAGCTACTTGGATATGTAGAAACAATACTAATTAGAAAGAACTTGGTTGAACTTCTAAAGAGAGAGGTTATTTTATAGATAGATACAGACGACTACAACTTTATAAAGTGAAGTAGAGATAAATTAGTGGGTTTTCCACTGTAAGCCACACATAGGAGTATATTCCACTTATTCAGTGAAGATCACATGTATAGGATCACACTGCATAGTGCAATTAGTTCTTGCCTGCGTGATTTATTCGTTTATTTTCAACCTTTGTAAGCTTTCTAAATGATGCTTTTAATCTATAGTTTCAATGGATGATTTTAATTGTAGTTTCAAACGTTACTGGTTTGACCTGATTCTTTTTTGTGAGTTACCTTGGGTGCCACTCCAGGAGAAAACTGGCTAAATAAATAAATAAATAAATAGGAAAAGTGGCTTTAAAAAAATTTGAAACAGCATATCATAGCAGTGAAATAAACTTATGGATAGTCTTTGAATAATGCAACACAGGAGACAGAGGCTGGAATCTTCTTGATGCACAACGCTGGTATAGGTGATGGCAACAGGAAGAAAAAGGCCACAAGATGCAGCAGCTGTGAAGGAAGTGAAACGCTGGAGAAATCAGTTGCTTGGAGCCAACAGACTTTGCCTGCTTTCTCTCATCACCATAGCACAACCCTGGGAAAAAGTGTAACCACTAGCATGTTGCAGCCATCAGATTTCACTGAGATGGACATGCAAATTGCTTTTTACCTGTATTCTGTTCTGAAGAAGCTGTGAGTCACATGAGCACGAAATTTTTGTTAGCTAATGTTCTACCAGCATTTGATTTAATTTGAGTGGCATAAAATGGTTATGAATGGAATGAATGGACTTCTTTTTAGAGAAGGGTTTGATGTACAGGAACACTTTACTAAACATACAGAAGACTCAGAACTTCAAATCATGGAGAAAAGTTTTGAAATGAGTTGAAACATGAGGTGTGTGACAGTATCTACGTGTGACAGAAACTTTCAGATGACCAGTTTATCAGATTAAAAGCTCTAGAGTAGTCCCTCTGTAGAGCACCAATTGAAGTATTGTCATGTGCAGGGCTGGTTTTAGCACATCTGTATCACTTTTGTACCACTTTAACTGCCATGTTTCCATCCTGTGGAACCCCACAGTTTGTAATTTTGTGAGATCTTCAGAATAATCTGGTAGAAAGCCCACCCACCTGACCTGTGGCACTACAGCACTGATTACCAAAGTGAACTACAAATGCCAGGATTCCGTAGAATGGAGACATAGGGGTTGTTATCAGACAGCTGTAATTCTTCAGTGTGGATGTGTTCTCAAGCTGAGGCAGCTTCCTAAAGCAACAGGTGCTTAGGAGGCAGGAAGAATCAGTGAAGGAATGGAGCTGTGTGTGTCATATGATTTGTCTTGTTCAGCTTAAGGTAGCTTGCTGTCTTCTTTTGCAGTGAGGATGAGATCTTGTTTTTAAGTATGATTCTACTGTTAGTCCAATTGGCTTCTGCATGTGGATTTGAAAGGAAGGTGTGACATCTTGTTCATCACCTCAGATGTCAAGTTGACTTGAGATGGACCTCATCCTGTGGCACGTTCCTTGTGGAACATTTAAGAGCCAAACTAAATAATAACGGTCTTGGATCAGAATCTTCTGTCACTTTATGCTTACCTGTATCCATATGGTGAATGGCGCTGTGGGTGAAGGTAACTCTTTGGTGGTCTCCATGACAGATACCAAAGTGATTGGTGGCTGGCATTTGGCACAAGATCACAGCACATGACAGGGGCAGGACTGTGGGCTATTTTAGCCTGATTGCCCCTTTTTGTGCCCTCTTTAGAATGGTTTGGGCCTGCTGAAGGGCAAGACCTTGGTTTTACAAGCACTGAAAGTTCTTGAGCTTATAGAAGGTTGTTGGCCTGGAATTTACCTTATTTTGTTTTGTTTTCCTGCATTTTGCCCCAACAAGTTTGATGATCCCATAGAGAGTGTTGCAATGCCTTGGGCCACTTTCTTGCACATCCTAACAAAATTTTCCAGTGGGCCGAGTTTTATAGGTCTGATGGTATTCATGTGCCAGAAGAAGGGAATATGGTATCCCTGGGGAATTTGCAATGAGGGTTAGGGCCTTGTTGGCTGGCCTGGTGGGGGAAAGGGACTAATCAGACATTTGTCCTTTGTACATGCCTGGTAGCAGGATGAGAATATATGACTTTGGTTATCACCTTTGGCACCCTCTCGGTGTAGGGTAGGATTCTGGAACTCCCTCTTTAGGGTTTTGCATCCCAGGGGCTGGGGAAGGAGGCTACCCTTAAGGCTAATGTGGGATTCAGGCTCACACTTGTAGAATTCAGCAGCTTGAGTGGCAGTTCCCTGAGTTACTTTCCAGTTATGGCCAGCTGAGGAGCAACCCAAGTCTTTGAATAACCCTTGGGCCTGAGATGTTTCACCCCAGGAAAGTTGAGGAGGTAGTCACTGGGTAATACCTGGCCTTAGTTGGACTTGCATTAGATTGCTCCCTGCTTTTGCTCCATTTTGAAGCCAACACAACTTAAATAGGTTAAGTCAAATAAAGTGGTCCTTATTAATCCAGTTCTCTATGTCTGGTCTTGTTATTTCACGGTTTGTCACCAAATAGCTGAACTGTTACCAGACAGCTTACTGGACACGTGTGTTTGGGTGGGTCGGCATATCTAGAGATTCAGAAAGATGTTTAGTTTAGTTTAGCTTAGTTAAGCTTAGCTTAGCTTAGCTTAGTTTAGTTTGCATCTGGCCTGTGCTGGCCTCTGTACTCCTCATCACTACCAGAATGGGATAGTACCAGCCATTCCAGTAATATCTGGTTATTTAGCTGATAAGAACCAGCTACTTCTCCCATTCCCGGACCTTCACTTTTCAGGTTGGGAAGAGGATATGTCAAGCAAAAACACCTGTGGGATAGGGTTTGCCCAAGGCTACCAGTTTGGGAAAGAGATGAGAGCAGGACTCTCTGCCTTCTTTTGGGTGACTGATGAGTTGCAGGGGGACAGAAGCCTTTTAGAAGAGGTGGGGACTTGGAGGATATATGACCCACAGTGGAACTATGGTTGATTTTGTAAAAGGCCACCCGAGAGTAAAAGGCAAGATGCACAAGAAAGAACATCAGCACTGTGTGGGTGATGCAACTGTGTGGTGAGGAGTGGAATTCCCACTGACTGATGCTCTCACTCTGGCTATCTTTAGCTGTAGCACTAAGCTTCCTGGTGGTTGTTTCTAGGAAATCTTTAGAAACTGGCCTAGCATTCTGTGGGATGCAGTTTCATTGACCTGTTGCACCAGCACTTTCTTATTGGTTTCATATTCTGCTGTTTGTATACTGTATTGCATTTGGTAGATGTGTTTGGTTGAATGTCAGGCAAGGGGGGGATCAACAAGACATCCCTGCTTTGTGATCTGAGGTAAACTTGGGCAGGGGAGATGATGTTGGAGGACTGACATATCAAGAAAGGAAAAAACAGCTATGCTGAGCAGCCATTGTGGCAGAGCTTCCAGTCTCAGTCAGTGAGGAAACTCCACAGCCAAATTCTCTGATTATCAGGACACCCTATCCTCCTGCAGAGGCTGACATCCAGTGTTTACTAAGACCTTGTCATGTGTGAGAATAATGAAAAATATTAAGGTAGTATTGTGTACACTTATTCAATGGGAATTAAACCTATCTTCCAATGTTCTGGGCAGTCCAGTCATTTCACTGGACTAATTAAAAAAATAATATATATTTACGTGTGAATACTGAAATGTCTTTAATTGTACTGCATAGTATGCAATAATTTTAAACAAATTGGCTGGAATCCTGGCCCTTTTCGCACCTTACCTTTTAACGCCGCTGGGTTGGGGTCCTCGCGCGAGAAGCCTGTGCAGGAAGGCTTTTGCAAGTCTCCTGCTTCAACTTCCTGCTCGCACGAGAGCCCTGCCGGCGCCCTGTGCCTTCCTTCCGCTGTGCAGCCTGGGAGTTGGACGCACGACCGGCCTGGCTCCAGAGGCTCTGCATGGCAGGTGAGTGCGACCCAGGCCCGTGAGCGTTGCGCAAGCGCGGCTCATTTTCGGCTAAAAGCCGAAAATAAAAAAATGTGTGTTCGCTGCGCTTGAGGGCCTTGAGCATCACGTAAATGGGAGTGCGTCATGCAGGGGCCCTTTCGCTTGCAAACTGCCATGCAAAAAGGAGCCCTGTTGGGGAATTACATATGCGTAAACACCATAGTTACAGTGCTATGCAGTGGATCCCATCCTGATCTCTCCAATCTCATGTACCAGAGAGCAGCCACTGCAGTGGATGTGGGTCTGATGTTCCTACTCTTCCTATGAGCAATCAGTCAACACCCAAGAAACAAGGTCTTCTGTTGCAACAGCAACAGAAGCAGGATACCTGTTGCAATTCCCTTATGTGCCAGAGGTAGCTCATGTGAGGGTAGAGTTGGACCATCAGCCAGCTGCTTCCTGATCAATAGGTGGACAAATTAACATCAATCGCACTGGCTCCATTCTGGTAAGTGGAGATTACAGTCCCTACATAGCCCCTAACTGCAGCTCTCGAAACTTTTCAGCCAGTATGGCCAGTAGTTACACTGGTTGGGGCATTATGGGAACTATAATCCAAAGAGTAATTTTTTCAAGCTCTGATATTATGTTACCTACATTAAGAGCCTGACTTTTCTGTCCTGACTCCCCAATCTTCCTATATCCTCATGTATTATTACCACCTTACTAAAACAAAATAATCTGACCAAATAGCTGCCTTAGTAGGAGGCATACCCAGTTGAAATGACTAACTACTGTTGGCTTTGGCATAACTAGAGTTCATGACATTAATAATGTCCACGAACATGACTACAAGACCTGAGATAACAAAAAGGAAGTAAGGCATAAAAGAGAGTCACAGAGTATGATTCAGTGCTCTGGGAATTGGTCATAATCCCACAGAGAAGCATATGTAAAGACATCAAGTCTTTCCTTAATATCTTATGTACAGAGATTAATGGAGGGAGGTTCAACAGTCAATGCATCATGAAGAAAAGCGGATGAGCTACCTGACATGAATAACTACCTCTAAAAGGATGATGTAATGGCCAAAATCGCAGTGGACACCGCAGACATCCCTAGTGACGTACAAATCACTATACAGGGGAAGCTCATAGAACCTTAGAAATTAATTCTTTTCTTATGATAACCTGGTCCAATTCAAATAAAGGTCTTTTTTGTTTAATGCCAAGTCTTCCCTCAATGCAAATAGAAGAGTTAAGGGACCTATTTTGGTTGAGATTAGAATGGGAAGCATAATTGCACACCAGGACATTGATCCAGTTCAGATCAGGAGCCCTATGAGTGGTTTTTAAAATGCTATTGCTAATTGAATGACTGGTTACATGACAGTCTAGCTTGGCTCTTACTGCAGTCAGCCCTCCACCTTCACTTGGGCTAGGGGCGTAGGACCCTCACAAAAGTGGAAAAGTCACAAATATCAAAATGTGTGTCTGTGGGAGGAGGGCAGAAGCACAGTGCAGAGAACCAAGTCCAAACCAGGTCAGGGAAAGGAGAGGAAAAGGAATTGGGTTGGCATGGTGGCTCTATACTTTCTCTCTCTTGACCATTTCCTTTCTTGAGTGTTGACGGCATTGGGAGAGGGTTTGTGGTGCTGAGAAATCAGGTTGCAAGCTGTCCTTAGCTGGCCATGCAGCTGCTGGGGGAGGAGGAGGAGGAGGAGGACCAAAGATTGCTTCTTAAAGATATGCATGGCCTGATTGGAGCAGCCAAGAGGGAAGGTTCACCCAGAGAAGAAGCGTGTGAGGTGGGCAGCAGGATTTGAGGAAACTTGCAAATAATCAAATCCGTGAAAGTAAAACCTGCAAATGTATTTAACTGTATTTAATATTTGTGGTACTAGCAAGGAAAACTGTGAACATTGTATCTCTCTCGGTATGCGTGGTTTTTTTCCTATCACATGTCTAAGGCCCTTTTCGCATGGCATTTGCCATGCAAAGGGGCCCCTGGAGCGTCGCAGGACTGTGAGGAGTGGTCCACATGACACACTCACAATTGCACAATGCTCCAGGGCCTGGCAGGCACTGATCACACACTATTTCATTTTCAGCTGCGAGCCGAAAATGGTGCGCAATTGTGCATTGCTCCAGGGCCCCGCGCGCACTTCTGCACTGCAGAAGGAAGAGGAGGGGCTCTCATGCTACCTGCTCGAGAGCAGGCAGCAGCTGCGGAGCTGAAGGAACCGGGACCCGAGAGCCTCTCGCTAGAGGCTGCTCTCGCGATCCCTGTACCCCAGCTCCGCAAAAAGGTGAGTTGCAGAAAGGGCCTTAAGTGTAGAAAATATGCCTTTGAAAGGTAGCCTTTCATTTCAGTGACAAATTAGCCTTGAAATTCTGAACAAAAGGAGAACAAATGGATCCTTTGGATGGAAGGGAGTGGTAAGGGGAGAGACTTTGCACGGGGGTAAATCTCCAGAAAATGCTGGAAAAGACTCCTGTCTGGAAGTCCTGGAGAGCCATTGTCAGTGCACAAGCATGGTACTGAGTAGCATATGGACCAAATGAGATGACACCATACCAGACAACTCCCTGTGTTGCTGTGAGGAGTATTTCACAAATTGCACAAACTACATGCAATCTTAGCACAATAAATTCGCCCTCAAAGCCACCTCCAATACTGAAATTGTCTCTTAACTTCTTAGGGCTGGAAGCAAAGTTCCCTATTGTACTTTCCATAGTAACTTCCTATTAAATCTTTCTGGTTATTACACTATTTTAAGTAATTGTCCCAGTTTCTTTAGATGGACCTTGTTTCTTTAAAATAAAACAAATTCCTGGAGAGAATTAAGGCACAAATATTTCTTTTCAGAATTCAAATATTAGTTCCAAGTGGACATGGAGACCCACTAAAGGATGTGGATATTTTTTTAAAAGTCAAGCTAAGTTCAGTCTAATGTTTAACCAATGCCAGCCAGTGATTAATTACTAACCAAAACCACAGCTTTAAAATGAAAGCCTTCTTGTCATCTGATTTGCTTTCTTATGACTGTTTCCCACTGAAAAATGAAGTGGCCTTGATGCTGTTTCTGTGTGAATGTTATCCCAGATAAACTCCCAGAATTTTTTATGACTTTTCACATCACTTTAGACACTACCTTTTCTGGTAAACATGTTTAATTCATTCAACTATACAGGGCTGTCCCCTACTATTCCTTGCCATTGCACAATCTGACAGTCTTCTGTTTGAAGACATCTAGGTATTTGTTCCAAGTATGGCCTTAAAAAAAAAACATGAAGAGAGAGAGCATGAGTGCTTTGTAAAAAGTGAGCACCTAGACAGAAAACACATATCACCTGGTTTCCATTTTTCTTGCTATTGTGAGATGTATCCCATTCCTGTTTAACTTATCATACTTGTTTCCACATTTTTATGTATTCTGTGCATTACTTATTAACACATTGGCCAAAATTCTATTAGGGACATATGCATGTATACATCACGCTACGCATGCAGGGCCAAAAAGTGAGCATTGTGCAAATATATTTTGCTGATAGCAGTGGAAGCAGACTGCATATGCAACTGTGAAATGTCTTGACGAATTTTGCATTGTGCATTATGTATTGTCATTGTGCATCCTCTACCTCTCATTGTGGTTGTGCATTGTGTATTGAGCGGTGTCACCTAATCATTGACGTGCGTTGCACAATGTTGCTATTCTGCATAGGGGGGATGGATAATGATCAAATAACCTAATTGCCATGTGAAGATATTTATGCTATGGGATGCTGAATTGCAGCTGTTGTGCGCAAATGTGTCCTTTTCCATCCACTCTTTTGGTGATGTACAATCATCCCACATACTTTCCACAGAGCTGGAAACTGGCCTCCTCACTACAAGGAGAGCCACAGTTAATTGGACAATAGATCCTAGCAGCACAAACTGCACTGCGAATTACAAAACATCAGGATCTTGTTTACTTTACAAAATTTAAAGAAGCAATTAGGGTTCAAAATGCACTGATGCACTAAAGGAGAAAGGCAGGGAATGTCTATATATGTGTGAGAGAGAACATAAAGTGTTCTTTAAGGCAAGGTTGGGCAAAGTGTGTCTTATGCCTGATGTATGCTTCCCAGGTCCCCATGAAGTGTCCAACTGTTTTGCTTCCCCCTATACCTGGAGGCCTCTTGTTGCATGAGAAAGTTGTAGGGACCCTTCCGGCTCAAGCTCCACCCCTTCAAAGTAAAGTTTTCTGGGTTTTGTTTTTGTTTTAAAGTTTTGGGGCATTTCCTTCAATGGATGTTGGAGGTAAAAATTGGACCCCAGGCCCAACAAAATTGTCCACCCCTCATTTGAGATAAATTGTCTAAACAAATAATACAGTGGACTTGCTTGGGATAACACCTAATGAAGGAACATTTCCCATTGTTCCTAGTGATTGACTGGCAAATCTCTTTCTCGTAACTGTCTAAACTATCATTAACATCCAGTGACATGGACAAAAATAGACAGAAATGAGAGACGGAAGAAAATTTCCAAGATCTGTGTGACTGTTTAGGTGTCCAGTGAAAGATTTGTTAAGCTTCAGACAGTTTGCTTCCTGGGACAAGGAACAGGACAGTGTTGTTTCTGCATGCAGAAAGTGATTGGACTGGATGATCATGGGCATAATCCATTTTGCAGGTCCCATATTAAAATGCATGAAAGTTTTGCAGTGTGTGTCTTCAAAAATGATTACTACTATAATCCTCCTCCCTCTCCCAGGAATGAAGTCACAATTGTCATCTGCTGAGATCATGGAAAGTTTTAAATTTACCTTTTGTTTGTGACAAAGTAGGACACTGGTCATACAATTCTACTCATTATCTTTTTTGTTTCTTCTGTTTGTCCTTTTGTCATAGCCTTTCCTTTGTGCTGAAGCCACAGCCTCATTCAAAGTGACAGCACAGGAAATTAAAGAGAGAGAGGAAAAAAGACAGAGAGAGAGAGAAAACCTCAGTATCATCTAGTGATATGTGTTAAGATGGTTGACTCATAATCAACCTTTTCTTTTGCTTTCTTTTCTATCCAACAAGAGAAGGGAACACATAAATACCCTTAAGAAAAGATGTCTCTTAAAGTCTCACGATTATGGAAATGAGATGTGAACAAAATATCATTAAAAAAAAAATTCTACAAGCTTGACACTCCAAGATGCCAAAGGAAAATTCTCAATAGTTGCAAAGGCATACACTGAAATGTTTTTGTATTTTCTCTCTGAAAATTTCTGGAGAGATATCGAACAAATACAGGTGTGAAAGCAATGAAATAAAATTAATTTCTTTGACAGTACTAAACTTCCCCAGTGTTTATCTGAGAGAAGATAGTTGGATGGGATCACATTAAACATGTGCAAGAGTTCAGTCCACTTGTGTCAAACTTGAAAGCGTGGTTTGGAGGCGGAGGACAAACAAACCTATCCCCAATGTACATGTGTGCTCAGATCATCTCTATCATCTTCTTACTTTGTCTTCTTAAGACAAAGACCTGAAGGAAATATGTAAGTGTTTTTGGCTGAATCTGCTCACAAACCTCCTTCAGTTCTGAAATCTCAATGAGATAAAGCACTCTGTCACCTGAATCTTTGCAAATTCATTCAGCTAAACATGGCACTAAACTGAAACAGGCCACTATTGACTTTCCAGAAGTTGTTGGATTATGAGTCCCATAAGACACAGCCCAGATGGCTGGGAACTGTAGGCCAACGACATGTGTGGTCTCAAGAACTGCTTGAACAAACTGGTGCTGACATTGGTTAGCTAACCATGGATATGTGTAAATGCAATGGGATTGAGCCATTTAAATGCACAGAGAAAGTGAATATATTCAGTAGCGAGTATGTAAACCACCTCATTTGTTCCATCACTGCTTCCTCTGATTTTGCTGAAGTAAATTACTTTGTGCATGTTTTGTGCAGTTATGTCAACTCTTTTTCAGACTAAAGTTTCAGTGTATTACATAAGACAAGAGGAAAGTTCAGAGCAATTAACCCTGAGACTACATCTCCCTGTTCCTTTCTTTTCCCAAGTGGTGCAACAGATCGGGAATAAGAGATTAAGAAAGTGAGTGAGAAAGATAAAAGAAGTTTCAGTATTGGCTGGTGTGTAATTAGAAACAGAGCCCCTCCCAATCCTCCCCCAAGCAAGGTGATGCATTTCAAATGAAAAGAGGATATTGTGCAACTTTAAGAGGAGCATCATTTCCCTTTTTAAAAATAAACCAATTTATTCATGAAATCCAGTAATTTGTCCTTGCCATTGGATTCACTGCATTAATGTTGTGCAGCATGATCTTATTCTTAGTGGCTTGCAAATGCATTTTCATCAACTGTGACTGTTATTTCTTTAAAAAAGAAAAAAGATGTAAAGCCTGTAATGATCTCTTAAAACATCCCAGGAGATACAGTCTGAAAGCCAGTATGGTATAGCAATTTGAGTGATGGACTATGGACCCTGGAGACCAGAGTTCGATTCCCTGCTCAGCCATGGAAGTCCATTGGCTGACCTTGGGCAAATCACACACACTCAGCCCCAGAAAACCCCATGATAGGTTTGCTTTAGGGTTAACTTAGAAACAGCTTGAAGGGGTGTAACAACAGATACAATCTGAAAACTCCTAGGGAATAATTTGCATTATACATTTAGTATATAATCAAATATTACACAGTCATTAAGAACAAAATGTTACATAACTGGCTAGCTATATGTAATTCTACTCCTAATCAGAGTCATTGGGATATTTCTTCTCCCCATATGTTTACTTTAACATCACCGCTGACTCAGTAAGTTCTTGAAACCATGTCTTGGATCTTCATAGAATGGAAGGTAGTCACACAAAGTAGTAGTTCATTATATTGGCGGCGTTTAGCAATGTGGTCTAGACACTGGATCAGATCATTGACTCTGTGACTAACCCTTCTTCAAAAGCTTAACAAATTAAAGGACTTTAAGTAAAACAGTGGACAGATGAACATAAGCAAAAGAAAGAAGGGAGGAAAGAAGAAAAAAGAAACAGGAGAAAATTTCCCTAGCCTCTTTCCAAGAAAACCTTGCCATTTGGAACTATAGTTTTCTGTCAATGTTCATCTAAAGCAGAGGCGGTCAAAGTGAGGTCTGTGGTCTATATATATATATCTTTGTACCCCCAAATGCAGCCCCAGAAGCCCCCCCCCATCCCTCAGAGCCTCCAGGCTATTTTTTTTAAAAAAAATCAGGCCAATTTTCAGGTGGCTGTTTGCCCTCAAACCACTCAAATGTGTTCACATTTGCTTCCCCTTACCCTCTAAGGTCCCACCATATCTCTACAAAACAAAACATAAGTCTAAAAAATTGGCTGAAAATTGGCCAAAATGGCATTCAGATGAAATACTGTGTCACTTTGGACATGCCCAAACTTGATGGTGCAGCCTGCCAGAGGGCCAGAGAGTGGGAAAATGTCCCCCACCTGCTGTGCAGTTGCCCACTTCCCCTGATTTTGCGGAAATAAATTACTTTGTGCATGTTTTGTAAAGTAGTATACATGTTACCCTGATTTCTGGGGTCCCTTGGGGGACACCTCAATGTGCTCCACATGATGGGGAATGGAAACTGGCCAGAGCACAAGCAATAGCAATGCGAGAGGCAGGGTAACCTAGCGGAGTCTTTTACCCAGTTTACGGGATTAGGCCAAGCCAAAAACCAAAACAAAACAAAAAAGTCCAATAAATGATTTTATTGAAGGAAAGTATCACGCAGCAACTCAGTCACTCACACACTCACTCAAGACCTATTAAGAAGCAAAAGAAAGGAAACTGCATAGGGGAATATTGAAAGGGTGTAGCTGGGGTGATACTGCGCCTTTATCCTGAAGTCCTTGGTCTGGGAAAAACAGCAGAGAAGTGGGGCTCAGCACGGAGAGGGTTGAGGGGATCACTCAACGGATGGAGCAACAGTCTGCTGGGATGACCAGGAGTGATCCAAAGAACTGCTCAAAAACTGAGAATATTTGTAGGAGAAAAGTACCTGGTGGGCTAATCTTTTCCCAGGGAGAACAATGAGTGTTGGAGCGGTAACAAAGCTCCACCATGGTAATTTCCTTTGTGTGATGGGATTGCAAGGTGTTGCCAAAGTCCCAGGATCTTCGGCTGTGTTAGTTTGTGGTGTGACTTCATGTAAATGGTCCTCACCTGATGGAATATTTGCTCAACTTGGAGCAGACATGCTAATCCCCTCAAGTTGGCTTCTCAGGGGCTGAGGACCCTTTGTTTATTGTGGGTTTACACATCTTGAGGTCTTCTGGGACTACGTGACTGGGGATTTTACTGGCCTGACCTGGTTTTCGATCTTCGACCTTTGCTGCCTACATGCCCATCTGGGTGACCTCTCAGGCACATTGAATCATATTTTAATATCAAAATTGTAGACCCCGGGATAGGGTTTTCCCAGTGGAGTAACATACAGTTGGTACATCACACAGGTAGACTAATGTTCACCTGTGATCAACTCAGATTACTCTTCTATCCCCTGAAGGTTAAAAGATTGCAAGAGTGAGACACATACAAGCCTCTATTTGGACACTTGTTTGAGGAACATGCATAGACAATGTCACATAAATCATGATGTTTCCTGGGAAACATCTGAACCAGTTCTCAGACTTCCTGAAGAGGAAGAATTAGGCATATATCCAAAATATAATTCCATGGAAGTTATACATGTTTCTGCCTGAAGTGAGAAGTACACAGACATAGATGACAGTGACAAAAGGCTGAAGAATATTGTCAATGGATATTCAGCTCTTGGGAATAAATAAACCAGTATCTCATTCAGGCTGAGAAGCTGGTTGGAAAGGATCTGATGGCTGAATGCATTGCTGCTTCCTTTTCTCATCTCCTTACCAGATTATTTGCATTCCACCAACCTGTGCATCTGCCAAAAACACACTCTGTGTAGGAGAGAAGCAGAGATCCTCTCAGACAGAAACATTGGCACCAGCTGTTACAAACACATGGGACGTGCAGAGAAATTAAGATCTTGTTCCGATTGCAGTATCAACAATAAATGAACACATTTTTTAGTCTTGTATGCTTGTGCCTCAAACTTTAGCTACGATTCCCGTTAAGGATGGAACAAGCATTCATAAATGTTTGAATCCCAGATGGAAATGGGGTTTCCCTAGCGTCAAGAAACCTTGCTCAAAAAGAATCCTGGATGGACAAGAATCTTTGCAGTTTGGGACTTATTCTGTGCAAAAACACATGTTGGTCTTTTGCACAAAAAACATTATTTTCTGCACAGAGGTATTATTTTTCTTTCTAAAAAGAAAGTTTCCTGCACAGAAAATGTGATTTTTTTTCACAGACAACATTTCTGCACAGGAAATACTGTTTTCTGTGCTAACCACCTCCCCTACACATATGGATTTTTCACAAAAGAAATGTTAGACTATGAATACTCCTCAAAACCTGTGCAGTTTTCATGGACTTTCTTGCAGCAAGGAGAAAAATGGTCACATTTTTGTTCTGGCCTATGGGGAAGGAAAAAAGAATATTTGCATGCATAATTTCCACATGGATCTTGATGATAGAAAAGACTCGTAATTTCACCACTTTCTTCCAGTCATCTAGAAAGAAACAAATAGTAGTGGACAGGTGAAAATATAATTCCAGTTTTTGTTTTGTTTTGTTTTGTAGCAGTATTTATCAGCATTTTCAAAGTTCAAGTAAAGGAGAAAATGAAGCAGACATTTCTTTGTATTTTTTTTCTTGTGTGTCAAGACCATTGCCATTATCGATGTGCAGAAGTTCACTGCCTTAGGTCCCTTTCTGTACGTGTATATGTATACAGTCCTCCCTCCACATTTGTGGGCTTGACATTTGCAAATGTGATTATTTGCAAGGTGTGCATGTGCCTCCTGTTACTCTAACAAGTGGAGGACTTTGGGATCCACCCACAATGCCAATGTCTCCTTAGAAGTTGGGGAATTATAGTTCAAAGGAGGCCTGCAAGAGGAGGGTAACAGTAGGATCCTTTTGCTTAGGTGAGCCACTACTAATTGTAGAGAGGACTCCAGTTAAAAATTAAACAAAATATTTTATTTGGAATTAACAGACAAACAACAAATCAGACACTCTAAAGAGCCATACAAGATGACTGGAAAGTAAGGTAAGAAAGAGATAGCGAGAGATCGGATGGAAAAGGTGATAGTTACCAGTACCGAAGCAGAAGGTCAAAGTGGTGTGGCTCAGATAGTGTCTGAGGGTAGCATGGAGTAACTGGAGTCTGGGGTACCATGTGCAGTGCAATGCATCCAATGTATTCTACAATTTGCTGGGGATGAAGCTGGGGTTTATATATTTCCTACCCTGATGGAGGTTGTGTGGACAAAGCAGTAATTGCTTTCTCACAGGATTGACAAAGGAGTCCAGAATGGACCATTTGTCTTAACTTAGGTGATAAAACATTGATGGAAGTCATGACAATCTCTTAATTTCTGACCAGGCAGGATGTTTAGGAAAGATTTCTGTAGGGCAGCATCACGGGGTGGTCTTTTTTCCACTTAAGCAGTTTTGCCTTCCATTGTATTCATAGCCTGTGGTCTTGAAAGGATTATCACAAATCCATTAGCACTGGATTTTCCTGCCAAATCCTCTCTGAACTTATGACCTGACCATGTCTGAGGTCATCCTGACCTGGCAGCATGCTTCCAGCCAGGGTGCTTTAAACATATTTTTCAGCCATAAACATCTTAAATTATGAAAATAGCACATACTGTAGAGTGGGAGTGTATGGTGCATTAACACTCCCACCTCTATTCTCCTCCTTTCATTCCCTTGTGTTTTGCTGGGTGTGGAGAAGGAAGGCAAGCAGAACTGGACAAAAGTCAAGGGAATGGGAGAGGGGAAGAAATGCACACACATTCCTTGTCTGCCTCTGGTGCTCCCCCTCCCATTCCCTCACCTTTGGTTCTAGCATGGAGAATATACACCAAAGCAAAGTGCAAGGAAATGTTAGAGGAAGGCACACCGGTATCTTTCTTCACTGCCTCTGGTGCTCCCCCATTCCCTCCACTTGCCTTTGAGCCTGTTACGGAAAAGGAAAGCTTGAAAAAAGAGCAAAGGGAATGGGAGGGGGAGTGCCGGGAGGGGAGTTATTCATAGTTTCTCCACTTTCGTGAGAGTTCTGTACCTCGAACCCTTGCAAAAGTGGAGGGGCCACTGTGTGCCTTCAAGTCACTGACTGACATATGATGACCTCATAAATTTCATTGGGTCTTCTTAGGCAAGGAATACTCAGAGGTAGTTTTGCCAGCTTCGTCCTCTGAAATACAACCTACTAACCACAGCTGATCCTGGTTAGCTTCCAAGATCAGACAGAATCTCGTATCTTTAAGGTATTTAGGCAAGTTGTCCTTCCATATACTAGATTTCATTGAAAGTGTAAAATGGATTCTTTATCCTTTGCGGATATGGGGGCATCAAGGATCTGATTCAAGTTTGGAGATTGTTTGAGAGTACTTTATTAAATCTGAGAATCCCCAAAGATGTGTTCAGTTCTAGCCCCATCAGCACAAGTTGTAGTATGGAAAACAAAGCAATAAAAACTCACCCAAACCAGATGCAAAACTTCTACTATGACCTAATCTTTGTGCTAAATAACAGGAAAGCTGCTTAGTAGCACTTAATACATGCATCTATTTTAATTTGAAGTCTCCAACTATAATGCTAGCTGTAACATGGTGTTGTGCGTCCCTCTGAGAGAACTGGACTAGACCTTCAGCTCAGTTGGTGCTGCCCCAGCTGTTTGCATTAACCAATTAGTTTCCCTAGATTAGTCAGTCAGCAAATGCCCTATGGCCACTGGAAGCAATGCTGATTACCTGCTCCATGAGAGATATTCAATCCAACTTTGACTCTGTCCTGTTCTTGAACTACTTTCCTGCACCCTTGTTGGTTTTGTTTCCCCATCTTTGGACTGATACCCTGGCTCTGGACTGCTAATCAACCACATGGTTTTTCATTTCTCCAAGTGAATTATGACACAGGGAAATAACACCAGCCAGTAACTTCCGTAGGCAATTTAACAAGGCAGATGTGTTTGTTGATAGCAGCACTTACCTTTTCTTGAGAAAGTAGAATATCTACAACAATATCTGGAAAGGATATTTGTAATCTTTGTGATGCTTCCTCTCACACAGAAATGGGGAAGTGTTAAATGGCATTCCAATGGCTTTGCCTTGCCATCATTCCTGTCAAGGGCTAGCTATTTATAGATTTCAAGGCTTATGCTGGCAGCGGATAAAAGAAACAGTACTGAACTACTTTTAACAGTAATTTTAGAAACAAGACAATGAACTCAGGCAGTCAGCTTGGTGAGAATAATTGAATGTAGGACAATACTGAAGATTGCAATACTAAACATTTGTGTCATGATTAAACAGCTTCTGCTACTACACCATTCTTTTTAAGGCAGTGTAGTATTTGGCAGTGGTATTTTCCATGCAAAAGGGCGCCTGGAGTGTCGCACGATTGTGAGGATCAATCTGCACGACGCCCTCACAATTGCACGATGCTCCAGGGGCCAGCAGGCGCAGATCGTGTACCTTTTCATTTTCAGCTAGAAGCCGAAAGTGGTGCTAGATTGCACATTGCTCCCGGGCCCCACGCACACTTACCTGGTGAGTGGAGCCTCTGGACCCGTGCCGGTCACACTTCCTGCCCCAGTGTAGCCTGGGAAACTCCCAGGCTGTGCTGCAGAAGGAAGAGGCAGGGTTCTTGCGCGAGCAGGCAGCTCGCGCAGAGCCAAAGGACCCCAGACGCAAGAGTCTCTCGCCGGAAGCTGCTCGCGCGATCCCCGCACCCCAGCGCCGGAAAAAGGTAAGGTGCGGAAAGGGCCTAAGTGTAGTCTTGGGGCCTCAAACAGCCACAAGGCTGTCTCTGTGGCCCTCAGACCCTTCAGATGTCCTGGACCTATTTTTGTTAAACCGGGGGGGGGGGGCTTCCACGTTGCAGAGACACCTTTTAACATTTAAAAAGTTCCAGTTTCTCAGAGCCAGAAGTGGATTTGTAGCCAACTCTGGAGGTGTGTGTTTGTTTGTTTGTTTGGCCCCTGGACCCACTATAGTAGCTTACTACTGATTTAGGGAGGTATTCCAAGGCCCCCATATGCCAGGGTATCTAACAGTATTGTCAGCCAATCCAGTAATCAATTCCACTTAAACAAAGGAACACAAGGATGTATATTCCCACAACAATATTTGCCATCTTGTGATACCATAATTCTTAGGGAGTAAAACATTTCCCCACCCCTGAGGTTTAAAACCTCCTTGAACCATCATTGTTCTTCCAAGCAAAACATTCTGAGCCAAAATTGCCTCAAGAAATTCATGTTTGCTTTCCTGCAGGATAAACACCTTTTTTTTCTTTTCTTTTTGTTGAATGTCTTTGCCACTTTTTGGCTATTCTCTGGGGCTTGTTTTAAATCACTTTAACAGTGTGCCTGTTAGTTATCAGTCAGAATGTTTTGCTAGCTTTACCAAGCACTTATCTTTCTTATGCAGTCTAGGCTGCTGCCTCATTTTGCCTGTTACTTTTCTGCCTGTGAGGGTACAATGTACAATGCTTTGCCTAAAGTAGTTTGATATGTTCTTACAAAAGCAGATATACTGCTCACCTTAAAATTAATTGGGTAGGAACTGCGACAAAATGGTACAGTGTGGAACACTGCTCCCATTTTGTTCCATTCCCCTCATCCTGTTTTCCATTCCTCAAATCAACACTCTGTGGCCACCGACCATATTCTGTCCTCATTTGGCTGTTTTGAAAGATTCTATCCTACACAGGGGTGTGTGTGTATGTATGTGTGTGTGTGTGAGAGAGAGAGAGAGAGAGAGAGAGTGAGAGAGAGTGAGTATATGTGTATGGGGGCGTGGGGAGAGAGAGAGAGAGCATATGTAAGAACTGCACTGGGAAAAAAATCTGCAAACCTTGGTGTTTCCTCAAGCCTTCTGGATCTATTTTGACTAAGTATACATGAGAGCACTCAAAGCTTGAACAATGGAAAGAGATGCAATGATGTAGCTGATGAAAAGTTAATAAAGTACAAGTATATTATGTAGCAAGCTTTATATTTTTTTTAAAAAAAAGTAAAATAAACTTCTACTGAAATTTCTTCAGTAGAAGTACCTTTGTTGACTAAGCTGTGTTGCTATCTAAAGCAGTACATGTATTTTAAAAAGTGAAAAACACTGCATGCTTTTGCTTAGCTTGGCAAAATCATACAGTGGATTTTGACAGCACTTCACCAAGCCTGCTTCCACTGTGAAGGTGTTACCCTTGGCCATGGTAAAAAAAATATTGAAGATGTACTGTTAAGTACTACTAAATCCTGTGCTCCTAGTCATGTGATTTTTTTTTTTGCACAATGGACTATATAACTGCTTTGGTCACTTTGAACAGGATGGGCTTGGGAGAGTCATCAAGTAGGCTATTTGGAATATTAAATAACATACCCACAACTTAACACTAGCTGTGCCTGCCTAGACTTTACTTTCTGGGATCTGCTACCTTTAATGGACTTTAGAAAGGATTTACCCACCTACTTGAGTCCCAATTCAGAGACACTCAGCTGATCTAGAACTTTTACTCTGGCCCTAAATGTGTAATTGATTTAGTTGCACACGCATGACTTTAGCATTCTTCAAATATACAACTCTTTTAACACAGAGCAATGAATTTAATAACTAATTAAGGATATATACATACTTTCATAAGAAAATTCATGAGCTAACTACAATGAATTAGGGCATATATAAGGTGAGAGAAGGAGACAGAGAGAAATCTGGAGTCATTAATCAAATCAAACAAAAATTCAGAACAAAGTTAAGCATGTCCACTATTAATCAAAAGTGGTGAAGAGAAGACAGACTGAATTTATGCTAACACAGTTCATTTACTTCATCTTCATTTAGCTAGGTTTTTTTTAATGTAAACACTCTGTTGTAACTTTTCAACATAACCACTGGCAAGTCTTTAACATGCCCTTAAAGACAATGAAATTTTCTGCTGTCAGGACAAGTTTCAGAAAATGTGTCAGCCATCAGTCTTAAGAGATATCTTCTGTCTGGATCTCTTTTTCAGAGGACTTGTAATTCAGCCTTTCTTTTCTCCTACCAGCTTCACCCACAATGGTTAGTCTCCCCTGAGACACTTAGGCCCTTTTCACATGTGGGGGGGGGGAACAGTGTAGAGCGACCTCTCACGGAGGTCGTCTACACCGTAGAGTGGACTGGCATGGACTACTTTTCATAGTTTCACACCAGAATCCACTCAGGAGCGGCCGGAACTAGCCGGGCTGCGTGTTTTTTAAAAACCTCTTTTTAGAGGTTTTTAAAAAGCACGGAGCGCGCAGCCCCATGCCGCTCTGTCGCTCGGCTCTAAAGTGGATCTGCAGGCACGCGCAAGTGCGTGCCTGCAGATCCACCGGGGGCGGGCTTCCGGTTGGCGAGGTTCTCCGGTTGGTGGAGAGCCTCCACCAACCGGAAGCTGCCATCTGGGACGCCGGAGGAGTGTGGAGCAGCGTGCTCGCCCTGCTCCACGTGGCGACGGACTTACCCGGCTGGAGGTAAGCTCCATTTTTGGGCATTTTCGCCTGTTCCCCCCCCCGACATGTGAAAAGGGCCTTAGAGACTTGTGGCAGCAGAAACAATAGTGGAGAGTAAGCTGTCAAAACTTCTTCTTAGTCTCTCTTCCCAACCTCTCCCAATCTTTGTTCCTGCCATCTAGACAGTTGTCTCACTTTTGTTACCCTAAGAGGTGAGGGACCTTGAAGTCCACCCACAATGCCAGTGTCTCCTTAGAACTTTCATGAATTATAGCTCAAAGGAGGCCTGAGAGAGGAATGTAACAGCAGGATCTTGTTCACCTGTGTATACCAATACTAACTGTAGAGACGACTCCAGTTTAAAGTTAAAGAAATTATTTTCTTTGGATTGGCAGACACATGAGAAATCAGACAATCTTAAGAACCACACAAGGATATCAGAAAGTGAGGTTGAAAGGTTGGATAGAGACAGATTGGGGGTGCAGAGGGTGATAGCTTAACCAGTCCTGAAACAGAAGGTTGAAGGGAGAGGCTCAGACAGCATCTGAGGGTAGCACAGAAGTCTAGGGCACCACATGCATTGTAATATGCCCAATTTGCTAGAGCTGAAGCTAGGGTTTATATACCCTATTTCCTACCCTGACAGGAGCACATAGGCAAAGCAGTAATTACTTTCTCATGTGATTGACAAAGGAGTCCAGAATGGGTTGATTGTCTTAACCCTAGGTGACAAAACATTGACAGGAATCATGACAATCTCTTAATGTCTGGGTAGCGCAAGAGGTACAGGGAAGATTTCTATCAAGCAAGATTAAGTGATGGCCCCTAATTGCTTCACCTGGGCAGATTCAGCTTCCTTTGTTTTCAGGTGTCCATAGAGCCTCAAGTCTTGAAAGGATTACCATAACCCCATTAGTGTCTGGGTTTCCTGTCGAATCCTCTCTGAACTTATGACCTGATCATATCTTAGGTCAGCTTGACCTGGCAACATGTTTCCTGGTCAGCATGCCTTCAAACATGTTGTCCAGCCATAAATATGTTCAATTATGAAAACAGCACATCCTGCAGAGTGGGGATGTAGGGTATGATACCACTTTCCTTAATGGTAGGGCTGGTATATCAACATATACTTTCAGATTGCAAAATGTTCTGCCGATAATATTTATGTAAATTTACTTTGCTGCAAGAATGCTCAAACAGAAAATTGATCAACTATATAACACATTTTAGAACACTGAGATCTTTGGGTCTTTACTTTTCTTCACTGCATTTCTGTGAGGTCATTTAAACTAAACACAGAGGCAATGATTTATTTGAGGCCATATAACTGGACACAAATGTGTTTTAAATGCCTCTTATACATATACTTTTCTTCTGTCTGCTTAGGAAAGATGAGGAGAATGAGAAAAGGTGTGCTTCTGGCTGTCATTTTACATCTTCTCGTCAGTGTGGTTTCTTCTCATACAACTGAAGTTCCAGAGGATGGGGAAGAGTATGAAGGTGATGTAGGTAAGAAGTCTCAGAAATGACAGTACATTGTTTGAGGTAGTTTCCTGAGGCCAAAGAGTTCTCTGGCTGAGAATTCTAAACGCCCCTCCCTAAATTGCAAACCTCAGGATTCCATAGGATGTTGAAAGTAGAATAATAGCACTATAACAATGTAGTGCGGAAAGACCCTTAGAAAGAGTGATTAGCAGAAATTCACACAGAAAATTCCATGGCTTTAGAGACAATATATAAATGTAAATGTAAATGTAATAACAACATATGAATACACATTATTTTGCTGGTACACAGGGAACCTTGATATACTAGATATGTCCAGCAACTTTTATCCTTCTGGCCACATTTCCCAAACAGAATGAGTCACAGTTGTTGAACTCCCACTTTCTTGTAAATGTGAAAGTCCATGAAGTATTACAGCATCATAGCCTGATGATTCAGTTTCTCTGGCAGGAAAAGCTTTTTGAACAGTGTGTGAGTGGGTAAGTGGCTGAGTGGCACATTGTCAAATCAAGCTGACGTTGAGGACAAAGAAGAAGCCCATGCTCTCTTAGTGTGACAAGCTGTTTTGCCTTGATAATGTTCATCAAGAAAAAGTATTTCAAAAGAGCCCCACAGTTCTAGCAGTACAATATCTGTATAAATAGTAGACAACCGAAGAATAGCTCACAGAAAGGAATAATGACTTTGTCCTCTTTCAAACCAATCTTTCACAACTGGGGACATAGTTAATTTTAAACTACACTGCTGCCATCTTCTGGAAAGTGTTTGGGTTTTGTCAGGTAGAGAAATTTGAAACCTAACAACACATATGGTGTTTGGTTTATTAATCATTATCTGAAGAGGAGGAAGGGGAGATGCAAGCTTTTTGTGATAGTTGTAGTCTAGTTCCACCCTTCTCTGGTAAAGACCAATACTATGCTCCTTTTACACTGTATTTTATTATCTAGTTCATGTTAGGGTTGGGTGAAATTTGGTCTTTTCTCTATGTGTTTTTCTAAAATGACTTTTCCCAGTTTATACTCTGAAAGACAAATGCAGACTTGAACACAATCTGTGATTGGCAATCCACACATTTCTGACCTTGCAAAGCATTTTGAGACAGGACAAAATGCATTTGACAATACGGGTATATGAGGAAAAATCCACAAAAGAAACTATGCATAAATCTGAAATGTGAACAAACACGCCATACTTAATGGGTGTGTGTAGTAAAATATGCACATTTGGGGGGGAAATGTGCATGAAATAGACAAAATGGTAGTGAAAAAAACTTTTTAAGATAGTCGTGTGCAGCCATGTTTGGAATGAGTCATTTATTTTAAGGAAGTAAATATCCCTTGGCTTGGCTTGAATTCCACTCTTATATGATTATACTCCACATTATATGATTTGGGAGTCAGGGTAAATAGCATAATCCAAAAGTACACATCCTTGGTTTACTTTTAAAAAAGGGAAAAAATGCAAATGCTATGAAGAGCCAGGACTTGCTGTGTGTGCCTGCAGGGTGCTTCAGCAGTGTTCATGTAATGAAATAAAGGAAGGGTGTGTTCTACACATGCTGCAGAACCAAAACAAGAACATCCTATGCATTTTTAAATGTCTACTGTAGACAACAAAATGTCCCCAAGTAAAAAGTTTCAGGAAAACACTTTGTCAATTTTCCCTTCATAGTTTCAAAAACAAATTGTGGAAGATATGGTGATATCAGAAACATACTGAAATGGATCCAGATAAGACTGTAGTCCTAGGCCACACTGGAATCAATGAGACAAACTACTCATAAGTACAGCTTGGAGATCATTTGTCAAATCTAACTGAAGTTGAGTTAATTTGTTTTCCCCTCTTCCCCCAGCCAGACTTAAGATGTGCATCTGAAAAAGGCTTAATGAATTAACGTGTTGGTTAACAGCATTCAGAGCTTGGAAATGACTAGTTAAATTTAACAAGCTATGTGCTAATTCATCTCCTTTTTCCTCCAACAAGGGACAACCAACATCACCTGAAACTTTTCCCAACCTGGCATTTCGGAGATGTGTTGCATTGCAAATCTCACCATCCTCAGCCATTGGACAGTAGGATTTGTAATTCAATACACTGAAAAACCCCAGGTTGGTTAAGACAATTTTAAATCTACTAAAACAGCACTTCTGAAGGAACCGATAACAAAATATGCGTGCGGGGCAACAGTGCCAATCATGTATGTTAATTCCTTTGTTAATTCCTCAGTTTCATTAAAGATTGTTTAATGAATGAATTAATCAGCAAATGATGCCAAAAGTAAATTTCCAACCCCCCAATAGGTTTAATTTTTAAACCTAGAGTTCCAAGCACAGATAATGGAATAAGACTTCTGGTTTTTAGCTCACTCTGAAGCTAGCCCTTTGGTCCAAATTTACTCTACTGATACAGAGTGGCAGTCTCTCCACACTGCTGTGCAGAGTTCAAATCACAAATGCTCCCACCTGTGAACTGAAATATGACTTTCACTGATTTCCCTTTCCCTTGGAGACTAGAAGTGAAATGCTTAACTAATTTTCTTCTCAAAGGAAGCAATGAGTGATTTTAGTAATTTTCTTCCCATTTCAAGAAAATGTTCAAAAACCACGCAGTTTTCAAAACCTATTTGCAATTTGTGACTTATCGTATGCAAAATTCACATGTGGTTGTTCTGTGTACAGCATTTTTCTGTGCAGCAAACACCATTTTCTGCACAGAACAGACAGGAGGGGCAAAGGTTTGCCCTTCCCAGTACGCTCCGGCAAAAGCAAAGTGCCATAGCCTATCCTAGCTTATGTGATCCTCAATAATGATTTTTGCCATCTTGACCAAGCTCTCATGTTGCCTGCCTGCATGTACACAGTTGTCATCTGTGAAATGCTGGACAGTATGGAGATAGTTTGCCATTCCCTTCCTCTGAAATATAGCCGACTGTGCCTGTCATTATTTGGTGTTCCTGTGCCTTCTACAAAAGTGCAGCTTGTACACACAGGCCTAACCAGAGATTTGTATCCAATATAGCTCATTATTATAGTTGTAGAATGCATCTGACAAGTACCACAGTGCTGAGCTAAAGAAATATTATAACATTTTGGCAGCACTCTATTAGGCTCAGTTCAAAAAGTAAATCTTTTGTCCAGGTCTTACAGTAATAAATGGTGGTGACAGCACCCATATTTGTTTGTCTGTTTGTTTGTTTTGGTTTCTTTGGGGATGGTTTAAACTAATTGCCCTATCAGCCACTTACTGTAATGAGTGGAGCTGTCATAGTTAGCCTGAGATGCCACCATAGGCCATTTCCACACAGAGTATTTAAAACGGTGCAGTGCATCCTCCATGGAGGACTCCTGCACCTTGAAGCGGACTGGGTTCGGACTACTTACCATAGATCCACACCTCAGTCCGCTCCGGAACGACCCCAAGTGGTCCTTCAGCATGCTTTTGAAAGACCTGATTTTTCCGGTCTTTCAAAAGCACGGAGCACGCCACTGTGAGCCTGCTCCCTTGTGCAGATTTGCAGGCTCGCACCAATGTGAGCCTGCAATCTGCCGAGGGCGGGCTTTAGCTGGCGAGCTTCACCCGATGGTCGAGACCCACGACCAACCGGAAGCCGCCATTTTGGACACTGGAGCAATGTAGATCAACGACCACGCACTGCTCCTCCTCACTCCGGATCGGATCGGCAGAAGATCCGGGAAGTAGCGGTGCGGGATGATTCCCTTGCCCCCTGTGGAAATGGCCATATTCTTCTCCAGTGTCTTTCATGAAATGGTACTGTTTGAATGGAGGCATTGAGAAGGAGAAGGGAGCTTGCCTTGCCTGCTGCTGCTGACAGCTGTGCTGTGACAAGTAATAGAGGAACAGTAACAACCTCTTCAAATACTACTCTTGCATTGCCACAACCATTCATAATGGAAAGTCTGCTCCCGCCATGGACATTTTTTAAATATTATTTTTGAAAATTTTTGCCTAGTCCTGGCAGAAAATAAAATATTCCTACTTCCTTTCTCGCTGTACCCACCAATATTTGTAGGGAGAGTAGGTGGCTGAGCCAAAAAAGTTCAGCTCAATTTTAGATTCTGCATTTTGAACAAACCATTCTATTGCCTCATGTCCTAATGGGAACAAGTCTAGTCATGGAGAAGTGTTATTCTGAAGGAAGTATCAAACTTCTGATGTCTTCTTTCATACCAGACTGGTTGGATTCCATTGTTGTTGTTCTTTGCCTTCAAGTCATTTCCTAAGGTGAACCTCTCACAGAGTTTTCTTGGCAAAAATATGTTCAGAAGAGAGTAGCGTTTGCCTTCTGAGTCTGAGAGAGTGTGATTTGCCCAAGGGCATTCAGTGGATCTTCACGGCTGAGTGAGAATTTGAACTTTAGTCTTGAGAGTCCTAGTCCAGTGCTCAAACCACTATACCATGTTGGCCATAGGGAGAAGCAAATAAAAAAACCTGTATAGTCCCCCAAAAACAAAAGAGCTGCAGATTCACCCAAATAATGGCCAGTCATGCAAAGTGAGGATACTATTTCTAGAACAGGCCTGCACAACATACGACCTGTGGGCCACTTGCAGTCTGCCAAAGGATTTCGTGCGGCCCCATTGCTTGTGAGTGCGAGAGCCAAAAAAGGTTGCAGCAATTAGGTTGCTGATGATTTTGAAGGAACCTGGCTGGGCTGTTTCCTCCCCCTTCCCTCCAGGGAGCAGCAGAGACCTGAGCTGATGTTACCTTTTGCCCTTGTACAAGATAGCAACAGTTGCTTCTTCTCCATCCATTTCCCTTGGATGGGCAGTGAGGGCAGAAGTGCCCAGGAAAAGGAGAAGACCAGCTAGGACTGGAGGGGGCAAGAAAGGCGGTGATCTCCTCCTCCCTGAGCAAACCATTATAGTATTATTAATAATTAAACTATTTTGCAATAAAAAACATTATTATACCATTATTATAACTTTACTTGGAAAGTGAGGCACTAAAACCTATCTGCAGCCCAAAGAAGTTTAGCCTATTTAATTTTGGCCCTTACCTACTGTCAAGTTGTGCAGGTCTGTTCTAGAAGCTCCCACAGAGATAAATACAGCCTTGCTTAATGCCTTGGGTTATAAATGTTGTTGCAGGTGGTTATTAAGAAAGTTTCCACTGAATGCTAACACTTATCCTAAACTATTTTTGTGAGGATTATACCTATAACATACTACTTTTATCTCAAAATTATACTAAATGTATTCAAAACAAGATAAACTTTTCATAAATATGATACAGGGCTGTTTTCCTGTTGGAGATGTGTAGCCTCTCTCACCATTGTCAAGGTACCCTGGAAGTGCACAATTCCTCCTATAATCTCCCCATAGACCATTAAAACTGCCAAAAAATAAAATAAAATACAATAAAATTCAAATGGCTGAAACAGTCTCCTGAGGAACTTTATATGCTGGGCTGCAGGGCACTCGGGCCAAAAATCCCAACCGTACCACAAAATGTCATGTTGAATTTAGGCCTGTAATACCTAAATCCAACCAAGTGATTGATATTGACTGCATGAGTGTGCAGTGGCTAGCACTACTGATTAGACATCAATGGCCAAAGAAGCAAATTAAGGCTTTCTTGTAAGAATTCCACTAAAGACACAAGTTGTTTATGGTTGCTAAGTTGGCACCCTTCCTGATCTCATTCTACAGACAGATGGATGCGTTCTGTTCCAAGGCCTTTAAGGACTGAGTATACAAGGCCCTTCCTACCCAAGCAATATCTGGACTTTCAATCTTTTGCTTTTGTTATATCTGTTATTTTTCTTGGTTTGGTTTTATGTTTTAAACTTGTTTTAATTTTTTGATAATTTAATAATCTCTTCTATATTTTTTGAATTTTAACTATGCGCTCTTTATCTGTTGCAAAAAAATGGAGAAAAGGTGAGATATAATCATCATCATCATCATGAGAACCAACATGGTGTAGTTGTTTGAGTGTTGGGCTATGACCTTGTAGACCAGGGTTCAATTCTCCATTTGGCCATGGAAATCCACTGGGTGACCTTGGGTGGATCTCACACACTCAGACCCAAAAACACCCATGATTACCTTAGGGTCACCATAAGTTGGAAATGACTTGAAAGCATGGAAGGAGAAAAAGAGGAAGAGGAAGCAGCAGCAGCAGCTAATACTGAACTTTGCTAGTTTCACCATGGCGGAAGTGAGAGAACAAGGGAGCAGGAATAGAAGAAGTAGAAAGATCCCAGAAAGTATCCCTTTGTATTTTAAGGGACAGGTCGATAACATATGAAGACACTTTGGGTCATTTAACACTATTGTTGCCTCTTTCTCTCTCTTTTTCTTTCTGTCTAAGATATCTTTAATTGTTTAAGTGCAGAGCACTGTTGCATTTCCAGAAATTTCCAGCAAACTATTTTGTCACAAGAGGCAGAAAATTTCTCAGCTACCATTCCCTATCTTTGGCAATAGCTACCTAAAATGCAAACACTGTGCTGCCCTTGTCAGAAACCTCAAAGGGGACACCAGAGATGGGCTACTCATATATTTTCTCACCCTCAGTGTGAAATAGTATATCAACATACTGCCAAACTCTGATGAGAATACAGTTAATTACTGCAAGGTTATGGTGATGGTGATGATGATGGTTTGCATTTTGATGCTTTTTTGGGAAAAAAAAAATAATTCTATAAAAAAGAACGACACTTAGGTTTCGTAAAACAACAACGACAACAGCAACACTGTGCAGAATAATCTTTTTGGGGTTTGTATTTTTTTTCTTTTACAGAAACTTTTTTTTCTTGTACCCCACCACACCCACATATGAAAAATCACAGAAAAATATCCAAACGCTCTTTTAAGCTTACCCACTGCAGGGTTGAGATGGAACAAGTATTTGTTAATTTCCTCCAAATCTGAAATTCCTAACCCTTGAGAAAACCACATGACTTTTCTACAACATTACTTGGTTTTTCACAATGTTTTTGTAGTGCAATATCTTTGTTCTGCAACATTACTGTTTTCTATAGCAGCCATGTGCAAAACACACACACAGCCATTTGGAAGCAATCTTCTTTGAGCAAGCCCTACAATCTGAATGTTGCACAATTTCCTTTCAATACTGAAAGTGGAGCAGTTTGTGGAAAAGCTGTGCAGTTTCTTGTCACTGTGGGGGAAAAATATACTGAGTGTCTCAAAGCTACAGGATGTAAAACTGTTTCACTTTCCTCATGATTTGCCATCCTGAGTGCAGGCAGGTGGGGAGAGTTTTTAAATTATTCATTTTGGCATGTTAAAATTAAATAAGTGAAGATTTACATCCTTAGCCTAAGCCGGCCACCTCATTTTGCCTAATAGTGGGGCTGGCCCTGATGTGATAGCGTATATATGATATGCAAATTATAGTATTTCAGCATGGAGTCCTCTTGTACTGAAATCTCTTAAAATCCCCAGATACCTTTATTTCCTAAAGATTTATATCTGGAGATATATTCTCTTTAATGCTCCCAGCTTTATTTCTTTAGAAGCAGCTGCTCACGCTCACCACAAGCCTATTTTTCCGTGAGGATAGATTGTGTGCTCCTGTGAGACAAGAAGCTATGCCGATGGCAGCAATGCTGCTGATAGGGTCTCGCCTGTCAGATAGGTTTGTGTTGAGGAGCCGGACTAAAGATGCCAAACAGCTACTGGGTAGCAGCAGTAATGGGAAGTGACACTGAAAGAGGATCTCTCAGAGACAATGGTGGTGGCACCATAGTTAAGACTTATTAGCAATGATATATTTAAGTCTTTTACTTCAAGGCTCAAGTCAGGTCTCAAGTCCTTGTAAAATACTTTAAAGTCAAGTCTTAAGTCAAGTCTCAACTCTGGAAGCCAATTTCTGAAGTGAGGGATAGGATCCTTCTTACTTCCAATTTCCAAAGCTGTAGGCTTTTTTGGTAGGGGGAATAGGATCTTTCTCACTCTCCATTACTGAAGCTTTAAAAGCTTTAGAAGTAAGGATCCTTCCTCCTCAAGCCACTTGCCTAACACATTTGCTGTCCCCCTCTGAGAAACACACCCTATGTTCTGGGGCCTGAGACAGATCATCATGTGACCAGTAAGCACAAAGACATGAAAGTGTTGTGCAAAGTCATAAGGTTTTTGGATGAATGTGTTATGTTACTGAACCAACAGCAGCAAGTCAGTCACTAAAAATATATAAGTCATGAGCTAAGTTGAGTTGTGTCTACAAACTACAGGAAGAGAGATTTCACCTAAACATCAGGAAGAACTTCCTGATGGTAAGAGCTGTTTGACAGAGGAATATGCTGCCTTGTGGTGCAGTCACATTCTTTGGAGGTTTTTAGACAGAGGCTGGATGGCCATTTGTTGGGGGTGCTTTGAGTGTGTTTTCTGTATAGCAGGGGTTTGGACTCAATAGCTGTTGTGGTCTCATCCAATTCTATGATTCTATGAGTCAATATGTCACTTACTGCCAGTACACCAAAGAATTTCAGAAACAAATCGGCCTGTGATTTTTAAATTATACAAAGCCTTTGAATATGTAGATTGTGGAAAGCTATGGATCACTCTTAGAGAAATGGGTGTGCCACAACATTTAATTAACATGATGTGTAATCTGTACTCAGGATAAGAGGCTACTATCAGGACAGAATACAGAGAAATGGAATGGTGTCCAATTGCCAAAGGGGTCAGACAAGACTACATTTTACCATCTGTTTAACTTGTATGCTGAACATATCATACATAAATGAGGATTAGATTCAGAGGAAGGTGTGAAAATTGGAGGAAGGTATATTAACAATTGAAGATATGCAAATGACATCATACTACTAGCAGAAAATAGCTAAGATTTGGAATGATTACTGAAGAAAGCCAAGGAAGAAAGTGCAAAGGTAGATTTATAACTGAACATTAAGAAATCAAAAATAATGACCACAGATTATTTACATAACTTTAAAGCCAATAATGAGACCTTGAAATAGTTCAAGATTTTCCATACCTTGGCTCAGTCATTAATCAGAATGGAGACCACAGTCAAGAAATCAGAAAAAGACTAAGGTCATTTCCACACTATGCTGTTATAGTGCTATTATTCCATCTTTAACATCCTGTGGAATTCTGGGGTTTATAGTCTACTGAGGCCAAAGAGTTCTCTGGCAGAGAAGTCTAAATGCCCCTCCCTAAGTGCAAACCCCAAGATTCCATAGGATGTTGAAAGTGGAATAATAGCACTAGAACAGTGTAGTGTGGAAATGGCCATAGACTTGGAAGGGCAGCTGTGAGGGAACTAGACCAGATCTAGGTGCTCCCTTCTTCATGTGTTGAATCCCAAAGGGGTGAGCAATGCCTAATTAGTACTTAGGAGTCTGGCATGTCCTTTGTTGAGAGGTGTTTTTGAAGAAGAGATTGGAACTGTCACACAGTACAAGAAACAAGTAAATAAAGAAAATCCAGGGTATAGTGTACACATTTCAGTGGGCCATAGAAAGATGTTGAGAACAAGTAGATGCATAGCTCACTCATAAGAACTTACACAACTTTCTTCTTCCTCCTTTTCTTTTTCTTCTCCTCCTCCTCCTTCTCTTCTTCTTTTTTTAAAATTGCTTTGGATTTAAGGCAACATCTCTAATGCAAAGCTCGTCAGCTAAATCATCTGGTCAAGTTCTTTTGGCTTCAGTGCAGGCTGATGTAAATGAACAAGGGGCAACTATGATGTAAAATGGTTAACACAACAAAACCTAACATGGCTGGCTCCCATGACTCCAACATTTTGGTATCCGTGTGACTTTTCTCGTTTCAGAATAGGACAACTTCAATTAGTCTTGCAGAATTTACCACAAGTACAAATCACCCAAGCTACTGTGTGAGACAAATCCATGCAACCAGCCGTGGTAAACCACTCAGGGCTGATTCACAATAAGACTTACTGATCTTTGTTCTGTAGCATCCCTTGGAATACTGAGAAGCCTGGTAGGAGTGGGAGGGAGAGAGTGTTCTGTTGTAAAAGTTAAAAAAAACCTTTCAATAAACCATCAAATCATTTTTATATGATTTTTCATATGGGGGGGAGGGAGATGTTGAAACATTTTCTCCATTTTTTTTTTCAAAAAGAAAAAAAAAACCTTCCAAAGCCAGTTTAGTTTGTGTAAACTAAACTACAAAACTCCAAAAAATGTACCACAAAACCGTTTATCATGGGAAAACTATGCTATTTTTGCCCCAAATCTAAGATATAAAACAGTAAGTGACAGAGCTCAGAGTTTACAAACAAACATGTTTGATTAAAAAAAAAAGACAGACATTCGTATAATTCTGTGGTGACTAAGGAGCACTGAGGTCCTGTGGTCCAAGCAGGGGGATGCTTCATCTCACCACCTGATAAAGACCCCCCACTCCCTCCGTTTGGACAATGGGCTGCCTACCCATTGCTTACATTAGCACCCCACTATACGAAGTTTTAGAATATGAAACAGTTAACTTCTGATAGACTGAACATTCTAAAAACAATGAGAATTTTGTCCGTTTCCCTGCATGTATTGCCTTTTAATTTTTTTCCTTAGAATTCCCGTTCATAAAGTCCCTCGCTAATTCAAAGGAAATCATCTCAGAGGACAGCAGCAGGTTACTTTAACCTGCCCTTGCCTCTAAATCCAATGCCATTAAAAACAAAGATAGCCTTGGGTCTGTACTGAACAGGAATGCAAGGGATACTCAGTTTCTCATCTTCAGCAGCAAAGAGTATCCTGACACATCCAGATTTTTCACATTTTGGGATTTTGTTGGGAAAAAAAGTGTGCAAAAGCCTGACTTTGCACAAATGAAAACAAGGTTGTGCGTGCGTGTGTGTGTGTATGTGAGAGAGAGAGAGAGAGAGAGAGGAAGGGTCCTGAAATGTGAAATATCATCAAAAATGGAGAGATTTCCAATGATGGAAGTGGTGGGAATTTTTGAAAATCTTCATTCTTGTGCGTGAAAATAAACTAAACAAAAGAAGTACATCCCTGGTTATGGGATGACATAACTCATTAGGGGAAAAAAAAACCTTTTTGGGAAAAAGAAGCCACATCTGCTCTTGGGTTTGCAGATCTGAGCAGGACTGTTGATGGCAGAGTGACTTGGAGGTCACCACAAGTCAAAACAAATTTGACAGCAAATAACAGTTTGAAGCACAAATTTACAGCCTACCAGCTTCTAGTTAGCAAAAAGAGTAGAGTGTGTGTGCATGATACTTCCTAATTTATTTGGTTTCCTAATAGAAAACCCCACAATAGGTTCATCTCAAGGTCACCATAAGTTGGAAACTATTTGAAGGGACACAACAACAGCAAACTTTGATGTATTATTGATCAGAGTGATGTTGCTCTCTAGAAAACATTTACATGCACCAGAATTCAAGGCTGATGAATGTTCATTTGCCTTATTTCTAGCCTCTCACAAGGAACACAAGTAGGTAGTCTGGAGTGTAAGGTATCATTTGTATAATTGCTAACATGAGGTAGGTTACCTGATAGAATCACCAGATCCCGAATTCCACACTGCACTATTTGGGTTGACACACCGTCTTGTTTCTCATCTCCTAGTAAGCAATAATTTAACTTTAGTCAGATAGGAGCAGAGTGCCACCTTTGGGCCACTTTGAGAATATTCCTTTATGTACACTTAGGGGACTTTGTATTTCTATTAATAAGACTCCCTCCCAACCTTCACCTGCTGCATTCTGATTATTTTTTTTCCCAGATTGTTGGGGATCCCAAACAAATAATCTGTTCCCAGAGCAAACTTCACTAGCTTATTCTACCCATAACAAAATGTGTGGGTTTGATTGTACTTTGCTAGAGGGGGATGCTTTCACCTTTTTCTCATTGAAAATCAGGCCTTCCTCAGCTCCACCTCACATTGTGTAACCTCACCAATGTTCAATTTTTAATCAATATTTTCCCCAATCATATCTTTTTATAATTACTTTTATTGATTATTTCCTTGTGTGATTTCAGTATATAACCATACAGACAACACAGACAACAGCACCACTATGGTAAACATAACTGTTGTTCCTACATTCCATGGGCCAGTGCAGCACAGTTCAGTAGTTAGACTGTTGGCTTGGATTCAGGGTGACTCAGATTCAAGTCCTCCCACAGCCCTGAAAGAAACCGGCTGGTTTCCCTGGCCACTCTACTGGCTCACTCTCTTTCTCAGGCTGACCTACCTCACTGGGTTTCTGTGAAAGTAAAGCACATTGGAAGAGACCCGTGTTTGTTGCTTTGATCTCACTGGGAAAAAAGGACGGTTTTAAATGTAAGCAATAAAACAATCCACACAAACTTGTTGCAGGACATGGCCCATCCTCTGGAGACATATTTGGCAAATTCCTTTCAGGTGATAAATTATTTTGAAAGATAATTACACACAGTGTTTTAATTTACTCTCCTCCAGGTACTGCTTTGCCTCCACTGAAGCTTCCCACGTCAATCTGTGCCATGAAAGCTGATCGTGGTCCATGCAAAGCTTTACATGACCGGTATCATTTCAACCTTAAGACTCGCCAGTGTGAACTCTTTAACTATGGTGGCTGTGAAGGCAATGAAAACAACTTCCTGACTCTAGAAGAGTGCCAGGAAAAGTGTATAGTACCAGGTCAGTACATTCCTTTCTCCTTTTCTCACTCTCCTTTCTAAGAAGAGAGGTAAGACTAGTATAGATAAGTCTATTTTTAGCAGAGATAACAATGTAACTAATTGTATGGTTATCTTCTTTTACT
Organism: Cyclura pinguis; assembly: GCA_030412105.1. Classification (NCBI taxonomy): domain Eukaryota; kingdom Metazoa; phylum Chordata; class Lepidosauria; order Squamata; family Iguanidae; genus Cyclura; species Cyclura pinguis. The sequence goes on from CM059599.1 coordinate 212,280,101, forward strand.
TGTTTATCTGCATAAATGCCAATGCCTACACCATTGTCATTTATGTCATAAAATCTGGAAACTTCAGGTAGTAAGAATTCCCCACATTTTCAGTTGTTAAGCCAGTCTTCTGGATATAGGTATGGATCAAAGCTATGGATGCTGTGACAGCTGGTGGCTTCCCTCTTAGCGGGGTGCTGAATCCACTTTAAGTCTGGGTCCAGCTCTTAGACAATGCTAAATGACCCCTTTTGGTCCTTCCATATGCTTATATTTAGTACGGAGAAACGTACTGTATTTGCCGGTGTATAAGATGCACTTTTTTCTCTGAAAAATAACTTTTAAAAATAGGGTGCGTCTTATATGCTGGTGGATCTTTTTTTCCTAAGCATTTTGCCACTGTGCAAGTTCTCAGCACAGAGGCAAAATGCACTAGAAAGTGAGGGAAAGCTCTGGAGAGGCAAAGGAACCCTTGTGGCTTCCCCCACCCCACTTTACTTTCTATTTTGAATGGGGGAAAAAGAAAGTTCGTGCAGCTTTCTTCTTGCCCCTCCAGAGTGCCGTCCTTTCCCTTCCTCTGCAAACCAGAGAGGAAAAGGAGGGGGAAGAAAGATCCTGAGAACTTTCTTTTCTTGCCTCTAGTGCTCCCTCCTTTCCCTTCCCCTGCAAATCAGAGGGGAAGGAAAGATCCCTGAAACTTTCTTTCCCTGCCTCTGATGCTCCTTCCTTTCCTTTCCTCTGCAAATCAGAGGGGAAAGAAAGATCCTAGCAACTTTCTTTCCCTGTCTCTGGAGCTTCCTACTTTCTCTTCCTCTGCAAAACAGAAGGGAAGGGCGACATCAGAAATTATGCTATTCTTTTTAAACTAGTTTTTTTTCCCCAGAAAAAAAGCATTTTAAAATGGGGTGTGTCTTATATGCTGGTGCGTCTTATATGCTGGTGCATCTTATACACTGGCAAATATGGTACCTTTGTCCTCATTTGGCCTCAAAGTATATTAATACAGAAAAAATTACTTTGAGATGAGGCTGGATTCTAGGTTGTGTGATCTCCCATTAAGAAAATTATAGGATCTGGGATATAATTCAAGACTAAAATTGAAGAGATTTCTTTGCAAAGGACTTGCAATATATTAAACTTCATGCCTAAAGTCTAATGGTCAGATCCAAAGGATGATTATCCTAGTGAGCTCAGTCAGACTTTACTTCCTGCTAAGTATGCAGTGCATAGGACCGTAGCCTATGACTGATTGACATACATTCCATTTTCACCTAATATTTCATCAATAAACACTTTTCACTTGAACATATGAACCACTTACACTGAAATTTGGCTTGTTGGAGCTGACATCAGATTACACCCAGACCCTTTCTGTAACCTGGAACCATTTCACAAATGATTATCATCACTGGACAAGTAATAAACATGCTTGTGTGAACCACCTTAGATATTAGACTGGAGGTGAGCAACCTCTAATGGTCCAGAGGCTGTATGTGCTCCCTGCTAGACTTCAGAAGGCCACATACCCAGGCCACGACACCTTAATTATTTTACTCAGAAAAGTTCCGTTTACCCTATGGGCTGGCAGAGAGCAATTTTGCCACATTTTTGGAGGTGGAAGCATGTTATAGGCTCAAAACTGAAGTAATGAGAAGACGCATCTGATCTAGGGAGAAGAAAAACACTTTCATTATGTGCAGAGAGACATGGCAAAATTACCTCCCTCCAGCAAGGATCCTTTTGAGTAACAGTGATTTAGGGATGTTGAGAATTTTGAGGGGAATACACAGAATTAAGGCCTGCACTGGAGACTTGGAGAGGGGGAACATGTGGCAGCTGTTTGCCCACTTTTGCATTAGATCAGTGGTTCTTAACCTTTTCTTTACCATGGACCCCTTGGTGGCCGTGGACCACCAAGATTAACTCAAGGTGGGCTCTAGCTGTATGTGACATAGCAAGAAATGTCATGTGCTTTCTCTCAGCCACTCAGCATCATTCACTTACATATTTTCACTGTGTGCAGAAATAGCACGTGCTGAGTTCATTTTTTGCTATCAGTTATTTTCATAACTTTTGAATGATTTGAGATATCGTAATGACATATTACACAAAGATGTCTATCACCAGCAAAAGATTGCAGCTCTTTGAGATAACTGTATGACAGTCTGTTTTTCATTCTTTCTTTGTTCTTTGCTTTCATTCTTTCTTTCTATTTTAACTCTAAAAGCTCATATCATTTCTTCAAGCCTTTGCATATCCCCTGTGAGGACATCACAGAGCCCGGGGGGTCCACAGATCACTAGTTAAGAACCACTGCATTAGACTGTTCATTCAAGAGACATGTCATTTAGAAAGCATGAAATGTTTCAGATTCAGAATTCAGACTGTTGGAATGTTGTTTGAAATGGAATGTTTTTTCAGCGAAAGAGAAAGGAAACTACAGAGCTTATACCTATGTATCTACCATACAGGATTCCAGCCAATGTCTATTTTCAGATGAAATGAAGAGCCCCACTTAAATATTTGGGCTTGACAATGTGGGGACTCTATTTTTAAATATACGATGTAACATGCTTGAAGAAGCCATCCTAACATACCTTGTAGAATGATAGCAGATTTTACCTTTTGTTACTGATGTGATTGTGAAAGCTGCAACACTGCAAGAAATTTGCGTTATACTAGAAATACCAGTGAGAGATCAAATTCGCGTTCTAGATTAGATTTTAAACATTAGTATGTACTTAAGAGTGTGGGGGTTGGGCTAATGTTTCAGAAGACTCCAGCTGGTCTCTAGATTCAGGTTTCAGCTGAAATACCAAATCCTCTCATTTATTCTTCTTCTTGCACTATTAGGCTCATCATGTTCAGTTATGCTGCAGCTGTTGGTACTTCATATGAGCACTTAGCCTTAAACCTAATCAGATGTTAACTGTAGAAGAATTAAGACAATACAGATTCCTAGGGGAAAAATATTTACATTGGAGTAGAGTGGAAACTGAACCCACTTTCAAAGTAGGTGATTAAAAACCAGTCCAAGGTCATTTCTGCATTAGCATAGCAATAGCATGTGTATATTGTTGGATAGAAATGCTGTGCCATTTGCCCCAGTTGAAAATACATTTGGTGAGCATGGGGAAACACCTGGGGAATGACTTGGCAAGTCATGATGTAATCCCTAGGGGACATGTAGTAAGGCTGAGTCATGATAATGCGAAATCATGGCAAGGGGTTGCATCAGCCATTGTCCCTAGCTGATGACCTATCAGCTGGTGTATATAAAAGAGGAGAGCTTGGACACTCTTACTCTCTGACCCTCTGTCTGAGTGAACCTCTGCTTGATGTGTCTATGACGCTGAATCTATGACTGTGGATCTGCATATCCTGTGTACAGATGTGTATATATTGGAACAGTGAAGATTAAAGCCTCCAGGTATCTTCAGTGACAAACTCTGTGTGTATTAGTTACTAACCAGTGCGTAGAGGGGTCAGAGCTGATGCTGTAAGTTACGCTCTGCTGCACACGCTTGTTGCTGTTTTGAAACTCTGCTATGTTATGTTTGCCTCTAGGACACCTTTTGTCCAGGGAGCAGTGGTTCTGGGGAGGATTTTGTTCTGAGGCTGTAACTCAATCTCATGACATATTTCTATACTGCTTATCAGCAAAGTGCTCTCTAAGCGGTTTACAGTGTGTTTTAGCTAATTGCCCCCAACAAGCTGGGTACTCATTTTACTGACCTGTGGAGGGATGGAAGGCTGAGTCAACCTGGACCCTGGTAGGATGAAACTCACAATCTTGTGGCTGCAGTACCGGCATTTAACCACTGTGCCACTAGGGCTCGCTGTATTACATTGGCCATTTCCGCACTAGGCTGTTATAGGGCGATGATTCCACTTGCAACATCCTATGGAATCCTGGCGTTTGCAGTTTCGGGAGGGGTCGGTGGAATCATTGCGCTATAACAGCCGAGTGCGGAAATGGCCATTGTTATAGTGCTATTATTCCACTTTCAACATCCTGTGGAATTCTGGGGTTTGTATTTTACTGAGGCCAAAGAGCTCCCTGGCTGAGAATTCTAAATGCCGCTTCCTAAACTGCAAACCCCAGGATTCCATAGGATATTGAAAGTGGAATAATAGCAGTATAACAGTGTAGTGCAGAAATAGTCCAAGTATCTAACTAGGAATGTGAAAGCATGGTTTGAGCTGATGCAAGCAAGGTTTGGTCCCATGCTATATTGGTTATGTGGTTTTTGACTATGCATGAATAGTAGTACATGAATGTTGGAGATATGCATAGGATGTTCTTGTTGAACATTTGGCAAGACTATTCATTTTAGACATATATAGCTTTTACACAAATATTTTTTTCCTCATTGAATCATAATTTGACTGTTGTTGGTCAATCCCAGAACGGAGCTATAAAGAACTGCTGGTTTGACCAGGTGTGTAGATTCATCCATCAACCTTCACAGACATTCCAGAATAAAGTCAGGAGAGACATTTCAACCCAGCTATTAATCCAGCTTTGTTGAAAATTTAATCAAGGACCAAAAAAAAAAAAGCTTTTCTACCATAAAACTGTATGAAAAGAGGTAGGCTTTTGTGTACTTTAAAAAAAAATATGACAGAAAGTGTCAGGAATAAGGTACTATTGGTACCATCACCTTAGATATTCACTTTCCAGCCAGATTAGGGCATCAATACTTCTCAGGCATCTGTGGCAGCACAATGAATAAGATGACTTAGGAATACCCACTTTAGATTTAGATTGCTAGTTTCTGAAAGCAGGCAATTTCTGCATGCCACTTGTCGGAAGGATATAATACCTCCTGAGGTTTACAAAATAAGCATTTAAAGGTGGTATCCCATTCTAGTAAGGTTTTTTACTGAAATCGATTATATCTGCATTAACCTCCACAACTGGAAACAAAGTATCATTTATCCAATTTATAAAATGGGCAATAGGCAGAAGCCTGTTAATGACCAATTGTTTTATTAGACATATCCTCCAAGCTTTAGACTTACTATCTCTTGAAAAAGCTTGTGAACTGGGCAGAACTGATAAAACTTTAGGGTACATCTTTGGCTACATCTTAAAGCAATCTCAAGAAGTGTACAACATTTAGTCAACATTCAGTGGGAGCAAATATTATATGCTAAATATGCTAATATGCTAAGTACGCTAAATATGTACAGCTTTCTGGAAAATTTTGAGATTTTTGGTGAAGTTGTGGTTAAGTTCTGAATATATTTGTTGTATATGATAGAAGATATCTACGATGAGAATTAGACTGTAAATTTTGATTTTTGGATTTGGAATTTGGAATTTGAATCTGCTTGAATTTTGATTTGTGAATTTGAAATAAAAAGATTTGAACAAATAAATATACTAAAATATTTTAAAAAACAAGATAGCCTTTCTGGTGGCTACTTCGTTAAACTTTGTTTTTAGCATCTGAGGAGTGGGGCTAAGTGGGCTAGTTTGCTGTTCCCTATTTTATAAAGTAACTCTTTTCCTTCACTAGATAATATTAAGCTCTGGAATATAAAAAAATAGTTTATGATTAGCATCTTGGGCAAATAGCCAATCAAGATATCAGCTTGAGGCAGCACTCAACATTTTCCAGATGGTGCCCTTATTTTAAGAAGAATAAATGCATTTCTCAGTACCAGATTAACCTTACCAGTGCTCCCTTATAGAAAGCATTTACAACTTTGCATTTCCAAAGTAGGCCCTCTGTGTATCTTGAAGACAGATTTCATAAGGTCCTGTGAAGCAAAAATTTTGTCCCTGAAAACATCACATTTTATATATATAAAACATCACATTTTATATTGTCCTTTTTAAAGTATCGAAGGAGGGAAACTTCTGAGCCAGATCACTGTAAAATTTTCAGGGGCTGAAGTGGAATGTATCAACTACTTACTGGCAGATGCACTCCCTTATGTTACTAATCAAGTTGATATTTTTAATTTTTTATCTCTTAAAATTAGAAAAGGATCTGTACTGTACTTTTGGCCAAATTGTAGTTCACATATTAGGTTTTATATGTGTGTTTTCTTAAAATTATACATTGTAATACATTATACACTTCATTTTTTTTTAACCTGTAATTGTTTCTTGAAATTGCTATTTTGACAAGTTACATTAAACTTAGCATAACTTGGCATAGGTTGTATGTTAAATAAATCAAATGTCCTCTTCAGTGTTCACTAGAAATTCTTACAGGTCTGTTCAGGTAGCATTCCTGTGTGAATCAACTGAACCTTAATATATAGAGTCCAGTATTCAATGAGGTCTTCATCAGAACAGATGAGTCTTGTTTTGACTTTTAGTTTTGTTTTGATTTCTGTTAAGGGAGTTAAAAGAATTTTCAGTTCCTTGCCAAACTACAAATCCTAGGATTCCATATGAAGGATCCATGACAGTTAAGGTGGTATCAAAATGCTATACCTGAAAGTTTGAAAATACATGTTTGAAAAGTTGACTACAATGTGTATCTGTACTCACATGGCAAACAGTATTGACTGGGGAGGTTACAGCTTTGATGGCCTCCACTGGGAGAGACCAAGGTGCTTTGTGGTGGCCCATCATGGAGCAGAGTTGGAAGCTATTTATGGCCTGCTTGTCCCTTTATGTGAGTTTTCTGACAGCCAGAGCTGTACAGGGCTGATGGTGTTCATTTGTGAGAAGAAGGCAACTTCTTGCAACAGAGAGTGAGGACTATGTTGGCTGGGCTGGTGAGGGAAGGAACTAGGAAAACATTTGTCTCTTGCTCATGGCAGGTAGCAGGGGGAGAATATAAGAGTTTAGTGTACACTTTGGCACCTTTTTGGTGTATGGTAGCGCTCTGGAACTTCCTCTTTAGGCCCTTGGACTAAAAGGGTGGGAAAGGAGACTACCCTTGAGGCAAACCTGGGTTTGGCTTTCACTTGTGGAGTCCTGGGACTTGTGTGGGAGTCCCCAGTTTACCTTCCAGTAGATGGCTGGCTGAGTGTGGTGATGGTAAGCTAATCAGGGCTCAGGTATTTCACTCAAGGGAAGGTTGAGGAGGTGACACCTGACCTCATCTGGACCCACATCTGGTTGTTCTCCCCTCTTGCTCCTTTCCAGATACAACCCACCTAGATAGATTTTAGGTGCAATAAAGTGGCCCTTACTTAACTCAACTTTCTGTGTCTGGTCTTCTTATTCTGGTTGGTCATCAATCATAAGCTGAAGTCATCCATAACTGAGTAGCAGTATTCAAACTCTTGCTTTACCACTGTTGAGCTTTGGATGGCTTCAGCATGCCATTATATTCATTTATTTTAAATATAACTTTTCAAAATCCTCCCATTCCCAAAGGTAGTATAAGTGTCTTACAGGTAGGCTATAGGCTGTAGATAGAATAAACTGCTCATCAGTGTTTAGGTTTGTATATCCAAATAGCACATCATTCTGAGTGTTTGTTTTTTAAAAAACATAACATAAATGTTTGGGAAAGCACTTGTAAGTTTATGAGGTCAGGGTCATAATTCCATTTCCCCACGGGAGACATCTATTGTGTGAAGTGTACCTCTTTGTGAAGGTTGTGTGGTAAAAAAGGAGGTCAGAAATTTAAAGGAATGTGAAAAATGTTGGGCAGAAATGTGATGGCCAGGGTTTGGATTTTCGCTCAGCCATGGACCTTGGGCAAGTCACACTCAGCCTCAGAAGAAGGCAAAGGCAACCCCCGGCCCCGAACAAATCTGGTCAGGAAAATCATGTGATAGGTCCCCTTTAGGACCATCATAAACCAGAAACAACTTGAAAACACACAACAACAACAACAAATTTTTCTCTCTAGAGATGTTGAATATATCCATGCTGTGCAATAATAGCATTTTGATACAACTTTAACTGCCATGCCTCTATCATATATAATGCTAGATTTTATAGTCTGTCAAGAGACTTACACTTGTTTCACACACTCCTTTGACTGGCAGAATTACAGCTGTCTTGCAGAGAAATCTAAGTACCTCAGAAAACTACAAATCCCAGGATTCTGAACCATGGTAGTGAAAGTGGTTTCAAGCTGCTGTAGTTCTGCAGTGTGGATTCAACCACTGATTTTTCTAGTTGACTTATTGAGGTTATTCCAGAATCCTTTGCTTTGCTTTCAAAACATTTAAAACTGTTATATTCACCTCTGATTGTACATACTGCAAGTAGAGTAAGCAGTGGTTATCACAGGATTGGTGATCATGTAAATCAAGTTGGGCAGAAGGAAACTAATCATAGAATCATAGAATCATAGAAATGTAGAGTTGGAAGAGACCACAGGGGCCATCCAGTCAAACTCCCTGCCATGCAGGAATACCCTCAAAGCACTCCCGACAGATGGCCATCCAGCCTCTGCTTAAAAACCTCCAAGGAAGGAGACTCCACTACACTCCGAGGCAGCATATTCCACTGCTGGACGGCCCTGACTGTCAGGAAGTTCTTCCTGAGGTTCAGGTGGAATCTCCTTTCCTGCAGCTTGAATCCATTGCTCCTTGTCCTGGTCTCTGGAGCAGCAGAAAACAAGCCCTCTCCTTCCTCTACATGGCATCCCTTCAAATATTTAAACATGGCTATCATGTCCCCTCTTAACCTTCTCTTCTGCAGACTGAACATACCCAGCTCTCTAAGTCTATCCTCATAGGGCTTGGCTTCCAGGCCCCTCAGCATTTTGGTCGCCCTCCTCTGGACCTGCTCCAGCTTGACCATGTCCTTCTTGAATTGGGGTGCCCAGAACTGGACACAGTATTCAAGATGAGGTCTAACCAAAGCAGAGTAGAGTGGTACCAGTACTTCCCTCGATCTAGACACCATACTCCTATTGATGCAGCCGAGAATTGCATTGGCTTTCTCGGCTGCCGCATCACACTGCTGACTCATGTTCAGCTTGTGGTCTATTAAGACTCCTAGATCCCTTTCACACATACTGCCATCCAGCCACGTGTCCCCCATCCTATATTTCTGCATTCCATTTTTTCTACCTAAGTGTAGGACCTTACACTTCTCTCTGTTGAATTTCATTTTGTTAGCCTTGGCCTAGCTCTCCAATCTGTCCAGGTCCTTTTGAATTTTGATCCTGTCCTCTGGCGTATTAGCAACCCCTCCCAATTTGGTGTCATCTGCAAATTTGATGAGCATGCCCTCTATTCCTTCATCCAAGTCGTTGATGAAGATATTGAACAGCACTGGGCCCAGGACAGAACCCTGTGGCACCCCGCTAGTCACTTCTCTCCAGGATGAAAAGCAGCCATTCGTGATCACCCTTTGGGTTCGGTCAGTCAACCAGTTACAGATACACCTGACAGTAGCTCTGTCCAGCCCACATTTTACTAGCTTCTTTGCAAGAATGTCACGGGGAACTTTGTCAAAGCCTTACTGAAATCGAGATATGCTACATCCACGGCATTCCCTTCATCTATCAAGCTAGTAACTCTATCATAAAAAGAGATAAGATTAGTCTGGCATGACTTATTTTTGAGAAATCCATGTTGACTTCTTGTGATTACCGCATTGCTTTCTAAGTGATTAGAAGCTGACTGCTTAATGATCTGCTCCAGGATCTTTCCGGGTACTAACGTCAGGCTGACTGGGCGATAATTATTTGGATCCTCTTTTTTTCCCTTCTTGAAGATGGGGACAACATTTGCCGTTGGGAGCACCTAATAAGACTTCTCCCCCCTAGCTGGCTCCTCCCCCTCGTTAGTCAGACCGTGTGCTCAGGGAGAGCACACGGCCAGCACAGGGAGACCTAACAAAAACAAGCAAACAAACAGACAAACAAGCAAGCACAGCCCCAGAAGCCTGTAAACAACACCTAGTCAAGGATGTCTTCACAGACCCAGCTCACCCTCTGCTCTCTCCTCTGGAAAATGAGAATGGGAAATATCATTTACTTGTAAAGAAGAAATTGAACTCTGCAGGGATTTGGTTATTCCAGAGTTTCTAGCAGAGAAAAACATGATCAAATTGGCTGCTGATTAAAGACACCCAGAGGTACAAGTTGCAATAAATCTTTCTGTCAAAAAAAAAATGTCTTGCTTACTGGAGCAAAACTAACCGGAACAGTCCTGCTCTTCAAAGGAAAATTCTATGTTGCTGCTAGAACGATGAATAAAAAGATTGTGCCTTTGCCTAGTGGTGTTGAAGGGGTTAGTGTCCTAAAAATGAGGAATATATACAACAATAAGTAAGTAATGTATGAATACTGTGTGTAAAGAATACGTATAATAAACACAAGAAACAATAATGTAGATAAAATATATCCCTTAATTAAAAGGTAACATCTGTGGACTAGGTGAAAAATATGTAATGATGCCAGACACAATATACTGATAACTGCAAATATGTATTCATGGTGTGATAAACAAATTAGAAATCAAATATAGCTATGACCTCAAATAGTGAATAAAGTATAACAAACAATAATTAGAAGTATAGGAAATTCTCCCAGTAATGTATTTACAATAAGCCCATTTGGAACAAGTCCAAATACAAAGAAGTGTAGTAAGTCCTAAAATACCAGATCAATAATAATAGATAATTAATGATGCCACCACTCCAGAAAATCTTAAGTCATTTAGGTACAATCTTCCTTAGTCAGTTCTTTCATATATTAATCATTTAATCATTCAGACTTGATTAATCCCACTGTAAGAGCCTAACTACACGTGTAACTAACAACATGCAGAATGGGGGGAAATGATAACTGTCACAACCACGGGATGCAAGAAAGGAAATTTAAGCCTCCCTACACCCAACTTTAGAGCCTAAGTACCCTAGGGGCACCAGATCCCATCTGATCCTGGAAGCTAAGCAGGATCAGCCCTCGTTAGTACTTGAATGGGAGACTGCCAGTGAATACCAGATGCTGTAGGCTGTTTTTCAGAGGACAGAACTGGGAGAACTGGCTCTGAGTATTTCTTGCCTAAGAAAATGCTATGGAATTCATGGCGTCACCAGAAGGTAACAGGCAACTTGAATGTATGCATGTACACATAAACATACACACAACTTTAAAGCCCACAAAAATCCCCTCCTCCTACAAGCACAACTATTATCATTAGAATAAAATCTCTCACTTGCCATGGAATGATGGATCCATTCTAATTACATTACGAATTCTCCAACTGGAAAAAAAAAGATGCTGCAGTAGATGCTTCAGATGTATCTGAAAACCCTGGAAACCAAAAATGAGAAAGATCCAGCAACCACAGTATATTAGTGGGTGAGTGTCATTAGGAGAATGTATGGAGTGATAGGGCTAGGATGTTGAGTAAATTTGTATATGGATGAACACTAATGGAAAGAGAGCGTAAGTGGGAGATGTGGCAGGAATAATGCAGAAAGCATGTGGAGTCTGAAAGTTAGGTAGGATTTAGATTTGGAAGAAGCGGGGAGGAGTCTGAATGCTGAAGAAAGGGGCTGAGTGAAGGGAAATTGTGTTACAAAGATAGAATTTGGTTGTTAGTAGCATAGGCGTAAAAAAGAAACCACAGCTATTGGGTATTTATATGCTGGAGGATAAAATAAGATGCATAAAACACATGTGATTGTAACATAATGTCACTTACTACTTGGTTATTACGCCTATGATATACTCAGTGATAAAGCTTGAGAGCTGAAAGAACAGGCTTATGTAAAGAAGAGGTTTATACACAGAGGAATTGGATCTATTTGGGATCCTGATAGCAGCAACAGCCTTAACAAGGATGTAGGGGTTTGAGGTGGGATCCCCACAGGTGATACCTAGAAGTACTACTGTCACAGTTGTCATCATCATCAGCATTGTCATCACCATCACCATCTGTACTGATACTTTAGAAGGGCATTCTTTACTAGACCTTTAAGAAGCTAAGCCAGTTTGGCCAACAAAGATCAACTATGCTCAGTCAGCCAAATAAGCATTTGATGCTGATCCTCAGAATAGGACTGTTGAATACCTTCCGCCATCAATGGGGTGAACAAGATCCTGTCTGTATCTCAAAAATGAGCTTGTTGGACATGTCCCCTGGCAGCTGCACATTTGATGCCACTGTGAAAGGGGCCATAAGTACGTAGGGTTCCTTCACAGAAGCAGGATGGGTGTAGATTATCAGTCCCTTAAGGAGTTCTACACAGTTACACTGACACCAAATATCAGGTGTTTAGGTTATGAATAGTGGGCATGTCCAGTGCATAAAAGCATTCATCTGAACAGCTCTTAACTTTTAAACATTTTAGGTAAATGTAAGAAAACGAGACTTCCTGCTAGATTCATAGTACCTGTATCTCTCTGTCTGTATCTCTCTATCTCTGTATCTTTGTCTGTCTATCTCCCTCCCTCCCTACTTATGTGTGTGGTGCGTGTGCAGTTTTGAAATTAAAGATAATCATTTCCCACAGTATGACTCATACTGTAACATTTCAATTTTCTATTCTAATACGTTTTATTTGTTTCAAATGAAGATTTGCCAGAGAAGAAAACAAGAAGATTTAAGAAAGGTATGCCACTGTTCTGTTTCCATCTGTTTTGCCATCAATTAGAGGCCGTTTCTGCACTAGACTGTTATAGCTCTATGATTCCACTTTCAACAGCCTATGGAATCCTGGGGTTTACAGTTTAGGGAGGGGGCCGGCCGGCTACTCCAACTGATCCACTTAAAAAAAACAACAACCTGCAATCAGCAGAAAGGAAATTGATTGACATTATTTCCCGGACATTTTCCCCAAATGAAATAGTAGGAGGAAAGAATCCAGTAAATCCAATTGTTAGTTCCAATGAGAGTCAATCTGAATTTGATAGGTCAACTCCACGGATGTAAATCTTTGCTTATTTCGATATAGACATAAAAATGAAAAATTTCAAAGAGTTTTCTCCCTACTGGGTGAGATTTTGGCCATTTCCATACCGGGCTTCTAAAACAGTGTAGAGCGACCTCTAACGGAGGTCGTCTACACCGTAGAGTGGACTGGCGTGGACTACTTTTTGTAGTTTCACACCAGAATCCACTCAGGAGCGGCCAGAACTAGCCGGGCTGCGTGTTTTTTAAAAACCTCTTTTTCGAGGTTTTTAAAAAGCACGGAGCACGCAGCCCCGTGCCGCTCCATCGCCCGGCTCTAAAGTGGATTTGCAGGCACGCGCAAGTGCGTCCCTGCAGATCTGCCGGGGGCGGGCTTCTGGCTGGCGAGCTTCTCCGGTTGGTGGAGAGCCTCCACCAACCGGAAGCTGCCATCTGCGATGCCAGAGGAGTGTGGAGCAGCGAGCTCGCGCTGCTCCGCGTGGCGACGGACTTACCCGGCTGCGGGTAAGCTCTGTTTTAGCATGTTTTCGCCCATTCCCCCCACACACATGTGAAAAGGGTCTTTATTTTATGTTTTGTTTTATTTTATTGCATTGCATTACATTGCATTTTAGGACTTTATAGAAAAAATATTTGCACAGAAATATTACAGGAAAAATATATTTTGCATAAATACAAATACTTTTGCACAGAAATGTTTTTTATGTAGAACTGTGGTAAATTGGGGCAGGGGGAGAAAGTACTTTTTTATTACTGTCACTCAAGGATGAAAAATCTTGCAACAAATGAGTTTTTCCCTAGTGATCTTGATATATCAAAAGACTCATTGTCATAAGGGACAAGAAAATATATGGATATTCTTTATGTTCCTAGCCAAGACTTAAGCAAGTCCCAGAATAGATTGCTATCAGTTTGCTTCCCCCACCAGTCTTCTGTTTCCACCATGGAATCAATATAATGGCAATTTCCAATGTTTACTTCAGAATTCTGAGCTATTGCATAAGTCTGACTAAAGATTGTTGTCGTTGTTGTTGTTAAAGATATGGAAACTAAGCCTCTAAACCTGGCCTGCAGAATGTCAGGCCTCCACCAACCATATATTCCAGCTTTCCAGGAACTTGATTCATCAACATAATTTCATATAAATGTCAGCACAAGATTAATCATTTGTCAGAGATTATTAGTAGCCTTAATTCAAGTTAACCTGATATATTCTAGATATGTGAAGATTTTTCTCACATTAAACCTCGGAGGATTGAACAACAGCTTAAATCTGTGTCCCTTAAATCAATGAGACTGAAAGTGGTTAAATCTGGTTAGATCAAACTCACTTTGGGTAAGTAGCCAATTAATGGGTATCAGTAGGAGCAACTGTGGAAAAATCTGATGTATGTTGTTTCTCTCTGAAACAATCCTCGTTTCCAGAAAGGCCTTCTTACTGTCTTTTGGAGAATGACCCTGGAATCTGCCGTGGACTGATTACCAGGTATTTCTACAACAAAGAGTCACAGAAGTGTGAAAAGTTCCAGTATGGTGGTTGCCTGGGGAACCAAAACAACTTTTGGTATTTGGAAGAATGTCAAGATACCTGCCAGGAGATTAGTAAGTGATCTTTGCTTTGTAGTACTGAATGTCCTCTTGGTTCCTGCAGTATAAGCCAGTAGTGGAAACCTGTGGCCCCTTAAATATTGCTAAACAGCAGCTCACATCATTCTGGACATTGGTCTTATTAATTTGAGTGGTTAGGATTCTGACTTCAACAACATCTGGCAGACCACAAGTTTCCCACCCTAGTAAGAGATATTAAGCTGCTCTTGAAATAGGAATATGCCTCTGATTGTCTCTTTTCCCTAGAAGAACATTCTGCTGCTGCAGCACACATAAGTACTGTATGAAGGACTTCATGCGGGAGTGTAGCTATGGGAGCGGTGAGGGCATTCTACAAATAAGAATTCTGCCTCCAATGAAATATTCCTTCAGTTGCTACATTTTTAGCATTGCAGGAGGTAAGACACCATGGGCCTTTCCACACTACACTGTTCTAGTGCTATTGATCCACTTTCAACATCCTGTGGAATTCTGGGGTTTGTAGTTTACTGAGGCCAAAGAGCTCTCTGGCTGAGAATTCTAAATGCCCCTCTCTAAACTGCAAACCCCAGATTCCATAGGATGTTGAAAGTGGAATAATAGCACTAGAACAGTATAGTGCAGAAAGGTCCTGAGAATTGTTCACATCTAGAACCCTTCTGTTTGCTGTGTTCTCATTCCCTTAGTCACTGTGCTTGCACCTTTTCTTTGGTTGTGCAAACTTTATTCTTAAATATTCAGCTGACATGCTAAAACAATGCTAAAACTTTGGGCACTGAAGAAAAATTTCACTGGGAGAGGCAGAATTCTTACTTCAGGGGGCAACGCCCTCCATCCCTCCCTGCCACCAGCTATACTCCTGGCAGTATGATTGAATACTTTGCTGGTTAGTAGAGTTTCAAGCACATAGAGAAACCCAATACGTCAGGAAGAAAGACAGACATCAACCGTAATTCCTACGTTACAAACAAGGAGCTCCTCTCTTGTCCACCATACACACTCACCTTTAACCTGACCGGTTCCTGCACTTCAGCTTTTAGTCTGGATATGTGCATGCATATGCTGAAGTTGTGTTTTTTTTTCTTAGCTTTGGGGAAAAAAGCCTTGAAAAACCCTGATCATTAAACTTTCATTGACAACACTGGATGTGAACAGTATAGCAGTAAATAAAATATTGGTGGACCTAAAGTGAGAATAAAATGCTGCTTTTGCAAAATGTAGGTGAAATATCAATAAATCCCAAATAATATCATAAGCTTAGATACTGTTGCATTGTCTCCAAAGCAGTCCTTACATTAATACCAGGCTATGAAGCTTCATTTTCACCCTTGTACAATCATGTTTATTGATTTTGCTTCTGCAAGACATTGTGCTGGGCATTGCTCAGCTCATTATGGCTAGGCCTTGGGTTTCTTGTGTTTCCTAGAAGTTGCTAAACACTACTGGCTGTAATTTTTCCCCTCCACTAGAATAAAGCTGGATATAAGCAAATGCAAAAAGAACATTTAAAACAGGGCTGAACAACTTCAGTGGTGTCAATTCAAGGGGTTCAGTTCTCCCTGGGATATGATAGGAGCCACATACCCACTGAAAATGTATATTTGGGCTGGTCAATTAGACTAGAAGGGACTAGAAGTTCATTATTTTAACAAAACAATGAAATAAAGAAATGCACACTTTTCCTAAAGCAAAGATGTGAACCAAAAGTCAAAGGACAAAGGTGCTTCCAGGATACTTGCAAAAGTACAGTTCTCCTTGTTTTGCACACACATCATTTGAGGTGGGAAGAGGGAATAAGGTGTCCTTTGACTAGTAAAAAAAGATGGGGCTATATGCAGCTCAGGGTTATTCTAGGGGTGTAAGCAACCTGTAGGCTTCTTATTTCCCACCCCCAGTGAACAAGAATACATATGTTAATCATTCTTTTCTCTGCCTGCTTAATAAAATGTTTACAATCCCTCAATTCATCTTTCCCTTTCCTTCTAGATCCTTCAGTCAATTCATTGCAAACAGATGGCGGCAGCATACCATTTACCACAGCAGACAACAGCACACCAGTTGATCAGCATGGTATATACTAAAAACTTATTGCTTGTGTAAGAATTAGGGAAAAATCTGAAATTCTCTTCATTCTCTGTAGAGTTCAAATTCATAGGAGTTTGTAGGAAAGACTGCAGGAAATGCAAGTTTAAAAGAATTTAAATGAAGCAGAAAACAAAACAAATAGACTCACCCAGAGGAAATTCAGTGCTTAGCTCTTAAATACCTAGCTTTCAATCCCTATGGATTCAAACAAAGTCATGGTGTTGAATTATTTGTCACCTATTCCTCGGTTTGTATATATACATACATACATATATATGAAATGGCAGTGAAGTACAACACAGTCCTTTGTGGGATGGGAGTAATTGTACCAATTCAGTTTGTAGTAGTTATACCTGTTTGGCTATTATAGATGGCTAACATTTTTATTTCCTTCATTTTGACAAGAATCTCTCCAAAATGCTCAAAAAAGAACAATTTTCAGTCAAAAACAAAACTATAGCTATTTCAGCACTACGCTGTTATAGTGCTATTGCTCCACTTCCAACATCCAGTGGAAATCTGGAGTTTGTAGTTCACTGAGGATAAAGAGCCCTCCAGCTGAGAATTCTAAGACCCCTCCCTAAACTGCAAACCCCAGGATTCCATAGGGTGTTGAAAGGGGAATCATAGCACTATAATAGCGCAGTGCGAGAATAGCCTATGATATTGTGTTATTTGATGTGCGTCCAAATCACACTGTTGTGGCCAACTGGAAGGCAGCATAAGTTATCAAAAATAGCTCCCACCTTACAGCTGCCCATGTTTATCCTGAAGGCTTTGCAACCTCTGTAGAGGGTGGTCTACTTGTCCTACAGATGTTGTTGGACCTACCAGACCTACCCAGCATTGCCCATGGTGAAATATGATGGGGTTTGCAGTCCAGTGACATCTAGAGGCTTGCATTTCTCCTGCTTCTACCTTATATATTTTCAACATTTGTCATTTTCCTACTAGCTCAACATGGAATATAACCCACAGTAAGAAAACGATTGAAAATAATGTGCCATTAAAGGTATATCAGTCATTTTTTTTTCTCTACCCAACATATATTATTTCTACAATTTTTGTACCATTGTTTCTTTCCTTTCAGTCCTTCCAGCCAATTCATTGCAAACAGAGGATGTCAGTGTGCCCGTTAGTACAGTGGACAACAGCACTCCAGTTATCCAACAAGGTATTAAAAATGTACTGTTGAACGTGAATTAGGTAAACAACTAATTTTTTACACATTTTGTCTGGAGGTCTGGTTCCCAGTAGTTCCTAGACAGGACTTTTCCATTTCACATGTCAAGTAAGAATCTATATGTTTCCTCAAACTTAGAGATTTCCAGGAATATGGAAAGCCTGACATGTCAGCAATCTGGGATGGGAGAGAATTTTGTCTGGTATATTTTATAATGTAGAACTTTCCAAAATTCATAGATTTATTCATAAATGTGATACAGAGAATTTGAGATGATAAAAATGTGAGAGTGGGGAAAGTGAAAAAGACAGGTTCTCCTATCTAGGCTGAGTAATTTGAGTTCTTAGCTCTTTGGCTAATCTCTTTGGCTTTGGATCTATATTTATTTTACTTTGTTTGTGGGGCTAAACTATGGCTGTGTCAGGTTTGGCAGGATTTGGCTCCTCTGAGCATGAGCAGAGTGCAACCTGTGAAGCAAGGTTTCGCCGCAGCAGAAAGTCCCAGTGAAGCAGAAAGAATTCCAGAGGCTCATTAAGTACCACTTAGAGGCTTGATTTATTACTGCACTCTAAGATAAGGCTTAGCAAAATCATACCAGCAGTCCAGCAATTAGACAAATAGGAATAACAGAAGATAATGGAGAAAAATCGGGCATTATCTCCTCTTACAATTGTTATACTGCCAGTAGCATGGCAGGTCCAGCTAGGGCATCTAATTGGCAGCTGATCAAGGCAAACACCAGCCTTTTTATGCTACCTTGTCACCCTGTAACTAATGGGGTGACCCAATCAGTGCTCTGGCGTGTGGCCTTCTCTAAAATACAAGACATAGCCAAAACAATCCTGCTGACCTTGCACCTGGCTGCCTGGCCACACCGCCTCTTCCCTCTGCCGTCCACTCATAGGAAAACTTTGCCTGCCCGGCAACAACCTTGACAGGTTGCTACCTCTTTATATTTTTCTGAGGCTTTTCATCTTTAATAGCAATATGCCGAGTGGGTACAATACAATTTTCTCCATGCTGGAAACAGCTATACCTATTTAGTTTGATTAGTACAGATGGTTCAGAGTATTGTCTGTTTTATTTGTCAACAAGAACTTTCTAAAATTTGAACATTTCTTTTTCAAACTGGTAGAAAGAACTTGACGTAAAAGCAAAATGAACATGGGAAAAGCAAAATGGACAGATTCCTCAAGAAAGCTGGGCTTCAGTCCTGCTTCCTTAAATGCAAACAAGTAACTCTTCACCTTTAAACTGAAGCCATGATTCATCCCCTACCTTTTCTTACCTATGTTTTTCTCTATTGTGAGGTAATCTTTGAAAACTGTACAGTTTTGAGGTTCAGTTTTCAGATCAGGCTTTTTTTTTTTAATCACACTCTTTTCCACAGAAAATGGCATTACGTTGTTTCCTCTCCAGAAAACATGTTTTCTGTGCAAAATAAAGAGTAAAACTTCTGTATAGAAAATGCTATTTTTGTGCATGCAAAAAAAAGTCTGTTTTTCCTGCTGAATAAATCCTGAACTGCAAAGATTCTCATTCATCCTTGATTCTCAATGAGGTTTTCCAACATTTGGGACCTCCCATTTTCGGTCTGGGATTTTAATATTTTCAATGTCCCTTCCATCTTATCAAGCTGTCCAGTGACTAGCAACCTCAGTGATTCACTGGAGATCCATTACACTGCTTCAGAATTGCTTTCTGTTGCCAGTGGGGATGTTGCAGATAGAGGTTTTAAATGCCTTTATGCAGTTGCGTAGGGATGGCGTGGGAGGCGGTTCATCCCAGGCGGCAATGTTTTTGGGGCACCCCGGCCCATAACCATGCCCCTGTATGCCCTGGCCATGCCCCCATGCACAGTGGCCATGCCCCTCATGCCATAGCCCCGTCCCCTCCCACCCCTTCCACACACTGCAAGCTCCGCCACTGCCTCCATCTGCAACATCCAGAACCTGGCAGGCGAGATACCTTGATCACATCCAGAAAAGGTGCACACTTGTAATCTCACTTGCAGAGAGTATGTCAGCCAAAGGTTTCTGGTCCTTAGGTTTACATACTATAGTACTACAGACATTGTACTACATACTATATATAGAACTACATACTATGATTAAGTTTACATACTATAGTAGGAAGAGGATTCAAAATGGTGTGCTGCTGTTTTATTAATTACATGTTGGTCACTGTTTCTACTTCTGATAACATTCAAGTTTCAAAGCCTCTTTTATTGTTTTTCAGTGCCTTTGGTGCCTTCAACCAATTCCTTGAAAGCACAGGAAGACAGCATGCTTCTCAGCATATCAAACAATAGCACTCCAGTTGTTAAGAAAGGTGTGTATTAAAATTTACAGCTCAGTAATGACTAGGAATATTTCTTTGATGTTCTTCACCTGTATTTCTGCATGGAATTCCATTTTCACCTGTCTTACTTTTGAAGAAGAACCAATACATTCCATTTTTTCATTTAGGAATTTTGTAAAAAGGCTAGTTTGCTGCCAGTTTCAGTCCTTTAATGTCTCCATGCCCTATAAATCATCAACATCCACATGAGCTGATCAAGCAAATCTCTCCAAAATCATTCTGTTACTGTATTTATTGTTGTATCAAGAGTCTTCCATCTGGCATTTTACCTGACTTCAAGAACATTTATGCATATCAGTAAAACAATGGATGTTTAAAAATACAATTATACATACAATCACATCAAGATTACCTTGGGGGAGTAATTTAAGATTGTTGCAGAAAAAGAGAAGGACAAAAATGTGTATGTGGGGAAGGAAGCCCATAGTTTTGGGGTAAACTGGTGGAAATTTTTAAACAGGAAAGGATGCTTAACATTGTAAAGAATCAGCTCAATTTTTTTTAAAAAAAATCAACTCCTTCCCCTCCACCATTTGTTTTAATGGCTTGCATTCTTTTTTAATTACTTAGTTGAGCAGGTTGTGGAGGAATTACAATCCTTGGAAAAGTGTCAAATGTGTGATTAGGTAGCAACTGTGCATCTGAAACAGTTACCATTCAATTGCTGCTTAGTTACAAGTTGGACATTATTGTCAAGGTTGTAATTCCCACCACCACCACCACCACCACCACCATTTGACCAGAAATTATTTGCATGGGGAGGAAGAAGACCATTCTGCCAGTAATCAGACTATAGGCAAACGATGTTCCTGCAAGGTTTTGAGGTGGTCAGGATGCAGAAAGGTATTTAGCTAAGAATACTAAATAGGTAATGCAGGCCATTATTTCCCCCATGGCAAAATGGCAGCAGCTTTCTCATTGATCTCTGTGGGCATCTTGGCTCAAAGTGACTTTGAGGAAGGGGGCCACACCTCAAATATAGCATTTGCACATGTGCATTACCATCTGAAAAAACTGAGGCCCTTCTCAGTAAGACAGAACGAATGCCAAAAAATGCACCAAAAAGGACGCCATCCTGTTATCAGCTTTTGTAGAGGAATTATTGTTTCTTAATTTTTTTGACCCTGGATCTTATTATCTTTGTCAGGATAATTTGAATGGGCTTCTTTAGGTCCAGCAGTAAAATTATCACACACGCACATTTTGACAGGAATTAAGTTATGAATCACATTTATAGCTATCTCAGATCTTTACTAATTTGTGACCTCAAAGTCATATTTTAAGGATGTGCTGCAAATATTTCTGTGTGAGCCTTTTTCACTCTACTGGAGAATGAAGCTTGTTATTTTTTGTGATTCACAGTTGTATGGGAGGGAGAAAGGAACAGCTGGAAAACGACCAATCAGGTTCATCAAGGTTTTCTACTGGTATTCTTCACTTGCACTCACGTGTGTTTCTGAGGACTAGCAGATAGTGTGTGGATTGCGCATTCTGGCTTGACAACATGGAATGTGTGTGCGAGCAGCCCACTGAGATTTCTGTAATGAAGTTTATTTAATGGAAAGTGTTATGTCACAGCCCGCTATTGAAATAATTCTATCTCTATCGAAAATAAGAAATCTAAACAGGATGATGGGAATTATAACAATGTTTTCAATACATTAATTTAGTAATTGAATAAAATTATTTGTACTGAAAAAAATTGAGTGACATTGTGACAAATCAATACTTATTTTTCATGTTCCTTTTATAAGGATTAAATTTCTACCAGTAATGTCTCTACATCTATAAAAAAAGAAAAAGACTATATGCGCATGCTGATGCCTCAGCATTAACTTTTTGCCTTTTGGTAGATGTGTATACTGAGTTGGATTTTGAAACATGCAAACAAGAGCTAGTCATGCACAGCCAGTATCCAGTGTAAAAAAACACAATGGTTCGAATCCTAGTTTTTAGTCCCAACCAAAATAGACTCTTTTAGTCAAGGAGATCTATCTACATGTTCATAGCTTTCTCCTCTTCTTTTCTTTAATCTTGAGATTTTGTGTTAATTTTTTTGAAAAAATACACGAACTTCAGTAAATTCTAAATTTAGTAAAACTGGAAACAAAAAAGACTCTCCCATTTGCACCAGCCAAATACAGCAAGCATAGCAATTCCAGGCTTGGAGGTGACCACATTATACCTTTCTGTTATGTAGTTGTTAAAGATGAAGATCCTCTCATATGTGTGCTAATGTATGCATGTGTGTGTGTACTCTTTATACACGCCATACAATATTTGTAAAGAGTATTGCTTAAAATTCTTGAATGGGTAAGCCTGTCCGTTTTGATTTCTCCTACATTTAAATATTTTTAGTTTCAAGGGTTTTCCATCCCAAATACAAAGGAATCTGCAAAATTTTGCTCAATTCTTATCAAAAGCTGATTGAAATTAAATTCTTATTCATCCTTATTCATATTCAAAGTGAAGAGGAAGTGGGCTGCAGACCTCTGGCAACAATATTACAGTTGTAGATATCATTTGGAGAATATTTTAACATTTTATGGATTTACTTTGCAGTAAGCAACTCCAGTTCCCAGGCAATGGGTGAAACAAATGTCGTGTTAAGAACAGGATAAATTTTATGTTAAAAATGGCAGATTATTAAAAAACGGGTGAGTTGACAGACCTAATTCACAGTAGAAATGGAGTTGAAATGAACATATTTTGACCCAGGATTATCATATATAGGTGACCAAATGTATGAAATGCCCTAGGCAGCATATCACTAATCATATCTTTCCTTCTTGTCATAGAGGTGGTAGTAGCAGTTCTGATGGCAACAGATAGCAGTAATTGTAACAGAGGATTGCAATTACTGTGGTTGGATAAAAATAGAGCAGGGGTTGGGAAAGCGTAGACCACAGGCTGCATGAATTCCCAATCCCATTTTTGTGGCCCCTGAAACCCACAGGCCTCCACCCCTTTTTTTAAAAAATGGGCAAATTTTTTACCACAAAATGCCACTGCAGTGGCTCGAATCATCTCAAAACATTTTGGCTCACTCCTCAACTCTCATTTCAAAATCTTCCAAAGACAAGAAAGTCTGAAAAGTGGTTTTAAAAAAAGCCAGAAATGATATTGTGTCATTTATTGTTTTCTTTTGGAGCAGCTATGTGGCCAACTGGGGTTTGGGGTGAAACAGCTCCCACCACAGGTACAATGCACAGCAGGCATGGTATAGGGGTTTGAACATTGGACTATGACTCTGGAGACCAGAATTTAAGTCCCTGCATTGCCATAGAGGCCCCTGGGGGACCTTGGGCAAGTCATACCCTCTCAGCCTCAGAGGGAGGCAAAGGAAAACCACCTCGGAATGAATCTTCCTGGGAACACCCCACGATGGTCTGCCTAGGGTCATCATAAGTCAGAAATGACTTGAAGTCACTCAACAACAGCAAACAGGTACAGTTCCCCAATCCTGAATTGGCAATTAATTTATTTATATAAGCATGAATCTGCAAAAGGATATGAGTACATACAAGTACTTGGCACATAAAATAGGCAACTGATCTGTCATAACTAACACGTGAACTGAACTTGATCACAGGAGCGGGATGGTGATCTGGTTGACTCTTCCCTAGGTTCCCCCAGTTTCAATATAGAAACATTTTCCTGTATCACTCTGTAATGGGCGGGGGGGGGGCTGGGAGTTTGGGTGGGTGAGCTGAGTTGATCTGAAAGGCCATTTTTATCAAACTCAAAGGACCCATTGCCCAAAGGTAGCAAGTTAGGGAATCTTCTTGAAAGAATCTCCATGTGCCCACTATTACCTTCTGCATTACCTGCACATACACAACTACCATCCATATACAAATAGATTAACCTAACAGATTCAGTCAGATTGACAAGTTATAGACTTTCTCATGCTAACTGACTGCCTTAACTAACCCAGTGGTTCTTAACTTGGGTTGTGTGCATGGGGGGCGGGGGCTGTGATTTGCTCATTTCCTCATAGGAAACCCACAAAGGCTGGAAGACTGTGCAGCCTGTCTTCTCCCCACAACAGAGTGCTCACCTGACAAGAACCAAGACGCAGGCAGGCTGGGCCTGTGCATTGGCTGTTATGTAGCCCCTCGGCTGCAAGGAGGAAGTGGGTTAGCAGATGATTAACAATGGAGCTGACAGCCAGCCAGCTTGGAGGAAAGTAAGATGAGAGAAAGAAGGATGGAGGCAGTTTAGTTGCCGTCAGTGCTGAGGAGAGCTACCATACCCTTTGCTTGCTAGCACGACCACTCTTTCTTTCCCTCCCTCCTTCTTTCCCTCCCTCCTACCTTTACCTGCCTCAGTCTCTCAGATTCTCTCTGTCCTACCCCCCCCCCAAGTCAGGGCTGCAAAGAAAAGCTTAGTCATTGCCAGACCTTTTCTGCACCCCCTCCCACTGCAAGTTCAGGTATAGACCTCTCTTTCTGCCTGTGGTCTTCGTCCCTTGGTCCTTCCTGGGTGGCAATTAAATGCTAAAGTTCACGTGGACTGGACAAGCTGGATGGCCTCTTTGCATTGCCACTGCTTGCCAATGGAAAGTGGATTCTGATGTGCTAGAGCAGCCTCAGTGTTGTGTAAAAAGCATCCAATGCATGCAAACTGTAGCTTTGAATTGCTGCCCAGGAAGGATCCTGGGATGGAAACCATGGTAGTGGGGAGGGAGGAGATATCTGCACCCAAGCTTGCAGTAGGAATATGTGCAGTGACCACTCACCCTTCCTTTGTCGTTTTTTCTCCACCCCCTTCCTCCTCTTGGCCAAATCCGTTCCACAGTGCAGGTTGGCAACGCATCCCTGGATTGGGGAGGGAAATTAGACCAGGGAAAATTTGACTGTGGCTGCTTGCCTTTGTAGCAGTCACCACTGCCACACCCTACCACATCAGGGCCAGGTGAAAGCCAGGGAGGGGAAAGGAAGGAGAGTCAGTGGGGTTCCTGACAGAGGCTCCTGGAAATGCATTATTTTAAAAAAAAATATCCCTGGCACCACGTCCAACCAGGCAAGCCTTCTTTCTTGTTCTTCTCCCAGATGTAGGTTTTTTGTGACCCTCAGAGACATGTGTGCCCCTGCCCTTACGCCCATATTGCTGGCTGCACTGTGTCTGCTATCAGAAATGCTTCAGTCCCCCCCCCCCCTTTGCCTCCTTCATCAGGAGGGGAGACCAAGATGAGGGAGGGAGGGGGAAAAAAGAGCAAAGAAAAAGCGGGTGTACTAGCATGCAAAGGATCTGGCAATTCTTCTTAGCACTGATGTCAACTAAACTTCCTTCCTTCTCCCATCTTGGTCTCCTCACCTCCTGATGAAGAAGACAAAAAAGTGGTTGAAGCATTTCTTATAGGAGACTGGACTGCTCTCAGCTCGAAAACAGGGGAGACCATGTAAGAAAAAAGAGAGAGACAAGGGCAAAAGCTGGCTGGCTAGGCCTACAAAGTTGCTGTTCAATCTGCTCCAGCATCAGAGGCACTGGAGGGGTAAGGAAAATTTTCTCTCTTTCCTCCCACTTCTTTGCAGCCGTAGCAGATTGATCAGCAATGCACAGGCCCTGCCAGCCATTGCCTTGGCTCCTCTCATGGGCTGCTCTGCTGTGGAGAAGAGGTGGGCTGAGCAGCTGAGCGACAGCAGAGAGGCCACATGATAGGAGCCAAGCAAGGCTGGCTGGCTGGATTGCTGTTCAGTCCACTCCAGGCATAAACTGGAAGGAAGAAGCAGGGAAAAATTCTTCCCTCCCGCTCCAATGCCTCTGAGGGAAGTGTGCATTTACTTATTTCTCCCTTCTTTCCCAGTTTGAAGATCCTTGACGGGCAATTTTAAATAGATATTAGATGCACTTTAGGATTTAAAATCCTAGTTAAGTCATGGGGCATTGTGGCAACAAAAGATATTTAAAGGGAGTCTCTGGTAAAGAAAAGTTTAAGAACCTCTGCCCTAACCTATTCAGTAAGGACAGAATAGATCAAAACCAACATCAGGCCAAAAAAGCACACCCACCCTTAAGGAGAGGGAGAAAGCTGAAAAAGGAAAGAGGAATTGGGTTGGGCTTGGCCAGCATTCATAGATGAAGACCCTTATCCAACCTGGTGTGCAGCTATGTGCCCAGACTGATGGGCTTGAGTTCTTCCCTCTCCTTGTGATCACCTTGAGCAACTTCCTCCCCCTCCCCCTCCCTTCCCCTCGTCCTCGTCCTCCTCCTCCTCCTCCTCCTCTTCCTCTTCTTCTTCCTCCTCCTCCTCTCCTCTTCCTCTTCCTCTTTCCTGTTTCCTATGTCTGGTCCACATATTACTCTCTCCCAACATGACACACCCCTGCAGCAATACAATCTAGTAGAAGTGTCTTAATTATCAATCTTCTTAATAGAGATCTGCCTTTAGAAAGCATAATTAAGCCAAAATATTTTTGGCTTACATTTTGTTTCTTCAATTTTGGGTAGATGATGATAACGTGAAAACCCTTTCCCACATGATTATGTCAATCATTTTCAGGTAGGGGAAGGCACGACTTTTTTGAAATGTTCATCTTACCTTTAGACATAGGCTTGTGGGTCCCTTTAAACAATAAAAGGCTTGTGCTGCTCCAGACTGCAACCTGAGCACAATGGTTAAATTGTTTTCTTGGTGTTATTTTTGTGGGTAGATGGGATTGCTTGCAATTCACCATAATGAATCCAGCTGAACAGTTCTGTTAAGTAACTTAAAGTTCCCAACTTTTTCAAGCACTGTGGTTTGTAGCATTGATTGTATAAATGTGATTTATTTCCAGAGTTCACCAGGGCCCATTCACACTATGGAGGGGGGGCAGGAAGGGGCAGGGCGACAGCATGGAGAGCATGGCCACTGTGCATGGGGGCATGGCTGCCGTACATGGAGTTGTGGCCAGGGCACAGAGGCGTAACCAGGGCATGTGGGGGCGTGGCTATGGGCTGGGATGCCCCCAAAACATTGCCTCCCCATCCCTATGCAACTGGCTAGCTAGAAAGGCAGCCTTAGAACAGGTGAGGCCTGGAACTGAGAAGGGATAGCTGTCATCTCTGAGGCAGAAACAATGTGATTCTGGCACTCAGATTTAATTCCTGGCTTCAGAAAATTTTAATTCTAAGTGTAGGTTTTTGTACCAAGCTTCTATAAATGGCTCTAGAGTAGTGTGGGCTACTTGTGGCCCTCCAACTGTTGTTAGGTTGCAACTTCCAACAGCCCTAGACAGCATAACCACTGGCATGATGGGATTTACAAAGCAATAAAATCCAGGAGAGTTGCACTTTGTCTCCCCCAATCTAGGGTGGGACTGAGTAACTTTTCCAGTTGGCACCAAATTCCATTTGCATTCTCCAACTCCAATTCTCCAAGTGAAATGTGGTGGACAGACATAAGTCTTAGCAGTTTGAACATTTTTCAACTAAGCCTACAAACCACTCCTCAGTTTTATGCCTAGGGTAAGCTCAGTGGTAAAACTAAGCACATCAGCTTCTCAGGCTACAAAGGAGAACTCAGACACATACAACAGCTTTTCAAGCTTAAAATGCCCTCTTAGTGTCAGTCATAGGTTGGAGATAACAGTATGCGGTGAGCTGCATGGGGTTCCTTTGTGGGCCATATCTGGCCCAATGGCAAGAGATTCCCAGCCAGTGGTCTAAGAGATCTAGGAGATAAACCGAAGTACATCCCAGAAGTTGGAAGTCTGTCCAACCAATCGCCCATGCAGAAAAGTTTGTATTCAGAAATCTGCTGTGACTCTCCCTCCTCTTCCTTCCTCTTTGATTTTCATACCTGAAATATCACAGCTTTGAACCTCAACATGGAACCTGGCAAAGAACCAGCCAGATATTTATTTCTAAACACCATAATTTGTTTTCAGTAATAAAACCGCAGGAGCAATAGAAGCACAGCAGTCTTCCAGCATAAATGTTATACTAATTAGCTAAACATGGCTGAGCCAGTACATTAGGGATGTAATCCTCCCTGCTGGGCAAGATTACAAAAGGTTTTGTGCCTTTTTGATTATTTATTTGGTTGCATTTTTGAAGCTTTTTGCACAAACTTTCTTTTGCATAGAATGCAACATTTTATACAAAATGGAACATTTTTAAAGTTCTGTTGTTGTTTTTTTCACCTTCATGTGGGGACAAAGTAAATACAGTGCACCCTTTTCTGGCATGACCTCCAAATGCATAAATGTGAGGTCATGAACATCACTGGATCCTGTTATAGGCCCTTTTCGTATGGAATTTGCCATGCAAAAGGGCGCCTGGAGCATCGCACAATTGTGAGGAGTGATCTGCACAACTCATTCACAATCGCACGATGCTCCAGGGTAGGGCAGGTGCTGCTCTCGCATTTTTTCATTTTTGGCTTTGAGCTGAAAATGGTGCACGATCATGCATTGCTCCAGGGCCACATGTGCACTTGCCGTGCGTGTGGAGCCTCCAGAGCCGCAGCGGTCGCCCTTTCTGCCCCAGCACAGCCTGGGAAACTCCCAGGCTGCGCTGCAGAAGGAAGAGGCGGGGCTCTCCTGCTACCTGCTCGGGAGCAAGCAGCTCGCACCCCAGTGCCGAAAAAAGGTAAGGTGAAGAAAGGGCCATAGTCAATGGATGCTGCAGATATACACCTGCACTGGCATGTGCATGTTGCATCCATTGACTGTAATGGGATGAGATACTTGCATTTTTTGTTTTACGTGGGGGTCCGTGGAATGGAATCTCTGCATCTATGATGGGCGCACTGTAAATAAATAATTCTTGCAGCAATTGAGGTTCTTCAACCTTTCTGAGACAGCTTTTCTTGTTGAAGATGAAAAAATGATGATATTCTTTACATCCATAGTGTTCATGGAGAGGCCTTTTTGCCACTTTTTTGGGGGTTGTTCTTTTTAACTGACTGTGAAGTTATGTCTGATGTTCTTAGAATGAGCCCCTTTTCAAGGAAAAGAGAGTGTTTGTTCCACTTTTGTCTGTAAGCTACACTTCTCCAGATTAGGTAGGTTGATTCATTTTTAACTCACTTCCCTAAAGTTCCATAACTCTTTCAAATTAGCTATTTGTTCATTCATATCATGTTCCTCATTGTCCAGGCCATAGTATTTCTGATTTCTGTGTATGGTTGTGAAAGCAGCACAATGAAGACAATCTGACAGGGAAAAAAAGTCATTAGAAGGATGGTGCTGGAGAAGAGTTCAACAGGTTCCATGGACTACCAAAGAGACAAATAAATAGGTCCTAGAGCAAATCAAGCCTGAACTCTCACTATAGAAGTGACAATGATCAGACTGAAGCTGTTGTATTTGGACATATCATGAGATGACATGACTCACTGGAAAAGAAAACAATGTTTGTTAATGCAAATAACAATAGCAACAAGTCTGCCCTACTGCTCTATCCACGTTATTTTGTCTCATTTTGAATTCTAAGAAGGGTAGGGCTGGTAAATATGTTGATAGTAGACTGCAGGGATGTCTGCATAGGTGAAAAAAAAATACCTTGCTTTAGATGCCAGAGAGTCACTGTCTGTCAGTATTGTC
Organism: Cyclura pinguis; assembly: GCA_030412105.1. Taxonomy (NCBI): domain Eukaryota; kingdom Metazoa; phylum Chordata; class Lepidosauria; order Squamata; family Iguanidae; genus Cyclura; species Cyclura pinguis. The sequence continues at coordinate 212,309,630 of CM059599.1, forward strand.
AGTTATGGGTTAGACGGACTGAAGAAGTGATTCAAGAGAAAGCAAATTCCCATTTTCCTGCTGATAATCTGTCTCACACAGCAAAATGCCGTGGGGTCAGTCTCGGATCGTATGTTATAAATTTGTCATTTTAAGCACTCTTACTGCATTTGCTAAAGTCTAGAATCCTTTTATACCAGACTGGAACAGATATAAAGACATTAGACCTCAAGCACTGAGTGGAATTTACTGAACCCAATTTGATGTGGTATTTGTGCATAAAACATTTTCCAGGCTTTTGTTCTCGTATCGTCATCCCTCACCCCCAAAACACTGACAATCCTATATTATGTGATGTAATGTTAAGTTGTAACTAATAAGGGGACATTTGGACATCTTGAGATGTGAGCCACATTTGAGGCAGGCAAGTCTGTCTGTTTCAGCTCTGTCACTTTAGGATGCGATTACAGTCACAGTGAAGCATAAAAAAAGATAAAGATGTAGGCCTGAATTCTGTTGCTCGGTCCTGACTAGAGCAGATCCATCGAGTCAGTGGGATTTATCTATGTGCTGGCTTACCATTCAGCAATTCATTGAATGGGTCTACTTCAACAAGATTCTAGTGTTATAAAGCTTTTTTGGACTCCAGACTGTTTCATTAGAAAGCTTATGCTAGAAATTTCTTTTGTTCCTCAGTCTTAAAGGTGTTGATGGATTCCTTTCTTTTCGTTTTGTTTTGGTCTTTTTAAAATTATATGTATGTGTTTGATAAAATAGACTAACAGGGCTATTTATTTATTTGATAAAACAGACTAACAGGGCTATGTCTTCTCATACCACTCCAATGGTTGTGGTTAAGCATAGGGTTTCATTCTCACGTTTTGTATTGCCTGACCCCAGTGACAATGCTAATTCCTATTCCCCATCCTAATGTGTTCCATCCATTGATAGCCTAAATATGTCCCTTCTACTTAACAGCTTCCTAGTTCAACCAAAAAAAGCCATGGAACATTTTCTTGTCCCAGTATGTTCCATTGGCTGGGGAAAGAAACAAACAGAAAAACAATGCCAATATGGCACAAACCAAAAATTATGTTGAGACTTTCCTGTTTTTGTTGGTTCTGGATTTTTTCCCCCCCAATTTGTTTTTTTTTAAAAAAAAAATCACATCGCAGAAACTTTAGGAACTATCTGGTGGTGGTGGTGGTGGTTTGTTTTGGAAAATGCCAAATTGAGAGTGGCTGTTCCAGAATACTTCTACTTTATGTCCAGTCTTCTGAGATATCGTGCTCTATTCCAGTACAAGAAGGTCAAAGGGCAGAAAATTCCTTTGCAACATTTATGCATAATTACTTATTTTTATTGTGGCAGAGAACAGTGGCATTAAAGATTCAGCTGTTTTAATCATATTTTCTCCATCTGCCTAGGCCAAGGGCTTCTTCCTTCCCTCTGTGTCATGCGTGTAGACAGAGGTCTTTGCAGAGCTCAAGAAAAAAGGTTCTTCTTCAATTATACTATCGGAAAGTGCCGTCCATTCAGTTACAGTGGATGTGGTGGAAATGAAAATAATTTTAGCACTCGAAAGTCATGCCTGCAGATGTGTAAGAGAGGTAAGACAGTTACTGTGCCAGAGCCTAACAGCATATTTGTGGCCATTGATTTCCAGCGTTTCTTTCCTGGACCCTCATCAAGGACAGGGTCCAGCAATGGTCCAGGGACCACCATTTTGAGTAGCATTGATCTATATGATACTCACATGAATATGATGTTTTAGAAAGAATGGAAAGCAAGATTTCTGCCATATAGTGCTTCCAGTGTACAATTAGAATAGACACCTCAAGGGAAAGAGAAAAAGAAATGGAGGCAAGGGAAACCAGGAATAATGTGATATATGATTTAACATCGCTGTATTGTACTTTCCCAGGTTTTCTTCAACAGCAAGGACAAAAAGGCATAATGAAAATCCGTCGGAAAAGAAAGAAACAACGAGTGAAGCTGGTTGATGGAGAAATTGTCATTGAAAGGATATAGCTTCTACCCCTGTATTAAAATACTCTGTATATTTCCCATTTTGTAACACCGATTATTGTTGTATGCATTACCTCCCGTATTTAACAGTTTCCACACACATTATTCATCCATATTTTATATTGCTTTTTTATGTTACTCTTTCCAGTGTAAATTTTATAGCAAGCACACATGAAACTATTTACTGTTACACTAATATTCTGATCCTATTCCACCTTAGTTTCACATAAATCGAGAGGATGCATATGTTGTTGGACTCCAAGAATATAATGGCAAAATTATGGATTTTTGTGTCCATAGTATTCCTACTAAATTGCCTTTCTCCCTCGAAATATTGATCTGTAGCACCTTAATTATAAATACCGAGGGTTAGAAGATGGACCTTGCCAGAGGAGTGGCTTTAAGAGTGCCCATTCCTCCATTGGTGGGTTCCTCCTCAATCAAGAGACCCAGTCTGATGGCTGGCCATATTCAGACCTTGAAGTATTGGGGCAGCTTGTGACCCCATTGTCTCATTGCTTGTATTTTATGGATCTATGGCTTTTTAGTTCAGGGCAAAAGCACAAGAACCTCAAAGCTAACACAAGTTTAGCACTGTGTGTGTGTGTGTGTGTGTGTGTGTGTGTAACTTGCTGCACTTGCATTATTTTTTTGGAATTCTAAACCTATTTCAATTCTAATCCAGATATAAGTGACATCCTCGAATCTTTTTCCATTTTGATCTCTCTCATGCAGTAAATGGAAAACAAATGTTATGTCACATGACTTACTGTGGATTTTTGTGAGTCATTGTGTAACAGTAGTCCCTCTGGCACCAATCATTTCATTAGGCTCCCTCCTCTTCATGCCATGTCCTTCTAATATAGGGCTTTCATTCCTAGCCCCACCCTTTAAAATAAAAGCAATTCATATTCAGCATAACTTTCTGTTGTCAAAAGGAAGGAATACAAGCTTTTCTGAATTTCAGTGGTTGCTCTTCATAATTCTATGTTAAACAAACAAAAAATTATTATTGTGTGGTTGAGAACATTACAGCACTTCAAGTACTTGTACCTTTTATAACAGCCTTTACCAGTCTTTGCTACATAATAGCTAGATTTGTTTTGATATTTGTTGCCTGACTTGGATGCAATGATTTGCAATCCAGATGCATTGGGGACTACAGGTTCACAAAATCTTATGAACGGTTTGCAGTGTGCGGTGGTATAAGCAAAAATGAACTGCCAACAATCTCTATACCATCTAAAGATCTCAATTTTATTTACTCTGCACTGGGGCAAGATTGAAATCTCCAAAGATTTAGGAGTTAGGACAGGAGGAGGAATGTATTTACTTTGAAATATCAGTTCAGTTAACTGTAAAAAGAAATTATATTAAGGGGATTTAATACTTCACTAAGTTTCTTCTTAAAAGAAGCAGTAAGGAATTTTAGCAATTCTCTTCCCACTGTGAGGAAACCATGCAGTTTTGGAAGCCTATTCAAAATTCATGACCTATTCTGTACAAAATGTAAACATTATTATTTTGTGCAGGAAACAGACTTTTCAGTGCATGAAATAATATTTCTATGCAGAAACACTGCTTCCTGGCAGAAAAGGCTATTTTACATGCAAAACAACTATGTGCAGATTTGGTGCAGAATCATTTCCGAACTGTGAAATTGCTTGTTAGTCTAGAATTCTTCCCATCACAATTATTCATCACATGAAAAACATGGCTTTGATAATTTTTTATTTTTTTTTTTTTACAAAAGACTTCCTGATATTTTTTCCATCCTTACTGTATTATTTATACGGTAGGTGAAAGGAACCAAACAAATAGATAAGAATATAAGGCTGGGAGGAGCAGGAGCTCATTACTTCCTTCAAAAGCATTAAACCAATGTTCAATGAGAACCAGATTCCAATAGTTTACCTCCACTGAATTGCACTGCTTCTTCTTTCTGTAGTCCTCTGCTGACCCCCACCCAAAAAAAAAAAAAAACTGTTGCAGAGGCTAGAAATCCCTTTATAACAAGTAGCAGCTTTTGGTTACACAGAACTCTGCAACAGGAAGAGAATGGGGAGAAAATGCCAATTCTCCTGGCCTTGAATAGAGAAATACACTATTGGAATATGCCCAACATTAAAACTTGGATCCACAATTGTATTTGCAATTCTACACCCTATTCAAAATTCCTCCGGCAGTTCAGAAGTTTCTAGAGAGAATACTGATAAACACAACATCAAAATAAAGTTGTTTCAAAGAACACTTTTCATACAAGGAAAAGCTAATGTAGTTTATGTTATTGTTTAGACAAACAAGAGGGATAAAAATGAGGAGATATGACACAGGCTTCCTAATTTATGGATTATAAAGTTATACACTTTACACCTTTATAAAACTAAGAAACCACTGTTGTTTAATTTCATTGCCCTTTATATGTTTATTAACTGAATATATAATCAAAAGCATATTTAGTTTTAAAAATGGAACTCTACTTTAGATTAACCCTTTGATTCACTTGGTATTCAGAAAATAAAACCTGTTGTTATTATAACAATAATGTACCAGAGGAAACAAAAGATCAAAAAGGTGCTTTTCAAATCACAAGAGCATGATTTATTTGTACTCTCAGACATTTTAAAAACAGAGCTTTTAACGAATATTTGAGACATGTTTTTAAATGTCAGTTTCATTACAAGACAGTAAAATCTTGTACAATTTTTGTACAAATTTGTAAAAATTGATTTTAGACTTTTTATGATACATACTGAATTAAAGTGAATTAACAGATTGGTTTGAAACATAAGATTCCAACTTATAATTCTATCTTTCAAATATTCAGTGGAGAAAACATAATCCTGATGTTCAGCTCTTTCCATTTTTCTGTGGATATGTACTTAAACTTATATGTTGCGCATAAAATTGGCTTCATCTTTAATTCGGAAGAAGATAAGGAAATGGCATAGTCCACACATTCCATGAGGGAAAAGGGTGGTGTCCTAGAAGCAGAAATAGGTGATAAGAAGTGGCAGGGGGGATTGTTAAGGTTTGTATGTGAGGAGATTTGGAGAGGAGAAAAAATGGGATTTGCTAGAAATTTCTGAGGGAAATATAAAGTAATGTTTTGTTCTGAGGGATAATAAGAATCTAGCAAGGGCTATGGAGGATATGCCTAAAAAAGAGAGAGAGAGAATTAAAAGTTCCTGATTGCAATGAGAATGAATCTTTGACCTGGGAAATGAGCACGGGGAGGGATGTTTCGCAAGGAATGGTTACACTTTTAAAAGAGGTCAGTGGGGTGTTTGTTTGAGCAGGTGAGTGAAGTTGTTTGGTTCTCTGACCCCAAAAAATGAGTATTGGAGGGGAAGTTTCTTGAGGGAAAAAGAAGATATTGTGGAAGATACAGCTGAGTACTCTAATGCATCAGCCTAGCAACAGTCTGGAGATTGTAGATACGCAACCTCTTCTTTCTCAGCAGCAGATGCTATGCGTCTGGGTAAAGACACCCACATCATGTAAAATTCCATTCTGCTATTGTTGCTGAAATCACCTCTTATATTGGAGTGACTCTGGACATGCTTCTTCCATTGACATATTTGCTCCACTTGCTTGTGGAAGTATAGCCATGTCTTTGGCACCTGAGAGATCAACTAGTGAAGGATGTGTGACTGTGCACATTAAACCTCTGACATTGACATTAAACTTCTTTTAGCATGGTTTGAGAAAGCAGTGGGCCTTCTTGAGGTCAAGTGGCACCAGTAGCATCCCAGAAATGACAGCTTGTCAAAACAGCCCTGAAATTGCCCCCAAAATAACTCTGCTGAAAGGACAGTGGCCCATTCAGAGGACCAAAAAGTTTGGTTCTCCAACCCACCTGAAGCAGAGTACAAAAGAGGGAATGTAGTTTTAAATCCACTTTTCAATGAACATACACACACATGTCCATACATGTGTGGACAACATGAATTTTCAGCTCAAGCCTATGATGGGACAACTGCAGAGAGAGGTGAAGAGACTTCATCTGGCAAAAAGAGTGCCATTACAATGTGTCAGTGTGCCAGAGCAAAGAGGTTTGACAACTAGAGGCTGCCAAAAATGCAACACCAGCTGGTAATAGTCAGTAGTTTCTCATACTTTGATTTCCTTTGGTTTCTTTTTTAGTGTCTTCTTGCTAGTAAAACGCAATTCCATTTATTCACCAAGTATATTTACTTAGGTTTTTAGTTCCTCTTTCTTCTCTTTTTGAAATGTCAACCCTAGTTTTTAAATTCAACCGGCCTGGTCTTCTGGAGCAAATAGACTTATGAAGCGCTTGATTTCAAGAAGAGTACAGTTGCAAGAGACTCATCTTAATCAGAAGCATTCTTCTGTTTTATGACTTTCAAAGTTAAATGGAGTATCTTCTTTTAAGAAAGCAAGTTCTCAGCATAGGGCCATCAGACCTTGTGATCTAAATAAATGTATTTCACATCAAGGTGCTCTTCCCTCAGTCCTTCCCATTCACAGCACATTTACCAAAGTAAATAAACAAATACATAAATAAAGTGCATTCCAGACCCACGTGGGTAATCCTCCACTCTCCCTTTGTCTAGGGGGATGGGGTGAGTAACATTCCAGCCAGAGATCTCTCTGGATGGCACTTTACTAGGAAAGTTCTCCTGGTTGGAGAGTAGTTGCTGGAACTGCTACCTGCTAGCCTGCCAGAAGGTCCACTCCACAATCAAGTATTTTGTAAAAAAAAGTGGGTCTTCATTCCTCATTCTAGGTCATGTTGTCCCAAATATTTCCTATTGGTGCTGGAACAATCCATCCTCCCAGTACAAGCTGTTGTGAAGACTGCAGCTTGGCTTAAGTAGAACAGAAAAGTGGCAATATCTTCTCTGATAATTAGAGAGTGCCGTTATCTTGACCCTGTTAGTCCTGAAACTATGACACCACTGCCTGAAGCCCTACACTCCCCAGAAATGGGTTCATTCATGTTGATGCTCCTGAGTATGAAGCCAATAGTTGAAGATTTACATCTTCAAGTAGTGCAAGACTGGGAGTGTGGCATGGCCAAATGAGTAGACAGCACATCTACTTATGAACGATGGCACAAGGTTTTGTGAGACAGCATCCTCAGTGCTGCTGTTTCACAAAACCTTGTGCCATCCTTCAATTTTAACTTGCCAGCTTGCCAATAAACAGAATGTAATAAGACAATACTACCACACTTCTTATTCTACTCAGAAGGAGACATCTAATCTCTAAACAGCACATTAAAGCATTTTTTTAAAGACTGTCTCATCTGTCTCTTCAGTTGTGTTTGGAACAACAATTAAAAACAAATTCAGCTGAATTAAGTGCTACTCAAAGTGACTTTGAATCCTTTTCTTTGAATTATAATGTATGCTGCAATTGCTGAATGCTTGTATGCTGTATGCTTGCAATTGCACACAGCCATGCTCCCCAGCTTATCAACCACATTACTGTGTTTTCAGGTTTACGCCTAAAGGGTGTTGTGATGTGTAAATCCCAAAATCTTGTGTCTGCCCCTGTGATACTAACTACAGAGAATTTTCTTTCAATTTAATCTGAAAAACAGTGAACTAGATTGACCCACACCTGTGCACAGTTTTTGAAACAATACTGACTACTTAGCTTGCATGTACAAAGAACCAGTTCTCACTGCTCACTCACCTAACATTCCTTGCATCCCAACTCCATATTTTGTATTAGTATGGTTTTCTTTATTACAGTTCATTGTTTGGGAAGAGGGGAGGTGGGAGGAAACAGAGATACAGAATAAGTTTTAAAAAATAATTAATAAAAAGAAAAAAAAGGGAGAAAAATAAAAGAAATAAACCAGGCATTTTAAAGAAAAGAAAAATATAACAGTAAAACAATAACTGATTCAAACAAGGAAGTGCGCTTCAACTGACATGAATGCAGGTCTATTGACTCATGTAATTCATGAAGCTGTGCCATATCATTTGAAATTTGACCGTTTTGCAATGTAGCATGGAATCCCTTTTCATAATTTCAGGAGATTCAGACTCCAAGTACTGCTATTAGGGCTGTCTGTGAATTACCAGTTTTGTAAGGATTTGGCCTTCAGTGTGGCCCTAGTAAATCACTTTCCTGTTCATTCTTCATTCTTCAAAGCTTCACTGAGGACTTAGGGCCCACCAAGATACACACATTTGCTAAACACATACCTCTTTTCTTTTGATGTCACATTGAGCAGAAATGCCTTTTAACTTCATCATGCTGTTCATAGGATGAGAAGATAGGAGATAGGGATGGGACAAATCCAGAATTTTCTGGATCCAGATCTGGATCCAAATCCCTGGAAGGTTCTCGGAATCCATGACTCTTGAATCTTTTGAATCCTTTTTTTAAAAAGGGTTTAAAAACAAGGGAATGAAGGATAATCTTGGGCAAGACACACTCTGTCAGCCTTAGCAAAAGCCTAGGCAAAAGCAAACCTTCCTCTGAAGAAATCTGGCCAAGACAATTGTCCTAGTTTTGCCTCAGGATCTCCCCAGATTAAAAATGACATGAAGGTCCTTTCTACACAGGCAGAAAAATGTGGATTAATCCCACATTTTCCTGCCTATGTAAACAGGGCCACATTCTACAGTAGAGAGATAATCCAGGTCAAAACTAAATTTTCTTTGCATAACTCCTTCTGGCATCTTGGAGTTTGTAGTTTGATGATGCACTTTGGCAGAGAAGGCTGTGACACCTGGTAAAACTCCAAACCCCAGAATTGTGTCTGAAAGAGGTTTGCAAGGGAGCTATGCAAAGGAATGTTTCAGCTGTCCTTGAAATCTCAAGCCTGTAGCTTCCAGTCAAGTACTGAACTTAAATATGAAATGTTCAATTTAAATATCTTAGAAAACAACCCCAGATGTAATTTGTGAAATTGTTAGCAAAGGCCATTATGATTCCAAGGGAAAACCTCACCTACTTACTATTTTCCCTTGTATGTATGGTCTCCCTGGTTTTCAGGAGTCCCAGCCTCCAAAAATCTATTTAGTTGGTGGATTCGAAAGATTCAGTTTGCCTATTTTGGCACAGGGATTCAGATTTGGGAATCTCAAATCCTTACCCAGGATTCGAGGATTTGAGGATTCGGTTGGCCTATCCCTAGTAGGAGATCATGTTTATTCAAGCCTAGATCCCCTTGACTCTGGGGTGCAGCAGCAGAGAGATGAAAAGGAGAAGTGCCCCCCTGAGCGATCATTCTGTCTTCCACATATGAAATTTTATTGACATCCTCAGATTCCTATTGCATCAGTCACCTAAAACCTCAGCTTCTATAAAGGGATATATGCACCAAAAGAGGGTTAGACTTAATGGCTTATACCAAGGAAACATGAGGACAGATAACAAATTGAAGAAATAAAGGTGCATACAATCTTACACTGCAGGAAAATAGTTTAATCCATAAAGGATATGAGGAACAAAGAGGGAAATGGACTGGTTTTCTAGCAACTAGAAAGACTGAATGAGTCATTACTTAAACTTAGCCCAGGCAAAGGGGAACCCAAATGGTATGCCTGCAAGGCAGAGATAGGACTTCTTCCTCTATTTATTGTCAGTTGAAAATGTCTAACTTTGACAAGTTAACCCCACAGTGATTATAATCATGCATTTCACTTTATCTTCCTTTTCACTCTCTTTAAATTTGATTTGGTTGTTTCCTCACATATTACTTATTTATCATGAACTGTTATCTCTCAGCTGTTGTTCCATGCCTTCAAGCCATTTCCAACTTATGACAACCCTAACACAATTCAATCACAGAGGTTTCTAGGGCTGAGAGTGTGTGATGCACCCAGAGGGTTTCCCAAGGGTGTGATGCACCCAGTGCGTTTCCATCCAAAGTTGGGAATCAAAACCTGGTGTCTAGGGTCATAGTCCAATGAAAGCCATTGTAGTATAGTGGTCTGAGCACTGGGCTACGACAGCTTAGCTGCAACAGAGAAATCATCAGAGATCTGTGGGAAGGAAAGTAAGTCAATTGCTTCAAAATGATTTGGTGTTTGACAAAAATGTTTTCTAATTGTGTAGTAACATGTTTCTGTAATCTGGGCTTGGGCATAGTGCAGCCTGATATTGATAAACCATAATGGCCATCATTGTAACACTTTTGCTATGCTGGCAGCTTTATTCATTTATATCTGGATACAGATGGGAAACCAGATAGTTTTTAAAGACCTGATCAATTCTACCCTGCACTATAGGGTCCCCCACCCCTGTGGCAAAATTCTAGTTTGGGAAAAGTCTTGGATGCTCCATTCCAGAAACACTATGAGCTGAGAAATGGGGTATGACTGATGGAGCGAGTGTTGACATTGTCCAGCTATCAACAATGTTTCGACAAGTGTACAAAGGACTGTTCAATTCTATGTACATCCTTTACAGAATAAACCTTAGTGCAGTGAAGCCAATGTATCATTATAGTTTTTGCAATTGACTAGGTGTCAAGGTCAGAGACCTGGGTGGCGAGCCAGCCTGGAGAAGAGAGTGGGAGAGCCAGCAAAGTCCAGCCGGGAGGAGACAAGCAAGCACTTACTCAAGGAAGTTCATTTACCAGAGCACCAAGTGAAGCTGTAGTCAGAGTTCCAAAGCCAAGGGTCAAGAGTCCAGAGATCAATTCAAGGTATCAGGAACCAGGTGCTGGGAGCAAGGTACAGGCAAGAGGAGGGCTTGTAAGAAGTTTGCCACAAGCAAATGGATGCTTCCAGGCGGGCAGTTATATAGCCCCAGGCACAGGTGTGTCCGGTCACCGCTTCTTAAACTTAGCCAAGGAAGCCTCCCTTTGTACAGCCCTCTTGAGTCTCCGCCTTGATTGGGGGGGGGGGCTTATTGAACCAGGTTCCAGAGCCTCTTCAGAACTGGATCCCTGTTGCTCTAAAGGAGCAGGCAGAAAGACATCTGTGCCTGCTTGGTCCATGGCAGCAGGGGGAGCACTTGAGCTGCTGCTCGTCATCTCCACCCTGAGCCACAGGGACCAACAGCTGCTGCTCATCATCAGCAGCTCTGACAGGGGCTTCAGTTATCACATTAGGTCTCTGGAAGACCAGAATTCAAGTCTCCATTCAGCCAGGGAAACCAACTCAGTGACCTTGGGCTGGTCATCCTCTCTCATCCTCAGGCCACAGCAAACCAGATCTAAACAAATATTGCCAGGAAAACCCTGTGCAAGGTTTGCTTTATGGTTGCCATAAGCTGGAAACAACTTGAAGGCTAACAACAAATCAGTGAAATAGCTTTAGGCATGTAGAACACAGGCCAAGGTATATCTAGTCAGGAGGAGTAAGTGAAGGAGCTTCACTGTTTGCCAAGCACAATTCCATTCCATGCAACGTCTTCCTAGGTTCGGAGCCATGGAACACCTTCTAAGATTTGCATAGTCTGCTGTTATGCCCAGTCACTGATAGGAGATGATGGTAAAAGGAATGAATGCATTTTCTCTGTGAACTAAATCCAACCCCAGCATGGAGTTTCCTCCTACCTGCATTTATCAATTCCCAGTAAATGAATTGGCTCAGTTTTTTTGTATCAGCTGCATCTTATAAGAGATATACAAGAGGTTAGCTTGCAGAAAATTTGGATAATTTGTAAGTCTGTATAATAACAGGCTTGTCCTTCAGGAAATTTTGTTGAATATAGTTTATTTAGCATACTGTAATGTCTTAGGTTTGATTTGTTAGCTGCCTTTGAATACATTTTGAAAAGAGATGTAATAATTACAAATAGTATCCAAGTTCACCATACGCTTTTTTTGTAGGGAAAAAAAAGCATTTACTGAACAGTAAACATATATGAAATTAATTGTCCCTGGCACTGTCTGAGTCTTCGGTGCTTGATGCCAGAAAAAGAAGCCAATTGATCCTCCTGCTGCCACATTTTTTTAACCTCAGAAATCTTACCAGCAGTTACCTCAGAGAGCCCACTCCCATTTTTGTATCCCCTTTCAACCACTTAGAGGTTGTGACTTAGCTCTCCTACCCCACCCTCCTACCTTTTTTCTTGCCTCAGATACTTAGCAGCCATGTCTTCTAGAACCCACTAATATCTGCAATTGCCCAGCTTTCTATCTAATAACCCCTAAATGGTCTGTGGAGTGTCATGTTTTCCTGCCCCTCCTTCTAACTTGAGACATCTTTCCAGCAGTACCTCAGACAACCCTCTCCTCTTTTTCTACCTTTACCAACAGTGTCTTAGGCCTATCCTGTTTTCCTGCCTCAGGAATCTTGGAAGCATTACATCAGAGAGCTCTCTCCTGTTTTCTAGACTTTTTTAAAAAAATTACTTGTTAATTATGGTAGGACCTCATGCTTTTTGATTGCAGGAAGCACCACACCTGAAGTTTTGACATGCCAGCCTTAGGTATTCCATAAGTTGGAAACAACTTGAAGGCATACAACAACAACATGGTCAAACGAGTTACGGCAGAGCTATCTCTTGCTTCTAGAAACTTCTCTTTGGAGTTTTAACTGTTCAGCCACTCAATGAACCACAAAAAATCCTGTTAAATTATGCAAATCTACAAGAATTTACCTATGAATTACAATTGTCCCTGTTTCACTTCTGATGACACACACACCCTTTCTATTTGAAAATTCCACGTGAAATTTAGGACTGCAGGTCAGACAACAATCAAAAACACTATGTCAAACTTTGAGGTATCAAGAACGAGAATGATATCCCAATCAGTTACAGATGCCATAGACAAGCTTTTTTTTTAAAAAAAAATGTGCATGTCACACAAAGCACGTGCTTAACTCTGTTTACTATGGAATAAAGTTTCTTTTATTTTTGGAATCACCAAAACAGTCTAAAGGGCTCCAGTTGGCTAGGGCTTTGTGTTTGGTCTGAATCTGAATCAGTTCAAAAGTCAATGATGGCTACTCAGTATCCCAAAAAACCCAGGAGTTTAAAAATACAAGAAAACGGGTCAGAATACCATACTGAATAATTTGAATAATAGCTGTCACTTTTTTAGGGGAATGGGAATAGATCTGAAAGATGCACACTAGGAAGTTCTATATGTTTTCAAAGTTTATTTAACACTTGTTCATGTGTTATTTGCTAGGATGATCCTGCCCTCTGCAGGACACATCTGTCCATTTGTATATCCCCTTTGATAAAAGGCCTTTTGATGCTCAAGCATGGAATAAAAGCAGACACAAAGTTGGGTTTACTAAGGGTCACTTTATTTTGACCTGTCTTATTTGTGTTAACCTGAAAGGTACAAGTGGGGGAGCAACATGATATGGGTCCAGCTGATGCCAGGGTCAAAATGTGACAGCCTGCTCAGCATAGCCATGGGTGATAACACCTCAGCCCCAGAGGCAATCCAAAATGCTTTGGTTGCTCCCTGGTCCAGTCTCTTAGAAGGTAACCCAGGGACTCCCACCCAAGCCGCAGGGCTCTAAAAGTGAGAGTGTATTCCCAGGTTGATCTCAGGGATAGCCTCCTTCACCGACCCCCTGGGATGCAGGGCCTTAGTTCCAGAAACCTACTGTACACCAAATGGGTGCCAGCAGGTGATCATTGAAGTTTTATCATCTCCCATTGTCTGCCATAGAAACAGGCAAGCATCCGCTTAGTCCCTTTCCCCCACCAGGCCAGACAACACGGCCCTCATCCCCTCTCTCAATTCTTCTAGGAACAACTTATTCTCATGATCAGACAGGTGTACTCCATGTGCTCTGAAGAGCTCTGGCCACCCACATAGGATGCCAGGATGAGAAAAACAGTGGCCCAACCCCTGCTGCATAGCATTCAGAATCTGATTATTCACCATTCTTCTGGCACAGTCAATACATTTGGGGTCTCTGCCACCCCGTCAAACCTGACAGGATAACATTGCAGGAAAAAAACAATGTCATTACCACCAAAGTGAATGACCAAAATGACTTAGGTGGAGGCCCATGGTGCTCCTTGAACACAGTGGCAACAGACTACTCCACTGTAGGCCTTGTTTACCAAGCCTGCAGCATGGCTAACTCACACAGCCTCAGCTGACAGCCAGCATGGTAAATTTGGGCCTGGTGCACCCTTCAAAAATTAAACTGTGGCCACAAATCAGGACCTGCTGTCTTGCCACACAGCACCTACAATGCAACAGAGAAACAGAGAAAACTGGGACAAAGTTAGTTGAGCAAAACAGCCTCAAAATTTGAGAGGACACATGTACATCTTTGCAGGGGAAGATTCCCAATGGTGATAGACTGTATGTCGTATGGGTTGAAGCCCATCACAGAAGCAGTGGAGGCAGATTCAGTCCTAAATCAATGGGTGCTAATCTTAACTCTGTGCAGGCCAAGCATTGTAAGGCCTTCATGGTAACTGTCCAAAATTGATATCTGTAAGGCCCAAAAGTTCATGTGAGAAAACAAAACAACAACCCCAATCTAGCCCCCAAGAGCCGCACATAATGCATGAACAGGGTATAAAGCTGGGTCAGAGCACAATTGCAACTATATCTTTGCCCCCACCCTCTTATGATCAGGTTTGAATGACTAAAGCATGAGGAGAAGGCCCAGTGTGTTCCTCAAACAGAAAAAGCAACCAGTAAACTATATTATGGCCACATCAGCAGCCATCGTCTTCCCAAAAAGCACCTGGGAACTAACTGAAAAAGACAAAGAACAGCAATGTTAGACCATCATAAAATGTTCTACCCCTAAGAGGAGGTATAGACATATTTACAACAGATGACCTCACCCAATATTCAGAGCCTAAGCCCTCTGCAAAAGCTGTAGAATCTAATCCACACCAGTAATCTGCCCTCTTTCCCTGGTCCACCCTTGCAGAGCCTTGTGCACCCTGAAATTACAGGTGGCATCCTGATGCCCCTGAGCTTTAGCGGTGAAAGCCAATGCTGATAAGTCTAGTCCTGATGAACTGCAGGGCCAGATCCCTGCCCCTCAAAGAAACACAATACAGCAATATGTGGTCCACATGAATAGGCCACAACACCTGCAACCTGTTAGACACCTAATCAACTCAAACTCCCTCCCAGCCTCCTGTGTTCTGAGGTATAATAACAAGGATTAGCAAGGGCTATGAGAGATATGCCTGGAAAAAAAAGATAATTAAATGTTCCTGATTGTAATGGGAATGAATCTTTGACCTGAAAAAAAAGCATGTGGAGGGATGTTTTGCAAAGAAATAATTAAGCTTTTAAAAGAGAACAGTGGGGTGTTTGATTGAGTAGGTGAGTGAAGTTGTTTGGTTCCCAAGGGAAATATCTCTGACCCCAAAAATGAGTATTGGAGGGGAAGTATCTTGAGAGGAATAGAAAATATTCTGGAAGATGTGACAGGATATTATAATGCGACAACATAGCAATGGTCTGGAGATCATGGATACACAGCCTTTTCCTCCTCAGCAGCAGATGCTAAGCTTCTGGGTGAAGACACCTGTATCATGTAAAATTCCATTCTGCTATTGTTGCTGACACCATCTCTTATATGGGAGTGACTCTGGGCATGCTTCTTCCATTGACATATTCTCTCCACTTGCTTGTGGAAGTATAGCCATGTCTTTGGCACCTGAGAGATCCACCAGTGAAGGATGTGTAACTGGCATCGACATTAAACTTCTTTTAGCACTGTTTGAGAAAGTAGTGGGCCCTCTTCAGGCCAAGTGGCACTGGTAGCATCCCAGAAATGACAGCTTGTCGAACCAGCTCTGAAATTGCCCCCAAAATAACTCTGCTGAAAGGATAGTGGCCTGTTCAGAGGACCAAAGGGCTTGGTACTCCAACCCACCTGAAACAGAGTACAAAGAGGGAATGTAGTTTTAAATTGACTTTTAAGTGACCACACACACACACACACACACACACACACACACACACAATGCATATGTTTGGAGAAAATGAACTTTCAGCTCAGGCCTACGGTGGGACAACTGCAGAGTGATGTGGAGTGACTCATCTGGCAAAAAAAGTGCCACTGCAATGTATCAGTGTGCCAGAGCAAAGAGGTTTGACAACTAGAGACTGCCAAAAACACAACACCAGCTGATAACAGTCACTATTTTCTCATACTTTGATTTACTTTGATTTCTTTTTTAGTGTCTTCTTGCTAGTAAAATTCAATTCCATCTATTCACCAAATATATGCACTTAGGTTTTTAGTTCCTCTTTCTTCACTTTTCAAAATGTCAACCTCAGCTTTTAAATTCAACTGTCCTGGTCTTGTGGGGCAAAGAGACTTACTCAGCTCTTGATTTCAGGAAGAGTACAGCAGCAAGAGGCTCATCTTAGTCAGAAGGGTTCTTCTCTTCTATGACTTTCAAAGTTAAATAGAGTTTTTTCTTTTAAGAAAGCAAGTTCTCAGCATAGGGCCATCAGACCTTGTGATCTAAATGGCTGTGTTTCACACTGAGGGCAAGATGCTGCTCCCTCAGTCCTTCCCATTCACAGCATATTTACCAAAACAAATAATTAAATACGTAAATAAAGGGCATTCTCAACCCAGGAGGATTATGGATCCAGATGGATTGCTGATGGCTCTTGGTGAATTTCCTGCTGCCCAGACAGGCATTCTTGTCAAAGTCCTGGCTGATTTCTGGAATACAGACATGGCCAGGGTGGTGGACATGATTGCCCCCAAGCATCCGCTTTCATGCAGGAAGCCAAACTGTTTTCCAGGGAGCTGGTGGCAATGAAACATGTGAAAAGGTGACTAGAGTGACGTTGGAGGAAAACTCGGAGTGCATCCAATCAAACACAGGCTAGAACTTATTTGAAAGCCTATTCTGTGGCGTTAGAGGCAGCAAAGGCAAAATTCTTTTCTATCTCTGTTGCATCAGCAGAGCACTGGCTGGTACAGCTGTTTCGGGAGTCTTTTACACACAGGCCCAAGAGACAAAAAACCAGACCACTCAACAGTCCACTGTGAATAATTTGCCCAGTACTTTCTAGATAAAATCACTCGGATCTGCTCTGACTTGGATTCCATGATTCATACAGATCCTGTGGGTGTAACTGCCCTCTGCTTGTCCAGTGATAATGGATATTTTTCAATTCATACAGCCTGAGAATGTGGACAGGATCCTTGGAGATATGAGAGCCACCACATGTGTGCTAGATCCTTGCCCTTCCTGGCTTATTAAAAAAAACTAGAGAGGGACTGGCTGAGTGGGTACAGGGTGTGCTTAATGCTTCCTTGAGACAAGGTAAAGTTCCAGTCTCAAGGAGGCTGTCATAAAATCACTATTAAAAAAGCCACGTCTCGATCCCACCATTTTGGATAATTACCAGCCAGTCTCTAATATTCCATTTCTGGGCAAGGTTCTGGAAAGTGTGGTAGCCTCCCAGCTCCAGGAGGCTCCTACATGCTTCAGTTTCTGAATGAAACAGATTATCTAGATTCATTTCAGTCTAGTTTCAGGCCTGGCTGTGGGACTGAGTCAGCTTTGGTTGCCTTGGTGGATGATCTACACCAGGAACCAGACAGGGGAATTGTGTCCCTGTTGGTTCTGCTGGACCTCTCAGCAGCTTTCAATACCATCAACCATGGTATCCTTCTGGGTTCCCTTGCAGGGATAGGACTTGGATTCACTGTTTTACGATGGCCCTATTCCTTCCTGGAGGGCTGAACCCAGAAGATGGTGCTGGGGGACTGCTGTTGGACGCCTTGCCCTTTGGCCTGTTGAGGTCAGACTGGCACCTTCTCTGCCTGCTTTGTGGAGACAATTAAAGACATTCTTATTTCAGTAGGCATTTAATATGTGATTATTTTGAAGAAAGGTGCTGGTTACTTTAATTGTGATTTGTTTGTTGTTTTTAATATGCATTTTCACTTTGGTTTAATTTACCACTGTTTGTTTAATGTGTGTTTTAACTTTTGTATGTTATAGTTTTAGCTATGTTTTCTTTCTAAAAGAAAGACGTTTTGAGGAAAAAAGCAGGATATAGATGATGATGATGATATGATGATGATGATGATAAATATATTAATAATTATTATTACAGGGGAGTGTGGTTGGGTAAAACTCCAGCCAGAGATCCCTCTGGATGGCACTTTACTATGAACACTCTCCTGGTTGGAGAGCAGCTGCTAGAGCTGCTACCCATTAGCCTATCAAAAGGTCCACTTCAGAATCAGGTATTTTGTGAAAACAAGTGGGTCTTCATTCCTCATTTCAGATTGTGTTATCCCAAAATATTTTGAATTGTTGCTGGAAAAATCCATTCTCCTAGTACAAGCTATTGTGAAGACTACAGCTGGGCTTAGAAGGAACAGAAAAGTAGCAACATCATCCTTGATAACCAGATGGAGCTGTTGTCTTGACCCTGTTAGTCTTGAAACTATGACACCACTGCCACACTCCCCAGAAATGGGTACATTCATGTTGCTGCTCCTGAGTATGAAGCCGATAGTAGAAGATTTACATCTTTGGGTACTGCAAAGCTGGGGATGTGGCATGGCCAAATGAGTAGACAGCACATCCTCAGTGCTGATGTCTCACAAAAACTTGTGCCATCCTTGGATTTTAATTTGCCCAGCTTGCCAGTAAAAAACAGAATATAATAAGGCAATACTACCACACTTCTTATTCTATTCAAAAGGAGGCATCTTATCTCTAAACAGAACATTAAAGAATCTGTTCAATGGATGTTACCCAGGTGTGGATCAGTTTTTGTATTAAAAAAAGACTATCTCATCTTTCTCTTCAGTTGTGTTTGGAACAAAAATTAAAAACAAATTCAGCTGAATTCAGTGCTGCTCAAAGTGACTTTGAAGCCTATTATTTGAATTATAATGTACACCCTTTGTAATTGCACACAGCCATTATCCCCAGCTAATCAGCCACATTACAGTGCTTTCAGGTTCACACCTAAAGAGTGTTGTGATGTGTAAATCCCAGGCCATTTCCTCACGCAGCGGGGGAATCACTCCCTGCCGCTACTCACCGGATCTTCTTTGGGTCTGATCTGGTCCGGGGTGAGGAGGAGCAGTGCATGATCCACACCCCTCCGGCATCCAAAATGGCAGCTTCTGGTTGGTTGTGGGTTTCGACCAACCACTGAAGCTCGCCAGCCTAAAGCCCGCCCTCCAGAGATCGCAGGCTTGCATTGGTGCGAGCCTGCAAATCTGCATTGGAGAGCAGGCACACAATGGCGCATGCCAGCTTTTTGAAAAACCTGAAAAATCTAATCCAAAAAATCTAAATCTAAAAAATCAGGTTTTTCAAAAACATGCTGGAGGACCACTTGGGGTCACTCCGAAGCGGACTGAGGTGCGGATCTACACTAAGTAGTCTGGACCCAGTCTGCTCCAAGGTGCAGACGTCCTCCGTGGAGGACGCACTGCACCGTTTTATTTAACCCCCGCGGAAATGGCCCCAGACTCTTATTTCTGCCCATGTGATTCTGTCTACAGAGAAGTTTCTTGCAATTTAATCTGAAAAACAGTGAGCTGGATTGATCTACTTCTATACACAGTTTTAAAAAAATATTGACTACTTAGTTTTCATGTACAAATTACCAGTTCTCTCTCCTCACTCACCCAACATTCCTAGTATCCCAACTACATATTTTTCCCTAATAGAAGGAAAGGTTTTCATTAATAGAATTTGCTTCTTACATTTCATTGTTTGGGAAGAGAGGAGATGCAAGGAAACAGAGAAAGTTTTTTTTAAAAAAATTAATAAATAAATAAAAAGAAAGAAGAAGAGAAGGGGAAAGAAATAAAAGAAATAAACCAGGCATTTTAAAGAAAAGAAAAATATAAAAATAAAACAATAACTGATTCAAACAAGGCAGTGTGCTTCAACTGTCATGAATGCAGGTCTATTGCCTCATGTAATTCATGAAGCTGTGCCACATCATTTGAAATTTGGTCCTTTTGTCATTTAGCATGAGATATCCTTTTCATGATTTTAGGAGATTCAAAATTCAAGTGCTGATATTGCATTTGACCTGATAGATAAGCAACGCTTATGGCACAAACTGGCTAAAACTAAGATTAATAAAAGATTGTCGTGGCTTATCCAGCTGTTACACCAAGATAATTCTCTGCAGGTAAGAACAAGTTTAAATGGTGCTTTAACACAATCTGTTCTCATTAATTGAGGAGTGAAACAAGGTTGTATTCTAGCACCCTTTTTATTTAATTTTTATGTTAATAATTTGATACCAAAAATGATGTCCCCAACATTTTTCCCTCCAGCTATTAGCAATCACAAGATCTCAGTTTGGCTTTCTACTGATGACCTGGTTTTGCTGTCCTTGAACAAAATCAGCTTCAAAAGGATGCTAGCCAAATTTGGGAGGCTATGTAAAGAGGAACAGCTGGTTGTCAATTTTATGAAAACTAAGATTATGGTTTTTGGAAAGAGATCCCCCAAGTGCATATGGACGCTGGATGGATATCATCAAGAACAGGTGTACTCATTTAAATACCTGGGGTTGCAGTTTGATGAGAAACTTTCTTGGAAACAGCATTTAGAAACCATTAAAATCTCAAGTATTAGATCTATTAGGCAACTCAAAAGATTTTTCTCCTCTGGGGGGGCAGTTAATAAATTCTTCCATTAAGATCTTCACAGCTAAAATTATTGCACAAATTCTGCATGAAGCTGAAATCTGGGGGTGAAAATGCTAAGGGCTGATTTCAAAATTGTGCAAAATAAATTTATGCAGCAGATTCTGGGACTGCCAAGAGGGGTTCCAGTGGCTCATCTTAGGACTAAATTGGGTTTACCCTCAGTTGCAGCTAGAATTTATCTGTCTTTCTTAAGATTCTCGCACAGATAAAATGGACTTGAGGATCACTCTCTCAGCAAACTTTGTTGGCTAGAGAAACAGAAATCTGGAGGTTGGGCAAGACAAGTTAATGACCTTAAAACAGAGAATTATTTAAGACTCAGTCCTTATGATCTTAAAAACTGGATTTTTGATCATGATGCTAGGCAAGACAGAGCATCCATAGTTGGCACAAAATTCTCCATCTGGTATCCACAGATTAACCACGCAAAGCCTCAGTATCTTGAAACCTTGACCTTATCTCAACTCCAAAAAGCTTTTACAGAACTTAGATTTCAGCAGATGCTTTCTGCATATCTTGAAGGGAGATTTCAAGGTACTCCGGTTATAGATATAAAAAGTATATTTAGCTGGAACCAGATTGAAAACATAATTCATTATTTGCTGTTCTGCCCTCTTTACTTTGCCCCTAGACAAAGATTCCTGTCTGGCATTATTCAACTTTATATAGACTGCACACCCCAGAAAATAGTAATACCATTGTTATCTGATACGTTGTTATCTGTCCCCTAATCAGTTGCTCAGTTTGCTTTAGCAGCCAGGAAATTACATGCTTCTTTCATCAAGGAACATATTGTAATAAAATATACTCTGATTTTATACTTTTCTACACTTTTTAGCCATCTTATAGGGGCTGTCAAATTGGGTTAAACTTCTGCATAATTGGTAATAATTTTATTTTTAGTCGGTTTACAGCAGTTGTTAAAATGGTTGTAAATGATTAAAATCATTTTAAAGTTACATATATTTTCTAATAATCCATTTTTAATTGTATTAATCTATTTTTAATTCAATTTTGTTTATGTTTTATTCTAAACATTATAAAGGTCATTGGCTATATACAATAAAGTTACAACTGCAACTATTAAGTGCTGCTATTAGAGCTGTCCTTGAGTTACCAGTTTTGTAAGGATTGGCCTTCAATGTGGCCCTAGTAAATCAATTCCCTGTTTATTCTTCAAAGCTTCACTAAGGGCTTAGGGCCCACCAAGATACACACATTTGCTAAACACATCCATCTTTTTGTTTGATGTCATGTTGAGCAGAAATGCCTTTTCACTTTGTCATGCTGTTCATAGGATGAGAAGGTAGGAGATCATGTTTATTCAAGTCTTAATCCCTTTAACTCTGGGGTGCAGCAGCAGAGAGATGAAAAAGGAAAGTGCTCCCCCATGATCATTCTGTCTTCATATATTGATGTCCTCAGATTCCTATTGCATCAGGCACCTAAAACTTCAGCTTTTAGAAATACAATTTATGCATTAAAAGAGGGTTGGACTTAATGGGGCATACCAAGGAAACATGAGGACAGATAACAAATTAAAGACATAGGCCATTCCCACACGGGGTTTTTAAAATGGTGCAGAGCGTCCTCCAGGGAGGATGTCTGCACCTGGGAGCGGACTGGGTCGGACCTACTTAACATAGATCTGCACCTCAGCCCGCTCCGTAACGACTCCAAGTGGTTGTCCAGCGTGCTTTTGAAAGACCACTAAAAACAGTTCTTTCAAAAGCACGGAGCGCGCCACTGAGAGCCTGCTCCCTTATGCAGATTCACGGGCTCGCACCAATGTGAGCCTGCAATCTGCCAGGGGCGGGCTTTAGGCTGGCGAGCTTCAGCGGTTGGTCAAGACCCTCGACCAAGCGGAAGCTGCCATTTTCGACGCCGGAGCAGTGCGGAGAGACAGCCACGCACTGTTCTGGAGCAGCCTGGACCAGACCGGGGAGCCAGAAAGTCCGGTAAGTAGCGTCACGGGGCGATTCCCTTGCCCCGTGCGGAAAGGGCCGTAAAGGTGCATGCACTCTTATACTGCAGAACCATAGTTTAATCCATGAAAGACATCAGAAACAAAGAGGGAAATGGACTGGTTTTCTAGCAACTAGAAAGACTGAATGAGTCATTACTTAAACTTAGCCCAGGCAGAGGGGAACCCAAATGATATGCCTGCAAGGCAGAGATAGGACTTCTTCCTCTATTTATTGTCAGTTGAAAATGTCTAACTTTGACAAGTTAAACCCACAGTGATTGTAATCATGTATTTCACTTTATCTTCTTTTTCAGTCTCTTTAAATCTGATTTGGTTGTTTCCTCACATATTACTTATTTATCATGAACTGTTATCTCTCAGCTATTGTTCCGTGCCTTCAAGTCACTTCCAACTTATGACAACCCTAACACAATTCAATCACAGGATTTTCTAGGGCTGAGAGTGTGTGATGCACCCAGTGAGTTTCCATCCCAAGTAAAGAATCGAACTCTGGTCTCCAGGGTCATAGTCCAGTGAGAGCCAGTATGGTATAGTGGTATGAGCACTGGACAGCTTAGCTGCAACAGAGAAATCATCAGAGATCTGTGGGAAGGAAAGTAAGTCAATTGTTTCAAAATGCTTTGGTGTTTGAAGAAAATGTTTTCTTAATTGTGTAGTTTCTGTAGTCTGGACATAGTGCAGCCCGATATTGATAAACTGTAATGGCCATCATTCTAACACTTTGGCTATGCTGGTGGTTAGAGCTTCTGGGAATTGCAGTCTAACAACATCTGGATGGCAGCACAACTCCCATCAATATGTTAATGCACAGGTAGGCAAAGTGTGACCCATGGGTTGAATGTGGCCCAAAACTGTTTTGTGACTGGGGTTTTGTTTTTTCAGATTTCTATGCCCCAAATTATCTTTAGTGGCTTTGAGGAATATTTTCTCCACATTTTATACCCTTCCCAGGGCCATTTTAGGCCCAGGAAAGGAAGGTAGTGACTTCCACTCATTCCCAGTGGGTTTTTTTAAGCCCCTCTCTTGGTCCTAAGGTGGACCTGAGAGTGTTTGGGAGTATAAGAGGGGAGTAAAAAAAGGTTTATTTTTGCAGTTGGAATATGGTGAGGGATTAGACCCTCCAAGGTCTCCTGGGGAGCTAATCCAGCCCCTAGACCCCCACAGTTGCCCACCCCTGTGTTAAAGTCATGGGAAGAGAAATATAAGTGAACTTTTTTGGTATTGCTGTTCTCATTATGAGATCCAGCATGGTGCAGTGGTTTGAATATTGGATTACAACTCTGGAGAGGAGGGTTCAATTCCCTACTTGGCCATGGAAGCCCACTAGGGTGATCACACATTCTCATCCCCCAGACAACCCCCTGATAGGTTTGCCTTAGGGTAGCCATAACTGAGAAATGACTTGAAGGCACACAACAACAACAACAATTCTCAGTTTACACCAACCTGGGATGTTCTAGGACTTTGTCCAAAAGGCAACATTTCCAAACTCTGAAAGATGTGCTTGTGCTGTTGCAGAATGCAGTACAGCAGACAAAGATACAAGAGATTAAGTGCTCTCTCTCTTTTTTAAAAAATTTATTTTTATTCAACAAAACAATGGAAGGGAAGGGGGAATTAGTAGGAGAGATAAAAGATAAAAAACATACATTCCACATGATGACATAACATAACATATATATATAACATAACGTGTATACACATATGACAGAGATAACATTTCATGGATGTTTACAGAGCATACATCGGCACTTTCAAATCTAGACACAGGCATATCAATCCATCCACAGTACATTTCGAAACAGCATCTGCATAGCAGTGTCATACGTTGGTAAAAAGCCCGTATTATAGTGGCCAACAAGTTGGTAAAATAGCATTCCCTAACGTGCTAAATCTAGTCCAATTGTACAAGTACATAAGAATATTCTTGGGCTTAGGGTTACACAAAGATATCTGACAATTAAACAGATAATTACAAAGAGGACCTGCCCCTCTGATGACAAAACAGCATGAAATTATGTTCTTATCAGGCCCCCTCCAAACTAAGAATGAGAATATATATATAGATATATATGAATGTGTATATGTATATACATTCATATAAATATATTTGTATTTTAACCTGTATATTAGTCAATTTCACTTTTAATGTATGTATATTATTGCACAAGATATACAGAAAATTTCCCAGTCTCATAGTTACAAAACAGCCACATTCATGGATAGTTAACTGTAACAACTCTCTCTGAACCCCTTTGCCTAGACTTCCCACTTTAAATCTCCTGTTAGATGTGTTAGAAGTGCTCTGTTTCAATGCAATGTTTGTACACTAATGCTCACAGGGGGATCATGCCATAGGCTTTTGGTTTGTGTAGAATTAGGCAGGCAACTTCTGTTGACATTCGCAGTCCAAGACGGCTCTGTCTGTGTTAAGGGTTGACTGTGTTCTTGTTTACTGCACTGCCCTCTCTGACGGCAGAAGCCTAGCAGTTCCCAGCACACAAAGCAGATAAGGGTTTTCCCTGAGAGTCTCTTCAGCCTTCGCTTCCCATAACAAAGGTAGTATTATGACTAACAAAGTTCCCTGTCCCTTTTTCATCCCATGGTGTGAAGAAATGTTGACAAGTCACTACTTAAGAGCAGCCTGAAAACAGGTGGTGTGTATTTTTCTCTTCATGTATTCTCTTTGCTACTGATGTCTTTATCCAGACATGGATTTCACTTAAACCTGCTGAATATGTACTAATGCTTCCTTCAATAAACTGAGTAGTTTTTAGCCAAACCAGCTGGCCTCACTCACTGGCTGCTTTATGGGACTGAACAAATATTTTGTCTTGCTTTTAAGGACAGTTAAACTGTGGGTCATGCTAGCGATCTACAGCATGCCCCCCTGTATTTTCCCACAACTTCAACTGACCTTAAACCCCTTTTTTTAACCAATGGAACCCTTTAAAAGTCACATGGACTTCCACAAATGACAAGAATGTCAGTCCCATCAGCATCATGAAACACTGTGACAGTTTTTTTTTTTTAAAAAAAGTAGTTTTATAATAAATCTTTAATAGGCTGTTTATCATGAGAAAGTACATGGCAGAAATGCAATTGCCTTTCCATGGAACAAGATAGAGACACAGATGCCAAATGAAAACCATGGCAGTGAGAGGAGAGTGTTCCTAAGACTGCATACCAATACAAATAAGGCCTTGCCTCTGTAGTGTGTCATACACCCACATGCCAAACATAGAGCACATGACGGTGAGGGGGAACTGAGGAAAAAGTCTCCCCTGTTAAATTGTGTAGATCATCTGATTCACACTGGAGAACATTGTTAGGCTTGGAAAAATTTGCTATAGAAGTAATATGTATTATGCAGTAGCTATGGTATTGACTTGTACTTTGGACATACATAGGCCAGCAAGTAACCTTTGCCTTACATTTTGTTTTTTGCACAGCCTTGCACTCATTTATTTAAAAGGAAAATGAGAAGTGAAAAAGGCCCAGGCAAGGGGAAGGGGGATCTTAGAATGAGATGAGTGCTGAGCAGGCAGTTAGAAGAACTACTGTGGGAAAGTAAAACTTGTGAGAATTAAGAAAAATTGCAATGTCACTTATATGTGTAAACACTGAAAAGATGGTCTAAACATGTGAGGCAGGAACAAATAAAGTCATCCTTCTGGATCATCCCTGTTAGTAGATTATACCAAAACAAAACCAAAATTTTGACTGCTTGGGCGATTCTTCGGCTGAAGTCAACTCTTTCATGTTTTTCTTCCTACCTATTCTTTGGGGGTTCATTTCAGCTCTGGGTCCACCTGGGGATACAGTAGGACAAGGTTTCTTCTACCAGTCTTCACTATGGGGGCTCATCTGGGATTTTAACAGTGCCCCTGGGCTCCCAGTTGCCTCATCTGAATGCAGCACAGCTCAACAGGTAAGTTTACCCTCTGTCTTCATTTGAGGAAGAAATGGGGTGTTGACGGGATAAGTGATAACTGTGAAACCCCTAGGTAGGAAGAGATGGGGCAGAGTAATAATTGCATGCCTGAGTCCTTTGGGACTCACATATAAACTCCAGGATGAGGGGAAACCACAAAAAAAGGTCATATGATTCAATTGTGTGTTTGTATGTGACCTGGTTATACTCCAGTTTTAGAGAAATCAGAAGAAAGATGGCCCGTGGGGCACTTTTAAGGTAGGGCCTCTACCTTAAGGCCAAAGTATAGATAATAAGCCTGGGGAGTTGGATTTAAATTTGTGGGAAGATATGGCTTCCCATAAATAAATTCACATTACCTACGTTCTCTCCATCTAACAAGTGATTGACTCCCAATCCTCACCCACCACCTCCTTCTTTTTACCCTGATGACACTCCCTCTCTATATCCCCCTCTACCTTGTGTGCCTGCTCCTGGTTCAGCTTCTCTGCCTATGGTCTCCTCTCAGACAGCCCCACCCTCGTCGATCCTGTTTCCTTTTCCATTTCTCCTGTATCGAGTCCCAGTCTGCCAATCCCTTCTGCTGCTGCTGTTCAAGATACTCACACTCCAGAATGGATTTATGAGTAGTGCTATGCTGAAAAGTTCTCCTTGCTTTATATTTCTCACACATGCAAACAGAATGAGGGGAGGAACTGTACTTCTAATAGTTATTCCACAGTCATCTGAGATAACTTGGACCATAAGATGGGCATGCTTTTGCACAAGTTGTTTTTCAGTGTTGCATCTTCAAACTCTCCTGCAAATTAAGTTTCTTTATTGATTAGTGTAAGAGAAGAAAGAGGACTGCTTGCAGAGCCAGACAGCAGCTAGGCCCCTCTGGACCAAGAACTCTGTTGCCCAAAGAGTCATTGTGTCAAAGCCATTTTCCAACAAGACTTTTTAACATACTCGTTTTTCCATAGCATACCATTGTTGTTGTGGTGGTGGTGGTGGTGGTGGCAGTGGTGGTTACGAAATCATGGGAGAATTGTTCTGTTAGCTTATATCATGGTGAAAATGTAAGAAGCAGAAGATTTCAGCTGGTTATAAACCATTTAAAACAGAATTGAAACCATTTTAATGGCCCTCTGAGAAATAAGCCAGCAATATAATCGAAAGAATAGTCTCAATGAAAAATAATTAAACAGAGTTAAATCACTACACCCTTTTAAGGTGATGGGATGAACCATATTTAGAAACGAAAAGAGTTCAATTATGCTTGCTGTTATCTCCATGATCCTTCCCCTCAGTAGTCATAGTTCCCTCAGGGATTCTGCTTCTCAGACCCTTTTCACACCTTGCCTTTTCGCTTCAGCTTCAAGACGAAAATGAAAAAATGCATGCGCGGTCCACGTCAGGCCCTTGAGTGTCACACAAATGTGAGTGCATTGTGTGGACTGCTCCTCACATGTGTGTGATGCTCAAGGGGCCCTTTCGCATCGGAAATGCTGTGTGAAAAGGTGGTCAGTCATATCAGAAAAAAAGACTCCTAGAAAAATGCTCTATACCATGAAATAAACTCAAGAACCAGATTTTAGACATATAAGTACTAGAGAAGATAAAGAGCAGAAATGGAAAATCTGTGGCCTTCAGGACATTTTGCCACAATGGATGGGATTTCTGGATTTTGAGGTCCAAAACAGCTTATGGACCAAGTGCTGAGATTGTGCTGAAACACAATAGGCTGGACACTATGTTTTGCATTGTTGTTCTTGTGTTCCTTGAAGCCATTTCAGACTTATGGTGACCCTAAGACAAATCTGTCAGGGAGTTTTCTTTGGCAGTATTCATTCAGAGGGTTTTTTTCCAACACTCAAACCACTACTCTACACTAGTTTCTATTTCACATAAATATATGCGGAAATATAAATATACGACCTGGTAATCTGGATATTGGCCCTTTTTGCACAGCATTTTCCATGTGAAAGAGGGCCTGGAGCATCGCACGATTGTAAGGAGTGATCTGCACAATGCACTCACAATCGCATGACACTCCAGGGGCCGGCAGGCACCGATTGCACACCTTTTCATTTTTGGCTAGAAGCCAAAAATGGTGCACGATCACGCATTACTCCCAGGCCCAGCGCACACTTACCTAGCGTGCGAAGCCTCCAGATTTGGGCCGGTCATGCTAACTGCCCCAGTGCAGCCTGGGAAGGTCCCAGGCTGCACTGCGGAAGGAAGAGGCGGGGTTCTAGCACGAGCAGGTAGCTCGTGCAGAGCTGAAGCAGCAGGGAAGCGAAAGCCTCTCGCCAGAGGCTGCTCACGTGATCCCCGCACCCCAGCGCCAGAAAAAGGTAAGGTGCGGAAAGGGCCTTTGAAAGATAAAAATGACAATACATATAATCTGTGACTGGTGTTTTCATAGAATTGACAAAAATCATGAAGTAATTTCTAGGTATTCAGCTACCCAAGTTTCAACAAGATTGAAAAAGATAAGTACAGAAGACTCTAGCTGAGAAAGATAGAAATGGAAAGCTGAAAAGATTAGGTTAATTGTTACATGACACCAATAGTAACTAAGGAGTTTAGGTCCAACACATCTGGAGACTGAAAGGTTCTCCACCCCCTATCAAAATACATTATAGGGTTTCCTGCTCCCCCCTCATCTCTTTGTTCTTTAATGCACTCACCTTAAATATTGATATATAGCAATAGAAAATGTACCATAAACTAGGATTTAGGTAGTTTCTTTTAATTTTCGTAAGTCTGCACTGTGGTGGAACTTGGGGTGATCCGTTGTGCTGAAATGATGTTCCTGCAGGAATTTGCCCCCCCCCCCATTTGTGCCACATAGCAGCTTGGGGGGAGGTGCCTTTGCTGGCCTCCCACATGGGAGGACCACACACTTCCTGCATGACCATTGGGCATACAGTGGGCTGAAGGGGGACAGAGCAAGTGAGTCCATATTAGGTTGTGTTGCCCCCACTTCAGCCTCTTTTGGCCTTTTGGTGCAAGCAAGGCAGCCTGTGTCGGAGGGGCAACTGGCAGTGACCTGGTCCTTGCTCCCACATGGCTGCAGCAGGCTGGTCCTCACCCCCATGTGGTGGTCTGGTTGCGGCAGTGTGATTGCAAAGCATCCTGGTTGTCGCGGCAGTGGAAGGGTAGCTCAGTCTTCATTGCAGTTGCTGGGCGGCCCAGTCGTCACAGCAGGGCAGCCAGGTCTTCATTGCGGCCTCTGGTCTGCAGTCTGGATCATGGGTGACCTGGTCGTTCTGACAGTGGTGAGGCGGCCCATCATCCTAAGAGGTGGGTTATCCTATATATAGTAAGGTAACCCTTTCAAGTCCATAACAAGCAGTGTCACCATACTTTCAACTGTCCCAGTTCATCAGAGAGAGTCCTGATTAATCCTCTGTCATCCCACTTTCCTAGCTGCTTTTAAAATGTCCAGTTCTTCCCTCCTCCTTCCACTTTGCCCCTTTGTCCTCAACTCACTTCACTAGCTGAAAACTGAGTTCAAAGTGAAATGAGTGTTTCCACCAAATTGACTTAGCAATGGAGAGAGGAGATGATGAGATTGTGGAATCATGCCCTTCCAGATAGGCTCAGGCAAAAGCAAATGGTTGTATCTTCTCCTAGCTTGTATATCCTTCTTCATTAATAACTTTTTATCATCTTGACACTAATATGATGTTGCTTGGCAACATGGGTCCCAGTTTTTATCTATGAAATTTTGGAGGGTGTGTGCTATGAACGCTGCCCCAGACCTGCATAAAAAGCCTTTTCTGGCCTCCAATGGAGAGAGGCCAGGTCATTTTTCATCAAGCACAATTGTGATTGGATGGTGTGCACAGGGCAGGGGGAAACTGGAGGATTGTTAAAGCCCTCCTGCCCCCTCTGCATCCTGTTTTGGTGGCTAAACTGGATAGAATTTTTCCTCTTTTACCTGTTTTTTAAAATCTACCCCATACTGTGTCTGGAGGACTTTGACAATTGGCTAAGGGTGGAGTCCTCAAACAGAAGGTCACTTGGCAGTTAGTGGGGAGAGAAATAAGAGTTACAGGGAACACTTTGGTGCCCTTTTGGTGAAGAGGAGGCCACTTTCAACAGCCTTTTGAGGAGGCAGATCTGCCTCTTAAGGTCCTGAGACCCAGAGGGCCAGGAAGGAAACTACCTTTACAGAGCTTTGTCCTTACTTAAGTTCTGTGATTTGAAGGTATAGTTCCTTGATTCTCCCTTCCAGTACTTGCCAGAGAGGGAGCAATACTGGGTTACCACTGGGGCTCAGGTGGTACTTCCAGAGGAAGGCTGAGGAGGAACCATAGAGTGACACCTGGCCTTAACTGATCCCACACTAGGTTGGTGCCCTCTCTTGCACCTTTCCAAGTTCAACTCAGTTTCAATAGGTTCTAGGTTAAATAAAGTGGCCTTTTTCAACCCAGTTCTCTACATCTGGTTTTATTCCATGGTTGGTAAGCAATGCCCTGGGAACGGTTTAAATAGGGATGGCATTTTTTCCATGGGATAATTTCTCGGATCCACTACAGTCATCTTAACTGGAACTATGTTGTACTCTTGAGACTTTAGGAACTTTCTGAAATGCCAGTCAAGGCCCAAAATCTTCATGAGCACAGACCTTAGGAAACCTGGCCAATAAAAGCAATTTGTTTTAAGTATTTCCAAGTGTGTTGGAGCCAGGGAAAACCATGCTAGAGAGAATAATTAAGAAGCACGTTGGTTTGGAGCACAACAGTTCCACACAATCCTAGATCACAGCTAGACTAAAGGTCAGTAGCCTTAGCAAAATAATTTGAACTTTCCGCATTAACTCTAGATTTATTGGACTTTTTTTATCATAGAGTCTTTTATTTTGTTTAAACATTTTCATCAATTTTAGCTTACATACAGTTATGTAAGTATAAGACCGATGTTGCCATTTCAATAGTGAAAATGTTTTTCTTGGGAATATGCTATGTTAAATGTTGTGGGGAATGAGCAGACTTAACATTATTTGAGCAGTCGTCTCACCATAACTTTCTATTCTTTTTACTGTCTTTATACTTGGCTTCATTTCTCCATTGGCTGTGCCAATCCAGCTAATCTTCTCAGTTCCTTGTCTAATGTGATCATGTTACAGATGTTTGTAAACAAACTCACATAACCTATTGCAGCCAATAGACACCTGCAGAAGCATCTGAGGTCTTCAATAAGAAAAAAAAATGAAGAAAAGGGTGCTGAGAAGAACCAACTACAGGGGATCAAAAGCACCCTGAATAGCAATGGAACAAGGCAAAGGTTCTCTAAAGGGAATATCTGTTACCCTGGTTTCTGGGGGTCCTGGGAGGGACACCTAAATGTGCTCATAACAATGGGGAGGGAATTAGCACAGAGCACAAGTTGGCAATGCGAGAGGCAGGGTAACGTAGCGAGATCTTGAACCCTATGTCTATGGGGTCAGGCCAAGTCAAGAATGAGACAGATGTTGAAATTAATAATTGTTTTATTTAAGCACAATCAAACAAATGTATGCAACACACTCACACAAGAAACCATAGAAATAAAGGTAGGAGCAGATAGAGGGATTTTTGAGGAGGTTTGATATGGGAAATACTATACCTGTCCTGGAGCCCGGTTAGAAGCGGAGAAGCTGGGGAGCATGGATCTCAGCACGTGGAGCTGAGGGGAAGGCTCACTGGACAAAGCAACAGCAAGGCGGGATGGAAGCCAAGAGCGATCCGAGGAAGCGCTCAAAGTTAGGGGTACTTATAGGGAAAATTGTGACTGTAGGCTAGTTCGTACTTGGGGAAAACAATGAGTTTTGGGCTGGAGACAAAGCCTCCGAAAGGTCAGTATTTGAATGATTGAGTTATAGCCAAATTGTCAGTAGAGTAGCCAGTATGCAAACGCGGAGCGCTTGAGAGTTGTATAGTCCGCTCATCAAGCTGCCTGCACGGGGCAGGGGATCTTTTGTAAGCAGCGTGCATACATAATGTGGTACTTGCCTTGAGGTCTCCTGAAGCTGCATTAGGCAATGACTGGCCTGCCTAGATTGGGATATGAATGGTTCGGCTATTGTCGGCCGCGCCTGTGTGCATGCTTGTCCGGAGGCCTCGCAAGCACGTGGAGAGAAATGGGTAGAGAAGGCCAAATTATTGATATCAAAAGATATCTTAATATCCCACAAGCTCGGGCTAGCAACGGCGGTAACATATCTGTGTTCAGGTAAGTATAATGTGCTCCTGTCTAAGAAGTACAAAACTTGACACTATTCAGCATAGCCCTTTTTGCTTTACAAGTTACTGCTGTGAACAAATTAGAAAGGACTGTCATATAAGATAATTAACTATTTACCTGTTCCCTTTTATACCTGAATGGAAAATCATTCTCTGGCCAGTTTCATCAGTGAAATCCAGTGCTACTGCTATTTTGATGAATTGAAGACTTGTTAACTGTTTATTTTAGACATGGGAAAGGAAAATGATTGACTTGAAATTATTATCCAGTTACTATTAAAGATCTTTCAAGTTACATGTTTTCCATCTACAATGCATCCTCCATATATATGAGGGTTCCATTCTAGAAACTCCTGCAAATAGAGAAAGTCATGAATGCTCGCATCCCAGTATCTTTAATGGTGGCAATATGCATTCACTTCTGAGAATGTTTTTTGCATGCAATGCAATGTACACCCAGTTTGTGATCTGGATGGAAGCTGTCTTTCCATTCAAAGATCTCACACTACTGTGGTTTATGTGTAACTGGAAGGTAGCCAGCTGCATGGACTCTTCCCACAAAGTCTTGATCAGACCAGATGATAGTGTGACAACTGGCCAGAAGAGACACATATAAGTAAGCCATAGTTTTGTTCCACTAACTAAGAGAGATTTTGGAGACACAGCCATATTCTGTTGCAATGATGAACATCTGGTAGAAACAGTTGAAATGTCTGCAGTATAGAGAGGACCACATTGGATGCAGGAGATCTGTAATGATATCTCTGGGTTCTTGGGAAGTTTCAGGAGTGACAGGAAAATTGTGGATCAGTTCTGTGTCATTTGGGTGAAGGGGATTGAATCACTTTCCGTGCTCCAGTGCTGATTCCACATCGCCCCAGGTATTAGACTTACAGGTAAAATCTGAATACTTTTATCATATTTGTATAGATCTACTGTAATTAAGCTTTTCCCCTCTGTAGCTAGTAGTGTCTTAGATTTGCAGAAGTATTTAACATGGGAAAAAACTTTTCTGTCTCACAGTCCTAATCAACCCCACATCACTGCTTCCGTTGAGTATTCTAAGAACCTTATTCTTAAATGGAAAAATCTTGCCAGTACAAAATTTGATTTGATTAGATTAGTGGGAGTGTATCTAGCCAACTTTGTACAGGCCTAACATTTATGTTGAGATGGCAAAATCCAAATATGATTCTATGATATCCTTCACGTGCAGATTCAACACATCAAAAGTACTACAGTGGCCATTTCAGATACAATACTTCAGGCTTTCTCCAAATCCACCCCTTAAACACACACACACAAGGAACAATAGGAAGATGGAATAATGAGTAAACCTTTTTTCTGATGCATTTTCTATTTTTTGAAAGAAGTATGGTCATACTATGGCTTGCCAATATTTTCCCCTGCTAATCTTTATAAATTTAAATATTTAGGGCGCAATCTCACCATCACTAAAGCCATTTTTAGTCCCGCTGAGCATAGTGGGAAAGTTTGCCCCATGCTTGATATCAATGTGATCAAAGATGATTAATTTTGTCTTGTCAATTGCAATTTGACCCCTAAGCTCATGCCAAATTGGCTTTATGAGGGAATGCAGACTTGAACTTTGGTAAGGAATCATTTTTACGGAGGGTATGGGTCGACAGTGGGATTGTTACCTTAAATCAGGTACTTAGTGTTAATTATAAGTTTTTACTCTTTTTTGAATTTCCAAAAGTATTCCAAACTACCTCAATCAGTTAATGATGACATCTACAATTGAAACATTTGTTACAAATCCAGATTTGGCCCTGCAGCTGTAAGGGCATATGAAGTTCCCTTAATAGTAGAACTATTAATTGTGGCCAATCAAGTATCCAAAAGAACAATTTATAAACAAACACACAAATTTCCATTATCTATAACTGATTATGACATGAAAGGTTTACAGCAGGGCTTCTCAAGGGGTGTGCTGCAACATGTTAGAGTGTCACCTGAAGTGTATAGGTATGTCGCCTACAATCTTGAAAATGCATGTTATTATTTATGAATCATATATTTTAAAAAATATATGAAAGGTTTACATGAGATATGTTGTGTCCCCATACATTTCATTATTACAATTTAAGTATGCATCTGTATCTCTTATAATGTGGTTCGTTTAACCTTCAGTTTGCTAGTAAAACTGAATTACGGTGTCCAAAATGATGCATGTCTAAAAAGTGTGTCACCAACATGAAAAGTGTGGAAAGCTCTGGTTTATAGGAAGAATGGAATAAAGAATTAGAATATCCAGTTCTGACTAATCAATTGTATGGCTATAGATAGCAGACTATGGCCCTTTCTGCAACTCACCTTCTCTCTGCGCTGGGGAGGGGGGATCATGCGAGCAGCCTCTGCCGAGAGGCTCTCATGTCCCCGCTGCTTCAGCTCCACATGAGCTGCCTGCTCCCAAGCAGGCAGTGCAAAAGCCCCACCTCTTCCTTCTGCAGCGCAGCCTGGGAGTTTCCCAGGCTGAGCTGGGGCAGGAAGTGCGACCGCCACAGCTCTGGAGGCTCCGCACGCACGGCAAGTGCGCACAGGGACCTGGAGCAATGCATGATAGCACACCATTTTTGGCTGAATGCCGAAAATGAAAAAGCGCGCTAGAGGTGCCTGCCCTACCCCGAAGCGTCGCACGATTGTGAATGTGTCGTGCAGATCGCTCCTCACAATCGCGTGACGCTCCAGGTGCCCTTTCGCATGGCAAATGTCATGCAAAAAGGGCCTATATCTTATACAGCAGAAATGATCTTTCAGAAGTTGACTTTCAGGATGCTAGTGGTTAGCAGCTTCTGCAGCTGCTTAGCAGCCAAGAAACCTTTCGTGGTAAAGTGTCAACCAGAGGGATCTCTGGCTGTAGTTCCCCCTGCCCAAGTTAAAAGCCCAGCTGTTTAGATTGCAAGTTCTGAGAATCCTATGCTGGCAACCTGCTTTCTTAAAAGAAGAACCTCTAATTAACCTTAGAAGTCATGAAAGTGAAGAATTAGTCTGATTAAGATGGATTACAGGAGCCTTTGCAGCTGCATTCTTCCTGAAATCAAGAGCTGAGTGAGTTTCTTTGCCCCAGGAGACCAGGACAGTTGAATTTTGGGGCTGATGTTTTAAAAAGAGAAGAATAGAGAACTAAACATCTAAGTGCATGTATTTTGTGAAAAGATTGAATGCATTTCCCTTGCAACAAGACATTAGACACTAAAAAGGAAATCAAAGTGGGGAAAGTACTGATTGTTACTAGCCATCATTGTTTTCTTGGCAGTCTCCAGCCAGATTCCAGGAAGTCAATTGTTAACTCTATAATTGCTTGACTAAGTGAAAAATGG
Organism: Cyclura pinguis; assembly: GCA_030412105.1. NCBI lineage: Eukaryota > Metazoa > Chordata > Lepidosauria > Squamata > Iguanidae > Cyclura > Cyclura pinguis. Next base: position 212,345,671 of record CM059599.1, read on the forward strand.
AACCTTACCTGGAAAACTAAGAGGGTCTTCTACAAGGGACAATGGAGGAAATATGTGAAGATTTTAAGAGTGTGCTTGATATCATGAGGCAAGAATTCAAGGAACAGAAGTGAGAGATAAGAGGGAGAGGTATAGAAGATACAGAGAAAGAAATAAAACTGGACATGGGAGCAAAACAAGATGAAAAGCAGATAGTGAGAGAAGAAGAAGAAACAGAAGCAGAGTTCAAAACCACTCTAGGGTGATTGATAATCAGGAGGTTTTGGTTGGTGAAAAGAAGATGTCACTCCAAGGAAGGGAATGAAACAAAATAACAAAATGCAACCTAACAATATAATAATAGTAATAATAATAATAATAATAATAATAATAATAATAATAATTGGATAGTGTTTCACAACTGTGACTTTTTGACTTTTTGAAGTAATGTGTGAGAGTTGGTTTACCCTGTGAAACTGGAGGAGAAGGAGACATGTCTAAAACAGATGTAGTATTTTTAAAATCAGAGAATAATAGAATCATAGAGTTGGAAGAGACCACAAAGGCCATCAAGTCCAACCCCCTATATTGAATAACACTGGGCCCAGCACAGAACACTGTAGCACCCCACTTGTTACTTCTCTCTAGGATGACAAGAGCCATTGGTAAGCACCTTTTAGGTTCGGTTAGTCAACCAGTTACAAATCCACCAAACAGGAGCATTGTCTAGCCCACATTTGTTATATGAGAAGCAATCAGGAAAAGTGTGGTTTTCAGGGAAGTGGAGAATTAAACTGAAGATTTGGATAAAATAAGTTAATTTGGTCACAGATTTAAATGATAACTGGATTGGTTTATAAATGGTTTTTAGACTATAAAATGGTATGGATGTATTTGGAAACCCATGATGTTATAAAACATGTAATATTTTCACAGTTTTAAATAGTAAATATATAGTTACAGACTACGTAATGATATTGAATTATGTTTATAAGGCCATGGATGTATTTAGAACCATTAACCAGTGGAAATAAGAAGTAATTAAATCAGTTAGTATTTTAAAAAATAATTTAATTATTATCTAGCAATATTAAGTTTATTTATGAAGTAATTTTTTTTATTATGCAAGTATGTTGTAACAGAATGGAAGAGAACGTAATAGAAGAAATATGGGATGTGATGTTAGGTACATTAACCAAAAAAAAAAGTTTATATGTTTTCTCTTTTAGAAAGTATGACTTGGGCAAGGGACAAGAAGAAAAGTTTAGATTTTTTTTTTTTTACAGGCTTGGAATAAGTGGTAGGCTATAATCCAACCTAAAGGAAGAAGGAGGTCAATTCCTTTCTGTTTCGTCTTCTTTCTTTTTTTCTCTCTCTCTTTCTTTTTTTCCTTTCCTTTCATCAGTGACATATTTGGAGGGGCAGAGAGAGTGGTCTGCTGCTGGTGGCACCTTTTGGGGGGTACTCCTCTGGGGATCAGGTGTCCCAGCTTTCACAGCAATTGGCTATGTTTGTCAAAAGAGGGGGGAGCAGGGGGCGAAACTACCAGCCAAACTCTGACCTCTTTCCCCTCCACCACCTCTTGGACTCCCCACAGCAAGCGAGACAAAAGGGCCAGCCTCACATGTGTTCTGGCTGGTTTTGTGTGTGTGTGTGTGTGTGTGTGTGTGTGTGCATGTACACATGCACCCAGTGGCAGGAGAGATGCAAGCGCTCTGGGCTCCCTCCAGGCTGACTCACCCAGGCGCTTCCACCAGCTGCCCGCTGAGGGTTTTGAATTACTTATTTATTTTAAACAGTGGTTGCTTCCTTTCGATGTTTCCCTGAGAAACAAGTTTAATTATATAAATTATATACCATTTTAACAGCCGAGACTCCATCTTATGGGATCCTGGGATCTGTAGTTTGGTGAATGGGGCTCAGGGGAATTATCTAAATAAATAAATAATCCAATTTGGGGGAACTTCATCAGGGGGTTTTCTCAACAGAAGATTTATTCAGCCATTGCTTTATTTCTTTAAAAGGCAGAGAAGGGGAAACAACACTAGCTTTTATAATCAACTTTGTTAGGAAGGGAGGAAAAGATGTAGCAGAGGGCAGCTTCACCAAATCTTGTTGTAGTTTGCTTTTCTTAGGTTTAACAGTTGTATTGTTTTATTGCTTTATCTTTAAGAGGCAACAGCAGACTTCTGAATAAATCTTTGCCAAGAAAACCCCATGATAGGGCTGCCTTACGTCGGAGTTAAATTGAGGGCACCTAACAGCAGCAACAAACTTAGAACTCTCTCATAAAGAACCCTAGTATTGCAGTTCAAGGGAGTAGACTAGAAGAATTTGCCCTAATAGAGAATTCTAAGTATGTTACCAAACTGCAAATCTCAAAAAAAAATCCTTAGGATGGAGCCCTGAAAATAAAAGTGGTAACAAACTGCTATCATTGTGTAGTTTAAATATTACATTCACACAATCTGGCAGTAAATCTGTCTTCCCTTTCACCCTTTCACTGTGGTGGAAACCACCTCAAAGGCAACATTGATATTACGTGTGTGCTTCTATCATTCTTAAGTTCTGTTAGCAAAGAAAGGGAAATTCCTCCTTTCGACTGACTGCTTACTGGAATTCACCTCCTACCCAAGGTGGCTATCTACTGTGTATGATGAATGGGCAACAAAAGTCCCACAGGCCAAAAATCATGCCCTTTCTTCTAAACAGGGAATTACTTGTTTTGTGCTGGCCCCTATGGATAAGTGAAAGTGTATGCCCTAGTTTTGGCTGATAAATGTCAGCACGGTCTGTTTTCAGACATTTCAAGTGCTCTTCCCATATACCATATACCAAACTTCAGTTTTAGTTTGGGGCTGGCTTCTTAAACTGTGGAGTTCATGGATGTTTCATATCTGAGGATGAAATGGAGAAACCTTTCCAAAATAAGACACTTTACATAATGTATGTATGAAATTTTAGCTTTCCCTGATTATTTTGGGATATATCTGTCAAGATTCCTTTTGAGAGAATGACATAAGTGTAACCCACTTTCAGGCAATCTGGACATCTTGTACTGTTTATGTGTCACATTACAAGTTTATCAGAGCTATCTTACCAATTTTAATGGTTTCCTAAGTGAGGTAAAGCTATCTGAGCCATGGTTAAGAGAGTAAATTCTAAAATCAAATATTTTTCAAGTGCACATAGCTCCATCATTATCTCCATTCATCATTCTGTTTTATCCAGAACTATCTCTTACTTCAGTCTTTTCCAATCTGGCATACTCTAGAAACTTTGGACTACAACACTTGTCAGTTACAACCACTGCCTGTGCTGCCTGAGACAAGAGTTGTGGTTCAATAGTTGTATGCACCGTGCCTTCTGTTTCCCATCCTCACCCATCAGTGAGCTACAGGCAAAGAGACAGCCCAGGCTGTACCCATGAAGAGGAAGATGTCTCTAGCCATTCTACCTGCGAGATGCACCCGAGTCAACAGACTCAGTTTTATAACTTCCTGTGGCAACTGGGGTTTTGTAAAGGCAGCCCACCACTGGGATCTAACCTCTTCTAGATGTACCCTCCAGTTTCTATTTATGTTTAACACTTTGAGTGGATGATCTTACTTGTGTCTGCTCCAAATACAAATAATAAACAGCCTTTAAATAGAAAAGTAAATAGTCTTCCTTGCATTATCCTTGTTTGATATTTAGGCATTTTACGGGATATGGAAGTACTCTGCTAATTCTCCCACAGGTAATGAAAGTTATGCCTCATGGACCAACTTCTGGAACCAAATATTCTTCAATGATTGTGGCTCCATAAGAGTTTTGACTATTGGGTGCCCTTCCTCAGAAAGGTAACAACTTTATATTAATTGTCTTAGAAAATCTGTACAATAACTCTGTACTTTTATCTACATTGCTTCCCAGTCTGCTTTCTTAAACTAATACTTTACGCATTTCTGTATCACTATTAGAGATCATGTTAGATCCCTTACATGCCCACAGACTTGAGGTCATCCTTTCTTATTTTCATTGCCCATGTTTCATCCTTTCTTCTCTATGTTATGTTTCTCCATTTTCTTGTCATTCCTCGTAGCTCATCTAAATTATAATGAACTGTCCTATGTGAGGTCTTATTTTTGCCATCTCTTTCCTTAGACCCGAGACCTGTTGGTGGATGCTGTACGCCATGCTGTACATGCATGGACATGCTGTACGCCAACATGACCCACAGAACATCTGTGCTTCAGAACAGGCTGACACAAAGACCAGCATAGGATTAAAAATGAACAGAGTCCAGAGTTGAGGCCAAACTAAACTAGTACTTTATTGCAAAACAGCTTAAGCAACATAAAGAAGTCAAAGCTAGGTAAAATCCATTGCGCTTCTCTCTCTTCTTACAGCATGACAGAGAGAGAGCAGTGAAAATGTAAAACAGCAAGTCGGCGAAGGGGGAGATGGAAGAAAGAGAGCACAGTGAGAAATTTCTCACAGCTGTTATAGCTACTGTGGGATTGTTTTTCCAAACATCCCTTAGGTTTCTCACAGGTACTGAGAGACAAACCAGATATCTCTTATCACACTGGCTTGGTCAAGCTGACCTGCAAGTTACCATGACCAGGAGCGCAGCAGAGGAACAAGACTCAAACTTTAACCCTTTAGGCAGAGGACCAGAAGGCCTAATACTTAACAAGGCCAACCCTACTATTAGGCATAGTGAGGAAACCACCTCAGATTGCCGATATGTGGAGGCTGGGAGCAGCATCAATATTTACTTCAAAAATAAAATGTTTTTCTTCATGGACAGATAGCAGAGGACATTTACAAGGAGCAAATTCCAGGCTTTGAAGCCCAAAATAACAAACACCTTGTATGCAAACTTCAGAAGAGCATTTATGGACTAAAACAAGCTACCAGAGCATGGAATGAAAAATGGAATGGTATTCTCCTTGAAAAGAGGTTTACCCAAGGAAAAGCTGATAGATATTTGTACTCAAGATACAAGGACAACAAATGGACATTTATTTTGATCTATGCTGATGTTCTCATCATTTGCTGGGAGGAAAGAGGAGACAGTGATGAAATCATAAAACATTTGAGCAAGAAAATAGAAGTGAAACAAATGGAAGACATCACATATTACCTTGGAGTGTGAATTGAAAGAGGGGAAGATAGAAGTTATCTTCTTAACCAAAAGCAAAAGATAGTAGAACTAATAAAGCATCTTGGACTAACTGAGTCACACTCAGCACTCCTATGGAGACCAACAACTGGAAGCACACTATGGAAAGTGAAGGATTGCCAAACAACAGCAAGCACAGAGAAGCCACTGGGAAGCTTCTGTACATCAGCAAAGTGACAAGACCAGATATATCAGCAGCTTTTGGGATTTTGTACAGAAGAACTAACTCATCTACTAAATGTGACTGGAATACAATAAAGAGAGTAGCCAGATACCTGAAGAGAATTGCACACCTGAGATTTGGACTGAAAGTAATCAGCAACCCCAAATTAACAGGATATGTAGATGCAAATTGGACCAATGATGTTGTTGACCAGGAATCTACAAGTGGATACTTCTTCTATGGTGATGCAATGATTGACTGGACCATGTAGAAGACAGTTGTGACTTCTTCTACTGAAACTGACTATGTCTCAGCCTCAGAACCATGCAAACAACTAAAGTGGCTACACACGTTGCTACTAGACTTTGGACCAGAAGAGCCAACGCCAACAGAAATATATAAAGACAACCAAGCATATATAAATATCTCTCAGAAAGAAAGATGAGTCCTCAACTGACACATGCTGAAACAAGATATCACTTTATAAAGAATGCACATAAACAAGAGCTTATTAAGCTGGAATACTACCAACAGAAGACATGATTGCAATGTCATTACCAAGCCATTGCGCAGAGACCATTATGAAGTTCTGACAGAGAAGATAAACCTAGCAAACTTGTGCACGCATCATTGAGAAGGAGTGTTACAAGTGCAACAACACTTAGCACTGAAGAATCCAGTGGACAGTAGTAATACAGCTAGTTAGTTTGAGTGACCTGATATGTCCTCCCTTCTTGGCTCTTCTATCCTGAAGCCTCTGTGAAGTTAATTGATACTCTTAGGGATGTTCTCTGCCACTTCTCATCACCACCCTCTCTTTTCACAGTTCTTCCCAAGAATGCAGCTAGATTAGCATAGCATCCTGAAGAACTTTCCTATCTGAGAGTAGAGTTCCTATAATAAAGGCTTTTACTTTGTGTCTTTAAGCCATTGGTGTCTTTGCTTCTTAAATAGCATTAATGCTCTGATGTCCGATGCAGACACACACTCTCTATCACTTTTCACCAGAACCTTCTGGGAGGGGATAGAATGCTCTTATCATTTCCTTGCTAAACTAGGGAGTCTTTCATTTCTTCTTTCGTTCTTTCCAGAGGGCCTCATTACAACAGAATGTGGGATGGCTAGTTTGCTGGGACAACACTGCTGTAGCAAAAATAGCAGTGCAGAACAGCCCTGATTACTTTCAGGATTACCCTCAGGTAAATTTGTATTATTTATTTACTGGCAATGTGCACAGTCTTCAAGGAAAACAATGAGGAAGTACTTTGGAAACGATGAATTCCTGTTATTCTAAAAATAGCTCCTTTTGCAATTTAGCTGTCACAGAGTGCAGAGTGTTTTGTATTTTTATTTTCCTGTTTTTATTACACTGGAACATTATCATCTCCTTTTTTACTGAGACCCCATTAGTAGGTAAAGAAAAAAAAAATGAAAATATATTTTAGAAAACTGTATTTGGTTATATATATGTACAGACCTCTACTTAGGCATAAGCTTCATTTGAATTCAGTGGAAACTTTCATTTGATCAGTGGACATAAGAGTTGCAGTTTTAAAGTTCAAATTGTTAAAATATTTCTTTTTCTCTTATTTTAATTTGAGCTGCATCTTCTGTTGAACTATAGTGCAAAACTGTATTGCCGAGATTAAATAATGGAGACCAAATGGATCATACAGCTGCTGTTTCTCTCAGCCATTTTCTTGGTGAGTGACCCCAGAGTTGCTGGTATAATATGATAGAGATGGACATGAAAAACACACATTGTATGCAACTCTACTGTGATATGTGTCGCCACTTCCCTTAACTGTAGGGAGTAAACAGTATGTCTATTCTTACCATCCCCACATGAGACAACATATCAAAAGTAACTCATTGCTAGAGCAAAAACTGTCTATACTTTCTGTGGTTAAGGAATAAGCATAGTTCTTTAGGGTCTAAACACCCTAAAGGCACTACATTCTGTCTGATTTTGGAAGCTCAGCAGGGTCAGCTCTGGTTACTACTTGGATGGGGGATTGCCAACAAATACCAGGTGTAGGCACCTCAGAGGAAGGAAACGGCAAAACCACCTCTGAGTATTCCTTGCCTATGAAATTCATGGGGTGACTATAAGTCAACGGGCAACTTGAAGGCAGTGAGAGAGAGAGTTGTTTTAGAACATATGCTTTGCATGCAGAAAATCTTAGAGGCTGTTCCTGGCAATTTCTTGTTAGGGTAGGTGAAAACTGCAATCAGAAATCTCCATGGCCAGTTAGCATCCATCCCACTGGGCTAGATGGCCTATTACTTTGTGCTGGTATAAAGCTGCTTCCTTTGTTCCTAAATTGTCACTGGATCTCATGGATGAACTCCGCCAACACTCCTATTATGTAGTGGAAAGGAGGGGAGTTGCTTCTTCTAAATCAGTGGATCACCCAGTGGTTTCTTAAATTTACTTTTAATACTTCGAAGACTAGTGACTAATGGGTAATCTTTTCACCTGTGTTGAGCACAAATGATCCAGCACTGTCTTTGTGTTCATGGCTGCTGTTGCCAATTTCATCCTCTGTTGGCTAAGCTGGTGGCAGATCTCTTTGTACATAGCTAGGCTGGTTCTCAAATGGTGGCTTTGCAGACTGTCACCAGGGCCATACTCAAAGCTGTTGGGGATGATAGGAGTTTCAGCCCCACGGAAACGCAGCGGAAAAACCAGAGTTCAGCGAGCCAACAGCAGCAGCCTTATTCCCCAGTAAGGATACTCACACACAGAGGAGTTTCTTCCAAAACAGGAGGCACTTTATCTTGGAGCAAAGTTCCGTTATATACAAAACATAGGACAGACGGACAAAAGCTTGTGCCAGGCACCAGGTTTGGTCAACAGACAAATACATACTGGCGTTACTTTGTTGTATACATATCTACAACCAATCAGCTAGAGGTTTGCACACCTCCCTCTACCATCTGCACACCAGTTTCTTATGCAACCTTGCAATTACCCACAGCTGGGGCATGATGCAACATCTTTGCAGTGGGCTGATCGTTTTCCCAGGGTTCCCTTCCTGGAATCCCTGACAAAAGCCTTATCAGCTCACTAGAACATAGCGGAACTTGACCTTGACCTTGAAGAACTCAAGGTCAACTCCATATAACAAAAATCAGCAGAGTTTACTTTTTGGAGGAGGAGCATAATTTAAGTTTCTTGAATGTTAAAGTGCACTGGCTTCTTCAGAATTCTTCTGCCCAGGTAGTTGGGGAGCATCTTGATATAATCAATCAAAATGATTTGCACTAATTATTCTGGCCACTTTATAAGTTTGATGTTTCAGCTGTCTTGGCAACTATGGCAATTTACCAGCTATCTCATTACAATATATCTCATTTTCTGTTAAGGTTTCTGTCACAGCAACTCCAGAAGAGAGAGAGTGGGATTCTACTAAAGAAAACTATCTAATAAATGATAAGAATGTGACAGCAGATCGACATTCACTAGGTGTTACTAGTAATAAAATCATGAAAGCACAGTATGAATGTTACCAGAAATTTGTGCAAACTTCACCACTTGACGATGAAGGTAAATCATCCTTACTGTAATCATCCAAATAAAATCTTCTTGCATGTGGTTCTTATTGAGATCTTAGTACTCACTAATGATGGCAATATTCCATGAAATTGTATATTAATCACTCTTGGGGAATAGTTCAAAAATGTGATTATAAGAAAATGATATTTTGTTTTAGTATTTTAGAAGAGCAGGTTAGTTAAATATTAAAAACTTTTTTAACCCCCCCCCCCAAAAAAAAGTACTTTGTTTTAATATCTTTTGCAAGTTGCCATAGACCCATATCATGAGAAGGGTGGAATATAGTTTCAATAAATATCCTTGCCAAATTCATGCATTAGGGTTGTTTCTATCATAGGCCTATCCATCTGACCTCTTTTCTTGAGGAGCCTGGAAAGAGCTTCCTCTTTATATTCTCCCTACTGAAGGCTGTTCTGTTTTTAAGGAGGACACTGAATTGGGTTGGGAAACCTGTTGTGACATGATTTACTTCTTAGCTTTGTTTGAATTTAAATAGTTTCATTAGGATCTGATATCATTTGGGATTATTATTATTATTATTATTATTCCTCCTCCTCCCATCTTCATTTTTCTATATCTCAGTTGGAATCCCATTGTACTGTTAGTAAGCTGTACAGCCCACACTTTGATATCGTTTATTTTGCAAAATATGATTTAATTGGCAGAATATATTGATTGGCATATATATAAAATCATACCCTGCTATGGCTGCATGGCCATGCTGACCAAGAGGAAAAGCTGGCCACATACATGCATTGCAAAATAAGATCTGGAAAGACCTCAAGATGTAGCCAGGTCATAGACAGGAAATCACCAGGATGGACTTGCAGTTAGCCTCCAATGACTCAACCTCTGAGAGACAATAGCCTCTGAGAGATTTCCACAGGATGGTTCATTGTCTTAACTCTTCTCCTTCTGACTAAGCAAGCTTCCCTTTTGTCCCCATACCTGTTCAACAGTTACAGAGCTATCAGGACTACCATTAGTCCTTTGTCAACTAATGCTAAGACTATTAGCTCATTCTGGACCCCACTGCCCCCTCTCAGGACTCCATTGTTTACTCTGCCAGAGAACGTCAACATGGATTTCTCAAAAATAAGTCATGCCAGACTAATCTTATGTCTTTTTATGATAGAGTTACTAGCTTGATAGATGAAGGGAATGCTGTAGATGTAGCATATCTCGATTTCAGTAAGGCCTTTGACAAAGTTCACCATGACATTCTTGCAAAGAAGCTAGTAAAATGTGGGCTGGACAGAGCTACTGTCAGGTGGATCTGTAACTGGTTGACTGACCGTTCCCAAAGGGTGCTCACCAATGGCTGCTTTTCATCCTGGAGAGAAGTGACTAGCGGGGTGCCACAGGGTTCTGTCCTGGGCCCAGTGCTGTTCAATATCTTCATCAACGACTTGGATGAAGGAATAGAGGACATGCTCATCAAATTTGCAGATGACACCAAATTGGGAGGGGTTGCTAATACGCCAGAGGACAGGATCAAAATTCAAAATGACCTGAACAGATTGGAGAGCTGGGCCAAGGCTAACAAAATGAAATTCAACAGAGAGAAGTGTAAGGTCCTACACTTAGGTAGAAAAAATGGAATGCAGAAATATAGGCTGCGGGACACGTGGCTGGATAGCAGTACGTGTGAAAGGGATCTAGGAGTCTTAATAGACCACAAGCTGAACAGGAGTCAGCAGTGTGATGCGGCAGCCAAGAAAGCCAATGCAATTCTCGGCTGCATCAATAGGAGTATGGTATTTCAATCGAGGGAGGTACTGGTACCACTCTACACTGCTTTAGTTAGACCTCATCTTGAATACTGTGTCCAGTTCTGGGCACCCCAATTCAAGAAGGACATGGTGAAGCTGGAGCAGTTCCAGAGGAGGGCGACCAAAATGGTGAGGGGCCTGGAAGCCAAGCCCTATGAGGATAGACTTAGAGAGCTGGGTATGTTCAGTCTGCAGAAGAGAAGGTTAAGAGGGGACATGATAGCTCTGTTTAAATATTTGAAGGGATGCCATGTAGAGGAGGGAGAGGGCTTGTTTTCTGCCACTCCAGAGACCAGGACAAGGAGCAATGGATTCAAACTGCAGGAAAGGAGATTCCGCCTGAACTTCAGGAAGAACTTCCTGACAGTCAGGGCTGTCCGGTAGTGGAATATGCTGCCTCAGAGTGTAGTGGAGTCTCCTTCCTTGGAGGTTTTTAAGCAGAGGCTGGATGGCCATCTGTCGGGAGTGCTTTGAGGGTATTCCTGCATGGCAGGGGGTTGGACTGGATGGCCCGTGTGGTCTCTTCCAACTCTACATTTCTATGATTTCTATGATTCTATGATTCTATGAATCTACCAATACTTATGAACGAAAAGCCTTTTAAGCAATGGAATAAAGAACTAATGAAATTCATATGGAAAGGGAAAAAACCTGGAATAAAATCAATTGTGTTAGAAGATACAAAAGAAAGAGGAGGAATGGGATTAGCAAGCTTAAAACTATATTACTATGCAAACTGTCTAGAATGGATAATAGATTGGATAAAATTAGAAAATAAAAGACTATTACATTTAGAGGGAGAGGGGCTACATTTTGGATGGCACGCATACATATGGTATGGGAAAACAGTTATAGATAAAAAATTTAAAAATCATTTTTTAAGAAAAGCCCTCATTATAGCATGGTTAAAGTATAAAAAGCAGTTATACTTGAAAATACCACTCTGGGTTTCAGTGCATGAAGCCTTTTATAATAAAGAACAACCAAAGGTCGATATATGGATTAAATATAAGGACATTTTAAAAATACAAGGAGATAACATAGATTTTAAAACCAAAGAAGAATTAAAGAAGGATGGATGGAATACACATTGGCTGTTATTTAGACAGTTATGGGAGAGATATAAAAAAGATAAAGAGGAAGAGGGTTTTGAGACTAAAGGAAAAGAATTTGATAATTTGTTAAAGCCAGAGATAGAACAGAAAGTAAGTCAGATGTATAAAATCTTGCTGTCATTACAAAGCAAATCAGAAACGGTTAGGACAACAATGATCAAATGGGCCCAAAATATTAACTATACTATAACGATTGAACAATGGGAAAAGTTGTGGAAGACCACCTGGAAACTGATAAAACCGGTAAGCCTAAGAGAAAATTATTACAAGATGCTGCACAGGTGGCATATAACTCCAACACAAATTGCAAAGATGTATAAAAATTCGAAAGATACATGTTGGAAATGTGACCAGAGAGGCTCGTTTTATCCTATATGGTGGTGCTGTAAATATGCGAAGAGTTTCTGGGAGTTGGTGCATAGTAAAGTGCAAGAAGTGTTCAGAAAGAAATTTATTCTGTCACCAAGAATCTATTTATTAAATATGATAGAGGAGTTACAATTAAGTAAATCACAAAAAAAGATATTTATATATATATGATAACAGTAGCCAGAATTTGCTATGCCCAGGTCTGGAAATTAGAAAGTCCTCCTAGATTAGAGGACTGGTTATTAAAATTATACGATATGGCTGAAGCAGATATTGTGATAGAATCCTTGGAAGATAACATGAAAAATAAATCGAGAGAAGAGTGGGAAATGGTAGGTCCGATATGGGAAGCTTGTTGGGGAAAGAAAGCCACTAGTTTTTTGGATACTTGATGAGTTTAAATATTTATAGAAGAAATGATATGTCGGGAGAAATTAAAAATAGGTAAGGTCAAAAGATGAAGTAAAAGGGGAATAAGGAAGCAAAAGAAGAAACAAGAAAGTGCAACTATTTTAACAAAACAACGGAAGGGATAAAGAAGGAAAGTTATAGATAAACGAAACAACTGAACCTGAGTTTCGGTAATGGAGGGGGGAGAAAATAAGGGGGTTACATGTTATATGTTTAAGTTAGGTTAAGTTAAGTTATATGTGGTAGGATAGAAAATAAGGTTGTCTAAGAAATTTATATGTTCATATCTTATTGTATTGTAGTGTATGGGTTTGTATTATGTTGTATTTTTTTGTTATGTCTTAGTTGGTGTCAAATGTTATGTATTATTTGCTTTGTTGTTTATTTTTTTAGTGGATTTTTGGTGTTCGAGTGTTATTGTTATATGTTGAGTGTTTTTTTTTTCCTTTTTCAATAAATAAAAATAAATAAATAAAAATAAACCAAAAAAACCCAAAATGCAACTGTCTTTAGCAAGTCTGAACAACTTTCAGAGATGCAGGGACCAAACTCCAATATCCCCCTTCTGCTTTCATTTAAAAGACTTAAAAATGCTTTTAGAACACAGTGCAAAAACAAAACCACACCATTCCCTATCAAAATATTTTTCTGCCACAATTAAGAACCAAAAGGTACCTACCTGGCAGCAGAAAGACAGCCAAGATGGAGCCAAATGAGCCTCCTGTGGAAGGGAGTTCTACAGGTTGGGAGCAACCACTGCAAAAGCCATCTTCTGTGTCCCTATCAGATGAGCCTGTGAGGATGATGGGAGAGGGAAAAAGCCCTCCCACAATGACTGCAAAATTCAGGCGGGCTCATTTAAGGTACAGGCTTTCAGATAGTCCAGATCTATGCTGTATAGCACTTTATAGGTCACAACCAATGCTTTGAATTGTGCCCAGTAATGGACCAATAGGCCATGAAGCTGTTTCAATAAGAGAGTTGTATGTTTCCTTTAACCAGCTCGGGTTAATTAGTTAGCTCAGGTGCCACCTTTGGTTCATCTCTGTAGCATAACGGATTCCCAACAGCTGTCTTTTTACTATACCAAGCTATTCAAGAGAATATAGATGCTATGGTTCAAAGTTCAGGTGAAAGAGATGTAATAGGCTTTGATCTCCATGAAAAGAGCTATGTGGCAATTGCCTATCTATTGGACAGGACCCCAAAAAGGGATCTTTCCACCAGAAAAAAGATCCTTTTGTGAAAGGAAGGGATCCTTTCATCCAATCCTTGCTAAATCAGGACTAGGAAGTCTTTCATTTCTTCTTTCATCTTTTGTGTAGGACTTCATTGCAACAGAACGTGGGATGGATGGCTGTGCTGGGATGATGTTGCTGCAGGAAAAACAGCAGTGCAGAACTGCCCTGATTACTTTCAGGATCTTGACCCCTCAGGTAAATTTGTATTGTTTATTTGTTGGCAACGTGCATAGCCTTCACGGGAAACAGTGAGAAAGATGCTCTGACAACTATGCTTTCCTCTTATTCTAAAAAGAGCTCCTTTTGCAATTTAGTTGTCACATCAGTGCAGAGTGCACTGAGGCCATGAGTACAATCCACTTCCTGTTCCTCCAGTTCATCACCCTAATGCCAAACATACTCTTTGCGTACTGAGTGGTAGCTACATACTTTCAACAGGGGTCTATTTTGTGTATCTGTCTATTAAAGGAGACACAAAAGATGACTTTCAGATGTGGTGGTACTGATGAGACATGGAATAGGGATGATATGGAGGTTTGATGATAATGTGAAGGAACAGAGTATGTGGATCACTTGGGATAGAACTCCTGAAACCATTTCTGTGTGCTTAAACTATTAATGACAGAGAGCCAGACACCTAATAGTCAATCTCATACACTGTTTTTCCACTATACTTATTTCCGCTTATTTTTATCATACAGCCATGAACAAAAACAGCTACTTAAGTATAAGGAGGTGGAGGGAGGGATCCGCAAACTATTGGTGCTTTGCTTCAATTCTCCTTTGCAGCAACCGTAGTACTGAATAGGCAAGCCATTGTGCGTCTGAGTAAAAGTGGTTTCACTCTTCAGTTGTGGGAAGTACTAGAAGAAAAGTCGGTCGGTTCTCAACAACAGTAGTATCTCTTGCCATTAACTGCTAGTGCTGAGGCAAAAACACAGACTGCTCTTCCAGTGGATGCAGTTCAGATTCCAAAATGCTATTTTTGGCTCATGATTTAAATGCATATATTCCAGAAGTCTCTTCCCCCACCTGACCCCTGAACAACTGTGGAGTCTAGAAACTTTTCCATTCAGAAGGTGACTTCTGTGCAAGATGTTTTTTAACTATAGGAGGTAGTAGGAGCTGAGTGCAGGTGCAACTGTGGAGAAGAACCCCAAGTGGAAGGTGTAATAGATAAGGAGTACAGAGGGAGTATACAGGCAGTATCCTAGTGGCTAATAAGGCAGAGTGTAAGAGTGCCAAGGTGGGAAGTAATGAAGCTTTCCGGAAGGAGAGAGTAGAATAAGGAGATAGGAATATCTTAAATGACAGTTTGATCCAGAACAGAGGTATTCATTGTAGAGATATGATGCATAAGCTCCCGTGATTTAACTATTTCAGGAACACTGAATCAAAAGCAGCCCTGCCAGACATATGTGGTGTTCTGTCAGTACTTGACAATCTTTAGCTCGGATAGTTTCAGGCAGATGGCAAATGCAGGAAAAAAGCTAGGCACTTATGTGCTAGAGCTTTTGGTTGTTGTTGTTTCATCTGTAATTCTAAAGTGCCTATCAATGGCCAAAATCTTCGTCAAGTGTGAGAGAAGGCAACCAGACAGGTCAACCAACAAATTTATATTAAGCCTTTCTTTAAAAAAAAAACTTTAATTAAATTTTCCATAATTATAGAAGTTAAAAAGACTTCCAGCACAGCTTCACACACACAGATATCACCATATATAAATATATGTATATACACAAACACACACACATATACATATACATATATATGTACACACACACACACATACATATATACGTGTGTGTGTGTGTGTGTGTGTGTGTGTGTATACTTTTATATTTTCACCTCTGTTTCCAAGTTTTCTTACCGATATCCGAAACATCCTAATATTTTTACATTAAAGTCAAGGGAAGATTTCTATTACCCATAAACTAAGCCAAACAAATGGTCACAATTCTAGATTTTAATCAAAACCGATAGTTACAATTTTCCACTCTTTCTCTTTTTTACGTAATCTACAAAAGGTTACCATATCGTCCTGTAAGATTCCAGACTTTTATCCTTTAATTTAGATAATTAAATTAATTTTCCTATATTCCTATTCCTATTCTGTTATCTACAGTAGGGATTTTTTTTCTTTTCCCACATATTGGCATAGATCAGCCTTGCTGCTGTTATCATATAATACAGTAATGTATTGTTATCCTTTTCTATTACCTCTTCATAATCTGCTATATTTAATAAAAATAATTCATGTCTGTTTTAATTTATTCTTCAATTTTTTTCAAAAACAATATTAATTTTGATGCAGAACTTTCTTGCTTTAGTACATGTCCACCACACATGATAAAATGAGCCATCACACTTCCTGCATTTCCAACATGCACTATTTATGTTTTTATAGATTTTAGCTAATTTAACTGGTGTAATATACCATGTAGAAATCATTTTATACAAACTTTCAAAGCTGAGCAGCAAGTAAATTTCATTATTATAGTCCAAAAGTTCTCCCATTGTTTCAGCTGGATATTATGGCCTACGTTTTTTGGCCCATTCAACCGTGCAATTCTTTATTTGTTCATCTTTATTATTAAATCTCATCAACAATTTATAAATTTTGGAAGTCAGTTTTAAATGCCCCCCAATTAATTTATTGAACTCAGATTTTTCATTACCCAATCTATAATTTTTTCATATCTTCTTTCTATATTGTCCTAATCTGATGGTAGTTAACTATTGCATTTTATAACCTTCTTTTTCTAACTCTTGAATATCTTTAAAACTCAAATCAACCTGGTGCTCTAAGACAAAGTCTTTATACCTCATCCATTTCTGGATGCTGCCCAGTTCTCTTCTGTGAAAAGCCTCCTGTAGAAATAGCCACCCTGGAATTCTTGAACAAAGTTTCTCCTCATTCCCCCACCAAAAAAATTTCAAGTAAATTTCTTCTAATAGCATGACAATTAACTCCAGCATTAACTTTATCTTTCCCATACCATCCATAATCATGCCAGCCAAATCTCAGTCCATGTCCCTCCAGTTCAAGCAATTGCTTATCTTCCAATGTTATCCATTCTTTAATTCAGACAATACAAGTGCCTTTCTCTATATGAGAAAGGTGCCTTTCTGGTGCCTTTCCCTATTTGAATATATTTTGTCAAATTTCCATTTACTAATAAGTTAGCTTTTTGAGAGGCATAAACAGCTTGAACCCAAGTACAAAAGTTCTTCCCCATCTTCATCTCCTCTAAAATCTTTACTAGAAAAATCCAATTCAGGTTGTCAAACACCTTCTCTGTGTCAAGGAAAATTAAATCTCCTTTTATTTCTATAAGGTAACATAAATATTCTATTACATCAATTGTGGTTCTAATATTATTCTTAATCTGCCATCCAGGAAGGAAATCATGATAATCTTGATCGATATGATCCAGTAAAAAATCCTTTCATCTATTAGCTAATATCATAGTAAAAAAATTATAATCTTCATTTAAGAACAGTATCGGTCTATAATTTTTAATTTGGATAGGATCATAGTCCTCTTTTGGTATAAGTGAAATATACACTTCCAATTTATGGAGATTTGGTGGCACAGCAGAATATTATTAATAACTCCTTGAAGAGGTAATACCAACTTATTTTAGAAACATTTATAATACATCTCTAGCAGACAGACTAGGCCTGGTGATTTCCTCTTTTTTAATCTGTGAATTACATCTTCAATTTCTTTAACACTGACTCGTTTATATAATATCTTATGTTGAGACTTCATTAGTTTCATTATATCCTGTTTGGAGACATATTCTTGAATTTTTTCCTCCTTAATTTTTTTTTCTTTATATAACATCATAAAACAATCATGGAACAGTGTATTTATCTCTTCTTTGTTTTTTTTTTCCTTTAATTTTGTTATCAACTTATTCTGTCTTTCTTTTTTTTTCTTAGTTTTTATGGAAGCCACCTCCCTGATTTATTAGCAAATTCAAAATTCTGTTGTTTTATATAATCTAGTTTTCTTTTCATTTCTTCCACCATTAACACTGCCATCTCCTTTTGTCAAAGCTTTATTTACATGGTAATCTCCTTATCATCTGGATCCTTTTTCAATTCCTTTTCTTTTCTCCTAACCTCTTCTGTCAATCTCAAACATTTTTGTTGTTGCAACTTCTTTTCAATGTTCAATTGTACAAAATATCCTCTAATGACCGCTTTTCCAATGTCCCAGACCATTTGAATTTCAATATCTTTACTTGAATTCAGTTCAAAATATTTTTCAAAATATTTTTTCAATACTTTTTTACATCTATTAATTTCATCATCTTTATATATTAATGATTTATTTAATTTCCATCTAAAAGTATTGGTCCTTTTCTTTAACAACAACGTCATTGAATTATGGTCTGACATGGTTATCAGTAGAAAATCTATTTTGTTAACTATATTAATTAAATCTCTTGATAAAAGAACTAAATCGATTCTTGAGTGGGATTTGTGGACCCTGGAATAAAAAGTGAATTCCTTCTTATTCTCTTCAACAACTCTGCATGAGTTAATCAATTGTAGTTCCTCCATCTTATCAAAAAAAGTCTCTTGGTAATTTACCCTGGTTCTATCTGATATTTTTTCCTGATGCTCTGTCCAATTTGGGGTTTATCACCCCATTAAAGTCTCCTAATAGGCACCAATTTTGATATTTATATTGGGCCAATTTTTCTCATCATTCTTTAGAAAATAAAAAAAATTCATTTACTGAGGCATAAATACCTACAACCAACACTTTGCACTTATTTATATTTACTTCTGCCAGGGCACCTAGATTCTGGTGCTATAGCGTGTGCACAGTGCAGAAGCAAAAATCCCATGCTGGACCATCATCAGCTGCCCCAGACTGAAAACACAGCCACACAAATTGTGTCTAGGCTAGTCTAAAGTTTATTGAAGCATTGCAGGTTACATACAGCTTCAGACAGCGTTTACAGTGAAGCATGAGCAAAAACAGCAAATCAAACAGAGAGCAAAAGGAAGATGTAAGTCTTTTCATCCTGTGTTAAACCACACCAAGACCCCCACCTGTGACATGTTTCCGATGTTTCAGAGCTTTCCCACAGGACTGGAAAAATACGGCAGATAGATAGCCATAACATCTTTGCACCTGGTATCAACAAGGACATTTGGCCTCTTCCTCTTGCCCACAAGAAAAACACCACACTAACAATCCAGCTTAAGCAAAATATTTGACAACTTCAACCCCCACATAATAACCTTTATAATCAGCAATGATCAGTTTCGGGCATAATACTGGTTTAATACACATCATAATATACATCATTTTTATGAACATTTCCAGCTCAAAAAAATTTATCACCCAACTTCTTTTCATTAAGTAAATTTACATATTTTTTATTCTAATTTTTTTGTAAACACAATATATAACAATTTAATTCTTGCAAATAATGGAAAATTAAGTTACTTTTTTTCATGTGTATTCAAACCTTCAACATTCCAGGTTATAAATTTGAGATCTTTTGGCATTGCCCCCTTTACCCCTTAATGCTATATTTAGTCCTTTCTAATTCTGTACTTAAGTATCAGAAATGTCCAAGTCCAAAGGACCAATTTCACTTTTATTTCCAGCTTGATCTTTTCTCTTTCTCTTCTTATTCTTCTTATTCTTCCCAGCCCTGTCCTGTTGTTCTTCATGTTCATTTCGGTTGGAGATTTCTTGTTCTTTATCTTCCTCTTCCAATTTTTTCAAATCTTTCAAAAAAATTTCTTGTTCTCCTTACAAATTGTCTGGCCTTTTCCACTGAAATTTACTCCTTCAAGTTTTACCCAATTGAATGGGGTTCTCCATCTTTTCAAGAAATCAACTAGAAAGGTGTAGTCTTTTCTCTTCCTTAACAGATGCACAGGGATCTCCTTCAAAATTATTGCTAATTTTCCATCAATTTTAATACTTTTATTGTAATGAATCTCTAACAAAAGTCTTGGACACTCTTTTTCACTAATTGAACTATACCATCCCTAAGCAAATTGTTCTTTTTAGCAACTGGGGTGCTCACTCTGTACATCCTATCTGTACACCCTATCTTATTTTTTTTATGTTGAGTTGTTCTTTGTCTTTCAGATTTTCTTTCCTTTCAATCATCTATCTCAGTGTTTTCTCACACACTTGACTAACCTAGAATGAAGAAGAAAAAAGAAAAAAAAACCCACTATGACCTCAAGTATATCTCTTTAACATACAATTACAAAAAAAAAAAAACCTGCTTGCCTCTATCCCAGCTGTGTTACAGAGACAGCAATATCAACAGTGTCAGCATTTTCAAGGTCAGATCCTTTAGTGTCAGACTCTTAAAAACTCTCCCACTCTTCTACAATGAAAAATCAACAAATCAAAAAAGAAAATATATATATATTAAAGATGAAAAATATTAATTAAAAATAAAAGGAGAGGTATTTAATTAGAAAAAAGGCATTTATGAAGACGGTTATTAAACAGGCACAAGCAGGAGAAAAATTCATTTCTTGGATTGAAGCCATTTATAGTCAGCAAACGGTGAGACTGATTATTAATGAACAAAACAGATTGAACTTCATAGAGGAACAAGACAGGGCTGTCCGTTGTTGCCTTTGTTATTTATAATGACATTGGAAATTCTTAATAATATCATACGGGAAGAAATTACAGTAAGAGGAGTTCAGATAAAGAAATATCAGTATAAGCTTAAAGCCTTTGCAGACGACCTGGTTTTGTTTCTAGAGGATCCTCTTGGCAGTATACAAGGATTGATGAATATTATTCAAGAATATGGAGAATACTCAGGATTTAAGATAAACAAGGATAAGACAGTGTTTATAACAAAAAACATGAGAGAGAAAGAAGATATGGAGTTCAAACAGATAACGGAATTTAATAAAGGACAGAAAGCAAAATACTTGGGAGTTTGGATTTCCAAGAGAAACAATGAGCTTTTTCAAAACAACTATGAAAAAAAATGGAAAGAGATATCTAAAGACTTAGAGAAATGGACTCAAATGTGATTATCTATGCTGGGAAGAATGTCTGTTATGAAAATGAATGTACTACCAAAGATGAATTATCTTTTTCAAAATATTCCTACAATTACAAATGCTAAGCCTTTCATACAATGGAAGAGAGATATAACTAATTTTATATGGCAAGGCAAAAAACCAGGAATAAAATGGAAAGTCTTGACTGACATATCAAGAAGATGAGGCTTTGGATTACCGGACTTACAAATATACTTTAAGGCTGCGGCATTCACATGGATAAAGGACTGGATGGATTTACAAAATATGAGAATGCTGGCTTTAGAAGGAGCAGATTTAAGGATGGGGTGGCATGCCTATATGTTCTATGGAAAAGCAACAATTGATAAAGATTTTATGCATCACTTTGTAAGGAAATCATTATATAAAATATGGAATGATTATAAGAATAAGAACATTAGGCAGCTACCCACTTGGGTCTCCCCTCAAGAAGCTTTTTTTGGAAGATGGTCAGATACAGAAAAATGGTTGCGATATGAAGATATATTGGAGAAAACAAATATGAATACAAATACAAATGTTTTTAAGATGAAATCAAGAGAGAAATTGGAAATTAAAGGTATAAAGTTAAGCTGGTTTCCCTACAGACAATTATCAGAAAGATTTCAGATGGACGTGAAAATTCAAGGAATAGAACAGAAAGAGCAAGAGAATCTGTTGAAGCTTTTACGAGAAAATCCACCTCATTTACTTTCACATTTATATCAAGAGATATTACAACAACAATGTAAGGAGAGGACAATTAAAATAGCAATGATACAATGGGCACAGAACATTGGACATCCAATTCAGTTGGAATGGTGGGAACAAAGTTGGCAACGAACAAAGAGGTTCACGGTAGCTCAGAACCTTAAAGAAAACTACTATAAGTTATTTCATAGATGGTACATGACACCCGAAAAATTAAAGACAATTTATAAGACGGCTACAGGTCAATGTTGGAAGTGTCAAAAGACTGCAGGCACACTATTTCATATGTGGTGGACATGTTCTAAAGCAAAAATGTATTGGAATGAAATTCATAAGATAATATGTGGTGTATTGCAGGTTCAAATTGATAAGACTCCTGACTGGGGAGAAAGATGGCATAGCTGACAGGTCATTCACTCGCACAGCTGCGAGGAGATCGACCAGTGCATAAGGTTTTATGCCCGTTTTGATTGAAAAGAAACGGGGATTAGGAGGGGCTCAATAAAGACCAGAGAAGGAGGATAGTTCCCTGAAAAACCTTGTGTAAAAAGGGGAACAGATGCCAGAGTGGAAGGTCTCAGAGCCACCATGCCTTATGCATCTGCCAAGAACGGGGAAGGCTACGCTGCAGACAACAACATGTAAGTCAGAATGACAAGTAAAAAAATATTGAGCTGAAACTCAGGGGTAAAAGAAGATCCTTCATGACAAAAAAAAGCCTTGGACATGAAGAGTAGTTGATTGAAGGAAGAAGTATTGGAGAGTTCTGAAAAACAGCTAAGACGCAGAGGGAGGAGAAGAAAAGAAGGGAGGGAAATACATTTTTAACATATAATTAACAAAAGGACATTTGGACATAAAATATAAGATTGAGAAAGGTGGATACAGAACTTAATAAAAGTATAATTAAATAAAAGACTCAATAAGGAAAAGAAAATATCAGGATTAAAAAGGACTAATTAAAAAATATGTATGTATAGCTTTAAAACAACCGGTAAACATTAAGACACTGAAAACCTGGGGTCAAGATCTAAAAGCTGAAAAGTAAATGTTAAGATACGAGATAAGAAAGTGGCATTGGTCTAAGAAATTTATAAAGGAATACAAAAGACTCACGTTTAATGGATTTAGATTTCCAATGCTCTAAGAGAGATATCGGACGTTGTGGAGGAAGATAGGAAAATAAGGGAAAGGAAGAAAGACTGAAAAATGGAGAACGGACGGGATTAGAAGAAATAGAGAAAGAAATAGGACGTGGAAGGTGGACTGTGGAAGGAAGAAAGGACGTGAAGAGGAGGGAGTTAAAATAGAAAGCAGGAGGAGAGAAGAGAGAATAAACATTAACAAAGGACGGTAAAAGGACAGTAAAAGACGAAATCAGAGAGGGGAAGCGGAGATTTGGAGGAGTAAGAGGTGAAGCGTTGAAATAACATTGAGCCAACGGAATTTGAAGGGAAAAGATAAGACTGACTGAACGGAACTGAAATAAGCGGAATTGAGGGTGGAAAATAACAGCGGGGAACTGGTGAGAGGAAGACAGACGGAGATCGACGGTGAGGAGAGGGGGAAGGAGACGAAAGAAGAAGAGAGGGAAGAGAGGAAGATGGGCTGTCCGATAAGGGGAGAAAGAAGGGAGATTGGGATACTGTATTTGTATTTGCTTATTTGTTTATTTTTAATATCTTTTGTTCATCTTTAGTATATTATAAGAATGGGTATTGGTGGGAATTTTTTTTTGATCTTGATATAAAATTGTATTGCACTGTATGTTAAGTATTGTTAAAGATAATAGTAGGTTGTAGAATCCTAGCAGGGCACTTACTTTAGAGAGGAAAATATTGCCAGGTGGTGAGAAAGATAACATTCAAGGTTGGAAGATAATTATTGGAACTGACCTTGACAGACATGAAGTGTAGGAACAATAATAAGTTAACCTATTAAGGGTAAGTTAAGAATTGGGAAAAGGAGAAACTGGGTAAACCTTGGTAAACTCTGACGTCTAGTGGTAAATAAATAGTACTGCAGTGTACAGTCAATAACAGTTAATATAGTGATAAGAATATAGAACATTAAAGTTAATTGAAAGATTATAGAATTGGTTGTTGAATCCTAACAGGGCATTTACTTCAGAAAGGAAATATTGTCAGGTAGTGAGAAAGATAACATTCAAGGTTGGAGGATAGTGGTAGGAGCTGACCTTGATAAGCACGAAGTGGAATAACAACAATAAGTTAACTTATTAAAGGCAGGTAAGAAATTGGGAAAAGGAGAAACTGGGTAAACCCTGTCATTCAGTGGTAAATAAATAGTACTTCAGTAATATAATTATATTGGTAGTTATATATAATAGTTGATATACATAAGATAAGATTTATAGGATATATAATATACATAAGATAATTAGGTAAGAAAATATATAAATATAGTGTTGTAGGGGAAATAAGATAAATTAAATAAAATAGATTAAATAAATAAATTAAATAATTTAAAGCAAAATTAAAAATTAAACAGGTTCTACAGGAATATTAAAAATAAAAAATTAATAATAAATATAGTTAATAAAGTTAACATAGTGATAAGAATATAAGAATATTAAAGGTAGGAATATACATTTAGGAATAAATATTAAAGGGTAAATAAAATACAAATTGCAAGGAAGTGTTAGAAGAGAAAGGGAACTTGAAAAAGATGGTGGCAGGAAGAAGAAGAATTGTCCAAACACAAATCCAAACATTAACACAGAGGAGAGACTCCGGAGAAATGGATCCATATAAGGTATTACTGGAAGAGGTGAAGAAGATCAGGACAGACATGTGGATGGAAATGAAAGATTTATCAGCAAAGGTCAAGAAAGAAGTAAGAGAGATGAAGAGAGAAATGGAACAATTTACACAGAAGTTAGAAAAGGTTACAAGAGATGTGAAAGATGTGGATAAAAGGGTGGAAGAAATTCAAGAAAAAACAAAAAGTTTGGAGAATAAAACAATAGAATTAGAAGGTACTACAGAACAAGTGGAAGGCAAGACTACATTGGTGGAATGGAAATATCAAGAGAAATGTATAAAGATAAGAGGATTAGAGGAAGAGGAGGAGGAGGATATATACAATAAAGTAATCCCGGCATTGGCAAAATTTTTGGAATGAACTACAGAACAAATGGACGTTGAAATAGATCAGATCTTCAGGATCAATTTGTTAATAGCACGCAAGAGAAAAGTTCCAAGGGACATCGTGGTGTACTTTGTCCGGGAAAGAGTAAAGGAGTTGATTATATCTCAGAGCTACACAAACAAACTGATCATTAATGGGAAGGAATTAAAAATTTTCAAGGATGTTCCGTCTCAAGTATTGAAGAAAAGAAAAGATTATCATTTTTTAGTACAAGAACTTAAGAGTCAACAAATAACATATAGATGGGCAAAGACAGAAGGAGTGATTTTGACATATAATAAAAGAAGATATGTAATAAATACAATTAATAAAGAGGAAGATTTCTTGAGAAGATTGAAAGAAGAAGAGAAGAGACAAGGAAAGAGACAAAATATGGAAAAGGGAAGAGAGGAAGAAGAAAGGAGAGAGATAAAGGAAGATGGGAAACAGGATAATATGAGTGGGATAAAGGAACAGAAAAAGGAAAGAGAACAAGTAGATACACGACAAGAAGAGCTAAAAGAACAAGAACAAACACAAGAGCAAGAAAAGTCAGAAGAACAAGAAGAGATTGAGGAAGAGAGTCTATTGCAAGAAGAGACTGTATAAGACAAGAAAGGAAAAGAAAGTAAAAGAGAGAAAGTTTTAATATATATATATATATATATATATATATATATATATAAAATAAAAATAAAAATAAAATGAGAATAAAATTGCTATCTTGGAATATACGAGGAATGGATTCGGTAAGCAAAAAGAAAAAAATCTTTTATTTGGAAAAACAGAAATGTGACATATATTGTATGCAAGAAACACATATAAGAAAAAATGAAGAAAAATTTCTAGAAAACTCCAAATTAGGCAAAGTATTTGTATCGGGTATACAGAAAAAAAAGAGGGGAGTAGCGATTTATGTGAACCCAAAATATGGGACGGTAGAAGTAATAAATGATGAACAAGGGAGATATATAGGAGTGGAGGTTAATATATTGGACACAAAGGTATTGGTGATAGGGATATATGGTCCACTAGAAAATAAAGGAAAATTTTATAAGAAATTATGGGATAAAATTAGAGATATAGAAAATAAGGAAATCAAAGAATTAATAATCATGGGAGATTGGAATGGGGTGGTACATCCAGAGTTAGATAGAACCAAAGGAAAAAAGCAAACAAAACACAAAGGGAAGCTACCAAAAATAGTATTTAATATCACTGAAGATTTAACGTTAATAGATACGTGGAGAAGTTTATATGGTAAACAGAAAGAATATACGTATTTTTCAGAAATGTACAAAACATGGTTGAGGATAGATATGATTTGGCACTCTAAAACAATAGATAAATATGTAAAAAAAATGGAAATACTGCCAAGAAATATACCTGATCATAACCCTATGGTACTTACAGTAGAGAGTAGGAATAGAGAGTTTAATTGGAGATTAAATGAGAATTTATTAAAGGAAGAAAAAATAGTAGAAAAAGGTAGAGAAATTTTAGAACGGTATTTCAGGGAAAATTTGGATAAAGGAGTGAATATAGGAACAGTATGGAAAGCAGGAAAGGCTGTTATGAGAGGTTATCTAATGCAACAAGAAATAAAAATTAAAAAGGAGAAAAGAAATAAAGAGCAAAAAATATTAAAAGAAATAGAATGTTTAGGGAAAAAATTAAAAATTTCCCCTATGGATAATAGGATTGAGGAAGAGATTAAAGTATTACAAAAACAGATCTCCTTACGAGATACTGATGAAATAGAGAAAAAATTGAAATTGGTAAAACAGAAGAACTTTTTTTTTGCGAATAAAACAAATAAATGGTTAACATATAGAGTTAGAAAAGAGAGAGAGAAAAGAATTGTGACACAAATAAAAGTACAGGAGAAGGTTTTAGTAAAACAAGACGAAATAAAATTAGCTTTTGAAAGATATTATGCAAATTTATTTGCAGAACAAAATTTTGAACAATGGGAAAAAGAAAATATTGAACAATATATAAAAGAAGGGAATTTAATAATAAATGAAGCTCAGAAAGAGGAATTAAATAAAGAAATAACTAGAGAAGAAATTCTACAATCGATCAGGAAGCAAAAACCCGGTAAAACCCCGGGACCTGATGGCTTTTCCACATTATATTATAAAACATTTAGCGAACAATTGGTAGACCCACTATACAAATTAATGAAAGAATTGAATAAAGAGACACGGCCATCTTCATGGGGGCAGGCAAATTTGACGATGATTCCAAAAGAAGGAAAAGATGGTTTGGAAGTAGGGAATTATAGACCGATTGCACTCCTGAATGTGGATTATAAAATATTTACAACTATATAAGCAGATAGATTAAAAAAAGTATTACAAGAGATTATACACATAGATCAAAATGGATTCTTACCCGGAAGGACTATAAAAGGGAATATAAGAACAATACTAAATGCTATAGAGTATTATCATAATCATAATGAAAAGAAAGTAGCATTACTTTTCCTAGATGCAGAAAAAGCCTTTGACAGGGTAAATTGGAAGTTTCTAGAAGAAACAATAAGATTACTGAACCTAGGGGAAGATTTCTTAAAGTGGATAAAAGCAATATATTCAGAACAAAAAGCTCAAATTATTATAAATGGTGAGAAGACAGGTGTAATACAAATTAAAAGAGGTGTGAGGCAAGGATGCCCTCTGTCACCATTACTTTTTATAATGATTTTAGAATTATTGAATAATAAAGTTAGAAGAGAAAAGAGAATACAGGGAATCAAAATAAAGAATCAGGAATATAAAATAAGTGCATCTGCGGATGATTTGGCAATCATAATAGAAGACCCTTTAAGTGGTATAAGAATTTTATTAGATACTTTGAAAAAATTTGGGGAGTTATCAGGGTATAAGATAAATAAAGGAAAAACAAATATAATTATGAAAAATTTATGTAAGGAAGAAGAGGAGGAGTTAAGTAGAGTAACCGGATTTAATATAGTGAAAAAAGTGAAATATCTAGGCATTATAATTACAAAAAATAATATAGATCTATATGAAAATAATTATAATAAAGTATGGAAAGGAATAAGGCTAGATCTTAAAATATGGGAAAACTTAGACTTGTCACTATTAGGAAGGATAGCTGTGGTTAAAATGTATATATTACCCAAAATGAATTATCTATTCCAAAACCTTCCTATTATTAAGAATGAAAAACCCTTCAAAGATTGGAATAAAGATATAAGGAATTTCGTATGGAAAGGAAAAAGATCTAGAATTAAAATGAAAATTTTGGAGGACAGTAAAGAGAGAGGAGGAATGGACTTACCAAATTTAAAATTATATTATCATGCAAATAATTTGGAATGGATAATAGAATGGATTACACTGAGGAATAATAGGATATTATATCTAGAGGGAGAAGGTTTAAGTTTTGGTTGGCATGCATATATTTGGTATGGAAAAGCATCAATAGATAAAAATTTTAAAAATAATATTTTGAGAAATGCTTTAATAACAACATGGACAAAATATAAAAGGCAATTATATCTAAGGATACCATTATGGGTCTCAGTTCATGAGGCTATTTACAATAAAGAAAAATTAAGAGGAGGGAAATGGATAACATATAGGGATAGTTTGAAGATACAAGGGGAAGAAATAAAATTTAAAACACAAAATGAACTTCAGTTAGATGGATGGAATACTCACTGGTTGCTAATCAGAGAGTTGTGGGAGAGATATAAAAGAGATAGGGATGAAGAAGGTTTTGAATTCAAAGAAAAAGAATTTGATAAAATATTAGAATATGGAACTAAACATAGGGTAAGTCAGATTTATAAGATTTTACTTGCAAGACAAAACGAGCAAGAAGTAGTGAAAATAACAATGGTAAAGTGGGCACGAGATGTAAGAAGTATAATAACTATGGAGAAGTGGGAAAAGGCATGGAACACAACCTGGAAGTTATTAACACCTGTTAGCTTAAGGGAGAATTATTATAAAATGCTTTATAAATGGTATATAACTCCAGTACAATTGGCAAAGATGCAAAAGAATGTTAAAGACATATGTTGGAAATGTGAAGAACGTGGTACATTTTATCACGTATGGTGGAAATGCAAAAGAGCGAAAAGATTTTGGGAAATGATACATAATATAATACAAGAAGTATTAAGAAAAAGATTTGATTTGACACCTCAAATCTATTTGCTTAATATGATTGATGAACTAGGTATTAATAAGTCACAAAAGAAAATAACACTATACATGATAACTGCAGCAAGAATATGTTATGCTAAAGTCTGGAAACAGAAAATTATTCCAACATTGAAAAACTGGTTGTTTAAGTTATATGATATGGCGGAAGCAGATATTGTTATTGAGTCATTAAAAGAAAATCAGAAAAAGAAAACTCTTGAAGAATGGGAAGCAGTACTCCCTATACGGAAAAAATGCTGGGGAGAAAGAGTGGTATTATTTTTAAATTAAGAAGTTTAAGAAGTAATAAGGAATAAGGAATTGAATTGGAGATAAGAAAAAGAAAAAGGTTTGAGAAAATTAGAGATAGATAGACAAAAGGAGATAAAAGAAGGAAGAATAGATAAGGTAATAGGATACACCTGAGTTTTCAGAAGGGGGGAAGGAAAAGAGGAGGTCGGTAATATATTTTTAACATGGGTGAGTGTTTTGGGTGGTGGAGAATATTTTTCTTGATGATGTGTTAGAAAAGAAGATTTTGCACTGGGGGAATGGGGTGGTGGGGAATGTAAGAATTAATATGGGTAATATGTGTGTAATATGGATGTTTGTTTTTTCTTTTTGAATTAAAATAAAAGTAAATTTAAAAAAATTACAAATTGATAAGACTCCTGAAATGTACTTGTTAAATATGACACATATGTTGGAGGGAACTGCGGTAAAGAAATATTGGAGAATAACACTGTATATGGTCTCGACTGCCTGTATTGAATTTGCAAGGCTTTGGAAAAGTGATATAATACCAACGACAGAACAATGGTGGGCAACTTTTATTGAAAATAGAAATGCAGATATTGTTTCACAGAGATTAAAAGGGAAATCAGATGATGATATCTATAAAGAATGGCAGATGATTTTGGAAGCAAGAGGGGTCTTGACAGGGAATAATACATAATTCATGGTATTAAAGGTTCTTACAAGATAAAATTCAGAGAAATATCATGGAACAAGTAAAGTTGAGTAGAAAAACAGGAACTAACGAATTAAGTAGATAACACTAACAATTTATTGTGATGCATTGATAACAGTTCAATGGAATGATAAAGATTGTAATCCAGAGAGGAAGGAAGACAGTTGTAATATGACAATTAAGAATACAATGATAATTGTTTGTTTTATATGTTGGAACTTTAATAAAATTACTTAAAAAAATATATACCAAAATAAGCAGTTCTCTCAGAGATCTATTGAGGGCAATTACTGTATATGAGGAGTAGGCTTCTCGATTTTAATATGGATCATTTAACTGTCAGTTCTTTAAAGAGATAGGGTAGCCAAAATTATGAGAAAAGTCTTTTTCCCTCTTTGCTTACCAAGTGATGGCTGCCAGTGTTTGCTGTCCTCTCCATGATCATCTCCTTCAGATGACTAGATTACTTGCTTGGTGCTATCCGCAGTAATTTTATGGGGACTCGAAGTACCTTTATGGCCTGGGCACCCCCTGAGCTTGCTGGATGATCACCTCAGCTTGCTCAGCCATCATGATTGAGGTCTGATCACTACGATCACTGGAGCACTGTGATCAGACCTCCGACATTAGCAATGTCCCTTACCAGAAGTCATTTTAAGCCTTTCAAAGTGTGCTGGAGCCTACAGTTGACAGAATCATACAAGGCAGACTAATGTGATTTGGAGTTCATTGATTCTTCACACACTAGTCCCAGATCTCAATTTGACCAGTAGCTTTAAACATATAATTTTGAAATGCAAGTTTTAACTCTGCACTGGTGTGTGTGTAGGTGGATATGCATTAGGCTTTAAAGGAAAGGGGAAAATTCATTTTATATCTGAGGTCATTTTAAGAATGCATTGTTATTTCAATGTGAGCAGCATGTGTGCTGATTTTTTTTTTTTTAAATGGCATATTTACTGATGTGTATATTTTTTTCCCCTGATTTTTGTTTTTAATTAGAAAAAGTTTATAAACGATGTGAAGAAAACGGACAGTGGTTTGTACACCCTGAGTCTAACAGAACATGGACAAACTACTCACTATGTCAGACAAAAGTAACTTCCAAAAAGGTAGATTGTTTAATAAACTTCATCAGGAAAAGTTATTTTAAAAGATGCTGGCTTAGCACCAGCATCAAACTGCTGTTCAGTTTCAACATTCAGTTCCCACTGCTATTGCATTTGAATTTCAGTGAGATTTAACATTCATTTAGGCAACAATCCTATACCTTTTTACAAAAAGAACCAGACTAAGGCGCTTTCCACACCATATCTCAATAGCATGTTCTTCTGTTACAATATCAGCATTGCCATTTCCATGATGTTATTGGGTTAGGAATGTTCTCTTCCACACACTTTTGCCTTAAGCAGATGAGTAGTGTCATTGCCACCAATGTTCCCTCTGTACTACTGCAGCATTGGCCAGTCGTTTCCCCCTCCTTGTCCCTGCCCCACAGCTCCTGATTGTTTTTTGTTTGTTTGTTTTGTTTTTGTAAGCTATACTAGCACAACAATGTTATAACGGCATGACACACCAGTACACTATTGCACTTTTGCACTATAATGCTTAAAAATGTATTTTTTAAAAATGTAAAGTTTTAACTCACAGGAGAAACTTAAAACAAAAACGGAGAGGTGATAGGTTCCAACCTTGCCATGCCATGGGAGCAGCTGAGGGAGGGACAGTTTAGGCATGCCCACAGCCCGCCCACTCCTGGATCCGGGACGACAAGGAACACTATCAAACACTATTATGGTACCGCACGGAGCCAGTTGATGGGATTGAAGTGCTAAAGGAGGCTTTTAACAGATTTTGTTCTGGAAGTGGTATAAGGCAGTTTTGCAATGCTTAAAGACAGGATAGCAGCTAGATAGCAATGACATCATGCGGTAGCACAACTCCTGGACTGGAAACAACCCACTGCTGTTGTGGGATAGTGATGTCATGGGGAAATGGCCTAAATAAATTTAGTAAAATTTACTTCTGAGTAGACATAGGACTGTGTTGTTTGCATTTTGATTGCGTGACCTGCCATTTCTTTTACTTATTTTCCTCTATCCTAGTCATTATATTTTCTGCTCACACAGACATTTATACATTTGAGGTTCCCAAACAGGCAAGGGAGACATAAACAGCTGAGAGGAAAGCAGCTTTTCATGACAGAACAAATATAAGGTTTCTTAAGAAGAAACTTCTTGAAACTTCTTGAGAAGTTTCAGTTTCTTAAAGCATTTTTATTAATCTTTTAAATTTCAAAACTTACAACCATAAAATAATATAATTTGTCCAATCTACATTTCATTTACATAAAATAACTCCTCCCTCAATAATCAACCCTTCTTCCTTGTTTTGTGCTTTCCCCAAATTACACTCATTAATCATCTTCATTTTCAAAATGTGTTTTCACTAAATCAAGGTTTTCTTTCTTTACCACCCATTCATCAACCAATTTTAATATGTATAAATAAATATTTATTATTTTATATTTTCCTCTCCTCCCTTTTTTTTTTCTTTTCCACTCTTATTTACTCTTTAATGTCTGTCCTTAGTTTTAACCAAGTCCAAAACTGGTCTCCATTCTCTTTCAAACTGTTGAATTGAATTCCTTTTTATCAAGCTTGGTCATTTTTCCATTTCCATCATCTCCATAATTTTAATTTTCCATTGATGGTTCTATTTTATCTTTTCAATATTATGCAAACCAAAATCTAGGTGCTGTAATCAAATGTGAAAATGTAACTGGTACTTTTTTCCATATGTGGTATTCCTGCAAAATAGCTAAAAATTATTGGAAAAGAATTCACAACACACTTTCAAAGATTGTAAATTTCAAATCTGAAATGTCTCCAGAAATGTATCTATTAAGTATTATCAGGAGGTAAAAAGAACTGAGTAAAAATAGGAAGATATTTTTATATGTAATGCATTTTTATTGTATTTTTACTGCTAGGGAGGTAGGAGAGGTGATTGTTAGACTGACAAACAATGAAATCAGTTGGCTGTCTTTGGACACCATGCACCTTGACTCAGCAGCACAAGGCATTGCCCGTTCTCATTTAGACAGTAAAATGGCTTGGGCTGAACATGGATGCTACAGTCTTCAAAAAGCCTCATGTGCAATGAACAAAGGGTTTCAGTTCAAGCGTGTTAAATATTATTCCATTGACTGCTTTACAGAGAGAGTGTGACTTACTCATGGCTGAGTGGGGATTTGACCTCTGTTCTCCCAGAGTCTTCAAACTGCTATATCACATATCCATGGAAACCCATTGGATGACCACTGGCAAGTCACGTACACACTCCTTTATAGAGAGAGATCCTAAAGTTCATTAAGGTTACAACTGAGTTTGTCATGTGACTTTGTCTTGAGAATATTCTTATAGTCGTGACTTGAATGGGCTTCTTAGTCATATCTTCCATGTGATACATTTGGGAGAAGACCTGGATACTTTCATGCATTTGAGTTTTCTTTTTCTTTTCTTTTTTCTTTTTTTATCTTTTGTTACAGACAGCACAGATTTTATATTATCTCGCTGTCACTGGACACAGCATTTCAATTGTTTCCCTTTTGATTTCCCTTGGCATATTCTTCTACTTTAAGTAAGTATAATTTTAATCTGCATGCAGTATACACTTTTTCTGATTGCAATAGTTATGTAATAAAACAATCCATGCCATCTTTTAACTAAGTGGAGAACTGAGTTCTTACAAGGATCGGTCAGGCATTACATTAGTACTAAGAGATCATGGAGTTCAGTTTTCAACATCATCTCATGGAAGCTTATATTATTTCCTAGGAAACCGGGGACCAAATCCTGTGATGGTTTTGAAGTATTGACGCAAACTGGTATAGCCACTGTTAGCATCATTGATTGCTCTGCTCATTCTGTTTATTTCACAGAATTCCTGGAAGCTAGTAACTTACAACCTCATCATTTGATCTTATATTAGACTGAAAATTGCTCAGTGAAAGAAAACACACACACACACACACACACTTGCTATTAGCTGCTCTCTAGTTATTTTTCACTTATGGTGTCCCTATTAATGAGAGACCTCCATGTCACCCTATCAACAACAGCCCTGCTCAGGTCTTGAAGACTGAGGGCCGTGGCTTCCTTGATTGAGTCTATCCATCTGTAATTTGCTCTTCCTTTTTTCCTACTGCCTTCTACCTTACTAAGCATTATTGGCTTTTCTAGTGAGCCATGTCTTCTCATGATATTGTCAAAGCATGACAGCCTCAATTTAGTCATCTTGGCTTCTAGGGAAAGTTCACACTTGATTTGCTCTAGGACCCATTCATTTCTCCTTCAAGCGGTCCACAGTATCTGTAGAGCTCTTCTGCAGCACCACATTTCAAATTTCTTGTCAGCTTTCTTCACTATCCTGCTTTCACAGCTGTACATAGAAATTGGAAACACAATGACATGGACAGTCCTAATTTTACTATTCAGTGGTATATCATTACACTTGAGCATCTTGTCTAGTTCCTTCATAGCTGCCCCATCAAGTTCTAGTCTTCTTCTGATTTCTTTACTGCAGTCTCCATTCTGATAAATGACTGAGCCAAAGCATAGAAAATCTTAAACTATTTCAATTACTTTATTATCTACTTTTAAAGTTATGTAAATCATCTGTGGTCATTAGCATTGTTTTCTTAATGTTCAACTGTAAACCTGCATTTGCACCTTGACTTGTTGTCCATAATCCCTCCAAGCCATTGTTATTTTCTGCTAGTAGTTTGGTGTAATTTGCATATCTTATATTATTGATGTTCCATCCTTCAGTTTTCATCCCTCCTTTCTTGCAGTCTAATTCTGTTTTAGTATGATATATTCAGTGTACAAGTCAAACAGAGTGACTTGCCTGACCCTCTTGCCAATTGGAAACCATAGTGGCTCTCTCTATTCTGTCCTAAAAATAGTGTCTTGTCCAGTGTACAGGTTATGCATCAGCACAATCAAACATTATGGGACAACCCATTTCTTTAAAAGCAATCTATAGATTTTCAAGATCTTTGCAGTCAAACAATATTCTAAAACCTATAACCACAGGCTGATTTTCTTCTGAAATTCTTTGGAGTGCACCATTATCTAACATGCTTGTCATATGTTTCCTAGTGTCTCTGTTTCCTAAACCCAGCTTGGACAGCTAGCATTTCTCACTCCATATGAGGTAAAAGTTGTTGCAGAATTTTGTGCATCACTTTGGTGATATAAGAGATTAATATGGTTCTGTATTTACTTCACTCCCTTTCTCGGGGATTGGAAAGTATATTATTTCCAATCTGTGAGCCATTCTTTTGTTTTCCATCTTTGTTCAGAGATTTTACTTAGAACTAGAGCAGATTCTGTCTCTGTAGCTTGAAGCAGCTCTTCTAGTATGACATCTGTTCCTGGTGATCAATTTCTCCCAAGTGCTATGAGTACAGCTTCCACTTCACTTTCAAAAACTTTAAGTTCATCCTCAAATGGTTCTTTCTTGAATTAATCTAGCATGCTTTCATCTCTCTTATATAGCTCTTCCATGTATTGTTTCCATTGTCCTTTACTTTCTACTTAGTTGTGTAAGGCGTTCCCCTGCTGGTCACTGAGAATCCCTGCTCCTGGTTTTGATTTTTTGGATCTTGTGAAAAAGGTTTCTTCTTCCCCTTCCCCTTTCCCTCCCCCTCCCCCCTCCCCCCCCCCACTGTCTTGTCATCTTCTATTTCTCTGCATTGATTGTTATTTATAATAAAGTTATTTGTCCCTGTGCACAAGTTGCTGAATGGTTGCATTTAGTATTCTGACCCTATTTCTTCAACTTTTATTTCTCATCTTTCCTTAACTGCATAACCTTTCTCTGTCATCCATTGAGGCTTCTCTTTCTTTTTGGATGGAGACCATGTCTTTTTGATTTCTCTGACAATGCCCCTGGTCAGGAGATCTTCTGGATCTTTGAATTCTGTGAGACTGTTATTCAGGTTGCATTTTGGCACAATGGTTGATTTAGTGTTCTTCTTTCACTTTCACTTCTAAATTTGATATTAGCAGTTCATGGTCTGTGCCACCATCTGCTTCTTGTTTTGTTTTTGCAGAGAGAACATAGCTTCTCCAACTTCTGCTTCCAATTATGTAGTCTGTTTTATTTCTGTATTGGCCATCAGATGATATCCACCTATACAGTTGCCTCTTTGGTTGCTTGAAGAATATGTCTGCAATAAAGAAACCATTGGCCTTGCAAAATTCAATCAGTCACTCTCCTGCCTCATTTCTTGATCCTATGCCAAATTTTCCTACAGTCTTGGATTCTTCCCTGTTTCAACTTTTACGTTCCAATCATCTAGGATTAGTAAGACATGCTATTTTGGTGTGTGCTCAATTTCCTCCTGGACTCGAGCATAGAACCTTTCAATTTCTTCTTCTTCCATTTCTGTAGTTGGAGCAGAAACTTGGATAATGGTTATATTGATAGATTTCCCCTGATATCTGATTGATAAGATTCAGTCAGAATTTCCAATGTATTCTTTGACTGTTTTTACCACATCTCTCATCACTATTGATGTCATTCTGTTCCTTCTTAGATTTTCATTTCCTGAGTAAAACACTGTGCAATTATCTGACTCAAACTGTCCTATTCTTGTCTACTTACTCATTCCAGGTATTGCTGGAAGCAAAGTGTCATCAATGCTT
Source organism: Cyclura pinguis (assembly GCA_030412105.1). NCBI lineage: Eukaryota > Metazoa > Chordata > Lepidosauria > Squamata > Iguanidae > Cyclura > Cyclura pinguis. The sequence continues at coordinate 212,382,234 of CM059599.1, forward strand.
ATAAAAAGTAGTTCATGGGAAGAAAGTCTAGAGAGCAAGCCTGCCCTCTTGTTTCACCACAATCTTTATTTGATTTATGCACTCAAACCTTTTTGCTTTCTTCCTGCCTACAGAGGTCACGTTCCCCTTTTTCTCAAAGTTAGTTAGTCCTTTGTGTCCATTTTTTCTGGGAAGGGAGAGTCCATGAAGCTCCCACCTCAGGATGGCTTACATCTACACATGAGAACCAGCTTTAGGGGCTCTTCTACTGAAATCTAGGTAATCTTCTTTTGTCTGTTTCCTTTCCTATCCCGAGATGGCTCTCCTGAAACAATAAGTCTGTTTTCCTTAAAAAAAAAAAAAAAAAAACTTACAAGAACCTTATAAGAACAGGAGTATTTTCTGACCACAAACTCAGGCCCTTTCCACACCAGGCAATTAGAATGGGGCAATGCGTCCTCTCACAGAGGTCATCTGCACCTTGGAGTGGACTAGGAGTGGACTACTGACCAGAGATCCTCACCTCAGTCTGCTCCAAAATGACCCCAAGTGGTCCTCCAGCGTGTTTTCTAAAGACCGCAAAAAACAGGCCTTTATTTTCCTGGAACGCGCCATTGCATTCCTGCTCCCTTGTGCAGATTCGCAGGCTTGCACCAATGCGAGCCTGCGATCTGCAGAGGCTTTAGGCATGGCGAGCTTCAGCGGTTGGTCAGGACCCACGACCAACCGGAAGCTGCCATTTTGGAAGCCGGAAGCCACCATTTTGGAAGCCGGAAGCCGTCATTTTGGAAGCTGGAAGCTGCCATTTTGGAAGCCGGGGCAGTGCAGATCTACAGACCTTGCACTGCTTCGATTCGCCCTGGACCAAGGAGGAGCCCTGCGGAAGGGCTTCAGGGACAGTCTGCATTGCTTTGGACCCCAGAAGAAGCAGTAGGTAACGGCACGGAGCGATTCCCTCACCTCGTGCGGAAAGGGCCTCAGGTTAAGCACTGGCTGTTCTGCCCTCTGCTTGATATAGATATCAAATATAGATACCAAAAATTCAACTTCTGGGCTGGTCATAGTGCTGTGAGATTTCACCTTTGATCCTCCTGCTGAGAACAGAATGTGATTCATTGCAGAAGATACCTGGTGACATCAGAACTGGCTGTAAAATATTCTTCCAGTAATAGGAATTCTGAGGTTGGCCACTGTGCCTGAGAAGGGCCTGAAGGGACACCAAGGAGTTCATTTAGAGCTCTGGAAGTGCTGTGGGGACCAGGAACTGGACAGCCAAAACCCAACCATGGACCACCTCTGTTTCTGCATCCCAGGCAGTACTAAACCAGCTTTCTTATACTCCTATTTCAACATCGGCACATTTCAAAAACATTTCAGAATTAGTGAACTTTGGAAATTACTTCATCTGCTGAGGGCAGTAAGCTTTTAAAAGGAAACTAAGTGTTTCAGACCCCACCAGTAAATTCTGAACTGTTAAGTTAAACTGTGGAAAAAAAAGAAGGAAAAGAAAGGTGGAGGAGTGCTTTTGGCAATTAGACTTAAAAAACATAAAGAAACTGAAATTATGAGAAAAGAATGCAGTGTGGGGACATGAAGGGTCTTTATGGTTTAGTTTAAGAAATAAGCACCTATCATTCTCAGAACTACAATAGGAAATGCTATTTTGAACTGTTTTTGACATAGAGCAATTTCCTACATAGAACAGCAAAGAACTACCAAGAACTGGCTGTATTAAAAGAAATTGTGCTACACTGACATCTAGTGGTGATGAGCTGTATAGCACCTTAAAGTGAAAAAGTGGACTTTTACAGTTTGACACCTGTAAAAATAATGCCTACAAGGAAAATCACAGCTACTGCAGTAACACAGCAAGGGAGAATAACATCAGTAGATAATCCTAAATGGGGAGATTCAAATCTTTCAATTTTGAAAGAGATTTTAAAATTAAGAGGAGATTTGAATGAGATTGAAAAAGATATGAATACTAATATGATGCAAAGGAATTTGAATATGAGTCAGATGAAGAAAGAATTAGAAATGACATTAGAATTGAACTGCAGGAAGTCAAGCTGTCATTAAATCACAAGAGATGTAAAGCTGTTGAATGAGAAACTGGGATCATTGGAAGATAGGACACAAGAATTGGAAAAACAAACTGAAAAACTGTCAGTAGAGCAAGAGCAGAACATGGATGCAGTGACTCTTCTAGATCTTAAAGAATGAGAGGAATGTATCTGAATTTGTGGGATTCCAGAGAAAGAAAATGAGAGTATTTATGTAGGAGTAACTGAAACTATTGATGATTTTCTGGAAATTCCAAGAAGAGATTTTTCATGGTAAATAGATTAGATCTATCATTTGAAAAGCCAGAGAGAGAGAGAGAGAGAGAGGCTTACAAAGAGATTTTATAGTTTATTTTGTGAGACAACAAACAAAGGAGAAAATCTTACAACAACATTACATCAACAAGATGCAAATAGAAGAGAAACAAGTGATTATTTTCAAATATATTTCTCTTTGCATCTTGAGAAAAAAGAGAGACTATTTTTTTTTACTAATAAGTTAAAACAGCATGAGATTCCATTTCATTGGGAGTATTTGGAAGGCATTGTTGTCTACTACAAAGATATGGTAAATATTGTCAGAAGACATCTTCAGACCAAGGGGAAGCACAAGAAGACAGAAAAGAAGTGGGATCTAACTTAGAAGAAGATAATGGTGGAGATGATGGAAAGAAAAGTGATTTGGCTCAAGCAATATCAGACATTGATTTGACTGAGAAGTTTTTTTAAAAAATGGCATCTGAATTAAAATTGCTTTCTTGTAACATGCAAGAAATGAATTCCCTGCTCAAGAGAAGAATTATTTTTCATTATTTGGAAAAACAGAAACTGTTATTTATCTGTAAGAAACACATATAGCCAAAAAAATCTAGCAAATATTTGAAAAACATGAAATTAGAGGAAGATTTTGAAAGAAGTTTGGAAAAAGAAGAAAAGGTATATACTAATAAATGTAAAATCTAATTTAAAACCACAAAAAAATTAGAAGATCTAAATTGACATTTTGCTGTGGTTGAAGTACAAATACAAGGGGGAAAGATTTTTAATTATAGTTGTCTATAGTCCATTGGAAGATAGAGCTATTATTTATGATAACCTTCTGGGCAAGATTTTAGAACTTCAGTGTGATATTATGATTCTTATGGGACACTGGAATGGAGTGTTGGACCTTGAATTAGACAGATAAGTGAATAAAAGAAGAAATAAATAGAAACAAGGGAAATTGCCTAAATCTTTATTTAACTTAACAGACAACTTGGAATTGGTAAACACTTTAAGATTACTCTATAGAAAAACTAGGGACTACACTTATTACTTGGAAAGATATAAATCATTTTCTAGAAATCATACGTTTTTGATATCCAAGTCATTATCAACACAGATTAAAGACATTAAATACTGCCAAAGATACTTTCAGATTATAATCCAATTGACTATAGTTGAGACTGAATGAGGTGTTGATTAAAAATGAAGAAGCAATCCAAAAGGCAAAGAGAATACTATTTTTTTAAAAGAAAATCTGAATAAGGGTGCTGAAATTTCAGTAGCTTGAGACACAAGTTGATCAGTTATGAGATTTTTTTACTCAACAAAACACAGAATTAAAAAAGAAGAGATGGCAACAAAAAAAAAATCAGATTATCATAGATGAAGTTAAGAAGAAACAAAAAGATCTCAAGGATAAGCCAGAGAATAAAGACCTCTTGAAAGAAATAAAGATTCCACAGAAACAAACTTCAGTGGGTAAGGTCTATTATACAGAAATGAAGATGAAGCATATGAAGCAAAAATATTTTGAATCAGATAACAAACCTGGAAGATGATTAGCATGCAAATTAAGAAACAAAAGGCAGAAGAAATTAATACTGAAAATTAGAGATGGAATATTTTCAGATGCAGGGAAAATTAAAAAGAATTTTTTTTAATCAATACTAGTCACATTTATTTCAAAAACAAGAAGTGACAAAAGAGAAGGTTGGAAAATGTATGAATATGCAGAATTTAATGTCTATTTTAGAAGATCATAGGCAAATTTTGAATGCTAGAATAACTCTAATGGAAATAACTGAAGCAGTGAGGCACGTTAAAAAGGGGAATACCCCAGGCGCTGATGGATTGTCAGCAATTTACTACAATGTTCTTGAGAACTGGTTATCATTATCACTTCAAGAATTAATGAATTCAATACTTGTTTACTCATGAACAATTGTGCATACAGGTTCATGTTCTTGAAGAAAGCAAGAAAAGCAGGTACTACATTGTATTAGAAAGTTGGGACATCTCAACTTGAGAGATCTCCTGAAAAGCACATGCTTCATGGAGTACACCAAGGAGAGAAGGAGGATGAGACCCCAGAGAACAAAAGAATGCCTACATCATGCAAGAATAAAGTGGATCAGAACAAAGAAACAGGAAGTGAACATGCACATACTGTGCCTAAACTCCTAGAGAGCCCCATGCACTCTAACTACTAGGGAGCATAATGCATGCAAAGGCTGCAACCTTCAACAGTGAATCCAGAAGTGTTCCTAAAACTGCACCATTTTAGCAGTTTGATACTACTTTCATTGCTTTCTCTACATTCTATAGATTCCTGGGATCTGTAGTGTAATGTCAAGACACTAAAAATTCATTAGGGTATAGCCCTCTAACTACAGAACTAAAGATTTCTGGCAGAGAATTCTAAATACTAGTTGTGGTGTTTGTTGTTGTATGTTGTGGTTAACAGAGATCTGTGCTTTTTTGTCTTTTTGGCTCTCCATGGTACTGTAGAACTTGCCTCCAACACCACATTTCAGATGAGCTGATTTTCTTCCTGTCAGTTTTTGTCATTATCCAGCTTTCACAACCATACACAGAAATCAGAAAACCAAGGCATGGATGATTCTGACTTTGATAGTGACATTCCTTTAAACTTGAGGATCTTATCTAGTTCCTCCATAGACACCCTTCCAAATATTAGTCTTTTTCTGTTTTCTTGACTGCAACCACCATTTTGATTAACAACTTAAGTACTGGTGTTAGTTCTTCCAGTTTTCAGCCCTTCTTTCTCCATTCTACATTTAGGTTAAAGAAACAGAGTGATAAAATTTAGCCTTGTCCAACCTCTTTGCCAGTTGGAACACTTTCTCTTTCTTTATATTTGTCCCATCCATGACTTCTTGCCCAGAATATAGGTTGGTCATCAGGACAATAAAATGCTGAGTCCTCCCTTTTTCTTTTAGAGCGATTCACAGTTTTCTTGATCTACACATTCAAAAGCTTTGCTGTAATCTGTAAAACACCAGCTGATTTTCTTCTGATATTCTTTGCTTTGTTTCCACGGCCAACATATCTTCGTAATGTGCTATCTAGTGCCTCTTCCTTTCCTGAATCCAGCTTGGACATCTGGCTTTTATCACTTGATAAATGGTAGAAGTCATTGTTATATCTTGAGCAGCAGTCTGCCTGTGGTGCCACTGCTATTGTCACAGGAAGACGGTCTGCTGGTGTCACCTCCCACCACGGCTGCTGTCTAGTAGCTTCCCTTCTGGGGCTTCTCTACCATCCCCTCTGTTGGGACTATCACTTCTCTTTTGCAGATATGGCCATTGCTCCCTGAAAAGGATGGATACTTCTTAGGCCATTTCCGCATTACACTGTTATAGTGCTGCTATTCCACTTCCAACATCCTGTGGAATCCTGGGGTTTGTAGTTTAATGAGGCCAAAGAGCTCCCTGGCAGAGAATTCTAAAGGCCCCTCCTTAAATTGCAAACTCCAGGATTCCACAGGATGTTGAAAGTGGAATAAAAGCACTATAACACTATAATTCAAACCTGACAACAAAATATTCCAAATATTTTGATCCTGCTGAGTGAGATTAACACATTTTACACATTTTTGGATGATTTTCTTGGATCTTGTGCTTTCAGGTGAAAAATTCATTTGTTTTTAAAAAAAACCTATTTTATGCATTAATCATGGTATTTTTTTGAAATGCAATATATATTCCCACAAAAACTTTGTGTTTTGCACAAGAATATGTTTTTTGGAAAAGGAGTTTTAACCGGAAAAAAAAACTATCTTGAAATGCAAAACAAAAATTCATAAAAATAAAATTCAAAATTCACAGAACTCCCCTTTTACAATGTCTCGCGATATGTAAAGTTACAGTTTCTCATCAGGACATAGATATATATATATGTATGTGTGTGACTATTGTTTACACACCTGAATTGAGGTCACCCTTATCTAATTTATAGCTGCTAGCAAATCCCCAGTTTTTGTGCTACTTGTGCAAAGGCAAGAAATCAGGACATCTCTGTACTATCCACATTAATTTTCTCTTTGGTGGTTATTTTTAGGAGTCTGGATTGCCAAAGGATTATTTTGCATAAACATCTGTTTTTTTCTTTACTTTGCAACTCAGTTATCACAATTATTAATCTGACAGGGATTTCTTCCAATCTACGAATTGTTCAGGATAATCCAGTAAGTAGACTTGGTTATTTTATTTTATTGTAAGATACAGAAAGAGAAACAGAAATGCAAAAACAGAAACATCTACCTGGGACCAAATTCAGAGACATGTTGGAGTAGACATGTATAGGATTGCACTGTAAATAAGAAATGAATATACAGTGAGATGAACCTGAAACTCACCTGCTTCCACTTTAAAAATTTGTAGCACTGCTGAAGTATTGTTTTGATGTAGACTTCCCCAGCCCTTAGGCTGCAGCTCCCAGCATCCATGACCAGTTGTGGAAAATGGGAGGTCCAGTTCATCTTATTTGTTTGCTCAAATTACATCCCAAACCAGGATATAAGGTGCAAAACAAGATTCTAAAAACAGGCAAAATTAAATCCCATAGCTATAATATTACAATACAACTGGAAAAAAGTACAGTATTAAAACAAAAATTAAAGTTAAAAATGAGTTTAAAATACCTCAGTCAAAGCAGAGAACTCCTTAACAGCCCACCAACTGCTGAAAGACTTCTTGAATAAAAGGAATGGCAGATGGCCAACAGAGACCAGTCCGCAAGTCCCAAACCTTTCCACGTGTCCAATATTTATTCTTCAACTTCAGGTTAATGCTCCTTGTGTACACATGAAGTGAGCTATGGACCATCAAAGACTTGGGCCATTTTCGCACAACGATGCTCTTCCGCGTCGTTTCGCTGCACTACCGGGTCCAGAAAGGAGCAACGCAGCAACGCTCTCCTCTGCACCCGCTCAGTCCATGTGGAAGAGAATGCAATAGCGCCACATCTTCCACAGCGCAGTTGGGCTTTTTCCATTGCTGCGCTATGTAAGGAAGCATTGCCTATATGCTTCTGCAGCTTCCACATGGCCAGAAGTGATGGGAGCATCTCGTGATCGCAGATGTGAAACAGATTTTTTCTGTTTTGCAAAAACTGCACAAGTGCGACGCTCCGCAACAGGATGGCAGCGGGATGGCAACAATGTCATGTGGAAGCATGACCTTACAGCCGCTGCCGTCCTGTGGCAGAAACGAGACAGCAACATTGTGCAGAAAGGGTCTTGGCTAGTCTTTCAGGTGCCACAGGGCTCTTCTGATATTTTTACTAGAACAGAAAAATACACCCCCAGTTGGAAATTTGGATTCATTTTTAATCAGTGACAATCAGATAGGAGGAAAGGGGAGGTGCTGAAAGTCACGTGTGGTGAAATGTGTTGGTTGTTACTTTGTTCTTGTTGTTGTTGTCTTTCTTGTATGCCTTCAAGTCATTTCTGATTTAGGGGGACCCTAAGGTGACCCTGAGAGCCAGTGTGGAGTACTGGTTCCAATCCCCAAACCCTCTGGGTGACATTAGCCAAACCACACTCTCAGCTGTACAAGAAGGCAAAGGCAAAACCCCTCTGATGAAATTCTGCCAAGAAAACCCCATGCTAGGATCACATTGTTGTTGTTGTGTGCTGTCAAGTCATTTCTGACTTAAGATGACCCTAAGGTGAACCTCTCATGGGGTTTTCTTGGCAGCATTTCTTCAGAGGGGTTTTGCCTCTGACTTCATCTGAGGCTGAGAGAGTGTGACCCAGTGAGTTTCCACGGCCGATTGGGGATTTGAACCCAGGTCTCCCAGTGTCTTAATCAAACACTCAAACCGCTGCAACACACTGGCTCTCATGTGGTTTACATATGCATAAGCAATGTGGAAGCAATGCATATCTGTACTGAATTAAATAAACTGATAGAAAGATGGTACCCTTGAAATGGAGTGAGGGAATACATTATTTCTTTTTGCTTCAGAATATTTAAATCAGTTGTCTGTTTGATTTGAACAATGCATAAACATTATGCTGTTTCTCCCCTTCCTGATAGGTTGGATGTAGACTGGCTGCCTTTTTCCAGATGTATTCACTTATGTGCAGTTACTTCTGGATGCTCTGTGAAGGCATTTACCTTTACATTGTCACCGTAGTAAATGTGTTTGCAAAGAAGCAACCCTTACAGTGGTATTACTTCCTTGGATGGGGTATGGAGTTTTTACTTTTTTCTTTCAACCTAAGCATATATAGACAACTGTGAACAAATTAATGCACGAAATTCAATATTTATCATAAGGTTTCTTTGGGGAAAAAAAAATCAGTGTCATAGAATCATGGAATCATAGAATCTTAGAGTTGGAAGAGACCCCAGGGGCCATCCAGTCCAACCCCCTGCCATGCAGAACACACATCGAAGCACTCCCAAGAGATGGCCATCCAACCTCTGCTTAGAAATCTCCAAAGAAGGAGACTCCATCATATTCCGAGGCAACATAAATAAATAATGGTACATACTTTCCATTGGCCAAGTGGGTCACAAAACTTCAGTACCTTAACGACTGAGACTACATGCGACTTTGTTTTGCTGTGCCAGACATTTTATACTTAAAACTTTATGCCACCCAGAAGAATTTATGTTTCCCAGCTTGGATACTATGTATGTTTGGTTTTGACAGCAATTTAGGGCATTGAAGTGGGTGGCAAAACTTAAGTACTTTAAGTATCTTGAGTACCTTAACTGCTGAGACTTCATGACCCTGTGCTTTGCTGTGCCAGGCATATTACTTGTTCAGCGCAGTGGGATACACAAAACTTTATGCCTCCCCCCCGGTAAGAATTTATGTTGCCCAGCTTGGATACCAGGCATATTTGGTTTTGATGGAAATTTAGAGCATTGAAATATACCCAGTTTAAGATAGACCAACTTTGCAAGGATTTGTGTTTTTCTCCTCAGATAAATTTAAGTTAATAGACTTTGCAAAAAGCTCTGTCATTTTATGTTCCCAGGTTTTCCACTGATTCCTGCCTGCATGTATGCTGTAGCAAGAAGAATGTATTTCAATGACAAGTAAGTCAGAACTAGTGAATTACTACCTTTAACATACTTTCAAACACACACACACACACACACACATTTTTTATGACAGGATAGATTTATTTTTCTTCCTGACCTCTGTTTTGTTTCGTCCCTGACAGTTGCTGGTTTCGTTCAGATACTCATTTATTGACCATCATCCATGGTCCAATTTGCACTGCTCTATTGGTATGAACTTTTAAAGATAAGAAATATTTGGGTTTTTGTTGTTGTGGTGATTGGTTAGTTGATTGGTTGGTTGGTTTTAAAAAAAAATCATAGAATTATTTCTAGCTTTTTATTACTATGCAATGACCAATATAAGCCTCTATTTAAAACAAGATTGATGAGAAAACAAGGCTATCACCAGAAACTATACAGTAAAGCACTCATTTATGTCCTGGTTAATAGTCTTCAGAACGTACTCTACTAAACACACCAAGTCATCAGACCAAAAGCAGCTGTGACAATAGACTGAAAGCAAGCCCAAAATGTGTAATGAGGAACTGAGCAATTTGGCCAAGCTGAGAGGATCTTTGAAACACCTATATGATGGAGAGAGATTATACATTATCTGTATCTATATCTATATCTATATCTATATCTATATCTATATCTATATCGTAACTGCATCAGAACCCTGAAGACTAGGATTTGATTCCCTGCTCAGCCATGGAACCCCATTTGGTGATCTTGGGTGCATCACACACTCTCAGCCCTCGAGAAAACCCCATTATAGGTTCCCCTTAGGGTCACTATTAAGTTGGAAATGACTTGAAGGCACACAACAGCAACAAGTATCTCGATCATATAGACAGATAGAAAATCCAGTTCATTACACACTTAGGGACTTTTTGTCTTTCAATGTTAGATATAGCTTTCATAATTGTCAGATATAATAATCAGATATAGTCAGAAATAATCTCTCCCTTTGTCGTCTGCAAGGAGATTCTCTTCAGTTATCTTCTTTCTTTTTAATCTTGTGGAGAGCTACCTTGAGTCCCAGATTTGGGAAAAAGGCAGGATATAATGAATAAATGAAAGGAATAAAACCTATTCCAAAATTCTTTATTAAGGCTGAAAAATATTTTGGTCAACGGGATTGCTCTCAGCTTCTAGCACCATGGCCAACAGGATTGCATCTTCTTTCTATTCCTCCTGCTCCTCCATCATTAAAATACATGTAAAGATTACAACTGCCAAATAATTTTCATGACTATAAAGTATATTGGTCTGTAGTTTTTTGTTGCCTTCACGATATATATACAGCTCTGCATTTCAAAATTTACTTTTTTGAACATAAACACTATGAAAAACCTACAAGCACTGGTTTATACTGCATTTAAATTGAGAAATGTCAATTCTGAAATGCAAAATGTTAACATTAGTTGATTAAGAAATGTCCTTTATTCATAGGTGAACCTCTTTTTCCTGTTGAATATTGTTCGAGTTTTCATAACTAAGGTGAAAACCACACGCAGAAGACATATTTATGTGAAAACTGTCAGAGCCATCTTCATATTAGTTCCACTTCTTGGCACTGAATTTGTACTATTTCCCTGGAGACCAGAGGGCCAGATTGCTGAAAAGATCTTTGACTACATGATGAATATCTTTCAGCATTATCAGGTATCCTGTCTCAAGAGGCCTTTTCAATTGATGGCTAATACAAATGACAGAACATCTTAATCCATCCCTTACCAAACTGCCTCGAAAGCTCTCTTCCAGTCTTTCCTTTTGTTTAAATTTGCACTTTGCTGCAGACCTGAGCCGATACCCACAGAGTAGTTCATGAGCTGAAATGCTTGTATGTATAAATTTTACAGTCATATCTTACCCAGGAAAAATATATATCATTTTCCTCTTTTTGCTGCTTTTGAAAGGGAGAGAAAGTTTTTGGGTCACCCACATACAAATCATGCCTATGATCATGCAGCCTGAATTTCCCTCTTAATTTCTCCCTTAATTAATATGTGTTTGAAGCTGGTTCCGTTTGGCAGATCCTGTTCTACTGCTATTTTGCAGCCATTTATTTTCTCAAGGTGACATCCCTTTTGATACGACACTGATGGTACTTTACATCTCGTCTCTTTCATTTGGCTTCATTTCCCCTCTTAGTCCCACTGCCCTTTGGCCAACTTCTGATTAGTGATATTCTGAGAAAGATGGGAAGAACAGCAATCAATATTTTCAACAAAATAAACCAGACATCAGCTGAGATTACACACAGAAGTGGATTATTCCCCCACCCCATGGCTTAATTATAAGGGCCAAAATTCTGTTGGTACACCACAGTAGCAGCTATAGTTTTGCCAATGACTGCAAGGCAAAGCAAGGTAGGTAAAATCTGCTGGTGTTGAACAGTCTGTTTCTACCACGCCTCTTTTCTTTCATGGCTATTACACCCACAGATTTTTTTTTCCTCCTGTCAGCACTGATGCAGTTACGTTGGTGTAGTGTGCCAACAGAATTATGACCAGTGTTTTAAGGTTATCTAAGGCAATATTTTGGGCCTTCAAAAGTGCCCTTTATTGCTACAAATGTTCTCCCTGTATGAGAGCCAGCATGATATGGTGGTTTGAGCATTAGACTATGACCTTGGAGACCAGATGTCAGTTCCCTACTCAGCCATGGAAAACCACTGGATGACCTTGGGAGCATCTCATACTCTCAGCTCCAGAAAACCCCATGATAGTTTCACCTTAAGGTTGTCACAAGTTAGAAACGACTTGAAGGCACACAACAACAACAATTGGATCAGTCATAAGTTAATATTTTTCCTGCTTGAACATATCTTTAAAGTATTTCTTATCTAATCCAAGTTTGTAAAAAAGAAAGAAAGAAGTTCTTTTGGATTTTCTTTTTCAGGGCTTGCTGCTGTCAACACTGTTCTGCTTTTGGGACAAAGAGGTACCATAGCTATTATTCATTATTGTTGATAATTATGTGGTGGTATGATTTGAAATTCAGCCTAATGACTGCTAGGGCAGTAGCCAGTTCTAAGAGGGTTAAAGCTAGTACTTTAGGAAGATATAATGTTTGTGCTGAGCATCTGCTCTTGGTCAATATAGTTACAAATTTTTAACAGGTACTGTTACAGAGTCTAGGAGAGTGGCTATCTTGAGTGGAAGAGATGATCCAGCAACAGGTTGCCAGACAACCAGAACAGCCACTCCAGATAGAAACCCAGCCCATTAATGTGAAGGAGGGGGCCTGAGAGGGAAACGCATATATAGAAGGCACACTGAATTGCTTTGGTCAGACTTCTGGGAGGAAAGAGTAAGAGCCAGTTCTTCAGCCAGAGGGGTTCTTAGTCAACCAAGGGGAGTAGTAGTGTGAGGGGGTATGTTTTCTCCGAGAAAGCCTAGAGAGAGAGAGGTAGAAGAGAAATCAACCCACTTTTATTTCTGGTCAAAAAGTGTGACTTATATTTGGGAACTGAGCCTTTCGGCAAAGGGGTAGCCAAAGGGCTGTGTAAAAGTGACCTGTGTTTTTATGCTGACGTAAAGATATAAGAAACTCTCTAAATGCATTCTGAAGATCTGTTTAAGCTTGGACATACATATGAAAACCAATACTTTATTCTGGCTTATTTTAACAAAGATTATAGTATATTTTTATGAGTTTTAACTCAGCTGAATAATTCTCAGTAGTTAAAACAGAATCACACTATCATAGATCATTAAAGGGGTTCTAAATAACAATTGAAAGACTTTACCTTTTTCACACAAGGTGGTGTTTTAAAGGAAAAGGCAGAGCTGAGTGAGGTGACAGGGCACTTTAGCAGACTTGGGGGATGGAATTGCCATATCAGTCTGTGAGGAGAAAAGCAGACCCAGTCACAGATATGTTGCCATCAGTGAGGAAGGTTGGTGGTGCCCATGGCAGCAAGCCATAAGTTTGGTCCTGTTGACTCCTGCATGCATTGAAAGAACCTGTGAAAGGCTTCTCTATTTACTTGTCTAGACTTTCAGAGTTAATTGAATTCAATTAACTGGAAAAAAAATGTCCTTACCTCACACTTTCACAATTAAAAAGACATGACACAGAAGAAAACAACGTGGAGGGGGGAAAGGAAGCAAAGTGAATAGTCCTTCAGAAAAGCTAGTAGCAGAAAAGCTGCTTCTCACTTCATCTCCCCCTGGTCCTGCCCACTAAAATGACTGCCATGACAGCCTAGCTGGGAAGAGCCTCAGAGAGGCGGTCTTTGGGCAGAGCTGGTAGATTGGCCATGTTTTCAATCATATGTCCCTCAGGTAAAGTCTTCTGATCTGGATAAAACCTTGGGGAGAGAGAGTATTCTAAAATTAGAATTATCACCCTAAGGGTTTTCAATACTCTCTTCTCTAATATAAATAGCAATCACTGTCAGAAATGAAGTCTTCATACATCTCAGATGCTTACCCTACTTTGCATGTAGTCTGTTCAAAGCCCAGATGCTGGAGGAAAGGAGTCAATCAGTGGAGTCAATGATTCTGATTCTGGAGTCCTTTCTCAGTTTAAATATATTCCTTGGTAAATACTAGCTGCTGAATTACCAGTATAAGATTAAGAAACCAGTTGTCTTGTGCTTTCCTTTTTATGTGTTGCTGTACACGAGTTGTTTTTTCTCACTTGAAATATCAATCATTCATTTCTCTCTTCACTGCAATAGGTCCAAACTACTCTGAGGAAGCAGTGGAATCGGTCACAAGAATCCATCAGAAGGCATTTGGCTCAGCAGACTAGGGAACCACTGCCTCAGTCACATGAGATCGAAGCACAGCTTTGAACATTTGAAAGAGTATCAATCCCACACCTAAAGAAATGTTGCTTTTGAAGCCTCAAAGGTTTTTGTCTGGTTGCAATATATCTGGCTAAAACTATGTTGCAAAGCACCCTAAGAAAGTATGGGATGGGATAGGGTAGTAAGAAGGTGGACATGCTGCTATCTAGTTCTATGCTAAGAACATGAGGATTTTGAATCACAATATCAAACAGGTGAAATAAAATGTAGGAAGTGCAAGATACATATTTGAAAGGAACAGTGTGCTTTTATGATCAGATGGCTTTTACCACTTCAGGAGGCACTACTACAAAATATGGGTGTCTTTACCTCAAACAAAATCAGACCTTAGTAGAAGATTTAAACTGTCAGGCAAGTTCAAAAGAAGCATTGTTGTTGTTTAAAAAATTTGTTCCATGCTGATTTGCTGTGCAATACAGTAAAACCTGCAGATTCAGTTATATCTGGATACAGATAGGAAAACAGACAGGGTTTTTTTAAAAAGCGCTGATCAACAATACCCTGCACTAAAGATGAGGAATGATTTTTTTCCCAGGGGCAAAATTCTAGTTTGGGAAAAATCTTGGATGCTCCATTCCAGAAAAACTTTGAGCTGAGGAATGGGATATGGCTGATGAAGCAGGTGTCACCATTCTCCAGCTGTCAACAATTTTCCCACAAGTGTACAAAGTAGTGCTCAATCCTATGTACATCTCTTATGGAATAAACCTCAGTGCAATGAAGCCAATGTGTCATAGTAGTTTGAGCAATTGACTAGGTCTCTGGAAGACCTAGTCTCCATTCAGCCATAGAAACCAACTCAGTGACACTCTCTCAGCCTCAGAGGAAGGCCATAGCAAACCTCATCTGAATAAATATTGCCAGGAAAACCCTGGGAAAAGTTTGCCTTAGGGTTTCCATAAGCTGGAAACAACTCGAAGGCTAACAACAATTCAATGAAATAGCTTTAGGCGTGCAGAACATAGGCCAATGTATATCTAGTCAGGAGGAACAAGAGAAGCAACTTTACTGCCTGCCAAGCACCATTCAGTTCCATGAAACATCTTCCTAGGCTCAGAGCCATGGAACACCTAAGATTTGCATAGTCTGTTGTTATGCTTAATCACTGATAGAAGATAACAGTAAAAAGATGAGTGCGTATTCCCTGTGACCTGAATCTAACCCCAGCGTGGAGTTTCTTTCTACCTGCCTTTTATCAATTCCCAGTAAATGAATGGCTCTGTTTTCTGTATTAGCTGCATTTTATAAGAGATATACAAGGTGTTAGCTTGCAGAAAAATTAGATAATATGTAAGTCTGTATAATAACAGGCTTGTCCTGGAAGAAATGTTGTTGTAAATAGTTCATTTAGCATACTGCAGTGCCTTAGGTTTCACTTGTTAGCTGCCTTTGAATACATTTTGAAAAGAGATGTAATAATTACAAATGGTGTCCAAGTTAGCGTACTCACTGCCTGAGTCTGTGATTCCTAATGCCAGAAAAAGAGATTGATTGGTCCTCCTGTCTTCCTGCTTCCTTTTTCAAACCTCTGAAATCTTGCTGGCAATACCTCAGAGAGGCCTCTCCCATTTTTGTGTCCCTTTTCAACCACTCAGAAGCTGTCCCTTAGCTCTCTCCTATCCCCCACCCCCTTTTTTTCTTGCCTGAGATTCTTAGCAGCAGTGTCTTCCCATTAGCATCTGGCACTGCCCAACTTTCTATCTAATAACCCCTAAAGGGTCTGTGGAGTCCTCTGTTTGCCTGTCCCCGCTTTTTAACTTGAGGAATCTTTCCAGCAGACCTCAGAGAACCCTGTCCTCTTTCTCTACCGTTTTTAGCATCAGTAATCAACAAAAGTGCCATATCCCTGTCCTGCCTTATTTTTCTGCCTTATTTTCCTTCCTCAGGAATCTGTGTTTGTTGGTGTTCTTGCCTTTGTTGTTGCTGTTGTGTACTTTTCAGTCATTTCTGACTTATGGCAACCCTAAGGAAAATGTATCACAGGGTTTTCTAGGGCTGGACATATGTGACATGCCCAAGGCCAACCAGTGCGAACCCTGCTCTCCAGGGTTGTAGTCTAACACTTAAAGCAATATATCATGCTGGCTCTCATATATGTAAATTTGTCAAAAACTGTTCTCCCTTTTAAACAATGACGGAGCTTGGAGTGCATGGAGGGAGAGCAGGCAGAGGGGGATGGAGGGGCAGTGCTACGGTGTGCGGGGGGCTACAATGCACAGGGGGCGGGGCTATGGTACAGAGGGGGGAGCAAGGAACCTCAATGCCCCCAAAAAATCGCCGCTAGGACACACTGCCCCCATTGCCCACCCCATCCTTATGCAACTGCTTTTAAACTTTCTTTGAGAAATTTTGTCTGGAGATGCTCTTTGGATCTTTTAAAAAATTTTGGCTGAACCATCTGAAGCTCCCAAATGCTCCTTGAGAATGATAAGTATGTATTATATCCTGAACCAGTGTCATGTAGTTGTAAAGTTGAAGGCTTTCAAGGCCGGAATACATAGATTGTTGTGGGCTTTCCGGGCTTTGAGGCTGTGTTCTATTAGTATTTTCTCCTGACATTTCGCCTACATCTGTGGCTGGCATCTTCAGAGGATCTGGTACAACCAGATCCTCTGAAGATGCCAGCCACAGATGCAGGCAAAATGTCAGGAGAAAATACTAATAGAACACGGCCTCAAAGCCCGGAAAACCCACAACAACCAGTGTCATGTAGCGTTTGAGTATCAGATTGGAAATCCAGAAAACCAGGCTTCAAATCCCTGCTCAGACACAGAAACCCACTGAGTGACTTTGGTCAAGTCACATTCTCTCAGCCTGAGAAGAAGGCAAAAGCAAACCTCTTCTAAATAAATCTTGCCAAGAAAAAACACAATAGTGTTGCTTTAGGATCACCATACCTTAGAAATGACTTGAAGGCACTCGACAACAATAAATATAAAACGTTAAGGTTTAGTCTACTTTTTCTCAGATACCATTTGCCATCTGGTATGCCTTGAATAATGAATGCAGTTGGTTTTACTAGTTTATTTATTATTTCATCATTGTCTTTTATGCTAGTTAACTGTTAATTGTAAGCGTTTCAATTATTATGCTTTATGAGAACCACGGGGTGATTGCTTCAGTTTTATTGTTTTACCTGCTATTACCATTATTGCTGTATTATTCACTGTTTCTATAATTGCATACTGCTTTTTCATAATCTTTATCATTTCAATAAATATTAAATTTGATTTTATTTCTAGTATGGTTCTGGTCCAGTCATACTCTTCATTGCACTCATTGAAAAAAAATGCAGTCGTAGTAAAAAGAACACCTTTTTCTTTGCAGCAACAACCAAAAATACTTGGGCAGATTTTGACTTGTCTATGCCTACCATGATGGTGAAAGCTAGCATGGTATAGTGATTGGAGCACTGTAATGCAACCTGGAGACCAGGGTTTGATTTCTCTCTTGGCCACGGAATCCCACTGGATGACCTTGGGTGCATCTCACATTCTCAGCCCGCAGAAAGCCCCCTGTGATAGGTTTGCCTTAGGGTTGCCGTAAGTCAGAAATGACTTGAAGGGACACAACAACAAACCACAATAGTCTGATACATTATGGCAGTCCTCTCTCTTGCTTCTAGGAAACCTCTCTATTATCAAATTATGAGGATCTACTAGAACATACTAATGAATTACAATTGTCCCTATTTTGCCTCCAATGATCTATCTGGAATTTTGCTGTGAAACTTAGGGCTGCAGTTTAGGCAACAATCTAAAACACTGGCATTTGTTGAGGTATCAAGAATGAATTCCCAATCAGTTACAGATGCCACAGACAAGCTTTCTTTTTTTACAATTATACATATCACACAAAACATGTGCTTAACTCTGTTTACTTTGGAAAGACGTTTCATCTTAGGAAACACCAAAACAGTCCAAAGGGCTCCGATCAGTTAGGGCTTTGAGCTTGGTCTCAATCTGATTCACTCCCCAGTTCAAAAGTTAATGATGGCTACCATTGTCTCTCATAAAACAGGAGCTTAAACATACAAGAAAACAGGCCATAATAACATACTGAATCATTTGAAACACTGTCACTTTTTAAGGGGATAGGAATAGAGATGAAAGATGCGTGCTAGGAAGTTCTGATGTTTTCAGAGTTTATTCAGCACTTCTTGATGTGTTATTTGCCAGGATGATGCTGCCCTCTGCAGGACACATCTGTCAATTTGCCTACTTGTATATCCCTTTCGATAAAGGGCCATTTATTAGGTCATACATATTAGCCAAGTAAATAAAAATTAATTCAAGGTTCATAAGGCTTATTTGACACCAGTCCTGCTCAAGAAATACATGTTCTGGATATAAAACATAAGCCATGTCATTTCTAGTAAGCCACATCCTCAGTGGAAGCAGCAACTACTTTGCAATGTCAATAGCATTATCTATTGAACCCGGAGTTGGAATTTAAGCACCTTTCCTGATTTCCAGGGAGCTCAGTGAGATTAACTGCCTTATAATCATAAACTGGATCCATGCATAGATGATCTTAATATTTGATTAGTCAGTGGTTTAGCAGTTGATGACTTTTAGATCAGCACATGAGCCAGTTTTGTTAGACTGAAATAAAGATCGCCCTCTGATCTGAGATATCCCCCTTGTTCTCACCACCACTACCACCACCACCACTAACTGCGGCAGGCTGAAATCCTGTTGGTGAGTCCCAACTATAGTAAACCCATTCAATGAATTCTGGGATGGTGAGTCAACACATAGGCAAATCTCACTGATTCAATGGGTCTATTTATTAAAGACTAACAACAAGATTTGTGTCGTAGCAGCGGTATGCCATCAGTATACATGCTATTTGGCTGAATAAAAAAAAAAAAAGAATATGTCATTAGGAAATTACTACCTAACATCTAAAAGGTGGTGATGAGGAAGAGTCAGGAGCTCAAAGGTGAGGAATTTACTGATGGAAGATGGTACCTGGTTCTTATAAAATTTAACACTTGCTGAACATCTAGTGCTTCCTTCCCCTAGTTTCAAAGCTGTGGGAGTAGTCCTCACTGAAGACCTTTGAGAAGCCTTTTGTGTGCTCAAACCTTTGGGATCAAGGACTCTGTGGATTCTTCTTAATGACATCAGGAAGATACTACAGAGCAAGTAGGGATAGGTAAGGAATTAATTAATTAATTATATTAGCTTTGAGCCTAAAATGCTTAGCTTGCAACACCCATAAGAACACAGGATAAAATGTCTGTCGTGGATGAAATCTTCACATTTACCAAGTTTGTGATTAATTTCAGGGGTTGGAAGGTTTTTGTTCTGTTTGTTTTTAAAATGCACATTGAAACAGATACACAAAGAATGTGTACATTTGGAAAATTATATACAACTTATTTTTCAACTGACAATTTATATTAATGTGTGTGCATTTCAGAAATGTATATAAATGACATATACAGCTGGACACTGAAATGCACACATGGTTCCATGCAAGAAAAAGGGTTTTGATCTGATACAGACCCAAGTTGGAAAAGTGCAACAGTAGAAAAATGAAAATGAGTGAAAGCAAACTGGACAAGAAGACAGTTTAAAACTTATGTATTTTAGCAACATGGAGGTATTTTCTGTGTGTGTGTGTGAGAGAGAGAGAGAGAGAGAGGGAGAGAGAGAGAGAGACTTATTGCAAGCATGAAAGGAATAAGAAAACCAAATACAGATTACCATATTTGCTAGCATATAAGACACACCTGTGTCACACCCCATTTATACACTGGCAAATACAATTTGCTGGGGTATAAGACACACTGGCATATAAGATGTAACCCATTTTCAAACAATATTTTTCAGGAAAAAAAGTGAGTCTTGCATGCCAGCAAATACAGTATACATTACACTGAAAATCTTGGAAGGAAGAAACATTTAGTGTCTTTATTTGTCAGAAATTCAGAGTGCCATTTCCACTACACTTCAGTGCATTTTGGATTTGGACATCAGCTGAAATATCAGATCCTGTAATCTCTTCTCATTTCACTCCTCTTCTCTGAGACGGTTCAAAGTACTTTGTTATACTGCAGCTGTTGATAAATCACACGAGTACTCCCCTTCAACCTGATCAGATGTGAACCCTATAAGAAGGGAGAGGAAATCTAGAAGACAATGGTTACAGAGAAGCAAACACTATATTTAGGTTATGTGGGGGTGGAAGCTTGACTTCTGATGTACTCTTCCTCGAGTGGTTTCCGTCTGGCAGCAATTTTTGCTGTGATGGGATATTTGTTTTTGAATCTTCTTCAGGATTCACCCTGATGCTGAGAACCTTCACTCTCTGTTCTTTTGGCACTTTCAAAAATATGTTTCTAAGAAGATATTTTTAAAAGATGAGGAATGCAGCAGCACTTTTAAAACTAACTGGTTTTAATTTTAGGATGAGCTTTGGCGGATATAAACCCAGCTCTTCAGATGCAGTAGAGAAAGATATCCAGGCTTCAGGATTAGTAATCCTTTTCCTCTTCCTCACAAGCAAATTGTGCTTATGCAATATTTTTTCCTGATTGTCTAAGGACTTTTCCACACTACACTGTTATAGTGCTATTATTCTGCTTTCAACATCCTATGGAATTCTGGGGTTTGTAGTTTACTGAGGTCAAGGAGCTGTTACCCTGTGTACTGGGGGTTCCGGGAGGGACACCAAAATGTGCTCAACTAAAGGTGGGGAAAATTAGCTCAGAGCACTACTTAGTGTTACGAGAGGCAGGCTAATGTAGTGAGATCTTGAACCCTATGTCTACGGGGTTGGGTCGAATCAAGGAGAACACAGAAGTTGAAATAATAAATGATATTTATTAAATACAAGCAAAACAGTGTATGCAACACACTCATACAAGATACTAAAGAAAATAAAGGTTGGAGTGGTATGGAGGGATTTTTAGAGGGGTTGTTGGTTTGGGTGATACTTCACCTGTCCTGAAGCCCGGAAAAATAGAGAGCGAAGCTGGGGTGCGATGTAGCTCAGCACGTGGAGCTGAGGGGAGGCTCGCCAAGCAAAGCGGCAGCAAGGCGGGATGAAACTCGGGAGCGATCTGAGGAAGGTCTTGGAATCAAGGGTTTTTATAAGGAGAATTGTGACTGCAGGCTATGCTGTACTTGGGGGAAAACAATAGATTTGGAGTTGGAGACAAAGCCTCCGAAAGGTCAGAATCTGAATGACTGAGTTATCGTAGCGGTTCTCAATAGAGTAGTCGGTATGCAAATGCAGAGTACTTGGGTATTGCATAGTTTACCCATCAAGCTGCCAGCACGGGGCAGAGGCTCTTTTGTAAGTTGTGTGCATACCTAATTAGAGTACTTGCCTGGAGGTCTCCTAAAGCAGTGGGTCAGCTATTTCTGGCCTGCCTGTATTGTAGTTTGAATACTACAGCTATTAACGGCCGAGCTTGTTTACGTGCTTGTCCGGTGGCCTCGCAAGCACATGGAAAGGAATAGAGAAGTGCAACCGAATTGTGATATCAAGAGGATGTCTTTTAATATCCCCAAAGCTCAGACTAGTCAGGGCAGTAACAGAGCTCTCTGGCTGAGAATTCAAAAGGCCCCTCCCTAAACTGCAAACCCCAGGATTCCACAGGCTGTTGAAAGTGGAATAATAGCACTATAACAGCGTAGTGCGGAAAGGCCCTAAGTTTTAATAGGGTAGTATGGTAGGTATCCAGACGTCCTTTACCCTTTGTTAACCCTCCAGTGTTTTCCCATCACTTCTTCCCTCTTGTTCTCCATTCAATAGAAAATCTGTTAAGAAAGACAGGGAGAATTGCCCTACAAGTGTTTTGACTGATAGCAAAAAGAACCCACTGTCTGGAAAACTTGATAGTCCCAGGTGTATTCCTTGCAGTGTCAGCTTTAGGCAAGATGTTGCCTGAGAGGTGGTAATTGGTCATCTCTAGTCAGAAGCCAGAAAGTCTTATTGCTTAAGTATTAGATTACAATACGGAGGAAAATAATCATAATCTTCAGAGTAAAACTTTTAGTATAGCAGAGATGCTTTGAAACCACAAGCCCAAATATATCAAATGTCATAGTGAGCCACTATGAGGACTACATAGGACTTTGGTCTGATCCAGAATCAGTCTTATGATTTTCATGTTAGAGTGTTAGGATTATTTTCATGTGGATTTCTGTTTATATCCCACAAGTGCTGTCAACTGTGAGGATTCCTCTCTGTCAATCCCACAACTGTGGATAAATGTGGGGGTCTATATACTCACCAAATGTGAAGACTTCTGTTACCCTGTGTACTGGGGGTTCTCGGAGGGACACCAAAATGTTCTTAACTAAAGGTGGGGAAAATCAGCTCGGAGCACTGCTTAGCATTACGAAAGGCAGGGTAACATAGCGAGATCTTGAACTCTATGTCTATGGGGTCGGGCCGAGTCAAGGAGCACACAGAAGTTGGAGCAATAAATGATGTTTTATTAAAAACACAAGCAAAACAGTGTATGCGGCACACTCACACAAGATAACTAAAGAAATAAAGGTTTGAGTGGCATAGAGGGATTTTTAGAGGAGTTGCTGGTTTGGGTGATACTTCACCTGTCCTGAAGCCTGGAAAAATAGAGAGCGAAGCTGGGGTGCGATGTAGCTCAGCATGTGGAGCTGAGGGGAGGCTCGCCAAGCAAAGTGGCAGCAAGGCGGGATGAAACTCGGGAGCGATCCAAGGAAGCGCTCAAAGTCACGGGTTTTTATAAGGAGAATTGTGACTGCAGGCTATGCTGTACTTGGGGGAAAACAATAGATTTGGAGTTGGAGACAAAGCCTCCGAAAGGTCAGAATCTGAATGATTCAGTTATCGCAAAGGTTCTCAATAGAGTAGCCAGTATGCAAATGCAGAGTACTTGGGTATTGCATAGTTTACCCATCAAGCTGCCAGCGCGGGGCAGAGGCTCTTTTGTAAGTTGTGTGCATACCTAATTAGAGTACTTGCCTGGAGGTCTCCTAAAGCAGCGAGTCAGCTATTCCTGGCCTGCCTGTATTGTTGGTTGAATATTATGGCAATGAACGGCTGAGCTTGGTTGCGTGCTTGTCCGGTGGCCTCGCAAGCACATGGAAGGGAATAGATCAGTGAAGCCGAATTATGATATCAAAAGGATATCTTTTAATATCCCCAGAGTTCGGACTAGCCAGGGCAGTAACACTTCCCAGTATTCTCTGCAAATGCTCATAATGAGGTCTTTTCCTGACTGCCACCTCTACAAGACCTAAGGACTTCTTCCTGTCCCCTTGTGTGACAACAACTGTGGGGTAAGTCTAAATGATCTCAAGGTTTTTATGAAGATTTATACTGCCTTTATCCCCAACAGGATACCACTTTTCCACCTTTAGTTTTGCCAGCCACAGATACCTTGTCTGAGACCAAGATCTCAGACTGATTCCTAATGTGAAATGTATATAAAAACAAAAACAAAAACTGATTTACAGAAATTAAACATAAAACAGTAGATTATTCACATAACATTTGAAATACAACATTGTCTCATCTCAGACTAAATCAAACTGTTACCAATCATTCAACTTCAACCATAGCCTAACTCAATCCCCTCTCAGACACATTTCTTTGATGTACTCTTCTCAAATCCCAGCCTAAACTGAAACCCTAACAGTCATTCACCAAATGCCTCATGCAAATCTCCTCAAACATTCCACCACTCGGCATTCACTTCAACACTCTATTCTCTCCTTCCTCCCAACAGCTACATATCTCAAACTCACGCAACAAGGGCCTTTCCGCACTATGCTGTTATAATGCTATTATTTCGCTTTCAACATCCTGTGGAATTCTGGGGTTTGTAGTTTACTGAGGGCAAAGAGTTATCTGGCTGAGAATTCTAAATGCTCCTCCCTAAACTGCAAACCACAGGAGTCCATAGGATGTTGAAAGTGAAATAATAGCATTATAATAGTGTAGTGCGGAAAGGCCCTAAGTCTGGCAACAATTTTATATACACACCCATGACATCACATTTTTGAGACTGGGGAAGGTGGCAAGCTCTCCAGCCACCAAGAAGAGGCATGTGCTACCACTGTCCCTGACATCACACTGTTGCTAGCCCCTACTGCCAACCAATGTCATCACAAGGATCTCTCTATGTAGCCAGTGCAAAAGTGGCCTGGTGTCTAGACAAAAATGGCCTATACAGAGCTGGCTACTTCCCAGATTCCTAGTTGTGTAATTATTTTAGAGCCAGATGTTGTGGACAGAAAGATCTGGGAAATTACCTGGGCCATAGCACAGGATATTCCTCAAGTGATCCTTTCCACATTTTTTTTTAAGTCAGCTTTCAGAACCATAAAAAGCCTCTTGTGGGGATGCCTGTTATGGCATTTCGGGACACAGCTGATGTTTGTATTTTGACCAGATTGTGAAAAGTGATTTCCTTAAAAAATTCTTTCTAAATTCTTTCCCAGGTTGATTCTTGGCATACTATATGTACAAATGGGATCCTTGTCTTAAATCTGTTCCTTCAACGAACAATATTCTTTTGTTTTCTAGTGTAATTCAGTTCATGATCCAATTAAGGCATTCGTGTGAGCATACAATTGCAAATCCAGAAGTCCTAGGCTACCTCTTGCTCTAAGATCTGCCATCAGATTCAATTTTATCCTTGGCTTTTTTCCAGCCCAGATGAATTTGGTTAAATCTTGTTTCCATTGATTGAAAACATTGTGTTTAATTATAATAGATATATTTTGGAAAAGAAAATTCATTTTAGGTAGTATATTCATTTTTATTGCCAAGATTCTCCTTAACAATGATAATCGTAGCTTATTCCAAATCAATATTTCTTTCTTTCTTTCCTTCCAAGCTTTTAATTAGTTATTTTCAAATAATTCTCAATTATTATTAGTTAACCATATGCCTAAATATTTAATTTTCCTTTCTATTTTAAATTCTCCAGGATGAAGTCAGGAACTCCTAGTGCTCTGCCTTGTGAGTTGGCTGTCTCTCTGATGGGAAGCACTGTAAGAGATTCAGGACAAAGTGAAGCATAATTTGAATTCAAATGTTCCCTTGTCTTTGTGAGCCTTTGATAGCTATGTTTTAACTTTTCATTCTTCTTATGCCATCACGGTTAAACTGTTCACATGCATGCTGAGAAGTTTGCCTGGAAAACTCATGCTATCCTGAGAACCCCAGACCTACTCTCCAATGTTAAATGGATGAATTGAAGCCTGAGGACAAGCAATAGAAGGTTGAGACATTTTAGTTCTTGCTCATCTTCTGGGATTTAGTGGGTTTAAAAAAAATTAGATGAGGGAGAGAGTTTTCCCATATTCCTAGACTCCTGTACTGATACAGAAGTGTCTGAGTCTTGATCTTGTGCCACTTTTTCAGTCTGAGAACTAAATTGGCTCTAGTCTAGACAATCATGCAAGCCACCAGTGGCAGAGCCACAGGCCAAAATGGATGGAACAGCCTTTCCACTGCTGTCAGGCAGCTCAAAACTTGCTGTTATAGACTGTGCTCACTCGCCTTGTCTTTCACACATCCATTCACTCACAATGGATATATACTCATATATATATTTATACACACACACACACACACACACACACACTTGTATGTCTTCAGTCATTCACATATATACATATGTACAGAGAGTGAGCTTTACCTTCACTTTGTCTTTGCCAGTTGGGTATGGACAGAGAAGGGCCAAGCCACCTCTGATTCTATCAACACTTAGAGGAAGTGAATCTGGATCCAACTTCATCCCTGCTAACCTTCTCTGATCAGTGTGGGTGAAGCCCTCTGACTGGTGCATCAAAGAATGTCTCCTCATGTCACTGAATCAGACCAAAAGAAAGTTGGGAAAGGGGGAACAGCCTCAAGGTTAAAGTGGATGCCCTTGTAGGCAGGATCCAGACAGTGAGATGAAGGTTTTCAATGAATCTACTTTATAGTTTAGGTCTTGCCACCTACACCAAAATGCAGCCCTCCAGATTTTGTTAGACTGCAAAACCCAACATTCCTCATTATTGGCAAAGCTGATGGAAGCTGTTGGAAGTTGAAGTCTAACAACATCTATTTGTCCATCTCTGACCTCCACCTAAGAAGCTGAAGCAACTCTGTATCAGAATGCTAATGTTGCTAACATTACTCATCTCTGATAATTGAGGGCAAAAGCAGCTTATTTATATGTAGTACTTTTGGGACCATCAGTCCATATGTTGAGTAAGAATCTGCTCAACATATCAATAGAACTGCTCCCCCCATCCATATTCCACAGAAATCTCTTAGGGTTAATTTTCCACAGATGCTGCACCTGCTTGGCAGTCTTTCCATGGAGGCCTGACCTTTTTTGCTCTTTAGTTTCCACAATGATAACAGCAGTTCTCTGCTGAGCTCAGCTGTCGCACTTAATCATCCACAGTCTGCAATGTTTACCCATTTTATGGTAACAGAGATTTCAATGTCAGCAGGAGGTGGTTGCTCAGATGGACAATAGCCACATTTGTTCAAAGTCATAATCCTAAAGGACCTTAGTCATCATAAACCTCCCATGGCCCAGCTCCATACCGATTTCAACTTCATCTGTTTATATTTCATCACGTTTAAAACCGAAGGCTCCAGTATCAACAAATGTGTGTCTCGTATGTTAAGTTGACTTTAATGTTGTTATAGTAATTGTGATACAGTACAAATATATTGTGGGAGGAAGAGGAGGAGGAGAAAAGAGCAGATGCTTTCAAGATGAAATTCCAACACTCATCTCTATCGGGTTTGCCTCCTTAATTCCCCTCTTTTGATACAATCAATTTTACAAAGCTGCCTTCTTGGTTCTTCTCACCAACAACCTGATTATCAAAGTGATATTGGTGGAAGAGGACTGTAGTAGTTAGCAAGAATTTCTAGAACTTAGCAAGCAGTGAATCTGACTGCTGGAACACTAGGATCATTGAGAGATCTTCCTTTCTGTCAAAATGAATGAGGTGATAATAAGACTTTCAAGTGCTACAATCATTCATGATTGATTATTGTCACTGTTATGTGCCTTTAAGCTGACACTGATTTCCAGCAACTCTATCCTATGGTTTTCTTGGCAAGACCTATTCACCTGAAATTTGTTGTTGCCATCCTTTGAGGCTTAGAGGATGTGTCTTGGTCAAGGTCACCCAGTGGCTTTCCAAGGCTGAGGGGAGATTTGAACCCTGGCCTTCTGGAATCCTAGTTCTACATGCAGACCATTAGATCATGTTGGCTCCTAATCTTATATGACATGTTAGCATAGACATGGAGAAAGAATGAAGAAAATAATCAAGGAGAAGCCTGATAGATTTTTCTTTCTCTTTGATAGGGATCTTTCTCCATGCTAGACACTACAAGCCAGACTCAAAAGATGTTCTGAAGGGCAATTGCAGAAGGCGCTGTGTACCTGATCACTCTGTGTGGAGATGTTGGCAGTCATGTTGTTGATGGTGCTTCTGCTGCTATTGAAATTAACCAGATCTTGAATAATTTTGTTTTGGATATTAAAATGAGCCTACCAGTTGGCTTAGCATGCTCTTCAAAATTTCACAGATGAAAACTGAGAAACATGTGACCAAGCAACATCAGAGTGTAGTCAAGATGGCAAAAATTATTAATGAAGGATAACACACAAGCTAGGAGAGGCTGTAGAAGTTTGCTTTTGCCTGAGCCTACTGAGAAGGGCATGGGAGCCAGTGTGGTGTACTAGTTTGAATAGTGTATTAGGATACTGGGCAATCAGGGTCTGAGTCCCCACAAACATGGAAACCCCTGGAATTCTAAGCATCCGAAGGCAGAGTGACATGCAGTCTTCTTCCTGAAATAGTATTTTTCATTATCAAGAAGAAGTGTGTGTGTGTGTGTGTGTGCGCGCACGCGCGCGCGCGCATGTGCATGTTTGGAGGGGTAGATTAGAACACAGATAAAGTCCAGAGGCCACACTTGCACCCCCATACCTCTGAGCTACACATACACTTTCATACCACCTGACATTTCCTGACTTTATTTTAATTTAAAAGCCTTCTCATGCTTTTATTTTCCTTCAGAGGGACCCAATTGTCATAATATTCAAGGTTTGTCCTGAGCTGTTTTAGGCTCAGTCAAAGGGCCTCTTTTCAAACTTGGAAATATTTCCCAGGCATTTCTGGTTTTGTTAAATAAAAAAAAAAGACTCCCAGGCCTAAAACAGCCAGAGGGTAAAAACATGTTTCCCTCATGTCCCTCCTGGAAGCTTCCAAGGGCCTATTAAAATTATTTAAAAGGTGTGGGGACAGATTGCATTTTTATATTTTGTTGTTCTAATTTATTATATAAGTATTTTGCTTTATCTATATCTTTTGTTCTTATGTGCCTTCAAATTGTTTCCAACTTACTATGACCCTAAGGTAACCCTATCACAGGGTTTTATTGGCAAGATCTGTTCAAAGGAGGGGGTTGCCTTTGCCTCCCTCTGAGACTAAGAGAACGTGACTTGCCTAAGGTCACTCAGTGGGTTTCCATGGTCAAGTGAGGATTCCAACCCTAGTCTTCATCAACAAATAAAGTCAACGCAAGCTAAAATCATATAAAATAAATGTCAAGTCCTAAAGCAATGGTGGGATTTGTGCATCCATCCAGATTTTGTTGGACTGCAGTTCCTAACCATCGCTTGGTGATATTGGCTATGACTTATGGGAGTTGCACTCAAATATCTGTAAAGCTGCATGATTCTTGCCCAGGCCCAAATCCAGTCATTAATTCCAATTGGACTGCCCCCCTCCCCAAATTAATGCAAGTTACATAAGTGCTGATGTACAAAGCTCCCACTGATTCAATCAGATCTATCAGATTTATTACAGTTGAGCCCAACAATTTCATTTAGGCCAAATTCTGAATCTCAAGCTAAATAGAAGTTACAGAACTGATATATAAAATGATATGGGATCAATCATTAATTTAATGATCAGAACCCCTCTGACAAGGCACTACAGGCTCCTTTAAGACTGTTCCTCTAATAGCATTTAGAATCATAGAATCACAAGGACCATCTAGTCCAATTCCTCATCATGCAAGAATACACAGTTAAAGAGACTCTTGAACAATGCCCATCTAACCCCTGCTTGAAGACATCCAAAAACAGCCAACCTCTGCTTGAAGACATCTATTACCTTTCAAGGCAATCTATTCTACTGTTGAACATCTTAGAGCAAACAAAGTTCTTCCTGATTTTCAGCTAGAATCTCTTTTCTTGCCATTTGAACCCATTGGTTCATGCTCTAGTCTCTGAAGAAACAGAGAACAAGCTTGCTCCATCTTCTACATGGCATCCCTTAAAATATTTAAAGATAGCTGTCATGTCATCTCATAGTCTTCTTGTCTCCAAGTTAAACAGATCTAACTCCCTCAGTTGTTCCTCATAAGGCTTGGTTTCCAGACCTTTGATCCTCTTGGTCACACACATTTTAGCTTGTGAATATCCTTCCTGATTAGTGGTATCCAGAACTGGACACAGCATTCAGCATTCCAAGTGATATGTGTAGATGTGTAGATAGAAATGTGCAGACTCTGAGATATCAGTTATGTTCACAAAGTAGACAGATTATAGATGTGCAGTGATGTATTTAAGTCTTTTACTCCAAGTCTCAAGTGAAGTCTCAAGTCTCTACCTTCCAGTCTCTAGTCAAGTTTCAAGTCCTTGCAAGATACTTTCAAGTCAAGTCTCAAGTCTGGCAGCCAACAGCCAGTTTTAACAATTTAACTAGCATCTGCCCTCCATATTTGTGATTTTGCCATCTGCAGCTTCAGAAGTGGGGAACAGGATCCTTCTTATTCCCCATTACTGAAGCTTCAAGAGCTTTAGAAGGAAGGATCCTTCCTCCTCAAGCTCACTCTGGGTGAGCTCTGGGTGCAAGTCTTGCCTTCTGCTCTTAGGAAAAGTTTTAGAAATCTCCTCCTATATGTAGCAGGCACAGGCTGCTGAGCAGACCTCAACCGCACCTCAAGCCTGTTGCCTAACCCCTTTGCTGTTCCGCTCTGAGAAATGCATCCACACTTTGGGCTTGAGACAGATCATCATGTGACCAGTAAGTTGTAAGGTTTCTGGATGAATGTGTTATATGTTATGTTACTGAAGCAAGGTCAAATCAGTCACTAAAAATATACAAGTCTCAAGTTGAGGCAAGTCAGTATGTCATTTATTGCTGAGTCAAGTTCGAGTTGAGTCACTGAAGCAACTTGAATCTGAGTCAGTTGACTTGAGTCTACATCACTGCAGATGCATGGATGAACCTCCTCCCATACCACTCGAAAAGAGGATCCTAATATTGTTCCTTCAACACATTGTACAAAGAAAGATACATAATGTACAGAGAATTCTCTTCGTACATTCTCTTTCTATTTCCAACATAGTTTCAGGATGCTGAAGTCTAGATAATCCCCAGGGGTGCTCATGTCAGATTAATTTTGGAATGTATGGAGTATATGAAAGAACAACACATTGTTGGCTTGTTACTACCCTGGCTAGTCCGAGCTTTGGGGATATCAAAGATATCCATCGATATCAATAATTCGGCCTCATGTACCTACTCCCCTCCACGTACTTGCGAGGCCCCCGGACAAGCACGCATACAGGCTCGGCCATTAATCACTGTAATATTACAACTCAATACAGGCAGGCCAGGAATAGCTGACTCGAGGCTTTAGGAGACCTCCAGGCAAGTACTCTCATTAGGTATGCACGCAACTTACAAAAGATCCTCTGCCCTGGGCTGGCAGCTTGATGAGTAAACTATACAATGCTCAAATGCTCTGTGTTTGCATACTGGCTACTCTATTGATAAATTCGACTATAACTCAATCATTCAAATTGTGACCTTTCGGAGGCTTTGTCTCCAGCCCCACTCTATTGTTTTTCCCCAAGTACGGCATAGCCTGCAGTCACATATCTCCCTATGAGAACCCTTGATTCTGAGACCTTCCTCGGATCGCTCCCAAGTTCCATACCACCTTGCTGCTGCTTTGCTTGGCGAGCCTCCCCTCAGCTCCACATGCTGAGTTACGTTGAACCCCAGCTTCAGGCTTCAGGACAGGTGAAGTATCACCCAAACCAGCAACTCCTCTAAAAATCCCTCTATCCCACTTCAACCTTTATTTCTTTAGTTATCTTGCTTGAGTGTGCCACATACACTGTTTTGCTTGTGTTTTTAATAAAACATCATTTATTGTTTCAACTTCTGTGTGCTCCTTGACTCGACCTGACCCCGTAGACATAGAGTTCAAGATCCTGCTAAGTTACCCTGCCTCTCGTAACGCTAAGCAGTGCTCAGAGCTAATTTTCCCCACCCATTGTTGAGCACATTTCGGTGTCCCTCGCGGGACCCCCAGTATACAGGGTAACAGGCTACTTGATGCCAGAGATGGACAGAGGTGCTTGTAGGATTTCCTGCCTCACTTTGGCTTCCCAAATTGTACTTTGATTTGAGGGCGGCAATCATTTACTGGTCTACCGTAGGCAGCAAACTACCTTGGACCATTCCTGCTCACAACACTCAACTTTTTCCTTCATCATGTGATTGCATTTCATGAGTCTCAGGGTCTCCGTCTTTGACTTAATTTTCAACATCAGCATCAGAACCTTAATCCCTCAGGGGTGGTAGAGGACCTGCTCTGGATTTTGTCCTAGAATAGTCTGTTCCAAAAATTTCAACTAATTCCTCCTCAAGATGCTGTGTGAGGAATATAAAACGAGGCCATCCCAAGGCCTTTTGCTGCCACCCACTGCTCTCTGGTCAAGATATATGATCCTGAAGGCCAGATTAAGTTACTTTGTCACCTGATGCAAAAATCCCATAGTGATGCCTGTTCCTCGGCAGTAAAAATACAATAGTAAATAAAAATGGAGGGGCTTTGTTGGCTGAAGGATTCTGGGAGCTGAAATCTAAAGTAATTTTTCCCAGTCTCTGAATTGAGTATGTAACAATTTGTTGACCTTTCAATCATGACATCCAAAATAAGCTGCCTGAGGTAGCTGCCTCATTCTGCCAAAAAGTATGATTATGCTGTAGAATATTAAAGGGGGACGAACTACTACAAATGTAAGAGCTGACAAACCTACAATAACACATGTAGGTAATATAGCATAAAGCATACCATTATTAATTGTGTCAGTCATTGTTTTCACTCTTTATGACAAACATTTTTTTTCTTTTTTTTTCTTTTTTTCTTTTTTTGGAACTCATCATTGTTTCTTTCCTTTCAGCTCTTTCAGCCAATTCACAACAAACAGATGGTGATGATGGCTGGAAGTTCTTCAGCATGGTGGATAAAAGCATTCCAGCTGTACAACAGGTTTCATTTATCAAAAGCTTTTTTGTTAATTCAGACTTGATTTCCTCTGGCTTGTATTGACAGAATGTCTGAGGATGACACATTCAATTGAAAGCTGATTGAAAAAGAAAAGAAACCACTTTTTCTATAAGCCCAATTCAAAAGCACAGTGGGGGCTAAAATACTAATGAAAAAAAGAATACTTGGATATGAATCTCTCTGCACAGCCACCACCACCACTGCTTTTGTGGAAATGTATTGCCATTATTCTGCTTTTTGTCTCAAATATACAAAAATATGTGTGATACCCCAATTATTTCTTTTTAGGGCAAATTTTCAAAACGGAGTATTTACAGCTGAACCTTGATTACTTACTTCCTCGCAGGCCCAATATGGGATTTGAAAAGGAAAGACTATGGGCCTTTCTGCAATACACTGTTATAGTGCTATTATTCCACTTTCAGCATCCTGTGGAATTCTGGGCTTTGCAGTTTAGCAAGTGGCCTTTGGCATTCTCAGCCAGAGAGCTCTTTGGCCTCAGTAAAGTACAAATCCCAGAATTCCACAGGATGTTGAAAGTGGAATAATATCACTTATAACAGTGTAGGGTGGAAGGACCCTATAGCAAATCCCTTGTCAGGAATACTTTAATCATGAATACATATTAGGGATGAAACTTCTGTTGGGCTATGTGCCATCTTCCAATTATTTCCCATGGTTCTTAAGATCATTACTGTCCTTTTCTGCTTCACCCGCCATTCAGCATTAACAGGGCTCAGCATGTCTCTAGCCAAGAAGAGGGTGGCATTGTGGTGTGAGCTTTAGTAACAAGTGACAATCATTTACTTATTTATTGCGTATTTATCCCCATCTTCTCCAAGGTGATTCAAGTAGGTTGGCCATGCGTCCTACTCTGTGAAGAGTTTTCAAGGAACAGTCCTCTAGTTGAAGTCTTTTACTTGAGGAGTTATCTTGCCCAAGTCCAGTTTAAAGATAATGGCCTTTTCTGGACTACCTTCCCGACCTGCCATGGGGACGGGAGAAGGACGGGACTGTGATGATGGTTCTCCATAACATCATTGCAGTCCCATCCTTCT
Source organism: Cyclura pinguis (assembly GCA_030412105.1). Lineage (NCBI taxonomy): Eukaryota > Metazoa > Chordata > Lepidosauria > Squamata > Iguanidae > Cyclura > Cyclura pinguis. Next base: position 212,415,817 of record CM059599.1, read on the forward strand.
CCCATCCTCAGGTGATACAATCATGGATTAAATCATGGATGGGTTTTCCCTGTCAATGACTCACAATTGTGCCACCATTGCAGGTTTACCTGTCCTGCAGAAACCCGGGAAGCACAATGGCTGTGTTTCCTGTCCCAGAGCAGCTTGGGAAGGTACTCAGCTGTGCTGTGGAAGGAAGAGGCATGGCCATGGTGCTTCCTTCATGATAGAGCCAGTTGGTATGGAGGGGAGGACTCCACAAAAAGGTAGGGTGCAGAAAGGGCCAACGAATCCTAAGAAGGGACAGCAGCCTGAGGAAGCACATATGTCACCTGGTCAGAGTCTTCATCACTATAATAAGCAGTATATTTACGTTTAAATGATGGCAATGATTTCTTAAATCTGAGTTTTACGCAAATGTCTTCTTTTACTCCCTTCCCCTTTGGTGTTCTCTTTTCTTTGGTCATGCATATGTGGCCACATTACACTCAGGTTCTCCTTGCCTCTTCATAATTTAGGTCCATAAAAAAGGTCCAACCCTAACATTAAGTAAGGTATGGCAGCCACTTCAGGCAGCAGATTCTAAGGGGCATGGAGTGACAGTGGGATGTTGGAGGATATGCCATGTGCCTTGCGCTACACTCTCTAAGCTAGTCCACAGACCCTAGGCGTGCAGTGAAAGATGCAGACCTGTTGCCAGTGTCAACATAAGACTGAGCCACCAGTCTAGTTGGATTCTGTACATGTAGTGGGAGGGAGTGCCATCTTATCACTTATCTCCGGTGGAAAATTACATTGAGTTGGTTCTATAGTTACAACTACACTTTGCAGCTGGTGGAGACTGGGAGGAGCAAGCTGTTTCCTGATTCACTCAGTGAGCTTCATGACTGAATGAAATCTCAGACTTAGGCCCTTTCCGCACAACGTCACTGTTGCATTTTTGCCACAGGATGGCAGTGGTCGGCAGGTCGCGCTTCCGCATGATGTTGTCGCCGTCCCGCTACCATTCTGCCGCGGAGCATCGTGCTTGCACAGTTTCTGCAAAACGGAAAAAATCCATTTTGCGTCTGCAATCGTGCGGCACTTCTGTCACTTCTGGCCATGCAGAAGATGCGGAAGCTCATTGGCGATGCTTCCTTCTGTAGCGCAGCAATGGAAAAAGCCCAGCTGTGCTGCAAAAGGAAGACGTGTTGCCATTGCATTCTCTTCCGCATGGACCGAGCGGGTGCAGAGGGGAGCGTTGCTGACGCGCTCCCTTCTGGACCCGGGACTGCAGCGAGACAACGCGGAAGAGCTTCGTTGTGTGATCATCTTGGTTCTAGTACAGTATTTTGTCCATTACATAGTTTGAAAGTCCTTCACAAGAAAGCAAATTTCCACTGTTCATTTGTAGGACAGAAATATTTCTATTAGTAGAATCTTTTTATGGCAACGCAGGTTGTAGATGTAGGTCCCCTGACCGTGATCAGGCAGGGCAACAGATCAAGCTCTTCCATCCCACTCTTGGACCCTGCTCCACGGAATCAGCATGATAAAGAACAAAACCTGCACAATGCAGAACGGCAAACACACTCACCTGAATGTTCTTAAGGGTTAATATGGTTTGGAACAGAGGAGCTGTCAGCAAGTTGGGATTCAGAAATCAGTTCAGATCTCTCCAAAAGCAGTCTGCCTTTTCCTTAGCACCTCAGAAAGAGAAGAGGTAGAGATGGGTGGGGGGAGAGAATGAAAACAAAAGTTTAAGAGTTTCAGATATTTTGAACTTTGACTGAATCTGCTCCAGCATTACCTCAACAAATTTCCTGAGGGAATGCAGCTTTCACTTAGAAAAAGCAAAGCAAAGCAAAGCAAAGCTTGGCCATTCCTGGCTTACATCATCATTTGTTCTAGTAGTATATGTCTGATAGTAAGTGTATGTCTCTTTCTCAACCTTACTTCATTCTCACTGTCAGCCTAACCTTGGTGGTGTCATGGTTACCTCCACGATGCTTCTCCTCTTATGATAGCACAGTACTATCCCCAGGCCTAGAAGGCAAGGAATTGTTGATCATAATTCAGTATGCTGCAAAGCATCCATTCTGAAATTCTGAATGCTGACATCCCATCACTCTTAGGAAAATAAACTGCGGGATTAACATTCTTCTATACAATCTCCAGTAGTATACAGGTGCTGTAAACCAGTGTCCATAGTTGTGGGAAATAGTGTCTGCATCCTCTGTATGTGCAGATGACTGGATGCCCAGTATTCAAACACTAGATGGCAGCATTACATGGCATAACTAATCCTTTTTCCCCCTGAACTGAGTGTTGCATTGATTATTCAAAACCGCTCAAAATGCTTTTCAGCTTCCTCTCTGTATCTGATCTTTATCTGTGGTTGGTTGGCCTGACCATGAGCTGAAGAACTCTGCAGACCCAATGCACTTAAAACTAGGTTGTATTTGATTCACTGCAGCAAGGTGTTATATAGTCTGCCTTTGCAAACAACAACAGCCAAGTATTGCAGCATTCCAAACTTAAATGTAAGAAACTGATAATTTCAGCAATTATAATTCAGCAAAATAATTTGGTACAATGCAATTGTTCAGGAAATTCAAGAACAGTCCTCCCAAGGACTGCCTCGTGAGTTATATGCAGCTTCAAAATCCAGATAACCAGTGTTGTTGATGCCTAAAAACTCTGGGCCTTCCAACTGGTATGTTGTTGTTGTTGTACGCCTTTGAGTCATTTCAATTTTTTATATATTTATTTATGAGGTTTTAAACAAAATTATAAAATGCAAAACTCCATAAACATGAAGTACAAAAAACATTTATAACATAGACAAAAACTAATGTTAACGCACTCAATAAAATAAACAAGAAACGTAAAAAAGATCCCTAAATCATTAACTTATGAACTAACTAATCTAAACAATTGTACAGCTTAACAGCAACATATTAATATACATAAGAGCTCTGACCTCCACAGCCAAACTATAAAGAAAAAAGAAGAGTGAAAAGAAAGCAAAGTAATAGTAATCTAATCATTACAAATCCAGATAAACAAAACTACTAATATTTCTACCCAGACATTATTGCATCATTGGTTTGGTTTGGTTTAGTTTTTCTGAAGAAGTCCATAAACAGTTTCCAGTATTTAAAAAAAAAACTTCAGTTGGCTTTTCTTTCAGAATCCATGTTAATTTAGCCATTTGGGATAGTTCAGCAACCTTAACATCCAATCCTGTATTGCAGGTTCCAAGTTGTTTCTGATTTAGGGCAACCCTAAGGCAAACCTACCACAGGATCTTCTTGGCAAGATTTGTTGGGGGGTCAGTTGTCCTTGGCCATTTCCACACCGGGCTTCTGAAATGGTGCAGAGCGACCTCTCATGGAGGTCTTCTGCACCGTAGAGTGGACTGGCGTGGACTACTTTTTGTAGTTCCACACCAGAATCCACTCAGGAGTGGCCGGAATTAGCCGCGTGGCGTGTTTTTTAAAAATCTCTTTCGAGAGGTTTTTAAAAAGCACGGAGCGTGCAGCCCCGTGCCGCTCCGTCGCCCGGCTCTGACGCGGATTTACAGGCACGCACAAGTGCGTGTCTGCAGATCTGCTGGGGGCGGGCTTCCAACTGGCGAGATTCTCCGGTTGGTGGAGAGCCTCCACCAACCGGAAGCCGCCATTTGGGACGCCAGAGGACTCCGGAGCAGTGAGCTCGCGCTGCTCCGCGTGGTGATGGACTTACCCGACTTCAGGTAAGCTCCGTTTTTCGGCGTTTTCACCCATTCCCACCCCCACATCTGGAAAGGGCCCTTGTCTTCCACTGAGATTGATTTTGATTTTGACTTGCAACTTCCAGATAAATGTAAGCCACATTCTTTTTCTTTTTCTTTTTTTTTGATCAAATAGTCTCTGAAGGAAAGCAATACTGAAGTTTGCAATCCAGGATACAGTGAACAGCATCCATCCTCTCACTGACATGCTCAGATACCTGCTCCCTTCTTGCCATATTATATTATTATCTTCTTGCCATATTACTTTAACAATGTGCAATATTATCTATAATGGCTGTTTTTCTTTTTCATGGTCATGTCACCAAGGGAGTGGGCTAAAAAGTGCATACATTATTATTGTAACACCAAGCCACAAAATGAAGACTCAGGCCCTTTCTGCACGAGGCTGGTGAATCGGTTCATACCGTTTCTTACCGGATTTTCTGAGCTTGAAACAAGGTGGACTTTCCCTCATTTCCTTCTGCACAGCTACTGCATATGTTCCATTCTGATTCGGAGGAGTGTGAGTTCATGAATCCACACTGCCTCCGCCATGGCCACTCCCGCTACTCCCCTCACCCCGCCCCGTTGGCTGTGATTGGCCTTTTTTTTTTTTTTGCATGGTTTGGTACATCATTGCATACGTGCATACATCCAAAAGTCCATACTACCCCCTGGCCCCTCCCATGAGCCCTCCCTTGACCACCAATTCGCATTGGTGTGAATGTACATGTCTGCACCACTGTGAAAGTACGAATCGGATCAATCTGGAAAATTGGAAAACTGATTTCTTCCGGTTTTCAAACAGCATGCTTTACCACCACATGGGGGCACATTTAGTTGGAATTACGTGCAGAACTAAGGTAAATAAACCGAACCTAGTCCGCTCCAACGTGCAGAAGACCTCCATGGCAAGATGCATTGGCCCGCCTTAATAACCGCCTGCAGAAAGGGCCTCAGTTTGAGAAGGGGAGTGTGTGTGTGTGTGGATGCACACATGCACACATATGTACATTTAAGACATCAACTTCCAAACATGTACAGAATGTGCTTTCACTCACCACTAACGACTACTTAGCCCATGAGAGTCCAGTTTTAGGGAGCAGAGCTTCCAAGGAGATATTTTGTAGCTCTCAGGACACTTCAGAAGGGAGCTTCCAGAACACTTGGCCACTATGCATCTCTAGGAACTGAAGCCCAAAATATCTGGAGGACCAAAGGCTGATAGAACCACTGCCCTAAAACATTTACTATATGTTGTTCCTGCTAGTCATGTGGATAATATGAAGGAGGGAACAAGCCTCCAACAAAGAAAGTTTTGAGTGTGTAACTACCACACTTGCCTTTATCTGTGGCCCTTTCCACAAGACAGCAGCATCCTAGCATGGGGATGCAAGAGGAGTGGGATCACTATGACTCTTCTGCATGACATAGTTGTGCTCCCGCCCTTCACACATCACCAGCTGGCACAATTGCAGGGTATATCATTGATGGAAAAACTCTGTCAATAACCCCCAATCGCGCAAGCCTTCCATCGCTGCTGGCCATGCAGAAGGGCCAGAAGCATGATCACGCACTTCCTTCCCCAGTGCAGCACGGGAAGAAGGCCAGTTGCAGTGTGGAAGGAAGAGGCACGCCCCTCGTATTCCCTTCAGTAGGCAGCCAGTTGGGTGCAAAGGGGAGCGCTGAGGACATGCTTCCATCCCGGCAGAGCTGCGGCCAGGATTGTGATGGGACGATGCATGACAGCATCACCCTGTGAAAAGGACCTGTTTACTAGGCATGCTACTCATGGTCCAGCTGACCTCTCGTTCCTGAAGAAAGGATTAAATTTCACAGGATAATCTACACTATTGCCATTGACTTCGACTTATGGTGACCCTATGAAAGAGAGGCCTCCAAGACCCTACCCTTAACTGCCATGCTCAGGTTCTGCAGATTTAGAGACATGTCTTCCTTGACTGTCCACCTGTGATGCTGTCTTTCTCTTTTCCTACAGCCTTCTACCTTTGGAAGGGTTATTATCTTTTTTAGTGAGTCAGGTCTTGTTATGATATAAACAAAGTATGACAGCTTTAGTTTAGTCATCTTGGCCTTTCGGGAGAGTAAAGGCTTGATTTTCTCTAGGACACATTTATTTTAATTTTTAACGGTTCAGGATATCTGTAGAACCCTTCTCCAGTACCAAATGTCAAAGGAGTTGATTTTCTTCCTATCAGCTTTCTTTACCGTCCAGCTTTCACAATCATGTATAGAAACTGGAAATACAATGACATAGACAATTCTCACTTTCAATGACATATCTTCACACTTCAGGATCCTGTCTAGTTCCTTCATAGCTGCTCTTCCAAGTCCTAGGCCCTTTCCGTAACACACCTTTTTGTAGAGCTGGGGTGCGGGGATCACGCAAGCAGCCTCTAGCAAGAGGCTCTCGTGTCCCAGTTCCTTCAGTTCCACAGCTGCCGCCTGCTCGCTCGAGAGCCCTGCCTCTTCCTTCTGCAGTGCAGCTTGGGAGTTACCCAGGCTGCACTGGGGCAGGAAGCATGAGCACCACAGCTCCGGAGCTCCAAAAGCACGGCAAGTGCGTGCGGGGCCCTGGAGCAATATGTGATTGTGCACCATTTTCGGCTTACAGCTGAAAATTAAAAAGTGCATGGTCGGTGCCTGCCAGCCCCTGAAGCATTGCGAGTTTGTGAGTGCGTCGTGGAGACTGCTCCTCACATTTGCGCGATGCTCGAGGGGCCCTTTCACATGGCAAATGCTGTGCAAAAAGAGCACTAGTCTTCTTCTGATTTCTTGATTGCAGTCTCTATTCTGATTAACAACTGAGCCAAGGTATGGAAAATCTTGAACTGTTTCAATGTCTTCATCATCCACTTTGAAATTATGTAAATCATCTGTGGTCATTATTTTTGTTTTCTGAATGCTCCATTGTAAACTTCTCTTTAAACTTTCTGCCTGTACTTTCTTCTGTAATCCTTCCACATCTTTGCTGTTTTCTGCTAGTAGTATGGTATCATCTGCATATCTTAAACTGCTGATGTTTATCCCTCCAAGTGTCACACTTCCTTCCTCAAATTCTGCTCTACATATGGTATGTTCAACATAGAAGTTAAACAGATAAGGTGACAAAATACACCCTTATCTCACCTTATCTCACCACCCTTATCTCATCAAACTTACAGATGACACCAAATTGGGAGGGGTTGCTAATACGCCAGAGGACAGGATCAAAATTCAAAATGATCTGGACAGATTGGAGAGCTGGGCCAAGGATAACAAAATGAAATTCAACAAAGAGAAGTGTAAGGTCCTACACTTAGGTAGAAAAAATGGAATACAGAAATATAGGATGGGGGACACGTGGCTGGATAGCAGTATGTGTGAAAGGGATCTAGGAGTCTTAATAGACCACAAGCTGAACAGGAGTCAGCAGTGTGATGCGGCAGCCAAGAAAGCCAATGCAATTCTCAGCTGCATCAATAAGAGTATGGTGTCTAGATCAAGGGAAGTACTGGTACCACTCTACTCTGCTTTAATTAGACCTCATCTTGAATACTGTGTCCAGTTCTGGGCACCCCAACTCAAGAAGGACATGGTCAAGCTGGAGCAGTTCCAGAGGAGGGTGACCAAAATGGTGAGGGGCCTGGAAGCCATGCCCTATGAGGATAGACTTAGAGAGCTGTGTATGTTTAGTCTGCAAAAGAGAAGGTTAAGAGGGGACATGATAGCCATGTTTAAATATTTGAAGGGATGCCATGTACAGGAGGGAGTGGGCTTGTTTTCTGCTGCTCCAGAGACCAGGACAAGGACAATAGATTCAAGCTGCAGGAAAGAAGATTCCACCTGAACCTCAGGCAGAACTTCCTGACAGTCAGGGCTGTCCGGCAGTGGAATATGCTGCCTTGGAGTGTAGTGGAGTCTCCTTCTTTGGAGGTTTTTAAGCAGAGGCTGGACGGCCATCTGTCGGGAGTGCTTTGAGGGTGCTCCTGCATGGCAGGGGGTTGGACTGGATGGTCCGTGTGGCCTCTTCCAACTCTTTCTATGATTTCTATGATTTCTTCCCAACTGGAAACAATTATCTTTCTCCATATTCTATCCTAACAGTAGCCTCTTGTCTTGAATACATGTTACACATCAGGACAAGCAAATTTTGTGGCATACCTATAACTTTAAGAGGGATCCATACCTTTTCATGTTCTGCACAATCAAATGCTTTGCCGTAATCTATAAAGCACAGGCTGATTTTCTTTTGTGTGTTCCATTATCCAACATACGTTTACAAAGTGATCCCTAGTGCCTCTTCGTTTTCTGGGCCCAGCTTGGACGCCAGACATTTCTTGCTCCAAGTATACCTGATTCAACTCCCTTACATGTCAAATATCAAGAAGGCCATTCAACAGAAACTTAATTACATGTATTACAACTTTCAACACATTGTTTTGTCACATAGAAGAGCTGGTGTGGTGAACTAGTTAAGACAGTGGTGTTGGGATCCTGAAGAGCCAGTGAGCAATGACACTCATTGGGTGACTGTGGACCAATCATTTTCTCCAGCCTGACCACCTTACCAGCTTGTTATTAAGATAAAAGGGGGAGAAGAGCCAGATATGCCACCTTGATCTCATTGGTAGAAACATGGAATAATAAGTAAGTCATATGCTTGGCACCTGAATAAGAAGGAGCTTAATTTCTATAAACTGTGTCGATCATTAGCTTCTGGACAACCTTAAGGAAAGAATAAAAATTTTTACCATCAGCATATCTTAGTACCAAATGTCTTTCAGATGTAGATGGATTCCCACTTCCTGCAAGCCTGGCCAATGGAGAGAGATGAAGAAAGAAGCAGTTTGTGAATAAGTTCCCTAGCTTTGGTCTATAATGTGATCTGGTTCATTATCCAATAGAATACTTATTTACTTGTTCATTTCCCAATCACTTTCAGAGTTGGTAGATTCATTATTGTATCAGTTGGGCTTTCTTATGGCATAATCTGTCAGCAGTCATTATCTGCGCTGGACCTACCTAAGTTCCCTACACTGATTCTGAAATCTACTGAAGTTGGGGACTACTACTCAGCCTTAAACCTGTGGTGGGAGTTGTAGTCCTCCAGTTGTTCTTGGACCGGAACTTCCAGCATTCTTCACCACCAGCTTTGCTGACTAGGGCGAATAGTTCTATACCACTAATACTATCACCACCTGAAGCTTTCAGTTACTAGAAGCCAAGGAACAAAATGGGAGAAGACCAAAGGAGAGATTAAGCCTATGATAATGTTAAAAGGAGCCCCCGCTATAATTAAAATAGGAAAGAAATCAATTTGATTTGTATTTCTATGTGAAAATTTTTATTTTGAATTGAACAAAGTGCATCTTGCTCCAGAAATCCATACATTTGTGAAGTGTGCAATGAATTCTGAAGACAAAAAAAGAACATAAATCCACTGAGAGCCAGTGTGGTTTAGTGGTTTGAACATTGGCCTATGAATCTGGAGACCACTGAGCGATTTTGGGTGCATAACACACTCTCAGACCTAGAAAACTCTGTAATAGGATCACCTTAGGGTCACCATAAGCTGGAAATGACTTGAAGGCAAACAGCAAAACACTTGAAATATACACGTTTGAAAAATGCACACAGACACAGTTTAGTGAATGTGGAAAATGCATATAAATAAATAAATGTACATATTTTCATGGGGAATTTTTTAAAAAACCTACATTCCAGAAGAAACAGGGAGAGAATGAGAATGTTAGTAGGATGCTGAGAATGGGAGTTGATGATTTTCACAATCCTAGCAACAACTATTTACAGAAAGGTGTATGTTGCCAACAAATTTGCATGGCTTAAGTTGCCCTGACATTCCTAAACATGGTGGGTGTGTCAGCCTGGGAATGTCGCAACATTTCCAAGGAGACATTTGAACTTCAGAGCTATGGGATCTTCCCATGCAAGAAGTTTTTAATCTAGGCTAAAAATAAGGAAGCGCAACATGGTATGGGGATTCCCTAGCCTGCTGACCCCATGTTTGTGTGAGCCTCACTTGCAAATAGGCTGAAGTTGCTTGTGAGTGCATAGAGGCTTACATTCATTTGATAAACTGGCAGCCCAATTCTAGGCATGTTTACTTGAGAAGAAAATCCCTCTGTGATCCATGAAGTTTAATGGGAAATAAATCCTGTTAACTTCAGTCAGCATGGATTATTTCTACATAAATGTTTATAGAGTTGGAGACTCTTTTCAGGTCTTTTGGCAGAGCATTTACGTGAAATAAATTTTAAAACCTTTTCTCGTGTAATTTTGTAGCTTGGTTTGGGTCTTTGTATTCATTTAAGCACCTAAACTCTTTTTTTTTTCAAAAAAAAATACATGCACGCACAAATAAACACACACACACATTGATTCTTCATGATAAATAAATTGTTTCCATATAAATCACACATTAACTGTACTTTATATTTGACAGATCGTAGAATTAAATTCTGGGATTTTTTCCCCCATTACAATGCTTGTACATACTATATTTTAAAGACAGAACTATCACTAAGTAAACATGAAGGATTTAGGATCCTGATTTCAGTTGAGTTTGTTGGATCCAAATGTGGATTTCAAAAATTAGCTTGAAATTGGGTAAGAAAATATACAGTATATTATACTCTAAAGAGAAAGGACTGACTCTGCTACAAAATACTGTCACCTTTATTTTCATTACTCTGTCCTGGGACAATGCTCTGTCTCTTCTCTTTTCCTTCTCTTCTTACTGTTTCCTGTATGGTATCTTAAGATTAATTGTGGGAGTATTCACGTCTACCTAAAGGCTACTGGGTTGGCCCTACCATTAGGTAGAACGAGACAGGTGCCACATACAGCTGATGTTCCTTGACAGGTGGGGTAACATGCTCATCACAAGACATTTTGCTGCTCTGCCACAGACAGAAAAATCTCTTGGCATGAAACTCACTATGTTCAGTTGCACCAAAGAAGTGTTGTGGTCAGACGAAGGGTAAGGGCTTTTGCTCTTGCTTGGCCCACATACGTTTCCACTGCAGCTATAACCATCCAATCTCCTGGATGAGTGGAACAGATCAGGCTTCTGCACTGCCCCACTTACCAAAGGACAGGGCTGCCCAAGACATTTTCCTCCCTGAGGCAAGGTAAGATAGAAAACACCCACCCCATGCCATGTTCAGAAGCCAACGGCAATGGGAAAGTGTCCCTACAGTTCCCCTAGGGTGACAAGGTGGTTTAGAGTAGGACACATGACAAAATAGTTCTGTCTTCCCAAATAGGGGACTCACACGGCATCGTTGCAAGACTATCACTGCAGTTCTTCACTATCTGCTGCCTGAGGTCCCACTCTGCCTAATAGTAGAGCCAGTTCTGCCAACAGGAGGATCCTAAGTCCACAGAGCCTTCAGGTTGCCATGAGGGATGAGTTCATCTGCATGCTGCTTCCTCATTTGGTTTTCTTGTCTCAGCTATTGTCTTTCTGTTCTTCAACACTTAATTTCCAGAAAGAGATGTCAGTAGGGCTCAAGCCTACCTTGAAAAACTTTGCCCACATATTATCCATAAGATTAGCATTGTTATTTAGCTGGGAGTGGCGGGGAGCCGGGGGGGGGGCGGGAAACAGCCTGCATGTGCTCAGAGAAAATGTGTTCAGCTGAGATATTCTACAGCTGAACCACAGACATGGAGGTGACTTCCAAGACTGAAACTTCTCAGTTGAGGTTAAATTTATAGTTTGCAGAATGGAAATAACAGTAGCTAGCATGGTAGATGTCCCCAAGGCCAAACAAACAGCTTCTAATTCTATCTGCACCTATCTGATACCAGAGAAACTTCATTCTGAGAAAATATGTTCAGCCTCTCCAACCCCCCTCCAAGTTGCTGAAGAAAGAAGGTACAAATGGTCCTCACTAGCGATGGGCCAACTGAATCCTCAAATCCTCAAATCCTCGAATCCTCTGGAAGGCAAACGGAATCTTTCGAATCCACCAACCTGCCCACACTCGAGGATCAGAAGGTTGGTGGATCTGAAAGGGATCGAGCCCACAGTAGCATACAGGGCCAGAGATCATCAGCTCCCTGCCTGCCCCCTGCCTGCCCCGGGGCCTGAGCTCACGCAAGTGCTTGGGATTGGACCCGCCACAGCATACAGCGCCAGCAATCATCAGCTCCCTGCCCGCCCTGGGGCCTGAGTGCACACAAGTGCCTGGGATCAGGCCCACAGCAGCATGCACGGCCAGAGATTGTCTGCTCCTTGGCTACCTCCTCCTGCCCAGGGGCCTGAGCTCTCATGAGCACCCGGGATTGGGCCCGCAGTGGTGTGCAAGAAAGGGATTGTCAGCTCCCTGCCCACCCCCTGCCTGCCCTGGGGCTTGAACTCCAGTGAGCGCCCTGGATCAGGCCCACAACAGCATGCAGGACCAGCGATCATCAGCTCCCTGCCCACCCCTTGCCTGCCCCGGAGCCTAAGAGGAGGTGTACAGTGCAGAGGAGGTGATGGCCCCTTCTCTGCACACCCTCCGCCACCACCAGTGCGAGTGCTTCAGAAGTGTCCTACAGGGACATGCCGAGAGGGCGATCACCCATTCTCTGCATGCCCGCAGTCACTGCTGGGGCTGTCTGTGCCCACTGGGGCTACCTGTGCCCACTCCTGCTGCCTGTCCCCGTGACTGCCTCCCTCTGCAAGGTAAATAATCTCTATTAAACCCTTTTTAAAAATAGAATTCGAAAGATTTGAGATTCGTGGATTCCCAGAACCTTCCAGGGATTTGGATCCAGATTTGGATTTGGAAAATTCTGGATTCGTCCGATCTCTAGTCCTCACAGTAAGTTGCAGACTAAGAAAGAGCTACTTGAATTTCACAAAACACACTATTATATCTAATTCATTTGTAAGTTACACCCTCTGCCTAACAGAAACCTAGAGTTATATATAAAACTAGCGTATATATCTGGCATTGCCCGGGGTTTTATTTCTCATAGGTAATACTTGTTAGAAAGATGTGAGATCCTGTGTCTCTAATTTCCCCAAACTTCCTTGTCCAATACCTGTAACTTTTCCCCATATTCCCCAATTGATTATGTCATATTATTTACATACATTATGTTATGAACATACAGAGGTTGGGTTTCTGAGGGAATACACTGCCCTCCTTGCTGCCAGGCCTTGTCTCCATAGCAACCAGATAGGCTGAAGAGCTCTCTGGCTGAGAATTCTAAAGATCCCTCCCTAAACTGCAAACCCCAAGATTCCATAGAATCTTTACAGGCAGCCAATAATTTGAGGTCTTCTCTGCCTGACATAGACAAACGGACGAACTTTAACTTTTAACTATTAGACAGCAATAGCAATAGCATCTGTATTTCTATACTGCTTATCAGCTAAGTGCTCTCTAAGTGGTTTACAATGTGTTAGCTAATTGCCCCCAACAAGCTGGGTACTCATTTTACCAACCTGCAGAATGATGGAAGGCTGAGTCAACCTGGAGCCTGGCAGGACTGAACTCATAACTCTGTGGCTGCAGTACCAGCATTTAACCATTGCACCATCAGGGCTCCTGTGAGGTCCTGTGAAACAAATGGAAGCTGGGAGAACAATGCAGAATGAGGATAATAAAATGAAAGAAAGGTTGATTTCCTCTAGCCCTGGAGCTAATTTCCTCTGCCTGCTAGGGACCATATCTACTCCAGTTATAATTTGCCTCTGAAGGACAATTGAATCCTGGTTTCTTTCAGTTGCAGGCCAAAACTTTAGCCACTATACTACACTAATTCTCCTGGTGGCACCTCACTGCTACTCACTCAGATTCTGTCTGACTTGAATGCTGTAAGTGAGGTAGATCCAGTTGATGTAATCTTGGCACCAAGATTGGATTTGTTTCAATCTGTGCAGCCTGAGGATGTGGATAGGATTTTTGAGGAAGTGAGAGCCACCATAGTATACTGGATCCTTCCCCTTCTGGCTTGAAAGCAGCTAGAAGCAGACTGGCTAATGGGTAAAGGTGCATGCTTCTCAGCAGCAAGGAGAGTTTCTAGCATGCTTAAAAGAGGTTGTGATGAGGCCATTATAAGAAAAGGTTGTGGACCCCACCGGTTTTAATGTTCCATTTTTGGGCAAGGTTCTGGAGCACGTGGTGGCCTCCCAGCCCCAAGGGTTTCTGGATGAAAGGGATTATTTAGATCCATTCCAATCTGGCTTCAGGCCTGGTTATGGGATGGAGCTAGCTGTGGTCACCTTGGTGGATGACCTACACAGGGAACTAGACAGAGGGCATATGGGTTCTGCTGGACCTCTCAGAGGTTTTCAGTACCATCGACCATGGCATTCTTCTGGACTGACTCTGTGGGATCGGACTTGGGGGCACTGTCACACAGTGATTCTGGTCATTCCTGGAGGAATGAACTCAGAAGGTGGTGCTGGGGGACTCCGGTTCAACTCCCTGGCTGTCGGTATGTGGGGTCCCCAATATGCTGACGAAATCCAATTCTATGTGTCTTTTTCATCTGATTCCAAGGAACCAATACTAAACAGTATTGAACTAATGTCTGTTGTCAGTAATGGACTGGATGAAGGCAAACAAGTTGAAACTTAATCCAGACAAGACAGAGGTGCTCCTGGTCAGTTGAAAGGCAGATCAGGGAACAGGGACTTTGTCTATTGCTCTTTACTCCAAATTACACTCCCCTAGAAATCTTAGCTTGCAGCCTTGGTGTTCTCCTGAACTCAGCTCTGAGTCTGGATGCCCAGTTCTCAGCAGTGGCCAGGAGTGCATTTGCACAGTTAAAATTTGTGCGCCAGCTGTGCCTCTTCCTTGAGATGTCAGATCTAGCCATAACAACATATGCCTTGATTACATCTCAATTGGACTACTGTAATGCACTCTGTGTGGGGCTGCCTTTGGAAACTGTTCGGAAAACTTCAGCAAGTTCAAAACACAGAAGGCAGAATGCTGACTGGGGCCAGTTATAGGGAACACATAACTCCCTTGTTAAAACAGTTTCACTGGCTACCTGTTTGTTTCTGGGCACAATTCAAAGTACTGGTCATGACCTATAAATCCCTATATGGCTTAGGTTCAGACTATTTGTAGACCGTATCTCCCTGTATGAACCTGCCAGAGCCCTAGGATCTGCAGGGCAAGGTTTTCTCTCAGTTCCACTACTGTTCCAGGCTCACCTACTGAGAACATGGGAGAGAGCTTTCTCAGTGTCTGATCCCACTCTGTAGAACTCTCTTCTGCTGGAGGCTAGGCTGGCCCCCTCTTTGCTTTCCTTTTGCTGTCAGGCAAAAAAACTTTTCTTTTCAAATAGGCTTTTAATATGTGAGCAGGGGAGCTATTTATTTATCAAGCTATTTTTTCACAAAAGTTGTAGATTTTTATAAGTTTGTATGTTTTTAATGTGTTTAATTGTTTTAAATGTTTTTAATGCTTTTAACTTTTTTTGGAAGCCACCCTCCAGCATATAAATATAATAAATACACAAATAAATAAATAAATAGCCAAGAGGCTATTTATTCTGCTGTCTTTGGAACTGAGCCACTTCCTTATTATCGACTCAACTGGTATGAGCCAGGGACTTCCAGTTTCATTTGTGAGTGCAGCTAGGTAATTTTACAGCCTGGGCTTTATGATTTGATGGGGCAGGGTGGTGGCATAAGATTTTCATGTAGTTCATTTCAGTTGAGAAGCATACAACTCTCTCTTCTCCCACTAACAGTTCCACACTTTACCACTGCTTCTTCATACACATACACATTTGCGTCTGTGGTAGGAAGGAGACTTAAGCTGTAGCACCATCATGACTTCTTGTTGTTCTGTGCCTTCAAGTCATTCAAGGCAAAGCTATTCACAGGACCTTCTTGGTAGAATTTGTTCAGAGACGGTTTGCCCTTGCTTTGCTCTGAGGCTGAGAGTGTGTGACTTGCCCAAGATTACCCAGTGGGTTTCCATGGCTGAGTGGGGATTCAGACTCTGGTCTCCCACTGCACCACACTTAAAACAGAGTTAACTGCTGGTGTCCTGGGGCTAAACTAAACACATTCACTTGGAAACAAGCACCATGTTGCATTAGAGAAGGGGAGTATATTCGAAAAGGAAACATAACAGGGACTCATGTAACCAGACACATCCTTGTCTGTCTGCCCACCCTTTGAATAGAAAATGTTTTCAAAAATAATAAAAAAAGAAAAGATGCTACTGTAAGCTGCATGTGCACCACGGCCCATAACATGCTTATGGCAGCCAAAGGGCTAATGCCAGGCTGTTTACCACTAACCCTTCAAGTGCAACTATGTAAGCAGTATGGGACAGAGGGATACAGGTGGTAGTGGGGACTCTGGTCTACAGAGTCATCCATGTTTGCTCCAAGTCAGGGCCTGTCCTAGAGTGAAGCAACTGCCTTGGGTGGCAAATGCTACAGGAGCAGCAGCCCATTAGTTGCCCCCTGGCTCTACAGATGTTCCCTTCTTCTGCTAGACAGAGTTGCATACTCCAGAATATCTGAGTCAGTCCAACTAAACCAGCCATCCCGCCTCAGGTACAGGGGAGGGAGGTGCTGTTCCACTGGCAGTATTCAACAAGCAACATGGTCAGTGTGAAATGGACACCAACAAGTGCTTTGACTCAGGTAACAAAATGTCTTGGGATAATCTTCCATCAGTCACTCTCACTCTCTTGCTGGGATGTTCACATAGTATCCCATGCATCGGTAGCCAGACTCAAAACTGGAGACGGCTCCGGTGACTTTAATGGACGTATAAGTCAGGGAATTGCAGCAGATGCTACTTGTTACCTGGCTGTGTGAGAAGCCCACCTGCTGAAATTCCCTCTTCTCCGCAATCATTAAAGGCAGAGGAGCCAGCTCCAGTTCTCAGTCTGGCAACCCCTACCTATGCAGGTGTTTATAAGAAACAGCATCTCTATTCAGTCTTTGTAATCTCTTACAACAGAGCTTTCCAAACTGTGCGTCGCCTCGGCTGCAGTGTGCAAGTGTGTCGCTGCCATTCCAGGCCAAGAAAGACCCTGGCAAGAGTGGCAGTGGGCCAGGCTTGGAAGGAGGGGCTGCCTCTTCCACCACTGCTGCCGCTGCCCCGGACTGAAAAGGACCCCCCTGAGGGTGGTGGTCAGTTAGTTTAACCTCTGGTTTGCTAGTAACTACAGACACATACATAAACTGTAATAACGAAATGTATGGGGAAACAGCGTGTCTCATTTATATTTTTAAAAATATATGCTTTATTTAATTATTTCTTTAGTTACAGTACATAAAACTGAATTACCCTGTCACAAAATAATGCAAGTTTAAAGAGTATGTCACCAACGTGAAAAGTTTGGAATGCTCTGCCTTCGAAGAATCCTTTCCACGCTGAACAGGACAGGTGTCTTCTGCCAGGGAACAAACCAGCAACAAACCCAGTTACAGAAATTCTCACAGGGCACCTGACCTCATATACGTAAGCCGGCGGACACGTGTCCGGAGCAACGTGTGAAGACTCCTGGCGTCAGACTCGTGGCTCGCCACAGAACGGGAAAAAGAGACGGCGGCTCCCTTTCCCGACCATCTCTCCTGAGATCAGAAAAGGAGCGAAGTTTTCTTCTCGAGTTCTGTGCGTCTGTCTGTCTCTCTCTCTGCGTGCGCGTATCTATTGGAAGGCGCGTGTGCTATTTGAGAAAGAAAGTAATTTAATCCTGGCGACGGGCGGGGTCTCGGACTGATGTAACAGGAAGCGGGGATGTTTCCCTTCGGCTGCCGATCGCTTACAATCTGACAACGCTTCCAATTCTTCTACAGACCAGAGCCAGCAGTCTTTCTCTCCTCCGTCTCAAGGCGACAACGCGGGACGAGCGAGCGATCCAGCCAGCCAGCCAGCCAGCCCTCGACGTCCCAAGGCTTGTGCCGGATTGTGGGACTCAGCCCTTTTTGCGGATCCTTTGGCTTTTTTTGTTGTTGTTGTTGTTGCTGTTAGTCGTCTACCTCCCCTCCAAGTGTTGCTCTTCGGCGGGGGAAAAGAAATCGGGGAGAAGTCATTCAATCGCGCGTGAGCACCCCCTCCAGCCCTCCCGTCTGAGCTTCTCCTTCGATCTCAGCAAGAAGCAGCCCCCGGGTGAGTAGCGCGCCGAAGGAACCGACCTCCTTGGGTGGCTTTGCGAACAATGCCGTCGGCGGCGCTTCTGAAGTTCGCGGCTCCCAAAGGGGTGCCGGAGTCCGAGAAAGCGGCGGTAGGAAGTGCCTTTCGGAGAAGCCCCGGGCTTTGTTAAGAGGGCAGGCAGCATGGGATGCGGGGAGAGAGAGAGAGAGATCAAGGGGGGGAGCAAGTATTTTCCAGAGATATAAATGGTACTGTTAAGCTCCGGGTTGGAAAACCGAGGCCAAGTTGGCTTTTGCTGCGCGGGGATGCGATGACTTAGACGCAGGCAGAGAATTTCCGCACTAGCCTGTTATAGTGCTATTATTGCACTTTCAACATCCTATGGAATGCTGGGGTTTGCAGTTTCGGGAGGGGCCCAAAGGGCCCCTCCCGAAACTGCAAACCCCAGGATTCCATAGGATGTTGAAAGTGCAATAAATAGCACTATAACAGGCTAGTGCAGAAATGGAGAGAGAGGATCCTCATCGGAGTGGTGAACGACTCCAGTTTCACGCCAGGCATCTGGAAACCTTGAGAGCTTTGAAAGCATGAGAACTCTTGCAAAGAAAAAAAAAATCTGGGATGCATTGGTGTGTGCAGGTTTGGTTTTGTTTTTTTAACCGGGCGCGGAAGATTTATCGCCTTTCTGTGTGCCCAGTCTTTTTTCTAGCGGTTCACCTCCACCCTCGGTCCGCTTTCGTTTAATACGGCGTGAGAATTTTCAGCAGCCGGTATCCTTCTTGGAATAGGATACCCTTCATTTTTTTTAATTTTTTTTTTTTTAAAAAAAACACGGATGTAGTCTGGCAGATTGGCAATTTCGGGTTATTTTGACCGGCACACAAAGGAAGAGCGGGTGGTCCTAGGTACATGTGCGGGTAACGCCCGTTTGAACTGGAGTTTTTACTTCTGAGGAAACCTTGAAAGGGAATATAAAGCGAAAACCCCAGCGGTAACTTGGATGCTGCTTGAAGTTAAGTCTGTTCCGCTGGGATCTGTCGATTTACTTAACGCTGGCAGCCTTGATTGCTATAACTTTCAATGACTTTCAGTTAAATGAGTTTAAGAACCTCTGTCCAAGGCTGTGATTCTCATAGGCTCCTGAATCTGTTGGCATTTCCAAGTAATATCCATTTGATCAGCCCACATGGTTGCAATCCTAAGCGTGCTTATTACAATATGTCACACTGAAATCTACAAAGTTTCCTTGTGAGTGAGCAGAGCCAAGTCTCTCTCTCTCTCTCTCTCTCTCTCTTTTGGTACTTTGGATCAATACTCTTGTTTTTTTTTCTGTGCACAACTCCCATGTGAAAGGCCTTCTCTTGCTGGAAGAAAAAAGTTGAACAGGATGGGTTAACCTAGGACAGCTTCCCCTTTTTCTTAGTTACTGACTTCTCTGAGTTGGATGTAGCTTTTCTATAGGAATTGTCTTTCCCATGCCCACCCACCAGGTTTGGTGCATAATTTTCTGTGCTCAAATAAGTGGGATGGGGGGCCAGAAGTGATAGACTGTGACACGGATCCCAGGAAGATGCACTCCCTCTTGCTGGAGAACCATGGAAGCCCTGTCTACTTGTGGAACAATTTGCCCAAGGAGACCAGTAGTTCTTGTACTCAGTCTGCAGAACGGTTCCAGTTTCAGCAGGGTTTGTGGGGAGAAGACCTCTGATCCAGAGGCAGATTTGGTTGTTCTTTTGACTGTTAGAAACTCCTCTTTTACTGCTTGGAGCATAACATCTGTTTAACTTTAGATACTTGGAAGTCAGTGGAAATCATTTTGTGGAACCCCTCACGGCACATGAGGACTATGGTTGGGTTCTTTCGGCAAGATTTGCCTTTGCCTGAGAATTTGTCCCTGAGAAAAGGATGCCTTTTGACTGGGGGGGGGGGATAATGGGGTTAAGTGTGCTTGAATTTATATGGGTTTGAACTGAGATGTTTCAGGATTTCAGTGCTACTTGTGTGTGGTTTTTTTAAAAAAAATTGGAACTAAAATGACACAGATCTGTCTTTTGACTGGGCACATACCCTAGCTGTACTAGATCCTCTCTGATCTTGGACGCTAAGCAGGTCAGATCTGATTAGCACATGGGTGGAAGACTGCCAGTGAATGAGAGGTGCTGTAGGCTATATTTCAGAAGAAGGAACTGGCAAAATCACTTTTGAGTATTCCTTGACCAAGAAGACCCCATGAAATTTATGGAATCACCATAAATTGACAGGCATCTTGAAGGTACTTACAAACACACCTTAGCTGTACCAGTTGTAAGGAGCCAGCCATAAGTATTGTGGTGTGGGTCTTGACCTAGGACTGTAGGAGACTGGGGTTTGAATCCCTGTTCGGTCATTGAAACACATCAGATGACCTTGCCCAAGTCAGTCTCAGAGGAAGGCAGTGGAAAACCTCCTTTGAATGAATCTGTGAAGGGTTTGGAAATGATAGGATTGCCATAAGTAGGAATTGACAAAAACAGCAACGTTATGGGTTAAATCAGAGGTGCTTCTGGGGATATCTTCTAAAAACCTTCCAAGTTTCTTGATAAAATCCATACGTTTGTCAAATAACATAGAAAGAAAGGCATGGGCTTAAGTTAATTTTCATACAGGAGGTTTAAATCATATTTTGCTTAAACTTTGAAATAATGTATATACATGTATATACGTGTGTATATACACACTTAATAAGGTGCCCACATGCACAAGGGAGGACACGTCCCCTGTACCTTTAATAGCTGTGTAGAACCAAGAATTTTGGCATATGTAGAACCATATCTTCTAAGTCCCTTCTTTTACACAGTTGTTAAATATGCAGAAGCCCTGGCCACCTTTGATTTATTTTCAGCATTCTGTCCTGGATTAACACACTAGCATAAGAAAGTACTGTTGTCTCTGGTCATAGGCCTATCTAGTCCAGCATCTTTTTGTCCACTGTGGCCTACCACATCCCTCAGAAATGCCCATGAAAAGGAACAGAAGGCAGGTGATTCTCACATGGCACTTTCCCATGGGAAAGTAGTGTATACTGAGCTTTTGTGGGCAAATTCCTGACCGAAACAGAGAAAGTAAGGAATAGTTCACTCCAAGTGTGTGTTTGCATGTGTGTGAGTGAGAGAGAGATTATATCATTCATATTCTGTATATTCTTGCAGAATATGAATGATATTTTCTAATGATATCCATTTTTATCTGGAATACACAGTGGTGCTAAGTTATTCTTCAGAAAGAAAGGGCCTGTCAGGAGCAGCTGATTCAAACAACTAGGTAACCCATCAAAAGAAGTAGGATCAATAACATGTTTTGTAGTTCTTCAGTTTAGCATTGATCTTTAATACCAGCATACCTATGGTTCGGTGGGGAGGGAGCAGCTTTAAAATAAAATAAAATAAAATAAAATAAAATAAAATAAAATAAAATAATAAAATAAATAAAATAAAATAAAATATTGTTGGATATCCACCTTTTCAAAGTCAGTACAGTGATTGTTCAAAGTGTCCTTGGCCTGTTCAGTTAAAAGTAAAAGTTACACCACACATTCTTTGGGCTTTAGTGATATTTAAAACAGTCTGAAAGTGTGAATAGATCTTGCTCTTGAGTTGGTGTGGGCTTCTTTAGCAGAACTGTTGTTGTTGTTGTGTTCCTTCAAGTCTTCTCTGAGTTATGGCAACCCTAAGACAAAAGTACCATGGGGTACTTTCACAGGTGGGTTTGCTATTGCTATTGCTATTGCCTTCCTCTGAGGCTGAGAAAGTGTGACTTGCCCAACTGGGTTTCATTGGCTGAACAGGGATTTGAACCTTGATTACTCCACGATCCCAGCCTAACACCCAAACCACTATATCATGCTGGTGGTCTTGGCAGAATTATAAAAACAGAATAACTCTCCAGTTCCCCAAACTAAAATTGTTTTAGTCTTCAGTTAGAATTTGGTGTGCAGAATTAGTGTTTTCCTAAACTGTAGCTCTTTGTTTGACTCTTGCAGTAATTTCTGATGATGTAGAATATATTTACTGATTTTAAAGATCTCGAAATGTGTGTAGTGCCTTATAATTTTGACTGAGGCACTCACTAGATTGTTATGAAAGATTTCAATCTCAATTGCAGGACAGTTAACCGACATCTTAAGTGCAAAACTGCACCCATTCCCCCAAAGTGCACCTTAACAGCAAAAATGTCAAAAATAACCATTAAAAATCAAAGTTTGGTAAATAACGCTGGGTTTGTATAGTCTGCCATTTGTCTAGTCCTGCAGATGATGTTTGAGCTTGGAAAAGTTACATTTTGGCACCGTCAGATTTATACCTGGTCTTCTTTTAGCTTTGTTCATATTTAAGTTCCCACTGGTCATGTAGGCAGTGGTACTGTAAGAGCTATAATCCAAACAAGTACCATTTCCAAGTGCTTTGTTTGACTGACACCCCAAGAACACCCACTATTCAGCATGCATTATGACAGAGAGATTTATCCTGGTTTATCCTGGCATAGATAAGTGACTTCTGATTACCAAGCGGCTAGGGTTTTGTTTTTGTTTTTAAAAATAATTTCAGTACCTTTGTAGGCTCCATTTCTCTGAGATGCTTCAAGTCATGTTTCAGACTTCAGAGTCTGAAACTCTATTGTAATGTCAGTCCTAGATTCCTAATTATGTTTCACCTTCAGAGGTGAGCAGGGATTTGATTCTGTGGTTTTCCACCTTCAATTGCAACAGGTGAGGCTGGCTTTTTACTAATAAAATGCTTCCAAATCTGTCCCCAAACTGCCACGCTTAGTAGCAACTGAAAGATACCACTTGCAGCTGTAGTTTGGGTTAACATGGGGAGTTTTTTGAAGTGATTGGTAATCTCTCAGTGTACTTTTTTGAATTTCCATTGGCAAAGAGTATTGGTCAGCATTATAGCTTCAATGGGCCATGTAGTTATTGCTCTTGCTGACGTGTGCCTTCAAGCCATTACAGTGACCCTAAGGCAAAACTATCAGGGGTTTTCTGAGGCTGAGAGTTTATACCTTGAAATTAACTATTAGAACCTTCATTTCTTCTCAGGTGTAATAATTTCTTAGTGTTCATAATTTATGATTTAGGCTTCATAATTTCTGAATAAATCCAAAAGAAACAAGTTCATTTTTACAAATTTCATGAAAATTAGAGTTAACGATTTGGATCTCTTTGATAGTTTGACTTTTATCCTGATTACTAAATAAATAAATAAATATACATGTTACAGAAGTTGCACCTTCCTTCTTTTCCCATCACACTGAGTAGAAACATAGTGTGTGTTTTGTAAATTTACAAGGTTTACCTAGTACTGCTGTGAAAATCTGTTAATTCATAACAGGAGGGGGGAAAAAAGTTGTCAAGTGGCATGATTTACACTTTAAAGAGTTTGAATAACCCAGATTGGAGATGACAGAAGAGTTCCACAGCACTTTGGTACTACAGTTATCATATCTCACATTTCTATAGTGTCCCCAAGTGTTCAAGTCCTTCTATGCTTTATTGAATTGTAATTACAGTTGGTGCTCCACATTTACTTGCAAGGTCTGACTTGCATGGATTTGATTATTTGTGAGTTTCTCCAACCTCTACTCCTCCCCACCTTAGGCGCTTCTTTTCCAGGCGAACTTTCCCTCTTGGCGGTTCCAATCAGGCCTTGTAGCCTTTTAAAACTCCACTTCTGGTCCTTCTGGCCAGCTGAAGACATCTCACAGCCCAATTTCTCATCACCACAAACTCTCTTCTGATGCTTCCCCACAGCCAAGGAAGGAGATGGGTGTGAGAGAGGAAATACCGGGCTACCATGCCGACTCACCTCTTTCCCTCTCCTTTTGCTGACCCGGTGTGAACCCTTTCTTCCCACCATGCCTTGGCCCCCTTCCCACAGACACACATTTTGATATTTGTGATTTTTCTGCTTTTGAGAGGGTCTTGCATCCCTAACAGTACCAAGTGTGGAGGACCAACTGTATTATAATGCTCTTGAAAGGTAGGTCTAAGTTATCATTTCTTCCAACTGTCCTGATTTGGCAGGAACAGCCCCAATTAAACATCTGTCATCCCAGGGTTCTTTTTTTTCAGCTACTTTTAAAAAGTCCCAGTTTCTCTCTCCTCATCCTGTTCTCCCCCTTTGTCCTCAGCATACTTTAATTGCTGTAAACTGAATGCAAAGTGCAAGCAGAGGAGAGGAAGAGGTGGGATCTTGCCCTTCCCAGTAGGGTCAGGCAAAAACCTGCTTTGGATTCCCCTAGCTTTTGTGTTCTTCTTCATTAATAACTTTTGCCATATTGACGAAATGTTGGAGGGTATGTGTCATTAACCCCTGTGTTGCAGACCTGGAAGCCTGAGGCTGAGAGAGTATGGCTTGCCTAAGGCCTCCTCATGAGTTAATGGTGCAGGTAAGGTTTGACTTTGCCAAAAATAATCACAGCTCATTCATTCAGCCACTACCCTGCACCAGCTAAAGCTTCCTTATGTCTCATGTTTTCCTGCAGCAGCTCTACCATTCATTGAGTTTCTGTTCTTATGCTTTATTTAGATCCATGCATATCTTGCTGGGAAGGAAGCCCAAATTCAGTCCACTCTGTATCTTATCTCTGTTTAGACAACACCCAATTATGTGACACTGGAAATGTTTAAGTTGTAATCTCTATTGATTTAGCATTAATTATCATCTCTCTTTTTGTGAATTCCATTTGCAAAGTTTCCTTTGCGCTGGTATGAACTTGGGAACCACTGGAAATGTTTCTCTTTCAAATAAAACTATTTGCGCTGCAGTGGATATCTCCTACCATTGGATTTAAATTTCTTTATATAACTGGTGCTATTCTTTTACAAGCTGTTCTGTAAAATATAAAAAATGTGTGCATTCCCATCCAGAATTTTATATTGTGTATGCAAAAGAGAGAAGACAGAGTAGGAGGGAGAGGAAGAGAGAGATATAAATGTGAAATGCATTTGAAATATTCTTAAATTAATGTTAATAATTCCAGAATTACATAATGAGACTTGCAACTGGAACTTCTTCTCAGAGGTAGAACTCTTGTCTCTTCTGCTGTTGCGTCCTAACTCTCTTATTATCTAAATATGGCCATTTCTGCACTACATTGTTATAGTGCTATTATTCCACTTTGAACATCCTATGGAATCCTGGGGTTTGCAGTGAGGGAGGGGCCTTTAGAATTCTCAGCCAGAGAACTCTTTGCCCTCAGTAAACTACAAATCCCAGAATTCCACAGGATGTTCAAAGTGGAATAATAGCACTATAACAGTGTAGAGCGGAAAGGCACTAAGTCAGAGATGTCCCTGTTTTTGACTCTGGCATATTGGGAATGGAGAAAGGGAAAGGAGAATGGGCTAGGGAAAATCAAGACTTCATTGGATGCAATGGCTGGTGCATGCTCTGATTTTATTAAAGGGAGATGTATATTCTAGGTTATGCTCCTGTGAAAATTTTACAACATAGGACTGAAACAGTCCGTCCTTGGGGCTGTTGTTCACAGTGATATTGAACACTTGGATCCAAATCCCTGGGTACAAAAAACAAATACACAGGGTGCACATCAGTTGTGAACAACTCTTGGGCATTAATCACACCCTTTTCTTGGCCATATAGGTGGAACTGGCAATCAGAAAAGGCTTACACCTTTGTTTCTAATGAAATATGGCCATCTAACTGTATGAGGCACAATTATTTTGTTTGTAGGGTTCCACACTAAGTACACTTCCACTTGAGCCAGAAGTCTTGACTATAGTCTCTTGCTAACTTCACTTAAACATATACCGTAGTTAATATCTGCATTTTGAGCCAAGAAGCAGACTTCTCGGGTAGGTCATGAATCTCTTAAGTAAGTCACCAATTAATAAAGTTTTCAGCAAAAGAATAAGGTTACAGGCTTTCGTACAGTGCAGAAAGCAACAGTCAGTTTATTTTAAGTACAGCTTTAGGTTGATTGAAGTACTTTACTTTCAAGGGTGTTAAACGAAGAAATTTTCAAGAAACTGTCACAGCTCATGGGAACTTAATAACATTAATTTGACTACTGAACAACGTTTCTGAAAACCAAGTGACCAGATTCTACTCTCTTTCTCTCTTCTTTTTTTTAAAGTATGGCTATATAGTGCCAGGGACCATGACTTGAAAGGTGGTCCTGGACCATTTGCTTTGGAATCATCTGATTGTTTTCAGTGGAATTACTATACAGGGAACTGAGTGGTTTGTTTATTATAGCCTTGGCAGGGAGTGAAGTTAAGCAAATAGTAAACAGAGTGGTGTTCAGCCCATTGTGCAATAAAAGCAAGAGGAAAGAGCAGAGTCGTGGCCTCAACATCTAATTAAAATGAACTACTTGGATTAAACCAGCAAAGCCTGACGGTTACTGTCAGGCGAAAGGTGAGTGACCTTCAGCAGTTTATTCTTCAGCAGACCAAGAAAGTTTTAAGTGAGCCAATATTTTTCTGAAGCATTTTTCCTCTGGGACCACTTCTGAGACTTCACTCTCTCACTCCTGACAAAAATACAGATGTTCAATATTCTGCACTGTGTTTATTTGAAAAATTGGTGGTTTAAAAATGAACTACACTGGGAGTACTTTGCAGAAGATGCAAAATGGAGGCTAACACTATGGCCACTCTTGCCACTTGTAGCACTGGCAAAAGTAACAAGAGGAAGAACCATTTTACCGCCACTACTCCTCATAGGGATTCCCACCTTGAAAAAAAATTGGAGAATTTTAGCACATCTTAGAGAAGTTCAGAGAACTCATTCCTCCCAATTTTTGCCCATAAATAGAGTGGAGTGCTTCGAGAGGCCCTTTGTGCACAACTGTGTTTTTAATAAATGCAATAAGTGAAACAACCTGAATTGAGAGAAATATGAAACGGTTTCTCCCCACGGTGAAGGAGACTTTGTTCTTTCTCCTCTCACTCCTGTGCCTCACAGCAAACTGCTTTTGGTATTGAAAGGAGCTTCAAAAGTGCTATTTTGTGTTGTGGCATGGGATTCACACACACACACAGACATACACAACAGTGGGGGCTCCAGTGTGAACTTAGTGCTCACAAACTCTCATCTTCTGTTTCTAACTCTCCTTAGAAAAGTGAGATTGGCCTAGATCTAGATTAAGATGGACCTGAATTCCACTGAAATCCACAGGACAAGTGATGATTTAAGATTATTGGTTGTGATGGGTAGCTAATGGAGTATGGACCCATAACAATCACATTATAAATCTAAAAACGATTCGATCTCTAATGCAACAGATGAGTTGTCAATATGCAATGAGAATAATGTTAAGTAAACAGCCTTCATCTTTCTAATGTGGCCTTGTCTGTGGAAATTCATCATTATCATAATATTTATTTATTTATTTAGGGCAATCAGTGTACAAAGTAAGGACTTTTTCATAAAGTAAAACAAAAAACAGCTGGCCCTGCCAAATTCATATGATCTAACACACACACGCACACACATACAGAGGAAGGAGACAGTAATGAAAATATACAACTAATGCAATACAATTGTAAAACAAATTACCCAGATAGAAATGCAAAAAAAATGCAATATGATATATACACACAATCAAAATATACAAGATTCTGGACCGTTTCTTCCCTACTCTGTTATAGTGCTCTTATTCCCCTTTCAACATCCTATGGAATCCTGGGGTTTGCAGTTTAGGGAGGGGCATTGAGAATTCTCAGCCAGGGAGCTCTTTGGTGCTCAGGAAACTACAAGCCCCAGCATTCCACAGGATGTTGAAAAAGCACTATAACAGTGTAGGGTGGTAATGGCTTCAAACAATATTTAATTAAAATTCCAATTTACTTCTCTTCAGATTTTTTTTCATGGAATCCAGCAGGTGTCACTCTGGGGATTAAGAGTAAGTGACTTTTTGTAGAACAGAAGAACTGTATTTCGCTTATAATTATTCTTTTTTGAGAATTGCCCTTTTGTATGATTGTTCTTCCCCACTCTCTCTTGTAGCACAGTGTTATTTGTTTGTCATCATCTGGAGTCATTGTCCAATACTTTCTTTGTCATAAATGTTCATAACTTTGAAGTATAATCTGCATCTAGTAAGGTTTTCTCCTCCCTGTACTGCTGTTGGGTTTGTGTTTGTTGATGAGGAGTGGCTATTTTTACTGTTCAAG
Source organism: Cyclura pinguis (assembly GCA_030412105.1). Taxonomy (NCBI): domain Eukaryota; kingdom Metazoa; phylum Chordata; class Lepidosauria; order Squamata; family Iguanidae; genus Cyclura; species Cyclura pinguis. Next base: position 212,443,828 of record CM059599.1, read on the forward strand.
TTGGCACAGTGGCTTTCTGTGCAGATCAGTGATTTAGGCTATAGCTTATCTCTTTATTCTGCTTTCCAAGGCAAAATAACACTGCTACAAAGTTCTCCACAGTAAAAGAGCTATGTGTGTGTTTTGAGCACAGCTTAGAAATTTAATGTTTTTTGGACTATAGGTTCCAGAATCCCCTAGCTTTATATGGCCAGTGGTTGGGGGATTGTGGAAGCTGTGATCTAAAAAAGAAACATGAATGAGCTCTTTTTGAAGATATCACACATGCTTAGAATTGTAAAGTGACAGACCAATTTCTGGGTTTGTCTCTGTTTGTCAGGGAAAAGCTTTGCCGATAATATGTGGAAGTGTACACTGCAGGCACGATGAACTTGCGCTGGGTGTGCCACAGATATTGTGGAAGGGTATGTTCATGTTTCCAGTAGAAATATATCCCTTGAAGCTGTCTGTTGGGCTTGGGGGTGGGGGCAGATGCTATCATGTCCATGTTCAGGAAGCAGAAATGGTCATTTATTCAAATAACTCATTCATATTATGACTTATAGCTCTTGGTGTCTCTGCAGATCAATTTAGCCAAAGAAAATCATTTGCATTGAGCTGAAAGTGCCAAGGATGTTAGTGCAGCTATGCTAAGTTTTATCTGAAAGCTTTTATGCAGAGAGGAGGAAAGGATCACTCCACTGACAGTCAATCAGGATACAGAAGGAATCATGTACTTTTTTTTTTTAAATGACACAACCTACATAGAATCAGCGGGAATGCAATCACTGAAAACCAACCTTATCTTTATGATTTGAATGCCCAAGTGAGTGCGGTTTGTTAGGCCAAGTGTTTCAGTACACAAGATACCTCCATCAAGGTAATTGGGACCCACTTCTCAGTCAGGGTGTAGCTATGGTGGAGGATTACTTGCAGTGACTTAAAACTTCAGTTGAACATTTAGAAATCCAGTATAGGCATTGAAAAAAAATGGACAAGCAAAGTTACTCAGGGAATGCAAACATAGAAGAAGAATTTTCAGTGTCTCACTCTCATCAATGCTAGAAATTTGGTGACTGATTTCTTATTTGGAAAATTCTTATTTTGCTGTCCACACCCTGGTAACTACCAGTGATGTAGACTCAAGTCAACTGACTCAGACTCAAGTCATGCTTAAGTTGCTTCAGTGACTCGACTCGGACTCAGCTTGGCAATAAATGAAGTACTGACTCAACTTGATTTGAGAGTTTCATATTTTTAGTGACTGATTTGCTGCCCTTGATTCAGTAACGTAACACATTCATTGAGAAACCTGACTACTTTGAACAATGCTTCCATCCCTTTTTGTATGCTAGTCACATGATGATCTGTCTCAAGCCCAAAGTGTGGACACGTTTCTCAGAGGGGAACAGCAAAGGGGTTAGGCAGTGGGTTTGAGACGGGCTTGAGGTCTGCTCAGCAGCCTGTTCCTGCTGCCTGTTGGAGGAGCCTTCTAAAACTTTTCCTAAGAGCAGAAGACAAAACTTGCTTCCAGAGTGCAGGGTGCATTTCTCAGAGGGGAACAGCAAATGTGTTAGGCAACAGGTTTGAGGAGGAAGGATCCTTCCTCCTAAAGCTTTAGAAGTGTCAGTAATGGGGAGTAAGAAAGATCCTATTCCCCACTTCTGAAAAATCCCCCAGTTTCTAAAATGGGAAGTAAGAAGAATCCTATTCCCCACTTCTGAAGCTGCAGGTGGCAAAATCACAAACATGAAAGGCTGACTCTGCTTAAGTTGTTAAATCTAACTTTATGCAACTCTGTCCAGAAATTCTGGAATATAAGTTGGGGTATAAAGTTGGCTCCTGGACTTGAGACTTGACTTGAAAGTATCTTCAAGGACTTGCGACTTGACTTGACACTTGAAGTTAGAGATTTGAGAGTTGGAGTAAAGGACTTAAATACATCACTGGAACTACCTCCCTGTTCTGAGTGTATAAAGCATAGGATTAATGGTGGTGCATTCTCCTAAATACCAGTGGAATGCATTTCTAAGGCTACATGTACAGGATCTGGCTGTAAGATCATTTCATGCTCTTTCAATTTCTTGGCACGAAACCTGTCAAAGGATTGCTCAGAATGTATATGTATGTACATCGGTATGTGATTGCTCTTGAAGTATTAGACTGAGCACATCCAGTGCTGCAATCACTTCAAAAAAGACTATAACGGTTGGCCTAGATGTAATGTGACTAGGCTATCTCTGATACTCTAATCCATGACTAAGATATTTTTAGAAATTTGAACTACTGTTGTTGCTGAACTAAAGAGAAGCAGTAAATATAATTAATCAAATGCATGCTTCCGGAAGTGGCAACCTCAGGCCATATAAAACATCCCTGTTTCCTTTATTTCCTCTCTAGGTCCATCCTGTTCCTTTCTTATTTTGTTCCATTTCCTCTCCTGCAATCATGGTTAAATGAGTCATTTTGGCAGGCGTTAAAAATATGGCCATCTGAACTTTATGAAACTTTTTTCCTAGGCTGGTTTCAGGTGTACTGTGTTACCGCTGCTTCAACCTTTTAACATTTGTCCTTCAGTGGTTTGTGCGGAATGATTTGTTCTTTCCTCCCTTTTGTAAGAATATCTTGGGAGGGTAGGACCATTAAATAATCATGGGCTAAACATCTTTGTTGAAAAGCTGATCCTTGCTTCACTGACAATGAAGGAGTCCAAAGTAGTTCTTCATTTTAAAAAAATATAGTCTCTTTGATTAAAAGAGGTAATGGATTTATTGAGGATTAATAAACAGTGTTTGGAATTAAATAGAAATATCTTATAGTGACTAATAATGTTGATACATACTATGACGTAGAAATTTAAGAAATTTAGAATTTAAAAGGGTTAAGGAGTAATAATGAGCAGCAAACTTAGTAGTAATTTTTGAATAACAACTTTAAGTTAAGTACATTCATCTAAGTAGGAGCTGTTTGCAGCAGGGATAGGAACCATTTTTAATTAGTTGTAGGTTTTTTTCTTTTGTTTAGTTTAGCTTAGTTATTTGTGTTAGTTTAAATATGTTTTGATTTGTGTTGAGTAATAGTAGAAATGTGTGTAATGTGCTGGTTCAGTTAACTAGTCTCTTTTTTATACTTTATTGGTATGTATTGCTTTGACTGGCACTTGTGTTTTTTGTGTTTATGTGTAAAAAAAAATTTTCAAAGAATTTTAATAAAAAAATATAGTCTGTCTGGAAGGCAGGAACAACTGGATATGTGATCATCTAGGCCTCTGTCAGTGTCATCCAAGCCATGTTCTGTTGTGAATCTCCAGAGCAAGTTTTATTTATTTGTTTGTTTTTAATAGTTTAACCTGGAAAAGGAAATATGTAGCCCTACCCCAATAGTCCTGATTTAGCAAGGACAGTCTGAGTGAATCCTCAGTTATCTCACTTTTCCAGCTGACTTTAAAATGTCCCAGTTTTTCTCCTTCTCCCATGTTCCCCCTTTATTCTAAGTGTGTATATGTGTATATACGTGCCTTCACATCATTTAGGGTGACCCTAAAAAAAACATATTCATGGGATTTTCTTGGCAAGGTTGGTTTAGAGGAGGTTTGCCTTTGCCTTTGCTTTCCTCTCAGGCTGAAAGAATGTGACTTGGTCTCCCAGTGGGTTTCCATACCCGAGTAGGGATTCAAACTCTGGTCTCCCAGAGTCCTAAGTCCAACATTCAAACCGCTGTACAACACTGGCTCTCTCCCTCCCAGATTAAAATTTAAAAATACAATCAGGAGAAATCCAGAACTAGTTTGCACAGTGATCTCCATTCCCATGGTCCAAAATCTTGTCAACATATAAGATAAAGGATATATACACACAATGTGCACACAAAGCCTGAATATACTCTTTCAGTTTTCATGCAAAGGCAAAAAAGCTGCTTTGCACCTGCAGTAGAGCTGTACTTGATCTGTTTTATTTAGAGACACAGATAAGGCCACGAATCTGCTGACACGTTAAGCTTCTCCTGGAGTCACATTACAGTACATTGAAGGACACCAATGTAGAGACGGGCTCAGTTGTAAAATACCTGCAGAGCACATTCTCTACCTTTGGCAAGAAACTGGTGTGTGTTGGGGAGGGCAGCACCTGGCTCTTTGGAAGTGTAACTGATGTTTCCAAAGCAGTTCTGGCCTTTCAGAAGCCTGGATTTTAAGCCCCATTTGCAGTTAAAGGCCTTATAGCTTAAGAAATGGGTTATTATCAACCACAAAGGAAGTTTTGCAGTGTGGTAGAAAGTCTTGATAAGCAGCTTCTGGAGAGATGGGGAAAGTCCCTCTTCTCTCACAACAAAATGTTGAAGACAATTGCAGCAGTAAAGCTAAGTGAGTGCGAAATACAGTCAGACTGAAAGTCAGTATTTTTTTCTTGGTGCTAAACATGATTATTTTTGCTATTTAAAAAGAACCTGCTGGGACTCTGGCTATAAGTTTTGTTTGTGGGCTTGAGAATGGCAGCTGAGTTGGTTCTGTGGCATTTGCCATTTGAGAAGGATCCTTGCTGTGTGGTCACAAAGGGTATTTCAGAGCAGGTCTGGCATACAACTCTCACAATTCCTGGCAAGTGAGCAGGCTGGAGCTTTGAGTGAGAAGAGCCATAACCTGGAGAGCAATCAGGTGATAGATGCATCAAAGACTGGACTGATGTGACCTAGAAACTTCATATAGCACTCTCTATGAAGTTCAGGTAGCTCTTCCCACCTAATTGGCCGTCTGGGCTAGTGCTTTTCTCAGGGCTTGAGAATTCCTTAGAGGAAAAGCTAGAGAAGTCCCTTTGCCTGCTCAGGCCAAAAAGCTGGCAGATGTCATTGTGTTGTAACCGATTAGTCCCCTAGACTCAGGAGCCAGCAGCCAGCTGGAGTTTTCTTGAAAAGAAAGTGGCAAAGAGCAAAAGGATATATAAAATTCAGTCACGGAATCAGTGTTCAAAAAGTCAGTCTCCAGCTGGGCTCCTACTGAGTCAGCTGCACTTAGCAACACAGAAGTATTTTGTGGGCTTTCTTTCTAAATGGAAGGGCCTCTAATGACATCTTAGGATGTGATGGGCAACTGCGATTAAGGGAAGAATATACCTGGAGGTATATTCTTTAAAGCCTGTAACATTATTCTGTTGAGGTTGTCAGGTGTTAATTTATACAGTACAGTTGTCACTTTACTAAACTGTTAAAACATATCCAAAATTGCTATGCTTTGTAAGCTACTCCACACAGTAGAAAGGAGGAGGTGGGGAAATCCCAAAACAAAATAGGCATCAATTTAAAGTTTGGAATTTGGATTTGATTTTGCTGTTTTGTTGTTCTTGCGTAGCTTCAAGTCATTTTTCAACTTACATTGACCTTAAGGTGAACCTTTCACAGCGTTTTCTTGGCAAGATTTCTTTGGAGGTGGGGGGTTGCCTTTGCCTTCCTCTGAGGGGGAGAAAGTGTGACTTTCCCAAGTTCAACCAATGGGTTTCCATGGCTGATCAGGGATTTGATCTCAGGTCCCCAGAGCTGAAGTCCAGTGCTCAAACCACTGCCCCATGCTGGCTCAGAATGGTGTCCAAAGATCTTAGTTTAGTAGAAAATGCACACAGATGTTGTTGTTATTGGGTGCCTTCAAGCTGACTCCAACTTATGGTGAGTCTATCATGAGTCTATCATGGGATTTTCTTGGCAAGGTTTATTCAGAGGAGCTTTGCCATTGCTTTCCTCTCAGACTGAGAGAGTGGGACTTGCCCAGTGAGGTTTCCATAGCTGAGCAGGGGTTCAAATCCTGATCTCCTGGAGTCATTGTTCAACATTCAACTTACTATACCATGCTTATTCAGACAGTACCTTCAGGTTCTTTCTGACTAATGGCAGCCCTAAGACAAATCTACCACAGGGGTTTTTTCGGGCAAGATTTTTTCAGAAGGAGTTTTCCATTGCCTTCCTCTGAGCCTGAGAGAGTGTGACTTCTGCAAGGTGAGCCAGTGGGTTGGGTTTCCATGGCCGAGAAGAGATTTGAACCCTGATCTCTAGAATCATAGTCCAGCACTTAAACTACTACACCGTACTGGCTTTCAGTGAGATTTTTACCTAACAGTTATCCTTCATACTCTTTCCTTAAGACAAAATAATGAACTTCCTTTCTAAACAGCAGAGATTCTAGTGACTTCTTAGACACTAAGAAGGTACCTGGAGTTGTCTTGAAGTTCTTTTTCTCAAGTTGTCAATCAGAAAAATTGGATTATATCATGGAGATCCACTACTGGCCACATCTTCAAGGAGTGCTCAGGTAATGCTGCAGCTGGGAACTTGATGACACTACTGATGGCATGGCCGTGATCATGGCCCTGGATTCCCGTATCTCCCCTTGGAGACCCAGTTTTTCATCCCAAAGGCCCCAAACTTGAGGGAGGCTATTGCCATTACTTTCCCCTTTCAGGCATTTAGGCATCTCTTCACCATTTTTAGACAAATAAGGGGGCTAGTAAAATCCTCCCAATTTCAGCAAATTGTCTAACAGAGCTCCCCAGATGCTTCAGGAGGGCAGTATTGATCATTTTGGGTTAAAATGTTTGGAGTGGTTCATTTTCTTGTGGAATGTGCAGCCTTCCTGGAGTCTCCTGGAAGTGACCCACCCCCATCCATAAGTTCTAGTGGTTGTCCACCTTGATTTAAAGCCTGAGATGGGCAATCTGTTTCATAAGCTATGCATCAGATTTCAGACACTGTTATAACACTATTATTCCACTTAACTGCCATGGCAGCATCATATAGAATCCTGGGATTTGCAGTTTAGGGAGAGTCTTTAGAATTCTCAGCCAGAGAGCTCTTTGGCCTCAGTAAACTACAAAGACCAGAATTCCACAGGATGTTGCCAATGCAGTTAAAATGGAATAATAGCACCAATAATGTAGTGTGCTCTGGCACACTAGCACTGGAAGTCTTCTTTCACACCTTTCATCAGAACAGGCATTTCACTACTGTCTAAATCCATTGTCTTTTAAATAAACAAATAAAATCCTTGGGATCAATCTGTAACAACATGACCTTTGGATCTGACAATAATATGTTAAATAGCTTAGTAGATTTTTGAGAAAGAGAGAGAAAGAGAAGAGAGAGAGAGAGAGAGAGAGAGATGTCCAACACAGTTAATTTAAAGGTTTTCAATAGTCAGGTGCCTGTATTGCATGAGTTGTGAGATATATGTGCCAGGGAGCATTTGGGTATGCAGAATTAAGTGTGTTCTACCCAAGCACCCCAAGCTAGAAAACACAAAATAGAAAAAACGTAAAATAAAATCAGAAATAACAAAATAAAATGTACTCTTCTTGTATGGCTAGTATTTCAACAAACAATTCCAGGATTTCTTCCCCACCACCAAAACACACTCATGGGACAAATGTCAAACATTTCAGCTTTGCTGTATGATGGTTCCTGGTAAACAGCATGGAACACTTTTCATCCTAGTCCTTGGGTTAGACCAAAAATATCCGTATGTGGCAAAAAAACAATTGATTTGCTGGCACAGTTTTTTTCCCCCCAGGTATCCTTCTTTTCTTTATTTTTTTGTGGAAAGCAAGATATTCTAATGCCTGAAATCTGAGGACACAGGTTATAAGTGTGTGGCTGACAAGTGACCAGTCTTGTAGACCTACTTCTTTGTACTACAGTGCATGTCAGGGGAGAGCCAGCATAGTTTGAGAGTTGGAAGAGGACACTGTGAGGCCAGGGTTAGAATCCTCACATGGCCATAAAAGCCCCCTGGTTGACCTTGGCCAAATCACACTCTCTCAGCCTTAGAGGAAGGCAAAGGAAAACCCCCTCTGAACAATTCTTGAAAAAAAACTGAGATAGGTTTGCCTTAGGTTTGCCATAAGTTGGAAACTACTTGAAGTCATACAACAACAATCATGTTAGGGACAAAAATGATTGTTCCTTCTTCTTCTCTACCCTGCGACTATTCACAAAGAAAGAACTGGGAAAATGTTCTTTGTGGATTGCTTTTGTTTCAGATATCTCCATCTCTTTCCACTTCCTACTTCCAGGCTTCCAATGGAAACAAAACTACCGAAATGCCTTGGGGAACGGCAAATGCTGCTTTCCCCTCTCCTTTTGCATTATTTATAGCTTGCTGATTATTATAGCAATTGGAATATATAAAATCCGACCAGAAAGGCCATTTCTAATGAGATTCCAGTCCTAATTCTCTCACCAAAACAATCTGGAAAAGCTTCTCAAACAAAACAATAGTACTTTTCTCTGAATGGAACAGAAATGCTGAATCACTCTCAACGCTCCACAAAGCGCCTGCTTCCACCATCTCTATGGCCCGTCACAAATCCAGCATAATTTGAAGGAAACACTTTTGCACTTCTTTGACTCCTGAACTTTTTTTTTAACTCATCAACAAAACAGCTGTGTACATCAGTTTCCTTTTCCTTTCTCAGACCCTGGTTTCATAAGATGACTAAACTTTTCCATAAAGTTTAAAAAACAAAACAAATTGAAACATAAATAAAAGTATAGTTTCCATTTGTTTTGGGGGACAGACTTCCCATGGAGGAGGGAACATAAACATTTTTAGTCTTAGCAAATTATTTTTGAGTCATAAAATATATATACAGTTTTATGGATAGAATTTGTCCTGCTTAGTATCAGCATCTGGAAACAACTATCTGCAAATAACGAATTAGTTGAAGTTCATTCCTTTTCCCATTAACAAAGACATAACTGAAGTTACATTATGACTATAACCTGACTAGAGGCAGCACTTTTTTCTAGGGCAGCAGCAATTTTCTAATTCCTTTTGTAGTTACAAAATAATGAAACAGTAGAGGAGCATCATGCGCTTTCAGAGTTGTCTCATGTTGTGGTTTATTCTGCTGCTACTGCCTCATGCTCTGCTGTGGATGTTGAGATGGCAATGATATTGATAGACAGAGCCTATGTTTTGAATCACAGGCAAGAGACTTGTAGCATCCAGATTTTTTAAAAAGTAACTAGCAGGCAACTATTTTAGCTGCTCTTGGGAAATATCAAAATAAAGAGCTTGGGTTTTAAAAGGAACTGTAAATGTAACTAATGGTGTTTGGGGAGTGTCTTGAAACTATGCCTGTAACTAGTGTTTTTTTTTAAATAACTTTTCATGTACTAACAAATATACTATCGATATAGATATATACACAGAGTTTTTCAGAGTGCACAGTGTTTTGCAGTTGTTATCCCTTCAACAATCCCATTAACTAAATTAGGCTGAGAGACAATGGCTGCATTTAGCAAAAGAGAAACAAGTGAGTTTCCCTCTGGATTTACAAACTCCCTTCCCCTTCTAGCACAGCTAAGGGGAGGCATTTGGTATGTTTTCTGATCCAGCAAACTGTGGTTAATTTTAACTTCCCAGGGGAAGTTACATCTTCACCACTACTTGCTAAATCATGGTTTAGTGCAGGGGTGGGCAATACATGGTCCATGGACCACATAACCCTTTGATTTCCTTTTCTTAGCTTACCCCAGTCCCTTAATGTTGAGACCACAAACCAGTCACTGCTAAAATTGTGCTGTTTTTTTCCCACGGTCTTCATCCTTTTTATCCCTTCTGTCTTTTCCTTCAGCTGTGGAAGCTTGTGAGATGCTCTTTTCAGCAAATTATTGAGAACACAAGAGGACTGTTGGATCACACCAAAGGCCTATTTTTAGTGTAGCATCCTGTTTCCACCAGGTACCCAAGCCCCATGTAGAAAAATCTCTCAATCTGGCCCTGTTCTCCTTCTTAGCAGAATTGATTCTTTCAGAGCTTTACCTGGTTGCCTTCACCTCACACCTCTAATAGCGTACATCTTCAGCACAGACTAACTTCACCTAACATTTCATCATGGCCTCTGCTGTCAATCATTCCTCCATTCATTCTTCTGTTACATCTGGTGGCAGCTGGTGGAATCCCTGACCCTGCAACATTGACTCAACTCCAGGTTTGACTATAAACTTTAAAGGAACTAGCCAAAGTGCTGAACCTGTTTCAGGATTGGATACAGCACACTGGATATCTCCTTTAAAGTTAGAACTAAAACCTCTAGCGCAGTGGTTCTCAGACTGTGGGGTGGGACCCTAAGGGGGGGGTGTGATAGTTCCTCTAGGTGGGCACAAGAAAAGTCAACCTGCAAATACAGCAAATGTGAAAAAGAATAGCAAGTCACTATGTGTGTCTGTGCACACGCGCACATGCATGCACACGTGCATTCTTGAGGATTGACTGGTCATCGCTGCAAAAGAGTGGCATGAGGCATCTTCCCCCATTATACCTTTCTCCAACTGCAGATAAGGAAAACTTGACTTTCCCTTTTTTAAAAAATGCTTTTCCCAGTCAGCTTCTCTAAACATTCCATCATTGGTGCAGCAGGCGCATGCCCCTTAGCGACCATGAGGCAGTTTCTCAGGTGGAGGGAGCAAAGTAAAGAGAAGCAGTAGAGAGTGCAAGAGCTCAGTGTTAAGATGGAAGGCATGTTTGGCACGAGGGGCCTGTGAGAGAGACAGGGAGAGAGAGGTGCAGGATAGGACATGGGGAAGGAACACGACAGGGCACAACATTTGCATGTAGATGTAAAGGGGGCCACACAAGTTAAAATATTTGAAAACCACTGCTGTAGCAGATTCTGGACACGAGCCACCTAAGCTACCAGTTATCTCCACATCTTGTGGTAATGAATTCCACAGCTTTCTCATTTTCTCAGTGCTAACAAAACATTTCAGTGCTAAGCAATTTAGCTACTCTTGTTCTGTTATGGTTGCAGCACTGGAGTAAATATTGGCACTCAGCTTCCACTGGAGGAAAGTTTCCAGAACACTTCTTGCTATTGTATATCCAGGATAGGTTCATTCTAGGTTGGTTCCTCCCTTCCTCCCTCCCTCCCTTGTGCAGTGACCATGATTATGTTACTCTAACTTTCAGTTCAGCACCCAAATCTTCTTTAAAGTGACATAGAAATTCCAAATACAGTCTGTAAATTAGGGATTTACTCAGCATATTCTGGAAAGTATTTCTTCAACTGGTTGTATGACAGCAAGAAATGATTGTGAAACAACCTTAATTTTGTTTTAGGCCTCCTCATGGATAGTGTTAGTGTATGCTTCCCGAAGCTGGTGTTCTCCAGTTGTGTTGGGCTGCAACACATCATATCCCCACACATCATATCTAATTGCCATATTGCTTGGGGAAATTGGGAATTTTAATCCAATTTACAGGTAGGCTGTTACAGTGAATATCAAATGCATGCTTTCTGGGAACAGAGCCTAAGAGCTACATGTCAAGTCAAAGATATACTCACTGTCATAAGCATAAGTAACTCTACAACATTTCCATCTCTTCAGGTTACTCAAAGGAATTCTCTGCTTAAAAGGGTGCCCAGCCATAGCCCTCCAAGTGATGTTCTCTCTGGTATAGGGTATCCTAGGGTACATGAGACCCAGTCTTGAACATTCTGCTCTCACAATGTTGAAAATAAGGAGCACTTTGTACAATCAACAGAATAAAAATGGTCTGCAGACTGTAATATTTCAGATGGAAAGGAAGAATTATGTGCTTTGAATATTCCTCCATAAATAAGAATTTAAAAATATATATTGCAGTCAATAGAATAAAGAAGGAAAGGAGAAGGCAAGGTGAAATCCTGTTTTTAAATTAGGCTTACATTGTGAGTAAATACAGCTGGAAATGTGCTCCCTCACTGCTTTCAGCATTCCTATTTTTGAGAAGCAAAAGCAAGAGAGAGAAACAGAGACAGAGAAGAGTTGTCTCTGACATTTTTAAGTTCTCTCAGTTTCCCAAAGTATTATATTTGGTTATATTTGTGTACCCTTTGGTTACCCTGCAGAGCTGCAAATTTTACTAACAGCAGTGATGGTAATCAGCACTGTCTGAGCAAGCTACAAATATAGGCTCAGTTCAAATGAACATTCCAGTCCTCCAAGTCATAGGGGCCTTTCACATTATGCTGTTATATCATTATGATTCCACTTTAACTGGCATGGCAAAATCCTATGAAATCCTAGGATTGGAGGTTTAAGGAGCAACATTTAAAATTCTCCCCCTGAGCATTTATCTACTACCTCTCCATACTACAAGTCCCAGGACTGCCCAAGGGTAGCCACATCATAGTACAGTACTATACAGGAATCATAGTACAGTACTATAATTGTGTAGTGTGAAATGGCTCTTGATCAGGATCAGGATTGGCAAATCTGTGACCCTTTCCCAGAAGCTGATGAACTCCTGCTCCCATCAGCTTGCCTATGATGAGAGCAGCAGTTTTGGATGCCTTAAAGCTCCTCATTTTTGTTTAGAGATCAGATATATGAATCTGGGCTCACATATTCTCCCTTCCTTCTGTGTAATTCTCCCTCCTTTTTTCTATCTGAGGCTCCTTCTCTTCTATTCCTACATTGTGGTAACTTGGGGCATGTGATCACACTTCTGAGTTATGGGTGGACCTTGTTGTCCAATTTGTACAACCCAGCAAAATATGATAGTAGCAATCTGAAAATAGAGGAGGATATCAGTGTGGAAAGAAGATGAGGGAGTACGATGTTGCAGCCCACAGTGTGCTTCCTAATTATTTGAATGTGAGGCCTTTATTGTCAGTTCAAACCTGTGGATGTCAGCTGAATGGCAAGTCAGTTTAAATTCAGTGGGGCTTTCTCTCTGGTAAGCATGTCTGGGACCATGGTTTTGATGTTGCCCGAAGAGAATACATTTAAACCCACCAAATAAAAATTCAGATGTGGCTCTCCTTGCTGTAAGGTTTGATAGAGGGAGAAGACATGCTCCGTTTCACTTTATTAAAAGATAACTTTGAACAAAAAATGTCCCATCAAGCTTTTGAATTTTCTGCTGCTTAGATTTTCCTTTGGATTGTCTTCAGTTTTATTTTGTTTTGTTTTGTTTCATTTAGTAAAGCTCTTGGTTGGATATTAGTTGAGTTTTATCTATTGCTTTGATTAAATAGATAGGCATATAGGATTGCTGTTGTTTTTGTTATTTATTAATTGATTTGTTTTAATGGAAATTGTCTATCTCTGCCTGAGGAAAAAAAACAGGGAACACATTTTATATAAATAGCTAAATGTACACCTCAGGCACAGTGCTTACAGCTTTTCTTTTTTTGGAATAATGCGACATCTCTAACTGCCCTCTAAACAAGAACATAAAGGAGGAATGTTATACCTTCCCTTTTGTAAAGAAGGGTATTCTGGTTAGGTACTCTGAAGAAGGTACTCTGGTTAGATTTCTTTCATAATTCTGTCTCTGTCTGGCAGAGTTTGGAAAGCTTATTTTGTTTTTTTGATTACAGCCCTCAGACTCATTTGACTACTGTGGACGCTGTCCAAAGGAGATGAAGGATTCTGGGAGCTGAAGGACCCAAAGTTAGCTTTTCAAACCACTGCATTTAGACAAAGGTGGGCTTCAGCTTGGCATCTTTAACCATATCATTTTGTTTCACTCTTATTTACTACATTTGTGTAATGCATTTATGTCCTACCTTTCCTACAAGGAGCTCAAATGCAGGTACTTGCACCTCCAGTTTCTTTTCATCCTTACAATTTCACAACAACTTGGTGAGCTGATAGTCTGACTGTTGGTGACTGGTCCAGTGGTACCCAGTGAGTTGAGTGGCTGAATGGCCATTTGTGACCAGATCCCCCAGTCCAGATGAAAAAGAGATTAAAGCCACTGTCGTTTAATTGTTGATTAGGAGAAGAAATTTCTTCAGAATGGGGCCATGTAGGAATGTACACTGTTGTGTGGGACCGTGATTAACTCAGAGTGTCTGCAGGCACCAGTGATCTCATTCTCATACTCTCCAACTGCTCCAGTTTGGCAGGGACAGTCTTGATTAATTCTCTGCTGACCCATTTTTTTGGCTGTTTTTAAAATGCCTCAGTTTCTTTCTCCTTCACTCACTTTCCCACCTTTGTCCTCAGCTTACTTCAGTTGCTGCAAACTGAATGCAAAGTGCTAAAGTAGTTTGCACTCAGTTTTTTCAGCAGAGGAGAGGAAAGTGGGATCTTGCTCTTTTCAGGCAAAAGCAATTTGATGTTCAAGCAAAAGCAATCTGCAGCTTTCTCTCCTAGCTTTTGTGTTCTTCCTCATTAATAACTTTTCCCATTTTGATCACATCCTGATGTTTCTTGGCCACATGTGTCCCAGTTTTCATCTGTGAAGTTCTGGAGGGTGCGCATTCTTATGTTTGCCACTTTTGTGTGTCATGGCAGAAAGCAGCAATGAGGTATAGAATTGAGTGGAGGGAACAACATGATGGGATGAGGTCATGGTGAGGGCCAACAGAGGCAACAGAGCAGCAGACACCACAACCCCTATCTCATTGACTTCCGGTAGGACATTCAACATTCAACCACTTCTGATTCAGAGTTTGAATGAAAATGGCTCTTTCTCATACCTCATAATGGACTTAGGACCTTTCCTCACTACACTGTTATAGTGCTATTATTCCACTTTCAACATCCTGTGGAATTCTGAGCTTTGTAATTTACTGAGCCCAAAGAGCTCTCTGGCTGAGAATTCTAAATGCCCCTCCTGAAACTGCAAACCCCAGGATTCCATAGGATGTTGACACTGGCATAATAGCACTCTAACAACGAAGCGCGGAAAGGCCCTTAGTCAGAGGACCATTTCACACTACACAACACTTTGATCTCACAGGAACAGCCCCAGTGCTCTGTCATCACTTTTTCAGGTCTGCACATTTTTTAGAGTAAGTCAGAGACTTTGGCCCTTTCCGCAGGACACTGTTGTCCCACAGTGGGAACAGGAGAAAGATGGGACCATAATGACAGTTACACATAATGTCATTGCAGTCCCACCCTTCTTCTGCCCCCAGGCAGTCGGATCATGGAATAAATCATTGATGGGTTTTTTCTGTCAATGATCTGTGATTGCACAACCATCCTGCATTTACCTGATGCGTTTCAAGAAAAGGTTGGACCAAACCTGTGGAAAATACTTTGTGATGTGGGTCGTTAAGTGCACCTGTGGAGAGCCATGTGACTTTAGCTGAGTCATGCTGATGAGCAACCAGGGGAGAAGGTTGCATCAGGTGTGGGGAGAATGCAAAGGCTGGCAGGATTGCATCAGCTAGTGTGAGTATAAATGTAGCTGAGAGCTACCCAACAAGTTGTACACTGTGCCTGACGTGTCTGCCGGAGGCTCTGTCAGAAAGAGCAAGCAAAGGGATGCTGGAATGCCTTCTGGAGAGTCTTGTAAATATGTACACATTGTAACTCAAGAATAAATTGCCTCCTTGATGGAAGAGAACAATTGGTGTGGGTGAGTTTTTCTGGCTACAGTGCATTGCTGCTAAGATATTCTCTGCTGCTGGGCACGCTTCCAAAGCTGTGGGAGCAATCTCTGCTATATTTTGGGTGTGACAACGTGTGCAGGGTCTGGAAGCACAATGGTTTTGCTTCTTGCCCCAGCACAGCCTGGGAAAGTACCTGGCTGTGCTGCAGCAGGAAGAGGCAGTGCCGTCGTGCTTCCTGGATTGCGGAGGCAGCCAGTGCAGAGGGAAGCACTCCCATCGTGCTCCCATCCTGGCAGAGCCGCCGCCAGGATCCCCACAGAAGACCACTGGGATAAGAGGGTGCAGAAAGGGCCTTTGACAAAGAGTTGGTAAAGAGGAAGAATTTGTTGCTAGGAATTCATTTACTGAGTTAGGCTCTGAACCAGCTACCTTCAGTCTTAGAAACCAGTGACCTATCAATGATACATAATATACAGAGTTGAAAGGCATTCTTAGAAGTCATCTAGCCTATCCTGCAGTGGATACAAGATCTTTAATGCAGGACAGAACTACAGAATCCCTGACAGATGCCTTCTGTTTTGCAAACAAAAGCAAGAGGATACTTGTACCTGTTTCGTAAAACATAGTTTCTTGGTAATCTGGAATTACAATGGGCTGTATCTAATTAAAATCAGTATTTGAGGATGATATTCCAGCTAGTTGTTGGCATTCTATCTTCGTGATTGTGAGCTAAACCAAATATACAAAAAGGTGCGACTTTAGCAAATAAATAGGATGATTCTTTATGGGATTAAGCTCTTGTGTGAAAGTAGCCACAGACTTTCAAACTTAGCACTAATATCAACAAATAGGATTAATCAGTAACCAAGATGACAGCCATTGGATTTTTGGCGCCTACGTTGGAGGGAAAAGAATGATTTGGATTTTGTGAGACAGTGTAGTTTGGATTTAGAATTTCACGAATTGTAAGTAGAGATTTATACTCAAAGGCCATCCATCTTTTACCTGAGACAGGATGTCAGGAGCTCTTTTCTACCATACATAACAAATCTTACACATCTGAATTATCAAAAGGTAATAATAATGAACAATAAATAATTGCAAATAGTAATTTTCTTTCTGAGTTTATGTCAAGAGAATTCAGAGGGACTCTGTGATGTTACGTATTTCTTTTAAAAACGGTATATGTGTACTGCAACATTCAATAGTAAGTATGGTTAAGAGATTATATGAGATTTGAATGGCAGGTGTAGAATGCTGTGGTAAGTTTATTTGCAAATGATGGTGATTTGGGGAGAGAAAAAGTGGGAAATACTATGGGAATGTTGTGGAGAATGAGATTCAGAAAGGATACAGATTTGGATAATGACAGCTAGAGAGGAGAGAAGGTTCCTTCTGTGGCTGTCTTCAATACAGAATAAAAGAAAAGAGTCATTACAAGTGTTTATGTAGTGAAGAATAAAGAGTGAAATTACATTCATCCAGTTGAATTGAATTTAATAATGTTATTTTTGTTATTTAACCTAATCATGCCTACTGCTTCATCACTAGACCAAATATATTATCAAAACATATGTCTGAAAGCATGTACGAACAGCCTTATACAAAGAACAGCTTTGTATATAGAGATCATAGTGGAAGCTGATCTGTTGTGCAATTCTTCACAAAGGCCATTTCTGCACTACACTGTTCTAGTGCTATTCTTCCACTTTCAACATCATATGGAACCCTGGGGTTTGCAGTTTAGGGAGAGAGCTCTTTGGCCTCAGTAAACTACGAATCCCAGAATTCCATAGGATGTTGAAAGTGGAATAATAACACTAGAACAGTGTAGTGCGGAAATGGCCTACATTTCTTCTTGATGGAACCAACAAGTAATTTTAGCAGTTTTCTTCCCTCTGTGAAAAAGGCTTTGATAACCATGTAGTCTGCCTGTTACTTGGGACTTATTCTATGCAAAATCAACCATGTGTGTATTTTGGGCAGAATTAGAATCCAGTTCCAGTATATTCTATGCAGTGGACAGCTGCTTCTGCTCAGAAAATGCCATTTTGTATGCAAATGAACCACATGCAAATTTTGTGCAGAATAAGTCCTGAACTGCAAATATTCTTATCAGTTCAGGATTCTTCCAGTTAAGGTTTCTTGTTATGCTGAAAACATTTTTTCCCAACAATGTATGAATAATTTTTTTATTATTTTTTTTAATAACTAAGGACTCTTTCTCACTACACAGTTATAATGCTATGATTCCCCTTTAACTGCCTTGGCAATGTTCTATGGAATCTTGGGGTTTGTAGTTGAGTCAGATGCAGCAGAGAACCTCTGTGTCTGAGAATTTTGAGTGTTCCTCCTCTCAGCTGCTAGTCCCAGCATGCCATAGGATACCGCCATAGCAGTTACATTGAAATCATAGTGTTTGTTCTACTTAGTACATGTTGATGGCCTGTATGTGTAGAAGGGAAGGGCATTGCCAATGTCAAAGATGTTTGACCCAGGATGTTGACTGGAACACACAGTCTTGGGAATGTTAAAGGTCAGATAAAATTAACATGTGTACAAGCTAGCTCTGCTAGCTGATGCATGAATCTTTTCTCTTGTATAAGCATGAAAATGGTATAAAAGGGAAAGCATGGATGAATAAAGACATCCTTCCTTGTCGCTACTGTTAGTAGGCTATACCAAACGGAGTCTTGATACTTGGAGGGATCCTTTGGCCAAAGTTCTGTTTGTTGAGTGTATTTTCTTTTTTTTCTTTTTTATGCTTCTACTTTTACTTTTCCTACCTTGTGTTTGGGGGTTCAGACCAGCTCTGTGTCCACCTGCAGATATGGCAAGGTATGGTTTGTTTACCCACCCTAACAATAGCACAGTAAATGTGTGGTGTAAAAGGCCCCTTGAGGGCAGTCATAGTATGGCAGTTTGAGTGTTGGACCAAAGTTCGATTCCCTGCTTGGCCGTGTAAACCCACTGGGTGACTGTTGGCACATCATACACACTCAGCCCACAGAAAACCCCGTGATAGGTTCACCTTAGGGTGTCTGTAAGTCAGAAATGACTTGAAGCCACAAACAACAAGAAGAAGGCGGCCCCTAGTGGGGATTCTGGTGGTAACAAAACCCTATGAAGATTCTGATGGTGGCTGCAAGTGGAATTATCATAATAGCATTGTCACAAACTATTCTAGAGAAGCTCTGAGATCTATGTTGCCATGTTCCCAGAGAAAGAAAGAGAGAGAGAAAGATTATGCGGATAGCAAGGTCCTTGGGGGACAAATAAGCTAAACAGGTAAAGATTTATTTATCTTTTTACTGACAGATTTAGCAAACCTTTTTTTCAAAAAAAAAAGTTGCAGCTGTTTATTAGAAGAAGGAAAAGGTTGAATTTAATACGATTGACTACCAGTATGATTCAGAACAAAGCAGGAAGATGAAAAATATTTAATAATGTGGGTTTGTCAATCACAAACAAGCGGAGCTATTTTTGTTAAACATCTGACATCAGAGCTATTTTTGTTGTTATGGCTGTTGGAAATGATTGGAATCATTAAGTATTTATATATTCGGCACATTATTTTTGTCTTTCTTTTGCCATTAGCTGTCCTTACAAAGTGCTGTACTTTTTATCATTGGATAAAATGCCAGCTTTCTAATAAGCAGAGTTATGGGCTATCTTAGGTTGCATTTTAGTTATATTCCAAGCAGGATGTTCATCTTTTTACTGTGTTATAGCTGGTGATGACCTTTGGCTGGATAAGAAAGTTCTGGATTGGAAACCACTTCTTCTGCACACTTTTGGTCCCCAGCCAAATATTTAATGAACTCCTCAAGAATCTCTGATTGATAGTGATGAGATTTGTGGTGGCCACTACGCATGGACAAACCTCTTTCATTGTTTCTCTGTTTCTCATTTTTCTCATCTTCAATTTCATTCTTCTCCATCCTTAGTGAATATACAAATAATCAATCTTTATGCTATGAAGGGGCTATGCTACTACTATGAAAGCATATCCCAGAGAGAGAGGGGGGATAGGGAGGAAGACAGGAAGAGATGGTCCTGCCGTTTCACAGCATGATCATTTATTTGAGGGGTGGGAAATATGGGGATCTGGAATCAATACCCTTTTCCTCCCAAACAGAAGAGCAACAGAATAGACTCCTTGGAATCTATGGAATTTAAATTACTTTATTGGATCTGATAGGTAGGAATAACACTGATTTAGCCCATAATTTTTAAATCAGAAGTAAGATCCATTCAGCAAAGATCTCCTGGTCTTTTCCTTGTATCACCAGCATCTTTTATTGCTTCATGTTCAGCAGAACATCATATTAACCATATTACTGTTAAGTAGTCTCTTAATTACTCCCTCTTTCATGAGGGCCCTCTTATCATTTTCTTCTATTTCTACCCATTTTGACAGTACTCATTTCCGTACTACTGAATAGTGCTGTTATTCCACTTTCAGCACCCTATGGAATTCTGGGGTTTTCAGTTTAGGGAGGGACCTTTAGAATTCTCAGCCAGAGAGCTCCTTGGCGTCAGGAAACTACAAATCCCAGAATTCCACAGGATGTTGGAAATGGAATAATAGCACTATAACAGTGTAGGGCAGAAATGGCATGAACAGAGCTATTTTTCATTTTTAAAGATGAGCAAAAATCCGTAATTAAACCAGCAAATGCAATTGACAGTATTTCTTGAACTGTAAAAGGGTAATTCTTCGTTCTATGGTTCTGATCCATTTCACTTTTGATAGCTCACGGAGCAGGGGGTGCCAAACAGCTGTTGGCCGCTTACTACCACAGTTTGCTGAGGGATTGCCTCATTTTCACAATGGACCTTTAAAATAGATTGTACCGAGATTTAGTGTTTTGCTCAGATCCAACCAATTAACTTGATTAAACGGAGCAAGAATCAGAACATGATTTTCCTTGTTATAAACTCAGTACTATAATCATGACGCTTCATGGTAGAATTATTTCAGTCAAGGTAATATCAACCACTGTGGGGGAAAAAAATTTTTAAATCATTTAGTCATTAGTACTTCCAAAACAATGATGCACGCTTGTTGCATAAACTGACTACCAAATTAGGTAAGTTTATAATTTAATAGAGCATTTATGCTTTCTAAGAAGGTATAATTTGTATAATTATATAGCTGTTGTGTACTATGCTGCTCTGTAGAGGAGTGCATCTGCACAGTGGGAACTATTTACAATGAAATTTTGCAGCCATGATGAGAAATTGTTTCATATCCTCTGCAGCTCCCATTTCACATGCTGGCTGGGAGCATAAGGAGACTAATATTCCTCTAACCTCTAATATGAAGCTGGATACCTAATTTCATAAAGGTTGGTTGCTTACGTATTCAGTATGGGCAGGAATTTTTTTTATTATTATTTTGGTTTACATTTTAATAGGAATTTACCCAAATTTTCATTATTCAAACAAGGTATATTCACTTATCTGCATAAAATCCTCACTTTTTTGAACTTCATTATGGAGTTTGCCAATTAAAATTAGCATGTTCTAAAAAAAAATCCACTATATTATAGGACATTATACTGGTAAAATTATGTGCAGGTTTGCACTCACATATATACGTATTAGAAGTCCAAAAATGCATATGAATTTCCATGCTAATTTTTAAAAGGAAAAAGTTTGAAATGAGCCAAATTGAAGAGGAGATAAAAACAAGAAACAAAGTGAAACTGATAAATTTGCATATGCTTAGTATGCTAGCAGTTTGTATGTCTTCAAGTCATATCCAACTTATGGTGACCCAAGGGCCAAACTTTCCCAGGGTTTTCTTGGCAAGATTTATTCAGAGGTGGTTTGCCATTGCCTTCCAAATTCACCTCTTAGGTTTACCTGGGCCCTTTCCGCAACTCACCCATTTTTGGCGCTGGGGTGCGGTGCTCGCGCGAGCAGCCTCCGGGGAAAGGCTCTCGCTTCCCTGCTTCTTCGGCTCCGCACGAGCTTCCTGCTCACGCAAGAGCCCCGCCTCTTCCTTTCACAGGGCAGCCTGGGACCTTCCCAGGCTGCACTGAGACAGGAAGTGCGACCAGCCCGGCTCCCGAGGCTCCGCACACAAGATAAGTGTGCGGGGGGCCCTGAAGCGATGCACGACCGCGCAGCATTTTGAGCTTCAAGCTGAAAATGAAAAAATGCGTGCGCGGTCCATGTCAGGCCCTGGAGCATCGCGCAAATGTGAATGTGTCGTGTGGACCGCTCCTCACATTTGCGCAACGCTCAAGGGGCCCTTTTGCATTGGAAATGCTGTGCAAAAAGGGCCCTGGTTGTGCAGGGATTCATACCCCGGTCTCCCAGAGTCCTAATCCGACATTCAGACCATTACATCATGCCTGCTCTCGTGCCAGTAGTATCCTTAGTTAATTCTTTCTGTTAGGCCTGGCATCTGAAGTTGGTGTGGCTGCACATTGCTCAATATTTCTGCAGGGCTGGCCACCAAGAACTTACAACCCTCCATTGCTGCTGCTGCTCTTCTCTTTCTTCTCTTCCTCCATGACACTGCATGTTTGTCCCCTCTTTCCATTAGGCTCAGAAGAAGCGAACAAGTAACTGGTGCCAGCAAGAAGGAGCTGCCGTGGTTTCCTGCCAGTGCTCTCTCCTCCACCCTTAACTCTCACAAGTGAGCTGACAGTGACATTAATCTGGAGGGAACAGCTTCTAGGGGCAATGGGAACAAAGACTAAATAAGTCTAATCAGACAACACATCCTTAGATGATATCCAGAGCTTGGAGAGTTTCTTTTCCAAGTTTCTTTTTTGAATGGCAGCTCTTAGAATCCTCCCGCCAGCATGGAGGACTCCCACTGGACCGTATGTCCAAAAAAGTAACTTTTCCATGCTTTGCCAAGTCCCCCCCCCCAAAAAAAAAGAAAAAAGAAAGAAAAGAAAATCCAGGACTTCTGACAGAAATAAGCCAGGACTTCTGACAGAAAGCTAGCATAAATAAACTTTTTTCCTCTCTATCTTTCATATAACATGGTGCTTAGTGCTACAAAGAGACACTATCTAGAAGGGATGAAACGAAGTGCACTTGGCTGTGTTCCTTTGCCCTAACAATTGTTTTAATAGCTTACAGCTGCTGCAAACCACATAGCACAGATTGCCAATTCTCCTCCAGATGTCTTCTGAGTTCCGACATCCCTCCCCACTCATGTTACTTCACAGCACTCTTCCTGGACTTTGACAGAAGATTTTCTTAATAATATTTCTGGCAGTTTCTTGTCTGCTTCACTTACATTTTATAATCCTTTCTGTACATCACCTCCCCTTCCTTCCTTTCGTTCTCTCCAGCTTCAACACAGATGGAAATTTCTGTCCTTTTATGTTTTAAAACTAATGTGGTTTTGAAATGATTATAAAACAGTGTTATGTGTGCTTCTATTGCATTTGCCTGCTTATTTAATGAGTTGTTTAGGCTTCAAAAGAACATAAATAGGAGTCAGCAGTGTGATGCAGCAGCTAAAAGCCAATGTGATTCTAGGCTGCATCAATAGGAGTATAGCACCTAGGTTGAAGGAACTAATAGTACTACTCTATCCACCTGGAATACTGTGTCTAGTTCTAGACACCACAATTGAAGAAAGATATTGACAAGCTGGAACATGTCCAGAGGAGGGTGGCCAAAATGGTAAAAGGCCTGGAAAACATCCCCTTTGAGAAGTGTCGTAGGGAGCCGGTTATATTTAGCCTAGAGAAGAGAAAGTTAAGAGGTGACATGATAGCCATGTTTAAATATTTGAAGGGATGTAATACAGAGGATGGAGCAAGCTTGTTTTCTGCTGCTGCAGATATTAGGACATGTAGCAATGGCTTCAAAGTTCAGGAGAAGAGGTTCCACCTAAACGTTAAAAAGAATTTTCTGGAAGTAAGAGCAGTTCAGTAGTGGAATATGCTGCCTCAGAGTATAGCGGAGTCCTCTTCTTTGGAGGTTTTTAAAAACAGGCTGACGGCTGTCTGTCAGGAGTGCTTTTATTGTGCATTCCTGCGTGGCAGAGGGTTGGATTCAGTGGCCCTTGTGATCTCTTTGAATTCTATAATTTTATGATAAGAATGTAAGCAGTATTGATGTTTATCATGTCTCCAGTAGGCCTATCCCACATGATTTTTTCACTGTCTGACTAGCCATGGCCCTTTTCACATGTCGGGGGGGAAACGGGCGAAAACGCCCACAAACGGAGCTTACCTCCAGCCGGGTAAGTCTGTCGCCACGTGGAGCAGCGCGAGCTCGCTGCTCCACACTCCTCCGGCGTCGCAGATGGCAGCTTCCGGTTGGCGGAGGCTCTCCACCGACCGGAGAAGCTCACCAGCCGGAAGCCCGCCCCTGGCAGATCTGCAGGCACGCACTTGCGCGTGCCTGCAGATTCACTTTAGAGCCGGGCGACGGAGCAGCACGGGGCTGCGCGCTCCGTGCTTTCTAAAAACCTCTAAAAAGAGGTTTTTAAAAAACACGCAGCCCGGCTAGTTCCGGCCGCTCCTGAGTGGATTCTGGTGTGAAACTACGAAAAGTAGTCCACGCCAGTCCACTCTACGGTGTAGACGACCTCCGTGAGAGGTCGCTCTACATCGTTCCCCCCCCCCACATGTGAAAAGGGCCCATGCTGAACATAACATACCAAGCAACACATATACACCAGAAGTCAGCTTCATTATGCTCTGCAGGAGTCATTAAGTATGTTCAGGATTGCAGAGTTTTTTGAAGTCTAGAAAAAAAAAATCAGAAATATTGTCCTGAAAAGTTTTGTTTCCCTTTTTGAGATGTATTTTGCCTTGTTCATCAAGCCATTGCTATCCTGTAAGAGCCATGGGCCATTTCTGCACTACACTGTTACAGTGCTCTTATTCCACTTTCAGCATCCTATGGAATCCTGGGGTTTGCCGTTTAGGGAGGGACCTCTAGAATTCTAGAGCTCTTTGGCCTCTGTAAACTACAAGTCCCAGAATTCCACAGGATGTTGAAAATGGAGTAATAGCACTATAACAGTGTAGTGTGGACATGGCCAAAGAAGGTTTTATTTCTTAAAAATATCAAGAAACGTTCTTGTTGTACATTTAGAATCCTCTTTGTATCTTGCTCTTTCTTGTGATCTGGCTAACAAATGGGACTTTTTTCCGAACAGGAAGCTGTCTCAAATTACAATATGCCTCTCTCCAGAGGCTTTGGGGATGCTAATTGCTATTTAGAGGGAGGAAATAAAAAGCCCCACCCCCAATTTGGGGGGGCGGTATGGGAAACAAAAATGGCCTCCCCTCACCTGCTCGATGCCCATCCCTGAAGCACTCCCTTAATCTTTTCCTATTCCAGACTAGATGTCCCTGGCTCTCTCAACTGTTCCTCTCAGTACTCTGTGCTCTCTTCTGAACACACTTCAGTTTGTTTGTCTCAATCCTTTTTCATTCATGGTGTCCAGAGTTGGATGCAGTTCTCCAGATACAACAAGATGAACCGAGAATAAAGAAACAATTATTTCTGATTATCTGAACAGACTGTGCTACAGTTGATGCTGTTAACAGGAGCAGTGGCTCAGTGTCGCTTGTAATAAATCACTAACTTTCAAACAGTTAGCATTTAATAAAAGAGCAGAAGACAAAAGACGCCACTAAAATTGGATTTTATGAGTGAGGTGTGTCTTGTTCTTAAGAGGATATACATATTCTGGTAGAATTTTCCACTGCGTAGTTCAGGTCTTTTAAGGTAAGGTTTATAACAGAATTGGAGAGTGGGCTGAAAAAAACTGTGAAAAAGGTCATTTAGGCACTGGTCACCGCAGACTGCTGAAAGTTGTTACTTCTTTCACAAAAGGGAAGCTGTGCAAAAATACCGCCTGTATGATCTTTCAAGCATCCTTTGGGCCTTTCTGCACTACACTGTTCTAGTGCTATTGTTGCACTTTCAACATCCTGTGGAATCCTGCGGTTTGCAGTTTAAGGGAGGGGCCTGTAGAATTCTCAGCCAGAGAGCTCTTTGACCTCAGTCAACTACAAATCCCAGAATGCCACAAGATGTTGAAAGTGGAATAATAGCATTAGAACAGTGTAGTGCGGAACGGCCCTTTTACTCTTCCTCCCTTTGGTTAGGTTTTATCCAGTTTCACTAAGCACATTTTAGCTCTCCTCAGGCTGTCTGCTTCTTTTGAATTTGTATTATATACAAATAATTGGCTCCCCATCCGCTGCCATACAGAGATGAGTCAAAATGGACCTCGAAATGTGTAAAGAGATAGAACATTTGCTAATGGACGATATTGGAAGTATTAGTTTGTTTTAATAGAGCAGACTGATCAGGCGCCTTTGAAACCAACTGCTTGATTGAAGTATATCCTTCCTGGATAAAAGAATTTGCTCCTGACACTTGAGGTGGCAGCGAAGAATGGGTAAAGTTAAATGCTTGTCTTACTTTGACCTGAAAGAGAAACTGTGGGAAGTGGAGACTAATGCTTGGTTTTCTAGTGTGCTTTATCAGTTGTTGCGGATGACCAGCAAAGATTTCTGTGTGCACAGACTTCCTCAATTTGTACTAAGACTTCTTGTTCTTGTCTTTTTTTTTAATAGCCTGCAAAAGGGATAATGCAAAGCACACAAGGGGAAGAAAATGAATTGGTCTAACACATTCTTGATATAAGTTCATGGTAGCTCTTCTGGCAAAATCTCTTTCTCTACTAAGATTCTTTTGTACTGACTCATAAGGGAAGGTTTCAAACACTATTTATTTGAACACTAGTATTAACATTAGAGTCATTTTCACCTATGATATATTTTAGAAAGAGAAACTGATTCTTCTCTTTCTTTTCTCGTCCCAGACAGTCCTCTCAGATCCAGAGATTTGCCTTTTGACTTTCCAGACCCCCGTGTCAGATTTCTAATAATAGTAATACTAAGTTTGGAAACACATTTTGCAGACAAAAGCACTGTCTGTTTTGCAAAGCCATTGTTGACTTCTTGCATCATTATATTACTAAGCCATATTGGGAAAATTAGGCTGTGCTGAACCCAACAAAAGAAATGATTTCAGTGGGTTTTTTTAAAAAATTTTTATTACAGTTAAAAGAAATCAACTATTATTTATCTAACCTACATCTTCCTTACATTACCTCTACCCATCCTAACCCTCAATATAGAACAGGGGAAACCCTTCTTGAAAGCAAGCAAGCAAGCTAGCTAGCTAGCTTTAAATGGTAAAATCATTCAGCCCCTGGACATTGTAAGGGGATTTTTAATTTAAAAGGACACCAGAATAATTCTGAACAATAATTCTGAATATATATTCAACCCAAATTCATCTCCACATATTCAGCCATGATGAAGCATAGTGGAATTAGAACAGAGGTATGATGGAGGCAGGACTGAATAAAACTGCAATGACAAACATAACTACTTCTGTCCTCCTCAAACAGGCAAAACTAAAGAAGTTTCTTATAGTCTGAGGCATTTGTTATAGTTCAGAACCCTGTTCAATTTGTAATTATATTTTGAATAAATTATACTTTTAATATATCAAGCATGATAACTTTATGCCAAAGCAAGCTATATATTCTGTATTTTATGGTAACAAATTAATTTTCAGTTTATAAAACATATTAATATTGATTTTTTTTCTAATTGTTCTGACTTAAAAAACAAACAAACAGAAAAACCATGGATTATTCAACAGCTTCAAAATTTCCAGACTTTTTACATCACTAATAAAGAGATGGAAATGCTCTACTGATTGTGAATGTAGATTTATGCTATGCTGTTAACTTGCCTTATGGAGCCATCAGAAATCTGAAGCTTATGGGTATACACTTGAAGGGTTCTTTTTACCATATTTTTTCTTTTTAGCATTAACAAAATAGTTTGTGAAACAAAAACTCCAGGTGTATCCATAGGAAATACAAATAAAGCCCTTTTCTCCAGTTATCAAAGTGGGTACATTTATATGCTGGGATGTGTTGTCGTGTCCTGTGGAATTTATTCATTTACTTTTCAGCTGACATATGTCTTGCCTTTCTTCCATTGAACTCAGGAGTGGACAGATGGCTCTTTTTTTTCCTAATCATAATCCTTCAAGGTAGGTCAGGCTCAGAGAAAGTAACTGTCCCAAATGCACTCAGTGGAGGCTTGAGCCTAGATTTCCCAGACCAAAAACACTAACCACTATGCTCTCAAATCCTTATTCCATTTTACTGACTTTTATGAGTGGCATGGAATATCACATCTGTTAAAACCACTGAGACCTAAAAGCACTTGAAAAACAGTTTTCCATAACTGGAAAAAAAAAGTTGAAGTTAACTGTTATGGTTCTATGTCATCATGGCAGCTTGACACAGGACATCATCTCACTTTTGGTACTTCAACACTCTGGCTGTTCCTGATGGCTTCTGTGAATATCCTACTCCATCACCGCTGAAAGGAAGCTGATGAAAAATGATAGGCCTTTACTTTTTTTTTTTTTTAAAGTTGGCGTACGGTTTACAGGAGGAAGTAAATTTAGGAGTGCTTTTAGAGCTCTAGTCACCTGGGATGAGCACTGGGGTGATACTTTTTCAAGGCTATTGATGATGAAAGCTTTGTTGCAATGTTTCCACCACTACCTGGAAAATTTTCTCAATTTCAGAAGGCTGCCAAGGCAGCAGCTGCGAGCAAATCTGTTGGCAAGTGGAATTTTATGTTGCACACACATCCCTATTAGATAACAGGAAGCACAAATGCAGCTCTTAGCAGAAGTGAAGCCAAGATGGACCAGTTTAGAGCCTAGGACCACAGTCTGCCATTTTGTTTTTGCTGGGGATCAACAGAGACACTTGCCTAAGCTCAAATACCTGTAAGGCAAACTAAAATATATGGCTTTAACAATGGGCTTGGCAGCCTTAGGCACAAGTGGGGCTTTCTTGCTAGCTTTGCTAGCCACCAGGTAATTGAACCTAAGACAGAATCTCCTTCACCCCACCGCCCAGCATAATATTTAATCAAGAAGTATTGAACTGCCATGCTAATTCTATGGTGATGGCTTAAATAAGGATGGAAAGAATATTTGAAAATATTCAAAAAATGGTTTAAAAATTTTCGTGAAATGCTGCTGAGAAGAATCCTGGACTGACAAAAATCTGTGCAGTTTAGGACTTATTCAACACAAATTAACAGGTGCCTTTTTTCATAGAAAACTGCACTTTTTTTTGGGGGGGGGGACAGTTTTCTGTTTGGATATCAATATTTCTACGCAGAAAATGCTGTCTTCTATGCAAAAATGCTACATGAAAATTGTGCAGAGATGAAATCCTGAACTGAACTGTAAACAGTCTTTGAAAACTGCAGTTTTTGAACAATTTCTTGCAGCAAGAAGAAAATTACTGAGATTACCCATTGTTTCCACGGAGAAGAAATCCCATCCCTATGGTGAACACAGTTACACAACCCTATAAGACCTAATGTAGTTGTTTTCTGTCATGAGTAAGTTCTTCCTTCCTAGTGTTTTATTTGCAAGAGAGACAGACATCAGTTTTCATAACCCCTCAGCTACTGTTTTTAGAAGGCTTTTGGAGAGAGCATGATTTAACCAGAATTGGCAGGAATGGGCCTGTGAGATTCATAAGCAACCTTCTTACCTTTCCAGCCCTATATGAAAGCACTCACTGGAGTCTGGAAAAATTAATTTTTGGACTGTACCTCACAGCGTCAGCCAGCCAGCATAGCCGTTGGCCTTCTGTTATCTGGTACTGCCTTTCCTTCGTCTTTTCTCTGCTATTCACATGCCTACAAATTTTCAGCCTAGTTGTGGTTCAGATTGCCAGTTGTGGAAAACAAAAATTTGGGTCTTTTTGTTTTTAATCAAACTTAAAGTTTAATCACCAGTCTGTTCTCTCCCCCATTTTTCTCCCTCCCTCTCTCCCTCTTTTTTTTTTTAAATAAGTCCAGTCTCTTTTTTTTTCTCCTCCTACTTAAAACACTCCTTACAAGAGAACGAAAGACTTCATGGTTGTCTGCACAGCTGAGGAGGCAGAATGAGATGGCTTTGTCATTGGCTGCCCTTGTAGCAGCATTTTGCACAGTCAGCTTCTGCTGGAGACAGGAAGAATTACTTTGCCCTTAGCTTGAGTTTCCGAGAAAGATGGTTTGTTCTTCTTCTTCTCCTTGTTGTTGTTGTTATTGTTATTGCTGCTCTTGCATGCCTTCAAATTGACTTTAGCTTATGAAAGCCCTATCACAAGGCTTTCTTGGAAAGATTTATTCCAACATGGCATGCTGTTGTCTTCCTCTCAATATAGCCAACAGCACCAGGTATTCCCTGTCAGTGTCCCTTCCAATTACTAATCAGGCCTGACCCTGCTTAGCTTCCAAGATCAGTACAGCACACTCTTAAGGAGTGATACTGCAGAGAGGTCTGACTGCTCTTCATCTTGGTTTCTGATATATTCTGTATCAAATCTATGCATCATGCATTTCAATCGCAGATTCATAACCTAGACTAGCAGATCCATAAGTGATCCATATTCAGCTGTGCTACATATTCACCATCGTGGCACTATTGCCACTGTCATAAATGCAACCTGAAATGTACCTTAAACTCTAGGGAGATGGTCCAAGTGATGAACGTCTGAGGAACAATTGAGCTGGGGACTTCAGGATCAGGTAGCCAGTCCTCTCCTGCCTCCAAGCTGTGGTGCAATAAAGAGAAGTGATGCTCCGAGGTGTGAGAGAGAGCTGGCCATGTTATCCTGAATTGCCACACTGGACTGTGTCATGGACTTCTGTCACTTAGAGTGGCTCCTTGGAAGTCAACGTGGGTTTGGGGGTTGATATCTGGCTCATTCACAGGTACATTTGTATAGCTATGAATGTGATGCAGGATCTCCACTGTAATCTATCATTTGACTAATTCTTTAAAAAGATGCATCAGCTACACCATTTCTTGGCGCATGCTGCTCCAGAACTGTTTGGCTCTAAGAATTAAGTGGAAAGACTAAAGCAAGTGGTTTTATCTAATCAAATCGAAACCCAGTGGGAGGGAAATACATACAACTGGCAAAATGCATCAGTCTTAATTTCTTCCCCAGTTGGCCGTGTCCACATGTTCATTTAAGGGAAATTTGTACTGAGGTTGCTATCCGTTGCCATATAGTATGAAAGTGAAAATGCTGACTAAGCTTTGAACTAAGAGGTTATTATTGTTTGTACAAGTTTGGAAGACAGAATGTTTAATAGGACAACTCCTTGCTAACTGGGGGATTCTTGGGGTCATAGGCCAAAAAAGGAACTTTCTCAAGTTATTCTTTTTGTTGTTGGGAACATACTGCAAATCTTCCAAAGACAAGGGTTTCTGAAGGGCTTTTGGGTAGTTCCTCCTGTGCAATAACTTTCCTGCTATCTGAAAAGGAGTTTGAGAGAGAGAGCTCTAAAAATGCCTAGAGGGAAATAAGCCTTTCTTACATTTCAGCTGTTATCCCACAGTTCTCCCTGTAAGGCCACATCTTGCTATCTGTTTTCAGCTGGCTGGACCCAGCCCTATCATTGCAGAGTATATATATTGCCTCAAGCATCTTGATCACTCCACTTTGCAATTACTATTTTTTTATCCCACTGACAGAGGGCCTTGCCCAAGTTTCAAGGCAGATTGGCTATTTGTTTAGAGCTTTCTGATGAAATATGTGTCAATTGTTCTGTTCCAGCTTCTTGTACTTCAATATTAATATTTTGCAGCATCAGGTAGTGTGACAGGGTGGAGTAATGTTGAAGGATGGGGGTGTGTGGAATCTGCTTGTACTTTAGCAGAATGCTAATTGGCCTTTAGGGGCCAAGTCTAAGATACACTAGACGTTCCCACAGCCACGCCTTAAGCATGTGAACCTGACCCAAATTCGTTCTGGCATTCCGCCTGCTTCTGAGACATTGACACTGGCATTCTTCATTGAATGTTCTGTAATTAAGAAGACACAATGTGTGTGCATTGTTGTGTGTGTGAATGTCTGCCTGTGTGTGAGAGACATGCACGTATGTGTATTCTTTTGCCAATTTACTCACTCCCCTGCTATTTTTTTTAAAAACTCTTCCCTGTGGGATGAAAATGGAATACTTCACTCCTAAATGAGAGGAGGAACCTCACTGCCCTGTGGAACATGGTTTATCCTAGCTTTCTATATTTGTCTCATAGCAGAGGAGCATTAAAATGGGCAATCTTCCAGTTGCAGCTTAAAGTTGTACAGTCTGGGAGAAGTGTTTACTACTTTTTCCTTCTGACTGCCTAAATAAAGCCAAAAATAGAAAGAGTGGTTTTTGTTTTCTTTTGTTTTTTAAAAAGGAAAACATGTCTTCAATAATTTTCCAGACTGCTAGTAGCCGAAACACAGTAAAGATCTAACAACAATTTATGTAGTGAAATGTCTGTATGAAGAAAGTAGTCATTAATGTAAAAGAGCGCATGTTTAGAGTTATGGTTGGTTGTATGTTTTGCGTGATGGTTAAATACTTCAGGATGGAATGATACAACTGAGTCAAATCTGAGATTCTTTCATACTGTACCATTATAGCATATGATTGGATTTGAACTGTCATGGCAACATCCTCTGAATCTTGGGACTGGAAGTTTAGGGGAAGAGGCATTTATAATTCTCCCCCAGAGAGGTCCTCTAGTGCCTCCAATCAAATTTAAAACCTCAGGATTCCACAGGACTTTTTTTTTCCTGCAAAAATAATTTTTCCTGCTCAGGAAATCTCCTTTTTGCGTAGAAAATAGGTTTTTGTTTTCTTTTGCTTCTCAAAATAATTCCTCTGGAACATTTTGGGACAGTCAAATACAGGAACAATACAACAGAGCAGTACTGAATAATTTTCATACTTGGGAAGAAAACTGCTTTAATCATTTGTCCTTTCATGAAAAGATGAAATAATTGAGGATTTACACACCAGTATAATACTGAGTTAGAGTTTCATGAATTTAAACACGAGGCAATAGAATCAGGCAGTTATGTTATACTGCCTTAAGTGGGAGTAAGTCCCACTGAACTCAATGGAATTTACTTCTGAGTAGACATACACATGCTGTTGGTGAGCCTCATTTCATAGGTCACTCATCTGTGAAGTGTTCATGGAATGCAGTTGGCCTGACTTGAAGCCTTTCAGGATTAGTTCTCATTGCATGAAAATGCTGATTGGAATTGTAAGACTAGAGGTGACTAGAGGTTAAGTTTGGTATCTGGCTCTGATGTATAAATGAACTGTCAAAATTAGGAAAAGAAAAATGATGGGAAGAGTTGATACCTTTACTACCTTACAGCTTCCATTTATAAATAATAAATCTTTGGACTCTTATTCACCACTAATAAATGGTACTGGTTAAAGAAATAATGACACAAATACTAAATAGTTTTATTTATGGAACATCTTGTTAACACTAAATGGGTCAATAGAGAGGAAGATATATACACTCAAAAATGTTTCATTAGTGTAAACTGATGTCTGTGGAAGTGCAGAAATACTGCAATTTAGTATTTCCTTCTCCTTTGCTTTCAAGGTCATGAAAACACAGCTTCTGTCCTATGTAACCAATGTTATTGTTTTTTTAACTGTTCTTTATTTTTCATGTATTTCTTTCTTTCTTTCTTTTTCTTTTTTGAAAAAAAAATACTATACAGTTTACCCTCCACATTTGCAGGTTCAGCACTCATGGATTTGATTATTCATGGGTTATTTTTTATTTATTTAATTTATTTTTAAAATTCTCATCCTATTTGCCCCTTCCATGGAAAAATATGTTCTCTCTAGGAATCTTTAGGTCCTCCAGCATGATTTTATGGTCCACTTCCATACGATCACACTGGAGGACCTAGAGATTCCCAGATAGAAGACCTCTCTAGGCATTGCTAGGTCCTCCAGCGTGACTCTGTGGCCCACTTTCACTCTCAGCTGACCATAGAATTGTGCTGGAGAACCTAGAGATTCCTACAAAAGTTTTCTCGGGTAAGAAAATTAGCCTTTGTGATTTTATTTCTATTTGCATTTGCAATTTTCCACTTCTGCAGGAGTCTTATACTCCTAACCTCCATGAAAGTAGAGGGCTCACTGTATATGGATATATTAAGAAGACCAGAGGTAACCCAATCATCTCTGTCCCTGATGGGCTCTGAAACAAAAGGTTATATTCATATTACACTATGGAGGATTTTTGTGCATTTGGGACTTATCTAGGATTGTTTTAAACCAGTAATGACCATTTTTCAGAGTATGGTTGAGTTTTATGTAAATTAATCTGCCACCCTGTATTATCTCTTTGGTTAAAACAAAAGAATTGCTTCCATCTGATGTTGCATATAGGACTTAAATCCTATCCATTTCATGGTACTGCATGTTAGCAGTGCTACCAGAACTACCATTTACAATCTTCTGTTTTGATATAATCTGAAGGTAACTGGGCTATGTAATCCATTTCCAAGATTCTAATAACATACAGCATGAACTAATAGCAATAAAGAAGTAGAGTCATGCAGGGCATAGTAGATATCCTATATAAACGTCATATTGTTGTTTCAGTCAACAGTTAATAGCAGATTGAGGAACAATTGGCTTTGAACAAATTATTGGGAAACTTCCTAATGCACACTGGCTTTTCTTAGAAAGTGTAACAGATGAACAATGCTTATTTAGCTTCTTTTGCATATAAAGGGCTGTTCCCACAGGTTTCTGAGTCTTTAATTCCAAAGTTTAGGTTACTAATCCTTTGACAGTGTGTGTAAAATGTGCTCATCTGTTGAGGTAAAAGCAGTTATTTATTTTAACTTGGGAAGAATGCAGAAGATAAAACTGTGCTGTTTTCATTTGTGACTGCCATCTACTGTATTTGCTGGCATGTAAGACACAATTTTTTTCCTAAAAAATACCCTCTGAAAATGGGATGTGTCTTATACATCAGCAAATATGGTAACGCTAAAAACATAGGGAAGGGAGAGGGAGTGAAAGAAGTTCTCCCCGCCCAGGCAAAACAAGAAGGGAGGGGTAGTAGAAGCCTTGATCTGTAGAAACATACATAGATGCTTCTATAGTTTTTTTCTTACCTTCCCCTCCTCTCCTGTGCATTTTGACTCTACCAGAAGTTTGTGCCCAAGCAAAACAGGAAGGAAGGGGTGGTGGTGGATCACTCTTTTCATTCCCCTCCTCTCCTGGTACAGCACTCTTTTCATTCCTCTCCTCTCCTGGTGCAACATTCTTTTCATTCCCCTGGTCTCCTGTGCATTTTGACTCTGCCAGGAGTTTCTGCCCAAGCAAACAAGAAGCACACTTTTCATTCCCTTCCTTTCCTGGTGCAGCATGCTTTTCCTTTCCCTCCTTTCCTGTGAATTTTGCTCACCAGAGAACTAAAAAAATTTTTTCCTGAAAAATATCCCTTGAAAAGTGGGGTGCATCTTATATGCCAGTGCGTCTAATGCACTGGCAAATATGGTATACATTTACAATATATCTACAAGGCTTGAGCTTATGCTATACTCAGATCAATTCTTTCATTCTTCAGTGTGCATGAATTCAGTCCTGAAACCAAAGCCATTATGTTAAAGTCCAAAATACAATCTAAGGATTGATGAGGACGCAACATTAATTTCATTATGCACAGATCCTCATTGTGTTTGAGTACAATTAAGATAAAGCAAAGATCAGGATGATGTTTAATCATTTATCTTTTGTTAAGTTTTTTTAAGAACAGCACTGTTTATCAATCTAAGCAGATAAAATATTGTCTACCACTCAGCCTTAGGTTTTCTGTTTCCTTGGTACATTCAACAGTGTGCTCTTTGACTTTATTATTATTATTGTCTTTCAGGTAATATAGGAGATTGTTTTGAGACTTCACTGGCCCCTCCAGTTTCACAAGGGTTCAGAACTCTCACAAAAGTGGAAAAACCAGGAATAACCCCCACCCCGGTGATCCCTTTTCCCATTCACGTCTTGAACTCTCCTCTCCCATTCCCTTGCCTTCTCCTCGCCCAGCAAAATGCAAGTGAATGGGAGGGAAGCATGTGCGTACTTAAGTAATAATCAAATTCAGAAAGGTCAAACCCACAAATGTGGAGGGACTCTTTGCCTGTGTTGACTCTTTGTACCAATATTAACCTTTTGAAAAGCCTTGCTAGCACTTGTGATCAGCTTGAGGCCAGTTTTTATTGATATCAAATTCGTTATGTCACATTCTTGCTCTGAAATGTTCAAGAAAATGCATTTGCTCCTCATAGATACTCTAAATGAGTCCTGTCAATGTTTCAATGAATATTTACAGTCATAACCAGTTGTCCTTTGGCACTGAGGATGTATTGATAATAATGATGTATTGAGCTAATGTACAGTGTCCTTCTGGAATGACATTTGCTCACTTTTGGATTACTTCTGTTTGCAAAAAACTTCCCTTGATTTCACCCAGAAAAGGAGCTGATTCACATTTAACTGGCATGCTGATATTTTGGAATACAAGCGTTTAAAGAAGGATCCAATATCTTTCCCAGTTCCTGACATGTATGTTTACAAATTTTCCTTCCATGGTGCTTTGAATTCTGAAGTCTTAAGACTACCTATCCTATTGTCAGATTCACATTCACTCAAATCCGTTTTTGCCTTCTTAAGGCTGCTGAAGCTTGTTCCATCAAATGAAACATTTTACTAATCTATGAGCCAGTTAATACTTTGCAAAGTTTGACTCCTGAATTTAGCTATGCCTTGCAGAATGAAGCCTATTGAATCAAGCTGGAATTACTTACAATTCCTCTGCAACTTCTAATTAATATTTCCTACATATAGCTCACATCTAATATCTTGGAAGTTCACCTTTCTTGCAAATGGAGCAGAACATATAAACTCCTCTGTACAGTAGTAAAATAGCAGAATGATATATTTCAGTCTTGTATTTTGAGCAAAAGTCAATCTAATGAGAACAACAAGCAGAGACACAGTTTGGTTTTTGTTGATGATGCTCTCCCTCTATCTTGGGTAGAGTATTAACTGCAAAGCCTTCAGATCCAGAAAGTGGATTCTGGATTTTAAGATAAGGAAAGTGTGTGAAGCTAGCACTTTTTGTTGTCCAATTTATTGGGATATTTTTCTTAATAATGTTCATTCACTTACACTCATTTCAATGGTACTTCTGCGGAAGGACTTATTTGTAGAGTATATGTTTTTGTGTCTTAGTGGAAGCAGAAAAAAAATTCCCTAGCAAAAATGTAGATCTTATTTTAAACTAAGAAGCCACCAGGTTAAACTAGGCCTGTCTGCAGTCACTTTTCCATTCCATTCCAGTGTGGGAATATCACTCTGCGATTCTAGTACGATTAATTGGTCCTCCACTGGCAATCTCAGCCTTTTCTGGTTGGTTACCAGCGCCACAATCCTTTCTTTTGAGGAGGTATGTTGTTGGCATCTATCAGAGGGGCTGAGTCTGGCCCCAGGGGTGTCTCTCAGCCAGGCAGTCTTTAAAAATCTCCTTGAAATGGTTGAAGTCCTTGCTGTCTAGGATATCTTTGAAAACTGTCCACTTGTGTTTCTCATAAAATTTTGTCTGGTGATGACTATGTACTGCCTTTAGGAAGAGCAAATCGTCACTAATTGTGCCTCTGTCCTGTTTAAAATCCCTTCACTTTGACGGTGCATTTCCTTTTTAACAGGTCTTTGTTTTAAATAGGGTGTTTAAAAAAACCAGTACTTGGCACCAGATTGTGCAGGAAAGAAAGTTATTTTAAATGTCTATTGAGGACATGTTTTTAAAACAGGAAAAAACAGTGCTGCGTTGATAATAGTTTGCTGCAAAGGTTAGTACAACCTAAATGATTTTGCCATTTTTTTTTTAACATGGAACATGCTGTCCTAATCTAAAGAAGGAGGGATTTATTTTCATGGAATTCTGGTTCCACTGTAAGATGCATCTGTGCTCATTTGCTGTGTGAAAAGCCAGACTAAAATGTAAAGCGTTATAGAGAGAATAGGCACTGAAAGAACCTGAAAGGGCTTGTTGCAGTTTTCAGAATACAAAGAAAATTCCATGTTGTAAGACCAAAAAACGTAACTGTTCTAAGCACAGAGCTGTTCTCATTACAACAGAATACACTAGTTCACTGTTGACTTTGTTGGATGTTTTTAAGCAAATGCTAAAAGAAGTAGGAGCAGAAAACCTTTAGTCTAAATCTCTACCCTGGGGCTATTTCTCATTTTTCCCCCTCTACACTTTCTCTTGTTGCTCTGTCTTCCCTGGTACTTGTTCAGCCTATGCCAGCTTCATACGTGTCAGAAACCCTTTAGCCCCCACCCACCCCATCCCACCCGGGTGCTTGAATTGCTTTCTTGAATTTCAACAGAAAGGAAAGAGAGAGTCTTACCCGTATACTAATGCTCCTGAAATCTTAAGCTCAGAACAATCCCTCCCAGGATTCTCATATACATATACATAAACATACACATATATGTATACGTGTGATAGCATGTGAGACAGAATGGAACCATAAGGGGTGCCACAATGACCCTGGTATCAAAAAGAAGCTTTTAGCACTGCCTTGTGAAACCGTCTCCCCAAGAAGGACTAGAGATTTAAAGACATGGAAGTATTTTGGGGGGAAATCCCCCCATTTTTCCAAAGCTTTATTTTCTTTCAGAAGAATAAAATAATAATAATAATAATAATAATAATAATAATAATAATAATGTAAAATATTTTCTTTCAGAAGAATAAAATAAAAAGACAAGATGCTTGCCCCCCCCCACTGTATTATTTCTAAAAACAATTTAGCAGATAGATTTTTAGGTAGGATGATGCACGAGAATGCTATTCACAGTAGTGGTCCATAGACTGGTGTCAATCCATGATCCATTGGCTGTCAGGCCACAGTGAGTTTGCAGGAAAAAAACAGAATCAGTTGTAGCTAATGGGTAGGAATATGATACTGGTCCCTGCCACAACATGGGGGCAAGAGGGAGACAGTTCCTTCACAACAGATAGCTGGAAAAGCAAAGGTGGATAATAGGAGATCGTTGTAGTTCCTGGTTCTGATTTCCTTTCCTCAGTTCTTTTTTCTAGCAATGAGTGTTTTATGTCTGCTGGATGCTATGGCGAACTAAAGAGGACAAAACAATTCCCTTTGCTTTTCAAAGGGTTTTTTTCCCCCCTTACTGCGTTTTTTGTTGTTTTGTTTTTGTTGTTTCTTTTTTTTGCTCGAGTCTCATAAACTGGTAAAGCGAAAGCGGTTCCTTATAGTTCAGGGATTTATTGCAGTTCATGACCTTGTAGCTATTATTTTCTACACTTCTAATATGTCAAGCTTGATAATTTTATGCCAAATCAAATTGCACATTATATATTTTAGCTTCCTAAACTGACACATTTGTAAACGACGCTTATATAGTTTTTTAAAAAAATATTTCTGAAAAAAAAGATTAAAAAAATCCAAGGGTTAATACTCAATGGCTTAAAAATTTCTAGAAATTTTTACAACTCTGGGAAGAGCCAACAATATAACAAAAATGCCTTCAAATCCCACACAAGTGTTCCAGAAGGATAACGTGGCTGTTGGTACTGAAAGGTATTTAGAGAGAAAGCAGAACCCCTATCCTTGTATAGATCATCCACCAAACGATTTCTGTCCCTTAACCGTGGCTGAAACCAAACTGGTGCTCTGGCATCACTGGTGGAATACTGTGTGAGGTGTAAGATAGTTTGATAGTAAAGTGAGGCAAAAATCGAAGAAAGTCACCATTAAAAAAAATGAGCACGGATTGGTTTTTCAGGGAGAGTATTTAGTTGAAACTGGAAACAAATACTTATACAAGAAGACCCGAAGGTTGTCCAACATCCTGTTTCTTATGGTGGGCAACCAGATTCCCATGGGAAGACCACAAACACATATCAGGACAGTAATGATCTTTGACACTGTAGTTCCCTAGCAGATGGTATTCCCAGGCATGATCCTGGAGGAAGTGCACAGCCAGCCTGGTTCAGAGCCATAGATAACAGTAACCCATACCCTGACCTTCTTTTCATGTCTGTACCAGAAAAAAGAGATGGAAGGGATGAGGCATCTGAAGTTGCCCATTTCCTAGCAATCTATTTCTTGTGGTGAGGAACAAATAATTAACTATTTTCTTCCTGCTGTAAGAATCTCCTGGAAAACTGTGCAGTGTTCATGTACTGTTTGCAGTTCAGGATGTATTCTGCAAATAAAATAAAATAAAAAGGATTGTTTGTCAAGAACAGCAGAAAATCATGTTTTCTGCACAGGAAATTTGTTTTCTGCAGAACAAATAACATTTCTGAGAAGAAAATGCAGTTTTCTAGACAAAATACACATGTGTATTTTTCATACAGAAAAAGTCCAAAATTGTGATGATTTTTGTCCATCCAGGATCTCCTCATCAGAGTTTCCCAGCACTCGGGAAACCCCTTTATCATCTGGTATTTGAATATTTATGAATATCTTTTCTATTCTAGTTCCTATAGCACTAAAGTGTATTCCAAATGAAGCCAGTGGTGTTTCTAGGGCTTCTAGAGACTTCTAAGTTTTAGAAAGGAGTTTCATAAACTTTGATAAGAACATTGAGTGAGCCTTCTTCTTTGCTGCTATTCTTAGTGGGTGAAGCATTTGTGATCCTCATGTCACATCGGAGTCCCTAACCCCAGGCCAGAATCCTGTTGGTACACTGTGCTAATACAACGATGCCAGAATAGGCAGCGGCACAGGTGTAATGTTCATGAAGAAGATAAGACATTAAGAGTATTAAACTTTTTGGAACCAGCAGATTTTGACCTCCTTCCATCTTCACTGCTGTAAAAAGGTCATCTCTTGACGTAGTCCACCAGTAGGATTACAGCCACTGTTGCTTGGATTGTCTTGGATTTCTCAAGATATGTCCCTGTAGGCACCAGTGAAGCTGTTTAGGAAGAAGAGTTTGACAGTGGAAGCCGACACACCTCACTTGTAGAACCGAATAACTTGAGATTGATCATTCAAAATTTATTTGTGACATGCTGCGAGGCCTTTCCACCAGCCAAGTTGCTAGTTTGGTACATTGCCTTATTAGGAGTCCTTTGGTTGGTTAACTCTGAAGAAATATAACTAATGTCAAAGAGTATGCCTGTAGGCAAGAGTGCACTGAAGTGCTACTATTCTACAGTGCCAGCATCAGATAGAAATCTGTTTTTTTTTTATAAAAAAAAAAAAAGCTGTTTCAAAATGCACAGATGTGTGATCGGGTTTCTTCCAACAAAAGCAGTTCTAAGAATCTTGCCAGCTTGTAGTTTTCTCGAGCACAAGAGGAGGCATCAAACGGAATGCTGTGTCAATGTGATCTTTTCTACCCTCCGGCAGAAACAAAAGTCATTCTTGTTTACAGGAGCTATTGTGAAATTGCTGTGGATGGATTTTTGGTCATTGTATCTTTCTCTGGACACCTTAAGAGTCACGGAACATGATATTAACAGAATGATGGGTATTTTTATAGCCAACAGGTAACTGAAAGTGTACTGCTAATAGGATGAAGTAGCCTTTTAAATAAATAGAGTACCTTTACTTGTACTTTCTGTCCTTATGAATGTATATGGTGGGAGAAGTTTATGAAAAGGTGTAGGAGAATTTGATACTATGCTTCAAATTTTGAATTAATTAGTGTGTACTTAGTTGCTCTTAATTCTTTTCTGTTTATTTAAAATGGAGCTTTATTGTTTGATTTGACATGTGGCCAAAGGATAAATTATTTGGACTAGCGTGTTTACCCGGCATTGCCGAGGTTTTCGTTTTCCTCTTAAGAATTCAACAAACTGTCTTCTTCATTTCCTGTAACTTTGCTCCATATTTCCCAATGCAATCTGTATTCAGAGTTATTTACATACACAGTTTGGGTTCCTGAGGGAGTACACTGTCCTCCTCCTTGCTGCTAGGCGTCATGTCCATAGCAACTGGCCTATTTCTGTACCTGTAAATTTCCCCCATATTCCCCAATCCAATCCGTATTTGTAGTTGTTAACGTACAGAGGGTAGGTTCCTGAGGGAATACACTGTCCTTCTTCTTGCTGCTAGGCATCATTTCCATAACAAACAGCCTCTTCCAGTGCCTGTAACTTTTCCCCATAGTCCCCAATCCAATCTGTGTTGTCTGGTGACGTTGATGTTCTGGCTTTTTTTTCTCTTTCTATTGAATTTGTGCAATGGCTTTACATTTTTTTGGAAACATTTTTTGTTTTGAATTTCAACTTTAAGATTCCTCACATATGGAATCCATACAATCTACTGTGTGAGGCGAGAAGACCTTGTAACTATGGACCTTTCTGCACTACACTGTTATGGTGCTATGATTCCACTTTCAACATCCTGTGGAACTCTGGGGTTTGTAGTTTACTTAGGCCAAAGACCTCTCTGGCTGAGAATTCTTAAATGCCCTTCCTTAAACTACAAATCCCAGGATTCCAGAGGATGTTGAAAGTTGAATAATAGCACTATGACAGTATAGTGTAGAAATGGGCTGTGTTGCGTATGTCACTTTAATTTTTCTCACATGTGCCTCCCGAGTGTTTTCTGGCATCCTTATTGATGGCAGGCCTCGTCTCCATAGCAACCGGCCTGAGGCCAAAGAGCTCTCGGCTGAGAATTCTAAAGGCCTCTCCCTAAACTGCCAACCCCAAGATTCCGTAGAATCTTTAGAGCCAGCCAATCATATGAGGTCTTCTTGCTTCACTCAGCCAATCACATGAGGTCTTCGCCTGCCTGACACAGACAGACAGACAAACTCACAAAGAGACAATCATTGACTTTCACTCTCAGATTGCATTTTATTTGAAAGAAAGAACTATTCATCTGTCATCTGCATATACTTTCTATATGAAATGTACATATATTTTGTTTACCC
Source organism: Cyclura pinguis (assembly GCA_030412105.1). Taxonomy (NCBI): domain Eukaryota; kingdom Metazoa; phylum Chordata; class Lepidosauria; order Squamata; family Iguanidae; genus Cyclura; species Cyclura pinguis. The sequence goes on from CM059599.1 coordinate 212,485,982, forward strand.
ACATAAACCAAGATAAACTGGATTGCAGCTAGAGCAGGTTAATTGCACTTAAGTCCTAATGAAATGAGCCATGTTTACCATGGCTTCACCTCTAACCCTACGGCACGGTGCCCACAATTGTGTCCGCTTTGGCTATAAAAAGACCTTTGGTTCTGCAAACCACTGTTACAACACCGGGTTGTTGCTGAGAGAATGGGTCATAAGCTTTGCATCATTTACTTCCTATCTCCACCAGTTGGCACCACATCCCACCTCCAGTTCATCTCTCTCTCTCTCTCCCTCCCCCTCCCTCCCCCCTTCTGTGTGTGTGTGTGTGTGTGTGTGTGTGTGTGTGTGTCTTTCTTTCTCTTTTAACCCATGTTCAATAAGTAAAGAATTAACTGGCTTTAAACAGCCAAAAGACATGAGGTTTCTCCTCTTGTTTTGTAGCTGTGAGCAAATGATACAAAGTCAATCTTGTGCCTTTATGCGCTTGTTTTGTATTACATAGTAAGTTTCTGGCATTCTGTCAGGATGGCAATTAGGGCTGGGAGGGAAGAAAAGGAAAAGATTGAAAGCAGAAACATCTGTTGGTACTGGCAGGATGGATGTGTGGGAGCACAGAGAAGCAAATACAAACATGTGTCGAAGTTGTCCCAATAATGTTTTGGTAGTGTGCAACCCCTTCTCCGTTGCTGACCTGTACCATCTGCCATAGATGTAAGTTGTTTTCTGTATGAGAAATGTTGCAAAACCCTCAGACAAAGAAATGACTTAGCTGAAAGGATTAGAGAAAAGAGAAATTTCTGTATTTTGTCTATGCATAGCTTTTGTAATTAGTTATTGAACAATAAAAGCACTCATAATACTAATCTAAACTAAAAATTGATTACCATATGAAAACATGTCTCAGTAGTATATTTATCATGCATCAAAAGAATCCTAGAATCACATATTCATTCTTCAATATCCAGCATTTTTCTCTCATCCATTCCTTTCCTTTTTTTTTCTTCTTACAGGTGTAAATTTATGCAAGAATTCCTTTGTCTTCTTTTCAAGTGTTTAGCTATTTGCGTAGTAGCTGCAGATGAACATAACTAAAATTGACTTGCTTTCAAACAGTTAAATAAATCCTTTCATAATCACCAGACGTTCTTCAAACTGTTCAGAAATCCCAGCAATATTGTTAATCATCTCTGTGACCTATTTCCACAAGAAAGATTTTTGTCAGTCGACAAGACTCCTTAAATCTTATTTGGTTTCTTTGTTTTTGTTTTTTTCACAGAGTTCTATGCATTTCTATTTGGAAAGTAAAACCCACTGAGTTCAATGTGAGAAGGTCATCAAAAACCACACAGGTTTTGAAACCTAGTCACAATTAGGGACTTACTCTGCAAAATTCACACATAGCTGTTTTGTGTAGAAAACAACATTTTTTGAAGAGGAAAGAGCATTTTTGTGCAGAAAATAGAATATTATTTTCATTGTAGAAAAAGCCATTTCTAGTGCAGAAAAAGACAAATCAATCACAAGCAAATCAATCACATGTGAATTTTGCACAGAATAAGTCTCCAATTAGAGCATTTTCTGAACAGGAAACAGCTTTATATGTGCAGAAATAATTATTTTTCTGTGCAGAAAAAGCCATTTCCAGTTCAAAAAAAATATGTATTTCTGTGCAAAACAGCCCTGTGTGAATTTTGTGCAGAATAAGCCCCAAACTGCTAAGATTATTGCCAGTCCAGGTTTCTTCTCATCAAAATTTCTCAATACTTGAAAAATGTGTTTTTGATCATTTCTTGAATATTCTGAATGTTTTTCCTCATGCTTATTAGTGATGCACTAAAGGTTGCCTGCCTAAGGCTTATTTCCCATTTATCATTCATATTGTTGTCCAAACCCACTTAAAATGATACGCCATTAAATTTTCTTGAAAGTCATTATCTTTTCTGCCAAGTCAAACCAAATTGTTTCTGTCAAACTGTCCGGTACATATTATATAAGGTTGTAAATAGCATCCACAGATTTTTTTCATCTACATTAAGAAAGGATGTCTCAACCTACTGAGACACCCACTCACCCCCCCCACCACACACACACAAAGTTAATACCGACAAGATTTTTTTCACCCCTATACTAGATGGACCAGCAGGTTAGTATGTACATATGTATGTATGTTTTTATCAGCAGCTGCAGAAGCTGTAGCAAAATTTGTTTTATTTGTTTTGTTTTTTAAAATCCTATAATGTGAGAAATAATTTTTAAAAAGTCCAAAAAATGCTCAGCAGATCATAAAAAAGGCTAAGACCATGTAGAAAGGGAAATGCTGTAGAGTGCTATTCTGTGCAAGTTTATTCAGAAGTAAGCGCCAATGAACTCAGCGCGGCTTAATCCAAGGTAATTAATTCTGCAGTGCTACATCTAGTATTAGCATTGACACTAATAAGATACTGTGTAATAGTTCATAGTTGACACAATTCTCAGATCACTTTTCATTTTACTTCTTTGTAAAATGAATACACTTGAACAAATTTGCTTGTCTCTGTTATCTCAATGAATTTTAAAGTGTGTTTTATTTCACATTACAGTTGAAATATGTTTTTTGTCATTTTGGACACATGAATAGTAACTTTGGCATCACACCATAATCAGAGCTATTATAGCAATGAAATGCTGCAGTTTCAACATGCAGGTTGTTTAAATTACATGGACTTCAGTGGGTTTGAAGCTGAATACATTTGTTCAGAATTCCACCTCAAGGTTACAAAGAAATCTCAGCTGAATATGAATAGCTTCCAAGAAAGCATAGTTAAAGTGGGTTGCAAAAAATAACTTTTCTTCCATTTTTTTATTGTTTTCCCATTTTGGTAAAGCAAAATTTTAGAAATGTAGTAACTTATTTTGTCAAATAATACCCAAACATTTTATGAAAACATTTTTTTCGTTAAACAAAGCATATTCAGTAGGTTTCCCTCATTAATTTTGAAACATTTTAAATAACCATTAACAGATACTTAGCCATGAATTGTTATTCACAGCTGGTTTTAAGGTTTAATCCAAATTCATTAAAAAAAATCTTCCTGCCATATCCTCACATTTTGCAAGGGACACCTGTATGTCAGATACGTGTACAGACAGTAAAGGTAATGTAATTAGTTCTGTGCTTACACAGAATAATTCCCGTTAAGATTAATAATGCTTACTTCTAAGTATGCATGCATAGCATTGGGCACAGTGCTTCATACTTCAACTCTGGTCTCATGATATCTTGCCTACTTAAAAGAAATGTTCTGTGTTTGTCAGAAATAGTATCCATGGAGTCAATTGTTTGTTTACTGTCATAAATCTATCTTGTAGGTCATAACTGTTAGAGGAAAGAAGTCTAAAGATTAGGGGGAGTTGAACAGATGGGAAAATGCTCTTTGAGTCTAGACAGAACTTTACATGTAGGCTTTTTTCCCCTTTAATTAAGGGGAAAAAAGTCTTTCAAAAACACCAGTGATTGCTATTTCAAGCCAGAAAGTATGGGTAGCAAACAGGCAAAAACTGATATTCAGATATTACTGACCTACAGCACTCATCATTCCTGATCCCAGTTTATGCTAGCTGGGGCTGATGAAAGTTGAGAATCCAATGATTCCTCACTCGGATAAGCAAATTAAGAAGATGAGAATAGCCCTTCCGGTTTAAACCAGAAGTCCATCTTATTAAAAAAAAAAAAATCCCAAGTGGCTAACTGCATGTTTCCGACGTGAATACAAGCAGGTCAGGAGAACACTAGAGCTCTCCTATTGTTTCTTCCAGCAGCTGAAATGCAAAATCCACTCCACCCACATGGAATGCTGTGAAGAGGATATTGTATTATAGGCTTTGCAATGTAAACCCTAAGGGACGTAGATGCTAGGGGAATAATCACCTGTACCATGGTCATATTTGTCACATCAGAAATGGATGGAGGATTTGGGAAACTCATCTTCCCAGATCCACACTGCTACCAGTATTGGGAAAAATTCTTAAAATGTAAATTACTTGTGATACCAGCTTTTTCTCAATCTTTCAGCCATGCATGGGTGCGCCACCATGTCTTAAAATATACTCCTAATCGAAATAAGCCTGCTGGATCTGATGAAACTTGCAGTGTATCCTTGAGCTTTTGCTCATCTCACCAAAAAGAAACCCCATTAAACTCATTTAGAAATTCTAACTAGACTCCAAGGTCATCTCTGATCCCTTGTGTAAGTCTGATCCTATGGTGGGGCCTGCTTACCCCTCCTATGGCATCACGCAACCACCTGAAGAGAGGCCTATCTGGAACTACCACCTTATGGACAAAATGTAAGTGTGCAATGAGTTCCTGGAATTCCCTGACCATTGCTTTCCTCCACATACTAAACGTCCTCACCCTATCCCTCAAATCCAACACCTTCTCTTCAGGCAGTATATATTTCCTACTTGCAGTTAAAAGGCTAATTAACACTTCAAGAAACATTAAAAACATAAATTAAAACAAACTTTTGCAGGAGTCCAAGCCTTAATGCTACCACCGTCTCCATCTTCCCCTGGCATCCGTATTTATTTCAATATCCCAAAACAACAACTGCCGTGCAGGGCCTTCTATCTTCTACAGGGCCATAGAGACACTAAGTTCCTGTGATAGAGGAGTGCCACACACTGGCCCATCCCATACTGTCCTATGGGGAAAAAAAACATCATTTAAAGAGTGCACTACCCTCTGCAGCCTGTTCTAAACTCGATGGCCCATTCAACGAAGGTGCTAAATGTCTTGAATGCCACACACAATCCCAAACAGCCCATGGGAAGGTCACAGTACATGGAAAACATGCCTTCAAAACAGAGCTCTAACAGCTCAAAGTCCTCTGGGTACATCTGGCAACAGGTGAAATGCTGACTTAATGTCACACTTCTTCATTTTGGCCGCCAGCCCATGCATACATACCTCCCTTATCATGGCATTAAGTGGTTTCTACTTAACTGTACACAATTCAGGAGGAATTGTGACATTGACTAACTCCCCCTTTGGATATGAAAGCTGATAGCTGATCCTGAATTCACCTGGTGTCTTCTTGGACACCACCTCAGGAGGTGAAGCCTTCATGTTGGCCCCAACAACTTCCTTTCAACCTTCTTCTCGTTTTCCTTCTCATCTAATTCCTCCTCATCCTTCTTCTCCATCCCTCTCTATACAGAAGTGTTAACACATGTGCTTAGGGGGCACCTCTGTGTTTTCCAAAGCCTTGACCCTATCCTATATGGCTTCCCAAATAATCCACTCCACCTTGTCCTCTGATGAGAAGGATACCTCTACTGGTGGGCATTGCTTCTTTGCAGATCCTTTGCTTTTGGATCGACCACACCCTTACTTAGGACCCACTTCAGTGCTGAAGACAAGTCCTACTAGAGTATCTGGGGTTGAATATCCAGATAAGAGTGGGGCAGACATGGAATGTGGATGTGGGGTGTGGGTTGTAGCACCTGCCAAGGGAGGCTATACTCAGAAGTGAATGGGGGATGGGGGGATAAGGCCAGTTATCTGCTCACTCAGGCTTACACTTAGGCCTTTGTATCAGGCTCCAAGGCTTAGGAAATTATAAGGCCAGCTGGCCTATCAGTTGGCTATGGGTGTTAAAAATGCCAGTTCACAAGTTCCTCTGCCTCTAATCCAAAGAGGACTTTGGAATGCAAAGGCAAAAGAGGTAGAGTTGGAGGCAACAGGGCCTTATATAAGCCCTGATGCTCTCTGTTACAGCAATGATTGACATGACATTATTTGGTTGGCCTCTCCTTTCCAGGAGGCCAGCAAATGGGTCTCCCCCTCTGCACAGCTGTTCTGGATGGTGGGGGAGCAAAATAGCAATGGAACAAGAGAAAGTTTCAGTGAGGAGAATACCTGCATCCAGCTAAACATGATGTGCTGCTATCTAACAAGTACAAAATGGGATACTACTCAGTCCAGCCCTTTTTACCTTGCAGGCTACTAATGTGAAGCCAAATTAGAAAATACTCTCATGTAAGGTAATTAACAATTCCTTGTTCCCTGGCCTCCGGCATATTAGTTTTTATACATGAATGGAAAATCATTCTCTGGCCAGTTTCATAATGATTGAAATGCTGAAGAGTCCAACCCCACTGTCATCTTGATGAACTGAAGAATTGCTGCTGTTGATTTTAGAGATGGGGAAGGAAAACGATTGACTTGAAAATGTTCTCCGGTTACCTTTCGACATCTTTCAAGTCACATTTTCACTATCTAAGAATCTTTTGAACCTTGAATCTATTAAACTCTTAATGAAATATAGATTCAAGAAATCATGTAACATTCTTCCATCTGTCACATCTTTTTGAATAACAGAGGCATCTGCAGTTAGCTGATTTTGAGTACTTTTTCTGCATTAAATGCAATGTGCACCCAATTCATGATCTGCATGGAAGCTGCTTTGCTGTTCCAAGATCTCACACCACTGTAGTATGTGTGGAACTGCAAAGTGGCCAACGACAGGTACGCTTCCCACAAAGTCTTCAAATCAGAGTAATGTGACAGCTTGCTGGAATAGATTCAAGTAATTGACCCACAATATGTGCCACAGTTCACATGCAGTCCTCAGCAGAGTGGCCTGAGACTAAGCAAAGAGATTGAGCTAAAGGAGACTTTAGACATAGCCATGTTCTATTAGAATAAGGAACCTTTGGTAGCTTTAATTAGAGACAGTTTAAATGTATACAATTTGGGAAGGATCATAGGTATAGTGGTTTGGACTTCGGAGACTAGGATTCAAATCCCAACTGGGTGACCTTCAGCAACTCACATCATGATAGGTTTGCCTTAGGAAACAACTTGAAGACAACAACAACAGTATTGGATGCAGGAGTTCTCTAACCATATCTCTTGGTTCCCCATACACATGTGGCAGGAGTGGGAAAAAAGATCTGGAGCAATTCTGGGTCATGGCTTATTCCATTGCTGATCCCTCATCCCCCAAGTCTTAGACTTATAGGCAGAACATGAGTATTTTTTGTGCTTTTTTACTGATCTACTGTAACTAAACTTTCTCCTCTGAAGCGAATAACATCATAGATTTGCAAAGATAGCTAACATGGGGAAACCCCACTCTCCAGGCCCACATCACCATGGTCAACCCGATATCGCTATTCCCCATGACTGTTTAAGAAGGGACCACATTCTTAAATGGGCTAAGTTTGCCAGAATAATGGACTGAAGATGAATTAAGCTGTTCAGTACAATATTTTGCTTGTTTGGGATATGGGGGATATATCTGGCCAGTCTCACAAAAGCTTGACATGTATTTTGAGGTGTCCAAATCCAAAGCACAGTTCCTTTCACGTGAAGAGTCAGCACATTGGAAGTACTCCTGCAGTCACTACTTTAGAAACTGTACTCTTTGTGTTGTTCAAAGTTTTTTCTTGGGAACAAAAAGAAGATGAAATCATAACAAAGCTTCTTCTCCTGCTTCATTTATCGTATTTTTTAAAAAATCATATGTATACTATGTCATATGAAGTGTTTTCTGCTCTTAATTTTTATAACATAAACTATTTAGGGCATAATTTCACCATCACTGAAGCCCTTTCTTAGTAACTGGTCCCGTGCTTGAATCTCTCCGAGTGATGTCACTGTGATCAAGGTGCTTAACTTTGGTTGGCTTATGCCTGTCTTTATAGAATCAGTCTATGTATTTCTCTGTGTTTATATGTTCCTTGAAGTTGCCTGTTGACTTATGGCAACACCATACATTTTTTCTTGGGTTTTCTTAGGCAAGGAATACTCAGAGGTGGTTTTGCCAGCTCCTTCCTCTGAAATACAACCTACAGCACCTGGTATACATTGGTGGTCTTCCATACAAGTACTAACCAGGACTGATCATGCTTAACTTCCAAGGTCATATGGGTTCTGGTGACTTTACGGTGTTTAGGCATATGGATTTCTGCTCAAGCATAGGTTCCACTTGAATTCACTGGTACTTTTTCTTTGGTAAGTGGATGTGGGGTTGCAGTCTTAAAGTTCAAATTCTTAAAAATATTTATTTTTATTTTGTTTTAATTTCAGTTACATCTTCTTGCTCAACTATAGCACAAAACTACATTGCCTAGATAAGTGATGGAAACCAAGTGGATCATACAGTTACTTTTCCTCTCAGCTATTACCTTGGTGAGTTGCCCCAGAGTTGCTGATAGAATATGATAGAGGTGCATGTGAAAATCACATATGTTGTGGTTCATCTCTGTTGTGATATATGTTGGCATTTCCCTTAACTGTAGGGAGCAAAAAATGTGCCCATTCTTATGATCTCCATATCAGATGACATATCAAAAGTAGCTCATGGCTAGAGCATAAATTGCCTATACTTCCTGTGTTTAAGTAGCAGATATAGATCATTGTTAGACTATACACTTTGCTCGCAGAGGATCTTAGATTCTGTCCCTGCCATTTCTCTGTACGGCAGGGGAGGGTTCCAGTCTGAATCCATGCAGCCAATTAGTGTCAACAACAAAGAGCTAGATAGCCTATTATTTTGACTTGGTAAAAGGCAGCTTCCTTCGTTCCCAAACTATATCTGAACCCCATGCCATCATTTCTACTGTGAAATAGAAGGGAGGGGGGTTGTTTCTTCTAAGAACCAGTGATTCACCCAGTGGTTTCTTAAATTTACCCAGCTCGAAGGCTGGTGACTTCATTGGAGTGGATAGTCTTTGTTATTGCTCACAAATGATCCAGAACTATCTTTGTATTCATGGCTGCAGTGGTCAGTTTCCTCTTCTGCTGGCTAAGCTGGTGGCAGACCTCTTTATACGTAGCTAGGCTGGTTCTCAAATGGTGGCTATGCATTCTGTCACGGGGACCATACTCAAAACCTTACCAGCTCACTAGAACATGACAGAAACTGAACTTTATTCAAAATCTCCATATAACAAAAAGCAACAGAATATAATTTTTGAAGAGGAGGCTTTCTCAAATTTCTCAAATCACTTGTGTTAAAGTGTACTGACATATTTGGAATTCTGCTACTCAAAGTTAGTTGGAGGACACTTTGATATAATCACTCAAAATGATTTGCATTAATTATTATGACCACTTAATGAATTTGATGTTTCAACTGTTGGCAGTTTAGAGTCATCCCTCCACATTTGCTGGGATTAGAGGTGCAGGACCCCTGCAAAAGTGGGAAAGCTATAAATATCAAAATGTGCTTGGCTGTCTGTGGGAAGGGCGCCAAGGCATGGTGGGGAGAACAGGTTCCCAGGGTCCAAACCAGGTCAAGGAAAGGAGAGGGAAAGGGGTGGGACAACATGGTGGCCTTATACTTCCTCTGTTTCACCCATCTCCTTCCCTGGGTGTAGGGGAGCATAGGGAGAGGGTTTGTGGTGCTGAAAAATTGAGCTGTCCTTATCTGGCCAGGCAGTAGCTGATAGTGGTGGTGGTGGAGAAGGAGGAGGAGGGAGAGCAGAAGCATGTCTTAAAGGTCTGTTCAGCCTCAGTGGAGCTGCTGAGAAGGAAGATTTCCTCAGAACAGAAACAACTGAGGTGGTGGGGCAGGGGTTGGAGAAACTTGCAAATAATCAAATCCTTGAATGTTAAACCCATGAATGTTGAGGGCCAACTGTAAAGGCCGTCTCATTACAGTATATCTCATTTTCTGTTAAGGTTTCTGTCACAGCAAGTCCAGAAGAGAGGGGAAGGAATTCTACTGAGGAAGACTATCCAACAAGTGATAAGAATGTGACAGCAGATTCACTTGGTGTTACTAAAAATAAAATCATGACAGCACAATATGAATGTTACCAGAAAATTACGCAAACTCCACCAAGTGAGAATGAAGGTAAATCATTGTTGTCATAGTCATCCAAAATAGCCCTTTTTGTGTTCTTTTAAAACATTACTACTCAACAAGGGTAACTCTCCATGAAACTGTTTAGTAAGCACTCTTGGGTAACGGTTTAAAAGTTGTGATCAGAAGAAAATAGATTTTTCTTTTAGTGTTTTTGTGGAGCAAGTTATTGAATTCTTAAAACTTTTTTTTTAAAGTTCATGTTAACATTTTTTGTAAGCTGCATCAGGTCCCATGCCAGGAATGTCAGTAAAGGTCCCATGTCAGGAGAAAGGTAGAATATAGATTTAATAAATAAATAAAATTTATCCTTTCTATTTCCCACTGCTTTTGAGCTTAAGAGCTAGAGGGCTACATACTTTCAGAAACACTTTCTGCTGTACAGACCTTCTCTAGTTCTTATATTTTCAAACAGGACCCTTTGGCTCTTCTTCCCATCATGCAAGTGGAGCTTAGAAAGAGCTTCCTCTCTGTTTTTTTCTACTAAAGGCTGTTCTGTTTCTTGGGAACATGCTGAATTGAGTTCAGGAACTGTTTGTGACATGCAAGAGTTTTTAGCTTTGTCGGGTTTAAATAGTTTCCTTTGCATTTGATATTATTTAGGATTACTATTCTTTTAGCATCTTAATTTTTCTGTATGGCATCTTGAATTCCATTGGGTTTTAAAGATCAGTCAAACTCAGCAAGAAGCCCATTAATGAGTCATAAAACATTAATATTCCTGAAAGAGCTGTTTAAAGTGCTTTGCTTCAAATATTCAAATGTGCCGTGGCATAAATATGTATTCTCACATACAAAGTTGTTATTGTTGTGTGATTTTCAAATTGTTTCCAACTTTTATTTTATAGTTTTGTTATATACTTTTTTTTTTATTTTTAGTTCCTTTTTGTATTGTTAGTGCTTGTTAGATGGTGGGATTGTGTTTTCTTTTGTTGCACTTCTATGGGGTTTTTTATATAAAAAATAATTTTTTAAAAAAGAAATTGTTTCCTACTCATGGTGACCCTAACGTGATCCTATCATGGGGTTTTCTTGGCAAGTTTTGTTCAGAAGGGGTTTGCCTTTGCCTTCCTCTGTAGCTGAGAGAATGTGACTTGTTCTAAGTCACTCAGTGGGTTTCCATCGCTGAGCAGGGATTTGAACCCTAGTGCGACTCTCAAGCCCTACTCCATGCTGGTTCTTATTTACTTAATTACTTTTGATTAGATTGATATCCTACATTTCCCCCCAAAATGGTACTCAAGGTGGGTCACTGCAGTGTTGAATAAAAAAGTAGTATTTAAGCCAGAAAAGGCTCAAATATTAAAACTATCATAGAAATATAAAGTTGGAAGAGACCACAGGGGCCATCCAGTCCAACCCCCTGCCATGCAGGAACACCCTCAAAGCACTCCCGACAGATGGCCATCCAGCCTCTGCTTAAAAACCTCCAAAGAAGGAGACTCCACTACACTCCGAGGCAGCATATTCCACTACCGGACAGCCCTGACCATCAGGAAGTTCTGCCTGAGGTTCAGGTGGAATCTTCTTTCCTGCAGCTTGAATCTATTGCTCCTTGTCCTGGTCTCTGGAGCAGCAGAAAACAAGCCCACTCCCTCCTGTACATGGCATCCCTTCAAATATTTAAACATGGCTATCATGTCCCCTCTTAACCTTCTCTTCTGCAGACTAAACATACCCAGCTCTCTAAGTCTATCCTCACAGGGCATGGCTTCCAGGCCCCTCACCATTTTGGTCACCCTCCTTTGGACTTGCTGCAGCTTGACCATGTCCTTCTTGAATTGGGGTGCCCAGAACTGGACACAGTATTCAAGATGAGGTCTAACCAAAGCAAAGTAGAGTGGTACCACTACCTCCCTCGATCTAGACACCATACTCTTATTGATGCAACCCAGAATTGCATTGGCTTTCTTGGCTGCCGCATCACACTGCTTACTTATGTTCAGCTTGTGGTCTATTAAGATTCCTAGATCCCTTTCACACGTACTGCCATCCAGCCACGTGTCCCCCATCCTATATTTCTGTATTCCATTTTTTCTACCTAAGTGTAGGACCTTACATTTCTCTCTGTTGAAATTCATTTTGTTATCCTTGGCCCAGCTCTCCAATGTGTCCAGGTCATTTTGAATTTTGATCCTGTCCTCTGGAGTATTAGCAACCCCTCCCAATTTGGTGTCATCTGCGAATTTGATGAGCATGCCCTCTATTCCTTCATCCAAGTCGTTGATGAAGATATTGAACAGCACTGGGCCCACGACAGAACCCTGTGGCACCCCGCTAGTCACTTCTCTCCAGGATGAAAAGCAGCCATTCGTGATCACCCTTTGGGTTCGGTCGGTCAACCAATTAGAAATCCAACTAACAGTAGCCCTGTCCAGCCCGCATTTTACTAGCTTCTTTGCAAGAATGTCATGTGGAACTTTGTCAAAGGCCTTACTGAAATCGAGATATGCTACATCCACAGCATTCCCTTCATCTATCAAGCTAGTAACTCTATCATAAAAAAGAGATAAGATTAGTCTGGCATTACTTATTTTTGAGAAATCCATGTTGATTTCTCGGGATTACCACATTGCTTTCTAAGTGATTAGAAACTGACTGCTTAATGATCTGCTCCAGGATCTTTCCAGGTACTGATGTTAGGCTGACTGGGAGATAATTTTTTGGGTCTTCTTTTTTTCCCTTCTTGAAGATGGGGACAACCTTTGCCCTCCTCCACTCTGCTGGAACTTCTCCTGTCCTCCAAGATTTCTCAAAGATTATAGCAAGTGGTTCCAAAATGACCTCTGCCAGTTCTTTTAATATCCTAGGATGCAATTCATCTGGCCTATATCAAAGGCACGGTTTTAAAACCTTTTAAACAAATTTCAAATACAACATCCAGCTCATAAGCCATTTTTTTCAGCCTAGTCAGTTGCCAAAACGCTTGCCCAAATAAAGTAAGTCTTTGCCTGCCACAAGAATGACAACAGGAAGAAGATCAATCTAGCTGTCATTGGCAGGTTCCGTACCCTGAAGGCAGCCTCTGAAAAAGACCCAGAAAAATACCTTATGTCATCAACACTGTAGTAAATTATCTCAGTTTAAAGCCTTATCATCCTTTGAATTGATTGTTCATACAAATGTAGCCCACTAGCTGAAGAGAAGTTTCATTTAGCCTACAGTAGCAGAACTGCAGAGTTGCTTGATGCCTGGAGAGGATCTGGTTGATTACAGTTTGTCAGGCATAGGCAATCTGGTGGTGTCCAGAGTCCAGATGTTTTAGGCCCCATCTCCCATGGTTCCTGACTATTAACCAAATAGGCTGAATCCTAATCCAAAACATCTGGAAGCAGTCAGATGCCAACTCCAAATTCAATAGATTGTGCAATCTAATAAATCGACTTTTAGCCAATGGTGAATGCAGTAACGTGAAAGGATTTTCCCCTTCATTTCTTATATTGTGCCATTGTTTTGTTCTCAATGTGGAAGATCTTGTAGCTAATGCTGCCCTTATAGGAAAGAAGATGTAAGTAAATAGAATCCCTCTTCCTCAACAAGATTGCAGAAATCAGCCTGTGCCTTTAAATTTCAAAGCTCAGGCCATTTCTGCACTACACTGCTACAGTGCTACACTTTCAACATCCTGTGGAATTCTGGGGTTTTGCAGTTTCCTGAAGCCAAAGAGCTCTCTCGCTGAGAATTCTAAATGCCTCTCCCTAAACTGCAAACCCCAGGATTCCATAGGATGTTGAAAATGGAGTAATAGCACTGTAACAGTGTAGTGTGGAAAGGCCCTTAGTTAAGTATATTTAGTTAAGTATATGTGACTAAGTAGCCACTCTATAGCACTATAACAATGCAGTGCGGAAATGGCCCCAGTCTGTATCAAACCTTCTATGGCACATCTCTATCCAAGACTTTCAGACCTCATGCTCAAAGCTGCCACTTTCTGAAAATGCCATTACTTAATCCCACAAATTATAATTAAGGTATTTGAACGCACATGGACAGTGTGGTAGAGAAAAGAAAAGATGCATATTCATTGAAGGAGAGACATTCTGTGGCAAACTGTGCATGGTCCACTTCTAGAATAAGCCTTAGAAATCCTCCCAAGTTATACTTGAATTTCAAACAGGTAGACAGTAGGGATGATAAGAATATTTGAAAATATCAGGAAAACAGGAAAACAAACAAACAACAAAAACAGAACACCAAGTTTGTTGAATGCCAAGAAACCCAAATGAGAAAAATGCTGGCCTGATGGGAACCTCGCTGTTCAAGACTTCTACAAAGATTCACATGTGGTTGTTGTATGCAGAAAAAAAAAAATCTCAGAAAACAGCCTTTTTTCTTCTGCACAGAACAGCCACGTATGAGTTTTGTGGAAATTAAGTCTTGAACTGCAAATAGTCTTTAAAAAGTGTTCAAAGATTTTTATCACAGTGAGAAGAAACCCACTAAAACTACTAGTTGCTTCCTTCAAAAACAAAATGAGTAAAGAATTACTAACAGAAAACTGCCCAGCGCTGGGCAAATGAGGTGAACAATATGAGTTGTTCAATTGACAGCCGCTGTGAACTTTTTCTTCATTGTTATAGCCCCTTCCTGCATACTGATTCTCCCTTAAGTCTGAATGTAAAGCTAAAATATAGCCATCTTTAGCAGGGCTGGACAACTTCAAAAGATCTAGGGGCCACACCTCTGATATTTCCCTTGTGTCTTCTAGGAGATGCGGGGGGGGGGGGAGACGGCAATTTTGCCACTTCTCCTCAAGCTCTTTGAGGCTCAAAGGGGGGCCTTTTACAAAACCTGGATAACAAGAGGAAGAAAAAGATGGTAAAAGTGCCCCCACTGACCACTGCTTGAGTTTTTTTCCTACAAATAATTAAGAAGCTGGGTACCTTGGGGTTTGCAAAAATGGCCCTGAGGAGCCACATATGTTTTATTGTATTTATTTTATATCCCACCATTCTCCCAATATAGTACCCAAAGCAACTTAATTAAAAGAATATATAGTATAAAACAGTTTTGAAAACCAAACAAATAATTAAATTAAAACTTTAATTTAAAGGACCTAGAAACACATCTAAAACATTGTAAAAAAAAAAATACCACAGCACACACACACATACACACAGACATGAATAGTGTTTTCTGCCACCCAAGTTAACAATGAAAGGTCCTTAACTGGCAGAAGAAAAAGAGTAGAGATGGGGCCAACTGAGCCTTCAGTCAGAAAGAATTCCACAGTCTGGGAGCAGCCACTGAAAAGCGTGTGTTCTCTCACCAGAGGAGCCTGTGACAGTAGTAGAAATGAGTGCAAGCCTTCCCCTAGGCAGGCTTATTTGGGGAGACATAGACTTTCAGATAGTCCTGATCTATGTTATATAGGGCTTTATAGATCATAAACAACACTTTGAATTGTGCCTGGTAATGGACCAATAGCCAGTGAAGCTGTTTCAATAAGGGAGTTATACGTTCCCTACACCCAGTTACCCAGGAACCACCTTTGGTCCATCTCTGTAGTGTAACACTTTCTCAACAGCTGTCTTTTAATATATGTGGATAATTAAGAAAATATAGATGCTATAGTTCAAACTTCAGATGAAAGAGATGTAGTAGGTTTTGATCTCCTTGAAAAAAGCTATGTGGCAATTGCCTGTCTATCAGCTTGGATCCCAACAAGTGGTCTTTTCTTCAGAAAAAGATCCTCCTGGGAGAGGAAAGGACCCTCTCTTATCCAGTCATTGCTAAATTATGAAGCCTTTCATTTCTTCTTTCATCCTTTGCGTAGGACTTCATTGCAATAGAACGTGGGATGGCTGGCTGTGCTGGGATGATGTTGCTGCAGGAAAAACAGCAGTGCAGAACTGCCCTGATTACTTTCAGGATTTTGACCCCTCAGGTAAATTTGTATTGTTTACTAGCGTATTTACCCAGCATTACCCAGGATTTTATTTTCTCATAGGTAACACTTGTTAGAAATACCTTAGGAATTAGATGCAGTTGAATACACAGATTTGATATCCTGTGTCTCTCATTCCCCAAACTGTGTTGTCCAGTACGTGTAACTTTTCCCCATAGTCCCCAGTCCAATCTGTATTCAGAGTTGTTAACATACAGAGGTTTGGTTTCTGAGGGAATACACTGGCCTCCTCCTTCTTGCTGGTAGGCCTCATCTCCATAGCTATCGACCTGAGCCATCTGGCTGAGAATTCTAAAGGCCCCTCCCTGAACTGCCAACCCCAGGATTCCAGAGAATCTTCACAGCCAGCCAATCATGTGAGGTCTTCTCGCCTCACACAGCCAATCCTATAAGGTCTTCGCCTGCCTGACGCAGACAAACAGACAAACTCATGAACTTTGACTTTTATATAGTAGATTAACTAGCAATGTACATAGTCCTCAGGGAAAACATTGAGGAAGATGCTTTGGCAACTATTCTTTCCTGTTATTCTAAAAATAGCTCTTTTTGCGATTTAGTTGTCACATCAGGGTGGAGTGAGCCGAGGCTGTGAGTACAATCCACTTCCTATTCCTCCAATTTATCACCAAAATGACAAACATACACTGCATCCTTAGTGGCAGCTATAGACTTTCAGTAGGGGTCTACTTTGTGTATCTCTCCATTTGAGGAGATGTAAAAGATGACTTTCAGTGGTGGTGATGGGACATGGAATACAGATGATATGGAAGTTTGGCAATGATGTAAAAGAACAGAGAATGTGAATTATTTGGGCTAAAACTTCTGAAACCACTTCTGTGTCCTTAAGGCTTCATAAGAATGAGCAGTTAATGTTAGAGAGCCGTAGACTTGATCGTCAATCTCACAAACAGTTTCACTGTTGTACTGATTTCAAGTTGCAATGGTTATTTTTCATCACACAGCCATGAACAGAAAAAGCTACTTAGATATACTTAAATATTAGCAGGGGGCTCTACAGACTAGCAACATTTTTACTGAGTCTTCTCTTGCAACAGCTGCAGTGCTGAAGAGGAAAGCCATTTTGCTACTGAGCAAAGTGGTTTCACTCTTCAGCCTTGGGAATTACTAGAAGAAAAGTCAGCCCATATTTAGCTGAATCACAGTGATTTCAATTGTCAGCAACTGACCTACTGAGGCAAAACCCTGTAAATGTTATTTTCAGCACTTACAGCTTGCAACCGCGTTCCAAAATAGGGTGGTTTGAGTGTGTGTATTCTTAAAGTCTCTTCCTGTACCTCACCCCTTACACAATTGTGACACTTTAGTGGAGCTTAGAAACTTTTCCATTCAGAAAGTAATTTCTGCAAAAGATTTTTTTTAAGCTATAGGAGGGAGTAGGAGCTGAGTGCAACTGGGGAAAAGAACCTCAAATGGAAGGTGTCATGGATAGGAAGCACAGCTACACAGCTATACAAGGAATGTCCTAGTGAGTAATAAGAGAGTACGTAAGAGTGCCGAGGTTGAAAGTATGGAGTGTTCCACAATAGGGATGGAGAATAAAGGGACAGAAATACCTTAAATGGCAGCTTTCTTCAGTACAGGAGAATTCTTGTTTTAATATTATGATGCATAATCTCCTGTGATATAACTATTTCACGTACACCAAATCAAACATAGCTCTACCAGCGACATGTGGTGGCCTATCACTGCTTGATAATCTTTAGCTAACCCTAGGCAGGTGACAAATACAGGAAAACAGCTAGGCTCCCAGGGTTGGCTGGTGGGACATCTAGGTTGGACAGTTTTGTGGATTTGAGCCTTTGGTAATTTTTTTTTTTTTTTTGTCTTTAAATCTGAAGTGCCTATCTGCAGCTGAAATTTTCATCAGGTAACACAACTAATCAGGTCAACAAAGACATTTGCTTGAAGCTTTTCCGAGCATATTGGAGGCTGCAGGTGAGAAAGCCATGCAAGGCAGTCTAGACCTGGGACTATACTCTTCACACTCTAATCTCAGGTCTCAGCTTGACCATTACACCAGCTGCTTTAAGTAATTTTGAACTTATGCTTTAACTGTGCACTTATAGGACACCGAAAGGATGTTATGCTATAAGAGAGTATGTCTCTTATTTTTTTAGTAAGTGTTGCTATTTGAGTGTGAGTTAACAGTGTGTGTGTTGGTTTTTAAAAATACCCACAGCATATTTACAGATGTGTATCTTTTTTCCCTGTTTTTTTCTTCTAATCAGAAAAAGTTTATAAGACCTGTGAAGAAAACGGACAGTGGTTCGTACACCCCGAGAGTAACAGAACATGGACGAACTACTCACTCTGTAATGCAGAAGTAAATTCGAAACGGCAGGTAGATTGAAAAACTGAATGGTATACGTAGAGGAAGGGGGTTGTTTCAAAAGACTCGAAGCCAATGTTTATTTTGCATTGCACACATTCCCTTTTCACTGTAGTTCCAACAAAACTTAAAATGCCTTTAGACTGCAGTCCTACACGTCTTTACCCAGGTGTGAGCCTAATTGATTCACTAGGATTTACTTCTTCAAATGCATGCAGAAGATTTCAGCTGCCTGATCTGATATTTCTGTAACTGCTTTTCCTTAATCAGGCAGACAGTTTTGCATTCTGTCAACGCTGAGGTTTACAGATAGGCTGGGAAATCATAAATAGCTGAGCAGTTTTCATGAAGAAGCAACTATGAGCTTTTCTCCTGGATGAAGATATATTAGAAATAGGAGCACCTCCTACCAATCCTTGCAACTCTTTTTTTCACAATTTTGTTCTATGCAAACTGGGGGGGAAGGACTTCCCAGCAGTGCTAGATGGTTTTTTGAAATGAGGGAGGAGAACTAAATTCTTCCCTTCCAGAAAAATTTCTATAGCTGTTGTGGTTGTATTAAAGTGGCCAGTTTTCTCCATACACCATACATAATGGCAAATAAAGAAGGAGAAGGGAGTTCCACTAGATTGCTGCCTACTTTACCCAATCAGACATGTCCATTGATCTTTTGTCCCACCCCCTTCTCCAAGGAGGAGATGGGGGAAACTGTTAGTCGGTTCCCATGCGCCAGGTTCTGACAGGGCTAAATTGTCTTGCAACACTGAGCTGTAAAAGATTACTGAGTTCTTTTTGCTGGCTTTCATGAATTTGGTAGATAGAAATATTTACCATTTAATCATTCTACACCATTGATTTGCCAGTACAAGGGGCCTAGTCTGGTCAAAGCACCCTGGTTGCATGGGACAGGCAAAAGTACAGGGAAGAAGGCAAAGGAAGACAAATGGTCTCTGTCCTTTTTCACTATGTTTGTTCTTTCTTACTATGTCCCTCAAAACAGATGTCCAAAAGAGGCAGTTACTGTGAAGCAGTTGCTTGATGTTTTCAGAATATGTGCTTGGGATCATGTTTAGTATGTCAGTTCTGATGTATCCAGGATGACTGAACACACACAGAGAAATGATAGAACAAGATCATGGTGGTAGACCTTGTCTATGTGGATTTATTTTTGTTGTGTCTCTTCAAGTTGTTTCCGACTTATGGCGACCATTTAGTTACCTGCAATAGTTGTTCATACACACCTGCATATGTATCAGTTCTGTATGCCATTGGAAACTCAGGGAAAGCAAAATTCTCTGTGGTAAGGACAGAGACAAAGGTATGCATAGGCCAGGGGTGGGCAGCTTATGACTCTCGAGATGTTTTTGGAGCGCAACTCCCATAATCTGTCACCATTGGCTGAGTTGGTGAGGGCTGATGGGAACCACAAATTTCTCACCCACACCTTAATTAGACATTCAGTTAAATGGGCTTACATTATTTTTCTGTATACATTCACTCAGCTTGGAAGTATTATAAGAACTGGGCTCATGTCCTGTCCCTTCTCATCCATGAAAAAAGAAAATAGATGAGAAGGAATTGAGACCTAGCGGGATTTAAAAAAGGGCAATCAAAAGAGAAATCCTGTGAATGGACATGCAAGAATAAGCATAAAAAGGAGGGGGGGGGAGGGAGGGAGGGAAGGAGAGGGGAGGGAAGGTGGAAGAGAGAAATATCGCAGCACCTTTAAGCTTTACTACCAGTAGCACAGAGGTTTCTCTGCCTCCCTGTTCCCTGATAGCCTAGTCTTCAGGCTGTTCCAGTGAGTGCATCAAGGCCAACCAAAAAAGTGTGAAGTTTGGAAACACATCCTATTTAATGGCAGCTTAAGGCCCCTAAAATTATGATTGAAATTCAAGGTAATAAGGTGCACAAATTTTCACAAGGCCCATTGAAACAAGCCTTGATTGTCTTTTATTCCTAGGAGTTTAAGGGAGGGAACAATTTAACCTGCTGAGTCCTTATGGTCCCCAGGTTATATAAAAGGCACCTATAAAAAAGAAGATGGAGTAACTGGCTCACAACCAGTTAAATTTAGAACAAACCAGTGCCTCTTGTGACTAACAAAAATTAAAGACAGCATCCTGACATCCAGCCATGTTTTATAAGCTACCATAGGGCATAGAAGCCACTATGCTTAAAATCCTAGTAAGAGAGCCAGCACGGTGTAATCCTTTTACAACTTTGGAGACCAGACTTTGACTCCCTTCTCAGCCATGGAAACCCACTGTTTGACCTTGGGCAAGTCACACTCTCTCAACCTCACAGAAAGGCAAAGACAAACCCGCTCTGAACAAATCATGCCAAGAAAACCCCATTTGTTTGCTTTAGAAAAAGGCACATGACAACAACAGGCATCAGAACCAGAAGGCAGGCTGCTGTTTAACATCATGGGTCACTGATTGTGAAGGCCTGTTTCAAAAGACAGTATATTCCTAATGATTGTTTTGGTTTTCCAGTCGCTTTTGCTCTTATAGGCTAACTTGACTTCCTGCTTGAGGGTAAAAAACAGCCAGCAATGCAGGGCTGAGCAGTGCATGACTCTCCTGATGATGTTGGAATACAACTTCCACCAGCTGCATCCAACTTTGACATGGATGACGTATTGTGGAGGTTGTGGCCCAACAACATCTGGAAGTCAACACATTATAATTTCTTGAAGAAATGGCAGGGCTGATTGGATCATATAAGTGAATAAGTGGTTGCCCAAGGTACCAGGCTGTAAAAGGTGGTAAATTAGAACCACCGCCTGCCTGTTTAAACTAATAGAATGAATGCACATGTGCATTTCTTTTGTGAATGGACTCCAGAGCCCTTGGCAGTATCCAAAACTGGACTTCCACCAATGGAATATTGGATTCCCTCCAAACTGGGTGTGAGGCAATTTCCCTTCCCCACTTCAAATTCAGTCATATTCCCTGCAAACTGGCTCAGGAAATCTGTAAAGCCCTCCATAGTTGGTTTTCAGGTAGTTCTAGGGGCTGAAGTAGGGAAGAGAAGAAAAATTATGTAGCAACATTGGATTTAGCCAGTGATAATTTGTGGCTGCGAGCCAGCAGGGTATAGTGTTTTGAGCATTGGACTACAACCTGGAGTCCAGGGTTCAATTCCTTGTTCAGCCATGGAAGCCCAATGAATGACCTTGGCCACATCACACACTCTTAGTTCCCAGAAAATCCTATGATAGGTTCAGTTTAGGGTCGCTCTAAGTTGGAAATGACTTGAAGGCACACAACAACAACAACAACAACAAGAAGAATAAGTTGCTTAGAGAATCATCTCTTTTTTAATCTAAACCTAAAAGAGTTCAAAATAGGTTCAGCACCTTGGATAGCATCTTAAAAGTTTGGTCTAAACCCATCACTACATTGACATGGAAGCCACTAGCTGCTCTTGGGTTTAGCCCTTAGTTTGCCAAGGGTACAGAGCAATGGGCCAGTGCTAGTTGATGGAACAGTATGAGTGCTACAAGGTAGCAGCTCCGTGAGCACCATCACAGGAATGGGAGCAGAGGGATCTGAGAGCAGAGCAGGCATATTATCCCTCAGAAGGCTTATGTTCAGAACCACTGGGCAATCCCCTTCCTGCTAGATGCCACTCATTTGATGTATAGATAAGGTAGAAGTGATTAGAGGAAAGAGTAGCCAAACTTAGATGGCCAAGTGATTTTTTTCCCCTGAAATATATTTCTTTATTTCTAATATGTATCAGATGATCTCATCTGTATTTGCGTCAGTGTTCATTTACTTCTTCTTCTCCCAACAACATCGATGGAAAATTAGCAGTTTGCTATGTCGATTACAGTTTGCTTAAATGCCTTTCATGTGCTGCCTTGAAAGTCCTCCCACAATACACATGGATTTCATAAAAACACTTCAGAAGCATTTCATTTGCCGAACATTTTGAATAGGCACAGCATGAAATGAATCAAAGTTAAGGCACAAACGTGCCTTAAAAAGTAAACTAAGTGTTAAGCAGGAACAGAAGAGTTTTGCTGCTGCTATTCTTCAAAATAGTAGTTTGCAGTTCTCAAAATATAAAGTGGCCTCATTGTCTTCAAACAGACCACTCTGTGAACAAGCAAAGCCGAAAGATAAATAAATTCAATTCCTGTTTTTGGGGTGGGGGCACTGTGTTGGGATTTGATTAAGTTTACCATTTCACTCAACAACTTACATAGTTCTTAATACCTTGAATGTCTCAAAGACCCATTATTTCATTGTTGAAGGCAGTTCCTCCACCGGTGCAGACTGCAACTGTTTCATATTGTCGTTGTGTTCATAGCTGTTGTGGCTGGTTTGTCAGTTGAACAGTGGAGGCAAGCCCTCTGGTCATGAGTCTCTCAGATCCGTATCACACTATACTGTAATAAGTGCTATGTTCTGCTTTAACAGCTATGGTAGCATCCTATGGAATCCTGCAGTTTGTAGTTTAGTGAGATCCAAGGGCTAAGAATTCTAAATGCCCCCTGTAAATTGCTTATCCCAGGATTCCATAGGATGTTGCCATGGCAGTTAAAGTGGAATATAGTGCTATAACAGTGTAATTTAATAAGGATTTCAGTTTACACTGGTCATCAGATAGCAGATTTGGTCCTAAATCCCAACAATTAGTCCCAACTAGATCAGCTTTATTGATTCAAAAGGAATTCACTAAGTTAACAGTTGTCTAAGTTCCACTGATTCGATGGCTCTTTTCTAATTGAAACTAATTGAATGTAAACAGTATACTAACAATCTGTACTCCTAGACTTGGTAGAACTTGCCATAATGCACATTGGCACAACCTTCAGAATCCCAGGCTAACCTTGAAGATCATCCAAGATGTAGAATGCAATAAAATCAAATGATACATTTCTGAAAATAGCAGCAAAATAAAATAGATTAAATCCACTAATGCATCAATTAATGGTCTGTAAAAAATTTTTGAGGTTCTTTGGACATCATTTACACTTCTGAAGCTGGGAAGCCAAAGAAGATATGGAGGTTCACCAATGAAAATTGGTTGTCACTAGTATTGGATAACTACATATTTGTGACATTTGTTTTTTTAAAAAAATACTTATATGTGTTCTCCTCCTTGACAAGAAAAAAGGTGTCTCAGGATATGAAAGCAACCTCACAGGGGGGAAAAACGGTCCAACTTCAGTGGATTTTTTCACATGTCAGAACTTCTGGTGAAAATTTTTCATTCCAAAAAATGATGCATTTTGTGTCCCCTAAGAATATTTTTTACTGCCCAAAAATTTGTGCAAACAAAATTTTTGGGAAAAAACAAAAGGCTGAAAGGTTAAAAACCATCTGAAAATATGCAGAAATTCTCTTACGTCACCCAGACGGGAGAAAGCTTGCAGAATGAAATAATGAGGGATTTACCTCTTTGTAGACAACAGGATTATTCTTAATGGTGATCCAGAGAACAGGGTCTTTGAGACCAATTTTGTGGTTTCACAAAGTTGTAGACCAGACTATCCAAACCTGGTACCTTGACTTTGATTGTCCCCCTAAACATTTGCCCTGCTGGCTGGAGAGGATAGTAGTTGCAGTCCAAAGCACCTGGTAAGATAGGGAAAGCTGGTATTGCTAAGAAGCTGAGTTATTGCTCATGTGAAATTGCTGATGTTCTGCTTCTGCCTAATTGTATTTCATGTGAAGTATATGGGATAGATCTGCTTTGTTACTTCTTCTGCTTTATGTGAAGCTTCATCCTTATTTCTCTCTCTTATTACAGACAGCTTTGAATCTATATTATCTCACAATCATTGGGCATAGCCTTTCCATTGTTTCACTTTTGATTTCTCTTGGCATATTCTCCTATTTTAAGTAAGTATAAAAATTATTATTATTATTATTATTATTATTATTATTATTATTATTATTATTATATGGCAGCTACATCTTTTGATTGCAGGCTTTATACATAATGACATGTGTCGCATTTGGCAATTCAAGTGGAAAACTGAGATAAAGCAAGAAGTTGCTTCAGTTTTCTACAATATAGTGAAGACTTGGATCTCTTTCATACTGTACCATTAATAGCACTTTGGTACCACCTTAACTGCCATGGCTCTATTCTATGGAATCCCAGGATTCATAGTTTTGTGAAGTATTTACCATTCTCAGTCAGAGTTCTTATCTTGTGCCTCAGCAAACTACAAATCCCAGGATTCCACAGGATGAAGCCATGACAGTTAAAACGGTATCAAAGTGCTCTTAATGGTGAAGTGTGAAAGAGACCTTGGTGAAATGAATGCTACATCATAGAACCATTTTTATGTGATAACCAGGCCTTCAGTTTTTCCAGTGTGTATTATCTCTGTATTTCAGAATCTTTCTGAGAGCCGAAATAAAGCATGCATCCCTATTTGTTTGAAGAATGCAGCTAAACATTTGATATTATTCTCCTTTTCTTAATGTAGAACAAGGGTGGGAATCATGCACTCCCCCAGATGTCAAGACTGTAACGGCCAGATTTTTCATTCCTGGCTATGCTGATGAGGGCTCTTGGGATAACATCTGAGAGGCTGCATTATTCCCACTTTTGACCCAGAACATGTCTGCACTGAAGGAGCCATCAGACCATTTGAATCTCTTTGATGTTGAGAGGGTGTGTGTGCTCCAGACACATCTTAGCATTACCAAGTGATTCAGTTTGCTACTCAGTCAAAATTTTGTGCTGTCTGTATGAAGGAGAGAAATTAGAAGGAAAGTCTCTTGACTATCTGCATGTGTTTCCTTTCAGGAGTTTGAGTTGCCAGAGGATCACTTTGCATAAAAATCTCTTTTTCTCATTTGTTTGCAACTCTGTTGTTACAATCATCTGTCTGACAGGAGTTGCCAGCAATCAACAGCTTGTGGCCACTAACCCTGTAAGTGGATGAAATTTGGGTTGTGTTACTGTATTGTAAGAAACAAAGAGATATATAGTCCTTGAATAACACTAAAGATCGTGCATAGAAGATCCCTTGGATCTTGTGCCCCTGCCTCTCACTCCCCACATCTAGCAGCTATGTGAATAAGATGTACATTATCCATGCCCTGTCTTTATAAATGGAATTGTGTTCGTGGAAGCCTTCAAAAGTGCAGTTCTGCTTATAGATGAGCAAAGTATGCAGGAAGCATATGTCTTTTTTCAAAGGAAGAAGTATAAAGGTGTTGCTGCCACCATAGCCATAGCAGCACAAAGAAAGTTCCTCCCCAATCTCTGGAAGTTTTCTACCTGTGTTCTGCACCAGTGGAATCTTGATCCATGTCAGATGGACAACATCACTTGAATGCTGTGTAATCACCATCACATTGTCGCTAGCAGTATTATGACAGAGGCTGGTAGTGGAAGTGTCAGTGTAATTCTGCAAATTACTGCCAGCTATATCTGTGAATGCCCAACTATGAATGAATCATAGAATCATAGAGTTGGAAGAGATCCCAGGAGCCATCGAGTCCAACCCCCTGCTATGCAGGAACACACATCAAAGCATTCCCAACAGATGGCCATCCAGCCTCTGCTTAAAAACCTCCAAAGAAGGAGACTCTACCACACTCTGAGGCAGCATATTCCACTGTCGGACAGCTCTGACCGTCAGGAAGTTCTTCCTGAGGTTCCGGTGGAATCTTCTTTCCTGCAGCTTGAATCCATTGCACCTTGTCCTAGTCTGGAGAGGCAGAGAACAAGGCCACTCCCTCCTCAACATGACATCCCTTCAAATATTTAAACATGGCTATCATGTCCCCACTTAACCTTCTCTTCTGCAGACTAAACATACCCAGTTCCCTAAACCGTTCTTCATAGGGCATGCTTCCAGACCCTTCACCATTTTGGTCGCCCTCCTCTGGACACTTTCCAGCTTGTCACCATCTTTCTTGAATTGAGGTGCCCAGAACTGGACACAATATTCCAAATGAGGCCTAACCAATGCAGAATAGAGGGGTACCATTACCTCCCTCTATCTAGACACCATACTCCTATTGATGCAGCCAAGAATCGCATTGGCTTTCTTGGCTACCGCATCATACTGCTGACTCACGTTCAGCTTGTGATCTACCAAGACTCCTAGATCCCTTTCACACGTACTGCTATCCAGCCACATGTCCCCCAGCCTATATTTGTGCCTTTCATTTTTTCTGCCTAAGTACAGGACCTTACATTTCTCTCTGTTGAAATTCATTTTGTTAGCTTTGGCCCAGCCCTCCAATCTGTCAAGGTCTTTTTGAAATTTGATCCTGTCCTCTGGTGTATTAGCAACACCTCCCAATTTGGTATCATCTGCAAATTTGATCAGCATGCCCTCTGCTCCTTCATCAAGTCATTGATCAAGATGTTGAATAGCACGGGCCCAGGACAGAACCCTGTGGCACCCCACTAGTCACTTCTCTCCAGGATGAAATGCAGCCATTCGTGATCACCCTTTGGGTTCAGTCGGTCAACCAATTAGAAATCCAACTAACAGTAGCCCTGTCCAGCCCGCATTTTACTAGCTTCTTTGCAAGAATGTCATGTGGAACTTTGTCAAAAGCCTTACTGAGGTCAAGATATGCTACGTCTACAGCGTCCCCTTCATCTATCAAGCCCTATCATAAAAAGAGATAAGATTAGTCTGGCATGACTTATTTCTGAGAAATCCATGCTGGCTTTTAGTGATTATGGCATTGCTTTCTAGGTAATTACAGACTGTCTGTTTAATGATCTACTCTAGGATATTTCCTGGAATTGATGTCAGGCTGACTGGATGATAATTATTTGGGTCCTCTTTTTTCCCCTTCTTGAAGATGGGGATAACATTTGCCCTCCTCCAGTCTGCTGGGAATGTCCACATTTGTGTGCTATAATGGGCACCTAATGGCACTTGGGGACTGGTTGCATGTAGACAGAGACATATTGTGCTTTATCTGTATTATATTTGACAAATACACAGACACACACATGCACACATTACTTTAAATGAATTGTGAACACTTTCATTCACTGTTGCTTTTGACACATTCATGTACTGTTGCTTGAGAGGATCTGGAAAATTATTTTAAAAGATAACTACATTTTATATGTGTAAGCATGTCTGATTACTGAAAATTTGTGAAGATAATATTTACTCTTTCCAGCACTTTAAAACTGTGGGGAGGAGATTCTGTAGGGAACTAGATAAGGGACTCAAGAAGCTAAATCAAGCAACTACTACGCTCCTTGATTCATAGAAAATGAAATTATACATTTGAAGATCTGAAGTCAATCCATACCCAAGACATCCTATTTCCAGGGTTATAGCTACAGGAGTGGATGGGATGACAAAAATTGTCCGTCACGTCAGAATTCTATCCCCTCCCCATGAAATGTCAGTTCTGAAATTTCTAGCATTGCGGAAAGTGAGACACTGAATATCATTTATACCTAGAGCTCATGTTTGCATTCCTTGATCACTGTGCCTGCCCCTACAACATCTGGGTGGTCTTATAATTTCCAACCCTACTTCAGATCTAAAATAAAGATGGGGAGGAAATAAATAATGTAAGGAATTAAGCTAGTGGCAAAAATCACATGACCCTTCAGATGTTGTTGGTCTTAAGTTTCCAGCATCTCCCCACTACTGACTGTATTGGTTGGGGCTGCTGGGATTTGCAGTCCAACAACATGTGGAAAGTTCCCATCTCCCCACCGACCCACCCAAATAAATCAAAACTAGTTTTTCTTGAAATCTGAAATGTTTTGTGAGCCTTCAAGTCTTATTTGACTTATGGCAACCCTAAGATGAACCTATTGTGAGGTTTTCTTGGTAAGATTTTTTTCTCGGTAAGATTTTTCTTGGTAAGATTTTGCCTTTGCCTTCCTCCAAGGCTGAGAGAGTGTGACTTGTCCAAGGTCACCCAGATTGAACCCTGGTGTCCGGAGTCATCATCCAACACTCAAACCACTATACCCATGCTGGCTCTGAAATGTTTGCCCACCTTAATAGATGACTATTTCTGACACATAAGTCAGTCTCCTGATATGAGAGGCAATGCAGGTCCTTTTTCCAACACACAGAAATAGGTTTGGAAGCCAGTACCTGAAAATGCAAAAATACCTGCAGCGCAGTTCTAAATGTTCCATCTCCAGAATGCAAAATCACGCCATCTGTTTCTTCTTTATTTTGACTGGTTTCCCACAACATGCTCTGCAACCTCGGCCTGGGTGTTCTTCCCAACTTTTGAATGTGGTGTTATTTTGCCTGTGTCAAAGTGGTTAAATGCATATGGCAAATTTTCACAAAGCTGTTGTTTGCCTAATTGCATATATCAAAATTGAATCAAATGTCCCAGTTTTTCCTGAGGGGACTGTAGCCCCAGATAGATAGAAACACATGTTGTACATGTAGAAGGTCCCACAGGCACAATCCTTACCATCTCCAGGTAGGCTTGGGAAAGAGTGAGACCCAGGAGGCCACTGCCAGTTGGGCACAGGGAATCAATCTAAAGATAAATTAACCTGAGAGCTATCCCATCCCAAGAAATGTGGTTTAGGGCATGTGAGGCTCTGGGACAGAATGATGGTGTCTCAGATTGGGAGAGTTAATGGAATGAAGTTCGTGGAAGGAAAGTTTCCTATCCTTTCTTCCACATCTTGCTTGTTTTTTCTCTACCATACCCCCATATGACCCTGAAGAGAGTCTTTCTGGAGAGCTCAGGTGGATGCAGCACAGGGCTGCCTTATCCATCAGGCACAGTGCCTAGGGCCTATGATTTTAGGGCCTATGAAAACATCCCTAGTGGTAGGTTGAGGTGAGGTGGGAAGTTGAATACCGGAGTACCTATGGCCTGTGGAAACTTTAATGCAGCCCTGATGCAGCACAGAAGGAGAAAGAAGAAATTTTCCTGTCATAAACTTTCTTAAATTAATCTAACACTGAAGCTTTTGTGGTATTATAGAAATGCACATGATGTGAATATGGTATTAAAACCTATGACATTTTCACCCCCATAGGTTGGATGCAAAGTGGCTCACTTCCTCCAGCTTTATTTAATGGTTTGCAATTACTTCTGGATGCTCTGTGAAGGCATTTACCTGCACACACTCATTGTGGTGGCTGTATTTGCAGAAAAACAGCACTTACTGTGGTATTATCTTCTTGGATGGGGTAGGTTGTTTCCCTTTTTGTTTTCCTCCCAATCGTGTACATCAATATCTCCTTCAGGGCACAGTCATAAGAGTGTTGTAATTTGAGATAATTTTGACAGCCTTGCTCAAAAGAGAACATCAGCCTTCAGCAAGTTGCCTTGCTTTACACCCATAACTAAATAATCAAAGAAGCAATAAATTAAATGTCATTCTAATTTGCGTCTTTTGTTTTGGCTGGAGAATAAACCTTTGCCGCAGCTTTTAAGCATTTACTGTTGATGCAACAACCTTATCTTGGCTAAAGACGGTCTGCATTTATTTGAGTCAGGAAGTGACTCCTCCTTTATGCAGAAAAAAAATAGTCTTTTATTACGAAAAAAACATTAAGGGCTAATTATTCATTGTTTCTCATCTTGGAGGTATTTATACAGGAATGACTGTTTGTTTTCAGAGAAGTCTCGCCAGTCCTAGGGTAGGAGGTCGAACCACCATTTATTTTCCCAGCAGTTCCTTTTGACCTCCTTTGTTCCAAAGAGAACACTACTTGAGATGAAAAAAGAGGAAAAAAAGCAGGGGGAACACATCAACGGGAGAACACTGTTGAAGGCTGCAAGCCATTCATCTCTGATGTATGCTGACATTTTCTGGAGTTGATCCAGTTATTACTGTTTTGGTTTGGTTTAAAGAAGATAAATTAGACCTGGTTGGACTGTGATAGCCCTGTGAGAATAAACATTGGGGAACCCCAAGGAGTGAGATTCTGCTTGGATTTGCAGTGGTTTATGGTCCAGTCCTGCTATCCCTGTTGCAGCAGCTGCCTCCACAACCTTGTTTATCCTTCTCTCTCTGTCATTCTGAAAGTCTGTTTACTGTTACCTGGTGGAGTACTCTGCTGCAAGTATGCCTGGTTAGAGCCTTCACACAGTCGGTTCCAGATTGCACTTCATATCCAGTACTTGCTTGTTTGTTCTTTTGTCTTCATTCCAATGCAACTAGCTACATTTCCTCCTGGTTTAGCAAGAATAGACCCAATTCAGCCTGTTCCATTTTTTCAGCATCTTTAAAAACATCCCAGTTTCTTTCCCCTTTGTCCTCAGCTTAGTTCAATTGCTGCAAACTGAGTTCAAAGTGCAAAACTAGTCTGCATTCAATTAACTCAGCAGACAGGAGAGGGGAGGAGGGAGTTGAGTCTTGCCTTCCCTGTAGACTCAGGCAAAAGCTAACTGTTGCAGCCTCTCCCAGCTTGTGTGTCCTTCCTCACTAATAACTCTTGCCATCTTGACCAGAGTTTGATGCTGCTTGGCTAATTTTCATCCGTAAAATGTTGGAGGCTATGTTTGCTACATGTGTGAGCCCATCTCTCTGAATGGTCTTTCAGAGTGGCCCTCTATCTGCTAGATTCTCACAACTGTCATTGGATATAACCCTTTGGAAAGGGGTTTGAGCAATGGAATGTTCCTCACCATGCTCTGATCATTATTTTCTTGCTACAGAGAAAATGCAATCTTGCTCCTTTCAGCCTCAAGAAATATTTGAAGGGCCTTGCCTGGGCAAGTTGTCAGGAGAGTCAGCCCTGACCTTGTTAAGAGTGGGAGAGAAGAGTATGAGCACCTGTTTCAAAGTATGGGGCACTGCATGCCTCATACCACCTGAGATCCATTTTTATTTATGTACTTGTTGGGTACTTTTTGATATCATGTGTCTTGTTTGATTTTAAAAGTGCTAAAAGCAGTTTTAATTTATGCAGACTCATGTACACAGATGTTTTAACATCGCTTTAATTAGAGTAATCAAGGCTTAATCTAAATCTGATTTGTAGTCTAAAAATGTCAGTGTTATTAAAATAAACTGTTTTATGCTAAATCATTCTTTGTTTACAAGGGTGACTCTAACCTTTCATTTTACTAATTAGTCATTTATAAGAAGAGAAGCTCTAGGTATAGCATCTCTCTCTCTCTCTCTCTGTCTCTCTCTCTCTCTCTCTCTCTCTGTGTGTGTGTGTGTGTGTGTGTGTGTGTGTTAGCCTTGTAGTCATTCTAACATTCAAAACTTAACTACAGCAGGTTTTTAGACATCCAGTACTAAGACTTCTCCTTTCCTCGTTATTTTAGATGTATTAAAATTCAATTTTACAAAATGAATTAAGCCAGGACTATCAAGATGAAATGCCTCTGACAACTTAGAAAGAGCTACTAGGAAACATGTCTGGTTTAGTGTATGATCTGCTAATCACTGCCCCCAAGTTAAGGTCAGAATTTGGCATGATTTTCAGTGTTTCCTGGGTGGATCTCATAATAATTGTCTTTGCTGTCTTACATCCCCTTTCTCATAATTCTGTTCTACAGCAAAGACCAAGGCAATGGAAAATTTCAGGAGATCTCTTCCTCGGTGCATAGTGTCTCCCATGCCATTGCAGTGGTCAATCCACTCTGGACTTTCAAAGAACTTTAAAAGAGCTATCCAAGGCACCAACCTTTACTTCCCAAATAGGTCTAGATACTTCATTTGCAGTTCAGAATAAAGTCCAAAGTTACCCCAACAACATGGGAACTACTACCTGGAATCTCTTCCTAGCCCATATCTCAAATCTTTTGTCAGATCAAACTAGAGCGGATAGTCAGTTGGGACAGGGTTATGTTCCAAGAATGTTTTAGTGTTTAGATAGATGGTTCAAATCATTTCTTGGGATTAATGGAACCTTTAACACATGCATTGACAAAAGATAGATAGAAGAGATATCTCACCAAAGACAGCATAAAGAATAGGAGAATAAGGACAAATCAAAGATGTACAGCAGTCTCTGTAGATTTGAGTAAGAACAGAATGGGCATCCCCCATCCAAACCATACCTCTTTTTGTAATATCTGTAATATTTTTCTTGTACCAAGAGTTAGGATGCTTTACTCAAGCAACATATTAATCATCCTTCCTGCCTGTCATTACTGGAGTACCAAAAAGTTACTTTTTGGGACTATAACTATATGACTCTACCAACCAGCATATAGTGCAGAAAAGTAATTTTGCCCAGGATTGTGTGTGTATGACATTAAAAAAACTGTGAAGATAAAAGTATTTCTGTGCTTTTCATTTATGGGCTGTCATCCACCAAAGTACTTAAACATTTGCCTTAACCATGAATACTCAGTGACCTCACTGTGAAATCTGGGATCATTCATGTCCTAGCAATAGATTTCCCAATGCAATGGTCTTAACCTTCTGGTCATATTCAGGCTAAAACCCCATTTTAGACAAGGAGTAACTGAAACAGATTTATTTAATCGTGTTTAATTAGTTAAATAAAAGAATCAGTTGTGCTAATACTTGAGCTGAGACAAATAATAGCTTTTCATTCCCCAGCACAAATGGCTTTGTGGTTCTTTCAGCAATATTGAGAAAGCCAACTGCAAAGCAAAAATGAGGAAAGTCTTTTAACACTTTAAAGATGAACAGATTTCTTACAATGCAAGTTTTCATAGAGTACTGGTCTGCTCTGTCAGCTGGTCACCTTGAGGCCAAATGGAATTTTATAGAATCTTATGGGAGAATACAGTTCTTAGTCCTTTTGTAGATCCTATCAGATCTTGATATTTGCACATGAATTCTCTCCCTTCACCCTTCCCCATCATTCCATTGTGGATTCCCTTTGCATTCAGTAAGATCAAGATGAATGATGACTTGCCCATATTAATGAGAAAATTATGTCTTATTTGAAAGACTGAAATACTATTGTTATACAACAATATTTTAAAGAAAAGTCTTTTTTTAAAAAAGACTGGAAATACAAAACCTGGCTGTGAAGGAATATGCAACCGTAGGCAGGAGGGACAGCTCTATATTAAGTCTGTGGCACCTGTAATTTCATATAACCTCTTTCTGCATACTCAGCTATGGGCACAGACATGTGCCATGCTCTCACAGAGAGAGCTTGCTTTCTGACACTGGGTTCTTCTGCTGTCTCAGAAACCACTGTTCAAATTCCTGTGAGATTTGTTAGTCTTTTTCTCAGACAGCTCAGAAACCTGCATTTGTAGGTGGAATGGTGGTGCTTAGAAGACATGCTGTGGGCATAAAGCTGATCATCACGTACCAGCTTGTGAGCTGCTGTTCTCTTATCACTGCTTTACCAGACAATCCATAGACAATGGAAGCATCTCTGAAAATGGCAAATAACTGTTTTCCTTAGAGAGCCCCTTGCCTCAGCACTAGAACTGTAGGCTGCAATTGCTCATCTTACATCTAGACTGGGAGACATCTCCCAGCATTGCACAAATTGTCAAGATGGGGTAGAAACATTGGAAGCTCATACCAGGTCAGACCATATCGGTCTGTGTTGCCTTCTCTGCCTAGCAATGGCTCTCAAGAGCCTCAGGCACATGAACTTCCTATCACCTGTTATCTAATCCTTTCAACAAGAATTCGGGGGAGTGAGCCTGCAATGCTCTGCCTGTAAAACATGCTCTGCTACTGAGGTTTGGCCTGAATGTATTTTATCTCCAAAACAGATCACAAGCATACCCCACTTTTGCAGCCCATGAAACTCCCAATCCCCCATCAATTTTTCCTGCATGATTTTTGGTTGGTCTTTGTCTGAAAACAATGGCCCAGGTGCCCCAAAGGCACACAAGCATCACTTCTAGTTGCCCTTTTGAAAAAGAAAAAGAGGAAAATAGGAATATTTGGCACTTGGGGGTGGTGGCTGCCCACAGGCAGCTTAGGGGAAGAAAAATGGCCTCTAAGCTCTGTATATTTGCCCATCCCAATTTATATCTGGGATAAGGTTGAAGTTTACCCCTGTGGGTGTGCTTCTGATTTGTTCCTATTAAAAATGTTGGCTAATGGTATGTGAAACCTTTATTCAGATTAAATTAATAAATATCTATCTCTAGACTATTTATTTTCTCGTAATTTAAGTCTTTCTTTTTAAGCAAAGGGTTTTCCCCTAAAAATAGCTTGTTTTAACAGATTAAAAAAAAATTAACTTAAGCCTTGTTCTCAGAGGCAGAAAAAAGATACGGCACACAAGAAAAGGGGAGCTGAGGGAAAAGAAAGAGACATGAGATAAATCTGATAGTACCAAAATAAAGTGTTATGGACAGGTATTTTTATCCACACAAGGGATAGGCTGATTTTTCCTTCCTTGGTTAGAGATGCTTGGATTGAACCAAAAGCCCTTGGTCCTCCAGCCTGTAGATGAGGCCAAAATGTGCTTCTCCCACAGATTGGAAATGTTACTTTATTCAGCTAAATCTCCTAGAGTCCCATGACCACCATGAGGACTGGCCATGATGCCAATGAGATTGTGGAAGTAGTAGTAGAAATAGTAAAGTCACTCTTTCAAGATTTGTCTTTCCCTCAGTTCTGCAGTCTGATAACTCCTGGCAGCTGGAGCTGAGTTCTTTATTGCAGAGGGGAGCAGAAAGCTCTAGGCTCATTCTCTGAGAGATGCCTAATGCCTACTCATTGTTTCCTTGCCACAGTGTTTTACTTGGCTGTTGAGAGGAGCTGTAGCCTCCAAAGGAGTCTATGTTCTCATCTTCACATGGACTGCAGTCTTTCCTTCCTAGCTACTGCAGTCGCAGAATTTAGATTTCTTACTAAGGATATCCTTTTCTGTTCACAGGATTCCCACTGATTCCTGCCTGCATACATGCTGTAGCAAGAAGCATCTATTTCAATGACAAGTAAGTTAGAAGAAGATCTGTCCTTCTACCTTTAAATTTTTATGAAAAAATGAAAATTCTTATGACCAAAAGGACAGATTTATTTTCTTCCTTAAATCGGTTTTGTTTCTTCCCTTACAGCTGCTGGATCAGTTCAGACACTCATCTATTGTACATTGTCCATGGTCCAATTTGTGCTGCTCTGTTGGTACGTATTTTTCAAGATAAGAAATGATAATACTGAGGGAAGAAAATTGTGTTATGGCTTTATATCTTAGGGTTTCATCAAAATGGAAAGATCAGTACAATCTGATAATCTTATTCTAGAAGGAAGAGGACAATGTAGTCAAGTATATTGTAATCTTGAATGTGAACATCACCTGAATTAAGAATACTTTGTAGAGCTCTTGTCACCCTCTCAGAAAGGAGAACATAGAGCTGTAAAAGATACTGACCAGGGCAACGGAAATTATCAAGAGGTCTGAAGTTAAAATCTTGAAAATAGTTTAGAAATACGATTGACAGCTTAATCCTATGAATGGTTGTGTGTGTGAACGTACCCTCAAGTCTCCTGTTGACTTACGATGACTCCAGGAATTTCATAGGTTTTTCCTGAGGCAAGGAATACTCAGAAATGGCTTTGCCAGTCCCATCTTCTGAAATATAGCCTACAACACCTGATATTCATTGGTGATCCTCCATTCAAGTGCTAACCAGGGCTGACCCTGCTCAGCTTCCAGGATCAGATGAGATCTGGTGCCTTTAAGGTATTTAGACCTATAAATGTTTACTTGGACATAAAGTTCAGAGGAGTTTCATTCTCCTCCTTAGCATAACATCCTAAGACATGATCATAGAAATGTGTACATTTGCTATACATGTAAAGTGCACAGTTTTGTCAAAATTGACAGTCAGAAATTCAGAATGGCCATACGTAGAAACTGAGGCATGATGGCACAATGGGTACTACTCAGATTCCGTTCAGCCCTGGCCTCTTAGAATACAGAAGAAAATCAAAGCATAGTAGGCTTATACCCTCCCAGCTTTGCTGAATTGGATAATAAGATTGCCAATATACTTCTGGTCTGCATTCAAGGTACTTCTGATAACATTTCAGATTCTAAATGACTTGGGATCTCAGTTCTTGGAGAGCACTTCTTCTTATGTATGCCTGTCCAAGGACTGAGGTCTGCTGGATGGGCTGTCCTCTGTGCCCCAGCAATGGGGTTGGTTTGATGTGGGAGGAAATGGGAGAGGTCTTTCTCACATGTCACACTCCAGTTGTGGAATGCTTTCCCCTTTGACTGATGCTGGCTTCATTTCAGTGCCAAGTAAAACATGGTTGTTTATCAAGTACCCCCATGCATATAGTTTTAAACTGTTTTAACTTTTTGAATCTGTTTTAACTTGTTAAACTGTTTAATATATTTTTAGTCTGTCTAATATTCAATAAAATGATAAAATCATTTTTAACTGTTTTAAATGGCTTGATTTGATTTATACACTGCCCAGGGATCTCTTGATATAGGACAGAATAAAAATACTTTACTAAATAAAATTAATTAACTTCCACATACCATCTATGGTGGCAGCTTCCTCATCCATTTCTTCATCTTCTAATTAAGAACTAAGATTTCTTTTGCTCATGCTGCTGCATTCTCTCTGGAAATATGCCTTATTTTTCCTTTCAGTTTACATGAAATGCTGAAGAACTGTGTTTTTTAAAATGCCATCATGCTAAAGCAGTGATTCAAAAGGACCAAATATTTGAGAGAGCTCTAAAGACTGTTCCATGGAATGGGGGTGGGAGGTAAAGAAAGCTAATTATACTCTACCAAGGAAAGACATGTTGCATGCACAGCCAGAAGTTAGATGAGATAGATAAGTGCCCTTCAATCTCAGTGACTCTTATATGAAAGAATGAAACACCTTGCTCAGTTAATCAAGAGGAAAAGTTGGTCATTACTTTTGGGAAACAGGGATGGCTGCTCATAAAGCAGTTTCCTATGTGAAAATTTACGGTGTGCAAAATGTACTTAATACAGGGTTGACACATACATCATAGCATGACAAATGCATTTAAAGGGATCAAGATGTTTTCCTTCTCATCATGGGTTGAGAAGGCCAGTTCCTTGCTTAAGAACACAATCATAACTGGCCAAGATAGCTGAGGGCAGACTACATCTACAATACCCAGCTGATGCCATGTTCACATACCAAGCCCCTTTTAGCCTAGGGGAGTAGGAAATTGCTTAGGATTACCCGAGCCTTGGCTTAACTTTGTGCCAGGATTTTGGCTGCATCCTTGAGCTAGACATACACTGGGCTAATTTGGCTCCTCTCTCACCCCAGCTTTTTTCTGCCCCCTCCCCCTTTGGCCCTTCTGCTGGCAGATCTTAGCCAGCAGAGCTCTTCTGGCAACAGATTCCTCCACCAAAAGAGGGCTGTGCCAATGGCTAGCCCCTCTACAGCCAGCCTATCTTTGAGTTAGGATTGCACTGTGAATTGTGGTGGGAGGACTTCTTGTTAAGGGTTTTTTGTAGCCCTAGAATATTTTACATCTTTTACATCTTTTCCTAATTTTCAGCTTCATTTATGAAAGAAATATTTAACGTAGTGGGCACAATTTGACCTGAATGCTTGGCTAAGCATTCATGTAACAGAATTGCCAACAATAATGATATCCTTCTATCTTCCTTGTAGGTGAATCTCTTTTTCCTGTTGAACATTGTTCGCGTGTTGGTAACCAAACTGAAAGTCACACACCAGGCAGAATCCAATCTCTACATGAAGGCTGTCAGAGCCACCCTCATATTAGTTCCACTGCTTGGCATTGAATTTGTACTGTTTCCCTGGCGACCAGAGGGCCGCATTGCTGAAGAGATTTATGACTATGTGATGCATATCCTTATGCACTATCAGGTATCCTGTCTCCAGAGATCTTTGCTAGTTGACAGTGGTTGGTTCAGGAATGCCAACAAAATGATGAGTGATAGCCATATTTTAATCAACTCCTTATCTAAACATCAGTTAGGAGCCTTGAAAGATGTCTTCCAGTCTTTCATTTTGTTTCAAATACTCTGCCATGTATGCTCATGTTAAAATCTGCAGTGTACTTCATGGGAAGGGGGACGTCTTGCTGAACACTTTTGTCCCTGAGGATTGTACTCTTTGGGGAAGGATTTTGAAAGGACATGAAAGGAAGTAAATGCATTTTCATAAATATTCCTTGCCCCACATGAAAGCTTGCCCCCATTGCATGGCATTTTGGCAGTGGCAGTCATAAAAATGAGGTTTTTGCAGGCCTTATTGGCTTTTGCTTTGGCACAAAAATAGCCCTTCCTGGTGATAGATGCAGTGGTGTTGTACTGCCAACCCAATCTGTAAACAGAGTCAAGTCTAGAATGAGGACATTACTGAAGAGGGAAGCCACAGTTTTAAGAAAGGCTTCCCTGGATCTCACCATTGTGAATAATTATCCACCAGTCTCTAACATTCCATTTTTGGGCAAGGTCCTGGAGCTTATGGTGGCCTCCCAGCTCCAGAGGTTTCTGGATGAAACAGATTATCTAGATCAATTTTAGTCTGGCTTCAGGCCTGGTTATGGGACAGAGACAGTTTCAGTCACCTTCATGAATAACCTATGTATGGGACAGGAAGAGAGTGTCCCTGCTGTTTCCTCTGTACCTCTTAGGGACTTTCAGTACCATTGACCATGGTATCCTTTTGGGCCAACTCTGTGGGATGAGACTTGGGAGCATTGTTATGTAGTGGTTCTGTTCTTTCTTGAAGGGGCAAACTGAGAAGGTAGTTCTGGGGGACTCCTGTTCAATGCCCTGGCCATTGGCCTGTGGAGTTGCTTGGGGTTCCATTTTGTCCCCCGTGCTTATGTGAAACCCCTGGGAGAGGTCATCCAGAGTTTTGGGGTTTGGTGTCACCAATTTGCTGAAGACACCCAAATCTACCTCTCCTTTCTATCTGATTTCAAGGAAGCTGTCTCAGTACTGAACTGTCTGTTGACAGTAATGAACTCAATGAAGGCAAACAAATTGAAGCTTAATCCAGAGAAGACAGAAGTGCGCCTGATCGATCAAAAGGCAGATCAGAGAACAGGGACTCTGCCTCTACTGGATGGTGTTATAATACCCCTGAAATCTCAGGTTTGCAGCTTGGGTGTTCTCCTGGACTCAGTTCTGAGTCTGGATGCCCAGATTTTAGCGGTGGCCAGGAATGCATTTGCACAGGTAAAATTAGTGTGCCAGCTGCACTCAATCCTAGAGATGTCAGATCTGGCTAGGGTGACATATGTCCTGATTACATCGCATTTGGACAACTGTAATATACTCTGCATGAGGCTGCCCTTGAAAACTGGTTGGAGACTTCAGTGGGTCCAAAATGCTGTGACCAGAATGCTAGCTGGGGCCAGTTATAAGAAGCATGTAACTCCCTTCACTGGCTACTGTTTCATTTCCAGGTATCATTCAAAGTGCAGGTTATGATCTGTAAAACCCTATATAGACTAGGCTCAGGCTATCTTGTATCTCCCTATATGAAACTGCCAGAGTTCTAAGAACTACTGGGAATGCTTTCTCTCAGTCCTGCTGCCATCACAGGCTCATTTGGTGAGGATGCAAGAGAAATCCTTCCCAGTGGCTGCTCCTACCCTCTGGAACTCCCTTCCAAGGGAGGCTAAGTTGGTCCCTTCCTTTCTGTCCCTTTGCCAGCAGGCAAAGACCTATTTGTTTGAGCAGGCTTTTAATGTGTAACCAAGGAAGCTCCTTAGTAGGATGTTTTATTTATCTTTTAAAACTTTTGCATGTTTTTTAAATGACTTTCCACTGTTTTATGTGGTGATTTTAATTGTTTTAAATATTATGTCTTTTAATCAACTCCGTCTGGGAACCACTGTGGGGCCCAATCTGGGAGAAAAGCAACATACAAGTGAAATTAATAAATAAATAAATTCCCCTCACCCAAGACTCCTGCAGCCTTAAGCCATTCAGTGTGTGCGTGTGTGCGTGTGTGTTTCTCATCTGATAAAGTTATATGTTTAGCAATTAATAGCTTTTCTGTTTTATTTTGCAGGGCTTGCTTGTGGCAACAATTTTTTGCTTCTTTAATGGAGAGGTATAGTACCTGCTTTATTTTCTTCTGGGAGTGATATGAGAGAGAAGTCTGAAAACTTTACAAAAATGTTTTCCTATCTATGTACATAGCAAGGGAATTGGAGCATATTGTAGTTTGCACACATTCTAGAATGCACACTAACTTCATGAGACCAGTTTTGTGGGCCCTCTGTGTTGTCATACAACAGGAGTGAGCAGAACCTGTTCTACAGATGTTGCTGGACTGCCACTACCATCAATCTTACCCAGAGTAGCCCATGGTAATGAACATTATCACCAGAAGTGAGAACTCATTGTGACTTCCAAAGTTAAAATGTTACCAAATTATCAATAGCATAAAGAACAATGTGAAGTATAGTCATTAAAAAAAAGAAAAGAAAAATAGTACAACACCATAGTCCTTATAAACAGTCAGTTCTCCAAAGCTGTTGAAATAATAATAAAAAGTATTGATCTGTCAGTGGAGAGGCAAACACAGCATAGTTTCCCTAGAATGAGCATTCCAGAGCCTCAAAGTAGTCACTAAGAAGTAATCACTGTGTCCCTCCCCTCAGAAATGGCTGTGAAGATGGTGGGACTGAGAAGAGGGCCTTCTCCAATGTTTTCAAGGCCCAGGCAGGCTCATATGGAAAAATGTGGCCTTTCAGTGAGCCTGGACTAGGTTTTTATAGGTCATAATCAGTATTTTAAACTGTGGACTTTAAGCAAGAGTCCCCAACAACAACAACAACAACAACAAAAACCAAAGAAATCTTTTAACAAAGCAGATTTTGCAGCTTTTTATTCCTGATGTCAGTTGTTCTTGGAAGAGATGGATTTCATGTACATTTCACCAAGGTCCTTGGTAAATCAAGCTTCCTGTTGCACAGGTGGCCTGCCATATTGTATGAACGGAAACTATTGTAAAACAGAACATCCTTCCAAAGCAGTGGATAAACAAACACAGGCATCGTGTGCCTTCGTCTATTTTATTCAATATATTTTTGACCAAGGTAGAAAAGCAAGCTGAACTCTGTTCAGGAAACAGTTTTTCCACCAGCTTGGTGGAAATATGAATCAGTGCTGCTGACTGAAAATTCCTGCTAGAGTAAACCAAAGTATTAGTGTTAGGAGTATTTTAATACCAGGATGAGCATATGACATTGGCGGACATATCTACAAAATACTGAATGACTACATTTTTATCATAACTATTCTCACGACTGCTCAGAGCTGTGTGCATGGTTTCCAGACCTACTTCATTTCCAACACTAAGGCCATTTCTGCATTACACTGTTATAGTGCTAATATTCCACTTTCAACATCCCATAGAATTCTGGGATTTGCAGTCAACTGAGGTCCAAGAGCTCTCTGGTTAAGAATTCTAAAGGCCCCTCCCAAAACTGCAAACCCCAGGATTCCAAAGGTTGTTGAAAGTGGAATAATAGCACTGTAACAATGTAGTGTGGAAATGGCCTAAGCTGTACTAAATGCCTGCAAACCATTCTCAATGTTTGCATTTAATTCCTAACTTTTTTTTTAAAAAAAAAATCATACTAAGCTAGGTAATTATAGAGCTTGGAATGTTAGGTACAAAAATTAATTCAATAGTGATTGTTGGAAAAGGAGAAATTAGTTTGTTATCATTAATACTGGGAAGATGGAAATCTAACTTGCTGCATTAGTAGATAGTCAATTGATTAATTAGATATATGAAAGACTGTGGTTTTTACAGTGAATGGTAAGTTTGGTTGTCACTGTAATTACCTGGTTGCACATCTTGATGGATCTTTCAAAGATATTCTTTTTTTTTCCAAGTTGCCTCCCCTAAACTGGAAGTTTCCAGAACCACTGGACTACAAACCGCTCAGCTTGATGGCTTGGGTTATAGGATTTGTAGTGCAGCACATCTGGAAACTGTAAGGTTGGGGAACACTGTCATAAATGTAGCTAGATATTTCCAAATGTTGGGAAATTATCCCTGCCTATACTTGGTTTATTTAATTTTCCCCATATCTCTATTATCAACCTTTCCAACCTCTGTGTAAATTCACTTGTAACTCAAACTAATACTTCATATATTTTCTGAAACAAACTATAGTCTGGAAAAACGAATGCCATAATAAATTTGTTAGGCCTAAATCCAGTTTTTAGTGCCTGCTAGGATAAACCTTCCGAGTCAATTAAACTGACTTAAGTGTTAACTAAGGCCCTTTCCACATGTGGGGGGGGGGAACGGGCAAAAACGCCCAAAAACGGAGCTTACCGGCAGCCGGGTAAGTCCGTCGCGACGCGGAGCAGCGCGAGCTCGCTGCTCCGCAGTCCTCCGGCGTCCCAAATGGCGGCTTCCGGTTGGTGGAGGCTCTCCACCAACCGGAGAAGCTCGCCAGCCGGAAGCCCGCCCCCGGCAGATCT
This sequence comes from Cyclura pinguis, assembly GCA_030412105.1. NCBI lineage: Eukaryota > Metazoa > Chordata > Lepidosauria > Squamata > Iguanidae > Cyclura > Cyclura pinguis. Next base: position 212,528,386 of record CM059599.1, read on the forward strand.
GCAGGCACGCATTTGCGCGCGCCTGCAAATCCCTGTCAGAGCCTGACGACAGAACGGCGCGGGGCTGCGCTCTCCGTGCTTTTTAAAAACCTCAAAAAAGAGGTTTTTAAAAAACACGCAACCCGGCTAGTTCCGGCCGCTCCTGAGTGGATTCTGGTGTGGAACTACAAAAAGTAGTCCACGCCAGTCCACTCTACGGTGTAGAAGACCTCCGTGAGAGGTCGCTCTGCACCGTTACAGAAGCCCGGTGTGGAAATGGCCTAAGTCTCCATTGATTCAATCAGTCCATTCTATCTGGGGCTAATAGTTTTATTCTTGTCAATGCCTTTATAGTGCTGTGAGATCGTTTTATTGCAGTAAACTAACAGAACCATCCCACTGTAAAGTGTTTTGTAACTTTCTCCTTTTGTGCAAAATGTCAGCCATTTTGTCTGTGTTTCTATATCTGTAAGTGCCTAGATCAGGTGTGGGGAGCCTTTGGCCCAAAAGAAGTTGCTGTATTAGTTATTTTTGTCACCCTTCACTGTTGGCCAGGCTAGAGAACCATAGGTTTTCCACCTATGATTCACAGGCCTATTTACAGGTCCATCCTCCTGAAAGCAAATAGCAATAGAAGCTTTGAAAGAACTCTCCCTGCCTTTGTGCACTTCAGCTGCTCATTCCCATTTAGAGTTCATCTGTTAATGGAAGAATTCTACAGTATTCTCTGCTCACTGCAAAGAAAAGAATTAGTCAGCATGCTTCCTTAGCTCAGAGGTATTGCAGATTACAAATTAGTCATATACCAGGGATATAAAATTTAGAAACTACATGTGCTGTGTGTCCCCTCCCCCCCCCAATTAAAACAGCTGGATTTTCTCGTTCTTCTTTCAGCTTATAACCTTATCTTGTTTTCCTCCCTTTCCCCTTGAATAGGTCCAGTCGGTCCTAAGGAGGCACTGGAATCAATACAAGATCCAATTTGAGCACAGCTTTGCCCACTCCGATGCTCTTCGCTCAGCTTCATACACCGTCTCCTCCTCAATTGCTGACGCTCAGAGTTTCACCTATAATCATGACTGCACCAGTGAACATTTAAATGGAATAAACCACCACGACATGGACAATGTGGTTTTTAAAGCTGAAAAGTTGTATGGTTGATTACAGAACACTCTTTATTCCCAACCCCCTCACAATATTTTATTTTGAGTGAATACCTTTGTGAGCAGAGAGGATTTTTTTTTTTTTTTTGTCGAATGTCCTTGAAGATGGCTGTTCTTGAAGAACGCAGAGACTTTGTTTCTCACACGTGCACATGCATTAACTTATCTTAGCATGTGTGAGTTTGTTCTTGGTTGATTGTACACTGGAGCTGGTCATGCTCATCAACTGAACCACTGAACAGCGTTGACCCCTGGATTCCCCACACTGAGAGAAATACTGGTTGAAATTTGCATTGGGATCAATCCTGCTCTAGGTATATGCAGACATATATGTATGTTTTTTACATATAAATATGTATCAAGATAGATAGATGTTGCCTATTCAGCTTCTACTGTGTAGACAAAGTGGGCAATTATTTTGTATGAAGGGAATCAAAGAAAAGTTTCTTATTTTTTTTTTTCCAGCAGTTTGTATCTTGACTGGGTTGTCGTGGAGGCCATTGTATTTGCTGACAAAAACTTGTAAATACTGTATTTATCCTATTGTGTTGTCTTAAGTGCAGCCAACAGATGCAATCTAATATTGAGAAAGAATGCAGTCATGGCAAAGTGTTCTTCATATTGACTGTGCAACCTTTAATTCTGACAAAGATAGAGAGAAATCTGCGATATTTTAAACTGAAAGTGTTGCAAAGTGATTAGAAACCTTAGGGCCAGCACTCTATGATATACCTCTGCCTTTTTCCTCCACAGAGAGCCTCGCATAAGAAAGAATGGATAACTAGAGCCACAGTCATCACATCCCACTATTCTCTTCTAAGCAAGGCAGTTGTGTGGCATTCCCACGTGTTCATCGGCTTCCTTTCCTTCAAAGGAAGGGATTTGTTTTCCCCTCATGCCTTGATGTGACCCCATCCAGTGATAGTAGCTCTGTTTTGGACTGGAATACATCAACAGAATGGAATAGCCTCAGTAGTGTTGATTCTGGTGACAGTCCTGTTTGATATTTAATAAAGCAATTAGGCACTTTGCTTATCTCAAAGAACTCTAATCCTTACCTACTTAGTAAAAAGCAAAGAAGAGGAAGTTGATACCCTTAAAGATTTCAAACTGTGGTTTGCTTACTTGGTCAGATGTTTAGCCTTCAGAGGAAGGTTAGCAGACCACAAGCTGACCCATCTTCTGAGGTAGAGAAACCTAGTTGTGTATATTCATTTGAGGAGGCAAGGATGTGAGATGGGAGTTGGCTTTAATTATACTAAGTCTGGGCAATATGGAAATGGAGCTCTTGAAGGATTTCTTATATGTGGTATGGGTATAAAAGGTGTAAACCTTTCTTAATTGACCTAGAGGAAAAAAAAGAACTAAAATTAGGTATCCTGGAGTCTCTATCAGCTAAGTGCTTATACACATATGAGGTTATTACGGTTTTTGTAATGTGAACAATATTGATGAGTGACGGTGTATCCAGAAGTGGGTGAAATGAAATCATTATCGGATTACTTCAATTGAATGTAAATTGCCTGTATAAGAGGGAGAGTATTGGAGGTCATTGCTTGGAAGAGGTGAAGGCAGTTGATAGACTGGGGCTTTGTGGCCCAGGAATGTCACCTGGAGAGTTACTGGTTTCATCCAGCAAAAGTTCCATCTCCCCATCTATTTTCTCAGACACATAGCTTCACTAGGAGCCCTGGGACACAAGTGATCTGCTTTTGCATCCTAGAAATAAGTTTGCTGTTAGAAGAGACCAAATGATGATAAACTGATCACAACTGACACCTCACCTTAAACTTCTAAGTTTGAAAAAAATGTTTGGCTTAGATGGTGTAACCAATCATCACATTTGCACTGGCTTTTTTAAAAAAGGGCTTGATTCTTTTAAAGGCTATAGAGTTCCTCTGCCCTTTTCCCCTTGGTTGTTCAATTTTAAAAGGGATAGGAGTTTTGTCTGAGAAGACATGCATTTTATTCTTCCTCATGCAAAAATCTCAAGGGCCCGTGGCCTGCACTTTACACTAGAAAAGATATAGTGTGTCTTCCAAAGCTGTCTGAAAATAAGACGCTTAGTGAAGCTGCTTAAATCCAGTATCCGGGGAATGCAGTGGCTTAACTGGGTGCAGGATTATAGCTTTATTCCTTTATGGAGGAAGTCTCCTGAGACGTGCTGTGTAAAAACCGAGGCCCCTTCCGCACCTTACCTTTTTGCGGAGGTGGGGGCAGCGCTCACACAAGATCGCGTCCCTGCTGCTTGGGCTCCGCAGCAGCTTCCTGGTTGCGCGAGCGCCCTGCCTCTTCCTTCCACAGTGCAGTGCTAAAAGCCAAAAATAAAAAGGTGCGTATGCGCTGCACATGAGGCTCTTGAGCATCGCATAAATGGGAGTGCGTCATGCAGACCACTCCTCCCATTTACGCGACACTCAAGGGGCCCTTTCGCTTAAGAAATGCCGTGCGAAAAGGGCCCATCATACTCCTTATCGTTTTGTGTTGAATAACGTTATACTGCTGCCTCTGGGAATCGAGTAGCCTTCTAGATAATGTTGGATTGAAACTCCAAGATTGTCTGTGAAAGTCGAAGGGGCAACATTTTAGCACCCCTCCCCCCAATGGTGATCTTAGAGGTTTGCATCTCCATTACTACACCTTCTACAAAAAGTGCTTTTGATGCAAAATTCCCTCAAATCCCATTGGCAATGTGTGCGTATTTTGCCATTTTTAAAGGCTCCCTTGTCTCAGGAATGGCCTTTTTTCACTGACTGAAAATGACTGCAAATCCATCTGTCACACTTGGACCATCCTGCCCTTCTGGCCTAGTGAGCCCAACCAGGGAGAAACGCTGGGAGATGCAGTTTATCTGGAGGGCCACATGATTTCTATCTCTGACTTACACTGAGAAGTGCTTTATTCAATAGATAACATCACTGTGGTTATTATTCTTTTTTTAAAAAAAAATAATAAAGGTCATGGTTTGGGGAAAGATTCAAGGATTCTATAAATATACTAGACCCAGAATGGTATAGTGGTTTGAACAGTGGACTCTGGGAGGCCCAGGTTCAAATCCCCATTCAGCCGTGCAAATTTACTGGATGACCTTTAGCAAGTCACACTCTCATAGCCTCGGAGGAAGGCAATGGCAATCCCCCTCTGAACAAATCTTGCCAAGAAAACACTACGATAGGTTCACCTTAGGCTTGCCATAAGTCAGAAACAAATTGGAAGCACACAACAACATAAATATAAATATTTAAATGTAAAATATTTCGATGTACAAAGACTTTAAAATGCAGAGTGCAGACCTTCATAAAATGCTTTGTTTTCTTTTTTTTTAAATAATTTTATTAAGTTTCACAAATAAAAAAACATCATCTCAATTTGTACTTTTACATGTAATGTTTTTGTTCTTCCACTCTGATCTAGTTTTCATTTTCTAGATATCTACTCACATATAAAAAATTATGCCTCACAATTCCATGTTCATCTTACATGTTAGATCTTGCATTTCTCTCATCAACTCCTGTTATGTTACAGTTATTCCTCTTTAATTTACCATAACTCAGACATTTTCACTTGGCAGCTCCCAGCAATTACCCATTACAATTTGCCATTCTGCTTTTATCTGATCATCCGATTTCCCCTTTAATCTTTGTGAAACAATATCCGCATTTCTATTCTCAATAAATGCCCCCCACCATTGTTCAATTGTGGGTATTTGCTGAGACTTCCACAATTTGGCATATTCAGTTTGAGCTGTCGTTATCATGTACAATATTAATCTCCAATGCCTCTTAATATTAGTATTCTCAAAATGCTTTGTTTTCAAAACATATTTCTAGTATATTGAATAACAAAATCTGCAAACACAGAAATTCCTGAAAAGTCAAATGGGAAAAAAACATTTTTTAAAAAAATCTCTAGTTAATTTATTGTGAAAGAACAAGAGACATTCTGTGATTACCAGTGTTGAAAGATGTGCTCATTACAAAAGTCCTTCTGCCTTGTGAAAACAGCTGGCCAGGGATGAAATGAAAGTTTCTTCATCTTTCTCAGAATAACATCTGGTTTTTAAGTGTTAGATTGGAAGATGAAGTGATTGGTTTCCTCCTTGCTCAGAGTTGTACATTAATTGCCATCCAACAGGCTTCAGTTCATTGGCAGCTAATCTGTTAGCCTTTATCATGCTTTGAAGGCTGAAAGACTTAAAATGGTTATAGTCATGATCATAAAGTCACATTTGGGTGGAAAACATTAGGAAGTGCTCACTGAATGCTTGACATTTTGCTCTTTCAGTCAATATACTCCTGGATGATAGTTGTCTGGATAATCAAATGGCTACTTGGTGTTATAAAATTAAAGGCATTGAATTTTCAGCACCAATGATTTATTTGTTGTGAAAAGCATGGCTATACCTATTCAGGCTGTGTGATTCTATAGCAGTGCAGATTCTATAGCAGTGGTTACAAAATTCACCTTAGGGTATTTCTCTTTATAAAAATAGTGGCATGATTTAAAGGTTACAAAGTTAGACTCTAAAAGCATGTGCTCAGATGTGTGAAAAGCCCAATCTTGCACTGAAAGATCCTTCCAAATCATGATATAGCAAATACCAAGATTAACAAGAAAAGACTGTGCAAAATAATTTAAATTGGGAAAATTTCTTTACTGAATAATACTACCCTTTCTTGTAAATAGATTTTAAATTTATTCGTTCAAAGTAAACACAACTCCTGGGAATCAAATCTGGATGGAAATTTACCCAGAAAAAATCCTGTTTCAGTTATACTAAATGCACTTTCTTAATGATGACCCTGCCAGTTGCTCAAGCCATGACATCTCAGAAGGATGCCTGTTTATTTTATAGCTTTTTTCCATGGGTTTTGGGTCATGGGTGTGGTCCCTTAGGGATTTGTCCCTGCCTTTTAGAAGTAGCACAAGAAGAGGCCCTCTGATGTGTCAGCAAGCTCTGGAATATCCTTCTCTTTTTAGATTTTAATCTTACTGTCTGCTCAGCTGGCACTAATTTGAGGAGAAGTCAGAATCAGTTCATTGTGTCCAAGGCTAAGTTGTGCAGCTCAGCCCATCTGTGACTCTTTTATGTGTCAGGAATGCTCTACAATTCAATATGGAATACCTGTGTACATCTGAAGGATTTCTTTCATAGAAAACAATGAAAAGCCCTGGGAACATGGAGCTTTGGATTATGCCCATGTGTCTCATGATACATCTTATGACAGTCACCCATCAAAAGAAGCCTATCTTGAGTCAGATCCACCCATCCTTTTCCTGCACTGACTTGGAGATTAGGACACTTTAACTTTGGTGCTGAACTTCTCACAAGACTAAACAGCTTAGGGCTCTTTCAAACATATGTGGTCATTATATTGCATTTTTTTCACTTGTGGATTCTCAGGTGAATGCATGAACTGCCTCCTTTGAGTAGCACTGCATTCATGTGGATATTAGGTGGCAAGAAAGCTTTTTCTGATGACTTTTTCAGACTTGCATGCAGAGCTTATAAAAGTTAATTTTTCAGGACTACATGTCCCAGAATCCTCTAGTCTGCATACTGGAGTTCTGGGAATTTTATTCCAAAATTATTTTATTCCAAACATAACTTTTCCAAGTTCTGTATGCATGCTGTTGTTTGATACTGTAGTCAGCTAAAAACATCTGTGTGAAAAAGCCTGGTTGGTTTGAATGCAGGAATCAACTCACTTGTTTGACAATCAATATGTTATTGTATGGATGATATATTACTGTATCAATGTGAACAAGCATCTTGGAATAATGACCTTTGTGCAGATGGTTCAGAGCTCTTTTAAAGCTGTTATTTCAGTTAATCAGTGGAAATATATAACATGGGGAGGAGTCAGACAAGAGAATTTTTTTAAGGCTCTCGCCTGACTTTTAGTATCTAATAATAATGAATGTGTAAATTCTAATGTTGATGAATAGTACTTCAAATGAATGAATATCTATTTTTGTGCAGATGCATTCAATTAATAAAATATCAGAAATGTCAAATATCTTTGTGATTCCTAAAAGGCATATGATGTTACCCTGTTTTCTCTAGCATTAACTTTCAATCTTTGGGGCAGCAGGGAGGGCAAACATTCATTGTAAGCACTGTGAATTAGCACATTCACTGTCTTCCACTTTCATCTTTGGAATAATAGAATTTAAAGGACATTCGGTATTGCAAAAATCTAAATGGAACAGATTAGTGTTAGGGCAAAGTGCCATTGCATAGGCTTTGGAAAAAATGCAAGTGGAGAAAAGTAGGCAGAAGTAACTTATACACACGCCAATAGCTCCTCAAAGTCTCCCCTAGGAGTCAGAAACCCCCACTGAATTCACCATTCAGCTGTGGTTCAGGAATCTGAGTAAGGAGGGAGATTTCCAAAAAACTGTGTGGAAACATCTTCCATACTCACAGGAGGTTCCCTCTGCCACTTTTTTTTTGGGGGGGGGGGAGTGGCAATCTTCATCCACCTCCTATCCCTGTGGTCCACAACAGGATCTCCAAACCTTCAGAAAGACTTTTCTAGTACACCAGTACAACTATCAGGAGGCAAATGTCAAGAGAGCAGTTGAGGTCTATTCCTGATAATTGTTGCTAAGAAATTATATTAAAATTCTGAGTTTTTTGGTCAATATTGGTGCAATAATATAAATGCAGCCTTTAATAAAAAAACAACTAAATAAAGTCTGTAATTCTGGGAAAGGTGAAATTTATTTATACATATAATGAGGATAACAGAAGTTAAACACAGTAGGAGAATGTGTTTGGACACATCTAAGTTAAAACCCTTATCAGTGTCATGTTAGTATTTAAATGAAAAAGCCAGAATCTATATCAAGTGGGAACCATGTAGACTTCTGTATGTTGTTGGACTGCAACTCCCAGTATCTCTCACCATTGTCCATGCTGGCTAAGACTGATGGGACTAACAACTTCATGAAGGTCTCATGCATGCCCATCTAAATGATTCTGCCGTTCTGAAGGTTTTTGAAATGTGAGCAGAGTAACCTCCCTCTGGAGGGAAAAACAGAGAATTCATTGTGTCTACATAAAAGTCATTTTGCTTACAGATGCACCAGATAAGAGATTTATAGGGTTGAAGAACAGGCAGTGTTCACTTTCAAGCCAACAGCACTCCCGGCATAAAACTGAACAGGCTTGGCCAATGAGGCCAAAATACTGCCTCTTACATTCTTTCTTGATAGCAACTAACAGTGCAGGAATAACATTTACAGACTTCCCCCACTTATCTGACAGGTCAGGGACTGTCAGAAAACAGAACTGGTTGAAAAGCAGAAGGCAGGTACTATACTGTAGGCAGCCTGAAGGACTTAGGGAGACTCACTTGGGATCAACTGCATATCTGCTGCTTGCAAAGTCTCTCAGCTGGCATGGCACATTTTTTCCCCTCTTGCATGAGTGTGAGCAGTTCCAAGTGAGCCTTTGTAGGCAAGAAGAATTGATGAAAGGGTGGAACCCCTGTTTAATTAATGGAACTTGTCCTTAATTTGGAAACATCAAAAGAGCAAGTGTCGGATTATGGGGTATCAAAGGGTGGGGGCTTCCTGAATACACACATCTTCAGGTCTTCTCCAGTGTGGAGGAAACAGTGTGGCTAACATGAGGTGGTCAGCTTAATGCAGGAAAAAAAGTCTGCAGTCCTCTTGATGACTTACACCAATGTAACCAATCACATTAGCATAACTATGTTTCTGATGTTATAGAATCATAGAAGCATAGAATCATAGAGTTGGAAGAGACCCCGAGCCCAACCCCCTGATATGCAGGAACACCCATCAAAGCATTCCCAACAGATGGCCATCCAGCCTCTGCTTAAAAACCTCCAAAGGAGGAGACTCCACCACACTTCAAGGCAGCACATTCCACTGCCGGACAGCTCTGACCGTCAGGAAGTTCTTCCTGAGGTTCAAGTGGAATCTCCTTTCCTGCAGCTTGAATCCATTGCTCCTTGTCCTAGTCTCTGGAGCGGCAGAGAACAAGCCCGCTCCCTCCTCAACATGACATCCCTTCAAATATTTAGACACGGCTATCATGTCCCCTCTTAACCTTCTCTTCTGCAGACTAAACATACCCAGCTCCCTAAGCCATTCTTCATAGGCCATGGCTTCCAGGCCCTTCACCATTTTGGTCACCCTCCTCTGTACATGTTCCAGCTTGTGGATATCCTTCTTGAATTGAGGTGCCCAGAACTGGACACAGCGTTCCAAATGAGGCCTAACCAATGCAGAATAGAGTGGTACCATTACTTCCCTCGATCTAGATACCATACTCCTATTGATGCAACCAAGAATCGTGTTGGCTTTCTTGGCTGCCGCATCACACTGCTGACTCACGTTCAGCTTGTGATCTACCAAGACTTCTAGATCCCTTTCACACATACTGCTATCCAGCCACATGTCCCTCATCCTATATTTGTGCATTCCATTTTTTCTGCCTAAGTACAGGACCTTACATTTCTCTCTGTTGAATTTCATTTTGTTAGCTTTGGCCCAGCTCTCCAATCTATCAAGGTCATTTTGAATTTTTATCCTGTCCTCTGGTATATTAGCAACCCCTCCCAATTTGGTATCATCTGCAAATTTGATCAGCATGCCCTCCGCTCCTTCATCCAAGTCATTGATGAAGATGTTGAATAGCACTGGGCCCAGGACAGAACCCTGTGGCACCCCACTAGTCACTTCTCTCCAGGATGAAAAGCAGCCATTCGTGATCACTCTTTGGGTTGTGTATAGAGATATCCAGTACTTCCTACCCAACAATTTTGCTAGATAGTACAGCAACTGTTAGATGCCACTCCAAATACAACTCCATTTCCTGACCCAATTGTCCTCAGTGGCCACTGTTGTCCTCCTGGATCTTTATGCTCTTGCATAACTTTATGCATCTACAGCAGCAAATGAGATCCTGGCCAACGACTCTTTTTTTCTTTTTGCAGCTATTTAATAAATGCATATTATCAAACTCTATGTACTACCAGGTGTATTTGCTTGCTCAGTAATATCAGCACAGGTTAATGGGAAGCATTTTTAGCAGGATCTGGATGGGTGGCATATATTTGGGTTGCTTTTTAACACCATTCATGTAAATAGCTTGGGCTCAATTTTTTTTTTAAGCCAAAGTAAGGAAAATCTGATGAAGAATGATTCCATTTCTGCACTGAAGTCACTTTCTGAAAAACAGCCAGCATTTTTTAAAGCCCTAATACATAAGAGAGCTTGAATAACCCAGTCTTTTTGGCAGGTCATAGAGATGTGCTGCTTTGGCACTGAGACATTGTTTGTTGTTTCTTTCAAAACAAGAGAACATGCAGATGAAAATGATGGATGATGATGCGTTTTTATGTAAAGAAAGAAAATATTAGTCTGATACAATGTCTCTTCTTACTTGGATAGTCACTTAACATGGTGTTGCAAAAGAAACTAAGAGAATTGCTTAGTGATTGGGTTGAAAAATTTCATATATGCAATGGTTTTCCCCATTTTTATTTAATTATCTTTTTAAAATGTGGTAAAAATGCAGATATAAATTCAAAAGTTTCAAAAACAGGAAAGAATACAATAGTTTGGATTGATCCAAAGCTGTGAGAAGTAGAAACTTCTCAAAGTGGATTAATACCAAGATTTCATTTTGAACATGCCCGATGGCCACCCTTTCCTTTCTTATTCTTTTCCTTCCTTCCTTCCTTGCATGATATAGCCTTGCTCTCCAATGAGTTCCCATTCACAAGGTGTGCTAGAATTAGCAACCTGTTCATGCTGATCCTCTGCAATCATTAGTTCTCATGTTTGCAGACTTCCCGATTGTTTGCTTTATCATACTCATTATCTTCCTACATCATCCTGACTTGAGCCCATTTTCTGTTTTCTTTCTCTCCTCCATTAGTCCATGTATTTGATTATGGACCAGTATTATAGTTTCAAGTGTTTCATAAAGAAGATTAAGGCCATCTATTTTCTCTGCTAGAAGCTTTGTGTGAGAGAGAGTGGGTAGGCATGGGACTGGTTATTATTCAGTTTCTGCCTTCCCAGTTTGATTACTCTACTTGAGAGATCCACCAGTATTTCTCGTGTTTCCTAATAAGGGGCATGTAATGAGCTAATGCTGCTGGGACTAGTCCAATACAACTAAGTGATGTGGTTGGTGATCTGGCTCAATACAATTCTGGATTTTAAGACTTACACTGACACTCATGATGATAAAAATAATGAGAAAAGGTTGCTGTGAGAGTGGGTAGAATGAAGATCAGGATCACAGAGAATGCAAATAGTTAAATTCTCTTTTTCCTACACTTGTTCTGATGTAAGAATGAGCCTGCAGGGCCACTTCATTCAGGGCATGGTCCCAAAATGAGTGTAGGGCAGAAATATTATGCCTGAATCTTTATCTAAAGAACTGTGGAACATTTTCTGCTTTTATTTTTATTCCTTTAAGTACTTAAATTCATGCAAGCAGACAAATCTGTAACAATCAAAGAGAGTGGGATGGTGTTCTCCCAGGATTTAGACAAAGAAGAACATGCAGTCTGCAAATAAAACTAAATCCTATGAGAATCATTAACATTTCTGCATGTATCTACTGTCAAAACATGAAAGAGAATTTCTAAAAAAAAAAATGACAATTTGGTGTGAGGTTTGCTTGGTTTTTTTCTCCGTGACTCCAGTAGCATTGTCTTTATGCTGAGCTCTCCCCACATTCCCTTTGGGCGCTGATGAACTGCTTGCTATTAGTTTGTGGAATATAATGTGCTGCAATATGAGTCAGGAAGACATCACTCGTGGAACATGTTTTATTCCAACTCAGATTGGGTCATCCCTTTCCATACTGGGCCATCTCATTTGAGTGTCTGTTTTTTTCCGCCATGGTAAACTTCTTTTCCCTTCACCCTACTAATGAGATCTTTAATAATTTAGGTGTTCAACCTGGTGGGGCCTTCTACCTCAGAGATGGGAAACATTTTGTTCCATAGGTATTTTGGCCCAGGACTTAGCCATCAGCTTTCATCCACCACTTCCAGGATAGCTGATGTTAAGAGATTATTGGAGTTGCTGCCCAAAACATCTGGCAGACCTGCTGATGCACATGGGTTTATCTGTCCTTCTTTCTCCAAACTGCACCCATTCAGAAGCCCTGCTTTGACAATTTGTGTCATGTGTGTGCCTCCAGTACAGCTCGTAGATCATGAAATCCGTATCTTCCAACATTTCACACATGAAAACCGAAACATAGGCAACCAAGGAATATCAACGTGCAGTCAAGATGGTAAATGTTATTAATGAGTAAAAACACACTAGGTAGGAAGGCTGCGGCAGTTTGCTTTTGCTTAAGCCTGCTGGGAAGGGCAAGATTCTGCCACCTACTCTCCTCCCCCCACCCACGGGGTAACTGAGTACCAATTACTTTTGCACCTTGAACTCAAGTTTGCAGCAATTGAAATAAGCTGAAGACAAGTGGGAGGAGAAGAGAGAAACTAGACATTTTAAAAGCAGCTGAAAAAGTTGGAATGGTGGAGAATTAAATAAGACTGTCACTTAGAACAACTGGAGGGTATAGAAACATAGTTCCATGAACTATGGCATGCAAGCAAAGGGGATGCTTGAGTATGCATCTTGAGCTTATTTGATTTTTAAAAGTAATCAGTTTTATTTAAATTAAGTTAGTCTGCAGAGCATAGTGCAATCTTCAGTCATTAGGAGATAGACATCTTTTAACAGTAATCAAGTCAGAGGAAGAGAGGGAGGGAGACGTACAAAGAGAGAATTTCCTGCTTTTTATTTCTTCCTGGTATTTCTGTCCTTCCACCCTGTTATCATTCACCTTTTCCTTTGGATAATTCTCCCTACATATTATTGTGAGAGTGAATGTGGATGAGAGCGGGCAGAGGGAAAGGCTGAAAGAGTATTGGGATGGAGGGAGAGAAAGCCCCACAGGCCCTTCTGTGTGCCATTTAGGTTTACTTAATTTTAAAATGTATCCAGTTTTTTTTAAAAAAAATAAAAAGCTTAATTTTAATCAATTTGTGTGTGTTTGTAGCCTATTTTATGTGCATATATGTATATATGTGTTTGATTTCTATCCCATCTTTCTCTCAAAAGTGGTAGTCAAGAGAGCTCACAGCAAGATTGAAAACAGTACAAATAAAAATGCAAGAAGTGATGTTCTTTTGAATTATAACAGCAGGCAGTGGTGCTATAGTAAGCTCCCAGAATTCCTTACTACTGGCCAAGCTGCCTGGTGCTTCAGGGAGCTGAGGTCAAAAAAAAAGTTGGAGGACCAAAGTTTGGGAACTCTTGCATTAGAGCTTTCTGAAAAAGAATCCTGAGTACCTCTCACTTGACTACAAATCCCACAATTCCATAGAATGAAGCCACGGCTGTTAAAGCAGTGTCACTATAACTATAATTGTGTAGAGTGGAGACACCCAGTGTGGAAACATATCTGAATTATAAGGTGTTTAAAAGCACACAGATTAAAAAGTACAGAATCACATTCATTCAGGAGTTTGTCCACTTCCCCAACCAGAATATGGCTGTTATTCAGGATTTAAAGAGCCACCAGCAAAAGCTGCAGTGGGAAGAACTGAGGTACCAAAGCAGCAAACAAAGGCCATTTCCTCACAATGTCGCTGAACCACTTCTGCTATGGGATGGCAGCGATCAGCAGGTCATGCTTCTGCATGACGTTGTCACCATCCTGCTGACATTCCATTGCAAAGCGTCGCACTTGCACAGTATTTGAAAAACATAAAATCCATTTTTCATCTCCCAATGTGCAGTGCTCCCATACTTACCCTCATGCAGAAGCCGCAGCTGCATGTTTGTGATGCTTCCTGCCCCAGCACAGCAACGGCAATTGCCTGGCTGCACTCCGGAAGGAAGGAAGGGGCTATCCCACTCCCTTCTGGAAGGGTGTCGGCATGCAGAAAGGGCCAAAATGGTTGCATTCAGAACAGATGATACTCTAGAAGAACAACTTGGAAGACAGAAGGCTACCAGAACAGGAACAACTGCATCCAGACCAGCTGAAGTGTGGGTGCAGATAAATGCAAGGCAACACGGAAACAGAGCAGCAGCAGGTTCATCTAAGAACCACCCTTGCAGAGAAAACATGAAGTGACTGCCATTCAGTGAGATGAAAAGGAGAACCTTCAGGTATATGTTGCAATGGTGACAAGGCTTAACCTCAAGCAGTAGCAACTCCACCTGTGGAGAACATGCCATGAGAACCCAAGAAGATAGTCTACTACCTCACTCACACACAAAGGAAACAGTGGCCTGAATCTTATTGTTAATCCCAACTAGACTAGTGAATCAGTTGCTGAGTCAACACTACTGCAAATCCCAATGATTTAATGGGTCTACTCCAGTTGTGATTTAGGTAATACTTCCAACTTCAGCAACTTTATAAATGTCACTTGACATCGTTCAGTGCCTCACATTGTGGCATGTGCAAAGGTTTTGATAGTAAGAATAAAGAAGTGTACTGCTATTATGGGCAAGTTTGAGTGTAGTGGTTTGACTGTTGGACTGGGACTCTAGGAGACCAGAATTCAAACCCCCACTCAGCCAAGGAAATCCACTGAGTGACCTCTCAGCCAAGTCCCTTTCTCTCAGCCTTAGAGGAAAGTAATGGACAAACTGCCTACGACTCAAATCTTGCCAAAAAAAAAACCCCTAAGATAGGGTTGCCATAACTCGAAGTCAAATCGAAGGCACATACCAACAACAAGAGCAACAAAGACGATGTTACTGGATTCATTCCAGTGTCCTGTTTACCCCAGTGGCCAGTCAGATTGAAGGTTAATAAAAACAGATTAGACAATAGAAACATTAAGATTATCACATTGATCAAGGAATTACTATCTTCACAATAATTCGTAAAGCAGTTTGACGTGATTTTAGATATATCTGTGCCACACACTTATCCAAACTGATTATAGATTTCCTGAATTAGTACAAGGTTGTTCGGTTCCCCCAAATTCTGGGAACTGTAGTCTCTAATTTCTCCTTAAAGGGACTTCACATATCAGAACTATAGTTCCCAGGCTCCCCTCCTGAGAAGAAATTACTCTTAAACCAGCTTTAGCCTGTGGTGTAAATAAATGTACATTTCCCATAAAATGTTGTATTTGGAAGATGTCAGATTTCTTTCCTTTGAGCCTCACAGAAAGAAAAATCTGCAGTAGTCTTACAATAGTTTGACTATTATTCTGTAAACCTGTTGGAAACGGTGGTATGATTTTGTTCCAGGAACTGATCTGGTGGGAAACATGCTTTTAAAAAGTCTTCACACAGCAGAAGTACCTCACATTAACTGTGGTGTTGTGAATATTAGGACTAGTCAGAAACTGTGTAACAGTTACGCTGCAACCCCATAAAACAGTGACTTTGACACTTCCTTATTGCTATGTTTTCTAAGGTCAATAAACCTCTGTGGTAATGTTTTGATGTCTTGCAAATCCTAAACAAAAAGTCTCGTGGTTGTTGTTTTTTCTTGCTACATTTTCACAATTAAGTTGATAGCATTGTGGCTTTATACCGCAAAGCTTTTGGGGTTACCCTCTTTTACCTTTCCTTGAGAAATATTCAGTGCTAATAAAAAGTGCTCTGTTTAACTCAGCATTCTTGTATAGGGGGCAAAATTAAGAAATCTTAAGAAGAGTGAGCAATGGATTGGGACTTAATTCTTTGAGAGTTTTATCCCCAATAAAGGTAAAATTCTTTCAATTGGCCTATAGTTCACAAGTTTTGCCTATATAGCACCTGAAAGTTTTTTTCCAGATGAAACAGTACAGAAACTGTTTGAAAAACTCAATGTCCTCTGCCTAAAAAAGGGAGAATTTGCTTTGCTCAGGACAGGAACACCTGGATCTCAGGGGAAGTTACTTTTCTGTTTCTAATGGAGTGGAAATCTTATTTGTTGTTTGTTGTATCCTTTCTAGTCATTTCTGACTTATGGCAGTTCAAAGGCAAACCTATGACAGAGTTTTCTTGTCAAGATTTGTTCAGAAGGGGTTTGCCTTTGACTTTTGGGGCTGAGAAAGTGTGACTTGCCCAAGGTCACCCAGTGGGTTTCCATGATTGAATCGAGATTGAGACTCTATTCTCCAGAGTCCTAGTCCAATGTTCAAACCATTACAACATGTTGACCCTCTTGTCCCTTGTCCTCACATGGCCAAGAAGGGGAGTGGCCTCTGCCTGCACTGAAGTTTCTCAATACCATCTCAACTGACAGCAGAGTAACATCTGAGACAGAATGTGGGCCTGTGACTCTAACATCTTTACCTTTTTAATCCTGTATGATCTTGAACATCTTTGCCTGAGGAAGAAGCAAATGAAGCTTCAAAAACTTACCTGATTAACTTTCTGCATTTTGATTGGCCAATATTACTCTTTTGAGGATTTTGAATTTTGTTGCAGTTTGCTATATCGCCCACATGGCTACACTTGAATATGGTTCCTGGTTTCAGGATGTATTGGATGGCAAGAGCCTCTTCAGAAAGTTGAATGTACAGCACTGTGGCAGTAGAGAGATGAACATAAGTATGTTAGTCTGGGGTCATCCTCTATAGTGGCTACATCTATGGCTGGTACGCATATCTCTGGCTGAAGAACATTATGCTATGGGAGAGTGGCTATTCTGATTAGCAGAAACAGAACTGAAATCAGGGTATAAATATAATTTTAACCCAAATCTGAAGCAGTTCCCTCTGCAACAATAGTTCATGACATGAATTAGGCAGAAGGCTTTAAAGAAATGTATTACCTGGGAAAGGGATGGGCAGCTTGTGCCATCCTGATGTTTTAGCCTACAGTTTCCATCATAACCAACTATCATGTCCAATGAACAAGGGATTATGGGAACAGGACTTCCAAATGTCCAGCAGTCTTCAAGTTGCCTATCACCCTAGGAAGTGTGCAGCAGAGGCAAGGAACCTCAAGCTTTCTAACAATCTAAGTCATATCAGTCTGCATAGTACTCTTGTCTGTAAACACAGAGAAGTCTTTCAGATAGGGCTTCACCTTTTTCACAACATGAATGCCCAATCCAGGCATAGAAGCTCCAATATACACATGAAATGCAACTCTTGTAGCTCAGGCAGCTGATAAAAATATTCCATAGAGTGCATATACTGGAGGGTTTCTTCAGGTGAAGATCTCCCATTCCACATGGACGTGATAACACCTATGTGGACAGATAAGAGAATTATTTCTAAAAGTGGTGGTAGACTTGTACTTCTTCTGATACCCTCAGAATACCAGTATATACTAGAACAGGAATGGAAATATCCCATAGTCCAGTGACCAGATAGTCACCTTCAGGACTGACCTTGGGCTGTGCCAGTTCCAGAAATATAAAAAAGAAAAGGGAATCAAACCCAGAAGTGACAAAGACCAGAAGGATGAAAGCTTATTTTCAAGAATGAAAGTTCTTAGTCAACATTAAAGGCAACAAGCAGACTTCCCTCATCACCACAGTACAAATTTAGCATTGTAGTCTAATGGTTTGGGGGTAAAGAAAACCCCCTTCTGTTCAAGCAGGTCTTTTCAAAAGAAAGGAACAGCTGTTTACTCTTCTGTCTCTCTTGAGAGATGTTACTGGGTATGTAACTTAACAGAAAAGAAGTTATGTTTGAAATAAGCACACACTTGAGCGAGGTATTTTAGGGTCATTGACATGGCAATAACTGACTTCAGATGAGCTGGATTTTGTTATGACTATTGCCTACATCTAAGATGTCCAACTGTAAGTGCAACTCCTTTCTTTAGAAATTATTCATGCTTAATGTCCTATTGATTGCTCCCTACACCCTAGGAGCATTTAGCACTGAATAGTTACTATTATTTAAAAATTATATGTTTGTCACTTCCCCCAGAAGATCAGAAAGGAATTTCCTTTCAGTCACTGACTCTACCTTTTTCTCTCTGGGCCATACAAGATGCTAGTTGAACCAGCAATCTGAAGTAGGACGAACAGCAGTACACAAATTTTAGGAAGGATGTCCAGATATAAGCATTGTGTCAACACCTGTTTCCTAGTGTTTGCATGAGGGCAATCCGATCCATAGGTTTCATACTCTTGGCCAATCACAAATTCTGTTGTTGGATATCAATACTCCCTTCTGCACCACAGGCAGGCTCTGTAAATCAAACACATAACGTAATCTGACATATCAAGATAGGTGAAAACAAACTCCCTGATGGTTCTCAACAGCATAACCAAAATTGTCAAAGTAAAATTTACTGACCTTACTTTTTTCCCCTCCCTTGATATTTTCTCTGTCTCAAAAATTAAAAATAATACAATTCAACTCTGAAAATCCTTCCTCTTGCTAAAAGTGGGAAATGGTCACTAATTTTTGGCATTTACAGATACAACATTAGCACATTTGCTTATGTTAAGTAACAATATTATGAGAAATCATATGAAATAAACATTTCTGCTTTCTTCATAATAAATTGGACAAGCCAAACTGTATTATTTGTTATTATGTAAGAAAAGACATTTCCTTCTTATGAAATAGAATTAATGAACAATTCTAATTCTCTGATGTATGGGAGAATGCATATAGATAACATCATAATTCTACTTAGCATTTCTATTGTGTTACAGTGCCCCGAGCACAAGATGTTTTTTCTCAGGAAACTTATGAGTTAGGTCAGTATTATAGACAGACAGAGCATGCTTTGGCATGCAAAAGATCCCAAGTTGGGGCTGGGGAACTCCCTTTTCTGGAACTCTCTGCTACTTACTGTAAATATAATGCTGACCAACTTCCAATGTGTCCATTACCAGCGATAGTCCTGCTATTAGCAACTTGAAGCAGTCATGTCAGACAGCAAATCTTGGAATGCCATAGAGTCTACTGTGTGCTCCTTGAGGTAACACAACATAAAATAAGTTGCCACTGTGAGTGTGATTCATTGAGTTCTGTGGATGATATCTGACCAAACAATGAAACATGGAGGCATAGCTAGGAGAGAAAGTACTGAACCTGGAAAAGCCTCAGGAGGTAATAGAATAAAGGTGCTGATAAAGGTATAGCACATTTCAATATTTTCCTATTGAAATACTTACATAATTGACCCAAGAGTCTCATTCTCCCCCACCTCAATTGATTTAGGTCCTATATTTTTGTAGCTGCATAAATCCATGTACAGAATTGCTTGTTGATGTTGCATGAGGTTACCAAAAGTTTGCATGAGGAAATTTATTATTGATTTATGACCATAGTTTTTTCTAGTCACTTTAGTGCTTTTTTTGGCTTGTCCAGAAAGGTCTCTTCTTGTACAGGAATGACTGAGTTCACTACTGAACACATATGTATGTCCAGTTCCATAATCAACAGGGCAGAGGAAGATACGGAAGGGGGAGACAGCTTTACTTTAACCAACGGTACAGGAATAGGGTGTTAGTTGTCCCTAAAATGTCCCCCAACTCAAATAACCTGGATGGTCCTGGCTGCACTACCCCTGGGTTGAAAATGTTGCTGGTAAATGCCAGGTCGGTTAATGGAAAGATAACTGCCACCCAGGACTTGATCCTGGATGAGCATGCCCACCTGGCATGCATTACACAGACCTGGTTAGATGAGGCTGGAGAGGTTAATCTCTCTCGGTTTTGTCCACCAGGATTCTCTGTTCAGCAGCAGGTGAGATCCAGGGGTCGGGAAGGTGGAGTCACAGTAGTTTACCAAAATTCTATTCCCCTGTGTGCCCCATCCCACAGTTCTCTGGGTTTGAGTGTGTTTATCTGAAGCTGGAGGGCCAGGACAGAGTAGGGATTCTCTTGGTGTATTGCCCACCCTGCTGCACCACAGTCTCCCTTCCTGAGCTAGCAGGTGTGGTTTCAGGGTTGACGTTGGAATCATCCCAGCTTATAGTACTGGGGGATTTCAATATCCATGCTGAAGCCACCCTGGTAGAAGCAGCTCAAGACTTCATGTCTGCCATGACAACCATGGGTCTGTCCCAAGTGGTGTCTGGCCCTACTCATGCTGCTGGGCATATTCTAGACCTTGTTTTCTGTGGTGGGTGGGGTGAATGTGATCTGGGAGTAGAGGAACTATTCGTAGTTCCATTATCATGGACAGATCACTACCTGGTGGGGTTTAGACTTAGTGGGACTCAGAACCTCCGCAGGGGTGGGGGACCCATTAAGATGATCTGCCCCAGGAGGCTCATGGATCCAGATGGATTCCTGAGGGCTCTTGGGGGATTTCCTGCTGCTTTGACAGGCAGTCCTGGCTGACCTCTGGAACACAGACATGGCCAGGGCAGTAGACATGATCGCCCCTAGGTGTCCCCTCTCACGCAGTGAAGCCAAACTGTCCCCCTGGTTTTCCAGGGAACTGGTGGTGCTGAAACATGTGAAAAGGTGACTAGAGCGACGCTGGAGGAAAACTTGGAACCCATCCGATAAAACACAGGCTAGAACTCATTTGAAAGCCTATTCTCTGGCAATAGAGGCAGCAAAGGCAAAATTATTTTCCGTCTCTATTGCATTTGCAGGGAGCCAGCCAGCAGAGCTGTTTCAAGTGGTCAGGGGTCTTTTACACACAGGCCCAAGAGAGGAAAATCCAGACCACTCAACAGCCCTCTGTGGACAATTTGCCCTCTACTTTGCTGATAAAATTGCTCTGATCCACTCTGACTTGGATGCCATGATTTATACAGATCCTGCAAGTATAACTCTGCCCTCTGCTTGTCCAGTGATAATGGATATTTTTCAATTCATACAGCCTGAGGATGTGGACAGGATCCCTGGAGATATGAGAGCCACCACATGTGTGCTAGATCCTTGCCCTTCCTGGCTTATTAAAAAAGCTAGAAGGGGACTGGCTGAGCGGGTAGAGGGTGTGCTTAATGCCTCCTTGAGACAAGGTAAAGTTCCAGCTTGTCTCAAGGAGGCTGTCATAAAATCACTATTAAAAAAGCCATCCCTCGATCCCACCATTTTGGATAATTACCGGCCCATCTCTAATATTCCAGTTCTGGGCAAGGTTCTGGAGAGTGTGGTGGCCTGTCAGCTCCAGGGGCTTCTGGATGAAATGGATTATCTAGATCCTTTTCAATCTGGTTTCAGGCCTGGCTGTGGGACTGAGACAGCTTTGGTTGGCTTGGTGGATGACCTGTGCCAGGAACCAGACAGGGGAATTGTGTCTCTATTGGTTCTTCTGGACCTCTCAGCGGTTTTTGATAGCATCGACCATGGTATCCTAGGTTGCCTTGCAGGGTTGACACTTGGGGGCAGTGGTTTACAGTGGCTCTGTTTCTTCCTGGAGGGCCAAAGCCGGAAGGTGGTGCTGGGGGATTCTTTTTCGACCCCTTGCCCTTTGGCCTGTGGGGTCCCTCAGTATTCTGTTTTGTCCCCCATGCTATTTAACATCTACATGAAACTGCTGGGAGAGTTTTGGGGTTCGGTGTCATCAGTACACAGATGACACCCAATTTTATTACTTCTTTCCAGCACAAGCCAAGGAAGCTGTTTCGAACCTAAACCAGTGCCTGACATCAGTAATGGACTGGACGAAGGCAAACAAATTGAAACTTAATCCAGACAAGACAGAGGTGCTCTTGGTCAGTAGAAAGGCAGATCAGGGAATAGAGATTCAGCTTATTCTAGATGGGGTCACACTCCCTCTGAAGACGCAGGTTCACAGCTTGGGAGTGCTCCTGGATTCAACTCTGAGCCTGGAAACCCAGGTCTCAGCAGCAGCCAGGAGTACATTTGCACAATTAAGGCTTATGCGCCAGCTGCGCCCATTCCTTGAGATGTCAGATCTGGCCACAGTAACACATGCCTTGGTTACATCCTGGTTGGATTATTGTAACATGCTGTACGTGGTGCTGCCTTTGAAGAGTTTTTGGAAACTTCAGCTGGCCCAAAGAGCTGCAGCCAGGTTGTTAACTGGAGCTGGTTACAGGGAGCATACAAAACCCCTGCTGCAACAGCTCCACTGGCTGCCAATCTGTTTCCAGGCACAATTCAAAGTGCTGGTGATGACCTTTAAAGCCCTACACGGCTCAGGTCCAGGTTACTTGAAGGATCTCATCCTCCCCTGTGAACCAGCTTGAGTGTTGAGATCTGCAGGAGAGACCATTCTCTCAGTCCCACCACCCTCACAGGTGCATTTGGTGGGAACACGGGAGAGGGCCTTCTCAGTGGTTGCTCCCAGGCTCTGGAACTCCCTGCCCAGAGAGGTCAGACTGGCACCCTCCCTGCCTACCTTCAGGAAACAGTTAAAGACATTCCTATTCCAGCAAGCACTTAATACGTAATTTGTATATAGAACGGTGCCAGTTACTCATTGCTGTGTGCCTTCCTGTCATTTCCGACTTGTTGCAACCCTAAGGTGAATCTATCATGGGGTTTCCTTGGCATAAAGTAGCAGTAGTGGTAGTAGTAATAGTAGTAGTAGTAGTAGTTCTTCTTCTTCTTCTTCTTCTTTTTCTTCTTCTTCTTCTTCTTCTTCTTCTTGTTATTTTCTTATCTGCCTCTCCCTGTCAATCGAGCATAACATAAGTTAAAACGCCTACATATTAAAAACAATTCATAATTTAAAAACTCATCATGTAAAAACCATCTGGATAGACCTGCTGGGAGAGATGTGTCTTTAATGTTCTTTTAAATGAAGACAGCATATCCAGATGTCACATCTCTTCTGGTAGGTCATTCCTCAATCTGGGGGTGGCTGAAGAAAAAGTTTTCTGGTTAATAGTTGCCAGCCTGGTCTTGGCTGATTGAAGTAAATGCCCCGCAGGAGACCTGAGTGTTCAGGGTGGATTATATGGGAGAAGGTGATCTCATAGATAACCTGGACTCACACCATATAGGGCTTTAAAGGTAAGAACCAACACTTGATATTTCTCCCAGAAACTAATTGGCAGCCAGTAGAGTGATTTAGTAAAGGCATAGTACGATACTACAGGTGTAATCTGTTCAGAGGGGGTTTGCCCTTGCCTTTTTCTGAGGCTGTGACATTTCCAAGATCACTCAGTATGTTTTCACTGAGTAGAATTTGAACCCTGGTCTCCCAGGCCATTTCTGCACTATACTGTTATAGTGCTATTATTCTACTTTCAACTTCCTATGGAATCCTGGAGTTTGCAGTTTAGGGAGGGGCATCGTTGGTTTCAGTAAACTACAAACCCCAGAATTCCGCAGGATGTTGAAAGTAGAATAATAGCACTATAACAGTATAGTGCTGAAATGGCTTCAGTGTCCTAGCTCAACACTCAAATCGCTACACCAAGCTGTTTGTTAATAACACTACAGTAGTTATTAAAACTTCTGAAATTTATGACATTTTGCTGGGCAGACCTGTAGAAGTGTAGAAGCAAATTCACAGCTCCCCTATAGACCTTTAAAGTGTCAGCTTTCTCTTATGATTAAGGCAGCTAGCACTTATTTCTAATTCTTGTCTGTACTACAATTGGCGCTAATAGTACATGTAATGCCAGCCCTACCATTAGGCCAAGGGAGGCAATTGCCTCAGCTTGGCAGCTGCTGCTCCTGAGCTTCCTTACCATTCCACTCTTTTGAAGGATAGTGCTGTGTGTACCATACACGCAGCCTTGCACCCCCTAAACTAGCCTGCTGGCCGTTATCCTGTTGCCAGTGATGAAGCAAGTTTTAAACGAGAGTCCAATGAGATTCCACACACGGAATAGTGAAAGGATGTTATTTTGTCCTTTGCCTCAGTCAGGCAAAACATTTTGGGTCATTCCAGATCATCGAGGTCTCCCTGAATAGTTTCCTTTGCACTCTTTTATCATTGGCATTAAACACAAATTTATGTCTATTTGAAAATCCACAGTTTCTTGCCTTTTCCCCATTTAGTGTTGCGATACACATGTCTGTCTACTTATCCCGTAATAAAGGGTAGATCCAGCAGTAGATTTTAATATCACTAGTGAAAGATTTCTTGACTGTGGATGAAGCTGCTTCTTGGATGGCAGTGTCCAAACATTTGTTTTCCAAATACTTGAAGAAATAGATGATGTATGATACGATGAAAATATGATAGCTGAAGTGAGGAAATAGTAAGAGTGTGGACTTGTCTTAACTTGCTTTAACTTGCTGATCTGTTAAATATGTTTTTAATCTATTTAAATTGTTCTTGTTGGCTGGCATTCTCTTCAATATTTATGAGATTTTAAGCCAGATTTATGATCGCATAACTTGAAGGCTTTGAATATAAGGGCTGTAAGTGCTCTATTGTTTTTAAACTGTATTGTTTAACTTTTAAAAATAAATAAATAAATAATGCTGTATGTTTTTAATATGGTCAATAGTGTCATCTTTAACGTTGATTTTTTTTGTGTTTTTTAAATTGTAATATTTTTAATGTGTAGGCCACCTTAAGTTTCAGTACTGGGGGCAAAGGCAGGATATGAATAAAGTTGAATAACAATAGTAACAACAACAGTCGTAGTAATGGTAATATCTTTTGAATTTGTATTTATGATTGTTAATGACCAAACATGACCCCACCCCACCCCAAATCTACCTCTTAAGCCAGGTAGCACTTCAACTGAAGGATTTCTGAGGTGCTGCAAATCAGAGAGCAGCAGAGTCATGAACGCAATCCTTTTCCAGCTATAGAATGCATTGAAAGAAACCGTCTTGGCAGGATCCCAATGGGTTTCTCCAGCTATCTGTTCTTGATGCAAGCTCTGACTGAAAGAGCACTACAGATGTCCAGTTGGGAGACGGTCCAGCTCTCCAATCTGCAGAACCTCTGAAATCCTGCTGAAATGCTGCTAGGCTTAAGAGGTAGGTTTTGGGGAGTCGAATCAGCAAAAGTAGCTATCATGACTGAACTCCATCATCTTAGCTATGCCTGACAATGCAGATCTCAGCTATTAGTTTAAATAGATTTAACCTGTTAGTATTGATTTTACTTCTGTGCTGCCCTGAGATCTTTTGATACAGAGAAATATTTTAATAAACAAATAAATAATAAATACTTATCAATGTGGTACCAAAAGCTACAGTGTCTCCAGAACTAAACTGGTTTTGGAAAACTAACTCAGATAACTTGCTTTCTAAAACTGACAAAATCACTTTCAACCTGGAAAAGAAATTTCAAAAACCCTGCATAGCTAAATGGAATAGATATAAATCAAGTTTGATTTCAGAAGAAGACTGGAATTTGCTGTTCATCAAGTACCTAATTTTTTCTGTGCTTTCTTTGATGAAGGGATACAATTTTAAAAAAGCCTGTCAAAGGCATTCGTCTCCCTGGAAGATTTGTGATATATATATATAAATTTTTATGAGAAGACATGACTGCCTAGAAAAGAAAATAATGCTTGGTAAGGCAGAAAGCAGTAGGAAAAGAGGAAGACCACATTACTAATGGATAAACTCAATCAAGGAAGACACATTTCTGATTCTTCAAGACCTGAACAGGGCAGTTAAGGACAGGGTGGCTTAGAGGTCTCTCATCCATAGGATCATCATAAATGAAGTTGACTGGATTCCTTCAACTTGTTTCTGACTTCTGGTGACCCTAAAGCAAATCTTTGAAAGATTCAGAGGAGAGTTGCCTTTGCCTCCCTTTGAGACTGAGAGAATGTGATTTGCCCAAGGTCACTCAGTGGGTTTCTATGACTGAGTGGGAATTCAAACCCCGGTCACCAGTGTCATAATCCAATGCTCAAACCACTACAGCACGAAGGCTTTCAGAACTATAGCAATACAGATCCTGTTTGTTTGTTCGTTGTTTCATTTTTTGCTGTGGTGGAAAATAATTTGTTTCCTATACTATACTGGAAAATAATTATATGTTCCAAAACCAATTCTCTCTTGACTTGTGATTTTGTTTGCTATGCCAAAAATATCCTACAGGCCGATATTCATGCTGTATTAATACTTGCAGAGAGCCAGTGTTGGACTAAGACTCCAGGAGACCAGCTCAGAAATGGAAACCAGCTGGGTGACCTTGGCAAGTCACACTCTCTCCACCTCAGAAGAAAGTAATGGCAAGCCTCCTCAGAATAAATCTTGCCAAGAAAATCCCGTGAAAGGTTTGCCTTAAGGTCATTATTTGTCATAAATGACTTGAAGGCACCCAACAACAACAAACTGATACTTTCATTGGGAGATGTATTATACATCATATATTGGAACACAACATGAAATCCAGCAAAATCTGATGTACTAAATGAAGCCTGAGTCATATTAACTGATCACTTACAAGCAAACAAAGTTTGTTTGTTTGTTTTAATGTGTAGAATATAGACACTGGACATCCTATGTACATTAACATAACATGAAATTCAGCAAAATCTGATGAACTAAATGGAGTCTGAGACTTATGAGTCTGAGACTGATTACTTATGAGGAACCAAAGCTTTTTTAAAAAATGTGTAAGATATGGACACTGGTAGTAAAATATATAACAAGGATTTCTTGAGTTCCACATGTAGATTTTAATCATGATTGCTTTCTTGTAACATCTTATGGAAGTGAGAAACTGCTTTAGACGAGATTTTGTGTTTACATTTGGGGAAGAGATAAGATTTTAATTTGTATTAATCTATTTTTGCTGGAACTTTTTCTAAAAATTTTATTTTTCACTTTGTAGAATATGTGTGCCTAGAGTACAGTACGATCTATATCTTCTCATTGAGGCAGAAAATTTCTCACCCATGTGCTGGAAAGCACATTTTTCTTTTCGAGATATCTGGCAGTTTTCGTTCAGTGGGGATTTTTTATGTCATGGATATGGAAATACAATGACACATATCTGTGCATATATCTGAGTACACACATACACACAAGATTGGATTTTTTTTTTTAACTGAAGGCTTATATATTTATTTATTTGGTCTTCATTATCTCATTTTCTTGCTAAGGGAAGAGGTTCACAATGAGCAGGAACATCCCATCTGTTCCTAAGATGCCAGTGACTAGTTTCCCTCTCGTTTACATAGCTTGAACTGCAAATAAATTCCTTTGAGACTGTAATTATACGGTTTTCCAGATAACTGAAATTGTGTTAACCCCAACATGACCCTGTCATGGTATCACATAATTGCAGGAGAGATTAGGAGGGTTTAAATGGCATTAACAACCACTGTCTTGATGGTTAGTGTGTTAAGTAAAGAAGTGTTATTAGCAGTGCCATGCACTGCCTGGTGCAGGATGACTCTGTGAATGGTCAGTGTTAAATATTGGGGGACTCAGTTATCTATCATCCTGAAAACAGAATAACAGAGGCCTGTTCAACACTGAAAGTATGACTGAGGCTGTTAATCAGTCCAGATCTCTTTAACAATGTTCTACATTCATTAAGACTTCAGTCTTCAACACAGTGAGTGGTCGATGTACGGTTTGTACATCTTTTCTCGGTAGTGGCTTTCCAATGTAGGAACTATACCATGTAGATTCCGCTCCACTCATTTTTCAAAAGTACTGCTGTCTTGAAGATCCACATTATCCCCTCCACGTCGATGGAGATATTGTGCTGGGAGTGTAGGAATAGTCAGTATTTTTACTAGACAGAGTGCAGCACGGCTAGCCCAATATGACTTTATAGTAGAAACAGAGTAATTATTCAGTAAAGGTTTTTGTTTTTTTTAAAATTCTTACATTTATTGTGTCAGGAAATCCAACTTGGGATAGGAAAGGAGACAGACAAAGGAAGCTGAACTATAATTAATTACAACAGCCTGTGAAGCTGGCCCTTATGTTTGGGGTTAAACTGTTTTTGTTGTTGTCATTGTAGTTGTTGTTGCTATTGAATGCCTTTAAGTCATTTTCCAACTTACATCAACGCTAACCCCTTAGGGTAACCCTATCATGGCGTTTTCTTGGTAAGGTTTGCTCAGAAGGGTTTTTCTGTTGCTTTCCTCTGAAACTGAGAAAACAGGACTTACCCAGTGAGTTCCAATGGCTGAGCAGAGATTCAAACTCCCAGAGTCCTAGTTCAGCACTCGGAATGGTACATCATGCTGGCTCAAGGTTAATCTAATGACTGTTATTGGAGCTGGAGCACCATGGGTACTCCCTTCTCAACAGTAACTAGGAGGCTAACTACTTCTAGATGGAACAAGAGACCTCAGCAGGTAAGTAGGAAGCAAAGGAACTGAGGAACAGATGCAAGGAAAGACTAAATATAGGAGAACTGTAGGGGTGGTCTAGCCATTTATTGCTTATCGACTCCCACCCTCCCCACAAAAGATCACTGCAGACAAGTATTGATACTTCTTTGCTTCCAACAGGTGTCTTACACTATCAGAAAGAGTTTCCATCCCTGTTATTTTTCCTTATGTCTTCCATCAAGGTATTTCTGGGCAAAAGCACAGATAATTGCACACCTCTGTGTACACCTGTATTTTTTTTTTATTTTTACATAAAAGTTTGACATGCAAGATGTTTATGAAATGCTTGTATCTTGTGGATATATATATTTTTAACTATAATTTGCTAAGAAATATGGAAACAAAACAATGGCCAACAGGTTGGAAATGCTGAATATATATTCCAGTCCCCTCAGAAAGGGAAAACCAAGCAATGCAGTAACCATCAGACCATTGCATTAATCTTCCAAGGAAATGAAATGATGCTCAATGTTTTGCAACCAAGATTTTTACAATGTAGATATCTAAAGCTCGGGTCAAAAAAGGAAGAAGAACTAGAGATTGTGTTGCAAACATATATTGGATAATAGAACACACCAAAGGATTTCAGAAGAAGATCAGCCTATGCTTTATAGATTATAGCAAAGACTTTGATTGTGTAGATCATAAAAAAAATTAATCACTCTAAAAGAAATAGGTATGCCACAATGTTTGATTGTCCTGATGTATAACCTATACACAGGACAAGAGACCACTGTTAAGACAGAATATGGAGAAACGAATGATTTCCCGCTGGCAAGGGAGTCAGATAATGTGACATTTTATCACCTTATCTGTTCAATTTATATGCAGAACATATCATATGGGAAGCTGGATTAAACTCACAGGAAGGAGGTATGAAAATTAGAGGTAGGAATATCAACAGTTTAAGATATGCACATCATAAATTACTAGTAGAAAATAGCAAAGACTTGGAACAACTATTAAGGAAAGTCAAGAAAGTGCAGAAGCAGGTTACAGCTGAACATGAAGAAAACAAAAATAATGACCACTGATGATTTCCATAACTTTGAGATGGATGATAGAGACACTGGAATTGTCAAAGATTTTCTATACCTTCTTTTAATCATAAATCAGAATAGAGAGTGCAGCTAGGAAATCAAAAGACTAGGAATTGGAAGGGCTTCTATGAAGGAACAAAATAACATCCTTAAGTGTAAAGATGTATCAGTGAATACCAAAGTAAGGATTGTCCACAGCATTACATTTCCATTGTCTATGTATGGCTCTGAAAGATGGATAGTAAAGAAAGCTGATAGGAAGACAGTCAAAACATCTGAAATGTGGTGCCAGAGGAGACTTCTACAGATATCATGAGTACCAAAATCATCAGTAAAAGGGTTCTAGGACAGGTCAAGTTTCCCCAGAAGCCAGAATGATCAAACTGAGGCCATTTCTGCATGGGGCGAGGGAATCGCCCTGTGCCGGTACTTACCGGACTTCTTGGCTCCACGCTTGGGTCCAGGCTGTTCCGGAGCAGTGTGTGGCCGCTGCTCCACACTGCTCCGGGGATGAAAATGGTGGCTTCTGGTTGATCGAGGCTCTCCACCAACCACTGAAGCTTGCCAGCCTAAAGCCCGCCCCCAGCAGATTGCAGGCTCGCACTGGTGTGAGCCTGCAAATCTGCACCGGAGCGCGGGCACAGAGTGGCACACTCCATGCTTTTGAAAAACCTATTTCAAGCGGTCTTTCAAAAGCATGCTGGACGACCACTTCAGGTCGATCCGGAGCAGGCTGAGGTGCGGAACTACAGTAAGTAGGTCCCACCCAGTCCACTCCCAGGTGCAGACGTCCTCCCTGGAGGATGCTCTGCACCGTTTCTTTAAGCCCGTGTGGAAATGGCTTGAGTCTATCATACTTTTAGCCCATATCATGAGATGACAGAACTGATTGGAAAAGATAAGAATCTTTGGTAAAGTGGGAGGCAGTAGAAAAAGAGCAAGACTTCATTACAAGTAGATAGACTCAATCAAAGAAGCCACAGCCATGAGTTTGCAGGACCTGAACGGGGCTGTTGATGACAGAGTGTCTTGGAGGCTTCCCATTCCAAGACAAAGCTGACTTGACAACAGCTAACAACAGTCTGGTGGCACCCTTCAGCTTCAGGTGGCTGGCTTGAACAATAAAAGGAAGAAAAGAAAAATGGAAAGCATTTTTCCCTGAACAAGTAGCATTAAAAGCTCCTTGAAGCTCTCTGAACATAAATGGCTTTATCTCTGGGAGTCACTATAAAATATGCCTGCTTTCTCTTGTTGTTGTTTTTTAAAACAAACCATTTCAACATTATCTATTCATTTTGAAAAAAAAGGGGGGAAGGGAGAGAGAATATATAAAGTGAACAGTTCTTAAGATGGAACAGCATGAAAGTTCAATAAGATTCATCTGTATTTAGAGACTTTTGAAGAGTTGCTTAGAAATATTCACTTAACAGCATTTCTGAACACAAGAGTTAGAGAAATGTAATTAATGCCATTACTATAATGTCTCAGTGGGCGTTTAATTGCCCCCTTGTTGATTGTGCAAATCTTTGAAATGGCAAAATACGTGGTACATAATTCTGTATGCCTTATTTTAAAAACAAAGTTGGGAGGGGTCTGTCTTTAAAACACTATAATAAAATTTGAATCTGTTTTTGTTGTTCTCATGCTGAAATACTGATAGGAAGTTGGCATCCTGATAGCACTTCAATTTTAAGAGCATTTTGAAAATAAGGCTTGCAATATTGACATTTTGCCTTTAACTGAACTTTGGAAGCAGAAGCTACATTAGATAGTGCGGCAAATGCACAAATATCCTTTTCCTCAGACCAGACCTCAACAAGAGAACGTATGTTTTGAATACAGAAGGGCCCAGACATCTCCAGTCAAAATGTTGCTACCTTTCCCTGACCCTGGCCTGTACGTATGTTATTTGATGGCCAGCCATGTATAGTGAGACCATACATAGAAAGCTGGGTTAAATGAGGGTTACTTTATTTGACATATAACTTTTTAATCTGCATTGAACCTGGAAAGGAGCAAGAGGAGGAAGCTGTCTGGGGCAGGATCAGCTGAGGCAGATATCAATGTTTGACTTTCTCTTCACACTTCCCTTGGGTGAGACACCTAAGCCCTGAGGGCAATCCAACAATTGGGTTGTTCCCCAATGGCCACTTACTGGAAGGTAAACCCAAGCCACTCCCATCTAAGTCCCAGGACTCTATAAGCGTGCACCCCACCCAGGTCAGACTCAAGGGTAGACTCCTTACCTAGCCCTGGGTCCTAGGGCTCTCAGAGGACATTCTAGAGCCCTATCTTTCACCAAAAGAGATGGCAAGGTTTATACTGACCTCATATATTCTTCCCCCCTCCACTACCTGCCAGTGACAACCTACTTACAGACACTACCCTGAGCCAATCACCAAAACCCCCCAGATACAGTATGGGGGAGGGAAAAAAAACAGGTTAAGGGAAGAAAATTCCTACCCAGACTTGAAGCAAACAGCAAAGCTCACACTGCACTGTGGGCAGGAGGGTAAGCCATGACACAAAGATCCAAAGATGCATGTGAAGGGGTGTCTAGGCCTTTAATAGCCCCTGGCTCTACCTTCATCACATGCAGTGTCCAGGTACTGTACACCTCACGTGACAACCTCTGTCCCTGGAGGCCATGAAACATGTACCTTCCCTCACAGCACAGTTCATCATGCAGGGATAGCGTAGTGCTGTGCTGTAGTAAGAGTAGAATGGGGAGGACATCCAATTATGATTTTTTTAAAAAAAAAAATTGGTCAAAAAAGTATGTTACTCAAGTGTTGGGGAAACCCTGACAAAAAGAATCCTTGACTGATGAGAATTTTTACAATATGGGTCTTAGTCTACCACAAAATTGCACAATCGGGGGTGGGGGAAGAAAATATATTTTCTGTGCAGAAAATGCTGTTTTCTACACAAAAATACTCACAGATGGATTTTTCACAGAATGAATTCTGAATTCTGAATAGTCTTTGAAAACTGCATAGTTTTCTTGCAGAAGGAGGAAGATTGCTTAAAAGTACCTGTTGCTTCCTTCAAGAATAAAATCAGCAAAGAACTGCATCTCTAGGTGAGAGGTAGGGCTACAGAGGCAGTGAGCCAGGGTCAAAGGGGGGAGTACAGCACCTTTTGAAGTCCTGCTGTATCTCTGGGAAGTCTTTTGTCTTCTGTTGGTTTTATTTATGGGTATTGAGTGCAAAGGGATGTAATGGCTGGTGATGAGAAACAGACACTGAAGAGCTACTTTCAGCTAGAATAGACCATGCTGTGCTACATGGACCATGGCAGTGCAAGGTATCCAACCTCTTGAGATGGGAGGACACCAACTACACCTATCCACTTCTCCTCCCACTGTTTCTCCCACTGGTATAACTACTCCTGTTCTCACCCAATTTCTCCAGCCTCCTCCTTCTATTGCTCTCCAGCTCCAAATGCTCTTTTTTTCCCTGCAGGGCTCATTCCTCAGAATAAGGCATGTGGCCAAGGCATCTCTGGTGATCACTTATGCTGCTGTGCCACAAGCAATACCCTTCCCACAATACCTTGTGCTGAAGACCGCACACTATAACCAGAAAACAATGAAGCTGGCAGGCAAGGAAGGACCTTTGGGGTGGCAGCCAAGGACAGGATTCTACAGAAAGCCTTCTCAGCTGCCATCTTTTGAAAGTGGCAACAGTATGGGATAATGTGACATCTGTGGTGATCTATCCCTGAGGTGGACAGCTCACTGTGCCTAATGGGAGATTGTTGTTGCATGCCTTCACATCATTACCATTATGGCAACTCTAAGGTGAACCCATTATAAAGTTTTCTCTGTGAGATTTATTCAGAGGACATTTCACAGCAAGGTACATGAAAGCCTGGCTGTTTCTACTGTAGGTGTGCCTGAAATGCTTAGGGGAATGGCTGCTGAAAAGACAGCCTTGGAGGTGGTACCTTAACCTTAGAATAGTCTCCTCAGAGAGCGTAGCTTGTCCCTTTTCAGGATTATTACATTTTGGTGCCCAGCAAATATCTTTTCATTTTTCCAGCTTTTTTTTTAAAAAATAGATCCATTTCTGTAAATTGCATATACAATAAAATCAATACAATGTCTGGTATATGTTGCAACCAATAAACATCCTTATCTGTGTTATTAAAATAAGACAGACATGAAGAATACAAAGACACAGACAAATGAATTGTTTTCACTTTCCTATATATCCATACATTAAAAAAAAACTGTACAGGATTATTGTAAATAAAAAATATTATTATCTGGATAGATTGTTTTGCTTCTAACAAAACTTATTAAAACATGTCTGGTTTACTGTAAATCTGTTTTCTCTTTGTATTTTTTTATTCTATTTTCAACTCCTATGAGGAAAGGAGAGTTGTAAATCAAATAAAGTAACATAATGAGTCAAATAGCAAAATCCATATTTTAACCAACAATTCATCCCTAGAAGGTTTTTATCTTTGCTGTAGCCAGCACATAAATTGTTACTTCCTTATGTTGTTGGCTAAAAAATAATCCAACCATAAAATTAAGATGATGCAAGGGATCTAAGGAGATTTGGTATTCCAATATTTTTCCATAGTGTTATTAGTCATCTTCATACATGTGTGAGTGTGTGTATATGTGTGTATGTGTGAATATCACCTTCTAAAGTATCAACTGATATAAATTTTCTCTAATTGACGTGTTTAATGAAATATTAAATATTTCCAGTAAACTACATTTTACTGCAAACAAAAACTAGCATAATGTTTGGACCAGGATCCAGTCATATGTAAGTAGATCCACAAATACAAGTTGGAGTAAGGAAAAATCCAAACAGCTGTCATTTTTTTTTTTTGCCTTCCATTTTACTTGTATGTGAAATGTCATTTTCTCTCATCATAGGCCATTATGATTGAAGTTCATTGTGGCATCCAACTGGAAGATGTTTTGATGTTGCTATAGTTGCTTGAATCCCTATTCTCACTTGTCAAAGGTACCTTATAAGCCAATCCTTTCCCCAGCCCAAGCTCCTCAGTGACTTAGGGACACCATCTTCATTTATTCTGCCAAAGGGAAAACATGATAGATGGTGCAAGGGGACAGAAACACAAAAACCAAAGTAAGGCGTTCAGTATGTAAAAACCGCAGAGACCCTCCACAAAAAAGGTACACTAACATAAAGCTTGAAGAAAGCAGCCATATTCACAGATAGCCAGCCAGCATCTGCTTAAAAACTTTCAGAGAATGAGACTCCACCAACAACGAGGCAGCATATTCCACTGTCAGACAACTCTGACTATCAGGAAGTTTTTCCTGAGATTCAGGTGGAATCTCCTTTCCTGCAGCTTGAATCCATTGCTCCTTGTCCGAGTCTCTGGAGCAGCGGAAAACAAGCCCGCCCTCTCCTCGGCATGACATCCCTTCAAATACCTGTGTGGACCTCCACTAAGTTAGTTCCTCAAATTAGTCATGATGATCTTAAGTCCCACTGATTTCACTGGCTGTACTCCTTGTCTCTGTTTCAATATTTATATAAGGAAAAAGAAACAGGAATATGCCCATTGAGTGTCATGAATGAACAAAATAATCCATGAAAAGAAGGAGGAAACTAGATAAGAAAGAAGCCTTGAATGCTGCTGATATTCATCAAGGAATGGGTGTATTGTTCCTTGTTAGGCTTATGAATGCATGCATATCAAAGGGCTGGATCAAGTAGCTGAATGGACAACTTAAGAAAAAAAGACATTGAAAAGTGTAAGATTAGATTTCGCAGTTCAATGTACGCATATAAGCAGGTGCCATTCCCTTGTACAGAGATTATAGAAAGTTGTGTTTTTTTTTAATGCCGACAACACCTGTAACACACAGCACTGAGCAAAAACACTAGAGGATATTGGAAATAATATTCCATCCACACTGGTATTATAAGCTGAATCCTGTACTGATACTCCACAGCAAATTACTTTATAGATGGAACTGAAACCTGGCTGAATTAGCAAAGTCAGTCTGGTCACTGCCTTTTCTCAGGTAGGAACACTTCATGATGCTTATCTATCAGAGTTTAACATTTTACCAGTGATATTCAGAAGGCT
The DNA here is from genome assembly GCA_030412105.1 of Cyclura pinguis. Classification (NCBI taxonomy): domain Eukaryota; kingdom Metazoa; phylum Chordata; class Lepidosauria; order Squamata; family Iguanidae; genus Cyclura; species Cyclura pinguis. Next base: position 212,563,802 of record CM059599.1, read on the forward strand.
GAGGAACTCTTGGATTATTTTTTTCTCTCATTGGTTTTTCTGAGGATAGATATGCCAGTTGATTTATCCATTTGTCTTTTAGAAAATTTGTTGTTATGTCAAGTCTACCTTATTCAATAGACTTTACCCTGTCTACCTTATTCTACGGACTCTATAATCACTGTTTTGCACCTCATCTGTTCCTGTGCTCATCTAGGGGACACTGGACAAGATCTGACACTGGGACTGCAAAGTTTAACGCTGCATGTGGAGTTACACTTTGATTGTACTATGCAGTCCTTAGGTTGTGTGTCAATGTTTTGCAACACAGTGCACAATGAAAGTACAATCAAATGTGTTTGTGCATTGGCATATATACCAGTATCAGTTATTTATTTGATTTATATTCTCTCAGATGGAACTCAAAATGGCTTACAATATAAATTAAGGACATTACATGTGTCCTTCTGTTTCCAAAAAGCTTAACATGGATGCAGGCATTCAACATGAGATTAAAAAAAAGGTCCAAATTCTTCTGTAGGGAATGTGCACATGCATAAGACATGTACAGGATTCCAGCCTTTATAGGACAAAGTCTAGGACATAACTGCTTAGTATGGGAGTGAACGTTGCTGGTCAGCAAGGAGATGGGAGGAAGTGTAGGTAAAATGCCCTAATCACCTGAGAGACTATAGTTTTTGAAAGAAATCTGAATCATCTTTTCCACTCCGAGGATGGAGAAAGGTCTTGAAAGTGAAGGGCAGATATTCCCCCTGAATGATTAACCATCAGTCTTAGACTAGATTGTTTATCCATTTCTGCTGAAACCCAAATATTTTGTTGATTATCAGAAAAATAAGTTTCATTCCTGTCATCAAGAAAAGTCCAGAAACACAGCTTCTCAGACAGAATGCACGTTAGCAGGATCTGAATGCCATCACTATCCTAAGAAATATTGTCATGGTGTCTGCATTTAGCCTGAGAAAAGTCAAATTCTAGAATTCTCTGCTACAAGAAAATCACTATAGCATTAAAAGAAAATATAAAGTTCTAACTCCAATTGTCAGGTGATCATGCCAATCACAATCTGCCACCATTTTATGACTGGGTTGTCTCCTGCACTACCATATTTGATGGATACCGTTTTGTGACTGTTGTAATATACTGCTGGCTAAAATGAGAAACAGGTGAATAGTTGATCTAAAATGGATTGCAAATCTCCCTCCTCCTCCCAGAAGGATTTCTGGGAGGAGGAGGGAGACTTGCAATCCATTTGTTAGGATATCCTTGCTGTAGAGATGATTTCTAAGCTTTTGAATGACTTATGGATGTTACTGAGTTGTGGGGATTTTTGCTTGTCTTTTTTTTTTTTTAATTTTGGAGTCATTTGCATTATTTCAGGAAGTTAAGATTATAGGAAAACACTTGCCACTGATTGAAAAAGGAGTCAATTTCAATTAATATTTACAAATCTACAGATAAATGGAATGCTAGCATAGTTCTTTATAGATATAGATGATTTTTTTTCTATTATTTGTTTTCTGGATAATGATGGATTTTGTATATTTAAAAATGAAAAGCTGAATGTAAATGTTTTCATATTACACATCATTGATTAATAATTAAATCTGCAAATGCTAAACCAACAACAGTGGAGGACCAACTGTATACACCTGAGTTTCTTGTCTCAGTTCACTGTGAATCTACTCTTCATTCCCCCACATTTAACTCTGTGACAGTTTACAAGCTTTAATAGTCTCTTAAAAATGTTGATTTTATTTTCTAGCTCATACTGTCATTTTTCCACCAGTGAGCCCATTTAATGTGTCATCTCATTGAGAGATTTCTTTTATTAGTAAAACAATGGAAAGGGATTAAAGTTGTTGTACTGAGTCTTCATAACTTAGGCAGAGAAGACTTCAAGAACAGCCATTATTGAGATCACTTCCTGTGATGCTTAAACAGGTCACCCCCAATGAGATCTGATTTTAGCAGTCTTGAATGAAAGACCACAGATAAATTGACTATACCATCTTGAGGATGATTCATGGGAAGTCTTAGTCTAAGTGGATTCCAGATAAAGCTGTTTTTAAAAGTTTGCATTGTGTCCATGATTTTTCTTTGGCCCTTTCCACATGGGGGGGGGGGCGAAAACGCCCAAAAACGGAGCTTACCTCCAGCCGGGTAAGTCCGTCACTACATGCAGCAGCGCGACCTCGCTGCTTCACAGTCCTCCAGCGTCCCAAATGGCGGCTTCCAGTTGGTGGAGGCTCTCCACCAACCGGAGAAGCTCGCCAGCCAGAAGCCCCCCCCCGGCAGATCTGCAGGAACGCACTTGCGCGCGCCTGCAAATCCACTTCGGAGCCGGGCGACGGAGCGGCGCGGGGCTGCGCGCTCCGTGCTTTTTAAAAACCTCGAAAAAGAGGTTTTTAAAAAACACGCAGCGCGGCTAGTTCTGGCCGCTCCTGAGTGGATTCTGGTGTGGAACTACAAAAAGTAGTCCACACCAGTCCACTCTACGGTGTAGAAGACCTCCGTCAGAGGTCGCTCTGCACCGTTACAGAAGCCTGGTGTGGAAATGGCCTTTGTTGTACTTCTGATGACCTTCGCAGAGCAAGGAACTGCCATTCACCCAATCCTTCCTCCAAAGGCCACCATCCCTATGTGGATGATGTATTTAGTGGCTGGGTCAATGTGTTTAATAAATGTATGAATTGCACCCTCCATCTGCCAGGCAAGATACAATAAACAATAAAAATGGAAAGAAACGTAAGTAAAAAACTGATTTTTTAATTAAAAAAACATACAGAAGCAAAAACATTCAATACAATAAAATTAGGGAGTCACAGTAAAGAGTGAAATAAAACATTAAGCACCATTAAAAGACTGATGGAAAATGGCAGCACACACTCTCTCTAAAATGAAAGGCCATTTCTGCACTACACCGTTATAGTACTATTATTCCACTTTCAACATCCTGTGGAATTCTGGGGTTTGTAGTCTACTGAGGCCAAAGAGCTCTCTGGCTGAGGATTCTGAAGGTCCTTGCCTAAACTGCAAACCCCAGGATTCTTCAGCATGTTGAAAATGGAGTAAGAGCACTATAACTGTATAGTGCAGAAATGGCGTAAGAGAGATGGAACCTGTCTAACTTTTCTATGAAGCATTCCACAATTGGGATATAGCTGCAAGAAAGACTATGTTTGAATATTCAACCAGCCCCTCTAGGTAGTCGGATAGATAATATAGAAATACATAAAAATCACCACAGAACAATATAAATGGATAGTTTAGGGCATATTGCAAGGCAAAGGAATATCACAAGGGTGCAGAACCCTTTCAAATCCAAATTCACCCACAGACTCACTTAGTCAGTAGTGATGCAGCCTCCCATTCCTGCTATGTTAAGAAGAGCAGTTTACAGCCATTAAAAGAAACATAATTAAAAACTCTCATATACAAAAATTAAAAGAAAATTAAACCACAATAATAATTAAAACATGTTAAAATACATAAAAAACAGCATTAAAATATCAATTAAATATAGATGGACAGGTTGGAGCCACTTCTCAGTGACATCAGTTCAAGCCCCAAGAAAAATTCTACCATCTTTCAACACAAGTGAAACCAGTTTGTCTAGTGGCATACAGGCATATATCTTACAACTGGCTTGGAGGATTATGGCCTCTTCTTTGTCATTGCCCTTCCAAGTCCTAGCCTTCTTCTAATTTCTTGACTGCAGTCCCCATTCTGATTAATGACTGAAGCAAGAAATGGAAAATCTTGAAATATTTCAAGGTCTTCATCATCTGCTTTAAAGGTATGTAAATCATCTAGGTCATTTTTTTATAAAAAAATGTTCAACTGTAAACCTGCCTTAGCATTTCCTTCATAGATTTTTTTCAGTAATCGTTACAAGTCTTTGCTATTTAGTATTATGGTGTCATCTGCATATCTTAAACTGTTCATGTTCCTTCCGCTAATTTTCGTACCTCCTTCCATCAAGTCTAATCCTGCTTTATGTATGATACCAAATTAGGAGGGGTTGCCAATACCCTAGAGGACAGGATCAAAATTCAAAATGACCTGGACAGATTGGATTGCTGGGCCAAAGCTAACAAAATGAATTTCAACAGAGAGAAATGTAAGGTCTTGTACTTAGGCAGAAAAAAATGGAATGCACAAATGTAGGATGCAGGACACATGGCTGGATAGCAGTATGTGTGAAAGGGATCTAGGAGTCTTGGTAGATCACAAGCTGAACATGAGTCAGCAGTGTGATGTGGCAGCCAAGAAAGCCAACACGATTCTTGGTTGCATCAATAGGAGTATGGTGTCTAGATCAAAGGACGTAATGGTACCACTTTATTCTGCATTGGTTAGGCCTCATTTGGAATACTGTGTCCAGTTCTGGGCACCTCAATTCAAGAAGGATATCAACAAGCTGGAGCATGTCCAGAGGAGGGTGACCAAAATGGAGAAGGGTCTGGAAGCCATGTCCTATGAAGAATGGCTTAGGGAACTGGGTATGTCTAGTCTGCAGAAGAGAAGGTTAAGAGGGGACATGATAGCCATGTTTAAATATTTGAAGGGATGTCATGTTGAGGAGGGAGCGGGCTTGTTCTCTGCCGCTCCAGAGACTAGGACAAGGAGCAATGGATTCAAGCTTCAAGAAAGGAGATTTCACTTGAACCTCAGGAAGAACTTCCTGATGGTCAGAACTGTCTGGCAGTGGAATGTGCTGCCTTGGAGTGTGGTGGAGTCTCCTTCTTTGGAAGTTTTTAAGCAGAGGCTGGATGGCCATCTGTTGGGAATGCTTTGATGTGTGTTTCTGCATAGCAGTGGGTTGGACTCGATGGCCCCTGGGGTCTCTTCCAACTCTATGATTCTATGATTCTATGATATGTTCAGCATACCAGTTAAGCAGGTAGGGTGGTAAAGTGCAGTCTTGCCTGACCCTTTGCCAATTGGAAACCATTCCATTTCTCCATATTCTGTCCTGAGTACAGATTACACATTAGGACAAATAAATGTTGTGGCACACCCATTTCTTTAAGAGCAATCCAAAGTTTTTCATAATCCACACAGTCCAAGACTTTGCTATCATCTATAAAGGGCAAGCTGATTTTCTTCTGAAATTCTTTGGTGTGCTCCATTATCCGACATATATTTGGCATCTGGCATTTCTTATTCCATACATTGTAAAAAAAATTGTTGTAGAATCTTGGAGATTAATGCAGTGCTCCTGTGGTTACTGCAATCCCTCAGGTCCCTTTTTTGGGGGAATTGAACATTTTGAATCTGTGAGTCATTGAATTGTTTTCCATATTTATTGAGATATTTTAGTTAGAACTAGAGTAGATTCTGTCTCTATAGCTTGAAGTAGCCCCATTGCTATGCAATCTGTTCCTGATGATTCATTGGTCTCAGTGCCCTGAGTGCAGCTTTCACTTCACTTTCTAAAATTGCAGATTCAAATGGTTCTTCCTTAAATAAATCTGACATCCTCTCATCAATTTTATAAAATTCTTCAGTGTATTGTTTTCGTTATCTTTCTATTTCCACCTGGTCATGTAATGTGTTTCCCCCAGTGGTCATAGAACATCCCCACTGTTACCCTAAGAGGTGGGGGACTTTGAGGCCTACCCACAACTCCAGTGTCTCCTTAGAATTTGGGGAAATTATAGCTCAAAGGAGGCCTGAGAGGGGAGCGTAGTAGCAGAAGCTTTTTACCTATGTATACCAGTACTAACTGCAGAAAGGACTTCAGTTGAAATTAACAAAGTGTTTTACTTGGGTTGACAAACACACAATAAATCAGGCACTCTTAAGAACCATACAAGGCTATTGGAAGGCAAAGCATGAAAGGCTGGATAGGGAGAGAAACTGGGGTGAAGAAAGTGATAGTTACCAATCCTGAAGAAGAAGATTGAAGCGGAGTAGGTCAGACAGCATCTCAGGGTAGCAAGGACAAACAGCAGTCTGGGTGCCATGTATTACATCTAAGTGCTACCATTTGCTGGGGCTGAAGCTGGGGTTTCTATGCCCTATTTCCTACCGGGTGGACAAAGCAGTAATGGCTTTCTTACAGATTGCCAAGGGAGTTTAGAGTGGGTTGATTGCCTTAACTCTAGGTTACAAAACATTGATGGGAGTCATAACAATCTCTTAATGTCTTGGTCAGGCAGGAGGTATAGGGCAGATTTCAATAGGGGAGATCAAGGGATGGTCCCTGATTGCTTCACCTGGCAAGTTTTGTCTTCCATTGTTTTCTGGTGTGCACGGAGCCTGAGGTGTTGAAAGGATTAGCCGAATCCTCTCTAAGATCAGCCTGACCTGGCAACATGCTCTTCCAGCCAGTGTGCTTTCAATCATATTTTCCAGTTATGAAAATGGAACATCCTGTAGGATGGGGGATGTAGAGTACGGTAAACCACTCTCAGTTTAAATTTCCCTTTGATTTCTCCAATTTTGTGGAAGATATTCCTTTTTTGTTGTCATCTTCTGTTTTTGCCATGGATGTTTATAGTAGTTCTCCTTGTCCTTGTATACAGGTCACTGAACAGCTGCATTCAGGGTTCTAACCCTATTTCTGTCCTCTTTTGCGTGTGCTTTTCTTTTCCTAAGTGCTCAAAGAGTTTCATCTGTCATCCATTTAGGCTTCTCTTTCTTTTTGGTTTCAGATAGTGTCTTTTTGCATTCCTCCCTGACAATGTCCCTGGCTTCTTCTGCTCTTGCGTAATCAGATCTAATACTGCAAATCTACTTTTTAAATTATGTTTAAATTCTGAGGATTCTTCCTTAACTTTATGTTAATTTTTGATATTAGCAGTTCATCATCTGTGCCACAATCTTCTGATCTTATTTTTGCAGAGAGAATGGAACTTCTCCATCTTCTGCTTTCAATTATGTAGCCTATTTGATTTCTGTGTTGGCCATTATGTTATACATACAGCTGAAGAATGTGTTTGCAATGAACAAACTGTTGGTCTTCAACTTTCAGTCAGTTCCTCTCTTCCTTCATTTCTTGATCCTAGGCCAAATTTTCCTGCAATCTTTGATTCTTCTCTGTTTCCTATTTTTGCATTCCAATTGCCCATGATTAACCAGATGTCCTATTTTGCTATGGGATCAGTTTTCTCTTGGACTCAAGCATAGAATCTTTCAGTTTCTTCCTCTTCTGCCACTATAGTTGAAGTATAAATTTGCATTATGGTTGTATTAATGAGTTTTCCCTGGAGTCTTATTGATATGATTCAGTCAGATCTTGCACTCTGCCTTTTAATTGCTTTCACTACATCTCTCCTCACTATAAATGGCACCTCATTTTTTCTTATATTTTCATTGCCTTGGTAAAACAATGTGTAATTACCTGACTCAAAATGCCCCATTCCTGTCCACTTTAGCTCATTCTCCCATGCATTGCAATGTTAGTAGAAGTTTCACTTTTTGTTTAATTATGTCTGGTTTCCCCTGATTCATGCTTCTCACATCCTATTTTTCTATAATATGTGTTGTGCAGCTTTGGGCTTTCCTATCACCTCTGAGTACATCAACAGTTGAATGTCCTTTCAGCTTGAGTCTACTTGTGTCATTAGCCACAGTGCTATTCATACTTCTACTCTGCTCTGTCCCAGTAGCTCACTGAGTGCCATTTCACCTGAGAGTGCCATCTTTTGGTACTTTTTTTTTTTCATTTTGGATTGTCTCATCACAGAAGTTTCATGGTAAAAGACATTAAAAGGAGATTTACCATGCCTCCTTCTGTGCAATACTAACAAATGTTAGCTATGGTGCCACCACCATTGTCTCCGAGAAATCCTCCACCACTGTCACCACCCCACTACTGCTGTTACTCAATAGCTGTTTGGTGTGTTTATTCTGGTTCCACAGCAAAAGTCTGTCTGCCATGGAAGAGACCCTACCAGCAGCACAGCTACCATCAGCATAGTCACTTGCTTCATAGGAGTATACAATCCCACTGCAGCGGAAAGGCAAAGCCATTGGTGGCTGAACTAGATTAACCACCAAGAAAGCTTTCTCCCTTGTTCCCACCAAACAAGCCTGAGAAGGTGGTGGGACAGAGACAATTTCAGAGCTCTACTGGGTTCATAAAGGGAGATATGGTCCTTCAAATAACTTGGGCCCAAGCCATTTGGTGTCAATGTCAGGTGGCAGCTAAGCAGACACAGAGGTAGGAGCTGAGTTTATGGCTTTAGTAATAAATAAATCAAGAGGTTACGTCACCAAAACAAACATCCAAGTCCCAGGAGCAGCAAACTCAAACGGCAAGGTTTAGCCTGGAACAGAAAGCCCATGACACAGGACACAGATTCCTGGTTGGTAGACAGTTGTTGCCCCGTGCCCAACTCCAACAGCGTCTGTCTTAAATACACAGTCTTTAGCCCAGCTGGGGCTGATCAAATGTCCACTGGCCCAGCTCACAGCTGGAGCCCCTCAAGACTTCAGGGCCGATTCACCAGAAGCTTCTCCCGCAGCCACTGAGACCTCCAAACCGCCCCCTTCTCCAGCCGCCTCTGGAGGAACGTGGGGGGAGGGTCTGCTGCAAACTCCGGGCTGGAGTCAGAAACACCAGCCTCTCTCGAGTCAGAAGCACTAGCCTCTGCCTCTGGAGCACAAACCTCTGCTGCAGGTACTGGCTCTGGATCCATGCCCGGGACAGCTGTGGAGTCGCTGGCAGACTCCTCCCTAGACTCTGAAGGAGCCCCCTCTCCCGAAGGCCCCTCCAAGGGATCCTCCCCCAGCTGAGAGTCCAAGTCTAAATCGGAGTCCAAGTCTGAATCGGCAGCACGCTCAGCCTGGCTCATGACATATAGGATTTTAAAGGTGAAAACCACCAGTTTTAGTTGTGCCTTGAAATGGACCAGCAGTCAGTGGAGCTGTTGCAATGAGGAAGTAGTGTGCTCCTCATAGCCAGATCCAGTTACCAACCTGGCTGCTGCACTTTTCAAAGGCAGTCCTGCATAGAGTATATTACAGTAATCCAAATAGGATAGCAAAGCATGTATCACCATGGCCAGATCCACCTTCTTCAGGAATGGGCACAGTTGGTACACTAATTGTAACACTGTATTTTAGAACAGCGGTTGGCAAAATTCAAGGCCCAGAGAAGTACGTATTCCCTTCAGGACCTTGAAAGGCTGCATACACCTCTGCAACATGTCCTCCATATCCCAACATTTTAAAAGTTTTTGTTCTTATTATTTTAAAAGCAGCTAAAATGTTATGGGTATTCTTGTCATGTTATTGTTCTCTCCTCCCCAGGAGAGGCCTTTGATTAATGAGGGAGTAAACTGGTTAAGTCAATCTAACACTTACAAGAAATTGTCCTAATTTGGTGGCCTCTTATTTTGTACCTTCCATCAGCTGGCCTGAGGTAGAAAGAGAAAATGTTGGAAGTGTTGAAAAGTTCAGTGTGTTGTTTCCCAGAAGATCTTGGTTCATGATAAAGTGTGAGCGTATTTTTATGACTTTTTCTTTCAATGGCCAAACACTGTTTTCAAGATGGGTGGGTCTCAGGGATTTAAGTGCTTTCCTTAATCAAACTGATTATATTATTCCGACAGACGTGACTCTCTCTTTATTCTCTTCCTTTTTAAAATGTTCTAATGCTGGAACAGGATATTCATTTATATGCTGTTCTGACCCCTTAACAACCTGTACCACTGAAATATATGGCCTAAGAGGAAAATGATAAAAATAAAATTAAGATTTAGATTGTGTCCCACATAAAAGAATTGTCAAAGTAGTTTCTGCTTAATATTAGCCATGCTTAGTCTGAAATCTGCAGGCTCTGAAATAACATTTTGTCCCAAACTGGATGTTTAAGCTTATTGAATGCAATAGGTATAAGGTGTATCTCCCTTGGAAATCAACTGAAGCAAACGGTTGCCTCCATATTTGAACTACTGACCCATTAATCCAGTGTTGTATATATCTGTTCACCATGATTCTCCAGTAGATATTGTTCCTATTGTCTACTGTCATAGGACATGCCAGGAATGGAACATTTCTCCTTGTGGGGATGAGCAAAACAGATCCATTCCACCCATGCCAGACTCTGCAGTGAATTGAGAACATTCACCATTGAGTCCTTTCTAAAATACAAGAATGTTTCATATGAATAAACTAAACGCAGGTTTGAAATACCATTTCAGACAGAAAATAAATTGAAGTCTTGGTTCTCAGAATTACTGCAGCTCCTTTTGCTGTTTATTTACACCAGTTAATAAGAAAAGAATGTGTTCAACGTTAAGTAGCTCACAGCTTTGTATACCCTTACTTTTGCAGGCCACCGCAAAGCATGGATTAAATCTTACAGACACCATCTCTTTTCCTTTGATGAATGTATAGAAGACAGCTTTTCATCTTTTTTTGAAAACCACTGAATCTTGTCACACAGCAGTGAAATTTCAGGGTGAAACATCTTCTGAAATACATTCTTTCAAGCTGGAAACCTCCAGACATTTTAGACTACAACTCCCATTCTCCCATCAATTTCCATCTTAGAACGACTGCTGGCTGGGGTTGATGAGAAGTAGAGTCAAACAATGCATGGAGGACTATAGGTTGCTCACATCTCCCATAAGGAAAAGATGAAAACTTCACAGAAAAGGGAATTCAATGCAAGGAATTGGCCTTGGCAGACTTTTTACATGTACTTTGTCTAGTCTGCACTGGACTATGCTCCATCCACATCATGTTCAAGAATTTGCACACTGCCAGACAGCTGTGGACATTTCCAGAAAAATGTCCATATTTTAAAGGTACTCATAGAAAAAAATGTCTATGTCTCAAGCTGGACAAAACATGCACATTGCAGACTAGGAAATTAACCTATATTACTGGTATTGATGTTGATACTTTTCTTGATGCCATACATTTTATGATATGAATGGAGCAGAGGTTTGAGTACAGTTCTTAGCATTTGCTTCTCACACCATGCTCCATGTAAATGGACCAAAACCAATAATTTTCCACACAAAAAAAGCCAGTTATTGCCAAACATTCTCAAAGGTGTTCAAAAATATTTGGGATAAGTCTCAAGATCAAGTTAGGTCAATTTGGTTCATGTATGTGCCTTGTTAGGCCCAAAATATAGAATACAAAGTGCAAGCATGTTAATAGATTAGGTCTAAAACTTTACCTTAGTCTTCACCTGTAAGTGGTTCTATTTTAGAAAACAAGTCTGATGACTGTAGAAATCTGAAGAAGAATGTAGAGAGATGACAGTCAGATCATATGCATGAAATGAAGAGATCCTTCAAACTAGGGACAGATAGGCCCTTCCTGCACATTACCGGATCCCAGTGGCATCTTGCAGGGATCCCGGTAGAGCATCTCCCAGGAGGGGAGTGTGACAGGAGTGCTCCCCTCCACATAGGCTGCCTGTGGCAATAAAGGAGGAGCGATGGCCATGCCTCTTCCTTCTGCAGTGCAACTGGGCACTGTCCCAGGCTGTACTGGGGTAGGAGGCATGGCCATCACACTTCCTGATCCTCCATAGCTCAGGTAAGCACAGGAGGATGGCAAGAGGGTTGTGTGATCGCCAGTCATTGATGGGTAAAGCCTGTCAATGATCTGCAGTGCAATCACACCACCTGAGGAAGGGAGAACAATGGAACACAGATGATGTAGTGCATAAGCGTCATCTGGGTCCTGTCCTTTTCCCATTTCCAGGATGGGACAATGATGTCCTATGGAAAGGGGCTTACTCATGGTCGTTTCAGTACTAAACACAGGGAGAATCTCATGAACAGCTGAACACAGGTACAGGCAGCTTGTACATATGTTAAGCATAACATTAGAAAAATTCTTCTGTGGTCCAGCATAGAATATGAAGAGCATAACACAGAGAGACAAACATACTAAGAATTTAAATTATAGTATAAATGAATGTAAAACATACCATGATCACACTCTAGCGTACAGGAGGAAGGTTGTGCGGCACACTTGAAAAATACACACAAAAATGAATGCATTTTCAGAAAATATCCTGAAGCATTAATAGAATAAATTTCATCCCATAAGACAGACTCAGTGTACAAATGCAGACACAGGCATGGACCAGATGTGGAGGTAGGAAAAAACAGAATTTTGCAGGCTTGATAGATGTGTCCCTCCCTGCCTCTGGCCTCTTTATCTTCTTGTTCTTAATTACTAAAGGAATCTGTACAGCTCAGACAAACCCTCTCATGTGTTCAAACATGTGTTCACAGATTCTAGTCCTCCACTCCCTGTCCTAGGTGTGTTTGTTAATGAGTATGAGAAGGGCTATGTGGATGTAACAATATATCAAGTAGAGCGCCTTCACAAAAAGGAGCAATCTGATTGGCTCACAATCCTGCACGTGCTGGTCCACACATAGGGATCTTTCTCAAGGTTGCCAGATGCTAGGGGGTAGGCAAGAACATTAAGAAGTGCTATAGTTGCCTGCTTCATTGGTCAGAAGAATGAACTGCAATCCCAAGCACACTTCTCAAGTAAAAATCTGATTAAATGCAATAAAGTCCTTACAAAAATGGATCAAATTATGCAGCACATCACACTGCACTGTTGTTCTCCCCTTTTGATACCAAACCTTGACTTCACTAAATAGGGAGGAAATCTGCTGAAATGAGAGAAAGTGATATCATGATATTTATTTGGCAAAGGGTGACCTAAAAAGCTTTGTGTGGAAAGAAAACAAGAACCAAACCAAAACTCTCTGGGAATCAAAGAATTGTCGTGAACTGTGAGCCTTAAACAAGTGCAGGGAAAGATAAGGACTGACTAAAATAGGAAAAGAACCAACAAATTCAGGAGTCTGAAATAATGGCTAATAATAGAATGTAATTCATATATTACTCTGTTCCAAGAAACATATCAGATTGTATCAGGTTGCATTATCACATTGTAAAGGTGTATTAGTATATATTTTCGTCTCTTTAAAATAAACATAAGTACCACAATCTGTTCCTGAATACGACCTACTGAGTACTCACTGTTAGTTGCTGTAACAGTAACTTGAAATGGAATGAAGTTATGGCACCTCACCCAGGATAAACTCTCTAAAGTGTTCCAAAATTGTGATATTAAATGTTGGAAATTCAGCAAGATGAGAGGTACACTATTTCTTATGGGCCACAAAACCAAAAGGTTTTGGAAAAAGTTTTTGAAAAGACACCTGGATGAGACCTGAAACATATCTGTTGGGAATGACAGAGGAAAATATAAAAAAGAAATATGGAAAGATGATGTTCTATATGACCGTTGCAGCACGTCTAGTTTTTGCTAAATATTAGAAATCATCTGAATTACCTCAAGATGAGGAATGGATATTTAAACTGTTAGAAATGGCCACTATGGATAAACTTACAAATTTAATAAGACAGAAAACAATAGATTCTTATGTCAAGGACTGGTCTCCTGTTATTGAATATTTGAGGAACAACTGAGGACATTTAGTTTTACAGACTGAGGAGTAATCAATTCTAGAACCTACTGTAAAATTTATTAGGAATGTGTGGAATCAAACAATCCAACCACTTTAGTATGAAAAAAAGTATCTGATTATACTAGGCTGATATAGACAAATTAATAACTATAAATTAAATCAATTAAAGAAATGGATAAGTTCTAACTGATAAGTAGTAGAATCTTGTAATTATAGCCACAATGTAAAAAATAGATCCTTCATGATAGAAGTGTGGTAATAAATAACTGATTTATCATAAGGAAGTTTCTTTTTTCTTTTTTTCTTTTTTCTTCCTTTTCTTTTCTTTTCTTTTCTCTTCCCCTTAAATATTTGCGTATGCATCTTTCTTATTTTTATATATGTAAAATGTATTTTTATATGTAAAATGAATTGTGTATAAGATGTCTTCAAGTTGATACCTTCCAATTGTACTAATGATCAATCAGTGACTGGGAGAAAGACAGGAGGATTCCTAGGCACCATCCAGCTGCCACAATGCAGCCTGAAAAAAGCAACATCCATTGTTCTCTTAGACCTCCAGGAATATCACAGCTCCCTTTCAGCCATAGATTAGATGTGGATACGTACTGGTTAGTCAGGAGTGCTGTCACCCTTAAGTTGAATCAGGGAAGGTCATTGCACCAAGGGGTAGTGAATATCTCCTTTCACAATGAATCAAAAAGTACATATGTTGGGATAATGGAAAGTTACAGCAGAATACATCACCCACAAGATTTTAGCCCTATGTAGTGGATCAGACCAGGTCTACTTAGTCCAGTATCTAGTTTCAGAGATGATAGTGTTGATGACATTTATTTGTATCCCACTTTTTTGCAATCTGGGGCTCAGAGCATCTTACAGAAGACAAGGCTAAAAAAATTTCATTGCACAAATGTTTAAAATATAATTAAACTATCAATAAAATTAAAGGCAGTTAAAAGCATAAACATTAAAAATACAACAAATGGAAACAACACAGCACATGAAAGGGCTTATCCCACTGTGCAGTCAGCCTTCAGAAGCCTGCTGAAAAAAAAAAGTCTAGTCACCAGCCTAGCCTCCCTAGGAGAAAAGTTCCAGAATATGGGAGCAACCGTTTAGAAGGCCTCTTCTGTTCCCACCAGATGTACCTGTGAGGGTGGTGGGATAGAGAGCAAGGCCTTCCCAGAAGACTGGAGAGATGCTCCCAAGAAACCCCTAGGCAGGGCATGAAGACAGTAGCTCTTCATCAGCACTGTCAGAAGGAAGCCCAATAGCAGGACTGTGCAGAGCACAATCAGTACATATGCTAACATTACTAACTGGACAGAGACAACATGTAGAGGAAGGAGAGAGAAGCTATTACTGAAAAGACACAGGAAAACTGTACCAAAGACTAAGTGAGGGAGAGGAGAACTTGCCATCCTGATAACATTAAATCTACTTGTTAGATGACACACACCAGCTGCTTCTCCAGACTACAATAAGACACAGTTCCAGTAGTTGTTTGTCTTCACTGGAGTTTGGCAGCTTCCACGTCCACAGGGCAATGAATCTATTCTAGGAGAATTTCAGAGGAGCTATCCAAGCAGTTGAATCTTTTTGGGAGCTTGACTTCAGCATCTCGGATAGCTCCTTTGAAATAGGGGCTAAAACCTGAAGCAGATTCACCATCCCACTGACATGGAAGCCACCAGTTTCCTCAGCTTACCTGTGACATTTTATGTCTGAGAAACAAGTAGCAAGTGGAGTGCCTACAAGCTTGATCTACATTTTGTACAACTAAGCTCCAAGTTCCTCAAAGTCAAGAGGACTTCTTAAAATTATCATCATCATCATCACCCAGTCCATGACAGTCTAAGATATTTTTCTCCCAGGGTGTGGACGTGTGTGGCAGAGGGGACAAATAGGCTATCTCCAGCTTGTTAAAGCAAAGCCATTACTACGTAGGTGGGACTTGTGGCTCTACAGCTATTATCGGACTGCAATTTCTATCACCCTAGGACTGACCCAATCATTTGTCAGAGTGAGCTGGCTACCTCAGGCAGAAGGATGTAAGAAGCAGCAAAGGGCATCACTCCCACACCCCACCCCCACACTGGGAAGGTCCCCACTGCTATGACCTGGATTTTCCCTCTGTTCTCAGCTGACTTCTTTCCCACCTGGGACGGATTCATCTTCTCTTTCTCTGCTCACTCACTTCCTTTCTTGCACAACTCCTCCTTGCCATTGCTGTTTGCCCACTCACTTGTCCTCTCTATAAAGAACTACCAGCTAATCAAAGGAACTGACAATTTTTTACACAGAGCTTTGCAAGGCCAAACCAGCCCTTTTTGGTTGGCCAGGAAGTTGAGGAGGGAGGAGTGGACATGGTGTGTGTGTGCAGTGGACCACATCCACAGGCAGCAGGTGCAAAGATGGAGGCAGCTTTTGTAGTGCTCCTCATGTCTCAAGTAGTGGCAGAACTTAAGCAGCTGCTGTATTAGCCCAATCCTTCAGAGCTAGCAGGAGGGATCATGCATGCCAAAGTCCCACAGCAGCCAAAGGCCTCCAAGTTCTCCACTCCTACTTTAAAAAGTCTTGTATGGCATCAAGTTTTCCCGTCTCCGTCTTCTACTCCCCACCCCATGGTGCCATCTGAAGCCAGCTGCGTCTCCAGCTGCATAGCAGGAGCTGCTTTCCATCCAACTGAGCCACACAAAGAACTGATAGACATTTACATTTGGCACTTAAGTAAGACAAAGCTTTATATAAAATGCCAGCCTTTCAGAATGGTTTATATTAGAATCCCAGCCCTTCCATGGCATAAATACCTGGCATCCTGTTCCATTATACAATTGGGCGTATGACTGTAATTATTCAACAAAAAAGTATAGTTGTTTATCTGATCTTTTGCCCGGCTGCGCACTGCATTGTTTCATATCAGTCGCTTTTTGTTCTCATGGAAAGTATGTTTTCATTACAAATGCCCAACTTGAAATGATGACCTAGTGCTCTTTGATATTTATTTAATATTTCATAAGAACAGATGTTTCTTTCATGGTGTGGTCAGCATTACTTAAGGTGTGGGCCTAGGTCCAAATTGATGTGGGCCCAGCAGAAGATCTACGTATATATAGCACTCTCCCTCAATCAACTCTTTTGGAGCCAGTGTTGCAAGGTAGAATCCTTGGCCAACTGATTCCTCCTAATGGTCCAGGCACTGATCCTGACATGCCTCAGACCAGAATTTAGAAAAGTTACATTTTGGAACTATAATTTCAAGACTTTCCTGCTCAGCATGGGTGAGGAGCTTTGGAGTTGTAGTTCTGAACTTACATTTCCAATCTCTGCCCCTAAGCATGCTGGTAGTTTGGAAACATGGGGGCAATGGGAGAGAGAGAGCTCTGATTGTCATAGCAATGAAGAGTATATAGTGAAAGTGTGGAAGGCATATACTTTTCTGCTTCCATCCTCTTCTGCTACTGTACTTCTGCAGAGCCTTTGCACTGGAGTTTTATGGCAATTATAAGAGAGATTTCTGCAAATCTGTGAGCTTTCAGAGGATGGCAGAATCACACAGCATCCTCCAACAGAGCCATGGAAATGCAGCTCCTAAGTGCCACAGTTTTCAGATACTTTTCAAAGAGCCTATAGAATAAACTACTTGAATGCATGTTGCAGGTGGCAAAAGATTTCAATCAAACAAAAGCTGAGGAGCACTGTTTTTGTGGCCATTGGAGCTGATGACATCACAGACGTTTCCACACACAGCCAAACAATTCTGATTTTCTGTTCCACAGATGGAATGGTGAGACATTTTCTTGGATTTATGCAAGTGGAAGACTCTTGGGCAGAAGTCATTCCAACAGTTTTGCTTCAGTAGATGGCTGGGTCAATACCAAAGAAGAATGAAAAAAAGAAACTCATTGCCCAGGGCTGTGATAGTGCATGAGAAGTGCAGAGTGTAGAAGGAGACCAATGACATATTTCCCCAAGACTCACTCCATTCACTCCTGTGCATATCAGCTGAACCTGAACATGCAGTAGTCAGCAGCCCCTCACCCATTGCAGAAGTGCAGATTTTCTTTTCAGAGTTTTTCTGGATTCCTATTGTTCTTCTCCCAAGTGCAAAGAGAAAAGAAGTTCTGGAGGAAGTTGTAAGAAGGTTTTCTCAATCATGGCAGGCATAGTGGAATTTTGACTTCAGAACCACAAATGTGATGTTCAAGAAAGAGAAGAAACTATTGGATGGTTTCAGACCAGAACTGTACCTTTCTCTACAAAGTTGTCTCTGCCCAGTCTCTAAAAAACCACAAAACTAGAATCATAACCAATGGCCTGATCAATAGGTTCTTCTTCATTTTTCCCATGCCAAATATTCTTAATATCTTCCTTCAATGTCCTATCCTGCACTTTACCATGCTTTCAGAACACATAAGGCCAGTTTCACCAGCCTCTCCAAAGCCACAGGACAGCATAGAATTTATTTCTTGAATTTATGGAATGTTATTCCCTTGGAAGCCAAGAAGCGTGGAATATCCTCCTTTTGGAAGTTTTACTGACATAGATTGGCCTTTATTTCAGCAAGAGATTTAAAACTAGCTATTCACCCAAGCACTCAAAGCCTCCTGGGATCACAGTTTGGTTTGCATCAATTTACTCATTTTGTTTTGATTTAGAATACTTTTTTTTTTTAAGCAAATGCTTTAGATTGTTTTGATGAAATTTTGGTTGCAGCACACTCAAAGTCCTCTTGATATAGGGTGGGTCAGAAATACTTTAATTCATAAATAAAATATAGAGGTTCATTACCAACCTTCTGGTTCTTGCAGAAGTGTTTATTGACTGGGTGTAAGGGACAGTGGAGGCTTTTTCTCCCAAAATCTTTTCTGCTAGAACTGAGTGTGAGCACACACAGCTATTCTGAGCAAAGATAGGAGCCTTTTCTCTATTTCCATATAATATCCCTAGCTTATGTCCTTCAGATATTGAGAATGGCATCCGCCTGTTCCCCTGTAAGTAGGATGGTGAAAGTATTCCAGGTTTTGGCCTGAACTTTAAAGAAATTATCCAAGGTGCTGAATCCTGTCCCCACAGTACTTCCTCACTTTAAAAAGCAATTTCAAGCTTTGAATGCTATGTAGACAGCACTATTTTGACTGCCTGCTGTAAAAGTGTAAAAGAGATGGCCTAACTTCCTTGGGTAGGGAGTTCCATGGTCGAGGCACCGCTACACAGAAAGCCCTGTTATGTGTACCCACCAGCCTAACTTCATGAAATGTTGGGACAAACAACAGAGTCACCTCTGAAGATCTCAAATTTCTGGTAGGCTTATATGGGAGGAGGTGGGCCCTTTTCACATGGCATTTGCCATGCGAAAGGACCCCTGGAACGTTGCACGATTGTGAGGAGCAGTCCACACGACGCACTCGCATGACGCTCCAGGGGCTGGCAGGTGCCAATCATGCACTATTTCATTTTCAGCTTTGAGCCAAAAATGGTGCGCGATCACGCATCGCTCCAGGGCCCTGCATGCATTTACTGTGGGTGTGGAGCTCCGGAGCCACAGTGCTCGCGCTTCCTGCCTCAGTGCAGCCTGGGAAAATCCCAGGCTGCACTGCGGAAGGAAGAGGAGGGGCTCTCATGCTACCTGTTCGCGAGCGGGCAGCAGCTGTGAAGCTGAAGGAACTGGGATGCGAGAGCCTCTCGCAAGAGGTTGCTTGCGCAATCCCCACACCACAGCTCCACAAAAAGGAAAGCTGTGGAAAGGGCTGTAGTCTTTCAGATATCTTGGCCTCAAGTCTCATAGGGCTTTGTATGTCGACACCAGAATGTTTAAAATTTCAACCAATACCTGGAGTGGATTCAAAATCCCACTAACATGGAACCACCAGCCACCACTGGAGTCATCAGCCACCACCCACCACCACAAGAGTTGGTGGCAATGCAGGTATAGCTCACTCTGCCTCTAGTAATCACCATGGCCTTGCCTCTGTGACCCTGCCCTCCATCCCATCAGCTCCACTAGGAACTAGCCACCAATATAGGATGTTTTCAAACAGATTTGGACAGAGGACTGGAAAGGGATTACTGTAACATGAGCAAAAGTCTGTTAGTGCTACATTCAGTTGCTAGTGCATAACTGGTGCTATCACCCACAGCAAAGCATAGCTATCATTCAGTTGGTTTGCGCTTATTTGCCTGAACTGGTTGTTAAAATTGTTGAAAGAAACAGAGGCTGGGGAAATTAAAAAGGGAGTAGCCAGGAGCAGCAAAGGGGAAGAGAAGAAGAGGCCAGAGAGGAAGAGGAAGATGGAGAGGTGAGAGTGTTGTAGGAGAGGAAAACACTGGGTCCTTTGGAGCCATATGAAGAGAGTAGGGAACGTGGGTAGGGAACGTGGGTATGTTAAGTACACCGTCACTGCTGCCAAAGAGCTACAGGAAATACCATCCAGATGTACAGATGGAGGACCAGGGAGGCCACAAACATCCCCAGGGGAAGGGAGACTAGTGGGACACATTTACATACATAAACCTTTTGATGCAGAAAAGAAAAAGAAAAAAGACAGAACTAGTTGTTAATTATTTTGAGTGACACCACTGCCCACAGCCATCAATGGCATATTAATCAAGTGATTGATGGGTAAATAGAATCAAAATCATCAGAGGAGTTGCTGACTGAAACAGCTTGTTTGAAAAGTACTTTGTCTGAGATGATAAGAAAATCCTGGCTGTGGCATTGCATCTTGGACAACCATTCACATAGGCAAACAAACTCTTCATGCTGCTGCAATTAAGAAATCAACATATTTGTTTGAACCGGATCCGGCAGCTGAACATGCAGACTTTCATGGGTCAACATCTATATGCAAAAGCAGTAAGCAGTAGTTTTGACACATCCAGGCACAAGTTCCCTGATTCTTAAACCACCATTTGTTGTACCCTCACTGCACAGCTGAAATTCAGCAGCACACTGGAAATGTTGCCTCAAAGCAAGCAGACAGTGATTATTTTAGAGAGAAGTTCATGGTTTGCTGCTGAAGTTTGACAACAAACCCTGAAAAAAAAAAAACCTTAAAATGGGTTCAAAGTTTACTGCTGAAATTCAGTAGCATGGTGGAGGAAGGGGGGTCCAGGCCTACAACATAGCCTGCATGAGATGTTTATTGTTGTTGTGTGCCTTCAAGTCATTTCTGACTTACAGTGACTGTAAAGTGAACCTATCAAAGGGTTTTCTGCGGCTGAGAGTATGACACACCCAAGGTCACCCCATGGGTTTCCATGGCCAGGTGAGCAATCAAACCCTGGTCTCCAGAATCGTAGTCCAAAACTCAAACCACTAATCATGCTGGCCCTCTGTGAGATGTTGCCCATCCAAAATGTATTGCATCATATTCTATGGCAATCCAGAGTAATAGACAGGTGTGTAGCTACAGCAGGACAAAATAAGGACATTGTCCCCCCAATAAGAATACTGCTCCCCCCTGGAATCTTCCTTCACAATTTCCATCATTGGAGAGAGCATGACACTGAAAATCGTTCACACTTAGAAAGTTTTCTACTAGTTGTGTGTCACATTCCCTTGGAAACTTTGTCCCTTTTCTTGGAATACCTCAATTTTATTTCTCAATGTTCAGCTGAAGTTTTTAATCACTGCAATGATAGAAATTTGGGGACCAAGGGAAAAAAAATCATTGGGGGGAGTGGAGACCATCGTCAATGAGAGGATAAAGCCCTAATTTTGCTTCCCTCCCATCCCTGCTACAACCCTGGCGATAGATGCCTTTTCTCAATCACAGCAAAACATTTGTTTCACTTGTTTCAATTGCAACAAAACATTGATTTTGCTCCAGTAGCAACACTGGGAGCAGAATGAAGGGACACATGCACTTACAAACCACAGTTCTAAAATCGCAGCTAACAGCAGGTGCAGATGTTTCACTGGTGGGTGTGATGGTCTCTCCTCTTGGGTGTTACAGTTACTTAAGTCTCTCAACAAACTCTGGTGAGATGCGAGCTGCTGGATGTAAGACACAAAAGGAAAGAATTCTGCCAACATTTTTTGGATTTGTTTTTTAGCATGGCTAAGTCAGTTTGCAGGGAGCATTTTGCAATGTGTCCGTTGCAGTCCAAGACCGCATTTGATTAATGTCATACACGCTAAAGTTTCAAGTAGGTCACTTGGCTTGAGGCTGCAGTGTTAAGCTTTAATTTATTACTGTCAGTAGAACAAGTAAAATAATAATAATCTCAAACTGTTACTTAGTACATATGTCTGCGCTATGACTTTACTACTTGTGCATGGACAGAAACAAAAAGCAGATGCTTTCTCGTGAATGTGGGAAACTAAGTACTATATCAAATACATTTTTGTTGTAACATTAATGACACAACAGCTTATATCGGTAAAGGTACAACAGTTTTCAGAACATGAAACATTCCTGTACTGAGTTTGGCTTATTTTCTTTGTTTGGCTTTTGTTGTTTAAGAATATTGACTGGCATTCAGTATTGCAGCTACAGATATGTAACCATGAGTTATGGATCCATAACTGCTCTGTATTCAGCAAAACTAGTCTTCTTGCACGACTATGTAAACACCACTTCCAGCACCCTCCTTAGGAGCCAGCAGCGATATAGGGTGAAGGTAATTAGTTCAACTTTTGATTGGGGAACAAAGAGGATGAAATTTCCACCACAAACCCACCAGCAACTGAGGCCGAGACAATTAGAAGTAGAAATCCCTGTCTCAACCTTGCTTGCTGGCATGAGGGGAGTGGAAATATTCTCTTTTTTTATGCCCTAATCAGAAGCTGGACAGACCTCCTTCACCCAGTCTGGATCCTGGCTCTTAAG
Source organism: Cyclura pinguis (assembly GCA_030412105.1). Classification (NCBI taxonomy): domain Eukaryota; kingdom Metazoa; phylum Chordata; class Lepidosauria; order Squamata; family Iguanidae; genus Cyclura; species Cyclura pinguis. The sequence continues at coordinate 212,586,074 of CM059599.1, forward strand.
GTAGGTAGGAGGGCATTCAGGCCAGGAGGCATTACTTAGAACTTTTTCACATCTTACCTTTTCGCGGTGCTGGGGTGCGGGGCTCATGCAAGCAGCCTCCAGCGAGAGGCTCTCACATCCCGGTTCCCTCAGCTCCGCAGCTGCCACCCACTTGCGCAAGAGCCCCGCCTCTTCCTTTCGCAGTGCAGCCTGGGATCTTCCCAGGCTGCACTGGACAGGAAGCGTGACCAGCCCAGCTCCCAAGGCTCCGTACGCAAGGTAAGTGCACGCGGGGCCCCAGAGCGATGCACGACCGCACACCATTTTCAGCTTAAAGCTGAAAATGAAAAAGTGCATGAGTGCTCCCTGCCAGACCCTGGAGCATCGTGCAAATATGAGTGCATCATGTGGACCACTCCTTACATGTGTGCGACGCTCAAGGGGCCCTTTCGCATCAAAAATGCCATGTGAAAAGGGCCATAGTTTATGCACAGTAGATATAAAATATTGGTCTATATCATCATCATCTCCTCCTCTACCATCACCACCACTACCTCGTCATCTAGTTATACCTACAGTTCATTCAATCTTTGGCAGTATGTTGATTGAGCAGGATTCTTTGCGTGCCTCTCTACCTGTATAAGGAATAGCACCTGCACTCCCAGCATCACCACCAACCTTGTACAAGGATTGCATAAAGGACATAAAAAGAAAACACACATTTTCTCATTCTGATTGAGAAAGGATGCCTTGACACATCAAAAAATCTCATTAGAAAAAAGTTCAACTGCTCTAAGAATTTGCACATTTTTAGACTTTTTCCAAAAAAAAAATAAAAATCCAAAAGTGGGGACTGCAGAAAATAGTACGTTTTTCCCCAAATTGCTGTTCTTCTAGAAATGACCTCCTTAGCGAAAAAAGGTGAAAAAATGTGTGAAATTTCTCAAATTCTTACCCTGTAGTTAGAAAACTTTTTAATTCTTTGTTCATGCTCATAAGACCATTTCCACACTACACTGATAATAGTGCTAGTATTCCACTTTCATCCTGGGGTTTGCCATTTAGCCAGAGAGCTCTTTGGCCTTAGTAGACTACAAATTTCAGAATTCCACAGGATGTTGAAAGTGGAATAATAATACTATAACAGTGTAGGGAGGAAATGGTCTAAGAGTCCCAGGATAAAGGGGCTTGCATAGGGCAGGGTGCCGTTTTGAGGTGTCCAATTACAGTGGCATATCTTGACAGGTCAGAAACACAGTTTTGTCATTTTAAGCCAGATGCATATCATAAGAAATTTATATTCATACCAGACTGTGGTATCATACTAGATTTATATTAGTATAAGATCTGTATGATATTTCAGTTTTGTGATTTCATATGGATTCATGTTTTTTTAACAAAAGGAAATTATCATCATCACTAACACCACCATATGTCAATTACTGGCACACACCATTTACTTCCAAAATGTCCTCTAAACTATCCTGTTTGTCACATTCTTCCGGAACTAGGATGGTCTTTTTGTCATGAATAATGTCTTGTGATATGATATTATTCAGCTCAGCTTCCATGCTTCTTCTTTCTCCTTCTCTCCCTCCCTCCTTCTACCTCTCTGTGAACCTTTTCACATCATCACATCTTTCTTGGCATCTGGTTGCTGGCATTGCCTAGAGGTCTACTCCCTGGGACAAATGTTCAGTCTGTACAATAGTTGGCATTCTGTTACGTTGTTTATATTATTCAACAGAGTTTTATAATATCAACACAAACGATCTCTGCCCTAGTCAGGTGTTTCCTAATAAATAATGGCAGGGAAATATAAAATCATCTTTCACCTTCAATTTCAGCTTGTAATTCATCTTTGAAAGATTCCTCCCTCAGGACTAGTTTTGCCAAATGGATATCCAACCTCTCATCGCCTTCCTACCCCCATATGAGCCATTGACATGCACTCATCATTACTAGAACCCAAGTAATTATCCTTAAGTCCATGTGTTTTTGTGATGAATGCCAGGTGCAGTATTAAGAAACACCACTGAAAACAGATGTAGTGCAATGATAATGTGGGCCCAGCTGGATCTTTGTTGATGAGGAGGTTTGCTTATGACGGAGAGGGTTTCTTGGCTTAGGAGCACATGTTGCAAGGGTGGCAGTCTCCTTGAACATCAGTAGTCTGGCTTTGTTGATACCTTTCTATTGCAGCTCTGCTTCTAAAAAGCTCAATGCATGGGTGTTTGATCTTTCATGATGAGTCAGAAAACATACTGCGATCCATACATATGACATTCTCTTTCTCTCTTTCTCTCTCCCCCATAGCACCACGATTCTGAGAAATGTTGACAATAAAAAGGATAAAGTTTCTTTATTTTACAGCACCATTGGAAGCCAAAATAAGCAGAGGGGAGACATACTTCCAGGAATGAGAGAATCTTTCTTTCTTTCTTTCTTTCTTTCTTTCTTTCTTTCTTTCTTTCTTTCTTTCCTCTGAGGATACTAGCTGCTGCTAATGGCTCTCTGAGGTAACAGCTATTTATTGCTTAGTGGTATGGTGGATTCTTTGGTGGGTCATTATGAGCAAATGGCTCATTGAAAATTGTATATCTGGTTTGCGTAATTGTTGCCTGAAAAGCTAAATAAAATATGAAGGAAAAGGGAAATGTCCAGAAAAACTGGCTGTTTGATTTGATTTGTTAAAGTTTGTGACAGGGCAGTCCTATGTATGTCTTCTTCAAAGCAAGTCCCATTGGGTTCAGTGAGATTCCCCCCCAGGTAAGTATCTACAGGACTGCAGCCTGAGATTCTGCTCCCCTGAACGAACATGTTTTAGTCTGGTCAGAACCAAACAATCTCTAGAAATGTCCAGCCCTGTCAAGAAGAACATTAAAAGCACAGTCTAGTTGCATTTTTACCTTTAGTAATCAAAAGAAATAACAAGTTTTTCAGTCTGCTGATAGCGTGATGTGAATGGGAGCATAACCTTTAAGTCTGATAGCATTAATGTACTAAAACACACACAGGATGGGAAGGCGCCAAGCGGCAGGCTTACTCTTCTAATCAGCTGTGTCTGTGATAAAGAAGGAAGTAAGCTGAAAGGAGGAAGCCTTGGACACTTCTAATAATCCCCAGGACTCCAGCTCTTGGGTAGTTTTGTTGTGACTTCTGGATTTGGGCCAAACTCAGGCCTGAGAAGGAAGTTAAAGTAATTATTAACCAGTTGACGATATGTTTATTACTGGGTCTACACAGTTGCTAGGGCACAGAGAGACAGGGCCATTCCTCACTAAAACTTTGAGCAATATAACTTCAAACTGTCGCTCAGTGGCACCCTATTTCATGAGGTTTTAGGGCCAAACCCTGTGACTAGAAGTAAGATTGGCCTTTGTGGTGTCAAAGTGATAATGCTGGTAAGGACTGGGAAGCATGTTAAAAAATGTGTGAGAGAGACAATAGTGGATCTCTCTGGCAAAGAAATCACTACCATTCTCAGAGGATAATCTGGGCCCAGAATTTGGGTAACAAACCTAGCATTTGGATAAAATTTGGCTAACTAGGCAACCTGAACCAAAAGAAAACAACAACAGCAGCAACAATAAAGTATCCTTCCCAGGCTCATATCTCATGTTATCTTCCTGCAGCATATATGACATTTGAGGAGTTTTTTCCACACCCTGTGCAACTGCTGGGTTTGTGAGAAGCAATTTGCCATTTCTTAGGGTGTTTTCCCCCTACTTTCTCTGCTGCTACTATCAGGCTTTGTATAACAAGAAGGTTCACAAGTTGCAGTGCTACTCACTCCCACTCCCTGTCTCACTCTGGATGGCAGGATGGACCCCAGTGCCTACACTCCAGTCCCCTTGCTCCTGGCTTTCAATGTACCAATATTACACATGGGCAACATGCAGACATGCACCCTAAGGCTGGAACAGACAGTCCTGCTAATATCTAGGAATGGATGGAGGTAGCTCATATACAAAAACTAATCCTTTCCTGCCCCTTCTCCTCCACCACCTTCTCCAGTGCCACTCACTCTGAGATTTGTCTCCCTGCTTGGAAACCCAGGGCCTTTACACACTACATTGTTATAGTATTATTATTCCACTTTCAACATCCTGTAGAATTCCGGCGTTTGTAGTTTACTAAGGCCTCTCTGGCTGAGAATCCTAAATGCCCCTCCCTAAACTGCAAACCCCAGGATTCCATAGGATCTTGAAAGTGGAACAATAGCAATGTAACAGCATAGGGCAGAAATGGCCCCAGAGAACCACAGCAATTCCCTATGACTTCAGAAGCTTCCCTGACAGCTAGTAACCCTGTCCCCATGCAAACATTAAAATAACTGCATGAAGAGCAGCTAGGACTGGCATAACGTGGTCTGGACTAGACTAATATTTGGAACATACTCCCTGATCTCAAGCTTCAAATCTTTTAATTATCCCCTTTTGCCATCAGGGCAGGAAAAAAAATATTTTCCCTCTATACACCAGCTATGGTCCCTACTATTCCCAGCTGAGTCCTTCAACAGACATTATTTGCATTTAAAAATGAACAACATCAGTTTGTTTCTGCTTCTGAACATCAGAAGCAGATACACATTTAAAATGACTTCTGCCTTGGGCTGTGATGTTATAGAAACCAAAATATTAAAGTTTTGAGGACTCTGACTTTAGTTCATTGCCTTTGGCTGAGCTGCTGTAGTGTCAGAGAATGCCCATGGCCCTTTCCATATCTTACCTTTTGCCAAAGCCATCCCATGGGGATCCTGAGGTTGGCTCTCCTGAGAGGGGAGCATAACAGAAGTGCTCCCCTCCACATCGGTTGCCTGCTGGAAGGAAGGAAGTGTGATGGCCCCACCCATCCCTTCCACAGGGCAGTCCAGCACTTTCCCAGGCCACACTGGGGGAGGAAGCGCAGCCATTGCACTTCCTGACCCTCTGCACAGCAGGTAAGTGCAGCAGGGCAGTGAGGGGACTGTGCAATTCCAGTTCATTGACAGGAAAAACCCATCAAGGATTTACTCCTCGATTGTGATGGGTGGCTACAGGATTATGACAGGATTGCAACAACAGCATGCAGAACCATTGTTGCTGTCCCATAATGATCCCATTGCCATTGCAGGTTGGGAGTGGGGTGCAGAAAGGGCCCATCATAGGGTTTCCAAGTTAGCAACATCCCAGGTCTGACACATAAAGGCCAAAACCTGATATTGGAGATATCATAAGGTTAGCCATTTGTGGTATCCCAGGGGGTTGGGGCTGACAATGCTATTAGGCATGATATATTGATTCATTAATGCATGATACACGCATTATAGTGATGCCATTAGCCATGATACCTCAAAGTTGCTCAGAATATGTCAAACAAATAAAAAATGCCTAATGGAAAAGCATGTGTGAGAAAGTGTGCATAACATTTTTCAAGGCACTGCTCTTGCCCTGAGATTCTTCCCCCTTGCGCCAAGGACAGGAGACTCTGATCAAGGCTTGCAACTCAGATCTGGGAACCCTAGCCCACGAACATTGTATCTGCTTAGGAGCAACCTGTCAGAACAAAAATCACAGAGACAAAAAGACCTGTATCAGTGAGAAGAGCTGTGAAAAGGTAAGCAGGCCTCTTGTTTAGAATAAACTAATTGGAAATAAATGTTTGTAAGAATTTTCATATGCCTCTGCTTATCCAGGCATAATTCTACCATTTGTTGCCTGTTCCTGTCAACACAGGACACAAAAATGGAAACACTTTAAAGCCTCTCATGGTGATTTTAATTGAATAATTGCATTTCTCATTAAAGTCTTCCTGGTGTTTATATGGATTTATCTTACTTAAACAAAGCAGCTTATCCACCACGAGAAGAGCTCATTACTCAATAGTAGAACTTATCTTCTGTCAATAGTAGACTTCTGCTTAGCAAAGCCTGTGTAATTTTTAACAAGTCCAAATGCAGAAGCCCTCATTTAGACAGGAACAAAGTACATTTGATTCTAAAGTGTGGCAGGGAAGGCTAATTAGGGTTGATTGAGAGCATGTTTCTGGTCACAGTAGCACTTCTGCCTGACTCCTTATGGATAAGTGTGGTCTAGGGAGGCAACTATTAAGATGAAGTGCATGGAGATAATGACCAGAAATGCAGTCTGCCAGGTTCACCCTATTCCCCATTTTGCATATATACATCAGGAGACTTTTGTAGAAGTTGAATGGAGAAAGCTATAGAAAGAAAATCAACTCATTTGAAATGCTGTGCTGGTGGAGAGTTCTGCAGATGCCACGGACTGCCAAAAAGACAAATCCGGGGTCCTAGAGCAAATTAAGCCTTAACTCTCTCTAGAAGCTAAAGAGACTGAGACTGTAGTACTCTGGGCATATTATGAGAAGACAAGACTCATTAGAAAAGACAAAGTAGAAGGCAGTAGGAAAAGAGGAAAACCTTGTTATGGTGAACCAATTCAATCAATAAAGTTGGCCCTGGGTTTGCAAAACCTGAGCAGTACTGTTGATAACAGAGTGATTCAGAGGTATCTCATTCATAGAGTCCCTATAAATCATAGCTTGATGGAGTTAAGAAAAAAAAAGATGGCTAGCTGGCCATTTTGTGGACAATCCACAAACTGACTATACAGAAACCTATGCTACTCATGTATCTTTGTTTAAAGATTCACAGAAATCTGCAGGCATTTTATTCATCTGCAAGGTAACTTTCCTGCAAAGCAACTTGACAATTAAAAGGAAATGCTTAGGTACTTGCTTCCTTTAAAACATGAGCAGCTGCCTTGTACAAGTAGCTCAGCATCATTGACAGCAGCTGGCAGTGGTCTTCCAGGATTTCAGACACAGGGTTTTCTGTCCCAGACCCAGTGGGTACTGAACTTGAGACCAGGGAAGGGAAACGAATCTAGTACTTCATAGGTGAATCCACTCTTGATTTTACCTCTGCTCCATAACCTTTAACATTTCACTGATGCAAACTGGGACACATGTGCCCAAATAAAATCAGAATATGGTCAAGATGGCAAAAGTTATTGGTGGACACAAGGTGGGAAAGGCTGCGGCTGGATGCTATTTCCTGAACTTACAGAGCAAGGCAAGACACGGTTCCCTCTTCTCCTCTTCTGCCTGCTGAGTTAATTTAATGCAAACTCTTTTACATTTTGAACTACACCAGTTGATGTAAACTGAGGATGAAAAGAAAAAGTGGGAGGCGGAGAGAAAAACTGGGGCATTTTAAAAACAGCTTAAAAAAGTGGAACGGGAGAGGATTAAGGAGGACTGCCCCTATCTAATCAGGACAGTTGGAAGATATGCCAGTTCACTGTCCAAGTAGTGGCAGATCTGCTGGTTGGCCACGCCTGAGATTTTCATCATGCAAAGTGTGTGCTCTGTCACACATCCTTTTTTCCTTGGGTCCATAGTGGGCCAAGAATCAGTGTCCAGGAAACAATTGGATCAACCTAACGTGACATCAGTTTTGATCTGGAAAATCTAGGAACAGTACATGCCTCTTTCCTCAGACTGTGTTCAGTGTGGTTCCCATGTAAGGACTGGATCCAATTGCTAGAAGAGACTTATTGAATTAATCCCAGACACTTCTGTAAATCCTTTTGAACAATAAGTCTGCCTTAGTTGGGAGCATAACAGGATTTTGGCCTAAGTGTGGAAAGGGGCTGTGGCCTAGATCTCAAGCAGCTGTAAATAAGGAAACTGCATTTCTGCAATTCAGCCCTATTGAACATGGTAGGAATTTTTTCCAAGTAAATAACATTCACATGGTTATTAATCAATTAAGAAGAAGCTTAGTATTTCAAATATGTTGAAACTGTCAGCTAGAGTTATTAAAATATGTGACAGAATAGAAAATTACAGATTATTTATACCTGTCATTTAGTACAGTGTATTCATAACAAAATTTTATGTATTTATTTATTTATTTAAGTTTGTTGCTTGGCATCTTGCTTACCGATTAGCTTCATAATTCTGTTTTACAATTAATCAGCTATCTGACTAATCTGCATTATAATCAATCTATTTTCTTATTAACTAGCTTTCAATTTAACACAAAACAGCTTTGAATTAGATGCTTACTTGCTGTGCTTTTATTTTATGATTAAAATTTCCTACCCCATCTTTCCATAATCAGACTTCAGAAACCCTCAACATCAATTAAACATAAACAGAAGGACTGATCAGAGTTTAAATCCTTTAAATCCTATTAATTTCAATAGTGCCCCCCAGACAATCCTTTTTCTGCTCAGTATGATGATAGATATTGAACGAGGCCATGGCATTTGTCCAGCAACAACCATCCCTGATGTTTAAAAGAAAGCTGGCACTCAGTCAAATCCCTCATTTGTGAAAACATTGTCCATCCCTTGATGCTGCCTCTACTGTGGGGAACCTCTGTTACTGCATTTCATGACTGTATTTTCCATATGTATCCCTAGAACTAAGAGATGTGCCCTACTGTCACTAGCAGACTAGAAAACGGAGAAAAATGAGATTGTTCTGCTAAAAACAAGGGTTGTCCTGACTTTTTTTTTATTTATCATGTGGATTCAGAGTGACATTGACAGAAATTTAATTTATGTAATTGAGGAGACGAAGTGCTGAAGTAGACATCGCATGCCAGATGCATTTAACGTTCACCTGACAGTTGTGATAGTTGTTTTAATGAAAATGAGATGGAGGATGAAGGAATAGAGGCTCACTAGCAGGAACGTCACAGTTTGAACAGAGTGAGCAGTGGCTGGGAGAGGATGGGGAAAGTGCCGAACTTTTTCACTTCCTGGTATTGTCCTGTACAAAATCACACACTGAGGGGGTCTCAAAGGTTTTGAAATAGCAACACTGGCCACTAGTGTATTTCCAAACCAGATTCAAAGGGATGGGACTTAGCCCTACATGCCTCATGACCTGGAAATTGGAAAGAGCACATTCTTTCAGAAGGACCTGTGTGTATCCTGAGATGATCTTCAAAAGTTTGTTCCTTGTCTTCAAGAGGTTTTTAAGCTGGCAGTGGCACCAGTGGTGGATGGAGGGTTAACGGCAACCAGGGCAAGAGGGCGGGGTGACCAGCAGGGGTGGAGTGACCAGTGGGCAGAAGTGGGCGGGGTGAGTGGGGACAAGTGAGGGAGGAGCAAGCAGAGGGGGTGGAGTGAGTGGCGAGCAGAAGTGGGTGGGACAAGAGGTGGAAGTGGTTGGGGCAAACGGTGGAAGTGGGCATGACAAGCAGAGGAAGTGGGCAAGGCAAGTGGGGGCAGATGGGGAAGGGGGTCAGTGGAGGTGGGCGGGGCAAGTGGTGGATGGAGTTGGGTGGGGTAAATGGCAGAAGTGGATGGGGCAAACAGCAGCAGGGGAAGGGCAAACAGAGGGCAGAGGTGGGAGTGAATGGCGGGCGGAAGTGGATGGGGTGAACAGCAGTGGAGGGCAAATAGGGAGATTTCTCTTTTTTGTGCCCCCCCCGACATTGGTGCCTGCGGCAGGCCCCCCAGTTGCCCCACCCTAGATCTGCCTCTGAGTGACACACCACTTTTGGAAAGGCATTGCCAGGGAAGTTCATCTGAGCAAAGCTTGGTTTAGTTATATTTTAAATTACAGTTCTCAGAATTAGTTACGTTTTAAATTACAGTTCTCAGAATAAGAGTGATTTACAAGTTCTGTACCTGTACTGAGTGCAAATCCTTAGTTTTTCCCAGGTTTTTGAAACTGAATTCAATAGCATAGGCTTTGTTTAGTTGTGGAACATTAGTGGTTTTGTATTTTTCACTGCTCTGCCCCATGTTTCTGATTTAAATTTAATAGCTTCACTAACTTGTTAGCTTCCCTGGGAGTAGGACCACTGATGAGCAGTATATAATTCCCATAAATAAATATTTCCGACATTTAATGTGTTCAGAACAAAACAGCCAGAGAAAGATCCTATAGATTCTACAATCATAAATCATGTGTTGTTGAAAAGCACTGCTGATTCCCAATATTTGGTATATTAACCATTTTTTACTGTTCATAGATATTGAGTTCATATTTTCTACATTTTTTTAAAAAAATGTATCCATAATTTAACCCCCTTCATATAAATGGACCCACTTTCAGTCGTCACTCAGCTCAGGTTCCAAATGCTGATCTGAACAAAAAGATAGCGGCATGTCAGTGGAAAGGCAAAACAAACAAACAAACAAAAACTATCTATGGTCTCTTTGGCAAGGAGTCCAGAGGCTGGTAGCAGCCACCAGGAAAACCGTTTCTCATGTCTCTGGCCATCCAGCATGGCTCCCAAGGTGTCGAAGCTAAGGGAATTTACCATCCTTGACCTCTTAAAACCTAGACGAGCTTTAATGGTAGTAGATGGACCTTTAAATAGGCTAGTATCAAGTTCTGTAGGGCTTTATATGTAATAACGATCACTTTGACACCCTTTCTGAACGGCATTTTCCATGCAACAGGGTGCCTGGAGTGTCATGCGATTGTGAGGAGTGATCTGCATGACGCACTCACAATCACGCAACGCTCCAGGGGCCAGCAGGCGCTAATCACGCACCTTTTCATTTTCGGCTGGAAGCCAAAAATGGTGCTTGATCGCGCATTGCTCCAAGGCCCCATGCGCACTTGCCATGCATGCGGAGCCTCCAGAGCCGCGCCGGTTGCACTTCCTGCCCCAGCACAGCCTGGGAAACTCCCAGGCTGCACTGTGGAAGGAAGAGGCAGTGCTCTTGCGCTACCTGCTCAGGAAAAGGCAGCTCGTGCAGAGTTGAAGCAGCGGGGACACAAGAGCCTCTCGCTGGAGGCTGCTCGCACGATCCTCACACCCCAGCCCCAAAAAAAGGTAAGATGCGGAAAGGGCCTGAGTCGTGCATGGAAACAAAGCAGCAGCGAGTGAATTTGTTGTAGTAAGGAAGTCTTTTTTATTTTTCACTCTGTAACTAAACTGAGTCAACATGCTGGCTGCAGCATTCTTAACCAACCCACATTTACAAATGTAGCCCCACAAAAAGTATATTACAATTAGTGCCAATAGGATACAATTAAGGTATGTGTCACTGTGGCCAGATCCAACATCTCCAAGACAGGAAACAGTTGGCACACTAACTGTGCAATATGTACACTTGGGCACTGGGCTTTGATTCAGGTCTCAATTCAGTTTCAGGGCTGAATTTGGGAGTACACATAATGTGGGTACCTCAGTCTTCAAGGTTATAGGTCAAAAGGCTGTAATTCTGTAACAAGACACATGCTTCACTTGTAGGAGAACCCAAGAAGGTTAGGAAAGGCCACCATGTCAAATGCTGGGGATCTTCTGCCAGTCAGCACAGACCATAATGAATTAGTTGAACCAATGCTCTTATTTGATGAAGGGGAATTTCTTATGTATGCTTTCAGAGCAGGATCTGGGACTATGGTTGAAAATTACTTCCTACTTTCTTTCCTGAGGAAGGACTTCAGTTGGGAATGTCATAGATAGCTTCCATTGGAGTCATACTCTTATTATTTGTCCACCATCATGAGGGCTAGAGGTGCCTTTAAAAAAATAAATAAATAAAATCTAGTGTTTGGACACTTTGCAATCAAGTTAGGAAATAATTATCACTGCAGGGCCTGCTTCAAATTGGATAGTTATAATTAACCAAAAAGGTGGATCAGTCTCACTTCCTATTATGATGGCAATGCCCAAACACCACCTAACTTGAAGAAGATGCAGAGTTGGTATTGTTCAGAGCTCAAGACATTTTTAAAGAATCCTGCTTCTGATTTAAATGGTTCATGATTGGAAGCCTTTCTTCTACACATAATCCTATGTGTAGAATAATCTATAATCCAGACTGAGGAGAAAGTGATTTTTTTAAAAAAAAACACCAGGGAGTACATACAAAAAGGCAAATATATTTATACACATTGTATGCTAGTTTTAGGGAGTATAGCTTCCAAGATGATACTGTGGCCATTTCCACACTATCCTGTTATAGTACTATTATTCCACTTTCAACATCCTGTGGAATTCCAGGGTTTGTAGTTTACTGAGACCAAAAAGCTCTCTGGCTGAGAATTGTAAATGTCCCTTCCTAAACTGTAAACACCAGGATTCCATAGGATGCTGAAAGTGGAATAATAGCACTATAGCAGTGTAGTGCAGAAATGACCTGTGTTCTTCTTCATTCATTGGTTTGTGTGTGCATCCATTTCTCTCTGCTGTGTGTCTAAAAGTCTGAGACACACTGTGCAAAAGATTGTATCTCCCTGTATGAGCCTGCTCAGATCTTAAGATCTTCAGGGGAAGGTTTTCTCTAGGTCCTACTACCATCACAGGAATGCCTGGGGAGACAATGAGACAGAGCCTTCTCAGTGACTTCTCCCAGATTGTGGAATTCCCCCTGCAGAAGGTTTGGTTGGCCCCCTTTCTCCTTTCCTTTCACCAACAGATAAGGACATTTTTATTCAGCCTGGCCTTTGGCTTATAATTTATGAGGCTAAATGGAGAGGCATTTTTATCTGTTTTTTAAATCTTTTTATCCTTTTTACTGTGTTTTGTATATTCTATTGTTTTAATCTTATCTTTTTTTAACTGGGAAAAAAACTTTGTTTTTAAAATATCAGTGAGCTGCCTTGGATCTTGTTTAAGGAGGGTTAATAAACACACACACACACACACACACACACACACACGGATTTGGACTTCTACTCTTGCTTTAAAAATACCTTGTCTGAGTCTGATCAACCAAACCGAGTTTACTCGGCCATTCAGTATCTAACTACGTCTGACAAATAAAAGTTGGGGGGGAGGGATTTTACTTTTTTTAAACTATATCTTCCAGTATAAGCAAGGCCAGTATGACCACTAGCTATACTGGCTGACATATTCTAGGCAATGTAGTCCTAAGAAGTAACTTTTCCCATCTTTGCAAAGTTCTAGAACTAATTCCAGACAGAGAGAAAGACCAGAAGGGCAACAAAGGTTATATTCCTAGGATGAGAAAGGATGTTAACTAGCTCCCATCAGCGTCCACATTTTGGCAATGCACATAGAGGGCGGAAGCAGATGTTAATGCTGTCATTAACTGTCCTTCAAACTTACATTTGCATTGTAGTTTGGGAATGTGAATGCACCTTGATGTTGCTTTTCTTCCTGTTCAGATGTTTTGCTTTATGGGAAAAGGGGTGAAAAGGGAAACGTCTTCCTGAAACACTTTCTACTTCACATTTTTTTCCCTCCTTATGTTGCCTCCTAGCAAAGAATTGAATATTTCAATTCAATCAACATCAGTAAAAAAGCAGTAACAAAAAATACTTGGAATATTTCAATCACATGGAAACCTTTTTTACAATTAAGGCTATAGTCTAGGAATGAAAATCTTAGTGTCTTTCATTTAGGTCTGCAAGCAGGAAAAAAAATAAGACGTTTTCTCCTCATTGGGCAAGTTGACAAGATTTTTTTCCCCTACTTTTGTCAATTTTCAACATTTTGATGATTTCCTACTTTTCAGTACCATTGTGAAAAAATTGTTTGCACAAGAAACCCTTTATTTTACACACAAAAAAATGTTTTGTGAAATACTGGTTTGGGGACACATTCCACAATAGCAGGCAAAATGTTGGTCTTTTTTGCTCTCACTGTAGGACAGAGGTAGTAATTTTTGCAGCCTTCCATATGTTTGTGGACTGCAGGTCTCAGCATTCCTCAGCACTTGGGTTGTCTAGGGCTGATGGGAATAGAAGTCCAGCAGCATCTAGGAGCCACACAATTTCCACCCTTGCCCTAGGGTGAAAAATCTTCTAGTGACTGACAATTTTTTTTTTTCCAACAGGGTTCCTCAATATGTCAAGACACCCTTTGTTATCACACATGAGAAAATGTGTGAATTTTGTTTACATCCCTTCTCCAACGCTATGTACACTTATTAGGGTATAACAGGGGTTCTGAGCAAACAGTGTATAGGAATGTCCTGCAAGTATTACAAGTGGTCTTTTTATGAAGTAATAAAGCAGTAGCTTTGGGCTGCAAATTTGGAACACAGGACTAAGAGGACACATTTTTCCGGGAGAGGAGTATTTCTGTGGAGAAATAGGGGAACTTCTCCCATTACACACTGACAGCAGACATGCTGCTGGCATTCTGGCTTCATAGAAGCACAATGGAGGAGTATAGGGGAAGGATAGCTGTGCTTCATGACTGCAATTAAGTAAAAATGAAAATCAAATATATTCAGAGGTGTTCCAAGAATGAGCAAATTGTGCCCCACGCCCATTCATGTCAAGATGCTTAATAACCAAAGAAAGACAGGTTCTCTTGACACAGAAGACAGGAAATCCCACACGTAACTCTCCCCATCAATGACAGTGAAAATACAGCAATAACAGGCGTCTCAATCAAAGAGAGACTTTCTGCTTACCCCAGTGCAATCAAGAAGGGGGCCATCTTGCCTCCCCACTGCAGCCCCTACTTCATACACCTCCAAAAGCTGCTCCAGTTTGCAGGTAGCATCAATGGATGCAGGGAAGAGAGGAAGGAAACATGTCTGAGAACATCTGTTTCTCAGCAGCCAATTGAATATCCGTGTCCATCACAATCAATCTAGGGGACGAGGAATGTGACTCGTTTCTCTTCTGTAGCAAATTCTGATGTCTTTGGAGCAGCAGAATACTTTATTCAGAAATGCTTTGAGTTTCTGTATGAAGTAGGAAACACAATACAGAGTGCACAGGTGCATCTTATTTAGTTAGTGCTTTAATATCCATAGGTATGTTAACGCATAAAAGGTAAAGGCCCATTACAAGTAGCATAGAAATAAGTCTTTCTGATCACCTGTCAGATTGTAAAGATCTTATGTATAGGAATAAACACACACAGCCTTCTACAATCCGATACCCAGTTTCCATTAAACTCAATAACATTTGTTTTTGAATAGATACACGTAGTATTGTACTGTAAGTTGCTATTGCTGTTTTTCACATTTGGATTGGATCCTTAAAATATAAATCAAAAAAGGGAGAAGGAAGAAAAAGAAAACTAGAGAGAGGGAAAGGGGGATACAATGGATATGAATGTACGCTAGGCATATACATTATTATAAGCCAACCATAGATCTAAAAATGCAATTTTAGCTGATGTTTATAAAATATATGTCCATTCGTAGTTAAAGCAGTAAGATCTTCTGAGCCCTGAATGATGGATGGTGAATGTTTCCCTTTCCAACCCTTGTTATAGCTGTCATTGTTTTAAACCTCCCAGACAGGCAACAGACAGTGTTATCTGAATGCCCAAGCACAGTTAAACAGATTAATAAAGAAACAGTATTTTACGATAACATATGTTGATGACTGCTTATGTAAATCTTTTTCTTTAAAAAAAATTCACTACACATTGAATCTACATTTCCTTTTTGTGAATATAAAAGAAAATGAATTGTGTGTTTTTTAACATCTGTTTTTCTTGTCTTGAATTACCTTTCACTTTTCCTGAAAGCTGTTGGCTGCCTAAAAACATAGGGCTCTCTCAGGATGACATACGACCTCCTCGGCACTTGTTTATTATCCTCTCAATTCAGTTTTGGCAAGTTCTTTTCCTTTCCCCAGGTTTTCACTGTTTTACATATTAGAAGTGTCTCGCATCTCCTTGCCTCACTCAGTATCCTCGTCTAAAACTATCTGCATGGTAGAGTTAAACTGCAGAAATGGGAGTTCCAGGACTGAAAATTGTTATGCTGTTGTGTGCCATCAAGGCATTTCCAACTTACGGTGACCATAATCTTAGGCCATTTCCGCACCTTACCAGTCCTGTCACAATTATTGCAGCTGCTCCTTTGCCGGGATGGGAGCATGATGGGAACACTCCCCTCCACACGTGGCTGGTTCCCTGTGGCAGAGAGTGTGAGCGACACATGCCTACCTTCCACAGTGCAGCCAGCTTCTTTCCTTTGCTGTGCTTGGGAAAGAAGCATGTGATTGCACTTCCACCCCTTCTGCGTGGACGGGGGTGACAGAAGCATTGAGCAATCATGGGTGCTTAATGGATTTTTTTCTGTTAAGCGAATATCCCACAATCACAACGGGTAGGGACAGGTTGGCAGTGGTAGCGCAAAGATGTCGTGTGAAAGCACGACCCATGGACTACTGTCATTGCATCACCATCGCAGGGCTGTGATGCCATGCAGAAATGGCCATAGCAAGATATATTCAGAGGAGTTTTACTATTGCCTTTTTTCTAAGGTTGAGAGGATGTGACTTGCCCAAAGTCACCGAGTGGGTTTCCATGGCCAAGCAAGGATTGAAACCCAGCTCTCTCAGAGTCCTAGTCTGACACTTAAACCACTACATCATGCTGGTTTATCATTTATTAAAGTTAATATTGGCAATGCTTTGACTGTGTTGTTTGAGTAGTGGTTTCATTGGACAGTGGCACCCTCTTGTTCCTGTCTTCTCTTTGCCCCAATTTTGTCATCCACCCTCTTTGGATCTTGAAAACACATTGGTCACCCTTTTTTTCATAACTGACCCCGTTTTTCACATCCTCCATAGGGGAGCTTATGATCAAGAGGGACACTTCTCATGCTGCCTTTGTGATGTGGAAGTCACTGAACTGAGTCCCCCTCCTATGTCACAAAGGTAATGTCACAGCCCCATGTCCAGTGGGATGCATTTAATGTTGTTGTTGATGTTTTGTGCTTTCAAGTTCTTTTGTGCTTTCCAACTTATGGCAAGCCTATCACAGTGTTTTCTTGGCAAGATTTGTGAAGGGGGGTTGCTTCTGCCTTCCTGAGAGGCTGAGAGAGTGTGACTTGCCCCTTGGTCACCCAGTGGGTTTCTGCGGCTGACCGGGGAATCAAACCCTCATTTCCAGGGTTGTAGTCCCATGCTCAAACAACTACACCACACTGGCTCTCGGTCTCATGTTACTCCCCAGATCACTTGAGTACTGGGTTTACAATTATAGTACAAGAGGCAGCCACATTCCAACAATCCCTGGTGATATGAGAAGATTTTTTGCTTCAGGTGCAGGCACAAAGACATTCTAGCTCTGATCATGCCATCAGTCATTCAAAGAGCAAATTTATAGAGGAGGACCAAAGCTCGTAAAAGTTTGTCATTTGGCCCTGTATTCTATTTGGGAATAACATTCATGCAACCCTCAGTTTCATGAGCAGTTGTACATTCTCCCTGTCGGTGCAAAGAAGATCCCACACCTCTTTGCATGAGCATTTCTCTGCCATTCTGAAGAGGCTGAGTTGCACTGGGCTAGCTGACAGGCCACCTGAGTGCAATTCTGTCCCCTTCCCATAAACCACCACAGAGTACCATGACTTCATGCCATGCTGGTCAGACAGGTTCTCCCTCTCTTTCCACCCAGCACCATACAACTATGATGGCAGAGACACTGGCCCTGAATGAGATTTTGGCCTTTGACTACAGCTCCTAGAATCCCTCAGCTAGTCTGCTTACTGACCATATTGGCTGGGAAATTCTTGGTATTATAATCCAAATAAGTAATTTCTCCAAGTTCTGAAGCAAAATGGAATTGCACGTGTTGACCTGAGGGGATTTGCCCCTCCCCAGCTTCTACATAAGGGATGGGGAACATGTGGTCCTCCAGATATGGGTCTGTAACTCCCATCATCCCTCACCATTGGCTATGTTGACTTGAGCTGATGGGAGTTGCAATCTAAAGAATCTGGAGGCTCCCATATTCCACAACCCTTCAGACAAAGATCTGAAATGAGCATTAACAAGAATATGGCTGTACATGTTTTTCAGTCTGTCAACAAAACAAAACAAAACCCATCACAGGGTTTGATCACACAAAGTGCTAGTACACAAAAAGCAGTGTATGTATAGAAATCGTTCTGCCAATTGTACTGGAGCAGGGGGCAGAATGTGGCAGAAGGATAGAAATGGTTTGTGAATCTGCATTCTCTGCCACAATGGCTCTATAATGCAGCCAATGTATATTCCACATCATTTCTATGACAAATGAGAAAGATCACTGTGATACCATTCCCTAGTCTCAGTTCGAATAGACTCATGGAATCAGTGGCTGAAGGGTAAGTCAACGACTATGCCCATTCAATGGGTTGCCTCCATTAGTGGGATTATCAGTTGGTTTTACACAGCTTTGGTGTCTATATGGATGAAGGGCAGTTTTAAAATGTTATTTAAAAAATAAAATAGAATGGACCTCTTGCTTTGAGCTGTACATAGAGAAGAGAGGGAGTGGGGAGTGCTATTCTGCCATCTGATGACACTTGTTTGTTGCACTTTCTGGAAAAGGCTCTACTTTACCCATGGTGGATTTTTCAAACAGCATCCATGCATCAGGGCAGAGGTTGCTAAGAAGACCTTCACACTTCCTTTACTTAATATGTAAAACATTGGGCTTCTGCCTTTTGTCTTCAACCAAACTCTCCAAAGGGGAAGGAGAAGTAAAAAGATAGGTTGGTCTATAAAGAGATAAGTCAGACCTTTTTTTTCTCACAAGGCTTCAGAAAAGGTCTTTGCAGAAGAGTATCTCATGGACATTGGGTCACATGTCCCTTGCAGAAATGCTATGCATACCAAGGGATGTGTTTAGCTGGACCTCCTTGTGGCAGTTCCATGGCAGGAAACTTCCTCCCTGAACATGTTTTCAGCACATGACAGGAATGTAATGGGAAGGACCAAAATTCCTGACACTATCACAAGCATCATGTTGGATTTAAACCCATGTTGGATTTAAACCCAAGATCTATGCGCATTGACCTTTGTTTCAGAGTGCATCTGTTTTAGAACTTTTTCATCTTGAAACAATGAAAAAAGTGTCACTGGAAATCTTTTGAACTGTGTTAACACATTCTAGGTAGAATCAATTAAAAATGTTAGTTTCTTTTGCTGCATCCTGCACCTTTCCACTTATTTGTGATTGGCATATACACTGGGTTGAACTATAATATATTATGGTTTTTAATAATTATATAATCTTTAATAATTGTTAGTAGGTGCATTCATTTTGACAACTATATTAAAGTATACTTTGTTACAAATAACCCTTGACTATTCCTAATTAAGTTGCAGGATCAAATAATATTTATATTACAATATTCTCTATAATATTTTATGTAACGTTGAAAATAAGTTGAAAGGAATATGGCATTCATTCAAAACCTCCTGCCATATGGTAAGAGGCTTTTTTGGGGAGATGAGCCATTCCCCAGAGAGATTTGATTCACAGAAATATACTAGATAAGCATTTTGTATTTTCTTTTACTTCCTGGTCTTATTATGAGTGCCTTTAAAGTACAAATGTTTTTTTTCTTTAACAGGATACTTTAAAAATAAATCTAGGGAAATCTGTTTCCTCTTATGTATCTACTTTTAGAACTTGGCTTGACACGACCTTCAATTTCCCATGATATAATCATTCATATACACACATACACAAACACACACACAAAACAGTACTGATCAAGAAGAAAGAACAGAAGTATTTACTTCTCTTCCACAAATGGTCTTTAATGCATACCAGTCTCTATTTTGGCTTCCTTCTGCTATTCTGTGTAGATTGCATGCATGCAACCTCACAGTTGCCAAGCTATTGCTAACAGACAGGGAAATAATAAGCTCATTCCTTATTCCTTCTTGTGTGGCTCCTCTGTGTGAAAATAGATAGCCACGGAGCTCACAGGGGATATGTTACCACATGGCAGTTGACCATTTCCTCCAGCCAAGCATAATGCCCTATTTGTATGGATATCAATAATATATTTTTGACAGACAACACAAGTCCACTGCCATGCTGCCTGTCCCCTAACAGAGCACATTGGCTCAAAACCAGTTTCCTTTTTCACTCAATATGAAATAGAAAAATATGAAGCTGCATTGAGCCAATGGATTTTCTATCTTAGCTTTCTATTAACATGGATAAGGACGTGATTCTCCACTTGAAATTATTAATGGCAACCATTTCTCCAATTCTAATCTAGTCAAGGCTTTGTTGTACCATTCTATCAACATTGCCAATGAAAGCTCGGTAGAATAAAGGGGACTGTATAAGAAAAACTAACGATCTCTCTGCAGCCTGATAAGCAGGAGAAAGGTAGTCATTGATTCTGTTGGAAAGCTGAATTTATGGGTGTTTGAGTTTTTAATTATGTATTTTCACTTTGTTTTAATTCTTCTTGGCCATTTAATTGTGTTTTAACTTTTGTATTCTGTGGTTTTTAGTTGTTCTAAGCTGCTTTGAGTCCCAACCTGGGAAAAAAGCAGGGTATAAATAAAGATTCATCATCATCATCAATGTGGTCCCTCCACATCTGTGAGGGTTCGGGATGCAGAACTCTCACAAAAGTAGAAAAACTCCCCCCATGAGCCCCTTCCCATTCCCCTCTGGAGCACCCTCTCCCTTTTCCTTTGCCTCTCACCTCAGAACTAGAGGCGGGGAGAAAAAAGACAAGGTAAAGGGCTTACTGGTATTTTCCCCAGGGAAGAGTGAAGTTCTGGTATTCTAGCTACTTCCGGTCACTATCTTGAGAAACGAGGAGTAGGAGCAAAGAGAGCACCTGACCAATCAGAAGTCATTACACAGCAGAATGTGCAGCCACATAGTAGAGAGGACACACTTCCAGCAGTGGGTAAGGGGGCTTTGCTCACCCAAAAGGAAAAAAGTCCTTTTTAAACACAAGCCTGAAAAGCTTGGGGTGAGGAATGCAAAGGAATGGGAGGAGGAAAACAGGGAGAGGTAAGCACATGCTTCGCAAATAATCAAATTCGTGAAGGTCAAACTCACAAACGTTGAGGGAGACTGTAATGATGATAATGATGGTGGTGGTGATGATGATGATGATGATGATGTTCCAAGACCATCCTATTCTTTCAAAGCTTTTCAGTACCCAATGTAATTAATTTGGAGCATCAGAGTTTCACTGAAACAGCTATCTTTTAAACATTTATGTAGAATAAACCCAACTGAACTGAGTTGAACTTATGTCACAGCAGATATCTTTAAGGACTGTACTGTATCACGAGTTCTACATGAGTTTGTGCTTGCCATCAATAATGTGTCTTTTCTCCCACAAATCTCCTGTTTCCCTTAACTGGAGCATGTGAACTGCAACATTTATGAAGGCGACCATTAAGATATGCATTTACACAATATCTAGGTAAAACTTTGGGGAGAATTAAGACAGCTCCTCCCCTCCCTGTTTTCTGTGCACAGTCTTCTGGGGATACAACAAGGGTGCTAAGGTATTCTATTTCAGCCCTCTAGCTTTTCATGATTTTTTTTCCTTTAATTTGTGGCATCAGTGAGAAACCCATC
The DNA here is from genome assembly GCA_030412105.1 of Cyclura pinguis. NCBI lineage: Eukaryota > Metazoa > Chordata > Lepidosauria > Squamata > Iguanidae > Cyclura > Cyclura pinguis. The sequence continues at coordinate 212,607,315 of CM059599.1, forward strand.
TATAAAGGTGATAAGACTTTCTATTGTCTATAAAATGCTATCCAAATACCATGCTATGAGTGATGCATCGTAGGACATGGGAAAACAATAAATTTTAGTTGAAAATGGTGCTCTTTGGAAAATATGATTATTTTAAATTGTTGTTATTAACTGCCATCAAGTTGACTTTGACCTATGAGAACCCCATGAATGAGGGATCTCCAAGTTACTCTATCACCAACAACCCTGCTCAGATCTCGCAAGCCCAGGGCCGTAGCTTCCCTGATTGAGTCTGTCCATCTGTAATGTGGTCTTCCTCTTTTCCTACTGCCTTCTACCTTGCCTTTTCTAATGAGTCATGTCTTCTCATAATATGGCCAAAGTACAACAGCCTCAGGAGAGTTATATTGGCTTCTATATATTGGCATCCATATTGGCTAGTACTTTTCCTTTTCATATTTTTTAGTTTGCCACCTCAGGAAAAGAATAAGATGCACCTTTCTTTCCATTTACACAAACTGACTAGAATGGCAATTGAACCTTATTTCAGCGTAACAGATCATACAATATCTTCCTTATGGTGGCTTTTTGCTGTAATAAACTTTACATTACATCACATCTATATGAGGATAGCAGGTTTGTGTGGACATGTAAGTAATGTGGATCCCGCACCTTAAGTGGCACATCAAGAGGAAGGGCGTAAACAGCATCCAAACCACACCAGCAAAACAACATGGTGGATGTTGACCTCTGTATTCACCCTGCAACAACACAAAACAACATTGGGATGCAGGGCTTTTGGAGAGGTGCACCAGCCACGAAAGTGTCTCCATGGCCATCTGTCTCACAATGCCTCTCCTTGAGGCAGAACTCTTCTGAGAGGGAGCCTTGTTCTTTAGCAGCTTTCTGGAGAGAGTTGCTGGGAAAAACTTACTTTCTCACACCCCAATGGACACCAGCATGTACAGCTTAAGGCATACACTTCATTTAGTGGTAGGGGCACTGCGTATAAGCCTTTTCTTTTCTTTCTTTTTTTTTTTCATGTGCAGAAAATTCAGTCTGTTTTGGTCACCTATCAAAACCAGTGTGAAGATAGGACAGCCCTCCTGTTAAGCCAAGGGAAGATTTATAACCAATTCTCAGTGACCCAAATAGTCTCAGGCCATCCTAGCATTGTATAATAACTCAAGAAACTGTTAGCGAGAGTTCACTGCGAGGTGAGGTCTCTTTTCAAGCAAATCATGCCATTTGGGATTAGGAGCTGCTCTTCCTATAAGCGCAGGAAAGGGTTGTGTCATCTCAAGTGCTAAGGACTTGCTTGTTAAATGGGTGGAACAAGGTCTGCAGAGGAAATCTTTTGAACCTGCATAATTAGCTCTTTGGGTGGAGGTTGGATTAAGACATTGCTTCATTCACTTGAGCTTTCACCCCTAAGAGGTGGAGCTCAAATAAAAGCCAGAGTGATGGAATGGAAAAATTCTTTCAAACAGTACATTTAAGTATAACTAATAATGTGCATATCATGGCTGTAGGTAAAGAGAGCTAATTATCTCCCTGCCTAACAAAGTTTGACGATAGACATCAAGGCTGATACATGTTTCAGAACTGTAAAGGATTTAAGATAGCAAATAGAGTTATGGCAGCATATGTTTCAGCGACAAATGTTGCCGTCACATTGTGGAATCTAAAGAGCACTGTCTACAGTAGGAAAAAGCAGAATGAAAGGGAATGTCTGTCACTGAGTGGAAGAGCATATATTCTGCAGATTAAATCTCTGGCATCTCCAGGTAGGCTTGGAAAAGATCCTATCTGAAATTCTAGAGAGCTGCTGACAGTCTTTAGATAATCTGGAGCAATTCCAGATTAATGGCTCTGACGATTCTGAACTAATGATCTGACTCCACATCAGAACTAAGGAAAGTTATTTCTGTTACTTCTGTCTCCCAGAATCTGCCATCAGCATGACTACTGTAGTCCATAAATGAATGAATGAATGAATGAATTTTCTTAACTCTGGTCTCTGTAAATCAGAACTGAGTTCTGGCTCGTGTCCTTTGAAAATTGTGCAGGTTGGCTTGGTTTGCTCACACTATATTTAAATAGGTTACCCAGGCCTTCTTCAACCAGGCATTCATTTGGCTGTGTTTTAATCAATCAGTCTGAACCAGACTGAGGCCATTTCCGCACTAGGCTGTTGTAGCGCTATTATTCCACTTTCAACATCCTATGGAATCCTGGGGTTTGCAATTTCGGGAGGGGCTGCCTGGCCCCTCCCGAAATTGCAAACCCCAGGATTCCATAGGATGTTGAAAGTGGAATAATAGCACTAGAACAGTCTAGTGCGGAAAATGCATAAGCCGATCTGGCCCAGAATGACTAGAAGAAAGGAAGTGGAAATGTCCAAATGCCAAAGAACAACAGGAAGGAAGGGGGAAGGGACATCATAAAGGAAGAAGAGCAGTGCCACAAGTGCCTGAGAGGAAGAGAAGTGTAACTAGAGTAACTGCATTCCCAAGGCCTCGATATTTAACTACCTGTACTGTTATAAGGGAAAGCCAGCACAGTATAGTGTTTGAGCATTGGACTATGACCCTGGAGATGAGAGTTCAGCTCCCCACTTGGCCATGGAAACCCACTGGGTGACCTTGGGTGCATCATACTCTCTCAGCCCCAGAAAACCCCATGATAGCTTTGTCTTAGGATCACTGGTATTCAGAAATGAACTGAAGGCACACAACAGCAACAACAACTATAACAGCAACAACTACAGTCATAAAGCTATCATGTTAGTTGTGCAATCTAGATATATAGAGAAATGAGGGGGAATTTTGTCATTGATTTCAGTGGGATGTAAAATGAAATCTAAGCATATTTGTATGGAAATAACTGAGTCTGGATTCAGAAGAACTGATTCTGATTATAATAGGAAAAATAGCTGAAGAAGAAAATAGAGACATTATTGGTCTGCAAATTGTGTCAGTCCAAAAGCAGGAAAGACAACAGAATGATCCATGTATTTCATTAATAAATAACTCTAATATAAGTAGGTTTGTTCACAACATATTTAGATGGTTATCCAGGCTGTAACATACAGTACATTACCTTGTGAAAAATACTATGCTTCAAGATCACATAGCATATCATATTAAGAGTAGTTATAGAAAAGCTATGCTTTATTTGCACTCATGTAAATAGCTTCTGACTGACAAGATAAAATTTTTAAAAAAGGATGCTCCACCCTACAACAATGGTGGATAATTATGCCAATTTCCACATCACAGAATAATTTTGTGCAAGCAATTAAGCTTTCAGGAGAGTGCAAAGTTAATTCTTCCAGCATTTTCTTCTTTATATCTGGGAAGCTCTTCCTCTTATTGCTCTTTCTTCGGGGAAAGCAGATGAATGGATTCAAATGCCTGAAAGTCTCACATCTTCCTTTTCCTGTCAGAGGCTTCCCATCTGGAGCTTCACCCTTCACCTCTCGAGTCTGTCCCAAATGTCCCTCCCCAAGAAAGTCACTGGGCGAAATTTCACACACCACTGGGATGCTATCCAGGCCCTTGTGAGATCAGTTCATAGAATCTCCCTCCTGTTATGTCCTCATAATGAAAGGCCCTGCTCCACCCTCTCTTACCATATTGCTGTTGACTCTTCTTCCTCACCCTCCTCTCCTGTTTTCCCCTCAGTGCACGTCTTCTTTGTGCCTAGACTTCATTCCAGGACCTACGCTGGGTTCTTTTCTTTTTTCTTTTTCTCTGCTTCAAGAGCATTTCAGTTTCCCTTTTGTTTCTTGGCACCACTTCTATACTATGGTTACCTCAATGATCTTTTAGTCAGTGGCTTCAGACTTGGAACTTTTGATGTTAAATTTTTTCTCTGCAAAGCAATTCTAAGGGGGAATGATGCTCCAGAGAAGACTCACAGGAAGAAGGTTGTGTGTCACCTTTCTTCAGCCACCTCCTTTCTGTATTTCCTTCTTCCATTCCCCCTTCTCTGACACAGACTTCCTATATTAAATATTTGCCTGCAGCCCCAGTCAGAAGAGAAATGACTTAAAGAGGTACAAATGAAAAGCACTGGGTGGAAGGTTTGCACTGGAGAAAGAGCAGCACACGTTCCAAGATCTATGTTGGCCATTAAAGTCTTTGGCCTTTTCCACCCTACACTGTTATAGTGCTATTATTCCACTTGCAGCATCCTGTGGAACTCTGGGGTTTGTAGTTTACTGAGGCCAAAGAGCTCTCTGGATGTGAATTCTAAATGCCCCTCCCTAAACTGCAAACCCAAAGATTCCATAGGATGTTGAAAGTGGAATGATAGCACTATAACTGTGTAGTGGAAATGGCCTTTGTTGTTGTTATGTGTCTTCAAGGAGAGTCCTGCTCATGGCAACTCTATCCTAAGGTTTTCTTGGCAAAATTTATTCAGTGGAGGTTTGCTATTGCCATCCTCTTAGGCTGAGAGAGTGTGACTTGCTGAAGGTCACTTAGCAGCTGAGCGGTGTTTCGAAATCCCAGAATCCTAGTCAACACTCGAACCACTACACACTAACTCTGTTGAAGTTTAACTTCAACTTAAGTGCATAGCTTGGTAAAATTATCTTTTGGACTACAACTCCAAGAATCCCATAGAAACGGTCATGATACCTGGAGGATTCTGGGAGTTATTGTCCAAAAATTAACACCTCCAAGCTCCATTTACAGCTGCAGTTCTGTGGGCACTAACATAGATATAGATCTACTTGGGCTAAGCTGGACTTCTAAGCAAACTACATATGTAGAATTAGGCTTCACAATAAGCCCTATTACACTACAGTCTTATAGTGCTATTATTTCACTTTAACTGCCATGGCAACATCACCTAGAATCCTTGGATTTGCGGTTTGGATTTGCAGTTCTCTGCCACAGAGCTCTTGGCCTTAGTAAATTACAAACCCCAGGATTCCACGGATTGTTGTCATGACAGTTAAAATGGAATAATAGAACTATGATAGTGTGGAACAGGGCTTTCCAAATTGTGTTCCATGACACGTTAGTGTGTCATCTGAAGTGTGTAGGTGTGTCACCTACAATCTTGGAAATGTATGTTATTATTTATAAATCATATATTTTTTAAAATGTATGAAAGGTTTTCATGAGGTATGCTGTGTCCCCATACATTTTGTTATTACAATTCATGTATGTGTCTATATCTCTTATATGGGGTTAGTTTAACCTCTGGTTTGCTAGTAAAATTACTGTGTCATGAAATGATACATGTCTAAAAACTGTGTCACCAACATGAAAAGTTTGGAAAGCTCTGGTGTGGAATGATAGGGCCCAATGTCAAGTCAAGATCCTAATATTCATTTTTTAAAAGCAAGCTGCTCCATGTTCCACCATTAAAATAAATGGAATGGATTCATTCATTCATTCATTCATTCATTCATTCATTCATTCATTCATTCATTCCCCCTACTCCACCTTAAAAATTGATTGCCTTGATGCAGATATCTGAGACCCAGGAAATACACTGAGCTTCACTTTCAAACTCCTCAAATCATAATGGTGACTTCACAAGCAACAAATACTTCAGCCTCATATGGATGCCCATCTGGGGAACAGCTCAAGCAAGGCCCTATTGATTTTGGTATAAACAAATGGGTGGGATGTTTTTAACTTCTGACATTTTCAATTGCAGCCCTGCTTCATTATTGCTTACCAAGAAATTGTAGCCCAGGGAGTCTGGCCAAGCTTATATGGACTTAAAAAAAACAAAAACATAAAATTGGTAGATAAGCTACCCTAGCTGTTGGCTATTGAAACTGTGACAGATGAAAATGGGAGGAAGGAAATGATAAAATGAGAGAGGAAGAAATGTCCAGGATGAATAGTTTCTACAAAATCATTAGAATTGCTTGTTAATGTCACAAAGGGAAAGATCTCATTCACTGCTTGGTGTACAGGTTTCCTCTATTTGGGAAGAACCATGTGAAACGTCTTTATTAAAGTTTTGCGGCCTTTATAAAGAGCTGGAAAAGAAAGGCAGAAAAAAAATGGAAATTAAACATCAGCCTTAATTCACTTGGAGCCGATTGGTATCAAAGAGACGTGCTCCCCATCCACTCCTCCTTTTTTCTGCTGTACTTGCAAAAATTCTAGGGCAGCCCTAGTTCAGGGACTATTTCCTCCTATTGTTCCAAATTACAACCCAGGCTCTTTTCCCTACTTGAGTTCTTTTTGCACACTGATTGCAGAGCAATGTTTGTTTATGTGTGCGTGACGAGGAGACTGTTCATGAAATGTTCCCCCAAAGACTGAGTTTTTTTTTAAACACACACACACTGCAGTCCTGGACAATATTAAATGTCTAAACCTCTTTAAATTGATTTCAGTGGAGTTTAAGGATTTTTCTCTCTAGCTTCAGGACATATTGTTCAGAACGCAAGTTGTTTCCTAATTTCTTGCAGTCCTCACTCTCCACTACCATTGGGGTGAAAAACCACGTCATCTCTTTATCTTCACTTCCTAGCACAAAGCCCGTTGTCATGAAAAGAAGGGGAAGAAAAGAAAGGAGAGTCTACTTTGTCCATTGCAGAGTTTCAAGCAGGAGCTCCAAGTTTATTACCACAGATTGTCTGGAGATCCCCATAGACAACTCGCCTTATCTACATACCTGGTCTATCGGGGGCAGCTGGTGGCTCCCATGCCAGGGATGCAGTGAATCTGGTCTCAGTTTTATTCTACATTTTAAAGAAGCTATCCTAGGGGCTGACCCCTTCCTCCAAAACAAGCTCAGCACTTTTGATACCTCTTTTAAAGTCTGCAATGCAACCCAGAGCAGATCTATTACACCCCTGACATGGAAGCCAGGATCTGCCAGTAGTGGACTTGACATTTTGATCTTGCTAGAAAAAGATGCTCTTCCAGCATTACAACAGGGCCCCAGGTTCTGTCTTACAATTTAAAGCAAGGCTGGGGAACATCTAGACCTCCAGATATCAGGCTCCTATTTCATTCACTCTAGCCCATCTGCCCCGTGTCATGATCTGATGAGAATAGTAATTAATCAATATCTGCAGGGCCAAAGATGCCTGGTATAAAAGCCCCCAAGTACACAGTGAGGGCTGATCATGTGGACCTTTCTCCACAAATTTAGGAAAGAAAAATAGCTCATCTCAGAAAGGAAAGAGCCATATGATCTGTCTTATCCACATGGTTGGAACTTTTCATTTGACAGGAGTGCCATGCAATAAACCCATGGGAAAAAAACTCCCATGGTGCCCCTGCATAGTTTAAAGGGCAACATAGAAGTGAAAAGTAAAGACAGATCTGGAGCACTGCAGACACTGAGGCGGCATCAGTTGGCTCTCCTCTGAAACAAGGAGAACAGTAGATGTGCAATATTTCTTACCATGTGTGGCAAGCCAAAGGCATCTGAAAGTTCTTGTCTGTCAACAAAATCAGTACTGTGAATAAAGGAGATTCCATACCCTTCTCTCTCTCTCTCTCTCTCTCTCTCTCTCTCTCACACACACACACACACACACACACACACACACAGAGTAACCTCCTCCTGTCCATCAGATAGTTGTGACTGGGAGACTCTCTGGATCAAATTTGGACAGTACGGGTAGCTGCAAAAGAGAAGGCAGAAGGAAAAGCACTTGTGCAGAAGCAGAAATCCCTTGTGTCATATTGAATATCACTCACCACAGAACTTTCTTTTCTGCAGTGGTTGAACTGTGTGATCCTGTGAGGCAAAAGGTTATGCTGATGGCAGCAGTGCTGCTGGTAGGGTCTCCCATGTCAGATATGCTTTGGACATGGAGGCAGACTAAATGTGTCAAACAGCTATTGGGCAGAAATTGTGGTTGGCTGTGTGTGTGACACTGGCAGACGATCTGTCAGAGACAACACCAGTGATACCTTAGCTAACAGTTGGTAGTACTGCATGGAAGGAAGCATAATAAATATCCCTTTTGGATATCTTTTACCATGAAAACCCTATGATCAGACAATCCAAAATGAAACAAGAGATAGTTCCAAAAGATGAGAGTCCTAAGATGGAAGGCATTCAATGAGCTATGAGGCAAGAGCAGAGAACAGTTATGAGTAGTGCTGTGGTTAATGATGCAACTGCACTCAAGGTCAAAGGACATCCAGCTGCTGACATGCTCAGAGGTAAAAGGAAAGTTGAAAGCTACACAACACATATTACAGGAACATGGAATTAATCAGGAGAAGCTAGACATAGTAAAACAAGAAATGGAACGTATAAACATTGCAATATTTGGGGGGAGCAAGCTAAAGTGGACACGAATAGGATATTTTGAGTCGGATAATTACACAGCGTTCTACTCAGGAAACGAAAATCTAAGAAGAAATAGGGTGGCATTAATAGTGAGAAGTGATGTACTAGAAGCGGTCGAGGGATATAATGCGAAATCTGACTGAATCATAAAAATAAGACTTCAGGGAAAACCCATCAATATAACTATAGTCTAAATTTGTGCTCCAACTATAGTGGCGGAAGAAGAAAATTGAAAGATCGTACACTGGAGTCCAGGAAGAAACTAGTAACGAACCAAAACAAGATATGTTGATGATTGTAGGCAATTAGAATACAAAAGCAGAACTAAAGAGCAGAACTAAGGACAGCACGAAAATTTAGCCTAGGATCAAGATATGAAACACGAGAGTGATTGACTGAATTTTGCCAACAGTTTGTTCATTGCAGACACATTCTTCAAGCAACCAAAGAGGTAACTGTATGTATGGACATCACCTGATGGCCAATATAGAAATCAAATAGTACGTGGTCTTTAACATTTTCTTCACCAGGGTCTCCTGTAAATATAATTTGTTGCCAGGGACCCCCAAGACTTAACTCAAGAGTTAAATATTTAATTTTATATTTAAATATTCAAATATTTATTTACATATTCAAATATTTATGTATTTTTTAAAGGCTTGTAGAGACTTAGGCCATTTCTGCATGACATTGCTATAACACTATAGTAGTGGGTTGTTCCCAGTCCAGGAGCCATGTTTCCACATGACGTCATTGCTATCCAGATGCTATCCCGTCCCCATGCATTGTCAAAACATCATATTCTATTTCCAGAAAAAAGCCATTAAGAGCCTTCAATCCCATCAGCTGTTGTAGTGCAGTACTGTTATAGCACTTGATAGTGCTTCCTGTTATGGTGGATCCAGCAGTGGGTGGGCTGTGGGCATGCCCAGCTCATCCCTCCCTCAGTGACTCTCATGGTATGGTAACTTTCTATCACCTCTCCCTGTTTATTTTAAATGTCTCTTCTGAGTCAAAACTTTTTATTTTTAAATACAGTTTTAAAAGGTATAAGGTAAAAGTGCATTAGTGTATTGGTGTGTCATGCTGTTACAACATTGATGTGTTACTACAGCTCCCCCCAACCCCCGCCCCCAAAAATCACTGACCAATCAGGGGCGGTGGAGCAAGGTGAAGGCAGGACATGGGAGTGGCCAAGGGCACTAGAATGCAGAAGGAACACCAGGGTACTACCACTACCCATCCGCTTAAGGGGGAAGGGTGTGGAAAAGAGCATCCCTAACCCAATGGCATCGCATGAATGGCGATGCCACCATTATAGCAGTATAACGGGCTAATGGTCTCTAGTGCGGAAATGGTATAAGATTCAAATCTCCACCAGACGCTGGATGATCTTGGGTAAGCCATCTTCTCTCAATCTAAGAGGAAGGCAAAGGCAAATCCCCTTTGAGCAAACCTTGCCAAAAAAAAAAAACAACCTGTGATAGATTCACCTTAAGGTTACCATAAATCAGAAGTGACTTGAAGATATACATCAACAAAGTGCCATTGATGGGGGTGGGGGGGTAGTTCTAGCTATCTTGTCTTTCCTCTTTGAAAACTGATTTATGGTGACTCTAAGGCAAAACTATGATAGGGGTTTTCTTGGAAATATTTGTTGCCTTTGTCTTTCTCTGAGACTGAGAGAATGTGATTTGCTTAAAGTCACCCAGTAGGTTTCCATGACCAAAACGGGTATTCAAATCCTGGGCTCCAGAATCATAGTTTGGGCGTGTGAACAACTATCCTGTGTCTCTTTCATCAGGGATGTGGCAGTGTGTGTATGTGTGTGTGTGTGTGCGCGCACGCGCGCAGGCACTGAAACTGCTCCCTTGTTTACTAATGAGTTTGCTGCTGTGTCCCTCAGTGTCCATGCCTCCTGCTGCCATGTCCCTGATGAAAGGGACAGGGTGGCAGGCATAAACGCATGCCCAAATTGGGCAAACAAGAAAGCAGCTTTGGCACCTGCATCTCCCCGCCCCCCACTGCTGTGTCCTTGTTACTGGTGGTGATGGTGGTGTCCAGCAGCAAGGGTCTGCAGACCCCAGTTTAAGAACCACAGAACTGCATAATTGGAAGCAAAAGATGGAGACGCTCTATTTTCTCCAAAAACAAGATCAGGAGTGGATTCTGGCACAGACCATAAACTGTTAATATCAAGAATTAGAGTAAAGCTAAAGAAGAATACTAAACCAATCATTGTGCTAAAATACAAGCTGAAGAACATTCAAATTGAATCTAAAGATAATGAAAAAAAATAGATTTGCACTATTAAGCTTAATTGACTGGGAGCTAGAAGAACTCTGGACTGAAACCAGGGACATTGTCAGGGAGGAATGCAAAAAGACACTATCCTCAACCAAAAAGAAAGAGAAGACTTAATGGATGAAAGATGAAACTCTTCAAGAAGTTAAGGACAGATGAGAAGCAAAAGTAAAAGGGGATAGAAATAGGGTCAAAACAAATGCAACTATACAGTGACCTGTGTGCAGGGACAAAGAGAACTACTATAAACATCAAAGCAGAGGAATGGAAGATGACAAGAAAAATGTAAGAGCAAGAGATTTCTTCCACAAGATCTGAGAAATCAAAGGGAAATTTAAACCAAGAGCGAGGATGTTGTATGGCCAGGAAAGAAACACATTACATGACCAAGTACAAATAAAAAGCCAATAAACACACACACACACACACACACATTTATATATATGAGATGAAAAGATGACAGATTCATTCAAAGAACCACTTGAAGATGAACCTACAGTTTTAGAAAATGAAGTGAAAACTGCACTCAGGGCACTGGGAGAAATGAATCCCCAGAAATAGATGGCATATGAATAGAGCTTCTTCACACTGAAATTACTCCAGTTCTAACTAAAATCTCTCAACAAATATGGAAAACAACACAATGGCTCACAGATTCAAAACTCTGAACATACATTCAAATTCCCAAGAACGGGAACCCGAGGGATTGCAGTAACCACAGGACTATTGCATTAATCTCCAATGCAAATAAAGGAATGTTCAAAATTCTACAGCAAAGACTTTTACCATATATGGACTGACAAATGCCAGATAGCCAAGCATGGTTCAGAAAAGGAGGAGCTGCTGGGGATCATATTACAAGCATATGTTGGATAATGGAATGGACCCAAAAAAATCAGAAGAAAATCAGCCTGCGCTTTATAGATTATTGTAAACCATTTGATTGCATAGATTATGAAATACTTTGGATCAGTTTTAAAGAAATGGGTGTGTCACATTTGTTTGTCATAATATATGACATGTACTCAGGACAAGAGGCTACCATCAGGACAGAATACAAAAATAAATAAATAAATAAATAAATAAATATTTTTTTAAAAAAATGCAATTGTTTCCATTTGGCAAGGGGGTCTGGTAAGGTTGTGTTTTATCACTGTCCTTGTTTAATTTGTACACTGAACAAACTGTAAGTAAGGCAGGATTAGGCTTGAAGGAGGGAGATGTGAAAAGTGGAGGAAAGAACAACAACAAGTTAAGATATGCAGATGACACCATAGTACTAGCAGAAAATAACAATTACTAAAGAAAGTCAAGGAAGAAAATGTAAAAGCAGCAGTTTAACATTAAGAGTACAAAAATAATGACCACAGACGATTTACATAACTTCAAAGCAGATGATGAAGACGTTGAAATAATTCAAGATTTTCCATAACCTGCCTCAGCCATTACTCAGAATGGAGACTGCAGTCAACAAACCAGAAGAAGACTAGAACTTCAAAAAGCAGATGACGAAACTACACAGGATCCTAAAGATACATCACTGAATACTAATGTTTAGATTGTCCACGCCATTGTATTTCCAGTTTTTATGTATGGCTGTAAAAGCTGAAGAGTGAAGAAAGCTAATAGGAAGAAGATCAACTCATCTGAAATGTGGTGTTGGAGAAGAATATTATGAGTACTCTGGACTTCTAAAAAGACAAATACATGGATCTTAGAGCAGATTAAGCCTGAACTCTCCCTAGAAGCCAAGCTGTCTAAACTGAGTCTGTTATACTTTGACCTTATCATAAGACATTACTCTCCGCAAAAGACAATGATGCTTGGTAAAGTAGAAGGCAGTAAAAAAAAAAAAAAAGAGGAAGTCCACATTACAGATGGACAGACTCCATGAAGAAAGGCAAGGCTCTGAGTCTGCAAGATCTGAACAGAGCTGTTGATGTCAGGGTGACTTAGATGTCCCTCACTATGGCATTGCCATAAGTGGAAGCTGACCTGATGGCAATTAACAAGAACACCACCAACAGCAACATGTTTGTATGTCAGTCCCTGTTATTGGGTGCCTTGGGAAAGCTTCCAGTCCCATTGTGAAATAAATGGTATTTGCAGTCAGAAGGAAATAGAAAGTGGTCCTTGCCATTGCCCTTAGAGTCAGTCACAAAGCGACATGGTGAAAAGTTTATCAAGTTTAAGTACTGATTATATATTTGGACTCTTCTTTTCACAGGTTTCGTAGAAAGCTATATTTGACAGAGAACTGAATTTATTCCACTTTTTTGAATGAACTGCTTGTGTGAAACTGAGTATATTAAGAACAATATTATTTGGCATCAATAAGCACTACTGCAATGTTTAATCAAGCATGAGTAATTATATACAAGCTGTCATTTTTCTCCATGATGATTACATATAAATTCAGCCCCTACAGAAAACTAGCACAAATATGAACTAATACAAGGAATTAAATCACCATGGAATTTATCAAGCCTATGTACACCCAATTTATTTCAGAGCCAAATTTGGTGATTTACAGCAGACCCTGATTCATTTTGGAACAGTAAGGACATGATTTTAACAGATTCAGGCCTCAGTCAAATCCAAACTGGGAAATATGAATCTTTGTATCAATCATTTACTTGCATAAGAAAACAAAAAATGGCCATGATCTTGTGGCTATCTCACATAATAATATGACATTCAAAGATATGCTGGAAGATAAAGAAAATACAGTAAATCTACATGCGTAAATACTGATTGAAAAAAATTGTTTTAAATAATTTATGTTTTGTATAAAAATGATAATAATAATAAAAGATACAGCAGAAATTAATTCTACCAAACTGCAGATAGGCAGATTCGGCGGGGGGGCGGGTTACAGCTACCTTTAAAGTTTGCTATGGTTTGCTAAGAGGTGTGCATTGCTATAGTGTTTGTGAGGTATGGGTGTTACTTGTGCACCCAGATTTAATGTGTGTGAGAGTGGGAGGGTAGCTAATGCACACAAGGTACAGGGGGAAAAAAACACAAGAGAAAAAAATGAAGACAGAACAAACATGCTAAACTGAAATAGAGAATAAAATTAAAATCAATCCTAACCTAAAGGGTGTTACAAAATTGGGGCAAAGAGAGGAAGGGGACAAGAGGGTGCCACTGTCCAATGAAACCACTATTTAACGCAGTCAAACCATCATTGAGATTCACTTTTAATAAATGACAAACCAGCATAGTGTAGTGGTTTAAGTGCTGGACTAAAACACTGGGAGACCAGGTTTTGAATCCCCACTCAGCCATGGAAACCTACTGCATGGCCTTGATCAAGTCATACTCTCTCAGCCTCAAAAGAAAGCAAGGGCAACCCCCCTCAGAACAAATTCTGCAGGAGTCCATGGAAGCCTTGTGTTTTTCCACTTTCCCATTTTTAACCTCAGACTTTTATCAGAGTTACCTCAGGGAGCCATCTCCCATTTTCCTGCCCTAGGTAATGCCTGGGTCAGTACCTCATACTCCCAAAGGGCCTCCTCACCAATGGAGGCATCTGACCTTACGTCTCAATGAAAAAGTGAGACTTTGATGTTGTTCTGTATACCTTCAAGTTGTCTGTGACTTATAGCAACCCTGAGCCCACCCTCTCCCCATTATTTTTGTGGTAGGATTGTTGTTCTGTGTCTTCAAGATGTTTCTGACTTATGGTGACCTTATCATGGAATTTTCATGGCAACATTCATTCAGAGGAAGTTGAGAGAGTGGGTTTCCATGGCTGACTGGGGATTCTCACCCTGCTTTCCCAGAGTCCTAACCCAACATTCAAACCACCATGCTTTGCTGGCTCTGAAGTAAGGCTAGGGCATGTATAAAGGCTGACCGTCGTAAAGAGTGAATTTATATGGCGAAGTGGCTTTGCCTGTGGGTGCTGAGAGGAGGGACGTGTTGCAATGATGTGGTGAGAGTGCTGATAACAGTGTCCTGTTTAGAAAGGCAGCCACAGTTCCCAGTCCTTAAACAGAATATAGTAGCAGCCCTAGTCAAGGTTTACAGGAACCTGCCAGTCAGTTACTGCTCTTGTTTCAGCAGTCCAGGTCAGCAATAAATTCAGAGTGTCAGTTCAAGGGAGTATCTGGCAGCATAGTCAGTACACAAAGTAAGAGTCAGGCTTTTTCAGGACAATAAGCCAAGGATCAAAAGAAGAATGTGTTGCTTTCACCAGATTTGCTAGCTGTCTGCAACAGACTTCTCCCTCCCTACCCTGCCTCTGTTGGCCAGCAGCTTCCCCAGCTGTTTGTACCTAATTAATGAGACTTCCCTATATCAGTGCTCTAAGCCTCATGGGCTCTCCCATTCTTGATTATGCGGGGCTGTGGTAAGTATTGTCCATGTCAGTGTGTTTTGGCTGTTGGGAAGGATCCTGTCTGTATTTGCTTCTGGGTCCTAGGACTGGGGCATGACAGGCAGAGGCTTACCCTTCTCCTTTTGCTTATAGTGCATTCTCCCCCTTTGGAATTAGGCACTGCATCTTGGATGACTGCTGAAAACAGACTCACATTTGGAAACATCTGGCATGATGTTCCAATAAATTTTAGCAACAAGAGACTGAGACATGCCGACACTCTCTTTTATCATAGATGTGTTTACTGGCAGAACTTCAATTACTGCATTTGCATCTGAATATCATTTACAGGTGCGGATCATTTCTTGACTGAAAAAAAAATAAGAGTGTTAAGTTAATCTGATTTCATGTGAAGTGTTCAATAAGGGATTTTTTAAAAAACAAAGTAGAACTAGTCAAATACAAGAAACAATCTGTGATCTCACATGTTCTCTTATATCCTCACCATCCTTCCCATCTGCCACTCTGTACAGAAAAACTTGCAAAAGGCATTACTCTCTTCCTTAGTCATCTGCTTGCTATATTCCCTCAGGAACAATAAAATGAAATATAATTTTTCAAATTCCTTCAAGCCAACAAGCTGTCTTGGTATTAAATACCATGTTTCAAAACATGCTACAATTGCCTATACCAGGTTGTTGCTGTTTTTTCCCCCTCTTGTCATCTGCTGTGCATGCAAAACATCTCTGCGATATAACTTACCTCACCATAATTCTTTTCTGTCAGAGAGTTTCATGAGAATATGCACCAGATGACATTTATAGCTATTTGCTACTGAGCAGAACACAAATGGTAAAACATGGAATGAAAACATCCAGTGAATAGGTGCTCCAAGAAGGCTTTTTTTTTAATGGCCAGCTACAATGAAGTCAAAACATTTTCTGCTCTCCCTTTCCGGCCGATAATCTCCCAAACAAGTTATCCCATGTCCAATTACCCTACGTATCTCTTTATATCACCCAGTGAGAGCCAGAAGAGATGGCATCCCTGTGTAACATTGTAAGATTCCATACTGAATCTCCATGCACAGACTACTAGTTTCGGTCAAAAAGAGCTTGGAAAATTAGTTTCATGCAATAATATTACATTTTGGAAATTGGAATGTAAAGCCAGAATCCTGTACATCCTTTCACACCATGTAAATTTGGCTGCACTTAACGAAGCAGAAGCCATGGTGAGAAATCTGGCTACTGAAATGTGAAGATGTGCAATCGATGCACAATAAGAGTGCCTGATATGCACTGGAATCCCCTTGTTGGTGTCCCATTGTGCCTTGGTTCCTTTCCTATCTGTGCTATGGAGTTATGAAGCAACAGCCCTCTACCAAGTGTTACACCAAAACGTAGGTGCCACAAGGGCCAAGCCATGATGCCAATACCTCCTTGTAAAAGCGGGGAATGAATTAGTTCAAAGTTTAGGAGGCTTGAGAGAGGGGAGCAACTTAGCGAGAACTTTCTTACCAATATTTACGGGCTCACGCAGGAAAAACACCAGTGAAAGAATAAAATGTGAACTAAAATATGTTTTGATTGAAGTAAATTCGCTCACACATGCAATAGTTCAAGGATACACACAATCACACAAGGACAGAGAAGGGAGAAGGGATGAAAGTGAGATAGAGACTGTTGAGGGATTTGGGCGATAATTACCAGATCCAGAGAGAAGCAGTGTCGGGTAGCCCTCCATATTGTAGTTATGGGACATGTCGTAGGAGTTAAGTAGCAGCTTGCTTGTAACAAGGTATGAGAACCAGAGACCGTTAGGTAAACAAAGCTAGGAATGTAGTGATAAGCGCTGCCAGGCTAAACCAGAACTTCAAAGCCTTGCCGGCGGGATGAGAAATTCTTTGCCTTTTATGTTTTGAATTTTACAAATTGACTCCAGTTCACTCACTGAAGTCCCGTATAGTGTATCACGCTCCTAATAAATAGTGTTTATGCGCTGTTATATTTGTGTGTGTGAATTCAGTTCCTGACAAGCAGAGAGAAGTGGCAGTATGGCTTAGGTAAAGAACCTAAGGACAGTACTCGGTCAGGAATCGGATGAACAGAGTGATGTTTGGATCAGTGAGAGACTGCACTGGACAGTCTGAAATCAGGAGTATTTGTACCCAGAAAATAGCCTGGGACAGTGGATGATAGTGCAGTTCCAGGTGAGGAACAATGGGAATTGTGATACATACAATGAACTATCAACTTGCTAATGTTTACAGTGCTTGAGTGACAAAGGTGTGATGGGTGTTGTAATAGCTGTCTATTGTGGGTGCTATGAGGAAAGAGGAAGAAGTCCAGGTGCACAGGGGATGGATATAAGTCAATAAGTGCTTCCTACAATTGTGTTCTCTTGGGAAACTCCAGCTTCTGCTTAAGATTATTATCCACAGGAACAGCATTTGTTTGCCTGACAAATGACCTAGTCTTACCTGGAGGGTGTCTTAGGTTGACCTGCCTTTCTTTCTCACATTCACAGTCAGAACTCTCCCTCAGTTGGTTTGACCTTCCAGTCACCTTCAGGGTTGATTCTGGTATCAGTGCCAATTAAAGTGTGTTGCCAATTAAATATAATGCCAACTAGATACGGTGCTCATCCAAATCATACCAGTATCAGACCCACACGCAGGGCCCATACACAAATACAAAGTTTGCATTTCTTTGCAATTCTATTTCCCCCACATATAAGTCTACTTACAAGCACACATTGCCCGACAGGATTCCAGCCTAATTCATTAACAACTGAGATTGCTTACTCAATTGTTTTAACTCAGTGTGTAAGACACCAGGTTTAGGGACACACCATGGAATGTTCTGAGAACGACAAGGAGGTTGTCACATTGATCTGTTTGTCATTTGAAACCTGGGCTCTTTTTGTAATTTTTAAATTGCCTGCCTTCACCCTAGAATTCTTCCCCACATGGACTATAAGGCCCATAATAGGATAGTTGCCTGAGGATGATGGAAGTCCTACATGTCTGGGAACTGTCAGGTTGGGAAAGGCTATCCTGAAACATGGAATTCTTCCTAGCATTTCTTCAATTCAGTTTGCTACGCATCTGCATTTCACTTTTCTTCCATCTCCCATCAACGTGTATACTTCCTTAGAGACTGACAGAATATTCAATGTTATTTCTTTCCTGACCCCCCCCCCGCCCGGGCAAAAAAGAGGCTCCCAACACTTGGAGAACCCAATCTGGAAGACTAACACTGAGTCCAGAATATTGTGCAGTGTTTACCTGGTATTTCTGCGTCCCAAAGTGTTTCATGAAATTATTTTGTGCAGAAATACATGGAGGATTGATTTGGGGAGGTGTTTTTGTTTTTATTTTGCATTAAAAAAAACAAAATCCCAAACATTTCTTGAAAAACAAGTGAGGAAAAAAATTCTTGCAAAGCAATTTTCCCAAAACACACTTTTTGTGCAAATTTGGTGGCTTTTGAACAACAACAACAACAACAAAACAATTTTACATAAAAAGTCAAGTTTCTAGAAACAGTCTAAATTTTGTAGGGTTTTTGTGCAAAGAACACATTTTTATTTAAAATAAAATTCCAAAAACTCATGTGGGATTTTTCAACAAAATTAGTATACAGTAGGCTCTCCACATTCATTGGAGTTAGGGACACAGAAAGTCAAAAAACGCAAATGACTAAGGGCAGCCAGGAGAGCATGAGGGGAGAGATCGTCCCTCCCCTTCACTGTCTCGCACTCCCCCACCCACACGATTGCGTGGGCAGAGGCAGTAGGAGAGCATGAGTGGGGGGAGATTTCCCCCCCTTCACTTTCTTCTCCGCCTCCCACACCATCGTGGGACAGCGGCGGCAGGAGAGCATGGGGGGAGATCTTCCCTCCCCTTCACTCTCTTGCCTGCTGCCAGTGGGATCGTGCTGGCAGCCACGGGCAGAACAGCATGCGGCGGGAGGCAAGCGCACACCACAAATAATCAAACCCACAAGAGTCAAACCCACAAATGTGGGGAGAGAACTGCATATCATTAATTGCACCAAAAAAAATGTGTTTCTGGAAACCAAAGGGTTTTGGAAGCAAAATTGAGGGTTTTGCCCAGAAAACAGTCAACCTGATTGCATGAAAAATGTCAGAGTATATCCATACCTCAACAGCAGAAGTGGTTGTTGTTATTTTCCATCATGTCAACTTGAACTTATGGTGACTCTGTGAGCAAGAAACCTCCAAGAACTCGGTCATTGACTGCCCTGCTCAGGTCTTGAAAACTCAGGGCTATTATTCCATTTTCTGCCTCCTGTGAAATTTCAGGGCTTGTATTTTACAAAGAGCTCTATGGCTCAGAATTCTAAATGCCGCTCCCTAAACTGCAAACCTCAGGATTGCATAGGAGGCTGAATGTGGAATAATACACTATAATAGGGTAGTGTGGAAATGGCCTCAGTCTCCCTCTTTTCCTAATTCCTTCCAATTCACCAAACATAATCATCTTTTGGTGGTTATTGTATTTTTATTGCCAAAGATTGGGAGAAGGGCTTATGAGAGTTCACGTGCCTCATCCACCAAAACAACTTGCCTGGCTTTTGGTACTCTTCACCTTGGCATAGGTAGAGAGAGAACAACATTTGCTGCTCCGCCTGAGATTGCAAAATATCTTGAACCTCAAAGGAGAAGGAATACATTAAACAAAAGTGAAATCTTTGAGTAACATGAGAATGAAAGATACTTTAAACTATAAGAAAGCTCATATGTACAGCTCACATGTGTTCTCAGTGGATTAGTTTCTCTTATCACATTAATTTCACAGATGTGTGTATGAAGCTTGTATATACAAACTCCACAGATTTCCAGATTAATTTCTATAACTCATTACTCACCATTTTTACTTGGAATTAAGCCACATCAGTTTCAAAAAGATGCATTTCCAAAAAAGTATTCTTACATCTAAGAAAACATACACAGGCAGCTTGGGAACAAGCTTCATTGGATTCATTTATTCATGGCAGGAAAGAGGCATGCAGAATTAATGTGAGCAGATAGTGATCTATGAACTTCAAGCAAAATCCCAAGGGCAGGCTCTAATGCATAAAGTATATTTTATATATTGATGAGAAGTATATTTTAAATTCAGTGGACAGAAGCAAATGGGCTTTGCCCTACCAACAGCAGGAATAGTACCATTCAACTTACTGCTCCACACACAACCCAAGTTTATATATATAGTAAATCTTACATTGTTTTTATCACAAATCTTATGCTGTTTGTCAAACCAAAATGTGCACACACACAAACAAACCAAAATCAAAAAGTGAATGTAGTGATAAACATCAACATTCAATTACTAAAACTTTTTTTTAACAACAACAAAAACTTCTAGAAATCCATAGCTCAATCTGAGAAGAACAACACAGGAGGCAATAGAATGTTTTGCATCTCCTCTCCAAGGACAGAAAGAAAAGAATGACTTCATAAACCCTTGTCTCTTACTCACCTACCATGGAAATTTCCAGCACGATAGAATGGTGTTCCATGGGCATTGTGGGGAAGATCAGGCAAATGAAAGATACCCTTTCTATTCTGACACAAAGCCTGAATTGGAGGAAATCTGGAACCTCTGGAACTGCTATACTTTCCTTCCCATTGGAACCAGTTGGGAGAGGGAAAACAGAGAAAGTGTGTCTTTTTAGGGAAAAAAAATAGAGGGGATGGGCAATGAAGAATCCCACTCTTCACTTCAGCCCTGATGGTGTAAACCTGACAGGGCTTTGGATTGGGCAATTCTTCCATCTTTGTATTGCCCATCTATCCACTATTTTTGATATTCAAAAAAGCATATCAGGATCAAAACCAGCACAGAATCACAACATCATAAATTATTTGAGAACACAGTTAAAATGCATGGGAGAGTAATTAGAATATAGCCTTGGCTTCTGTTGAGAGTGTGGGAAGAAGCTCCTTGTTTCCAAATGAACACGTGGGTGTTTTCACATTAAAGATGTGCCAGGAAAGGTTGGTGAGGGGATGCCTTTCTGCAATAAAGGAAGGAGGGGGAGCACATTAAAAGTTGAATAGCCCGTGTTTTTGTTCAATAACTCCTCAGCACTAAGAAAGAAATTTAATCACAGCCCTGGAAACCTGTTATGGGATTTCTTATCACAAAGAGGCTTCTCAGATCCAATGATTTTATATATCACCTTCAAGTGCTGCCCTCCCCTGCAATCTCTTTAGAGTAAGCTAACACCACTTGAAAGTGAAACTGTAAATATGAGGCACTTCCAGGGTGAGTTTTTGTTGTGTCACATTCGTGGGATTCTTACAGGGGAGCTAGGCATTATCCTCAGTTTGTAACCCTTTCACATTTTTCCCATGGTTTTTTATGGCTTTTTAACCACATGGTACCCCCCGAAACCTCGGGAGTTCCGCAATTTGGGGGAAAAAATTTCCACACAAAACTAATCTCCTTCCCCTTTGTTAAGCAAAGCACGCATACACAGGAAGCACAAAAGGACAGCATTATTCACTCCCCCTCCAAAAAGTCATCCCCTCCCATTCAATTACTCTCCTTTTAAAACCTCCGTGTGACAAGGTAGCAGCAGTTATAGTCTGCACCAAGAAGCCCACAACATCGTAGTTGGCATAAAAGTTCTTCATACAATGTGCACAAAACAAATCTCACAAACATTTTTCAAAAAGAAAATCTTCAAAAAAATATACAGACAAATGTTCAGCATCTGAGTTGGCTTTTTGATCTCCCACACGAGCATGAGATAAGTGAGGGTTGGCATCTAATTGAGCTAAAATTGGAAGAAGAGTCAGGGACTGTAGCTTTCTTTATAAAGAGAGCTCTGTATGTAGCCATTCTCTCTCTCTCTCTCTCTCTCTCTCTCTCTCTGATCATTTCTGTCCTACACTCTTATAGCGTTATTATTCTGCTTTCAACATCCAGTGGAATTCTGGGGTTTGTAGTTTACTGAGGCCAAAGAGCTGTCTGCCTGAGAATTCTAAATGCACCTTCCTAAACTACAAATCCCAGAATTCCATAGGATATTGAAAGTAGAATAATAGCACTAGAACAATGTAGTGTGGAAATGTCCCCCCCCCCAAACACACACACACACAATATGACACATACACACACAATATGACAGTATGACTCAGAGCAAAGTCAGCAGCTAGGAGCTAAAGTCCTGTTTTAGCAATATGCTGGGCAACATCCCAGTGGGCCAGTCCAGTCCATTCTGGGTCATCTGGACCAGTTTTTAAGCCAACCTTTTTCTTTCTGAGGGGGACATCCTTGTGTAAGGGAGTACTAAATACCTCCTTAAGGAAGCATGTGAAAAGTACACCGTGAAAACCTTGAGTCATGTCACCATATTGCCCCAAGAAGGCTCCAGCCATAAAGTGATAGTTTTATCCTTGCTCTAGAAAAATCTGCTCTTTCAAGAAGGCATTTATCTCCGTCCCTAGTGGGCAGATTTTTGTTTGGAGATTAGGTAAAATGTTTTACATAGAGTCAGACAAGGAAGCATTTAGAACACAATGAAAAATGTTTGAACCCTCTTCTCCTTTCCATTCACTGTGCTGTCTGCAGTGGAAAATTCCAGGCCATTCACGAGCGCAGGCCTATAAATCAAGCATCATCGGAAATGTTATCTTCCAGCCTTCAATAAATAAAGCCCAGCTGCAATAATTTTCAGAATGAAGGCTTTAGCATTTTCATTTTATAAACACCTTAAGTCATTAATGCTCATAATGTCACGCCTGATCCATGATGCACCCATCAAACCACGTTCCACTTGGCAACTCCGAAGTATCTCAGCTGGATAAAATATGGGCTGCAAAACATGAGTGTTATATGGAGTTTTAATTTTAGTCTGGCAGAAGATAAGTGGTGCGACCCCAGTCGCAGGTCAGCTAGCAGATTTTTTCAGCACACAATGTGATTTAAAGTGACAGCAATGTTTAGGCTCAAATAAGGAAACCCGGGAGGAAAAAGGAAATGAGTTTACACATGGGACGCTGGGAGCAAATTGAATACAATCAATCACTTGCACAGGCACCCGAAAAGTGTAAACATTTCCTCATAAGGTGATGACAGAAGGATGTTTGTCCGGGGCTTTCTTAAACCAGAGTCAGCATTTGTTTCAACTCAGTCGTGCTATAGGCCATTTCTGCACTACACTCTTACCGTGCTATTATTCCACTTTCAACAGCCTATGGAATCCTGGGGTTTGCAGTTTAGGGAGGAGCCTTTAGAATTCTCAGCCAGAGAGAACTACAAACCCCAGAATTCCACAGGATAGTGAAAGTGGAATAACAGCACTATAACAGTGTAGTACGGAAATGGCCTCCGTCTTAAAAGAAAGCCATGCCAAACCCCCTCTGAGCAAATCCAGCCAAGAAACCCCATGACAGGGTCACCTTAGGGTCACCATAAGTCAAAAAGAACTTGAAGGTGTACAACAAGAGCAGCAACATCTTACTTTAACCCCTTTTCTAGGAAATTGCCACACTTTTTTTTTTTTTTGAGAAAACTATTTTTGCACCAACTTGAAACCGTTTAGAAAAGGAAATGAAGCAGCTGGAGGTAAACTATGTCATAGATTGGTGAAAGTGATTTCACTGTGTTGCTTTTCACTTCCTTGGGTGCCTTTGTTTCCTCTGCTGTCTCTCAGAAAAGCTACAGTTCTTGGCCAATGTAACTCATGACTGCCATTCCAGTCATTTGGTAGGAAGATTTTATGCAAAAAAAAAAAAGGGGGGGGAGGGGGGAGAGGAGCTGTAAATAAACATGCTAGTAATGAATGGATTACAATTAAGTTATTTAGGCAAAAATGTCATTTGATTTTTCAGGAATACTTTTAAACCCCTTAAGTGTATTTTTTATTATTATTATTATTATCCGAAACAAATGGCAACTTGTTTGAGAAGTAGAACATGGTCTTTTTCCTTCGATGTGGCTTGGATGCTAATGCTTCAGATTCAGCTAGTGAGCACCTCATTAATTATCCCCTGAACACCCATGTTCGTGAACAAAGTGGGGATTGTTTAACAGGCTCAGAGAACGGAGGTGGGGGGAGACTGGCTTTGAATTTGTTTTACATCCACACCATGGAGACAAAAAAGAAGGGATATGATCAATAAGTAAAGATCTGGTTAATCCTAAAGTAAAGTTTAATGACAGCTTTACTTTATGGGCACAGAAGTTTTTGGTTGCTCTTCGTTTGTTTGTCTACCTTATTTCTTAGGTGATGGGAGTCTGAAAACAGCCTTTAAAGGGCATGTGTCTTTTGGATAGGAAAGACTAACAGTGGCTTTGTAATAACCGTGCTTACTTATAAGTGTACAGCCTGAACAGAGTAGTCACACAAGCCCATACTGCTAGTCCCAAAGCTGTGTCATTGAGGCTCATGAGACTGGGCTCCTGAGGCAGAACATCCAAGTTGGATAGACAACCATGAGGGGGAAAAATGCAACTGTAAATGAGATGATTGACAATTCTTCTCCATTTTATTATTATTTGTTTAAATGAATGTTCTTTCTTCTAGTGGGTTCAAAATATCCTACATCATTCTTTCCCATTTTATCTTCAGAACAGCCCTTTGAGGAAGGTCAGGTTGAAACTGGTGTAAGTGTCAGGCAGTGACTGGTTCAATGAGTTTCATGTGTCAGTGGGGAGTAAGAACATGAGAAGCTGCCTTCTCCTGAGATGGATACTTGATCCTTCTACTCCACTATTGTCAGTTCTAACCAGCAACCATGCATCCACAGGGCTTTAGGCAGGGTCCTTTCCTAGAACTGCATGGAGATCCCTGGCATGCCTTGTTGCTCTCTCATCCAGAAACAATCCTGCTTAACTTCCAAATCAAATCATAATGGATGTTTTCAGGTGTAGAAATAACTCAGTTAATGAAGTAGATGTGTTCCTGGGTGCTACTGCTTTAACGGAAAATTTGGTGTCACAGACAGGAATAACATAGAATGAATAGGGATAGGTTCCTACACCACAGAAAAAAAGAGGAGCTCAAGACATTTCAGCGGACTTTATCTGAAACTAACAACATGCACATGTGAAATGAAACAACTCAGGGAAACCATGCATAAGTAAACAGAACCATTTTGAACCTCCTAGGGATCATGTGAGAGTGTCTTCCAAAATGCATCTACAGATGACTATTTCTTTCACAAGCATTTACTTTTTTTATGATTTCCATTTTTGATCTGTGTTTCTTTTAAAAAAAAACATGCTGGGAGTAGCTGATGAAGCAAACTTATCTGCCCTTCCCTTTTCTTTCTATTTTGCTGGTCAAGCATGCTTAGCAAGGGATTCTTGAGCTATCTGCTTACCTTATTTCTTGTAGGCAGCCACACACAGCTACAGTTATATTAGTTAGAGTAGACCCCATTCTTTCCCAGCTCAAGCTTGCTTTCGTTGTTTACGGCAGACACACTGCTGCAGCCCGATATCAATAGTCTGAATTTTTCCAGCCATTTATCACATGGTTGTCTTTGATTATCACTGCTGCCTGATTCTGACTATACACTTATTTCTGACTTTCCTAAACTTCAGGTGTTGCTGGGGGACTGGACTCCTAAACCTGTTAGGAACCATACCTCTGCTTCTTGTCCAACTGAACTGAAAGCCAACTATCCCCATATACCCATACACACACACACACTCACTCACATTTCTGGACCCTGATGCTACATGTGACCTGGCAGAACAATAGCAGGAGATGGTATTAGCACTACTGTTGGCCACTATCTTCTATAATGGTGTACCTTAACATAGCTTTATATATACTTAACTACGTGGCAGTGTTACCATGCAGTACACCCCCACTTCATGATATGGTATAATTGGCAAATATCGTTTAATTGGCATAAAAGATAAATTATATATGGCTATGGCTGAAGCCTTGCTGGCCAAGACTGGCTAAACACATGTGAAAGTAGGTCAGATGGGACCTCAAAGCAAGGCCAAGTCATAGTCAGGGAGGCTCTGGTGATTATGAGTTTGCAAATGTCCCTCAAAGACTCAAACTTTAGATGCAGTAGCACCCAAAACTGCCACTACAGGGCAACTGCCTGTCTACAACCTGCTTCCTCTTCCTGCTGGATTTCTCCTCTGCTTCCTCACCTGCCCAGCTATTAAGGGGCCATCATTTCTTTGTCACCTAATGCTATTAGCCCATTCTGCACCCCATCTGCCAGAGAGCCATTTACACCTTCCCCCTCAGGGTGGAAACGGGGTATTTAAACCCTGGTTCTGAGCCAGATAACTCATAGTACACTGGACGTAGGCTGTTGCTCTGCTTCTCCAATTCCCATTCCCATACCCTCAGACCTTTAGTCTGAACCACATCACTTTGTCTCTCCTCTGCAGAATAGGTAAATGTCACCCACTTCACCCTAGCTTCTTACTATCCAATTTTTCCTCCTTTTCTTTCAGTTAGCCTTGTATGATTGTGGGACTGCTTGAATCTTGCATGTGATTGTTATTTTCCCAATAAAGCATACTTTTAATCTCTGACTGGTGTCCCTGCATTAGTACTGGTATACATAGATGTAAATGATCTTGCAGGTTTGCAGACTTCCCCTTTGAGCTTGCAGGCTTGCAGGTTTCCCCCTTGCAGGCTTCCCCTTTGAGCTAATATGCCCCAACGTTTCATGAAGGCACTGGCGTCGCGGGTGGACCTCTGAGTCACCTACCTTTTGGGTAGCAGCAGAGATGCTACGAAACCCTGGTAGTGGATTGTGAAGATGCTTAATGAGACACTGGCAAGAGAGTCCCAATACGCATTAACACTCCCTAGCTGGTGTCCCAGTGGACATCAGTCACTTTGCTATCTTCCCTATGTAGTAACATAACAGCATTCCTTTACTGGTTACAAACATTATGGAACTACCCTATTCTAATTCTCATAGATATAAGTCCACTTACAAAGACATAAGACCCCAAGAGGATTCCAGCCACTACCATCAACAGTAGCTGAGTTCTATTGCCTGTACCAAATTTAAGTAGCCCTATGTAAAAGGTGGAATTTACAACATTTATCAATGGGTCTGTTTCAGTTGGGAAATACCAATAGAAGTCAGACCTTTACGTATATCCTGCATTTTTCCTCCAAACTGAGATTCCAGGCAGCTTACAAATTTAAACAGATACAATACTGCTAAAGCATAACAAATGGTAAGATAAAAACATAATTAAACCATCCAGAACATTTTAAAAAAGCAATTTGAAACATTCACTTAAAAATAAGTAAAAGCAGGTCTGAAAAAGTAAATTGCCCAGTTTTGAAGATCTTTCAAAATGTCCCGTTCTTGAAAGCCTGTTGGAATAAAATTATTTTTGCCTGCTGACGAAAGGATGCATTCCAGTTACCCTACGAAGGGAGTTCCAAAGGCTAGAAGTAGCCACTGAGAAATCTTTTTGTTGTTACTGCTGTCGCTGTTCCATCCATCCATCCATCCATCCATCACTCTATTTATATTCCACCTTTCTCCCATGCTGGGACACAGGTGGCTTACAGAAATGAAGAAAATTACAATAACAATATAGGTATGCATATAGGTAAAAACAAAATTAAGATTAGAAAAGCAGAATTGAAAACCATTTACAATCTTACATTAAAACAAAGGGGTTTTTTTTTGTTTTCTGTTTTTGTTTTTTTTGTTTTTTGCTGTTGTTGCTGTGGCTGGCAAGGGAACTTCCTAGATAAACTATAAGTAGAATGCAGCAAAGGGAGAAGAAATCATGGAAAACTCCATTCTGACATTTCACCAACACAAGACACCAAGGACAGCTGCACAATGATCTTTGTGAAATATTTCAGCAATGAGAGCCTTGTCAAAGGGTTCAAGGAGCTAACTGTCTTATCACTCTAGGGCCACAGAATAATCCCAAAAGAGAAATCCTCAGTCATGAGAATGCCAAATTGTGGGTCTGTGTCTTAGGATGCTGTTAGCCATCCCTTGTTCCTTCACAGTGATTCTTGATGATGACAAAAATTATGAAGATTCGCTTAAGTTTTCTCAGGGTGACAATGGAATAAAAACAAAAAACAACACAGAAACAGTTTGGTTCAAACAAACAAGCACAGAAGTTATACATTAAATTTGCCCCTTAACTTGCAAGTCCTGGAAGCAGTAAAACCCACGTAACAGTGCCACATATTGTGTTTCCTTACAGTGTCGCCTCCTTTAGATCATCTACCTACAATTTTTCTTTCCTTCTTGACCTCAGTCTGCATCCTCTACAGGTTGGACACAACACCAAAGCAGAGGGTACCACAAAGTGAGAAGGCACTGAATTACACTGGCTAGACCTATATCTTCATAGAGTCCCTGAACATCTAGATATTTTTCCCTCTAATACCAAACTTTTGCACATACCTTGGACCCTCCATATCTGTGGGGGTTCCATTTCAGGACCCCAAGAATGGGGAAAAATTGTGAATGTTCAAATCCTGTATAATTAAATGGTGGTAACATGCATGCAGATACTCCAGTTCATCCCACCACCACCACACACACATATTAAGTATAGAGCACAACACTCTGCAATCAAATACATAAATCTGGAGGTCTCTTATATGGAAGATCTTCTGTATGTGACTTTTCTTTCAATACCTGTGAACAATGGCCCAGATCCAGGTGCTAATGCCAACTGAAGTAGACCCACTGAAACAAGGAGATTCACACGTGTGTTAATTTACTATTCAGTGATTGATTCAATGGGTCTGCTCTAGTCACAACTAAGCAATAGGATTTGGCCAAGGCCTTCTTTGGTTTTCCACAGGAAGTTAAACACCCCAAGAAAAACTTATTACTTATCAGAGTCTCCCCAAACAATTTTTTTTCCAGACACAAGCTTAATTAATTACACAAGAGAAAGAGTTTCAGCTCACTCCTAGTAAACCTGATACTGATGAAGGGGTTAAATTGTAGAAACTGCTTGCTTGAGTAGAAAAATAGAGAAAAATAAGTCAGGCAGATGCGTCTCTTATCTTATCAAGAGCTCAGGTATGCGGCTTGGCAATGCATGGAATATAGGGAGTTTGGGAGTCGATGCGACCAAGGGAGAATACTCCCTGGTACAGAGATACTTCATTTTTG
This sequence comes from Cyclura pinguis, assembly GCA_030412105.1. Lineage (NCBI taxonomy): Eukaryota > Metazoa > Chordata > Lepidosauria > Squamata > Iguanidae > Cyclura > Cyclura pinguis. Next base: position 212,636,353 of record CM059599.1, read on the forward strand.
ACACTGTAATACATCATTTCGAAACTTAAACTTTTGTAACCTGTACTTTTTCATATATGGTAATCATTTCCTGTACTTGTTTTTTAGAAAGTATAAATGTGTGCTGAAACCTAAAACGGGGCTCTCAGTCTTTTGGAAGTTGATTCCACTGAGATCCCTGCGCAGTATAATAAACTCTTGTTTTCTGATCTGCTGGTCTCAATTCACTGGCTCACCACAACATTTTCTGGTGCGTTGGCAGGGAATTGTGAAGGGCTTTTGCCCACTTTGGCGGATGCCAGGGCATCGGGACCGTCGCCCCCTTCCTGATACAACCCAGGGTGCCCTTGACTTTCTTTTGTCGGCAGGATTGGTTCGGAGTGGGCGACGGCTCTGGCGACGGCGCTTCAGCCAAGAAACCCGAGGTCGGAGCAGAAAACAGAACCCTCCCACGACTGTTGGTGAGTGACCTCCCCACAAACTTGGGGGGAAGAGGGGCCTGATCAACCCCTTCCAGCTTTGCCCTAGTACCCCACTGTTGTTGTGGGTGAAGCTGCAGAGCTTTTGGGTGTGGTACTGAAGGTGGGAAGTTGTGTGTTGGTGTGAATGTGTGAAAGGACGGTTGTGTGACGCCGCAGTTTCCAAGTCATACCGTTGAGTTTCCGGGTATTTGGATCGGCGTGAATCGAGTGGTGTCTTTCCCCCTTTGTGTCAATCCGTGGGACCCCTTACCCACGGGTCAAATCCCTTTTTCCTTGTGTGTGTTGTCCGCTTTGGGAGGAAATGGGAGGGGGGCAGAGCCGACAAACCCCTTTAGGCTGTATGTTGAAAAACTTTAAGAAAGGATTTAGTGGGGATTATGGAGATCCCCGAATGACACCTGAACGGTTGAGGACTTTATGTGAAGTAGAATGGCCATCCTTTAAGGTGGGGTGGCCCCCAGAGGGGAGCCTGGTACCCTCATGAATCAGGGTAGTGTATTCAGTGGTGGTTGGCGAGCCTGACCACCCTGATCAATATCCATATATAGATTCATGGGACACAGTGGTCACTCAAAACTCCCCTTGGTTGTGGAAATGTCAGGAGCAAATGAGTAGGGCTATGGTAGTAATGCAGGATCAGACCAGACGAAAGTTTGGAAAAGGACAGATATTGGTGGAATCGGTTCCGGAGGAACCTAGCGCTCCCCCTCCCCCATATGTGCCACCGCAGCCAGCTCCCCAGCCACCAGTCTTACCCCCACTGCAGCCAGCTTCGCTGCCGCCAGCTCAACCCTTGCAACTGGACTTCCTGGAGCAGGAGGGAGCCATGGCTGGGGGATTGAAGGATTCTAGGCCAGTTGCCCGGGGGATGGTGGAATCTCCCGGAGCCTATGATCTTAGAAGAGGGCCAAAAGAGAAAGCCAAGATTAAGAAGTCCAAGCATCAGAAAGAGATGGATGAATCAGATGATACAGACAAGGAAAGTGGAGACGTGGTCGCACCATTGCGACAAGTTACTCAGCTGGTGGCAGGCCCCAATGAAGAAGGAGGATACCAGCGAGCACAGAGTAACCAGTACACCCCTTTCACCTCTTCAGATTTATTGAACTGGAAGACCCACTATGGGCCATATACTGAGAAGCCTCAAGAGATGGTAGAGCTGTGTACCAGCATTATGGCTACCCATCTCCCCACCTGGCAGGATTGCCAACAATTGTTGTTGACTTTATTCACTGCCGAGGAGAGGAGGAGAATATTGGAGGAAGTGGAGAAGGTAGCAGCGGCAAGAGCGGGCCCAGAGGTGCAAGATGTAAATGCCTGGGTGCGGGAGCAAGTCCCCACTGTGGATCCACAGTTGGATCCTAATGATAACCAACAGCAGGACAGATTAGCAGAATATCGGGCAATACTGTTGACCGGAATGAGGAGAGGTGTGAAGAAGTCTATCAATATGGCCAAAGTATAGGAAGTGACACAAGGACCTCCTGAGGCCCCAGGGGAGTATTTAGAAAGGTTGTTAAAAGCCTACCGGCAGTACACTCCCATAGATCCGGACGCTGCCGAGAACATCCAAACGGTGACTGCAGCATTTGTGACAGGAAGCTACTCTGATATTCGGAAGAAGTTATAAAAACAAGAAGGGTTTTCAAGGAATGAATCTCAGTCAATTGGTGAGCATTGCTCAGAAGGTGTACATAAATAGGGAGCAGGAAGGAAAGAGGGAGCGAGACAGGAGAATGCACAAGAAAGCGGAATTATTGGCCGCAGCACTAACGGCAAAGGAAGGATATCGGAAAGGTGGAAAAGGAAGGGCAAGAAGCGGACTTCCATTGGGACACAATGAATGTGCCCTTTGCCATCAGGTGGGGCACTGGAAAAACGAATGCCCTAGACAGAGGGAATTGGCAAATAGAGGAAGAGGAATGGACCGAGGAAGAGGAAGAGGGGTAAATTGAGGAAGAGGAAGAGTGATGAATGGAAGATACGAGCCAGCGGTGGACGAAGGATTCGAGGACTTGATTGGGCTGGCTGGAATGGAACATTACAGTTAGGACAGACCAGGCCCCCTTGCTCTCGGCTGCGGGGAGCCTATGGTCATAGCACAAATTGGGGGCCAAGCCATCCCAATGGTGGTGGATACGGGCACTGCCCGTTCCGTATTAAATTCAGCAGTAGCTCCAAAAACTGAAAATGCCATAAGAATCGTGGGAGCAACCAGAAGAACAGAGCAACACCCTCTTTTGGAGAAAAGAATTGTGGATTTAGGGAGACACCAAGTTACTCATCAGTTTTTATATTTACCAAACTGCCCTGTACCTTTATTGGGTCAAGATCTGTTGGCTAAACTGAGAGCTCAGATTTCGATTGAAGAAGATGGGGTGATGGAAGTAAATTTTAGAAGACCAAAAAGCATCTCAGTAACCTACCCAATGGAAGAAGAGTGGGGAAGGTATCAGATCATGGTTTGTCAAGAACAACCCACTACATTTGGACCCCCAGAGGTATGGGCTGAAGATAATCTGCCTGGGCTAGCCCGATTTGTGGCCCCCATAGTAGTGGAATTGAAGCCAAATGCTGTTCCCATTCATGTAAAACAGTATGACTTGCCCAGAGAAGCCCTGGAAGGGATTCAGAAACATTTGGATCCGCTGAGGAAATACAACATAATTCGGGAATGCTGGTCTCCATGGAACACCCCGTTACTCCCTGTGTTGAAGCCTGGAACGAAAGAATATCGCCCAGTTCAAGATTTAAGGATGGTGAATGAGGCTACAGTGACCCTACACCCAGTGGTACCAAACCCGTATGTTTTAATGGGACTAGTTCCATCCACAGCTACTCACTTTACGGTGTTGGACCTTAAGGATGCTTTCCTCTGTATTCGGGTGGCCCCACAAAGTCAAGAAATATTTGCCTTCCAGATGGAAAATGTTGTTATGGGCCAGAAAGCCCAGTTTGCTTGGACTCGCTTGCCACAGGGTTGGAAGAACTCGCCTACAATTTTTGGGACATCCCTAAGTCAAGACTTGAGAAGATTCAGATCCGAGCCCAAGAAACGAGTTTTGCTGCAATATGTAGATGATCTGCTGTTGGCAGCCAACAGTGAGGAGGAGTGTAAAGAGGCTACAGTGGAGTTGCTCCAGCTTTTGTGGGAAGCAGGCTACAAAGTATCTAGGAAGAAGGCCCAGTTGTGCCAGACAGAGGTGCGGTATCTGAGAGTCCAAGTGACTCAGGGAAAGCAAGCGCTAGGCCAAGAAAGGAAGAAGGCTGTATGTGCTCTACCTGAGCCCCGGAATTGGAAGATGGTGCGAGAATTCTTGGGTGCAGCTGGGTTTTGTAGAATTTGGATTCCTAATTTTGCAGTAATGAGTAAACCCTTATATGAAGCTACCAAAGGCCCGGAGAATTCTGAGTTTACGTGGGGAACAGAACAGAAGAGGACCTGGGAGCAGATAAAGAAGGCATTGATGAAAGCTCCAGCGCTGGGCCTGCCTGATGTGACAAAGACATTCACTCTATATGTTGATGAAAAAGGAGGAATAGCAGTGGGAGTACTGACGCAGATGTTGGGATCCTGGCATCGCCCTGTGGCGTACCTTTCTAAACAGTTAGATCCTGTTGCCAGAGGATGGCCTGGGTGCCTAAGAGCAATAGCGGCAACTGCCTTGTTGGTAAAAGAAGCAGACAAATTAACCCTAGGCCAGAATCTGACAGTGAAAGTCCCACATTCTGTATTGGCTCTAATGGAGTACAAAGGCAATTATTGGTTCACAAATAACCGAATGTCCAAGTATCAAGGAATATTATATGAGAATCCTAGAGTAAAGTTGGAAACATGCACCACTTTGAACCCCGCAACGTTGCTCCCCATAGAATCTGAGGCTACACATCATGATTGTCTTCAAACCATGGATGAAGTGTATTCAAACAGACCAGACTTACGGGACACCCCATGGCCCCATCCTGATGTTACTTATTATACAGATGGAAGCAGCTTTGTACGAGAAGGAAAGCGAAAGGCCGGATATGCAGTGGTCACAGCGGATAAGATAATAGAGGCCAGAGCATTACCCATTGGTACTTCAGCTCAGAAGGCGGAACTCATTGCCCTTATTAGAGCTTTGGAATTAGCTGAGGGACTCATCGTGAATATATACACAGATTCAAAGTATGCTTTTACTACCCTACATGCGCATGGGGCACTGTACAAAGAAAAAGGATTAATCAACTCTTTGGGACAGGAGATCAAGTACGGAAGAGAAATAGAGCATCTATTAGAAGCTGTATGGGCCCCTCGTAAAGTCGCTGTAATCCACTGTAGAGGACACCAAAAAGGATATGATCCAGTGGTTCATGGGAACCGAAAAGCAGATGCGGCTGCAAAGGAGGCTGTGGAGAGGGAATTGGAAGATGAGATGGAAGATTTGCCCCAAGAATTGGTAACGTCACTCTTCCAAGTATCATTGAGTGACCAGACCCCTAGGTACACCCAACAAGAAAACGAGAGGGCTGAAAAAGACCTGAAGGCTATGTTGGACAAAGACAGCTGGTGGGTCTTGCCAGATGGAAGGCGGTACATACCCCAATCTATGGGATGGTCAGTTGTGCAGAAGGCTCACGAAGCTACACACTTGGGAAAAATGGTGTTAGCACAGCTATTAGAGAAAGATGTGTTCATAGACAGAATGAGCCAGTACACCACGCTAGCATCGTTGCGGTGTCAAACTTGTGCTCGGAATAACCCTCGCCAAGGACCAAGATTGGAGGGGGGAATACAATATCAAGGATCTACTCCTTTTGAATCCCTAGTGGTGGATTTTACAGAAATACCACGCACGGGACAGTACCGGTACATGCTGGTAATAGTATGTACTCATACCGGATGGGTTGAAGCATATCCTACCAGAACTGAGAAGGCAAAAGAGGTAGTACGAGCCTTGCTTTGGGACATCATACCGAGGTATGGATTGCCCCTCCACATTGGATCTGACAATGGCCCGGCTTTTGTGCATGGAGTAATCAAGAATCTTGCAGAGACCGTAGGAATCACCTGGAAGCTACATTGTGCATATAGACCCCAAAGCTCTGGGAAGGTGGAGAGAATGAATAGAACATTGAAGACTCAGCTTGCAAAATTGTACCAGGAAATGAAACTCAAGTGGTTAGATGTGCTCCCTATAGCACTTCTAAGGATAAGATGCACCCCCCATTGGACAACTGGACTAACTCCATTTGAAATGCTATACGGAAGACCCCCAGCCATCCTAAAAGGTCTAAGAGGGGATATTCGGGAGTTGGGAAGTCTGGCCCTCCAAGAAGAGGTGCAGGCACTAGGAAAGGCTCTAGAGAAGGTTAAAGCCCATGCTTTAGAGGTTAGACGAGTTTCGTTCCTCACGAAAGCACATTCCTTTCAACCTGGGGATGAGGTGTGGGTTAAAGACTGGAAAGGACAACCCCTATCACCAGGGTGGAGGGGGCCGTACCAGGTGTTGTTAGTCACCCCCACAGCAGTAAAGGTAGTGGGACTGAAACCCTGCATACATTATACTAGGGTAAAATGAGCATTTACTGATTGGACTGTGATCTCATCACAAGAAAACCCTCTGAAATTGAAATTGTCCCGACGAAGAGAGGGGAGAGAAGGTTCGGACTAGACTCTGCTGTGGTCATACCAGGGAATTGACCACTCTACGCACAGTCAGATCCGCAACAGGTGAATGAAAAATCTAGGCTAGACCCTACTGCTGCCACACGTCTGGAGGCTGGTAGCTCTACGTACGGTCAGACCTAGTGACTGCAGAGGAAGTAAGACCGGGACTAGGCCTTGCTACAGTCACTTCAGAGGCTGACTATTCTACGCACGGCCAGATCCCCTATGGAGGAGGATGATGAGCAATGAGTGTTAGTGAACAACTAATAATAGTAGTGTGTGTACTCTTTGGAATTTTAGCTCTGGTGTATTTCTTGTATAAGTATAGAAGGTACTGGTGTGGGATAAGTAGGTTTGGACCCCTATTTGACTCTGAAGATGAAGCGGATAATGTTGATAGGAGTGTGGGGCATGATGTGTGGAATAATTGAGGCCAACTGGTTTAAACAACATGCTGCACATATGTTCCAACAACATGGACCCAATGTCACTCTAATTTATGAACACCCACAGACCGTGGCAGATTTCGGTTTTATGCCCTCCCTCATTAATGAACCAGGAGTGGTTGTAGGAGCCCTGCAGTCAGCATTAAAGGGAAATCCCAATATGTTTGCTAAAGTTGACGGTAGTCTAAACAAAACTCGGTTTAGGCAGCTGAAGTTTTATACTTATTCCCCCGGAATGTGTTTTTGTTGTTACCATAGTGGAAACTGGAATTCTAAGTGGAAAGGATATATACAGCACCCCTCATTTTATGCTAAATTGGGAAATTATTCGGCCTGTAGTAATAGATTTTATTTGTATGGCTCATATAACAAATCCTATCAGCCCGAGACAGATTTAAATGAAACCAGTCTTGGAGAGTTGTATCCGGAATATCCTATGTTTACTCCTAATTATACAGAATCTGGCAGTATATGCTCCGGATTGATGGCTATGGATCCAAATTTATGGTTTTATTTTAATGGATGGGCCACCAATTATCACCCAGGGACTTATCAGTGTGTGGGAATTGGGTATATGACTATACCTGTTCAAGTTTTCCTTCCAGGACGACCAAAATGGGCTGTTACAAGAAGAAGGAACCTGGTGGGACCACTGGGTAGCCAATGTGAGGATCTGGTCATTGTAGGAGGTAAATAGGCTAAGACTGAGGCCAGTAGAGTAGGAGGTGGACTAATAACGGGGGCCCTTACTTTGGGATCCTATCCAGGGATCATAGCTCAAGAAAATTGTAAAAGTATATTAGGATTGACTTGTAGATTGGAGAAAACTATAAATGCAACTGGGAAGTTGATACGGGCCCTTCAACAAGAAATTGAAGAGCTCAATCAGTTATTGTTACAACATCGGATGGCCTTGGATTACCTATTAGCCAGAAAAGGGGGGGTTTGTTCTATAGTCAAGGGAGGATATAAAGTCACCTTCCATGATTTGATGAGATACAACACCTACAAGGGCTAATACAAAACAATGACAGTGGCATTAGTAATCCTTGGGATTGGTTGACTTCCTGGTTACTAGATTTTGACTGACTGAAAACTTTGTTTTTAGGCATTATAGTTTTGATTGTAGGAGGGTTTCTAATGATGATATGTATTTCCTGTGCTATGAAATGTGTATGGGCCTCTCTCTCTGAAGCTATGGAGGGAAAGGCAGCTCATTTTGCTGTAATGGCTCAAAAGCAGGCTTAAGCAAATTATGCTCAAATTGCAATAGAATTTGGCAGAAAAGGGGGGAATGATGAAGGGGTTAAACTGTAGAAACTGCTTGCTTGAGTAGAAAAATAGAGAAAAATAAGTCAGGCAGATGTGTCTCTTATCTTATCAAGAGCTCAGGTGTGGCTTGGCAATGCATGGAATATAGGGAGTTTGGGAGTCGATGCGACCAAGGGAGAATACTCCCTGGTACAGAGATACTTCATTTTTGACACTGTAATACATCATTTCGAAACTTAAACTTTTGTAACCTGTACTTTTTCATATATGGTAATCATTTCCTGTACTTGTTTTTTAGAAAGTATAAATGTGTGCTGAAACCTAAAACGGGGCTCTCAGTCTTTTGGAAGTTGATTCCACTGAGATCCCTGCGCAATAAAATAAACTCTTGTTTTCTGATCTGCTGGTCTCAATTCACTGGCTCACCACAACACCAATTTCTCATTTCATGTACTTCTTCTTTTCTGAGTTCCTTTATGATAACTAGTTGCACAAGTGATAAATCTTCAGATAACCATTAACTCCAACACCTAAATTTTAGAAAGCTTTTTAAATTACTTTAACTTTTTATATATATGTTACATAGACTTTGCTTTACACGTAGAATATCTGCATTTTCATCATTGCTACAAAAGTTAATTTAGAAAGTTACTGGCCTAAGACACTCAAAGCAACTTATCACATGTATAATTTATAGTTATTCTTTCTTTACCAGTTTCTCCAAAGTATTTTAAACTTATATTTTAGATACTTTGGTGAAAATCTGGATGTGACAACTTGCTACCCTGAAAGTATATAACCTGCACTCTCTTTTCCTCTATTCACCTCACTGTTACTTCAAAACTCCAACAGACCATGGGACTCACAGCATTTAAAACAGATGATATTCCTCCTGTACTATATAGTAAGCCCACACTTCTATAACTATAAAAAGTGATTAAAATTTAGATTTAGATCACAAAAGAGGGATACTTTGGTCACTCTACCTCATGATCTAGAGCCAGACCTGCTGATCACAGTCATCCAGGAAAGCAAATTCTGCTTATGGTGTAGTTTGATGTTGGACATGTTGGGGTAAAGATCTAATACAGGAGTGGTCAACTCTAGAAGGTCTGAGATCTGTACCTAACCCCATTTTAACACTCCCCCAAGCCTCCACATTCTGTAGTCACTCTTTTTGCAAAAAATGGAAATTACCAGAAGGTTTTTTGTTTGGCTGTGTTTTTTTTTAATGATATTTGATGCTCCAAAACATGTACCATTTAAATAGGAGAACCATGCCCGCTGGAGGCCTCTAGGATTGTGGTTGTCTAATTTTAGCTGATTTTGCTTGTTTGTTTGCTTTGCAAAGGGAGGGCTGGGGGTTCCAGAGGACCACACAAAAAGTTTTGGCAAGCCATATGTGACCTGTAGACCAGCTTCAAAGACCTACCTCCAGCCTGACATATGCAGCCTTTTCAAATGACCTTCTCATTCCAACTAACTGGCATCAGGACCACTTTATTCCAGATAAATGTGTTAGCTATTTGCAGCTAGTCAAATCCATTCGTTAGATTTATGAATCACTTTTCAGTTAGAGCGATCCACTTCACATATGTTAACAAACAGACATTTTTCATTTCCAAGTCTCCTTTCATATACAGCCCTTAATTTATATAATAAAAGAGTTGATGCTTTCAGAGACATGTTTGATTAACATTAGATTGCTTTATAGATTAGCTTTTCATTTATAGGCTCTTACTATGTTTTACAGTAACTTTTTATGTGTGTAGTCTAAAGATAAATGGCTAGCAAATTAATTTAACAGTACAAGATTCGACTTGTTCTTTCCAAACATCATTTAACCCTATTCATTGGGTACCATTCTCTTCTGGCTTATCATTATTAACCATCTTGAAAGCATTTGTTTCTACTCCATTCCCAGAGCCAGAGAGCTTGCCCTAACAGGCCAACAAGTGCATACAGCTAGTACTACAATGAGGGGTGAGAAAATCTGCCAGTTTTTACTTCTGCCATTGGTATGTGTTTGGTAAATTTGAAGTTCTTTCTATCCTACCTATGAAGACAAATATGAAGAGAGCACAGAACTCTCTTGTTTCAATATTTCCATTGTCTTCTAGCCTTTTTCTGGGCACAAAGTGATAAAGATCTTCTAATATATAAAAATCAAAGTTTGTCTGCATCAGGTGAAGACCTCATATGATTGGCTGCCTGAGAAGATTCTATGGAATCCTGGGACTTGCAGTTTAGGGAGGGGCTTTTAGAATTCTCAGCCAGAGAACTCTTGGGCCTGGCTGGTTGCTATGGAGATGAGGCATAGCAGTAAAAAGGAGGAAGGCAGTGTATTCCCTCAGGAACCTAACCTATGTATGTTAATAACTCTGAATACAGGTTGGACTGGGGAATATGGGGAAAAGTTACAGGTACTGGACAAGACAGTTTGGGGAATTAGGGACACAGGATCTCAAATCTTTCTTACAAGTATTACCTATGAGAAAATAAAATCCCGGGTAATGCTGGGTATATACACTAATAAGCTATAAAGCCCTTTACAGCTCAGATCCAGGCTACTATGTTCATCTTCATATGGCTGTCTGTGTTTTCAAACCTCTCCAGAAGTCTCTATCCCACGACCCTTAAGAATATATCTGGTGGAAACACAGGAGACAGCTTTCTTTGTGGCTGCTCTCAGGTTCTGGAACTCTCTCCCTTGAAAGGCTAGACTGGCTCGCTCTCTGATACCTTTTCATAAGCAGGTGAAGACCTTCTTTTAAAAAAATTCAGTGAGGCTTTGATGGCTGCTTCCTCAGGGATCAAAGGGGCCTTTCAGAATGTATTGTACTTCTTGTTCCTTTTTTATTGTCTTACTTTTACCTGCTTTTAAAGCTACTGCTAGTTTAATTGTATTTTTGGATTTTGGTATGACAAGAATTTTAATGTTGTGTCTATTTTAAACTTTATAAGCTGCCTCGAGTCCTAGACAGGGAAAAAAAGTGGGCTATAACTACTACAACAGTAGCAGTAGCAATGTTGATAAATATTTTTAAAGAAGAACTGAATATAGGTCTATTCCATTTGGATCAACCAATTTCAATAGGTACATCTGTTTCTGACATAGAAAGGACCATGTTGTACCTGGCTACCATATTGATATTACAGATGAAATACCTCTCAAGTAGTGGGGGGAGGAGGCTCAGTGCCTCTGACACTCACAGGGTTGAATTCATAAGGTCCAAATCTAGACCTCTTTGGTTTTCGAATTGTGGGACAGGACCCATGAGGGCACAATAGTTGCTCAAGGGGGGGCACAAGAAGCTGTTGGACATTAATTTGTTACAGTCAGTCTTTGCTAATTTATTTGAGTGGTGAGGATGGGATGGGATGGGATGGGATGGGATGGGATGGGATGGGATGGGATGGGATGGGATGGGGTGGAATGGGATGGGATGGGATGGGGTGGAATGGGATGGGATGGGATGGGATGGGATGGGGGAGTGCGAGGAGGGAGAGGAAGTTAGGAGAAGGGAGAGAGTGGCAGAGGAGAGGAGGCTTTTCTTCATTGATTGTTCCACAGCTTGGTCCAGACTTCCAGTGCCAACTCTGCAGTCATGATGGCACTATCCTCATTTCCTTCCTCTCCCCACTTCTGTTAATTTACAAGCACACATACTGGAGAAAAAGAAGAATCCCTAAGCATCACTGATAAGTTAGCTGTATTCTCCATCTTCTTGCCTCCCTCCCTTCAACCTCTCCATCACCCACCACTTACAAAGCTTTCCTTCTTCCATGATGCAATGCAGACCATACAATCATGGCCACACTTGGGGGCACAACATCTATGTGCCACTTCCCAGTATGGAATTAAAGGAGTTTGAGGAAGCAGGGGAGAGTTTGAGAAAAGCAAAACCAGGGAGAGATGGCAGGGATGCCTTTTTGGATAGTTCCTTGTGAGCAGATTTATTGACTTCCATGTGCACAAGTCCCTTTTTGGACAGTGCAGTTGACTCCACTTCCAAGATTGTGATGAGTTAGGTATTGAATTTATTTAAATTTTCTTTAAAATAAACCTGATCTAATTTGAACTATGCTATTTCCTTATAAAATGTTAAAATATGAATATATATAAATGTATGAATGAAAATATGCACACTAAGCAAAGTATTTTTATTTCATACAACAAAGGGAGGGGCGATGTCTGCATGCTGATATAAAATAGGTCACGGGGTAAAACGTTTGAGAAGCACTCTTCTAAGCCTTTGAAATCGTGCACCAAGACAAGCCTGTCACTTTGGATTTTTTTTTCTTTTAATGGCAGTTTTTTCTCACTCAAACATGAGGGAATTTATGAATTTCAGTAAATTGATTTTTTTGTAAAAAAAAACAGGAAAATGAAATTTTCAACTAACCTCACTGCAGTACTCTAAGGATAGAAGATGCATCTACTGAAGTCCAGATAACTTCATATTGCTGCAGATGGCCATATGTAGTGCTCCAGGGAAAGCAAAAGCCAACAAATAAAAGCTAAGCCTAATGTTTCAACACAACTGTATCTCTCCCTCCCCCGCACACACACACAAAGAATGAGAGAGAGAGAGAGAGAGAGAGAGAGAATATGTATAGTGGAATTGTAACTAAATATTGCTGTGTATCTTCATATCCTATCAATAGTGCCATTGCTGTCAACCAGTCATACCTTCCCTTATAAGCCAGAGTATAAACAAACTGGTGCCCCTGAGATGTTCAGCATGTTAATTTCTCCCAGCCCAGACATCAAGGATGATGTGCTATATGATGTAAGATGATAAAACAGAGATATTAGCTCATTGAGTTTTCCATCACCACCAGTTTGCCCATTACACTCAAGATTCAGTGGCCATCAAGCATACTCAAGAGTGCATCCACACCCTAATATTACTATAGCACTAGGATTCCACTTTAACTGCCCTTGCTTCATCCAATGGAATCCTGGTATTTATAGTTTAGTAACCCACTGGGTGACCTTGGGCACATCACACACTCTCAGCCCCAGAAAACCCAGTGATAGGTTTGTCATAAGTTGGAAACAGCTTGAAGGTACACAACAATGACAAAACCTACTCAGAATTCATTCTAGAGTGCACTAGTGCTGTGGTTTACAGCAATGCAGGAGATAATTCTCTGTAGCAGAAAACTATTAGTGCCTCATCAAACCACAGCTCCCAGGATTCATCAGGATGGAGCCAAGATATCTCATACCTTAGACCCAGCTGTGGATAAAAGGCCCTCCTCTCTATCCAAACTGTCATTGCTGTGGCCTCTGAGACAGAGAAGAACAAGTAGTACCTGATAGACTTAGGCCCTTTTCACACGCGACTTCAAATGCGAAATGGCTAGGGGAGCAACGCAGAATTGTGAGGATGGTTCCACATGATGTCCTTGTGATCACGCGTCACTCCCATAGTGATCCTGCTGCAATCACTCATTATATCATTTTCGGCTCTTTGCCAAAAATGATGTGTGATTGAGCATTCCTCCCACGTCCCTCCCTCACTTACCTGGTGTGCAGAACCTCAGGAAGCGTGATGACTATGCTTCGTCCCCAGGAAGAGGCAGAGCTATTGGGCTTCCTTCAGTCCAGTACGGAGCTGGTGCAGAGGGAAGCGCAGGGCACATGATTCTCTCTCACAAGAGGCTTTTTGCGCGATCCCACCATGACGCCAGCCACACCAGGTAAGGTGAGAAAAGGGCCTTAATTGCCCCTCCCCACTCTTAATTGCCTCTCCCCATTTCCTTTTCTTTCTGTGTCCTTATTTAGATTGTAAGGCTGAGGGCAGGGAACTGTCAAATTTGTAAGCCACTCTGGGAGCCTTTTTGGCGGAAGGGAAGGATATAAATGCAACAAACAAACAAAATAACTGCTGAAGTGGTATCTATGTGTTGTATCTTTTTAGTAGAGATACACTGTCTGTTGTTATTGAACTGGGGGATCTGTCTTCTGGAAGCCAAATTTTGGTTTGATTTTTCTCAGCAGTCACCACTGGATTTGTTATTAGAGTGATGAGGTGGATGCAGCCTTGAAGTACAGTCTTTCCCCTGCATTTGCAGGTTTGACCTTTGCAAATTTGATTATTAGCCAGCCTGTGTGTCTCCCCCCAATTTTCCTCCTCCCATTCCCATGCATTTTGCCCTGGCATGCAGAATGCATGCTGAGGCAAAAGGGAAGGGAATGGGGGTGAGGGAAGGTTTGTGCAAGTCTTTCTTTCCCACTTCGGAGTTCCGCCTTTCCTGCTCCCATGCAAAATGGAAGGGATTGGGGGTGGGGGAGGCTCATGTGAGCCTTCCTTTCCCCCTCCTGAGCTCCCGCTCCCATTCCTATGCATTTTGCCCAAGTGTGGAGAACCAGTATTAAGGCAAAATGGAAAAGAACACGAGAAAAGCTCACACAAGTTCTCAGCACCAGGAATGCATAGGAATGGCAAGGGGAGCTCAGGAAGGGGAAAAGAAGTGTCGTGTGAGCTTTCCCTCAAACCTATTCCCTTCCGTTTTGCATGGGAAGGTGAAGGAGGGAGCCCTGGAAATGAATAGGGTGGGGAGCAGGGGGAGTTTTTTATGATTTTATCACTTTCGTGAGGTTTCTGCACCCAGAACCCTCACAAAAGTGAAGGGGCCACTGTAGGATGGTCCCATTTCAGGAGATGATAAACTACTGTAGATGAGATCTTGATGTGCTCAGGAACAACTCAGGAGATCAAGATCTTATGAAAGCATGAAGATTTCTGTGTTCTATGGGTTGGAACTGGGAGATTTTCTAGTAGATTATTTCTGTGTTGATTTTTAACAGGGGCTTCAGAAGTCCTTCCTCAAGATGAAGATGGTGTTTTTGTAGAGTGGTATCTATATTTTTTTCAGCCATCATACTGCAATGATGTTGAAAGCAGATGAGAGGGAAGTGTTTTTTTGTTTGTTTGTTTTGTTTTTAACTCTATTCTATAAGGATTGCTGACTTGAAAAATTCTCCTGGCTCTGAGTTGAGAATTGCTCAGGGATGTCTCCTTGGCCAGGGATTGTGGTTAAAGTGTGAACATCTCTGCTTGGTATCCCACAGTTTTCACCCATGAGGATTTTACAAACCATTCACATCATGGACATTCTAACAGGAACAATTTTTATTTATATCTGTTCACTACAGTTCAGTATACTGTTGTCTGATGTGGAAATAGATATGCACACAAATCAGGGTGAAGACACCCTTTGATCCTCCAGAGATTCTGACTACTACTCCCGTAGTCCTTTACCATTGCCCATGCTGACTGGAGCTTCTGGGATTTGAAGTTCAAACATCTAGAGAGCCAAAAGATGCATACCACTGCTGTTAATCTTGTATATATTTTCATCACGGAATTCAGGTCTTAATGCAAAATAATCATAACCCTAAGGAACTGGAGCAAGACACACTTTGCATGTCTACTAACCTGGCTGAAAATACTTTGACTTCAATTCCTTATGCCTTTCTTCTCCCACCAGAAAAAAAAAAACTCATTGTTATCTTTTGCACTACTTGTTTAAGCTTATGGGTTTGGATAAGAATCATGCGGCCCTCTGGATGTTATTGGACTGCAACTCCCAACAGTCCTAGCAAGCACAACCAGTGGTGAGGAATGTTGGGATTTGCAGTTTGGAAAGCCATGTCATTCCCAATCCAGCTATGAGTGAAGTTAGTCACTTAAGCAGTTCTTTTCATGAATAGCAGAGCAATACACTACAATACACTACCTCCATCTTTATTGGCCTAATACAAGTAATATGTCTAGAAATCATTTTGCAGTTTAGCCAAAAGAAGATGACTTAACACTAAAGTAGTGCCAAAACTTTGTGGAGAAATTCCAGAATAATCCTATTAAAATGCAAAGTATGTTCAACTACCTAGCTTTATTTTCCTCTAATTACAGGATTATACCATTTAGGCTGATTGAAGGGTACTCCATACCAATATACAGAACATAGATATCTCATTTTTTCAGACTACAGCTCCCAGAAACCATCATTGGGAAATTCTGGGACTTGTACCCCCCTCCCCTCCAAGTAACTTCCCAAAGCTCAGCCAATGTATTTCTTTAGAATAAGGTTGGGAATTGTGCAGCCTTCAAGATGTTGCTGAACTGTGACTCCCAACAGGCCTTGTCAAATATAGCCAGTGGTGAAGAACGCTGGCAGCCGCAGTCAGCAACGTAGAGAACCATACTGTTCTCATCCTCTCTTTAGAAGATTTTGATTTGATCCTATGTGTCTGCTTCTCATTTTCCATTAATCAGAATATGTTTCTCCCTTCAGTTGTAACAATCTAACAGTCTACAAAGATTATTAAATGAAAATTAAGAATAATCTTCTTTGAAATACTTCCCAGGAAATATTAGCAAACGTTCAGTGTTTGGTTCCATAGCTGCTTTCACGAGGAAACCTGCCTGTTGTGTTTTGAACTATTTCTTGGACTGATATTATAAGCAAAACTCAAACTTTTGAGTAACCCATAGAAATAATAAACTACAATACACTTCTGTTTATTGATTAAAAATTCAGGGCTCTGCTAAATGTTCTTTCATATTGATAGTCAATTAAGAAGAATTCACCTTGCCAAAATTGACACAACTGTATCACTACTGCTTTCTTTTAAGAGGATTTGCCTTTCTCAAGCACATTTGGTAGAGAGCGGTGAAGGGAAAGTAGAGCAGAAGAAATAAGAAGGAATAAAATAATAGAGACATTGAAAATAAAAGACATTTTTGGCATTCACATACAAACCCCATCACTGCAAATAAGCAATATGTTTTGATATCAACACACACTAAGAAATATTGAAAGAGGCAGTTTTTGATACTGAACAACCCCGCCCCACTTCCCAAATTAAAGATGTTTTCCATAATTCATTCTCAGGGAGAAAACATGAAATGAGGTAAATAGTGATGTCACCATCCATCCAAATCCATTTGAGTCATCACAGGATTAAACAAAAGTGTTGACAACCACAGCAGAGGAAGAGAATGTGGAAGGAAAGTAGAACTGAGAAGAAAAATATTGAAACAATACAAATGTGTTTCTAACAACCATTTTTAAAAAAATTAAAATGAGGTGGGGTTTTTTTACATAACCAAAAAAAAAAAAACCTCTATCAAAATAAGAGACAGTTTTTCAATATTTACAAACAACAACATAAAATGATAAGTGGTTTCAACTTAGATCTGAAAAGAAAAATTATTTGAGAAATGTTTGGATGCCCAATTAGCACGATCTTTCTTTTCATTGTTGTCATGCTGAGGCAAATTCACTTTTCCTGCTATTACCATAACAACGCTGTAGCTAGGAGCTGTTGTGGTGTTTCTAGTTTTGTTAACTATGAACTCCATCCAATGAAACATTTGTAGGGATGATGGTGTCACAGGGTGCTTTTAAGCTTGTGATTTATATAGATATATATGTTTTCTCCGTTACACTCTACTGATTATCTTTGTTCATATTCTTTGTAGCAAAAAAAAATTCAGTGAAAGGGACAGGAGAACAAAGAAAAGGACAGGAGTGTTATAGTACTTCAGAACCTCATCTTTCATTTGGAAGGAAAAGTATTACAGAATGAGCCTTAAAATGGAGTGCCCAGTTGTAAGGGCAGAGTTTGGAGTCTGTGATGCACTGAGAGAACCAAAGCATTCAGTTGTCCAACCTTCAAGATTGCTGCAGTATTGCTTTTAATCTGAATGATCCACTCATGGTGTTAGCATTTAGTATTTGTATCAACATTTTAAAATATCACCAGGAAAATTCATTAAGCATTTTTTTTAAAAAAAATGCATTAAAACATGCATGAGAACAGAAGCAAATTAATCAGACCTAAGCAATTATCAAAATACAGCATTTTCTAATACAGTCTTGTATAATATAAGAGAGGATCCCATTAATTAACCCATGAGATCATTCTGGAGCTTTTTGTATACAAAAGAGAATATGAGTTTTTATTTTGGTTTATGTGACTGATAAAGTTAAGTAAGTGTTTGTTTAGTCTTCCATCATTGTTAATAACACTATAATGCTCTGTTAAAATCTGAAACATTATACGTGGTAAAATAACGCCTGCCTTTCTATACTAAAATCTTTCAATATTTCTTTTTAGTACAGTGTCTGCCACATAAATAAATACTGCTGAAACTATGTGCCTAATATTTGTCAAATATTTTAAATGATTTTCAATCACCACAATTTTAAAATCCAGATGTAAACAGCTTAAAATGTACCAATTTACAAATACTGCCCAAATGGATCATTTTAACAAGTGGAAAAAAAGAATAGACTTCAAAACTACAAACAAAAGAAGGAAAGATACTCTACCAAGACTATAATAAGAATGATTTGATAATACTTCACCAAGAATTTGTTCTTTGTAAACAACTGTGCTGATTTATTTTCATGGTATAAGAATAATACATGGGCCAAATCCTCACAGTGACCCTTTAGTCTTTCTGTTTCAGTGAATATTGTTTGCACAGACACCTGGCTAGTGTCACAAAGTCAGCCTTCGCCTCTTGAGATTCCACGCAGATGTTCATTAATTACCCAGGTCACATTTTAACGGTTCTTAGGGCAGAGGATGTTTCTATCTTCAAAGCAAAACCTCTAGTTACTAGTAGCACAATCTAATCAGCAGATATATTCAGAGACAGCTCAGATATATTGACAGTTAAAAATAAGATAGGAATATGAATTGTACCTAGCCAAACCTAAAAAAAAATTTTCTTCCCTCTGGGCGATGGGATTCAAGGTTTTGCACATTTTTCAGAGTTGAGGTTTATTTTTGCATCTGCAAGACTTTTCACAAACTGTGAATGGTTTTTGCACATGCTGCACCTTTCTTTTTGATACAGACTGCTTTTTGCCACCGTTTTGTTTTGCAGGGTTTTAAAAATAAAAGGATTGGATAGGTTTCTTGCATTTTTTTTTTTTAAATCAATACTCCTGTCGTTCTGCATTTGGTGCATGTGTGTGCTTTTCTTCAGAAATGGCAAAAGAGAAAATTGCTGCCTAACTCCAGAATAATGAGATCAGGCACGTGTTGTTGGGGTAATAAGGGCCACTTTATTTGACCTATTTATTTATATTGCATTGGCCTGGATATGAGCAAGATAGGGACAGCAACTTGATCTGGGACCAGCCGAGGCCAGGTGTCACCCCCTGTTATCACCTCCTCAGCCTTCCCTTGGGTGATACACCTAAGCCCCAAGGGCAATCCATTCATTCTGAGTTGCTCCCCAGGCTCCCTTAGCTGGAAGGCCAACCCTGTAGGCTCCCACAGAAGTCCCGGGATCCCACATGCGAGAGCTCACATTCCAGGCAAGCCTCAATGGTAGCCTCTTTCCCTACCCCCTGAGTCATAGGACCTTAAAGAGGAGGTTAGAGAGTGTTACCCTACACCCAAATGGGGTGGCAAAGGTATACATCAGAGATTTATCTCCTCCACTGCTACACCAGGTGACATCCTATTTATTGACTCCACCCAAGCCAATTGTCCAATTCCCTTCAACACGGGCTAGGCAAAAAAAACACCCACCTGAACAGGGAGAGAAAAATTTCTACCTGGCCTCAGGGTGACCAAATCACTCTTGTACTGCATTGAAGGTGAGAGGGTGGATCGCACAGTGCTGAACCAGATGAGGCCACGTGGTAGGCTTCCTAGCCTTAAATAGCCACTTGCTCACCCCCACCACATGAAGCAATCTGATAATTGCACCTGATGGAAAGTGCCCTGGTCTCTTCCAGGGAGGGCATCAAATACTATCCTCCCCCTCAATGCTGCAGCTGCAAGGGTCCAGGTAGGTATTTTGCACAGAGGCTTTGATCAAGACATGTGTGTCTTTTGGTTCTTGAGTAAGTGGTGAAAAATTATGAAGGGGTTGACAATTTTTCCTCAAAGATGAGAACGCTTGAAAATATTCTATACCAAGAGTGCCTCAATTTGGGGCTTTTCTGTTTTGATAGTTATCATCCCTAGTAATTAACCATGCTGGCTGGGACTTATGGTTGTCTATCCCTGAGTTAGCCTACCCCTGACCAACTCCGTTCAGTCTGTGATCTACCACTAGGCTGTTGGTTACAGATTGAAGCTTATCATTTTCTGGATGCCTTGCCCAAGAAATAAACTGAAGCAAGCAGCAAAAACAGAAGGTCCACTGACAACCCAGAGCCCATTCACACTATATAATTATAGCATTGTTATTGCACTTTTATCACTATGTTTACATCCTAGGGAATCCTGGGGTTTGCAGTTTGATCAGAGGTACTACAGGAGCATTTTGGCTGAGAATCTTAAAAGCCTCTCCCTTAGCTACAAGACCCAGTAATCCACAGGATGGAATCATGGGCAGTTAAAGTGGAACCACAGTGCTGTAACTGTGTAGTGTGGAAGGGCCCCTGAAGAACCACTGTATATGACTAGCAGGATAGGCCAACCTTTAAAGATATGAGCATTAAGTGCTCTGCATGTGAAGCTCCATGAATGCTGTCTGTCAGTGCCAGGCAGCAGCCTCACCTTATGCAACCATTGTTGAAGCCATTAAGTAACCTCGGGAGAGTGGGGGAGGGAAATGAGGTCGGAGAAAGCATGAGAGGGCAAGAGAGAGAATGAGAGAGAGGGAGAGAGAGAGATGATGATGATGATGATGATGATGATGATGATGATGATGTTCTTCTGCGTCTCACAAATTTCAGTGTGACCAGAAGTCATCTCCACTGTCCAGTTGCTTCTTTCCTTTCCCCCTCTCCCCCATAACAATGGTCCTACAGTACTTAAATGCTGCCAGCGGCAACAGATAGGCTGAAATAGGCTAGAAAATAGCTTTTCTTACCCTATTCAGAAAAGGACAAACAGGGTGCTGGCCATGATCAAGTTTCTAGAGACATTCACAATTGACATCTTAACATTTTTCACCCTGTTCATGGGCAAGGAAATGGAGAAGGGAAACCACTTTACACATGCAGGCCGGGGACTCCAGTTTCATTGCAGTGATTAATTTTATCCAGATTTCAGCCTAAACTATAAACTTTATCCAAGGAACTGGATTTATTTGGGAGAACAGCACCTTGCATAGTGCCATTACAATTTAGATTCCAACCAAGAATAAATTCACAGCTCCACTACGTTGTCCAGGTGAAAGAGTAAGGATGGATAACCTGGCAATTTTTGCTTTATCTCATGCTTCTTCTGCCAAATTTTATGAAGAAATACACAGATTTTGAAAAGCTCTTATTGAAAACATACTAAATGAAATATTTAATCATCTGCACCGTCTAGTTCAAATAGCTATCACTGCTCCCTGCACAAAGAGGATTGTGTTGCAGCTGTTGTTCATGTAGCATGGCAGCTTATCATGAGGAAAAAAAAAAAGACATGATAGTTCTGATTCAACACCTCAAATCTGGTGAATACAAAGAAGTTCAAAACTGAACATTTTAAGAGCAAAGCACTCGAAGTCTTCTAGCTGGTTTGACAAATTTGTCAGTTTTGTTTCCTCCCAAGTCTGAATGTCTAAAATAGCAAATTATCTCCTTCAGTTATCAAAACACTTTGGAAAGTTATTGTCAAGAAAATGAACCAAAAGACAATCTGATTATCTACACATCCATAGTAAGAAGTGGGATTTTCTTCTTCCCTTCTTTTTGCTTTCCTTTTTTGGGGGAGTGTGGTGGGGCTGCCTCTGATTTCTTCTCCAGTCAATGCTACCTGACCTTTTTAAAACCAGCAAATTAAATAGAAAGACATGTATAGCCTCAGGTCTACTGGTAAACTATAAAACAGCCATCTGCGAGTCATGTGAAAGAGGAAAACTGATACCTTATTTTGAGCAACCTTCTTCGGTGTGCATGAGGCTACCAACTCCACTATTGCATATCGTATTTCTTTACAAAGCTATGCTCTATTTCCCACACCTTGTTGAAATATTTGACTATCCTTGCCATTTGGGGTGCTTTGTGTAATCCTGTCCTTCCAGTTAGGGCTTAAGAAAAACGGTTATGTAATGGGCTTATTTCCTGTTTAGACTAGAGTTTCCTCCTTCATTGTTTTTGGAAGCACCCATCTTCAGCAAGTTAACATATCCTGGGCACAAAACATTATGTTTTGTTTTTAATCTTTGTTTTAGAGAAAATTTCTGGCAAAAAATTGTCTCTCAGATTGTCATCTGCGTACATATATTTGGATGACAAGTTGGGATGGTTCGTTGGTTACCTGTTACATATACATTCCATTTATTTCTCCAGTGAGTTCAAAGTGGCATGCATGACTCTCGTGACCCTTGCCATTTCATCCTCAAAATAATCCTGTGTGATAGATCAGGCTGTGTGAGACAGTGATTGGCTAAAGTTTGCCTGGGGAAGTTTCACAATTCAGTGAAGACCTGAAAAGGATCTTATCTCAATTTAACACACTTAACTGATATACCACACTGATTTGCAGTCCTGGCTCTGCTCCTATTCTTTGAACTCTCACGAAAAGAAACTAAATATAGTTTTCTTAGCACAAGAGAAAAAGGGACGCAGAAAGTTTTGTCCACTAAATTCCTGAAGGTTGTTTACAAATAAAAATAAAAACTACCAGAAGACAAACCATCAGTCAGAATTGTGCCCAAATCCTTCTAGCCAGCTCAAGATGTGGGACAAATTTTAGGCCCTTTCTGCACGAGGCGAGGGAATCGCTCTGTGCTGTTACCTACCACTTCTTCTGGGGTCCGAAGCAATGCGGACTGTCCCTGAAGCCCTTCCGCAGGCTCCTCTTGGTCCAGGGCGAATCGGAGCAGTGCGAGGCCTGTAGATCCACACTGCTCCGGCTTTCAAAATGGCAGCTTCCAGCTTCCAAAATGGCAGCTTCCAGTTGGTCGTGAGTCCTGACCAACCACTGAAGCTCGCCACGCCTAAAGCCTGCTCTCCGCAGATCACAGGCTCACATTGGTGCGAGCCTGCGAATCTGCACGAGGGAGCAGGAACACAATGGTGCGTTCCAGGAAAATAAAGACCTTTTTTTGCGGTCTTTAGAAAACACGCTGGAGGACCACTTGGAGTCATTTTGGAGCAGACTGAGGTGCGGATCTCCAGTAAGTAGTCCAATCCTAGTCCGCTCCAAGGTGCAGACGACCTCCGTGAGAGGACACACTGCCCCGTTCTAATTGCCTGGTGTGGAAAGGGACTTAGTTCATTTTCAATGAAAATGTATCCAGTTTACGTTCTTGGACCTGAATGAGGATCCAGACACAAGTTGCAATCAGAAGTCTGAACACTTATGAGCTACTGCATCCCTCCACCGGCCAACAACAACAAAAAAAAGAAAGGATCCAATAGTACACAGTAATGTGTACACTTTCTGTGTGGAAGGGAGGAATCATACAAGTTTAAGAAAGCCAGCATGGTGTGGTAATTTAAATCTTGGGCTGTGGAGACCAGGATTCAAAACCCCACTCAGCCATGGAAACTCACTGGGTAACCTTGGACAAGTCACACTTTCTCATCCTCAGACGGAGGTGAAGGCAAGCTTCCCTCTGAACAATTCTTGCCAAGAAAACCTTGTAACAGTGTTACCTTAAGATTGACATAAGTTGGAAAGGACTTGAAGGCACATAGCAACAAAGTTGAGGAACCTCAAAGTTGGAAATGTGCTTTAAGACAGAAATCAGGAAAAATCTACAGTCTCTGGTTCTGCACAGTCACACGTCTCTACTTGCTAGCAGAAAGTATGTTGGGGTAGAAGGGGATGATTTTCACCAGTCTTCCCCCTCCCTATGTTCTCCTCTAGCATCTTCTGAAGCAGTATCATTTTCCTCACAGGCTCTTTCCACATGTGGAGGGGGAAACGGGGGAAAACGCGCTGAAATGGAGCTTACCGGCAGCCGGGTAAGTCCGTCGCCATGCGGAGCAGGGTGAACTCGCTGTTCTGCACTCCTCCGGCGTCAAAATGGCAGCTTCCGGCTGACGGAGGTTCCCCACCAACCGGAGAAGCTCGCCAGGCAGAAGCCCGCCCCCAGCAGATCTGCAGGCATGCACTAGTGTGCGCCTGCAAATCTGCACCGGAGCGCGGCGACGGAGCTGCACGGGGCTGCGCGCTTCGTGCTTCTTAAAAACCTCTGAAAAGAGGTTTTTAAAAAACATGCAGCGCCGCCAGTTCTGGTCGCTTTGGAGCGGACTGAGGTGCGGAACTACGAAAAGTAGTCCACCCCAATCCACTCCACGGTGCAGACGAGCTCCGTGGGAGGTCGCTCTGAACCGTTTTAATACCCCGGTGTGGAAAGGGCCACAGTTTTGGAGGGTTCCTCAGCTCTGCAGATGAGATTATAAGGAGACACAGGGGGCTGGAGAGGAGGATGAGCAAAACAAAGGTTGTCTCCTCCCCACAGAAAAAAAGTTCCAGTGTTGGTGGAAGGAGCTGCTCTTTTATAGGGTGCTTTCACGTAGCTTAGTTTACCTAAGTATGAACGTATATTTTATAGATATCATCTGCAAGAAAATGTATTTTTGGAAATACGGTCAGCTTTTTGGAAATACATGTCTAGCTATTGTTCATATCCCATATACTTCTCTCTCCTCCCGACTTTTTTTCTCTTTATTTTTTCTGTTTTTTCCATTTATTTATTTATTTATTTATTTATTTTGCAATCATTTTTTAAGAATCTAGTTTTTAAAAAATCAAAACTAAACTAACTAAAAAATTTTAGTTAAATATCTAGCCAGGGAGAAAAAAACTGGGGAAGCAAATATCTTTGTCATGCAGGATTCCTGCTGTTTCCCACACAGGTATAAGCTGAGTGGATATAATTGGGTCTGATTTAAAACCGCACATCTTCTTCCCACATAAATGAATTTTGTGAAAGCCATAGATGCATTCATAAATATTAGAACTTGCTGCTATCATTATAATAAGGTTAGAAGCCTTCTAACCAATTAGGAAAAGACTGTCAGACTTCCCGGCATTTTCCACAGAGTTCCCATCTGTTTAAATTTAGCCACTCACCTTCCTCTCCTGCAGCCTTAAACTATACATATGCAAATCATGCTGGAGTTGTTATTTCATTATTGAGTGATGTGTGTGTTTTTTTCAAAAAAAAACCCTTCAAACTGCTAGCTCCCTATAAAATTTACAAAAAGAACAATGGCAAAGTGGTAGAATACATACTTTGCATGAAAAATTCTCAGTTTCAACCCAAAGTACCACCAGGTACAGCTTGGAAAAACACAAATCTGAAAGCCATTTGATAAGAATGTGTAAGTATAACGCTACGTGGACCAACAGTCTCACATGACACAAAGCAGCTTCCTATGTGGGAGGGGCCATAGCCAAGCTGTAAAGTATATACATGCAGATCCTGCAAGGTCTAATTCTGGGCATTTCCAGGTCGGGCTAGAAACAGCTCCAAGCGAAACCATGAAGAGCTGCTGACAGCTCCATTGTGCCTAAGGGGCCCATCAGCTGAGGAAAAGCCTTCTTTCCATCCCAACTGCCAGTGTTGTGGCCTCAGAGGGAAAAAGGACCGGGCAGACACAGTTTCAGCGTGCCCAGGCCCTCCCTCCATTTCAATTGCCAC
Organism: Cyclura pinguis; assembly: GCA_030412105.1. Classification (NCBI taxonomy): domain Eukaryota; kingdom Metazoa; phylum Chordata; class Lepidosauria; order Squamata; family Iguanidae; genus Cyclura; species Cyclura pinguis. Next base: position 212,661,764 of record CM059599.1, read on the forward strand.
TGCAGAGGGAGGAAAGGGTAGGCAGGCACGGCTCTATCATGGCCAGCCACAGCAGCTGAGGAGTGGCCCTCCCTCTATCCTAGCTGCCACTATTGTGGCCTCAGAGGAAGAGGGGAAGAGGCAAGCACAGAGTCATGCCTAGGCCGTGCAACTAATGAAAGGCCCTCCTTCCATCCCAACTGCCACTGCAGTGTCCTCAGAGCGAGAGAAGCACGGGCAGGCACAGCTCCATCATGCCTTGAACCAGCAGCTGATAACAGACCCTCCCTCCATTCCAAATGTCACAGACCAAATCCCCTTCTCAAACTACCAGTCCCTTTTCCTTATGTGCCATTTTTTTTTAGACTATAAGCCTGAAGGCAGAGAAGTTTTAAAGTAACGATTGTAAACTGATCATCTAAAGCACAATGTACCTTGAACACTCTAGACAGATGGAGGAGGAGGAGGGTGAGGGTGATATTCCTGTAAAGTCTGAAATCTTATGGCTGAAGTCCTGGACTGAGAGACATAGCTATGTCTTCTGATAATACTCCCTCCAAACAGTTTATCTTTGAAGCATGGGGACATCCAACAGAAGAATTCCCGTGGTGTTTGAGAGTGGGGCAGTGAACAGTGATGTGTCCTGCCATTTCCCAGTAGCAGGCCATGATGCGACAGGCAGCTGTGACAGAAACTTGTGGGATCCTGCCTGTGCCCAGGCTTACAACATTATAATTACTGAAGGCGATTCTAGCTGTTATGCCTTTTGAAATCTCCTATCTCATTTTATACAATGCGTAAAATGGTTACTTCAAAAAGGCTTCTTAATTCCCTTTCTGTAGAAGTGTTCATGAATGAAATGGGCAGATTAATGAAACATTCGTACAATCGTGGTTTGTCGAGTCAGATTTTTTTTCCTCCCATGAGCATTCAACTCAAAGAAGTGAACAGATAGGAAACAACTAATGGAAAAATTCTCTTTGCCCTTTGTTACATGCTTCATGGGGGCTATTGTGTGAAGAGAATTCTGAAACAATAACAGCATATTGCCTACTGCTAGAGATAATGTTTGCTTCCAGTTTTCCCATGGGAAATTCAGTAAGTTCAGCTTTAGACTTTGCATGTGCTGTTTACACACTGTCCAGCTTTCTGACTGTTTTAGAACGATCTCACCAGGAAGGCTTCTTGGATGCTCTTGAAATGTAGATGGAAGAGGATACCTCTGTGCTCTTTCCTTTCAGACTGTACATTCAACGCTGCTTTCTATGCCAAGAAAAGCTGACTCTCTGGGAAACCTAAAAGTCTCCAACACTGGATTAGAAGGGAGATGGCAGAACCCAGCTCAAGAGGAATAAAGTGATTCTTAGACTTTGCTAACTAGCTTTTAGCTGCTAGATACAGGATATTACTTTGCCCTTAACAATACTGTTGGACCACACTTTTAGGGTAAGAGGGCCCATTTCAGTCTTTTAAAGGAAAATATTCATAAGAAATAATACAGTAGACCCTCCACACTGATGGGGGTTAGGGGCACAGAACTCCCGCAAAAGTCAAAAAACCACAAATAACTCCCCCCTTACCTACACTCTCCTGCCCACTGCTGCTGTTGTGCCCACACAAGCAGTGGGCAGGAGAGGGAGAAGATCTTTTCCCCTGAGTCCCAGAGAGCATGGGGAAAAGATCTTCCCCCTCTTCACACTCTCGCCCGCTGCCCACTTGATTGTGCTGACAGCAGTGGGCAGGAGAGCACGGGGAACAAGATCTCCCCCCCCGCACTCTCTGGCCCACTGCACACACGATTGCACCAGCAGCAGTGGGCAGGAGAGCACAGGGGAAAAGATCTTCCTCCCCTTCACTCTCTCACCTGCCCCTGAACAATCAGGCTGGCAGCAGCGGGCAGGGGAGTGTGGGGAACAGGAGAGCACGGGAAAAGATCGTCTCTCCGCACTCTGCTGCTGGCACACCCGCACGGGCAAGAGGCGGAAGAGTTAAAGGAGAAAGTCTTGTCAGACCATGAACCTTTCCCCTTCCCTGCATCTGGGCAAAATGCCAGCGAATGGGAGGGGGAGAATGGAGGAGGCAAGCGGGCACCGTGAATAACCAGACCTGCAAGAGTCAAGCCAGTGAATGTGTGAGGAGGACTGTAATAATAATGCACAGTTCAGCACAGCAAACCTTTGAGGACAGAATCCATGACAAAGGAACGTCTGCTTTCAAAGCCCTGACAGTCTCACACACTAGTCTGTTCAGAAAGGTGGTTTCCCGTGTAGTTTTCCCTCATTCTCTTTACATGTCTTCCTCCCCCCCTTTTTTTTATTTTCAAAAAAAAATGGAAAGCTTCAAATCTTCTCCAGGACTGACATGGTTATTTTTCTATTTACCAGAGACATATCCAGGAAACAAGAGGATTTGGCATCTGGTTACACCTACAACATGCCCCTTTCAACTTTCATTCCATTTGGGGCAAGAATTTCGACCACCACAACAAAGAGGCCAGGGACGGGGGAGGACAGACCTTTTGTGGACTTTTTTTAACACTTGGGAAGAATATTCAAAAATATTAAGAAAATTGTTGGAAACTGTGTTTTGAGAAACCCTGATGAAAAGAATCTTGCACTATTGCACAATCTAGTTGCTAAGAGTATGGGAAACAAGCAAGATGAACTTGAACTCCTAGTACAACAAAATAAATACTATTTGATAGGCATCACTGAGACCTGGTGGGATGAGTCTCAGGATTGGAATGTAGGAATAGAGGGGTATAGCCTATTTTGTAGAAATAGACCAAACAAGAAAGGAGGAGGAGTAGCCTTGTATGTCAAGGATGTTTTCACCTGTGAAGAGATCCATGACTTAAACCCAGAAAACCAGGTCGAGAACATCTGGGTAAGAATTAAGGGAGCGAGAAACAATAGGGATATTCTGGTAGGGGTTTACTACAGACCTCCAACCCAGACTGAGGACCTTGACGATGCCTTCCTCAACCAAATGACCGCACATTCAAAAAGGAGAGATACAGTAATAATAGGAGATTTCAATTACCCGGATATATGTTGGCAGTCAAACTCTGCCAAGACAGCAAGGTCCAGCAAGTTTCTTGCTTGTCTTGCAGACAATTTCATGGTCCAGAAGGTGGAAGAGGCCACAAGGGGATCAAATGTTCTAGATCTGATCCTGACCAATAGGGATGACCTTGTTAATGAGGTAGAAGTGGTTGGATCTTTAGGGGAGAGTGACCATGCCCTATTGGACTCTGCCATTCAGTGGGAAGGAGAAGATAAGTGTAGCCAGACACTCGTCTTAGATTTTAAAAAAGCGGACTTCTGTAAACTTAAGGAGCTGCTGGCTGAAATTCCGTGGTCAAGAATAGTGAAAGAGAAAGGAGTTCAGGAGGCATGGGAGTTCCTTAAAAGGGAGATACTGAAGGCACAGTCTAAAACTGTGCCAATAAGGAGGAAAAATGGAAGGCATCTGAAGAAACCAGAATGGTTGAGTAAAGAACTCTCAGCTGAGCTAAGCGTTAAGAGAAACGTGTACAGGAAATGGAAGAGGGGGGAAACCACCAAAGAAGAATTTAAGCAAGTAGCCAGGAGATGTAGGGAGAAGGTCAGAAAGGCTAAAGCACAGAACGAACTTAGGCTGGCCAGAGACATTAAAAACAATAAAAAGGGCTTTTTTAAATATGTCCGCAGCAAAAGGAAAAAGAAAGAGGCAATAGGGTCGCTGCGCAGAGAAGATGGTGAATTACTAACAGGGGGAAGAGAAAAGGCAGAACTACTTAACACCTTCTTTGCCTCAGTTTTTTCCCAGAAGGATACAAGCATTCAACCTGATGGTTGGGGAGCAGGTGAGGAAGCAGGGGAAATGCGGCACATAATAGGTAGAGAGGTGGTACAAGAATACCTGGCCACACTGGATGAATTCAAGTCTCCAGGGCCAGATGAATTGCATCCTAGGATATTAAAAGAACTGGCAGAGGTCATTTCGGAACCGCTTGCTATAATCTTTGAGAAATCTTGGAGGACAGGAGAAGTTCCAGCAGACTGGAAGAGGGCAAATGTTGTCCCCATCTTCAAGAAGGGGAAAAAAGAGGACCCAAATAATTATCGCCCAGTCAGCCTGACGTCAGTACCCGGAAAGATACTGGAGCAGATCATTAAGCAGTCAGTTTCTAATCACTTAGAAATCAATGCGGTAATCACAAGAAGTCAACATGGATTTATCAAAAATAAGTCATGCCAGACTAATCTTATCTCTTTTTATGATAGAGTTACTAGCTTGATAGATGAAGAGAATGCTGTGGATGTAGCATATCTCGATTTCAGTAAGGCCTTTGACAAAGTTCCCCATGACATTCTTGCAAAGAAGCTAGTAAAATGCGGGCTGGACAGAGCTACTGTCAGGTGGATCTGTAACTGGTTGACTGACCGTTCCCAAAGGGTGCTCACCAACGGCTGCTTTTCATCCTGGAGAGAAGTGACTAGTGGGATGCCACAGGGTTCTGTCCTGGGCCCAGTGCTGTTCAATATTTTCATCAATGACTTGGATGAAGGAATAGAGGGCATGCTCATCAAATATGCAGATGACACCAAATTGGGAGGGGTTGTTAATACGCCAGAAGACAGGATCAAAATTCAAAATGACCTGGACAGATTGGAGAGCTGGGCCAAGGCTAACAAAATGAATTTCAACAGAGAGAAGTGTAAGGTCCTACACTTAGGTAGAAAAAATGGAATGCAGAGATATAGGATGGGGGACACGTGGCTGGATGGCAGTACGTGTGAAAGGGATCTAGGAGTCTTAATAGACCACAAGCTGAACATGAGTCAGCAGTGTGATGTGGCAACCAAGAAAGCCAATGCAATTCTCAGCTGCATCAATAGGAGTATGGTGTCTAGATCGAGGGAGGTACTGGTATCACTCTACTCTGCTTTGGTTAGACCTCATCTTGAATACTGTGTCCAGTTCTGGGCACCCCAATTCAAGAAGGACATGGTCAAGCTGGAGTAAGTCCAGAGGAGGGCGACCAAAATGGTAAAGGGCCTGGAAGCCATGCCCTATGAGGATAGACTTAGAGAGCTTGGTATGTTCAGTCTGCAAAAGAGAAGGTTAAGAGGGGACATGATAGCTATGTTTAAATATTTGAAGGGATCCCATGTAGAGGAGGGAGAGGGCTTTTTTTCTGCCGCTCCAGAGACCAGGACAAGGAGCAATGGATTCAAGCTGCAGGAAAGGAGATTCCACCTGAACCACAGGAGATTCCACCTGAACCACAGGATGCCTTCCACTTCCTGACAGTCAGGGCTGTCTGGCAGTGGAATATGCTGCCTCGGAGTATAGTGGAGTCTCCTTCCTTGGAGGTTTTTAAGCAGAGGCTGGATGCCCATCTGTCGGGAGTGCTTTGAGGGTATTCCTGCATGGTAGGGGGTTGGACTGGATGGCCCGTGTGGTCTCTTCCAACCCTACATTTCTATGATTCTATGATTCTATGATTCTATAACCAGCAGCTATTGCATTTGAAATCCACCCTGTTTCAATGCTGGAAAAAATCCAGTAATGACCCCTTTTCCCGCAACAATCCTGTTAGCTGTGGGAATGCGGTTTCTCAATAGCACTTAATAGCACTTCCTTCCATAGCTGATTTAGGAGTAGGAATGATGTGGGCATTCCCAGATTATTCCTCCCTCAGCTACTCCCATGGCTGGTAAGTTTGAAATCTGTCACCTTTCTGTGTTTATTTTAAATTTCTCTGTTGATTTTTTCAATTTTTTAATACTTTTTTTAGCACTATAGCACAAAAACACAATACCATACTGGCATGTCATGATGCTACAACATTGCTGTGCTAGTATGGCTTACAAAAAAAAAAAAAGCAGCAATCATGAGCTGTGGGGCGGGGAAAAGATGGGGAAAAGGACTCACCAATGACGCTGTATTGCGGCGGGAACACTGGTGGCAATAATGCTGTGCATCTGCTTAAGTTGAAAAGGTGCAGTATAGAGCCGTCAGAACCCAATAACATCACAGAAATGGCAATGCTGGGATTGAAACTGAACAACTCGCTATTGAGGTATGGTATGGTAAAGGCCTCTGTTTCGAGGTTTCTGAAAACAATATTGTTGCAGCTGTTATCATATAAGAAAGAGGGAATCCATATTTATGATCCAAACCTTTATCCATAATACCTAACAAAAACCTACGTTTAACATTTTGTTGCATTAACATAAATTTTAGGTCAATAGCTTTTTACCTTTTTACAAGTCTACCACATGTTTAAAAAAAAGGAAGAAAGAAGAAGAAAAAAAGAAAAGTAGGTCTCCTTGTCTTGACATACACACACCCAGCAATAATCTGAAACTTTCATAGACATTTTCAACAACTTGTTTGAGTTAAATATCATCTATACGTCATCTTATACATATTTTCCTTTAGAGCACTACACAAAGTTTATATATTTAGACCACATTTTCCCCATCCCTTCAATTGTACATTACACCCAAAATTTTGGGCACACCTTAACATATGTTGCTTGACAGTCTCATCTTCTGTCTCTCATTTCAAAAGACAGACAGACAGACAGACACACACACACACACACACACACACACATACACATATATATAAATAAATAAATAATATGGTCATCATCCTTACACAGCCCTAGGTAGAACCCATTTTCTCCAACAATTTATAGCAAGATCCTTCTTATCATGATTAAATCTATCTTTAAATTGAATATGAGCAAAGCAGCCAAGATTCCTTAAGAAACATCTCCCTTGTTTTAACTCCTTCCTTAAGAAGCATCTCCTGTTTTAATTTACCAATTATCTTGCTTAATATATATGAGATCCTCATAAGGCAAACCTAAACATTTCTGATTTTTAACCTACTCTTTCCTGAAAAACACTTCTTGTGGTGAAGCAGTAAGTATTATCTTAGGAAAAAAAATCTCTGTTTATATTTACTTCACATATGCAGAAGAGCATTTCTAATATAATAATTTTTAAAATTGCCATGTATCTTAATTATACCAGGAAACAGAATTTTCTGTGCAGGAAACAGCATTTTCTGTACAGAAGACTTTCTCTCAATGAGAAGGAAATTAGTAAAATTACTTGTTGCTTCAAGAGATAAATTAGGGAAAAATTGCACCCCTACTTTCTTAATCTGTAGCCTTCCTTCTCCACTCCCACAAAGGTAGTTTGACAGCATTCAATGACTCCTCAGCTGCCCTCTCCTGGAGTTTAGCCTGTCTCCCCTAGTATTATAATTTTTAAGGGGCAGAACCTTATTTTCCAGTATGGTATAGCAGTTTGTGTGTTGGTCTAGGACTCTGGGGCCACTTCCACATTGCACTGTTACAGTGCTATTATTCCACTTTCAACATCCTGTGGAATTCTGGGCTTTGTAGTTTACTGAGGCCAAAGATCTCTCTGGCTAAGAAATCTAAATGCCCCTCCCTAAATTACAAACCCCAGGATTCCATAGGATCTTGAAAGTGGAATAATAGCACTATAACAGTGTAGTACAGAAATGGCCTGGGAGACCAATATTTGAATCCCTACCAGCCATAGAAACCCCCTGGATGAACTTGGGCAAGTCACACACTCTTAGTCTCAAAGGAAAGCAGAGTCAACCTGTCCCCACCCCCAAAGAAATCTTGCCAAGAAACCCCCATGATAGGTTCATTTTGTTGTCCTGTGTCTTCAAGTCATTTCCAATTTATCGTGATCCTGAGGCGAACCTATTACGGGTGACACCCCCAAGGTCACCCAGTGAGTTTCCATGGCCAAGAGAGTAATCAAACCCTGATCTCCAAGGTCTTAGTCCAATGCTCAAAGCACTGCAACATGCTGGTTCACCTTAGGGTCACCATAAGTCAGAAATGACTGGAAGGCAAACAACAACATCTTAAAAGGAATTCCTACTGATATGCAGCTAAAATGCCTGTCAAATTAAACTAGGCCCATATCCTACTATTACTCCCAACTAGAGTGGACCTGTCAAATCAATAAGATTTACCTATGTGCTGACTCACTGCTCAACAGCTAAGTTAATGAGTTTACTCTATTTGGGACTGATTCTGCCCATAGCCATTTCCTTATTGTTACATCTAATGCCATAAATTGATCAATATTTGTTTTTTGAGAGGACTATCAATTATGTGAATTTTGGTTGTCAGATGCGGGACACAGTCCAGCATAAGTAAGGAACAACTTGAAGGCACACAACAACAACAAGAGCAGCAGCAGCAGTAGCAGCAGCAGCAACAACGGCATGTATATGTCCCTCTAGAATTGCTACTCCTGGTAGCACTCATCACAAAAGGAAGGGTGAGGAATGCTGATTGATGCAGTTCTATCACATTTGGAGAACTGCACAATTCCTATCCCTGATTTATAGGAATAGCATTGGCATGTCAGTTTGTCTATAGGATCAGATTTCGATGTCCTTTACAACTTAAAACAGATTTTTCACACAGATATCATTCAAATAATACATCCAAAATATGTCCAAGTAGCTGTTCAGTTGAACTGTGGCCTAAATCGAATTGCAGGGACATCTAGAGCAGACCCATTGAATTACCAGAATTGTTTATAAATCAATATTTGCATAAGTTTCAATGTTAGGATGAATGACTCTTTATAAGCTAGTATATGTGGGATTAACTAATATACATTCTAAACTACCGCATGCTCTTGGTAGTAAAGTCAGACACAAATCTGGCAGGAGCTATGGGCAACTGCTCAAGAAAAAAACAGTTCTGTTGTTATTGTCGTTTTGTTTAAAAATCCCATCTGTTTTGTTAGTGTGCCAGCATGCAATCCTTTATCCTCAATGGCACTTTGTATGTCTGTTCCCAAAAGTTCACAAACTGGCTGACAAGGAAACAGTAATCTACAGCTGCCTTGGAGGAAGAAGGACAAAACAGCCAGAACAGAAGCGTTTCAGCCCAAAAAACACACTGCCCTCTACTGGCAGATATGAAGAGGGGAAAAGAATACCTTTACTGGGCCTGGTTTGAGATAGAACATTGCCTTTTCTCTCATAGATGCTAACACAAACTGAGCCTCAAGGTTCATTTGCTTTGAAGTAACCTAAAGCAGTGGTTCTCTACCCTTGGTCCATCAGATGTTTGGGACTTCAGCTGCCAGAATTCCTGAGCATTGGGCATACTGACTGGAACTTTTGGGAGTTGAAATCCAAAACACCTGGAGGACCAAAGGTTTTGAAAACCGATAACCAAATTCCACTGTAGCTGGGTGTCATATAAGCATCCAAGCCCTTTAGTCTGCTGCCATGGTCCCAACATGCCCAAAGGGTTCACACAACTTGTCTTGGCTATGGTACCACAAGCTGCTTTTTTAAATTTCCCACAATGACCTGGAATGATGCTACACTGATCAACCCTAGGTATAGTGGCAACCCACAGCTATTTGAACCTGTCATCAGATAAAAGTGTGACAGAGACAGGGCTACTTCTGTGAGAGGTAGCCAATAGAAGAACCAGCTGCTATTGCATCAGTGTCCTAGAATTATGAATTGTGAATCAAGCAATCATAAAAGGTAAGAAGGGACCAGCCCACTGAATTTGTATGTTGGACACACAGAAAGTGAAGATCTTCCCGCATATACAACATGCCCAACCTTAAGTGGTTGAACTACATCTCCCATCATCATTGTTGTTACCCTGTTTTCTGGGGGTCCCGGGAGGGACACCAAATTACTATCAAAATTATACAAGTTGAGGAAATTAGTTCAGAGCACAAGTTGGCAAAACAAGAGGCAGGGTAACTTAGCAGGATCTTGCAACCCAGTGTCTACGAGGTCAGGCCAAGTCAAGAAGCAAACCATTTGGAAAATACAGAATGATCTTTATTAAATACAGGCACACAATGCATGCAACACAAACACACAGATAACTAAGGAAAATAAAGGTGTGAGTAAGATAGCGGGATTTTTAGAGGGATAGTTGGTTCGGGTGATACGAAACCTGTCCTGAAGTCCGGGAGAAAATGGAGAGCGAAGCTGGGGTTAGATGTATCTCAGCACGTGGAGCTGAGGGGAAGCTCGCCAAGCAAAGCGGCAGCAAGGCGGTCTGGAACTCGGGAGCGATCTGAGGAAGGTCTCGGAATCAAGGGTTTTTATAAGGAGAACTGTGACCGCAGACTAGGTCGGACTTGGGGAAAACAATAGATTTGGAGTTGGAGACAAAGCCTCTGAAAGGTCAGAATTTGAATGATTTAATTAGAGCTGAATTTATCAATAGAGTAGCTGGTATCCAAACGCGGAGTTCTTGAGCGTTGTATAGCTCGATCATCAAGCTGCCAGTGCGGGGCAGAGAACCCTTTGTAGGTTGCGTGCATACCTAATGAGAGTACTTGCCTTGAGGTCTCCTAAAGAGGCGAGTCGGCTGTTTTCTGGCCTGCCTGTATTGTCTAGGAATATTACGGCGGTTATCGGCCGAGCCTGTATGCGTGCTTGTCCGGGGGCCTCGCAAGCACGTGGAAGGGATATGTGAAGCCGAATTAGTGATATCAAAAGATATCTTTTATATCCCCAAAGCTCGGACTAGCCAGGGCAGTAACATTGTCCAGCAAGAACACTGAATTGTTATTGCTGTTGTTATATGCCTTCAATTCAACTCCAAATTATGGTGACAGTCTTCTAGGGTTTTCTTGGTAAATTTTCTTCAGAGTAGATTTGTCAGTGGTTTCCTCTGTTGCCCAAGATCACTCAGTAGGTTTCCATGGCTGAGTGGGGATTCAAACCCTGGCCTCCTAAAGTCCAGCACTAAAACTATTATATTGTACTGGATCTCTACTCATCCTTTTGGACAGATGGTTTGTTATAGGAAACATCAAGTGATAATGATGTTAAAATGACATTGAAAGGCCAGCTTTGACCTTAGATATATTTGAGCGTAGTATACTGGGATAAAATTAGTAATGATAGTTAACATAAATCCTGTTGGCTGCAATGTGCTCACTATTCTAAGTGTACCTAATTCTGGATTCAACTCTTAGGTGAAAAACCTGTCAGGCACTTTACTGGAGTGACTCTGGGTTATGTTTACAGTTTTACTATTTACATGCTTGCAAACTAAGATGGTATCTAGCCCCTATTCCCTTTGTCCACAATACAATGAATTGGCTTAAAGACTCTGCTTGCACATAGACATAACTATGTGCTTCAGTAAGACTCAGAATAGCAACTGGGATAACACATAACAGCCACCTGGATATCACTATCTGTTCACATATGTTTGCCTGTGGACCTTTGAAGAGACCTATGCCTTAAAAGTGCTCCAAGATGCAACCAGCATTTTCAGCAACACAAGGCAGAACTTGAAGCCACCACATAAAGAATCAAAAATTTTGTCCAAAGTCACTGCTATAGTCAATGGGTTGTGTTGCCATGCCTTCTTACATCACTATGTAAAAAGAATTAACTTGCTCTAAGGCTGCTTCTGGGCTCTAGTTCATGAATGGAAAAGGTATGAACATCACTACTGTTCAATTGGCTGAGAATTTTCCATGCCTTTCGGCAAAATTTCATTATCAATGAAGATGTCATGGCTTAGCATAGCCCCTCCCATGCATCTGGCGCTGATTCAGGTGCAAGCGGAAATGAAGCCTTGATGGTTCCAGCCTTTCCCAGATACAGAGACTCTTTTTTTCAACTTAAGGCAAAACAATTGCAGGAAATGGTCAAAATATGGGATTTACCCCCCCTTTCTGCCTAGAAGGAGGCATTGAAATCTAGCAGAGACACACCTAGAAGGGCTGTACTTATACAACTATGAATTAAAGGAAGTGAGACACATCTAATGGGTTAAAAGCTGACAGAAAGAATGAGATTGCCACTTCCTCACAGGGCAACACACATATACACTTTCCAAACCCACCTCCCTCTGACATTTCCTGGGGTGCTCTTTTGTTATTTGTCTTTATCCAGGAGTTAGTAAAAGAATCTGCAGCACAAACATGTAGTGGACAAAATCAATCTAGCTCCTTTGTTAATTATCCTACAGAGAACGGAGCTATAATGCCAATGTTTTTGAAAGTATGAGGATGACTTCCTCAGAGTGGGCACAAAACAGGTGCCAGGGAAGTTCCAAGCTTCCCAAACACTGGACTTAATGAGAGGAATTTGAAAGGGAGGAAAAGAAAGCAGCATACTGGCCTCTCCCCAGACTTGTAAATGTTGTCATAAATAGGGATGGGACAAATCCAGAATTTTCCAAATCTGGACCTGAATCCCTGGAAGGTTCTGGGAATCCATGAATCTCACAAACCTTGAATCTTTTGAATCCTTTTTTTTTTAAGAGTTTAGAAAGCAAGGGAAAGAAGGATAATCTTAGGCAAGACACACTCTCTCTGACTTAGCAAAAGACTAGGCAAAGACAAACCTCCCTCTGAAGAAATCTGGCCAGGACAATTGTCCTAGTTTTACCTCAGGATCTCCCCAGATTGAAAATGACATGAAGGCCTTTTCTACACAGGCAGGAAAAAGTGGATTCATCCCACATTTTCCTGCTTGTGTAAACAGGACCACATACTACAGTACAGAGCTAATCCAGGTCAAAACTGGAGTTTCTTTGCATAGCTCCTTATGGTATCCTGGGTTTTGTAGTTTGATGACACACCAGCACACTTTGGCAGAGAAGGCTGTGACACCTTGTAAAACTCCAAACCCCAGAATTGTGTATGAAAGAGCTTTGCAAGGGAGCTATGCAAAGGAATCTTTTAGCTATTCTTGAAATCTGAAACCAGTACCTTCCAGTCAAGTGCTAAACTTAAATATTAAATGTTCAATATAAATATCTTCGAATACATTCCCAGATGTAATTTGTGAAATTGTTAGCAAAGGCCATTATTACTCCAAGGGAAAAACTCACCTACTTGCCATCTCCCCTTGTATGTCAGGTCTCCCAGGTTTTCAGGTGTTCTGGTCTCCCAGGTTTTCAGATGTCCCAGTCTCCAAGAAACTATTTGGTTGGTGGATTTGAACGACCCGGTTTGCCTATTTTGGTGCAGGGAGTTAGATTCACGAATCTTGAATCCTTCCTGAGGATTCAAGGATTCGGTTGGCCCATCCCTAGTCTTTAAAAAAACAGATTGCACTCACAAAGCTACTCTGTGCTTCCTCTTGGAGAGGAAGGGTGCATGCATGTCTTTGCAAGGCATGAACCTGAACAGTCAGGGTACAGAGAAAGAGGCAGCAAATCAAACTGGTATGAGAAGGTGGCCCTCTGGCTTGACAGACAGATGGGCACACATGGAGTTAGGAACACTGTGACAGCACCAATCAGTCTGAGGAAAACAGGGAGTTTATGTGTACTCCTGAAGATGTCCAGGATAGGCCTTGGCAGAATACCTAGACATTGATGAAGACAAAATGGAAACATGTATTGACAGAATGTTTAGAGTATCCTCTAGAATAGCGAGAGAAAGAAAGTTACCAAGAGACATTATAATAACCTTTACTCGGACAGTTACCAGAGACAAAATATTACAGCGGAGCTACGAAGGAACATTTAAGATTGAAGAAAAAGATGTAAGAATTTTTAAAGATATACCCATATCAAATACTCAAGAAGAGACAAGATCATAAACCTTTGGCTAATCTTTTGATAAAATTACAGATCAATTACAGATGGGAGAAGACTGAAGGCATTTCTTTTACATACAAACAACAGAGATATAGGATTAATTCAATTTTTAAAGCCAAAGAAATGATGGAAAGGTTGAAGAGAGACTTACAAAGACCTACAGCTGGAGAGAAAGATGAAGAACAGGAGACGTTGGAAGAGGAAAAAGGAAAAGAGGAAAAAGGACAGTTACAAGAAGGAGAGGTGGAAGAAGAAACAGTACAAGAACAAGAACTGGAAGAGGAAGGAGAGTTGGCGGCAGAAAACATACAGGATTAATTGGAAAATCTGGATCAATAATTTTAATATAAAACTGACAAAATGGGATTAAAAATATACTCTTGGAACATTAAAGGATTTAACTCTGAATATAAAAGAAGACAGATATTTCATCATTTGGAAAAACAAAAATTGGATATAATTTGTCTACAAGAGGTTCGAATAAGGACTCAAGATTTGAAATATGTCAGAAATCCGAAATTGGGTAGCTGCTTCGCAGCTACAATCGATCAGAAGAAAAGGGGGGTATTGATATACGTCAATTCAAGATATGGTGCACAACAAAAATTTCAGGACAATAACGGGCAATATTTGGCGACATAAGTAAATATGAAACAGGACAAGATACTAATAGTTGGAGTATATGCACCCAATGGAGCAAAAGGAGAATTCTTCCCCAAAATACATAACGAAATACAGAAATATGTACAAGAAACAGGAAACGCAAAAGCTATCGTTCTGGGGGACTTAAATGGAGTTATCAATCCAAAAGAGGACCAAACAGTACAGAAGTTAGTCCCCCGAAACAATGGTAAATTGCCTAAGAGTTTTTTCCAAATGATGGATGATCTAGACCTTTATGACATATGGAGATATAAAAATGGACAATTAGATGGATATGCGTTCTTTTCAGACAGACATAAATCAATGTATAGGATTGATATGATTTTGACATCTAAGGATTTGATGTTGAAGACAGTGGATATAGACATTCTTCCAAATTTATGTTCGGATCACAATCCGTTGCAAATGAAACTGAAGATTACAGACAGAGAGAGGACATGGAGATTGAATGAACAGATATTCAAGAAGGAGAAGTACATCAAACAAGCAAAAATAGAATTAAACAATTATTTTAGGGAGAATATGACATCGGAATTACCAATGAAAACAATTTGGGATGCAGGTAAAGCTGTAATGCGAGGAAATGTTATCAGATGGTCCGCGGAAATCAGGAAAGAGAGGAAACAGACTGAAGATTTGATTCTGGGGACGATGAAAGAACTAGAGAAACAGATGAGGGAAAAAACTGACGCACAATAAGGTAAGACAACAGATGAAGGTATGTCAACCTGAATTAAATCAACTAAATTTGCAAGAAATAGAACAACAGATGCGAAGAGTGAGACATACTTTTTTTGAACAGGCAAATAAACCTTCTAAACTGTTAGCCAGTTTACTTCATAAAAGAAGGGTTAGAAATATTATTACGGAGATTAGAGTCGGTGACGGGAAAACTACAAAACAGGAGAAGATAAAACAGGCTTTTTATAAATTACATGAAGTTAATGAGTACTATCTCCTCAATGAAAAAACAAGGAGAAATGGAAGAATATTTGGAAAAAATGAACAAAATGAGATTCACCGAGGAGCAGAAATCAATTCTGAATAAACCCATATCGATGATGGAGATAGTTCAAGCTATTAGGAATTTGAAGAATGACAAATCTCCTGGACCAGAAGGCTTTACTGCAAAATATTACAAAATATTGGAACATGAAGTTTTGATACTTTTGCAGAACACAATGAATGAGATAAGAAAGGAGGGAATACCCGATACCTGGAAGGAAGCTAACATGACTTTAATACCAAAAGAAGGAAGAGACTCAACAGATGTCAAGAATTACAGACCAATTTCATTATTAAATACAGTTTACAAAATCTTTGCTGCAATTCTGGCTGAAAGACTTAAAAAGGTTCTTCAAGAAAATACACATGAAGATCAGAATGGCTTCTTACCAAAGAGAACGATGTGAGATAATATAAGGACAGTGCTAAATATAATTGAGTACTATGAGAAGCACAATGAAAGAAAGCTGGCAGTGATATTTGTGGATGCAGAAAAGGCCTTTGATATGATTAATTGGTCATTCCTGAAGATGGTCATTAAACAGGCTCAAACCGGAGACAAATTTATCTCTTGGACTGAAGCAATATAGAGTCAACAACAGGCAAGATTGATTATTAATGGAGAGAGAACAAAACAGATTGAACTGCATAGAGGAACAAGACAAGGTTGTCCACTATCTCCACTGTTATTTATCATGACACTGGAAATACTTAACAATGCCATAAGCGAAGACAAAGCAATAAGAGGACTTCAGATTAAGAAATATCAGTATAAACTCAAAGCATTTGCAGATGATTTGGTCTTGTTTCTGGATGAACAAAAAACATGAGGGAGAAAGAAGAGAAGGAGCTTGATCATTTAACAGGTTTTAATAAAGGTCAAAAAGCAAAATACTTGGGTGTCTGGATTACAAAAAGAAATAATGAACTATTTCAGAATAACTATGAAAAAAATGGAAAGAAATAATCAAGGATTTGGAGAAATGGACTAGAATGCGACTATCTATGATGGGAAGAGTGGCAGTCATAAAAATGAACATACTTCCAAAGATGAATTACCTTTTCCAAAATCTTCCTATTATTACAAATACTAAGCCTTTTATACAATGGAAGAGAGATTTAAGTAAATTTATATGGCAAGGGGAAAAGCCAAGAATAAAATGGAATATCATGGCAGATTCAGTAAGAAGAGGAGGCCTGGGTCTACCGGATTTACAGATATATTTCAAGGCAGCAGCATTTACTTGGATAAAAGACTGGATGAATCTTCAAGATACGAGAATGCTGACATTAGAGGGAGCTGATTTAAGGATGGGTTGGCATGCCTATATGTTCTATGGGAAAGCTGCGGTTGATAAAGACTTTGTTCATCATTTTGTAAGAAAATCACTACTTAAAATATGGACTGACTACAAGAATAAGAACATCAGGCAACTACCTACATGGGTCTCCCCTCAAGAAGCTTTCTTTGGAAGATGGACCAATTCAGATAAATGGCTGTGTTATGATGACATATTATAAAAGACAAATCTGGTTTTTTTTTTAAGATGAAATCAAGAGAAAAATTGGAATTAGAAGGAACAAAGTTAAACTGGTTCCCTTACAGACAGCTAACTGAGAGATTCCAAATGGACGTGAAAACTTATGGAATAGAACAAAAAGAGCAAGGAAGAATGTTGAAGTTACTGCAGGAAAACCCGCCTCATTTATTATCACACTTTTATCAGGAGATTTTAAATCAAGAAAGAGAAAAGGAGACAGTCAAAGCAGCAATGATATTGTGGGCTCAAAATGTCGGACATCCAATTCAATTAGAGCACTGGGAACAGAGCTGGCAAAGGACACAAAAATTTACTGCAGCCCAGAACCTAAAAGAGAACTATTATAAGCTGTTTCACAGATGGTACATGACACCAGAAAAATTAAAGAAGATATACAATATGGGAACAGGTCATTGTTGGAAGTGTCAGGAGAATGCTGGAACACTTTTTCATATGTGGTGGTCATGTCCTAAGGCTAAAAAATATTGGAATGATATACACAATATGATATGTAAAATATTGAGAGTTCAAATGGATAAGAAACCTGAAATGTACTTATTAAATATGACACATATGCTAGATGGAACTGTAGCAAAGAAATATTGGAGAATAATGATGTATATGATTATGATAGCCCGTATTGAATATGCAAGGTTATGGAAAACTGAGCAGATACCTACAATAGAGCAATGGTGGGCAACCTTCATTGAAAATCGAAATGCAGATATAGTCTCTCAGAGATTAAAAGTAAAATCAGATGATGACATTAACAAAGAATGGCAAATCGTTCTGAAAACGGGTTGGGTGTTGACAGGTAACAATTCTTAATTCATGGTAGCATGAACAGTTAGAAGTAAAAGTCACTGGAATATCATGGAACATGAAAAGTAGGGTAGAAGAGCAGGATCTAACTTGTATGTTAACAAATGTAATGCGATGCATAACGTTGAAATGTCAATGAAATAACAGTATTGAAATCCAGAGAGGAGTGGAAGAAAGCTGTAATAGTTCGGTAAAATGTACAATGAGAAATGTAGTTTTATACGATGTAATCACAATAAAATTATTTAAAAAGAAGAAGAAGAAGAAGATGTCCAGGATACAATTCAGAGGGAAACACAAGGTGGTTCTGCCATCTACGATGCCACCTAACTTAAGTCCCTTCATCCTACTGTATGGAAGATCCAACTACTGCCCAAGTCCAGTTGTTAGTCCCAGTTATAACAGACCTACTCAGATTATTGGCATTTACATAAGTGTTTATTTACCATGCCACCAACTTATTCAATGAATCTACTCTAATTGGGACTAACAGTTGGATTTAAACTGTGGATTGAATCATGTCAGGTTTAACTTGTAAGCAGATCTTCACATGGGATCCTCTAACAGGTATCTGTGGACAAAGTGGGGATCAATAGGACAAAGAGGGGGATTTACAATGTCTCTTAGAGGTAGATTTATGTATTTGTTGTGGACTTATACCAAATTCTCAGTGGGGATAAACCTGAGCTCCTATATCTATGATTCTGGATCTTATGTTACTAAATTATCAAGAATTTAAGAAGATGGGCCTGAAAGTCTAGTAGGAAAACTTAATTAAGTAGCAATGGAGACAGGGAGCATTTCCTGAGGATTAGTAACCAGCTGGTAGGAACTGACAGCTTCTGAAGGATATTCATAGCCTGAATCTCGGCCAAGCACTGTCAGCTCCAACCAGCCGGTCACTAATCCCCAGGAAGTGTCCTATGTTGCAATCCTTATTGCTATTCTAAGTACTGCATGCATATTGTATGTAAAGGGCATCACAGGGTGAAATCCTAAACTTCACAATAGCAGGTATCAGGGGCCCTATCAGCAAGCAGCAATGTGTAGATTCCCTATGCTGCACATACCTCCACATTTGCTAGCTGCTGCCTCCTTTTTCTGTTTCCAAAACATGTAATGCAGAGGAAAGAAAATGACAGTTTCTGTAATAAGACTGCAAGGCTAAATGCACTTGCTAGGAAGTACGTTCCATTGAACCTAATAAGACTTACTTTCAAGTTCCTTTTTGGGTTGGAGCTGTTTATTTGCCTGCTTATTTATTGACTTGAAACTCTATCATCCGCTTTCAGTGTTCAGAATCATGCTGAAAAAGGAGAGCAGCAGCAGGGCATGCACGCAAGAGCAATCAAATAAGTATCTAAAAACACAATTCAAAACCACAAGCATACTGAAATCATTACAAAGACTGAAACAGCAGCTTACCTCCACCAGCAAGGAAAAAGAAAACACAATTCCAATAGATTTCCATTATGTTAAAGACTTAATGCTTCCCTAAACAAAAACCTTTTAGTAGCACAAAAAAATGGGCCAAGAGTTTTAGATTGCCAAAAGTCAGATGGTAACTGATTCCACACAGAGAAGCACAAATGAAAATGATCCCTCATCTGCTTTTAACACTTGACCTCCAATGGCAGTGAGCTGCTTGAGCTATGTGACTAGGACTCCGTGGCTGGAGAACTTCATGTAGGAGTTGATGACTCAATAACTTCAGACTCAGGCCATTCAGAGGTTTAAAAGTAAGAACACTGGCACCTTGAATACCACCTGGAAACAGAGTGGCAACCAACACAGCTCTTTCAATAATGGAGTTCCCAATATCTAACATATGAGGACATAAGAAGAGAAATCCCAGATCAGGCCAAAGGCTTATTTTATCTTCTCCAGTATTTTGAATGTTTGCACTATGGCCAATCAGATGCTCAACAAAAACCCCATAATCAGAGTATGAATGCAAAAGCATCTTCCTGCTGAGGTATCACAGCAACTAGTACAGTACTAAAGGGCATCCTGCCTCTTTTACCAGAATAGATAGATAGATAGATAGATAGATAGATAGATAGATAGATAGATAGATAGATAGATAGATAGTTATAGTCAGATAGACAGTCAGATAGATGAGAGAGAGACAGAGGTGTAGTCATTATGACTAGTAACCACCGATAGCATTGTCTACCATAAATCTGTCTAAGGAAGCTGTCCTTAGCTGTTCAAGTTGTTCCTTTTTTGTTCAAAGCTGCTCAAATCAGTAAGCATCTTGCAGTGGCATATTCCATACTGAAGGAGTTTACGTGGTTTTATCCCTGAATCCCACCACCACTCTTTGGCTTCGGTAGATGACAGTTCCAGTATTATGAGATAAAAACAGCTCCCGTATCCATTTTCTCCACATCATGCTTAATTTTATGTGTCTCTGTAATGTCCTTCATCATTCATATTTTGTCTAAGGTAAACAGCCCCAAGCTTTGCAATCTTTCCTCATGCGTGACTTGCTTCAGCTCCTGAATCATTTTGGTTCCCCTCTTCTGGACCTTTTTCAGCTCTACCATATCTTATTTGAAGTACAGAACTGTACACAGTGGTGAGAACTGTGCACAGTATTCCAAATGTGGTCACACCACAGGTTAGATAAAACAGAAGAGAAGAGCCTCCAGACCATGGTCTGGATCTAGCCTATGGGAGTCTGCATGTGGCCTACCAGCTTCACTCCCTGACCCTGTCCAGCACTGAAAACTAGAGAAAGGCAGCTTTTTCTTAGTGCTGAGTGGGGAAATGCTCTGCAATCTTCTGATATCAGGGGGCAAGGCTCCAGGGGAAAGATCAGGGCTTGAAAAGAAATCCTCAACTTCATCTTGCTTCCATTTGGGGGGGGGGGTTCTAAGGAGTTGCAATAGTTCCCCATCCCATGCATAGAGTCATCATGACATTGGCAGTTTCATAGTTGATTCCTCCCTGATTCCCAACATGGAAATGGCCTCCCCCACCCCCAGTAGATATACAGTGGGTTGACATTCTCATTGAACTATCTTGCCACAAGATCTCTCTCCTGGCCATCTACCATCAGTTTAGATCCCATCGGCATACATGTGAAGTTAGGACTTTTTAATATCCCAGTATGCAGCACTTTACATTTACTCACAGCAAACAACATTTGCCATTAGCTTCAGCCCCTTCCCTCAGTTTGGAGAGATTCTTCACTGGATCTTTGCTATTCATTTTGCCATTGGCCATGCTAACCAATGTGGTATAATCCGAAAATTAGGCCACCTCACTGCTCACCTTGAACTCCAAATAATGCATGAAACTATTAAAAAGCCTTGTTCCCAATTCAGCTGGGAGACCCCACTACTTGAACTCCTCCGTTGTCATTTGTCTATATTTTCTTTGTATTCTGTGCCACCTTTTCTTTAAACACTATGGATAAATGAGAGCATCTCTTTTCTGACTCATGACTGCTAGGTTTCCTTGGGAGCTTGCTGTGAGAGACTTGATCTGACAGAGAGAGAGAGAGAGAGATTTGAAATTACACATGAACACTGTCTACCAGATCATCCCTATCTGCATGCTTGTAGATTCTCTAACAAACTTTTAAAATGTGAGACAAGACTCACCTTTGCTGGACTCACCCATCATGTTCTGGAATAAATCACTCCAATAATGATTTGGCATTATCTGTTCAGTTGCAAATCATTGGCAATGGTTGTAAACAAAATAAACAAGGGAAAGATGTATCAGCACAGACCCATAGACACCAGTTATAGATTTTCAACTCATGGAGAGATATCAAAGCATGAGGATATTCAAGCTGTGTGCTTTAAAAGCTTTTTTTTTTTTTGGCCTCAGCTGGCTTTTAGTGGTCAAGTAAAAGCAGGCACTTGTGGGAAAGAATATTACTCTATTTTTTTTTTCATTCCATTTTTCCCCCTTTGGTGTGTTGCTTTGTTCAGAGCTCAAAAGGTAAGGCAACAATCAAAACAGCCAGGTCAATCAACTCTCCCTTCTTCTACCAAATGCAAAAACAGATAGTGCAAGGCTTCTTCTGCTAATCAATAGGAACGGTATTGGGGCAGGAACTGGGACTCTCTATTTCAAAGGAAAATTGACAGGACTAGATGTAGTTTTTACAAATTGGTTATTTTCCCACCAAGCATACAAAGCACAGCTCAAGTCTATAATATAGGCAGTTTCCATTGCTACGCTGGGGAAAGGAGCGCCGCCACCTTGCTTCCTGCCCATCTGCATGGGAAGTGGCAACAGGAGCATCTCATGAGTGGCAGCGCAAACAGACCATGAGAGCAACACCTGGAGACAAGATGGCGGCAGGACTGCAACGATGTCATGCAGAAGCACAACCTGTGGACTCCTGCCATCTTGTCCCCACTGCAGGACAGCTCCATTGTGCCGAAATGGCCCCAGCTGTAAAAAACTGGAAGGTGACGTTATGTTTCATCTCTCTTCCCCCTGCTTTCTTTTTTTTTCCCCTTTTTTTCTCTTTTTCTCTCCCCTTGCCAGTGGGTGAAATAGAATGATTCTGCTCCTTTCCTCTGGCAAGAACAGTTTTGAGCTTAATATATCAATGTTCTTTGATATGCTCTTCCCAGCAAAGTCCCTGAGATAGTGTGCTGAATAATGCAAAGATATGCATAGCTCTTTTACTCTTTTATCGATAGGGGCTTATTGTGTTTTCTTCATTTTTAATGTTGTGAACTGCTTTGGGATTTTCTTTGAATTAATGAAAAGCGGTTTAGAAAAATCTTAAACAAATAGATAATGAATTGGAAAAAAAAAGACTGGGAGGGTGCCAATCCTGATGAATTAAAGATAGCTTGTAGGCTTCCTTGGGATTTGATAGAACACAGTATCCTGCACACTGATTTTAATGTTTGCGCATATGTGCCTTCAAGTCACCTTATGGCAATCCCATGAATTTCAAAAAGGTTTCTTAGTCAAGGAATACTCCGAGGTGGTTTGTCCTTGCTTTCCTTTGAAATATAGCCTACAACACGTGGTATTGCTTGACAGTTTCCCATCTAAGTACAAACCAGGGCTAACCTTGTTTAGCTTCCAAGATCAGGTGGTATATGGCGCTTTCAGGGTATTTAGGGCCTCTATGTTAACACAGTGCAGCTATATACACCACTCCCTTTCTTTCATTCCATTTCAGTAGTATGGGAAACTCAGAGTGAGGAGGTGATATCTCAAAATGACCATGGATCACCCTCATATCAAAAAGATGTTTGAGTACTCGCTGAATGCTGAACTTAATTTCTGGAAAAGCTTTCAGAGTACAAAATGATGGTTCTGCAGAGAAAAGTGATGTTTAGAAACATCTAAGGAAAGAAAACTAGTTCCAGATCTGATTAGGCTGTTGACGGAATAGAAAAAAAAATAGCACTTGTTTAAACAGTCTTTCGATTTCTAACCCAGTTGCCATTCTCTCTCTCTCTCTCTCTCTCTCTCTCTCTCTCTCTCATTCTTGTGAGTCTGTGAATCTGTGTGTAAAAGTGGAACTTTTGGCCTGGTATCTAGAGTGCTTTGGAATATTTATGGGCAACATTGGCAACAGTTTTTTCAGTTATTGCAGTTCAGGGAAATATCTTCTTCATGGGAGCTGAATTCCAATTCACAAAGGATCTTGAGGTTCCCATTCCTGCCCTGGGGTGGTGTGGAGCTAACAGCACAAGGGATGTGGGCAAAGACAGAGTAGGCAGGATCAAAGGAAAATTGACAGGACTAGATGCAGTTTTTACAAATTGGGTATTTCACCACCAAACATACAAAGCATAGCTCAAGTCTATGAGGTTTAATACTTTTTTTAAAAAAAAGGCAAAGTATTTAAAGGTTGAATAGTGGGATCTTTAAAAAACCTTACAGCATTCCTAATGAGTGGGAATGGCTCTCATTTGGGAAAAAGTAAGATATAAATTGAATTGATGACGATGACGATGACGATGACGATGATGATGATGATGATGATGATGATGATTGGTTTTAAAAGAAAATTTTCCAACTGCAAATATGACCTACCAGAAACCCCACATTAAAATGTGTTTTAAGATCCTATACAGCACAGACTCCTTTATGAATCTATCTTAGTCAAATAACAACAATATTTATCTGTTCCTGTCCCCTCCTGAAACTTGCACTGCCAAGATTTGTACCTCACAAACCTGATTTACTTTTACGGATTCACAATAATTCTTGACTGTTTTCAAAATGTGTTAGTGCTGTTATAAATCGCCAGTTCCATGTCCACCTCTTATGCATGCATCCAGTTCCTCATTTTGCCAACAGAACAGAAATGCAGTTCCAAATGCAATTTTTTCCCAAATGTAAAGTTTGTGTCTATCTAATCTTTAAAGAAAAACGGGGGCGAGGAGCCTGCCTTAAACATCAAGGTGTCTCTTTTTTATGAGTGAGTAAGAAAGTCTGTATTTCAGATATATAAATGGGAAGTTCACTACAGCATGCATAACGGTGTACTGTGTTAGTGGTATTATTCCACTTTCAACATCCTATGGAATCCCGGGGTTTGTAGTTTAGGGAGAGGCATTTAGATTTCTCAGTCAGAGAGCTCTTGGGCCTCAGTAAACCACAAATGCCAGAATTCCACAGGATGTTGAAAGTGGAATAATAGCACTATAATAGTGTAGAGCAGAAAGGCCCATAGTAAACTGAGATGATGGGTTGCTTGTAGAAATTACTTGCGGAAGTCCGAGTTTTCTCATCTCCAGCTTGATATTTATGCTTGAATTACATCTCAGAAGCATGTGTCCAAGTCTCAAATCAAACCTGGTGCATCATCTCATGTACCACATCAATATGAGATGGTTAGATGCTCATGTTAGTGTGTTGTGGTTCTGCATAGTTGTGTTAAGTGGAGGGGAAGGCAGGGTAGATTGTAGTAAACCAACAAAGCAGCAGGGCATAAGCAGAGAGAAAGAGAGAGAAAACTGTCCCATCCACTTCCTCATCAGCCCCTCCAACTCCTGTGCTGCTGTCGGACCCATACACATGCCAAAAATGGTGTCCAGTGCACACCAGCAAAACAACAGATGTCTCTAAGTCCAATTCTACAGGACTGCTATTCCTGAATGCAAGCTTGTTTTTTTAAACACATTTTTCCCTCAGGCTTACCTCCTACACAATTCAAGGGCAGAATAACCTGATTTAATTTCAGGCAGCACCTTTCAAGCAAAAATATAACAGGCACCCTTCACAATCAGATAAATTAATCTGAACTGGTATGAACTCTTGCGCAGACATTTAAACTCTTTGGTAACGGGAAGTGAAATTAATCCATTCTGTGTGGCTTGCACACAGTTGCTTACTGAAAGCACTTACTAGATTCCTTAGGATCACCACCTCTTCAGTGAAACTATAAATAGACCAAAGCACATTTTATTTATAAATCCCTTGCATCGAGCCAACGTTCATGAGAGAACCCATTTGCCAAGAGAAGAGGAAAGAAATGTGAATTCTGTTGGCAAGAGAGCTGACACGGTTTGTAGCCAACAAGTCGTTACTCGTAGTGAGGAGTGCTTGTTAACACACATTGGGAGGCCAATACACGGAGCCAGCTCTTGCACTTTTTAAATTGATTTTAAGAGGGAAAAATATTTATCAGTGGAAAATATCTGTAAAAAGATATTAAAATGCCATTTTGAAAACATAGCAATATGAGTGAGAAATATAATTTTATAGAAGGAAACACATGGATAACGGTTCAGAGCAGAACAATTAAACACCCCTAAGTCCAAATAATACAAGGCAAGTTCTACTTATTTGATTTCTTCACACGTATGCCACCTCCTCCATCACCATCCTCAGTGATGAAGGGGGTTTTCATATGAGAAGCTTAAAGCAGTTCATGTTTCATGGGCAAGAATGTTAATTTGCATTAAAGTGCTTTTCACTTGACACCCACCCTCCAACAGTGATCAGATATCGATTTAAATGACTTTTGAGAGAGGCTTAAAGGTCATTGAAACTCCAGTGTAAACCTTCTCCCAGTGCTCAGACAATACCATTCCAGAAGCAGAGAGGAGATGTGCTGCATGAAGACTGCAAGAAAAACCACCATATTAAGAGGATGTTCTTGGGTATCCATGGAAAGTCAACTGAGAGTCTCAGTATAGCAGGGGTGTGTGGGAGTAATTCTTAAGTATGCAAGATTTCTGTTCTTTTACCTCCTCATCTACTTCCTTCCTCAAAAAAAAAAAAAAAAAAAACCAAGGCTGACCAGTCTGATGCACATTGAAGCAGCAGATCAGCATGGGGTTGTATTGCACACAATTTATTACATGTAATAATGGAAATAGTCAGCAGAAGCTGGTGACTGCCATGTCGGTTGTGTGGTAACGTTACCCTGATTTCCGGGGGTCCCGGGAGGGACACCAAATTGCTCTCAAAATTATACAAGTTGAGGAAATTAGTCAAAGAGCACAAGTTAGCACTGCGAGAGGCAGGGCAATGCAGCGAGATCTTTGACCCAATGTCTACGGGGTCAGGCCGAGTCAAGGAGCAAACCGGAGTGAAATAACAAATGTGATTTTTATTAAAAATACAATCAATCAGTGTATGCAACACAAACATACAGAGAAACTATAGAAATAAAGGTTGGAGTAGGATAGAGGGATTTTTAGAGGAGTTGTTGGTTTGGGTGATACTTCACCTGTCCTGAAGCCCAGTTGGAAGCGGAGAAGCTGGGGAGCATGGATCTCAGCACGTGGAGCTGCGGAGAAGGCTCGCTGGACAAAGCAACTGCAAGGCAGGATGGAAGCCAAGAGCGATCCAAAGAAGCGCTCAAAGTCAGGGGTTTTTATAAGGAGAATTGTGACCACAGGCTAGTTCGGACTTGGGGAAAACAATGGATTTGGGGCTGGAGACAAAGCCTCCGAAAGGTCAGAATTTGAATGATTGAATTATAGCTGAATTATCAATAGGGTAGCCAGTATGCAAACGCCGAGTGCTTGGGCGTTGTATAGTCAGATCGTCAAGATGCCAGCATGGGGCAGAGGATCTTTTGAAAGTTGCGTGCATACCTAATTGAGGTACTTGCCTTGAGGTCTCCTGAAGCTGCGAGTCGGCTATTTCTGGCCTGCCTATATTGTGTTGGAATATTACAGCGATTATCGGCCGAGCCTGTATGCGTGCTTGTCCGGGGGCCTTGCAAGCACGTGGAGGGGAATGGGTATGTGAGGCCGAATTATTGATATCACAAGATATCTTTAATATCCCCCAAGCTCGGGTTAGCCAGGGCAGTAACAGTAATATCAATCTAGGCTTTAGTTTGAAAGTTAAAGGTGCTGAATCTGTTTTAAGGGCAACATTCAGCACCTTGTTAGCTCCTTTAAAGTTTAGACTAAAACCTAGGGTAGACATCATCATCTTCTTGTTTTCTTTCTTACCTGCTTCTCCCCAAGGCTCAATGCAGAGTACAAGATACAACTAAAAATGCATAATATCATTTAAAATATACCAATTTAGAATTCATAGTTAAAAATTGACTGGGCAGGGCTGCCAGAAGAGTTAGGTCATTCATACATTTATAAATTCAGACAGCAGGTTTAGCTGTCAAATCTTTTCCAGCAAGTCATTCCACAATCCAGGGGCAGCTGACAAAAAGGCCCTCTTGGTGACCATTGCCAGTCTAGTCCTGGCTAGTTTAAATAAATGGCCCCCAGCAGACCTGAGTGTACAAGGTAGATTGTATGGGAGGAGGCGATCTTGCAGGTAACCTGGACTCAAACCATGTAAGGCTTTAAAGGTAATAACCAACACTTTGTACTTTGCCTACAAATTAATTTGCAGCCAGTAGGGTGATTTTAATATTGGCATGATATTAAATATGTGCTATGGTCACTCCTTGATGTACCTATAAGTATTCAGTCATGTTTTAGACCAGCTGGAGTTTCCAGACCCTTAGGTACAAAAATACCCCAGTGTAGAGTACATTGCAGAAGTCCCTCCTTAAGGTTAGCAGTGTGTGCACTACCATCTTTAGATCTTCCATTTTTAGTATGGGGCACAGCTGGTGTATCAGTGCCACAGATACAGAAGTCACCAGCTGCTACTTTTACTGATGACCAACTTTGTTGAATAAAAATGCCAGTGATATTGCTTTTACTCATTTTAACATCAACAACACATCATGGGGGCTAACAAGTAAAATTTACTAATTACTGTTAATACATGGAAACAACCCATCACATTATTTTATTGGTCATTTTGCAATAAGAGAAGAGTATTTTTGTTTGATTGATTATGTAACATTTCTTTTATTGCTTTAAAACAGAGAGAAAGATGGGCTTTCAGATAATCACTGATCTAGATTTCACTGTAGATTTCAGGGTGTTTAATTAAGGATCACTCTCTCTTTTAGAACATTCTCCCTTTTAGACACCATCTATGAATTAATATTAGTGCTACATCTGCTGTGTTGTTTAATGTGTTGATGCAGCAGCATGAGATGACCCATGTCCCACCCAGTTATGTCAACCTTTATCATGGCTTTTATCACTGGGTGGGACGCTGCAATGTTAACAAGACTTTAGTAATTCCAAATACGGTGCTTATTTTGACAGATTCATAATCTCAGCAACACACTCTTGCAAATGAACTGCTGTAGGGGCAAAGGTACACAGCAGTCTTCACCCATTCATTAGTATGTCTTGACTTGCCCTCAGTTATACCCATTTTCAATTTTGTACACTCCAAATCTTACCTATAGGAAGAGAGAAAACAGCTCTTGATAACTCCAAAGAAATAGGATTGCTTCAGTTTACAAGTTGCTTGTTACTTTTGGACTTTGGAGATACAGTACATTTTTCATTTTGAAAGTTCAGGTCTCCGTCCACAGATCCTTGCATGCAGCAACAGACTGTACACATAGTGGGATGAGTACAATATAGGGCCTGAGAATCTTCACTGGAAACACATAGCTGCTTCTGCAAAATGGCTTGCAAACTGATCACTGGCACTGTAAAAGTGAACAAGGTTTGGAATTTTCATAGTATGGGAACATGGGATCACAAGGCAGGAAGTGACATCATCACAGCACGTGGTAACCTTCTGTTCATGAAGACTACACCATGTGCAAATAAGTTTCCCTGGATCAGGGCAATAGCTAAGGCACAAACCTGATGGGATGTTAAGTATATCATTAGGAGTCACATCAATTCCCCACCACCACCAGCAACTGCATGTGACCACAGTAGGCAATATTCTACTGGGACTGTATTACACAGGGCTGGAAGACTTAGCCCTCCCTTTCCCTTCCTTCTGTAATTTGTCTAACAGGTCTCTCCAACTGGCTTTGACTGGTCTGAAGAAAACAAAGCTCCCATTGGTGCTAAGGTGTAATAATTTTTTGTAGAGCAATAAAGTATGGAAAAGAAATCATGTGGGTATTATTTTCAGCCTACTACCACCCAGATATACACACACACTTGGGGTACCATATTTTCTGTGGGACTCAGGGCACAAGGAGAAATCTCCGTGTGACAGTAGTGCCTTCAAAATAATACAGACACACACACACACACACACACATTGTACCGCTTGGCCCCATTGCTATGGGCTGCTTCAGAATGACTGCTGTAGACTCCCCAGAGACCTAGTTCAGAATTAATAATAATAATAATAATAATAATAATATCCTCATCATCATCATCATCAATAGTTGTAGTAGTAGCAGTAGTAGTAGTAGTAG
Source organism: Cyclura pinguis (assembly GCA_030412105.1). Lineage (NCBI taxonomy): Eukaryota > Metazoa > Chordata > Lepidosauria > Squamata > Iguanidae > Cyclura > Cyclura pinguis. The sequence continues at coordinate 212,691,102 of CM059599.1, forward strand.
TTGTAAAACATGGCACTCTACACAAGCAGATTATGCTCATTAATCTGACAGTTCCCTGCCCTCAGGCTTACATTCTAAAAAGACATGAAACACAAGGAAGAAGAGATGGCAGTTGGGGAGGCGATTAAATCCAAAAAATGCTGGCTGCTGTTGTCTCCCTCTGAGGCCATAGCAATGCCAATGGGGATGGATGGAGACCCTTTGTTTTATTTGTCAGATTTGAATTTTGTCTTTGAATGACACACTCTGAGCAACAGTAATTGATGATTAATGTATCATGTTTAATGATATGACCAGGTCTCACTCCCATGATATTGTCAGGCACTATCGCTGAATCTAAAACCAGTATGGTTTGGTGGTTTGAGCATTGGACTACAGCTCTGGAGACCAGGGTACAATTCCTCACTCAGTAGTTTCCCCACATGGAAACTACTGGGTAACCTTGGGCATGTCACACACTCTCAGCCCCAGAAAACCTTGTGATAGGTTCATCTTAGGGTCATCATAAGTCAAAAATGACTTGAAAACACAGAACAACAATCTGTAGATCTCAGGCTTTGACACTGAAATCTCAAGCCTTGGGATGCTCTTGACCTGGCAGTCCTCACACACATATACACAATTGCCTTGCTTCCTGGAATCCAAGAACCCATCAAAATCATTGCTCAAAAGAATATGTCCTGTTTTAAATGTACATGTGCAGTAATGAAAGGGAAAGAAAATGAAGTCTTGTTTGGAATGTTGCTAACTGCAGCTGTCAATGTTGTTGTTGTTGAAACTGACTTGTGGCAGCCCTAAGGTGAATTTATCAAAAGATTTTCTGGGGCTGAGAGTGTGTGATGCACCCAAGGTCACCCAGTGGGTTTCCATGGCCAAGCCCTGGCCTCCAGCATTGTAGTCAAACCACATCATGCTGGCTCTCCCACAGCTATCAATTAAGAGACTGTAGACAGCAATGAGCAATGCAACATTCATAAAATTAGTCATTGCATACTGCTCACCATAGAAGAAATGTTCCATTGCAATGGAGTGCATTATTCAACCAGCAAATATGATCCACCTGCATTGCCCACTTGGCTTTCTGTGTCATCTTCATTTACAATACAATCAGGAGAGGATGACCAAAGGACTTCAATCTCAGTGTCACATTTACAATTTACCTCTTTCTTTGGTATACCATGGAAGGACAGCAAGAAGGAAGGGAGGGAGGGAGGGAGGCAGGCAGGCAGGAAGGAAGGAAAGAAGGATGGAGATCCAGGGTGTGCCTATAGAACTGAAGATTCAAAATGAAGGTACTGACTATATCACAGCATGAAGGAAATAGGCTTATCAAATTTGTAAAGAAAAGGTACTGAAGAAAAGCATCTTGGGACAAAATGGAATAACTGTATGTGATTATATGGACATCCTCCAGTTTTATGAAATGACACTTAAGCTGAATATTGGATTATAAATTTAGTGATTAATTGTGGAATTAATTGTGACTCCTTCCAAAATATTTTCAGAGTACATGTACAGTAAAAATGTAAGGCAAGAAGTCCCATTATGTTTTATAACATGCAGTATATCATATTGGAAAAGGCGACATTGTAGAATAGGGCCCTTTCCACATGTGGGGGGGGGGAAACGGGTGAAAACGCCCAAAAACGGAGCTTACCGGCAGCCGGGTGAGTCCGTCACGACGCGGAGCAGTGAGAGCTCACTGCTCCGCAGTCCTCCGGCGTCTCAAATGGCGGCTTCCGGTTGGTGGAGGCTCTCCACCAACCGGAGAAGCTCTCAAGCTGGAAGCCCACCCCCGGCAGATCTGCAGGCACGCATTTGCGCGCGCCTGCAAATCCGCGTCAGAGCCGGGCAACGGAGCGGCGCGGGGCTGCGCGCTCCGTGCTTTTTAAAAACCTCGAAAAAGAGGTTTTTAAAAAACACGCAGCGCGGCTAGTTCCGGCCGCTCCTGAGTGGATTCTGGTGTGGAACTACAAAAAGTAGTCCACGCCAGTCCACTCTACGGTGTAGAAGACCTCCGTCAGAGGTCGCTCTGCACCGTTACAGAAGCCCGGTGTGGAAATGGCCTAGGAAGTATTTGGTGGATGTAAACAAAGCCTGATTAAGCTAATATTCCAAGGCTCATACCTCTGCTGAATCAGGAACTCTTTACAGTGATCTAAGCTAGATCACAGAACTGGATTGGTTTGTGGTCCAGATTGTCCCCTCGGTATGAACTTGACAGACCAGTTTTCTCAGATTCCTCTTCCTCAAAGTCTGTCCCATCCCCTGAAGTCATCGAATTCCTGCAGCACCTAGTTTATCTTTCTCCAGAAAAGAAAGTGCCACGAAGTCCCTTGCTTCATTCTTTTCAGAGCAAGGGGTTCAGACAATGCTTGAAGGAACAGCACCCTCAAGTGCTGCAAGTCACATTTCTGTTTCATGAGCTGATTTACAATATATATAAGGGATTTGGCTGGCACTTTGCTGATCAGGTGGTGGCCTGTGAATCCCCTATATTATTTCTGATCACTAACTGGAGATAACAGCAGAGTAGGCTTGAGATAGAACTTTCACAGGCCACAGTATGGCTGTGGAACAGATATTTTCTACACTGGAATGAAGAAAGTGGGCCATTCTCCTCTGCTCTGAATTATATTTCTTCAAAATGTATTTAAGTAAGTACGTAAATATATAAAAACAAAGTAGTAGTTTCTTGTCCTGAGATTGATCAGGCATGCTAGTGATGTCATCTCAAGTTTTTGACATTTCGGACAGTTTTGGTGGGGCTTAGCCAATGACTAAAGCTAGGGTCATTGAACTGTCTTCCTACAGCTTCCTTCAAGAGCATTTGTTGTTAATAATTGCTGGAGAAGTCTTCCATTCTCAGCAGGGGTTCTGGGTTTGATCTCTGAATTTGAGATACAAAGGTTTGTTTGTCATGCCAAATAGGCATACCATCAGAACCAAATTAAGACTCCTTTATTCTCCTGACAAATTTGACTTCTTTTGAGTAACTATTATACCATTTGGTGATTCAAAGGAATAAATCCAGTTAAATCCATCTGAATTTTCTTAAACCAGGAGAGATCTGTTGGAGTCACGTTCCCATTAGAATCAGTTGCAAATTTTCCTAAGGTTGAAATTTTTATGGAAGACTATATGAAAGTAAAATTGCAGGTATTATATTTCAGCTGTCTTAATTGTGTTCTATATCAAATGCAAATTCATTACAAGTACTCATTTATCTCCATACCTGTGAAAAATCTAATTTGTGAATTTCTAGTAAGACACCAGATAGATCCTGCGTACTTCAAGTTCATTTTGGAACAGATTTGCATCCAGGAGAGATGCATATGTTTCGGTTGTTGTACAGATCATGTTTTCTTATGAAATCCAGATTTGTAAGAAACTCCAGCATTTGCAAATTTCTTCAAACAAAACAAAACAATACAGATGCATGAGTCAGCCATGAATGTCACTTTTTGTTTGGCAGTCCTTTGCTTTTGTTTTGCTTTTAGAGATCTGAACTTTTCTTGGTTTTCTGAAATATATTGGCACAAGAAGAAATACACATTTGCTATGTGGAAGCCTGCCTGGACCCATTTATGATTTTATCCAATGCACAAAAGCTATTTAAAAAAAAAAAAAACAGTCACTCAAGCCACCTGCTTAATATTAATTAAATTACAGATTTTTTTTTTTTTTTTTGTGGAAACAAAGAACAGTGTAATAGTTGGCTTTCATAGCCTTGTTAGACTCAATAAATATTAAAATCCAACCCAAGATGTATTGGGGGGAGGGGAATTGATGCCGTTATCTAGACAAACATCTGTTTCGGTTGTACTCCATCATCACTAAATTAGCCAAAGAGAACAGAACATCTCTCTTAGTGAGTACTGAATGTACTCTGTTTGGCTTTGGTCTAATTACTCATACTTGATAAAGGCTCAAGTGGACTGTGCTCCTGTGACAATGGACTGAGCAAAGAACTGGGAGTCAAGAAGGATTTGTATATTAAGCAATGGATTCCTAGGGAAATTTGGATGTGACTTAACATATTCCAGGACCCAGAATATATTTGGTTACATACGAATTTCTCAAAAAAAATCTCGGGGCATGTCTCAGTAAAAGTAGTTGTCATCAATAATACCACCAAACAAGTAGAATGGAACAGTTCTGTTGAGTGATTTCTGTTTTCATTTGGCTCGGGTTCTTAATCTGAATCAGTGCTTAAACTACTGATTTGTTTGTTTTCTTTTTTGTAATTGCATTTGTTGTGAGAGACCTTGGCAGACGTATTGAAAAGTGTGCACACAAACCTTCAGTGCACTTTTCTGTGTATTTATTCAAAAGTAAGCCCTCCTAAGTGCAGTGAAGCATGCTCCCAAGTAGCCATTGCAAGACTTACACCTAACTGAAGATCCATTGGTTTTAATCATAGAATCATAGAACTGGAAGAGACCACAGGGACCATCCAGTCCAACCCCCTGCTATGCAGGAACACACATCAAAACACTCCCAACTGATGGCCATCCAGCCTCTGCTTAAAAACCTCCGAAGAAGGAGACACCACCGTACTCCAAGGCAGCATATTCCACTGCCGGACAGCTCTGACCATCAGGAAGTTCTTTCTGAGGTTCAGGTGGAATCTCCTTTTCTGCGGCTTGAATTCATTGCTCCTTGTCCTAGTCTCTGGAGCAGCAGAAAGCAAGCCCACTCCCTTCTCGACATGACATCCTTTCAAATATTTAAACATGGCTATTATGTCCCCTCTTAACCTTCTGTTCTGCAGACTAAACACATCCAGCTTCATAAGCCGCTCCTCATAGGGCATGGCCTCCAGACCCTTCACCCTCCTCTGTACATGTTCCAGCTTGTCAATATCCTTCTTGAAATGAGGTGCCCAGAACTGGACACAGTATTCCAGATGAAGTCTAACCAATGCAGAATAGAATGGTACTATTAATTAATGCTAGCTGTGAGTAGCATTTCTTGGACTGTGTTCCTCATCTCCAAACCAAAATTCATATAACTGATAATCCCTCCAAAAAACTAGATTGGTCAATGTATTGCATTAGATGTAACGATAAAGAAATTACTATGGGCAGAATTGGTTAATCCTAACTACAGTAGATCTCTTAAACTCAGTTGCTGAGAAGTGAGTCAGCACTTAAGAAAATCCTACTGATTTGACAGATCTACTGTAATTGAGAGTAACAGTAGGATTTGGGCATAGGTTGATTTGACGGGTACTTTAGCTGAGTATCAGTAACACTAAGGTGAACTTATCATGGGATTCCTTGTCAAGTTTTGTTCAAAGTGAGGCCCTTTCCACACGAGGCGAGTGAATCGCTCCATGCTGTTACTTATCAGCTCTTCTTCGGTCCGAAGTAAAGCAGACTTTCCCTTGAGCCCTTCCGCAGGGCTCCTCCATTAGTACAGGGCGAACCGGAGCAGTGCGAGGTCTGTAGATCCACACTCCTCTGGCTGAAAATGGCAGCTTCCGGTGTCTTCGTGGGAGTGGACCTACTGCTGATACTGGCCACACGCACAGCCCACCCTCTGCTGATCGCAGGCTCGCATTGGTGCGAGCCTGCACATCTGCACAGGTAAGTAGGAACGCAATGGCGCATTCCAGAAAAAGTAAAGACCTGATTTTTCCGGTCTTTACTTAGCGTGCTGGAGGACCACTTGGGGGCGGTTTGGATCGGACTAAGGTGCGGAACTAAGTTAAATAGTCCGCACCTAGTCCGATCCAAGGTGCGGACAACCTCCGTGCCAGGATGCCTTGGCCCATTTTAACTGCTTTGTGTGGAAAGGGTCTGAGTCTACCTTTGTCTTCCTCTAAGACTGAAAGTGTGATTAGCCCAAGGTCACCAAATGGACATCCATGGACAAGCAGGGATTCAAAGCCTGATCTCAGAGTCATAGTCTAACACTCAAACCCCTATGCTACACCACACTGGCTCTTATGTGGTTCTCATTATTTGTGAAATTGCCATTGCCCTGATCCTCTCCACACCCAAAGATAAGTTCTGTGTCAGTTGGTTGCTTCATTTAGTTTAATGGAAGGATTGAAGCAAACAGACCCAAAGATGTGCCCAATGTTGCTTGTCACTACTGTATTATTTTATGTTAACTGTTTTGTCCAATGAATTCAAGGAGATGGACAAAAATAGCAGGTAGGGGAACTGTGGATGCCTGTTTCTTTGTCCCTTTAAAAAAGCCTTTATTTAAAGCTAGAAGGCTTTATTTGAAAAGAGAGAGAGAGAGAGAGAGAACGCTTTCAAAACTGTTAAAAAATTATGATGACAAGGAAGAAAAAACATGAGTGTACACACAAAGCTATTTCCTCCATTTAGGCAATGCAGAAGCTCCTGTCTCCTTTTTTCCTTGCATGCCTGTGTATTGGGGTGTTGTATTACTGCAGGCTTCTTGGTGCCCTACAGCTGCCTTGGATTACAAGTCCCATCATCCACCCAGTCTGCAGCAGGGCCAGTGCATCTAAAAGGACACCAATTTGGGAAAGGCTGATGATCAGCAGACCATGTGTCAACTGATTTACTTAATTCTTCTTATTAAGAAGTAAGCCCTACTGAACAAAAAGAATTTCTGAGTGAACATGCAGAAGATTGCTTCACCTTTACTTTTGATTTTATTCTTGTAGACATCAGGAAGGATGCTGCTTGTGACATTGTGGAATGAGACGATGTCTCAAGTGTGTGTGTGTGTGTGTGTGTGTGTTCCAGCAGCAGCAGTATTCACAATGGAACTTCATCCAGGGATACTCCCATTGGCATAATTTAAAAATACCTGGCTCTAACCCATTATTTTATATATTCAGTAAACATTTCATATTGCCAAAACTCCCATTGTCTTGAATATGCTATCAATAATTGCACTTTAGCAATAAAAAGATATATGTACAAAGTAGGTGATCTTATAATGTAATCATCCCCAGAAATACTGTACTGTATATACACTGTATAATTCAAACATTGAATCAGATTTGTTCCTCTGACTCTTCTCTTTCTATAGTACCCCACCCCCATAGTCAGAGTCAAATGACTATTATGTGCAAACCATTACAAGGAAATCACAATCTTTATTTATTGACCTTCTAGATGGCACAACCACTACCTTTCTCTTGGTGGTATACATTTATACAAATACACGAACAATGAAAACCACCATAAAATCAAAATGTACAGGAAAAAATATACACGTATAAAGAGCACAGAAAAACTGAAAATACAAAACGAAGGGCTGACCAAGAGCAACAGTAAGCCATCAAATTGAACAAAACAGGACAGAGGAGCATTAGCGTCAAGTCTCTCTTTTAAGAGCAAATGCAGAATAACATCTCATCTTAATGATCTCAGGCTTTGGATTTGGCATTTCTTTGGTTGTCTGCAGCATGGGAATAATACTGGTTTACACTACAAGATTATTGGAAGAACTGCGTACAGTAGTCTATGCACAATGTTCTTCCCTCTGTTTATATGTCAGCCATGCACAAATTTGTGTTTCACGCTAAGACAAAACTTCAGTTATCCAACACTGTAAAGTAAAGTATTTGGCAACTGCTTTTGCAATTTAACACAAATATTTATTCTTTAAATATTTGAAGGGATGCCATGTAGAGGAGGGAGAGGGCTTGTTTTCTGCCGCTCCAGAGACCAGGACAAGGAGCAATGGATTCAAGCTGCAGGAAAGGAGATTCCACCTGAACCTCAGGAAGAACCTCCTGACGGTCAGGGCTGTCCAGCAGTGGAATATGCTGCCTCGGAGTGTAGTGGAATCTCCTTCCTTGGAGGTTTTTAAGCAGAGGCTGGATGGCCATCTGTCGGGAGTGCTTTGAGGATATTCCTGCATGGCAGGGAGTTGGACTGGATGGCCCGTGTGGTCTCTTCCAACTCTACATTTCTATGATTCTATGATTCTACGGTGTGGTACTTTTGCTCAGTTGTGGGTCATCAGCCCAACAGAAAAGCTCAAGCTATTGGGAAATAGCCAAAACTATATGCAATTTTAAAAGGAAGGCCTGGCATTCAGAATTCCATTTAAAAGCCTAATTATTTTCATGCATATAAACCATTTCACTCCAGAAAATACAGCCTGAAATCTTCCCACACAATCCCATAGGGCAACAGAAAGAAGTTCAAGATGAACAAATTACATTATGATAGATTAAGGCATCAATACTTTTTTGGAGTGCTCTTAGTGTTACCCTGTTCTGTGAGGGACACCAAATTGCTATCAAAATTATACAAGTTGGGGAAATCAGTTCAGAGCACACTTTGGCAATACGAGAGGCAGGGTAACTTAGCAGGATCTTGCAACCCAGTGTCTACGGGGTCAGGCCAAGTCAAGAAGCAAACCGGTTGGAAAATAATGAATAGTCTTTATTAAATACAGGCACACGATGTAAGCAACACAAACACACAGATAACTAAGGAAAATAAAGGTGTGAGTAAGATAGTGGGATTTTTAGAGGGATAGTTGGTTCTGGTGATACGAAACCTGTCCTGAAATCCGACAGAAAATGGAGAGCGAAGCTGGAGTTCGATGTATCTCAGCATGTGGAGCTGAGGGGAAGCTCACCAAGCGATGCGGCAGCAAGGCGGTCTGGAACCCGGGAGCGATCCGAGGAAGGTCTCGGAATCAAGGGTTTTTATAAGGAGAATTGTGACTGCAGGCTAAGTTGGACTTAGGGGAAAACAATAGATTTGGAGTTGGAGACAAAGCCTCCGAAAGGTCAGAATTTGAATGATTGAATTAGAGCTGAATTTATCAATAGAGTAGCTGGTATGCAAATGCGGAATATTTGAGTGTTGTATAGCTCGATCATCAAGCTGCCAGTGCGGGGCAGAGAATCCTTTGTATGTTGCGTGCATACCGAATGGAGTACTTGCCTTGAGGTGTGAGTCGGCTGTTTCTGGCCTGCCTGTATTTTGTCTAGGAATATTACGGCGATTATCAGCCGAGCCTGTATGCGTGCTTGTCCGGGGGCCTCGCAAGCACGTGGAAGGGATATGTGAAGCCGAATTAGTGATATCAAAAGATATCTTTTATATCCCCAAAGCTCGGGCTAGCCAGGGCAGTAACATTAGGTTGGAACACCCAGTTTCCCAAGCCTTACTGGTAGCACAGAAATAGGTAGTGGAGGCGCCAGGTATTGCAGAAGGTCCTGGTAGCATTACTAGATCATATATTTCTTAATTTATATTTTTTTAAATTGCCCCCAATCATATATTTCGGTGTATATGTATTCACACTTCCTTGGGGAAATTTCCCAGTGACAAACAGCAAGCCTTGCTGAGGAGAAACAGAGACCTATGAAGCAATCAGACATCACGTCCCACCTTCTCCTTTCTGTCTCTGGTTCTGTCTGACGAGACCCAGCCAGGCGATAGATCCATACCCCCATCTCCATCAAGGTCCTTCTTATGCCTATTCCAGTCCCTCCTTGAAGTTTTAGCTGTTTACAAGTCACCTCAGATGAACACACAGCTTCCTTTAAAAGACACACAAACTACTTCTATTTCCCCTCAGCTTTCTCTGTGGGATTTTACTGCTCACAGGAAGAGGACAGTGAAGAAGATATTGGTTTCTCATGGACATCAAACTGGGGTGGGGAGAGGAGTTGGGAGATGGGTGAACTGGTGGAGCCACCGTCCAGCCCCAACAGCAACAGCAACAGCAACACCAGTAATAATAATAACATTAAAAACATTAAAAGCAAATTATTGAGAGAGGGTGTGCAAAGAAATAGTGACAGTGAAGGGGACATTTGCAGAAGGTAGTCCGGAGGCAAGAAAGTAGGGTGAGACATTGTTGTAGACAATGACATAGAAGGAATCTATTTATTTATTTATTTATTTATTTATTTATTTAAATATTTCTATTTTGCCCTCTATCTAAAGATCTCAGGATGGTGTACAACATATTACTATCTATCTATCTATCTATCTATCTATCTATCTATCTATCTATACACAAACACAAACATAGTGTGTGGGGTGGGTGTGGGTGTAAAAGAGTAATGCAGAAAGAGATGTTTCAAAGTCATGTGCATGAATTATTTAATTAAATGGTGAAAAACCTGGTATCTCCTATAGCTTCTGCCCATTCAAAATGTGTGCTATATTAATACTTTTTTTTTAACCATCTAGCTAGATCCTCTAAAGGTACAGCTTCATTGGGCACAAATAATGGCTATTCATCATTTCAAAGAGCCCTCTGTCATCTCTCAATTGCTAAACCTTTTGCTTCTTTCTGATCCTGATGGATCATTGTGGCTACCATCCTGTGATGACTTACTGAGAATAAACTCTAAGAGACACACATACTTTGAATCGCACTATGTAGAAAAAAATCATCCCCATCTCAATAAATAGACTACTTGGTATGGAAGTTCCTCTAGCCTAAATCTGGATCCAGGTTACTCTCTTCAGGATCAGGGTGTTAGAACAATGAAAGCATTCATTTCCTAACTGGTGTTATGTTTATTTTATAAGGCTCCTTGACCCAGAAATGTGGACTGTTCTGGTTGGAATGTCAACATGATGAATAGAATCCTACCATTTGTCTGCTCCCAGAATTCCTTCTGAACTAACTTGGAGCCCATGGTGTGCCTCAACTAAAGACTGACAGTGCAACCCCTGGCCTCAACAAATTTGACTGCAAACCCAGAGAAACATCTGGTGTTCCTGAACTCCCTCTCCCTGCTTTGGATAAAGCTACTCCCACTGGAGATAATCAACATAGACATGAGTCGGCTTTTCTAATGGTCCCTGTATCTCATCGCTGGCAGCATCTTTCGATATTGTCTCTCCATAGCTGGCAGCATCGTTCACAATTGTCTCCATAAATGTGTGAAACAATTGCTTTTCTTCAAGCGCATTTCTTCTGTTCCAGTTCGGCACTGTCATTAATTAGGCTTTTCCTCCTCCCATTTGAGAAATTAATTAAGACAGGAAGAAAATTATGCGAAACAAAACAACTTGCATCTCTGCTTGTTTTGTATGTGAAAGGGAGGCAACATTCTGGCTCTGAGAAATTGATCTGACACAAAGCTAAAGACAGCTGCTATCACTAGAGACTTCAACAGAGTGTGGCTATAGCTGGACCGATACGAGCAGCAACAAGAGACCTCCTGTTTTCACTAAGTAGACAGAGGTTAAATGTCCAAAGTGCCCTCTTTCTAATTGTCTCCCTCATTGTGTGGGATTGCAGGAAAGGTTTAATGAGTCCATGTGTCTTGGTTCCCACATGGTGAGGGGAATAATTTCGGAACATGTCTATCAAAATACACACTCAACCGAAAAATAACTCAAGTGCCCACTGCTTTGTCCTTGGTGCAGATACCAAAGCAGAAAATAGTAGACATATACTTAAAGTATGCATTTTGTCAAATACTTCTGTGCAGAAGGTGGTGATTTAAGTATACCCAAATGGCTGGGGATGATGACTTGGAGAATGTCCAGTTTTGGGAAGGTTGCATTAAGAAAAACAAGACAAGTTGGTTTTTTACTCAGGAATCACCTGCAAAACAGAAACTGCCAGAAGCATAAGAGCAAGAAAGAAGTCCTATTCAGCTGTTCGCGTGAAGGTTGTCCAGAATGCATAAGGGGAGGAAGCAGGCAAACCCTGCCCCCTCCTTTTTAAATCTCTTCCTATTGAGAGCATATTTGGGGCAGCTGTGTTGACCATGCAGCAAAATACAACAAAATCCAATATCCACAAAAGAAGGATACCGTTATTGGCTACCCACTAGACTACAGTTGGCAAGTTTTACCTACACGGCATCTAAAGTTTTCCAGATGTAACAGTACAGTGACATCTTGAGAAATTCAGTGTTCTCTGCCTAGGAAACAGACGAGACAGGGGCAGCCTAGTTCTCAAGAGAAGCTACTTTACTACTTATAATGGATTTGAAATATTATTGCCTGACTCTTACTGCCCTTTGTCCCCAGTCCCCACATGACCAAGAAGGGGTGTGGCTTCTGCTTGCATTGCTAACCCCCTAGAGCATCTTAGCTGACAATAGGAATAACATCTGAAACAAAATGTAGGCCTGTGATTCTAACAGTGTCATTTTTCTTCACCTGCATGATTTTTAGCATCTTTGGTCATTTCCGCACTACACTGTTATAGTGCTATTGTTCCACTTTTAACATCCTATGGAATCCCGGGGTTTGCAGTTTAAGGAGGGGCATTTAGAATTCTCAGTCAGGGAGCTCTTTGGCCTCAGTAAACCACAAACCCCAGAATTCCACAGGATGGTGAAAGTGGAATAATAGCACTATAACAATGTGATGCAAAAATGGCCTTTGCCTGATGAAGAAGGCAGTGAAGCCCCAAAAGTCTGTATGATGCATTTTCCACATTTTGGTTGGCCAATGAAGGTATCACTCTTTTGTGGATTTTGTCATATTTAGAACAATAATCTGAAAATGATCTTTCCCCTTGAAATCCAAAACCTTAAGAAATTGGGACTTCCAATGCCATAGAGAAATTTCACATATGGATGATATTATCCTTTTCAGACTATCACTCTTCACATGCAACAAGTGACAATGGTTGTGGAATTATTCCCTTTCCTCATGCAGTCAGGCTAACCATACCCTTAAGGCCCAATATCCATTATGCCAATGAACCTACTCAATTAATTATACCATTTAGTTATTCCATTAAAATTCTGTGTTTTTATACTGAATTCCTCAGTGAGAAGATCTAGGCTTCTAGGCTTCCATTTTCCTTCAGATTTTTTCAGAAAGTAACGGTGATCTTCTGGGCTGGATTCTGAACTAAAATCTCCATGTTTGCAACACAGGCTTCCCTCCTTTATAAACTTTTATAAACTTCCCTCCTTTATAAACTTGACCCTTCTTCTGGCCTCAAGAATTATGGGAAACATATATAGCAAAGATAAATTACAAATGTGTGTGATGCTATAATTAGGGTTGCCAGACTAAAAACTGGAAACAGTGCCTGCATTTCTAATGGTCGAGTAGACCAGCAACCAGGTAACAAGCAACGCTTCCTGAAATTTTCCCTTCTACACAAGCATTAAAAGTAGAGCCTTCTCCAGTTTTCACTCTGGCATCCCTAGCTGTAATTCAGGAGTGGAGAACCTTTGGCTCTCCACATGTCTTGGACTTCCACTCCCATAACCCCTTCTTTTGGCCCCTCTTCACATGGGCTTTGATGAGTTAAAGTCCAAAGCATCTGAAAGGTGAAACATTCTCCACCCCAATGTGTATATACAAGATAGAAAGTGAAAATTCCAAACTGTTCTTGTACAGAGGTTGTGGTGTACAGATCAGAGGTGCTTTGAAAGTGTGAGTGTTTGTTATTTCAATCTTTATGTTCTAATAAAGAGAGGGAACCATCTGGATCATCAGCCCAGACAGAATATCTTGGGTAAATCCTGAACATATAAAGCCACAGTATAATATGTCTCCTTTCAAAATAATGCCCATTTTCATTTATGCACAGTCTGATCTAAACATTTACTGTGATGTAGCCAGGAATAAGGAATTAATCAGAATAGTGCCATATACATTTTCCATTATCCTTTTGGTATTTTTCAGTTTCAAATATCCGTCTATTGTCATGGCTGCAGTGACTGTCCTTTTGGGAATATCAGAACTTTGTTTGCATAAATAGCTGGAACCATCCCCAAAGTAAAATTTTCAAATCAGGTTTGTTTTCCATACCAAAAAAAAAAAAAAAAGGTTTTCCATATTTTAAAAAACCTGTGATGAAAAAAAAAGGAGCATTCCCCACAAAACAAAACCAATGGTCAATGTAAAGATTGTATCTGATTTAATAAAATATTTTGTTGTATGTCATTCTATCATAGTACTTTGAAGCTTGTAAAACCTCCTGTTTGTTTCATTGCATTCATACCCTAATGGAAAGCAGTTAATGTTTCTATGTTATGTTATGTACAAATGAGTATTTACTAGAGGAGCAGGGGGAAAGAACCCCTAAAATCATAGAATCATAGAGTTGAAAGAGACCCCAGGGGCCATCGAGTCCAACCCCTTGCTGTGCAGGAACACCCATCAAAGCATTCCCAACAGATGGCCATCCAGCCTCTGCTTAAAAACCTCCAAAGAACGAGACTCAGCCACACTCTGAGGCAGCATATTCCACTGCCGGACAGCTCTGACCGTCAGGAAGTTCTTCCTGAGGTTCAAGTGGAATCTCCTTTCCTGCAGCTTGAATCCATTGCTCCTTGTCCTAGTCTCTGGAGCAGTAGAGAACAAGCCTGCTCCCTCCTCAACATGACATCCCTTCAAATATTTAAAGATGGCTATCACGTCCCCTCTTAACCTTCTCTTCTGCAGACTAAACATACCCAATTCCCTAAGGCATTCTTCATAGGGCATGGCTTCCAGACCCTTCTCCATTTTGGTCACCCTCCTCTGGACACGTTCCAGCTTGTTGACATCCTTCTTGAATTGAGGTGCCAGAACTGGACACAATATTCCAACTGAGGCCTAACCAATGCAGAATAGAGTGGTACCATTACCTCCCTCGATCTAGACACCATACTCCTATTGATGCAACCAAGAATTGCATTGGCTTTCTTGGCTGCCGCATCACACTGCTTACTTATGTTCAGCTTGTGATCTACCAAGACTCCTAGATCCTTTTCACGTGTACTGCTATCCACCCACACGTCCCCCATCCTATATTTGTACCTTTCATTTTTTCTGCCCAAGTGCAGGACCCTACACTTCCCTCTGTTGAAATTCATTTTGTTAGCTTTGGCCCAGCTCTCCAATCTGTCAAGGTCGTATTGAAATTTGATCCTATCCTCTGGTGTGTTAGCCACCCCTCCCAGTTTGGTATCATCTGCAAATTTGATCAGCATGTCCTCCACTCCTTCATCCAAGTCATTGATGAAGATATTGAACAGCACTGGGCCCAGGACAGAACCCTGTGGCACCCCGCTAGTCACTTCTCTCCAGGATGCAAAGCAGCCATTAGTGATCACCCTTTGGGTATGGTCGGTCAACCAATTACAAATCCACCTAACAGTAGCCCTGTCCAGCCCGCATTTTACTAGCTTCTACTAGCTTTACTAGCAAATCAACCTTCTGGCAGCCAATTGGTTATGTTCCATGTATTTTTTATGGGTTTTCAATAATGATCCTCCAGTCACTTTGAATTTTAAATGCATTTCACTTTCATTTGCTTTGTAATACTCATCTATAAGACATTAGCACTTAGTCATGGCGGGAATGTAGCACCATCAATAAAAGGTTAGCACTTAGTGTAATATGGAAGACATAAAACCCAATTTTTATCCTCTTTGGCAACCTAACTGTGTGCAAGATTATAGCTCTTCTTCTTCTTCTTCTTCTTCTTCTTCTTCTTCTTCTTCTTCTTCTTCTTCTTCAGTCATACTTCAGAAAACATGAATAGAAGGAGATTCAAACTTTCATCAGCACCACCTCCAACAATATAAAACAATGGGAAAGGAGTGGGGAGAAAAGCAGGGTGGATCAGTAACAGGAAAGATGAAAAGGGTGAGTTCAAAAGGGCAAGATTATTATTTCATAGTAAAAATAATAATTATATACTTTTTATTGTTCAGTAATTTATTTGTCAAACTGTTCCCTCTTCATTGGGAGAATCTACAACTCATTTTTACTACAACATTACATATGAATTAACACTGAAAAAATAGAATGAATCAATAGAATTAACCAACATGAATTAACACAAAAGCCATGCTGGGCAAATTCTGTTTTTACAGCAGGTTTACATGGAAGTAAGTCCTATGTTTGTTCAGTCAGTTTTACTTGCTAGTGAGTATGCTTAAAGCTGCAGACTTTAAATCAGAGATGGCTAACCTCATCCTACAGGTTGAAACTAGCTCCCATGAACTCCACCCAGGCTAGCAGGGGCTCATCAGCTCTGCTTTTATCTCTGATCACCAAAAGGAGACAAGAGTGAGGATGGCTCTTCATGAAACTCCGGACATTCCAGTCAACTTGAAGCAGATGTGCCACTTGAAGCAGATGTGCCACTCAGTCTGTGGTTTAGAGGAACCAGTCCTGCAAGCACCAGCCCAAAAAAATTCTCCTTAGAAATAGAAAGCTACCGCAGGTGTTATGGCGGGGGGAGACTGAGCATGTCATGGCAAGGGTGACTTTTACTATGCAGGGTCCTACCCCCTGACATCATTTAACCTCTCAGATTAGAATGGTGGAAGATCAAACTGGTTCCCAGGTCACACATCCCCGCTTGAAATGGTACCCATGTTCACATATTACTTAGGCAATTTTTTAAAAAGTGTAAATTTTGCTATTGATGAAATGTAGTGTAACGGTTGGAGTGTTGGATGAGGACGCTGGGAGACCAGGACTCAAATCCCTGCTAAGCCATTGAAATCCACTGGGTGATGTTGGGCTAATCATTTTCTCTCAGCCTCAGAGTAAGGCAATGACAAACCCCCTCTGAACAAATCTCACCAAGAAAACTTCTTGTTAGGTTTGTCATAGGGTTGCCATCAGTTAGAAACGACTTGAAGGAATACTGTAACAGCAAAAGCAAAAGAGTTACAATCCTGGATATTAGCAAGGATGTAATTATTTGGGGTTAGATACAGACTTGGATATCTTGGATAAGACCTACTAAAATCAAGAGACAAGTTAGTCGTGATTAATTTAAGTCCTGCAGATTTCACTGGATCTACTTTAACTCCAAGTTTGGATCCAACTCATTCTCTGCATCTTTTAAAATGAACCTGCATGAAATTGATTTGTAGAAGAATCAGTGCAGACATTATGTACCTCTAAAACTCAATCATGTAAAAAGTGCAATTTCAGAACAACTTTAGGGCCTATTAGTGCCAGGAACAAACTTAATCTAAATTGTTAAAGGTTGTGTCCATGAAATCTACAGCCTGCCGTCTGGTAGCAATGATTCCAAGATTGACTTTACAATATCCAGGCAAGAAGTAGGTTTATTTTTTTTTAAAATGTATATATTGTGTAACATGATCCTAAATGTGATTTCTCAGAAGTCAGTCCCATTTATTTCAGTGAGGTTTGCTGCTGTGTGAATGGGCCTAAAAGTTCAACCTTTGTTCTTTAATGTTTGGTGGGGGGGGGGTGTCTGTCATAATTTCTATGTGATATCTGTCACTTTAATTTTTATCATTTTTCATAGCCACCTGTTTCTTAAACTCTTGCCTTTTTATTCACTCACTTTCCTCTAAATGCTAATGGAGGGTATAATTAACAACAATTATGTTTCCCCAGTTCTATTCCATATGCAATATCTGTTTAAAAATTTAGATTTGCTGAGCAGTTTAGCCAAAAATGACTCTCAGCTGTTTTCTACATGTATCTTATAGGCAATGGATTTGTTGAGTAATAAGCATTTGAGAAACCAAGTGTTTAATTTAATTCCTTAGGTGCTGAGTTATTCCTTCTTAACCATTAGACAAAGCAGACTCAATTTCCTGAGTACAAAGATTTGGGCAAATGCTGTTTTGTCTACTTCTCAAGAAGCCTTTCTGTTTAAAATTACTGAAAAGATGTTTTCACAAGTGGAAGCATCAATTGGCAGATGTTAATTATTTTTGCTCGTTTGTATTATCACTCTAGTCTGGAGAGGGATCTGCACAACACAATATTATTTGCTTTTCCATTTGTTACTCTGTGAGGAATAATAGAATGGCCACAATCCAAAGTCTCCAGTGCTCACATACAGGGGTACTGATGTGAAAACAGAACTCTGGAGACACATGTACAGACTTCTCAGCATTAAAGTATCTGCTTGCCTAGAGATCTTCTGGAAGAAAGACTAAATCTTAATTTAGAATCTCAAATCATTACATAAAGAAGGTCAATTTGCTTCTTCTGTGTACCATCTCCCAAAGCCAGCGCTACATTGGACCACCTAAAGGCAGTAAATTTGAGGTAACATAAGGGTGTAGCATATGGTTTAGTTAGCTAATGTTTCGTTACTGTACTTTTTACTGCCAGTAATGGGGAGCAGTGCTTGTCAGCTTTTGTGCCAAAATAACATGCCTGGCTTTGAGTGCTCTGCCAGAAATGAAGAGGAAATTATGTCCTCACCAAAAGCATTTGGTTTGCCACGCAAAACTGGGATAAAAAACACAGAAAATAAACCAGAATATTGACAAAAATGAATTCAGAAGTTCAACAATATGGAAATCTATACACCAGAATATGTATTGTATCTAAAAGAATTTAGTACATCACTAAAAATACAGGACCACAACCATAACATTAGAAAAATTGTCAAGATCCTGTTGATGCACTACATCACTACACCAGTGTAAGCAGTGATGCTGGGGAGGGGGGGACTGGCACTGGAGCCATGAAGGAAGAAGGTATTGGCGAAAAAAGGCTTCCAGGAGCTAGCAAATTTTGTCTGTCTTCCCTCACCTCTTCTGCACAATACTGGGAAAAGAGCAACAGCATTTGGACTGTTGTGGTACTACCAAACCAGATTAGATATATAATGACCTAACCAAATGCTGGCTTTAAAGCATTTAAAAGCCTAAACACCCATCTCCGCTCGTTCTTAGCTGATGACCACCTGACTCAACATGAAAGGAGTTTTCATATTGTGCTTGTGCAATGCCAGTGCATGAAAAAGCAAGGTCAGGAACTAGACAGAGTCAATGGACACAGGCATTTGGCCTCATCATGCCATTTAGAGCAGGACAAAGAATGGGGCTCTGGCACTAAAATCACAACATCATTGTCACCAACGTTATTGTTAATAACAATAGAAAACGTGAGTTTCCTATGTGAGCCTGAGGAGCAGAGAGAATTCCCTGAGGACTTGTGGAGAGTCTTCCGCAAGACCCAGCAGCAACCTCCAAAACATACATATATTTATTTGCTTGTTTGGGTTTGTTTGTTTATTAAGTTTATATGACACCTTTTCTCCCAAGATGGGACCAAGCCAACTTCCAAAAGTTTAAAAAAAAATTAAAAGCACATAAACAAAACATTAGAAGACATATAAAATTATAAAGTTAAGAATAGATTTTTAAAACAGCTAATAAGTAAAAGGTCTCATTTCACCCATTAAAGGCCTGCTTAAAAAAAAAGTCTTCACCTGCCCACAAAAGCAGGGCAGGGACCAGCCTAGCCTCCCATGGAAGAGTGTTCCACAGGGTGGGAGCAGCCACTCAGAAGCTCTCTCCCATGTCCTTATCAGGTGAGCCTGGGATGGTGGTGGGACTGAGTCAAAGCCTTCTCTGTAGATCTTAAGGCTCTGGCAGGTTCATATAGGGAGATACTTTTTTTTCATAGAAGGAGATATAACATCTGGTATTACTAAGTTTTCTAGAGGTAATTCTAAAAAAGCTTGAATAGGATTCACAAGCTCATTCATATTCAATCATGGGTAAAACAGCTTTAGGCCACAGCTCTCTCTCTGACATTTCTACAATGGGCATAGCACATTAGAAAAGGACAAATAGGACTTTGGCACGACTACTCAGACACAGGAGAACTCATAACCATGTTCTCTTTGCCTGGCCACACATGGGATGTTGTGAAGAGCTAGACGTAAGAGGCAATTTCAGCACATCCAGCTTGTCAAGTCACCATCCTAAAAGGACTTTAAAAAAGTAGCCTCTGTCCAAAGCTACAGAGCCTGCCCAGCTGTTGTAGTTATTCCTCAGTGGGAAATGATAGTTTCCATCTGGGGCATTGTGCCTGTTCCAAGTTTTGCTTTCCACTTTTTAAAGGAACTATCAAAGGTGCTGAGCCAATTTTGAAAACAGAGTTTTGACACCCTAGAAAGTTCCTCTAAAGTACCCCATGCCACTTACACAGAAGCACCCAGCTGCCACTGGTATGGCTTCTAACAAACAGCAATACACTGAGTTCTGGAGCTGCTGCTGAACACATCTGTATTCAAATTAATCTGCATAGTGAAAGCTTTTTGAAAGCATGTTAATTTATTGGGAAACATTTTAACTGCAATTTCTTGACCTCGTCGGTTTTATTCTATAACTCACGATGAGCTAACACGAAGCAGCTCACTCAGAAATCACCATTTCCCTGAAACACAGTGTATTTCATTTGGCTGGTAGGAAATTACATTAAAAAAAACAAAAAACAACACCTTCCTATCTGATTTCTTTGCTCCTTGTGAAAGCAAATAAAGCTTCCTTTTTTTAAGGTGAGAAACATGAGTATATACTCATTGTATAACATTTTAATCATTTCTGCCATATTTTGTCCTTGGCAGTGCTTGGATACCTCAGACTTCATTTGAGTAGCAGAAAAGGAATGCATAAGCAACTTATTACATTTACGAAGCAATCTCTTGTAATAAGTGCATTTGCACTGCATCAGTGTTAGCAGGAACAAAACTGATGATTGCATTTTTAAAAGACTTCTGACAAAATTCATTCCATGTTTAAAATGGTATGGATTTCTTTTTTTTTTTTTAATGGTATGGACTGCTTCAGAGTATAATGCGGCACCTCAAAATGTTCTTTATTTTTCTAACTCCCTTTCTCTCTCTCTCTTTTTAATTGCAGTTATTATAAAGGTTTTTCTCCAAATGAGTACCTGAACACAATCCAAAGTGTCAGAACTCAGACACAAGTTTATCACCATATCTGCTGTTTGTGAGAAGAAGTACATATTGTAGATGGGACATGGGGACAAAGCCTCTTCCTTAGGTCTTTGTCTGTCTGTGTGCGCCATCATACTCTCTAAAGCCTAGTTCTCACAAACAGCAGCTAAGTATTTCTGGGTTGTGACACTTCAGACTGCAGACAGGTACTCAAGTCTCTTCCCATTGAGATCCCTGCCCACAGAACTCTAGACTTTGTGAGGAAGAAGGCCAAAATACGACCCAGCTCCCTAATATCAGAGATGTTTTTTAAACTAAGAAAGATGGAGGTGGTGGTGATGACAATGATGATGACAATAATCACTCAAGTATGTAACACCTCTCATGCTGTAGGAAGTAGCACATTCCAGATCTAGGGAGCCAGACTCTCTTCTTAGGCAGAGTGAGATACTGGCTTCAGATGGACAAACATGAGGGGTAGAAAAACGTATACTGGTACGTGATAAACTCTGCCGGAAGATCTCCTTTCATTTCTCAACAGAACTTTTCTAGTTGCAATTTGATTAGCAAATGCCACAGCAGAGCTGGTTAGGCCCCAAAACCTCAGAGCTCCACTCCACTGACATGAAAGCCACCAAATACAACTATTATGACTCCCTAAGTAGCATATAACCTTTTCCTGGATATTTTCTGTAGAACTCTACTCATAGCCTAAAGGGTAATCACGCTGATTAATCAGAAAAGGAAGCCTCAATGAAGCAATATAGCACAGCTTTTCCCAATCTGACATCCTCCACTGGTTTTGAGCTATAAATTCCATCATCCACAGTGATGGGATAGCAATAGTCAATGCTAAAATAATAATAATAATAATAATAGCAATTTCATTGGAATTAATTTCATTTCATTGGAATTAATTTTCCGTTCACTAAAGAGTTCTGGTTTGGGCATAGTTGGATCAAAACTATAGGTCTCGTGAAATTACAGAGCAACAAAGCTTGAAAAAAGTTACTTTCCAAGTTCAGGTTAGAAGCATGGGGACACATTGCCCTTTTTCAGACTGAACCATTCTTTGTCATGAAATGACTGGAAATGTTCAACTAACACTAGAATCCATGGTCTGGGGGAATTAGACAATGATGACCATTTAATCTCCCGTAATCCTGTTTTTGATGGTGAATTTCATTATGCCATTATCAGAGTAGAAATAAGGTACTGGAGAACAACTGCCCTTAGGTTTTTAATATCCTGCCAAAGCCATTCCTGATGCAGTTAGAATCCCAATGGATAGTGTTAAAACTACAAATAACCTAGTGTAATGCAATATTACATATTTTTCATAAGGTTTCCATTGCAATAAAGGACTCAGGTTACAAAAATCATTAAAAATGACCTTGTCCAAGTCTTTTCAAAGCCCTGTAGCTAAAGTACTAAGGTAACAGTATATACAAAGACTCATTGTGTTTATGAGAAATGTAGAAACTTTAAGAACTACACTAAGAACTAGAGTCAGTGGCTGAGATCCTATATCACAGTTGTATTTAAGAATATTTTACTACATATTATCTCCCGATGCCATACCTCAAACCTACTTTAACAGCCAGCATCTGCTCCAAGTGGTACAGGACTGTTCTGCGAGCAACCAAGATGTGGCAGAGTGACATTTTCAGCCCCTTTCTGACAGTCATCCTCAGTTAGATGAGGAGTTGCAGCAAAGTCTTGCTTCTGGTTGTCACACCACAGATGGATGGCAGGAGGATGGAAACATCATCTGCTGTACCACAATCATCAACAAAATAGATCTCCATTGAGCAGCTCCCTGGAGTTTGAAGTGGGTTTCAAGGGGCATTTATGATCATGGCAATAGTGCTGCAATCATAAACATAAATAACGTACAGTTACAAGTGCATTAAGTCTGGTTTATACATTTGTAATTGTTTGACAGGATGCCAGCCAGTGTGTTAAAGTAGAGATCATAAATCTGATGCCATCCAGATGTACTGGGCTGCAGCATTCATCATTCCCAGTCAAGCATTACATTTTGAAGATGGAAATAGCATGCTTGACTAGAACTGTAGAGACCTGGGTTTGGTTCTCTTTTTCTGTGATGCTCACAGGGTGAACACGTATCAGTCACTAGAGCTCAGAATAAAATACTACACATAACTCCTATAACAATTAAAAGAAGCCTGGTGTAATGTAATAACCTTTATATGGGAGTGGCCAGCTGAGAGAACATAGAAATGGATTTGAACAGGTTGGCTGTGAGGGAGATGGCAGAATCCTGGGAAGGGAAGAGTTAACATTCATTAGACAGGACAGTTGGAGAGTGAAGAGGGAAAGTGATAAGAGATTTTGGACAGGGGAGAAGAGATGCAACAATAATCCTGTTTTAGTTATAAGTTATATATTTTGTTGTAGTTTATATTTATATTTAGTTTATATTAAGTTTATATTTAGTTTATATTATATAATTATATTATGTTATATTTAGTTTATATTATATAAGTTTATATGTAGTTTATATTAAGTTACTTTATGCTTTTCTTCACCCCAGACATTCAGGTCTTTTTCATACAACACAATTCTAGAAATCCACTCTAACTGCCATGGCTACATTCTGTAGCATCATGGAATTTAGAGTTGCATTGGGTATTTAGACTTTTCCACCAGAGGGTTCCTTTAGCTGATCAAACTACAAATCACAGGATTCTGTAGGATGCAGCTACGGCAGTTAGAGTGGATTCATACTACTAGAATTGTGTGGTGTAAAAGAGACCTTAAACTCTGTTACTTACACTTGTGTTTTATCACTCAGCTACGGCCATTCCCAATTTGTATATTCTGCTTTTTCTGCTTGCTGCTTTTTTAAAGAAGGAAATGTGAGATATAAATGTAAAAAGTAATAATAAACACGTGTTGGTAATGCATGCCAAATGGACAGAAAAGGAGCATATATTACATGATCCGATCCATTCTGATCACATTGTGTCCATAATCAACTACTATTAAATACGTGATTTGAAGTAAGATACCTAGGAGACCTAAATAATAATTTTAATAACGATACTGCAATAAATGGGGAAAAAAGTAAATTCATCTTTAAAAGATGTAAGAACCATTACTCTCATGGAGTTCACTGAAATAAAGTTGGAACTTGCAGCTTCCTTGACTGCTCTTAATTAGATGAGGGCTCCTTTCACCAGCTTGTTCCATTTCTTAGTTTTTAAAGAGACAGCTGTGAGGATCTGAAAGCAGCACTGCTAGGGTAAGCAGCACTGTTTTTCTTTTTTATCATTTTTCTCAAGGTTAACTAATAGCACTAATAATTGGGGAGGGAGAACAAAATGAATCTTTGCCACTTCACCTCTACAATTTGAGTCTCAAAGAGAGGGAGGAGAGGAAAGAGACCACAGCATAAATTCTGGTAAGTAGCACCAGGCTTTTGGAGCAAATTGAATGTACTTGTTATTATGGTACAAAGGGCTCCTTCTGTTATACCTGGAGGGAAGCTTTAATCTGCTTAGTGTCCCTCTTCCCAAAGCAAGCGTTGTAATGAAAAGATTTCTCCATATTGATCTAGTGTAATTCTCCCCTGTTCCCAGCCACAGAGTCAGGGCAAAACTGCACATTACACATAAATACATTGAATCATCACCTGCTATTAAGCAGACTGAGGAGGTTGCCTCAGATAGCAGATGCTTGAAGGAAGGTGTGGAGTAGTAGCAAAATGGTGGAGAATAAGCACAAAAGTGTGCCAAATAGTGTGTACCACATCCCATAAACAGGAATGCTGCCTGCAGCTGCCACAAGACATAGCACCAGCTCAAGTGAAAGTCAGGCTGATAATTCCTCCCTTCCTTCCTTCATGTATTAAGATATTTGGGTAAGATTCTCCATGAGGAGACATGCATGTCTCACATAGCTACATATCTGTAGCTATCTTCTGATCCTAGCATCCCCAAAAATCACCTTGTAAGCTACACAGCCTTCATCCGATACACAGCCAGTTCTGGGAATTCATGAAGCAAGGGGATAACCAGCTAATTGCTTTTACCTGGATGTGCTACAACAGGCCCCAGAGGGATCTCCAGGAGTTCTTTGGACATCTCTACAGATGGTGTCCTTGCAGAGCATCCAACAACAGAAAAATAGCTGGATTCATTGCCTCTGATTCTCTTACTGACAATCAAGAAACAGTCATGTTGGGGGAGGGGGTTTAGGTAGTTAACAAGGTGTATTTGGGGGTGGGCTTGTGGTTATTGTGTGGTTAAGAGAGAATTCTAAACTATGAAACAGCCAAAATTGTAGGACACGATGGTATAAGTTAGACTCATGCTGTTGTAAATCATTAATGGAATACAAACCATTTATATCCTATGACTAGCATTGTAAGATTCCAGGTACAGGTAAAATATATCTGAACAATTCAGAGGAATTAAAAACTTAAAGCAATAAAAAATAATTTAAAATTAGGGATGAGCCAACTGAATCCTCGAATCCTGGGCAAGGATTCGAGATTAGCGAATCCGAATCCCTGTGCCAAAACAGGCAAACCAAATCTTTCAAATCCACCAACCAAATAGTTTGTTGGAGACCAGGATGCCTGAAAACCTGGGAGACCGGACACATAAGGGGAGATGCCAAGTAGGTGAGTTTTTCCCTTGGAGTAATAATGGCCTTTGCTAACAATTTCACAAATTACATCTGGGGTTGTATTCTAAGATATTTAAATTGAACATTTCATATTTAAATTCAGCACTTGCCTGGACGGTGCAGGCTTCAGATTTCAGGGACAGCTGAAAGATTCCCTTGCAAACCTTTTTCATACTCAGTTCTAGGGTTTGGAGTTTTATAAGATGTCACAGCCTTCTCTGCCAAAGTGTGCTGGTGCATCATCAAACTACAAACCCCAGGATGTCATAAGGAGCTAGGCAAAGGAAATCTAGTTTTCACCTGGATTAGCTCTGTACTGTAGTATGTGGCCCTGTTTACACAGGCAGGAAAATGTGGGATTAATCCACTTTTTCCTGCCTGTGTAGAAAGGGCCTTCATGTCATTTTCAATCTGGGGAAATCCTGAGGCAAAACTATGGCCATTTCCACACCGGGCTTCTGAAATGGTTCAGAGCGACCTCTCACGGAGGTCTTCTGCACCGTAGAGTGGACTGGCGTGGACTACTTTTTGTAGTTCCACACCAGAATCCACTCAGGAGCGGCCGGAACTAGCTGCGCTGCGTGTTTTTTAAAAACCTCTTTTTCGAGGTTTTTAAAAAGCACGGAGCGTGCAGCCCCGCGCCGCTCTGTCGCCCGGCTCCGAAGTGGATCTGCAGGCGCGAGCAAGTGCGTGCCTGCAGATCTGCCGGGGGCGGGCTTCTGGCTGGCGAGCTTCTCCGGTTGGTGGAGAGCCTCCACCAACCAGAAGCCACCATTTGGGACGCCGGAGGAGTGTGGAGCAGCGAGCTCGCGCTGCTCCGTGTGGCGATGGACTTACCCGGCTTCAGCTCCATTTTAGGGTGTTTTCGCCCGTTCCCCCCCCCCCCCGCATGTGGAAAGGGCCTGTGACAATTGTCCTGGCCGGACTTGCTCAGAGGGAAGATTTGCCTTTGCCTAGGCTTTTGCTGAGGCTGAGAGACTGTGTCTTGCCCAAGATTATCCTTCTTTCCCTTGCTTTTTAAATCCTTTTTTAAAAAAGGATTTGAAAGATTTGAGATTCATGAGATTCATGGATTCCCAGAACCTTTGCGATTGCCATGCCTCTTCCTGCCACAGCACTTCCAGGGCCGCCGCAGATAAAATAAATCCATAAGTCCACAATCACCAGTCATGATCTGTGGTGTGATCATGCTGCATGGGGGCAGGAGGACGGGGCCATGACAGCATCGTGCATAAGCATCATCACAGTCCCATCCTTCTCCCGGCCCCGTGGTGGGTCAGGAGGGTAGAGTGGAAAGGGCTATATAAAAAACAAACAAACTTGTGTTTCAAAACCAGAAATGGCCATCCAATCACTTCTGTGTTTATGTTTTACTCAGTTCATATTTTCAGTAGTCCATTCAGCTTCCAGAGAGTTGTGGGGCAGAAAATGGGCTCCTGGACCTACCAAAATTGCCTGCTCTTAGTTTGACAGAATATTTAGCAATTAAAACAAATTCAGCAGTAATGCTCAGTAATGTGGAGGACAGTAGGAAAAGAGGAAGACTACAGTGCACCACACGACAGGTGGGCTGATCCAACCAAGGAAGCCGTGGTGCCGTGTTTGTGAGATCTGAGCACGGCAGCTGATGACCACAGTTCATTAGTTTCTGAGATCACCAAAATACCAGTAACAAATTGGAAAGTGACCCCTTCAATGAGGCAACGCAAGTGTAATTCACTGGGGCCTTAATAAACATAGAGATGACAAGCAATAGTCAAGCCATAAACAAGTAAGATGGTCACAGAGTATTCTTATGTTTGATCTGGGTTTCTTTTTGTAGCTTCAGCACCTTAGATATGCAAGGCAGTGGCAGAACAGAAATTTTGACATATTTAACAAAATGTTAACAAACTTAATCAAATCGAACATATTTAACATATATCTGTACATAGAATCAGTATAATCAAAGTAGATTCCTTATTGATTCCTTTTGAATGAAGTGAAGGATATTATTGTTGCTGTGTGCCTTCATGTCATTCCCCACTTATGGTGGCCTTCAGGTGAACAATTGATGGGGTTTCCTTGACAAGATTTATTCAGAGATGGTTTGCCACTAACTTCCTTTGAGGTTGGGAGAGTGTGACTTGCCCAAGATCACCCAGTACGTTTCCATGGCTCAGCGGGGATTCAGACCTTGGTCCCCAGAGTCACAGTACAACACTCAAACCACTACACAATGCTGGTTCTGGAGAATATAATCCACATTATTAATGGTGAGTATGGTTCTGAGAATGTGAATTAAGCAGAATGACTGTGTTTGCTGGAATATTAGATGCACTGGCGTATAAGACACACCCTATTGTCAGACTATTCTTTAGGAGAAAATATTTCAGTACCCCATTCCCCCGTTCCTGTCATTTCTGCCTGGGTGGGGGGACCTCCCTGCCAAGGCAGAAAGAACAGGAAGGGTGTGTGTCTGTGTAAGAAGCTCCTTTCTCCCCATTTCTGTCCCTTCTGCCTCATGAGGAGACTTCTCTGCCAAGGCAGAAAGAACAGG
Source organism: Cyclura pinguis (assembly GCA_030412105.1). Lineage (NCBI taxonomy): Eukaryota > Metazoa > Chordata > Lepidosauria > Squamata > Iguanidae > Cyclura > Cyclura pinguis. Next base: position 212,718,880 of record CM059599.1, read on the forward strand.
AAGGGTGTGTGTGCGCGTGTGTAAGAAGCTCCTTTCTCCCTGTTGTCTCTGCCTTGGTGGGGAGAAATCACAGAAAGGTGCCTTTCCTTTTTGCCTCAGCAGGACTTCTCCCCACCCAGGCACTTGCACAAGCACTCTTTCATCCCCCTGGCTTTCCTATGCCCTGGCAGGAGTTACTGTATTTGCTGGTGTATAAGACGCACCTCATTTTCAGAAGGTTTTTTTGTGGGGGGAAGTGTGTCTTATATGCCAGCAAATACGGATTGATTTAGAGAAGGGGCTAGGAAAGCACCACCTGGGACCACTCATGACCCAGAGATTCTTTATGTAGCCCATGACCCCCTCCAAACATCTTGGGATATCCTTTTTTCTCCCATCCCCTAAAGTGAAGTATTTCTCTTGAAAACCTTCAGTAGTCGCCATTCCAATTTTAAACAGGGTTCAGTCCTGCACCAAACAAAAGAGCAAACAAAAAATACTTGGGCTGGAATCCTGCATCAGGAGACATAGGTGTGACCTGGCACTACATCTCCTGTTGCTACCTCCCCAAACTCACATGTTAAGTGATGCACACACACGCCCAGACAGCTGTTTCTATATCACTGGGTAGATCTGTGGAGACCCATCCAGCAACAGACATCCATAAGGAACTGGACGGATGGATTGTATGAGGGTAAACAAATTGAAACTTAATCCACATAAGACAGAGGTGCTCCTGGTCAGTCAAAAGGCAGGGAATAGGGATTCAGCCTGTGTTAGATAGGATTACAATCTCCCTGAAGATGCAGATTCGCAGTTTGGGGGTACTCCTGGACTCAGTTTTGAACCTGGAGGCCCAGGTTTCCGTGGTGGCCAGGAGTGCTTTTGCACATTTAAAGCTTGTGTGCAAACTGCACCTATTCCTTGAGATGTTAGATCTGACCATGGTGGTATATGCCTCAGTAATATCCTGTTTGGACTACTGTAGCATGTGCTAAAGGGGCCTGCCTCTGAAGACTGTTCAGAAATTTCAGCTTGTTCAAAGAGCTGCAGCCAGAATGTTAACTGGGGTAGGTTGCAAGGACATACTAATCCCCTGTGGTATATATGTATGTAGTTCCACTGGCTGCCGGTTTGCTTCTGGGAAGACAAAATGCTGGTTATGGGCTATAAAGCCCTATATGGCTCATGTCAAAGCTATCTGGCAGACCCTGTCTCCTTAGATGAACCCGCCTAGGCCCTAAGGAGAGGCCCCATTGCTCAGTCTCCCACTGTCATGAATGAGAGAGCACCTTCTTTGTGGCTGCCCATAGACTCTGGAACTCGCTTCCTAGGGAGACCAGAACAGCCTCCTCCCTGCTGTTGTTCTGTCAGCAGGCAAATATCTTTTTCTTTTTCTTTCTAGCAAGCTTTGAAAATAGAATTTTAAAAAAAAATGGGTTGTGGTGCTGTACTATTTTAGACTGAATTATTCTAAAGGGTTTTTATGTTTTTAACAGTATTTTATCTTTTTTAAAGGTAGTTTTAAATCATTTGGGTAGTTTAACCCTACTTTAATGTTCACCTTTTTGTATGTTTTTAGCTGTATTTTTTTTTTAATATTAAGCTAACTTCAGTCCCAATTTTGGGATAAAGGCAGCATATAAAGAAATATTATGACAGCAACAACAATTTGAAGGGGAAACTGCAGAAAGCATCCTTCCTTTGACATGGAAATGACATAGAAATGGCCGGGTGGCGAGGCATTACTTCAAGAGTGGGTTGGAGGGTTGGTTGTTGTGTAATTGGTTAAGAATTTCAACCTAGGCTTTGACCAAAAAAGTAAGTGGTGATGGCATAAGTCTCACTTACAGAATTCTAGTTTTGTGTTTCAAAATGAGAAGTGGAGTTGCAGCAACTTCCAGTTTGGGGAGGGGGATTCAGGGCAATCGATGTGCCCCTCCAGAGGGTCACGGGGTGCAAAAAAAAAAAAAAGCTCCCTGATTTGCTGCACCTGCCCACTCCTTATCTAAAAGGATGTGTGTAGGTATGTAAAATAATTTCTTCTGACTAGTTGTACTTTGGTTTCTGAAGATGTACAGAAGGCTTTATATTTAACTGTTAAATGCATCTGGACCAAGAGTAGAATCTTATTCTCTGCTCCTATGTATTTCTTAAGCTCAATCATCAGCCAGCTGTATAAAAGACAAGTTCACGTTTGTTGAAAAGTGAAGTTTGTTTATGACCAACGCTGGACAGAAAAGCACACAAAAATTATCATTAGGTCATTTTGTACTGATTTATGCTTTAAATCCATATGAAAGACAGTATAAATCATAATGTACATGAGAAACATCACCCATTTTAGATGTGCAACAAAACATTTGGATGTAGGGTTTGTTTCTTTTTAAAACAAGAAACCTGCCCTGGTTCTTATTTGGAGATCAAAGTGCATAACCCAAAATTATTTATATGACTTTCCTCCATGTATCAAAATGAAATCATCTGTTTTCACTATATCTTGCAGCTTTGGCGTATGGAGAAATAAAACTCTTACACTAATGAAAGGGAAGTAGTTAAAGGTCACATCCCACAGCAAACACTGACTTTCTTTGGACTTTCTTTCTTTTACCTTCTTCAAAATAATTAACTTCAGGGGTAAATACAGGAAGGAAAAAAATAATTCATCCAAATGCTTGTTGCAGGGGATCTAATTAATGTTCATAAAACTGCTTTGGATAGGGTACATTCTCACATTTTCTCAGGGTTTCATCCCACAGTCAGAAAGGTTGGCATGTTCAAAGAGTTTACTTCTGTCACCCTCTAAATGGAAGTTATCTTTTAACTGTCATCAGAAAATAGGTTTCCTGTTCTGTTTGTGATAAACCACAAAACAGCAACCTCCTTTAAAAAACAGAAGTTTAGGGAAATGTGGAACTGGAAGTGGCATGATGTCACTTCTAGTTTGCCTGAGATGTACAATCAAGGAAGAGTGGTGGTTAAAATTTGTGAGCAGCCCTGCATAGTTGCCTCTCCCTGAGTTAAATCTTTGGTTGTAACATTGTTAACTACATATGTGGACATCTACGTGTCACAAGCATGGAAAGGTTGTGACTATCTGTTCCACCTGCCAGGCAATGGCTATGCCACTCAGCAATATCTCAATATAGTTAGGTCCTTCTGGCAGTTGCCCCAAATCTGCCCAGAAGACCCCCTAGGCCAAACCTGTAATGCCCTGGTGTGTTAGTTTTCCTTACTAATTTGAGCTTTGATTTCTCTCCTCCGCCTGGGTAATAAGTAACAACTATATTGAAGAAGCATTTGTGTACAATTTGCAAAGGTGATACTCCAAGAAAGGACCCTGGAGAAGATCCCTTTGCAACAATCTCACTGGCATTAAAAAAAAAAAAAACTTTCTCAGCCTCCACCAGGACAACCAACTTACATGTGGAGTGATCCAAAATTAAAGAGAAAGAGTAGGGCTCATTGCCTGCCTGCCCAAGCTGAGGTAGGGACATTCAGAAGAAGGTATTATATAGACCTGTTCCAAGTCTCATATTGTGAGTTTCCCCTTAGAAATCTCATGCCAGCTGATATTTTCTCAGCCATAACAAGTTCCTAAACATTTTACTTCATAGTGGAAGACACTGGATGCAGCCTGCTGTGAAGAAACACACTGCTCCTTAAAACCTTGCCAAAAGCTCCCTATGCCAATGACTGGGTTGACAGATATTGGATTGATCAAATATTGTTCTACTTGATAGAAAGAGAGAAACAGGAAGTGGGAGAGAGATTTGGTAAACTCAATTATGATATATCAAAGCTCATCAAACAAGCAGTGTAGCTTTTGCATAGTTTCTCAAACTAATGGTATTGAATGGAAGGGCAGGGGAGCACTCCAACTCAACACAAGTTTCATTTTGCATAAACTGTATCAGGATTGGGGAAGCTATTAATGTTGCAAACAAAACTATTTTCAGAACAGTCACTGTGAGATCCCTTTGCTGGCTTGTCAAGACAGGCATTTCAGTGATGAGGGTCCTTTGAAATGCAAGATAAATGGAGATAAAAATGTCTTCATCAGAGTGTTTGTACAATCTTAACTCTATTGTCCCCGTATCAGCTATTGAAGATCAATTATTTCTGTTCTAATTTATCCATATTGTAATTGTACCAAATGTTGTGCTTTTCCCCAATCCTGCTGCAATTTTTTTCTTTTTGATATGGAGGTCTGGTTCCTATTAGTATTCTAGAAACACAGCTGCTGGAAGACAAATTGGAAGATGTCCTTCCTGATGAGAAGTGGTTTGGAAGAGCAGAGGAACGTCATACATGTATGCAGATATCACACGCATGGTGCAGTGGCTTCACTGTTAGACTACAGACCCTGGAGATCAGGGTTTGATTCCCCACTCAGCCATGAAAACCTAATGGGTGACTGTGAGGGCATCACACACACTCAGCCCCAGAAAAACCTGTGACAGTTCTGCCTTAGGATCACCATAAATTGGAAAAGTGCAGATATCAGACTGATTAAGGAGCTTGCCTGTTTCCCAGTAAAGCAAGCACACTGAGGCTGAGATCGTATATTGTTGAGCATAGCATAAGAGTTCCACAAGTGGACCTCCCCTGCCACTACCTTCAGGACTCAGCACTGCTAGTAGAGAGTGGAGGGTTCAGAAGAGTATCTAGCTATGTTCTGGAACATAGCCAGACATATCACCAGTCCCCGCTGCTCTCCACTAGCCATGAAATGTCTGTAGAGAGGGGGCTTTCGCTGTTGTGGAAGGTACCCAGAAAAATATGACACAAGCATGAAGCGGATTTATGCTTGCATATGTCGCTAACTGGATGCTGGCCCAAATTTATTAAGAGACATACACTGAGATAGAAAGTAAATTAGATCTTCTCAGTTGGCAGAAAAAGTTTTTGATATTTAATTTTCAATAGCTATGGCCTTCCACATTATCACCCTCATCACCATTGTTATTTCATCTTTCAGGAAATGCAGTGTTAAGTTGTATGATTTAGGTCGACTTTTAAGATAATGATAATAATAAGAGAAGAAAGAACAATGAAATTATACCTTTGTCAGCCTATTAAGAGCAGCTGTCCTCCAACTCAGTAGTATCTATAATATATTCATTATTTCTTTGGGCAAGCTCCTGCTGAGGTTTGCATATGTGAATGGAACATAATCAAGCTCTAATATCTATTATTATGTGGTGAAATAAAACCAGATTGCAATTGCTCACATGGAGAATGGAATTAGAAGAGTTCCTTTTCCTCCAACTTTAATGGTAAGCACCACTGATTTTGGTGAAATTTAATTTTCTCTTCAGGCTTGAGAGAAGGTGACAGAATACAGATTGCATCTTACAATGCAATAAAGAAATCACATGATACAGAAACAAGAAGTATATTCTACACCAACACAGAACATTTTTTAAAAAATAACAAAAGCATTCATTCAAAAGGGGAAAATTAAGGAGAGCTCCATCTCTTTTCATTTGTATGCATGCTCTGCAAATGTTTTAATTCTGGAAGAATTTGTATGATAATTTTGCAAATACTGACCCAGTCCTATTGGTGTTAAGTTGTACATGAATTGCCAGATGGATTTTCCTGATAAATGTTATTCTTCTGACTTTTTTTCCCCTGTTTTTATTCCCACAAAAGAGGACGGCTAAAATCCATTATGGTAGCTATGTCTGACAGTGTCATCCTCCGCAAAATTACTGTTTCAGCCAGGCAGTGTCCCAACTAAAGGCACTGGGAAATGATGTCTGCATTGCTTTCCTGGGTTGTTTCCGCACTGGACTGTTATAGCGCTATTATTCGACTTTCAACATCCTATGGAATCCTGGGGTTTGCAGTTTCGGGAGGGGCCAGCTGGGGTGTGGTCAGAACAGGTAGTTGGAGGTACTCCTTGAGGTATTGCTGCACCTGCTTCTCTCAAGAAGGACCATGGCCAGGACAACCCTGCAGGCATGATTTCCCAGGATCCTGATCTTCAGTGCTTGAGAAATCATTCTGTTTGGGCACTGCTTGACTGAAAAGGTAGGTTTTCAGGGTCATGTTCAGTCATTAATGAATGTAAACATGAACCCCATAAGTTACAAGATCATAATTGTGGCTTATAATCTCCTACTAGGTGTATTCTCTGTTTTTTACCTTTTTTAAATGAAGCAATGAGATGTGCATGCATTTTTCCTTTGGGGGGAAAAAAAGTCAAATAAAAAAAGTACAGAGAATCGATGATTTGCATACTAAAATTTCCTATCCACACCGTTAAACCTGTCCTGCTCACAGCACTTAACAGGTCATGAGAATATAATTTAACAAATGCTGCTGAGAAACATTAAATAACAAATAGCCAAGACCTGCTGCACCTTTGCTAATTAACTTGATGTCTTTATCTAAAAATAACAGTGAAATTATGTGAATTTTCAAACCCATCCAAACAGGAGTTTATTATCATGCTGCATAGTTTTCATATGCAAAGGAAGAAACAATCCTACCTTCAGATGGTTGTTACAGTATAATCCCCATCTGTGCCCTACAAACACTGACCTCACACTAGCACAAAGCTGTGCAGTGTAATGCTATGTGTTTGTTGAAGTGAGAACCACTGAGTTCAATGGGACATAGACCAAGATAAGTGAATCTAGACAGTGTTGGGAGCTGGTTCCCATTGTAAATATGATGATGAATCCCCACTAGATTGTTATCCATACTTTAAAGGTGCTACCAAAATGCTGAGCCGGTTTGGAAGGTAGGTCTCAGAACCTTGGATAACTCCTTTCAAGTTTAGATGAAAATTTAGAGTGGATTGACACTCACATTAATATAGAGGCCACCTGTCATCACCACTGGATCTAGGACTGCAATTGACATTTTGAAGTGAGGGATCATGAATTAGTTCCTAATGCTTTCATGTGGAAATATATGCATTTTATGAACATTTTATTGCTGCACAGTAATATGATTCCATATGTTACATATACAGAGAGAGAGAGCTATTCATAAGTGCTGCTGTAGACATGGTTTTCATTTCTTGACTGAAGGATCCAGATAGAGCTAGATCTCTGACTTTGTGATTTAATAATAAAGGCTAGCACCAGAAAACCGTAGTCCCCTGACACTATGATATGTGAGAAGTGTAGGTATACCATAACTGAATCTTTATGGTAAATGTGTATTGGCAGGGAACATTCCTGGAATATTGATAATGAAAAACTAACCCACACCATCAGCAGAATCACATGCTGGGCATATTGGTGAACTGTACCACTTCAGGGTGCTGGTATACTTGGATACTTCTGGTGGAGAGTTTTCAAACTCTATTCAAACTCTAGATATTTTTCAATCTCAAACTCAAAGCATAGGAAAATTAGCATAAAAAATAGTGTTACCCTACTCTTCTTCTTGATATACTACTTTCTATAGACAAGGCAGGTGGCTTTTTGGTGTCCCTCTGCCTCTTCTCCAAAAGGAGCATTGATTCCTCCATCTGAAGTTTGAAATGGAAAAAAAAATCCACCAAGTGCTGCACTGTGTCATTTTTGCAAGACTCTTTTTCCTGCATGCATATTACTCCCCTGGCAAAGCTGTGGCTGTGGGGCAGTGGGTGTTCCTACCATGATTCCCATATTGGGATCTCTAAATGAAACACTTGGATCATATTGCTAAGCTTTCAAAGTCAGTACTGCCTACAGTACAGTCACTTTGTTTTTACATCTGCTCATGTACTTAAGCTTGTTTATTTATTGTTAAGACCCAGGAGGCATATCCATATCTGTAACTTCTCTGAAAAAGCTTACTTGAAGTGAGAAATGTATTATATGCTTCTTTACCATTCTTTAGCTAAGCTGGCATCAGAGCTATATATATTTGGTTTTGTGTGTACACTCACATGAATGTGAGGGGGGAGGGAGAGAGAGAGAGAGAGAGAGAGAACAAAAGAAAAGAATAGTAGATTGATGGACCTTTTCTGTTTCCCTCAGGGACCATGAGGAAATTCAGTTGTTCCTCTGGCAGGGAGCATTCCCTTAGGAATGGAAATGAACCTGTGGATAGCACAGAGGTAGTTAAGAGAAAGGGAACAAGAGAGAAAGACAGACTGCAGAAGGACATGACCCATCAAATATTTTATACCAGTTAGAGGAAGAAGCAAAATCTTTCATGTGAGAGGTGGATAAAACCTTATGTGACATTATTAATATTAAATAAAACCTAGAAGGGACCTCTGGGATAGCTCTTACAGGTATACGCATAGAAGATGTGAGCTGACAAAGATGCAGGGCCTCTTTAATGAGACTCCTTGGGTGTTCAAAATGGAAAAGGAACAGGGCTGCATCCAAAACATAAGGGAAAGCTAAGGCCTAAGTCTGGAGTCATGCTACTAAGCCATCAACATGACGGGACTTTCTTAACCTCTCCTCCTCCTGCAAACTGTCTATGCCATCCAGAAAACAGAACCAGAGAATTTCCTAGACTTCTGGAGCAGATTTGGAAGCTGTATGGTGGAAGGCTGCATGGAGGGGGGAACATCCCAGTTGGGCTGATGGAATTTGTTCTATCAGCAGAATAGCCCATTAAATCTTGCTCTATATACGCAAGAATGCAATAATATTTATAGCATGGCCTCCTGCAGCACTGGCTGCTTTATAAAACGCATGTAAAAACTGTGTTCCGCCCAACAAGTTTACAAGCTGGTCTTGATGGAAAAAGACATGGGCTGGGATATTATCAAGAAGTTACTGGCTTATAATCTCATAACTGTTTGGTATTCACACTTATGATCATGGCACTATTATCACAACTGTAAATGCCCCCAAAATCCATCTTAAAATCCAGGCAGCCATATTGAGAGATAGAGTTCTGTGGCCTTAGTGAGTGTGGCATTGAAGAATGACACATTCAGCCACTCCCACCAGCAAGCAGTGATGTGATGAAGAGTTCCGACAGGACCCTGCAGTGTTCCTGCTTCTGCTTGTCACACTATGCATCAGCGACTAGAGGGGGCTGGGGGCTGCAGAACTCCATCCCTTGGTGCTGTTACCGCTGTTTCTAGCCCGAGCTTGTGGGATATTAGATATCATTTGATATCAATAATTTGGCCTTCTTTACCCATTCCTCTCCACGTGCTTGCAAGGCCCTCGGACAAGCACGCACACAGGCGCAACCAAAAATAGGCGAACCATTCAAATCCCAATCCAGGCAGGCCAGTCATTGCCGATCGCAGCTTTAGGAGACCTCAAGGCAAGTACCTTTAAGATCACATTATGTATGCGCGCTACTTACAATAGATCCCCTGCCCCGAGCAGGCAGCTTGATGAGCGGACTATCCAACTCTCAAGCACTCCGCGTTTGCATACTGGCTACTCTATTGACAAGTCTGTCATAATTCAGTCATCTAAGGTACTGACCTTTCGGAGGCTTTGTCTCCAGCCCGAAACTCATTGTTACTTGGACTAGCCTGCGGCCACAATTTTCCCTATAAGAACCCCTGACTTTGAGCGTCTTGTTGGATCGCTCGTGGTTTGCCTCCCGACTTGCTGCCTCTGTGTTTGACGAGCCTCCCCTCAGCCTCCACGTGCTGAGAACCCACGCTCCCCAGCTTTTTTGCTATTACCGGGCTTCCGGACAGGTGTAGTATTTCCCATACCAAACCTCCTCTCAAAATCCCTCTATCCAACTCCTACCTTTTATTTCTATAGTTCTTCATGTGAGTGTGTTGCATACACGTGTTTGACCGTATCTCAATAAAACAATTATTAGTATTAACTTCTGCTTGATCATTGACTCGGCCTGACCCCATAGACATAGGGTTCAAGATCTCGCTACGTTGCCCTGCCTCTCGCGGTGCTAACTAGTGCTCTTTGCTAATTCCCTCCCCATTGTTTTGAGCACATTGAGGCATCCCTCCCGGGACCCCCAGAAATCAGGGGAACAGAGCAGCTGCCTGGATTTTAAGAGTGGATTTGGAGGAGGGGTATATCAGGAGATGGGCCATAGCCACAACGTCATGGCTGATACAGGATCTCAACCATAACACTTAACAACTGCCTTGACGTTTTAGACCTCAAACTGATTCCAAAGTGTTAGATACTAACTCAGCCACAAGAACTAGGAATAAAATTTCGCAAAACTGAAGTAAGAATCACAGCACTAGCACCAGCTGGAATCTTTTATGGCAGTTGAAAATGTGTAACTAGGGACTTTAACACACCAGGCTCCTGCTGAAGTAACGTCATTGTAAGAACACTGTTGAATTGGGATTGGTCTGTTCGGTTTCGCAACTTCAGAACCATTCTGGAATTACAGCATTTGTTACTGCTAGAAGTTTGTCACACACAGCATTCTGGAGTGTCTCCTCCCTGCTACCTCCTCTAAGATACTATCCCCACCCCTTTTCCTAGTTTGTCACAAACACACACACACACACACACACACACACACACACAGGGCCCTCTCTCAAATATAAGTGAAAACAGTCTTTCATTTCTGGAGGGAGCTTCCTTATTGGAGACCAGCAGATTTCTAGATTTAAACTTAACTATTCACTGGCAGATGACAAGCAGCAACTGCTGATCTATCTGTTTGATCTCCCATCATCTCAAGAGGCTAAGTTGGTGAATATATGAGACAGGACTTTTTCAATGACAGCACATCACTTGTGTAAGCCAACAGATCCATCCCTACTCAGCTTCTAATTGTTAGAAGAAACAGTACCTTGTGCACTTGTTCTTGCTGCTCTCTTGTCCACCAGGGATGAGATGGTTTAGGCAGAGAAGGGTTAGGATCTTTTGTTTCCCTTCCCTGCTTGTTTTTGCTTCATCTATCAGCCACCTATCCCAAAAGCATTATGGGCAGAAAACCTTGTCTTGTTCAATCAAGGTTAATTAAGTTACTGCCCTCTGTTGTAAAGGAGAAATAAACCTGGCCAGACTGAACCCCTCCACACTCTTCCCCTGTGCTCTTTGATGACGGAAGACATGCCTTGACATGCCTGCCTCTTTTAGATTAGTTTAGGGAAAATCAGGCTCTTGCTATCCAAGAATGTATTTCCTTAATAAATGTTCCTGCTGTTGAGGATTCTAAACTTATTTTTCTGCCTGCACTTCGGTTCTTTCGAACTTACCATTCTAAAATGGGCACCTCCACAGTGACTTTCATTCCACTAATAATCTCTCACCATCCATCCCCACTAAGGCTAATGGGCAGACAAGACTGTGTTGTTCACATGGCTTTGGGACCTTCAAACCAGAATTTTAACTGTTTTAATTGGATTTTTTAGCCAGTTTTTTTATTTTGATTTATTTTGTTTTGAAATAATATTTTATCTTCTTTCTTTTCTTTTTATCTGTCCTGCATTTCCTTGGGAAACCTGGTGGGGTAAGAAATGATAAAAACCAACACTTTTAAGTAGTAATAACTAATACATGAACTGTGTTGTTATCTCACAAGGAAGGGGTTAAGCTTCCTGCTCAAAATAGCAGAACAAATGGCCACTGAATGATCATCCTGCAGTCTCTCATCTCATTGAGTCATACAACTGTCCTGCTGTCCCTTTTCTCACGGGCAAATTTTCCACCCAATTGTTGTCCAGTTTTCAGAGGCCATTTCCGCACTAGCCTGTTATAGCGCTATGATTCCACTTTCAACATCCTATGGAATCCTGGGGTTTGCAGTTTCGGGAATTGTAGCGCTATAACAGGGTAGTGTGGAAATGGCCAGAGTTTTATTCTGTTTCCCTTTAAATGATAATGTTTCAAGCTAAACTGTTGGAAAATCAATATTACACTCCAGTGTACATACACCTCTGCTGTGAACCCACTCTTCAGTGCAGTGGGTATTAACTTGTATTCAGGCATGGTGAATTAAATATATATTGCTCCCTTAAGGACAACTTAGGAAATTTCCACTCAACTTTGCTGTCCCGCAATGGGGATCTGTTGCTGGCGATCTGCAAGTCGTACTTTCACATGATGTCACAGTGGTCCCGCTGCCAACACATCCCCACCCACCATGATTGCAGTATATCCTATTAATAAAAAATATCTATTAATGGCTGATGATTGTGTGATGCTCCTGTCACTGGCAGCCATGCAGAATGGGCAGAAGCGCAATCCAGGCACTTTTTTCCTCAGTGCAGCACAGGAAGGAGGCTGGCTGTGGAAGGAAGGCGTGTGTTGCTCGTGCTCCCATCCCTAGGCAACCGTCCCAGTGTTGGGGGGAGTATTGGGAACACGCTCCCATCCCAGCAAAGGCACTGCTAGGATGATGACGGAAAAGAATAAAGGTGTGGAAATGGCCTTAGCTTTCAAATTCCCCTGTATTCATTTATCTTAGTGTAGGAATCATCCTGCTGCAGACTTATAAATATATTGATACTTATATTTATTTAAGAGCTTTGCTTTGAGAGCTATTTTTAAGAAACCTGGTAGATTGCCAGAATTAACACAAACCCCCAAATGCAAGATGGTAACCAACCAGATCCAGTGCTAGCCCAGCCCACATATTCAACCTGCCACAGGTGAAGCTTCCTTTCACATGACCCTTGGCTCCAACTTTGCTGGATGCTGTGCATATGCACGCTGTGGAATAAACACAACAGTTAATAAATTGTATTGAATGGAAGAAACAGAAGTCCCCAAAGCCTTCATCTGGGAATCATGCAACTTTTACCTGGGTCAAGTCTCACCTGAAGCAGGTGTCAGGATGGACACCTTAACATTATAAGGGATACAGTCTAAGGACTCAACAATATCCGATGAACTCATCTTTCTGATGGAATAGATTCTGTCAGAGGACTGGGAACAGAAGTAGTTTCCTCTTTCATTTTTATTCACAGTCTATTCTTGTGATTGGAGAGTTCTCTGGAATAGTTTCGGAGGGCAAGATATAGAGGTGCATGGAGAAGGGAGGGAAGTGAAAGTCAGGCTGCAAAAGTAAAAGTCATGATATTGGTGTTTGCCTATTGTTTATTTATATCTGCCACATAATGTTTTCGCCTGCCAGTTTCTTTCTGTATTCCATCTCAGACTCTCCTGGTTGTGCAAACTGTTTTTTTGATGATTATAAAACCAGTAGCAATTGATGATAGGGCACCATCTGCTACATCGAGTTTGGTCTTATAATTATTTTTTTCTTATTAGTGTGCATTACAGAACTTTTGAATATTGCATATCTACTAAGGTGCAGCCTTTCTTTTCTTTCTCTTTTTTTTTAACAGTTCACATTGGAAATCATTATCTGTTAGCAACTCTAATGACATTTGCTCTACGACTGCAAGGTGGGAGTTATACAGTCCATTTTTCAGTGCATGGACTCTGTGACAGTTTCATTATTTAACCTAGAGCCTGTTCTGCTAGCCATGAATCTATCAAGATAGCCATTTAATGGCACAAAAGCATTCAGTAAAATGAAAACAAAGTTATACAATGCTTAAGTTCAAGCAGATGACATCATCTATGTATAGTGGGAAGTAAAACACAGAAAACAAAGCTGCTGCTGCTGATGATGATGATATTGATAAATTTCTGAACTGTATACTTCATACTTCAACAGCAGAGTGGCCCCATATCTTATTTTACAGAGGCCAGTCCTGTATTTACTGCCAGGCTCCCTCTGCTTGAAGGGCATTCTAGACCAAATCCATTTGAAAGAACTGTATGTAAGTCAGAAGCAGTCTTGAAGTTTCTTGTCAAAGTCACCACTTAGCAAAATGAGCAGGCACACTTGTCACCCAGTCACAGTCTCCCTTGCTATTCAAAATCAAATAGAGTTTGGGAAAGGTCTTTGTTTTTTTCTGGACTACAGATTTCATAATATCTTAGCCTGCATGGCCAGTGATTTGCTGGCTGGAGGATTCTGGGAGTTCTGGTCAAAGAAAATATGTTAGCATATACCAATCAGTGCCCTCTTTTGCCCCCTGGCTTTTTATTTTTGGCAGTTCTTACGTGGCCACCCTATTCGGTCCATTTTTGCCTTTCAATAACTGGTAAGATGCTTTATTGCCATTCTCAGAAAGTATTATTTGCTATGCAGGCAAGGGCTGTACATTTGCTACCTGTGGTTACTAATATGAGGACAAAACACTAAAGAGAGAATGGTATGAGGGGTCGAAGCTGCAAGGGGGCAAATGGAGGACAGTGCCCCTCAAGCATGCTGCCTCCCCTCTATGAAATTTTCCTCCACTCTCCAAATTTCCAGCATCACAAGAGTTGAACACTGAAAATCCTTCACACCTACAACCATTATATCTATTGTTTGCATACTTTTGGTAACTTTGCCCCCCCCTTTTTTTTTTTCGGATAATTAAAATCTACTTCAGGAGTGGGTAACTGCCAAGAGAGCAGGGCTGGCGGGCTGCAGCAGCACATTTCAGAGTGCCAGAACTGATGTAATAACATTTTGGCCAATTTTCAGCTTTTTGTTTTTCTTTGTTGCGAGGGGGCTGTTTTGGTAAGGTTTGGTGGGCTGGGAGGGGTTAGGGGAGCAAACGACTTTGGGAGGTTTGGGCCAATTGGGGGGCAAAAACCATCCCCAAATCCCTCCCCCTCCCCCCAAAAATTAAAAAATCTAGGAGGGATCTGGAGGATTTGGCTTCTGGAGATCCTGCAGGCCATACTTAGGAATCCCAAGGGCTGCATGTGGCCAATAAGTTGCACATTGCCCACTCCTACACTACTTCTAAATGCTCAATTGAAGTTTTAAATTACTGCAACGCTAAAAAATTGGAGAATGAAAAGAAATTTCATGCGGGGGGGGCAGAATGCTCTTATTTCCCCCCACTATTGCTATATTCCTGATGCTATATATTGTTAGGTAGAATGTTATATGGCTTCATGTGAGTTTCTGCACATAGTTTCTGTTGTTTATAATTTTTTTTTGTACTGGTTTGACAGCTAGATACCAAAAAAACCCACCAACCCAAAAATTTAAATGTCAGAGACAAGGCTGTACAAACACAGAGCTCTGTAAAAATCAATAAGTATGAGGCTGCAAAAGAAATGAAAATGAGTTCTCTAATTTTTTTTTATCATGTGCTTGCATTAGTGAGTGTCAACAGGTGACTTAGCTCTGATCTCTGACCAGGTACCACCAGAAACAACATTTCATTCTGACGTCTGTACATAAATATCAAAATCTATATTGAGGTGGCTGCTTGAAACATAAAACCACTCAACCCTTGAAACCTGGCTTGAGTTTAATTGGATGCAACAGGTGTTTTAATGGATCATACTGACTCTGCCATCTCATCCTTACTTAGCCCTTTGGTTCACACAGGAGAAGATCAGAGAAGAAATCTGCCACTGTGCATTTTAGAAGTGTACTGCCATTGATTTAAAAGTGGAGAAACACAAACCTCACTCAAAAGTACACACTCGTACAAATGTTCCATTTATCACAGAAACATGTTGACAATTTCATGCTGGATGTTTACGTCTGACTAGTAAAAATCCCATGATCATGATCGGCCCTCCAGTTAGGCAGAGTGAGGAAATGGCCTTAGGTAGTAAATGCTGGAGGAGAGAATGCAGCAGCAGCTGATGGTCCTTCCCATCTGCTAGAAAACAAGAGTGGTCTGTGCCACTTACAGGCCATCTTACAAGCCCACTACTCCAGCTGCAGTGGGGCAGAGTGCAGCAATGAAGTAAAATTCAATGACCAGTACAGTTGCCAGCGCTGAAGTAAAATCCAACGACCTGTATTGAAGTAAACTTCAAAGGCCAGTACAGTTTGCTTCTAGATGGGGCAGAGGGCGTCTTGTCCTTTGTCTGGGGCAGTAAAATAATTTATGAGAGGGGTTCCTATGATATTTTAGGGGCAAAAGGTGGTGATGGGGTTTAAAGGCCAGGATTCCAATTTGTCAACAACTGTAGTGTAGCAATTTGGTTTTCTTTCACTGCTCATACAGACTTCATTGTTCAAGTGGAAAATCCATTGTCCCCTACCAACCCATGTACATGCAATGACATGGAGCAGTGGACCGACACTGGGCACATCCAGACTGATTAAAAAGATCACAGAATCATAGAAATGTAGACTTGGAAGAGACCACACGGGCCATCCAGTCCAACCCCCTGCCATGCAGAAACACCCTCAAAGCACTCCCGAAAGATGGCCATCCAACCTCTGCTTAAAAACCTCCAAAGAAGGAGACTCCACCACACCCCGAGGCAGCATATTCCACTGCCGGACAGCCCTGACTGTCAGGAAGTTCTTCCTGAGGTTCAGGTGGAATCTCCTTTCCTGCAGCTTGAATCCATTGCTCCTTGTTCTGGTCTCTGGACTGACACTGGGCACATCCAGACTGATTAAAAAGATCAGAAATTACCCAATTTTGTTACTGTTCTTTCTGATTTTGTTTTGGAGATCCATACACATTTTGTTTATCCCATAATTTTTTTTTGTCAGCTCCTGGTACAATCAGAGATGTGTTTATACAGGCTCTGCAGGTCAGTTTATCTTAAGCCAGTACAAAATCAGAAAGTATAGAAACAAAATCTGGGACTTTTCAGTCAGTCTGGATGTGCCTATTATTAGTATGCCAGAGGGACTTTTCACTCCACTAGTGTTCACTTGGATCCTGCATTGGGAAAATAGGCAGGATATAAAAGAAAGGAAATAAAATGTTTCAAAAATAATGAGATTACTGGTAGCAGAGACTTGCTGCAGGATTGAGAAACCAATAAGGATGTTCTCTGTCCCCGAAGATTTTTGGGACCTATAGGATTGTGGGGGATTTTCCAACTGATAGGGCTGTGGATTTGGTTGAGGCCCTGGTCTCACTATGGAATGGCAAGATGGCAAACATCACTGACACAATCACTTTCAAGAGTCCACTCTGATGTTCCCGTCACAGCATAATACCCCTTGGTTTACAAGAGTTCTACAGGCAATGAAACAGGCTGGGCAAGTGGCAGGAAAGACTGTAAAAGGATATGATAGATCACTATAGCTGTTCCACCCCTTTCAGCTGCAGAGAGGAATGAAATGTGCCTATTAGCTAACAGGTTGCCAACCCTGAAGCAGCACCTTATTTATTTATTTATTTGTGGTATTTCTGTATCACATCCCATTGGCACAACTACTAAGGGACAAGGAAAGATAAAAAGTCTCAGAAGAAGCAAGATGGGGGATGAAACTCAAACGAGGCAGCAAGGAAACAGGCCACCATCACCTTGGAACCAGGTACAACTTGGCTTATTTGCCTTGATACCTGTGCTGTAGGCCTGAACTGTTAGTGCCCAGCCTCTACTAGAAAATCTCAGAGGGGTGATCCCAGGGCCTGACCTATCTCAGCCTGGCCTTCTTGCATGAACTGTGCCTGCAGTCCCTCACTGTCCCTTCACTGATTCCTGGCACTAGTGCCATTTAGCCAGAGAGGACTAATTCTAGGAAGACTTCCACAAACCAGGGGCAAAATCTGAGGGGCACATGCCAGGAGCAAGAACATTGCCTTTGATGACTTACTGACTCTGAGAACCAGATCCTGGAACAGCTTATTTTCGAGAATGACACACTCCAGAGTCATCCCACTGTGTTCAGCTATCAGATCCCAAAGCACCTTACTGTCAAATTGTGTTCAGTTGCACATACATTGATTCTCTTCTCTAGTAAAAACCCAGCTGGCTACCTACATTGACCATAATATCAGTCTTTTTCACCTGGTGTGGCTTCTACTGTCAGAGTTCGACTCCCTGCCTGTGCCTTTCTGTCCGCAAGGGAAGGAAGGTGATAGTAAATGCCCAAGAGGAGGAGGCAGTGGGGGTGTCCAATGCAAACAGTCAAGGAGAAACGCTGAGCTGAGCTGAAGTCAAGGTCACATCCAAATGGTCCAGAATGCCGAAGGTCAGTCCCAAAGGGTCAAGAGAGCCAGAACACAAGGGTTGTGGGCTTGAGTAGCGATTTGCTGCAAGCAAACAGCAAACCACGTCGCCCAATTTATATGCTGACAAAAACAAGTGTTACTCATTATTGTTCTGTTTACTCAACCTTGCCCAAATAGCTTCCCTCTGAACTGCTCATTTCTGTCTCCTCCATGATTGGAGACTGGGGGGCAAAGGTGAATCTAATTCCTCTAAATCATTGCTGGTCCCCTCTCCCACTGGCACTGGTTGCAGCAACTCAGTCTCAGTCTGCCTTTCAGCTGATGGGGGTGTTTCCAAGATAGTTTGGTCTATCACTGGCTCTGTTTCTGGCACAATCAATTGCTCATCAACCTCAGAGCCATCATCTATCACATCTACTCCATAACAAAAACGGGAGGTAGACCAAAGGGGGAGGATCCAATAACATGTGTGTAGCCTCTAAAGCTTAATAAGTGGTATTGGTAGTCACATCATGGCTTGGTTTTGCTGTGCAAGGAGGCAGCTATAGTATGCATATCCCCAAGGAGGGAGCAACACTGACAGTGGTCACAAAGGAAATATGAATGAAGATTAGTGAGGAACCTCTGTTGTGCCTGTTATATAGGATTGCCAGGCTGGATCTGAGTTGGGGGTACTGTTTATCCTCAGTGGATCTTCAAGTAGGAGGAAGTACCATAGAACTCCATCATGAGGAATAAAGGTACAAGTCCCACCTCACTTTCCAGCCACAGCTTTCAGCCACAGCCATCCCCTCCCAACACATCTAATGCCTTGCCAGAGGAGAGTGGCAGAGTTGGTGGAGGACTGGGAAATCCTTCAACAACAACATAGCTGGGCACTCTTCTGTACCTCCTCCACCAGCAAGGCAAAGCCATGTTTAGATTAGACGACTGTGGCTAAAGGTGGGGTCTGAAAGGTTAGTGTCTGTTGTCCCTCTTGGTGGAACTTTATGGGACCTCATCCTCTTCAAAGATCTGTTAAGCATTAAATTTACTGTAACCATGTCCTGGATCCTGTCTGGCAACCTCACTATTATGTGGCAGTGATATTGACAACAAATAAAAAGTCTTTATTTGCCTCCACTGTCTCATTTTAGACCTTTGACACGTCAGCCAACAGACTTATTGCAAGTGATGACAGCCCTGTTGAGAAGAGGCACAGAGAAACTAGAAGTAAAATTCCCTGGTTACCTGCTATTTTGAATTTGCTAGGGACTTCAAAGAGAAAGATGTGTGCATTCTCTCAGAACTCAACCCCGTAGTTATTGCAATGTCTGGAGAAGTGTCCAGTGTTCTGTCTACACAGATTTCTTGGGATCAGTTTCTCAGTTTCAGTTACTGTAGTTTGATTATGTGGACAAGTGTTGTCCTACTTTATGATTATCTTTATTATTTGATGGTGATTACAATAAAGGCATGAGTCCCATTTGATCTTGGAAGTTCACCAGGGTCAAGTCTGTTGGGGAATTGAGAGATTTTGGTAATGAGTCTCTCAATCAGCAGAGTATCTAATAATTGCACAAAAACGGAAGTTGAACAGATTACCAGTCCCACTTCTATCACTCTGCCCCAAACACACTTAATCTATCTCAAAATGAACACAAACAGTTTGGTTGAAAATATAAAAGAGTTTACTCACAAAATCTTGTGCATAGTTTACACAGGTTCAATTCTTGAAGAAAGGTAAGAAATTAAACATTCACATACTTGCCGAAAATAATCCCTGTTAGGAGATCTCAGAGCATGCTTTCAGGACAAAAGGCGAAGACAAAAGGAGAGATGTAAATGGCAAGAGAACCTTTTTAAGAACAAAAAATGTGTACGTGCTAGAGGAAGAGGTGTTGACCAAAACAAACAGGAAGTTTTCTCTAGGCTATCTCTCTATGCCTGCAATAAACATGCAAATTAACTAGCCAGTTAATTAAGCATGCAAAGGTTGCCACTCCCGACACCCTTTCTCAACTGTGCAATCATCCCTGAAGTCCCATCTTGACTCGCAGGTTCTCAAAACCATCTCTTGGTAGAGGTTTGGTCAGGATATCACCTACCATCTAACTCAAGTAGCACTTGGATGGGAGACCGCCAACAAATATCAGGTGCTGTAGACTGTATTTCAGAGGAAGGAAATGGAAAAGCCACCTCTGAGTGTTCCTTGTCTAAGAAAACCCTATAAAATTCATGAGGTCTCCAAAAGTCAACAGATGACCTGAAAGCGCGCGCACGCGCACACACACACACACTTACACATACACACATTGTTTAAGATATTTTGTTAACCATGTTGTAAGAAAGGTATAGAATATAATCTAATATATAAAAGTCAAAGTTTGTTTGTCTGTGTCAGGCAAAGATCTTGTATGATTGGCTGTGTCAGGTGAAGACCTCATATGATTGGCAGCCTGAGAAGATTCTATGGAATCCTGGGGTTTGCAGTTTAGGGAGGGGCCTTGGACTTCTCAGCCAGAGAGCCCTTGGGCCTCAGTCAACTATGTCTGTCTGGAATAGGCCAGTTGCTATGGAGACAATGCCTAGCAGCAAGGGGGAGGGCAGTGCATTCTCTCAGGAACCCAACCTGTGTATGTTAATAACTCTGAATACAGATTGGATTGGGAGATATGGGGAAAAGTTACAGGTAATGGAGAAGACAGTTTGAGGAATTAGAGACACAGGATCTCAAATCTTTCTAACAAGTATTACCTATGAGAAAATAAAATCCCAGGCAACACCGGGTATATACACCAGTAGTAAATAACACAAAATAGCAAATGTTACTGCCCTGGCTAGACCGAGCTGTGGGGAAAAGATATCTTTGGATATCACTAATTCGGCTTCACATATCCCTTCCGCATGCTTGCGAGGCCCCCGGACAAGCATGCACACAGGCTCGGCCGATTATCACCGTAATATTCCTAGACAATACAGGCAGGCCAGAAACAGCCGACTCACCGCTTTAGGAGACCTCAAGGCAAGTACCTCCATTAGGTATGCACGCAACTCTCAAAAGATCCTCTGCCCCGCGCTGGCAGCTTGATGATTGAGCTATATAACGCTCAAGAACTCCACATTTGCATACCAGCTACTCTATTGGTAAATTCGGCTCTAATTCAATCATTCAAATTCTGACCTTTCGGAGGCTTTGTCTCCAACTCCAAATCTATTGTTTTCTCAAAGTCCAACCTAGCCTGCAGTCACAATTCTCCTTATAAAAACCCCTGACTTTGAGCGCTTCCTTGGATCGCTCCCGCGTTCCAGACCGCCTTGCTGCCGCATCGCTTGGCGAGCTTCCCCTCAGCTCCACGTGCTGAGATACAGCGAACCCCAGCTTCGCTCTCCATTTTCTTCTGGACTTCAGGACAGGTTTTGTATCACCCGAACCAGCTATCCCTCTGAAAATCCCACTATCTTACTCACACCTTTATTTTCCTTAGTTATCTGTATGTTTGTGTTGCTTACATTGTGTGCCTGTATTTAATAAAGATCATTCATTATTTTCAAACCGGTCTGCTTCTTGACTCGGCCTGACCCCGTAGACACTGGGTTGCAAGATCCTGCTAAGTTACCCTGCCTCTTGTTTTGCCAACTTGTGCTCTGAACTAATTTCCCAACTTGTATAATTTTGGTAGCAATTTGGTGTCCCTCCCGGGACCCCCAGAAAACAGGGTAACACAAACTATAATAGTGG
This sequence comes from Cyclura pinguis, assembly GCA_030412105.1. NCBI lineage: Eukaryota > Metazoa > Chordata > Lepidosauria > Squamata > Iguanidae > Cyclura > Cyclura pinguis. Next base: position 212,740,404 of record CM059599.1, read on the forward strand.
AGGACGAACCAGTCATATAAAGCAGAAGAATTAAACATCCTTCTCTCCCAAATACAAATTGGTAGATAGTGAACAATGAAGTCTGATTAAAGGGGTTATTTAGTGATCATAACCTTTTGAAGCAGTGCTGGTCTGGCAACTTAGATGGATACTTTTACATGATAATGGATGTAATCATAATGATTAATGGCTCTCTAGCAATCCTTATCTTTTTGGGTCATGCAAGCTAGTTAGCCACTAAGATGGATACTTCATCATTTTGATGAACATGGTCAGAATGATTATGATTAAGTAATCATAACCTTTTGGCCTGATGATATAGATAATGATCACCACCACTACGGATACTGTAAAATTTTATCCTAGGCTATTTGGAGGCAATTATCTGTAAAGTGAAGAAGTTGTGCTGAATGAATATTTGCTAAGGGGATTGTGAGAGCACTTTGGATTTTATGGTGCTAAATTTAACTATATTTGGCATCACAAAGGATGCCCTGAACAGCTTGGTGTGTAGTAGCAAAAGAGAAAATGAAGCAATACTGGAATGGACAGTGAAAAAGGAACTTTGTGGAAGTGATAAAGCCTCTGGTAGCAGATTAAAACCTCAAGTGGCAGAAGCTGGGAAACAGAAAACAGGGGCAAGGTGTTGAAAGAGGGAGCTATGTGTGCTACAGTTTTCCCTGTGTCACCTTAAGCTACCCTGCTGCTTCCAGGCACAGTGGAAAATGACGACAATATTGAAGCCAAAGACAACTGTCCATCTGTTTGGGTTAAGTATATTCTGTGGGGAGAATGTCTTTGAGCTGGTGGTTGCTAGACAGAGCTCTCAAATGTCTACATCCTCATCTCCAGTCCTCAAGGTGAGAAAGAAGAATCTTGGTGTGACAGCACTGTCTTGAAAAGTGTGTGTATATGCCATGCCTGTACACTTACTATCTTTTGTTTGAATACCATACTCTGTGCCACTGTGGTTGATGCTTCATGGATCATACTTAATGACATCACTAGGGGTCACATCAGCAACATCACCAGGCTCCACCCCTTTGACATCCCAAGGAGTAGTCTGTAGGTTTCAATTTTGGCAGTAAAATCTCAAGGCTTGGAATAGACTTATGGAGTCATCCCATCACTGAGTGCTGACCACATCCAGGCTCTCTTGGATGTTGCTGATTTTCTTGATGCATTTGAATTTGGTTCAGGCAGTTTGGGGACTGAGACCACCTTGGTCATGCTGTGTGTGTGTGAGAGAGAAAGAAGAAATGGGGGGGAGGCAGCAATACACTACTCTTAATATTCCATGATTATTCGGTGCCTTTCAGTAGCATCTATAATTGCATGCTTCTGTAGCAACTTTTGGAACTGGAAGCTTGAAGAGAAGCAGAAGAGACAAACACTAGGAAAAGAGGGAATGGACTAGGGAGGAGGAGGAGAAGAAGAGAAGAGGATTTGAGAGAGAAAGGATAATGGAGAGAATGGGCCATGGCAGAGGAGATCTGAACTTGTTCATGTTCAAGGCAGGGATTCATGTTCTGAGTTCACTTAACCTCCCTCCCATTTTAGTACAGGAGTGGTAACTGAGATGAGCTCAGGAGCAGCACTTGCTTCATTTTCCACACATCTCCTGGACCCCAGCAGGCTGCATCCACCCTTTTTACCAAAAATCAAAGTGTCTGAAAGCTTACTAGGTGTTTTTGGAAATAGCTATTTATGGATGTCTGAATACTCTGAAGGCACCAGATTCCATTTGATCTTGGAAGCTAAGCAGGATGAGGCTTGGTTAATATTTCAAAGAAGGGTTGGCAGGGAATATACGATGTTGTAGGCAATAGTCAGAGGAAGGCAATGGCAAGCCACCTCTGAGTTTTCCTTGCCTATGAAAACTCTATGAAATATGAGGGGTCAAGTCAGCATGAAGGCAGTACTGCTTCTTCTGAGTAAAAAAATGAAAGTGTCAGTAATCTGCCCATTGTTTTATGGGATAAATACACCCACTAGAGTCTTCTGGAGGTGTTTTTCCCCCAAAATGGAGAGGAAAACTTTCAAGCTGGAGGACACTCCAAAGGCTTTAAGAGAGTTGTGGGCAGCCTCTCGGCTACCTGATTCCCACTCTTGTTTTAATATGTAGATTTCACCATAAAAGAATTTGAACACTAAACACTAGTTCAACTATCTTCAGCTCATCATTCAAGATTTACCACACATTGGTCACTTCCCTCTGATTATGCATGTATAATGGTAGTTAATGAAAGTGCTTAGCTAATCAAATCTAGATAACTTTTGATTTTATGAATAAGAGATTGCACTTCCCACTCAAGGGCAGCAACTATATGAGAGAAACTCATGCCCAACTGCCCAGCCTTTAGATGAAGGAGTGAAGGAGTGGAGGTTTACAAGAAACTGGAAGCCACTGTATAGCATTACATAATCTTTACTTTATTTGATCTCTGTGCCAGTTTGCAATACCATGAATGATTACTGAGGTGGTTTACAATGCAAAAAAATGAAGTCCTAAAAGTACAATTGAAAGAACAGCATTAATAATATAAGTGGAAGTAAAACTTTCTTGTTGTTTGCCTTCAAGCCACTTCTGACTTAATGATGATCCTAAGGTGAACCTATCATTAGATTTTCTGGGGCTGAGAGTGTGTAACATGCCCAAGGTCACCCAGGGGTTTCCAGGGCCAAACAGGGAACTGAACCCTGGCCTCCAGAGTCACATTCCAACACTCAAACTAATAGACCATACTGGATCTCCTAATGAGCCTTACCAGATAGTAAAAGCCAAGGATGAGTTGTTGTTTTAAAATAGGGCTTTCCAAATGCTGTGCTGCAACATGTTAGTGTGTCACCCAAGGTACGCAGGTGTGTCACCTACAATCTTGAAAATGCATGTTATTATTTATAAATCATATATTTTTAAAAATATTTTTTAAATATTTTTTAAAAATATGTGAAAGATTTTCATAAGATATGTTGTATCCCCATACATTTTGTTATTACAATTGATGTACCTTTTATAAGGGGTTAATTTAACCTCCGGTTTGCTAGTAAAACTGAATTACTGTGTCACGAAATGATGCATGTCTAAAAAAGTGTGTCACCAACATGAAAAGTTTGGAAAGCTCTGCTTTAAAGTTTTTGACTAGCACTAGAACAACTTGAAAATGCCAGGCGGGCCAAGGTTGGGATACTTTGGTCTGGAGTTTTAAAAAAGCGCATGGGAAAGCTAAGCACCTTTTACCTGTCAACCAGTCTCAAGCATCCCTTCCCAAAGCACTTGGGACCCCTTCTATAGTTGGCGCCTAGCATTAAAAAGCTCCACAAAGAAGGAAATGAGTGATGCATGTGCATCCATAGCAAATGTAAGGACCCCTTCACACTGCACAATGACAGTGCTATGATTTTGCCGTAATTGCCATGGCTGCATCCCATGATGTATGCACATCCATAAGATTGCAAGGGCCCTTTTCACACTACACAGCGATAATGCTATGATTCCACTGGAACTGCCGTGGCTGCATTCCATGGAATCCTGGGATTGGCTGTAGAGGGAGGGGCCTTTAGAGTCCTCAGCCAGAGAATTCTCTTCTGATGCCTCTGACCATACTTCTAGTTTGCTTTCTGCAGTGTGGGATCATGTGGTAAGGAAAACCCTTCACAACTACTTAAAGCAGTTTTCGTGTTACATTGGGAGAAGAGGCAGAAGGAGATGCAGCAGAAACAGACACACTACTGCTACATTTATGGGAGGAGGGAAATAACAAGTGGAAGCAACTAGCATGACCAACACCACCAATGAATGGTTTCAAGAGAAAGAACAAGATGCCAGCTGAGAAACATTATCCCACCACTGGGGGGCAAAGGCAGAGAACTCTTGCCCTGGATGTGCCACCTCTTCTTATATCAACTTTCTCTTCTTTTTCTTTTTTACAATCCAGCAGTCTAAACAGAAGCACTAGTGAAAAGTCTGCTGTTACTGCCCTGGCTAGCCCGAGCTTGTGGGATATAAAGATATCTTTTGATATCAATAATTCGGCCTCACGTACCCATTCCCCTCCACGTGCTTGCGAAGCCCCCGGACAAGCACGCATACAGGCTTGGCTGATAATCGCCGTAATATTCCAACACAATACAGGCAGTCCAGAAATAGCCGACTCGCAGCTTTAGGAGACCTCAAGGCAAGTACCTCAATTAGGTATGCACGCAACTTTCAAAAGATCCCCTGCCCCACGCTGGCAGCTTGATGATCTGACTATACAACGCTCAAGTACTCCACGTTTGCATACCGGCCACCCTACTGACAATTTGGCTATAATTCAATCATTTAAATTCTGACCTTTCGGAGGCTTTGTCTCCAGCCCCAAATCCATTGTTTTCCCCAAGTCCGAACTAGCCTGCGGTCACAATTCTCCTTATAAAAACCCCTGACTTTGAGCACTTCTTCGGATCGCTCTAGGCTTCCATCCCGCCTTGCTGTCACTTTGTCCAGCGAGCCTTCCCCTCAGCCCCACGTGCTGAGATCCATGCTCCCCAGCTTCTCCGCTTCTAACCGGGCTTCAGGACAGGTGAAGTATCACCCAAACCAACAACTCCTCTAAAAATCCCTCTATCCCACTCCAACCTTTATTTCTTTAAATATCTGTGTGAGTGTGCTGCATACACTGTTTGATTGTGTTTTAATAAAACCACTTTTATTGTTTCAACTTCTGTGTGTGCTCCTTGACTTGGCCTGACCCCGTAAACATAGGGTTCAAGATCTCACTACGTTACCCTGCCTCTCGTATTGCTAGGCAGTGCTCTTGGCTAATTTCCCCAACTTATAACATTGAGAGTACATTTAGGTGTCCCTCCCGGGACCTCCAGGAATCAGGGTAACACTGCAGCCACTGCCATCTTGATTTCTTCAGAAATTAAAGCCTCAATTCAGTACCCCAGAGACATTGAGCAGAAATCAAAATGATGGTATCTGTAGTTTCCTTGGTTCTTCCCTTTATAACAATGCATGCTGTGCTATCACCTATCTTCACTCTTAACTGAACTACTGACACCCACCCTTTCACCCCACAATAAGTTTATACAATGGGAGGCACCAATGCAGCACTGGGACTGATTCAGGGTGGTGCTACCTAGCTCCAGAGCTTTTTCAAAGCCAAACCTCATCTGAAACAAACACTGAGTGCGTATTTATATATGTTCATTGCAGAGCGGATCTGCATGCGGCTGACAGGACCCACTGACTGTCTGGTCCTGCAGTTCCAACCCTGGGCTCCTGTCACCTTGTCCCCTTGACCTCCTTAATCCTCTCCTTGGTAGGGTACTTGGGCCTCAAGATGACCCCCTCTTGTGGATCAGTGGCTGTGTTCTTTTGATAGGTTTGTTGTAGTAAGCGACACCAGGCCCTCCACCAAATGGTATGAACATAAGAAACAGTGGTTAAAAAAGTGGAAGTTTATTAAGACACAAGAAAATAATACGTTAAGCCTTGAACTACTAAATCGTTTAAGCTCTCCAAAACCAAAGTCAGTCCTTTTCTCTGTCTGACTCTCCTGTTTCTATTCTATCTGTTCCTGTCTCTCTGAAATCTGTCCCTTATCTCTGTGTCAGCTTTTCCCTACCAGAGACAAACCTCAGTTTTTGTAACACTTCCTCCCCTCAGGCCCCCCTTCAAGCATTCCCTGAGCTGTGATTGGCTGCCCTCAGCCAGGCTTGCCCAGCTCCTCTCGACACACACCTGTATAGTGAATAGTGAATCCCTTGAATTTCAAGGGATTTATACCCAGCATACATTGCCACTTTCAAAGAGATGGAGGGAAGACAAAGGTAGGGATGCATTATGCAGCATACAAATGGTGCAGCCAGACCTATTATTGATCCTATCATTGACTGGGAGAATGGTGCCCTTTGGGCTCTGATATAGAGAGTGCAAGGCTTGGAGCTGGTGCTGATCATTAGCATTGGGACACAATGTTCATTTCCTAATGGGCAGGAGATTAAACCTCCTTGCACAGCACACCAAGATAGAGATGAAGTTTGCATCCTCTCTGCTCCTCACCTGAGTGGGAAAGACCAACTGAGAAGGGAAGAGGTCCTGATGGATGGAAGGGTGTGTGTGTGTGTGTGTGTGTGTGTGTGTGTGTGTGTGTGGTATAGATGGGGTGAATTTTTCTGCATACAAGAGAGGGGGTGGCTGTGCCAACGAGATGCATCTGGGAGTTTTTCCAAGGAGGAATCTAAGCTATGGGCCAAAAACATTTCCCTACTTCTACTATAAATATAAAGCTTTCTCAGATAAAGATATATCCAATATATAAAAGTCAATGTTTGTCTGTGTCAGGTAAAGACCTCATATAATTGGCTGCCTAAGAAGATCCTATGGAATCCTGGGAGGGGAGGGAGGGGCCTTTGGAATTCTCAGCCAGAGAGCTCTTGGGCTTGGCCAGATGAGGCCTAGTAGCAAGGAGAAGGGCAGTATATTCCCTCAGGAACCCAACCTGCGCATGTTAATACCTCTGAATACAGATTGGATTGGGGAATATGGGGAAAAGTTACAGGTACTGGACAAGATATTTGGGGGGATTAGAGACACAGGATCTCAAATCTTTCTAACAAGTATTAACTATGAGAAAATAAAATCCTGGACAATGCTGGGTATATACACTAGTAAATATATATCCATATTGACTGGTTCCACTGTTACCATAAAACATTCATGTCTTCTTCTTTGAGGAAGCTATTACCAACAGATCATTCTCCTGCTATGGATCTGGGACTTCCAAATGAGTGGAGTTTCTAACTCATGGGAGCTGTCTCAGCAGGGTTTTTCTCCCTCATAGCAGAGACATCTTTTTCACTTCACCCATATGTTTCTTAAATTTAATTAGCCGTGCAACAGGAAATATAGCAACTGTTATCCAGCCATGTCCAACTTAAATATGTGACCCAGATTTGACTTCACAAATTGTCCCTCGGAATGATCTCCAGATAAGAGAGAGCCACTATCAACAGGAGGGTCATACATAGATGCATATCAACAGCACATTTATCTACTTTGAGGACTTTTGTGCGCAGCTCACTGGAATTCATAGGGGCATGTTTGGGTCCACAACCTCTACTTAAATTTGAAATGTTTACTTTTTGGTTGTACATATTTTTGGACAAAGCTCAAGAGAGCTAAGTGGAGGTTGAAGAAGAGTAGCTGACACTTGCTGATGATTAGCTGAAGGCATTTCACTGCCCAAAGCAGAGTCAAAGGAGTGCCACTCCCCCCACCCCTGCCAACAATAGGGCCAAGAAAAAGGCTTGTTGCACCATTTAGATGCCATGAGCCTGCTCTACACCAAACTAAATGAGCAACTAACAACTAAACATTTAAAATCAAACCAAATGCCAGGAGCTTGGGGAAAATGAAACTGCAATGCTGGAACAGAAATTCTAGGTCTGAGCTTTAGTCAAAAAACAGTTCTCAGATAAATATGTTTTGTTTTTATTCTTACAGGATGTTACTGCCCTGGCTAGCCCGAGCTTTGGCGATATAAAACGATATTTTTTGATATCAATAATTCGGCTTCACATATCCCTTCCACGTGCTTGCGAGGCCCCCGGACAAGCACACATACAGACTCGGCCGATTATCACCGTAATATTCCTAAACAATACAGGCAGGCCAGAAACAGCCCACTCACCGCTTTAGGAGACCTCAAGGCAAGTACCTCCATTAGGTATGCGAGCAACTCTCAAAAGATCCTCTGCCCCACGCCGGCAGCTTGATGATCGAGCTATAGAACACTCAAGTATTCCACGTTTGCATACCAGCTACTCTATTGATAAATTCAGCTCTAATTCAATCATTCAAATTCTGACCTTTTGGGGGCTTTGTCTCCAGCTCCAAATCTATTGTTTTCTCAAAGTCCAACCAAGTCTGCGGTCGCAATTCTCCTTATAAAAACCCCTGACTTTGAGCGCTTCCTTGGATCGCTCCCGCGTTCCAGACCGCCTTGCTGCCGCTTTGCTTGGCGAGCTTCCCCTCAGCTCCACGTGCTGAGATACATCAAACCCCAGCTTCGCTCTCCATTTTCTTCTGGACTTCAGGACAGGTTTTGTATCACCCGAACCAACTATCCCTCTTAAAATCCCACTATCTTACTCACACCTTTATTTTCCTTAGTTATCTGTATGTTTGTGTTGCTTACACTGTGTGCCTGTATTTAATAAAGATCATTCATTATTTTCCAATGGGTTTGCTTCTTGACTCGGCCTGACCCCGTAGACACTGGGTTGCAAGATCCTGCTAAGTTACCCTGCCTCTTGTTTTGCCAACTTGTGCTCTGAACTAATTTCCCAACTTGTATAATTTTGGTAGCAATTTGGTGTCCCTCCCGGGACCCCCAGAAAACAGGGTAACAAGGACACTATTCATAACCTTTCAGATCCCCAGGAAGTGATGGGGGATTCCCTTTCTTTCTTATATCTCCTAACTTTGATATTCTCTTCTATTTCCTCCCCCCCTCCCCCATCTTCTCTTTGGGCAGAATCCTACACTGTATGGACTGAGCACAGTGCTTAAACTGTGCCATTCCACGTCCCTATGAACTTTATAGGTAAGTTCCAGGAACCTGGAGTGAACTCCCATGGCCATTTACTAGTGGAGGGGGAGGAAAGGACAGGATCCATTCTGGCAACACCCAGCTGCACTACAGCTGTGACAAAAAAATATGCTCTCCACCACCCAAATCTCCAATGAATCACTAGAAATTCATGGGGACAATGTTACTTTTCTTTTCCATGCTGCCTGAACACTTCTCTTCCTCCCTGCAGCAGTAAATGGCCATGGAAGTACCATCTGTTCCTTGGAAGTTGCTTTGGAAGCTGACAACATTGCACTGCATGCCTACTGCACCATGTCCACACACGAGACAGGTGTAACCCCGTTATCCGTGCACATGTTACCACTGAATCCTGGATTTTGAGAGCTATCTATTGTTATGGCTTATGCATGCTACACTAAATCAGGAGCAAGTTCTTCAGTCCTGAGGGCCACTTGTGGTGTTGTTTGGGTGGTTAGGGGCTCTATGTACATCCCTGCATGCACACTTCCTTTTCTTTACACATACTCAATTCTAGATCCAGATCTTCTCTTGGTGATCCTAAGTAATATCATGGGGGGTGGGGGGGAGGTGTTATTTATTTATTATCTGATTTATGTTCCTATTTTTGTCCCCAAGAGGGCACACAGCATAGATTAAAACAAAATACAGCTAAAAAAATTAATCATAATAGCAAAAATGAGGAGGGGAAGGAGTTTTAAAAACTATCCTATTTAAAACAGTATTAATTCAAAACATTTTAAAAGCATTTAAAACATAATAATGTGGATAAAATTCCAGCACTCTCAATTAAAATCCTTCTGAAGCATCCAGCTAATGACCAAAGGCCCATCTAAATAAAAAGATCTTTGTCTTCTGGCAGAAGGAAAGCAAAGAGGGGAAGCCTAGCCAGAGGCAGGAGGGACTTCACAGCTTAGGAGCAACCACACAGAAATCCCTCTCGGTTGCCCTTCACAAATATGCTGTGACAGTGTTTCAACAGCTTCATCCCAAGCAGTGATGAAGTTTGGGGCTTGCTCATAGCAGCTTCAATCATTTTATTTCTGCTGTGCAACACAAAGATTTCTTCCCTAGAGGGGCAAAGAATCATGGCATTTCATTAGGTAACTTGAGATGAAAAGATAATAAGCAAATTAAATGGTGATGTGGGAGTGTAAGAATGCACTGTATCAATAGTGAAGGTGATTAGCTTTCAAATAAGGCTGTGTGGTGAGATTACATTGCTCTGTGTTTTGTGTTGTGCAAACATCTGAAAAGACTTTTTTTTTGTCACCCAATCATGTTAACTATTTTTCCTTTTAAAAAAAAAAATCCTCCACCACTTTGAAACTGTGCAAATGGTAGGACTACTTTAAGACAAGAATTAAAAAGTATCCATCGTGGATTCTGATTGGGGCATTAACAATCACAGGAAGTACTGACCAACATTTTTTTCTGTTTCCCCCTGGGTTTGATTACAGTAATAGGCTTTATATTTCTAAAAATGTATCATTTCAGAGGGTTTGGTCTGTGCACATATTATGATGGGGTTTTCCCATTCCTGCAAGTTGCAATAGATATGAACATATTCTTTTCCTATTTGTGTTCCAGTTCTGAATCTGTTTACCTGAAACTCAGCACAACTCAGTTCAAAGGAATCTACTTCTGAGGAAGTATGCTTCCATTTGCAGACCAGCGGTGTTTTTCAATTGACCTGGTCCATCCATCCTTTGCTTTGATATGGCTGTGATGGCTGGCACACAAGAGTTTCTTGAATAGCTGTCCACTGTTTATAATGCTATTATATCTACCCACTGCTATATACTCAAGCAGGTTGAACTGCATTAAGGTAGCTGATTCTGAAGCAGGCAAAGGGCCTCTGAGGTAGTGCATTGGTAGGAGAGCATTGATTCCTCTTCTATTGTATTTTACTTATTATATGTGTGTAATATATTTGTACAGCTCAGCATTCTTCCATGATGGACCCCAAGGCATCACATATAATAGTCTCAGGATATTCACCAGACACAGACCTGCTTAGCTTCATCAAGGTGATGTAATCATGTGCTTTCTGACCATGCCCTGAAGTTCCTGTCCCCCATCTCCCCAATTACTGTCAATCTAGATGTGTTCTTAACCTTTTCTGAGACATGGACTAAACTGAACAGAATTATACAATCTTTTCTGAACCAAACAATGTTAAATTTACACTGATGTAAATCCCCATGGCACAGAACAACATTAAGAATTTCAGTGGTACCAGATTAGGGAAGTAGACATTTGATCATCCTATTTTATCCTTGCAGCAGCCCAGTGTATTAGCTACTTATGCATATCTATTTTTAATTTTCACAATCACATGAATCATCCCTCGGCATTTGGAACTTGCGAGAAATAATGAAAACAAGTTCCAAACCCCATAAAGAAGGTATGTATTAGCTCCAGCCCTACACAGGGGCACATGTGCCAGCTAAGTACCCTGGTTGTCAGAAGTAATAAATGTCTATCTGTTAAGCTATCTTCCTAGGGAAGAGGGATACTGAACAGTCAGGTGTCCCCTCCTCATAAAGCAGGGATGGGAAAAATGTAGCGGTTGGGGTACACATGGGCCCAAAACCCACCTAAAGATCTCCAAAGTCCAGAAACTCTCCTTATTTGAAGTGGTGTCTTTATTTTTATTCTTGTTTTTGCTGTTGTGATTACCATCAAGATGACTCTAATGTATGATAACCCCACCACAGTGTTTTCTTGGCAAGACTTCTCAGAGGAGGTTCACCATTACCTTCCTCTTAAGTCCAAGAAAGTGTGACTTGCCCACGAAGTTTCCATGGCTGAGCAAAGACTTGAAACTGAGGCCCTTTTCACATGTGGGGGGGGAACGGTGTAGAGTGACCTCTCACGGAGGTCGTCTACACCGTAGAGTGGACTGGTGTGGACTACTTTTCGTAGTTTCACACCAGAATCCACTCAGGAGCGGCCAGAACTAGCCAGGCTGCGTGTTTTTAAAAAACCTCTTTTTAGAGGTTTTTGAAAAGCATGGAGCGCGCAGCCCCGTGCCGCTCCGTCGCCCGGCTCTAAAGTGGATCTGCAGGCGAGCGCAAGTGCTTGCCTGCAGATCCGCCGGGGGCAGGCTTCCGGCTGGCGAGCTTCTCCGGTTGGTGGAGACCCTCCACCAACCGGAAGCTGCCATCTGCGACGCCGGAGGAGTGTGGAGCAGTGAGCTCGCGCTGCTCCACGTGGTGACGGACTTACCCGGTTGGAGGTAAGCTCCGTTTTTGGGCGTTTTTGCCCCCCCCCCACATGTGGAAAGGGCCTGAGTCTATAAGAGTCCCAGCCCAACACTCGAACCACTATGGCACCAACGGCTCTGTGCAGTTATTCTTCCACCTCAGGATTCATTCAACTCATTAGTTGCCTTATGTAGATCCAACCCTAGATGGTTCAAACTGATGTAAAGTTTTTTAAACCCTAGTTGCCTAAAGTACACAATGCCCATTTTTTTTCCTAAACCCCTCTGGTGTGTTGGTCAAAAAGTTTGTTCAGACTTCTCAAAAAGAATTTAAATAGTGGAGATACTGGTCTTGTTTTGAAAAGGTATGTACAGATTTAAGTAATGGCTCACATAGGCTTGGCAAATCTTCAGGGACAGGTACGTGGACTTAGCTTTCTTTTCTTCAGCAACACAGTAACAGAAAGTACAAGGCAGCCTCTTTCTTAGTATGAAAGATAACTTCCACCTGCAGAGAGGAACCTTTGGATCCAGTCCCCAGTCTTAAGCACCTGCATGCTTTCTGTTTTCTGCTTAATGAGTCCTGTTGAAGATAGTACTTCAGTAATGATTACTGTGACATTTAAAAAGGACAACGTTAGGATGAGAAACTACAATGCACTAGTCATTTACAAAGTAATAACAGGGGTGAAGATCACTTTCAAAGTATGTATGGCCTTTAAAATAATGACTTCAGAGAGGGGGAGGATAATAAATACAATTCATTTAAACAACTGGACAATCTGAGATTGTAAAAGTAAAATAACTGATGAAAGATTCACACCTTGGTAGATCTTTGGAATTAGTGTGTTTCTGTGCAATAAAGAAAGAGACTCTGAGTATTTTGAAAAGAAATGCTACAAGAGGGAGTAACTCCCAAATTTAAAACAAAGCGGATTGCTCCTTTTTTGGCCATCTGAGACAAACATAAAACGCAGTAAAATTCTGAACTTCAACTCAACTGACATTTAAATCATCATGGTGTGATATTTCTGATATATAACCTCTGACATCCTTTATGGTGAAATCATATCTGTTCTTCATTGTGGCCTTTTTAAAAAAGTGATTTCCTTTGTAAATCAGAAGAACAATGCTAATTTGTGGTAATTTGCAGAAAACTTAGCCATCAAAATCAATGGAACATAAGTTCCCAGAGCAAAAGCACTATGTACCAATTAGCAAAAATGATGTGAACTCTCTCCTACTACCATTTAGTTTATACCTTGCTGCAATAATGTATTAATAGCAATGTGAGGAGAGAACATGTGTATCTCTATGGTCAGACAAAGACTCATCTGTAAGCCAAGTTGGAAACTGTGCTGCTAAATAAACATATAAAATGAAGCCAACTGGCCTCCCTAATAATTCTTTAAGATGTGTGCGGGAGAAAATAACAGAATAAAATAAGTTAGGCTTGCAGCAAAATGCTGCAGCAGAGTGTTCAGGATGCCAGACATTCAACCAGCTATGCTGTCTCCCAAGATCAGCAGAGGGAATCAGATACTGTTGCACTGTTACTCTTAGTATTTGTAATTATTACCTACGCTGGCAAGAACTCCTGGGAATTACAGTCCAACATCTGGAAGGCCACACAATTTCCACCCTTATTCAAGATGTTCCATTCATTCCCCCATCCCCACTTTTCCATCCCTGTCCAACGGTCAGCCATGTTCGCTGACAAAGCTCAGTCCTCACAGGATTGTTTGGGGTTATTCAATGACAGTTTGCAAAGCGCCAAATTCTCAGCCCCCTCCCACTTGGAAGGAAAATTTTGATTATTCCCCCTGCCCATTTGATTTTTGAGTAATAAAAATGTTTGTGAAGTCCTGGATTGGATTCAGCCGGAGTATGTAAAAGGCAAAGCAACCAACAGTGCTTCTCCCAAGTTTGTCCTGGATCCTGAAAGATATAGTTAACATACACATATACAACACAAATGCATGCATGCGTGCGCACGCGTGCACGCGCACACACACACACACACACACACATATTGAAGTGATTAACAAACAGAACTATAAAATATAAAACGAGCAACATGTTTCAGCTTCCACCCTCTTCAGTCACTAGAGATAAAACTGAGCAGTATTTGTCCCTGCTTGGTGTTGACAGACCATCTCTTTCAGGCATTTTGGACAAAAGGGAGAATTTCTGGATTCATTTCTGGATTCATAAAACTAAGAATGCAATATCACAAGCCCTCAGCCTACAGGATAATACCATCATCCACTGAAGAATGTTGAAAGCAGACTGTTTTCACCATGGATACAACTCAGTTTCATCTTTAGCAACTGAAAAAGCTGGAAACTGAAATCTTTTGTTCATTTCATAATTTTTAGCTCTGTTTCTTAATCACCTTTCTCTCTCCTTCCATTCATAGTGCTGATAAAGGTGCAGAACTTGCCATAGAAAGGAATAAAGGTAGCCTGTGGCAAGTCACAAGAGAGAAAAGGAAAGTTTCCTGTAATCTCTGCATCAAGGCTGAAGCCCTTGCACTTAGTTCTGTGCACCTTGCACTTGGTGTCTAGGAACCCATCACTACGTCTTGAAGACACATTTTCTCATTCCCAACAGGTTCTCCTCAGAGGCATGTCCCTCAGCAATCTGAAAACTAAGAGGTGTTTCCCTTCCACTGAACAAACAAAACACACTAAATGCAAGCTACATAATTGAGGGCAATCACATGCTATGAAAAACTGATGTCTTTCACCAAATGAGAGACGCCTCTTCTTAACATGTATTAAATTTGATCCTTCTTTGCTTTGTCCTCCACTTCTCTTCCTCCTCTTTTGTTTCTCTGGGATTTCTTTTTAGGTTCTAAGCTGCTCAGGGCATGACATTCTCCTTTTTCTGCTCTGTAAGCCACCATGCACACTGATGGCATCAAATAACAAACACAAAGGGAAATAACAATACTACGCATTATAGAACACTGGCTATGTAAGATTTGAGAATGAAAGGCAAAAGTGCCACAGTGTTACATTCTACTTGGTTATGTTCCATTTGGATTATTGCCTTTGAAATTTTTGGAAAGTTCAGTTGGTACAAAGCCTGCAACCAGATTGTTAACTGGGGGTTGGTTATAGGGACCATATGACTTTCTTGCTACAAGAGCTCCACTGCCTACCTGTCTGTTTCTGTGCGGAATTCAAAGTACTAGTTATGACCTATAAACTCTTATATGGCTTAGGTCCAGGCTTTCAGAGGAACTGTATATCCCCATATGAGCCTACCCAGGCTTGGAAATCCTCAGAAGAAACCCTTTTATCACTTCCACAATGCTCATGAGCATGGCTGGTGTGGAATATAAGACAGGAAATTCTCAGTGGTTGTTATAGGGCAGATATAATAACCCTTCACTGCTGTTTTGTCCATAGGAAAAGAAATATTTCTTCTGATATGTGTTAGAGAACTCAATGCTTTTAAAGAAAGGGCTCTTGATAAGCTGTTTTTAATTGCATTGTTCTTAACTGCTTTTTATTATCTTTAATTGTATGTTTTAATGTTATTGACTGTTGAATTACATTTTAAAGTTAACCTTTTGCATATTTGAGATATTTTGTGGAACAAGGTTAAATAACAACAGTTGCAGTTTTATTGTTATTGTTGTTACTTGGGGGATAGGAATTCTCAGAGATCGCTAGCCCTGTTCATAGACCAATACCATCCATGATTCTTTGAAGCTTAGTTTATAGGTTAGAGAGGGAGTGAATTCCCAGCAAGAAATGAGTAATATTTTGCATACAGTTCATCAGACTCGGGAGGAAATTGCCTGGAAAACCCCTTAGTGAGAACAGTTTGTTTGAACCAGCTGTTAGGATGACATCTGTAAAACACACCTTCTTTAAAGTAACCTAAAAACAAAGGAGCAGTGAAATTCTTGCCTCACAGTAAAATAAAAAGTGACAAAATGAAAAGATGGTAATACAGCATGGACAGGATGAAGCAAACGTCATGCAGCTCTGTAAAATGACCACCAAGATTATTCAGAAGTAATTTTTCAGATGTTCCACCATGGTATAGGCATTTTGTCATTTTGAAAAAAAAAATAGTCACAAATTATAGATCACACTAGAATTGCTAGAATATGTGTTTGCTTTTGTTGTTTGCCAGAATGAACATAAAATTAAATTGTGGTCAGCAGTTAGTAAGAACATTAAAAAATAGTTCAAGATGTTTGTGTGTGAATGATCGTTTTGTCGATGCTATGCTTGATCTCCAAGCATTAAAATGCTTCAAGTGGCCCGTTAATTCTTTGTTGGTGTTAAAGGCACAATAGCTAATATTCTAGAGGGGAAATAACAAATGTATGCTGCTGTATTGGAACTGATAGAGAAAAATGAAATCTTTTATTTGTTTTAAAAGTTATCCTATCTCTGATTCATCCTAGGTGGAAGAATATGGCTAGAGGTGGCTAGAGAATATTGGGCCCTTCTCATAATGATAAAGGCAAAAGATCAAGAAAATTCTGCTTATTTACTGAACACAACTGTGTACGTGATGAAAGGCAGAAACTTTAACATGGGCAAGGAGCACCTGTCTAGACTCCACCCCATCCAAGTCAATGTGCATCATATCCAAATGAGGCAGTCCTTTTGGCACATGGCATGAGGAATCTCACAAGCACCACTCCGCATCTCTGGCAGTAAAAATACAATTAGATAATGAACTCATTGCTACCCTGTTATGCCATCTCAAATTTGAGATGGTCAACTCGCTCAGCCTAAACAAAAGAGCTGGCCCCGTCTGGTACACAAAAACAGCTATGGCAATTCCTGTAGTGACCTTTCCCAAAACAGCTGCTGACAATGACTGTGGACAGAACTTGTGTACCCATTTATGAGAGCTTATAAAGGAAATGTGTCATTTGCATAGGAAGCATATATAAATATTTTGCTGCTCCAATTGAAGTTTTGCAAACAGACCCTTTAGCATAATCATTTCCCTCAATATCATTTTCTCTCACATAGCTGGAAGAAACAAACTTTTGTCTCTTACACTGCGCATGCTGCTTTCTTTACAATATTCTTTTGTAGTCAAATGGATGTAGTTGTGATTCATGCATGTTTAAACCATGTCCTGTCCCAGCAAAGTACATGAAAACACAGCCATCAAAGATAGAAGTCCCACTACTATGCATCTGCTCAGCTATGCTTCTGATGGGTGTAGAGACCATTCACAGCTACGGGAATGCATGTATTTTGAACTACTGGTTTGTGCTGTATCCAAGTACAGAAAGGAGTCTGACTTTACTCCCCCATGACTTTCATTTTTGTCTTATTTTATTTTATTTATATTCTGCCTTTCTTCCAGCATAAGAACCAAGACATCTTACAAGGCTAAAACAAGATAAAGTTAAAATATGATAACAAAAAAAGTTAAAACACAATTAAACAAGTTATCACATTAAAACATCATTAGATTTTTAAAAGTGTAAATTCATTTGCCTTCCTTTCTTTTTAGTGCAAAATTGTGCATGTCTACACAGAAGTAAGGACCACTCAGTTCAATGCCCTTTACTCCCACATATGTGTGCATATGACAACAAAACAAAAGCCTTAACAAAAGACAGAAACACAGACAGGCACACACCTTTGGGTGCGATATAATTAGAAAGCAACAGCTAGCGGATGAACATTATATATTCACTCCTCATTTAACTTGAGCTAAGAAAGAAAAGAAAAGCAGATAAGAAAAACAGAAAAGCAAAGTAGAAAAGAAAAAGAAAAGCAGAAATAAAGCCATTGTTCAATAGATCCCAGAGATAATTCAGGGTGCTCAAAAGTCTGTGGAGAAGAAGGATATTCATTTCCCACATCCAAAAAAGGGTGTTCCCACTGGCAAGGATAATGCGCTGCTAAGTAAATGGCAAAAATAGCTTCACAAAAGCTTTTCTCACAAACTTTCTATGGTAGGAAGGAAGATAGGCCTTATGTAAGCATATCTAACATCTGAACTTTAAAATCTCACATCAGTCAGCACCTCAAATCTTTTTTTTTTCCTTCCCTCCAAACAACATCATCTGATTATTTTGGGCTTTTTACCCTTTTTACATAAAAAAATCAGATACTTTGGCAACATTAACTATGTATTCTTGCAATGAACTAGGCCAATGATGCTGGTGAACAAAGTTCTCCATGGGAACTACTGGAGAAAGATCTTAGCATGAAAATGCCCTAAGGAGATGTGAGCATTACGCCTGGACTCAAAAGCATGCTGTTGTCACATGCTAAATGCTGCCTGCTTAAAGCAGCTCACAGCAGTGGGCAGGGCATATGTTCTGTATGTAGAAGGTCCCAAAGGGACTTGGGAAAGCTTGGGAAAGAAGGACCCGGGGAAAGACCTTTGCCCTGGAGAGCTACAGTCAGTGGTAGAAGACAAATAATGAATTCTATATAAGACAAAACAATTTCATATGAAATTAGAAGCCACTTACCGGAAGAAAAATCTGCACTATTAAAGGAAAATATGTACACGATACGGGATTTTTTTAAAAAAAATACTTCTCTTTAAAGGCTGTAGAAGCAGTTTTCCATAGGCCATTTCCACACCGGGCTTCTGTAACGGTGTAGAGCGACCTCTCACGGAGGTCTTCTACACCGTAGAGTGGACTGGCGTGGACTACTTTTTGTAGTTTCACACCAGAATCCACTCAGGAGCGGCCGGGACTAGCCGCGCTGCATGTCTTTTAAAAACCTCTTTTTCGAGGTTTTTAAAAAGCACAGAGCGTGCAGCCCCGCACCGCTCCGTCGCCCGGCTCCGAAGTGGATTTGCAGGCGCGCGCAAGTGTGTGCCTACAGATCTGCTAGGGGCGGGCTTCCAGCTGGCGAGCTTCTTCACCAACCGGAAGCCGCCATTTGGGACGCCGAAGGACTGCAGAGCAGCGAGCTCGCGCTGCTCCGCGTAGCGACGGACTTACCCGGCTGCCGGTAAGCTCCGTTTTTGGGCGTTTTCGCCCGTTCCCCCCCACACACACATGTGGAAAGGGCCATAGTAACACCACACATTATTCCCTGTTGTAGTGGCAATGCTTAAACTGAAACTGACTCTGACTATCTCTGTCATGGGAAGCCAGGACACCAGGACACTGCAGTTGATTTGCACAACTTATGACTCACCATACCACATCACAGCCCACCAACTGGGTGCCAAAAGCCCAGTAACCCATATGATTATGCTGCTTGTTTTGGACTGCAACAATACATGGTTGGCATACATGACTGCATTCCATTTTATTGGGTCACAAGTTATACAGGGCTTGGTAAAGATCTGAAAGAGGCCCCTTAGAACTATGTAGACCTTCAGATTTGGAGTTTTGAGAAACCTTTGTTCAGGGAACAAGAGTTTATTACTACATCTTCTCTGACTACCAGGCTGTTTCCAGACACAAATCATAGTGATGGCCTTGAGCCATAAATCCTTAGACGTCTTGGAACCAGTGTGTATGAACAACCATATTCTCCCATACAAGTCTGCCTGAGATTTAAGTTCTTCAGGGAGGACCTTTCTGTGGTTCCCACTGCCACTGCAAACACATTTCATGTGGCTATGAGAGAGCTCTTTCTCAATGGCCCCTGGTGAATTCTGGAATGCTCTGCTAAGGGAAGCTCGGTGGTTTCCTTCTCTGTCGTACCTCAGATGCCAAGCAAAGACATTTGTATTCAGGCACTCTTCTGGCATATAAACTGATCCATTGCCGAAAGGGTTTAAATGGATTGAATGTATGGGTATTATTGCTGTATTTCAACTATGTTTTAATTAATTTGAAATCATGCTGTGTTTTAATTAAGACTAGTAGTAATATCCAGTGTTTCTTCAGAGAATATTAAACCATTTTTAATTGTTGTTCAGTTGCTTTGGAGGATAAGCACCTACCTCTTTGGATGCTCAGACTTTCCTCACTTTGTTCATTAGGCTCTGGCCATTTCCGCACTATCCTGTTATACCGCTATTATTCCACTTTCAACATCCTATGGAATCCTGGGCTTTGCAGTTTAGGGAGAGACATTTAGAATTCTCAGCCAGAGAGCTCTTTGGCCTCAGGAAACTACAAACCCCAGAATTCCACAGGATGTTGAAAGTGGAATTATAGCACTATAACAGTGTAGGGCAGAAATGGCCTCAGTTGTCTAAAACAGAGCATGCCTCTGTTGATCAGCCGCCAAGCACTCCTCTGTATGAATGCAAAAAATACTTGGGCTTGCCAGACAATAGCAAACTTTCCTTCCATATATGATGAAAATCTATCTACCCATTTATATGTAACATATACACAAACAGACAAATATACTGAAGCTTAATTTTACTGGTATAGTTGTGGCCAAACTTTCTGGAACTCAGCTCACTGAAATCTTTCAAACGATGTGCACCATTGCTCTGTATGAATGAAAAAATAAAATGGGGTCGAAATACAGTTAAAAAAATAAGAGGGTACCTCTACCTCCTAGATGAATTTTGTATATATCACATAATGTATATTTTAAGTCAAACCATCCCAAAAATACCTTCCAAATTTGGTGAAAATCCATTCAACTATATTTGCGCGATGTGATAACAGACATTTAATTTTCTTTATATAGATTTTTTAAAAGTTTTTTTAAAGTTAATGTTAACTTGAGCACCATTTCCGGCAGAAAGGTGGGGGTTTGTAAATTTAATAAATAAATATCTGCTGCTGTTGCTGCTGCTACATCATCCTTGCCACCACCATTCCATTTTTCCTACATTTCTTTTAGAGTGTACAAGCACAACCTTGCTGTCAACTTTGCTTACATAAGGTGATCATTTTAACATGTGGAGAGGCAAATTCATGGAAACAACTAAGAGAACGCAGTGAGCAGAAATCCAAACCAAAACAGATGCCTTCTCCCCATGATCACTACCACTGTCTGCACATAATCTGACTGAAGGTAGATTTAATTACATATACAAGGAAAAAAAATATCTGGACACAAAATCTATCTCTCAGCATTTACTCTTTTAAGTAGGAAAAACTGGGACTAAGGAGCCATTGTGAGCCCTAAACACAAAAGCAGTTTTACTACTGTTCTCTGTGTGTTGTGGGTGGCACACAGTAGACAGAAGTAATAATACAGCTTACACGTAAAGAAAGACAACATACTGATTTCAGATAAAAGTCCTACTGTCTTTTGCTTAATGTTACATCTGGCAGCACTGTTAGGTTACACAGTTACAGCAAAGGAAGAGAAAGAATTCCTACAGCCAGATTAGACTTCACTGGATTTCATGCATATGAATTGATCCCCCAGGTTCAAGCACCATATGTGTCGCTTGCGTTTGGTCTCTAGCCCTCTAGAGTACAGTGGCTGCTTTGTTTTGGTTTCTAACATGGTGCAGTTTTCCTAGTGGGTAAATTGGAATCGGCATCTGCGAATATATCACCAGGATTTTATAAACTGTAACAAATGCCTAACCATAGTTTTACGCAGTGATGCAGAGCTGATCATTTCCCCTATCATACTTTTTTGTGGCAATTTTTACATCTCTAAAAATGCAGTGTTTCACACAATCAGTTACTAACATGACAAACGGATATAGTACCAGTGCATTTGTTCTCTGTCTCTCCCTGGGCCTTTCCCACACTACATTGTTACAGTGCTATTATACTTTCCCCTTTCAACATCCTGTGGAATCCTGGGGTTTGCAGTTTAGGGAGGGGCCCTTAGAATTCTCAGCCAGAGAGCTCTTTGGCCTCAGTAAACTACAAACCCCAGAATTCCACAGGATATTGAAAGTGGAATAATAATAGCACTATAACAGTGTAGTGCAGAACGGCCCCTCTCTCCCCACCCCACACAATCTCTTACACACAGTCCATTTGTTTTAAAACAAAAACACGTGTCTATTAAATTAAAAGCAATTGATTCAAACATGCTAAATCGTATCCCAATTGACAGGTTACCTGATGAAGCTAGAAGTAAGGTAACTTGCCCAAGAACCAAACAACAAGGTGTCATTAGTTAATGAAGCTAAGCTAATGGAGGCTAACTGCTGGAGGTCCAGCTTAAAGAGCTCCCTTTTCACCTCATAGTCTTCACTACCTTGAAAATCTTTGATGCCATCAGTGCATCAATCAACACAGAACATAACTCTTCCATTCATAGCTGCTGTGGCCTATTTGTCACCATATGGCCACCTTTCTGGAGTTGAGTTTCTCTGTGTTTAGCTAGGGCTGTTTCTGCACTATACTGTTGCAATGCTATTATTCCACTGTCAAGATCCTATGGAGTTCTGGGGTTTGTAGTTTACTGAGGCCAAGAGCTCTCTGGCTGAGAATTCTAAATGCCCCTCCCTCAACTGCAAACCCCAGGATTCCATAGGATGTTGAAAGTGGAATAATAGCACTATAACAGTGTAGTTAGTGCAGAAATGGCCTAGGTTGGTCCTTGAAAAGCAGACACATGCTCTGCCTCTGTACACAAGAAGACTTAGCAGCTTGGTGAATTCATAGCAGTTGGTGGTAGCAATTTATTAAAACTTTATTTATATCCTGCTTTTCCTTTCCCCCCAAAAAAATCAAAGGCCCTTTCACATGATACAATTATTGTACTCTGACTCCACTTGAACTGCCATCCTGTGGAATCCTGGGGGTTGTAACTCAAGTATTAGAGCTCATTGGATGAGAATTCTAAAGATCTCTCCCTAAACTGCAGATTCCAGGATTCCATAGGATATTACAATGACAATAGCAGTATTACAGTAGTCTGGTGTGAAGAGGGTTCATGACTCAAGGTGGCTTAGAGCCTACCAGAGCTTATGTTCCACTGAAATAAACTTTGATTTGAAATACCAAGATCATTTCCATGACATGATGAGGTGCTGGAATATAACTTTGTGAAGATATCTCACAGCACTGAGCAATAACCAAATCGGATAAACACAGGGGTGTGTATGTTGATCTTGATACTACCTTTTACTCATCATCATCATCATTATCACCACCACCACCACCACCACCACTGAAGATCCAAATTTTGTAGAGATAAGCTGATCATGGAGATAAATTGTGTGGAGATAAACTAGTCGTGCTAGTTGGGGAATTCTGGGAGTTTTAGGTTAAGGCCAAGATCCTGGCACACATCAGCAGAACATAAAACTCCACTGGTATATTAATGAGGACAGAGGCAATGGTGGCAGGTGGGCACTATAGGAAGAAGATTCCTAGCCATTCTAATTCTTCTTTTTGATGTGTAGACATGGGATGGACAGCAGGGCTACACCCATGCAGTGTTGCACTGGTCGGACAGTAGAGAACTGGTTGAAGAAAGGGGTATCAGATAAGTGTTTAAGCATTGTCTAAATAGAATTCAAAGATATATCCATGTTAGTCTGGATTGGAATGCAAAGAAACATTGTATCACCTTTGAGACTAATTAATAGAAAGAAGCTTGTAGCGTAAAATTTCATAGACTGAGTCTACTCCTACAGTGCATTCAGTCAACGAAAGCTTATGCTACAAACTTTTGTCTCTCAGTCCATTTCCGCACCAGGCTAGTAAAACAGTGCAGAGCGACCTCTGACGGAGGTCTTCTGCACCATGGAGTGGACTGGGGCAGACTACTTTTTGTAGTTCAGCACCTCAGTCCAGTTCGGAGCGACCGGAACTGGTCGCGCAGCGTGCTTTTTAAAAACCTCTTTTTAGAGGTCTTTAAAAAGCACGGAGCGTGCAACTCCGTGTCGCTCTGTCCCTGAGCTCCGGAGCAGATTTGCAGGCGCGCGCAAGTGCGTGCCTGCAGATGTTCCGGGGGTGGGCTTTCGGCTGGTGAGCTTCTCCAGTTGGTGGAGAGCCTCCACCAACTGGAAGCCACCATTTTGGATGCCGGAGCAGTGCAAAGCGATGAGCTTGCACTGCTCCTCGTCCTGACGGACTCGCTCGAATGCTCAGGAAATCTGGTGAGTACAGTTTTCGCGCGGCTCCTTCCCCACGTCTGGAAAGGGCCTCAGTCTCAAAGTTACTACAGCTTCCCTTTGTACAGTGTCTAAGGGCCTTAATGCACCATACCTCAATACCACGTTGTTCCATTTCAATCCCAGTGTTGCCATTACTGTGATGGTATTGGGTTCTGAACACTCTCTACCATACCCTTTCAGCTTAAGCAGATGAGTAGCATTGTTGGCACCAGTGTTTCCACCACATTATAGCATCATTGGCAAGTCCTTTTTCCTGCCTTTTCCCACCCCACAGCTCGTGACTGGTCAGGGTTTCTTTTTTTTTAAAGCTATGCTAGCACAGCAATGTTGTAACGTTACAATGCACCAGTACATTATGTTTGCACTATAATGCTAAAAAAATATTAAAAAATAAAAAACTTTAACTTGAAGGAGAAAGTTAAAACAAACATGGAGAGGTGATAGATTTCAAACTTGCCACATTGTGTGATCCTCTCTCTGCTTCTACCATGTTCACCCTGGAGCACCAGAAGTGATCTGTAGGTTGTTGGGCAGAGATTGTCATGGGAGTAGCTGATGTAGGGACAACCTGGGAATGTCCACACCATGCCCACTACTGGATCGGCTAAGGAAGGAAATGCTATCAAGTGCTATTGAGAAATCGCACTACCAGAGCTAACAGAATTGCTGTGGGAAAGGGGATCATTAACCGATTATTTCCAGCATTGGAGAAAGGTGGATTTCAAATGGATTGCAGCGCAATAGCTGCCAGTTAGCAACAATATTATGCAATAGCATGGGTCCTGAACTGGCAGTAATGTGTTGCTCTGGCTGTATGACACCTTTATGCGTAGTACAATTGCAGGAGATACAGCTTTGTAATGCTCCAAAAGGATTCCAGTCCCTAAAATTAACTTTTCCAAGCTCTGATAAGATTCTAGCGGAAGACTTCTGTTGGTACTGGAGGGAGAATAACTTCTGCTAAGAGCAATCACACAAACTAAAAGCAGTCGGAAAACTGCCCAAAACGTGTTTTCTGTCTGAGGTTTTGTTAGCTTGCTATACAACACATTTCTTTAGGACCCTGAGGTATATTCTCAGCAGGAAGACTATAAGCACACAAACTACAACTAGTTGGAAAATTTTGTCCAAAGAAGTTGTATCTGAGGTATTGTTAGCTTGCTATACAACACTTGTTTCTTTAGAGTCATGAAGTATCCTCTCAGCAGGAGGACTATAAGCAAAAATACATTATTTGAACAGCTGAAGTCCAGTTGAGAGAGTTTGTGATGGGAATATTGTGACCTCAAGACTCTATATATTGGCAGCTGTTCTTGAAAGCTGCAAAAATTCAAGGGCATTGAATTCTTCCATTAATTCTACGAAGATTAAAGAGAGTTGATATTTGGCTGAGAAACCAGAAGTGTATCTCTTTGTAAATTTTAAATAGCTGTCTGTTCCAACAGAATGATACAAATACTGTGAAATGTTCTTATTTATGTAGCCATCACCCATCATAATAGCAATATCATCTTGCCCTGTTTAATAAAGTTTATCCTCTCTAGTACCAGCCCAGGATATTTTATTGCCTGAAACAGAGCAGCAAAGCGCCACCCACCCTTCATTTCTACAGCAAATAAATACTACTATATTATTTAGGGGCAAGAAGCAAAAAGTTATTCTGGGGAGAACTTCCTCCCTCCCTGGCTGTAAAAATATAGTAATTGTAAATTAAATAATTAGTAATTGTCAGCTCTTGTGTAAAATCCAAAATGAGTGACCCCCTGGCTCTAACCTATTCTTTAAGATAATAGGCTTGAATCCTATTTCTAGTCCCAACTAGAACAGACCCATTGAATTGATTGTCAACACATCAGTAGTAGATCCCATTAATTCAATCAGTCTATGATAGTTGAGGCTACCAGTGCATTTTGAGTCAACATGCGTTTGTTTCAGTGACTGTAAGTTACAGCACTGTACAGAAGGCACAAGATCAGAGGATATGGAATATCCTATCCAAGTTACTACACTTCATATCTTGTAGCTGTTTACAGTAAATTGTAAATTTGTGTTTTAAGTGTTTCTGAAGGATTTCCTGCCCAGACAAGGTAGCAAACCCTCCAACTGTCCAGTGGTGTAGCTAGAGCGTTTGTCACCTGAGTGTGGTCCCTGAGGTTGCTGCCCCTCTCAGGGGAAGGAGGACCTATCCAAAATACCAAATAAAAACCACTCAATTGGCATTGGGTGATTGGGCTCTGGGCACGCACACTCAGAGGGGGCAGTCTGCATGCACTCAAAATCATGTCGGCATTCCTGTGGTGGTGAGGGCCCCCCTCTTTCCCCCTCCCTCCCTCCTTCCTCGGAGGCTTGGTTGGGCTGAGCCAGTCCCCAAGCTCGAGGAGGAAGGCAGGTGCCTCTCCCCACTTCCTCAGAGTTCCCCTCTCCTCTCCTCTTTTTCTCCCCCCCCTCCTTTTCTGCCTGACCTGGAGGTTGGCACTGCTGCTTTGGCTAGAAACAGGTTTGACTCAAGATTGGGAGGGAGAAAGGGAGGAGCGGGGAGGGGGAATGGACAGCCCTCTTTCCTGAGGTGCCATACTCCCTCCAGCAGACCTTTCCAGGAGGCACCAGTGCCCATTCAGCCACTGAGCATCTGCCAGAATGCAGAAGGGGGCCTGGCACCACCCCAAAAAATGTGCTGCCTAGGGCGCACCGCCCCATATCACCCCACCTCCGTACACCACTGCAACTGTCCCAGTTTGGTGGGGACAGTCCTGATTTAACCCTCTGTAGCTCCACTGTTTTAGCCGCTTTTTAAAATGTTCTGTTTCTTTCTCCTCTTCCTGCTTTGTGCTCAGCTTACTGTTGGCATTGATCTGCATAGCTTTTGGTCTTTGAAACTGCTCAGGCTATTTTAACTGTTTCATTTAAATTCAGAAGCATTTTAGATTGTCTTCAAAGGTTTTCAAAGGTTTTACCTATGTATTGTTTTTAATATTTTCATCCCTTGTGCAAGACCTGAGGGCTTTTCCAGGCAGAGAGGTAATATATACATGTGTTAAATTAAATGTTAGATGTTACTGAAATCATGTTTATGGTAAACTATGCCACAACAATACTCAGATCACTTCCTCAAAATATTTGTAGTCCATAGTACAGAGATTAATTATAGCATTCCTAAAAGTATGAGGGTTTTTTTTTTTTAAAAAAAAATGAGAATGTTACCTTTGTTACGAATATATCAGTTAGGTCCTCTCAGGACCTCCAAAGTCAAGTCTACATAATGCTTTACGAGGACTCTTCTATGAGCATCAGTCCAGTAACTGTCTTAACACAAGGAGGCTTACCTATAAGATTTCTACATGTTTATAAGCTACTTTGGATATATATTAAATAAAATGCACAAACACATACATACATACATGCATACAACAGGGTCCTCTGCTAAGTTTTGTGCTGGAGTAAATTATCAAAAGAAGAGGACTAGGTTCAGTATTCCCTATTTTCATGCTGCTAAAACATGCTTTTTGGCTAACATGCCAAACTTTGGAAATGTTCTCTTTTGGACTACAGCTCCCATAATCCCACAGCAAGCAAGGCCAGTGGCATATATAAACAGACTTGCACTTGCTGCCTTGCTAGGGTGCATAATCTGCTAGGGTGTAGATAGTTTAACATGCCATCCACTGATCCAAGTTCCTTTGTACTTTCCTTGACAGTATCAGTGGTATCACAAGGCCAACATAACTGCAGTCTATGTGGTAGATGATGGCTCTGAGGTTGATGAGCAATTGATTATGCCAGAAAGAGAGCCAGTGATAAGCCAAACTATCTTGGAAACACTCCTGACAGCTGAAAGACAAGCTAAGACTGAGTTGCAACCAGTGCCAGTGGGTCAGGGCACCAGCAATGATTTAAAGAAATTAGGTTCACCTTTGCCTCCCAGTTCTCAATCACAGAGGAGACAGAAATGAGCAGCTCAGAGGGAAGCTGTTTGGGGAAGGTTGAGTAAACAGAACAATGACGAGTAACACCTGTTTTTGTCAGCATATAAGTTGGACGGCATGGCTTGCTGTTTGCTTGCAGCAAATCGCTACTCAAGCCCACTACCCTTATGTTCCAGCTCCCTTGACCCTTTTGGGCTGACCTTTGGCATTCTGGACTTTTTGGATGTGACCTTGACTTCGGCTCAGCTCAGCATTTCTCCTTGATTGTTTGCATTGGACACCCCCCACTGCCTCCTCCTCTTGGGCATTTGCTATTGCCTTCCTTCCCTTGCTGACAGAAAGGCAGAGGGAGGGAGTTGAGCTCTGACAGTCTACACACACTGTCCTTTCTGCTAATAATATTTCTAGACACTGGCACAGCATACTCCACAACATCGAGAACATCAGGACCTATCAGAATTACATTTCCCATGGGTCCTAATTGGGTCAATAAGCCCTTAAGACTAGGCAAAAATATATCCACTGCCAGAAAAGTTTCTGAAAGGGAGTGGGCTGGGTGAACTCATTTCAAAAACATCAAAAACCTAGAAAAAAACTGGGAACAAATTTTAGGGATCTCTTGCAGTTTTTTAACCTGGGGAAATACCTTCTATACCCTTCATTTCTGAACTGCCCTGTCATTATTAATAACATCCTGTCACTGTGCTTTTACAGTTGCATTCAGCAGGAGACTGTTTATTTTGAAGATCACAATCATTCATCACTGGGAAAATCTGCCTTAGAGCAGAAGCTACTCTGAAGACCACCTTGCTCAACAAAAGTGAAATTCACCATCAAAATGAAGGAATAGGGGCACGTGGTGAGGTTCACACCCACTTCATGTGGATAAATGAGGAGATGCCCAAGACATGGCCAGAAGTATTCTGCATGATCTAACTATGACCCCATGCTCATTGGCAGACGCTTGGGAATTCTTATTAGATAGGTCAATGTGGGTGTGTTTCCTGATAGCAGAATTCTTGAAAGCCACTTGCATATCACACTGTGAAGACAATGAGATGGCCATTGGATTCAATCATCTGTGTCACTCATTCAGGAAAGTACCCCCAATAGGGTACTAAGTACCTATGATCTCCTGCTCAAAAATCATTCTGAAAAGATGTGTTCCAATATTCCAGTATTTTCTCCACATATGCTACAAGACTCTTTCCAAAGCAGGTTGCAGCATCCTTCCAAAATACTTCAAAAAGCCATTTCAACAACTGGGTTCTTCACAGAGAGCGAACTTTCCAAACTGAGCAGTGAAGAAAAGTCTGACCCTGGCAACAAAAACACAGACTAGACTGATCTTAATTTAAGGCAGTAGATTTCTGTGTGAATAAGAAAAAACTATAGAGTGAACGTTAGTGTGGGAAAAAAATGGAGTGTGGGAAAAGCTAAAGAGTGCAGGGGGGTGACATAACTTAGGGTGACCTCTGTTCAGCATTCCCAGAGACAAGTACAAAGTGTGCTGTAACTCATAAATTTGGGGTATCTTTTTTCAAAGTCACCATATTTGATTTGTGAGTATCACTGTCCTTCAGAAAACCATATGACTGGTTATCATTTCTAGAATATGGCAAATGCCTTTAACCACCAAGAAAAGTGAACTTTTACATGTCTCTGCTATACCTACATTTGCTTTCCACTGAGGACATATCAGTTAATGTTCAACTCATGAGATATAACAAACACAATCAAGACAAAAGGCTCAATTCCAGAGTTACCTCCTTTGTTCTGTTTTCCTATTCTTAAGCTGCATGCCCTTCTCTGTGCATCAACTTTAGTGAAACCTGGCTAACTCCTTTTCAAGCCATCCTCACTGTTGCCACTGTTCCTATAATGGGTTTGCTTAGGCCACTTGCTGCCTGCAGCAATTGCTGATGGGCAAATGATCTTTGGGGCTGTAGACAATTCAGTGTCCTGGTCCCCTTTATCACATACCTAACATGTAACATGGAGAGGGGCTGTATGTTCATAGGGACCTCTTTCTGCAGGAGGTATATAATGTACTAATCTAGGTGTAAGTAGAACATTATATAGCCAGCCAGAACAATGTAGTGGTTCAAGCTACAACCCTGCAGACAAGGGTTCATTCCCAAGCTCAGCCATATAAATTCACTGGGTGACTTTGGGTGAAAACCCTGTGAATAGATTCACCATAAGTTGGAAATAACTTGAAGGCACACAACAACAACAACAACAACAACAACAACAACAGCAAAACAGGGTGTGATACTCTCTGATATCCTTGTACAGTGACAGCTTGTGACATTTCACCACACGAAGCAAAGGACAAGATGGTGTCCACATTCCACATACAGAAGCTAGACTAGCAATGTTGGTGAGAGGATAGCATCTGAAGCAGCTGAAGGCACAGAGGAGGCTTCATTCACAATTTGTACATTGACCTGTGCCCCACCCCACCCCACCAACCCACCATATTGGTGAGACTAGGTCTGCTGCTCTTCCACCATTGTCAGAGTGGGCAAGCTTCTGCATTATGTGAATATAAGAATCTGCCTTATACAAAGTCAAATCATTAGTTCATTCCACTGTCAGTCTGACAGAATACTGACAGTGATTCCCCGAGGTATCAGGCAGAAGTTGTTCCCAGGATCCTTTAAGCTCAAGATGTCAGGGATCTAGAGACCATATGCATACACTGTATGTGTTCATCAAAGGTTGGGAAAGTTGCCTTTTTTGGACTATAACTCCCCATCCCCACCCCATCCAGCATGACCACTGCCTATGGGATTCTTGGAGCCCAAAAACATGACTATTACAAATTGTGTTCTGCTACTGAATTGGGGTTCCTTTTGCAAATCAGAAAAACCCTTTCGCACGCACATTCTAAAGTGAAGTTGAGGCCACTTAGTGAGAAGAGAGCTTCAAGGAGTCCATCTGAAGATTTATACAAATTGGGCAGCTGCCATCTGCATATATAACTTGAACTCATCTTAATTACTGAGTTCATTGTGAGAGAACTCTAGCTCCCAGGCAAGCCAACTGAGGGAAATATAAAAATATTATGAAAACATAACAAACAAATGTCTGAGCAATCTCGCTTCCCTCCCCCACATGCTCTGGAAGGTTCCCTGTGTGAGAGTTAAGGGCTTAAGAAACAGCACTTCAAAGAGACATGAATAAATGCTTCCTAGAACCAAAGGGACAGGGAGGCTTATATTTCCCCACAAATAGACACAGAGCTTCTGTGCACAATTTTTCACCTCTCTTCTTGCGCATACCAGTTTTAGCTTGATAGTATTTATCATTGGCCTAAATCCAGTAGATAGTTTCAACTAGAGAAAAACAGTGGGTTTTCAATCGGCATTTGGTCAGTGGTTGACTCTGCTTAGAACTAGGAAGTGGATTTAGAGCATGAGTTTAAACAAAATTTGGGAAAATAATGAGACATAGAGCTCAGAAAGGTTGCATAGTTTCGACAACTGCTGCCCCTTGAGAATGTTTGTGCTAAAAGAAGTATTCTATGGGATTACATGGCTTAACTATCTAAATGTGAAGGTTTCTCTGGATGCAAATGGTTAACGGCCATTTCCGCACGTTATCTTGCTCTGTATCTTCCAGTTGCAACGTCGGCCACTTTGCCGGGAAGGGAGTGCAACGAGAACACTCCCCTCCACACCCAACCAGCTCCCTGTGGAAGGGAGCACAAGGGACACACTTCTTCCTTCCAAAGAACAGCTGAGCTCTTTCCCATGCTGCACTGGGGCAGGAAGCGCTTCCATCATGCTTCTGGCCCTTCTGCGTGGCAGGTAAGTGCAGGAACATAATGCAATCAGGACTCATTGATGGAGAACCTCTGTCAATGATTTACCCTGAAATTGCACTGGCTGGTGACAGGAAAAGGGTGGGACCACGATGCCGTCATGCTGGAGTGTTGTTGCAGTCCCGCTCCTCTCACAGTCCCCGTCCTGGGACACAGTCATCACACAAAAAGAGCCAATGTCTTATCTCAAATGACAAATCAGGCAATAAAGTCAAGGAGAGAGCAATTAGTATCATTGCCAGAGTGAAAACTGGAGATGGCTCCTGTACCTTTTAATGGTTGCAAACCACCTTCAGTTCTAGTCTCAGGGAAAGTCAGGATATAAATAATGTGCTGATGGATAGAAGTGTAGAAGAACGGATCTCAGCAGGTGTTGCTTATTATCTGGTTGCATGTCAAGCAACCTCTGCTAAAATTCCTTGTTCTATGCAAGATGCTGGAGTCTTCTCTAGTTTTCACTCCGACAACTCTAGAATTTGTTAGTGCTGTCCATTTTCAGAGTATTATAAGCATTTACTATAGAATGACTTTCTACAGTCTTGGCTGACAGTGGCCGGAGCAGAAAGAGCTAAAAGATAAAAACAAGATCAGGATTTGCCAATAAAGTCATGACTGAGGCAGCCAGCTAAAAAGAACAAGACGGGGCTTCTACATATTTATGTAGAAGTACAGGTTTCAACAGGTGTTGCTTGTTATGCAGGCTCCACTTACTGAATCTCCCTCTTCCGTGCAACTATTAAAGGTACAGCAGACTTGTCCTGGGCCATTTCCGCACTAGACTGTTATAGTGCTATTATTCCACTTTCAGCATCCTATAGAATCCTGGGGTTTGTAGTTTAGGGAGGGTCTTTAGAGGCAGCCCTGGTTTCCACTTTGCAATCCCAGTCATGCCTGAATTGAGTTTGGCCATGACCTGTTTAGAGGATGAAATACAGCAAAAGAGAAAGAGAGGCACATGATTTTGAGGTTTTTTGGTTTCCATGTATGTCATTTATTAACTCAGCTGGAATGCAATATGTACCTCCAAAGAAGCAATCTACCTTGTGGAGAAATATCATTAATTAAGGGCTTGAATTCAACTTTTATGAACTGTCTAGTAAAAAAAAAATGGACTAGCAGATTTTTAGCTCAAGGAATTAATTGTACACCTGCATCTGAAAATGCTCTCGAAACGTGCTTATGCACTGACTTATTCTTAATTCACTAGACTGTGGTTGAAATTTGTGCTGCTTTTAATGAATTGTAAAATTGTTCATAGCTATTTAGTATTTTTTAAAAAATAATGGTGGGGGAAGAACTTGAAAAAGTTTAGTTTGCAGGGACTAGAACTGCTGAGAGATTCTGGTAATATCAGTCCCGATTTTTTTTTGTCCAAGCCCTGGCAGGATGTGACATGGTACATGGTTTGGGCAGGGGATAAAAGCCTTCCCTCTAACAGTAAATAAGCCACCACGTGCAGAGGTGGGTATCTACTCACTCAGGACTGTCGTGCTACTCTTGCATAATGTTGAGTACTATCTACAGGAAACAGACTGTCCTTTGTCCTGATAATCAGCTACTTTCTTCTCTTGCAGTTTACTCACTTTCTTGGATCTGACCTTTGAAAAGAATCAGCCTTGGGAATATTTCTGCAAAGAAATCCAGCAATAATTCCACAAAGCAGATTTGAACCTCACTGGTTAAATTATTCAGGCCTGAATTAGTTTGGAAACCCATGCAGAGTCACTAATCTAGGCCATTTCTACCCTATACTGTTATAGTACTATTATTCTACTTTCAACCTTCTGTGGAATTCTGTGGTTTGTAGTTTTCTGAGGCCAAAGAGCTCTCTGGTTGAGAATTCGAAATGCCCCTCCCTAAACTGCAAACCCCAGGATTCCATAGGACGTTGAAAGTGAAATAAGAGCACTACAACAGTGTAGGGTAGAAAGGGCCTTAGAAGCAGTGGTTCAACTTTGGGCACGAGGTTAGGGTCTCAGAGCCTGGAGAGGGGGCAACAACAACCATGAGAACAGTAGGTGAGGGGGGCAGAAACAAGCAGAACTGGCATCATCATCTAGGCTGGTGTGGACATGTTGTAGTGGCCCACTGAGGTCAGTGTGGCTGTGTGTTTTCTTTTACAAAAGAGAGTCCTCTATTTGAAGACCTGACAGGGGACCCAGACCTCTTTTTGAATGTGTTGTCTATCTGAAGGGCAATGCAGCACCACTGTGAGTTAAAGAGAAATAGCCATCAGAACAGAGACCAGAATGCTGACCTCACTTATCCACAGGGAGCACCTAGATAGCAGACTAAAGTCACAATGCTCCTCATCAATATTTTCATTCTGTTTACATTACTAAAATCCCTACAATGTTGGACCTGGACATATAGATTAGTATGTGCAGTTTTATCTAAATCTGGGTCCTCTCTTGTCCTTCTTTTTCTTTTCCTTCTCTTCTTTTTTGGTGGGCAGTGTTGCATTCTCCTTTTTCTTTGTTTCCTTTTGAAGTGGGCAATCTGTGGCTTTAATTTGGCCTGGTGTTGAACCTGTTGCTTCCTTTTTTTTTTCTTCTCACAGTTGAAAGCATGTCATAGTGAGGAGATAGCCAAGAGATATATCCAAGGTTACAGATGCTCATGTTGTTATTTCTGTGTTAAAATTTGTCTTCCTTTTCTACATAACATTATGCTTATTTGAGAATAAACATGTTTAACATCAGAACAGCAGACGTCAACTCCATTTTATTCCTTTTGTCATGGTGCTACAGTTTACATGCCAGAGTTGACACACAGCTTTGTGTTTGATTGCTTCGCTCTAACATAGCAGCAGTATAGAAAGTATAGAAAATGCATAACCTTCAACTATCCAGATTTGACAAGGGCACTCCTGATTAATCCTCTGTAGTCCCACTTTTTCAGCTGTTTTTAAAATGACCCAGTTTCCTTCTCCTCTTCCCACTTTTTCTCCCTTTGTCCTCAGCTTACTTCAATTGCTGAAAATGAATACAAAGTCCAACACTAGTTTGCAGTTAATTAATTTAGCAGAGGAGAGAGGAGGGGTGAATATTGCACAGTTAGCAGAAAGCTGTTATAGCAGACAAACTGAGACAGTTCAGTGGAGCTTGGCTGTTTAGGGTTGAGCAGAAGCAGAGTCAAAATGGTGGTCCAGGAGTTCAGGAATCCAGCGACTAGCAAGGTCAGACAGTCTGTGTCAGAGAATCCATTCAGACAGAAAAGCAGGGAATTCATAGCCCACAAAGGCAAGGACTGGGAAAAACACAAGTTGTTGCTGGTGTTGGACCATCACCCTCTGCCCTCTTTAAAAAGGCTGGTGCCAGCTGGCTCTTATCTCAGCCTGCTGCTCTCATGGTCTGACTAGCTCACAGTGCACTTGTGTTTGCTTGTCTTCCTTTGAGGTTGCTGCTCACCTGGAGAAGCTGACTCCTGGCCCATGACAATGAAGCCTTTTCCTTCCCAGCTGGCACAGTCAAAAGTAAACTGTTGCAATCTCTCCTGGCTTCTGTACTCTTCCTTATGAATAATTTTCACCATCTTGACCACACTTTGACGTTATTTGGCCACATATGTCC
Source organism: Cyclura pinguis (assembly GCA_030412105.1). Classification (NCBI taxonomy): domain Eukaryota; kingdom Metazoa; phylum Chordata; class Lepidosauria; order Squamata; family Iguanidae; genus Cyclura; species Cyclura pinguis. The sequence continues at coordinate 212,775,509 of CM059599.1, forward strand.
CAGCTGCCAACTGTCAAATGTTGAAGGGCATGGAAGTGGAGGGGGGAGAAAAGAGTAGTGTGAGTTATATGCTTTGTAACTGAAATAAATATGCATCATTGTCTAACCACCACTTCATCCTCAGAAAAGACTATTAAACCAATAAAGATAATTAAAGGGTGTCAAGTGCCCTACCAGTGCCTACGCATGGAAGCAAGTCCACAATTAAAATAAATGGGCCTTTTTCTTATGGAAAGGAAACCTCTGATGAAGCAAATCACCTCCTGAAACCTGTTTTGAGTGTCCAGCTGAGAGAATGCAAAGGCCTTCCTGAAATAACCTGAGACAGGGCTGCAGATGGCATGGCTGTTGGCACATTTAAGTTTGATTCTGGCTGTGTTTATCATCCAGTAACTGAAGCCTGTGGAAGCATTCTGGGCTGGCATGCAAAGAGCTTGTTACTTAGAATCTAGAGGAAGGAAGGGAACAGGTGTTGTGAATCATACTTCAGACTACCAGACTACTCCTGCTTTTTGTTCGTTGCTAGCACTTGCCTGCAAGTTCCTTATCAATCTGTAGATTTCCAGATAAACAGATTCCCCTCTCCTCTGAAAAACATCACAAATCATACAATTGGAAGTGATTCCAAAGGACCATTTGGTTCAACCCCCTGCCATGCAGAAATCCAAAACTAAAGCATTCCCTACAGATGGTTGTCCAATAGAACCTGCAAAGAGCTTCCACTCTGTTCTCCTCCAAAGGAAACTGGTCCCACAAAAGTGAAGCAATGTAAAGTAATGTGCTGAAAAAAAGAAAAAAGGACTGTAGCTTTTCGTAGCTACAGCTTTCTCACTTTTATAATATAAAGTAATACTGCCAAGGTCTACACCCAGCATCATGGGAGTGGCCAACTGCTAACAAACCAAATTTTTTTCACATACACTCTCTCTGATGCAGCCCTCTGTACCACTACAAAATAGGGACAGTTGGGGATCAGGCTGCAAAAAGAAAAGGAGAATCCTCCTCCTCCTCCTTCTGATTCTGTTGACCAAATTAGTAATGTCAGCAGAATGAGACCACTTGATCATGGCCTGATTCTGAATATTTATACAGTTTTTTGTCATTGCTATTGCATGCCTTCAGGTCATTTCTGACTAATGTCAACCCTAAGCAAACCTATCACACGGGGCTTTCTGGGGGCTGAGAGAGTGTGACGTGCCCAAGATCACCTAGTAGGTTTCCATGGCCATGCAGGAAATCCAACCCTAGTCTTCAGGGTTGTAGTCTAAAGGTCAAACCACTACACCATTTGTTTATAGAGTACTTGCAACCAAATGCTCAAAAAAATTCACTTCAACCTAGACCATCTCAGTCACCTTTACAGCATTCCAGTGAGGTGGGACAATATTCAATACTCAGCTGAAAGCAGAGTCATTCAGATGGAATCAGCTGCAAGTTAGGAAGCCAAAAAACACAACATGAGGCTGCTTCTTCTCTAAGACTGCCCGGGACCAGAATTCTTTTTATTTCATGAACAAGATCACATGAAACCCTATTTAGCCAAACATTTTCTGTTTGCATAGTGGTCATCTAGGCATCGTGGTCCCGCACAAGCGAGACATGTGTTTAATAACTAGCAGCCCGTAACGTACCCTTCAACCTACTGGGAAATTCAAGAATCCACCCCTCCTTTCTCCCCCTCTTCCCCCCGCAATGAACCAAGTGCAAACTACTTTTGCACTTTGAACTCAGGCCATTTCTGCCCTACACCGTTATAGTGCTATTATTATTCCACTTTCCATATCCTGTGGAATCCTGGGGTTTGCAGTTGAGGGAGGGGCCTTTAGAATTCTCAGCCAGAGAGCTCTTTGGCCTCAGTCAACTACAAACTCCAGAATTCCACAGGATGTTGAAAGTGGAATAATAAAAGCACTATAACAGTGTAGTGTGGAAATGGCCTCAGTCTGTAGAACTGAAATTAGTTGATGACAAAGAGGGAGTGGGACATGGAGAATAAAACTGGGACATTTCAAAAGTGGCTAAAAGAGTGGAGCGACAGAAGATTCATCAGACCATACTTGTTAAATGGGACAGCTGAAAGGTATATTATAATAACTTTCTTGGTTAATAATTTTAACTGAGGGCCTTATCACATGAGGCAAATAACTTGTAATTACAGCAAGAGTAGCGGATTTGACTGGGATTTTTAGTGTGATATCATATTACCTCATTCCTCTTCTGTTATTATTCTAGTTGGAGACCATTTGGAAAGCATTTCTTTCACAAAGGAGGTCATTAACAACCTGCATTATTATTGTTGTTGTTGTTGTGATGATGATGATGATGAAATGAAACATTTTTCAAACAGTCCCCCATCAGGAGAACAACAGAAGAAAATCAATGTCATGTGATAAGTCACAGGGAAAGATGCTGTTATCCTGCTGCAGTTGTGATTTACCTGTGTGTGTGATAAAGCCCTGAATACCATTTTAAAGCCAGCCATGCTGGCAGCTATCAGCATATCCTGTGGCAGTAAATTTCATAGTTTTAATGTGTATTGTACTTCTTTCCATCAGTCCCGAATCTCATTCGTATTTTTTGAAATTACTTACAATGATATACACTGGAGCAGGAAAAAGGGACCAGTGATTCTAGCCAAACGGTTTCAATCAAATATCTTTCTTTGTTTGTTATTTGATGGATTTATATCCTACCTTTCTCCCACGGCTGGGATGCAAGGTGGCTTCCAACATAATTAAAAAGGTTCCATTGCAAACATAACAAAAGTATGATAAACTATACATATTAAAATACAAATTTCATTAATTATACTGTTAAAACACCAATGAAAACAATTTAAAATACCACACTAAAAATAGATTAGCCATAAAATATTAAAAACCCAGATGTGTATATTTAAAAGATCTGTTTGAAAAACTCCAACTGTAACAGGCAGTTGTTGTTGAAGCAATGTGGGATATAATGGTATCCTCTAAACAGGACAAACTCAGCAGCATATCTTAAAGTTCACATTTTATTATTATTTTTAAATAGCACTTCTAAGTTCCTCGTTCTTCCTACAAAAGGCAACTTATATATATTTAAACACTGAAAAATAACAAAGACTACACTATGGGACATATCCAGATTTGTTAGGACTGCAATACAGTAAGAGTGAGAAAGAGCTGTAGCTCCTTTACAGTAGAACCTTTTCACATCTATGTATTACGAAGATCTCTGACTCCCTCTTGTGACAGATGATCTACAAGTAAAGATGCTCACCTTTTCCTTTTCAGTTCACAGTTGCCAGCCATGTATCTAAATGCCAATCGCTTATCCCTTTAACGGAAGAGGATGGATAAAGTCTCTGGGCTTATGGCAACTGTCTGGATTTCATAGGGTTTTCCGAGGTAAGGTCTACTCACAGGTCATTTGCTATTACCTTCCTCTGAAATATAGCCTACAGCACCTGGCATTTGTCAACAGTCTCCTATCCAAGTACCAAACTTAGAAGCTTAGCTTCTAAGATCAGACGGGATCTGCTGCCTTCAGAGTATTTAGGCTACTGCCAGAGTCAATATGCTTCTTGGTCTGTTGGCCAAGACCAAGCGCTACTGTCAAAGTAAAGGCAACCCAGTCTCTGCCATAACGGCAGCACATAGGATAGCCTCAATGAGGACTTATTCGGAGAGGAATCAAAGTTACTCTCTCACCCGTCCCAGTCATCTGCATCTTCCAGGGATGTTGCCTGAACTAGAAGTGATTTTTATCACCATGTGTCCTGGTATCCAGACTGCAGTAGCAATAAGTGTCTTCTCTGACAGATGATAGACCCTTGAAAAGGCTAATGACAGAGCTGGAAAGAAGTGGGACTAAATATAATCAATAGCATCTCTGTTACACTTCCTCGGGAAGTTTGCAGCTGTGCAGGAGTATTGTTCTTTTGGTGTACATCTGTTTCAGAGATGCATGTGAAATTTCTATCATGAGTTCTTTAAACTTGAGTAACCTGACCTGTATCTCAGAGACCAAAAGAGATGTAGTTTGTGGTCAGAAATCCATACCTTTCAGGGCTTGCATTGAGTTCCACAAACGTGTTCAACAACAAGCACACGTTGGAAAAATGCACAAAAATCACCATGTGCATTTCTAAAATCCAGCATTTATTACTGCATCGATTTGGAAAAGACACACAAAAATAAACCTTTTTTAAAAAACAAAACGAAACAACCCTGCACACTTCTGGCGTGGAATGGACTTGTGGATGAGAAAAGAAGTTAGCAAAAATGATCCCTAAATTATCTGAATATAAATGTATTTGTGGGTGTTAAAAACAAACGAACACAAACATGAGGTACAATTAATGACTGAGGCCCTTTCTGCACCTTACTGTTTTCCGTTGCCATTCTGTCATGATCCTGGCAGTACCACTGCCGGTATGGGAGCGTGACCCAAACACTCCCTTCCACGTTCAGCCACCTGCCTGTGGAAGGGGGACATGCTCCTTCCGCAGTGCAGCCGGCCACTTTCCGTGCTGCACTGAGGATGGGAGCATGCCGATCATGCTTCTGCTATTTCCGTGTGGCTGCCAGCGATGGGAGCATTGCACAACCAGAGGCCATTAACGGATTTTTTCCAGTAATGGAATATCCCGCAATAGCAATGGGTGGGGATGTGTTGGCAGTGAGACTGCAACAACGTCATGCAAAAGTATGACTTGCAGACCAGCAGCATCATCTCCCCATCACGGGACAGCAATGTTGTGGAGAAATGGCCTAAGATGAATTCCTATATAGGAACAGGAAAAAAAATTAAAATTATTTAATATTCATTAGTATAAAATCAGTTTTGTGGAACAGTTTGACAACCATGGGTAATTCATAAATGCTGCCCAATAAAGACATTTTTGCTGATGCAGCTACACTTTTGATCTTTGAGAAGCATGCAGAGTAAATCAACTCAGTGAGATCACATTGGTAGAAATAAACAGCTATTTATGTCCATTTCCAGAAACTAAGGGAACAATTTTTATTAGTCATCATCTATTCATTCAGTTTGTTAGTCACTCTATAATGAGTGGTTGGGACTTAACAGAAAAATAGATACATAAACCCTGTAAAATCCACATACATTTTCTTCCTTTGCTGATGCACAGAGAACTAGGACGATATGAAGTGCCATTAGGCTCATCTCAATGACATTATCTCATCTACAGAGGGCTCTTGGATCAATCGGAGTACTATTTCAGTACTGATGAAGCAATAAATTTACTCTTTTGTGGAATCAGCTAAACTGAGATACTAGATCCTTCTGTTTTCCTATCAGTGCAAACCTAAGAAAGACATTAGATTTATTGTTTTCTAAAGAAAACCAGTGCATAGTGCAGAGCTTTCCAAACTTTTCATTTTGGACATGCATCATTTCACAACACAGTAATTCAGTTTTATCAGCAAAGCAGAGATTAAACAGCAGGAAAGGCAGCTCTCCCAACCCATCCTAGCTCACCCGCCATTGCCCTCGCCAAGGAAAGACCCCGGCGAGGTGGCAGCAGCAGGAAAGGCAGCATCCCCACCTGATCCTGGCTCGCTTCCATTGCTCTCACCAAGGAAGGATCCTGGTGAGGGTGGCAACAGTGGGAAATGCAGCCCCCCTACCCAATCCTGGCTCGCTGCCATTCCTTTCACTGAGGAAAGACCCCAGTGAAGGCGGCGGCAGCAGGAAAGGCAGCCTCCCTTCCTGATCTTGGCTTGCTGTCATCACCCTCACCAAGGAAAGACCCCAAAGGATGCCCTCACCAAGGAAAGACCCTGGCAAGGGTGGCAGCAGCGGAAAAATAGGCTCCCCTACCTGATCCTGGCCTGCTGCTGCAGCAGCAGCGGGAGAAACTCAGGTGGAGGGATCTTTCTCCGCCCAGGGAGGTGACACACCTACACATTTCAGGTGACACACTAACATGTCCCAACACACCATTTGGAAACTCCTGGTGTAGTGGTTTGAATATTGGGCTACAATCCTGGAGACTAGGGTTTGATTCCCCACTCAGCCACGGAAACCCACTAGGCGATCTTGGGCGCATCATACATTCTTAGCCCCAAAAGCCTTGTGATAGGGTCATCGTAAGTTGCAAATGGCTTGAAGGAACACCACCACCACCACAACGCACTGTAAAACACCCACACAGAGTGTTGGCTGAATGTCACGAATGGGTCTGAGTCCAAACTTTAAAGATGTCCAGAATGCTGAACCCATTTTGAGGATAGGGTCTGGTATCTTGGACCACTCCTCTAAACTCTGAACTCACATCCAGGACAGATTCACTTCCCCCTTGACATGGAAGCCACCAACTGCTGCTTCAGGGACACACAGACCACATGACTTTTCATACCTAAAGGGCTTCCAGAGCAGAGTGCTGTTCTGGGACTGATGGAGATGTTTCAGGCTTTTTATTAGAGTCTCATATACTTCGCACTGTTGTTTAATGTATCGCAAAGAATTATTAGTTGCCACAGAAACTGTACTTATCGAATCTATTTTTAAAAGAAATTATATAAAACTTTGTGTGTGCACAAGCAGGTAAAATTGTTATCATCATCTGGAATGCTGTTCATAACTCCCAACTAGAGTACACTCATTCAATCAATTGTTGAATGGTGAGTCAATGGCCATTTCTGCTCTACATTGTTATAGTGCCATTATTCCACTTTCAATATCCTGTGGAATCCTGGGGTTTGCAGTTTAGAGAGGGGCATTTAGAATTCTCATCCAGAGAGCTCTTTGGCCTCAGGAAACTACAAACCCCAGAATGCCACAGGAAGTTAAAAGTGGGATAACAGCACTATAACAGTGTAAGGCAGAAATTGCCAATGTGTAGAAAAATCCAATAGACTCAATGGATCTATTCTAGCCAGGATTAAAAGCGAACTTAGGTCACAATCGATATACAAAGCATGCAGAAATATTCTTCAAATATATATTTTTTTACATGTATCAAGTGGTGGATGTGTTTCACTCTACTCGTGTGGACTGATCCTGTAGATTGTTTGTTCTTGAAGCACCTGGGTGGATCACAAGGTGGCTCTTGTTGCCACAACACTCTCATTAGATATCAAAGCAACTGATGCTGCTTTAAGTAACTTGCCAGTGGTATGATCAGCAAGGAGGTGTGCCCCAGCATTCTCACTAAAGAAATACCTGCATGACTCCAGAAGAAACAGCAGCGATTCCCCCCAGTACGGTAGGCAAACTGAACTCCTGCCTCCATATTGCTTACATAAGTGCAGCTTTACATCTAGATTATGCAGCATGCTAAATGCTGCAGTTTGCACACTTGTGGTCACTACTAAGCACACAAGTGAGAAGTAAAATTCTATAAATAACTAATTATTTGCAGTTAAACTCCCTTACTAGTAAATATTGTTGTGTGCCTTCAAGTCTCTTCCTTATGGCACAGAGGTACAGATGGTGTGTGTGATGAGGGCAGTCCGCCATGGGCGGCTATTTCTGGGGGGCGCCCCGCACAACGTGGCCACGTTCCCATGCAACGTGGCCATGCCCCGTGTGATGCGCCCATGCCCCCATGCACCATGGCCATGCCCCCATGCGACATGACTATGCCCCTGCCCCTCTGCCCCACCCCCCTACCTGCTCTCCAAGTTGTGCGGCTGTCATGGTGACCCTAAGGTGAACCTATCATGAAGTTTTCTTTGTGAGATTTTTTTGGAGGAGTTTGCTATTATCTTCCTCTGAGGCTGAAAGACTGTGATTTGTGCAGGTCTACCCAGAGTACAAATTCAAATCCTGGTCTTCCTGAATCCTACTCCAACACTCAAACCACTACCCCATATTTTGCATAAACTGCAAAATTTGCGTTAAAAAAAATCAGGACTCATATGTGAACATGGACACCATGCTTTCTGTCTTCCAAACAGAAACACCCTTATTATGAAAACATCTTTCTAATGACTTCAGGTGGTTGCTGATCCAAAGGAATATCCCTAAAGGAAAGATGGACAACTTCAGAAGGATTAGGGACCTCTTTTCAGCCTCTAGTGCCCTCTGCAATTTTCTGTAGGTCCAAGACAGAAAAGTACCGTAGGAGAGGGGAATGGAATAGAGAGGAAGCCAGAAGAAACAAAGAACAGAAGAAGAAGGGAGTCTGTTCCATTCAGATCCCACACAAAAATATTCCATCCTGACTCTGGCAGACTTTTAAATGGGGAATAAGATGGAAAGAGGGAATACGGTAGCAGCAAGCAAGACAAAGAGAAAATGGATTGACAGAAAGAGGGAGGGAAAGAGAGGGAATGAGTGGATAGAGAGAGGGGAAAAGAGTGAGGCCATTTTCGCACACCACCCCTGACCCACAATGGCCACAGGATCGCCATGGGATCGCGACAACGGTTCTGCATGACATTGTCACCATCCCATGGCGATCCCATGGCAACCCATCGCAATCACGGATTAAATCATTCTTGGGTTTCTCCCAACAATGACACACAATTGCGCAGTCCTCTCAGCTCCCTCCCACACTTACCTGTCATGTGGAACGTCAGAAAGTGCAACGGCTGCGCTTTCTCCCCCAGTGCAGCCTGGGAAACTGCTGGGCTGCGCTGCAGAAGGGAGGGGAGGAGCCATCATGCTTCCTCCTGTCCAGCAGGCAGTTGGTGCAGAGGGGAGCGTGATGGAGGGGAGCCTCCCGAGAGAGGCTTTCACTGGATCCCCACACGATGGCTGCGGAACCAGTTAAGGTGTGGAAAGGGCCTAAGAGAAGGTGCAGGGCAGTCCTGCCTGCCTCCTTTTGGCTCTAGATTCATCCACTGCTTCTTCAACTACATACAGCTAAAGAAATGGTACTCATCTCTACTGCAAACAGTGAATAGTAATCTGACAATAACAACTAATCATTTAATCCTAAGCTAAATATAAGGTATACACTTGTTGCATGTTAATTATTTTGATAATAAATCCAAACTTACAATATCTGATAATAATTAATAAATTTGAATACATTATTAGTAATAACTAACTAAATTATTAAGGATCATATTTTAAAACTTAATTATTACTTAACAATTGATAATTAGTAACTCATTCTATTCTAAAGAATAAAGAACAAAAGAAATTAAAGAATAAATTAAAGAGTAATTGAAGAATAAAAGAAAAGGCTATCTTTCATCATCAAGTATCCTCAACCCCTTCATAACTTTTGCTTTTAATGACTTATAATCATACATCATTTTCATAAATCATAGATCATAAATCATTTTCATCACTGGACACTTTCTTTTTTCTTCATTCTATCTTTTCTCTGCTCGAAAAAACCAGAATCATATATAGGTAATCATTAATCATTTACCTCTAATAAAGTCAGTCTGTTTGTCTATGTCAGGCGAAGACCTCATATGATTGGCTACCTGTGAAGATTCTATGGGTTTGCGGTCTAGGGAGGGGCCTTCAGAATTCTGAGCCAGAGAGCTCTTGGGTCTCAGTCACCTGTGACTGTCTTGAATAGGCCAGCTGCTATGGAGACGAGGCCTAGCAACAAGGAGGTGGGCAGTGTATTCCCTCAGGAACCCAGCCTCTGTATGTTAATAACTCAGAAAGTGCTTTGGATTGGGCAATATGGGGAAAAGTTACAGGTACTGGACAAGACAGTTTGGGGAATAAGAGACACAGGATCTCAAACCTTTCTAACAACTATTACTTATGAGAAAATAAAATCCCAGACAATGCCAGGTATATACATTAGTACGCTATAAATCATAAACTATTTTCATCAGTAAACATATACTTCGTCCTTTACTTCTCTCTGTTTTTATTCTTCCCCAAAACAGACCTCTGTATAAATAATCCTAAAATATGTTTTATCAAGGAAATCATTCATAATCTATGTCCCTCGTCCTTGTACATAAACATTAATGAAGGAGGAAGGATGATAATTCTGTTTTGTTAAAGCGATCATGCAGTAGTGTCCCACTGCATATCTTTCATGTTATTTCCTCTGATTGACTTAGATTTGATTGAGTAAGCTAGTATTACAAATGTTTTCTTGATCTTAACAACAGAAGCAGTAAACCTTAAAAAAAATAAATTAGAACAGCACTCTACAGAAATCCACCTGGGCAAGTTCCAACTTCATATTATCCAGGATGATTGTATTGTTACAATAATAAAAAAGAAAATCTTGGTCAATATTTGAGTCATAGGAAGAAACAAAGTCATTTGCAAAGCAAATAAAGACACTCCAAAATCAAAGTAAGCTGTCAGTCCTTTAAAAATTAAAAAAAAGAATGGTCTGGTAAGAACTGAAAAAAGAAATGGAGAAATAGAGCCAACTGAATCTATCTTTCTTGGGAAGGATAAATGCTTTTAAAATGACATTATTACCGAAAATGATGTTCCTATTTCAAAATTTACCAATAATCGGAACTAGAAAAATATTTAAAGACTTGGAAAAGTAAATATCAAAATATATATGGCTAGGTAAAAGGCCAAGAATAAGATTTAAAACATTACAGGACACTAAAGAAAGAGGAGGATTGGATTTACCATCGTTGAAATTATATTATCAAGCATGTTGCTCAGAATGGATTCAAAATTGGAAATCATTACAAAAATCATCAATAAAAGATTTAGAAGAACATGAGAATAGATTTGGATGGCATGGTTACTTGTGTTATAATAAACTAGCTGTTAACAAAGAATTTAATAACCATTGCATCTGGAAGACCCTATTAAAAGTATGGCAACAATTATACTCAAGATTTTATTCCAGCCTCCCAACTTGGACATCACCACAAGAAGCCTTTAAAATTTCCCCAACAAAAGAAGGGGAAATGCTGACATACCAGGACATACTCATTTGGGACAGAAATAAACCAAGAACGAAAATGCTGGAAGAAATGAAGGAGGCTGGACACAAAATGAATTGGTTTCCATGGAGACAAATGACAGAAAGGTACAAAATGGACTTAAAATTATTTGGATTTGAGAAGAAGGAAAACAAACTGGATGTACTCATAAAAGAAAATCAAAAGAAAAGAATATCCAAACTTTATAAACTGTTATTACAAAGAGAATGGAACAGGAAGAAATTAAAGAAACGATGGTGAGATGGTCACAAAATATAGGACATTCAATAGATATTGACAGTTGGAGAATGGTATGGAAAACAGATTTAAGATTTACATTAAATTTAAGAGAAAACTATTATAAAATGTTGCATAGATGGTATATGATGCCAGAGAGATTACAAAAAATTATAAAGAATGGAAATTCAAAATGCTGGAAGTACGGAGAAAAGAGGGAACAGTTTATCATATGTAGTGAACATATAAAAAGGCAAAGAAATTTTGGAAAGAAATACATGATGAAATGCAAAAAATACTGAAAATGAATTTTTACATGATACCTGAATTATATTTATTGAATATAATAAAACCAAAGGTAGAAATTAGAAAGCATAAAAAAAGAATGTTATATTTAGTTACAGCAGCTACATTAACCTATGCTCAACATTGGAAACAAGATATTAAAATAAATTTAAATGAATGGAAATTAAAGGTTATGGATATGATGGAGATGGAAAAATTGACAAAGGCATTAAAGAACAAACCCATTCAACAATTTGATAGAGAATGGAGCAAAATAATAGAGTCGCTACAATTGTAAAGCTAATGATTATAACAATATAATTTGATAAAAAAAGGTAAAAATGTATTGACTGGTTAAAAGATCAATTATGACTGTTATGCTAAAGATTCTACGTATAGTGGATTGGACTCCTTGTATTGTATTGTATTATATCGTATTTTTTGTTTGATATAGCTGGGCAAAACTGGAAAAGAAAACTTGTTATGAGAGTTTGGCGGGGGGGACATTTAGAAGAAATGGTCCCATTTTATACTTTCTTTTAGAAATTTTAATAAAAATATTTTTAAAAAAATTAAAATTTTTTAAAAAAGTTCAAAATTCACATCCACATCTAAACTTATAATGACCAAAGCAGAAAAACAAAGAAAGGAAGAATTGGTTCCGATGTCAATTCAAAAAGCAGTACTGTCCCTTTAAACAGAATGCAGGAAGACTTTAAAGCAAATGCAGGAAGTCTTTAAAGCAAATAAGCAAAGACTGAAACTGTCACATGCAAAGCGCTTCTTGTCTTCTAAAGGCAAAAGCAATAAAGGCAGAATTGCATACTTAACAAGAGGTCTGGCTGGCTGGAGAGAATGTAGTTCCACATGGGGAGGTGCAATTCTTACCCTCCAGCTCCACCAAAGTGCACGATTCTCATAGAGCCTTGGGACCTGCTGTGGCCATTCCGTTCCTGAGCAGACACATTGCCAGTCCTGATCCTGGCTCGACGGAGTCTTTGGACTCCCTGTGAGTCCGGGAATCCACTAGCTTGACAGGGGGAGCATAACGCTTCTGGGGCTGCAATTCAGCGCAGCTCACTAGATCGCATCTGCCAAGCAATAGTAATTGTTCACATACATTGTGTCCTGAGATTGATTGATTTTCTATCTATCTATCTCTTTTGTTTTTGGGGGGTCATTACTTTCCAAAACATCCCCACATATGCATTTAGATCAAAGTGATTTACAAGAATATTAATACATTTCAACATTCACTTTAACAAACATACAACATATACATAAAAGAAGTACAAACATGCAACAAATACAAACATATAAAATATAAAATGGAGCAAACATCTCATATATACATAAAACAAGTACAATTTTGCCTAATCAATGCAATTTATTTCAGTATAAGAATATGGATTGCGATGTCCAGAATGTGTAACTTACTTTGTGTCTTTAGGAACAGAATTCCAGACCTTGTTATATGCATAGTCGGTAGCTTACAATGTAATTACTAAAAGTAAGAGGAATATACATTTAAAAGTGCTACTGAAATGTCATCCTTTCCAGCATGTAAGGCAAATGTTTTGGACTGCAACTCACAAAACCAAATGGTTGGTAATGGATTATTTAGTTGCAGTCCAGGCTCACCTGAAAAGGCACAGGTTTCCCCCCTACCCCACATTAAGGAATCCCAGTCTCCTAACTGTAGACATGGCATTTGTTTTGTTTTGTTTTTAGTTCAGTGGTCATAGCAAGATACTCTGCACATGCTAAGGCAGAGTATCTTGTTCTATGAGTTAATTTTTTGGGCTACCATTCCCAGAACGCTGTAGCCAGCATAGTCAGTGATTATAGCTCAGGAATCTAGTAGCTCTAGGGAACAGAAGTAACTTAGCTTACAATGTAATTACTAAAAGTAAGAGGAATATACATTTAAAAGTGGGCTAAGGACTGTTTATCACAACTTCACACGTTTTATGGCTGAGGCATGGAAATTTGATATGGATTATAAGGGTGCTTCAAGATTTTCAATAGCACCCCCTAATTCACAAAATTTTACAGGAGATTTAGATAATGCTGTCTTCAGCTTGTGTTCATAGCATCATCTGGATGGATAATGCCTGCAGCTCTGTCTGGAAAAAAAAGTTCAGCAAAGTTACTTCTGTCCCCTAGAGCTACTAGATTCCTAAGCTATAATCACTGACTATGCTGGCTACAGCATTCTGGGAATGGTAGCCCAAAAAATTAACTCATAGAACCTCTGTCTAGAAGCACTGTAAGAGACAGCTCTGGCAGAAAAGGAAGCCCTAGTGTTCAGAGGGTGATTTCAGAAAGCATCTTCTCCCCCCCTTTTTTTTTTTAATTTTTCTGAGCTTTTGAAGATATTGAATATGGTCTTTTCTGCACAGGGCAAGACACCCTCTCTCAGCCTCAGAGGACAGCAAAAACCCTCTGAACAAATCTTGCCAAGAAAACTTCACAATAGTTTTGCCTTAGGGTCATCATAAGTCAGAAATTACTTGAAGAAACACAACAAAAAGAACAAGAAATCAGAGTATTCCTAATGTATCACAATCTTTTCCAACTGGAATGTCTCCATATTTACTCTTGTCAGTGACATGAACACAAACTTTCTTGCTCTGTCAGAGCCTGTGAGCAGCCTGGTTCCTGTTAACATTCACCTTATCCACCAAGAAAAAGAATAACGGATGGGATCACAGAAGCAAAATGCTGCAAAGAACAGCAACAAAGCCACTATCTTAGGCTACAGCTGAGTGAACAGAGGAATACAAAAAGACTCCTATGGGTTGTCATAAAAGAGACCAAAAATCTTTGAATCAATGCTTTGAGCTAAGAGGATTAACTGTGCCCTGAGGAAGTAATCTGTCTCCAAATCTGTTGAAGCACCATCCATATAATGGGGGTGGCGGTGGGAGCAAGAATCACAAACTGATTGAGATGGGTTCTGGGAACAGTAGCCCCAAAAAATAACTCTTAAAACCTCTGTCTGGAAGCACCATAAGAGACACGGTTTTTCTTTAATTATCATCATCCATCATCATCATCATCACCCCAATCAGTTTTTTATCTGATTTCCCTGGATACGTGTTATAGAACAATCACACTCACAATGTCATCACCACATTTTAAACACTTAGAATAGGGGTGAAAGTCACGCAGTTCTTCAGATGATGTTGGCCTGTAACTCTCAGAATTCCTTTGTCTCCTCACCTGCCCAGCCATTAAGGAGCTATCATGATACTCATCAATCCTTTCTCACCTAATACTAAAGCCATTAGCTCGTTCTGGACCCCATTGTTCACTCTGCCAGAGAGCCATTTGCACGTTTTCCCTCAGGGCAGAAACAGGATATTTAAACCCTGGCTCTGAGCCAGACGATGTGGAGTACACTGGACCCAGGCCATCACTCTGCTGCTTCAATTCCTGTTCTTGTGCTACCCTCAGACCCTTAATTTGAGCTCACATTGCTTTGTCTCTTCTCTGCAGAATAGGTAATTATCACTCACTTCACCCTAACTTCTCGCTATCCAATCTTTCCCTCCTTTTCTTCAGTTAGTTTTGTGTGGTTGTGAGACTGCTTGTGTGATTGTTAACTCCCCCAATAAAACAAGCATTCTTTGCATCTCCAACTGGTGCCCCTGCATTAGTACTGGTATACACAGGGGTAAAAGATTCTGTTAGGTTACCCCCTTCTTACAGGCCTCCCTTTGAGCTAATATTCCCCACTGTTTGACAGAGGCACTGGCATCACAGGTGGACCTCTGAATCATCCACCTTTTGTGGTAACAACACCATGTTGACTCTCTCCACCAGTACCTAAGCCTTAGAAGAGACATTTCAATCATTTAATGTAGGGAAAATTCCATAAAAAAGCTAGAAAGCCATCAAGTGTGGACAATGAGGGGTGACCATTTGAAGAGGCCCAGAGGTGGACTGGGACCATAAGAGGGCCAGATTTGGATCAAAGCACTGACACTTCCCCACTTCTCCTGTAGACAGTTATGGGAATCTTTTGGGCAGGACCTGTAACAGTGCAGCTGCGTTTCTCCTTGCCTTCATTATCCAAATTCATCGAGAATATCTGAGCAGACCAACTATTTCCTCATGTACCAACAACAAAATTAGGGCTGGTGCCCTAGCTGTCAAGATTCACAAGACTGAATTAGCCAAATATATTTCAGCAAATTGTCCTTAGATTTGAACCAACCTGATACTCTTCCTGTATTTGTGTTCTGTTGAATACAAGCCAGCACATAGTTTCCTGTGAGCCAGCGATAACATATGTCTCGCTTTGCTGTTGGCAGCTAAAGTGAGGGAGAAGACAGTGCCCTCTGACCTAAGGAAAGCCACATAGTCTTATCAGATCCTCTCCAGATATTCCTGAAGGAAACTGACAATGAAGGCTAGCCCTACCTAGGAAAAGCTTTTTTTTTAACCTTATGCCAGTAACAATCCATTTATAATGGCATTAGATCAGCACTGTTGTACACTTGAGCCTCCACAATGCACTTTACAGCATGTCAATTGAAGAGAAATAGCAAAACAAATATTTTACTCAGCACATTTCATGCAGTTTTCTATTTTCTTTGGTGATGAATGGAAGGCACTAAGATATGTTTCACTATATGGTGACAGGATAAATTGTTTCAGCAGTTGTCTCTAGTTCCAAAATATGGTAAAGCATTTTTGAAGGTCAAATATTTTGCAGAGCATTATAGTTAGAACTTTCTTCTGGATACAAATAAAGAAGATGCTGCTAATCTTTACTATGAATAACAGGGAAGGACGGAGGGAAGGAAGGAAGGAAGGAAGGAAAGAGTCTTCTTTTTATTTATTATGCAAGGCCAGATGAGTGACAACCACAAGCAATAGGAAGAGAAAAGACAAACCAAAAGAACTGGAAGGATAATCTATACCTTTAAGGACTATCTAAGTGTTATACATATTCTGAACTGTAGTTTCTAGTATTTAGGTTACATCAGCTTCTTCCCCACTGGCAAGAGTATGCCCCGAGCATCTTGCTGGAAAAAGCGGAAAGGGTGATGACTGTCTTGGACAATCTTTACACGCACACAATAGCAACACTGCGCCCCGCCCCCATTCCAGGTAGTCCTCCAACCATCTAGAGCAACCATGGGGAACTGACTGTTGCGGGGTGGGGAGGTTGAGTCAACAAAAATCTGTTGGGTGATGATACGAGTTTCAGCCCCACAGAAATGCAGCGGAAAAGCCAGAGGTCAGCGAGCCAACAGCAGCAGCCTTGTTTCCCAGTAAGGATACTCACACACGGAGGAGTTTCTTCCAAACAGGAGGCACTTTATCTTGCAGCAAGGTTTCGTTATGTACAAAACATGGAACAGACGGACAAAGGCTTGCACCGGACACCGGTTTGGTCAACAAACAAAATACATACTGGGGATTGCTTTCTTATATACATATTTACAATCAATCAGGTAGAGGTTTGCACACCTCCCTCTACCATCTGCACACGTCCCCAGTTTCTTATGCAACCTTGCAATTACCCACAGCTGAGGCATGATGCAACATCTTTGCAGTGGGCTGATCATTTTCCCAGGGTTCCCTGCCTGGAATCCCTGACAATCCCCTCCAAAATGGTCAGGCCACTGTGTAGGACATTTTCACTATCCATACACGTCATGCAATACATATTATACGATACATACAGTACATACATTCATGGGTACAATTCATCTTCCACCTTACACTCTGGTGGCAAGGCCCAGTTTACTTGCCAACTTCTCATGGCCTACTACTGGAAGTGCCTTTGTGAGTAAATCCACAGATGGACAATACTGCAAGCACAAAATCCCATCTTGGATCATTTGCCTCACATTTTGATATCATACCCCAATGTATTTAGTTCTACACTGTAAGTTTTTCTGCTTCAGTCATACGGGACAACAAAATACCCTACTCCTGATCTTTTAGGGATAAGCATAACTTTATTTCCTGACTCAGCAAGTTGGGTACTTCCTGACCCACTTTTACTGGAACCACTTCTGGAACTAGTGCTGACCTCAGTGTGAGGCTCTTGCTTGACCATAAACGCAGGTTCAGCACTAGGTGGTGGTGTTGAACTCTTTGGTGTGACGTCGAGTGAGACTTCTGGCTTCTCCTCCTCAGTACTTTCCTCAGTACTTTCTTCTTCATCATCAGCCATCACCGCCCCTCCATCTTCAGAGCTTTCAAGTGTATCTGGGACACTGTCCTTTTCCTCATCAGACTTCACTGCCCCTCCATTTTCAGGAATTTCTGGAACGCTTTTCACACTTTTACCCAGGGGAATCAAAACCTCTTGATCACAGTGCAGTCTTTTCCCACTTTTCACACTTTTACCCAGGGGAATCAAAACCTCTTGGTTACAGTGCTGTCTATCCCATCCTGAATGGATTTCAAAGTTTGCACTCCTGGAATACACTATTTTGCCAGCATGGTGTAGAAATCTATATTTGTTACCTTCATATCCCACAAAGCGTAACCATCTAGATTTCTCCTCTCCAGACTTTCTGAAACTTGGGGGAACATACACACTAGCAAACTGACCCCAAACGTGTAGATGCTTCAGGTTTGGCGCTCTACCATACAATAGGTAATATGGAGTTTGCTTCACACTTGAACTCCACATCCTGTTTAAGTGGTAGTTTGCTGTCACTATTGCTTCTCCCCAGAGTCCTGCTGGGGCTTGGGTATCCTCCATCATACAGTCCCTCATTTGTTTTAACAGCCCAGTTCTTCTTTCTGCAAGACCATCCTCCCAGGGAGATGCGGGGTTGGTGGTTTTATGCCTTATGCCTTTCTTACGCATCCAGGCTTGCAGGCTATTGGACAGGAATTCTCCCCCTCTGTCTGATACAAGACTGGATACTTTGTAAGGAAATTCCCTCTCAACAGCATTCACCCACTCTTGGAACTTTTCAGCTGCTTTTCTCTTTCAGCAGATAGACATAGGAGTACCTGGTGTGTCTGTCTACAATTACCAGGACATATCTATTTTGCCCTTCAGTTGGCTTGAATGGCCCAGCCAAATCTGCATGTACAGCCTCAAAGGCTGTTGGATGACACACTTGCTTTTCTTGGCAATGGGGTAAGCCTTTACCTTAACCTTTTTGCATACAGAGCAATCCAGGAACTTAGGGCAATTTCTGACTTGTAACCCAGGACTTGCAAACTCCTTCAAACTTTTGTAGCTGGCATGTCCCATCACTCTGTGGAGATAATGTACACACTTTTCATGTAAAGGTTTGTTACACACAGGGTTAACGTTTGCCACTTTTCCTTTGGGCAACATATGGTACAACCCCTGCTTTTTCACCCCTTTTCCACAAAACACACCATTTGCAGTTATTGTACATTTCTCCCCTTCAAACACCACTTTGTAACCCTCACTGGTCAGTTGGGAGACACTCAAAATACAATTCTGCAAGTTGGTAACACACAACACATTACTGAATGATTTACCAAAGCATGGCACATATGCAGTACTCATCTTCTGCTCCTTGCTTGGTGCCCCATCTGCAAGGGAAAAAGCTGTTATATTTGCATTTGTAACATCATTCAACAGCTTTAAATTGTTCACCATGTGGTGAGTTGCACCACTGTCCAGCAACCACACATCACTCTCAGACTGTTCTTTTGCCACAAACACATGGCCTTCAGCCTGTGACGACACGCCCCTCCGCTTCTGGGCTGTCTTCTTCCCTCTGCTCGGCGCTGGCATTCTGCAGTCCTTCTGTTGATGGCCGACTCTCTTGCATCTGTAGCAGCGTCTGGCATAACTGCACACCCCTTCTTCCAAGTCAGATGCCTCCTCCTCTTGGCGGCTGGCTTTTCTCCCCTCCGACTGCAGTCTGGAATCGAACTGCTTACGTTGGACTTCCTCCAGGATCCTCCCAGCTACCAGGTCTACAGTCAGCTCTTCCTCATGCACACCCTGCAGGCTGTACATCAAAAAGTCCCACTCCTTAGTGAGGCTTCCCAGCAGAATAAAACTTTTCTGCATTTCTGGGATATTTATTCCTCTATTGGCTACCTCTTCAAACAGCTGTTTCATCAGCATGAGGTGCTCTCTTACACAGCTTCCGGGACATAACTTTGTGTTATACAGTCTTTTCGTCCATAGCATTTTGGACAAACATGAGGAAGATTGATGTACACGCTTCAAAGCCTCCCAGAGCTGATATGCTGTGTCCGCAGCAGCAGCGTGAATCAACTGGGAAGGGCTTAAAGTTAGTAAAATAACTGCTTTGGCCTTTTTGTCAGCAACACGATACGCTG
Organism: Cyclura pinguis; assembly: GCA_030412105.1. Classification (NCBI taxonomy): domain Eukaryota; kingdom Metazoa; phylum Chordata; class Lepidosauria; order Squamata; family Iguanidae; genus Cyclura; species Cyclura pinguis. The sequence goes on from CM059599.1 coordinate 212,795,170, forward strand.
CTATCTCAGCAGCCGACGCACTGGTAGGCAGCTGACCCTCGCTTTCCAAAACGTGCCACAAGTTCTCCTTTATCAGAGATGCTTTCACATAAATTCACCAGCTTTGATAATTTGTGTCATTTAGTCTTTCAAAATGCACAAAGTTTGTTTCAGCCATTCTGCTGCCTTTGTAAAAACAAAACACAGGAACGCAGCTGGCCGGCTTCCTCCTCTAAAGTGTCCTTGAACAGCACCGGACTAAAAATTAACTGTCTCTCTGCCAAAACACAGACTCCCAAAGCACCGGAGAGACAGGCAAATGGTCAAAAACAGTCCTAGTATCCAGGGGAAAACAACTACAGGTGCGCTGTGGATGCTGTGCACTCTGAGTCTGGGCCCATAACCACTGTTGGGGGATGATAGGAGTTTCAGCCCCACAGAAATGCAGCGGAAAAGCCAGAGGTCAGCGAGCCAACAGCAGCAGCCTTGTTTCCCAGTAAGGATACTCACACACGGAGGAGTTTCTTCCAAACAGGAGGCACTTTATCTTGCAGCAAGGTTTCGTTATGTACAAAACATGGAACAGACGGATAAAGGCTTGCGCCAGACACTGGTTTGGTCAACAGACAAAATACATACTGGGGATTGCTTTCTTATATACATATTTACAATCAATCAGGTAGAGGTTTGCACACCTCCCTCTACCATCTGCACACGTCTCCAGTTTCTTATGCAACCTTGCAATTACCCACAGCTGAGGCATGATGCAACATCTTTGCAGTGGGCTGATCATTTTCCCAGGGTTCCCTGCCTGGAATCCCTGACAAAATCACCATCTCCTCCATTCTACCAGTGGGATTCCTCCACTAGGTTGGAATCCTTCCATGGGAGAGGTAGATTTGGGATCAAGCACTTTGCAATTTATCAAATGTTAGGAAAGGTCAGAAAGCACTGCATTGAGGCTTCTCAACTGCATTCTCAAGGACTGTAAAAAGGAAAGACAACTTTTTGCACATGACCAGGACATCCAGGAAAATCGTATGGAAAATATGTGTACATGCACAGGCATCTGAAACAGGTACACCAATTTGAAGGTATGGTGATGTGAGAAGCTCTACCTATGGAACTGTTGCCTGTTATGCAATGATCCAGGCACAGGGACTCTCTAAGCCTGCGGAACAAAAAGGTGACAGTCCTCCGAAGGTATATCAAAGGGTTTGAATAGGAAGAAATAGTCCATTTCATCCAGTATATATGTTCCATCCTTGTGCTTTCAGTCTCTTGAAAGCACATGATGCTTAGCAAGATAATCACCACCAACAGTATCAGCACTACCAGCAGCAGCAGCAGCATCTTCATGTGAGTTTTACTTGGCACCTAGAAGAAAACGTTTGCTACTGTCATAGGCTAGGTGCATTTCTCAGCTGCCCTCAGGCATTCCAAGTGGTGGCAGTGGCCAGGTAGCCATAGAAACTAAATCCCAGAGTTAGGCTTCTATGCCTGTAGGGAACAGACTCCATAACTTGGGAAGACCAAGCCCATGAAGAAGATTTGAAAGCCTCTTTTCCAAGAGGAAACGAACCTTTGGGATGAAAAAGAATGATTTTTTTAAAAAAAGTCTAACTTATTATGTACTCTTCCTTTCCTAAATAAGAATAGCAGTAAATGGATACAATCCTCCTAAATAGCATATTTCCATCCTTACCCCCCCCCCTCAGAAGGAATGTTTTTGATAATAATATGACAATGGAAAAAGATTCTATTTTTACCTTGTTGACTATATAATCGCTAGTCGCTTTCACCATTTCCTCTACGAGTAGCCTCATAAAACTAAAATTACTGGAAGCATAAGTAGGTACTTAAATGGAAATGGGAAGGGAACAGAAAATATTTGAACAGGATGAGACACAATCAAACACATGTTACTGTGCAGATGCACACTGTTGTGATCTTAAGTAAATTTATGAAGTCCCCATGTTCTCTTGTTCAGTAATGTATAATAGTTGCATGTCCAAATCAGCACCCGGTCCTGGCTTTTGGACACCCACTGAAGAGAAATGGACACATCCAGTTTAATCAGTGAACCAAAAGCACATATTCAGATTAGAAGCTACTGAAACATTTAATACAAGAATAAAATTTTAGTGAAATTGAATACAAACAGTAGAACAGAGGTACATTACACAAGAATTGTTATTGTTTCTACAAATCACCAATTTCTTTGGGTCCCACTCTGGGAGAAAGGAGGCATATAAATAAGATAGATAGATAGATAGATAGATAGATAGATAGATAGATAGATCTTTACAACGTCTTAACAAAAAATCTCCCCTGCATACTGTGATGTGCAAAGGGAATTCATTATAAGTTCACAGGCCAGGGTGAGAAACTGTCCATTTCAGCTGTGAGAAGAAGGCCTCCACACTACATTGTTATAGTGCTATTATTCCACTTTCAACATCCTATGGAATTCTGGGGTTTGCCGTTTAGGGAGAGGCCTTTAGAATTCTCAGCCAGAGAGCTCTTTGGTCTCAGGAAACTACAAACTCCAGAATTCCACAGGATGTTGAAAGTGGAATAACAGCATCTATAATAGTGTAGTGCGGAAGGGCCCCTTATTGCTCTTTCACTCAGCTGCAGTTGCAGTGATCAGCTGAGTCACTCCACTTCCGTACAGTTAGTGAATGGCTCAAGCGCCGCCACCACCTAGTGGGAAGGTTTAGAGTGGTACACAAGTGATAAGCTCTTTGAGCACGGTCCAAAAGAAGACATGTATGCCATGAACTCTGAATTACATGCACAGATGTCGCCCATAGGATTCCATTTTAAAGTTCTGACATTAGAGGCTTCAGGATGTTTAGTTCTTGTATAGTATTCGGGTGTACTGACACAGAGATAGATGACTCTTGAAATGTTGCTGAATTTCAGCATTGCTTATCAACGCCTACACTGCCTAGCGCTGCTGGCTGCTGCAATCCAACAACATCTGGCAGACTGAATGATTCCTACCCATTTTAAAGCCTTCTGAAAGTTACTGCAAACAAAAAGTAAAAATATTCCCAAATATACTTTTGCAATCTCAGATTGGTATTTTTAACCAAATCTTGTTGGAAAATACAGCAGCATTCTCTCTTTCCCAACTCTTTGGCTATCCTGGCTAGGGATCTTAACTATCAATCAGTTTCGACTGTCACTCTGTGTCTGAGAACACCGTCCTTTTTTAACCGCCATTATTCTATCCTCTCTGACTCCGACTCTGATTACACACATATTGATTTAAGCACTGCTTAAATGTCAACTCATCTTAACTGCTCTTAGCTTCTAAAATATACTAAGCATATCTCAAATCTAATTAATTAATTGGTGAGTTTAATGCATTATTATAATTTTTAGTAAATATTTTACATTTTGAATTGTGCTATCCGCCTTGTCTTTCAAGTCAGCCATCATATATTAAGAAGCCACACTCAAACTTGGAAACATTTTTCTCTGTTTCTCTGCTAATACTGAGTTCCCAAAGGACTGATCACCTGGGTTACTCACACCTCCCAACATATCTACATGAAATTTTAAGACTTTTTTTTTTAATTTCAGGTATTTCCTAGTGATTAGCAGGCTAATAAAAACTGGTAAAATAGTAATGTCCATAAATATATTTTCAACTCTATTTCCATATAAAAAAACGGAAAAAAAACCAAACCACAATCATTTCAGGACTATACGTAGAGAAGCTTCCAGTTGTATCTTTTGAAATGGGATAATGGACACAATGCAGTTCTATAAATATCTGCTTAGCAATTCCCATGGAGTTCAGTGATATTCATTCCTAAAGCAGAATGTGTAAAATCACAGCCTTAGCCATTTTCCTTCCTACCTTTTCTAGAATTCATTCATGAATTCCTTTATTCAACATATTAGCTCAATTTAATCTGAAGATCATTTTAACTAGTGGTGTAACCCTTTCCTCATGATATACTATGTCACTTTTTTGCTTATTTTCAGATTTTCTAGAACAATGCTGCCAGTAAGGCAAAGCAATCTAAATCCATTTTAATTTTCTCTAATTTAGGTCCTTTTGAAGTCTTCCCAGCCATCTGTTTCATCTCTGGAACTAGAGGAATAACTAAGTCTTAATAACTTGTCCATGCAGTCCTTTTGCGCAGCTGAAAACAACATTCCCCTGACATATGGAAAAAACCAACTTTTGTACTCAGCAAACAAAATGAGGCACTACTGCAATGCAAAACAAGTTCCCAGGGGCATGTATATTATCTATGAATATTTACCCAAAGATGAACCGAAAGTGAACCCAACAAACAAAACACTGTAATTCACATTCCATGTTGTTTGCCAAACTGTCAAAAGGTGATTCCTTTAAGAAAACTGAGAAGATGCTGACTGCAGGGAAAATCTCTTCTGCAGAACACTTTCAGAGCTGGGATCGCTTAAATTAGTTGGAAATGTTTATTAATACTGCCAAGGATAGAAATTGCATGTTCCTGTGTTGAACAGTAAATTTAACCATGTAGATTTAATTTAGAAATACAGTTTGACTCTTCCCCAAGATGTGCATACAGCACAAATAGCATGGGGAAGGCCACCTTCAGGGGACAAGGCTGCATGGCACAACCAGACCCCACTCATATGACTAAAAAATTTAGTATACATTAGATCCAACTGTCTGATGACACTTTACCTAGAGTTGCCATGCCAAGAGCATCTCAGGCCCTGACATTTCAGGACCAAAAAATAGTCCCTGGTGCTATAACAAGGAACAGACCAGTGTGATTATAGGGGCAGCTCCTAGTTGGGCCCTGAGTGATGTGACTAAGAATGACACATTAAACATCAACCACGTTTTCTTTGATTTTCTCATTCAAATAACAGTCTAGCAAATGAGAATATTTGTTTGGAAATTAAGTTGTCATTCTCTGAACTTAAGAGCAAACAACAAGCATTCCCTATCTCTGTTTTTAACAGTTTTGCAAAGAGTCAAAGAAAGTTTCCCAAGCTCTGCTTTGAAGAAAGACAACCACAACTTTCCCTAGTTTTTTTTTTTTTTTTTAAATAGATACACTTTTTCAAGAACTTGTTTTGATACCTGGGGGTTTCAGTCCAATTTTTGTGTGTGTGTGTTGTTTTCCAGTATACTTTTAATAGGTTGCTCCCACCAACTAGTGCCCCTCACTGGCCACAATTTTTTTTATACAGTTAGATTGTATAATTATTCTTCATACTGTATGAATCATATCCCAAATAATAAACATAGCAATCATCATAATGCTACCAACAGTCACTACATATTTGAGGGAGGAGGATAACAATGATGATTATGATTATGATGATGGCAACGACTGATGATTACATTGACTATAATGATTACAGTGAAGACTATCACAGACCAACATGGCCCAAGAGACAAAACAGGGAAATTTTATCACGTACTTCTATTCAGAATGAATTTGATAGGATTTACAGCTTTAGAATCTAGCATATCCCAGTAATGGTTTCAAGGTTTTCTTTGGGTGAGGGCAAATGAGAAAAAACTTGGGAGAAGCAGGAGAAGTGATGCAGCCTGGGGTACAAATTTAGGGTCTCAAAGCCTGGAGAGAGGGCAGTGACAGCCAAGAGAGCCTCAGGTGGGGGGCGGGCAGAAGCAAGCAGGCCTGGCGTCACCATCTGGGCCGGTGTGGACATGTGGCGGTGGCCCGCTGAGGCCAGCGTGGCCCTGTGCTTTCTTTTACAAAAGCGACTCCACTATTTGAAGACCTGACAAGGGATCCAGTCCTCTTTTGGAAGGTGTTGTCTATCTGAAGAGCAAGGCAACGAAAACTGTGAATAAAGAGAAATAACCATCAGAACAGAGAGCAGGATGTTGACCTTGCTCACCCACAGGGAGCACCTAAGCACCTCTTCAATATTTTCGTTCTGTTTACATTACTAAAATCCCTTCTACTGGACAGTCTCTCTCTCTCTCTCTCTCTCTCTCTCTCTCACACACACACACACACACACACACAGTTTTATGCAAATTTCTGTTTCCCTTTCTTCTGTAGGTGGATATCCTACTTACCTCAGAAATACAGGAAGGAAAACGTGCAGCCCTGCAGATGTTGTGGGGCTACAAGAATTCCTACCAACCGCAGCCAACTTCTCCTCGACAATTGCTGGAAGCCGCAGGCCAACAAAATCTGCACTGTCGCCTTCGCCAAGCCCTGGGCCATTTCCGCACTCGCCTGTTATAGCGCGATGATTCCACTTTCAACATCCTCTGGAATCCTGGGGTTTGCAGTTTCGGGAGGGGCCGGCGGGCCCCTCCCGAAACTGCAAACCCCAGGATTCCAGAGGATGCTGAAAGTGGAATCATCGCGCTATAACAGGCGAGTGCGGAAATGGCCCAGTGGTCAGGAAGCGCCTCTGCAAAGGGCGTAAAGGCACGCTCCCCATTCAACCCGGATTAAGCACGGCCGGCTCCTGACTGAGCGACCAATTCCCCCAAAGCGACGACGGGAAGGGGAAGCAAAAGCAAGAAGCCCGCAGAACGCGCCTTCTCTCATTCCCCGCCCCCACGTCGCGGCACGCGTGTGGCACGTGCACAGAGGCGCGCCGTTTCCATGGGAAAATTTTTTTTTTTTTTCAGACGCCTCCCTTCAAGAGGCAAAAGCCTCGCGAGGGTTGGTGGCGGGAGGGGGGAGAGAGATGAGGGAAAATAGAACGCCTCCTTAGAGGCGCGTGGCGCTGCTCCCGTCTCCATGGGAACCACCAGCGTCCGCGAGGCTGGGGCCGGAGGCTCAACGGGTTGAAGTTTTGAAAAAAGAAAAAAAACATCTTCGCTGTCAGCGGGGAGGCGGCGGCGGCGGCGGCGGCGGCGGCCATGTCGCGGCGGCGGACCTCGGCCAGCCCGGAGCTGAGCTGGCGGCAGGACCAAGCGCTGGGCAGCACCATGCGTATCGTGCGGGAACTGGGGCCCACGGCCTTCGTCCTGCAGGAGGAGGAGGAGCAGGAGCAGCCGCCGCCGCAGAGGCCGGCCGCCGGGCACAGGGTAGGGCGGGAGTCAGTGAGGTAAAAAGGAATCAACCGCCCAAGAAGTACGGCCGTCCTTTTCAGGCAGTCCGGCAGCCCCTTTCTTCTGAAGCGTCCTGGATTGTTTGCCATTGTCTCCGCCAGGGTCTCTTTTCCTTCCAGAGCAAGAGACAGGTGCAGGGGGAAGGGCTCCTCCCTATACAGCACTTGCTTGCTGGCGTTGCTGTCATAGAATCATAGAAATGTAGGGTTGGAAGAGACCACAGGGGCCATCCAGTCCAACCCCCTGCCATGCAGGAACACCCTCAAAGCACTCCCCACAGAAAGAAGGAGACTCCACTATACTCCGGGGCAGCATATTCCACTGCCGGACAGCCCTGACTGTCAGGAAGTTCTTCCTGAGGTTCAGGTGGAATCTCCTTTCCTGCAGCTTGAATCCATTGCTCCTTGTCCTGGTCTCTGGAGCGGCAGAAAACAAGCCCCCTCCCTCCTCTACATGGCATCCCTTCAAATATTTAAACATGGGTATCATGTCCCCTCTTAATCTTCTCTTCCGCAGACTAAACATACCCAACTCTCTTAAGTCTATCCTCATAGGGCTTGGCTTCCAGGCCCCTCACAATTTTGGTCGCCCTCCTCTGGACACGTTCCAGCTTGTCAATATCCTTGAATTGGGGTGCCCAGAACTGGACACAGTATTCCAAATGAGGCCTGACTGGTGCAGAATAGAGTGGTACCAGTACCTCCCTCGATCTAGACACCATACTCCTATTGATGCAACCGAGAATTGCATTGGCTTCCTTGGCTGCCGCATCACACTGCTGACTCGTGTTCAGCTTGTGGTCTATTAAGACTCCTAGATCCCTTTCACATGTACTGCTATCCAGCCACGTGTCCCCCATCCTATATTTCTGCATTCCATTTTTTCTGTCTAAGTGCAGGACCTTACATTTCTCTCTGTCTCTTCTTCTGAGGAGCTCAGAGAGAGAGTAGCTGTCCTAGACTCTTGGACTTGGAAACGACCCCGAGGGCCACCGACTCCAACCATCTGCCAACGCAGGAATATACGTACAACTCCATCGCCCCTGAAAGATGCCCATATCCAGCCTCTCCTTAAAGAAACCCAAACAGAGTCCATCTGAGGCAGTCTGTTCCACTCTCAACCAGTTCATGCTGTTAAGAAGTTCTTCTTGATACTGAGGTGGAATTTGTTTTCTTGTCATCTGAACTCATTAGATCGTATTCTAGTCTGCGGAGCAACAGAAGACAATCTTGCTCTGGCTTCAATATGATGTCCTTCAGATGTGTAAACATAGACGTGTGGGGTTTTTTTTCCCTACATTAAACATACCCAGCTCCCTAAATCAGCATTTTTTCAGCCCTTTACCATCTTGATCACCCTACTCTGGACATATTCTATCTTTAATATCCTTCCTGAACTGTGCTGCCCAGAACTAGACATAGTATTCCAGGTGATGTCTGACCAATGCAGAATAGAGTGGTATTATTACTTCCCTTGATCCGGATGCTATACTCCTGTTGTCACAACCTAGAATTACATTGCTTTATGTGTTTGGTTTTTTAGCTGCAGCGTTAAACTGTTGACTCATGCTGAGCTTTTGGTGTATTAAGATCTCTAGATCCTTTTCACATCTGCTCCTTGAGAGCTTGCCTCTCCATTAAGAATCCTGCCCTTTCTAGAAAGTTAGCCTTCAGTCCCCAAATGTCTAACATTGCAGAGAGTGAGACATTCAAAGTGATTTACCCATATTTTGTTGGCATATGAGACGCACCAGCATATAAGATGCACTCCATTTATATGCCGGCAAATACTATTTGCCGGCATATAGGATGCACTGGCATATAAGACGCACCTCATTTTCAAAGAGTATTTTTCAGGAAAAAAGTGAGTCTTATATGCCAGCAAATAGGGTATACTTTGAACTCATGTACAGTATTTGCTGTGTTCCCTTTTGTTTGGATGTCTACACTGTATTTCTAAATGCTCAACTGAAATTTGGAGTTACTGCCATCCTAGAAATTGGGGGACTGAAGGAAAATTTAACTGAAAGGCAGAATTCTTAAGTGGAGCAGTGCCCTCCCTCACACACAGACACACCATAGCTACATCTCTGTGTGCATGATTCCCTTCTCCCAATCTCGCCTCCGGTTTTATGTTTACAGTAACCCTGTGAAGAAGGTTAGGTTGTTAGGAAGAATGACTGGCCTGAAGTTAGCCAGCAAGCTTTATGGCTAAACTCTTAGTTGGGTTCTCTGCTAACCATTCCACACTAATTTCTCGTATATGTTATAGCTTGGTAAACAGTGAAGAGAAAAGATATGTTGTGGAAAGCACTCTTCTCTCATCATTATGATGTAACATGTAGCTACTCTCCCTTTCCTGGATGATTTGAAATTACTCTAGGTGTTTTGGAAAAGCCTGGATACACAAGAAAAGTAAAGAAATGGCGTCATACGGTGCACATCATTCTTTTGCATTTAGAGTAATAAAAAACTACTTTCCTGCTGGCAGTTATGCATTCTTCATCTCTGTGAGTAACACAGAGTACCACTTGAAATAAAGAAAAATATTGGCAAAAGAATCAGTGTCATGCAGTGGTCTGAGTATTGGACTATGATTCTAGAGACCAGGGACTCAGATCCCTGCTCAGCCACAGAAACCCACTGGGTAACCTTGGGCAAGTCACACTCTTAGTTCCAGAGGGAAGCAAAGAAAAACCCTCTCTGAACAGATTTTGCCAAGAAAACTCCACGATAGAGTTGCCTTAGAGTCACCATAAGTCAGAAACAACTTGAAGGCACAAAACAACATCACTGTGTTGTCTTAACTATTGCTGCTCTGACCCTTTTGTGGGAAGGGACATAGACAGTTGTACTGGATAAGGATTAGGGCATGTTTATGGTCAGTTCTGCCGCGGTTTCAGTCCTCTCAGTAATCTTAACATTTATGATGAAGGATGGCAGGGGTGGGCAATCTCAGATGCTTTGGAGTGCAACTTCCATAATCCCTGATCATGCTGACTGGGCTTCATGGGTGGTGTAATCCAAGCTATTTGAAGTACAACACCCTCTGAAAGTTAATGCTACAGTATATCAGTTGCAGGGTTTTTTTCTTCTTTTTAATTTGTGAGGTCTGAAAAATCCCTGAACTTTCCATCCTGTTTTGTGAAGCTGTGATTGTTCTCAGTGAAAAAGTTGCATTTATAATTCTATCAAGCCAGTATAGATTTTACATTCATATTTCAGTGAAGTTGAGAAAGAACCATTTTAGACCGTGTGCGTGAATTGTTTTATAGGTGCAATACTATATACATCTATGTAGGACTAAGCCACACAGACTATAACAGGACTTATACTTGAGTAAACCAGTCTAGAATTGGGATGCCAGTTTCTAAAATGCTATACGACTGTTTCTCTCAGCTTAGAATTTTCCCCCAGCTTCATCCATTTCTCTTGTACACTGATACTCCCAAGAAGCCAACTATTCATCTATAACAGCATCTCTCTGTAGAGTTCTTCTCCCCCGGAGTCATCTTTTCACCCGGTTCTTCCTCAGGCCACAATCAGATCTATGGCTTGTGTCACCCAACAACAACCACTCTCTAAAATTAGACCCACATTACTCATCAGTCTTCATGAGTCTGTCTGCTGTATGTAGCCTTGGGTGACAGGCAGCTATCTCCTTAGGGAAAAAAAAGTGACTACTTGAACATGAAGTACCATTTTGTCCACTGTAGTAAAGCTGTACATTTCAGAGCCCTTTTCCTCTCCTGGAGGCCCATGCTGCAACTGTCTTATATGCACTGTAATAAGAAAGGATATTATGACTCTATCTCAGTACTGTTTCTGCAAGACCTTTTTCCACTGGAGGACTTATGCACATGGTCTCTGCTGCCAAACTCTCTTCCCCTTAGGCAAAATTTAAGCCCTTTCATCATCTAAACCCACAATGAGGCAAAGCCACAAATCCTGTGTTATGATTTCCAGTCATGAATCAGGATTCTCAAGTATAAGTGGACTTAAAGAACTCATAAAATAAAAATAGCATTTCATTTTTTCCCATTAGTTATCTTCTGGTTTCCTAGCACTTTGAGTGAGCTCAAGGCTCCTTTTGAAGCTTTTCAAGTGTTAGAGAAAACCTCAGCTACAAAGTAACAAGTAAGTAGCACAATGGATGTAATGCTTGCAAGGAAAGGGTAGATTGTTGCATGATCCACCTTTTCCTTGTCCACAGAACAAAGGCCAAGGCGTAAGTAGCCTTGCTTTTCAGCTGGTAGGTGTGGCTATACTTAAGGCATACCCTCTAATATTTCACAGACAAAAACAAGAAGGTTTGGGGCAAAGCAACATCAGAATGTGGTCAAGATAGCAAAAGTTGTTAATGAGGAAGAACACATAAGCTAAGAGAGGCTGCAGCGGTTTGCTTTTGTCTGAACCTTCTGGGAATGGTAAGACCATGCCCTCTCTTCTTCTCCTCTCCCCACTGCTGAGTTAATTGAGTGCAAATGACTTTTTCACCAAACTCAGTCTGGAGTAGTTGAGGTAAGCTGAGGACAAAGTGGGAATCTGAGAGGAAACAGGGCAGTTTAAAAGCAGACGGTAAAGTGGTATGACCGAGGATTAATCAGGACTGTCCCTGCCAAAACAGGACTGTTCAAGGGCAAGGTTAAGATTGCCCCAATACCTGAAAAGAGGAATCTAAATATAAGAAGTCTGTACATGAACACCCTTTCTTGATATGTGCTTGTATAAAAGTAAAACTGAGGCTCCTAGCATTTAGTCTGGTGATCTTTATTAAATCAAATCTGCATGCGCATGCTTCATTTAGACTTTCAGTATAGTTCGTTCTGACGTTAACTGACACCATTCCACCCCTTTCTTATTCTTCCATGACAGGTGATTGATACCGACGGCATATTTTATGGTGGTACACACACAACAATAGTCTACTCAGTTTGTGACTGGGCAGAACTTTGAAACTTATTTGTAGTGTAAAGCAGTTATACCATTTTTACTGGGAAAACAAATTGATTTTAAACAATGAGCTGTTTGTTGCTCCTTACTTCCAAGCTCTGGAACTGGGGGCTTTTTTTTTTTTTAAAGCGGTATTACATAAATAAACTGTAGGAGGAATAGAAAGGTTTTTCATGACAAGTCTAGTTACATATATGCCTCTACTTTATTCTTTGTTTGTCTCTATTTTACAACATCCATTTCTGTTGTTTTGATACAAGGTTTCCCTGGGGAACCCTCACTCGTGCAGCTGCTTAACATTTGTGAAAGAGAAGGACCTCTGTAAACATATCTGCTGGTAAATTGTGTTTTAGTGTGAAGCCATGGGAACATTATTCTAAATTTGATACAGTTTATTTTATTCTGCAGTCTTGCAGACACACAGTCTTTGAGTTGTTGTTTTTTTGAAAAGTAGTTATTCTAATACTGTGGAGGGACTGCAGAGGCTGAGGCCATTTCTGCACTACACTGGCCGTTTCCTCACTAGACTGTTACGGCGCTGTTATTCCACTTTTAACATCCTATGTAATCCTGGGGTTAGCAATTTAGGGAGAGGCCTCAAGGCAAACCCCAGGATTCCTTAGGATGTTGAAAGTGGAATAATAGCACTATAACAGTCTAATGCGGAAATTGCCACTGTTAGAGTGCTATTATTCCACTTTCAACATCCTCTGGAATTCTAGGTTTTGTAGTTTACCAAGAGCTTTCTGGCTGAGAATTCTCAATGCCCGTCTCTAAACTGCAAATACCAGAATTCCATAAGAGGTTGAAAGTGGAACAATAGCACTATTAACAGTGTAGTGCAAAAATGGCCTGAGTGCACCAAAATGAAAAGAAAGAGGGACTAGGGGGGCTTAGGAAAGAAAGTAGTTTACAAAGCTTTAAGAGGAGGAATAAGAAGAGTTCAAGGAAGGGATGAGAAGGCAGCTAGTGTAATATGGGAAAGGAATGGAAAGTGTCAGGTTAAAAAATAGCTGTGCTTACTATTCTACAAATTTAATATTCAGTGTCGAGTTTCTGATACCCTTAAATGGATATGTTGGGCTGAACTCAAGAGAGAGTAACTTAAATAACAGTGCTGGTATAGCATAGCGTAGAAGTATTCTCACTTTTCAAAATGAGGGCCTGTCTTTAGTGCAGACATGCATTAGCTAGCTCCATTTTAATTTGCTACCTTATTGCTCTATAATGGCAATGTAATTGTTCCACCCCATTATATTTCAGATTGTGACCTAGTATGTGGCTTTTCCGAGCCACCAGTTGAAGACTGCTTCACACTGACCAATAAAATAGCTAAATTTAGAAAATCCCTATTTGAGTCTTGCTTCTTCCATGTTCCTTAGATGTGATGCTCCCTCTCTGTGTGTTACCTACCACTCCTATCTGCAGTATAAGGTGTAATAATACACATTTAGCTTAGATGTTTATTGTAAGTATTACAACAAAATATGAAGAATTTTGAATACCTGAAAACTTTGTCCATTTGCTAAATATTAAGTGATTTTTTTTAATATGGGTGTTGCTATTGTCTGAGAGGTAGAAAAAGGAAGGATGGTAGCAGCAAGCCATGATGGTATCAAAATAAATCTGGTACAAATGGATGGAACTGATTTTAAAAAAATGGGTTTTTATTATAAGTACAAGCATTTTATATATATGTAGTGCAGTTGTGCTTACTGTTCTACAAATTTAAAATTCAGTATCAAGGTTCAGCTACATTGACATTATCCTTCTGCTGTTTTACTCTCAGGTTATTGTTGAAAAAATTCAAACTTCCAAGAGACCATGAGTGTAAGTACTAGGAAGTTTCAAATTTTTATTTCCATGTTGTGGATTAGTTCAGGAAGTGCTAATATGATACCACGGTTTTTCTCCTAGAGGATCACTTTTGGAACCGTTTGTGGCAGGGATGGGCAACTATTAGTGGTTGGGGAGCCATTTTGGCCTCCAAAGGGATTGAGGACAGACACCCCCACACACACCCCCACACACTATACCCTCCTTGAAATGTTTGGAGGTTTTGCCCTTCCATGGGCCTAAGAGGTGGAAAGTCATTTTACCACTTTCTAGGTCCTTTGTGAGCCATGTTAGATCTAGAAGACTCCTTTTTCTCAAGGCAACTTCCAGATCACTGCTTCCTGGGGAAAAAGTCCGTCTTGGACCTTATGTATGAATTGCCCCCTGAACTTCATGGGGAGAGAAGGAAAACAAACTCAAAAAGCCCCCCCCCCCCCCCAAATGCTCTGGTGATCTAGAAGGGACCACAAAAACAGCCGTAGAGGCTCCATGCAGGCCACAGGCTGCACTTTCCCTACCCTACCCTACCTGGATTATGGCATTAATCTGCATGAAGTCTTGTTTTTGTGGTTGGTTTGTCATATGTATCACAAATTATATTTCCAGAATGAGGCCATGTTCTCAGTGGATGCCCAGCTTTGCTTCCTAATAAGCATGAAGTGGGTTACCACTTAGTTTGCAAAATCAGTGGGAGACCATATATAATGACATTTTATCAGACATTTTCAATTTTGATTTTTTCTGTAGATGCTTTACAAGTGGGTCTTGTGGAAAGAGAAATCAGCTATGTGCTTCAGCATCCACAAATCGCTTCCCAACCAAGAATGGCTGTGAATTATGTTAAGGAGCTGCAGGCAGCTTCTGATGGGTACATTAAACAAAAAGAAATTGATAATGAGGATGTATGCCCTATTTGCCAAGAGACATTACTCAAGAAAATGCTTCCTGTCACTTACTGCAAGTAAGTTACCTCTCTTATTTATAAAAGTCAATTAATAGTGGAAAAGGCAAGAATATAAATTGCCCAAACTTTACAACTTGGTAGAGGTTCTCAGTTTGTCTGCTTAATTTACCATCCTATGTTTTTTAAACCAAGAGTTTCTTCTTTCCTTTCTTTTTTCTTTTCTTTCTTTCTTTCTCTCTCTCTCTCTCTCTTTTTTTTCCCTATATGGGTCATCCAAATTAAACTTACTAAGAAACTGACCCTTTGCTATGGAGTTTGAGCCATTTAATCCCTTATGTATAACATAAATCTCTTATGTACAAAAGTCAGTAAAAGTGTTCGATTTAACAAAGGCCCTTTCCACAGTGTTCTCCCCTCCTGGTAGGGGACAGGAGAGGAGCGAGACTGCGATAATGCTTTTGCATGATGTTGTTGTGGTCCCGGTTGTCTCCTGTCCCTATCAATGACCTGCGATCGTATCATTTCACTTACCTGTCCTGCTGAAGCGAAGGAAGTGTGATGGCAGCACTTTGTGCCCCAGTGCAGCCTGGGAAAGTACTTGGTGCTGTAGAAGGAAGTGGTGTGTCCATTGCGCTCCCCTCTGCAGGGAGCCAGTCTCTGAGATCTGCTGCTGGGATCACCCCCAGAGGATGATGGGACAAGGTAGGGTGCAGAAAGGGCCAAAGTTGTCAGAATATAAAACTTGTGAGATTAGTGTTTTCAATATTCTTACAGAAGTAAGAGCTAGGACACTGGACAACCAAGGCTTGAATCTTCACTCAGTCATAGAAACCTACTGTGTGACCTTGGCCAATCACACTGTCTCAGCCTCAGTGGAAGACAATGGCAACCCCTTTCTGAGCAAATTCTGCCAATAGAACCCTACAATAGGTTTGCCTTAGCGTGATCATAATAATATGACCTGAAGGCACAAAACAACAACAACAACAATATGGTAGGGCTATTACCGTTTTCAGTTTCACTATATTCTCTGCTAACCAGTGCCTTTTGTATTTTGGCTCAAGTTCTGTTATAACTTCACAGTTAAGTCCAAGTTTCTGAGTACGTTTAATCTGGATGGCCCTCGTGGAAAGGAAGACAGCAGTTCTAAGAAATTCAGATGGTTGTGATGTTATCCATGTAGGGTTCTCTAGTTTAAACCATGTAGACCATGTAAACCATGTAAACCATGTAGGTAAATTAAGCAGAAAAATCCAGAATGTCTACCAAGTTATTAAAGTTAGGCCATTTCTATTCTTACCTTTCTGACCATTAATTTCTTATCATGGTTAAAAGCCAGGCCCTATTGTATACACCAGTGGCAATAGTGGCAATTCACCTGGTGGCAACTGTAGCACTTGGTAAACTGTGAAATGCTACAGTTAGAAAGTAGTAGTCTGTACTAACTCTGTTTTCAATCTGCAAAAATCATTATTCAAATACTGTTGCTTATATTACATTAGCTCGAATACTTACAGGCTCTGAGTGGGAGGTCTTTATTTGCCTATAAAGAGTCCCCTCCCCAACATTAAACATCTACTCATCTACGTTTATGTATAATATGAATGAAAATACAGTCTATGAGCTGAAAGTAGTTGTGCTAGAACAAAATAATTTCAAAGGAAGATTGGAAGGAGAAACAGCTGAATTGGGATGAATTCAAAAATTTGAATCAATTAGATAACACAAATATAAAGTAAGAGTCAAGGGTGTTTAAAGTATTCAATTTTGTACAAATTGTAAAATGAGTATAATGAGAACAGTGAACACATTTGTAAGGCAACAGGAAATTTCTGTAAGGGAGATAAGAAAAAGAAAGTGTGTAACTAGAAAAAAGCTCCATGACGATGTTCAATTGCATGTGCGTTGCTAACACAAGAGACTCTTTGGAAATAGTGAAAGTTACTGACTTAATGAGAGCAGATATGATGTAATGATGATTGTCATGTAGGAACATGTTGATGATAATGGCAAAAAAACAAATGTTATTGATGTAATGAGAATGATTATGTTGCAGTGATGACAATAATGATGATAATGATCATAATCACGATAATGAATTATGAATGATGTAAGGGATGTAAGGGTGATAAGCATGGATTTGAGAGATTGTTGTAAAGAAGAGGTTCAAGTTGATTTGCAAATATTAAAAAGGGTTTCTTAGGAAGAAGACTAAATTTGTAAGCAATAAGATAAAGGACTAATGTAATAACAAAGAAGATACCCAATCTGTAGCTCTTTCAGAGAAGGAAGTCAGATTTGTTTATTGTAGTATGTTGTATTGGAATTGTTTTATATTGCTGATATATTGTTTGATCTTTTTTGTTCTTTGTTTCTTGTTTCTTCTTTTGTGGGTACAAACTTCTCATTTTATGTAAACTACTTATTAACACTGTTATTATTATTTGTTTGCATATATTTATATTTGTCTTTTTGTATGGACACGAGCAAAGGAATTCTAAATTTAAAAACAAATGGCAAAAAAAATTTTTTTTTTGAATCCATTTGTGAAGATACAAGCAGAGACAATAGTTTCTTGGTGCACTTTCTAGTTGTGTGCCTTCAAATCATTTCTGTCTTATGGTGACCTTGAGGAGAACCTATCATGGGGTTTTCTGGGGACTAAGAATGTGTGAGATGCCCCAAGGTCATCCAGTAGATTTCATGGCCAAGGGTGGAATTGAACCCTGGTCTTCAGGTTCGTAGTCCAGTGCTCAAACCACTACACCATTCTGGCTCTCTCTTGGCACACTACAGATATTAATGTATAGATTTACATAACCACTGTATATGTAATGAAAGAATTTTCCTCAGAAAAAAATTCTTACTTCAAAGGAATAGACTTTTGGGTAAACAGATTTTATTGCTTGCAGGATGGGCAGACCAGCTGCTTTACAGACCTGTATCTTCTTACACAGTTCTTTGAAGGTTTATGATCAGGGTCATAGTTTTCATCTTTCTATATCCTCTTACACACTACCCACTCCCACAACTGTGTAACTGAGCTTTCTCATGTGTGGTTTTAATATTGTATCCTGATCAGTGCATTTGGAGAAGTGAACTGAAAGGAATAAAAGCTCATGGTGCAGTAAATAAGATAATCTTTAAGATTCTGTTAGATTCATCCCCTCCCCTCACCACCTTTTAAGAGGCTAACATGGCCATTTCTTTGAAAATGTATTGATTTAATTTCTGTATGAATGACATTTAATCCATGCCCTGTGTTGGACCATGTGCATCTGTAGTCCTGTGGATGTGTATTCTGCCTGCAGAAAAGGTGCAATCTTTGCTAAATGGGAGTTCCACACACAAAACAATATGTAGAGGAAGGGAAGGAAGGAAGTTGACAAACATCGAGACTGTCCCCTCAGAGCAAAAAAAAAAATTAAACAAACTATACTCCAATCCATAACAGTAACACAAATAGTGGAGATGACACATTTTAAGCAGCATGCTATAGAAATGATAATACCTTCTATACAACTTTCCTTTTTGCAGTAAAGTTAGGGAATAACAGCATAGTTACCTAGTAGATCCAAGTTCCAGATTAATATCAGTTTTTGTGATGATATTGTGTTCCTACTACTTTTCTTGCACATAGAGATGTGAAAACTCAGGCGTGGAGAGAGCTGGAAAAATGTGAAGGAAAGGGCATTTTCCTTGTTGTTGTTGTTTTCCCCAAAGCCCATTTTTTTTCCAGAAAAAGTGGGAAGAGGGGAAAAACTCTGGAGTATTTTCTTTTACAATGATAAATAAAATATTTAAGGAAAGATGTTTGTAGTTTACTCCCCCAAAATTATTTCTAAAAGCTGTGTTACAGGAAGATATTAATGTAAGATTATGTACGGAACCAGATCATTGGATTTCCTGATCTTGGTTTCCTTGCTATGGGAATACTTTATGTCTGCTTGATACTATGAAAGACTAAAAAAGATAAAATACCTTAGTTAACAAAGTAGATGTATTCCTGGCTATTACTTCTTTAACATAAACTTTGTTATCAGAGGCAGAAATAACATGAAAATAATAGGAATAGGTTCCTACACCACAAAAAAGAAGAGTACTTCAACAGTTTTCAGCAAACTTTCTATCTGAAACTAACAATTTGCATATATGGAATAAAACAAGTCAGGAAAGTCTTGCAAAGTAAAAAAAAACATTTTGATGCTTCTAGAGGCCATCTGAAAGATTCTTCTAGAAATGATTTTTTTTCTTTCACTAGCCTCCACTTTTCTTATGGTTTCCATTTTAGGGATCAAACTTATAGATCTTGCTTTTTAATATGCTGGGGGTGGCTAGTGAATTGGGTATCTGCTTTCCCTCTTTCTCTGTGTTTTGCTTTTGATGTATGCACTGTGAGGGATTCTGGAGGCAGCTGCTGTTTAGCTTGACTGTTAAAGGGAGCCACACACAACTACAGAAGGGTCAGCTAGAGTAGAATCCCATTCTTTCCCAGCTCAAGCTGTTACCACACCATATACCCCCACTCTGTGGGATGTGCTGTGTTTATAATTGGACATATTTATGGCTGAAACACATGTTTGAAAGAACTTTGGCTGGAAATATAGGCCAGGTCAGGATGACCTCAAATATGATCAGGTCATAAGTTCAGAGAGGATTAGGCAAGAAAGCCTAATGCTGATGGGCTTCTGATAATCCTTTCAAAAACTACAAGCTAAAAGCACTCCTGAAAACAATAAAAGGTGAAACTGCCCTGATGAAGCAATCAGAGACCCTGTTGTGAGCATATCTTAGAAACACCTTCCCTATTCACACTACCTGACCAAAACATTAAAGATTGTCAGGACTCAATGTTTTATCACCTACAGTTAAGACAATCAGCCTATTCTAGACTCCTTTGTCCACCCACTGAGAAAGCAATTGGCACTTTGTCCACGCACTCTCAGGGCAGGGTATAGGGTATAGAAACTCTAGCTTCAGCCCCAGTAAATTGTAATACTTGGATGTAGTATGTGGTGCCCAAATCTCTGCTCATTCTTACTACTCTCAGACAGCTGCTTCAGTCTTCTGCTTCAGGATTGGTAACTATCACCCTTTCCACCCATTCTCTCTCTATCCATCCTTTCTTGTCTCACTTTCTGATTGCCTTATATGGTTCTTGAGAGTGTCTGATTTCCTGTATGCTTGTTAATTCCAAATAAAATAGTCCGTTTAACTTTTAACTGGAGTCTTACCTACAGTTAGTATTGGTATACACAGGTGAAAGAATCCTGCCGTTGCACTCCTCTTGCAGACCTTCTTTGAGTTATAATTCCTCAAATTCTAAGGAGACACTGGCATTGCAGGTAGACCTCGAAATCTTCCACCTCTTAGGGTAACAAAGCGCTATTGCATTGTTTACTGCAGATATGCTGCTGCAATCTGATAATCTATGTTTCTTCAGCTTTTCTTCAGCATTCCCCTAATGCTGATTCTGCTAAGTAAATTTCCGCCTAGACAAAGGACAAAGAGGAAAAGTTGAAGGCTGGGCAGATATAAAAAGATTCCATTTATAATTATTGTCTGACTAGAGTGTACTTTCCTTATTCCAAAGATCGTAATTTTATGCCAAACCAAATTAGACAATATATTTTATGTTCCTAAAGTAATGTTCAACCTATGGGTTGAGTATCCCTTATCTGACATCCAGAATGCTCCAAAATCCAAAACTTTTGGAAAACAGAATCTGGTCTTCTTCTTGTAGGAAACATGAGGGAATTATGGAGGCTTGCTTGGGACCGCATGTGCTGCTTGCAAAGCCTCTCCTTTTGGCACCTTTTTGGCACCTTGTTTTGGACTACATATGTATGCAAAGTCTCTTAGTCGATTTGGCACCTTTTTTTTCTTACTTTGTTTTGGACTGCACATGCACACACAGTCCCAAGCAAGCCTCCGTAATTCCTTCATGTTCCCTACAGGAAGAAGGCAAGAAGAGAAAAAGTGAGAAAAGAGTGGACCCCATGTTGAAAGAATGGTTTGTAATATCATCACATAAATATTCCAAAAGCCAAACAAATTTGAAATCTGAAAGACCTCTGGTCCCAAACATTTTATATAAGGATACTCAGCCTGTATAAGGTACTCTCCACACAGGACTCTCAATTATGAATGCTGGACGGACTGCAGCATCATGCTATGATCCTCCATGCATAGCAGAGGATCTCCACTTCAGACTGTCACTCTCAAGACTGTCACTTCACAGCTACAGTATTCCCCTCTCCTCTTCATATGCTTGCTTAAATGAATTAGATTGCCTGAATTGTGAGTTAATTGAGAGTTAAAGTTGCCCTGCATTGGCTTTGATGTCTGGCTGCTGCTGTTGTTGTTGTTGTTGTGTGCCTTCAAGTTGTTTCCAACTTACGGTATCCCCAAAGTGGACTTGTTATGGGGTTTTCTGGGGCTGAGAGTGTGTGACAAACCCATACGGCACCCAGTGGGTTTCCATGGCCAAGCAGGGACTCAAAACCCTGCTCCAGGGTCATAGTCCAATGCTCAGACCACTACAACTGGTAGTACATTGAACAGAGTTATCCATTTGCTAAAGAGGTACAGACTAGGCTAAAAAGCTAAAAGGCTTTTTCTTGTGGTGTTGGACTACTAGATGTAGATATATGCATAGACATAGATATATAAATCAAGTTTTACATCTTTACAGAACATTATTTTTATCAATTTCCCCAAGAACAAGTGAAAATATAATTGATGACTTTCCACAGATATGGTTGTGGCAACAACGTACACATAGTTTGTATGAAGATCTGGAGTGACCATCAAAAAGAGTTGGAGAAGGACTCTTTGGTGAAGTGCCCTCTGTGCAGGGGAGATTTTGCACCACTGAAGCTCATCTTGGAAGAATTCAGAAACAGCAAAAGACTTCTGACCGTAGCAGAGAAAACACGTCTTGACAAACATCTTGGAATCCCTTGCAATAACTGCAGAATATGCCCTATTGAGGGAAACTGCTACAAGTAAACATTTTAAAACAGTTCTTTTCTTTACATCTTCACCGATAGTTATATGATCCTTAAGTCACAAATTAACAGGGACAACTCTAAGGGCTGTTTCAGAGAGGTCTGAAGTCAGAGCTAATGTTTGCTCTGGTGTGCTGATGCTGAAGGTCTAATGTCAGAGGAATGAGGACCACAGATCTTTCTGAGGGGCGCAAGGAGGAAAAATCAAACATTGGAAATTCTCTTCTAGGGTTGGAGTTCTTTCTACCCTTAGCGGAGCAGATCCAGTCTTCCTCATGATCATTAGCATGCTGTCTCAGGGACCTTAGGAATGCAGCATAAAGAAATGTAATACACACAGAAATAATCTTGTTCCATGTCAATTAATTGCCTGATCAATCTTTAGATGTTTGTTTTTTAAATTATGTGTGAGGTGATTCTGGTTATTGTATTCAGACAGCAGTTCACACATTAGAAAGTAAGCCCCATTGAACACAATGGGACCTGCTTCCTCGTAAATAAATACACATATAATTGAGCTGATAGAGAAGAAGTAGTCTTAACTAAAAGTAGTAACAACATTCCCATTTACTTGTGAATATGTAGTCTGAATAATAGAATCCAGTTTAGCAAATGCTTACAGTAGTATTTTTTTCTTATTTTCTTATATTATTTTTTTCTTATTTTCTTAAATGGCTATATTAGATTTTTACTAAACAATCTTTACAACATGGAATTTTAGAATTAATATTCTGATGATAATAGCCATTTTCTCTTTAGATCTCTTGCAATGGAAAGTGAGTAGTTTGTTTAGCACATCATTAAAATAAACTTTTAAAACAGAGAGAGAGAGAGGGAGGGAGCCTAAATCAAACAGTATTTTCCCCGAACAAATCAAGAATAGCGATTAACATTTAAAAGTGCTGGCAGGAGGAGACCATTGCTCCACCTAGTGTGTATTTGAGGAGAGTGATTTTGTCCAGCTTTTTTCTTTGCTTGTAAATGAAGCCAAGCTGTATTTGGCACCCACATTCCTGCTCTTGAGGAGAACCTAGTTAGTACCTTACACAGTGTGCTGTATTTTGAAGCTAGAGTTTTTTCTTTCTAACATTCCATAGAAGTCAGTATCACTTTATTTTGCCTGCCCCGCTCTGTTCACAATGGCAGGTCAATTTTTATTAAATGAATCCTCTAATTTGTGCTTTCAAAATTATTGGTTTTTGAGAATTGAGGTAAAAGGGACATGGGATCTCAAAGTTCTGAAAACTACACATACACGCTTATAATGAGAATGTTCAATATTTTCTTGATAGGATTCAAAAAGCATTAAAGTAATATATATCCTTTCACCTACTAAATTAATAGGTAATGCAGACTCGTATGGAGTATGCAAGTAGGATCTAGGTAGAGTGCTGTCCTAAGCTAATGATAACTCTAGCCTAAATCAGTCAGCTTGGGCATTAAGTAAAGGTTTGTCATAATACAGAATTGTCAAGAAACCTGTATATGTGAGAGAGATTAAAATTAGGAAACAACTGACCATTATTGTATTTTGTTTCAAGGTGTACTGAGTGTAGTGAATACCACTTGTGCAACAGATGTTTCAGGAGCTTTTGTCATCCTTCACATACTTTTGCTTTCAGAGAGGTACAGTATCACTGTCGTCCAACTTCTTAACATTTTATCTTAATCCAGGAGTTAAGAAAATATTAATACAGGGACCTGTTGACTCATCCTATCAGATGGATCTATGTGAATTATTTATAGGGTGTCTATGATGTAAAAATTTATGGTATTTTTTTCTTGACTTGTTTAGATTTTGCTAAGCAAGAGGGATATAGAGAATGCAGCTGAACCCCTGAACATATATAGTATGAACTAAGCCTTTTTGAGCACAGCAGCACTTCAAGAGTAAATTTGCACATAAACAAGGCTTGGGAAAGTTATGTTTTAGACAACAGTTACTGTTGGGAAAGTTACTTTTTAGATAACAGCTTTAATCTCTTGGCCAGATCTCTTGCTTTTACTATCCAGTGCAACTTATCCTTTCGATCTCTTTGCACTGGTTTAATGTCATGTTAACTTGACATGTGATGTTGAAGCTGATGACAATGCAATTCATGTAGGTTTTCTTTTGGGAGACACAGGATCTTCAAAATCCTTAAAGAGAATTTAGAGGAATTGGTTTATATCAGATTTAAAAGATTACATCTCTCCCTTATTTTGACATTGATCATAAAACTACTGTGAAGTGAGGTGTCTTTCAAACCTCAAAGGAAGACTTCACTTGCAGAAAGCTTTGATAGCATTTACTCTTTTTTTTTTGCTCTTCTAATTCTTAACTGCCAATAAGACTGGTAATCTTACTTTGTCCTGCTACAGCATAAACCTCTGTTCAGTGTATTTTCCCCCAAGTTCTGCATGATGGTTTTACCAGTCAAGAATATTGAAAATCTAAAGGACTTCTGGGGCTAATTCCAGCTTGAACTAGGGTTTCCTGAACAGACTGGATACTGCTTTGCTACTTTCCAGCCTCATGAAACCACAGTCATTCAAAGGACAGTGTTACTTTGAATGACTACAG
This sequence comes from Cyclura pinguis, assembly GCA_030412105.1. NCBI lineage: Eukaryota > Metazoa > Chordata > Lepidosauria > Squamata > Iguanidae > Cyclura > Cyclura pinguis. Next base: position 212,819,480 of record CM059599.1, read on the forward strand.
TCTGTACTGTGAAGTATATGATGCTTGTAAAGAAATTTGCATCTAATTAGGTTTACTCTTATTATCTTTTCTCCTCCCAAGTTTAGGCTTTGATGCAGGCATCTACTCTAGGCATGAGATTCATAAAGCCCTCCAGAGGTTGGACTGCAACTCCCAGCATTCCTCATCATTGGTTATGTTGGCTCGGTCTGGTGGGAAGTGCAGTTCAGCAATGTCTGAATTACCCCACTTTTCTCATTTCATATCTTTGCGAATTTCACAAGTTTTGATTGCTTTATTTTTCAGATAATTTTTTTTGAACTGTCTGTGTATCTTTGAAAAAGCACTTGCTAATACAGTAATTCTCTTCAAGCAATTTCAGCAAATTTTTAGGGTTTTTTAATATTAATTCTTTGCCATTCTGTAGAAACGAAATCAAATATGGAGGTCAGTTGAACCTACAGTAAAACTATCAACTTCAGAAGAAAATCTGGAGAGCATTAATTCAGAGGAGATATCTAAAGAGGAAAAGGGCAAGGAAAAGTAAGATTTAGTACATTTTAATTAAATGACATGATTCTTGAGATGGAAAACCGTAAATAGTTTTTTTTTGGGGGGGGGACGGGAAATAATAAATTGTATTTCATATTTTTTCATCTCAGCATAAATGTAGAATTTTAAGCTATGTCAGTGGGATTGCATTTATATATATTTATGGGGATGTCACCCAAACCTATGCTGCTGAAATAAGCAGTTGTACAATTACACGAACTGGTCTCATAAAAAGGAGGAAGGGGGCAGGAGAAAATAAAACTTTCTTCCTTTCTTTTCTTCCTCTGTCTCTCCCTCTCTACCTCCTTTTTATACTAGAAGAGATAACATGGCTACTTCTTTGTTTGGTGTCATATTAATGCTATCTAAAACTATGGGATGTGTAAGAAATACATAATAAACTGTACCTCCTGATTTCAAGAACTTTTATTAAGGATGTAACAGTGCTCTTAGACGTAAGTCCAAAGGAAGAAATAAAGATAAAAGGACAAATTAACTAATGCAGTTTAATCTGTTACTTGCTTTTCAGATTAAGTTGTACACCAGTGCAAATAATAAACTCATTGCCTACTGTGCTGGTTAGGAAATGTAGCAGTTTACTTGATCCAGGTTTGCAGTGTAGACTCTGTTTGAAGGTATTTTGCCCTGGACAAGTTACAAGATTTTTGCCGTGTAACCACAAGGTAAATAAAATGTCTATTTGAGTAGCTGCCATTCTACTGTCTCCTGAATCCTCTTTGTTGTCAACTTGGCTATAGTGCGTTTCAGCAGATGCAATTCACACATTCAGGTGTGAGTCACCAAGTGTTTAGTTAAACTATGAAAAATGAAGTGATTGTATAGGTACATATGATGCAGTCTAAAAACTGGCAACTGTCATAGCATAGTTGTTTTGCTGAAGCTTTGAATTTGGACAATATAACACTGATTGATTGATTGATTGATTGATATCGTACTTTTCTCACAAAGGGGACTCAAAGCAGCTATGGACTCTATATACATTAAATTAGCTCTGGAAAGGAGAGTGTGTTCAACTAACTCCTGATCACTTATTTGCAAGGTCAAGAAATTCTGGTTAACCCAGTGCAGATTGTCTCCCATGCTTCCTACTTGATTTTCCCTCTTTAAAAAAATTCCCTGCTAGAAAATGATTTGCTAATATTAGAGCAAGCTGCATTAGCATTTGTTAACACAGAGGCCCACTCCCTAAGAACAGAAATGAGACACAGAATGTTGCAACCTGTTTTATTGCATTTTCAAATATTTTGCTTTCATTTCTATCTGAAATAGATTTTGAACTTATCTGTAAGTAATCACCTTTCACACATACTGTAAGCCCAATTTAGCAGGAGATAAGAGGCAGGATACAAATTAATGGATCTCAAGCAGCTGGGTCGGGCAAGAGCTCTACCATAAATACCCTGGTGACCTGTAGGAAGTGTCAGACTAACTAGACCAATTCTGGCTTCACTAAGTATGAGGTGTAAGTTCAATTTGTAAAGTAGTTTAACTTAACATTGCCCAAACTTTAACCAAGAGGGTTTTTCTTCCAAATTACATTTTGTCCAAAAATATACTGCCTACCAGCATAGCCAGCTAAGTTTTGAGAATGCATACTCTTTCGTGATTTTCTCTTTTTAAAGGACAGACAGTAAAGTAACAGGAAAGCAATTGACCTGTAAGCCAAAAGATCACATGGAGGTTAGCAGAGATTTTGGAAGGCACCAGCTGAATCATGGAATTTATCTGAGTTAAGAACTTCATAGCTGTTTAAGTGTATTGATTTACAACAGTCAATCCCATTTGCGCTAATGCATTTTCCACAGTAAATTAGTATGTGGGGGCCTAGTGCTCCTGAGATAAGTAGATTTTGATCATTATGATTTCCAGGGAGACCATTTATGTTATGCCTGATTGTTTTACAGTGTTGAAGGATAATCTGGTCTCTGAAAATAGTTTGCTGAGATTTGTACACACAAGACTTGATTAAGAGCTGGTTGAGTGGAGAAATGAGTATCTTTTGGATAAAAAGCATTACCAAGAAACTGTTCCTGATGCATGTGTGTTTTTCCTCAGTTCCACAGGAATTGCATTGACAATTGGTTGTACAAAGAAAATGCCTGCCCTATTGATGGACACATTGTGTATAATCCATTATCCTGGAACAGTGTACCAACCAAAGATAAACTAAATTTATTGGCATCACAAGAAAAGAGTAACTTTGCAAAGCAGACTGAGCCGAAACTTTTCATACCAGGCACTGGATTGCTTGTGAAGCCAATGAAGCCTGCCCATGTCCTTAAGAAGACTGAGACTACTCTTCAAGGATGTTGTAATAAGAAGAAAAACCAAACAGATTTGGACCAGAATTTAACACTGAATGGATTCAGCTGTACTCCTGCAAGAGACTCTGGCCCTAGCCTGAACAGTATTCAGAAGGCCAGAAATCTGAAGTTTTCTAGATATGCTAAGGGTTTGGCCCTTATTCCAAAGCCTACTGCTACACAGAATCCAGTTGCCACTGGCTTAAGAGGTTTATCTGTAAATGGGAATTCACATTAAGATTGTGATGCTTTACACGTTTACTTGAGGCTGGACATATTTAGAGGTAAATATATGTAGGATCACAATGAAAGCTTTGGTTCAATAGCTTCACCCCAAATATTATATTTTCACTCAACATTTAAAAGTCTCAGCCATTAGTGCCTTTAAGTCATTTTCAGTTTGTATTATACCTTGTAGCAAATTATGTCCAGCTGTATCACACTTGTATGAAATATAAGTTTAACTTCTTGCCATGAATATTTAATGTTATTTTAAAAAATGAATTGACCTTAGATACACCTTTACCCTTATCCTGCTTCTGTAGTGCATATCCTAAGCTAGATGGGAAATCATGTAGTCAGATGGCTGCTGTAGTTTTCCAGGCTTATTCAGCAGCAGCTGGAGGTACAGATGTCTAACCCTTTTTTAAAATTCTGAAATCTCACACAGAAGCTGTTCAGGAATGGAAAATGAAATTAGATTCATCCAACTCAGCCTCCTCTTCCAGTGTAGCTGATCATCCTTTCAAAAAGGTTCTCATGTGCTGTGTTTAATCAGAGCCATGATTTCAGCACTATTTTCTTGTACTTGGTAATAATCAAAAAGATGCATTGTGGATAAAATCACTAATAAATCTAACAGAGAATAGCCAGAATGTTTTAAGCAAGGGTGTGGAGACTTTCATAAATGATCTGTAATTGCGTAATGAAAGATTTTATTTTTTTTTAAATGCCCTTACCTTGAATTATGGCAGATGAGATTCTTGTCCAAACTTGTAGGAAGTAGAAGAGCTGCTAGACAACATTCTTGGGAAAGGAAGTCAAACTTGCCTTATTTATCTTGCTGTATATGCAGTTGATCTTTTGTTGCAGCTCAATTTACTGGGCAATGCTCATTTAAAATATACACAGAATTTAATTTACATGTGTTTGTATCCATAAATGTAACCTCTAAGGAGGTATAAAATCACTTGATAAAAAATCAAATCTTCCCTGTTCACAGAAGTAGAAACAAAATTAATTAAAATTTTATCCCTAGCAAAAAAGAAATAGATATTGTAATTTATAGCTTAGATACATTGTCATGGAAGTAAAAGACATGCATTTTATTTAATTACGGATGGTTGTCTGAGAATGAACCAGCAGAGAGACTAAATGTAAATGCTAATAGGAAGCTGCCCTGTGTTTTGACATTAACTGCTACAAGCAACAGATAGCAAGTTATGTATAAACTGCATTTACAGCATTCAAGTGGCAAGCAATCTCAAACCACTAAGGGAAGAGAGATCCCACAAAGAGAGATAGAATCTAGTGCTATAAGCAGCCAAACACATTGGTATATGAGGGATCAAAATACCACGTGTGGGTACTCTCCACACAGGGTAAAATATCCTCACATTGTTCTATAGATCTGAACAGGACTTAAGAACTTTCTGTATCCTTTATTCTGACCATTACTATGTTGTGAAAGAACCCTAAAGGCTATACTGTTGGGAGTAGCAAGGAGATTGTCCTGAGAGCTGATGGTTAAAAAACACAACTGTTTCAGGAGGCTGGCCGCTGTGCTTTTTCAGCTTTATGGAAACTTATTTTCATGGCAGTCAAAATTGGATTACCACATACACATTCTCATTTCACGTCTGATTAACTGCATAATGTTATTAAGTGAGTCCTGGGTTGTCCTATTAATCTAGTGAACAATAGCTTTTGCCTTTTCTTATGTCTCTTCATGGTGCTGGATCATCAGATATATATGTTTACATTTGGAGGGCTTGTGAAGACAAGAGCTGAAATAGTGTTGAAATCTGCATGCAGTTGCCAGACTGATATGGTGACTGACTCAACAGCTTGCTTGCACAGTTGTGAGGTTCCTTTTTTTTTCCCCCACGTGGAGACTTTGCCACATATGCCGTGAAAGTGTTTCCCTCTGTACGGTATATAACAGAACAAAAAGTCCCCACACATGCACAATTTTGGAACGTGCAGTAGCTAAAAAACATACAAACACAATAGCAAAGCCAATGTAGTGGCTAGTAGCAATGTAAGCAGTTTAAAGCAAACAAATCTTTGCTCTTTATTTTCATTATGTTAGCAGGGAAGTACATGAGTTGGTGCATTCACTTGTAGAATTAGCAGTAATGAGTTACCAGTGTCATGAGTTGTTCAGATGATTTGTGAAATGTGTTTACATGAGAACAGGTTATGTTTGGAACTCTTACATGGACAAACCCTTAATGTGTGGCTGTTGTCACATTTACTGCAGCTGTTAAAACTGAATTCTTTGAGTTGTTTCATGAACACATGATGGTTCACTCTGAGGAAGAGGCATTCATAGGTGTATCCCACATAATGTAAGCCAGAACAGTTTCAGGCAAAGATATTTCAGAGCTTCAGAAGAGTAAGTAGAGCCTCCTTATCTTCTCTTTCACAGGTATGGTGAATCTCAATAGTGGCACCTCAGACACTTTTATGAATAAAAGATTTAAAACAAAAATAGTTCATTGCACTATGAAGATTGCTCAAGTATCAGCAAGGAAAAAAGTATGCATGTGATCTTCTTTGAAAGCAGAGATCAAATATTTTCAGATTAATTCAAATTGCCATGCTCCTCTATTGCATTGTGTAGGCACAGATCTAGAGTTAGTCCTGCTGTAAACATGTGAAACTGTCAGGCTTGTCTGACTGTACAAGGTAGGAAAACTAAGGACACATAAATATCAGGATATATAAATGGTTGCCAGCATCTACAATGTATTCTAATTTGAAGCCAGAGTGTTTTAAGGTGAGAATCCAAAAATTCCATCATCAATTACTGCCACATTCAGCCACTTTTATACATTTTTATCAGAAAAAAACAATTTACATTTTTCTATTCCTGAATTCCAAGGAAATTGCAATTCCTTCTTGTTAATATGAGCAAAGAAATGACCAACTGTGCTCTTGTAGAACAGAAGTGTGGGTTTCTGAATCACGAATGACTAGCTTTCAGTCTTACGCATGCATGCTTGGAATAAACCCCAGTGAACCTAATGGTATTTCTCTGTAAACATGTGTTTGTGTATAGTGTTAACTGAGTTTGTCAATGAAACACTCAGGAATCACAAAACCCAATTATGATTTTAAAATTATTTTTATTATATTCATGAGCTCTTTTAACATCTTATAAATTTTAAGATAACACTATAGCAGTAGATCCATTAGTACCATAGTAGTTACACAAACATGAAAAGCCACCCCAGACTGAATAGAAAAATGTAGAAACATTTTTTTTAAAGTGTGGGCTACAAAATTTCAGAAAACCGGAATCAAAATTAAAACAATTCTAAGTGTGTGACAATGAAGTGCTTTGTTACCCATATTTACAGCTTAACTCTAACAAGTGCTGACCAGTATTGTCTTGGGATCACTTGGGCTTGAACTAGTTTTAACAGGAGCTGTGTGGCTTGATGTTGAAAGCAGCAGCTTTGCATTATTCTTCCTGTTCTCCCCGTAATATCTAATACCATGAACCATAACGTCTAGTATATACCATAAGCAATGGTGGTTCATGTGTGAGAGTGCACAGATGTACACACAAACATTAGACTATTACTGCTAAGCAGAAACAGTTTAAAAGAAGAGCCACATGTGTTAGAAGCAGGTGCTACTGGGAAGCAGCAGAAAGAATACAACTTTGAAAAAAGTTATGTTTTTGGATTAGCTTTCAGAATCCCTCAAGTAGCACAGACAGTTTCCCACTGACTGAGGTACTCTGGGAATTTTTCCTTAGAAGATTAATTCTTCCACGCTTTGAGGAACAAAGACCAGCTGTGGTTGAATCAAGTGGTCATGGCCTTGATAAATGGACAGCAATGCGCCAGACCTACTGATGATACTAGACTACTGTTTCTCAATATTGATCCTCCAGGTCTTTTGAATTTCAGCTCCCAGAATCTGTCATCATTGACCATGCTGGCAAAGGTTTCTGAGAGTTGTAGTATAAAGCAGTTGGAGGATCAAAGGTTGAGAACCTCTGCACTACCAGGTACTGCAGCTTTCAATGCTTGCAAAACAGCTCCAGCAATGTCCAGTTCCAGACGCAATTCCCAACAACTGCAGCTTTCAGAACTGGGAGTCTTACGCAATTTGTGATCTTAGGCTACAGTCCTATACATATGAGAAGCAACCGTGGCACTGAACAGGGCTTTCTTCTCCACAGATATATGTAGGACTACATTGTTGGCATGCACAGAAGATAAAGACTTCCGAATCAAACCACTAACATGTAAAAATATTTCTTTTTGTACAAAGATTCTGTATTTGCTGATGTAGAATAAATTTGTGCTTCAAAGTTACACTGAGGAATAGTGTGTCACCAAGTGGAAAATGTACAAACAGTTGACAAATCTTTTAAATCTGCAAAGTTACTTCAAATTTCAACTGGCAAAACTTTTTGGTATAAAATTTCAAAATTTCACCATCAGAATTATTTCAGAAATGTTGACTATGAAATGATGGAATACAAATTGTTGGTATGGCTTCAGCTGCTTGCCATCAATAATGGTTTTAATGTCCTTAAAAATATAAAACAGTAAAGTTTAAATGCAAGAGTTTCCCTTGTTTGAAAAATAGTTTTGAGTATTCCAAGCATTTTAAATGTTCAGTGCAACTGAACCCAATTAATTGCAAAATGCCGTACAATTTGAGGGAAAGCTATCATTTTCTAAGGCTGCAATCCTAATATTAAACTCTATTTAAGTCACTGTATTCCACCCCTACCCCACCCCACCCTGAAACTGTTTAGGATGAGGTTGAAATTTTAATCTTCTCTGCATATCCAAAGTCAATGAATGGCAGCTCATTTCTGCATGTTCAGTAATTTCTAAAGGTCTTTCTGGATTATAGCAACAGGCTGTATTTGGTTGTACAGTAACATCTTAAGCAAAACCCTCCATATACATCAAAGACTAGTATATAAAAGACAAAAATGTTTTTTCTCTCATGCTATTTTTGATATACAGAGAGGTTTTAATACAGAGGAGCTACTCTCATACGTGATTATACTCACTCACCACTTTACAGCTTAACAGTGTAGTCTATATAGTGCAACTGGATGCCCTTTCACTCAGCAGTAAATCCCACTTGGTTGTATCCAAGGTTTTCTTCTACTGGCCAAAATATCCCCGAGCAGAGTCCTGCTCTAAATGTTCCTGCTGACAAAAAGAGGCAACTTCTTGCCAAACGTTCCCTCTCCACAGACTCGGGAGCCTCCCCCTTTATTGTTCCAGTGGCTGACCCAACCCTGGAACAGATTTGGGGAGGACACACAAGAGTGCAGCAGGGGAGGGGAATTGGCAAAAAATAACTTCCTGTCTTATTTGGCTAGAGGAAAAGCTCTACTGGATCCAAAACCTCCTGCAGGCACAAGGTTCCCTTTCACAAACTGGTCTTGCTAAATTCCTCTGAGTGCACCTAACTGGAGCTACTGTTCAGCAGGGCTTAGGCAGTTAACTTTTAAAATAAATAAATATGACAACATACAATGACCATTTACAACTGAGCAGCGGGAGGATGATGTTCTAGATCCCACATCACTATGGCCATTTAAAAAGTAACTTTCCAAATTCTGCTCCCTAGCTGAACAATGCATACAATCACAATGTAAGTATCTCCGTGCAATCCAATGGGAAGCCTCTGCGTATGCTAGCACTGTGAGATCAAACTCAAGAGTCGGGAAATAGGTTACAAACTTCCCTTCTATGCAGTCAAATAATGCTATCGCGGTTTACCCTAAACCGTAAAAGAGAACTGCTATCCAGACTAAGTTATACTTCACAAGTACATGCATTAAACATACTGCTCTTGCTTTTGACATGTGTCTTGGTCAATTAAGAACAAGTACAAGAACAGTTCTTTGCAGGAACATTGCTTTCCACTCCACTTTATTATTCTGAGGGACTGCATTTAAGCAGAAAGTCCACCAGAATACTGTTTATTTTCCTTTCCCCTTGGAAGGAATTTTTTTAATCAGTTGAAAAAGTTGTTTTAAAAAAAACCAGTAAATTGAATTTTAAATCCTACCTACATGCAATATTCAAGAATGAAATATGTGTCCCACCCCCATCAAGAAAAACTAATTCAGTGTTTCATAGGAAACCCTTTTGGCTAAGAGAAAATATGTGCTACTTTTTCAGATAGTTTTATTCAACTGCTCTAAATGGCACCTACGTTAAGAAGACAAATTTCAAATCTTTACTAGTATTTCCTGATTGCCCGGTATCATCCTCAAAATACAAAACAAATTTTGAGTTTAAAAAAAAAATGAAGTAAAAAAAAAATTATCAGAAAAATGTAAAAAAGTGAAAAGAGACAACCATTTGCATCCTGGACATTCACGACTGCACACCACAGTGTACCATTTTTATGTTTCTGTTTTAACACAATCGTGTGACAAAATAGTTTTAAATAGAAAAATGATGATAATCCACAGCACCCCCTTTACATATTTACTCAGAGTAAGATCCATTGTTCAATGGGGCTAACTTCCAGGTTACACAGGCTGCCAACCGTCAAATGACTTCAAATCAAGAAAACTTAAGGATCTGGTCCTCAACAGAATAGAACCAGGATGGTGGAAGAAACAGTATGGCAAATATTCCAGTTTATATAGCAGAAATGGGCAATTTTGGGAGGCTCGAAGGATACTTTAGGTCACTTGGAGATCTTGGATGGCTGCCACCGACCCCTGCTCCCCTTGGCTTCCAATGCTCTAATGCCATCTAGGCAGCATGACACATTTTTGCCATTTTTGGGGGGCAGGGCAGAGGTTATTTTAAACCTAGAACAGGATTTAACAATAGGAAGTGGCCATTATGTTCACTTCTTTTCTTTTTTTTTAAAAGCCTGCCCAGGACATTTTGAGGCAGAATGACCTTTGCCCACAGTTGCAATATAGCATGGTTTTTAATTCTACCTTGATTTTAGGTAATTGTTCTGAAAAGAGAAAGCAGAATCAATATCATCAGATTCAATAATATGCACTTTGAAAGTATTGCCCGTGCTTTCTTAAATATGGCAAAATTTAAAATTCTGTGAAATACTTCAGCATGTAAGGTTCTACAGGAAGAATAAAATACATCTCTTACGTATATCTACTTTTTCTGTTAGCCAAAGCCATCAATGATTAAACGAACATTTAAAAAACTGAAGTTGTGCCTTTAGGGGCTTTCAGCTATATATTTTCTTAGTTTCACTCCATGCAATCACTTCTTTTGGTAACAGTTTTCAACTCTACAATAAATTCTACTCCAAGAATGGCTGTCGTCCTATAGGCCAGACTCACAGCTTACCTATCTCATATTCAGAAGTGTCAATAGGTAGTCCCTGAACATGTTCATAGTGCACAAATTAGATCAGGACACACACAGGGTGCATACAGACACATACAGAATGTGAATGATAATCCAGTTGGGGAAGCATATTTTTGCCATGGTTCGTAGAAACATACTATTTTGTTTGCAGGAGTGTGCTCGGAAGAAACCCATTCATTCAGTTTTATTTAATTTGTAGCAGAAGCTGGCCAAATAACGTGTGGATTCTTTAGTCCCTGAAATTTCATTATTGTACTCTCCATCTCTGTCTTTTTAGAGTAATTTTTCAATTTTTGAAAGATGCCTAACAAAAGATGACAAAATTCAGTGCCAAGCCTGTGGAAACTAATCCTTCGGATGTTACTGAACTCCAATTCTTATCAGTCCCAGACAGCCTGGCCAAAGGTGAGGTATGTTGGGTGTGGGAATTCAGCAACACCTGGAAGGCTGTACGTTCTGCAGCTTTGTTCTATCAATTTGAAAAAAAAAATTACAGCCCATCTGAAATAAGAGAAGTTAAATGTTACCACCATTCAGGTTATTGACACTATTATCATTTAAACTGCAAAGGTGTGTGAGAGTGCAGGGGGTGGGGAACCAAGCCTGCTATTGTTGTTGCTGTTGTTGTGTGCCTTCAGGTCATTTCCAACTTATGGTGAGCCTAAGGCAACCCTAAGACACACCAAAGGTCACCCAGTGGGTTTTCATGGCCAACAGGGGAACCAAACTCTGGTTTCCAGGGTTACAGTCCAATGCTCAAATGAGTACACCACACTGGCTCTCCAGGCTTGCTAGACGGTTGGAAACATGCCACAGTTCCTGATCTTGGGTTAGCCTGTTTGGACCTTTAGGCTGATGCAGAAGTAGCCTCCACTGAAATCAACTGAATCTACTTCCAGCTAAATGTGTTTAGGACCGTGGCATGAGAAACAGAACATAACAGGTAAGTTCAACATACGTTCTCTGCAGGACCTGTTCTATGCCATAATGAACACCCATTCACAGGCAGATGATTTCAATCAGCCAAAACCACTGATTCATCAAGTTTGACACTGTCCCAAACCTGGTTCCACAGATACATTCAGCCCACAAATCCTATCATGCCTCATCACTGGCCACACTGGCCAAGCAAAAAGGAACTTTTGGATATGGCTACATTTACTCAGATCACAGTTATGTCCAACAGTTTTCTAATGGAACATTTCATAAGCAACAATGGACTTCAGACAAGTGCCAAAGCTGGCAAAAAAAAGGAGGCACATATTCAAATTGCTTCAGTGTTATGTCTTTTCTTTAAGGCTATGAAGTAGTACAGAGCATCATTTCCAGAGGAAATGTTCTCTACAATGCCATTCTTTTGGCCAAATTTACATTAAGATGTATCTTGGACACGGAGGACCAGGTCTGCCCTAACTGCATCAGCGCAAATCTAATTTCTCCTAAAAGAGGAGCACAATTTGGCTCAATACATACTGGAATAGCACATGAAAAGCAGACACCTGCACATTTAATAACATTATCTGTATAACAAGTCCCTGATTCCCCCCTCCTCCTGAACAAGACACAGAGAATGATACAGTAAATTGCCAAACAAGATGCCAAAGAAGAGTATTCATTTCAGGTGAAAAATGGCAACTTCCATCTCGCTACATATCAAGACATCTTCATCGAACAAAATGTGGTAGATATCAGACATCAGTTGGTTTTTTTTTAAAAAAAGTCTTGCTATCCCCTGGGTGTTCTTTCCCCTTGATAATGCAACATAGCTTCAGCAGTGCTTCCTCTTTTCCAGATGTCTAATTCCAGAGCAGGTAAGGAAGGGTGCACTCTGTCTTCTTCTAGAGAATACCTGTGCTGCCCATGGATGTTATCCCAGAAACTGATTTCTTTCTCTCTCTCTCTCTTTCTTTCAAAAAAGCCCTGCTCAAAATAATTGCTAAGAGCAAGAACAGCCAGTTTCCTAGAAATTCCCCACCACGCTCTCTTGAAAGTGTAATTTTTTCTGCTCTTTATAAGAAATTTTATTTTATTCAGTTCTGGTTGCCTTTTTTAAAGTGAATACTGCAAGTTTACAAACAAAAAGCAAAAAGTGGAGGAAAGTTCACAGGGCACCATACAGACCAAAATACACACAGAGGTGTAATTTTAGTTTATTGGAATCAGCGGCCTCTCCTCCCTCTTCTTCCAGATGTTGGTTTTGCTTTCTCTCTTAGTCAGGGGTGGCCTTCCCCGTTTCTTAGCTGGAGGAGGACTGGCCTCGTGCTCTTCTTCTGTTGTGTCTCTCTTCTTGGGCATTTCTTCTGCTTGCTGTCCTATGGCTGGATCACTCCCTCCATCTGGAATAGGCTTCACAGTCTGATCTTCGGGTGTGCAAACTGTGGTCCCACTTTCACTGCTACTCAGATCCAAGTCTTCCAGGTAAAGGATCTTGGAATGTTGCACACTTTTAATGAAAGTTTTCTCTCTCTCCAGTTTCCGACTGGGATTATGTTCATTCATATCCACTCCAGAGTCCAAGCTGGTATCGTTACTCTCTGTCTTCCTGCCCTTCTTGAGATCAATGAATGAATGCCTCACCTGAGCTATTGGTTTGCCATCCAGGGATACAAACCATGCTCTGGGGTGTGGAGACTGTTTTCCTTTTGATAGTTCCAGTAAGGTTTGCTCTGAAATTCCCTGAAGCTCTGATGAAAACGGTGTCATTACCACAGCTTCATTTAAGGTTCCTGGGACAGAAACTGACTCCAGTAAGCTATTTGTGTAATGCCCCCAATTTGCAGCTTGAGGAGACAAGCCTTGTTGCCTATCTAATGCAGCTGTTTCATCTCTGGAAGTTGGCACCTGTAGGTGAGAGTGCATTGCCATTTTGGGTAATGTCTGAGTGTAACTTTCCCTACTCATGGGCTCCATCATTGGGCTATAGATTATTTGTCCTTTTCTAGGCAAAGTAGCTGACTTGGCAGGATGCAGCTGTTCTGGGGGCTGGAAAAGGTCAGCTGTTTGAAGGATGGCAATAGGTTGACTATAAATATGCATTAATTGTTCTGGGAGGACCGAAAGCCCATACATTTCTTCATTCATTGCGAGATACCGATTCTGTTCTTGCATATCTCTAGAGGGTGAAATACTTCCATTGGTGTGCTTGGCTGACTGTAAATGCCTCCCTGCCATGGCAGGTTCCAAAGACTGGGGTGAGCTCCTGCAGTGATTATTCTTGCCGGCAGACTGGTATGAGGAATCTTCTGTGTAGATTTTAAAACTTTCATGGACTTTCCTCTCTTCACCTTCTGCTGAAGTTCCTCTTTGGGGGCTGTAAGGTGCTATTCTGGATGAATATAACTGAGACTTGTCCTCTGGTTTCAATGATACCTTGGCAATCCCAAGATGGTTTATGTGAGTTGTTGATGTCGTCTGATCCTTTCTTAAGATATCCAGTTTAGTTGTATTTTTCCTTCTCTTTTTTGACCGCCCACATTTATCTCTAAGAAAGAAAGGAGGGGAAAAAAAGAAAGAATGTTGAACATCACCCCAAATCCTGATTACAGTACAAATGTAATAAAATTTAACCACTGTTCATCATAGCTATATAAAGAATCCATTTTGTTTGGGATTCTACCAAATGGTGTGTGCGTGCGTATGTGTGTGCGTGTATTATACACATCTGCATATGTTTCTTCTGTTCACGCTTCAGATCTCTTGACAAACAAAATACAAAGGAAAGGTTTAGAACTACTATGCATTTTAAGAATACAATATGAGCTCAGCGGGATGAAATCTAGGCCACCACCCTGTTTCTCACTATGGTCAATCAGATACCTAATAAGAAGCCCACAAGAAAGACATCAGCCCAACAGCACCCTCCTGCTCATATTTCCCTGCAACTGGCATTGAGAGGTATTTTGCTTATGATGGTGGAGATAATATTAGACCTTGGGAATGTTATTTTTTGGATTGCAAGAATCCCCCAGGTAACATAGCCACTGACCATGTTGGGAGGGGATAGTCAGCCAGTGTAGTCCAAAAAAAGTAACTTCTTCAAGCTCTGGGTAACATCTAGTAATCATGACTCGTAATCACTGACAGTGTCATCCTCTATGAATTTGTATACTTCTCCTTTCAAACTGCTTCTACATGTGTGCTAGTGCACGCACATTTTAAATATCTTCAAAAACAAAACAAAACTGAACAGCAAGTCTGACTCCAGTCATTTAGAGCCAACCACCTTAATCATTTCTGCCATAACTACACATCAGTGCCACCTTACCTGCAGTAGCAGAGGAGAACAGCAAAGAACCCAACGATAATGACAATGGTGCCTCCCAATATGGCTGTGAGAAACACTGTGTGGTATGCAGATATATCCTGGGCAACTGTGGTAATGATGGAGTCTATACATTTTATTATGTGTGGGACAGAGGAAGACAAATTATGTTATTGCACAAGGAATCACCATGTTCCCATCTCACTCTTATATGCAGAATAACGTTCAGACATTCTTGACAGGTCTCCAGTAGAACACATGAATGAGAACATACCACACTGACTTGCTACCTGTTGTTGCCCATATGACATCACCCCCACCTCCCATCTTGGCATCCGTGTACACAGAACGAATGTCTGATGGGAGGGTGGCTACTTGATAAGCCACAGGTCTACATGTTGGCAGATGTACATTCACAGGCCTTCTCCATTAAGACATTGTTGAAGTACAGAATGACGCCAAGAAGGGAGAGACAACATGCGTATAATGTTGGAGAGAGAGCTCCCTTGTTTAATTAAGTCATTTCAAAAATGCCTCAGTTGAGCTTCTGTCACTGCAGATTTCAGAAAGAGTGGACAGATGGCTGCATTGCCCAAGTCAAGTGAAACAGCAGTGGCAGAAATTGTTTGACACTACAGATGCAAGAAACCTGGTAACCTCTAGATTACTCCTAACATCAGCTATGGCAACCTTACCCAATGGCCAAGAATGACGGAAGTGATATTTCAAAACCACTGGAAGATGCCATGTTTCCTTTGCTTCTCTTAATGATATGCAATGGGCCTCAGGCATGCCAGTCTTCCTATGGTTTTGGTACCTACACTGCTGTACTGAAACTCAATCCTGACAGGATTCTAATTCAACCTTTCCAGACGTTGTTGTGAAAGCTGGAGAACACAGAAAGCTGAGAGAAAAATCAACACAATTGAAACGTGGTGCTGGAGGAGAGTTCTATGGTTACTGCCAGAAAAAAAATGTGTCTGAGAGCAAATCAGGCTTGAATTCTTCCTAGAAGTCAAGATGACTAAATTGAGGCTGTAGTACTTTGAACATACAGCATGACTTATTAGAATAGATAATAATGGTTGGTAAAGTGGAAGGCAACAGGAAAAAAGAAGAGCACATAACATGTTGATTAATTTAATAAAGGAAGAGAGTTTGCAAGACCTGAGTGGGGCTGTCAATGACCAGAGGTCTTTGAGGTCTCTCATTTACAGAACTGCCACAAGTTTAATTGACTTGAAAGCAAACAACAACCACTAATTTAGCCAAGATCTAAAAGATGGCCGAGCAAGTGATGACAATTAGATACAAAATAAGGAAGGGAATGACAGAGGAAGGAAGGAAAGACGGAGGGAGGGAGGGAGGGAGGGAGGGAGGGAGGGAAGGAAGGAAGGAAGGAAGGAAGGAAGGAAGGAAGGAAGGAAGGAAGGAAGGAAGGAAGGAAGGAAGGAAGGAAGGAAGGGGAGAGAGAAGGATGGAAAGACAGGTAGTTGATTTATTTCCATGAGCAGCATTAATCTAGAAGAACAAATACTTGTTCTATTGCAGAAAGCTATTCCATCAGAAGTAGAGCATATTCAAAACAGATGGCAATATGTAATGGAAGAAAGAATTTACAAAGTTTTATCAAAGAAAAAGGATGATACCTACACACGAAAAATACTGTACAATATGTGATGCAACAGTATTTCCTCTCCCACTGCAAGGCAGCTTCTGAAAACAGAATTTGCATTGGAACAGCATCAGAGGAAAGATGTTGTCTCTTTCTTCTAGATTAATCCTGTTCAGGTACCAAAGCTATTGCAACCAAATTTCACAATTCAAAAAACTAAAATAAGTGAAATGCTATGAGACTCATAACAAAATATGTAACACAAACCACGCATTTTAGAAATGGCCAAAAAAGAGCAGAAAATTGAAGTGACAGTCTCAATGAAGGCTGAGAGTGATCTATTCTTCCCACTCCTGACCTACAAATCACATGCAATAAGTGCCCCAAAGCAAGAGCAAGTAAAGCGCACACAAAATCATTTAATGATTCCATAGCATACCTCTAGTTCCTGGCAGTGGAGCTGCTATCCAGTAGCCCAGACTTGGAGCTGTGTATGTCCATACCAGATGATCACCTGCATCTTTTACCATGCCTAAGCCACGATTTACCCAAGCCCCTAGGAAGGAAACAAATATATATCTATATCTATATATCTATACACACATACATACATACATACATACACACACACACACACACACTCAGACACACACACACACACACACACACACACTTTATTTTAGAAGGGAAAGACTCTTTAAATTACATAATGAGCATCGAAACACAGAATTACATAACCCCTTGATGGGTCACGACAAGCACCATTCCACTCAGCTTTCTGCCTTTTGTTAATTCTTGCCTTAAGGTTTTTCTTGGGGGTTTCCAGATACATTTGAAACAAGAGAATGATCAAGGAGACAGCAGGACCACTGTTCAACTTAGGATGGCAATATGCTAACGGAATGAAAAGGCAGAATAACTCAGTACTTATTTTGCTTCATTTTTTTCCCCAAAAAGAGAACCGTGTGCTTCCATGCAGTAGCAGAGACCTTGGCAAGGGATCTGGATTGCAAATCAAGATTGATAAGGAGTTAGACAGGAATCACTTAGCTAACCTAAATGAATTCAGATCTGCAGGGCTAGCAGAACTGCATCCCAAAGTACTGAAGGAACTTGCTGAAGTGCTCTCTGAACCACTTGCCATTATATTTGAGAAATCCTGGAAAACAGGTGAGGTGCCAAAAGACTAAAGAAGGGCAAACATTTCATTCTCTTCAAAAAAAAAGGGGGGGGGGCAAAAAAAAGATTCAGGACATACAGATTAGTCAGCCTGACCTCAATACAGGAAAAATATTTACACAAGAATCTGTAAATATCTTGATGACACTGCAGTGATTAGTAGGAGCCAACATACGTTTGTCAAGAACAAATGCTGCCAAACTAATATTACATCTTTTTCTTTTTTTTATCAGGTCACTAGTTTAGTAGATTGTGGAAATGCTATAGACATCTTCTATCTGGATTCGAGCAAAGCAACTGATAAAGTCCCCCATAATATTTTGATCAGGTAGATGATTAATTGTGGAATAGATGGGAATACTGTCAGACAGATTGATCACTGTTTGGAAAACAAACAGGAAAACTCATCATCAACGGCTGTGCTTCACACTGGATGGAAGTCTCAGGCACAACGTCTCAGGGTTCTATCCTAGGGTCATGACTCCTCAAGACTTTCATCAATGACTTAGATAACAGGATGGAGGGAATCGCTGTCAGGTTTGTGGATGACACAAAAATCAAAGGAGTGACTAATACCTTAGAAAACAGGAACAGAATTCAAAAGGACTTAGACAAACTAGAAAATTGGGCAGAATAAGATGAAATTCAATACAGACAAGTGCAAAATTCTACTTTTAAGCCATAGAAAAAATAGGTGGTACATAGCTCAGCAGTATTATATGCAAAAAGGACCTTGGGATTACTGTTGATCGTAAGTTGAATATGGCTCAGCAGTGTAATGCTCCAACAAAGAAGGGGAATGTTATTTTAGCCTGGCTTAATAGAAGTGTAGTTTCCAAGGTGAGGGAGGTAATATTCCCAATATACTTTGCACTGGTTAGGCCTCATCTGGAGTACTCCATTCAGTTCTGGGCATCTCATTTTAAGGATACAGACAAGTTGGAGCAGATTCAAAGAAGGGTGGTGAGCCTGATGAGAACAAACCGTATGAGGAGAGGTTGAAGGAACTGGTCATGTTCAGCTTGATGAAGAGAAGACTGAGGGGCGACATGACTGCAGTCTTTAAATTGCACTTCAAGGGCTGTCATGGAAAGGAGAGGGAAAGCCTATTCTCTGTTGCCCCTGAGGTCTTATGGTTTGACACTACAGAAGAGCAGATTTCAGTTGAAAAGTAAAAGGAACTTCTTTTTTCCCAATATTTTGATGCTTTTATTAAATATAGCTGTACAAAAACAACTACTTATTCATTTTCTTCGCTGCGTAGTCTGGCATTTGGATTGGTGGCTTTAATAGCAAGATGAGCTGCTCTCTCCATGATTATCTTCCGATTCTTGGATGAAAATATTACCTGCTGTCTCTCTGCACAATAGGACTTGTTACTCACCATTAGCACCTCAAGTTCTTTGACATTTTGTACCAGAAATTTCCTGAATCCTGAAGGTAGCATACGCTTTGTCTTTTTATTGCTACTATACCCGATGCTGGACATCAAGATTTGGCCCTTGAACCTTCTGCAAACTCTCGTTGTTGATACCTCTTGGCTTGTGCCAGTTGCACTTGATTTTGACATAGTGATCAGACTGATGATGGATGAACTTCTTGGTCCTCTTCTTGTCAATCTTAGGCCTGATGAGAGGTCAGAGAGCAGGCATGGTGTCCACTGGAATATGGCAGCACACTTTCCACCGAGAGTCCCGAGAGAAAGAGTGAAGGGAGAAGGGAGTAGAAGGAATTTCTTGATAGTAAGAGTGATTTGTAAATGGAACCAATTGCCTAGAGAGGTGGTGAGGTCTCCTTCTCTGGATGTCTTCAAAAAGAGGCTGGATATCTACCTGCTGGGGATGTTTTAGCTGGAGATCCTGCACTGAGCAGGGAGTTGGACTCAATGGCCCACGAAGGTACTTTCAACTCTATGATTCTATGACTTTTGCCTCTAGATTTTATACTTTTAAAGATGCTGCATTTTTTTTATCACTTTATGTCCACTGCTTCCCTATTTATGTACCACACAGGCATTGTTTTATGACAAGCAGTCCAAGACATTTTACTAAATAAATAAATAAATCCCCACACCTACTTCTGGCAAGTTGTTTGTAGCTGGGAAATCATGACCAAGTAAAAGTTAGAATTGATGATTTTGACTTGGTTATGGTTTCCCAAGTACAAAAAAAGTTTCCAGAACAGTTTTGCTTATTTGTTTTACAGGCTTACTCACATGGCACAACAATCCTATGTGTATGTATAGGGGATTTTTTAGGCTGCAGTCTTAAAGCTACTTATCTGACAGTAAGCCACACTGACCTCAACAGGACTTCTGAGAAGCATGGGTAACTGTCTCCCACCCCAATCTTCAGACATATCAAATAACTCCCATCATCCTCAGCCAGCATGCCCACAAGTTGGCTGGGAGTGGTGGGGGTTGCAACTCTGCACACTGGCAGGTTGTGTGTGTGTGGGGGGGGAGTGTGAGGTTGTTATATACGACTGCAATCTCAGCAAAATTTTCCCTCTTTTGAAGCAAGCTAACTTCACTGAAGCTTTCTTCTGAGTAAAAATGGAAAGCCCAGCTGCAACATTATTTGTCTTGATGCTAAGACAAAACCTTAAAGTGACTGTGCATCATTACCTGGACAGGGAACACCTACCGTTTTTCATGTCAAAGGTCCACGCTGGAATAGGATCCCCTGCTTTTGCAGCACTCGTAGGCAGAAGCGGCAACATAATGTGAATGGGCCCATCCACATTCAGTTCTTTCCCAGCCGAAAATAGGTTTACACATATTGCAGCAAGAGGAGTTAATTCAATACTCTTGAAACCTAAAAATGTATTTAAAAAAAATATTTTTCAGTAAAAGTCATAATAGATGAACATTGGAAACACAGGTGATATGCAGACTTAATATTTATGCAACAGCTTGACAGCATTCTTGCTACCACAATTCATATATATATTTCTTCCACTCCCCTGCAGGTACAGTCAAACTGTATTTTTTTAGAATGAACCAGGGAAAATCACACTAAGCAGAGTAGAGACAAAAGCTCATTGCAGATATGAATAGTTACTGCCAAGTGCCTGTCTGCTTGCTTGCTTGTTTATTTTTGCCATTTAAGTGGTGAATGATAGATGCATTCAGAAGACAGTGCATATGTCTTTTTCAAACTAAAATAAAAAAGTAGTATACTTCTACCTTTTAATCTCCACAGCAAAACTCTACCATGACCATTTACTAAAACAAATTTTCAGGAGACAGATTACACTGGCTGTGTTCAGCACTAGAACATATCTACAAAATTCTTAAAATCCTTTAAAAGGGGGCGGGCAACACTTTCTCTGACCTGGCAACACCCATCAACAATGTTGGACTATAACCCTATTTTCCTGATGATGATGATGATGATGATAGTGGTGGTAGAAGGTGTAGTTCAAAACATCAGGAGGGTATCTTCTAACAGGCATGGCTGAAACAGGCATTCTTCCCTGCAGCCCCATGACAGCAAAGAATAGAGTTGAACTGGAGCAAGAACTATCAAGCACCACCACGACCAGGAATTAACTCCGTGAACATGCCTCTATACCAGTTTAATAGTCACCAGCAGTGGAAGCAATACAGAAGTGAACCACTAGATGGTGATAGAAAGCATCAAATAAACACCTAAAATTCATCTTAATAATGAAATAGCACAAAAAGTAAAAGCAAAATTAAAAATCCAAAACGTGTTTTTTTTTGAAAAAGAGAACTTGTATAAATATATGTAGAAGAATAGTGCCTTACAGAAGTCAGAGTACCTTATCAAGAAACCAGGAAGTTTGCTGAGAATGTAGGGAAAGAGATTAAAGAAATGCTGGGAGAAGGAATCACAGTTCCACTGGAAACTCCTTGGGCATCACCTGTGGTATTAGTTGAAAAGCTGGACCACACTGTTCAATTTTGTGTTGATTACAGAAAACTTAATAGTATAACTCAGGCAGATGCTTATCCCATGCCCAGAATGGATGATCTAGTTGAAAGAATGGGAAGAGCTAATTTCATCACTAGCCTCGATTTGACCAAAGGTTATTGGCAGGTTCCTATGTGCCCAGAAGATCAGGCCAAAGCAGCATTTATTACGCATGTAGGCTTATTTGAGTTTGCAGTATTGCCCTTTGGGTTAAAGAATGCTCCTTCAACTTTCCAAAGACTAGTAGACCGGGTCTTGCAAGGATTGAATGCTTTCACTGTAGCATATATTGATGATATTGGTGTGTTTAGCAATGAATGGGAGGAACATCTACACCACCTGCATCAGGTATTGGAACAAATTAAAATTGCAGGGCTTACTATTAAGGCACCAAAATGCCATTTAGGGAAAAGAGAAGTCAAACACCTCGGCTACATTGTGACCATAAATCAATGGCCAATACCCACCACTAAAAGAAAAGTGAGAGTTTTTCTAGGTTTTGTGGGGTATTACGGAAGGTTCAATACTGTTGCTGACTCATTATCCAGACAAATGGAGGAAGGGTAAGATGTAAAATATATTATAGTAATAATAGTGATATAATTACACTGTTCATGTTGAGTTATACATGTTTGAATGGTGCATTGATAGATTGACATAGTGTTGGTAAGTATGTGTTGAAATGTATGGTGAATGGTTGTTTGCAAATCCTCATTGCTTTTGATGAGACCTGTGCAGAGGTCTCAGCAACGCAATGAAAGAGTAAAGGGGGGAGGTCTGTGACGAACCTGATGGGAGGGGGTCTTGACGACAGAGCCTCCTTGGCAACTGAGAGTGTTTAAGCTGATTGGCTGGTGAAATGGAACCTTGGATAGCCCAGGGGAGGGGCTGGTGGAAAGAGGAAAACAACAGATTTTAACTGTCTGGTGTGTGTTTGAAGAGGAGTGCGATTTGTGGTGTGTTTGGGAGAGGTTGGAGAATTGAAGAGCTCTGTGGGAGAGAGAACTGAGAAATTGGGTGTACAAGAGATAGTGAATGAACGGAAAGAGAGAGAGAGAGAAGAATGGTGTGCTGTTTATAAAGATTTAGATACAAAACACATTTAAAGCAACAGTGTTACAAAATAAATGTTTGAAGTTCTGTGTTCCTTTAAAAAAAAAAGTCAGAGTCAAACTGTCAGTTCAGTTAAACATGCACTGTGGGACAACCCCCCTCCCATGAGCAATGTGCCAAAAGCATTTTTAAAAGTATGTATTTGACTGGATAAAACCGTATAAATACTACACAAAATCCGAGCACAGAAACTAGCACAATGTTTGTATTTCTGTACTTGTACTTTAACACGCATCACAAGGTAAGTTCATAATCAGCAGCACAGTACACAAAACATAAAAATGAATTAATCAGACAAAGCATGGAGGGTTATGCTACAAGCTAGTTAAACTGCACACTTTAAATTATGTGAACTATGAGCAAAGCAAAGTTACATGTATCATGTAGCATGCAGCTAAATGTTATTTTCCATTTACTCCTAAGTAGATGTGTGAGAGATTGGCTTTGGATTGGGGGGGCTTAAGTCTGATCTCACAGCAGATTTCCCCCCAAATTACTTCCCCTCATGCGGTGGGCATGAAGGAGGTAGAAACTCCATTAGAATCTAGAATGTTTTACATATTAAATTATTTTATTTGGTGCATGAATAGCATAATTGCTTTAATTTGTATATATATTCTTTATACTGTGATTTATTGGAACTTTAATTAAGTTGCCTTATATCCTAGCCCTTGGAGAAAGATGGGATATAAATGAAATGTAATGAAATACTTAATAACTGTATGAACTATGTCTATTAACTAATTTTTTTAAAATCTAGACTTCTATATTTAACCACAAAAAGTTACAAACATTTGTCTCCCATCAAAAATGCTGTGAAAACCATCCAGATGAATCGTGTCTTGTTCCACACTGTAAAATTTGTTTCACTTCTTTTTCTATAAGCTTGCAACCATTTTGCAAATGGCTAATTCTTGTACGGTTTACAGAGAGACAGACTGAGAAAAAGAAAGAAAGAGGGGACGGAAAGGGAGAGAGGGACACAGAGAGAGAGAAGCTAACAAGAAAAGGACAGAAACAAAATGATGAAGCATCCAAATCCTTCATAAGATTTTTAGGCAGTTAGCTGTGGGTCATAAGAAAACTGCCAAATATCATGTAACAATTAGCTTCCACCTGCCCCTAGGATAGAACCTGTTTTCTCAAGAATACATAAATAATGCAAAGGAACACATCAGAGAGATTTCAGGGGAGTCTAGGAGAAAATAGAAAGCTGCTTTGTTGGCTCATTCTTCAAATGCAAAAGGTGTACACATACATTATTCATCTTTGTCTCTCAGTACGTTCAAATGCTTTCTTGTCCGTGGGAGAAAGGAAAAAAACTGGTCAATCACATTTGAGCAAAGCTAAATATACCATTTTAATAGACGACATGAATGCATATTTAGTGACCATATGACTACTGCTCATTAATTAATGAATTCATAATTCTTTGGAAAGTTGCATGCAAGAAAGATTTTAAAATTTTATGAGAACAGCCCTTGATTTAGAATAGAGTGTTCTATCCCGGCATTATTTCTCCTTCTTAATGTCCTTTATTTGGGGTGCTTGAATTCGTAAGTAGTTGTACAACGGACTTGTAACTAAAAAAGGAAATCCTGAAATCATGTTATTAAAGACCAATCCAATACAGTGCACCCACCGTATATGCAAGGGTTCCATTCCAGGAACCCCCACATAAAACAAATGTGAGTGCTGTATTCCACTGTAGTGAATAGATGCAATGTCCCTATAATGGGACATGATGCTTTGTCAACCTCACACTCAGACATGCACAGGCTGCTCCAGAAGAGAGTGCACTGTAGAAAGCAACAGAGAAGCCTATTCCCTAGCTGATGATCTCAGCCCTCACCCACTCCCTTCAAAAATCAGTGTTACTAACAATTGGCTCAGATCAATAACTAAGATGAAGTCTTCCCTATCACTTGCCATCTTCATGTCAAGACTATTCGACATTTCTAAAATGCTATGACCTGGCTATACAAGAAGAGATTTTGTATGCTGAGTTACCTGAAAAAACTCAGTGAACGAATGCATCTTAAAACACAGTGAAATGAAAGTGTTCACATATTTACTGCCTAATGCAGAATATTTTTTATACTTTTTCCCCTTGACACTCATACGTTTGCAAAACCAAAGAGGTCCTTTGCAATTCAAGTGTTTCTTGCAATCCAGGATGTTGCAAAAAACAACGTTTTAAAAAAGTTAATTCTGTTTGTAATTACTGTCAGCATTAACTGTACTTTTCATTTTACAAACATGGTTGTTTTATGCCAAACCAAACTAATCATAACACATTTTATGTCCCTAAAGTAATAAATTGGCTTTCAATCTGTAATACCACATTATTACACATTGTGATGCTTTTAATGAGCACTTCGCAGATAAAATCTCTCACATAAGAGTCAATTTAGATGCCATTATTGGAGCAAAAGTTGATACTGAGGTGTCCAGTGACTCTGAGTAGGATTATACTGGATCAGTTTCAATTGGTGAATGTTGCTGATGTGGACAAGCTGCTGGGGCAAGTAAGGAAGATAACTTGCTTCCTTGATCCTGGTTCATCTTGGCTAGTCATCCAGGGAGTAGATGCAATTAGACTCCAAATACAACACATTATTATATGTTATTAATGCATCTCTCAGGGAGGGCAACTTTCCATCTTGTCTAAAAGAGGCAGTGGTTAGACCACCCCTGAAAAAGCCCTTTCTAGATCCCCTGGACCTTAATAATTATAGACCAGTTTCTAACCTTCCTTTTTTGGGCAAAGTGATCAAGAAGGCAGTTGCCTTGCAGCTCCAGGTGGTCCTGGCTGACACACACTTCCTTGACCCACTTCAAACTGGCTTCAGAGCAGGATATGGAATTGAGACTGTTACGGTTGCCTTAGTGGATGATCTCCATCTTAGCATCAACAGGGGGAGTGTGTCCCTGTTGGTGCTTCTAGACCTCTCAGTGGCATTTGACACCATCAACCATGGTGTCCTTCTGGAATGTCTGGAGGGCCTGGGAATTGGAGGCACTGTGTTGCAGTGGTTCCGGTCCTACCTCTCAGGCTGCTTCCAGATGGTGGTGCTTGGGGATAGCTGCTCCTCTAAAAAGGAGCTGTTTTATGGTATACCACAAAGTGCTATTCCATCCCCAGTGCCTTTTAACATCTACATGAAACCACTGGGAGAGATCATCTGGGAGCATGGGGTGGGGTGCTACCAATATGCTGATGACACCCAAATATATTTCTCTCTGCATTCAAAAACAGCCTCTGCTAAGGACAGTGTGTCTCCTCTGAATGAATGCTTGAAGGAGGTAATGGGCTGGATGAAGAAAAACAAATTGAAACTGAATCCAAATAGACAGAGGTGCTTACTATTAAAGGTCCTGATCCGGGGTTGGAGATGTGTCAACTAGTTCTGGATGGGGTCATGCTCCCCCTGAAAGACTGTGTTTGCAGCTTGGGAGTGCTCAAGCTGCAAACACAGCTTTAATTATAATTTGTTTTAATTGGTATGCTGGTTTTTCATTGTATTTCAACCTTTGTTGTACCCCGCCTCGAACCTGAGGAGAGGCAGATAACAAATATTATCATTATCATCATCATCATCATCATTTAGTTTTTCAAAAAAAAATCCATCCTTTTCTGGAAAAAAAATGTCCTGCCCCACGACTTCAAAATTTCTGAAAATTTTACACGTGCGGAGCCAAGATGGTATAGTGGTTTGAGTGTTGGACTAAGACTTCAGGAGACCAGAATTCAGCCATGGAAACCCACCAGGTGACCATGGGCAAGTCATACATTCCCAACTTCAGAGGAAAGCAATGGCAGCCCCTGCTCTGAACCAATCTTGCCAAGGAAAACCTGCAACAGGTTCACTTCAGGATCACCATAAATCAGAAATGACTTCAAAGCACAAAGCAAAAGCATCAACATCAAAATCAGCACGACAACAAATGTGTGGAATCTGTATTTCCCACAGGGTGCACTGATGTGATACAGTGCCGTGGGGAATAACAAAGGATTTCTCATCCCTTATCTTTACTATTACATTTTCAGATCTCTACAGTAAGGGGATACATTGCAATTGCATGTTAAGAGTTGGAAACCAGCAGGTGGTGACTAATGTGACGTACCTGACTTATTTAAAAGAATTCCTGTTGTGTAGAGGAAATGGTCCACTTTCAAAAACTGGTGTGGCACTGTCAAGTAGGCAGTTACATTGGTGATATGGTGAGTGATAGGAAGTTTAATTAAATATTTTGGAAACTGAACACTTGGTTGAGATTTGGCATCTAAAAAGAGAGAAAGAAATGCAACTCAATTTATTAACACTTCATTCACATAATTAACACCTTTTCAAAACTTACTTTAAAAGCTTTATTTAAAAGTTTCAATATACAGAAAAAATATCCCTTATGAACTATTACGATCTTATTGGAGAGCCAGCATTGTGCGTGCAGTGGTTTGAGCATTGGACTATGCCGCCGAGACCAGGGTTCGAATCCTCATTCAGCCATGGAAACCCACTGGTTGACCTTGAGCAAGTCGCATTCTCTCAGCCTCAGAGGAAGGCAACGTAAGCCTCCTCTGACCTAATCTTGCCAAGAAAAACCCATGGTAGGTTTACCTTAGGGTCACCATAAGTCAGAAACAACTTGAAGAAGCACAGCAACAACAACAAATCTGACTGGAATTTGTGAGTAATTTATTCATATGAGCATCTATTTATTTGTGAATAAACAAATAAATACATCCCTGTCATAATTAAGCACCTGCTGGTATGTTAACTATTAGTATTACACATCATCAGGGAAAATGCTTTATAATCTCTTTTTCCTGTTTATTTGCTGCTATTACTTACCAGAAAGTTTCCCAGTAATTAAAATCGTGTCATCAAACAGCCATATATTTGCCTGGCTTTGGGGAAACAGTGAAAGTGTGACTGATGAATATACTGTAGAAGACAAAACAAATACATATTATAGGTATGTATTGCAAAAGAAACCTAGTGGAAAAACTAGAGTTCTAGAAGGTGGTAAAATTTAAGGCATAATAGAGGAGGAAAGAAACTGTTTTATCTGAGAAAAGAACTGGTCATATTGATCTGGTTTAAGTGTAGAATTCCACTGCTTTCTTAAGACAATCTTCAAATGAACTAACTGCTGAATACCTATACAATTATTCTATTTGCCCTGTATCCTTCAAGAATCTTTTTAAAATATTTCATGGATTATTAAAATACCACCAAAATGTGACAAACTCTTCTACATACAAGCTCCAAAATGCCAAAGGTATAGAAGACTATTCCTGTGGTATTAAGTATGTATTAAAATTAAGAAAAAACTTCAGAGTTTAGCGGTCTGGAAACGCTTTTGCTCCTTCCTTTCCATTGCTTTCTTTCTACTTCTGAATGGGGTGGTTTGTGCAAACAATTTACAAGCTAACCATCTGTTATGATACCTTGCTTGAACAAACCACAATTTAAATAGATGACAGTTCTCCAATTCAGATATAAACTCTGATTAGTTTAAAGCCAGAACCGGATGGTTCTGATCTCGCTGAAGGGAAAGCAAGTAAGCATGACATTGACACAATGCATTTGAAACTGGTGTCCTCCAGATGCTTTGAATGACAGCTCCTCAACTTCTTGCCTTAGCCACACTGGCGCTGATGGAAGCTCACATCAAAAACACCTCAAGAGTGCTGGGCTAGGAAATGTTTAGTGTTATATCTGGGCCATTATACATATATGAAAAAAATAACTACTTTGCAGATATTTTTATGAGACTGTTCATTCAGAAATTTCTTTCATCGTATCAGAGGAATCTTTTGTTAATTACTAGAATCATCCAATTTTGAATGGTAAACTCATTTCCAAGTCGTTTGCTTTATGAAATACCTTTTTAAAAAACTGAGTTGTTCTTTCTTGTAAAAAATCCTGGCCTAAATCTTATTGTTTGTCCTCACTAGAGCTGGGCCATGAATCAACTGAAGTTACTTATGTAAGAAGCATATATAGTTTTGCTTATTTTTTAAAAACACATAACTGTTAATAAAATAATAGAAAAGAAGGTACTAACACAAAAGTTCTCAGCAAAAGCTCAGGAAGAGAACTGTACATTTCCTGATCTATCTAGAAAATACATAATCTGAGATAATATGTCATCCACCCTCCTTTCAGCTTTTCTGAATGCTGTACAGGTCTTCAGCCTCCAACATAACCTGAATATATTCTGTGAAGAACTTGAATTATTAACAACGGTTTAATGGATTCCTTTGGATCTATTTTATGCGTGTTCCAAGAAAGCGACATTTACCTTTACAGTCACATCCACGCACGGCCTACTTTGGGCGATTTTATTAAGTAGCATTCATTTCATGACAATTAGACAGATTATCTAAGGGAGAAAAGTTCAAGTGCATTCAATTTAAAAATAGGCTTTCAAAATAGGCTTACTTACTTGGCATTCTCCCAGTCTTCCAAGGCAGAGGTGTTAGCATATAACCATCTTTGTAAGAGACAATAGTTAAGCTCAGACCTAGCTGATAAGGAACTCGTATCAATACTGCTCCATTATTTCCAGTGAATGTGGAATTAGTTTTTGTGTAGTTGACAAAGACTTCCACAACTGCTTGACGTAGATATTGGTGACTGATTATGTCATTGACTTGCACCTTCAGCGTAAACATAGATCCTGAATGAGAGCAAAGGAGGAAAAAATCAGAAAATTATAATGACAGCCACTGTATTTTAATATATGCTTTCTTTATTTTGAGTCTTTATTTCTGCTTGCTTCTCTCTGTTTTCATACAATAGCACCAAACATGAACATACACAGTGACAAAATGTCCCTGTTTTGTTTAGAAAAAGCCACAGAGATCCTTCCCCTAGCAATATTTTTCCAATGAAAATCTTCCATTCAACTTACTTGCCCAGAAGGTGCCACTTCTAAAGTTGTAACTGATTTGGGCAGTTCGTTATGGTAAAAATAGCTGCTTCAAACAGGCCATGCTCACTAGCAAATTTTTGGACAAGGAAGGAAGGAAGAAGAAAGGCCGGTAAGCAGGCAGGTTCTCTCCAGATTATCACCAGAAAATTCTAGCCTACTTTAAATGACAGTATTTAAAGACCTGCATGTACATCAAAGTTAGAAGCCAGGGGGGAAAAAAAGGAAACTATAGAATAATATTGAAAGGGGAAAGTTTGCTTTTTCTTTTCATTTTTTTTTTAAGTTGAAAGAAAGAAATGTTTACAAATGCTAAAGGGAAAACTGTGAACTGTTTTGTGTGGAACTCAAAACTCCAATAGATCGACTTCTGTGTTACATCTAAAGAGATACAGATGAAAATTACAGGGATGATGTCCATATAACACAAAATGGGAGGGTTTGTTTTTTTAAAAAAAATGGAAAAACTCCACTGGATCATGCCTTCCATCGTGGGGCGGGGGAGGCAGGAGAAGTAATTCTGGATCAACACAATGTGTTCTCCAGGTAGTAGAGGAATGAGAATATAAGACTTGCAAACTTGGTACATTCAAAGTTTCATATATTTTGGCTGAGAATTGTTTTGACACTTTAACATGTTATTGACTATGCCATGATTAACCCTTGTACGCTGACACAGGCTTGTTCCCTTTTTCTTTTTACTCAGTGTTGAAAAATCAGGCATTTTCTGTAGGTACCAGAATCACGTGTTCAGCAAATTTCTATATATATTTTTAAAAGGATAATTAATTTCATATATTTTTATATCCTACTGTCAGTAGGTGTATTACTGAAAAGCTAATAAAAAAATCCTCTCATGTTGTAATTGGTTAAAATAATTTTAGGCTGCTTATTAATCAAAGAAGCCTACAAGGAACATAGAAGGTAACATCAAAATAATAATAAGTAACAAAATAAATATCAAAATAACATCAAAATCAAAAGTAATCCAGCACAGGTATTGAAAGATATTTTTATTTCAGTTTTGATTCAACAGCTGTCTAAAAATCTTATTGGGGCACTAAGATTCCGAGATGTTTGCATTTTTCATGCGCTGTTACGTGTGTGGCTGTTACATACCTGTACATAACAAACACATGTATAACTATGTGGTTCTACAGAGTCCATAGGCAGTATGGAAAATATACTTCCAGCCTTGCAGCCATTCATTCTAAGCTTTCAAAATTCCTTGCTATCTAATGGTTAAATTACTTCTTTAATTTTGATAACATGACATAACCTCTGCACTTTGCCCCAATTTCCAATGGTAATGTGAATGCATTAGCAACGGAGTAGCAAGCAAGAAGACATGTTGCTATGTCAATATCCATTATTCTCTCTCAGTTTTTTCCTTTAGGCAGGCAGGCGATATTTAACGCACCACATTCAGAACAAGTAATACGCTAGGCCATAAATGGGACTATGACGATGTCACAGCAATGCATGAGTAAACGTAGACATTAAGTACAAGCAAGCCTCTTCTCTCTCCCCTCAGCACATACATCTGAATGATATTTAACAATACACTCCACCACAGGAGCCTAAACATTGTCAGTTACCCACTACTGGAAAATCACTCAAAGTTAGCGAAAACTTGGTGCTTTGGCTTGTTCAGGTATTTTGAAAACGTGTAGGAATGTTGCTATATTATCTTTTTTTTTTAAGCAATTTGTTCCTCTACATACTCATTTACACAACGGATGAAAATTCTGTAGTTCAAAAGATACGTGAATTTCATAGATTCAGTTTGCCCCAGTTTGTCACTTTTACCAGTAGCTATCAAGAAAAAGCTGTGTACCTTCAAGCTGTTTCTGATTTACAGTGACTCTAGGGCAAACCTATGGCAGGGTTTTCTTGGCAAAATTTGTTCAGAGGGCATTTGTCTTTGCTTTCCTCTGAAGCTTATCTGGGATTCAAGCCCTGACCTCCAGAGCTGTATTCCAACACTCAAACCACTGCACCAGGGTCCCTTCTGCAGGAGGACTGCGTCCTGGCATGGGGACATGAGAGAAGTTGGACCCTGATGGCACCTCTGCAAGACATCATCATGGTCCCATCCTTTTCCTGTCGCCGGCCAGCACGACAGCAGGGTAAATCACTGATGAAGTTTCTCCATCAATGACCCTCGATCACGCAATGCTGCCACACTTCCCTGCCCTGAGGAAAGCCTGGAAGTGCGATGGAGGTGCTTCCTGCTCCCGTGCAGCATGGGAAAGAGTCCAGCTGGACTGCGGAAGGAAGAGGCATGTGCTTTGCACTCCCTTCTGCAAGGAACTGGTCTGGTGCAAAGGGGAGTGCTCCCATCATGCTCTCTTCCTGGCAGAGGCACTGCTGGGATCATGACCAGAAGGCTACCAGAAGTGCAGAAAGGGTCCATCTTGCAACATAACCAGTGGGAATATTTCAGGTCATCATACTCTGAAAGGAAGAGAAAGAATCTTATTTTTTTTCAAGAAAAATAAATACACCCAGAGCCAAGTTAGATCTAAGTTGGGGTGGACTGAACCTGGAGGAAGAGATGGTGCATGTGTGTTCCTTCAATTTGTCTGTCAACTTATGGTGACCCCATAAATTTCATAGGGTTTTCTTAGCCAAGGAATACTCAGAGGTGGACCAATACAAAATTACTAACTGGAGGCACATTTTAAAAAACTAATTGTAGGATTTATATCTCAACTGAATTTGAAGCATAGGGCTATGTTTTAAATGTCAATTATAGGTGAAAGCCAAATTCCTATAGCGACTTAATTACAGTAAGACTTGTAGAACTGTATCAGTGCAATTCTACACATTTACTCAGAAGAAAGGCCTGCTGAGTTACTCCCAGATAAGCATGTACAAAATCCCATACTTAATCACTTTAACATATATATGGTGGAAAGTACAAGAGAACGAGGGCCTTTCTACGCTATACCGTTATTGTGCTATCATTCCACTTTTAACATCCTATGAAAGCCTGAGTTTTGCAGTTTAGGGAGGGGCATTTAGACTTTTCATCCAGAGAGTTCTTTGTAGTAAACTACAAATCCCAGAATTCCACAGGATGTTAAAAATGGAATAATAGCACTGTAACAATGTAGGGCGGAAGGGCCCCAAATCAGTAAATAATATAACTTGGCATCAGTGAATTTGAAGATGTAATAGAAACGAAAGACAAGGATACTGAAATGTGGCATCATCCATTTTTTAAAAAAGCTCTAAAGCCAGAAGGATTTTCATTTAAATAAGAGTCTGGTTTTTTAAAAAATACAGATTTTATTTTGGCATGTTCGCCCATGAGAACTCTACCCTGCTAGTATTGTCTTGCAAGCCACGACTACTACGAATACTTACTATGCTGATTCTAGATAAAAACAACTGCTTTTTGCTTTCCAGTAATAACAGCTACGTGTTTGTTTAAAAAAAAAAAAGAGTCACACATTGTGAAGGCTCGTTGGGAATGTAGCATTTTTTCAGTTAGCTGGATTAGTTAAAATAACAACTTGTCTCACCACTCCACAAAATAACTGCTTAGATCTAAAAAAATCTGTCAGCCAAACAAAACAAAACAAAGCCTATACATGTCCACAGACACCAGTGATAACTGGATCCCAGAGAGGAAAACAGCCCAAGCTTTCAGTCTGCTACACAGTGTAGAGTAAGCCCCACTGAACTCAGCAAGACTTAAACACATGTGAGTGTCCTGAACTACACACTACCCACAAATCCATTCATTTAGATTGCGATGACTACTACTTTCAGGAAAAAAATCCCTCATGAGAGGATAGCCTAAACTGGAGGCGGCTACGGGTGAAGAAAGGAGAGCTGTTTCACCCCATTCTTTATTTTACATGTTACCATTACTGGCCACAATAGTCCTGATTAGTAGACCCACTGAATTAATGCGATTTGCATATATGTTGACTCACCATTCAACAGTTGATTGAATAGGTCTACAACCAACAGGATGCCAGCCATTATTATTAAATTAACTTGCATCCTGCCTTTTTCCCAAGACTGGGAGGTAAGAAAGCTGACACATTTAAAATATTACAATTAAAAAAAGGAGGTCAACATTAAAACCAAATTAAGCTATTATCCACGTTAAAAAATGTGGCTGGTGGCTTAATTTGGCTTTAAAATTTAAATAATTTAAAGTCATACAGCCCTTACAGCTCTTTACTACTGTGTCCCCACTATCCACCGTGCCATACAAGCAGTTTTCCTCCTTCTCTTCTGTTAGCGAGGGGAGCAGTATGTCTAGAAACTCAGAGGAACAGGAGGCTTTGAGGTGAGGGTTTCCCATAGAAAACAGCAAATAGGTGTGTGTGTGCAGAACTTCTCATCTCTGCACCAAATCTCCTGGACTCAATCTGCTTTTCCCCCTAGAGCAGACAGACACTGTAATTTTTAATGAAAGTATTTGCATGTAACATTTCTTTTGCCTATTTCTCCCATCTCCTCCCTCTCCGCATTTGAGAGTAACATAAATCAGCATGGGAATCTTTTTTTAAAAAAATCATCATTCAGAAAATGCCAGGGATATGTTTAAGATTTATTTTTCCAGAGGCTGCCTCCAACATGTTTTTTCATTTTGCATGCTAACCAGCTGTGAGCTCCCCCTCCCCTCCTCACACACACAAGCAATGTATTTGGTCTTAGCTGAATGAACAACCATCATTTTCCACACTTCACTCTTGCCTTGGCAGAACATGTTATTTCCTACTCAATCTTATTAGGGGTATGAAAGGGGCACTGACCTATAACAAAGAAATCAGTTCTTCTGGGGATATCAGACCTTCTCACTGTCTCAACCCAGCAGGAGTAGTTATCATGTAGGACTGCCAATGAGATAGCTAATGCTCTATCCAGTCAATACACCCTGACAAGTTAATTGATGGTGTGGGCTTACGAACACATACAAATGTAGAGAAGTAACTAGAACAAAATCAATTTGGAGACTGTGTAATACATATTACGTCCGCAAAGTAGGCTTAATTTCTGTATTCTGAAAGGTGACACGTGAAAATCACTAGGCTAAAAATAAGCTTAGTGACTAGTATTGACCAAAAATTGCTCAGCTTGGTTCTAAGCCAGGTGCTGCATTGCATTCCTTACCTTGCTTAAATTTACCAGGCAGCAAATGGAATTAATATTATCTTCTGCCGGTAAAAGGATTCTCTTGAACAAATTAAAAAATATGAGGGAGGTGGTCTCACTGTTCAGATTTTCAGCTGACATGCTTGTCAGTCGAACATAATCACATTACTTGTCAAGTCAGAAAACACAAGTACCAATTGATACAAGGAAAATGTTTGAAATAACGTGTCTTTCAAAAATTGGTATTCGCAGTCAAGTGTCCATGTGTTATGTGGTCTTCTTTAATTATATCATCAGAGCACACATTTGAGGAGAAAAAAGTTCTGAACCAATTACACATTCACTGAAATCTGATTGCAAATCTTGCATTTATGGGCCTGGTTTGAACTATACTATGTATTTCGTACTTTAAATCAAAAGAAGGACACAGGTTTGCCAAGGTTTCCTCCTCTCCTTTATAAAAAAAAAAGCAAAAAAAGGCAAAAAAAAAAAGGCCACAGGAAAAGCACTACATAATGAAATAACGTGAGGGTTCTGGTTAGTAGATACAGTCTATTTCCTACCCATATTTCAAATTATTTAATTCATAACTTAAATCACATATTCACATATTCTGATTTTACTTGAGAAAGGATCAAGAGGGGTAGCAATCAGTAAAATATATCAGAAATGATGAGCAACAGCTGACGGACTCAAATATTGCTACCGTTCAATATTTTTTGAGTGCATTGTAGGTTCAGACTGCAGGGAGGTTCCTTCTGAAAGAGTCTGTAAGTCACATAACGTATAATTATATGTAGAAGGTTTGGGGGCAATGAAAAATTCTTCAATGTACTTCCATCAGTTATAACATGAAAAATGCAGTCTCAAAACCTGACAGCCCAGCTTTATCATTAGGCAAATCAAGTGGAAGCTCCATCTCCCACGCTGTTCTTAGTGAGTTCCCAACTATTTCCCTCTGTTTGAAGACAGAGCTATTTATCCTAATTTGTCCTGGTTGACCTACATCAGACTACTACCTACTCAAGTTTATAAAGACAATATCCTGTCACCAGCACTCATAAAAAGTAAAATTTGACTGCTAAGTCTAGCCAGCTCTTGTTGTGTGGAAAGAGTAAGGTGGGATGGATCTTGTCCTTTCCCCCAAGAAGCAACATCTCTTTGTTCAGCCCTTGTATACTATATAATAAGACTAGGACAATATAATCTTCTCTTTGGTATGCTGCTTATTGTGACAATTCCGCTAGATTCCAGGCATGCCATATGGAATGGCATAAACCTGCCCAGGAGTTTGGCAGCATCCTCATTTAGCCAGGGAAGCACTGAGCACTTCAATCTCCACATGCCTGATTCTCCCACAATCCTCTATGCTCTATCTGAAGCAGAGGCACATCCAGAAAGCCAAGGAAAAAAAAAACATTCCTTTTAACAGATGGCTTGTACAGGGAACACAATATATCCATCTTAACAAATATTTTAGTAGTTATTTTTCACAGTAATGTTGAAGGATTTGCAAATAAAAGGAACAGCTTAATTTCAGGAGAAACCACAATAAATCTGGTTTTTTTTAAAAAAAAATCTGAACATAGTTCCTGGATTAGGATATAGTAGCCTCATTTATGGTAGTTTCCACTGTCATATAGGGCCAATTCTTGGCAAGCAGCAAGGGTTTTTGAATGGCAACGCCACTACAGTCAGCCCGCCACATTTGCAGGTTTGACATTCATGGATTTGAAGTCTGATGTAGGTCATTCCCAGAGGAGAGAGCAGAGGGTGAGCTGGGTCTGTGAAGACATCCCTGACCAGGTGTGTTTACAGGCTTGTGGGGCTGTGCTTGCTTGTTTGTCTGTTTGTTCCTTGTTTTTGTTAGGTCTCCTTGTGCTGGCCGTGTGCTCTCCCTGAGAACACGGTCTGACTAACGAGGGGGAGGAGCCAGCTAGGGGGGAGGAGTCTTATTAGGAGCTCCCAACGGCCCTCTAGCTCATTCCCAGAGGAGAGAGCAGAGGGTGAGCTGGGTCTGTGAAGAAATCCTTGACCAGGTGTGTTTACAGGCTTGTGGGGCTGTGCTTGCTTGTTTGTCTGTTTGTTCCTTGTTTTTGTTAGGTCTCCTTGTGCTGGCCGTGTGCTCTCCCTGAGAACACGGTCTGACTAACGAGGGGGAGGAGCCAGCTAGGGGGGAGGAGTCTTATTAGGAGCTCCCAACGGCGCGCGCCAAAGGCGCGCACCGTTGAGGCCCTTTTCTTCAACCCTTCCAATTCATCTCTTGGCGATCAGCAGAGGAGACATACTTGATTCAGTTGAATTTTAGGAAGAAAGTCCTGTTATTCTTCTAGGCCTACTCCCTGTACTACTCTCTGTAGTATCAAGGATGGAAGGTGAGGGAGCTGCCGCGGTCACCTGTAGCACTTGTGGGATGTTCCTTTTCTTGCCACAAGATGTTGTCGGGTACACCTGCACCAAGTGCAAGCTGGTGACCTTCTTGGAGGAGAAGGTTCGCCAGCTGGAGGCACGAGTTTCTAATCTTCGTCTTATTAGGGAAGGTGAGGAGTTTTTGGATAGGGCAGAGAAGACCTTCCTGAAGACCGAATGCGCGGGGGAG
The DNA here is from genome assembly GCA_030412105.1 of Cyclura pinguis. Classification (NCBI taxonomy): domain Eukaryota; kingdom Metazoa; phylum Chordata; class Lepidosauria; order Squamata; family Iguanidae; genus Cyclura; species Cyclura pinguis. The sequence goes on from CM059599.1 coordinate 212,856,668, forward strand.
CTGCCAGATCAGGAAGTCAGCACACTGGGCCAAGAAACGGATGCTTGGAGGAATGTCACACGGAGGAGTAGGAGGACCAGGAAGGAAACAGAGACTCTCAACCTACACAATCGTTTCAAAGTTCTTGGCCTTATGAACGATGAGGAGCACCAGGAGGAGGGAACAGAATGTCAACAAGAAGGAATCCAACATCGGCAACAGGAACTAGATCAACACTCCCAGCCTCAACAGAGTGTCAAGGCAGTCCTAGAAGCACCTGCTGGTCGAGGAGCCCCGGACAAGCCTGAGGAGGTGAGTTCTGGTTGTTGGGGACTCCTTGCTCAGAGGAACTGAAACGGCAATTTGCAAACCCGACAAGTTCAATCGAGAAGTCTGCTGTCTTCCTGGGGCCAAGATCAACCACATAACGGAGAGGCTAACCAGGCTAGTCAAGCCCACTGACCATAAGCCCCTCATTTTGGTTCATGTCGGAACCAATGACACTGCGAGGCGCAGCTTTTACCACATCGCAAAGGACTACGAGCTTATGGGGACAAAGCTTAAGGACCTTGGTGCGCAGGTGGTCATTTCATCTCTCCTCCCTGTTCAAGGATATGGCGCACAAAGGGAAAGGGCAATAGCAGAGGTCAACAACTGGCTCCGCACATGGTGCCGCCAGCAACGGTTTGGGTTTTTGGAACACGGCCTGAATTTCCATGAACGTGGGCTTCTGGCAAGGGATGGGCTGCACCTCACAAAACTTGGCAAGAATGTTTTTGCAAACAGTCTTGCACGGAGGATTAAGAGGTCTTTAAACTAAGTTCTGCTGGGGAGGGAGACAATATTATTCAGGGCAAAGACACGGCGAGTGCAGGGGGGAAAGGCGCAAATTATATTGACCAAGTAGTACAAGCATCCAATGGTGGGAGGAGTAGAAACTATAGTACAGGACTTGCAGGAAGGGCCCGGGGATTTAAGTGTCTCTACACTAACGCGCAGAGTATGGGAAACAAGCAAGATGAACTTGAACTCCTAGTACAACAAAAAAAAATACGATTTGATAGGCATCACTGAGACCTGGCGGGATGAGTCTCAGGATTGGAATGTAGGAATAGAGGGGTATAGCCTATTTTGTAGAAATAGACCAAACAAGAAAGGAGGAGGAGTAGCCTTGTATGTCAACGATGTTTTCACCTGTGAAGAGATCCATGACTTAAACCCAGAAAGCCACGTCGAGAGCATCTGGGTAAAAATTAAGGGAGCGAGAAACAATAGGGATATTCTGGTGGGGATTTACTACAGACCTCCAGCCCAGACTGAGGACCTTGATGACGCCTTCCTCAACCAAATGACCGCGCATTCAAAAAGGAGAGATACAGTAATAATAGGAGATTTCAATTATCCGGATATATGTTGGCAGTCAAACTCTGCCAAGACAGCAAGGTCCAGCAAGTTTCTTGCTTGTCTTGCAGACAATTTCATGGTCCAGAAGGTGGAAGAGGCCACAAGGGGATCAAATATTCTAGATCTGATCCTGACCAACAGGGATGACCTTGTTAATGAGGTAGAAGTGGTTGGATCTTTAGGGGGGAGTGACCATGCCCTATTGGAATTTGGCATTCAGTGGGAAGGAGAAGATACGTGTAGCCAGACACTCATCTTAGATTTTAAAAAAGCGGACTTCTGTAAACTTAGGGAGCTGCTGGCTGAAATTCCGTGGTCAGGAATAGTGAAAGAGAAAGGAGTTCAGGAGGCATGGGAGTTCCTTAAAAGGGAGATACTGAAGGCACAGTCTAAAACTGTGCCAATAAGGAGGAAAAATGGAAGGCATCTGAAGAAACCAGAATGGTTGAGTAAAGAACTCTCAGCTGAGCTAAGCGTTAAGAGAAACGTGTACAGGAAATGGAAGAGGGGGGAAACCACCAAAGAAGAATTTAAGCAAGTAGCCAGGAGATGTAGGGAGAAGGTCAGAAAGGCTAAAGCACAGAACGAACTTAGGCTGGCCAGAGACATTAAACACAATAAAAAGGGCTTTTTTAAATATGTCCGCAGCAAAAGGAAAAAGAAAGAGGCGATAGGGTCGCTGCGCAGAGAAGATGGGGAATTACTAACAGGGGGAAGAGAAAAGGCAGAACTACTTAACACCTTCTTTGCCTCAGTTTTTTCCCAAAAGCATACAAGGACTCAACCTGGTGGTTGGGGAGCAGGGGAGGAAGCAGGGGAAATGCGGCACATAATAGGTAGGGAGGTGGTACAAGAATACCTGGCCACACTGGATGAATTCAAGTCTCCAGGGCCAGATGAATTGCATCCTAGGATATTAAAAGAACTGGCAGAGGTCATTTCGGAACCACTTGCTATGGTCTTTGAGAAATCTTGGAGGACAGGAGAAGTTCCAGCAGACTGGAAGAGGGCAAATGTTGTCCCCATCTTCAAGAAGGGAAAAAAAGAGGACCCAAATAATTATCGCCCAGTCAGCCTGACATCAGTACCCGGAAAGATCCTGGAGCAGATCATTAAGCAGTCAGTTTCTAATCACTTAGAAAGCAATGCGGTAATCACGAGAAGTCAACATGGATTTCTCAAAAATAAGTCATGCCAGACTAATCTTATTTCTTTTTATGATAGAGTTACTAGCTTGATAGATGAAGGGAATGCTGTGGATGTAGCATATCTCAATTTCAGTAAGGCCTTTGACAAAGTTCCCCATGACATTCTTGCAAAGAAGCTAATAAAATGCAGGCTGGACAGGGCTACTGTCAGGTGGATCTGTAACTGGTTGACTGACCGTTCCCAAAGGGTGCTCACCAATGGCTGCTTGTCATCCTGGAGAAAAGTGACTAGCGGGGTGCCACAGGGTTCTGTCCTGGGCCCAGTGCTGTCCAATATTTTCATCAACGACTTGGATGAAGGAATAGAGGGCATGCTCATCAAATTTGCAGATGACACCAAATTGGGAGGGGTTGCTAATACGCCAGAGGACAGGATCAAAATTCAAAATGACCTGGATAGATTGGAGAGCTGGGCCAAAGCTAACAAAATGAAATTCAACAGAGAGAAGTGTAAGGTCCTACACTTAGGTAGAAAAAATGGAATGCAGAAATATAGGATGGGGGACACGTGGCTGGATGGCAGTACGTGTGAAAGGGATCTAGGAGTCTTAATAGACCACAAGCAGAGCATGAGTCAGCAATGTGATGCGGTAGCCAAGAAAGCCAATGCAATTCTCGGCTGCATCAATAGGAGCCTGGTGTCTAGATCGAGGGAGGTACTGGTACCACTCTACTCTGCTTTGGTTAGACCTCATCTTGAATACTGTGTCCAGTTCTGGGCACCCCAATTCAAGAAGGACATGGTCAAGCTGGAGCAGGTCCAGAGGAGGGCGACCAAAATGGTGAAGGGCCTGGAAGCCATGCCCTATGAGGACAGACTTAGAGAGCTGGGTATGTTCAGTCTGCAGAAGAGAAGGTTAAGAGGGGACATGATAGCTATGTTTAAATATTTGAAGGGGTGCCATGTAGAGGAAGGAGAGGGCTTGTTTTCTGCTGCTCCAGAGACCAGAACAAGGAGCAACGGATTCAAGCTGCGGGAAAGGAGATTCCACCTGAACCTCAGGAAGAACTTCCTGACGGTCAGGGCTGTCCGGCAGTGGAATATGCTGCCTCGGAGTGTAGTGGAGTCTCCTTCCTTGGAGGTTTTTAAGCAGAGGCTGGATGGTCATCTGTCGGGAGTGCTTTGAGGGTGTTCCTGCATGGCAGGGGGTTGGACTGGATGGCCCGTGTGGTCTCTTCCAACCCTACATTTCTGTGATTCTGTGATTATTTGCAAGTTACTCCAACCTCTGCACCCCCCCACCTCAGGTGCTTCTTTTTGGGAGGGGGGGGACCTTCCCTCTTGGTGGCTCCAAACAGGCCGCACAGCCCTTTAAAAACCCACCTCTGGTCCTCCTCCTCCTCCTCTACCAATCTCTGCCTCGCCAGCTAAGGATGGCTCTCTGCCCAAATTCTCAGCACCATGAACACTGCACCCCTGCCCCCCACACACACCCAAGGAAGAAGATGGGCAAGAGAGAGGAAGTACAGGGCCACCATGCCAACCACCTCCCTTCCTTGATCTGGTTTAGACCCCGAGTGCCCGCTTTCCCCACCCGTGCCTCAGCCCCCTTCCCACAGAGACACAAATTTTGCGATTTGCGAATTTTTCACTCAGGCGAGGGCTCTGTGTCCCTACCCCCAGCGAATGTGGAGGGCCGAGTGTATTCCCCCCCCCCGTGAGGTGGAAGGAGAAGGTGGCTGAAGCTGCCCAGTGCAAGCGAAGCACTCTGCACAAGCGTAAAAACCCCCTCCTCGCTCTTTCTACCCGTGGATCCACGCCGCGATCGAGGACCCAATTCCGATTTGCATTCCCGGGAAGCGGGGGGGGGGGGGTAAGCGCGTGCCAATAGGGGGGCGCGCCCCTTACCCTTCCAGTTCGCGCCGCAGCTCCCACCTCCACCCCCCCCCCCAGCAGAACTTTCCGCCGGCAACGCGGCCCGCCCGGCCCCCTCCCGGGGCCACCGGCGGGTTGCGCACGGAGGCGCGCAGGCGAAGGCGGCTCCCCCCGCTTCCTCGCCAAGACCTCGCCCATTCCCACACTAGAGTGTCACAGCGCTGTTACTCCACTTGCAACATCCTACGGAACCCTGGCTGGCTACCCGGGTGGCCCCTTCCCGAAACTGCAAACCCCAGGATTCCATGGGACGTTGCGAGTGAAATAATAGCGCTATAGCACTCCGGTGCGGACAGGGCCCTCCGGCCAGCCTGCGCGCCCATCCCGCTCCCGTGGCGCCCTCGGCGCTCCCCGCCGCCCCGCCGCCGCCGCCCCCGCTCCGCCTCCGGCCCCGCCCGCCACTCACCGCAGCATCCTCGGTCGCTTCGCTGCTCCGCCGCCGGCCGACCCATGGCGATGGGCTTCGCACCTCCGGCGCTTCCTTCCGCGGCTGCCACCGAGCCCCTCCGGGCAAAGAAGCAGCGGGGCGAGGGGGGCTCTCACTCGCTCGCGCAGCCACGGACGAGGCCGACGGCAGCTCCGGCGGCCAAGGACGTGCGCGGGGGGGGGGGGAAACGGCGCGGTGCAGCGGACGCCACGGCTTTCCCTCTGTTCGGTCTTTCCAAACTTAGCTATCACTGTAGCTGAAGTCGGAAAGCGATGGCCTTATGCGCCCAGGGGTGGCGAGGGGGCCGCTCCCGCCGGGAACACGGGCCGGGAAACCGGGCCCGCGAGCCGCCCGCCGCCGCCGCCTCTGCGCTTCCTCTCCCGCCTCCGCAGGCGAGGCCGACCGCTCTGTCTCTGGCCCGGAGTCCGGGCGAACCTCTCCCCTTTATAGCGAGGCTGGAGCGGGGGGCCGAGCGGAGGCGGCGGAGATCCCGGGAAGCACCTATCAGCGCCCGGCCGATCTGCATACCCCCTCCCGCGCCGCCTGGCCGCCGGGGCGCCTCCGCTCGGTGCCGCGACCGGAGGGGAGGGCGGCGTTGGATGGAAGGAGAGCGAGCGGGCGAGAGAGGTGCCGGGACGCCCTTTGGGGAGTCGGAGGACGGGGGGGGGGCCTTTTATAAGGCCAGGAAGGCCGGCCGGAATCTCCACCCTCGGGAACGCTCTCTGCACCCATCCATCGGGGCTCTCACAAGCCACGCACAACACCCTGAAGTACAAGGAGGCCTCCCCCCCTCCTCCTCCTCTTCCTCGGTTTCCCTCCGGCTCTCTGCTCAACGAAACAAAACCCCAACCCCCGGATCTAAAACAGCCTCCCTTATCCTTTACATTAGGAAGCACTTCCAGACTTGGAAGAGACCACCTGGGAAGGGGTGGAGGGGCTATAAATTGTGGATTTCTTCTTCTGGCCAGGGGTTGGACTAGATGACCCTTAGGGTCCCCCTCAGCTCTACCGTTCCCTGGTGCTGTGACGGCAGTTAACCCATTAGGGTTATTTTAGCGCATTTAAACTTGAGCTGGCCATGGTTTTATTTTCTCTTGTTTGGGCTCTCCGTACTTTTTTTTTTAAAAAAAGTATTCCCATTTTATTGTTGTTGAGCACACCGAGGTCTCTTTCTTTGGTATCAAGATATGATATAGAAATCTTTTCCAAATAAATTAGAAGAAACGCAAACAAATGGTGGGAGCAGGGAGACAGAACGGCCACTACAGAAAAGGCATTGTGGCTCCGTAATTTCAAACATACCATCGTGTTTATAAATTTCCTCCTCACTGCTTATTGTACTCGTCCCTCCACTCATTTGCTTCTGTAGAAAGGCTTGACATTCAGCTTCCACAGCTTGAACTCTGCCTTGACTTAGTATTCCTGTGGTCATTCCACTGATTTCCTTTTCCTCTTCAGTGTCTGACGCCTCTGTCATTGCTACTTCGCATGGTGAATCCAGATGGCTGGGCTGTCTTATCAATGGGGCCACCAAAACATAAGGGAAGAGTTTCTATCCATTGCATTCTTTCTACCTACCTACCTACCCATCTGTCTATAGTATATCTCTTAAGACAAGTCAATGGTTGAGAATATTAGGTTATAAACTGTCAAAGGGAGCAGAGGTCAAACTCTGGGGCAGGGAGCAAACTGAAGCCGTGACCCATGTCCAGCATTCCAGCAGGTGACACCTTGAACTCGTTCACAGCTACAGCTCTTATAGTCGCTGTGTTCGGATTCCCGTGGGAACTTTCCCAGCCCCTTTTCTATGGATGCCTAAACTGCATTTCTACCTGCTCAACAGACATTTTAAGTGACTGCAGTGCTAGAAAACTGGAGGCCTCTGGGGGGGAGGCAGAAGGAGAGGCTAGGGAGCAGGGAATACCAATTGATCCCTCTGCCAATTTATCATGAGTATCCCAGGCAGGAAGGAATAGCGGGTGCATAACGTGAGTTTAAAAATTCTCTCTGTACTGTTCAGTGTTTCAGGCAAAAGGAAAGAGGCAAAGCCACATTTTCCTTCTTTCCAGACCTCCCCTTCTCTCTCCACTTTACTACTATAACAAGCGAGGGGACGTCTACTGCTGTACAGCACAGTGGCAGAGCAAAAAAAGAAGGGAGGGGAAAGGTGCCCATCCCCCCCCCTTTCGCCTGAAATTCCCTTTCTACCGAGAGAGGCAAGGCTCCAGTTCTTCCCAATGAGCTGAAGCCCTCTTAGTGGCCGCAGATACACTGCAACATTTTATGGTAGGTCACACTTGCAATAGCAACCGATAAATAACAACAAAGAGAGAGTAACGATATTTTAAAATGTATTTTAAGTGGCTTTTGATATAGGCTTTTGATTGATTCAAATGGTGGTGGTGGTGGTGAAGATGATAGCTCAGGTGATAGAATATTACTAGTTTGGAACCAACCCCGAATAAGGTAATGGCTTCTCCCTTGAGCATTAAAAAATTGAATGACCTGATCAGGACAAATGAGGTTCTGAGACATACCAAATGGGCCTAAAGGAGGGAAGAAGCCTAAACTGGCCTGCTGAAGTCTCTGGCAATCCTGGGAAGGGGACACTTGCTTTTTCTGACATTTGTGTTAACGTGAGCCCTGTCCAGGAGTTCCCATTCCTATGAATGAATTTTTTTTTCCTACTGTATGTTTAGTTGGATGTGAATTCAAAGGGAATTTGAAATTTCCCACTAAAGTGATTTGTTGACTCCTTTTGCCTCTCAGTTTTGTACTGATTTTTTTTAATGTTGCCATCTGCCACCTCACAATTCCTTGTAATGAAGAGCCATTACCAGTTGCAAATATTTCAGATAAATAAATAGATAGCACAAACCTTTTTCATTAACCTGGTGCTCTAAACCTCAGGCATGTACTTTATTTATAGCTCTGACTAGTCAAGTGAGAATCCAGAAAACTGCCAATTCAGAACATGGAAAGAACTTTAGGAAGTTCCTAGGAAATGCAGTAAAGGGAATCTTAGAATCCTCTACCTCCCTCCACACAGACATTTTTATTTGTACAAGCCTTTTCCATATTTGATCAGAATTTATGGCCTCCCAAGATGTGGTGGAGTCCCATGTTGAAGAGTTCATCGGCATCGATTTCTTGCCCAACACTATTTGGTTCCATGGGAAATCACAAAGTCAGGTGAAGCTGTTTCTGCTGTGCCTTCCCTGTCTGCACTAAACTAACATGGCTTGTTGAGCGTATGTATGATCTACAAGTACCCACAAGCAAAAGAATGGCTCAGAAAAGTCTAACATGTAGAATAAATGAATAAAGCCATTATAGTATAATAAAGGGACAAGGAAAAGCTAGTTTCAATGTGGGTGAAAGAGGAGGAAAAACGAAACTCTTGTTTGGATTGTGATATGTGAGATGACTTTTAGGCCCCTGTATGTTCTAAGAAGTTTGTGGAGCTGGTGGGGAAATGAAGTAAGATTTGCTGTTGTGCACCGTCAAGTCAGTTCCAAGTTATGGGAACCCAAAGGCAAGCGCATCATGGGATATTCTTGACAAGATTTGTTCAGAGGGACTTTGCCATTCCCTTCTCCTGAGGCTAAGAGAGTGTAACTTGCTAAAGGCCACCCATATGCGCTTCCTTAGCTTAGCAGGGATCTGAACCCTGGTTAGCTGGAGTCTTGAGGGCCTTTCCGCACTACACTGTTATAGTGCTATTATTCCACTTTCAACATCTTGTGGAATCCTGGGATTTGCAGTTTAGGGAGGGGCATTTAGAATGCTTAGCCAGAGAGCTCTTGGGCCTCAGGAAACTACAAACCCGAGAATTCCACAGGGTGTTGAAATTATAGCACCATAACAGTGCAGTGCGAGTCCAACACTCAAACGACTACATTATACTGGCTCTCAAAGTAAATTGTTCTATGCTAATTTCCTACTGCACAGAATCTTCATTTATTAAGCCACATAATTTCCTGAATATTATTTCAGAGATGTCATTTCTTTGTGAATTCTTAATCCTCACTGTCAAATGCATAAGCATGTTAACAGTGTGTTCCCATCCCCTAACAGGAGGAACGTGCATTAGCGCCCACCCACCCAACCAACCATTACAGCCATTGCCAGATTTGCTGCAGCAGTAACAAAAATTACCCTTCCTATTTAGATCAAAGGTCTACCTTTTTGGATTATTTATTTTCAAAAGGCAATGTTGTTTTGCCCTTTTAAAAGGAGGAGTTGTATTTAAAATTCAAATTGTGCCTCCAATAAATTTCCAAGAGCACAATTTCACTTGTAAAACAGATATGCACCTTGTTTTAAAGGAGAAAAACTCAGTTTGAATTGGAAACAAGATGTGTAAGGATGTGCACCTCAACATAAAGGGGGATAAATGCATTTCCCCTTCCTGTGTAGCCACAACAGTGGCAAATTTGGTGGAGACAGGGGAGTAGAAATAGGGGGGGTTGAACCTGACCTATACACCACATGTGGCCCACTCTCACACAATAGAAATCATATTACAGGGAAGGATTAAGAAAAATATATATATACAGTACAGATTATGGTGGCCACTTATGACCCACCACAGGGGAAAAAAAGAGGAAACACATCACCCAAAGAGGATACCAATTTGCATGAAATTGGTGTGAGATAATTTGTGTGTATAGACAATTGTATGCACATTTAGAAAAAAGCACAATGATTCAAACAGAAATACAATACAACTCAGCATAGCAGAGATTAAAAACTATGGGTAACCTGTGCACTTCCTCAGTCTGTTTTTCTAGGTGCTCATGTAGATGAGCTACTTCACGTGCTTCCCCTGCTCTTGGAATGGGACTGGTCAGCCATATGAAAAGAGGACCCCTCCAAACAGGAGGACTATTCCTTGCAAAATAGGATGATCAGACAAGCTAACACACACGCACACACCCCTCAGTGATATTATGGGAAAGAAAGGAATATGCATTACGATTGAACTTTTCACTATAACTTCATCAAGTTATCATGTTTGAACAGAAGTTGGATGGCTGCCTCCTACTCTGGCTGGACTAGATGGGCTTTTGGATTCCTTCCAGCTCTATGAGTCCACATCTAAATTTTCCTCTAGGCTGGGAAATTCCACTTCCGAAACTATGACTTTGAGCCTGGCCTGAGCTATGTCACTGCAATACTAGCAGACTTAATTTTTATTAATAATATAATATTGAACGAGCCAGCGTGGTGCAGTGGTTTGAGTGTTCGAATATGACCCTGGAGGCCAGGGTTCGATTCCCCGCTTGGCCATGGAAGCCCATTGGGTGACCTTGGGTGCGTCAGACACACACAGCCCCAGAAAGCCCCATGAGAAGTTCTCCTTAGTGTCACCATAAGTTGGAGACAACTTGAAGGCATGCAACAACAAGAACAATAATATCATATTTAATAATAAATTATTAATCGAATGATTACTGAAATATTAACTTTAAAGAATATAAGCTTTAAAATAGTCTTACCACTATTTATATTTCTGATGGTAAGAATTCATGGACATTAAAATACATACAGAAAGGGAAAAAAACAGGTGGGAGACTTTTTTTATAGCCAGCGTATCAGTTTGTTTCTGGAAATCCAAATAACCCACTCCTTGTCTCAGTTTGTTGAAACCCACCCTGATTTCATCTGTAGGGCCTTTTTTTTTTAATGTCATGATAAAACCAACAATATAAAACAAAATGGATTGGTGTGATGCTGTTTGTCAGTGTGTCTTCTCCAACTGTGAAGCAGCGCCTTCAGGAGGAGTGCGTCTGATGTTATGTGTGGTGACAAGGTGACCTCCTTTCCCTGGCCTAGTTTAGACCCTGGATGCCACTTTCCCCACCTCAGCCCCTTTCCCACAGACATACAAATTTTGTGATTTGCAAATTTTTCACTTTTGTGAGGGTCCTGTGTCCCTAACCCTAGCAAATGTGGAGAGCTGAGTGTATTTGCAATATCCTGTCAAGCAATGAGAAACAATTACCTCCTGGTTTTTTTGTGCTTGTTTGTTAGAAAACAAATACAGCTAAAGATTTTGAACCGTCTTAATTTCCTGTCACTAGACTTTGTGTGTTAGGTCTCTGCATAGTTACCTGATACATGGTTTTCAGCAAATCACATAGGATTGATCTTTACACCACCACCACCACCCTTAACCAGAGAGAAACCCCAAAAATAAAACAAGAAAAAATATACATGGATATACACACATAATGTGTGCCAACAGGAAAGTCTAGGTTTCAGATGGTTTATTTTTCAAGTGATCTAGAGCTCTTTCAAGCGAAGGATGCTACTTTCAGTCCTGTGCAAGAACCTGGCTGTAGAGATAGAAGAACCCATATTCGGAATGAACTGTTAAAATGCTTCTTTACTTTGTTGCAAGGGAAGAATTCCAGTTGTCCTTTAAATTCTAAAGCAGATTTTGTAATGCAACTACCTCCCTTTTTTTAGAGACATACAACCAGCTTCTTGATTCTAAGAAAATTCACTCAAGGCAGCTAAAATCCCTGCATGGAAAGACAATACAAAATGGTAAGGAATGGATGGGGGGGGGATCAATAGCAGATAGCTAGGATTCATCAAGCCTTGGGTCAATTTAAAAGCCTGCTAGAATTTTTAAAAAGAAATCTTCAAAAGAAACATCAGTGAGGGAGATCAGTGTTTGTTCTGCTACTGTTCAATATTTATTGAGCTCAAGGTAAGCTTGATGCTGTTTATAGAGACTGTCCAGGGAAAGCCATTCCATCACCTCCCCCGGCCATGAAGAATACCTGTTAACATGTCCCCACCAAGTGCACTGCTGATGGCAGCAGGATGGACAAAGGGGTGTATCCATTTGTTCTTAGTTGATGTGCAAGATCACACAGGAAGATCTAGTCTTTTAGCTGTCTTGCTGCCAGACTGTTCAGGGTTTTTATATACACTGTAACAATTCCTGGCACTGTTCAAAAGGCAAGCAGTAACTCCTCTGCTGCTGCTGCTGCTGCTGTTGTCACCAGCACAAAACTATACTCGTGAGGGTAGTTTTAAGTTAGGGATGTAATGCCTCACTAAGTTTCTTCTTGAAGATAACAATGAGCAATTTTCACAATTTTCTTCCAGCTGTGAGAAAGTCTTTGAAAATTATACAGTTTTCAAAGTCTATTGGCATTATGCAAAATTCTCATGTGAATTTTTTTTGCAAAGAAAATAATATTTGTCCTGCACAGAAAACAGCATTTTCTATGTGCAACATAGTAATTAAACACAGAATATTAATCCTTGCATAGAAAATTGTGTTTTCTGCACAGAAAATGTGTTTTTATGCAAATCAAGCATATGCAAATTTTAAGCAGAATTACAGCATTCTCTGTGCAGAAGACCACATTTTAAGTAGGGGTAGAATTTTTGTAGCCCTTCAGATGTTGCGTTCTTACACCAATTGGCTATGCTGACTACGAAAGTTCAACAACATCTGGAGAGCCACACATTCTAATCTCCATTTACAGTTTTAATCTAGAGTCTTTTCCAAGTGTTACCTTTGAATTATCACTGATTTCAAAACTATTACGGCATGTATCTAATGGCAATGATTAATGATTAAAAAGATTTATATATACTGGAAGAACACTCCAGGTTCTAATTTGATTTAAATCTGAGCACACTATTTACAAATATAAATCTTATTTTTAAATGATCACACCCTTTACTAGGAAAGACATGTTAATAGAAGTTTAAAGTCCTATGCCTTCAAGAGATGTCAGGTCAAAAATACTATTTTGTTTCATCCAGAAAAACCTAATTTCACTTTCCCTTTGGGCAATGCTATTCTCTAAACCAGAGGTGAGCAAAATTCAGTTCTCAGTATACTATTGGATTGTAATTTCAAGCAGCCCTAGACAGCATAGCCAGTGGGGAGGGATACTGAGATGTGACAAACATCTGGAAAGGCTGTACTCTAAATTAGTGACTAGAAGATTGTGTGGACATATTACACACCTCCTTCCAGGAAACAGCTCTTCTAATTCCCCACATTCAGGCAATACCTTCATTTGCTCTTTCAGTATCTGACAAAAAGGCATTCAACAGTCTACTGCACATTTATTTTTATTTTCTTCAGCCCAAGAGAGCTTCGAGAGCAGCTCACCAAGCAAGGAAAATAATCAAACCTAAAAGCCAGGATTCAGGCAAAATGAAAACATAACAGGGCAACAACAATATTATGAACTAAAAAGAGAAGAACTCAAATGGCGCTGGGAAATGTGTGTCCTACCAGATGTTACTGGGCTACATCTCCCCTCAACTATCAGCAATGATTCACAGATGGCTTGTGTTGAAAGGAGCTGTAGGCCTGAAACACTTAGAGGACCACAAATATGTAAAGGAACTGTAGAAAAGATATCAAACTCAGCACCAATTAAGTCTCCCTGGGGAAACAACTCCCTGTTGTTTCAAGTTCAGGGTACCACAATCAAATAAGGACACAGTTCTACCCAGATCAAGCTGAACATCACTTCCCATCAAATGAATGATCCATCAGCAGTTCCTCGGTCTTGTATGGATTGACCATCATCTTTTCATGGCTCTCACTCAATCCATCACTAATAAAAGGAACCAGTTCAGCACTTCCACTGCTTTGGGTGATTTTGATGACAAGCAGAATTACAGTGGGGTATTGTGGCCAAAATATCTGGAGGACTAAAGGCTGAGAACAAATGATTAGAACAAGTGTGTGTGTGTGTGTGCGTGCGTGAGAGAGAGAGAGAGAGAGAGAGAGAGAGAGAGAGAGAGAGAGAGAAAGAAAGAAAGAAAGAAAGAGAGGGAGGGAGGGAGGGAGGGAGGGAGGGAGGGTCTCCCTTTCTGCCCTACACTATTATAGTGCTATTATTCCACTGTCAACATCGTGTGGAATTCTGGGGTTTGTAGTTTACTGACGCCCAAGAGCTCCCTGGCTGAGAACTCTAAAGGCTCCTCTCTATACGGCAAACCCCACAGGATTCCGTAGGATGTTGAAAGTGTAATAATAACACTATAATTATGTAGGATGGAAAGGCCCAAAGACAGAGAATGAGAGTGCACATATAAGTGTATGTGAGCACAAATGCAGATCCACTGCAACATGGTATTTAAGTGTCTGGTCAATTATTATTGCTCCCTCCAAAACAACAACAACAACCATTTATTGCTTCTAAGATCCTACTAAATCAGGGGGTGAGGAAAGTGCAGCCTACAGGCTGCATGAGGACAGCAAGCCCATTTCTCCAGAGGTCCCCATCTTCCCTAAAATGAAGCAAAAAACAAACAAACAAACAAAAAACCAGTCACATTGGCTGAAAATTAAAAACAATGGCAGACAGAAGTAATGTTGTGTCACTTCTGGTTTGCCCAAGAAGCAGGCAACACAGCCCACAAGTAGGCAGACGGGTGAAAAATATCTCCCTTAAGTTGCCTGTGCGTGTGTACACACACGCCTTCAAGATTCCTGCCAATTTATGGCAACCCCATGAATCTTATAGTGTTTTCTTAGGCAAGGAATACTCAGAGGAGGTTTGTCAGTTCCCTCCTCTGAAACATACACTACAGTAGCTGGTATTCATTGACAGTCTCCCATCCAAACACTAACCAGAGCTGACAGTGCTTATTTCCAAGATCATACAGGATCTTTGATCTATTTAGACCTATATAGATGCCCATATCTGTGCTAACCATTATAAAATAGGTAAAGATGGGAGAACAGGTAGTAGGTTATACCCCTCTATGTGTCTTTTCTATGGAGCCTGAAGACATAGATTTAATTGACCAGAGGTTTCAAAATGGTGCCACAATATTTCTGCAATCATGCACAAACTTGCATGCATGTAGGTATACGTGTTCTAATTCCAATCCATCTGTAACTATGCAGATTGCCCTCGAGTAGTGACCATCAGACCACAATGAAATAAGTATAGCCTTTTCTGGACTGTGCTTAGATACAGATCCACAGTGGCTTCTGCACTATTTTCATCTGAGCCATTACAATGTAAAATTTGTTCATTTAACAAGCCCTCTAAAATAATATACTCAAGAGAAACAGAATGGTTTGGAAACATGTCAAGACTTAAGCAAGAATATGGCTGCAAAGTGAGTGGTTTCACTTCTTCCAGGATCATGTGGCAGAGGTGAGCAAAGACAGGCAAAATGTGTCCGCCCTGAGCAGCCTATACATCCAATATTTTACTTCACACCCCTACATCCACAGTCTTTCTTCCCCTCCTGCCACTGTCTACATTGGCAAAGTTATGCTGCCATGCTTCTTCAATAGGATTCTGGCCCATGTGTGCACATCGTAAACATAAACATCTTGGCAGAAATCCACTCAGCACTCAGTCATAAAGGAACTTTCTTGCCACCATTTTTACAGCCAATTAAGTTTATCTAATTTTTAATTTCTAAAATAGAAATACAAGCTACTTTAATGTTTATAACATAAGGAAAAGTTTACAGTAGGAATAAAGCAGTAGAGATATATTTAGAAGCCTGATGCAGCAACCCTTAACAATAAGTAAAATGTACTACAACAGGTCTTGGATGATTTCTCTCCCCCAGTCTCTCTTACAACAATCCCCAGGGTCCTTTGATGCATTTTGAGTTACAAGGGCAATGTACATATTCAAGATCTCCTAACAAGCCTGGCATAAATAACTTCTGTATGATTCTGAGTGTCCTTTGCAACAACATAAGAGCTGCCATACTGAATCAGCTCAATAACCAATCTAGTCCTGCACTTTTTCCAAGATTCCCAGCAACAAACAGGGGGATCAATATTCATCAGAAAGGACCCAGCCATCCACCAGTGGACTGCAACTGCCTACTCCAGTACAGGGCAAATAAGGTTAACAATAGGCTCCTGGAGTATTGACAAAGTAATGGCATTTTAACCCTGTTGATTTTCAACAAAATGAAACGACCAGGACACTGCCTTTGGATCTCTACTACATATCTTGCGTGCGTGCATGCGTGCGCGTGTGTGCGTGTGTTTAAGATAAGCTCAATACTTGCCATTCTTAAAGCTGTGGCACTGAAGAGTTAATACAAGTGTATGAGTGCTCTTAAGGCTTTTCTAGAGAAGCTGTTTGGACTTTCTTTATACACATCTGTGTGAAATATGACTCTTTGAAAGCAGCTCTCAGAATGGCAAGAGTTATTATTCAGTGGCAAAGCATACACTTTAATCCAAGGCTGGCACCTCTGGTTTGAAAATACTACGTAGCAGGAATGGGAAAGACATCTGCCTTGGGATTCTCAATATCCACCGCCAGGACTACGCAGACCAACTTTCTTAGTTCGAGGCATATTCATGGGTTTTAGCCTTTAAAGTCACATTCAAATATTTTAAAGAAATAAAAATAACATGTGTGTATGTATGAAAATGGGACTTTCAAGATAAGCTTTGACAGGAACACCAGAGGGCAAGGAAGGGAACAAGATAAAACTCTCTACCAAGGTTAAGAGCTATTCACAAGCCAATCTGAAATATGAGATTGCCCCCTCTCCACTGCCATTCCCTAAAAAGCTGCAGCGCTGGCTGGTAGACCCTAGGTTTTGGTACTGAGTGCATACAGTATGCTTCAGCCAGCACCTCTTATCACATTTCTCAACAGAAACAGACGATCACCATACAGTTGCCATTTAAGAGGTCCCCTGGGTGAAGCGGCCATCTGCCAATGCTGAAGAGCGCAGTAACACACAAGCCAAAAATACAACCAGAGCCTACCAACAACTGGTTTTCTGTGTGGACAGAACCACCATATGGGGCATGACGTGAAGCAGCCATATCTGTTACTGGAGGAAAACAGAAGATAACACACTATTCAGGAACAATTAAAGATGAAGCATCCAAAGAGGAATAAGACACTCCAACTTTTCTCCTCTGTTCAGTCACATGAGCTACAGCAGACACAAAACTCTAGTACAAAGCAGGAGGAAGAAGATGCCACACACAATTTTACACATACAATTTGCAATTACATGATGGTATATACCCTTGAACTGGCATTTACTGGATCTGAATATTACTTAATACATCACCTCACATCGTTCTATTCATAATCTGAGGGAAGTGCAGGGTATATTTGCACAAAGCACGACATTTCTTTAAAACTGACATGCCCTTTTCTGTTTCAGAAATTTTTATGTATGAGGCCCCCACTGTCAAATTAATTCAGACACTACCCATGAAATTTAAAAGCTACATTCACGTTACTAAATAATATATGTCTGATAAAATATTTAGAGGTCAAAGTTGGTATTTACATGAAAGCAGGCTGATTTGTGGAAACACTGTTTTCTTTCAACATTGTTCATTAAATTTTTCATGGAAGAATAATCAATAGAGACAAATACGGAGGCATTGTAAAGAAGAGGGCAAGTATCCAATAAGCTTATCAAAAGAGCAAGGACAATTCATTGGCTATGCTTCCAATGTACAAACGGGTTTTTTTAAAAGAAACAGTAATTCAAGAGAAAACATGAACTATAATGTCTAGTTTCAGACCTCACTTTAACTGAAGAAAAAATTGTATTGTCTAGAGCAATTGTTCAATATAATTCTTACCACAGAATAATTAAATCTGACAAATAAAGAAGCAGCAAAGGGGTTTCCTCACATAATCATTCCCACCCACCCACCCCTTGCAATAAAAGCACATTGTTTCTGCCACATCTAGGCATCTTCCATCAAAGCAGTACAGTAACTGCACTTTGCAGGTATCCTTTTTTTATTTTCACTTTTGAAAATTTAAAGGATAGCACTTTGTATCTGGAACAACACGTGGACTACTGTGTTGTAGTAAAAGTGATGAACAATGGCATGAGAGACATGGGTTTAATTCTTTTGAACCATGAAACTCACAGTATGGGCCGTGAGTTCCCTCTCCATATTATTAGGGAACAAAATGGATTAAACTTGTATATGTTGCTCCAAATGTCTGAAGCACAGAGGAGAATGCAAAGTGTTTCACTGATGTAAGACTTCCACTGCTATTGTAAACTGCAGCGTGAAATCAAAGGGTTGGAGGCTAGCACGATTTCTGGCCCTATGTTTTACACTACTGTGTAGCCCTTCCTCCCCCCCAAAAAACCCCCCATGAGTCCCCATTTGTCAGTATTTCGCAAATACAATTATCACAGTGAGCAAATCTGGCACAGGGAAGGACTAATGTTTCACTCTTTATTCAACGTTGGGAGGTATGTATCCATTGCAAATTCATGTCACTTTTCACTGTACTACAGTCCAGAAACCTTCCATTTGTCTACACCTTCTTAAAAAGTGGGAGACAACAGAACTTTCTTGAGACAGAATTCCAGAACCAAAGTGCTGCTACATAATAGAACCTGCCATGATTCCCACTAACCTCACATTCCTAAGAGGTGGGACAAATAATTGGGTCTCAAGATAAACAAAGGTTCCAGGAAGGTTTACACATATGCGGTTGGGTCTTTCAGGCACTCTGGCGCCAATCCAGTAAGAAAGGGGAAGGCCAATGGGGTTGTTTTAAGATCGGTGCTATGGCATCGCTACAACCCGCTGAGGCAACATACTGGCAACTGACATTTTGTACTAGAGCCCTCCCTCCACATTCACGGGTTTGACCTTTGCGAATCTGATTATTCATGAGGCACGTGTTTGCCTCCCCAATCCCAATGTTCCTCCTCCCAGTCCTTTGCATTCCTCAGCCCAGGCTTGCAAGGCTTGTATTTAAATGGACGTTTTTTCCTTTTGGGTGAGTAAAGCCCCCCTCACTGCTGAGGGCATGTCCTCTCTGCCACATGGCTGCACATTCTCCTGTGTAATGGCTGCTGATTGGTCAGGTGCTCTCTTTGCTCCTATCCCGCCCTTTCTGAAGATGGCCACCAGAAGTAGCTAGAAGCCAGAACTCTGTTCTTCTGTCTGAGTGGAAAGTACCCGTAAGCCCTTTACCTTGTCTTTTTTCTTCCCATCAAGAGCACTGGGCCAGAGGCAAAGAAATGAGAGGGGGGTTCCAGAGGGGAAAGGGAGGGGGATTGTGAGGAGGGGTTGTTCATGGTTTTTCCCACTTTCATGAGGGTTCTGTGCCTTGAACCCTCATGAATGTGGAGGCACCAGTGTACTTGTCATTTCTAGAAACCCTTAGACGAAGCTCCTTGTAGAGCACATTATAATAATCTAGAAGCAGGATGACTTACCATAGGCCTATGAGCCACTGTGGCTACATCTGACTCCCACAGTAAGAGATACAGCTGGCACACAACTACATACCTAAATGTAGCAGCTTCTTCTCCAACATGGCCATCCTCAGTTCCCCAGAGGTTCCTCATACCTAATACAGCTCTACTAGTACACCCTAACTGCCTCCTATGTGCGAAATTCTCTGAGTATGCACAGTGCTAGCTTTCAAATCCCTTAAACCTTGATTGCAAAAGTAACCCTAGTATGTATGTGTGTGTGTGTATATGGATGTCCTTACATTACAACCTTCCCAACTTTCATCTTCTCACCTCTCCCTTTTTCCACTTGAGACTGTGAAACAAGTACCTCTTGGGTAAAGCGGCCTATCTATTTTAGTTTCTGCAGTTCTATAAAAACCCAATAATAAAGAAAAATGGAGAGGAGGTGAAGGGAACTAACAATCCAAGATCAAGGTTAAAGATTTTATTAATTTTCTGTACCCAAAAGACAGGAATTACTGTCCAAGAATCTTAGTTGCCATAGTAGCTTTGGATGCAATTCTAAACAGCAACTATTCTATAAAAAGAGGAAGGAAAATTGACTACTTTGTTTTAAGGGGTTGTTTTAGGTGGATTGGTGGGTGGGGAGGAATGGGTATGTTTTAATGTTTTTAATGTATTTAATGTACTCATGTTGTTCGCCGCCTCGATCCATGTGGAGAGGCGGGATAGAAATAAATTTTATTAATATTATATTATTATTACTTTGATTACGACAGTTAGAATACGCTTATCCCCAAAGACAAAGGTCAAAATCATATTTTTAAAAAGCCCAAAACTCAAGCATCAGTTCAGAGAACTTTTAAAGCCCTCCCACAGGATTAATTTCTTTAGCCTGGGTTGGGGACATTTCCTGCTACCTTAAATGACTCCACAGTTCTGATGCAAGCAATTTAGTGCATTCTATTAACATTATGCAAGTACTATTGCATGTAAGACAAATTACATAGCTGACCGAGTTTGTTAATTTTATTTTTAATGAGGAAGGTTTTATATTAAAATCTGTGAAATGTGTTAAAAGCAATTTTATCTGACTGTTAACTAAGGGGTACCTTATTCAGGCTACAATCTTAATAAATTACCTTCCAATAAGCTCTTTTAATTCTTTAGGGCTTCTTTCTGAGTAAGCATGCACAGTATTACTGCTAAGTATAAGCTTTTTGATTTGGAAACAGTTGCCCACAACGTAAGCCAATGATGAAAAAGAGACAAAGAAGGGGTGAAGTTCTGCACGGTCAAAGAGGTGAAGGGCAAGGTCACAAATCACATCTTAAAACCACATAATATAATAAAGCATAAAGCATAACATGTTTAAAAAATTTTTACAGGGGGAAATAAAGGAAAAGAAAAAGTGCTTTGATCTAGTTCCAAAATGCTGAAGTGCAATTTCTTCCAAATGCTGGGAGAAACAGTCATGACAAAAACTACAGCAACCTCTCTGAAATTTTGGGGACAGCAAAGCATCAGTGACATATTATGACATAGCATGATGCATTATTTTTCCAAGAAGAAGAGCAAAATGTAAACAAACAAACTACTGTATATGCCCAAAGCTTTGGGTACGCATTTTGTATCCCAGTCAGCGTATCTGCTTAGATGCCTCTGCCAATAATTTCACTGTAGTCTACTTTCAAACTGATTCATCTTTCAACACATTTTTAAAGCTATTACTTGTTTTCTTTCTTATGACCCTTTAAGAACTACACTGCCTTTTAATTTGAATGAGCAGGTAAAAATAACCAGTTTACCACTGATAATGGAGGGGGGCAGAGTGGAGAAACTGGATGGATAAAACAGACTGAAATGGGGATGGACAAGAATGCAAAAGAAGTTTGCGGGGACAGTACAATAATGCATTTATTTATTAACTCCTTCATCATATTGGCTTGAGGCCACAACAAAATCTGTAAACAAATCATAACAAAATAAAAGAAACTTATGTAACAACATAAAAGAGACCTTCTAGATCAGACTAAAGGTCCATTTAGTCCAGTGTGCTGCTTCCCAGACGCAAACAAAATGTCTCAGGAAAAACCATAAGCAGTGTTTTTGGCCCAATTTTGGTTTGCCCAGATCCCATCTGATGTTGGAAGATAAGTAGGGTCAACCCTGGTTAGTACTTTGATGGGAGACTTCCAAGTGCTGTAGGCTATATTTCAGGGGAAGGAATGGGAAAAACCACCTCAGAATATTCCTTGCCTAAGGAAAAAAACCCTGAGAAATTCATGGGGTCATCATAAGTCAACTTGAAAGCTTGATGACTCGAAAGCAAGCGCGCGAGCGCGCACACACACACACACACTGACACGAAGCCTACCAGAATCCTTTTACAAATTCATAATATCTTCAACCGATAGTAAGAACTGTTCATCAATGGAGCAAACTTAGAAGGTAGAGCTTTTTAAACAGAGATTCAACTGTGAACTGTCAACAATGCCGTGGGTCAGACTAGATCAGGGCTACTCAAAGTGGTGGTCCATGAACTAGCACCAGTCCATGAGCTATTGGGTGCTGGCACTAGTCCATGGAAAGGAAGGAAGGAAGGAAGGAAGGAAGGAAGGAAGGAAGGAAGGAAGGAAGGAAGGACGGACGGACGGAAGGACGGACGGACGGACGGACGGACGGACGGAAGAATTATAGCCAATGGGTACAAATACAATATTAATCTTTAGCAACGAGGGAGAGGGGATTGCTGGTCCCCCACAGTTTAAGAAGCTGAAGACTATATAACCCTTGCGATAACTTCTAACTCTAGAAGACACTAATAACTTGAGACGGTATGACAGTGAAATGGGCAGTGTCTTGGATATTTGAAGTTCAAGATGAATAGCAGCTTGAACTGGAAGACAATAGGATGCAAAGTTTGGAGCACTGCTACAGTGGTAATATTATCAGAGGCAGGCCTAATGTTCAGCAGCAAGTTCAATATTTGAACAATTTTTGAAGACAGCCCCACTCCACGCACACACACAAACACTTGCCAGTAGCTGAGCATCTTGGTTACTTACAACCATGTCATGCTCATATTCACATGCCTCCTCCATGTCATTAATAGACGTACAACTACCATCTTTTATATCATCACAGCAGCACCTTTTCACTCTGCCAAAAACATGTCAATTGTAAGGGTAGCATACACCGTGCATTACCTACATGGCAACTCTGTTTCTACAGACAGTGCCTTTATATGAATTCTGCTTGGCCAAAAATTTCGCAACAGCCCTGCAGACACGTAAAGCACTTGAATGGGGGATTCTATCAGGTGTGAACTAGTTTGGCCTCATTTTTTTAACAACATGAATGAAGATTAAGAAGTTAGAATCTGAAAGAATGGGCCACAGGTGTATTTAACTGGAAGAAACAGATTATTTCATCCAACTGGCAAAAACTGCACGTAGCCAACATAGTAAACAAAATGTAACAGAAAGACAATGGATATTGCACCCTAGTCAGAAAGCTAGATGTTACAGCCCAGGGAAAATAGGCTGGACTAAAACATTAGTCCCCTTACACAGTTCAACTTCTCCTTCTCAAAGGATGAGTAATAGCTGAAAACTGCATAGCATATTTCCAGTGTTCAGGTTGAACTCCCCTTCTACATCACCTTCTATGTAAGTGAGATATTATGCGGACGTACTTTCACAAGTTCAGCTGTCTCTTGACAGATACACCAGTGTTACTGACTGTGTTATTTCTGTAAAGTTGAACTGTCACAGCACAGCAAATGACCTAAGGTGGGACAAAACCCACAGATTACCCAAGAGATTTGTATGTTTGCATGTGAGATAGAACCTTTGAAGGAGCATAGGCTTGTGAACCTGGTGAAACAAAAGCTTGTTCAAATTATATTTTCAGTGATTAATATAAATAAGTGTTCTTAGCCTTATTAAGGTTGTGAATGACATGTCCTCCCCTCCTGCACCCACCCAGGAAAGAAAAAACTCACACAGAGAATGTGTGTAATATTTTATACAATCAAGCAATTCTGTTTTCTCCATGAGTGTACTGGATTACCCTGCAATTTCCTTTTCTTTATGCAAGATTTATAATACCCTGGCTTACTTCTTTATTATACTAATCTCCCATCTTCAACAGACTTTAGCGTTCCTTTCTGACTTCAATCAAATTAATCTTCAATTTCTGATACTGAAGCATTCTTTAAATGGGCTTAAACTGTCAATGAGGTCACAAAAAGACTACTCCTAAAATTTCTGCTGCAGATATCTAGCCACAGGTTTCACATGAAGCTGAAGTCAGGTGTCATGCTAGAAGACCTGATCTAACTCCCATCATCTCACCAGGGTGAGAAGAGCTGAAAGAAATTTAGTTGGGTTTCCCTCTCCTCCTTTCTTCCCGTCATCAAGAGTCAAATCTATACAAGGAGTAATGGGGGAAAGGCATTTTCTAGATCTTTACAGATCTCAAAAATTCAGCTCACATGCCAATTTTGGGATCAAATACTCACAGCCAAGCACCCAGACACTCTGAGTGCTTGCAAGCATCATTAAGTACTGTATTCCTGAATATTATACTTAATAATACCTGCTATGTATACAGCACCTGAGAAGGCTTAAAATGCTGTGTGTATATTATGTTTTGTAATCATCATAGTATCCTCTTCGGATTACAAATGTGGGAAGAGAAGTTAGAATACTCTGCCTCCCTGCCACCCAGCTTCAAGCCTTTAGTCAAAAGACTTCTCTCTTTTGCTCACACAGAAAAAATGATAACTTCATTAGCAGTGTAAGCTTGTAATATTGTTGGGTGTGACTTTTACTACCACAGTAAGTACAAAAACACAAAAGAATCTGCCTCTGGTTTGGAGTTCTTTGCCACTCCTTTGATTATTTTTTGCCTTTTGGAGAACTGGCCACTTCACTGCTTATCCCATCTCTAGATTACTTATGAATCAAGTACAGCACTGTGTATTATAAGACCTTACTTCTTATTTTCCCCTGTCATGGAACCTTACCACTTCCTACTACTCCCTGCTTTTCATATATAACCAACCATTACCAGCCTATTAGACTCTTCACCTTCTAATCACATAACTGCAAAGTTCTTCCATTATTTGATGAAAGACTTTGTCAAAAAGTTTCACAGTCAAGTATAAAATGAAAGGAATCCTACTGGGATTATACGCTTGCATACCTTGGGATTTCATGAATATAAGTTTAAGTTTGTTGTGCAAGCAGGTATTCAGAACCTCCTTGCGCAATGCACACAACCCCCAGGAGCCACACACAAAGCAGCTTTACTGCACCTACACACACACACAGCCATTTAGAGAACAAAGGGGCCAGAGTCCTCTAGATCAGACCTGCACAACCTGGCAGTAGGTAAGGGCCGAAATTAAGTAGGCTACACTTCTTTGGGCTGCAGATAGTCTTTTAACACCTCACTTTCCAAGTAAAGTTATAATAATGGTATAATAATGTTTTTATTCACAAAATAAACTCTAGTATAATCAATTATTAAACTATCTGGCAAATAAAATAAACCATATGATAAAAAAGGGAAGTTAGGGATTCCTTATGTTTAGGTGGAACTACTTTTCCTGCAGTTTGAAGCCTCCTTGTGTCCTACGGCCTTTCCACACTACACATCTATAGTGAGTGCTATTATTCCACTTTCAACATCCCATGGAATTCTGGGGTTTGTCATTCCCTGAGGCCAAAGAGCTCCCTGGCTGAAAGTTCTAAATGCCTCTCCCTAAACTACAAACCCCAGGATTCCACAAGATGATGAAAGTAGAATAATAGCACTATAACGGTGTAGTGTGGAAAGGCCCCTAATCTCTTAAGCAGCAGAAAACAAGCTTGCTCCATCTTTTATATGACATCCTTTCAAATAAGAGCTTCACAAAAGTTCCTTTTGGTGAACTACAACCTCCCAAAACCCCAGGTAGCATGATTACTGACTGGGAACTTCTGGGAATTATAGTCTTAAAAAACAACGCTTTCGAACTCTGGGTAAGCTTTTATCTCACCAGAGTAGACTCAGTGAATTATTGCTGTTGTGTGTCTTCCAGTCATTTCCAACTTATGGGGACCCTAACGCAAACTCATCACTGGATTTTCTGCAGCTGAGAGTGTGTGATCCGACCAAGGTCACTCAGTGGCTTTCCATGGCTGAAAAGTTCAAGCCTCTGCTATAAACTCACCTGGCAATCTTAGGAAAACCTCCTTCCTTAAATTTCACCCACCACCATCAATATACAACATGAAGAATGAAAACAGTGGCCGTTTCTGCCCTACACTGTTATAGTGCTATTATTCCGCTTTCAGCATCCTGTGAAATTCTGGTGCTTGTAGTTTCCCGAGGCCAAGTTGTAGTTTCCTGAGACCGAGAATTCTAAAGGCCCCTCCCTAAACTGCAAACCCCAGGAATCCACAGCATGTTGAAAGTGGGCTAAGAGCACTGTAACAGTATAGGACGGAAAGGGTCACTGTCTTACCCTCTTGACCTGTTGTTAGGATGACTGAGATAACGCAGATGTGGCAAGTTGTGATTACACAAAACCAGTAAATAGGATTATTGGAAAAACAAGAGAGCTATGCCTTAAGAAATGCAGCAGTGTGTAATTTGCAAAAGGTTTGCAAAAGATTCGCAAAAGATCAAAGGGGAGGGGAACAATTTGGGGTGGCAGAAAAAAAGTATTATTTATGAGGAAGGGGGAAGAAAATAGATTTGGAGGATAAACAAGGGGAATTCCAGATTGGTGGGGGTGGAATTTATGAAGATGCACACCAGAATAGACCTAAATTGCATTTTAAAATGCAATCTTGAAATGCAATTAACTTTTTTCCAACGCAATTTAGGAGGGATGGGGGTGAATGAGGACACTGACCTGTAATAAGGTGCTTCCCGAGAGGGTCCCTGTTCGCCGTGTAACAGTCCATGTTGGCTTGCTTGGAGGAGGAGACCACCTCCTTTCTTGTCCCCTCCAGCCCCGGCTGGTCTTCTCCTTTTCCCGGGCACTTCCATCCTCACCACTCATCCAAGGGAAACAGAAGGAGAAAAAGCAACTGCCACCATCTTGCACAAAGGCAAAAGGTAGCTCTCTGCTGCCCCCTGGAAGGAAGGAGGAGGGAACGGCCCAGTTGGGTTCATTCAAAACCATCAGCAACCTAATTGCTGCAACCTTTCTCGGTCCTCACACTCTCAAGCGATGTGGGCTGCACGAAATCCTTTGGTGGGTTGCATGCCGCCCCTGGGCCGTATGTTGTGCAGGCCTGCTCTAGACAATATCTGACTGCACTTTTGCAGCTGGGAGAAAAGAGCAGCCAGCATCCTCCCTGATCTCCAAAACATTCAGTGGAAAAATTTCCTGGTGTGCCCTGGATATTTTTGTTAGGAATCAGTAATAAGAATAACTGCTTTTCAACCTTCTTGTGAAGATATGGGTCTTAGTTAACATTGCACCTTTTTGTTAGATGACTAATAATGTCATATTTTATCCTTTATTGAAGCCACCTTGAATCCAGTGCCGAGAGAAAGGAGGGATACAAATAAAATAAATATTTATTGCCATTCAGGTGTATGTTGTCTAAATTCATCAACCTATTAACAATGAATTTGTTTACAAGGAACTGAACATCATCCAGTTCTTCCAATTTGATTTTGTTTTTCTGGTACTCTATTCCCCCCAAGAAAAAAAATGGTTGAGGCATGGGAAACATTAAACAATTGGGCCAGATGACCTTTGGGGTCCCCTCCCCAACTCTGACCGAAGAAACATTAGTCTACATTGAAAACAGATAAGAACAATTCATTGAGATTTTCTACAATATCCCCATCTTCTATCATTACTCCTTTTACATCCCTGTATTCTAATAGCCTGCCTGTCTGGGGTCTGACATACAGTCGGTCCTTCACATTTCCAAGTTTGACTTCATGGATTTGATTATTTGCAAGTTTCTCCAATCCCTGCCCCCCACCTCAGGGTGCTTCTTTTCCAGGGGAACCTTCCCTCTCAGTGGCTCCAATCAGTCTGTGCAGCACCTTAAAAACCCAGCTCTTGTCCTCCTCCTTCCCCAGCAGCTGCCTGGCCAGCTAAGGACAACTCACAGTCTGATTTTTCAGCACCACAAACCCTCTCATGATGCCTTCCCCTCATACCTAGGGAAGTAGAGAGGTGAAAGAAAGGAAGTATAGAGCCACTCCTCTCCCTGACCTGGATTGGACTCTGGGTGTCCATTCTCCCCACCATACCTTGCCCCCTTCCCACAGACAGACACACACATTTTGATATTTGTGATTTTTCCCCCACTTTTGCAAGGGTTCTTCACCCCTAACCCTAGCAAATATGGACAGCTCAGTGTACTTAAATCATTACTTCCTGTCTTAATTTTTTTAGCAATGAGTTCATTTTTAATTTGCCTTTTCTCCATTCATACTTTGCTCTTAAGTTTGTGCTCATTTTTATTCTACTTAAGGCTTCATTTTTTAAGGGATGTATAATACAAATTCTTACATTTTAATATCTTTTACACTATCTAATCACACTAGAATAATCTTGGATACCATAATATGCGGTATAAATTCTATCTGAGCTTCTTTTAACAGTGATTCAGAGTGATTTCCAGGCCCACCATCAGTCTTTCTGTCTTGAGCCTGGTGGCAACAAGTTTAAATTGAAAACCAATCATAAAATAATTTATGAGGTTTATAAAGCAAGCAAAAATTAGGAATAGGACTTTAAATTACTTCTTTTGTTGTTCATTGTTAAATATTTTAACTATAACTATAATGGCATCGCAATATAGAAAAATGTAATATCATGTAGCTTGGGTCTCCTCTTGTATTTTAGCCATAATTTTCATGGAAGAAAAAAAATTATTATGCATATCTGTCTGCAGATGAACCCATTTCCATTGTTTAAAATGTGGTGGGTAAAGAGTGACCCTACAAATGTTGCTGGACTGCAACTCCCAGCATTCCTTACTATTGTGTATATATCCCGGAGCAGATGGGAATTGTAGTCCAGCAACATATTGAGGGCTGCACTTTGCTCACCGTTATTGAAATAAACAGTTCTTTTGCTCAAGTTCAGCATAGCTTTTTATCACTTGGCTCAGGACAGAAAGAATGATGGTGGTCCTGAAAATTATTTTGGAGGGCTGTATTTTGTTCACTCCTGACTTCAGTGAACAAGTATTCTCATCAATACAGCTTTAAAAATCTTTGTTTTTTTTCCCTCTGCAACAAAACTGGATACGTTTTGGAAGCCATGTATCTAATCAAGAATGGACATAAATCTTTTTATAACCACTCTTTTCTTTCTTGTCGTCTGACTGTCCAAAAGTTTTTATAAGAGCATCAGCACTGGGAAGATGGTAAAGGAGGGGTGGAAAAATACAGACTTCTGGTGCAGGGTTGAAGCAGTGCACCTGCAGTAAACAATGCAATAAAACTTCTGTTAGGAAATAATGAAATCCAACTCTAGCCAATCCTACTGTAGCTGTATGTGCCTGCCTACAAGAAGCAATGTGAACAGCAGCTGCCCACAGTATCTTTTATCAAGTACATGTAAACAGCAAAACAAGAATGAAAAGGGAAAAAGCAGATAAGCTTGCCAATACGTTAAAGAAGCATCAGTCTATAACTTTGGCCATGAAAGTAGAAATCATACAGAAAGTGGAGAGGTTTGTAAAGGACAAGACATCCTTGGATGCTCTTTAAAGAATCCTTCAAGGTTCAAAATGTTTTTCTTATGCAAAGTTTACCTGGGTTTTTATAAAAAATTTCACATGTGCATAGTATGAGGTTTGAAGAAAAAGTTTTGCTGAACCATGTTGAGTAGCCCTTCTGTGGTACAAGGAACCTATCCGGTTTCATGTTATTTCTGCTTTTGATAATAAATTTTCTATTAAAGAAGAAATACCTAGAAAACACATCTGCTTCATTAACTGACATATACCTGCTAGTCTAACAGTTGGTTTGCCTAAAATTTGGACCAAACTAAGTCTTGCCACTTTAGTCATAAAGTCATATGTTTCAATGGTTTCCTAGTGCTATCCTACAGAATGCAATCCTATACATGTTTACTCATATTTAAACTCCACTGAGTTCAATGAGCCTTCCTTTCAGACAACTATGTGTATGATTGTAACCTTAAGCACTTAAAGGCATAGTCACAACATCAACAGAACAGAAGCACTGAGCTTGCTGTGAAAGAGGAATGGAATTATGAATCCTCTCAATTGCTCTGCTGACTTACAACCATAGTGTTTCAAGGTTTAAATGAAGAGCATCTTAGAGAAGTCTTCTGAAAAGTAATATCCAGGCTAACATCTGCTATGCCTTACCTCAGATGTTAAAAACAGAGCTTCAACCACCCAGTCTTATACATCATTATTATAACATGGGGACATTTGCAATGCACGTCTAATGCAAGAAATGGCCCCATTTCTGTACTGGCTCCCGCCTGAAGGGGGAAAAATGATAGTACACATTTTTCTAGCTCAACAGAGTACCCTGAAAAACAAGTGAGCTCATAGAATCTGCCAGTCATCAAAGCGGTTTAGGCATGTGCTAGTCATTACATTCTAGATGCACACATGAATTTGCTGAGCCATGCTTACTGGAGAGCTTTATCTTCCAGCTGTTGTTCCAGCTCCACTTCTCCCTCTCTCTGCCCTAAAATGACGGTAGCAACAACAACAACGCTACAGTATTTGAGCCACAGAGAGAGAAAGCCAGGAGGAGACTTAAAAATGAATTCTGATTAGAAATTAAAGCAACACAATTCTCTGGCATCAGAAAAAGGCAGACAGCTGTGTCAGAAACCTGCACTTCATTTTTGCAAATTAGATCACCAATGATGCATCACAGATATCCCGATGCAGATGATTCTGTCTGGATGTGTCATAGACCGCATATACTTGGGCTCCCACCATATAAAAAGCAAACAATCTGTTCTGGGAAGCCTTCCTGAGTTTTTAAAAATGTTGGATGTAAAACTGTGGTGATGAGATTCAGAAAAACACAGAATAAAATGAGGCATGGTATATATTTTTTTTTTTTACAAATCCACTTTCCTGTCTGCGCATAAGCAACATCACTCCATCCTTCAAATCACAGGCCCCTTCCAGGAATAAAAGGAGGTATCTTCTCTGCTGTGGGAATTGGGGAGGAAGATTGAGTCGCAATATGCCAATAAGGCTGCTTTCCTATCAGGCTTTAAAGTATAGCAGCTGCTGCTCTAGGGGAGCTATTAAACCCCAGAGCGGGGAAGGAAGAGCAACTGGAGGGCTAATTCACATCCCCAAGAGGCAAGGAAGCCGCTTCATTAAG
This sequence comes from Cyclura pinguis, assembly GCA_030412105.1. Lineage (NCBI taxonomy): Eukaryota > Metazoa > Chordata > Lepidosauria > Squamata > Iguanidae > Cyclura > Cyclura pinguis. The sequence goes on from CM059599.1 coordinate 212,887,107, forward strand.
CACACAGTAGCCAAGACCCTTCCCCCAGCAACAAGACCCATAAATAACAAGCAGCACATGCATGTCGAGAGGTGCTCTGCTGGGGAAAAGGAAGGGAAAAAAACGAAAAGGGAAGGCTGTTTGGTTTAAAAGGAGAATGGAGGAACAGGGGCTTGGAGAGAAATGAGGGAAGGAAGCTGTAGCAGGCAGAGGGGAAGCTATAGAACCTACAGGGACAGGTACACAAGCTGATGATTAAACAAGCTGAAATGAATGCTGTGGATAAGGGCAACAGATGTATGGGATTGGGAACCTTGGGGAATCCTGTGAAGGTAGAGAGACACCCATTACACCCCTTTGCACTCAAACTGTACCTTCATTGTCCAGGGGAGGGGAGGAAAACACATCCCCTTCCCTTCTAATTTATAGTCATTTAGGCTTGTTTTTTTAAAGGAAAATCCAGTCAGCCCTTCACATTCGCTAGGGTTAGGGGCATGGGACCCCCATAAAAGTGGAAAAACTGCAAATATCAAAATGCGTCTGTGTCACTGTGGGAAGGTGGCCAAGGCAGGGTGGGGAGATCAGGCACACAGTGTCCAAACCAGATCAAGGAAAGGAGTGGTTGGCATGGTGACCCTATACTTCCTTTCTCTTGCCCATCTCTTTCCTTGGGGGTGGAGGGTGCATTGGCAGAGGGTGTGTGGTGCTGAAAAATTGGGCTGTGAGCCATCATTATCTGTTCAAGCAGTGGCTGGGAGAGGAGGAGGACCAGAGGTGGGTTTTTCAAGGGCTTAATGTCCTGTTTTGGAGCCACTGAGAAGGAAATTTCCCCCAGAAAAGAAATGCCTGAGCCGGGGGAAGGCAGGGGTTGGAAAAACTCACTAATAATAAAATCTGTGAAAGTCAAATCTGCAAATGTGGAGGGCCAACTGTAATCCACATTCCCCCCTCCTTTTTTTTTTAGTTTACACAAACATATTTTGACACCCCAATCATGCTAATTTGTATAAGAGATGGAGTTGATGGTAGAAGTCAGCGGGGGGGGGGGTGAAAGAGGGTGTAGATGGTGCAAAGAGATGGACAAGAAGGGTCTGGGGACGGGGAGACCAACCACAAGGAGGCAGTTTCCTTACATAGGGGCAACACAGGAGGGTAGCCCTCCTGGCAAGCGGCACTCAGTGGAGGGCTGGGATGCAATTGCGGCCATTTCCACAGGACACTGTTAGAGTGCTATCATTCCTCTTTCAACATCCTGTAGAATTCTGGGGTTTGTAGTTCGCTGAGGCCCAAGAGCTCTCTGGCTGAGTATTCTAAAGGCCCCTCCCTAAACTGGAAAGCCCAGGATTTCCATAGGATGTTGAAAGTGGGATAATAGCACTATAACAATGTAGTGCGGAAACGGGCAGAGTCTTCAGGAGCGTCCCGCTTGAAGCAGCCTCAGGGCCAGGCGTGGGTGGCGATCCTCTTTTTGGGCAGGACCGGACCCTGGCTCGTCGAGCCAGGGTCCGGTCCTGCCCAAAAAGAGGATGGCCACCCACGCCTGGCCCTGAGGCTGCTTCAAGCAGGGTGCTGAGCCCTGCCTCAGACCATACGGGGAAAGGCAACGGCTCCTTCCCAGTCCCTCCCGCCCTGCAACCATCCGAGACACAACTCGATTTTTTAAAACAGCCTGCCTGCGATGTCAGAGGGGCGGCATGGGGAACAGGACGGGGGTGGGGGGGGGGCAGGGGTTGAAGAGGCCAAGCTTCGCCGGCGCGGAGGGAGGGGAGGCGACCTACCTGGAGCAGCCACGGAGGAGGAGGAGGAGGAGGAGAGGGAGGCGGGAGCCGCTCGCTTCTGCGGCGCTTGAGGAGGGCGCCTACCTAGGCTCAGGTCGACGGCGCTGGTGGAGGCTGCCGAGCCCGCGCCGCCCTTCAGGAGGAGCAGCAGCCAAAGCGACGACGCCGCGGCGGCCAGCCGGAGCAGCCACAGCCTAGGCATGGCGAGCAGCCAGCGGGCAGCGGAGGCATATTGCGGGCGAGCGGAGGGGAAGGAGCCCGCAGAGCCGCCGCGGCCAGCGAAAAGAGGGGTCCCTCTCCCGCGCGGGCGGGCGGGCGAGCGCGTGCCTCCAGCGCCGCGCGCTCCCGACCACGGCGGGGCAGGAGGAGGAGGCGGCTCTCTCCCACGTGACAAGGAGGGGCGGAGGGAGTCGCCGCCGCCGATCAGCCCTCACCTGGGCTTCCTTTTTCAAGCCACGCCCAGCGAGAGGGGAGGGTGGGCTGGAGCGCGGAGCCTGGTGCGTCGGGGAGGCTCCCGAGGCGTTCTCTGTCCGAAGTGTCCTGCAGGATCCAGCGCTAAGAAACAGCTGTTGTCACCAGCCGCGTCCTTCCGGGAGCCTGCAGTCTCAACCGCGGTCAGGTCGCGCTCAACCTAGGGAGACCCCAGGGATGAGAGACCCCCCCCAAACCGCTCTGTCGTCAGCGGCCCTGCTCGGGTCTTGCAGATTCAGGGATGCGTTCGCCTTGATCGAGTCTATCCGTCTGTAATACGGTCTTGTTCCTCGTGCCTTCTTCCTTAACCAAGCGTGATTGCCTCTTCTAGTGAGTGGTGTTTTCACATGCTGCGGCCAAAGTGCAACAGCCTTCCTTTAGCCGTCTTGGCTTCTAGGGAGAGTTAAGGCTTGATTTGCTCTAGGGCCCCGTTTATTTGTCTTTTCAGCAATCCACAGTATCTGCAGTATCTCCTCCAGCACCACAGTTTAAATGAGGTGATTTTCTTCTTCACTATGCAACTGTCACAACCATACATAGAAATGGGAAATACCTTGGCAGAGACGATCCTAACTTTAATATTCAAGGATAGATCTTTACACTTCAGGACCTTGTCTTGGTCCTTCATAGCTGCCCTAGTCTGCTTCTGATCTCTTGACTGGAATCTCCCATTATGATTAATGACTGAGCCAAGATATGGGAAAACGTGAACTATTTGAGTGTCTTCATCATCTACTTTATTACTTTGGAGTAAGCTACACCGAACACAAGGATGGCACTTCTGTGTATACGTTGAGCTGTAAGGGTCTTCGTTTAAAGGATGTCGCAGTGGCAACAGATGGGAAAATTTGCCCTTTCCTTGAACGTACAAGGCAAATGGGCAAAATTAATAACAACCTGCCTTTCAATGTTGAGCATCCCCTCCACGGGTCTGGGGACCTTGCTCACAGCTTTAAATAGCACCGGAGGGCTTGTCCTTTTTTCACCTGGGTTGGGCAACTCTTGCTTGGTTGCCTGCTTTTCTAGAGTGGCTCTTGTGTTTTGTTAACAGCACATGTACAGTAAATACAGAAATGCATTTCTTTGCTTAGTTTATCCCCTGCCTTTTTGCCAGCAAAGAACCCAAGACAGTTTCCAACAAGGTTAAAACAAAATACAGTAAAGCCCTGAAAATGCAAAAGTTTTTTTAAAAAAATTTAATTAGCTAGCATATAAAATATCCATAATTCAAAATAGTATTAAGTAATTTAAAAAAACATAACAATGAAAATGCAGCACACACTCACCCCATTGCAAGCCTTTTGTGTGACCTGTATATGAACAAATGAACAAGAGACAGAAGACGGGAGGGTTGCTTTGGACACCTTGAAAAGAGGGTAGCAAATACTCCACCACGAATTAAAAGTCCCTAGGAGCCAGGACTGGTCAAAACAAACAAAACAAGTCTTAAGGCACATGAAAACCTAACACGTTTTGTTATAGCTTAAGGTTTCACACATAATCTGCAGCCACTTGATGAGAGACAACTGATGAGGTCAACCATAGTCTCTCAGAGCTTATGCCATAATAAATATGTGTCAAAAGCAAGAGGTGCCACAGGACCGTGAGTTATATTTTCTGCAGCAGATTTACAGGTGTGCGCGCACACACACACACACACACACACACACAGTCAAGTTATTTTGGCACCTCAGGCAGAAAATCCCATCAGTAACTTTCCCATTCACTGGTATAAAAAAAGAAAGAAAAAAAAGAAAAGCCTTCTGGTGTGGCTGACTTGCTTTATCAAACAACGCACCCAAGGGGCATACACATACAGGGGGCATACACACATAGACTCATTAACTAAAAGAAGTGACCTACTTGCATTTGAGTGTGCATCATTTTCGGGTGCCTTAAATGTTGTCCTCAGTTCAAGCAACTTGTGATGCGGCCTCTCGTTCATAAAATCCTTTATGCAACTACTCCGCTCATTTTTACATTGCTGTAAGATCTCTTTCTGTTGGCAACAGATGAACACAGGTGTCCTTCTACTGCATAGCAGACAAATGTTTATTAGCTTGGAGATAGACTGACAGGGCAATTCTAAGTTGGTTTGCCATCAAACAACAGACACTTTCAGTGGTGTAAATGGTTAATTTTGTTATGGCAGGCACCAAATGGTGGAAATCAATGAGAAGGGTGAGTGTTCCTTGGAAAAGCCCAAAGAGCAATTAATTTAGCAGTCACATTTTGCAGTCAGGCTGAGAAAAAAACAACTTGCATAATCAAAAGGCAGTGGCTGAAGATTAATTTGGCCACTTCTTAGACCTTTTCAGGAAATCTAGTTCCACTTGATGCATCTTATTTGATGCTCAGAAAGGCATTGCTAAGTGGAAAAGAAAATTACCCTTGATGTTGCTCTAGAATTTTTTTAAAAAAACAAACAAATATATCAATTGGCATGTGAGGAATAAACAACAACAACTACAATGACAAAAAGACAACTTGCTAGTGTGCATCGGGGCACCTAAGACATCATCTTATCCATCCAGTGATTCTGACAATGTATACTAATGGCCTGATGACAAATCAATAGAGGAGAATGGGGAAGAAACGGGGGTTCTTTGAAGTGCCAGGCACAGCAGGAAACTGATGAAAGTTGGATAGAGGCCATTTGCACACTAGCCTGTTATAGTGCTATTATTCCACTTTCAACATTCGATGGAATCCTGGGGTTTGCAGTTTAGGGAGGGGCCTCAAAGGCCCCTCCCTAAACTGCAAACCCTAGGATACCATCGGATGTTGAAAGTGGAATAATAGCACTATAACAGGCTAGTGTGCAAATGGCCTTAGACTCCACTTCTTCTGATCACTAATGTCACTGTTCTGAAATAGTGTGGTGATAGGAAAACAGAAGGTTTTTACAGATAAGGCACAACAATTCACAACCAGTTCCTGTCATTTTGGCCACCGTATGCAAAACATCAAGACAACATTCTGTGTGAGAAGTACTCTGTATGGTATCCTTCATGTGTGTAAGTATTTCTTTTTTGTCATTTATTTCATTTTTATCCTACCTTTTCAATTAAAATAAAAAATTCCAACCAAAGTGGCTAGCAAACACCCATAAAATCAAACAGACGCAATAAAATCCATTATAATTGTCAAAATGATCAATAATAATTTAACTGCTTGAACAAATAGCAACAGCCTGAAACATAAATCTGCCTGATATTATTATTGTGGTGGTGGTGGTGGTGGTGGTGATGATGATGTAGATGTAGAGCCTGTCTTTTCTTCAGCTTGGGACTAAAGGCAATTTTCAAAAGTTAAAACAGATACAATTAAAAATTTGACATCACACAAAAGCTAAACATATAATTAAACTATCAAAATTAAAAGGAGTTAAAGGCAAACTATTAAAAAAGAGAACAAGAAATATAAACAACACAGCGCATGAAAAGGCCCTTTTCCTCCTGAACAGCCAGCCCTCAAAGGCTGCTGAAACAAAATGGTCTTCCCGTACCTACGAAAGGTTTGCAAGGAGGGTGCCAGTCCAACCTTTATTGGAAGGGAGTACCAGAGCCTAGGAGCAACCACTGCGAAGGCTCTCCTTGATGTTCTCACAAGATGCAACTGTGAGGGCTGGTGAGACAGAGGGAAGGGCCTCCCCAGAAGATCTCAAAACATAGGCAGGCTTACATGGCAGGAGTGCCAGTCTTACAACCCAAATCTGCTTCCTAGGACCAGCTCCATTTCTGCTCAGTACAGGGATGAGGAACCTGCAGGCATCTGGAGGCATTTTCGCACATTATCTTATCCTGTCATCCTCACGTCACAATTCTGGCAGCACCTTTGCTGGGAAGGGAGCCTGACGGGAACACTTTCCTCTGTACCCAGCCGGCTTACTCCAGAAGGGAGTGTGAGTGACATGTGCCTGCCTTTTGCCCGGCTCTTTCCCATGCTGCCTGGGGAAATAAGCGCCTCCATTTTGCTTCCTGCCCTTCCACACGGCTGGGAAGGACAAGAGCATCGCATGACTGAGGGTGCTTAACAGATTTAATCTGTTAAGTGAATATCCTGCAATGATGATGAGTGAGGATGGGTTGGCAGCAGGACCACAATGACATCATGCAGAAGCACGGAACACAGACAGCTGCCATCCTGTTCCCATAGCAGGACTGCGACACTATGCAGAAATGGCCTAGGTGTTGTCAGATCACAGTTCCCCCTCATCTTTTACCATTGGGTGTGCTGGCCAGGGCTGATGCTAGATCTCAACATTGGAAAGGCCACAGTTTCCCCCTTCCTTCCTTGCCTCTTGCCACATGCATGGCTTTGGCTAGAGGACAAGCACAGTTGTGCTGGAGTGCCAACACAGTTGGAACTTAATGCAGGAGGTCTTCAGAGGAAGCCATTCAATGGCTGGACTGTGGTCAGTATTCAAGTCTTTGATGAGTAGAATCTACTTGACATCGATGGAGTGAAGGCATAAGCACTTGTGTTGTTCAATCCTTTTTGTCTGGCACTTAGAGGTTTAGGGTGTGCTGAGCATAAGGCTGAACCTTTAAACCATCTGGCCATTTGCTACTAATGGCCCTATAAGGATTGTGCGGCATGTCCTTCCCTCCCCCCGCATCACCCCTTTTTAGATTCTGGTGATTAGAACTTCTCAAAAATGCAGCTTTAATTTTAAAGAGGCAACAAAATCCTCTCTCAGAGCAGGCACGCTTGCTTTACAGCTCAGACACTAAAGCAAAAAACAAAACAAACAAAGAAATGTGGTGCAGTCTGGCAGTTCTAGGGCATCAGGACTTTGAAAACATGCAAATGACGGTGGGCACACAGCCTAGAGATCTGCTCATTTGTATCATTTTGCTGAAGGGTGAGCAATTTTTGCCGTATGTCCCCACGTGATAAAGTTTTCTTTGCTAGTTTACAGTGTATTGTCATTAAAAATGTGCAACATGTTGTTTTTTTAGATTTATACATCTCAGCACCAGTTTCTTCATGGAATACATGGTTCTCTTCTAGTTTATCATTATGGCAAGCCTGCGAAGTAGGTGAGACTGAGAAACAGTGACTATCCCAAAGTCAACAAATGAGCCTCCAGGTAGAATGGAATTTCCTTCTGCAAGTGTATATCTACACTATACATATTTTTGACATCACTTTGACTGTGATGGCACCATACTATGGAATCCTGGGATCTGTAGTTTGGGGAGTATTTATAATTTCTGCTAGAGAGCTCTAGGGCACTCTTCTGAACTATGGTTCTCAAGGGTACCTTGGCAACTTAGTTCCAACTTAGTGCTAAACCAAATTACAAATCCCAAGATTCTGTTAAAAGTGATAAAGAACTGTTGCAGCTGTGTAGCACAGGTACATTCTAGGTCTCCCTTGTTCTAATCCAACACTTTTTCATCACTACACCATGCTAACTCTTTAATGTACCATTAACACTTAGCAAATAGACAGCTGTGGTTATGGGTCTCACCATCTGCTGGCCCACCCACACAAATCTAAGGGAATACTGCAAGAACTGTGACAGGGTGTGAATTCCAGCAACAACAGATCAGAAAGGCAGATGACTGTATTTCATTTAGTTTCCAGCAACTATAGATGCCAGCAGTTTTATATGCCTGCCCTCAAGGGGGTGCTGTGGAAGCATTTGGTTAACTGCAAAATTCCCATAAATTTTGCAGTTTGTTGTGGGGTGCCTTCCAGTCATTTCCAACTTACCACAACATAGGGTTTCCTCGGTAAGAAAACAAGTTGCTACTGTAGGGTCATAAAATAACTGCCTCAAAACATGACAACAGGCATGCTGTATTTATTAGATTTATATACCTCTCCTCCTCCATGGAACTCTAGGTAGCATACCTGGTTCTCTGCTGTTTTACTGGTGAGAAAGCCTGCGAGGTAGATTTGTGATTTATACACTCTTGACACTGGCCATATACACCATTGACAGAGATCATTGCCTTCAACCTACGCTTAAAGTTTTGTAGAGTTTTGAAGTGCTAAATGGGGTGCTGGAGCATTACCCACAGCTGTGTAACAGACAGATCAAATGGAAAGTCCTAGGTTTGTTTGTCTGTGCCTTAAATTTGTTTCTCAACTTATGGTGACCCATGAATTTTGTGGGATTTTATTGGGCAAGGAATACTCAAAGGTCACTGGCCATTGCGTTCCTCAGAAATATAGCCGATCGCATCAGGTGCTCCTTTATCGTCCCCCATCCAAGAACGAACTAGGCCTGAACCTGCTTTGTTTCCAAGATCAGATGGGATCTGGCACCTTCAGGAGTATTTAAGCTCTTTTTGTACTTTTAGTGAGGACCCTCAGATCTAGTATTGTCCTTTTGACAAAAACCTAGACAAAGCTTTGCTTTTCTGGGTGGTGCTACAAAAGGGTTTGTGTAACAGAATTGACAAAAAGCATGCTGGAATTTGGTTATAAAGTGTGAATTCAGGATTCATAAGCCTGCAGGATAGTTGCATGGTGATTAGGCCATTCTAGCCTCCCTCTGTACAGTAAATATCTATCAGTTTGATTTCCATTTATTAACTTAATGTCAGATTAGATCCAGATCCTCCCGCACTTGACAGATGCAAATCTGAGAAAAGTCATCCTTCTAACCCTGAAGGCATATTCTGAAATTGTGTGTTTTCCAATATAAGACCCATTAAACAAATCTCAGTAACAGGAGTATGAGAGGAATTTATTCACCATGAAAAAAAAATCACCATTATCCTATTATTTATAGTAAAAAGACAAGTGCTTAATTCATTCATCTGAACAAATAAAAGAAAATTTGACTTTCTTTTCCAAAACAGTAATAAAAGTTTTAACATCCATGTATTTCTGGCATTAAGGAACAACCAGTTTAGAAAGGAAAGTTATAAACTTTACGTAGCTAGTGTATATTCTTGATTGCTGCTGGAGCTCTAACATAGATGCTAAATATTATTTATTATCGACTGTTAAAGATGACCCATTCACAAAGTTTTAGATAAGGCTTCCAGCGTAGATGTTGATGATTTTTTTTCAAAGTAGTTAACAGTTTGGCTATGCTATCCATATAAAATCAAACAATGACATGTCTGATCTTGTTAGCATATTCTAAGAAAACACGAAAATATGTTTTATTTTGAAGAGATTTTGTTGGTATAAAGGGCACAGAAGACTACAATCCAAATGAATAATCTGAAAATGTTCAGCATATATCTGCTAGAGAATTAAGGGATTTAATAGTCATTACATCTTTTAAAGGCACTCTGAAAATGGCACTTCTGAGAGACAGAACTAGGAATTTGAGGAAAATAATTCTTAAAAACAGCACTATAAATTCCAGCATTTCTTTAGGGTAGCCATGATAATTAATTCATTTTCCCACTCATATATGATATGATCTCACATATTGAAATAGTTTGGGAGACTTCTGAATCTTTTGAGATGATCAAAGAAGCAGAAAGATGTCTAGTGTATGAAGCCATCATGAAATAGAAGGCCACATGATATCAGGTATTATATTATTGAAGTGTTTGCAATATATGAATGGATGATGGCAGCGGGAGGGACAGGACAGATAGTTCCAAATATGTGTAGCACCTAACTTTGTCAAAGTGTATGTATAAACAATGTCAAAGGTGTAACAAAAAGTACATGACCTGTGCATACAAATAAATGTACATTAAGAAATTCTAAAATAAAGTACACATTCCAAATATTGAAGACAACTAATTAGCTTGGGATATAAAGATGAACTAGAGTATTCCATGAAGAATCATGAACTGTTTTTGCTACTTATATGTATTGCATGTATTGCAAGAGACTTTGCATCAGCTTGGCATTGCTTGCAATATCTTATAATTAATTCTCAACTTTGAAATGCCTTTTGTTATTCAAAATAGGTGATATAAAAAAAAACAAACCACTCCAAAACCTTAGGAAGCCAGAGCTGATGGAAAAAGTCACTGTTAATGTTAGGTATGTGCGTTCATACATAAAAATCTGTCTTTGGCCATTTCCGCTCTACACTGTTATAGTGCTATTATTCGACTTTCAACATCCTGTGGAATTCTGGGGCTTGTAGTTTCCTGAGGCCACAGAGCTCTCTGGCTGAGAATTCTAAATGCCCCTCCCTAAACTGCAAACCCCAGGTTTCCACAGGATGTTGAAAGTGGAATAATAGCACTATTGACAGTGTAGGGCAGAAATGGCCTTGGTCTAATTATGGGTAAATATATTCCAAAATGTCATGGTATATCATTTAAAAGGACAATACATTTAGAGGAATATGTATTTGATATAATAATAGCAATGAGATATGAGGTTAATTACTGTAGAGTCACAATTCAGCTTCCAAAAGCTCTCAGGTTAAATCAAAGTGTTAGCAGCTGGCAAACTTTATGACACTGTGCCTCACTCTGTGTGGGTAATCTTAACACTTTCTGAAGCGGTGAGAGACGCTGAGACTGCAGTCGTAAACACTTTTATTAATAAGAAATTAATAGAAACCAACAGACTTACTTCTGATTTAAAATCCTTAGGATTGCACTGTTTCCCCCCCTTTCTGACTTAACAGATGTTACCCTCTCATCTGCTATACAAATTACAGGTGAACAAGAGAAGTTTGTACCGCATTTCATGCTTTTTCTGAGGTTTGGTTTCATAGTTCATGTCATGCCAACATTGAGTCATAAGGCAAGATTCTTGCCCACCTCCACTGCAAAATGTCCTCGTGGTAGGGAAAAACAAGGAAAGGGAAACTGGAGGAATTGATTTACAATCAAAAGTGTTTGCATGGGGTCTTCTGGGAGTCTATGTAGGGCCTTAAAGTGCAGTAACTTACTTGCAAAGACATTGGTATAAAACAACCAGATAGAGTGAAGTCATGCATGTGTGTTGAACATCAGTGATAACTTGCACAGCCAAAGCAGTTCTCACATTTTAGACAGTACAAAAAACGAGCTTTCTATACAGAAAGATGTTTTTATTTTAAATTGGCTCTAGACATTAATTATCAGCTGACACAGTTCATATATTCAGGGTGTTGTTCATACATTCAGAGTTCACATGTGTGCTTATGCCTGGATAGTCCACATTCAGTTCACACATGCAACATTAGCATCAGATCGTGGGTGAATCATCTTTAAGTGACTGGCGGTTATGCATAACTGCCATCTCCGTGGGACACAATGTCCCTGGAGAATTACAGGGTCAAGTTTTTCCTTGGCTAGGGCTGTGAGGATTGATGATAATTTGGCAAGCAATTAATTTATACTGGTTATAATAGATGTATTGTGCTGGGTTTCTTTGGTTAAAAACAACAACAAAACAAAGAGAGCAGGCCCCCTCTCCCACTCACTGATTCAATTCCAAGGAGATTAAATTCTGCTGAAGTCAAAGGGAATTGAATTATCTCAGTATCTTTCAGATTATGCTATGAAAATGGAGCTACGGTGCTCCAATATTCAAGTACAAACTCATTCTCTACAGATATACCCATATCTACAGTATGGAAACTAAGTAGAAGGTTACTAGAAGAGATTTTTGTGAAGAGATCACTTTTTCTCCCCATGCTGCAACCTGATTAGCCATGTACAGATTTACAGCTTACTAAAATTTGTAGGGGAGAATCATAAAGCCACAACTGTCCTGGGAACGTGTAGTTTCTTATTTTTTCAAAAATTCTACTAATGTCTTTGCAAAACTAATTTTGCTGTCTTTATAGTTCTTCAAAATCCAACAAAACTTGTTTAACTGGTGATCAAGACATACATTTAATGCAAAGGCCCCCATGATTGGTTTCGAGAGAGCTAGTAAAAACAGTACTGTTCTGCTGAATTTGTATGGATTAAGGGCAGTATTGCATTTCAGGAGATTGCCTTGTGTGTGTCCATGTGTGTAGTTATTATTGGTTTTGCTTGAGATTTTGTGCGAAATTGTATTTTATAGTGCTTATGGTTTTCTTGTAAGTTGTCCCAAGTACTGAGATGAGGGACAATTCTAAAATGTGTCAAATAAATCACTGCCCCACAGCGAGAATAGCTCTCCCACAGTGCTTAGTCTTTGGCAAACTACCCCCTGTATATGGTTCATGTGATCATTAGAGAAGCCCTTATTAGCAAAAACCTACAATTTGGCACAGTCTACTCATTTTACATCAAGCTTCCCAAATTACAAAACAGCTCTCACACACTATATTATCACCCAGAACTGAAAACATAGTGCAGTAGCATTTGCTACTTTTAGATGCATTTTCTGTTGGCTTCCTAAACCTTATTGCTTTCAAGGACTTAAATAAAAACAGTGAAAATTATAAAACTCCCCATTTCATTGGGTTATAGCTGTTAAGTGCTCTAGCAGAAATGAATTCTTGTGTATATCAGTGGTTGGGGGGGCTGACATGAACTCCCTCATTCACTGAAAATAGGTGAGAATTTACAAAGATGTGTGGAAGTTAACTGCAGGTGCTCATCACAACAGTCCCCGCAGCCAACTCTTCATTCCCCTCGGTACAAACAAATGCATTGATCCATAACAAGAAACAAATTCTAGGTTTTAGTCTTTATCAGGAACAGTTCTTTTGTCAAGTGAATGGATCTTAATTGTCCATTCAAAACCAAACTACTTCCAAATACTTTGCATTATAACAAGGCCTACCCACAGCAACCTATTTTCTTGGGAAAATACACTTCCCCTTAGTTACTGTAAAGACTTGAGCTACCATAGGAGGGGATAGGGAAGACTTAGGGAGTGGGATAGCAGATGATGATGTTGTCCCAGCTAATCAAGCCCACGAGCTTGGACTACTACACCACTAGGGTCATGATTTTGTCCTTTGCCACCACATGCTAACCCACCTCCTTGTTGCCTGAAACACTCCTTTCTCAGCCATTCATTTGCCTGCTGTGAAACAGTACTGTGTCCATATTAAGGCATGCATATAGAGGTCCTCTCTGCAAGGCAGAATCCTGCACCAATCAGGATTCTATCTGGCCTGGAGGAGCCCTCTGTGCCTACATCTCTAAATGCATAGCACATGTTCACACTGCCCAAATATATGAGGTCTCTTACAAAAGGCAGACACTTCCTTGCTTTGTCTTCTCTGGTTGGTAAACACGCAAGAAATGGCACTGAACATATTATGCACAGTATCTAATTTCAGTATTTTCATTTTGGGATGTGCATTTTCAGATGTGGATTGTGTACTACCTTATATTTAACTTGTGATATTCACAAGTTAAATAATTCAATATTATTATTATTATTATTATTATTATTATTATTATTATTATTATTCAATTGTTTCTCTCTCAGTGTTTAACACTCCCTCCCTCCTCCCCCCCAAAAAAAAACAGCTTAAAGGAATGGGCCTTGTGTTGAGTTTTATCTAGTAGTAGATTATCTAGTAGATGGGAGGCAACTATGCCTACTTCAGAATCTGTAGAGTATCTGTGGTTAGTTGAAATTCAGAATGCCTAGATAACCACTGAAGAGTTGCTAAGATAAAATGGCTAACGGACTGCTCTTTAATATATACTAGTGGAAATATATACACTTGCTCTACTACAGATCAGTGTGAATGAACTCCAGATCTGACTGAGAACTGGGTTCACACCACAATTCTATGCGCATATAAGTCCCATTGAGTTCAGTGGGGTTATTCAGAGATAAGCTGGTATATTATTTATTATATTATTTTCACCCTTTCTTTCACACAAAGAATGAGACCTAGGCCCTTTTCACACGGCATTTTCCATGCGAAAGGGCGCCTGGAGCGTCACGCGATTGTGAGGAGTGATCTGCACGACGCACTCACAATCACGCGATGCTCCAGGGGCTGGCAGGCACCGATCACGCACCTTTTCATTTTCAGCTAGAAGCCGAAAATGGTGCGTGATTGCGCATTGCTCCCGGGCCCTGCGCGCACTTACCTGGCATGTGGAGTCCCCGGAGCTGTGCCGGTCGCGCTTCCTGCCCCAGCGCAGCCTGGGAAACTCCTAGGCTGTGCTGCGGAAGGAAGAGGCGCGGCTCTCGCATGAGCAGGCAGCTCATGTGGAGCCAAAGGACCCTGGACGCAAGAGCCTCTCGCGAGAGGCTGCTCGCGCAATCCCCGCACCCCAGCGCCGGAAGAAGGTAAGGTGCGGAAAGGGCCTTAGTGTGGTTAACTTGACTTAAAAAGTATAATTAAAAACATAAAGCCAATACACATTTATCCTGGAAGTAGTAAGTCTCACTGAACTCAATGGAACTTCTTCTGAATAAATATGCATGAGACTGTACTGTTAAGATCAGTGGCTGGCTTCTTGTATTGCAGTTAAGGATTCATAACTTAAAGAGTTATGGATCCATAACTGCCCCATATTCAGTTATACTATGCATTCTATATTGCCACAATCATAGGAACTCCCTAGATACCTTAAACTCCAGGGGACTGCTTTGAGTAATAGAGGCCTGTTCCAATCGTGACTGGGGCACAGCAAGATGATGTTTCCAGCTCCATCCTGCCACTGAGTGAAGATGTGACAATCAGAAGTAGGACCCCTGTCCCAGTGCCTCTTCCCACCACAGATCCCTGGTGGGTGAGGTCTGGAAATGTCATCCTGCTAGACCCCAATTGCCAGCAGAAGAGAACTCCGTTGCTTAGTGCAGTGCTGGTTGTTAAGGTTGGTGGGGGGAGTCAGGCTAGGACATGATACTTAGTTACACATTCATAACTAAATCAGCAATGTAGAATGTTGACCAGAATTTTCATTGACAAATGCATTTTGATATAGACCAATTGAATGATGAGCAATTTTTTATTTTTTTTAAAAAGATCCTGCTCTTTGTACCTTTTGATGCACCGGGTTCTACCCTGTACAATATATATAAATATTTTCTTTCTGTGAAAATAATAAGTCTAAAGGACTTAGTATATTTCATTTGACTTATTTTGTGTCTTTTTCCTTAAAAAAATATGTACATCTTAATTGCCAGGGGGACGTCAAAGAAAAATGTCATTCAAAAGAACTAGGTTACTATTTTCATAGGATTACAGTGTCAGTGGCCTAGATGGAGGCTCACAGTATGAATGTGGCATATAAAAACATCGGTTAATTTAGGATGAAAAGTTACAAAGTCTATTGCTTTTTGCAGTTGGAAATTTATGTCTACAAGACAGGCTCTTTCAGTATGGCATTTACAGGACAAAAAAATGTCCTACTAGCAGCCACATAGAAGCAAAAAGTTTGCATATTCCTTATTGTGGTCCTCACTCAATAACCAGGACATCAAGAGATGACTGATCTGAATGAAAAGAAATGCTATCATAGATTGGGCAGAAAAGAAACACTTTTCCTATCTGCTTCCATCACTTCAAACCAAACATCGACTGTTAATGACTACTCATGCTTTCAGTTGCCATTCATTAAATCTACAGTAATCAATAACACAACATCACATTATTCATGTCCAGGTGCACATGAGGCCCATGATAACAGTGCTACCAGGACTTGAAAAAATATTTTCTTTGACTATAATCCCCAGAATCCTCCAGCCAGCTGGGGAATCATGGGAGCTATAGTGCCAGAAAGTAACTTTCCCAAGCTCTAATTGCATCTAATTGCAACCCGGTTGTGTTTCCCTCATATGTGTAATACAGAAAAATATTTAGAAACTCCTTTTCTTACTGACAGAAAGCCACAGAACTTTTGATAAATAGGCCAACATAAATTTTGGCAGCTCATCTATCTGGCACACATTAGTTTTTATAGTCCTCATCCGTAGTTGTTTTAGTTCTATACAACTAGCATATCCTTACAATCTCCCAATAAAATAGCCATATTACAGTTGGGTGAAAAGTCAGAGTACCTGAAACCAAGTGGAGGTTTTACAGTCTTGGCATAACCTCAGTGTGCTCTCAATCTCTCCATCCTTTCCACAACAACAGAGTTTCTGGATTCTGGCCAGACCTATCTAGTGGAGTTTAAACGTCCTTAGACAGAGCAAAATCTGGCAATAATATCAGGAAAAGTAAGGCAACATTCCACAAACTTGGAAATCAATGGCAGAACATTTGTACATTGATAAAGGTTATGCAGCAATCCATACGGTCTTTACTCAAATGGGCTATGAAGCTATTCAGAAAAAAATGGTTTATTTGTTTGCTTTCAGCTTATGAGGATTTTTAAGACTTCCTGATCAAACATCCCAGCAATTTTGCCTGAGTTTACATTTTGATGGGATTAGTTACAAGCGCACAAATCTCCTAATATAGGAATCAAGGCATGGATACAATACGCATTCCATTTGTTTCTTCACAGGGTCACACTGAGAACCATGTAACTTCTCTGCCCACCCAGACTATTAGAGTCTGGGAAAAGTCTTGTACCGTAACTCTCAAAACCCCATAGCAAGCATGGTCAGTGGTCACGCTTTCTGGAGGATTCTGGGAGTTGTAGTCAAGAAAGTAACTTTTACCAAGCTATGCTGTCCACTCAAGCCTTTCCTCTGTTCTACAGAACATGATTTTCATTTTTATTGCTTGCTTGTCCATAAATGAAAAATCTAGGCACTGGCTTCTTAACTACCTTCACTTTCTTTTAAACAAATATGGAAAGAAGCAGATTTCTGCCATCATGCTTCTGAAGGAGAACTGGAAACATAATTTAGTGTGGGGCAGAATTGACTTGGAAGGCAGAGGAGGATTCTGGGAGTTGTAGTCTTAAAAAAGAAATGTTCCAAGTTCTCTTTAAATGGTAAAAGTATGGGGTTTTATTGCTCTGCATGATTTCCTAATACTTTCCAGGATTACAATTTCATCTCACCCAGGTATCTTTTTTCTTCCCACCTTCTATTCCAGGAGTCCCAAGTGTTCAACTTCTAAAAGTTCCAGGTCTCCACTGAACATAGACACATACACCCACATGCTCAGAAAGGCCTCAACAACTTCCAAAGAGGAGGCTTTCATTGCCAGAGCAGCCTGTAGAGATGAAGTTAAAAATCTAGACTTCCACCAGTTTTATGTGGGATTTAGGTTCTTGTCATTCACTTTGAAAATGTGGCTTCTAAAAATCAAACATACATTATGCAAAGCAAAGGCAATCAACTATGCTTAATTTGCATAAATTATTCTGAATGCATAATTCTGGCTACCTTAATAAGACTGTGGAGTTTCTTAAATGCAGAATACCTATAAGAGACTGGAAAAGTTACCAAAAAATGGTTGGGTGAACCAATCGGTCCCCTGATGCCATGCAGACCTGGAAGCCAGTGTCTAGAAAAGAAGCTGATGATCTCCCATAAAAATCTGGAACCACGGTACCTCTTCCACATGATAGAGTCAAGGAAATGGACATCAGCTTTCTAAATGGAAACCCTATTACACATATCCTCTTCCAGGAGGGACTCATCAACAAAGAGACAACTGCGGGAGATCTGTGAAGCAATCCGCTTGTATGTTTTATACAGTTAGATACTTCTAGTTTGAAAATGTAGTGGCTCATCAGTACTTCACAGAACTGGTGATCACCTTGGGAAAGTCCAGTTGGAAATTTTAGTTGTAGGTGTTCCATTAGAGTCCATGTAGTTCATCAAACAAATCCAGTTTCTGTTAAGGACTGGAAACTCTGTAGCAGTTCAAGTTGGACTGATCAACAAACTAAAAATACCACCGTTGCTTCTCAAGCCAGGTAAGCCAAACTGTGGCACTAAAATACGTTCATCAGTGCACGTTATTAGTCATATCTCTGAACATGATTAATATGTGGGAAGCTAAAATATACTGCTGTCGTTTTGGAGTTAATTTCAGACTGCTGTCAATGTTGAAAGATATTTACAGGGCTGCATTGGACTGTCTGTCCCTCAAGGAAGAAAATACACATTTTTAATAGGAGATTTTGATCATTCTAAACCTTTTGGTGAATGACACAGCTAAAACACTGCTTAAGCTTCAGATGTCCCTTCTCCATTTTCATGAGGCTGCAACTGTTCCCTTTCTTGTTCTTCTTGAGGTGGTCGCACACGTTTGAAGAAACCCACCTGAACATTAGAGAGACAGAAAGTGAGGGAAAAAGCATGTATACTGGAAACAAAACAATATCTTCAAAATAGGTAAACTATCACTGAATTCCTTCTCATAGGAAGCAATGACTAATTTTAGCAATTTTCTTCTTGCTCGGAGCAAATCTGCAAAATAAACACAGTTTCTGAGGTCTATTCACAATGTGGGACTTAACTGTGCACAAAAATCATCTGGTTGCTTTGTATAGAAAACAGCATTTTTTTGGACAGAAAATGATATTTCCACATAGGAATATTATTTTCTCTCCAGAAATGCTGTTTCCTGTGCAGAAAAACGTGAATTTTGTTCACAGTAAGTCCAAGATGAGGAAGATTCTCATCCGTTCAGGATTCTTCTCACCAGGGATTCTCAATACTTGAAAAACATGTTTTTCAATCATTTTTTCAAATATTTTGAATATTTTTTTCCTGATAAACATTACTGTCTTCCTCAGTGACTGACTTATTAGGTGTCAACACAATTAAGGCCTTTCTGTTCAAGATAAAGAACTGCATTATTCCTCATTCAGAATTTTCTTGAAAATGGGCCAATGCCTCCACCTGCACAGTTGCATTTATATTTCCAGGCCATACCAGAAATAAGTCACTAAACAAAATACACTATAGTCTACTACAGAAGTCAGCAATATGAAAAAGGGATTTTGTAGCATATTTAAGAAATAAAACCAGGTAGCTGTTTATCTATTATCTGATCTACCACTTGAGATGCATGCCATTTCTGCTTCTCTCTCTCTCTCTCTCTCTTCCCTGTCCATTCCCTCTTAACACTTTCACACAGATCTCTTCTGGAAGAGGGGAAAAGCTTATTTTCTGTTGCTACAGAGACTAGGCCAGGGAGCAGTGGCTTCAAACTTCAGGAAAAGATATTCCACCTAAACATCAGGAAGAACTTCTTGACAGTAAGAGCTGTTCCACAGTGGAACATGCCACCATGGAGTGTGGTAGAGACACCTTCTTTGGAGGTTTTTAAACAGAGGCTGGATGAGAATGCTTTCATTACGTATTCCTGCATGCCAGGGGGTTGGACTCAATGGCCCTTGTGGTGTCTTCCACCTTTATGATCCTATGATTCTACTCATACAGAATAAGCACATAAACCCGCCACTTAGACGTACTGTACCACTGTCATTACGCACATATTCTTTACATTGATATTTAATGAGCTGAGCACTATGTCAACGGAATTTCTTATTTTATCCCCTCCTGAACCCCTGCCCAATAACAACCTACATGCGTCCATAGGCTGTCTGAAATGGGAATTGGTAAACATCTAAAAACAGAACCTCAGCAATCCCAGTACAAAATGTTTTAATATCGAAATGTAAATTACTGATGAGGTTCACCCGAAAAACAGGATATAAAAATTCACAATAAACAAGTGTCATACTGAGTTTACTTCCAGCCCCCCTCCCAAGCCTCACTTCTACCCTTGAAAAGGAGCAGGAAATTCCCCAGCGTTCACTAATTTCGCATGCTGCCACCTCCCACTGAATTCTGAATATACTTGTAACTGAACAGGACAGTGGGACCCTGCCAGTGAATTGCCGATCTCTATGCTTAAGGACCTTTCCTTTCCCTCCTCCTTCCGAGTGAGAGAAGTTCTATCTAAGCGTGTGCCGAAGAATGGCGTGGGAACGGAGAGGAAACAGAGGTTCTACAGAAAAGCATTTATTGTAAGGCACGTAAGCAAACAAGACAATAATACACATGAGAGGCTCCCCCTTCCCAGGCACGCTTAAGTTACAAGTAGTTATAACAACAGATACATTCTTAAGATCAGCCAGCCTCCAAAATAATAAAAAGCCCTAACGCGACTAACTACCTTATTCTAGTTACTCACATTTGGGTTCACAGGCTTAGATGGTCTAGGAGAGGAACGAGACCAGGAGGTGAGGCCCAGGCCTGCAGCCTACTGCTGGCACAGATCCCATCTCCAGGAGGTTCCTTGGTTGACTCTCTGCCACATGGCCTCTCAAGGATTTTTATAACTTCTCCTTCGAAGCATCTTGAAGCATCTCGAAGATGTTCACCTCTCTTCCCGTGATCGGGCCATTCTCCCCCCGTGACCTGTGAGGCTGACCCACAGTAAAAATGTAACCTAATCCCAACACCTCATTAACCCTTGGTTTACCTGAAGAGGGAAGCATCCCCCTTCAGCCAAGTCTAGATAATGGGAAGCCCCATTAGCACAACAAATTTAATAAATAAACAAATATTTTAAAATTGTCAGAAATAATTTCTTTGAAGCAGTTGAAGCCAGTGCTCTCATAGCCAATGGCTGTGAAAATTTCAAACACTGTAGTAGGTTTTTATCTCAGTCTATTTCAGTTTCTTATTTGATGTTTCGAATAAACTGGCATAAAAACTATTTTTTCTACAGATTCATTACCTTTAGTATTTTCATTTGCTATTGAATTTGTACCTCTACAACATATTAAGTGCTCTGCAAGATTACTGAAGGCTGGCTTTGATTTCATGGGGGGGGGGGGGTAATTTGTACTGTAAAAATTCATTACAACTGTTGAGTCACATGTCATGCAACTCTACACACACACACACACACACACACACTTGTTGCTGAGATTTAGGCCATTTCCGCACTAGACTGTTAATAGTGCTGTTGTTTCAACATCTTATGGAATCCTGGGGTTTGCAGCTTAGGGAGGGGCCTCAAAAAGGCCCCTCCCTAAACTGCAAACCCCAGGATTCCATAGGATGTTGAAATAATAGCGCTATAATAGTCTAGTGTGGAAATATTCCCACTCCCAAATAAGTGTCCAGAGGGCTGCAAATTTAGAGGCCTCCACACTTTGGCCCACTGAGAAATTACTAAGTAAAAAAGAGACATCAACCAAACACCACCACTGATCCATTTTGTCAGAGTCATCACCAACTCTTTTTGACAAACAGTACTGCAATGCTATGGTTAAAGAAACTGCTCAAGGACTAATTGAAAGCATGACTTACCTTGTGCATTAGAAAGACAAGAAATGCTAAAAGTACCAATCCTGCTAGGACAGCTAGTATAACCACCCATACTGGCACTGCCATGGGTGCTGGCTGAATGCCCCACAAGATATTTGTGGTAACCTAATGGGGAAAAAAAAATGAAGGATAAAATATTTCATAGAACAATACAGGCTGTGTCAGGAATGTACTTTGCAAATTCTTTGTGATTCAGTGCAAGACCAGGGAGAGGGTCACATGGCATATTGGCACAGAGTGGAGAGGTGATTTTTGGACTAAAACTCCCTGAATCACTACCAGGACCCTTTTTGCATCTTACCTTTTCGCAGCACTGGGGTACAGGGATCACGTGAGCAGCCTATTGCGAGAGGCTCTCGCGTCCCCACTGCTTCAGCTCCGCAGCTGCTGCCTGCTAGCGAGCAGGCAGCATGAGGGCTCTTCTTCCTTCCGCAGCGCAGCCTGGGATTTTCCCAGGCTGCACTGGGGCAGAAAGCGTGAGCGCTGCGGCCCCGCACGCACGGTAAGTGCATGCAGGGCCCTGGAGCGATGTGCGATTTTTGGTTAGTTAGTTTGGTTGGTTAACCATTTTTGGTTAGAAGCCGAGAATTAAACAGTGCGCGATCAGCGCCTGCTGGTCCGGCAGCATCACGCAATTGCGAGGATGTCATGTGGACCGCTCCTTGCAATTGTGCAATGCTCCAGAGGCCCTTTCGCACGGCAAATGCCGTGCGAAGAGGGCCCAGTATGTTCATTGTTGCTGATCATGCTTGCTGAGGGATTCTGGGAGTTGTAGTCCAAAAGGTAACACTCTTAAGCTGTACATACTAAAAAGCTCAAACAAATAAATAATAAAATAAAATAAAAAGGACAGGGGGAGGTCTTACTGGCTTATGATGGAAGCTGCATTAATCATTCGATCGTAGGGAGAGGAATGTGGCACTGCTTGCAGAACTCAGATTTTATGTATTTTTTCTTTTTAAAGCAGCATCGAGTTCAGACATAAGGAACGGTGGGTGGGATTAAATGCTAGGCTAAGTTGAGTGGGCCGGATAACATCAGTAGCTAGTCTCTGTCCATGAATCTTTCTGATGTCACCAAAGACACACCTCTCTCCAATGCCCATTTCTTTGGGCACAGGGAAGCGCAAGGAGCTCACTGCCCCTCTCACCAAGAAAGGATCTAAGCTGGAACTTGGAGGAATTTTTTTTCTCCTAAGCACAGGCTGAGTGTCTCTACATGCTGACCCAACTGGGACAGTAAGCAATGTGCAAAGGGAAATCCCTGCTAATCAAAGGTGACAGAGTGAATATCTCTCCCAGTTATGCTGGGAAAACTGTGGAGGAAAGAGAAGGGTTTGGAGGAGGAATCTTGAAGAGGACTTCTGCATCTTGGAGAGGTATGGGGGGGATGGTTCCCATCGCTCTTCTATCTCTTAAGGTTTTGAAGGTAAGTAGGGCAATTCATGGGCAATGTTTGGTGAAGTCTCAGAATCCTGAGACGTACTATAAAAGATTCACAGTGGTGGAAAGGAAGGCTTTATTGCCTCTGCATAGCTCCTTGCTGTTCCTTGAGAACCAGGATTATGCAGAAATACAGTCAGACCTCCACATTTGCGGGTTTCACTTTTGCGGATTTGATTATTCACAGATTATTTGCTGCTGCCTTTGCTGCTGCCCTGTATCATTTTTAATAGGGATTGCAAGTCTCACGAGACTGAGAAACTGCAAGCAAGGCTTGTAAGTCCCTATTAAAAATGGTATGGGGCAGCAGTGGAGGTGGCAGTATGCCCCACCAGCCACCCACTTCTGTCTTGTGAAGGAACCCTGATGACTCAAAGGAATGGATGGTGGGCTGAATATGCTGATCATACTTTTTTGTATGTTAAATATAGTTTGGGAGGGCCTAGAGTTATTCAGTTTTTCCACTTTCACGGGAGTCCTGTGCCCTTAGTGAACATGGAGGGATGACTGTACATTAAAGCTTCTCAGACTATCTTACGTGGGAGACAGTATTTTTTTTCCTCCAATGTGCCAGTGACCAGCGCCACATTTATGTCCACTGAGTACGGGACCACCACTTTGGATTAGCAGAGCACTAAAGGACAGAATCAGATATGCAAGTAAAGATGTGTACATTTGTTTGATTTGTATGATTGCTACATGTTCCAGAAGTAAGTTTTTCCAGTGAAGAAATGGGACTGAAATTCCCACTGTCTATAGAAAGTGCACTCTACAAATACAAATAAATATATTATAAGCTTATTTTAAGGGTAGTCTAATCAAACATTTGAAGGATTAGAAGCAATCTAAGTAGAAATTAATGAGCAGAAAAGAGGAGAAAAAGTGAAATGTATGTTCTATTTATTTCAAGACATTCAAATTGGGACCTAAACAATCTTACTTTTTTATTTAATGTCTGAAGATATGAGCTCTGGTAAACATAGATGTTCACAGGTTCAGGATAAGTAACAGCATGATAATATGCACAGTGCAATGCAATCTGTGCACATTTACTCAGAAGTAAATCCTACTGTAGTCAATGGGTCACATTTCCAAGGAAATGCGTAAGCTGAAGCCCTGAATGCCTATTTGCACAATACTGTGCAAGATGGAAGAAAGATGATCTGCTAGAAGTTAGAATATTATAAGGTTAATCTTCAAATGTCCCCAGAGGAATATCAAAATGCCAAATCATCACATAACGCAATTTGGCTGTTTGCGGGTTATTACTAATCCTGGAATGTTGCATAAAATGGCCCTGTCACACTTGCTATGCAAAATAATACAGGAGCTGCATTGGCTTGGATATTGAGTTTGATCATAGTAGTCACAGTTCCTTCTGAACAGCTTTCTGCTCACTGGATTATTCTGAATTCTGTTCACTAGATTATTCCTTCCCCTTCAGCCCTTGCTCTGGGGGTTGGGGGACTCTTAGAGCTGTATGTGTGGGGCAGCCTGCAGAAGAGGGAGGAAACTACCTCCCCAATTCCACTGGCAGGTTGCTGAATTTGAGCAAAAGTTTTCTGTAACTGAAAGCAGCCTTTCCATGTGCAGAAAGCCATCTTAGGTTCCAAGCCACTGGTCCTAGCTGAGCCAACCAAATGTCATTTCATGCGCTGTGCTTTCTGGTTTAATTCTACTGGTTCTGATGAAACTAAACTGGTTGAAATGCATTTATTCCACATCTGTGTTGCACAGTTCTGTGTACATTTATCTGGGAATAGGCTTCACATAACACTGGTTGGACTGTCTGCTGAGTAAACATGCATAGGATCCAGCTCTGTGTGATTTGTGGGTTGTAACGTTTGCCTGTCTGAGTTCTCAGCCACAGTTAGTTCATATGCTCTCATTCCACTGAAACAACCAAGTCTAATGCGATGCAACAATCTGAAGACTACATCAAAAGCTTTTAATTGAAGGCTAAAATTTAATTAAAAGCTTAAGCAGCAAGCAATCAAACTGAATAAGCCTCAAAACCAACAATTTATTATTGCTTAGTAAAAAGGCAAAAGCTGATCAGATGCATGTTTCATTTCGATAATTCTTTTCAGATTAATTATGCTGCCCTAGGTCAAACTAATTTTGCGTAGCAAATGGCTTACTATTGTTGAGTTGTGGACATCTTCAAGGACGGAAAGATTCTTGTAGGGGAATGCGATGACGCTGAAAGAAGCTGATGACTTGAGAGAATAGGAATGGTTCTGGTTTTCTTTCTGAGTTGAGAATAACAAAGAAGAAATGTCAAATCAGAACTTCTGTTACTCAGGGTGCAATGGTGGTGGTCGTGGGAATTGTAGAAATCCTAACAGTCACTCACATTCATGAAGGTCTCAGTCCAAAGGCGAGACTTTAAATACAGAATTGCAGTCTTCCCTCTCTCCAGACGACCAACATGGCAGAAAATCTTTAAACATTCTGCTGGTCCACAACCCTAAAGTGGTGGGGGTGGGGGAGAGAGATAACAAGCAAGCACTGATTTTTCAATTTTATCTTATCTGGTAACATAGAGGCCAAGATCCTGCCTCAAGGAATTCTATGTCCACCTTCCGACATATGTTTTTCTTTCTTTGATAGGATGCAAAGGGCTATCTTCTGGTGCTTTATACCCCACACACCTTCCTCTTCCCATACACAAGACCCCAACAAAAGGGGCTTGTGTTGCTGTTTATTGGTAGGGAGGTCAGGAAGTAGGGAAGCAGGTCAGATAGGGAAGGACCAGCTCAGCTCAAAGAGAAGGAACTAGGGGTGTCCTCACAGTTGGAGTACACCCTCCTATCCCTTCCTCTCAAATCTATATTGTCCGAACTGCCTCCCCCTTTCCTTCCTTTCTCACCAGTAACCAGCACCAGCTGGGTGTGACAGCTGCTGAGGAGGACAAGGAGGTTTTAGGGCTACAAAATAGCATCTTGAGTTCCAACAAAAAGTGACCTATACGTGCATAAGCCACACTTACAAGCACAAGTTTCACTAACAGAAGCCCAACCAGAGTGGTTTTTGGTGACACAGATGTAAACACATTTAACATTACATTTGGATTTGCTTCTTACGCCCATGATCTTAAGAGGGTTGCATACTCAAGCCACTCTATGTTCCTCAGAAGAAGAGTGGGGTATAACTGTAGTAAGTGAAAGAATGACAACAGTAAAATGATGTGTTGTTTTTGTATGCCTTCAAATCATTACCGATTTATGACCCTAACGTGACCCTATCATAGGGTTTTCTTGGCAAGATTTGTTCAAAGGGGATCTCCCTTTCCTTTCCTTTGATGCTGAGAGTGCCCAAAGTAGGTTTCCATGGCTGAGCAGGAATTTGAAGCCTGGTCTCCCAAGTCATAGTCCAATGCTCAAGCCAGTACACTATGCTGTCTCTCATAACGATAGTTAGAGATCCTCATATTTAAATGACACATGATTTCATGGTTGAAATGAGGTCCAAATCAGGTTTCCTGGCTCATAATTCACTCTTGCAGCCACTGCAAATTGGGTATACTTAAACAACTTGAATCATCACTTTGATAACTGCTTATAGTACCCAGGCTGCTACAGCGATGCAGCAACAATACCTTTTCATATGATACGTTGTTTTTATCTTCTGTAAATATTATCTGCAAGATGCTTAGTCATGTAAAGGCAAAAAGCACTCTCTGTTGAATGGGATATGGAAATGAGGGAAGCGTGAGAAATTTCCTCCCTCAAGTTTTTGTTGCTGTCGTTACAGATTTGCCAAGTCTGGACTGTTTCAAATCAAATGTAGAACCAAACACAACTTCTTTGGGGTTAGGAACCCAAACATTTCCAAGTTTGTGATGTGTCCCATCACAAAATGTATTGAATAAGATCCAACCATAATAAAAAAAATTAGGCATGAAAACTGCACATAATTGTAAGATATGCCCCAATAAATGTTCATCAGGAACTGTTCAGAAATAGAAAAATTAATAGAATAATGTGTTTAATTTTTAATAAGCTAAAAAATCTAATTCAATTACATTTATGCTAGAAAGGGGAAAATTTATCTATTAAGTCTGTGTAAAATTGCTACTTAAATTTAAATTAAGTGCATGCATAAAATGTCTTCTTAGAATGAAAATGAACGGAAAAAAAAAGTCAGGTGTGAATTTACTCCTCTCCCCTCCCTAGCATCTGGAGCGTACACGAGAAGAATATAGCTGCTTGATTTGTTGACAAGCCTGTTTCTCAGCCACTCCCCGCAGAAAACCTTATTTTGTTCTCCTTTTATCCCTTATAATCTCATCTTTTACCCTCCTGCTTTCTTTAGGTTAATGATTCCCATGTGGATCCCAAGAAATATCCCCAGGATTACAAGTTTCAAGACTGAATTTCCTGAGACAGATGAAGAGGTTCAATGTGGTGTCCAGTATAGAAAAGTGAAGAAACACCTGGTGGCAAAGGAGACAACAGCTCCCCAACGTGCCCTTGTTACTTGTTGGTCTGAAATCCTTTCATCTTGGTATTAGCTATCAGACTCTGATCAGGAATTAAATCAGGTCATCTGGATTTTTTGACCTGAACACTGTAATTCACCAACCTTGATTGTTGTTGTTGTTATGTGTCTTCAAGTTGTTTCTGCCTTATGGTGACTCTTAGATGAACCTACTACAGAGTTTTCTTGGAAAAATTGTTCGGGGTGTGTGTGCCTTTGTCTTCCTCTGAGTTTGAGAGGCTGAGTTTGAGAGAGTGTAACTTGCCTAAGGTCACCCAGTGGGTTTGCATGGCTGAGTAGGGATTCAAACCCTGTTCTCCACAGTTGTATTCTAATGCTCAGAGCACTACACCACGCTGGCTCTTACAAACCTTGATAGACTAACAAAAAACAAGGAGCTTTTCAAATACCCAAGGAAACTAGACTTTGGATAAAGAATCAACTGGAAAATGGGATATTTGTTTATTCCTAACTTAATGATTTAATTCCAAAATAGAGTCAATGATGCAATTCCAACTTACATCTATCATTTTAGTTTAAAAGTCAGTTGAATTAAGTTGTCCCTTTTTGTTAGAAAACTCCTGACTTAACAGATAATTTAACTGATTTTTCATTAGTTCCTGTCACTGGTACTAATGTGTACATTTGAAAAATGCTTACAAAGATATGTATATACTTCTGCACAAGGTAAACAAGCTCATATGGAATTGGGATGGGAAAAGCTTGATTATGGAGAAATAAGAACCTCAGTGACCTTCTGTATAAGACTCATCCAACCCTGGTGGAAACATGGGGAGAATAAGCTCAATTCACACATTCAAAGTATCTATGCACAGATTGAATTACTTTTATAAATGACACTGTGGAAATTCAGAATGCAAGTGGGTTTGCTCATTTTTCATCCTCGGTTAATATCCATTTATGCGACAATTCAAGCAGATTTAAGACAGGGACAGAGACTTTTCTGTGTTTTCCTTTTCATTACACTTATAATAATGATGCCCTTTTTGAACACATCACCCTTGAACTGAGTGCAGAAGATAGAAAGGTAAATTGTCAGCATTTTCTTTTAGAATTCCAGTGTCCTTGACTTTACCATTCTTGGAATTGCTTAGAACAATGAGTTATTTGTCAAGTTGACAAATCAGCTGTTGTGGCTTGCACATCATAGATCATAGGCATCTGAAGTGCAATAAACATGTGGCATTAAATCATCCCTAGTAGGGCCCATTAAAATCCAATCTTTGCTATGCTGCAGTAGCTGAGGTAATGCAATATCCCCTCCTCCTGATGATGTTGATGGGAAAAAAATTGTTGAGGTGACTGCATCATGTATGTGGCATTCCAGATTGCAGATACAAAGTGGGAAATGTCAGTGACCATGGAGATATTATGATCATAGCATGACAGTACTGTGTAATCTGTATTTGTGCCTTGTTAGAATTCTATTGTATTTGCTACTGTTAGTGTAACACACATGATAAAGATGTTATCCTGCAAAGTATTTATTCACATACTAACATGTTAGTTTGGAGAAATTGACAGTGGCTTGGGATGCTCATTCCAACGAAGGCAGCGTGTGTACAACACAGATTTAGCAATCTCACACTGCTTTAGCTACATAACTCCATCCAACAGAATCCTTGGATCTGTGATTTGGGGAGGGGTACTTTGAATTTTCTGTTAAAGATTGCTTTAATGTTGTAGTTCAGAAAAATGTATTAGAGTTCTCCCTAGCATAGGATTCTAAGTGCACCTGACTTAGTATCCTGAAATTCCACAGCATGGACCTATGCCAATTAAAACAGAATCCAATGGCTACAACTGTGGAGGGGAAATATACAACCAAAGGAATACCAGTTATATATTATAATAGCAATAAATAGAGAGCCAGAATGGAGTAGTGATCTAAGTATTGGACTACGAATCTGAAGACCAAGGTTTGAATCTCTGCTCAGCCATGGAAACCCACTGGGTGACCTCAGTCAAGTCACACTCTCTCAGCTTCAGAGGAAGGCAAAGGCAAACCCTTTCTGAACAAATCTTGCTGAGAAAACCCTGTGACAGATTCGCCTTAGAGATGCCATAAGTCAGAAATGACTTGAAGGCACACAACAACAACAACAACAAATTATAAATAATTCCCCACAGTCTTTCTAGAGAGTTTGAGCACAGGGTTTGCCGTAACTCTGGGGAATACGCACAGGATATACCATTTAAACTGGAGAAATACAGCATACTGTTCAATAAATGATAACATCACCATCAAGTGACCCTGAAACACATTCCTAGGTGACCGTTTATTTCAACTCAAGGCATTGATGATGGAACAAAGATCCCCAATTCTTTCACACTTCAAACTTAGGACCAATCCAAAACATGGTAAGCAAAAGAGAAAATGGAATTTGGAGGGTGGTTCCTTCCCGTACTTAGATTGTGTTACTCCATGTTGGTTAACTAGGCTGCCAGCCAGAATGGATATTAACGAAGTCCCTGTGTAAACTGCAGATTTCAAGAGAGTTCAGCTAACACACTAGGCACCACACTCCTTGGAAGCATTAAAAAGAAGATTACCAGGCTCACTGACAGGGGACTTTTCATGTTAACTATCTCAGGAAAAGGGCTACATAAATCTCTGTTGCACATCAAACAAGCCCAGACATGCAAAAAAAGTAAAGGAATGTTTTGTGTTCCTAACCACTACCAAAGATCCTAGCCTGCCCTCCCCCAGCCCATATCCAAGCCCGACTCAAGGAAGTGGTGAATCATTTAGAGAAAAGGTGGGCAACTCTTAGAGGCTAAGAGGCCACACTAGCCCTCCTAGGGTAACTTGGAGGGCTGCATCTCTTGCCATACACTCTTGCACATAAAATTCAATATTTTTTTGCACCCAAATATCCTCTAGAAGGGGTGGCGGGCATTTTGCCACATTGTCCCCACTGGCCAGGAGATACTTTTTTTTTTTTAACAACATGCACTTGGAAGATATGTCTTGTTTATTTCCTGTTTTAAAAAAATGGCCCAAGAGTTCCAAAAATGTTGCAAAAATGCTCTCATACCTCCCACAGCTCATTTTTGATTTTTTTTTTAACCCCAGAAGGCCTGCATGCTGCCCACAGCCACACTTTGCCCACTCTCAATTTAGAGGCACACTTCTGAATCCCTCCTTACAACTGAGGCAAAGGGGTATGTACGTCAAATTTGACTTTGATTTTTGAACTACAGTCAGCCCTCCACATTTGCAGGTTTCACTTTTCCAGATTTGATCATTCATGGATTATTTTCTGTCACCTCTGCTCCCGCTCTATGCCATTTTTAATAGGAACTGGAAGTCTCGTGAGACTGAGAAACTCTGAATGAGGCTTGTAAGTCCCTCTTAAAAATTGTGTGAGGCAGCAGGGGAATTGGCAGTAAGTCTCACAAGCCTCCCACTTCTGCCTTGTGAAGGGACTCTGATGCCTCAAAGGAATCCACAGTGGGTTGAATGTGGTGATCATACCTGTTTGTGTGTTAAAGATGGTTTGGGAGGGCCTAGAGTTATTCATAGTTTTTCCCACTTTCACGGGGGTCCTGTGCCCCTAACCCTGGTGAATGTGGAGAGACGACTGTTATCAGAATCACTTAAATTCAACTGCCACTCCCAACCAATCAACTGAACTTACATAAGGGTTGCCATGTCAAGTTCCTATGGATTCAGATGGTCTACTCCATCTGAGAATACCAGTTGGATTTTGGACAATGTCTTAGGCTACACACCTAAGACATTTCAAGACTCTGCTCACCAGCAAGCACCTAAAGAATTTCAGTCCCTCGTCAACCATTCAGTAAGTCATTCAGTGGGGCATTTATTTGCTATCTTTGTAAAACAGAAAAGTTTTACCTGCCATTTAATCACCTTTCTTAGTATCAGCGGTCTTCACACTTTTTTCCCAGCCCACCCATCAATCAAGATGACCCAGGTGAACAAGTCTATTCCAGCCTTTTGCTTTATAAAGCCATTACCCGTGAAACAA
Organism: Cyclura pinguis; assembly: GCA_030412105.1. Taxonomy (NCBI): domain Eukaryota; kingdom Metazoa; phylum Chordata; class Lepidosauria; order Squamata; family Iguanidae; genus Cyclura; species Cyclura pinguis. The sequence goes on from CM059599.1 coordinate 212,918,313, forward strand.
CAGAAATTTCTCACACTCTGACAACTTTTCAAAAATAGTGGCAAGTGACTGTTTCTGAAGAAACCAGCTCAAAGCCTTACCAAAGTTTGCACATCTCCCTCAGCAGCACTGAGGTCCCTCCGGTTGACATGGTGATCCCTGTTATCCTCCCTGTTAGTGGTTTCGTTCTTTTCATCTTCTTCGGGAGCTGACATCTATATCAAAAACAGTTAGATTACTGCTACAATTCTTTGAAGCATCTCCACAGATTTTGTGAACTGATGAAAAGCAAACACTGGATCTCGAGAGAGAGAGGGTGAAGATATAAGAAGTCCCACATTAAAAAAAAATGGCTATGTTCATCAACTATGGTTTACTGTGATGGAAATGAGGCTTACATTCAAGCATTCCCTGCTCCTCCCTCCTTCAGTATGGCCATGAAGAGGACTTCAGAAGCTCCCTCTTCTATTTAATGTTAACCTCAGCCTGCTAAATCATGTAAGAGATGAGAGGACTACCACACCTTGAACGTGTCCAACCTTGTCTGCTTTTAGACGCTAAGCAAGTTTGGGCCTGGTTAATATTTGCATGGGAGACACAAGGGAATAGCAAGGATCTCCAGGTAGGGCTGGAGCGGGGGAACCCTGCAGAGGTGTTACAAGTCAGAGTTGACAATATTGGCCTACATAAGCCAATATGCTGACTCTGTGTAAGGCAGTTTCCTATATTACTATCTTTGTCGTAACTAACAGTTCAACCACACTTGTTGTTCACAGCCTTTGTGGCCAAAATTAAAATTAATGTATGAAAAAGATTTGTAAAAGGAAATGTGATCCACACCACATTGTTAATGTGACAATTATATACAGTATTAATTTTTGTTTATTGATATATTTAAAGCATTTAGATAACTATCTCAAACTAACTACAGGTTGAGTATGCCTTATCTAAAATGCTTGGGATCAGAGGTGTTCTGGATTTTTTTTTCAGATTTTGGAATACTTGCATATACCTAATGATATCATATATTGTTCTTTCAATGTGGTGTCCATTCCTTCTTCAGTTCTACTCTTGCCTTCTTCCTGTAGGGAAAATGAGGGAATTGCAGAAGTTTGCTTGGGACTGCATGCATGTGCACTGCTTGCAAAGTCTCTCAGTCTGCTTGGCACCTTTTCTTTTTCTCCCCTCTCAGCTCACATTGGACTGCATGCACACACTGCCGGCAGAGCGAGCTGAGAGGTACAAAAAAGCACTGAGAGAGTTTTGTAAGCGGTGCGCACGTGCATGGTCCCAAGCAAGCCTCTGAAATTCCCTCATCCTCCCTACAGAAAGAAGACTACGTTCTGCTTTTCAAAAGTTTTGGATTTTTAGATAAGAGATATTCAACCTATATTCCAAATTACCATTCTGAAATTGCTTCCTGCAGTCTATTGTTGATGTTTGTAATTACTTTTTTATTGTTATTGTTATTTTTGATGATGATGACTGGTTCATTTTTTTCTCAGCCAGTGTGATGCGTACACAGTCTTGATAACTGTAAGGATGAAGAGTGGTTTAGAGGTAGCAACTTTAAATGCACACGTACATACATTGTAATTTGTGGCCCATATAAATGTGTCGTTCAAAGGAATTAACCTCTCCTCACCCTCCAAGGCACACCACTACAACAAGGAAGCCTTAGGAATTAACCAGAGGGCATGGACATGACCAGTGCCAATGAAGACCACATGAACATCGCAGAAGCTGCTGTAGCATCACAGACTGCTTCACATATTGGTAGCCACAGGAATAGCCCATAGATCCTGTGAAATTTCAGTGGATGCTGGAATCCTTCTTTCCAATGAAGAAGCTGATTCCCTCAGCCATACTTTTTCAGATAGGTCAGTTTTCATAAGCAACAACATCAACTGCATTAATCAATTAAGTGCTGGAGCTCCCTAAACTGACACCCCACTAAAAACAGTGTTTTTAATCCTTTTTGATTATGATGATGAATATTCTTTTAACAACAATCCTTATGACTTAATTTGTACAGGACAGTTTGCTCAGCATACAGAATGTCTGGATTTTTTTTTTCCTCTTACCTTTATTTTTAGAGGGTTAATCTCCATATCAGAGGTACAGTTCATGGGCCCTTCAATTTCATACTTGATAATATACAGAAGAGTGTTATTGTTATACTTATAAGGCCACTGAAGATTGAGTATCACCTTGCTGACGGTACTTGGGCCATTGTTTCGGAGCTGGTGAGAAAAAAGAGAAATGACCATGAAGAACTTTGTTCTCACTCTTGCAATGCTATCCTATCTTTTGCTGGGCTTATTATGTTCCTCCATCTTTAATCTCTTCAAAAAAAGGCCTTCTTGCCTTCTTGCCATAACTTCTAGCCACCTAAAAGACATGTGGCATTATCAGGAACCATCTCAGAGCCTGGGAAATTTCTCTTTTCAGATTATGTCTTCCAGAATCCCCCAGGTAACACATGACTGGGAACTGTGCCATTCCAGCTCTGGATGCCTCCAAATGGGAAATCCCACAACACTCTGTCTCCACTCTATTTCAAAAGCTCCTCTGCACCATGTGTGTGACTTTATTGCTCTTCTAGACAAAGGACTGTTGATGCATTCCTTTTGATGCATTCCAGTTGATGCATTCCATGAGATTAGACACCCAATAAAACTAGAGTCTATGCCAATTTTATATCAAAGTGAGGTGTTCCCAGTGGCTTGTTGGGGCTCACAAGTTTGACGAACTTGACTAATTTGGGGAAAAAAGTACCTAATGCACCTGAGATATTCTTACTAATGCAACCAGCACTTTCAGCACTGTCACTTAAGAAATATGAATTGTGCCTCATAGCAAGGTTACATCAAAGTCAATCATTTCCTCAGTATTTTGCTAGGAAGGAAAAGATTTTCATAAAAGCAATGCAAGAGGGTTTTTTTTGTTGTTGTTGTTTTAAAATTTTGAGGTTTTTTTTTAGAAAATATTTACTATGCAAGCTGTGAGGCTTTATACATAACCTGTGTTAGGAAAGCTCACCAGATTCACAAAGCAGAGGCTTGTTAAGTGGCCTGTTTTATGAGCTTCCTGGGACAGTACAAACTTGAAGACTGGCAAGCAGCTAGAAAGTCATAGTACCTTCACTGGTGGACAGTCTTAGGCCATTTCCACACTACACTGTTAAAGTGCTATTATTCCACTTTCGACATCCTGTAGAATCCTGGGATTTTCAGTTTAGGGAGGGGCATTTAGAATTCTCAGCCAGGGAGCTCTTTGGCCTCAGTAAACTATAAACTGTAGAATTCCACGGGATGTTGAAAGTGGAATAGCAGCACTAAAACAGTGTAGTCCAAAAATGGCCTTAGTTAAGCATGCATGATTTATACTGCAGTGGAGAATGTTCACCTTTTCATGTGCTTTGGATTACAACCCCTATATCCAACGTCATTGGCCTTGCTCCATGAAGCTAATGGGAATTGTAGGCCAAAACATTCATAGGGTCAAAAGCTCCTCCTTCCATGTTCTTTGGCTACACGCAACTATGCTTACCTCATAGATATGTTGTACCAGAGGTCCTATGTCATCTTCTGTTTCTGGATTCTCCTTGGGTTGCCAGTTGGGAATTGGAAGAAAGATGTGATCAGGTGAAGAGACCCTAAGTTTTGCCAGGAGCAGACAGTGAGGATCACACATTAAACACACGGTGCAAGTCATACAGTTATAAAGAGAGAAGGAGAGAGAACAAGGCTATGGTTAAAACTGGTGTCAGGAACAGGACTTACCCTCTGATTTCTACTGCTGCTAAGATGGCCAAGTCCACCTGGTATGAGATCAGGGAGCTTTGATTGTTGAATAGGTTTGAGCTGTAAAACAAAGCAAAAATACAGAGAGTCTCCAGTGATGAACTCTTATCAGAAAATAAAGAGTTGGTGGATTGAGCCTGCAAAGAATATGCTCCCAAAGCACTTTAGAAATCCAAGGGTGCTTATAATCTTGGCATGCTTGAAGAATGACTCTGAAAAAGTCTGTTAAACCAAAAGTGGGCAACTTAAGGGCACTTGCGGGGGCCCCCAGTATCCCAGTTACTGCCACTAAGAGAATAGAAATGAGGCTTTTTCCTCTTCCCCTCCAATCTGGTACTGTCCTGCACCATAAAGAGCAACAGAAGATCCTTTTACACTACACAACTATAGCACTATGATTCCATTTTAACAACCACAGCTGCATTCTATGGAATCCTGGGATTTATAGTTTATGAAGGGACATTTAGAATTCTCATCCAGAGAGCACTAGTGAGAATTCAAAATGTCCTTCCATAAACTGCAAATCTCAGGATACCATAGGATTTTGGCATGGCAGTTAAAGTGATATCAAAGTGCTATAACTATATAATGTGAAAGGGCTCACAATCGGTGGTAAATTTTTGTGGCAGCTGTGGTGGCTGTGATGGGAATCTTAGCAGTGGCTGCTGAATTCCAGTAGAGATATTTCAGACTCCAGGAGGGTATTGGGGCTGAGGGGAATTGTCCAATGAATCCCTTTAACTTACAGAAGTTTTCCAACTGTCCAAGAACATGAAAGCAACTCTTCTCGCCTTTGAAACGCTATTTGTGGAATGTGCTTGCTTGGAAGGCCCGACTGACTCTACTGACTTTAGCTTCATTTCAACACAAAGTAAAAACATAGCTTTTAATTGTAGGGCCTGATTTATTCCAAAATGTATGTGTATATGGTATTAAACTGTTTTAACCTGTAAATTATTTAATAAGGGTTTAGTTTTTAAAATTATTTTATTGCTTAAACTGCTTAAATCAATTTTACTTGTACCTTGCCAGGAGATCATATTACATGAGTGGAATATAAGTATTTTAATAACTACATAAAATACATAAACTCTGTTTTACACTGATTACTTTACGAGCTTCTGGTCACTACCTTAAAATGGAATAATAAATAGGGAGAAAAATGCAATCTAGCAGCACCTTTAAGACCGATTTATATTTTATCATGAACTTTCATAGTTATCAATCCACTTTCTCAGATGTAATCACAGAATGATGTGAAAACCTCAGGTTATTAAGCATATTTATACAGTTATTGGAGTGGGATAGAATGTACCGTATTTGCTGGCATATTAGATACACCAGCATGTAAGACGCACCCCACTTTCAAGGGGTATTTTTCAGGAAAAAAAATTTTTTTAGTTCCCTGGTGAGGGGAATGAAAGGAGTGCTGCCCCAGAAGAGAAGGGGAATAAAAAGAGTGCTGCACCAGTTTTTCTTGGGTCCTAGGAGAGTCAAAATGCACAGGAGAGGAGGAGAGGGAAAGGAGTGCTTCACCTGGATTCCCCTACCCCTTCCCTTCCTGCTTGCCTGGGCAAGAAGAACTTTGGCTCCTGGTTCATTCCCTATGTTTTTAGCATTACTGTATTTGCTGGTGTATAAGATGCACCCCATTTTCAAAGGGTTTTTTTTTAAAGTGTGTCTTATATACCAGCAAATACAGTAATAGGATCCATAAAGATGCAAATCATGTCCCTTGGATATAGCTATTGATGGGCAATAGCTTCTTTGAATTGTGTAATCTCCCCCTTTCTAAAAGAATAACATTACAAAACAGGCAGTAACCAGTATACCCCAAAAATCTAGAATGACCTAAGACTGCAGTTCCAGAAAACTTTCTTCCTTTGTTTTTGATTTTGCACTCTCCCCCAATAAACATTACAAAGGAAATCCTAAAACTCAACTACAACAGTTTGCTATGGACTGGTTAGGTCGCTTCTGCAAGGGTGCGTAAATGTATTTTTAAAAAAACGAACAGACGAAAGAAAGATATCCATGAAGAAGAAGTTACATGACCCTTTGATCTGGACTGCAAACCTGCCCATAAGCAAAAGCTCCCATGTGCAGCCAGCGACACACTGCTAACGTGTATCTTTCCATTAATGTATTACTTGCAATTTAGCAGCTAGTAACAGCAGCAGCAGCAGGAGCAATACAGAAGCCTTTTTAACTGGGGGAAGTCTCTCCCATTTAAACATAGCAACAAAAATGCAACAGATTTCAGTGGGATTGTGTCTCTTATAATAGAGGTAACAAATTGGATTAAAAAAACATACATAGTGTCTTCAGATTTGGACATGATTACCCAAAATGTCTGTGTGTCCTATTAGAACACTGTTTAATTCTATTACGTCGATTTGTTGGAGTGATATTATTCTCAAGGAGACTTTTCTGATGTTGCTTGAGGAGACACAGTGTCCCATGCCTTTGTCCCTAGCTGTGTCCCTAAATCCTGGGATCATCTGGTAGCATAAAGAGGTGTGCTTCTTTGGCCACATTTCAGGCCTTCATGTGTCACAGTGGTGACCCTTTTTTACTGAGTAAATTGTTTTGCTATGGATTTTGGAACCCATCTCCTCAAATGTTAGAGGACTGATTCAAACAGTTCAGGTGTAGGTTCATTTCAGATGTAGGTTAAGCATCAGTCTTATTTTTCCCCACACATAATTGTCTTCCTTTTCAACATCTCCTCTTACATAACTTCAAAAGGCCATGTGGTGTTCCAGCTCAAAGGAAGTTTCCCACTGAAGGGTAGAAATCCTGATTTAATGCTACCTGGACCAGACTATCAACTTAGAACACATATATCGGTCTGCCTTGCTTGGGACCTGTCATTACACTTCATCCGTACAACCTCTTCCAAAGACTAATGCTCTGCAAATCTTTCTTCAGCCACCCATTTTTTTGAGTATAACTCCTCTACAGATAATAACAATTCCTTTTAGTTGGCAAGCATCATGATTCATCCATCTTTAGAGGATTTAGTGTTCTAATGAACCTCCCAATGTATTTGGGGTGCAATCCAACTGGTGTTTATGTGCCTCTCCTCCTTTTTCCCCAAAAAAGCAATTCAGGGACTTCTGCCAATCATTTTAATAAGTTGTTTGAGGCTTCTTAGAGTTTTATTGAATTGGTATATACACCATTTATTTATAGAACTCAGTTTTACTGTCTGAAAAGTGAACATTAATTTCAGTAAAATCATCACTTTCAATGCTCGTGTACTAATTAGCCATGACAGATTTCTTTTATCCCATTTTCTCATGTCACTTTTTGTTTCTGCCATAAAAATATATGTATCATTGGATTAAATTTATCTAATCTTGATGATCAGAATTGTAATCTCATTTCAAAACTGTCTGAGATGGTGGCTATCACTGTATTTTGTAGCAGCAAACTCCATTAATTAATTAATTATACACTGTAAAGACAAAGCGCTTCCTTTTTTCAGTGAGGTGGTCTGTCTCAAGCAGCAGATTCTGGAATACCATTAACAGGCAGCAAACTGTCAGTTTAAAAAGAAATGCTATAGGAAAGATGGGGGAGAAATTGAGGCAGAAAAAAACATTATTTGAAGAAGTGCCTCCTCACACATGCACCTGAAGATGTGCCGAAAGGATCTTCCTCTGTGTCTGGTCAGTGAGGACAATGTGCTGTGTGGAAGAGTGCAGGTGAGGGCACTTCAGTTATTGGCACTTCAGTTATTGAACATCTTCTTGGACGCTCGATTGGATGCAATACTGTTTTTGTTGAGGTGTCAAGTGAAAACACAGTTATTCATGAAAGCTTTGGGGGGTTTAATTGGTTTTACAGACAAAAGCAAAAACACAAGTTTCTAATTCATTTTACTTTTTAAGATCTTTTGATCTGTATTTTAACCTGTTAATTTTTAACTACGATTTTAGCTTTTAAAATTCATTTTAATTATTCATCCTAGTTTTAATTTGCTAGATTGCCTTTATTGTACACCACCCTGAGAAGTCTGGATAAAGGGCAGGATTTAAATATTTTAATAAAATAAATAGCAATAAGTATTTTCCTATTCCCTGCTGATCATCTTAGAATAAAAAGAAAGGAAATGCACTTTGGGACTGCTTTTATATCTTTCTTCACTTTCACTTGTTTCCCTTTCATCGGATGGATAGAGTTCCCCTCTGATTTCAGGACCATGATTGAAAAACAGGAGAGCTTTGGACTGCTGCAGATCCTTAGTGATTTCCAGCATGGCTCCTTTGTCTCCTATCAGACACAGGAGATCTGATCTCAGAAGAACACTGGCTGTGGACCTTCCTAAAGTACCATGAAGGAGGCTTACAAAGTTGGATTTCATTCTCTGAGGGGAATCAGTCCTCTCACTCACTTGCGAGTAAGATCTTACCACATATAGGGAGCCTTCCTGGGAACTGAAAAACTGAGTGCTCAGAGACTACACATTTATTTGAAGAGGTTACTGCCTTATTATTTTTCACCCTTTCTTAGGAACCAAAATGTTTTAGGCTCTCTTCTTTGTTTTATTAATATGCAGAGGGATCTTGTAGCATCCTTGAAACTAACAGAGAGAAAGAAGTTTGTAGCATAAGTTTTGATAGACTGGGACTACTTCATCAGATGCATTTGATGAAGCAGACCTAGTTGACGAAAGCCTATACTACAACTTTTTTTTCCTCTCAGTTAGGGCCTTTCTGCTCCATACTGTTATAGTGCTATTATTCCACTTTCAACATCCTATGTAACCCTGGGGTTTGCAGTTTAGGGAGGGACATTCAGAATTCTCAGCCCGAGAGCTCTTTGGCCTCAGGCAACTATAAGCCCCAGAATTCCACAGGATGTTGAAAGTGGAATAATAGCACTAGAACAGTGGAGAGTGGAAAGGCCTTTTGTTTCAAAGGCACTAGAAGATCCCGTTACATACTGATCCAGGTTAACACAGCTAATCGTTTCAGTAATTCATCCATTCAATTTCATAAAAGCTTGGAGAAAGTGAAAAAAAAAACTGGAAGCAACTTACAGAACTGTAGAAAAGATGCATAGTGAATGTAAAGAAAATAGCATTTGTAACCTACATAATAAAATAACAGAGCTATGAATACACAATCACGTTAAAACAACAAAACTAACCATTCATCCAAGTGATCCATAACTAAGGTTGTGCCCCTCACACCCAGAATGAACACCACATCAGCCCAGATAAGGGCTCTATAGAATCCTAGTGCCTCTGGAAATAAATGTCTTTGCCTGGTGCTGAAATACAGGCACCAAAGTGAAGTGACCAGATGTCTCATTTTCAATGGCTCAAAACAGTCACTTGAAATTTTACTTGTGTGCATATAGTCTCTCTCCCTCTCTCAGTTTCTCTCTCGTTCTCTCTGTAGCTCCCATGTTAAGAGCCTTGCAAATCAATACTTTCCTTTTACAGCACAAATGGTCAGATATGGACAGATAACGTCCAAGATCTAAGCCTCTGTGATTAAAAAATAATGGATTAGCCAGGAAGGCCTGACTGTGCACAAAAGATGCATTTTCAAAAGAGCTGTTTTGGAACAGACAGTAGACAACCCTTGAAGTGCAAACACTATTCAAGGCCGCAGGCAAAAGACAGCCTGCAAATATTCCATTTACCACCCTGAAGAAGAATGCAGCTGCAAAGGCAAGTTAATGATATTAAACTGCAAACATGTATTTTCAACATTAAAAGTAAAATTAAATTTATGTAATTCTTTTCTGTTTTCCTTATCTCCTTGCAGAACTGTTGGGGGTTACGGGACCACATTGGAGTCACAAAACATGACAGAAGGTTGTTGTTGTTGTTGTTGTTGTTGTTGTTGTTGTGTGCATGCCTTCGAGTCATTTCCAACTTATGGCAACTTCATCACAGGGGTTTTCTGGGCTGTGAGTGCATGACATACCAAAGGTTACCTAGTAGGTTTCCATGGCCAAGCCAGGAATTGAACTTGATATCCAGAGTTATAGTCCGAAGCCCAAAACACTACACCATGCTGGCTCTATGGCAGAATGACCATTCCATGAGTCTTGGGATGTTTGGGGGCACAACATTTTTTAAAAACCAGGGTGTCCTAGGGGTCACAAAAACAGCCTAGGGCTTCACATATGATCCATGGGATGAATTTTCCCTACCCCTTTTCTAGAGTGCCAATTATTTCTGCGGATTTACAGCAATTATAACATCACCAACAATCACCATTTCAACCTCTATCTGAAGTCCATACACTTCAGTAACCACCACATTAGGTAGATAAGTAAACACGGAGAATAAAGGTTCCTTACCTACGGATCTGCAGATCAAACTTCACAAAGGTATCCATCTCTGATTCTTGGTGAACACTGAATTGAAGACCAGCTGAGAGCTGTAACACAAAAGAAGATGTAAAGAATTTTAATATGGGTAACAGGCAGAGGAGGTTTGCTTGTACCTGTTTGTTGTCTTCAGACATATCAGTTAATTATTTCTTATTGTGAACAAGCTGGTGTGAATAACTGAGCAATTATTCATGCTCGGCTCCTCTTGTACGTGGGAGCAACTGAACAAAGATGGAACACTTGCCTACTGTTTCTCTGCCATCTTCTACAAGCCTAATGAAGGATTATGATTCTGGTTTCCCTGGGGAGAAACCACTCACACTTCTAAGTTCACAGGTCACAAGAAACAGAGTTGGAAGGTCCACAGTTTGCTTAACCAGTAGCATTGCTGGAGGAGCCATGTGAAAGAGAGGTTCAACAGTTTGCACCAGCATGTTGACTCATTCACAGCAAGTTTGGTATACCATGACACAAAAATGACCCAAACATCAAAATATGCTGGTGCTGCTTTTGAGATACTGGCCCCAATCCAATGTGCTTCTTTTTGCATGCATACCCTTCTCTGTTCTCTTATTAACATTAGCAAAGAAGTAGCTCACTCATTCTTACTTTTGTTCCTGCTTTCATAGGATTTCCAAGATCACAGACAACCAGCCGAGTTTGATTCTCAGTTTTAAAGGCACACGAGAGTCTTGCTAAAGCCTGCAGGGAAGCAAAGGAAGGGTATTATACTTTCTCTCATTCCCCAAAGAACAAAAAGTTCAAAATAGACTTCTTTGAGGTACATCAGAACTTTCAAAGTCTAGATGTAAAAAGATAACTTGCAGGTATAAATAAGATGGTAGAAACCTTTCAGTTCTCAAGATTGTATACTGACAAATTCCACAGTGTAGTCTAATATTCAAACATTTCTTTATTCAAACAAAAGGTCAAAGGGAGACCAATATGCCTGTCTTATTAAAATAATACTAATACTAACGCTAATAATATTTTTATTTGTTATCTGCCTCTTCCCAAAGCTTCAGGTGGGGTACGACATAGACACAAACGAAAACAAATTATGGTTAAAATAAATTAAAACACAAAACCATTTGAAATGCAAATATACCATAATTAAAATATATCATAATTAAAAATACAATTAAAAGCAGATTAGGTAGGCCTGCAAGAAAAATACAGGGGCAGGAGTGGGTTTTAATTAGAAATGTTATGATGGCAGAATTTTCAGGCAAATTTCACTGAGTTTTCCAAACTTAAATTAGGGTCACATGAGGGGGGAAAAGAGTGACAGCCTGACATTAGTGTCAGTCTCTTGGGACTGCTCCGTTCATTTCTCCAAGCTGTAAGCGGATGAGCCTGAATTAATTCAATCATCAAACGTGTGGCTCTAAGCGCCTCAGCAGAAATAGCTTTGTCTCAGCAGACTGGCTCAATACCGTGCTCCCTCCTGATAGACAGACCCCTCTTGTCCACTTCAGGGCAAGGATCATCCAGCTTTATCATTCCAGCTGGCGGGTGCACACTGGTCATGAACACCACGTGATCAGTTTAAGGGATCAAACAAAATAGCTCTGACAGGACCAGGTAGAGCCAGTGAAGCTTTATGGGAAAGGCACTGGTTCACTCGGTCTCCCTTATTTTAAATGCTACACAGGCAAAGATGGTGAAAAAACAAACGATATTTCTATATGAAAGCTCAAAGCACATGTAGAAGCCATGGGGCTACTGAGGTACACACAGCTCCCAAGGCCACTTTCATGGGTCACAGAGTTCCCCCAAACTTTCCCACAAACCAATTTTTGAACCCTTGTCCTTCCCCCAAACAGGAAGATCATGCCTCTAGAGGTCGTTGTTGCTGCTGTTAATCTTTATTTATACTCCTCTTTTTTCCTAAGTTGAGACTCAAAGCAGCTTGCAACCATTAAAAAGACACAGTTAAAAACCACAGAATATAAAACTTAAAACATAATTAAACCATCAAAAAGAATTAGAACAAGGTTAAAACACATAAAGACTCACGCACTCATCCTAGATTATCCTCTAAAAAGATGTGCCACCATATCTTATGTTAGCTCAAAATCTGCTTTAGCTCAAAATCTGTTTTACTATTTTTTAAAAAATGGAAGTAACTTAAAATTTCATTTTTTCAGCCCATGAGGATCTGGGTCTCAGGAAAATGGCCCTTAGCACTTGCCCACCAGAGCATATATGGGGAACCTCCAGTCTATGGGCTTAACAGGATTTTTGGGTGATCCCCATCAAGTCTACCAGTTTCCACCTGGCCTTATCAGTAACTGGGGACAAGAGATTTTACAACCTCCCTCCTTCCTACATTGTACTGAGGCATTTTTAAAAACAGTCTCCACTACTGTTAAAGGAGGGTTTTACAAGTTTAATTGCAGCACCTTCCTTTTTCATGGTCACTGCAGGAAAGGGAATCACTCCTTGCCATCAGGCTTAAAAAAGCCTCCACTATCTATGGCCTTTTCCACACTACATTCTTATAGCGTGATGATTCCACTTTCAACATTCTATGGAATCCTGGGGTTTGCAGTTTCGGGAGGGGCCACGTGGCCCCTCCCAAAACTGCAAACCCCAGGATTCCATAGGATGTTGAAAGTAGAATCATCGCACTATAAGAATGTAGTGCAGAAAAGGCCTATGAAGTCTTTTGAGAGCCTGACTGGAGTAAGGGAGGGGTGCTGTGTGTATGTGTGAGACAGAGAGATATATAAAGATAAAAGATGAGAAGCAAAGGGGATATGAGTGTGTGAGAGAGATTACATGAATGAACAGAATCTGGGCTATCATATTAGGGCCATATTCTAGTGGGGAGGAAGTCCCATTTTGGGGTATAGCTCCTCCCAATGGTGGCATGAAGCTGATGGACTTACCCAGAACCACTTTATGTGCTGCTTGTTGTTGTCGTGTGCCTTCAAGTCATTTCTGACTTATGGAGACCCAAGGCCAAACCTATCACAGGGTCTTCTGAGGCTGAGAGTGTGTGATGCGCTGACCCTGAATCAGTTCTGTTGCCCAGCATGGAGCTCAAGAAATTTGGAATCCAGGAGATGAGAGTCTTTTCAAAGTTATTTTAAAACAAATTTGGTATTCACTGAACCTGAATGCCTGAATGTGCAAAACAGTAGATAACGTATCTGATAGCAATGTGAGAGACCCACAATTTGCATTCATGCTTTATAGCCTAAAATCCATTAAGACTGAATTAATTTTAGTGCTTATGTTCCACCTAGTCTGATCCCATGTCGCAATGGCCATGGGTGGATCTTTTGACCATATGGGCAACTCATTTATAATGTTATGTCCCCCATCAGCTATCCAAAATGCAATCATTATCACCACAACAGAAGTTAATTCAGCTCCTAACAGAGCTGATGTTATTATACTAGTTCAGCAGCAGCACTCAGAACTAGAGCTGGCTCAAGGCATTTTACTGCCCAAGGTAGAGAAGCTAATGTCACCCACACTTGCTCATGTCAGAGAGCACAATGCTCACGTTGTTTTGATATGTGTAATAGAAAAGCCCACAAGCACCTTATCATGCACGTGGAGGTAAAAATGCAATAAAAAGTGAGGAAGTAACACATTTGCTAGCTAAAATTTGGTGCCTGAGTGACCACACTCTACTTATTGACTGGGCTGGCTCTGCCTGTCTCCCACCCCCTGAAAGGGGCCAAGATGCACATATGTGCTAATAAAACATCTGAACTTGGATCATCTGCACAACAGCCTCACAAGGCAAGTTACACTTGCTGTTGAGGTAATGAAATAGTAATACAGCCACACCATTGTTAGCAGGAGCTCATAGCCAGATCTTCCCAGTGAAAGTATAATATTCTGCCTTAGTACCACAAACGAACTGACCACAGGCTATCAAACAAACTCACAACCTTTCATAAAAATCCCCCTCCCTAGTAATCTTTTTGCTATCAGCCAAAATTCCAATAATTACCAAAATTCGGGTTCAAATGACTGGAATAATACTTTGAAATTGGTGTGATACTTAGTGCAGGCCTAACTGTACAACTGCCTCACCTCGTAGCATGCTAGCTACTCTTACCTCATTGTTGCGAACTATGCCAATGAAGTCTGCTTGAGGGGGGACCATAACAAAGAGTTCAGCTTCATAGGCGCCCTCTCCAAGGTTCTGGGCATTGACGACGAGAGTTAAAGGATTGTCATCTCCAATATAGATCTGCTTCTGATCACTGCACAAAACCAATAAGGAAGAAATCAAGGCTTTTGGATCAATTTCTCTGCTGATTATTTTTCCCTCAGGAGACCTCATGAACCTCCAGATGTAGTTGAACATCAGCTCCCATCCTCACCTTTCATCACTAGCTCTGCTGGCTAGGGCTGATGGGCATGGCAGCCCAACAACATGTGGAGGACCATGCATTCCTCATCCAAATCCAATCTTACTCTGACAAAGGACTCCCCAAATCAACAGAGGGCCTCTGAGGAGTACACTGACGCTCAGAAAAGGAACAGATGTTCATCAAAGACAAATACCGACATCATGAACAGTGCTAGACTAAATGCTGTTCCAGGCAGGGCTGTCATTCAGGAATTCCTTCTCCCACTGAAACAGCAAAGAATAACAGAGGCACACATACCATCGCAGATTGTGCTGCTGAAGGGGTAAAGGCCTGAGCATATGAAATCTAATTCAGTCGTGGCACATCTTTTTCAATTGTTTCCAGAAACAGCTTTGTTAATGAATTACAAAAAAAATCTCTACACATAAGCAAAACTATTGCTTATGTTGTGCATAAACAAAACATTCTCCTTATCCACAAGTTCTCCTTATCCACAAGAGATATGTTTCCAGACTCCTAGTTGATGCCTGAAACTGCAGATACAGGCTTCCCCCACTTATCTGGCAGTTTAGGGACTGCAGTACTGTCAAAAAATTGAATTTGTTGTACATGTACTGTACTGCATGGACCATGAAGGACTTACAGAGGCTCGCTTGGGACCAGTTGCGCACATGCTGCTTGCAAAGTCTCTCAACCAGCTCAGCGCCTTTTTATACCCCACTTCAGCTTACTTTCAAAGCAATGTGTACATGTGAGGAACTCCAAGCAAACCTCCATAGGCAAGAAGAATTGATAAAAGGGCAGAACCCCTATCAAATTAATGGAACTTGTCTTTAATTTGGAAGCGTCAAAAAAGCCAATTGTCAAATAATAGGGCATTAAAAGATTATGGCCTCCTGTAGTACCGAACCCTACATATACAATTTTTTTTCCTATACATACATACCTATGATAAACTTTAATTCATAAATTAGGCACAGTAAGAGATAAACAACAATAACCAAGAATGAAATAGAACAATTATAACATTATACTCTAATAAAAGTTACGTGAATGTGGTCTCTCTTTCTTTCTGTCAAAGTATTTTACTTATTTTTCATATTTTTGGACTCCAATTGACTGCAGGTAACTGAAACCAGGGAAAGCAAAACCACAGATAAGTGGAGACTACTGTATATGCTACTCCGGTGCTCCTCATAATAACCTCAAAGCAGTGCCTTCTTGGAGAAGACTTTCTCCTCTAGTTTCCATTTTCATCTGTAGTCTGTCAGTAGTTTCTGAAAGCATCTGAGTACTGAATAAAGGTTACAGTCTTTGTGCAGGAGAAGAGGAAAAGTAGGCACATGAAACTTGCCAAAGCTACAAAGCCTCCGAGTTCTATCATATCTGTTCCATCTCGATTGGAACTACTTATAGCGGGCCAGACCTCAGCAAACGTATGTAAAGAAACAGTGCTGCCCTCCGCTGGATAAACAACACAGAACTAGCCTCTCATTTCAAAGCAGCTAATGATGTGCTATAAGGGGATAATTATATACCATAAGTAAATACATGTTAGAGTGTTCCAGTGTCTTTTTGTTTGTTTATTCTGTAAAGTACAGACACTTTGGGGTCAATTAACTTAGACTGGGGAAACAGAAGGAGGAGGAAAGGGTAGAGGGGAGAGATTAACACCTTAACTGCTAGTTAGACTTCAATTTACCATACACAGTTCCCTGCTGCAAGGTCCAACATCTCTCTTTGTGCTTGAAAATTTGTATTTGATGTTCCATAGGGGAAAAATTTCCTTAAAGGAAAACAGCTAAAGGGTTAAGAACCTCCTGGTATTTCCTTGATCTAAATCCTCTCTAAACCCCCCACCTCCACCCTTTTTCCCCCTTTTTTTGTATAGAGAAATATTGTTATATGCCTTACCATGCAATATCTAATTTCTCCCTAACACTACAGCACTCAAACTCGATATCTCATTTTTTCTCTTGTGTCACAATAGATTTATCTAATGCACTCACCACAAATGACTACATTTGGATGAACACAACTCACCTTAGTACATCAAGCCTTAAACAAGGCTTTTAATCAAGACATTTAGCAATTTTGTTTCTCTCTGAGTATTTAAATCAGGAAGCATCTAATTAATCATGTTTTCCCATTTCATCTGAAGTGGGAAAGCATGGTTACCAGCTTCAGAACAAGTCAGGATTAAACTATGGTCTGAAGCTAGTTTAACATCTTGGCTTGTTCTGAAATGTATCTGAAAATCACAAATTCCATCCCAGTTTGAATGAAAAGCGAAATGGGGGTTATTTAGAGGCTTCTGAGAGTGATAGCTCATGCTATGAAAGAAGAAGAGAAGGGCTGCAAAAGGATCATTAATATCTTAGCTTATTAGTTAAGCTATGATAGGATTCTCCAAACCAGGTCAATTGTTTACAATTCTAATTGTCTATTTTTTACAACTGTTAGTCTTTACCTGTCAACAGTCACTTGCAAATCTGGGCGACAGATATTGTCACTGCCACAGTCCAAAAGAATATGAGCCTGAATGTGAAAAAGAAAAGAAAACAGAGTACCTGAGTCTCTCCATTGATCTGGATTTATTACATGATTTATGGATGATACAATCCCCTACTTTTCTGGAAACTTTAAGTGCATAATTAGCTAATAACATGAAATTCTTCCCCTGTGGAACAAGTTTTGGGTAAGAGAAAATAGTAAAATGCTGTGGGAACAATTTTTGGGTAAGGGGGAACAGTAAAATGAGAATTTAGTGTTTTCTTTTTAAAGAGAACAAGTGTGTGCACATGCTATTGGCTCTGAGGGCAAGGTGGCAATCAAGAAACATTTTCCTTTAAAAAGTAGAAAATCTATTATCCATTTTATCCAAGGAGGTTGTGTTAGTTTATATGCTTGCCCCATCCCCAACAGAATAGAACAGAATGGAATAGAATAAGAATAAAATGGCAATATTTCTTCTTAGCTGCCCACAATTATAGAGAAAATTTAATGTAATCTGTTAAGGATCACTCTTCTGAAATACAGATATCAGAATACTTCCATTTCTACTCCAATCCCACTTCTAAGGGATGAAAGAACCTGTATGAGCCAGGTTACATCTCAAAGCAGAATCCACATGGATTAACTTTAGGAAAAAATTACTGGTTCAAAATGCCTTTTGCCCTTATAACTTTCAGCACTCTACCTGTCTGCTAATATTTGCTGGAGTAAACTGGTTGAGGATGGGCTGTAAACCAGTGGAATCAGAAGCTGTTTTGTAATCCAGTTGATATTCCATGAAGGTGGTGATTGGTGTAAGCTTGTCTCTAAACTCAGATTCATCCTAAATGAGAAAAAACAAAAAGCAAGATTTTTTTTAAAGAAAATCACAATAAAATAGCTTCATTTATACAATTTACTGCAAATTATAACAGGCCTATTGGAGCATGCAAAAACTTAACTGTATACATAGAATGGGGTCACGCTACATACCTCCCCTCCCTTGATTCTGCACAAGATATTGGCCATTTCTGCACGGTGTTGCATTCTTGCTATGGGGATGGGATGGCAGCAGCCCGTGGGTCATGGTTCTGCATGACGTTGTCGCGGTCCTGCTGCCATCCTGCCCCTTTTCATGATCGCAGGATATTCACTTAATGGTTTAAATCCGTTAAGTGACCACAATTGCGCCACACTCCCATCTTTATCTACCATGTGGAAGGGGAGGAGGTGCAATGGAGGCACGTCCCTCCTCAGCGCAGCATGGAAAGAGCCCAGCTGCACTGCAGAAGGCAGGCGTGTGTCACTCGCGCTCCCTTACACACGGAGCCAGCAGAATGAGGAGAGAATAGGTCACATCATGCTCCTTTTCAGGCAAAGGCGCTGCTGGGATTGCAAGAGGAGGACAACAGGATAAGGTAATGTGTGGAAATGGCCATTGAATGAAACCTTGGGAACCATTTACAGCTAGGATTCTTATATTTCCTCTGTTGCTTTTTCCCCATATATTTTCAATTTTTAAAAAATAATTTAAAAAATTTGCTGTGCTGATGTTGGAGACACAAATCTATGTGAGGCAGAACCCCAAGTTACTAGGATACAATAAGGAAGAGAAAGGAAAAGCAGAAGGAGGAGGAAGAATAGTTGAGTCTACCATGTGATGTTTGCTCTAAAGAAAGAAACACAAATGAGATCTGCCCAGTAGAACAGACTATAACCCCTCAAAATTTGGCGTCTTTCAAATCAAATATTTCACTACGTGCTAACAATCATCCCCCCAAATATGACATTTAGCTTTATTCTGATTGCTAAAATTAATACAACCTCAATAAAATATTTGGGGGGAAGGGAAACAAAACGGGGAGGTACGTAGACTTTTTTTGACGGATAAACTGGTCAGTGCTAAAGGCACCATTTAGAAAGGTTCAGGTTAAAACGATAGGCCCTTTGGGGAAAATCTAAAGCCAATATTCTGTTTCAAGACAAAAAATAAAGAAAACCGTTGTATACAGGCATGTAGAGCAAGAAATACATCAGAACCATGCCCATCTATTTTAAACTTCTTCCATTTGTATGCGTACTACTCCATCTCCTGTACAAAGCGCCCTCTCCCCCAGCAAACAGTCATCAACTTTAACATATACAGAAAGACTTTTCCAGGGGAGAAATAGGTCAGAACAACAGGCAAATCTTATGTTGTCTGTCTCTGATTCTGGACATCAGAAAGATTAAATTTGTTTATGAGAAGAGGGGAAGAAGAAAGAATTGCATGTGTGCTCTTACCCTCAAGAAAGCTTGAAGTTCTTCACAGCTCATCCGACCTCCTCTCGGAACAGTCATGTTCTTAGAGTGACTAGGTTGCCTGCTGTGGAGAAACAGGGCTCTCCTTATAGCCCCTTTCTGCTTAAGTTTGTCCAACAGCAGCTCCACGTGGAAAGCTATCATCACAAAAACATTTCAGTTAAGCCACCCTGAGGCCGGCATCAGTAGCAGTAAGAACAACAACAGAAACAACAGCTGGCAAAACAGTATGCAGAAATGGTAATGCTGCGAATGAATGAGCAGCATCAAAGGGGAACCTAACACCTTCTCGGTGGAAGACAAGAGCTGGCAAGAGATGAAGGGAAATGCTACAATCCAGTGGGATCCAGCCATGGGGCTTCTATCACCGAGAGTGCCACACAGACTGCTATTATAAGTGCCCGTACCTCTATTTAGTGAACTCAGCCAGTTGGCAGCAATACACCTGCATTACTCTGGCTCCAACTGATCTCTACTCTGTGTCCACGTTTATTGTTCTTGTGTGCCTTCAAGTCATTTCTGACTTCTGGTGGCTCTAAGGGAAACCTACCATGTGGTTTTCTTGGCAAGATTTGTTCAGAGAAGGCCTGCAATGGCTGAGAGTGTGATGCGCCCAAGGTCACCGAGTAGGTTTCCATGCTTGAGCAGGGATTTGAACCCTGGTCTTAATGGATATGACTGCTTCCTAGCACTAACCCCCAGCATACCACCTCATTAGGCATAATCCTTGCCCTATTATCTCTTAATAACTATTCTCAGACTTCTTTAGAGATGTAAAATCTCTGGATTTTTTTTTTTGGAGGGGGGTGTTTAGAAACCACAAGGAAAAAAACCTTCAGTCTAATTTGGAAGCTCTGGCTATACAGCATTTCAGTGGGCTTATGGATCTGAAGATTTAGGATAACACTATCTTGACTCTTTTACCCGTGGTGAATTAAAGGCTTCTAAAGCAGTTGTTCAGCAAGAAATCTGGTATTTACAGATGAAGATACGCTGAAATAGGACATTATCTAGAAATCCTATACCTGTTCACTGTCAATGTTTGAACAAATGTTGGTATTCATTGCTCAGATTTCATTCCTGTGTTGTACTGTTATCTTTTATTCACATTCATGTTTTATTATAATTCTGTTCATTGCTCATTTTGTATCTAGTTTATGGTGAGTTTATCTATGTTATCAATGTTTATGTTAATACTCTGAGGCCATTTCCACACGGGGTTTTTAAAATGGTGCAGAGCATCCTCCAGGGAGGACGTCTGCACCTGGGAGCAGACTGGGTCGGACTTACTTAACGTAGATCCGCACCCCAGCCTGCTCCGAAACAACCCCAAGTGGTCATCCAGTGTGCTTTTGAAAGACCACTAAACACAGGTCTTTCAAAAGCATGGAGTGCGCCACTGCGAGCCTGCTCCCTCATGCAGATTCGCAGGCTCGCATTGGTGCGAGCCTGCGATCTGCCAGGGGCGGGCTTTAGGCTGGCGAGCTTCAGCGGTTGGTTGAGAGCCTCGACCAACCGGAAGCCGCCATTTTCATCCCCGGAGCAGTGCAGAGCGGTGGCCACGCACTGCTCCGGAGCAGCGTGGACCAGACGGGGAAGCCCAAAAGTCTGGTGAGTAGCATCACGGGGCAATTCCCTCGCCCCATGCGGAAATGGCCTGTGTCTATATTTATTCATAAGTTCTTTCACTTGCAGTATATATGTATGTGTTCTATAAAAAATGCTTTTTTTACATTTACCAAATAGGTTTGCTTTTCATAGTAATTTTAACTTGTACACATTTGTTTGTAGTCCTGTACCCTTCTAGCATTTTTGTTTGTACTTGATTTTTAACTGCTGTCCTTTTGGGTAATTTTGATGTATTAAAAGTGTAGTTTACTTAGAATATAATAACAAAATGAATTACATACTATTTATTTTTTGGTACAAACAGAGATGCAGATTCCTGAACTATAAGGAACACCTGAACTATAAGGAACTGTTTTTACTTTGCCAATTTATAGAGTAGGCTAAGAAACCTCAATAAAAGCAGAAGAAACTATCAACATGAGTAAAGCAGACACAGTTATTCTGTCTCTGCTGTTTCTTAATAATGTTAAGCAGATATAAAACCCTCCCTCTCATTAAATGAAAACCAAGATCAGGAATTTCAATGATCTGATCATTTTAATAGCCTCTCTCTTACATGATTTTTAGAAATGATTTGGGGGCAGTGGATTTGTAAACACCTTGCTTTAAAATATTTATTAATCATTTGAAAAGAAAATGGTTCATTATCCCCCCACCTCAATTTTCAAGAAAAAAAAGGAGGTTGGAAAAAAATGAAGGGGGAAAAATGTTTTTGCCCCAAATTTTTCAAGGCCTTCATATCTCTTTCTCTTCGCCTTGTTCTCACAAACACCAGCAGAGCGCCTGTTCAACTTGGAGCAGCTGTGACAAAAGCAGCAGTAAAACCAAGAGTGGATTCATCACCCCTGTGGTAGTATATCTTCCATTTACCCCTGTTGCATCTACAATTGTCACCAACATGCTTAATCTTCTTCAACTTCAGCAGCTGCTCTCTTTGCTGCCTCCCACTGTATCCCACCCAGTTTTTATAAACTTGACAGCCTGTGGCTGAGATCGTTGGTGCATCCTTCCACCTCTACCTTATTCAAAAGAGCACAAAGTCTTACTGACATTCTGAAGATTGGATAGGCCCAGGTTCCTGGGATTCAGCATCTAACTCTCTGAGCAGGAAACTTTTTTCTAGTCAGCAGGACAATACTATGTTGTCTCCCATACCCTGGGGAAAACTTTGGTATGCATCGGAATTAGAAAATGTAAAAGTCTGTTTGTGTATGATTGACACTGTTGGCCCACTAAAAAACTTTTAACAAATAAATAACTGCCAGTATTCACAGTCTACTGCTACAATGAGCTTCAGTGAATAGAAAGTAAATCTGCATGACTTACTGAGATCCTTGGGGAGATTTCCTTTGCCATCAGCTTTCAAGCAGAACTTCACCTTAAAACTGTTGGAGAGAATTAAGAAATGATGAAAATACAACCTACTCTGGTCAAAAAGCAGGCCTAACTGCTGCTACCAAGTACCACAAGTGTAGGAGGGACTTTGTTGCTGTAGGAGTCATAATAATGTGCCTCAAAATCTCACTTCCCATAACTATCAGTAAGATCCAGTTGTGTGTGCTAGTGACTACACCACAACCATTGGACTTAAACATGCTGTCAGATGACTGGATCTCTCTTTAACAATCTTTAATTATTAAAAATACTTTCTTCAGAATTTAACTTGCAGCAAACTTCTGTTTTTATATTTGAGCTGCTCTTACAACAACAAAATAGTACTATTATTAAAATTTTAGGAGCCAAAGGGCTGTGTTGGATATTTGAAACAAACAGCAAGAGGTGAAGTGCAGGCAACTCTCCTCTTTTTCCTACATACTTCTAAGTCTAGTCCAAGCCAGGCAATTTCTGCCCCTTGCATATGCCACTTAACTCCTGGAGGGCCACACATTCCACATTCCAGTGTAAAAGGTATGTCAACTAGACCATGTTCTTCCAAATGAGACAAAGAGTTCTCTATTTAGTGTCTGTTCCCTAGAAGTAAATGATTCCAATTCAGAAACTGTTTCTAAAGACAGATTATTTATTTCTACTTCTTTGGAGAAGATCAGGAAGAATGGGAACCAAATGAGGACACTCCTTGGTCTATTCATCAACCTTTCAATATTAATTTTGACCATTAAGAGTGTTAGTGACAAGTTTTCTTACCAAGAAACTTTCTGGCCATTTTCTTCACAGGATTTGTCCTCTGGATTTAGAATTGTTGGTGTAACTTCTAGTCCAGCATTTACAGTTATGACTGGCCGTGCCCTTTTGAAAGAATCAAACGGTAAACAAAAAGAGACATCCACATGAAAAAAAAATCACATAATCTTCTAGCATGAGGGTTAGAAACCTTTTGACTTCCATTTGCCTGGAGTCCAAATTCCAGAACCCCAAGCTAGCACAGCGAGAAATTTTGGGAATTGTGATCTAAAACAATTGGAGAGAAAAATGTTCCCCTCTCTGCTCTACCCCTGTCTCAAATGCTCCAGATCCTTAAAGCAACAAGACACAAATCAACATCATATTGTAAGAGAAGAGTAAAAGGAATTTCAAAGGAGAGAAGGGAAAAAAATAAAATAAAAGAAGACATTTAGTTCACAATCCTAGATTATACACACAGAAGTAAGTCAGTTCAATAACAATTAAATCTGAATATATACACATGGCTAAAATCTGGCTGTTACAGCTTTTCCAGGTTGCGCTCATTCTGATTATCAAAGTCCATGCTGTTCCTTCCTTGAACTTACCACTCCTCTTTGACAAACATATGTAGTTCTTTCCTGGGACTGCACTACCCAGAAATTTGCTTTAAAAAATAAACCAAGACCTTGTGAATAAGGCCTGGTTCTCACACTGGCAGCCTGGCATCATGGCTGGAATTGTTGCTGCTTTTCTAGCTGCTAAGATGAGACACATGTACAGGATAGAATAGGTAACAGCTTGCTCAGAGACGCATTGCCTCACTTGTGTGCCATGGCAGCTGTGACAGAATGAGTAAAGAAGACATCTTTTACTCTGATATTTCTGCTACGACCTCAAAGCAAGCAAAGCAGCACCCTGAAAAAAAAAAATCCCACTTGCAGGGGTTAGGAGCATAAGATTGCCATGAAAGTGGAAAAGACGCCAATAAAAATAAAAGTCATAAACACATGTTTTTTAACATGAGAACACTTCTCTAGGAATCTCTACGTCCTCCAGCACAATTTTGTGATCTATTTCCCGTGGAAGTGGGCCACATAGCCACATTAGAGGACCTAGCAATGCCTAGAGAAATGTTCTGTCTAGGAGTCTCTAGGCACTCCAGTCCAACTCTATGGTCCACTTCTATGGCCCACTGTATTTCCATTTACTTATTTAGTAAAGCTTACCTTTCTCAATTTCTTTTTTTTTTTTTTGCACTTACCTATACAAAGCAAGTTTGTCAGCACCAAAAGCTCCTACGATCAAGTCTAGAAACAGAAAGAAATAATACAGATATAGCATCTAACGCCTGACTGAATTTTAAAGCTTGCAGTACTTATCAGCATGGCTCTGGTGCATACTAATAGAGACACCTTTGTTGTCATAGCAAAGTGATCAGAACTGAAACTTGGACACCCAAAGTAAACATGAGGAATCCTTATAGAATTTACATCTGCTGGATTCCAGTACTTTACTGGACATGTAAAATAAGAAGTATCATAATGTCAAAAGGCTGGGGCTGAGAAAATCCACATGTCCCTACGGAGGATCCAGACTTGGAATTCCAGTAGATTATTAGTATATAAAATACAGGAAGCTGCACTGTAATTCTTGAATCATCACCTGGATAGCCGTTTTTGTCCACGTCAGTAGCTCCTTTAAGTGCGTATCCAAAGCTTGGTGGCATTGTCAGCGAGGCCCATTGCCCTTCCAAGACTTGAGACGGCACTCCATTCAGACCTGTGGCTCTCCCATTGTAGATGTAAACCAGGCCCTTTTTACCTTCTCCACCATAAGGAGCTGCAACTGCAACATCTACAAGCCAAAGAAGGAAACTCTGATGTCTCCAAATATAAACCAACATGTTTTTGATGACAATAAATATATGGTTATTTTTTTCTGGACAGGAGGGCATGGAACATGTTATGCTGACAAGTGAATACTCTCATTTGACACACCAAGAAGTTTTGCATCCAGGAGCGGTCCTCCTGAGCACAGAAGGATGCCCACTCAATTTCTAATGATCCTGTCAAGTGGGTTGGACTTAGATGAAAGATCCAGTTTACAAGTTGAGAACTTAAGCTTCTTCAGTAATTCTCAGCAAACTCAGCAAAGGTCCTCAGTCCAAAACATGGTCTGCTTCAAAAGGGAACTGTATTTGAAAGGTAAAAGGCCTCAGCAGGGCTTCAACTAGAGTTAACAGATATTTAAAACAGAGATATTTTGACCTCCAACTTGAAGACAGATGGAGGGCCAAAGAAAAAGTGTGTGGATGGGCAAGTATAATAAGCTTTTTGTTTATTTAGGCCCTTTCCACATGATGCACCTGTTACACCCCAGAGTAACCCTAAGAGAGGGCCCCTAAATTGGCATGACTTCCCCCATATTGGATATTGGCTAGCAAAGGTCGGTTGCAAGTAAAATTGGTTTTGAATTAAATTCTCAAGACCAACAATGCCTTTGCTGCTGTATGGGAACATAGACAGCGTCCTTTAGGCTAAAAGACAACGACTTATTGTTCCCAGTCACGCATCTCTAGGTAGCCACAATAGACTTTCTCCTTGATTAATAAAAAGGTTGCCTCAGCCCCAAGCCACGCTGATGAACTTTGCGAGGATAGACAATCAAAGTCTATCAATTCGGAATGATAATCCTATCATGTACCTGGACTTTCCCGGGAGAAACAGTACCGAGGAGAGGTCGTGATCTAAGTTGCCTAACATTATATTCCGCAATCATCGCCCATTAACGCCACTTTGCTAGCCTATACACAGCCTGAAGACAGAAATTGGCTATAAAAATCCTCACCTTTTTGAGCCTCTTTGGAGAGCTTCCCAGACCGGACAAGGGCCTGTTTCGCTGCTACCGAGGTGTCCCACTTAAGCCTCTCAGATGCTGCTGAGAGCTAAACGCGACTCGCATTTCTGACTCATCGTGAAACCCCGCTGCTTCCAGCCTTCCAGCCCCGGGATCCCACCTCCCCTTGGTGCTTTACACCGAGCCTTCGCTAATCTTCTCCTTTCCAGGACGCCTAGACTAAGGTCCGTATGCCCTCTCTCCCCAACTGTCTCTCATTTCCAACTTTATTTCTGTAGCCCTTGTGTGATTGTAGGATTATTTGTTAACGTGTGTTGTGATCTTCTTTGTTAGTTTTAATAAATTTACTTTAGACTGTTCCTCTGACTCTTGCGTGGTTCTGACCCCGTAGACATAAGGTTAAAGATCCTTTGCCCTGACCTCTCGCAAGCTTTGAGTGTCTCTGTTAATTCCCTTAAATTGAAGTCCACTTGGGTGTCCTCGAGATACCCCCAATTTTCAGGGTAACACACCCAACTTGCCATGGGGACGAGAGAAGGACGGGGCCGGGACGATGCTTATGCACAATGTCATCCTGGAGCTGTCCTTCTCTCATCCCTAGGTGGCACAATTGGGCTGCAAATCATTGATGGGTTTTTCTCTGTCAATGACCAGTTCACGCACCACCCTCCTGCCATACACTCACATTAACCTTCACTGTGGAGGCCCTGGAAATATAATGGCTATGCTTCCTACCCCAGAGCAGCCTGGGACAGTATGTGGCTGCTCTACAGAAGGAAGAAGCATGGCCATCATGCTTCCTGGTTCCCGCAGGCAGCCAGTGCAGAGAGGAGCAGTCCCTCATGCTCCTCTCACAGGATAGGATAGCCACTGCCACCATCATTACTCTGGGATAGAGGTAAGCTGCAGACAGGGCCTTAAGTGTATGCATTCAAGGATGCTTTGAAGGCACCTGGTGAGCGTGCAAGAAGCAATCAGTGTGCTTGCACAACTGGAGGCAAACAGCTTTGAAAAGACAAGGTTTTAATTAAGGGAACAATATTTGTAATTCTGGATCAGATGAGGGGCCCATTCACATTACACAATTATAGTGCTATAATTCCAATTTAAATGCCATAATTTCATCCTGTGGAATTCTGGGATTTGTAGTTTGGTCAGAGGTACCCGAAGAGCTCCTTGGCAAAGGATTCTAAATGCCCCTCCCTCAACAACCAGTCCTAGGACTTCATAACAGAGAGCCATGGCAGCTAAAGTAGAATCACTGCACTATAATTCTGTAGTGCGTAGGGGCCCCTGGGCTATATAATCTGGCACTTGGTTTACATGAGTAGCGAAGCAGTGGCCTGCCTGAACTGAACTGTAAAATGTAATTAGAAAATAACCAGATAGCTCAGTTAAGAGTTAAAAGCAATGCTCAAAAAAGAGGACAGAATACTTTACCATTGAAACCATCTTGGTCAAGATCTCCCAAAGGCGCAATTGAGATGCCGAACCTTGCAAAGACCTCCAAGCCATTTAGCTTCATGACTGGACTCTGAAAGCCTCCAGAGGCTTGTTGAAGGTAAACAGACACTTGGCCCACTTCTAGAAGCTTGCCATCAGAGCCACGATCCAGGAAGAGTGGGGCTCCTACAAGTAAATCTGTATAACTGAAGGGAAGGATGGGGGAAAAGGGAAAAAGAGAGAGTCTTGCAGTCACAACAAAACCTCCATGTTTAGAGTCCAAGAAACCATGAAAACAACATAACTTACTCATCACCATTGATATCCGTGGCAGCCACAGAATATCCAAAGTACGCAGCCATCTAGGAGACAAGTTTTAATGGTTTTAAAAAAACTGCACGAAATAGTAACAATTAAGGCATGATGATATTTTTGCCCAGTAAAGCTCCCTCTCTATGTATACTTCAAAGGTACTACTAAAATAGTGGCTTTGTATCTACATGCTCTATCTGCATTTCTCTGCATTTTCTTTTACTGAAAGTATAAGAAAAAATGCTTACCCTCCCCCCAACAAAATTAGTACAGCTGCCCAAGTCTAGTGCTCCTTTTATGCCCTATATATTGATTTAGTAAGGAATGAGGAACATGTAGCAATCAATGTTCGTGTTCTACAAGTCCCATCAGCTCTGGCCAGCAATGCAATAGTGAAGGAACTTGACAGCTGCAGTTCATCAACATCTAGAGGAATGCACATACCTCATGTCAGGTCAAAAGGGCCTGAATGATTCCTTTACCTATGGACACACTATTCCCAGTGCTAAGAGACCATTCTAAATGACATAAGAAACATCCACAAACGCTGCCCCTTCTATTATGATGGACATGGGATTGAAGCTTAAACGAAAATCACGATTTTACTTAACTCTCTTAGAGAAAGGTCTTAGAGAAGAGACAGCATAATAGAACAATCTTCAAATATCTGAAAGGCAGTCATGTAGAAGAGGACAGAACTAGAAGCATAACTGAAGGACAGAATGAGGAGAGATGTGTGGAAACTGCAAGGACGTAGATTTTCTAATGTTAACAGAGGTTGAGCAGTGGAGCACAGTGCCTTGGGAAGTGATGGGTTCTCCTTCCCTGGATATATTTTAGGAGAGGTTTGCAAGCCATCTCTCAGAGATGCTACAACAAAATCCTGTATTGAGAAAGAAGTTGGATTAGATCAGGGCTGGAGAAATTTTGGCCCACCAGATGTTTGAATATCAACATTCAGAACCTTCCAGCTGCCATGACCAGCAGCACAGATTGAGACAGTTGTAGCAAAAAACAAAAACAAAAAACCCTTTAAGACCAAAGGTCCCCCAGCCCTGATCTCCAGCGTCTATGAGTTTATATGCATCACTTTGGTTGCCATGGCACTATGTCACAGAATCATGGGGTTAGTAGTTCAATGTGAAGTACTTAAAAATCTGTGCTAGAGAACCCTGAACTACAGTAGGGAATTCTCAGTGCCTTACCAGACCAAAAAATCCCAAGATTCCATAAGATGGAACCACGGCATTCAAAGGGGTATGAAACTGCCACAGTGTATATTCAGACACATTTACTGCTCCTCAAATGCAAGACAATGAAGTCTTCACATTAACATGGGGGCCTGTCACACTACACAGTCACAGTGCTATGATTTTACTTTAATTGTCACTGCTCTGTCCTATGTAATTCTGTGGTTTGGTGAGGCTTTAGAACATTCTGGTTGAGAATTTAAAATGCTTCTCCATAACCTACAGATCCCAGGAATCCACAGACTGTTGCCGTGACAGTTAAAGTGAAATCAGTCTTGTAACTGTGCAGCATGAAAAGGTCCCTGATTTGGACCAACTGTCTCATTTGGCTTTTCTAGATCAGCCTCTTTCAGCAATGTTTTCATCTGGCTACATCACAGAAGAGAAATGAGATGGCAAGGATCTCCCAAATCAGCTCATCTGGGGCCACCTACCATTTAGAACCTCCATTCCCAAAGTCCAGGGACTGACTACGTGGCCTGGATTTGCTACTTCCCTCCAGGACAGGTAGCTTATGGCCATGCTTTCCTACTCTTAAAAAGCAGAAGAGAACAAACTAAAACTATCTGTTCCTAATTCATTCATTGTACACTGGCCAAAGACAGCCATGATTGGCATGTTTACAAAAAAAAAGGGGGGGGAGGGCATTACCTGTTCTCCAGTAAAGTTATACATGGATGCCATGGTTTTTCCATTATAAATGGACACCTGCACAAAAAATATAAATATGAATAAATACAAGATTTCTGTTAGGGTGTGTGTCAACAGCAGCTGGGAAAAGAATCTGCTATTGAACATATTGTATTTAAGTTTTTTTACCATGCCCAAAGTTCTTGCGGCTCTTGGGACACCAGACACAAAATCTGAAAATAAAAGAGAAAGAGTAGAGTTTTGTGAACTACACAGATAGGAATCAATGGCTTCCAAAAGTCTCTACCATTTAAGGCACAGTCCCACTGCTAGCTGTATATGAGTAAACCTTGGTCATTTGCACCCTATACTGTTATAGTGCTATTATTCTGCTTTCAACATCTTAGGGAATCCTGGGGTTTGCAGTTTAGGGAGGGGTCCTTAGAATTCTCAGCCAGAGAGCTCTTGGGTCTCAGTAAACTACAAGCCCCAGAATTCCACAGGATGTTGAAAATGGGATAATAGCACTATAACAGTCTAGTACAGAAATGGCCCTGTTGATTTTATCCATTGGCAATAAGCTTCAAGACTGAAATCTGAACAAAACTCCAACAGTGAGTTAGGAGACATAGAGAAATTCCATAGTCCCTACCCTTACAAATAATTGGCAGGCAGGCAGCTTTTAAAAATAAGAATCTAGGCATCTTACAATCAAAATACATACATGTTAAAACAATAAAAAAATAATACAATAATACAATAAATATAGTTTAAAATTGCTCAAGTGTCTGGGAGTAAAGAAACATTAACCTAATCCTGAAAGACAATAATCTTGAGGCCAGGCAGGCCTCCCTGGGGAGAGCATTCCATAAACAGGGAGCCACAATGGAAAGGTTTTCAGTACTCTTTAAGCCTGCTTTGGAGGAAGTACTCAGAGGAATTTAGCAGTGACACACAAATATTGCCAAAGGAGATGGACAGGGAGAACCTTGTAGCTGAAGAGGGCACAAAAAAAGAGAGGCTTAGCAGGCTCCTCTCCCCAGCACTCAGAAGCAGATTCAAGTTTGGCAGGGGAATGGGACTTCATTCCATCTGCAGCATCTATTACATTGGCAGCCCTACCGTAGGGCAGGGCTTTCCATATGGTGGGCCACGATACATAAGTGTGTTGCCTGAAGTATGTAGGTGTGTTGCCTACAATCTTGGAAATGTATGTTATTATTTATAAATCATATATTTTTAAAAATATATGAAAGGTTATCATTGGATATGTTGTGTCCCCATACGTTTTGTTATTACAATTTATGTATGTGTCTGCATCTCTTATAAGGGGTTAGTTTAACCTCTGGTTTGCTAGTAAAACTGAATTACTGTGTTGCGAAGTGATGCATGTCTAAAAAAGTGTGTCACCAACATGAAAAGTTTGGAAAACTCTGCTGTAGGGTAAAAGACAATGGGATTAAATGTGCAAGCTAGGTACAGGATTCCAGTTTATACACTCCTTCCTGCTAATAAAAAAAGGTATTTTTTAATACATTGTACACCTATGAATGAGACATACCTTCTATACCATCACCATCAAAATCTCCCACAGCTACTGAATAACCTGTCAAGGAAGAAAAGAGTAATCAGGATTCATCAGTACCTAAGGATTATTGCAGTCCTAAATAGCAAGAGATATTTTTCAGTACCTGTCTAGCTTAAGGGCTAAATAACTTAAAGGTATCAGATACCATCTGATCTTGCAAGCTAAGCAGGATCAGCCCTGTTTAGTACTTGGGTGGGAAACTGCCAATGAACACCATGTGCTGTGAGCTATATTTCAGAAGAAGGAACTGGCAAAAGCACTTATGAATATTCTTTGCCTAAGAAAACCCTATGAAATTCATGACGTCACCATATGTCAACAGGTTTGAAAGCACATACACACACAATGATATGAAGCCCACCAGAATCCTTTTACAAATCTCAATATCCTACAGGAGAAAATTGGTGATGATATTACTGTCTTAACTGACAAGATCTCAGACAGAATGTACCTCTGTGACTCTAACATCATCACCATTTTTCTCCTGAATGATTTTTAACATCTTTGCCTGACAAAGAAGAAAGTGAACCTCCAAAAGCTTGCGTAATGTATTTTATGCTTGGGAGTTGGCCCAATAAAGGCATTGCTGCTTGTGGATTTTGCTGTACTCTGTGGCACGGTCAACACAGCTATCCCCAAATAAGTATATTTTTAGGGGCAGGACAGACAGACACCATTAAAAGAGTTTGCAGTCTGAATCAGGAACCTTGAAGGTACTGTTCAAGATTCAAGAAACTTACCCAGGTAGCTGTCATCAAAAGCAGCACTGGCTGAGCGTGTTGCTAACTGGTTCTCATACTTGGTAGTGTACACTTTAGCATTGTATTTTGACACAATTTCAGCTATCTGATCAGAAATAAGTTGACCTAGAGAAAAGGAGAAGGGAGGACATATCAGGAAAAGTATATTACGAAATGGAAGGAACCAGTTATGAGAGGAACTTTGTTGTTTCTTCCCATACAGTCTTATACACATCTGCTTAGATGTCAGTCCCACTGAATTCAGTGGGGTGTGCTCTGAGGTACACAGGAAAGGGATTGTAGCTTTAAGAAAGACACACTACAACACTACAAAAAAGACACACAACAAAATTGGCACCTAAAACAGTGCTTCTGTGTTTGTTTGTTTTTTTTTAAAGACATCTGATAAGACAGAGGTTTCACTAAAGCAAGCTTGGAAATCATGTAGCTCTGCAATTGGATTACAGATCCCAGCAGCCCTGGGCAGCATTACTAGTGATTGGGATACTGGGAGTTGTAGTCCAACAACATCTGGAAGGCTGCATAATTTCCACTCCTAGGCTAAAGCAATAGGAAAGCCCCTTGAACTTAAGATAATATATGGAAGTAAAACTAACAGAGATTCTAGGAAAGACCTATGCCAGCGTGTTACAGAGAAACAACTTTAAAGTATCTTGTGGCACAAGCATTCTTAGACAGGAAACTTATAAGATTTATGGAGGATTACATTCCAACTGTATGATTATTCATGTTGTGAAATTTGAAGCTTTTACTTTAAGTTTATCTGCTTTTATTTCTCTTGTACACCACAACACTGACATACTGTTTAGATATGGTACGCGGCATGTAAACGGAACTAATAACAACACTTATTTCATGTGGACGTAGAATTGTGACCCTTCAAACAATTCACCACTGGAACATTTCTGAAGTCTGAACAAAGAAGCCCTGTTCACAACTCTTTCCTCAACAACCATCTCAAATCTATCCCCTACCCACCCATCACACTGTTCATCAAAGACATATTGGTAGAGGTAAAACGTGGTGAAAACATGGAGCTGTATTACAAGAAAAATAAGGTTTGAAGAGGCAAATGAAATAGCAGAGTAGAAAGGGCTTAAGCATTCCTTAACAATTCTTCACTCTGTGGCAATGGTGGGAATCATTCAGCCCTCCTGAGATTATTGGTAACCCTAGCCAGCACAGCCCACGGCGAGAGATCACACAATTCCCACTCCTGCTCAGTCATCCAAATCCTACTGGTAATCCCAATTAGAGTAGACATACACAATAACTCATAAGTCAATAATTGATTCAGTGCTTCTACTCTAGCAGTGACAGTTAACAAGATTCAGGACTACATTGTCCTCTTGTGAGACAACTTTGTTGCTGTTGCTGCTGTTACATGCTATCAAGTTGACTCCACCTTATAGCAATTCTATCATAGAGTTTACTCTATGACACAGAGCTTCTCCAGAAGAAACTTTGTAGGGATAGGTTCCTTCCTAACACGATTCAGGGCCCCAATCCAGCTTCGTGCTTCCATTGGGAAGGCATGCGTAGACTGACGTTTTAATCTATCCCTACAATTTGCCATGTCCTTCCTCTGATGCTGAGAGAATATGACTTTCCCAAGCTCACCCAGCAGGTTTGGATGGCCAAGCAAATCTTGGTCTTCTATTGCCCAAGACTTCAACCACTACATCATCCTGGCAACTTTACCAGAAAAAAAGTCAATGGTGTTCACAAATATATGCCTATCATGTTGTCAGGCCCCCAGAATATGAGTCAGATGTTCACCTTTTTCTAGCTATGTACCTTGACTCACCTTGCCAATAAAAACTGCCAGGTCCTCCAAGAAGTACTCTGTCTCTCTACAAAGAAAATAAATCATTTATTTGTTTTTCTAATATATGAATACATTTGTATGTAAAGAAACCAGTATCTCAATATATTCCAGTATGAGTTATTTCTATCTTTGCATTTAAAACCATCAGAGATTTGAGCAAAGGGTGGGCCCCTTCTTAGATAACCAAATTCCCTTGATCAGTAGTTCTTATCACAGTTCAACATTTGTTTGCCTGCCTGCCTCCCTCCCTTTCTCTCCTTCACAGGCTAGTAAAATTTCTTCCCTTCCTCTTCCTCTTCTTCCTTATCATGTAGGCTTCAAGCTATCTAGACTGATAATGTATTATATTAAATTGTTTTATTTTTGTTTTTTTTAGATTTCAAGTTGCCACTACAAAAAAATAGTTATTATTTGACCTGTGAGCAACCTTCCTTCCTTCCTTCCTTCCTGACAGCCTTATAGCATTCAGGAAACTATGATACAAAGCAGGAAGCCATGACTTAAATCCTCTCTTTGCTATGAACTGACAGGTAGCCTTTACAGAAAATAATACCTTACAGACTTAGTTCTATGTCTGCAACAAGGGTGCAGGTGGCTAGGGCCAGAAAGCCTATTCCCACTCCCCCTTGATGTGTTTGCCATAGATGTAGATATTATTTGAGTTGAGGGCTACTTAAGTCACACTACCATCAGGTTCAGCACTATGTTTCTTCCTAACAGTTGACTATCACAATGTCCATAAAGGGTTGGAGGGGACCTTCATGGTTTTCTTAAGAACAGAAGAAGAATCCTGATGGACTAGGTCAAGGGATCTTCTAGTCCAGTATTCTGTTCACACAGTGGTCAACTATTTGCATATGGAAAGCCCACAGGCAGGACATGAGTTAAAATGCTCACCATCTGTTACAGGGTCTCGGGGGTGTAACTATCTGAAGTGCCAGCCTGAATGCAGGTTACTAGGCAACCAGAATAGCACCTCAGGAGAGAAGCCCAGCACAGTAGTGTGTGGGAGAAGCTTATGGCTGAAAGAAAAAGTTACGTGAAGCCAAGTACCTGTAGATATTTTGATTCCTGCAGGGAGAGCATAGCAAGGATCTAGGGAGCAGTCCCTTAGTCAGTTGGAGAGTGTGGCTGTTTTAGAAAGTTTAGTTCTTAGTGGAAGCCTAGTGAAAGGCAGAAGAGTAATTGAACCTTAATAGGATCTGGTCAGAGAATGTGACCTAGTTGGGGGTTAAGCCTTTGCTGGGAGTCTTGTCAAAGTGCAAAGAGATAATTGAACTGTTTCTGAGTAGGTAGTTAAATGTTAATACTGTCTGAGGAGAGCACTGAAGAAATGTATCAACACTGAACTGCACATGAACTCTAACATGATACTTTATTGTTATTGTTATCTTAATAAATGTTTCAGTTTATCTTTGTAACTACTGACTCAGCCTGAGTTGTCCACAGGGAAAAGTAACACAGAAAACACAGTATCATGGATGTGTTCAAGCTGCAGGAAAGGAGATTCCACCTGAACCTCAGGAAGAACTTCCTGAGGGTCAGGGCTGTCCGGCAGTGGAATATGCTGCCTCGGAGTGTGGTGGAGTCTCCTTCTTTGGAGGTTTTTAAGCAGAGGCTGGATGGCCATCTGTCGGGAGTGCTTTGAGGGTGTTCCTGCATGGCAGGGGGTTGGACTGGATGGCCCGTGTGGTCTCTTCCAACTCTACATTTCTATGATTCTATGATTCTATGAAAACACAGTATCATAAAAATTATTAAGTGGTTCTAAATAAACATCTAACTTCTGCCTGCCCTTTTACACAAAGGTAGTGTTATGAGAGGGAGGTAAAACTGTGTGGTAAAGATGGGGTGCTTTATCACACTGGGAACTGCAATACCAATTTGGGAGAACTAAGGGCCTGTCATACCATCTTACTCATGTTCCTCAGGAACTGATACTGATAGTTCCATGGACTGAAGGACATGTACAGCCAACTTGATTAGGAGCCACTGACAGCTGCATCTATCATAAATTTTTCTAACTGTCCTTTAAATTTTTTCAGGTTGTAGGTTGTTGCAACATCGTGTGGGAGTGAATTCCACAGTTTAACTATAAGCTGTGTTAAGTGTAGAAGCACTTCCTTTTATTTGACCTGAATTTGGCTTCAGTAGATGATCCCGGGTTCCACTGTTATGAAGCAAATGACCCCAGGTTTTTACTGTTAAAGCAGGAAAAAAAAACTTCTCCCTATATCTTCTGTACCATGTATAATTTTATACACTTTTATCACACCCCTCATTTCTTCCCTCTGCATTAAAAATCCCTAGATGCTGCAAACCTTCTTCCTAAGGGAGTTACTCAAGCACCATGATCATCTGGTTTGCATCTCTCCTATTTCTACAATATTTTCAAGATGGACTAACCAGAGCTATTCCAAGTTCAGTCATACCACAGTGGAAGAAATACGCACTTTGCCTCTGCATACAGAGTACTCATCCTTAGCTACCACA
Organism: Cyclura pinguis; assembly: GCA_030412105.1. Lineage (NCBI taxonomy): Eukaryota > Metazoa > Chordata > Lepidosauria > Squamata > Iguanidae > Cyclura > Cyclura pinguis. The sequence goes on from CM059599.1 coordinate 212,954,503, forward strand.
GTAAATAAAATAATATGTGCACGTTTTGTTCACATTTTGTTACACTGTGAAATCACTACAGTGACTGAAACACTTCTTCCTGTAATTTTCTAAAATTACGATTTTAAATTAAGTAGTCTTGTTGCAAAAACAAAAACAAATGGAATATCTTAAATGGGTTTTTATTATTCTGTAACAGAGGAAGCGTAGTAGGAAAGATGCACTCTTCTCTTCATTAATTCCTTTTCTTCCTGACTTGCTCACAACTCCTTTGAAATTCCGAGCTGAATAAATTATTTCACTCTAGCAGTGATTTTCAGAAATATAAAAATTTAAGACAACAGGAATGAAGTGGTAAGAATTCACTCACAAAGCCACAACAGGTATGACTGTGTAGAACTGATTTCTATAGTCTCTTTTTCTCTTGGCTGCCAAATACTGAGAGAACAAGACACACAATAATAGCTTCCATACCTGGGTAAAATCAATGCTAAATCCACCTTGACAAAACCCCTGCCCTTCTGCGTCAATATTTGCTGTGGGAAGAAGATGAAACAGAAACATTTTATTTGCAGTGATGTGTAACACAATTCTAGTGCCACTAAAAAAACCCTCTTTTCGTGTCAATGGTAAGAAAGCTATTAGCAGTGCTTGAGGTGGAAGGAGTGAGTGAGGGGCAGATGGGCAATGCTGTTGAACAAGGTGCCTATATAGATTTCTCTTTTCTTTTCCCTGCGTATTGGGATGTTTAGAGGGTATGCAGTCAAGGTGCCCTCTGGCACCAGCAAAGGTCCATTTTATCTTTCCACCCAAGAGAAGAAAGAGACAGAAACAGAAAAGGAGGTGCAGATGGATTCTCTGTTGGCAGGTGGCACTCTTGGGTTTACCAGAAAACAGAACTCTTTCCCACGGGGTCTGGTTGAGACCAGGGCCGAACTGGTATTCTGCAAAGGGCAGCCTTGGGCTCAAAACACTCATTGTTCCTTGTCATCCTTTTTATCTGTCCAAAGCTCCCTCTGGTTTTGGGCACACACACCCTCCCTCTTTGTGGCTGGTATGGATTTTGCTTCTGAGAGTCTGGTACAAATGGGCACCAGTTGCCACTTCTCCTTCTGTGCCAATCCAACCAGGTATCTCCACTCCCACCCTCACACATCATATACCACACATCATTTCTGTGTTGGGTTCCCTTGACAGGAACAAAGATCAAACAACTGAAGCCTTCAAAGCCTACTCAGTGTTGCTACATTATCAATCTGAGGTCCTTGTTTCAAACTTGCAAAATTCACCATTTCAGAAAAGAACAGTTGAGCCAGTGGAGCAGGGTAGGTTAGGAAAGGAAGAACACCTGTTTTAGTTCTCCTTTTTAAATTTCACAACAACACCCGTAAACCCACTTTTCCTCATGAAAATGCCTTTGCAGAACTCAGATCCCTGCAACTTGTCAAAGCTCGTACTACCCCAGCCTATGTTTCTCAGAGTTCCCCTAAATTAAAAGAAGGTACAGGTTTCCTCATTCTTTGATTTTTTGCAAAAATTGGAACCTTTTCTACTCTACTTTCCAAGCAAGAGAGAAACAGCCTGCTCTTTTCTTTTTTTTTCTTTTCTTTTTTCAGTATTCAACATTCAGTATCCCCCCCCCCCCGCCCAGTATTCATTATTATTCAATATTCAGTATTACTGGTCTTCCATGCTCACGGGGTTTTTTTGGGGACGGGAAGGAGGGGTCGGTTGGTTTTAAAGTGAGGGTATAGGTTGTCATACATCTGAGCCTTGAAAGTGAAGCCATACAGTCCAGAAATAAGTTTATCACTTCACCTGCTGCTTATGACTGCAAGACATAACCCTCTAACATAGTACTATAGGATCCCAATGTGACAGGCCTATGCAGGAGAACTGGTAAAACCCAGTACAAGGGATACAGAGAAGGGACAGTCCCCTGAAGTTCCCCATTAAATATTACTAGGCCGAAACATGCTGGGCTCATTTGAAGAATAAAATCATCTTTTTCAACATCCTGAGACTTTGTCTCTTCATTATATGCCAATAAAATTTGTGAACTGCCAGGGAGAATAGAGCCTTACATCCTAAGACTGGCAGGATCTTGCTAATTACCATGTTTTAACGAGATCCACTCAGGTGGTAAAAGCAGGCTTTGTATACACCAGTAATCCCCAAACTTCAGTCCCCCAATGTTGTTGGACTTAAACTTCCAGAAGCCCCAGTCAAACATGACCAGTGATGAGGGATTCTGGAAGCTGGGGTCCAAGCAAGATCTGGGGGTCCAAGATCTTCAAACCATTATTATCACACTCTTCAGTTAAAAGGGCTCCAGGATTGCTTTACATAAAGTTGATTTTTTTAAAAAAAATCTGGTTCTGCCTTCAGGCTTACATTCTAAAAAGATACAGCAAAGAAGGAAAAAGGGATAGGGAGGAAAAAGGAAAAAGTATGTTGTTCATCCACCAGGCTGGACAATTGGTCTGGGTTTTTTAACTCATCTCTCTCTTCTGTCACCGGTTGGAATGGCTGTTGGTGATGAGAATTAAAAGAGGTAGCCTTTCAGGAAGGTGACTTTTTTCAGTAGGTCTGGTGAAATAGCCTTATTACCCCCCTTGCATGATTATGGGTTTCATTTGGCTTTTGGGGTTTTATTTTGTTCAAGCCTGACCTCCAAGTACATTATCTCAATGAAAATAGAAGATGTGGATGTTGTTTTAGTTACCACAAACTATAATAAAATAACCATTCAATTAAAATATTTCCTTTCTCTAAATGTCTATGTGAAAATTCTATAACGGCAAGTATGTGCTTCCTTTTCTTCTTCTTTTCTATTTACAGATTGGAAACCCAAACATAGTTCTGAGATATTACTTGTCTTTAAAATAGGAAAAGAAAGGGAATTCCAGAGCTGATCCTTTGCATACCAGAAGTGAGTCTGAGGAGGCTTTTTATGATGTAGTTAATCCTCAGAATACAGAGCTTTACAACAGAAATGCTAACAGTCTCTTATCCTTATCACTGATCAGAGCCACTTTGCTTGGTGCCTTTTATGGTCGTTTGATCCTGGGAAAGATTCTGGAACGTGCTCCCCCTCTCTCTTGCTTATGCTATTTAAACAGGGCAGAGAGAAGAGAAAACAGGCCAACCATTCCAGAACAGCCCTCTGACTTCTGCTGAGCCCTCAGTCAGGATGGGTGAAATGGGTCTCTTTCGAATCACAAATCAATTTGGACTCACTACATTATTATGGTTGGTTTCGTTGTTTACAAAGTTTTCCAGTCTGGATGTCCAACTGGTCACAGTCCAATAGGAAGAATGGCCTGTGTTTCCTGGAAAGTCACAGTGGTTATTTGACAGAACAAACAAGATGCCGCTTGAGTCTCAACATCTACACGCTCGGCAGCTGGGCTGGGTTTATGAGTTGCTAGAGAACATCAGTGGACGTCGCATTAAATTATGTTGTTGTTTAAATTACACCTTGCACAAATAAATCAGTAGTAGGGATGAATACAACTGAATCCTCAGGAAGGATTTGAGGTTCGCAAATCCCCGTGCCAAAATAAGCGAACCAAATCTTTTGAATCCACCAACCAAAAAATAGTTGGTTCTTTTTTTAAAAAAGTTTGGTTTAAAAAATGTTTTAAAAACTTTAAAAGTTTTTTAAAAAGTTGCTATTTAAACCCTTTTTTAAAAAAGGATTCAAAAGATTCGTGAGATTCATGGATTCCCAGAACCTTCCAGGGATTCGGATCCAGATTCAGAAAATTCTGGATTTGTCCCATCCCTAATCAGTTGCATTTTTCAGAAAGATGTTTCCAGCCTGAAAATTTCTATGACCTACCAAATACGAAATCATAGCTAAAGATTTAATCCCACATCCATATAAGCAAAGGTGCACAAACTTTTCTCTCTTGAGGACCACCTTCCCTTGGAAGTGATGTTAAATTTATGGTCCTCTTCCAGTCACAGCACTGTGCACCTACATTTGCTTGTGAAGGGATAAAACTTGTGAAACATGTGTGCTTCAGTCACAGCAACTTCAGAAGAAGTGTGCTGTGTTACTTGCTTTGTCACAAATAAACAATACTGCCTACCTCAGAGTGGAGTTTGCCAGTTTGCCAGGGCATGACAGAGTGGCATACTGTTAACAGGCAGGACTGGAACGAGCAGTGGACGGGACAAAACCCCAAAGCAACTAAGTCACTGTTTCACTTTTTTCACATTTCTATCCCCCACTCTATTCCGTCTTACCTTCCCCCCTTCCCCTCTCTTCCTCTTCCTTCCACCTAACATGTTGCTGAAGAAGGGACAGATTGCTTTTTGAAAGGCTGGAACTGAGCAGGCTTTCAAAACTCAGCTGAAGGACACAGGTGATCAGGTCAAGGGCTGTAGGTTGCCCAACAGTGTGTTATAGTTTTCCTAACATGTCAAGCAGCAGCTCTGAGGAGTGACTTTCATCACGGCCATAGCACGAGGTGAAAAGGTTGCTCTCCTCCACTGTGTTCTATGGCTCTGACTGAGTACTCACAGCCATTTGCCACTTTTAAAAGACATTCATAACGCATTTAATAACACCTATCATTTAGGACAACAACATAACATTCACCCATTTAATAACATCTATCATTTGGCCCTTGGACCACCAAGTCAACTGCCACGGTCCTGTGAAAAAAACAAAGAAATCCAAATCCAGCCTCACAAACCATTCTTTCCACACTTCTGTCACTGTCTTCAGTTCATGATTAAGGCCATTTCTACACTGTTATAGTGTTATTATTCTACTTTCAACATCCTACGGAATTCCGGGCTCTGTAGTTTACTGAGGTCAAAGAGCTCTCTGGCTGAGAATTCTAAAGGCCCCTCCCTAAACTACAAAGCCCAGTATTCCATAGGATGTTGAAAGTGGGATAATAGCACTATAACAGTGTAGGGAAGAAATGGCCTAAATTTGGATCTTTCTGCCTATTCTGACATCTGCATCCAGTCTGAGTTTCAAAGAGTGCTGTCATTTTTTCCCCAAGGACACCCATGAAAATTCCCTGTTGCAAACTCAAGAAGAGACAGATACAACTCATCCCTTGAAAATGCACAGAAAAGATGATAGCACAGAGAATATAGACTTAGAGCTGTAATTACAGCAGCAAAACATTCTCCACATACTTGACCTGCAGGGAGCATATTCAACAGTTTTAGACCCGTCATGAAGATAACAAGTTCCCACAGGTTCCCGCTCTGCTTTCTGTTCAGTTCTCCAGTGATACAGCGGGGCACATGCCTGAAACATACAGCAAAATGGCAGTATTTAGAACACTCTTTTTTCAGAACTGGTAAGTTGTTAGAGACTTGGAAAAATCTGCAGAAAACAACAGTTACACAACACTAACAATATTTCAGATGCATCTTGCATATGTATTGGCTACCTCCATCAAGAACATAGGGAATAAACTGCTTTGTTGGCAACTTGAAGAAAGTAATTGAGTTTGAAGAAAGCTCTTGTAAATTATGTACTTTGTAAAGTAATTGGGGTGGAGAGTTTTTTTTTTAAATGCACGTTTTAAATTCCTAATGTCTTTTCAGTGAGTCCTAACCCTTAATTTCCTGGCACCACTCAGCTGCCAAGGCTGTGTCAGTAACCATCATTATCTGGAACTCCACTAAGCATCTTCTGCACAGAAGGGTACTATGTCACCTGCGGGATAAATGTGTCACAGCTGGGTGGGGGGGTGGAGTGTCCATTAGGTTCTTTGGACCACCACCAACCCACCTTCCCCTAAAGGTTCTTCTGGAAAAACATATTTTTCAACTTAAAAAAAAAGGCTTATGGTATCTCACATGGCAGTATAAGAGTGTCTTTGTGCAGAGGAGACTCTGGGGGACTGCGTAATGTACAAGCCACACCCACTCACTCAAAGTGTGGGGCATTTCTGAAAATCCAATCACATTTCTATCACTTTTGTTGTGGCAATTTCAGCATTAATCATGTGCATCTTGACTGCCATACCACATACAGTGTCAGCCATCAAAGATACAACATGACTCATTATTTCCCCTCATAGCAGCAGTGGCCTTAAGGCAATAAACAAGTAAGAACCTGTGTTTACCTCACTCATGCCGACTTTATGGGTTGGGTCAACATTACTGATACCAAGCATCATTGGACGAGAGACAACATGCTCTCAAGGTGGAACTTTAATGATAAAAATAGGATTTCAATACGGACCACTTGGAGCCAAAAGGTCTACATTTCTGGACTCTAATCAGTTTTACAGAAGGAGGAATAGAAATTAGTGAACTAGAGTTTCCAGGTTTTCCTAAAAGCACAGACCCTGTTGCTCGGGAAGGTGGAGCAGAAAGGGCCTGAGTTCTCATTCTGCTGTTTTGGGTTCCCCTACTTAGGTCTCACTTTGGGGCTTCTCAAAGCCTGCTGATACCTGCTTCCTGTGTGTTAACTGGCTAAATAAGCTTTGGTACTCAGGTAGCTCAGATCACTTTCCTCCATGCATGCACATATCCACAATGACTTACCAAAATTTTATCATCTTTAGATCTCACTGATGCCCCAAACCACTGATTTGACTTGAATTCCAAAGGATCATCTGTTGCAAAGTCTCTGTTGCCTAGAAGACAAGCAGACAAACAAACAAACACATTGTCAACAAAAGTATTGTAAAAACCACTTGGAAGTGTTGTAGCATCAGAGCAGTGCAGTAGACACTGAAGTGTCTGAGGTCACTTGATCTCATGAATCTCATACAGGTCTGAGGTCCACTTTTGTGCATACAGCAGGGTGAGTATTTTGACTTAGAACACCCAACCCCTATCCCACATAACCAATAATAAGAGATTATGGGAGTTGCAGTCCAGCTCCTTTTGTCCACTCATGGTGTACATTTATATGGGTATGACAAGTATTCTCCTTCTTTGAGCATTCTGCATTCAAGGGCTTAAATGCAGAACATGTGAACTGGCTTTTATGGAAGATCGTATGGCTGAGCTGATGTGAGGTGATACAAAAGTACCGCTTGTTATGCTTCATCTGTGATGATTCATTCAAAACTGCAAACCACAAATTCATAAAAAATGACACTACCCATTGTAAACCTGTGTGCCTACAAGGACTTGAACCTTGATTCTTCTGTCTTTACAGAAGGCATCTTATGTAAAAAGCTCTTATCATCTCAAGAAAAAGAAAAATATTAGTAGAAGCTGCACTGAGCTCTCCAGCACCTATAATGGAAAGGGGATGGATACAGATTTAATTATACTTAGATTAGGTACATTGAACTCAAAATGGGACTTACAAGAATCATGACTGACAAGTCCCACTGATTTCAGCAGCTTTACCATGGCCAAATTTGGATCCAAATTGAGCTCTCTGATACAGGATTGCCAAATCTCAGGGCCTGACGCTAGGTCTCCTGTTTTCCTGGGTCATCTACAGGTGGGAGATGAGGTTGCAATTTTTCAGTTTTGGTGGGCTGACCTCCACGTAAAAGGAAAGGTCTGTACACAAAACTCCAGCTCAGTACCCTGCTATGATTTCCAAGGCTTATTTGATTCACTGATGTAACCGGTAGATACTCTATTTAGTTAGCTTCCTTCTTCCCTCCTAGTTGTCATGATGCCAAGGCTCATCTTCTACTCTGTTCTGCATCTACTTTCTAGCTAAAGGCAAGTAGCCAAGATTACATATTCCTTATCTTATCTCCTTAAGTAAGTGATAAGGAATAACCCCTCTCATTTCACCTTGATCTCGGAATAGCCGTTATAGCTAAGATTTCTGTCTTAATTTCTGAACAGAATATGGCATTTGTGTGTTTGAATAACAAGCTGTATAACACTTCATGCATAACACTTCGGGTTTTGGACCAGAAATGTCAAGGCCTGTGATGATCTTGAATTGGCAGTCCCTACTGTGATGCGAGCAAATGGTTTTAGTATTGTAATGTCAGAGGAACTGAAACTCCTAACACCCCTTCTGTGTTAGGAAGCTGCTATGTTGTAGATTTGATTATTTATCCATCTATTCTAGGCATTTCTGCTCTGATAGCAATGAACCGCCAAGGGTACAGGCAGTCATCTTTCACATTATTTGCAACTGAACGTAACTGGAAATGCTAATAGGGTTGCTGGATCAACAGCTCCCGGTTCCTTGAAATTTCAGACCCAAAATCTGAGAGAAGAATGTGGGCCCTCATGAAATCACAGAGACTGTCATAGAACCATGCAAAAGTGTGTTTGAATGTGGGTGTGCATGAATGCATATGAGATAGTGACACGGATGGTGTGAATTCTCTCTACCATCTCCTAAATTGAAGGCGGGAGTCATGGCCTTCCATATCTTGTTGGATTGTAATTCACAGAAGACCACACCTCCACAGGCAATGGTGAGGGATCATGGAAGTGGCAATTCAACAACATCCCGAGTACCATTTCCGTTCCTGTTCAAAGCAAATATCATTCACAACGTACAGATGTCTAGAGGCCTACACAAGCTAACATCTCTAATTTTAATTCTAATGCTAATTCTAATACAATGCATTCAGTTTAGAGTGAAGAAAGAGCTGTCCCTCAGACATATTGTCCATTTTTTTTGTATTGTCACCTTAAATAATTAGGCAGGCTTAGAGAACCAGTGTAGTACAGTGGTTTGAGTGCTGGACTAGTACACTGGGAGACCAAGGTTCAAATCTCGGCTTGGCCATGGAAACCCACTGAGTGACCTTTGGCAAGTCATGCTCTCTCCGCCTCAGAGGAATGTAAAGGCAGACTCCCGTCTGATCAGACCTTGCCACAAAAACTCTAGTATCATTTCTGCACTAGACTGTTATAGTGCGATTATTCCGCTTTCAACATCCTATGGAATTCTGGGGTTTGCCGTTTAGAGAGGGGCCGGCCAGCCCTTCCCTAAACTGCAAACCCCAGGATTCCACAGGATGTTGAAAGCGGAATAATCGCACTATAACAGTCTAGTGCAGAAACGGCCTATGATAGGTTTGCCTTAAGTCCTAAGTCCAAAATGACTTAAAGGTACACAACAGCAACAGGCTTAGAAACTGCACCATTTAATTAGCACTCTATGCTGGGACAAGAGTTGGCTGGGGCATTCTCAGAGTTCTAATCCCACCCACCCCCCGCTGCAAACTTTTGTTCTAATTGAAACCAACCAGAATGAGTAGACAGGTTATGAAACCATAATTAACAATTAGATTGATAATTGTCATCATTGAGGGAAGAAAGGCTGAGAGACTCTTCTTCCTCAACGGGAAGGACTTTGTTACTGCCCTGGCTAGCCTGAGCTTGGGGGATATAAAGATATCTTTTGATATCAATAATTCGGCCTCACATACCCATTCCCCTTCACATGCTTGAGAGGCCCCCGGACAAGCACGCGCACTGGGTCGGCCGATAATCGCCATAATATTCCAACACAATACAGGCAGGCCAGAAATAGCCGACTCGCAGCTTTAGGAGACCTCACAGCAAGTACCTCAATTAGGTATGCACACAACTTTCCAAAGATCCTCTGCCCCGCGCTGGCAGCTTGATGATCTGACTATACAACGCTCAAGCACTCCGCGTTTGCATACTGGCTATCCTATTGACAATTTGGCTGTAACTCAACCATTCAAATTCTGACCTTTCGGAGGCTTTGTCTCCAGCCCCAAACTCATTGTTTTCCCCAAGTCCGAACTAGCCTGCGGTCACAATTCTCCTTATAAAAACCTCTGACTTTGAGCGCTTCCTTGGATCGCTCTTGGCTTCCATCCCGCCTTGCTGTCGCTTTGTCCAGCGAGCCTTCCCCGCAGCCCCACGTGCTGAGATCCACGCTCCCCAGCTTCTCCGCTTCCAACCGGGCTTCAGGACAGGTGAAGTATCACCCAAAACAACAACTCCTCTAAAAATCCCTCTATCCCACTCCAACCTTTATTTCCTTAGTTATCTGTGTGAATGTGCTGCATATACTGTTTGATTGTGTTTTTAATAAAACAACATTTATTATTTCAACTTCTATGTGGTCCTTGACTCGGTCTGACCCCGTAAACATAGGGTTCAAGATCTCGCTACATTATCCTGCCTCTCATATTGCTAGGCTGTGCTCTTGGCTAATTTCCCCAACTTATATAATTGAGAGCGCATTTAGGTGTCCCTCTCGGGACCCCCAGGAATCAGAGTAAAAACTTAACATATAAGACACTATCAGGTTTGTTGAACTTATTGTTTCCACTGTCCCCCTAGACTGCCAGAGTGATGTGGTGGTTTGAGTGTTGAATTACAAGTCTGAAAACCAGGGTTCAGTTGCCTGCTCAGCCATGGAAACCCACTGCGCAACCTTGGGCAAGTTAAACAACTCAGCCCCCAGAAAACCCCATGATAGATTCGCTTGAGGGTCCTCATGAGTCAGAAATGGCTTAAAGGCACACAACAGCAACAAATAAAGAGTTGAGAAATGCTTCAGAATCACCTTTCAATTTCAGAACTGGCCAACAAGGAAGATATCTGGATTACTCACCAACAATGCTATCTTGTATCTTTGTAAAACGTACACATAAGATTAGCTCCTCTTTCAAATAAGCTTGATTTATTTAACTGTTAACTTTTAAATGCTATTTAAGAGCGAGTCAAGCGATTAATTACAAGCCTGCTTCATTCTTGACTAACTAAGAGTATGCATGAATATGCTCTCCTGCAGAGTTAAATGGAAAAGATATTTCATACACTGATTTTGTTAAAAAATATTTTATATCCCAACTTCTGGTTTCTCACCTTCAGCTAAAACAATATACAATCTATGAAAAAATATAGACAAAACAAAAATTGAGCAGTAAATCAGAAGGCAGAAATTACAATCAAAGGGGTGAGAAGGTAAAACAAGGCATGGCTTTGACAGTACAAGCAAAAGAGGAATAAAAATGGAACCAAATAGGTCTTCCAAACTAGTTATTGCATTTTTTTTTTACAAGATTGAATATATTATCCCTAAACACCTGGATTTGATCATTAAAGATAATGCAAGTTGGAAACAAAACTTGCAACAATGTTTAATTTCTGGAGAAAACAGGTAAATGTTTTTGCCTTGCCTAATGTTAGTCACAGACTATTAAAAGATTTTATAGGTCTACCTTACAGCTGTAGGTAATAGTAAAAGATAGAATTGAGAGTGAAACTATGGATAAAATTTCAGAAGCACCTTTCCTTTGCACTGAAGAAAAAAACATGAACAAAACTTGTTCTTAAAGGGCAAAGCTATGCCTGACTGATCTCTTCCACCTCCACCTCTACAACTTTGAGACCTTGTTTATTCATTGCATATTCCTGGGATGGCACCATTTTTCTGGCAGAACTTCTGTGCCTATATGACTAGAGAAACTTTCCCTATTGTTACAACACCATGAGGAGTGAAGCTCTGCCTGGTATACAGTTGTTAAAAGGCACAGGAGTACTGCCAAAAAAGAAAGTGACTGCCCACTTTGGAGGACTGCAAACCTCTTACAGTAAATACATTTATTACAGGCCCTTATTTCTCCCAGATTGGTGTGACAGTTCCCAATCTGATAAGGCACCCTGCCTTTACAAAACAGTTCTGCCTCCCTCCTAATAATACCACCTTCGTTTAAAAGGGTGGGTGGGGGTAGATGTTTATTTAGAACCACTTAATAATTTCATGGTACTGTGTTTTCTGTGTTACTTATCACTGTGGACAACTCAAGCTGAGTCAGTATTTACAAAGATAAACTGTAATATTTATTAAGACAATATTAACAATAAAGTAGCATGTTAGAGTTCATGTGCAGTTCAGTGTTGATACATTTCTTCAATGCTCTCTTCAGACAGTATTAACAGTTAACTCCTTGCTCAGAAACAGTTCAATTACTTCTTTGGACTTTCATAAAGAGCACAATTATCATACGAGAGCACTTTGACAAGACTCCCACCAACGCTTAACCCCCAATCTAGGTCACCCTCTCCAGCCAGATCCTACTTGGGTTCAATTACTCTTCTGCCTTTCATTAGCGTTCCACTGAGAACTAAACCTCTCAAAACAGCCATGCTCTCTGGTTGACCAGAGACTCTACTCCCTAGCTCCTTGGTAGGCTGTCCCTGCAGGAATCAAAATACCCTCAGGTACTTAGTTTTATATAAATTGTTCTCTCAGACATAAGCCCCTCCCACAGACTACTGGGCTGGGTTTCTCTCCTGAGGTGCTATTCTGGTTGCCTAGCTATCTGTATTCAGGCTTTGGTAGTCCAAATAGCTACACTTTGTCACAACACTTTTGTTGGTAAATTCAGCAGTGACTTGTATTGAGGAACCTTCTAAAATGTGAGACTTCGGGGTTCCCCCTTCCCATTCCAAAAGAGCTAAGAAACATAATAAACATGAGTGGCTTTTCCAGAGATCCTTCACCAGTGTGAATGAAGGCCATAAGACTTAAACATAGTCGGATGACAATAAGCGCAAATGCAATCACTTGGGGCTTGTTGCTGTTGTTATTGCTGCCATAGGTAAACCTACAATGGAGTTTTCTGGGGCTGAGAATGTGTGATGCACCTAAGGTGTGATGTACCTAAGGTCAACTGGTGGATTTCCATGGCTGTCATATGAATCAAGCTGCTCAAATTTTATATCATTCAGCTCAGTGGGATGTTCTAAAGTATGTGAGCCCAGAACAGTGATTTTTACCTTGGACAGGTTTTGTACAGAATGCAAAGCAATACAAGGCCATTGGCAAAGATTATCCAGGGACCACGAAGTATTATTCTCCTTAAAAGCATGGGGTAATGATTAGAAAAATCATCTCTCTTGTGAGTCAGAACCTCTGCAGATAGTTGGTACAATGCCAGTGATTAATCAAAGACCTCCTTCTGTATGCTATCCAACTTGTGTGCTTTCCAGCAATAAGGAAATTATTGCTTCTTTAGAAGTATTATTGCTTCCTATTGGGGAAATCCAAAGGAACAGATATGCATCTTTACTGTTCGCCAAGCAAAGAACAGCTGGGTGTAACACCTAACCTGATGGTATAAAGATGGCTAAAGGCTCAACACTCATGTGCTACCTCATCCAATACTGTTCCCCTTCCCCCAAGAAGATGCAATTTCTAAAACTGCAGCATTCACCTCATAAGATACTAAGACTGGGAAAGATGCTGTAGATGTTACAGTACAATCCTGTATGTCTTTATTCATGAGCAAGCCCCAAAGTGTTCAGTGGGGCTTATTCCTAACAAAGTACATAGAATTGTATCTTCAGTTTGCTCAGTTACAAGTATGATAAACTGGCCTGAGCTTGATGAGATTCAACTGTTTCATATGTTTTTAGCATATTTAAATTATTTTATTATGTTACATTTTAAATTGTTTAATCTGATTTTATTGTAAGGCACTTAGAGATCCAATGATATAGGAAGAGATATAAAATAAGTGATGAAGTATAAACATATAGCATAAAATAAGTAATGCTTGATGCACTGGATTGGAAGTGAACTGGAGTCCCAAATGAACCCTACTGTAATGCTTACTTGGAATTAAGCCCCATTTAACTTGGTGGGACTTATTATCAAGTCAAAAGGCATAGGATGTCTCTTGAATTTCAATATGTTCAATTTACTTCAAAGTAATATGTATATACATGAATTGGTATTTACCAGATCATAACAATCTAACACTCACAGTTTAGGATCAAACAATGAAAGCTAATCGTGGAATGGGAAATCTAGCTAGAAGTTAGGTTTTTGTTACATCTGGATTAGGTCCCTCATCTGCAAAGATGCTTCATGTCTGTCTGTTAAAGAGAAAGAACAGCATGTATTGCAGCTCCTGTCATAGCAGTTTGTTTAGAATGCTTTGAATTGAATGTTTCCAGAGCACATTGCTTAGCCTACTAATCACCACAGTGTACACAATGAATGCAGCCAAACGCTGCCCTTCAGGGTCATATGACATGTGCTATGGCAAATCCACATCTTTGAGCATGGGCTCAGCCCCAACCAGAGGGAAGGAAGGGGGTGGGATGCCATTAAAAGCACAAAAGGACTATGTGGATAAAGAATGCTGAATGCTTCCCCTGCATGCTACTTTCTCTCTCCCCTACACTTAGAACATGTATTTTATTCAAGTGGGAGAAATTCAATACTGGAAGAAAATATAGCCAAGAGGAAAAAACAGCTGAGGGACTGATGGCATGGGCAGGGTGAAGCTCTGTACCTCTCACCTGAATGTCTCCTTTGCACTGTTAAATTATCTCTTCCAGTTTGCATATGATTAGGAGAGACACCAGGGACAGAATGAATATTCAAAAATATTCAAATAACAGATGGTAATATAGGAGTGTTGGGAAACTCTGATGAAGAGAATCCTGGACAGATACGAATCTTCACAGTGCAGGGCTTATTCTGTGAAAAAACACACACATTTTCTGTACAAAAAACAAACCTCCCGACAGAACATATAATTTTCCGTGCAGGAAATAACATTTCTGTGCAGAAAACCATGTTTTCCTAGAAAGGAAATGCTTTTTTTGTGTGGGGGAGGGCCCAAAAAACCCATGTGTGTAAATTTCACAGAATAAGCCTGGAATTATTGCTACTCCTTACAAACTTCAGTTTTCAAGGACTTTCTTTTAGCGGGGGGGGGGGGGGACCCTGCTCATTCTTATATATGAGAATGTAATTTATGAAGATTTGCATCCCTGACAGAAATGAACTCACACCGAAATGCATAGACCTTATACAATCAGAGAGGTTACAGTTTGGGTCTTCACTTTCACCAGATTTAAATCTGTATTCAGACAGTGACATTCTTCTAAGATGAAGGAGCAGATACAGGCCATTTCCGCCCTACACTGTTATAGTGCTATTATTCCACTTTCAACATCCTGTGGAATTCTGGGGCTTGTAGTTTTCTGAGGCCAAAGAGCTCTCTGGCTGAGAATTCTAAAGGCCCCTCCTTAAACTGCAAACTCCAGGATTCCATAGGATGTTGAAAGTGGAACAATAGCAATACAATAGTGTAGTTCGGAAAGGCCCGAAGGCCTTTCCGCACTACACATCCCCCTATGTAGAGTGTACAGTCCCTCTGTGCCTCTGATTTAGAGTCCACACTACATCTCCCTCTGTGACTCTAATTTAGAGTCTAATTTAGACTCTAATTTAGAGTCACATAGGGATGTAGAAGTCCCCCAATCCCCACTTATCAGGAAGCAGCTGCTGCAAATGATGGGGGTTCATTTCCTTCGCACTCAAGAAGTAGCTGACTGATGTTTCCACCACCCCTCACATCTCCAGAGACCACGAAAGAAAATTTGTAACTGTCCAATAGGATTGTGGCCAGTACTTTTAGCTGCAGGAGGTAAATGGAATGGAATAAGTTAAGAAAGCTATAGTTTATTAAAATATGATTGCATAAAGAAATCCATGCATTCTAAGAGTTCTTTAGAATGTTTCACGTAGGCTACAATCCCATTAATTTTATAGGGTTTTCTTAGGCAAGGAATACTTATAAGGTGGCTTTGCCAGTTCCTTCCTCTGTAGGCTATAGTTCAGAGGAAGGGATTGGCTCTGAATATTTCTTGCCTAAGAAAATCCTATGAAATCCATGGGGTCACCATAAGTCCACAAGTGACCTGAAGGACATACACACACAATCCTAAACATATTTACTCAGAAGTACATCCCAGTTAACTTATGTGGGCTTACTTTTGAGTAGATTATGTGCATGATTGCATTTTTAGTATGAATGGACTTGCTCTGTGGAAGGAAACTCTCTTAAAGTCAGTAACTAGCAAATCTCTCCCAATGCTGGACCTGTGCATGAGCTCATATACATGGACACAGACACACGTGCATATACTTGCACAGACGTATACATATTGAGTTTGTAAATCAAAAGGAAAGGGGTAGAGAGAAGGGTTTTGTGAGGAAGGTCTGTTTTGCCTTCTCCTGACTGGCTTTTTGTACAGAATTAAGACTAAATACTTCAAGAAGGCTTTGGGCCTTTAAAGACTTAATTATACTTTCTAGATTTCCCACGCTCAGGCCATTTCTGCACTAGACACTACGAGCGTGTTCTTCTGTTACAATCCTGGCATTGCCACTCGTGCAGTGGTAGCAGATTAGGAACGCTGTTTTCCGCACCCTTCCACCCTAAGCGGATGAGTGGCGGTATTGCCACCTGCGTTTCTTCTGCACTAAAGTGTCCTTGGACACTTCCTTGGCGCACATAAGATTTCCAAGCCTTTTCTAAGCACGAGCACAAGCCATTTACCACCTGAGACATCCTTGATGATAACAATGTTGAGAACAAGAAATTAAATAACTCACAATTTGCTGCACTTTCATGACACACAAAATCTACTGCTTGAAGTGGTCATCTCACTCTGTCTAAAGGCAGGGCCAGCCCTATAGGAACCTGGTAGCACCCAATCTTTATTGAGAACACAAAATATTCTTTTGACAATAAAAAAAAGATAATTATCTTTTTCGTAACAAGAAAGGTCATATGGGAGAAAAGCAGTCAAATAAGAAAGAAAGAAAGAAAGAAAGAAAGAAAGAAAGAAAGAAAGAAAGAAAGATTAGAAATAGACCAAAAGGCTTCCACCAGCAAACCCCTTCCTATTGCTGAAATCATTACATCCTGACTACTATGAGCAAATGATTTATTGCCTACTTAACTATGGCCCAAGCCCATCAAGTTAAAAGTGAAATGAAGCAGGAATCTGTCTAGTTGCATGCATAATGACAAATATTACTTTATCCAGCTTTGCTTGTTGTTACTCTGTGTGCCTTTAAGTCACTTCCAATTTATGGCAAACCTAAGGTGAACCTTTCACTGGGTTTTCTGGGACTTGATTAAAAATGTGTTTATATTACTACAAATTCTAAGCACATCAGTATTAAATCAAGGCTTACTCACTGAACCAAAAATTAACTCTACTTTTTTTCCAACAAAATGCTCTTGCTTTATGCCTGCAAGAGAATGAGAATACCAATTCCCATTTTTTTTATTGCATCATCATCATCTGCTGATAAGAATATGCTTTTTGACTCCAGTCTAAAATAGACGACTCAAAAATAAGGTTTGTGCAAAATGACAAATTTTTGCTGAAGCTGATCGCTGATCTGCCTCAGCTTTGTATCCTACTGCTGACAGTGATAAATTCCAGATGCTTTTGACTTATGCAAGTGAAGAGACTACATAGCAGATTATCTAGATCTACTTCATAACATAACTCTGACATCCAATAAGTCTTACAGTAAACTATTTCTTTCTAGATGAAATATGTTTCAAAAATAAATGTACACATACAACATATATACATATTGTAGGAACTGCCATTTTTATTTTAACATCACAGGCTATTCACTGAAAGCCTTAAAATCTTCTGGCCTTTCAATTTATTAAGAATCATTTGCCTGTATAATTAAACTATTTTATTACTTATCATAAATTGCCACAGGAATATGACCAAAAAACAGTTGTACAATTTGTTGCTGTTAACTACCATCAAGTCAACTTTAACTTATAGAGACCCCGATGAATGAGCGATCTCCAAGTCACTCTGTCTTCAACCGTCCTACTCAGGTCTTGCAGATTCAGGGATGTATCTTCTTTGACTGAGTCTATCCATCTGTAATGCAGTCTTCCTCTTCTCCTACTGGCTTCCATCTCATCAAACATTATTGTCTTTTCTAATGAGTCATGTTTTCTCATGATATGGCCAAAGTACAACAGCCTCAGTTTAACCATCTTGGCTTCGAGGGAGAGTTCAGGCTTGATTTGCTCTTGCATCCATTCACTTGTCTTCTTAGCAGTCCAGGAAATCTACAGAACTCTTCTCCCACACCACATTTCAGATGAGTTAATTTTCTTCCTATCATCTTTCTTCGCTATCTAGTTTTCACAGTCATACATAGAAATGGGAAATACAATGGCATAAACAGTCCTAATTTTAATATTCAGTGATATATCTTTACACTTTACACTTCAGAATCTTCATAGCTGCCCTTCTAAGGCCCTTTTTGCATGGCATTTGCCATGCAAAAGGGCGCCTGGAGCATCGCACGATTGTGAGGAGCGATCTGCATGATGCACTCACAATCGTGCGACGCTCCAGGGTCTGGCAGGCGCCACTTGTGCACTTTTTCATTTTCAGCTTTCAGGCGAAAATGGTGCACAATTGCGCATTGCTCCAGGGCCCCACACACACTTGCCATGTGTGGGAGCCTCCTGAGCTGCAGTGCTTGCACTTCCTGCCCCAGCGCAGCCTGGGAAACGCCCAGGCTGCGCTGTGGAAGGAAGAGGTGGGACTCTCGTGCTACCTGCTTGGGAGCACGCAGCTTGGACAGAGCTGAAGCAGTGGGGACGCGAGAGCCTCTTGCTGGAGGCTGCTTGCACGATCCCTGCACCCCAGTGCCGAAAAAAGCTAAGGTGCGGAAAGGGCCTAAGACATAGTCTTTTGATTTCTTGACTGCAGTCTCCATTCTGATTAACGACTGAGTCAAGGTGTGGAAAATCTTGAACTCTCTAATACTTTACAATAAATGCTTAAATATTGACATTTCAACAAAGTCAGCTGAATTTCCACATCATTCTCAGTCCACTAATATATGTATGTGTGTATAATCTTAGTGAATTGCAGAATCCGGTAAAGATACCACTGAAGTTAAGGTGTTATGCTTTGCTCAGTGCCTGTATGGGATACCACTGACAATCCTACACAAATTTCTTGATGCCTTCTATAAAGAAAAGTCAGATTTAAAAAGAAAATCAGAACTGAAGCACCGATCAATACTCTCCCTTTCCCCCCATAAATCTACACCTATCTTCATGCTAAGCCAACAGCAAGGCCTCCTAACAGTAAGACGCACAATATTCTTCAAGTGGTAATCACTCTCTCTAATAAAAACTCTCGTAATGACTACTGACAAGAATGTAATCAAAAGCACCCAAGGAACGAGAGGGAGGTATCAGCTCATTAGGGAGAGCCCAATTAAAATAATATTTCTAAAAGTATGCAATCCTTTTTCCCAACACTCACAGTTCAGAAGTGACTGAAAATGTTCCATAGCCTTGGGATGTTATGAATCAATTGGAAAGAAGAAGTGAAAAATGTTGCGAGACGTATGCATGTGAGTGTGTGTGTGTGTGTGTGTATGACAAAGAGAGAGAGAGAGGGAGGGAGGGAGGGAAGGACACAATGGGTTGCTGGAGGAGGGGGTATCATGAATTGTGAGGTTATCAGGAATTGCAAAGCACTCATATTGATATGAGAATACAGTACATATTTTCTGAACAATTTGTTGCAGGTTGCATTTAGATGCAAGCCATTGGTAACGTGAGGATAAGAAGTATTTCTCCTGAGTATATCTCTGCACTTCATGAGATTCCCCATTAGTTCTTTTACAGAGACTTTTATTCTTGTAGCACTGGAACATCTTAACCATTTCCAAATGTTAACATTCTCCAAAGCAATAATAAATTGGTTCACAACAATCCCAATGCAGATACATAGGGTGATTCCAGACAAGGCTGTTTTCAATCATTTTGCCTCAACCATCATCAACACCATCACCAAAAACACCATCATATTTATTTTTGTAATTAGCTTTCCCCAAAACAGGACTCAAGGAAATTCAGTTCAAACAAGGAATTTTACAAGGGGTCCAAACGTGATTGTCTTCACTCTGAGGTTTCTAATTACTTTTTCTCTCCCCCTTATTAAGAAAAAAAGCCTGTATTGGCATGGAATCAGGGCACAACGCACGGTTTTCTGATCAATAGTAGTAGGAGTCCATTACCTGGAAACAGATTTAGGCTGCAATCCTATACACATTTACCTAGGCATAAGTTCCGCTGAGCTCCTGGGTATTATACTGTTCACCAGCCTCAGAAAAAGTTACCCCTTTTGTGTCCTATTTGGCATTTGAAACAGAGAGAAACTGTACCATAGTACACTTTGAAAAATCAAAGTAATTAAACTGTGTATATTCATTATTAATACATTTTGAAGTACTCTTAGCATTTTGCAAAAGTCAAATTCCCCTCTACGAACTCCATACTGATTTCTTTCTCCATATGCTGTTTATACCATATGTTGAACAAGTTTGATCTAAACTTTAGTCTTTGTTTCTTGAAAATTTCTGCCAGTAGACAGGGCAAAAATTTGTAGGAAATTAGAAATCAGGCTGTTCATGTATTGAACAATTTGGACCTTATTTGTAGTTTCTGGTTTCTTGAAAATTTCTGTTGCAAATGGGGTAATCACTTGCAAAAAAATTAGAAATTAGGCTGTTCAGTTGCTGAACAACATTGATCTTAACTGCAGTTTCTTCTTCCCTGTGAATTTCCGCCAGTAGGTGAGTAGGAGGAAGAATTTGCAAGAAATTATAAACTAAGCTTTTTTCTTGCTAACACCACCTCTGGACCTGCTTTGCTTTCTTCAGCAGAATCTTGATAAAATGGACCAGACTCACTCACATCAGATGGTGTTCTAAATACACTTCTGGTGATGCAAGCCCATTGAACACAGAAGGACCTACTTACGAATAAACATGCAGAGGATGGTACATAAACATATTTTTTTTTCTCTTCAAATGATGTTCCACTATATGGGTGGGGGAACAGAGAGGAGTCCTTTATGTCGGCTTCTCCTCATAGAGCCTAAACAGGAAACTCACTGGATGGCCTTGGGGCTGTCTCAGTCTGACCTACTTCACAGAGCTGCTGTGGGGATAAAGTGGGGAGGAAGAAAGCTTTGTACATGATTCATTGAAGGAAAGGAGGGCTAGGACTGTAACTAATGCAGAAGTAAATTTAGGGAAACTCATGTAGCTAATACAGCTGGGACCTTCAAGGAGACTATAAATGGGTCTCTTTTTAGGAAGTCTTCTGCTGAAATCAGTCATTCTTAAAATATTCAGCCCAACTAATTAGGCTGGCTTCCTCTTTTAAGCTTTTTGAGGCTTTCATTTTGTAAATGTTTTCACTAGACTCGTACATTTTCTATTTTAGTTTGTTGTTTGCTACCACAAGGACTTTTGTGGGCTGGTTGGCCAGAAAATGTTTTCTTTTTGAGAATAAGCTATAAATAGGAAAAGGACCTTCAAATGACACCGCTTCCCCTACAAACACAGCCTTTTAAGAATGACATCTTGGATTGACTCAACTGCATTTTGGGCTAGCTTCCTTCACTGTACGACCTGTGGAAATTGTTCATGCAATGCTTTGCCTGTTTCCCCTTTCCCAAACCCCAACACACACATTTTCTGCATGACTTGTTAACAGCAGCAGCTCCTGAGCTGAAGAATGTTGGAAGAGTAATGCAGCACGAGGCTCTTGAAATATGTCAGATGCTAAATGGGTCACGGAAACATCCCTGCCTGGCCGATTGTGTAGGCTCTCGAACAAAGCTTTCTATTGTTGGCCCAGGGGTCACCCCACAAGACGACATGCCTGCACTGCCTGGAAGGAAATTCTTCTTATTTTAAAAGCCTATTAACACACATCAGCAATGGAATTGGAGCTGCAGAGTTGCTTTTAATTCATACATAAATACTCGAATGAAAGGAAGTGGAACTAAACAGGTTTGAGCCAACCTGTCTCAAGCTATATAATGTCTGGGGGAATTCAGGATACAACTGGAACCAGATGACATGTTTCTTTTCAGGAAAGGGTACGGAAAGCTTGGGAAAATTACATTTTTGGAGTGATACCTCCTAGAATCTGAGAAGTTCATTCCAACAAGTAACATTTAAAAGTTCTGGGGGATTCTTTGTCTCAATGCTATTATGTTTCTGCATACTCTTTTTCCTTCCCCTAGATTTAGGCAACTAGAAAAGGAACTGGTTCTATTAACGTTTTCCCTTTGTTTCCTAACTAGACAGAAGGAGTCAAAACCTCGCCCTGGCTCAAAGACTGAAAGGTACAGTTTTGAAAAACTGAAAATGATATATTATAGAGATTTAGATAGACCATACATATTACTGAAGAACACTCAAAGAATTGTGCAATTACTTCTGCCAGCTCACAGAGAATCTTCACTTCCCCCCTCTCACCTGGCATACAGCTTTTGAAAACAACTGCAGTGACAAAAGTGGCTTTAGGATATTATATAGCATTTTCTTTTTCAAACAAAAATAGCCCAAGGCCACTCTCTGTTTCTTATGTATATATCATCACTTCCCTCCAATGAGCTCGAGGCAGAATACATGGTCCTCTTCCTTCTCACCTTATCCTCACAATAACCCTGTAAAGTAGGACAAGCTGAAACAGTGACTCCTTCAAGGTCAACCAGGATGTTTCCTTGCTCATTGTAAACCTTAATCTTATTTTTTTAAAAAATCTGTTGCTAGCCGCCTTGAATCCCAATTGGGGGAACATTTGGGATATAAATAAATATCATCGTCGTCGTCGTCGCCGTCGTAATCAACATCTGGCTCGTTCAAGTTCTAGTGCAATACTGTAGCCACTAAAGAACACTGCCACTGTTGCACACAAGATGTCTCTTTGAATTCCACCCATACAGATTTGAGCCCTTCTTCTATTTAAATGAATTTTAGTTGAAAAGTCATCTCCTGTGCAATCTGGTTCCAGCTCATGAGGAAACCTCCGTGAGTTCCATGGGTTTCTCCTCTGGAGACCTTTATCTCAATGTGTCAAAAACAGAATGGGAGAACAGCTAGAGGTGAGGCTAGCAGACATATCTCTGCTCTCTCTATCTTGCCTTTTCAATTACATGTTAACTACCTATGCAATGAAGTAGCATATATTTCTCTTTGTCAACAACACTACCATTTTGTTCCCATTAATTCATGACCACTTGTTGCTCACATCTGTGTGGTCTTCCAACACAGAATAGAAAACCGAAGAGCTAGCAAGATTTTCTAAGTGTCATAATATACCAGTGACAGAAGGGATCCCATTCTATGTAGAGTCGATGACTTTCATGGCCAGAATCCACTGGTTCTTGTGGGTTTTTCGGGCTTTGAGACTTCCTGAGCAAATTTTTACATGGAGCACTTTGAAAGGCAAGCCCTGGAAACAGCACCAAAAAAGCCCACTACATGGTTCCATTATGTGGATGACACCTTCATCATTTGGAGCCACGGTGATGAACAGCTGACCCGGTTTCTGGACCATCTAAACGACATCCACCCGAACATCCAATTCACCATGGAGAAAGAAAATGAGGGGAAACTACCATTTCTGGATGTCCTAGTCATCTACAAACCCAACCATCGATTCGGTCACACGCTGTACAGAAAACCTACACACATGGACAGATATCTACACAAAGACTCCAATCACCACCGAGGACAAAAAAAGAGCACAATAAAAACTCTGGTAGACCGTGCAAAAAAAATTTGTGAACCTCACCTCTTGAATGAGGAACTGAATCATTCAAACTGGGCTCTACAGGCTAATGGGTACTCCAGCTCAGATATCAGAAGGGCCTCTAGACCCTGAAAAAACCACAGGAGTAAAGATAAACAGCCACCTGAAGGGAATGTGTTTTTACCATATATCAAAGGAGTCACTGATCGAATAGGGAAACTCATGAAGAAACATAACCTCCGAACAATTTACAGAACAACCAGGAAAATTCAGCAAATGCTTCACTCAGCAAAGGACACGAGGGATCCCCTAACTTCTGTAGAAGTTGACCGCATACCGTGCAGCTGCCGTCCGGTCTACATAGGGACCACAAAACACAGCATCCAAACACGAATCAAAGAACACGAAAGATACTGCAGGCTGATCCAGCCAGAAAAGTCAGCAGTAGCAGAACATACTATAAACCAACCCGGACACAGAATGTTATTTGAAAGCACAGAAATTCTGGACCATTCTAACAACTACCAGGTCAGCCTACACAGAGAGGCCATTGAAATCCACAAACACTTTGATAATTTTAACAGGAAAAAGGAGACTCGGAAGGTCAACAAAATTTGGCTGCCAATATTGAAAAACACCAAAATCAAAACACAAAAGACACCAACGAGCCCTAACGAGCCCCACCTGGGCTCAGGAAGTCTCCCTCCAAGAACAAGTATTCAATACACACAATAGGGCTATTATGCTAATTGCTCCCTCCCCTCTGGGGTAGGAGACTGGCATATATATTCTCCACTCCACTTCCAATTCACCATTCCTCTGAAGATGCCAGCCACAGATGCAGGCGAAACGTCAGGAGAAAATACAACCAGAACACGGTCTCAAAGCCCAAAAAACCCACAAGAACCAATGGATCCCATTCTCTTTGGATATTATCCTTTCTCCCCAGTTCCCATCAACATACTCAACAGACACAGAAGGCATTAATAGAGGGGACAGGTCCTCACAGCAGCTTTAGGTTAACTGATACAATAAAATACATGAATAACAAATAATTTTTGCTACTTGATATTATTACTATTATTATTCTTTATTTATATAGCGCCATCCATGTACATGGCACTTTACAAAATTAAAATGCAACAGTTAACATAGATAAATACATAATAAAATGAAGATATAGAAAATGAAAAAGGTCAACGGTATATACCATTACAGCCAGTCCAACATAATGTCAGTACTATAATGCCAATAAAATACAATATCTAATTAACAATAAAAGCTAGCCTAACATTCCAAAAATTTCAGAAAACAAGCAAGTTTTCAATTTAAATTTAAAAACAATAAGAGAAGGGACAGTTCGCAAGGTCACTGGAAGGTGATTCCATGCATAGGAGGCAGCAAGAGAAAAAGGGTGTATCCACGCTAAAGAGGAAGAGACTCTAGGCTGGGTACGAAGACCAGTATTCATGGAACGTAGGTTTCCAGCGGGCTGGTAAGGAGAGATGAGAGCAACAAGATAAAGAGGAGCTAAATTATGTAAGTCAAGACAGGGAGATTATAAAGGATCCTACAACGAATAGGTAACCAATGAAGGGAGATCAGGAGAGGGGTAATGCGATCAAAATGGCAGGCTAAGAAAATAATTTTAGCAGCAGAGTGAAAAACAGAGATCAGAGGGGAAATATGAGATCAAGGAAGACCAGTAAGCAAAAGATTACAGTAATCGAGACGAGAAATAATGAGAGCATAGATTAAAGTCTTTACAGAAGAGGGAGATAGGAAGGGTCAGATTTTAGAGATGTTATAAAGAAAGAAGCGGTATGACCTAGCAACAGTCTCAATATAGGAAGCAAAAGACAAAGAAGAGTCAAAAATAAATCCAAGACTGTGAGCTTCTTTCACTGAATGGATAAGTGTGTTATTGATGGTGATAGAAAAAGTGGAAAGTAAAGAAAATTTAGGGGGGAAAATGAGTAATTCAGTTTTTGCCATATTAAGTTTAAGACGGTGGTGAAGCATCCATGAAGAAATACCAGAAAGACACTCTGTAATGTGATCTTCAATATCCGTTGAAAATTCAGGGAAGGAAAAGTATAGTTGAATATCCTCAGCATAGAGATGCTATTGTTTCACAATACCTAGAATCTGTCACTGTTCAAAGGATGTGGCTGCCCTTCCACTATCTGCTTAATGGTAGGGCTGGCCCCATGGAGGAAATTCCTGTTCTGAAAGATAATGGCCTTTGTCAAAGCTCCCAAGCCCATTTAAAACAGCTTTTCTCCTTACATCCCCAAATAAGGCAGCCAGGCCTAATTCAGTAGACATTTCAGAATATTTGCCTCATGCCACACTGACTTAACGGAGGGAAAAATGAACAAAAATGGGTGAATGCACCAAGAACTTACTAATCCTCCACTGCTTTCCTAACATATGGTTATTCTGCTTGTCATCACAAACAATCCATGACTGACGGGATTCAGCAGTAGTACTAGGAGTAGGGTGAGAGGTTTATGCAGCAACTCTGTTCAAATAATAGATTCTGAAGGCAAAGCAGTGATTTAAGAATCATCTTAAGTTAAATTTCATTGAAGGCATAAGAAAATATATTTGAGTAAATACGTATAGGACTGACTGCAAGCAACCACCAAAAAAACAATCCCATACTGATTTAATACATGAAAAAGGACAAAGAATCAAAATCTTAAGGATACTAGGAGTGACTACAAATAACTTTTATTTTGGCAAAAACAAAACAAAAAAAGAAAAAACCAACTTTGATTTTCCCATTGGAGCCATACTTGGGCCATTTTTCCATTATACTGTTATAGTGCTATTATTCCACTTTCAACATCCTGTGGAATTCGGGGATCTGTAGTTTACAAAGGCCAAAGAGCTCTCTGGCTGAGAATTCTAAATGCCCCTCCCTAAACTGCAAACCCCAGGATTCCATAGCTTGTTGAAAGTGGAATCATAGCACTATCGCAGTGTAGTGTGGAAATGGCCTTGGGTTATTTCTGATCTGATACAAAAACACAGAACAATATTACATCTCCACACCTGGCTTTTTATTTCTTTAAACAACATCAAGAAATGACACAGGTCCTCTGGAGAGGGGTAGAATCCTCACAGTACAATTATAGTGGTTTGATACCACTTTAAACTGTCATGTCTCCAACCCATAGAATCCTGGGATTATAGTTGGCTGAAATACATACTTAGTATCCTCTAACGTACACTCCACTGACTTACAATGCTAGAGCTCTCTGGCAGAGAATTCTAAGTGCCCCATGAAACTACAAATCCCTGGAATGGAACCATGGCAGTTAAAGGATATTTTTGTGGTATGTACACATTCCGGGAGAAACTGGGAAGATAGATTTCCACAAGGACTGACAGAACTTGGAAAAATTTGTTTTTTTTCCTATAGTTCCCAGAATCCTCCAGCCTATATGGCTCACCAGTATACGGGATATGGTTGTTAGGCGTTTCAGGGAATTGTAGCCCCAAAACCAACTTTTCCAACCTCTGGGACTGCCAGAAACAATTGCAGATTGGGAGACAGCAAGACTAATGCGGCCACGTTCTAAACACATTCCCAAGGCCGCATAGCATAGATATATAGTTGAATATCCTCAGCATAGAGATGCTATTGTTTCACAATACCTAGAATCTGTCACTGTTCAAAGGATGTGGCTGCCCTTCCACTATCTGCTTAATGGTAGGGCTGGCCCCATGGAGGAAATTCCTGTTCTGAAAGATAATGGCCTTTGTCAAAGCTCCCAAGCCCATTTAAAACAGCTTTTCTCCTTACATCCCCAAATAAGGCAGCCAGGCCTAATTCAGTAGACATTTCAGAATATTTGCCTCATGCCACACTGACTTAACGGAGGGAAAAATGAACAAAAATGGGTGAATGCACCAAGAACTTACTAATCCTCCACTGCTTTCCTAACATATGGTTATTCTGCTTGTCATCACAAACAATCCATGACTGACGGGATTCAGCAGTAGTACTAGGAGTAGGGTGAGAGGTTTATGCAGCAACTCTGTTCAAATAATAGATTCTGAAGGCAAAGCAGTGATTTAAGAATCATCTTAAGTTAAATTTCATTGAAGGCATAAGAAAATATATTTGAGTAAATACGTATAGGACTGACTGCAAGCAACCACCAAAAAAACAATCCCATACTGATTTAATACATGAAAAAGGACAAAGAATCAAAATCTTAAGGATACTAGGAGTGACTACAAATAACTTTTATTTTGGCAAAAACAAAACAAAAAAAGAAAAAACCAACTTTGATTTTCCCATTGGAGCCATACTTGGGCCATTTTTCCATTATACTGTTATAGTGCTATTATTCCACTTTCAACATCCTGTGGAATTCGGGGATCTGTAGTTTACAAAGGCCAAAGAGCTCTCTGGCTGAGAATTCTAAATGCCCCTCCCTAAACTGCAAACCCCAGGATTCCATAGCTTGTTGAAAGTGGAATCATAGCACTATCGCAGTGTAGTGTGGAAATGGCCTTGGGTTATTTCTGATCTGATACAAAAACACAGAACAATATTACATCTCCACACCTGGCTTTTTATTTCTTTAAACAACATCAAGAAATGACACAGGTCCTCTGGAGAGGGGTAGAATCCTCACAGTACAATTATAGTGGTTTGATACCACTTTAAACTGTCATGTCTCCAACCCATAGAATCCTGGGATTATAGTTGGCTGAAATACATACTTAGTATCCTCTAACGTACACTCCACTGACTTACAATGCTAGAGCTCTCTGGCAGAGAATTCTAAGTGCCCCATGAAACTACAAATCCCTGGAATGGAACCATGGCAGTTAAAGGATATTTTTGTGGTATGTACACATTCCGGGAGAAACTGGGAAGATAGATTTCCACAAGGACTGACAGAACTTGGAAAAATTTGTTTTTTTTCCTATAGTTCCCAGAATCCTCCAGCCTATATGGCTCACCAGTATACGGGATATGGTTGTTAGGCGTTTCAGGGAATTGTAGCCCCAAAACCAACTTTTCCAACCTCTGGGACTGCCAGAAACAATTGCAGATTGGGAGACAGCAAGACTAATGCGGCCACGTTCTAAACACATTCCCAAGGCCGCATAGCATAGATATATAGTTGAATATCCTCAGCATAGAGATGCTATTGTTTCACAATACCTAGAATCTGTCACTGTTCAAAGGATGTGGCTGCCCTTCCACTATCTGCTTAATGGTAGGGCTGGCCCCATGGAGGAAATTCCTGTTCTGAAAGATAATGGCCTTTGTCAAAGCTCCCAAGCCCATTTAAAACAGCTTTTCTCCTTACATCCCCAAATAAGGCAGCCAGGCCTAATTCAGTAGACATTTCAGAATATTTGCCTCATGCCACACTGACTTAACGGAGGGAAAAATGAACAAAAATGGGTGAATGCACCAAGAACTTACTAATCCTCCACTGCTTTCCTAACATATGGTTATTCTGCTTGTCATCACAAACAATCCATGACTGACGGGATTCAGCAGTAGTACTAGGAGTAGGGTGAGAGGTTTATGCAGCAACTCTGTTCAAATAATAGATTCTGAAGGCAAAGCAGTGATTTAAGAATCATCTTAAGTTAAATTTCATTGAAGGCATAAGAAAATATATTTGAGTAAATACGTATAGGACTGACTGCAAGCAACCACCAAAAAAACAATCCCATACTGATTTAATACATGAAAAAGGACAAAGAATCAAAATCTTAAGGATACTAGGAGTGACTACAAATAACTTTTATTTTGGCAAAAACAAAACAAAAAAAGAAAAAACCAACTTTGATTTTCCCATTGGAGCCATACTTGGGCCATTTTTCCATTATACTGTTATAGTGCTATTATTCCACTTTCAACATCCTGTGGAATTCGGGGATCTGTAGTTTACAAAGGCCAAAGAGCTCTCTGGCTGAGAATTCTAAATGCCCCTCCCTAAACTGCAAACCCCAGGATTCCATAGCTTGTTGAAAGTGGAATCATAGCACTATCGCAGTGTAGTGTGGAAATGGCCTTGGGTTATTTCTGATCTGATACAAAAACACAGAACAATATTACATCTCCACACCTGGCTTTTTATTTCTTTAAACAACATCAAGAAATGACACAGGTCCTCTGGAGAGGGGTAGAATCCTCACAGTACAATTATAGTGGTTTGATACCACTTTAAACTGTCATGTCTCCAACCCATAGAATCCTGGGATTATAGTTGGCTGAAATACATACTTAGTATCCTCTAACGTACACTCCACTGACTTACAATGCTAGAGCTCTCTGGCAGAGAATTCTAAGTGCCCCATGAAACTACAAATCCCTGGAATGGAACCATGGCAGTTAAAGGATATTTTTGTGGTATGTACACATTCCGGGAGAAACTGGGAAGATAGATTTCCACAAGGACTGACAGAACTTGGAAAAATTTGTTTTTTTTCCTATAGTTCCCAGAATCCTCCAGCCTATATGGCTCACCAGTATACGGGATATGGTTGTTAGGCGTTTCAGGGAATTGTAGCCCCAAAACCAACTTTTCCAACCTCTGGGACTGCCAGAAACAATTGCAGATTGGGAGACAGCAAGACTAATGCGGCCACGTTCTAAACACATTCCCAAGGCCGCATAGCATAGATATATAGTTGAATATCCTCAGCATAGAGATGCTATTGTTTCACAATACCTAGAATCTGTCACTGTTCAAAGGATGTGGCTGCCCTTCCACTATCTGCTTAATGGTAGGGCTGGCCCCATGGAGGAAATTCCTGTTCTGAAAGATAATGGCCTTTGTCAAAGCTCCCAAGCCCATTTAAAACAGCTTTTCTCCTTACATCCCCAAATAAGGCAGCCAGGCCTAATTCAGTAGACATTTCAGAATATTTGCCTCATGCCACACTGACTTAACGGAGGGAAAAATGAACAAAAATGGGTGAATGCACCAAGAACTTACTAATCCTCCACTGCTTTCCTAACATATGGTTATTCTGCTTGTCATCACAAACAATCCATGACTGACGGGATTCAGCAGTAGTACTAGGAGTAGGGTGAGAGGTTTATGCAGCAACTCTGTTCAAATAATAGATTCTGAAGGCAAAGCAGTGATTTAAGAATCATCTTAAGTTAAATTTCATTGAAGGCATAAGAAAATATATTTGAGTAAATACGTATAGGACTGACTGCAAGCAACCACCAAAAAAACAATCCCATACTGATTTAATACATGAAAAAGGACAAAGAATCAAAATCTTAAGGATACTAGGAGTGACTACAAATAACTTTTATTTTGGCAAAAACAAAACAAAAAAAGAAAAAACCAACTTTGATTTTCCCATTGGAGCCATACTTGGGCCATTTTTCCATAATACTGTTATAGTGCTATTATTCCACTTTCAACATCCTGTGGAATTCGGGGATCTGTAGTTTACAAAGGCCAAAGAGCTCTCTGGCTGAGAATTCTAAATGCCCCTCCCTAAACTGCAAACCCCAGGATTCCATAGCTTGTTGAATGTGGAATCATAGCACTATCGCAGTGTAGTGTGGAAATGGCCTTGGGTTATTTCTGATCTGATACAAAAACACAGAACAATATTACATCTCCACACCTGGCTTTTTATTTCTTTAAACAACATCAAGAAATGACACAGGTCCTCTGGAGAGGGGTAGAATCCTCACAGTACAATTATAGTGGTTTGATACCACTTTAAACTGTCATGTCTCCAACCCATAGAATCCTGGGATTATAGTTGGCTGAAATACATACTTAGTATCCTCTAACGTACACTCCACTGACTTACAATGCTAGAGCTCTCTGGCAGAGAATTCTAAGTGCCCCATGAAACTACAAATCCCTGGAATGGAACCATGGCAGTTAAAGGATATTTTTGTGGTATGTACACATTCCGGGAGAAACTGGGAAGATAGATTTCCACAAGGACTGACAGAACTTGGAAAAATTTGTTTGTTTTCCTATAGTTCCCAGAATCCTCCAGCCTATACGGCTCACCAGTATATGGGATATGGCTGTTAGGCGTTTCAGGGAATTGTAGCCCCAAAACCAACTTTTCCAACCTCTGGGACTGCCAGAAACAATTGCAGATTGGGAGACAGCAAGACTAATGCGGCCACGTTCTAAACACATTCCCAAGGCCGCATAGCACAGCCACATCCTTCCGTTCTGCTGAACCCTACTGTTCTACACAGCCACGGAAAGTCCTGTCTGAGCCACTGAGATGGGTAAGAGCTGTGATAACTTTGAAAATCTGCCCCACAAAGTGATATAAACACACCTGAGCCTTGTTTGTGGTAGTCTATATCAACTTCACATCTGTAAAAGGCTTCTTCTTGCTCTCACCTTTCCAACGCATTGAAGCCCCACAGTAAAAACCACGCATCATGGTACATTACCTGTGGTATCAAATATGATTGGCTGGCAATTTCTTCTGTTAGAGTTCCAGTTGCATTTTAGCACCTGGCCTCCTTGTACAATTCCAGGTTGACTTGTGTTTGCCTTTGGAGCACCAGCAAGGATAAACGTCCTGCAAGGGACAAGCAAACAACAACCGCATTAAAAAAAAAAAGGGCTCATTACTTTACTAAATACATTACATGAATAAACTATGCCACTGGAGAAATCAATTTAATCAGTGTAGGACAGCTGGGCTAACAATGTAGTAGATGAAACAGTGGTAGTAGCTGCAATCATAGTAGCAATATTTGGGAAAGTAGCAGTTGTGTAGGAATGTGGGGACGGGGGCACAATTCGCCCCAGGCAGCAATGTTTCTGGGGCATCCTGGGGCATCCTGGCCCACAGCCACACCCCTGTGGGCCCTGGCCACGCCCCTGTGGGCCCTGGCCACGCCTCCACACACTGCAGTCATGCAGTGGCCACACCCCTCGTGCCATAGCCCCCCCTCCCACCCCTCCCCTCCACACACTCCAAACTCCACCACTGGAAAGTAGTGTAATGTGGGAACTACTTAATTTTTTTCCCCTACTGTCAAATTTGCTGCATTAGTCAGCCGTTCAAATTAGATAGCCATCAAGCCAGTATAACATACAAGCCAGGCAAGCAAACCCAGCCCAACCCAAGGCCTCCAGAAACTATTTATTAACTTATTTATTTTCAATTTATATCCCACTTCTCTCCCAAATGGAACACACGACAGCTCAAAACATGAATTAGAACAAAGTATGCGATTTTTTTTTAAAAAAGAGTAATAACAAGTTTTAAAAAATTAAAGAAACCACCATATGAAATCACCAATACTTATAAAACCACTTAAAACCATGAAAGAAGAATGAAAAATGCAGCACGCATATCCCCCTAACAACTTTTCCACATGGGCACTTAGTCACCAAATGTTTCCTCAAATAAAAAGTTTTTTTTTTAATTGCCAGCAACCACTGAGAAGACTCTTTCTCGTGTCCTCACCAAATATCCCTGTAAATGTAATGGGACCAAAAGCTTTTCCCAGAATATCTTTAAACTCAAGCAGACTCATACAGCCTTGGACATGGCACAGTCTCTCAGCCTCAACGGTAAGCCACTTCTGAGCTAATAGTGCCACCCCCACCCCACCCCAAAATCCAATGGTTGTTTCTGTTTTAGGGTTGCAATAGGTCAGAAACATCTTTTAGATGCACAACAACAGCAGCAGCAGGGCTCATATGAGGAGATATGGTCTCTCAGATAGTCTGGACCTAAGCCACACAGGGTAAACATCGTGTGCAGAAATAGAAGAGTTACTTTTGAGAGCTGAAACCCCCAGAATCCCTCACCCTATACAGCCAGTGACCAAGACTGGTTGAGGGATCTTGGGGATTGTAGTCCCAATAGGTAATTTTTTCAAGCTTTGATTCTGTTTTTCCTACCCATCTGAGACTACAAAAGTAGGGAATGGGGTGTGTGATATCAAGCACTAGCCAGATTGCCAATGCATAAAGAAAAGGTTGCAGTGAGCTTGGCAGGCCAGTTGGTTGCACAGAATTATCTCATGAGACACTTTATCCCACCAAATCTATCCAAGGCAGTATCACTCTGAACTTGTCACAGGCTACAGTACATATAGAAGGAGGTAACTGCTTGGCAAAGGGTCTGTGGTGACCACTGACACATCAGAGCAGAGAAAAAAAATGAAAAAGGAGAGCATACACCAGAGAACATACAATTTTCATGAGATTCAGATTCAGATTCAAAAAGAATGACTACTGTTTAAACAGAAGCACAGTACATCTCATTGTAGTGAAGTGAAGATTATTCTGACCATCTGTGTGCCTGCTGCTGAATCTGCTGCCTAGATACTCACGGCTAACGGGCAAGTCGGAGGCCCCATCAAGACTCTCCCTTCATACATGCCATTATTTTTAAGATAATGTACATCTTTGGCAGGGATGGTAGAATTTAAAGACCTAGCTGTGTTTGTTTGGATCAGGATGCAAAGAGGTCTTGTAATACCTTTGAGAATAAGAAAAAGAAGTGGGTAGCATAGACTCAGGCCATTTCTGCACTACATTGTTATAGTGCTATTACAATACTTTCAACATCCCGTGGAATTCTGGAGTTTGTAGTTTCCTGAGGCCCAAGAGCTCTCTGGCTGAGAATTCTAAATGCCCCTCCTAAACTGCAAACCCCAGGATTCCCTAAGAGGTTGAAAGTGGAATAATAGTGCTACAGCAAGCTAATGTGGAAATGGCCTAAAGTAGATCAGAACTGGTTGGTTTCCTTTATAGAGTTATGACTCTATTTTATGGCTTTCTACCACTCATACATTCTATGTATGAGACCTAGGATCAAAATCAGCTGGAATGGCAGAAGCTTGCACGTACCCACTTTAGGCAAGAGCAAACACAGGGTGAGACTATGAGACCGAGATGTAAGTAGGCACAAAGCAGAACTCTACCCAACAGTCCCAGAGATTTGGAAACTCAAGTATTTCCATGGGCAGTCTTTGAGTAATTAGGAACATGTGAAGTTTAGCGATTTTCTAACTTTATAGGAATTATTCTTTGAATTCCATTTTGTTCTTCATATTATAAAGCCATTCCAGCATTTAACTCCTCACTCAGGAAACACACCGAAGTGCAAACAAATCTGTTCCAAAAATAAAAGAAATGGCCTCTGGCAATCTCTACCTTATAGCACATTCCTTACACTAAAGGAATGTATCTTCCAGCCCCCAACACACCTCATCCTTTCAAGCATTACTCCTCTCTAAATCACAAAACACAATAGCATTAATTCATGGCATTACTTGTTCCGCTAAGCTCCACAGAAAAGATTCCCCAACAACAACTATTCGGTCTCACTTTTTTTTCAACGTTTTCATGTGATGGCGCCTCACTGTGATAGGATTTAAATGACAGCTTTAAATAAGAAAAGAACAGGCGTACCACTACCCCGCCCCACCCCTGTTAATATTCCAGTTCTAAAACTAGCTATGCCAGGAAATAAATGCAAAACACATGGCTTGCAAACTGCTCTACCCAACACAGTGTCTCACAACACAACATTTTGCCAGGACCATTAAAGCTGGCCAACACAAATGTTTAGGACTGGAGTGTTACAAGTTGATCCTACTGATATGAACCAATCACTGCACTGAGCCACAGTATGGCGTGTGCCAGCACAAGATGACCAGGCTCTGAAAGGAATACGGTTTCTTGTGTCTCTCATGAATTTATGAAGAGAAAAATTCCCCTGTCACCATTGTTTCTTTATCAGCCTGTAAATGCTGGGGAGAAAAACCACACCTGGAAAATGATGTCTACATCTGTGCTCTTGTCAAAGTTTAGCTTCTTTTACTATTATCCCTCACAGTCCCAGAATTAATGCTTGTATGTTTTCAGAAGGTACTCAAACATCTTTGAGAACTTGGGTCCCCCCCCCCTTCTTAATAACTATACAGTTTGCAAAACAAAAATCATGGCCTCTGTCTGGAGCAGAGGGGAGAGGTGGGCACAAAATATCCTACAGTAGTTCAGATATGTGTACACATTGATTTTTTTTTTTCACTAAAGCCTAAGCTTATAACCTAATTATACTCTCATTAATTCTTTGGACTTCGACACATTGCAGACAGCACGAGGTGAACACCGTATGTTGCCCACTGAAAATAAAGCAGCTTGTTCCTTAAAAATTTAACATTCTTCATGACTTATGCATAGATCAGTTATCCCTGTTATTTTACTTGTCCTTTTCGTCACTGTGACCTACCACAGTGATTAAAAGCCTCTGCATAGGTGGTTAACATGTGATTAAAAAATCCTCTGACCCTCCCCCCCCCGAAAAAAAACTGGGAATAGAGCTTTAATGTTGCCGCTGCAATTTATGTTAAATATTTGTTTTCCTTTATTAAGTTCACAAGTCAACAAACTGACAACAGAAACAAACACTAAACACACTGTAAATACAAACAAAAAAAAATTCAATGTTCATGGAAACGGTTTTATAAAGAGAAAACTTGTTTCAAGCAAAGTAATCCAAGGCCATTTCCACACTAGACTGTTAATAGCGCTATGATTCCACTTTCAACATCCTATGGAATCCAGCTGGCCCCTCCCGAAACTGCAAACTCCAGGATTCCATAGGATGTTGAAAGTGGAATCATAGCGCTATTAACAGTCTAGTGTGGAAATGGTCCAAGACAAGAAGGAGTCTTCAGTCTTAAGAGGCAAGTCTACTTTTTTTGGATTCTTGTCCCCATACCCTGCTGAATTCAGTCCTGCCCACAAACAAACTGCCCCATGGCCCCCCCAGTGATTACTCCTAAGAGAATGCAGTCCTCCATGAAAGAATGGCTGCCCACCCTTATTTTAAGAGATAACAGCATCACTTTTATCACCGTTATCCTCCTCCAGGATGAGGTGGCCTTTTGATGTGGTAAGAGTTCTTGGCCCATGAAGAGCAGCAGGGTGGGAGACCAACAAACACATCTGACTCACATGGCATAATCCACTAGGAAGACTGACTGTGCAAGCCCTATTGAAATGAATAGGAACTCTGCAGGAACACAATAGTGTTATTTGTGTGTGTGCCTCGGGGCCTTCAAGATGTCTATCACTTATGATTCCATGAATTTAATAGAGTTTTCTTCGGCAAGAAATACTCAGAGGTGGTTCTTCCAGTTCTTTCCTCTGAAATATAGCCTACAACAGTTGGTATTCATTGAGAATCTCACAAACAAGTATTAACCAGGGCTGACCCTGCTTAGCTTTCAAGATCAGACAGGATCTGGGTCCTTGAGGATATTACTCATGTAAATTAGAGGCAAGAGCTAGAATTAGAATTCAAGGCTATGCAGATTTTCACCCACAAACTTACAGAGTTCCACCTCTGGTGGTAATTTTCTGTCATGAATTTTAAGACCATGGTGAATCTTTTGATATGAACAGCATACTCCTGTGCCATAATAACACAAAGGACTTCACAAAACTCCCCCCAGTCTCAAACATGGGGTCTCACTGTGATAGAATAGCTGCTGTTTAGCACAACCATGTCCGAAGTCTTTCTCTGGCATGTGAATGTCATTGTGCGCTTCACTGGATCCCAGCCTTTTTAATTGTCACAGAAGTTGCTTGCAAATGTTCTTCTTCCTCACATCTAAATCCGGGAAACTATATATAAAATGAATCATGTCATACTAAAAATAACAATGGGACCTAATAGTTCTAACAGTATTGATTTGGTTTTGCCTGTGGCGTAACTAACGTAAAGAGTGACACAGCCAAACGGAACACTAATATCTATAAATAAACAAAATAAACAACTATTTGTCACATGAAAGCACAAGTCAGAAGGACTGCCAGAAACAGTTGTGTGGTTTTGTACAATGATTTATGCAGTTTCACCGAACAGGCTGACTGACAATCTCTGGTAGTATAAAAATGTGGAGTTCTGTGGATTAAAATAGGCCCAGGCAATTTATAAGTCACTAAACCAAACTCACTCCATCACTACTTTATTGATGGCTTCCAAGTTCTTGCCATCTGTACCTCCCTTATGCAATCCCAAGCAACAAAAGAGAGAAAAAAAAGTTATCAGCCAGGACACATTTTTCAGGCTGCAGGTTGTGCAACCCTGGTTAAAGACTTCCATATCCAGACAACATTTAGAAAATTGCCAACAATATCTTGAGATTGAAAAATGAGTGCTTTGTGGTAGAAAGCACTGTTCTGTAAATAGATCAGAATGACATAAATTGAGGGAATCTTGTATGTCATGTACTCAAATCCCTCCTTCGACAGAGCATCCAAAACTACAGCATCCCTAAAAGATGACTGTTAACATCTGCTTGAAAACTAAATAATGGCAGGCCCTCGATCTCTTTCCACAGTTTATTTTACAGCTGAACCTTCCTTTTTTTCATACAGAAGCTTCACTTTAGGTTCAGTTGAAATTCTCCCTCCTGTAACAAATCAAATATTTCAGGCACATTTTCCATTCCACCAACATCATTCTGAATTTTATTCCTGTCTTCTGAGATGTCATCAAACCCACTCAGGCTTTCCAGCTAAGTTACAGATTAAAACAATGTTGGAGGATATGGACTCAGGATACATTTCCAAGGCATCCAGCTCTCTCTGTAGTTTGATGCCAACCAGCTCTCCCAAGGGATTTTGTTAAACGGTTTGCTAAGATGAAGGTAAATTACATTCACAGCATTCCTACAATTTACTATATTGATAATCCCATTTAGAGAGAGAAAGAGAGAATAGGCTGGCAGAATTTTTGCTTGACAAAATCATGCTGGGTTTCTACTAAATATTAACTGTCAAGATGCTTACAAATGTACTAATTTCTCATTTTTTCTAGTTTGTTGGCAGATATCCAGATCAGACTGATCTGTCTGTAATTTTCTGGATCTTTGAAACGCACCTAGTGAAGAATACCACTCTACCCAGGGAACTCTGAATATGAGACAACATTAAAACACAGTATATACATGGACAACACAGTCCAACGCAAGTCTACTGAGAAGGAATATCCACTACATCCCATAAGGTAAGGATTCATGAGAGTGTGTTCTTTGGTTGCAATTCACAGAATGTTTATTAGGAAGTAATTCTCATTTGAAGGCAATAAGTTGAAAAAATAATAATAATAATAATAATAATAATGATGATGATGATGATGATGATGGTGATGATATGATTTTGTACAATATGGTCCACCCTAAGTGTGTTTCTTACAGAAGAGCCGGGTCAAATAATTACTGTAAATACATAACTATTGCTTTAATCAGAGGAAACACAGACTCACAGATTTTCTCATCATTTTCAGCACTCTGTATTTTGTTTGTCTCAGCACAGTCATGCTGCGGCAGCATTCCCTAACTGAGCATTCTCCAGATATATTATACTAGAACTACATCAAGCTGGTTGATAGGAGTTGTAGTCCAAAAGATGTCCAGAGGAACAGCTCGAGAGAGGCTACCGGACAACACAAACTAGCAAATTAGTTTTCAGAGTTTGTAATATGGGAAAAGGAGTATGTGCATGAAGGGATGGGAAACAGATCTTTGGTCATAGCTTGCACATACATCATAAATTTCCTTTTGCAATAACAAAGACATAACTATGTTCCCTGATGATGGCAACACAAGAAGAGGTCATTTGTAATGGTTTTAATTAACTTTCATAACTGAAAAGATGTGGTCTCTTCACTCCCTAGGTGTGCTTTGTATCACAGGACAACAGCTTGTAGTATTCTTTAGTGTTTTTTTTACAGTTTAATGTCTCTATTTCTAAAATGTAGACTCTTGTGGCAGCATACAAAGTCCACTAAAATGAAAAGAATTCATATAACAATAAAAATAACAATAAGCATTTTAAAATATCATTTTACTTAAATCAACAAAGATCTTAAAGTATCAATACATATAAAAACCAAGGAACATTTTATTTTTATTTTTCTTAATTGATAATCTTTATTGAGTACATACACTTGTATTACGTATATCGGAACCTATAAGACATATATCTCTCAGGATACAACAGAAGCTTCTTAACATAAATATTGACAGTATGACAGACTAGCTAACCCATAAAATGTGATGAGGAAGATAGATAAGAGGCTGTTTGTTTTCTTGTTTTTCTTTTCCTTTTTCATCAACAGAACTTTATGAAATACAGATAACTGATAGTATTCTTTAGTTTTTGTTAAAGTAACTGACAAATAACTAGTGCAGTTTAATTCTGAATAACAGAGAGAAAAGAGTTGTACATTGCAACTGTAGTGGGAGAGAAGCTTGGAATGGTAACATACTACTTCTAAAAAGTAATCTTCCAAGCTTTCTTTTTGGGTTTCAGAACTTTTCCAAAAGAATATAAGACTGAAAATGGTAAGTTTGGAGAATCAGCATGTCCTTCGGGGTAGGAAGCCAAATGCTGTCCCACAAGTCCCACAGACTTGTTGCTTTCCCAACACTCCACATATAGAAGCCAATTAGATTGGCAGGTGAACCTCCAGTATAGGCTATAAGACATCATTCTCCATCAGCCAAAGGCAGCAGATTAAACTGGAGGACAGAAGACAGTCTGACACAGACAGCTCCACAAGTTGCCTCCCTCTCCCTTCCCCAGCATTCACTATCTGAGGCAGATGATCCTCATTCTGACTAAAGGTAGAACCATTCCTGGCTGGTGACGCTATTTGGATGAACTGCCTCAGGTATGAAATGGGTCTGGATGCCTATGGCCATAGAATCACCAGTTGAAACCCCTCAATGCAATGAATTTGTTCCTGCTCCTAAATGTCGATGATGTCTATTCCAGCCGCTCCTGGCTTTAACTCTCAAAAAATATCGAAGGAAACATTACAAATCAATGTTAAATACGGTTGTCCAGAAAGGTACGTCCCTTGAACTCAGTGGAGTTTACTTCCTAATATGCATAGCTACAATCTCATCCCTAGACTATCCCTTACTCCTGGGATCTGCTCTGGAGGATATAAGTAAATTCAGGGCAGGGGTGAGCAAAATGCAGCCCACCTAGATATTACTGAGTTCCCATCCATTCAGGTGTAGAATTCCCATCACTCCCATCACACCATTCACCAATGGTGAAAGACAATTAGAACTGCAGTTCAACAACATCTGAAATGTTCCCACCACTGGCTTAGAGAATCTTAGTTATACAAGATTTGCCTTTGAGTTATATCTGCCATCATAAAATTTTATATGAGGTGCATCCATTTCATGTAGAAACTTAGTTTAACTCCCCTGGTTCCATCCTGAAGAATTCTCCAGTGAACTTCCCTCAACTACGGCATTAAAACTTTCTCTAGAAGAATTCTAAGTACCTCTCAAATCCATTACAAATCCTAGGACCCCACAGGATGGAATCATGCCACTTAAGGCGTACTAAAGTGCTAAAATTATCCAGTGTGGCTACACTAGAAAGGAAGTCCCACTGAAACCAGAGGAAGGCATTTCAGAAAGTAATACATTTAGCCATTACGAAAGCAAACAGGCCTGAGGCCAATGCCCTTTCATTGATGGGTGGCTGGGCTTTTCCCCTCCCTTCTCTGTCTGTCCCTGAGCCATGCAACTAAGACCTTCCAGCCATAATACTTCCTCCATAACCAAAAGGAAGAGATGTCAAAGCAAATTAGAACTTGCTAGACAAAAGTGTTTTCAACTGGATCCATGATAATATATGAATCACACAACCACATAGGCTCATGGGTTGAAAATTTTCCCTGACACACTTTGTGTCACCCCTGATAAAGGATCAGATGTTCAGGCAGGCATCGCATGTGGGGATGGCGGGACGGGTGGATTTTCCACTGATGGGTGCAGTACTGCTGCTTTAAACTGTTCCAGTCCTATGTGCATCTGCTCAGAAATAAGTCCCATTGAACTAAATCCAAATTCAGTGGAATTTAATCCCAAACTAATGGCTACAAAATTGCAGCTGAACAGATATTAACACCTTATGGATTTCTTATTTTCTATTTAGGAGTCTTTGTATATAATTGCATCACACAGCTTTTTAACATTATTCTGTTTAAGGAATATTTGGGGGAGCACGTTATTCAGTTCAGAGTGCCCCAACCTTCCATTCACATGTCCTTCATCACTCATTCCAGAATAAGTAATTGAGATGTTCTTTCATCTTTACACTAGAGAATAAACTCTATCTTAATTATTACACTATTATGTTAGAGGTTGTAAATGATAACTATTGTGGAAGAAAGAGGCTTCCAAATACATCTTGATCATTAGCTCTGACCAAAGTACATGACAAATTACAGAACAAATAGAATCAACGAACAGATCATTTCCTCCTCCCCCTGCTCATTTGTACAGTACTTTATTGCAGGACCAAGTGATGGTCCTCCGACTAGTGTTGGCCCCGGGCCATTGGCTGCCTGTCCATAGCAAGTTTCCAGGAAAGAAAGAAACTATTTTATCCAAAGGGCACAAATTTAGTGCTGGTCCCCTAGCAAAGCACTGGAGAAAAAGAACTGCTTGCTCCCCACATGTGAAAGCCTGAGAAGCACTGCTGTGCTACACCAGATCCCATCTGATCTTGGAAGTTAAGCAGGGTCAGGCTTAGTTAAGATTTGGATGGGAGACAACCAAGGAATACCAGGTGCTGGAGGCTATATCCAGAAGAAGGCAATGGCAAACCACATCTGATAAATCCTTGACTAAGAAAAGCCCATGAGATCCATGGGGTTGACATAGGTCAAGACACAACTTGAAGTCACGCCTGTGATTTCTGCAGAACCCAACACAAAATATCATTACGTCCCTCTGATTTATAGCATCCTGATTAGGAGTATCAATCAGTGGCCTTTCAGTGGGAGACAGAAGAGGAATGCTGAAGTTAAGACTTCAGTCCTCAGCAGCTGAGACAAGTATCTCTGCACGATTTCCACTGGATCTCTACCTCAAATCAGCCTGGGATCCTACGCTTATTTCCTTGGCATTAAATTCTACTGGCATCCATAGATATTACTTCCCAGTAAAGAAAATCAACCTCAGACTGGGCGCCCTCTGAAGATGGAAATCTGCCTCACGGAAACCAAGGGGATTTAAGATTGAGGGAGGGTGGACGAAACAGATAAGGAGGGGAATAAATCAGTTAAAAATGAGGAGGATATCTGAGTGGACGAGTCATAAAAAGGAGGAAAACTCCATCCCAACTCCGCGCCTAACAAAAAGCAATGCCTAACTGCGGAGGGTTGTTTTGTCTTCTTTCTCACGGACCAGCGCGGCTTTGTTTTCGTTTTAAATCCCCATTCCAGACACACCGTTGCTCGGAAGTCCAGCTCCCATTCATTTCAAGGGAGCTAAGCTCTCCCGCCTCCCCGCCCCGAGCGTGGCGTTGCTGTGCTCGGAATGGAGATGAGGATTTCGGTTTCCCTTCCAACAGAGCTCTTCCAGCCCGAGAACTTGCCCTGGGACTCGTCCAGCGCGACTGTCTCTCCTGGCAGGCTTGGGCCATTTCCGCACCAGGCAGTTATAGTGCTATTATTTCACTTTCAACATCCTATGGAATCCTTCCTCAAAGGCCCCTCCCTAAACTGCAAACGCCAGGATTCCATAGGATGTTGAAAGCGGAATAATAGCACTATAGCTGCCTAGTGCGGAAATGGGAATGCATTTTTAAAAAAAATAATTCTGGAACTGCGGCGATTGCAGGCGAAGGCAAAGCGCGCACGGCTTCTCCCGCTTCGGCGAACGCGATACTTACGAGGAACGATCCGGGACGAA
Source organism: Cyclura pinguis (assembly GCA_030412105.1). Taxonomy (NCBI): domain Eukaryota; kingdom Metazoa; phylum Chordata; class Lepidosauria; order Squamata; family Iguanidae; genus Cyclura; species Cyclura pinguis. The sequence goes on from CM059599.1 coordinate 212,997,571, forward strand.
GAAATCCACCGCGAAGCCGAAGTAACTCCCTTCAGCTCCGGAGTAAACCGTCGGGTTCTCCACGTCCAGATTGAAGGCGTCGCAGGGCGCCAGGAGGCGGCCGGGGGCCAGGAAGAGCAGCCAGTAGAGCCCGGCCATGGCTAACCGTGGCGACGCAAAAGACGACGCCTGATGGATGCTCCAAAGTAGCCAAACTCGTCCCCCCGGGGATCTCGCCCCGGTTCTCCTAACTTGAATCGCAGACAGGATCAAACGAGATCGGGTTCCAACCAGGCCGGGGTCACAAGATTTTTAAAAAAGGCGTCCTTTCTCAACTCAGGCGGCGAATCCGTCACGCCACCGGCCGGGTTGACTTTCTTTTTGTTTTGTTCCCTCTTTCCCTTAGGACGGGGACGTGGGAGGGGAAATCACAGCCGCCGCCGCTGCCAGCAGCAACTCTGCCCGACCGATCCCCCCACCTCTCCTCCCCACCATCGCTCTCGCGGCGGGGCGGGGGGGGTGGAAGAGAGAGCGAGGAAGGCGGATCGGTGCGTCCCCGGCCAGCCCCACAAAGGGAGGAGCGTCGAGCCGAAGGGGAGGGGAAGGCCGGCCCTCCGCGGTGCCCTGGAGGGCGACCGGCTTGCCTGAAGCCGGGCGCGCCGTTGCGGCGGGAACTGCTCGCCTCTAAGGCAAATCTGCGACCCTTAGGCAGTCCCGCACCCCACTGTCCTGGCGCTATTATTCCCCTTGGGACATCCTGTGGAATTCTGAGGTTTGTAGTTTAGGGAGAGGCATTTAGAATTCTCAGCCAGGGAGCTCTTTGACCTCAGTAAACTACAAACCCCAGAATTCCACAGGAAGTTGGAAATGGAAGAATAGCACTACGACGGGATAGGAGAGGGAAGCCTTTCCTACCCTAGGTCCCCCCCCCCCCCAATTCTTCAGAACACCACCGCCCTAGGATGCTGGATAGGAGCTGATGGAAGGTGTTCAAAACTCTTAGATCCAGGTGGGGCGTGGGTTACGGGGTCTCAGTTGTCTGTCTTGACAACGGGAGTATTAGGCGAGCTCCGAGTGCATAGGTTCCCCCGCCCGCCCACCAACGTGCTCGGAAAGGGAGCGCCCCCCCCCCCGCCCTGCCTCCCTCTCTGCGAGCAGCCCGAGCCGCCCGGACGCAGGGCGCAAACGGCGCGAGCGAGGGCGCCGAGGGAGCGGACCGCGCGGGGTGCGTAGGCGGCGTGGGAGGAGGGATCCGGAGCTGGGTCGCCTGGGAGTTGTGGCTTCCGAAAACAACTTTTCTAAGCCGCCTGCCAATTCCCACACCCGTTCCGTCAAGGCCAGGCCCCGGGCGAGGGGGCGTCCCGGAAGCCGCCGCCGGCTTCTCAGTTCGCGCCCCTCGGTATTCGTCGACCTCTCCAGCCCGGCGGTTGTCCACGGTTAAATGTGGACCGTTTGGCAAGTCCAAGGGCGTGCGTGATTTTGAGACGTTTGGACGAAGGCCGGGTCTCGCAGGAGCAGTTTGCCTTTGCACAAAAAAGCAGGGAGGGGGAAGAGGAGAGAAAAGGAAAAGGAAAGAAAGCTTCAGTGTTTAGAGAGGCAGGACAAAATGACAGGCGTATCTAAAAATGGTATCTGAATTGGTCAGGGAACCCATAAAGTCCCCTAGCTCATGTTGTTCCTTAAACGCGTGTTATATATTATTTGCCATGGAAGGTTGCTCCTTAATAAGATAAGCTGCCATGGATAGAAATAATTCCAAGCTGAAACTAAACCACCCTTGGACATATCTTTGATAAGTTCCCCCTAAGTCAGAGGAAGACACATGGCACCAAGCGGTTAAATCCATTTATGTGATACCTGTACAAAACTGTATAAAATTGTTATTTTTTATTTAAAATGTTTTTATTTTATTTACGATACTACATAACTACGTAAGAAATTACCCAAATACACCCTCCCTGATAATACACACAAAGACTGAGTGTATAAGTCATAGTTTAGAGGATTTCAATATCCTCTAAAAATAACTTCTTCTGCTAATTCTACCATATACTAATAATCAAAATGAATGGTTGATACATTGTTCTTGCGTCTTGTGAAAAAGATATTAAGGGTTCCCAGGCTTTCACGAATGTCACTATTTTATTTTTTCTCTTATAAGAAATATTAATGTGTAGTTCTTGTCCAATTAATCCTCCATCACACCTAACAAATAGGACTCTGGCTCCTTCTGAAAATTTAATTTCAAAATCTTTTTCTTCGTAAGATGTATTTGATTCCAGAATTTTTAAAATTTTTTCCCCATATATGATAAAAAGTCCCCACATGTTGTTCAGATTTCTAGCACTTATTTGAGATATCGTTATACATCTTGGCCAGTTTTCTGAGGTCAAATACCGTCTGTACATCATCTTATGAAATTCTCTTTAAAAGCATAACACAATGTGAATTCCAGTCCTTCTGACCACATTTTTCCGCATTGTTCCAACATATACCCTACATTTTGAGCCCATTTTACCATACAGTCTTTTACCGCTTCTTATTCCATCTCTAATTTTAACAGCATTTTGTACATTTTCCCAATGAAATCTTGCTCGTCAATACAAAGTTGTTGTTTTTTTAAAGTCATTCTCGGTCGATTCAAAATCATAATCTTTTTAAATCTGGGTGTTTTCTCCCAATAATTTGTCTATAAGAGAACCATTAGAAGAGTGATCTAGGGCTGTGTTAACTTTTCAGTTCTGTACTGATCTGGTTCAGTTTCCAAAAATCAGCCATCTTTCTTTAACTGTCATCTCTCTTCTGTAGAAAGCTTCTTGAGAAGATACCTACAATAGCAATTTTGAACATAACTCGGTTTATATCTATTCCATATTCTCAACGAAGCCCTTCTTACATAATGATTGATTAAACTTACATTCACTTTGCTTTTGTCATACCAGGAGGCTTTTAAGCAGAGAATAGATGGCCATCTGTTGAGAATGCGTTGATGGGTCTTCTTGCATAGCAGGGGGTTGGACTCGATGGCCCCTGAGGTCTCTTCCAACTCTATGATTCTATGATTCTAGATATCCATGGCAATCAAATCACAACTCATGTCCCTCCAAATCCAGTAATCTTCTGTTCATTAGCACACTCCAGTCCTTCAACCAAACCAAGCAACATGCAGCAAAATATAATTTTAAATATGGTAATCCCAGTCCTCCTCTCTGTTTGGTATCTTGTAAAATTTTATATTTAACTTTGGGTTTTTTACCTTGCCAAACAAACTTCAACAAATTACACTGACATTGTTAAATCACTTGTCACAATCAAGACTGTCTGAAATAAATACATTGTTCTGGGCAAAACATTCTTCTTTTAAAAAAATCATCAAGTCACCTGCAAATGATCTTACTCTGTATTCTTCCTTTTTGATTTTTATTTTCTTGATTGTTTCATCTTGTTTTACTTCTCTGTTCAAAACTTCCAGAGCTGGTATGAGAAGTAAAAAAGGAAGTGGGCACCCTTGTTGGGTCCCTTTCTGAATCTTGCAAGGCTTACTCAATTCTCCATTAATGAAGATGAAAACAATCTGATCATTGTAAAACACTTTTATCCAAATAATAAAATTGTCCTCAAATCACATCTTTTCTATCCAATAAATTCCAGTTCAAATTATCCAATTTTTTTCTGCATTCAGAACTATAAATATATATTTTATATAAATATAAGGGCAGCCTGTTCCTCATTAGGATGATCTAAATACTCTAAAATATCCAAAACACCTCTTTTATTGCCCCACAATTGTCTCTTGGACGAAACCCTAGCTTGATTTTTATGTATAAAATCTTGCAAAATTTTCTTTGCTCTCTCTCTTGTAAGTTGTAAAGGCCTCGTAGTCACTATTCAACAGAGAGATGGGTCTATAATTCTTTGTCTCAATCTTGTCCTTCTTTCAGAATTAATATGATTTTTACTTCCCTCCAAGACTTTGGTATTATTTTTAACTCTAAGATCAAATTCATTATCTTCTGTAAAGGCAAATATAACTGTTCCTCAAAAATTTTATAATCAGATGCTGTAAGTCCATCTTGTCCAGAGGCCTTGTCTGTTTGATTTTCTTAAGTGCCTTAATAACTTCCTTTATAATCATCAATGCATGCATTATTTGTTTTTGGGAATCTGAAATCTCTGGTAAAACTTGTTTGTCCAAGTATTCTTCAATCTTCCTCAAAAGTATTTGTTGTTTCTTATATAGTTCTGTATAGTATTGGGGAAGCTCTTTTCTAATGTTGAGTTCATCACATGTAATCTGTGTTCCTGTTTATATCCTTAATATGTTTAATCTTTTTGTCTTTTCTCAATTGATATGCCAACCATTTTCCTGTTGTTGTTATTGTTTTTTTTTAGCACATTCAAAATCTTCCTGTTTCAGAAAACATTTTTTCTCAGTTTCTCAATTTTTTCAGTTGATATTTGTCTCTGTAAAAACCTTAATTTGATTGGGTAATGTCTTATCTGAAGGGCCCATTTTTTCAGCTCCTTTTCTCTTAATCTCACCTAGTAGCAGTTGTAATTTTTTCTGATGTCTCCTTTTAATTCCAACATTCTGTTAAACAGCCCCTCATAAATGTCTTACTGGCATCCCATACGAGTCCAATATCCATAATGTTTTCTAAATTTATCTTTAAAAAAGTTACTCAGGATTTTTTTTACAATCTTTTACCAAACTTTAAAGTAAGGAATTATTAAGTCTCTGACAGCTTCTCAATCTTTTTCCTTTCAAAATTAAAATCAGAGGATTGTGCTCTGAGAAAGTTTTAGGTGAAATATCCAATTTCATTTTGGCCAATTGCCAATGGTTTTGAAATTAAAATCATATCAGCTCTTGAAAATGATTAATATCTGTCTGGAAAAAAAAGTATAATCTTTGACATTGCCATATTTAAATCTCCATGCATCAACCAACTCAAAATTATCTAGCATTTCAAAGAATCTTTGAGAGGTTTCTCTTGTTGAACATTGCTCTCCTTCTCTGAGTATCTATCACACTGCTGATTGATGACTCCATTCTAGTCTCCCAGCATAATCAAATTCTCAAGAGAATGATTCAGTACTTTCTCAAATAACTTTTAATAGAAGCTACCTTTATTTTCCATCAGGGCATAAACTCCTACAACCAGAATTTTAATTCTGTTATACTTATTTTAAACTGCCACATAACTGCCCTCCTGGTTTTCAAACTTCAGCTCTGTTGATAAAGTATGATTGAAATACCTAACTATTCAATTGTTGATGTTAAGATGAATTGCAAATGTTTAAAGTCTCCTTTTCTAACATATTTCTTGCAAAGAGATTATATCTTGTTTTAGATTTTTCAAATGATGAAAGATTTTGGATTTCTTCGGTGGAATGTTCCATGTTAAACATTTCAGATCTGTGTAAAGTAGAAGGCTTTCATGGCTGGAATCCATAGGTTGTTGTGGGTTTTCCGGGCGTTGAGGCTGTGTTCTATTAGTATTTTCTCCTGATGTTTCATCTGCATCTGTGGCTGGCATCTTCAGAGGATCAGTGAATACAGTACAGATCCTCTGAAGATGCCAGCCACAGATGCAGGTGAAATGTCAGGAGAAAATACTAACAGAACACAGCCTCAAAGCCCGGAAAACCCACAACAACCTATATAATTTCAGATCCATTCTAGTCAATAGGTTTAAAGTAGACCATACCTGTAGCACCTCTCACTTTTTCCTCATTTGAAGCCTTGTCCTTATCCTTGCCCTCATCTTTACCTCAGGCTTGTTCTTCCTCTTCTCACTCATTTTTTACACATCTGTTTTGAACTTCTGCATAAAACTTTTTCTTTCTGTATTGTATTCACTACTAAGCTCTTTTGTTTATATTCAAACAAAATTCCTTTCCTTCTCTTCCATCTGAATGGGATTTCATTGTTCCTCAATTTCTTAGTTGGAAAATTATATTCTCTTCTCTTGTGAAGAATCCTTGTGGGAAACTCCTTAAAAAAAAACCTCCATCTATCTTCATTATTTTCTCCAAATGATGTTGTAGTACTTGATCTCTGATCTGTTTTCACAGAAAATATACTATCACATCTCTAGGAAAATTCCTCTGTCTAGAAATTCTTGAAGAAATACAATAAACTCTGTTCATGTGGCTCTATGTCTTGTCCCTTTCCATGTCCAGCAAGTCCACCAACACTTCTGTCATTCACTCCCAGATGTTCTAGTTTGATTTGTTTGGTACTGATCTAAATCTCAGGCAGTTTTCTCTTTCTCGTAATTCCATCTGGGAAAATGCATCCATGTCTTGTTCTCCTTTCTTTTCCAATTTATCCACTCTCAAATTGAAATCCTCTGGTTTCTGTTCCAAAGTCTGCATTCTCCAACTCACTTCACTTAGATTTGTGGCTATCTGGGAGACAGGTTTCTTCAGGTCTTTCATCTTAGCTTTTACTTCCTTCATCTCTTGTTTCATCTCCTGCCATATATTTTTTCCCATTTTTCCATTTGACTTCTGATTTTTGTCATTTGTACAGTCATCTGTGACATCTGGTCCTTCTGAGCCATCACTGATGTCTTGCTAGGGATATCCATTGATCTCCTTCTCTCTTGTTTGTCTCCTGTTTCGCCAGGTCTGAGTCTTACTTCCATTTTATAAATTTAAAATCAGACGATTAATATCTTCAATATCTTTAACCAATTCTCAGTTATCAAAAATGAAAAGCTTCCTACAATCTGACCAGTCAATACCAGGTTGTACTCTTAGCTCCTGTATTTCCTTCACCTTCTATTCACTCTTAAAGAAATCACTTGGTTCTCCTTTTACTTCTTATGGATACCAGATGGCATCGTTCACTTACTTTTCCTTATAGAAGTCTATTCCAAGCATGCTTCTTTATTCTGCCCTGAGCGACCAGATTGTTTACCTTATTCTCAAAGCCATTCCCAGGATGTGTTCTCCTTCTGATAAATAATATCTTTTTTCTTCTTATAACTTTTATAGCTTTTATAGTCTCCATCCCATATTGTTACAATTTATTCACAGAAGCCAGTATATATATAAAATCTTGTGTCTTTAACTTCCAAATGTTTGTCAAAGCATATCTTTACTGCTTTAAATGACCACTTGTTGTAAACAGCCCAAAATTGAAAGCCCCTGGCCTGTATTTTTATATCTCTCAAAGTTCACGGTTCTCATGGGCCAAGTTTCTATATTTTCTTAATTTCTGCAAGTGATGTATCTTTAAAATAACTGTAAAGAGAAATGAACCAAAAAAAAAGTCTCTTTTGTTTTCAAAGAGTATTTATGATTGGTCGTGCAGGGAAGTTCCAATACGGAAACAAAGTTGCAATCTAACATTGGGAAAGTTTCTTTTTTTACAGTTCAAATTATAAGTCTCTAATTAATTGAAAGAGATGGGCTGGTAGAACTTTGTAGCTTTTCTTGAGCAAGCAGACCCACACAACCAAACAGGCTAGAAAATCATGTTCCACTGTTTCCATAATTGATTCTCCCCTTCAGGGAGAACCAATTGGCTAGAGGGGGTTCAGGGATCTTAGTAGACAAATCCCTTGCAGACCCCTTTGTCCAAGAGAGGAATTCAGACTCCCTGTTTTTAGGGTAGGAGAATGTTGTATGGCTTGTCCCCTCCCTCAAGCCCTTTTCCAGAGCTGAGGCAAACAGGACCTTGCTCCACTGTTAGCATCACTGGAAACCCAAACTGTATAAAATTGTTAGATGTCAAGGGCCTTAATTAAAAAGCCATATTTTGTCCATATTGTGAGAAAGGCAGGATATTAAAACAACAATAATACAATTGACTCCAAAATGAAGTGAAAATGAGGGCATTCCACAATCAATGGGCCACAACAAGGAAGGACCTTTCTCACATTCTCTCACAGCGTATTGCCTGCACTTGTAAGACACGAGGACCTCAATCCTTGGGAAGGCATATATATATATAGGGCAAGGCACACCTTTTCAAAGGTTATAACAAGGCTGGTATACGTGCGTGCATACATTGTTCCATTGTTGTGTGCCTTCAAGTTTTTTTCTGACTTTCTGTCATAGGGCTTTCTTGGAAAGATTTGTTCAGAGGGGGTTTGCCTTTGCATTCCTCTGAGGCTCAGAGAATGTGACCCATCCAGTGGGTTTCTATGCCCAGGTGGGGATTTGAACCCTGGTCTCCAGAGTCATAGTCCAATATTGAAACCACTAAACTACACTGGCTCTCACATACACACATATGCACACACACATACTTATATGTATCCATCTATGTATACATATTCTGGAAGATAAAATATGCTAGCAGAAGGACCAATGGGACCCACCACTTGAAACAGTTGTTTTTGTATTACGGCTCCCAGGATTTCTCATGCTAATTGAATGATCCTGAAAATAGTATGCCCCAAAGTAACTTCTACAAGTCCCTTTTGGAAAGCTTCCTTCCACCATCATAGGCACATGAACCAAGAAAATCCAAATGTAGAGATCTCTCTGTGTGTTTTATTTATATTCCACCTTTCCCCCTAAGACTGGACCTTAAGTTGACTTATACAGTAAGAAGATTACAGTGGAAAACATGCCAAAAAACAAAACAAAAAAACAAACATTAATACTGAACTGAACTGTTAACCATATTAAAAACATATACTTTAAAAAATCACTTAAAAAGATCCTTTTATTAAAAAGCTTCCAGTTCTAAAAGCCTGTCTAAATAATAATAATAATAATAATAATAATAATAATAATTATTATTATTATTATTATTATTCCTCACTTGCTGATGGAAAGACAGGAAGGACGGGGCCATTCTAGCCTCCCTAGGGAGGGAGTTCCAAAGTGTAGGGGCAGCCACTGAGAAGACCCTGTCTCCTGTTTCCAACAGCTGTATCTGAGTCATGGGAGGCTAATTGTAGGTCCATTATCACTGGAGTTTCCTGGTGATTTCCTGACTATGACCTGGCTACACCTTGAGAGTTTCTCCAGAAGGAGGTAGGACTAAGAGAAGGGCCTCTCCTGTAGATCTCGGGGTCTGGATAAGTTCATATGGGGAGATATGATCTCTCAGCCAGAACCTAAGCTGTAGAGTTATTTATTATTTGTTATGCTGATATCCCAGTCTTTCTTCCAACAGTTCCAGCTTCGGTGTTACATGGTGCTTCTTCCCTTGCATAGTTTTCTAACTAATTTTTCCTCAAGGTAGTTGCTTCACACAGTAGTCAGTGTTCAAATGTTAACCAAGCAGAAAACATAGATACAAAAGTTAATTATTATTGAGTTGATTTACTTATCTGCTGAAACCTACATCTTTGTGTGGATAGGTGTATAATTGTTGAATTTCTTTCTTAAGTGCCCCCCCCCCTTGCTGGTTGGTTTTTAATACATGAAGAGAAGCAGCTGAGTATATGAAAGCAGTTGTTTTGGTGAATCAGCACCCTGCCTCCCACACTGTCTCGCTTAGTCATCAGTTCAGGAAACAAGTCACTTCAGTTGCTACCCATGAAAGGATTCGAACGATCTATTCAGGGTGTAGCCACTTATTCTTCTTTGTTTCTTTCTGAAAATCTAAAATAGATTAGCAATATAACTTTCAGTTTACTCACAAGATCTATGCATCAACTTAATGTCAGCAGCTTGAAATGTACGGATTATATATCTGTTTTCTAGTTGTAAATAGTTAAAATGGGTTAATCCAAAAGTTCAAATGTTGTTCTGGAGGTTCAGATCTTGTATATACAGTAAGTGGATACCAGATCAAAGCAGGTTTGTATCATTATGTGGATATATCCCATCCACATTTCATTTTTAGAAGCTGACCGAGTGGGCTGAGTGTAAGTTGCTTTTGGACTGCAATGCTCAAAACCCATACGCTCTCAGGGAGCCTAAAGAAGTTACTTTATTAGACTACATCTCAGAATAAGTATGCTAGCCTATCTTATTTACTGATAATATATGACCAAAGAAGAATTGGTCAGCAAGAAAACAACACATCTGAGGAAGTGGATTGATATCCCACAAAAGCTTGTGCTAAAATACAAATCAGTCTTAAAGGTGCTACTAGATTTTTTTCTTCCTCTCATCCTTTTTTTTTTATAAGCTTTTCTGTTGCAAAGCTAATGGATTGTGGTTCTCCTTCCTCCTCCTATTTTTTTTTTAAAGAATGAATAACAAAATCTGACAGATCAGCAGATTACAAACACTAATTTTAGTCTGAATAGACAAGAATGACATGTGATTCAGTGCATTTCCTACAAACAATATTCCTGTATTGCCTAGAGAGGGAGAAAACACGTAGTCTCAATTCTGTTTGCTTCGTGGTTGAATATGGCTGCAAAATGATCAAGTAATGGCCCTAGAGAGTCAGATGCCAGACAGTAAATAAAATGTGCTGAGGTGTTTACATTTTATCTTCTTTAGGGTTAGGCTTGGCTGTCCTGCTGAAAGTGGCAATTAAAGGGAGGATTGAGAGGCACAGACTCCACTTTATGTTGTCGTGGTGATTCAAAACGAACAACTTCCAGAGAAGCAATTGCATAAATCGGTTGCACCAAAAATCCTGAGGCAGTAAGCAGATGTTGAGCAAATCCAATCATCCCTCACTTTTGAGTATGCTGGTTAAGAATGATGAGAGCTGCAGTCTAACAACATGTTGGACTACATGTTCCACAGCCCTGCTATATAATAGAGAAGCTGACTGGACTCACAATTTGATCTTACTTTCAAACTGGAGATTGGATCTTATCCTCCACCACACCCCAAGACCAACAGGCTAGGGAGCACACATGCTTCTCTGTTCTCTGTCTGCTGCTTATGGCAGTTACATTAGATCTTGTCTAATATTAAGCATGGTGTAGTTGTTTGAGCATTGGGCTAAGACCCTGGAGACCAGGCTTCAATTCCCTGCTCGGCCGCAGAAACCCATTGGGTGACCATGGGTGCATCACACACTCTCAGCCCCCGAAAACCCCATGATAGGTTCACCTTAGGGTTGTCATAAGTTGGAAATGAGTTGCAGGGATACAACAGCAGCAGTAAGGTCAGTCCTGCTGGAAGTTTGGTAATAAAAAGAGAGAGGTTCTGGAGAGCTTCATTTATTGTGTGTCTTCAAGACACTTCCAACTTACAGTGACCCTAACATGGGGTTTTCTTGGCAAGATTTGTTCAGAGGGGAGCTGCCTTGCCTTCCTTAGTGGCTGAGGGTGTGTGACTTGCCCAAGGTCACCCAGGGGGTTTCCTTGGCCTTGTGGGGATTCTGACCATAGTTTCCTGGAGTCTTAATCCAGCAAATCACTACATCCCAGTGGCTCTCCCAAATAATTTATCATACAGAGATAGTTGTGCAGAGATAGGCATAAACTTAATCTTCTATAAAGCAGTTTAAGATGGAGGACTTAACTGAAAACCAAAACCATGCCAGTAGGATGATACCACAATCCTCGGGAATGTTGAAGTTCCTAAGAACTGATTCACAAATGGTAGAAGTACTGAGACACAGTCTTGGGTTTGTTTTTTTAAAAAAAATGTTCCTTTTTTCTGAGAAGCCTTAACTGGCACAACTTAAAAGTAGAGCTTTTTATCTATTAGAATCTTCATTTTGAGATGTTGCAAGCTTGTGAATACCGTGTATTTGATGAAGCAAAGGTTCTGGTAAATGACTAAATCGTGTGCAGATGAGCCTCCTGTTCACGTCACTTTCTTCAGGATTCAGGAAGGGCTAAGGAAGGGCATGGCTCACAGGGTCATGCTAAACTGTCTTCTTCTGGTAGTCATTGGCCTGCTACTCCAAATCCCAGAGTCTCTGGGCAGCAAATAAGCCAATTAGTGCCCCGCCAGTGAAGCCCCTCTGCCTTCTGTTCCCTCTATAGGAGAGTTGATGGTCCCTTGGAGATGGTCATGCTACAAATACTTGAAAATGCTGAAGTCAGGCAAAAACACCCATTTCAGGAGTAGCATTGCAGTATTTGTGCAACTTACCTGCACCTGGCCTTCTTTCCAAGAAAGTTAGAGTGTCCCATAGAGTCTTCATTGCTATAGGTCTCCTCCTTTCGTAACTTACAATGGCTGCCTGTGTAGTCTTGTGGCCAACTCTACCACTAGGCAGAGTGAAGAGGTCACTGGGAGGTGGGAACAAAATGTTAAAAGGAGAGAGCAACAGGCTGAACAACTTCCTCTGTGCCCCTTAATCTACTCTGCTACCTTTAGGATTGCTGATGAAAGACGTCCCATCACTTGGAAAAAAGGTCATCTGTCACTGAAGTTGGCTACTGCAGATGAAAGGGCTATTACCTTGTTCTTCACCAAAGCAGCAAAATATCTTAGACCTTTTTAGTTTTTATATCAGTATACTGGCTGAAAAATCAGATTACCCCCAACCCAACCCAACCCACTTCTCTGTGTGATCATACACACTGTGGAATGTCTAGAGTAGGACTGTGAAAAGTTAGTTTGAACGTTGAAGATAAGCAAATTTGGTTTAATCTATAGAACAAAATCAACATGTGCATACACATATAGAAACAAAACAAAATAAAAGCATGACAGAAAATGAGTTCTCATAGTGTCTGCACTTTATTACTATGTCCAAAGCCATCTTGGAAAAGTGTGTAACTTCTTATTAATTTATGTGCAACAGACTGATAAAGAATATGTGCACTTTGAAAATAGTTAAGAAGCTCTCATTTTTTCCCCCTATAGTGCACAAATTCTTTATCAGTCTTTTCCTGACACAAGGAGTTACACACTTTATCAAAACATGTTGGTTACTTAAATACAGGCAATCTGAGAATTTGTTTCATTCTTGGCTTAGTTATGGGCATTTGTACACCAGTGGAAATAGTCATAGTCATTGCATGTTATTTTTAATTAGGCCCTAAATCTAATCCCAGCTGAAGCTGATCTGTTAAATCAGTTGCTAAATGCTAAATCAACACTTGGATAAAATGCATTTATTCAGTGTGTCTTGTTCACCTGGGACTAGCAATTGGATTTAGGTCCAGAACTCAATTTGAAACCAGGTTGAACTAAAGTCAGTGTGTGTGCCTCTGTGTGTGTGTGAATGAGAGAGAGAGTCAGACTAACTTTGGGACATTTCTAGATTGCTTTCAAAAGCAGAAACTTTTTTTGAATTCTACAAGGAACAGTATCAGAACATTTAGGGTGCATAAAAGGCAATTGGACACCTTAAGTTTTTGTAACTTAATAAGTAATACAAAAGTTGACTGAAAGTAAAATTAACATTATAGCTAATTTTCTCTGAATCTCTCATTCCCTTCCCACCCACCACAATTGACCTAAAAGTTCTTTTATGCATTCTCCCATCTCCCTGGTAACCAGACATACACAGTGTGTTTTATCTCCTCTTAGCTATATTGCGGAGGAAGGAACTGGTTGCAACCACCCGAGTACTCTTTGCCTAAGAAAACCCTATAAAGTTAATGAGGTTGCAGTAAGTCAACAGGGACTTGAAGATCATCAGTCAAGTGATTTCCCCCCGCCCACTGCAATAGCTACCCAAGAAATAATGGGTCTCTCTAGGAAAATTATACAGTCCAAGAAGCAAATCTGAAGACATAACTTGCTGTTGAAAGTCTGTTGCAGCTGAAGGTCTGCTTTCAGTTCGCACATTATACTGATAAGAAACAATGGTCTCTTGCTCTCACTCCCTTCCTCCTCTTCCTCCTCCTCCTTTCTCTTAAGCATTCTGACTCACCAAAACTTTACCACCATCACGTCTGGGAACAGTCACACATGTGTAATTCTACTAGCTTCTGCAGTGGAACAGTGATTTAGTAAGCTTCTCTCCGCCCCTGGACAAACTATCTCACACATATCCAAGATCTTCTCAAAAATGGAGTTTCTATTCATTTGCAGAGAGCTATCTGCATACAGTAGACAAATATTCGCAACTCTTAAAACTGGATTAAAATGCATACATCACTTCCTATTTTTAGTTCTGCTTATAAAAACAGTCACATGGAATGCCATGAAGTTTTGAGTCAAAAGTGCATATTTTTAGAGTGAGTCAGGAATGTTCTGTGGGCCTTTTTCTGCAGCTCCAGCTATGGTCTACATTTGGTCCTTGTTCCATTAATGCTGGTTTACGAAGAGCTTTATCGAAATTAATCGGCTTTGCATCACGTAGAACAGTGCCACTCAGACAATCTGGTTTGAGGAACCAGCCATCTCTCAACTATAGTAAAACTCACCAAACCATTTGCTGAGTGGTACATCACTTATGTAAATCCCTTTGATTGTGATTAGCAATTGAATTTAGGTCTTGGTGCTTTATAAAACAGACCTATTCTTAGTTATTAAGGAAAGCTGTCTAAGTTTTCAACAGTGGAGAGCTTAAATGGAAAAAAAATTCACTTGTAGAAATCACTTTTTAGGTGGTACTGAAAGATGACACAGAATTAACTATTTGCCTTTCTTGGAGTTTTGTAATTATATTTTAAGGTGTGTGTTAGTTTTTTTTTTAAAATAAGGTATACAATGAATGTTTGATGCTTTCAACTGACATGTGGAAAGACTGTGGTCTTGAAAGGTAGATACATAATGTATTTAACTATGTGCTTGTGTATACGTATACATGTGTATATACCCATGTGCGTATTTATTTGTGCATGTATACTCATGAAAGCATGAGCCAGAATGGTGTAGTGATTTGAGCATTGGCCTACACTCCCGGAGACCAGAGTTTCATTCCCTAGTTGGCCATGGAAACCGGCTGGGTGACATGCTTTCAGCTCCAGAAAATCCCATGATAGGTTTAGCTTAGGGTTGCCATAAGTCAGAAACCACTTGACAGCACACAACAACTTTTTAAAAAATTTATTTATGGACAAGAAAGAAACACATAGGGAAGAAGGGCATGACTGATAGCTGAACCAGTGTTCGGCTTGTTGATAGGAACACTTCCAAGTTGAAAAAAAACCCCTCTATATTTAATACTGAACTTCTCTTTTCCCCTAGAGACTATGAAGCACCAGTGCCATTTCCCCATAGCTCTGAAACTTTTGTCATCAGTCTGAACTGTAATGTTTTCCTTTAATTAGTGTGATTTCTTTGCAACAATACTAACCTAAAGCAGGATTAGCCTTGTTTTCACATTGCTTGCCAAGAACACAGTGGTACATCAGAATACAATCCACCTACCTACCAGAATTTACTCATTCACTGGAAGATTAATGCATGTCCTAACGCCATAGCCCTTTATAGAACATTTCTGTCTGGGCAACAACATAGATACTCCAGTGTTTTCTGGTTCTTTTCTTTTTTCTTTTTTGTAAATACTTCATCAGATTCAAAAGATTGCTCCTGCAATAGTCACTGGCTAAGGAAATGACCACTACTCTGGACATGATCCACTTATTTTTGTAGGCACTTGAAAGTAGAGGAGTATATGCCTCTTGTAGCTACTTGGGAGACAGATACTCCATACTGGACATTGAGCTCTTATATTTACCAGCTGTTCTGCCATGCCTGAAAAAGAGCAGAAAAGAGTGGGGGTGCTTTGGTATGGGTCTCTTAATTCTGTACCCAGTGTGCAGTAGGTACTGCATTTTACATGCAGACAATATGTGTGTGCATTTGCCTTCAAGTCGCCTCTCCATTGATGGTGACCCCACAAATTTCATAGGGTTCTCTTGGCAAGCAATATTCAGATGTAGTTTTGCCAGCTTCTTCCTCTGAAATACAGCTGACAGCACCTGGTATTCACTGGAAAACACAGCCAACAAAGTAAGTTATATGAATAAAATCGTGGGAAGGACAGAGTAAGAACACGTTCAATACGAATATATAAATACCCAGTTAACAGTCTCTTCTAGAGATGTGCCCACAGTTCTCTTCAGGATTTTTCTGAGTTTTGGCATTCTCAATTGCCTGATCTTTGTTACACAGAATCAATGTAACAGAAAACCTTCCCTGTTGCATTTTAAAAGAAAATTCAAATTTTGTAGACAGCACAGTTCACAATAATGGACCAGAGTTCTGGTTTAAAAACTTCTCAAAGGCCACACATCCCCCTTCCTCTGTTAACTGCTTGAGAAACACTAATCCACAGGTTCCTGGTACAGGATACACTAGTTTCACAGACTGATAGGCTCAGCTCTGTGTACGTTGATTCCCACTGTCCTCTTAGTAACGAGAACTACATACGTTCATAAGAATTATTCTCCCTTCAAAATGCAGCAAAATGGGGAAGCCCCCCCACATATTAAAAATGAGGTGCTTCTGTGCTCATATAACATCGTTGCTACCAGAGGAGGAAATCTAGAAGTCTGTCAGCATTCAACACCATTCCCCAGTATTTCATTAACAGTTTGAAACATTCACAACAGGAACAGAAATATAAACATACGTACGTTTCTTGGATGCCAACGCAATGACCAACAGCTAATAATTAACCTGAAGAACCTGTTTATTACAGACACTGTGGAGGTGGCAATTAAAGCAAAACGCAACAAGATAATAGCAAACACAATCCATTGCTTGTATTTTTCTAAATGGGAACTATGGGAGTTTTCACAGAAAATCATTACGAACTCAGGGAAAATGTAAGAATTCCTGGGTATATCTCTGCGCCACTGAAATTGACACCAGATTATTACCCCCCTTCCCAAAACCACAACTCCCGGCACACAGTGCAATGAAAGCCTTGCAGATGCAGCTTAGAACATCATCTCCTAGTGGCCCCCTGAAGACAAAAGTAAGATTTTGAAATACTAATCTGAAAGACTTTCAGAGGCATTCTTTGTTGATGGACATGACTAATGTTTTAAGTTTAAGCTTTTTACAATTGTACCACTGTCTTGTTTGAAGGGGTTTTTTTGAGGATTTTTTTAAAGCATCAGCTAGAAGTTAACCAGTGTGATAAAAATATGGCTTAAAACTAGTTGCTAGTCTGATACAGATGAGATCAGATTACTGAATGCTATGTCATCACTTATGTAAATTGCACTGATCAAATGGACCTACTCTTGTTCAAACTAACAAATGGAGTTAGATCTATAAATCAACAGGTTTGTGGCCTGTGCTATTCAGCATCATAGGCTGGCTAGAAGTTATGGGGTTTCCAGTCCAAAACCACACATTGTCCCATCATACTTTATGCTGAGTTAAAGTCACAGTCCATCTTCATCTTTATCTCTGTGGAAAAGCCATATTAAACAAATGGCATTGTTGCAATTTAGCTGTCGCTCTATATCAGCAGATTCTGTATCTAGATTCAACCAACCACAGCCTGAAGACATTTTTTTAAAAAAATCCAAAAAACAAACTTTGATTTTACCATTTTATATAAGGGGCACACCATTTTATTACACCATTGTACATAATGGGACTTGGGTATCCCTGAATTTTGGTATCCACAGGAGTCCTGGAACCAAACCTTAGGGGTTACCAAGGGTCCACCGTACAGTCTTTTACAGGTAACACCAGATGTTTAAAGAGGATGTAGAAAGTAGCTTTGCCAGTCCCCTAAGCCTAGCTGAATTCATGGTAAAATCAAGGAATCATGAATTTGTGCAATTAATTATTAATTTCATATACTGTACTTCCTAGCATATAAGAAAAATGCTGCCTGAAAATAGGGTGTCTTTTACACTGGCAAATACAGGTAACTCCTGCAGGGCCTAAATGCATAGGAAACGGAGGGGGGCGTGAAAGGAGTGCTTATGCAAGTGCTCCTTTAACCTCCCCCTTCGTGTCGTTTCGCCTGCGTGGGGAGAAGTCCCCGCCAAGACAAAATGCATAGGAAAGGCAGGGGGTTGAAAGGAGCTCCTTTCTCCCTCCTTCCTGTCATTTTGCCTGGGTGGGAAGGACTCCCTGCCAAGGCAAAATGCATAGAAAAGGCAGGGGGCAAAAGCAGCTCCTTGCTCCTCCTTTCCTGTTGTTCTGCCAGGATGCTAGAGCTCCTTTCACCCCCTACCTTTCCTATGCATTTTGCCTGTGCAGGGACTTCTCCCCACCCAGGCAAAATGATAGGAAGCGGGGAGAGAGAGGAGCTCCTTTTGCCCCCCGCCCACCTTTCCTTTCCGCCTTGGCAGGAACTTCTCCCTACCCAGGCAAAGTGACAGAAAGTGGGGGAGAACGGAGCTCCTTTCACCCCCCCCCTTTCCGATATATTTTGCTTTGGTGGGGTACTAAAAAAAAAAAATTCCTTAAAAATATGGTCTGAAAATAGGGTGCATCTTATACACCAGCAAATATGGTGTGTGTGTGTGTGTGTGTGTGTGTGTGTACGTATCTATCTCAAGGATGGACACTTTGCATCTCTGGATGTGTTGTTGGACTACAACTCTGCTTAGCTCTAGCCAAAATACTTAGTTGTGAGAGGACTAGCATTCAGAATTACCACTGGATTTGAAACATCTCCAAGAATGCTGCCAAAAATAAATCATTAGAAATACCACATGCATAAGTAAGAGACATAGGCCCAAATCATTTGTTTATTACAACCCTATGTTGTAGGGCTGTTCAGCACAACCTGCTGCCTGATTCAATGACTTAATGTTCTCCTTATCTTACAGTTCGGGAATGTTGTTGCTAGATATCACAGGCTTTCCAGCAATGTTTTAGGAAATCTTGGGAGTTCCTTGAAAACATCATGGGATTCATTAAAGATTATGTCAATCGTTGCAAGAAAACTTACATCTGTACAAGAATAAGAAGTATGTTCTGGGTCTGCCTTGGGTCAAATGAGACAACAGCAAGATCCAATCTGAAAGCTATTATTCTTAACACATATACAAATTTAGAACATTATCACATTTAAGAGATTCACCCACTTAAACATGTTTGTATTTCATTACTTCGCAAGAACTTCCAGGGAAGTCATTATGCAGCAAAGCTACTTGTACTGTTTGATAAAAGTATTTCCATATGTATAAAAGTGGTGAAGTATTTGGTCAGAGAACATTTTAGAGTGCTAGAAGAGAACATTTTAGAACATGTAATAAATGTCAAAGATAAGAATCTTAAAGCTTCTCTCTTACATTAATTCTCATATTAAAGTATTCAAGGTGCATTTCACCATGTGGTTCACCACACTCTGCATTAAGCAACTTAGAGGAGTCAATCCTAACATGATTATCTCTTTTCCTTTAGCCACAACTGAGCATGAATATAAAGTTATCTGATATATCCTACCACCAGTATAAACAAAATAATCCAGATCACCTTTCAGGAAAAAAAAAAACATCTCACCTGCACCACTTGTGTCTCATTGAGGTGCGTTTGCCACAGCAATAATGCAAAAATTTAGTACAACACTTAAAAAATAAGTAGAGCCATCACATTTTAAACTTGCCACAAATAAAAATGGTTAGCCTACTGTTTTTCAGTCTACCTTAAAGAAGATTCCTTCAAATGAGAGAAACATCAAAATACCCAGCAACATTTACTCTAGCTTTTTTCCTTGAACACTAGCATGCAACAATGCTTTCAAAATAAAAGTTAAAAAAAAAGAAAAGAAAGCAGCATGTGTAGTAAAATGAAGTCCATAATTCAGATTTGATTTGGAAAAATTAAGGCAAATAACATATAATCCACACAAGCAAGAAGAGCTAGAAGACTGATGAGAGAGCAGGGAAAAAATAGCTTCTGTATAAAACACAGGAAAACTTACAATGAGGTGTTCCATTTTAATCTAACCAGAGGATGGAAAGATTAAAGAAACATTTTGATGACTGGTCCATAATGTTCAACTGCATGTATCTATGGGCAGTACAGAACACCAAAGCAGCACTATGTTGAATGAAAACTTTGCATGCAGAGTTCTCTTTTACCAACTAGACCAACCAAAGACATATTTAATTTCCTCTGTGCACTACCTTATTTAAATAATGTTTTCTAAATCTGAGGTTTCTACATTTAAGTACTGAGATGATATTGCAGTACTTCCTGATCATCCCATGGGACTAAAAGCATTTTTGAAATCAAGATTCTAAGCCAGAGCATTCCAAGCAGAGCTTAGCACATGAATGCTAAGATTAAGCACAATCCCCACTTAACTTCTCAAAACAACTGGAAACCAAGTTGCTATACTTAAAGTTGATTCAGTTGGCTAACACACTTTCTTTAAAGTAACATTGTAATTTGTTGTCTTTCAAATATACTGCTAAAATGGTATCTCTTTTCCTTTAAGTTCTCAAGAAAGTGTGAAACAGTTGCTCTAGTAGATTGTTTAAAGCAGAATTCCAGAATTTGCACTACATACAAATGGATATGTGTGATAATAGGGAAGATAAAAAATCTAGAAAGGATGAAATAACAGCAGGTAACATTGTATATATACTGAGTTTTTTTGGTAGGCTTTCTATACAATGGCAATCTAGAGATTGCATACCAGCAGAATTGCTTTTGTTTAGGTCTACTGCATATTGGCAAAACATGCATATACACTAGAACCAACATGTTTACAATCAGATAATCTTTATTTACACCACTGTGGCTTATGTTTGTGTTTTGAATCAGGGCCCCATACTTCACAAATGTTTATCTTAAACATTTGCTTGCTTTCAATTACTTGACCAATTTCAGCACCTGCAAGAGTACAGCAATTTTGATCTGTTATCACTTTGATTTTACAGTACATAGCTCAACTGTAAACCACTCAAACATATTTATTTCAAATAAAACTCTGCTGTAAGCTTTCATTCAGACCTTGTCATGGATCTGGTAGCAATGTTCCCCTTTGCTCCTCCTGGAAAAACAGTTTAGACTTCCTACTTTTGGCTGGGGTTTCATAACAATGTCATTAAATGTTAAAGAGTCTTCTCAGTGTCCTCTTATGGGTGGCATTTTATGGATCTGGTTAAGATGGCAACAGAAAAAAAAATGGGAGGGGAAGTATTTCTGTGTCATGTTCTTTCCAGAATCACAAGAGAAACCAAGAACACTCCATTTATGAATTCTAGAGAAAAAAGACGGAGCCAGTATTCACTTTGTCAAGTAGATTAAATTCACATTTGAACCTGCTTGTTCATTCCTCTAAATCAAGTGTGTTTAGCTCTTCTTCTAGTTCTTCCAAGTCCTCACCAGTAAAAAGATTTTCATCAACTGGTACTGCATCAATTACTCCATTTTCTTGGGTGCCTTCTATCTCACTGCCAGCTTCCAAGTCACTTTGCTCTCCATTTTCCAGTCCACCACCTGAAGCTTCACTGAGCTTGTTATCTGAAAGTAAGTAACAAACCCAAATTTCACTGTGCACTATTTAAATACAGTCCTTCTTCCACGTTTGTGGGTTTGACCTTCTCAAATCTGATTATTTGCAAGGCATGTGCTTGCCTCCCCTCCCTTTTCTTCCTCCCATTCCCCTGCATTCCTCACCCCAAGCTTGCAAGGCTTGTGTTTAATTTTTTTCCCCCTTTCGGGTGAGCAAAGCCCCTCCCACTTCTGCAGCATGACCTCTCTGCCATGTGGCTACACATTCTGCTGTGTAATGGCTGCTGAAGGGTCAGGTGCTCTCTTTGCTTCTCCCACTCCTTTTTCAAGATGGCTACCAGAAATACCCAGAAGCCTGAACTCCATTCTTCTCTGTCTGAGGGGAAAGTACCAGTAAGCCCTTTAGCTGTCTTTTTTCTTCCCTCGCCCCTGCCCTAAACGCTAAGGCCAGCGGCAAAGGAATGGGAGGTGAATTGCCGGGGGGGGGGGTATTCATAGTTTTTCTGCTTTCACAAGGGTTCTGTACCCTAAACCCTCATAAATGTGAAAGGATCATTGCACATCTTTACTTTTTTTTTTTATACTGAACTCAGAATAAAGACCACATGACTCTAAAAGGTAAGGCTGATAAATCTAAAAAATACATCAGAGCACTAACTTGAAAGTAAGTTCAACAGAAATCAGAGCCTTATGCTTCACCCCTATGGCATATTTATAAAAATATATTCCAGAACTTAGCAGACTTGCTTCCTAGTAAGTGTGCTTATTTATGACCAGCCTTATTAACACTATTCAATGGAGGAGAACATTCAGAATCTTCAGACAGTCACTTTTTTTACCAAATAGTAAATTCACCAAAACCCTTACCATCCTTCTCAGCTGAAGTATAAGTGCTAAATCGTTCCAGACTAGCTACAGTAATGCCAGTTTCATCTACAGCTTTTGGAACATACAGGTTCAAATCCACATCATTTACACGCACAAGTTCATCGGCCTGAAGGGGAAGAGAGAAAAATTATTTGCCTGTAATCAGCATACCTAATCATGCTTACAGCAAAATCTCTGCACGCTTGCTCAGAAGCTATGCCCCACCACAGTCATAGCAGTTTTATCTTCACTTAAGATCACTCTTAAGACACCTAATTAGCCCGCATGAATGATGTATGAGCCAGACAGTTTTCACTAGGTTAGTAAATTATGAAATTTTTGATGGTATTGTATTTCCACTACATTCTTGGAGAAGCTTTACCTCATCTTCGCCTGTTCCTTGAATATAACGAGTGTCATCAGCTTCTTCATCATCTGCATCAACCAACTCTGGCCGAAATTCAAACACTTCACGTCCACTGATCTAACCAGGAAGGAAAAGAACATAGCATTAAATAGAAATGTGAAGTTTAAAAGCAGATCAAAACATCTTAACTACTGAAGAGGACTGCCTATGTATTGTTACACTGATTCAGTATAACAGACTGTGCTATTTAGAAGAGCAGAGCTTACCACCAGTGCTCTGCCAGCCTTAAAGTCTGCTTTTCTTCTTTCCATATCTTGCTCAGCTTTGTTGATCTTTTCTTGTCTTTTCCTTTTCTTCCATGCAAGGAAAGACTCTAGAGTAATTTTAGTAACATTTGGTCCTAAGGCAGCACGCTGTAAGGCAAGAACATTAATCATGAGCATGTTTTTAGGCCACCTTTTAATGCCAGAAACAAAGAGCTCTTTGTGTTGTTTCTGCTGCAAGAGACTCTCTTTCTCCCATGCATTAAGAAAAAGCCCCACAGCCCCTATATCCTGTAGTTATGCAGATGCTTTCAAATTGTGTATACTTTACCATAAAGGGCTATAACACTGCACCTGCATATGCATGGGTTCCTTTGAATTTCCCGTGACTGACCCAACACAGCCCAACATCCATTCTTTTCATCCCAGTTTCCTCTGAGCCTACAATCAGCTCATGAACAGGAATTAAAAGAATTAAAATTTAGCAAAATTTTTAAGAAGGACTAAAGGAAGCTAAAACCATTAAACATTCCCATCTGATCAAACATTTTCAAAATACATGCAAACCAAGTGTTTTAGTACTAGCAATATTCTGTTTCAATTACCGAAACGGTTTATTTTTCTTTTCATTAAACCTGACTGCCCCCTGGAGACAGGAATTCAGGATTTCTCTGCACTGTCTGATGTTGCAAGGGGAAAAAAAATCTTAGTGCTGTATACATTTCCTCTACAGTGTTATCAAGTAGTCTTTTGCAACCTGATATATTCCTACGAATCTAGTCTAAATAACCAAGATACAAGTTACTATAACTTCCAACACTGAAACTATGTCGATTTCTCTCACTGCTTTCATGCAGACTGCTTTTCTGATCCACTGTTAGCAGAAAGAACAACAATCAATATAAGGATTACAGTGTAGAACAAGGATCACTGTGGTATGTGTATGGATGTGGGACTCTGGAGCCTTATCTCATGTATGCTCCAAGACATATCCTTGATACAGGTCAAGTCATTTACAACATTACCTCTTTTTCTATTAGATCTTCTAAAGAAATTTCTTCTTCCTTTTCTTCCTTCTTTTTGTCCTTTTTGAGTACAAAGCCAGGAGGGAGGGCATGGCGGTACATACAGTTGTCTCCTCCACCAGGACAGACCCAAAACCATCCATACTTATTGTTTTCAATAGCATCAAGGAAGTATTTGCAGACCTGCACAAAAATGAAATTAAGTTCTGTTCTCCTTTCTTAAATTTTATAACATGACGTGATGCATCTCAATTTCTGGTGACCAAATACAAATGAAAAAATCAGAATTTGTCTGCAGACCACAAAAGCAGCTAAATAAGGCATCAGCTCTATCCCTGTTTTGTCTTAATCTTTTTTTTAAAGCTATACCTATTTATTGGGACAAACCCACCCAAACACCTACCTGAAGTTCAGGGCTGTGGAAGTTTTAGAGGTTACCATGCAATGTTAACTTATTTTCCACCCAGGGTGGCACAATCACTCAATAACAAAGTTATATGACACAGTATACCTAGATGAGGAAATGTAACATGGCTGAATGCCTCAGTTACACAACAGAATCTGAAGGGAAAAAAAACCAGAAACAAAGCATCCCTTCAAAGTGCCCCACTTTCAGACAAACTGTATGAGTTGCTAGCCAAGCTTAGTTTTTTGACCTCCATATTTCTAACAGCACTCCAACTCACTTTTCTGACTATATGGGAGACTGTTTCTAAAGTCCATGGAGTTTTACAGTAGTTTCTGAAATGGTACAGTGATGTATCTGAACAAATGACAAAATTCCAGTGCAACACATTGGGTACACATGAGCTCTCAGTTTTATGGTCTGTGTGCTAAGTTTCACCTTTATTTCCAAACAAAACAAAACAAAACATTATACTGATCTGATCTCTGTGAAACCTGTTTTAATCTGTCTACAGAATTACTACCACGTTGAATTCTTTCTTTAGGTTTTTCAGATTACAACAAATATGTACCTTTAAAAAAGCTGAGCTGCAGATAACATATGGAAAACATATGCATTACACATGTAACTACACAAGACAATTGTATTTCTGAGCTAGTCTGCATTGTATGTACTGGTCTTGGTATAATTCACTGCACCTCAATATCATCATATACTGTCTATAAGTCATTCCTGAATTATTTTGTCAAATTAAACATACAGATCACACTGCTGAATCATACAGGTCTTAAAAGAAGTCCACCTGTTACCAGTCTCTATGAGAATTTCTTTACTGCAGCTTATTTCTAGGCCTATATAAATTCATTTGATATCAAATCATCTGAGAAACTGAGCTTTTTCCTTTCTAAACAAGAGTCTACACACGAAATAGGAAAAATGCACAAACCCTATGTATCCTTTTAAAAATCCCTACAAAGAAGCTAGATTTAATTTCTCTTCCCAGGGCTAAAATATCCTACCCTGAAAATCTGCTTGTAGGTTTTGAGTTCTCTGGCTCAACTTTTTAGAGCATGTGGAGGTTGTAAGTTATTGCTCCCTCTTGCTTCTGCTTGTAGAAGCACACCAATATCTTTATTAGATATTGCAATGCAAATCAAGAAAAGAACATACTATTTGTGTTTTGGGTTTTTTCTTTTCGGCTTCGCCATGTTTCTTGTTCACTACTTCTTCCAGCTTCTTTTCATCCCAGTTATCCATTGTGTCTGCACAGAAAAATAAAACACTTAACTAAGCCAACAGAAAGAAACCTACAAAGGTTTTTCTTCTTCAACACACTGGCAACCTCTTTTCAATACACAGATACATAAAAATGAAGAAATATTTGTGTTTATGAAAAAAAAAGTTGGTTTTTAAAAACAGCAATGAAAACTTTGTTCTGAATACATTACTTAAACACAATACTTTCCATAACATGTAGATATATGGCATTACCTCCCTCCAAAACTTTCTTTACAAACCATCTTTTCCATGAACCCTAGCAAAAATGAAGCCTAAATATGCTTAGCCAAGGCTTTCATGCATAGATTTTTAAGGTTAAACAGAGTCTTATTTTTTAAAAGAATTAACTCTGCAGTGAGGACTTTTGGATCTGACCAAGTTGATTCAAATTAAATTTCAGACATTTTGTTAAGTCAGTAAATGTGCCGCGGCTTATATTTTCTGCATCTGTATAACAAACCTGGTGCCCTATCACAATGATTTGTTGTGAGGTAAGGATTAGAACCGTAGAGCAATTTTGAACATGAAAAGTTGTCTAAAATCAATGCAAAGTATTAATGTGGCCAATACCTTATAGATGGAAAGACAGGAAAAGAAGGTGGCAACCTACACGAACAAATACAATAAACTGAACAATAAATTTGGATGTTATTTAAAATGTGCTAATTTCTCATATCAGTTCCTGAATTAAGAGGTCTGGACTACCAAACTCTTAATACAATTAACATGTATTGACTTATTTTAATCTACATACTTGTTTAGCATTATGCTAATAAACTTCAGTGAGTCTTCCCTCTCCTTATCCAGTGTATCTCTGAAGAAAGCTGAAGCCTTCTATTACTTTTCAATTAACTGTAGATTAACATTACATCAGAGTCCAGACAAACTATGGTTTTAATCATGCTTACTGAAAGTCAAATCCAAGCTTTGAAACAGACTTATTAAGTAAATCAGTTACGTAAACTATAGTCTGTGAGAAGTTGGATATAACGCTCAATTTCACTTAACTGAAAAAGGAGGAGAATGCTTTCAGTCTTGCAGCCACACTGGAACATGAGCAGCCCTGCTGGGAGTCAGTAACAGCTAGAGGGATGGACTAATTCTATCACTCCAACCTAGTTCCTTGTCCCTGGATTTTGTGTTATAGTTCTGTTCTGGAAATGGGTGCAATCTCACTACAAAGCCATTGTAAATAGCAGACTTTTTCTTTGTTTTATACAAACAAATCCTACCACTGACCAGAACAATCTGTACACATCTTGTTAATTCATTAAAACATAAAAGTAAACATGAAGGGACCCATGAGAAATTGATGCTTTGTCTTGGCTTCTTCGAGATACATGTTTAGATTTTAACTAATTTCAACTGTGAGTGTGCCACCTCACCTGTTCAAAAATTCTTAGAGGAATACATTAGGTCACAATAAACAATTGTAAAAAACCTACACCCACTGAGATGATTTGAGCTTAAATTTGTTATCAGAACAATGAATTCTACTGCTATTGTCAGACGTAAGTCAGACGTAATCTACCTTTTTCAAGGTCTTCATCTCTTGCATCAATATAAACACTTCTCTTTTCACACTTTCTCTCCAAAGACAGGTCATGAGAAAATTTGCATTTGTCTCCTTTTGTGCACTGCCCTTGCTTGAAGAAAGCACAAACAACTGACTTTGGGTCAGCACCTGTAACAAACAGAACTTATTTAACATCTTTTCACTTCAGCAGAAACAATGATCTGAGATAAACAAGGTGAGAAAATCCATGTCTGCCAAGAAAGCTTACCTTTACTTATTTTCTGTGCAGCAACCACAGGTTTGAAAAGCTCATTCAGCTCTTGTAATTCTTTCTTCTTGTCATCTTTCTTTAATTTTTTGTCTCCTTCTGCTAGGGCAGCCTGTAAGAACATACGAACACCTTTATTATTAGTAATAGGTAATCACAATACTACACTAGAATATTTACCTTGAAATTTGATCACTGCATTGCAAACTACTGACTTCACAGTAACCTAATTTCCACTGCAAGGCAGAGTGGGTACTACAGTTCTGTCTCTAGATGTTGTTAGACTGCAACTGTTATCACCATTCACTGTTGGCTATAATGGCCACGGCTGACTGGAACAACATCTAGTGGCCACATTTTGCCTACTCTTGTCTCAAAAGATCAGTAACTCTGGTCAGCCTAGCAAAGGCAGTATAGATTTGGAATTTTTCTTTTGGCTGATGTGGCTAACTTTTGCTCTTTGTGTCACTCTGAGAACAGGAAATTTATCTGTTCAACAGAACAATCCTAGAACAGAGGATGAGGTTTTTGCACCTCCTTAAGATCAGACTTTATTCTCCAGGGCTACATTCCTTTCACCCTACCAAGCGAAGCCATTCAATATGGTTTCTAATGCCTTTTTTTTTAAATAGTACCTCACCCAGAATTAATTTCAAACTTAAATATAAGAAGTTACCTAGCTTTGCTCTACTGCTGTTTTCCAGTTATCACAGAACAAGTGCTTTGGCTCAGGACAGAGAGAGGTCTGAACAAAAGTTCGGTTATTCTTTAAAAAATAGGTGAATGAATGATTGTGTATTTCTCTATCTCAAATGTCTAAGGCACATTTCTAAGTGTAACCTGACTGAGAATGTGGTACAACATAACTAGAACTTGCCCATAACCTCTCTTTTAAGAGCAAAGGCAAAAGCAGCTTAGCTTTTCTCATCTGTGCCTCTGCCCACTATGTAGAGCCAGAGTGGCCAAAGTGCCTCCAGGGGTCACATGTAGCCCTACAAGGCTGTTTCTGGGGTCCATATCCCTTTCCTGATTTCTCTGGATTACTCCTTTCCTGCCTCTTCCCGTAGGTGACTTTCCTTCCCCAGAAGCTTCCAAGACTAACAATTCTTTTGCCCTTCTAGCACATTTTTTGGGGGTGGTGGTGGAATTTTTAGCAATTCATGCTGCCCCAGTATCCAAAGAGCAGAAAACAGGCCCTTGGAGCCAGTGAAGTTGTACACTACTGATACAGTGTGATGAACAGTTCTGCAAAACTTTTCTGACCTTCTGGATGGCCTAATAATAATACTGTAGCAATATGGATTTGGAAATTACTATAGCTAAGCAAATAATTACCTTATAATCACTTTAAATTACATCCCCGCCCCCAAACATGCTGATAATCATGAATTTATAGCATACTTTTTTCCTCAGAACATTCCAAAATATTCAGCCAGGGGCTAGACACTAAGCCCCCATATATACCTATCCCTCAGCCCATTTCCTGTTGTCTTCTGGAAGTTGTATCTAACACCACAGTGCATGCTAGACCACCAGGTCTATCAAGAATTTCTGTATACAGTGAGACCTCCATGTTTGCAGAAGTTAGGGGTGCAAGACAAATATATTGTAATAAAAATAAAAACCATAAGCACTTTTTAAAAACCTTCTCTAGAAATTTTTAGGTCCTCCAGTATGATTCTATTGCCAGCATCCAGCGGAAGTGGGCCACAGAGACATACTGGAGGACCTAGAGATGCCTAGAGAAGTGTTCTGTCTAGGAACCTCTAGGTCTTCCAGCATGACTCTGTGGTTCACTTCTGGCAGAAGCAGACCAGAGAATCACACTGGAGGACGTTGAGATTCCTAGAGAGAACATACTTTTTCCATGGCAGTAGCAAATAGGGTAAGAATTTTTTTAATAGATAAATTAAATAAATAAAATAACTCACAAATAATCAAATCCACAAGTGATCACCCTGCAAAAGTAGAGGGCCCACTGTGCCTATAAACGATTTAGTGAAGAAGAACAAAAAAGGTTCATCTTTTGACAGTTATAGCATGCAATGCATAACAACCAACTACACCATAAAATGAGCAAAGAGATAAGAGCAAAACTACATAAACACATGCTTACCTGCCTTGGATTCTGCTGACCAAACTTAACTTGGTGGGTCACAGCCTTGATAAACTTTTGCTGTTTTGCTCCTTTCTTGTTCTTTAAGCCAAAGGTTTTATCCTACATTGGAAAGATTTGTAATTTCATAAGTTTCATAAATTTCATAAGTTCATCTAACATAATTTAATGGGCACTCCCTTTAATTTTATTAGACATTTATGCCTAATCAACCACTTATTGTGCAACTGAAAATGTAAACAGATTATTGGAAAAATGAGCTATTTTTGAAATAAATGCAACTAAAAAAGATTCACAGCTTTGTCTGCTCTATATTAACTGGTCTCAAATTTCTTGTGAAGCATATATTCTCTATCAAGTTATAAGACTCAGTTCCAGGCAGATGTATGTAGAAATGCTATCCTAGATAGTTATTCCTTCCCATTAGGGATATTGCATTAACTTGGTGGAAATTATTTTTTTAACAAAATTCCTAGGGACTAGCCTATTAATGTAAACTGACTCAAAATTAAATGTTCTGAATCTTCTGAGGAACAATTCTTGTGTTCTACCTCAAAAAAACCTTAGAATTAACTGAAAAATTATTGAACTGATAATTATATGAGTAGTTTCTTCCAGACCACTGTCCTGAAATCCAACATCAGTTTAGTAAATCTTTCTGAAGACAGCATGGCAATACATCTTCCACTTCTGACAATACTAGGAAATGGTTTCTTCAACTGTTATAGTTTAAAATGGTGTTTGAATGCCAAAGTTACAAGCTCAAAAAAGATATCCTTTTGGCATTTTGTTTTTGGTACAACAGCCACCTGTTGTGATAGTGTTGTTTCACACAAACTCAATAAATTTAGCTTGATTGGGTCCCTGCATCACACTAGTTGGACATCACTAACAGCCAAGTATACCAAGTTTGTCTAGCACACTGGTAGTCATCAACATACACTTCAAAATAACAAAATAATACAAAGGAACTTCTGTAAAAATGCTTAAGCATAAACCCAACGGCAGCACATATTTAAACCTACTCGAATGTATATTCACTAGGAAATACATATCCAGAGTGCTGAGAAGGACTTTCTTCTAAGCAAATATGACTGTAGCATTAATCCTTCAGCAAATGCACAACGGTTTGCAGCTCTGTAGTATTCTCTTATATATTTTTATTCAGAAATAATACTGAACGAGTTCACATGAACCTTATTTACAGGACTGTGGTCTTAACCATACTATTAAAATTGTACTTCTTTGCAGCACTTCCAACAAAGGCAACACTGAGGCCTTTATGTGCCTGGAAGCATAGTCTTCTGACCTAGAAACCCCTTCCTCTAACATGTGTTTTATTAACATACACAGGAAGTCAGAGATTCAATTACTGGCGTGTCCAAACTGGAAAAGATTTCCCTTTGAAATGTGAGAGATCTGCTGACACTCAGTGCAGATTATGGGAGGACAGCCCTGGAGATGTTTTGGTCTACAGCTCCCAGAAGCCCAAGCCAGCACAGCCAATGTTGTCGAACAACATTCAGAGGGCCAAAACCCCCCCACTTCTGGTGTAGGTAGACAGGCCAATGGTCTCACTTAGCAGACAGGAGTTGGTCAGGACTATTTTCTTACTGATTCGTCTAGTAGTTTAGAGTTAAGTTCTATCACTGAAACAGATGCCTGGGCTGAGCTCTGACATAAATCAAACCTTCTACTTCTAAATGTTTCTTGTCATCATCGTCACCATTAATTTACATAGCACCATCAGTTTACATGGTGCTTTACATGAGCAATCTACAATTTTTAATTGTCATGAGACTTATCACCTACATAAAACATGACACATAAGGAAAAGGGGGTGGCAGTGGGGTAGGGGATTAAGTCTAGAAGATGCTGGCTGCTCTTCTCTCCCTCAAAGACCAAAGCAGAGGCAATTGGGATAGAAGGAAAGGACCGTCTTCAGCTGCTGGGCCAAGGCATGATGTTATTCATATGCAGGATCTGAAAAAAACATTCTGAATGTTCCTGTGTAGCTGGCCACAGCTGTTTTGAACAAGGTCTACAGCTTGTTTTAGAATTCCAATAAGAATCCTAGTATAGAGCAACATAACAGTAAAGTAAATAACAGCTAAGCACACTGAGCCAGTAGTTCTCAACTTTTGGCCTTTCTTGAGTTTCCAACCTCAGCTCCCAGAATCCTTGGGGGGGCCGCTGGGAGCTGAGGTCCAGAGACGGAGATCCACTCCAGTAAAACTATGCCCACCATCTCAGGACCTTAAATCTCATCCTAAAGCAAACACGACGCCAAGGCTATACCCTTCGCTGCTCGGGGAGCACGAGGTAGCTGGAAGGGCCCTGTCTCCCCTCCTGCGCTCACAGGGACAAGCGGCCCCCCCCGCGCCTGGCTCGTACCACTTCGCCCAGGGGGGAACCTGGCACCTGAAGGGCGAAAACGGACACCGGAGAGGGTGCCCGCAAAACCCTTCGCCCTAAAAGTGCGGCTTCTCTACCTGCAGGCTTCATGGGGGCGGGTGTTGGAGCAACGGGAACCCTCTTCCTCTCCCCCCTCCCGTTCCCGGTCCGAAGACCCCTCCCCCCTCCCCCGCCTTCCCTTCCCGAGAATTTCGGCCACAGCCTCCCTCACCTCGATGATTTTCTCCTTCTTCTTCTGCTCCGCCTTTTTATTGCCACCCGCCGCTGCCGCCGCCGCCGCGGCCTGTTTCTTGGGGGGCATTTCGGAGGGATGGAGGAAGGAAAGGAGGGAGAAGGAAAAGGGGAGAAGACGGAAGGCGGGAAAGGAAGCGAACAGGAGCCGCCGCGCGCCCTCCTCGCTCAACGGCCAAGCGGGCGGCCGGGAGGGGGGGGAGGGAGAGCCGAGCGACGGCGAGCAACTCGCGAAAGAAAAGGCTAGGGGGCCGCACAAGCGCTTCGCGTTTGCGACAGGCCGTCAGTGACGGAAGCAGCCGAGCATCATGGGACGGAGAGAAAGAAAGGGGGAGTGGGGGGAGGAAAGCGAGTCGACAGGATCGGTTGCGCATGCGCGGATGGCGGCGGGTTTGGTGCCCGGCTCGTCGCTCCCGGCGCGCGTCGGGCGAGCCTTGGGGTGTCGCGGGGCTGAGATAGCGTCCTGAGAATTCTGTGACTACGTCACGGCGTTCCAGACCTTGTGTGACTGCAGAGGAATATCTGGGGCGCCAGAAGGGCGCTGAGAGCGGGCGTCGTGCTTTCCAAGTGTCCTGATGGAGGGACGCTCCCGACTCGTTCTGTGTTGTTCCATTTTTTTTTTTGCCGCTTTTTAAATGACCCACCTTCCTGCTTTTTTCTTAGTTTATTTCATTTGGTACACACTGGGTTGGGAGTCCAAAAGTCGTTCGCAGTCAATTCATTAGGGCGGAAAAGAGAGGAAGGCCATTTCCACACTACCCTGCTGCAGTGCAATTGTTCAACTTTCAATATCCTGTGGAATTCTGGGGTTTGTAGTTTCCTGAGGCCAAAGAGCTCTCTGGCTGAGAATTCTAAAGGCCCTTCCCTAAACTGCAAAGTCCAGGATTCCATAGGACTATAACAGTGTAGGGCGGAAATGGCCAAAGATTCATTCTCTTTGCAGTAGACTTTCCAAGAGATAAAGCAAACTTATGCAGCCTCTCCTAGCCTGTGTGTTCTTATTCAGTAATAACTCCTGCCATGTGGTCCACACTTTGATGTCAGTTGGCCCCGGTGTCCCAGTTTTCATCTGTGAAAGGCTGGCATGTATGCTGATATACTCCATTTATTAAATAATTGATTCCTCTTTCTCACTTTCTTCTGTTTGCTTGTGTTTAAAGAGAAAAAAAAAAGGAACTGTCATTTCTTCGCAATTTTGATCTTCCAAAGTACTCCGGAAAGCCAATGGAGCCATAACATTCAAGGGACTTGAATTCAAGGGACATAACATTCAAGGTTAAGAGGGGACATGATAGCTATGTTTAAATATTTGAAAGGATGCCATGTAGAGGAGGGAGAGGGCTTGTTTTCTGCCGCTCCAGAGACCGGGACAAGGAGCAATGGATTCAAGCTGCAGGAAAGGAGATTCCACCTGAACCTCAGGAAGAACTTCCTGAGGGTCAGGGCTATCCGGCAGTGGAATACGCTGCCTCGGAGTGTGGTGGGGTCTCCTTCTTTGGAGGTTTTTAAGCAGAGGCTGGATGGCCATCTGTCGGGAGTGCTTTGAGGGTGTTCCTGCATGGCAGGGGGTTGGACTGGATGGCCCCTGTGGTCTCTTCCAACTCTACATTTCTATGATTCTATGATTCTATGACTTTTTAAATATTGTTTTGCTACAGAAAGGCAGAAAATTAATGTTACGGAGAAAATCACACTCCTCATAGGCACTTCGGACTTTGGAATTCAGATTATACAAGGGAGATGATGTTTTGGCTTTGCAAACGTAGTCCTGTGCAGATTGCTTTAGAGTTAGCCCTCTTTAATAAAGTGATGCTGAATACTGAATGAATTGGGTTATTTCTGTCTATATCAGAGATCAATGCAGATTCATCCTTTTGATAATAAAGACAGTGACTCCTTGTGACTCTTAATATTCACGACAAGTATTGTTCTGTGTAGTGATATAGTGCTGCACTTGGAGGAGTAAGGATCAGTAGTTCGGTTGTACGCTCTGAGGCATATGGTGGTACTTACACTGAAAACGGAAGTCTAGCAGTGCTTTGATGGAGTCTGCACCTTAGAATTTTCTTGTGAAAAAAGTGTTAGGTTTGGGATGAATTACAGAGGTGAATGAGAGGGAGCAGTGGAACTGAAGCATATAATTTCCTTTCCTGCAGATTTCTACGGCCGATAAAACCCCCCTAAGACATAGTGCTTTGTAAAAATGTCTTTGTTAGAAACAAAAAGTAGAAAACGATGGGAAAAGTAAATGGGTATGGATGACATGGGTGAATGAATAAGCCTATAATTACACAAATTTGGGAATCCAACCCACTGTAATAAGAGTGGTATGCTACTTACCAGTCACATATAATGTTGAACTGTAAAAAAATAACCATGCAAATAATATGCCTTGAATTTTTCTGGAAAGTGCTGTGTGTCTCTCTTATTCTCTGCCTCCAACAAACAAACAGGGCTACAGGAATGTGGTGCAGTAGTTTTAAGCTGCACAGTCCCATTTGTGTGATGTTTGTGTATGCTGTACTCATCTCACCACCTTACTAGTTTGTTTTGTAGATTTTTCCCTCTCTACAAAAAGCGTAGAAGAGAGCAGAAACAGAAACAGCAGATACTCTAATTTGCTCTCAGAACAAATCCCCCAAATCTGGGCAAAATGCATATGTTTTCCAGAATTGTGTCAATATCTCTGATTACATGATTCTTTGTTATCTTGGGGATCACCAAAACAGTTTGTGCCACTACTGAAGATTTCAGATGTGCTTGGAGTTATTCCAAAGGGGGAAGTACTGGGATAGTATCAGTTTGTGTTCATATGAAAGCATGGTTGAAATGATTAAGCAAGTTAGTTTCTTTAAAAAGAGTGTTTCTGGAAGTGACATAAGGTAAAGAGAGACAGTTGGCTAGTCTACACAGATGATGGGGACATTGGATAAACTGCCTCAAGATCTCATTCAATCCATGCTATTGCTTATTATGTATCTCTTTTCACTTGAATACAGACTGCAAAGGTTCCTTGTCTCAAGATATCCACCCCTTCAACCATGGACGCACCATACAGGATTTAATTTGTGACATGACACAGAGAAGGAAGTGAGGCCTGTTGCTATTGTTTCATGCCCTTTAATTTGTAAAACGTGGCTCAAAAGATTTTTCTTTTGTAGACTAGTTCTTTGTAGATCAGTTTTTAGGCTGGCCCAGGAACATGTTACACAGATGAAACTATCTTTGCTATAGTTCCAAATCATTCTTGAAAAAAATATTTTTTCTTTCTTTCTTTTTTTAAACCCAAGTATGATAAGTCAGAGGTAAGAAACTAGGCTAATGGATCTTTGAGGAAACAACTCAGCAGTAGAGATTTTTACTGTAGAGTCTGTCACCTTCTACGCCCTTAAGAAGGACAGCTTCTTCTGAGAAACAGGCAAATGACCAGACGTTTCTTGGTTAAAAGGCTAGAGGCCAGATTTATTGAGTACAAAAGTATAAAAGTATAAAAATATAAATCTGCTGCAGCAGGGTGCCGGAGGTTCAGGACAAAGGCCGGAGGTGGGGCAAGGCCTTTTTACTCAGGTAAACAGCATACACACTCATTGCGGCATTTTTCCACCAACCACAGACCACCCGCCCCATATTAGGTAATGTCCAGAGGGAGGCGCTTCAGGTGAGGTAGAGTCATGAGTCAGCAGACGGGAGGGGCTAGGACTCCTGTGTAAGTGACTACCTCCTGGCTTGTAATGGAGATTGTCTTCCTTCACTCACAAGTCCATACACTGCATAATTCAACAACAACAATTGTCTTCTTCAGTGTGTAGATCCAACAAGTATTTCACAAATGGAGGCACGCAGCAACTTGAGAACAAATTCAGCAGTTGCATGAGGTGGATGTGAAAGAGCAAGGGCAAGAGGAAAGGGCAAGTAAGCACAAAATAGCTAGCATGGTTGGAGAATTAGTGCCCGGACAGGGCATATGGACAGGCAGTAGAGGTGAAGTCTAGAAATAATTCACAGCCCCAACAGCATATATGAAACAGCCAAACTTACAAAGGCCTGGATTAGAAACTTTTGTCGCTGTTCACTGCCTGAGCTCCTGCTTTGTAAAAGAAACTAGATTTCTAGAAAGAAGGATTTTTGCCTATTCAGAAGTGACCAAGGTCTGTCTTGCAACAATTTTTGGCAAAATAAATTATTTTGGTAAAATAAATATTTTTGTGTGAGCAAAGACTTCTAAATGTGGACAAGAACCAATAGATCATCTGTGCTATCCCAAAAGAAGCACAGATATTTCCAAATTCTTGTAGGATGCCTTTTACCCCAACCCTTCACATAAACTTGTTTCCAGCATCCACTTCTGCCCTACTTTTTCCTTACCCCTGAGAAGAAGACATACTTTTCAATATGAAAAATAACTTTTCGCAGCTATCATAACTCAAGAACAATGAGAATAATTAGAAGTAGTATACACTTGGCCCTCCACATTCACTAGGGTTAGGGGCACAGGACCCTCACAAAAGTGGAAAAACTGTAAATATTACAAGTTGTGTGTGTGTGTGTCCATGGGAAGGGGGTCGAGATATGGTGGGGAGAACAAATCTCTAGGGTTGAAAACAGGTCAGGGAAAGGAAAG
This sequence comes from Cyclura pinguis, assembly GCA_030412105.1. Lineage (NCBI taxonomy): Eukaryota > Metazoa > Chordata > Lepidosauria > Squamata > Iguanidae > Cyclura > Cyclura pinguis. The sequence goes on from CM059599.1 coordinate 213,034,100, forward strand.
GGAAGGGAGGATCGGCAAGGTGACCGTATACTTCTTCTCTCTCGTCGATCTCCTCCTTTGGCTGTGTTGGGGGCACTAGGAAAGGATTTGTACTGCTAAGAAAACAGGCTGCAACCTGTCATTAGCTGGCCAGGCAGTGGCTGGTGGTGGAGGTGGAGGATGACAACAGTGACCAGAGCCAGGTTTTTAAAGGGCTCCACGGCTTGATCAGAGCCATCAAGAGGGAAGGTTCTTCTGGAAAAGAAGTGCTTGCAGTGAGGGCAGGGGCTGGAGGAACTTGCAAATCTTTAAAAAACGAAACTCACAAATGTGGAGGGCTGACTGTACATGCTGAAATAATTGTTATGTTTTAAAGAGGACTCTAGCAGTATAATCATGCATACCTCTTCAAAACAAAATCTCATTGAGTTCAGCGGGCTTCTTCCTAGCTGAGAGACTAAATATAGCAGTGCAGAAACTACCAACACAATAGCACCAAAAAATGTGCAATACCCACATTGAAGGAGAAACTCTGTCTGTCTGCAACATTGTCCAAGAAGTTATCAGGTCTCAAAATAGAAGTTACCTTAGAAACCTGGCTCAGCTGTTGGCATTGTTCCCCTTGAGTGCTAATAGAACATTAGGGGCTTTAGAATGATTTCAGATATAGGCTAAATCTGTCAGAAACTGAATCCACACACACAAATAGTACAGCGCATAAACACTATTTATTTGGAGTGAGGTACATTGTACAAGACGTGAGTGGAGAACACTACCATTCAAAAGGCAATGCAAGAGCTTGAGATTCCCCAGTGTCCCCTCCCCTTTGCCTAGAGACCTTGAAGCCGTGAGAGCCAAGCAGCGCTTATCAGTGCATTCCTAGCAAGTGTTTACCTAACATTCTCTGGTACCTAGGCTTCTCTGGTACAAGCAGGCTGTTACTTATGCTGGACTACATATCCCATTACTTAATATGGAGGGCATCCCGACAAAACCTGCTATACTGGAGAGATATACGGTGCACCCTCTGCTGGTGCAACCTCTGCACGCACAAATGTGAGGTTGTACGAAGTCTTTTCAGTGGATGCACCAGGTGCATGCCCATGCCAGTGTAGGTGTGCATATGTTGCATTCATTGATGATAATATGATGGAACATTCCCTTTTTTTTTTGTTTTATGTGAGGTTCCTGGAATGGAACTCCTGCATATATGGAGGGCACACTGTATAAACAATCCTCCTTTCTGGCTCCTAGCAGGAAGAAATTGCTGAGTTTTTATAGTTTACTGGGATGAGGAGTTACTTATTCTTCCATGCACAAGAAGAGAAACCTTGTCACTTCAGAACAATTCTAAGAGGCTTGATCTACATAATACAGTGAACCTTGGGCCCTCCACATGTTTTGGCTGTAACTACCATCAATCCAACTCAACTTGATTAGATTATTATTAGTGTGGAAGATGTAATGATTGTGGTAGTTGCAACTTAGCTACTTCAGTACTTTTAGCTCACACGTTTGGGGTATTTTCAACTAAAAGTACTTTAAGCACTAAAGAGTACTAAAAGAGCAAAGGGTCCCTTCTTTTACCTTAAAACAAGGCAAGGAAAGTGCAGCCTATGGACTGAATGTGGCCCCCAGTGTTGTGAAAGTTTTGGCCCTTGACTTCTGGATCACTTCCTCTCCTGGGCCTAAAATGACACCACGATGAAACCCCCACCACCACCTAGAACAGAGCTTTCCAAACTTTTCATGTTGATGACACACTTTTTTAGACGTGCATCATTTCGCGACACAGTAATTCAGTTTTACCAGCAAACCAGAGGTTAAACTAACCCCTTATAAAAGATACAGACACATACATAAATTGTAATAACAAAATGTATGGGCACACAACATATCTCAAGAAAACTTTTCATATATTTTTTAAAATAAATGATTTATTAATAATAACATACATTTCCAAGATTGTAGGTGACACACCTACACACTTCAGACGACACACTAACTTGTCGTGGCACACCGGATGGAAAGCCCTGACCATTGCCCACCCCACCTTAAAATTTTGACAGTGGCTTGGGAGCTGTATGGCTTCTTCCTGTGCCAGCAGTGTCATGCCGGAGTCCTGATTTATGTGGGAAAAGCTGTACTGCAGCTTTTCCGTGTGTAAGAAGACCGAACCTTTCTTTTAGTGTCCTAGTTTACCGTCTGCAAGGAAGAGGATTTTGTATCCACTTGGTATCTGAATGGTAGACAACTTTATTCTGCATTGCCTAATGTGTAGAGGACGTCTCTCCTTTGTTGAAAAGGCCCATTGCTCTAACTGTTGCCGCAATGATGCCTGAAGAACCCAGCAGATGGCAGTCAATACCTGTTCTAACTACCAGCTTTTCTTTCAAATTTAGATACAGTAATTGTGTCCTTACTGGTGAATTTTAATCTCCTCTGTTTCAATCACCCAAGGATGCAGAAATGTTTAAAAACCTGTTTTGAATTTAAATATGGAAGGAATATATCTCTAATATTTCCTGTTCGGCATTAGTGCTTTTTTCATCTTTGCTTTGTATTGGCAAGGGGTTTAAGGAAGCTATTTACTTTGGGTGTGCGCGCACACACAAACACACACACACACATCCCCTAATAAAATTTCCATAATCCACATTGTTGTAATATCTTCGTTATGTTAAATCAAAGGTCACAAAAATCTACAGGCGTCCCCCGCTTTTTGACAATCACTCTTTCCACAGCAACTATAACTACTTCTTTCCTCCACTTAGTCCATCCTGCCCCTCTTAACACCTGATCCAGTGAGAAATGTTGTCATAGAAAAGGAGATAGATTGTTGCTATGAGCTTTGTGTAGGTGTATTTCATTCAGAAGCGTTTTTTCTCCCCTTACCCTGTCCCACCATCTCTCTTTACTCTTCGTTTTCTCCTATCCCATGTGTTGTAACCACGCCTGCCAGTTTCCCACACTCATAGCCTTGCCACTGCTCCAGCCATCTTAAAGACAGGGTTCCACATTTCAACAATTTCCAGTTTTCAACAATATTTTTGTCTCTAACCCCCTAAGTGGGGGATTCCCGTACACACTTTAGTCTTCCACCTCTCCTAATACCCATTATACCTTGTCTGATACAGTCTATAGACCTTAAAAATTTGCACATTTTTGTTGATTTTTAAATTGGCGCAAGAAAACTGACACACTAATTGGATTTTAGAATATTTACTTCTAGTGCTGGAAAACTTTGACACCTTCGTCTCTTCATAACCTCTGCATAACCTCAAAGAATTTCAGCATAGACCCATAATATATTTTTAAAAGTAACTTGGAATCATTATCTTACCTCATGTGATAAAAGGCTTGAGTATTGGTAGATGATGGTTTCACACAGCACTAGGACCTCAAAGTATATGTCAAAAGAAGCAGATATCTCTTTAACTTACTGAAACTGTGTTACCCTCCCTCTTGACACTGTATATGGCGTGCTTCTAGTGATGCTATTCACAGCACGTAGCTTCAGGATTTAGGATGACTACACAGCAGGAATGGGAAGAATATTCACAAATATTTGAAAAATTGACGAAAAATATGTTTCCCAAGAGTCAAAAACCTCTGAAGAATCCTGTGAAGCATCCTGGACTGGTGAGAATTTTCCTGTTTTTGGGACTTATTACACACAAACTTGGCATGTGGTTGTTTTGTGCAGAAAAGAGTATTCTGCTCAGAAAATGTTTTCTGCACAGAAAATGCTGTTTCCAGCAGAAAAATTGATGATGATGATGATGATGATGATGATGTATTTCTTCTATCTACCTTTTCCCCAGTTTGGAACTCAAAATGGCTTACAACAAATAAAAGAAACACATTGTTAAACATGCACAAGCACATAAGCATTAAACACACACTGTAGAAGTGGGGCTTGAGAGCTGCACATGGCCCCACAAGCTACACTTTCCCTATCCTGATCTTCTTGTTGTTGTGTGCCCTCAGGTCATTTCTGACTTATGGAGATCCTAAGGTGAACCGGTCATCTGGTTTTCTCCCCAGAATTTGTTCAGAGGGCGATTGTCTTTGCCCTCTGAGGCTGAGAGAGTGTGACATGGCCATGGTCACCCTGCGGGCTTCCGTGGCCATGTGGGTGTTCAAACCATGATTTCCCAGAGATTTGATCCAACATTTAAACCACTACACCACACTGGCTCTCGGACCCTTGCTGTACATGGGACTCTTCAAGAACCTTGCTAAGCCTTCAGGGCTTTTCATAGTGGTGGCAAGTGACAGGGCAGGGATACCTGTCCAGGGCTTTGTCTGAATCTTAAAGGATCTGACCAAGGTACTCAACTTATTTTAGCGGCTGGACCTAGTTTGGGGACAGGGCTGAGTGACTTCAATAGATAACTTTAAAGTTTGGACTAAATATTGGTGTGGTTTCACTGCTTCCTGACTGATATGGAAATCATTGACCATGCTACTTCTTGCCTCTCCTTTTAGAAAGTTAATTGGTGGGGGCCAAGAAAGGAACTTTTCATTGTGGCATCCAGAGACATGGCAGCCATCCTCACTATCTGAGGCCTTGGTGTTAATTCAGTGGGCATTTCTTAGTTAACTTTCCTTTGCCTCTTTTCCCCATCTTCTGTCTTTGCAGTTTTATTGTTTCTGGTATATTGTTTGAATGTATTTTGTCTTGTTTTGTCATCTCGTTTTATTTTATGATATTGCAAGCCACCTTGAGTGGGCATGTTCCCTAGAAAAACAAGATATACATTTTGATAGAAATATAAATATTAATGTGTGACTAATAGACCAGAAAGGGGAAGAATATGGTGGGGGAAACATGCCAAGCATCAGTTAAGATCACTGCTGTACTTGAAACAATAAATTAACAACAATAACGACCTTCTCATGTGGAAAAAATATGTATTACAAAGCCTTGGAATTCTTAGCTGTTAAAATATATATTTTACACATGAAGGATTTTTGCTGGTGATTTATTATTATGTAATGGCGATCTTGGATGGTATCAGGGCTTTGTGTAAATCTGCACAGTGTGTCACATTTAGTTAACTATCCAGCTAATGTATAGCAAGATGGTAAAGAGGGGCAGGTAGGGCAACCATCTTGTTTCATGGCTAGTGACCAAACAAACTGAAATTGGTCTGGGGATGGGGGCTCTTTTAGCTTACTTCGATACTTTCAAAGTATCTTTAAAGTGAGTACTACCCCTCCCTGCTCCTCCTCCTCCTCACATTCCTCTTTCGCTTGAACTACCAGAGATGGATTTCAGGGTGCTTCCATACTAGAACTGGTGCTTCTTGGGCACTGCTTTTCTTCAATGAGTTGGAAGCAGAACAAAAATGGAGGTTCATATTCTTAATATAGGACAAAAGTTATCCAGCAATGCCAATTCTCATTTTCAAGATTAGGTGAGGAAGGAAGGAAGGAAGCTGCTATCTTGAAGAGCTTCACTCCCCATGTATATTTCTCAACCAGAAGAAGCCTGTGAGAAATTAAATCTTGATTCCTGGAAAATACCCAGTCAGCCCTTTGGCCAAGAACTGGATGATGTCAGGGAAAGTGGCAACACCCCTTGATGTCCTCAGCTCCACACCTCACAAATGTTTCTCATCCCTCATATAAGTTAATAGAGACCTGAAACTGATCTTATTTGAGGCATTTTGACAATGTCTAATAAACAAGAGTCAACCAGCCTTACTTCACGAAGTGCATGATGAGTGCAACAATTGGCTGTGGATGCACAATTCCAGCTTTTACCATTGTGACTGTCAAGGTCAATGACTGGCACAGTAGCTGTTCCATATTTATGAAGGATAGTGTCGTGGTAAAAGGATGAGGAAATCAATTCAGGACAATTCTGAAATTTAGTCTTGACTGCAGAAGCAGCCCATAGTGTAAATGGCAGTGGGTAAAATGTTACAATGGCATGTAGCTTTGTTGTACATGGTCTGAACAATTGCTCAGGGAATTACTGCCATGTGACATTACGGCTAATGGAAATTTTGAAGCAGTTGCTACAGTTTTTGCAGCTGATCTATTTACTACTGCTTTGACTGTAGTTATTTTAGTCCATACACAGAGCTGGTGCAATAGTGCTGCTAGAGGATTATAGCGTACCATGGCCAGTTTATGTGACTGCAAATGGAGGGACAATGGCAGCCATCTTAGCTTGGCTATAAGGCAGATGTGATAAACTCTTGATTCCAGTCTCCAGAATGCCAAGATCATTTGTGGGATGGAAATAACTTTATCAAATCACTCAACTCCTTGGAGGACATAAAAGGTTTCATGCATCATTTTCCTCAACTGGATTTAAATGGGGAGAAATTAAGTGTCTCCTTTCGGCAAACCTGAGTAATGAGTTGTGTTGATCTCCCTCAAATGACTTGGGATGCATCTTAAACAATTTAGTCAACAAAGACCATCTGGCTGAGATTTTCTTATCACCCCTCCCTTTTGAGACTTCACTCTAATTTTCCTGCTGCTTCTCATCACTCCCAGGACTGTGACTATATCGAAATAAAACGTACTAGTAATTTCATTTAATCAACATAACTTTGCCTGCATGTCATCTTTTTTGCAACTTGCCTGTCTATTTATATAACTCTCAAGAGCTACTGCACACATGGTGCCCCATAGATCAAAACTGAGGCAGAACTGCAATTCAGCAGAAATGTCATATTCCACAAAGCACTGGTTACATATCTGAATCCAAATGTGTGCATATAAATTAATCACGCAGATGTAGTAGACAGTAATCAATTGCTTGAAAAAGAAGCCTGAGCCATATGAGACAGCATTTCTTCCGTTGGATTAAGTAGTCCAGTCCACTGCTGGTACCTTCTGCCTTTGGGCCTCCTCCTACCAGTATACTTGTGATTTCTTAGCACTTGTCTTTTCTTTAATACTGTGATAAAGAATGTATGGGAATCCAGATATATTATTGTAATTATTAATGGCCCCAATGATGAAGGATTGTGGGACTGGGAGTTATACCCAACAAATCTGGAAGTCTGCATATCTCCCATCCCTGCTTTAGCAGAATGGTTTTAAACTTTTTTAGAGCCAGGGTCCTTTTACACTGCACAATTACAGCACTATGAATCCACTTTAGCTAACATGGCTGCATCCTATGGAATCCTGGGATCTGTAGTTTGGTCAGTGGCACCAGGGGAGCTCCCTGGCTGAGAATGCTAAGTGCCCTTCCCTTGGCTGTCTATCCCAGGATTCCACAGGGTGTTCTCATCGTAATTAAAATGAACCCATACTGCTATAATTGTGTAATGTGATAAGGCCCCTAGCTTCTACCCTTAGCATCACCCTGCAGGATGCAACCCAGTTTAAATTTAAGCATGCAACTCTCTCATTTCTTCCTATCTTTCTCAAGATATTTCTGTTTGCAGAAATATGAGTTTGGCAACCAGTCCTCCTCCTAAGGCAGGGGTAGGCCACTTGTGGACTACAACTCCCATCAGCCCCCATTAGCTTAAACAAAAGTGATGGATATTGGGAGTTACAATTCAACAATGTTTGGGATGAGCATGCTTTGCTCTCCAGTGTCACAAGGGAACTGTGGGAACTGTAACAATTCTGGTGCGTAAGGACTGCATTGATAAAAGTTGACATACACAAAATCTAACACTCCCAGAGTTCTTCCACCTCCCGCTACAAGTGTACAGCCATCAACTGTGGAATTGAGGTCTATGAACATTAGATGTTACACCTGTATCCCAACTTTGGACAACCTGTCCTTGCCCAGCCATACTGGCCTGATGGAAGTGAGGCAAGCATGCCTGTTGAGCAAGCAGACAAGTGCCCCATCAGTCTACTGCACCCAATAGGGAGATTAGCTGGAAAATATTATCCAAGCTGGCCTGAAGATGTAGGGCATCTGCCAAAACTCTCAGTCCTGCATTTCCTCTTTCTTTCCTATGTGGCATCTGGTAACAGAAAAGATGCCAAGAGATCTCCCACTCCTGTAAGCAACAGGTAAGGGTGAGAAAAACAAGGGTTCAGTGATGATTTGTCATACATTTCATCGTACTAGATGTTAGAGGGAAAGAGAAGATTGGGGCTGGCCCTACCATTAGGCAGGCTGAGATATTGGTGGCTGGTGCTCAGGTGGCAGATGATGGAGGGCATGAAGGAGCAGCAAGGTAAAGGTGGACAGAGATGTGCGTGTCACACAGCGCATCCTGCATCAACAGGCTAGGGTAATACCCTCAAGTGTGGTAGAAGATGTAATCCAAATTCGATTACTGAAGCAAGGTTCAATTGCCAGTCCAAGGCCCTTTCCACAACTCACCTTTTTGCGGAGCTGGGGTGTGGGGATCGCGCAAGCAGCCTCTAGCGAGAGGCTTTCGCATCCCGGTTCCTTCATAGAATCATAGAATCATAGAATCATAGAAATGTAGAGTTGGAAGAGACCACACGGGCCATCCAGTCCAACCCCCTGCCATGCAGGAACACCCTCAAAGCACTCCCGACAGATGGCCATCCAGCGTCTGCTTAAAAACCTCCAAAGAAGGAGACTCCACCACACTCTGAGCCAGCATATTCCACTGCCGGACAGCCCTGACTGTCAGGAAGTTCTTCCTGAGGTTCAGGTGGAATCTCCTTTCCTCCAGCTTGAATCCATTGCTCCTTGTCCTGGTCTCTGGAGCAGAAGAAAACAAGCCCTCTCCCTTCTCTACATGGCATCCCTTCAAATATTTAAACATAGCTATCATGTTCCCTCTTAACCTTCTCTTCTGCAGACTGCACATACCCAGCTCTCTAAGTCTATCCTCATAGGGCTTGGCTTCCAGGCCCTTCACCATTTTGGTCACCCTCCTCTGGACCTGCTCCAGCTTGACCATGTCCTTCTTGAATTGGGGTGCCCAGAACTGGACACAGTATTCAAGATGAGGTCTAACCAAAGCAGAGTAGAGTGGTACCAGTACCTCCCTCGATCTAGACACCATACACCTATTGATGCAGCCGAGAATTGCATTGGCTTTCTCGGCTGCCGCATCACATTGCTGACTCATGTTCAGCTTGTGGTCTATTAAGACTCCTAGATCCCTTTCACACGTACTGCCATCCAGCCACGTGTCCCCCATCCTATATTTCTGCATTCCATTTTTTCTACCTAAGTGTAGGACCTTACACTTCTCTCTGTTGAATTTCATTTTGTTAGCTTTGGCCCAGCTCTCCAATCTGTCCAGGTCATTTTGAATTTTGATCCTGTCCTCTGGCGTATTAGAAACCCCTCCCAATTTGGTGTCATCTGCAAATTTGATGAGCATGCCCTCTATTCCTTCATCCAAGTCGTTGATGAAAATATTGAACAGCACTGGGCCCAGGACAGAACCCTGTGGCACCCCGCTAGTCACTTCTCTCCAGGATGAAAAGCAGCCATTGGTGAGCACCCTTTGGGAACGGTCAGTCAACCAGTTACAGATCCACCTGACAGTAGCCCTGTCCAGCCTGCATTTTACTAGCTTCTTTGCAAGAATGTCATGGGGAACTTAGTCAAAGGCCTTACTGAAATCGAGATATGCTACATCCACAGCATTCCCTTCATCTATCAAGCTAGTAACTCTATCATAAAAAGAAATAAGATTAGTCTGGCATGACTTATTTTTGAGAAATCCATGTTGACTTCTCGTGATTACCGCATTGCTTTCTAAGTGATTAGAAACTGACTGCTTAATGATCTGCTCCAGGATCTTTCCGGGTACTGACGTCAGGCTGACTGGGCGATAATTATTTGGATCCTCTTTTTTTCCCTTCTTGAAGATGGGGACAACATTTGCCCTCTTCCAGTCTGCTGGAACTTCTCCTGTCCTCCAAGATTTCTCAAAGATTATAGCAAGCGGTTCCGAAATGACCTCTGCCAGTTCTTTTAATATCCTAGGATGCAATTCATCTGGCCCTGGAGACTTGAATTCATGCAGTGTGGCCAGGTATTCTTGTACCACCTCTCTACCTATTATGTGCCGCATTTCCCCTGCTTCCTCACCTGCTCCCCAACCACCAGGTTGAGTGCTTGTATCCTTCTGGGAAAAAACTGAGGCAAAGAAGGTGTTAAGTAGTTCTGCCTTTTCTCTTCCGCCTGTTAGTAATTCGCCATCTTCTCTGCGCAGTGACCCTATCGCCTCTTTCTTTTTCCTTTTGCTGCGGACATATTTAAAAAAGCCCTTTTTATTGTGTTTAATGTCTCTGGCCAGCCTAAGTTCGTTCTGTGCTTTAGCCTTTCTGACCTTCTCCCTACATTTCCTGGCTACTTGCTTAAATTCTTCTTTGGTGGTTTCCCCCCTCTTCCATTTCCTGTACACGTTTCTCTTAACGCTTAGCTCAGCTGAGAGTTCTTTACTCAACCATTCTGGTTTCTTCAGATGCCTTCCATTTTTCCTCCTTATTGGCACAGTTTTAGACTGTGCCTTCAGTATCTCCCTTTTAAGGAACTCCCATGCCTCCTGAACTCCTTTCTCTTTCACTATTCCTGACCACGGAATTTCAGCCAGCAGCTCCTTAAGTTTACAGAAGTCCGCTTTTTTAAAATCTAAGATGAGTGTCTGGCTACACGTATCTTCTCCTTCCCACTGAATGCCAAATTCCAATAGGGCATGTTCACTCCCCCCAAAGATCCAACCACTTCTACCTCATTAACAAGGTCATCCCTATTGGTCAGGATCAGATCTAGAATATTTGATCCTCTTGTCGCCTCTTCCACCTTCTGGACCATGAAATTGTCTGCAAGACAAGCAAGAAACTTGCTGGACCTTGCTGTCTTGGCAGAGTTTGACTGCCAACATATATCCGGGTTATTGAAATCTCCTATTATTACTGTATCTCTCCTTGTTGAATGTGCGGTCATTTGGTTGAGGAAGGCGTCATCAAGGCCCTCAGTCTGGGCTGGAGGTCTGTAGTAAACCCCCACCAGAATATCCCTATTGTTTCTCGCTCCCTTAATTTTTACCCAGATGCTCTCGACCTGGCTTTCTGGGTTTAAGTCATGGATCTCTTCACAGGTGAAAACATCCTTGACATACAAGGCTACTCCTCCTCCTTTCTTGTTTGGTCTATTTCTACAAAATAGGCTATACCCCTCTATTCCTACATTCCAATCCTGAGACTCATCCCACCAGGTCTCAGTGATGCCTATCAAATCGTATTTATTTTGTTGTACTAGGAGTTCAAGTTCATCTTGCTTGTTTCCCATACTCTGCGCGTTAGTGTAGAGACACTTAAATCCCCGGCCCTTCCTGCAAGTCCTATACTATAGTTTCTACTCCTCCCACCATTGGACGCTTGTACTACTTGGTCAATATAATTTGGGCCTTTCCCCCCTGCACTCGCCGTGTCTTTGCCCTGAATAATATTGTCCCCCTCCCCAGCAGAACTTAGTTTAAAGACCTCTTAATCCTCCGTGCAAGACTGTTTGCAAAAACATTCTTGCCAGGTTTCGTGAGGTGCAGCCCATCTCTTGCCAGAAGCCCACGTTCATGGAAATTCAGGCCGTGTTCCAAAAACCCAAACCGTTGCTGGCGGCACCATGTGCGGAGCCAGTTGTTGACCTCTGCTATTGCCCTTTCCCTTTGTGCACCATATCCTTGAACAGGGAGGAGAGATGAAATGACCACCTGCGCACCAAGGTCCTTAAGCTTTGCCCCCATAAGCTCGTAGTCCTTTGCGATGTGGTAAAAGCTGCACCTCGCAGTGTCATTGGTTCCAACATGAACCACAATGAGGGGCTTATGGTCAGTGGGCTTGACCAGCCTGGTTAGCCTCTCCGTTATGTGGTTGATCTTGGCCCCAGGAAGACAGTAGACTTCTCGATTGAACTTGTCGGGTTTGCAAATTGCCGGTTCAGTCCCTCTGAGCAAGGAGTCCCCAACAACCAGAACTCGCCTCCTCTGAGGCTTGTCCGGGGCTCCTTGACCAGCAGGTTCTTCTAGGACTGCCTGGACACTCTGTTGAGGCTGGGAGTGTTGATCTAGTTCCTGTTGCCGATGTTGGAGTCCTTCTTGTTGACATTCTGTTCCCTCCTCCTGGTGCTCCTCATCGTTCATAAGGCCAAGAACTTTGAAGCGATTGTGTAGGTTGAGAGTCTCTGTTTCCTTCCTGGTCCTCCTACTCCTCCGTGTGACATTCCTCCAAGCATCCGTTTCTTGGCCCAGTGTGCTGACTTCCTGATCTGGCAGCTCCCCCGCGCATTCGGTCTTCAGGAAGGTCTTCTCTGCCCTATCCAAAAACTCCTCACCTTCCCTTCAGCTCTGCAGCTACTGCCTGCTCGCACAAGACCCCCTCCTCTTCCTTCCGCAGTGCAGCCTGGGATTTTCCCAGGCTGCGCTGGGGCAGGAAGCACAATCGCTGTGGCTCCGGAGCTCCGCAGGCATGGCAAGTGCGCACGGGGCCCTGGAGTGATGTGCGATAGAGCACCATTTTTGGCTCGCAGCTGAAAATCAAAGTGTGCGATCGGTGTCTGCCAGGCCCTGGAGTGTCGCACGATTGTGCAAAAAGGGCCCAGTTGTCTTCTATGTGAAGAATGGGTATGTGTATGTACCATCTCCTCCTTTAATTGAGACAAAACATTTCTTAACCCAGACTTGGAGAAAAAGCTTCCCTTTTGGTTTCAGGCTTATATTTCTTATAGTGTTTAACTTTTTGAATTCAGATTTTTTTTTTTAAAGAATGCCAACCCCCAAGAGTGAACCCTTGGAGAAACTTTCCTTCAGGCTATTTACACTTGCTTTGCTGATCATCTTAAGATTTATAAGGAAATAATTTTATTTCTAAATTAACCAGCAGGCATACTGTGTAATGTAATTTAAAATTGATTTCATTTTTCAGCCTAACTGAAAAATATTAAGGGTGTCAGATTGATTCATGGTATCTAATCAAAGGGAGAAGATCCTATTGCAGATTGGTATCATTAACATTTGAATGTTTTCATATGACAATAAATCCTCAGTGCTTGCAAAATTCTTTGATATTCCAATGGTAGCAATAATACTCCAGCGGCTCCATTGTGATCGGTTTAATGTGTTTTCCCTTCTCAAGGCTTGTTTGAAAAGCAAATGATTGCTATTATGAACACTGCCAGCATAAAAAAGGGAAAAGTTTTGAAGATATTCCACTGTCTGGATATTTATAAATTACTCAGTGTCTGGGAAATTAATCTAAAAGCGGCAGATATGCTTAGTGAAATAACCTTCAGGTCACTTGCGTGACACAATATTGTTTGTTTGGTATGGCTTAACTCTTTTGTGGCTAGAAGAACTTTCTTGGATTTGTTTTTAAAGAAAGAATATTGTTATGCTATTTACCACTGCATAGCAGTTTACAATATTCAGTATGCTACAAAACTTCAGTAACTTTTACAACCTTCATATAATCAAGCATAACCCCATATTGTGTGGAATGTTTGTTGTTGAGGGAGAGTGGGTGTTTTTAAGGCTGGTGGGGTGTCTCAGAACTGTTTCTAAGGGTGGGTGGGGTCTCATCATAGGTCGTTATTAATTTCATCTTTCAGGAGAAGGGCAGATTACTTTTCCCACCCATTACCATTGAAACATCTTTAAATATGAAGACTCTTCCATGCATGATATACATCTAGAAGTGTCCTTTGTGTGTTCAGTGGTGCTTAGTCCCAAGTAAACATGCATAGGATAGATTGCGCTCAGTCTTCTTTATTCCCGGGAGGCCTCAGCAACAATCATCTTTTATTTTATTTATTTTTTTTCTCAATCACTAAGTACGCTTCTGGCTCATCTGCTTAAGAGTCCAGTTTTGCCAGGACATTTCAGGTAGGGCTCAGCTCATGTAGCTTAGTTTTGAGGGAAAGGGGAGGACCTGAGCCCTTCCCCGTTCCAAAGTGCATGTCTGAGGTGACCTTGTTAGCTTATGGAAGCAAGAATTGGATTGGAGTTTTTGATTCGTGATTCAAAAGTGTCAGCAAATATGCCAAGTAGGTAGCCCCTATGCTACGTAATTGCTCTTGCCCTTTTATATTTTATGCTGCCCTTTGTCAGAAAATAGTTGAATCTGCCAATGCTGAAAAGGCAACTTCTACTGACTTCAGGGCAGCAGGCTATTTGGGGCCAAGCCATATGACATGGAGTTTTGTCAGCCAACCCTGTTCGCTGGCAGCTGTTCCTAGCCTCCACCTTATGTCCTGTAGCTGCTACCTAAAGTGGCCATCTCATTCTCTCCAGTAGCTGATCCAGCACATCATGCCCTTCTTCCTTGATTTTCACAGTTATCCTGTGAGGTAAGGCAGCCGTGAGAGACTGGTCACCTATTTGTGATTATCACTGAACTAGCTTTGCACCTTGCAGGAATGTGAAGTTCTACATCGTTCTTCTAAATCCAGCATGTTAATCACCGTATCACGCTAACTCTGTGGCTTTTTGGATGTCTAGTTTTAAAAACCATGCTCGAGAAGCCTCAAAAAGGAATATAGATTCTGTTTTGGAGGCATCTAAGGAATAATTTATGCTCTATGGAGTAAAACTTGGACCAGTTACATAATGATAACTAATGAGCTACTCGATCAAAATGTTAGTAATGGCTCCTCTGAGCTATCCCTTCTCTATCTGTTAATTAAGGTTATTTAGAACTTTTGAAACTGTGGATTAATTTTCAAAGTAGGTTGTCATGGAATGTGTCTAATGAATGCTCGCCATCTTGTTTGATCATGAAATGAAATGTATTTTCATGCTGCGTGGAAGTAGACCTATTGAAAACATGAAGCCCGTGATATCTCATTTTAAGCTCTTTTAAATAAAGTTTAATAGTTTATAGCAGTCATGTTGTGTCATAAGCATTACATTGCAACTCACATTTCTCTTCTGACACCTTTTCACTATTGCTATTTCTACCCTACACAGTTATAGTGCTAGCATTCCTCTTTCAACATCTTGTGGAATTCTGGGGTTTGTAGTTTGCTGGGGCCAAATAGCTCTTGGCTGAGAATTCTAAACGCCCCTCCCTGAACTGCAAACCCCAGGATTCCATAGGATGTTGAAAGTGGAACAATAGCACTATTAACAGTGTAGGGCAGAAATGGCCTATATATTGCAAAGATGCATTGTGCTTAAAAGAATTCTTTCTGTTTAAAAGAGGTAAGGCAAGCACGTCCCCTAGATGCAGTTGGACTGCAGTTCCCAACAGCCCAAGGCAGTATAACCAGTGGTGAGGAATGCTGGGGTGTGTAGTTCAACAACTGGAGAGTCACCCTTAGTTTAACACAGGGTAAAATTAATCATGAGTAGCAATGGAAGAGGAGAAATGTGCAAAATGTCCCCTCACCAGCAACAAAAATAACAGATGAAATAACCTATCAGTTTGCTGCCCTTTCATGACACCCATAATCTTCTGCCTGACTCTAACTAATGGTAGGAGTGGATCTATTTGTTTTAGGATAGGAAACTTCTTCAGTGTGTATGATTCCCTTTAGGCCATCAGACGCTAGAGAGGACTTTGCACAGAAGAGGGAATTCTTCTACTGACAAGCAACTTACTAGATCCCACAAGGGAGAAAATACATTTACTGTAAATGGGTTGCTTAGTGCTTCAGACCAGTCGTTAATCTAAAACTGCCAGAGAAGCACAGGGACAGCTATAAGTTCCACATAACAGATTTGCTCATAGGCTATGCATATTATCCTCTCTTTTACATTAATCACAGACTTGTCTGTTTCCTTTGGAATTAAAATGTGAAAATTAACATTGATTATTTTCTTAGGGCACACGCTTAGTGAAGTATTTTTTAAACTAACAACAACCAAGTATCCATCTTTTAAAATGCATTTCAAAATCCACTTGCTCAGACTTATTGTAATATTTATAGTCTAGACAAAAATTTTAAAAAAGGAAGAGGAGTTTAAACCTATTTAATATTATCAATATAGCATGTTTAATACTACCGATATAACAAATGTGGTTAAAGAAGATGTATTGACCCTAATGAAGAATTTATCTGTCTTTCAGCATACTTGTCATTGTGATGCACTGTTATGATTGGCATCTGAAAATGTCCCACTCACCAGGAGATGGCAGTCCTGATCTGTCCTCATCCTTGGGAATTTCAGCAATCAGAAGTGCTTTGCATCCTATTATTCCTAAATTTTTCTTTCATTACAAGAAAGGGCTACACTTTTAGGTCTGAAATTTCACATACGCAAGTGATTTCAAATGTGGAAGTACATTCATTCCTCAGCAGCTATATTGTTTTAGCTCGGCTTCAATGACTGGAAACAGCTTGTTTGCAAGAGTTGGCGGATTCTCTTGCGATAGAATTTTCCAAGAAGAGCCTTCAGCTTTCAGAGATGCTGTAGCAGGTTTCCTGAATGGGGGTGGGGGTTTGACTCATGTCCTTTGTCAAGAGTAGGATAAAACATATCTTTGGAAGAGAGGGCTCCATGCCTTTCCTTCCCCCCAATTTGCTTATAGGATTTTTCTTTTGTGGGGGCACAGTGTGAGCATGTTAAGTGATGGTTGGGCAACTACACAGGGTGCAGGGGCATTTACATGTATTGGACCCATCATAGGTGTCAATGTCAGGTGGCGGCTTGAACAGAAAACAGAGGCAGGAGCCGCAGTGCATGGCTTTTAGTGATAAGTAGTAAAATAAACAAGAGGTTACATCACCCAAACAAAAAGAGACAGCAAACTCAACAGCTAGGCCTGGAACGAAAAATACAGGATGCAGATTCTCCGGAGGGAAGACAGTTGTTGCCCCGTGCCCAACTCCCCCCAGCGCCTGACTTAAATACATAGTCCTTAACCCAGCTGGGCTGATCAAGCGTCCGTTGGCCCAGCTCACAGCTGGAGGCCCTCAGACTTCAGACGCTTCTCTTGCAAACGCTTCGATCTGCCCCCCGCCTCCTTCTCCAGCCGCCTCTGGAGGAACGTGGGGGGAGGGTCTGCAGCAAACTCCGGGCTGGAGTCAGGAACAGCAGCTTCTGTCGAGCCCGAAGCACTGGTCTCCTCTGCTGCAGGTACTGGCTCAGGGACCGCTGTGGGGTCGCTGGCAGGCCCCTCCCTTGCCTCTGCAGGAGCCCCCTCTCCCTCCCAGGGATCTACCCCCGCCTGGGGTTCCCCGTCTAACTCAGAGTCCCCGTCTGAATCGGCAGCATGCTCAGCCAGGTTCATGACAATAGGCTGCACAAGCCCTCCCTGGCAAAATCAACAGTGCTTAGTAGATCACTTCCAGGTTATGTGAATTTTAAAAAAAAACTAAAACAAAAGGTAGGATGGTTGTTTTATAGGGGTTCACACTCCCAATGCATTCTAGTGACACAGCTCTTCTTCCCTTCTTCCCCTGCAGAGGGTTTCCAGGGTCTGCCCAAATGGTCTTGAAGACTATGTATGGTCCACGGCTTGCATAATTCCTGCCCTTGACGAAAGCCATCAGTGCCATCACGTTGAGGTCTCAAGTGGTCTTCCATAAGACCTCACACTGATGATGGATCCTTCAGAATCACTCTCTTTCCTGATCTTTGGGAACTGACAAACGAACAAACAAGCGAGCAAGCAAGCAAGCAAGCAAACAAAAACTGAGTGAGAGTGAGAAGTGATCAGGAAAGACTAGCCAAACAGATGGAATCTTTATCTTATTATAAGCCTCTTCCAAAAACAGTGGTTTTATTTGGGCGATGAAGATGAGATGACAGCTGCTTCCACCAACCCAGATTGCTCTAAGACTGATAGTAACAAACCTTTTATAACAATTATTATAGAGCAAAGGAAATTGTTACCCTGTATTCTGGGGGTCCCGGGAGGGACACCTAAATAACCTTACAATTACACAGAAATTGGAGAAATTAGTCTAGAGCACTAGTTGGCAAAACGAGAGGCAGGGTAACGCAGCAGAATCTTGTTACCCAGTGTCTACGGGTTCAGGCCAAGTCAAGAAGCAGACCGGTTTAAAATAATGAATGATCTTTATTAAAGACAGGCACACAATGTAAGCAACACACGCACACAGATAACTATGGAAAATAAAGGTGTGAGTAAGATAGCGGGATTTTCAGAGGGATAGTTGGTTTGGGTGATACGAAACCTGTTCCTGACATCCGGAAAAAAATGGAGAGCGAAGCTGGGGTTTGATGTATCTCAGCACGTGGAGCTGAGGGGAAGCTCGCCAAGCGATGCGGCAGCAAGGCGGTCTGGAACTCGGGAGCGATCCAAAGAAGCGCTCAAAGTCAGGGGTTTTTATAGGAGAATTGTGACCTCAGGCTAGGTCGGACTTTGGGAAAACAATAGATTTGGAGCTGGAGACAAAGCCTCTGAAAGGTCAGAATTTGAATGATTGAGTTAGAGCCAAATTGTCAATAGGATAGCCGGTATGCAAACACGGAGTACTTGAGCGCTTTATAGTCAGATCATCAAGCTGCCAGCGCTAGGCCGAGGATCTTTTGAAAGTTGCTTGCATACCTAATGGAGGTACTTGCCTTGAGGTCTCCTAAAGCGGCGACTCGGCTGTTTCTGGCCTGCCTGTATTGTTTCGGAATATTACGGCGATTATCGGCTGAGCCTGTCTGCGTGCTTCTCCGGGGGTCTCGCAAGCACGTGGAAGGGATATGTGAAGCCGAATTAGTGTTATCAATAGATATCTTTTATATCCTCCAAAGCTTGGGCTAGCCAGGGCAGTAACAAAGTTACTTTTCAAAAGTAATTCATTACAGTAACCATTCCAAGACTCACAAGTAGTGAACATTCTAGTTCCTTGCTATTCAAAAGTAACTAAAACGTCTATAAACCCTATATGGCTTAAGTCCAGATTATCTGAAAAATTGTTATCTCTCCATATGAACCTACCAGAGTTTTAAGATTTGTGGAGGAAGACTTTCTCTTGGTACCCTTCCCATCACAGGCTTGCTTGGTGAGGACATGGGAGATAGCTGCTCCTAACCTCTGGAACTCTCTTCCATGGAAGGCTAAGCTGGACCCTTCCCTGCTTTCCTTTTGTTGGCAGGCAAAGACATTTTTGTTTAAGCAAGCTTTTAATGTGTAAACAAGAGAGCTTCTTATTGGAATGTTTTATTAATTTTGTAAAAAAACTTTTGTATGTTTTGAAATGATTTTATAACCTTTTATCTAATGTTTTTAATTGTTTTTAAATTTTATTTTGAAAGTCTTTTAATTGACTGTTTCTGTAAGCTGCCTTGGGTCCCACTCTGGGAGAAAGGTGCCATTAAAATAAAATGAATTATAAAAGATAAAATACTTCCTTTTTAAAATAAGAAAATACTGCAAACTACTAGCCTCTGTCACACAACATTCCTATATAGTGAGGTCTTTTGTCTGCTCTGTAATTATGCAAATGCTCATGTTGTAATTACACCAAAAACTGAGTACTGTTATCAGTCATAAGCAACTTGTTTATGCCTTGGTTGCTCTAAAAAGGAATTAATTACAAGTAACAAGTTACTTCCACGCTCTATGTGTTTGAAAAGCAATACACATTCAGTTGTGGAGATCTGATAAAATCCATAGCATTAACATTAGGTGAAGATTCAACCCAATTTTTTCTAATTTTCCTCTCAGATTGTGATAATTATATCCTACATTCACATACAACTGGACTGTAATGATTTCTTTAAAAAAAGATTAACTATTAATAGCTATTCTTGGAAGTGTCATTGAAATCTGATTTAGCTGATCTCATTTGCTCTGTTTTCTTAAAGTGTCATCTGTGGTTTCAGATCTTTAGAATATGTGCTTAATTCCCTAAGAATGAATCTGAGACCTTGCTTTAATTAAATGCTGATCAATATTACTAATTATGTTGTGCATGGGTCCTGTCTCCCGTTCAGTTGTCTCCGGTATTTAGAGATAATAGATGAGAATTGCAGAGGAGTGATCAAATGGACAGAAGGAGACATCATTCGTGTGATGTACCGCATTTCTCTTCTGTCTTAATTAAACCCAAAATAGGCACAGGCAATGCAGAGGGACAGAAATATATAGCAAAAATACAGGCCTCTAGAATAGTCACTGTGTGATGGAAATTACTGTAATTGTTTTGTACCATGTCATCTGTCCAGTCATCTGAGCCCAAGTGAAGATTGCCAGATCTTCACTTGGCGAGGGTGGCTTACCTGTCCCAAAAGTCCTGTGCCACAACAAAACTTATACAGTCACTGTGCTTTTAGCTCCTGTGCTGATTTCACTCATAGTCATCATCTGCTTGCTGTGGCATACAATACTCTAGTTTTGCTTCACTGTAAACGGGTTTGTGGGTGGGCAGAATGTGGAGCAATAAGAAGCAAGCTTGAGAGCTGGAAATCATGCAGCCCTCTAGATGGTACTGAACTACAGTTCCCAGCATTCATTGGCTATAGCTTCTGGCTGGGAGTTGCAGTAACACAAAATATAGGGGGAAAGCTAGCCATACCATTAAATGGAGTGAGACAACTAGTCCTCCAGGAGCTAATATTGGGTTTCATGGTTTTTAAAGTGATTCCTGTTATGTTTTTACTTTCAGAATGGAGACAGAAACTTGAACTATATTATCTTCTGGATGGCAAAAGACTTTGACCAACTCTGGATATTATCTATCTAGCCTGGCAGGGTGACGGTGTCTTTTTCTGTCTTGGAGAGCAAATGCCTTTGGTTGCTCCTGTCCCAGTTCTGCAGTCATGTCTAAAGTAATTCATTGGATCCTGGGTGTCAGCAAGGATGAAAAGAAGTCATTTTCCATAGGAGGTAAGATGTGGTAATTCTACCTGTTAGGGTTCTGGCCAGTTATGCTTGGTGATCATCACATTTTCAAAACCACTCTGGAATGACTTAACTCACAAATAAATGGAGTGACCACATCTCCAGAAAATTGCACCATCCCATCTTCCTTACGTACACCCTGAAGCTTGGGGATAGAGAGATCCAACATAATTGCTTTCAGTCCAAATAACTTTTGTTCATTATGCATTGAAACTATAGAATTGCAATCTGTTATGAATTCTATGACAGCCATAGAGTTACAAAGAATCTAGAAAATGGGTCAAGTCTATCTGCAAAAGAGCAAAGTTTCCTCTAGGAGTTTCGGTCAGCAAGATGTTGCCCTCCCAAATAAAAAGCAAAATGGTGCCCTATGCAGAAGCCAAGTGGATTGGCAACTGAGTAGTAAGACTAGTTTCAGACTAGCATTCTCTACAGCACCTCAGGTCAGATATGTTTGGTTTTAACAATTAATTAGTTACTACTCCAGGGTTCAAAAAGAAATTGGCTAGCATCATCACAACATTTTTAAAAGCAGCTTTTTACTTCTTATTTTACATTTTCTAAACATATCCAGATGTTACAAGCCTCTAGGCTATGGTATAAAACACATCCGTGTAGTGAGGTCACACAGACCCTCTAATTAGAAAAGTAGTTAAAACTAATCACATGTATACCACAAAAAGCTTGTAGTTATCCTTTGTTATAGTGCAATTATAGCTTAGTTAAGCATTATTTATTGCAAGTAACTTGTTATTTGTAATATAGTTGCTTCCTAGCTCCAATTTGAAAAGCCCAAGATCGCTCATGCAGCATTCTTGGCTCCAAGAGCTGCATATCAGCCATGGGCTTCAGGAGAACCAACCAAGGCTGCCCCTGCTGCCAACTAGTATTTGCCACCTGAGGTAGACAACTCAATCATCTAATGAAAAATCCAGCCTGGATGATCTTATAGAAGTAGTCAACCAATGTGTATGTCATTAATCCCACACCCCCAGCTAGGCAAACCTAGAAAAAAGCAGAACTCCCATCTAGTGTAATATATATATATATATATATATATATATATATATATATATATATATTTATTCCCATGTTTCCCCAAATGGGGCTCAAAGAGGCTTACAGTATAAATTAAAGCAAAGCAACTAAAACAATATGTTCTGCAACATTTTAAAAGCGTTAACCCATCAATCTAATTAAAACACTACTTCTAATAAAGTAATTAAAGAAAACAATTTAAATACATGTTATATTAGTTAAGAAAACAGCACACCTAATTTTATGTCCCTCTTCCCCAGACAGTTAAAATTGCCAGTGTGTGTAAATAGGAAGGTCTTTGCCAGGCAGTGAAAAGGGAGCAGAGATGGGGCAAGCCAGACCTTTCTTGGGAGGGAATTCCATAGCTTAGGAGCAGCCACCAAGGAGGCTGTCTCCCATGTCCTCACTGGATGAGCCTGGGAAGGTGGTGGGAGGAAAGGGAATGTTACCTTCCTGTGTAGCATCCAACACAGATCAGAAGCAATACATCTGACATTTTTCAATTGAGCAGCAGCCAGATTCTTGAGGAAAGATTCACAGATCAGCGGGGTGGAGAGAATGACTTAAGATCTGATTAAGAGAACGAAGGAAGGAAGGCTAGGAAAAAAGGCAAGGAAAAAAAATGAGCTAGGTTCAAAGCAGAAACCATAGATTAAACGATCATTGCTTTAATCTGTGTTGCAGAATGAGCATTTGTTCAATCTGAAACGCACAGCTTTGTGGTTTGCTGCAGACTTGATTTGCCCAAAAGATGGCTACTTTACATTCTGGGAGGCTGTTGCTTTTATATACAGTATAAAATACATTACATCTTTATGTCACAATGCCATACTTGGCTTCTTAGCATTCTCATCTCAGGCTCCAGTGAATGCTAACTGAAGCAAGGGCTGTATTTGCAGGCTTACACAATTTTGTTGGTACTTGTAACAATTTCTTGTACAGGGCTTTGCTTGCAAATAAATAAAAATGCACAGTCACTTAGCATCAAGGGCAAGCGAGGCCTCAGACAAAGTAACCTTGATTGGCTATCTGCGCTTTTAAAAGCATGTCACAGGCCAGTTCCTTAAAAAAACGACAGGAAGGGGGGAAAAGAAAGAAAAAGCAGTAGCTTCTCTTAAGTCACTGATTGAAATGCTTTAGGAACCTGACAAAGCACAGACAGGCTCCTGAGGAAAAAGAAAGTCATTATTTGTCTCATCTGACATCTTTTCCTTGGGACAGCTTGTAAAAAGAGTGAAAGGAAGAACGTGCAAACTGCTGAGGTAAAATGAGGGTGGCTTTAAAAAAAAAAATCCCGAGCCATTAAAAAAAAGAGACATAGAGTGCTGTAATAATTCTTCAAAAAGTCACACTTCTGAAGAATTATTTTGGATCGAAGCAGTCCTTGTGCTTCCCTCTGACTCTTGGGCATTTACATCAATCCTTTCTTCATTACACATTGCCGGTTGGAGAGTCTTTTTCCTAGCTGAGCTGTCTGGCTTGACTGATTTGTTACTTAGAAACAGGAGGCTTAACCCATTGTTGAAATATGGCTCACTGGACAGTCCATAGTTGAAGTTCATTTGTATTTTTAAGAGACAGTGTGAATATTTATTTGTATACTGTATAATAGGAGGAGAAGACACTAAATCTCAGAAATCCTGGGACGTTGTGAAAGGGAGCAGAAGTTTCACAAACCTGTCAAGCCTGTGAACATTTTGCCCATCATTTTCCAGTTAATACAATAGGAACGTAAGATGGTTCTTACGTTAGACTGAATTAAAGGCCACTTTAGGTCAGAGTTTCTTCCCACCGTCACCAACCAATGGCTGCTGGCAGCTGGTGGCCTCCAGGTCCGTGAGACAATGAATCCACTTTGGTTTCAGTTTGAATTTAAAGAAACTGTCGAAGATGCTGAGCCTTATCCACAAAATAGATTCAGCATGATGGATAGCTTATCTAAAATTCAGATGGAGGGCCCCTATCACGCTATACTGTTACAGTGCTATTATTCCATTTTAACTCATGGTATGGAATCCTGAGATGTGCAGTTAAGGGAACAGCATTTAGAACTATCAACCAGAGAGCTCTTGGGCCTTACTAAACTACAAACTCCAGAATTCCATAGAATGTTGCCATGGCATTAAAGTGGAATAATAGCACTATAACAGTGTATTGTGACAGGGCCTTAAAACATGGAGGGGAACATGGAGCAAGGCAGTGACTCTTAATGGCCCTTGTAGACCTAGAGAGGAAGACTTTTTCTGCCAGTGACTTCCTCTCCTCCTCCTTTCATGAGAAAGGACACTGCAGAGATAGTGGTACACATGGTATCTTTGCAGGGGGTCCCAGCAGCACTGAAGGGGACCCAAAATGGCTGTCCTTCCAAAAAGAGGGCTTTCCTGATGAAGTGGCAGCAGAGGCCTTCTTGATGAAGTGGGGTGGTTCATTTTTGCTTTTTAACTCTGGCGCTTTAGTGCTGAGATGGACTGACCTTATTTCTCTGCTTCAAAGGAGGAATCATAGAGAAAGTGGGGAAAAGTCAATGGTATGTTTACACAAGGCTTTGTTTCTCAGATTAAAGCCTTTGAGCTTCTTTCATCCTGGATGGCCATCTGTCGGGAGTGCTTTGAGGGTGTTCCTGCATGGCAGGGGGTTGGACTGGATGGCTCCTGTGGTCTCTTCCAACTCTACATTTCTATGATTCTATGATTCCTCACATCTTGCTAACATCTTCCAAAGGGTAGTGCTGAAGCTGCAGTAAGTTCAGGGTAAGGACATTATCAATGAAGGAAGAACCAGAACACCCTTAATTCTCTTTCCAGTAGCTTGAGAAGAAGGCCATTTCCACACTAGAGGCCATTAGTGCGATATACTGTCACAATTGTGGCATTGCCATTGGCGTGATGCCATCAGGTTGGGAACACTGTTTTCAGCACCCTTCTGCCTTCAGAGGATGAGTAGCAATATTGCCACCACTGTTCCTTCTGCACCACAGTGTCCATGGCCATTCCTTTTCCTTGCCTTCACCCAGCCCCACCATCCCTGATTGGTTGGGGCTTTTTTTCCCCCCCTTTGGAACCCATACTGAACACCACAGTACACTATTGCATTTTCATGCTATAATACCTAAAAATGTATTCAAAAAATAAAAAGTATTAACTCAAAGGAGAACTTTCAAATAAACACGGAGAGGTGATAGATTTTGAAGTTACCACATCATGGAAGTCACTGAGGGAGGGACAAGCTGGGCACGCCCACAGCCCACCCACTGCTAGGTTCATGATGATGGGAAGTGCGATCAAGTGATATAACAGTGGTATAACACTGAGCCGGCTGACGGGATTGAAGCACTATAGGAGATGCTTAATGGATTTTTTCTGGAAACAGAATAGAGCAGTTTGATGATGCTTGGGGATGGGATAGCAACTGGATAGCAATGATGTCATGTGGAAGCATGGCTGCTGACCTGGAAACAACTCGCTGCTACGGTGGTATAGTGACGTCATGTGGAAAAATGGCCAAAGTGAATCTCTGAGTGGCAGCAGGGGTAGGAATGGAAACAGGATTCATTCAGTTTGCATTTCCTCATGAAAACACCCAATGAATATAGGATATTCATTGGATCTTGGGTATCAACAAGAAGGAAAAGAAGTCATTTTCCATAGGAGGTAAGATGTGCTAATTCTACCTGTCAGGGTTCTGGCCAGTTCTGTTTGGTGATCCCTTGCATTCTCCTTCCCAGACTGGCAGTGGGATGAAAGACAAGTTGCCTTGGAAATCTGTACATATCTGAGCACTGCAGTACAAAAACCAATGGACACAAAACCACGATTCTGAGAAGCAACAACAAAAACAAGTCTGTCAGATTTTCAGATCCCTGAAGAGTGATTATTTTCCATTGTGGCCGCTGCAGAAATTATTTAGGTTGAGCCTAGATGGTTGATAATGACGTGAAACAGAAACACCTCAGCACTCTCTTTTTCTGGGAGCTCTCTTAGGCAGGTAACCTTACAATTATGCAATCAAAAATCAGATGCTCTTACACAGCATCCAATTTCCTACTGGTTGTATATGTACAAAAACCTGAATATTCCTGCAGGTGTTGTAGCATCTGCTTAAGCTCTTTTTGGAAACTTACACTTGTTAACACAACAAAAACATTGACATAAGAAACTTGTTACTTCACTGGAAAAACCCTATCCCGGGGTCTACAATTTTGATATTAAAATATGATTCAATGTGCCTGAGAGGTCACTGGATGGGCACGTAGGCAGCAATGGTCAAAGATCAAAAACCAGGTCAGGCCAGCAAAATCCCCAGTCACGTAGCCCCAGGAGACCTCAAGATGTGTAAACCCACAATAAACAAAGGGTCCACAGCCCCAGAAAGCTGACTTGAGGGGATTAGAGTGTCTGCCCCAAGTTGAGCAAATATTCCATCAGGTGAGGACCATTTACATGAAGTCACAACACAAACTAACACAGCCGAAGATCCTGAGATTTTGGCAACACCTTGCAATCCCATCACACAAAGGAAATTACCAGTGTGGAGCTTCGTGCCCACTGCAACACCCATTGTTCTCCCTGGGAAAGGATTAGTCCTCCAGGTACTTTTTCCCCTACAAATAGTCTCAGTTTTTGAGCAGTTCTTTGGATCACTCCCAGTCATCCCAGCAGACTGTTTCTCTGTCTGTTGAGTGATCCCCTCAGCCCTCTCCGTGCTGAACCCCACTTCTCTGCTGTTTTTCCCGGACCAAGGACTTCAGGACAAAGGTGCAGTATCACCCCAGCTACACCCCTTCAACATTCCCCTATGCCGTTTCCTCTCTTTTGCTTCTTAATAGGTCTTGAGTGAGTGTGTGAGTGATTGCGTTGCTGCGTGAGACCTTCCTTTAATAAAATCATTTATTGGACATTTTTGTTTGGTTTGGTTTTTGGCTTGGCCCCCATAAACACTGGGTAGACCCCGCTAGGTTACCCTGCGTCTCGCATTGCTATTGCTCGTGCTCTGGCTAGTTTGCATTCCCCATCATGTGGTGACACCAACATTGAGGTGTCCCCCAAAGGACCCCAGAAATCAGGGTAACAAACCTGTTGATTAGTTTTACATGGAAAATAGGATAACCTGGGGCCCTTTCATACTACACAATTATAGTGCTATGATTCCACTTTAACTGTCATTCCAATGTCCTATGGAATCCAGGGATTTGCAGTTGAGGGAGGGGCTTTCAGAATTCTCAGTCAGACAGTTCCTCTGGTATCTCTGACCAAATGACAGTCCCCAGGACTTCACAGGCTGCATCTATAGCAGTTGAAGTGTAATCACAGTGCTATAATTATATCATCTGAAAGGACCCCAGGTATAGTGTTCCTCAGCTGGAGATAGAAAAATAGCTTGTCCAAAAGCTATTGTCTTTGATAGTAACACATTCCCAAGCGCGGTTGCCAGTTGCAAGCCAGCAATTGAGGGGTATACTTTTAAACTTCCACAGTGAAGCAGGAAATGAGACAAGGCAGCCACACTTTCTGTAAGTTGATTCCCTACTTCTCTGGTCCTACTGTTCATCCTCTTTGCTCCTCAGTTATGTAGTCAGCTCAATATATTAAATGGGGAAGGGACTGGACAAAGGCCTTGGTAGGGGGAGTATTAAGTATTAGGCTTCCAGATCCCTTCCTAAAGGGTTAGAGTTTGAGGCTTGTTCATCTGCTGCGCTTGTGGTCATACTAACATGCAGACCGGCTGCAATAAGAGGTGTCTGGTTTGTTTCAGTTCCTGTGGGAATCTAATGGGTTGTTTGGACAACAATCTTACAGTAGCTATATCTGCTGTTAGGACTTTCTCACAGTCCTTCCTGTTTCTGATTCACTCCCCCTTTGCTTGCTTGCTAGCACAGCTCTCTCTGTCATGCTGTAAGAGGAGAGAGAAGTACAATGAATTTCACCTAGCTTTTGACTTCTTTATGTTACTTAAGCTGTTTTGCAATAAAGCCTAGTTTAATTTTTGGACTCAACCCTGGCCTCTGTCTGTTTTTTAAACTTATGCTGGCTTTTGCGTCCGCATGTTTTGAAGCACAGGCGTTCTGCGGGTCATGTTGACGTCCAACAGGGAGACCAATAGTAAAAGCAGCCGTTACCTCATGTACAAATGAATTATTGAGTGCTATGATAGTGTCATCCCTGCTCTTCATCACAATTCCATTACTGTGTATTTTCAAGAGAATTCGTCTGCGCTACCCTTTGAACTGAAACCAATTGTTGAAGTTGGTGCTCAAATACACGTTGGCAAATTGCCTCAAAATCCCAGTTTTAAGCATCTAATTGCCCCTATATAATGTACTGTCTCAGGGTCAGATTCCACAAAAGGATCTTTTCCTGGAAGAGTAAAAGTTAAACTTTCCTATATCTAAACAGTTAAATTGCAGGGATTTCATAATACGTGACAAATACACATATGGTACATTTGTTCTTTTTTCTTCAGTGAATATCAAGATGGTGTATACAGGATTTAGTTCATACCCACAAAGAATAGCAGAAGACCTCATTTACTTTTGCTGCCAGTTCAGGGTGTGAACAATGACACTGGTGAAGAGCAAATCATCTTCCATTGTTTATAAAGTACAGTAATTTTCAGTACCAGTCCCCCTAGGGATACAGTAGAAATGCTTCACTTGCAACAGTAGAAGTGTATGTGTCTGTAAACGAAAACTGAGAGCTTGCAACTGGGTTCTTATCATGCTAGTATGGAGTAATGCATGGTTCAATTTGCTTCAGTGATCTGTTTAAGCACTGCCTAGACAAAGAAGTTGAGTGGTTCATTTGACTTGAAAAGTGGTATTTAGCCTTTTATTAGAAAAACTTGCAGTCTACTAATGAGCAGCCTAGGGTGTTCCTAGGCTCTTTTTGTAGGGGGCTCTCGTCGTGGCATGGGTACAGGAGAGGAGTGGGACCGTGACAACCCTTCTGCAAGATGTTGTCATGGTCCCATCCTTCTCCTGTTGCCAATTGACGCGAGTGTGAATTAAATCATTGACAGCCGATCGCGTAATGGTCTCACACTTACCTACCCTGCAGAAGGTCCGGAAGCACGATGGAGGTGTTTCCTGCCCCAGTGTAGCATATGAAAGTGTCCAGCTGCACTGAGGAAGGATGAGATGTGTCCCTTGCATTTCCTTCTGCAGGGAGCTGGTCTGGTGTGGGGGGGAGCATTCCCATTGCACTTCTTTCCCGACAGAGGTGCTGCCAGGATTGCGACCAGAGGAAGATGTGAGAAGGTAAGATGTGAAAAAGGCCTTACATTCAGCTCTGTCTCTGGAGGACTATGAGCCCTCTGTTCAATGAAACACCTTCCAACAGCTAAAGCTGTCACTGTGACTTCTACTACCTGAGAGAGGTTGCCCAAGATTTTCCTCATTTTTGTAACATCCTGCCTGTTATACTGTAATATGTTGTCCATGAGGCTACTCTTGAAGACTGTTTGATATTTTGAATTTGTACAAAATATCACAGCTAGTTTACTGAGAACTACTAGTATTTTTTTTCTTCAGTCATGAAACAATTGCATTGGTTTTATGGCCTACTTCAGGGTATATTTCAAAGTGCTAGTTATTTCCAAAGTCCTGAGGTGTTTGGAACTGGGGTACTAAAGTAATGCCGTGTATTCATGAAGTTGTTACATCTTCCTTGCAGGTCTTATGAGGCCTTCTCTAGCTCATCTATGAATCACCATGATTTTTGAAGTGAGGTAGGAAGTAATTGGAGAAAGTGTCTTCATTGTGGAAGAGAATCTCAAGAGGCATCAGTTTTGTTTGGTACCAAAATGACATCCAAGACTGTTCCTGGACATATCCAGATTCATTTTTAGACCTGTTTTGTGGTGGAGTTTTATTCAGACAGGATATTTCCTCGGGTGCATGTTGGCAACCATTGTCTTGCTTCTTCCTATCTCAAAGATAGCATCCTTAGGCAAGACTTGTCTCTTGTTTGAAAAATTTCTGTTGGAGTTTGTTACTCTCTCAGTGCTTCCCTCTACTCTTCTAAATCAGAACACATTGCATTAAGTGAAGGCTTTTACCAGAGCTTGGAGGTTACACATTGCCAGCAGTCAGAGCATAGAAGATTATTTTTTTTAATGACATTATTTGCTTTTTTTTGCTTGTTAACTGTGTTTGAAAAGTAACTCATTGCCATTATTTGTTGCAACAATGAAAGACTGGCTCATTAATGTTATGTATGGCATGGCCTTTCTGTGACGCTGTGCTAATTTTTTCGGGAGAAAATACAACCTTTAAGATGGACCTTATCAAACTCAGAAATTGATGTCAAAATGCTCTTAAAATGTTTGTAAAAGTGATTTTTAAAACATAACTAAAATTCTTACATGTTACATCAAGACAGTAACTTATTATTACTTGTTACATTACATTTGAAATGTGCCTTTGTTACATCCTTGTTCCCCTCTTGCCTCTGGTAATGGGTGACTATATTACTGTAACTTCTTAGGCTATTTCCACACTACACTGTTATAGTGCTATTATTCCACTTTCAACATCCTGTGCCATTCTGGGGTTTGCAGTTTACTGAGGCCAAAGAGCTCTCTGGCTGAGAATTCTAAAGGCCCCTCCCTAAACTGCAAACCTCAGGAGTCCAGTTGAATGTGGAATAATAGCACTATAACAGTATAGTGTGGAAATGGCCTTAATCTAAGCACAGAAAGTAAAGTGCTGCTTTTTTTTTTTAAGGAACAACTAATGCTGTTGTTTTTAAAAGAGTGCTCTAAGCTCCTTTCCCACTGTCCATCTTTATCATTATGTTCTTCTTCAAACACAGATATCCAATTGTGGCCTAATTAAACACTGGTGGAATGGGGACTTATTTTTTTTTCTGAATAAAGATTGAAGTGACAACCAATATTCTTTAAGTTTCCCCCCCCTTAATTTAACTAATCACTTTGCTTGCTGTAATGAGGATATTGGATTAGGTCTGGGAGGAAGGAATTACTAGAACCTTTATCTCTCTCCCCTTACAGACTGTCTTGTCTACATATGAAAGCTCTCATTAGCAAGGTTACACCACAGAACAAGTGTTTGCCTCAGTAGGCTTATTGGTGTGATGTTTGTATCTTTGCTTCGTTTTAGCTGACAGGTGCTAAATACGACACTGAACTTGGGATTTTGGCTTCTGTCTTCAACATTTGCAATGGTTGCTACACAAGACTGTGCAGTATCCTGTTGATTTTACCAAGATTTTGCATGCTTTATTAGACTGACATCTTGTCTTTTCCTTCACGAAGGAAAAGGTAGCATAGATGTTTTGCTCTGTCCCCCATTTTATACTCAAAATAATCCTCTTAATTTGGTTGTCCTAAGTTTACCCAGTGAGCGTCATGATCAGCTCTCTGAGGCAATTTGGCACAAGTTCACCTCAGGAGCTTCAAGAGAGTGGTTTGAGCATTGGACTACAACTCTAGAGACCAGGGTTTGATTCCTTGCTTGGCCGTGGAAACATTGGATGCATCACATACTCTTAGCCACAGAAAATACCATGATAGGCTCACCTTAGGGTCTCCATAAGTTGGAAATGATTAGAAGGCACACCACCACTGCTACAACAAAGAGTTTCAAGGCCTAGTGAACACCATGGACTTGCACCTGGGTTTCTTCAATTCTAGTCCAACATTCTCACTACTACACTGCATTATCCTTTACAAAATACCATCTCCTTGTTTTCTGGCCTCACCGTATTTGCTTTTGTTAGGCTTGAGGGCTCATCATGCTTCCTAGGATTAGCAGCTGGTGGTCCTTAGGGAGACCACTCAGGCTGGACCTCTTTCTAAAGACTACTTGAGGAAAGTTTTAACTATAAAGCACTTATTTAAACATAACCTTCCATTATACTGATGCTGTTGAGTTGTCAAAAAGACAGTCTTGTCATTGAAATGGACAATATTCTCCTCTGCATAGGTACATAATAAGGAAAAACAGTATGACGCCTTTGACATTACTGTAGGTCTTTGGTGAGAAGAGCTTCAGCTGTTGATAGCTCTTTCTTGTTTAAAAAATGTATTTATATATTTAATATTCTGCCTTTTAGGATGGACCTCCTTCTGAAGCAGTGATCTCTAAACTGCTGAAATAATATGAAAGCAGTGGCATCTAACAGTATGGAAAATGTAAAATAGGACAGGTAAAAAGGAATTTCTGTAACAACTGCTAGCACATTTTGGATTTATCCCACACATTAAATCAGCTGTTTTGTTGTAATTATTATTCTTTTGTTTCTCTGTTTTGTGGTATGATTTATGGTTGAAACAATAAAGTTTGACAGAATAACTTTCTTATCTTGCACACTAAGAGGATCTTTCTTATATACCAACAGGAAACCCACTCACTCTGATTTTGGATCTCCCATCTAATCAAAAGCACACCATTCATTGGAAAGAAGGTATTTTGAGGCTTGGGGAAACCAGGAGGTTTGTGGAAATACAAAGAAAGAAAGACAGGAAGAGAAGAGAAGGGTCTAAAGCAAGGTATTATTCTCCCCCCAGAATTGCTCAGTAAGGCTGTGGAATGCACTCAGTGGGCACAGAATGACTATGGGTCAAAGGAACAAGACAGAGCCAGTGGGTTGGAGGAGTGACATATCCTAGAATCCTAGAATCATACAGTTGGAAAAGACCATAAGAACCATTCAGTCTAGCAACCTACCATGCAGGAATACACAATCAAAGCACTCCCAACAGATAACAATTCAGCCTCTGTAGTTTCAGTTCATTGCTCTGTGTCCTAGCCTCTAGCCCTAGCCCTAGCAGAAAACAAGCCAGCCCCATCTTCCATGTGACATCCCTTTAAATATTTAAACATGGCTGCCATGTCACCTCTTAATCTTCTCTTCTCCAAGCTAAACATAGCCAGCTCCCTAAGCCATTCCTCACAGGGCATGATTTCCAGGGTTTTAATGATATTGCTCACCTTCCTCTGGACACATTCCAGCTTGTCAATGCCGTTCTTCAACTGTAGTACCCAGAACTGGACATAATACCCAGGTGAGGTTTGACTCAAGCAGAATAGTGTGGGACTATTACTTTCCTTGACCTAGACACTATGGCCCTTTCCGCACCAGACAATTAGAACAGCAGTGCGTCCTCGCACGGAGGTCGTCTGCACCTTGGAGTGGACTAGGAGTGGACTACTTACTGGAGATCCGTATCTCAGTCTGCTCCAAGATGACCCCAAGTGGTCTTCCAGCGTGTTTTTGAAAGACCGGAAAAAACAGGTCTTTATTTTCCTGGAACGCGCCATTGCGTTCCTGCTCTCTTGTGCAGATTCGCAGGCTCGCACCAATGCAAGCCTGCCATCTGCAGAGGGCGGGCTTTAGGCATGGCGAGCTTCAGTGGTTGGTCAGGACCCACGACCAACTGGAACCCGCCATTTTGGAAGGCGGAGCCGCCATTTTGGAAGCTGGAAGCCACCATTTTGGAAGCTGGAGCAGTGCGGATCTACAGACCTCGCCCTGCTCCGATTCGCCCTGGACTAAGGAGGAGCCCTGCAGAAGGGCTTCAGGGACAGTCCGCATTGCTTCGGACCCCAGAAGAAGCAGTCAGTGACGGCACGGAGCAATTCCCTCGCCTCGTGTGGAAAGGGCCTAAATTTGTATGGTGCAGTTTTTCTAGCTACCACATCATAGTGTTTAACTTGTTATCTGCTAGATCACTTTCACGTGTACTGTGGTCAAGCCAAGTGTCACCCATCCTATATCTGTGCATCATTTTTTAAAAAAATAATATTTATTTATTTATTTCTGAAGGGTTGTTGAAATTCATTTTGTTGGTTTTGGCCCAGCTTTGCAATCTGTCGAGGTCATTCTGAATTCTGATCCTGTCCCTCTGGGGTATTAGTTGTTGTTGTTCTTGTTATATGTCTTCAAGTCATTTCCAACTTATGGTGACTTTAAGGTGAACCTATCATGGGGTTTTTGGAGGGATAACAGTGTATGATGCGCCCAAGGTCACCCAGTGGGTTTCAATGACTGAGCAAGGAATCGAACCCTGATCTCCAGAGTCATAATCCAATGCTCAAACCACTATGCCATGCTGGCTCTTGGGTATTAGCTACCACTTCTAATTTGTTACCAACTGTAAATTTGATAAATTTGTCCTCTGTACCTTTTATCTAACTCATTGATAAAGATGCTGAATAGCACTGAGCCCAGGACAGAATCCTGTGATCCCGACTTGTCACTTCTCTCCAGAATGAAGAGGAGCCACTGGTGACCACTCTTTGGGTTTGGTTGGTTAACTGATTACAAATCCACTTAAAAATAGCATTGCCTACCCTACATTTTACCACCTTTGCAAGAATATAATGCAAGAACTTCATGGGGGACCTTATCAAAGACCTTACTGAAATCATGATATACTATATGCAGAGTATTCTCTTCATCTATTAAAACTCTGACTCTATCAAACACACAGACACAGACACACAGGATTAGCCTGGCATGACTTGTTTTTTGAGAAACCGATGTTGACTTTTAGTGATCATGACATTCTTTTCTAAGTGCTTACAGACTATCTGGTCAATGAACTGCTCTACAATCTTTTCTGGTATTGTTGTCAGGCAGACGGATTGGTAATTGTTTGGGTCCTCTTTTTCTCCCCCTTTTTGAACATGGGTACAGCATCCTGAAAGTGGGTGACCAACTGGACAGTTTGTGTATTTTGGGGAGCAGAGAGTTAAATCTCCTTTCTTTGTACATGGCACCCTGATTGATGGCTGCTATTTTTCTTTAAAAAGCACTGATATAGTTGCTAATTGGATATAGGAAGAATCATTAACACATACCAGCCAACATTTCACAGGAGAAAATAGGGACATGTGTAGCTGAACAACATTGAAAAGGATGGCCAGGCACTGAGAGAGCACAGCTTATTAATGAGGAAGAACACACAAAACTGCAATTTTAAGCAGAGAAACTCTGGAATTTATGCACAGATTTTAGGAAAGCATGAAAATAGAAATCAGTAAATAAAATGCTCTGTGTATGCATGCCTCCACACAAAATGAATAACAATGAATATAATATCATACATTACTCTAACATCAGTATACCTTTATCAGACCTGCTCAGTATCGCAGCTTTCTCTCAGATCTGCTGTATGAGCCCTATTTTTCATACCTACGCATTCTGCCAAATGCACATTATGAGTGTTAAATCCCTTCTTCCTCATAATACTCATGTGGTCACTTTGAGCCAATCACAGCTTCTCAGCCTAGCCTACTTCATAAGGTGGTTCTCTTAGAATAAAAATAGGGTGGGGAACAATAACATGGAATACTTTTAGCTCCAGAAGATAAACAGAAAGCAATTCATTCAGAAAGATATACTTAGAAAAAAGGAGATTGTCATAAAGATATACATGCAACGGCCTTTCAGAATGCCTCAGGTTACAATCCTCTGCATTGTACACATTTAGCTAGGACTAAGTCGCACTGAAGAAAGCCAGTGTGGTGAAATGATTTAAATGTTGGACTAGGAGTCTGGGAGGTCAATCCTGACTTAGCCACTGTAACCCACTAGGTGACTTTGGGCAAGTTACTTTTTCAGCCTCAGAGGAATGCAATGGCAAATCCTGAATAAATCCTGCCATGAAAGCTTTGTGATAGGTTAACCTTAGAGTCATCATAAATCAGAAATCACTTGAAAGCATGGAGCAAGGACAAGGTTGCACTGAATTTATTGGAAGTTACTTCTGAACAGATGTGTATCATTGCATTCTTAACAAAACTGGAACATTGGTAAAAAAAAAAGTTGTATGTTACAATTTCTTTCTTGTAGCACTGTGTAGGCCTGGCACACACAGATGCTAAATCAAAAAGAAGGGAGTGGAGAGGAGAAAACCAGTAAAATAAACTTTAAAATATAAGGGTTATGCAAATATCAAAAGACAAGCAAAAATAACTGAAGGGAGAAAAAAAAATCAAATCAGGAATGCTACTCCACAATATTAATTCTGTTTTAGGGAAATTTTAGGGGAACTTATGTGTCTATGAGAAAGACTGAGAAAGCAACTGGTGCACAGTTTGGGGGGTTTTGTAAATCAAGGGAGATCTCCAGAGAAGCTCTTCTTAACTGGCACAACTCTCCACTTCTCTGCTTTTCACAAAGTGTGTTTATTTCATTTGCTTTGCTAAAGAAGCCGTTTGGAGTCATCCAGCACAAGATGCTTTTGCTAAAATTAGAAAAATGAACTAGTTTTACCTAAGCCTACTGAAAAGGGCAAGGCTCTTCCTCCTTCCCTCCTCTCCTTCCTGCTGCCTTAATTGAATGCAAACTGCTTTTGCTCTTTGAACTCATTTTGCAGTGATTGAAGAAGCCAGGACAGAGGGGGAAAGTGGTAGAAGAAGAAAGAAACTGACACATTTTAAAGCAGCTGAGAAAGTGGGATGGAAGAGGATTAGCTGTAGCTGTCCCTGCCATATTGGGTCAAATGGAGGATATGTTAACGTAAGAAGAATGGGTCAGACCAAAGTCCTGTTTAGTTCATCATTCTGTTCACATTGTTGTTAGCCAAGGAAGCCCCAGCAGAACATGAATACAACTGCTCCCTCCCATCTCATGTTTCCTTGGAGGTAGGATACAGAGACATCTGTGGCTTTGATACAAGGAATAGCGTATAGTCATCCTAACTAGTTGCTATTCATGGTCCTAACTTCTACAGTCACATCAAAACCCAGTGATTTCAGTGAGACTAGCCTCAAACAAGTGCAATGTTTTCACAGTATTAAAGCTGTCATTAGCTGTCTACTTGTGACATATAGCTTCTGATTTAAATGCTACTCTCTAAGTTTAAAGGGATTTTAAACAAATTGATTCTGGTTGGATTACATTTAGTTGTCTACTGGGAAATACACCCGAATGTTATAGCTATTTATAGAAAGGCCAGCCTTTCCTCCCCTTGAGTTATTTCCCTGTAAAACAGTTTGATCATAAGTGGAATGGTGCTCCTGTTAAGGCATGTTTGATTTTATAATTTACAACAATGTGTTTACATAGCAATCTAGAAATCCCATTTTAATGGAAATACCAGAGAACTTGAAGGGACAGTATCACAAAACAAACAAACAAACAAACAAAACCCAGAGTAGTTGGCAATAAAATCTCTGCATCAACCAAATATCAGATTATTAAACTTAGAAGGAATCAGAAAAATAATTTTTCAGGCACGGATAACATTTTCTCTTTAACTTTTATTGCATCCGTGAACGATATAGTCTTCAGTAGGGATAGTCTTCAGTCAGTTTCATTTTTGTTGTCTTTCTCAGAATCCCACTGATATTCTTAGCCTTTCTTATTTTTGCCCTGGATCGTCTTTTTTTTTTCCTGTATAGAAACTTGAGCACATTTTGATGCACATTTTTTTTTAATATACACATTTTAAATTATTTTTCCCCCTTTGACTGAAATATGCTTGTGTACATTTTTTAAATTCAGACTTTTTTGTTGTTGTACAGGTTCCTAAACTATTTTCACAATTTTGTGTGCCTTTCTTCTTAATCTGAATGCATCGCAAGTTTCAAAACTTCACAGATTTATAAGGCAAGATACGGTCCATCCCATTACTGGTCTCTGGAGGTATGGAATGGATATTTCCTTTGGCAAATGTGAACCTTCTCTTTTCTTTTCCATCCCTAAAATTTCTTCCTGGTATCCTTTATAGTTCTCCTTATGATTCCATCATTCACAGCTTTCCTTACTCATGTTTTGATGCCTCTTCTCAAGATGCTTCAGAAGCACCTCTACTTGGCCAAGAGTCAGCATTCTGCACCTGTACAACTGTGCTCCCAGTGGGAGAAGTGAGAAAAATCTCTGGCAGCATGGGGATCTTGCTGCTGAAGAGGCAGGTGTTTCTCCTCTGGAAGGCAGAAGGAAACTGGCTTCTGTGGGGATTATCTCATCCCCAGATCTGAGATTAACCATATGGATGCCTAACATCTGCCATTTTTTTAATTAATATACTGGTAGGAATTGTGTATGGCCAGCACTTACGGACTGCTCCTGAAACCCCAGTGTGTTACACAGCCATATGTTGCCTTCAGCGAGTTGTTGCTCTCTGGCAAAATGTGCATAGGATTGCAGTTCAAGATGCAGATGTCTCATGGCCTATTTTCCTCCTATCCCAGCAGGGGCTTGGCAGCATTTTGAAGAAAAATCACTGACTGAAAGAGTACAAGCTGGAGTCTAGGTTGATTCTTTCCTGCTGTGGATATATTACTGCCTACTTTGGAGTAGCAGCTTTTATTCGAGGAGATTTAGAAATGCGGCTGTGCTGTTTGCTTGTTTAAAGTTGCATTTGGAAGAGTTTTCATCATTAAGGAAAAATAAAGACTTGGCCCAACGTAATGCATGAATCTCTATCCTTTTCATTTATCTCAACCATTCTCTTTAGCATTATCAGGAATGATGGATTTGCTCTACTCCCTGCATGAGCGTGATAGTCTTTTTGTGGTAATCCTAGCATGAAATGACCCTCTAATGAAATCTATTCTGGAAACAATCAGTGCTTCTAACTGCCTAGTGAGGGAGATGCCTCAGAAATGTCTAAACCTTGAGACAGTAAATTTGTTGAGCCCCAGCCATTCAAGTTGAAGGTGATATGATAAATTGTTGCTTGTGAAGAGCCGTTGTTGTCGTTGTCATTGTCGTTGCTGTGTGCTATTCATTTCTGACTCTAAAGCAAACCTATCATGGTGTTTTCCTGGAAGAATTTGTTCAGACTGGCTTTGCCCTTGCTTTCCTCTGAAGCTGAGAGAGTGTGACTTGCCCAAGGTCACCCAGTGGGTTTCCATGGCTGACACGGTTTTGAACCCTAGTCTCCCAGTGTCCTGGTCTACTGCTCAAACCACTATACCACACTGGCTCTATCTAATATATAAAAGTCAAAGTTTGTTTGTCTGTGTCAGGCAAAGACCTGATACAATTGGCTGTGTGAGGAAAAGACTTCATATGATTGGCTGCCTAAGAAGATTCTGTGGAGTCCTGGGGTTGGCAGTTTAGGGAAGGGCCTTTAGAATTCTCAGCCAGAGGAGCTCTTGGGCCTCAGTCAACTGTGTCTGTCTTTAATAGGCAGGTTGCTATGGAAATGAGACCTAGCAGCAAGGAGGAGGGCAGTGTATTCCCTTAGGAACTCAACCTCTCTGTGTTAATAACTCTGAATACAGATTGGATCAGGGAATATGGGGAAAAGTTACAGGTATTGGACAAGACAGTTTGGGGAATTAGAGACACAGGATCTCAAATCTTTCTAACAAATATTACCTATGAGAAAATAAAATCCTGGGCAATGCTGGGTGTATAGGCTAGTCAGTTATAAAACTGGAGCTAAGGGAGGGGGGAATCCAGTTGGAACAAATGGGCCAGGCGATTGGGGGCTTCTGAGAAAGCCTGAGGTGGTGATGGCACGTTTTCATCTCTGTCCCTCTTTCTTTAGCCCTTAGCTGCCTAGCCTTTCCCTTCTACTCCTCATTTCCATCTCAAGAACACAGGATTCAGACAGGCACGTCCCTGGAGACTCATGTGACTAGCTAGAGATTGTCTAAAAATGTTCCTTCTGGTGTCCATTTTAGCTGACTGAAAGTGTCATGAAGTACAGAAAAATACCATTCTGCCTCATATTTCCTTATGTCTGGAAATTTGGAGAGGATCATCTCTGCCAGAGCTTGCACCAATACAGAGAAGACATTGTCACTGGCCAGTGGTTGTGATGCTTGGAGAATTTTGAGAGTCAAACAAAATAGTTTTTCCAGGCACTGTTTGGAGGACCCACAGGTTGTTGTTTCACTGTGTATATTGGTTAGATTCTCTCAGCTTCCATTAATGAATCCCCAAGTCCAATCTGCTGGGCATAAAAGAACATAGGAATTTAGGGATGAGTCACTTTGTCTTCAGTTCATGTCAGTTTCAGATGTTTTCAAAACTCTGTTTGATCCTGTTTTTATTTCAACCTTTAAAAATCCCCAGGAAAATTTGTGTTGAAATTTATTTATTTTCAAATGCATTTTGCTACAAAAAAAATATTATGCATTTTTGAGTATGTATTTCCTGAAACAGGAGCAGGCAATGTGCGAACCTCCAGATGTTGTTGGACTGCAACTTCTATCAGCCCTAGCCAGCATAGCCAAGTGCAGAGACACTGGAAATTGCTTTGCAGCAATTTCTGGAAGACACACACACACCGTCCCTAACCTGAATTATGCCTGTTAGTATACACCGAACTGAGGGCCACATCACAGAATTTAGAGAAGTGCAAAATCCAAAGAACAGATACATTCCGTGAAAGAACATTAGCCCTGGAGGTATGGGTTGGGTCAGTTCCCTTTGGCCCAGTGAAGGAAAACATTCAGAATCCTCACAATGGCCATACTTTTACTTATCTTTGAACATGCTTTTAAATACTATCTCTACTTAATTTTTTAAAGAAAAAAAGCCATAGTGTATATGTAATTGCCAAGACAGCCAGCATATAGTAGTGGTTAGAGTGCTGGATTAGTACCCTAGAAGACCAGTGTTAGAATCCCTGTTCTGCCACGGAAACCTACTAGGTGAGACTGTGTAGGTCACATATTCTCAGCCTTAGATAAAGGAAATGGTAAACCTCTTCTGAATAAATCCTGCCACAAAAACCTTAGGCTAAGATGACCATAAGCTGTAGTTGACTTGAAGGCACATAACATTGACAACAATATAATTCCCAACACAGAAGGGCATTCTTTATCATTACCTTTGACAATACCTATATATTTCTCTCCCCCTCCCCATGATGAATCTGGATTTTAGAGATGCAGTTTCAAGCTTCCTTTCAGTCATGAGATTGAGTGGTTGACCTTGGATCCATTTCAAGCTGGTTTCAGGCTTGACTATGAGACTAAGGCCCTTTCCGCATGGGGGGGGGGGGGACACCGGAAAACAGAGCTTACCGGCTTTGTTTTCCGGCCGGCTGAGTCCGTCGCCACCAGGAGTAGCGCGAGCTCGTCGCTCCGCACTCCTCCGGCGTCCTAAATGGTGGCTTCCGGTTGGTGGAGGCTCTCCACCAACCGGAAAAGCTCGCCAGCTGGAAGCCCGCCCCCGGCAGATCTGCAGGCACGCATTTGCGCGAGCCTGCAAATCTGCTTCTTAGCTGGGCGACGGAGCGGCACGGGGTTATGCGCTCCGTGGTTTTTAAAAACCTCTAAAAAGAGGTTTTTAACAAACACGCCGAGCGACCAGTTCCGGTCTCTCCGGAGTGGACTGAGGTATGGAACTACAAAAAGTAGTCCGCCCCAGTCCACTCTATGGTGCAGAAGACCTCCGTTGGAGGTCGCTCTGCACCGTTTAAATAGCCTGGTGCAGAAAAGGCCTGAGACTGCAGATGACCTACACCAGGAATTAGACAGGGTGAGTATGTCCCTATTGGTTCTGCTGGATCTCTTGGCAGCTTTCAGTACCATCAACCATGGCATCCTTCTGGGTTGCCTTGTAGGGGTGAGACTTGAGGGCTCTGTTTTACAGTGCCTGTGTTCTTTTCTGGAAGGCCAAACCCAGAAATTGGTGCTGAGGGACTCTGGTTTGACCCCTTTGTCATTTGGCCTGGGGGGGGCCCTCTGATTGTTTAATTTGTGTCTTAGCTTTTATATTTCATGATTCTTAACTACTTTATTAAATAAATTACTGTAAGCCTGTTTGAGTCCTTACCAGG
Source organism: Cyclura pinguis (assembly GCA_030412105.1). NCBI lineage: Eukaryota > Metazoa > Chordata > Lepidosauria > Squamata > Iguanidae > Cyclura > Cyclura pinguis. The sequence goes on from CM059599.1 coordinate 213,075,557, forward strand.
AAAAAACACGCTATAAATAACAATGGCAACAACAACAACAATCTCTCTCTCTCTCTCTCTCTCTCTCTCTCTCTGCCTCTACCTCACAAGTTGTTATGAGAATAACATCAGAAAAGAACCATATATACCATCTCAAAGTGTTTGGAGGACAAATACATTAATTACTTCAGCTTCAACTGAATGCCCAGGAAAGTGTCTGTTCGAACCTTTGAGCTGGGCTGTCATATGTTCCAGGAGGGGCATGGCATTAATGATACGAGGAAGAAATGATGGCAGCAGTTAATATCTGAAGAGGAGGAGGAGGAGGAGAAAAGTATACCCAAACCCTTGTGGCCTGACTACCTAAAAGAGTATTGCCTCTGAATACCAATGGAGGTAATGAGGAGGAATCATTCTGCTACATGTTGAGAGATTTCAATGATTTGACCTGCTTGATCTTTAGCTTGTAATTAACTGTCAAGGCTGTTGTCAGCTCTAAGAATCTATTCCTGCTCCTTGGCCCAAAATAGCTGTATTTGGTTTTCTTCAAAGCCATCCCTTTAAGGTATGAAATCAATTGCTCCTGCAGCATGTTCTCTCTGCAAGTAACGAAGTCGAGGCAGGTTCTGTAATGTCATCCAATTTACTTGAAAATGTTACCACTTCTCGGAATTTTCTTACTGGTGCCAGAAGCAGACCGAGCTGCAGAAAATACCTGAGTTCACTGGGGAGGTGGTGATGGATCTAAACAGCTGTAAGTGGAAGAGAATGTAGGTGGAAGCAGTGTAACCCCAAATCTCAGATATGGCTTTCAGAGGATACAGGAGAGCCAGGTAGAAAAGGACATTTATTCATGAGCTTCTTCAGATCTTGGAAAAGTTACCAGTGGCCATGCTGGTTGAGGGATTATAAACTGTGTTTCTCTGGATCAAAGCTGCCTTTTTTTTTTTTTGGGCTACATTTATAGTTTGCCTTTCTTCCAAGCACCTCTAGATGGTATATACGGTGCTCTTCAATTTTTGAGATCAGTTATCCCACAAGTTAGTTTAGGCTGAAAGCTAGTGACTGGCCCAAGGTCATCCAGTCTGTCTGAACACAGATTTGAACATGGGTCTCACCAGACTTAGCTCAACTTACTAATCACTGCAAAAAGTTAAAAGAGTTAGGTAGGCACAAGCTTTTATAAAGATGTATCTTGTACGATGAAGTTCCATTTTTCACATCTCTGTTAATCAACATTCTCATTCATTTAAATTACAAGATGTATGATAACAGTGCATTTTAAGAGTGTATAGGTACTGTACTTTGACTGTCATGGTGCCATTCTGCCAAATCCTGAGATTTGTAGTTTAGTGAGCAGTTCTTAATATGCTTTACTGTAGAGAACTCAAGTTTCTGCAATTCAGAATAATGCTCTAGAGCTTTCTTGCGTAAAAAGGGAAGTACCTGGCCAAACTAAAAATCCCTGGATTCTACAGGAAGGAGCCATGGCAGGTGAAGTAAAGTGCTATAATTATGTAGCATAGATACACTTTAATTTCAGTCTCTATTTCTACTTGAATATTGTGTGTGTGTGGTCTTTGCCTGCCTTGAGTCATTTGTAGTAACAATGGTTTTATGACTGCCAAAGTTCATCTTCTGGAGAGCATCTAGCCCTGTGTGGCAAGCTGTCTACCTGCCCAGGTAATAGATGGGCTCCTCTCTCTTGAACTGGAACTTTGAAGCTGTTTTCTGTGCAATATAATATTTCTAGTGGACACATCTTGACAATGAAATCCCACAGAGCTTGGAAACATTACTTTTGGGTGATCACACTTCCCAGAATCCTTGAGTCAGCATGGCCATTGGCTAGAGTTGCTCAGTGCATTTTGACAATTGTGTTCCAAACAAAGTTTCCTCAGTATTTGGCAACCCTATATATGCCTTCTCAGAAGGAACCCCCAACCGAGTTCTGTGGAACTTACTCTTGGTTAAAAGTCAGAGGATTACAGCCTAAGCACAGAGCATAACTAGCCACCAGTCTTTGTGTCTCTCTTAGTATGTACAGCATATATGTTGCATTCCAGGATAAGTTGCTAGGTGGAACTGGAAGTTTCTGTAGTGTTATGGAAAGGCCTTGCTGGTAATGTGCTGAACTAGGAGTTTGAGTTGCAACACTAATGCATTCAAAATGAGCAAAATGAACACTTCAGATGAGGTGTTCACCATTAAAGAAAATGGGGTCCTAACAAAAGGGCAATTGAGCATGGTGTCTATTAGCTCTATTTCATGTTCAGGTTGGTGAAACAACAACAGTATCTGATGTAGCAAATTAAACTTGTAAGAGGACGGTTAATTATGCTTCCTTTTGAGCTTCTGTAATTGCTACATGGAGGCATTTCTTTGCATTACAATTTTCCTTCTGACAATTGCGGCATTGTAATTGCAAGCTGTCATACCTTTATGTGAAGCGGCAGTTGTGTTTAGAGATCATTTTGTTTTAATCTTTTTTGTCTAAAGAAAAACCAGTGTTCTCCCGATGCAAGAGGCTGAGTTCATGCTTGAAAAAAAATGTTGCTTTTAAGAAGTGAGCTACAGCACAGCTCTAGACATCTTCAAAGTTAAGTCCCGTTAAATTCAGTGAGGTTTACTGTCAGGTACATAGGTATTGCTGGAAGAGAAGGAAGGTGGCACCATGCTTGGATGAGTGACTATATGCATCTTGGAGTAATAGTGGAAAAGACAGTTAGTTTGGATCCCCATAACTGTCCACTTTTTGTCTTGTTTGCTCTGTTGTTTTTAGTCAGTGCCCTCAGACTTCACTTCACAGACTTGACCTCCCACACACCTCTTCCCTCTTCTCTGTCATGCAGCTACTGGTAACAGATCCTGTTTTTCCTCTCTTCTAAGTATGTTCACTTTAATAAATTTTGTCTGTACAGAAAGTCTCCTTTTCTTGAAGGTTTCAACCTCCACCTTTGATTTAGGCCAATGGGACTTACAGCTTCAAGTCTCCCCTGCCCATCTCCATACCACATACATAGATCTATCCAGCTTCTATTTATCTAAATAAAGGTTCAAAACACCAGCTGTTTCTGCTTTGTCAGTATATCAAAATTGTATTGAGTCACAATGACAGTATACCAAAATGGCATTTTTTTTTCTCTCTGTCTCACTCTGTCCACACGCACACACACACACAAGCTTTGATACCCTGTTAGGACAATTGTTCTTTGCAATAAACTTAAAGGTAGAAGAAACTGGTGTTTTGATCCTATGCTATGCCATTAAATGCTAGACACATTTCCTTAATTCAGCTCTGTGCCATGAACCATGCAGTGATTCCGCGAGATCATAATGGAACACCTGGTTAATCATGAAAGGCACAAATACTGAGTCATGTATTTATTTATTTGTCTGGGGGGAAAAAAATGACACGTTTTCTTTTTATAAGAGTAGGGAGATGGCTGTAAGACTCAGAGCTGACATTAGGCTGGCAGAAAGTTTTTAAATTGGCCTGGTTTGGTACAATTGTCTTCTCTGCCATGCTTTACTTCATTGGCAAACAGAATGCTCTCTTGTACATAAATATCTTGAGTGAAAAATGATTAAGGGCAGGGAGAACATCTCAGAAAAGGTGTCTTCTCTATAAGGAAGTACACTGATTGAGGCAGATGTGTGCAAAAGTCTTTGCACCCTTCTCATACATTTTCTCTACCAACACAACATCCTTTGAATGCAGCTGTAAGTCTTAATTTAGTTTTGTTTGCTTTTTATATTTTTATCCCCATGAGGGCTGCGTTAAGGTTTTCTTAGGCCCTAGGCACTCTATGTTCAGTGGTATGTGTTTTTGTCAGCCCTAAATTCCTGTTTTCATAGGCCCTAAAAAGTCTGTAGGTCCTAGGGATTGTGCCTAAAGTGCCTAATGGATAAGGAGGCCTTATATCCCACCTCTCTACAAATGAGCTCAAGGTATTGTATATAGTTTTCTTCTCCAGTTTGTTTTCACACCAGGTCTGCAAAGTGGGTCAAGGCAAGAGGAGATAACTGGCCACAGGTCACCTGAGAAGTTTCATATCTCAATGTAGAGTTGTGCCTCAGTCTCCTAAACTCCATTTCAACTATGTGCTCGATTCCCACCCCTGTCTCCTGGCCATGAGTTCCACTCTAACTGTGAGAAGGACATTGGAAACATCCACCTCTGTTTTCATGAAATTATAGTTTACTAATTTGTTTAAACAGAAAGAAAACTGTGGTTAGGTTTAATTCTGGTCATAACAAGCCAGAATCAAAAACCACAATTGGATACTGGCTTGTTTGGTCATCCTATAGTTATAGTATCCTAGATCATCTTGGATGAAATGACAAGCTCTGGTTGAAAACTGAAATGAATGCTTTCCATCTTCTTACAGCCACACCAAAAAGGTAGAGTGTTACTGCCCTGGCTAATCCGAGCTTTGGGGATATTAAAGATATCCCTTGATATCACAATTCGGCTGCACTTTTCTATTCCTTTCCACGTGCTTGCGAGGCCACCGGACAAGCACGTAAACAAGCTCGGCTGTTAATAGCCGTAATATTCAAACTACAATACAGGCAGGCCAGAAACAGCTGACTCACTGCTTTAGGAGACCTCCAGGCAAGTACTCTAATTAAGTATGCACGCCACTTACAAAACAGCCTCTGGCCCGCAATGGCAGCTTGATGGGTAACCTATGCAATACCCATGTACTCTGTGTTTGCATACTGGCTACTCTATTGAGAACCTCTGTGATAACTCAGTCATTCAGATTCTGACCTTTCAGAGGCTTTGTCTCCAACTCCAAATCTTTTGTTTTGCCCCAAGTACGGCATAGCCTGCAGTCACAATTCTCCTTATAAAAACCATTGATTCTGAGACCTTCCTCGGATCGCTCCCGAGTTTCATCCCGCCTTGCTGCTGCTTTACTTGGCGAGCCTCCCCTCAGCTCCACGTGCTGAGCTACATCGCACCACAGCTTCGCTCTCTATTTTTCCGGGCTTCAGGACAGGTGAAGTATCACCCAAACCAACAATCCCTCTAAAAATCCCTCTATACCACTCCAACCTTTATTTTCTTTAGTTATCTTGTATGAGTGTGTCGCATACACTGTTTTGATTGTGTTTAATAAAACTTCATGTATTGTTTCAACTTCTGTGTTCTCCTTGACTCGACCTGACCCCGTAGACATAGGGTTCAAGATCTCGCTGCGTTACCCTGCCTCTCGTAACGCTAAGCAGTGCTCTGAGCTAATCTTCCCCAACTTTAGTTGCGCACATTTTGGTGTCCCTCCCGGGACTCCCAATTCACAGGGTAACAAGAGGGTTAATGAAGAGTTAGTGAGCCTGAGGCTCAATTGCAAAGCAGGAAGCTAAATTTTGTGTTGTGTCCAAATACTGTACAGCTAATGTGAAGAAAATGAAGAAGCTACATTCTACTGAATCATATCATTGACCACTTTGTACTTTCTCAGTTCTGTTAAATATCAGCTAACCAGAATAGGAATGCTCTGTTGGGTAGCTGATCAGAGAGAAAATTTCATAACAGTTGCTACTTCCTTGTTAGGTGAAGCTAGGTTTTCTTTTACTTGGGAGAAATTTTTTTCTTAAAAAAATGTTGAATTGGCAGACTAAAAGAAAGGGAAGGGAAGAAAGCTTGAGGGAAAATGTACCTCATGTTCATAAAAAACTTGTTTTATTCATGGGGGAAAAATAGACAGACACTGGTTCTGTCAGATTAGATAGCTATTGTGTCCTTTTCTTCTTATAAAAGTCAGTATTGTACCCATAGGATGAAAACAGGTGTTGGAATAACAATTTCTATAAAAGAGAATAGAGACAGGACAAAAGATTTAGCCTAAAGGAGACTGTATCTTGTAGAGAGAAATGACACCTTGAAGATAAGGACTTTACATTTAAATGTATCCTAACAGCCACACCTCTGCCTAACTTGATAAACCCAATATCTGTTGTCTTTTTTCCAAACAAGTTATGTCCACATTTCTTAAGATATACATTGATCCGATTCATGCATAAAATATGAATGGACTGTATTGATGCATACCATATGCATGGATGACAGCCTCTAGATATGATAACCATTTTTTTTTTGGTCTTACTTCATGGAAGGAAATACTGTGGAAGAAAGCAGTGATTGAAACCAGTTGTAACAGCTGAAGAATTTAGAGCCTGTAAAAGCAAGTAGCGACCAATAGGACACCTTCTCAAGATCTGCTTAGCCTGATTTCCCAGTTTGCACTCATTTGGATCTTAAGGAGAAGGTAAAATGAACAGATATAGGACAGGTAGGCATTGCCAGAAAGGATGACAGCAGAGCACACAGATTTGCCTAAGTCTGCATGTTGTCCTTTGTATGTAGAGTTTCCAATTTAATCTTAAAACAATAGGAACATTATATATCACCAAAATGGGGAAGACTGCTATCGAGCAGCCTGTTGTGGACTGCTCCATCTACTGTCTAGGTACTCCCTGTTGATGGATAAAGGAAAGACCCCTCCTTTCCCTTCTTAAGAATTTTTCATCTGTAAACTAGAAGAGGAACTAGGCAGCTTTTCAGGTAAAGTGATGTCTTCTTCATGGGCACCTTAAATAGAAGACCATTTGATAATGGGGTAGTCCTTAAAAATCTTCAGTGTGGTGGTGACTCTAAACTAGAGATGGGCAACTTATGGTCCTACAGACGTTGCTGGAGTGATTGCAGCTCCCATCATCCCTTTGCCAGCACAGTTATAGTGAGTAACTATAATCCAGCCACATATGGGGAGCCAGAGAAGTGCCCATTCTTGTTCTTAATAAACAAGGAACTGGTCTGGTAGAGGCTCCAAGTACATGGTAAACTGGCCAACACCACATACAAGTAACAGAGAGAAGCAGAAGCAGAAGTTAAATTCATCTTATGGCTGGAACTTTCTACTCACTGGAGCCTCCGAAGGTTAGGGTCGCCATGTAGGACGATATTAAGCAACAAGTGGCTGTGTTTCAGCTCCTTAGTCTGTGGTGTCAGCAGACCGTGGCTAGAATCCTGTTGGTGGCTTCCAGTGTAGTAATCCTGATTATGGCAGCACAGGTATCTTTTAAGATTCACGGAAGGAGGCCATCCTGAACCTACTTGCACAATGTAAGGGCTCAAAGGCAGGTGCAAGCTCTTGCCTGCAGCACCATCTTTCCTCCTGGCCATGTATTGGTTTGGAGTGTTCCCAGTCACCATTTGGTTGCCTTTGTGCACCCAGGGAAGAAGGAGTAGCCTTTGTCCCCCAGATCAATGGTGGAGATTTACATTTTGCCAGTGGTCCTATTTGACCTTGGCCACTGGGGGCCGTCAACAGAGGAGATGGTCAAGGGAGGACAAGAAAAAAAAAAATCCACATCTTTTTAGTGACTCTTGTGGAATTATCCTGTAAGCAACGTTGAAGAAAAAATGCTACTAAAAATATCCTATAGGTTGAGATTTTTTTTTTTGAATATCACTAGCCTCTGAGAAAGAAGTGGTGCAGTGGCTTGAATGCTGGACTAGAACTCTGAAGACCAGGGTTCACATCCCTGCTCAGCCATGGAAAGGCAATGGGTAACCTTGAGGAAGTTACATTCTCTCAGCCTCAGAGGACAGCAAGGGCAAACTTCCTCTGAATGTATCTTGCCCAGAAAACCCCATGATAGGATTGTTATAAGTTGGAAACTATTTGAAGGCTTATAACAGTTGTATCTATATCTGCAGAATTTTTTGTTAAATAAAGGAATATAAAATTTTTGGTACTGAGTTTTGTTTGAGAAAGTAACTTTCTCCACAAACTGTCTCAAAAGAATAGTGGGCTCTGTCTTTTGGGGCATGGATTGGAGAAAAAGCCAAGGTGGGTTGGCTACTGATGTCCCTTATATTGTTTATTTCTGAGCTAAATAAAATGACAAGAGCTGAGTACTTTTCTGATGCCAAATTCCCCTCCCTTCTTGAATGGAAGATCCTTTTATATTTAGGTGGTGAGGCTCAGTATCAAAATTATGCCTGCTATTATGAAACAGTGTCATACTGAATAAAAAGGAAATGCATGAATTCAGTAGAGGGAGCCCTTGGTATTAAACTGGAAAAAGAGGCCAGTTCCTTCTGTATGAGAAGAAATGCTGAGATGCATGGAGTGGCTTGGTAATGCAACTCATACCAATCTCCAGCTATTGGAAATGGCTACTGTAATTATTTTTCTGTAAGGACAGGATTAATAAAGGTAAGCCTGTAGCCTCTATATGTTACCAAAGTTGAGAACAGTTCATCCAGCAGATTTGGAGTTAATAATATTTAGATCATGTTAAGGAAAGTCAACAAAAATTCAGATAATAAGGACATCCTTCCTCCAACCTGATTGGCATTTAGAATTTTTTTTAAAAAATGCATGTTCTCTGAGTGTCACAGATGACACGCACACGTTGGCAGTACTACTGCAGTTTTGTAAATGCAGAGTCAGGGGAAACACAATTTAATAGAAAACACATATTTTTGTAAGTCAGTGGAAATAACTTGTATGGCAGTAGCTACATGTTAAGGGGATACATATTCTTTGCAATAAATTCCTACAGTGGAATTTTCTCAGAGATACAACCTTCAGCAATCAGAGCCGAAAATTAACCTTGTGTTAGTGACAAGTTAAAAATGAGCATGCTAAATGCAAAATACAGAGATGAAGAAAGGAATGTGCTATGACAAACAGATGTCTTTCACCACCCGCAGACATACCTCTTGTAAATATGTATTGATTAATTTAACATTGAGCTGCTTTATAGTAGGATGTATAGACTCTGTGCAGCATGAGATTTGGCAGGAAAAGACACCTGTTTCACACCTTCCCTTCTGCTCTGGGTATTCAGTAACCTGTTTTCTAGACACTTCTGGCATGGATAATTATGAGCTAGAAGGACTGATGGTTTCACCAGGTAGAAGAAAATCTCCTATGTTTGTTCAGGCACACATGTATCTGTAGATTTGTGTGTGTGTGTGTGTGTGTGTGTGTGTGTGTTTGTGTGTGCAAGTCTCCTATCAGCTTAGGGCAAATCCCATGAATTTCATAGGGTTTTCATAGGCAAGGAATACTCAAAGATGGTTTTGCCTCTAAGATATAGCCTAAGACACCTGGTATTTGTTGGTGGCATCCCATCCAAGTACTAACGAGAGCTACCCTGCTTAGCTTCCACAAGCAATGAGATCTAGTGCCTTTAAGGTATTTATACCCTGTTGGTGTTGTTGCTGTTGTTGTTGTTGTTGTTGTTGTTGTCATCATAGTGTGCCCTCAAGTCATTTCCAACTTACGGCGACCCTAAGGTGCACCTATTGGGGGGTTTATGAGGGTGAGTGTGTGTGACATACCCAAGGGGGCCATTTCTGCACCTTACCCGTCTCTGTCATTGTCTTGTTACGTTCCTGGCAGTGCCACTGCTGGGATGGGAGTACAACATGAGAGCTACCCTCCACACCGGGCTGGCTGCCTGCAGAAGGGTAGTGCAAGCAATACACAGCTTCCTTGAGCAGTGCAGCTGGTCACTTCCCGTCCTGCACTGGGGAAGGAAGTGCCTAGATCACACTTCCTCCCTTTTTGCACATCCCCGGTGACAGGAGTGTTGTGTGATTGGGAGCCATTATTGGATTTTTTCCAGTAATGGAATATCCCACGATCGTGACAAGTGGGGACACGTTGGCAGTGGGACTGCAATGATGCCATGTGAAAGTACAACTCACAGACCTGCAGCAACATGTTCCCATCATAGGACAGCATTGTTGTGTGGAAGTGGCCTGAGTTTCCAAGACTGAGCAAGGAATCTAACCCTGGTCACCAAAGTCATAGTCTAGTGCTCAAACCAGTACATCATTTTACTTCAGCTGTGGTGATTGGATAGCATCCTGTACCGCACAAGAAGTCAGGAGGCTAATAAAGGGGGCCTAGGGAAGCCCATTTGGCTCAGAGCTCTGTCCTCTAACACCAACTATTGACACCTGCACTTGGGATGACTCCGCATGCTGAAGCACAGTGGAATAAAAAAGGGGAAGGGAAAAGATGTTATATGGAGGCTTTAGTAATTCCTCTTGCAATGGTGACTATGTTAGCTAACTTCTGATAAGCATGATGGGCAATCAGCTTTTTTTCTGATTGAGAAGCAGCAGAGATAGATAAGGATTATACTGGCAGTTGTGCAGAAGCTGTGGTACAGAATTGTGGTATATACCAGAAATTGCGGTATATATGCTTGAGCATCACATTTCACGACACCTTGAAGCAGCAGAACTCCTTGAAGAAAGAATATCCAAGGCAGCATATTTATCTTGCTGAGACAGGACTGGTGTTTCCAGGCTAGCAAATACAATGTTTAGTGACTACTAGTTATACACATGTGCATGTACTTCAATAAAGATTAAAAAAAAAATCATAGTGATCAACACGGACAGTTGTAGTCAGTTTAGCCCGATGCTGACTGTAAAAACATTTTAAAGATTTTATTTCAGTGTAAATGGTAAACCAGTGTAAGTGGTTTATTGTTAATGAATAGACAGGTTAAAAGCAATTAGTTTGCCTGAAACTTCAGCTAATGTGGAATTTGCCATCAGCTTTGCCTTTGCTAATCATTAAAATACATTACCCTTTGCTTAAAAGAAGTCAAGTGGAATTCTACAGAAAGGAGAGGAGAATGCTGAGGCTGAGGGTAGCTCTGAAGTCTTCAAATGCTACCAGTCAAAAGAGAGATCTTCCTTCCTTAGTGGATATTATGCAAGGGAAAAGAGGGAAGAAATGATGAGAAAATATGTGAGAATGACAAGATCTTCACAAAATTCTGTGAATGAGATAATGTATAATAAAAACATCCTCTGGAAGAAGTCCAAAACAGTTGGAATTCCGCATTATGTGATAGTTCTCTGCTGAGCTGTTAATGCCTTTCAACATTTTACAAGTTTGATTTTTCTGCATCTTCCTGGACTGCAGTGTAACAGAAGCAGTTGTTATAAAGAAAAGTTTGTACAAAAGAAGATCACCAATACTCACAAGTGCTTTGTCCAACAAAGTTTTTATTTTTTAAAAAATGTAATGTAGCAAAACCTTCTTCCACAATTGTAAACTTCTGCACAAATCATAGTGAACCATGCAATAAGTTATTAAAAGACAGACATAATAAACTATCAATAGCTCATCATACTACAATATACAAGATAAATACATAATATACTTTTATTGCATTATGTGTATATGCAACCCTACATGGTACAGCTCAATATTAGGCAAGTAATACTTATATTGTGTGTGTATGTTTAAAGCAATAACAAGCAAATAAACTAAATAATCTAAATGCTTTATTTACTCTGTTATATTGATCTTGGGATGAAATTATATATGACACAGCAACTGAAGAGCAGAGATAATAGTGTTTTCAGCTACAGTTGAACCCACTTTAAAGAGAACAGGTCATTTCTTTACTACATGGTATATATAAGAATACACGGTGTGAAAACTCTAAGGATTATTTCTTCCAATGCATATGATTCCCTGTTATTAGACTCTACGAGCAAGTGTATCTTCAGCCTAAATAGGCATTTACTTCTTAAAGTTTGCCATCCTTATTATGCATGGTTGGAAGGGTGGTATTTGTCAGCTAACTGTATGAAGCACCCCCTCATTTTAAGTGGTGACACATTCTCCTTTTGCAACAAACAGTTCTGTAAAAAATGTATCTGAGCTGCTATTTAGTGAGAGCCATGAAATATGGATGGGACCAAATCAGTTGCCCTATCATCTGTTGCCAGCCTTAGCCTGCATCCTTCATCTAAATCCCTTGTTTAATCCCCCTGAGCAAAGGATGAGGTTGCTTATTCATGAGAGGCTTTCTTTCCTCTCACGCGGCAAGGCTGCTCTCTTGCTGTCTCATGCAACGGTGTGCCTGTGCATATCTTTCATTACAGCTGCCTACAACCTGTCTGGATTACCCTGTTCCAGCATTTTAGAACTCCATAATTTGTGAGAAGCAAAATTAGAAAATGCCACCAAAGTCAGTTATGTGAAGGGCCTCGGAATGCATGCTTTTAGAGGAGAAGGAGAAGAGGCAGACAGGTTACCAGAACCTGGGAAAGAGCAGAAGATGAAAAGTAAATGGACTCCTGGAAATTTTGCTTAAATTCCTCTAAAATGTCACCCCAAAAAAGCTGCAGTTGCAGCAAAGCCTGCTGGGGCTTGACATGGTGGCATCCACTCTGCGGATGAAATGGTGCTGCAGTCTATGGACTTGGTCTCATTCACACTGAACAATTATAGCACTATGACAGCACTTTAACTGCCATGGCTGCATCCTATGAATCCTGGGACTGACAGTTTGGTCAGAGGAACTAGAGGAGCTCCTTCACTGAGGTTCCCAAAGGCCTCTCCCTCCATTGCCAATCCCAGGGGTTCATAGGATAGAATCGTGGCATTGAACCTGGAATTATAGTGGGATACTTGCGTGGGAAAAAAACCCCTTTTTCCAAAACATCAATGTAGCCCCCCATATCTATTCCATAAAGGCTGGGGAATATGTGTTCTTACAGATGCTAATGGACTGCAGTTCCCCTCAACCCTAGCCAAATAGCCTGTGGTTTACGAAGATGGGAGCTGCAGCCCTGTCCCAAAGATCTGTCTACCATTCTTCAAGGCAGGAATTCTGTGCAAACAGAAGTACCAGAGATAAAGGACATGCTGGCAGAGAAGGTTTCAAGTGAAACAAATGCTTGGCAGTATTTGCAATAAGGATCCTTTCTGATCCTAGAAATCCAACTTCCAACTTTCCAAGCTTGAGTGGAACACATCTTGCATCAGCAGAATGTAGGCAGGGAAATGTGCACAAAAATATACATATAGTTCATAAATGTGTGTGACTAGAAATGCATACCTTTTTTTAAAAAACATGCCCACTGTGCTTCAGTTGCTAAACAAACAAATAATGTATGTTTGGAAAACACAAACTAAGTAGGGCAAGCGTGTTGAGTAATGCACACAAAAATACACATGAATTTCTCTACAGTAAAACAAAATCAGAAGGAATTTTGCAGTCTGATCAATAAAACAGGACAAGAATACAGGTTGGAAACTGAGAAAATGAACGGTATGAGACTGGGAGATTTTCATATCCTTGTGAGTGTCAGGAAGGCACTCAAGGAATCACAACATACAACCAATTTTATTTATTTGTGCCCACTATTATGTCTGGATACGGAACCAAAAGGGAAGCTAAGAGAGACTGAAGAGAGGCTAAGTGGTAGACATTTTTCTTAAACGTATGTACACATTGATCACACTTGCTAGAAGTAATTTGCCTTTAAGTAGTATCTCCTACACATATTTGAAACTCTGCAATAAGCAAAGTGTGCCCAAACTTTAAACTGTCAGAGGCAAGGAAGCAGAGATAAAGGGAAAGTGTCTTAGTCACACAGTGAACTAGGATGCTGAGGTGTGAATAACAGACTCTTTGTCCCTTGAGCATTTGTTGCCTGTCAGTCCAGGGAATGCCAGGATTCTGGGGGTGATAAATGGATCTGACAAGCCGTTCAGAATAGGTGTTAAGGTTAGCTTCCAGCATCAGTGCTGAAGAAGGTCATTGCCCTTGCAACACAGGAGGGTGTGAAGTGCTCAGTGTTGTGGTCATCAGTTGGTTGTAGTGTTGGAACCCAAGGGGAAAGAATACCAAAAAAGATGCAAAGTCTTTTATTCACATCTGGGATTTGCTACATCTCCCTCCCCCCCCCTTCCCTTGGACAAATTGCACTTAAAAAGAGTTCCATCTCCATATATTTGTGGATGCATGCCCACGTAATCCTTTAGATTCATTGACTTAGCCAGTAGGTGGGGACATTAAAAAGGAAATGGTGTGCTTGCAAATTTTGAGTTTAAAAAGAAGGAACTAGAGAGGAAAGGAGCAGCTTTTTACTAGCGAGTAGGAATTAGACTCTGGCCACCTTCCTATAGATCAGAGTTGGGGAAAGTATGACCTACGGGTCACATGTGAGCTCATCCTTTTTTTAATTCTAAGATAACCCATAGCCCGGAACCCCCCCCTTTTTAAAAAAAAACAGTTCTCTCACCCTGACATAAATGAAAAAACAATACAAAACAAAAACACAACTCCAAACAACCTAATCTCAGAGCCAATGTCAATAATCTCTGAGAATTTGAGGAGGATAGTAGAGGTTCCTGCAAAGTGGAGGAGGTCAAATGGGAAAAAAGAGGACCCAAGTAACTACCAACATTCTTCTTTATGTTGATATCAGGGAAAGTTCTGGAACAGATCATTAGACAGTCTCTGTACACTTAGAAAGCAATGCTGTGATTGCTAACAGCCAGAATGAGTTTCTCAAAAACATGTCATATCATGCCAAGCCAATCTTATTTCCTTTATTTGAAAGTACAAGGTTAGTAGATGAAGAGAAACTGTGGATGTAACATATCTTGATTTCAGTAAGGCTTTTGACAAAAAGCCTATTCTTTCAGGCAAGCTGGTGAACTGGGCGGTAGACAGTACTAAAGTTAGGTGGATCTGTAGTTGGTAGAACATGGAAAAGTTGTTTTGGGGAACACAGCTTCCAGAATCCCCCAGCCAGAATGGCCACTTGCAAGCTATAGTTCTGGTGCAACTTCTCCAAACTGTAAAGATGTTCTTCTGAACAAGACATGAACATGATGTTGATCAAAAGAGCCTGAGACCAAAATGATGGTCAACTGTCAGGGAGACCCATTTCATTCCTCAAAAGTATATGCATTTTCCAAGACGATACATGTTTTCACATTCTAGAAGAAGGGTGGTGAACCTTTTGATCTCCAGATATTAGCCATATCCTATGAAGATGCTCTGCAATTCAACTTATATCACCCTTACCCAGCATGGTAGTAGGCCCAAAAACTAATGTTTCCAAAATCTGAAAGGAATCTGCCTGTTATTTAAACATTAAAAGCAACCTGATTAGGAACTCAAGCACTTGCTGCTTTTAAAGCTACATACTTAGGATTTAGTTTGTATAGTGGCTGTTGTTTTGCTGCTGCTGCTGTTGTTATGATGTGGATGATGGATGATGATGATGATGATTTTATTTGGGAACACTGCTTGTATAAAGTGATTTTATTAAATCTCTTTGACTTGTCTACCACAAAATATACTACAGCTTAATTCTGACCCAGTCCCAAGTTTAACAAACACATTAAACTATTAATTAACCACTAAGTGTGACTTATCTTCCCTTTGGTTTCAAGTTGCTTGGCAGATTGGAGAACCTTTTTTGTTGACTTGATATAGCCGAACTTACTGTGGGTTAATTGCATGCCTGTCTTTTTGAATTAAATGCTAGGAAACACACGGAGAGCACTCCGATCACAGAAAATGGTGGATGGTGGCTTTTCTTTTTTAAGCTAAAAGATTTATATCTACGTTTAGACCTGTATGAACCAGGCCTGTCAACAATAATTAGTCCTTTGAGACAACAGTATAGAGCAGGTTCTTGGAGTGTCGGCATGTAAGAGAAAGGGAACAGTGATTTAACCTTCTCCGAGTGAGAATTCATTTCACAATTTTGTGGCAATGCTAAGTTGCACAGCTAGTTGTACCTGATGTAAAATCACCACTGCTCTTTTGATACAAACTGTCATATCAAGCTTGGCTCCATCTTAACAGCTTTTCAGTCTGCTGACTCATTTTGACCTTACTATTGTCTTCTTGAAATGCGTATCTTTAGAAATCCTGTTGTGAGTGCTCCTGGTCTCAGGAAGAAAATCAAAACACTGGTTTTGCTTATGAAAGAGTTTGTTATTCAGTTGTTACAGTGCACATTGGTCATATGAAATTGTATATTTGGGCCAGAGAAAGCCAATTAGTCAATCAAACCATTGACATTGATGTATTAATTAATATACTCTATAGAATTCATATACTCTGTGCAACTCATGAATTTTATGTGTGCTTAGAATTGCATTATAAAAACATGCTTTATCTTCTTGTAAAACAGATGTACCATACATAAAAAAATGAACGGAATGATGGAGTATTGTCCTCACAAATATGAAAATAAATGATTTTTATAATAAAAATTGTGGGGTTTTTTTCTTTTATGATTTTTTTTCTTTAAGGCTTAGAGGCTCTCAAAAATTCGGAACAGAAAATTCTCACTTGATTAAATACAGGAATATACTGACTAGATTTGTCAGTAGGTTGGCGTAAGCATTTGGCTTTACATCTGTGAACTTATCTAGAAGCAGTGAACTATGGTATTGGCTATCATAAACTGTCATGAACCATGTGATTGATCAAGATCTGTTTAGCAGAACTTACTGTATATGTTATGTCTGTGAGAAGTTTGGATGGTGGTTACCAAAAACAGGGCTTTAGAACTTACTGAGAAGCCAAGCAAAGATACCAATTGTTCCACTGTGTGGTTGACAGAGTTTTCTTTTGTTCCTGTGATTGTTTCTGTGCAGTTCAAATTTCTAAGTATCTCTGTTTCTTTTAAATATTTTTGAAGCTTTTGGAAAAGCAGAATATACATTGATATAGGCCTCAAGGACAATGAAGCAAAATTGAAATATAATTCTTTCACCCCTCTGCCAACACCTGACACTTCTAATCCTATATGGCAAGAAAATAAAGAGCTACTAGGAATGAGATCAACAATGTGGTTAGAAGCTGATACTGAGGGGCAGTGCTTTTACTTATAAGGATTACAACTTTATTTAATTTAATGTAATTTGTTAAAACACATCTATCCTGCTCTTTATCACTGAATCTAAGGATGACACATAATATAAACAATTTAACACTTCGAGATTAAAACTGTAAATAAACTTAAACAAAGTACAAAACAAAATAAAAACACATTATACACAACAACAGCGAAAACCATTGTAAAAGCAACGGCAGTTTAAAATCATGGATCTCTTGGATACCCTGGACGTAACAATCATAGATCAGTATCTAATATTCCTTTTTTGGGATAAGTGATTGAGAAAGCAATTGCCATCCAACTCCAGGTGGTCTTGGATGACACACGCCTCCTTGACCCATATGCTAACTGCTCCCTTTCCTAGAACTGGAAAACCTAAAGATAGTAATATACATGCTGGTAACCTCAAGGTTGGACTTGTGCAATGCCCTGTACGTTGGGCTATCTTTGTACCAAGTTCAGAAACTGCAGTTGGTGCAACATATGGCAGCCAGCTTGGTTGCAGGTACATCAAGGAGTAAGCGTATCACACTGATATTAAAATTACTCAACTGGCTGCCAGTTAGTTTCTAGACAAAGGACAAAGTGTTATAATTGGCCCCCAGAAGACCTGAGTGTACAGGGCGAATTGTAAAGGAGGAGGCAATCCTGCAGGTAACTTGGACCCAAAAGGTAAAAACCTCTGAAGCCCTACATCTTTTGGTCCAAGTTACCTGCAGGATTGCCTCCTCCTTTACAATTCGCCCTGTACACTCAGGTCTTCTGGGGGCCAATTACTTAAACCAGCCAAGACTAGACCCAGAAGACCTTTTCATCTGCTGCCTCTAGACTGTGGAATCACCTGAAAGAAGAGATTTGACAGCCAAACATGCTATCCGAATTTTAAAAAGTGCTAAGTACTATCTCTTTGGGTAGATCTACCCAGTCAATTCTTAACTATGAATTTTAGATTGCTGTATTTTAAATGGTTTTACATATTTTTAGTTGTATTTTAATTTATTTTGTATCTGACCTTGAGCCTTGGGGAGAGGCGGGTAAGAAATAAAATTAATATTTTCTTTCTTTCTTTCTTTCTTTCTTTCTTTCTTTCTTTCTTTCTTTCTTTCTTTCTTTCTTTCTTTCTTTCTGTATTTATTTACATGTATACTTTGTATACTCCCCAAAGATTTTAATAAAACCATGTTTTGGCTTGATGCCAGAAAGGAGCCAATGTTGGCACTGGTCAGGCCTCTGGTTGAGGGGGACATTCCACAGTTGCAGTGGAATGAGATGAGATGAGAAGGCCCCCCTACCATATCCTTGCACTTTGTGTTGTCCCCACTGGAGACAGAGGAGGGCCCCTCCTGTAGACCTTAGTTCCTGGGCAGGGATATATCGACATAGGATCCCTTTCAAGTATCAAGGTCCCAAGCTGTTTAGGACTTTAAATGTCATCACAAGCTGTATGCCACATTGGCTGGAGCAAGACGTGAGCAAAGGATGCAATGCAGGCAACTATAAGTCCTCACTGTCTTCCTTTTCTTGATAATGTGGCTAATCAAATAGCTTGAGCAGTTGTGGAAAGGCTGGACTGGGATTTTTCAGGACAGTTGTCAAAGGAAACAAAGGAATGAAGATTTCCTATCACAACAAACAGCCTTTTTCCCGGCTTGGGTGAAGAGACAGCTTTGCAGTGCTCATGCTGGCTGGGGGTTTCTGTAAGATGTAATTCTCCCCCAACACACAAAAAACCCAAGTACTACCAAGGAAGGGAGTCCATTTTTAGGGTTTAGGGGAGGAGAAAGAATCAACCTAACACAGGGTTGGCTCAAGACATTTAATTGCCTGAGGTGAAATACAAGACAGTCCTCCTTTTCCAGTTCACACAAGGAAGCTGACTGGATTAGCAGCTGAAGCTGATTTGACAATAGCAACAGGTTAAATGTCTTCCACCATGCCTGATTCAACAGATTTGTTCGGAGGGTACATGTGTATGTGGCTCTGACCACCAACAGAGGGAAATGTCTGGTAAGTTCCTGGGGCACTGTGAGGAAGTTACCACCACCATCATCACATATGAGTACTTTAAGCAGTTGGTCAGGCCAACCTTGTCCTATCGTTCTTTCTCCCTGACTGGAAGTCATCCATTACTCAACTTGAGAGCATAGTTTTGAAGGACACAGAATTTTATCCACTCTGTAGAAGAGCAAAGGGTCAGTGGTGGCTGGAAGGATTCATGTCACCATGGCAGCGAACTCATTCTAAATTTAAGTGTGACCTCTAAAGGAGCTGTCCAGAGTGTTGAACCTAGTTTGGAGATAGGTCCTTCAAAGTCTGGAGTAGAACCTGGAATGGATTCTCGGCCCCAGTGACACATGAGACACCAGCCTCTATTGCAAAGGGCCTTCAATGACCTTCATATCCTGAATCCCTTTTGCAACATTGCACAATTATAGTGTCATGATTCTACTTCACATGTGATGGTTCCATCCTGTGGAATGCTGAAGTTCATAATTTAGGGAGAAGGATTTACAATTCTCAGCCAGCATGCTCTAGTGCCTCATCAAATTACCAGTCCAGGATTCCATGGGACAGAACTATGACAATTAAAGTGGAAACATAGCTCTATAGCTATGTAGGGTTAAAAAACTCCTGGTATATTACTGAATGGCATTCTGTTTTTGTTTTGTTATTAATTATGAGCATGCCATTGCATGGGGAATGAAAATGGCAATGCCTGCATGTGCTTTTGTATCAAGAGAGAAAAGGTCCCCTACCTCTGTCCGTAAGTTCTAAAATGTTAATGACATCTCTTAATTCATACATGCTGTTAATGTGCTTGTTGTCATTGTTTCTTTGACACTCTGAAAGGAACATTTCAAAATCTAATTAAGAGAGGTTTGTCCTATGGTCTTGTCTTCAAGTTCAAAGATAATTGTCATGACTTGAATACTGCTGTTGACGACTGTAGCTTTTTCAAGAAGGGTAAGGGAAGAACAGTTGAACAGTAACATTGTGTTTTGCTGAAAGCAACGAAGTTCCATTGTCTTCAATCAGTGTGGGTCAAAATTAAGGAAGGTTTTCTATTTTGTTGAAGCAATGATACTCAATCAGCTATTTTGTACTTTTTAAGGCTCCCTAAAAGACAAAGCCCACCTTTCCTCAGAAATTTCTATATTTGTGAGACTTGCATTGCTTTCAAAGGGATAAAATATACAGAAAAATGATGTGGATAATTTTGAATAATGGAAAATTCTTTTCAAAAAAATGTGTGCAAACATACTTTAGCCAATGGGGGAAGAATTACACAAAAGCAGTACACTAGGAAAGTTAATATGAAAATACATATAAATTTCCATGCAGGAGTTTCATAACCTGATATGAATGAAGGATGAAACAAGGATGCTGGTGAGATGTAGATGACCTGAACAAGAAGAAGGTTTTTCACTTCCTTAATCAAGGGACTATGAAAAGGATACACACTGGAGATGTTTCAGACAAGTAAGCCAAAATATGGGCAACTTGTGACAACTAAATGCACTGAGGAAAAACTGTAGACATGTATTCTCTGAAGGATTTTCTAAAATTTTACAAAGAAAAATGTCCCCTTATGATACTGAACAAATGAAAGAATGTGTAGGTGGGAGAGGGTTACAATGCTATCCTATCCTGTTTCTCATCACAATACAAAGATATTTTCACACATGCTCTCCTCCCATTACAGTCAACCACTGCAATTCAGGTAGGAAGCACTGGTGAAAACCCTGTAACACAACAGATTTTTTTCAGGGCAGTGTATACTATTGTCTTCTGCTCCTTCTCCATCCTGTTCTTATATTCACATGCCATTTTCTTCAGCTGCCCCCAGATTGTGGAATTAACTGCCAGAAGAGATTCACCAGCTGGATATACTTTCTGAGTTTAAAACAGGAGTAAAGACCAGTCTCTTCTGGCAGGCTTACCCAGATGATTAGCCAGATAATGAAAACTCACTGGGTGACCTTGAGTGTATCTCCACATTCTCAGTCCCAGAAAACCCTATGATAGGTTTGCTTTAAGGTCACCATAGGTTGGAAATGTCTTGAAGGTGCACAAGGACAACAAATATGTCTCTTGCAGGAGCTTTTGCTGGTGTACCTCAGGATTCTGGTAAAAATATAGTAATAGTCCTTTAAACCTGAAGTTTGCCCACCCTTGTACCAATGACGCTGAGTGCAGTTAGAGGCTTGATTACTGAGCAGAACAAGTACAACTTCTCCCTCAAAACATTTTCTGACAACTTCACACTGACCACCTCCCAAGAAAGTTGCTGAAAGCAATAAAGTATGCAGAGAAGAAACATTCCACATAGAATACAATACAGCAGCACTACAAGATTAACCACAAAGCCAATAAACAGCTTAAACCAGGTCTAAAGAAACTGAAATAAATGCAAGATGCAGTTTGGAAGGGAAGAGCAATACTTCTTCTTCAACAGTTAACAACAAATGGACTAGCTAATTCATGCAGACGATCCTCGTGAGTTAGTCCTGAAATACAATTCAGTGAGAGTTTTTTTCCCTCTCCTTGTGCAGCAATTCTTGTTGCTTCAGGATAAATATACATAGGCAGCTTTTGTGTGGCTGTCAGGAGCTGAATGAGGAAAATGTGGTAGAATAAAGGTTTTTACAAGAATTGCTTTATTGGTGTTTAGTCCAGCTTACAACTGCAAAGGTTAAGTAATTGCATGGAAAATATGTTTATACACACACACTGAACGATTGGCTAAGCCGAAATCATAACACTCACGTGGACTCAATAGTGTGCCAGTCAACTTGGGATATACTTACACCATCTTTCTTCTCTGTGTGTACAGGCTAACACAAACTGCACTGCATGGCTGTGATGATATTGTAATGAACAATTTTAGCAGAGTAGAAATGAAAAAAAATACACCTCACAATTTTCATTACATGTTGTGAGATTCTTGCATCATGAGGGATTTTTACCATTAGAAAAACAGGTGTCTTTGGCCGCTTTTTGACAGAGCACTTGTTAATGCATATATCATGGGTGGGGAAAGTGCACCCTATGGGACCTCAGTTAAACCCCTGAAGCACCCCCATGAATCTTCTCAAGTCCCCCAGATTCCACCCAACAGTTAAAAATACTGGGGGCAATTAGGGAGGGGGCTAAAATAGCTGAAAATTGCCACCAAGTGCAGCAATTGAGCTATATTTCAATATCTCCCCAATCAGCTGAAAACTAGCCAAAAATGAAACTAGAAATGACATGACATCACTTTTGACTGAGTTAGGAGTGCTAGTACAGCCCACACAATGGGACCAGGAGTGGAAAATGGCTCCCATTCCCCCATCCCCTGGCAATTGCTGTCCCTGGACACATATGTTCATCATCCATCATCATCATCATCATCATCATCATCATCATCATCATCATCATCATCATCATCTATCTGCATACCTAATTTTTCCACAAATACTTTTATATTCTAAGAAGTTCACAGTACAGTCCTCCCTCCACATTCAAGGCCCTGGCCTTCACAAATTTGATTATTTGTGAGGTACATGCTTGCTCCCCCCCCGCAATTCTCCTTCCATTCCCTTGCATTCCTCACCCTATACTTGGAAAGCTTGTGTTTAAAATGGACATTTTTTTTCCTTTTGGCTAAGCAAAGCCCCACTACTACTGCTGGACGTGTGTCCTCTCTGCCACATGGCTGCCCATTCTGCTGTGCAATGGCTGCTGATTGGTCAGGTGCTCTCTTTGATCCTACTCCTCCCATCTGGGAGGAATCTACTTTCTCAAGATGGTGACTGGAAGTAGCTAGAACATCAGAACTCAGAGGTCCATTCTTCCCTGTCTTCTCTGGGTTATGGGGAGGATTTCTTCACAGTGTTTCCACTTTTGCAAGGGTTCGGTGTCCCAAACCCTCATGAATGTCGAGGGGCCACTGTATACGGGCCTTAAATGCAGTAGCTGAAATCCAACTGCTGGTGTCAACTAAAGCAGATACACTGAATCAATGGAACTTACATAAATATGGACTTAACCAAGTTCCCATTGATTCAGAGGGTGTACTGTAGTTTGGAACTGGCATTTAGATTTAGACTAATGTTGCTGCTGCTGTTGTGTGCCTTCAAGTTGTTTCCAGCTCAAGATCACCCGAAGGTGAAACTATCACAGGGTTTTCTTGGCAATATTTATTCAGGGCAGTTGCCTTTGCCAGCCTCTGAGGCTGAAAGAGTGTGACTTGTCCAGGGTTACTCAGTGGATTTCCATGGATAAGCAGAGCTTTGAACCCTGGTCTCCAGAATCATAGCCCAATGCTCAAACCACTACACCATGTTGACTCTTTAGACCAAACTTTAATTATAATACATTTCAGAATAATATTTAAAAGTCAGCTATTGCAATTCATTTGAACCAAATCAAAAGTTTAACTATGCATCCAATATGTAAGTAGGTCAATTAACTCTATTCAGTACTAATAATAACATCAAGCCCAGAATAAACAATTAATTCAACCATACATAATAGGAGACCTTCCTTTCTGTGATCAAACTAGCAGTCATAGCAGGAAAGATATGACAGAGCAATAGAATTATTCAGAGCCATAGAATTATTCAGAAAGTCACTTACAGGCATCAGCAACAGACTGTCCCCTCACCATTGCCTCATCTTCTATGCTGGGTTGGGAATTATGCTCTACTCTGGATATTGTTGGATTGCATCTCCCAGCATGTTGTACTATTGGCAGTGATGCCTGGGAATTGCAGTCCAACAACCTCTGGAGGGCTATATGATTTCTACCCCATTGTAAGCCAATAATTGCAACTCTCCAAGCCCTTTTCCTCTTCCTTATTGTCATTGTCTGCTTCCTTCTCATGGAGCTCTTCATCTTCCTGTCAGTAGAAGCAACTGATGACTCCATTACTTCAGGTAGATGGATCTATGCTGAGTTTAACAATGCATTTTATAGGAGCTATCCAAGGTTCTGAACCTCTTTTAGGAATAAGGTTTAGTACCTTGGATATTTCCCATAAAGTGCTTTGTTCAGAATGGAGAAGCTGCTGTAAAAATCAGTCTGAATTCATTGCCCTGAAGAAATGGTGCTTTTTTTTTTTTTATTCTGGGCAGCAGAATATCAAGGGAGGCAAACTGCTTCCCTTCCCCCAGGACAGATGTCCTTGTGGAGGGATATACATTTGCAACAGCAGTAAGGTGCCCAAATGCTGTTGAGATTCATCATTAGGGAATGATTGCAGTAACAGCAGCAGATAACATGTTTATTATAATTGTCTATTAAATATTGTAAACAATTCACATAAAAAGGAAGCATTTATAATTCTTCTTGGGTTGAGACTACCTGAAAGATGAACCTACCCACTATCCCAGGTCTGTCTGGTGAGGATATGTGAGAGGGTCTTCTCAGTGGCTGCACCTATGTTATAGGGCTTTCTCCTGCAGGAAGTTCACTTTGTTCTCCTTTCACTGATAGCTTTTTTTTTCAATGAAGAAACTTTTGGTGTTGAATCTGGTTGTGTAGAGTGATCTTTTAATGAGGGTTGCTGTACCTTTATTCCCCATGTTATATTTTTAAATGCTTTTATACCTTTTTAAATGGACAGCTTAGTTAATAGTTTTTTTAAAGAAAATATTATAATCCTTGTTTTATTTTAGCTGCATTTTGTTACAATCTATGCTGTGAGCTACTCTTGATGTCATGTTGGGTGAAATAAATTAGCTAATAAGCTAACTAAGTTACTAGATAACAATTAGTTAGCTAACCAATCGACCAACTGGGGTGAGTAATATGTGGCTTCCAGATGCTGTTGGAGTGCAACTCCCATAATCCCTTCTGATTGGTTACTTGGCTAGGGCTGATGGAAGAAGCAGCCCACCATAATCTAGAAGGCTGCCACATGTTCCTCAAGCCACAAAAAGGGTCAGAAAGTCTCCTCACAATTTCTCTGAGGAGTGGCTGGCTACTAAGGGCTAAGAACCAGCAGGATACTCCAGTATCCACCACCTGAGGAATCATGATTTTCTTTCTTTTTTTTTTTTTTTTGCTACTTTCTATTGTGAAAACCACACAAACACATCTTGCTTCAGCAGGTTTCCCAGCACGTTTTTAGGATGCATTGAGGGTGGATGTGTTTGCAGGACAGAATGAGTTGCCAGTTTTGGTGGATATAAAGAGATCCAGCAGTAGTCCATTTGATCTTGGCCCAGAATTGAAGGCAAAACAAGGCAGGGGAAATAGCCAAACCCTGCTCCCAAATAGAGGGCGGCTCTGATTCTTTTCCAAATTAATCCTTTTTTAGTGTAAAGGAGGGAAGAGAAAGAAAGGAAAAAAAAGGAGCTTGATGACATCTTTAAGACCAAAGGATTTATTTTAGCTTGTGATTTTAGAATCCGTCAAAGCTCTTGCTAAAATAAATTTGTTAATTTAGAGGTACCACAAAGCTCCTTCTTTTTTCCCTCTTTTCTCTTCCAGCCCCCGATCTCTCTCTTTCTCTCTGTCTTTCCCTCTCTCAGTCTGTACCAAACTCCATGTATGAAACTCCCGTTGTGACTCCTATAACCTCCAGCAAGACATAAAGTCACAAAATTAGCTATTTATTGTTAAACACACACACGCACAACACATGTGTACACATGCAGGTGCTTATGCTTGGGAACAGACAGAAAAGATTCTCCCTCCCCTTTTGTGGTAGCAAAATGTCAAAATCTTCCAAGTAATTGGAGCAACGTCTTGAGATATTCACCACATTCCATTTTAATGATCTGATAGTGATATGATAAACATTCTGAGGTTTAAAACGAAATAAAACATGTTTAACATAATTTTCTTAAAAATGTCATTTTTTAGAAGCCACAGAAAGGGCTTACCACATATGATCCCCTTCTGCAACCCATATCAACTGACGCGACTTCAACATCCCTTTCTGGAAAGGTTTCCTTTACGAATTCTTCACTCTAAACTTGCACATGAAGATGTGCCAGAAGATGTCGCTATTGGTTACCTAATGGGCCTATGGTATTTTTTTTTTTAATGCCCATAACCTTCCCATGGGTTCATTGTGTCTCTCCTAATCTCACTAAATTTCCTCTGGAGCTCTGTGAAAGAAAACACTTCAGTGAAACCGTGTCTTTAGGCTGTCAGGCACTGGAAAATTACTACATGCACTGGACTAGATGTCAGTCACACTGCCACCTCTTTTGTGCTTCTGCAAACAGGAAATGCATGAAAATTGACAGTGAAATCTACCCAGATAAAGGGCCTCATGTGGGCCTACCATCGAGCTAATGGCCTGATAGCAAGTCTGTTTTGCATGTGCTGATCATAGCTCATTGGTGGTGACCTTTTTAACAGACATAACTTCAAAGAAACTGAGCCATCGTTGTGAATACCTGGAGTTTTGAAACAATATCTTCTTTAAAAAAAAAAAAATCAAAGATCAAGAAATGATTTTATTTCACCAACATTGAAATTCAAGCTGGCTAGAGGGAGAATTAAAAGACAGGGCAAATGTTCTTCTCGTTCTCTTGTCAGATGTGATTACATTTTACCACCTTGACTTTGTGAGAAAAGAAAAGGTCATTTTGTGAAGTTAAAGTGTAAGCTTATTTAAGCACACTAAAGTTAGGGCTGCTTCAAATCTGGTGGAATTCCTCAGTGGAAAGCCCTTCTGTATGAGGAATCAGCATGTAGAATTTGTACCAATTGCCAAGTGTGCTGTCAGTATATACTCATTTGTTGGTGTATAGTGGTCTGTGTAGCTTTCTTTATGACTATGCTGCGAAGGACCAGAGCTATAATGCATAAATGATCCGTAAAGAATTCTTAAAGATGCTCTTCTGTGTTTTATTTTTTTGGAAAGTATGTTAAGGAGGGAATGGCAGAAGAGCTGGACAGTGTCTTTTGACAGAAAGAGCTATGAGCTGTGCGTTGAGGTGCCCCAAAATGGGTGTATGATGACACAAGTGTAGTAGGATTCAAGTCTACTTGATGCCTTTGGTCCAGGAAAGCTTAAACCATAATTATTCTTTTGGGCCTAAATCCTTTCAGCAGTCCTAGCAAGAACTAACCCACTATGCCAACTGCTAAATGATAAGTCAGTATGAATGTAAATCCAGCTGAATAAATGGTCCATTCTTTGTGGGACTACCAACTGGATTTAAACCATAGATGGCAATATAAAGATCAAATACAGTGGGCCGTCTACTTACACAAGGGTCGGTGTACGGGAGTCTCGTGAAAGTGAAAAACCATGAATATCCTCTTCCCCTCCTGCACAAGCAAGCAAGCAAACAAGCAAGCAAGCAAGGGAACGCAAGCCTGTTTTTTCCCTCTCCCCTCCCACCCCCCTGTTATTTACCTGAGCAAGGGGAGGGAATGCATGCTCCTGTGTCTTCCATACCCATGCCCTTCCTTGACTTCCCCCTGACATTTGCCCCAGCGGGGAGGGAAGGCATGTACATGCTTTCTGTCCCCACACCCTTCCCTACCTTCTCCCTGTCATTTCCCCCAGTGGGGGTGGAGTGAAGGGACACACAAATCTCATGAATAATCAAACTTGTGAACATCAAACTTGCAAATGTGGAAGGCTGACTGTAGAGTACATAATTTGAAGCAAAAAAATGGAGAAGCTCCATTCTGTCTGAAAAAACATGACCAGCAGCAGTTGTGGCACTGATCATTTTATATATATTATATTATATTTATACATAAAACAATGATTATGCCAAAATGCAAACTGGAGAACGTGCTGTAGAATTTAAAGATAATGTATAAAATAGATTTGCACCATTAAGTCTAATTGACTGGGAGCTAGAAGAATCTCTGGACTGAAGTCAGGGACATTGTGAAGGAGGAATGCAAAAATATAGTCTGCAGCCAAGAAGGAAAGGCCTAACTGGAAGACAGATGTAACTCTACAAACAGTTAAGAAGTAAAAATAAAAGAAATAGCTCCAGAATCCTGAACTTGTGTGCAGGGACAATGATAACTACTACAATAGCCAACACAGAGAAATTGAAGACAACAGTGTGATAACTGAAGTCCCTGTCAGAGCTGCTGATGACGAGCAGCAGCTGTTGGTCCCTGTGGCTCTGGCTGGAGATGAGTCCTGCAGCTCAAGAGCTCCCCCTGCTGCCATGGACCAAGCAGGCTCGGACGTTCCTCTGCCTGCTCCTTTACGGCAACAGGAATCCGATTCTGAAGATGGTTTGGAGCCTGCGTCAATCAGCCCACAAACAAGGCGGAACTCAAGAGAGCTGAGCAAAGGGAGGCTTCCTTGATTAAGTTCAAGAAGCGGTGACTGGCCACACCTGTGTCTTGGGCTATATAACTGCCTGCCTGGAAGCTTTCCTTTGCTTGTGGCAAACTTCTTTCAAACCCTCCTCTTGCTTGTTCCTGTGTCCAGGACCTGGTTCCTGCTACCTTGAATTGATCGCTGGACTCTTCATGCTTGGCTTTTGGAACTCTGACTACGGCTTTTGCTTGATGTGCTGGTAAATGAACTCCCTCATGTAAAGTGCTTGCTTGTCTCCTCCTGGCTTGATTTTTCTGGCTCTCACACTCCCTTCTCTGGGCTGGCTCGCTGCCCAGGTCTCTGACCTTGACAGACAGAAAGGTATAACAAGAGGTCTATTCTACATGATCAGAGAAATCAAAGGAAAATTTAAACCAAGAGTGGAGACGCTACATGACCAGGAAGAGAACATACTACATAATCAAGAAGAAATTAAAAAAATACCCTGAAGAACTATGTAAAAGAGATGAAAGGATGACAGATTCATTCAAGGAAGAACCATTTGAAGATGAGCCTACGATTTTAGAAAATGAAATGGAAGCTGCGTTCAAGGCACTTGGGAGATATACGTCACCAGGAACAGATGGCATAGCAAAAGAGGTGCTTAAGCTATAGAGACAGAATCCACTTAAAATTAACATCTGCCACCAAATATGGAAAACAAAGCAACGGCACTGGAAATACTGGAGGTGCTCAATATAGATTCCAGTATGCAAGAAAGGGAACACTGGAGGTTGTAGTAATGACCTGGACATTGCATTTATCTGCAAAGCAAGCAATGTGATTTTTTTAAAAAAAGAAGACTGACTATATATGGAGTGAGAAATGCCAGATGTCCAAGCTGGGTTCAGAAAAGGAAGAGGCACAAGGGATCATATTGCAAACATATACTAGATAATGAAGCACTGCAGAGCATTTCAGAAGAAAATCAGCATGTATTTTATAGATTATAGGAAAGCCTTTGATTATATAGTTCATAAAAAACCACAGATTGCTCTGACAGAAATGGGTGTACCACAGCATTTTTTATTGTCCTCACACATAGTTTATACTCACAACAAGAGGCTATTATCAAGTCAGAATATAGAGAAACAAAGCAGTTTTCCATTGGCAAGGGGGTCAGGCAAGGCTACACTTTATCACCCTATCTAATTTATATGATAAACCTAACATACACAAAGCTAGAAAATTAGACTTGGAGGAAGGAGATGTAAAAATTGGAGGAAGGAATCTCAAGATATGCAGATGACAACATACTACTGGCAAAAAATAGCCAGGAGTTGGAATGACTATTGAAAAAAGACAAAAAAGAAAGTGCAAAAGCTGAGATACAATTTTTTAATTTATTTTTATTGGTACGATGCTATATACAAAGTTCAATGAAAAAAAAAGAATTTTCACTGTTGTACTTCTTTTCTGGCCATCATTATTATTTGTTTCATTTCATGCTTATTACTGAAAATAATGTTGCTGTTGAGAGGAGGGGCATGTTAAAAAGCGAACTGCACCAGATGTCAAATATACTAGGTCCAGATGGCACTAGGGGACATGCCTTGCTGCAGCCTTGGTTTGCTGCTGTCTGAATTAGTGATTGTTATTCATTCCTTTCCTCTGAAACCATTTCACTGCCATGGAGCTATAGATAGGAGATGTACAATTAGAAATCGGGGAAGGAGATAGACAATGTTTGACTAGACCTGTGTCCTCTAACCTAGAAGCAGGAACAAAAAAAGACCTAGAAATGCCACAATATGCTAGCAACAACATAGGGAAAAAATGTGGCCACATCTGTAATTAGGAATGGGAATTGTGGGGCCCCGCAGGTGTTGTTGAACTGAAAATCCCAGCAGCTTTAGCTGTGGTGAGGAATGCTGGGAGTTACAGCAGCATGTGGATGGCTGCACAGTTTCAAACCCTGATGTAGATCAAGGATAGGCAGGCCCTATATGAACCTGCCTGAGCTTTAATATCTCTAAGGGAGAGCTTTCTCTTAGGCCATTTCTGCACTGTACTGTTATAGTGCTGTTATTCCACTTTCAACATCCTATGGAATCCTGAGGTTTGCACTTGGGGGGAGGCTTTAGAATTCCTCAGCCAGAGAGCTCTTTGGTCTACAAACTCTAGAATTCCACAGGGTGTTGAAAATGGAAAAATAGCACTATAACTGTGTAGGGTGGAAATGGCCTTAGTCCCACTACCATCACAGGCATGTTTGGTGAAGAGACAGGAAAGAGCCTTTTTTGGTGTCTGCTCCCAAGTTGTGGAACTCCTTACCTCGGGAGGTCCAGCTGGCCTGCTCTCTGCTGTCTTTCCACTGGCTGGTGTATACCTCTTTATTTGGGCAGACATATGATATTTAATATGTTGAGGCAAGTGGAGTTTTAATGAGGTGTGTTGGGTTTCTGTTTTATTATGTCTTAAATATGCTTTTAAAATTGCTTTTCACTTGTTTTTAACTTGTGTATTTTTTTTAAATAAATGTTTGGTTTAATTGTGTTTTTACTTCTGTATCAATACTTCCTTAGTTGCACTGCATTTTTAAATAGTTGTAAGTCACCTTAAATCCCATGTTGGGAGAAAGGTGAGATGTAAAATAAAGTAATAACTAAAAATAAATAAATAGGTAACATCTGACCTTTCAAGTGCAGTTCAGTTGCAGGCCTTCTTGGGCCTCACCATCAGCTATGTTAGCCAAGCCATGATAGGAGTTGCCATCCATCAACATCTGGAGGGCCTTAGGTTCTTCACCCCTAATGCAGACCTATCTTCTCCTTCTGACCTTCTATTTCATGCTTGAAGAGGCTAAGTTTTAAATAGTAAGCCAGGCCATGCTGCAGATTTCATGTGCTCTCATCATTCGATGGGCATTTAGTTAGTGAGAAAAGCAATGTTTATATCTGTCTATGCATGGGGGGAATGCTGATAGTGTTGATGTATTCTTGCAACTTGGAAGGTCATTACCAACCACCTGGGTCACCTCTTTCGATCCTCTTCTTTTCTTAAAGTGACAGATTCAAAGTGGAGGCAAACAATCGATGTGAGAGAGGGCAGAGCGGTTTGCTTTAACATGGTTTAGTGAAGCCGTGGTTTCAAGAATAGTCACTGACCCCTAAGCTAGCAGGGAATGTATTTTATGACCCATGAGATCATCGATCTTGAAAATGTGTTGAGGGCAGAATGCATCCTAACACAATAAGCACTTGAAACACTGGAATGAAGATATTATACACTGTTGGTTAGACTCTTTCAGAGACTAGAGTCTCTCCCCTTAGTTTTGAAAACCAGATACACACAGCCGAACATGTACATATCAAGTTGAAAGGCAACATATGGTCAGATCAACATTGGGTTAAAACTCATGGGGCTCAGAAAAAAAGGCTTTAAAAGAAAATCTGTAGTAGCAGAAATGATTCTTTGCTTTTTCAACAGTTATTGCAAGTGACATATTTCTTCTCCTGGGTGGAATCTTCTTATAGATTCCCAGAAGTGGCAACTGTACAGTGGGTTGAATCCAGATTATTCAGGCTTAGAGTAGACCCACTAAAATCAATGGGACCAAAGTTAGTCAAGGCTAAAGGGTTATCAATTTCAATGAGTCTGTGCTAAAGCTGACTAGCAATCTGCTGCTTGTCTCTTGGGTTTCTGGGTCCTCCTTTTTGTTAAATAAATAGGAAAGAAATTCCCTTGACATGCAATATATATCGTTCCACTAATACAAGTGGGCATCAGTGACTGCAGTGAGAGAGAACTTACTCTGTTCTCATGTTCCCTTGGACAATCATACTTGAACCATATCTACTGATTTCATAGTCATTTCATACCTCACTATCACTAGTATTTTACCAGCTGTTTCAAAACTGGAAATTGAAGAGCTAGACTGGAAAAGAGAGAAGGTAACATCTGTAAATGCCCCGATCGTCTCATGGTCCCTATTGTTTCATAGCTGGAGAATTCGTGGAGTTGTAAAAGGGGAAAAAAAGCCCCCCCCCCCAAGCTCTGGTGCAGAGTCTAAGTAAGAGGGAAGCATCTGCCTGATTCTTAAAACTGATGTGGGAACCCATTTCCTGCTTGCGCTACATGAGGTCTTCCATCTTACCCAGAAGAACTCAGGGCTTAGGGCAACCCCTATCATTAGGCAGAGTTAGACAACAGCCTCAAGTGGACAATGCTGCTGGGGGAGGAAAGACACTAGTGGCAGATCTGAGCTCTTTTTCCAGGGTTCTCCACCTTTGTTAGTGAAAACAAAAGCAGAGAAAATAAGAAACATTCAGTCAATCCAATACGAAAGAGACAGAGGGCTCTACCAGATGGTGCAAATATGTTGGGGCACTGTGATATTTGTTGCTGCAGTTCTGTTCTTTTGTTCTTAAGTATCCATACAACATTCTTGTCAGCCTAGGATCCCCTTGTCAGGGTTTCATGATGTTCAAGAAACATGTTTTTCAACTATTTTTGAATATTTTCAAATATTCTTCCCAC
The DNA here is from genome assembly GCA_030412105.1 of Cyclura pinguis. NCBI lineage: Eukaryota > Metazoa > Chordata > Lepidosauria > Squamata > Iguanidae > Cyclura > Cyclura pinguis. The sequence goes on from CM059599.1 coordinate 213,108,029, forward strand.
CCTTGGAATCAATACTGCTTCATTTGGCCTAGCGTAGTTTCCACTGAGCTTTGCTCATCTTGGCCTGTTTGTTCTCTGACACAATTCCCCACCATGTGTATATGCACGCATCCACACACAGATGCACACACATCTATATCCTTATGGCCTGAATGGAACTCTTGGTTCCATTTAGAGCAGACCCACTGAATCAATGAGATTAGCGTATGTGTTGACTCACCATTCAACAATTAATTTAATGGATCTATTTAGTGTGTTGTTCCTCATCTCACTATTTTTTAAAGTGTGCTTAACCTGCTTTTAAAACAGAATTGTTTAATTATTTTAGCAACCTTTTGTATTAATAGTTTTTAGCTGTAGTTAGCTTTTTAATTTGTTGTGAGCCACTTTGAATCCTGTGCTAGGAGGAAGGCAGGATATAAACAAAACAAAACAAAACAAAACAAAACAAAATAAAATAAAATACAGATCTTACTCTATGGGCACATTCAGACTGATTGAAAAGTCCCAGATTTTGTTCCTACTCTTTCCTATTTTATACAGGCTTTAAATTAAACTGACCTGGGAAGCTAATATATAAAGTCTCTGATCACAGCAGGAGCTGATAGAAAATAATCTGGGATAAACAAATGTGTGCAGGGATCTCCAAAATAAAATAGCAAAGAACAGGAACAAATTGAGAATTTCTGGTCATTTTCATCAGTTTGGAAGAGCTCTGTCTCTACCATTTCTCAGCATTGGGCAGTTCTTCAAACAGGATGGATGTCCTTGTGGAGGGAAGAAGCATCCTAGTTCTAAAAAGCTGTAAAAGGAGAAGATCTTCATTTGGTTGCTTGCCTCCTTCCCTGAGCTGTAGTGGTTGTTGGCCACCACTCTGTTTTGTGCTCTCCTCCTTATTGGATACTAGGATTAAGGCCAAGTGCACAAGAGTTCCCTCACACATAAAAATGCACATCTTCTAACTGTCCTGATTTGACAGGGACAACAATCTTTTGTTCTCCCACTTTGTCAACTGCTTTTAAAATTTCCCAGTTTGACACTGCTCTCCCTTTCCCCTTTGTTCTAAGGTTAGTTCACTTGCCGCAAACTGAGTTTAAAGTGCAAAAATAGTTTGCGTTCAGGTAACTCAGTGGGAGGAAAAGAAGGAAGGGGCAGAATCTTGCATTTCTAAGTTGTTGTGCTCCTTCAAGTTGCTTCTGACTTATGACGACTCTAAGGAAAACCTATTAGGGGTTTTTCTGGAACTGAGTGTGTGTGATGTGCCCCAGGTCACCTAGTGAGTTTCCATGTCTAAGTGGGGAATTGAACCCTGTCTCCAGGGCTGTAGTCCAATGCTCAAACCATGACACCATGCTGCTGTTTGCACTTCTAAGCAGACTTGGGCAAAAGCAAATGGCTGAATCTTTTCCTAGCTTGTGTGTTACTCTTCAGTAATAACATTTGCCATCTTGCCCACCCTCTGATGTCTCTTGGCTATACACGTCCTGAGTTTCATCTGTCAAATGCTGGAGGAAATGCAAACTTTTCCCCTGCTCCAGTTTTAGTGGCATGATTTCTCTCCTTGCTGCAACTCTTCCCTTGATACTGCTCCTAAATGTGCTTGGAAGAGGTTTCTACACCTCCGTTGCAGGTTTTGAGGCCACACTGGCATGGAGGAGGGGGCAATTCCAATCAGATGGGGAATTATACCCTTCCTAATTCTGCTGATGAATGCAGCATCTTAAACAAAGAAACCATTGGTTCTAGGCCAATATTTTAAAGAAATAAACTTAGATTAGCCAGAGAAATAGGATCACTGGAAGAAGGGGAGGGGAAAGATCTAAGCACAGTAGCAGAAAATTACAAATGGACACTGTTTGTGCTTGGTTGTCATACGATATTTTTCTCCCCATTCTGGGTGACAGCAAGGGAGATATGAAGGACACGGTAAAATGAAATCGAAGCGAAAGTGGGGATTGTTGCTATTGACTGGATGCAAACTGGCATCTTCATTTATTTCAGTGGCAGTAACCCAATGCTTTCAGTTTCACTGTGAAAAGGGCTGGGAGGAAGTTAAAAACAAGAATAGCTAAGCTGTCTATTACATTTCCATCATTTACCATGGCATCTTTCCATTTCCTGCTCTAAATGCAATGTAGCTTTCTTTTTGTCCTGCTATACTGCCAAACATACTTGCTGCAGAAAACAGCAGTGCGGCTGAAGAGACAGAGGCCATTTCTGTACCACACTGTTATAGTGCTATTATTTCCCTTGCAACATCCTATGGAATTCTGGGGTTTGCAGTTCAGGGAGGAGCATTTAGAATACTCAGCCAGAGAGCTCTTTGGCCTCAACAAACTACAAACCCTAGAACTCCAGAGGATGTTGAAAGTGGAATAATAGCACTATAATAGTGTAGGGCAGAAATCGCCAGAATCTGCATACTCAACTGAAGGCAAAGCTACCAATCCAGGTCACCAATAATGCCGTAAGAAGATGGTATACTCTGGTTCTCATCTCTTTCTGTGTCAGGGACTAGGAACTACAGTGCAAGGGATACACAAAGCTATCCACAGTTAGGCAATAGAGATACACAAACATGCCCACAATTCCCTATATTGGCTCAGCCATCTCCTATATTATTGTCATTAAACCAGGAATAGCCCTAGCATAAGAACAGTGGGAGTACAGCTTGTGAAAGTAATTCTTTGTATTACATCTCCCAGGAACCCTGAGGCAGTAGTTGCAATTACAAAAATAGTTTTTCTGAAAGCAACTCTTCCCTAGTCACTGGCCATGCTGGCTGAGGATTTTGGGAGCTGTAGTCCAAAGCTGAAATTCCCAATAGTATCTTTTCTTCAGGGTTGACTGGATTTCTGGAAGTTGTAATCTAAAAGAAACTTTTCCAAATATATCTATATATCTAAATCTGTATCTATATCTCTATCTGTATGTACGTATATATATAATTTTGGCTAACGGTCTTGGAAATGTAGTCCAAAACTGTCATGTCGAAAAGTAACCTTCCTGTGGCCACTCACCATGCTGGCTGGGGAAATTTTAGGGGTGGTAATGCAAAAAAGTAACATTTCCCATCTCCAGGTGGCAGTTCCAAGGACAAAATTCTACATTTAGATCATAAAAGCCAAATGCACTGGTATAGGATGTGAGGTACATGGCTCAGCAGTACTACATGCAAAATGGACCTTGGGATTATTGTTGATCATATGTTGAGCATGAGACAGCATGAAGTGTGATGCTGCAAAAAAAAAAAAAAAGTGAATGCTATTTTAGCCTACGTTAATAGAAGCTTAGTTTCCAAGTCAAGGGAAGCTATAGTCACACTGTGTTCTGTGCAGGTCAGGGCTCATCTGGAGCACTGTGTTCAGTTCTGGGCACCTCATTTTATGAAGGATATAGACAAGTTGGAGTGAGTTCAGAAAAGGCCAAAAAGGCTGATAAGAGATATGGAGAACCAACTATTATATGAGGAAAGATTAAAGGAGCTGGGTATGTTCAGCTTGGTGAAAAGAAGACTGAGGGGTGATATGACTGCACTCTTGAAATACCTCAGAGGCTATCACAGACAAGAGGGAGAAGGCCTGTTCTTTCCTGCCCCAGAGGGTAGGAGCAGGTCTAATGGTCTGAAGTCACAGAAGAGCAGATTTCACTTGAACGTCAGAATTTCTAGATAATAAGAGTGGTTTATCAATGGAACAATTGCCTAAAGAGGTAGCGTAGTCTCTTTCTCTGGACAGCTTCAAAACAAGGCTGGACAGCTGCCTTCTAGGAACACTTTAGCCAGAGATCCTGCATTGAACAGGGGATTGGGCTAGATGGCCCATGTGGCCCCTTCCAACCCTATGGGTCTTTTTGCACTACACTGTTATAGTGCTTTTATTCCACTTTCAACATCCAGTGGAGTTCTGGGGTTTGTGGCTTAATTCTCTGTCTGAGAATTCTAAATGCCCCCCCCCCAAACTGCAAACCTCTGGATTCCATAGGAAGTTGAAAGGGGAATAATAGCACTATAACAGTGTAGTGCAGAAAGGTCCTATGATTCTGTGACTCTAATGTTGGCAAGGTGTGTGGATACTATGCAGCTTGCCCTGCAACTTGTAAGCTACACTACTGCCGTCAAGTGCAGGAGACTACCAGTGTTGAAGTAATTATCTTCAGCCAAACTGGTCAGCTTTTGTATGAGAGTCTGGAAGTGGAAGAGAAGGCATCCTGTCCTTCACTTCAGGCAGTAAATCATCTTGCGCCAGCTCTGTTTCAGACCACCCCTTACACTCCATCCTGCAGAATGGCAAAATTGGCAAGAAATATCATTTAACAAAACTGCATGTTACCCTGATTTCTGGGGTCCCTTGGGGGATGCCTTAATGTGCTCCACGTGATAGGGAATGGAAACTAGCCAGAGCACAAGCAATAGCAATGCGAGAGGCAGGGTAACCTAGTGGGGTCTTTTTACGGGGTCAGGCCAAGCCAAAAACCAAATGAAGATGTCCAATAAATGATTTTATTGAATGAAAGTCTCATGCACCAACGCAATCACTCACACACTCACTCAAGACTTATTAAGAAGCAAAAGAGAGGAAACTGAATAGGGGAAATACTGAAGGGATTGTAGCTGGGGTAATACTGCACCTTTTCCTGAAGTCCTTGGTCCGGGAAAAACACAGAAGAAGTGTAGCTCAGCACAGAGAGGGCTGAGGGGTTTATTCGACAGATGGAGAAAAGTTCTGCTGGTATGACTGGGAGTGATCCAAAGAAACGCTCAAAAACTGGGACTATTTGTAGGGCAAAAAGTATCCTGAGGTCAAATCCTCTCCCAGGGAGAACAATGAGTGTCACAATGAGAAAGAAGCTCCACAATGGCAACTTCCTTTGCATGAAGGGATTACAAGGTGTTGTCAAAGTTTCAGGAGCTTCAGTTGTGTTGGGTTGTGGTGTGAATTTATGTAGATGGTTCTTGCCTGATAGGATTTTACTGATATTGGTGCTCAACTTGGGGAAAACATGCTAATCCCCTCAAGTCGGCTTCTCGGGGGCTCAGGACCCTTTGTCTACAGTGGGTTTGCAGAGCTTGAGGTCTCCTGGGGCTATGTGATGGGGGATTGTACTGGCTTGACCTGGTTTTCGATCGTTCGACTGTTGCTGCCTACATGCTCATCCAGGTGACCTCTCAGGCACATTGAATCATATTTTAATATCAAAATTGTAGACCCCGGGACAGGGTTTACCAGTGAGGTAACATGGACACTCACTGGGAAACAGGACACTGGCTGCGAGTGTGTACTAGGTCAGGATGATTTCAGGGTGTCCAGGTCATAAGTTCATTAGGATTAGATGGAAATCTCTGACATTAATGGGTTTGGGATAATTCTCTCAACAACCCAACCTCCAAATTCAATAGTAGATGAAACTGCCTGGGTACAACAGGCAAGGACCCTTGCTGTGCTCATTTTCTACAGAGACCTTCTCCATTCACTTTACTCGGCCAAGACATTAAGAAGCTGTCAGGGCTCCCATCAATGTTTTTTACCTAAAGTTAAGACAATCAGCCTGTTCTGGACCACTTTGTTCAGCAAGAAAGCCATTAACACTTGCTCCTTCCAGGTAGGAAAAAGGGTATTTTAGCCCTAGCTCTGACTTCGTCAATTTGTAGTACTTTGGACGCATATTGGTATGTTACTCTGCATGTTGGCCCCCAGATTCCCGTGCTCTGTATTACCTTAGGACTGTGGTCTAAGCCACTCTGTTTTGACCTTTTTCTCAACTAGTAACTATCACCCTCTACACCTGAAATCATTCTCTGTCTAACCTTTCCCGCTTCTCCCTTCACTAGCCTTGTACAGTTTGTAAGACTGCTTGATTTCTTGTGTGGGGGTGTGTGTGTGTGTCTGTTACTTTCTATTAAAAATACTTTTTAAACTTTTTAACTGGCGTAATATCTACAATTAGTACTGGTATACACAGGTGAAGAGATCCTGCCATTACCCTCCTCTCACAGACTTCCTTTTTGCTAATAATTCCCCAAATCCTAAGGAGACACTAGCACTGCCGGAGGACCTCAAGGTCCCCTGTCTTTTAGGGTAAGACCACCGTGCCTTTCAAAATGAACAATTTTGGTCTGTTCACTGAAGAATCAACTTCACGCTAATTCCAAATGTCATTTCAAGCTTCCTGCTACTGTCATCACTATCCTGCTTTTGGCCTTAGGTCATTTCCGCACAACAACATCCTTGCACATCATCCTGTGGCAGTCCCAGCAGGGAAGAGAGCCTGACAGGAACACGCCCATCCACACCTCACCGGCTCCCTGAGGAAAGGAACATGATAGCCCTACCTTTTCCTGCTGCAGTGCAGCTGGGCACTTTCCCATGCTACATTTTGGAAGGAAGTGTTGCCATCACGCTTCCCTGCTCTTCCGTGTGATCATAAGTACAGGAGTGCTGCGTGATCATAGGTGCAAAATTGATTTCTTCCATTTTGCAAATACTGCACGAGTGTGATACTTGGGGAAAGGATGGCAGTGGGCTGGCGACAATGTTGTGTGGAAGCATGACTAGCCAACTGCTGCCATCCTGTCCCCAAAACAGCACAGCCCCATCATGCAGAAATGGCCGTACTCACAGTGAAATTGCCCCCTGTTGCACTTTAAATGAAACTTCACCCTACAGCTTGATGAGGATGGACATTTTATATAAGAAGCAAACAGAAAAAGGGAGGGAGATCAATAATGTGACAAAGGGGATCAGGATATGATATCAAGGAGGCATAAACACTTTGAGAAAATCTGGTGCCAACCCTGCCAGCAGAAAATTCTAAGCACTTTCAAGCAATATATTCATGAGCAAGGTGATGCCTGAGAAGGCAACCATAGTTTTGCAGTGCCCCAATCCCATGGCATTTTGGGGAGGGGGCAGGAAGGATTCTCTAAAAGGGACCCACATTTGCTAGTTCATCAAATTGCTATGCATATTATTTGTTACCTATAGACCAACACCTAGCTCTCCTTCATTTTCATTATTTATAACTCAAATAGCTATCAATTGCACAACAGCTATCACTCTTCAAGCAACCGTAAGCACTCTGAATGCAGTGGACTAAAAATATCCTATCCAAGTTAACCCCTGGGATGTGAATATCTTCCTGTAAACTTCCAATTAAATTAGCATGGGAGATGGGGACCTACTTTTTGAATTGGCTTCTCAGATCAGCTCTTCACAAGCTCGCTCTACTAAATCACTATGATTTGTGGTACTGATTTTTTTTTATATCATTTTATTAAATTTCACGAATAAAAAAGGATTCTCTAACTTGTACTTATTACATGAATTATTTCTGATCTTCCACACTGCTCTGGTCAACTTTTCCCGCAGTTTACTCCACATATTACATTAATGCACCACAATATAATGGTTTTCTCAACTGTTCGAACAGACATTTCCCTCTCCTACACAATCATAATAAAGTCGTTCTAGCTAGTCAGTTCCCAACCATCACTCCCTTCTGCTTTACTCAAATCGTCTTGTTTCAAGATATTCTCATTTCTCTTATCTCTTTAAACTTCTGCTATCTCCTCATTTATTTTTTAACTCTCCATTACTTATACCCCAAAATCTTATAGTTTTTAAATATATCTGTCATTGTATATCTGGCAGTCCGAGCTATTATTACTGCAACGATCCCTCATCTTCTCACCCTTAAATTCCATTATGCTAAAATGTCTTGTTTCCCTCTTCTATTTTAGTCCTATTCAGTCCCCTTCATCCCTTCAACAATATCTCAATGTTCATATTCATAAAAATATATCGATATATCATCAATTGCAAGCTTAATTGACAATGCCAAAGTAAAGATCAATTTATGTAGTTCAGAGCCCTGTGTTTTCATCCACCTCCCGTTCCCCTCTCTCATTTGGGGCTTTGCAGCCTGGAAATTCATTTGAAAATTCTCTGTATTCTTTTAGTCGCTTATATTCCAAGCTGCTCCGTCCCTGAGAGTGAGGGTATTTTACCTGAATAATCTCCCTCACAGGCTCACCCCCCCTTAAACAGTATCTCAATATTTATTCACTTGTCAAATCAGAGTCCTGTGACTATATCCACCTCCTATTCCCCCCTCCCCTCTTGGACTTTGCTGCCCGGGATCCATTTCTGAAAGTTTCCTGTATTCTCATAGTTGCTTAAATTCCGAGCTGCTCCGTCCAAAAGAGTGAGGCTATTTACTTAACTATCTTCCATCGCAATCTCACAGTCTCCATATATCACTCTTAAGATTACTGACATACACCTATGCTTATTCCTTCCGTTCCCCCTCCCATCCTGGACTTTGCTGCCCAGAGTCTATTTCTGAAGATTGTCTGTATTCTCATTGTCGCTTAAGTTCCAAGCCGCTCAGTCCATGGCGGGTGGGGGTCTTCCAGTCTAATCACTTCCATCACAGGCGTCCCAGTCTCAAAGTCCCCTCCAACCCTTGACGTCACATTGTTTATATTAATGACAATATATCAGTCTAACAGTAAGCTTAATTGACATTGCTGAAGTACATTTCCCTTATCAAATTTAGAGCCCTGTGCCTTTATCCGCCTTCTCTTCCCCCCTCCCCTCTTGGAGCTGCTCGGAGTTAATTTCTGAAGATTCACTGTACTCTCATAGTCGCTTAAATTCCAAGCTGCTCCATCCGTGGGAATGAGGATGTTTAGCTCAAATGACCTTGCAGCACAGTCTCAGCAGTCTCAACAATCCAAAAAAATCAGGAAACAAGAATCACACCACAAGAGTAAAAAGAAAAGGAAACGTACAAATCCTTAACTTTTGCTCCCGAAGTATTCCTCATAAATCCAAAATCCGTAGTCAATAAGCCAAATACCCGATCATCTCAGCTTCACCAAAATATTAAAGTAATATAGTATAGAGAGTTCAATGTCCAAATGGAGATTATAACTCTTATATAAGCCATCAGTCCAAATGTTCAATCATTTGACATCTTATAGTATAAGTCCCAATTATAAATCAAAAATCTTTCTTTTTTCTTTAAAAAGTATTAAATTCAATCCTCGTGAGAAAGCAGAAAATCCAACTAGCTTTTTCTTTAAATTTCTTTAAATTCACACCACCCCTTTAAGAAGAACTCGCAGCCATAACGAACTCACTTTGCTTCTGGGTCCCCTCCATTCCTTCGCTCCTGCGCTCCATTGCCTGCCAAAACTGCTGCGATATTACCGGAATCGAGACCAGAACAGGTTACATGATTTCTTATTAAATTCTTACTTGTTTCTTGATTTCTTTGTTAAAAGTCGACGGTGGCACTTGTGCTGTTCAAGCAGCGATCCTGCTGGCTCCATCATGGTCCTTCGACCCCCCTGGCGCTTTCCGCTCCCCCAACCAGGCAGAGCCAAACGCCGGTTGTGGGGTCCCCTTCGGACCCGTTCCGCACCCCTTGTACCGGAAGGGTGTTCAGCCTCCTCTAAGATGGCAAAAGAAGCAGTTGGAATCCAGCGGGTGGCTGCTCGGAGCCGCGCAATTGCGCAGCTTCATTCTGAGCTGCCACTCGCACCCGCCATGCGACCGGAAGGCATTTGTGGTACTGATTTTAACAAGGCATTACCCAATTTTGGTCCTGCGATTCCACTTTTACTGCAGTGGCTGCATCCTAGGAAATTCTGGGAGGTTAGGGAGGGGTACTTAGAATTTTCCTGGTAGAAAGCTCTAGTGCCTCAGTAAACTACATATCCCAGGATTCCATAGGATACAGTCATGGCAGTTAAGATCAAATCACAGTGCTGTTATTATGCTGTGTGAAAGGTCCTAAGTCAGAGGGTAGGGATCATCACCATTTTGTTCCTATCCTGACAATTTTAAGAGAGGCAGAAGACTTTGGAACAAACATTCCAAGATATTTTGCTGCCTGAGGTGAGAGACAAAATGGCACCTCTAGCCCTATTCCACATACAGAAGTTGCCAGGACAGCCAGTTGTCTTAATTCAACATTAGGGTCCGTATCACACTATACTGTTATAGCAGTGTTATTTCACTTTAACTGCCCTGGCTGCATCCTTTGGAATGGTGGGATTTGTAGTTTGGTGAGGCACTAGAGTTTTCTGGCTGAGAATTCTAAATGCCTCTCCCTAAACTTCAAACCCCATGATTCCATGCGATATTGCCATGGCAGTTAAAGTGAAATAACAGCACTATAACAGTGTAGTGTGATAAGGCCCTAGCAATGGGATAATACCTTCCACCATCACATGCAAATTTTGTACAAAATAAATCCTGAACTGCCAATAATCTTTGAAAACAGGGCAGTTTCAGAAGTCTTTCCCACAGCAGGAAGAATAGTGCTAAAATTAGTCATTGCTTCTTTCAAGAATGAAATTAATGAGGAATTATATCCCTAGTTGAACTCCTCCTAGCCTAGGAGTGTTGGAAACTGCTTAGCACTTAGTACTACTCTTGCCCTGTCCTAAGTTTGTTCAGTATTGTGACTGTGCTCCTGAAGTGAAGGAGATTTGGATCTAGGATAACATGACTCCTCCCTTGCCCTACTCTTTTCTCACCCCCTTTTTTGTTCTGCCAGCACATCAGTTATGAGAGCAGATTGCTCTGCTGACAGATCTCTGAGATGAGTTAGCATGAGAGTTTTTTTTTCAGCAGAAAGGTCTTTGAGACAGAAAAAGAAACCTGTGCTCCATCTTACCCCCTACCACAGACAAACATTTTAAGTTGGGACTGCATTGAGGAGTTATTGCTTTCTTTGTTATAAGTTTTAGTGCACTGCAGCCCAATTTATCATTTTAGTTATGATGGTTGGTGCTACAGTTAGGTAAAACCTGGAAGTTTTTGTATCTTGGAAAACGGGATATATGTGATTGTGTGTGTGTATACACACACACCCCAAACTGAAACTAAGCAATACATAATTCTGTTGGTAGGGGGAAACCAAAAGGGGCAAACCGCCAATCAAAGCTAGATACAGGGATACTTGTATGTCCCCTTGTAGAAAAGAGAAGGCATTTGTAAGAGATCCTTTTTTGCAGTAAAACTGGAAATAGCTTACTGTTGCCTGGAGTGTGGATGTTAATTTTTAACCTTCCTAGCCCTGAGCCAGAAGAAAGACCTCCAAATTACATGCCCTAAAGAGGAAAAATTACTGCAGGATAGGCCTGAGCATCGAGGCGAATGAAAGCCACTCACAGAGCAGCTGAGAGCAGGCCAATTAGAGCTGGTAGAAAGAGGTCTTCAGGCTTCCTAATGAGACTTCCAACCAGCCTTGAATACTACTGCTGCTAATTGGGCTAACTATTTATAATGAGAGGGGATTGTCTTCAGGTCAAAAAATGGAATGGATCTGGAGAAGGTGAGCAGGAATGGAATGAGAGACTATGGCTGGAATGGATTGGAAACATCCAGCTGTGGTGACAGCTTGACATCTATTGTTACCATCCTTCCTTGGTGTAACTGCAGAGGATGCTGTTGCCTACTAGTGCAGCAGGCTTAATAGCCAGACTGTAGCAAAAAGTGGCACAATGTTGCCACAGTTTATATAGTTAACAGAGCTGGCAATGAGACCATAGGGCACTTCAGTGGCTGCCTGGTGAGTGCCACTGTTGTACATGGAATAGTGACAGCAGCTTGGCTTGGCTATTTACTGCCTTAAGGAGGTGGCAAAAAATGTATTTTATACTCTCACAATGGATAACTGCTGTCAAAAGGGGTGGTGGAGAGAAGTTGGGGAAGCAGCACTGTTTTATTTGTTGCACTGTAGGTAGGTAAATCCTGACTTGGTTTTTCCCCATGTGGTCAATGGGACAAAACTAGACATTTTCTCCTCACTGTGAGTTGGCAAGATTTTTCTTGTTGCTGATGTTGGTATCAGAGTGGTTTTTGTTCCTATTCAAAGATGTGCAAGGCTGAAAAATGTAGCAACGGTGGCTTTGTTGCCTGGATTAGTAAAAGACTCCTTGGATGGGTTGGTTTTTTATGTCTTGCCTGTCATTTTGTGCTTCAGGTGTGTATGTATATGCATGCTTAGCTTTACAAAGGGAAGAAAGCACTGATTTTGCAGAGACCACATTATGTGCAAAGTGTGGAAAATAAGGCCCTTTCTGCACCTTACCTTCTTCCAGCGCTGGGGTGCGAGGATTGTGTGAGCAGCCTCTGGTGAGAGGCTCTCACATCCAGGGTCTTTCGGCTCCACACGAGCTGCCTACTTGTGCAAGAGCCTCACCTCTTTCTTCCGCAGTGCGGCCTGGGACCTTCCCAGGCTGTGCTGGGGCAGGAAGCGCGACTGCCACGGCTCCGGAGGCTCCACATGCCAGGTAAGTGTGCATGGGTCCTGGGAGAAATGTGCGATCGCACACCATTTTCAGCTTCTAGCCAAAAATGAAAAGGTGCGTGATCGGTGCCTGCCGGCCCTGGAGCATCGTGTGATTGTGAGTGCGTCATGTGGATTGCTCCTCACAATTGTGTGATGCTCCAGGTGCCCTTTCGCATGGAAAATGCCATGCGAAAAAGGCCTCTGACAGGATTCCCCTCCCCCAAACCCCACGGGGTTATGTGGTGATATTTAACTAACACATCCTTCTCTCCTATGTCGTTGCTTTCCTGTTGTATATGCCTGTGATAATTTTTACACCATTTGGAGGTGTGGTTTCGGTTCAATCTTGTTTGCAGATTGAGATTCAGCTGTCATAAGGAAGTTAAGCGCACTTAAAATGATGGCTTACTTCCCTATGAAAGCTGAAACTCCTTCTTCAAGAGAGACTGAACCCAAATCCCTGCTTTTGCTTGACTGAGAACCTACATGGAAAACCCTTTGTGGGGATAACAACAAGCCAAGTCTTGCTTTCCCTTCTCTCAGACTGGAATGGCAACTCCCCCTGCCCCACAGTCTGCCAAAACACCCTGCCACTTTATGCACAGGTCTGGCTTTCCCTAAAAACACCACCTTTGTGTAATCAGGGTAAAACCTTTCATTTATTAATTAAATCTCATTTAAGAATTTATGGTAGTGCGGCTCTGGTTGATTATAACCACTGAGAATCATTCAATTGAGGCCAACTTTCTTTATAAGAAAATGTAACATAATCTTTAGTAAAACAGCAAACTGAATAATGTATTGGTTTAGTATGTATGTGTAAGTTCAAATAGATCTTCAGAGTTCCTTAAAACAGTTTCTTGTCTCTTTACAACAGCATAAAGGTACAGCTCTCTCTCTCTCTCTGACACACACACACACACACACACACACACACACACACTCACAGCCCTCTGGTTTCCCTCTTTGTCAAAGGCTATGTTCCCACATCTAGGTCACTCTCTCTGACCAGATTTAACAGTTGGTTGATTTCTCTTTTTTCCCTTCTCTAGGCTTTCCCTGAGAAAACACACCTCTGATTCACCCCCCTTGATTGAATGAGAATTCTTCTGGCTGAAGGATTCACCCTTTGCCCTTGATCCCTGAAAGTCTGGATCTTTTGGAAATCTCTCTCAACCAAACCAATATGCCTGCTATAAATGCATTTTCACTTAGGTCTCCAACCCTCCTTCTCAGTAAAAGGGGATCAGTTTTCCTCTGGAGTGGCCACTCTGGTTACCTAGCAACCTGTTGCTGGGTGGCTTTTTACCACTCAAGACACCACTCCCCCTATACTCTGTCACACCTTTCAATAGCAGTTCAATGCTCTGAGTCAGAAATGGTGACTGAAAAACAATAGAGGATGTTGAAGATGTTTGAGAAGAAACCTTTTGGCTGTATGTGTGTTGGGGAAAGTGAAAGACAGTAATGTATTTCACAAGCAGACTAATTAGTTTTCACAAGCAGAAGGTGAGCAACAACTAATATCACAGTAGCACCCCACCTACACATGTCTAGCAGAGTAATAAGACATCATTTGTCTTCTTTGGTAAAGACTAAAGAAATAAGTTCAGTTCTGAATATTAATATCTCATAGTGAGAGGCTGTATAATGTGTAACTCTTGGAAAGACATGGAAACCAACAACTAAGTATAGGCATGGTAAAGTTGCTACTTCTAACAAGGTGGACTTCTATAGCACCTCCTTTGAGCTGCTGTAAGTGTGGAAAGAAGCTGCTGTTTTATTTCTGAATGGAGAGGGGCCCTACAGACAGTTTAGTGAGAGTGGCCAGGAACCCATGCCGGGCTATGATGGGCCAATACTGATTAAGAATCCGACTGAAGAAACTGGGGCCAGTGTCAACATGTGAACTGACAGCAAACCATCCTGTCACCCAGCATATAATTCAATATAGGCTTGGTCCAAGGGCCCAGGCTTCATCAAACACCACAAAGGAGAGGCAGAGAATAGTGATCTACCATGCCTGTCAAGTTGGCTTCACATGGGAAGAGCCAAGGCACTCTCTCACACAGAGCACAAATGATAGAAGCCTCTCCACGGACAGCATTGAGTGGCAATTTGAACTAGAAATGCTAGACGTTTCCCCTGCCCCACCAGCATGGCCACTGGCTGTGGCAGCTGTGGGATTCTGGAGTTGTAATAAAAAAAAGTAACTTTCCCAGGCTTAGACTGCCATGGATGAACCTTGGCCCTTTTTGCATGGCATTTTCCATGCGAAAGGGCCCCTGGAGCGTCACGCGATTGTGAAGACTGATCGCGCAATGCTCTAGGGTAGGGCAGGCGCTGATCGCGCACATTTTCATTTTCGGCTTTCAGCCGAAAATGGTGCACGATCACTCATTGCTCCCGGGCCCCGCTGACCTGTGTGCGGAGCCTCCGGAGCAGCGCTGGTCGCACTTCCTGCCCCAGCGCAGCCTGGGAAGGTCCCAGGTTGCACTGCAGAAGCAAGAGGTGCGGCTCTTGTGTGAGTAGGCAGCTTGTGTGGAGCCAAAGGACCCCGGATGCAGGAGCCTCTCACCAGAGGCTTCTCGCGTGATCCCCGGACCCCAGCGCTGGAAGATGGTAAGGTGTGGAAAGGGCCCTTGCTCAAAGCAGAGCTCCATACAAGCCCCCAGTGTATAGTTGGCTTGTATGTTTCTCATAGCCAGAGATTGGTGGAGAAGCTTTGCTGAGCAGGATGAAGGATCAGGGCCCCATACTTATGGAGGAAAAGCAAGAGAATGCAAGATGCAAGAGCCAATCATGGGCTAAGCCCAACTACCACTTCTCCTTTCATGGTCAACTTTCAATATATTTGAATGGAATGCTTCTGAATTTTAATTGATTTGAGAAGAGCCATGAATTTTTGTAGAACAGGGGTATACAGTAAGGAAATCTGATATGAAAGGCAGCTCCCATCATCCTTGCCCATTGGGTCTGTGAATTGGGCTTGTGGGAGCTGTAGCTGAAAAAGGATGAATAGTACCAGGTGGGCTACTCTGTTGTATTTTTTTTAATGTAATACCCACTTTTCTTCCAATATGGGAGCCCAAGCAGTTTACAGTGTAGAATCAAAAGAGAAAACAGTTAAACAATACATGGTGCTAAAACAGTATATGGTGCAAAAGTTTTTAAGCCATTAGATAGATAGTCACATTAAAAAATTGTAAAACTTCAGAAACATAAGGTAAAAGTACTGTACACTCCAGTGGAAGGACCTTCTCCTACCCTCGATTAAAGACCAAATTCCTGTTTAAATAAAAAGATCTTTGCCTGCCAGGGTAAAGAGATCCAAGAGGAAGCCCACCTAGCTTCCTGTGGAATCAGCAGATTTCATAGTGTGGGAGCAGACACAAAGAAGGTTCTCTCCCCTGTCCTCACCTACCATATCTGTGGTGTGGTAGAAGAGAGACAAATCCATCTTCAAACAGTTTAAGGCCTTCTCCCATACAATCCACCTTGTACACTCAGGTCTTCTGGGGGCCATTTAGTTAAACCAGCCAGGATTAGACTGGCAATGGTAACTCAGAGGACCTTCTTGTCAGCCGCCCAGAGAATGTGGAATGACCCGCTGGAAGAGATTTAACAGCAAAAATAGGCTGTCTCTTCTGGCAGGCCTACCCACTCTATTTTGAATTATGATGTATTTTATTAATGATGTATTTTAATTGTGATATATTTGTATTTTAAATGGTTTTAGTGTATTTTAACTTACAAAGCATTTTTAATTGTATTTTAATTTATGTTGTATCCTGCCTTAGAGAGAGGGGGGTTAGAAATAAAAATTACTACTACTATTAATTATTATTATTATTATTATTATTATTATTATTATTATTATTATTAGGCGTGCTCCTCTATGGAGATATGGGCCATTTCCACACCAAACCTCATTGTCATGATGATCCATGGCAATCCTGGCATTGCCAGTCCCAGGATGGGAGCGATTTTACACTGCACCCTCCCGCACACATCCCTCTACGGCAGAGGAATAGCAGCATTAACACCATTGTGCCTTCCACATTACAGTGTCCATAGTGATACCTTCTCTCTGCACTTTCCCTACCCTGTGACTCCTGGTTGCCTTTTTTTCTAACTGGGCAGCGTTGGATGTGTCCATGTGTCCGTGCATCAGGTCTCCCAGATTGGCAATGGGAGCTGGCATGATTGGGGAACCACCTGACGTCAGGTAACAGCTGATTGTGCTAACAGGGATCAATACTGGATTTTTCATGGTATTGACAAAGCTTGTGATATAGGCGGGTTAAGGGCGGTTAGCAGTGAGAGAGTGACAGGTTGCCCATGGCACTGTGTGATAGCACGACTCCTAGGACTGTGATCGTCCATCCCTGTGGTGGGTTGACACCGCTGTGCAGAAATGGCCATGATCTTTGAGATAGTTCAGCCCCAAGCTGTATGTTGCAGAACCACTTCCTAGTTCACTCAGGCCCCTGAGCCTCTTTTATGCTGCTGCATGACTCTTCAAATGATTCAAAGATCTACTAAATGAGTTGGATATTTCCTGTGATTTATTTACATTGTAATTACCAGATTGAAAGGAGCAGACATGGAAGCTCTGGTGTGTTCACAGGGCACAGGGAGCTCCTTGCAGATCAGAACTTTTTGAGCAGAAACTTAAAGGCCTCTGACACTTCTAAGGAGCACTTGAACCCCAGGAATCTAATCATAACACATAATGGACTTTTATAACAGATTGTATTTGGTAAAGGAAATATACTGGAAGTGGAGTTCCACAGATCTTTATTTTTTGTGTACTGTGGTAAAAAAACACACACACACACAGAAAATGAACATTAAGACAAATAATTTTAAGGAAGAATAATGGTGCCCCTGGTGTGAGAACTTTTCTGTAGCCTCTTAAATGTGTGTTTGTGGGTCCCTCCCCCTTAGTTGTAGCACTTCCAAAAATAGTTTTAAAAGCCTTTGCTAGTTTCCAGAAAGCACATTTTCTGTGCTAACTGCTTGGTTCAAACTTCCCTATTAGCACTTTAACAAACTTTGATAACCAGCTTTCATTTCTCTTTGCATAAAGGAAAACAAGCTTCCATTCAATTTGATTGTTCTTGTGCATTGTTATTCAGCTGTCAGTGCGCAATGAGTTTTACAAGGTTGAAGAGGATATATCCCTGCGCCAAAGAGCTTACAATTAATGTTGCTACATTCTGCATGACCAAAACAAAGAGGATGCAGACATGCATAGAATATTCACTTGTATCCATAGTGGTAGATAATTCAAAATTGTTTTCATAATGTTGTATGGGTGTTAACTGTTGAAGGACAAGTTCCTCTCTAGTCTTCCTTCCCACAGTTCTTAACCTTTAAACTGGAGAGCTCATCCTATGACGTTCCTTCAAAGAAA
This sequence comes from Cyclura pinguis, assembly GCA_030412105.1. Lineage (NCBI taxonomy): Eukaryota > Metazoa > Chordata > Lepidosauria > Squamata > Iguanidae > Cyclura > Cyclura pinguis. Next base: position 213,125,754 of record CM059599.1, read on the forward strand.
AGGTCTCTTTTTCTTAGTAGGAGCATTAGACATATGAGTTACCATACTCACTTTCTAAAGTCCGGTACAATGGAGACAGCAGAGGAATGGAAGCAGTGATAAAGATGACAAGAGTGGTGTTATTTCAGTTATATGTATGTTGGCTTAGTCCCTACTATAGGATTGTTTGGGTATTTTACAAGCTATAGGTACTCTACAATTTCTGTCTGTTTGCTTCCCCTCAAATGCATACTAGTCTTGCTTCGTGTATACAGTATACAGAAGTAGCTATTGGTTTGGGTTTTTAACATAACGAGTCATGTGGAATCTTAAAGGCTAGCACATTTTATTTTGCATATGCTTTTGTGAACTCTGTCCCACTCCATGGGAAGCAAAGATTATTATCTTTAGTTTTATAACATAATATTATGATCTCTCTGGGTTTAATATATATCATTATCTCCTATAGCCTATCTTGGGGATATCTGACAAATACCTACAGTCATTTTCTGCTGTGCATATTACTTTTAGTGTAGTGAAGGGTACCCCCACTCTTCAAGACTTACCTCTCATTAGATAGCGACAGCAGTAACAGCCAGCGATAGGGATGCAAAGGGAGGGATGATCTTCAACCTTAAAAACTCAAGTCAGGGGTGTACCTCACTGATTTAATTTTCCTTCAGCCCCCAAATGATACCCCCCCACTCTGTCCTGAATTGACAGGGACCATCCTGATTAATCACCTCATTTTTTCAGCTGCTTTTAAAAAGTTCCAGTTTCTCTCTCTTCTGTCCACTTTACCCCTTGTCCTCTGCTTACTTCAGTTGCTTCAAACTGAGGCCCTTTCCACAGGATGATGCTCTCGCTGTAGCCCACGCAACCCTCTCTGGATTGAGTGGCCATGTAGGGTTCGGAGTGCAAGATGCTGGGAGACAAGGACCAAGCCAGTTCTGGTCTTTGAGGATGTGGTTTATTAAGCAAAAAAGCAAAAAGAAAAAGAAAAAGCACACAAGCATACATACACTCTGACTCCATCGGAAAGGCAAAGCAGGCAATGGAGCAGCGTTCCCTTTGTTCCAACAGATTATATAGACTTTACGTATACGAGTAGCAAAACAGCCTGTCAACCCATCAACCCACCACGCCGAAACAGCCAGGAGGGGGGCTATCTCACCTAGGATGCCAATTACTGAGGCATCCATGGACCAGGTGCATGATAGGCTCGCCGGCAAGTCTCATTACCTGCCTGAGATGGCAATGGACAGTCTTGATCATGCTTCGCCCTCCCCTCACTGTACCAGATGGTGTGTGGAGTGAAGCACCCATCGTTAACATTCCTTGGCTATTCTCATAGGACTGCAGCATACAGGGCAGGCTGACCTAGCAACTCAACAGCATGAGGTAATCCCCTAAATACATTCGTTAGTGTGAAAGTAGGCTGAACCAAAATGTGCAAGTGTGCGACACAGGGCCTAGAGACTCAGGCCCGACCACTCGCGCATTGTCTCATTGCAATCCCAGCAGTGTCTCTGCCAGGATGGAAGCATGTCCCCAGCACTCATCTCCACACCCAATCAGCTGCCTGCAGAAAGGAGCGGGAGGGACACGCCCCTTCCTTCTGTACTGCAGCCAGCCTTCTTCCCATGCTGCATTGGGGAATGAAGCATGTGATTGCATTTCCTGTCCTTCTGCATGACCAGCTGCGACAGGAGGCTCATGGAATTGGGGGTCATTAATGGAATTTTTCCATCAATGAGGTAACTTGCGATTGTGCCAGCTGGTGGGGCAAGAAGGGTGGGACTGCAATGGCGTCATGCAGAAGCATTGTCACGATCTTGCTCCTCTTTTGCATCCCCATGCTGGAAGGACGCTGTCCTGTAGTACGGGCCTGAGGTCAAAGTGCAAAAGAAATTTGCACTCAATTAACAGCGGGAGGGAAGATCAGTGGGAGATGAGTGGGGGCACAGGCAAAAACAAACTGCTGTAGTCTCTCTTAGCTTGTCTGTTCTGCGTCATTGATAACTTTTGTTATCTCCTCTGCATTCTGATGTTGCATAGTCACACATGTCCCAATATTCATCTGTGAAATATTGGAGAATATGCCCAGATTTTGAGGGTTGGAGTACATTCAAATTTCAGTTGAGCACTCAGACGTATGGTTTAGACATCCAAAGAAAAGGGCTACCAAGGGAACATAAACAGAGCAAATATAAGAAGATGTGAATGATGTCAACCTTTTGCCCCAGGCTTCTCTATGGTCTGTCTGCAAAGACTCCCAAAAATGCCTCCATCCCAAAGAATTAGAAAAATCAGCCCAAACCAAACCAGAAAAAACTGGAAGTTTACTTCTATCTTGTTTCATTTAACCGTGGACCAGAGCGGGCAACCTGTTTCAAAGGTGGCTTGCTGCTCCTGGAAGCTTTCAGGAGATCCCTATTTTGGAGATCAGGAAAAAAAAGGAATACAGTGGGGAGTATGGAGGGGTTAGGGGTCACAGAACAACCTTGGGGGCTTGCATGCCACTTCAGGGCCACACTTTGGTCATCCCTGGTGGGAAGACACTACATCTGTTTGCTTCAAACAATTGCATTTCCTTCAAACACCTCCCCTTCTTCCACAGCTTCCATCACATTAAAAAACAAAGATTAAAATAGGTCAATTTTGTCTTTGCTTATGCCTCGGATTAACAGGCTAGGAAGATGAAAGCCTTGACAGTGCAAGAGAGATGTCAGACTGAACTAAGGCTTTCACCAGTTTTCAGCCATGCCTCCCAGTATTTGTTCTCTTGGAAGGTTGAGGTGGATACTTCAGGTGTGACATTTTTCACCTGGCATTTTAAAGTAGCAGTACTGTCTGTGTTTGGATTCCTATGGTGTTTCTGCTAGCTAGTGTCTCTTTAATGAAGTAGGTTACCTATGCTTTTGTGTGGAGTTCAGACTCTCCCGACCACTTGCATAAAGGTATCTGGGGTTCATTGTAGTTCAGGCAAATGTGAAATAATGAATCTTTGCTAATGCCTGCAACATCTTCCTGAACCCAGAGGTAGGTTAAGGAATAGGGAACCAGATTATGAAAAGGAATAAAACCAAAGGTACAGGATTTTTTTTTCTCTTAGAATGAATGAATTGTATTGTTCTATCTCTCCTCTAATGACTTTGTAGTTTATTTTCCTCTCACTTTACCCTAGTAACTGCCATTCAAGGTCTTTCAGACCCTTGAGAACAGACTCAAAGTCACCTGAGGAGTTTTGTGGCTTACTGGGGACTGCAACCTGACCCTCCCCAGGTTCTTTCTGACACTCTAACCACTATACCAATCTGTTTGCCAGGTCAATGATACCATGATATTATTGGGGAGAGATCTTTAGTGGCTCTCCCCCATCCTCAGCACTATCTTACAAGTGCCATCTTGTAAAGCTGAGCAACATTGTGTAAATAAACACACCTTAACTGGTGAGAAGTGTAGAAATGTAAGAAAATTTGACTGGACAACAATTCTACCTATTCTTGTCTGAGGGATGCCTGCCCATTGCTGTCCTTGTTCTTATTGAGGTAAATTGCAAAAAATTAAAAATAAGTAGGTCATGTTGACCCCAACACTTGATAGTCAATACTTTTGTTTGTTGTGACTGACTGTTTGAGTATTGGTCTAAATTTTAGGCTATGTCTGGATTGCCTTCTTATTTAATCATCATCATTGTCATTATCATCTGGGCTACTTGATTTCTGTTTCTTACTCAGTTTTCCTACTGGTTTGAAACACTGTGGCCATTTTTGTACTACACTGTTATAGTGCTATTATTCCACTTTTAACCTCCCATGGAATCCTGGAACTTGCGGTTTAGGGAGGGGCCTTTAGAATGTCCATCCAGAGAGCTCTTTGGCTTAGTAAACTACAAACCCCAGAATTCCACTGGATGTTGAAAGTAGAATAATAGCACTATAACAGTGTAGTTTAGAAAGGCCCTGTGTCTCCCCTTCCCCATGAATGGTTTCATGTTTTTGTTTGCTTTTATAGATTATGGAAGTTACTTGAAAGGCCAAAGGCTAGAGGACTGTTACTGCCCTGGCTAGTCCGAGCTTTGAGGATATTAAAAGATATCCTTTTGATATCATAATTTGGCTTCACATATCCCTTCCACGTGCTTGCAAGGCCCCCGGACAAGCGCGCATACAGGCTCGGCCGATAATCGCCGTAATATTCCTAGACAATACAGGCAGGCCAGAAAATAGCTGACTCGCCGCTTTAGGAGACCTCCAGGCAAGTACTCTAATTAGGTCTGCACACAACTTACAAAAGATCCTCTGCCCCGCTGGCAGCTTGATGGGTAAACTACGCAATACCCAAGTACTCTGCGTTTGCATACTGGCTACTCTATTGAGAACGTCTGCGATAACTCAATCATTCAGATTCGGACCTTTCGGAGGCTTTGTCACCAACTCCAAATCTATTGTTTTCCCCCAAGTACGGCATAGCCTGCAGTCACGTTCTCCTTATAAAAACCCTTGATTCCGAGACCTTCCTCAGATCGCTCCCGAGTTTCATCCCGCCTTGCTGCCGCTTTGCTTGGGCTAGCCTCCCCTCAGTTCCACGTGCTGAGCTACATCGCACCCCAGTGTCGCTCTCTATTTTTCCGGGCTTCAGGACAGGTAAAGTATCACCCGAACCAGCAACTCCTCTAAAAATCCCTCTATACCACTCAAACCTTTATTTCTTTAGTTATCTTGTGTGAGTGTGCCACATACACTGTTTTGCTTGTGTTTTTAATAAAACATCATTTATTGCTTCAACTTCTGTGTGCTCCTTGACTCGACCTGACCCCGTAGACATAGGGTTCAAGATCTCACTACGTTACCCTGCCTCTCGTAACGCTAAGCAGTGCTCTGAGCTGATTTTCCCCACCTTTAGTTGAGCACATTTTGGTGTCCCTCCCGGGACCCCCAGTACACAGGGTAACAGGACTATCATGGTTTCCACAGAGTCTCAGAATTATATTGGACATCTTGGAGATTTTTGGTGAACACCTTAAATTGCAGTTGGGTTATATGAATCAGACTGTTAGTCCATCCAAGATAGTTGACATGGACTGGCAGCAGTCTTCTAGAGTTTCAGATGGGCGTCTTTTGCAACCATGGAATCATAGAGCTGGAAGAAACCACGAGGGCCATTGAGTCCAACCCCCTGCCATGCAGGAAAACATCACCAAACCACTCCCAGGAGATGACCATCCAGCCTCTGTATAAAAACCTCCAGAGAAGGAGACTCCACCACATTCTGAGTCCCCTCAATCCCCAGTCAGACTGCTCTTACTATAAGGAAGTTCTTCTCTTAGGCTTGAAATTTGTGGTTCTGTAGTTTGCTATAGAATTGATGTATTGATGAACTGGCATTTTAGACACTCAGAGCTCATCAAACAACCTTGCTTTAAGAATTGCTTGTTCTGTTCTGCTCCTGTTTATAATCAGTATGTACAAGTGAAGGATTCTTGAGAATGACCTAGGAGGTAACAGGGTCATTTGAACTCAGGAACTTAAAGGTCAGATAGAATGTAACACATGTACAAGCTGCAACTTTGCTGATGCTGATGCCTGAATCTTTTCTTCCTATAAGCGTTCTTTAATATAAACATAAAAATGGTATAAGAAGGAAAACCTGAAATAATAAATCATCCTACCTGGGATCTTTTGATCAAAGTACTTGTGTGTATGAGACTCTCTCTTTCTCTTTTCTACCTTCTCGTTCCTACCTGTTTGAGGGTTCATATCAGCTCTGTGTCCATCTGGGGTACAGCAAGGTGTGGTCTGCTTATCCACCCTAATACTTCTTAATGTTTAGATGAAATCTCTTTTCCTGAACTATGTCTGGAAGTGTAAGGGATTGAATCTGGAAACGTCTGCATTCAGAGCTCAGGCTCCAGTGCTGAGTTGTGTCTCAAACTAAATGAGGGGAGAATTAGAAATGTGGCTGCCATAGCACGAGGAAGTGTACTTTCACCATCATGACTATTTTAAACCTCTAGTTGTCATGAGACATCTTGTGAAGTTTACACTGAATATAAAATAAATTTTAAAAAGAATAAGCAGAAAGAAGAAGGAAGGAAGGAAGGATGGATACAGTAACATGTTTAGGCTGAATATGTGGTTAGACATTACTCAGAAAGGGATAGTTTGTTTATCACTCATCACATAAAATATAGCTCATACTGAGCAAACTATATGACCTTGTGGAAATATAAATGCCCCACCTCCATTTTATGTCATTCACCTGGTATAAACAATTGCACAAGAGCATGTGGCAGGTAGCCACGACAGTCACTTTGGGTATGGTACAATAAAGAAAGGCACATCCAGCTGGGTTGGCATTGTAGATCAGCCAAAGTTCACATCTACTATAGAATCATTGAATCATGAATTTAGTTTAGGCACATGCTTTGAATCTAGCAATGAAGTGCAGAACAAATGTACTGAACAAATGTGACAAATTGAACACTGTAGTTGGCACCACCAGAATTAAACATGGGATCATTTTACTCTTCTGAACTAAGGTCTTACTGACAAGGGCTGTCAAGAAGAGTTGTCAGGAAGAGAGAGAGTGTGACCCAGCTAGACGGGGAAGGTGACAACAGGGGTAAGAAAGAAGACGCAACCCTTCCTGTTTGTTTGCATTTGACTTGTAAGAGTTAATTAGCAACTGCAAAAGGGAAAACTAAGCCCCGGTCACCACTTATTGAAATCTATTTCTCACAAGTCAGTTGAGAAGCTACACATAGAATGTGGCACAATCCAGCAGCAAATCATTCCCTGATCAAGATCCTTGATCCAGAACCTGAATTAGATCCAAATGATGCTGTTTTTGCTTGTGTTCTCTGTCCTTTTTTTCATTTAAAACTCATAGCATTGTTGCTGCTGCTGCTGCAGTTCCTGATGTTACTGATAATGTTGTCGTATGGTATGGTCAGTAGTTAGTACTGGACTTAGTTGTATCTGGATGGAGTCAGGAGTTGTCCATTGTTCTGGTCTAGTTTAAGAGAGAGAATGAAGTCCTTCTCTAACTTCCTGATAGATATCTTCTTAAGTATTCCATCCTGTTGTTGTTCACAATATAGGAAAAGAAGCACTCCAAGACCAGAAAGTTTAACTGGAAAGTTTTGTCTCTCATTGATGTCAACATGTCTTATAAATCACACAGAATCTAGCATTTCTATAATATTTCTAATGAGGCAAGTATTCTCTTTCAAATTGGACTGAGACTGAGGGTCACAACAGATATTAAAGGGAATGTATATTCCCTACAAGTAACTTGTTTCCTTTCCCACTATGGGATTTCTTCAGAGATTTATTACTCTGTAATCAGACCTGCATAGTCAACTTAGGTTTACCTTCCCATGACCAACCTCAAAACAAAACATGATTAAGGCAAGAGACATAGGTGAGGAAAATCACGCAGCATAACAAACATATCTTTTATGAGTTAGAGTAATATCTCTGCAAAGCATGATAAATGTACACCTACTTTGACCCTAGGGTGCTAAAGGATTTGAATCTTAGTCTTTTTAAAGCAAAATTAACACAATGGCTGTCATTCTGTTAGCAAGATTGGGAGGGGTTGCTAATATGCCAGAGGACAGGATCAAAATTCAAAATGACCTGGACAGATTGGAGAGCTGGGCCAAGGCTAACAAAATGAAATTCAACAGAGAGAAGTGTAAGATCCTACACTTAGGTAGAAAAAATAGGATGGGGGACATGTGGCTGGATAGCAGTATGTGTGAAAGGGATCTAGGAGTCTTAATAGACCACAAGCTGAACATGAGTCAGCAATGTGATGCGGCAGCCAAGAAAGCCAATGCAATTCTCGGCTGCATCAATAGAAGTATGGTGTCTAGATCGAGGGAGGTACTGGTACCACTCTACTCTGCTTTGGTTAGACCTCATCTTGAATACTGTGTCCAGTTCTGGGCACCCCAATTCAAGAAGGACATGGTCAAGCTGGAGCAGGTCCAGAGGAGGGTGACCAAAATGGTGAAGGGCCTGGAAGCCAAGCCCTATGAGGATAGACTTAGAGAGCTGGGTATGTTCAGTCTGCAGAAGAGAAGGTTAAGAGGGGACATGATAGCTATGTTTAAATATTTGAAGGGATGCCATGTAGAGGAGGGAAAGGGCTTGTTTTCTGCTGCTCCAGACACCAGGACAAGGAGCAATGGAGATTTCACCTGAACCTCAGGAAGAACTTCCTGACAGTCAGGGCTGTCCGGCAGTGGAATATGCTGGCTCGGAGTGTGGTGGAGTCTCCTTCTTTGGAGGTTTTTAAGCAGAGGCTGGATGGCCATCTGTCGGGAGTGCTTTGAGGGTGTTCCTGCATGGCAGGGGGTTGGACTGGATGGCCCGTGTGGTCTCTTCCAACTCTACATTTCTGTGATTCAATGATTCTAAGATATACATGGTACACAGGTAGGACAAATTACTCACAATAGCACAACACATGTATTCTGCTGATAGCAACAGAAGCAGAGTTGTGCATACAACAAAGTTGTGTATTGTGGTTACACACTGCACATTCTGCATTGTGGTTGCACATGGTGCATTGTAATTATGCATTCTGCATTGCTGATTTCACGTTGCTTATTGCTTGATGATACCCAGTCATTGCTATGTACTGTGCAATGTTACTATTCTGCATGGGAGTATACTGCTCATGCAACTCCACATGCAGATATTTTACGCTACATGGAGCGAGTGATGAATTGCAGCCAGACACTGAATGCCTTGTGTGCTGGTGGTATATCCTCTGCCATATTAGGAGTCTTTTTGGCTGAAGCGCAGTATATAAAAATATATATATAGATATTGCTAAGTACATAATTAGTATTATAGGGCTAAGTATAACATTGGTCCTACTTAGAATCTTTTTAACAAAACAAGTGGGGCTTGTTAGTCACAACTAACTTAAGTTTCATAGGTCTGTCAGTCTACTGAAGGAGTCCACTGTGGTTCCTTTCATTCTAGTTTATATACTGAATTTTTTAGACACCCATATGGAGGGAAGATGTGCATATTTCTTCAGTGTTAAGGAAAGAAAGCTGTCAAACGAGCGCGGATGGAAAACCACCGCCCGTCAGTGCTGAGTGCAAACTGCGCACCCAAGCCTCGCACTCAAGGCCTGCCCAGCCTGACATCTCTTTGTGATCAGAACTGAACAGCCAGGGAGATCTCCCAATCAACCCAGGGCCAGGACAAACGGATCTGCCTCAGGTCTCCCTTTCTGAGGACGCAGTCCTTTCCTCACTCTTGTCCCCACTTGGCTTCTTCCTTTCAGGACTCTCTTCCTTTACTGCATTCCCTAAATCTGCCCTTCTCCCAGATGTAAGGATCAGCAGTGATTTATATTTTCCAAGACTGTGGTACTGTTGGCACTAAGGTCAAGATGGTATTAGTGGTAGCTTGTATATTCCAGAATTCAGAATGAGACTCTGGGAGACTGTTATCAGGAATACAGTATGGTGGGGTCAGTCTAGATGACCTCTAGGTATGGGGAAAAAGTTATTTCTCTCTGAGTTTGTAAAGAACTGTGGGAATGCAATGGAACCTTGAGAGCTTGAAATGTTGGCAGCTCGCCTCTGCTTGGCAAGCTCGCTTCTGCTAGGCCTCGATACATTAAGAATTGCAACATTAGGGAATGGTCTATTATGCTGGTGGGAACCTTTGTACATATTTGTACGCATCTGTTTCTTTCCCTGAACATGTGATGACACTGTAAGACACTGTATTGGGAAAATGTATAAATTGCTGTGAATATGAAGGGGGGGGGCTCGGTTTCTTTTGAGAGCTATCCCAGCCGAGGCTGCCGGCGAAATAAAATCCTTTTTCCAAACATATCTCTGGTTTCTGCTTCAACAGAACTTCAAACATTTATTGTAACACTGTTACTTTAAATGTGTTTTGTATCTAAATCTTTATAAACAGCACACCATTCTTCTCTCTCTCTCTCTTTCCGTTCATTCACTATCTCTCGTACACCCAGTTTCTCAGTTCTCTCTCCCACGGAGCTCTTCAAATCTCCAACCTCTCCCAAACACACCACAAATCGCACTTGTCTTCAAACACACACCAGACAGCTAAAACCCATTATTTTCCTCTTTCCACCAGCCCCTCCCCTGGGCTATCCAAGGTTCCATTTCACCAGCCAATCAGCTTAAACACTCTCAGTTGCCAAGGAGGCTCTGTTGTCAAGACCCCCTCCCATCAGGTTCATCACAGAAATCTACCTTTGCTTCTGGTTTCTGTGCAGCTAGTTGATACGGTATTCAAATTCAGGTGGCCACTTAACTCTAAGAAGAAGAAATGCTTCACAAAGGAAGGCACAGATTTGCAGGTAGTCCTGAATATATATATATTTAAATTTAGGAAAAAAATTAATACAATATAATGCAATATACTTATATACATTAATGCAATGTATATAAGTATACAATATATCTCACCACAATGGGGGACTGTGAGTAGGTGACCTATGTGCGTGCTCAGTGTGATCTGTAGGTGGCAAGTGTTGAGGAAGGAAAGGCTGGCTGATCTAGTTTGAACAGGAACTTGGATGCAGATGTTCTGTAGGCCCAACATGCAGAAACAACATGTTGCACCAGCTGTGTCAAGGATAGGAATCATGTGGCCTTCCAGATATTGAATGGAACTCCCAGCAGCCCTCATGGCCAATAGTAAGGAATGCTGGGGTTTCAGTCCAACAACAGCTGGAGAGCCACATGATTCTCATCCTGATCTGTACAAACACAACACACACTGTCGATGATGAATTTCTGCCCTTTTGAACTTTGCAAGGTCAATTTAAATCTATCTGCAGCAGCCGAATTGTAATATTTACAGCTGCAACACTTCATGCAATCTAGGATTCAGCAGCTCTTAGAGGCTGATTGAATATCTAAGCCAGCAATTTATATATACAATTCTTTGTTATTCTACTACCCCCCCCACCCCACCCCACCCAAAAAAAGATATGGAAGGTATATAACAAGAAGGGAACAGGGAACTGGAATGCCCAGTTTTGAATAAATAATGATCTTCTGTTTTAAAATCTGTAACAAGTCTAGATATAGATCTCTGATTACATCTGATTTAGCAGAAAATCTTGTTTTGAATATATTGGTCACAACAATGTATTTTTAATAATGGCTTCTCTTAATCACCTACAATAATTGCTCGAGGTGTAATATTGCAAATGCTTCCCTAACCCATATGTTTGGGAAATGCCCTATAGCTGCCAAAGTATGGGGCGAGTAATTACACAAATAAACTTGGTACTAGAATGTTTGCTGATATTTAGTGATGTACAGTTGGCCCTCCACATTCACTAGGTTTAGGGGCACAGGGCCCTTGCATCGCAAATGTCTGTGGGACGGGGCCAAGGAATGGTGAGGAGAATGGGCACCCAGGGTCCAAAACAGGTTAGAGGAAAGAGAAGGAAGGAGGGTTTCACAAGATGGCCCAATTTTCCTCTTATTCGCCCAACTCATTCCCTTGTTGTGGGATAGCATTGGGAGAGGGTTTGTGGTTCTGTGAAACTGAACTGTGACCCATCCTTAGCTGTCCAGGCAGCAGCTGGTGGTGGAGGAGGACGAACAAAGTGTTTTTTTTTAAAGGGCTGTGTGGCCTGATTGGAGCCATTGAGAAGGAAGGTTCCACTGGAAAAGAAGTTCCTGAGGGCAGGTGTGGAAGAAGCTTGCAGATAATGAAGTTGTGAAAGTCAAACCAGCATATGTGAAAGGCTGACTGTATTCCTTTAAACTATTTCCCCATACCTTGGAACTTAAGACAGCAGAACTGGGTCTTTCGTGACCTCTTGACTGCTAAAAGACTGATCCTCCAGTACTGAATGATAATACTTCTCCACCTGTGATCCAATGGAAAAATTTAACAAAGCTCGTAATATTAAAAAGAGTGTTATATTGATGCTACTTAGAAATGGACTCATATTCAGATATTTGATTCTCTTTTATTGAAATTTATGAGTAATGACCAGAATTCTGTGTCATTTACTTAGCTACGCAATTACTAGTGTCTCCTAGCTCAGCCCCCCAACCCTTGCTTACCAGGCAGCAGCCAATGCAAGTGACAGGGATCTGTTCTCCTGTTGATTGGGAAGCAGCCGTCAGACATTTCCATTCCCTCATGTAAACAATCTCCAGTGCAACAGCAGGAAGTACTGTCCTTGTTGCAATTCCCCCTTGCACCAGACATGGCTTGTAGAAAGTGAGGGAACATCACTCATCTGTATTCAGTTATATTCATGTAAGTCTCATGGCACATCCAAGCAAGATGAGGCTAAATCACATTCCTTAAATGGGGTCAGAAAAGAAGCTTCTCACATCCTAGCAGTTAGAGGTGCTGCCGGTGATGGGACTCCTGACTGAGAGATCATTCAGCACCAAACTCATAACAAGATCCTTTTGGGGTTCAGTTGTTTTCAAAATCCACATCTCTGCATAACTTGAAAAATAAGTAAGAAACTTTCATGCAAGTCTTTGTGTGATCTAAATTCCAGGCACATCTTTGACTTCCAATGAATTCAGTGCAATATTGATTTAATGTAATATTCTTGAGAGTCCAAGTTTGCTGCAACTATTTTAAGATGTATGCTGTGCCATAGTCATGAGCTGGCTCCATCAGTACAAAAATCAATCAATCAATCAATCAATCAATCAATCAATCAATCAATCAGGGAAACAGTATGCAAATACAGCATTCTTTGGAGAATGTTCTTATAGAATGGTTGTAAGGTTCTTTCTCCTCCTTCATCTTCTTCCTGTCTCCTTCCTTTCTTTCCTGGTGGATTAACTAATCACGGTCCACTTAATTTTGCTAGAACGAAGTCATCTGATATAGGTGAATTGCCGTTTTGATTTATGAATTGTAAAGTTCTCAGCTCCTTAGCTAGAGAAATAACTAGTTTGCTCTGCAAAATAATCTTGTCCAAAGGTCAGAAACACCATGGTTGCAGCATGTAAAATGGCTGTATGAATGGCTCTGAAGCAAGAGGTCTGAAAATGTGGTTAAAGTGGCAACTCAGGATTTCAATGTGCTAGACAAATGCTGTTGTGTGACAAGTTGAGGTGCCACTGGGGCCAGATCTTCTGGCAGCAGTCCAGGAACTTACAGCCCAGAGGGCTCCTAGATGCAGTCTCCACAACAACATTTTTCTTTTTTTAAAAACAATCCAGCCTATAGAAGAGTTTCAGTGCATCGTAGAACCATAATCATACAGGGCATCTTCATTGCCAAGACAGCGTTGTGGTTCCATGTGGAACCAATGGAATACAGGAGAAGCTAAGATGCTGGGTATCACTGTAGGTTTGCTTTCCCTGAACTCTTCTGTTAGGAAGCAGAAGCAAATGTGGAAGAATCAGCAGCAGAAGTGATGGCTGCAGCACTACTTGAGGTGGAGTGCGAGAAGAGATGAAAGACAGTATGCAGCAGGGAGTTGGAATGAGGAAAGGCAGAGAGAACACCATGAACTGAAGAAAGAAAAGGGGAGAGGAGGTGGAATATTAAAGTAAGCGTGTGCATGTGTGTGTGTGTGTATAAATCTCTGAAGGAATCTTAACAAGGACCTTTTTAACCTGCACATTTTTGTACTTCCAGGATGACTTTTTCCCACGCTGTACATTGTTTTTGGAGTCCTTTTTAAGTGTGGAAGGCTCTAAGCTGAACAACACTTGCTAGTCTCAAGTGGGGTAGACCCAATGGGTCATTGGGAACTTAATAAGCTAATACTTACATAAGTTCCATTGATTCATCTGGCCTATTCTATTAGGGTCTAATAATTGGATTTAGCTCTTTGTTGCAGTTCTGCCACTTAAGTTCCTTATGTAGTGGTGCAGGGCTGGATGTTGGGGGATGATAGGAGTTTCAGCCCCACGGAAACGCAGCAGAAAAGCCAGAGTTCAGCGAGCCAACAGCAGCAGCCTTGTTCCCCAGTAAGGATACTCACACACAGAGGAGTTTCTTCCTGAACAGGAGGCACTTTATCTTGCAGCAAAGTTCCGTTATATACAAAACATAGGACAGACGGACAAAAGCTTGCGCCAGGCACCAGGTTTGGTCAACAGACAAATACATACTGGCGTTGCTTTGTTATATACATATCTACAACCAATCAGGTAGAGATTTGCACACCTCCCTCTACCATCTGCACACGACCCCAGTTTCTTATGCAACCTTGCAATTACCCACAGCTGGGGCGTGATGCAACATCTTTGCAGTGGGCTGATCATTTTCCCAGGGTTCCCTGCCTGGAATCCCTGACACTGGATGTTACCCTGTATTCTGGGGGTCCCGGGAGGGACACCTAAATAACCTTGCAATTACACAAATTGGGGAAATTAGTCTAGAGCACTAGTTGGCAAAACGAGAGGCAGGGTAACGCAGCGGAATCTTGTAACCCAGTGTTTACGGGGTCAGGCCAAGTCAAGGAGCAGACCGGTTTGAAAATCATGAATGATCTTTATTAAATACAGGTACACAATGTAAGCAACACACGCACACAGATAACTAATGAAAATAAAGATTTGAGTAAGATAGCGGGATTTTCAGAGGGATAGTTGATTCGGGTGATACGAAACCTATTCCCGAAGCCCGGAAGAAGATGGAGAGCGATGCTGGGATTCGGTGTATCTCAGCACGTGGAGCTGAGGGGAAGCTCACCAAGCGATGCGGCAGCAAGGCGGTCTGGAACTCAGGAGCGATCCAAAGAAGCGCTCAAAGTCAGGGGTTTTTATAAGGAGAATTGTGACTGCAGGCTAGGTCGGACTTTCGGAAAACAATAGATTTGGAGCTGGAGACAAAGCCTCTGAAAGGTCAGAATTTGAATGATTGAGTTAGAGCCAAATTGTCAATAGGATAGCTGGTATGCAAACGCGGAGTACTTGATCGTTGTATAGTCAGATCATCAAGCTGCCAGCGCGGGGCAGAGGATCTTCTGAGAGTTGCTTGCATACCTAATGGAGGTACTTGCCTTGAGGTCTCCTAAAGCGGCGAGTTGGCTGTTTCTGGCCTGCTTGTATTGTTTCGGAATATTACAGCGATTATCAGCCGAGTCTGTCTGCGTGCTTGTCCGGGGCCCTCGCAAGCACGTGGAAGGGATATGTGAAGCCGAATTAGTGATATCAAAAGATATCTTTTATATCCCTCAAAGCTCGGGCTAGCCAGGGCAGTAACACTGGACATATAGGGCTAATAATGCACCTTGGGCTGCCAAACTCCTTCTTAACTAGAAGTAGGAGCAGGCTAGTTTTACTAGTTTAGCTCTGCATGCAAATATTTACAACTTCTTAGGGATGAAAAGAAGTGGTATATTAAATACTGGGAGCAAGATAATCTGATAATCCCGTTGTGTTCCTGTGAAGAGGGAGAATGTGAAGGAATTACTTTTCAAATAAGAATTCTCAATCCTGTGAAATTTTCCTTCACTCCTGAAATTGCTAGCACTCCAATAACATAAAGCTTCAGTTGAATATTTAGAAATACACTTTAGGCATCCAAAGAAGACAGGCAGACACTGTTACCAAGGGAATGAGAACACAATTACAGGGTCTTTCTGCCCTACACTGTTATGGTGCTATTATTCCACTTTCAACATCCTGTGGAATTCTGGGGTTTGTAGTTTGCTGAGACCAAAGAGCTCTTTGGCTGAGAATTCTAAAAGCCCCTCCCTAAACTGCAAACTCCAGGATTCCATAGGATGTTGAAAGTGAAATAATAGCACTATAACAATGTAGGGCAGAAAGGCCCACAGTTCTAGGTGTGACACATTTTTAATGTCTCACATTCTTCAATGCTAGAAATGTGAGGACTGAAGGAAAATTTCATTGAAGTGGGACAGAATTCATTGGAAGGAGGGGGGTGTCCCCTTTTGGCACACCCCTGTGCAAATCCTCACACATCTACACACTATGCACATGAATTTTCCCTGTTTCTTGTAGATAAGACTGGAAGTCCTAGAATGGCAAATTTTTCCAAGGAGAGAAAGTTTGTGAACAGTAGGTATTCTCTTGGGCCATTTTTCCCTCTTTTGGGGCATTTTTCCTTCTAGCAGCGGTTCGTTACAGTTTGCTTCCTCCTCAGAAACTGCTCTTTAAATTCCAACAAAATTAAGACAAAGGGGGAAAATAAGTTTATGCAACCCACTGGGTTTTGCTTTAACTGATATATGCACTATTTAAAATACATACAGTGTTTTTGTAAGCAATTATTGAAAAATCTGTTATCACCAGGAGACCCAAAAGGCCAGAAATAAAACCAATTGTGTGGGCAATTGTGTAGGCCAGTTGTGTAGGCTAAGCAATGTGACATGTGTAATAGCCTTTCAATAATGTCATGATGAAACGACTCTAGTAATTTTCCAAACATTGAAAATAATGAGGGAGGAGGCAGATGCTGAGGATGATTAAAGCCCGAGTGATGTAGAAGAAATATTCTTTTAAGACCTTTGCCACCTCTGAAGCAATGATTATCTATCAAAGCACATTACAGTAATAAAACAGATGTGAAAAGCAAATTAAGGGAGTTCATATGGGTAGCGTTTAATGATCAGGGGCTGGGTTTGGTTAAATGAAGAGATTCTGCTTTACAAAGTTTAATCATCTATACTTCTGAAGGAAGCGATCTTACTTACAGCACTGTGTCAGTTGTCATGGGTTTTGTTTTTCAAAGTGTGAATAATGTTGAGTGAGTCAACTCTGGAAGGCAGAGAAATGAATATATCTGCCCAAAGAGGAGAAAAGCAGAAATTATTTAACTCTAACAGTGGCTTCGGACATTATTCTGTCAGGAGAGAACTGAATATGTATATTCTCTATACTTCCTGTTTCTTTGCAAGAATAGAAGCAGGAAGTATTGCCTGTACTCTCTCCCCCATTTGGAAGATAAATTGGCTGTGTCTTCACACTGAGAGATGGCCCTTCTAGGGGGAGTGAGGAGAGAAAGACACATATGTTGTGTTTCAGTCATGGGGCATAACGTCACTGAAAACTGTAACCATTTGCTTCCACTTTAACTTTGACATAGCTATGTCCCATGGTATTCTGGGCTACTGCAGTTTGTTGAGGTCCTTACAATTCTCTGCTAGAAACCACTTAGCTGCTCTACAACACTAAAGCTCTCTGGCAGAGAATCGTGAGGACCTTACTGGCCAAACTAAACATCCCAAAATTTCTTTTTTTATATATATATTTATTTTTTATACAAAGATACAAACATATTACTAAAAAAGACTAACAGTATAAAAATAAATAGTATCGATTCATAATTATGTTTACATATTTCAATGTTCATAATGCTAAACAATTGTAAATAGATTTAATCATTATGACTTCCTTTGCCAAATACCTAGAATATTATCAACCTGCTTTCGCTTTGCTTATGAAATTCCCTTATTTCCCCTTGTTTAGAAAATATTGAGTACACATTTTTCTTGCTGTTTCTTTACGAAGGATTAATTACTACTATAATTTTGCAGTATAAGTAAAGAAAACCTATGCTTATCTAATTCTATAAAACTCACTGTATTCCATAATTTCCATCCATATCCATCCATATATATCCATCTTCCTAAAATAACAAAATCTTCTGAATTCTCAATGTTTCTAGTACCTGTTTATATTCCACAAATTTATTTATGAACTGACTGTGTCTTTTATATACTTTATAACTGGCTGCCAAACTTTTTCTAAACACTCAGTTCTCTTCCCATTTAAATGCTGTGAAAACATATCAAACTGCTTCATTTCAGTTATTTTCAACTTCCATTGTTCAATATTTGGGGCATATGGTGCCTTCCAAGACTTTGCAAACAACATTCTTGCTGCTGTTATTAAGTATAACAGTACTCGTTTATTTTGCTGCGAAAAGTTTTTGTCAATCATATGCGTCATGTTCAATAGAAAAAGCTCTGGTTGCGTTGGAAATGGTACCTTGAATATTTCTTTTATGACATCATATATCTGTACCCAATATTTCTTTGTTATAGGACAGGTCCACCAAATATGGTAAAATGTCCCAACATTATCTTTACATTTCCAGCACTTGTTGTTGCTTGACTGATACATTTTACTAATTTTTGCTGGTGTTAGGTGGTACCTATACATTATTTTTATAAAGTTTTCTTTTAGATCTTGAGAACTGGTAAATTCATTAGTGCTTTTCCATCCCATTTCCCAATGTTCTAAGGGGATTTCATGTTGAATGTTTTGTGCCCATTTTATCATTGAATCTTTTACTATCTCGTCTTCCAGTTTGCATGTTAGGAGATATTTGTAAAACTGTGAAATCTTCTGTTTAGTTTTGGAAAATATTATAGTCTCCAATTCATTGTATGTCCTTTGAGTTGAGATGCCTTCTAATTTTAGATCCATTTTAAATCTCTCCTTTAGCTGAAGATATGGAAACCAGTTAAGTTCTATGCCTTGTTGACTAAGTTCCTCACGCATTCGCATTCTGATTCCTTCTTGCTTGTCCTGGGTCACAAGGTCTTTATATCATAGCCAACTTTCGTTTGGGTCCTTCCATTTCCCATACAAAGCTTCTTGGGGAGAAGCCCATAATGGTATTTTATTATAAATAGTCTTCTTCACATTCTTCCAAATCTTTATCAATGCTTTCCTCACATAATTGTTATTGAAATCTTTATCTATTTTATCTTTCCCATACCATAAATAGGCATGAAATCCGAATCTCATGTTCGACACTTCCAAAGTTAGGAGTCTTTTATCCTTCAAAGTGATCCATTCCTGTAACCAAACCATTGCACTGGCATGGTAATATAATTTAATTTTAAATCTGGAAGATCACAACCCCCTTTTTTCTTTTGTTCTGTCAGGAGTTTCCATCTGATTCTTGGTTTTCTTCCCAACCATATAAATTTTGATAATTCTTTTTCCCATTGCCTGATAGATTTGTCATTTTTAATAATTGGTATATTTTGGAATAAAAAATTTAATTTAGGAAGAACATTCATTTTTATCATCGCTATTCGGCCCAATAATGACAAATTTAAATTGGACCATCTTTTTAAATCTTCTGATATTCCTCTCCATATTTTAGTGTAGTTATTATCAAATAGATCTTTGTTGTTTTCTGTGAGCCATATTCCCAAATATTTTATTTTCTTCTCAATTTTGAATCTCGTCATTTTTATAATCTCTTCTCTTTCCTGTTGTCTCATATTCTTCACCATTATGTAAGATTTATTTTTATTTATTTTTAAACCTGCAGCTTCTCCAAATCTTTTTAATTCTTGGTTCAATTTTTTGATTCCCAACATTGGGTCTTCTGTGAAGAAGATGAGGTCGTCTGCAAATGCTTTGATTTTGTACTGTTGATCTTTTATGTTGATCCCTTTTATGTCTGACCTCGATCGAATGTTGTTATTCAGAATTTCTAATATGGATATAAATAAGAGTATAAATAAGAGTGGTGACAGCGGACAGCCTTGTCTTGTTCCTTTGTTAATGTTTATCTCTTTTGTCAGTTTACCGTTGGCAACAAGCTTTGCTTTTTGTTCTTTAGAAATCTGTTCTATCCATCCCACGAAGTTATCTCCACAATTCATTCTTTCTAATACTTCTGTCAAAAACGTCCATCTTACTTTATCAAATGCTTTCTCAGCATCTAGAAAAAGGATGGCCAGTTTTTTTTCATTCCTCTTTTCGAAGTATTCTATAACATTTAGAAGAGTCCTTATATTGTTTTTCAACTGTCGATTAGGCAAAAAGCCATTTTGGTCAGAGTGTATCATATCTTGTAAAAATTTTTTAAATCTCTCTGCTAAAATACTGGTGAAAATTTTGTAGTCTATATTTAGAAGAGATATTGGCCTGTAATTCTCAGGTTGAGTCTGGTCTTTCCCCTCTTTTGGTAATAATGTTATGTTTGCGTACTTCCATGTATCTGGAAGACCTTCTTGCCTTATTTCATTTAAGGTATCTGTTAGAGGTTTTAATATTTCTGGTTTGAAATTTTTATAGAAGCTTGCTGTGTATCCATCTGGTCCAGGAGATTTTGATATTTTCAATATTTTTATCGCTAGTGCAACTTCTGTTGTTGTAAAGTCTGCATTTAGAACCTTTTTCTGTTCTTCTGATATTTTAGAGATTACTTGTTTATCCAGATATTTCTTTGTCTTTTCATTTTCTATTTCTTGCGGCATGTCTCTTTGATACAGGATTGTGTAATAATTTTGGAAGATCTTCTTAATTTCTTCTTGATCTGTAATCTCTTTTTGTCCTTTCTTGATTTTAAATATCCATCTTTTTTCTCTTTCTCTTCTAAGTTTGTAGGCTAACCATTTGCCTGGTTTATTCGAATGTTCAAAGTAGTTTAAATGACAATACTTTATTTTTCTTTCCACTTCAGCCATGTTCTTCACTGTAATTTGGTCTTGGAGAAGTTTTATTTCCAATTTCAGCTCATAATTTGAGATGTTTTCTCTAAAATCTTTCTCTTTTGTTTTTAGCATCTCCCAAAGTTGTTGCAAATGCTGTTCCCTGTCTTTCTTTTTCTGCACTCCCATTTTTATCAAATGGTCTCGTATAACAGCTTTACCCGCGTCCCAAATTGTTTTCATGGGAATTTCCGGGGTGACGTTTTCTTCAAAGTATTTTTGAATAGTCTCTTTCAATTTCTTGACTTGTTCAGTATCCTTAAGCAACATATCATTTAATCTCCAATTAAATTCTTTATTTTGTTTTGGCTTGAGGTATAATAGGATTGGGTTGTGATCAGATATTAATTTCGGTAATATCTCCATGTCATACACTTGTGTGTGCAACATTTTAGATATCAAAAAAAGATCGATCCTAGACATGGATTTATGTCCGTCAGAGTAAAAAGTATATTCCTTTTCTGATCCGTGTTTAAACGTCCAAATATCCAATAAAGCCAATTCATCCATCATCCGGAAGAAGGTTTGTGGAAATTTTCCTTGGTTTTGTTTAATTGGCTTTTCTGATGCTCTGTCTTCTAATGGATTTACATCTATTAAACATCCCAAAATTTCATAGGCTGAAGTCATGACAGTGGACATGGTATCATAGTGCTATAATTTAGTAGTGTGAACACGAAGCCTGGAGCATTTCCACATTCTGTTTGTCTGTAGGAAGATAACCCCTAAAAACAATTCTGAAAAGGGACTTCTAAATAGAACTACCACTTGACTCTTGTAGTGGGATGGAGTAGGGGAAGTATACTTACAAGATTACGGTTGTCTATAAGTCCACTTGAAATATTGCGTGTAAAGAAATACTTCCATGTCCTGTCTTTTCCACTATCTTAACATATTACAAAAGAACTAAAATCACCAAGAATGTGGTCTCTCCCCTCCCAAAGATGCTCCAGAAATCTGTAAAGGAGAAACAATGCAAGATGGTGCACATGATTTTCCTTCTTTTGCAGGACTTTGTGTGCCCTATATAATTCTGAAGATTTAAAAATTCAGAAAAATACCTTAGTCCTATATATTAGTCAAAAGCTGGGTGAAGTATTCATATTTCCATTCTGGTTCTCCTAGTTTGTCTTCTTCATTCTGATCATCTCCCTGGTGCAGACAATAAGCATACATACATAATAGGGCTGTGCTGTAGATTTGGACAGACACCAAATCCTAAATATAATTAGGCTGATTCAGCCAAATTCAGGAGATGTTTGAATTGTAGGAAGATGTCCCTAAAGTTGAATGAATCTGAATCCGAATTTAAACTCTCAGTAGTAATTTGAATTTGAAGAAAGATGGCAAAATCCATATAAGAACAACAATAGTTTAGGGAAAGGAGGTAATCAGAGGGAAATGTGTAGGCTTGTGACTGCCATCTCTGTCTTCTGATCACACTAAATGACTTTTGCATGGCTTTCCAACTGCAACGCCTTGGAGAAGGAGTGGTGAAGTAATACACTGCAAGATTGATTTAGGATTAAGTACTTTTTGCAAGAAGCTAGAAGCACTAATGCTGAAGCTGTTTGGGTTGAGTCTGTGGGATTTGGGATAGTGTAGCATTGGATGCTGGATTGGAAAATGCTAGATCTCCTAGTCTTTCTACCTTTGCCAGAAAGACTACATTTCATTTCTATCATCCACTACAATCTTTTTGCACTTTCTGTGGCTTTGGTGCCAACTGTGTAGGAAACAACAAAAACATTAAGTTTTTTTCTCCCATTCATCATAACTCTCTATACCTATTTTTCTGAAGTTCCATTTGATTTTTTGTGAAAGATATATGTAATACACAATTTTCATACAGATTGCCTAAAAACCATAGTGTGGAGTAAGAAGAAGTAAGTTACTAATTTGTCAGGTTTTGACCCCCTGCTCTTTTACTCAAACTCTGTGTTTATCGTTCTTAAATTTTCCAGGTTTCTTAACTGTGACCACCTCTAAGCAGAACTTGAAAAGGTCCTTTTAAAAAGAATGTTTATAATTCTCAGAGCATTCTCCTCCTGCAGTTAAGTCTGGATTCAGCACGTAATTATACTCATTCTTCTTGAAAGCAACTTTCCAAACTTTATTCTGATTCTTGTTTTCAAAAAAATGCTCTCAGAAAACAAACAAACAAAAACATAGGGACATAAGTATGTCCTTTTTATCTAAAGTATACATTTTGATTTTGGACTCCCACTTCTCAATCCCTCTGTGTTTGAAACTTGATAAGTTTTAGCCCCTTGGGAGGGAACAACTGTCCTTGAAATTTTCACTGAATTCTTCTGAGAAATAAAAAGTTATCACCTGTTCACCACCCCCTCCTCTCTAATCTATTGGAGAGAAAATCTCTTTCCAGAAAGTCAGAGCTTCTCTCCCCCTCCCCTTTTTTTTTAACTGAGAGGAAAGACACACTGAGTTGTGATAAAACAAACTTGTTTATTTTAGACATTCATTCCAGTTTTCCTGCACAAGACTCTCAAACATAGGAAGGCCAGGAAAAAGGAAGACACTTCCCCTACAGATAGCCCACTTTATGTAGATTTTCTCGCATCTTTGGACCCAGAAAACCAAACTGCCCATGTCAGAGTCTTTGGAGCACATTCTCAAAACATTCTGGATAGCTTATAGAGAAGGTACAGACAGTTAGTACTAAAGTGTTTGTCATGTACTAAAAGTAAGACTAAGGCTAAATTCCATTCCTATATTTTTGTTACACAAAAATTGAACACAAAGGAACACAAAAGTTGAACACAAAGGAAAAGGCTTCTCTGCAAAATTTGCATCAAGGACAGCATTTCTGTCAGGCCTTTGCCGTGGTTGCAATTAACAATAGAGAAGCCATGATTTTTAAATCTATTCTTCTCTTTTACCTGTCTGTCTCTCTTTCTCCAAGTTATCTCCAAATATAATAAAGTCCTGTAGCACACAACCTCTGCATCTACATTTCTGAAAGCTGACAGGCACATTCCTTTGTTAGTTGAAAATTATCCTAGTTTCTGCCAAACAAACCAACAAACAAATTATAGCCATATATTCGTATCCAGAGATGGACAGTGGAGTTTCAAAGCTGAATTTGTGGGTGGCTGAGTTAATCTGAACTAAAGGCTGCTTTTTGAATTTTAGAATTGGGGTCGAAAGGGAATATTGCGGTAGATTCGCAGCCTTAGTACATGACTAGATTTTTATTAACGCTCTTTATAGCTGTTAATTATTTAGGCACATGTAGACTGTAGAACAGTGACCCTGTGGCCCTCTAGACTCCCACTCCCATCAGGGTCATTCTCAAGAGGCTAAAATTCACTTTTCCCACTGTTCTTCTGTGAGCAGGCAAATGCAGTTTTTTTATCCCCCCAGGCTTTCTAGAACTTAATGTTTTAAGGACAGGGCTTTAATTTAGCATTATTGTTGTTGTTGGTCATGTTCTACCTCAAATCTTCTGTGACTTACGGTCACCCTAAACTGGCCTCTGGTGACCTAAGGTCATGGGAGGATTTTAGCAAGATTTGTTCAAAGGAGATTTGCCATTGCTTTCTTTTGAGGCTGAGAGAGGGTGACTTGCGCAAGGTCACTGAGTGGGTTTTGATGCTGAGTCGAAATTTGAACCTTGCTGTTCCAGAGTCATAGTCCAATACTCAAAATAACATAAAATAATATTCAACACTCAAAATAGCTTAAAATAATAAAAAAGCTTAAAAATAAAAAAAAACTTTTAAAAAACCTTAAAATAGCTTTTTTATTTTTAAGTGTTTGTTTTAAAATGCTTTTTAATGTAATTGATAGAGTTTTTAAAATAATAACCTTCTCCTTGTTTTCAGATGTATTGTGTTTGTTTTAATTTGTAAGCTGGCCTTGACTGTCATTTGGGAGAAAGGTGCAGCATAGACAAAGAATTCATCATGGACATCAACATCAGCAGCATCACTGTTGTCTAACAGCATTAGGCAAACTGTAGGTGTCCCCTCTCCACTTATTTAATAGATATCACATTTGGTTATTTGTATTGGTCGCAATATCTACTGGGTGGAAGTGGAATGAGATGACAGAGAGAAAAATCATGTGCTAAAATAAAGCAGCATTACTGTAATCTCCTTAAAGATGCACAAAAGGATCTTTTTGCATCTTTGAGACCAATTGAAAGAAAGAAGTTTGTAGGATAAGTTTTTGTAGACTGGGTCTAAGCAGACAAACTTCTGCTACAAATTTCTTTATATCAGTTGGTCTCAAATATGTACAAGATCCCTTCATGTACTGACCCGAAATAACATAACTTTGTCTTTGAATATTCCTTAGTGATATATATACATCTACTCAGCTTGTACATTCCAAAACACAGTACTTTTGTGATTTTTTGAAGGGCAATTCTTGGACCTATGTCGGTAACATTACATTTGATATGAGATGCTTTAAAAAATCACAATACACTCAGAGTGTACCTTCACTGCACAGCTCTAGAGCTGTTTGATATAATTTTGACTGACATAATCTCATTCTACAGAATCTTGGGATTTATAGTTTGATTAAGTACATTGTATTCTCTGCTATAGAGTGCTATAGAGAGCTCTAGTTCTACCGTTTGGGGAGATCACTAGAACTCAGTATATCTCAGAAGTTTTGCATGTAAGCATTTTGAAAATCTTCCTGAAAGGCTCTCCCTCTTATCCTTGAAGCCTTCCTCTTGAAAAATAAGAAGGTTCCCTTGGTACTTGAAAGTCCATTTACTTTTTAAAATACTATAATAAATTATGACTTAAGGGATTTTAGAGATTTGATTTTGTTTTATATTTGTACATGCTTTGTATCATTGGAACAGGGTGTGTAAGACAAATGCTGGTTTGGTATTATATTTGTTCAAGTATCCAAGGCTATACAGCTTCATAATAAATTGGTTAAAATCAGTATTTATCTAGTACTCTAGCACAGGAGAAGTGAAGCTTTAAATTAGGAATGGGCCAAGTGCAGCCATGCAGATGTCATTGGATTGCAGTTCCCAAAATTCATCACCACTGGCAATGCTAGCTAGGACTGATGGCAGTTGTAGCATTCTGTACCTAGTTGGCATTCTGTACCTAGTTGTTTTTATTGTTGCCTTCAAGTCATTTCTGACTTATAGTGATCTTAGGGTGAACCTATCACAGGGTTTTCTGGGGCTGAAAATGTGTGATGCACCCAGGGTCACCCAGTGAGTTTCCAGGGCTGCAGTGGCGCAGCTTGGAGCCTGTGGAGCAGGGGCAAGGCTACAGCAGGAGGGGTGTGGCCACTGTGCATGGGGGCGTGGCCATGGTGCATGAGGGCGTGGCCAGGGCACGCAAAGGCATTGCTATGGGTTGGGATACCCCAAAAACGTTGTCGCCTGGGGTGAACCTCCCCCCCACGTCTCCCACCCCCATCCTTACATGACTGCAGGGCTGAGTGGGGAATTGAACTTTGGTCTCTAGAGTTGTAGTCTCAGACCACTGTACCATGCTGGCTCTCTGTTCTGTACTTTATCTGCCCCTCATTCAAACGTTCCTCTGTGCTGTAGTTCTGATGATTGCTAAATGAGCAGATGGTGGCTCATCTAGGTTGTTTATGGGTATGTGTTTCTTAGATCTTTTGAGGGCCGAGTATCAATCCACATTGTAGAATCTGCAACCAATAGCAAGAGAGCTGATTTCAGTAAGTACTCATGAAAACCACTATATTGCCCTTGGAATCTTGCATCTGGAGTGAAACTTAACTGCTGCAGAACTATGGCTTCCATTATTGATTGCCTGAAATGATGCAACATTTACAGCATAAGGGAACAGGAATGATATCAATTGGCCAGTGCCTCTGTTCCCAGTGAAGACAGATAAGTTGCTCTTTTAATGGTCAGGATAGTAATATTAGAGCAAAGGAACATGAGCCTAAATAGGTTTCATTTGTTTCAAGTTTTCATTCATTTTAAAATGTATGTACCTCCTTGATTTTGCATTCTTTATTTGCATGTTTGGCCTTTTTAAAAAAAATGTCACTAACAAAACCTTTGAAAAATAGAGCAAGCTTGCATAAAACTCTAAAAATATTTCAGATATAGGAGGTAAAATGATGGGCTTCTTATATTGTTACCAGGCAGCACACCCCCACCCCATGGTATGGTTTAATTGGCAAAATATTAAATGACATGAAATATAAATTATATCCTGCTATGGCTGGAAAGCCTGCTGGCAAGGAGGAACGGGCTGCACATGTGCATTGTGAAACTAGATCAGATCAAGACCTCAGGGCATGGCTAGGTCATAGTCAGGGAAGCTCTGGTGATAATGGACTTGAAGATGTCCCTTGGTGACTCGACCTTTAGAAACAATAGTGTCCAAAACTGCTTCCACAGAACAACTGATTGTCTTTGACCCTCTCCCCTTTGTCCACCAAAACTTACCTTTTGTGCCCTCACTTGTCCCACCATTAAGGAGCTGTCACAATTCCCATCAGTCCTTTGTCACTAATGCTAAGGCCATCAGCCCACTGTCTACTCTGCCAGAGAACCATTGAGACCTTTCCCCTTAGGGTAGAAAAAGAGTATTTAAACTCTGGCTCTGAGCCAACCATAGTACTTTGGCATAATGGTTGCCACTCTGCTGCTCTGATTCCCATTTTGTACTACCATTAGACCCTTGATCTGAGCCACATCACTTTGTTTCTTCACTTATGGATAGGTAAATATCACCTACGTCACCTTAAACTCTTGCTATCCAAACTTTTCCACCCTTTTCTTTCAGCCACCCTTGTGTGATTGCAAGACTGCTTGGTTCTTGCATGCATGTGATTGTTAATTCCCCCAATAAAACAAATAAATTTACTTTTGAATCTCTGGCTGGTTTTTCCCTGCATTAGTACTGGTATACAGAGCTGTAAAAGATTGTGTTAGGTTACCCCTGTCTCACAGGCCTCCCCTTTGAGCTAATATTTTCCACCATTTTCATGGAGGCACTGGCATCATTGGTGGACCCTTGAGTCACCTATGTTTTGGGATAACAACATGTTATTTCAGATTCCCTGTACATGAGAAAATTTATTATTTACATTGATGTACAACCTTTTGTCCTTAAGGCAGCACACTTTGCTCTCCTCCTTCCCATTGTATCTGTACAACAATCCTGTGAAGTATATCAGAGAATGAGTGACTGGCCCAAGGTCACCAGTGAATTCCGTGTTACACTGGGGACTTGAATGTGGATCCCCAACATTGGCTCTCTTCCATGCATCCTTCTTTTGACTTATATTTCAGAGCAGGTAGGGATGTTAGTGGCTCTGCAAGTGCAAGATTAAAAGGAGGAAATAATTTTCTGCTTCTCCCCAGGGATGACCAACAACAGTAAGTGTTCATATTTCACAACCCGCTTTATATATTATTCTTATTTCCAGCATCTTGGAAGTAACTTAAAGGATGATGTGTACTGAACTTTGGAGATGTAATCTTTCAGTCTTTCTCCATTAAAAGATGAGCTTATCCCCAAGGATTCTTCATTTACAATATTCATGGCAGCAGATTTTCTGTTGCTCTTGAATTACACAACATTCTCAGGGATTTTTTTTTTTTTTGTCTAAAAACTGTATTTTGATCAATTGCAATTTGAACTCCAGTATTATCTTGACTGACCAGAGCAACGGATTTAGCCTGGCAGTCTTTATTTGTAGAGAGCTTATGTTTAATTTTCAAAGGTAATGGTGGGGGGAACCTTGTTTCATGAGAAGAGGTTCAGAGTGAAATAACTATTTAAAAACCCACTTGGCAGTAGAGTTCTTCCCTGGTAAGATTGCTGAAGAAACTAGTCAAGCAAGAATGTTTTTTAATTTAAGTTCTGCTTCTAATATTAAAATGCTTTCATGTGCGTCAGGGAAATTCATGTTCCTCTTTGCCTGAAGAAGATAGCAAGCTACTTGATGTATTCCCCTCCACTCTGTTTGATATAGGAGATTGTAACATGAGAGAGTATGTATCAGGCTTTGCACCATTAATATTGTGCCAGTGATGAAGAGAAAACTTTTACTAAAGGACTGTTTCCATAAGTTATTTATTGTTGATACAGTATAATCCATACAGCTTCAATGTAAAGTCCTTGGAGATGCTGAGCAAACCATGTAGAGAGGGAGTATGTACATTTTTAACTGTAACAATACAAATCTTCATGAATGGGAAACATGTGGCCTTCCAGATGGTATCAGACTGAGGTTCACTGTGTCCCTGACCATTGGCCATTCTGGCTTGGACTGATGGAAGCCAAGGCAATCAGCAATATCTGGAAAGTCACAGGTTCCTCACCACAACAGATGGCCATTTTACATATTTATTTCATGTGCTGAACCTGTGATGTATGGTAAGCATGCATTACTCAAACATTGGCTCAAGTCTTGGACTATCCTTATTGTATTTTTTTCATTGGTTTCTTTCTCACTAATTGCTTTTGCCCATACTGGCCAGTGTCCAAGACAAGCTGTGGAGAAGATCTCTTCTACCTCCTGCAGTGGCCTCCTAATTTGAAAAAGTTCAAGCTGGATCTGTTCCCTCCAGCAGGTTTTTGGTACCAGAAAGGACTTCAGGGTGGAAAGAAAAAAGGAAGGCTATTAAACAAACAAACACAATAACGCTATTATTCTGGATTCAGGCCACTCACAAATACTTTTGCTGCTGAATTATTGTGATAGTCTTTTTGAATGTGTGTGAATTGGAGAATAGTTAAATTTTGAATACCAACCACGTGCACATTTTGAACAACACAGCTCAGTTCAGGGCTTTTGAGGTCCAGAGCTAGCTAGCTCACACATGTCCATTGATCTTAATTCATTTTGGTGGGGGGGGGGAGGTGGGGGGGCAGGGGAGAGCAAAGGGGCAGGTTACATCAGTTGTTCTTGGATGATTTTAACATTCACATCCAACAACTACTTGTACAATGAAGAGTTTTAGTGTGGTGTTGATGTAAAGACTGGACTTGGTACTATGCTACTATTTTTTTCTCTTTTTAAAGCTCCTTAAAATTATTTTACTTCAAGTGAAGTGATCCTGCTTTGTGCTTCAGTGCAGACAATTGGAAATAAACAAAAATCAGAATGCTGTTGCTGCTTCCTAGAAGTAAAATCCTGTTTTATACAATATCACGGGGAGACAGGAAGTATCTATTTTGGTACAAGAACAAACTATTCCCATTGTTAACAAGGCTCAATAAGTTTGGGAAGCTCATGTGATGCACCTTTGAGTCAGGCCTAGGCAATTATGAGCTATTTACCCCACACTGACAATTTAGGAACCAGGGCTGCAACACATTTTTGGGTGTTGGATTTCCTACGGGGATGTGTTTATGTTCTGTAGGTTGTGCACAGGCTGCTGTGAAGACACCAAATGGCTGTATTGGGTTGAAGATTAATGAGGTTGAATTAGCGCAGTCACTTACTGTGCATTTTTATTGAAGTTCAAGCTGTTCCAACTTTTGCAGTTAATAGAAACATCCCAGAATGCTGCCAGTTAAGTGGAAGTTACCCATCAGGGATCTGGGGGCCATTACTGAC
Organism: Cyclura pinguis; assembly: GCA_030412105.1. Classification (NCBI taxonomy): domain Eukaryota; kingdom Metazoa; phylum Chordata; class Lepidosauria; order Squamata; family Iguanidae; genus Cyclura; species Cyclura pinguis. Next base: position 213,155,730 of record CM059599.1, read on the forward strand.
ATCAGGCAACTTTACTTGGTGATAAACTTCCTTGTCAAGCAAAGAAAGTATTCCTTCTCTGTTGCATTTGGGAGGATGGTGAGATGACTTTAGGCTGCTGCTTCTGAGGGAATTCATTCACACAAGAGGAAGATGTTCATTTTCTAAAGATAGAATCCCTCTAACAATGCATGAGCTAAACATTTCTAGACTCAGTGGCTGTACTGGTGCAGTTAGAGATTGAAGTGACCTAGTTTTTAAATTTCTCTAATGATGTAAGAGCCAGTTTGGACTATAAGAACAATATGAAGATTAAAGTCACATGACAGGATTCACACAGCTGGCTTTTTGCAGAGTAAGGTGCTTGCCTCATTCAACAGATGTTGAGTGGTGGTAACAAAGGGTTGGAGAAAAGAGCTAGGTAACACTCTACCTGCTCTGTACTCCCAAAGAGAGCCTGCTGCCTTCAGGGGCAGTGGACAACATTGTCATGTAGCCTCAACTGCCACTCCTGCTGAATTTTATATGTGGTATGGAAAGGAGTCCCGTCTTGTCATTTATCCCTGGCTGACAACAATATCTCCCAGGCCGGACCTGTACTTTGGAGCAAAGACTTCAAAGGAATTGTGGTATCTTTTAGAGCCAAAACCTGTGATCAATTTTCCAGGCATAAATACCCAACTCAGTAGACTGAATGAAGTTGTTTCAGCCAATGGAACCACCATCTGAACTCCCCTGTTCTCAGAAAAACTGCTTCTGTGGACTGAAATTTTCTCCTGGAACAGGTTTTCATGTAGTGCAAATGACTGTCACGGAGGGGAAGAAACCTCCATGGCACTGCTGGCTGAATGCTAGTGTCCTACTCCACCTGGAGGAGGCCTCCTCAGACAAGGATGGAGAAGTGAAGATAATAGACTCCAGTTAGAGCTAAAGGAGGCTGCCAGCCCTGTTCTGAAACAGTAGGAAGCAGGACCTGAACCATTCCATGTAGCTCCTGAAGATCAAGAGTCAGATACTTAGCCACCTCATTCCACTGAAAACCATAGACCATAAGACCAGGTGAAAAAAAAGAAAGGTAGGAAAAGCCTTGGCCAGCCTTAACAGGAACACAGTGAGTCAAGAGGCCAGCTCTGTTGAGTTACAACTAGCTATAACCTATCTTGGCCAGGGCATTTGTTGCAAACAGCCACTCTAAAATCTCTGTATGGCTTTGTTGATGTTCCTTGTTGTAGCTTGTTTGCAATAATATCATGGGAGACCTTGTCAAAGGCCTTACTGAAGTCAAGATATGCTATATTCACAGCATTTCCTTCATCTACCAGGTTCGTAATTCTATCAAAAATGAGATAAAATTAGCCTGACATGACTTGTTTTTGAGAAACCCATGCTGACCTTTTTAGTGATCACAACATTTTTTTCTAAATGCTTACAGACTGTCTGTTTAATGATCTGCTCTAGAATCTTTCCTAATATTGATATCAGACTGGCTAGGTGGTAAGTGTTTAAGTCCTCCACCCTCTTTTTTAGTCCACACTTGCTGGCTAATGGTTGGATTACTCTTTGGTGATTTTCCCGCTTTTCCATTTCTTGTACATGTCTGTTTTAAATCTTAGCTCCATTGCAAGTTCTTTACACATCCATCCCAGATTCTTTAGACTCCTCCCATTTTTCCTCTTTTTTGCAACTGTTTGAAATTGTGCCTTCAATATCTCAACTTTAAAGAAACTCCCATCGATCATGAACTCCCTTCTCTTTTAGTATTCCTGACCATGGGGTCAACTCCAGTATTTTCCTAAGTTTACTGAAATCAGCTTTCTTAAAGTCTAGAATGTGTGTCCAACTACACTTGACTTCCCCTTTCTGCTGTATAATAAACTCTGGGGAACATGGTCACTTCCACCTAAGGATCCTGCCACCTCCACTCCATTAACCGTCATTGTTGGTTAGGATCACCTCTAAAATGGCTGCGCACCTTGTTCCCTCTTTCACCTTCTTGGCTATAAAATTGTCTACAAGGCAAGTGAGAAATTTGTTGGACCTAATACTCTTCCAGTAAATATCAGGATAATTGAAATCTCCCATTACTACTATATTCCTCATTTTGGAATGTTTTCTCATCTGTTCCAGGAAAGCATCACTCAAGTCCTCAGTCTGGCTTGGAGATTTGTAGTAGACCACCACAATGGAATAATCACACCTGGGCCACTTCTGCACTACACTCTAATAGTGCTATAATTCCACTTTCAACATCCTGTGGAATTCTGGGGTTTTCTGAGGCCAAAGAACTCTCTGGCTGAGAATTCTAAATGCCCCTCCCTAAATTGCAAACCCTAGGATTCCACAGGATGTTGGAATGGAAGAATAGCACTATAACAGTTTAGTGTGGAAATGGCCCTGATTATAAATTTGGTGCAGGAAAGGGCTGCCCACCTTCTCCATCTTCTACAAAACAACAGCTCTAGATAAATAAAAGCACTGCAGTAGCAGAGCAGCTGCCTATGTATTGATGCATGCCTACCTCTTCAGAGGAACTCCTCTTCTCAAAAGAAATGGGCAGGTATGATTACATTAACAATTGAAAAATATGAGCCTACATCTTCCAGTAGAATTAAATATATGAGATAACTATCAAAGAAGTCAACTTTCTTACTGCATCAATTTGTATTCATGTATCTGGTTTAGGGCGGTTTCCATATTCTTACCTTAGCGTGATTGAACTGTGTCAAAATTCCCCTGCTGACACATACTTAGCACAGTTGAATAATGGAGAGCACATTAAAGTTCCTCTTCAGTGAGAACATTGAACATTTTCATCTGCACCAATTTGCATTACCTTTGCCAGTAATAGGGCAATTCTCCTTTAACCCAGAATACACAAACTTTAGATTATCTAATGTATCATCCGGACATTTTAATACAGATCTTGATTCTCCATGCTGCACAATATTGGCTAAAGTTTCCATCAACCTCCTCCTGGAACAAGTTAATGCCAATCATTAAACACACTCAGTTTTCAATTTCTCGCTCCCCCAGTAAACTCCTGCATCTCCATTTGATATCCTGTAATGGCCAAAAAAGTATTAATTCATAAACATAAAGCTCCCTGAAACTCGATTTCTCCTCCTGCCATAAGGGACTGGGCTTATTACCAACATTCATTTTGCTTTGTTCCAAATTGATTGCTCCCAAGCTAATGTATCATCCACCCTTTAACAAAATATGTTAAGGGTGGGCAGGCATAGAAAGTAACATGCAGGAGTGAAGCACAGTAATGGTTGATGCAAAAACCATAACATTATGCACACCTTTTCCACTGATACTTACTGCCAGCGTTAAGCAGGGACAGCAGTGGCAATCCTCCAACAGTTCTGATTTGGCAGGGACAGTTCTGATTAATCCTCTGTCATCCCATTTTTCAGCTACTTTTTAAAAAATCTATTTCTCTTTCCTCCTCCCACTTCCCCCCGGTGTCCTCCACTGACTTCAACTGATTTTGTTCCATGGGTGTTGGTGCAGGGGACTCTAAGGTCCCCTGCGAGGCTAATACCACAGTTGCCCACACATGCTTTATGTGAATAAAAAACAATTGCCTTCCTTCTGCCAAATCCACTTGGTTATATCTCTGGTTCTCCTCTGCATCCCCAAAATTTGTTCAAGGCTCAGCAGCCCTAGAGAAGAGACTTTTGAGGTGCGCTTTACATTGGGCTACCTTTGTATCAAGTCTGGAAATTTCAGCTAGTTCAAACATGACAGCTAGATTGATTATTGGTGCATCTAGGAGTGATTATATTAATATCACTCCAATGGCTGCTAATTAGTTTCCAGGCAAAGTACAGAGTGTTGGTTGTTACCTTTAAAGTCCCTCATGGTTTGGGTCCAGGTTTTCTATGGGATTACCTCCTCCTATATAATCCACCCACCCACCCACACATGCGGGACCTTTGGGGGAAATTAACTTCAGGCAGCCAGGGCTAGGCTGGCAACTGTCTCTCAGAAGACTTTTTCTTCAACTGTCCCCAAATTGTAGACCTGCTGGAAGAAATTTGACAGCTGGATACACTGCCTGAGTTTAAAGCAGCACTAAAGACCAATCCCTTGTGGCACACACAAATTTTTAAGTTATGAATCGACGGTTTTTAATATGTATGTTTTTAAAAACCAATTTTATCCTCTTTTAACTGCTTATATATGTCAATATATATTATATAATATATAATATATTGTTAAATGTTTTTAACTGTGTTATAACTGATGTTATATATCCATCAGTTGTTGTATTTTAATCTGTTTAATCTATTGTTCCCTGCATCAATCTATATAATCCATATAGAATTATGATCCATATAATCCATATTGTATTATTATTTAATAATAATAATAATAATAATAATAATAATAATAATAATAATAATAATAATATAGTTCTCCCTTCAGGCATATAAAGGGTTAATGAACTATTAGAATTAGCATCATAGGTCAAGAGAGATAGTTGCCCAGTCAGGAAGGCAAAGGGGAGAATCTTCAAGAGGCTTTGATGGAGAAGTCATAATATCCCTGAGAGACCATGCGGTAGAGAGACAACAAAGGGAACATCCAAATAATGTCAAAAAAGGGCATGGATGCCAGGTAGACCATCTTCTGGCCCTGCCCTTGCAGAGCATCTCAGAAAGTGACCAACTTGCTGTGAGTAACTTAGAATGAGTCTAGTTAGTTGCACTCGTCTTTTGTTATTTTGGAAGTTTGGCTGATCTGGAGCATGTTCCTATTTTTATAACTACTTGTAACTTAAGCGTACCTGAGAGGAGGAGCCTTTCATGAATATTATTTTCTTGTTTACTTGCATGCCTTAAAATAAATACTTGTCTGTAAAATCTCCATTTCCTCTCCATTCCCACGCCATTCCTCGGCACATGCTCAGATAGGATTTCTCTCACTCAGAAGAGGGAGGTGAGAGAAGGGAAAGGACCTTAAGCGTAGAGACTGGCAATCTTCAGAGCAGAGTCCCACTGCGCTGCTCAGGTAATTCACAACTCAGAGTGTGGTGGCACTTAGAATTAAGAGATTTGGGGAAAATTCCTAGCTCCTGTTCAAGGCAGAAGGAAGCATTGAGTGGGAGGGGGTCCCTTATTTCCCCTTTAAATCTCCACATCACATTTCAAAGGATTGAGTGCTTAACCTCAGGCTGTGTCACTTTTGATGAACCTGTTGTGCTGGTTATAGGTTTCAGGGAGGCCTTTGTCAAGTTGCTTTAGCAGTCCCCCTCTCTATACAGGTCTACTTTCTTCTCTTCCTGTTGTCAGTTCAATTGTCTTCTCCTTCTGGGGCTTGGCAGATGTCCAGCAATGAATGAAATCAGACAGAAAAAGTTACAGCAGGTCCCTTACCTTAGAGAAATAAGGGTGGAAAGGCAAATGAGAGATGTTACTATTGGGTTCTTGAATTCTTCATCTGTTTTTCCCATATGTAACTCTTATTAACCAAGGCTCATTTTTTTCTGCCTGAGGCAACCTGTGAGATATCTGAGCCTCAGAACCCACTTAGACTATAAAGAGTCACTTAGCATTTGCTGCCTGTCCTCTGTTGCTGCTCCAGGCAACCACCTGTGTCCTCTCTGTCAGCCTTCCACCTTTGGGGACAAGTCAGGTTGGCTTTATTCTGCCTTCCTTCATTTAGAATGCATTTTCATTTTTAAAAAAGAGTATCACATGGTTTTTGGTTCTTCACATTTTGATGCTTGTTAAAGAAAGAAAAACCTTCTGAAAACAGTATTGAAATGGCACATCTTATAATGTACAGAACAGATTTTAGAAATGTGTTTAATTGTTGCAAATTATAGAAATTTAGATTTCCCGGATACTTTTTTTTAAACAATCACATATACATTTGGGTAGTGTCTGATTTGGAAAAGAAATGTGCTTTAAGGCTGCAGTCTTCAAACTTTGCAGAGCTGAAAGCCATTTTTAATCACACCATGAAGTGTGTGTTTTTGTGTATGTGCATGTGTGGGGGTTGGTTTTAGTTTTTTCTTGACTATAATAGATGTCTTCCTGCTTAGAAGACCTCTATGGTATTGAAGTCAGTTTTACAAAATAGCTTGTTATGCAGCTTCATGTAGTGAAATAAAAGCCCTGGCCCCTTCTCCAAAAGAAACAAGGAATATTTTGTGTGACTGGGATTTTATTTCTCTATGAGGAGCCACATTTACAATAAGTTATTGTGTAAAACTGTTTTCAGTATAATAGAAGCCTGACTTCTATGGTATTTTTGTTAATATTCCTTTTATTATCCTTTTATAGGGTTGCTTAGTTGGTGGTAGACAAGGGGCAAGGTAACTCAGCATCCTTTGTATCTGCATCATCAATTTCCCACCGGTCTTAATGTGGAATGGAAGGCATCTTTACAACTTATTCCATCATCAAAACACTCCTTTAAAGAAAGGGTCAATGTCTGAGAGATTTTTCCTCATCTAGAGATCCCCACCCCGGGAAAAAAAATTGCTTGTTGGTCTGTGTTTATCTGTATATGTTTGTGCAGAAAGAAACCAGTTAGAACTAGGTTGGCTGCGGTTACCCAGAGGACCTTTTCTTCTATCGCTCCCAAGTTATGGAATGGCCTGCCGGAGGAGACCCGGCATATTACCAGTCTGGACTGCTTTAAAAAAGCGGTCAAGACTGATCTCTTCCAACAGGCCTTCCAGATTAGTATTTCCATCGCCTCCCATCAATTGTCTTCTTGTTTTGTTAATAGTCAACTGATTGACTGTTAATTGTGTGTTTTAAGGGGTTGGTTTTGGTGGGTTGGTGGATGGTGAGGATTGGGCATGTTTTTAATCTCTTTTAATGTATTTAATGTATTTTATGTTGTTCGCCACCTCGATCCTTGTGGAGAGGCGGGATAGAAATAATAATAATAATAATAATAATAATAATAATAATAATAATAATAATAATTACTACTACTACTACTACTACTACTACTACTACTACAAGCCCAGTGTATTTTACCAAAAAACACACTGTTTTCTGAGCAAAAATGGTCCTTCTGATCACAATAAATGGTAGATTGGGACAGATGAAGTTGCTAGATGTGAGGCCCTTTGCGCAGCTTACCTTCTTGCAGCAGTGTCCAATGGCAATCCCAACAGTGGCTCTACCAGGAAGGGAGTGTGATGGCAGCACTGCCCTCCACATGTCACTGGCTCCCTGAGGCAGGAAGCATGATGGACATGCCACTTCCTTCCGCAGCATAGCCAGGTACATTCCCAGGCTGCACTGAAGCAAGAAGTGCCACCATCATGCTTCCTGCTCATGCACAGGACAGGTAAGTGCGGGATGGTGGCGTGGTCACAGGTCACTGATGGGGAAACTCTGTCAATGATTTAACCCACAATCATGCCACCTGGGGACGGGAGAGGAGCAGGACTACAACGACATCATACAGAAGCATTGTCACAGTCCTGTCCTTCTCCCACCCCCATGACAAGATGGGAAAGTACTGCATAAAAGGCCTGAGAGAAATGAAGGTGTCACTGGCAGAAAATCAAAGGTTCCTGTTCCTTTTGTTCCAGAAAACAAATGAACAAAACAAAACAAAACAAAAACTCTGTGCATCAGTGAAATGGCATGTTTGCAATTATAACACTGTAATTTTAAGGGGTGGGAAAAAAAAAAGCCAAGGAGGAAAAAAAATGCCCTTCAAGCCACAGGATCACTTCAGCAAACTATACCTGTACATGAGGTTTGAAAGAGCCCCAGTACTTATCCAAGAAATGACTACAAACAGCTCTGCAGAAGAATGGAATGAGTGGATGCAGAGGAGACAAAAGTAGGCAAAACCAGGCAAAACCTAAGGAGCTATTTTGGGAGAACTCTCATTTCTTTAGACCAGTCTTGAAGTTGAATAAGGTCATACCTAGGGCAAGCTCAAGACATTTTGATGCCTGGGGTAGAACAAAAGATGTGATTGCTCCTTTTCTGTCAAGGGTCATATTAGCCCAAACCAGGCAAATTATTTTAGCACCTGAGGCAGGTAATCTTACAAGTATATGTTTCTTCCTGGCAGTAAAGTAACACAGTAAAATAAACAAGTAATAGTTTGTTGCCCTTACATGATACCCAGAATATGCTGCCTGAGGTGGCTGCTTCCCGATTAAGGACAGGGCTGGTATTTTGTTTCCCCTGTGCCTCTCAGAAAGTGTATCTGTTATGGAGAGGCAATTATAGTTGTTGGAATTGGAAGTATATGCATGTAAATTCAGTAGCCATTTTGGGCTCATGCAGGAAATATACAAGCGACACTTATGCAACAGGTTAGGGACTGTCAGAAAATGAAATTGGTTGAAAAGTGGAACCCATGTATTTTACTATAGGAAACCTGAAGGATTTACGGAGACTCACTTGGCACTGACCATGTGTGCTGCTTGCAAAATCTCTCAGCCAGTTTAGTGCCCTTTATCCTCTCTCAGCTTGCTTTGCAAGCAGCACACACATGTGAGTGGTTCCAAATGAACCTCCATAGGCAAGAAGAACTGATGAAAGAGCAGGATCCCCCAACTGATTTAGTGAAACTTCTGCTTAATTTGGAAGCATCAGAAGAGTGAACTATCAGATAACAGGGCATCAAAAGTTGGGGGCTTCCTGTAATCTGTTTGGCAATCTGTGTACTCTGCTTTAACAGCATTAATAAGATGGGTAATATAATTTATTTCTGCTTTTTTAAGTCCCTCAGGAAGCCTTTCATAGAGGCATACAAGCTATTAATTGTGTGCTTTTTCTTTCAGTCACTATATCAGTCACTGAGCCTGAAAAGTTCAACATAGGCATGCTTTTAGAAATTGCCCTTGCCAGCATATCCCTTTCCCGTTGTCTTAAATATGGTTCTGAGCTATTTTTTTTTACTTAGCAGGGTATAACATATGGCCTGTAACCTTCAAACAAAACCGAGAATTCGGAAAGTAATTGAGGTGGTTCTGCAGATGATGAATAGTGAAATTTAGCCTGGTAACCTTGACATTCTCACTCCTTGTTTGTGTGGGACTTTTGCATCTGATTTGCTATGGAGAGCAGGCCCCAGGAGCTTTTATTAGTCACCTTGAACACCTCTGTGAGGTTATGATACATGAACTGCTTCAGAACATTTGTTTTGCTTTCCTGTTTGGCCTCTCCGTGTACTGGGTGGGGGGCATCTTGTCTCACAGGCAGCAGAGTGTCTTTATCCATACAATTTACGAAAAGAGGAAAGGGAAAAGACATCTGCCTTCCTTTCTTATATCCAGTCTTCCCTATCTGATATATATAGTACTCAGGTTCAGGGTAGCAGCCAATCCTTAATTTGTTTCCATAGATAACTTTGGACCAGTTGCATAAACCATACTGAAGCATCAATTGTCCTTACATTATAATTAGAATGGTGCAAGGGACAGTGGGAACAAGTATGTTAACTCCATAATCTTCTTTCACCATTCTCATCTGCCTCTGTGCATCTGCAGTAGAGGGATCTTGTCCTACCTATGTAGGTTCTCCATACAAGAACCCTGGAAAAGGAGGAGGACAGTGGGCAAGTGATGAGAAGGTGAAGATGACCATAGGGTAGTCTGTATGTGGTCATGCGCACTCTCCCTCATCACATAGAAGATTCAGAGTAGGTATGGGCCAACTGAATCTTTGAATCCTGGACAAGGATTCAAGATTTGTGAATCTGAATTCCTGTGCCAAAATAGGCAAACCGAATCTTTCGAATCCACCAACCAAATAGCTTGTTGGAGACAAGGACGCCTGAAAACCTGGGAGACCAGACACACAAGGGGAGGTGGCATGTAGGTGAGTTTTTCCCTTGGAGTAATAATGGCCTTTGCTAACAATTTCACAAATTACATCTGGGGTTGTATTCTAAGATATTTAAATTGAACATTTCATATTTAAGTTCAGTATTTGACTGGAAGGTACAGTCTTCTTGAGATTTCAAGGACAGCTGAAACATTTCTTTGCATGGCTCCCTTGCAAAGCTCTTTCAGACACAATTCTGGGCTTTGTAGTTTTACAAGGTGTCACAGCCTTCTCTGCCAAAGTGTGCTGAGGCATCATCAAACTACAAACCCCAGGATGCCATAAGGAGTAGGCAAAGAAAATCCGGCTTTGACTTGGATTATCTCTCTACTGTAGTATGTGGCCCTGTTTACACAGGCAGGAACATGTGGGATTAATCCACATTTTCCCACCTGTGTAGAAAAGACTTTCATGTCATCTTCAATCTGGGGAGATCCTGAGGCAAAACTATGACAATTGTCCTGGCCAGATTTCTTCAGAGGCAGGTTTGCCTTTGCCTAGGCTTTTGCTAAGGCTGAGAGAGTGTGTCTTGACCAAGATTATCCTTCTTTCCCTTCCTTTTTGAACCTTTTTTTTTAAAAAAAAGGATTCAAAAAATTTGAGATTCGTGAGATTTGTGGATTCCCAGAACCTTCCAGGGATTTGGATTCAGATTCAGAAAATTCTGGATTCATCTCATCCCTAATTCAGAGCATTTGAATAGGACTTACCTCTTAGCCTGATATATTTCTGAGGATTGTCATGAAGATACAGTGGGACATAATCAAGTTCACCACCCTGAGCTCTTTGGGGAAAGGGTAGACTAGAAGTGTGATGGATACCCCTTCAGTGACCCAAAATACCCATTTTGGTTTAAGATCTGAGGCAAGACTATTTTATGTTGTCTCAAGCCCCACAAAGTCAGAAAACCAGAAGCTAACAATGAATTGATTAAGGATTTAATGATTAAATGGGTTCAAAATGTTGATCATTCAAAAAGCCAAGATCAGTGGGGAAAAAACTTGAATTAAAAGGTTTAAATGCACAGCCTGTAAGGATATCAGAGGGAATGTATACAAAATTGATATAAAATGCAATACAGATGATACCTAACACCAGATAAGTTAGCTAAGATGTACAAGAATTATAATAATAAATGTTGTAAGTGAGTTTTGGGGACAGGTACCTTCTACCATCTCTGGTGGTCTTGCAAAAAAGTTAATAAGTTTTGGAAATCCGTTTATATTCAAATTGAAAAAAAAAACCCCTAGGCTCTCAGTTTGAGATGTCACCTGAATTGTATTTATTGTGTATTATTGATGATGATCTCGAAAAGAAGGCAGGTAAGCTACTGTTTTACATGACAGCAGTGTTGGGAGTGGCAACCTTTGCATGCTTAATTAACTGGCTAGTTAGTTTGCATGTATATTGTAGGCATAGAGGGGACTGCCTAGAGTAAACTTCCTGTTGTTTGGTCAACACCTGCATCCCCTTGCATGTTCTCTTCCTCTCTCTTTTTTGTTCTTTGGCTTCTCTGCAAGCAAGTGCTCTCTGATTCTCAGGCAAGCATGCTTCTCAGCAAGCATATGAGTGCTTAATTTTGTCTTACTTTCTTCAAGAACTGTACCTGTGTAGACTATGCATAAGATTTTGTGAATAAACTTTTCATATTTTTAAGCAAACTGTTTATGTTTACTTTGAGCTAGATTAAGTGTGGAGATGATAAAGTGGGACTGGTAATTTGTTCAACTTCTGCCTGTGCATTACAAAATACTCTGCTGATTGGGAGACTTATTACTAAAAATCTTTCAATTCCCCAACGAGCAGCACTGAGAATAATATTAGGCTAAAAGTGGAAACAAAACATACTTCCTACTTCAGATGATTGGTTACTGAAAGTATTAGATGTTAATCACATTGATAGACTTACACTTCTGAGAGGAGAGAAATATGAAAAATTTGTCAAGGACTGGGACATTATCATCACATATCTCAAGAACATTTGGGAAGATTTAAAGCTGGCTAATTTAGAATTCTAACAATAATATAATTTCTTAATATAAAATGAAATTAATGTAGATTCTGTATATTTATAGGGCTAAATGGTCTAAATGGTCTAGATAATTTGCTATTTATCCAAGTTAATGCCATCCCTAATCAGGAGGAAGTTTATGAATGGGTGTGAAGAATTAAATGTTTTGAATGTAAAGATTTACTTACTATTGTTGTTGGATGTTCTCTATTGTTATGTATTGTTTTGTACTGTTTATTCAGTGAAGACTTGTAATTTTTTTTAATAAAAAAAGTTAAAAACAAAAAACAAAACAGAAACTAAGGCTGATGCTTCATACACATGTTCCCTGCTCAGGAAAGATGGTCTGAGCAACCAGAAATTGTTTTTGCTTATAGTCTGTGGTCTCTGAAACCATCTACTGCCTTTGTCTTTTGACCTCAAATCTAAATGGAGAGGATAGAGAACTTGGGACTTGCAAAGCTGCCCCACCTTGTCTTACGTTGGCTTTTGCAGCAACCATCACCTCCTCCAGGTTACCATGAAAATTTTGTTGCAAATTAAGGCTGCAGTTCTACTCTGACTTAGTAGGGACATCTGAGGTAAAAAAAAAAAAATCAGGATAAGAGGAAAGAAGGACCTTATAAACATTTCACATTAGGGGAAAGCAGTGTGGTGCCTACAGACATATTCCTGTGCTCGGCTGATATCTGTGATTTTTTTTTTTGAATAAAATTTATGACTGGGTGGTCAGGACTACTTAACAGTGAAGCACTGGCTTCTGGAAAGTCTGCTCTCTTTATTCCACAAATTGTGTCTGTAGCAGCTGTAGGAAGTGAAGATGAAGGCAGACTGCTCGAGGAACTCCCCTAGTCTCCAGTGGAGAGGGAAGTAATGAAGGCAAAGGACTTATTTGCTGCATCCAGGTAAGAGGGAAGCCTATGGACAGGCAGCAGGAAATTCATGAGGCAGTTAGGTGTGACCTAATGAGGAAATTTTCCTTCTTCAGCAAGCCTGAGTAAAGTACCTCAGTAATTTACACTGAAATGTAACATATATGTATACTATATCCTCCTGAAAAAATGGGAAAAATGGGTAAATGCATTTAATATTTTTTTGTTTTTGGCCATAGCTTATGGAGGGACATTGAAAAATGGTAAATCCCCCACAAAACCATTTTCATTTCTTGAGCACTAGGAAACTCTTACAAGAAGAATCCTGTACTGATGAGAATCTTCACAGTTTAGGACCTGTTCTGTGCAAAATTTGCACGTGTTCTCTTTTCACAGAAATGGCTTTTTTGCTATATAGAAAGCAGAACTATTATTAATTTTGGTCAGCACAATAAATAGGTAACACTATTAGAAAAACAACAACTCAGTTTTGATTATTTATTTTAAATGCACACAAGCCTTTCTGGCTGCAAAATGTGTAGTACTAAAATCTGTACAGATCCTACATCTTATATTTTGTACACAATTTGCCAGTATAACTTTCCTTATGTAAGCTACAATATAGCAGTACAATTTTATCAGCTTGCCAAAAAAATATATGATGGTCACTTCCTTTGTCACCTCACTGTCAATCTGATGGAAGGTGCAAAACTAATTTTTAAAATACCCACTGGTGCAAATGTCATCAATGTTAAAAGAAATGTTAATTATTGCAATTTCTAACACACTGCCTCCTCACTCGAAAGATCTTATTTGAAGTGATGCTCTGGTAAGCTGAAAATTCTCTGGGAGGGTTTTCTGAGAAGTAGAATTGTTTTTATAGGGAAGGAGTACAAATTCAGGGTGCAGACAAGTCAGGATTCTTCGTGACGTTCCCTGCTGGCAATGCAGGACATTAATGAAGCTTCACACATTACAATGACATTGCTCAGGCACTGAAGGATCATTTGGGTACTCAGCATGCAATCTATCAAGAATCCCTCTTTTATTGTTATTGACATCCACAGGAGGGCCTGACACTTGTAAGGCTTAATCAGTATCATATAGATGGCTTTTGTCTGTCTTTTGCTGAGCAAAGGGTTAGTGGATAGTATACTGTGTCTGGCAATACATTTTAAAACAGGAGATATATCTCAAGGAATCATCTATTATAGTATTTGGCATTTCCTTTGGCAGCTGAGATAAATACATGACGGCTGAGTGGATGGAGTTTTCATTAGGAAGTTGTATGATTCCTCTGTGTGTGTGTGTGTCTCTGTGTGTGTGCAGTGTAGCTGAAATGGAATTATTATAATTATTGTGTGTGTATTTTTTAAAAATAATTGTGTTTTATCATTTGCTTTTAATATAAAGCATCTCACATGTGGGAAAAGGGCTATGATTTCACTCAAACTGCCATGGCTCCATCCTTCGGAATCCTGGAGTTTATAGTTTTGTCAGAAGCACCACAGGGGCTCCTTGAATGAGGATTTTAAATGACCCTCTTCCTAAATTGCCAATCCCAGGATTCCAGAGGGTGCAGCCATGGCATTTAAAGTGGAATCATAGCACTATCACTGTGCCTTGTAAAAGGGCCTAAACAGCCTCACAGTGGCTTTTAAGAGGAAATGCAGATCACGAAATGAGGACAAAAGAGCACACTGATTTGCCTGAAATTTGCTTAGGTAGAAATGCCAAATCCATGTGATGGTTGTTGTTGCTGTTGTGTGCCTTTGTTTCCAACTTATGTAAACCCTAAGACGAACCTGTCACAAGGTTTTCTGAGACTGAAGGGGTGTGATGTACCCAAGGTCACCCAGTGGGTTTCCATGGCTGAGCGGGGAATCGAACCCTGGTTTCCAGGGTCATACTCCAACATGCAAACCACTATACCACGGTTACTCTCCAAATACACTGCATTTCACCATTGCAGGGAAGAATGTTGTCAAGTGACCTCCATGTTTGCTCAGTCAGCTGTTGCCCATCAATGAGAGCTCACTGCTGATGGGCAACTTCACTGCCTTGTTACAGTTCCTTGTCATTAAACCCAAAATGGACCAGGCAGCACTTCAAACAGACATTATGTACAGTGGGCTGTCCTCTGTAAATCAGGATCCATGGATAAGAGTTAGATCAGTGCTTCTCAGGCTCTCAGATGTGGGGACCAGCACTTTCCCCGCAACAAGCCAGAGACCAGTACAATTTTTGCCTGTTGGCTACAACTGTTTCTTACTTGGAACACTGCAAAGATTGGTGACTGATGGTTCACAGACTGGCAGTGGTCAGTGGACAACTACTTTGAGTAGCAGTGAGCTAGATTACAGTAGATAGATATGGTTCCCAGTATTTTGAAGAGGGAACTCTTAACTTTCCCATTTTCCATCACTGCACTTGATAGTAATATTGATTAAAGACCCATGAAACATCGTGGGTGGAGTGGGGCCATTTTAAAGGTGGAATGGGGGTGAGGGAGAATTTGGCTGCTCATCTTCCTATCACCCCCTTTCTATGCCCAACCTCTAGCTCTCGTGATTCAATTTTTTTTACGAAGCAACCCTACTCTTTAACTCTTTCCCCTATTTAGGGCTCTAAAATTTCCAGAAATTCTGAAGGAATTTCAAACAGTTTTCAGGAAGGGAGTTGTTTATTCTGTTTTGGTGGGGTTTTTTTGTGCCCCTCCCTTTTTCCCCCCTTTCTCTTTTTTGTGGCATGGAGAGAACTGGACCTTTCAGGAAAAATGGATATATATTCTGTATTTATTTTCATATGAAAACTGAAGGTTTTTTTTTACTGTTTTCACAGGATTAACTACTTCATTCACTACTGAGGCCATTTCCACTGTTACCCTGTGAACTGGGGGTCCCGGGAGGGACACCAAAATGTGCTCAACTAAAGTTGGGGCAAATTAGCTCAGAGCACTGCTTAGCGTTACGAGAGGCAGGGTAACGTAGCGAGATCTTGAACCCTATGCCTACGGGGTCGGGTCGAGTCTAGGAACACACAGAAGTTGCAACCATAAATGATGTTTATTAAATACAGGTAAAACAGTGTATGCGACACACTCATACAAGATAACTAAAGAAAATAAAGGTTGGAGTGGTATAGAGGGATTTTTAGAGGGATTGCTGGTTTGGGTGATACTTCACCTGTCCTGAAGCCCGGAAAAATAGAGAGCGAAGCTGGGGTGCAATGTAGCTCAGCGCGTGGAGCTGAGGGGAGGCTTGCCAAGCAAAGCAGCAGCAAGGCGGGATGAAACTCGGGAGCGATCCGAGGAAGGTCTCGGAATCAAGGGTTTTTATAAGGAGAATTGTGACTGCAGGCTATGCCGTACTTGGGGGAAAACAATATATTTGGAGTTGGAGACAAAGCCTCCGAAAGGTCAGAGTCTGAATGATTGAGTTATCATAGCGGTTCTCAATAGAATAGCCAGTATGCAAACGCAGAGTACTTGGGTAAGTTGCATGTGTACTTAATTAGAGTACTTGCCTGGAGGTCTCCTAAAGCAGTGAGTCAGCTATTTCTGGCCTGCCAGTATTGTAGTTTGAATATTACGGCTATTAATGGCCAAGCTTGTTTACATGCTTGTCCGGTGGCTTCGCAAGCACGTGGAGAGGAATCGAAAAGTGAAGCCGAATTGTGATATCAAGAGGATATCTTTGAATATCCCTAAAGCTCGGACTAGCCAGGGCAGTAACACCGGACTAGAGTGTTATAGCGCTATGATTCCACTTTCAACATCCTATGGAATCCTGGGGTTTGCAGTTTTGGGAGGGGCCAGTGCGGAAATGGCCTAAGTTAACATATAAAATTGTACTACTTTGCATATTCATGAAATGTAAAAATGAAAAAACTTTAGTTTGTACAATGAGGATTGTGAATATGCCCCATACTAAGTAGAATAGCTACAATCTGTTCCACTCTGTGCAACCTAAGCACATGTACCTTAGGCTTTGCCATCTGGGAAGGAAACAGGAAACAAAATCTGGAGCTACAAATTTTGAAACAAACAAAATAAAATGTGTTATTTGGACAGAGATAGTCTCAGGCAGTCACATGCTTAAAGACTAGTCTTGTAACATGTTTAACTATAAAGTTTAACTCAGTATTGAAAATACTGCATTTTAAACAGCGTCTCATCATAAGCTATGTTTGCTGCTTTTATGAAGAAGACAATGCTCCTAGATGCTGAAATGCATTATGGATTAGATGCTGTATATGTTTGGAGTATGCTCAGGAATTACCATTCACTATTTGACTTTCTTACATATCTTTCTGGCATTTTGAGTGAGTAAAAACCACGTCTTAAAAAGCATTTTTTCTCATTGCAAAAGATAGCTGACATACATAACCTGGCACAATGGAAGACAGGAGACTTTCTCAGTCACATGAAAGTCTATGAGATAGCTCTGTACTTCTCCAGCTTTTGGAAATAATTAAAATTGTTGCTAT
This sequence comes from Cyclura pinguis, assembly GCA_030412105.1. NCBI lineage: Eukaryota > Metazoa > Chordata > Lepidosauria > Squamata > Iguanidae > Cyclura > Cyclura pinguis. The sequence continues at coordinate 213,172,904 of CM059599.1, forward strand.
GCAAAACAGATCACAACAACAACAACAACAAAATAAAGTAAAATTTTGCATGTAGTTCCTATTTGAAAGAGTAGTAAATCCTGCTCACCAAGCCAGCTTCAATCTCCTCAGTATGAGAGAGAGAGAGAAAGATTTTTAATAAAGGAAATAGAATAGGTTATAAATGTAATGGGAAATGGGACATATCAGTGAAGGTGGAAGCTAATCAGTGGAGCTTTGCAAGTCCATTCCACACATGGAGTTTCCATGGTGCTGCAAATCCTTGTAAAGCTGGAAAAAAAATGAGTAGAAACTAGACCTGAGGAGGAGAAAACAAAGGTGAGAGGATCATTGGGGGAAATAATTTGGACTATAACAAAATTTGAAAATGCTGTTGACTGGATTCCAGCATTTGGGAAAAAGACTTTAACTCTCAGAATATCTCAGTCAATGTGCCTCCTGACTCGGGAAACTTTAGTGAAAAGAGGGTGTATGTAGCAATACTAGTGGCAATGGGGCTATTTGCTTTGGATCTTTGACATCAATTTATAGCTTCAAGAGCCTCAGATTGGTAGGTTTTGTCTACTGAGAGGATAGAAAGAATGGAGTGATACTTTAACATCTTTTTTCTTAGAGTCTGCAGCCTTAATCTTTCATGGCAGTTTGTCTATGAAGACAATGGCCTCCACCTGTAGCCAAATTTTTAAACTTGTCATTTACCCCTGGTCTATCAAATTTTGTATTATTTAAGCCTGTAGAAGAGTTTAATGAGAATTTGAAAGCTCATAGTGTTTATGGCATTTCATTGATCCAGTAAAGGCACTACACACCTTTGAATTGTTTTAGCTGTTATTTTCACTCATATTGTAAGCAACTTTGGGAGCTGTATTGGAAAAAAGGTGGGATACAATTCATAAATAAAATAAAAGCAAATAATATGAATATTACTTTGGAAGGATGACAACCTGTGAAGATGTTCACACTTCGTGGCATTCAGAAAATGGGAGGGAACTTTTCTGTGGTTTGGCCATTTCAACTAGTTTTAAGCAAAAGGCTCTAACGCTGCTAACTGTTCTGTATCAAGTGTCCATGCTATGTAAAACTTCCATCATTCTCTGAAGTTATCTTTATCAAGAACAGAACATCCAGATTTAATATCAGGCTGACACAAGGACGTATCTTTAGGAATAGACAATATCATTACCATCAGTGTTCTAGTGGAGCCAGGTCCATAGGTTCAGGCCACTGGGGTATTTTCATTAGCAGGGATGAAATAGAAATGTATTTACTGTGCTGGATTTTTGTATGTGTTTATAACATCTATTTATAAATATATATGGATCAGCCTGACAATAGCCTTACAAATTTGGAAAGGGAAATGTTGCACAGCTCCAGTGTGAAGCCCACTTGGATGTCCAGTCAAATTAGGAGGTTATCTGCATATAATATAAATGTAGACACAACGTCTTGCATGTTGTTTTCCCCAGATGATTGCAGAAATCATAATGTATTTGCCAACTACTACTGCTTTAACAATTGTCTCTGGATGCTTGTAATAGTCCTAGGCCATTTCCTCCCTATACTGTTATAGTGCTATTTTTCCATTTTCAACACCCTGTGGAATTCTGGCGTTTGTAATTTACTGAGGCCAAATTGCTCTCTGGCTGAGAATTCTAAAGGTCCCTCCCTAAACTGCAAACCCCAGGATTCCACAGGATGTTGAAAGTGGAATAATATCACTATAACGGTGTAGGGAAGGAAATGGCCCTAGTATCACCTTTTCTGCAGGACAGGCCAACAGGAGCTAAGGAGTCTTCAATGTTGGAAGGATGAGGGTGAAAGTGTTTCTGGTGGTCCTATGAAGGAGTGCAACATACGGCCTAACAGCCAGTGAAAGGGGTAGGATTGCCATACCACCATTTTCTAAGCATGAAACCCAGTGCTTGTTTGGACTATTAAGTGGCCCAGATCCCAAGGTTTTCTCAAAAAAAAAAAAAAAATATAGCAGGTAGCATAGTTATGGCAATCAGTTTTCAGTCTAATTGTTTTGTGAGAACCAAACACAACAGTGCCTTAGAGTGCATTTAGCCAATGAGAGAATCTCCCACCTAAGACAGACATTGACAGGAGAGTTATAGGGTTAGAGATGACTGACTATCTCTCAGTGGCAACTTACAGTTCTCTGGGTTAATGTTACAGCTCAACAGGAAAATTTTGTCTTCGGAAGTCTAGCTGAGCGGAAGCCCCTCTCTCCCCCCCCCCACCGAGTTCCTTTTCCAGAGAAATCAATGGAGATATTGGAATGAGGGTACTGAGACAAAACAAAATGGGGTAAAAGCTGCAATACTATTATTGATATTTAAGGCCAGTTCCGCATGAGACGGGAGAGGTGGTCTGCTGCATGTCAAGAGCGGTGGTTTTATACTCTGATTCGGAAACTGAATTCAGAAATTCAGAAGCTGTGCCGTCTGCAACCCCCATTTAGATCATACTACTGTGGAGAACAGCGGTTGCTGCATCCACAAGAACAAGCCCCTGGTCACTCCTGTTTCCCTCCCTCACCCTGCCCAGCCATCGCTGGTTGGTCTGTTTTTTAAAAATACACACATTTTTAATACATTTCTGTGTTGCTACATTTGTGTGTAGGAATGTATGTTCATTGATATGTGGAAAAATACACATTTTAATAGTCCCTTACCAGATCCACTCTCTTCTCACTGTCTGTTTAATGCATGAAGACAATAAGGACGGCAGCCTGTCCTTTGATGGGTGGAGAGAGATAGGGACGGAAATGATGGAAGGGACAGCCTGGGAATGCCCACAGCTGGTCACTTCTGCGATGTGAATCGATGCTATGCTTTTGCATGTAGGTGAAAACCGAAGCAGAACTGGTTTGGGAGATTTACATCAGAGTTTTTCCAGTTTTCACATGTGGCGGTTTCACATCGCAGTGAACTGCAGTGAACCATTCTAGGAGCTGAAAATGTGCAGAACCACAAGGAAAACTACGAAGCTAAAACGGTTCAATGTGCAGATGGGAGGGTAAGAATTCGATGCTTTGAAGCCAAGAAAGCCAATCAATTCTTGACTGCATCAATAGGAGTATGGTGTCTAGATCGAGGGAGGTACTGGTACCACCCTACTCTGCTTTGGTTAGACCTCATCTTGAATACTGTGTCCAGTTCTGGGCACCCCAATTCAAGAAGGACATGGTCAAGCTGGAGCAAGTCCAGAGGAGGGCGACCAAAATGGAGAAGGGCCTGGAAGCCAAGCCCTATGAGGATAGACTTAGAGAGCTGGGTATGTTCAGTCTGCAGAAGAGAAGGTTAAGAGGGGACATGATAGCCATGTTTAAATATTTGAAGGGATGCCATGTAGAGGAGGGAGGGGGCTTGTTTTCTGCCGCTCCAGAGACCAGGACAAGGTGCAATGGATTCAAGCTGCAGGAAAGGAGATTCCACCTGAACCTCAGGAAGAACTTCCTGATGGTCAGGGCTGTCGGCCAGTGGAATATGCTGCTTCGGAGTGTGGTTGAGTCTCCTTCCTTGGAGGTTTTTAAGCAGAGGCTGGATGGCCATCTGTTGGGAGTGCTTTGAGGGTGTTCCTGCATGGCAGGGGGTTGGACTGGATGGCCCGTGTGGTCTCTTCCAACTCTACATTTCTATGATTCTATGATTCTATGCTGCTACAATGTATCAACCTCTTGCAGAAATGGCCTAAGTTTCCATAAAGCCTGTATGTAGAAAACTATGTTTTGATAATTAACTCATCAATCTTTTATAAGTCATTAATAAGCCTCCTATCATTGCCTTCTTTCAACCACCTAATATAAAGAAGTGACTAATGAGAACTGAAATCAAAGTTGTTGTTGTGTGCCTTCAAGTTGTTTCTGACTTACGGTGACCTGAAGGCAAATTCATTATGGGGTTTTCTGGGGCTGGGAGTGTGCGATGTGCCCAAAATCACCCAGTGGGTTTCCATGGCCAAAGGAGGAATTGAACTCTGGTCTTCAGGGTTATAGTCCCTTGCTCAAACCACTAAACCATGCTGGATCTCAAAATCAAAGTACCAGCCGAAAATTTAGGACCACAGTAATGTATATCCAAATATTGCATTATCTTGTGTATATTTGTGAGGAACAATAATATTTAAAATCCTCAGTACTGGTAAAACCTATTATGAGAAACACAATATAAAGTATGATTCAACCAATGTAATATTTGTAATTGAATTTCAGAACCTTGGGTGCAACATCTGGTATACTAGAATAAAGCTTCATAGAAGATGCGAAAACCACAGACTGACGATCACCACAAAAAAGGCAGAACAACACATTGCACGCAGGATTCATTCTGAGGGATACGGCCTTTCCAAGGGGGCAGTATTTCCAATAGAAAAAATCTGCAGTCCAACCAAGTGCAAAAAGAACACAGAACTTTGGGATGTACAGATTCAATACCTTGGTCCTGTGTGGCCTTGTTAGAAGACAATACAAGACCATCTTTTGAATTACGTGGTTAGACTCTGGGAATTCTGTATCTGTCACTGGATGTTGTTTGTCCTACTCCAGCTGACATCACTGTGAAAGGTGGATGTGGAAATATCTTTATTCATAAAACTTATTAACCATTATTTCACCAAATTTGTAAACAATTTTATGATTGGTCTGTACCTTTCCGGGATACAGGTTCTGCTTGCTTACAATGCTGATCACCTGCCTTAGTCACAGGATAAACACAGAAGTAATGCCTCTAGAGATACTGAGACAGAGTGAGAAATTGTCATTTTAAATATTTAAAATGAGTATTTCTCATACTGTCTCAATATTTCCTATAAGAGGCTTTACTGCTTTTATCCTTTAAATGTCAAGATTCCTCTCAGGTGTACTTTAAGCTGTACAGATGAGTTACCTTATGACCTTCCTGCAGGAGGTAATGATTTGCAGTTGTGTGGTGAACAAAGTTACCTATATTCAAAAATTACTGAGCAGAACAAAATTGCCATCTTGTCAAATGGGTGATAAACTTATTACTGATATTATTATGGATGACTGGATGGCCTAATATCCATATAAGACAACATTAAATTATCAGAAAAGTATTGTAACTGAACTGGAACATTGTAGAAGTAGTTGCTTATTGATAGCTGGATTCCACACACACACACACACACACACACCACGATTGTACTATTTGGTGAAACAATTTATGAACTACAAAGAGATGTTGACTAAAACCTGGTGTCCAATATAAAATTCCTTTTCAGAATCCCTAGAAGGCAGCTAAACACACATAGATGTCAAAAGCTTATTTTTTTGTTTTTTATTTTTTTTTAAATTGAGCTTTCTTTTTGTTTTCTTTGCTGTTATGGCAGAATGCCTGCCTACTTTTTCCTATGAATAAATACAGCATGCATTTTTTAATATGTCTAACTGTAAGCATTGCACCATCTGCTAATGGAAGAATGTTGTTTGTGTTTCCTAAACTGCAGCAGGGCTGAAATCAACCAAACAGTTACTGTTTTACCCCAGGAGTGTTGCCAAGTGTTTTTCTTAATTGGCACTTTTATGTCGTGAAATCACCCATGGATCCTATCATACTCCTCAAGCAAACCAGGCCTGAATAACTAGTTCTGGTTTCTGTCATTAGAAGGACTACAATGGTGTGGGCTTCTCTCTTATTAAGGCTTATTGGCTTAAGGCTATTGGAGCGAAGGAACCATACATAGAATCATATTGCTTGAAGAGACCACAAGGGCCATCGAGTCCAACCGCCTGTCATGCAGGAATAAACTATCAAAACATTCCTAACAGATGGCCATTCAGCCTTTGTTTAAAAGCCTCCAAAGAACACTCTACCACTTGCTGAAGCAGTGTATTCCACTGTCAAATAGCTCTTACTGCCAGGTACTTCTTCCTAATGTTTAGATGAAATCTCTTTTCCTGAAGTTAGAATCCATTGTTTTGTGTCCCTGGTGTCTGGAGCAGCAGAAAACAGGTTAGCTCCATCATCCATATGACATCCTCACCTTCCTCTGGACAAATTCCAGCTTGTCAATGTCCTTCTCAAACTATGGTGCCCAGAACTGGACACAGTATTCTAGGTAGGGTCTGACCAAAGCAGAATAGAATGGTACGATCACTTCCCTTGATCTAGGCACTATACTCCTAGTGATGCAGCCCAGAATCACATTGACTTTTATAGTTGTCACATCACACTGCTGACTCATGTTCAGCTTGTGGTCTACTAAGACTTCTTGCTCTTTTAAGTATGTACTTTGGTCAAGTGAGGTGTCACTCATGTCTGTGCATTTTATTTTTTCTTCCTAAGTGTAGTACCTTACACCTCTCCTTGTTGAATTCATTTTGTTAGTTTGGGCCCAGCTCTCTAATCTGTTAAGATAAATTTGATTTCTGATCCTGTCCTCTGGGGTGTTAGCAATACCTCCTAATTTGGTGTCATCTGCAAATTTGATAAGACTGCTCTCTATTCCTTCAGCCAAATCATTGCTAAAGACATTGAATAGTACCTGGCCCAGGAGATAACCCTGTAGCACCCCAGTAGTCCCTTCTCTCCAGGATGAAAAGGAGCCATTGGTCAGCACCCTTTAGATCATCCAGTTACAAATACACTTAACAGTAACATTGTCTAGCCTACATTTTACTAGCTTGTTTGCAAGAATATCATGTCAAAGGCATTACTGGAGTCAAGGTTTGCTATGTCCACAGCATTCCCTTTGTCTACCAAGTTAGTAATTTTATTTATATATATATATATATATATATATATATATATATATATATATATAAATAAATAAATAAATAAATAGGTAAGATTAATCTGGCATGATTTGTTGAGAAACCCACATTGACTTCTAGGGATCATTTTATTCCTAAGTGCTTACAAACTGTTTAATGATCTGCTGTAGAATGTTTGCTGGAGTTGATGTCAGACTGACTGGGCAGTAATTTTTTGGGTCTTTTTTGAAGATGGGGACAATATTTGCCCTCTTCCTGTCTGTTGGGACTTCTCCCGTTCTCCAGCAATTCTCAAAGATTATTGCCAGGGGTTCTGAGATTACTTTTGCCAGTTCTGTTAATACCCTTGGATGTAGTTCATCTGGCCCTGGAGACATGAATTTATCTGGAGTAGCCAGGTGTTGTTGAATCACCTCTTAACCTATGCTGTGCTGCATTTCTCCTACTACATCATCTGCTCCATTTTCCTCAGGTAGAGCATTGCTTTCCTTTTGTAAGAAAACTGAGGCAAAGAAGGTGTTGAGCAGTTCTGCCTTTTCTCTGTCCCCTGTTAGCATTTCACCATCATCTCCATGCAGAAGCCCTGTCATTTCCTTATTCTTCCTTTTGCTATGGACATAACTAAAAGAGCACTTACTGTTTTTAATCTCTCCAGTATGCCTGAGCATACTAGAGAGATTAAAAATCTCTCTAGTATGCCTCTCTAGTATGCCTGAGCTCATTCTGCTCTCCTAGTATGCCTGAGCTCATTCTGCTCTTCAGCTTTTCTGACTTTCTCCCTTTTCTCTCCCTTTTTGTTTTCATTCCTCCATGGTGATTTCTTCCTTTTTCCGTTTCTTGTACATGTCCCTTTAGATATGGTAAAGCTTTGAGATAGAATAGCTTTATTCTGCTTGCTAAGTAAACCATTGTTTGAGGATAGGTCATTACAGAATTGAAATTGTATCTATTCAGGCTGTTTTGAAAGAAACAAACAGAAGCAGCAAACATCTCTAGAAATATGAGCAAGTTGAATATGTTTGTTGTTTGCCTGTTCATTACGCCATTCTTCTAGTGGAGTGTAAAACTCATGGGGGGAAATGCAGAGATTCAAAGTCATTATGATTTATACCTCCCACTGAACAGAAAATTAGATTTGATTTGTAACATTGTGATTGAAGATTGTCATGAGAACAATAAATTGCTTTCTCGCTGCTGTCGCTGCACTCTGAAAATAAGACCATTTAAAATGGGTGACTTAAAATGGGCAATGAAACATTAGAGAGGATAAAAGCATCAACTGATGAAATCCAGCAATTCTGGCAACAACAAATCTCAATTGAAAGTGTTTATTCTTAGTTACTTACTCTAACAAGATTATATATCTGAGAACAACTTTTTTTGCCTGTAGCTTTAATGGATCTTTATGATAATTTATCAGCATGACCCTGTGTATATCCACTTAGCTATAATCCCAGTTTAAAGGTGCTTACTCCTGCATAAATGTAGGCAGGATGTAGACAGCCTAAGTGACTTTGGGTTGTATCTACACTGCACAGTTATAGCAGTTTGATACTACTTTGCTATAGCCCCATCCTCTGGAACCCCAGGTTTTGTGGTCTGGAGAGGGATTTGGAATTCTCTCTTTTATAGAATGTTTCAGTGAAATAGTTCAGGGGAGGTGACTGGAACTCTTTAGCATCCAAGTTCAAGTACCTCCACTAAATTACAATGAGTTATGACAGTCAAATGGAATCAGACTGCTATAAACAATTGGGAGAAATGTAGAAGAGTGTACCTCTTTTTGCTTTGGAATTGTTCAGAGATTTCTAGTTGCAAATGAGAGATTTATTTATCAGACCTAAATAATCCCATTAAATCTAGTGGTCCAAACAGTATTGGTCAGTGAGTGTTTTTATATAATTGTTTTTTTTTAATTGCAAATTTGTGTCAGTTGAGGAAATCCTAAAGGCAATCTTAATTTTCCAACATACTTATCAGGTCAGGCCTGCACACTCATACAATAGCCCAGTTGAACACAGTCCACCCAAAGGGATGAGATATAAAACACCGTTTTATTGGGATTTCTTGCTTGGTGTGCATGCTCATATGGAAAGAAATGCTCCCAAGTCTAGAATGTGGTGGATCAAGATTATCTTCAAATGCTTGGAACCTGTCGATGATGTGGGAGTGTGGTGGTCCTAGTGGCTATAACAGGACACAATTTTTCAGTGGTTGATCGAACAAAAACTGAATGCTGTGGAGCATTCTGATTATGTTGTAACTTCCTAGTATCAGGTTTCATTGTATGGAAAGAATGCTGAAAAGTGTCTAAGCTGTTAGCAAGGACAAACATGCTTACAAGGTTCCTGCAAAACATTTTCTGGCTTGAGGAATGGGAGAAGATGACGCCTCCCCCTCTCACAAGTTAATGTGCAAATCCTGACTAAGCAGGTGAATCTTATTTCATTATTGGAGACAGGACATCAGATGCACCTGAAGGCAACAAGGTAGCTTAGGAGGTGCAGATCATGTGGCGCATACAGCTCTAACAGTTCCTTATCACAGAGGGGGAATCATGTAAGCTCTCAGATCTTTTTGAACTGCTGCTTCCGAAATTCCTCACCATTGGTTGTGCCAGCTAGTGCTGGAGTCCAATAACATTTTGGAGGTCCCTCAACTTCCACCCCAGCCACATTGCCTCATTTTTTTCCTAATGGCAGGGGCAGCCCTGTTTGATAATACACCACTAGCTAAGATGAATAGAATCGTAGAGCTGGAAGAGTCCACAAGGGTCATCAAGTCCAACCCACTGCTAAGTAGGGCCTGTCCTACTATATATGTGGCAAAATGTGCTGTATCATTTCACATTGCTGGTAAGATGTCACAGGTTTTGGGTGGCTCCCCATGGGAAAATGTCTGGTGTATGTTAGGTTTGTTTTGTATTTATGTAAGGAGTGTCTGCATGGAAGAGAATTTAAGAAATGATATCCTCTACCTGCAGTTTGAATGTTCCACTTTTATCAGCTTATTGATTTTTCATATATTCATCTACATAAATATGACAGATACCTGCTAACACATGTGTGTATTGTGTTTCCTTTGTGCCAATATGAGAATAGTAATGCAACAACAATCAAAGGACATTGTTCTTTTTTTTTTTTAATTTGAAATTCATTGGTCTGAAATTTTAGCACATTCTAAAGTGACATGACTCATTGGAACAGATGATTTCTTGATAAAATGGCAGACACAAGAAAAGAGTAAGGCCACATTACAGACAGACTGAGTCAGTCAAGGAAACCATGACCCCGAGTTTGTATGACCTGAGCAAGGCTGTTGATTATTGGGACAATTCAAGGTCTCTCATTCATAGCTCACCAAAAGTCAGAGATGACTTGATGGCAAATAACAATAGAGTATGTAGATATACGTGTGTACCCCCATGTGCATATACCTATAAAGAATGATTTTATAATTTCATCTTCAGATACCAACCCCAGCTCTGTAACTGCACATTTACAAAACTAAATATTAGATTGGCTGCCAAGAGTAATCAGTGTGCTTGTAACTTTGCAGAACTGGGAGCCTTTGGGTTGCAGGAAGCAGTCTTGTATAAATTTTCAAAAAGGATTCATTTCGCCATGGAACATGTACTTAACTGTCACAAAGCGATGGAACTGTCTACAGCAGCTGAAGGAAGGAAACAAAATTGCATGGTCGCTGCCAAAAGATGATTTATTACCCTGAGATAAAAATCCTTCTGTACTTAAGGGAGCATCTGGCCAAATGGAAATACAGATCAAGGGAGAATATAATGATGAAAATATGCAGGGTTTTTTTTCTCTCCCATGATGGACATTTACAGCTATTTCTCTTCTCTCAACTACTCTTGCAGCTAGGTTCCAGCTGGGCTTTTCAGCTCAACTGTAGCTATTCCTATAAGTATAAAAACCTGATAGAACCTGAATTCTATAGAAGGCTGTTCTGTGGATAATTTAGCTTTGTAGCAATGACTTCCTTTTGCCTAGAGTCAGTGTGTTCCAGAAGGGCAGACTATAAAAGGGGAAAACAGTTACAGAGGAATCAAGCCCTTCCAGGTCATACAATGGTGATCCAAGGAGTTCATCCTTGGTGCAGTAGGAAGGTCTCATCCATTCCAGAATCTGTCACAAAAAGCCGATAGACATGATCACTAAAGTGAAAGGAGACATGCAATATCAGTCCGTCCGGAGGTCATGAATTCAAACAGATCCATGAGCACAAAGAGCACTGAAAGCTAGATGGAATGAACTTTTGCATAAAGCAAGAACTCCCAGCAGCTTCTGTGAGATTTTTTAAGCTGTTTGACCTTGAGGTGCCAGCTGATTAATTGTTCTGTTGCTCATTTGGGCTTCTGCAAGTGGCACTGATTCTTCTGACACTGCCGTTTTATCTTTTGACATGCTGCAAATGACTGAGGTGTGTCCTTGGTGTTCATCGGTTCCAGCCGAGGAGAGGGCCCATCTTGCTGAAGGTCTTCACCAGCTGTATCTGACACTAGCTGTCTAGATTTTGGGAGGGAGCTGTCATCTGGGGCAGAAGCCTCTGTGTCAGATTCCACAGAGTGAGCTATGGCATTAACTGAGACAGGAGGGGTGACATATTCTCCGCCAAGGACCTAGGCCTTGTTTCCATGCCATGAATCTAGAAGTTCTATAACTTTACCTCAATTGTAACCCTTGAATCTCTGGGGACTAACAGTACAGGTGTGACTTACTAGCCATTTCCGCAATACACTGTTACTGTGCTATTATTCCATTTTTAACGTCCTATGGAATTCTGGGGTTTGAGGCCAGAGAGCTCTCTGGCTGAGAATTCTAAATGCCCCTCCCTAAACTACAAATCCCAGGATTCCACAGGATGTTGAAAGTGGAACAATAGCACCGTAACAGTGTAGTGCAGAAATGGCCACTATCTTTAGCTGCTAGAATTCTTTTTCGGGAGGAGAGTATGGTCATACGTGTTTGCTTGTCTTGGTGTGTCTGCATGTGCAAAGGATATTAATGTCTGGCTTCACTTTCTCATTTCTTCCAGTCACTGCAAAGCAAGTTTCATTTGATGTCACCCTAATCACATAGCAGATAAGGCCCAGAGGAATCATGAAAATTCTCTGTGGGAAGGAAATTGTGTGGCGAGAGTAAAGAAGGTGAGCTTTCCATATTCCACATGGAAATAACGATTGCCAAAGAGATATCCAGCAGGAACATTGAGGTCTCACAGGTTGCTGTAGCTAGCAAAATGATAACATCTCCTTCTCTGCTCCCTGATTTTTCATGCATACACTCTTTTGACAGGTATCATGAGAATCACCAAGGCAGCAGATGGTCTATGCGCAGCTCCCTCAAGCATAAAACAACATTTCTGTACTTGTTGTCAAGACCTTAAATTGCACACTGTTCTATTTGATTATTTTCAAACTCTGGATTGGCCGTAGGGGCTCAGACGAGAACTATTTGCATATCATGAAGAGGGAGCAAAAGTTGAATTGAAGTGGCAAGTAACTGGGCTGAAATGAAATCTTAGGTAGGAGCCACACAAATTTAATTCTTTACCTCTGTTTTGAGTGTGGTGTGTTTTTTCCAGAGAAGCAGTGACCCCTTGACAGTCTTACCAAATCTGATGAGGCTGAGTTATTTTCCACTCTCTCACATATATACACATACACAAAACTGAATAATTAAGGGCTTTCTGTAAATCTCAGATGTGGTTTTAAAAAGAAAGGGAAAAAAAGCATACACTTTTTTTTAAAGGTCTGAGTTCAGTGGTGGGTTAAACAGTATAAATAGCAAATGTATTCATTATGCATAATGTTACTCCATTGAATATCGAATGAATGTAATGTATTTGTTCCTTGTGGAAAAGCTATTCTCATTTTTAAAATTCAATTTGCTATGCAAGAAGATTTCCAAGAGATAGTAGATAATGTCAAGTTCAGAGCTGCATTCAAATCTGGAGTAAACAGTGTTCATCTGGGTCCGTGCAATGCCTTAACAAAACAAAACAAAATTTTCAAACCCAGTGGGCTCAGACAAATTTGTTTTATTTTGTGTTTTCCTTCCAGCTTTGCATTTCTACTGCTCGCTTGCTCAAAGTTGCTCAGGGAAAAAGCAAAACATGCATGCACACATAACCAGAAGTTGAGAACATATAAAAGAATTAGAATTGCAGCAAGAACAAACAGGACCACGTTTTATAGGGTGAAAGAAAATGGAGAAGAAAGAGGTTTCAGGAGTGATGGCATCTAGTGTGTAATAGTGTCGTGAAATACTAACACACGGCTTCTCATTACCACATGAATTTTAATCTTGCTCAGAATGCTTTTCTTCTGAGTGCTAATCCATACTCCATCAAACTGCATGGCTTTTTCTGAGTCATCACCCTTGTGCTATAGCATGTGGGAATTACAGCAATAAAATATGTCATTTTATGTCCCTAGTTTGGTTTTCCTACATCATAGCAACTTGAAAGTCAGCACCAAACTTTCTAATTGCATGGAGGTGGTGATAGAGGTGGGCAGGGCTGGTGAAGTAAACAAACATGATTTTGACTTCAGATGTTATCTGAAATTTTATAAAACATAGTAGCATTATTGACCATTGGGGAGGGTGCTAGATGGTGTAAAAGTCCTTCTGTAGTGCTTTTGGAGAGCTAATTATCTTTAGATTAGAATTTAATTTTTTTGAACAAATCACTTTAGATGGGCCCCAGAGCTATCTGAAGTTAATCATTAATACACATATATTATCTACTTTGATTTTTTCACACCAACCATTAACTTTGCAGTTTTCTATTGTCATAATGATAAAGAGTTCCTGAAACTCACAGAGGGAGTCACAAGGGAGGGCAAGCTTGTTAAGTATGGTGCAGGGCCAGCCCTAATGTTAGGCATAGTGAAGAAGACACCTCAGGCAACAGATCTGGGGTCATGAAAGGGCAACAAATTTTTAGTTACCAATACTTGTTATCTTATTTTACTGTCAGGGATGGGGATAGGCATTTGTGTATCTAACAGAATCCATGATTGTGGTATAACACAGTTGTGTTATATAAACAGGATGGCTATTTATAGAGTAGGGATAAACAATCTCAATGAAAGTAAAATTTTTCACAACTTCTTAGATCTGATGTGAACAAATGCAAACTTTCCTGAAGCACTGGCACATTTGCAAAGCTTAATGGCTGTTTCTGAGAAAACGGGGGGCACAGAAAACAATGACATATTTTGAAATGTGTACAGCGCAAATGTGGATCATTTTATAGAGGGCTGCAAAAACATTCTATAGTTAGTGGAATAGCTGTGAATCAAGTAAACAGTACAAATATATGCATAACGTGGGAATTCTAGGGTGGGAAGAAAATGCAAAGTTTTACAGCTTGAGATGAGACAAAATGTGATGGAGTTTTGGAGGTGTGGCTATCCTGAAAGCCAAAGCAGCTTGGCAACAGGTTGCTAAGCAACCAGAATAGCTCTTCAGGAGAGAAACCAGCCCATTAGTATCAGAGACGGGCTGGTGGTTGAGAGGGAAAGATATAAAAAGGCAAACCCTGATTGTCTTTTGTCAGTCCTTCAGCCAGACAGAGCTCTGGAATAAAGTCCTTCAACCAGCCAGGGAGATGGTCTGTGTGGGAAAGGACCTTAATTCTCAGAGGAAGCCTAGAGAGGGAGGCAGAAGAGTAATTAAACCATTATAGAATCTGGTCAGAAAGTGTGGCCTAGGTTGGGGTAGAGCCTTTGGTGAGAGTGTAGCCAAAGGGCTGTTTATGATAGTTCTGCTTATCTGAGAGTTTAAAGATGTAAGTAAACTGACTAAAAGTATTCTGAAGAATTATATTAATTTTGATCTGCATTTGAACTCCAATACTTTGTTCTGTATGTTATTTTAATAAATATGATAGTTTATTTTTATGAATACTGAATCAGCTGAGTTGGTATAGAGTATTTAAAGACACACAAAAAACAGGCTACCCGTAAAACTATTAAGAGATTCTAAATAACCATTGAAAGGCTTCATCCTTTTACACAAACGTGGTGTTCAAAGAGGAAGGCAGAGTTGTATGCGAAAATACAGAGAACCTTAACAGATTGGGGAGCTGCCATACCAATCTGAGAGAGAAAGAAGCAGGCCCCATCACACAAAGGAAGGAAAAAACAAAGAAACAAGCTAGGAGAAGCTGCAGCAATTTGCTTTTGTTTGAACCTATTGGAATGGGCAAGACTCACCACCCCATCTCCTTTCCCTCCCCACTGAGTTAATTTGGTACAGGCTGCTTTGCACTTTGGAGTCATTTTGAAGCCACTGAAGAGACAGGAGGAAAGTGGAAGAGAAATTTGGGCGACTTTCGCACGGGGTGGGAGAATCGCCCCGTGCCGCTACTTACCGGACTTCTTGGTTCCCCGGTCCGGTCCGCGCTGCTCTGGAGCAGTGTGTGCTCGTTGCTCCGCACGGCTCCGGGGAAGAAAATGGTGGCTTCCACTTGGTTGAGGGTCTTGACCAACCACTGAAGCTCGCCAGCCTAAAGCCCACCCCTGGCAGATCGCAGGCTCGCACTGGTGTGAGCCTGCAAATCTGCACCGGAGAGCGGGCACGGAATGGTGCTCTCCGTGCTTTCAAAAGACCTGTTTTAAGCGGTCTTTCAAAAGCATGCTTGGCGACCACTTGGGGTCATTCCGGAGCGGACTGAGCTGCGGATCTACGTTAAGTAGGTCCGACCCAGTCCGCTCCCAGGTGCAGACATCCTCCCTGGAGGATGCTCTGCACCGTTTCTATTAGCCCGTGTGGAAATGGCCTTGGACATTTTAAAAGCAGCTGAAAAAATGGTATGGCAGAGGATTAATTGGGACTGCCAAATAGGGATGGTTGCCAGGTATGCAAAGTAGGAAAAGAAATTAGCAAACTTTTGAGCACGTTCAGTATCAGTACTATGTGTTGTTTTGGGGCTATTCTGTGAATATTCAAGGGTGTTTGACAGAAACAATGACTTTGAAGATGCTGCAATTTTGAAATTACTCTCTTATGCAGTTTTGTATACATGGCTGCCAGATTAGATATTGATTTCTTTCACCCCTTCCTTCTCCTTTACCAGTTCCTCCTCCTAGAGATATTGCGTAGCACATTGTCTCTTAATGTTCCTGATAGCATAGCTACTCTTTTAGAAGTAGCTGTTAAACAAATGAAGTAATTCACTTAATAGAAATTGAACAGTAAAGGAGCACACCAATATTCCTCTGGTAGGACAAACTGGAAGAAGTAGATGCTTGAAATACTGCCTCTAAATGTGACATGTTGACATGTCATGTGACATGTTGAGATGCAGTGGTTGCTCCTTGCAAGGAAAGAGAAAGCTAGATGTGACATTAGCATAAGGCCAGCTCAGGCATTTGCTTGAATTCATGGGGCTACAAGTGAGTACAGCAGAAGTGGGGAAGCCCCTGAGGATCCAGAGAGGCAAGTTGCTCCCACCCCCGCAAAGGACAAACTGTGAGTGGCACCAACTCTTCCCAATGAAATCAGAACTGACCAGAGGACCACATCTAGGTTCACGGTCTCCTTTCCCCTCAGAAACAAGGCACATAGGTGCTTGTCTTTTGGCTTCTGTGAATGCACGCCTCCCTTGACAAACTGTAAAGACATTTTATATGGTGTGTGTGCTAGGATGGCTCTTGGGCCTGTGTAAATGGAGTGGTCCAACATATGATCAGAATGTTGCTCATCCCTGGTGTAGAGAGAAAGAGCTCCAAATGAAGGCTTTGCCCTCTAATTCCCCTTGGATGCCAGACTCCATGCTATGCTGGCTGTCAAAGTTTTTAGGGAATTTCTTCTTGTGCTTTCTTGAATATGAATACATAGCCTCCAATTGTCCTGATTTGGCATGGACAGGTGAAATCAATCCTCTGCCTTCCTACTTTTCCCATTGCTTTTAACATGTCTCACTTTCTGTTTCCTCATCCCACTTTCCCTCTTTTTCCCCATCTTACTTCAGTTGCTGCAAACTGAGTTCAAAATGCAAAAAATGTTCACACTCAACTCAGTAAGGAGGAGAAAAGAGGAAGAATCTTGTCCTTCCCTGTAGACTCAGGCAAAAATGGTCTGCTGCAGCCTCTCCTAGCTTGTCTGCTCTCCTTCATTCGTTGCTTTTGCCATTTGACTGCACTCTGATGTTGCTGGGCCATATGCGTCCCAGTTCTAGTCTGTGTATTGTTGTGGAATATGTGAACAGAATGTCACTTTAACTATATTGCAGTGACATATTTTTTGAAATTCATAAGAGTTTTTTCTGAGGTTGGATTTTAAGTAAATAATCCCCTCCACTGCCCAGAAAAAAAATTGGGCGGGAGGTGGGGAGAGGCAGAGAGATAACTGTGATTTAAAAGGGCCTAGTAGAAGCCTTATAAGCAGGATATGTTAAATGATGATTCAAGGTAATGCTTGTAGAGATAGTACCTTGTGAAAAAGATTTTGCAGAGTGTATCAGAGTATATTGAGACTTAGGACTGTGTATTCAAGGACTTTTTTGCTAGAACTGTTTGGCCAAGAAATCTTAGATTCTGCAGAACAATGGAGTGTTTCTGGGCCACATACACAGTTCAAGTGGGGTACTAGCACAGACTTGCTGAGCCATTCCATCTTCGTGAACCCTGCTTCATGTCTGGAGTATCTCTGAGGAAAAGCAGCAGTGTGCAAGGCGTATTACTTCGTGCTACCATTATTTGTTAAGCAAAACTGGATCAAGATGCTTGGGAGGCACTAGGGCAGGTCCTTTCCCCAAATAATCCTCCCTTTCTGTACATACGTATGCTGTAATAAGTAAAATGGCATAAAATTAAATAAGTGAATACATAAATAGAAAATAAAATAAATAATAAAATAAAATAGAATAGACAGCTTCTCCAAAATGTCCTGTGTGAAGCCACAACTTCAGTGAGATTAACTACCTGATCTCATGCATTTTTACCTAGTTACCCATGGAACCCTCAAAATAACAGAAGCACCGGGATATTGAGGAAGTGTCTGGAGAAGAAGAGTAAGAGAGGAGCATCTTTGTCAGCACTAGGCCCTTAGGGAGGGGCCTGGAACAATTCCTCCAACTGAATAATCCATTATGCAGACCTCTTATTGTGGTGGGGAACTTCGGTACACCTTTGAAAGCACCTGGGGTGTCCAAGTGTACAGCTAGGAAACCAGGCCACTAGACTAAGGGCAGAAAGGATGTTACCTTCCGGTCAGCCCTAGCCCTCCTAGCCAATGGCATGGACTGAAAAGGGCCTGTAGTTTAACAAATGTTGGAGGCCACCCCATTTCTCACCTCTCACCTCTGTACTAAACAGTGCTTCCGTCATTGAGAAGAAGGTTGGTTTACCTTAAAGATAACTTTCTGACTAATGATAACTTCCTGAGTGAGGAGGTGGACTGACTTCAAAGACAACTTTCAGTTCTAACATTCTGTAACAACAATTTGGTATGGCCTGGTATAGAATAGTAGTTTCACATGTGGCCATTCATTGGCTTTTGGATGTATTGTAGAATCACCATTCCCTGCCTGATAAGAGCAGTGGGGGTTCAGAGAAGTCTGTGGCTATGTCCCTGTACGCAGAGATGAAATTATTACATCCACTGCTGATGTCTGTTGTGATCTTCTGGAAAGCTTAGCAGATGATGCAATCATTTTACAACTGGCAATGGAGACATAGACACTTCTCCAATCTTGCCCCTCTCCATCAGCCACAGAGTGGCCAGTGGGTGGGTGGGGGATGCCTGTAGCAACTCTATAGTAGTTTGGGGAATGGGGAGGGGGTCAGTACAGAGGGAGGTAAAAAACCCCAACATCTTCTGCATTGATCAAAAGGAGACACAAGCAGTCATAAGGTTGATTTATACCTATGCATGGCATTAACGGGATTCCAGTCTATGACTGTGCCCCTTTCGGCAACCCTACCTCTTCTCGGCGCTGGGGTGCGGTGCTCGCGCAAGCAGCCTCTTGTGAGAGGCCCTCATGTCCAGGTCTCTTCAGCTCCTCACAAGCTTCCTGCTCGTGCGAGAGCCCCGCCTCTTCCTTTTGCAGTGCAGCCAGGGGCCTTCCTGAGACAGGAAGTGTTACTCCACAGGAAAAACCCTATCCCGGAGTCTACAATTTTGATATTAAAATATGATTCAATGTGCCTGAGAGGTCACCGGATGGGCACGTAGGCAGCAATGGTCAAAGATCAAAAACCAGGTCAGGCCAGCAAAATCCCCAGTCACGTAGCCCCAGGAGACCTCAAGATGTGTAAACCCACAATAAACAAAGGGTCCTCAGCCCTGAGAAGCTGACTTGAGGGGATTAGCATATTTGCCCCAAGTTGAGCAAATATTCCATCAGGCGAGGACCATTTACATGAAGTCACACCACAAACTAACACAGCTGAAGATCCTGAGACTTTGGCAACACCTTGCATTCCCATCACACAAAGGAAATTACCAGTGTGGAGCTTCGTGCCCACTGCAACACCCATTGTTCTCTCCGGGAAAGGATTAGCCCTCCAGGTACCTTTTCCCCTACAAATAGTCCCAGTTTTTGAGCAGTTCTTTGGATCACCCCTGGTCATCCCATCAGACCATTGCTCCATCCGTTGAGTGATCCCCTCAGCCCTCTCCGTGCTGAGCCCCACTTCTCTGCTGTTTTTCCCGGACCAAGGACTTCAGGACAAAGATGCAATATCACCCCAGCTACACCCCTTCAATATTCCCCTATGGAGTTTCCTCTCTTTTACTTCTTAATAGGTCTTGAGTGAGTGTGTGAGTGATTGCGTTCGTGTGTGAGACTTGCATTCAATAAAATCATTTATTGGACATTCTTGTTTGGTTTTTGGCTTGACCTGACCCTGTAAAAACTGAGTAAAAAGACCCCCGCTAGGTTACACTGCCTCTTGCATTGCTATTGCTTGTGCTTTAGCTAGTTTCCATTCCCCATCACGTGGAGCACACTGAGGCGTCCCCCAAGGGACCCCAGAAATCAGGGTAACAGAAGTGCGACTGGCCCAGCTCGCAAGATGCCGCATGCAAGGTAAATGCGCGTGGGGCCTGGGAGCAATGCGTGACTGCGCACCATTAAAGCCGAAAATGAAAAAGTGCACGAGCGGTGCCTGCCAGGCCCCAGAGCATTGCACAAATGTGAGTGCGTCGTGTGGACCACGCCTCACATTTGCGTGATGCTCCAGGGGCTCTTTCGCATGGAAAATGGCGTGCGAAAAGGGCCTGTATCTGCACGTTTTGTTAGCCTATGAACCACAACCAGCAAGCCAATTAGCAACTATAGCTTCATCTATCCTTAATCTGCAATGTCCTCCATTTCAGTCCTTCTCACTTGCAACTCTATAGCATAAAATAATCCACTTACTTTAATTAGTCCCTTCGTTTTGTTTTGTTTCCACTTGTGGTCATAAACCCTCAGTTCCTTAAACAATTCAAAGGAAGGAAAAGGAGGAAAATAAACAAGGATAAAAATAAAAGAGCACAGAAATGTGGGAGTGTAGTCAAACACATCTAGCTATGTCACTGCCATCTTCCTATCCCCTTGCACATTTTTTAAATCTTTAAAACACTGCCATTACCTTGCAGGTTACTAAATGAACTCTGTCTCTTTCTCTCTCTCACCCAGACAGACAGACAGACAGACATTCACAATGTAATGCTTAAAAAAAGGAGAAATGTTTTAAATTCTGTGGGGATCTGTTCTGTATATGAAACATGAACATCCCTTGAGCATTATAAGCTTTCTCTGTGGTAGAAGCAAGAAAAAAAAGAAGTTTATCCACAGATCTATCCTTGTGTGACAAGCTGAAGTTTTGTTTGACCGAGTCCCTACATGAACCCATTCTTCTTTTATCATTTTCTTCCTTACATAGCATTATCAAGAGTCTTCTTGTGAGGTCATTGTGGCCAGCTCTTTATCAATAAGCTGGTTGTCTGGCTCTAAAGCATTACAATGACTGATTTTACAGCTTTGGCTTTTATAAATATTATATTTATGCCATGTCCAAAGCATTGTGCTTTCTGCCAAAGGCGAGCTTGTCTGGAGCTGAGCAACGCTAGTTTGCTTTAAAGCAGATAATGGTTTCTGTTCTTCTGGCCTGAGAACACAGGTTCTATGAAAAGAAATGTTTTAAATGACTTAGCAAAAGGCTGCCTGGGACAAGCTTTCGCAAGCAAAATAATGAAAAGCTTAACTTGCAGACCACGGTTCAAGACTTGAAACTTCTAAAGGATGGAGGCAGCAACTGCCTAAAAAGCATGGAGTCCTATCAGAAAAAAATCTATATTTAGCTTCCAGTTCCCAGATCAGTGCTTCTATGGTCATTGGATGAGAGACTGATCAATAAATGCCTCTTAAGAGTACCGAAAAACAAAACAAAACAAAACAAAAACCCTCGAAGTACAAAAAAACCCCCCAAAACAACAAAAACCAACAGCAGACAAAATATAATCTACTTCAGATTCATATCAGACCCACAGGGGGTAGGTGAAGACGATAAAATGAAATATGAGGTGTTTGGTTTCTGAAAGCGACTTTTACTCAGTGATTCCTAGACTATACATTTGTGAGATTTTTTTGCTGGCACCTCTCAACAAATGTATTTTGAAATAATTACATATGGATTGACATTACCATGTCTTATGGCTGATACTAAACTCAGTTCTTAATATTTAGGGCCAGGTGGAAACTTGAGATGGGTCTGGGGGACAAAATTTGTTTCCCTAGGACCCCCCAATCACTGCACAGAATTTCAAAAATATGAGGGAAAAACCCAAATCAAATTCAGAAGTGACTGTAAATGCACTTCTGGTTTTGAAAAAAAAAACCCAACATATTTTAAACAAATGTTAAACAGTGCAGGGGGATTCTGCAACTGGTCAGAAAAAGGAAGTCCTGGGAATTTGTGGGGTCAAGGAACATGAAAAATCAGGACTACAATTTGCCCTTGATTCAGGGCATACCAGCCCCTGATAGCTCTGTGTTGCTTGTGCAGCTTCATAGGATCCCATGCCTTGGACAAATATCTCTAAAGAATCTCCAAAGTGTAAAGTATGTGCTGTGGTACCCAAAGCATTTTCCTACTCCTGCTCGCTTACGGATGGCATCAGTGTGCCATTATATTTATTCTTTTACAAAGAAAGTTTCCAAACTCTGCCCACTGATCAAATTCAGGTAGGTAAACAGTGCTGAACACTTGCACATAATAGGTTTAGCACCTTGGATAGCTTCTTTAGAGTCTGGAATAAAACCCAGTGTGAATTATCCACACCCCTGATGTGGAAACCATCAGCTACCCCCTGCTTCACAGTAGGCCACACTGGGAAACTGTGTTTAAGTTTTCCAAACAAGTCAGAACAAGGTTGGTTATAAACCAAGCCTATAGATACACATTAGATGGTGTGTGTTTGAAATCAGAAGGGCCAGAGAAAATAAGAATGTAAAAATGACAGGTAAAGAAAATAGCTCAAACTGTTAGGGGATTAAAATAGGCCAGAGATTCTATATGAGTGCTTACCATCTGTAAGCCATATTCTTCTAAAAAAAACAACAACAAACCTCTATATTTCAGCAGGACGAGCCAGATGCACAAGTATGGGATGGGAACACTCAGCTTAACAGCAGCGTGTATAAAAATGATCCATAGCTATTAGTACACCAAAACCTAAACCAGATTGAACCACATGATGTGGCAGCAAGCAAGAAAGCAAACCAAAAGGCAAACTAATACTAGGCTACATCAACAAACTATATTGTTCTGATTAAAGGTAATAACAGCACCACTCTGCTGTGCTTTGCTCAGACCTATGGTGTCCGCTTTAAGAATGGTAATGATTATTAGAGACTCAGAGAAGATATGATAGCCATCTTAAAATATTGGAAGGTTTTCTCTTGGAAGACAGAGACAGCTTGTTTTCTGGTGCTCCAGAAAACAGAACATGAAGCAAACCGATTACAAGAAAAGCAATTTCAGTGAAACATTAAGAGCAACTTCCTGGTGGTAAGAGCTCTTCAGCTGTGCAATGGGCTACTTTGGAAGGCTTTGTTGAAGGTTTTTCTGCAGAGGTTGGGCTACTGTGTGTCAGGGATGCTTTAGTTTGAGATTTCCTGTATTGGCAGGGGACTGAATTAGACGACTTTAATGTTCCATCCCAACTCTAAAATTCTGTGATTCTACAAAAATAAACAAAGGACTTCATATTATAAAAGAACCTTCTCCTCTTATTTCAAGATTGCCAGGAGCCATGTGCTGGCAGTACATGGAGGCTAAGCTGGTGGCAGGCAGAACATAAGAAAACTGGAAAGAACATTCTGTTTTCTCTTTCTCCAGTCCTATTTTCTCTTCCTCTCTGGCACATGCTAGAGCTCTGAATTGATCCTTTGCAGAGAGCTTTTGAAATTAAGCCAAGTGCTGCATGAAATTAGATGGGGGACAACATGCAGCTCTGGGCCTGCTGGCTGCCTAGGCCCGCAGCATACATTCACCCACCATCCTTTGTGAGCACAACAGACTGCAGAGGAAGACATTCAAAGATTGGTTCTCCTAATTTACTTAACATATTGGTAAAATTGCTATGAAGGTGCAAATCCCGGGGGTAGAGCTACCCCTAACTAGGTTTGCCAGATTTTGGGGTACTAGCTGAAATCTTAGGGAATTGCCATGCTTTTCTGAGTCTCTTGGTAAGGAAATAAGAGTCAGGATGAATAGCAAAAACGCAAGAGAAACATTCATTTTTCTATATAAAGTAGCTTTGAAAAACCTGGGTATCTGTTCCTAGCTGGCACCAGGGACTACTGACTGAACGTGAAAGTGTTTGAACAGGAGTGAGGTGAGGGTACTGGGGAGAGAGATGGTGGATACAATGCAAGCACTTGGTCTCATCATATCATTTGGAGCAAGAGTGAGCACATTCTGCCACCTGTTATCAAAAAATACTTCACCCCCTGCCACACACACACACACACACACACACACTGGATTGTCACATTTGTCTGGTTCATCAGGTTTTACCAAAATTCTGTGCCAATTTAGCTGGATTTACATTCATCTAAATTTCCTTAACCAGCTTCAGAAGCAGTTCTTGCCCTCCACAACCCTTCTTTAGGTTCCCTCTGTGATATCACATGGGCCCACCCTTCTGATGTCCCAAGGACTTGTCCCACAGGTTTTATCATGAAATTGAGGGAGAGTTATGCCACTGACCCAGAAACACTGGCTGTAACATAAAGCACTGATGAGCGGTGTATGAGAGAAGTAATGCCGTTTTCAGATGAAACTACTTTTCAATAGTTTGACAAAGACATACAGTGTAAAGCTTCCTAAGTGAACGCATATGTGTTTTAAAAAACTTGCAGCGAGATAATTTCCTGGAAATTACTGTGTACATGTCAAATCAAAGAAAGAATCTTTCTAATTATGCAGAGAAATGGTGGAGATAGTAGTGTAATTTTTGGCAAAGCAGCACTATACAAATGAGAGAATTTTGAAACAATGCTTTTTATGGTAGCCTTAAAGTCCTAATTACTTATTTATCTACTATGGAATAATGATGAACATTTTAAGTAGCTAGTTAAGTGTTTTGTCCGGTAATTACTTAAATCTTAGATAATTACATGTTTTGAGTTGTGCAGCATTGCTGAGCGGATGATTCTGTATTGTTGGAGGAAATAACTGTGAGACTAAAAGAGTTGCCATGATTGTGAGATCTGATACAAGGTAATTATATATACACACACATACAGCAGAGCAGACTTGCAAGCCAATCTTCTAAAAAAATGAAACAAGGGTATGCTACAGTTTTCAAATACATGCCCAAAATGATGCTCTGTTCACTTTTTTAAAGGACTGGGCTATGTGATTGACAATTCTCATCATCACAGGGGTGGGCAACATCTGTGTTTGGGGATCGGCCATAGTGGTCCCCATGGACCAACCAGAGGCCACACTCTGCTGCTATCCAATAGGGATGGAAATAATATTGGCATTATTTATTCATTTCCAGGTTGAAAAACAGATTTCCTGACAGTCACAGGGCTCCCAGAAACCTTCCAGAAAATGTGATTCTACTTTAATACAAGGCAGGTCTTTCCCCTCTACCTTGTTTTTCAATAAAATTTCAGGAGGAGGAGGAGTTGCTGGCACCATGGTGTGAACTTCTGGTGCACAGCAGTAGATCTGGTAGGTAGGGCATGCAAAAGGAGGAAGCATGATGCCTGTAGCCCACATGTTACCCATCCCTGCTGGCATTAGCTTCACTACTACCACCACCACCACCACCACCACCATCATCATTATCCTCTACTCCTTTCTCAAGACTGAGACTCAAGTTGACTTACAAATTGACATAGAATGTTGTACTACACTAGGGCCATAGAGGTCTTGATTCAAACCCACTCAGCCATGAGGTTCACTGGTTAGCTTTAGACCAGCTTGACATACCTTACAGGGGGTTTATAAGAACAGAATAGGTTGGAGCAGAAGTTTCATTTGCTCTCTGAAGCAAAGGTAAAAACAACAGAAGAGTTGAGCTTTGGTTTAGTCTATTTCTACTTGACATTGGTGGAGGGTTTGCCCATTTGCACAGCTGTATCACAGCCACTGTGTACTGTGTACTGACTCCATTTTCCAACCCATCCTTCCTTTGCTACGTAATTTTGTTGACAGGGAGAAAAAAAAAACCCTAGAAAGCCAGAGCAAGAATAGCAAGTAGGCCACCCACTTTCCAAAGATCTCAAGAGAATGCAATGGAAAGCAATAGAAAAATGTCATATAAAAATTAAAATCTCCTCCTCCTCTTCCTTTAGCTAGGAACTGGAGAATCAGACTAATGCAATTTAGCCCTGGTTATAGAAACTTTCCATGAATAAACAGATTGTTACCTGGCTGCCAATGGTTTTGGGGGAAATGTGATGAGGGGAAAAGCTTGTCAGAAGATGTGTCCTCAGATCTTGAACCTGGCCTTTTGCAATACTTGTGAGTGCTTCCAAATGTGGTCTTTATTGCATGAATGAGGGCAGTGCAGTTGCACAATAAAAGCATTACCTGGAAGCTCTCATGAACTACTGCTCAAAGGCAACTGGGAAAAGCTGTTTAGATTATTAAATCTCTCCTGGATTCTTGGTAAAGAGAAAGGAAACTCTGCCATGCAAACAGTCTGGTTTATTACGCTGACCTGCTTTAATTTTTTTGGTGTATAACAAATAACAAACCAACCAAACCAGGAACCTTAGCTTTTCCGTTGCAAGCATGCAGAATAAATTTCAGCAAGTGCTTCATCTTATTACAACCCTTTCCCAGAACTATAGCTGAGATCCTTTGTTGCAGCAAAACCAACAAGAGAATAATGGCACCTTGTACCATATTGAATTTGTTAGGCTTTAAGGTGCCATGAGACTCTCTGTTGTTTGTAACACCCCTTTGCAAAGGTTAATTTAAAACAATTTAGACTGCCTAACATAATTAAATCACTAAGTACATGGCATAGGATGGACTCAGCAATACCTTAACAAGGAAGAATTTGCAATGTCTGTAATCCATTTATAAATGGATTAGAACTCTTGTACATCCTTGTTTGTGAAGGCAGCATGTTGTGTGAAGCATTATGCAGGACACAAAGTGATAAGAATTATGAAGGAACACTTGTGCACTGCAGCCACTGGGATTCTGCTCTTGATTTTCTTCACTCAGTGAGATACCAACTTAGAAAAGGAGTTGAAGACAATTTAGCATTGCATCCACTGACACAGATGCAGATACCTGTTCTAATGGGGATACTAACAACAGAGGTATGTGCAAGATTTATTTTAGGATAAGGGTGGGAATTATTTGGTCTTTGGGCCACCTGTGATAACAATGGCCAATTTTGTGGCATTAGACCAAAACCCCTTCCGCACGATGACTGTGCCCCAGCATGGGGATGAGGGACGAGTGGGATTGTGACAACACTTCTGCATGATGTCGTCACAGTCCTTCCCTTAATCCATCACCAGCCAGTGCAATCACAGGATAAATCATTGACAGAATTTCTCTGTCAATTACCTCCAATTGTGCAACACTCCCATACTTATCTGCCATGCAGGAGGGCCAGAAACATGATGGAGATGCTTCTTGCCCCACTGCAGCATGGGGCAGGAAGCTGGAGCCTGGCCGCACTGTGGAAGGAAGAGGTTGTCTTTCATGCTCCCTTCCATAGGGAGCCAGTTGGGTGCGGAGGGGAGCATTCCTATCATGCTCCCTTCCCAGCAAAGGCGCTGCTGGGATTGCAATTGGGAGATGATAGAGCAAGTTAATATGTGGAAAGAGTCCAAGATCCAGCTCCAGCATTTTTTATTTTTTTTATTTTTTTGCTATAATAGTGAGAATAACCTAGTGATGTATTTAAGACTTTTACTCTAAGACTCAAGTCAAGTCTTAAGTCTCTACCTTCAAGTCTCAAGTCAAGTTTCAAGTCTGGAAGCCAACTTTATACCCCAACCAAAATTCCTGAATTATTGGATACAGTCAAATAAAGTCAGTTTTAACAATTTAAGCAGAGTTGGCCCTCCACATTTTCAATTTTGCCATTTGCAACTTTGGACATGGGGAATAGGATCCTTTTTACTCCCCATTACTAAAGTTTCAAAAGCTTTAGAAGGAAGGATCCTTCCTCCTCAAGCCTGTTGCCTAATACATTTGCTGTTCCCCTCTGAGAAATGAACTCTGCACTCTGGGGGCAAGTATTGTCTTTTGCTCTTAGGAAACATTTTAGAAGGCTCCTCCGATATTCAGAGGGACAGACTGCTCAGCAGACCTCAACCTTATCTCAAACCCATTGCCTAACCCATTTTCTGTCCCTCTCCGAGAAATGCACCCACACTTTGAGCTTGAGAGAGATCATCATGTGACCAGTAGGCAAACACTGGCAAAGGCATGGAGACATTGTTCAAAGTCATAAGATTTCTGGAAGAATGTGTTATGTTACTGAACCAAGGGCAGCAAGTCAGTCACTAAAAATATACAAGTCTCGAGTCGAGTGAAATTTATTTGGTCCCTCATTTATTGCCCACTCGAGTCCGAGTCAAGTCAGTGAAGCGACTTAAGTCCAACTTGAGTCCAAGTCTATTGACTCGAGTCTACATCACTGGAATAACCTCACAATGCTAGACCACCCTATTGTTTTTCATTAATTTGTGTTGTATTATATGCACAAGTTCAATTAAAAGCTAAAAATGAGAATTGCTGGTCCTGAAAGTGTCTAGGAATAGCAGTTCTTTCCCACAGGAAGATGTGTCTGCTCACATGTTCTATTAGAAAATCCAGAAGAAGAAGAAGGAGAAGGAGGAGGAGGAGGAGGGGGAGGAGAGGGAAGGGGAGGGGTAGGGGGAGGAGGAGGAGGAGGAGAAGAAGAAGAAGAAGAAGAAGAAGAGGAGGAGGAGGAGGAGGAGGAGGAGGAGGAAATGGCATTAGTTGTTGTTTCGTCCTCTTTAAACTATGAGGAGTATTATTTCTTTCTTTTTACATTCTCCTGACAGAGACTTAACATGGTTTATGACTAAGTTAAAAACTAGATTCAGTTAAAAACATGTAAATGTTTTTTAAATGTAAATATAATAAAATAAAATGTAAACTTTTTTAAAGATAAGAACAATTAGCTGTCGTGAAAAAATATCAGTAATTTACAACAATATAAAATCATTGAAAAGACATACCAATAAAATTAAAAATGTAGTACACTCATCCTATTGTAAAAAAAAAAAAACACCTTCTGCATACCTGTTTAATCTCCTAATTCCTATTTAAATAACAAAGGTGTTTACCTGCTAGTGAAAGGAGAGCCCATCTTTCCCAGTCATTTCCAGGTTCATGCAAAAAGGCTTTTGTTATGCCCAGAAGTACTTCAAGTTATCAAAAAAAAAAAAAAAGAAAAAAAGACTCCAGGACCGCCAGAGGTTCCTCTATCCCATTTGGGGAAGTCAATGACACTATAGGTGTGCCTAGTCTTCCTTGGGGCAAGCCTTGATATGAGGCTCTGCCATTCAGTTTTGACAGAACACTCAACTATATTCCTTAACACTGTGCTCAGTTGGAGGCCATCAAAGGGAGGTGAGGGAGTGTGTGGCTCCTCCTAGTGTGCAACTCCCATCAGCCCTGGGCAGCATAGAAATTACGCAAATTGTGGTCCAAAAACATCTAAAGATGTTCCCCTGCCATTAAATCTGTCACTGTCTGTCTGCAAATAAGTGTTACCTGAACAATTTGGTAGGAATCAGACTCTGTGAGGCTGGTCACTTTGGTCACAGAATTGGAAATAGCTGAAAAGCTTTCCATTTTCCAATGTTTCAATCTGGAGCTCAGTGTCCTTCAAGAAGACATTGAGTTGCCTGGAGAGCAAAACAGTGATAGTTGCCTCAAGCAAGTGACCAGACAGACCATCTACCCATGCATAACAAATTTTTCTTTATTTATTTTAGTTTGTGAGATCATGTATCTTATAATAGACTGTACCCTAAACACAGAGAAGTCAGAATTCTCAAAAGGGTAGTTTAAAGGGACTAGACATTATTCTTTTAGCCAGTCAAGTGGCACTGAAGCATCAGCAGAAATGGGCAGATCTTTTTAAGGCTGCTGTGCTATTACTACTTGTTAAACTTTTTAGAATTAGCAACCATCACATGGCATACTAGAGCTGGACAGAGTATTCAACAATATTTGGAAAATGGTAGAAAAATGTATTTCTTTGATGTCAGAAAACCCCAAGGAGAATAATCCTGGACTGACAAACATCTTTATAATTCTTGACTTGTGAACATTTGAACAAATTTGAAAACAGCATTTTCTGTACGAGAAACAGCTTTTTGTATGCATGGAAAAATTATTTTCTGCATATATGTATCATACACAGAAAACGCTGCTTTCTGAATCAAAGTGCCATGTGTGAATTTTGTGCAGAATAAACCCCAAACTATGAATAGTCTCTGAAAACCAAGCAGCTTTCAAAGGCTTTCTCACAATAGGAAGAAAATTCCTAAAATTATTTGTTGTTTGTTTTGAGAGCAAAATCAGCAAAGGATTACATCGCTACCCTATACTCTCAAACTGCTATCATGCATGTTTTCAGACTTTCTGTTTGTTTGTTCTGCCATATCCTCTCTCTTGCTCTATCATTCTAGCTTGCAGCCATTTTCCTTCTCTTTCTCTCTCTCCTCCATTAGACCATGTATTTGCTTATACTGAGTATTTATAAGTAAAGCTGCTTTCATATGCTCTGCAAAGAAGATTAATCTTTTTTTCTTTTTCTCTGATGGATCGTGTGTGTATGTGAGAGCGAGAGCATGAGACTGGTTGTTGTTCAGCTTCTGCCTCCTGATTACTCTGTTAGAAAGATCTACTGTCCTTCTCATTTCATAACACAATCCAGATATAGGTGTGTAATTTGTAGAATATTCTTAGGTCAAGCACAAGTAGGCTCACTTAGTTTCCCACTATCTTCACTTGGTGTGCCATCTGGAAGCCTTTCTGGATCGAAGTAGAGATAGACTTTCTTATCTATATTCTGATAAATTAAAGATTTAATGTAATGCAACATCATGTATAATAGCCTAATCTTTAATTTACTAGAATATAAATAACTTAGGCAAGTCTACCTCTGTTCAGAAAGGGATGGAAACCACTGGGTGACCTTGGATGTATCACACACTCTCAGCCCCACAAAACCCCATGACAGATTTGCCTTACACAACAGCAACAACAGCAGCAGCAGCAACAACAACAACACATGTATATGGAACTGCCCTTGACAGTGCTTTTGAAAGAATGGTTAGTTCTGGATATAGACCATTTCTGTACGACACTGTTATAGTGCTATTATTCCACTTTCAACATCCTGTGGAAGTCTGGTGTTTGTAACTTACTGAGGCCCTCTAAATGCCCCTCCCTAAACTGCAAACCTCAGAATTCCATAAGAAGTCGAAAGTGGAATAATAGCACTATAACAGTGTCGTGCAGAAATGGCTTGTTGCAGGACTGGGAGTTGGGAAGACATCTTTCTGTTGTGCCAGTTCTTGGTTCATTTCCAGGCTCAGTTCAAAGGGTAATACTAACAACAGATGTGCAGGCAAAAAAAAAAAAAAAAAAAAAGCTCGCTTTAAAGTGATAGGGGGACTTTGCTTCTTCTTTGGACCAGCAGTAGTGACCTTTGATGAGTACGTGCTTTTTGGAGACTCTGCTTTCCCTAGTTGGAACTCTGTGTGACATTTGAGTTATTATACCTGAATCTATTTTTGTCTGACTAAACATCAAAGGATATTGTACCAGTCAAAATCTGTTTTATTTAATACATATTTACACAAGTAGTTGTACCAGAAATCAAATTCAACTTTTTTTTTTACTTCTTTACCTAGCGACTGAGTATTCTCATGTGTGTGTGGTGATGTGACATTATATTTGCCAAAGCAGTACAACTTGACTTGCAAATGCTCGTATTTAATTGCTTCTAAGACCACCAGGACCAAGAATTGTAAATGACACATTCATCTGAGGAAACGGCAATTTATTTTCCCACAAAGGACAAGAACCTGGAGAATATGTATTTTAGTGCTGCTAAGCAACAGGATCTGGCTAGCAACTTCAGAAAAAATTGGAAACTTGAGTTTCCAGTTAGAAAACATGAGAGGAATGAAGTGATCAGTGTGTTGCTCGCTGAAGAAAGATATTTTCAATCTCCCCTGATCTTTCTAAATAACTAGCTAGAGTTTACTGTTTTGGTTTGGCTTACTTTTTCTCCTAGGGACAGAGATAAGACCATTTTGTTGTTTATGTGCGTCCTCTTGGCTCCTTCCATATACTTTCTGTCACAGTCAATTTAATAGTTCATTAAGAAAGCATTAATGATGGCATTCTGCTGAATTTCTTTCAAGACAAGCTCCCACATTTAACAGCAAGCTGGGGAGGTGAGCTTAAAGATAAAGCCAAGGGAAGTAGAACAGAAGTGTGTTCAGCCGATGGGACATCTATTTTACAGCAAGCAGAAAACATTTTTTCCTGCCTCTTTGGATTATGATTCCAGCAGGAAGGGAATCTTTCCTGCAAGAACATCATTCTATTCGACTCCCTTGGTACCCATTTTTAGACATGCTGGTTCATGAGTTTCAGTGCTGTACAGTGTGGTAGTTTATTTCACTTTAGAACCCTTTTCTCAGTTTCAGCTTTGCTTGTAACAGTACATCACATTAGCTTTTTTCTTTAGTGACAGTATAAAAGTAATTAGGTGTTTCAGGCAAAAATGAAAGTCGTGTTGGTATGAATGCTTTGGTTTTAAATTATAGCCATGTTCACACAAAACAGAAAGGCAGGATTCTGGTGAATCCTGAATAACCATATCTGAGCTAAGCATTGTTCATGCACCTCATTTGCACATGCTTGGTTCCCTCTGGTAGGGCAAATGGCTAAACAAATTAGAAATATTTTGCATAGTCTATTAGGTTCCCAAACAAGTCAGAATTCACAAGCCAAGAACACCCCCCTTTGTCATCCGGGCTCATAAAGGGCATAATAAACTCGCACCATGGTTCAGATGGCATGCTACACAAACTATTTTACTTTGTGTGTGTTTGTATTAGCATCTTTCTTATGTCATTGGGAAGAGCCAAGTGGGAATATATCCCATCGAACATCAAACACTTTGATCATCAAAACCAGAATTGCCCAGAATCCTGATTTATTGTTATGTGTGGTCCTGAGAGTCCTTTCTGGATTCAAAACGTAGGCTTTCTAGCAGCTCATCTTTTCTAATTACTTGATAATATAGTTGTCCTTCCACATTCCTCAGTTTCATGGATTTGGCAAGTTTCTCCAACCCCTGCTTCCCCACCTCCGACACTTCTTCCGTCTCAGTGGCTCTCATCAGAATGTGAAGCCCTTTGAAAAACCTGCCTCTGATTCTCCTCCTCCTCCTCCTCCACCACCACCACCACCACTACCACCAGCTGCTGTCTGGCCAGCTAAGGATGGATTGCAGCCTGATTTCTCAGAACCATGAATCCTCTCCACATACCCAAGGATGGAGATGGGCCAGAGACAGAAGTATGGGGCACCATATTGACCATTTCCCTCTCATTTCTCTGCCCTGGTTTGAGCCCTGGGTGCCCAATCTCCCCACCATGCTTGGTCTCCTTCCCACAGACACACACCCATTTTGATATTTGTGTTTTTACCAATTTGAGGAGTGTCATGTGCCCCTAAACCTATCAAATGTGGAGAGACAACTTATAATCCTCTTTAACACACTTTTTTTTGTGTTAAAACTGGAACTGGAGGTTGGAAGAGGACTTTAATAGAATCATAAAATGGCAGAGCTGGAAGAGACTACAAAAACCGTCTAGTGCAACCCTCTGCCATGCAGGAATACCTAATCAAAGCACTCCTGAGATGGCCATCCAGCCTCTGTTTAAAAACTGTTACCCCAAAACACTGGTACCAAGAGGGCCACCGCTTGATGCCAGTACCTCTGTGCAAAAGTGGGGAATTAATTAGCTCAAAATCAGGAGGCTGACAAGAGGAGAGCAACTTAGCAAAACCTTTCTCATGAAGGAAAAACTCAGCCAGAGAGTAGAATGTGTTTTATTGACAACAAGTCTGTGTTTCATTGACAACAAATTCACTCACAAATGCAACAGTTCAAGCACGCACACAATCACACAACAGCTAACTGAAGAGAAGGGAGGAAAATGGGATAGAGACTGTCGAGGGATTCGGCCAATAATTCACAGATCCAGAGCGAAGCGGTGGCATGGCTTAGGTAGAGCCTAAGGACAGTTTTTGTTCAGGAGCCGGAAGGACAGAATTGACAGGTAGACCTTCGAGAGATTGTACTGGGTGGCCTGGAATAAGGAGTATTTGTACTTGAAAACTAGCATGTCGCAGTGGTGGATATGTGCAGTTTCAGGTGCAGACCAATGGGAGTTGCAGTGCATACAATGGACTGTCAACCCACTAATGTTTGCAGTGCTTGAATAACAAAGGCGTGATGGGTGTTGTAATAGCTCTCTGTTGTGGGTGCTATGAGGAAAGAGTCCAGGTGCACAGGGGACAGGTATAAGTCAATCAGCGTTCTGGTGGGCTTCTTGCTATTGTGTTCTCCGGGAAAACTCCAGCTTCTACTTAAGCTCATTACTATCCACAGGAACAACATTTATTTGCCTGACAAATGACCTTACCTGGAAGGGGTTTTAGGTTGACCTGCCTTTCTTTCTCACATGCACAATCAGAATTTCCCCCCTGTCTGTTTGACCTCCCAGGTCACCTTCAGGTTTGATTTTGAGATCAGTGCCAATTAAAGTGGGTTGCCAATTAAATATGATCCCAACTAGATATGGTGTCCCTTCAAACCATACCATATCGAACCCGCATGCAGGGCCCTTACAAAACCTCCAAAGGAGGAGACTTCATTATGGTCTGAGGCTGTGTATTCCACCATTGAACTACTCTTATCATCAGGAAGTTCTTCCTAATGGTTAGGTGAAATCTCTTTTCCTGTCGTTTGAAGCTTACCAGTGAGGTGGATTCCTTTCTTTCAGGATTGCTCTGAAAAGAATTATAATAGGATGCTGTGAGACCGATTAAAGTTCTTGAGCTGTAAGGCTTTGAAAAAAAAAAACCAAGGGAAGGGAAGGGAAGGGAAGAAAGGTACCAAATCACACAGAAATTTCAGCAAAACATCAACATAAAATAAAAAGTTGGTCTATTTTAACTATGTTTATTTGAGCACAGTTTTGAGTTTCATGGCATGCACAGAGTTCATTGTAATGAAGAGGGTCTCTCTGGAACATTTTTGTAATTTGGATGGTTCCAGAAGACAAAGTTTCACCTATTCTATGAGTTTGAGGCCATCAAAAGACACACTCTTAATGGAGACAGATTGAAGTTTTGTCAATTGTGAGATAAGTTCTATTTCCCATCTATTTGGCCAATCAGATTTTTTTTAAGAATGTGAATTCACCTGTTTAAAAATGTACATTTTTTTAAATCTGAGGAAATATAGATAATATAGGAAGGAAGCACATGCTCAGTGTAACACAATGATCACCTTTGCGTGTCTCACTAAACCACAAATCCTGGCTTGTTAAACTGAATCTTTTCCTTTTTGTTCCCCTGAGTGTGTGTGTATAAGTTTTATCCTACTCCCAAGAAATGGATAGTTTACTATTACATCTGAACAATGGTATATTGTATCCAAACAAACTGGGATTTGTAAACAACAATAAACTATGATTTAAAGGCAGTTTATGATTGTTTGAGCTTTTAAAAATCCCTAAGCTTCGTTTTAGCACTAAACTGGCTTGTTTGCCTGTTCATATAAGTGGGAGGACTAAAGTGGGAGTGAGTGGACCACAATGGAGGTGCAATTGTCACCAACATTGGGATTGTATTGGCACTAAGTCAAAACTTGGCCTTTTATTTATAGCCTTCAGGTCTAACTGATTTTATCCAAAATATATGTGTCTTACGGCTGTTCTAGTTAAGATTGTTTTAACCAGTTTTAAATCATCTGGTTTTAGTTGATAAACTCTTGCATATATTTTAATAATTTAAAACAGTTCTTATTTTTAAACTGTTTTTTGTTGAAAACTGCCTTGAGATCTTCAGATAGAGAGTGGGACAGAAATAGTGGTAATTCAATCAATCAGTGCAGTACATAAAAGTTGTTCACATCATAGTTTAATAACCCAGGACTCCTGGGTTGACGGAAAATGCAAGTGAAGTCAAAGCATCTTCCCTCACCCTAATTTACCCATAGTTTCAGTTATTTGCTAAAACATGACCACTGGGAGGAGAGAAGCTGAGTTCACATGAACATGCCCTTGCAGATTTGGATGGATTCCTACCAGTGCATACTTTCTGTTCTCACCTCATCTGCCTGTGCTATGTTAGGCAAATGAAAGGAAACAAAAGGCTCACTTTATGAAGCAAAGGAATTTGTTTGTTCTGTCCTTTTCAGCTGAGGCAGACACATTTCCCCTCCAGCCATTTGCATTTTTGGAAGGGAAAAAAATTGTGAAACCTTTCTCGAAGGCACAGAAATTTCAGCAAAACGTCAACAAGGGCTTTGGCTTCAACAAAACAGCCTCAACTGTCCTCGTTGCCTCGAAAGCAGATGATTCGTTCCTGTGGCTTGCAAGCGGAAGATGCTAATGGACAGATGAAAGGCAATTTGCTCAGACAAGCTTGTTCTCTTTCTCTTGATCTCATATCCAACAACTTGTTTTCTCACTGAATACCTTTGAGGCTGTGTGCTTAGTGGGAAAATATAAAATGAAAAACCAAACCAAAACAAGAGAAAACAGCCCACCCAGAGCTTCTAATGATATTTTTGTTTGCCTTGCTGACCTTAGTTTGCCCCCAGTATATAACATGCTATGATTTTCCAGGTGAAAAATGCTAATGTTCTGTTGCATTAAATCAGTAGTTCTCAACCTTTTCTTCACTGAGGGTCCCCTGCAAATTTAATTTTTTTGCTTGGAGCCTCCAAGACTTAACTCAAGATTTATGTATTTAGATTTAGATGTAAATATTCAAGTATTTATTTAAACACATCTATCTATCTATCTATCTATCTATCTATCTATCTATCTATCTATCTATCCATCCATCCATCCATCCATCCATCCATCCATCCATCCATCTATCTATGGCTTCTGGAGACTAGGGTTCAAATCCCCACAGACACTGGGTGACTTTGGGCAAGTCACATTCTCTCAGCCTTAGAGGAAGGGAAAGTCAAATCCCTTCTGAACAAATCTTGCAAAAAACAAAAACAAAAAACAAACTTCTGATAGGTTCACTTCAGGGGCACCATAAGTCAGAACTGACTTGAAGGCACACAACAGCAAAGTGCTTCTGACATGGGGAGGTTTTTTCTAGCCATCATGTCTCTCCCCTTTGAAAACTGACTTATGGTGACCCTAAGGTGAACCTATCATGAGGATTTTCTAGGCAAGATTTGTTGCCTTTGCCTTTCTCTGCGGCTGAGAAAATACAAGTTGTCTGAGGTCACCCAGTGGGTTTCTATGGCCAAGTGGGGATTCAAATCCTGATCACCAGAGTCATAGTTTGGGCATGTGCTCATGCCTGCCTTCACGTGTGTTTCATCAGGGATGCAGCAGTGGGAGTATGTGTGTGCGCAAGCCCCCTCACAATGTCCTTGTTGCTGCTGCTGCTGTTGTGTCCAGCAGCAGGGCTTCACAGACCCCCTGTGAGGGCTCTGCAGACCCCCAGGGGTCTCTGGACCCCAGGTTAAGAACCATGGCATTAAGTAGTTTTTCACTGAGACTCTTGTGTTTGTGTATGTCCAGGAGGCTGGAGATAAGGGAAGAAGAACCAGGTTCACATCTTTTAATTTGGGACTACACTCAGTCCCTTACAGTCCTGAAACCAAAACTGTGCATGATGACTAAACTTTAATTGCTAGAACTGGGCTGTCATCTATGCATACTCGACAAGACTTTCGGCCCTTCTGGCATTGTTGTTTCTCTTCCTTCTTGTTGTGCCTGATTTTATGTTTAAGCTGAAGATGGACAAGTCCCTGTGCTTTCTGTGGACCATACTTACACGTCTAGATGCATCAGAAGTGAATTTTCCCCCCTCTTTTGGTCATGATTTTTGGCCAGTTCACAGCTGAAAATGGGGGTTTTAGAGGGAGCCAGGGGTGGGGAAAAAGGCAACTATCACATGTGCAGGATTTCTACTTTAAGATTTGATAGAGTTTTGGTGCTGAATATTGTTTGAAAATCATGCATTTTTAAATGGGGGTGTCTCAGAGAGCTTTGAGAAATTACTGGAATGATTTTGGGGCTACAGAAGTGAGGTTTAGGTGCTGTATGAAGCCTATGGATGACATTTCCCCCATTTCTTCATTTTCCAGATTGAGCTGATTACTTTGGGCAGCTGATTTGTGACATCATAAAAGTGGCAAGTTGCCAGTTATTTAAATCCATTTTTTAACCATTTTTATTTTACTTTACTTTACTCTCAGCAAAGGGAGAGAAACTGGGAAATGTTGTATGCCTTCAAGTCATTTGTGAGTTATGATGACCCTAAGGCAAATCTATTATGGGGTTTTCTGGGACTGAGAGTATGTGACATACCCAAGGTCAGCCGGTGAGATTCCACGGTTGAGCAGGGAATCAATCCCTGGTCTCCAAAGTTGTAGTCCAGAGCTCAAATTACTACACCACACTGGTTCTTCAGTGAAATGCACCTTAGCAAAATAACTAGACTGGATATGGTTGGTAAGAGTACTTTGATTTGTGAGAATAGGAGACCACTTGCCTCTCTGTCTTAGGAAAATAAATGGATTGTTCATTCTCTGTGCTTATTCTGTGCCCTCTCTGACCAGTGAGGGGAGTAAGAGTAAGAAAAAGGAATAGTAACCTCCCTATCCTCTTTTCCTTCTCTGAGGTGGTGTATGTTTGGGCCTAGAGAGAGAGGAGGGAGGCAAGAAAACTGACACTTTAAAGGTATCTCTCAAAGGATGGCTTCAGCAGGTCATTATATTATGTTTTCTTAAAAGTAATTTTCCAAGCTCAGCAGCATTGTAGCTGCCTGAGACAGTCTCTCTTTCCTGACACCTTTCCTTGAGAAAATGCCGTCCCCATGTTTGCCATTTGCTGATGCCCTGTTTGATATGTACTATTGAAAGATGTTAGAATTGTCTTTCTTCAAGTCTCCTCCAACAGACTTTCTGGACCGTAATTCTACGAGAAGGGTACTGGATGGATCTTGATCCTTCCATATGCTTATATGAATGTGGGTACATACTCCTGACAACAGTATATAGCCTGCTGTATCACACAGTATAGCTGCGGAGCAGGCATTGCTCTGGTTGCTGGTCAGTTTTCCAAAATAGGATGTGGCCATCACACACCTCTGTCTTCCACTCTGACCACTTCTAGTTATGTTCTCCTCCTTATCTCCTTTTTCTCTTGTAGAAACACAGCTGCTACTTCTATCTAACCTTGCTTGCTTTGACATTCCCCACTCAAGACTACTGGGCACTCTGTTTCTCTTATCTCTTCAGTTCCTTACCATGTCTGTTGATATTGTCTGATATATCATCCTGCAGTCACATTCTTCTTCTTCTTTTAATTCTCTGGAGTTTAGAATACCAATTCACTGTTTCTAATAAGGATGTTGTAAAACTGGATTTTGGTTTCCACAAAACTTTTGCATTAGGCAAAGCTACAAGTCCAGTCTCTCTGAGACTCTCAAAGACACCTTTGGAGCAATCCCATGTTCCTGATCAAGGGGATAAAGTAAAATGTAAGAGAGCTGATACCTTTTTTGTGGATCCTCCTCAAATTTTCCATAGTTAATATGTCACATAGAAAAATTGAAACAAGCAAATTTATTAACAGTGTGGAGTCTTCCATGAGATACTTACCTCCTCTTTGGGCTGTCTTTCTGTAGCTAAGTGCTTCTTAAGCTGTCTGATATGAAGCACTTGCAGAGTTTCCACCCTCCTATGTCAGGTAACAACACCATATCTGTGCTCATTGACTATAACCATTTCTTTCTTTCCTGAAAACTTGCTGTGAACCTGCAGCTAATAGATCAAAGACTGGCACCAG
Source organism: Cyclura pinguis (assembly GCA_030412105.1). Lineage (NCBI taxonomy): Eukaryota > Metazoa > Chordata > Lepidosauria > Squamata > Iguanidae > Cyclura > Cyclura pinguis. The sequence continues at coordinate 213,212,271 of CM059599.1, forward strand.
TCAATGAACTGTCAATTTTGAGTATCATTTCTCTAGTCATCCCAGAAGCCTATTTGTGGCAGACCTGTGATCAGTGAGTTGCTTTGTATCTTTAGTGATTCCGTTGCATTATTATTACACATGTTCTTTCTGTTGCTTCTTTTAAAAACTTTATTTCAATATATAATAGAAATCTATGGCCATTTCTGCTCTACACTGTTATAGTGCTATTATTCCACTTTCAACATCTTGTGGAATTCTGGCATTTGTAGTTTACTGAGGTCAAAGAGCTCTCTGGTTGAGAATTCTAAATACCACTCCCTAAACTGCAAACTCCAGGATTCCATATGATGTTGAAAGTGGAATAATAGCACTATAATAGTGTAGTGCAGAAATGGCCCAAGTCACCACTATTTGGTGGTTTACTAGTTTTTTAAAACTTTATTCCCCATTCCAAAAGATCCATCTGCTTCTCCTCAAGCCTAGTTACTGACAGTAAGAGTTTTAAATTAAAATATGATGATATTTTTGCTCTCACTTTTTTGTCTTTTGCTCCACCTATCACTGGAATATAGCCCCTGCACTACTCTGAATGAATCCCTCTATTCATGTTTGATTAATTAGTATTTGATAGGGATATGTATGTAAATGTATGTAAATATTCAAGTATTTTGTGCTAGTAAGTGAGGATATTAAGGAGAAAATTAATCGTCAATATCTTGCATTGGAAAACATACCTGCAGAGACATGGCCTCATCTCCTGATGCTATATCTTCTGATGTACCTCCCAAGCTCATCTTTTATGCAGTGCATATCCTCTACCCAACATGGCAACATGAAAAAGAGTTGCACACCTGTTTAAAGGTAGGTTTGGGGGGACTTCTGGTCATTGTGTAGTCAGAAAAGATTTCCTATCTGTGCAATGACTGTAAAAGTGAATTGTGATGGCATAAGTCAGACTTACAACCTTGTAATTCATCAACAGGATACCAGCCAAATATTTCTGCCTGGTATTCACATTTCAAAGTGTTTTGCGAAATTATTTTGCGCAGAAATGCCCATGGATTTTAAGTGTGTGTGTGTGTGTGTGTGTGTGTGTAGCCCCTACAACACTGTTTATAGATAGCTTTTTTTCCTGCACAAAAAGCAGAAATCTTGGGTTTAATCCCCCATTTCATTTTTTATGTGCAAACTTGATTTTTGGGGTGGAGGGGTATATTTGTACAAAAACCTCCAGCAAACATGCATAAAAATCATGGCTATGTAAAAAACAGTGGCCTTTTTTTAAAAACCAAAAAGGTATTTGTTGCAGAAAAAAACAATTGTCATGTGAAGAACCCTCATGTGTTTTTGTGTAGAATATTTATTTTTTCTTTTATTTATCAGAATAGTCCCCCCCCCCCCCAAAAAAAGTTCAGGATCTGTGAATATTGGACAAAAATGACACAAGTCTCTAACCATTGTATGATTCTTCTTGACTGGGTTTCTCAAGCATTGGGAAACTATTTTTTGGGCAGGAAATGAATAATTGAGATGAATCTTTCCATCCCTAGTATTTGGAAAGATGAATTTCATTATTAACAAATATCCTCTTTCTTTACTCTTTGTTAGCAAAAAAAATGTACATGGACCTTAATTGCATTTAGTTCAATTTTGTGTGATGTTAATTACTGAGTATGATATTGTCCTGAGCATAAGTCAGCAAGTGCCCACGGTAGCAGGTTAGTGTGAAGGAGCAGTTGAGTAGTAACTCCAGTCTGGGGTCAAGATGCAGGGAGAAGCATGAAGGTGGTCTTTAGCTAGTATCAGTGGGTCAGATGTCCAGGTATGTGAGCCAGCAAATAGTATGCTGAACAGTCCAAAATGTAGTCAGTCCAAGGTCAAGGTCCTGGATAACTTGCAATGCACAAACTCCACTCTGAAGTAGACAGCAGTGTTTTTTTTGTGATAAGCAAGCAACACAGCACACTTCTTTCAAAGTTGCTGAGACTGTAGAATACATGGCGTTCATAGGTTTTATACTTTTCATTACAAATTTAGGCTTGTAAAGTTGTGATTGGAGAAGATCATCAATTAGGCATTACCCCACAACACTAGACAATTCTCAGACTCCCAGTTGTTTACCCCTCTTTCATCCTTGAAGCAAGGATATATTTCCTGTTGCTATTTCTGAGCATTTCCAGTTCTTACAATACCTTTTGGTGCTTTCATTTCCTCCCTCTCTGATCTTCTCCCCCTCATCCAGGTACATAGAAATGTGGAGCAATAAAGCAATTAGCATTTGATACTTTTGAATGCAGACACAAGCTTCAAAGAGATACAATGTTGCAATCAACAATTGACTTTTGCTATTTTGTAGCACACTAAGTCTACCCTGTTCCCTACACTGGCTATTCTGCATATCATAATACACATCCAGAAAACACATTATGACCAGTTGTGTAGGGATTGGGGGGGCAGGGTGGTGGTTGTTCGCCCCGGGTGACAATGTTTTTGGGGCGTCTTGGCCCATAACCATGCCACTGTGTGCCCTGGCCATGCCCCATGCCATGCGGCCGCACCCCCCCGCAGTGGCCACGCCCCTTATGCCACAGCCCTGCCCCCTCCTGCTGTCCCTCCACACACTCCAAGCTCTGCTACTGACTATGACAGGAGCCCCACATCCTGACAAACACGAGAGCGTAGTGCTAGACAACCAGATAAGACAGTTGTCAACACCAAGGCTGGGAGGCAACTGTCGTGATATTTATGATCAGCTCCTTCAATGTCACGGGTGTCTCATTAGTGTCAGTTGGGTCAGTGTTTATTACTTAAAGGGTACAGGGCCTGGTGTTTTTCTCTCCATCTCTCAATGAAAGATGGGGCATGTCATCTTCAACATCTGTAGCTACCTGTTTCTGGGGAACAGGATCCTCCACTGCCTCAGCCGCCATCTCCCCCAACTCAGAGAAAGCTGCAGCCTCCTGGCAATCTCCCTCTTTCTCCTCCTCCTCCTCATCTGAGTCCTCCAAGGGGTGAGTTATGACAGATATTAACTCTCCTATTGACTCCTATAGAACAGTCAATAGGATAGTCAATATCATGACTTTTCTCATTGACTAGAGGGCATTTAGTATTTTGCTGTGAAATTTAGGTGACAAGATACAATGTAGTTTGGAACATATATGCCTGAGCAGTACACCAGCAGTACATGAGGCATATTGAGGCACACATAACATTGGCTAAAATGTATGCCTTTCTATGGTCATAGCAGAAAAGATCGTCCAGCATCCCCTTCTTACACAGCCTAGTTCCCTAATGCTGTCATGCTCCTCCCACATAGTGGCTGGGGAAGAACAGGGAAGGGCCAGGCACTATCTGGCTGTGTTTCCGCAGGTGGACTTATGAAGATGATCATGGGTCTACAAGGATGATGTCTTCTTTGCTTGTCCAGCTGCAAAAATACATCTGGACGCGCCATGCCAGGGGTGCTGCCAGCATGGAGCTAGGCAGCACATATTGTAAGGTAGTGGTGGGGGAGGAAGGAGACCTACACTTGGCAGTTTTATGCACCACAGTTTTATGCATGCAGGATCTCTGCCATTATGAGCCACGACTTAAACCCATTTTGGATGTTCCTCTTCCTTAATTATTCATCGTGGCCATGGAAAGAAAATTTAAAAAATTCAAGAAATGGTTGCACAACTTGGGGTCTGCATGTTAAGAAGCCCTTAATTGACAAGAATCTTTGCCGTTCTGGATGTATTTTGTGCAAAATGTGCATCTTGTTGATTTACAGCCTTTTTGTGTAGGAATTGGTATGAACTGTGCAGAAAAGAATATTTCTACATAGAAATGTTATTTTGTGTGTGTGTGTGCATTTGTGTATGCAGAACAAGTCATTTCTAGCAGGAAAAAAAATGCTGTAATTTGTGACTTATTCTGTGAAAAATTTGCATGTGGTTGATTTGCACAGAAAGTGTCTGTGTATGTTTTTGTGTGTGTGTGTGTGTGTATTTTGTGTGCAGGAAATCACCTCCTTCATGAAGAAAATAATATTTCTGCACAAAAGTGTTGTTCTCAGAGCAGAAAAGGCTGTTTTCTACACAACACAACCATGTTCAAATTTTGTGGAGAATAGCTCCTGAACTGGGAACAGGTTTCAAAAATGGCATGTTTTTCAAGGCCTTTCTTGAAGTGAGAAGGAGATTGCTAAAATGACTCTTTTTACTTTGAGAAGAATTACATCACTAGCATTGGGCAGCAGAAGAATACTTATCATACTATCCTATCACACTGCAAAATGAGTGAATTTATCTCTCATTCCTTTACATTCATAAGGTAACATTATTCCACTCTTGCTGTTGCAAAAAGGAACAAATTGCAAGTAACAGATTGTTTCTAATGTTTTCCTCCCACCTCTAAGTTCTGTGTATGCCAATGTTGTAAATAGACATTTAAAAGTGTTGTGGGTGTGGGGAGCTGACCACTTGGATTCTTCAGGCAATAAAATCTGTTTGGCTGGCACTCTTACTGGTTCCATAACATCTGCTGTAACTTTGATAAAGTTGTGACCTTTTTAATCCCAGCTAAGGATGCCTGCCTCTTTATTTCCTTCCTTCAGCAAGCAACCGATTTTCTGAATGTGAGCTCATTTGAGAGGAGGATTAAACAAGGCTCTTCACTCCATTGTGCTGATCTTTGTATTCATTGCCTGCCTCAAAACACTTGCATTAACTTGTGGCACATGGTCCGCTCTCTTTCTCTCTTACACAATTTATATTGTGCTGTGCTGTTTAGCCTTTACCATATGGGATTGGTTTCATTTGTAGCCATTTGTTACGCTGGATAACTTTAAAAAGTTGTTGGGTATTGATTCACTACAGCAAGTGCCCCCACACTAGCCTGCTCCCAACATGAGCATTGATCAAATATCAATTATTTTTCACTCTGAGCCTACAGAACATCTTAAATTGATTCTGGATTTATCTGTGATGTACTAAAGGCTTTGACCCCAATTTTTCTGTTCGGGCCTTCAGAGCTATTTTGTTCCTTCCAAAAGGGACTGCTTTTCTGCTGCAAGCTTCCCCTCCCTTTCCCAGAGTGAGGCTTCTTTGCTGGGAAGTCTTATTTCAGTGTTTTGAGTCCAAAATGAAGCTTAATGAAACAATTAAACAGACGCTTCTTTAAAAATAATTTAAGCGGTACCTGTAAATAAGGGTTGAGAACCCCTCGGATTTATTTTGTAGACATATTTTTGCTGTTGTAGGCTGTGGTCTTCCAAATGCAATATAAATTTTAATTAGGGGAACTAAGCTGTTGGTAGAAATAGTTGTAGAGCTGAATTAATACCCAGCTATTTAAATATTTCATCATGTCTATTCATCCCTCCCTGCCTTAAACTCTTTTATGGATTTCTCCACTGGAATCATATTTAGGGAAGAGGTAATCCAAATTAGCCAAGTCCCACTATTCTTTTTTCTTTTCTTTGGTAAACGACAATATTAAAACTATTAAAATAGTTTTTCTGGTGTTGCCATATTTACTCATACCTTCATGTTACTTTTATTTGTTGATCATGTCATAGCTCAATGAAATTATCTGTACAGTGTTGGGCCCATCCAGTTGGACTGGAAAAACCAGAAAATCCTTGGTTTTGTTCCTGTCTCCCCGCCCTCACCTTTTTTTGAGATCTACATGATGTTTCTCCCCTCCAGAAGTACTCCAGGGAACTCCCAGCACTTAATAAAGCCTTTTTATCCCCACTCCCCAGGTCAGCATAAATTAATCTAGTATTTCCTGAAATGAATTGTTCCTTTCTATGTCTGTTTGTCTGTCTGTGTTATCCTGGAACTAGCAAAGATGGCTGTTGCCAAGAAGCATAATCTCTGTTCCCAGGACAACAGATTTCAACAGAGATCAAGTGAGGGAAGGAAGAACGCTAGCAATAAAAGAGAAATGATCCTAATGCTTAACTAGTGTAATATTGCTAAAGCACTTTAACTCCTAAATAATAATTAAAAAGGTCTCAGTGGAAATTGGTGAAAGCCGGTTTCTGAAATGTTGCCTGAGTCTTGCCTTGACATTTTGATCAGTGGGATGGGGAGGAGAAAGAACACAAGCGTGGCATGAGGGAGACCTGGGGTATTTAAAGAAGGAGTTTGGATGCAAAAATGAATATGCAGACAAAAACCAACACTTTTTTCTTGTCTGGATAAGCCCATTGTTATTTTGTCCAGTTCAATATACGATCTCAGGTTGTTGATGGTGGTCTGTGTGTGTGCAGACAAATGTTTTTAATGCAATACAGTTCCACGAATTAGGAGAGCAATTTCAGCTTTCAGTGAGGAAGGAAGCAAAGAGGTTTCCAGGAAGTAGGATAAGATTCACAGCATGGTTCAATGGCACTATTACACATCCTGTTTGACATCCTGTTAGTGATATACAGAAGCATTCATTCCGTTACGTATACGGAGTGATTTCCCCCCCCAGATGATAGTTAATAGTTGTATCCAGCTGACAGTAGTGTAAACACAGTTGTACATATGAGGCTGTTGTACATGCAGTAGTGTATTAAAGTACACAAGGTAGTATAAGGGTACATATGGCCTCTTTGCATTGCCTTTGTGCAAGGCACAATGGGTTGTCAGCCATACAGATTAACCATTGGTTCACATACATTGTGCTATGCTGGTATCTGTTATAGGGGTTGTGAAACATATCTCTGGCAATGGATATTTATGCTACACTGAAGCAATGTAGGATCACAGCCTCCATCTTTCACGTCATCTCACATCCAGTTTTTCTGTGCAAATTTGCAGATGTCTTCAGTCTCTTTTACAAGAGGCTGATCTCTCTAAAGCCTCATATTGTACTATGAGTGGACTAAGTGATTTATTATCCATTCTACTAAAGAAATAATTTTTGTTTGTTCATGTTTACTCCCCAAAATACTATTGCATAGTTTTATATTCTTGTAACATATTGTAATGATAAATATAAAAAGAGAACACCAGTATACACATACATGTCCATCTTGAAAAAAGGGAAATCTTTTGATTTTATCATCGTGAGATCCATAGAGTGTCACCTATTATTTTCTTGTTCTTGTCTTTTAACTTGTATTCTCTCACATATATTTCATCTTTACATACTTGATCAAAGATTTCAACATACAACATTTCATTCCACTTCCCAAAATAATTTCTCTACCAACAGTTCTATTCACAGGCCAAATAAATTGAATTTCCAGTTTATATAGTGGCCACCACTGGTTACAGTAGCACTTCAGCTTCTCTTGTGTCATAAGGTCTCCCCCAGATTTATCCCAATTTTTCAAGATATATCCTAGAGGACTATGGGGTAGAACTGTGGGCTGGCCAATTGCTGGGACAGAAGATACGATACCCACTGGTTCAGGTCACTCTATGGGGGAAAAAAAGTGTTTCTGATCACCTTCTTTTTTTTATGTGAGAAGGGGAGGTGATCATATGGATCACAAATCCCCCCTTTCCTTTCTTTGTCCTTCCTTCCCTCCCTTCCTATCCCTCTTTCTCTTTAATTTAATTAAGCGGGGGGTTTTGTACAAAAACGTCATCACAGGAAAACACTTGAGCCTTCTTACACTTGCTACTTCAATATCAAAATCAAGATCCATTTTATGTTTGCACTCTGTTTCTAAACTTTGGAGTCAATCCTACTGCTTTTAGGAAATCTTACATTACTTCCTTATGATTCGTATTTCAGCCTGTCCTCTTAAAGAAGATGCTATTGTGGAATGACCAAAGAAGCATTCCGTGAACACCATTTATTCAAAATTACTACAAACTAGGGGGGCACCCAGAAGGTAACAAATAGTACTGATATGGTAAAATGTTACATTTTCTTCTTAAGAACTGATTGTCTCAAAGTGATGTTTGGAGGAAGAAAATGTGCCAAGAAAAATGAACGTGTTCACCGAAGCTTCCCTGGCTTGCAAAACGGATACTTCTGCTAGTGCTTTATTGGTTTCTTTTAAAAACTGCATTGTATATGCAAACTGCACTCTAAACTTCTACTGTATATATAGTTTAGCTGCAGTTTTATAGTATTTCATTTGTTGAGTATCTGGAGACTTTATCATATTAAGATATATATGAGTATAATAGAGAAATAAATAAAAATGACATGGCTAATGCTATAATTCAGCCAACTGAATTTAATTATATAATTTTATGCTTTCACAGTGGAATTTTATATATGATAACTCTGAAATAAGTGCAATTATACTTATTCCCTAGAAAAGTGATACAGGAAGTGTGGCCTATAGGTTATATATGGCATCCAGGCCCAGTGTTTGGGCCCTAAAACACCTTAGGATAACTCCAAAACCCCCAATCCCCATTTTTTTTTTAAAAAATGAGTGTTTTGCACATAAAACAAGCTCAAAATAGCCTAAAACCCTGAAAGTATGTAGCTTCATCTACATACAGTCCCAATTAATTCTGTCATCCCATTTTTTCCTGGTTCTTTTCAAATATCCCAGTTTCTCTCTCCCTCCAGTTTTTCCCTTTGTTCCCAGCTTAATTCAGTTGCTGCAAACTGAGTTCAATGTGCAAAAATAGTTCACACTCAATTAATTCAGCAAGGGGGAAAGAGGAGGAGGGACAGAATCTTGCCCTTCCCAGTAGACTCTGGGAAAAGCAAACTGTTGCCGCGTCTCCTAGCTTGTGTCTTCTTCTTCATCCACAACTTTTCGCCATCTTGACTACAGCCTGGTGTTGCTTGGCTGCACATGTGCCAGTTTTCATCTCTGAAATGTTGGAGGGTATGTTGCTGCCTCTGATCCCTAAGCCGCTGAAGCCACACCCTAGCTCCAAAAACTGATTGAAAGCAAAACTGAAAGTGGCATAACATTATTTTGGTTTTCTGAAAATGTGAGTTGTATCCCCCCCAGGTGGAACTTGGAGTAAAAATGGCCCCTGCCTCTGGGGCAGTTGCTTCCTCCCGCCCAGGAATGTGAACTTGGCACTTCAGAATTACAAGACAATCTTAGAATGTCTACTCAGAGCTAAGGCCCACTAAATTCTATGCCGTTTACATTAATTAGGCATAGGAATTAAGCCTTGGAGTGCAATGGTCCCTAGCAAATCCTGGAGACAGGTTAGCTGAGTCAACAGTATACCAACTGAAATTGTGCTGAATCCAAATTCATGCCAGCTTAGGGATCTTGGGAATTACTCAGGACTACCTTGACCAGGTCTAGCTTTTTGTTGGCATTGTGCCAGAGTCCCAGTGCTGGAGGAGGTTTGGATTTGACACGTCCAAGGCCTTCTCTGCTTTCTCTTCTGTAGGGGGACCTTAGCACAGCAGTTCTTCCAGCAGATTGCTCTGTCAGAAGGTCCATCAGAGCAGCTAGCAGAAAAGGGTTCAGCTGGCAAAAGACCATTTCTGTTATCTGAAGTCGCTGCTGTACAACCCTAACCCTTCTGAGCCAGTGTGTTGCATAACCTAAGATTTATCTGCCAGAAGGGAATTAAAACAGAATCTTTTACAGGATTAAGCCAGTGTAATTACAGAAAGATCCATCTAAAAAAAATAATAATAATGAGGATATTGAGATACCAAGAATTAATGAGCTGGTGAAAATGGGCGAAGCAAAACTTAACTTGGTTTTTAAAACCTTATCAATAATGTTTATTAAATGATTATAGACTTGTAAGTGTACACATAATTATATTTTTATGATCTTGATACAGCCTGCTGTATATTAAGAACATCAGTGGACTGAAAATAGTCTATAAACTGCAAAACAGGGCTCCGATTCTATGAAGATGTGTTTACTATCTATTTTATAACCTTTAGATAGGTTAGGGGCACTACAGAAGGCATAGATATCGTTAGTTAATCTTAACAAATTTAAATCCGTCTGGGTAAAACTATCTGGAAAAAGAAGAAGAAAGAAAAAGATTTTATGCTTGGCTTGAGTCTTTTTGCTCAGCTATAACAGCAAGCATTTAAAGTAAATTGCCCATTAAAGCACCATCCCAGTTTTTGACAAATTGCATCAAACCATTTTATTCCTCTGGGGGAACACAAACTTGACTACTATTGTGTTTTTCAGTCTAACATACAGGCTGACTGAACCTGAGGTCTAAAATGCTTTTAGATACAATGTAAGTAAAGCCCATAGAGGTTAGATAAGATCAAGCTGAGTTGAAGTCATGACATCAAAAGCAAGTTGCTTGCTTTCTCTGATGACAAGACAGTCAAATTGTTTTTTCACCCACGTAATTTATTGTTTTAGAAACAACCCACCTTTTTTAAAAAAAAATAAAAGCTGCTAAAAGCTAGTCAAATATATTGGTAATTGGTTATCAATCTTACATTTTTTCAGAAAAGTAGTAAATTATATATATGTATCATGCTTTTGGTGATTTCTTTTCTCCTTCTACGAGGCAGAATAGTAGGTTATGATCTGCTGATGCCCACTGGACTGTACATGCTCTGTATTCACCACGCAGTATTTCCCATCCAGGGCCATTTCCACACTACACTGTTACAGTGCTTTTATTCCACTTTCAACATCCCATGGAATCCTGGGGTTTGCAGTTCAGGGAGGGGCATTTAGAACTCTCAGCCAGGGAGCTCTTCGGCCTCAGTGAATTCTACAGGATGTTGAAAGTGGAAAAATAGCGCTATAACAGTGTAGTGCGGAAATGGCCCAGGTCAAAGACTATGACCACACTTAAAAAAAATCTTTTGAGACATTTTTTTTTCTGAATATTTTCAAATATTCTTTCCATGTCTATTAAGGGAATATTTTCACTCACCACAGTCACAACATGTGTATGGCCAACAAAAAAAAAAAAGAAAAAAAAGAGAGAGAATAGAAAAATATTTAAGGGGAGGGGAAACCCAACTTTGTTGTTGCTTTTCTGTAAACACTCATGAAAATAAAGCAAACAAGGCAAAACCACAGGGCTTCTCTCCTCCTCTGCTTTAGCTAACACAGAATCATCATTATTGGACATTTATTGTCAGAAAACTGTGACTGGGTTTATTACCTCTTCATCTATGTGACTCAGAGTGAGAGTGAGGAATCAAACAGAAAAGAACATAAAGTCCTTTTAATTGCTGTATAAATTTATTGAGTCAATGATTCACTTTCTGGGGAGGGAAAATGTTTGTAATAGGAATGTGAAAAACTCTCAGTCTGAAATTAATTGCATTTCTCCAAATCAGACTTCCATCTTCTTCCCACCCTTCTTTTGTACTAAATAACACAAGTTTGTTATTCCCACCCTTACAGGAATCTGTGCATAATTTGGTTATAGTTTCCTTGATGTACACGTATTTGTATGCCTTGACAAAAGTATGTTGGTCCAGGAAAAGAAAAAGAAAAAGAAAGGAAAGAAAGCATCATTATAGTTGTACCCATACCCTATATGATTCAGAAGGAAGTATCATGTGGCCACTTTCATTCAGAAGTCTTACAGTTCATGAATTGGCAAAATTTACACAAATGAATAAATAAACCTCTTACTTTTATCAATAGATCCCTCCTTGGCTCTGAGATGACTCTCATGATAGATTTTGCATGTGAAACAGCCCCTCGGAGTTTTGAAAATGTTAACAGCAGAGGAAAGGATGAGAAACTTTAACTGGAATTCAGCTGAGGTAAGGTACAGGTGAGTGTGAGCACCCCTGAGGGACTGCACAAGATTTTCTCTCTGATTTAGGGCTAAACTACCTGCTGCTTGAAAAATATAGCATGCAGCTGAACCACAATTTCTTTCCTTAGATTCATACTGTGGTCTGCCTTTAGGAATGTATTAGTGTTCTCTATATCTCCATCTGTATTTCCCTAAATAAAAAAGATATTAGAAGGACATTGTGAGCCTTCAGTGCTTTCTTTCATCCAAATGAAACTAAATCGGATAGGGCTGTCCCCCAGACCTTTGCCCACTGAAAGAAGTGAGAAGTATGCAAGAGCATTACGTTTCAGTCCCAAATGGAAACTAGGTTGTGGCTCTCCTGTTATGTGATAATAAGGGAACAGCCAGCAATTCATGAAATATTTACCACTAGATCCAATTATTAGACCGTTGGGATATTTAAAGGAAATAACCTCTGGCTCTCCGACATATGTGATTCAGAAATTGCTTATTTGCTGCAAAAATTCTGAATTACCAGCTATTCACAGATGGCTGGGAAAGGATTGGAAGGGAGCCAGAATGTGCCATGTTTGTAAGATATAGAAAAGCACATTTCGTTTCGAGGAATCTGGGGCAAGTTGCTGGGTGGGAGTGGGGAATGAAAGAGAGATTCTTCATGTTATAATTTCAGTCCTACAATTGTGATGGCTCCCAGGGAAAAAAGTTTCTTTTTCAGAGGTAATGTTGAGACAGAAGCTTTAAAGTAGGGGGAGCCAAGTATGGCTGGTAGACTGCATGTGGCCTTCAAGGGTGTCTTTCTGACCCCCTCTCCATGGATAAGAACAAATGGGAAAACATTCCAAAATGCCTTGTACAAGGTGTGGGTGCATTTTTGCCCCCTCCTTTTTTTTTAAAAGCACGCTTTGGTCATTTTAGGTCCAAGAGATGCCTTTAAAAAGAGGAAATGAATCGGAAGTGTCTTCCAGTCGCTTCTTGTTGTTAGGGTCCCATACCAGGAGAAAGGCAGGATGCAAATATAATAAATAAATAAATAAATAAATAAATAATCTTTTTTCTTTCCAGAAATGAAGTGTGGGGGTGTGGCCTTCTAAGATATCCTGTGGTGCTAATGAAGCCCCCTAGTTTCATTGTCCATTCCTTCTTTAAGTGTTTTTGAAACAACAGGTGTTATATGAGAGCAGAGGGAGAAAAGGGTGGTCTACAGGTTGCATCCAGCCCCCTAAGGACAATTTTAGGAGTCCCCATTTCCCCCCATTTCTCTTATCACACTTCCCTCTGGTCTGTTTGGGGTTGTTCAAAAGGTGAGCTGGAATATGAATAATCTCACTTACTGTTGTTCTTCTCCATTATGTGTTATGATATAAAGGCCAACATTTTCATGGAATGGCAGGAAAGAAACAGGCAAGAAGGATGGAAGATTTTTTTTAAAAAAAATGTTTTTGCTCCCTCCTTCCATTCCTATTCTACCTCTATCCATAGTGCAATAATAGTAGCCATAGGGAAAACTGTATTTCCTTTTGAAGGATTGTGATTTGGTGCACTGCCAATTAGCGCATCAGGAACAGGAGGTAGGAAGGAAAGAAGAGACCTACCTCTTTTTTCTCCCCTCATTCATTCTGCTGAGGTCACTTGCCAGAGAAAGCAATGGAGGAGCAGAGCTTTCACAAGTCATATGGCTCCAGAGGACAGAAAATTCTCTGCTGCACTTCTGAGCCAATAGTCCCACAGGGAAATATAATGTAGGAAATGTCTGAAGAAATTCAGGATTACAATTACTTGTATCAGATCTATTTTCATGGTCCCTATGTAATTATGGTCATGGTGAAACAGGCATGGTTCCATACCCCTATATCTATAGACTGAGGAAGGGCCTTTACTGTTCGTCAGCTAATCTGTCTCTGTCTGGAGTCCCTTTTATCACTTTCTGGCCACATGTGTGCTGAAATGCAGACAGGCTGAGTTAACATCAGCACTCCACTTCAGCATTCTTAAGTATTGGAATCTGAGGATATTTATGTGGGAGAAGGAGCAAGCTCCCTGTTGTTTAGGCTATTTAATGCAGGCAAGCATTGATATGCAAACATACACACTCCCTTGAGATAGGAACATAGCACTTCCATGTCTAGGCACATTGCTTTCAATACATTACATAGCATGTAAGGCATCATTCATTTATTACGTTAAAGTACATGGCACATAAGAAATTATACTTTCTTAAGACTGAACCTTTATACTATCTCCATCTCTTCAGCAGGCTTCATTGACCCTTTCCGCACATTACCTTTTTTTGGTGCTGGGCTGTGGGGATCATGCAAGCAGCCTCCAGCAAGAGGCTCTCATGTCCCCGCTGCTTCAGCTCTGCACGAGCTGCCTGCTCCTGAGCAGGCAGCGCAAGAGCCCTGCCTCTTCCTTCCACAGTGCTGTGCTGGGGCAGAAAGCTTGACCGCAGCGGCTCCAGAGGCTCTGCACGCACGGCAAGTTCATGCGGGGCCCTGGAGCAAAGTGCGATTGCACACCGTTTTTGGCTGAAAGCTGAAAATGAAAAAGTGTTCGAGCGGCGCCTGCACTACCCTGGAGCGTCGTGCGATTGTGAGTGCGTTGTGCAGATCGCTCCTCACAATCACGTGACTCTCCAGGCGCCCTTTTGCATGGCAAATGCCATGCAAAAAGGACCCTTGTAATGAACACATAGAGGAACATTGCTATTAAACATTATAACATATCAATTTATCCACTCAGTGATATGCTGTTTTTTTTTAATATATAATTTTATTAATTTTCACAAATATAAAAAAAGGGTTATTTGACTTGTACTTGTTACATGAATTTTCTTCTGTTCTTCCATGCTGTTCTGGTCAACATTTCCCGCAGCTTAGTCCACTTGTTACATTAGTGCCTCACAATAAATTGATTATCTCATCTGTTCGAACACACATTTCCTTCTCCTAACGATCATAATATAGTCGTTCTGGCTAGACAGTTCCCAGCCATCACTCTCTTCTGCTTAACTCAAATCGTCCTGTTCCAAAATATTTCCATATCATTCTCTTGAAGCTTCTGTTTTCTCCATATATATATATATATATATATATATATATATATATATATATTTCAATTAACTCTCCATTACCTACGGCCCAAAATCTTAAAATTTTTAATTATTTCTATCATCGTATATCTGGCAGTCTAAGTACTTATTACTGCAACAATCCCCCATCTTCTTACCCTGAATTCCATTATACTAAAATGTCTTGTTTCTCCTTAGGTACTTTTTAAACCCCTTCTCCCATTCAGCAATATCACAGTGTTCATATTCATAACAATGTCAAAATAAAAATCCATCAATCATCATCTTCCCGTTCCCCTCTCTCATCTGGTGCCCTGCTGCCCGGATATTCATTTGCAAATTCTCTGTACTCTTAAAGTCGCTTATATTCCAAGCTGCACCGTGCCTAAAAGAGAGGGTATTTTACTCCACTTATCAAATCAGAATTCTGTGACTATATCCGCTCCTTCCCCCCTCCCTTCCTGGACTTTGCGGTCCGGAGTCTATTTCTGAATTTTAACTTTATGCTCCTAGTCGCTTAAGTTCCGAGCCGCTCCGTCCAGGAGAGTGAGGGTCTTTACCTGACAAACTACCACCACAATCTCCCCGTTCTCCCCTCCCATCTTGGACTTCACCACCCAAAGTTCATTTCTAAAGATTATCTGTAATTTCATTGTCTCTTAAATTCCAAGCAGCTCAGTCCATGGGAGGAAGGATCTTCCAATCAGGTCTCTTCCACCACAGGTTTCACAGTCTCAACCCTTGACATCACATTGTTTATATTACTGACAATATATCACTTATAGTAAACTTGTTTGACATTGCTGAAATACATTGCCCCTTCTCAAATCCAGAACCCTGTGCCTTTATCCGCTTTATATTCCCTCCTCCCCTCTTGAAGCTGCCCGGAGTTCATTTCAAAAGATTCGTTGCATTTTCATTGTCGCTTAAGTTCCAGACTGCTCCATCCATGGGAATGAGGATGTTTTGGATTAAATGACCTTCAGCACAGTCTCATAGTCTCAACAATCCAAGAGAATCAAGAAACAAGAGTCACTTCAGAGGAATAAAAAAAAAGGAGATGTGCAGCTCAATAGCTTTCAATCCCAAAATATTCCTCCAAAATCCAAACGCCTAATCCATAAATCAAATTCCAGATCTTCTCAGTCCAGCCAAAATCTCGAAGTATTATACTGTAGAAAATTTAGTGTCCAAATGGAGATTATAACTCATTTGTAATCCATTAGTCCAAATGATCAATTATATGCCATCTTATACTGTAAGTCCCAATTATGATTCATAAGTCTTTCTTTATACTTTAAAAAATATTAACTTCAATCCTCGTGAGTAAGCAGCACTCCCAGCTAGCCTTTTCCTAAAATTGCAGCCGCCCCTTTAAGAAAAACTCCTGGCCATAACAAACTCACTCAGGCTCAGGGTCCCCTCCATTCTTTCGCTTCTGCCCACCGTTGCATGCCAGAACTGCTGCGATATTGACAGAATCGCGACCAGAACAGGTTAAATGACTCTTATTAAATTCTTACATGTTGTTTGAAATCTTCTTTTAAAAGTTGACGGCAGCGCTTGTGCCGCTCAGGCGGCGATCCCGCTGGCTCCGTCTTGGTCCTTCGACCCCCCCGGCGCTTTCTGCTCTCCTGGCCGGGCAGAGCAAACGCCGGTTTTGGGGTCCCCGTTGGACCCGTTCCGCACCCCTCGTACCGGAGGGGTGTTCTGCCGCCTCTGTGGTGGTAAAAGAGGCGGCTGGAGTCCAGCGGGTGGCTGCTCGGAGCCGCGCCATTGCGCAGCTTCAATCCAAGCTGCCACTCGCGCCGGCCATGCAACCGGAAGGGTGTGATATGCTGTTTTATTGAGGAACTTTATATCTCTGAACAGGCATCTATGAATACACAGGCATCCAAGAAATAATTATTCCCAGACATTACTATATCTGGTAGCATCCATTATATATCTCTAAACATCCACAAGAGGCATTCATTGAAATCATAACAGTAAATATATCTGCTCAGCATACTAGTTGAGAGCAAATATTCTCTCTCTTACCAGCATGCTGTCTCTCCATCAATATGTTGAGGTTATCAGCTCAGAACAGCAGCTTTTTATTAACAGCATTCTTGATATGTTGGAGACTGGTAAGCATTCTGACTTTTATCTCTTCTCAGTTTGTTTTATATCTTTTCTAGCCTAATCATCTGACATATCTGATCCACTGAGTTAACAGATGCTTTCAGTACTCAATTTATATAAAAGCCCTTTTCTCCTCCAATCAGAATCTTGGAGATAAGGTACTGTTGGCTTCCATCAGGTTACATCAGCCATCTGATTGCATCAGCTGTTGTTTTTAATGCAGCATGCACTTTAAGTTCATTATTGATAAAGTTATTGCTCCCTTATTCTTGTTTATAGGTGTGTTGGCATTCTGCGTTGAACCGGGCTGTGTGTTTATGCTCTTAGCAGCACACATCTTCTGCATTACCCACAGCTTTCTGCTTTATATTTTATCTACTTCATGAACCCATTATTTACCTTTCTGGGGCATAAATTTCACAAACTTGAACCCAAATCAGCATTCAGTCTTTAACAGTGGCACTGCTCTCATGTTTTTAACTGACCCCCCTGACCTACTTTACTGGACAACAGCTGCACAGAGAAATGGGGGGGGGCTATTCTGCTGGCAAATGAGGCATGGTTGGGTGATGTTTCCATCCTTCTTGCTCAGTCACTGAGGCTGTGACAAGGAAGTGTAACAGGGATCCTGTTTCTGATCATTGCAGTCTCACTGGTTGATAGGAAATACCACCTGCCCAAGTCCTAATTGCAGGCATAATGGGGCTTCTTCTTTCTGCACAGCTGACACCTGATAAAGTAGGTTGGGGGGGTTAGGCTGGGAGATGCTACTTAGGTAGATAACTAAGGTAGTTACATATCAAAGTAACACATGAAGAATCCCAGCTGTAGTTATTTAATGTTTTCAGATGACTTTTGAAAATAGTGAATTGTAGCAACATCAAAAATATTTTTTCATTCACTTTACACATATCAGTAGGTTGCATCTTTGAAAAAGGTCAGATTTCATAAGTTTGAAAGTTACCAGAGGGCACTGAGAGTCATGACGGAAACTATGCATACGTGTGAATGAAAGACAAATGCTGCTGTCATGCAACAGTCTTAACAAAGCACACAGAAATGTGCAGTTTAAAATCACATTGGCAGTTTTATTAAGAGTTTTGCATTTTTTTTTTGTAGTAAAGTAAGGGTGGGTAGGGCTTCAGGTTTGTGGGGGATCTACTCTGAGTTCTGTTTGAATTCTGAAATCCACAGAGGGAATGGGGTAGAAAATGATGGCTCAAGAATGGAGGAACACAAGCTAGAATCTGAGAAACAGGGTCATTCCTGGCAGCATGCTCAGCTGAGGGATTTGCGATGAATAAAAGAACAGAGCTCACAAGCCTTTTACACACACACACACACACACACACACACTCACACACACACCCATACCCCTATCCCTTGTGCTATTTTTCAACAATCTGATTTTACAGCAGGAGGAGAGTGTAAGATGCCTGAATGCCCTGAAGGCATCTGATCCCATCTCATTTTGGAAACTAAGCAAGGTCAGAGCTAGTTAGTGCTTGGAAGAGAGACCACCAGGGAATGTGAGGTGCTGTAGGCTATATTCAGAGGAAGGCAATGGCAAACCATCTTTAAGTATCCCTTGGCTTTAAAAACCCTATGAAATTAGTGGGATCTTGAAATGCCAACAGGCAACTTGAAGGCATATACTTTAGGCCAGGGGAGTTTTTCAGTCACTTCTATTGTTAACAGTTGGAAATCTGAACTTCTTGCTGACCTATTGCAAATCAGCTGGAGATGTACCATAATAGTTAGACCAATATTTTGTCAGTGCACATTATCCAAACCCAGATGAATATTTTTTTTAACCACATGAGACTGAAGAGTCCATTAATGTATCTTTCCATTCCAGTAAAATAAGTGAGTCAATCAATCAATCAGTGATAACAAATTGAAAAACCTAACTATTCATTCCACTTTCATGGTACTCCAAATCTGCTACCTGATAAGAAACTGCACTTGTCTGACGGTAGGGCTGGTCCTGCATACTGGCAGATCCCAGTCTATTATCTGTCTAGTCTCTCTCCTCCTCACAGTAAAAGATCAGCTTCATTACAAATTTACAGGAAGTAGATTATGGGAATCCATTTTGCTTCTATGGGAGATGAACAGTTCTACTGTACATCAAAAGGCCAAACATTTTGTAACATTGAGTTTTAAAGAACTTTTAGAGAGTTAACATTGTTTTTGGCCCTGGAAAGACAAAAGTGATGTTGCAAATGATTCCGCAGCTAAATGGGGAGTATACAGTGTCTTTCCAGGTTGGGTGACTGAGGTCTTAGGTGAGAAATTTGAGCATAGCTGGTTTCTTAACTGCATGAAAATCAGAGAAGATGATAGAGGTCATTTGAAAACAGTAAGAATTGGTGTTGCATGGTGGCCAATTCTAACTTGTGTTGTTGGCTTTAAATATTTCCTTTGTCATGAACTCAACTAGATGGCCATAGCTTAGCCAGTCTCTCAGCCTAAGGCCCTTTCCACACCTTACCTTTTTCTGGTGCTGGGGTGTGGGGATTGCATGAGCAGCATCCAGCAAGAGGCTTTTGCGTCCGGGGTTCTTCGGCTCCACACGAGCTGCCTGCTCACGTGAGAGCCCTACCTCTTCCTTCTGCAGTGCAGCCTGGGAGTTTCCTAGGCTGTGCTGGGGCAGGAAGCGTGACCGGCCTGGCTCCAAAGGCTCTGCACACCAGGTAAGTGTGCGCGGGACCCTCGAGCAATGCGCGATCATGCACCATTTTCGGCTTCTAGCCAAGAATGAAAAGGTGCGCGATCGGTGCCTGCCGGCCCCTGGAGCGTTGCGTGATTGTGAGTGCATCGTGCAGATTGCTCCTCACAATTGCACGACACTCCAGGCCCTCTTTCATGGAAAATACCATGCGAAAAGGGCCTTAGTCTCACATACATAACACAGGGAGAAAGTAATGTATGCTAAGGCTAATGTATGGCAGACATCCGAACCAGACCTAAAACATGTATGCTTTATTCAATCCATTACTGGTCTCAGCTCAAGGTAATGTTTTTGATCTTTAGTACCTTTTATCAGGGATCAGGAACATGAGTCCCTCAAGATATTGTTGGACTCTTTTTCCCATTAGTCCTAGCCAGAGTAACCAATGATGGGACTAAGACTCCAACAACATCTTCAAGGCCACACAGCCCTTGTTAACAGGCAATCCTAGGGACCACCTTGTCCCCCCATGAACCTGTTCACAGATGGATCTATTCCTCAAAGGCCATTCTGTAGGTCTCCTAGCCTGTTAATCAGGAGGTCCCTCATCCATTCCCCTGCCACAAAACTGAGGAGAATTTCAAGCTGGCCCTGCACTGAGTCTGGGATGAGTGAGAAGTCAGAGAATGTATAAGAAGTGTATGTGAGACAGAGAAGGAAAGAATATTTGCTGTTACGGGTTATCCAGCTTAAAAAAGATGGGTTTCCTGGTACCTGAAAAAGCCAGTTAGAAAGAATAACATGGAGGCAAGAATTTTGTTGAGGGCCAACATGGTGTAGTGGTTTGAGCACTGAACAACAACCCTGGACACTACAGTTCAATTCCCTGTTCAGCCATGGAAACTCACTGGATGACCTTGGGTATGTCACACACTCTCAGCCCTAGAAAACGCCATGATAGGTTTAGCTTAGGGTCACCAGAAGTTGGAAATGACTTGAAGGCATACGAGAACAATAATTTTTGTCTAGTTTCCACCTGATATTCACACATCCAGAAGTGTTTCAGGAAATCTGTCTGTGTAGAGATACTAGAGTTGTTTTTCTTTTTTTGCACAAAAAAGTATGCTTTTTTTGTGGAAAAGTATATTTTTTTCATGCAATTTTCCCATGTTTCCAGTCCCTTTGCAGAAACCCAACAATATATTTTCAAAGTCTTGTTCGAAGGAAGACAATATAGTCAAAGCTTCACATTTCAGCTGTGTGTGTCTGACTGTGGTATGTATATGGGAGAGAGGATGAAAGGAGGAGCGTCCAGGGAAATGGAATCCAGACCACACCAACTGCCATCTCTGGTCACAGTCACCAATGATGTGTAGGCCCTATCCTCCAGTATTCCACTTTCAATATCCTGTGGAATTCTGGGGTTTGGAGTTTACTGAGGCCAAAGACCTCTCTGGCTGAGAATTCTAAATGCCACTCCCTAAACTGCAAACCCCAGGATTCTATAGGATGTTGAAAGTGGAATAATAGCACTATAACACTGTAGTGCGGAAATGGCCATAGTATCAAAACAAACAATTAATTGGTCAAAGCTCAATTAAAAAGTGGCTGAAAGAGGCGAACAAGCCACTAGTGCCTGGGTTTTGCATCTCTTCCTTTTTGGTTCTTCTAACTGTACTCCATCCCTGCTTTGCATATGCCCCTGTTGTTGCCCCATGTCCTTGGGGGCCTCAGAAGAGCAGTCATCAAAGAAGGACTCAAAGAAGGATTGTTCTCAGGAAATCTGAGGACCATTGACAGCCATCTTTTGAACTAGCCAGCAATTGTTTTCCTGACAAAGTGATTACTACTTATTTAATTTAGGCAGCAAAACAATAACAGGGTGTAAACTTTTCTAAAAGACTCACTTTGCTGGGTGGACAGGAATAGAAGCAATGCCACTCTAAGTGGAAAGGGAGCAAGAAGAATTGTTCATCTGGGTGAAGTGCCCCCTATTAACAGTGACTTATAAAATATTAAAATATTCGCCTTGTATACGATTGCCAGAGGGAAGTCTTGGAGAAGTGTTTTACCCTGTGTGACAACTTGAAGCTTTCTAGAGAATTGCATGAATACAAATACTGCACTTGTCCTTTTGTGGGAGGGCTGCACATAAATAATGTGTGTGTGCATATGTGTAAATGTGTTGTGTATAAGGAAGAGGCACTCTGACATCAGGGGAGTTTATATTGCTCTTAATGGAATAATTTGTGCAATGGCTTTCAAGTCGTTGTCGTGTACCTACTTGGCTATACCAAATGTGACTGATGAAATAAAATTTCCAGCATGCTGTGCTGATTACTTAGATCTATCTCTTCAAAGGCCGTGGAGGTATTTCTTTTTGAATATCCAAGATTCAGCCCTTTTAAAATAGCCATTAAAGTAGACAGCAAGTAAACAAGCAGATCATATAGCAGGGGAAGTATGAGATGATAATATACTGACAATATTTTTTTTTCTTTCACCCTGCGTATCAACACATCCCAGTTCATTACGGCTGGCCCCTGTTCTTTAATCCTTGGTGAGTTTCAAATTCTCCTGTCCTTTTTAAATATATCAGTTCTTTCTCCCCATCAGTAAATAGCTTTCCCCCCCTAGTCTCATGAAGAAAAGCCAAAAATGTTACCATGTTTATTAAGAATTCTTTAAAACAAGAACAATTCAAAATGCATAAAAGTCCAATGTTGCACAAGCAAATGTCTGTTCATTAAACAGATCTTTACCTTGTTCTCTTCCCTCTTGCATTCCCCACGTTCTCCAGTCTGTTCCATGGGGTTCTGCAAACCTTCAAAGTAGTTTGTTTTTTTTTTAAAGGAAACGTGGGTTATAACAGTGAAGTTTTGATGAAATTCTTCTGATGGACGCTAAGCGGGGCAAATTAGAACCCAATTCAATGGGAATGGGAATTGAACAAATTAAGTCTTTTTCTTCACTATTTGCTCATTGTAATGGAGCTTGTTATTGTTGTTATTGTTGCTGCTGCTGCTGCTATGAACCTTCAAGTCAAATGCAACCTAAGGAAACCCTATCAGAGGGTTTTCTTGGCAAGATTTATTCCAGGGAGGTTTGCTGTTGCCTTCCTCTAAGGCTGGTAGTGTGTGACTTGGCTAAGGACTCCCAGTAGGTTTCCATGGCTGGGGGTAGGGATTCAAACCCTGGTGCCCCAGACTCCTAGTTCATCCTTGACGCACTGAAATTGCATCAGTCTGGCTTTCTTAAATGGAGCTTCCACAGGTGATATAGGCCAAGGTCTTGTTGGTCCACTACACCAGTAGGGTTGCCAGGTTAGGACTATCCCAGGCCATAGGTTTCAGGAACAAAACCTGAGACCTAGAGATGCCCTTTGTGGTGTCACAAGGGGAAGACACTGATGATATTCTAAGAACAAGCAGCCCCTGGTGATGGTATTAAGCATAAACCACAGGTGCAAAGACTATACCATTCAAATAATCATCATCATCATCATCATCATCACCACCACCACCATCATCATCATCTAGCAACTGAGCAACATATACCTACACATACTTTTTAAGTCAGTGCTGTTATCCCAAAATTCCACTCCCTTTACCTCATCTAGAGGACCAGAGGAGAGGAGCCAAACCCCGAAACCTGAGAACTCAATAAGTCACTGAATCTGTTCTAGTACACGTGGTGTAGCAAGAGAGGAAAAAAAAAACTTTCAGGCAAGAAGCTGTGAAAGAATTAATCTCTAGAGTGCAATCAGGGAGAAAAAGAGTGCCCAGAGGCAACAGATTTTGTCTGCCTTCCCTCACCACCATTGTGTGAGTATGGAAAAGGTGCAATTGCTAGCATAGTGGACCAACAGGATTCATGATGTTGCATCCTTGTTTCACATTTTCAAAATGATTAGACTGGAGGGGTTGCATGCCAAGTTCAGTAAAAAGGCATTGTAACTATTGGTGTTACCTGTAAAACATTACTTTTGGGGGTAACAAGGATATAACAACAACTGGCATCTTGTTAGTGAGCTGCCTATTCTCCAACCATCCTGATTTGGTAAAGACAGTACTAATTAACCATCTGTTGTTCCCCCCTTTTCAGCTGCTTTTAAAATGTCCTAGTTTCTATTTCTCCTCCCATTTTCCTCCTTTTTTTTGGGAAGCTTATTTCCCTTGCTGCGAACAGAGTTCAAAATATGAAAATGATTTCCACTCGATAAATCAGCAGGAGGGAGAAGTGAGGCAGGGACAGAATCTTGCCCTTCCTTGTAGGCTCAGGCAAAAGTAAACTGCTGCAGCCTCTCCTAGGTTATGTGTTCTTCCTTAGTAGCAATTTCTGCTATCTTGATCATGTTGCTTGGCCACAGACAGTGATGTATTTAAGTCTTTTACTCCAAGTCTCAAGTCAATCTCAAGTCTTTCCCTTCAAGTCTCAGGTTGAGTCTCAAGTCCTTACAAGATACTTTCAAGCCAAGTCTTGAGTCAAGTCTCAAGTCTGGGAGCCAACTTTACACCCCAACCTGCTTTACAGAATTTCTGGACAGAGACAAATAATCAGTTTTAACAATTTAAGTAGAGTTGGCCCTCCACTTTTGTGATTTTACCATCTACAGCTTTGGAAATGGGGAATAGGATCCTTCTTACTTTCCATTTGCAAAGCTGGAGGCTTTTTCAGAAGTGGGAAACAGGATCCCTCTCATTCTCCATTATTGAAGCTTCAAGAGCTCTAGGAGGAAGGATTCTTCCTCCTCAAGTCCATTGCCTAACACATTTGCCATACCCCTCTGAAATACGCATCCTGCACTCTGGGTATGCATCTTGCCTTCTGCTCTTAGGAAAAGTTTTAGAAAGCTCTTCCTACATGAAGCAGGGACAAGCTGCTGAGCAAACCTCAACCCATTGCCTAATCCATTTGCTGTTCCCTGTAAGAAATGTGTCCACATTTCGGGCTCGAGACAGATCATCCTGTGACCAGTAGTTTGTAAGGTTTCTGAATGAATGTGTTATGTTACTGAACTGAGGGCAGCAAGTCAGTCACTAAAAATATGCAAGTCTTAAGTCAAGTTGCGTCAGTGTGTAATTTTTACTAAGTCATGTCCAAGTTGAGTCACTGAAGTGACTGAAGTCTGACTTGAATCCAAGTCAATCGACTTGGGTCTACATCACTGGCCGCAAATGTCCCAGTTTTCCTTTTTCAAATGTTAGAAGTCATGGAACTATGATGGCGTGTCCAACTTATGCCATTGTCACCCACTCTTTTAGCCATTGTGGGGGCTGGAATTCTATTCTGACCATGCAATGACCAAAATTCCCTCCTCAAACCACCTTTCTAATCTGGCAACCCTCAAAAGGCAGTTTTTTATGTAGTTGTAAGGACAGCACTGGCATCTTCCTCAGGGATTCGCCAAAGAGCCTTGGTTGCCCTTGAAGACTTCTGTGTCCAGCTAAAGGAGAATAGCTGGATGTGTCTCTGCTGCTGTCCCTATTCTCCACCAATGCAGCAATGGCCATAGGGTGGGAGGCTGCCACACTGAGAAGGTGGGTTGGGAATGTTGTACCTGCAGATGTATAGTAGCTTCAAGCTAAAAATACAGCTCTCAGTGCCAAATCTTGGCAAATATCTTTTAAAAAAAAAACAAACTTGAAAATTCTGGTAATATTGTTTATAATGTAACTAGCTGTGTTTTCTTCTTGTTCCTAAAACATTGTTGTAGTGATTTGGAGCTCTTTTTTGTCTATTACCCCACAATATTTAAGAAGGATACATTAATAACATTTAGCTAAAATACCACTCTTTGAGTGATATCAAGCAATGCTAATGCACAAATGAGTTTTTAAAATGAAGAGGATGAGTAATAAGTTACTATAAGAAGAAGTCCCAATCTTTTGTGAAACATCCCAGTAATATGTCTCTAACGTCCAAAGAAGTGGGATTTTCCATTTTTCTTATGTCAAGATTTTTTGAGTTTAGAATCTAGACATTACATGGAAGTGTCTGTGTATGTGCTTTCAGATTGCCTTTTGAGTTACTAAGACCCAATGAACTTCATAGGGCTTTTTTTTAAAGACAAGAAATAATCACAGGTGGTTTTACCAGTTTTTTTTCTTCTTAAATATAGGCTACAGCACCTGATATTCATTGGTGGCCTCCCATCCAAGAACCAACCAGAGCTGACCTTGTTTAGCTTTCAAGATCAGATGGGAGCTGATGCCTTGGGGGAAGAAGGAAGAAAATCACTCTTGCCATTGTGATAATTTGCAAATGGCCACAGGTTGTTAGTGCTTTCCAAGGACAGGTGCATATGTTGAAATAAAAATAGTTTACTGTACCCATTACACACACTGCCACCAATAAAACGAGGTCGATTACAGACGCACTTCCTGTGCAAAGCTGAGACAACTTGAGTAAATCAATTTCCTGGGAAGTAGAAGGGTCTAAACCTCCAAATCTTCGCTACTGACAAAAGCATTTGATAAGAAACTCAATAGAGAGGAACTTTTATTTCAGAGTTAGGTGAACTATAAAAAAAAAAAAGTCTGATTTCTCCCAGGAGTTTCAGTGAATACTGTGTTTTGGGGAGAAGATGCTAGTTCCATTAAATCTATTTTACTGCTCTCTGTTTTGATAGATGAGCTGAAAACAAACATAGGAAACAGAAATTGGATCTAAAAGCTTGTGTGTGTGTGTGTGTGTGTGCGCGCGCGCTGTGTACTTTCAAGTTGATTCTTACAGCGACCCTAAGGCAAACCCCTCACAGGGTTTTCATAGCAGTCTTTGTTCAAAGAGGGTTTGCCTTCCTCTAAGGCTGAGAGAGTATGGCTTATCCAAAATCACCCAGTGGGTTTTTGTGCCCAAGGGGGGATTTGAGCTCCAGTCTCCAGGGTCTTAGACGAATGCTCAATCATTATATCATACTGGCTCTCTAGAAAAGCCTACAGTATTATTAACAGGGAAGAGACAAAACTGGAAGCCAGCATATAAAAACCTTCTCATCATAGCTGTGCTCATCCTCATACTATGAATTCACCTCATGAATTCTAGCTCATGCATTGTATAAACTGGGAGGCATGAGTGAGACCATGTCATTGGACTGCAGCTCCCAACAGCCCTAGCTGACATAGACAATTTTGAAAAAGGTTGAGAATTTCAATCCTACAACATCTGGAGGCCATGTTATTTCCACCCCTGGTATAAATGGATGCCTTCATAGTTTCTTTGGCCATCTCCACACTACACTGTTCGAGTGCTATTATTCCACTTTCAACATCCTGTGGAATTCCGGAATTTGTAGTTTACCGAGGCCAAAGAGCTCCCTAGCTAAGAATTCTAAAGGCCCCTCCCTCAACTGTGAACCTCAGGATTCCACTGTTATTCCATAGTGGAATAACAGCACTAGAACAGTGTATTGTGGAAACGGCCTTTGACTATACCATGTTTGCTGTTCCATCCCGTCTGACCCAATTGCCCTGCTAAGTGAAACTGTCACAGCAGAAAAAGGTCAATCAATGTAGGGTTTTGCTTGTAAAGCTCAAGATTGGGAGATGTGCTTAACAGATAAGAGAATGATGTAAGATCTAGGCAGGCTCCAGCTCAAAGTCCATATCTGCCACTCCTAGGTCACCTTAAGCCTCTGTGTCTTCATGGCGGGGATTACAATAATTTATTCAACCTGTCAACCCTTTGAAGTGGTGATGACCCACTCCTTTGCCTTAAGTAGCATAGGCTGCTTTTGAGAAATGTTTGAAGTAGGTTTTGTTGACCATCTAATGTTGAGCTGGGTGTGTATGTGGGATGGTATGTAGGTATTATTTATGGGTTATATACATTTATATCTCACTGTTCCTTCAGTGAAGTCAAGGTGGTGTCCACGGCTGTCCTCCTAGCCAATTCATCCTCAAAACAACCCTGTGATCAGTTTAAGAGAGACAGTGGCTGGCCCTAGATCACCCAATGAGTTTATGGCTGAGTGAGGATTTGAGATTTCCCAAATCTCAAACCCGCAGGTGAATTATCATACTATACTAGCCATCACACACATCTGTGCACACATCTGTAGTCTCATTCTTTCTGTGGCATAATTTTCACAGCTGTCACCAATTTCTGATAAAAGCGCTTCCCATCCTTTTACATGGCTTATTTCATTAATATTCATAAACTTACTAGAAATCCTCTTATAGAAAGTGTCTTAAGAAAACCCAAGTTATTATTATTGTTTTATTACTTTGTTTATCTCTCCGCAGGGAGAAGTGAGGATTAGCAGACTGACTCATCCCTTTCATCCACATGTTGCACTCAGTGTTTTTACTTTTTAAGGACTGCTAGGAAATCAAGAAGTAATTTTTGGTTTTTGAACACACACAAGCTATAACAGACTCAGACCCCATCTCCTGCTCTTGAGTAGGAAAGGAGACCCCCAAAATTCATCTAGTGACCATCACCCACTAACTCACCCCCACATGACTCAGTAACTTCGGGGTTTTCCATGCTACATTGTTATAGTGCTATTATTCCATTTTCAACATCCTGTAGAATTCTGGGATTTGTATTTCACTGAGGCCAAAGAGCTCTCAGGCTGAGAATTCTAAAGGCCCCTCCCTAAACTGCAAACCCCTGGAATCCTTAGGTTGTTGAAAGTGGAAAAATAGCACTATAACAGTATAGAGTGGAAAGGACTTTAGCGGAAAGTTACTGAGGGCTTTAACTTGCACTTTTCCCATCTCTGACTCTGCAGAGTTCCCTCCCTCCTCCTCCTGTGGGAGATGAGAATCCTATAAACCCACACATGCACACACAGAAGAAAAGGCACATGAAATGGAAAAGAAAAGATTTTTTAAAAGGAACAATTTTATTCTAAGTAAGCAATCTTACATTAGCAAAAGGGTATCCTGTACATGAAGGCCCTTTCCCTCGGGCATTACTTAAGAGTAGTTGCAAAGTTATGTTCAAAGTCATGTTCTGCCAAAGTCAGAAAAAAGCATAAGCTGTAATGCAATTAGCTGCACATTCCTACTGTATTCACACTATGGATGGTGTTCTGAATCTTTGGATGTTCTTGGAAAGCTGGGAATCTGGATTTCTTTGTCCAGCCTATGACCAAACTCCTGTAAGGATGGTGAGGCAGGCTGCACCGCCCCTATTTCTCCATCAGTCCCCATATCTCTCAAGTCCCTCTTTTGTGTCTTGTGGCACTGTGTTTTTATAACCAATCATCTTGGAAGCATCTCAGAGCTTCCACACCTCTCTTATACTGGTCATCCTCATTTGGGTAACTGTCTCTCATGATCTCTGTTGCCCCTGTGTGATGCTGACACCCAATAAAAGCAACCTAACCAATCACATTATTAACACTTTTTATTACCTGGAGGAAACATTAGAACCCTTAGCTGTGTTGCCAAGATAAGGAGGGAGCCCATTCTCCCTCCCTCTCTCTCTCTCTCTCTCTCTCTCACACACACACACACACATATACATAATACTTTTCATTGGGCTCATTCATAAAAGGAAATGTGTTGGGAGGTGGCAGTATTTATCACTGTCATTCTCTGTTTTCCTTTTTAAAAATAATATCAAAATAGTGTTGTTGTTGTTGTTGTCGTTGTCATTATTGTCGTTGTCCCAGAGAATTTTCTGGTAATTTCTGAAAACAGCTGCAACGTTTTATCTCTTGCTTCCTATAAGTTTCTTTTTAATTTTGTGACATATTAGACCAAAATATCTTCTTCTCCTCTCTTCTCCTCTCCTCTCCTCTCCTCTCCTCTCCTCTCCTCTCTTTTCTTCTTTCCCCTTCTCTTGTCTTCTTTTTCTTTCTTTTAAAATTTTTTCTTGGAATATAATGCATCAAGTGAAGAAATGAAATGGAACTTTTAGACTATGAGCCCTATCACACTACATTGTTACAGCACTATTAACTGCCATGGCAATGTTCTGTGGAATCCTGGGATTTGCAGTTTAGGGAGGGGTATTTAGAATTCTCAGCCAGAGAATTCTTTGGCCTCAGTAAACTACAAACCCCAGAATTCCACAGAATGTTGGCATAGCAATTAAAGTGGAATAATATCACTAAAGAGTGTAGTGTGATAGCACCCTATAATACAATAACTTTTTTTTAAAACAAAAGATTTTTAAAAAATCAGAGGACAACATTTGCCCTTCAAATCATAGGATCATTTCACTTAGCCATACCCCAGTCTTTGGAAGAGTTCTAGCAGAGATCCAAGATATTATTGCAAACAGCCTCCACCCCCACAAAAGACTGGAACAAATAGATATGCAGATAACAACAACTGGGAAAGCAAATGAAAAACCCAGGAGTTGTATCACCAGAACTTGCTCCTCTTTAGACCAGTTTGTAAGACTTTTCTGAAAAATGAAGAAGTACCTAAGAATTAAATTTGTCTCTGACTGAATCTTTAAAAAACAAACACCCTTTTAATTTATGTCCCTGCTTTTATAGCCTTTAAAGCCCCATACAGCTTTAGAGCCCTTTGTGTCTCAGATCCAGGTTACCAGAGAGACCATATTCTCCCATATCAGCCCAGCCATGTTTTGAGATTTTCTGTTTAGGTCCCACCATTCTCATAGGTACATCTGATGGGAACATGGGAGAGGTTCTTCTCAGTGGCTGCTCCCAGGCTCTAAAAGTCCTGTGCCAGAGAAGTAAAACTGCCAGCTATCTTTGTGCATACAGGTTAAAACATTATTAATTATTTCAGCAGGCGTTTGAAGACTGATTGCTAAAGGGGGGACTGGGCCTTGTAGAAGTGTGCTGTACTACCTATCTATGTTTTGTTTATTTGTTGTTTTTAATAGCTGTGTTTTTAACAGGTTTTCTGAATAGTTTAAAGATGGCCAGAATCTTGTATGGAAGTTATGTCTTTATGAGCGGACTTGATGTCTGCAGGAATTCGAACGGGACACGTTTGTAATGATCGTATCTGGTAGAGGGCTACTGTTAGATGACTGCATAGTACAGCTGGCAAAGTGACCGTTGTGCAATGGGACCAATGCACAATGAACACCAGTGCTCATCGGGCACCAATTGAGCACTCTTGCCGTTGTCCCAATATGTCCCTTTGCAATTAACTAACAAGGGTCCTCAGTGCCTCTGCTGGTTAGCTAAGTATACCTAATGTTAAGGAAACATAGGCCATTTCGGCACTACAGTGCTATCATTCCACTTTCAACATCCTGTGGAATTCTGGTATTTGTTGTTTACTGAGGCCAAGAGCTCTCTGGCTGAGAATTCTAAACACCCCTCCCTAAACTGCAAACCCCAGGATTTCATACGATGTTGAAAGTGGAATAAGATCACTATAGTGTGGAAATGACCACAATGTTAATGTTAAACATAACACTAAGGAAAATGTGACACAGGATTATGGTGGATATCTTTAACATTTGTATTTGTTTTATTTTTTAGCTATGTCTTTTTTGACTGTTGTAAACCACCTTGAGTCCCAGACTGGGAAAAAGGTGCAATATAAGTAAATATAATGATTACAATTATGGCAATAATTGTATAGCTCACTTTGTTGTTGTGCTTCTTTTGAAAACTTCTGTTTATTAAACCAAAACTGCTAAGAGGTTGTTAAACCAAAAGGATGCTGGCTACAAACGTTGTGTAACTTGTGCTACATGAATGCTCTATAGATTTTTTCGAATGCCCTTCATCTATAATAGATGCTCACATGAATGACCTGCACTTCTTAACAATGAGCCCCAAATACTACAAAAAAGACATGGGTGATCTAATACAGTGTTCAAAATGTCTCTTGGGTGTTGACCCATTTCTGTGGGAACTGTATGAAGGCCTATTTGAGCACTGTGTTTTCATACAAAAAAGACTTTGTTCATGCAAGAAAAAGTATGAAAAAATGGACACAACTTTCATACCAGAATAACTGCAGATCAAAGCTGAAGCACTTGCTACAGAGATGCAATTGCTTTACATTTTAAGCACAGAAATTATTATCAGATTATACTGACTTTTGTAATTCTCTCTTTCACAGAGTCAAATTGTGGACACTGATTGAGGCACTCTTGGAGTTACCATCCAAAAAAATTACTGGAGTCTTACTCCAAAAAGGCAACTCGGTTTTAATTTTAAAGGAAAAATTGTTATGGTGACAAGATCTGCTAGATCACACCTAGTTTGGCCAGATTGTTACCCCAAAAGATGGGTGACTCAGAGGTCCATCCATGATACCAGTGCTTCTGTGAAACAGTGGGAAATATTAGCACAAAAGGAGAAGCCTGGTGGGGGGTAATCTTACACGATCTTTTACACCTGTGTATACTGGTACCAATGCAGGGACACCAGTCAGAGATCCAAAGAATATTTTGTTTTATTGGGTAAATTAACAATCACATGCATAGAAAATTCAAGCAGTCTCACAATCACACAAGGCTAACAGAAAGAAAAGGGAGGAAAAATTGGATAACAAGAAGTTAGGGTGAAGTGGGTGATATTTATCTATCCTGCAGAGAAGAGATGAAGCGATGTGGCTTCATGGGGTCTGGAATGAGCTCTAATGGCCTTAGCATTAAGTGAGAAAGGACTGGTGGGAATTGTAATGATTCCTTAATGGCTGGGCAGCTGAGGAAACAAATGAGAACTTTGGCAGGAAGGAGAAGCAGGTTGAATACAGTTAGTTGTTCTGTGGAGGCAATTTCAGGTGCTGTTTTTTCTAAAGGTTGAGTCATTGAGGGACATTTGCAAGCTCATCATCACTGGAGGTTCCTTGACTATGACCTGGCCATGTTCTGAGGTTTCGTCTGACCTACATTTGCATGTTGTGTTCAGCCAGTCCTCTTCACTAGCATAGCTTTTCAGCCATAGTAGTGTATAATTTATATTTTATGCCAATTAAATGATATTTGCCAATGATATCATATCATGGAGTGGGGTGTGTGGCCTGGTAACAAGATGAGTGGTGTATATTCCAAGAATCAAAGAAATTCACCCGATGCTTTTAAACTGACATTTGTCCGATGGTCCCCAACTACTTTATTTAGAGCTGGACTTTGAAGTGTGCTATGAGCTAGTTATTTAAAGTGTTGATACTCCATGTCAGCATAAAAGGCATTTATGAAGACTGTGGGGTGAGACACACTGTGTAAAAGATTTTTTGAGGTTGTTGTTTTTTTGCTAGTTTTGTATTTGTTTCATTTTCTTTTAAATACCAGTTAAATTTATTCCATTATCATATATATTCAGTGTTAATCTTTAATTACCAGTTATAACCCTTGATTTTCCTTCAAAGTTATGCTTTGACTCTTCTTGTCAGCCAGACTTGAGATAAATATTTCACTGAGTTCCTAGCTATAAAAAAGATTTTAAAGAATCCTGATGGCATGGAAAAGTCAGATGTGAGTTGTATATCTGAATGTTTTGGAGTCAGACAAATAGAGGGGCATAGGATAGAGAAGATATAGGACACTAAGCCAATTCATTTCTCTCTCTCTCTCTCTCTCTCTCTCTCTCTCTCTGTGTGTGTGTGTGTGTGTGTGTGTAATGAATGGAAAATAAGTGTTTGTTCAAATGCTCACCTGGAAAGATCCTTCAAAGAAAGCTGAATTTGGGGCAAACTAAGGGTATTTGGAAAATGACTTGGTGTCAGACTAATCTTATATTGGACACTAACAGCATTTATCTGTTTCCATACAGTGATTCATTCTATAAGCCTACATGATTCCCTCTGCTAACTGTAACACTATTTGGGAATATTACCTATTTGTATTCAATCTACCATCTGATGAATTTTAATGGAATTATTCCCAGAGTTCCCAGATTAAACAGATGAATAGATATATGAGCAGATTATTGGGACACAAATCTAAAATCCATGTAATTGCAAATTCCATTCCAAGCTTAGAGTGATGTTAATGAGGCCAGATTTTTCTTGTCAGCAAAACATTAAGTGACCCTCCTACCCCAAGAGGCAGTCAAATCAAATCTTGTTACATTAATTAACAAGCCATTATTTTACAGAACTGAGCAGGTAATAGCCAATCTGTTGCCAACTTTTCTTTCAGAATAGCTTCATTAGTTGGATGCAGCACCAGTGTCATAAATTTGGTTAAATGTTAAAGAAATGGTAATCCAAGCTGAGGAGGACTGCCTTAGGTGTCAAAATAAAGATGTAATTATTTTCTAATTTCATTCTTAAAGAAGCAACAAGTTATAGTCTTCCCACTGAGAGATTTTTTCTTAAAAAACAACTGTGCAGTTCTTGAAGATCATTTGTGGTTTGGAATTAATCTATGTAAAATTTGCCTATGGCTTTTTGTGCAGAATATAGCACTTTCTGAGTAGGAAACTGGATTTTCTGTGCAGAGAAATAAAATGCTATGTCTTGAGCAGAAAATGCTGTTTCCTGTCCAAATAAACCATGTGTGAATTTTGTGCAGAACAAGCCATTAACTGTGAAGACTCTCATCAGTCCATAATTCTCTTTACTATGGCTTTCCAACACTCAAGACAGACAGACAGGCAGACAGACGCACACACACTTTTTTCTTAAATATCTTAAAATATGCTTTCCATCCCTATGTCAAAGTCCTGGTTGGTATTCAGTACTGCAGTTGTGGATTCATATTCACAAAAACTACATATTCAAGATTGTGGCCCTATTGCCATGATTGTAGAAGTTCCTCCATCCCATCTTAAGAGCCACCAGCCACCATGAGTGACCGATGTCTGGTATTTCTATTCTCCTCCTGTCAGTAATCTCCAATTGAAGGAAGAATCACAACAGGGATTCTGCTTCTGATTGCTGCAGTGGAGATCACTGGAGTGGAGTGGAGGTAGAAACATCAGTCTGCTGTGCCCTGTAGAACTCTACTCCAGCAGATTTCAAATGAGTTGATTTTTTTTTCCTATCAGCTTTCACAACCATGCATAGAAATGGGAAATACAGTGGCATAGACTCACTTTAGTATTCAGTGATATATCTTGTCTAGTTCCTTCATAGCTGTCCTTCCAAGTCCTAGTCAAGTGATTTCTTGACTGCAGTTTCCGTTCTGATTAATGACTGAGCCAAGGTACGGAAATTCTTGAACGGTTTCAATGTCTTCATCATTTCATTTCAAGTTATGTAAACCATCTGTGGTTATTATTTTATTTTCTTAATGTTTAACTGTAAACCTGTCTTTTCACTTTCTGCCTTGATTTTTCTTCAGTAATCATTCCAAGTCTTTGGTATTTTCTGCTAGTAGCATGCTGTCATCTGAGTATCTTAAATTGTTGATGCTCCTTCCTCTCTACTTCAAAAAGTAGTGTGATGTATTTTGTACCTTTTGGTTGGGCTCATAAAGGTATCATCACTGTGATGTGTATTCTGAAAGTGCTTACATTTTAAAATGATCTTATTTTCCTTTGAGATTTGGGAATATAAAGAGTTACTGTTAAAGAACTGGAAGTATAATTGTAAGTATCTACTTTGTGAAAATCACTTAGGCCATTCCGCACAAGGCGAGGGAATCGCTCCATGCCGTTACTCACTGGATCTTCTGGATCTTCGGTCTGGTCCAGGGTGAATTGGAGCAGCGCAAGGTCTTAGATCCACACTGCTTTGGCTTCCAAAATGGTGGCTTCCAGTTGGTCGTGGGTCCCTACCAACCACTGAAGCTCGCCATGCCTAAAGTCCACCCTTCGCAGATGGCAGGCTCACATTGGTGTGAGCCTGCGAATCTGCACAAGGGAGCAGGTGCGCAATGGCGCGCTCTGGAAAAATGAGAAACCTCTTTTTTCCGGTCTTTAAAAAGCATGCTGGAGGACCAGTTGGGGGCGTTTTGGAGCAGACTGAGGTGCGGATCTCTGGTAAGTAGTCTGAACCTAGTCCACTCCAAGGTGCAGACAATCTCCGTAGAGGACGCACTGCGCCATTTTATTTCCCCCATGCGGAGAAGGCCTTAGAATTGAAACAGTAATCAATTGCTTTCAAATTAACTTTCTAAATCCTGGAAATCACCTCTGTGAGGAGCTTGAAAGATTACAACAGGGGGATCAGTGGAAGAGCTGTTTTCTACTCACATACCCAATTGTTGTTGTATGCCTTCAAATCATTTCCAGCTAATGGTGATCCTAAGATGAAGTTCTTCCAGTTTTTTTTTTTTTTCCACAAAAATAGGATTCATTCTGGAAGGGCTTGTCATTGCCTTCTTCTGATGATGAAAGACTAAGGCTTGGCCAAAGTCAGCCGCTGGGTTTCCCTGCTTGAGTGGGGATTCCAACTCTAGTCCTCTGAAGCCTTAATCCGACACTCAGAATCATTACATCTTGCTGACTCTTTATGTACCCAGTTAATGGATTATAAACTCTGCTCAGTTTACAAGATTCCATGCCTGCTAGAGACTATTGTTACCAAGATTGATCATTTTTCTTGTACTACTAGACCAACCACGTCATAATACAAATCTCCTTCTGTAATTACCTTTAAGATCAATTTCGCTATGCAGAATTTTTGTAGAAGAGACATAAGCCAATGAACCATCCTACACACACAAGGAACTGGTCTGTATGGCATTAAATCCTAGCCATTTCGTACAGTAGTACTCTCCTCCCTCCCCTTTCAAATCATATAAGGTTTTGTCACAGGATTCCTTCTTAATTTATCTCCTTCATTACACTCCAGTAAACTTGAAGCAGACAGGAAACAAAATAAAGACAGAGCAATTAAGAAGTACCAGATGGTAAAAAATGGATGTCAACTGTGGGGTTAACATGGCCAGATATAACTCAGATGGCTCAGCTTACAGCAGAAGGCATCAAAACTGATGGAATGGAAAATATTCTTTAAATTTGGGCTGATGCTGTCTTTGGTTTTGAAAATGAAACCCACAATCAGGACTGTGGGGGAGGAGTGTGAAGTAAAGAAGTAGGGGAGATAGGAATGGAATAGCACTTTGACATCTGAGCCATTTCCCTCTTTCTTTTAGTTTGACCCAATGAATTAGAAAGTCAAAACGATACTGGAAAGCTATTGCAAAATAATGAATTGGAGCAATTATTGCCTTATTGATCTAGGAGAGCTGAATCACTCAGTGGAGAATCTGTCTATTAGTGTTCTGTTTTTTTGAGAAAGTAGGGGCTCTATTCAGTATGAAAAGAGACTTAGACTTTTTTTTTTAAATCACTGAGTTCTCCAGCACTTGACATAATTTCTATTATTTATTTACACACGTGAAACAATTTCATGTTTATTCATTTATGAATATGTACCTCATCATCTAAAAATATTGGCTGGCATTCTGTATTGCATGTATGGATTTGTAACTTAGAGTTATTCCATAACACTACATACTCATGGTTGTAGCACTACTGCCATATTCATAAATGCTCCCCTAACCCACCTTAACAATGAGCAGCCACATCAAGAGAAAAAATTTGCATCTGGTTAACAGAGTGCAAGGAGGAGAATGTTTCCAGTCCCCTCCCACAAGCAAAGAAGTTTGTGACAATCAGGTGCAGGACTCCTGTCACAATTCCTCATTGTACCCTTGCTCACTAGGGGTTGGAAACTTCATCCTTCTTGTGACTCTATAAGTTGCTGAAT
Organism: Cyclura pinguis; assembly: GCA_030412105.1. NCBI lineage: Eukaryota > Metazoa > Chordata > Lepidosauria > Squamata > Iguanidae > Cyclura > Cyclura pinguis. Next base: position 213,249,309 of record CM059599.1, read on the forward strand.
AGACCTCCTTCACTTAATGTGGCTGCTGGCTGTTAAGATGAGTTGGAGGGGTCAGGCCAGTAGATGTTCCTTTGTTACACATTTGTAACTAAGTAGCTATGTAGAATATCAGCTTTTTTTTTAAAGTGTTTTAGCTTATATGCACAAAAGAAGAGGCAAGACACAGACATAAGCCTGAATCCAATGTGAGTCTCATGCACAAGGCTTCTGTCCTTCCCCTTTCCCCTTCCAACCTAGGAATCTCCAAAATAATGGCTTTGGAGTGTTTCTGAACTCTCTGGAGCGAGTTTTTGGTGTGATTGGAGGGCTTTAGGGTAGAGATCTCCCTCATCTTCAGTTATCCTGGATTTTGCTGTTGGGGGAATAGACACACCAAGTGTTAGATACAGCCCTTCATCAAAGTTGGATCTGGACTTAGGAACTTAGGGCCAGTGCTATTATTCCACTTTCAACATCCTGTGGAATTCTGGGGTTTGTAGTTCACTGAGGCCAAAGAGCTCTCTGGCTGAGAATTCTAAATGACCCTCCCTAAACTGCAAACCCCTTTTCTCTCCCCTTGGAGACCACAGCACCTGCAATTTTCTCACCTGAATTGCTACCTGCACCCCTTCTTCCAATCATCAAGAAGCATCAGCACCTCCTGTGGTCTGACAACTGCTGGGGTTGGGGAGGTGTTGGACTGAGCACAAAGGGATAAAGCGTAGCTCCCTCTGTTCTATCCCAAAAAGAGACAAATACACGAGTAAGTTCCACTTACTTATGTCCCAAACAGGATGTTACCATAATGGTCTGAGTCCTATTGATTAGTCTCAATTAGAGTAGATTCACTGAATCAATTGTTGAATGGTAAGTAAACACTAAGGTAAATCCCATTGATTCAGTGGGTCTATTCCATTTAATATTAACACAAGGATTCAGACCAGCACGTGGCCCTAATGTTAGAGCTTAGCAGGAATTAATTTTTAGAAGACTATTTAAGTCCCAGGGATCAAATGATGCATATTTTTCAAAATCTCACTTTGTTAGGACGTGTAATTCTTGACCTGCAATCTGCCAAAGGGAACACTAATAATTCTATGAACTTATATTCCATGGCTAGTCACAGCTAGAACAGACTCACCAAATAGGTAGACCCACTTAATCTAAAGCAGTCATTCTCAAATTTATTTTGGCCACAGCCCCCTCAGGAGCTTTTCTTAGGTCCCGGGGCTCCCTGTGAAACTGGAATACAACAGGAACACATAGACAGAAAATTGTTTATTATTGAACACCAAGAAAACTTGAACATTTCAACATATTTGACAAAACTTTAAAAAAAAAGACTGCATGAATTTAAACATCTATCACACTTCCTGAGTTTGGTGTTTTTCTGTAAGTTTCAAGATACTGGGCTCCAAATTAGACAATGACAGGCAGAGGTCATATCTTATCATGATCTGTTCTTGGATTTTATGAAGGAAACTATTAAATGGTGTGTTGGAAAGATATTATAAATAGGAGGGAAATTATTGACTCCAATTAGGGTTGCTGCGTGAGTATTTCATTGGTTCAGTTACCAGGCTCCCCATAAACCCTTGGGTCTCCCCTTCTCACATTTTTCAGTCTGTGATTTCCTTCAAATGAGCCAGGGGCCACGTGACCTCCATTCAGAATGGCTAGCCTAAAGTAACACCTATGAAAATCCTATTGATTTGATGGGTTTACTCTAGGTGGGACAAGGAATTGGATTTAGGCCACTGATTTTTCAGCAGATACTTTTTTTTTTGAACGAATATATTTTTTTGTTTATTTGATTGATTTACGCTCCATCTTTTCCCCTATTCAAGATCGAAAGCAGCCTACAGCATTTAAAAAATAGTTTACAGTCAGACATTATTTATACAAACATTAAAAATAAATAGCAGTTCAGTTAAAAGTAGAAGATTAAAAAATATAAAAACACAGATTGCAATAACTATTTTTTTAAAAAAGGCAACCCTACCACAACTCCTTTCTATTACATAGATTTTAAAACAAAACCCTGCCTGAATAAGAAGGTCTTAGCCTGCCCATGAAAGGAAGGGAGAGAGCGGGCCAACTAATTCCACAATCTGGGAGCAGCTACAGAGAAGGGTCTCTTCCGAGTCCTCACCAAATATGCCTGTGATGGTGATGGGACTGAGAGAATACTTTCCCCCAAAGATCTTAAAACTTGGGCAGGTTCAAGCAGGGAGTTACAGTCTTTCAGATAGTGTGTACCGAAGCCAAACAGTTAATATCTATATAGTTAATATCATGTCTGATTGGCACTGATGAGCACTTTCTGTTTCTGTGTTTGATGGCATCTGAGAAAGCACTCCCAGATGGATGTAGGATTTGAGCATCCATCAGTGATATGCAAGATAACCACCTATGTTAATATATAAATAAATTTATGTGTATAGATTGCTTTCAAATGAGATCCCACTGAGCTATTCCAGATCCAGTTATGGTCACACAATCATAGTTTGGACCTTACAGTTGACCAGCCCTCATTCTGTCAGGGGCCTGTGTTGTGCATTCTCTGTAAATAAACAGTGCTTTTTTTAAAAAAAGGCAACAACGTGTTGAGTAAAATGCTCCTGGTTCCTTGCATTCCACATGAAGGTTATAATTATCTTCAATTTAATTAAGATCATTGCTATGCTGGCTTCCTTTTAAAATACTTATTTGCCGTTATGAAACCCTTTATTTTTAATTGCTTGCTAATTATGCTGGAAATGAGAGATGGAAAAGAGGAAAGCTGAGGATAAAAATAGATGATTTCCCTTGAAATTCCACTTTAACAAGAGGCTTTCAGTTAACATATTCTGTTCTCTCCTGCCCTCCTACTTTCAGAAGTATAGTGGCCATGCTTTGAAGAGAAAATATTCTTTCCAATACTCCTTTTATCTCAACTTAAGCTGGCATTTGTTATCCTTTGTGCAAAACAATTTTCTCATGAGCGGTATTTCAAAAGTCATGTAATGCCAGAAAATCGCAGGGACCCCTATGATGTGATACCTTCCTTTTCTTGTCTTTTTTTTCTTATTCCTCCTCCTCTAAACCATTATAGGATTTAAAACACCTACAGAGAATTGTTATATAACATTAGCTGTGATCTCTGAAGTGTCACTAGTCCATCTTTTTGATGTTAGGCTCTCTAAGCATAATGGGTCCTCACCAGGGTGCCTCCAGGCAGAAGCCAGTCATATTGTTTGCTAGACTGGGCCACGGGTCAAAAGGAGAAATTTCCATAATGAATGCCAATAGTAGGAACAAAGAAGAAAACAAAGGCACAAATCTTTTCTCTGAAGAGCTGGGCTTTTTGTATTGATGACACATGAGAGCATATGAAGGCTACAGTACTGGTCTTTCAAAACCTTGAACCAGCCTTTGTCAACCTGGTGCCCTTCCTATGAGGTGCACTACAGCTCCCACCATCCTCACATCAGCAAGGCCACTGGCTTGCTGACTGGGATGCCAGGGAATGCAATCTAGTCCAGGCTCTGGAACTCCCTTTTCCTTACTCTTTTTCTGCAGACAGGTGAAGACCCTTTCTACTTCAACAGGCCTTTGAGGATGGACTATGCAAGATCTTTCCAACCTAAACGATGTGCTGGATTTTCAATTTGTGATTTTTTTTGTTGTGCTTTTATTTACAGTTCATGTATTTAAATGGTTCTAATTTTTTTATAGTTTAATCACTTTTTATCTTCTGTATTTTGTGAATTTTTAACTGTTTTTTAAATCTGTTGTAAGTTGCTTTGACCCAACAATGGCACTCCCTTTCCATAGTGCTGGAATTGCATGCTCCTGTGAAGCAAGAGGCTATGTTAATGGCAGTGGTGCTGCTCGTAGGGTCTCTCATATCAGACAGGCTTTTGCTGAAAAGCCAGGTTGAATGTGCCAGATGGCTACTGGGCAGAAGCAGCAGTGAAGGATGACACTAGCAGAGGATCTCTCAGAGAAAATGGCAGTGGCACTATAGCTATTACTTGTTAGTACTGTGCAGAAGAAGGCACTGAAAACCTTCTTTGAATGTCTTTTGTAATGAAAACAATAGATGGGACAATACAAAATGAAACAAGAGATAGTGCCAGAAAAACGAGTCTCCTAGATCAGCATGTAATAAGCTACTGGGGCACAGCAGAGAACAACTACAAATAGCTTTGTGGCTAATGACACAACTGGACTCAAGCCAAAAGGATGTTCACCTGTTGACATGCTCAGAGATGAAAGGAAAGTCCCAAGCTGCACAATACATGTTACAGGAACATGGAATGCAAGAAGCATGAATTAGGGGAAGCTAGACATAGTAAAACAAGAAATGGAATGTATAAACATTTCAGTACTTGGGATGAGCGAACTAAAGTGAACAGGAATGAGACATTTTGAGTCAGATAATTTTGCAGTGTTTACTCGGGAAATGAAAATCCAAGAAGAAATAGGGTGGGATTTATAGTGAGAGAGATGTAGCGAAAACAGTCTGACTGAATCATGTCAATAAGACTTCAGGAAAAGCCCATCAATATAAACATAATCCCAGTTTATGCTCCAACTACAGATACAGAAGAAGAAGAAATTGAAAGATTCTATGTAGGAATCCAAGAGGAAATTGATCACACACCAAAACAGGACTTCTGTTAAACATAGGTAATTGGAATGCAAATATAGGAAATAGAGGAGAATCAAAGTTTGCAGGAAAATTGGCCTAGGATCAAGAAATGTAGCAGGAGACTGATTGAGTGAATTTTGTGAGGCCAGCAGTTTGCTCATCACAAACAAATTCTTCAAGCAACCCAAGAAGCAACTGTATACATGGACATTACCTGATGACCAATATGGAAATCCAATAGACTACATAATTGGAAACAGAAGATGGAGAAGCTCTACTATCTGTGCACAAACAAGACTAGGAGCAGATTTTGGTGCAGACCATGAACTACTAATAACAAATATTAGAATAAAGCTAAAGAAGAACACTAAACTAACTATCATGCCAAAATACAAGTGTTACCCCCAAACTGTGATATAGTTATGATTGGCTATAAATATTGTTTAATTGGTATGAAATAAATATAAATCTCGCACTTTCAGCTCAAAAGTTGTATGGAAAAAAGGACTCTGACTGGAATCTTTCTGAAGCTAGGACAAAGGCCTCAGCATGGCCAGATCATAAGTTTAGGAGAATCAATTGGAAAACTTAACCTGATGAGTTTTAGATGGTTTTCTAAATACCAAGCCTATGAAACAATAGCAAATGAAACTGCTAGAAGGAGCATCTAAAAGTTGATATCCTATTACCTCTTTCCCACAGAAAAGTCCTTTTGTTCTTCCACCTCTCCAGTAATTAAGAGGCTATCATGATTTCCTTCAATGCTTTGTCACCTGGCTGCAAAGACCGTATTATAGAGGGATAGGCTCAATCAAGGAAAACATGTCACTGATTCTGCAAGATCTGAGCAGGGCAGTTGAGGATAGTGTGAGATGGAGGTCTCTCATCTATAGAGTTGCCATAAATCAGAGTCAACTTGACAACAGTTAACATCACAACAAGCTGCTTTAAGTCTTGAACTGGAAGAAAAACAGAATATAAATGTCATTAGCAGCAGCAGCAGCAGCACTCGAAGCATCACCATCATGCAACATATCTGGAGGGCATTGGATTGGCAAAGATTTCCTAGCAGAATGTTGTTTGTCTAGTGCAGCCAGAAAGTTTGATGATGATTTTGTTTTTTTGTTTTTTTTTAATTTTTTTAATTTTATTTATTTAAAAAGAAAAAAAACACTCAACATATAACAATAACAATCGAACACCAAAATCCACTAAAAAAACAAACAACAAAGCAAATAATACATAACATTTGACACCAACTAAGACATAACAAAAAAAAACAACATAATACAAACCCATACACTGCAATACAATAAGATATAAACATATAAATTTCTTAGACAACCTTATTTTCTATCCTACCACATATAATTTAACTTAACCTAACTTAAACATATAACATGTAACCCCCTTATTTTCTCCCCCCCGACTGCCGAAACTCAGGTTCAGTTGCTTCGTTTATCTATAACTTTCCTTCTTCATCCCTTCCTTTGTTTTTTTAAAATAGTTGCACTTTCTTGTTTCTTCTTTTGCTTCCTTATTCCCCTTTTACTTCATCTTTTGCCCTTACCTATTTTTAATTTCTCCCGACATATAATTTCTTCTATAAATATTTAAATTTATCAAGTATCCAAAAAACTAGTGGCTTTCTTTCCCCAACAAGCTTCCCATATCGGACCTACCACTTCCCACTCTTCTCTCGATTTATTTTTCATGTTATCTTCCAAGGATTCTATGACAATATCTGCTTCAGCCATATCGTATAATTTTAATAACCAGTCCTCTAATCTAGGAGGACTTTTTAATTTCCAGACCTGGGCATAGCAAATTCTGGCTGCTGTTATCATATATATATATATATATATATAAATATCTTTTTTTGCGATTTACTCAATTGTAACTCCTCTATCATATTTAATAAATAGATTCTTGGTGACAGAATAAATTTCTTTCTGAACACTTCTTGCATTTTACTATGCACCAACTCCCAGAAACTCTTCGCATATTTACAGCACCACCATACATGACAAAACGAGCCTCTCTGGTCACATTTCCAACATGTATCTTTTGAAGTTTTATACATCTTCGCAATTTGTGTTGGAGATATATACCACCTGTGCAACATCTTGTAATAATTTTCTCTTAGGCTTACCAGTTTTATCAATTTCCAGGTGGTCTTCCACGACTTTTCCCGTTGTTCCATCGTTATAGTATAGTTAATATTTTGGGCCCATTTGATCATTGTTGTCTTAACCGTTTCTGATTCGCTTTGTAATGACAGCAAGATTTTATATATCTGACTTACTTTCTGTTCTATCTCTGGCTTTAAAAAATTATCAAATTCTTTTCCTTTAGTCTCAAAACCTTCTTCCTCTTTATCTTTTTTATATCTCTCCCATAACTGTCTAAATAACAGCCAATGTGTATTCCATCCATCCTTCCTTAATTCTTCTTTAGTTTTAAAATCTATGTTATCTCCTTGTATTTTTAAAATGTCCTTATATTTAATCCATATATTGACTTTAGGTTGTTCTTTATTATAAAAGGCTTCATGCACTGAAACCCAAAGTGGTATTTTCAAGTATAACTGCTTTTTATACTTTAACCATTGATGATGATTTTGAACTCAAATCTCTGACACACAAAGTCTGACAATCACTTTTAAGCAGAATATTATCGTCAGAGGCAGTTCATTAACCTACAATGTTCCTTTGGTGCCTGCTTGCCCATGGTTCAAACTAAAGTATAAAATGGAAGGCTGTCTAGACAAACGGACCGTTATTGATCTACATCATGGACATCAATCTGTTTCACATTCATTCTCTCTCTCCAGGGTACACTGGCAACTGTGGCTCTGCTTTATAGTGTGGGGATCTGTGGACAGAGAATTTTAAGCACCCTCATTAAACTACAGTTCCCAGGATTCTTTGGGCAAAGGCATGACAGCTAAAGGTGATGGGGTCAAACTGATGAAGATTTGTAGTGCAGATGTGCCTGTACTAATTTAAGGGGTCTTTTATGGACTTTTCACGGCAGACCTAGGTGTCTAAAAGGCCAAAGAGTTGTAAATGTGCTGAAGTGAGTCTTCATGTATCCTGTTTTTATGATTCCATCATAACATATAGAGGACAAACTTGTTAATCTTTTCCTCAGGGAGATGCAGGTGCTGTCATTGTATTCGGAGGCCAGGCATTGTACTGAGAAATGAGTTCCCCCTTTGTAAATTACCTTGGGAATACAGAAAGCAGATGTGCAGCTCATTCCAGTTTCTTCTTTTAGTTCATGGAGAGATTCAAAACTAGATTGGAATAATGCTGGCTCTGTGGATCTCAGCAAATTGAAGATTGTATCTATTAACAGCCTGTGTCTCAACAACAACCATGGGAGTTGCTTAAGTTCTTGATTGTACATAGTAGGTTGGATCCTGGAGAAACTCATCTTTTCCTGATGGAAGGGATCTGCTCATAGAAGGTGCCTCCATCTAGTTTAGGGTTACTCCTGACCACTGTACTATACTCATCTTATTTAACATGGCCCTTTTTTGAGGGGGCTGCAGGAGCTACCATGGGAAAACATTTCTGCCACCCCATTTGCACACTTCTGGATTCATCCCATTATCTCACCTGTTGGACATTATGCTAAAGAGGAGGATAACTTAGACCATTTCTGCACTACGCTATTAAAGTGATATTATTCCACTTTCAACACCCTATGGAATCCTGGGCCTTTCAGTTTAGGGAGGGGCATTTAGAATTCTCAGCCAGAGAGCTTTTTGGGCTCAGTAAACAACAAACCCCAGAATTCTACAGGATGTTGAAAGTGGAATAATAGCACTATAACAGAGTAGTGTGGAAATGGCCTTGGAAAACAGAAGGGAGAATGAGTTAGTAATGACACATTGCCTTCCCTCAGTTAATAAAGAAATACAATGCCATTTAAAAGTTTAAGGTGAGGGTGCATTTTAACACTATGTGGCTAGTGAACTGTTCTGGTAATGTATTTGTCATAGTATATGCATAACAAATTAAAGTTAGTAATAACAAGCATTACTTGCAAACAACTAATCAGTCTAGACCTATTTTGTTGTTGAGTCTAAATAGGGTACTAGAAACATTGTAAAGGACATGGGGACATTTACACTGCCCTCCCAAATATTCTCTGATGCATACCAATATCACCTCCCAGTCATGTTGCGTAGGAAGGTCTGAAGGTGCTTCTACTCAAGTTCCAGTAATGCGGAGCATTATATGAATACTGGAAGAAACCTTCTCTCTGCTCAAGACTTCAAAAACTTCTCAAGAGGAGGTTCAGGACAAGAATTTTGGGGTCAATTCTGGTATGTAAAGTCCCATAACTCAACCCATGGTCCTGTAACACATTCAGACATAATGCTGGAATAGAGCTACTCTTGCAGGTCATGCTCTAAGGTGGTAGTAGGAATTATGTGGCTTCCAAATGTTGTTGGGCTAGCAGTCCCAGCAGCTCAGTGAGGAATGCTGGGATTGGCACTCCAACAATATCTGGAAAGCCACACAATTTCCATTCCTTTTTTAAATTTTATTTTACAAAAAAAGAGGAATAAATCAATTCCCATTCCTGATTTAAAGGCTAAAAATAATATTTCATTGTCTGTCACCTGAGATGGGAAGGATGGGAAGCAGAACCATTAAATTTTTTTGGATAAAGGACTGGAGATGTTTGGCTTCCTATCTCTAAACTTTTTTGATTCCTGCTGGGAATTGTAATACATTTGTAACTGAGAATTAGTTCCTCAGTCTGCATCTCTCTTCTTCCTGCCACAATCCCTTTTTCCTTTGTTTCAGATTGTTTTTAGGTGGTACATCTAAAATTAAGAACTGTCCAATAATCTGTGCCGACTGCGTTTGGAGCCTTCTTGACTGAAAAGCACCTAGATAGACAGACAGAGAACAGAAAGAAAAAATCTTTATACAATACAGAATTTGCTGTTCCAGGAGATGATTGTAGTCATGGTAAAAGGCTAAATGTTGTACTTTGTCTTATGTACAACAACTCAATAGATTGTTTTTCAGTAGCCCTATAATCAGTTAGCTAAGGCAAATGCTGGATAAAATCACTCTTTTCAGCTTAATCATCTTACTGCAGCATTACACCAAGTGCTTTTCTTTTTGTCCTGATTTAGGGTCCTTAATTGGAAGAAAGTGAGGATGTCACTATTACCTTAGTCAGATTGTACAAATAAGGTGTCTCTGACCAGCTAATACCCTTGGCAATTTAGTCTGGTAATTATATTAGGATAAGGTATTGCATACTTTTATATTTAATTGTCCCGCTTGAATGATAACTGTGTTGATGAAGAAACACAGGTTGGTTAATCTTGATTAAATGATAAAGCACATTATGAGTGTCAGAAGCAATAACAGTTCTCTTCTTTGGACTCATTGGTTTACGCCTATTATTTAGCTGGCTGTCGAAAAAGATTAGCATGTCTAAGCATTAAATCAGATGCATTGCTCAGGCTGTTCAGAGTAGGAAGCTGTTTTGCACCTAGTCAAGCTAATACTGTTTGAAATATGTAAGAAGTGAACATGCATTTATGATAAGAAAAATCTGGACCTTATGGCTATGTCCTTTACTGAGGGTTCATTGCCATGACAGGTGGATATCTGGCAGGAAGTACTATATAGCAAGGTGCAAATTCTTCTTCATGGTTCTTCTGGACTGACCATAGTATCCTTCTAGGTCTTCTTGTTAAGAAGGATCTTGCACAATGCCAGTGCTCCGATAGGACACTTCTAGCACTGGAGAAACTTGCTGGCCAAGATGGTTGATATGGAACTCCCAGAGCTAGTAAAGCTTCAAATAACTATCTCAGAACAAAGCACTGCTGGGGGACTGTTGTGGCAGATTAGCTGTGCTACAGGCATTCTCACAGGAAACCCTGCAGACATTACAATATAATATCTGGCTCTAAGGAAGGACCCCAAAGAGCCAAGTGTCTGGGACTGCCTCTCTTTTTGTGGAGACCAGGGCTGGATTCTTTGTGTGGCCAGAACTGTTCTCCACAAAGCCCACCTGAGTTCTGATTCACTCAAAGGCCATTTCCATGCTACACTGTATGCATTATATGCATTGCACCAATTTAGGACAGTCTTTCAATTGCACTACCTTATGGAGAGAGAAATAAAAGGACTTTGCCATGGTTACAGATGCTTATCTGATGTCTGACTAGATGATTGCAATGTGCTCTGTGTCTACTACTTTTGAAGAAAACTCAGAAAATGCTAAGTCCCAGCTTCTGCAGAGCCACAAAGTAAATGGAATAAGTGCTGACTTACTAAGTTCCATTGAGTATAGTCTCTAGAGTTTACCCAAGTCCCTAGCTATAGCTGGGATTAGCACTTGGATTAAGGACTCAGTATGCCACTGTCAAGACTCTTAACAGCCATGTCAGACTTTTAACAATCATGTTAATTCTAATCCTGTACTCCCAGCTACTTTCAGGGCCCCGATCAAGATTGTCACTCTTTAAGCTCTCAATGTTTTGGGAACAGGATAGTTTAAGAACCACCTTCCCCATATAACAGCCTACCCCCATACTAAGATCTTTGGAAGCACTAGTCCATATTCCTATGATCTGTACTCTATCACAATCTGTGGTACAGAGAATGGTAATACAGTTCTCCCTTCACATTGGTGAACTTGACTCTTCCAAATTTGATTATTTGCAAGGTGCTTGTGCCTCCCCCTATTCTCCTCTGCCCATTCCCTTGCATTTTGCTGGCACAGAGAAAGAAGGCAAGCATACTGAGGCAAAAAGTAAGGCAATGTAGGGGAGGACATGGGCACATGCATTTTCCTTGTGCCCTTTGGAGCTCTTCCCTCACACTGCTTTGCCTCTGCTCTGGCGCTGAGAACTTGTGCTAAGTCAAAAGGTAAGGCAATGGGGCAGGAAGGAGACATGCACACGTGTTTTTCTTATGCCCTCTGGAACTCTCCCCTCCCATTGCTTTGCTTCTTCCCCGGTGCTGAGAACTTGCGTGGAGGCAAAAATTAAGGCAATGAAGGGCGGGGGAGAGGTGTGCATGCATGCTTTTCTTCACCCCTCTGGAGCTCTTCTCTCCCATTCACTTGCCTCTGCCCCAGTGCTGAGAACTTGTGCTGAGGCAAAAGGTAAGGCAATTGGGTGAGGGAAGACATGCACACATGTTTTTCTTGTGCCCTCCAGAGCTCTCCCCTCCCATTGCTTTGCCTCTGTTATAGCACCAAGAACTTGCACTGAGGCAAAAGGTAAAGCAATGGGGTGGCACACGTGCTCCTTCCTTATCCTATCCAGAGCTCCCCTCCACTCCCTTGCCTCTGGTCCAGGAGTGGAGAAGGAAGGATCCCATGCCAGAGCCCCAGAAGGGAATGAGAGAGGGACTCTGAGGAGGGGGAGTTATTTGCAATTTTTCCACTTTTGTGAGGGTTCTGTGCCCTGAACCCTCACAAATGTGGAGGGGCCACTGTATAAGCCAGGACTTCTCACTGGTGGTATCAAAGGCCCTTTCCACATGTGGGGGGGGAAACGGGCGAAAATACCCCAAAACAGAGATTACCGGCAGCCGGGTAAGTCCGTCGCCATGTGGAGCAGCGCGAGCTAGCTGCTCCGCAGTCCTCCGGCGTCCCAAATGGCGGCTCTCCACCTACCGGAGAAGCTCGCCAGCTGGAAGCCCACCCCCGACAGATCTGCAGGCACTTGCACGCGCCTGCAAATCCGCTTCGGAGCCGGGCGACAGAGCAGCGCAGGGCTGCGTTCTCCGTGCTTTTTAAAAACCTCAAAAAAGAGGTTTTTAAAAAACACGCAGCACGGCTAGTTCTGGCCGCTCCTGAGTGGATTCTGGTGTGGAACTACAAAAAGTAGTCCACACCAGTCCACTCTACAGTGTAGAAGACCTCCGTCAGAGGTCGCTCTGCACCGTTACAGAAGCCCGGTATGGAAATGGCCAAAGTTCAAAGTTCCTCTTTAGTAAGGTTGATTGTTGAGTCTTTGGCCATTTACGCACTATGCTGTTATAGTGCTATTATTCCACTTTCAACATCCTGTGGAATTCTGGGGTTTGTAGTTTACTGAGGCCAAAGACCTCTCTCTCTGAGAATTCTAAATGCCCTCCCTAAACTGCAAACTCCATGATTCCATAGGATGTTGAAAGTGGAATAATAGCACTATAACAGTGTAGTGCAGAAATGGCCTGGGAAAGAACAACTGCTGTATTCTCTTGACTGTGGGATATGTCAGTATGTGTGGTGAAGAAACCCCTTGGAGTGCTGCTGCAGCTGCTTGTCTCAACACACTCTATGATTGGGAGTGTACTGTAGTTATTTTCCAGGTGCTTCAATCTGCAGTGTCTTGGAATCGCTTCAGCAGAGGCTGTGCTTGGCTTTAGTTTTCGAGGGTACACTTGGTTCTTAATGACTATAAACGCGAACCCCAAAGGTTATGAGATCATAAGTCTGGCTTACAATCTTTTAAATGTTGAATAGGATACACCTCTCATTTTTAGAATCTTTTATTCAGAGCTTGGAAAAGTTAATGTTTTGGGCTATAACTCTAACAAAGTAACATTCACAAACACTATTTTTATTTCCTAGTGTTGATTATTGTAGCATTTGTGTTTTAATGTCAATTTTGTTGACTATCATTTTATTGTGATTTTTATACATGTGTCAGCCACTGTGTGGAGCAGGGTGATCAAAAAGCAAATGAGACCTGAAACAATATATTGTGTATAAGGTGCTCCTATTTATTATTTCAGTGAATCACCTACACCTTCTTCCTAGATATTGCACCCTTCCTTTTTCCTGGTTCTTAGCCTTTTCTACCTCAAGAGTCAATCCGAATGCTGAATTCTTCCTTATTCTAATACATCCTCCCACCTCATTTTGTAAATCTTGATTTTTGGTTGGGTCTACTTACAGAATTACCCCCAAACCTCCATCTTCTACATGTTGTTGTTTGTTTACTTACGGAATGGCAATCACCATTAATAATCTGAAATAGAGGGAATAATAGTAATTTAATAGTCTGAAAATGGCATGTACAACGTTCATTGGCAAAAGAAATATTCCATTTGTCTTCTTTAAAGCTGCTGGACAAACACAGATATTGTTAAAGAATATCAATACATCTAAGAGTAAAACACAGTGAGGAAACTGTCTTGCAAGATTTCTGTTTGAACTCTTTCAGTCCATTAAATCTGCAAGTATTGGTGGCTCATACCCTCCTTTCAGGTCAGCTGCAGAAGGGTGTGAAAATGACAGACTGACAAAGGAGATGAATAGGTCTGACAGTGGATGCTGCTAAAGGGAGTGACAGATAACTATTTGCAAACAACTCGAATGGGATCAAGAGATGTGATGGTTGGATAGCTGGGATTCACAAAAGTTCAACCAAAAGCTTGTACCCCATTTTCTTCTTCTGGATTGCTGCTGAGTGTGTTTCAAAAAGTTGAAAAGCTGAAATCTTTTGTGTGATACAAGATGGCTGTTATTTGCAGAAGCACTATTCTATCTTCCCTTTTTGCCTTTTTTTGTCAGATTCTCAGATGAATTATTTATATCATGTTTGTCATTCAAATATCTTCTGTCCTGAAGCTAACTTCTATATATCTAAATCTGTATCTTCTCTATCCTGCCATGGTGAGGTATACTGGAAAAAAAATCTAAATAAAAAATGAGTTACAGTACAGTTTCCTAATGGTTCATGTTGAAGTTAGAGTTGTTACAGACATAGAAAAAGGACACATGGCCAGATCTCATAGGATTCTACCACAACGTCAGAATGCCTTTGTGAGAAATCAAATGTTTGAATGTCTGCACCTACATATGATTAAAAAAAAAGAAAAGAAAAGAAAAAGCTCTCATGCACCAGGTTGACATATCAGGAAGGAGCCTAGCTATGAATGTGCACATCTATCAAGTCTTCATCTAAGGTATTTCCCCTTTTCTCCTGCTACCTCTGGCAAAGGTCCACTTCTGTCCATTTTGGGTGGGTGAGATAAAATTCATCCTTTTTTGTGTGTGCATATTTTTTTTTGAAACGGGCAAAACTGACAGAGGAAATGTTCCTATTGATATCTCTACCTGCTGTGCAACTTCTCTGTTTCTTTCTAAACATCCATAACATTTCCCTTTTAGTGGAACATCCAGAAGGACAAATACAAATATTTTATTCCTCTCTAGAAGCCAAGTTCTTTTTATTCTAGGGTAAATCACAGAGGAAAAAAAGTTTTTTAACCAGTAAGGTTCTCAGAAATCTCTTTTGGTGGATGAGAAGGGGAATCACTGAGCCTTTATGCTAAAACTAAGGCCCTTTTCACACCTTACCTGGTGTTGCTGGTGTTGCACAGGGATCGTGCAAAAAGCCTCCTCCAGGAGGGAATCACATCTCCTGTGGTTCCCTCTACACCAGCTCCGTGCTGTACGGAAGGAAGCGCGATAGCTCCATTGCTTCGTTCCGCAGCACAGCCAGGTACTTTCCCAGGCTGCGCTGGGGGAGGAAGCACGGCTCTCACACTTCCTGAGATTCCGCACACCAGGTAAGTGCAGGAGGGATGCAGGAGGAATGTGCAAACGTGCATCAATTTCAGGAAAAACCCGAAAATGATATAATGTGCGATTGCTGTGGGATCGCTACAGGAGCAACGCGTGATCATGAGAATGTCATGCGGAACTGTCCTCGCAATTCTGCGTCGCTCCCATGGCCATTTCACATTCAAAGTCACGTGCGAAAAGGGCCTAAGATTTTTAGAGCACTTGTACCTTTCAAAAAGAAAGCGTGCCCATTCAGAGACAATAGTGAGTAAAGGCACAAAAGAGATCTCTTGATTGGCCAATTGTCCACAGCATTATGAAATCTGAATATTTACTGGCAACTTGACTGTCCAATTTCCTTCTTCCTTTCCTTCCTCCTTCCTCCTCCTGCTGGCTGAAAAGATCTGTGTGGGTTGAAAACTCTTTTCCAGGAAATCCCAACCATTAATAAGTGAGGTTTTCTGTAATGAAAGATTTTGCTTCTTTGCAGCAATTTGGACAGACCCAAAATGTGTTCCTTTGGAGTTGTGTGTGTGTGTGTGTAGGGGGGCAGTAGGGAGAAAAAAATGGTTGGAATGTATAGATTGCAGCTAACCAGTGTTTGTTTTTAAAATATAAATGTTTTATCATGTATGAGCAAAGTTACAGCACATAAAAAGGGAGAAAAATAATATAAAAAGTGGGAGGAGAACTCCAGGAAATGTTGCAAGTAAGTGGTTCCTAGAAGAAAGAGCAACAATAGTGAAGCATTTTTAGATTAGTTGCTTGAATGCATTCCCATAATTTGCCTAAGTGTGTTTGTATGGTGTTTTGGTTCACATTGGAAATCCCTTCACACACAAACATTTCAAATGTGCATGCTTTGTCAGATATTTTCAAAGCTCTCTGACAATGTGTGGATTCCAGAATGCAATACATTTCTACTCAATGTTCAATGTGGACAGTATAATCAGGGGAAGTCCATGCAAGAACTCAGATGGAGGGTATTTCTGCTATATTGTTAAGTCTAGCACCATTTTTAAAAATAAACTTTATTGCAATGTTTTACGTAACAAACAAGAATCAGCAATAGACAATATAAAAGCATTTTTTAAAAAAAATAAAAGGTAAGGAAGAAACATATGGATGTCACTGGAATCAGCAGCACCTGTCATACAGCAGAGGAGAATTTATCAGTGTGAGTGAACGAGTTTTCCATTACAGCACTATGGTTAAAAAGAAGCAAAATACAAAATCCACAAAAGAACAATACCCTTTTTGGCCAGCCAAAATGCAGATAATATACCATGCAATATCCACTGGCTTTTTCATCAGGCAAACATGTTAAAAATCATACAACAGAAGAAAAGTGGTGATGGTAGAGTCATAGGCCTACATTTTGTCTCAGATGTTACTTATATGGCCAGTTAACATAGTGTAGAGATATATCAATGCAGGAAGAGGCCACACCCCTTCTTGGTCATGGAGGGTCCAGGGACAAAAGGCAATACAAGACAGGAAATTAAAATTTCAACTCCATAAACAAAAGAAAAGTAACTTCCCTTGATATCCAGGCTGTCCCTGTCTTGTACAAAGTTAACTATCCCTTTCTTAGGCAGAGAATGTTGAATTTCTCGAGAAACTGAGAAACTGCAAACTGCTACATCTGGAAAAAGCAGTTAGGTGCTGTATGGGGAAAACCTGCCAACTGTAGTCCAAATGAAAGAGTTTTACCTTTACTGGCGGTAAAAAGACTTAAGTCCTAGTCCATTAGCTTCCTGTTGTTAAAGTTTCCTCTGTTGTGACAAAATTCAGTTATCTTCAAATCCACGAAACATAGGCCATTTCGCGCAAGACTGTTATAGTGCTATTATTCCACTTTCAATATCCTATGGAATCCTGGGATTTGCAGTTTAGGGAGGGGCCTCAAGGCTCCTCCCTAAACTGCAAACCCCAGGATTCCATAGGATGTTGAAAATGGAATATTAGCACTATAACAATCTAGTGCAGAAACGGCCATATTCCGGGGAAGAGAGTTGGCTATGCAGCAAAATACAACAAAATCCAAACTTCACAAAAGAGCAATGCCATTACTGACCAGTCAAAATGCCCCTGCCTGCATTGATATCCCTATACACCATCTTAACTGACAAAAGAAGTACATCTGACACAAAATCTAGGCTTGGAACTCTAACATCATGACTTTTCTTCTGTATGATTTTTAACATCATAGCCAGTGAAACTTTGAAAGCTTGCATGATGTATTTTCTGTGTTTTGATTGGCCAATAGAGGTGTCATTCTTTTTGTTGATTTTGGATTTTATTGTATTTTGCTGCTTGGCCCGCCTGGCTACCCCACCTTTGCTGCTGCTGCTGCTGCTGCTGCTGCTGTTGTTAAAAAGAAGATTTCCAGAACCTCAATGCTCATTGATGAGGGACAAATGGGGAACCATTGTCATTTGAATAAAGAATAAATGGGTACTAAAGTTCTTCAAATGTGTCATAGCCAATCCTTTAGCCAAGTTCATCTGATAGATTAATTTCTCCTAAAAGGCAATGCCCCAAACTCTCTCCAGTCAGTCCCTGAAAGTTAAAACTTTTTAAGGTTCTCCAATGCTGTGCTGTTTCGAGTTGAGTGACAGCCAACATAATTGAGATCAACTGCTTACAATTTCAGTTAGCATTGGGGCCTAGAAAAATTGGTAATAACGTTAAGTGTCTTGCAATGTTTTATATATTGATTTGTCATGTCAGCTTAAAACTGTAACATCATTTTTCAAACTGGGCTGTCTCAGAGCATCCAGTCCACATATGTAATACTGTGCCTTGGACCGTTCATCCTTTCTAATACCTTGGTGACATTCTGCTAGAGAAATAAGACAGAAATTCAGCCATTCTTACATCTACAGCCACATTTCCCATCCCCATGCAGTTAAATTCTGCCTACAAGACATGCACAATAAAAAGTATCCCTTACAGCTTAACACCATTGGGAGGTGACCTTCCGTGTTCTGAGATATCTTTAGTCTTTCAAAGAAATCTTTTTACAATAATACAATCTTGAGGTTATATGAGCATACACGGATCCTGATAGACGCTAGAGCTGCCCTCTTCATATTTTACTACTTTATGCACAATAAGTTGTCAAAAGCCATTTAAAAACTTGCCTCTCTTCTTATCAGATGCCAATCCAACTCCATTTACATATGGTACCACTTCAAATGGTTCTTCATCAATGGAACTTTATCATGTTTTACTAATGTCATACTGGTAGATAACATTTAATTCAGTGTAGAATGACCCACCACAGTTACCTAGAATTTACATTAGTGATGTGCAATTGATAATAAATCAAGGGAGCTCTTCAGCTTTATGATCTTAACATTTAAGAAGCTAACCTCTCTCTCAAACCAATTTTCTCTGCTCTGAGCACTGTGAAACTTTCACATTAACCTCCTATTATTTCCTTCCTCTCATAGAGCCATTCTGTTAATTTCTTTCATCACTCTGAACTTTTTCTTGGGCATATGCCACTGGGGAGCACTGAATTGCTGAAAAGGCTGCTCACATTCCTTGACTGTCATATCCGGAGGTGTATATTTGTTTTGTGGATTTGAATGCAATCAGGTTCCTTCCTTTCATATAAAATGCAGATTGTAACAGTGTGTGATTTGCAAGATTCCTGAACGTAAGCAAATATGTGCATAATCTTTCTTCCTCTAAAAAGCACTAACAACTTCAAGTGTTTGATCCAGAAAATGCTCCTCGTCTCACAGCCAGTAATTCCTGAGATATAACGGAGATGATAATGATCCTTGGAGATGAGTCCTCCCTCCCTCCATTTTCCTCCAGCTACTTTTTCCAGGTTTAGAATGAGAGAAATTAGTTTCTGTCAAAAAATTCATGGAATGTTTTACTTAGTGCAGAGTTTTCTTTCCAAAGACTGTATTTGTAAAATAAGTAATGTAAATGGCAATCCTTCAGACAGTAATATGTTTGAAACCCCCAACTAACTGCAAGCGCACAGCAAACAACTCACAGGAAACCTGTTGTTGTTGTGTGCCTTCAAGTTGTTTTTGATTTATGCCTACCCTAAGGCGAACCTGTCATGAGGTTTTCTGGGAAAGAGAGTGTGGCCCTTTTCGCATGGCATTTGCCATGTGAAAGGGCCCCTCAAGCATCATGCAACTGTGAGGAGCAGTCCACACGACGCACTTGCAGTTGTGCGATGCTCCAGGGGCTGGCAGGCATTGACCGTGCACTATTTCATTTTCAGCTGCGAGCTGAAAATGGTGCATGATTGCGCATCGCTCCGGGGCCCAACATGCACTTGCCATGCGTGCAAAGCTCCAGAGCCGCAGCTGCACTGTGGAAGGAAGAGGAGGGGCTCTCACATGAGCAGGCAGCAGCTGCAGAGCTGAAGGAACTGGGATGCAAGAGCCTCTTGCTAGAGGCTGCTCGCACGATCCCCACACACCAGCTCCACAAAAAGGTGAGTTGCGGAAAGGGCCTGTGTGATCCACTCAAGGCCACCCAGTGGGTTTCCATGGCTGAGCAGGGAACTGAACCCTGGCCTCCAGGGTCATAGTCCAATGCTCAAACCACTGCACCACAAGAAGGTTCAAAGTTACTGATTTCCAGCCGTTAAATCTCCTGGAACATAAAAAGCTTAAAGCAATCAATTAATCAATTTCATTTGTTTGAAATTTATGTGCATGTCTCCTCACCCACAAGGAGAAAGATGCTGGTCTTGAAGAATTTTTGAGACACCTCCTTCCATACACTTTTCAAAATGTATTCTGTATTACTTCCAAGATCCTTCAAGATGGAGCAAATCTGCTGGTAGGTTGTGGTATTTGTCACTGTACTTATCAGTTTTATTTTTTTAAAAGTCAAAATGACCTATTGCCAATCACATCGTATTTTGGGTTATTTATCCTGATTTTCTGCAGCATTCTGAAGTATTTGGTTCATACATAAAAGCTGAGGTTTTTTTAAAATATATATTTGGTCATAACATACATTGTGATGATCAAAACAGGTGTGTCCAGTCCCTATCCTCTCCCTGTTCTTAGGATGTTTCTGCCCTGATTCCCTTCCCCTCAATTCCAAAATGTATCCTTTTAATGTTTTCATTTTTTAAAAAATAATTCTGCAGAGAATTTGCATGACACAGGCCCTTTCTGCACCTTACCTTTTTTCAGCACTGGGGTGCAGGGATCATGTGAGCAGCCTCCAGCGAGAGACTCTCGCTTCCCCACTGCTTCAGCTCCGCACAAGCTGTCTGCTCCTGAACAGGTAGCGCGAGAGCCCCGCCTCTTCCTTCCGCAGTGCAGCCTGGGAGTTTCCCAGGCTGCGCTGGGGCAGGAAGTGTGACCGCCGTGGCTCCAGAGGCTCTGCACGCATGGCAAGTGCGTGTGAGGCCCTGGAGCAATGTGTGAGCATACACCATTTTTGGCTGAAAGCCAAAAATGAAGAAGTGTGTGAGCGACACCTACCCGACCCTGGAGCGTTGCACAATTGTGAGTGCATTGTGCAAATCGCTCCTCACAATCGTGTGAAGCTCGAGGGGCCCTTTTGCAAGGCAAATGCTCCTTTCACTCCTTTCCACTCCTTTCCGATCAATTGCAATGGCAGATAAAGATGCAAGATTAGGAAAGGGAGAAAGAAGAGAGAGGTTCTTCTACTTGGTTGACTAATGTGTGGTTTTTATCGTTGATATTGTTGAACATGGGAGAGAACTATATTGAATACTAAGGCTCTAGAGAGAGTTATTTTAGACATTAAAAGGTATAAGATTGGGAAAGGGAGGAGGAGGAGAAGGAAGAAGGGTTATTGTATTGGAAACTTTTCTGCAGTTGAGTTCTCAGGCTGGCTTGTGTGTGTGCGTGTACTGTACTCTTTCTTAGCACAGGAACCAACTGCTTTAGTGCTAAGATTTCAGACAGTTTATAAAACTCAACATTGTTACAAGGAAGTAGATGGGGGATGATATGGGAATGAAAGGGGTTAGGATGGATGAATGGAATGGGAATTGCGGAAGAAGCAACAACTCATATATTTCTCTCTTCCACCCCCTTTAATTCTTGCAAAGAGGAGAAAGAGAAGGAAAAAAGGGGTAGTTTGATAGTAAAGTCTCGGTTATGACTCATAAAGCCTTATATGGCTCAGATCCAGGCTATCCAACAGACCTTATCTCACCATATGAACCTTCCCAGGCTGTGGAATCATCAGGAGAGGCCCTTTTCTCAGTACCACCAGTGTTGCAAGCATGGTTGGTGGAGACACAAGAGAGGGTCTTCTTACTGGTGGCTCCTAGACTCTAGAACTCCCTTCCCAGGGAGGCCAGAGTGATCCCCCTTTTTGTCGTTCTTCCCATGGCACGTGAAAACCTTTTTATTCCAATAAGCTTTTAAAATAAAACGTTTTTAAAGAATGTGTGTGTGTGTGTGTGTGATGTATTGTTTTAAGCTGAACTGTTTTTAATAGCTTTTTATCTTTTTCAGTTGCATTTGGTTCTTTTAACCTGAGATTTGAATTGTTTTAATAATGTTAATAGTTTAGATCTATTCTAATATTCACTTTTTGTATGATTTTAATTTTTTTGTTCTTTTAGACAGCTGCTTTGAGTCCCAATTTTGGGAAAGGAAATATGAATAGTAGTAGTAATCATCATCATCACATCACCACATCATCATCATCATCATCATCATCATCATCATCATCATCATCTAAATATAGTTTCATCATGCCTAGGCCCAGAAGCAGATGAAAGGGCCTTCCTCCATCTGAACTGCCACTGTCCTGGCCTCAGATGGAGAGAAGAAGAGCCAGTATCTGCAAGACTTAACCCCCTCTCACACTGCCATCCCTTTTTCCTTTGTGTCATGTCTTAATTAGATTGTGAGCCTAATGGCAGGGAACTGTTTTGCAGTGATGTAGACTTGAATTG
This sequence comes from Cyclura pinguis, assembly GCA_030412105.1. Lineage (NCBI taxonomy): Eukaryota > Metazoa > Chordata > Lepidosauria > Squamata > Iguanidae > Cyclura > Cyclura pinguis. The sequence continues at coordinate 213,271,406 of CM059599.1, forward strand.
ATAGACTTGGACACAAGTTGAACTTAAGTTGCTTCAGTGACTCGACTCAGACTTGACTTGGCCATAATTGATGCACTGACTCGACTTGACTCAAGACTTGTATATTTTTAATGACTGACTTGATGCCCTTGGTTCAGTTAACATAGCCCATTCATCCAGAAACCTTATGACTTTGAACAATGCCTCCATCTCCATTTGTCCTTCTACCTTCCTTGAACACATAAATTGAAATTTCATTACATAAACAAAGGTATCAAGGACCTGCATTCCGTAAGGCAGCCACTTCCAGCAGGTTTGTACCTGCCATTGCAGTTGTTGTTTTACAAAACCATGAAGGAAATGGAAAGTCTATGGACAAACAAATAAGATCTGTCTATCAACTGGAGGAGGAAGGCAAATGTATGTGGCGTCAGTTGCAGAAGAATGGCCAGATCTACATCTTAGGCCATTTCCACACTACACTGTTGTAGTACTATTATTCTACCTTCCACTTTCAACATCCCATGGAATCTTGGGGTTTGCACTTTAGGGAGGAACATTTAGAATTCTCAGCCAGGGAGCTCTTTGGCCTCAGAAAATCTCAGAATTCCGCAGGATGTTGAAAGTGGAATGATGGTGCTATAACAGTGTAGGGCAGAAATGGCCTTAGATATGAACTTTGGTATATATCTAAGTATTTTGTTTTAATCTAAAATAGTTTAAATTTTAATATTATTTAATCTATTCACCACCCAGAGATCTCATAACAAAAGAGAAGGATAACAATATTTTCATTTATAAATAAAAATATTAGGTCCCTAGATTGTTATATGTGAAGATATCAAGGTACTTTTTTGAACAACCCAGATTAGACAGAGTTTTTTAAAAAAAGAAAGAATTTGGAACCAGACTAAACAGTGTGTATAATCGATTACATCAACACTAATTTGCTTTGTTTCATTTTGGAGGGAGGATGGGTAAGAGCACAAGTAGACATAAACGAACCATGAAAGGTCATAGATTTGAATAGCTTAAGAATTTTAAATATCCGGGATTTTTTCTGTAGGAGTATGAGATATGGAGTCACCATAAAGCTGCCTTTAAATTAATAGCTGAAAAAAAACAGGTCAAGCAGTTCAAAAGTTCTCCTCTCTAGTACAAGGGAAGAATTAGCAGTGCCATCATTTCAAATGTTAATAGCAAAAGTCATTGTCCAGCTTTTGTATGGTTCAGCATGTGAGAATGCTTTGTGAGGATTCCTCCAGAAAGGTGATTTGTCCCAAATCTTTTCATGATTTTACTTTATCTTGATGCTTCTCCATTGAAGGGGAAAATTTCTTTCCAGAAAGTCCAAGCTTCTTTCCCCCTTTCACTGAGAGATAAGACACATCAAGCTGAGATACAGCAAACTTATTTCTTTTAGGAATACATTCTGGTTCTCCCCACCTACCTGCAAGACTCTGCAACATAAGAGGTGCCTGTGAAGAGGAAGACATCTCCTTTACAGAGAGCAGAGTTTATGTATATGTTTTTAAACATTTAGACCTAGATAAACCAAACTGTGCATGTCAGAGCCTTTGGAATATGTTCTCAAAATGTTCTGAATAACATACAGAGAAGACATAAGTAAAGACAGCTAATACGTATTGAAATTTCAATTTATGTGTTCAAGGACGGTAGAAGGACAAATCCTCCTGTGTATTTGTATTTTTGGGTTTTACCTGTTGAAACTTTTGGAACAATTTGGCTTGTACAAGCTAACTGTGTGTCTACAGAGGACAACATGGAGCCCAAGAGATGGTTAGGGCTTCCTGGTATGTTCTGTCTTTTGCCTGTTTCCTCTATAGCTACCTTGCCAATGAGCTGATACTTTCAAGATTGTTTCCTCTCTTCCACCTTTCTTCACCTATTTCTCTTAATCACACAGCAAGTGGTAGCAGACACCATCTTTCCCCTCTCTTTAAAAGCTGTTCTCTAATAAATCTTTTTTCTCTTCACTGAAGGCTATCTTTTGTTTATTCTTGCAAATACCAGTTTCTATACAAATTAAAAGGGCCTAAATACCCTAAGGGCACCAGATCCCATCTATTATTGGAAGCTAAGTAGGGTCAGCACTTGTTAGTTCTTAGGTGGAAGACTGCCAACAAACACCAGGTACTGTAAGATATATTTCAAAGGAAGGAACTGGCAAAACCATCTCTGAGTATTCTTTGCCTATGAAATTCATGAGATTGCCATAGGCCATTTCCATACCAGGCTTCTGAAATGGTGCAGAGCGACCTGTCACTGGGGTCTTCTACACCGTAGAGTGGACTGGCATGGACTACTTTTTGTAGTTCCACACCAGAATCCACTCAGGAGCGGCCGGAACTAGCCGGGCTGCATGTTTTTCAAAAACCTCTTTTTCGAGGTTTTTAAAAAGCACGGAGCGCGTAGCCCCGTGCCGCTCCGTCACTCGGCTCCAAAGTGGATTTGCAGGCGTGCGCAAGTGCGTGCCTGCAGATCTGCCAGGGGCGGGCTTCCGGCTGGCGAGCTTCTCCGGTTGGTGGAGAGCCTCCACCAACTGGAAGCCGCCATCTGGGACGCCGGAGGAGTGTGGAGCAGCGAACTCGCGCTGCTCCGCGTGGCGACGGACTTACCCGGCTGTGGGTAAGCTCCGTTTTAGCGTGTTTTCGCCCGTCCCCCGCCCCACATGTGAAAAGGGCCATAAATTAGCAGGTGACTTGCAGGCATGTACATGCACCTACAAGCTAAAGGGAACTGTTAGACTCTTTGTACTGAATTGTATGAAATGAGTTTGTTAGAGACCAGTATACTCTGAGGCTGATTTGCTGGCTTAGGAAGTAAAGAAATGTTACTGGGTTCTTCTTCAAGCAACTACTGCAGTATTTTAGTTGATACACTGAACTCAGGGGACTGAGTATATATAAAATCCAGTTGTGGCTTCTGTTTGTGTTGTTGTTTTCTTTTTCCTGTTTTAAAATGCAAATCCTACTGAGTTTATAATTGTGTTTGCAATATTCATTAAAAAAATTAGCCACATAGAACCCAAGAGAAAGATGCATAGGCAGTGAGGAAAAGGACACACAAAGGGAAGTCTCAGTACTGAAGGACTGTGGAACACCGGGGGTTGAATAAGTAAAAGAAAATGCCGGCACATATCTGTAGCTTTTTCTTATGGGGGTATTTTTAGAAACTGAGGAACTGTGGTAGAAAATGTGAAGAATCTAAGGAAAGAAGGCACCAGCACTTGGTCTTTAATGTAATTCCACTTGTCTTAACAATAGTGTTTCCCTTTCATGGCCTCAGATGTGAGATGCAGATGTGAACTTAGAAGATAACTGTGTAACATGTCTGGTGCTGGGTGACAGGAACTGTGATACTGATGTGGAAGACAGAAGGTCAGCCATTTTGTGTAGTATACAAGGACTAGGCAAGCAGAAAAATAGATTCCATTACAGAAGACATCTACTAGATGCAGAGTCTGCAGCAACCAGATAAATACCGGGTGTCCTATCCATTGCTTAGGGACTTAACATTTACTTGTTCCACCTTAACTGAGAAACCGACAGGGCTTCAAAGAAAAGAAAGAAGGTCACTAAACCCCAAGCTACGGCATGATCAATATAAAAGCGGTTCTCTTCTCACCTAAGTAGTGGTATTTTATGAGTCTGCGCTATGCAATACCACAGGGCTTAGCCCTTTTGTTGGAACATTTTTTATTTTTGTTCTTGCTGAATCTGTCAAGGGCCAATTCATTTTTCTTTCTCCTGGGGGGCAGGTGACAGGATGTTTCAGTCTACTGTATTGTGTAAGGTCAGGCAAAAAACTTGAATGTGGGGGTGGGATCCAATCAGGAAAGAACTAAAACAAAGAGCATTTTCCCACTGGCCATCTCTTCATACTGGATTACTAGAAAGTTGGTAATAGCCCTGAAGGTATTAAATAGCCTTGTTAGGTTAAATGAATGTAGGTGGAGAGGGGAAAGCTAGATCTACCTATAAATAATTTAGAAAACCTAGCTAAGTGCCACTGATCTGTAATATGGTATTTTCTCTCACATGGTTATTGTGAGAAAGATGATTTATGATAATATCCAGATGTTGCTAACTTAAATAGCTTTAAGAAGGAGCCAGTGTTTTCAATATAATGTTATAACTATTACACAAGTGTAAACTCACCTGTAAAGGCTAAATGGAACCTCCATGTTCAGAGGTAGTAGACCTAAAATTAATAGCTAGTGACAAGCAAGGCATCAATGGGTGACTTGTGGTGGGTAAGGTACTAGGCATTCATGAGAGGGGAAGCTGTGTGGGTAATCCTTGTGATGTGAGGTTCTTTGTATCGATGTCATTAGATATGTCCTCCAGAAAGAAGAATCTGTGTTGGCTGAAAGATGTTGGGGAGGGGAATACTGGCTTAGGCCCTTTTCACATGTGGGGGGGGGGACGGGCGAAAACGCCCAAAAACGGAGCTTACCTCCAGCCGGGTAAGTCTGTCGCCACGTGGAGCAGCGCGAGCTCACTGCTCCACACTCCTCCGGCGTCGCAGATGGCAGCTTCCGGTTGGTGGAGGCTCTCCACCAACCGGAGAAGCTCACCAGCCGGAAGCCCGCCCCCGGCAGATCTGCAGGCACGCACTTGCGCGCGCCTGCAGATCCACTTTAGTGCCGGGCAGCGGAGCGGCACGGGGCTGCGCGCTCCGTGCTTTTTAAAAACCTCGAAAAAGAGGTTTTTAAAAAACAAGCAGCACGGCTCATTCCGGCCGCTCCTGAGTGGATTCTGGTGTGGAACTACGAAAAGTAGTCCACGCCAGTCCTCTCTACGGTGTAGACGACCTCCGTGAGAGGTCGCTCTACACCGTTTCTCCCCCCACATGTGAAAAGGGCCTTAGTCTGTGGAGGGAGATATTACCTACTCAGTATCCACACAGAGAGATATTGTACATGAACAAAGAGTATTTGATTTTTGACACACTTAAGAACAGAACTCCCACAATGAGGAAGACAATGTTAATTATAAAGATAAGTGTTATAACTGGTGGGGCGGTGTCAGGCAGCAAGATGACATCATAGCCTCATTCCATGCAATTGCACACTTTGGACCTTTCCCTCCCTCCCAGCATGTCTTTCCTACCTTCCAATTTGCATTTCTTTTAAAATCCAGTTTTCTAACAGTGTTTCCCACATATAATGGGATTTAATGTCTCTTTCCCCAGAGAGACGTGAGTCATAAGCAGAGCTGGAGTTTCTTCCTAAACATCATTACTCAGAAGTCACTTCCTAGCTGAAAAGATCAGCGCGGGAACCTTTTTAAGTTGGCAAGTTCGTCTTCACTGTATAGAGAGATACAATGGCCAAAGTCTCCCAGACAAGGAAAAGAGATGGATATGTTAATGGATTCATTAACACTACTTACATGTGATAAATAGATTTAAATCATGAAATTGTCAAATATTCACCCAACTATCATATGGGCTGAGTGTTGATCTCATTATAAGTTAAATTCAATACCAAGCCATCTCCATTTCTGCAGAAGGGCCTGTTCTTAGGCTCAGCATATGATGAGAGTGGAGGAGGAAATGTTGAAAGGGAGAGTGAGACAGGATTTGGTTGGTCTTTCTGTATCACTGGGCACTCCACTTGTGTATGTCCAACACTATCAACAAGCTTTGGCTTTTGCCATATTACTGCTAGGCCTTTTGGCTTATTACTGTCCACATTTAGGTTAGTCTGTAGAGCTGTGCCTAATAGCCAATTGTCTGTGACACTGAGTTGCTGTGGTTCAAACTTGACAACATTTTAAAAATGTAACTAACAGTGATTCCTTTCTCTGTTACTCTACAGTTAGCAAAAAGTATACAACTTGGATCAGGGTCGCATCATGTGAATAGAGAGGTTTAACTGTTTGCTGCTTCCCCAGGCACTCTTCTGGACCAGGACTCCTAACTCTTTTTTTTTTTTTTAAGAATCATAAAATCATAGAGTTGGAAGGGGCCTCATGGGCCATAGAGTCCAATCCCCTGCACAATGGAGGATCTCTAGCTAAAGTTTCCCCAGCAGGTAGGTGTCCAGCTTCTTTTTGAAGATGTCCATAGAAGGGGAACACACCACCTTTCTAGACAACTGAGTCCGTTGCTGAACCACTCTCACTGTCAAGAAGTTCCTTGTAATGCTCAGTCAAAATCTACCCTTCTGTAACTTAAAATGAAAACTTTAATCTCCAAGGGATCCCTTTAAACAATAAAAATTTCTGGGACAGGAGGGTGGTATCTGGATGAAGACCATAAGAAAGGACAAAGGGCTGAATCCTCTCTGATAGTCAGAGAACAGCCCCAACTTGGATTGTGGAACCTGCTGCCCAATGATGTAGGGAAGCCTATCTAAGGAGAGCATTCTGTAACTAGAGTTCCACCACTGAAAAAGCCTTTTCTGTGGTAGATATCTGGAGAAGGACCTCAACAATGATCTTAAAGTTTGGGCTGGTTATATAGAAGGAAGAGGAGATGATTATGAGAACTCTTGTTTATTTATTTGGCTTCTAATCCACATTTTGCCTGGGGTTACAATCTGAACAAAGATAACTGCTTTTTTGATTTCTAAAACAAATTCTAAGAGACAGAGTATGAAACAAAAATGTTACAACGGTTTTAGTGTCTCTAGACAGTGTATTGACAATTAATCTACTGAATGAAGATTGATATGCAAAGTTAACCAATATACAGTGCATATTATTGCCATGAAACTACCTTGTAATTGTTCTTGTAGTACAATAAATTGACTTGGAAAAGCATCTTAATTTTTCTCCCAGGCAAAAAGATTAGACAAACAGCAGAGAGATTATCAGTTCAGACTTCAGAAAAGAGCCTCTTCTGTCTTAAGGCAATTCCTTCTTTCCAAGTGATTTACCTGTAGTAGTTTCTGCAAGATGCTCAAAGTAAAATTCACAGGGGGACCATTATATTTTCTTGTTCCTAAATAATCATCCCGCCTGCTCAAGAATTCTCTCCTCTGTGGATATTTGCAAAGAGGAATGATGGTTGATTTTATCGTACAGTATCCTTTCCATCATTTCATGTAGAACTTCAGATTCATGAATAGTCACCCAGGTGCTTTTAAATAGCTTCTTTTATGCAGACTGCTGTTTATACTACCAGATCAGTCTAGTGTGAGATTATTTTGTAATAATCTTCATTATTTTAGATGAGAACTTTCTAACTTTCCAGATGATAAGTCCTAGGTGCCTTACTCAGCATGGCCAGTGACAAAGGGTTATGGGAGTTGTGGTTGAAAATATCAAGAGACTCAAAAGTCCTTCTCCATTGAGAGGTAAGACTATCAACCAACGCTCTCAAAAGGAAAGAGGATTAACCCACAACTCTGTTGCGTTTTATCACAGCTCTTAAGTCAGGATGGGGAATTTTGTGTTTGGACTTTTAATTTCCAGATGCCCCAACCAGGACAGCCAAGGCAAGTGGAGATGGGAGCTGCAGCCCAAAAATATCAGAAGGACAAAAGTCTCATCATGAAGCACCTCTCTCTTAAATCACTCAGTTGTAAATGCATTGGTCAGATCCTGTTGCAGGCCTCTTGTGTTGACACAATAAATTTACTGTCTACCATTCCTTTAGGTACAACTCTATCTAATGATCCCTGCCTTTGTGGCTTTGAATTAGGAAAAGTCCTGCTTGAGGATTTTAGAGGCTTCTGGGAAGGTAGGTGTATGTTATCTTCTGAAATGGACATGTTACACCTCTAACCTCTGTATAAGCCTTTTCACTATGCAATTCCTGTTTATCGAACACCTCATCAAATTCTATGACCACTGCTTCCCTCACTAATGCTCAGTACTTGGTACTTTACTGAAATGACTTGTGGGGTGCCAGCCTTATTCAGGATATGCAGATTGAGCTATCTCCATAAAAATGTAACAACCTGCCAGCCATTTAGTAAATGAGCACCCAACCTCCCCTTTCTTTTCACCCTTCCTCTCCTTGTTGAGGTAGCCTTCATGGCTCTCCTTAATCTCCATCTGAAGCAAGGAGAACCCATCCACACTATACCAATATATTTTATGGCCAAGGTAAATTCCCATTGACTCCTTCTATTGCTAACACTTATGGTGTAATAGAAGGCTCAGGAGAACTTTCTTCAGCCAAAGCTATTATAGGACCAGATGAAGACTGTCCTCTGTGACCGTTCTCTATTACTCCTCAAGGCCTATGTAGGGATACCTGGATGATGCACCCCTACATTCCAGTAATCATCATCCTGCACAGCAAGAAGATTCACCCATAGTCTCAGGTTTCCTTGTACCTCCATGACGGTTTTGACTACTTTTGCTGTCTGTTGTGCCTATTCTTCCTCTTTTGATTGATGGAGTTGCTAGATGTAGATCTTGCTCTGCACTATCCCTGGTTGATGCTTTAGATTGATTTCTTATGGATATTGCTGTGTGTCACTGGATGCCGTTGTTGCTGCCAGTGGTGGCATGTTGCTCGGTGCTTGTTCCACTAAAAAACTCACTTGCTCGACACATTCCACCAGCTTCTCAAGGGTTGCAGGATGCTATTGCTGTCAGGGTCTGTGGTTACTTTTGTCCTCTCTGATGGAATAAACTCCAGCTCTGCCACTATAGACTTCTGAGGCTGCCCTACTGACTTCTTCCTCTGAGTGGCAATGGTAGCTGCTGTTTCCCATTCTCAGGTCTCTCTTTCTGTCTTCACTGGCATCTTGCTTCACTTGTCAACTGGAAATTTCATTATGCAACCAACAAACAAGTGGTAGAAACCTGAGATCTTTTCCCTGCCAAACCAGTGAGTCTACCACTTATAGAACCTAAGCACTTAGAGGAGTTATAAACAAATTAACCAACAAGCTTGATATTGATTGCACGCAAACCTGGTGTCCCCCGTCACCTCAGTAGTGAATTAATTGTTGTGATTTTGAGAAAGATCACTTCTTTCTTCTTCTCTTCATCTTTTTCCCTTACTAATCCCCCCCTCCTCCTTCTCGCTCTGCTCTTCCTTCCCTTCTCTTCTTCATCTTTTATCCCTTTGCACTTTTGTTCCCCTGTTTTTCCCCTGGTGCTTCTCTTTTCTGTTTTCTCAGCTCATTCTGACAAGGTGAACACAATCTGAGTGCTGAAGGAATACTGAAGGAATGTTGATATCTTTATTATGTATATCAGGAATCCATGGTCTCCTAAATGTGGCTGTATTTCAGCTGTCACTATTCCTACACCCTGGAGCTAGTGTAAGGCTGATGGGTGCTGCAGTGCATCAACATCCGGAGAGTGACACTTTCACCCTCCCTGATCTCTAGACTCATTGAAATTTCCCAAATGCTATTTATTTTTTGGAAATATTTGGAGTAACTTCTGATATAGCTCAGTTTTCCTCTTTGAAAACCTCATCACTAACTGTTTTGCTCTTTGAATCAGGGTAAAACAATAACAATGATGTATAGTTTCTTATTCATGAATGAGAATTGGATCTAGAGGTGGCACCTGATATTTTAGTGCAGGGATCATAGCAAATTCTGAAAACACTGAAAACAGTGTCCTTACAACTCACATTTGATTGTTTACCATTCTGACTGTGGATAGATCCAACTACTTTTTTTTTTTTTTTTTAAAGGAATGCTTTCCCTCCCCCCTCCTGTTTGTACGTCTGAAGAGCAACTGCAATGGCTGTACTGCTACAAAAAGGATTTTATACATTAGATAACTGACGCCTCCACATCCTGTGCTTTCCTTCAGAGAAAGTCTGGTGTGAAATATTTGGTGGTTGTGTGGAATGGTTGGAATGACAGCCTCAAATGATAGCTGTACATTTCTATTAAAAACCATTATCCTGTTTTTTATGGTTGAATTGGAGTCAGGAGGGTCACTAAGCATTTCACAGAAATGAAAGTGTCCAAAATTTAACTTATCTTCACTACCTGTTGTCTGAATTCCAGCTCCTTGCTGAGATGTGAGCTGTCCCTTCCTTGATTAGCATACCATAAAGAGAGTATTTGGATGCCAACAGTTTTTTCCTTCATTTCTCTTTCCTCTCTTTGTGTAAAGTGTTTTCAAATAAAAATAAAAATCAATCAGAATGATCTGTGTTTAAAAATATAAATTGAATATGTCACATTAGATAGAAAAAAGACACTTTCTTTCTTCAATAGACATTGTTGACCCTGCCTTAGTAATTTCCAAACCTGAAAAATCTGGAAGAATATTGACCATAAAACAACAGATCATTGGTGGTAATCTGAATTAATGTTTGCAACATTTAGCTTTTCTTTATAAACCCTTATTTCTTTCTTTTTGTTCCTGGCAACCTGTGGATCTATAGAGCTTGTATAAAGCAGGGTTGCTATGTTCTTCTCAAAGAAGCAGAGTCATCAAAGAGATTTCATTTCTAGCTGGGCCATTCCCACAGACAACTGCTGGGGTCTGTAATACTTCCAGCTTTATTATTAGGCAAAGTGGGACAGCTACTTTGGAAGGACAATGTCTAATGGAGGGGTGGGAAACAGTGGTAAGGTATTTGACGACTAACCTGTGCGTGGTGTGCCCTGTTCTGAATGTCCATACCCCCCTAACAATTACTCCCCACAGAGAGGGGGAGCAGATGGCATCCCATATCCAGAATTGAAGTGAGATTCACTGCCGGTCTATTCGATTACTATATAAAGACGGGATGTGCAACTCATGCACCACAATGTTTTTGACAGAGACATAAAATGTCCAAAATTTTTCAAGGTATGGTAAAAGAAGTATCTCTCCCCCATACTGCATTCTTGGAAAAAAAGGGAATTTTCAGGGGGAAAAAATGTAGTATTAGAATCCTTTGCAGATTGCAGGTCACTCTGTCAATTTAGAAACATAAAAAACATTAAAAAAAAACTTGGTTTAACATAAAAGGATCACATTTCCTATATTACAAAAGCAATTTATTCAGAATATAACTACAATTTTTTTTTTCCCATGGGAGAAAATGTTACAAATGGAGCTGTAAGATCCTTGAAGGAATACCTCAGCTATAATAGACCTCTTCGGTTTGTTCAGTTTGTGGAGCCAGCCAAAATAAACAAAATAAACAAAACAAACAGAATATGCCTTCCTCAACTGCAAATCACAAGATTCCATAGGATGTTGCTAAGGCAGTCAAAATGGAACGTAACACTATAGCAGTGAGGAATTGTAATCATCTGATGCTGTACAACGTCTTACATAAAAGTCTTTCTCTTACATAGTAGCAAATATGTGAACACTTTGCCTTCAGCATTTTGTTCGTCCTTCTAAGAGAAGGTATTTCATACACCCACTTTCCCATTTTAATGTGATAAAAAAAAATCTTTGGGAGGAAAAAGAAGATGAAGAAATAAAACCTCTCCTCCTCCCATTTTTTTCCTGATCATCCCCCACCCCAGGCCTTCACATCTGTAGTCTTGGGTCAACTGCTTCTTCAGACAAACGGCTATCCGTCCTCTTCTTGAGGTAGAATATCCACCCCTTTCTTGTTCCTGTGGTGGTGAAGCCTGAGAACATGGAGGTTCAATTTATCTGGTATGGGAAGACTTATGCAATGGATTTTTCCAGTGTGATCTTTTGCTTCTGACATTATCACTGTGTTATAGGAAAGAGCCAAACTGTAACAGGAACCATACTGTAACAATTCCCTTGGTGCAAGGGTCTTCTAATGAGGTCAGAGGAGCCCCAAGTAGGGGAAGACCAGGATAGGTAGCAGGTCTTCCCTTGCTCTGAGATATTACTGTTGATTTCCCTCTGTCTCTATCTATCTTAGGCATGTTTCACAGTAACTAATTATAATAGTGTAATTGCATTTTAACTGCCATTGTCCCATCCTATGGAATCCTGGGAGCTGTAGTTTCATACAGTATTTAGAACTATTGGATTCAATATGTAAAAATTAGATAGATTTAGGTTGGTAAGGAGAATACATGGGAATATATGATCTAAAAAGGAGATGATAACTGATAATTAGAACCAGCAATCAAAGCAAATCGGGAAGTTACTTTTCTGTTAAAGTGTTAAATGGGGAATGTCTAGGTTTGAATGTGTAACTCTTTTAACCTTTTTCTCTTGCTCTGTTCTTCTTTCTTTCTTTCTTTCTTTCTTTCTTTCTTTCTTTCTTTCTGTCTGTCTGTCTGTCTGTCTGTCTGTCTGTCTTTTCTTTCTGTACATTTGTATTTTGCATATATTGTATTTTCTATTTTGTACCACAAGTATTTTGTATTTTGTATCACAAGTGTCTGTCAATTTGAAATTAATAAAAGTTATTTTAAAAAAAAAAAGAATTCTCAGCCACATGGTTGTAGTCCATCACCAAGCTGCAAAGCCCAGAATTCCACACGATGCAGCTATAGCAGTTAAAGTGGTACCAAAGTGCTGTAACTGTGTATGAGGACAGAGATCGCAGCACTGATGTGGATCCAAAAGACTGTGTGTGTTTCTGTCTCTCTCTCTGCATAGCATAACATAAAAGTGTATTATAAAACTTGCAAAACCTGTAGTTCTAGCACAATTGTGTGCACAGAGCAATCCAGTACCATTGTGTTCATTGTGGAGCTTGTACCTAGCTATTGGCATAAAACTGCAACTTAGAGACACATACTGAACTTTGTATAAATCAAAAAGCAGTTCTACGCCCCTGGCCTCTCCCCCCCCACCCCGCAGCTAAAAGTTCATTCTCAGAGTGACCACATATTTAGAGGTTAGTCATGTCACCTAAGATTACCCTTCAATGTCTACTTTTAAGCAGCAGATGTTCCTACTGTGAGTACGTGTGGTTCTCCATTTATTCTTTTCTTTCTCAAAAGCCAGTAAAAAGGGGCAAAAATTGTCCATACGTAAAGTAGCCTCAAGAATGTAATCTTTCCTTTTTTGACAGTGCTTTCAATCTTTCTTCCATGCTGAGAAGACTGCAATAGGTCTCTTTAGCACTTACATGTTTGCTTCAAACTCCTGCAGTTCATAAAATTAATTTTTATCAGACTCAAAACATGCTGATGAGGCTGACTGTTTGATGGAATCTTCTTCCTTCTCCTTCTTTCCTATTAATTATGTATCTGCCATAGAGCGCTCTTGTGGTGTGTTTCCTTGGGAAAATTTTGCCATGTAAAGGCTTGTATTGAAATATATTGCATTGAAAAGGTAGACTTCCTGTAAAATGTGCAGTAGAAGGGCATGTCCTTAATTTTAGCTAAGCACAATTGAGTGCCTTGGATCACTTGATGTTTTGTTTTTCACTTAAATAGGGACAAGTTTGATCAACTAATATCTCTTCTTATTCAGCTATCAGAGTTTATACAGAAGGCTAATCTTCTGTCTTTTTCTGGTGTGGTTACAATCATGAAACTGAACTAAAGGATTAGTGTATTGAACTATTAATGATTGGTCAAAATTGCTTTTCTATATGGATTTGAATTTTCACGGATTTTTATCTCCAAGGCTTTGGCAGCACTATCTGATGAAATTCCTCAGGGTCTGATGTGGTAATTTTACAACTTTGGGGATTTTATCACATGGATATGCATTGATTTAAAGTGTTTAGATGATATCATCCTTCATATTTGTATCCATACAGATTTTGTCTTCCATTAGCTAATGGCTACAGGAAAAAACAAAACAAAACCTTTCAGACGTTCTATGAGAATGAAGGGCTATCGTTCCTGTATTACTGTCTCAAAGGGGTCCTTTGTGACTTGGTTGCCAGGATGCTAATGGGAGGCATGGTGCTATTTTTGAAGGCTTATGCTATTTTTGAAGACTGTTTGGGTCAGGCAAGTCTGATTAGTCTCAATCAGAAAGTTAATAGATTGAACGTTTCAACCATAAATGGCCAACCAGAAGGATGTACAAGGATGACTATAGGCATGCAAAGGTTTCTAACTCAGATATAAACTGCTATATCTCAGGAGCTGCTGGTGTTGCTTCCTCCTTCTACTCACACTGTCTTGATTTCTTCCATTGGAGGGAAGAGATGTTACCTTTGTACTTGGGAGACGGAAAGCAAACATGGCCAGAGAAATGATTAAAATGAAATTTTGGTATGGAGTTTTCATTGTGAGAAAGGAATTCGTCTCCCACCGCCCGCGTGACCACAAGTGGCGGGGGGGGCACCTTTGCTGCCCTCCCATGAAGAGGAGACCACACAAGCACTGTGCGACAAGGGTCGCACAGTGGGATGGGAAGGGGGCGGGGTCTGGAGATCCCTTTTAAGGCCGCGCCCCCCTTTCTCAGCCTCTTCGTTGATGGAGACCCACCCTCCCACCCTATGGTTTCAGTGTAACATTGCTGGTTGCTTCGGGGCCGGGTAGGAATTTTTTCCCCCCTTAGGGGTTTTTTTCGCCTACCCTACACTGCGCCAAGGGATTGGGCAATTGGCTTGCAAGGTGGTGTCTTAAATAGATTTAAATAGATCTCCACAGCCACACTTGTCTTATCCATGGCTGGTAGGGGGCGGTCTAAGGGTTTTGGTGAGTACCTATGGCACCCTTTGGTGTAGGATAAATGCTGTCCTTGAGGAGGGCCCGGGACTTGCCCCTACCGTCATGAGACGGGGGGGTTGCGGTTTGTGGGCTCACCTTCCAGAAAAGGGCCGGCCAAGGTTTTAATCCAGCCTCATGGGTTGGCTTTGGGGCCCGGTACCTCGCCCAAGGAGGGCTGGGGAAGAGGTCTGGAGCTGACCCTTGCCTTAGCCTACCCGTGCTGTTGACTCCCCCTTTCAGGCCAAAAGTTCAAGTTCATGGTCAAGGTTAAATTCGCAAGTTCAAGGTCAAGTTCATTTCCAGCTTTATGTTAATTAGGCATACATTAATAAATTGCCCTAGTTTAACCCAAGCCCTGTGTGTGGTCTCTTCATTTCGTGGGTTGGGCAGCAATATCTCTCTTGTAGTGTTGGATTTCCATATCTCCCAGCGGAACTGGTAACCAGGTGGAAAGGATCCCTAGTTCTTGCTATTTATTTATCTACTAGTGTATTTACATGGCATTGCTTGGGGTTTTTATTTTTCTCTTAAGAACTCACCAAACTGTCTTCTCCATTTCCTGTAACTTTGCTCCATATTTCCCAATGCAGTCTGTATTGAGAGTTATTTACATACACAGTTTGGGTTCCTGAGGGAGTACACTGTCCTCCTTCTTGCTGCTAGGCCTCATGTCCATAGCAACTGGCCTATTTCTGTACCTGTAAATTTCCCCCATATTCCCCAATCCAATCTTTATTCAGAGCTGCTAACATACAGAGGTTGGGTTCCTGCGGGAATACACTGTCCTTCTTGCTGCTAGGCATCATCTCCATAGCAACCGGCCTATTCCAGTACCTGTGACTTTTCCCCATAGTCCCCAATCTAATCTGTGTTGTCTGGTGACACTGATGTACTGGCTTTTTTTTTCTTTCTGTTGAATTTGTGCTATGGCTTTACGTTTTTCTGGAAGCATTTTTTTGTTTTGAATTTCAACTTTAAGATTCCTCACATATGGAACTCATACAATCTACTGTGTGAAGTGAGAAGACCTTCTAACAATGGCTATTTCTGCACTACATTGTTATAGTGCTATTATTCCACTTTCAACATCCTGTGGAATTCTGGGGTTTGTAGTTTACTGAGGCCAAAGACCTCTCTGACTGAAACTTCTTAAATGCCCCTTCTTAAACTACAAATCCCAGGATTCCACAGGATATTGAAAGTGGTATAATAGCACTATGACAATGTAGTGTGGAAATCTGCTATGTTGTGTATGTCACTTTAATTTTTCCCATATATGCCTCCCAAATGTTTTCTGGCATCCTTATTGATGGTAGGCTGCATCTCCATAGCAACTGACCTGAGGCCCAAGAGTTCTCTGGCTGAGAATTCTAAAGGCCCTTCTCTAAACTGCCCAAGATTCCATGGAATCGTCACAGCCAGCCAATGATATGAGGTCTTCTCACCTCACTCAGCCAATCGTATGAGGTCTTCACCTGCCTGACATAGACAAACAGACAAACTCACTAACAGACAAACATTGACTTTTATTTAATAGACAATCTTGTGGAAAATATTGCTTTACTTTTGAAGGTGATGGATGATGATGAAAGAGATGCAAATACTGACAGAAGGAAGAAGTAGCTCATTTTTTCATATACAAATACATGTAAGTTGCTTTATATAAACAAACCTTGAAGTTTGTTTAAATAAGGTTGGTTATTTTGTGTATTATTTTTTGTTCAAAATCTGATAGTGTAAAGAACAATCCTGAAAAATGTGTTGTGCAGAATTTAAAGATACAGCTCTGGTCCTCACATGCAAGAGTGGAAATAAAATAGTTTCTCCCTGCTGCAGGGGAAAATAAATATTCTTCTGCAGTATTCTCCCCATATTTGAAAGCCCCAATGCATTGGGCAGGAAATATTCTGCAGAGGAAAACATATTTTCTTTATCACAATCTTTCTGTTTGCTGTGCAGGAAAAACAAAGTTGCACTAGAACAAACCTGCTATATTTTTCTCTGTAGAATAATTTCAGTGCAACCCTTTAAGACACTGAACACCAGGAGAAAAATGCACACAATTATTGCTGTTCTATTATTTTTATTGACAGAGGCCCACAGCTTTCAGGAAGCCTATTTTTCAACCTGGGAACAAATAACTATGAATATTTTTTCCAGATAATGGAGAGGACAAGAGCACCAGACCTGCTGAAAGACATTGAGGGCTACATCCTACACTGTTCTTTATGCCCCCTGTCCTACTATCTGAGACAACTGGTGGGATGGCCCCAATCAAATTTCCAACTTAAATGCTACTGTTATATTTTATTATCTACTCAATTGCCTCTTGTCATTACTGCCAGGTTATTATAGTCACAAGAGTAGTTTCAGTTCACAGTTTGGGGGAGAAATCATTTTTGTACCTCAGCAAAGAGAAATGAATGAAGGGCATTCTAGAGCAATGGCTGGGAAATTAGCATGGCAGGAAAAGAAAAGATCATGAATCAGACCTGGCAGCTGAACAAAAGGTAGATATATTTGTGCAGTTCCAAATGGAAAACAAAACAGTATCATGGGACTGCAACTTGGGAAATCCAAGGTCAAGTTCCTATACAGCCATGAAACTCACTGATGACCTTACCACCTCCTTTACTTGACCTATCTCAGAGGGTTATTTTGAAGATAAAGTGGGAAGGAGATTGCTGGTTTGAGCTCATTGGAGGAAAGCTAGGGTATAAATGCAGCAAACTGTAAATACATGAACGTTAGAACCAAGGAGTTTGGGGTAATAACGCACCTTTCCACTTACCAGTTTTTCAGTTTTCTTGATACTCTCTCTACCACAGCTGATGATAGTTGGAATGCTCCTTCTGTTACCACTTGCTTCATTTTGCTTTTTCTGTGCAATGGACAGTTGCTTGAAGAGGAAAAAAAAGTAGGTTCTGAGGTGTGTTTTTGTATTATTTTATGGGTCAGACTTTCCTACAAGATTCTTCACTCCCATAATCTTGAAGTTACTTGCTTCCTGAAGGCTGACACTATCTCTCATTGACTGTAGTATTGTGAACCCTGCATCCAACTTCATGATACAGCTTACTAATAGTTGCCCAGTTCTCCAGCTAACCAACCCCAATGGGCACCAGCTACTATGCCACACTGATAAAATGCAGTGTTTCTGACATTGTTTTAAAAGCTATGATGTCTCATCACCTTTTACCCCTATCATAAATTCACTGTGTGGGCTGAGAAGCTCTTCAGCCTGACAACTATGGTATAAGTCTTGGTTGGGGTGGAAATTTTGCATCCTCCCTACATGCTGTTGGACTGAAAATCACAGCAGCCCTAGCTAATGGTGAGAAACGCTGGTAGCTGCAATTCAGCAACCCCTGGAGGGCAGCACCATTCCCACCTCAGATGTAAATATTGGGTACATTTTGATGTCTCAGCCCATTTCCGCACCACGCTGTTATAGCGCTATCATTTCACTTTCAACATCCTGTGGAATCTTGGGGTTTGCAGTTTAGGGAGGGCATTTAGAATTCTCAGAGAGAGAGGTCTTTGGCCTCAGTAAACTACAAACCCCAGAATTCCACAGGAAGTTGAAAGTGGAATAATAGCAGTATAACACTGTAGTGCGGAAATGGCCCCAGTGTTACTATGTTATACACCCCTACTCCATGATATGATTGGCAAAGGACATTATTTAATTGACATTAAATATAAATCATACACTGTTAAGGCTGAAAAGCCATGCTGGCAGAGAGGATTGGCTGAATGTGTGCAAAAGTAGGTCAGATGGGATCTCAGAGCATGGCCAGCTCATAGTTCAAGGGATCAGTGAGGAAGCTCTGGTGATAATGAGCTTGTGGTAATCCCCTCAACAACTCAACATTCAAATACAATAGCACACAAAACTGTCTCAATAGAGCTCCTGATTGTCATCAACCTGTTCCCTCTTCCTGCCAAAACTTTCCTTAATTTCAGCATCTGGCACTTTTATTAAAAAAAAAAAGTAATAAAAAAGTCAGCATACATACCTGCTGCCATCAGTGCTTTGTCACCTAATGCTAAGACTATTAGCTCCTTCTGGACCCCATTGTTTTCTCCACCAGAAAGCCATTAACACCTTCCCCTTCAGGGCAGAAAAATGGTATTTAAAGCCTGGCTCTGAGCCTCGCAACTCATAGTACACTGGACGTAGGTAATCACTCTGCTGCTCAGATTCCTATTTTGTGCTACCCTTAGACCTCTAGTCTGAGCCACATTGCTTCATCTCTTCTCTCCAGGATGGGAAAATATAACCTACTTCATCCCAGCTTCTTGATATCCAATTTTCCTTCCTTTCCTTCAGTTAGCTTTGAGTGGTTGGGAGACTGCTTGGATTTTGTGTGTGTTTGTCATCTTCCCCCAATAAAACATTCTGTTAGTCTCCAACTGATGTCCCTGCATTAGTACCAGTATACATAGATGGAAAGATCCTGTAAGGTTACCCCTCTCTTGCAAGCCTCCTTTTGAGCTAATCATTCCCCACTATTCCATGTAGGCATTGATATTGTGGGTGGACCTCTGAGTCACCCACCTTTTGGGGTAACATCAGTACTAGCACATGACAATTATTTGATGCTAATATCAGAGTGTGGATTTTTCTCAGAGAACTGATCAGTACCAGTCATTTTCCTGCCTAGAGCAGGGCATAATGCCCTTCCCTGCTTCTTGTTAGAGACATCACTTGGAATTATCTTTCTGCCTCAGCTAGATGTCAGTGGTTGCCTTCATCTCACTTTTCCCTTTTCACGGTGCTGCTTGAAACATGCAACTATACCCTGCTGCATAACAGGGGCACTCTGGCCATGGAGTTATTAGCCACTTTCTTCCTCAAATGGTTCCTTATGCCCTGGCCACACAGTGTTATGAAAGGTGGAATGACCCCTTTGGAATACTATTGGATGAGCTATGGTAGAATACAGCAAAGGGGGAGGAATTGGGAGGGGGTTGAGGAATGAACCCCCTTTGCATGAATGGAAGCACTTTCTATTCATGTCATGACTCTGTTGCACCCAGGAGAATAAGTGGAGTGTTGAAGTTAAAACAAATATACAAACAACTTGGAACATGACTTGTGTTCCCGAATTATGTTCCAATAGCTTGGTATTCAAATGAGTTGTAGAGTAGCATATAAACAAATGGACAAACTGGAATGCCCAAAAGCCAAGTCATACCATGAAACCCCACTTTGCTTGGTCATTTTATGTTCTTAAAGACATGAGACAGTTCCAATCGCTGCCGCTGCCGCTGCCACTGCCGCCTCCTCCTCCTCCTCCTCCTCTTAGAAAAGGTTCAGGTAGAAAGAAGCAGCTAAGAAATTTAGAGCAAAAATTTCTTTGACCATAGGCCTAGCTGACTTACGTGGTTTCAACAAGCCATTCATTTACTTCAAAGGAGATGTATGTTTCACTGAACTCAGTGGAATCAAGGCTTTAGCATCCCAGCCCTGTTTGATGGTGATGTTTTTCAAAGGGTAATAGAACCTGAATAAAATACATTTATGTGTGATCAGCTTATCGAAGCCAGAAAAACTGGAATAAATATGCATATTTCAGTAATCAGCATTGCTTTTGATCTGCCACTTTGTTTATAGCTACCATTAAAAAAGAAATACCATCCCTAAATCCACTTGTGTAACAATAAATGGAAAATTTGCACTAGTTTACAACAACAGGGATAGCTAAACTGTGTTGATTTATCAACCTCAGCAAATGGTCTGCTTTTATTAAAGGAGCTAGCGGTATTATTTACTGATAATATGGAACAGGGAGACTGATTTTGTTTAATGCAGTATAGCAGTGTATTGGAAATGCAGGTTTTGTAAATTGAAATATTAAATTAGTACTATAGAGCTAGACAGATCACTCTGTCTGGTGCTATCAGGTTTTATGTGCAGATATCTGCTGACCATTCTTAGTGGAAGATGTTTATAATCTACCTGGAGTGATGGGTCTCTAGATGTAACTTAATAATAGTCTTGTTTTAACATCATAAAAGTTTCTTTGGTTTCCTTTGAGTGTGCTCCAATTATGTTACTATAGATGGATCAGCAGTCACTATAATATAATACCTTCTCAAATAATATTAAGAATTTTGTACTAAACACTGACTGATATATTGCTATGGATATCTTTCTGTAGCTCTTTTTTTCCAGTAACTATGGACGGAACTCTCTTCTGCTTAATAGTCTTTAGAGAATAGTGACCAAACTTTCTATGAGCATGCCGCACATCAAATTGAATTCATGAGACAGCAGAACTGCAGTGCATACAAAAGTTACTGAATGATTGGTTACACTTATATCCCATTTTGTTTCTCAAAGAGGAAGAAACTAAAGCAACCTTGCAACAATAAAGTAGGCATAAAATAATAACAAACCCACAGGCTGCATTAATGAGAAAATGTCAACTCTGTAAACTGATCAAACAGAGAAATTCACAAACCTCATGAAACCAAGGCACAGGGAATGAAAGCAGTCCTAAGACATTCCTAATGAGAAGCCTCAGCACACTCATAATGAGATAGGTGGTGATCAGGCATAACAAAGGTCTCTCAGCTAAACAACCAGGATGTTATTCCACATGTTGGTTGCTATGACTGGCAAGGCTGTACTTCTTACCGATGCCCATTGGACTTCAGATGCCTGATGATTTCAGAGCAAGGTCTCAAATGATAATTGGAATGTGCAGAGAACAACAAATGGAAATAAGTGGTCTTTGAAGTACCCAGTCCCAACCAATTTTCCTCTGAGAGAATTCTCTGCATCACTAACCAAGGTATTCAATGCAATGCGTGTGCCTTTAAGTCACCTGTCAACCTACTTCGATCCCATAAATGTCATCAATGTTTCTTAGACAAGGATTACTCAGAGGTGGTTTGCCATTACCTTTCTCTGGATATAGCCTATATTCCTACCTTACTATAGATGATTTTAACAGTCAGGGTAGACAAGGACCAGTCAATCAAGGAAGCAGTTTAAGTTAACTTCTCTAAAGATTTTGTGCATATCATGGTTGGGGGGGGGGGAGTACAAAATAGAAAACAAAACAAAAACCCTAGAATAAGTGATCCAGCCTTCCTTGAGTAGACGAACAAAGCCTGAGATGTGGATGCTCCAGTATGCCCCTGATAAAATGGAGTTCAAATCAGAGCAGATTCCAGTGGTTCTGGTTGGGATCCTTTTGGTGTACTGATAGCAGTTGCATGTTTTCCAGGGTTGCACAGCATTGCTGAGAGAAGACAGATAAAATCTGCTGGCTTGGAACAGCCTATTTCTTTAGTGCCTTCCTTCTTAGCCACTATACTCATGACTCTTTTCTTCTTACCACCATCATTACCATTTCTGCCTATGTAGTTAGGCCAGTATAGACCACCACCAGAATTATGCAAAATGCTGAGCAAGTCTCAGCAGGCTTCCAGATTGGGTTTTCTATCCAGGGACCAGGTTGCTGGAGGTCAAAAGCCCATCACCCAGAAAATTTAACCATGTAACAAAGCCTTGTGAAATATTCTGCAAAGAACACAGGGGTAGCTTAGCAACAGTCCAGTCTAGCATAGGAGTAAGATTTTAGTAAGGAATTTCCTTTTCAAACAGTGTAACCAAACAATGGGTGAAATAAGGAAAGAAGAAAAGAAGGCAGCAATCATACCAATGGAATTCCAAATTAAAAACCCATAAAGTCAATCCAATTTAGCTACTACTTTTTGCCTGTGGGTAGAATTTTGATTTCAGAGCATGTGAAACAGTTTCTTGAGGGAATAAGAACTTGAGAAAGAAAGCAACTCTGGGATTACTGATTGGAGACTCATTTTACTCATTTGGTAATAAAGTTGACCATTTCACTCAATGGGTAATAGGCAAACCCGTTGTGAGTCTGTGAAGGCTGTAAATGTATTGAAGGACTAAATAGATTGCTGTGATCATAGAGTTTGCCAGATTTGGTAGAATGGTTGATATAGTTAAAATAATAATGATTTTGTTTGTAGTTTATCCTGATATTTTATTGGTAACACTGCACACATTTTTGTAACTGCATGTATATAATATTTTTAATCACTTATATGCAAGCTTATAAACCATCCAAAGAGCTTCAGGCCACAATGATCAGTTCAAAAACCACAATGATGGTTTCACTTATGGTCTAACTATTCAGTCCCCAGAGTGCTGATTAAAAAGACCTTTTAAAGGTTCCATCAGGCTTATTCCTGTTGCTGTTCTTTGGAGTCTTATCAGAATAATTAGGTTTTCAGTCCTCAAGAGATGCTGAAGCTATAAATGGTTACATTTCTGCTTTCTCTCTGATCTTGTCAGAAAACAGCAGCATCTCTGCACTACAAGAACTCTTAACTACTTAACGCGTTCATGCTACTGAAGAGGAGAATGTGTTTCACATTTTAAATGAATTCTGCTCCAATAAATGCTGTACGTTTTGCAGCAAATTGCTTTCCAGGAGAAATGTCATTTCAAACCTGTTGCACTGCTAGCTGAATCACTGATACATTACTCAATTTTATTATAAATTTATTGTTCTCTGTTTCATGGTATGGGAAGGTTTTCAATTTTTTTTAAAGTCTCAACCAACCAATGTAAAATTAATTTGGGCAATATTATTCAT
This sequence comes from Cyclura pinguis, assembly GCA_030412105.1. NCBI lineage: Eukaryota > Metazoa > Chordata > Lepidosauria > Squamata > Iguanidae > Cyclura > Cyclura pinguis. Next base: position 213,294,530 of record CM059599.1, read on the forward strand.
TTACATTTGAGTTACATGAATTCAATTATTTCAGTTGTTTAATGTCATTCCTGAATATTTGTTAAGTTCCTAATTGCATTAGGACACAGTGTCACTCCAGATTTCAAGAAATAATGATACTGGTAACTTACTTATCACATTTGTTTAATTTTATTTTTTTCACTGTAGACTTGGGATAAGAATTAAATGGCTCTCCAGATATTATTGGACTGCAACGCCCAGCCCTGGTCATCACAGCACTGCCTATCTATCGATCTATCTATCTATCTGTCAGAAGTTATACAGGCACACACACAAATGCAAATACATACCTACATACATTCATCTGCTGCACATATATACTCAGGTGTAAGATCCATTTAACATGGTAGGATATATGTCTGAGCATACAATTCAAATGTTTAAACTATGGTGGCAGGGCAGCTAAATATTTTTTTTAAAGGATCTATATTTGTCTCCTGCCATATGATCTGGCAGAGTACCACATCTGCAGTGCAACTCTATGCATGTTTACTCAGATGTAAGCTCCACTGAACTCAGTAGGTCTTAATCCCTTGCAAAATTGTATTTAGGACTGTAACCTTATAAATGTAACTGCCTTATGTTCATTAATAATTTTCTTTAAAAATTGAGAAATGGTGAATATTCTCCAATCACATATGCACACAGAGGGTGAGTTTTCAGCAGGGAGTTGAGCAAATACCTGCTAGTTCCTTGTGAATTCAGAGTGCTTGCTAATAACCTTTGAGAATTCTTGGAAAGCAGAAGAGGTCTCAACAGATTGGAGAAGGGTAAATGTTGTCCCCATCCACAAAAAAGGGGGACTATCAACCAATCAGCCTGAAATGATACCAGGAGAGGGTTTGTTTGTTTTTTTTGAATAGCATTACAAGCTTGGTGTATCCGGGGAGTGCTGTGAATGTAGTATATCTTGATTTCAGTAAGGCTTTTGACAAGGGCCATTTTCACACTACACTGTAATAATGCTACTATTCCACTTTCAACATGCTGTGGAATTCTGGGGTTTGTCGTTTACTGAGGCCAAAGATCTCTCTGGCTGAGAATTCTAAATGCCCTTTCCTAAACTGCAAACCCCAGGATTCCATACAATGTTAAAAGTGGAATAATAGCACTATAACAGTGTAGTGTGGAAATGGCCAAGGTCCACTAGGATATTCTTCCAGGTAAGTTGGTGAACTGTGGACTAAACAGTGGTACAGTTAGGTTGATCTGTAATTGAGTTGAAAGGTCAAACCCAGGAGTTCTCATCAATGGTTGCTCTTCATCCTGGAGAGAAGTGACAAGTGGAGTGCCTCAGGGCTCTGTTCTGGGCCCAGTGCTATTCAACATCTTTATCAATGACTTAGATGATGGAGTAGAAGGCATGCTTATCAAATTTGTAGATCGCATCAACTGGCATGGAGGGAGGCTAATATCCCACAGGACAAGATCAGAATTCAGAATGACCTTGGTAGATTGCAGAGTTGGGCTGAGAGTAACAAAATATGCTAACAAAATTAATTTCAACAGAGATAAATGTAAGATACTACATCTGGGTAGGAAAAATGAAATGCACAAATATAGGATGAGCGACACTTGAACATTACATGTGAAAAGGATCTAGGGGTTTTAGTAGACTATAAGGTAAACATGATTTAACATGGCCAAAAAGCCAATGCTATTCTGGACTGCATTTAGTGTTCACATCACAGGAGGTAGTAGTGCTACTTCATTCTGCTTTTGTCAAGCCTCACCTGGAATACTGTGTCCAGTTCTGGGCACCACAATTCAAGAAGGATATTGACAAGTTAGAACATGTCCAGAGGAGGCCAACCAAAACAGTGACAGGTCTGGGAGCCAAGCTTTGTGAACAATGTTTCCAGGAGCTCAATGTATTTAGTATGGAGGACTGAGAGGTAACATGTTAGCTATCTTTAAATAGCTGAAGGGATGCCATGGAGAAGGTGCAGCAAGCTTGTTTTCTGCTGCTCTAAGGACTAGAACATGATCCAAGGATTCAGATTACAAGAAAATAAATTCTACCACAATATCAGGAATATCTTTGTAAGAGCTGTTTAACAGTGGAATAGGCTGCCTCAGAGAGTGGTGGAACATCCTTTTTTTAGAGGTCTTTAAACAGAAGTTGGATGGACATCTTGCAGGAGTGACTTAATTGTGTATTCCTGCATGGCAGGGGTTGGACTAGATAGCCCATGTGGTCCTTTCCAGCTTTAAGATTTTAGTATTCCATGATTCTATTAAAAATGTCTTGAAAGGTAGTCTAGTTTTTGTTTCTTGCCTACTGTACACCGAAGGCCCGCAGGACAATTAGGATAATTAGCTAAGATTGTGCATTAAACTGCTCACACTGTAGTGGGTAGTGTGGAAGAGGGCAATGAGACTAAATAGACTAGTTAGTGAACGGGGGCTTCCCAGGTTGGCATCTTGAGCATTTTTTGTGGCCAGTTCCTGAGAAAGAAACAGATTTTGGGGATCAGTTCTAACATGCTTCACTTTAAATCTTGAGGCTTAAGTGGGTTGTTTTGAGATGATACCGATAAGTCTTCCCCACTGAAAATGGCTGGCCAATCACAGGCTGTGAAGAAACAGCCTGGAACTGGGGACTTAGTGGCTTGGCTAGGGAAAAACTTCTGCCCCTGTGCTATGGAAGACTCTACTACAGAATGAACTAGCAAATAAGTAAGTACAATATGGCCTAAGTTTGTCCCAGCATGTGTATCTCTCTTCTTTATTTTTGGAGGGTGTGCAGTGAATACTAATACTGTGGTAATCTGAAGAGGAACCCTAGCATTTCAGGGCAATTGGCCATGATGGTGCTTTTTCTTTTCTAATCAAGCTACTGCAAACCTATTCCTGTTGGATCCATTTTGGAAAAATCTTGGATTTATATGTAGGGTCACTATATTTATTTATTTATTGAATTGATATGCCACTTTTTTCCCAAGATGGGACCCAAGGCAGCTTCCAAAAGTTTTTTTAAAAAAATAAAGTAAAAGCATAAACACAAAACATTAAAAGACATATAATATTTTAAAACTAGCAATAGACTTTTTAAAAAACAACTAATAAATAAGTAAAAAGTCTCCAGTTCACCCATTAAATGCCTGCTTAAAAAGAAACGTCTTTGCCTGACTACGAAAGGAAAGCAGGGCAGGGACCAGCCTACCCTTCTGGGGAAGAATGTTCTACGTGATGGAAGCAGCCTCTGAGAAGGCTCTCTGCCATGTTCTCACCATGTGAATATCACTGTATATAGTGTTATATCCACACATTTATATATTGAACCTTCACCACCACTCTACTTTCTGATATGTAGGGATGGGGGAAAAAATGACATATTTTTTAAAAAAATGGTTGAAAAATATGATTTTTGAATGTCAAGAAACTTAATGTCAAGAAATGTCAAGAAGAATCTTAGACTGAAAACAATCTTGACAGTTTGGGACTTACTCTGCACAAAATTCACACATGTTTAGTGCAGAAAATAGCATATAAATAGCATTTTCTGCACAGGAAATAGTACTTTTTTTTCCTGAAGCAAAAAATATTTCTATATAGATCTTCCACATAGAAAATGCTATTTCCTAAGCAGAAAATTCTGTTTTATGCACTAAACAAACAGGCATGAATTTTCCACAGGATTAACACTGCATGGGCTCTGAAAACTGTGTGGTTTTTAAAGACATTGTCAGAGAGGGAAGAAAATTGCTAAAATTACTCCTTACTTCCTTTGAGAGAAAAATTAGTGAGGAATTACATCCCTAACAACCACCAATATGTTCAGTATTTAAATCACCTCTAGCAAACTGTAACAAAACAGACCCATTCTGTTATCAGTCTCTCCAGCCATGAAAATGTTGGATACACTGACATTCTACCTGGTTTGCTGCTAGTCTGGGAAAAAGTATCATTCAGACCTTTAATCCTATGCTGGCAAAAGCAAAACTGCCACTGTTGAAAATAATCCAGTTTTGGTTGTTAGCAAATTAACTTCCTACAGCTATTCTGGCAACTTTTGATGCCGTAACAAATCTGAATTCAAATTGTCTGGATGCGCTGCGGAAGGCAGTCTAGGATGCCTAAGACATTTTAGGATGCTGATGTGGACAGACTGGATCAGAAAATCTGTAAAAAGCAATAAAATATTGAAAGAACCAACTGAAAATGCCCCATGCTTAAATCAAAGGTAGATAGCATTACAAACATATCCACAGACCAAGTGTGTAGGTATAGTATGGACAAAATGAAGGCACTCTCCTTCCAAAATAAATAAAAAAATTTACCCATGCCATGGAATCTTCCTTCAGTATCCAAATTTCTAGCATTGCAGAATGAGTCACCAAAAATCATGCATACCTGGAACCCTTGTATTTGTTGTGCTTGCATTCTTTTGGTAACTTTGCCTGTCCCTCCCCGTTTTTGGATGCCTAAATCTAAATCTCTAAATTTAAATTTCAGTCCAAATGTTTGACTGAATGTTTAAGATACTGCAATGATAGAAATGTGGGGACTGGAGGAAAATTTCATGGAGTGGTATAATTCTTATTGGGGGAAGGCCCTCATTTAACCATAGCTACACCCTGTCACATACCTACTTGTTTGTAGGCAGTTGCAAGCACCTTCCATTTCAAAATGAAATTCAGAAGTACCCTGCATAACCCAAAGGTGCTTCACAAATGCCAATGAGGTAATCCCCTGGGGTACTCAATGTCAAAACAGGATTTGCAGAGAGATGTCCTGGTTCCAATCCAGCAGAACAAGGAGGATCGCTAAAATGTAGACCAGCTTACACCCCTTACAAGTATGCCCCTTTTTGCACGGCATTTTCCATGCAAAAGGGCCCCTCGAGCGTCACACAAATGTGAGGAGTGGTCCACATGATACACTCACATTTGAGCGACGCACCAGGGCCTGGCAGGCACCACTCATGCACTTTTTCATTTTCAGCTTTAAGCTGAAAATGGTGAGCAGTCGCGCAACACTCCGGGGCCCCGCGCGCACTTGCCGTGCATGTGGAGCCTCAGGAGCCAGGCTGGTCGTGCATCTTGTCTCAGTGCAGCCTGCAAAAGGAAGAGGTAGGGCTCTTGTGCAAGCAGGCAGCTCGTGTGGAGCTGAAGGACCCCAGATGCAAGAGCCTCTCTCTGGAGGCTATTCGCATGAGCGCAGCCCCCCAGCGCTGAGAAGAGGTGAGTTCTGGAAAGGGCCTGTGATCAGTACTCACCAGGATGTTACATGTATTTGCTATATCTTGTCTAGGTTATAGTAATGTGCTTTCAGTGGACTTGCCCCTGAAAATCACTCAGCATCTTCCATTAGAAGAAAATACTGCTCCTAGAATTCTCTTCTGATACGGGTACTTCAGTTTCTATACTCATTCTAGTGTGGTCTCAACTGCTACAAAACAAATATTTAATGGTTGACTGAGGTGGTGGAATCTCATGGTTTGAGGAGCTGAGACACCGTGCCCTGTTACCCTGGGGTGAGCTGGGGCTCCTTCCCGGAGACCAGGAGCTGTCCCTGGATTGACACAAAATATGGCATTGCTTAATCCTCTTCTTGAAACAGAGGTAATGACCGTCTTTCCTAATCAATTTCAGACCATTTAAGGAACATAGTGAGACAAAGTGTCCCTCAGGGTTGTAGTGTGTGCGTGTGTGCGTGTGCAAAAGAAGGGCATTGTTCCTGTATAAAAATTCTGTGCCACAAATGAATTTTTCCTTCACTTCTCAAATTTCTAACACTGTAGTAACTTAACTCATTGATTGAGCACTCAGAAATAATAGTTTAGGCACCCAAATTGAAAAGGCAGGCCAAATTACCAAAGGACTGTGAAAAAAGTAAATAGAAGAGTTCTACATTTGAACAGTTTACAGTGTCTCACTTCTTGCAGTTCTAGAAATTTGAGGACTGAAGGAAAACTTCATGGGTATGTGTGCTAATTCTCATTTAAAGAGGCAATGCCATGATTCTCCTCATAGCTACACCCCCATTTCCCTTCCCTCAGAAATGCACTATTTCCTTTCAGTGCTATACATTTTGTATGCATAGAATCATGCATACCATTTAAAAAATGTGAACAGCTAAAAATGCATGCAATTGAAAACAGCCATAAACATATTTTAGCTAGGGGTGAGGGAGAGTGTATAAAGCTATATGCTTTAGAAAGAGTGCAGAAATAAATGCATCCATGATGGAAAATACATAGAGAATATGCATATAGATTTGACTGTGGCATATGATCTTAGTCCGTTTCCACAAATAAAGATGGTGCAGCTCTATTAGATAGATGAATCAGGTGACAGTATATAGCAGCCTTCTCAACCTGATGGATGGATCTGAACTACACCTTTCATCATCCCTCACTATTGGCCATGCTGGATGAAGCCTATCAGTTTTGTAGCCTGCAATTCTGCAGAACACCATGTTAAGAAAGATGCGAAAGCATGGAGTGTGAGGTAGGTGGGAGGGCTCAGTTCTAAGTGGAAAATATTATGATCTCTGTTAACTTGTACTCATGCATGTATTTATCCCTTTGACATCACAGTAAATGTCAGAATTACTGGACAGAAGTTAAGAGCTGTGCCAAGTGGAATCCCAGCATGTACGTTTCCCTTCACCAGGAGCCTTACGATTCAGGGATTATCAAAGTTTATTTTATGATGAAGGTCATCTCTTATTTATGAAGGTCATATCTTCAGCTGATATAATTCTACTGCTTTCTGGGGTAGGCAAAGGAGTTGTGCTGCTTTACAGTGGCTGTGAAACTGCTATATAAAGATATATGAACACTTATAGTTCTGATTTCCATAAATTCAATATTCAGCCTCTTTGGGTTGAAGGAAGGAGGATGGAACAGTAGCTAACTGTTCCCCTATAGGTGGTGCTGTTGTTACTTGAAAGAGACCTAGAGCTCTGTGAGGCTGCAAAGTTTGTTCTGTGTTTCGACTTTTACTGTTGCTTAACTGATCAATTTTGTTGGTACTGTTAGATTATTTTAGTGTTCAGTTATGCTTTTTGATATATGGCTGGCAGTCTCAATATCCACATCAAATTCTGAAACATGTTTCTAGATGACAATGTGGTTTACCGTCCCCTCAGTAATTTGGTATATTGTTAGAATGGCAACTCCTTGACATTCAAAGCTTTCCAAATAAGACAAATCATGTTTTGAAGACTATCTTTTGTGTATACTTAGACATACGTAGGTTTTTAAAGATGGTTTTTACAAGCAAAGAGTCGGATGAATGCTTGTGAGGGCTTCAGTTGATTTATAAAGGGTAAAATGCTTTGTTCTTGCTTGAATCAATAGGCTGAAACAATATACTAGAAAGTGAGTAACATTTTACTAGTGTCTCTGTTTTGCAAATCGGTATAACTTTTTAAAATGTCACAATGGATCACCTGAAAGGCTAATCAGTTGATATGGCTGGGTGCTGAGGATGAGGGGAAAAATTAGGTGGATTTATCAGTCTTCATGGAAGTAGCGTTTTCACAGTTCTTGGGTCTTGTTGCAAGAAAATGTGCACCTCACTTCAAGCACTGACTCATATTCAAAGCTCACAGGACATTTCCAAGAAATAAAGTGAGGACAAAACAATATATGCATTTTAAAATGTGGATGGCTAAAATGTGCATAATTGGGGAAAATACACAGAAATACAACTTAGGCAATGGGGAAAAAGTTGTGCAAGTTAAGAAATTTCTGCAAATAGACATGTAAATTAGGTAAAAAATACTTTGAATTTTTTGCAGCAAGAAAACACAAAGTCCTGCAGCCTATTCAAAGCAAGAAAATGTAGGTGAGATTGGGAGGAAATAACAAAGTCAAGACTGATGGATTTTCATATCCATACTGGGTTCAAGTACCCAATGTAACATACTTAATTTTTCCTATGCCTCAGCAAGGTTGTGACTTAGACATTGCTTGCAAACCACTGGAAAGCTGTGTCCAGTGGAATGCTGAATGCTGAAAATGTGATGGAGGAGGAAAAAACCAGTGGATCCATCCCTTTTGTTTCATCCTGATCTCATATTTTTTTTTCTATGCTTGCATGATAGTCTGTAAGCATATATGTGTACATTTCCTAATGCATGCATTCATGCCTGCATCAATATCCTTGTTGTTCTCAATGTAATCAGTTTGCCCACAGAGTTTGGTTTTGTCCATATTTACCATTAATATGCAATTTTTTATTGTTGCACATTTATCTCCTAAAGTACGAGATTTTGCAGGATTTTGCTCTACTGGAGAATAGGATTAGCACAGTTCATTCTGGTTCGTATATTGATCCAGAAAGAAAGGATTTCCCAAGCTTACATGGACATGTTAACTTAGCAAATTGTCCTTGACATCTTTATGTAGGAGCAAGGTGTCATCATCGCCAAGTATCTTTTGGGTGGTGCTGAGAATGGAGAGATAAGTAATTGTCAAAGAAAGCAGGTAGGAAGTAAAAGCCAGGTTTAGGGAAAGGCACAGCAGTCTTCATTTTTTTCTCCCTACCTTTGCTTCTTTAAAAATACGAACAATTGAGGTTATTTCTGTCCTATACTGTTATAGTGCTATTATTCCACTTTTAACATCCTGTGGAATTCTGGGGTTTGTAGTTTACTGAGGCCAAAGAGCTCTCTGGCTGAGAATTCTAAATTCCCCCCCAGTCCTATCTCAGTCCCAGTACAGCTGATAATTCAAACAAACAAACTGAATAGCTTCCAGCTTGTTACTTACTCCCAGGCTGTAAGCACAGGGTTATAAATAAAGTCCAACAGGGTTCCAAGGCAAGAGAGTATCCAAGGTCAATCAGAGTATTCAGCAAGGTACTCAGCTTTCACAACTCCTGGAGGGGAAGGATGTCAGCTATATAGATCTGAAGCCTAGTGCAGCTATGGCTTGATTAATTGTTGTCAGTTATAAATTCTGAGAGAGCAATGCTGGGCCTCTCTTTGCTGTCTGTGGTCTGCAAAGGTGGGTGCAGGTAAGTGCTCTTCTATGTCTGAAGAGGCAGGACTCTCTGCTGGAGCTGGCATTGCCCCCTTGTCTGTTTCTGACACTGTAACCTCTTCCTGTACAGCATGCCCCCTGTCTCAGCCCCTGACATGTCCCCTGTTTCAGACTCTGAGTCAGAGTACATGTTCTAGAGGCAGGGCATGACACCCTCTAAATTGTAAACCCCAAGATTCCATAGGATGTTGAAAGTGGAATAATAGCACTATAACAGTGTAGTGTGGAAATGGCCTGAGTTATTTGTTCTCTGAGACACATATCCATTTACCTAATCTCTATCTTGGGGGTATGTCTGGGGCTTAGACAACTGTAAACCTGCACCCACCCACCACTACACCCTATCTCCATCCCTTTGTCAATTGGAAGTTCCAATCCAGCTAAGTATTTCTGGGATCATACAATTAGACTTTTGACACTAAATGTCAAAGGCAGTAAAGAGGCAGTAAAATAAATGGAAACTAAATATTTTACTGCCTCTAGGCATGAATGAGTCTCGATTTAGCCAAGCATTTTATTTCTACATAGCTGATGTTTTCACAAAAGGCAAATCAACAGAAATAATAATGACAATGACAATGACAATAATGTTTCAAAATTACCTTTTAGACTTTCAACTGAAGTTGCAACTAAGATTGAATACTGCCAAGTCAAAATATGTACCCTCTTTGGAGAACAAAATTAATGGAACAGAAAACTTCTGTTTCTTACAGAAGCAAAAGAAAATACAACATGTTGCTAGTTATGTAGACTTAACCTTTCCAATATTTATAGACATCCTCCAACACATTCAGCTTATTTTTTTCTCACCTCACTCTCTTATTTTTATTACAGTACAACAATTGCAAAATTTTCTAAGTGATTTCCTTTTTATATCAATTAGTTATCTTGAACATGGGTTTTCAATACATTTGCTGAAAAGATTTATTAAATACTTGCTGGAAAATGTTATTTAAATCCTTATGTTCCATCGTCTTTCTTCAGAATCTTTGTCTGAAAAGTGTGCCATCCAGCTTAAAATGGCCACACCTTCCATGTTTCCATTGCTTTACCCTGAATCAGGATATTGTCATTATTGTCAAAATTGCCTCTATGAGCACATTGCATGGTCGGAGTATTTGGATCCTTGCAGCATTTTATGAATTCTCTCTCTCTCACACACACACACACACACACACACATACACACCTGCCTTTTTGTATGGATTCGTCCTCTGTGGTCTTCTCACAAAATCCTACACCATGCGGTGTAATCTTGAATTTGAAAAGAAGTCATGTTTGCACCACTTTAAGATCACATATTTACAAAAATTTGTGTATGATTCTGTTAACACTACCACCTCCAGGATATATTGTACTGATGACTAAAGTATATATATATGAAAATAATTGAGGTTTTGCATGAAAGTGAATAATTTGTAAAATGGTGAATAGCATGGCTAGAATGGGTGGATATTTGATTTATCAGAGGCATGTGTGCGTGTGTGTCAGCACGTATAAATGGAATGGAAATTCGAACACTCAGTTGAAAATGGAAATGAACTAGGCAAATGGAATTGGAATTTCATCCTGTGTATTTTGAACATAGGAACATAGAATACAATCAGGCCATTGGTCCATCTAGCTCACTGCTGTCTGCATTAACAGACAGGAGCCTCTAGAGTTCAGTTTTCTTCCACCTTTAAGAGATGTTGTTCATCCCAAACATACTGTATTTGCCGGCGTATTAGACACACCGGCATATAAGATGCACCCCACTTTCATTGGGTATTTTCAGGGAAAAAAAATTTTAGTTCCTTGGTGAGGGAAATGAAAGGAGTGCTGCACCAGGAGAGGAGGGGAATGAAAAGAGTGCTGCACCAGTTTTTCTTGGGCCCTAGGAGAGTCAAATGCACAGGAGAGGAGGAGAGGGAAAGGACTCCTTCACCTGGATTCCCCTACCCCTTCCCTTCCTGTTTGCTTGGGCAAGAACTTTTGACTCTGGGTTCATTCCCTATGTTTTTAGCATTACTGTATTTGCTGGTGTGTAAGATGCACCCCATTTTCAGAGGGTATTTTTAAAGGAAAAAAGTGTGTATTATACTCCAGCAAATATGGTATATTCTACTACTGAGCTATGTTCTTTCCATAGGTCTACTTTAAACTGTGAAGGAAAAAAAAACCTTCCTTCATTTAAATTTTTTCTGAGTTTTATGCTTTGAGACTGACCATTTCACTAGTGTCTAAACCAGGGATGGGTGCCCTTTGGGGTTTGGGGACCACATTGCCTACCCTGAACCCACTGTGAGCCACACCCTAATCCTACTGCGCAATCAGATTTTGGCAGTGTGTCAGTGCGATACCTAATTTCTCTTGGAAACAAAATGAGCAGAGTGGCTCCTTGTTTTCATGCTGAATGGCTCTGCCAGAAAACAAAATAGTTTGGTCTGCAAATAGTTCCAGCATGCTGTGTTTTAAAGTAATACCACATTTCAGTGTGCAGGGCAGATGGTGAGTCCTGGTAGACCACAAAAATGAACAGGCTTCTTCAACACATCCCTCCTGCACTGTCTATTTCCTACCCCTACTTTAAACTGTTGAAAGGGGCAGAAATTTTGAATATTGCTAGCAAAAGGGGGATGACTTTGAGTCAACTCCCTTACTTTTCATGGCAGAGACCATTTCTGCACCACACTGTTAAAGCACTATTATTCTACTTTCAATAGCCTGTGGAATGCTGGGGTTTGTAGTTTACTGAGGCCAAACAGCTCTCTGGCTGAGAATTCTAAAGGCCCCTCCCTAAACTGCAAACCTCAGGATTCCACAGGATGTTGAAAGTGAAATAATAGCACTAGAACAGTGTAGTGTGGAAATGGCCAGTTTCTAAATTTGTTGCTGGCAGAGAAACTGCATAGTTGGTGTTTATTCTTCAATATTAGGCCATTTCCACACGGGGTTTTTAAAACGGTGCAGAGCGTCCTCCAGGGAGGACGTCTGCACCTGGGAGCGGACTGGGTCGGACCTACTTAACGTAGATCCGCACCCCAGCCCGCTCCAGAACAACCCCAAGTGGTGTCCAGCATGCTTTTGAAAAACCTGTTTCTTGAGGTTTTTCAAAAGCACGGAGCATGCCAGTGCGAGCCTGCTCCCTTATGCAGATTCACAGGCTCGCATTGGTGCGAGCCTGCGATCTGCTGGGGGCGGGCTTTAGGCTGGTGAGCTTCAGCGGTTGGTAGAGAGCCTTGACCAACTGGAAGCCGCCATTTTCGTCCCCGGAGCAGTGCGGAGCGGCGGCCACACACTGCTCCAGAGCAGCGTGGACCGGACCAGGGAGCCCAAAAGTCCAGTGAGTAGCATCACGGGGTGATTCCCTCGCCCCGTGCAGAAATGGCCTTAGTTGGTAGATTAAATGTATTTATATACCTCTTTTCAATGAAATGTGACAAAATGGCTTACATTCAAAATATACCTAAAATAATAAGCACTAATAAACTGCTTTCTTTTCATTTATTTGTTTGTTTGGAAAGCTGTATCTTTTCCTTCCACAGAGAAGCCTTGGGTAATCCTTAGGAAGTGAAAGATCACCTCAGGTGATAGCTAGATGTTGGTCAGATTATCAGGCATTTCTCACTCTTTTCTCTGGACAAGTTGGCAATCCAATGCCCTGGTTATTTAAATGTAAAGTTGCATTCAGTCATCTGATGCATTTAGTGATGGTGTTTCTCACTAAAAATGTTATGAGAACTGCACTGAATGAAGCTATTTTCTCTGACATGAAAATACAGGAAAGCAATAAGGCCACCCCCACCCCTACTCGGAAAAGGATGGCACTTTCAGAAAACAAATTATAGCATACGTTTGAAGATATTTCAAGATGCTGTTGCTGACACTGAAATGCAGGTAACATCTGTGAGGGAAGAATGCAAGACAAGGAAAATCTTTTCTAAACTTTGGTTTCTAAAACTCTGGTAGACTAAAATTGTCTTTCTTCTAATCCAATAATAATAATGGATTAGAAGAACATGGAGGATTTGAATGACCATGGAATTGATCTATAGTCTATAGACTGGAAATAAATCATTTAAGACAGGTATGGGAATCATGTTGCCCTCTACACTGTTGGACTGTATCTCTCAGCAGTCTTAGCCAGCATAGCCAATGGGCATGAATGCTGGCAATCCAACAACTTCTGAAGGTCTGGATGATTTCCATCCTTAATGTAAGAGATCATGGGGTAGAAGTATGCACAGACTTTCTGTCCTGAGGCAACAGCAAGTGTCAGCAACTGAGAGGTAGCAAATGCATATAGCCCCTGAGCTTCACAATGTGCACTCCTGATCTAGTCAGGTGCCTTTTTCTGAAACACTATGTCATGTACTTATATATGCACCTATCTACTTTGGCTTCTTTTTACATTTCAAAAGGAAATTATATGCAAACTCCTTGATTAAAGCACCATTACTGTTGGGTGTCCTTTCTTTGCACACTAGACTTCTTCAAGTTCCAGTTTTGCACCACCCACCCACCCATCCGTCCATGACCATTTCCACACTACACTGTTATAGTGCTATTATTCCACTTTCAACATCCTGTGGAATCCTGGAGTTTGCAATGTAGGGAGAGGCATTTAGACAGCCTCAGTAAACCGCAAACCCCAGAATTCCACAGGATGTTGAAAGTAGAATAATAGCACTATAACAGTGTAGTGTGGAAATGGCCTTTGTATCCTTTTAGGCCATTTCCGCACTACGCTGTTATAGTGCTATTTTTCCACTTTCAACCTCCTGTTGAATTCTGAGGTTTGTGGTTTACTGAGGCCCAAGAGCTCTCTGACTGAGAATTTTAAAGGCCCCTCCCTAAACTACAAACCCCAGGATTCCATAGGATGTTGGAAGTGGAATAATAGCACTATAATAATATAGTGCAGAAATGGCCTTAGTTGTATCCAGCTTTACTATTAGGCTTTCTCTGAGGCAGGGACTCAAGGCAGCAGAGTTGGGGAAAAGACAATGTTTAGATGAGGATGATGATGATAATTGGTTAATACTCCAAAATGATCACCATTTGTTTTTCTTTAAGACTGGATTGGAGACAGATGCTCTGCAGAATCTGCAGAGAGATTCTATCCAAGAATCTAGGAGTCATTGTGTTATCAATGGAATATGCTACATTACCCTACAATACACCACTGATTTGTAGATTCTTAGTTAGAATCTGAATGGTTGATAGTCCAAAATTCCACTCAGTGACTGTGAAAATAAGCATAATAATAATGTGTTTGCTAATGGGCAGTAGTGATCACCATATCTTTCTGAAATCGTGGATATGAGACAGATACTCTGTAGGTTGTGTGTGAATATACTCACAGCAAGATGATTTGATACTTTACAGAAGTTGAGAATTAGTAGCTGGAGTTGGCTAAAACTGATGTATGCTTAGGGCTCACTAAATCTCTTTGGGAATCTAATGTAGAATAAGAGATTTTGCTGCCTGAATGAAGAGTCCATTTGCCTTTCTCTGATCTGTTAATGTATTCAAAAATAGAACATGTGCCCTTTTTTCCCCATGTGCCTATGTGGGCAATGGGCAGGAGAATGCAGGAGAGTGAAGATCTTTCCCTCTGTACCCTCCTGCCAGCAGATTCCAGTGCTCCTGCATGGATGACATGTGGGGGAGTGCAGGGGAGCGAAGAACTTCTTCCCTGCACCCTCCTGCCGGCTGTTGCCAGCACACTTGCGCAAGTGATGGGCAGGAGAGTGCAGGAGAATGAACATCTTTCTCACTCCTTGCAGATGGGCAAAAAAGGCCAGAGAATGGGAGGGGGAGAATGGAGGGAGGCAAGCAGGCATCTGGTGAATAATCAAATTCACAGAAGTCAAATTCGCAAATGTGGGAGGAGGACTGTATTTAGGTGACAGCTCTTAGGCCCATAACTGCCGCGACACTCACACTTTCACTGTTGATTTGTTGTTCTTGTTTGCCTGCACTAATTTCTGATTTATCGTGTCCTTGGGACAAACCTGTCACTGGATTTTTCTCAGCAAGATATGTTCAGAGGTAGTTTCCATTGCCCTCCTTTGAGGCTGAAAGAGTGTGACTTGTCCAAGGCCACCCAATGGGTTTCCAGGGCCAAACAGGGATTCAAACTCTGGTCTTTCAAGTCCCAGCCCGACATTCAAACCACTATCTCACATTGGCTCTTACATCATACTGGCTCACGGTTGATCACAAACTGTAATACTGACCTTCTTGGTGTTTTCCCTATTTCAGTTTAAGGTCTGTGCAACTTTTCCAATCCTTTCTATTTCCCTCTCATTTCCAGATGGAAAACAGGGAGAAGCAAAAACCTTTAGATTTCCAACTCAGTTTTGGGACCCAAGTTGGTGAGGACTAGTTTCAAATTAGTTCTAGCCAAAATAGGCCTGTTAGTATTAAACTGTGTCTTGAACCAAATCTTGTGGTTGGTGCACAACATTAATAAAAAGTTTTTTAAAAAATAACATTTAGAAATCTATTTCTAATCACTAGGGATGGACCAACTGAATCCTCGAATCCTGGGCAAGGATTCGAGATTTGGGGATCCAAATCTCCTTGCCAAAATAGGCGAACTGAATCTTTCAAATCCTGCCTGTGTGGGCAGGAGAAGGTGGCAGGGAGAGTGTTCTTGCACTCTCTGCTCTGCTTCCGCCTGCCACTGGCCTGCTCGTGCCCGGGGCAGGCGGGAGAAGGTGGTGGGGGTTTGAAAAATTGGCACTTCCAGGCTCCGCCAAAGGCCTGATTGGCTAGCAGGCCCCTGGGCACAGGAAAATCATGGCATAAAGCCATGCGCAAGAGCCTGCCTGTGGCTGGGGCTGCTGCGTGTACTCGCTTGTGCTATCTGTGCCCACTGGGCTGCCTGTGCCCACTGGTGCGGCCTGTCCCCACGGCTGCCTCCCTCTGCAAGGTAATAATCTCTATTCTGTTGACTTGAGAGTTATGTACTTTGTGCAGTAGGTGAACATGTCAATTGCATTTGTATCTTCTTAATAAGAACTATATTTTCCTGAACTGAAAACTATTATTTAATTTTTTTTGTTAAACAAAAATGCCAAATTCTGCTTCAAAAACACTTCTTAGCAGAAGTGCTTTCTTTCCCTTGCTTTTTAAATTCAAAAGATTCAAGATTTGTGACATTCGTGGATTCCCAGAACCTTCCAGGGATTCAGATCTGGATTCGGAAAATTCTGGATTCGTCCCATCTCTGCTAATCACATATAATTTACAAAACAGCAGGAGAAACCATATAGTCAGAAACATTGGTACTGTTCTTGTTTACTCTCTGATTCTTTTCCCCACTTTAAATACACATATGAAGTACATTCTATTTAACTAGTCTTCTGGGTGTTTTTAGATCATTCAAAAGAGTCTAGCTACAGAAAAAAACCTCCCTGCATTTTTGTAGTTTTAGATGGATCTTTAGCAGGTTCAAAAGATTCTTTGTCTGTTGTTGGAGGATTGAAGTTACCAGGAATTCCACAGAGATCAATGAAATAATTTGATGTAGGTTTTTCATGTGTTTCTTCATCTTGATTATAATGGGCTAAACCCGCAACATCAAAAGTTGTTTGAAATAAAGCTGGAGGGTGCTAAAGGTGTGCATGAACATCACTTCCTAGCCTCTTTCCCAGTACTGATTTTAGTTAACTTTCTTTTCCGAGAGTATAATATTCATGCAGGCTGTATATATTGATTTTTCTTGAGGAGGTGCTTGATTCTATGCCGTAAAGTAGCAGTTTTACATTCTCAGTACATAGTGATATATTTTGTTAGTTCACCAACTTTTCATGTTTTTGGTCATGATTCTTAAAATAGAGCTGGGCAACAATGTACATAAATGCCACAGTTGCTACAGTTCAACTTTACTAAATAATCTTGACTGTACCATTGACATAAATATCAGTTTTTACAATGTCTAAGCATATTTAAGAGAATGGCACTGAGGTTGATTTAAAGACTCATTTTGTTTTTATGCATGGAACTAATCACTGGATTTGATTGAATACTTTCTGAGAGAAACCTTTGCTGCTTTGAAGCTTAGAAATGGTAATTGCATGGCCAGTGTATTACTTGAAATGAGCTACTGAAAATATGTTGAATTTTTAAACTGAGACACTATGGATTTGGAAGATGGCTTTATTGTTTCTGCTGATGCTTATTGCTGCACCAAATTGTGCCTAACATATTAGAAGTCCCTACAAATAAGATAACTATGTATAATTTGAAGAACTTCACTGGAATCCTGTATGACCTGTTACATTACATAACTTTATACATACCTAGCTATGTAGCACAGGCACTTAAAACCCTATTTACTGCATCGTGAATATGTATAATGGGACACTAGCAAAAGTGTCCAATGTGCGTTGATGATCAATGTGCATCAACCTGATGTGATGCATGTGCATCAGGACTGGTATGATACACATTGGGACTGATGCACGTTGGTTCTACTCTCCATGGGTTACATTGTGCACCAGGCACCATTGTGCACCAGGACACTTTGCTGGCTCTGTTACAAAGGGCTTTCAGCACTACATCATTACTCCACTTTCATAACCCTGTGGAATTCTGGGGTTTGTAGTTTACTGAGGCCAAAGAGCTCTCTGGCTGAGAATTTTAAATGCCCTTCCCTAAACTGCAAATGGTAGGATTCCCTAGGATGTTGAAAGTGGAATAATAGCACTAGAACAATGTAGTGCGGAAATTGCTTGTTAACGTAACAGCAGTCTCTACTAGATATGAATGTTACATAACTGTGCACTTTCAGTTTCTGCATATGTAAATCTACTTACAAAGACATAAGTCCCAAACAGGATTCTGGCCCTTACATTTATCTATTTTACTCTGCTGATTTGTTTTCTTCTGATTATTTTATCATATTTACTTTTAATATTTTATTGGAAGCTACTTGCTAATGGCTTAACTCTTGCTAAATACCTAAAAAATAATAATTATGCATTACCACATATACCATGTCCCACTGAAGAGTAATTGTGTTATCCTGAGCATCTCTACAGAGGCATAAGAAATCTGTAAGATTTACTCCTAGCTGTGAGCGGACGGGATTGTAGCCTAATTTACATGTGGGATGTTAGCCCAGTTTTGGTTTTCTTGCTATCCTTTCTGTATTGTCTGTCTAGAATGAAGTTTGAGTTTGCTTTTGCCTTCCTCAGAGGCCAGAGTGTGTGACTTGCCCAAGGCCACTCAGTGGGTTTTCATGCTCGAACAGGGATTCGAATCCTGGTCCCCAGAGTCATAATCCATTGCTCAAACCACTAGACTTCGCTGTCTGTCTGTTCTGACAAGACCTCTTTGGAAACACTTTCAATATTTTTCTGCTAAAGTAGCTGCATCATCATGTAATCCTTTGGCAATGTAATGTTATCAAATCCCCCACTATCAGGTGTGATTTAGAGAGAAGCCTATTGGTTGAAAGAGATAAAATACTTTTGTAACTTTAAGAATCCGATAGGCATGACAGAATGGGGCTCAGAATGAAATATAAATGTGAAAAGGGCTCTCCTTTGTGGTGCTGGTGGAGCAAGTGTTCCTTTGTCCCTGCAGCCTTTTGAGTCTGTCACTGAGTCCCCAGATTTAGCTTTTCACTTACCCTCCAACCTTTCCCAGCTGAAAACTGGGACGTGTGTGGCCCAGCAACATCACAGTGTGGTCAAGCTGGCAAAAGTTATTAAAGAAAAAGAACAGGCAAGGTAGAAAAGGCTGCAGCCTTTTTGCTTTTCTTGAGCCTACTGCAGAGTTCAGACCTACTTTCTCGGCTCCCTTCTCCCACCCATCTATGAATTAATTGAATACTTTTGCACTTTGAACTCAATTTGCAGCAAGTGAAGTAAGATGAGGACAAAGGAAGAAAACGGAATGAGGTGGGAGAAACTGGGACTTTTTGAAATCAGCTGAAAAAGTGGGACAACAGGGGATTATTATTTATTATTATATATTTATTAATCAGGACAGTTCAATGATATGTATATGGGTTAGGTGCAGGCTATCTAAAACACTATGCCTCCCTATTTGAGCTTCAGTAGGAATAGTAGAAGTCATTCTAAAAGAAAATGCTACCACAAAAATGCCAAGATCAGCTGTTCCTAATACTAATCATTAGCAATTTTGATTCAGTCATGCTCAAAGAAGTGAATAGCCCAACCCTAGGAATATCTTCCAAGAAGTAAGCCCCAGTGAGTTCAACATGGCCAATTTAAACATTTTGAACTGAAGTCTCACTCATCACAATCAGAGAATATCTCCCCCAGATCTTCAGAGTTTCAAAATGCTTCATCACCTTGATTTCAATGAGATGCTTATGCAGTGTCCTTGAAATGGTTTTGTTCAAGTCCAAGGAAATTCAAAGTGATAATCTTTTTTCTGGATCACACCCAGGCCTTCTGATTAATTTGGATTTGCTGTTGTTGCAGCTCACATGGAAGAGATAAGAAGTCATGTTAGCTCAATATTGCATTTCTTCACTTGTTTGAAGCATACAAAGAAAAATTCTTACTGAACAGACTTCAGGGATTTGTAATGGGAAGCTGTTCAAAAGGGGACAGAGGGCAATCATTACAGGAATGCTACAAAGCCTAGTTCCAAATTGCACTCATTGGTATGCTTGCTTGCATCCTTGGCAGCAAAGTTAAGGACTGGCAGGAAGGAAGGCCTAGATTTCCACCCATAGGAGAAGTTCCTTTAAAATAAAAGGGGGTGGCATGAAGTGACTTCCAAAGCATATTTCTAGTTCTGTCCATTTTCTTTGTGAAGCAGCTGATACACATTCCAGAAACCTGCCGGTTCTTTTAAATGTTGTCTTTAAAAAAAGAAAAAGCTTGGAGACCTATATCATTCTTTAACATTACTTAAAAGGGGGTGGGGAAAAAATGAGGATGTAATGGGCAGAGTCTGAAACAGACTTATATATCAAGTTAGAATAAAAAGACTTTGGCTCCTGTTCATTTGAAAGGGAAGTCCTCAATACAAAGTTCAATACAAAGGTTAGCGTTAAAAAGCATACTTGAAATGCATCAATTTCTGCAAAAAGGATTAAACCTGCAAGCTTTGCTAAATGGGAATTGAAATTTAGGACAGATATGTATCATTATCCCCTGCCTTTTCCTAATGCTGTTTCTAAGTTTAGCATTGAAAAGTATTTCATTCTGGAAATTTAGAATGAACCGTTCTGGAAACACTTGAGAATGTTAAATGTTTATCACTATATGATTCTGATCCAGAGGTGTCATAACACACCACTTGAAGAACTTGGATATTGTCCTTCTTTTCTGGAACATCTGGGACTGTGGCCATTTCCGCACTAGACTGTTGTACTGCTATTATTCCACTTTCGACGTCCTACGGAATCCTGCGGTTTGCTGTTTAGGGGGGGGCAAAGTAGCAGAGGGGGGTGGGAGGTGGACAGAGGGGCGGAGGCAGGGCTATGGCACCAGGGGTGGGGCTACAGTGCATGTGGGAGTGCAAGCAAGGAGCCACAGTGCATCGGAAAGATTGCTGCCGGAGGCTCATTGCCCCATCGCCCCCCCATCCCTATGCCACTGGGGCAAAGGCCCCTCTCTAAACTGCAAACCCCAGGATTCCGTAGGATGTTGAAAGTGGAGCAATAGCACTATAATACGGAAATGGCCTATGAAAACAGAACTATTTAAATATTGTGAAAAGACATTTTGGCTCCTGTCCTCTTCAGCTGCTGTACATAAAAGTAGGCTGCCCTCAAGGTGGCACTTACAGAATACTAAGGATGGATTATTCCCAAATGGATGGGAAGTTGAGGCATGAGGTGTTGATGTGTTAAGTTTTATGAGTCCAGAAGTTTTCCCCATTTCTCCTTTATGTTCTTACGTCTGATAGTATTTCTGTTCCAGGCACTGGCAAAGGAGATAGACTGCAATGTTTTGGATTTACAAGGGCTGGCCACTAGTTCTGATTACCTCTCCAAAACTGCAGATGTGGATTCTGAAGTATGAGTCTGTGCACGTTCATTGTTTTTTGTTTACTTACTGTAGAACGCATGCTGTTGAATGAATATAGTATAGATGGTATTTTGTTCATCTAGAAGATTAAATTCCCCTTACTGTACACTTATTGTGTCCTTCAGATTAAACAGCGAATTTTTCCCCCCAGAATAAATTCCAGCTGCTTTTAAAGTATTAAGATGGGCAGGGGATCAATGAGCAGGGGTGAGCATTTTTTTGAGCCATACTTTTTATAAATGACAGCCAAAGTTCTAGATCAGCTACTGAGCTACATAACTACCTTAGGCCATTTTCTCACATTACTATAATGCTATAGCAGTGGGTTGTTACTGGTCCAGGGACTGTGCTTCTGCACAATGTCCTCACTATCCAGCTGCTATCCCCTCCCCAAGCATCACTAAATCACAATATTCTATTTCCAGAAAAAAATCCATTAGGAGCCTCCTTTAGTGCTTCAATTTCATGAGCTGTCGTAGTGCGCTACCATTATAATGCTTGATAGTGCTTCCTGTTATGGCAGATCCAGTAGTGAGTGGGCTGTTCCCAGCTTGTCCCTCCCTCAGTGACTCCCAAGGCATGGTAACTTTCTATCACTTGTCCCTGTTTCTTTCATTTTTTTTAAGTTCTTTTTATTGTTTCATTAAAACATAAGAAGAGGAAAAAAAATATAAGGAACTTCAAACAAAAAATATATCCATAAACAATTATATAACAACAAAAGGAGCCAATTTCAAATACAACAATAATAAAGAGAATAAAAAAGAATAAGAAAAAAAAGTAGTGAATAACAAAATCATAATTTACAACATAATTTCAATAAAATAAAATATAGATACATGCCTAATGATCTTCCCTTATTTATACTTCTTATTTCATAGTCAGTTTTATCTAGCATTTACCAACAAAGTTTAACATTTACTTAGTATGTCCAAATAAACCTCTACCTCAACTAGGCATGTTAAAGCTACTTCAATAAGATTCTTACCTCTCAAAGTTTCAAAATCCATTTTTTTAAAATTATATTATTTATGAGTGGTTATAACTCTTTGGTCTTAACTTCACATTTCTAGCTTTTATCCTTTTTAATGAATCTATACAGATACCTCCATCTAGACAAAGAATAATAACTTTTAAAATATTAATCTGCCACATAACTTTTCTCTTCTACCATATAAAGAAATTCTAGACCTATATCTTATAATTTTAACCCAATCGTAGCTGTTTTCCCCCATTTGGATTCCCAAAGAGGGGAGATTAGATTCCACTCTTCATTAAATTGTTTCTTGGATTTATCTGATAATATAGTTGCCAATTTATCTAATTCATATAAATCATATAACTTCCATAACCATTCATCAATATCTGGAGCTTCTTTTTGTTTCCATCTTTGTGCAAATACCAATCTGGCCGTTGTAACAATATAGATAATGATTTTTCGCAGTGAACTCTGTTTAAAGTATTTGGTATTGAATATATTTAACAAATATATTTCAGGGTTCATTGGGAAATTAATTTGGAGAGTTTTAGTAATACAATCACGTACGTTCCTCCAATACTTCCTTGTTATGTCACAGCTCCACGAAAGGTGGTACAGGGTTCCTTTTTCAGAACATTTCTAACATGTGTTTTTAGTATTCTTACTTATTTTAGCCATTTGTACCGGTGTATAATACCATCTGAAATAAATTTTATAATTCTCTGTGCATCTTTCCATGAGTTTTCCCAACTTTCCAGTGGAATTGGGTGTCCAATGTTTTGCACCCATTTTAACATATTGTCCTTGACGACTTCCTGTTCCGTCTGTAAGGTTAATAATATTTTATATATTTTACCAATGAGATGGTCTACACTGGGTTTTAACAATTTATCAAACTCTCTTTCCACAGCCTCTATTCCAATCATTTTTAAGTCCATTTTAACTGTTTCCGCCAGTTGCCTCTGCAAAAGCCAGTGTGTAGTAAATCCATGCTTTGACATTTGCTCTTTACTTTTCCAGACTACTTTATCACCTTTGATCTTTACCAGGTCTTTATATATTATCCAGCAATTTAATTGGGACCTTTCTCTCCTGTAAAAGGCTTCGTGAGTTGACACCCATAGTGGTAGTTTCGAATAAAATTTGTTTTTATGTAGAAGTCATATTTTCAAAAGAGGTTTTCTTATAAAATGATTGTTAAAATCTTTATTTACTTTTACCTTTTTGTACCACAGATATGCGTACTAGCCAGAAAAGAGATCAGCCCCTTCCAGAGTTAATAATCTCATTTTTTCTAGTTTAATCCAGTCAATTAACCAGCTGAGGCAACTGACATGGTAATACAATTTTAAGTCAGTGAGCCCTATTCCACCTCTTTCTGTTGCGTCTTTCAAAATTGTCCACTTCATACACGGCTTTTTACCATTCCAAATGAATTTTGATAAGTCTTTTTTCCATTGGTTAAATGGTACATCGTTTGTGATCACAGGGAGATTTTGAAACAAAAAAACCATTCTGGGTAAAATATTCATTTTAATTGTCACAATTCTTCCCGTCATTGACAACTCAAGTTTCGACCATTTTCAGAGATCTTCTTTTAACCAGACTTTTTTGTAATTGTTGTCGTATAATCAGTATTTTACTTTTTTTGATATCTTAAATTGAGATGCTTGTTCAATCTCTATTTCTTCTCGTTTCTTCCAAGTACTTTTGGATATTATTTAAATGTTGTTCTGAATCATCTTAATCCTCAAACAATTTCTTAAAATAGTCATAAAATGCTGACTTTATCTTCCTTGGGTGATGGTGTATCTTTTCCTCTTCTTTGATTTCTAGAATCAATCTTTTCTCCTTTTCTTTTTTTAGTCTATAAGCTAACCATTTTCCAACTTTGTTAGAATGTTCAAAATATCTTTGTCATGTATATTTTAATTTCTTCTCAATTTCTAAAATATCTTCCATAGATAGTTGTTTCTGTAGAATCTTGATCTCCTTCAGCAGTTTCAAATTTTTAGGTTGTTTTTTCAACTCCCCTTCTTTTCTCTTAAGTTCTTCTGTAATTTTTTGATGTTTCTCCTTCCTCATTTTCTTCTTATAGGCCTCTTGTTGCATGAAGAAGCCTCTTATTACAGCCTTTCCTGCATCCCAAACTATATTATCTGGTGTTCCTTTTCCAGCATTTTCTTAAAATATATATATATATATATATATATATATATATATATATATATTTCTAGTTTTGCTTTTTCTACTATATTTTAATCTCTTAATAGATCATCTTTCAAAGTCCATCGATATTCACTTTTTCCGTTTTGCATTGTCATCATAACAGGATTATGGTCTGATAATAATCTTGATAAGATCTCCATTTTCTTAATTTTTCTACATAGTATTCTAGATGTCAAAACCATGTCAATTCTAGACCAGGTTTTGTGGACTTCTGAATAATATGTGTATTCTTTTGTGTTTCCATATAAATAACGCCACGCGTTCATTTAGGATAAAATGTTCATAAAATCAAAGAACAATTTAGAAAGTTTTCATTGTGGGGTTATCACTTTATTTCTCAGTGTTTGGTCTAGATTGGGGTTAATCACTCCATTCCAGTCACCCAATACTATTATTTCTTGGTAGTCATATTCTATGATTATTTTTAGGAGTCTTTCATAATAAGAAGTTTTGGTCTCAAGTGGCTCATAGATTCCCACAAACAAAATCTTGCTGTGGATTATCTCTACTTCTACTCCAATCAATGCTCCTTTGGTATCTTTAAAGATTTCTCTGGCATTATATTTTTTATTCACATAGATTGTAACTCCTTCTTTTTCTTATCTGTTGAAGATGAAAAGTCCTATCCTAGTTTCTGATTTTTTAAGTATTTTAAATCTTTACATCTTAAATGTGTTTCCTGCAGACAGATCACATCTGGTTTTATTTTTTCTAATTGATGAAAGATTCTTTTTCTCTTCGTAGCTGAATTCATTCCTCTAACATTCCATGAGATAATATTCATGATGTTTATTTTTTATCTTTCTCTCTTTCTCTCTTTTTTCTTCTTTTCTTTTCTCCTTTTCTCTCTTACTCTAGTTCTTCTTCTTTCTCTTGTTCCTCTAATTGTTCTTCCTCTTCTTCCTCCTGATCTATATTCTTCTTCCCTTGTTGGGACTTCACCATGTCCTTCTCTAGTTCCTTACTTAGTCCCATTTGTTGATTTATTTGAAGTTCTTCCAGTTCGTCTCATATTATTTCCTGTTCCTTTAATTTTTCTGATTCTCCCAACGTCCGAGTTTCTTGATCGTCTTCTTGATTTCTTCTTAATTCTTCCTTGTAATGCTTTAAAAAGTCTTGAGCTTTTGGATTGAATTCAAAGTGAATCTTCTTTGTTGAAAGGTGAAGGTAACTCTCTCTGTTTTACACCAGCAATATGTTATCCCTCTTCTCTTTAATACTTGTGTCAAGAAATAATAGTCTTTTCTCTTTTTCAGAATTTGGGAAGGAAAATCTTTGAATATTTGCAGTTCTTTATCTTCTATGATCAATTTGTTAGTGTAACTTTGCTGTATCACCAAATCTTTTACTTTCTCTTAAAAAGTAAATTACTGTGTCCCATGACACATTTCTCTTTTTGGCAATATTTGGCGATAAACATCTTATCTATCTCCAAATCCAACTGTTCTGCGTTCCATCCAATATAATTTGCTAATGGTGGTATTACTCAATTATATAATTCTTCTCCTTGAATTTTTTCCAGACCTCTTATTTTTATACACTTCTCTCTAAATTTAATCTCAATACTTCTATTTTGTACTTCTACATTCTCTAGTCGTTTTTCCAACACTGGTGTTTCTTTTTCTAATTTTGTAGTTCTGTCTTGTAGCTCATCTATTTTTTTTTATTTATGTTCTTCATTCCCTTAGTTATACTTTCCAACTTCTGTCCAACACTTCCAATTTCTTGTCTCATTTCTCTAATATCATTCACCACTCCCTTTATGTCCTTCTTAAATTCATTTCTCAGTTTCTTTATTTCTCCAATAATCATTGGTGTGAATTTCACTGATTTTGATTGCTCCTCGAGGGTGGGTCTCATCTGTAATTGTTGTTGTATCGACACTGCTTTTCTTGTCCCAGAAGCCATTATGTAAATTAATATTTTTATACAATTATAGGAGTAAGCAATTATACTTATAATCAATTAATTAATTACTTAATAGCAAGTCCTCTTTCTTAACTCAGATATGTTACTGAGATATTAACTATAAAATTCTGAATATATCTGGCTCCTAACTTACCTTCTTAACTTTTTATCAAATATATTACAATTAATATATAAGTATACTTATAGAGTTTTTTACTTTCACACCCTTGTATTTACAAATTCTTCATTAAATTCTATATTCAATGAATTTGTGATTTCAAAAATTGATATCTTAACTATTAATGTAGGATTTATGAATTTTATCAAACAGACAGTTTCTCTTGAAAATTTGTTATGCAATTTTTTAAAACAAAAAGAAAAAAAAGTAAGCTCTTCCTGCCAAATGTTCTTAATTCAAATATTCTATTGTTCTCAAATAATCTTAATTCTAATACTCTTGTTTTTAGTAGAACATACCTACTGCTATATTAAATTAATACTCAATAGTAGCCACATCAAATAACAACCACACCAAAAGAGAAATGTAAATAAATAAGATATCCAAGTATTTTCTCCAAACCAGTCAAGATTAATTTAATCGGTATCTAATCAAGATAGCCAATATATTACAATTATAATAAATACCTATTTTATTAACAATAATGTCTAAGTAAAAATAAGTATTTTGAACCAAAACTTAAATATCCAGTAGGTGACACCCTTTAGCTGTTTTTGTTAAACAGAGGGACTACATACAATAGGGGAAGGAAAAAGTTAATGATTTCCTTCAAAGTCCTGTTAACCTTGTAATTTTTTCTTCTTCCTCTCCTCCCTTCTACAGCTGTCTTCTTCCGTCCTTGAGTTACTCTCTCCTCAGTCAGTAGCTATGTTGAATTAATAAAAGTTTGTATACCTTTTAAAAGCCAGCCAAAGTCTTTCATTCATCGACACTTCTTAAACTCACCTTGATGGCGTTCCCCACTTAGCCCACAAACATGGTCACTATTTTTAGTCATCCTCAAAATCTGATTCGTAGTTTTAGTTACAACTCCCATTCATTCAGTTCACAACACAATACAAAATACTCCTGTATGTGTCTGGAAGCACAGTTTCCCTGCAAAGAATTTCTCCACCGTCTCCAAATATTAAGCAACAAATGTTGCGATCTTAATGTTCATTTAAATTTCATACTTGGTAATCCAAGATTGCATTCTATTAAGTTTTTTCAGCTTTGTGTATTCATTGACGCCAAAAAATAGAAAAGGGTAAAAAAGAAAAAGGCCCAGAAATTGCTCTAATGCGATGTAAGCCTAATCATCCAGATTCTGTGTTCTATGAGCTCCGGTCACTGTCCTATTTCTTCAGTCTTTAAAGACAAATATAATGAATAATCTTTATTATCTTTATTAACTCCTCCTTATTACAATATTTCTTTATGAAGTGATGGAAGGGATCGAAGGGGGATTATGGGAAAAAAACCACAAATGTAGAAGTTGATTACTTTTTTTCTTTTTTCTCTTTTTCCCCTCGCCACTCCTTCACTACCACTCCTGCCGCTATTTTAAAGTATAAACTTGAAATAGTCCATGATCATTCACTTTCCTTTTTCTTAGGTCCTTGTAAACAAATATGGTAGCTAATTCTTATTGTCCTTATTAGCCACTCCTCATTATAATATTTCTCTATGAATCGGTAGAAGAAACCAAAGGGGAACAAAGATAAAACACAACAGTGAAAGTTAGTTGCTTTTTTCCTTTTCACTGTTTCCCCTCGCCACTTCTTCTCTGCTGCTCCTGTCACTATTTTAAAAGTTTTAAACTTGAGATGGTCCATGATCAGCCATCTCTTTTTAGGGGGTGCCCTTCATTTGTCAAATCAATAGTAGTAGTAGGGTGAACAATGTGTTGGTTATCTCTTACTGGCTATGAAACAATAAGTCTTGATGAATCTTCTTTTTAAAAGTAGTGGCGAGAATTTCTTCCAAATGAACCCTCATGAGGTAATGGCGGCTTGGACAACCTCTTCAACACTTACCGTGTCCCGGTTTATGGATGTTTCTCCCAGGCACTCATGCTGGAATTCCAGACCTCCTCGAGCTCCCCCAGGTCCCTTTCCCCAAAGGGACACTGTCCTGCTATTTAAAATAACATTAGTGGGTTCCCGACCTTGTGGGGCGACTGCCTTTCCTGCAGCGGTACTGGGGGACAACCTAGCTCCTCGCCACGGCCACCGGAACTCTCATCCCTGTTTCTTTTAAA
Organism: Cyclura pinguis; assembly: GCA_030412105.1. Lineage (NCBI taxonomy): Eukaryota > Metazoa > Chordata > Lepidosauria > Squamata > Iguanidae > Cyclura > Cyclura pinguis. Next base: position 213,322,930 of record CM059599.1, read on the forward strand.
TGTCTCCTTTGAGTCAAAACTTTTTATTTTTTAAATACATTTTTAAACAGTATAAGGCAAAAGTGCAATAGTGTACTGGCATGTCATGCTGTTACAACATTGCTGTGTTAGTACAACTTCAAAAAAACAAAAACAAAACCCACCACCCAATCAGGGGCAGTGGGGCAGAGTGAAGGCAGGTCATGGTAGTGGCCAAGGATGCTGTAATGTGGAAGGAACACCAGTGGCAATACTGCTACCCATCTGATTAAGGGGGGAGGGTGCAGAAAAGAGTGTCCCTAATCCAATGGCACCACACAAATGGTGATGCCACCATTATAACAATATAATGTGCTAATGGCCTCTAGTGTGGAAATGGCTTTAGTTAGGTAGCTAAGTAGTATCTCTAGGCCCAATCCCCCCAGTCCTGACTTAGTGGGCAGAAGCTTCTGTGAGCAACAGGTGTCTGTTCTCCTGCTGATTAGGATACAGCTGATTTCCATTTCTACATCCCTCCTTCCAGTGATGTCTGGTGCAACAGTCAGAATCAGGATCCCTGTCATGATTCTTCTTTGCACCAGAGATCACTCATGGTGGAAACGTCAGGCTGGTGGAACCTGCTCTACAGAACAGATCTCTTTCACTTGCAGCAGTTGCTGCCCAGTAAGTGAGGATTTGGGGTGAGGGTTGGGCTGAGAAACACTACTTTGCTACATAACTAAGATAGTTAACATAGCTAAGTAGCTGATCTAGAAAAGTGGCCAACATTTTCAAATGTACCAGAAAGATATAACTTTCCAAATTAGTGCACATTGGTATTAACTGAGAAACTGACATGTCATATTTAAAATGTGACAAAATAGTTTAGCATGTCCTTGGTTAAAAACATTCATAATTTATATTGGGCACATCACAATGAGATTTCTTTTTAATAATAATAAAATATAGACTCCTAAGTAAAGTAACACTGGATGCACTACCTTAATGCAATCAACTGATACTGAAGTGCTTCAGTGTATACTCTGAGTAGATTGAACACCGGAGCTCAGGTCTCAGTTTTTAACTTTTATGAAATTTACAATAAAAAGTATTAGTTTCCTTGTGGGACAATGATGCCATTATTAGTGTCAATTTCTGGCAGGGAGAGGAGATGGGCAAAACAGGTCTTGTTCAAAAGTTCCTTGTGGTGATGCTGCTCATGAGGAATTGAATAAGGCTGTTCTATTTTGTGTGAATTCCCTTATTAATTCCTTGCAACTTTCCTAGTGCAGCCTAAGAATATCTAAGCAATCACAGACATATCACCTTGCCTATGAGCAAACAAGAAATGTACTGCTGATGCTGCATCACTGACTAGTCTGGTCTGAAATGGAATTTTGATCCTGAAAGTCAGTGGACAAAAATAGGTAGCAGCTTAATCCTTAGAAGGTGGCGTTTAAGTTCTTATTTAATGATCAAAATCAATAAGCCCTTTAGTACTTCCTTTGGCAGTGAGATGTGTGAGATGAGCCATGTTCTGGATGTATCATGTCAGGATATCCTCAAGATCAATTTAACAAAGTCTACTGAAAATGCCAGGGTGGTGATTGTTAGCCCTGGGAAAATTGCTATAGAGTTTAGTTTTTTTTCAGAAGCAATATGAAAAGTAACCAGAGTACTCTAAATAGAATAGTCTAAGGTCCTCACTGCATGACATGGCCATCCTGGCATGCTGATGAATTGCTCCTGGTCCAGGATGCATGCTTTCACACAATCTTGTTGCTGACCAGGTGCTGTTCTGTCTCCATCCATTGTGATCGCGTTATATACCATTAGCAGAAAAAATCTGGTAATGGCCCCCTTCCTGCCACGGTCCCGTTGGCTATGGGTATGCAGGAAGGGCTGAAGAGCTTCCTTCCACAGTACAGTGCAAGAAGAGGTAGGAACAGGGACTTGCTGTTCTGCACTGTACTGCAGAAGGGGGAAGAGTGTCCCTAACACTACTCATCTGCCAGCAGCCAACTGGGTGTGGTGAGGAGCATTCAGGCCCCGATCCCATCCTGGCATTGGTATTTCAGGGATCCTGCCAGGACAGTGCAATATCGGGCCATAGTGTGATAAGGGCCTGGATCTCTGCATGGATAGAGAACCTCAATTAGGGTGCTGCCACTGAGAAGGTCTCACCACAAACTACACTCCCAGCAGAATTTCAGTAGCTAGAAGATTTTTTTTTCATCCACTTGAATGATTTGATTTTGAGGAACTCTGTAACCCCAGTGTAATACAAAAGCTGTATGTGTATTTATTATGCATGTATGTGTGTATGAGAGACAACGCCTTTGGCACATGTCAGCTGTCTGACTTAGTTTCTGTTGCAGTCGTTGGAATGAAACAGGTGAGGAAGTAAAGCAAGAGTGTATCAACAATTCACAATCACAACAATTAGAAGCCAGTTTAACTGTCATGGTGTGATTCTTTGTAATCTCGGAATTTATAGATTGGTGAGGATTACTTAAAATTCTCTGCTAGGGATCTCCAATGTGCACTGCCCTGAATTATGTCACTAGCACTCTCTAGCAGAGAGGATTCTACGATTGTAGGTCAAATGATAGTCTCATGATTCTATAGGATGGAATCATGATAGTTAAAGTGGTACCAAACTGCTTATGACCATATGATGTAGATTTGCTCCAAGAGAAGAGAGAAGGTAGATTGTGATCTTCTGGTAGATCTCTTAATGATATGAAGTACAGGTTTATGTCTATCAATTATTTTAAAACCGAAAGAAACAAACCTTTCTTCCTTCCTCACTCCCCCATTTTCCTCTTCCCCCTCTCCTCTTCCCTCTTTCTCTTCTCTCTCACTCACTCTCACTGTCTCTCAATTACTGTATTGTTTTATAATTAGCATGGAAGAAGGAAAAAAAGGAGTGAATTTTTGTGAAAAAGAACTATAAGCTCACCTCCAGTATTGCAAATAATTCTTACTGTGGGCACATGTTCAGAGGCATCCTGTTCCTTACTTCAAAGTGTATGTCTCTGCCCCAAGCCATTGTTTGGCACCTGCTCCTAGTAGGAAAGGATGGAAAAAGCATATATCTTTAGTGTCTGCATTTTTTCAAGTACAAACTTGTTCCCTCCTGTATCTATGTTATTCTGTATATGCTTTAAAAAAACTTTATGGAAAATTGTATGCATTTCCATGTTTATGGAGACTGATGTGCATTTGTATCTTGTTTCTTTTGGTATGCGAGTTTTCAAAAAAGCACTCTCCCTCCATCTATGGCTTTTTGTGTATGCAATTTTCTTCAATGTATGTGTATGTGGTTTTCTCCAAATGTATGCATGTCTGTGCATGAGGCAGAACTACTCAATATTTATTTTACTTTAGTTTTTCTTCCCCAAGAAGAGTACTGTGTGCTTCCATGCAGCAGAAACCTTCACCAGGGATCTGGATTGCAAATTAAGATTAATAGGGAGTTACTCAGGAATCACCTAGCTAATGTAAGTGAGTTCTCCCTCTCTCTCTGGACCAACCCTTCCTAACACAGATATCTGCTGTAGGATTGGGAAAACCCTGAGCCTTGCACAAAAATGATAAGGCAGACAAATGTGTCTGTATAGACAGAGGTGAGAGGCCCTTGTGCTTGAGGGAAATACTGTATTGCAACAAGTGCTCCACTGGGACAGGCCATTTGAGGATCAACCATGAAATAATGAGACAGTGAGACACAGAAAATTGAGTTAAATAAGGGCCACTTTTTGGCTAAAATGTCAATGTGACAAAACAAAACACCAATCCTCGTCTAGCCTTCTTGAGCTGCACATAACACATGAACAAGGCATAAAGCCTGGTCAGAACACAATCCCAACAGCACCTTCACTCGCACCCTTTTCTGATCAGTTTTGAATGACTAAAACATGGGGAGGAGGCCCTCAAACAGAAGAAGCAACAAGCTGCTCCACTGGAGGCCACTTCTCCAAGGTAGCAACATTGCTCAACTACAGATGAACCCAAAAATGACAACTTTGGCCCTGATGCACCAACCAGTAAACCATACTATGGCCGCAGATTAGGACTTACCATCTTGCCAAACAGCATTTGGGAACTAACAGAAAGAATAAAAATATTAGGTTCCATAGGTCTATGGGCGTCTGGACAGGACCAGAGTAGCAAGATCCCTCATGGCCTTACTCCATCAAGTGGCACAGTCCTGCTGAAAGCTGTTCTGATACTGACTGGACTGTTAGAGTCTGCTGATGAAACTGTTCCATCTGATTGTGAACAATTGCTTACCACAGCTGTATGTCTCACAATGCACAAGACATTATTTTGGAGATCTCTAACTGTGAAGCCTTGGGCCAGGCATATGGCATGAGGTGGTCTAGAGATGAGCAAATTAATGACACCGACCAGGGTCAAATTGTAACCAAGAATGGACTGACAAATTGTGAATTCAGTAGCCCACAACTAAGTTGTCACCACATTTAGAAAAATTACAAGAACTACCTCACATGCCTGACTCCAAAACAAACAAACAAACAAAGCCTGGTACCATTTTCCTATAAACTGATGTGTGAAGGTCCTTTGCAGTTCCATTTGTGAGTAGAAATTCACTCTAATCCTTCCTGTTGGCCCTTGTATCAGCTACACCTTGAGTTTATGGTAGAGTTTATGCAACCTTGGCCTTGCATCACAAAAACAATGCAGAAGGGCCCCACCAAGGACATGTAAAATTAAAATGATCAGCTAGGTCCTGCAGGTCTTGTAGAGTGACTTTCCTTAATTCCTACAATTTGCCATTTGTGAGATGCCAGTATTGTTAAATGATATTAACTTGTATATCTAAGCAGGTAAGGTAGACGGATAGTGCACTGAATTTTCCAAAAGCAGGACAAGAGGCCAAATATTCCACTAAAGGTGCCTGGTGCATGTAGAAGCCACCATCAGTGAGAAGCCCAGTAGTTCAAAATGTTTGGTGTGAACTAGAAGAAAGCAAAAGGCCATCTTAATATCACCTTTCAGCAGTTCTGTTCCTGAGCTACAGTGTCTGATAATCTCTTCCCTCGTGAACCACCTTGTATATCTATTATCTAACTGGATTCCAGATGTTTAACTGATTTCAAATTACCATAACCAAAAGGGAGTGGTGCAGAAAATCAGCAAAAGAACACTAAAGCTGAACTTAAAACCATCACATATATATTGTCAGCATCTGAAACTTCTTAATAGACATGCACCATGGAACTAGCATGTCTAACCAAATTGGATCTGACACCTTTAGGAAATGGCTATCAAGCTCCTTGACCTTTGCTTTTAAAGTGCCTGTTCCTATTGTTAGCTCACTGGGGGTTTCTTTGTCAGCAAGTCCAAAAGGATTGAGAACCACTTCAACTGGCATACTCCTTCTCTCATTTGTAGGGGTGATGTGGATAGAAGCCCCTGTGAACCAAATTGCCAATATAGAAGGATCTGGCTACCTGCTGTGGGGGCCCTATTAACTATATGTCCACTGTGAGATGTGTCATCTAGCCTGCATATATAACTGGGCTTGCAACAGATCCTTGGAAAAGGAGGACATGATTGCAGTCTTATACTAAAAGTTTCATCATACAAGACCAGGCAGATCCCATGAAGTCTACATTAGGCGATAAATAATGTCAGTGTATTAACTTGGAGACAAAGCATTCTCACTATCCAAACTTTTCCTCCGTTTTCCTTCAGTTAGCCTTATGTGATCATGACACTGTTCGGATCTTATATGTGTGCAATTGTTAATTTCCCCAATAAAACAATCAAGCTTACTTTTGGATCTCCAGCTGGTTCTTCCCTGCATTATCACTGGTACATACAGGTGTAAAAGATTTTGTTAGGTTAACCCTCTCTTTGAGCTAATTTTCCCCACTGTCTCACAGAGGAACTGGCATCACAAGTGACCCTGAGTCACCCACTGTTGGGGCAGCATCTGAAAAGACCTCTAGGGAATCCCTAAGCTTAACCTGCTCTCTCTAAAAGGAGATGCCAAGAACTCCTGCCTAACCACTAGGTCCTGTTGAACACCCTGGGTGATCCTAATTCTGTGATGGGGCTGCTGACACTGTTAATATCAAAAGTAGGCTAAGGCAGGCTAGTAACTCACAGGACATTAGGGAAAAACTCTGCAGAGGTCTGGTTAATTGATTCTTTTATACTATTCTATGCTGCTCTAAGTCCCATCATTCTCAGGTTTCTCTATCAATCTCACCTTTGGAACTTAAAAGATGTTGGGAAACTTTCCTGTGTTATAAGTTCCATCCTTCTAAAGATTCCGCATGAAGAACTCTTCATCTTGTTGCCTGGTTCTTCTGGACCCACTAACATGTAGCACCACCACTTTGTTATTACTTATGCAATTTCTACAAGAAGATACACATTGGTGGCCCATATGGAGAACCTAGGCTGTCTACGCCTCAGCCCTGGACTGATAAGAGGGAGATGGCATGGGAAACCCAACCAGAATCCAGTCTGTTTATCAGAGAGTGGATCATCTCTTCCCTTTCTGAGTCTTCAAGGAAGAGCTCAAAGGTATGACACGAAGAAGAGAGATTCTGCTTGAGGGAAGAGAAGTGGACTTTGGGCTCTTGGTAAGTGTGAACTTCCCACAGGATGTAAAACTTCCAAGGCAGATTCTACAGTCTACTCAAGACCAAGCTAGTGCACACCTATAAGACTGTTGACATAGCTAAATAAGGTGGCAATTTCACGTGGTCCCAGGACTGCACATTGATGGGAGGCAGAGGTAGCAAGGTGCCCAAGTTCAGTCCCCTAGGGTACCTTCTGGAGAACTGGGAAAGGTTTGGTGGTACTTCTCTGACAACAAAGCAAATGGTATATCTGTGTAATGTTGTATGGCCCCAGTATAAAAAAAAGTGAGGGTCATCTGGCCTGAGACTGGCACACTTGATTACTGTACAGTTTTGCAAATGGGTCTTTTTTGTTGATGGGAGGGAAATGGCTTCAGATTCCAAATGCTGAATGTTTTGTTTCACCGTGGGGAATGGCCCCATGCAGAAAGAGTGGGGGTTAATTGCTGTAAGTATCTGATGATGAGAAATGTTGTGAGAAAAAGAAAAAGCAGTTGTATGCTGATGAGGAGGACTGGTGACCTCCTTCTCCTCTTCCCACGGGTAGTCTGCTTTTGCTATTAACAGCTCTTTATAAAATAGAGTCTCAAGCAGTGATGGTTGGCACCTGAGAGTTAGAATGCCAGCTTTGAGTAGCAGTAGCTTGACCTGGGAGACATACAGGCATGGAGAATGGAATGTATATTGCTGATAACAAAGGAGACAGAAGTGTCAGGCCCCCAAGGTATGGAATGCAAACAGGCCGAATTTTGGGTAAATAGCGGAGAGGTGCTAACCGACCGATGCACTAGGGGCTACTAAACAACAGAGCCAAAGTGCTTGCCCCAGTATGTGAAGCCCATCAGATTTTACATAGAAGTGATGTAACATAGTATGCTAATTTGTTATCATATGGACATATATAAATATGTATGCCTTCCTTTGTTCTGGGTGTCTGATTTGTGGAAATCTTCCCCAGATATCTATTCCTTTGGCTTGAGCTCAATAAAGAATCACTTTAAATTAAGAGTGTGGGCTGTGTGAAGCTGGGGAAGCTTCAACTGGAAATCCTGCACTGAGCAGGTGTTGGATTCAGTGGCCCAAGAGGCCCCTTCCAACTGTATGACCAATTTTTAAGTGGAGAACAGCATTGCAACATTCAGAGAAATATGAGAAGGGAAGGATAATGGTGTTCTCATTCATGCATTATTCTGGGAAGCATGAATTAGATTGGTTAGCATTGAATTCTCCCAATCATCTCAGATTGGTGAAACTCAGAGCTGGTGGATCTGAGATCTCTCAGAGCAACTAGATCCCAGAAGCTAGAAGCTGACCTTCCTCTGGCACATACTACTGCAACTTCATGGTTGGATGGTTTCTTTCTTTTAGTACTGCCAGTCTCACAGAAAGAAAATACTTATTCAAATAACTTGTAAATCAGCATGGAAAATCAGAAGTACTCAATATTTTGGTAAGTACTTCAGACATTTCCAGGTTGATTGACAAGCTTACACCATGAACACTTTCCTTCCTTGCTGAAGCTACCAACTGAACACTTGCTATCAAAAATTAACCTGTACAGCAGGTAATTTCATCCACCTATTCCTGAATGTGGCCTTGACTAATTTTCAATTCTAGAAGCACAGCTTTTGAGAGCAACAGTGTTAATTGTGCACAATGAATTAATGAGCATTAGATCTTTCTACTGCTGGCGGTAAATGTTTCTGGCAATTAAAATGTGGTAGGTCCCATGATTTGATTTCACATATGCTTGAGAGCTTGCCTTTTTAAAAAAGCAGCTGGCTTGTGTGCTCTAACTTTGCAGCCTTGGTTGATTCATATGGGTCAAACACAACAATTTCACAAATTAGAAGGGTTTCATTGCAAAACTGACATGTAGTTTGTGAAGCAAGAGAAACAGAAACCTGAAAAGTGACAGTCTCAGGATGAAGTAAACATACTAAAAATTGTGAGGAAACAGAAAATTAAGAGAAGCTAGACTTATCTAGAGGAGAGAAAAGAGAGCCGCTGGAACAAAAGTGGCAATCTGGAGAAGTTTTTTTTTTAAAAAAATGGACACCAGTGGTATTGAATTGGTGAGAGAAACAGTGGTGTCAGGTGGCTTCCAACTCAAGTGTAGAATGAATTCATTCTAATTTTGATTCTAGAATTTAGAGAATCTATTCACAGTGCTGAAATTGTTTGGAGAATAGGATTCAGCTCCTTAAACAGCTCCTTTAAACTTTAAAATAAAATCTTGAGTAAATTTACCATGCCACAGACATGGAAGCCATCAGCTGCCACTGAAAAGAATATGATTCACTGTGAATTATATATTGCTGTTTTGTTGACAATAGTGCCCTTTACATATTAGCTTGTAGGTAATTTATATTAATTTCCATTAACATCTACTCTCAGGTAAGTGCATACAGGATTGCATCGCTAGTGTGTTTTGGTTTTGCAGTTCTCTGTCAGGATTTGGAGAGAGAAGTGATCCTTGCAGCTCTCCAGGCAAGCCTGAGGAAGACATTGTAGTCTTCTGACTAGAGAAGGTAAAATTCCCTCCCATCAAGGTCTTGAGGGGCCAGAGCATTCCCTTCCTGTGGTAAAGTCATTGCCCTCCCTGCAGCATATTCACACTTCTTGCTTTCTCTGCTAGCAGAACCCAGAATAAGCACATTTATGGCCCTATAAACATTAGGATTATGTGAGCAGTTTGCTACATGGAGGTTTTTCCTCCTTTTTTGTTTGGATTTCCCCAATCAAGTTAATTGGCATTGCTGATATAAACACTAGTTCTTTGGTTCAGTTTGGCAGTGCTTTGGCTTGGCCAGCGTGAGATAGTGATTCCTAGCAAAGGATGGGTCAGGACTTGTTCATGCACAGGAGATGTTAGGAAAACAAATATATGACACAGGAGCTGATTCACATGATAAATGCACAAGTTGTTCTAAACACACTCCTGGGATTTTGGAATCACTGAAACCTGCTAACACAGTATATGCTTCTCCGTTTAGATTCCCTGTCCACTGTTCTGAAAAAGAGAGACAGTGCAAACAACAAAGCCTGCTAAATTAGCAGTGGTGGTTTACATCAGAAGAGAAGTCCTCAGCTTTATTTGGTAGGATGTGGAGTTCTTTTCTTTCTTTTTCTGCTGTGCTCTGGGGCAACATTTGTGTGACAGTGATACTTCTCATTTCAGAGAAGTACCCTCGGCCAACAAGTTTGTTACCCTGAAAATCTGGGGGTCCCAGAGGGACACCTCGATATGCTTCAAGTGGTAGGGAAAGTAAGCTCAATGGAGCACAAGCAATAGCAACGTGAGAGGCAGGATAACCTAGCGAGATCTTTTACCCAGTTTTTACGGAGTCAGGCCCAATCAGAAATCACACAAAAAAGGTCCAATGAATGACTTTATTAAACAGTAATAGCACTCATCAACACAAACATTCACACACACATCCAAGGGCTAACAAGAAATAAAGAGTGGAAATAAGATAGAAGGATTGTTGAAGAATTCGTAGTTTGGGTGATACTACACCTTCTCCTGAAGTCCTTGGTCCAGAAAGCAGTGAAAGAAAAGGAACTGAGCGAAGAGGCACTGAGGGGGTCACGCGGCTATCGGGAGGGGGGAACGGTCAGTTGGTATGACCGGGAGGTATCCAAAGAACTAGTAAAAAACAGGGACTATTTGTAGGAAATATTTACCTTGAGGGCGAATCCTCTCCCGGGGAGGACAAAAGGGACAGCAATGGAAAACAACTTCACACTGGCACCTTCTTTGATGTTGGAAGATAACAAGGTGTTACCCAGGTATCAGGATCTTCCGCCGCTTTGGGTTGCAGTGTGAGTTTATGTAGATGGATTTTGATAAGGTTTTATTGCTTCCAGTGCCCAACTTTGTGGGAAAACTCTTAATCCTTTCAAGTTGGCTCCTTAAAGGCTGAGGATCTTTTGTCCGCTGTGGGTTGGCACAGCTTGAGGTCCCCTGTGGCTACGTGACTGGGGAGTTTACTGGCCTGACCTGGTTCTTTCGATCGTACAACCGTTGTTGCCTACGTGCTCATCCGGGTGACCTCTCTAGTGGGTTCGATTAGTTTTATATCACAGTTGTAGACCCCAGGACAGGGTTTACCAAGGGGGCAACAAATTTAGAAGCATAATGGGAGAGACTTCAAATTTAGAATACTTGAAAACTAATTTAAGACATTTAACAAAATACTAAGCAAAGGAGAATTTGATTGTTTAAATGAAAACCACATTTTCTTATAATCCTTTCTTCCAAGAAAGCACATGGATTGGACACTCTCTTGTAAAACATGCCTCTGATTTGAAGATAGACCTATCAGCTTCTAAACCCCAGTCTCTCACTCCCTTTACTGCACTGTGGGCATTTTCACAGAAACAAAATCACTATTTTTGTCCTCTCTGCTTTTTTGAGCCCTGAGTCTCTTATGAATAATTTGAGTGAGGTTCTCAGCTTTACTCCTCTCAGCTTTAGGAGGCAACTGGCTTCATTGTGGGAAGTGCCAGAACCAGCTTTTGTCCAAATCCAACACAGATCCCTCATATGATCAACAATAACAACAACAGCAATTCCCAAGAAAGTAAGTTCTGATCTTCAACTTTGAACTGAAGAAGATTTACTTATTAATAACTTCAAGGAGAACTGTTTAATGTGTTTAATAATTCTGATCTCTTTTATCTTGGAACAAGGCATCTATCCTTTGAAGTAGAGATGTGTCACAGATTCTGATAGAACCCTTAATGTGTATATTAAGAGAAGCTGATGATTGGAAGTGAAAGTAAAGCCACAATACTTTAATGAAGCAGTTATTTTAGGGCACTCCAAATCACTTCAGACTAAGAGGTGTTGCTAATGGTTGCAACACTGAAAGCATGATCTTGGTGATTTAAGACCAGCATATGCTGATCTATTGTCAATGCAACATTTCTTAGAGTAGAAGAGGAACTTTGGTCATTTCCGCACAAGGCTGATACATCGTAGCAGTGCTTACCCTCCAGTCTGCATGTTGTATCATTTTAGCATCGTAGTTTTCCTTGTGGTTCTGCATGTTTTCAGCTCCTAGAATGGTTCACTGTGGTTCACTGCGATGTAAAACCACTGCATGTGAAAACTGGAAAAACTCCAGTGTAAATCTCCCAAACTGGTTCTGCTTCAGTTTTCACCTACATGCAGAAGTGTAGCATTGATTCACATCACAGAAGTGGCTGGCTATGGGCGTTGCCAGGATGTCCCTTCCGTCATTTCTGTCCCTATCTCTCTCCGCCCATCAAAGGACAGGCTGCCATCATTATTGTCTTCCTGTGTTAAACAGACAGTGGGAAGAGAGTGGATCTGGTAACGAACTGTTAAAATGTGTTTTGTTCCACATATGAACGAACATATATTCCTATGCACAAATGTAGCAACACAGAAATGTATTTAAAAAATGTGTGTGTGTTTTTTAAAAAACAGACCAATCAGTAATGGCAGGGCGAGGTGAGGGAGGGGAATGAGAGCGGCCAGGGACTTGCTGTTGTGGATGCAGCAACTGCTGTTCTCCGCAGTAGCATGATGTGAAGGGAGGTTTCTGAATTTCTGAATTCAGTTTCTGAACTGGAGGACAAAAACACCGTTCTTGACATGCAGTGAACTGCTCCTCCCTTCTCGTGCAAAAATGCCCTTCATCACATGAATATGGGGCCTTCTTCTCCCAACAGCACCTTTTTGCTTTATAAATATTTCAGAAATTTCTAGGATATTATTCCTAGATCTTGATATACATTGATACATACAGTGTCATGAACAAAATCACTTGCTTTATTGAAAATGGTGGTGGGTAGAGGAAAAGGAATGAGTCCCATTATTGGGAAAAAGTAAGATATGAATTCATCAACTTCCTCATCAAATGTGAGATCACTTTTTTAAAAAATCTACCCATGGTTTTATGGTCAGTGTAACATCTAGTTTCACCCTTAAATGAACAAAGGTTTATATTCATCCTTAGCAGAGAATACATTGACTTTCACATGTCAGGACTTAATAAGCATCTAGGAATCAGAAAAAAACAACAACAAGAAAAACAGGTTGTCGGACTTGTGCAAGTAGAAGTAGAGGTGGCCAACTTTTCGGGGCTAAGGACAACATTAGCATGGCCAACTTCCTTTGGGACCTGTACGAGTGAGCAGGGTCAGTGTAGTGGTGATGATCAGCGGGTATCAGACAATCAATTATCCCCCCACATGCACACTTACATATACCCCATACATCCATGCACACATACACCCCCCCCATTGCCAATAAGCAATGTGGAAACAGCAACCTTGACCAGAATCAGGAGTAGGTCAGTGGGCATGATAAAGCTTCTCCATCTGCCACCGAAAATAACCAGGAACACTGGGATGGGGAACCTTCAAATTCCATGGTCCTCTGATCTTGATGCAGGCAAGATAGTTGCTTCCCAGCACAGCTGCTGCTGTTGTTCATCTTACTTTATTCTTAGGAAGCATATAAGACAAATTACGTCTGCATCATACAGTTTGAAAACTGCCCAAGAATGGAACAAAGCAAAACATAATAGGCCATCATCAGAACAAAGACTGTTAGAATAACAACAACAACATGAACATCATCATCATCATCATCATCAACAACAATGACAACAATAGCAGCAGAGGGAAACCAGCTTTCTTAATAGGGATAACTAGGCAAGGGGAAGCAAGCGATTCTTGCTGCTGATACAAGGATCAGACTTGTATGTTTCATTCTCCTTTGCCAAACTGATGGCTTGTCCTCTGGCTAGTTAGAAGAAAACAGGGATGCTCTCAAGGGTTCTCTGCACTGCTACATACAGACAACAGAACGCAGTTTGACCTCCTATAAGCCAAAGCAACACCACCATTGGACATATCCTGTTTTGTTTTATGCCATGGTTTTCAGGGGAAAAAAATTATAAAACTTTTCAGCTTCTCACTCATTTTCTTTTACGTTATTCTTGAGATAGGCAAGAATTGTAGGTGTCACTGTAATTAAAATATCAAGAACTGTGAACTTATTATCACTTCCCATGAAGAGAGCATGCCATGCTGAACAAAATGATATCCTTAAGCTATACTCACTTTCGGAACCTATTTAAAGAATTTTCCCAATAAAGGTAACATGGTTGTAAATAACAATCCTCATATTCTCTCCTTAAATTTTAAAAGAGTTGATTTGCAACACAACATACTCCATTTTAAAAAAAGAATGTGTGTTAACTGCAGAATCATCTTGTAAAACAGAAGAAAATTTATCATAGAATCTATCAATCATCTATCTGTCTAACTGCCTATCATCTGTCTACTTAAGTACCTCCCTATCTAGATTAGTTTCATGAAACTAATAAGATACATCAGGCCAGTCACATAGTTTGTTGTGTTGCAGTGAGGAAGAACAATCAGATCACAGAATAAAAAATTATAGAATTATAGAATCATAGAGTTGGAAGAGACCACAAGGGCCATTGAGTCCAAACCCTTGCCATGCAGAATACAAAGTGTTCCTGACAGGTGGCCATCCAGCCTCTGTTTAAAAATAGCCAAAGAAGAAGACTCCACTACACTATGAGGCAGTATATTCCACTGTCAAACTGCTCTTATTTCAGGAAGTTCTTCCTAACATTTAGATGGAATCTCTTTTCCTGAAGTTTGAAGCCATTGCTCCATGTTCCTAGTACCCGGAGAAGCAGAAAACGGGCTTGTTCCCTCCTCCATATGACATCCCTTCAAATATTTAAACATAGTCATGTTGCCTTCTGTTCTCCAAACTAAACATACCCAGCTTCCTAAGCCATTCCTCATAAGGCATAATTTCCAGGACTTCTACCATATTGGTCACTCTCCTCTGGACATGTTCCACAAATCAATATCCTTGCTGAACTGTGGTGGTCTGAAATGGACACAGTATTTCAGGTGGGGTCCGGTCAAAGCAGAACAGAGTGGTACTATCACTTCCTTTGACTATATTCCTGTTGGTACATTCCAGAATCTTATTGGCTTTTTTAGCTTACCATACAAGAAATAATTCAATCCGTGTGTGTGTGTGTGTGTGTGTTAGCTAAAGCAGCTTGGAGATAAATAGGTATCAGAAATCTATTAATCTATTGCAAAAAGTGAACTCCTGGACTTGCTGAAGGTAAACAGATTTTTCTGATTGACTTTATCAGAGTCAGTGTTCTACTCAGCAGGAATCCACTAGAGTGATCTGAAATTTTTCCCCTCCTTTCCCTTCTCACCCATCCATGTCACTCCAAAAAACTATTTTACTGAGTTTCCCTGCACTCCTAAATTGAATTTGAGTGTACATGAGGTGTTGTAGGAATGACACTCCTGTTTTCACTGACCTAAGCAGTATTGGAAGCAAAGAGACACCAACACTTATATAGAGTGATTAGTGAAATGGAATTCTAAAGAGCATGGCTGCCCTGTTATTTTACCTCTCTGTTTATTTCTTCGATCTGTGTTCTCAAGCCTTTTGCTTCTTTCCTTCCTGCAGAGGTCACTTTCTCCTTCCCCCAAAAGTTAGTTAGCCCTTTGTCTGGGAAGGGAGCATCCATGAGGTTTCTGCCTCAGGATGGCTTACACTCACTCATGAGAACCAGCCATTTAGGAGCTCATTTACTAGTAGTTAGGGAACCTCTTTTTTTGTAACCCATCCAAGATGGATGTCATGAAACAATAAATATTTTCCCCCTTTTCTAACCTTACAAGAGAATCTTGAGAATTTTTTCTCCTGTTTATTGTCAAAGCTTACATTATAGTGGCTACATTGCACTCTGCTTGATATAGATACCAAATATTCCTATAAGCAGTCCCATCAGTAGTGCAAGGTGTGGGTTCCATCCGGTGTTTTTCTTGAAGGATAATATCTTTTAAACCCCAGTTGTTTAAAATGAAAGGCAACGCATAGAAAAGGGGTCTTGTATTCTTGAGAGTTCTGGGATTGTGTTCTCCTTTCAAACCCACACAAAGACTCATGGTCACCTTTCATCCCTTTCATTTATTAAACTTACAGTAGTTATGAAATAAATTAGAAAAAGATTGGAAGGGCCTGCTAGACCAGTTAATCCCTCTGTTCACACACACAGAGCTATTCTTCTAATTCTCTTTTTTAGCCCTTTGAATCTGGCTTTAGCTGTAGTACTTTAATCAGAACAATTATGACTTAGGCTTTTATGGACATGAACTGTATTGAGGAAGAGTGGTGGGGAGGAAAAAAATTTAAGGAGGTGGAGTAATATGGACCAATTAAGTTTTCAATCACTCCTCTTACTGCATTGATGTTGGTGTGGCTATTATAAGATTATGATTATAAAGATCCCACAACCACATTCTCTCTCCCTCTCATTTGGGAAAGAACAGGTGGAAAAATACAACAATTTATTTTCAAGTTTAAAACACTGAAATGTTAAAGGGCTTCTTGTAGAACGCAGCCAATATGCCAAATGGTTGTCTGCCTACCTTCTCTACCTCCATAAGATTGCAAATAATATTGTATCTAATAAGAAATAAAACAAAGCAAAGGTCTTTAAAAAAGAGAGAGAGAGAGAGAGAGAGAGAGGGAGGGACATTTGTATAGCTGATGGCCTTCCACATCTCTTACTTAGCAATGATTGTGTGTCCTGAAAGCCTTTCCGACAATCCCAATTCTAATTAGTGGTGGATTTTGTTTTTTTGGCATTTTAAGGAGATCTTTCTAAAAAAGGCTACTTCAAAGATGTAATGGAAAGAATCTATGACAATAAAAATTTGAATGAGAAAGCAAACCTGATAGGTTTGTCTCTACAGGCCCAGGATTTTGAATGCTTTGTTCTTAGAAATCTGGTTTTGAATGCCTGCATGTTTAATCAAGTCTGAGATGGGGAGGTAAGGTGGCCACCTTTTTTTTTCTAAGTGGATTCCAGCTCCCAGGTACACGTCGGGGAAATGCAACAGAATGATCTCCATGTTAGTTGGAATAACTGTTATGTATTGACTCTAGCCAGTAAAGATGGATGGGCATTTAGAAGGGTTCAGTTTTGATAAGACCTTACCAGAATTTACAACTTTCTTCATAAATTTGATGGAGAGAATTTGAGATTTTAAAAATTCAGGTACAGGGAAAAGTGAAACGTACCGATTTGTCTGCCTCCCAGTTATAACATACCTTTGTGTGATATCTCACATAAGCATTTCTTCATACGCTCAAGGCAAGAAGTAGGCAGTGGGAAAGGCTGTGACTGAGCTTCTGTTCATAAATAATGATGGCATTATGAAGTCAAATTTGTGACACTGCAATTCACTTTTACTGTCACTGCAAAGGTCAATAGTCTCTTCCAACCACTAAATGACTAAAATGCCCTGCCAAAACCAGCCTTTTAAGCAGTGCAGCCTTCCCTCAACACAGCCATTTCCATGTTGCCAGAAAGCACGGGAATGAAACTGGGGAAATGTCCATGTTGCTGGGGGTGCATTTCTTAAAAGGTAGTTTTTTGGGGGAATAGCATTGGGAGACATAGTTATAGCTCCCTTTTTAAGATCTGGACATGTGCCTCTGAAAATTAGACTATTTCTTGCTGGTGTATATATTTCAGGACAATCCTCTCATGTCTGTGAAAGAAACTAATTATGAATTAATACTACACACACACACACACACACACACATCTAATATATGAAAGTCAAAGTTTGTGAGTTTGTCTGTGTCAGGCAAGCAAAGACCTCATATGATTGGCTGTGTGAGGTGAGAAGACCTCATAGGATTGGCTGCCTGTGAAGATTCTATGGAATCCTGGGGTTGGCAGTTTAGGGAGGGGCCTTTAGACTTCTCAGCCAGAGAGCTCTTGGGCCTCAGGCTGGTTGCTATGGAGATGAGGCCTAGCAGCAAGAAGGAGGAGGAAAGTGTATTCTCTCAGGAAACCAAGCCTCTGTATGTTAATACCTCTGAATACAGTCTAGATTGGGAAATATGGAGAAAAGTTACACGTACTGGACAACACAGTTTGGGGAATTAGAGACACAGGATCTCAAATCTGTGTATTGCAACCGCATCTAATTCCTAAGGTAAGGTAAGGCAATTCCTAACATATTTCTAACAAGTATTACCTATGAGAAAATAAAATCCTGGGCAATGCTGGGTAAATATGCTAGTACAGATATAAATATGAATATTTCTTATACACACACACACACACACATACACACACACACATTTCAGGACAGTCCTCCCATCTCTGTGGAAAGGATTAATTATGAATTAATATTTTATTCATCCTTGTGCACCATTTGTATTCTCTCTGGATTGTAGAATAGTCAGCTATGGTTTTCTCATAATAAAACCAGTCATATATTCTCCAAGTGGTAAGGTATATGAACAGCTTAACACAATTCTTCCATTTGGGATAGCATGGGTTTCTTGTAGTTGTTGCGATTTAGCAGGAAACAGCCTATCCAAGACAGGATTCCACCTAGCTGAAGAGGAATTACGTCTCACTAATACAACCAATAGGCTTACCAAATCAGTATTTTCCATGCAGAATAGGCTACAAAGGCAGGATACACCCCAGAAGGACGTTTTCAGCATTCAGAGACCAAGTGGCAAATTTCAAGTACATATAGCTGGGAGTCACTGCAGCACATTTTTCAAGAATTCAATATTTTCCTTCACTGAGATTATTTCCATACTGATAAATGAAGATCTGACTTCAGTTCTGTTGGATTGCCAACTTGAGTGATTTACTCACTTGTGCAATGTAACATTGAACCAGCAGATCCAAACAACAGTCTAACTCCTCTTCCATAAACTGAAAAATAATACATTGGAAATCTCACTATACCGTGGCTTTATTCATGTCAGAGGCCACAGAAGTTGGCTGAGCACAAACCAAATTCCATCTCAGATACATTTGCATTCTAGGATAGATGTGATGAATCTGTTGGTCTCCCAGATATTGTTAAATTCCCATCAGCACTAGTCAGTATAGCCAGTAGTGGGACTTGGTATTTGGTTTGTATCCTACCTTTCTTGAAAGATGAATAATTGTAAAATAATAGCTCACATATAATTTCTTTCTTTTTTTTTAAAAAAAATGGCACAGCAAAAGTAAGCAGCAAAACAAATAAAAGGGGTATTCCAAACTGGTATGACTTCTTGAGATGTAGTCCCCTGTCATTTGCTAGCGGTTGCCTCCTTGTCCCCTTGTTCCATTGTTTTTGAGAGCTATTTGTAGCAATGTGTTGGGTCTATATTAGGTAAGGATGGAAAGGAATTTAAAAATGACTGAAGAACATGTTTTTTGAGTGTTGAGAAACCCAGATGAGAAGAATCTTAGACGGATGAGAATCTTCACCGTTCGAGACTTATTCTGTGCAACATTCTGTGCAGGAAATAGCATTTTCTGCATACAAATTAATATTTCAACACAGAAACATAGTTTTCTGTACAGAAGAAAACACGCTGTAGTTTGAGCTTTGTTGTGCATAAAATTTGCACATAGTTTGCATAGAAAACAACATTTCTGTGTGGGAAATTGTGTTTCAACACAAAAATATAGTTTTATGAATAGAAAAAAATATGCTGTAGTTTGGGCTTTGTTCTGAGTAAAACACATGGTAGATTTGCATAGAAAACAGTCTAATCTGTGCAGAAAACAGCCTTTTTTGCCCAGGAATTAATATTTATGAATTGAAACATTATTTTCAATATAGTGCTATTTCCTGTACAGAAAATATTGTTTTCTGTGCAAAACAACCACATGTGAATGTGAATTATAGCTTTTTTTTTTCTGTGCATAAAACAACAATATTTCTGCACTGCAAATTTTGCACAAAAGAAGTCCCAAATTGCAAATAGCCTTCAAAAACTACGAGTTTTTCAAAGATATTTTCACAGTGGGAAGATAGTTGCTGAAATTATTCCTTGCAACCTTTGAGAAGAAACTTAGACCATTTCCACAGTACACTGTGATAGTGCTATTATTCCACTTTCAACATCCTTTCATAGTACTATGGTTGAAATGCATCATTTTACTGAGTGCCATATACAATAATGCTTAAAAAGGGAAGCCTCACCTACTATAGCCACTAATAGTGCAACCTCCTGGCACATCTTCCCTTTCTGGAGGAGCTCAGAGATACTCTGAAAACCCAGGAAAATAAGTAAAATTTTATCCAATGCTGGAAGGACAACACCTCGTGGGAGATATTGGGCCACACATTCTCCATCCTAGGTAAGGGAGAATTGTGATGTTTGGTGCAGGAGAGCTAACTTTTCTTTCCCAAGTTGTTGACATGCTGAGGGTGGAGCGCCATTGACCCCATGTGCCTGCTGTGATTTCAGTTGGAATTCCCCCCATTTTGTGCCTGCTGTTTGCAAAATAGGTGGAAAGCCTGCTTTGTTCCCCATAGGATACATGAAGAATTTGCTTGAATAAGAGCTTTCGTCACTGTGAGCAGATTACTGTGTGGATTCTCTGACATACACCCTATACTCTATCTGAACCAGCCTCTATACCTCCATGCTGCTTTGCCTGAATATTAACTGTATTTAGGAGATGAACAATTTAGGAGAAATGTATACTTCTCACAAACACTAATGAGTTCTAAGAAACTATCTCCAAGATAGCAGCTTGGTCAAAATACTCTAGGAAAGAAGCCAAAAGAAGCACAAATGTCTCTCAGCTATTTTGATAATCCCTGGGGTAGGAGTGACTATGCTGACAAAAATAGGATGTGGGCCAATCCCCCTCCCTGAAGTTCATATAAATAGCTTGTGTTTACTTAAAAGGAAGAGGAGAAGAGGAATTGCTATTTCTTTTGCTCTAGCCGCTTACCTTATAAAAATAAGGTTTTTCTTTTCCTTTCTTTTCCTCTGCCTTCAGTCTGATTTTGTTCATGCTGAATTGCTTAAAGGATCACTTGCGCCGGGAAATGTGTAAAACGCTTAAGTTTATCCAAAGGAAAATGACTTAGTTCTTAGCAAGTCAGGTCAGCAACTAAGTTGCAATGAAATCTCCATGGACTCTACTTTCTTGACCTGCCAGAGTTTGCTGAAACTTTTCTTGGAGGATCAATTTCTGACATTTGTGGAGGATAAACTGCTGAAACCCCCTAATAAAAGATAAGGAAGCACTAAGCTCCATCAGAAATTGGTGAACAGGAAGAGCAGAAGTAGCTCTGCTTGCTTACTATCCATCCTCCACATAAAATAGTGGAGTCTTTCACACAGGAACACAGGAAGGCACCATTTGATATTCTTCCTGTGGCTATGAGTAGGGATGGAAAGAATATTTTAACATATTTGAAAAAATGATTGAAAAACCTGTTTCTTAAGTGTCAAGGAGAATCGCTTACTGACAGGAATCTTTGTAGTTCAGGAATTATTCTGCCCAAATATCACATTTGGAGTTTTTGTGCAGAAAACAGTATTTTCTATGTGGGAGGCAACCTTTTTTCTTCATAGAAAAATAATATTTCTGCAGATTTTTTTTCTGTACAAGATACTGTAGTTGGAAACTTATTATGTATAAGATTTGTGCATAAATCACATTTTCTACACAGAAAATAATACTTCTGCTGAACAGAAGATAATACTTCTGTGCAGAAATATTATTTTCTGCACAAAAATGCCATTTTCTGCACAAAAAAATGTTTTCTGGGCAAAAAGACTTCCCACATATACACATTTTGTGCAGAATAAGTCTAAATCTGTGAACACTTTGAAAACTGTGTAGTTCTAAGGCATTCTTGCAACAGGAAGAAAATCCGTAAGAACTACATGTTGGTTCTTTTATAAACAAAGTTAGTGAAGCATTACATCCTTGCTAGTGAGGTTTGCCAAATTAAGGTTTGAGTGTCATACTCCAATAGATGCTGGAGATCTCTCCACCCGCCCCCACTCCAATTTGTCATAATTTGAAAAGTCTGTCTGTGAGGGAAAAAAAATCATTAACTGAGGGAGTGCCTGAATACCTGTGTCACATCAGACAGTTCTAGCACTGTGATTCCACTTTAACTTTGGTGGCTGAATACAGTGTAATCATGGGGTTTGTAGGTTTGGGGACCACCAGAGGTACTCTCTGCCCCTCTCTAAAGTAACTAATTGCAGGATTGCAGTTAAAATGGAATCGTAGCACTAGAAGTGTACAGTGTGAAAGGGGCCCAGGTCCATTTAGTCTACTACTGTCCAATTGACTTGCTGCTTCTCTCCAGCGGCCCAGGAGGAAGGCTTTCCCACCACCTTGTGGTCTCTCATCTTGTCAGAATAGATTGTAAGTTTTATACATTTCACATGCAAAACATATATTCTGCTTCAGAAGTAACTGTACTCCTAAGGTGGAGATGGTGGGAGGAAGGAATATTTGGCTCTCTAGATAGGTTGGCTTAGAACTCCTGTCAGATCTCTTCAGCAAGTCCATTGCCAAGGGCCTGCAGGAGTTGTTGGCCAAAAACAAAATAGACAGCCAGCACTTCTTACCTCTGTCCTAAATCTTACACATATCAACTCCCCACATGGTCTGGATACACGCATTGGCAGCACGATGGACCTGATTTCTGGAGCCCTTTTGCAAGTGCTGAAAATTCTCCATCTTGCCTGCCAACAGCTTTGGCAACGAGCTGGATCTATGCTGCTGCCCATTGTTCTTACTTGCTGTTCTTTTAGTGTAAGTCAGTCTAGAGGAAATTTGTTTCTTCTTAAATGAAAATAAATGGCTGCATTTTGTAGTGGAAGGAACTGTCTCTCTGTTTAATGAACAAACACTGGGAAGAAACTGACATAACAAGCCTCTCTCTGCTGCTCAGAATGCCTTTTAATAAGGTGCTTAGCTGTGCTCTTGTGCTTGTAAATTTGGGTTCAGATTTTGCTTAAAGGCTGAGTTCTGACATGAAGAGAGAAAATCTGGAAGAGAGTGCCAGTCATTTTCTTCCCTGTGACCCCCTAAATGGTTTTATTAAAGCATCTGCCAGCTCATTCTACCCCTGCTGCTACCTGTCATTAGTGGATAAAGCATCCATTTTGCAGGAGAGACTGTGACAAAGGAAAGCTTTGCTTCAGGAGGTGCTGACTTAGTGCAGCTGATGAGCTGCTCTGCTACTGTACCCCACCAAGGGAAGTGAAATGTTCTGAAAGCAGCCAAGGGACCCTGCGTGCACTCATTTTAAGATGGGAGAGGTTAAAGGAGAGGGACAAACTGGGCTGTTCTCTTACACTCACCGTCTATGTTGTCACGTTTGGGTAATGTATTATCTATTTTCCCCACTAAAAACACTCTCTGACAGATGAATCGTGGTGAGAAAGGGGCAAACTTGGTAGAGAGGTTGCAATCACATTTCTGTAATTCATGTATTTGTGAGGGTGCTAAAAAGTTATAATTAAAAGCTAAAATCTGTGCTGTTGCCCATCCATTCCTATCCTTTTTATTAATTAATAAAATTTACAAATATCCCTCAAAATACATAAAATCAACCCTACCAAAAACCAGCTCCTTCAACATCACCCAGGCCAATCACAGTATTCAACAATTGTATTCCACAATTAGTAAGTAGATTCAGGTAGATAATACTGACAACTATTACAATGAGAGTAACTAATAAATGGGACCCATATTACATAGAACAAATTCTGTGGTGGGTCCTTGCTTTTCTTATGTATTTACATGGTCAACTTTTCCATTAGGGCCAAGGACCAGAATCTCCCTTTCCAGCCATGAAGGAGCAAGTAGTGGCATACTATTTCTAATCCTATTCACATCCCCAAGGGCTGCATGACTTCATGCCAAATTTAGCTGCAGTAGGGGAATCCTAAACAAATGGGAGCCAAAGGACTGGGACTTGACTCCTCAAGTTTTTCCACCTTTAACTAAGATGCAACTCTTTGATTAGACTATAATGTGGCAAATGGCAGCTATACAGCAACTAAAAGTTTTTCCAAATTTAACCATAGAAAGAAACCTTGAGAAAATCAATGTTCTTTGCTTAAGAAGCAGTTAGATTTACAGACGTCAGGGACATCTGGATCTCAAGAGAATTTACTTTTCTGTTGCTAATAGAATGAAAATTTTATTACTTGTCTTTTATTGCTTTTTGTCCCTAGTTCTCACAAAGCCAATAAGTGAAGTAGTCTCTGCCTGCATTGAAATCTCTCAATATCATCTTAACTGACAACATCTTAGACAAAATTTAGCCCCTTGACTCTATGCTCATCCCTTTTTTTCTCTATATGATTCTCAACATCATAGCCTGATGAAGAAGCCAGTGAAGTTTCAAAACCTTGCATAATATATTTTATGCTTTGGAGTTGACCCAACAAAGGCATTACCGCTTGTGGATTTTGAATTTTGTTGTATTTTTCTGTCTGGCCAACACAGATACTCCTCAATATTGTTTTCCGTAGTATCCAGGTTGCTGAACCCTCTTCCCAAAATTGTTTCAACACTTTGGACAGTTCCTTTAAAAGTCGGATAAAAATCTAAAGCAAAATCTCAGTAGAAGCTAACTGACAGTTTAATCATCCTTCCCAGTATCCTCTAGTATTTTGGTCCCAGTTATTTGTACTATCTTGAAAAAAGCTGGGCCAAGCCATTTTCTTGCTTGAGATGAAGGATAGCATATTATTCTTCCTCATTATTGTTGGGAAATTCCAGCATTTTCTCCAGCATTCTCTCTTCTGTCCTCTCTTGTCAGAGCAATTGGGGCTTAGATAGGACAGAATTTGCTATTTCACCCAAAGCTTTCCTATTGCCTCTTGCTATCCATTGTAATACATGGTCATAAATACCTTTTGTGTATCCAAGTAACTAGATAATGTGACCTGGGAAATTCCTAGGGTCATTGGTCAGTCTCTGTGCTCATCTCCATCTTCACCTTCATTGTCATTCCACTCTTCTTACTCTCCTTTAGCTGTGCTTCACTTTTCCACCACCAAGGTGGTGAGTTAAGAATGGAGCTACTACCTTTACCTAGGCCATTTCTGCACTAGATTGTAATAGTGCTATTATTCCACTTTCAATATCCTACAGAATCCTGGGGTTTGCAGTTTAGGGAGAGTCATTTACGATTTGCAGGCAGACAGCTTTTTGGCCTCAGTAAACTACAAACCACAGAATTCCACAGGATGTTGAAAGTGGAATAATAGCACTATAACAGTCTGCTGCAGAAATGGCCCTAATCTTTTCACTAACAAGTTAGGATGTAGGCTCTCCATACACATGTAAATATAAAAGCCATTAGTAAACTTTTTCCAAGTTTGTAACCTTAAACTGCCTGCCTTGATTATTTTTGGGTGAGTTTAAGTTCAGGGAAGCAAAATGAGATTGAAGCATGCTTATTTGCTACTCTGTTAAAAGAAGGTTGCTTTCTAACAGTTTTAACTTTCATATTTTTTCCAAAAAGGGCTGACACCCTGGGAAACTCTAATTCCCAACAATTACCAATATAGGAATCAATAAGGTTGCAACAGAAAATTAATTCCACATTGGTGATGGGGATAATACTTTCAGCTGTACCTAGGAGAAGCAGGCTTGTTTGAAGGCTCTGTGAGGCAGACTGTATGGTCCCAACAACTGTATCCTCAGACAATTTGTCGATGTACAAGCTAGCGTGAACCTTAAGATCTGCGAGAGAGGGCTTTCTCTCAGGACATTAGGTGAGGGCACGAGAGACATCATTCTCCATGGCTGCTTACAGGCTGTGGAATTCCCTTCTGCAGGAAGTCAGGTTGGCCACCTCGTTGTCCTTTTTCCCCCAGCAGGTAAAGAGCATTTTTCTGAAGGAATGATCTTCCAGCTGCTCCTCACCCTTGGCACCTACCACCTGAGGCAACTGCCTCATACCAACAACCAGTACTATTAACTAAGATGCATGTGGCTCTGGGATAAAGTTCTTTGGCAACCATCACTATAGCTGTCGAGATACTTCATAGCTCTGTCACAGCTGGGAGAGAACAGATCTCACCCAGCTTTAGATCTCAGCAAACCAAAAATTATGTACTGTCTCACCCTCTGTTCTCAATTTATCAGGTGCAATTCAGAGAAATCAGTAATGGTACGTTGTGGAATGAGATGTTGCTTTTAAAAAAATACTACTTCCCATGAGATATTCATCTCATGGAAGATGATCAGGAAGAATATACAGTAGTAATTAAAGTTTCTGGTTCATATTGGAGCTAGCATCTCATCAGCTGAAAAAAGAGATATAATCAAACTTCATCCTGTAAACATGTTTGGGATCAGTAGTAAGCAATTTTTTTAGCTGATAAAATTTTTAATTAAAATATTGACTCACTTGACAGAGTGTTTTGCTGTTTCCTTTTCTCTGTGCTTTACTGAACTAAACCAAAGTAAAAAAAAATAAAATGACAGAACTAAGGTCAAGCTGAACGTTTTGGATTGATTTTTAGCAAAACATTTTTTATAAAGGTTTCAGCTAATTAAACAGCAAGTTATTTTGCAGGTTATGATCTTCCTTTTCTTACTGAACACATATACAAGAGGAAATAAAAACATCTCTACCAAGACTGTAGCATCACCAGAGATCTGCAGCAAAGTTCACAACCTTCAGCAAATTTAGCTATTTCAAATGGTCTGAAAGTATTACAAAGTGTTATAACTTATAAAAAAAGATTTTTTTTTCCAATCGAGGAAAATGGACAGAAAAAACATTCTATAAAGTTTCATTTTTATTCTTTTATGTAATTAGGTTACCAGATTCTGCACCAAAACTGGAATACCAGCTCTACCAGATGCCAAGCTAGTATTAAAGTGAAGCAAAACAATAACCAAAAGGCTGAAGTCAAACATTTCAGTATTCATGCTTACAAAGAGTGTGTGAACTTAGAAAATGTGTGAATGTGTGAACTAAGACTTGCCCTACCACCCAGTCTTATACATTGTCTAATAAGGAGCACTGAGACTTTGAGTAAATTTTAAAAACTGAAATATGGGGGAAAGTTTCACCCATACAGGCCATATGTATATAGGACTAAGAAGCCTGTTTTTGAATACTTGTGTGTTATTCAAACATGTCAGCAGTGCTAATTTAGAATCATCTCTCTCTCTCTCTCTCTCTTTTTCCTGACAGGCTCCTGATCTTTAACCACAACCATTTCAGGCAAGTACAACATTCCTCATGTTTGGAATAGCTGCTAGTATTCTGTATGATGGTGGTAGCTATTGCCTTCCATGTCAGTGGAGCAGTTAATCTTCTCCATATTTCTAACATCAGTGTTTAAAAGAGCTGTCCACTGTGCTGAACAGCATGCACCAAAAGGCTTCAGCACCTTGATTGGCTCCACTGAAATTCAGACTAAAACCCACAGCAGAGACATCATCCCACTGACATGAAAGTTATCTGCTGCCTCTGGCATGGAATTTGTTTGACTCATAAGCAGGAAATCAAATCTCTTTATATTTGGGGTGGAAATGCAATGAGTGAGAAATTTTATTTCTACGTTTTATTTTTGGCTTTTATTTTTCTATATTAATATCAGCACGTCACACTATGGAGTTTTGTTTGTTTCTTTGTTCAGGCTACATCATTTTAATCCTGAAAAAAAGTGGCCACAGCAATTCTGATAATGTTTTGGGATATCATAAACCCATGAAATGGATATTTGCTTAAATCCAAGTTCTTCTGTACCTTGTTTTCCTACCTACAGACCTCTTATGGCATTCCAACTATCGTCATTTCATGCAACAAATAAATCTCTGTCAGGCCGTTTTAGGAAGCTTCAACTTTTCAACCTGGTTATAATCTGCAGCAGAGGGACCAAGGATTCCAGTTGAAATCCTAGGTTTGTTGAATTGCATACAGATTCATCTCTTGCTAGAACAAAAATCAATGAGCATGGTTTTCTCTGGTGATTGTGGAAGATTTCCTGTTTTTGAAAAGTTTCTGTGTCCTTATTATTTCAATTTCTCTAAATTCTCAGGATCAACTGTAGTAACTGGATTAATTAAGGCTCCCTTTTTTTTGAAAAAAAAAACTCCATCGCAGCAGATCCCTCAAGCAATTTGGAATTAATAGCAGTGCTAGGAATTTCACAATGCATGCCCTCCAATTGCCCCCATTAGTCAGAGATAGTTCCAATTCATCCTCTGTCATCCCACTGTTTCAGCTACTTTTAAAATGTCCCAGTTTCTCCTTCCTCCTCCTTTTGACTTCACCTTACTTCAATTGCTGCAAATTTTTTTCAGAGTGCAATTAATTCAGCAGGGGAAGAGGAGACGAGGGGAAAAAGTCTTCCCTTCTCAGTAAGCTGAGGCAAAAGCAAACTTCTGCAGCCTCTCCCAGATTGTTCTTCCTTGTTAATAGCTTTTACTCATCTTGACCACACTCTGATATTGTCGGGCCACACGTGTCCCAGTTTTCATCTGTGAAATGTTAGAGGGTATGATAATGTCATCTCCCAGTTAATGAAGTCTTAAATCCAATTGTTAGTCCCAACTAATGTGAACTCATTGAATTAATGGGAACATGGTAAGTCAACACTTATGTTAGTTTCATTGATTCTCTTCTATCTGGAATTAGCAACTGCGTTTAGGCTTAAAGGCCTTAATGTGTTTTAAATATTTCAATATGCCCACTTGTGGAGACTGTCTTACTATCCCGTTAATTTTGTTTCCTTCTTCAGCTCTCATAATTCCTAATAGGATAGCAGCCCAGTGATCACAAAGCAGGGACAAAATGGCCATGTTCATCTCCACAAATGAACTAAATGAAATAGTTGTTTTTATACCACAGCAAGGCTTGTTATTTGGAATTAATTAATTTAGCCAGATAACCTCTTCTTTAAATAGTGTTTGTATACGCTGAGGAAATGCCCAGTGTTTGAAGCAGATTATTAATTTTGGGGCCATGAGAGTAATGTGTATGCTGAGTTGGGCCTACAGATGGTCCTCAAGATTTGCTGGCAACTTTTCTTCAAGATCACTTCAATGGACTTCAAGATCACTTCAATGGACCTCTCACAAAGTCTCCACATGGAAATGCAGTTTGAGCTCTCCCTAGCTTTTCTCATCTCAAACTGTCACTCAGCCCCTCCCAGCTAATTCTAGATGATAATTTAGTGTATCTGTTATATCCTACAGCAAATACCCTCCCCTTCTCACAACTCCTTGTTTGAGTCTTTGTTTCTTTTTCCTTGCTTTCTTTCTTTTTTAGTGTGTGAAGGATTTATTGCTCTAAATATGGACATGCAGCTTGCTTCTGTGAGTTCAGCAACATCAGTCAGTACCTGCCAAATTAATTTTCTGTTTGTGGTTGGTCCATTAACTACAAGATAAAGCCTCCCTCCCCTAGGCTGAGATGCACAGAAACCAACTTTCTGTATTTTTTTTAAATTTTATTTTGCTTTGCAGTGCTGGAGCCAGCAAAACAGAGGATGAATACTTTGGCTGTCATCTTCTGACTAGGCTGGTTGAACCTGGGCAGTTTTCCAGCCTTATTGTTTCTGTGATGGGCAGGCTGTAAATACTTCACTTTCACAATCTGAGTTCATGAATTATTACTTTCTAGCTTGTCTCTTGAAAAACAGTTAATGTCAAGCCTCTCCTCTTGAGCAGAAAAACATTACCATCAGAATACAAGATCTTTGATTTTTATGACTGAAAGAACAGACTTCACCATGGAGAAGGGTGGCATTATTTGTAATTGGCTTGCTAAACCAGCTGGGGGTGGTGGTGGGGGGCTGATCACAGTGGAAGAAGGGCAGAAATGTTTTTGGATACATATTATGCATGGAGGTTAGTTAATGTTCCCCCTCTCATAACCTCCAACATCTCATAGATGAAAATAGGAGTAGTCTCATTAGCCAGTAGAAGGATATACCAGATCATATGGCAACCTCAGGATTCATGTGTGTCTGTGGGTTCCATTTCTCTATGGGTCTGACTTCACAGGATACAGCCAGAGAGATGTCTTTGTCCCATGGGGAGCATCCAGATTGTTTATGTTGGAAATTCTCGTCTTCACCAGAGGAAAACAGGCAGCTGGTGTGTGAAGGTGGATATAGCTGGCCAGGGATTTCAGAGCCTCAGAGGAGAGGCTACTAGAGATGCTCAATGCTTTCAGATGGGAAAGATTCACCTCAGGTCCATGATGTAATGAGGCCTTTGGAAGAGTTCAGCCAGGTTCCAATCCAGTGCTGTTAACTTGGCAGAGGAGACCAAAGACTACAGAGACTGCTAGGACACCATCAAGTGATGAACAGGAACCAGTGAACCAGCCAATAGTCTGATTTTCAGGAATAAAGTTTGCAAGTAGTCCTGCTTTGGTAGACAATGAGTGAATTATGAATTAATTACTGAGCTTCAAAATGCCATTAAATTTCTCCTTCCTCTCAGCGTGTCCAATTCAGTACAAGAAACTGGAGCCTGTGAAATTTCCGAGTCTTCTTCTGAGGATTTGTTCAGCTTATCATGTTGCTCCAACAAGTTAATGACAAAAAGTCAGGAGGAAGAGCTGGAATGAAATCTGGTCCCTTTTTTTTGGATATAGACCAACAGTGTGTGTTGGAGAGGAAGTATAAATATGCATGTCTTCCTCCTATGTGAGTTTGGCAACAAATTTATACAGATCTAGAAAATATATGTACAGTGAGTTCTCCGTGGTTCTGGCACTATCTTATCATTTCTTGTAAAATCTTTCACAGATTCTATTCCTTCTTCCTAGAAGTCAGGATTATATTTAATTCATAGCATGAGCCGCTACTATAATAACAAGGTTCAGCCCTTCAAAAATTCTGGTGGCTGGGGAAGGTGGCTGGCACAGTTCTGTAATGCTGTAGCAAATGAGTATATATCAAAAACCAGCAACCCCACAGCATAACTAGAATTTTCACACTGAAACATATATCTTACTTTTGAATTTCCAAAAAACTGGTATAACACTTTTCCCCCCTCTTTCACCTACACACACACTAACAAACATGGACACCCTGTGGATTACATGCATGTTATCCTATCTCTGAGTTATTTTATTTCTTAATATTTAACATTTAAATCCATATATATTTAATATTTAATATTTAAATTTGTATATCCTGAATTTATGCCAAAAAAGAGCATTCAAGGCAGCTATATCATAAAACTGAGATGGAGCCAAATATAATGAAAATAAAAAATAGATTTAAAATTCCATTAAAAATGCCTCAGTATAAAGAAAAACAGCCGCCTTCAGGTGTGCACCATATTAGATGCCAAACGTCTGTCTGAATCAAAAGTTCTTCCTTGTTGCTGGAGGTATGAAGGCCAGCGTAGCTTCTTTTATCAGGGAATATTAGAATCGTGGAATGGCCATCTTGTGCATTCCCACCAAAGGTGACTGTAACAGTTTTGGGACTAAGAGAAAGGTCTCTCCATTATACCTTAATACCTTAATACCTAGGCTGGCTTATAAGGAAGAATATGGTTTTTCACATGTTTTGGTACAAAGCTGTATAGTTCACATACAGCACTTTAAATTGTGCCTGGAAATAGACTGTCAGACAGTGACTCTGCTGTAACAAGGGAATCACATGCTCCCTGCCTCTGCAGCTTTTGTGGCCAGCTAAAGATACTGAATTTCAGAAAGCAACCTCCTTTAAAAGGCAGAACACAATAGAGTAGTCAAAATGGAATGCAACGTAGACCTGTCACTGTGATTGCATCCAACATCCTCAAGAATGGGCCTAGTTGGCAAGACAGCTTAACTATGTAACATGCTCCTGACCACCTGGGTATTCAGGTTTGGGACTGCAGACAATAACAAACTCAGTCCACAAATCTGAGTCTTCAAGGGGACTTGAAGATATCATCCCAAATAGGCTGAAACACCTTTCCTTGATATTCTTTTGATTGCTGAGGAGCACCTTTGTCTTGTGAATTATGCTTCAACTTGTTTGCCTTTGTCTAGTCCATTGCTACCAACAGATGTTGACTTTGAACCAGATCGGCTTCCTTATATTGAGTGAAAAAGAGAGACAGAGTTCGTGGCATCAGCATACTTCTAGCATCATACTCTAAAACTCTGAATGGCCTCTCTCAGCAGTTTCATATATTTACTGAACAGCATGGGGCAAGATGGAATCGTGACGGGTGCCTATGGGCCAGGGAACAACACCCCCCACACCACTTTCTGAGTTCACCCCTCCAAAAAGGAGCACACCTACTGGAAAACAGTTCTTCCATGTGCCTTCTCAGACGGGCAGTGCGGAGAGATACATGGTTGATGGTATTGAAAGACACTGAGGGATCTAGCAAAACCAACAAGGACCCACTCCTGTCATCCACATCCTTGGGCAGACTGTGCACGAAACAGTCTTTGTTCCATAGCCATGCCTGGAACAGATTAAACTGAATCAAGATAATCTATCTCATCCAGAAACTTCTGAAGCTGTGATATAGCCATATATTCCAGCAACTTCCTCAAGAATGGAGTATTGGAGAGTGATAAAAAATTATCCAATACAGAGAGGTTCAGGGAGGATTTTGTAATAACAAAAAAAATGTTTTCTTTTAATTACAACCTCTTTTAGGCACAATGGAAACATGGCTTCTCACAAAGAAGCATTCACCATCAGTCTTTGGCACTTGACCACTGGCCACCTCTGGCTGCTGTTGTAGGCTTGGAAAGGTACGGGATCCAAGTGGAAGGTTTAATCATCCTATCCTATGATCCCATGTACATCCTCAAACTGTAAATATAAAACAAAATAACCATTATTACTGGACAAACAGTAGCCAAAATTTATATTCATTGTCATCTGCTTAATGAATGATGACATCCATGTTAGAAAGGATCCCTAGTGATTTTACCCCAAGGATCTTACAATAAATTATCCAGTTTCCTTTCCCTTTTAAATAGATGGCATTAACCCCATATTAAAACAGAACATGTGTGTGTGTGTGTGTGTGTGTGTGTGTGTATGAGTTGTTTGTCCCAGAAAAAAAAATCATGTAGAAAAGCTTTGGGATCATTGGACTAAACATTGGACGTATAAATAAGATTTTGGACTAGTCTGTGGGAGGATGCTATATTTACCAACAAATTACTGGTTTTACTTTTCATTTGATACAGAACTCTCTCAATATTAATCAACAACCCAGCTAGTGTGGATCTAGAAATATTTTACAATGTGCAGATGACTGTGGAAAGAAACAAAACAAAACAAATGCTCTTTCAAGCTGGAGAAGAAGAGTGTGGGAGGCTTTTGCTGTTTCATGTCTGGCTCCTGGGATATGCTTTGTAGAACATAAAATACTACATTGAAATTTAAACTTAAGTATAACTTTCTGAGCAAGTTTTGGCAGTACTGATGTCTGAGCACTAAGGATTGGTAACTTCTATGTAGTTACCACATGAGAAACAAGCAGAGCCTTCGCTCCAAATAAATTATTGTAATCATCACCAATTTCCTTTCCCTCAGATTGGATGTGAGGCAGCTAAGTCTTGTTTACTCCGAAACAAAATCAATTGAGTCCAATCAGGTTTAATCTATACAAGTGCGTGTCAAGATGCATGGGCCTGCCCACCTTGACACCTCTTTATGTCCAGGTCTGGACAGTCAGGGAGATCTCTGGCTAAACCAGGGCTAGGACAAACAGGTCTGCTTCTATTTTCCCTTCCTGAGAATGCAGCATCCTTCTCACTCTTTTCCCGCCACTGGCTACTCCTCCCAGGGTTATCTCTCTCTCCTGCTTTCCCTAAATCTGCCTCTTTTCAGATATAAGGACAAGCAGTGATTTATCTCTTCAATGGATGTGGTACTATTGGTACTAATGGTACTAATGGTAGTGTAAGCCAGTGCAGCTTAAAGAGACACTCTCTTGAAGCAACTTTCAGAAAAAAAAAAGATATAAAAATCAAATACACCGTCAAGGTAAAACATATTTTGTAATTAAGGATTCATAAACCAGCACAACATTTCTCTCTCTTTCAAATCCAACACTCATCTCTCTCCATCCACTCTCTCTGTTCTCTTCACCAACTCTCTTCCGAACCTCCACTCCCTGTTTTCAGTTAAATTTTCGTTATTTCTTTCCCCCATCTAGCCCCTCCCTTTGGCTTTCTGGGGTTCTATTTGCTCCAGCCGATCATTTTGAACCCCTGGGGTTGCCATGGTGCTTCCATTACCAAGCCCCCTCCACTCAGGGTTCATCACAGTGCATACCAGCCTTCTCCAATTTGTTGTCCTCTATATGTATTGGACTACAGTTCCTATTATCCCTAGCCATAAAGGATGGGACCTGTACCCTAACATTTTGGGAGGGCATCAGATTGAGGCAAAGTTAGTGCATAGGATTTCAGACTACGTGGCAAGAATTAAAAGAAAGTGAGGAAAGCAATAAAATCAGATTTAGGGTCAAACAGCTTCATATACCAGCCCCATGTCATATCAGGCCAGTTATAGAATCTAACCTGTGAATGGTCCAAACTAAAGAATATTTGGAGTGTCTGAATGCACGGGCATATCGATTTCCATTTTTTTCCCTTAAATATGTATGTGCATGTTGACTTCAAAATAGGGGTCCCTGCCAACTCTTCATTGTCATTTTCATTGCCAGCTTAGCTGGCTTTTACCAGATTTCAGCCCATTCAATTCTATTTCCCTTCTATCTATTCTAGCCCTACACTTAAACCATTGTTTGTCTCATTTCTGTGATGTCTCAAGGACCCACCTCTGTCACGAGGGCCTGGCCCCTGGTCTCAGGTTTTGGCCCTGAAATCTCAAGAGAGTGAAATGTTGTTGACCTGACAATTCTACCAAGAAAGAATGGTAGATTGGTAGCTATGAGAGACAGAACATTTTCATACTGTTAGAAAAACCTAGCAGATTATTTTCCATGTTTTATTTTAGGTAGTTTCTTTTAAAAAAATCACAGGGCTTTTAACTCAAAGAGATTGGATTTGTTCCTATACTCCCTGTTTTTAGATCTGGGTTAGCTGGCTGAAATTTTGTAGTCTAAAATTTCTGATAGGCACCTCTGCCCTGGCTTAATAAGATATAAATTGTACACATCCGTTTTAGGCCATTTTGGGTCTTTTGTACTTCACTGATTCCACTTAAGAGAGCAAACATGGTATGGTGGTAAGGGCGCTGGAATCCTTGATTAATCATGCAAACTCACCGGGTGACTTTGGACAAGTCATACTCTCTCAGCCTCAGGGGAAGACAATGGGTAAACCTCCTCTGAATAAATCTTGCCAAGAAAGCTCTAAGATAGGGCTGCCATAAGCTGGAGTCAACTTCAAGATGCACAGCAGCGATAAATCCTCAGTTAATTCAGCAAGTGTTTGAAAGGATGCTATAAATGTAGTACAAATGCTGCATTTCCCTCTAGCAGCAAATAGGAAAAAAAGGTACTAGTAATGGGCAAGTAATGTTGAATCACCCTGAACTTTAGCCAACCATCTCATAAATGTGCTAGCTAGCTGAATAGTGGCTCCCATATATCAACATAAAATGGTACAACAATAAGAACTCCAGAAAGTCATTAAAATCAAAGTGACATTTGTTGTTGTTGTTGCATGCCTTAACATACATCCATAGTAGGAACATGAATATGCCATCTGTATACTCTTGCTGAGTGACAAGGAGAAGTTGATTATACTTTAGGTCAAGGGTGGATAAGCCCTAGAAGCCTGGAGATCAATTTTGTCATCCTTTTCCCCCACGGCCTACCATGGGCCTCATCCACTCTTGAAATGTCATTTGCCCTGAGGAAGTTCACTTCAAATTTTGAAAGGGTGGGGGAGGCCAGAAGGTTGTTGGAATATTAAGCTTCCAGAGCTCCTAGGGCTTTTCCACAGTACACCGGTATAGTGCTATTACTCCACTTTCAACATCCTGTGGAATTCTGGGGTTTTTCATTTACTGAGGCCCAAGAGCTCTCTGGCTGAGAATTCTAAAGGCCCCTCCATAAACTGCGAACCCCAGGATTCCAAGGGATGTTGAAAGTGGAAACTATACCAGCACTATAACAGTAGAAGGAGGAAATGACTAAAGATTCTCATTTTTTTTTTTTTTGGCCAGAGATTTTTGAGGAGAACAAAAAGTCTAGGCTGGGCTGAAGTTGGGGGTGACCCATAGGTCACATGTTTCCTACCTGCATTAGATGCAGGAAAGTGGTAAGTTACTATTCTTGGATCACCAGAAATATAACTTTCCCATCCTATAATATTTATACTGCATATAATTGTAACACCAGCAGAGAACTTTGCCTGATCTGTTTAGAACAACAAAACAAAGTTGTGCAAGTTATAATTGGCTGTTTCTCTGAAAGTCTAAAATGATGCAGAGAAAGTCAGGTTTAGCCACCTCTCACTTTCCTATTATGAGCTTCTGATTTGTTTTGCTTTGGTGTTAAAGGTCACTGGCAGGTTATTTAGTGGTGATCAGAGTAACATTGTGGAAAAAGCAATCCAGCCCAAGCATACTGTGGAATTGCAATACTGCTGTATATATTTGAGTTGTCACCTGGGGAAATCTAGAGTATAGCCTTCAGTAAAGATCAGCTTATTCACATGGACTAAGTCTCTGGTATGGATTGCATACATTATTTTTATCAACTACCAAACATGTCAACAAAGGTGCAACAATAAATTATCCATAATTTTCCCTTTAATTACACTGAAATGTAAAAGGCAAATAAAGCTGAATGTGAAATTTACAGTGACTTTTGCACAAGAACGTGGCTTTTATTAAGCTTGCAAAGGGTAGCCCATGGAGAATGTAGATAACTTCGGTGAGATATATAGGCAGTAGTTAACCTTTAATATATTCTGAATGCCTAAGGTTTTCACAATACAGTTCTTAGAATTGCATGCTGTGCCAAACTGATCCAAACTGCAGCCAGACATAGGGCACTGCGGACCTATTTACAGAAGCCTTGCACTCCTCTCTCATCTGGCACTTTTATCAATGATTGTTGCTTTGACTTCCACGAGAGGAGTGTAAATATCCATGTTGGCAGTTCACATAATTACAAATTCGTGAAGCTCTGTCCAGGGAAAATATGACAAATTAGTAGGAATTTTGAAAACCTTAATTCTTCTAAAACAAACAACAAAAAGACAGGTGATAGCAACAAATATTGTATATGCTTAATTCATGTGCAGAACAGTTCTGAAGGCCGGCCTGCCTTCTTTCCTTCCTCTCTCTTTCCCCACCCCACTGATTAATATTCCACTTTTATTCTCAAACTGAGATCCCTCCTAACAAGAGTAACTACATAGGTCCAGGTAAACACAAGAAGATGTGATATTAAAACCAAAGCTCATGCTCCCAGTAATGAAGTGTGAGTCTTAGAGAGTGGAGAAGAACAAAAGGCAGCACACTCTTTGCTGGGATAGAAAGGTCCCAATTTTAATAGTTACAGCTTCAATTTAGTTTTGGCTTTCTGTATGGAGACTGAATCTCAGAAATTGGTT
Organism: Cyclura pinguis; assembly: GCA_030412105.1. NCBI lineage: Eukaryota > Metazoa > Chordata > Lepidosauria > Squamata > Iguanidae > Cyclura > Cyclura pinguis. Next base: position 213,359,913 of record CM059599.1, read on the forward strand.
TACTCACCTGCCAAGCAATGCCCAATCCAGTCCAACTGCCAAAAAGCTGTAGGAATGGGGTACACGTTGCAATGTGAATTTCTGGGTTGCAGGGAATGAGACCAGCTTCTAAGAGCACCTGTGCTGGGCCAATGCCTGTAGATCTTATTCCTTTACTCTTTAAAAGATCTTACTCTTTAAAAGACCCACTGTGCTAGTGAGGTGGATAAGTCTACACATCTTTGAAATTGGACAGCTTCATACCCAAACATGCCAATGTTCTAAATAAAGTTGCGACTGTGAAGGTTATTACAAATGAAGACATTTGTATGAAGACAGTTGTTGCCATGAAGAAGCAACAACCCTGTGGGGCAGAAGCCAACTCCTGGTAACTTCAGTGCCATCACAGTGACCTTGCTGGATGGTGGGTTTAGGTAGCTGTGGTCCAAAAATAGTCCCTTTTCCAAGTCCTAAATTACAATATCATGACAGAATGTACTTAAAAGCAATATAAAGCACACAAATAAAAGTACAATTATATATTTAAAAAGCATCACATCCTCTGTTAAAAGCTCCTTCTTCACTATGTGCCAATGGAAAGACAACAGGGAGCAAGTCAGAGGTATAGCAGCAGAGAGCAAAATGAGGCCATTGCCTCCCCTCTGAAATTGTTGCAGTAACTTAAAAGATCAGCTGACCATTTAGAAATATAGTTTAGGCAATGAGGCAGGCACGGTTTCTAAAGGAATGTGCGCACAGGAAATAAAAGTGTTCTAGGTATGAAAGATTTTCACTGTCTCACTCGCCATGCTACAAATTTGGGGGCTGAAGGAGAAGTTCCCATGAGGAAGGAGATAATTCCTATTTAAAGGAGCAATGGCCCCATTTTGCCCCACCTCTAACTCCACCTCTACCAGCCTATTGCTCCTTCGATGAGAATTACAGAACCTGAACACAACTGAAAAAGTCCCTTTTCATGTCCCTACTGAAAGTGCCTCTGGGGTGTTGAGACTGCACAGTCCCGGAGTCCTGGAACTCTGGGTGCCTTCATATGGAAGAATACCAACCTTTAGGTTAGCCCTATCTGTCTAGGAACCACAGAACTGAGCTAGATACATTGCAGGAGACCCATGAACAAAATAATAGGTAATGCTTAGTTTTTGTGATTGTTTCAGGACCCAGACAGACTGAGCAGCCTACACATGCCACCTCATCTTCTCCACTACAGCAGAAAAAAGAAGGCAAAATCCTATTGATAGCTGCCAACTCAAGCAGACACATTCACTGGTAGATTTATGTGTTGACTCACGATTCAACAGTTTATTTATATGTTGACTCACGATTCAACAGTTTATTCAGTGGAGGTACTTTGGTTGAGACTATCAGGTCATTGCATTTCTACTAGTAAATTCTAGTAGTAATTTCAATGTTTGCATCTATTTGCATCTGTGGCCCTTTTCGCATGGCATTCGCCATGCGAAAGGGCCTCTGCAGCATTGCGCAATTGCAAGGAGTGGTCCACATGATGTCCTCGCAATTGTGCGATGCTGCCAAGGCCGGCAGGTGCTGGTCGCACATGATTTCATTTTTGGCTTGTAGCCGAAAATGGTGCATGATTGCGCATCAGTCCAGGGCCCCACATGCACTTACCGTGTGTGCAGAGCCTCTGGAGCCATGGCACTCACACTTCCTGCCCCAGTGCAGCCTGGGAAAATCCCAGGCTGTGCTGCGGAAGAAACAGGAGGAGCTCTCATGCTGCCTGCTCGCCAGCAGGCAGCGGCTGTGGAGGCGAAGCAGCAGGGATGTGAGAGCCTCTTGCAAGAGGCTGCTCGCGTGATCCCTGTGCCCCAGCACTGCGAAAAGGTAAGGTGGGGAAAGGGCTTATGAATATACTTTTTCAAGGTCACATATAAGTGATGGCCTTAAGGGAATCTCTGCATCTGTTACACAAAGTGGGTCACTGTCCCCACAGTGTAAGAGACATCTTTTATTGTATTGTTCCCGAATAAAAAGAATTTAGTGGTGCTCTTAGATTTTTGAAATGTTCTTCTACTTAAAAGGCCTCCTTCCTTCCTTCCTTCCTTCCTTCCTTCCTTCCTTCCTTCCTTCCTTCCTTCCTTCCTTCCTTCCTTCCTTCCTTCCTTCCTTCCTCACCAACACACATCCCTGTGTTTTGATTTACAATGAGCTTGTTCATAATATGAACTATATGAACATACAGAGAGAAAACTTTAATCATTTCAGAGACCCGCAGTGCCTCTGGATGTTGTAATGCTGCCATGGTAACAAGGAGATCTGCACAAGGGACATGGTCAGGCTGAAAGTTTGGATCATGATAACTGGGAGAGAAAAGACTATAGTGTTTTTATCTTGAAGTTCCAAAGGCTCAGGAGACTTGGAATGGAAAATACACAGATCCCCATGTGCATGTTTTGTTTAGGGGCCTGCTCTGAAATGATATAACGTCCATCTTGGCTGCTATAACTGTTAGGAAGCTCAAGGTAAGCGAGAGGGGAATAAAGCCTGAACTAGACTCATTAAAGCCTTCCTATGAACTGCAAAACTCTCCCAACTCTAATGGTTTGGGTGTGTTTGAAAACAACTGGCAGTGGAATTACTCAGCAGTGCCATTATCAAGGGAGTAGGAGAGGAACTTGGGGGAAAGGAAAGGAGGTGGGGAGGGCAAAACAGAGGATATCGAGATAGAACATGAGAAAAGGGGCCAAGCCACTAATCATGTCTCCTGGGAGCTTTTGGAAGTCTGAAAGTATAAATTTTCTAACCTCTGAGTAGAGGAATGGGTTTGGGGTATCATTTATATTTCATAGTGAAAATAAGATTCTCGGAATAGATTTCAAGAGCCACCCTTGACAACCATCAAAGAACCGTTCTAGCCCCAAATGCAATTGTAATTTAAGAAAATCTGCTGTAAATCCTTATACAGTACAATAACCTAAAGCTAGGATAGGAACCATGCTGCTCTCCAGAAGTGGTTGGATTATAGGTTTCAGCATGTCTTACCGTTTGCTATGCTAGCTAGGAAAGTTGGGAAATGCAGTTCAACAGCATCCCGAAAGCTGCATGATTCCCACCCTGGAAGAATGCAGTCACATCACACAAAGAGTACATTGTAGTTGCCCTTTACTCATATTTTTGAATAGGGATTTCAATACCATATGTGTGTACATAATGTTTTTAAGGAAATTTAAGGAGCCCTGCTGCCTCAGATCAGTGGCTGGTCACAGGACTGGGCAGCTTGTAGCCTTCCAACTATTGTTGAATTCCATCTCTTGGCATCCATCACCACTGGGGTGTGGGATGGGGGTAACATCCAGAGAGCTGCAGTGGCTGTTAAGCGCAGCATCCTGTTTTCTTCATAGGATATGAAGGCTTTACCTGCTATTTTTGTTCCTGGGGAGGTGGAACTGTGTTAAAATCTCAGGGTTCCATATGGCCACCATGACTGCTTACTGGCTTGTAATTTTCTGGATCATACTTTTAGCATGCCTACATAGAACTAAGGCTCATTTATTTGCTTGTAGCAGTCATTCAGGCTGCAATCTGATGCAGACTTACCTAGGAGTAAGTTCTATTGAATTCAATGGAAATTACTTCAGAATAAACATAAGATTGAACCAACTGGTCAAAGATATGTACATTTCTTGGGAGTAATCAATTTAAGTATGGGCTGTACCTCTGTTCTTCATGAATTGTCTTTTTGAGTATGTCAGGGACCAATTATTGTTTCTTACACAAGTAGACAGAGGGATTCAAAACTATTATGAACAACTTCTTTGCTAGGCCTTAACCTGAGAATGTGCACACATTGTTTCCATACCATATCTTCCTATTGTCCTGATGTAACAAAATTTATTCTGCTCTCAGATAGTTATAGTTTTAAAGAAGCAGCTGATATTCTGAGGCAAGTTAGTGGTTACGTTTCCTATCTGTTTATTTATTAAGGCAATCCCTTTAGAATAGAAACCACAGATGAGGGAGCTACAAAAGCTGTATATAAGCATCTAAAATCTTCATGCCTTTCAAATTATAGTGATTAAAAATAGGGTCATAATTTCACTGTGTTTCAAGCAAAATAATTATATTGCTTGTCTTCTGCTTAGGTTCTTTCCACTTGTTCCTTTCCATGGATTCCCAGACCATATGGAAGGCTCTGGGGTCCATTAGCCAAGCAGCTACTGGCTATATCCCCTGATCAGAACTGCTGAATATGATGGTTGAGGGATTCTGGAAGTTGCAGCCCATAAAAACAATCCAATTTCTGCCCCTGATGTCCCTGCATGTGGCATAATGTGTGGTGTGCTTGCCATTTTATTGAGATCCCTGCCTGGCTGAGAGCCTCCTGCAGGCATGGCCAGTAGTTCCAATCCTGCTGTACTCTCTGTCTTTGGAGATATGGCTGAGCAGAGCATTGCTATGTTTTGAATTCATTTATCGTAAGAAGTGGCACATGCTAAAAGGATCAGAGATCTACAGAGACTCTCCACTGGGACATGGCAACACGAGCACTGGTGAGCATATTCAGTGGTAGTAACTGCAACATCTGGGAGGATGAGGAAGATAACATAACATTACTTTTCCCCCAGCATTTCTCTCTTGTGCTGCCAGACCCTCTCTACAGGCAAGAGGAGAGAGCTATCTAACCAGGTCTTAGAGATCTAGTTAGAATACTAACAGGCTGTTCTGTTGTAGCCCCATGAAGAGCAGCAGAACTAGCATTAGCAGTGAGGGCTGGGTTAACTTTGGAGGTTGGTTTTATTCTGTTAGCATTCATTTCCTTTTGTATTTATGCAGTTTTGCGGATTTTTGGATAATATGTAATTTGCTTTGCTTTATAGTTATAGTTATTATTAGTTATTATTACAGTTAATCTGCCATTAGATAAAGTGAGGCAACTGTTTATGTCAAACAACCTGTCTTACGCATCCTAAACTAGACTTCTGACTTCAGGTATGAGGAAGGACATTTATCCTACTGCCAAAGTTGAAGTAACTGCCAGTGCAGTTTGCTTTTTCCTCTATGTGCGCACTTTACTATCTGTGTTGGAAAGGCAGCATAAGAGCACAATAACTATCAAGAGAAATGAGTAAAAAATAAATAATTTAACTATTTTTCTTCCTGCTGCAAGAATGTCCTGAAAAACATGTAGAAAAACATGTCCTGAAAAAGAATGTAGGCCCCCCACATTCACGAGGGATAGGGACACAAATCCCTTGCAAATGTCAAATAATCGCGAATAGGGTGCCCGCCCCACAGAGTTCTGCCCAGCTAGTATACCCACCAAGGCGGGAGCAGGGAGGCAGAGAACTAATGATCAGCCTCCCTGGGCCTGCGTGCCACCTGTGCAGGCCACGCCCGTACCCGCGGTGGCAGTGGGGCAGTGCAAGGAGTGCTGGGAACCCATGATCAGCTACCCTGGGCCTTCGTGCCACTCGTGCAGGCCACGTCCGTACCCGCGGCAGCAGTGGGGCAGTGCGAGGAGTGCAGGGAACCCATGATCAGCTTCCCTGGGCCTTCATGCCACCCGCACAGGCCGCACCTCTATGTGCAGTGGCGGTGGGGCAGCGGGAGGGGCGCAGGGAGTCGGCAATCGGCCTCTCTGGGCCTTTGTACTGTCCGCATGGGGCGTGCCTGCACTGGGGGCAAGGAAAATGGGAGGAGCAGATGGTGTGGGAGTGGGAGAATGGGGGGGCAAGCAGGCACCTCACAAATAATCAAATTCATGAAAGTGAAACCCGCAAATGTGGAGGGTGAACTGTACTCGCAGTTCAGGATTTATGTGCAAAAAAATCCATATATGAGGGTCCCCCCCCCCCCACAGGGAAAAAAAGTATTTTTTGAACAGAAATGTAGTTTTCTGCTCAGAAAAGCCTGGAGACAAATCACCACCATATTGAAATGGAGGCCACCAGGAACCACTACTAGTGAAAGGTGAAAGGATATGCAGTGCAACAATCTCTGGTAGGCTACGAGATTCTCATCTTGGTCTAAACCATTAAGCAAAGCAAGGGGGCAGTTAAAAAATAGATTTAAATAATGATAACTTTTTTTTGTTAAAAAAAGAAGGATACTGCACTAATTTAAGTCTCTCAGTGAAAATGAGTCCTGACCATACATGAGCCTCTATGAGAAGGTAGCATCTCTCTCATTTTTTTTTTTTATTAAAATATTTATATCCTGCTTTACATTGCGGGATCCCAGTGTGGCATAAAATCAGTTTAATAAAGGGTGTCTGAAAATTGTCTTTACAACTTCAATTGTATGAACAATTGAAATTGTAAATATAATTTTCAGTCACCCTGTACATGTAAACTAGTAAAAAAAAAAAGTTAATATTAATAGAATAAAAGTATATTAAGCTATTTAGCAAGTTAAGCCAGCTTAAGGCCAGTTAAAACTGTTTAAGAGAACAAAAAACTATGCATGTGTGCAGATTTGAGGGAAATGAAATCTGTTAGGCCCCAAAGGGTTAAGTAAAAAAATCATGCTTTGTATTTGATGCCAGAATGACACCAACCAGCCCTCTGAGTGGAAGGCATTTCAAAGCAGAGTGCTACAGTAGACAAGGCTGTTCACCCCATCCTTCTACAGTGTGTTGCTGCCACAGATGGGAGACGGAGGACGGCTTCTCCAGGAGACCTCAGTCCTTGGACGGGTATATAAACAGAGAGATGTTCCTCTCAAGTAGCAAATACCACACACTGGGGCAACCTGCAGACCGAGGATCACCTTTATATTTTCCTTTCCAGCTGGCCTCGGTTAGGAACCAAATTCTGAACTAAATGAATCTCACTGGGGCTTCCTTTGTTGTTCCAGATAAGGCCTGGTGCATCTGACTTCAAAACAGCAATTTCTGTGAAAAGAGCAACCGTGAAAGCTGCCCAGCGAAACCTTGCTTATTGCTGGCAACATCTCTCATCAAGCTCAACAAGCTGGAGGTGGCACTTATTTGTAACAGCGTATTCACTGCTGTAGCTGAGCCTCCTGTGTGCCATTTTGGTCAGCAGCAGTATAAATTGATTTCCCAGTCCACACATTGCTTTGGAAGAAATGCTTTGGGAACCAAGGGAGAGCCCAGCTTCTGTGCTCCAGCCACTGCCCAACAGCAGAACTAATTAATTGTCATGGCGATGGCTCGTAATGTTAAGATCTCTGATTAGGAGAAAAAAAATGCTCCCCTGCCTGTATTCTTATGGTACAGTGCCATTTGGTTTGTATAAACACTGAGAATACACACACACACACACACACACACACACACAGAGTGTATGGATGCATGCGCACACCACCGGAGGCATGTCTGTGTAAGGCTTCCATTATTAATTCTGACATTAAATATTACAGCCAAATGATGTACACTCTAGACAACAGCAGCAGCAGCAAGAACAACAACTCCATTTTATCCCTGGCTTAAAGTAAGTCTTCAGAGCCAAACTGTGCAACAGTTATTTCTCATGTTCGCACAGGAAGCTTAAAACAAATGCTACCTTCTGATTTTACTTTGTTATTATTATTTTTGTAATGAAAGCCCCATATTAACTTACTGCTGTGTTGTACAGGAGAGGTTTGGTGCTTGGAGGCGGCTGATGTATATATGCCAAAAAACAGACAAAAACAAAAACGACACAGGTGACTGGCGGTTGTAAATGAGCATTGATATTCTTTCCCGATGCATTTGAAGTAAATTGGCCATAAATTATTTCCCAACAGCAGAAACTATCATTTTCCTAAATGCAAACCAACCTGCTTTTTCTGTACACTTGTGAAACAAGTTTATTTTATTTTATTTTTCCTGTAACTAAGGCTGTCTCGCCCACACATATTAGTGTGGGAGTGACTGATTGCTTAGGATTCTATTTGCTGTGCTTCAAGAAGCAAGTTAATGATACCTAAAATGGAATCTTTCAGTTTTGATCTAGGAAAAGGCCAAAAAGATATTGCAGGGGCCTGGGCTGGGCGGTGATGGTGGAGGGAGACAATCTATTTCTCTATTGTTTCTTCCTACCACATATTTCTGACACTGTTTTGTGGAAGAATTATTCCATTTTCTCACCCCTAACCTATGGCTTTTGCTGTCATGCTTCCTCCAAGGACACAGACAGGACCCTTCCCAACAGCCGCAACACAGAGATATAAACAGACAATACTTACAGCAGCAAGTGTAGGTGAAAAAGGAGTGCTCATGAAGCTCAGAGTGTTTTTATAATAAAGACTCATCAATTAGGCAAACAGCTGTGAGAGACAGTCTAACAGGGACAGGATGAGAGGAAGCTGTTGCAGCCAACCATTCCTATCGATGGAAGCAAACCAGCTTACATTCAGATTCCTTGCTCATGCTCCTAGAAGCCTTGACCTTTGCTTTGTGTACAGACTTCACTACTGTTGCTCTGGATTTACTGTGGACATAGACTGCAAAATGAAGACTGGTAATTTGGTAACAAATTATTACAAACTTTGCTCATGGCTGCTAAGAGGCTCTAATTAGAGAGCTGTAAGCCTTGGCTGGCTTCAAGCACAGGACCCTTGCTTGAGAAGTTACCAGTGGATTATTTTATTTGAGCCATTGATACCCCATGTTTCTCTTGAGAAGCTAACCTTCAAACTGCAGCTGTCACTCCAACTCTCTATTATTCTGCTCCTCTTGAACAATGTGATAGGAATAGGAGGCTTCTATGGAAAGGGAGAATTATCAAAAGTGGAGATACATTTACTTAATTTCAGTAATTTCCTCATTCTATGCTACATTATTTAGAAGGGCACGTGATCATCTGGAGAAGTGGGAGGATACCAAAGATGGACGAAAGAGAGAGGGATGGGAAAATGTTCTTCCACAAATGGATCCAGGCTGACTGAAAAGTCCCAGATTTTGTTCCAGTTCTTCCTGATTTTATACTGGCTTAAATAAGCTGATCTGGACAGCTGGTTTTTAAAAAAGTCTCTGATTGTACTGATAACTGACAGAAAATATTCTGGGATAAACAAAAAGTGTCTGGATCTCCAAATAAGACGGGAAAGAGATAGAACAAAATCTGGCACTTTCTGGTCTTTTTAATCAGTCTGGATGAGTTAACTTCTCCTGGAACCTGGGAAAACAATCCTAAGTGGCCAAAGTTCAGATGAATTAATATTAGGCCAGCTGAACTGCCCTGAATTCAAACCACAATGAGCCTAAGGCCCTTTTCGCATGGCGTTTTTGAAGCAAAAGGGCCCCTTGAGCATCTCGTAAATGTGAAGAGTGGTCTGCATGACGCACTCACATTTACGTGACGCTCAAGGGCCTGATGCGGACCGTGCACGCATCTTTTCATTTTTGGTTCAAAGCCGAAAATGCTGCGTGGTTGTGCATTGCTCTGGGGCCTCGCGAGCACTTACCTGCCGTGTGAATCCTCCTGAGCTGCACTGATCGCATTTTCTGCCCCAGTGCAGCATCTAACTCCCAGGCTGCACTGCGGAAGGAAGGAAGGGGCGCTTGCGCGAGGAGGAAGGAGCTGCAGAGCCGAAGCAGCAGGGACACGGTAGTGTTCCTCACAAGCCTTCTCGCGTGAGAACCCCAACCCAGCAGCACGAAAAGGTAAGGTGTGAAAAGGGCCTAAGGGTGTTGCAAATTACATACTACAATTACCTCTCCTTGGACTAAGGGCCTTTCTGCACTACACTGTTATAGTGCTATTATTCCACTTTCAACATCCTGTGGAATCCTGGGGTTTGCAGTTTAGGTAGGGGCCTTTAGAATTCTTAGCCAGAGACCTCTTTGGCCTCAGTAAACTACAAACCACAGAACTCCATGGGAAGTTGAAAGTGCAATAATAGCACTGTAACAGTGTAGGACGGAAAGGCCCTAACTTTCTGCCACAATATTGCTCTCTCTCTGGAGTGGAGAAGATTTTGATCTACTGTAGTACCACACCTCTTATTTCACTATCTCTTCTCCACTCACTCTTTTGGCTCTTCAACTAGCAAAGCAGTTTGTCTAGAAGACTGTGCAACCAGCAGCCAGCAAAAGAGGGTTATACCTAATCTTAACCCCTTACAGTCAGCATATCTTTCTGTTAGGGTTGCAATGCAAGCCAGCCATCCTCCTCTTCTTCCTCCTGGCTCAAAAGATCTATAGTAGTCCCCTTTGTAGTAATGTGTGAATACAGACCAATTACTGTATAGAACAGATTTGCATGTATATTGTATCTGTATTTTATAATCTAAAGCAACTTAGTTTCATTTCCTGGCCACTCCTTACAAAAATTGTGCTCTGTAGCCAGAATGGGGAAGAGTCAATGGTGGTCAGAGAATTCCTGCTGCCTAAAGTGGGGAGGTTTCTGCAGCAGGCATTGCTAGACACACCGGCCTTTTCCGCACCGGGCTATTTAAACGGTGCGGAGCGACCTCCAACGGAGGTCTTCTACACCATAGAGTGGACTGGGGCGGACTATTTTTTGTAGTTCCATACCTCAGTCCACTCCGGAGCGACCGGAACTGGTCGCTCGGCGTGTTTTTAAAAAACCTCTTTTTAGAGGTTTTTAAAAACCACAGAGCGTGCAACCCCGTGCCGCTCCGTCGCCCAGCTCTGGAGCAGATTTGCAGGCGCGCACAAGTGTGTGCCTGCAGATCTGCCGGGGGTGGACTTCTGGCTGGCGAGCTTCTCCGGTTGGCGGAGAGCCTCCACCAACCGGAACCCACCATTTAGGATGCCGGAGGAGTGCGGAGCGACGAGCTCGCGCTGCTCCTCGTAGCGACGGACTCGGCCAGCTGGAAAACAAAGCCGTTAAGCTATGTTTTCGGCCGTTTTCCCCCTCCCCCCACATGCGGAAAGGGCCACAGTGTCAATTTCAACACTTCTTTGTGTGGTTGGTGCAGCTCTCCACAGAGCTGGTCCAACCCAGATGCCTGGTTCTGAGCGCTCTTTCTTCACTGATAGTTTATTTGGTTAGTTTCCCGGCAAGCAGTCTCCTGATTCTGAGCACTTTTCTAAGTAATGCATAAAGATTTAAATCCTGTTGTTAGTCCTGACTAGAGTAGATCCATTCAGTCAATGGGATTTATCTATGCATTGACTCACCATTCAACAGTTGATTGGGACTGATAAACAGGATGCTAGCCATAGGGTTTGACCTGTGCTAAAGAGGAACACACCAGCGCTTTCTCTGTTGTGATGTTGTCACAGCTGATGAGCAATTGGTACAGCAGTCCCAAACTATGGATGTAAATCTTTGCTTATTTCATTCTCCCATGGAATAATAAATCATTTCAAGTTTTTTCTCTCCACTGGGGGAAGTTATGAGAGTTTTTGTACCATTTTAATCATTTTTTAACATTCAATACATCTTTTGTGTTGTTTGTTAATTTTAGCTTATTTTGCATTACTTTTTTATGTCTCAGTGACATAAACTAAGGCCCTTTCCGCACCTTACCTTGTTCCGGTGCTGGGGTGTGGGGATTGTGCGAGCAGCCTCCGATGAGAGGCTCTCACGTCCCTGCTGCTTCAGCTCTGTACGAGCTGCCTGCTTGCACGGAAGCCCCGCCTCTTCCTTCTGCAGTGCAGCCTGGGACCTTCCCAGGCTGCACTGGGGCAGGAAGCGCGACCGGCCCAGCTCTGGAGGCTCCACATACCAGGTAAGTGTGCGTGGGGCCTGGGAGCAATGCGCGATTGTGCACCATTTTCGGCTTCTAGCTGAAAATGAAAAGGTGCGTGATCAGCCCCTGCCAGCCCCTGGAGCATCGCACGATTGTGAGTGCGTTGTACAGATCGCTCCTCACAATCGCGCAATGCTCCAGGCCCTCTTTCGCATGGCAAATGCCGTGCAAAAAGGGCCTAAGTTTCTAAATGTCCTTAAAAAGTAACTGCAAAACATTACTTGTTACCCCTGCCTGTTCATTATATTACTTTCGAAATATAACTCTGTCACAGGGGGAAAAAAAAGCTTACAGATATCTATATTGCCTGTAACTGCTTCCTTTGAGCCCCAGTTAGTAAGGTATGAATAAGAATGTTAATGTTTATCCTACTGTGCAGAACCTGAAGGAGACACAGTTGCATTGCCATAGTGTGGAGGTTACAGAGTTTTCGTGCTTTGTTTTCAAAGGAAGGTAATAGAACTCTTAACTCTTCAAGTACTTTTAAATGACATCACGTAACTTATTCAAATCTAGTTAATTAGAACAGAGTCCTCTGACAAAGTATTATTAGACAATAAATTTAGAACATGTTACCTGTTGGAATGTTAATACTTAAATGATTCTTGGGACAAAGAAGGCAAATTCTAGGAACTTGGGATGGAAATAGACTATTGCAATTTTTTACCTAGCAAAAATTAGATGACTGAAAAATTAATACTAGATAACTAAATATTTAGACCGCTTCCAAGGCTAACTTCCATTACACAATTTGGAACTGACAAAATCTAAAAATAGCTAAGGAATATAATTCTGGGGGAATTTTAATAAAATTTTATAAATTTATAAACTATAACAGTTATTTGTCCACATGACTCTTTTGCATGGAGGTCCCCTGAGACCATACCTTTCAACGACCCGAATTTGACAGGGACAGTTCTTATAAATTCTCTGTCTCACTTTTTCAGCTGTTTTTAAAATTGTTAGTTTCTGTCTCCTCCTCCTGCTTTCCAACCTCTCCCTCAGCTTTAAAGTGCAAAGCAGTTTGTACTTAACTCAGCAGGGAGGAGAGGAGAGGAAGGGTTGGAATCTTGCTATTCCAAGTATATACAGGCAAGACCAAAAAGCTGTAACTTCTCCTAGCTTGTATGTTCTTCTTCAGTAATAATTTTTGCCATCTTGACCACACACATTGACATTCTATGGCTGTACGTGTGTCTTGGTTTTCATTTGTAAAATTTCAGGAGGTATGTGATTCTGATTTTACAACAACAACAAAAAATAACAGTGTTGACTAAAATGAAGGCTATTCTTCATCCTCCTTCTCCTTCTCCTTCTTTACTAAGAACAATACTGTGAGCATCCATCAGCTCTTCTGGCATCACGCCTAATATTTCTAACAAAGGGGATATATACCACAGCCAGTTCAGGGGTTAAAAATATTCAGCGCTCTGGAGAAGGATGAGGTGTAAAACAACTCCATATGTGGACCATGAAGAAGAGGTGAAATTATATGTACCTTTTCCTACAGCTCCTCTGTTATATTATTCTCCACAGCCCTTCCACAAATTTATTGAGCCATTTCACTCTGCACATAAAAATCCCTCTTTAAAGTCTGTGCTGAGGTCTGCAAATAAAACAGACCCTGAACCAGGAAGGAGGGAGAAAACGGTTGGTTTTCTGCTCACAAGCACAGAAAGCATTATAAACACGGAGTCTGCTGGCAGATATTTTCTGAGAGTATAATGCTTGAAGCTGTATTAACTCATTTGCCAACCATTTGCTCACAAGGCTGCTGAAAACCCATATCTATCAGAGAAGTGTGTGTCTGTGTGAACACTACAGCAATCTGTAGTGCCCAGAGTCCATTGTTTTGCTCTCAAATAATGGGTTAATTTAGTTCCTCAAAAGGGCAAGCTTGAGTTTTGTTTTGGAGAGTGGAGAGGATTGATTAAACTTTTAGGCATTGCTTCCTGGCCATGAGATAAAACAACAAAGCAATAGGAGATGAGAAAGGCCCCTGCTGTCTTTGAAGAGAGACATTTAGTTAGGGGCAGATTTGTTACCTTATCTGTATAAGAAACGATTCTCCTTGGTCTGAGTTTGCCAGAGCCTGAACTGATACTGAAATGAATTGAAGATTTTTTTTTTTTCCAGGAAGGGCTGAGGCTTCTGACCCTGGTGACAACAGGCTTGAGATATTTGTGACACTGTTCATCCTCAGAGAAAAAACACGTCTAGCTGTTCTGCCACACAGGAGTGAGCGATTGACCCTGGACAGTCATTATTTATAGGTTTTCATTTTGTCAGATGCTCTGTCACTTGAGCCATTATAAGAAGTAATCTCTTCAGACAGGCAAGGCTGAGTTTGTTGGCTGTCATCTCTTTCCATACTTCTCCCCAAACCATCATAATCCAGCCCAAGCTGTGGAGTATTTGCTTTGTGACTCAAGGCTACTCCCCCACATATCTGTATATATATATATATATATATGGCCATTTCTGCACTACACTGTTTTAGTGCTATTATTCCACTTTCAACATCCTGTGGAATTCTGGTGTTTGTAGTTGACTGAGGTCAAAGAGCCCTCTGGCTGAGAATTCTAAATGTCTCTCCATAAACTGCAAACCCTAGGATTCCATAGGATGTTGAAAGTGGAGTAATAGCACTAAAACAGTGTAGTGAAAAGGAAAAAAAACAAACTGAAATTAAAAATTAGTAGCTGTGTTACAACATGGATTCTATTTCCCATCAATGGTAGCCAGTTTGACCATTGGTGAGGTAAGATAGGAGTGGTAGTTCACTGACATCTGAAGGGTTGAAGATTCCTCCCCTGTGATTTACTTCAAAGGTGAGGAACTATGAAGGGTGGGGACAATTTTTGTCCCTCTGCTCCTCATTGCCCACTGCTTGAATCATTTTGTCATTTCTGGTGGTGGTAGTAGCAGCAGTAGCAGTTTCAAGCTGGTACTTGTTCAGTTGAGCTTTCGTCTTCTGTTGTGATTGATACTCCAAAGAACAAATAGATGGACAAATAGATGCTCCCCCCTCCATTCATAATATAAGTGTATTCAACAAAGGGATATACTCTCTCTCTCTCTTTTTTTTGGTGGAGGAGCAGGGGATGTTTGGAGGGTATCCACCTCCAAGAGAGATACTGGAAAGCCAGCAAATTGGGGTGGGCAACCTTGTTTCAATTAGGGACCATATTCCCGATCATATTGTTAATGCCTCTTATGGTTGAATCTTATCGTTAATCCCAACTAGAGTAAAACAAGGCTAAACTGGATCAAGGCTAAACTGGTAAACCACCACTTAAATTGTATAGATTCAGTGAGTCTACTGCAGTTGGGACTAACTAAGATTCAGGCCTTGAGGTTAACATGCTGGTGGTGGAGAGGATCATAGCCTCAATATGGGCAGGGCCAACCACTTCTCTTTTCCTCTCTCCTCTTGTCCAGTAAGTAACCAGAGAATTCTGAACAGATTGCTAGCAGAAGGTTTCCCCATTTCTTCTATTGCTAAGTCTATTTGAGATTGTTCCTCCCCCCGCAAGCCCTCCTAGTGGTTTCCTCTCATGCAATGGAATGAGGCTGGGGACTATAAATGGTCACCAGATGATACCTTCCTCTCTTCTTCCACTCCTGAGTACATTAGATGCAGCTTCCTACATTCCTAACTGGAATATATTTGATATGTGATACACATACACACAAAAGAATGTCAGGAAAGCATTCCCACTTTAATCTCTACTGCATTGTTCACCTGATGAACAACTCCAGAGCTTTGAAAAATTACTTTCTGCAGAACAACCACAAAGCTTCTCAGCCATCATGGGGCTGAGGGCTTGTAGTCCAAAAAATAACTTTTCCAAGCTTTACTATTAGCTAAGCCTACTTAATGACTTCTAATAAGCCATTACTATTGCTTCAGTCTTATGTTTGTGGTGCAACTTCATATCAATTATTTATTATTTATTTCTGTTTATTTTTATTTAAGAGTTTGCTTTTTTGCTAAATATTAAAATATTCAAGATTGGGCAAACTGTAGGAAGTTCAAAGGGAAGCCATAAATAGCTCCCTGGATTTTTTAAAAAAGAAATATAAAATTACAGAAATCTGTGTGCTCAAGACAATCTTCAATACAGCAGCAAGGGAGCTTATATTTGTTCTGAAAAAAGATAGACAAGTAGGCAGAATTCTAATTAGCAATTTGAGAGCCAGTATGGTGAAATGGTTTGAATATTGGACTAGGACACTGGGAAATTAGAGTTCAAATCCCCACTCAGTCATGGAAACCCACTGGGTGACATTGGGCAAGTCACATTCTCTTAGCCTAAGAGGAGACCGTGGCATTCCATCCAACAAATCTTGCCAAGATTGGTCCACCTTAGGATTGCCATATGTTGGAAATGTGATAGGGTCACCATAGAGTTGGCATAAGTCAGAAATGACTTGAAGGCACACAACAACAACGTATCATACTTTTGTCTTTTCTGTCCTTAATGACCTCGAGTGAAATGAGCTAATGACTTGATTTGTTCTCTGTGACAAGTTCTGTACCTCAGAGTCAACATTAAATTGCTAAATATCAGAATTAAAAGAGCTCTAGGTCAGTGGTAGAGCTCATGCTTAACTGAAAAAGATTTCTGCCTGTCATGGTAAAGGAAGTACTCAAAGCATTTTGGTTACTGAAGGCCGTCCCATTATATTTTCCTGCCTCAGGTGGACAAAATCGGCCAATTCTCTCCCCTCCCATTCTACCAAGAAAACTTGACCAGACGAGCATTTAAATTTTATTTCAGTACTACAGTGGTTGGTAAACCACTTTTGATGTTCATCACAGATAATACCCCATTCTGTCTTCAGAATAGAACCCCTGCTCCATTGATGAAAGTATTGAATTCAGAAAGAGACAAGTACTGAAATGGTTAAAATTGTTTTAAAGTAGAATCCCAGTAGGTTCAACTGATCAAACTATATGCCCCTAAGAAAATTGTTATACATCTTTGGTATCTTTGGTAGTTTGAGTATTGGACTACAGCCCTGAAAACCAGGGTTTGATTCCCTGTTCAGTTGCAGAAACCCAGTGGGTGACCTTGGTCATGTCACACACTCTCAGCCCCCAGAAAATCCTGTGATAGGTCTGCTTAGAGCTGTCATAAGTTGGAAACAAATTGAAGGCACACAACAACAACAAGAACAACTGTGCTAAATCAAAGTACAGTACAGATTTATTTGTGTTCTAGTGTCAGGAGAATCAGTAAACATTGCCAGTTATTATTCAGCCTCAACCATTCCAGAGGTTGGCTGCCTATCTTATTGTGCATGCTCAAATATTCCTCATGTTGCAACTCTGTATCAGCTTCCCTTAAGAGACCTTCCTCTTTCAATGAGCCACTAAACTATTGTATCAACCAAAAAACAAACAAAAACAACAAACAAAAAGCCCTCCCATGTGAATTTCATGTATGTCAAGCTATAGAGTAAGTCAGACCATGCCAAACATACCCTCCAAATTTGGTGAAAATCTATCCCACTGTTTGTGTGCAGTACAGTAACAAACAGACCGATAGATAGAACCTCAATTTTATTTATATAGTTATGGGAAAACTATAGAATCATAGAATCACAGAGCTAGAAGAGACCACAAGGGATATCAAGTCCAACCCCCTGCCATGCAGGGATACATAACCAAAGCATTCCTAATGGATAGCCATCCAGACTCTTTTTAAAAACATCCAAAGAAGACACCACCACATGCCAGGCAGATCTCTTTTGAGAGAGCTTACTCAGACAGGACATCCCTGCTAGGAAGCCTCCTTCTCTGTTAGCCATTTGGTATACCCAGAGAAGACTGTATAGACAAGTTCAGGAAGCAGGCAGGAATTTATGGAACAGGTGGTCTTTCAGCACCAAAGATTCCCAGAGGAAATATTTTATTTATATCCATTCCAATTTGGCTTTATCTTTAGTTACAGGACAGAGATAGCTTTGAGTGCCTTGGTGGATGCCCTACTCTAGGATCTGGACAGGGCAGGGTTGTCCTTGTTTGTTCTTCTAGACCTCTCAGTGGCTTTCTTGTTACCCAAAATGGAGGTGCCACAGGGGCCATCCCGTGATGCCAAATACCTCCTTACAAAAGTGGGGAATGAATTAATTCAAAAAGGAGGCTTGCAAGAGGAAGGTAACTTAATGAGACCTTTTCTACCAATGTTTATGGGCTCACGCAGGAAAAGAACCAGCCAAAGATTCAAAAGTAAACTCAAAATATGTTTTATTGAGGGGAATTCACTCATGAATGCACACAAGATACATACAGTCACACATTCACACAAGAGCTAACTGAAGGATAAAGGGAGGAAAAAATTATGGATAGAGGCTGAGGTTTTTGTGTTATAATTACCAATCCAGAAGAGTTGTGAAGAGCTGAAATGTGGCTTGGCTTACGTAGGACCTAAGGACAGTTCTCATTCAAGAGCCAGACGGACAGAGTGACAGGTAGAACTTTGAGAAATCAGGGGTATTTGTACCCAAAAAATAGCCTGTGGCAGTGAAAGATATGTGCAATTCCAGGTGTGGAACAATGGGAGTTGCAGCACAGACAATGGACTATCAACCCACTAATATTCACAGTGTTTGGATGAAAGACGTAATGTGTGTTGTAATCGCTGTTCTATTGTGGGTGCTATGAGGCAAGAAGAAGGAGTCCAGGTGCACAGGGGATGGCTATCTGTCAATCAGTGTTCTGGTGGGCTTCTCACAATTGTGTTCCCTGGGAAAACTACAGCTTCTGCTTCAGTCTATTATCCACAGGAATGGCGTTTATTTGCCTGACAACTGGTTTAGTCTTACCTGGAGGGTGTTTAGGTTGACCTGCCTCTCTTGTTTACAGTCGGGTTTCTTCCTTTGCTTCTTTTGACCTCTTGGTCACTTCTCAGGCTTGATTTTGATATCAGAGCCAGTTAATACAGTTGCCAATCCAATATGGTGCCAAATAGGTATGATGGCCATCCAAACATACTGATATCAGGGATCCCCAAAGCGGGGCCTTACATTCTATATCATTAGCCATGATATCCTTCTGGGATACCTCTTTGGAGTCTCTGAGCCTTCTGGGAGAAGTATGCTTTGAAGATGGTGCTGAAGGATGACTGTTCAGCAACCTGGCTGTTGGCCAATGGAGTCCCTCCGGATTCAATAGTGTCCCCCATTGTGTTTAATACACACATGAAACTACTGGGAAAGGTTGTTCTGAATTTTGGGATTTGGTGTCACCAAGTACGCTGCTGATGTTCAACTCCTTTCAATTTCAAGGAAACAAAACTGGTGGCTGTTGAAAGAAGGTAGGCAGGGAGAGAAAAGAAGCTCAGTCTAGACAAGACAAAACTGTTTCTGGTTGGTCAAAAATCAGAACAGGAAACAGTACTGGATGTGGTTAATCCCCTTGAAATCTGAGATTTGTACTTTGCTCCCATTCCTGAGCCTGGATGCCCAAGCTCTGGGTATGGCCAGGAATACATTAAAACTAGTACACACAGGTGTACCTTCAGTGACACATAATTTGATTACATCCTATTTGGATTAGTGTAACACACATTTGCTGGAATCCTGATAGAGACATACACATATATAAATTATGTTATGCGTACAGGGTGAATAATTCACTGTGGTGCAACAGAGCTATTATTTTGACAGCAGTGGAAATGGAGTTGCATGTACAGCAATGTGTACTGTGGTTGTGCATTGCAGTTGCACGTTGCACAATGGCACCCGGTCATTGACATACGAATGCACAAAGTTGCTATTTTGCATGGGGGTTACATAGTACTAGCATAGCATGTTACCTCACTAGAAAACCCTCTCCCGGGGTCTACAATTTTTATATTAAAATATGATTCAATATGCCTGAGAGGTCACCTGGATAAGCATGTAGGCAGGAACAGTCGAACGATCGAAAGCCAGATCAGGCCAGTACAATCCCCTGTCACGTAGCCCCAGGAGACCTCAAAACCCACAGTAGACAAAGGGTCCTCAGCCCCTGAAAAGCCGACTTGAGGGGATTAGCGTGTTTGCCCCAAGTTGATCATTGATAACCGTAAGATCATATCAGGCAAGGACAATCTACATAAATTCACACCACAACCCAATGCAACCAAAGACTTGACCTGAGACTTTGTCAACACCTTGTAATCTCATCATGCAAAAGAAGTTGCCATTGTGGAGCTTCTTTCTTGTTGCAACACTCATTGTTCTCCCCGGGAAAGGATTAGCCTTCCAGGTACTTTTTCCCCTACAAATAGTCTCAGTTTTTGAGTGGTTCTTTGGATCACTCCCGGTCATCCCAGCAGACCGTTTCTCCATCCGTTGAGTAATCCCCTCAGCCCTCTCTGTGCTGAGCCCCGCTTCTTTGCTGTTTTTCCCGGACCAAGGACTTCAGGAAAAGGTGCAGTATTACCCCAGCTACAATCCCTTCAATATTTCCCCTATCCAGTTTCCTCTCTTTTGCTTCTTAATAAGTCTGGAATGAGTGTGTGAGTGATTGCATTGGTGTGTGAGAGTTTCATTCAATAAACTCATTTATTAGACATTTTCATTTGGTTTTTGGCTTGGCCTGACCCCGTAAAAGCTGGGTAAAAAGACCCTGCTGGGTTACCCTGCTTCTTGCATTGCTATCGCTTATGCTTTGGCTGGTTTCCACTCCCCATCACGTGGAGCACATTAAGGCGTCCCCCAAGGAACCCCAGAAATCAGGGTAACAAGCATATTTCTGCATGTGGATATTTATGTTACACCAAGGGGATGCTAGACTGAGGCCTCTATCTGGGCCCAGCTTTGGAAGCTGTTTGGAATCTTTAATGGATCCAAAATGCTGCAGTCAGACTGCTGATCAGGGCTGGTTACAGGCACTATATAAGCCCTGTGTTGCAAAACCTTCAGTAGCTACCAGTCTGTTTCTGAGTTCAAAGTGCTATCTGTAATCTAGAAACCCGTATATGGCTTGCATTCAGACCTGCTGAAATTGTACATTTTCCTTAAGGATGCAAATCTGTGTAAATTTCAAGAAAGGCCACAAAAATTGCATAGTTTCCAAAGACTGTTTGCAGATGCAGGATGTAGTCTATGGGGGGAAAAATAAACATTTTCTGTGTAGGAAACATGATTTTCTATATGTCAGTGTGGTTTTCTGCACATCTCACCATGTTTTCTTTCTGCACAGAAAATAACATTTTCTACATCTAAACCTTATGTGCATTTTTTACACCATATACATCTTGAACTGTGAAGATTCTTGTTTGTCAAAAATTCTCCTGATCAAGGTTTCCTGATACTAGAGGAGCCAATTTTTCATCTATTATTCATATATTTTTGAATTTGTTATATTCCTAGGCCATTTCTGTACTACACAGTTATAGTGCTGTTATTCCACTTTCAACATCTTGTGGAATCTTGGAGTTTGAGTTTAAGGAGAGGCCTTTAGAATTCTCAGCCAGAGAGCTCTTTGGCCTCAGTAAACTACAAACCCCAGAATTCCACAGGATGTTCATAGAATCATAGAATTATAGAAATGTAGAGTTGGAAGAGACCACACGGGCCATCCAGTCCCACCCCCTGCCATGCAGGAACACCCTCAAAGCACTCCCAACAGATGGCCATCCAGCCTCTGCTTAAAAACCTCCAAAAAAGGAGAATCCACCACACTTCGAGGCAGCATCTTCCACTGCTGGACAGCCCTGACAATGCTGACATTGGAATGATAGCACTATAACAGTGTAGCGCAGAAATGGCCCAAGTCTCCCATTATAAATCTATCTGAGTTTAAAGATTTGTAGAAGAGGCCTTTCTCATAGTCCTGCCATTACCAAAAGCACATTTGAGGAAACAGGAGAGGACCTTCTTGCTAGCTGTTCTCACGTAGTGGAAGCACTTTAATTTAGAATGGAATTTGGGGATTATCCAGTTGTACAGGATCTTTTCGGGGGGGGGGGGGAATGGTGGTGCCATGCCTTCTTCCTAATTGTTATGTTTTAAAATTATTTTATACTATTTTAAATTAGTGTTCTTAATAGGATTGGTTATTTGCCTTTTTTTTAAAACAGCAACAACAACAACAACAACAACCTGTTTTGACCAAATTTTGTTTTAACTTATGCAGCCAACTGTCTTGGGCTCTATGCTCGGAGAAAGACAGAACATAAATTAAAAAATAAAATAAAATAATTGTGCTTTTTTGATAAACTGGTCGTAGACCATTTAGTCTTTTATAGTTTAGTATGTACACTTTAAAAGAGGTCCAGAAACTGACTGGTAGTGAAAGAAATTGACACAGTGCAGGACTGATGTGTTAAAAATGACATAAACACCATTGTAATAACCAGCTTTACAAGAGATCATGGTGGCCTTTAAGCTGATTATTTGGGGAAAAAAATGGAAAAGTAACACAGTTTTCAAGTTACCTCCTTGGCTTTTGGATGAAAGGAAAATAGGGGACTCATGGTGTAGAGTTAGCAGAATGAGTCAAGAGTAAGGAGAGTGACTTGTATTTATTTTTATAGTGTTACCCTGAGTTCTGGGGTCCCTTGGGGGACACCTCAATGTGCACCATGTGATGGGGAATGGAAACTAGCCAGAGCATGAGCAATAGCCATGTGAGAGGCAGGGTAACCTAGCAGGGTCTTTTTACCAGTTTTTATGGGGTCAGGCAGAGCCAAAAACCAAACAAGAATGTCCAACAAATGATTTTATTGAATGAAAGTCTCATGCACCAACGCAGTCACTCACACACTCACTCAAGACCTATTAAGCAAAAGAGAGGAAACTGGATAGGGGAAATATTGAAGGGATTGTAGCTGGAGTAATACTGCACCTTTTCCTGAAGTCCGTGGCCCGGGAAAAACAGTGGAGAAGTGGGGCTCAGCACAGAAAGGGCCGAGGGGATTACTCAATGGACGGAGAAATGGTCTGCTGGGATGACTGGGAGTGATCTGAAGAACCACTCAAAAACTGGGACTATTTGTAGGGGAAAAAGTACCTGGAGGGCTAATCCTTTCCCAGGGAGAACAATGGTATTGCAACGAGAGCGAAGCTCCATAATGGTAACTTCCTTTGCATGATGAGATTACAAGGTGTTGCCAAAGTCTCAGGATCTTTGGCAGCATTTGGTTGTGGTGTGAGTTTGTGTACATGGTCCTCGCTTGATAGGATATTTGCTCAACTTGGGGCAAACACGCTAATCCCCTCAAGTTGGCTTTTCAGGGGCTGAGGACCCTTTGTTTATTGTGGGTTTACACATCTTGAGGTCTCCTGGGGCTATGTGACTGGGGATTTTACTGGCCTGACCTGGTTTCCGGTCATTCGACCGTGACTACCTATATGCTTGTCTGGGCGACTCTCAGGCACACGGAATCATGTTTAATATCAAAATTGTAGACCCTGGGGTAGGGTTTTTCCAGTGGAGTAACAATAGTTTTTTTTTTATTTTATATTATTTTAATAATTTGGTTCTGATTTCTCATTGAAAGATAGCTCCTGTAATATGAAGGAGTGCACATTAAAACCAACCTAAAATCAGAATGTAATTCTAGTGATAAAATAAGGAGAATGTACCCTATTCTAACTGCTGCTGTTTTTCTTCTGTTTTACTGCTGTCTTTAATGACGTGTAAGTGCATATACTAAATGACAATTTTATCTGTGATGGTAGGAGATCTCTATTTCTGTCTCAGTCCTGGTCTTGATCTAGATATACAGAGAGACAGACAGATTTCTTTTTGTTGTTGTGAATTTATATTTATATTATGGAAATCACTGGGAGGATGTGGTCCTCAGAGATGGCCTAAAAATATCAGAAATAAATAAAATAAGTTCAAATGAAGTTATACTGTCTTGGGAGTAAGGATCATGAACTCTATGGGAATTCCTGATTAGTAAAGAAGGTTGAACTATGTAACTCCAGACATATGTACATTTTAGACAGCATGAGTCTATTGAGCAGAATAGCTTGTGCTCATGAGAAAGTATCCACAAGCTTGAGCTGCCCAACTTGCCCACCTTCCTCCACAAGTACAGCAGGTTGACAAATTATGCAATGCTTGCTGATCATTACCAGGCAGATGGTAGGTGATCAAGATTTCATTATCAAACACCGATTTTCTTTTTAAGGTGAAAAGATGACCAGCTGTTCTCCACTGCAGTGCCTGAGGGAGCTAAGAGCCCCAGTTTAGTCAGTTACAAAACATAATAACAAACGTCCCTTAATTAATTTACATACTACATTCAACTTGGATTATTGCCATTCAGATAGCATTTCAAAAGAACTGAGGTGAAACTAATTATAGGCTGCATAATGCAAATAATG
Organism: Cyclura pinguis; assembly: GCA_030412105.1. NCBI lineage: Eukaryota > Metazoa > Chordata > Lepidosauria > Squamata > Iguanidae > Cyclura > Cyclura pinguis. Next base: position 213,383,874 of record CM059599.1, read on the forward strand.
ACATTTCCTATGTACTATGAGCAATTGACTGAAGAACATTCGGTTTGCTTGCTCTTCCTCTTGAAGGAAGCATTGCCCATTATATGAAAAGGTGACAAATATAAAGACCAGATTACATCAGCCTGACTTTTAAAATGTCATTTAATATCATTGCAATAATTTGTTAAGGGAATCTGCAGCTGACACATCTTCCTCACTCTGACTCTATGGAAACACACTTCAGAGACAAATGTAGACCAAGTAAAGTTGGCAGAGATTTAAGAGGTTCAAGGTAGTGTTTTATGCAGTGCTTGCAGTCAGGAACTTTGATCTGAGAAGGCCTGAATCCAGAATATTTTTTTAAATTGCGGCACAAGCACCGCTGATGACTTTTTAAAAAAGAAGACACGATTTGAGACAGTAAGCATCTGATCTAGTTTTTATTTCATTGATACTGCAACAATTTGGAACTTGCAGCGGTGAACAGGAGTGGCAATACGTAGTGACCCAGCAGACTGTGAGTATGTAATGGTGGAAAAAATTTTTTTAGAAGATTGCAACTTCCTAAGATAGACTGTATACTAAGAATGTAATGGATTTCACTAGTGGTTTTGATTAAGAGCATAAGCGGAGAGCTACAGAGATGGGATCGAAGTTTGTGCTTTTTTTGCCTTTGTTTGGTATGAAGAGACTGGACTGGATTGAGAATATGGTTACCCTTGGTTCAAACTTAAGCTTTTGCCTTTCTGTTTTTGCCCTCCGTTTTGATTGAACTGACTTGGAATTTTGGAATCTTGGTACATAATTGATCTGTGTTTGGGACCTTACATCTGTGTTTTTGTGAGTATAGGATTTGAGATGTGGCTGCCGAACTCTTGTGGATTATAGTACCTTTTTTGGTGATGAGATGGGACATTGGTATTCCCTTTTGGATTTTTTTTCCTTCTTTTGGTCTATTGAACAACATTGAACATTGAACTTGGAACAATGGAAATGGAATATTGAAATTCGGGACTGTGACATTTGGATTGTGGTTTGATTTTCAAAATCGGGGACTTTGCTTTGCAACTGCATTGTTTCCTTTATTTTTTGTCCGTTTGGTTTTTGAGAACAATTCAAGGATTTAAAAATATTCATAAGGGAGTGTTTTCTGAGGCTGTGCTGGAAGGACAGGAAAGACAGAGAGACTTTTGCCCCCACGCAGCGGAGCAGCTCAGATTCCTGTTATCAACATTGGAGGAGAAGGAGGAGAAGTTCTCACAGTCAAGGTCTGGGAACAGTTCCAGAAGAGAGAGGAGACTCAGCATCTGCTGGGAGGGGGAAGTGAAAGAATTGGGCCTAGGCACAGCCCACTGATTATACTGAATGAACTCACTGTATGATTTTATTGAATGAATTTGATGAATGAATTGAATACAATGTACTAATTAAAATAAGTGGTCTTTTCTATTTAGCTATATATAATCCTATAGAATCAATCTATATATCTACATATATATATATATCTATACAAATTCTACATATATAAATTGATACATAAGATACTTGTATAATCTACATATATACAGCTATTTTTATTTCCATTTCATTGATATAGTGACTGGGTAGCAGTGTTAATTTCAATTTAAAGTAATTAATTCAAGCTAAGGTTGTATGTGATTGATTTATACATGCAATGAATTGGATCGAATGTGAAGGAATTATAGATATAACAATTTGAATTTTATTAGAATTTGAAAACTACAAGGTTATAAATAGTAAGCTTTTTGTGTGCTAATTGTAAAAAATATAGGTATAAGGAATTGATTTTTATATTGAATATTGATTAAGGTAAGAAAAAGCAAAAAAGCAATTTGCATTAGGTGCTAAAAAAAAAATCAAAAATGGACCAAAGGATAAGAAGAGGAGCGGCGGCAGCTGCAACAACAACAACTTCCCAGGCAACCAGACGGACATCAGTGGATATACCACAGAAACCTCAAGATTTCATGTTACAGATGATGGAAGAGTTTAAAAGCATGAAAGATGATATAAGAAGTGATATAAAAGAAACAAGGAAAGAGATGAGAGCTGACATGAAACAAGAAATAGACAAACTGGGGAAGAAATTGGAAAATATAACAAAGGATGTGACAAAGCTAAAGACAGAAACAAAGGAGATAAAACAACAAGTTAAGCAAGTTGAAAAGGAAATGACTGAGATGAAGGGGAAGCAACAAGAAGATGAATTTCAAATTACTCAACAGGAGTTATGATATCGGGAAAGATGTCTTCAATTTAGAGGTGTTCCAGAGGCTTCAGCAGAGAATCTGTACGAAAAAATTGTACCGGCTTTGGCAGAATTCATTGACATTGAAAAAGAAAAGATGGAGACATATATTGACAGAATGTTCAGAGTTTCATCCAGAGTAGCGAGAGAGAGGAAATTACCAAGAGACATTATTATAATGTTCACGAGGACTATGGTTAGAGACAAAATATTACAGCTAAGCTCCGATGGACTACTGAAGATTGAAGATAAAGACGTCAGAATTTTCAAAGATATACCTTATCAAATCCTAAAGAAAAGACAAGAATATAAACCGTTGGCCAACCTTCTGCAAAAACGTCAGATTAATTATCGATGGGAAAAGGTTGAAGGTTTGTCCTTTACTTATAAACAGCAGAGATATAGGATTAACTCAGTACACAAAGCAAAAGAAATAATGGATAGATTGAAGAAAGACTTACAAAAGGACACCTCTGAAGGAGACAAAGATCACGAACAGCTACCTCCAGAGGAGGAAAGAGAACAACTACAAGGAGAAGAAGAAGACGGAGAACAAGAGGAAGTAATAGAAGTAGTGCAAGGAACTGTGGAACAAGAAGAAGGGGAGGTAGATGGAGACATACTGAAGGAATAAGCTAAACTTCAGTAATAAAATATTAATATAACCCACAAAATGGATTTGAAGATTTATTCTTGGAACACTAAGGGGTTTAACTCTGAATACAAAAGAAGACAAATTTTTCACCATCTAGAGAAACAGAATATAGATATAATATGTCTGCAAGAAACTCGAATTAGAACTCAAGATTTGAGATATGTCAGGAATTTGGAACTAGGTAGCTGTTTCACAGCTACGATTGATAAAAAGAAGAGGGGAGTTTTGATATATGTAAACTCAAAATTAGGTGCAAAGCAAATCTTCCAGGACAGCAATGGTCGTTATATAGGAGTTGAAGTTACTTTGAAACAGGATAAAATATTAATAGTTGGAATATATGCACCAAACGGAGCTAAGGGTGAATTCTTCCCTACAATACAGGAAGAGGTATTGAGATATCTTAATGAAACAGGAAATTCTAACATTATTGTTTTAGGGGATTTTAATGGAGTAATCAGTCCCCAAGTTGACAGGACAATGCAAAAGTTAACTCCCCGAAACAACGGCAAACTTCCAAAGAGCTTCTTTAATATGATGGACAATTTAAACTTGTATGACACTTGGAGATACAAGAACGGGCAACTTGATGGACATACATATTATTCAGATAGACATAGGTCAATGTCAAGAATAGATATGATGTTAGTATCCAAACAACTTTTGATGAAAACAACAGATATGGACATTCTTCCCAATTTATACTCTGATCATAATCCGTTACAATTAAAGATAAGGATTAAAGACAGAGAAAGAACATGGAGACTGAATGATGAGATTTGGAATAAGGAGAAGTACATAGCAAAAGCTAAACCAGAGATAATTAATTATTTTAATGAGAACTTGACGTCGGAGCTGTCGATGAAAACCATTTGGGACGCAAGTAAAGCTGTGATGTGTGGTAACTTTATCAGATGGACTGCAGAGATTAAAAAAGAAAAGAGAAACATTGAGCAGCGAATTTTGGAAAAGATGAAAGAAATTGAACAACAGATGAGACAAAATCCGTCGGATAAACAGATTAGATTACAGATGAAGGTAAAGCAAGCTGAATTAAATCAACTTAATTTGGAAGAAATAGAGCAGCAGATAAAGGGAACGAAATATAATTTCTTCGAACAAGCTAATAAACCTTCAAAGCTTTTGGCAGGTTTGCTGCGTAAAAGAAGGTCCAGAAATATCATAACCGAGATTAGAATAGGAGAAGAAAGAATTACAAAACAAGAGGGAATAAAACAAGCTTTTTATAATTACTACGTGAAGCTGATGAGTAAGATCTCAAAGGGGAAAAAAATACAAGAAGTGGAAGAATATCTGGAGAAAATGAATAAAATGAGATTTAATGAAGACCAAAGATCAATCTTGAACAAATCTATTACTATGATGGAAGTAGTTGAGGCTATTAGGAATTTGAAGAATGATAAAGCTCCAGGACCTGACGGCTTCACTGCAAGATATTATAAAATTTTGGAACATGAGATTTCAATACCTTTGCAAAGCACTATAAATGAAATGATAAAGGAAGGAATACCAGATACTTGGAAAGAAGCTAACGTTGTGCTGATCCCGAAAGAAGGAAGAGATTTGAGCAATGTAAAGAACTATGGACCAATATCACTATTGAATACAGACTACAAGATCTTTGCTTCAATTCTAGCAGCGAGGCTTAAAAAAGTGCTGTCAGAGGTAATTGATGAGGACCAGAATGGCTTTCTACCAAAAAGATCTTTGAGAAATAACATTAGAATGGTCTTAAATGTAATCGAACACTATGAAAAGCATAATGAACGGAAAATGGCCATGATATTTGTAGATGCGGAGAAAGCTTTCGACATGATTAGCTGGCCATTCATGAAGACGGCGGTTAAACAGATGCAGGCAGGAGAAAAATTTGTTGCATGGATTGAAGCAGTTTACAGCCAACAACAAGCTCGACTGGTCATAAATGGTGAAAGAACACAAATGATAGAACTGCACAGAGGTACAAGACAAGGGTGTCCCCTGTCTCCTCTGCTGTTTATCATGACAATGGAAATACTTAACAATGCTATAAGAGAAGATAAAGAAATAAGAGGAGTCCAAATTAAGAAATATCATTACAAGTTAAAAGCTTTCGCTGACGATCTGATCTTCTTACTGGATGACCCAGGGAAATGTATTGGAAAATTGATTACTACAGTTCAAGAATATGGAGAATTCTCTGGTTTTAAAGTTAATAAGGAAAAAACAGTCTTCTTAACCAAAAATACGACTGAAAGAGAAGAGATGGAATTAGTACAAAAAACAGGATTCAATAGAGGACAAAAGGTAAAATATCTAGGTATTTGGATAGCCAAAAGAAACAATGAGTTATTTCAAAATAATTATGAAAAAAAATGGAAAGAAATAACAAAAGACTTGGAAAGTTGGACTTCTATGCGTTTGTCAATGATGGGGAGGATAGCTGCAATAAAGATGAATGTTTTGCCAAAAATGAACTTTTTGTTCCAAAATCTTCCTATAATAACGAACATGAAACCTTTCATACAATGGAAGAGAGAACTAACTAAGTTTATATGGCAAGGGAAAAAACCTAGGATAAAATGGAATACTATGACAGACTTAAAAAGTAGAGGAGGAATGGGACTACCAGACTTTCAAATATACTATAAGGCCGCGGATTTTATGTGGATAAAAGACTGGGTAGACCTACAAGACACGAGAATGTTGGCACTGGAGGGAGCAGACCTGAGAAGGGGTGGCATGCCTACATGTTTTATGATAAAGCAAAAATAGATAAAGACTTCACACATCACTTTATCAGAAAATTGCTTCTGAAAATTTTGGAGGATTATAAAAATAAAAACATACGGCAGCTCCCCACCTGGGTCTCACCGCAAGAGGCTTTTTTTGGCAGATGGACGGACACAGATAAATGGTTGCGATATGATGATATAATTGAGAGATCAACGTCCAACAACGTTAAGATTAAAACAAGAGAAAAACTAGAACAAGAGGGAATAACATTAAGTTGGTTTCCTTACAGACAGTTAGCAGAAAGGTTTCAGATGGATATAAAAACATATGGAATTGAACTTAAAGAGAAAACTGGAGTAATTAAATGGCTGTTCGAAAATCCGCCTCATTTACTTGCCCAAATATATCAAGAAATACTACATCAGGAGAGGCAAGAAGAAACAGTAAAGGCAACAATGATTTCATGGGCACAAAATATCGGACATTCAATACAATTAGAGTCTTGGGAGCAGAGCTGGAAAAAAACACAGAAATTTACAGTAGCACAGAATTTGAAAGAGAACTATTACAAGCTATTTCATAGATGGTACATGACACCAGATAAATTAAAAAAGATTTATAATACAGGTACTGGACAATGTTGGAAATGTCAGAATGAGGTCGGTACGATATATCATATGTGGTGGATATGTTCTAAAGCTAAGAAATATTGGACTGAAATACATAACAAAATATGTGCATTAACGAAAGTACAGTTTGCTAAGTTACCAGAATTGTATTTGTTAAATATGACTGATGTATTAGAAGGTACTGGTATAAAGAAGTACTGGAGAATATTACTGTACATGATAACAACAGCTCGTATTGAATATGCAAAGATGTGGAAAACTCAGCAAATACCCACATTAGAACAATGGTGGGGTACACTGATTGAAAACAAAAATGCTGATATGGTCTCTCAGAGATTAAAAGGGAAATCAGACGAAGAGATACAAAAAGAATGGCACATTGTAATGGGTAATTGCTGGGTACCATCAGATGGAAATCTGTGATTCATGATTTAAGATAAATTATGAGGGGGCTACAGGATATATATCATGAAGTGGGAATATGGAGATGGAAATGCAAGAATCAACAAGTAATAATAGCACTAAAATGTAGTACAATATTTTAAGCATGTTAAGAAATATTGATAATGAAATCTAGATCAGTGTGGAAGATCAGAAATATTTCAAATAAGTTGGCAGTTATAATTGTTTGTTTTATATCTGAATTTGAATAAAATGATTAAAAAAAACAGAATTTTTTTTTAAAAAAATGATTAAGTTATGGATCCTGGAATCCCCCAGGCAGATCCATTGCTGAAAGATGACCAACCCCAATCTTGGTTTGATTAGCTGCTGCTCCCTCAGCTGTTCCAAGTTCTCTGACAACCATCCAGTTGCTGGATTCTGTTCCTGACAGGCTTGACATTGGGAGAGCCCTTGTACAACCTGGATTTGCTACCCTCCACAGCTGTCTCATGGGCCATTTTTTATAACTGTAGCACATCTGTCACTTTTGGAAAGAGAAACAGCTGAATTTATCTACAAACTCCAGTCCATTGGGCAGTAGTTTGAACAGAGGGAATGTTTCCTTGGTGCACAACACATCTCAAAACACCACTTGACATCCCAGCAGCTAAGCAGCGTTCTTGTGACTGCTTTATTACAACACTTCAATGGCCCTGCTGTTGCTACTGCTGTTGTTGTTAGGTGCCTTCAAGTTGTTTCCAACCTATGGCAACCCTAAGGTGAACCTATCTTGGGGTTTTCTAGGAGATGAGAGTGTGTGATGTGCCGAAGGTCATCCGATGGGTATCTATGGCTAAACAGGGAATCAAACCCTGCTCCACAGGGTTGTTGTCTAATGCTCAAATCACTACACCACACTGGCTCTGCTGCACCTGTAATCATAACAATACACTAGATCAGTACTTCTCAGGCTGTCCAGTGGGAGGGACCGGCGGTTATATTTTCCTAATATGTCAGGCACTAGCCCCATATTTGTGCCTATTAGCTATAATTATTTCTTTTCAAAATTTGCCAGTGACTGGCAGCCGATGGCTTATGGAAATAGAACCAGTCCAGAGAACCCCACTTTAAGTAGCACTGCACTAGACCAAGGACTCCCTCCACTCCACACACCCCATGTTTACCTGCTTATCTTACCTTGTATGTAAATCCTGTCTCCCACCTTTATCCCTTTAACTACTCTTTACAACTATTGCTGGGACCAACCTTGTCACCCCATCACCATACCCACATGTTTTGCATTATACTTTTCACATTGCCCTTCTCTACCCCACTCTTGTGAATAATGGATTCACTCCACACAGAAGCTTATACTAGAAATTTCTTTTTCTCCCTTAGTCTCAAGGATGCTTTGGGATTTCTCTCTTTTTAAAGCTGAAACAGACTAACTCATCTCTCTCTTTAAATATAGTTTAATATAAATAGCCTGTGCTATTTAGTATAAGTCCTTTGGAAAGGTATTAGGGCCTACTCTCCTTTCCTTGTCTAACATCCATACTCTCCCTCCTCCATTCTCCCTGATTCTCCTTCAAATACCACCTCTCCACTGTTGCTGAGTTTTACTTCTGAGTCTTATACATATTGGCATAATGGCTCCATGGGCTACTCTTGTCTCGCAGTCAGGGTGGACAATAGATTATAAGAGACAGAGAGAATATTATTTTTAATGGATGGAGAAAAGTGATCAGCGTATCCCCTACCGCACGGCAGTAAATAACACAATGAGATTAGACATAGTGGTAAGCCTGTCTAACTTCATGAGTCTTGTTGGGAATAATGCCTGTCTTTTTAAATTGTATCCATTTGCTTTGCTGATACCTATACAGTTCAAGCTTAGTGGGTTTCTTCAATACAATTATGCTGAATGGGCCCTATTCCCAGGCAAATATGCCTAATATTAAACCCTAACAGTCTCAACTTATCACAAAGTTGCACAGGTTATAGTGTAGTGACTGGAAAAGTTTGATGAGTCTAGACTGGGTCAAGTTTCTGCACATTTCTGAGAAGCTATGTGGACTGCCAAAAATGCCTCAAATGCGGTCTACAGTTATCAGATCTCAAGGTGCTGCCCAAGGCCCTTTTTGCACCTTACCTAGTGCTGCTGGCATCACGCGGGGATCGTGTGGAAAGCCTAGTCTGGGAGGCACTCACATCACCTCCACTTCCCCTCCACACCAGCTCCGTGCTGGCTGGAAGGAAGTGTGAGTGCTCTGCCCCTTCCTTCCACAGTGCAACCGGGTACTTTCCCAGGCTGCAGTGGGGGAGGAAGTGCGATGGCTGCATGTTCAGAGCCTCCACATGCAAGGTAAGTGCGTGTGGGGCACGGGAGGGACGCTGAATCGTGGATCATTTTTGGCAATGAGCCGAAAATGATATAATGTGTGATCACCTCCTAATGGCCTTGGGAGCGTCATGCGATTGCGAGGACGTCATGTGGAATGGTCCTCACAATCGAGCGATGCTCCTGAGGCCATTTCGCAACATGAGGACAGCGTGTGAAAAGGGCCCAAGTTTCCAATTTTGGTGGGTCACCTCTGGATGACAGGCAGGGGTCAATTTCTCCAGTTTTTTTATGGAGTCAGTTCCAGGTGAAAGACAATGTTGCATGTAAACATCTGGGCAGGCAGGGAAGATTTTAGCTGGCTATGCAGTTTGCTGCCCTTTGAAAAGGTTAACTAAATCATATGTTATAATTTGCAAATACAGTTAGGCCATCTCAGCATGATGTTGCTGTCCTGGGATGGGGATGCATTGCTGCTGATCTGTGAGTTGTGCCTTCACATAACATCACCACAGTCCCACTGCCAAAGTGTCCTCACCTGTCGCAATCATGGCATATTCCATTAGCAGAAAAAATCTGGTAATGACCCTCAAGCGCACAATGCTCCCATTGCTAACAGCCAGGTGGAAATGGCAGAAGTGTGATCTGTGTGTTTCCTTCCCCAGTGCAGCATGGGAAGTGGCTGGCTGCACTACGGAAGGAAGGAGCTACCCACGTCCATAGGATGTTGAAAGTGGAATAATAGTACTCTAACAGTCTAGTGCGGAAATGGCCACAGAAGTGGCATGGGGCTGCCTGGATGCACCTTGCCCAGGAGGTCAAAAACTTGGATGAAGCCCAAGCCTGTAGTGCTAGCAGAGATACCCTGCCATTAGGAGAGCCTTCTTCCACTAGTTGGTCTGGAGTTTTCCAAAAGAGCATTCTGCTGGTGGAACTGTTCTCTTGTCTTAAGATCTGCTGGCAGAAAGATGAGATGGGGGACAGTGGTGTAGAAGAAATGGAGTGAAAGAAAAATCAAATAACCCTAGTTCCTATGCTCTTCCAGCTCTGGGTGAGAGTCACAATGCTGACACAAAAGTAGACAAGGGGCAGGATTGTCCTTCTTAAATTCCAATGTCCTTACACTGGGAAGGATGTAGATTTCCCACAGTTTCAGCTGCCCTAGTGTGGGCTTTGGTCATCTTTAACAGTCAGGAATTCACTTTAAAGGGTATGATGTCAAAATATTTGCAAGTAAGAAACCACTCATAACTAAATCTTTACTCTGTCATTGGGAGATCTACTACAAAAGCAAGTGCTACAGTCAGTTTTGCAAATGGTCACTCGTTTGATCACTCTTAATAAGATACTACCTGCTAGGATGGTAACTAGATCTCTTAAAGAAGAGAAGGCTTAGAAAAGAAGCTATGATCATTAATTTTTCTTTTGTGATATCACAGGTTTTGATGTTTTGCCAAAGCTTTGTCCCAGATTAGTGCTTGAGGCACCATCCAGGGAAATGGAAGCTCATTGAACTACAAAAAAAGAAACACACACCAGAGGCATTTTTACTTTTTTGCTGTCTGAGAGACATGAACAAAACAATGGTATGTTTTTTTTAAAAATAATAGTATCTATGGAAATTTGATTCCAGGCATACATTTGCTTTGCAACTTGCCTGGAGTCCATAAATTAAGGACTTTTTGTTGTTGCTGCTGTTATGGTGTGCCTTTAAGTGAAATTGACTTATGTCAATCCTGCCGTATGGTTTTCTTGGCAAGATTTATTCAGAGGGGTTTTGGCGATTGCCTTCCTCTGAGGCTGAGAGAATGTGGCCTTGCCCCAAGGTCACCTAGTAGAGAATGAAACCCTGGTCTCCTGGAATCCTTGTTCTATACTCATATCACTATACCATGCTGGCTTTCTTATTTCTTGATTAGGTTGTATCATTACTAATGGGACAATAGTTGGCTGGCATGAATTTATCAGAAAGCAGAGGTGAGGAGCATGTGGTCCTTCAGATGCTGATGAATTTAGGCCTAGCAATATCTAGCCTAGTATAAACAATAATAATAGCTTTTTTTTAGCAGGAATGATAATAATGACTAAGATAAAAGCAAGAACTAATAGTAGTATTATTCCTGATAGTACTATAAACTCCCAGGTAACAGAAAACAGTTGAGAACTTTCTCATTCCCACCATGGCATCATCTATATGTGCTTTCTGGGGACAAGCAGCTATGATGACAGGATGGTTGCTGCTGGTAGGGTCTCCCCAGGCACACAGGCTTTTGCTGATGAGCCAGACTAAATGTACCAAGCACATTAATATAGTGAAAGGAAGCAACTGCTCAGCAAAAGTAGTGGGGCAAGGGGGCGGTACTGGCAGAGGGCCTGACGCAATGACAGTGGCATTGAACTAACTCTTGTACAGAAGGAGGGGCTGGTAAACCACTTCCAAATGTCTTTAACTGTGAAAACCTTATGACGAGACAATCCAAAAATGAAGCAAGAGATAGTGCTGGAAGATGATACCCACCATAGGTCAGAAGGCACTCAATTGTATATAGTTACATAGATTTTTGGCTTTGAAAATGGCAACCTGAGAAGAAATTGGGTTGTTGGCTGCAAAAGTACATCTAAGCCTAAGTTTGTAAGCTTGCTAAGTTAGCCTAAGTGATGCCATTTTGTAAAAGAGAAGACCATGTAAAGAACTGCTTTCCACTATGAAGACTAATTGAATTGGAACCAGAAGAACTCTGAACCCAAACCAGAGATGTTATTAGGCAAGAGGCAAGAGGCAAGAACGGTGACAGAAACAGGGTCAGAATCCTGAATGGAACAGTTGTGCAGAACTATTATAACTGTCAGTGCAAAGAAATGGGAAAAAGGGAGATCTCTTGCACATAATCTGAGAAACCAAAGAGTTCCCACTCTATAAACAAAAGTAGTGATGCTGCATGACCAACAGGTACACATATGATAAGGACAAAATAAAAAGACAGGGAAGCAGCCTACTAACAAGACAAAAGGATGACAGATTCCTTCAAGGAAGAGCTTTTAATGATGAAACCATAGTTTTAAGAAGTGAAATGGAAGCTGCTCTCAATACAGCTGTATTGAGAAAAATAAATCACAAAGAATAAATATGTTTCAAGGTGTAGATTAGAAATGATCAGTAATGATCAGACTAATTTCTCAAGCAAGCAGTATAGTGCTTGAGATTTTGTAATATTTCTATGGGAATGCATAACATTTATGGTTTCTATATATGGTTGTGAAAACTGGACAGTGAGAAAGCTAACAAGAAGAAAATCAATTCATCTGAATTTGGAGCTGGAGGAGACTACGATGGATATCATCAAAAACCAAAAGGACAGTTCAAGCTTCAGTAATCACTACAAACCAAAGGACTAAACTAAGGTGTTCATACTTTGAACACATCATGAGATGACTTGACTCACTGGAATAGACAATAATGCCACATAAAATGAAAGGCAGCAGAAAAAGGATGATCATGTTGCAGTAGGAATGATTCAGTAAATGAAACCACAGGCCTGAACAGAGCTGTTAATGACTGGCGCTCTTCAAAGTCTCTCATTCATAGAGTCACCATGTTGAAGCTGAGTTGACAGTAAGCTAACATTATCATTAGTAAGTTTGAAAGTTTTGGAAGAGTTGAAAAACCTTGGTTAATATGTAATCAGCTTTTGGAGGTCAAGCTCTTGTTCATTTGAATGATGCTTTACATCTAAACTGTTTTAGACTCTATATTAGAAACTGTTACGGTTATTTCAAGTAACAGAAGGCCTGAAGTGCTTTTTTTGGGCTGAGAGTAAAAGAGAACTTCCTTCCCTACAAACAGCAAAGCTCTAAGCTGCTTTGTTTAATCTGGCAGATGTAGTATAGTATATTACTGTACAGTGCTGTTGAGTGCCTTCAAGTCATTTCTGACTTATGGTGACCCAAAGGTGAAGCTATCGTGGGGTTTTCTGCAACAGGGTGTAATGCACCCAAGATCACCCAGTGGGTTTCCATAACTGAAAGGAGAATCAAACCCTAGTTTCCAGGGTCACAGTCCAGTGCTCAAAACCACTGTACTGCAGTAGCTCTCACTACTGTATAATATACAGCAGCATAACAGGCAAGCACTGTTATCAGTATGAGTTTTGGGAATGTTCTTCAACTATTTGAGAAGGAAAGGGGGAGATGAATTCAACCTTTCAGTCCCAACCTTTCAGTCCCAAGGGGGGACTGGCACTGTCAGTTCTAATAGTGCCAGCCATCTGTTGGGTACGCAGCATGATCTGGCATACAAGGTTATCTGGACCTGAGCCTATAAATATGATGTATATGGTGTATATGGCATATGTTGGCTCAAAGACTGGCTCATCTCTGCAAAATGGGGCCTAAGGGACACAGCCATCAAACAAACAAACAAACAAAAACACACGTTCTTTTAAAATGTACATGTTTACTTCTTTCCTACTTTTCATGGACATATTTGGGGTGGACAGGGTTTTCTTTTAAATAAAACAGCTGTCTCCTTCTAGATATAAATAAACAGACACTTTAAGAGAAGGGCTGAGAAAACAGATACCATTGGGCTTTTTATCCTCCCTTGTTCACCTGTAACCTTAATGCCTGTTACTGTAACTTTCTTATTTCAAGCTACATGGCCTTCATGCTGTGAAAGAAAAATTGCTATGTGTAGGGGTGCCTTTTTACTGTAATTGTCTACGGAGACCTTGAAAGCACCAGAATAGAAGACATTGAAGTGGTAATGGATCAAAGAGAGAGAGAAAGAGAGAGAGAGAGAGAGGTGGGTTCCATACCTAAAATGCTTACTCTGAGGAAATGATGTAGAAGAGTTCTCTTTACTTCTGAGGAGGAAAACAAAGTGAGTAAGCTTTTTTTAAAAAAATGTGGTGCAATGGTTTAATTTCCATTGGAAATATTATACGTATATTTGGAAATATTATACCTACATTTTAGGTGTACTATACCTATATAATACCTAAATATTGTACCTATACCTGATACTGAGCAAAATATGTTTGTGTGTGTGTTTTTCATTTCTGCTTCATTTTAGTAAAATCTTTGAAATAATAATGAAGAGAATGGCCAGAATTCTGCATTAATTACTTAATTAAGTATGCTTTAAGTAGTGTCTTCTGGCCTGGCCCCCTCAAAAACCTAGTTTACTGGGCAGCAGCTGTTCCAAGAAAAGGAGGTCTAGTCTTCTGTTTCCACTGCTTCTCACCAGTAAGCGATACTGTGCTGACAACTTGTGACATGAGTTCAGTTTCTGGTTGTTACAACCTCTCTCACTGTTGAATCTCCTTTTTCTCAGAGCAGCTGCTACCTAGTAAAGTAGGTTTGGGAGGGCGGTGCTATGATTGCGATTATACAGGGATTGTAATTGTGGAGCAGTTACTAATGAGTAATTCTACATCCGCACATCCAGAACTATAAGAACAAATGTCGGGCATCAATTATTAGTCTTGGTTTAACACTCTACATGATGTTACTGACCAGAGTTTTGGGCCCTCAATAATTCAGATGCTGACTAGGTATCTATGAATCAATGAGGTAGTATCAAGTAATGAAGCCTGTTCCAAACAGGGCCACTTTTGTAATTGTGGCAGTTTGGCCCTTTTCACATGTGGGGGGGGGGGAACGGTGTAGAGTGACCTCCCACGGAGGTCGTCTACACCATAGAGTGGACTGGCGTGGACTACTTTTAGTAGTTTCACACCAGAATCCACTCAGGAGCGGCCGGAACTAGCCGGGCTGCGTGTTTTTTAAAAACCTCTTTTTAGAGGTTTTTAAAAAGCACGGAGCGCGCAGCCCCGTGCTGCTCTGTCGCCTGGCTCTAAAGTGAATCTGCAGGCGTGCGCAAGTGCGTGCCTGCAGATCTGCCGGGGGCGGGCTTCCGGCTGGCGAGCTTCTCCGGTTAGTGGAGAGCCTCCATCAACCGGAAGCTGCCATCTGCGACGCCGGAGGAGTGTGGAGCAGCGAGCTCGCACTGCTCCACACGGCAACGGACTTACTCGGTTGGAGGTAAGCTCCGTTTTAGCCTGTTTTCACCCATTTTCCCCCGACATGTGAAAAGGGCCTTTGATCCTAGACCATTCAGATGTTTAGAACTGCTCCATAACTCCTGTCAGTAGTGAAACCACAGGGTGTTTGTTTTCCCGAGACACTGAATATCTATTTGTAGGTCATAGTATTTCATAATCTTTTCCTTCTTTTTGTCTTCCATTCAGCTCCACGGAGTGATTGCCATATCAATAATCTGAAGGAGGAGCAGCAGGAGGATTTCCTGTTCATACCTACATTGTAACATTAATTAACTTGTCCTCTTAATTTCAGCAGGGCTAAACTGTGGCTAAATTATGCTGGGTCAAACTCATAATCTTCTATTATTCTACTGAATTTTGCATGTAAGGTTTGGACAGAATTTTAGTTAAAAAAATAGCTTGTTTTGAATGTTAGGTCTTTTAGGCTTTTCACCATTTGGATTTTTTTTTAAATACAGAAATTTAGGAGTGATTGAAGAAATGTATGTTATGTATAAAATGTCCTGATGCACAATGTTCAGACTAATGTACGCACCAAAATTTAACTATCCAATGGATTTTGTAATTTTCTTTTTATTGTATCATATTTCTTGACATGCTGAAACATTCGTTCATACACAGACACACACATATATATTTAAATACATGTTTTCAAAAGATGGTTTTGAAAACTGACAGAATAATGCAGAAAGGGAACATAATGGAATTAGAGATAAAACTGCAACATTCTGTGTCAGGGAACCGTATAATAAATGTTAATGAAAATATCTTGAATATCTTAATATCTTGCAGGACTGTTTGCTAAGGCAGCTTGCAATATATGTTAAAACAAAATGGCTAAAATAATATAAAGTATAAAATATCTAAAAGATTATGAGGTAGCATCTGTGATTTCATCTGTGTGGATATAGTCCTATCACTGATGCAGAAGATAACAATTTCATACTGCCATTCTGTTTATAGCTGTGTCCAATTTGTCACTTGTTGGCCGACCTTCTAGTGGGGAGCTTCTATGTATTGAGTTAAGCTAGACTTCAGAAGGCAGAGGAAAAACCCACAGTTGGGGGGGGGGTAAGTCACAGTAGAGGGAGCAATTTTCACCATCCCCGTACAGTGATGAGCCACATCATCACATCCAGACACAGAGGAAGTGATATAATGCCATTCTGTCCCTCCCTTTAATTTTCAGGGAGTTGGGTAGTTCTAGAAGGTGGACAACCCAAACTGGCAAATATACAGGGGCCTTGGGACCATTCAAGCAAAAATAGAAGCACTCCACATTGGTGATTCTTTAAAAAAAAAAATTAGGGGCTTGAGGAATGCATATTTGGGGTTTGGAAGATGCGCACAGCTCATGGGCTACACTTTCCCTGTCTCTTCTGTGAGGCACACTCATTGAGAGACTGGGGACATGCCCACAGTTGATAAGGCAGCAGAGTAGAGCTGTGAGAGTGATAAAAACAGCTGATGTGGAGCTGCAACAAAAATAACTCAGCAAATTGTGGTGATGAGTGCAATGAAATGTTGTGTGAATTCAATTCTCTCTTTTTTTCTCCCCTCCTGCAAATACTCCGGAAATTTGAAGAGGTTAGATATGCAATTGGCCTGTAAGGCTGCCTTAGGCCTATTTAGACTATTTCTTCAGCTCTCCCCACTGTTCTGTCAGTTGTGACTGGCGGCAGCTCTTTAGGGTCTCAGGTAAGGATCTTTGATATCACACTCTACTTGTTCATTTTAACTGAAAATGCCAGGGATTGAACCCAAGACCTTCTGCTTGCACAGTATATTCTCTACCACATAGCTACAATCTCTCCCCTCTATGAACAGAAACTGCTTACCTCCTTTCATGTTGCTATTTGTCAAAAGCAAGTGTCAGTGTTTAAAATATTCAGTGCTCCCTGAGAATACATTTCCATTCTTTTAGGTCTCTTTGCCACTGTCCTTCTCATTCTTTGCTGTCTCTGTTCTCAGGCTAAATCAAGCAGTTCCTATTTATCAAAGGAGCCATCTGCTTAATCCTCTAGATGTTGCTGGACTACAACTCCCAGCAGCCCTAGTCAGCATAGAAAATGGTAAAAAATACTGGGCATTGAAAAATATGGAAGGTGATTTGATTCCTGTCACTTGGTTGAATCCATCTTCTTCACTGCCCTGATGCACAGTTGCTCAGCCGTGATACTATGTCAGGGACAGTGGAGAGATAAAATGGATGGGTCCCTCATTTTCTACAGGTACTGGGAGCTTCTGACACTAAGTGGACACCATTTTATTCTAAAGGACAAGACCAGCCCAATGCATTAGGCTGGATGGCCCACTTTAAATCCCCTCCCCTTGCTTGGAGTGCCCAGAATAAATAAACCATCCCTTTAACCTTTTCTGGATATCAACAGCCATCATGGGCACAAAAAAGATAAATATAACAGTGCTGGCTGCATCTACATAGAGATGCTGGAGAACCAGTGACCTTCCAGATATTGTGGAACTCCAGTCCTCATTAGCCCCAAACAGCTTGCCCAATGCTGAGATATTTACTATCAAAGTTCACCCTGGTGGAAGAATCAACCAAAGAGGGATGATACTGAGGGCCTTTCCGCACTATACTGTTACAGTGCTATTATTCCACTTTCAACATCCTGTGGAATTCTGAGCTTTGTAGTTTACTGAGGCCAAAGAGCTCTTTGGCTTAGGATTCTAAATGCCCCTCCCTAAACTGCAAACCCCAGGATTCCATAGGATATTGAAAGTGGAATAATAGCACTATAACAGTGTAGTGAGGAAATGGCCAAAGAAAACACAGGGTAGTACAGAAAGGCCCTGAGTTCTTCTATTAGGAAGACAAGGAAATCACATGGACCTTGGACCCTCTGGAATGAAAGATCCTACATGTCCAATCAATTCCCATTGATTTATTGAGATTAGTCTAGTCAGAACTAAGAACTGGATTTAGATCCATGGGTCTGCTGAAGGACCAGCCCTGTATGATATATGCATACAATGTGTCTGTGGGAAGATTGTGGGAGCAAAGCATGATAAGCATTACATTTCTGCAGTATGCAACCTGGTGAGCAACTGCTGCAGTTAATTGGTACTTAGAATGATGAACCTCCCATGGAAGTGACTGATGTGCCACTAATATTTCAGTCCTGTAGAGGGTGGCTGGTGGAAGAGGCAGAACGAGTTGTACTCCTGGTATAGCACTTTTCCTTTGCTGGGATCATGTAATAGGGAAAAAAAAGAAAAACTGGCTGTGGCAGACATCACAGGCAGGGGGGGGTGCTCTCAGAGGTACTGTGCTCAGCAAAGGCTATCAGGATTGAAACAGCTGCATGGGAAAGATACAGCTTTACAGAACCTGTAAACACATTACTGTGGCTGTCCCTCATGGTATTTCTTTGCTTTCACCCTGTGTTCCAAGCTCAGCTGTTCTGTGCATTTAGATAAAGCTGTGCTGCAGGCAATGGTGGCAGGTAGCAGGAACCTGAAATTAAGGTGATGCCTAAGACTCGCTATTATTTGCATATCCCACATAGTGCTGATAAGTCATCCCTGTGGTGAATTTCCCTTTTGGCCTTGTTTCCTCCTTTGTTATATAAAAGCAATGATTAAAATTAGTTCCTTTTCCCTTCCCACTCAATCTTCTCGAGTTTATATCATGGACTTATTAAAGGCAATATTCACAAATGGATTTCTTAGAAACCCGGAGGCACAGTCTTGAATCTTCAACAAGAACAAGCTTTTTTTGTTTTTGTTTTGTTTTTATCGTATTTAATGTAATAGTTTTTTTCTCATGGCCCAACACTTGAGTTAAACAGTTGTTGCCAGGCAGTTTGAATAAAATTCATTGCACTTTTCAATTTCCTTTTTTTCCCCCCCCGAGCATCACAAATCCCCAGTTTAAGAAGTCAGTTAGATCTTCAATTTGCACAGTTTTAACAAAGTAAGGAAGGACTTCTTCAGAGTAGAGATTGGGGAGAAAATTGTTTGGTTTACATTTTAATGCAAACTTGGATAACTTTGGCAGCTGTGAACCAATATGAGATGGAAAACTCAGTTATATTTTGGCATTTGCACCTCACTTAACTCTGCATAAGACTTCTCCAAAGCATGTGAACTTGAAAGCACATATAAGGAAAAAGCACACGGGGAATGTATATGGCCGGAGTTTGTTAAGGCAATTATGAATGCATAATCTAGAGCAGAGCTTTCCAAATTTTCATGTTGGTGACACACTTTTTAGACATGCATCATTTCGCGACACAGTAATTCAGTAATTAATTCAGTAAATGGAGGCAGCCCCTCCATGCAAGCCTGCCTCACTGCCGGCGCTGTTGCCCTTGCTGGGGTCTTTCTCAGCCTGAGGCAGTGGGGGTGGGAGAGGCAGCCCCTCCACCTGTTACATTCATGTGACACACCTACACACTGCAGGAGACACTAACATATCACCACACATAGTTTGGAAAGCTCTGATCTAGAGTTACACATCTGAGACTGGTTCATATTTATGATCCCCATATATTCACTAGTTTAGGGAAGGTAAAGGTCCCACAGTCCACATTTACCAGGCAGCTGGCTGCTGCAGGAAACAGGAATTTGTTCCCTTGTCAATCAGGAAGTAGTTGACTGCTGTTCCCACCCCCTCATGTAAGTGATATCCAGTGTGAGGATGAAATTCAAAGAATTTGTAATCTGAATTTTGAAATGACACTGGAGTTCTATTTGTTAAATATGTTAGGGCAACACAGGGAGATGAGAAGTCATCAAAAGATATCGTTATATTTGATAACAGCTGCAAGGTTGATGTATGTGCAATACTGGGAAGAAAAGAGAGATATAGATTTAGAAGAGTGGAAGCTAAAAGTTCTGGATATGGTAGAGATAGAAAAATTAGCATTTTCCTTGAAAAATAAACCTATCCAGAACTTTGAAAAGGAATTGAAAGGAGTTTTGGATTGGTTAAAGATATAAATGTATAAGAAATGAAAGAAAGATATAAAGGTAACTGTTATTTTTTCTTGTTAATGGAAATGTAACTTTTCTTCTCTTGTGTAAACAGAAACAAAGTAGATTCAACTGGAGAATATGAGCTTGGAAGTGTGTGTAATAACCTAATAACGGTGTATATCCACTTGTGTTTTTTTATTTTTGCAATTAAATTTTTAATAAAAATATCTAAAAAAAACAAACAAACTCTAGTGAGGGTGGAATTCTGTTTCATCCTAAAGACAGAGTTTATCTTTTAATACCAGACACAAGATTCTTCTTGTCCTGTTTTGTGATCATCTAGGAGATATCTGGCTAAGCAGTGGGGAAACCGAATACTGGGTAAAGTGCGTCTGATCCATCCAAACTTTGCTGAAGTTCTAACAGAATTAAGCTCTGTAGTTTAAAACAAGGAGAAGAAGTATTTTTGCTAATATAGGCATTGTTTCCACAGCTTATTCGTTAGGGTAGAGTAGTAGTAGTTCTAACATTTATTTATTTATACCCCACATTTCCCCCAGTTTGGGATTCAAGGTAGCTTAGAATGGATTAAAAAAACCCATGTAGTTAAAAATTCAGAAAATATAAAAGTTAAAAAATGATAGTCCATTCATTTTCTAAAAAAAAAAAAAACTTTCTAAAAAAACTGTTAAAAATACAAACTATTTTTTAAAAAAATAATCAGCACAATGGAATTAACAAATATAAAATGAAGCACATTGTTTAAGCAGAATGGGCCTTGTACATTCAGCCCTCAAAAGGCAGAAAGATCGTCAGCTGGTTATAGGCTGGACAAATTTTAGTTGATAACTCCTCAACCAGTGCATATACCATTAAAATGTTTATATATTACTGACTAAGGACATATAATCTGGTAAAATGTATACCTGGTAGAATATAGAGCCAGAGGCTCTTTCTGCTCAACACACCCAACCTGCCATGGGAACAAGAGAAGGACGGGCTGGGATGATGCTTATGCATGGCATCATTCTCATCCCATCCTTCTCCCATTCCCAGGTGGCATGATTGTGCCGCAAATCACTGATGGATTTTCCCTGTCAGTGACTGGTGTGTGTGCACTTAGCTTGCTTTCCAAGGTCCTGGAAGTGCAATGGGTGTGCTTCCTGCCCCAGTGCAGTGTGGGACAGTACTCAGTTGCACTGAGGCAGGAAGAGATGTGGCCATCGTGCTTTCCTGGATCCCAGAGGCAGCCTGTATGGAGGGGAGCACTACATCACACTCCCCTCCTGGGAGAGCCACTGCCGACATTGTCACTGGACACCACCAGGACAAAGGTAGGGTACAGAAAGGGCCTAAGATTCATGACAATGTGTGCACATTTTCTATCTTATTATAAAAGAAAGGAAATGCTTGTTTACATTTCAAGTCTGGCAAGAATTACAGATGTTCCTCTAAAGAATGTAAACAAGAACTGCAAAGTATGAGCTCGGGTCACCATGTAGGTTAATACATTAGAGACACCCAACAACAGGTAGTAGGGTATATACTAAAAGTAGGATATGCACCAGACTTAAGTGTACTGAACAGAAAGATATGTAAACCTTTGCTTGGATAACCAATACACTGAGTAGGCATGAAAGCGCTCAGTTTGAGCCATAGAACTAGACTGCTGTTCAGCATACCTCCACTGCAGGAAGAGAAGGCAATGATGTAGCCTTTCTGAGAAAGTTCCTGATAAGCCCTGACATGCCACCCTAAAACACTGATTCATGCTGGTAAGACTAGGATAGATATATGCTTACATACTATAAATATAATGAGAGTTGTTTAAGACTTGCTTAAAATGAATTCTTGAAAGCAACAGATGAGATTGTATTCTGTCATGAACAATTGTTTGAGTATTATAATGAAAGTCGTAGGAGGGCTATGTGACTTACTAGAAAGTGACTTACATATAATGGAATGTAACAAAGTCAAAGTACTCAAACATACTTTTTCCATGATTTTCTCTGAAGAAAATATATATATATATGTATGTATGTATGTATGTATGTATGTACCTATATAGATATGTTTGATAAATAGCCTAAGACGGCACCGAATGACCCTGTGTTTTCCCGTGTAAATTTCCTGCAAATCTAAAACTTAAAGTATTTGAGGGAAGTGTTGCTGTTAATTTGACCTGTCTGGTTTAATAAGTATCATACATTGGAAACTTTGGTGACCAGAAGTTGATAAAGGTGACCCTAAACAGGACCCCAAATTAACCGACAAGGGGCAAGGACCCTCAATCCTTTGATCTGAAGAGATACGGGATGGGGGAAACCACACTTATTTCAACTTGTCTGCAGAAAGACAATAGTGAGGATGCCCCTCTAACCTCTCAGGGAAGGGAGTTCCAGAATTTGAGGGCAGCCACTGAGAAGGTCTTCTCCCATGTTCCCACAAGATGTATCTGTGATGGTGACGGGACAGATATCAAAACATGAGCAGATTCATAAGGGAGTGTACAGTCCTTACAGTCCTTCAAAGAACCTGCACCTGAGTCTGAGTTGGAGAACATTTTGCCTTCCAGATATTGTTAGACTCCAATTCTTGTCATCATTTTGACCATTTACGATGCTGGCTTGGAATAATTGGAGCTAGAGTCCAAGAACATTCATGTAGTCGCATATTCACCATGCCTATGCTAGGAAAGTCGTCTCTTCCTCATCCTGCTGTCCCCAAATCTGATTCCTTTATCAGTGAATGCTACTTGTAATCCCCCTTTGCCTCCAAGAGCACACATTCCAATGGAGGTAGGAAGTTACTGTCACTGCTAAACTTTTGGCTATTTTAATTTAATACTGGAAAACAGATTTGGGGCACAGTTGTTTTTGTTTTATCCCAGAGTTCTTGTGTTGCCAGTTCCTGCCCCACAAGATTAAGCATCAGACAGTCTCCCTTTACATTTGTCACCAAGAAAGAGTTTATAAAGTGCTCACTCTAGTAAATGAGAGATTAACAACATCCTCTTGTCCAGATATGAAAAATTCTACTTTGCTGGGGGAAAAAAATGATATTAATTCTTTTTTTTTCTTTTCTGGTTTTAACTGAGCTGCAATGAAAATTTAATGAGTTCTGGGCAATAGCACTAACCATATTGATTAATAGATCAAGTGAAAATGTTTCAGTTTTGCCATGATATAATCAACACGATTATAGCAGCATGTTTGTCATCTCTCTTTGTACACAATTAATAATTAAATTCTGCCTAACATGCCTATGCAGTTGACAGTTTGGAAGCAACAAGATTAGTGGTTCCAAATCAATTCTAGGTGTTAAATTATACAAACCGCTTAATAAAAAGCACCCACAGCAATATTGCCAACTGTAATTGAGTTCTTCTGATACCAAGCCTTCTCCGCAACTATACCTCTGTTTAATACTTTAGAATGATCTGAAGGACTGTATTCTCTCATACAAACCTGTCAAAGCTTTAAGGAATTTGGAGCCCTCCATTGGTTCCTTGCCACTCTCAGAAGCAAGATGGAAAGGAGTGTGGAAGAGGGCCTTGTCCGTGACTGATCCCAGGTTGCAGATCATCCTTCTGAGGGAGACTAGGACCATTTGTGCACTACACTCTTATAGTGCGATTATTCCACTTTCAACATACTATAGAATCCTGGGGTTTGCAGTTTAGGGAGGGGCCAGCCACCCCCTCCGTAACTGCAAACCCCAGAATTCCATAGGATGTTGAAAGTGGAATAATTGCACTATAAGAGGAAATGACCTAGGATGAAGCTCTCCTTTGTTCCTTTTTTTACTGGCAAGCAAAGAGATTTTCTTTATTTCGGTACGTTTGAGGCAATTGGTCATTTTCCAATGACCAGTTGGTCAATTGGTTATTTATGCAATTGGGCAGTTAGCTATTCAGGTAAGTTTGGTGCAGTTAGTCATTTCCCAGTGACCAGTTGCTTTCTAGTGAATGGATGTTGTGTCTTCTCTCCACCTTCCCCCTTTTAAATGAGGTTTATGGTTTCAGTGTGAGATAATTGTTAGGTGCCTGAAAAAGCAATCTGCAACAAAGTGATGCAGGAAGTATTTGGCTCTAAAGGGACTGTTCCTATTCAGCTCTGGGTTAGAGATGCTACAACCTTCTCCAACCTGTGTTAAGATAGCTCCTATCATCACAAGAGAGCATGCCTCTGCTGGCTGGAGATGGTCAGATTTGTACTCCATACATCTGTGGGTTACTAGGATGGGAAGTTTACTATCAGTGGAGAACGCTACAATAAGTTCCTTCTTTCTTTTCTTCGCTGTCACTGTTTGTGCTGTATTTCTGTTGGCAATCTCCCTGCCTGATTTCTCCAACTTGGGGGAGCGATGTAATTCACTAAATTGGAGAACTGTATAGGATGAAGTTAAATCAGGGATTGGAGACATCAGTGGGTTCTGGGTTCAATTTTCAGTAGACCCTCCAGGGTCTGCATGAAAAATGCCAAAAACTGAAGGAAAAAACCAACAGCAGCAGCAGCAAAATCTAAAGTAGTCAGAAGCCTACTTCTCATTTTGAAAAACTGCTGTCTTTTTAAAAGTTAAACAGTGTGAGAGATCGAAAGTATATTCATCATTATTCATTTCTTATTTGAAAAACGGGTTTCCCTAAAGAAAAATAATAGACCATTGAAAGTTTTGTCCTCCATTTCTGTGGGGGAGGGATTCTGCAGAAAAAAAAAAGTGTTTGCTGTGCATAAAGCACAGGAAACCTGTTGTACAAAGAAACCACATCTTTTTCTCAACAGAATATTTCCTCCAAAACACTTCAAATACTGTGGAAGAATGGCCATTTTCTTGATAGCAGGGAGAAAACTACTGTAATTGTTATTCCTCTAATCTGAGGTTGAAATAGTCAAGGATTTATATCTGTAATGCATCCTCTGGCAACCTATTTCAAACAATAGGTAGGACTAGCAACAGAATTCAGGACAGTACTTATAACTACTAAAATGACTATGCTAAAGAGTAAAACATAGTGCAACAACAATATACTTCAAAAAAAATTACAAATTTGGTTTTATGCTAGAACTGTATTGGAAAGGATTGGTTACAATAAAGAAGAGAACTGGTTTAAGATTAGGAAAATAAGGTCTGGTAAGAAACCTATGCCACAACTGTTTGAATGTCCCTATTCTGAAAAGGAAAGTAGCAGAGAACAGTCTGAGAGCAAGTTCATGTAGGCTTCAAAATCCCTCCTTAGAACTGTGACGGGACAGTCCTGGCAAAATCATTCCTCACTCCTTGTTAGAAGCTAGTTCTGTCAGTCATAAAACTATACTTTCCTATTATTTTCCTCATATGGAATTCTTGGGAGGCAAATGTTTTGATATTTTGTGAATGTTTTCGCTATGTCTTCTTATTGCCTCCAAGTTACTCATAAAACTTTGGGACAGTGCAGGTTCATTTGTAGTGATTTAGAGTGCCTTGGTTCACTGAATAAATCCCCAGATCTGTCCAAATTGTCTCAAGATTCAGGCAAATCTAAATTCAGACACTGCCCATGAAACTTATTGGGTTACAGGTATACCTCTCAGTCTAATTTTTACATTTAATAGAGTTGAGCTGGATAAATCTGGATTCAAATCTCCGCCAAGTAACAAAGCTACTAGCATTCTATCAGTTGCTGTACATCAGACAAGTTTCTTTATCCATTTATTGCAAGGGTGTGATAGCAAATAAAGAGAAATTACTTATCCCAATAACTCCAGGAAAAATTAGAAGGCCATGCTGATGAACCAATGATCCAACTTTATTGAAAGAAATGCATTTCCTTCCCACAACCGGACAGACATCAATCTAAACAGGTTCTTGAGGCCCAATGTTGGGCAAAAAGCAAGATATAAAAAAAGATGATGATGATAGTAGTGATGATGATGGTGCTAATAATAACAATGGAGGTTCTGAGTTCAACATACTCACATATAATACAGAAGGTGTCAGGTCATGTCACAGACAGAGTGGTGTAGCGGTTTGAGCATTGGACTATGATCCTAGAGACCTGGGGTTTGAATCCCAACTTGGTCATGGAAACCCACTGGATAACCTTGGGCAAGTCACATTCTCTCTGCTTCAGAAAAAGGCAAAGACAAACCCTCTCCGCACAAATCTAGCCAAGAAAATTCCATGATAGGTTCACCGTAAGTTGGAAATGACTTGAAGGCACACAATAACAGCAACAAAAACAACAGATGCCTACATCAGGGTAACTTGCCATCCAACTGACGTTTCTGATCAGATGTTTACAGTATCTTACCAGGCTAAGTGTCAAAACTGACCTTCTTTAGACTACTTCCAGACACCTTATCAGAAGGCATTTAAGTTCTATATTTCAGGGAGGAAAAGGCATGGATATAACTCTAGCTGTGTCAGCTTGATTTGTTGGAAAAAAAGATCCTTGAAACTAAGGCACAAATATCTAAAGAAATGTTAGCATTTTTCTAAGTTAGCTAAAATCAAACCATGTTAGTGCTGCCTTCCTCTTCAAACTATAATAATATACATAGGAAATAATATAAATAGGGAAAATAATAATAATAATAATAATAATAATAATAATAATAATAATTTGTGATGGACTGTAATTTGAGTAATCTAGATTTTTAATTAGCATGCCACTAGCAAAGAGCAGAAAGGAACAAGGTTTGCCCTCAATGAGCTGCCTTTTGAGCATGGAAGATGTTTATCAAAATGAATCCAAATTAGTGATGGGAAAACTCTCCTTTGTTTGATTTGAAAATGGCTCATCATTAACAAATATTTTCAGAGAGCTCTCAGAAGAAATCTTGTTCTTTTCTCCCAAGAGTTCTAAATTGACTCATAAGGTTGGTTGCACTGTATTAATTGGGTTGGTTGAACATTCCATCAGCCTTTTTTTTGTCCAAAGACCTGGATGTTAAGTTAAACTTGAATAGATCTGCCAAGACTTGTATTTCTAAGCCAAGTATGAAACTGAGTGGTATCTGTAAGCCAGATGTTTCAAACAAGTGAACTATCTCACACATTTTGCACGAAGTAACTTGTTAATCTCTTAGATTCAGTTCAGAAATCACATATTGTTCAGCTAGTTCAGTGACGTGTTGTCATGGTGTTGACAGCTACAGTACAAGATTGGCTGGGGAAAAGTTTCAGCAAGCTAGGTTCAGAGTGGACTTGTTAATCATGCTTTGTGCTTACTGTGGTTTTCTGTTATGCTCTGCCCATCCATTATTTTCACATGTTAAATCAACATGCAAGTAACCAACCACCTGAACCCCTTTGTCTCCATTGTGAGTTCCACCACACTCTACACATGGAACGTTATGAGTCTGGTGAATGTCTGCAATCCACAAGGATTCTCCATATGAATAAGAACTCTGAAAAAGTAGTGTTCTAAGTCATATGGAGAACTGGATAAGCAGAGATTCTCCAGGTTTTTTTTGGCTTCCATATGAAAGAAAGGGAATAATTGGGGATGAAGGGAATGTGGGTCAGGTGTTCCTCTAAGATGTTGATATAAAAATGAGTGACTAGGACTATAGCTACAACTGTTTCAGAGTAGATTTGTGAAATGTAGTGATGGTGGTAGAAAACAAAAGGAGAAAACCAATTGTAAATCATAGTTTACCTGTTGTTCTTTTGGAATTTCAGACAATAATTGGAATTAACTGAACTGTGGACAACACAAACTATGTTTTGATGTTGCAGGCAAATTTTTTGCAAGAGGAATTTTTAGTCTTTATTTTGAATATGGTGGTCAAATTGCATAACCTTTTTTCCCCCAAGTTACAACTTGCCATAGTGCATAAGAAAGTGCTTGTTCATTGCACTGTCTGGGTGGATACATTCTACTACCACATACATTCTACTACCACTAGAAAAGCTATGTCCCTTCAGATAGTGTTAGATTATCAATACCATTAGTTCATGGGAGTTGGAGTCAAAAATATCTGGAGGGCAGCAGCTTCTATAGTGCTGTCCTGAAGTCTTTAGCAGAATCTGTTCTTGAAGTTCAGCAAAATGTTCCTCACCATGTGGTAGGATCATACCTTAGACAAGTGTTTTCCAAATGTAGCTCCTACGAGGTTGGGCGGAAACTCCAGGAACTCCTGCCTATTAGCCATGGTGGTTGGGACTTCTGGAAGTTAAAGTCCATAAACACCATGGAGTTTGAGATTCAGTTTATTAGTTTGATCTGCACTAAATTGCCACAGTTCTCTGTGGATTCTCTATGTGAAATATCAAGCTATAAAGATTTGGCCAGTTTGAATGCATGTGAATTTCTGAAGAGAGGTGAATACATGACTGAATTATTCTTTCCTCTTGGTATAACATTAGAGATAGTCAAATTAGCAAACAACTTCATACCACAGTGAGCTGGTCTTGGTAAGATTTGTCACAGACAATAAGCACTGCAACCAAGTGGCAAGAGAAGAGAAAATCTGAGGCATTTTAAAAGCCACTAAAAAAATGGGACCACTGAGAGTTAATTGGGACTATGCTTGCAAAATCAGGACAGTTGGAGAGTATAAATTCCCTATCGTATCCAATATTGTTCTTTCCGTCTTTCCGTCTTTCCGTCTTTCCGTCTTTCCTGCCTGCCTGCCTGCCTGCCTGCCTGCCTTCTTCTTCTTTCTTTCTTTCTTTCTTTCTTTCTTTCTTTCTTTCTTTCTTTCTTTCTTTCTTTCTTTCTTTCTTTCTTTCTTTCTCTCTCTCTCTTTCTCTCTCTCTCTGCCTTTTTCCCACTATGGGATCCAAAGGAGCTTACGGCTGATGGTTGAGATTTTGTGAGATGGAGTCCAAGAATATCTGGAGGACCATAAGTTCTCCACCTCAACTATAGATACATTTACTAGGGAGTAAGTCTGTTTAAATCTGTGGGATTTGCACCTAAGTAAACAGCCAGTGCAGTGTAATGGCTTGAGTGCTGGACTATGTCCCCGGAGATCAGGGTTCAATTCCCTGTTTGGCTATGGAAACTCACTGGGTAACCACGGGGGCATCATATACTTTCAGCGCCAGAAAACCCCATGATAAGTTTGCCTAAAGTTGGAAATAACTTGAAGGCGGACAGCAACAACAACCATGGAAAGCTGGAGCAGGCTGGAATGCTGCAGATGCAGTATGCTAGTGACTGCAGCTTTTCCAAGTTCACATAGCAGTGAGAAGGAAAGCTCTGAGCAACTTAGTTCTCCAGTGGCTTACTTCATTCATGGCTGCTGTGCCATTGCTTTTTCTCCTACCACCACTGCCAATGCCAGCATACCATAGGATTCTAGTTTTAGACCATTTCCATACAACATTGCTATCCCATAACAGCGAGAGGTTGTTTTCAGTCCAGGAGTTGTGCTACCGCATGACATCATCGCTATCCAGTTGCTATCCCATCCCCAAGCATTGTAAAACCACCTTATACCATTTCCAAAACAAACTAACAAAAAACATTAAGAGCCTCTTTTGGTACTTCAATCCCATCAGCTGGACTCAGTGCAGTACCATAATAGCACTTGATAGTGCTTCCTGTCCTCCCAGATCCCGGAATGGGTGGGGTGTGAGCATGCCCAGCTTGTCCTTGCCTCATCTACTCTCATGGTGTGGTAACTTCGAAATCTATAGCTTCTCAGTGTTTATTTTAAATTTCTCCTTTGAGTTAAAACTTTTTATTCTTTTTAAATACATTTTTAGGCATTATAGTACAAAAGTGCCACAGTATACTGGTGTGCCATTATAACAATGCTGTGCTAGTAGGGCTTCCAAAAATAAAAACGACGATACCCCCCCGACCAATCAGGAGCAGTGGGGCATGATGAAGGCAGGGAAAAGGAGTGGCCAAGAATGCTGTAGTGTGGAAGGAACACTAGTGGCAATATCTCTACTCATCCACTTAAGGTGGAAAGGAGCAGAAGAGAGTGTTTCTAATCTGCTACCATTGTGCGAATAGCAATGCTGGGATTGTAACGGAAGAACACGCTAATGGGGTATGGTGCAGAAAAGGCCTTAGTCTTTTTGGACTTTGCTAGGATTCAGTCCATTAAAAGATTGACATTTTTATGAAATTGTTGTCTCCTGCTGCCATTCTGCTTGTTATTGTAATGAACATATTAAATTGAAATAATGAATGCATTGTCGGCATTGTAATTAGTGTGTGGATTTACTCAAACCAAAAAGTCAGATCAACTATAATTAGTTGATACGAATTATTCCTTCCGTTGCTGAGAACACATTATGGAATTTTGCAAAGGTTGGTGTTTTTTTTTCTTCTTTTTCTTTTCTTTTTTTGCAGGGGGGTACATTTAGGACACAGTGACTGTGAACTTGAGATGTTTGTATAGACAGATTGAAGAAATGAAAGATATTGAAGTAAAACCAGGTAGAAATGGGCATGAACAACTTTATTACTTTGACACTTTGTTATTCTCTGCTTCTAGTGAAAAGGGTAATGTTGCTGATTCACACTGGCCACTCACCAGCTCTTCCCTGGGTTGCAGAGATGAAGGCTAAAGTATAAACCCACCACATATTTAGGCTGAAGTACAAACTGAATGTATGGTGATAAGTATATATGAGCTTCTGAGGCAAAAGTGCTTGTATCTCTGAAGCAAGGATTCTGTTTTAATTATATATTTGCAGGCCTTTAGCCAAGAAACAGGGATGGCAACCAAAAGCATCCCTTTGCCCTCCTCTTCTGCAGCAAGACTGGCCATTGATATACACAGTTGCACTTGTCCTGCCTGTGCGGATATTTATTTCCTGCAGAGCACGAGGAGGAATTGCACAACCCTTAAGATGCTGATGAAGTGCAGCTCTCAGCATTCCTTTCCATGGGAATGCCCCATGCTTGTTGGGGCTTCTGGGAGAACGTGTAGCTTAACAACATCTACAGCCTATTCCAGAGGTGGAAATTTTTAGTCCTCCTTGTTACTGGCCCACACAACCCCCAAGTTTGATATGGCTTAATTGGTGAAATGTGATTTAATTGGCATTGATATAAAATGGATCCTGATGTGACTGTAAGGCCAAGCTGGACAGAGGAAAAACACTGGCTGAACACATGTACTGCAAAGTAGGTCAGAGATCCCCTGTAGGCATAACTGGGTCATTGTCAGGAAGTCAGCAAGTAACTCAAGAGATAATAGGCTTAAACTAAGCTAAGATGTAATGACTCTGCTGTCAGACAATAGCGACGGGAAGTTCCCACCAAGTCACTGAGTGTATTAAACCTTCTTTGCTCTGACCTGTGCGTTTCCCTCATTGGTCACACACCTATCCACCATTACAGAGCTAACATGACATCCATTAACACTTTGTCATTTAACACTAAGATTATTAAAACAGTCTGGAGAGCCATTCACACCCATGCCTTCCAGGTAGAAACTGGGTATAAACCCCCCCAGTTTTGAGCAGTCAGATGCAGTATCTCACTTGCTGAACACCACACTGTCACTCTGATTCCTGAACAAGTACCGTCCTTGGATGCAAGTCTAAGCCACACTGCTGTTTCTTTGCTGTTCCCCAGATCGGTAATTATTGTCCAGTCCCTGAAACTCTGCTATCAATCTTTCCTCCCTTTTCCTTCAGTTAACCTTGTACAAGTGTGTGAGCATTTGGATCTTGTGCATGTGTGACTGAATTCCCCTAATAAGAAACATTTTAGTTTACCTCTTGAATCTCTGGCTTTTTTCACTACATTTTTTTTTCTACATGAGACCCCGTCAACATTGATGGAAGATCTCATTAGGTTACTCCCCTCTTGCAGGCCTCCAGCTTTAAGCTAAATAATTCCCCACTGTCACATGGACATACTGTCGTCACAGGTGGACCTCTGAGTCACCCATGCTTCAGTGTAACACTCCAGAGCCCAACTCCTTCTCCCAGCATACTCAGTGGAGAATAATGCTGGGGCTTGCAATCTAACATATCTAGAGGGTGACAGGATTCCTATCCCTGATTTAGGACTGCATGTGACATCCTGAACTTTTCATACCCTCTAGCTGTCCTGATTTGGCAAGGATAGCACCAAATATTCATCTGTTGTCCCAGTTTTCGTCTGCTTTTAAATGTCACAGTTTCTGTCTCCCACTTTCCCCTCTTCAGCCTTGGCTTATTTCAGTTGCTGCAAACTGAATTCAAATTGCAAAAAATAGCTTGAACTCAGTTAACCCAGGAGGGGTGAGAGGAGAGGAGGGGTAGAATCTTGGCCTATCTCATAGGCTAAGGAAAAAGCAAACTGCTGCAACCTCCTATAGGTTGTATGTTCTTCTTTTTTATACCTTTTTGCCCTCTTGACCACGCTCTGATGTCCCTAGGCCACACATGCTTTCATCTAGTTCTCCTCTGTGAAATGGTGGAAGGCATGAACTTTCTGGAGAAAGAATGTGGCGCCACTATCAGAATGATGCCTTATGCATTTGTTCTGTAAACAAGTGTGCGTAGAATTAGCTTACACACATGACAAGCAGTTATTTTCACATTATATGGTAGTGCTGATTATGAAGAAAATCCTAAGGCAATGTGGCTTTGGACAGGCACCTATGACGCCCAGATGTATTGCTGTTTGCCTTTTTAACAGACACCTCTGTATTTAAGAGGTCAGCATTTCTTTTCTCTTTTTTACAGAGACAGATACACTATTCTGTCATGGCTTGGAAAGGAATGTTATAATTTTAATGAGCTGCTAGCAAAGGCTGCACAGTATGTGTATTATATAATAGCAGTAAATAGTCTTGGCAATGTGAAAATGAAGAAATATACTTGCTTTTTTAAACATTTGTATAGTCATAATTCCCCCTGATTTCTCTGCAGTTGGTAAAATGTCAGCTAATTAATATATTATGTGAAGAAATCAAAGGTAATCCCCTTAAATTGAGAATTCTTGCTGGAATTTTAATTTACTGTTCAAGGCATGTGAACAAATGGCTATCCTCCCAATTAGAAGAGTTGTGTTAAGGGAATATCACACAGGAAAAACAAACTTTGGTGTTTTTCACAAGAAGCCACAATTCTGGTTCTTGGCTGGATTATTTCATTAACACTTACACCTTTGTGTAGAAAATATTTTACTTCAGCATTATTTTAGAGCTTGGAAAGTTTGTGGAGAGCATACCTCCCAGAATTCCTCAGTCAGTATGTCCAATGACTACGTTGGCTGGGTGATTCTGGGAGTTGTAGTCCAAACAATTTCCTGAAGCTCCATATTATTCTGATCTGTGTCCAGCTAGCCATGTTGTTATCTAAAAACATGGGTGACTCAGGAATCCATCTGGGATGCCAGTACCTCCATGTGACGGTGGGAAATTAATTAGCTCAATTAGGAAGCCTACAAAAGGGAGGTAACCTAATGAGATCTTCCACCAATGTTTATTGGGTCTACACAGGAAAGAAGCAGACAGAGATTCCAAAATAAACTAAAATATGTTTTATTAAAAAGTTCAGTCATGCACACAAAGGATCCAAATGCTCACACTCTTACACAAGAGCTAACTGGAGGATAAAGGAAGGAAAGTTCTTGATAGCAAAGTTTTAGGGAATGGATGATAGTTACTGATCTAGAGAGCAGTGAAGAAATCAGTGCTGTGGCTTAGGCTTGCACTGAAGGACAGTACTCATTCAGAAATCAGAGTGACAGTGTGGCATTCAGCAAGTCAGATACTGTGTCTGACCGCCCAAAATGGGGGGGGGGGGCTATACCCAAAATCTGCCTGGGGGCCAAAGGTGTGAATGGTTCTCTGGCTGAGCAGACAATGGAGGTTGCATCTTAGACAATGGGGTCCGGACTGTGTTAATGTTCTTAGTGTTAGGTGACAAAAAGTTAATAGCTGTTGTAATAGCTCTGTAACAGTGGACAGGTAAAAGAACAATGAGGGGAAATGTCCAAATGCTTGGAAGAAGGGCTGAAACAATCAGTGGTTTGGTGGGGAACTTCCTCTAGCTATTGTATGGTAGCACAAACTTTACAGCTTCAGATTAAGCCTTTTATCTCTGGAGTTACCTGGTGATTATCCTGACAATGACCTTGGCTATACTGAGAGGGGATCTCTGACCTACTTTGCAGTGCATGTGTTCAGCCAGTAATTTTTCTTCTGCCCAGCCTGGCCTTATAGTCACATCAAGGTCCATTTTATATCAAAGCCAATTAAGATGTTTTGCCAATTAAATTATATCTTGCCAATTAAACCATATCAAATCTGGGAAGTATGCAGGCCACTAACAACATCTTCCTATAGTGGAAGAGAATGGGATTTAAGCTTAATTTTTATGTGCCTTATTTGAATTTTTTGTGCCTTATTTGAATAAGCATAGTTGTTTGTTTTTCTGTTATTTGAATTTCATTTATGTGTAGAAGATGGTCATTCAGATGGTCCAAAATGTAGCACCTATCCTCAGGAGGGAGGAAGAGGGGAAGTCAAGAACTGAAATCCCATACTCAAGCTGTTTATATGTGGGGTGATGGGATTTATAACACTCCATGGTTGGACTATACGAGTCACTGGCCAACAGGTGCTGATGATACTTAACAATAATAGAACAATAAAGAATGAATTGCCATCAACTGGATTGCTGTTGCTGTCACTTACACTGATAATAAATAGTACATTTTGTACAAGCAAAGAAATCGGTTTACCCTACATCAGAGGGGCACTGAGTAAATTGTGCCCAGTGCCACACTGTCCGTCATAGAAGAATAAGGAAAAAGGCAGAGTGCCTGTCCCTCATCTTCAAAATCATATGCATAAATGAAATTAGTTCTCTTCAAGCTAAGCCTTCTGAATATGTTCTCAGCACCTTTTGCCAGTATATGCATCAGCATCCTGAAAGTGGATCCAGGCATGTAGGTTGCTTGTTGTATACCTTCAAGTAGTTTTCAACTTATGGTGAACCTAACAGGAAATTTTCTGAGGCTGAGAGTATATGATGCACCCAAGGTCTCCCAGTGGGCTTCCATGGTCAAGTGGAGGATTGAACCCTGGTCTCCAGGGTGGTAGTCCAATGTACAAACCACTACTCCAAATTTACTGCATTTCACCATAGTGGGGAAGAATGTTGTCAAGTGACCTCCATGTTTGCTTAGTCAGCTGTTGTCCATGAATGGATTTGATTGACTGACTGAACCCAAAGGGTGCTCACCAATGGCTGCTTTTCATCCTGGAGAGAAGTGACTAGTGGGGTGCCGCAGGGTTCTGTCCTGGGCCCGGTGCTGTTCAACATCTTCATCAATGAGTTGGATGAAGGAGTAGAGGGCATGCTGATCAAATTTGCGGATAACACCAAATTGGGAAGGGTTGCTAATACGCCAGAGGACAGGATCAAAATTCAAAATGACCTTGACAGATTAGAGAGCTGGGCCAAAGCTAACAAAATGAATTTTCACAGACAGAAATGTAAGGTCCTGCACTTAAGCATTAAAAATGGAATGCACAAACATAGGATGGGGGACACATAGCTGGATAACAATACATGTGAAAGGGATCTAGGAATCTTGGTAGACCACAAGCTGAACATGAGTCAGCAGTGTGATGCGGCAGCCAAGAAAGCCAATGTGATTCCTGGTTGCATCATTAGGAGTATGGTGTCTAGGTCAAGGGAGGTAATGGTACCACTCTATTCTGCTTTGGTTAGACCTCATCTGGAATACAGTTCTGGGCACCTCAATTCAAGAAGGATATCGGCAAGCTGGAGCATGTCCAGAGGAGGGCGACCAAAATGGTAAAAGGTCTGGAAGCCATACCCTGTGAGGAATGGCTTAGGGAGCTAGGTATGTTTAGTCTGGAGAAGAGAAGGTTAAGAGGGGACATGATAGCCATGTTTAAATATTTGAAGGGATGTCATGTTGAGGAGGGAGTGGGCTTGTTTTCCACTGCTCCAGAGACTAGGACAAGGAGCAATGGATTCAAGCTGCAGGAAAGGAGTTTCCACCTGAACCTCAGGAAGAACTTCCTGACAGTCAGAGCTGTCCAGCAGTGGAATATACTGCCTTGGAGTGTGTGGAGTCTCCTTCTCTGGAGGTTTTTAAGCAGAGGCTGGATGTCCATTTGTTGGGAGTGCTTTGATGTGTTCTCCTGCATGGCAGAAGGGGGTTGGACCGGATAGCCCCTGTGGTCTCTTCCAACTCTATGATTCTATGACCCTATGATTTTATGAATGGGTGCTCACTGCTGATGGGCAACTTCACTGTCTTGTTACAGTTCTTTGTTATTATGCCCAAAATGGACCACGCAGCACTTCAAACAGACATTACTTAGAGTGGACTATCTTCTGTAAATCAGGTCATATGGCCACTCAGATAACATAGTTAAACAGTTGTAGTCCAACACTCAAACCACTACATGATGCTAGCTTACTTATAATTTGCTACTGGCCCTTCATTTATGCATTCAGAGTTAAACATGCAATTGTCTGAAGGCCTAAGGAAGGCGATGTGAAGTTTGTTTTATACATACAAAAGTATAGCCCTAACCTTAGGAAGAGAACAATGTTCACAACAGAGCAATGTGCTTAGTCTATGAGAAGATTTTCATGTATTATTTAAATCAGGTTCGAAAGATTTATTATTTTAATAATTATCTGAACAATTATCCAGCTATTAAGATACTCTACACTCATCTGTTCGACAGCCTTTCCATTTTTAAAAATGTTATAGTTAGCAAATGAAGATGATGGATGAGAATGTAATGGTGAAAAGGGTGTGTGTGTGTGTGTGTGTGTTACACCGTAGGAAAAAAACCATTGCTAAATACCCCATGATAAATGTGTTATAACTGCAAGCTGACTGATGCAGTTGATAAGACTTCAAATAGCAATTTATTTGTGAAACTAGCACATTTCTTGAACAAGGGAGCACATTGGTTTTGAGATGTCCCGTTGGAGTTCTACAGAGTCCTTCCAAAAGGGTATCTTCCTGAGCAGAGCAGTGGGTTTTGAGTTGAAACCATGCTCTTTTTGCCATGTTCCTCACAAACCATCTTTTGTAAGATGCTGTGCGAGCAGCTGTCATTCTGACTTTGCACATATTGCAAGACCAGGCAGGGCAGAACCTTGCTTGAATCTTTCCCAGTTCTCTCGCATTTCAGGAGGATTTCTGTCTAGGGAATTGCTTTGATTTGCTTCCCTCTTTAACCCTTTGCAATTGTTCTTAATGATTCTCAGATGGTTGGTGGGTGGGTAAAGAACTGTCTCCTTAGCAGCAACTCACACAGCTAGTAAAGTAAATCAATACTGTGGATGCTTTTTCAAGGGTACAAGGACCAAGCCTGAATAATTGGCAGGCTTTGTTGTGCTGTGTACAAGATGGAGCTGCACACTGCATGGTGTGCTTTTTCCTTTGTACTATTTAGACTTCAATATCTAATTCACCAGGACAGCCGACTACCATCTGAGCTGATGCTACACCGTTTGCAACAGTGCTGAATCCAAAACCTCCAACTGAAGGATTTCAGGCAGTTGCTTGGATCTTTCCTGGCTCTAGCCAAACTTTTTTAAAGTGCATATAGATCTGATCATATTTGGGTTTTATAGGTGAGCTTTTGGTAATTGGCTGCTTTTAATGAAAAGGGGCTTTTAATGAAAAGGGGGCTTTTAAATGAAAGGGCTTTTCTTTTTAAGTAGTTTAATATTTCTTGATGTAGTTTTAAATTGCTTCTAATTCAATAGTGTTCTAAAATACTTGATTTAGTTGGGTTTTGTTATTAAACTTACTGGGATTTTTTATGTATTTATTTTTTAATCTTGTTGTGAGACACTTTGAGTTCCAGTTTGGGGTGAAAGTTAGGCTATTAAATTAGTTAATAGATAAGTTTAACGAAACATTTACAGTAAAAGCAAAGCAAAACCTCTGCAAGTTGCAAGTTCCTTACAAGTGGAAGCAATGTTCCTTGGCAGTTACAAAGGACCTGATATCTCTTCTAAGATGATTCCTATTGTAACACATACATGCATCTTATGGAAAAAGAAACAGAACTGACCGACTTACCCATGCTTAGCAGCTATGAAACACTTAATTGCTCATCATGTGATAATACTGTCAATGGTTGTGCACATGTGCATATGCACACAAATGCATGCATATGCATACACACAGAGGAATCTTCCTGCAATTCTTCTGAGGTATTGTTTGTGTTTTGACACTGAAAAGACTGAGAATTTGGGCCTATTGAGTTTAGATGAGGATTTTGTGACTGACATCAATGAAGTTAAGGTCTTTGTTAAAGCAATCTATAGAAATATATTCCCCACTAAGGTGTGGTGGTAGTTCTCTTAGGCCTTTTCCGCACCACACTGTTAGTGTGCTATTATTCCACTTTCAACATCCTGTGGAATTCTGGGGTTTGTAGTTTCCTGAGACCAAAGAGCTCTCTGGCTGAGAATTCTAAAAGCTCCTCCCTCAACTGCAAACCCCAGGGTTCCATAGGATGTTGAAAGCGGAATAATAGCACTGTAACAGTCTAGTGCAGAAATGGCCTTAGATCCATTATCATTCCTTTCCGGTCTAAGTTTTTTTTTTTCCTCTTTAAACTTTTCTTGGTAAAATGACTATTGTCCTTTCTCTTAACATTGTAAGACTGGAACTGTATAATTTATCCTACAAGAAACTGAATTTGGTGAAGATTTGATAATTTCATTTTGTACAGACTATTGTGATATTTCCTGGATAGGCAGGGGTACAATTATGAGGTGGCAAAATGAGGGCATTGGCCCCAAATCAGAATTCTACCCACCAATGATGTTTTTCTACAGCCCTAAAATTTCTAGCATTTCAAGGAGTGAAATATTGAAATAGCATTCACACCTCGAAGTCCTATATTTGCTGAGTTCATATTCCCTTGGCAATTTTTCCTACCTCTTTTCTTTGGATGACTAAACTTTGGAGATTGAAGACAGATGTCATGGGAGACAGAATTCTTATGGGGGAGCAAAACCCTCATTTTGCCTTCTACCCCTGAAAAGAAGGGGAAGGTAGGCCTCTTACATTTAAAATGCCATCATGTAGAAATGTGCCTTATAGTCTTCCAGGCATGTATGTATGTATGTATGTATGTATGTATGTATGTGTATATATTTGTATGTGTGTGTGTGTGTGTGTGTGTAATGGGCAAAGAAGTATAAAGAAGTTGTGTGCATTTTCCTTTAAAAAAATCACAGAAAATAAGAAGGAAGAGTTGTGCTTGGACATGTGTGAAAATGACTGGACTGGGAAAACAGTGATACTTCTAGCTCTAGAACAGATCAGCCTGGAAGACTATAAGGCACATTTCTACATGATGGCATTTTAAATGTAAGAGGCCTACCTTCCCCCCTATATCGTTCCCTCCTATTTTTCTATGCATTTTTGAAGTGAGGGTTCTGTTACACAAGCTATAGAAATACCATATATAGAAGACAACCACAGTTCAATCCCTATGCTAGTTTGAATCATGTCATGTCACTTAAAAATTCAGAACAAACAAAATCCTTCCCTAGCCTGATTATATTTGACTGCATTTGCTAAGACAGACAGACAGACAGGGTTATTTTAATCATATGATGAATGTGTCAAATTAGGAACGTAATCACAGACACAATGTTCTCTTAGGTTGCTCCTGAGACATGCTCTCTCAGGTTGTTTCTAAATTGTGAAATATCAATTCTGTAGTGAACCCTATGGTTCAAAACTCAACAGTTTCCAGAAACAACTTAAGACTCAAGAAATAAAATGAATGAACAAAAAGTTTGGGTTGCTGGTACAAGGGGAAACATGTTTTGAAGGGAAGTTTCTAGTATTTCTTGTATTTTGTCTGTCTTGGTTAAGCAACACGTATGGAAACACTAGGAAATTTATTCAGTGTTCCCAGATTGATGTTCCATGTAAAACAGACCAAAAGAACAATTTCCTGGAAAAAAAAATCAAAGTTGCTGATCACTGTCAGACTAAAATGTTCAAGATGTCATCCTAAGAGATGAGTTTGGCCAACCTACAGAAATTTAATGCTTGGGAGGTACTTAAAGTACCTCCCAAACACTGAATTTCTGTAGGCTGGCCTAAGTTTTGGGCTCAAAACCTTACCATGGTCTTTTTTGTGGTCATTAGATAACATAACAAGATTGGTAGCATAACTGATACACAAAGAGACAAATAGTTTAAATAATAGGAGAGGGAGAGATGATTAAACCACATGGACATGTGTTAAACAATATATTTAAATCATAAGTACATGGATTAAATAATATATTCAAATCAGATGTACATATTACATATGTGCATAGCTGTTAGGAATTTTCTTTGTTCTGCATTTTCAAGGGCAATGACCTACTTTAGATTATTACACAGATCAGAAAGCAATTGTCTTTTGGACTGTGTACTTCCTCAGATTGGTACTTTATGGGGAGTGGTACAAAATGCACATTTTACAAGGAAATTGTACAATTTAAAGATACATGTTCATACTTCTAAAAATATATACATACAAAAAACAATGGAATTTTGCTCATGGGGCACTCCCACTGGCAGAAGAGTGATTTGCTGCAGAGAGCTGAAGATCCTCTGGAGCACTAGGATGTGTGTGTGAGTGTATACATATGCATGTGTGTATCTGCATGCTTACACATGCACACGCGCACTTGTGCGCACAAAGAGAGGGAACTAAAGAGAAGATTGACTCTCCCTCTCTTCCACCAGATCCTGAACCTAAGTCTAGACACTAATCTGCCCACTTTGTTTCTTTATTTCATTTATATCCTACCCCCTCATCCAAGGTGGCATGCATCCTCACCACAGCAACCCCGTAAAGCACATCAGGCAAGTGAATGACTGGCCCAAAGTGAGACTTTACTGTCCAGTAGAAATTAGAACTGAATCTCCCAAGCCCCAGTCCTTTAACACTCAACCACTATCCCAGGGGTGGAAACTATCTGATGTCTAGGGGCTATACACCCCTCACTGTGTCTAGCTCCACTATGTTTAAAAATCTCTTCCTCCTCTCAGAATGCCTCCATGTCTTAAGGGGATTTCTCCACGTTTCTTCCTATTTGTGCTGGTTCAGGACCAGAAGAGAATCTTTCAAAATCAGGAGGTAGCCTGCTGGTGTATTAGTTTGAATATTGGAGTAGAAGCCCAAGAGAATGTGTTTCGAATCCCTGTTTACCCATGGAAACCCACTGAGTAATCTGGGCAAGTCATACTCTCCCAGCCTTAGAGGAAAGTGATGGAGAACCTCCTTTGAATAAGGTCATTTCCACACAGGGTGAGGGAATTGCCCCGTGATGCTACTTACCGGACTTTTCGGCTCCCCGGTCAGGTCCACGCCACTCCGGAGCAGTGCGTGCTCATCACTCTGCACTGCTCTGGTGTCGAAAATGGCGGCTTCCAGTTGGTCGAGGGTCTCAACCAACCACTGAAGCTCGCCAGCCTAAAGCCCGCCCCCGGTGCGAGCCTGCAAATCTGCACAAGGGAGCAGGCTCACAGTGGCGCGCTCCGTGCTTTTGAAAGACCTGTTTTTAGCGGTCTTTCAAAAGCACGCTGGACGACCACTTGGGGTCATTCCGGAGCGGGCTGGGGTGCAGATCTACGTTAAGTATGTTAAGCTCCCTGGAGGACGCTCTGCCCCGTTTTAAAAACCTCGTGTGGAAATGGCCTAAATCTTGCCAAAAAACCTTTGTGCTAGGTTTGTCTTAGGGTGACTGTAAGTTGGAAATTACTTGAAGGCACATAAGAACAAAATAATTGACCAGGAAAGTATGAGGAACATTCCCCCACAAATATTTTTTGGGTATCCTTGGGAGAAGCACAATTCCCCACCCCGCACCACGCTGACCCTCCAGTCTTAGTTTTTAATGACTTAAAAGACAAGTACATCCCCAATAAATGAGATTTAGAACTTCTTCTGTGTGTTTTAATAGTTGATAGTAAGGAGCAAAGCCAAGAAGTAAAACTTTCCTGCACAACACATGTCATGATTCAAGTAACTGACTGAGAATTTTTAAGGGTCAGATGGCAGTTAAAGGCCCTGTCAGGGAGAAAAATTGTTAAAGGAAGATGACAGTAAACAGGAGACAGATATAAGACCTTTTCTTTAAGATTGCTTTGTAATCTCTCTTGCTGTTTATCTAATCCTTTATAATAAGTAGCTTGTTACATCTTTGATTTGATGGGATTATTTTACTTTGATGCTAAAATGACAATATCCCCAAAAGTCAGTATTTTTGCAGTCCCTTGATGAAATGCTGTTGTCTGGATTTTGTACCTTTGGCATTCATATAAAAGCATTACTCATATTTTGCCCTTTCTTCTAATATTCACTGTTGCTGTTTTCCATTATTTCCATTGTTTGCCTTTCATTCTCACTGTCTCTACTTTATTAAGTTGTCATATTATTATTTGATCTAGTACGCTCCCTTCTTTTGCACTACAATTACTGTAGCACTTAAATTCCATTTGCAACTCAAGGGATCTTAGTCATAAAACAAGCTGATGGCCCAGCCTGCCTTTGTTGGCTTGCTAGGCAAGCCAACTTGTATTCCTCTGTGTTTTTGCCATTTTTCCTCTTCTTTCTCCCCTTTTCAGCTATAGACTTCTGCATTGTTTTACAAGGGCTTAACACCTACGGCAAAATCTGGTTTGATGGAGGAGACTGAGTGCATTGATATAAGCTTGTATTGTTGGATTGGTCTAAGGAGTAACAGTAAAGAATGAATCAAATGCTCTTTACTCAAAATCTTAGCAGTGCAATGTCCATAACTCAGAGGTAAAGTTCCTGCTTTCTATGCAAAAGGTCCCAGATTCACTTCAAATTAATGGTTGGAAATAACTTGTACTTAAAACCCCAGGAAACCATTGTCAGATGTATAGAATCTTTAGTGTGGAAAAAGTACCTCTTTGGACTTGGCATAGGGTAGCGCCCAGTGTTTCTATGCATTTTCTTAATGACAGTGGCATCTTTAACAACTCTAGGATTCTAGGAGTCCATTTGAATACAATACCTTTTTAGCATCTGACTTCTTTAACATCTTAATAGGTTAATTTGTTGGCACAATCATTTATTGGAATAATCAGTTGACAGACAGGTTAATGCCACGTAGGCCTCAATCGGACCACTAGTCCCGACTGTAGTGAACTCACTGCATTAATGGGATTTGAATAAGTGTAGATGTATCTAGCAATGAACTCAGTGGGTTTGCTCTGATTCAGACTAGCTGTTGGATTCACACCACTGAGCTTAGGTAGTTTGCTGTCTTCCTCACTGAAGACACTTCATTCCCTATACACTTTGCCATGGAATCACAGAATCATGGAATCATAAAGTTGGAAGAGACCATGGGGCCATCGAGTCCAACCCCCTACTATGCAGGAACACCCATCAAAGCACTCCCAACAGATTGCCATCCAGCCTCTGCTTAAAAACCTCCAAAGAAGGAGACTCCACAACACTCTGAGGCAGCATCTTCCACTGCCAGACAGCTTTGACCGTCAGGAAGTTCTTACTGAGGTTCAGGTGGAATCTCCTTTCCTGTGGCTTGAATCTATTGCTCCTTACAGTGGTTGTATTGAAACACAGGTATGTAGGACACAGAACTTGGATTATCAACTGACTAGAGGACAATTGTTTACCTGATGCTTTGGAGCAGCAGTCATCATTCTCCCACCCGTAAGTCAACGTATGGTAAAGTTAGCTTGGCTCCTCAGGCCAAAAAATAAATAGAAAAATTTGTTAAAAATCTACAAAAAATGTTGAGTGTTCCTGACAGTAACAAATTACAGTAACCATTCATCTTAGAACACGCCCAGAACCTTCTAGAGTATACTAGGAGTTGGGGCAGAGATGTTCTGAATAGATGAGAAGATGGAGGAAAATAAAATAAAGAGTTTTCTGAAGACAGGAAGTTTGAAAAAAACCATTACTTTCTTAAATTTATCATTCAGGACAAATATGTCCTTATAATAGCAAGAGAACTTAAAATAAATGAGGTTGTTAGTGTAACATAATAAGCCATAATGCAATGAATTTGTCATCTGGCAAACTTTGAAACTCAAGAACTTAATTATTTCCCCTTGTCTTCCTAATAAGAGGTAGGCATAGATATGTTTCCTTTTGGAGTGTGCACTTAATCAGATCATCCATAATTGGTGTTTTATAGAACTACAGGAAGCCTCAATTGTATATATTTCTGTGAAAAGACATTATCCTGATTTCCACTAACTGAACTAAATAAATAGAGGAATGAAGATAAAGTATTTATCCATCCACCAAAATTCACTGTAGCTCATGACTCCTTTGAGTGCATTTAAATTTCTTTGTTCAGTTTCCCTCTAGAATAAAAATTCCATAATAAAATTTCTGGGTATAAAAACAT
This sequence comes from Cyclura pinguis, assembly GCA_030412105.1. Taxonomy (NCBI): domain Eukaryota; kingdom Metazoa; phylum Chordata; class Lepidosauria; order Squamata; family Iguanidae; genus Cyclura; species Cyclura pinguis. The sequence continues at coordinate 213,428,203 of CM059599.1, forward strand.
TGTAAGAAACACATTCATCTTCAAGCAAACAGAGTGTACCAAGCTTTCTTTGCAAATTATATGAAAAGGAGAGATGCCTAGATAATAAACAGAGCTGTACAATGTATTCTCCTTTTTTACCTCAGGGTCCAGCTTTTCATACAAATAAACATCTGGATGTCACTACTTTAACAAGAATAAGCATTCTTCCTGGGTCACACTGGCATACTTTCTAAGCTGATAAAAGGCACTCTTGGGTACTAACCACCTATTCTTCCATCCTTACCACTAAATCTAGGCATGAAATTGACCCTCTGGGGCTACGTAGCCACGTACAGGACTAGTTCTTAACTCCAATCTGCTTTACCAGTTAGTTGCCCGATCCACAATACTTCGATCTTGTTTTGGATTACACTACAGTTTGTTTGTACCCATAATCTATCCATCCATCCATCTATTCATTCACCCACTTAGAAAGTTAAGATGTTGAAGTGAAGGGTTCTGTCCATCTCCCTGGCAAGTTTTATGAGTATGAATATTCTTTCCCCTAGTGACAGCATGCCATGATCTGAACCCCCTTGGGAAGTCTTATATGGTACAGCGCAAGTCACAGATTTAACCAATCCATTTGTCATCTGTAAGACTCTATAGCTATTTCCACACAACCCTGTTATAGTGCTATTATTCCACTTTCAACATCCTTGGAATTCTGGGGTTTGTAGTTTACTGAGGTCAAAGAGCTCTCTGGCTGAGAACTCTAAATGCTCCTCCCTAAACTGCAAACCTCAGGATTCCACAGGATGTTCAAAGTGGAATAATAGCAGTATCAGAGTGTAGTACGGAAATGGCCTAAGGCTCAGTTTTGCTTTGTTAGGGATGCTGAAAAACCTCCTGCAGCAAAAAGATGGGATCCTAAAAGGGAAATCTAAATCCAGTCACAATTCTCTTAAGAAACTATATTGGTCCTACTGATTATTTATTTAATTTCTCTATCACTTTTCTCCCTGACATTGATCTCAAGGCAGTTGACAGCACAGTTTAAAGCAAAGTATAGCTAAAAGCCTGATGACAAAAAAGTTAAAATATAATTAAATAAGTAATCCTATTAAAACACCACTAAAGGCTTTAAAAATAACAATAAGAATGAAACTATGTCACACATCCCGCCCTCTGCACAACCAGTTTTAATACGTAAGACTGAAGATTACCAAATGCCTGTTTCAGTAGGTAAGGCCATTTCCACACTAACCTGTAAACTAAACTGCAAACCCTAGGATTCCATAGGATGTTGAAAGTGGAATAATAGCACTATAACAGGCTAGTGTGGAAATGGCCTAAGATATTTACCTATCAGCAGAAGGAGAACAAAGACGACCTGCTGAAACTCCGGTGTAAGGGAATTCCACAGCCTGGGAGCATCCACCAAGCTAGACATCTTGGTGTCCTCTCTTTGATGAAAGTTTCCCTACTAAATTATTGGGAACTGCAGTTGTGTCAAGATTAAATGTTCATGTATGTTATATACATTTCCAAAAATATATTCATATCTTCCTCATACATTTCAGGTGTACCACCTATAAAATGAGAATAGTGACCAGAGAAAAATACTTTTTTTTTACTTCTCTTTTTACTTTACTTTGCTTTTACTTTAAAAAAGGTAATTTATTTTCTTATACATTACAATGTTTCAGAAATAACTCATTACTGCTACTCATTTCAGTGATGAAAGCGAATAACTTCTTACATTATTTGTTGTACTTGTAACTACTTTTTCATTAATTTTTTCGGAAAAACTTGTAGAATTGATGAAAGAATTGTGTAAAACTTAAAAAAAAATCTGGAAGTATGCCTATAAAAATTCTCTTTAAAAGTAACTTTTGAAAGTTTCTGAAACTGTTACTTGTTATACCAACTTTATATTGGTTTTGAAACGTGGCTCTATTATACCCTAGTTACTGAAAAGTAACAAGTTAAAGTTGCTTGCAAGTCATTACTTCCAAATTCTAAAAGAGCAACTTCAAATGGTTTCCTGGGATGACACCAGCTAATGAATGTATTTACATAAATTGCATTTTGTAAATTAATTTATAAATACATTTTGCAGTGTTTGTACATTAATCTGTTCGAGAGTCAGTTTGGAACAGGGGTTTGAGTGTTGGACTATGACCCTAGAGACCACAGTTGGATTCCTGGCTTGGCCATGCATGACTTTGGGTGCATCACACACTCTCTGCCCCAGAAAATCCCATGCTAGGTTTGCCTGAGAGTTACCATGAGTGGGAAATGACTTGAAGGCATACTTGATTATCATCATCATGAACAACAACAACAATGGAGAAATGCTTAAAAAGCAGTAATAAAGACACGGTATTAAAACATCTGGACAATATCAACTATCCTACAAGTGGGTTTCCTTTTGCATAGCAGAACTACATGCCTAATCCTTGTGCCTTCTTGTGCCACACCCTCTCCAAATCTGATATGGAAGTTCCCTTGATCCTCCAGACCAGTTTTGGGAGTTTTGAGAAGTGCGGGTGTCTTTCACCAGCAGCATCCATTCTTCTGGTGGGAATACAGAATCTGCTTGAATATAGCCTTCACAAGATATGAATATCTAACATTTGGGTGGAGATTGAGGGAAACTGTTCCCAAAGAATGACAGCTGAGGAGATGTGGTGGTTTGAGTGTTGGGCTATGACTCTGGAGACCAGGGTCTGAATCCCTTTGCTGCCATGGGAACCCATGGGGTGAGTGAGTAATCCCACTCTCTCAGCGTCAGAGGCAATCCCCTGCCCTGAACAAGTCTTGCCAAAGAAACCCTGTGATAGGTTTGCAATAAGTCATAAATGACTTGACACAGGCCCTTTTCACACCTTACCTGTTCCCAGTGGCATCCTGTGGGGATCCTGGCAGCGACTCTGCTGGCAGGGGAGCATGATGGGAGAGCTCCCCTCTGCAGTGGCTACCTCCATGATCCAGGAAGCGTGATGGCCCTGCCTCTTCCTGCTGCAGCACAGCTGGGTTCTTTGCCAGGCTGTGCTGGCGAAGGAAGAACAGCCATTGCTCTTCTGGACACTCCACACACCAGCTAAGTGCAGGATGGTGGCATGATCATGGTGGTTGATGGGGGAAAACCTGTCAATGATTTACTCCATCATTGCATTGCCTGAGGATGGGAGAAGGACAGAACTGTGACGATGTCATGTGTTACCATCGTTACAGTTCCATCCTTTCCATGTCCCCATGGTGGGGTGACAACATCCTGAAAAAAGGACCACAACAACAACAACAACAATTTCCAAAGAAAGGAATGGGTGGAATTGATGTAATATTTCTGGGGGGAAAAAAGAGTCCTATCTGCAGGTCTGACATTCTGGAGATACATCTAAGATTACAGACAAGCAGAAGGGGTTGTTTAGAAAGAAAAACAACGCAAAGCAAAAGGTAATCTGCATGGAAAATACAAGTGCAAATCCAAACGCAGTGAACCGAGCAATAGCAAGGAGATTTCTGCTGTAGCACCAGAGCTGAAAAGCTAAAAAGTGTTTGGAATTTTAAAATGATTCTCTCCCAAAGGGCAACAGGGTACAGGATTTTTATTGCTCCTGGGCCCATCAGATTCTGAATGATTGATGTTATTGGTTAACTAAGAAATAGCCCCGCCAATAGTCCTGGCCAATTCACAAATATATAATGAAATGAAATGGCCAATATAATTGAAAGCAACAAAACCCTGAAGGTGTCCCAAAATGACAGGCTTTACAAGGTGATATCAAGGAAAGCAGCCAAACATGCAAGGAAGATTATTCTTTTCTTTATCTATGTTTAACCACCAGAAAATTATGCAAAAGAGCAGAAAGGAAGAAGCTAATTAGATGATGCAATATAAGTTATGCTTCAGTTTTATATTTTTACAGAAAAAAGTGAAACATCAAGTGCACACCCTAAATTAAAGACTTAAAACTTCTCAGAAGACTGATTTCTACAACCTGTTTTTTTTTAAAGAATCTGATGCTGCCTTATGATTGAAGCTACCTAAAAGCATTCAGTTCCGAGTCAGACTTTCAATCAATGCATCAAAGGTAATTATTTTATAATGGAGAGATTATTCCTGTTCTCAATTGTTCAACTGAAATGTGAACTAGAATTTACATACTTAAAAGGAATGCATCTGGAAAGAAATCCTGTCTTCTGTATTTCCCTGTAGTTTTAGTTTTTGTACCAGTCTATTTGCTTGTAGAAGAAGCTACTCCAGTGTGACATGATGTCCAAAGCATCTGCATTATCTCCTGTGTGTGAGTTAGATACATAAGGCTGTTCAAAACTGTTTCCCATTAGTGGGAAGATATTTTCATTGATATACTGATGAGAATCCAACTGGATAGCCAGGATGCTAGAATATTAAGGCCCTTATGATCTCTGGTTAATAGGGTTCTTGTCATTGTTGGTTTTGTTGCTTGTTGTCAAGTTGACTTTGACATCTGATAACTCTGTGAATGAAAGACCTCCAAGCACCCTGATCATCTACTGCCCTGTTCACATCTTGCAAAGCCAGGACTTTGCCTTTGTTGATTAAATCAACTCATCTGTAGAGCTATGGTCAGCTTTTTCTATACAGTTACATTGGGGTATGAATTCAGGTGCTCTCACTGTCCACTGTCATATCCATAATATGAAACTTTTCAATCATATATCAGTATGCTCCAGATGATACAAGGGTTCAACATGAGAAATATGTTCTCTCTCATTGCCTTAATTTGCTAACATTTGGACAGCTGGTAGCCTATTCGGGGAGATATTTGCAAACTGTAAGATAGAATGTTATTCAGCACCATTAATGATTTATATGAAATTCCACAGATTTGGCTACTTCTCGCTTATTATCTAATCAGATAATAAAAGCGATGGCAAGCCATGGACAGCTGATGAAACAGCCTGTGGAAAATATCTAATATGGAAAGCAGCCATTCTAATACTCTACTCCAGCCAAACTGCCTCCTCTCTGTCAAAATATAAATAGATGTGATTTTAGAATGGGGAGCTCTACATTAATGAGGCCAGTCTTTGGACTGAAACCAAATAAATGTATTAACGTGCCTTATTAGCGTCCATAAGCATTTTGAATCACTATGATCGTAGCACTATATTCACGTAGATGTGGAATGTCTTCCCCAGAAACATGGATTTAGGGGACTCTTTTGGAGTCTGTTGTAAGGAAGCGTATTTTGGATTCTGTCCTTTTAATCTGGTAAAAGAAGAAAGGAAAATATTCCCCACCCACTCAAAAACTTCAAATCAAACTATAAATCTCCTTCAGGATCAGTGATTTGGATTTATTCCTGTTCTGCTCAGAAATGATCCAAACCTACCCAATCTGATCTGGACTTTGGATCATGATTCAGGGATCCACCTCCTACTATTCACTTCTCTAGTGAGGAGTGTAAAGTGTGTACAACTTTCTTTCTTTTTTCTGAAAGAGCTTTAAGGCATGATAAATCATGAAGAAAGGAATAATTCTGCCAAATTGTGTACAGTTAGCTCCAGGGATCTCATGTTCTACAGTTTCAAAGCACTATTCTTTTTACCTGCTATGTTGAAAAGTACACCAAAGAAACCCTTGATGTTGTTGATCACACAATCTTGCCAATTTGTGTAAACTTGGTCTTGGCACCATCTTCCCTGTCTAATTTCACCCCTTGTTAAAGCTTCCAAAGCCTCTCCAAGTACCTTCACAGTACAAGAAATCCACCAAAACACCAAAGGCAGCCAGTTAGTCAAGCTAGGAGGCAGGTAGACACAGCTTCAGACTTATAATGAGGAGAAGAAGAATATGGAGTGCTTTAAGTTTTTCATTCTACCAGCAGCTGAACTTGTGATTTCTCTGATGTCATCTAGGAAGAAGAGAAGAAACAAGGAGAGGATGCTGTCTGAGCAGTTACTTACTGGCAAGTTCCTCCATCGAAAGTGAATGTTTACTCAGCATGTGAAGTGACATAACTGAAATGTATGTGGTGGAAGGTGCATACACATTTGCATGTATGTGATAATAGGATACACGATTAAGGCATTTTGTTGGATTACTGAGACAGAGGAGGAGGGGAGCTGCATTGTAAGATTGTTATTTATTCATTCTGCTCTAAAATGGGAATACAGAATTCCAGAGATATACCCAGGAACAAAGCTAACAACAGAAAAAGGGTCCCAAAGGAATACTAGAAATGAAGAATCACTCTGAAATATAGGTTACGACAGAATATTCTTGAACTGTCCCAATTTGGTATGGACAGTCCCAATTAGTCCCCTGCCATCCCACTTTTCCAGAAGCTGTTACAATGCCCTCGGTTGTCTCTCTTCCTCCCACTTTCCCCCTTTGACCTTAGCTTACTTCAGTTTCTGGAAACTGAGTTCAAAGTGCAAAGGTAGTTTAAACTCATTACATGCACAGAGAGAACAGGGGCTGGAATCTTGCCCTTCTCAGTAGGACCAGGCAAAAGCAAACTGCTGCAGCCTCTTCTAGCTTGTATGTTCTTTCCCGTTAATAGGTTTTGCCATCTTGACCACACTCTGATGTTTCGCCACCACACACATCCCAGTTTTCATCTGTGAAGTGTTGAAGAGTACGGGAATGAGGTAGGATGTTGTTCTGATCCCTTTTTTAAAAAAATCCAAAAACAAAACAAAAAAGAAAGAAAGGAAATGAAAAGAAAGGTTTCATATTATGCTCCCAAAGAGAAAGGTAAAATCAGCCAGAGCTACCCAGTCCATTTCACCTCCTTCTCATCTCCCCACACTAGCCAGTATCCTGCAGGGGTAGGGGAGGGACAGCACTTTGGGGACTGTTTTTGCCTGCTAAGGAAACATTAATCTGAAGCAATCCAGAGAGTTCTGGCATGTTCCAAAGCACCACAACCTGGTCTAGGATCAAATCCACCTGACACAATCACATTCAGACATGGTTTACATCATTCAGAAGCAGCGTGATTCACTCTGGGCTTCAACTGAAAGGTGTACATAACTTCACGCACTAGTATCTGTCAGTAATGAGTTGCTTTTAAAGTAATGAGTAATACTAACAATTAACTTCTTTAAAAAAGTCAACAATAACAAGTTATGGCTTGTATTCTTCAGTGAGAGAAAGAGAGAGGGAGAGCTCATGCATTCCAAGTTCTCTTCTAGATTGTCAGGAGTAGCTCATTGAGAGGACCTCCTACCTGAACCATGCCTGGAGATGTGAGGATTTGGGCCTGTGTCATTCTGTTTGCAAAGCCTGAGTTGCGGCAGTGAGCTATGCCCTTTCCCTGTATGCACCTTCTTTAGCCATCAGTGTCAGAAAGCATCAACAATTTCTCATGCTACTCTGCAAGGAGATAGAGGACCATCTATACTCATCTTCCTAATCAGTGTCATGGATAATCTTTATTGTACAACTGGGATGTCTGTTTCATCCAATGGAGATGGCTTACCACATTTTTATTTGCAGTTCATGCTTCAGCTCTCTTTTTTTCTTCTGCTGTCAGTATCTCATAGATTCCATAAGTTGTGTTATTTTTCTTCCATACATTCCCTTTCTTGTCATATGCATTTTTGAAATCAATCATGCAGTTTTCTCCCAAGTACAACAAGCACTTTTATTGTTTAGCCAGAACTGTGTTTCATGTGATGCTGCCAATGCTAAACGCTTGCTTATGTCTATACTGCCAAGAAAATGAGCTTGGCATACCCTGAAATGTACAGCTGGCTGTCCTGTTTCTTTGTTTCTCTGTGTTATCTTTCAATTAAGCTTTTCCCTTCTTTTTGTCCAATTCTGTTTTATGATTTCTCATCTCTATTTTTAATTTTGCCAGTTTGAGACACTGGTGTGGAGCTGAAGTGTCTTGTATTTAACAAGTCACTGATAATCTTAAAGATAAAAGATCTTTCTTGGTTTCTCGGGGGGAGTTAAGAAGGATAATATGAACGAAATATTGACTTGGGTGGGCTTGCTAAGAATAATCCAACCACTTAAGAACTAACATTTTAGGTCACATTCAAGGTTCACCTTAGTAAGCACCCTGATCTTGATAATGCTTTGCCAAAAGTCCTACTCAGGCAGACAGTACAGTGATGTAAATTTTGAAGTGCAAGTATTCATCTTGCTATTTCTTATAGACATAACTTGATGGAGACCTGTTCTGCTCCTTACCCACCAATGGGGGTTCATTGCAGTTCATTTCCTGAGCCAAAAAAGAAAAAAAGAAAAAAAAAGTGGATGGTTCAGGCACAGGAATTCCTATAAGTGTCATTGGAGTTAGCTTTATGGAGCTATTCCTGGGGAGAATCATGACTACAAGAAGCCCTTTGCTTGAGCAGGAGACTTCTCAGCTAGATCAGAGTTCATTGCAGCAGCATTAGAGCCAGATCTATTGAGCCAAACTGAGAAAAACCCAAGGCATTCTTTCTGCTTCAGCCAAGAACTTCCCAGGTGCAGCTGTCCCTGTGTGGAATAGAACAGGGGAGACTGAAACAGGCCACCTGTTCAAAACAATCACTATCTTAATCAATGGGGTTCCCAACTGGTTTGATTCTTTTGTTGGATCTGGTTGGCAATAATGTACTCAGACAATTTCAGATTCTGAACCTAATGGTTAGAAAATCACATGATAAATTCACCTTGGGGTTGCCATAAGTCAGAAATGACTTGAAGGCACATAAGAACAACAGCGCAACATTGTTAAAATGGTTAAAAAAATAGTTACGAACTAATTTAAAACATATTTACTAATCAATGAGCAGTCCTAGAGCAGAAGTCAACCGTACTGTCCCAGTATTAGTGACAGGACAAATGTCCTCTAAACATCTGAGACAACTGGTTCGTTAACTGGACCCAGGAATGCTTCTCTGACAAAGGAGAATGGAGAGTTCATAAGGAACAACCAGATGGCAGCCACAGCTTCACTGTGCCTAATGTTAGATCCAGCACTGTAAAGAAACATAGAACTTCTGTCACCCTATGAGTCTTTCTTTCTCCTTGCTAATATCTTCTCTCATGCAATATAGGAGAGTTAGTCATTGTGCAATGCATTCTCCACCTCCATTCTCATTCTGTCCCCTCACCTGTTGTTATTATTATCATGGCAAAGTTATTTTTATAGCAGATTCCTGTTCTCTCTTGCTTCATCTCGGAGGTTTCATATCTGCTGTGCCACTCAAATAAGCAGAGGAAACCACCTTGAGTGACCTTCCTATGTAGCCAACAAAATTTACTATGGTTGGAATTAGATTTTGCTATAATGTTTGTTGCAGAGAGGGCAGAATTATGTGTTTATTATTTCATGTAACTTATTTATACTCCTGCCAACTGCCTTAATACCTTTTTGCATATACTGTTTTAATCTACTGCAAACACAATGAAGAATCTTTGTACTAAGAAAGTTTTAGCAGAGAGAGTTTAGCAGATTTATGATGAACCTTTAATAGACAACATGACTGATTTTTTAAAGGTTACTCCAAAGTTCCATATACTCTTGCTTGAAGTTATTCAAACTAGAATTTAAACATACTCCTTTGAATGTAGTACTATGGAACCTAAATATTAAATATGAACTAGTCATAATTCTGGGAGAGGGGGAAAAGAGGCCTAAGTTGACATTATAAATGGTGGAAATTCACTATTCAGCAAATATTGTTTCAGCTTATTATGCTTACCATTTATGAGAGATGGGTCTTGCACAGTATATCTTGCATACTAGTTGAGTAAAGGTCAACCAATTTTCATTTTCAAAAAATTCTCTATATGCAGGGTATCTAATGATTTCCAAGAAGGTCATTTAATAATTGGGCTATCTTTGAGACTTACCTTGAGAAGTTTGAAAGGGGGAGGAGACAATGTTTAATTTCTGGAGAGACACCTCAGGGCTCAAAGCAATCCAAAAGTCATGTTGTCTGATCTGTCAAACCTGCCCCAGTCTCTCAGATATTTAGGGATGCAATGTGGCCTTACCAGGTGAAGACGAAAAGAACTTAATTCAGATTCAGAGACATTTTCATCTTTCTGTAAAATGTAAAATTTTAGAGCTGCAAGAGACTTTGTCATCTACTTCAGTTGTCCATTCACTACAGGCTCTACAATGCTGGAGACAAATACGACATCCTACAAACAGCTGCTCATCCTATACCTGGAACTGAAAACATATCCCAGGAACTAGGGATGAGATCAAGTTCCAGTTAAGCCACAGGTTAGCTGATAAGCAGGCCTTGAGAAGGTTACTTTTTTTGGATTCCAGCTCCCAGAATTATCTGTTCAAACTACTATTCTTCAGACTAACTGAAGGTATGACAATGGGTAGCTTCTGTGTCACCACGGTAATGAATCCATTCTGGGTTTTACTCTGAGGCCATTTCTGCATTGCACTGTTATAGTGCTATTATTCCACTTTCAACATCCTGTGGAATTCTGAGGTTTGTGGTTTACTGAGACCAAAGAACTCTCTGGCTGAGAATTATAAATGCCCCTCCCTAAACTGAAAACCCCAGAATTCCAAAGAATGATGACAATGGAATAATAGCACTATAACAGTGTAGGGTGGAAATGACCTTAGTTTTAAAGGAGGTATCCGAGGTTCTGAACTACATTCCTAAGATAGGTTCAGCACTTTAGATGGCTTATTTAAATTCAGACTGAAGCCCAGAGTGGATTCATGGCCCCACTGACATGGAAACCACCTGCTGAGGTGAACTGCAAATAAGTTAGAAGAAAAATAAGTTTCGTTTATTCTCAGAAATACTCCAGATGTTCTAATTTGTTTTGATTACAGCATATGCTTCATGAAGCCAATAATCACTTCTTGCCAAGGTTTGGCATAAAAAAAAAAAGGGAGGGGAAACAAAACTCATTATAAAACAGATATAACACAATCACTGCTTGGCGTGAAGGATATTCTTCTCAAAATGCCACTGCGGAATTTTTCTAATTACCTTTTTTTTTACTTGCTACTTTTGAGATTCACCTCTAATATTCTCATTTGGAATCTCCACATCGACTTGTGTAAAGTTTTAGCATCATCAGTTACTCACTACTTCACATGTTATTGGATTGAGATGTAGTTATCCTTAGAGCAGGCCCACTGAAATGAATGAGGCTTGAATTAGCCATGTCTAACAAAAAATTCGTTAATTTCAATGATCTCCTCTAAGATTGACTAAAAGTGACCATGACACAGTTCAGCATGACTTCTCTGTCCATGCTCCATCCTGTGGAATCATGGGACTTGTCCTTTGGTGAGACATCTTTAGAATTCTTAGTTAGAGAAATTGAGTTTTTGGTGTTTGGTGCTTCTCTGCCAGACAACTGTAAATACCAGACTAAAAACTCCAGGATCCCATAGGATGGGCCTATGATAGCTAAAGTGGTTTGAAATTGGTACTACTCTGTAGGACAGATACACTTTGAATTCAGACTGAGCTCTATGCATCTGGCACAAATGAGAGAGCTTGCCATGTCACATCAACAGACTATGCTAGTGTCTGTCAGTCCCAATTGTAGTATGAACCACTTGAGACTGAAGTACCTTGGCTTGCTGCACTAAGGAGACTGGAAGGTTGATGCAGTATATCTGGTCCCTTAAATCAAAGCCGAGTCCTACAACTTAAGTGTGACAGGATGTGATCTACAGAAATTCAGGGATCCCCACCATATAGTATCAGCAGAATAAACAGAATATGAATAGTTACTGTTTTGGACTAGAAATCCCAAAGCACCATGACCACTGTGCCATTATGTTTGACACTTCTGTACCTAGCATGAAAAATCACACAGCAGGGCAATATAGATAAGAAGCCTCCTTTTCAGGTACATGGATACATTGCAATAAGCTACCTCTTGGCAAATGGTTGTCTTGTAATCACCCAAACTGACCTAGATCTGTTGAGTTCAGGTCAGTGGTGGGACTAGAACCTTCACATTCTCAAGGTTAGTATGATATCCCCAAAGTACCCTATGGAAATTGCAAAAAGGTGAAACTACATGGAGCAGCTAGCACTGGGTGATTCTACATATAATTAGAACCCACTGAGGTATGAGCCACAGTATGCTTTTGGAATAAATTGTCTTACATTTTTTCTATTAGCATAAGTCTTGTAATGCCACCCGTTAACAATATCTGTAGCACCCTCTACACAAGACACTTGCTAGGAAGGGGAAAAAATAGCAATGACAGCACATCCCCTAATTATAAAATAAGAACCCTTTTTTGTAGGAAGTAATTAATGCCGGGTAATTATCCGATGAGGTTTACTCAGATTTTAGGTAGGCTGAAAAGAAAGAAAACAACAAATCATTTCTAAAGCTAACAAGATCGCTGCCTTATTAAAAATGCATTCATTACTGAAATTTTAATAGTAATATCTGTCACCTGAAAATTTCTGGTCCTGATGTGCACTCAAAAATAGAGCTATTAATATGAATAATACCTATTCAAATTACTTTTAAATATTTAAAACACTTTGGCGTTGTAGTCCTTACCATGTTTTATTTTCTTGCAGTGCAGCGTTATTGTAGTTGTAAAGGTGAAACATCAATGGATAAAGTCAAGTATTCAAAGTGTTTTTGAATTAACACAGGTAACTCAGTGCTGAACATTCCATTATAATTCTAATAGACGTTTGTTATAAATATATATGTGTGTGTGTGTGTGTGAGAGAGAGAGAGAGAGAGAGAGAGAGAGAGAGTATAAATATCCTTGTTTTCTGAGTTTGGATAAGAACTGATAAAGGTTTTGGGGAGGGGCAATGATATTAAATGCATTACTTAATGTATGTTTGTTTTATTCAGCCTATTTTGGTTAACCCAGAACAGTGTTGCTTAAGAAAGAAGATTCCCAAGATGTTGTTGGAGAAGTCTAGGCACTCCTAGTTAAGATCCTGTGACGGGGCCTCAGGGACATCAGGGTGCCTGTCAATACCAACCACACAAAACCTACCTTGCTTGGCCTTTCTGATGAAGAAACAGAACTTCCCAGGACAACCACAGCAAGTGGGGGAAAGCCAGAAGAAAAAGAAGCTATGAAAATGCTGGGGAGCAAAGACCTGACTGGTGGGGCCAGGGAAGGCAACAAGGAATTTAAAAGAGAAAAGGAAGCTGAAAGGGGGAAAGTGATGAAATTGGAGAAGAGGGAAAGAGGAGAGCATTCAGAGGAAAGACGAGGGCCGAGCAGACCTGGAAGGAAGTCTCCCTCTGTACTTAGTTTCATGAATCGTCAAGGCTGGGTGGCTCCTGAGGCCATGCCCACCCTGGGTGGCACCACAGAATCACTGGCTATAATACTGGTTGTGTTATGATTGTGAGATGAAGGTCAGAGTCAAAATAGAATTATCTTTACTAGGAAGGAATAAAGTATAAAGGTCTCCCTTTCTATGGATTAAATCTGTCTGTAAAGATACTTAGGATGCTTTCAGGCCTTAGGTTGAATCCAGGCTTGACCATGCTTACAGTGAGAACTTTTAAATCAATAGGACCTAATGAGAATCCCACTTATTTTAACATATTTGCTCTATGCATGACTAAGTCCAACCAAGGCTTTCTTTCAGATCTTTACTTCAACTTGTGTTCTTCTAAATGACAGATTTCAGCCACTCTCCTAGAACAACTGAATCATAGAATCTTAGAAGTGGAAGGGACCATCAGGGCTATCTTGTCCAACTCTCTGTCACACAGGAATACACAACTAAAGCACTCCTTGCAGATACCCATCTGTTTAAAAACCTCCAGAGAAAGAGGATCCACCACTCTCTGAAAGCAGTCCATTCTACTGTTGAGCAGCTTTTACAGCAAAGAAGTTATTCCTAACTTTTAGGTAGAATCTCTTTCCTTGTACTTTGAATCTGTCAGTTTTCATTCTAGTCTCTGGAGCAGGAGAAAATAAGGCCCTTTTCACATGTCGGGGGGGAAACGGGTGAGAACGCCCAAAAACGGAGCTTACCTCCAGCCGGGTAAGTCTGTCGCCGCATGGAGCAGCGCGAGCTCGCTGCTCCACACGCCTCCGGCGTCGCAGATGGCAGCTTCCAGTTGGCGGAGGCTCTCCACCAACCGGAGAAGCTCGCCAGCCAGAAGCCCGCCCCCGGCAGATCTGCAGGCACGCACTTGCGCACGCCTGCAGATCCACTTTAGAGCCGGGCGACGGAGCGGCACGGGGCTGCGCGCTCCGTGCTTTTTAAAAACCTCTAAAAAGAGGTTTTTAAAAAACACGGAGCCCGGCTAGTTCCGGCCGCTCCTGAGTGGATTCTGGTGTGAAGCTACTAAAAGTAGTCCACGCCAGTCCACTCTACGGTGTAGACGACCTCCGTGAGAGGTCGCCCTACACCGTTCCCCCCCCCCCACATGTGAAAAGGGCCTAAGTTTGTTTATCTTCTACATGGTGTCCCTTCATAAATTTAAAGAAGGCCATCATGTCACCTCTCAGTCTTCTTTTCTGTAAGCTAAACTTACCCAGTTCATAAGACTTGGCTTCCAGAATTGACAATTTAATGTTCTGTTCTAAAACCTGTCAAATGCCAAACTGACTGGTTGGTAGTTTCTCAGGTCCTATTTTTGAAGATGGGAATAATAGTCATCTCTCCCAGTCTACTGAGACCTCTCCTGTACTTTAGGAATTCTCAAAGAGTATTGACAGTGGATCTGTGATTATGGCCAGAACATGTACAGTTGCATATTTGTAACTGCCATGTATTCATGATTCCTACATAGCCCTAGTTTAGGAGCTATGCAAAGAGCATAAAAGTCTCCCTAAATGCCCTTACAGGTAAGCAACCACTGGGAACAATGGTGGTCTATTCCCCTGTTGATTGAGAAGTGGTTCCAACTCTGCCTCACATGGGCATTCTCCAGCATGAGGGACATGTGTGATAGTGATCCTTTTTCTGCTTGTCACGGGAGAGGGAGGGAATGTCAGACAGCTGCCTCTTGATAAACAAGGAAAGAAACTTCCACTGATTCCAGCAGTAGCTTACCAAAAAGTGGGGTTTGGGAGGTGAGAAGACTTGAATTTGTTTAAAGTAGCTGGGCATTCCTTTACTACCTCTTTACCTATGCTGGCCTTAGTCCTCTTACTTCCTGTTTTTTTTCCCCTGTTTTCACCAGTTAGAACACTGTTTTCTTTTTGGAAGATTATGGAGACAGACAAGGTATTGCACGGTTTGGCTTTCTTTCTGTTCCCTATTAAACGTTTCATCACTTTCCCTGAATAGTGGCCATGGCATTTCCTTGTTCTTCCTCTTGCTCTGAATGTAATCTTTTTATTATATTTAACTTGTCTAGTAAGTTTGAGTTCATTCTGATCTTTAGCTTTTCTGACTTTCCCCCTACATGTATTGCCTATTGTTTGTATTCCTCCTTGATGATTTGCCCCTTCTTCCATTTATTATACATGTCTCTTTTAAATCTCAGCACATATGAAAGTCCTTTGTGCATCCACCCTAGGTTCTTTAGATGTCTCCCTCACTTTTCCTTCAAAATCTCACCTTTAAGAAACACCCATGCAACATGGAGTGCCTTCTCTTTGAATGTTTCCAACCATGGAATCTCACTTGGTATTTCTCTACCTTGAGGAAAGATACTAGTAGGAAAAAGAAATGCTACCCAATAACCTACTTCTCAGAAATAAGCAGAAATAAAAGTGGGTTTGCTTCATGTGGTTTGCATGTAGGGATGGAATAACTGCCTGCTGTTATTTGTTACATCTCAGGAAAAAAAATAGTTTTCTGACACTCAGGATACCCATTTGGGGGAAAAAATCATACATAGGTGACAGTTTTTCACAGTTTTTACTTGATTGTCAGGTATCCTGAAGTGTTTCAGGACATTATTTCATTAAAAATACATTTTGGAATTTGGGGGTGAAAAATATGGATTTTTTCCTGAATCAGGGTTTTTGTTCCTGAATACCAGCTGGTTCATGAAAATTGTAGGGTTTTTGTGCACCCCCACCCCATTTTTCATGCAAAAATATTGTTTTTAGAATTACACTTTTTTGTGAAAAATTTGTGGTTTTTTGTAAAACCCTGGTTTTTCCCCTCACCCCAAACCTGTATGTATTCCCAGAAAAAAAATGCAGAACTGTTTTTGCACATTAGCATGATTTTTGTGGGACAAAGCTTCCACACAAAAATAATTAGCCAGAATATTTCAACAAATGTGTGAATACCAGGTAAAAAGTACTCAGATTTTTTTTTCCTCCACAAGGCAGTAAACTACAGGAATTAATTGTTCTTGCATGTGAAGACAAAACAGTTGAAGATTTTCATCTCTCTTTACAAGATTTTAGCCTTATATGTTTACAGAATATATATCCACTTTTCATTGGGTTGCACCATGACAAAGATAATTCACATTGATTGCAAGTGGTGTACAATTAAGTCTAGATCCCATCCAATGATTTTTATTATTTTTTTATTTTTTACTTGTTAAAATCAGCTCTTTTAATTAATGTAACAACTGCATTGTCTTTTTTGAGCAGTATTGGAATGGTTGCTTGTTTATATTGGCCTTTCTTTGCCATGAATCATCAATTTCAGCAGATATTGCTTAATTTGTGATATCATGATACCAGGATTTCATTTATGATCAGCCTATCATTTCACCTATACTGTTTGCTTCAATTTTTAGGTCATGATTTAACTTCCATTATGTGCTATTTCAATAACAACAACAACAACAACAACAACAACAACAATGCTGCCTGCTTTCTATTCAGTGCTTCAGGGATTAACACTAATGGTTGAGCACTGCCTTGTAGCAATATTTGTCCACATTACAGGTGGGAAAGATGCGTCCTCCAACGTCCCTCCTGAACTCCCTTGGTGTTTCAGGGAATTATTGTCTGTGAAAATTGCATTAGACCGAAATAATGTCACTAAAGTTTGGCAGGATATGGCTAAAATCTGTTTAGACATAAACCATTTCTACCATTTTAAAGAGTTTTGCATACTTTACTGTATAATATCTACTGTATATTGCCCAAGTCTTGCCCTGAAGAAATATTTGTCTGCATTATTGTTGAGAAAGACATGCCCTCTAGCACCACCCCAACACTATGCCACCAAAAACTGTGCTACTAATTTTTTTTAAAAAAAATCACTTTCCTATTTTTAAAGTTTTTTTTTCCACATTTTGCTGCTGAAATACAGTTGTGCATCTCTCCCTCTCTCCCCCTATCTCCCTGCAGTGTGTGTGTATGTGTGTGTGTGTATGTATATATGAGCATGTATATATAGGCCATGGAGGCTTCTCAGAGAGTTGAACTGAACCTATCAAAGCTGTGTATATTTGGAAGTTCACTTTTTTGTTGAGTTAAGGCACTGCATCAACCAATGTCCTCAAAATGCTTGTGGAAAAAAGAAACTGGAACATTTAGATGCATCTGTTAAATTTCTCATTCTGCAGTAGGAAACCAGAATATGCCATTTTGGAAGAGATCAGTGATTCAGATACAGTTGTACTATCATGTCATTAGTTCCACATACTGCAGGTATAAAAAGCAGGATAAAAGACAGATTTTTGGGACTACTTTTCCATGTGAATTTCCACACTCACACCATTCTGTTTACTTCCCCCCATACTTTGGGATGATTCCTCCTCCTTCCTTTCCTTTTGAATTCCTTTCAGTGCTTTAAAAATCTGGAAATATCACAGGTTTGTGAGGGAGGAGGACTTCTGTGGAGGATAGCTCTGGTCTGGCATGGTGACAAGGTAGTGGGAGAACATCTGATACTGGCAACAGTGTTTCCAAAGTCTTAAGGACAATGCTTATCTATCTAAGTATGATTAATTGTATGAGATCTGAAATTGGAGGAAAATGCAAGCATGACAGAAAATACTCCTCTGTTGGAATCTGCAAACCGTAGCCTTCTTTCCCTCTTCCTTATGTCACGTGTCTCTGACCAAAGGATATGCTCAGGCACCCTTCCAGACACCAGGAGGTTCTGCACCTTGTATTATTGCTCATCTGAAGCCTGACTTTCCTTTCCTTCATGACTGAACCTTATGTTGAATGGGTAAATGCAAATTCCTACCCTCTGTTTTAAATGTCTTTGTTCCCACTTCTCGTTGCAACCTTTGTCTTCAAATGGCTGACAAAAAGTCAAGACCTAGCCACAATGGTGAGGTCCCAGTCACTCCCCCACACTGAAAAATTATTTTGGTAGATATCTTTAGGATTTAGTCTTGGCTAGATAGCTGTGTATTTCATTTATTTTTCAAAAGAGCAACGGACTATTCCTGATCTTCTCTCTCTGGGGTTCTATGATAATATGCTCAATTGGAAGGCTGATTTAGTATATTTGCCTGGTCTAGAGACTGAGGGTACCTGTCTTTCTAGACCACTTTATGACACAGAGATTACAAGAGAACAGACAATGAGAAAATTCATAAGTGTCTAGGTTTGGAGATACATGGAATGTCATAGACTGAAGTCAACATCAGAAATTATGCCTAGAAGGTGATTGGAAATGAGTGGCCTTGAAGCCAAGGTGAGATATGTTTTTGCAGTCATTCCTGTTAAGAGATAGGCTGCCATTCTCTTTTTCAGGAATAGCTATAAATTCCAATGTGTCAGCAAGGTATGCCTGAGGTGCAGTTTATTACACTAGTCCAGCCTTCAGCCATCAAAGGAGCTGGTATGAAAGCTGCCACATCTACACTTGAAAGAAAAAGCCTATGCCTTCTCATTATGCTGCTCATAGAGAATACTGCTTCTAGCCAGTGCTGTAGCCTAAAGCACCAGGCGTACCAACAAATCCAGAAACACCCAAAGGGTGCAGCCCTATTCTTGCTTAATTTAGGAGCAGGCACCGCTAAACTCAGTGGGACTTATTTCTGAGTAATCATCTATAGGGTCAGTTTGTCCTTTGGCAAATCTCTGTAGACAATAAAACAGTCCTTCCCTGCCATTCCTAAACTGCGTAGGTCTCCTTCCCTTTTCATATAGAGGACCTGTGCATAACTACCTAGTCTAAACGGATGCACAGTTCTCCAAAACATTAATAGTTAAAAAGAATTGCCATTAATTTCTGTCCTCTGAAATAGTATTTGAACATTTATTGTTTAACAGTGGATAACCAAATTGTGCTTGATCAAGACTTTTTCTGAAAAAAAGAGTGCTTTCTAATTGCATCTGTGAACAAATACCCAAGGACCATAGAGCCTCCTAGTCCACTGAACTCATTCAGACTAATTTGTCTTCTAATATATTATATCTGTGTGTTTGAAAAAGTGCCACTAGCATTTTCTTGGAATTGTGGCTAGCAACAGCATTTGCAGGAAGCTGCAATAAGATTTCTTGGTAGAGGCACTTAAGAATGCAGCTTGTGTGTGAAATATCAACTGCCTGAAGATACAGTGAGAAGAACATATACCAAAGAATACTGTCATCTTGATTTTTTTAAAAAAATTATGTTACCATTATATTGTTTGAAATGGCATGGTACAATGCCTAGAGAAATGTACTTTATGAGGCATTCAGAAAATACAATAAATAAAGCACAGAATAATAAAACTGTAGGGCTGGGCAGGATTTTAAAGGCCATGTAGTCCAACCAACTAACATGCAGGAGGTGGTCATCCAATCACTGTTTAAAAATCTCCAATCATGAAAAGTCCATCATCTTCTGAAGCAGGGTGTTTTACTATCAGACAGCTCTTGCTGTGAGCAGATGTTTCTTAATATTCTAGTGAAATTATCTTTACTGTCCTATGAATCCATTTGTTTTGATCCTACCCTGCAGAGCAGTAGAAAACAAGCTTGTTCCATCATTCACATGACAGCATCTCAGATATCGTTTGTGTGTGTGTGTGTGTGTGTGCGTGCGTGCGTGCGTATACATACAGAGAGAGAGAGAGAGAGAGAGAGACTCTCAGTCTTCTCTTGTACAAGTTAAACATACCTCCTTCAACCATTCCTCAAAGAGTTGAGTTCTATTCCTTTAAACCATCTTGGGTGCTCTCTTCTTGATATGTTCTTTCTTGGTTGTATCTTCTTAAAGTGGAACAGAATATTCCAGAACATGATACTACTAATCTTTCTTTTGATCTGGATGCTGCATTTCAGTTAATGCAGCCTACAAAACTATTTTGTTCTGTTTTGTTGCCTCATTACACTACTGACTCATATTAAGTTTATGATTTACTGGAACCCTTGATCTTTCTCATAGATACTGTGTCAAGTCAAGTGTCATCGATCCTGTTTTTATAGATCTGATTATTTTCTGCCTAAATATAGATTCTTACATTTATCCCCAATGAAACACATTTTGTTAGCCTTGGTCCAGTTCTCCTGTCTGTGGAGATCAGCTTAAATCCTAATTTTGGTTACTGAGATATTCCTCCTAGTTTGGTGTCACCTGCCAATTTGATAGGCAACTGCTCTGTTCCTTCATCTAAATCATTTATAAAGATATTGAACCAAACTGAGCCAAGGATAGAATCTTGCAACATTACACTTTCCACTTTTCTCCAGGAAGAAAAGGAACCATGGAATATAACTATTCTGGTTATATTCATCAATCAGCTACCAACCTAACAGTAACAATGTCCATTCCACATTTTACCAGCTTGTTTGAAAGAATGTGATCACAATCTTTTTGAAAACTCTCTGAAGTCAAAATACACTACATCCACAGTGTTCTCTTATCTATCATGCTCTGTAACACTGTCAAAACAGAGATTGGTAGATGAGAGATTAGCATGGCATGATTTGTTTTCGAAAAATTCAAGCTGTATTTTAGAAATCACTGCATTCTATTCTACGTGCTCAGCTATCAACTGTTCAAGAACCTTTCCCAGTATTGATGTCAAACTGACAGATCAATAGTTGTCTTGGGCCTCCCTACCCCATCCCCCTTTTAAAGATGAGGACAACATTTGCCCACTTCCAAGCTACCTTTTGTCCAATGACTGTAAAATATTGTAAAAAAGAATCTCTGTATTTACAGTTGTGAATGCCTTAGAATGCAGTTTATCTAGCACCAGAAACCATTAACATTTCTCCATCCTTTCCATGCAGTAAACCTATCATTTTCTTCCTCTTCCTCTTGCTCGGACCATAGATGGAGAAATCCACTTTTTAACATTTTTTGCAAGTCTGAGCTTAGTCTCAGCTTTAGCCCTCCTGGCTTACAAATATTGGCTCCTAGTTTAGACTCTTCAGTGATTTATCTCTTCTTTTTTCTTATGCAGATGCCTTTTAAATGTCAACAATTATTCTACCAGCCAACATAGGCACTGGATGGAGGAATCTGGGGTCTATATTCAAAATGATACTTCCAAGCCAAAGGTAGGTTGGTGTAGTATGTGTGTATTATGGAAGCAACTTCCAGTTCTGCAGGAACTTTCCAATGTGCTGAATGCAGTTTGAAAGCAGGGTTCAGCACTTTGGATAGTTCCCATAAAACCAGAATATCTCCCATAAAACCCAGCACTGATTCACTAACCCAGAGCAACAGAACTGTCAGATACCTTGGTTTCAAGAGACATACATCATCATCAATCATAAAATTAACACATTTAGTTTTCCATTGTGTATGGATTCTGAGTTCAATGTCTATGGTCTACACACATATGTCACTGTAGAACTATGTGGAGGCTGGATGCAACAAGATCGATTCACACTCCTCTTGCACATGCACACATTTTATATCTTTGAATGTAGGTATAGCACTAAACAATTCTCATTTTACAACAATAGAATTAATGAGAATTATTAATAAGAATTAATAAGAGAAGGTTGATATCCGTTAAGTGCCTCCTAAATTCTTGTATTATACAATATTATACAATATAATATATAAATTCTTGTATTCTACAATAAAAATTATATTGAAAAAACTACACAGACTCCATTTTAGAACCATTAGTTAAAGAACCTAGAATATTTTTGGCATGTTTTTAATGTTCAGTCCAAAGCCTAGTTTTCCTGTCTTCTTGAAGGTTTCACAGTATGTCAAAATAACTAATAATTAGCACACTAAACCCATTACAAACCTCTTAACACTAGGCAGAGAATACTTATGAATTCTCAGAAACAAAATACAAAACCTACTCATTAGCAATTATATCGAACAGTTTGCTTCTAAGATGCCACAATGCAGGCATAATTAGCCAATTAAGGAACAAAATAAATAATTATCTAATAAAAAAAGTGGGAGGAACACTGTAGGCAATTTTCCACTGGGAATATAAATACATTTCAAAGAGTCCAGCTAATATTGGCAGCCCCTTTCATTGTGTGAACCTTCCTGTAGATCACTCCATCCAAAGCAGAGACAATTTTGCCTCAACGTTATAATTTTCTGTCCAGCTTCTGGTCAGAAATCTTTGTATGTGAAAATAGCCAAGCAAATGAAGACAAAGCATAGAGACATTGTGATTGTATGGCTGCTGTTGTTAATTTCTTAAACACCTTAGCAGTCATGTGACACTGAAGGAATGTACAATCACTTGGAAAACAACAAAGCCACCACCATGTAATGCAATGTTTATATTTTAGTGTCCACTGCAGAGGCTAAAAAAGCTGACTGTTGAAATCGCTTCCCGATGGAATGGCTTGAGACTAGTTTATCTGAAGGAATGCCTGTTCTTGAATAAGCCTGCCATAGCATCAAGGCAAGTAAGCATCTTGGAAAAGACGTCTGTCTTCTGACCTTCCAGGAAGAGGTGTCAGATTGGAAGAGACCAGAAAAATGACCTTTTCTTTGGAAGTCCCATGTCTTCAGTATGCCCTCCCCAAGGAAATGACTGTGGTTTCATAATTCCTGGTGGTTATAAGGGGGGGAAAAACTGTGAACACTCATTGGCATTCAAGTACCTGTTGGGTTTTTAAACTGTGAGTTAAGTCAGTGCTGGTTTAGTTCATATCTTCAAACAGTAATTTGGTATTTGCTCATTGTTGCATATATAGTGCAATTATTTCTGTCTATTTTTTAAAAAAATCTTGTCTGCCACCTTGTGAGGGCACTGTTTACTGAAAAGCAGATGATAAATAATTCAATAAATAAATGAGCAAAAACAATGCCTGGAGGTATTGATAGCATCTTTCAGAGCTGATGGGGACAGTGTGAGGCCTTCATGTGTCCACTGCACCCCTAAAATGCCTCAGGCCTAAAGCAGTTTCCTCCACTTTATATATCAGTCCATTCCTGGTGGCCATTTCAGCCAAGTGATTCATTGGGTCAGGAAAAGATACCATTTGATTTCCTATTATTCTCATTTTTCTTCAAGGGAGAGAGGAGAGAGAGAGACTTGTGGGGTTTTCTATCTTAGCTTTGAGATAGAAGTTAGCCAGCTTTGAGTGTCATGCACTTTGGCCAGGGAGGAAGCATTTACTAATTTACCTCGAGAAGCAACATGTCTTGGATATTGTCATGAATGATGGGAGTGGTGGGAAGACGTTTGAGTAGAATGGTCAAAATGGAGGGCCAAATACCTACTGGACAATACTTCAATTTGGCTTCAGGCAGAAAGCTAATTTTCACAGACAGTATTATTTTTAGAGGCAGTTAAAACTCCGCTTTATGTTGGAAAACATGCTACCCTAGGAGGAAAGCTCTTAAAATGCACAAGAGGCTTATTTCTATGACACATCCTATACAATTGACAGCCTCAAAATATGTTAATACTGCTAACTTCCAGTATTTTTACCAAAAAAAAACCAGAACCAAAACCCCTCTCTCTGTTGTCAAGCTAAAAACTGACAGTTTTTAAAGAACACGCAAATGGATTATGTATAGACTGCCAGGATTCATCTGTGATTTGTGTAAAGGATTTATAATGGCAATCCTCCCATTGCTCACTCTGGAGAAATGGGGCTGCATTTGGGATGTGGGGCTTGTGGGTTACAGACTCTCTAAGCTAAGTTAGCACAGGATTTTCAAGAGTGTTAGTGGCTGTTGGATCTTGATCAGTACGTAAGTCTAGGATTATTATGATACTGGTTTTTTTTTAATGCAGTTGAGTTTTAGTTCTGGAAACCAAACTGAACTTAAATGAATAGGCACCCAACTGGATCATAGAAATTCATTGGCTTTCTCATCCTAAAGATGCTTATCATCTCCTTTGGATCTTCCTACTAAGTTTCATCTTTTCCTCTCTTCATCATTCTATGAGTGGTATCTTGAGATGAAGCATCCTGTTTTATTCTAAGGTTGTGACATCCCACTCCAATTCTGTTTGAGGCCCATTTCAGTGGTACTGATTCTGCCTTAGTTTTGACCCAGCCTAAGCAATCTGGATCCCATATCTAAATCAAAATTCATATATTCAAATCTTTTTGCCTCCCTTTGGGAAATTAATTGGTTTCACAGACCAGTTCCTTTCCTTCTGCTCACATCTGGCCTTAGTACTTATACATGGGCCAAACACACACGCACGCATATGCACACACACACACCTTATTTAGGTATACTTGAAAATTTGGGTATATCCAGTGTGATATTTCTTTCTCTTCTTACCTCTTTGAATATCAAACCATCTCCTAATGCCATATGACAAGTCACTTTGGAAAAACCACTTGTTAAAAAAAGAACAAAATACCATATACATATGGAGCGTGGAAATCTTGAAAGGAAAAAAAGCTCAAAGTCTTTTTGGGTGGGTGGAACTCTTTTTTTTTAAGAAGTAGTCCAGGACATGGTCAAGGACTGGACATAGACAAGATAATTGAATTTAAATGTATGTAAGGCTAAACATTATAATGAAAGCAAGTCTTGCAGCTTAGAGAGTGGGATGCCAATTCTTGATGATCCTATAATTCACTTAGGATCATATAGCTGTAAGTCCTCCTTGATCTAGACTTGCATCTCAGCAATAATTCAGGTTGCATAAGGATGGAGAGAGAGCCAGCATGGACTACAGGCCCTGGAGAGCAGGATTTGATTCCCTGTTCGGCCATGGAAACCCATTGGGTGGCCATGGGCTCATCATATATTTTCAGCCCCAGAAAACGCCATGATGGGTTCAACTTAGGGTCACCAAGGCATGAAAGATTCTTTTCTTCTCTTTCTGTAAATGTAGAATCAGAGAATCAGAGAGTTGGAAGGGGCCCTATGGGCCATCAGGTCCAATCTCCTGCTCAGTGAAGGATCGCCAGCTGCGGCACACCCTGCAGGTAGCTACCCAGACTCTTTTTAATGACATCCAGAGAAGGAGATGCCACCACCTCTCTAGGCCATTGGTTCCATTGCTGACCATTCGCACTGTCAAGATGTTCCTTCTAATGTTCAGTTGAAATCTATTGCCCTGAAAATGAAAATGATTAGGCATAGTTCTACTTTTTGAGGCAGCAGAGAACAAGCCTGAATATGATTCTGCCATCATTACTGATAGACTTCTGAATTTGGATAAACTCAGGAGTTAAGTCTATCTAACCTGCATATGCTCACGGAAAGTCTTAGGCCCTTTCCACATGTTGGGTGTGAATTGGGCAGAAATGGGCAGAAATGGCAGTCACTGGATTTTTCCTGTGACCAGGCGATTCCGTCGCGAAGAGCAGCAGCGCAAGTTCACCACTCCGCAGTTCTCCGGCATCCAAAATGGCAGCTTCTGGTTGGCGAAGGCTCTCCAGCAACCAGAGAAACTCGCAAGCCAAAAGCCCATCCCCAGAAGATCTACAGGCACGCACTTGCGAGCGCCTGCAAATCTGCTCCAGAGCGCGGCGACGGAGCTAGACGGGATTGCCCGCTCCATGCTTTTTAAAATCCTCAAAAAAGAGGTTTTTTAAAAAGCGTGCTGTGCAACCAGTTCCGGTCACGCAGAACTGGACCGAGGTGTGGAACTACAAAAAGTAGTCCACACCAGCCCACTCTACGGTGCAGAAGACCTCCCTTGGAGGTCGCTCTGCACCATTTTAAATACCTGGTTTGGAAATGGCCTTAGTTATGAGCATACTTGCCAGTCACAATCTATCAAATTCTGTGGAACAGATTCTCAAAAAGATGTGTTCTAGGTTGCCTCGTAGGAATATAACATCCCTGTAATCAGTACATTCCTTTCCAATGGCCATCTTGTTACCAGTTGAGATGTTGCTTGGTGTCCTTGGGAATGTGATTACTGAACAAAATCTGGACACGTTCAAGAGGTTGTAAAAGCATAGTCACAAAACCAGAACATTAGTTTATACATTGGACATTTTATGATTTTGCTGTGGCCTTTGGCCTCTGTTTGAAGGAAATAATTTAAATGGAAATGGTCTCTTAGTACAATAAACCACACAGCTTTATATGGAAGGAAAATCTTATGTTTGGGCTTTTTCTGCATCTTATAGCAGCATGCAGAGATTGAGCTAAAATAAGCAAGTAAACTAAAGCCAAACAATATCTCCAGAAAACAAAATGCAATGAAAAATGGTACAAATATTGACATACCTCTACCAATGCAAGCAGGAGGGGATGTGAGCTTGGTCAACACTAATTCAGAGTTGTACTTTTATTATTTTCATTTCATATATATATATATATATACAGTCAGCCCTCCACATTTGCAGGTTTCACTTTTGTGGATTTGATTATTCATGGATTATTTGCTGTCACCTCTGCTGTCTCTCTCTATCATTTTAAATAGTGACTGCAAACCTTGTGAGACTGAGAAAGTGCGAATGAGGCTTGTAAGTCCCTATTAAAAATGATGTGGGGTGTCAGTGGAGGTGGCAGTAAGCCCCACCAACCACCTACTTCTGCCTTGCGAAGGAATCCTGATGTCTCAAAGGAATCCACGGTGGGTTGAATATGATGATCATACTTAAACGTGGTTTGTGGGGGCCTAGAGTTATTCATGGTTTTTCCACTTTCATGGGGGTCCAGTGTCCCTAACCCTAGTGAATGTGGAGGGATGACTGTATTCTATGCTTCTTATACTTAAAAGGCTAAATTGAAGATTAGTACCAACTAAGGTAGACCCAAGGAACTTGTTAATGACTACTTACATCCATGTCACCCATTTCAATGAGTCTGCTCTAATTGAGACTAACACTGTATTTAGCCCAATTATACACAAATTAGATACAATGGCTGAAATCGTGCGTGTGCTGTCAGCCCCAGAAAGCCCTATCATAGGTTTGCTTAGGGTCGTTGTAACTTGGAAATGACCTGAAGACACATGACAACAAGAACAAGAATAAGAGCAACTATGGTTTGTTAGTTACATTTGATAACACCATCCTCCAAAAATCTAGTTTTTCAGCCTGGCAGCACCTCCACCAAAGGGTTTCAAAGCTGGTGCAGACTGGCTCCATTCAAAGGCAGGTGAAGACATTTTTGTGCTGACTGGCTTTTTAAATTGATTGGATCTGGGCTTGTGATGCTGTGCAACTTTGTTTTAAGGTGATATTGTTTAATGTTTGTAAAATATTTTAATATTAGTATGAATTAATTAATAATATTGTTTTAACTTTATATATTGTTTAATTCTTTTTAAAATGTTATACTTTCATGGATGTTTCAAATTTATTCTAGTTTAATATCGTCAGCCACCTTGAATCCTACCAATAGGAGAAAGCTAGGGTAGGTATTTCAAGAACAGGCACTTGGAGAAAACCCACAAGATCCTGCCACCACTTCTTGTCTCAGGGCACCCAACAACTGCAACAATGCTGCAGCCATGATTTCTCAGCCCCTCTACCTAGAGTACCTCAAACCCTTTTGTTGGGGTTTCCCCAGATGAAAAGGTAGGTTTGCAGGGTCATGTTCGATCATCAACAACAGTAAACATGAATCCAAAGTTGTTATGAGAAGCCCAGTTTGCAATCTCTTAACTACTGAACAAAGTGCTGGTCTATAAAATGCTGTTTATTTATATATTCATGATATCTCATACTGCTTGATATCATGAGATCTCCAAGCAGGTGGCATAATAGGTGTAAAGACCACATAAAAGCCACTTAAAGTGCTTTAAAAATAATTAAGTAACTTTAATTTTTTAAAAAAATGAACACTGAACAAGCCATTCCAAAAGTGACAATTGAAAATAATTATAAATATTTATAATCAGAATTATAATTTAATGATTACAAATTTAAACTAAGATTTCACTTCAAGTTTTGGAAATGACCTTGTAAATATGTGGTTTTAGCATAATTGTTTTAGAAAAGGAAAAAAAATAGCAACTACCAAATGATTTTTTTCAAAATTTTTGTTCTGTGTAAGGCAGTTGATTGTTAACAAAACGTATAAACAGGTACAGACAGAGGGTTAGGGACTCCCTTTTCCCCTAATTTGCATTTGGCTCTGATTGGTGGATTTGGCATTCAATAAAGTCCCTAGTAGATCCTTCAAGGCTGAAAGAATATTTACAAATTTTTGAAAAATGGTCACAAAATGTATTTCTTGGAGTATCAGGAAATCCTGATGAGAAAAATGGGGGACTTATGTGAAGCTTTGCAGATTTGGGTTTATGTAGATTTAGGGGTGGTTTGTGTGTGTGTGTGTGTGTATGTGTGTAGAAAAAACATTTTTATGTAGAATGTGTCCTGAACTGCAAATAGTCTTTGAAACTGCAGTGTTTAAAATCTTTTTTTTTTTTTTGAGTTAGCAGAAGAAAATTGCTACAATTAATCATTCCTTCCTTCAAGACTGCGATTAGTGAAAAACTACGTCCCTAACTGAGAGAAAAGAAAAAGCTCCTTTGACATGATGAGGAAGGGGTGGTTTTTACCTTCTATGATTTTCTAATAAGCCAATGTTCTCTACTCTGTTGTGGGGCTAGGTGGGGAGCAGGGAGAAATATAGTTTGGCATATCTTTGCCAAGGCAATTCTGAATCTTTGCCAAAGAGGTTCTTTGATACGGTCACACATGACCCACTATCACCTCTTTCTCATTGTCCACCCCAACTCCCTCCATGACTAAGCCCACAGCTAGCTCCTTTAATAGTTTGTGCCAAATTTCTGCAGCAAATAGCTCAGCTGAGATCACACCATTGCAGTGGATTTGTTGATGGGGGGAGTTTGGGGAAATCTTGGGAAGCTTGGGGGGCTACTAAAGGGGGATTGGAGCTGCATGTGGCCCATGGGCCATACTTTTCCTCACCTTTGTTCTAAAATAATCCCCTCATTGATTTGCCCATGACAGCTGTATCAGGGGTACAATGAGCAGAAGATTTTCAGTCTCTGCTGCAAGCAAATACTCAAGGTTACAACTGTGGTTGACAGAGAGGTCTAATCTGTTATTTGGAATCACCACCTCCTCACATCCATCAGAAGATTTATCCTTGTGCAAACAAGACCTGCTGTTTGCACGAGACGTGGATATGAGATGACGGTGTGTGTTTGTGGGTAGGCGAGAGATTGTTGCTGTCCACAAGGCCTGTGCATTTTTTTTCCTAAAAAGTACAAAGAATGAAATAAGTTTCCCTTTACAAAATATCAGGGAAGAAGATGGCATTGCTTGTCCTGAGAGAAGAAATAGACTCTGCTTACATATCAAAGAAATTTATGCCAGATATGTAGACACTTACAGGTGATCTATATATTTATAAAAACAAACTGTTACCCTGTGTACTGGGGGTCCCAGGAGGGACACCAAAATGTGCTCAACTAAAGGTGGGGGAAATTAGCTCAGAGCACTGCTTAGCGTTACGAGAGGCAGGGTAACGTAGTGAGATCTTGAACCCTATGTCTACGGGGTCGGGTCGAGTCAAGGAGCACACAGAAGTTGAAACAATAAATGATACTTTATTAAACACAAGCAAAACAGTGTATGCAACACACTCATACAAGATAACTAAAGAAAATAAAGGTTGGAGTGGTATAGAGGGATTTTTAGAGGGATTGCTGGTTTAGGTGATACTTCACCTGTCCTGAAGCCTGGAAAAATAGAGAGCGAGGCTGGGGTGCAATGTAGCTCAGCACGTGGAGCTGAGGGGAGGCTCGCCAAGCAAAGCGGCAGCAAGGCGGGATGAAACTCGGGAGCATTCCGAGGAAGGTCTCAGAATCAAGGGTTTTTATAAGGAGAACGTGACTTCAGGCTATGCCGTACTTGGGGGAAAACAATAGATTTGGAGTTGGAGACAAAGCCTCCAAAAGGTCAGAATCTGAATGATTGAGTTATTGTAGCGGTTCTCAATAGAGTAGCCAGTATGCAAACACAGAGTACTTGGGTATTGTACAGTTAACCCATCAAGCTGCCATTGTGGGGCAGAGGCTCTTTTGTAGGTTGCGCGCATACCTAATTAGAGTACTTGCCTGGAGGTCTCCTAAAGCAGTGAGTCAGCTATTTTCTGGCCTGCCTGAATTATCCAGGAATATTACGGCAATTAACGGCCGAGCTTGTTTACGTGCTTGTTCCGTGGCCTCGCAAGCACATGGAGGGGAATAGAGAAGTGAAGCCGAATTATGGTATCAAGTGGATATCTTTTAATATCCCCAAAGCTCGGACTAGCCAGGGCAGTAACAAAACCCTGAGCAAAAATGGTCCTAGGATCACAAGGGTGGAATTAAAAACTGAAGAACTCTTTGTTTGTTGCTAGATTTTTGAGCTGCAAGTTCTGTAAGTGCAAAACTATTGCTATGCTTATTGCTTGAAGCAGAGACTTGCTAAACATTTCAGTGCTTGGGATAGAAATCACAAATAATAGACTCACTCTTCTGGGTTGAGATCATGACTAGGGTGGAATGTTTTTGACATACAGGAGCAGCTTGGAAGACATGTTGACAATGCGTTTGATAGAACAAATCAGAATGCATTTTAATTATTTGCAGCTGCCAGTTATGCAAGAAGGGGGGCACTGTCCATCTCTCGTCTGAAGCAATCCCATAGTGTCTCTGTTTGTTTCTCTCTAACATTTTTCTCTATTGCACTATGTTAAAGTATACATTTTTTACAGAAGCAGACTAGATAAAAGCCTCATGTCCTCCTCCTTTCTGATTATTATTTCACTTTTCTGCAATGTTGGCACTTTTCTTTTTAATTTTACGAAGAGTTTTTATTGTCCCACCGCCACCATTTTGTCCATTTACCAAGAGTTCCTTTTAAAACTGTGCTTGGCAAAACCATCTCAGTATTCTTTGCCTAAGAAAACTCTACGAAATTCATGAGATCACCATAAGATAACAGTGACTTGAAGTCAGTCTCTCACACATACTTGTACACACACACTATTTTCTGTATTTCTTTTTGTTTGTGAAGACATTTAGTCTGTCTATACCTCAACCTATCTCAGGATTCTCTGTTTTCATGGCACAAGTTGTCAGTAAAGGTTGGACCAAACCTGTAGAAAATACTTTGTGATGTGGGTCATTCAGTGCACCTGGGGAGAGCCATGTGACTTTAGCTGAGTCATGCTGAGTCACGCTGATGAGAAACCAGGGGAGAAGGTTGCATCAAGTGTGGGGAGAATGCAAAGGCTGGCAGGATTTCATCAGCTAGTGTGAGTATAAATGTAGCTGAGAGCTAGCCAGCAAGTTGCACGTGGTGTCTGATGTGTCTGCTGGAGACTTTGTCAGAAAGAAAAAGCAGAGGGATGCTGGAATGCTTTCTGGAGAATCTTGTAAATATGTACACATTGTAACTGAAGAATAAATTGCCTCCTTGACGGAAGAGAACAATTGGTGTGGGTGAGTTTTTCCTGGCTACAGTGCATTGCTGCTGAGGTATTCTCTGCTGCTAGGCACACTTCCAAAGCTGTGGGAGCAATCTCTGCTATATTTTGGGTGTGACACAAGTTGCTGTGAACTCAACTGGTTTGCTTCTATATCTAAGCTGATACAGAGAGAAAAACATTATGAGCCCAGTTTTCCTCCAAATGCTGAAATTATGACAGAATTACAGACACAGTAATTTATTCTCCTAGGTTCATCTTTATCTTCCTCTGAGAAAATATTGCTAGTTCATTTTGCACTTGACATTTAACTAAGGAGGCTGCTCTTTTTCCTTCCATACTCTGACTTCAGCTTTTGTGTGAGATCTAGGGAAACCTTTATACACTGAAAAAAACAACAACAACCCTAATTTAAAATCACACACTCTCACACACACATAACTAGATTGCTGAGTCCTTGGGATATTTGAATTTAAATTTATTGTTGTTGTTACAATTATCCAATGTAGGTTCACAGGAGTAAACTTGGAAATTGCATGGGAGTCAAATGAGTCATACATCTGAAGTTAGAAGTTACTGGAGAATGTCTAGCATTGTATGAGTAGCAGGCAAGCTTTGCTATATATATCTTCCACCTCATTCCTGAAACCTCAGATAGGCTCTCTCTAGTGCCAGGAGGAGCTTCTGGAGATTGAAAGTTGTTTCGCACTGGGCTACCAGGGGAAGGGAGAATAATATCAAGAATTTTGCATGTACGGTCAAAGATTCCTCAGGCTGACTTGAGATACACTCACCTTACCCCTTAGGATTGAAAAGAATTCTCTTTAAGTCTGTAGTTTCATTGAACGTGTCTATTCATACCTTTTGAGATTCATTGCCAAGATAGCATGCACGTTTGCTTTGGGAATCTGCACATCTGTGAGGCCTAGGATACATTCCAGAGAAATAAAAATGTGCACAAAACCAAAGGTACATTTTTAAAATGCCATTGGCTGAAATGTGTGCAGTTGGAAAAAAAGAGACCTAAACACACTTCATATAATATGAGAAAAATGTGTAAGAATTGTGTACCTTAGAAAAAATATGTATGGAAAATACAGACAGGTTTCCATACAGAAAGAAAAAGAAAAAAAAAGTCTTGTAACCTTCTATGCCACAGTAGAAGCTTTGCACTAGCATTTGAATGCCAAATATTAGAAGCAAGAACATGAGGACCCAGAGGTCAGAGTATGGAAGAGCTATTTTCTCCCAGCCAGCATGGCCACTAGGAGCTGTAGTCTAAGAACATAATGCTTCCAAATACTGGCAGTGGCCTTCTTGTCTTGATTGGAGGCTCCTGAGAAGCACCTACCTGACTGACATTGAAAAGAAGATTCTGGGTAAGTCTGAGACTTTATTTGATACCACAGGCCTCTTCTGACATTCTTAGCTGTATAAAACCTATGTGAGAAATAATAATAATATGTTTAGCTTCCCTTGGACTTCCCCCATGGATATTTTGCCAGACTAAGCCTTCCCAAAGCCACCTGGTAGCACTTGTGAGAGAAAGGCACAAGGCCAGAAATGAATTCATTATTACTTGCAACTGTACCTAGTAAAGCTGAGGGAACAAAATTCACTGTAAAATGGAAGCATGATGGCACACCATGCACCCTCCCCAATAAATGAAGCATTGTCAGAATTGGTGTCCTGGAGGTTCAGTGGTAAATAATTGTTAAAACTCAACCTTGCTGAACCGTGTTGCTCTGATGGATAGCTAGCCCAGAGGTGGCAACTTTATGGGAGCAGATGGAAAACTCTTATATTATGTGATCGCTGTGGGGCTTGACACTGCAGTGCTGTCTCCAACTTCTGCGGTGGTAGTGCTGCAATGTTAGATTGGTGGAAAAAGGGAAAGTAAACAGTTTCCTTTGCTAGCAGTTGGCCACAGTGGTGTAGGCAGTCAAGCTGCCCTGAGCTTCCTTGTCAGATGGAGATGTTGTGCAACTGGGAAGAGACTGGCTGGTAACACTGCCCATATTAGGAAACCTTGGAAGTGAAGTGGAAGAAACCTTGGAAACCTTGGATCTGGACTAGCGTATGTTGTTAAGCTATGTTCTAGCAGGAGAAAAGAGAGTGTCCTTAGGGATCATTTAAATACTTTTATGGGGCACCAAAGTACTGGAGATAAGGGATGGGAAAATCCATTAGCTTCACTATCTTCTATATTTGAATTTCATTTCATTTTGCTTGTTTCATTTATGGTCATGGACTAAATAAAAACCTGAATAAAAATAATTATAAAGATAAGAAAACTACACATTTACATTTACAGCTAAAATTCATACAACATAGACTGAGTACTAAGTACACTACGTATACTGTATTTATATAAAAAACCTAAATATAAAAACTAGTAAAATTTCAAGTGTAGTATTTATGATTTGAATATACCAAGAGTATCTAAAATTCCTAAATTAAAAATGCCCTGTACTATTTGTCTACAGGTAGCAACGACAGAGGCACAAAACCTAGCCACATTCTCTGTAGTTTGTATATCCAACTGCACAAGCAGGAAAGAAAAGTAAAATATTTCTGATCTTCCTGGAAATTTTTGTAAAATTGGAGTCATTAGTGTGGAAGAAATACCTTGATAAAATGGACAATACAGTAAAACATGATCAAGAAAGTCTATTGCTATATTTAAACATGGGCAGCTGCTCTTCTCATAAGATTGTGTGTGTGTTGGGCTTCCAAAATGGCTGTTGCAAACATGCTAAAATGTGCTGCAGTAAAATCAGATCTAAATTTGAGAACTGTTAATTTCATAAGACAAATGGAATAATCAAATGATACCTCCATACTACCCAATATTGGAATGCTTGTGACTAAACTCCAATGTTTTTAAGTTCAGTATTCCAGGTACACTGTCTCAAGTTGATTTGACCCTCTTATATCCCATTTGTAAGAGAACATTCTGAGAAAAACTAGTTTTTTATCATTGGCTTCCAAGAAGAATTATAAGTATCTACTATTGTCAGTGGGGCCAACCCACATGGTATAAACATGAGCTTCAGCCAATAGTTGCACATAAGAATCCAAGCCTGAGCCTCAAGCGAAATTAGGTCAACCTCAAATTGTGTGGTAACATCAGAGACATGGCATGGGACTGCAAAAATACTTCTGAAGAATTTAGTTTGAATGAACTGAAACATAATTGTTGTAACCACACAGTTGGGCACCATATAATAAAATAGAAATGACTTTGTCTACAATATCTTGAATTGCGGTGGGGATATATTGCTCTCCTTTAGTATAGAAGAATCTTTGCAGTGTTATTATGCTCCTTTGTGCAATTCCTATGATGAAGTTTGTCTGCAATTTCCGTGAACCCGAAGAATGAAACACTACTCCTAGATATTTAAAACTGGTAACCTGTTGAATATTCACACCATTTATTTGCATTTATGTCTAATCTGTTTTCTCAGAAAAAAATAGAACCTATGATTTACTATAATTAAGACTTCTTTGTGACAATGTATGATCAACTTCCTTAATAATCTTCTTAGACCAAATCACTGTATAAGATAACAGAACGGCATCATCTGCATATAGATGAATTGAGATTGGGTGGTGAGCCAGTGGTGGAGAATGGAAGATTTCTCCTTTAAGAATCTAACCAGCAAATTAATATACAAATTAAATAATAAAGGGGCCAGGATACAACCCTGTTTAAAACTCCCAGATGTAGGAAATTCATTGGAAATATGGTCCGTGTTGTCACATCTTATTCTAAGGCTTGTATTTTCATACAAGCCACAGATAAGTGTTAAACTTTTATCAGTTGATGTATCCTATAATTTCCTCAATAGTTTATCCCTAGATACTAGATCAAAGGCAGATTTAAAGTCAGCAAAAGCTACATATAGTGCTCCGTCCTACGGGGCAGAATATTTTTTAGCTAGATGGTGTAAAATAAGCCCTTGGTCTCTTGTTGATCACCTGGCTCAAAAACCTGCTTGTTCTTCTTTCAGTATATTTTCTTGTTCCAGCCATTCCGATAATTTAACCTGAAAATGCCTGGCGTATAATTGGCCAATTACACTCAGCTAGCTGATTGGTCTATAGTTTGCCAGCTCTGAATGGTCACCTTTCTTGTAAATAGGAATAATTAATATCAACAAGCTCCAACAATCTTTTGGAAAAGTAGCTGTTCGATCAACCTATGTAAATAACTGCTATAACCAGGGTCCACCATTTTAATTTTTTTTTAAATAAATATAACATCTGAAGGAATGTTATCACTTCCCAGTGCCTTACCCAGTTTTAATTGAGAGATTAACTTTTGCACCTCAGCTTCTGTTAACTGGTGACCAATCAGGTAATTCACTTCTTCTTATATTTGTATTTCTTCCTCTTAAGTTCTTCCCTCCCAAAAGATGGAGAAATTTGAAAATCTTGGCAGGTTCTCCCCCCCCCCAAAAAAAAAGAAAAGAAAGAAGAAAGAAACTGAGGCCATTTCCTCATGGGGAGAGGGAATCGCCCTGTGCCGGTACTTAATGGACTTCTTAGCTCCCTGGTCAGGTCCGCAGTGTTCTGTAGCAGTCTCAACCAACCGCTGAAGCTCACCAGCCTAAAGCCCACCCCCAGCAGATCGCAGGCTCGCACTGGTGCAAGCCTGCAAATCTGCACCAGATCGCGGGAATGGAGTGGTGCGCTCCATGCTTTTGAAAGACCTGTTTTAAGCGGTCTTTCAAAAGCACACTGGAGAACCAATTCAGGTCATTTGGGAGCGGGCTGAGGTGCGGAACTATAGTAAGTAGGTCCAACCCAGTCCGCTCCCAGGTGCAGAAGTCCTCCCTGGAGGACACTCTGCACTGTTTCTTTAAGCCTGTGTGGAAATGGCCTGAAACAAAATTAACCCACACCAACAATTCCCACTACGGAGAAGACCAGGTTGTTTGCATCTGCCTACCACACTGAGGTAAAAAATGAGGAACTTCTAAGAAATGAAAAAGTAGCAGCAACTCTAAATAAGCACCACAGATGTGCTTGAAAAATAGGAATTCAAAGTCAGACTTTGAGAGTTAAGCACTGAAAACTCTAGGCCTGAATGGATGAATTCAGAAGAAATTTCAATTTCTTCCACATTCAACTGTTCTGGTTTTGCATTTTCTTCCCAAGTACTTTCCATCTCATACATAAAGTAATATGCAGAACTTCTGTTCCAAATACATGGAAACAAAATTCTTCTTTATCCCTCTTGAAGGCTGATTCTTCTCCTATTGGCTGCTTAGCCATCTATCTTGAACTTTCACTGTTGTTAGATTCAAGCTTATTGGCGTTGAGCAGCACTAGGGGACAGTGGTGATAAATAAATATGGCCATGAGTTATAACTGCCAAGTCAGAATGGAGTGAAAGCTCGTCCAAATGAAAAAGGGAGCTATAGTCAAATAGATCAAGAATTTATGGGCATCAGAAAGGGCTGCAGTGTATATCAACATTTAATTTTCTAGGTTTATTTTAGTCAAATGCAGTTTGATATGACAGCTCTGCATTGAAAAAGGTGTTGAGGCTGGCCAATGGATGATGTATGACAACAAAACATTAGACACTTTCAGAAGGATTTGTCAAATAAAGCATCTCATGAATATGTTGCCTGGATTCCTATTAAAATTCCCTCTTTGTAGAGCACATCAATAAGGAAGATCCTTTAAAAGAGAGTTTACACCTTTCTCAGTCTGATGCTGATGGGGAGAATACTGCCCTGTTGATAAATTGCCAGTATCATTGGGAACAATGGGATTTAAAAAATGATTTAACCTCTGGTGTTCTGTATGATCGCAAGTTTAGATGAAAAGTGAAAATGTGGGGGAAAACCACAATTCCTTGCTATTTACATTTCCAACCTATGAGTGCAGCAAATGCATTATCTAAAAAATAAGAGCCACACACTACATCACCCTACTTACTTACAAATGTGTAACTAACATCTCCAGGCCTGACCCCTCAAACCTACTTTAACAGCCAACTGCCACACCAAGAGATGGAGATTTGTTCAGGTGGTGATTGGGGTGGAACAAGTTGATGTTTCCACCCCTCCTACCAGCAAGGGAGGCAACAATGAGGAATTGCAAGTGGGATACTGTTTTTGATTGTCACAGCCTTGCTTGCTAGCAGAAGAGGCAAGAATGTCATTCTGCTGTTCCCTGATCACCAGCAGACCAGACCTCCATCTCTTGGTGCAGCTGCTGGCTGTTAATATAGCTTTGGATGGACATGTATGAACATGGCAATAGTGCCACAACTATGAATATGTAGTATTCATAAACATGGAAAAGTTATGGACCCATAACTCTAGGTTACACATCCTTAATTGTAATACAGAATGCCAGCCAGAGCCTTCATTTCTTCTCATCCTTCCTACCTCAGTTCTTAGCCTTCCTAAATTTAGAGCAACCCTAAACCTGGTATCTCCTCTGTTTCTGATTTCATAGGGTGAGTAACATTACTTATGTTGCCAAAACAATGCCATCTGTACATAGGCTTGGGGCAATCCTGAGTGTAACAAATTTTACAAGGACAGTGATTTCCTTAAAGGATGAGACCTCAAAGCAACTCAGTACTGAGCATACTTTGTGGTCAAAGAATGATAACTTTTGTTGTTGGTGTTGTTGCTTTTTGTTTTGGAGAGAGGGAGACGGAGATAGAAGACCAGGGAGGATAGCAGAGTTGACTCACTGAGAAGAAGTATTCTACATTTTATTTATGATGTCTGTAGTTTGTCTTTTATCCTCCCTTTCCACTAAAAAATAGCAGTCAGGGTGGCAAACAGACATAACTGAAAACACGTTAAATGCAAACTGAAAATAACAACAAGAAAATAAACACAGCTATCAGAAATCTATTGATTTTGGGCTTTATCAAGCCCATTGCACCAAAAAAGATTTAAGGGTGATAAGACAAGGTAAAGCTATAGATGTATAATAACATTACTGATGATCAATGCATGCAGCAGATGTTTCATAGCAAAGAAGCCCATCTCTTTCATGATGTACAATGTGAATCATGGAGGAGTATGTGCATCTCTCTACCTTGAGAAATGGCCAAAGGCATGGCTGAAATGAAGAAGCTGATATAAGTTGTACATGTAGCTTAGACAAAAGAAACTACTGTGCATATTGCAAACTGTAACCCTACTTCTAGAAGCTGCAAGAATGAAGAAGTAGATCAATTATATTAAACACCACTCTTTTGTCTTTCACAGGTAAATCAAGAGGTGGGAAAATAGAGGCTAGTCAGTTTCTCACAAGATACTCTATTTGCTGGCATAGAAGACTCACTCCCCCACCCCCAAAAAAATGCTGTTTGAAAATGGGGTATGTCTTATATGCCACTGTGTCTTATACACTTGTGAATAATATTTGTTGGCATATAAATGGGGTGCATCTTATATGGTTGTGTGTCTCATACATCAGCAAATACGGTAAATATGATATTGCTGTGTGCCTTCAAGTCCACTAAGGTGAATTTACCATGGGGTTTTCTTGACAAGATTTGTTCAGAGGGGATTTGCTTTTGTCTTCCTCTGAGACTGAAAGATTGTGACTTTCCCAAGGTCACCCAAGGGGTTTCTATGGCTATGGGGATTCAAACCCTTGTTTCCAGAGTTGTAATCCAGCACTCGAATCACTACATCATACTGGCTCTGATAAGTTTGATATCATTTT
Organism: Cyclura pinguis; assembly: GCA_030412105.1. Lineage (NCBI taxonomy): Eukaryota > Metazoa > Chordata > Lepidosauria > Squamata > Iguanidae > Cyclura > Cyclura pinguis. The sequence continues at coordinate 213,467,440 of CM059599.1, forward strand.
CTTATATACTGGAATGTCATGGCAGGGTCAGTGTTTAATGGGGCCCAGATGGCAGGGTTGACAGCAGTAAGTATAAAACAACTCCTTCATGCCTCTTTTTAGGCTATGAAATAACATCTGGGGGATATGCAGACAACCATGACTGTCATGACATTTGCCATGTCCATTTTATAACTAATATTTTTAGCTGGCATCCTGTTGCTTAGTTCCGGCTGCACTAGAACAATTGAATCCACTGTTGAAAGGTGAGTCAACACATTAAAAAAAGCAAATAGATTCAATGGCTCTACTCTAATTGGACCTAACAGCAGGATTTAGACCTTCCACATAAAACCATCACAATAATCCATAGCAATAATCAAGAATTCAACATTATTCAATAAATCTGATTTGTACTTTAATCTTCTCTCTTTTCTCATCTTGTTTTAGTGTACATTTCTGTGTGTATCTGGGTGGGTGGGTGGGGACAGGCAGGTAATGATTCTGTAAAAAAGAAGAAATAAAAATGTCCTTTTCACATACCTTCAAAATGTGAGCTAAGATGGAAAAGCAAGCTGTGCGGGAATCATGGCAAACCATTTTTGTCCCTTGCTTCTCTTCTTGGTCAAGCGCTTGAAATGTGAGGGATTACTGCCGAGACTGCAATAATTCCAAAACATGGGGCAAGCTCTGTGGAGAGGGCTGCACTGATGAGATAAGTCAAACCATCTCCCTATGACCATCTTGACTCAGCAGCATCCAGAATATAATTATCATGATGGGTCACTTAGAAGCCAAGGACACACAACTGGGTTCCAAATAAAACTATATGCCTTTACATCGCTTGACACAAAATGCTGTTTCAAAGTCCTCCATTAAAGCATACTGTGAGTTTGTAAAATATTTAAAGGGCATGATCACAAATTACAGAAAAATCTGACAAATATTTGCTGTGGGTTTTTGTTATTGTTGAAGTGTGTGTGTTTCTTTTTGAAAATTGGCAAGACGTTGCAAGAAATGCGGGGCTGCTAGTGAAAGCAGCATTTCACATGGCACTTTTCCCACCACTTAAATACCAAGGACTCCTTGTGCTGCTTTTTGATGTCATTATATTATGCGCTTTCACCTGCCAGTAGCAGTCTGTGAATGGTGTGGAGTGAGCAGGCATAATTAGATCACAACAGGACTCAGCATGAGTTGTTCTAGATAGTATAGACTAAGAGATCAGAGAGTGATGTTATCTGCAGTTTTTATCCATTCATATTCATTAGCATTCTTAGGTATAAATACCAAAGCTTGGACTTTATATATAGGCCATTTCCACATGGGGTGAGGGAATCGCCCCATGCTGCTACTTACCGGACTTCTTGGCTCCCCGGTCTGGTCCGCGCTGCTCCGGAGCAGTGCGTGCTCATCGCTCTGCACTGCTCCGGGGACGAAAATGGCGGCTTCCAGTTGGTCGAGGGTGAAGCTTGCCAGCCTAAAGCCCGCCCCCAGCAGATCGCAGGCTCACCGTGGTGTGAGCCTGCAAATCTGCATTGGAGAGCGGGCACGGAATGGCACGCTCTGTGCTTTTGAAAGACCTGTTTTAAGCGGTCTTTCAAAAGCATGCTTGACACCACTTGGGATCGTTCCAGAGTGGGCTGAGGTGCGGATCTACGTTAAGTAGGTCCGACCCAGTCCGCTCCCAGGTGCAGACGTCCTCCCTGGAGGACGCTCTGCACCATTTCTATTAGCCCGTGCGAAAATGGCCATAGATTGGCTATGGCTATGGCTATGGCTATGGCTATGGCTATGGCTGTGGCTGTGGCTATAGTTATAGATATAGATAGGCTTAGAACTCCCAGAATGCCCCAGGCAGTATTATCAAAGCATTGATAAATATTTGCCCACTAACAGAATTGTCTGGGTTCTAGCTCCTTTCCAAATGGAAAAAATTCATTCAGTATTGTACACTGCAATCTGAACACAAACCATTCAGTCTCTTGAAACATTATTTTGAGGCTACAGCTCTGGGATTCCCCCAGCCTGCATGGGCTTGCTGATGTCTTGTATTTGGCTCCTGTAAATACCAAATGGCCCACAGCCTGTCTGGAGTGTGTGTATGTATGTGCCCTGCTTTGGCATTTGGGAGTGAACTCCCCATCACTGTTAGTTGCAGTGCAAGTGACCTCCTCAAAGCAAATTAACTGATGGACTAGTAGTTTCAACTCTTCCCATTTTTTTTTTAACTTATCACTGTTGGGGATTAGACTAAATGATCAATAAGCAGGGTCAAGAAAAGTCCTTTCAGGAAGAATAAAGGCATTGACCTGATGAAGCCGTCTATAATCAAACAGTGGAAGGATGATGCTGCGGGACCAAGAGCATCACCCTCCTACTGCTTGGTTATGGATGGCTTCAGCAGGTCATTGCATCCAGTCTTCTTGAAAGAACAAAAATTCCCAAACTATGCCAAGCTCTGCTAGCATGTTCTTATTTTCTTTTAACATGTTATCTATGAATGTTTGAATCTGTGATTCTCTCTTATTTATGTCTATCACTCTTTCTGCATGGTGTTGCAGTCCCTCTGTGGGGATGGGATGGCAGCGGTCTGTAGGTCATGCTTTCACACAATGTTGTGGTTGTCCCACTACCATCCCACCCAGCCCTGTCGTGATTGTGGGATATTTGCTTAAAGGGATAAATCTGTTAAGTGCCTGTGATTGTGTGATGCTCCTGTCCTCCCTGGCCATGTGGAAGGTCAGGAAGCACAATGGAGGTGCTTCCTTCCCCAGCACAGCATGGGACAGAGTCCAGCTGCACAGAGGAAGGCAGGTACATGTCACTCATGCTCCCTTCTACAGGTGATTGGTCAGGTGTGGAGGAGAGCATTCCTGTCATGATCCCTTCCTGGCAAAGGAGCTACCAGTATTGCGACGGGAGGACAATGGGATCAGTTAAGATGCAGAAATGGCCATAGTCTATACCTATACCTATACCTATACCTATACCTATACCTATACCTATACCTATATGCCCATTGTTGTTGTGTGCCTTAAAGTTGTTTCTGACTTATGATGACCCTAAGGTGAATCTATCACAGGGTTTTCTAGACAAGATTTTTTTCAGAGGGGCTTTTCTATTGCCTTCCTCTGAGGCTGAGAGAATGTGACTTATCCAAGGTCACACAGAGAGTTTCCATGGCCAAGCAAGGATTCAAACTCTGGTCCCCCAGAGTCTCAGTCCAGCACTCAAACCAGTATACCTTTCTGTTTGTTTCTTTCTCTATCTACCTTAGTTCTTTGCATCCAAAGAAATCTGCAAACCTTTGAATTGGCTGGAACTAGTACAGAATAAAGACTGGAATGCTACTGATGCTCTCTGTCAGTGTAACAGACCGTTAGCCCAATGGGGTACACTTTTTGTGGTTGTAGAGGATCAGCAGTGTGTGAGGGAGAAGAATTTCTCTGTCTTCCTCAATCTATTGCAGTGTGCTTTTTATGGCATTCACACCCTGCTTGTGCCACCTCTACTTACACATTTTTTTTTAAAAAAAGTAGGGACAATCTGTATGCACAGTTTAGTACATGTGTAGTATAAGGATTTTGACCTAATGCTAGGAAACTGCACTGTTTTATTTTAACTAAGAGAGCAAAGCAGTCCATTTACACCATTCCAGTATAGAACATTGACCTTGGAATGTCAAGCGGCTAGCTTTATGTTACTTTTTGTGTGTGTGGAACATGAATGTGCAATATAATAATTTCCCAATGAGATAAAAAAGATTTGTAGGAAATAATTCCATGCCATCACCAAAGTGGCATTGAAATGTTGCTGCTCTTTGAAAGCTTATGAAATATAAATCATTCTGATTGAAAGTGAAAGGTAAGTTGACTCTCACATATGACTGCCTTTACAAAGGTTGTTGGCTGCATTAATTAAATAGTCTAAGGCTGGGTTGCTGATTCAGGAAAATAAACCAGCACCTGATGTTAGAGCTGGCTTCAGTCCATCCTGTTTTTATCTGGAAATCAAATGTCATCATAGGACAAGATTCTAAGCTTTTGAAATAGGTCCACATCAAATTAAGAAAGAAAGAAAGAAAGAAAGTTCCTTCCTTCCTATTGGGAGCAATTTCTCTGATCAAGGCTGCCTGGCAGCCAAAGATTTTCAGACAATAATGCAATTATTTATTTTTTTACAACCCTTTTTTAAAAATGCCCCTATAACTGTTATATAGATGTATTTATATTTTTAGATATTTGGATGCAAACAAAAAGAACCTTAAGATGGGGTGGAGGAAATGGCAGCCAGAGGCATCCCTAGCCCCCCCACCCCCCAAGTCTCTCTGATCCTTTGCACCCAACAAAAATATTTATCAGTTGCTACTCAAGGAATGATAGATCCCTTTAAAATGCCTCCACCCCCAAAAGAAACTGCCCAAAATAGGTATAAATGGAAAGTGGAAGATACTTCAAGATTTTATTTGGGCCAGTATCTGACTGATGAGGAGTCTGGTTGAAGCCTGCTGAGGGGTGAACATTCCCTTCTGTACTCTCCACATCTGTCCATCCTTGATGTAATATCACAGATTCACACCTAGACCTCCACTTGAACTGGGACTGCAGTTTAGGGAAGCAGTCTACAGTGGTTCTTGGGTTTTCCTCTGAACATTTTGTGTCTGCAACAGTGGGCACCTGTCCAGTAACACTACCCCAACTGTTAGGTTTCTGCTGTCCTCATATGGAGGACACATTTGTAGAGAGATGTCTTCTCTATTCAGTGCTGTGAATGAGAGAACTCCCAGAGCCCTGATCATCAATATCCCTGCTCAGATCTTGTAAACTCAAGCTATCAGTGATATGATCTTCCACTTCTCCTGTTGCCTTCTGTTTTATGGAACATTATCATCCTTTCTAATGAGTCAGGTCCTTTCTCTCCCACCCATGAGTCATGTCATCTCTGTTCCTTCCTCACTCACATGGCTAGGATATACCTTATTAGAATGGATGTAATATAATGGAAATCATGCATGAGAAAAATGTATACCCCTCTAAGCGGGGAAAATTAACTGTCATTCCATATGTACCTTACATGAAAAAAAATCATGATTGGTTGTACCAAGAGGGACCAAAGGAAATAGCTGTAACAAGGAAGATCAGATTGGTGCATTAGGTAATAATGTATTTTTTTTATTCTGCAATCCCCTGGGGGAAATGGGCATTACTTATAGATAGGGAAGGGGCAAAAGAAAAAGTTACAATTTTCAAATAGATCCTATTATTTTTCATAATAGGTCTCCCACTTTTGATGATAAAGTCACTACAGGTATGTGAGATGGGTGTTCTTTTACAAGTTGCTTCTGGTTCAGACTTTTTTTTCCCGGTGATGGTTTTAAATGGATGTGAGATTTTAGCATACCTGTTAATTTAGTCTAATTTCAATTAGCCATTCTGATGTGCTTTCAGAAGATAAAGCACTTGAGCCCCATAGAAAAGGAAGGGGCTGAGGGGGCTGTAGAAGCTGAAAAGAATGGCTCAGACACATAAATGGTACACTTTCATATTTGCTTTTAGAGTTAAATAAATGGTGTGCTGATTAAGAAACAGCAGAGCACTGTTACACAGTTGTCAGGAGAGACAATATAAGCTGCTGGAAAGGTCAGGCTGGTGAATTAATGTAATTTAAGTAAATAAATTGGATGAACCTTGGTGTCAGAAAATTAGTCTTTGTACAAATTAATTTGCATGGTAGGTTGAAAGGTGGCGAGTAGACTTACATTCTTTGTGGGAAACCTTTTCCCTGTACAGAACGTCACGGGGTGTACATGAAAATGAAGGGATAAGTAGTTTTACTTGGGAAAGTTTATGCACTATCACAGAAGTAGGCAAAATGTTTGCCCCAAAGCTGTTTTTACAACCCTCTCACATCTTCAAGTTTTCTGCACTACCCTTTTTCTGGCCAGAGGAAAGATTGAGAGAGAGAGAGAGAGAGAGAGAGAGAGAGAGAGAGAGAGAGATGAATGACTTTTTCTGGAACCTCCACAGATAGCAATTCACCTTCTATGTAGGTTGCAGAGTCCCCTGCAGTGCTGAACCAGAAACCAGTTCCTGTCATTTTTGATGTGGGGATGGGGGGCATTTGAGGCAAAATGTGCAGCCTCCAGAGGATTCCAGTACAACTGCCACTGATGTCCTGTTTTATTTTATGTCCTATGAGGTAATATTTTATGTCCTATGAGACAATCTTGTGAAGTGGTTATACCATTGGAGCAGGACTGTGGCAATCCAGATTCAAATCCCCAGTGGCTAAGAAGCTCCTTTGAAGACTTTGGACCAGTCTCTCAAGCTAATCTACTTCACAGGTTTGTTATTAAGTTAAGAATGAGGAAGTGGGTCATGTACTGCACTGTGCACTCTTTTGATAGCATTGGCTAAGCAGGGTGAGTCCTGGTTAGTACTTGGATGGGAAACTGCTGATGGATACCAAGTGTTGGCTATATTTCAGAAGAAGGTACCGGCAAAGTCACCTCTGAGTATTCCTTGCTTAAGAAAACCCTATGAATTTCATGGGGGTCATGGAGCTTCCGGTCGTATGGCGTGCGCGAGTGGTCGCATGGAGTGAACTCGCTAACTCCGTGCTACCTCCTGCTGGACTCCAGCTGCTTTTTTAACATCCGATTTGCGGCTTGACACCCCCCCAGTAAAGGGGGTGCAGAGGAGCTCGAAGGCCCCCCGAAACTGAAGCCGAGCTCCCTCTGTCAAGAGGGAACGAGAGGCTTCAGGGGAGCCAAAAAGCCAAGACGGACTCAGCAGGGATGCTGCTTTTGCGGCACAAACGCCACCACTGACTTTTAAAGAAGAAGACTCACTTTAACATTAACAAGAAGCTGTTGATCTAGTTTTCTACTCCGTCAACACAGCAACAACAACGTACTTACAGCAGTGAACAGGAATGGACATATAACGTGACCCAGCTGACCGTGAGTAAATAAAGCTGGGGGACAGTTTTTGCCCTCCAGTTGACTGTGAGTAAATAAAGGGGGAGGACAGCTTTTTAAGGTTATGATTGATTAAGAGGGACTGGAACGATTTGACAGACCATTTGACAGATTTGACAGACGATTTGACAGACCTGATGGATTTGACAGACCTGATGGATTTGACAGATTTGACAGATTTGACAGATGTGATGGATTTCCCTATCAGATTTGATTGATGAGTAAAAGTGGAGAATCTAGAGATGGGATTTGAGTTCAGCTTTGCTTTTTTGTCTTTGCTTGTAAAGGCAAGACAGACATTGGATAGATAAATTGGTCTTAATTTCTCTTCCTGGCTTTGATCTTTGAAAGGACTAAATGGTTTTGTGACTTTGCTATAAAGGATTGGTGATTTGGGACCTTGTAATTGTGCTTCAGGAGTGTTGGAGACGTGGTTTAAAGGCTGAGGATTACAGTACTTCTTGGAGAAGAGAAGACAATTTTATAGTATCGAGCTTTTACAGTCTGGAGCAAACGGATGGAAGGGATTTGATTTTTGAATTTTGTTATAATATGGATTGTGTTTCCTGGGATTGACGTGGCTTTTGAGTACAGTATTGTTTGGCAACGAGAAGAGAGTTTTACAGAGTGGAGATTATTTTTCTTCTCCTCTTCTTTTTCTTCTTTTCTGATTCATGAACTGAATAACATCTAATATTTGGAATTATAGAGGATTTTGCTTTGCTACTGGAACATTTCCGTGGAAATAAAATTGCTTACAAGGAGCTTTTTTGCTGTGGCTGTGCTGGAAGGACAGAAGATAGAGAGACTTTGCCCCCATGCAGAGGTCTATCCAGACTTTTAATATCAGCACTGCAAGGAGAAGAAGTTCTCACAGTCAAGGTCTGGGAACAGTTCCAGAGGAGAGAGAAGATTTGGTACCTGCTGGGAGGGGGAAGTGGAAAAATTGGGCCTAGGCACAGCTAGCTGACGATTTTGAATGAGCTTATTATATGATCTTACTGGCTGAATTTGGTGAATGAAACAAGCATATTATAGTCGATTTTAATTTTGTCGTATATGATAAGGCTTTGGTATAGATATATATAATCTCATAGAATTAATCAGTGGATTTGTATATACATATAAGCTTATCTTTTAACTCTACATATATAAATTGAGATATAAGGGTCTTGTTCTATCATATAACCATTGTAATATAACTCCTCATAACTAACAAAATATAGTAACTATTTTTATTTTTATTTCTATATTGTTGAAATGTTGACTGGGTAGGTGGTTCAATGTCAAAATAAATTAATCAATTGATCTTGGGGATATATGGTACGGATTTAAATGATTTATATATGCAATGAATTGAAATAATAACATGAATTTTATGAACTGGTAATATATAAATAGCAAGTGCTCTTTGATTACATTGGTAAACATATTTGAGATTGATCAAAATAATTAGCAAAGCAATTCCAATGCTGAGAAGAGAGGAAGCGAGGGGAGGAGAGAGAAAGAAGGAGATAAAAAATCAGAAATGGATCAAAGGACAAGAAGAGGAGCGGCAGCAGCTGCCACAACAACAGCATCCCAGGCAGTTAGACGTACATCTGTGGATATGCCCCAGAAATCACAAGATTTTATGTTACAGATGCTGTAAGAGTTCAAAAGTATGAAAGAAGATATTAGAAGTGATATAAAAGAAACAAGGAAAGAGATGAGGGCTGATATGAAACAAGAAATTGACAAATTGGGGAAGAAATTGGAAAATATATCTAAGGAAGTGACAAAGCTAAAGACTGAAACTAAGGAGATAAAACAACAAGTCAAACAAGTTGAAAAGGAAATGGATGAGGTGAAGGGGAAACAACAGGAAGATGAACTTCAAATCACACAGCAGGAGTTAAGATATCGGGAAAGATGCCTTCAATTTCGAAGTGTTCCAGAGGCTTCATTAGAGAACCTTTATGAAAAAATGCTACCGGCCTTGGCAGAATTTGTTGACATGGAAGAAGAAAAGAGGGAGCCATACATCGATAGGATGTTCAGAGTTTCCTCTAGAGTTGCGAGAGAGAGGAAACTACCAAGAGACATTATCATAACATTTACGAGGACTATCATTAGAGACAAAATATTACAGAGAAGCTACGATGGATTATTGAAGATTGAAGATAAAGATGTGAGAATTTTTAAAGACATACCTTATCAAATCCTAAAGAAAAGACAAGAATATAAACCATTGGCCAACCTTTTGTTAAAATGCCAGATTAATTATCAATGGGAAAGGGTTGAAGGTTTGTCTTTCATTTATAGACAGCAGAGATACAGAATTAATTCAATACACAAAGCCAAAGAAATGATGGAGAGATTGAAGAAGGACTTACAGAAGGATACCTCTGAAGGGGAGAAAGAACAAGAACAGTTGCTTCAAGAGGAGGAAAGAGGACAATTACAGGGAGAAGAAGAAGACGGTGAACAAGAGGAAGCAACTGGGGAACAAGAAGAAGGGGAGGTAGATGAAGAACTGCTGAAATAAGATAAATGTCAATAATAAAAAATTAATATAATTAGCAAAGTGGATTTGAAGATTTACTCTTGGAACATTAAGGGGTTTAACTCTGAATACAAAAGAAGACAAATATTTCACCATCTAGAGAAACAGAATATTGATATAATATGTCTACAAGAAGCTCGAATTCGGACTCAAGATTTGAGATATGTCTGGAATCCGAAATTAGGTAGCTGCTTTGCAGCTACGATTGATAAAAAAAAGATGGGAGTTTTGGTATATGTAAATTCAAAATTGGGTACAAAGCAAATATTTCAGGCCACAAATGGTCGCTACATAGGAGTAGAAGTTACTCTGAAACAAGACAAAATATTAATCGTCGGGATATATGCACCAAATGGAGCCAAAGGTGAATTTTTCCCTACACTACAGGAAGAGATATTGAAATATCTTAATGAAACCGGAAACTCTAACATGATTGTTCTTGGGGATTTTAATGGTGTAATTAATCCTCAGGTTGACAGGACAATGCAAAAGTCATCTCCCCGAAACAATGGCAAATTACCTAAGAGCTTCTTTAATATGATGGACAATTTAAATTTATGACAGTTGGAGATACAAGAATGGACAGCTGGATGCACATACATTCTATTTGGATCGACATAGGTCTATGTCAAGGATAGACATGATGTTGGTATCTAAACAACTTTTGATGAAGATTACAGATATGGACATACTTCCTAATCCATGTTCTGATCATAATCCAATACAACTAAAGATAAAGATTAACGACAGAGAAAGAACATGGAGATTGAATGATGTGATTTGGAATAAGGAGAAATATATAACAAAAGCAAAAACAGAGATAACTAATTATTTTAATGAGAATTTAAAGAGGGAACTTTCGATGAAAACCATCTGGGATGCAAGTAAAGCTGTGATGCGCGGTAACCTTATCAGATGGATGGTAGAAATCAGGAAAGAAAAGAGAAACACTGAGCAGCAAATTTTGGAAAAGATGAAAGAAATTGAACGTCAGCTGAGACAAAATCCGTCAGATAAACAGATTAGACTACAGATGAAGATACAGCAAGCTCAATTAAATCAACTCATCTCGGAAGAAATAGAGCAACAGATAAGGAGAATGAAATATAACTTTTTTGAACAAGCTAACAAACCTTCCAAACTGTTGGCAGGTATGTTGCGTAAAAGAAGGGCTCGGAATCTTATAACTGAGATTAGAATAGGAGAAGAAAATATTACAAAACAAGAGAGATTAAAACAAGTATTTCATAAATACTATGTGAAATTGATGAGTAAAATCCCAAAAGAGAAGAATCAGCAAGAAGTGGAAGAATATCTGGAGAAGATGAACAGAATGAGATTTAATGAGGACCAGAGATTAATTTTGAATAATCCCATTTCTATATTGAAATGGATGGAAGTTGTTGAAGCTATTAGGAACTTGAAGAACGATAAAACTCCTGGACCTGACGGGTTTACTGCAAGATATTATAAAATTATGGAACATGAAATTTCAATGCCCTTGCAAAGTACTATAAATGAAATAATGAATGATGGAATACCAGAGACCTGGAGGGAAGCCAATGTGGTTCTGATTCTGAAGGAAGGAAGAGACTTGACAGACGTTAAGAATTATAGACCAATTTCACTTTTGAATACAGACTATAAGATCTTCGCTTCAATATTAGCAGAGAGGCTCAAGAAAGTCTTACCAGAGATAATTGACGAAGATCAGAATGGCTTTCTACCTAAAAGATCTTTGAGAAATAATATTAGAACAGTTCTAAACACAACTGAATATTATGAAAAGCATAATGAATGGAAATTGGCCATGGTTTTTGTTGATGCCGGGAAAACTTTCGATATGATTAGTTGGCCATTTATGAAGACAGTGGTTAAACAGATGCAGGCAGGAGAGAAATTTACTGCATGGATTGAAGCAATTTATAGACAACAACAAGCTCGTTTGGTTATCAACTGTGAAAGAACACAAAAGATAGAACTCCATAGAGGGACAAGGCAAGGATGCCCCCTGTCCCCTTTGTTGTTCATTTTGACAATGGAAATACTTAACAATGCTATAAGAAAAGATAAAGAAATAACAGGAGTTCAAATTAAGAAATATCAATATAAACTGAAAGCTTTCGCAGACGACTTGGTCCTCTTTTTGGACGATCCATGCAAATCTATAGAAAAATTGAACTCTACAGTGCAAGAATATGGACAATTCTCTGGTTTCAAAATTAATAAGGAGAAAACAGTTCTTTTAACTAAAAATATGACTCAAAGAGAAGAGACGGAACTAGTACGAAAAACAGGATTTAAAACAGGACTAAAGGTAAAATATCTAGGAATTTGGATAGCTAAAGAAATAATGAGTTATTTCAAAATAACTATGAGAAAAAATGGAAGGAAATAACAAAAGATCTACAAAATTGGACTTCTTTGCGGCTCTCATTGATGGGGAGAATTGCAGCAGTAAAGATGAATGTTTTGCCAAAATGAACTTTCTGTTCCAAAACCTGCCTATAATAACAAATATGAAACCTTTCATACAATGGAAGAGAGAATTAACTAAATTTATATGGCAGGGGAAGAAGCCTAGGATAAAATGGAACATTATGAATTTCATGGGGGTCACCATAAACAGGTGACTTGAAGGTATACACAAACATAAGGGATATAAATGGGACAAACAAATATATAATAGAATGGAGCTGTTTTTGCAGCGTGTAGGGATTTTCAGACATGAACTGCTGGTAGAGATCTTGCATCATCAGATGTAGCTATGATGATGGAGTGGTTCTTAATAATGATCCATCCAGCTCACTCTCATCAGTGAAGTCCAGTATAAAAAACAGCAGCAGGGGATTCTGTGGGGTTCTTTCCCAATCGGTTTTTACACCATGCCTCCCTGACAGGAGGCAAGATGCTTATCGCTCAGTGCATCTCGGAACACCTTCAACTGGTGCAGCTACCTGGTTTCTAAGATGGGTTTTGGGAGGCATTTGGAGTCATAGCAATGGCACCATGACGATAAATGTGAATTGCTATATTTATGGTGCTGTAACTCTAGCTTATCACATTGTAAATACTGAATACGACACCAGCCGATATATACAAAGACATAATAAACTGGTCTAACACTTCTACTATCATAAGTTCTGGTTAATCAGAGATCTTTCATCATTTTTAGGAACTCTGGAGTTGTTCCAGAGTAAATGGCAGTTCCTTTCATTCACCAAGTAAAAAATAGATAGTTATGTGACCAAAATAGTTTAATATATTTAAGCCTGAAGAGAATGAAAAGAAACCTAACACACACACACACACACACACACACACACGGGGGGGGGGAGAGAGTTTCAGAGTAGAATAATCCTAAGAAAAATGAGCAGGGGGGAACTACTTCTCTCTTATTGACACACACAAGTAGCTTCAGAAGAGCTGAATGCATTTTCAAACCTAAGAAGAATGAGAGAAACAACCTGATATTTCTTTTTCTCTTACTTAGCAACAAGCAAATGAATTTTCTCAAATGAGAACTTTCTCTAACTAACCCTCCAGCAGACCCTAAACTAAGTAAAGAAAAAAACAGGAAAAGAGAAAATATATAATTTCAGTGACATTGTACACAAGCCTTCCTTAAAAATGCCACATGTGGAAGTTTCAGTAAATCCAGTGAATGTATTGGCACAGATTGGAAGCCAGGGCTGTCACTCAAATTCTATTTGAATGCCTCCACAACACACACATTATTAAAGTGTTCCAAACTGGAGGTGAGTGGAGGGTGCAGGTCTGTTGTTTGCTGTCCCAGAAGGTAGGACCAGGTCCAATGATTTTAAGTTACAGGATGGTCGTTTTTGAATGAACGTTAGAAGGACCTCTTTAACAGTAAGAGTGGTTGAGCAATGGAATCAGTTTCCCTGAGAGGTGATGGGATATTCCTCTCTGGACATCTTCAGAAAGAGGCTGGACAGTTACTTGCTAGAGATGTTTTAGCTGGTGATCCTGCATTGAGCAGAGAGTGGGATCTAATGGTGCATAGAGTTTCCTCCATCTCTATGATTCTCTGATTCTATGAAAAAATTTTCTCTACTTTTTCTCCTTTCAGTGCTAAAACATCTGGTTCTCCAAAGTCCTCTGTGCATATGTAACATGTACAGTAGAAGGTGTTCCTGGTTTTTTTCTTTTTTTAAATCTCTCTGTGTGTATCTGCCTTCAAATCACCTGTTGACTTATGGCAGTCTCATGAATTTCATTGGATTTTCTTAGGCAAGCGATATTCAGGGGTAGTTTTATCAGTTCCTTCCTCTGAAATATAGCCTATAGCTCCTGATATTCCTGTGTGATCTCCCATCCAAGCACTAACCAGGCTTTACCCTGCTTAGCTTCCAAGATCCGATGATATCTGATGCCTTTAGGGTATTTTAGGCCACTAGGAAAACATTCTAATGGAGAAGAAGAAGAAGAAAAAGAAGAGGAGGAGGGGGAGCAGGGGAACTGAACTGAGTGAACCAAACACTGAATTGTGATGCAAGGTTCAGAATATCAGCTCATTGGTTTGCCTAAGCCAATGTTCTGTTTGCGGAAGCAGTAAATTCTGTGTGATTTTGAATGACCCTGAATGATACAATGTTGTAAACTATATTTGCTGCTCTCCTTTCCTGGCTTCAACATCTGCAACAGAGGATTAGGACTGAGCTGACCATTAGGAAGGGTGAGGCAACTGCATTGATTTCAGTTACTCAACTCTGGAGTATTAATAAAGAGTAGGAAATAGTTGTCAGGTGTACTATTATAGTTTGTCGCCTTTTCTTCCTCTAGAACAACAATGTCTTGGGCTTTCTCTGGCCAAGATCTGACAGAAAACAAAGAAAGCCCTGCTGGCATCATTTTCGTGGATTGCTATATTTTGTGTTGTGCAACTGGACCCTGTAGTGAAAAAGTTAAGTTTCTTCTTGTAGCAAGCCTGTGGACGCATGTGTATTCAAGCACTGGGAAAGTCAAGCTGCTCACCCTACAGCCTGCTGTGTGAGCAATTTTCCCTGGAAGAATCCTGATGTCTTTAAAAGGCCCGACGTCTCCCTGGTTGGCCATCAGCATGTAGCTAAACAGTTCCATGCCCCATGGCTACCGAGAAAGATTTTATTTCATAGTTATGTTCCAGTTCCCCACCCCCAGCCCACTCCATTTTCCTTAGAGGAAGCTCAGACAAAACACACAACAGATCCGTATACCTAACAGTCTCTTCAAACCAAATGAATGAAAAGCTAGAAGGAAAAAGCAGTTTGCAAGAGCGCGCGCGCGCACACACACACACACACACAGAGCTCTTAAACTATTTTGAGAAAACGCTTTATCAAAGTTTTAATAACTTTGTTATTAAACAAAGTCATGTTTTCATAACTGTACTTAAGCCCATAGTATATTGGCAGCGGCTTTTCAGAACTGGTGGAGATGAGTGATCTTTAACTAGTACAGGCCAGTAGATAACAGTCACAGGTCCAATACACATTTTGTACCAAACAAATGAACAAATTCCTCCATTTTCCTCACCAACAAAATTTTCTTACAAAGATTAAATTGCAAAATGTCTTGATTGTACATTGTGCTTCTGGTACTACAATTCTCCCTGGATCTTGTTGGAGGGAGGGCAACAAAGGGTGTTGAGAAATGAAAGCAGTGATTTCCACTGGAAGTTAAATGCAAATTAAGAAGGAAAATCATTCCCCATTCCCTGAACAAGGACCTTGCATTAAAAAATGTCTCATTTACATGATTTCACTTACATTTTACAGGCTAATGAGTGTTTCTGTTGTAGTATCTTTGAGTGTTCCAGAGACTTCCAGAATATTTTCTGCTTCTCCCACTTCCTTCACAACAGCAAATGCATTTACTGAGTGGAAAATATAGCTTAAAGTCAGACAAATGCACATATTTCATAGAAGGCATATAAGGCATCTGACCACTTGACATCTGTTCAGTTTGTTAAAGCCACAACCTTTCAAACAAAACAAAACCCACAACTGCTATGTTATTCAGTGTCATCCTAGGTAATGACAGGCTGTAGAATATAACGACTAGCAAACAAATGTATAGCTTATTAAAGGCAGACCATTTTCATAGTTTGAACAAACCATTTGTTAACTCAATCATGCTTTCCAAATAACAAACTAGCTCCAGTCTTTATTAGATATGCCTGTTATTAAGACAGCAATTGAAAGGACTTCTCTTCAGTAATATCTAATGAACTTTTCTTTACCCATCCTGTTCCAGGTTATTTTCATACCATGAGGCTCTTCACAGTGACAAAGGGACTTGTATGTTCTCACTTTCAATGTTTACCATACAAATCTATTTAAATATAGATATTTATTTATTAAATTTATATTCTGCTTTTTGAAACCCATCAAGATGGTGCACAAAACATTCAAAAAATAAACAATAAAAATAATAATATATAACTAATAACTCATGATGGTAGAGAGCCAGTGTAGTGTAGCGGTTTGAACATTGGATTATGAACTTGGACACCAGGGTTCAATTCCCCACAACTGACCATGGAACCCCACTGGCTGGGCTTGGGTGCATCACACACACAGCCTCAGAAACCCCAGTGATAAGTTTTCCTTAGGGCCACCATGAGTTGGAAATGACATGAATGATATGACATCAACAACATGAGGACAACTCAGACCATTCTTTGTCAGGTACTGTATAACTTACAACCCAATGATCTATTAGTGATCTATTAGACACATCATAGCAACAATTCACAGTTGCTTTCGTATGGGATACATGGTAGCCTTTAGCATTGGTTAAATACATTCTAGTGACTTTGCAAAGAATACATGTATGAAAATACATTCAGCCTATTGTTATTTTGTTATTCCCTTCTCTTTTCCACCCATTAAGAAAGCGGGGGTGCCTTGTAATCTTACATTCTCCAAACAAGAAGGTCCTCAGTTAATCAATCTGCATACATAATGAAATAAAAACAGATGGATTGATAATATAGATCCATATGATATATTTCCAGAAAGTAGAGATAGTGCATACTGAAGTATAGCTAGAGACTCCACTATCAATATAACCCTGAAGGTATGGGCCATGTATGTGCCACAGGTCATCTTGAAAAAAGATACCTCTGAATACAACCAGATGGGACTAAACAGAAACATCTCTGTTGAAAATCCTCCTCAGGAGGCTGTCATGTTCAACTAACAGCATTTGTTGTGAACTCTTTCACTTTGCACAGATCACTACTGTTGCCATGTAATCTAATATTTACAATAAAACTCTTTGTCTTAGTCTTTGTTTATGTCAACTTTAATTTCTTCTGCTGTGTGAACTGTGCATTGTTTTATCTCTTGAGCCAACTATGTACAGATCTTCTTGAATGACAAGTATGCATATTTCTTGCCTCGAATGTATTCCCTGTGAATATTGTATTTTCACACATCTGGAAGAGATGCACATTGCAAAGAAACATGAGAGGTCACTACAACCTTTAACTATTTTGCTTTGTGAGAAAGCATGCTGGATACAGTAATGTGAACCACTTTGGTCATAGCACTTGTGTCTGTAATATGTGTCTTGGGGTGTCCCTGGCATTAGACTGAATGAAACATCCAGCTCAGGTCATTCCCAGGACATTCTGATGGTTTTTATCTATGCCATCTGCTGGATAATCAAAGTAGCAAAGTTTTTGTATATCATGTGTAAGATATGTTTTCAAACGGTTAATAATAGTAATAGTGGCTGATGCGAGCCATTTAAATTTTGCTATTTGTCCTTGTTAGTTTTTATGTATTTATTCTGTATTTATTATTGTTTTATTGGTCAATGACCGAAATAAAATGTCTGTCTGTCTGTCTTTCTGTCCAGCTCAGGTATGAAACTGTGACAGATTGTTATATTTAATTGGTTTGTTACCCTGATTTCTGGGGGTCCCGGGAGGGACACCTAAATGCTCTCTCAATCATATAAGTTTGGTAAATTAGCAATGAGCACAGGCTAGCAATGCGAAAGGCAGGGTAACGTAGCGAGATCTTGAACCCTATGTCTACAGGGTCAGGTCGAGTCAAGGAGCAAACAGATGTGAAATAATAATTGTTATTTTATTAA
The DNA here is from genome assembly GCA_030412105.1 of Cyclura pinguis. NCBI lineage: Eukaryota > Metazoa > Chordata > Lepidosauria > Squamata > Iguanidae > Cyclura > Cyclura pinguis. Next base: position 213,485,055 of record CM059599.1, read on the forward strand.
AATACAATCAAACAAAGGTATGCAACACACTCACGCAAGAAACTAAAGAAATAAAGGTAGGAGTGGATATAGGGATTTTTGAAGAGGTTTGGTATGGGAGATACTACACCTGTCCTGAAACCCGGTTAGAAGCGGAGAAGCTGGGGAGCGTGGATCTCAGCACGTGGGGCTGAGGGGAAGGCTCGCTGGACAAAGCGACAGCAAGGCGGGATGGAAGCCAAGAGTGATCCGAGGAAGCGCTCAAAGTCAGGAGTTTTTATAGGGAAAATTGTGACCACAGGCTAGTTCAGACTTGGGGAAAACAATGAGTTTGGGGCTGGAGACAAAGCCTCCGAAAGGTCAGAATTTGAATGATTGAGTTATAGCCAAATTATCAATAGGGTAGCCAGTATGCAAACGCGAAGTGCTTGAGCATTGTATAGTCAGATCATCAAGCTGCCAGCGCGGGGCAGGGGATCTTTTGAAAGTTGCATGCATACATAATTGAGGTACTTGCCTTGAGGTCTCCTGAAGCTGCGAGTCGGCTATTTCTGGCCTGCCTGTATTGTGTTGGAATATTACAGCGATTATCAGCCGAGCCTGCATGCGTGCTTGTCCGGGGGCCTTGCAAGCACGTGGAAAGGAATGGGTATAGGAGGCTGAATTATTGATATCAAAAGATAACTTCAATATCCCACAAGCTTGGACTAGCAATGGCAGTAACAGGTTATTATTGTATTTTTACTGCCAGGTCATAGGAGAGAGATATGTAGAATTACTGATAACTTTCAGGTAGGATTGGTGAACATCAAGAGCTCACTTTATGCTTTAAAGCAGTCTCTCAGAAGTGTTGTTTGTGTCCTGGGGTTCAAAAGTGGGGAAGGGGGCATTGTCTTTGGGGATCTAGCAGATCTCTACACTGTTTGAGTCGTGGGCTTGGGGTGGGGGAACCATAAGAGAAAAGGCACCCCTATCTAACAGGTTGCAAGCCATACACATATCTCTTGGGACTGGATGGCTTACTCATTGAGTGCTGAGGGAGAGTCTAGATGGAGCACTTGCCTTAGCCAACCCCACACATTGGCCCTTTACAGATACTAGTTTCAAGTCATGTTTAATTTACTAATAAAGTTGTGGCCCTATTTCAACCAATACAAGCTTAGAAAGCAACGCGGTAATCACGAGAAGTCAACATGGATTTCTCAAAAATAAGTCATGCCAGACTAATCTGATCTCTTTTTATGATAGAGTTACTAGCTTGATAGATGAACAGAATGCTGTGGATGTAGCATATCTTGATTTCAGTAAGGCCTTTGACAAAGTTCCCCGTGACATTCTTGCAAAGAAGCTAGTAAAATGTGGGCTGGACAGAGCTACTGTCATGTGGATCTGTAACTGGTTGACTGAGCGTTCCCAAAGGGTGCTCACCAATGGCTGTTTTTCATCCTGGAGAGAAGTGACTAGCGGGGTGCCACAGGGTTCCGTCCTGGGCCCAGTGCTGTTCGATATTTTCATCAGTGACTTGGATGAAGGAATAGAGGGCATGCTCATCAAATTTGCAGATGACACCAAATTGGGAGGGGTTGCTAATACGCCAGAGGACAGGATCAAAATTCAAAATGACCTGGACAGATTGGAGAGCTGGGCCAAGGCTAACAAAATGAAATTCAACAGAGAGAAGTGTAAGGTCCTACACTTAGGTACAAAAAATGGAATGCTGAAATATAGGATGGGGGACACGTGGCTGGATGGCAGTACGTGTGAAAGGGATCTAGGAGTCTTAACATGAGTCAGCAATGTGATGTGGCAGCCAAGAAAGCCAATGCAATTCTCGGCTGCATCAATAGGAGTATGGTGTCTAGATCGAAGGAGGTACTGGTATCACTCTACTCTGCTTTGGTTAGACCTCATCTTGAATACTGTGTCCAGTTCTGGGCACCCCAATTCAAGAAGGACATGGTCAGGCTGGAGCAGGTCCAGAGGAGGGCGACCAAAATGGTGAAGGGTCTGGAAGCCAAGCCCTATGAGGATAGACTTAGAGAGCTGGGTATGTTCAGTCTGCAGAAGAGAAGGTTAAGAGGGGACATGATAGCTCTGTTTAAATATTTGAAGGGTTGCCATGTAGAGGAGGGAGAGGGCTTGTTTTCTGCCGCTCCAGAGACCAGGACAAGGAGCAATGGATTCAAGCTGCAGGAAAGGAGATTCCACCTGCACCTCAGGAAAAACTTCCTGACAGTCAGGGCTGTCCGGCAGTGGAATATGCTGGCTCGGAGTGTGGTGGAGTCTCCTTCTTTGGAGGTTTTTAAGCAGAGGCTGGATGGCCATCTGTCGGGAGTGCTTTGAGAGTGTTTCTGCATGGCAGGGGGTTGGACTGGATGGCCCGTGTGGTCTCTTCCAACTCTACATTTCTATGATTCTATGATTCTATAAGCAGGCAATTTTTAAATATCTTCCTGCTGATCTGAGTAATTTAGTGTTAATATTTAATTCTCCTAACAATACAAAGAGACTGGGGCTATCATGCATGAATTGGTGAAACCATATGTCTGCTTAAATCTATTCTCATAGGGGTTACATTATATATAACAGACACAGAAAAGCCAAATAATGTTAATTTGAGAAAATAAGAAAAATGCAATGTAGTGTCTAAATAGTCTTTTACTTCAACATGGAACTGTATGAACACATTTCTCATGACAACCCTCAGTGATGGTGAACATAATCCATTTAACAAACAGGGAACTTTAAAATGTTAAACAATTAGCCTCGGGCTTTGTAGTTACACAGTGACAAGAATCTTATGCAAATTAAGAGCAGTTGCAGATATCTGAACTGGTCTGTTCAGTATGGCAATAACCCATTCTCCCCTTGTTTATCAAAATGGGAGTTTTTGTATCATCCCATTGAAGTGTAGGTATGGAAACATGCCTACATATGGAACATTCAAAAATATTTTAAAATATGTTTTTTTAAAAAAGTGCTTCTAGTGTTGGGACACCCTGAAGAGGAGAACCTAGGACTGACGCTTCACGACTTACTCTGCAAAGAATTTGCACATGCTTTTAATGCTTAAAGCAGTATTTTGTGTACAATAAACATCATTTTCTGTATGTTGTTTCCTGCACGAAAATGCTGTTCTTTCTTTGAAAAAAAAGTGAATTTGGAGCAGAATAAGTCCCAAACTATGAGTTGTCTTCAAAAACTGTGAAGTTTCCAAAGACTTCCTTGGGCAGGGAAGAAAATGGCTGAAATTACACATTGCTTCCCCTAAGAATGAAATTAAGAAAGAATTTCACCCTTTCAAAGGTAATGTGAACATCTGCTTCAGATGTTTCAAAGGGATATTTAAAAAAGAAAGCCCCAAACAGTTGTTTTTTCCTATTCACATTTCCTTTTATAAGCAATTCGATGATATGTTCTTTCAAAACCACATAATCTTAAGCTTTCGTCAAAATATGACAACTGCTCCTTTGCATGAGAAAGTAGGCCTGCTTTCATAAGAAGTCCAGCTCTTCTTCCAAAATGAGATACCTACCATGCCATTGCAGGGGTGGTGGGGTGAGATGGTGTTGCGCTGAGCACCCATTCGAGATCTTGCATTGAGGCAGACCTGCTCAGAGTAGCTACTCAGAGCAGGCTGAGCCAAGTTTCATGACATTTTAGATAAGAGTTGAACAGGCCTGTATATAGCCCTGCTGTCTCTAGGTAGGTATTTCTGCCTGATCTATGTGTAAGCCTCGCCCCTCCATATTGTAACTCTGTCTTCAGTGTTTCCCCAGGCTGTGGCTGGTTGCCTTCAGGGCCCAGGAAGGAATTTTCCCATGTTATTGGAGCATTTTTTTTTTTTTTTTTTTGCCTTCCCTGAGAGTTTGTTGGGCAGCTATATGCCCATGCCTTATGAGACTTTGCACCAGTCTTACTGCCTTTCCTTGCTTGGTAGAGTTCTTTGCGTTGCATTGTTACAACTGGAAGATGTTGAAGGGAAGAAGGGCCACTGGGCATATGCATGAGAGGGCAAATTAACCCTGAGGGGGGGAAATTCACTCAAATGGGAGGGGGGCAGTCTGGGCAGATGCAGGGTATGATGTCCTTGGACCAGGGAAATTGAACCCTCATGGGGCGATGAGGGATTTAACTCCATTTTTGGCTAATTCAACCCTACCTGCAAGATGTCTAACTCACATCCTTGGCTACTAGCCTGGCCTGGGCATCTTGTGCTTATGGTGATCATCGGGGTCTGTGTCCCCTCTAATCTAATGGGAGATACTTGATTTATATGTTTACTCACTTATGAATATACCTCATGAATATTTTATTGTATGTAGATTTAGCTAATTACCATATGATGTATTCACTTTAAAGTTGTGGCAAACTTTTAATCCAAACACAGTGTCCGGCCTCACTGTCTTGACACAACTTGCAATATTCTTATGTGGTACTTTGTGTTATAATACCAAGGCCATTTCTGCCCTACACTGTTATAGTGCTATTAGTCCACTTTCAACATCCAGTGGAATTCTGGGGTTTGTAGTTTAATGATCCAAAGAGCTCTCTAGATAAACATTCTAAAGGCCCATCCCTAAACTGCAAACCCCAGGATTCAAGAGGATGTTGAAAATGGAATAATAGCACTATAGCAGAATAGTGCAGAAATGGCCCAAAATGTAAAAGGAAGAACTATCCCTAACAATACATACATATTCTTAAATGAAAGTTAATCAAATTGAAAGGAAGGCTTCTATGGCAGAAGCAATAGATTCTATGACAGAGAAAGTCGAAACTTTTGTTCAGTTTATTGTGAGTAGGGCAAGAGAAGGGGAAATTGCCAGAGGCATTGCCTTCAAGAACCTGAGTCCCTTGAATAGATAAAAGCCTCTTCTACTTCATTGTAAAGTGCTCCTTTGGTGCTCAGCTTTTAAAGACAGGGTAAGCACTCTCCTGGCCTACCATGGGTAGTGCCAGTCCTTCTGCTGAGGTCAGTCATGACAGGAAGGTCTTTCTGGCGTTTTTAAGGTATGTTTTTTTTCTGCTGTAGAACAAGGCATGGAGGGAGGTTATGCTTTGCCTTAAAGGAGAATTGTACTGCTGGTGGCTTCTGGTGGCATCTGGAGGCATTCTTTTGTGGGGGCTTTTTCCCATAAAGAAAATAAAATTGTAATGTCCTTAAGGGTGCTATATGTGACATGTAGAACAGCTGAGGACATGCCTTCCATGACTGAGCTACTTGTGGGCATTTCTGCCCTACACTGTTATAGTGCTATTATTCCACTTTCAATATCCTGTGGAATTCTGGGGCTTGTAGTTTACTGAGGCCACAGAGCTCTCTGGCTGAGAATTCTAAATGCCCCTCCCTAAACTGCAAACCCCAGGATTCCATAGGTTGTTGAATGTGGAATCATAGCACTATAACAGTGTAATGAGGAAATGGACTCTCTCTCCCTTCACTTTCCAGTTTTAATTTGTTGCAAAGGCAGGAGTAGTCCTCTTCAGGCTAGTGACTCTGGCAATTTAGGTTGGTACCAGATAACGACCTAAAGTCAATGGAAGGCTGGAGAGAGAAGAGTAAAACCATCTATCATCCATGCTGGGACAGCACAGTGAGGAGGAAAAAGAGGTAGAAGCAATAGCAAGACTGAAACAGACAAAAGGGAAAGTTCTAGTGGGTTTGCCTGTGATTCTGTGGTTGAATTGTCCTTTTCTTCCTGCTCAGCCTCTGGCTCAAGGCATGAGACAGGGAAGGAGAGATGGTGGTGAGACAGAGAAGAGGGGAAGACAGTGAACACAACCTAGACTTTGTGCTGAACTCTCTGTGCTGTTGGCTTCAAAAGGGAGGAGATGGAGAAGTGATGGGAGTGAACACAGTCCAGATCTCTTGCTGAGTTTTTATGCATCATCAGCTTCAAAGAAGAGGAGGGAGTGAACACAGAGCCACTGAAGAATCACTGACAGCCACTCAAAGGGAAGGCTTTGCAGCAACTTGGCATGCAGGCTGCAAGGTGCACAATTTAAAAGGTTTTTTTTAAAAAGTCCTTTATAAGATACATTTTTCTTAAATTTAAGTTAGGTTTTGTGGTACAAGGCTTTGCACTTGGGAACAGGTGGTACAAAATCCCTATTGTACACACAAGACGTGGGTCTTAGTTCTCTGGCTCCCATTTGCCTTCCTTTATTGGTGAAGAAGAACTCCTTTTAAGGAAAACACATCTTCCCCTAAAACAGACAGTTGGTATTCCCATTCTTTTCTTTCAAAGGCACAGTAACTTTAATTCTCCGCACTTAATTCTTTATGAAAATAATTGCATACAAATGGGTGTCCTAATAATATGTTGATTAAAAACGCATTAATTTTACATCACTAAATAATCATCATTAGTTGAAGCCCAATACACGACCAAATGGCTAATTTTTCTCCAGCCGTTTTGCATTTATATTGGTAACGGAGATTAAACATGTAAGATTAAAGTGCTGCAAAGCTCATTAAGCATTCCTGGAGATTTTCTTTTTTCTTTCCTTCCACCCCCTTTCCCAATTTGTCCCACAAAAAAAGGACTATATGTTTAATCAATTTTTGCACAAAACAGCTATGTTACTGAAGTGCTGGAGAATTGCTAATTAAACCAGTCTTATCAAAAAGGGAAATATTTAGTTTCCATAACTAGATACAGTGCTCATTCCATGGGCACAGAGTTTTGATTGTACTTGGGAGGTTATAGCTATGGATAATAGGCTTTCAGTATCAGAAAAGTGCCACCATGTCTTTCACACAAATATTTCTAAGATCATCATTTTTAGAGTTCAAAATGGAAGCCAATGACATCTAGGTATGCAGTGGCAAGATCTGGGTGTAATCCCATAGAAAGGTAAACCAAAATCAAAGCCATAAAGAAAAAAAGAAAGATTCACCTGAACAATATGTGATTTCAACAGAACAAGGCAGGGACAACTGGACCATGGACCTAGGGCAGCTGTGAGCAAAGCATAGCCTTGAGGCCACATGTGCTTCAGAGGCTGTTTTGATGAACTTTGAACCCTCAGATTCCCCATAGCACCCTTTTTCTGGCCAAAAGAAAGGGTGAATTGCCTCCCATCAGAGCTTCCAGAAGTAGCAATCCATTTTATAGGGGTAATTCAGCTTTACAGAACCAACCTACCATCTACCCCTGGTTTAAAATAAGAAAAAGTCCTTTTTGGAAACTAGAAGTGGACTTCTAGTCATTTCTTGTTTTATTTTGCCTTGATATTTTTGACAGTCCATCAATCCCCTGGATCCGGAGTGCAAGGGTGGACAGCATTTGCCGGTGTAGAGCCCAACTTTTTCTCACATCCTGTGATGGGCTACATACCCATGACTACCATGGTGTACTACCCAAATTAGGGAAATCCAACCCTATTTTCCCGTAAACCTTACTTCCTCCCTTAAAATACAATGCATCTTTAGCTTGCATATTGGTGGACATTAATCTAATTCACATTTCCTGAACAAATAAGTGCACTGGAAGGGAATTAGCTTTGTGATTTTTGACAGACTCAGTGTGACAAATTGATGAGACAGGTCTGGAGAATCACATTTTAGAGAAACTGGTGTATAAACTTCAAATGGATGAAGGATTTTTAACAAGAAGGGCAAATTTTGGATGTTTGTTATCTCTTTGTCTTATTTGCAAAAAAGGACTTTCCATTATAAGGTCTGCCTGCACAGCACACAAAGTACTGGAAATACCCTTTGGAGCACCATAGTTTGACTGCCATCAGGTAGAAGGAATGTTTGGTGCTTCATCCCCTTGTTTAAAATGGCCCTTTATTGTTATCTGGATTAGGAGAAGACATTTGTGAACTGTTATTTTGTTTTGTTTCTCTGTTTTCTGTTTTTAAGTGTTTCTTTCCTAAAAAAAAAAAAAAGTTGACTTTTGCAATTTTCCCAATCTTGACATGGAGCTTTCTGATCTAATAAAATTCATACACAAGGGAAATGATGTCTGTAAAGATATAATAGGAGAATTTCTTGGGAAAAATGCATATCATAGGGGAGGTATAAATGCACATACATTTTCATATGTGCAAACATGAACAAAATACCACTGGAATCTTTTTCAGAATTAAAAAAGCGTTTGCAAATTGAAGTGAAGAGGGCACTGAACTAACTTATAAATATCTAAAAAATGTGAACAAAATAAAAAATGAAACAGATTTGTCCATCCCTACATTACCTTTGTTGCTGCTATCAACTCCAAGTGTTAACCTACTTATTTCCTTTGTTTTCACCTATTCAATGTATATCTTACATTTTGAAAAACCATAAAAGTTTACATATATCCCTTTCCTCCTTCCCTCCTGGGCCCCATTATATCTGTTACACCCTACATCCTTCACAACCACTTTAATTTAACAGTCTTCCTCTCGAAAGGGAAATGGGGAGCTCATCAAAACTGACATTGTTGAAGTGTCCCTCTGTTGTATCCGATTTTGTTTTATTATGTAGGAGACAATTGCTCAAATTTGTATTCAAACACGTACCACAAACCACTATGTGTTTTTCCTGCAGATAGTTGAGTGTTTTTTTCTCTCTGTTCAGAGTATACTGTATTAACAAAGAGAACTTCAGTTTGCTTCCATTGATATTAGACATCATTGGAAAGGTCAGAGATAATGCATAACAACATGCTTTGGTTGATTTTCTGAGTGGAATGTACAGGAGCAGCTTTTCATCTAATAGAACATGAATTTAGCACATCGTTTTTGGGAGGACTGAACAAAAGGATGTTATCATGTACAAGCAAGAAAAAATGCTTTTAGAGTTGCAGTTGATGAAATACTAAATAAATGTCTACCAAAAAACCATGAGATCAATAAGGAGATCTCCCTCACTCAGGCCATTTCCGCACGGGGTGAGGGAATCACCCCATGCCGGTACTTACCGGACTTCTTGGCTCCACGCTTAGGTCCAGACTGGTCTGGAGCAGTGCATGGCCACCAGTCTGCACTGCTTTGGGGATGAAAATGGCGGCTTCCGGTTGGTCAACACTCTTTACCAACCACTGAAGCTCGCCAGCCTAAAACCTGCCCCGGCAGCTCGCAGGCTCGCACTGGTGCAAGCCTGCAAATCTGCACTGGAGCGCGGGCACGGAGTGGCGCGCTCCATGCTTTTGAAAGACCTGTTTCAAGCGGTCTTTCAAGAGCACGCTGGATGACCACTTCAGGTCATTCTGGAGTGGGCTGAGGTGCAGAATTACACTAAGTAGGTCCAACCCAGTCCACTCCCAGGTGCAGATGTCCTCCCTTGAGGACGCTCTGCACCGTTTCTTTAAGCCCATGTGGAACTGGCCTCAGTTTCTTTAGGGATCTACTCTGAGCAGGATTTAATTTCACATGGATTCCGGGTTAGCTATAGCCTGACCCAGAAGTTCATCCTTACATCAGGAATTACATGGCAGAGATAGCTAGACAAGCATGTTGTCCTTAGTCATTTCATTGTGTCTTCCTAATTCATCTCCATGTCTTTACTTGTATTGGAATCTGGATGTATTCCAGTGGGAGCTGACCCAGGTCTGGAAAATCAGACTTTCAGACCATGTGAGGAGTCTATGTGAATAGTGAAGACCCCTAGTTACCCCTCCCATATGTGGAAGGACTTTAGGGATGGGTCAGAGAGAATACGTTTATCATTTTATTAGCAGGCAGTACACCCCCACACCTTGCTAGGGTTTAATTAGTGAAATATGAATCAATTGGCAAAATACATTATTTGGCATTGTTATAAAACATGCCTTCCTATGGCTCTACGGCCAAGCTGGACAAGAAGAAAGGACTGGCCAAACAGGTGCCCTGCGAATTAGGTCAGAAAACACCTCTAGGTGTAGCCAGGTCATAGTCAGGAAATCAACAGGAAATTCCAGAGATAATAGGCTTGCAGCCAGTCTTAACAACTTTGCCTTTTGGACACTAACAACTGGGAGATTCCCACCAAGCTGGTGATTGTCTTAATTCTGATTCCTCTGACCATGCAGACCTCTCCTTTGTCCTAAAACCTGTCCGACAAGCACCAAGCTATCAGGGCAACCATTAGCCCTTTGTCAACTAACATTAAGACCATTAGCTTGTTCTGGACCTCATTGCCCACTCTGCAAACTCCATTGTTTTCTCGGCCAGACAGCCATTCATATTTTTGCCCTTCAGGCAGAAATTGGCCAGTCAACTTGCAGTACACTGATTGTTGGTGCCACCTTGTTACTCTGACTCCTGATTGTGTACTGTCCTTAGATGTGAGTCTAAGCCACATTGCGTCTTCTCTGCTGCTCTTCTAGATCAGTAAATATCACTCTCTACACCCTGAAACTTCACTGTCTAAAACTTTCCCTCCTTTTTCCTTCAGTTAGTTTTGTGTGATTGTGTGACTGCTTGGATCTTGTGTGCTATTAATTCACTCAGTAAAACACAATTACAGTAAGCTTACTTTTGGACCTCTGGCTGGTTCTTCCCTGCAGAAGTACTGGTAAACATTAGTGTAAAAGATCTCATTAGTTTACCCTCCCCCCCTTCACAGGTCTCCGAATTTGAGCTAATAATTCCCTATCATTGTATGGAGGTACTGGCTTTGTGGGTGGACCTCATAGTCACCCATGTTTTGGGGTAGTAATCTTCATCTTCCAGTCTGTTGCAATCAGCTCTGCTTGATGGGAAAATGAGACCTGATTTCTCAACATGTTCACTGAAATTTGTGGAAATCAGATTATAATTCCCCCAAAACTGAGGAAGGATAAAATATTTGCCTTTCACAGGGTTCTTGCTGATAGATATAGCTCATCTAGGTCAGTTCTTATGCAGTGTTTCTGTATCAGGGATGTAGCTATGGGATAGGGACAACATGGCAGTATCCCCACATCAGACTTATGCCCCTCCATGAAATTTCCTTTAATTTAAAATACTAGTTGAGCATTTAAAGATTGAGATGAGGTGTGAAAAGATGAAGGACAGGCAATGTCACCAGAGGAATTCAAACACAACAAATATGAGAGTCCTAGGTGTGAACAATTTTCAGCATCTCTCTCTCTCCCTCCCTCCCTCCCTCCCTCCCTCCCTCCCTCCCTCTCTGAAATGCTAGAAATACGGGGACTGAAGGAAAAATTTTCACTCTTTCCCTGTAGCCAAACTCCTCATGTGAGATGTATACTGGGCTATATGTCAGTCCCAAATCCAGAACCAAAGCAGGCTAATGCAGACAGATTCTGGAGATGCATTGATAGTGTACTTCTGCATGGCAGGGACTTGATGGCCTTGTGGTCTCTTCCAACTCTATGATTCTATGTCCAAATGAAAGTGATTAATTGTTGTTGTTATGTGCACACAGATCAATTGCAATTTATAGTGTCCCTGTGGAGGACTACCTAAAGGTACCAGATCCTGTCTGATTTCAGAAGCTAAGCAGGGTCAGCCCTGGTTAGTACTTGGATGGGAAACCACGAAGAAATACCAGATGCTGAAGGGTATATTTCAGAGGATGGAACTGGCAAAACCACCTCTGAGTATTCCTTGACTAAAACTCTATACAATTCATGGGGTTGCCATAAGTGAACAGGCAACTTGAAGGCTCATATACACACACACATGAAGAAGAAAGAGCAAGCTATGAAGAAGGATCTTCATCAGATCCTTTTATTAACAGCCCTGTTCAATCTTGCAAACTTAGTGTTGGGTAGCCCTCCATATTTCAGTATGGGACATGTAGTAGTGGTTAATTAGCTGCTTGCTTGTAACCAAGGATGGGAACCAGAGACCATTAGGCGAATAAAGCTAGGAATGCAGCACTGATAAGAACTACCAGCCGAAGCTGGCCCTTCAAGGTCTCTTGCTGTGGGAAGGGAATCTTTTGCTTCTAATGTTTGGATTTTACTAATTACTTTCAGTTTGCTTACTGACGTCCTGTACAACACATCACACTCCTAATAAATACATTTGTGTGTGTGATTTCAGTTCCTGACACTTAGAACCATGACTTCCTTTATTGAATCAATCCATCTTTAATGTATTCTTGCTTTTCTCCTACTGTCTTCCACCTTTCCCAGCATTATCATCTCTTCCAGAGAGCCCTGTTTTCCTGTAATATGTTGAAAGCACAACAGCTCCCGTGTAGTCATGTGATAATCCAGTGGCTGCTTTCTGTTGCTGTTGTGAATTGTCATCATGTGAGCATTGACTTATAGAGGCCCTATGAATGAGAGACATCTAAGTCACATTGCTATCAGCAGCCTTTGCTGAGGCCTTGCAAATTCAGGGCCATGGCTTCGTTGGCTGAGTCTATCCACCTGTAATGTGGTCCTTTTTTTTTTGCTACCGCCTTCTATCTTGTCAAGTATTATTGTCCTTTCTAGTGAAACATGTCTTCTAATGATATGTCCAAAGCATAACAGTCTCAATTTAGTCTTCTTGCCTTTCCAGGGAGAGTTTGGACATGATTTGCTTTGAAACCCATGTATTTGTCATTTTTTAGCACTCCTTGGAATCTATAGAACTCTCCTCCAGCACCACATTTGAAATGAGTTGATTTTATTCCTATCAGCTTTCTTCAGTGTCCAGCTTTCACAAGCATACCTAGAAATTGGAAATAAAATGGCATGGACAATCCTGACTTTAGTATTCAGTGGTATATGTTTACACATGAGAACATTGTCCTTCATAGCTGAAGGACAATGCTGTGCTGATTGTTTGAGTTCTTGACTGTAAGTTTTCATTCTGATCAAAACTGAGTCAAGGCATGGAAGAACTTTATTTCAGTGTCGTCTTCATCTTCTTTAAAGTTGTGTAAATCATCTGAGTCATTGCTTTTGTTTTCTTAATGTTCAACTGTAAACCAGCCTTTATCTTTTCTTTCATGATTTTTCTCAGTAGTCGTCGAAAGTCTTTGCCATTTGCTGCTAGTAGTATGGTATCATCTGCCTATCTTAATTTTTTGTTGTTCCTTCTTCCAATTTTCATGCCTCCTTCTTCCAGGTGAAATCTACCTTTACGTACAATACACCCATTGCACTAGTTAAACTGATAGGGTTACTATTTCTAATTTAATGTACTAGAAGATTAGTCTTCCAAATTGTATGGAAAGCCTCCATTCAGTAATGAGGTTCTCCTCTTCAGAAAGTTGTTCTCTTCATAAGAAGAGTAACAGAAGGGATGTCAGAGGCAGCAGGACTAGCATGTCCCCTCCTTGTATATTTATTTTTTCCTACATTTCATAATACCAGGATGATTGAACTTAAAATAATTGGAGTAGTCAGCGCTCAGTCTTTCCTCCCCATCCTTGTACTTGCTACCCAACAATGTTAACAGTCCTCATTTGGGAGGTAGATCTCACAGTCTGAAATTACTGCTGATGGAAAAGTAAGGAGAAAGATTAGCCCATTCTATCTTAACTGTTACCAACTGGAGAAAAACATCCTGAAGTGAAATCATTTTACATGATTTTGTTAAGACTGTGAGATATGCTTGCCCAGTACCCAGGCACAGCTACTAAAAACATCCCATCATCACTTGTTCTGTCTTTTCATGTGTAGCCACCTCCATCTGTTAATAAGAGAGTACCCCTTGCTTCACATATATTTATCCTGTCTTTGGCTGGAGGAGGAAAATGTTAAATCACATCCTTTCATTAACCAGCATGGATGGACAAAATTTCATTTAAATCTTTGTGAGACTAAAAATGTACAAAATTTAAATATGGGATAAAATGAAAATTATCAGATTTGCCCTTCCCAACTAAAAATACGTAAGGATTTTGGTTCACTTCATTTTTTAAAAAATAATTTTGATTAATTAGGTCTTAATTAAGATTTTTGATCAGTCAGGAGAAAAGACCCTTGTAAACTGTATAAAGGGGTTAGCACCTCTTCCTATGAGTGATCCCCACTGCAACAGAGAGAAGTAGGTCCCTGACACAATTCTCCCTCATGTCAGGATTGTTCATGTGACGAGAAAAGTGAAAACATCAATCAGATGCTGCCTGAAAGAGAGAGGATGGCCCCATCCCATTGATCAGTGGCTGCTACCTGGTAAGAGAGGACTGGGGATTTTGATGGCCCTTTATGTCCTCTAAACTATGGAATGTTTAGCAATCTGAATGAATCTGAAGTAAAAGATTATGACTATGTAACTCTAGGCTACACATTTGTCACCCCTTAACAGGATTCCAGCCTAAGTAAAATAGTATGGGATAGTGCTTACTATTAACTGTTACTCTTTCTGTTCATCCTCCAACTGCAATGTCTTCTGGTGCAACAAAAGTCTTACTCCAACCATCCAAAAATAAAAGAATGAAAGGCTTTGGGACTAGTTTAAAAAAATCTTAAGCATATATAGTAGTGTGTAAAATGTCACTCTATATGTCACAGTCACATTTGGTCACCCCAATCCCATCACTTTCAAGAGCAAAGGATGCGAAAATTTTTCGCCCCACTGGATGAGATTACAAGAGTTTTTGTTATTTTTTCAGTGATTCTTTTTCTTTATTTTGGAATTTTGTTTTTGAAGAATGATTGTGAATACAAATATCATTGCTGTTGTAGCTGTTTTGAGAATGTATCTTGAAATTCAAAAAATCTCATAATACTGACCGTTTTCAAGCACGTCTCAATGAATGAAGGATGAAAAAAAAGTCTGAGTTTTCTTTGCATCCCTACATGAAGTGCTCTAGAAATACAAATACACTTTTTTATAAATATTTTCACAAAAACACAATTTTTAAAAAGTACTTTGTTATATTTCTTAAGCTGAAGACAGCATTGAAACATTTGGGAAATATGAAAACTGGTTGATGTTCTAAGGCGCAATTTAGTCTGGGAAGTGTAGGTCAGGAAATCTACATGAAATCTAAGCTTTGCAAACCCAGAACTTTAAGTTCTAGATAAATAGAGTGCTCCTGGCTTGTGGCATGTGACTTTGGACCGCTCAGCAGTCTCTTTTGTTAGTAGTAGAAAGGAAGCAAATTGACACAACTACTCATCTGTGGTGGCTCACATCAGGCTTCAGGCTGAGTCTTCTTATTCCAGGATCCCAGGATTTTTCAACATTATCATGAAAGTTTCTTGAGACAGCTCTACAGATGCATAGATGGTGCAGGACAGAGCAGGACATACGGAGTCAAATCTTGTTGTTTCTGTGTTATGACCAAAAGTTGTCTTCCCCAACAATGGACTTCTCTTTCCTCCTATAAATCTGGAAGAAAGGAGAAAAAGACTGGAAAGGTCCATTTTGTAAGTGGATGCCCTCTCATGTGGCACTGGATGTAGCCCTTAAAGAAATGTCCAGTATGAAAACCTAGAAGGTTGCATGACCTGCCAAACAATTTTCAAAACTGTTTGCAAAAGGACACACAGAGAGACACACACATGTAATTTGCATACATAGTGTACTTCTTGTTGTCCCTCTCTGAAAATGCTAATTTTAATCCTCCTTGCTTCAAGTATAAACTGACTTGACAGCAGTTATACCATCTGGTAGCCCTTCAGGGGTTTAGTTTTGTTGTTGTTGTTAAATGTACTTTACCAAATAGTGGAAGAAGTAAATCAGATGGAAATGCAATGAAAAGCAATGCAAAACAATGTGATCTTATTTATCAAATATGGCAAAAATTAAAAGACAAATAGCTCCTGGGTATTCTGGTAAATGAACCATAATGGAACCAGAAAAGTTAAAGTTTATTCTCAAAAGTGAATATTATTATGTTGAAATTTAATTTATCAGCATTTCTTTTGAAAAAGCACACAATGTCCTATGTTATTTTAACTAGAAAAAATGTGTTGTGATGTGCATTTAGCATGAAAAGAATCCCTTTGGAAGAAGCTCCCTTAAATCCATTATTCTCTATTAACTTCATATTTACAGCAACATCTTCAGTTGTTATTGTCTTTCTCACATTTATATCCTTGTCATTGTTTTACACAATTTTCTGTTTAGACCGTTTCCCAGCTGTTTTATACAGAAAACCCCAAGTGAATTTAGAAGCACCTTTCTTGCTGTTTACTTGTGTAGCCCTTTTGTCAATCTGGGATTTATGGAGAAATAAATTTTGGAATAAGTGGGGATAAAATTAAAACAAAAACAATCAGGAATAAACACACCCTTACAGTTAGAGATTACAACCTGCACAGCCTCTTTAATGCTGTGTTGGGAAATAATATCATTGAAGTTGTACCCTGACTTCTGGGGGTCCTTTGGGGGATACCTCAATTTGCTCCAAAAATGCCAA
The DNA here is from genome assembly GCA_030412105.1 of Cyclura pinguis. Classification (NCBI taxonomy): domain Eukaryota; kingdom Metazoa; phylum Chordata; class Lepidosauria; order Squamata; family Iguanidae; genus Cyclura; species Cyclura pinguis. The sequence continues at coordinate 213,501,265 of CM059599.1, forward strand.
GATTGGGAAAATTAGCGAAGCACTGGCTATAACAAAAAGAGGGGCAGAGTAACCCAGCAGGATCTTCTACCCAATTTTTACGGGGTCAGACCAAGCCAAAAAGCCAGACAATCATACTAGTAAATGGATTTTATTAACAGATATGTTCTCACGTACCAACGCACTTGCTCACTCACACACACAAGGCCTATTGAGAAGGGAAAGAGGTGAAAATTGATAGGGGATATAGCAGAGACGGAGTAGAGGCAGTGATACTGCACCTATCCAGAAATCTTCAGTCTGGGAAGCGGCGAGAAGAATGGAGCTCAGCAAAGAGAGGTGGCTGAGGGGATCACTCGACTAACAGAGTGCTGGTCTGCTAGCGTGGTGGGGAGTTCCCCGAAGAGACTCTAAAAAACAGGGACTACTTATAGAGCAGAACGTACCCTGAGGGCAGGCACTCTCCTGGGAAGAACAATGGCCAAAATAAAAGGAAGAATGCTGCACAATAGCAACTTGATGGTTTGCATGATTGGTTCATGTAAATGGACCTTGCCCTCATAGGATTATCTGAAGCTGGAGTTGCTCAACCTTCAGATTGACTATTTTTGGTTGAGGACCCTTTGTTTGTGTGGATGTGTCTAGCCTGAGGTCTCCTTGGAAACATGATTGGGGATTTTCCTGGCCTTGACCTAGGTTCTGTTGTTTGACCTATTTGTCTACGCACCCACCTGGGCTACCTCTCTGGCATGGAGGGCATATTTAATATCAATTTTATATCCCCCTGGGATGGAGTCTGCTGCTGGGGTAACAGAAGGATGATGAATAGAATGAAATAAACTTGTCAATCTTTATCAGATAGTTCTATAAGCCTCATCTCCTGCAGCCCTGAGCCTTGTAGTTTTCAGGTGCAACACGTGGAATAATATATAATGTTGAAAACCATGTGGGATGTGGTGTAATGTACTTTTCTGGCTTCTAGTAACAAAACAAATGCAATTGTTTGGCTTAGTGATATGCTGCTTCCTTCTCTTTCTTTCTCTCCCCATATCCATTTCCTTCTGCTTGGTCTTTGTTTTCATCTTCTGCTTTGGAAGACCGTGACATTCAAAAGGGAAGCATTTTAAAGATAGGGCTCTATTTTAGAGGTAAATTCACAATTTGGAAACCATTTTTAAAAAAGACATTTCATTCTCATTACTCGTTAAAGAGTTTGGGATTGGAAAGTAATCTGTTCTTATCCATTATTGTACTGGGAAAGGTACCATGCTGCTTGTAATGATGGTTGCTTTTTGGTTATTTTTCATTATTTAAGAAAAACACTTTAGGTTTGATAAAATAATTTCATAAAATTTATAAAATTCCTGTCAACATGCCTCTAAATAGACTTTAAGTTGTCCTTCAAAAATAGCATTTGAAATTAGCTGGAAAATGTTCCTCCTTATACCGACAAAGTAGTTTTGTTCACAGTTTTGAAATTTAACTGTATTATACCTATTTCTCCAAAGTATAACTAGTTACAACTAGTTACTTGCAACTCGTTGCTTCTGTTTGTTTTGACCATAATCCTTGTTTACATAGTTAACCTGTTTGTTTAAATAGTAGATGTGTATCTTTTCCTTTATATATTGTTTTATGTATTTTTTTAAAAGAACATGTTCTAATAAAAATGTTTTTAAAAATGAAGTTGAAAAACGGGTTTCTCAAGTGTCAAAAACCCTGACAAGAAGAATCTTGGACTGATAGGGTTTTTTTAATATGTGAATTTATTAATATAAAATATCTTACAAAACAAAAAGTTATACACCCGATATCATGATAGTATACCCAACATTTAACTAACCACTCATATACATACAATATTTCCTTCTTTTTTGACCCCTCCCGCTCCCACCCCCTACCCTCTCAGGGAACAGTGTAGCTTATTAGTTTCCTTTTTTTCTCATGTGGAAAATAATTTTAACTGTTTTCTTTACTTTCTCATACCCCTCCCTTCCCTGAACAAACTCAGTCATTAAACTCCAATTACTAAACCAAACTGTCTCTTTCCTTTGACCAAAATATACCCTTCTTTTGTCCATTATATAATCAAACACCATATGTTCCTATACATACTGTACCCATCCATTACAATTCCATCTTTCTTTTTCTTTCCATCCATATGCAATTACTGCTTGTGCTGCTATAATTAATTGTTTAATTACATATTTTTGTTCCTTCCTTAATACTATATTCCTAACATTACAAGCTATACATATTTCTTTATTTAATTGAATTTCCCCTCCAATTATTTTATGTATTCTTGTTCAATTTCCTTCCAAAAACTTTGCACTTTGGCACACTTCCACCACATGTGAATATATGTTCCTTTACTCCCACACCTATGCCAACAGGAAGGTGATACATTTTTAATAATATATGATAACTGTTGTGGTGTGCTATACCATCTTGCTATGACTTACATCTGTTGTTCTCTAACCTTATTATTTTTGATAATTTTGATTTCCTGTAGCTGTTGTTCCATTTCTTTCTTTATTGAGCTGGATGTTCTTACCCCAAACTCCTAACAAACCTTCTATCAGTTTATACTGATTATTCAATAACATCCTATATATCTTGCTGGACTGATAGTTCTTCATAGTTCAGGACCTCTTCCCCATACAGAAATATCATTATCTGCTCAGAAAATGCTGTTCTGTGCACAAAAATACCATGTGCAAGTTTTGCACATGTATGAAGAATCTGACTTAAGTTAGAGGTTTGGTGGGCTTCTCTTGTTGTACGCTTCCTGGATCTTTGGTTAGCCTACATTAGGGTGGGAAAAATTATAGCCTACAAGGCTACATGTGTTCCAAGGTCTGTTTCTGTGGCCCCCAGGGCCTGCCAAGGCCCCAATTTTGTTTGGAATCCCTAAGGGCAGAACCAGGGAGCAGGAAGTGAGAGAAGCAATTCTGGCATATTCTTGCCACTCTTCCATTTTAGGCTCAGAAGATGCCTTTTTCCCCCAACAGGACATGGCCTAGGAGACAGTTTGAACTTTAGACTGAAAGATGCCTATAGATGCATCCGGAAGTCTGTGCACATTTGAAACATGCACATCTTCCTCCCCCTCCTCCTCATCTGAATTTTAGCCTGTGGTATCGTGGCTGGTTCCTACACTCAAACCCCAAGGTGTCCATAATAGTTGACAATGCATGATCTATTGTGCAAGATATGGAAGGGCAAGAGTTTTAGAAATGACTCAGCAGGCATATGCAAGAGCACATAATTCTACCACATCTCCTATCATATTTCTCTTCTTGTTTCTGCCTTGATTCTGTGCCTCTTTTTATTGTTATATTTAGTGTTTTGTTCTTATGGTCTTCAACTTTTTTATGCTTCAATTAAAAAAAACAGAAACAACGCCAGGTGACATGTTCTGCTACGCTGGCTCCTTAATTTACATTTAAGAGGGAAAGTTTTTTTTTTAATCTTTCCTGTTGCAGATCATATACGAATGAAATCTTATACTAAGGACTTCAGACTTTAACATCTTTTTTCTTTCTTTTGCTTAAACTGTTTGCAGCCTAGAGACGATCAGAGGAATATGCGTGGGAAGCTCTTGATAGTATTAGAGAACCAATAAGATGTTCTGCCTGGAAAAAAAAAAAGGAAATCCTGATAGTATTTCACATCTGTTCCTGTTCAAATTCAGAACATAAAGGAGAATGAGATATTACAGTAAGAACAGAAGTTAGCCATCTGATATGGCAGTGCATCACCTTTGATTCTATCATTTCCTCCATTGGTGGGATCATGCTGAGTTAAGATTTTGTAAATGTCATTTTGAATACAAATTGGGGCCAGTAGTCTACCTCAGCTACATAGTCAAATATACTTAACTGTCCTGGCTCAACCCTGGCAAAGTAGTTGGGGAGGTAGTTATCCTATTGCATTTTCCTTCTGTCGGCAGGCTAAAACGTTTTTATTCAGACAGGCTTTTAAAACAGAAAGTTTTTAAAGAGTGGGCCAAGGGGGGCTGTATAGTTTTAACCAAACTGTTTTTAAGAGGCTTTCTTAAAAAATCTTTTTAATGACATTGTGTTCTTTTAACTTGAGGTGTGTACTGTTTTAATGCTGCAATAGTTTAATTCTGTTTTCATGTTCACTTTTCTTGATCTGCCTTTGATCTGTTTCTTGATCTGCCTTTTTACTGACCAGGACCACCTCTGTCTGATCTGAATTAAGTTTAATCGAGTTTTGCTTGCCAGTTCATGACTGATGACAGACATTCATTTAAAACCAAGATAGCTTTTCTTGGACTGGGGTGGAAAGGAGTGATAGGGCTGTGTATTCCTGTGTGCAAACTTGCCAATGGGTCAAACAGAAGTCCCACAACAACAACTTCTGGGTTCACCCCTCCAGGAAGGAACAGCACCATTGTAAAACTGTGTCTCTAAATCCCATAATGCTCAATGATATCAAAAGCCACCTAGATGTCCAGTAGAACTAACAGGGGCATACATTTGTAACCATAAAAGATAAAGTTAAGGAAACTGCATAGCTAAGTTCTGATAGTTGCTGCCATATTGTATGTACTGCTAACATTTAAACGAGCTTGCATCTTTTGGATCAATATGGCACTTCTTCTGTGCTTGATGTGAGCACTTAGTTTCACAAAGAGCAAAGATGCTAGATTTGTGCAGGGAGATTTTGTGCAAATTGCAGAAGTTTGGGTGGGGAGGAAAGAGCTAATTTGAAGGGGGAAAAGAACTATGTAATAGGTGGAAAATGTAATACAGATTAATCAACTCTTTACATGTTGTCTCAGCCTGTCTAGAAAATGAGAAATTTAGAAAGATTTCTCGGCATTTTTACTGCAATACATCAAACTAAATGCAATTATCTGTTGTGTTTCACAGTTCTCCAAATTTTGAAATGCAGTTCTCTGATACAAAGTATGTGAAATAATGTGTATATTACACAAAATGAAAGAGCAAAAGAAAAAAAATGAAGAAATATCAAGTGATATTGTATACAAAGAGAATTCATGACTACTTTTGTGAACACATTTGCACAGTGATTGAGAAACTGGCTGTAACAAACTTGTTCATGAGAAAAAAATGCAGATTTAATTTTAAAATAATCCATCCCTATTTCCTACCATTTGAATTTCAAATAGCCATTATAGTAATCTGTATACTACAGGGAATATCTTTGTCAGTGGAGTAGTGAATCTACGCACTTTTGGGTTTTGTCCAAACTTTAAAAGAACTAGTCAAAGTGCTGAACCATGTCTCCTAGTAGGTTCAGCATCTTGGATAGTTCCTTTAAAGTCCAACTAAAACATGAAGTTAATTCTCTGCTGCACTGATAGGGAAGCCACTGACCTTTACTGCCTTATGACATTTCTGCCCTACATCCTCCAAAAAAACCCCTTGCTTATTTGAAAAACACAAGCACATAGAAAAAAAATACAGTGGCTACTATCCTTTGAGGACATTTCTGCCCTACACAGTTACAGTGCTATTATTCCACTTTCAACCTCTTCCATAATCCTGAGACTTGCAGTTTAGGGAGGGGCATTTAGAATTCTCAGCCAGGGAGCTCTTTGGCGTCAGTAAACTACAACCCCCAGAATTCCACAGAATGTTGAAAAGTGGAATAATAGCACTATAACAACGTAGGGTGGAAAGGCCCTTAGTCTTATTAGAAACTCTAAGCTAAGGATGGGATGAATCCAGAATTTTCTGAATCTGAATCTGGATCTCAATCATGGGAATCCATGAATCTCATGAATCTCAAATCTTTCAAATCCTTTTTTAAAAAAGGATTTGAAAAGCAAGAGAAAGAAGGATAATCTGGGGTAAGACACACTCTCTCAGCCTTAGCAAAAGCCTAGGTAAAGGTGAACCTCCCTCTGAAGAAATCTGGCCAGGACAATTGTCATAGCTTTGCCTCAAGATCTCCCCAGATTGAAAATGACATGGAGGTCCTTTCTACACAGGCAGGAAAATGTGAATTAATCCCACATTTTACTGCTTGTGTAAACAGGGCCACATACTACAGTGGAGAGATAATCCAGGTCAAAACTAGATTTTCTTTGCATAAATCCTTACTGGTATCCTGGGGTTTGTAGTTTGATGACGCAGCAGCACACTTTGGCAGAGAAGGCTGTGACACCTTGTAAAACTCCAAATCCCAGAATTGTGTCTGAAAGAACTTTGCAAGGAAACTATGCAAAGGAATCTTTCAGCTGTCCTTGAAATCTTGAGCCTGTACCTTCCAGTCAAGTGCTGAACTTAAATGTGAAATGTTCAATTTAAATATCTTAGAATACAACCCCAGATGTAATTTCTGAAATCGTTAGCAAAGGCCATTAGTATTCCAAGGGAAAAACTCACCTACTTGCCATCTCCCCATGTGTATCTGGTCCCCTAGGTTTTCAGGCATCCCGGTCTCCCAGGTTTTCAGGTGTCCCAGTCTCCAACAAACTATTTGGTTGGTGGATTTGAAAGATTCAGTTTGCCTATTTTGGCACAGGGATTCGGATTCGCAAAACTCAAATCCTTCCCAAGATTCGAGGATTTGAGGATTTGTGGATTCGATTGGCCCATCTCTACTCTAAACCATCTAACACAGAGAACAAAAATTACATTATACTCTGGCTTTACAAATATGTATATATGCATATGTATTCAGAACAATACGGAACAATAGTCAAATCTTCCACACAGATGGAGTAGAATATGATATTGTCCTCAATCATGTTCATCTCTTATTCTTTTAGTCTATGTATTAATTGCATTTATACCCCATCTTTGCTCCGGTGAGGTCAGTCCAGTGCGCTTGGTTCTCTATCTACTCTCCCTGAAATCTTATGAGAAAGTTCAGGCTAAGAAAATCAGGGTTCTGGGAGTTTTAGCCTCCAGAAGAAGCTTTCTATGCTCTGGTACCTCCTAGTTTTTTCCCAGCTGGTTTTGATCAGCCATGTCTATTTCAGTTAGTCTTCAGAGACAGTAAGTTACATCTTATCATATTATCACACTGGCCACTACTCCCTGTCTCCCTAGCTAGCTTTTCCATACAACACCTTTGCTTGCAAACACATCCTGTTTGCACTCCTACTTTATATTTTCAGTCAGGTATTTTAACTGTGTATCTTAAATGAAACATGAGTTTCCTAAGTTTTCATCGTCTGGAGGAAGACTGGCATTTGTAAAACTTCCCTAGTAGGAATATGTACTCAGGAGGTAGCCTTGTTGGTCATATAGCAAAATACGGAAACCAATGTCCACAAAAGGCTGATACCTTTAAAGGCCAACCAAACTAAACAAAATACATTGCACAAGTTTTCTAAGCTTCACTGGATTTGAAATTTTGCATGACGGACTGAAGAATATGTATCTGATTGTTTAAAGAAGGAAAGAAAAGAAAATGGCAGTGGGCCCCAGCCTTGCTTAGACCAGGCAAATCTATACGCTTAAAACAAAGAGAAAAGAAAGAGAACCTTTATCTTAAGATTTGTCTCCTGTCCCAGTCCATAAATTGAAAGTTGAAGGGTACTGGAGTCTACTGCAAATTGCTATTTGATCATTGCTATGGAGAGAAGCAGAAAGCTTGGCAATTTCATTTTGCTGATTCTCTTCCAGTTGTTTGTTATGGAGAACGCTGCCACATCTAATTTTGTTTGTGCAGTCCCTTCATTTGCATCAGAGGAGATAATGTAAATGAAGCTAAAACAAAAACAAAAACAAAACGGGATGATGATGAGTTCATATTACTTGCAGAAGCAAGCCAATTTGTTATTCATTAAATACTAATGAACTCGACACCCATGTTTTATTTGTTGCACTCTAGTTTAGACTACACAGTCTTGTAACACAGTTAAAGTCCATGATATGCAGATGTTTCTACTCCAGTGTGGGGTGAGACAGGAAATTTATATACAGACAGGTACATTAAAAGTGGATACAGTTTTGTAGCTGTAGCTTGTGTAGCTTCTTAATGCCTCCATCAAGGATAGAGTCATTGGAGAGTCCACATGCTGAGAAAATATTGGTAGGAGTGGCAAGAATCTCAGGACTACCAAGGTGTGCATCATTAGAACAGGCAGCCCCTGTTGAAATGGGTGTGCTTCAGGCATGAAAGCCCTCAAACTGGTAGAGGGCCTTAAAATGAAAACTCAAGATTCCTTAAATGGATGTTGCAGTGAGAAAGCAACTTTTACCGTGTGTAACTTTTACCTCAGTCCCAGGACCCAAGTGCAGACACAGACAGACACCCATCCCAACAGCCACAACATACAGACGTGAATGGAACAATGCTTACTGCAGCCCAGTATAGACAAGAAAGGGAGGGCTCACAACATGTTCAGAGCACTTGTATAGGAAAGACTCATTAATCAGACAACAGTTGAAGGAGTTTGCTGGCAAATAAATATCAGAGACTTGATGAGGAGAAGTCTATTGCAGACAACTGCCCTTTCCTTTGGAGGCAGTTCTGTTCATCTTTGGATCCTTGGGTCATATTCTTGAAAGGCCTTGAACCGGGCTTTGAGTGCTGACTACCCACGACTGGATACTCTCTTGAACTGATATCCTGAATTTATTGCTGATCTGGACTGCTGGAGCAAGAATGATTGGCTGATAAGCCTCTGTAAACCCCGACTGTGGCTGCTACTATAGACTCTGTTTAAGGACTGTGAATCTTGATTGGCTTTCTAAACAGAACACCATGTATCTGGCCTAATGGCTCAAGTATCTGCACCTAGAAACAGTGACAGAATTATAGAACAATGTAAATATTGCTTTGTAAGAGTCCAAGATCCCACATTGCTGTACAAAATTCCTGTCTAGCCCCATCAACCAGCAGCTAATTTTGTCCCTAGAAAGGTAACAAATGTTAAAACTAGTAAAGTTGTGAAGAGAAAATGCTCATGGTGATGCTGAAACCAATGGCCAGGTAATTCAGAACTCTAAAACCCAGGGAGAACGTGGACATTTCTTCTGTCCTCAGATTGAATCCCCTCTTCCAAAGCTTCAAAGCTGGCCAGGTTCTGACAGCTGCAGTGCAGCTGGTATTCAGGTGGAGGCTTATTTATGAACAGAGGTTTATACATTCTCTTCTACATTGGCAAGAAATCCACATCCTTCCCTAAGAGACATTCTTTCCCTTTTGTAACCTGATCAGGTCTATTTCTGACCCACTGGTTCCTCCTGCCTGGTGAATTTGCCATCCTAGCATATGCCCCATCCCTATTATGGTTAATAAACATAATCATATTTCTAGCAAGCAATCTAACATTAAATCATTTAGCATTTAGATTACATCAATGAAATAAAGTCTAATATGGAAAATTAATAATACAGCAAAGCTTTCATGTTATGCTAATATAGATATGTCATTCATGCCAGCTGGTTCTCATTTAGTCTTGTTGTCAAAATGAACAGGGCAAAATGCATCAGAAATGGGAAGGCTATGAAAGATGTGTCTCAGTCATTTAACAGACACAACATAATGGAATTCAGAAGTGTACCTTGTTGTTGTGGTTGTTGTACCTGATTGTTCTTGTTCTACTAATTCTTAAATGGAGTTATCAGGATATAAATTGTTGAATTTTTCGTTTTGATTCTGCTGATTCTTATAAGGCATTATAATGAAGCAAATTACTGAATTAGGCTTTAGATTCTGATCTTCTAACAATGCAAAAATTAAATTAAAATTAAAAGAAGGAAATTTATTAAAGACCCAGTGCAGATCTCATTTAAAGGCAGAACACATAGGCCATTTCTGCATGGGGCGAGGGAATCTCCCCGTGATGCTACTCATCGGACTTTTGGGTTCCCCGGTCCGGTCCACGCTGCTCTGGAGCAGTGTGTGGCTGCTGCTCCACACTGCTCCAGGGAGAAAATGGCGGCTTCCGGTTGGTTGAAGCTCTCAACCAACCACTGAAACTCGCCAGCCTAAAGCCCGCCCTGGGCAGATCACAGGCTCACACCAATGCAAGCCTGCGAATCTGCATAAGGGAGCAGGCTCACAGTGGTGCATTCCATGCTTTTGAAAGACCTGTTTTTAGCGGTCTTTCAAAAGCATGCTGGATGACCACTTGGGGTCGTTCCAGAGCGGGCTGGGGTGCGGATCTACATTAAGTAGGTCCGACCCAGTCTGCTCCCAGGTGCAGACGTCCTCCCTGGAGGACGCTCTGCACTGTTTTAAAAACCCCGTGTGGAAATGGCCATAGTCTAGACAAGTGGTTTCCATTGTTATTGTTTCAGCGGTGGTTTGTCATTTGGATAATGTTTGTGGTTTCATTAGGTATTTTTCACTTTTTTATTTGTATGTTATTGTTGTTGTTGCTGTTGTTGTGTGTATTACTGCTTTGAAGTTTTGTTTTGTTTTATTTCTTGTTTTGTTTCTTGTTTTCTGTTTTTTAATAGAGAGATGCTATATCGAGGGGGAGCGGAGAGAGAGAGATTGAGAGAGAGAAGTGGTTTCCACTTTTGAGCTAGGGTTGTCAGACTGAACACTGGAGAGGGCCCCTGCACCTTCAATGATCTTGTAGAAGAGGGAATTTCAATGGGAATTCCTTGTTATGCAAGCAGGTAACAAGGAGCACATACTGAAATTCCTTTTTACTCTGGCAACCCTATGGAAAGAATAATAGAATCTTAGAGTTGATCGGGACCACAAGCACCATCTAATCCACCCCGTCAACATCAGAACTGAAGCACTCTGAGGAGATGGCCATCCAACCACTACTTTTTAGGCTGGTGCATCACATTATTAATTCTTAAGTTTAGCTTGTGGTGTCCTTAGACTTCTAGATCATATCCCCATATATATTTTGTCAAGGATGGATATAATACCTGAAAATATTTTAAAAATGGTCAAAAACATGTTTTTTGAGTGTGGAGAAACCTTGATAATAACAATCCTAGACTGATTAGAATCTTTGTCCCATCTCAGTCTCAGCAGCACAGCTGGTAATTCAAACAAAACAAACTGAATAGCTCCCAGCTCATTACTTACATTTATTCGGTAAGCACAAGGTCAAAAATAAAGCTCAACAGAATTCAAAAGCAAGTGAGTCCAAAATCAGTCAGGGTAATCCAGAGTCAGGCATAGAGTTCAGCAAAGCATCCAGCAAACAGGGAGGTCAGATAAGTTCTGACAACTCCTGGAGGCGAAGAGCAGCAGCTATATACGTCAGCCACCTAATGCAACTGTTGCCTGAGTCATTGTTGCTGGTTATAAATTCTCTGGGATCGACATTGGCTCTCTGTTTGTTGTCTGTGCTCAGCAGTGGTAGGTACTGGTAAATTATCTTCTGTGTCAGAGGGGGCTGGACTCTTTGCTGGAGCTGGCACCACCCCCATTCTGTTTGTGGCCCTGTAACCTCTTCCTGTATGGCAGGTCCCGGCATGCCCCCTGTTTCAGCCTCTGAGTCAGAGTCCATGTTCTGGAAGTGGGACAGGACAATCTTGGATATTTGGTACTTATGCTGCACAAAATCCACAAATGGTTGTTTTGCATGTAAAACAGGAATTAATATGTGCAGAAAATGCTGTTTTCCATGCAAAACAGCCTCCTGTGAATTTAGTGCAGCTGTGTCCCAAATTATGAATTGCCTTAGAAAACTGTACAGTTTTTCAAAGACTTTCTTGCATCTGAAAAAAAATTGCTGAAATTACTCATTGCTACCTTTGAGAAAAACACAGTGAAGAATTACCAAGATGGTAGCTAGCATGATCAGTGGTCAGAGATTCTGGAAACTGTAGTCCAATAACATCTGTGAATCCAAGTTTGAGAACCATTGGTCTAGGATAAATACTGAAGTATCTTGAAAAGTTTTTAGGGACTTAAAAGAGACGTCAAAGGTGGAACTCAGTTGTTCAACTTGTTTGCCAGAACAGGAAGCAATAGGTTTAAGGTAGCGTGGGCAACAAAAGATCCTCCATATTTGGTATCATCAACTCCTGCCAGCCTAGTCAATCATGAGGATTGATACAAAGTAAAAGTTACTCACTTCTTATTTATGCCTTGATCTTATTGCAAAGGATACGTAGATCTCAAGTCTGAAATACAAATTTGTGAGTTAAGCAATGTTCTCTGATTTGCATTTGTAAAAACTGAATAAATCTATCTTCCCATCCCTAATTGTTATTTATATAAAGCTGAATTTTAATCATGCAATGATGTGATAATTTTAAATTTCCTATATGCTTGTAGTTCATAAATACAAATGGTGATATTATCTGCAGATCAACTGTAAAGTTCAATCAAAGTTTGCATTGAAATTCAGATGCAGATGCATAGGAAGCTGTGTTTGTTTGTTCATTTCTCACAAGTGAAAAATATTTTTCCTATTACCTATCATAATAATAGCAATGACCTGCAATAGCTTTGTAAGTGACCTCCTAAATGTCTTGAAAATTAATAGGGATTCTATACTGGTTCCTCCTCAGGCTAAATATTATTATTAAAAGCAAATAACTAAACTAAGTTCTTGGGACAATGTTCCAGCAGAACTCCTTGAAAAGACAACAGAAAGCACACAGATAACAAGTTTTTCATTTCTTCATCACAGGGTATCCATGTCCCATTATTACATATCTCCTGACCTGTGCAGGTGTGCACAGAGAAAAGTGCATTGATCCTTGCGAGCAAAAATCATGCAGCTATTTTGTAATATATAAGTAGGTTAAGATGTGGCAGTAGAGCAGACATATCTATTTTATCTGCTGCTGTGTCCATGTAGGTTAAAGCATAACATGTGATTGCATAGGTGCATGTGCACGCACACACACACACACACACACACACACACACACAAAGATCACATATAATGAGACTTAAGAGCAGAATACATAACACTGGATTGAATCTTATTAATGTCCCTAACTACTATAGACTCAGAACCTGTGGTGTAATGGTTTGAGGTATGGACTTATGATCCTAGAGACCAGAGTTCGATTCTCTGCTTGGCCACCAGGTGACCTTGGGTGCATCATACACTCTCAGCACCTAGAAAATCCCATGATAGGTTTGCCTTAGGGCCACCATAAGTCGGAAACAACTCGAAGCCACACAACAACAACCACAACAACTATAGATGCATAAACTTAAGCATTTGATGATAATACAAAACTTGTATAAGTCCCAGTGATTCTATCATTCTACTCTAATTGGGATCACTAAGAGGATTCAGGCTTAAAATATGTAATTCCACATCTCTCTCTATATTACTCCAAATTGACAACTGGAGAAGAATCAGGCCCTCACTGGTGAAGATGTAAAAGCTGAATGATGCATGTGCTTCCCTTAGACATTTGAGCATATAACTGATTGGAATATATGCAGTGATGCTGCCAACATTTGAAGCTCGGTTGGTAAAGTATATCATTTTATAATGGCTGTATGCATGCTGAGTTTGTGGAGATACATGACAAACTTTAACATTCTTTGTCTTCAAACTGATATTAGTTATGAGTTGATATTTGCTTAACAGATTGGACAGCTGGGACAAAGCTAACAGCATGAGCTTCAACAGGTATGAATGTAAGTACATTTAGGCAGGGAAAACAAAACTAAACAAACAAACACAGAGCACAAGTATGCATGAATTTTGCTAGGAAGAATCCCTGTATGCTGCTGTTGTCTCTTGCACACTCCAAGTTGCATGCCTTGTGGCATGGCCGTTAGTACTACATAGTTCAGGTTTCATAAGGAGTATAGCAAAGGTCTGGGCATTCCATTGTGCCCCTTCTAAATCATCATCTGCTATGCACTGGCTTAACCTTTCCATGTTCAGTCTTTCATGTTAGCTAAGATGTGTTTATTGCAACCCGCCCACTTGGCATATCCCAGTCTTCTTCCAGTACCCTGCTTCCATATACCTTTCCTCAATGAAGGATGTATCCCCTTTCTATTTTATCCTCACAACAATCTTGTAAGGTAAAAGAGGCAGAAAGGGAGAGAATAATGTAACCAAGGCTGTAAGCAGTCTGGTCAGACAGGGAATTTGAAAGTGCCTCCATCTCTCAGTCTTCTTTCCTATATAAATATACAAAAGAGGAAATGCAGAAAAAAGGGTGGAATAGGAAGGAGGAACAGAAAGTGCCTTAGCTTTGAGTACAGAAAATGTGTGGGTGTAATATTTCTGTCAACAATTGCAGTTATGTTGTTTAGCCTGAATGCTTAACTGAATGATAAGTTGGTTCTTCTCATCTGGTTTAATAGAGACAAATTGTTGTATATTTAACTGTCTCTCTCTATAGGGGATTCTTCACTACTGACAAATACTAGAAGAGTGTGGAGGCAAGTCAAAAGTCATTGTCGTTTATCAGACCTGCAACGTTTAATGAATCAGAGTCACTATTGTATACTTAAAAAGGCCTTTGCAATAGTAAGTACAATAAAACATGTAATTAATAGCTGCATAATACTTTCATAAAGGTTTTCCTGAAACAGTCATTGTTGCAGTCAATATTGCTGTTAAAACTACCATGCTGTTTACCATAATAAGCCTTTCTTAATGACATTTATGCATTATACATGTCTGTTGGGACTACTCCAGCCATTGGGGTTTATAAGTGACTAGACTGTAACTGTCCCATTCAGTTCATGTTTTTCAGATTAAAGTTCTCAGGTATTTTGTATATATTTAGACATTACTTTTCCCATCTCTCATTTAGATGAGTCAACCCTCCCCACCACTCATTGACCAGACATCTGTAAGATACTCCCAACCCCATGCCAGCTTTCACTTATATACCCACTCAAGATTCTGTCAACCTCCCAGAAATGACCCTGGAGGATGCAGTTCAAAGGTTCTGAGGCTTCTGATTGATCAGTCTGAATTTCCACTTAGAAAAGGTGCTTATAATTTTGCTATTTAAGACATGCTTTTTATGCCCAGCTGGTTTTCAAAGAATGATGATCAGAAGAATCTAGGCTTAGAGCCCAAGCAGGGATCATTTTGGCCCCAACCGTAGCACTTTGCAAAAAAAAAACTAGGGACCCATTCGCAGTACACAGTTGTAATGCTATGATTCTAACTGCCATGGCTGCATCCTGTGGAATCCTGGGCTTGGTAGTTTGGTCAGAGGCACCAGAGGAGAGCTCTCTGGTTGCGAATTCCAACTGCCAATCCCAAGTTTCTGTAGGACGGAAGGATGACAGTTGAAGTGGAATATTGCTATAATTGTGTGGTGTTATGTGGAAGGACCCCAGGTCATATCACTTTCAATTTAGGCTATTAATTAAAGAACCAAATGTGGAGAGAAGTTTAGAAATAGTGAGTTGCTTTGAAACTGAATGAATATCAACATTTAGAGACCACTTATCAGTCTTCTAAGAATGATGTACCTGTAACTTGCGTGACTGCTCGCAGAAAAATGCTAATCTGGCTGTTAAGAAGTTTAAAGAAAACTTTGAGAAGAATTCTGTCTTTTTCCATAAGTGTGAAGCCTCTGGGCTCTTCCATGTCCAGGATTTAAAGCTTGTTAGTATACATTTCAGAAATGTGTTTTTAAAATGTCCCCATAGTGTTGACTCCAATATTTGAGAGATTCAGTATTCTCTGCCTAAAAAACGAGCAGTTAGCTTTGCATGGGACAAGGATAGCTAGGTCTCAACAGAAGTTATTTTTCTGTTGCTAATGGAGTTGAAATTTTGTTACTCATCTTTTATCGCCTTTTGTCCCTGGTAGTCATATGACCATACAGTCCAATCCCCTACCCTTCAAGAATACACAATCAGAACACTCCTTTGTGATTTTTAGCATCTTTGTCTGATGAAGAAGGCAGTGTAACTTCAAAAGCTTGCATAATGCATTTCATGCATTTGAGCTGGCCCAATAAAATTATTGTTCCTTTGTTGATTCTGGATTTTGTAGCATTTTGCTGCAATGCCAGGATGGCTAATGTTGAATATGTTTCCCATAGTGCTGAATACATTTTTCTTTCTTTCATAAGACATAACAAACTTGGAAATGTATAGATTTCCAGCCACAAATTAACATTTTCACACATCCATAGCAGTCATGTAAATAGGGATTTTCTTCAATTCCAGTTTCTGCTCCTGAGATCCTGGGCAATGCCATACCATTAAGATTTCAGTGCATCTATAGCCCAGTAGGCTTAGCATCAATTTAACCGATGAGGGACAGAGATTATTGTTTGAATCAGACTCAAGCATACATAACAGTACGCTTACAGATCCTTACCAGATTATTATACTCAGTGGGTTGGATACAGACCTAGACAAGGCCAGCTGAACTTTGGGATATAACTCCTCATTTGGTTTGTCCTCATGTAGTAAAAAAATCCTTGATCTGAGATAGCAAGATACTTTTTTATTCTGAAAGACAATTTTTGCATTGTTGAGACAGGAATTTGTGCACTGCTGTACTATATGCAGGAAGTTATTTTTAAAAAAGTACAATAGCTGGAATTCTGTTGAGGATTTACATATGCATGAGCACCAAGTTATGGTGCTACACAGTCAATCCTATCCTGATTCCACCCCCATTTATTGGAAAGAAGCCGCTACAACTGATAAGGAAGCATCAGCCTTATTGGGAAACAGTCAACAAGCAGAAGCAAGGTCCCTGTTGCAATTTTCTCTCATGTTAGAGATTGCTTGGACTATCAGCCAGCTGCTTCCTGATCAACAGGAGGACAGATCCCAATCAATGACAGCAGCTGCTTCCCAGTAAGTAGAGACTGGAAGATATTCACGGTGCCTACACAGCCCATAAAGTAGGGGCTATGTAGGCATCATGAGAATGAAACAGTCATGAGTGTGCAACTCCAGCTTATGTATTTGTAACTGCCCAATAAGATTCCAGCCAATAAGTGACGCCTCATTGCATGGATTAGTAAAAGAAATGTCACTTGATGAGCCAATTTGTCTTTTTGTGCTTGTTCTGTGTTTGTGTCCACATGTGGATGTTTCGATTCACCAGAGGAAAACACATGAAGTTTTCAAAATGCAGAAAAGATGAGCCTCACCTCATTTTGTGTTCCAATCTTCCAAGGAGGGTGAGTATCTTGGGCAAATTGGAGAATCTTTAAGAGGCTGTCTCACCATGTGCAGACAGCCTTTCTGGACCAAATTCTCATCATTGGGAGACTCTTTCACATCCTTTGCTTAACTGGATTTTCTGTACTCTCCCTGGGCTATTCTTCCCCACCACCACACTCCTGCAGCCCATTCCTGTCAGCAGCATCCCCAGCTAGAGATGTAATTCTTCACTAATTTCTTCCTCGAAGGAATCAGTGAGTAATTTTAGGAATTTTCTTCCCACTGCAAGAAAATGTTCAAAAACTGCACAATTTTTGAAAACTATTTGCGGCTTGGGATTTCTTTTGGGCAAAACTCCCATGTGTCATTTTGGACAGAAGACAGCATTTTCTTTGGAGGATACAACAATTTTGATGCAGATAAATTATTTCCTTTACAGGAAAAATAATGTTTCCTATGGAGAAAATGCTGGGTTTGGTGCAAAAAAAATGAAACAAAACGCATGTGAATGCTTTATAGGATGACTCCTGATCTGTAAAGCAGCACATTAGTCCAGGATTCTCCTTGTTGGGGTTTTCTGACACCTAAAATACACACTTTTTGAGCATTTTTCAAATTCCCATTTCATCCCTTCCCCAAGCTCCAGTGCAGCAGAGTATGCATGTGGGAAAATCCACTTCTACCTGCCTAGTTACACATTGACTAAGCCTGGATCCAGACCAATATGCAAATGTCAGGTGGGAACTAGGAATGGATGGGGTTCTTTAGTCAGTGGGGCAAAGAACACTAGCCTGAGTCATCCCTTCTGTGTGCAGAAAACACAGTGGGCCACCGCTTGCTTTCATGTTAATGGGGCAGTGAGCTCTGTGGGGTTTTACTTTGACCTTTATGGAAGCAAAGTCCTGAGCCTATTTTTGATGAGCTGCCATCAACACCTTTGAAAATTTCTTTAAAGTTAAACTAAATCCCAGACTGGCTTCACTGGCCCACTGACATGGAAGTCACCAACCACCACTGAAAGAACCTTCTTTGCAAAGTTTGTGCATGGCTGTTCAGTGATAGATTTTGGTGTATTTGTTCCTCAAGAAAAGAAGGAGGGAGGGAAAAAAATGAAACACAATCAATATCACCTTTCCCTGCAAGACACCAAATTGCAAATAAATGGCATGCACGTAACCCAAAGTGAGCTTCTTTAAAGTATCAGCCTCTTATTTCCTTTTAGTAGCTTGAGCCAGCTTTTTGCCATGACTGGAATGATATTTAAAACAGAGTTGTTATATTTCATGTATTTTTCTAGCAGTGTTTAGATATGTGTTGCTTGTTTCCTTTCTGATCTTGTTTGCCCTCTTGGCTGCCTACATTGTCAACTGCTGTGCAGCTGGTAGGGAAGTCCACTGTTTTAATGACAGATCCCCATACAGATTTGTGATAGCCTCCGTTTGCCCTTCCAGATGCCTTTCAACAATACTCTTTCTGAATTCAGAAAGTTTAGTCTTAAACCAATGAAATAATTACTCTGCTTTTTTCACGCCTTTTCTTCCCAGCTGCCGCTCCCCAATGCGACGTATCTCCATCACAGAAAGCTAATGGTTCATTTACTGCTTTTCACTAACAGTTTTCACAGGCTGCCATGTATTTCAGTTCCATGTATTTCCGTGTATTTGAAACGAAACAACCACCAGCACTTCAACAGAACTCGTCAGGATTCTAAAAATGACATGCCTGTAACATACTGTACCGCTTGCTCAAACACTAACACACGCACACACACATACACGCGCACACACACGCACACACAAACTTGGCTGTTAAGGAGTCTGTCTTTTTCCATAATTCATCATTGGTTTAAACTAATAGTTTGTTATGTTGCTGTTGTTCTTTTAGCAATATTATGTTTTAACCCATGTTGTGAGTCACCTTGCTTGGCCTCCCCGCACTGGATAAAGGTAGAATACAAATATAGTACAATGCAATTAAGGTAGATTGGTAGTTTTGCCTCAGTAATATCTATTAAGATCCTTTTGAATCTTGACTCTGTCCCCTGTAGTTTTAGTTATTCCTTCCAGCTTTGTGTTTCATATTTGAGAAGCATCCCTTCAACATCCTCATCCAGGTCATTTACAAAAAGGTTGGGCAGTAGAGGGACTAGTACAAAACACTATGGAATTCCAGCAGAGCCCCCCCTCCCCAATTCAGAGTCACTAGTCAGCACTCATTAGGCTATGGTTGTTTATTTCTTCTCTTACAGTCCTGGTTCACTATGAAAAATTCCCAAAATTGTATCTAGAGAAGAAATAAGTTATAGGTGAGAAGAAATCTACCTTATGATTTTGCCATGAGATGGCAGCATTATGTTGTTGCTTTCTTAATTATATGACTTGCAGTTTAGTTGTTCAATATGTGTTTTAGCCAGTTTTGGTGCCATTGTTTTCTGAGCAATTTGTCTAGTACTGGGTTGGAACTCTTGCGATCCGCTGTTAAGATAAATACTGCATGCAGGAAGAATCACTTTTATGTTTCAGAAGAAGGAGAAGGGGGGGAACGTGAGGAGGAGGAGGAGGAAGAGGAAGAGGAGAAGCGGCAGAAGAAGAGGAAGCAGAAGCAGAATTCCTTTTTTCATTGGTTCATAGCACAGAATGGAAAGACTCTATATTCCTGCTGCACCTGGTCAATGAGATGTTGAAGTGCCTTTAAGCTTTCATGGATGGAGCTGACTTGGTTGGTTAAGATAAGTGAGCCTTCCGTTCTAAAGAAGGCCTCTGCTGGCCAGAGTCTTGTTGGTGCACTCAGTCAGCTTAACTATGCTGCTGTAGATGGTGGTGATCAGAGGAGAAAAGCTGCAAGTGTTGTGTCTGGGAAGGAAGGAAGGAAGACATTGGAGAACTAGGATACTTGAAACCTGCAGATTTTGGTGGCCTTCACTTACCATCATTGCGAGTGCCAGTTGGTGGGGGAGTGCAACCTCTAGAATCATACATCAACAACATTTGGGCCTAGATAGCTCCAAAGTGGTATCCCTTTGTTACTGTCCTGGCTGGCCCGAGCTTGTGGGATATAAAGATATCTTTTGATATCAATAATTTGGCCTCCTTTACCCATTCCCTTCCATGTGCTTGCGAGGCCCCCGGACAAGCACGCACACAGGCTCAGCCGATAATTGCCGTAATATTCCAACACAATACAGGCAGGCCAGAAATTGCCCACTCGCGGCTTCAGGAGACCTCAAAGGCAAGTACTCTATTATGTATGCACGCAGCTCTCAAAAGATCCTCTGCCCCAAGCAGGCAACTTGATTAGAAGAATCCTCATCTACCAAGCACTCTGTGTTTGCATACTGTCTACTCTATTGACAATTTGGCTATAACTCAATCATTCAAATTCTGACCTTTTGGAGGTTTTGTCTCCAGCCCCAAATCCATTGTTTTCCCCAAGTACGAACTAGCTTGCAGTCACAATTTTCTCTATAAGAACTCCTGACTTTGAGCGCTTCCTCGGATTGCTCTTGGCTTCCATCCCGCCTTGCTGTCGCTTTGTCCAGCGAGCCTTCCCCTCAGCTCCACGTGGTGAGATCCATGCTCCCCAGCTTCTCCGCTTCTAACCGGGCTTCAGGACAGGTGGAGTATTACCCAAACCAACAACTCCTCTAAAAATCCCTCTATCCCACTCCAACCTTTATTTCTTTAGTTATCTGTGTGAGTGTGCTGCATACACTGTTTGATTGTATTTTTAATAAAATAACATTTATTATTTCAACTTCTGTGTACTCCTTGACTCGGCCTGACCCCGTAAACATAGGGTTCAAGATCTCGTTACATTACCCTGCCTTTCGCATTGCTAGCCTGTGCTCTTGACTAATTTCCCCAACTTATATAATTGAGAGCGCATTTAGGTGTCCCTCTCGGGACCCCCAGAAATCAGGGTAACACCTTTTTGGATCTGAGGGCACACAAACAAAATGATAGGCAAAACAGAATAATAAAATTTGGCTTTAATCTGTCTTTTTAACTATGGAAGAAGAACTCATAGACTTTCTCATGCCTTTATTTGCTGGTTCCATTTTTACCTGAATTTGTATTCTTCTAAATCATACTCAGTATTTTCCTTAGGGTTGATCTAATCTCATACCCAGGAGAAGTAAGACATATAAAATTCAACAGAATATGATGCTTGCTTCTTAAATGCTCCAGATATTATAAAATGATTTAATAGTTTTGTATTTTCTAATGGTAATAATTATAGTAAGCATGTTTTAAGATTTGTACTCGCTTTTACTGTGTATAGCATTTCCTCTCTCTCTCTCTTTCTTTCTCTGTGTCTCTCTTTAAAATAATAGGTGAAGACCCCTATTAAGGTCAAAGTACTATCAGCCTGAATCTTTCTATATATTTTCCTTTCCTTGAAAGCAGCCGTGGGGAAGTTTTGACAACTTAGATTGTGGTTACAGGACATGGGGAAGAGACATAAACTCCATTTTCCACGTTAATTCCCTGATACAAATCCCTCTCCAGAGGGGAGAACACAAAAGCACAATGGACGGCTTGTGCAGTGGGCTACAGTCCTTGTCCATGGGTGCTCTTAAGAGAAGAAAAAAAATGCATTGGGAGACCCTGTATATCTCCCATGAAATCTGTAATTTGACCTTCAGATGTTGCTTAGAAAAAGCAAAGAATGGGCAAACAAACAAACACCTGTGGTTCTTTATAAGCACAAGAGCTTCCAGGCTGTAAACTAGAACAGGTGCACGGTGGCAAATATATAACAGGAAAGCATTTGAAAACAGTTTTCAGGAGGTATAGAGTCCAATGTTCCTCCCACTCTCTATTCTCACTGACAAACAAAACTCTTCATTTTAGAAAACACTTCTATACAGCTGTGACAGGAAATAATAGCCAGATTTGTATGTCTTGCCTTTTCAGTTATGGGATAAAACCCATAGACTCTCACTTACATGTTCCATTTTTTGCATGAATTCTTGTTCTCTCAACCCACTTTCAGTTTATTCCCTGCTCATAATTGATTTATCACCCACAAAAAACAAAACGTGTGTGCATCCCAATCTTTCCTTCCCTTTGCTTCCTTTTTTCTTGTCAGAGACATATCCCATAATCTATTTTTATGACATAACCCAATCTAGCCTAGATAGACGGTTGATAATAGATTTTATTCATGCAATGTCTTTTATGAAGTATTACATCTTCGGATACAATGCTGAACATTATTTAGACCTGTAATGTTATTGTCAGTTTGGTTGATAACACATAATTTGGGTGCCTGGAATTTTTGCAGCACCTGCTATATGAATAAATGGATAAACTGCAACAGTTACAGGCATTATTAATTGAAACACAATGATATTGACCTTGTCCATACAATTATACAAGAAGAAATCGCTTGGCCCAGAATCCAGATTGATTTACTTAGTTTTTTTTCCCTTGTTGATCTTAGGTTTCTTTGATGGAGCAATCTAGAAGGGAGATAATAACAAATCTTAGACATCAAGTTTCAGTTTGAATCTGCTCCAAAGTACTCTGGCTGCTTCTTTCCATTGACTGGATGCAGCCGTTTTCTAAGGATTAATAGCGGAAGCAGCGTAGGGCATCAAAACTGGCAGCAACCATGGAGATACATGTGTAGAAGTATTTATTTGACATTAAGAGTCCACTCTAAACAGATCATTAAACAACACACTGCCAACTTAATAACTGTTGAATAATGCTGTTCTCAACTGTTTAGCCCAGAACTGCATTTAGAGCAAGTCTTGCTAATTTCTGTTTTCTCTCTATGTCTTGAATGAGACTCTTAGAAGATTTGGTGCCACTTATTTGGTTCCCTAGTTGGCTGGATATAAAATCCAGCCATTCTGCAAACTAAGGGGAGAATCACATTCTCCCCTAATTTGCAACCACCTCACTCTTATCTATATGATAATTCTGTTATACCTCTATGCAATGACAAGACAGCTGGGAGAGAAAGTTTCAACTATATTAAAGAAAGCAGTGATACGGATTGGGGTGACTTGTGATTGAGGCTGTGGTACTGTAAGAGAGGTTTCATACCAATGTCATTTTCAGGGTCTAAATACCCCTACCTAACAGTGCCCTGAAAAGCAAATAACAATTTAAGAATGGGAGAGGAGCTTTTGATTGGGAAAACTATGTGAAGAAAAGATTGACAAAGCAATCAAAAACAAGACCTGTTTAGTTGGACATGAGTTAGGTACCCCTGTTTTCGAGATTCTTTGGGCACTGGGTATCTAAGAAACAAGCTCTGCTTTGCATAGTACAGTCTGGGGTGGTTGTGTAGGCTCAGTTCAACCATTTATTTATTTATTTATTCATAAAAAGAAGGAGGTAGTGTGATTTCTTGACAGCTTGTCTTGTTGGACAAACAGATGGAGTGGTGATTATCTATACCTGGGATTTTGTTTGCAGTACATGGAGGACGGCTCTGAAATATTTTATTTGTTTGTTAGCTACATATCTATTCTGTCTTTCCCCAATGAACTCAAGGTGATATGCAAACCACTTTTTCTCCTCGATTTTATTAGCACAACAAGCCACTGTGGTAGGACAGGTTGAAACAGAGTAACTAATCCAAAGTCATCTAAGGAGTTTCATGGCTTTGCGTGGATATGAATCTGGTTCTCCCAAGCCTCACTCTGACACTCTAAGCACTACACCAGCATGGTTTTCTACAGGAATTGATAGGACTGGTCATCTCACACCACAAACTACGTTCAGCTACATGAGTTTTCAAAGCTCTTGCCAGTGAACAAAGATCTTGCCAGTATTTCGAGATTTGCCGTGTAGTTCACAAATCTATAAATTGCATGAAATTGTTTCTCTGTGACAGTTACCAGGAATTGCTCCCTCAGGATAAGTGATTTCATAAGAAAGTGCTTGGTTTAATCAAACAATCATTTTAACTAAAACAAATTTTCTTGCCTTCCCTACTTCCACCCAGAAAAGAGAAGAAAAGGTACCATTTATTGCTATCAATATAAGTTGTTCCTACAATGCATGTGTTAAAAGCACAATAAATCCTGCTTGCAACATTTTGTGTGTGCTGGTGTATGAGTAATTTAGTAAACATTAACCCTGCACTCATCTTTCACTTAACTTTGCTTTTAAGTGGACTCCAAGGCCTAGTGAAGTCACCCCAGGAATTATCTAATATTGCAGCATTTTTATCAACATGTTACCACTATACTATTTGCTGTGTTTGTAATCTTATTTTTAAAGCTAACATTTCCTCATCTTTGCACCTGCGAACAATAATAAATTTCACAGCAGAAGAGGGTGGAGGTGGAATCTTTAGTTCCTCTCTAGTAAAAGCTTTATTTGAAGAAGAACATTAAATAGTGTTTCAAATGTTGCTGAAATATACCTTTGGATGCTACACATAGGGAAAAAAAATATCTGATTAAAGATGTCAGATGCTTGCTAGTTATTGCTTTTTATAGGTTCGCCCATGCACCTTTGGCATGTTATTTGCATTTTATTAAAATTTATCATCTTCTATCAGTCAATTTTATTACTTTTGATTAAGTTTGTTCAATTCAAAGTAAGATGCTGAAAGCCAGGGTGAAGTAGATATGCTTACAAGGAAAAATAAATGAAAGTAAGAAGGAAGGGTCTATGGGTAAGAGTGGTGAGTTGCAGAATGGCAGTTTCAGTACTGCTAGACCCATTCAGTTGAAAAGATTTGAATAATAATGTTCGAGCCAGTTGCACTGAGACGTTCTTCCATATCAAGAGTATTTTTCTTATAAACTGGGTGGCTTGTGACACATTACAACACCAGACCCAAACAGTAGCTGTCTGAGGTGGAATAGAAATGGCACCCCATACTCACGCATGTTAAGGTATATCTTCTCATCCAAAGCTAGTCAAATTCGTCCAGCACATGAATAAGAAAAGTCCACAAGCTTCTCTGGTTATCTCTGGCAGGAGGAATGCAGCAGTAACAGAAATATAATCAACACTTTGCTATACTTTCTTGACACCCCGGATCTGTTTTCTGAGGGAGCTACCTCAGGGAACCTGACCCTGCTTTACGGTAAAACCACCCCTGACAATTTGGAGAAGCAGAATAAATGGAAAGTCATAACGTGCTTCACACTTCCTGATAGTTCATTTCCCTTTCCATCCAAAAGGCACAGGCTAGGATCCCCAACATCATGTCTCTCAACACTGGAGATGACTGAAGAGTTCTATGTGAGATGAAAAATCAACATTTCCAAGTTTTAAGGTCACCGGAGGAAGCTCTTCTCCAAGTATCTTTCAGATCTGATATGAGAGCAAGAGCAAGAGTCTTCTCTGCTGTGTAACACCCTAATCTTAAAGGTGTGACTGGCACCATCATTATATTTTTTTGGGTGCCTGGTCAAATCCTATTTGTTTGCCCAGGCATTTTAAGATGGTCAGTTTGTGCTTTATGTTTTATGACCTGCCTACCCTTTATTGTTTTAGTTCCCATTACTGTTATTGTTCCTATAATAAGTTATATTGAGATTTATACAATTTTAATTTACACGCGTAAAAAATATTTTAATGTTCGTGTTGCTGCAGAAACATAGGAAACAGGAAGTCATCCCACTCCTTAGGATGTCTGAACCAGCCAATATTATATCTTCAAAATAATTCAAAGAACAAGTGAAAGTAAGCTGTTCCATGACTGTGCAAGAGAGCAGCAATGATGGATGGTGACTCCCACGTCCCTGAGATAAAGCATCAGCTCTGGGTTTTTTAGTAATTTTAACTGACTTGTCCAAGGTGCTGAAATAATTTTGGGCATACAGTTCAGCATTTTGGATAGCTCTTTTAAATTTAGACCTAAATCCAGAGAGGAAATACTGCTCCACTAACCTGATGACCTCAGCTACCATTGGCTTACTGCACTTGGCATTCTGCTTTTCCTCTCTTTTCAACATAATCAAAGTGAGGTTGGAAAGTGGAGACTACAGTAAGATCCAGCACAACCAAACTTCATCTTTCTATACATTGCTTTACCAACACAAATGGTAAAACTCTGCCATGAAATGTATCTGTCTTCGGCCAGCAACCTGTGAGTGACATATGCAAGTGTTAAGTCCAAGGTATGATTGCAAATGTCTTTTTGTGGTCATTGCAGAGGCTAGTATCTCTTTCTCCCACTGAAACAATTAAATCCCTCCCCCCTCACAGACTCACTGTTTTTGTGCAATGCCCCCTTTCCACATCCATTAACCAGCTGGAAGAAAGTGTGTGTGTGAAGATGTGGAGACCATCTGGCTATGTCTCTATATAGTGAGATGTAGAGCAATTAGCACATCCACTGAGATCTCTAAAGAACCTTAACAGATGTTGATGGATGATGTCTTCAGTCTGCATCTGGCTACAGAGATATAGCCAGATGGTATCCCAATCCTCCTGACTCTGCATCAGCCAATGATTAGCTACGGGGGGACTGCTACAGAGAACCACCAGTGATTTCTGGGGGTGGTGAGAGGGGAGCTGTAGCAACAGTTCTTTTATGCTATGCAATATCTGTGATGTAGGATCTTACTCTTTGTGTGCTAAAGCACAATCTGGGGACAGTGAGTTTGACTACTTACTGTAAGTGAGTTGTATTAGGAAACTGTCTTTGTTTCTGCTCCTAGTACCAGCCAACATCATAGTCAATGATATATGTCAAATTTGCCATTAGTAAGTGAAGAAAGACATAGATCACAGGTTAGTTGTATTTCAATATTCTAGAATAAATAAGGCATTACATAATACATTATATGCATAATACATAACATACATAATATTATAACAATAAATACTGAATCATAGTAAGTGAGTAAGTAAGCATTCCAGCTGCAAGATGAAACACCACACAGGTTGCTTAGCAATGACAGCAAATTTGCAGCAGCCTGAGCCCACCATTGTGCCTGTCTTACACGTTTGTTCTTGTAGGCATTCAAGAAGATTGACCTGGTGTCTCCACAACACATTTAAAACACACTTCAACATTATATTAATAATAACCTTCTAAAAATTAGATATGCAGTTCTGAGAGGCAAAATACCCTGCAACTGTGTCACCAAATGGACTCTTCTTCCATCATATATAATCCCCTGTTTTAATGTGTAGATCTGATTATTGTTCATAATTAAGTTCGTTAGCACCTCAGAGCTCTATAAGACATCAGAATCATACGTGTTATAATTAATATTCCTACTTGAATGCTGTTCGGAGTCTCCCAAACTTTCCAGAATGGATTAGTAATTGCTATTTTAAATTTGCCAGCTGTGCAAACTCCTAGCTGGAAGGACACAGGAGGGCTTTCACAGATGCAGTGCAACATTGGATTGGTTAATTAACTGTTTGTACTCTGCTTCAATAGGTAGCCTGCAGGTGTTCTCTTAAGATTTCTTTATTATTTATCCCTCCCCCCACACACACTTGTTATCTTCATTAACATCTACAGTCTGAAGGAAATCTTCATTGCTTTTTTCTAAGCAATGAAAGGTTTCCTTTTATGTGTAAGTGGAATTTCAGTACTGTTCCACTTCATTATGGCTTCCTAAAAAATTCCTTGCCAATCTTCCACTGTCACTGTTTAACTTGAAACTCATTCTTAATTCCCTGTTCCATTTAGTGGTTTGGCATAAGCATAGGGACACCACATAAGAGACTTGGTAAACTTTAATTAAACAAATATATAATGAACATTATTATTTAACATTAAGTAATGTTTTATAATCCTTACATGACATTAGCTAAAATAATCTTACTACACTTCCTTCTAGTATGCTATATGCTCCATTCTCTGTCTAACCAAATTATCAGTTATCCTTCCCTGCCACCATTAACTTCGATTTAGTTCATAAGCTGAAATACTGAAGGCTTAATATGCAGTCTTTACTTTGACTTCACTTAACAGAACTCTCCTTGGCCTCTTCCTGAAGTTTTCACTCTGCTTCTGCAACTACTTCCTAGGATTGCAACCTTTCACTGCAATTCAAACTTTCACTCTTTCTGAATGCTGCAGGAAGAGGTTTTCCTCTCCTCTTGAGTGATTCCAGCTTCTTTTTCAGTTCTCTTGGGTCTTATACTGCTTCTGCGAGCCCGCTATTGCTGCTGCTTCCAGATGTTTTGATCTCTTCCACTTGCTCTATACTTCATTCCCTGAATTCTCTTCAACCAGCAACTCACTCCACCTTCTCTGAGACTCTATTTATATTCTCTCCAGTTAGATCCTCAGCCAAACCACGAACCAATCAAAGTGGTCAACATTCTGGTCATTTCCACGTTGGTGTCACAGTCCCACAATGGGCTTGTGATGGCAGCAGTCTGCAGGTTGTGCTTTTGCACAATGTCCTTGTGGTCCTGCTGTCATCCCCTCCTGACCCATCGCGATTGCAAGATATTTGCTTAACAGAAAAATCCATTAAGCACTGACAATCATATGATGCTCCTGTCACCCCTGGCCATGCAGAAGGGAGAGAAGTGCAACCATGCACTTCCTTCCCTAGCACAGCATGGGAAAGAGGCCAGCTGTGCTGCAGAAGACGAGCATGTGTCACTTGTGCTTCCTTCTGCAGGAATTCGATGGGTGTAGAGGGGAACATTCCTCTTGCGCTCCCATCCTGGCAAAAATGCTACTGGGATCACGATGGGACATCGGTGGGAACTGGGAAGGTGCGGAAAATGCCTCTGTCACGCCACCTGCCTGACATTCTGCACCAATCAAATTCCAATTGAACCCGTCAGTTAAGAATTTAGATTGTTTCAATATCAGTACTTCAGTTCTGCCTCTTTTGCATTATTCTCACTGACAGTTAAGTATGGTAACAGAGATAAACAACGCATACCTTACCAACCTTTACTAAGATTTGGAACATGTTTTTCCTCTGTGTGGCTAACCTTTCATTTCGCAGTCATCATTCAACTCAAACATAAATATTTTAAACATTATTGTTTCTCATTTAGCTATTTTTTCACATGCTTTCAATCTTTTTTATATTTCATTTGAGGTTTCAGTATGTGGTGGAGGTTGAACAAAGGTTGCTTTACAGTTGTAATATTTTAAATAAACAGCATACTGAAGTTTCCGTGCTCTTTTTAGAACACGTGAAAAACTATTTCTCCCACTCCCAAATCACTGCAATTTTTATTCCTCTGTGCTTTAAAATATGAGTTGCTGGAATGTCA
Organism: Cyclura pinguis; assembly: GCA_030412105.1. Classification (NCBI taxonomy): domain Eukaryota; kingdom Metazoa; phylum Chordata; class Lepidosauria; order Squamata; family Iguanidae; genus Cyclura; species Cyclura pinguis. The sequence goes on from CM059599.1 coordinate 213,530,433, forward strand.
ATATTCAAATAGTGTAGACATTTGGGGCATGCTAGGGAGGGGGAATTCATCAAATACAGGCATGACAGTAGTTTTCTTCCCAGAATTCTGTAGAACGAAATAATGTCTGAATCATTTTTGGAAAATAAAATAGCAGCTGTCAGGAACAGGACTGTAAATATAAATTTCTAATAGGTATTAATGAGTTTGAGATTTATTATGTGAAAATCTCCTATGATTTTTCTGCAGAGAAAATCATGTTTTTAGAACAGGAACCTTGCTTTGTGTGCAGAAAATGCCAGAAAGTTGCAGCGATCCTATTCCGCATAGCATTCAGTGTTTGAAATTGTCGTTTTAACTGATTCAGAACTAGATTCTAGGATTGTTTTAAGATTGCTTTTAGGAGTTTTTAAGGAGTATTTTAGTATGTTTTAAAAATGTTTTTATCTTTGTATTGTTTTAGTTCATTTTTATTTGTTCATCACCTCAGGAGCCATTATGGCTTGGAGGCAATGCTCAAATACTTTAAATATTTTTTTTTTTTATGCTAAAGTTATCCTGAACTATGAAGATTCTTGCCTGCCCAAGATTTTCATTGTCAGGCTCTCTAGGCACTCAAGAAACTAATTTTAATTCTATAATTCAAATGTTTTTGAAATTTATTTGAATAATAATCAGGAACAGCTACTGAAATTGGATTTTGCTCTGAGTATAAATACCTGTAAAGCCGGAAAAACTAAGCAACACTTAATGAAAGCTGTGTGTCCAGCTCAAACCTAACCTGAATACTTGAATAGTGCTACAATGAACAAACCTAACAAATGAAGAACAAAATGGAAAACATTTTTATAACATCAACAAATGGAGTAATAAGAAAAAATAATTCTAAGTAATTCAAAATGCCTACATAGAGAGAGATATTAGTTATCCTGGAGCCTTTTTATATGTCCTAGCACTTTGATTCCACTTTGATCCCACCTTATGGAATCCTAGGATTTGTGGTTTCTTGACACATTTAGATTCCTCTGTCAGAGATCTCCAGTGCATCACCAAACCATGAAACCTATGTCTCCATAGGATGTAGTCAAGGCAGTTAAAGTGCAAAAGTACTTTATCTGGGTAGGGTGAAATGGGCCTAGGTTGTCCTTAGAGTGATCTTCTTCAATTTGGTGGTGTCCAGACGTGTTGAACAAAGAATACCATTATTCCTAGCCAGCATGCTAACTGGGGATCATATGTCTCCTTTAGACAGCATCAGGTTGAAGAAACCTGTTTTATGACAACTATGAATGAGTACTCCCCTCTTACTCCCACTCTGCTGAAGTTTTCTGTAAGATCTTGGAGGTTGAGTACAGTTAAAGTTTGGCCTTGATGTTGTCTTGGGATGTCTAGATGTTTCCTCCTCCCTCTGATGGAGTATAGGGGGAGTGGTGTCCTGAGTGGTAGAAAAAGTGCCCAGTGACAGGTTGCAAGACAACTAGCAATGGCCACTCAAGAGGAAAACCAGCCCTTTTATTGGGAAGGAGGGGTGGATGCCTGAATGAGAATGTATTTATAGCTGGCACACTGGCTTGAGAGGCAGACCATTTCCACTCTACATTGTTATAGTGCAATTACTCCACTTTCAACATCCTGTGGAATTTTGGGGTTTGTAGTTCACTAAGCCAAAGAGCTCTTTGGCTGGGAATTCTAAATGCCCCTCCCTAAACTGCAAACCCCAGGATTCCACAGGATGTTGAAACTGGAATAATAGCACTATAACAGTGTAGTGCAGACATGGCTGGAGAGAAATAGTTTTCCAGAAGAGTTAAACTGTCAGGGTTCAAGGAGAAGGGTTTTTTTCTCAGAGAAGGCCTAGGGAAGGGGCAGAAGAGAAACCCCACTGTTAAATCTGGTCAGAGAGAGTGTGGCCTAGATTTGGGAGCATAGCCTTTGGAAAAGAGAGAAGCCAGAGGGCTGTGTGTGTTTGTGTGTGTGAGAGAGACCTATGCTTTTATACTGGTATAAAGAGACATAAAACTGTTTAAAAGTATTCCAAAGATTTGTTTGAACTTGGACACAGTTATAAAATCAATACTTTATTCTGTTTCTTGTTTTAATGAAGAATATTGTTGTTGTTGTTGTTGTTGTCGTTGTTGTTGTTATTATTATTATTATTATTCCAAGATATACAATGCCATGCTAATAAAAAGGTTAAGCACATATTTAATGGATACAACAAGGATTTATGACAAATGCTTCTGACGTGAGGTCAGAAATACATAGGGCATTGTTTCTAATGCTTGATTTAGTAGAATCAACCCTGTCTTTTATGAAGTGAACTAATACATGTCCAGCTTCTCAAAGCTTCCTACTCTACAGTAAGATAGAAACATGTGATACATTATATTAGAACAATATGTACAATGCATTAGGAGCAAATGAATCAAAAGCTTGGAATATTTTGCACATCAGCCAACAACAAATGACTTCTACTCATAGGGATGCAGTGTTTGTAATGGGAAGCCTTGGAATATCAGTAATATTCCAAGTATCTCTTCCTTTAAATGCACTGAAAGTAATTCATTCATTCATAGGCACTGAGGACCTGTTCCTAGTAAAATGTTACAATTAGCAGGTAGATGTGGTCTTTGTAGTTTTTATTTTCATACCTGAATTATCTGAGATTTTGGATAGAAATATGAGTTTTCTATATGTCACTGTTCTCAAACAAGTTAGAAAGTTATTTAAACAAAGTCATGTTGTATGTTGAATTCTGGATACCCATAGGTCAAAGTCTCTTTCACATTTGGTTCATTTAGCTTGATTGACTTAGATCCCTTGGATCCATTCGTGTTGAAGCATACTACAGTCACACTAGTAACAACTGCAAAGAGGAACCATAATAAGTCAAATTTTAGATGAAAAAAAGAAAAATTTATGGATGCAGTGCTATGTAGTGGTTGGGGGACCTGAGTCGGTCTTGGAGACACTCCTTGAAATCTTACCAATTGAACTCATTGGGTTACCTTGAGCTGGGTAGTTTGTCTTTAATGTAACACTACTCAAACAACTGTCGTGTAGATAAAATGAGTAAGAGAAATCATATATTTTGAGTTCCTTGTAAGAAAGGCAAGATATTAACGCGATAAACAAAGGGGAAAAAAACTTTGATAGATGGATCATAGAGATGATTTTAGGATGTTGTACATCTTGAAAATCAGCATGATGTAGTGGTCGGAGCATTGGACTGTAACTCTGGAGATCAGGGTTTGGTTGCCCATTCAGTCATGGAAACTCACTGGGTGATCTTGGGCACGTCATACACTCTCAACCCCAGAAAACCCCATGATATGTTCACCTTAGGTTCTCCTATGTCAAAAATGACTTGAAGGCATGTTACCCTGATTTCTGGGGTCCCTTGGGGGATGCCTTAATGTGCTCCACGTAATAGGGAATGGAAAAAAGCCAGAGCACGAGCAATAGCAATGCGAGAGGCAGGATAACCTAGCGGGGTCTTTTTACCCAGTTTTTACGGGTCAGGCCAAGCCAAAAACCAAACGAAGATGTCTAATAAAATGACTTTATTGAATGAAAGTCTCATGCACCAACGCAATCTCTCACACACTCACTCAAGACCTATTAAGAAGCAAAAGAGAGGAAACTGGATAGAGGAACTATTGAAGGGATTGTAGCTGGGGTAATACTGCACCTTTTCCTGAAGTCCTTGGTCCGGGAAAAACAGTGAAGAAGTGGAGCTCAGCATGGAGAGGGCTGAGGGGATTACTCAACGAACGGAGAAACGGTTTGCTGGGATGACTGGGAGTGATCTAAATAGACTCTCAAAAACTGGGACTATTTGTAGGGGAAAAGGTACCTGGAGGGCTAATCCTTTCCCGGCGAGAACAATGGGTGTTGCAACGGAAAAGAAGCTCCACGATGGCAACTCCTTTTGCATAATGAGATCACAAGGTGTTGTCAAAGTTTCAGGATCTTCAGTTGCATTGGGTTGTGGTGTGAATTTATGTAGATGGTCCTTGCCTGAGAGGATTTTATTGCTATCGGTGCTCAACTTGGGGAAAAGATGCTAATCCCCTCAAGTTGGCTCCTTAGTGGCTGAGGACCCTTTGTTTACTGTGGGTTTGCACAGCTTGAGTTCTCCTGGGGCTACGTGACTGGAAATTTTTCTGACCTGACCTGGTTTTCGATTGTTTGACTGTTGCTGCCTACGTGCTCATCCGGGTGACCTCTCAGGCACATTGAATCATATTTTAATATCAAAATTATAGACCCCAGGACAGGGTTTACCAGTGAGGTGACAGGCACACAGCAGCAGCAGCAACAACAAAAACAACAGGGAGAGGGGAGCAGGCTTGTTTTCCGCTGCTCCAGAGACTAGGACAAGGAACAATGGATTCAAACTACAGGAAAGAAGATTCCACCTGAACCTCAGGAAGAACTTCCTGACAGTGAGGGCTGTCTGGCAGTGGAATATGCTGCCTTGGAGTGTGGTGGTGTCTCCTTCTTTGGAGGTTTTTAAGCAGAGGCTGGATGGCCATCTGTTGGGAGTGCTTTGATGGGTGTTTCTGCACAGCAAGGGGTTGGACTGGATGCCCCCTGAGGTTTCTTCCAAATCTATTATTCTATGAAAAACAACAGCAACAACAACAACTACAACAAACCTCTTGATTTGAAAGCACAGGATTCTGCTCTCTGCAGTATCTGGTCCTGAAATGGTCCTGAGTGGAGAAGACATGGCAAAATTTTCTCCCACAGAGGGAACATTTGAGAATATTTGGGTACTTTTCTTTAACAAAAATACTGTTGTGTTGTAGGACTTTGTGTGATTCTTAGATAAACTGTAAGCATTTACCACTGTTACCCCCACCATCCCCAAAAGCTATAACAATGTTTTTTTCTGCCTGGAATATTCTAACAGACACAAAGAAAATTCCGCAACTATAAAGAAGGAGGCCTGAACTAACTGATTCTGTATCCCATCCACCTCTTGTCCCGTGGGGGATTCTTTGCAGCAGGTCTCTTTCTTTTTTCAAAAAGTCATTCTGTCAGCATCACTCAAAGGGATGAGTACATATTTCTATGGCCCTCTCAAGCAGCTGTTATGTTTCAGTTCTGTTATAGAATCTTTATGAAAATTTAACTTGAAATTTAATACCAGCAGGTGGCTGGCTAGGGCTTTTTATATGGATATTTCCTATGCCAGTTACAATATATTCCGTCAACACTCTGGAGGCAGGACTGATATAGAAAAAGTACAGCCAATAGCAACATATTTGAGGTTCAAATCTACTGAAGGCTGGAGAAACCACTGTGGACAGGATTCAAATGGGACTAGAATCTTCATTTTATGTATGTATGTACACACACACACACACACACACACACACAGAGTTTTTTCCATATCACACAACCAATGGCATTTTAGACATTTTACCAGCTGAAGTGGAGCCCCAAAGCCTCCCTTCCTTGGCCCTGTTAACTGCAGCCCATTTAAAAAGTCTTACACTATCACAATTTGAAGTGCTGATCATGACTTATAAAGCCCTTTATGCCTTAGGACCAGACTATCTGAAAGACTGTAAGAACCAGCCAGAATCTTAAGATCTACAGGGGATGGCTTTCTCACAGTCCCACCACCATCACAGACATGCTTGGGGAGGACATGGGAGAGAGGCTTATCAATGGCTGTTCCCACCCGCTGGAAATCTCTTCTGTCAAAGGCTAAGCAGGTCCTTTCTCTGCTTTCCTTTCACTGGCAGGCTAGCATCTTTTTTTTAAATAGGCTTTTAATATGTAATCACTCAAAGGGTAGCTTCCTATATGTTTTTAAATGATTATACTTTTTTAATGTAATGATTCCAATTTAAAAATGTTGTTTGATTTTATTGATTCCTTTTGCGAGCCATCTTGGGTCCCCCTCTGGGAGGAAGATGGTAAATAAATAAATAAATAAATAAGTAAGTAAGTAAGTAAGTAAGATGTCCGGCAGTGGAATATGTTGCCTGGGAGTGTGGTGGAGTCTCCTTCTTTGGAGGTTTTTAAGCAGAGGTTGGATGGCCATCTTTCCGGAGTGCTTTGGTGTGTGTTCCTACATGGCAGAAGGGGGTTAGCCTGGGTGGACCCTGTGGTCTCTTCCAACTCCATGATTCTATAATTCTAAATAAAGTCAAATTCCAATGTTTCCAAACTCCCACTCCACAATATGGTATAATTGGCAAGTGTCATTTAATTGGCATAAGTATAAGCTACACAATGTTATGGCTGAAAAGCTATGCTGGCAAAGAAGACTGGCTAAACATGCACAGTGTGAAAGTAGTTCAGAGATCAGATGGGATCTGAGGGCATGGCCAGGTCATAGTCAAGGAAACTCCAGCAATAATGAGCTTGCAAGTACCCCTCAACAACTCGACCTTTAGAAAAAATGGCATCTGAAACTGCTTCAACCGAGCAACTGATTGTCATCAACTCGCTCCTTTTTCCCACCAAGTTTCTCCTTTGTCTCATCACTTGTCAGACATTAAGGAGATATCATGATTCACATCTGCTTTGTCACTTAATGCTAAGGTGCATTAGCCTGTTCCAGACCCCATTGTTTGCTTTGCCAGAGAGCCAATAACGGCTTCCTTCTCAGGGCACAAACAAAGTATTTAAACCCTGGCTCTAAGCCAGATAACTTGTACTACTCTGTACATAGGCTGTCACTCTGCTGCTCTGATTCCCGTTCTTGTACTACCCTCAGAGCCTTAGGCCCTTTTCACATACCAGTCCTGTTGTGAAATGGCCTCAAGAGCATCACGCAATTATGAGGACCGTTCCATGTGATGTCCTCACAATTGCGTGACGCTCCCAAGGCCATTAGGGGGCGATTGTGCATTATATCATTTTTAGCTCATTGCCAAAAATGATGTGCGATCACTCATCCCTCCTGTGCCCCACACGCACTTACCTTGTGTATGGAGGCTCCGGACACATGACTATCATGCTTCATCCCCCAGCTCAGGTTTGGAAAGTGCTCAGCTGTGCTGCAGAAGAAAGGGGCAGAGCACTCACTCTTCCTTCTGGTCAGCATGGAATTGGTGTGGAGGGGAAGCAGAGGGGATACAAGTGCTTCCCGGACAAGGCTTTTCACGCGATCCCCACATGACGCCAGTGGCACCAGGTAAGGTGCAAAAAGGGCCTTAGTCTGAGCCACATCCCTTTGTCTCTTCTCTCCAGCATAGTTAAACATCAGCCACTTCACCCTAAATTCTTGCTATCCAATTTTCCCCTTCTTTCCTTCAGTTAGTCTTCTGTTATTGTGAGATTGCTTACATCTTGTGTATGTGTGTGTTTGTTAATTCCCCAATAAAACAAACACTCATTAAATCTCCAACTGGTGTTCCTGCATTATTACTAGTATACAAAGGTGTAAAAGATCTTGTACATTTACCTGTTCTCACAGGTTTCCCTTTGAGATAATATACCCCACTGTTTGATGAAGGCACTGACATCATGGGTGGACCTCTGAGCCACCTACCTTTTGGGGTAACATCAATAAATCTCTCTATTTCTCCACCTTTCAACTTCATGATACAACCAGAGGTAGCTGCAGTCTGGATGGAAGTAAAAACCCTCCATTTCCTCAGCACCATGTTGTGAACTTTGGTTTCGTACAAATAAGGATGGACAACACATTTACAACGTAAAAGAAATCTGAGACTTGGTACTAATTTCTCCAGTTTGTGGTCTGCCAGACTGTTTATTAAAGAGCACAATTATATTTTTTAGTCTCCTGTTACAGGGAGGAATTAAGTCTATGAGTAAAAATGTGCAGTTTGAAAAAAAAAAGTTTGGAATAATGCTTTAGCCAATGAGGGGAAAAAGCATAAAACTATATACATTAAGAGAAATGTAATCTGCCCATACCTTTCCATGGGGAACACGTATGTATCTGTGGAGGAGCAGGGGATGGATGAGTGGGATTCTTTTACAATATGATAATGGAAATTCTATGGGACAAGAAGGTTAGTAGAATTCTGAGGAACTCACTGAAAGTGGAAGTGACAGAATGTCACACTCTTACCTGGATGAACTGTTCTTTTTTAAAGCATTAAAACTTTCCAAGAATCTAAAAGACTCCTATGAATGTAGGGCATATCATGAAATTATGACTGTCTTAATACTTACTGAGTCCTTTGTGAGAGGAGGTCTCTGAATAATGAACTCTTCTCGTACAGTGGCCATATACTTCTCCTCATCATTATTCATTGACTCTTTTAGGGAGTTGAGGTAAGGATCTATCTATGGCCATTTCTGCACTGTGCTGTTGTAGTGCTATATTATTCCACTTTCAAAGTCCAATGGAATCCTGGGCTTTGCAGTTTAGGGAGGAGCCTTTGGAATTCTCAGCCAGAGAGCTCTTGTGCCTCAGTGAACTACAAACTCCAGAATTCCACAGCATGTTGAAAGTGGAATAACAGAGAGAAATGGACTGTCTGTCTGTCTGTCTGTCTGTCTGTCTGTCTATCTATCTGTTATCACCGCTGCCATCAATCTATTTTATTTGATTAATTTATATCCCATCTTTATCCCGATATGGGGCCCAAGGGTGCTCACAATGCATGTTAAAACAAAATGTTTTAACATGTTAAAATGAAATAGATAAACAATGAATAAAGCAAAAGATGTTTTAAAAAATGAATAAGCAATCATCTTTAAAGGTTTAATTTTAAAGTTTAAAAAGTGTTTGAAACATTATTATCGCCATCATCATACAATACACCCCCAACTAAAAGACCTTCTACAATCACTAGTTAATAACCCAAGGCCCGAGTAAAGAAAAATGGCTCTGCCTGCCTGAGGAAAGAGAGCATACAAGGGACTGATCGAGTATCAGTGTGACTCCCAATTATCATTTATATTCCTCCCTCATTTCTAGGTTTCAGAAGAAAAGGAGGCTGCATGTATTGTGAGACTGGTGCAGGCCTTTTTGCCTGTTATCACAGCCTCCCACTGTCAGTACAGTCCTAAGAGTATGCAGATAAGCAGCGTGGAACTTTTTCTTGTTGTGGGGAAGTGATTCAATGTGTCAGAAAGGAACAGGCTATGTTAACTGTTATCATAAGCATTCACTGCACCAGCCAGGCCTGTATATCTTGATATGTAGGTAAGGGAAGTAAAATGGCATTTTCTTGGATTTTCATTCTCACATGCAAAGAGAAGCATTGACAATAAATATGCAGTTACTTTAGTGAACTGTGGGTAGTTCACCTGATTGATAACAAAGTTAATGCATAATAGTAATGGTCAAGTTTCCTCTCCTCTAGGAAGAATCATTTAATCTCAAGGCTGCACATGTTGTGCAATATTCAAATGAATGCAGTAGGGCTTTCTCTCATATTGGAATGAATCTATATATTCATTCCATTCTACTGTGGATTGGTCATTTACAAACAAACGTGAGGCAACCATTTCATGGGTGAGCAATATCACTGAATTGCCCTGTGGCTCAAAGCCCCAAACCTAATTTAAAAAGTTTAATAACAAATGCATTACAAATCGTATTACATATGCAATCCTAAAATATATGTTTAAAATATGACGTACCCTATCCCCACTGCTGGAACCTAGCAGGTGGCTCTAATTAAGTCTCCCAGTTAATAGAGACCTGTTTTCATTCATATTATCTCCATGCTTCTCAGAAGGATTTATTGGAAGATCTTGTGTTTTAGGCAACCAGGTAAGAAGTCTGTATCAATGTGTACCTACCACCCAGCCTATCAGTCTGTACTTATTTCTTATTGTGATGCAAACTCTGCTAAACATTGGATGCAGAAATGCTGCTGTCTTAGTGAACTGTTTGTGTGTGTATATGCCTATACCAACTTTTAAATACAGCATAGGCCATTTCCATACAGGGCTTCTGAAATGGTGCAGAGCGACCTCTCACGGAGGTCTTCTACACCCCATAGAGTAGACTGGCGTGGACTACTTTTTGTAGTTCCACACCAGAATCCACTCAGGAGCGACCGGAACTAGCTGCGCTGCATGTTTTTTAAAAGCCTCTTTTTTGAGGTTTTTAAAAAGCACGGAGCATGCAGCCCCATGCTGCTCGGTTGCCCGGCTCCGAAGTGGATTTGCTGGCGTGCGCAAGTGTGTGCCTGCAGATCTGCCGGGGGCGGGCTTCCGGCTGGCTAGCTTCTCCGGTTGGTGGAGAGCCTCCACCAACCGGAAGCCGCCATTTGGGACTGCGGAGCAGCGAGCTCGCGCTACTCCACGTGGCGACGGACTTACCCGGTTTCAGGTAAGCTCAGTTTTTGGGCGTTTTTGCCTGTCCCCCCCCCCACATGTGAAAAGGGCCATAGTGTGAGTGTGATTGCAATGAAAATAATAACATTTTAAATAAATAGGTATAAATAGAATCATGTGAGAGTGAAAGACTGAAAATATTCGTAATATTCACAGCATTTGCAATAATGTCACCTACCCACCCACCGCTTGGTCAGCCTCAGGCCTATCCAGAGATGTATGAGTATGGGGATGTAAAGAATACTAGCAAATTTTCTTATAATCAACAAGAATGTTAAATGAGAATGTCAACTATTGTGAGGGGGTTTTTTTTCCCCCTCATACAACAGCAAAGTGTTATATGAAAGGAGAGAAGATTAACATTCCTCTCAATAAGGATGGAAGAAGTCCCAGTGACCTGTACAACATACATATGGTTAAAGTATTGCCACTTACTTTGTGGCATCTAATCAAATTTGTGGGACCCAACATGGTATAGTGGCTTGAGTGTTGGACTAGGAAATTGGGATAACAGTGTTCAAATCACTAATTGATCATGGAGACCCATTGGATAAACTTGGACAGATCACACTCTTTCAGCCGCAGAGGAAGGCAATGGCAAACTACCTCTGAACAAATCTTGTTGAGACAACTCCAATGGTAGGCTTGCTTTAGGGTCACAATAAGCCAGAAATAACTTGAAGGCACACAGCAGCAGGAGCAGCAGCAAAAAGACCAGGGGTTCTTTCACACTGTATAATTATAGCACTATGATTCTACTTTAATTGTCATGGCAACATCCCATGGAATTCTGGTGTTTTCAGTTGTGGGAAGGCGCTTTAGAATCCTCATTCAGGGAGCTCCTCTGGTGCCTTTGATCGAACTGCTGATCCTGGGATTCCACAGGATGCAGCCAAGTCAGTTAGACCGGAATCAGTTTTATATCTGAAGAGTGTGAAAGATCTTTAGTACTTTTTTCATCATCATGAACATAATAAAAAAAAACACCAAAACTTTTTGTGTGAGAATCATTGCATTGAATAGTTACACTCACCATTCAACCATTTATTCAAGGGAGGCTGTTCTAGTTGTGACTGTCCGTTAAGCTTCAGACCTCAGAGCTAGAGAGATGAATGGATCAACTTCAGTTCAATCACTTATTCCATCACAAAGATGAAGAAATTTGTGAATTTGGGTAAATTCTTACAAACATGAACTGAAAAAAAATCAGGAAGTTCTTGACTGGATGCACTTGAAACGCTAGTCTTCAGATTCTGGCCAAGTGAACTTAGGCAAGCTATACCTTGTGATAAGGAAATTCCTGACATCACTGCTGCTTAATCCTTGATTCATTCCAGGGCCTCTTAAACTGTTCTGTTTTTCTAAGAAGGAGAATGAGAAACTCAACAAAGATGGAGTTTTAGGGATGGAAAACACCAGAAGTTAAAGAAAGAAAGAGGGGACTTCCAAGGTTCTTTTCCTTTCTAGACTGCTGACAATATCTTTTATTTATAGCAGGGGTGGAGAAAGTGTGACCCTCCAGATGTTGTTGGACTTCAACTCCCATCATCCCTAGCTAGCATAATCAAAGTTGAGGAATGACAGACTTGAAGTCCAACTATGGGCATTTCCGCACTAGACTGTTATAGTGCTGTTATTCCACTTTCAACATCCTATGGAATCCTGGGATTTTCAGTTTAGGGAGAGGCTTACATTTACATTCTTTGTTGGCAAGAATATATGTGGGAAGTGGCTGAGAAGTGGGGTCATGTTTACAACAGTTCTAGTGACTGTGTCACCAAATGGCTACATTGTAAGTCTACTTCTATGTGGATTCTTCAGCAAAACTTTATTCTGAGGGACTAAACTATCCTATCCTGGAACATGAGGGTTAAGCAGTTGTTGATGAGAATTGAAAGACTGGATAGAATAGATGGAGAAGAGAGAGTGAGTAATAAGGAAACAGGAAAATAATGCCAGATCCAATTGTCAAATAGCCTCTGTATCCGTGCTTTCCAGAATTTTTCAATTTATTTTTCAACAACAAAAAAATGTTAATAAAAATGCATATATTAAGGAAAAATTGTACAGAAAAAATGCATAAATTCATTAAATAAAAGAAAAACACGTGCAAAAAGTATGCAGACAAGGAAGACTGCTTACAAAAATGTGTTGATTGGTGGAAATGCACACAAAACTGTGTATGAATATTTCCATGCAGCTTTTCTTGCGGAAGGGGGCTAAAATATTCCTACATTTACAAACCAAGATGAACACAGCATGGAATTAACAGACTACCAGGAGAAAGAGACATTTGGAGAAATAATAAACCACAAAATAACCCATCTCTTGTGGGGAAAAAAAAGGCAAATTTAATTTTTCACCATCTCCTGTGTCCCGGATGTTTTACTGTATCTCTATGAACAGCGGTGAATTAAAGAAGTTTGATGTCATGGGCAGTTCTATAGTCCACTATCATGGAAACTTGTTTCCATGTTTTAGGCCTATAACTGGTACAGAGGTGGTATACTGTTAGTGCAGATCCTGACAGTCTGCATAGCCACTCCCTCAAGTACACTCCAATAACACAACCAGCTGTGTTGACATTTATCAACAAGTCTCTTTTATGATTTTTTTCATCTCCACCAGCAGCAGCCTTTTTATTAAACTAATGGGTGATGACTGCCTCTACAAGACCAGGCTAACTTAATATCCTTACACAGTAGCATGAGTAGTTCATAAAAATACATTCTTGCTTTGAAAATCCACCCCCCTGCCTGCTACTATGAGAACTGACGATAAGTTTGGAGGGACAAGGAAACCCAATGGAGGTGCTACATGAATCACTGTTATTTCTCATTAAAAAGTCCCACCGTAACTATCCTATGAGTCCTGAGTCTACTATACCATCTTGGTTCAAAGCACAGACATAAAAATATTTGGTAGATTCACAGTGTAATTGTGTTCCTTGCTCTCAAACATATTTGTGTCATTTTTGCTAGACCTGGCAGAATTATACTTAGCATTCACTGCTTTGAGAAACAGGCCAAAAAGTATGAAGCACCAAAGCCTGAAATCTCTAGTGGTATATTATAACAGTTGAAAGATTAGGTTTCGGTTCCTCTTTCTTGGCCACCTCTCAAATGTATTTGCTTCTGTCAGGAGAAAATCCATCACTGAATGTAAAAAATGCATTTCTTTTTATGTCTGAGAATCAGCTTTTAAAATTTTTCTCAACTGCTTTATCTACAGTTTCTCCCTCCCTGAGCTTCAAGTCACTGAAAAATGAAAATAATCTGAGTTGGCCATACTTTTGTTCCCTAGTTTCTTTTCTTTTTCCCCCTTGTCACTCATCATCACTCAGTGGGCAAGAAACATATGAATATTTAAAGCCTGCTTCAGTCATTATACATCTAAAGGAACAGCTTTTTGAAATGTTTGGGCCAGCATTTATTTCTCTTATTCAAAAGAATAAGGAGGCTTTAAGATCACCTGAAGAAGCATCTAGTCTTCAGATCTAGTGTTCAGATATGGTAATACTGCCTTCTCAAGTACCATTAGTCTCATATTTGGGTTAGTTATGTCAAAATTTTGAAGTGTTTTTTTCTCCCTTTGAAGGATATATCAAAGAGACCAGCAAAACAATATTTGCATGCAACTGGCAATCTAAAATGGTATATTGAAATCAATCACCAAAACAACTTTGATTAGATACCTAGGTATGGTTATACACAAATCATCTCTCAAAATATCCTACCCTATTTGTGGGTAGAGAAATTAGAGGAAACATTTCATTGAAGTTCTCCATGGGGAAGAAATTCTCAAACAGTTTTTGGTAGGTGGAGTTCAACGTTAATCAATAGTTGTAGCACAGCTTCTTCCTCCCTGCTTTAAAGATTCCTCTGTATTTCATCCACTCTCACCACAACTGGGGAGAAGAAGAGCCACTGTGTTAGTTGCTTGGCCATCATTTTGTATCAATCATTCTAGTGCTTTGTTTGGAAACTTGGCACTGGTGCAGTGGGAGGCACCACACGACAAAGAAAATACTGGGGGAAATTGGAATGGTGGAGAATTTAGAGAAAATTCTTCCAGTTCTAGGAGTGGACTGGAAGCATGACCAAAAAATGGCAAATCAAATCTGATCTCTCCCTCCACACCAAAATGACCACACTGAAGCTATCATACTCTGGTCAAATCATGAGATGACAAGACTCAATAGAAAAGATGATAATGCTTGGTAAAGTGGGAGGCAGTGGGAAAACAGGAAGACCACACCACAAGTAGATTGAATCAATCAGCCTTCCAAGCGCTGAACAGGCAGTTGACATCTGGAAGTCAACTTGGAGGCATTTTATTAATAGGGTTGCCATAAATTAAAGCCAATTTGACCACCACCACCAACAACAACAACAAGAACAACGAAAAATCTCAGAACTTTTCTAAAGAAAAAAAAATTTTCTGGGAAATTTCAGCTCAACATTTTATGTTTTTTAATCTTTCAGGGTTCAGAATATTTGTCACAGATTCCCAAATATTAAAATTCAGATTGTGCGTCCATGCTTATAATAATATAATATAAGCTAACAGCTTATAATAATACTTCTTTCTTTAAGGCCTTGTTAGCATGGAGAATGGCAGGGAGTTAGATCTGGTGCTGTGACAGAACTTCTCCAATTCCGCAAAGTGCTCTCCCCACTTAAAAGGTGCCTCTTTTGCCCGTTTCATTTTTCAAAGCTTAAGAATATGTTGTGTTCGGGGTGGGGAATGGCTCATATTTCTAAGCTTACTTTATTGCTAGGGTTTAAGTGGATGAGGATATAGAGCATGTAGGGACTATATGTATAAGAGTATAAGATTTTATTTTAATTAGCAATAATTGAACTCTATAGAGAGGTGGTGAGGACATATTGGATGAGAGAGGTATTGATGGATCTTATGGTTTGTTTTAGTTTAATGTACTGCTGAAGAGAAAATTGGAAGTCATTTTTATCTTTTCCCCCCTTTTCTACCTCTATCTATTTCTTTTTTTTTTCTTTTTTCTTTATTCATCTTTTCTCTGTTTCCTTTTCTTTTTGTTGTATGTTCTACGTTGTGTCATTTTATACATCTGGACATTTTTTTTAAAGTTGCATATGAAAATGCTGTTTCCTTTGAAGATGACATAACTGAGGACTTATTCTATGCAAAATTTGTATGTGGTTAATTTGCCAAAAAAACAGCATTCTCTGTCAGAGGAAACAACATTTCCATGCTTAGAATTATATTTCTGTGCAGAAATATTGGCTGGAATTCACTAAACCAGTTACGAATGCATTACCAAGAGTCGTGCATTGGTAACTGATTTGTATCCATGATCCCTATATATTGCCTAGTTCAGCGGATACGCAGGGACCATGAAAGTTCCCCCATCTCCATTTACTGGGCAGAAAGCACTGCAGTGAGAAGCAGTTGACTGATGTCCCCATGCCCTGCTCATGAGATTGTCTTCTGGTGTGAGGTAGGATTGCAGCAGGAGTACTTCTCTCTTCTGCTGAGTTAAGTAAGTGCAAACTACTTTTGCACTTTAAACTTAGCCCCTTTTGACTTTACACTGTTATACTGCTATTATTCCACTTTCAACATCCTGTGGAATCCTGGGGTTTGCAGTTTAGGGAGGGGCCTTTAGAATTCTCAGCCAGAGAGCTCTTTGGCTTCAGGAAACTTCAAACCCCAGAATTCCACAGGGTGTTGTAAGTGGAATAATAGCACTATGACAGTGTAGTGTGGAAAGCCCCTCTGTTTCTGCCTATCATAATGGAGATCACTCACAGGAGGGGGTGGAACACCAGTTAGTTGCTTCCTAATTGAAAGGGGAACAGACACTGATCGCTTGCAGCAGTTGCTGCCAAGTGGAGATTTTGATCTGTGTTGGACCAATAGTCATTGTGAACTAAGATAGTAATGCATCCATAATTGCCTTAATGAATTCCAGCCCTGTGAAAAACAAAATTCTGTTTCCTGTGCAAACCACCTATGTGCCAATTTTGCTCAGAACATGCCCTGAACTGTGAAGATTTTTACCATTCTAGGATCCTTCTCATCAGGATTTCTCAACACACAAGAAATGTGTTTTCTAACCATCTTTGAACATCTTTGAATATACTTTCCACTCCTAACAATATCACCATTGGCAACACTGGTTTGGAATTGCAGTTCAATGACATTTGAGGGGGTCACAAGATTCCCACATTTGGTGTAAAACAAAAGACACACACACACACACACCAGCCTCCTCATAAGGAATGTGAGCATATGACTAGTAATAGTTTTTGCTTCAAATGAATATGGAAGTCTTACACACATTTCCTTTAGTTCATATACGGATAGAAAAATCAGGTCCTTGTGTGGTCTCACTTTTACTTGTAGTACCCAAATTTGGTCTGGTCAGATTTGAATTTAAGAAACCTACACAGTAATGCAGATATAAATAACCCTGTTTTATGTATTTTCTCTCAAAATATCCATTTATAAGAGCAGGATTCAGCAGAGGTAGAATAGTGGAATTCAGCAGAACTGGAAGTGACTCCCTACTCTGCAGCCTCCTGTGTATCCCACTCCCAGCTGGAGGTATGAAAAACCCTCTGGTGCCAGTTTGTGGGCAGTGTGGAGACTGCAGTAGGGAGAAGAGAGAAAGAAGGTTCCCTAGCAAGTGCCCAGCCCAGCACTGAATTTTGTCTCCTGGCTGCAGTTCTATCCACACGCAGTTCTATCTGAGAGTAAAGCCTTTTCTGCACCTTAGCTTATCCTGTTTTTCTTTGGTCACAATCCTGGCAGTACCTTTGGCAGGAAGGGAGTGCGACAGGAACACACCCCTCCATAGTGGACTGGTTTCCTGCAGAAGTGAGTACAACAGACACGCCTCTTCCTTCTGCAGCACAGCCAGGCTCTTTCACATGCTGCACTGGGGCACCTCCAGCCCTTCTGCATGGCAGGAAAGTGCAGGAGCATCATGCAATTGGGGGTCATTAACAGAGAAACTCCCTCAATGATTTACCCTGCTATCACACCAGCTGGAGACAGGAGAAGGGTGGGACTATAACAACATCATGCAGAAGCATCATTGCGGTGCTGCTCCTCTCCCATTCCCATGCCAGGATGTCATGTCCATGCAGAAGATGCCCAAATCTGGCTTCTTGGTGTGAATTTCTTCTGAGTAGATGAACATAGGAAATTGCCCTGTGGATGCATTTTCTCTAAGATATGCCTTTAACAATGTCTTTTGATAGCTTTTTATTTTTTAAATGGAGATCTGTAAGAACATTTGAGGAATGGGAAAGCTTGTAGATATCAAAATTCAAATCTGCACGTTTGCACAGAAAGTGCAAGTCAGGTCAGTGTCTATTAGAATTTACAGAGATCAGATTCTTCAAGCCCTTCAGCATCCTTAACTACATCTCGGGTTAGGTACCTAATCCACAGAACTTCTCATTTTGCTCCTTAGAAAGAAAAAGAAAGGGAAACTGCTGAAGGTTACCTTTTCCCTTCAGCAATGGCCTGCCATCCAAGAACTTTCTTTCTTTTTTGTAAAGGTTCCCTCGGGAAGCAACTTGACTAGATCAGAACTTACTTGCCAGCCCTGTACCTAATTTCATAATGTGTATTGACATGAGGGCAGCACAATGTTAAAAAGCATTAAAATGGAGCAAATATAATTCCCTTCCACCACTTACAAAGGTTCTTCCATCTCCATTAGTTCTGGGCACTGATAGTGCTTACCAGCACATGGATGTTGGATAATGACAAGTGTTCTGGTAGAAGCTAAATAACTGTGTTCACGTTGCTACAGGAATAATATATTAAACAAAACAGAATGAACTTAAGTTTTTTGTTTTTTTAGATAAGAGTGCTGGACTTCTGTTCCAGCAAAAGTTGTGAGTGAGTAGTGGCAACTGCTCTTCCTTACTGCAACTCCTCCCAAGACCCAACAAAAGCTACTTTAGTGGTTTGCAAAACCTTGAAGAACTGTTTTTCAGGCATCCCTAAAGGCTTAACTCCAATTATTAACTCTATCTAGAGTAGACCAACCAAGTCAATGGCCCTTTTCGCACACAACTTCAAACGCGAAATGGCCACGGGAGTGACACGGAATTGTGAGGATGGTTCCACATGATGTCCTCACAATCGTGCAGTGCTCCCGTAGCAATCCTCTGGCAATTGTGCATTATATCATTTTTGGCTCTTTGCCAAAAATGGTGCGCAATTGTGCATTCCTCACATGTCCCTCCCACACTTACCTGGCATGCAGAACCTCAGGAAGCGCGAAGGCTGCACTTCCTCCCCCAGCGCAGCCTGGGAAACTACCCGACTGTGCTGCAGAAGGAAGGGGCGGAGCTATTGCGCTTCCTTCCATCCAGCACAGAGCTGGTGCAGAGGGAAGTGCAAAGGATGTGATTCCCTCTCACAAGAGGCTTTTCGCACGATCCCCACGTGACACCAGCGACACCAGGTAAGGTGCAAAAAGGGCCAATGAGGAATTGGTAAAGGCAGCAATGACATAAGTATCATTGATTCAGTGAGTCTAGTGAGTACTGGTAGTAAGAGTAGTGCTACTCTATTAGGTCCTAGTAAATGACCTTAAGCCAAAGTCTTCAGAGTGAAGGATAAGAGGGGAAAAATCCCAGTGCTACTGCACGATCACATTAGACTAAGGCCATTTCTTCTCTACACTGTTATAGTGCTATTATTCCACTTTCAACCTCCTATGGAATCACAAGCTTTGCAGTTTAGGGAGGGGCATTTAGAATTCTCAACTAGAGAGCTCTTTGGCCTCAGGAAAATACATAATTCAGAATTCCACAAGATGTTGGAAGTGGAGTAATAGCACTATAACAGTGTAGTGTGGAAATGGCTGAAGTCTGAATTGTTAAAATATAATACAGTGTGCTGCCCCACTGGAAAACCCTGTCCCGGGATCTACAATTTTGATATTAAAATATGATTCCATGTGCCTGAGAGGTCTCCTGGATGGGCACGTAGGCAACAACAGTCGAACGACTGAAAACCAGGTCAGGTCAGTAAAATCCCCTGTCACGTAGCCCCAGGAGACCTCAAGCTCTGCAAACCCACAGTAAACAAAGGGTCCTCAGCCTCTGAGAAGCTGACTTGAGGGGATTAGTGTGTTTGCCCCAAGTTGGGCAAAATCCTATCAGGCAAGGACCATTTACGTGAAGTCACACCACAACCTAATGCTGCCGAAGATCCTGAGACTTTGGCAACACCTTATAATCTCATCACGCAAAGGAAGTTACCATCATGGAGCTTCTTTCTCATTGCAACATCCATTGTTCTCCCTGGGAAAGGATTAGCCCTCCAGGTACCTTTTCCCCTACAAATAGTCCCAGTTTTTGAGAGTTTATTTGGATCACTCCCGGTTATCCCAGCAGACCATTTCTCCATCCATTGAATAATCCCCTCAGCCCTCTCCATACTGAGCTCGACTTCTCCGCTGTTTTCCCTGGGCCAAGGACTTCAGGGAAAGGTGCAGTATTACCCCAGCTACCATCCCTTCAATATTCACCCTATCTAGTTTCCTCTCTTTTGCTTCTTAATAGGTCTCGAGTGAGTGTGTGAGAGATTGCATTGGTGCGTGAGACTTTCATTCAATAAAATCATTTTATTAGACATCTGCGTTTGGTTTTTGGCTTGGCCTGACCCGTAAAAACTGGGTAAAAAGACCCCGCTAGGTTACCCTGCCTCTCACATTGCTATTGCTCATACTCTGGCTAATTTCCACTCCCCATCATGTGGAGCACATTGAGGTGTTCCCCAAGGAACCCCAGAAATCAGGGTAACAAGTGCAGAGGAGAAAACTTTGTGAGACCAATCATATTAAATACTTACACAGAATGCCTTATTGGTTTCAACTTTTCTTCACAGCAATGGTTCAGGATACAGAAATATATGTGTGGCCAGGCTGTTATGACCAAAAAAAGTATATTTTGGAAGAGATTTAGTGCGTTACAAAAGAATTAGATCCAATGTTGCTGGACTTACTTACATTTTTATCAATGCAAATAAATACATTTTCCAATTTTACTAGCTATTTTTAACCCTTTCTTCCAGTGTTTTATCCTGGATTTCTAGCTGAGGACAACTGCATTTATAGCAAAGAAGGAAATATATTATTATTGTAACAGATTCAGAGAAGATTTTAATTGGCCATTTCTTTTGCCCTTTTCACACATGACTTTGAATGTGAAATGGCCACGGGAGTGACGCAGAATCGCAAGGATGGTTCCACATGATGTTCTTGCAATCATGCGTCGCTCCCGTAGTGATCCCGCAGCAATCTTGCATTATATCATTTTCGGCTTTTTGCCAAAAATGATGCACGATTGCGCATTCCTCCGGCATCCCTCCCGCACTTATCTCATGCAATGCCAGCGACACCAGGTAAGGTGCGAAAAGGGCCATTGTCTTGGAAGCTTATCAAAGAAAAAAAAGTAGTCAATATTGCATATGGAAATAGAAGAGACCCTTTGATGAAAATTAGGCTTTCCTACTGACAGCTAGGAAAGACTACAGCCCATGATCTTTACATTTTAGAAGAGTGGGCAGTAGATCTAGATTGGTAAGAAAATGTCTGTCATTACAGTTGGTGGGCTGATCAAATGGTTGGCAGGTACTTTCCACTTTTTTGGAAAGTATTGCTGAACTGCAAATATAAATGAACCTGCACTAGTCATTTTTGTAATACTTGCATTGCTGTGCCAGGAAAGAATCGGAGCTGAACATCAAGGTTATTTTGTGAATAATACAATAAACTGCCATATCTGCTCCTGAGACTTTCCATTGTCATTCTTGAGGAAAGGTTCAAAAAGAAAGACCTCTTGAATGAGGGCAAAGTATAATTTTATCAACTCTGTCCATGAAGTCCCTCTAGGGGTAGTTGTGCTCTATCTCACCAGTGGTAGAAATTCATACTAGAGCTCACCTTTATCCGTGTAATTCCACATCTTCATTTACAGAAGGCCACTTTATGGGTCTTTCCATACTACACTGTTATAGTGGTATTATTCCACTTTTAACATCCTGTGGATTTCTGGAGTTTGTAGTTTACTGAGGCCAAAAAGCTCTTTAACTGAGAATTCTAAATTCCCCTCCCTGAACTACAAACCTCAGGATCTCACAGGATGTTGAAAGTGGAATAACAGTACTATAACAGTATAGTGCAGAGAGGCCTTGGTTCTTTTAGCACAGCATTTTCCATGCGAAAGGGCGCCTGGAGTGTCATGTGATTGTGAGGAGCGATCTGCATGACACACAATTGCGTGATGCTCCAGGGTAGGGCAGGCGCCGATTGCGCACCTTATCATTTTCGGCTAGAAGCCGAAAATGGTGTGCGATCGCACATTGCTCCTGGGTCCCACACGCACTTACCTGGCGTGCAGAGCCTCCAGAGCCACGGTGGTCACGCTTCCTGCCCCAGTGCAGCCTGGGTGGGGCTGTTGCACGAGCAGGCAGTTCGTGCAGAGCTGAAGAATCCTGGATGTGAGAGCCTCTCGCCAGAGGCTGCTCGCGCTATCCCCGCACCCCAGTGCCGGAAGAAGGTAAGGTGCAGAAAAGGCCTTTGTGTTCCATTTCATTGCTGTCCTATATTCCAGAATGGGATAATATGTGGCTACTCTGCATGAATTTTTTTTTTTTAGGCTTCAGTGCCTAAAAGTCCCTCTAGGGGTAGTTGTGCTCTATCTCACTGGCACAAAATTTTTATGTCGTGATTTGCAAAGCAGCAAAAGCAAACAAATGAACAGACGGGGGGGAAATGCAGAAACCACCAAGTTATGCTGTTAAAAAAAGGAGGTGTATGGGAAATGTGTGGCTTACTTTCAAGCTAATTAGTGTTCTTAAAAGACTTCTCCAAGTACTCATCATCCTGAAAACAAGGTCTATGCTTTCTTCTGTTTTTGTTGTTCAGGAAAATCCTGTCTGCTTGAAAGCAAGAGGAGTTGCTGTCATGCTGTCATATTTGGGTAGTGAAAAATAAAAGCAACTATTAAGCAAGGTGTGCACTGCCCCGCATGCTTTTCTTAAAGAGAAGCTCAGTTTTCCCCACACATCACTGTACCATTGAAACTCATATTGTCCCTAGTTTGGGAGAGATAGTGTGATTCCCCAACAGCCATTGTGCTATAGCGGTTTGAATGCTAAACTACAGTTTGAATCCCTACTTGGCTGTGGAAACTCATTGAATGGCCTTTGGCAGGTCACACTTTCCCAGTCTCAGAGGAAGGCAATGACAACCTACCTCTGAACAAATCTTGTCAAGAAAACTCCGAGACCTTTTCCGCACCTTACCTTTTTTGGGGGCTGGGGTGCAGGGATCGCGCGAGCCACCTCCAGCAAGAGGCTCTCATGTCTCCACTGCTTCAGCTCCGCACAAGCTGCCTGCTCCCGAGCAGGCAGTGCAAGAGCCCCACCTCTTCCTTCTGCAGCACAGCCTGGGAGATTCCCAGGCTGCGCTGGGGCAGGAAGCGCGACCGCCGTGGTCCTGGAGGCTCCACACACATGGCAAGTGCACATGGGGCCCTGGAGCAATGCGTGATTACACACCATTTTGGGCTGAAAGCTGAAAATGAAAAAGTGCACAAGTGGTACCTGTCCTACCTTGGAGCACCACGTGATTGTGAGTGCATCGTGCAAATCACTCCTCACAATCGCGTGACGCTCCAGGCGCCCTTTCGCATGGCAAATGTCATGCGAAAAGGGCATACGGTAAGTTCATCTGAGGGTTGCCATAAGTGAGAAACAATGTGAAGGCAAACAACAGCAACAACAATGTGACTCCCACACTACACATCTGGAAGTCGTTTCCTCCCCCTTTATACACAAGGTTGTCTAAGTAGACATTTAGAGGATTGCTCTGTTAGTTATGCTGGAATGACATTTTAAGAAATTACTTTTATGTCTACAGTAGACTTGATTTTTTTCTAACACGTTTCTCAATGTTTTGCTGCTGTTTTTGAATTTTAATTCTCTTTTCTGGACAGTATTATCATTTTCACCATTATAGGATGGCGAAAGTTGGGAAACTTGAGAAAATCACCCTCAAATATGTTGATAATTTTGTCAAAAGATTAGCTGATGATTGAAAAGATTCAAGTTGGCATAAAATTAATCAGGAATGATCTTTTACTTACATTTTTAAAAAGCAGAGGCATGTTTTCTTAAGTGAATGGCTAATGTTTAAGCAAATGTGTGACTAAATGAAATTGCCTGAGAAAAAATATTGCAATATATATTTTCTGATTATTGCTTATAACTTACTATACGATTCTTTCATTTGCCCTGAAGAATAACATTGGGTATCTCAGAGGAAAGTAAGCTGGATAGTGTGGACCATTACTTTCTAATATGAATGTTTTATTCATAAAAATCACTGTGATGAGGAAGATCTGAGGTTCTTCCTTAACAGAGAGATTTAACATTACAAAAATTACTGGTATAGTTTCCCTCAGATCTGAAATTCAGCAACATATTTCTAAAAGGTGGAATGGAGGCACTGGAGATACAGTTAGGTTGAGACAGTAACTATCATCCCAGATTGAGGAACAAGGAAAATCAATGCGTGCTTCCTGTTTTGAATGCTTACAAGCTGCTGAATTAATATGGATGAGCCTTGATTTAGTCTGTGTTGGTGATTTTCCTGACAAAATCAAGACATCCATATAAGAAGCAAATTGCTATAAGTCTCTTTGGCCTCTGTAATGAGGGAATGCTATTACTACTATCATCCCAAATGCTGCAGCCCAAGCCATAATTATGAAGGAGTGAGCTCCATCAGGTAATGGGGATATTTCTGAATCTATGTGCCTAAGATTTGGCTATATAAGTACTTAGATATTCAATGCAGGCTGCAATGTAAGCCAGCTACTGTTTTGGTGGTCAAAATGGGAATCCCAAATAAGTTGTCAAGAATAAAAAAATACAATGGAGTGGGGAAAAACAGCAGCAGCAGCAACAACAACAATAACTAACCATCTACTGGATTACTGGCTGGGGATTTCCTGATTTAGATTCTATCCAAGAATCTGTTTATCAGTATTGTTGTTGCTGATGGTGATGATGAACTGCCTGAGAAAGAGATGGACTCTACTTCTTAGGTCTTTAAAAAAAAAATTGGGCTGGTATCTTACAGGAGGGCTTTAGCTTGGCTTTCCTGCATGGCGGGGGGGGGGGTCCACTAGTTGGCCCTTTCTGCAGGAGGTTGTTGTCCTGGCATGGGGACAGGAGAGGAGAAGGACTGTGATAATGCTTTTGCACAATGTCATCATGGTCCCGTCCTTCTCCTGTTGCCAGGTGGCATGGTCACTGATTAAATCATCGATAAGTTTTCCTCATAAATGACTCACAATCATGCCACCATCTCGCACTCACCTGGCCTGAGAAAAGCACGATGGTGGCACTTCCTGTCCCGGTGCAGCCTTGAAAAGTATTCAGCTGCACTGGAGGAGAAAGAGGCATGGCCATCAGTTTCCCTTCCACATGGAGCCAGTCTAGTGTGGAGGGGGGCACTCCTGTTGCACTCTCTTCTTGGCAGAGCCGCTCCTGGGATCACCACTGGAGAACAATGATATAAGTTAGGGTGCAGAAAGAGCCTTAGATTCCATGATGATTCCAGTGCATCTTGGGTCCTTTTGGTTATAATAGTCCTTCATCTGAGTAACTACTAAACAATGCCTTCCACGTTTGGAAGCTGTGATTCAAATATATGTATATGTATGTTTGTGTATGTGTGTGTGTGTATGTATACACACACACACACACACATCCTTTTGAAGCTCAGTGTCCTTATGCCCTCCACAGCTCTCCAGTCTTTTTAAAAGCAACAGCATGGTTCATTTGTATAATTTTTCCCTAATTTTTTTTTAAATTATTTGCCTCTGGACTGTTATTTGCATTTGTGCAAGCACCTGAAGACAACTCATTTTCTAGTTTAGCATGTGTAAAGAAAAAAAAAGGATTCTGATACATAGTGATGCATCATGCAAAGTTAAAAATAATTAGATAGATCTGCATGGGGAAGGTTAATACAATTTAATGCTGTTCTTTCCTCTCTCTCTCTCTCAACTTACAGGGACCTATACATTTTCTACTTGTTCCTTTCACCTCCTCATTTTCATCCTGAACTTTAGCTGATGACTATACATGCTCAGGATTATCAGACAGTGTACATTCATGTGTAAAATGAAATTCCTATTAAAGTTCATTGCTTCAAATGAAATTTGCTTTGTAGCATTTCCTGCAGAGATTCCCCACTGAGTTCTGTCATGATATGCTCAAATGTGGGCTCTCTTCTTGCATCCTTCTACTTAACACGGTGAGAGTTTGACATTGTTTTTGTGTATGATGCTTTGCTGAAACATTGACAGGAGAGGCCAGCAGCTGTTGCATTATTCAGCAAGTGCACTCAAGAGCAATAGAAAATGAGCAATGAGTGGCATTTATTGAAAGGGAAATATTTCTTGAAAAAACTTACTGTGGATACTTGATTAATTATTGTTCCAGGGTCTTCAGTTAAAGAAAGGCAGTGATTCCAATCTGAGGAACATAGGAAGCCACCTTATACTGAGTCAGCCCATTGGTCCATACAACTCTGTATTATCCTCTCTCGCAATAGCAGCTCACCATGGTTTCAAGCAAGATTATATTCTAATCATACATAGGGAATAAAGCTGTATCTGTTGCAGCATTCAGTTCCCACAGCAGCCACCCAGATGCATACGGAAAGCATGGACTGCAGGCAGAAACCCATAAGGAAGAGATGGGTTGTAATTAGCAAAAAATACAAATCTCTTGCTGATTCACATCTCCCTAAGCCACTCACATGCTTCAGGGGCGAAGAAGAAAAAAGGAGGAGGAGGAAGAAGAGGAGGGGAGAGAGGGAAGAGGAAAAGGAGAAGTAGTTCTTTACCAGAGCAAGGGCAAATGGGAGCAGAAAGTAGCAGAGTGTACTACTGGTGAACTCTATCAGTGAGCTCTATGACAGGATGATGTTTTGCCTTACATCCACTGATTAAGCTAAGGTGACCATATTCCACTTTTTTAAACCCTACATACTATTTTTGGACTATCCATCATCATCATCATCATCATCATCATCATCAGGGTTTAGTTTTTAGTAGCCACAATGTCATAAGCCTGCTTTATGACATCATAATTGGTCTAATATATCTTTATGGTTGTTGCATGATCACAATGACCAAAAGCACCAACAAATTCCCCCCCTGAAGACTTGTAGCTCCCCCTCCACAATGAATGCAGCCATTTCTGAAGCACTGGAGAGTAGGGCAGTGAGTAATGACGTGCTCAGCCCTTCTCCAGCAGGGGGGCATGCTGGGAAGATAACTGCAACAGGATGTCTACAGGACCGCATGGAGGCCTTTGCACCTGCTTGTCTCAGCCTGACCCACAACCAGGAGACACATCATTATGCATTGCCCTGGCTGTGTTGGAAGGGCTGTGAGGCTCCAAAGGTAGTATCCAGGAGGGGAGTATCAAAATACGTGCAGCTATGCCTCCCAATGCAGGATCTTGAATTATAAGTATATATTTGTACCCCAGTTATGCAAATTTAGCACATTAATTGCTGAAATTTCTCTTCCACTACGCTTCAAAGTTTCTACAACTTTTATAGTTACAATTATTCTGAGAGAATTAGTATGGAGTAAGGTTTAATCTGGGGGATTTGGAACAGAGAGATGCAAGTTCAAATCTCTGCTTGGTCATGGAATTTATCATGTGACCTTAAGTCACCACTACCCATGAACAAAGCTATTCTTGCTTCTTATGCTCTCCTAGATGTCCTAAAGCCCCCTGGACCTTCAGGCCATCAATGGCAGGGGGGAAATATTCTCCCAAAAAGCAAAAAGTCACTCCTGAAGGCCTTATGAGTGGCACATAGCAAGCAGTATCCTTTCTATTTTTATGGACTCATATCTGTTCGGCCTAGGTATTTTTTAGCCAGCTTCTGCAGACCTAGAAGTGTACACTGCTGGATGCTTGACGGCTTTAAAATGGGGCAGTCCTGTTTTTCCTTTGACATTTTTCATCCAAACTGTAAGCAGGCTTGACCCTACTTAGCTTCCAAAATGAGATCAGATGTGTTCAGGGCTGAATCCTAATACCATTTACATACTACCAGTACCAGGTAGATTTCCTAGTCTAGTGAGAAATGTTTTCTTGCCTGAAGCTGAGTGGGAGGGGGAAGGTGCCCTCTTGTTAGAGGCAAGGTACCATTTAGAGTCTTCTAGACCACTTATGTTATGGGGACCTGAGGCAGAAAATCCCTATGTGACTTTCCATTTTCCTGCCTGTAAGTAACAACAACAGCAGCAGCAGCAGCAGCTAAACAGCAATTTGGAGCCCTTTCTTGATACCCCAAATCTGCTGAATGAAACAATTGCCTCACTTTGTTTAAGTGAGGCTACACCTGCAAATGTCATTTACACATGGGTCCTTTCTGCACGAGGCTGATGAATTGGTTCGTGCTGTTTCTTACTGGATTTTCTGGGCTTGAAACAAGGTGGATTTTCCCTCATTTCCTTCTGCATAGCTGCTGTGTATGTTCCATTCTGATTTGGAGGAGTGTGAGTTCATGAATCTACACTGCCTCCGCCATGGCCACTCCCGCTACTCCCCTCACCCCGCCCCATCGGCTGTGTTTGGCTCCTTTTTTTTTTTGCATGGTTTAGTATGTCATTGTGTACGTGTGTATGTGCGTAAGTCTGTACTACCCCCTGGCCCCTCCCATGAGCCCTCCCCTGACCACCAATTCGCATTGGTGTGAATGTACGTGTCTGCACCACTGTGAAAGTATGAATCGGATCGATCTGGAAAATTGGAAAACTGATTTCTTCCAGTTTTCAAATAGCCTGCTTTACCACCACTTGGGGGCACATTTAGTCAGAATTACATGTGGAACAAAGGTAAATAAACCGAACCTAGTCTGGTCCAAGGTGCTGAAGACCTCCGTGGTAAGATGCACTGGCCTGCCTTAATAACCGCGTGCGGAAAGGGCCATGGTTTCACATGTCTGCCTTTGTGGATTTATTTATACAGATTTATTTATACAAATTTATCCAGTCCATGTGACATGGTACACTGAACACAAAACATTTTAACAGGCCAATGTATGGGGTAATGAAAAATTGATTACTCAGTTTAGTAAATATAGAGCTACCATAAAAGAGACCCATTCAAAATATTAAAATGAACTTATATTGTGTGCTTTTGGCTGGGTTCCATAATGGAAGCAATGTTAAGGAAAGGCCTGAAGTGAATGGAAAATGCCGAAACTGTGCATAAACATATTGCCTATTTCTTCCATAAAAGAACAGAGTTTGCTTGGGGTGCTAGGATCAAAAGCAGAAAAATTAAAAAAAGAAAAAGAAACAAGAAAGAAAGAGAAGATCAGATAGGCAAATGCCCAAGAATTACAGCTTTACTGTGGCACCACCTTTCAGTGGACAGTTGACCTGGAAAAATTATGGCTTGTTCTTTCACCTAATCTGTCCACTTTTGATTTAAGCAGCAGTACATTTCAGGCCCTCCCCTGAGGGAAACTGGCTGCAGTTTCTTGTCCTTGAAATCCACCAGAAAGTTAAGTCACTGTTGCAGCAAAGGAGAGAAGTTCCAGGGAGTTTCTAAACATCAAAATCCTATTCTAACCTGGAAAATTTAATTTGTGTCTTCAGGTATGGGCTAAAGAGTTTAGTGTGATGAAGAAATAGGGTTTAGATGGTCATGTGCACTACTTAACCTGTGAAGTGCACAAGAAATATTTCTCTTTCCTCTTCTTCCATGAAACCATTGTCATTTCATGCTTCATGCTTTATCATCATCATCGTCATCATCATCTCTTGCCCATCTCTTTCCCTGCAGATCAAGATGGCGGAACCACAACAAATTAGATATATAACACCAATTAAAAGAGCGTATAAAACCGGCACATTTTTTTTTAAAAAAATATTACATACTTTAAAATTCATGAATTAAAAATCACTACATACTTTAGAATTCATAATTTAAAAATTACCTGAATAAGGCTGCCAGAAGAAACTGTTTTTTACTTCTGTTTTAAACTCAGTGTATCTAGCTAATCAGTCCCCTCTGGAAGGTCATTCTACAATCTGGGGGCAGACAAAGAAGATGTTCTCTGGGTAGTAATTGTCAGTCTAGTGTGTGTGGACTGAAGTACATGTCCTGAGAGAATCTGAGTGGATAGGAGAGATTATATGGGAGAAGGGGATCCTGCAGATAACCTGGACCCAAAACAAGTGCATTTTGTATTCATGATAAATGTGTGTGTGTGTGTGTGTGTTTGCGAAGGGGGGAGGAGAGAGAGAGAATATCCTTGTTCAGCAAGTCTGGTTTAGAAAACAAACCAACCTTGTTACATGTGGTCTGTCTTCCATTTTAAACTCCCTTATCCCACAGCATCATCATGGCTACTGGAATTAAGTGGAGTTTGTTTATATTGCCTCTAACCTATTTATGCTAACCACATTGTACTTAGTTGGAATTTACCAACATTTTGAAAAGGAGAATATATATTTTAGATAAATAATTAAATGAGCATTTATATACATGTACAAGTGTGATTGGTAGCTCCCTAATGATGATTTGGGGTGAAAAAAAAAGATGAGGCCCTGTCATGCCACTTCAGGTAATGATGCTGTGCCAGCTTGCTGCTGCTCCCATCACTAGTGCTGTGGGTGGCCATGGTGTGTGTGTGAAAGAGAAAGGACTTGAGCTTTGGTTCAGACGGCAACCCAACCCAAGCTATATAACTGGACGACAGAGAGGTTGTGAGCTTGTGCTTTCTCTTTCCCCCAAAGAAAAAAGAATTTTAAACTGGAGAGACTAGAAATTTTCAACCTCTTACTGTATGTTCTTACCCAAAATTGTAAAACAGTTTGTTGTCAGCGTGGAAGACTGCAGAAGAGGTGCAAGTAGAAGAACATCTCGTTTCATTATTACTGGGAAGTGCTGGATTTATAGTTATATGAATAGGTACACAGGTAGACAGGTAAGTATACAAATTTTTCACTCTTCCAAATGTGTAGTGAGAGCCTGTTGTCCATTCTATTGCATGCACAGACAACTTCCATGAGAAGGCTTCCCTGTTCAGTGGAGGAGCAATTCTGCGTATGCATTCTGTTGTCCAACCCAAGTGTTCTTTAACTGAATGGCTGAGACTTTGCATGTAAAGAATCATATAATTAGTTCAATGGTTTGGGCCAAATAAATGCAGCTAGAGATATAGAGTCATGAATCAGTGCCACAAGAATGATTCAGAACATGATCTAGTGTAGGCATCAGAGACATGAAATATAAATGTAATGAGAAATGAATCTGAACTCCAGCAACTTTTTAAAGAGCAGAAACAGGCCAAGTTTGGCTGTCAGTACAGTGAGCAATAGCCTTTCTCATACAGAAAGCAGAAGGGGATGGTTGGTAGGTGTCAGACCAGGAAAGCAAGAGAAAGCGGAAGGGGAAAGGCTTCTTGTATGCTACAGGGGCCTGGACAGTGATGTATATTTCTCATAAATCAGTGCAATTTTGATTCATCCAACAGGCGGACATCCAGCAGCAACTCTGAAAAATATCAGCAAATTAGTTTGGATGTTGCTGGAAACTGGATTTTCATCAGTCAAGTTCCAAAATTAAAAGTTTAAGTTAAGATTTAATATGATACAAAAACTGGAGATATGTGTATGCACAGGGAGGAGGGGAGGGTTAACAGAAATTCCATTAAGTTGAACACTTTGCTGGCCATCATTGTGAGGCCAAGTCCTTTACTGGCCCCTCTCTTTCCTCTTGTGTCTGTGCAAACCAATTGTTAGGATGTTCACAGTTTCATCTCAACAACGGGGCTGAGCTGCTTTTGAATATTCTGTTAAAAGAAAGCAGCTATGCAAAACACAGTCATGACATCAAAATAAACCTATAATCAAGACATATAATAAAATATCTTCAAATAAAATACAAATAAAACACAGATCATGCATACAAATACTGCAATTCCTCAAGTTTAGAAGCACCTAAAGAAAAAGAAGAAATCTTGAATTTCAGTTTGAAAGAGATACACAGTGGCCCATCCACTTTTGTGAGAGTTTGGGGCACAGAACTCTCCCAAAAGTCAAAGATATACAAATAACTCCCCTCCCTGGGTGAACAAATGAGGGAACACATGTGTGTGCCTTTCCTCCATGTGCCTCCTCCCATTACCTTGACTTTTGCCTGGGCATGTGTGCCTTCCTTCTCCTTGTCTGGACAAAAGATAAGCAAACTAGAGGAGGGACCCCATGTGTGGAGAAGAAAGGCCTGCCTTCCTTCTCCATGCATGGGGCAAAATGCAAGGGAATGGGAGGGGGAGAATGGGGGGAAGGCACATGCATGCCTTGCAAATAGTCAAATTTGCAAAAATCAAACCTGTGAAGTGGAGGGAGGACTGTAAGGCTTTTCTTCCTTTCCTCCCCTCACAGATGCTTTTTTGCCCAGAACTTTGATATCAAAACATAACAGAATTGGAAGAAAAACACTATGGGAAGCAGGATGGACTGGGGGACAACAAGAGAAGATAAATGACGTGTGTCCATACTGGGCAGCTTCCATTAGCCTGTCTTCTTTTTGTTCTAAAATGTAGCAATCCCCTCTCATGCTTCATCAGAAAGAAGAAAAAAAATACAGTCTTTAGAACCAGAAACTTCTGATTGACTTTAACCTACAGTGTGAAAATGGTTTCCTTTTATGAACAATAGCAGTAGCAGCAACAACAGCAAAATATCATTAGTGGTGATTGAAATGAATTTATTTTTATTTATTTATCTCAAGTATTTCTGTTATCACCTCCCAACCCACAAAGGCTCCCCAGGTGATGAACAAATAAAAATCAATTAAAACAATAATAAGATAAAAATATTTTTAAACCACCTTAAAATATTCTTTACAAGCTCCTCAAAGCAGTCTAAAAGCAATCTAGAATCCAGTTTTGAAATAGTTATAACAGCACTTTTAAAAACTGAATGCCATGCAGAACAGCACTGTTTTGGCTGCCTACCGGAAACTTTTCGCACCTTACCTTGATAGCACGATGAACTAGAGCCTTCACGATATTGCCAATATAGCAAGAGGCCCAGTAGAGAGCCCCTTGCAGTCTGCACACAGTAGGGCATTCGTGAAGAGCACCAGTCCCCGCCCGGTGCCTTGTCCGCATGTCGGCATCCTGGGCCATGCCCAGGTCCCGCCCTGTCCCCGCCCCACCACCCCTGATTGGTCGGTGGTGTTTTTTTTTTATTGTTTCATCGACTATCGTGCTAACGTTAGCATGAGAGATTCTGCCAATAGGCTGTTTCGTACTACATTGGTAACGTGCTAACGTTAGCGCAGGTTTTTTTTTTAAAAAAACCACAGTCGGCCGGACCTCGGGGCTGCTGTCATCTCGAGTGTGAGTGGCGACGCAGCCCCGGGGTGGCCTCTCGTGGCGACATGTCCTGCAGTGTTCCCTGCTGTGATGGGGACAGCGGTCAGCCTGCTGCTGGGCGGAGCGTTCCCTGGGAGTTGCTGTGTGAGGGACAGGCAGCAGGGACTGCCCACACCCCGCCCACTCCTAGGTCCTTCCCGGAAGCACACCGGACAATGGCTCCACAGGCCCTCTGGTCGTGCTACTGATGCATGAAAGGGAGGCTATTTTTGCCTTTCAGGCAAAAATAAGAAAATTGCGCTATCAGCACTATCTATGGCTGTGATGGCACCTGGTTCGCCAGAACGTCATGCAGTATGGTGGCTCGTGAAGGGGGGAGGAAGCGTGCCTAATACGCTTTAAACAAGCCATGCAAAAAGGGTCTGAAAAGAGACAGGGCCAGCCTAAATTTCTTGAGTAGGGAATTCCACATTCAAGGTGCTGCTACAGAGAAAGCCTTGTTATGTGTACCCATCAACCTAACTTCCTAAGACTCACAAGAGGACCACCTCTGTAGACCTCAAATTTCTGGCAGGCTCATATGAGAGGAGATGGTCCCAGGTCATTTAAGGTTTTATAGGTCAACACCAGCACTGTGAATTGAGCTTGGAAGCAAACTGGAAGCCAGTGGATTTCTTGGTGGACAGGTGTTATATGGTCTCTAAAATGCACAGCTGACATCAGTCTGGCTGTTGAATTTTGCACAACCTGCAGCTTCTGAAAACTTTTCAAAGGCAGCCCCGCATAGAACACATTACAGTAGTCTAATGAAGAGACAACTAAAGCATGAAGCACTTTGGCCGGATCTGGTTTCCTCAAGAAAGGGCACAGCTGATGCACCAGCCAAAGGTGGGCAACTCCTGGTCACCACAGGAACCTAGCTTTACAGAAGTAGTGCTGATTTCAACAGCACCTCCAAGTTAGGAGCCTGGTCTTTCATAAGAAGAATGACCTCATCCAGAACCGGCTGTGACCCCAGTCCCAGGTTGCTTTTCCTACTGACCGGCAGCTTTTCTGTCCTGTCTGGATTAAACCTCCATCTGTTCACCTACATCAAGTCCTTTATTTCATCCAGACACTGAGCACTACCCTAGCCTCCTTGGCATCAGCTGTAAAGAAGAAATAGAACTAGGCATCATTAGCATGAATGACCAGTGGATGAGAGGGTACAACTCTGAATGTAATTTCAATCTGAAATGAAATAATCCCTTATCCATTTTAATCTCAGCTCCTTCGGCCAATTACATGGCTCAGTTATATTAATGACACTTAAAAAATAAAATACAATGTGCACACTCTTCCAGCAACACTAATTAGAATGACTTGTGAAGCCAAACTTTGTGAAATTAAGTACTAATCACAATTGCCACATCATGGTGATAGCCCCTAGGAACATACATGTGGAAACAAAAGCAACTCTGAAAGCTGAGACATCTGGCAGGTGAGAGAAGCACTAAATAGGTTTTATATCACAGTCAGGGAAATAAATGAAAATGGGATGTGTACAGATAGAAACCAATAAAAGATCTGGCAGTGTGGAAAATTTCCTCTAATATCATTGCCTTTAACAACAACCAGGAAAAGAAACACAAACCATTTATCAGCTAGCCATTTCTGCTGAATTCTTATTCAAATATGAGCAGAATGTCTTCCTGGTCATAAACAAATTTATCTGATTTGCCGGAAGTCTCAGGGGATGGAGCAGGCGGGAGTTGAGTGCAGCTATGGAATTAGAGGGGAGGGGGGAAATAAAGACATTGCCCCCTCAAATAAAAATTCTGCTCCCAAACAAAATTTGTCTTCAGTCCACAAATTTCTGGCATTGTAGAGAATGAGTCATTGAAAAGTGTGCACATCTTGTTGTCATTGTGTGCCTTCCAGTTGTTTCTGACTTATGGTGACCCTAAGGTGAACCTATCATGGGTTTTTCTGGGGCTGACAGTCTGTTGTGTGCCCAAGGGCACCTAGTGGGTTTCCATGGCTGAGCAGATAATTGAACTCTGGTCTCCAGGGTTGTAGTCCAACACTCAAAACACTACATCACATGGGCTCTCTGTACCTAGAACTAGAACTCTAATATTCCTTATATCGCCATTTCCGCATGAGGCAAGGGAATCGCTCCATGCCATTACTCACCGGATCTTCTGGCTCCTTGGTCTGGTCCAGGGTTAATTGGAGCAGTGCGTGGTCTAGATCCGCACTGCTCTGGCTTCCAAAATGGCGGCTTCCGGTTGGTTGTGGGTCCTGACCAACTGCTGAAGCTCACCATGCCTAAAGCCAACCCCCGCAGATCACAGCCTCACATTGGTGTGAGCCTGCGAATCTGCAAAAGGGAGCAGGCACACAGTGGTGCGCTCCAGCACTTTGAAAGATCTGATTTTTCCGGTCTTTCAAAAACACACTGGAGGACCACGTGGGGTCGTTTCGGAGCGGACTGAGGTGTGGATCTCTGGTAAGTAGTCCAAACTGAGTCCACTCCAAGGTGCAGATCTACTCTGTGGAGGATGCACTGCACCGTTTTAATTACCCCCTGAGGAAATGGCCAAAGTTGCATTCCCTGGGTGCCTGTCCACTTCAGGTTGTATTTCTAAATGGTCAATTTTACTTGGGGACAGATTTCTTATTCGAGGGAGTGATGCCCTCATTTTGTCTACTCCGTATCTACCTCCGGGGTTGTGCGGTAGGCCTGGAAAGGAACTTTAAGTGGATGGAGTTTTTTAAGTTCCATTTTTATAAGAATTTACCCATTCTCAAATTTCTTCCTATCCAAGATGGAAAGAACTTGATTTTTTGTTTTTAAAAAAATGCACATGGAGAAAAAAACCCCTTGTAAATATGATAAATCCAGGCCAAAGCCTTTGAAAGTCTGTGTTTGAATCCTTTCAAGTAGCTCTGAGTTAAGGCTGTCAACTCTTATTTTCTGAAAGGTTTCTCATCTGTAACATAGGCAAGTATGCCAGTGTGGGTGGAACACAATTTTTGTTTGTTCTCTGTTGTTGTAATTCCTTTCCAGAAAAAGTAACTACATTTATTACATTTCTTGTAATTTTCATGTTCATTTTTTGTTTTGTTTTGCAATTGATTAAAAAAAATGCATGAAATGTGAAAAACAATCCAGCCACTATAGCCTAAACTCAGTTTCTAGTCTCCACTAGATTAGACATTAGGTCAGTTACTGAGTGATGAGTCAATACTTGTATAAATCCCACTGATTTACCCAGGCCACTCTAGTTGAAACTGGCAATTAGATTTAGGCTGTTTGAAATGCCCTGAAAATTAACCAGGAAAATAACCAGGAAAAAAAAATTACTTGCTGTACAAAAAAAGAAGGAGGGGGGGCAACATTGCCTTCTTTCACATTACTTCTAACATCCAATTTGTTCATACCATTGTTACAGAAAAGGTGATCAATTTGAGCTTTCAACTTATTATTTACAAGTTAAAGGGTTGGAAGCATCCTTAATAGGCTACTCTGCATCATCCAGGCTATTATAGGGCCCTTTCTTTCAACAGAGAGGAGGAAAAAGCCTTTGCCTTATATGAGAAAAATGTCTTGGACAGCTTTTGTCCCTGCTGTCTCTTTTTTTAGTGCTCTGTCAGACTTGGAGTGGGTAGTTCTTTAAACAGAAGATGTAGAGGATTTCACTTTTTCCAGCCCTTAAGTCTTGACAACAGAATATTGTCTGTCAGATAGAATTGTTGAGTCATAGGCCATTTCTGCACTAGAGTGGAGGAGCGTTTCACTGTGTGTCATGAGCGGTGTTTTTTACTACGACTTACCCCAAATCCTATCTGCACACCCTCCGGTTTCTATTGAAGTGAAGCAGAGAAAATTGTTTGAGCTTCTGCATCAGCAATTTTTGTGGAACTCCTTTCCCCTCCCTCGCTCCAACCCACCATCACTGATTGGTCAATTTAAAAAAAAAAGTTGTAGAAACCGTTGCTATGTTTTAGCACAAATGTGTGAATTGATGTAATGCTTCTGCATGTAGGAAAAAACTCAGAAGAAGTGGTTGGGTTGTTTACATTGGAGTTTTTCCATTTTTACAATACATTGGTTTAACGTCGATGTTAACTGCGCTGAGACCTCAACTCCTGTGGAACCATGGAGGACAGAATGATGTCAAACCAATTTAATGTGCAGATGTAAAAGTGACAATATGATGCTACTGTGATTTATCAGCCTTGTGCGGAAAGGGCCATAGAGTTGGAAAAGACCACAAAGGCCATTGAGTCCAACCAAAACATGGCCCACCATATATTGATTAAATATGCAGGGGAACAAGCAGTAATTAAACACAGGATCTCCACCATCACACCTTGTCTCTCTTTTAAGACAAAATCAAAAATACCAGTGGAAGTTGGAAGGGTTGCTTCAAATTCAAACACATAAAAAAAGAGCATACTTCATGAAATGCGCATCTCTCCTAGCCATGACTGGAATAATTTTTGTGTATTTAATATTTTACTTCCTTCTTATAAAGAATACAGAACCCCGAGGAAAAAGATTTTGCTGACTGTGACTGGCTTTTGTGGTTCAGACATTTTGCCAGCTTACAAACGTATATGGAGAATTTCTCATTCAACGGGGCTAAATAATTTATTTCCTCTCCTACATGAGGGTACATGATTTTTTTTCAGTTATATGAGCTAACCAAAAGGAGGATGCTGACAGAAAGAAGAGCATAGAATACATGACACAGTCTGGCAACATTCCTCAACAGACTTTCCACCTCTGAATGGGAGCAAAAACCAAATGAAATATCAATGTCTAGATCAAAATCTGCTCATTCCAATTAAGCAGCTGGTCTCAATTGAATGGTTCATTAAAATGTAGTTAACATACCCCACAGAAAGAACTTTGAAGAACTGGGGTAAGGGACTGAAATTTCCATTCAAAGCTTCATGACAGTGGATATGGCAGAGGGACTGAGGTGAGGGATGGATCTGAAACCTTTTGCTATTCATGATCTGTGTCACAGTCTGCTCATGGTCCTGTTTTTGCAGAGAGAATGGAGCTTCTCCTTCTTCTGCTCCCAGTTGTGTAGTTTATTGGATTTCCATGTTCACCATCAGGTGATTCCATTTATACAATCGCTTCTTGGATTGCTTGAGACATGCGTTTGTGATGAACAAACTGTTGACCTTGCAAAATTCAGTCAGTCAGTCTCCTGCTTCATTTCCTGATCCTACGCCAAATTTTCATGCAATCTTCAATTAGGCTGACTTTCTTACTTTTGCATGCCACTCATCTATGATTAACAAGAAGTCTTATTTGGGCATGATCAGTTTCCTTCTGGACTTCGCATAGAGTCTTTCAATTTCTTCTTCTGCCTCTGTAGTTGGAGCATAAACTTGGATTATGGTTATATTCATGGGATTTTCCTGAAGTGTTATTGCTATGATTTGGGTACAATTTGCATTATATTCTTTGACTGCTTTTGCAACATCTCTCCTCACTATATATGCCATCCCATTTCTTCTTAGATTTTCATTTCCTTGATAGAACACTGTGTAATTGTCTGACTCAAAACGTTCCATTCCTGTTGACTTTGTTTTGCTCACCCCAGGTATTGCAATGTTTATACATTCAATTTCTTGTTTTCCTATGTCTTGCTTCCCCTGATTTATGCTTCTCACATCCCATATTCCAACAGTATGTGTTGTGCAGCTTTGGACTTTCTTATCACCTCTGAGTATGTAACAGCTAAACTTCCTTTTGGCTTGAGTCCAGTTGCATCATTAGCCATAGTGCAACTCATAATTGTCTTCTGTTCTTCTGCAGCAGCTCTTTGAGCACCATCTGACCTGGGAGTTTCACCTTCTGGCACTATCTCTTTTTTCATTTTGGATTGTCTCATCATAGGGTTTTCATGGTAAAATACATTCAAAGGGATAGTTATCATGCCTTCCTCTGCACAGTACTGATAAGTGTTAGCTATGGTGTCACTGCTATTGTCTTTGAGAGATCCTCCACCAGTGTCACTGCCACTACTGCTGCCACTCAGTAGCTCTTTGATACATTTAGTCTGGCTCCCCAGCAAAAGCATATCTGGCAGGGGAGACCCTACCAGCAGTACTGCTGCAGTCAGCATAGCCTCTTCTTTCATAGAGCATGCAATCCCACCACTATGGAATAGTAGTGCCATTAGTGGGCTAAATGGTTTTACACAAACCATTTTTGAACTATTTTAACCCATTCTAATCTGTCTTTTTTTTTTTACTAGT
Source organism: Cyclura pinguis (assembly GCA_030412105.1). Classification (NCBI taxonomy): domain Eukaryota; kingdom Metazoa; phylum Chordata; class Lepidosauria; order Squamata; family Iguanidae; genus Cyclura; species Cyclura pinguis. The sequence continues at coordinate 213,569,413 of CM059599.1, forward strand.
TAAAATGTTTAATATGTTTTCAGCTTTGTGAAATGATTTTTATTGTTTACACAAGCAGTTCTTAATCAGTAGTCTACAGACCTCCCTTCCCTCAGAAAGGCCATGACAGGGGGTCCCTGAAGGCTTGAAGAAATGTTATGGGCTTTTACAGTTAAATAAGGAAGGAAGGAAGGAAGGAAGGAAGGAAGGAAGCAAGGAAGGAAGGAAGGAAGGAAGGAAGGAAGGCAGGCAGGCAGGCAGGCAGGCAGATGGACAAATGAGCATACAGATGTTCATATATGGATCTCAAAGAGGAGGAGTCTTTTGCCAGTGATAGGCATCATTTGTACAATTTTTTTTTACAATATCTGTTCTAAAGTTATGAAAATAACTGATAGCAAAAAATGTAGTCAGCATTTGCTGCTTCTACATGCGTGAGGACATGCAAGTGACTGATGCTGAGCAGGTGAGAGAAAGCAGTGACTATTCCAACTACTCCACATACAGCCAGAAACTGCCTTCATAGTGGTACTGAACTCTAATGTTATCCACATTCTGCCACCATATTCTGCAAATGTCTACCGCTTCCCAGAATTCTGCAGCTGTGTGAATAATGTTCTCAAAGGAATTCATGTATAAATGGAAGACTGTATTCACAGGAAGAGAGAGTCAGAATCAGTCAGTGAATGAGGGTTCAGATGGACTTTGGAATGATAACTGCATTACTGAAAATGAACATGTTTCTTTCAATCATGTGAATAAAAGTGTTTGGTATTTTCAGGTAAACTGACTTCTCAGTGTTACTGAGGTGAATTTTGTACCAATATGTTTTGGCTGGGCCTCAGGACGGTTCACTGGCAGAATCTGAAATGTAAAAGTATTGATGATGTTGATGAGGGTGCATCCTGTTAAAAAAAAAATGAAGATTATACCAGTCATCTTAAAAAATGCCACTATTATAGTAAGGAGCATCTGTCAATGGGCTTCAGAGCTACAGGCACAGGAGACAAGCAACTGCCACGGTGTGTGTAATATTAATATGTATTATCCAACAAGGTCACAAAACCATCAAAACTGAGAAGACATCTCAATACTGAACATAAAGAACATGCCACAAGGAGCATAATTTTTTTTCAAAAGTAAGGAGCAGGAGCTTCCAGAAAGTTAGAAAATGGTTTTTTAAAGACTGCAACTGGTTACAATAATAAAAATGTGATAAGGACCTCATCTGAAGTTTCTCAACTAATAGCAAAACCCAGAAAACCACACACAATTAGCTGAAGAACTTATATTACTTGCTGTAAAAATCATAGTTTCCTTTCCTTAATACCTTTGTCAAATATCACAGTTAAGGGGTGAATTGATGGTTTGTCAGTCAATATAAATGAACAGTTATTAGAAAGAATTTTCATGTACCCCATTTTCCTCTGCAGCTGGATGAAAGCACAAACAGAACCAAAAAAACAACCTCACTGTGCAATGTCAGATATGAGCACGAGGGAAATATTTTCAAAGACTTTCTGTTCATCTCCTTGTTTGTACACGCTATAGCTGAAGAAGTATTTAACAGCTTAAACAAGTTTATAACACCTCATGTCATGGATTGCTCAAAATGCATTGGAATTAGCACAGATGGGGCACAAGCAATGTATGGAAAGCTTGCTGAGTTTGTACCATGGATTAAAGAAATCATACCATCAGTGACTTGTTATCTTTTCTATCCATCCCATACTTTAAAACACTGTTAAAAGCAAAGCATAGTGTATTAAAAATGAATGTAGGAGGTATAGTCACTTCACTATTTGCCTAAATTACATTCCCTCTGAAAAATCAGGTTCACAGCTTGGGGGTGCTCTTGAACCCAGTACTGGTCATGGAAAGCCATGCAGCTGTGGTGGCCTGGAGTGCCTTTTCTTGGCATTGACTGCCTTTTCCCAGCATTGACTGGCTTGCAACCAGGCATTCTTTTTGAGGGAAGATCTGGCTAAAGTGGTTCATGGCTTAGTTATCTTTCAATTAGACTGTAATTATAATTACTGTCCTGTCCTGTCCTGTAATGCACTCTATAAGGGACTGCCCTTGAAAAGTGTTTGAAAACCGCACTAATGCAAAATGTAGCAGACAGATGGGTGTCAGGTAAGTCTTTTAGAGACCATAAAATACTGGTCTTGCAAGAACTGCATTGGCTTCTCATTTGCTACCAGGTTCAGTTAAGGTGCTAGTGTTGAGCTACACAGCTCTAAAAAAATTGGGGCCAAGATATCTGAAAGACCACATCCTCCCATATGTGCCTGCCAGAAATTTGAGAGGAGGTCCAGTTGTATGTCCCAACATTTTGTGAAGTTAGGTTGGTGAGTACATGTAACAGGGCCTTCTATGTAGCAGAGCCTTTACTGTAGATTTCTATACCCAAGGAGTTAAGTTGGCCCTATCTCTTTTAGGCTTCTGGTGGGCAGCCAAAACAATGCTGTTCCATGTGGCATTCAGTGTTTGAAACGCGCTGTTTTAACTATTTTAAAACTGGATTTTAGGGTTAGTTTTAGACTGCTTTTTGGAGTTTTAAAAGAGTATTTTAGTGTGATTTTGAAATATTTTTATCATTTTTTGTTCTAACTGGTTTTTATTTGTTCATCATCGCAGGAGCTTCAAATACATCCCAGGGATTCAAAAACTAACTTCAAATAATCAGGAACTTCGACCTCAGTGCTTCAGTGGGTGAAACTTCCTGTCATTACTGGTTTTGAAAATAAATAATAATGTTGGTGGGGGCACAGCCAACAGTAGGCTCTTCAAGATTAAAATCCACCTCTGGACTTACCAAAGTTCAAGATTCTCTACATTATTTGTAGGGGTTCTCATTGAGTGGACAAATGAATAACTCTGATGAGAGATGAGAGCCCTTTCCGCAAGTTATCAGATCCTGGTGGTATCTCGTGGGGATCCTGGTAGAGTCTGTCCCAGGAAGAGAGCATGACAGGAGTGCTCCTCTCCACACTGGCTGCCTCTATGAATGGAGGAAGCATGATGGCATTGCCTCTTCCTTCTGCAGCACAGTCAACCACTGTCCCAGGCTGCACTGGTACAGGAAATGCTGCCATCACACTACTAGGACCTCCGCACATATGACAAGTGCAAGAGGATGGCAGGACAGCTGCGCAATCACCAGTCATTGATGGGTAAAACCCGTCAATGATTTGCGGTGCATTGCACTACCTGGGGATGGGAGAATGATGGGACCACAACAATGTCATGCATAAGTGTTGTCCAGCTCCCATCATTCTCCTGTCCCCAGTGCAGGATGACAATGTCCTGAGCAAAGGGCAGGAGTAGTAGGATGACTTTGTGACAGTGAAGCATATACCAGTATTGGTCAATATATCTTGGGGATGAAACAAGGTGGATTGATAATGTATATGGCTCCTTTAGGGAAAGGTGACATATAATGTTTTGAAAGCTCTACAAGAGTTTAAAAAGCAACAAAGGCCCTTTTTGCACCGCCTTCGCCATGCGAAAGGGCCTCTGGAGCGTCGCACAATTGTGAGGAGCAGAGGACGTCCTCGCAATTGCTTGATGCTGCCAGGGCCGGCAGGTGCCAATCGCGCACTATTTCAATTTTGGCTTGTAGCCGAAAATGGTGCATGATCACGCATCGCTCCAGGGCCCCGCACACACTTACCATGCATGCGGAGCCTCTGGAGCCATGGCGCTCGTGCTTCCTACCTCAGCACAGCCTGGGAAAATCCCAGGCTGCGCTGCGGAAGGAAGGGAAGGAGCCTTCATGCTGCCTGCTCGCCAGCAGGCAGTGGTTGTGGAGGCAAAGCACCAGGGACGTGAGAGTCTCTCACAAGAGGCTGCTTGTGCAATCCCCGTGCCCCAGCGCCACAAAAAGGTAAGGTACAGAAAGGGTCAAAGTGGTATCACTTGATAGAGACAGTGGATCAGTGGCAGCTGGTATATGTGCTGCCTTGGGGGCAGCGTATCTGCTCTAGATTTTACCACTGCTCCTTATGCAGCTGTTCTGAGCTGAACAGGAGTTCTGCCTATACCAAACTAGGGTCCCGTTGAGTGATGCAGAAAGCATGAGGGTTGAGATAGTGCTTGGCCTGCCTTAGCAGTGTCCTGGACAAATGAGTAGAACAGAACTATATTAACCGAAATTTTGCTTGATTTTGTGTGGGTATCATGGTTTTCTAGGACTTAAGAGAGATAACAAAATCCCATAACGACAGAGACGTTCTTTGTGGAATTTACTCACCATCTTAACACAATTCTTGATTGCTTTGAGTTATATGCCCAAACTGCTGTGAAATGACAGTAGCCTCCCACTCTCTTGCTTTTTGCTTCCTCCTCCTTCAGCTTATTGTCAACTGTTCATTTAGAAAATCCTTCTTTGAATAATTTTGTTTTCTTTGTACTGTGCCATTGTGATCTGCAAAGAGGATTAACCACTCTGTGTTCTGTTGCGGCAATCCAGCATATTAAGCCAAGCCTCGTGAACTGGCCTTAGTTGTACATTTTGGAGATAAGGGATTCCAACATCTGTATCCCACCAGTAGTACTAGTTTTTATGTATTCTGATATATTACAGTCATGTTACACAATGCACAATGCTGTCACTATTTTAATAATGCACAGGACAACATCTTGTTTGAAATGGCATGTATCCTGCTGTATTTATTTATTTATTTAGAATATTTGTACCCCACCCTTCAGCCAAAAAAGTCTCCCAAGGCAGCTTGAAAATAATTGATTTGACAGTTTCCTGTCCTCAGGCTTGCACTCTAAATAAGACATGATACATAGAGAAAAGGGAGCCCCACTGAGTTTAAGAAAATACAGACATCTGTTTGTTTTCCCCCTGCTTAAATATGACAGAGAAATTAGAACATTGTATTACAAATGGCGGATAGCAGTGGTGAAAATGTATCTAATTTGGGATAAAAAAAATTAGAAATTATTGTGGAGACTGGTATTACTTGACAGATATTCAGGTGGTTGTGAGGAGGACTGGAAAACATTGTGACAGGGGTACTGGATAAGATTTTCATTTGTATTTCCCAGTCCTTCCTCTGAACTAGAATTTGTATACAGTCCTCCCTCCATATTCATGGATTTGACCTTCAAGAATTTAATTATTCCTCAGTGTGCATGCCCTCCACCCATTCTGCTCCTCCCATTCCCTTGTATTTTGTCAGGAATGGAGAAGGGAGGCAAGGATGCCCGGGCAAGAAACAATCGTGTTTGGCCACAGCAGGAAAGGTAAAATGCAAAGGAACAGGGAAGAAGGCTGACATGAGCCTTCCTTTTCCCCTCTGGAGCTCCCGTCTCCCATTCACATGCATTTCGCCCCAGTGGAAAGACTGTGCAGTGAGGCAAAATGGAAGAGAATGGCAGAGGAGGGGAACCCTGGATGGGAATGGGAGAGGGAAGGTAGAGAAGGTTATTCATGTTTTTTCCACTTTTGCGAGGCTCTTGCTACCTGAACCCTCATGAATGTTGCAGGGCCAGTGTACATTGTTCAGAGACGGTTATGTTTTAGAAGTATCCAATTACCAGTTCTGGAGAAAGAATGGACCTACATCCAATTTTAGTCCCGGCTACAGTAGACCCACTAATATCACTAAAACTTATATAAGTAGTGACTAAGATTTGAGTGTTGGACGATGACTCTGGAGACCAGAGTTCGATTCCCCACTTGGCCATGGAAACCCACTGGCTGATCTCGGATGCATCTCTCACACACTCATCCCCCAGAAAACTCCATGAAAGAGTCACCTTAGGGTCACCGTATGTTGGAAGCGACTTAAAGGCACATGACAAAGCTAGACTGAGCCATCTTAGCTGAGGAATCCACAAGAATGTTTACGTTCAGTAAGAATGAGCTTGACTTGGATATTTGAGATACACAGTAATGATCTGAGGAAGATCTAGATATATGTAGAAACAAATGACATTTCCTCATTTTTTAAAAGATCCATCCTTCTCTGTAATATATGATGCAATTCTTGTGTAATTCAGTCCATTTGTCACACATTGTGTAGGGCTGGGAAGAATACTCAAGGATATTAAAAAAAAAACAGTCTAAACTGTATTCCTGAAGTGTTGAGAAACTCTAATACAAATAATCCTAGACTGAAAAGAATCTTAGCAATTCAGTATTTACTCCAAACAGAATTTTCACAGTTTTCATAGAAAACAGAATTTTCTACATGAGAAACAGAGTATTATTCACACAAATAATATCATTTTTCTGCACAGAAATATTATTCTTCTGTGCAGACAATGCTGTTTGTAAACAACCATATGCACATATTTGTTCAAATTAAATCCCAAACTCTGAACAGTCTTCAGAAAGTGCAAAGTTTTGAAGACTTTCTTACTTCAAGAAGAAAATAGCTAAAATTTAAAATTTCTTATTGCTTCCTTGTGAAAGAAAACTAGAAAATTAGACTCCTAACATTGTGTGATTGCTCTTCTAAATTGCTACATAAGCATAAAGTGAATACCATTATACCCATTATCATGTGCAGTGCATTGATATTCACTATGATGTGGCTGGAACTAATCCTTTTGGCAATTTGACCTATTAATTATATTCAATATGGTTTTGTTTATATTAATATGGGTTTATTCATTGATTATGCCATTGCTGTTGTTGTTGTGTACCTACAAGTCATTTCTGATTTATGGAGACTCTAAGACGAACCTATCACAGGGTTTTCTGGGGCTGAGAGTGTGTGATGTGCCTAAGGGCCACCCAATGGGTTTCCATGGCCTAATGGGAAATTGAACGCTGGTCCTCAGGGTTGTAGACCAGCTCTCAAACTACTACATCATGCAGGTTATCCATATACTAATTGATTGTATCACCTTCCAAATGCAAAACACAGGTGATAAAGATTTTACATATGCAAAATATGCAAGTTTTCTTGGTAATGTGGCCAATATCTGGATGCAGACTAAGCTGTACTGAGATAGGACAGGATGAAATTTATCAAAAGTAATTATCTATGGTCCTTTCCACACAGCATTTGCCATGAGAAAGGGCACCTGGAGTGTTGCGTGATTTTGAGGAGCGATATGCACGATGCACTCACAATCGTGCGGTGCTCCAGTGGCTGGAGGGCTCCGATCACACACCTTTCCATTTTCGGCTAGAAGCCGAAAATGGTGCGTGGTTGCGCATTGCTCCCAGGCCCCACGTGCACTTACCTGCCTTCCGGAGCCACGCTGGTCACACTTCCTGCCCCAGCGCAGCCTGGGAAACTCCCAGGCTGCGCTGTGGAAGGAAGAGGCGGGGCTCTAGTGCAAGCAGGCAGCTCAGGCAGAGCCGAAGGACCCTGGATGTGAGAACCTCTCACCGGAGGCTGGTCGTATGATCCCCGCACCCCAGCACCGGAAGAAGGTAAGGTGCGGAAAGGTCTACAGACCATGACTTCCTTTTTTGTTTGTTTTTAACTTTGTTTTAATAGAACATTTTGATCTTGAACATTTGGGCATTTAACACACGGAGTGTGCTTCTGTCAGGCCTGTGTTCACCGTCTTGAGAGGGCAGATAAAGAACAGCAAACATAAATTTGCTGAATTTGTACAAATTTGAGTATAGTTGCATATTGGATGGGAATTAGATTAGTACTAGAACAAAGATATTACTTTATGAAAACTTCATATTTTCATCTGAAGTTCGGTGAATGTTTCTTGCCTTCAAATGAGGTCCCTGATTTTTCTCCCTGATATTCTACTTTGTTTCTAGATGGCAAATTTTGAAATTCCCTGTTACAAAGGATAACAATGTATGTATATGATGTACCAGAGTGCAGTCCACAACACTGTAAACAATAATACTATGAAAATTGCTAAAAAATCAAAATAAAAAAAATGTACTTAAAACAAAAGAAGCATAATAAATTGGTTAGTCTTTAAGGTGCTATGAAACTGATTATTTATGTGACATTTCCTTTAGAGACTGAGTACTCAGGCTACCATGGCTAGGACATTTAATTTTTCATTATTTTGCATGACATTATTTTGAAGAATATCACCAATGCCCCTCCTTTCAGAAAAAATAAGACTCTTCTCCAAAAGATTTCATGTTCTTTCTTTCTTTTTTGTCTGAGCAGTTTTGAAACTGTTAAAATTGTATGATTGCCACTGGTCTTTGTTTTCTTTTCTTTTCTTCCCTGGAAACATTCACAGAAGGCTTCTATGTGAAACAGCTGGAATACATATTGATGGAAATCGCTGATAAAGGGAAATTTTTAGGGGGGATGGTGATAATAAGTCTAAATGTAAGTTGTCTGCCACATGGACTATTTCTGTCGCAAGGAACTATTGTGCCATTTATTTGCAGGTGCTGAGGAATTGATTTTAAAAAGTTGTATATATTTTCCCCAACTCAAACAATAGTGCTTTCTCTACAAAAGCTTTCAGATAGTGCCCTGTTTACTCAGTGTCTGAACACAGCATCGTTTAAGCACTTCTCAAACTTTTCTTGGCTCCCTATAGAATCCATTTAAAATACAAATGGCTATCAAAAACACACAGTTTTTTTCTGTGTTGTGCTAACCTAAGAAATTGCCAAATGGTAGACGATGTTTTGGGAACATCAGCCAGGATGGCAGACACCACAGACATGGATTTCCAGAAACCTTTTCAAAGAAAGTGTTTATACTATTGCCTGATAATATAAAAAGATAGCTTGTTTTGAAGATGGCACACTTATAATCAGCTCTGTAGTCTTTCACCTTCATGTGTTTCCTTTTGTATATTCAGAAAGACAATAGCACCACAAACTCTGAGAACAGTTTGACTTCCCAGCAGAAGAGTTAAACTGCAGAGACCCATTCCTTCTTTTGAAAATGGGACACACAAATCATTAGCACCTATAACAGGTTGGCACGTCTCCAATTCTGTTTGGTCAATGGAGCTCTCAACTACAAATGGCGAATGGCAACAGTTCCTCCCTCACCTCACAAGTTTTTGATGAGGCAATTCACACAAAATGGACGAGCAAGTTCAAGGGAAAGTTAGAAAAGAGGGACATATGGTGCAGTTCCAATTTGCAAATTTCTTTGCTATTAACACTTATGCTGGCAGAGCTTGAACAGTCTTTGAATGTAGCGTTTGGATGTGCTGAGGAAAGGGGGAAGAGATCAGTCGACGAGAGAGGAGTCTGATGATATGGCATGCTTGAGAGACTACTTCAGGAGTTTCAACCCAGTCGGCTGGGTAACTGCTGCATGGCATTCACGTTCAGGTTTGTAAGAATGGATAATTATAACACCATCATAGTTAAAGACATATAATTTAGCAAAGAAAGGAGATAGAAAGCTTGAACATCTCCCAGTACAGACTGACTGACTTAACCTCTCCTCCTTAGGAGTCGTTTGATTAGTTTCAGTTCCCATGGAAATTTCCATGGAAACCTCTGCGTTTTTGTTGTGTCTTTACTGAATACCATTTTTCATACTTTCTTTGGTATTTGTCTTCTTCTGACAATTCATTGTTCTTTGCGGTTAGAATGAAGACATTTCTTTGTTTGTGAGGCGGTGTTAGCAGGCTGTACACCCCCACATATTGATATGGTTTAATTGCAAAATATTAATTGGCATAAATATAAATTATACCATGGTATGTCTGCATGGCCATGCTGGCTAAGATAAAGAGGTGGCCATCCATGTGCATTGCAAAATCAGGTTAGAAAAGACCTAAAGGCATAGCCAGGTCATAGTCAGGAAATCACCAGGAAACTCCAGCTATAACGGACTTGCAGTTAGCCTCTGATGACTCAAGCTTTAAAAGACAATAGTGTCTAAAATGTTCCAACAGGACAGCTGACTATCTTAGCTCCTCTCCCTCAGACCAAGCAAACTTCCCTTTTGTCTCCACATCTGTTTGACAATTAAAGAGCTATCAGGACTACCATCAGCCATTTGTCACCTAAAACTAAGACCATTAGATCATTCTGGACCCCATTGTCCACTCTCTGGGCTCCACTGTTTACTCTACCAGAGAGCTATTAGCACCTTCATCCTCCAGGAAAAACAAGCAAACCAACCAACCAACAAACAAACAAACAAACAGTTTTTGGCTAGCAACTTGCAGTACATTGGTAACTGGTATTCACTTTGCTGCTTTTATTCCCGCTTGTCTACTGTCCTTAGACTCTTGGTCTAAGCCACATCACTTCTTTTCTACTCTTCTGGATTGGTAAATATTACCCACTTCTCTCTGAAAATTTCACTATTGAAAACTCTCTTTCCTTTTCCTTCAGTTAACTTTATGTAATTGCATGACTGCTTGGATCTTGTGTATATGATTGCAATTCCCCCCAGTAAAGCAAATAAACTTACTTTTGAATCTCTGCCTGGTTCTTGCCTGCACTAGTACCAGTATACATAGATGTAAAAGATCTCGTAAAGTTACTCCCCCCTTAATATTTCCCACCTTCTTGTGAAGGCACTGGCATTGTGGGTGGACCCCACTCACATTTTGGGGTAACAGCAAAACTTGTTGCTATTGTGTGCCTTCAAGTCATTTCCAACTTATGGCAAGCCTAAGGAGAACCTATCACGGGGTTTTCCAAGGGTGAGAGTGTGTAATGTACCCGAGGTCATCAGCGGGTTTCCATGAATGAGTGGGGAATCAAATCCTGGTCTCCAGGGTTGTAGTCCAATACTCAAACCATGAGCCACGCTGGCTTTCAAGGTAGAATTACTTCTACTGAATCTATAGCTGAATCCATAGCTCCCTGTACTATCTCTGTACTGCTGTGATATGCAGAACTGTTGGATATTCCAGTATTAATTTAATTAATACACACAACTGGTGATAATCATCCAGAACTTTTCTAGAATTGTATTGCAGGTGTGGGATCGTATTCAGGTAAATGTGACAGTTTTCTTTCAGAGAGATGATTTTATTGCTATGAATGTTCAGTATCACCTCTGGACTGATTCTTTCACCCCTCCCCACTCACTCACATTCTGAAGTGGCAAATGGATGCCCTCATGAAGGTTAAATGGGCCAAGCAAGTGGGAGTTTGGCAGCCCATTGTTTCAGTCCCTTGTGAGACCATATCACAATTCCTTTTGGTGAACCTCTTTGGGGGAAAACGGAGTGCCCAGATTCTCCCACCCCATTTGATTCAGTACAATGCCTACAACGCCTAATCCAAAAATGCTGATGGAATTAGTACATGTTTTATATAATTAGCAAAGCTATTGTCACAGGGAACGCAAAATCCCACCCACCTAACACCATCTCTTCCAATATTGTTTATTCTCTTTGGCAAGAGCTTGTTAAAGCATCTACCAGAGCTGTTTCTTCCCTAATCAGCTGTGTCCTGGTAGTTTTAACTAGAAATGCCAGGGAACAGATCTATCAGCTTCAGCATGCCAGTCACAGGTTCTGTTATATAGAGTCACACAGTTTCATTTTACTGACACGTAGATACCCAGTCAGTACAGTGCCATCCTTATACATGTATAAGGCATGCCACATCCCTTCATATAGATGTGAATTTTTGAAAATGATGCTCTGTGCCTTGAACAGGCTGTTTAGCTGTTTTTTTTTTTTTTTTTTTGAAGTCATGCCCTGCCTTTCAGCCCTAGGAAAGGTATCCAAGCAATATTTCAAACACAATGAGATAACATTATGACCACAAATCACTGTAACAGAAAGCAAAAGTAGCTGACCCTAAACAATAGCAAAATCCCATCAGTGCAAAAATACTAGGACAGTGAACATATTGGCAACTAGGTACATCTGTTGTATTATAGGATTTATTGTATTAACTGTGTGACTCATATGGATTACCTGCCTAGTCAAGGAGAAGGTGTGGGTGAATAGATACAACTGAATGCAAATAATTTCAAAGCCAGATAGCTTTAACAGTGGAAAACACACAAGAAGCACGTATTACTGAAATAGTGCTGTACAGATTAACTCTTCTGCCTGAGAATCTTCCCAAGCTGACTCTTGAATGTGCGGGTTTCCTTAGATCATACTGTATAATTGTCTTCCTTTTGGTTACCACTTCTATATTATGTTCAGAGGGTATTTTTTTATGTTCTTAGTGTTCTTACTGGCCATCATACCTTTCTTTGTAAAGGACGGAAGTAGGCAAGCTAGTTAAGTACAAGGGTTATTTGGGCTGTTACCCCATATATGACTAGCATCCATGTTGCTTTTCATACATAACAAATGACTCATTATTTGTTGCATAGTCATTGTTGCACAGTCATTGTTTTGAATGTGTAGTTTCATATGACTTTTAGAGTTATAGTGTCAGAATTTGGTATTTTTATTTTATTTTATTTTATTTTATTTCACCCAAATCATTGAAACAGCTCAGAAGGATAAACAAGTTGTTGTGGTAGTCTGTCCAGAGATTCCTCAAAGCTGATCACAGAGAAAATCCACTTTTGGCTGACTCTGCTATTGCAATGCGTAAAGTTGATTCACAAAAACATTGACCATCTAGAGTAGCAGTAAGTTGTGCCATGCTATTACAGGAGATGTTCAAAGCAGCAACTTGATAATCTCATCTTGGCTTGGTTAAGCTCTGTCTAGAGGATATAAAGACTTGAACACATGCTGCAGATACAGAGACATGGAGAACATTCTTGCTTATCTGTGCATTCTTTTCTGAGTAAATATTGGCCCTTTCCACAGGTTACCAGATCCTGGCGGTGTCCCGAGGGGATCCCGGTAGAGCCCATCCTGGGAGGAGAGAGCAACAGGAGTGCTCCCCTCCACAGCAGCTGCCTGTGGGAAAGAAGGAGGTACAGTGGTCATATCTCTTCTTTCCGAAGCACAGCTGGGTACTGTTCCAACGGGCACTGGGCAGGAAGCACAGTCATTGTGTTTCCTGACCCTCCGCAGCTCAAGTAAGTACAGAAGAATGGCAGGAGGGCTGCGTGATCACCGATCATTGATGGGTAAAACTCGTCAATGATTTGTGGTGTGATTGTGCTGCCTGGAGACAGGAGAATGATGGGACATGGATGACATTGTGCATAGGTGTCATCCAAGCCCCATCCTTCTCTCATCCCCAATGCAGGATAATGATGTCCTGTGAAAAGGGCCATTGTGCAGTCAATCAGTCTGTATACTTCCATATCCTGAAAACTTAGATCTATGGGAGAAAAATCTGTAACACTTGAGATGTCAGACTACTATTTCCATCATCTCCAACCACTGCTGAAATTTGGTAGGGTTAAGAGCTGGAACCCAAAAAACATCTGGAGGATGTTCATGGATTTCACATCCCTGCTTTTGTATGTGGCAGCCCCCTAGGCAGCCAGAAGAAAACTATGCAGGATGGCACTAATTGAGGCTGTTGGTACTTACATTTGGGCGTTGCCAGCTGCCCTAAAGAGTTTTGGCTTAAGAGCTTCAGTTCAAGTGATGGGTGTGACAGTTTCTGGGGTATGGTCCATGAGGTCCTTTTGTGTGGTTTACAGAGCCCCACCCTCATTCCCCCTCCAAATTGTTTGAAAGAAAAATAGAGAATTGTGCCCTTGGAGGCTTCCAATAGGTGAAATTCTAGACTACCAAAAGACATGCCCTAATATTCTAGTTTTACCTAGTTTTACCCCGAAACACTTTTTATGAAACCAAAAGAGACTTTGTAGTTTGGTTTTCTTAGAAACCCTAAGTATGACAATTTGTGCAGTCTGAGGATGTGCATATGATCCTTGGAGAACTGAGAACCACTACATGTGTACTAGACCCTTGCCCTTCCTGGCTAATTAAAAGAGGCCAGAGGGGAAGTGGTTGGGTGGGTAAGGGATGTGGCTAATGCCTCTTTATAACAAGGCAGAGTCTCAACTTGCCTGAAGGAAGCTTTAGCATCTGAAAAAAGCCTTCCCTGGATCATACTATACTAGATAATTATAGGCCAGTCTCTAATCTTCCAGATTGGGGCAAAATACTAGACTATGTAGAGCTTCTCAACTCCACAGGTTCCTGGATTAGGCATAATATCTAGCTCCATTTCAGTCTAGTTTCAGACCTGGGGCATTTCTGCACTGGACTGTTATAGTGTTATTATTCCACTTTCAACATCCTATGGAATCCTGGGCTTTGCAGTTTAGGAAGGGGACGGCCTTCCCCTAAACTGCAAACCCCAGGATTCCATAGGATGTTGAAAGTGGAATAACAGCACTATAATAGTCCAATGTGGAAATGGCCTCGGTTATGGGAAAATATGCTACTCATTTTATGGGCCTCCACAGTCATTTTAACTCATGACAAGATTGCCCTGGCTATTTTGTTCTCTGCCTCAGTATCTGCTAAGTGGAAAATGTTTGCCATATTGCTTACTCAATATACTTGACTGAGAGAAATAGTGCTACATTAAAAAAGAAGGAAAATGAAGTGTGTGGGGAGAGAAATCTGGTCAGATGCCTGGGGCAGTGAATTAAATCTAGTGGTCAAGTTCAAGCAAATCCATAAATAGCAATAAAGCTGAAAACCCAGTTGTACTTTGTATTGTAGAAAGGTTCCTCAGAAGATGGATGAGGAGGGATTTTGCATGGCTTTCACAACTATCATTCCATTGAATATATTCTCAGGGATGTAGACATAAAACTGACAGAGAAAACCTGGCCAGATAGACCTAGTAACTTGACACGTGTGTAAAATGAATGGTCCAGACGTACCCTCTTGTAAAACTATTTGTTCCCAACTGACCTCAGGAAAAATCATAGAATCATAGAATCATAGAAATGTAGAGTTGGAAGAGACCACACGGGCCATCCAGTCCAACCCCCTACCATGCAGGAATACTCTCAAAGCACTCCCGACAGATGGCCATCCAGCCTCTGCTTAAAAACCTCCAAGGAAGGAGACTCCACCACACTCTGAGGCAGCACATTCCACTGCTGGACAGCCCTGACTGTCAGGAAGTTCTTCCTGAGGTTCAGGTGGAATCTCCTTTCCTAAAATATTATTTTAAATTTATAATATAAAATATTATTCTTATCTTGTTCAGTTGGTCAATTTGTTTTGGTATGGCATAGAGGTGTTTCAGGGATGGTAGGTGCCATAGTGCAAACCTTACCAACACATTTTTCTTTCAATTTGCACATATATGGAGACACAGAAAGAATGCCACATTAGCAAGAAATTGCATTTTAATCTGAATTTTCATGTTTCTAAAGTTTAATCTGAATTTTGCATTGTCTTATTTGAGGAAAGCTTTGTGTATTGTAAGAATACACAAAGGCAGGTAGAAATGTAGGATAGATAGATAGATAGATAGATGGATAGATAGATAGATAATAGACAGACAGACAGACCAACAGACAGGAAAATCATAATCTTTTTGCTGCCCTCCTCTCTAATATTAGATGACTGAGCTTGAACTGTTCAGTTGGACTTGGAACAAAATTCATGATGGGGACCTTGCTTAAGGATGATCACAGTGTACACATGGTATTGTTCTAGTGGAGGCCTATTCAGTTATAAAAGTCACTGAACTTATAATATATTCTACAGCTCATCTAAAAAGACATCCTGCTAGGTTAATTCAGTAAAAACAAACAAAGCAAAGCAAAACATCCAAGAAGAAACCACACTGCAGTACCTATTCAAAGGCTGTACATTGCTGTGCAGCAGGAGTGTGCATGCACTGGGGATTCAGTGAACCATTTTTGGGGCCATCTAGCCCTACACTGCCTGCACCGCACTGCCATGGCCACCATTTCAGCAGATTCGAAATTATGTCATTCGATTTTGGCCACCAAGATTTTGCTGTTTTAGCGCTGAAACTGCAGCTAGCGAGTGAGATTCAGTTGAGAAACAATGTTTTTGAGTCTGAAATATTGGGAGGGGGTTTCCCCACGGCCTAGACAGCTTCCCCCCACCAAGGCTTTACATGATTCATAGGTTGCAGAGTTTCACAGTAGGAATTGTAAACATAAATTTAAAGTTGCCTACACTTCTCTGTTGGAAAGTATGTTTGAGTACTGCATAGGATGATTCCAATATAACATTTCAGTGGGTACATGATGCATTTTTGGAAGACCTTCTGTGGATAGATGTGAACGAAAGAGACCCCTCCCCCTTTTTAATCAAAGTTGATAGTTCTCTGGAAACCCAGAGGACATTTTAGCTATAAATTAAAAACAGAAACACCATATCCAGAAAATAGCAATATGTAGTACAAATAATCATAAATGACACATGACCCTTAGGTTGGTTGCACTTAATAAAGTCTCAGTAACCTTTTGAATTGGTTCTTTCACCCTTTAAAGCCTAACACAATTAGAAGTTGGAAAGAATCTCCGTGTATTTGATACTCCCAGTGAAACTACCCATTTCACACCTCCTGAAGCTTGTTGTGAGAAAGAACATACCTTTTGTCAGAAATTTGCCTATTTGCAAGGCTTACTAGATATCCCAAGTACATGAAAACATACATACCTTTGAAAAATGCCAGCAGCTAAAACTGTGTAGAATTCAAAGGTACATGCAAGCCTAATTCAATCAGTGTGGAAAAATATGCACATAGGCATTATAAGTATGTAAATAAACATATACATTACAGAAAATGTATATAAATTTATATGTGGAAAGAAAAACTAGAGCAAGAATTGAGAAAGGAATACTGTGAGATTTTGGAGAGAGTATGTAAAATTCAGTTTGTCAAATACCTAAACTCAATGTATCACAAGAAAAAGAAGAGAATATATCAAAATTAGATTGTTCTTGGATGAGGCTATCTGCCTTCTAGCACAATGTAGGGATCAGCCTTCCATGCAGGTGGCCAGCTTTATTAAGTGGTTAGGTTTTTCAATTTCAAGGAGAAGGCCTTTCATAGGAAGTAGCCTATGCTTGTTGACACAATCCTGAAAAAATTGTGCGAAAGACCCTTATGAACACTATCTTTTCTATGCACTTGCACTCATGGGATGGCTTCCTGAAGTCATTGTGTGAAATCTAAGCTTTACACTGGAAAAATACCCGGTTTATAGTGTACGAAATACATCATTGATCTTCTGAAGTTGATTTTGTAATAACGAAGGGTTCTGCGCAGTCCCTGCTGTTGATGTGGCTATGAAAATAGCTTAGATGAACTGCCTTGTCTGTGCCACATACTGCTGATCATCAGTCAAACTGAAGTGATTTTGGAGGACTGGCCTGTTAGCCAACGCTGAGTTATTGCACTGAAAAATGTTTATATACACAGCCCACTCTTACTTTACATGTTTGGCTTGACATGAAGCTCAGATTTTTTTTTTTAAATCCCTGAGATTGAAAGGTGGGTAGAAACATTACAGGATCAACCACTCCTCCTTCGGAGAGAAACAAGAAATGAATTGGAAATGGTCACTTCAAGCTTTAATTGCCTCTATAAATAAAGCACATTTCGCACAGCAGAGAAGACACATAAATAAATCTCATTGTTTAGAACAAAGGGTTCTGAAGCTACTGGCAAGCCTCCAAGTGACTGGATAACAAGGTGGTAATGGGCTCATATCATGGGAAATGAACCCAGAACTGGATCAGATTTTGTTGCCCCCAAAAGAAAATAAAACTTTACTAATAGTGGAAACTGGAAATTAAAATATAGCAGGTGAAAGAAATGATCAGATTAGTGAAATTTTCAGCATACTTTTTGATGAATTCTGTTTTAGGCTGCTAATATCTAGAATTTTAATTAGGGATGGGATTTATTGATCTTGGAAGTAAATAGTTACAAAAATGAGTTACTTCTAATCATTAGTTTTTGCTTAATTCTTAAGCAAAAACTTAAGTTCTTAAGTGTGTGTGTGTGTGTGTACGTGCCTTCAAGTCACCTGTTGACTTAAGGTGACCTCATGAATTTTATAGGGTTTTCTGAGGCAAGGAATACTCAAAGGTGATTTTGCCAGTTCCTTCTGACAGAGGTGTCTAGACGCCTGAGAATGATGGGACTTAGAATAGCATAAAATAGCAAAAAGGAATCAAGGCCTCTTCAGAGTTTTCCCCCTGTGCCCTTTGAGCTACTAGCCTGCTTTGTTATTAACAAAGGCTCTTGGAAATTATATCAGCCTTGAGAGGCAACAGCTTGAGCTGGGAGAGATAGAGACATGGAAAATGGAATGTGTATTACAGATAACAAAGGAGACAGTTGTGACAGGCTCCTAGAGTACAGAAAGGTAAGCAGTCCCCACTTTGGATAAATAGCAGGTCTAAGTGACCGATGTATTGGGAGGGCTACTACATCACAAGGCCAAAGTGCATATCTGAAACTCACCATATTTTACGTGTAAGCAATATATTATGCTAATTTCATTTTCTTATGAAAAGTATAAATGGGTATGCTTTGCTTTGTTCTATACATCTGATTTGGGATTTTCCTGGACGTCTCATGGTTTCAGCCTGGGTCTCCCACTGGTGTGTGATGTATTAGCTTTGTTGTGTTCCAAGGAAAACCTGCCCATTGTTGCTATCATTTCCTCTGAAATATAGCCTATAGGACCTGGTATTCCTTGGTGATCTCCCATCCAAGTACTAGCCAGGGTCGACTTTGCTTATCTTCCAAGATCAGTTAGGATTTGCTACCTTTAGGGTATTTACCCCTGCCCACCCAATAGCAATACCCTAACTAAATCACATTAAAGTCCTAACTTAACAAGTAACAGATTCACTTATCTAGGTGTGTAATTCCAGCTTTGTGGTTTGCTTTCATAGATATAGTGTATGGTCTCACTTAAGAAGAAGAAGAGTATCACCTGTTTCAAATGCTGGCTTAAGCTAGGTAGCTAATGTGGGTGTTGAGGTGACAATGAGCTTGTCAGAAGGAGTGAGTGTTTTGTGCCATTTCTTGTTGTTGTGAGCCTTCAAGTTGTTTCCAACTTAACATGACTCTAAGACCAGCGGGTTTCCATGCTTGAACAAAGGATCAAGCCCTTGTCTCCTGGGTTGTAGTTCAAGATTCAAACCACTGCACCAAGCTGGCTCTCTGTTGTGCCATAGGCTTGTAGAATTCAGAGGTGAAGTCTTTGAGTAATTTAAAGGCAATTTATTGTTGGGTACCTTCAGGTTGTTTTCAAGCTATGGTGAACCTAAGGTAAACCTATGATGAGATTCTTTTTTTTGGGGGGGGGGGTGCGAAGAGTTATCCAGAGGGGTTTGCCATTGCCTTCTTTTGAGGCTGAAAGAGTGTGACTCACACATGGTCACCAATTTTGCATTTCCATCACTGAGTGGGGATTTGAATCCTGGTCTCTCAAAATCCTAGTCCTAAAATCAAACCACTATGCCACTCTGGTTCCTAACCATTCTATGGCTTTCAGATATATTTCTCAGCTATATCAGCTCTCAACTGTACAATTTCCAAAGCTAACTGTTTGTTATTTTTGAAAAATTAGTAAACAACAAATCCCTTTTTTAAATGCTGCATCTATAATAATAACTATTTTTTAAACAAACATTCCAACATCTGTTGAATTGATCATATAACTTAAAATGACATAAATCGTATTGATTGAAATGAAACTATAATTTTATACAAAGCTGACTTAAGGTACAATAATGTGCATGAATCTCAAAAAATTTACATTGAGAACCAAAACACAAACACATACCTTTTTTTTTTAAGTGAATTTATTATGGAAGACTCATCCCATGGGTCTCTTTGGTAACAGCAGTATACACTTCTGTCCTGGAGAAGGCTGTGGCAATTTTTGTGTATGAAAATGGGAACCTGTATCAATCCTGAAACCCCTTTCATAGCGATCCCAAAAATATGAACCTAAAACTCTCTTCAGCATGAATCAGCTTTCTAGGTGAACAAACTTTGAAATCTCTTTCATGGCAAACCAGACAGATGTTGCTTGCATTTTGAGGCAACCCTTACGCACATCTGAGTTAATGATCACAATAAATAAAGGAAGAGTCATGCTGGATAAGACCAAAGACCTGTCTGTTATAGCAAATGCTTGAGACTTCTCCCTGTTAATGATTTCAAAATGCAGATGATTTGCAAGGCAGAAAGGGGATGCTGTTTACCAATCCCTCATACTGGTTTGAGTTTTTAATTTTTTTTTAAGGCACTCTGGAAAGAGGAAGGCAAAATGGTTTGAGGACTACAGTTAGCTAAGGTATGAAACCTTTTTTCACTATTGGCTTATAAAGCAGGCAGTCTTCTTGTGTCTTGCATCCAAGATTCCAAGCCAACTCTGGGCATAACATAAGCAAGTCTAATTCTTCAATACATCTTTCTCAGCTTCAGACGACGAAACATTTGCAGAAGCTTGTGAAGCAACAGTTATACAAATGCCTTATCATTGTCAAAACTTTTCCTTTCCTTCTGTTTTTTCTGCTTGTATATAATGTGTTACAGTTTTAAAGTAGGATAGTGTACCATGTTTTTAGATGGTACATTTATACACACAGCCACACTGCAATCAATCAGTGTGATTGATTGACTGGAGGCAGGGATAGAAAAGAAATTAGCATTAAACAAAGATTTTGGAAAAATGAATTCATACAATTCATATTCCGTGAATTTACTAATCAAAGTCCAGATATATCTTTTGCTTTTCCATCATCACAAAAGAATTGCAGCTTTTATTTTGGTGCATTTTAAATCATACATGCATTATTGACTAAAGTGCATGTATTTCAAAAAGGCAGGTAACCGTAGTCTATACATTTAGGTGTACTGAGTTAAGAAATATGCATAAAATGAATAGATTAGAGAAGTGCATACCAAAATTTGGACAGATTTCCTTGCATGATTTCTTTTTCAAAAAGCAAACCCTTCACTCCTAAATAGAGAGCTGGGATGGGAAAGAATGTTGTTGGGATTCTGAGAAATTAAAAAAAAATGTTACTGGCATATTTTTACATCCCTATTTTTGATTAGTTCTTGTTTCAGAACACATTAAAGTTCTGTAAAGGTTCAACACTTCTGTTCAGTCAAAAAAGGTATGTTTTATTTGTCTTGTCACAGTGCTGAGATGATACCTCCTCTGCGATCCACAGTTTTGCTGTCCTTTCTGTGGGGGAAAAAATGGGAG
This sequence comes from Cyclura pinguis, assembly GCA_030412105.1. Classification (NCBI taxonomy): domain Eukaryota; kingdom Metazoa; phylum Chordata; class Lepidosauria; order Squamata; family Iguanidae; genus Cyclura; species Cyclura pinguis. The sequence goes on from CM059599.1 coordinate 213,590,409, forward strand.
ACATTTCTAGAAATGTTTTCATGGGAGCAAATACATTGTTGCTGCTGTTGTTCCTGCAGGCAATCATCGTCACACTATCTATCTGTCTATCTATCTGTCTATCTATCTATCTATCTATCTATCTATCTATCTATCTATCTATCTATCTATCATCTATCTATCCTCAAAGCCACCTCCCTTCCCCAAATGGGTGATAAGTGATGATCTAGTTCCACTGTCACAGGGGCCATGGAAGAACAAAAAGCATCTTGACTCCCCATTGTTCTTCAATCAACCTTCACTGGAAGGGTTTTATGTGTCCTACAGTCATCTCAATCCCCAAACCTGTCATCCTGGGATCCCTGGTTTAAATTGCTTGTTGCTGTCAGAGTTCAGTTGTTGTCAGGGCCTGGAGCTGGAATATCACAGGAACCTCTTGAGAGAATAATGGAAATTTCCCATAGCTGCTAGTGTATGATGAGATCAAGAGGGGTTAGTTATCCATAAGCGGAAGCCTGAAATCAATCATTCTGGATATTGCAGCTGTAAAAACCCGTTGAAACTAGATACTTGGATGTAGCTTCCCCCATACTACAATGTTCTCCGTAAGGATCTCCAGAACAATCTGAAGTCTTACCCAGAACAGAAACCATTTGGTTAGAATCTAACCAAGTATTTTCCATAACTAGTTGAAGATGGTCTACTGAAAAGGGATTCTGAAACTCATAAAGCAGGCTTTATGACTACTGTTAAAGCTGTCTGTGGGGCTGCCTTTGGAAACTGTAATCCCATGGGTCCAAAATGCTGCAGCCAGAATACTGACTGGGACCAGTTACAGGGAGCATATAACTCCCTTGTTAAAACAGCTTCACTGGCTGTTGGTTCATTTCTGGGCACAATTCAAAGGTCTGGTCATGACCCATAAAGCACTATGCAGCTTAGGTCCAAACTATCTGAAAGACTGTATCTCCTCATATGAATGTGCTGGAATTATTATTGATGATGATGATGATACTACTACTACTACTACTACTACTACTACTAATAATAATAATAATAATAATAATATCATCATCAGATAATTTTAATGACTACAGAGGAAGGCTTTATGTTGGTTCTGCCATCATCACAGGCTCAAGAGAGAACTTTCTTAGTGGCTTCTCTGATGCTCTGGAATTTTCTTCCACATGAGGCTAGGTTGGCCCCCTCAATGATTTCCTTTCACCAGCAGGCAAAGATTTTATTTAAGCAGGTTCTCAATATGTAAGCAAGGAAGCTTTTTATTGAGATGTGTGCTTTATTCCTTTTTAAAAACTTTTTTATGTCTTTTAAATTATTTTATACTGTTTAATGTGAAGTGGGATTAATCATTTTTAAAATTATATTCCTAAGGTTTTTTTTTATTATTTTTCTCAGTGGCTTCCTTGGGTTTCACCTTGGGAGAAAGGTGGCATACAAATGAAATCAAATTACATGAAATATAACTGACAGATGTTTCTTTCAATAGGCGGAGAAAAGTAGACTGAATCCATTGATCTTCTTGTTCCCAGTTACGGAAGAGATAGACTGAATACAAACCAATGTAAGGCATATGACTAAAAGAGAGAAAAACACACAAACAAAGAACCACAAGAAAGAAAAATAATTTCGTTTGGCATTTCTTGAGAAAAAAGAAAATAATGGCCTTTGGGTAACTTATGATGTATCTGTTTGGCTCTCAGTTATAAACATAAACATGAACACACACACACACTTAAAGGTACTGATTCCTTAGTGATATGAATATTCTGAGAGAGCATCCTTGGAAAGGCTGGGTGTCCTTCTAATGGTAAACAGGCATAAAGGCTTCCACTTTGCGTGGCTTCCCTGATTATTGTTAATTTCTCCTTTCTGCCTCCCTTTCTGCTTAATAAAACTGCATGCAACTGATACATCACATCTGTCTTGTTTTTGTTCCGTGGCCCACATACAAAATATTTAAATCTTCTTATTTGTAATGTGGGTGTGGGAATGGGTGTCTATGTGTATTTATGTGCCTTTTACATGTTTTTCTTTCAAGTTTTTAGCACGTTCAAATTTCATCTGGTTAAATTTACTTCATATTGTGAGTTCAAAACAAAAAGCAAAGGTATTTTTATCATTTTCCATGAAGCAAGATGCTGTATTTCTTTCTTGTGCATTTTCTTGAGGTACCAATGCCTGCTGAGTTAATACCTCAAATGTAGAAGAACTACTCCTTCAAAAGCAGCGAGTTAAATTCTTTTTTTTTTTTGAAAAAAAAAATTAAAAACCAAATAGGGTGGAATATGTTACTCCATGAAAAAAAAAAAGAGAAGGTTATAAATTTTAAAAAGCGAACTCTTCTAAATCCATCAAACAGCTCAACATATTTAAATAATTGATGCAGCATTTGAAATTCTCATGGACATGCCGTGATAATTTTAATATCAAATAACATCTGTTGGTGTGAAAGGCTGAGCATTCTTGCATTATTCTTTTTGTCACACATGTTAATGATCTACCACTATGCAATGTTTTAGTACTGTTAGTGTGGGAAGTGCTTTCCCGATCAGCAGAAGGGGCAGAACCCCTGCTGATTTATTCAAGTTGTCCGTACAGCTTCTGTATAACCACCGCACATAGCTTTTGGGATCCTGAGCTTTTCTTCATTGTCGTACACAGACTCCTATCAACAAATCTCTCATCTATCACACACTGTCGTTTGTCCTACTCTCTTCTACTCACATAGGCCATTTCTGCACTAGAGGCCATTAGCGCGTTATACCATTATAATGGTGGCATCACTATTCATATAACGCCATTGGGTTGGGGTGCTCCTTTTCCCACCCTTCCCCCATAAGCGGATGGGTAGCAGGATTGCCACCAGTGTTCCTTCCATATTACAGCGTCCTTGGCCAGTCTTGTGCCCCACCTTTGCCCTGTCCCACTGCCCCTGATTGGGCAGTGATTTTTTTATTTTTTATTTTTTTTTGGAAGCTGTACTAATGCAGCAATGTTGTAACAGCATGACATGCCAGTACACTATCGCACTTTTGCCCTATACTGTTTAAAAATGTATTTTAAAACTAAAATGCTTTGACTCAAAGGAGACACTTAAAATAAACTAGGACAGGTGATAGAAAGTTACCATGAAACGGGGGTCACTGAGGAAGGGACAAGCTGGGCATGCTCACAGCCTGCCCACTGGGCTGGATCTGGCTGTGGATCTGCCATAACAGGAAACGTTACCAAGTGGTATAACAGTACCACACTGTTGCAGCTGATGGGATTGAAGTGCTATAGGAGGTTCTTAATGGATTTTTTTTCCTGGAAATAGAATATGGCAATTTGACAAAGCTTGGGGATGGGATAGCAGCTGGATAGCGATGACATTGTGCGGAAGCACAGCTCCTGACCTTTTAACAACCCACAGCTATAGCGTTATAACAACATTGTGCAGGAATGGCCATGTGTTTATCAATGTATCCCCCCCACATTTGTGAGGCTTGTTCTCGTCAAACAAAGAAGCATGTAGAAAAAGATCCAGAGAAATAATGAAGCTTGTTCTATGGTCCCAAGACTGTGGTGTGTTGTCTTTTTAAAAAACAAGCCCAGAAGGCAACATCACTAGAAGGACAATTAGGAGGAATCCAGTAGGTGCATTTTGGGCCTGCATCATGTATTCATACACCAAGACACTCCTGATCCTACAACCATAGGACAATTATCTAATTAAGTTGCTTATACTGTTAATTGCTATCAAATCAGCTTTGGCTTATGGTGACCCTATGAATGAGCACTGTAGACTATATTTCAGAGGAAGGAATTGGCAAAATCACCTCTGAGTATTCCTTTCCTAAATAAACCCTATGAAATTCATGGGGTCACCCTAAGTTAACAGGTTACTTGAAAGCATGTCCATGGTACACACATACACACACACACATGAGAGGATTAGAGAGCTGGGTATGTTTAGCTTGGAAAAGAGAAGGTTAAGAAGTGATATGAAGTTATGTTTAAATATTTGAAGGAATGTTACATGGAGGATGGAGCAAGTCTGTTTTCTGCTGCTCCAGAAACCAGGACACAGAGCAATGGCTTCAAATTTCAGGAAAAGAGATTCCATCTAAACATTAGGAGGAATTTCTTGATGGTAAGAGCAGTTTGACATTGAAATATGCTGCCATGGAGTGTGATGGAGTCTTCTTCTTTGGAGGTTTTTAAACAGAGGTTGGATGGCCATCTGTTGCAGGGGGTTAGACTCAATGACCCTTGTGGTCTCTTTCAACTCTATGAGTCTATGAATGACATAACTCCAAGACATCTTGTTTTTAACAGACTTGCTTAGACCTTGCAATCCTGGGACTTCCTTGACTGAGTCCATCTGAAATTCAGTTTGTGGGACTTTGTTTCAGTTTCTTGTGTTACATAATGACTAAATATTGATTGTAATACCTGGTGTTTTCCTTTAAACAAAAGAAGGTGGTAAATTGTATTTGTTTTCCTCCAGTACATCTCACATCACAGACCTCAGAAAAGAAATTTAAAAGCACTTGGTGTCATGGATGGGGATGTGTGATCTGATGTCCCTTGTGACCACAGAATGTTTGGGATCCCACTCATGGTATCTGCTACAAATGCCATCATATATGAACTTTTTTTCAAATGGTGGTTTGTTCTGATCAGGGCTTTGAAATTATGTCAAAACCTACATTTTGAAGTGGATTGGGTTGACTTACACTGTTGAGTAGATTATTTAATTAGGATCCAGAGTGGCTTGGCTTGGTCTGATTTGCACTTAATCATGCCAATATGGGGGTTGGGAGGGAGAAAGGGCAACAACAAATGAGTCATATAAGGGAAGTGCTATGATGGATTGATGAGGATAAAGAGGGGAACTTCTCTGTGTAAGATCTAATTATCAGTCTAGGTAGAAATCTCTCCAGCACCCTATAATCACTGTGCTTTGGAATAAGGAAAGATGAATATTCCCATAATTTTCTTTTTGTTGCAGAAGAAAGCAAGCATTTCTCTGCAGTTTTCATCCAGTATTTACCTATCTTGAATGGTTTCAGGAAATTATGCAATACAGAAATATATAGTTTTTACACAAAACCCATGGGCTGAAATTCAGTATGGGATTTACATCTACATGAGTAGACTTACATCTGTGGGAAATAGAACAGAACAGTTTTTTAACAGCCGCATTAAGCAAGGGCTTGTTGTGATGTTATTATATAGAGGAGCCAATGAAATTACAGTTTGACATCAAAACCAATGGGCATCATGCACCAATGTTCACTGGGCACTCTCAGTGTGCATTGTGACATTGACTAGGGAGTGCTGGTGTGCATTGATAGAGCCCAATGCTCATTACAGCATTCTTGCCAGTGCCCTGATACATATCTTGCCAATTCATTAGTAGGATTCCATAGCTGCTGTGCTATGTAGCTAACTGCTCTGTGTGAAAGTTGATGGTCTTTGCAAATCTTCAAAAAACAAAACAAAACAGAACAATATAATATTTACACAGAAAACCCACATGAGTTTCTGGAAAACAAAATACAATTTTCTCACACACACACACACACACACACACACACAGTGTTTCTAGAAACATTTTGTAGAAAGCCATTATTTTTTGAACAAAAATGTGGGGACAGAATTCACTAATGTGATAATTTGGTAATGTGCTAATATGTAACCACCTTAGTTCCATAGCTACATAATGTCTCCCAGCCAGTCCCAGCCAGTCCCCACTTACCGGGCAGCAGATGCGGTGACCAACTGAGGTCTGTTCTCTGTCAATCAGAAAGCAGTTGGCTAACATTCCCATCTTGTCTCATGAGCATGGTCCATGCTGCAGCTCTCCATCACACTGGATGTCACTCACAGGAGAGGGGTGGGAGCATCACTCAGCTGCTTCCCGATTGGCAAGGGAACAGATCTCTATCACTCATACTGGCTTCTGCTAGTCAGTGGGGACTGAGGGATTTTTACAATTCCCACTTATCCCCTAAACTAGGTAATACTTAGGAATCATGAATATGAACCAGTCATGAACAACAACTCTAGGTTATACATTCATAACTGCCTTAGTGAATTTTGACCTTTGTTTCCAGAAACTATTTTTCCCATTAAAATATGTTTTTCATACAGAAACATTATTTTCATGCAAAAAACCAGTGTTCTCAGGAAAACGTTTTGTGTGCAATATTCATATTTTTTTTGTACAAAAACCATATTTTACAGAAAAAGAAAACACGCTTGTTTCTGCACAGAATAATTTCCTGAAATATTTCAGGGTAGGTAAATGTGTTAAATCTGTGCAAAATTCTTACCTCTGCAATATTATACCTGAATGGGTATCCTGAGTAACAGGAAACTCTTAGTTGTCTGCGAAACAAATGACAGTACACGGTGGTGTAGCTTGGCCAGAGTGGGGTAGGGGCGGGAACAGAGGCATGGGGGTGGGGGCGGAGGCACATGTGGGTGGGGCTATGACACTTGTGGGCAGGGCTATGATGCACAGGGGAGGGGCCACAGCACACAGGGGAGGCAGACAAGGAGCGGTGTCACCTCTAAAAAAGTGCCACCCAGGGTGCTCCATCCCCTTGCCCCCCTGTCCTTACGCAGCTGACAGTACATATTCTTTCCAACACTAACAGTCACTTATTTCCCTTAGGTTTATGGTCTGTTTCTAGATTCAGCTGAGAAAAGCAGGTCTCTCTCTGCCTGCCTGCCCATCCAGTGTCTTCTGTGATATCTCTCAGTGTTAGCACTTTCTTTTTTAAACATTATTAATCACAGTTAGCTATACTAATGCAGGTGTTCTTTGAACTCTGAACCTAGAAAGGGTGTCACTGCCTTAAAAAGTGCCTGATTTTTTTCATTATCATTTTTTTCCCCTCTTCTGTCTTTTCTGTGTGTGCCTGTTAGCTACCTGCAGAGATGGTACAAAAGCAGCTGATGTCTATAAAAGACACTAAAGAAAAAATCATGAATTGGCAAGATTGAGCACTCAACTTCTGTAAGTGCTTTAAAACGTATTTCAGCTTTTTGGGGGGAAGAAAATTTAATGGTGGCTAGAATAAAAACTTGTAGAGCTTTATTATTGTTATTTGCTGCCAAGTCAGCCTCAACTTATAGTGGCCCTCCAAGAGAGCTCTCCAAGAGTCCTTGGCCATTTCTGCACAATGTCGCTAACCCACAACAGCAGCAGATTGTTTCTGGTCCAGGAGTCATGCTGTCACGCAATGTTGTTGCTATCCATCTGCTGTCCCATCCCCAAGTGTTACCAAACTGCCTTATACTATTTCCAAAAATATAAAAAAAAAAATCCGTTAAGAGCCTCTTTTAGTGCTTCAATCCTTTCAGCTGGCTCAGTGCAGTACTGTAATAGTGCTTGATAGCACTTCCTGTTGTTGCAGATCCAGGAGTGGGCAGCGTATGGGCATGCCCAGCTTGTCCCTCCCTCAGCTACCCCCATGGCATGGTAATATTAAAATCTATCACCTTTTTATGTTTATTTTAATTTTTCTCTTTGAGTGAAAACTTTTTATTTTTTAAATACATTTTTAAGCATTATAGCGCAAAGGTGCAATAGTGTACTAGTTTGCCACGCCATTACAACGTCGCTGCACTACTATAGCTTCCTCCCCCCTCCAAATGAAACACCTCAACCAATCACGGGTGGTGAGGCAGGGTGAAGACAGGGAAAGAGAGTGGCCAAGGATGCTGTAATGCAGAAGGAATACCACCGGCAATATCACTACTTATCTGCTTAAGGTGGAAAGGTGGAAGGTGAAGCAGGAGGGATAAAATTGCTAAAATTACTTGTTGCTTCCTTCAGGAAGAAAGTTAGTGAAAAATTACATTGCTGCCATTTGGGTCTTGCAGTTTCAGGGCCATGACTTCCTTTATTGAATGAGTCCATCCGTAATGTGGTTTTCCTCATGTCTTCTATCATGTTGGGTATTATAGGGCCTTTCCACACTACACTGTTATAGCGCTATTATTCCACTGTCAACATCGTGCGGAATTCTGAGGTTTGCAGTTTACTGAGGCCAAAGAGCTCTCTGGCTGAGAATTTTAAACGCCACCCCTAAACTGCAAACCTCAGGATTCCCCAGGATGTTGAAAGTGGTATAATAGCACTATAACACTGTAGTGCAGAAAGGCCCGGAGTCTTTGCCAATCGTATTTTCTTGTGATGTGTCCAGAGTACAATAGTTTCAGTTTAATTATTTTGGCTTACAGTAAGAACTCAGATTTGATTTACTTTTGGGTCCTTTTTATTTTACTTTTTGGCAGTCCATGGTACCCTCTCCTCCAGCATCACATCTAAAATGAATAGATTTTCCTCCTGTCAGCTTTCTTCACTATCCAACATTCAGAACAACACATAGAAATCTTTGGGAAGGGATTATGTGCTCTGAAAGGTCTACCATGTCCCCAATTTCATGTCTGTCTTGGGTTCCTCTTATCCTCGAATCAACAAATCAACCATACAGCAACTGAAGTGTGAGTGGAGCTAACCCAACTGGCTGCGGGCATCTGGTAGTTTGCTATGTATCACCTCCTAAATGTCTACTGTCTTACTTTCTTGAAAGTCTACATGTAATTGTGTGTCAGCCATGTTAACTGGAAGCAGATAACTGATAACTATGACAAATTTTGTGGGTGCATTTGGTAGATTAGTAAGTGTAATCTACATAAGGATCAGACCCCACATTTTGAACAGTACCAGGTCTATCCAGTGCACGCAGATGTGCGTGTGTACACCTCTCCACACATACATGAAAGAAGGAGAAAGAAAGGTGGAGGTGTCATGTTTGGTTGATGACGAAGTCATTTGGGTCACAAGACATTCTGAGATGGTTCCAGTGATGCATATTGATTTCCCTAGATTTCCCTCTTTAAAATAGATTTTTCCTTTGAGAGTATGCTTTGTTAGAGGTCAGAGGCAACAGCCAAGCCTTTAGTTGTAATAAATATTATTTCTCACCCACAGCAGTCGATATTCTGTCTGGACCAGCTGTGAAACAAAGGCATTAACTTGAAACTTTCAGTCCCAAATGAAACCCAAGGCTCATCAGATTTCTAATTACTCTGCTCAGATTAAAACAGGAACCAAGCAAGTGGAATCTGAAAGCTTTTTTCAATCAATAATGGAAGATCAAATTCCTATCCTCAAACCTTAGGTTAGAACACTAACAATGAGTCCTTCATCTCATGCCCCTCCATGTTACTTCAGAGGTCATAAGACATTTTGACTGGTTTAGATGGTTAATTATGCTGCTTAAAGTTAGAATTTTGTTATAACGTGTTGTTCTCCCCTTATCTAATCACTATTGGTTTTATTTAGCAGCCAGCTCTGGACTCAGTCTTACAAAGAGCAGAAAAGTGGCCTTGCTCTTCTTCACATGTTAATGATATGAAGGAGTTTATGTCCACAAAGAAACAGAAGGAGTCCACAGCTAGTTGGTTCTCCTGTCTGGCATCTTTGTGCTGAACTATGTTAATCAGCTCTTATGTAAACTATGTTGACTCATAAGACTATGCTGGCTAAGGCTACCGAGAACTGCACTTTAACAACATTTGTAAGACCAAATGATCCCTATTTAGACCTTAGTTGTCACTATTGCAGATACTGAAATCAACACGTGGACACTGGATGAGAAGTCCAATGTGTTGATACTGGTGGCAAGGTTACTTGTTTGGCCTTGATGTCCATCTGTGATTGTGAAGTCATTCCATGTGAAAAGAATTATATTCCATGAATTAAAAACAACATAAGAAGTGTGCTTAGAACTTCTGTCCGCTCCAAGGCTTGGCAGGCAGCCAAGAGCCGGTTAACAAGTCTAAGGTAATAAATCAAGAGCTTTCAGCAGCAAGGAGACCCTCTGGCAGTTACGTCACGGCCAGAGTTTTCAGTGAACAGTCCAAGTAAGAGAAATTACCAGAGCTGGTCCGAAGTCCAAAAGGGGGGGTGAGGTTCCAGCGGGTCAGGCAGCATTCCAGGAGGCAAGGCAGGGATTTAGGAGATCCAACACGTAACTCTCCCCAAACGGGACGGTTGTGAACCAACAATGACCCCAGGCTGAGTGCGTGCTTTTATAGCCAGATCACTCCTCCAGGTGTTTTCTCAGCTGGACCTTGATTGCCTGGCGTTTCTTATTTAAACGCTCTGACCTCCTGAGAGCACTCTTTTGCTCCCGATGCTGCTGGTAAGTAGGTACCTGCTCTTGCACCTCACTATCTGACTCTTCTGGCTGGGCGGGGTCTGAGGCAACCCCTGGCTCTGTTGCTGGGGCTACTGGGGCCAAGGGCTCTGTGTCTGGGGCAGCAGTATCCAGGGTCTCGGGCTCCGACTCAGAGCTTGAGTCCTGGAGCTCCAGGGTCCTGACAACTTCTTAGATTTCTTTTATAGAATGAGATGATAGATGGGTCCACTTCAAATTGCAGTTGGTTCAAATCCTATCATTCTTTCTTCATATAGTAAGTTGGTACATTGGGGAGACAGCTAGATCAAACCTACCTAGTGTTTATAGTGCTGCAGTCCAGAATTTTAGCTCATTTTGTTCAATGTATAAACTGGGTCTTAGTGTGATTTGCAACTATAACTGGATGAGATGGAAGATGGAATGCACCATTTCTGACTGAAAGTGGGGAAATTCCATTTTTCTTTGAAAAAGTTGTCCCATGCTAACTTAAAAAAATCTTTGCAAAATGAATATTTTCCTAGCAGGCAAAGGGTTCAGATAGGACCTTTCCCCCTCATATTCTAGCTTTGTTCAGCTTTGACTAATATTAATAATAAGGGGCAACAATCTCTCTAACAATTATCAGCCACAGTGCAATCTGTCTTTCTGCTCTGCTGGTGATGTTTAGCTTGTTGTCTAATAAGAACCCTCAATCCTTTTCACATGTAATGTGAAACAGTACTACATGGTACTACATCTGGGGAAGAAAGGCAAGGTACGACATCTAGACAGGAAAAAAAATGAAATGTACAAATATAGGATGGTGACTCCTGGTTTGAAAAAGATCAATGGATCACAAGCTAACCATAAATCAATAGTGTGATGTCATGGCCCAAAAGGTCAATGCAATTCTGGTCTGCATCAGTAGGAACATAGTGTCCAGATCAAGAAAGTAGTAATCCCACTTTTTTCTGCTTGGCCAGATTTCACCTGGAATACTGTGTCCAGTTTGGGACACCACAGTTCAAGAAGGATATTGACAAGCTGAGCTATGTCCAGGGAAAGTAACCAAGATGATCAAAACTCTAGAAACCAAGCCTTAGGGTATGTTTTGCTTAGAGAAGAGAAGGTAAGCACTGATGTGATAGCTATCTTTGAATATAGAAAGGGGTGTGTTGCTGAAGATGCAGCAAACTTTATTTTTTCTTGCTCTAGGCACAAGAACACAAACTAATGGGTTCAAATTATACCTAACATGAGGAAGGACATCTTTACTATAAGAACTCTTTGACAGTAGAATAGGCTGCTTCAGAGATGGTAGACTCTTCTTCTTTGGATGAAATAGATTTGGATGGCCATCTTTCAGAAATTTTATTGCTGTACATTCTTGTATGATTGGAAGTTGGACTAGATGGTCATTGTGACCCTTTCAGCTCTAAGATTCTATGTGTCCATGATTAGTTTAGTATTTACAAATCCCTCTATAGTTTCTCTTTCTTCTTCATCTGCAGCTTGCAAATCTACCTGGAGAAATTGGAGGAAGTTCTATACAGTTCATATTCTGTATAATCCTACCAGGTAAAGTCTACAAGGATTTTTTTCCCCATAAAAATACTGCCTCTAGAGAACTGGATGGTGAGCTTTCAGGTTGCTCTTTAAATGAAATGGTTTAGGAATTTCAAGAGAAAAAAAACTGTTTACCAGGTGTATTTCACACATCTCTACCTGATGCTGACATAAAACATTAAGAGAGATAATTCATTAATCACTGTTTGCTGCTCTGCATTACTAATCATTGTTTGCTGCTGTATGTATCACTTTCTCTTTTGCCAGCTCTGGAGATCCTATTAGGAATTTGGTGCTAGTGAAGAAACTATCACCCTGTATTGGGAAGCCCTGAGATCAGAACTTGTACCAAGAATTGCCTGAGGTAACATCGTGGGAGAATGTTATAGAAATGAGAAGCATCTGAAGATTTTTGATGAAACTATTACAAAGTCCCAGGTGGTTCTACACCTACCACCCCAGACTTACTTATGCATATGTTTGCAGAAAATGAAATGAAGTGTAATTTAGAGTAATAGAAGTTACTTTGAATCTCCTAAAGTCTGTTTTATAGTAATTGCTATGTCTTTTCCCTAAAACTATTATCTTCCCATTCTCAGCGTGTCTCATTTGTCTTTCGCTAGCTAAATCAATTATGCATGTCTTAATCTTTGACATAATCTATGAAGATACCATTTCCCCAGGTACAATGTATTTATCTTCATTTCACAAAGACACATCCAAAATTTACATCTCTCTGGCATTTCAGACTGTGTTTTTAACAATTTTATGACTGTGCCCATTTTTGCTTTGGTTCCAGGAACAAAAGAATGTAGTAACAGAATCCACAGAATCATAAATGCAGTAGACAGGGACTTGGATCCCATTGGTTAGTCTCAACTTTATTGGACCCACTGACTCAACTGTTGAATGGTAAGTCAACACTTTAGTAAATCCCAGTGGTTCAATGGATCTATTCTACTTCAGACTAGCAGTAGGATTTAGGCCAGATACAGAAGACTTGGCTAGAGAGACAGGATTCAATGTACAACCAGAAATGCACAAATGTTACCAATGTTGCAAGGTAAAATCTCTTAGACTTTCTTAAGACTTAGGTTTGCAGCCAAAGGCAAAAGCAACACCAATTAAATTAAATTATTAGAATGTGACCACTGTCATTCACTGGATCAACACTAGCTCCTTCAACCAGGGACAGGCACCACAGTTTAGTTCACCTTTCCTAGATTAAGAGGAAAATCTGAACAAAACTATCCTTGTCATAACAGATTTTCCCAAATTTTCTGATGAAGTGCTCAGCATAAAAAAATGCACAAACACAGGCACATGCACACAAATAAATTAGGATGCATAAAATGTGTGTGTGGACTATCAGTGGCTATTAGTCTTGTATATATGGTTTATGCAGTACAGTTCTTTATATGAGTTGTAGGGGAGCACGATGGCAAGGGTTATGGGCCTCTGCTTTGGGGCATCTGAGCTGAGGCATTTTATTTGCCACTGTGTGAACAGAATGCTCAACTTGACAGGTCTTTTTGTCCAGTCTATCACTGTTCTTACTATAAGTCTATATTCTTATATTATAGAAAGCTGTGCACAAAATGTGGACATCAAGGAAGGCTGTATATGAAAATAAATGCATATTTTCATGCTTTTCTGCATCATATCCTGATGCAGAAACTGGATACAACAGATGTATGACTGTATTTGTGTGATAAAATAGACAGGAAATAAATTGATCCATCCATCTGTCCCTGATTTTCATACTGTATAAAAACGATAACTGAAATGCTCTTCAAAGGGAGCAGAATCACAACAGGAAGCCCCATAGCAGGTTCAGCTGGTTCCTATGTGTCTCTTAGTTCTCCATCTCTCAAACTGTGTGAGTGTTTTGTTTTGTTTTTTAAATATATGTTATGCAAAAACACCTCTTGGCTAAAGAGGCACTGTTTTGCCTGTAAATGTTGTCTTCCCTTCCCTGAAAAAGCCAAACCAAAAAAAAAATAGCAGCTAAGAATGATCAAGATAACTTCTAGAATATGACCTGAAGTGAGTACTGGAAACATCATTCCTGGTGGAGCCCCATGAGATGTAGAAGACGCTGAAATTTCCTTTCTAATTGTAGGTACTCTGTGTACATCCTGCAATGTTAATAAGATGTGCAAAGTTAACCTCTGAATTTTAATTGCTTATTTCCTTACATTCTCTAACACAGTGGCTTTCAACCTTTGGTTCTCCAGAGGTTTAGGACTTCAATTCCCAGAATTCCTAGCATCAGCCACACTGACTGGGACTTTTGGAAATTCAAGGCCAAAACATCTGGAGTATCAAAGGTTAAGAATCCCTGCTCTATCAGCTGGGGAATTCTATGGGAAATCCTTCCTTATGCTCAGCATTCCTCATATTTTGATATCATTCCCTTTTTCGGTGTTCAGAAAATGAGCTTGTCACTACATCAGTATGAGGCTGCTTCCCTGATTCCCATGATAGCATGCTGTCTTCGGCCTAATGAGAGGCATCATATAAATTCCCTTTGCAACTTGTTGATGTACTAGTCTCACTCTCCTGTCTTCGCTATCATTTGGGGTATTGCACACAGGGAAAGTAACTTGAGCATATTGGAATGTATAAACTTGGCTATTAAAAAAAAAACTTCCAAAGATATCAATATGAATTGTTTGAAAATGTCATATTTAGTTTAAGACCAAAGTTTGACAAATTCTCCTTTTCATATGTGTTGGTAATTCAAAATGTTCCCTGACTCTGCAATTGTCCTCTTTAGAAACAGTAATTATATTAGTTTTGACTGTTCAGGGAAATGGACCTGAGCACAGTTGTTTAGCTTCTTATAATTTGAGACAGTAATAGATCAGACATAACTATTAGAAATATTTTATACTGTTATAAGGAAGAAACAGGAGTCTGAAATGCAATCATATTCATTGGTAAATTGCATGGCCAGAAATAAAATTTTCACACTGACAAAAGCGAAAGTAGGTCAGGCTATCTAGTGTTATTGAAATTTAGGGAAGAAAATATGTCATAATTTATAAAAGTGCATCTCATTCCATTTGGGCAGTTGTTACAGTAGCAATAAACATTCCTTAAAATGACTGTGGAAGTTTTTTTAGAAGTTTACAAGAACAAAAATATTTTGTATCTTCCAATATAATTTTGCTCTCCTTCCCAATTCTAACACTACTTGCCCCTTATGTTGGGTATAAGCCTCAGTAATGTAGAAAATGTTGTTCCTTTCCCTTTGAATGCTTGTACTTACAAATATGTTAAAATACTGATTTAAATGCAAAACAGGAAAAGGAGGCACAGAAGGAATAACTACTGAAACTACTGAAGGAGCTTATTTGGAGCTTTAGGCTGAAGTGTCTCCAGTATCTGGATAATACTCAGCTCTACCTCTCATTTCTACCTACTTTTTGCACATTTTGTGGCACCCACTAGAAATGTAAAGAATGTTTCCAGATTATCTATTTTTTTTTTACAAGAAAGGGTATCTAATACATCAAGACACCCCATCAAGTAGGGTAAACTGACATGAGGGGTTTCAAATTTAAATCCCTTTTTGTTCCCCAATCATTTGCATATACAAGAATGTTTTGGTCCAAAAACCATTTTTGTAGAAAATTGCACTTTTTTCATGACAAAATGGTTTTTCCTCACAAAATATAGCTTTCTGCAACAAAGCATTGTTGATGTTGTTTGCATAAAAGCCTAGCCTTTTTTTTTTTGTACAAAGAAATTTCTAGCCAAAGCTTCTGAAATGTGAGAGAAAAAGCACACAGAGAAATGTGCCAAAACTCTTGAAATCTGCCAATTTTTTGAAATTATTTATTATTGCATACATGGATGAACTAAACAGTGATTTACATCTCTTACTGAGCTTTAAAAACTTATTTACATCCCCTATAATCTTCTACTGAGAACTCTCCCTCCTGTTTGCCTTTCCAAAATGGCCTTCCTTTGTTTAGGTTAAATTCTGTTCTTGTGCTGAGACAGTGAGGCCAGATGTCGTGTTTGGGTTAAAAGTTGGCCATGACTTTAATGCAGATGCATCAATGGTCATTAGCTAAATCTACATACAACATGAATTTTCATGAGGTATATTCATGAGTGAGTAAATGTTTAAATCAACTATCTCCCAGTAGATTAGAGAGGATACAGCACCCAATGGATACAGGAGCAGGAGGTGCCCAGGTTGGGCTAGTTGCCAAGGATGTAAGTTAGACATCTGGAAAATAAGGCTGTATTTTTTTTTTTAAAAAAAAAACAGGGTTAAATCCATCATTGAGAAATGGGGGTTCAATCCCCTTCAGTCTGATGATGTCTTAAACCTGCATCTGCCCAGACTTCAGGTTCCCCCCCCTTGAGTCAATTCCCTCAGAGTGATTTGCCCCCCACTTTTGCTATTTGCTATTGCCTCTTTTGTGGGTGATAGTAGCAGCTCCAATCCAATGAAGGTTGTAGACAATGTCCCAATTAGCATGTCAACATGACACATTAATCACTGAAGTGGAGCAAGTGCCTTGTCAAACACATCTTGGTAACATCTTGGTCCAAATGATACAAACATTAGGGAGTGAATGCCAGATGACATGAAAGTCTGCCATCACTGTGGCAATCAGCGGAAGTCTAGGCATCTGTACCAGATTGTTCTCTCCCAGATGAAGCAGGATGACATCAGACAATGGTTTTGCTGTTGCAAGCTCAATGGTCCTGGGAATCAGCCTCCCCAGAGCATGCCACAGGAACCCCACCAACTGATGGCTGCTAGATGCAATAATCCAAAGTCTCGGCCTTTGCCATAGCAGACTATATGTTTCTCAGCCCAAAAAAACAAGACTGTGTTCCAAGATCCATACTGAAATCGGGAGACTTGCTTGAGAGACAAATGCGGTTAAAGGCAGAAAGCTGCTCAGCCATCCCCAAGGAGTGAGGCCAGGTGCTGCCTGGCCCAAGTCCTCACTTAGGATCTAAAAGCCCTGGGCCACCTCCATCCGTGTGCTCCAGGTGCCATTTGCAGGGGGGTGCAAAAGCTGTCATCCCCCTATCCCACTGGCTGCACCTCACATCCGCCCACCACCCCTCCATGCATTTCTGCACCCTTCCACCATCTTCCTGTGCACTTCCATTCCTTCCCGCCACCCCCCTGCGCATTTCTACCCCCTTTTGCACCTGTCTGCCACTTTCCTGAGCACTTCCACACCCTCCTGCCATGCCTGCTCATTTCTGCACCCTTTCATGCCTGCCTGCCACCTCCCCGTGCACTTTCTTGCCCCCCTGCCACCTCCCTGCTCCCTTCTGTGGCCGCTACCCACCTACTCTTCTGTGCTCGCTCACTTTTGTCCACTGTCCTTCCTGGCCTGTTTGGGGGGGGGGGGTTTGGCAGCAGCAATGCCTGGGGGCACAAGTTTGGCACTTGAGCCAGGCGCTGCTGAGCCTACGTATGTCTCTGGTGAAGGCCATGTGCAGCTGCTGTAGTGGCTGCACCTGTGTGGAAGGAATGACTGGAGAACTGACAGGGGGGTAGGCTGGCAGCCATCTAAGGATTGTACTGAAATGGTACTGAGTGAAGGGGTGTCCTGAGATGTACAAAAACAAGAGTCCCAGAACACTTGGACAATGGGCTAATTAAATCCAGCAATGACTGTACTGGGCAAAGGATCTCCATAGGGGTCTAGCTAAGGTAACAAACTGCCCCTGTCAAGATGGCCTGTCTCTGAGTACCTAAAGCAGATGCATAAGGATGTTGCAAGTTGGACAAGAGGAGGGAGTGGCAGACGTCTCCTTGGCCTCAATGGCAGCGCTATTCCATGCATCATATAGGTGGCCCCCAGCTGCATGAGGATCCTTATGTAGGGGAGGAGGTGAAGGGGAACTGAAAGGAGAGAAAAAGGAAGGGGAAGAGAGACAAAGGGAAGAAGGCATGCTTCCATTCACCTCCATAGGATCCCCACCCTGTTGCTGTCATGCGCTAAAGTATGGGGGGAAGAGAGGTAGAAAAGGATTGAGAGGGAGGGAGAAGGCGGTAAAAGGGTGGGCTGAGTGGGGAGGGGAGGACTTCCATGAAATTAAATGATAGGTAGGGTAGAAAAAAGTGAAGAAAGAGGGAAAATAAGGATAAAGAGACCAAGAAAAGGAGGGATAGGTAAAATGAAAAAGAGAGAGAAAAAGAAAGGGGGGGGTAGAAATAAAGAATAAATAAGACAGGAAAAGAGAGAAAATGAAGGGAAGGAAAGGGAAGGGAAAGAATACCCACCTTAAATCCTGAAGGCTCAGGCAGGCTGTTTGGTGGGAAGGCAGAAAATTAGCCTGACACTGCACAACCTGCTTGTGAGGTAGATCAGGCAGCAATGGCTGCCTAGAGAGCAGTCAGGACTATATCTAGGTCTACTCAGCTCTCTTCTGAAATCTTATGAGATCAACAGTCTCACAAGATTTTGGGTAAGATGTGGCATGAATTTATGCCAGATCCCATTCCAGGTTTCACAATGGTCCTGCCATTGTGATACTTGCCTCAGTGCCTCCTCCCTGATGGGTGCTCAGCACAACCCCCAACCCCACACCCACCCCCTGCAATGGTAACCCTTCCAAATAGTTTGCCCTTTTCACCCTATGAGGAAATACATTAAACTCTGAGGCTCAGTGTGACAAAATTCACAAGTGTTCAGTAGCCCTTTGGATATTTATTGAAGAAGACAAGACAAACTCAGATTCAGTTTGTCAGTGTAAATCAGCCAGTTTGTTTTGGCTCTGATGAGGCATTCAACATCTTTAAAAACATTAAGTCAGCAGTTTTGCAGCAAATGTCTGTGTATAGAGCCTATATGTTTAGACCATGGTGAAGATGGCACTTATGAGTAAGAGGAATTATTTTTTAAAAAATGTTAATTCCTCTGAGGCACATGAATCTTTTTAAAAAACAAATCTCCATTATGTTGGCATAAGCGTTAAGTAAAATCTTTTGTGAACCTCTTTCGCCATTGTTCATGGGAGCAGATGATTCCTGTCTCTCATGGTGTGCAATGGGTCGAATTGGGCTGGATCTTGAAAGCCCAGGTTCAATAGCTTAGATGACACAACTTAGGCCATTTCCACACTATGGTCCTTTTCGCACGTTACCTTTTTGCGCTGCTGGGTTGGGGTTTTCGAGCGAGAAGGCTTAGCAGGAACGCTTTCTCAAGCCTCCTGCTTCGGCTCCGCAGCTCCTTCCTGGTTACGCAAGCGCCCCGCCCGTGCCCCGCCCCTTCCTTCCGCAATGCAGCCTGGGAGTTAGAGGTTGCGCTGGGGCAGGAAGCGTGACCGGTGAGGCTCAGGAGGCTTTGCACGAGAGGCAAGTACGTGCAGGGCCCAAGAGCATTGCGCGATGGCACACCATTTTCGGCTTGAAGCCGAAAATGAAAAGATGCGTGCCCTCTCTGCATCTGGCCCTTGAGCATCGCGTAAATGTGAGTGCATCATGCAGAGCGCCCCTCACATTTACACGACGCTCAAGGGGCCCTCTCGCTTCCAAAATGCCATGTGTAAAGGGCCTAAACTGTTATAATACTATTATTCCACTTTCAACATCCTGTGGAATCCTGGGGTTTGCAGTTTAGGGAGGGGCCTTTAGAATTCTCAGCCAGAGAGCTCTTGGGCCTCAGTAAACTACAAACACCAGAATTCCACAGGATGTTGAAAGTGGAATAATAGTGCTTTAACAGTACTATAACAGTGTAGTGCAGAAATGGCCTAACTTTTCTGAGATTGTATGAGCTAGCTTGTATGAGCTACTGGAAGAGAAGTTTCCCTTGTGAGTGAAGTTCTCTAATATATTGGAGAGAAGTACTGCTTATCTACCTTTATTAAGTAAGGCATAAGAAGAATAGACTTCCTCTTTCGTTTTTAAAAGCTCAGATGTTCTTGCATATTTGCCAAACATAAGAAGTCTGTCGCAACCTCCAGCTACTACTCTTGGACCAGAAGGCAGTGAGATCAAGGCCATTTTCATACAACATTGTTATAGCGCTATGATTCCAGTTTCAACATTCAATGGAATCCTGGGGTTTGCAGTTTCGGGAGGGGCCAGCTGGCCCGACCCTAAACTGCAAACTCTAGGATTCCATCGGATGTTGAAAGTGGAATCATAGCACTATAACAATCTCATGTAGAAATGGCCCAAGAGTAGCATTGTTTCCATTGCATTTCAGTTCAGAAAACACAGATGGAAGCTGTGCCCCGGAGAGTATTCCTATGGTAGCTGTAGGACAAACAGCAATAAGGCTCCTTTTATTTAAGCAAATAAACTTTACTGCACTGCTCCTTAGTAAAAGAGTGAAAAAACAGTTACCCATAAACCCTGTCTTAGGCCCATCATTTCATTTGCTTTTGTGACAAAGTCATCACTGCTAGTAACTTTTTCCTCTAAGATCTACTTTTCTCCAAATACTGTAATTAGTATTCTCTGTCTCTTTGCAGGAAGTCCTTTAGAATGCTTCTCCCCAGTTACTTTCAGGAAACAAACTCCCCGTACCTGCAACCTTCTGCAGAGGCCATGAATTTTAAACCATCAACTACTTTAATAACTTTGCGCTCATTCTTTGCTATCAATCAAAAGTGTAAACTGAGCTCAGGGTATCTGTTTCATTTTCATCTTTACACTGGTATTCCATTTCCGATGTTCCACCAGAGGCCGTCGGCTTTAGAGATGAATTCATCGCTCTCTCCCTGGTTACTCTCCACTCTCATCTTTCAGTGTCAAAAGTTTTTTTCCCCTTCTTCTAATAAACTTTTCCAGTTAGCTGTGCTTTTTTAAAAGGACAAAAGTGAAGTCAGGTCAGAGTAATAAAGTTTTTGGCTTTCTTTTTCTTTCACAGAAAATGATTAACTTTGAAATGTGCCCTGTTTTTTTTTTCCCCTTCAAAAAGCTTCATTTAATACAGCCCCCTGGGTTCTGGTAAAATCATCTGAACCGTCTGCAACAAACAATTGGGAAATTACAAATTACAAATTTTTAAAACAAACAATTGGGAGATACCAGGGTCCAAGCATGAATTTGGGATCAGTTTCAAAAAAAAGGTTACCGGGGTATCCTCCCACATACAAACCATAGTCCCATCTTACATTTACAATCCCACAGGCCATGAAAGTTAAAAAAAAAGTTTTAATTCAGAAATTATATTTTCTCTGTTTCTGAAACCACATCTGGGACACTTTTATCATGCTCAACCATGAAAGTTCAGGGTGTATGTACTTGCACACTTGACCTTACAAATGTCTATTTGATATTCACTCAGATCTCTGGGGATTCTATCAAACCTGCCAGAAGCACTGGATTTGATAGTTCTCTAGGAACTAACGTGACTGTCCCACTGGAGATTATCACAATGGATTGCAGTAGATTTAGCCTAATGGCATTAAAGTCCATTAGCGTTGTGCTTCATTAAGTATTACATTAACACATGCTACAAAGTGGACTGTAGGCCATGAAAGCTTATGTCATAATAAATTGGTTAGTTTTTTAAGATTCCATAAGATTCCTTTCTGCTTTTACTACAACAGACCAACACAATTACTGTTCTGAAATCTGATTGTCAGAATCCTTTATCTCTCCAATCACCAAAACTTTCCCCTGTAGTAATGTGGTTGCTATTTAGATGATGGAGGGAGGACCAATTTTCTCAGCAATGGTGAAAAATGGTAGTCTTTCTCACTCTTTCTCTTGCATTTCATTGACTACTGCCACAGTGGTATTCTTATTGGAATATCTTGGTTTAAATCCAAGGGTTGTTTTTTTTTATAGTGTTTGATAGTATTCAAGGCAGCTTACAATAATTTTAAAAAAGATCAAGCTAAAATATTAATTTACAAAAGTTTAAAAAGTTGATAGTTCCAATCAGAATAGATGGGGAAATGAAGGGTAGAGACAATGTTGAATTCATAGCAGAGATAAGAGATGAATTAGTACTTCTTTGTATATCATGTTTCTAAGGCATAATACTGGGGAAAGGAGTAATTGCAGAGGACTCCCACAGACCTTGGAGGTCCTAGGTAATTCTTTGTCCATGGGGCCTATTGTTTTTTCAAAAAATATTTCAGCTGAACTTTTTCCAGTCAAAAGGGGGCTGCAGCAAGCCCATTGTTTACCTCTTCACCAAAACACTAAACATATAGGAACAAAACAAAATGGAATATTCAGAAAGGAATTGGAAGTGATTTCTTGCTAGCCAAAACACCACTTGTGGTTGCTACTGGTCATGTCTATCCTGCTACATACCATAGTAATTGCCACAGGTTTTTATACCCAAATAAACTTCATGTGTCAGGAACACTCACAGCCCTAGAAGAATGACATATACTGCTGTATCAGGCTGAAGCCACGTTTAACCCAGCGTTCTGTTCACACAATGTCCAACCAGTTGTCTATGGTTAGCCTGCCAGATGCTATTAGTGAGAACTATAGCTTCAGCCTCTTATTCCCAACAACTGACATATAGATTGCATGTGATGCTGATGCTGTTCTATAATCATTCCCTTCTGCCTAGTGTCCATTGACCATACAGATAATGAACCACAAAGACAATGACACTGTGCATCATAGCAGCTATGTTTGGGCATTGTTCCCATGTGGATCGGTAAATGAGCAATACAGATACATAGTGCCGCACCTAAGATTATGCAATTCCCTCCTGATCCCACACATGATCAGCAAAATGTTCCATCTTTGTGGGTTACCCACATACTGCAGAACCTAGAAGATGTGTCAAGTGTCTTCATGAAAAGGACAGGCCATGCTATAGAAATTTATGCGCAGGACTTTAGGAGGTATGAAGAAATATACAACCTCAAGAGTAAAGCAAAATGTGTGGCTTGCTGGGCCCTTTGTATCTGTTCTGCCCTTTACAAAGAAGTAGCACCTGAATGGGGGTATTGACAACCTGGAAGTAAAAGAAAGCCATGTTTCTTACCGTTTGCAAAGGCAGCCTTCCTGGCAGCCTAGAGACAATTCTTGAACACCGCAAGAATGACCACTCTTGGTCCTTCTTTTGAAATTTATACCATATTGTTGAAAGCTGTATTATTGTTTTTCACATCACAGAATTCCCTGCTGGCCGTTCCTTGTGGGAGAAAAAAACCTGCCTCACAATGATTAAGCTATTTTTAAAAAGTCAGTATTTAGTTGGAAATATAGACTACAGTACCCTGAAGGGGAGGAGCCTCTGGCATTATTAATGTTTTCATTTTATACATTTCTCAGCAGTCAATCTTTTACTGGCTTCAGAAGTGTGATACGTTCAGTACATGACAGCAGGTGCACTTACGAAAGAACATGGATTCTTAATTATGTCGTTATGGAAAGTATGGCTGAGCAGAGATGGCATATTTTGTTGAAACGGTAATATGGGTTGCATGGCAACATCACAATGCACATTTTGGCTAATGAATATTCGGCACAGTTTCAAACCGGGAGAATTTTTGACGCCTGTTTCTGTTATCAATAAGTGCAAAACACACAAAGGAAAAATTAAAATGCTTGAAAGTATCGAAGCAATGTAACAAAGCAATCTGTTACTTTAGATCACATTCCAATTTAAAAATGGCTAATAAATGATTAAGAGTAGCTCAATTAATTTTATGGGGGCTTTTTGTTTGTTTTTGAATGAGGAGCCTGTTGGCCTGTTATGTTCTAGAAGTTTCTCTGACAATTATTTAAACAGCAATTATTAATCTATTGACCATTTGTTCATTTTCATACCCGTCCTCATAACGCTGAATACAAAACATGAGGCTGTCAATGTTTGGAGACAAGAATGAGTACATCACAACCCTGTCTATTTTTCTGTGAAAAATAGTCTACATAAGTGTGTTCTATGAATATTTCCAATATTATCATTACAGACAGAGATAACCCAGGTCATTCAGGATCCTGAGGCAGAAAATGCAAATCTGTCCATTTCCCCCTGATTGTGAAGTCTAATAATAAACTAAATAGTTGACAATTTTCTGGTACCCTGAAATTTCATGCATGACACAGATCAGCTCAGTCAGTGTAATGGAAAAGAGAGCTGACCCTGGTTACAAAACAAATATAACTCTCTGTACCATAACATTTATAAATCTAAATGGATTGATTGAGGGTTTTCTTTTTTTCCAAAAAAGCTGACATTCTTAACATATTGATACCTAGATTTCATATCTGTACAGGCCCATGATGGCACGTCTCATATAGTAGTTTGTACCCCATGCTTGGCAAGTGAATCAATTTCTTTCTGCTATATTGCTGATTCATTGAAATCCCTTTATGACTCTTTTTTCCCCACTTTATTATAGTTCATTTATATTTTAAGAGTGCTAGACCATACTTCAGGTATAAAGATTTTCTCATAAGTTGATAAGTGTGTGTCTGTGTGTATGCATGTGCTTTCAAATCACTTGTCAACTTATGGCAACCCCATGAATTTCAAAGAGTTTTCTTTTGCAAAAAATACTCAAAAGTGGTCTTGCCAGTTCCTTCCTTCATAATATAACTGACAGGGGATGGATTTAAGCACCTAGCACAAAATCCTCCCTGGAACCGCTGCACTGTGACCAAAAACGTGGCTCAGAGGCAAGCAGAAACACACACACAGCAGAGTATCAAAATACAGCCACAAGCATGAGCAGCAGCAGAGTGTGAACATACAGCATTAGCTCTGACTCCAAACTATCCACCAGTCAGAAACACCAGCACACAGTGTTGTCATCCAAAAAATACCTGGAGGCTTTTATTCTTGAAGTTCTAATATATACATCTGTACAGGCAAGATTCGCAGATCCTCAGTCAAAGGTTCAGCATTCCATCATCATCACATCAGGCAGAGGTTTGCTTGGACAGAGTTTCAGTGTCAGCAAGAGTTGGGGAGACTGAGAGAAAGCTTGTCAGAGCTCATCTCTTTATATACACATTGGCTGATAGCTTATCAGCTAGGGACCATGGCTGATGCAACCCCTTGCCAGGATTTCATGTCACCATGACTCAGCCTTGCTGTCCCTTGGGGATTACATCATGACTTGCCAAGTCATTGCCCAGGTGCTTTCCCCACATGCTCATCAAAAGTATTTTAATTGGGGCAAATGTCACAGCAATCCCTTTCCAACAATAACTTGCAGCACTTGGTATTCCTTGGTGGTCTCCCATCCAAGTACTAACCAGAATTGATCCTGCTTAGCTTCTGAGATCAGATAGCATCTGATGCTTTTAGGGTATTTAAGTGCATGGGATAGCAGTATCCAGATTTTTTTTTTTAATTAGAACAACCATATAAAACGGGGATGGGAATCATAGGGTCTCCAGATGTTATTGGACTGCAATGACCAATATTTCTCACAATTGGCTATCCTAGTGAGATCTGACAGGATTTGCGGTCCGGTAACATCTGGGTGACTCTATTCTCCCCCTCCCCTTTGTAAGTCCCATCAACCTTTGCCAGAATAGCCAATGGTGAGGACTCCTGGAAAATGTAGTACAATAATATCTGGAGAGCCATGTGATTCCCACTCCTAATGTCAGATGACAACAATAAAGTACTAAAATTCAAAATAATAAAACCAGAATAAAGAAACAAAAATAGTCTAAAGATGTCATGAGTGCTCCCTATTTCATTATTTTACAGCACTCCTTTTCTAGAAAAGACCTACTCACACTGCATTTCTTACGAAGCTCAATTTTCATGATATTTATTTTAAAACATACATTTCTGCTTGATAGAGGAAAAACCCAGAGTTCATTACCTAGTCAGACATAGTGGGAAAATGATTATGCCTGAATTCTGCTCTGTCTTGTTTTTTAATCCAACGTAGACAATATCAATCTTTCCTCCAACCAGTCTTCTAATCCCGCTTCCCTCCTACCCCACTTGCATGACTACTAGTGCCACTCCAAAAATCGAGGTGTGTGTTTGAGAAAGATTTCTCTGCTCTCCTGGTCTTGCTGTTTGGCATGTTACTACAAAGTGTGCAAGAGCACAAGTAGTCTTTGGGAATGTTTTCCCAAAGCTTGAAAGACTTACAATAGACCTTAGGAATACAATATTTCTCAGGAACTTCTTACAGTCTGGGACACTGTGTAATAGCATGATACACACAAATGGTGGGTAAATCTCTTGTCCTCCCATTTGTTACCCCCTCTGTTCCAGCAATTTGCTTAATTGGGGTGAGCTCACTTGGTTCATAGGTTGTTTGGATGTCACTGGGAGGATGAATCCATTTCTAGATTTTTAGAAAGACTTATCCACGGTGTTGACTCTGTTTTGGTTCTAGGGTTCAGCACCTTGGATAATTCCTTTAAATTACATAGCATAACTATGTTAGAGCCACAGACCTCCACTGGGAAGAATACAGACATAAATATTCTCATGCATGTCTGAACATGCATACATACCATATGAACATAACATAATATGTGAACACCCTATTGTAGCTGAGCTTGGAATATTACTTTTTTTTAAGGAAAAAAATTAGCTACTTATAGTTCCGTCCTGTTTAGAAAGCCAGCCAAGGCTCACAGTCCTTAAACAGAATCATAGAATCATAGAGTTGGAAGAGACCACAGGGGCCATCCAGTCCAACCCCCTGCTATACAGGAACACACATTACAGCATTCCCAACAGATGGCCATCCAACCTCTGCTTAAAAACCTCCAAAGAAGGAGACTCCACCACACTCCGAGGCAGCATATTCCACTGCCAGAAAGCTATGACCATCAGGAAGTTCTTCCTGAGGTTCAGGTGGAATCTCCTTTCTTGCAGCTTGAATCCATTGCTCCTTGTCCTAGTCTCTGAAGCAGTGGAAAACAAGCCCATTCCCTCCTTGACATGGCATCCCTTCAAATGTTTAAACATCTAGAATCTATAGTAGCAGCCACAGTTGAAGTTTACTTATGTTTATGAGTCAATTACCACTTTTGTTTCAACAGTCCAGGTCAGCAGTAAATTCAGAGTGTCAGTTCAAGGGAGTATCCAGCAGCATAGTCAGCACACACAGCAAGGGTCAAGGTTTTTCAGGAATAAGAGCCAAGGATCAAAAGAATGTGTTGCTTCCACTGAAAATGGCAGTTGTCTGCAATGGACTTTTCCCCAACCCATCTCTGGTATTTATTGGCCAGCCATCTGTCCCAGCTGTTTGCCTGATCAATAAGACTTCCCTATATAAGTGCTCTGAGCTTCGTGGGCTCTTTCTTTCTCATATACGCTGACCTGCAATAAATACTGTTCTGTTTATGTCTCTGTGTTGTGGCTGTTGGGAAGAATTCTCTCTGTGCTTGCCCCTGGGTCCTTGGACTGGGAAATGACAAGTTCAAGGACGCATGCAGTCCAAAAATGATTTCATTACCTTTATTATTAGAATTCATTAGAAGTAACTATTTGCTATCATGTATCTCAAATGTAAATCAACTCACACAAATACACACATCTCAACCATACAAAAAACTAATCTGTGATATAAAATATACTTTATTCCCTTCCACTTCTTTATGGCTCCTTATTTGCAGGCTGTTCCTTCCAAGTTCTGCTAAGTCACCTTTGCATCCCATCCTAAACATGGCTTCCTGGTTCAGTGCAGCATTCTTGTGTATGGTTTTGCTAAATATTTTCCTGTAGCTTGCTATTTTAATGGCCACACATTGCTGCATGATGTTGTCAGGAAAGAATAGATTGGATATGTGCTACCGCTTATGGAGTTTTGGTAGAAGCAGAAAGGTGCATGTGTCTTAGATGAGAAGGGATGTAATATTGTTCCTACTATTACTGCTTCCCTTGGTCCTGCTATTGCAGAGAAGTAAATTATTGCTTTTTAGCTCTGGTATCTCAAACATTTTTTCTACTTTCAGCCCGAATAGATTGTATTTTGTCATGAAACTAAGTAGAACTTCCCATCTTAAGTTCATTTTCACTGAAACACATTCCTATTTTTTAGCGTTTGTCTCCCGCAAGAGGTAGCAAGAGAACAAATGAAATAACATTCCCCATTATCTGCCCAGTTGTAATATGAACATTGTATATGACTCTGGAGTTATCTGTTGAGTGGCAGTAAATATATGAGCCTTCTGCTAACAAAAAGTGGTAGGCATGATTCCTCAAGCTAAGAGAAATACAGGCTACGTCTGTGTAGATCTAAAAAGCTAGATTAGTCCCTAAACTCATCCTTTTTGTGGCATGCAATTTCATTCCCTCTCAGAGCAGTTTCAGACTTTTTTCTTGCCTGAGGGTGATAACTAGTTATAAACTGGACACATTTGTGTACATGTAAAAATAATAATTCACCTTTCCACCCCCTATTTTTTGGAGGGGATATGTATTCTGTTGCCTGAACCAGAATCAACCTGGTGGACCATGTCTTCTTTGGACAAGTGAGTTTGTGATCATGGGCAGGGGGAATCTCCTGAACTTTACAGCCATGCCAAGTTGGCTCCCCATTCTTCTCTTTCCTACTACCATCTCAGTTTGCCTGTGGAGGAATGCCTCTCCTTCCCATCTCATCTCCCTCTGTTGTGTCTTGATGGAATGGTTGCTCATGGTGACAGTGGAAATAGAAATGGAGTGTTATACTATGCAGCACCCTCAAATTCAACCTATATGTTTAAGCAAGAAAAAGCTCAGCAGGGTCACAGGCAGATCGTGTGATTCACATAGGCTGAGGCCATGTTACAGAGCAGGCAAGGCAATGTCCAAAGGGTCACAGATGGATGATTATAGCCAAGTTGATAGACTGGTTAGGGTTCACATTGGCAAGCATATGCAGGGGTGAGGCTAGGGAAAGAGACTACATTGCCCTTTGGACCAAACTGATGGATCAGATGATGTCATGGGAGTGGGACCTTCCCTAGTTTTACCTTCTCTCTGAGATCATATCCCCATTTTTCATGAAGTACAGAAGTACAGATATAGCAGCAAGACCCCTTTTACCCTTTGGAAATAAAGATGAATCAGAGTGATTCATTCTCTCTAATCTCACATTGGAGTATTGTAGTGGAATTTCTCCCCGCATTCCCCAAATATTCACTATTTGAAATGTGAATGTGATTGTAGTGGATCATTTGAAGGAGATAACGAAGTTGTAGGGGGTGAGGAGAAGAGAAAGAAGCTAGAGGACGAAAGTAAAATGAACAGAAGCAGGACTGAGAGCGAAGAGGGTGAGAATGAGAGACTTGGTGCCTTTCTGCACTACGTTGTTATAGTGCTATTATTCCACTTTCAACATCCTATGGTATCCTGGGCTTTGCAGTTTAGGGAGGGGCAGTTAGAATTCTAAGCCAGAGAGCTCTTGGGCCTCAGTAAACTACAAACCCCAGGATTCCACAGGATGTTGAAAGTGGAATAACAGCACCATGACAGTGTAATTGCAGAAATGCCCCGGAGAAGAGAGAAAAAGAATGAGATCTGATGAAGGATCAGTAAAAGAGAGTGCAGCAAAGCAAATCCGCAATCACATATGCAGACACAGATGCACATGGAGATAAAACATTTGCCAGAGTCAACCCTGAAGACTCAGGTGAGAGTGCATATGTTTGGGAGAAGATCACACATTAGTCCATAGGCTTTATTTACCCAGCTCCTTTTTCAGCCCACTGAGGGTGTTTCATTTATTCACCTCAGCACCTCTGATGCCCCCATCTTGATAACTCATCCATTTCAGCCAGGGTGTTCTGATGCTTTTGATAATAGTGTAGAAGTCATGTGATCTGGGTGGTGACTGTGAATCCCAGGTTGCTGTTCAGCATATCTAAATGCCAGAGGTGGCTGATTTTGGAGTGAGAGCTCTTAGAGTTAAGATTCTTGGCTGGAATCAAGGACTCCTCTCTGAACATAGAATCATAGAATGATAGTTGGAAGAGACCACAGGGGGCATCCAGTCCAACCCCTTGCTATGCAGGAACACCCATCAAAGCATTCCTGGCAGATGGTCATACAGCCTCTGCTTAAAAACCTCCAAAGAAGGGGACTCCACCACACTCCAAGGCAGCATATTCCACTGCCAGGCAGCTCTGACTATCAGGAAGCTCCTCCTGGGGTTCAGGTGGAAACTCCTTTCCTGAAGCTTGAATCCACTGCTCCTTGTCCTAGTCTCTGGAGCAGCAGAAAACAAGCCCACTCCCTCCTTGACATGACATCCCCTCAAATATTTAAACATGGCTATCATGTCCCCTCTTAACCTTATCATCTGTAGACAAAACATACCCAGTTCCCTAAGCCATTCCTCATAGAACATGGCTTCCAGACCCTTCACCATTTCGGTCGCCCTCCTCTGGACAGGTTCCAGCATGTCGATATCCTTCTTGAATTGAGGTGCCGAGAACTGGACATAGTATTCCAAATGAGGCCTAACCAATGCAGAATTGAGTTTTGCAAGTCTTTCTCATTGTGACTATATTGTTGTCTCTCTTTACCCCTCTTCCCTGGAAATGTACTCATCTGTACATACTTGCACAACCGAAATAAGTATTTCAGAGTTGATACTATTTCAGCCTCTTCCTAATTCAGATTGTTTGCCTGTTGTAAAAACAATCTTTCTCAGGCTGCCTGAGCATAACATTTGTCATACCTAAGGCACAGAGTGGTGCTTAATATGCTATCTAACAACACACATGCCCCAAAGTAACATAAATTACAAATAACAAAGAGTCTATTCTAGAGTTTTACACTTGTTACATTTATTTCATACCTTTGATGTTATTCATAGAATAAACTTGTTAAAACAAAAGATTAGAGCTGTAGAATAGCATACCTGCTTCTGCGATAACAAGGTAGAGAATACCACTATTACCTCTGATCTCATACTGATGATATTAGAAAGATTCCCACACTCACTTTCTCTATGATCTCCTGGTACTAAAATGCTGCAGCTTTAGCTAGAAGCAGAGTTTTTGAAAGGGAAGGCACCCCCCAAACCTCTCATAAGTGAACTATGGAGTCCTTATGGGCTGGATTAGGCTCATGTGCTGGAGATTTCCTCCCACAAATATAGCACCTTTTCTCATGAGCAAATTGATTATGAAAAATTAAGTAGGAACCCAGGGTTAAATCTCCATACCCATCAGACAAAGATATACCACCAGACAGGTTTATTCCTGAGAGAATCAGAATCTTCCACGGCAAACTCTGGTTTACAGTCATGTAATCTGTGTGCTAGTCTTTGTTACTTGATTCTCCACCATTATTAACTTTTTTATTTAGTAATTTTTGAAGTCTCCTCCATTCAGAATTAGCTCATAGTCAGGTTGCAAATTATTAATATTCTCACTGAAACTTCGTAGGAAAAAAAGTTTGCTGTTCTCATGAGTTCTAAAATGGCTTTTAGCTGGGTTCTCATGGTCAACCTTTTAGTCTTCATGGTATACAGTACAGAAGGTGGCTAAGAAATTTGAATGTATCACACTTAAAAAAATGGTAATTCCAACTGAGAAAAGCTGTAATGCTTAAGTTGACTCAGTTTTCTTTCTTTTTTTAATTGTTTGAAAGATTTTATTCACCATGTACTTATGTACACACTGAAGCTGGCTGTCAACAAGTCTCCTTCACAGCACGGATGATGTCCACAAGTCTTCTTTACATGAAGCCTTTAATTCTGTCACTTAATTTAATTCTGTCATCTGTACTGGAATAAGAGGCCAGCTTGACAGGCTGGAGCCCAGTAAGATCACCAAGTTTGAGAGTGCTTTCCTTGCTCACATCCTAAGCCAAGACCAGGCCCTCCTCTCCACAGTCAGGACTGAGGGAAAGATCTCTTGCCAAACGGAAGGCAAGTTAAGGAAATACACAGATTTCATGTCTATATTTGAATCATAAACTATTAACATTTCTACATAGTTACAAATTATTTTTGACTCAGTTTTTTTCCTAGGGACAAATATTCTTCATTATATTAAGTTCTGTCTTTTGATTTGTTATACTTCATGTGTACACACCATCTACATAAACCTAGTGAGGGTGTTTTATACATGTGCTAGGAAGGAATGAAAATTGGGTTGTCACTATACAATGATTTATACATTGTATAACTGCCTACTACAAACCAGAAAACCATAGGAATAAAGAGTGAATGTTATTTCTATGTATAGTAATATTAATGCTGTTATTGTTATTCATGAAGCAGAGTACGCACCAACAGGCTAATATATCAATAAAATTGTGCTATTGGAAATTTAATTTCCCACCTCATTCACTCACCTCCGAATGCATTAATAATTAAATCATTATAAAACATTACATTATTAATGCATTCCAAATGTTAGAATTCTGTATTCTGAAGATTTTTACAAAAGAAAACTTTGAAAGTCAATTTAGACCATTTTAAAGTTAGAAAACAATCACTGAAGTAACTCTGAAATATTCTTCTAGTATGGACTTGGGAATATCTTACAAAATACAAAGTTGGAATCAAACTCCTGTTTAATCGTAAATGGTAACTATGGGAGGAAAAGGAGGATTGTGAAGGAATGACCTGGATTCAAACATTTATAGACATCATTGTTATTGTGTGTCTTCAAGTTATTTCCAACTTATTTTGACCCTAAGACAAAGCTATCATGGAGTTTTCTTGGCAAGATTTGTTCAAATGAGGTTTGCCATTGTCTTCCTCTGAGGCTGAGAGGGCATGACTTGTCCAAGGTCACCTAGTGAGTTTCCATGGCCAAATGGAGATTTGAACCTTGGTCTCCAGAACTGTAGTCCAACCCTCCAACCATTACACTACACTGGCTCCCATCTACTTCCACTTTTCAGACATACTAACATGTATATGAGAAATGTGTTTCTTCTAAAAAAATCAATGCCAGTTATTTATCTGTAAACAATAAACAAAGCAAAATGTAAAAATAACTGGGATAAGTAGCTGGTTATTTTAGGTCTTCAGATAAGGAAGTGTCTTTGTTGTTTTTAAATATTTTTATTAAACATATAGAAGTTTAAATATGTAAAGCAATAAATAAGGGTGTACAAAACAACACACAAGGGGGGGGGGGAATAGAGAAAAAACATATTCCAAACTACACATAAGTAAAACTAAACTAAACTAACTACACTAAACACTAAATAACTGAAAATATACGACATTACAGAAGTTAAGATTGGTTTAATTTTCAACATTTCAGTTGATGGTTATAAGCTAAAATATTGATAAACTTCCTCTATATTTCTAAAATATATAATAGCATCATCATCATCATCATCATCGTTTATTGATTAGTCAACTGACCATATCAACAATAAAAATATAATACATAATACAAAAATACAAATACAGAAATTACATACACAAATGGACTCAACCCATATAAAATTACTAAAATAATTAAAACATATAAACTTAAACTTAATAAATAGTGAGTTTAATGTAAGAGGTAAAATACATGATAAACAAAAAAGATAAAATGACGAGTATAAAAATTCAGTCATAACATTTAAATAAGCTCATCACCATGACAGGGGACCCCATTTTGTGTGATAAAAGGATCTCTCAGGTAGGCAGCTTTTGTAATAAATTTTGCAATCCTGCGGACTGAATGTGAATTCTCTCCGGAAAGAAAATAGGTCAATTTAACGGTTGGATTCCAATTGGTCGTTCTAACCAGAAGTGGTTGTAAGTATTGGGATCTCACCTTGGTATATATACAGCAATCAAACAGGATGTGCGCAATATCCTCTATGGCTGATGCGCCACAGATACACGTTCTTTCGTGGTATGGAATTTTTCGAAACCGTCCTATTCTTACCATAGAATTAAGTTGTTCAAATCTAGCTCTGGTGAAAGCTATTCTCTGTCTCTGTGTTAGGTTCAGCCTAAGATACTTTTCTAGACCAAATATAGTTTTATTTTTGGCTAACCAATTTAGAGACTTAGAACCGGCCAGCAGAGCTATGTCTGTTTGGGCACTGATGTCCAAAATTCTTTGTTTTAATATTTCCTGTGCTGAGCGTCCACAAGATAATAAATAAGACGGGGAAAAGCCAAGCTGGTGCATTAGTTGGAACAGTTGGCATATCCAGAAATTTGAACGCTGGAGATCCAACTGTTCTTCTAAGCAAAGTTTAGGGAGTCTTCCTGGGTCCATTTTGAGGATCCTTAGCCAGTAATTAAAAACTTTTATCAAAACCTGGCACTGAATAGAATGTGCCCCTAATTATATAATAGCGTAACAATATATTGAGGCTATAGTTAGTTTTATATAATAGGTTTGTGCTAATAAACTAATATAAAAATACTTCTGTTAAAAATAATTACTATCTATAATCATACCCTACATTTCCAAAAACTTCCCCAATGCTTAGTGAAGAATATCATGACTCTATTAAGTGTCTTTATTGTTGTTGGTTGTTGTGTCCCTTTCAGTTGTTTGCCACTTATGGCAACCTTAAGGCAATCCTAGCACTGGGTTTTTTAGCAAGATTTGTTAAGATTTGAGGTTGAGAGAATATGACTTGCCCAAGGTCACTCAGTGGGTTTCCATGACTGAGTGGGGATTCAAACCCTGGTCTCCAGATACATAATCCAATGCTCAAACCACTACACCACAGTAGTATCTTACCACTTGCAAAATAATTCTGGTGACCAAGCTACCCTAACGTAAGAGACCAAAGCCGTGATTAATTTTTGAATAAATCACATCTTAAGAAATGTGCCAGAATTGTTCTTCCCCCGCACTTCTGTATCAGTTGTATAGAAACAGTCAAAACTGTAGAGTGGTTTCAGCACTGGACTAGGATTCTGGAAGGCCAGAGCTTGAATCTCCATTTAGCCATGGAAATCCACTAGGTGACCTTGGGCAAGTCACATTCTTTTGGCTGTGGAGGAAAGCAATGGTATATTTTTATGAATAAATCTTGTCAAGAAAGTCCAAGAATAGGATCATCATACATCAGAGTCAAGTTTGAAAGTACATAACAACAACAATTAGATGAATGACCTAAACATACACTATACACTTGCTATGATGGGCTTTCCAGTCCTCCACAGCAGTGACAGGACACATGGGATTGAATGGAGGATCAATCACTTCCTCCCCTATGAAATTTTCTGAAATCTAAGATCTTCAGCTAAGGCACTGTGATGTATCCCAATACCTAGCTTGGCTGGGCTTGTATGGACGCATGACAATACTTTCTCTATAGTAGCATCCCAGTGGTGGAACTCCATCCTGAATAAGGTCAGGCTGACCCTATTCCTTCTGAGTTTCTGAAGAGCTGGGAAAACTGTGCTGATCTGAATGGAGTTTGATTCTTAAAACTATGGTTATCTACTCTGGCTCGGTTTTTTTTTTCAAAAAAAAGCTATTTGTTTCAGACTTATTTTTAAAGATGAGTTTGAACAGCTTTTAATTCTTTATTTAATATTTTAAAAGTATTTGTACTGACAGTGCATTGGCTCAAGAACCCTGGTAGGTCACAAGGTGATAAATTAAATGCCTTGAATAATGAACTCTTATTGTTTTATTTATTATTCAAGGCATTTAATTTATCACCTTGTGACCTACCAGGGTCCTTGAGACTCACTGATTCTGGCAGATGTCTAGAGCACCAAATATAGGGCCTTTCCACATTACACAGTTATAGTACTATTATTCAGCTTTTAATAACCTATGGAATACTGGAATGTGCAGTTTAGTGGGATCATTTAGAATTCTCAGTTAGAGAGCTCTTTGGCCTCAGTAAACTACAAACCCCAGAATTCCACAGGATGTTGAAAGTGGAATAATAGCACTATAACAGTGTAATGATCTTTTCTAGCTTCTCAAAACCGAAAGAAAGAGAAAGAGAAGAAAGAGAAAAGTTTAAAAAGTAAACATCAATTCACAGTTCATGGTAGCATTTTTAGTTTTCAGAAAAAACTCACCTTCTTTGGCCGTTTCTTTCCACATAACTGAGATCCCACAGACCTCCAGACAGAGACAGTTGATGCCTCCATTATTGCAGAGCAGAGAATCCAACTTTGGCTTTAACAGCTTTCCATCACACAATCTCCAGGTAGTATGGGAGCTATCCAGGTAGTGAATCCTTTTTGCAACATAAATTCAGCACCTGGATAGCATTGTACAACCCAGAACAGCTATGGAGGTGCTGGCATTAAAATCAGCAGCTGCTGTTAAAAGCAGTGGTAGATTCCCTGCTTCCCAGCTACAGAGGGCTAGCTTGTTCTGCCTTCAGATACTTTGGACTATAATTACCAGAAACCATGGAGCAGCTGTAATCCAAAACCATCTGGAGAACACCAAGTTGTCTACCCATCATGCATAGAGAGACTATAGGCTTAGCTTGTCCCCTATATTGTTCTATGCCATCTCCTCTTTCCTGGTCAGAAACAAGGAAGCCTGCAAAAAGCAAGCAGGGTGTTCCTGTGAGCTGGTATTTAACATAAGAAAAAAAAAATCAGAAAATTAATGCCTTTATCTAGTGTGTACTATAAACATTAGGATTGCAACGTGATATTTGTTCCAATGTACACTTTAAACCTCTCTCTTGTGCTTTGTGAACTAAAACACTGGTACTGGTGAAAATGTAAGTTCAACAATAGAGCACACTGCCATGCCAGCCTCAAATCTTCAACGTGTTGCTAGGGTAACTGCATTTGGGAGACGGGTATAGCAACTGGTCAACTGTTTTACACCAAAACTTGGAAGGGGGGGAATCTAAGACTGTACTCTTAGCTTGGTTTCAGTAAATACAGAAACCACAACTCAAATGGTTTCATACCTGTGTGTAGATAACATTCTGGGAATTGTATGGTATTTTTCTGGTGTAGCTGTGCTATTGTAGGGATGGAAAGACTATTTTAAAATATTTAAAGGAAGGAAATAATGTGTATTTCAAGTGTCAAGAAACTCTGATGAATTCTGGACTGATAAGAATTTTGACAGTTTGGGGCATATTCTGTGAAGATTTGCATATGGGATTTTTGGACAAAAAGGCATTTTCTGGTATTACATTCCAATAATACACTGTCTTCAGAGCTAGGTCAATTCCTATTTGTTTGCCAATTCATTTGAAAATTGCCTGGATTAGGTTGACTTTTGCATCGGGCCCTTGATTATTAAAGTCCATTCCTTTATTATCTGCATTAATATGGTATCAGTTTTGATTATATTTTTTGCTTATTGCACTGGTATCTGTATAATCTATAATTTGTTGGTAACAGATAAATTTAGGAAATAAATCAATAACTAATGCAGATAAGTCCACAAGCCAATGCTTTCTAAGAGGCAACAATACAAAGATCTGAATCTAAATCCCTACAAAGGCATGGGTAAATTTGAATCAATCACAGCAGAGGTACCACAGGATTATAATGGAGAGATGCTTCTCTGAGCTGTTTGCACTGTGAGTCTTACACAGTTGCATTTGATCTTTCTGGCTTAATTTTTAACAGGACATCTATTTTCAGTGCAAAGGCTCAGTTCCGAAATGTATTAAAAATAGTGGTCAGCCTTTTGGAACTTTAATGATTAACATGTCTTATTTGGCATGTGCCTTGATTGACTACAGCTTATTTCATCAGATGCACAATAAGGCTACCCCCTGAAAGTATTAAAAATAGGTAATGGTGCCTCAGTAAAAATGCAGAATATACCTCCTACATTTGCTATCAAATCTGCATATATTAGGGATTACTACAGAAGAGTGTGGGAGACCAGATTTGAGGAGGCTTTGGACAGTGTGACCACTATGTGACAGAGAAAAAGAATAAAAAATGAATAATGCTGTTACCAGGCTGTACAGCCCCACTCTGTGATATAATTGGCAAATGTCATTTAATTGGCATGAAATATAAATTATATACAGACATGGATACTGACAAAGAGGACTGACTGAACACATGTGATGTGAAGGTAGGTCAGACAGGGCCTCAGGGCATGGCTTGGTCACAGTCAGAGAAGTTCCAGCAATAATGGACTTGCAAATGTCCATCAATGACTGGACCTTTGGAAACAATAGCACCCCAAACTACCTCCGATTGTCTTCAACCCACTCCCTCTTCCTGCTGAATTTCTCCTTTGTTTCCTTACCTGTCCAGCCATTAAGAAGCTATCACGATTCCCATTAGTCCTTTAGCTCATTCCGGATCCCATTGTCTACTCTGCCAGAGAGCCATTAGCACCTTCCCCCTCAGGGTGGAAACAGGGCATTTAAACTCTCTCTCTGAGCCAGATAACTTGTAGTATGCTGGACATAGGCCATCACCTTGCTGGTCCAATTCCCATTCTTGTACTACCCTTGACCCTTAGTCTGAGCCACATCAATTTATCTCTTTTCTGCAGGATAGGTAAATATCACCCACTTCTCCCTAACTTCTCACTATCTAGTTCTTCTTCCCTTTTCCTTCAGTTAGCCTTATGTAATTGTGAGACTGTTCGGATCTTGTGCATGTGTGATTCCTAATTCCTCCGATAAAATAAATATTCTTTTAGTCTCCGACTGGTGTTGTGTCCCTGCATTAGTACCAGGATACAGAGGTGTAAAAGATCCTGCTAGGTTACCCTCCTCTCACAGCCTCCCCTTTGAGTTAATATTCCCCACTGTTTCAAGGAGGCATTGGCATTGTGGATGGTACTCTGAGGCCCTTTCCGCACGTGGGAAAGGAACCGCGCAGAAACGCTACTCACCGGACTTGTTCAGCATCCGGGCGAGTCCGTCGGGACGAGGAGCAGTGCGAGCTCGTCGCTCTGCACTGCTCCAGCATCCAAAATGGTGGCTTCTGGTTGGTGGAGGCTCTCCACCAACCAGAGAAGCTCGCCAGCCTAAAGCCTGCCCCTGGCAGATCTGCAGGCACTCACTAGTGCGCGCCTGCAAATCTGCACCAGAGTGCAGCGACAGAGAGACACGGAGTTGCGCGCTCCATGCTGTTTAAAAACCTCTAAAAAGAGGTTTTTAAAAAGCACGCTGCGCGACCAGTTCCGGTTGCTTCAGAGTGGACTGAGGTGCGGAACTACAAAAAGTAGTCCGCCCCAGTCCACTCCACAGTGCAGAAGACCTCCGTTGGAGGTTGCTCTGCACCATTTTAATAGCCCGGTGCAGAAAGGGCCTGAGTCACCCTTTTCGGGTAACAATACAGCCTGTGAAGAGCCTACCAAATGAGAATGAAATCCTATCTAGTCTAGCATTCTTTTCAGAAGTGACCAACTAATTGCCCATGGGAAGCCCACCAAAACAATATGAGAGGCAGCTTCCCATTTGCATCCCATTGCAACTGATATGGGGCAGAACAGAGTTGATTCCTACAGTCTGGGAAGCAGGGAGCTGTTTAGCTTCCATCTCCATGGTGTCCTTATATAGCCCATCTTATGTGTTTCCATGACTAACTGAATGACTACTATTCCTTCTTCTATGGAAAATTTTGTTTGTTTGCTTGCTTGTTTGGTAAAGGATTTCTACCTCTCCTCTCCACATATATGATGCTCAAGGCAGCAGAATAGAGACAAACCAAAAGCAATAAAATCGCACTAAAATCAGTAGGAGATCAAGAAAAGTGAAAAAGGACAGTGAAATCAATCAAATCAAGTGAGAAGAGGCAAATTGAGAATGACCTAGACTAGCATGAATTAACCCAAAGGTTTGACCAAACCATTAAACCAATTTTTAAAAAAGCATTTTACCATTTTTTTAAAGACAGAGAGATCCAGTCATTCT
Organism: Cyclura pinguis; assembly: GCA_030412105.1. Taxonomy (NCBI): domain Eukaryota; kingdom Metazoa; phylum Chordata; class Lepidosauria; order Squamata; family Iguanidae; genus Cyclura; species Cyclura pinguis. The sequence goes on from CM059599.1 coordinate 213,629,803, forward strand.
CCAAGGACAGAGAAAGACTATCATGCCTTTGTTGTTACTTGTTACAATGTTTGTTGTTATATTTGTTGATATATGTTGTTAATGTTTGTTGTTATAATATGTGTTGTTACTTGTTATAATATAATAATATTTCTGGTAAGGACAAAGCCCTCCAAGGTCACTGTTCCATATCTGTTCAATGACCTATTTTCTCCCACATCCTACCTGCTTTAATGATAGAAAAGTTCATAGTTCATCAACAATCAAATACCATGAAAATCACATTATGGTGATATTTGCAGGGATTGCTGGGAAGCCTGGATGTAGCAACACTTTATGTAGCATATTATGCATAATCTTATTTGAAACTCACTTGGACAGTTGTTCAAGAGTTAATTGTTTGCTTCTCATGTTATGAAGCTATCTTTGATTTGCAGCTGCAGCCATTTCCTCCTGAGATTTGTCTTGAAAAACATTACTCTGAAATGCCTCCAATCATGGCTTCTCCAAAAAAAAAAGTCACAGACTGTATCACAGGAGTTTCTTCACAGAGAGTTGAAAGAGCATAGATGGGTTAGGAGGGAGGATGCTGAACTGAGAAAACCAGCTCCTTTTTGTTTCTTTTGCCTCTTTTCCCACACCAAAGAAGCTTGATAAATCTGTATGACTGTTGGTAGCAATATTCAGAGCTTTAAAAATCCATTGTAGCAAGTTTCTGCTTCTGCAAGTCCATAATGTGACCCTAACTTCCATTCCTCAGGTTAACATTTGGTTTGGAGTGTATATGTGTGTTGTGCATGCATGCAAACGCCTTCAAGTCATTTCTGATTAATGATGACCCTAAGCTGAATTTATTACAGAGCTTTCTTGGCTAGATTTGTTCAAAGGGAGTTTGCCTTTGCCTCCTTCTGAGACTGATTGTGACTAGCCCAAGGTCACCTAATGGGTGTCCATGGCCAATTGGAGATTCGGCTTCTGGTCCTCAGAGCCACAGTCCAATACATAGATCACTCCACCATGTTGGCTCTCTTGATGTGTTTCAGTGCATTTGAAAAGTTAAATATTTCAGTGCATTTGAAAAGTTAATTATAATCCATGGTGGAAGTAAGGTACCACTTTACTTATAATATACAATTTACTTATAATATACAATGGGACAATAATATTGATAGTGGGGTTGGTATCAGAAGAACAGCAATATTTTCATCAGAATCCTACATTCTTCAGTATAGAAAAAGGGGCAAGCTCTCTACCAAGCAGACTGCTGTCTCCCTTGCCACTTCAGATGCCCTCACTCCCAAACAGTGGCAGGTAGTGGAAAGCACTGGTGAGCTCAAACACAATACTATTTATTCAGATGTAAGACCCATTGCTATGGCCTAAATACCCTAACACACCAGATCTTGTCTGATCTTAAATGTCATCCCAGGTAGTACTTGGATGGGAGAGCACCAAGGAATACCAGGTGCTGTGGGCTATATTTAGAGGAAGGCATTGGCAAAACACCTTTGAGTATTCCTTGCCTAAGAAAACTCCATGAAATGAATGGGATTGTCACAAGCCAACTGGCAACTTGAAAACACACACACAAGTCCCATTGAGTTCGGTGATGATTTCAATGATGCTTACTGCCCTGTCAGTGGGTATTGGACTGTGGCCTCTTAATGGAGAGATCTCAGCCATGCTCATAAATTGTCTTCTTAGAGTCCACAAAGATATCTTCCTCAGTTTGACTGGTTAATTTCTGGGCATAGATGTGTGCTTTTCAAGTAGTAAGTACTTACCCTTCTTTCCTGAGCCATTGGGAATTATTTCTCTGCAAGTCCATATGGACCGAGACTCCTGCAGTCTCTTGAGGGTCATGGGTCATCTGGATTACATTGATTGATATGTTTGGTTGTAGGAAAGGTTGTGACTGGATAGCTTTGCCTTTGGAGTGTAAGATGAGCTTGGTGTCACTGGTTTTGAACTATCTGAAGAATTTATATTTGGGCTAATTAAATGAAATCTCACTTTTTGAGATCTTACAATCATTGGTGTTCTTAAGTGTTTATGCTGACTAACTGTTTCCAGCTAGGATCTCCAGCCATTGACTCCAAGCAGCTCATTCTAAAACTGTACTTGCATGTGGAATTTATAATGATTCTGTTATTGTCTGTGTTAAGCTGAAGTCCCATAGGCACCCCAGAATAACATACATAATCAGCTTTCAGTAAGTAGTTGCCTCTATTAATAACAAACCGTTGGAAAAATCTGAGCTTACACATTTATATCTTTTATTACTGTTTTATGTTAATGACCATGCCTTTTTTTCCTCCTCTCTCTTTCTCTATTGTTTTCACTCCCTCAGCAACTGTGAAGCACAGATGGCTAAAATCCCTTACAGGAAGCTAATCAACTGCTGAGAATAAGATGTGCTAGAAAATAAATGAAAGATTGTTGGGGATGGTGGGGGACAGCATGAACTATAGACATTAAGAAATGGGAATGACATGGCATGTTAGCACAAAGGATGTGTGTGTATGTGTTGTCAAGTTGCCTGTCAATTTATGGCAACCCCATGCATTTCACAGGTGCTTTTGCCAGTTCTTTCTTCTGAAATATAGCCTACAGTCCAGGTCTTTGTTGGCAGGCTCCCATCCAGGTATTAACCCAAGCTGATGCTGCTTAGCATCCAAGATCAGATGAGATCTGGTCCCTAGTATGTGGGGTAAAACGTCATAACTACACCCTCCAAGTTGTAGTTGGAGGCACTACTAACATCTGAACCACAGGCATCCAGTGGGTACGCTACCACAAAGGCCATTTCCACACTGGATTGTTGTAGCGCTTTGATTCCACTTTCAACTTCCTATGGAATCCTGCAGTTTGCAGTTCTGGGAGGGGCCAGCCGGCCCCTCCTGGAACTGGAAACCCCAGGATTCCATAGAATGTTGAATATGGAATCAAAGCGCTATAACAGTGCAGTGCGGAAATGGCCAAAGATAACAAACCCACTCTCAATTTTGTAGCCATTCCTCCTGCTGCTGGTCTGTGTTGTATGGGGACTTCTCAATGCCAAACCTTTGTTAGAAAGACAGTCAAGCATCTGGATGGCTGTTGTACAACCTGCGGTACCTGTGGGAGGAGCAGCTGTAAAAACCAAGAGTGGATCTGCTGTGGTAGTTAGAATGGGAAAAAAATTGTGAAAAATATGTGAAAAACAACTTTCTCAAGAGTCAGGAGAACTAAACAGGGAGAATTCTAGACAGCTGATAACTTTTGCAATTCAGAAATCGTTTGCTAAAAAAGGAAGGGAGGGAGGGAGGGAGGGAGGGAAGGTAAGAAGGAAAAGAAATGCATGTAGGGTTGCACACAATATTGTGGAGGGGAAGAGACTACAGTAATCCCTCCACATTCACTAGGGTTAGGGGCACAGGACCCCTGTGAAAGTAGAAAAACCCTGAATAAATCTAGGCCCTCCCAAACCATATTTAACACACAAAAAAGTATGATCACCATATTCAACCCACTGTGGATTCCTTTGAGGCATCAGGGTTCCTTTACAAGGCAGAACTGGGTAGCTGGTGGGGCTGATTGCCATCTCCCCTGCTGCCCCACATCATTTTTGATAGGGACTTACAAGCCTGGTTTGTAGTTTCTCAGTCTCACAAGGTGTGCAGTCCCCATTAAAAATGGCATAGGGAGGCAGTAGAGGTGACAGCAAATAATCCGTGAATAATCACATCCACAAAAGTGAAACCTGCAGATATGGAGGGCTGACTGTATTTCCATTTACAACATTTATGTGTTTGTGCATGTGTGTGTGTGTGTGTGTGTGTACACACATACACACACACATAACTGTATCATATCTCCTTTCAGTTGATTTCCTGTCTAATATGTCTTTTCAATCTATTGATCTATTCTTATAAGGAAGATTCTCCAACCTAGGTGTGCAAAAATATCTTCAAATTTTCAAACGTATATATATATATATATATACACACACACACACACACACACACACACACACATATACATATATATACACACACACACACACACACATATGAATAATATATATATTATTCGATTTTCATTATTTATTTGTGCAATTCTCTCCAAAATGTCCTGATATGCAAAAAAATGTTCAAAAACTCTGATTTTCTCTAATGGAGAGAAGACTTGAAAATTTTTGTTCCCTTGTGCAGTAATGAAATAAGTGATTATTTACAAATAAAAACATATATAATTTAAAACCTTGTCTCTGCTTCCCTGTTACACATCTCTTGATTGCACTTCATTTGGATTACTGTAATATACTCTATATGGGACTGCCTTTGGAAACTGTTCAGAATGTTCTGCAGGTCTCAAATGCTGCTGTTGATTGGGGCTGGTTACAAGGGCTGATCACAGAGGTCGTTCCCATTGAAACAAGTTCACTGACTGCCAGGCTGTTTCCAGGCATAATTCAAAGTGCTGGCTTTGATACTGAAAGTGCTATATGCCATGAGCTGGAAAGGACTTGAAAGCACAGACCAGCAACAATGACTTGGGTCTAGACTATCTGAAGGACTATATCTCTTTATACAAGTCAGTTCTAGCTATGAGACCTTCAGAGGAGGGCTTTCTCTTGGTCCTACTACCTTCACAGAAACATTTGGTGAGGACATTGAAGACAGCCCACTCCATGCCTGCTCTCAGGCTGTGGTACTTCCTTCCATGGGAAGTCCAGTTGCCCCCTTCTCTGTTCTCTTTCCACTGTAAATATTTTTTTTAATTTAAATTTATGCAGCAGCGGCATGTGTAAACGGTCTGCTGCACTTTCTTTTATTTTTAATCTTTTATTATTAATTATGATTTAAATGTGTTTTTAACTGCTCTGACCATGGGTTTTCAATAGCTTTGTTACCAAATTCTTTTTGAACTTATATGAAATAATACTTTAACATAACCTTGTTTTACACTGTTTTGGATCCCATTCCGGGAAAAAGGTGGGGCATAAATGTAATAATTAATTAATTAATTAATTAAGAATGGGATTGTAAAGACAGGGAAAAAAATCCAGTGCTATGAAATTGTCAAATTTTTTTTAATTTTTTTTTTAAAAATACCGTGGACTCACAACAATTTTTTTTTTTTTTAGAACTGGGGTAGATACCTTTTTGTGGCAGAAGTAATTTGTTGCAAAGGTTAATTTACCATTTCTCTTGCCCACTTTTCTGGTCTTCACCCAACTGCTTTCATAAAGCAGGAAGGGTTAGGGTCCAGTACATTCGTATTAAGTCTTACTTCTCTAAGGATCCTGCCTACATCCTCAGGCCTTACAAATTCAAAAGTGTCCATTATAACTCCAGCAGCCAAAATTATGTCTTCTTGGCCTTGTTCAGCTATGGCATCCAAATCAGAATAAATCCAACTGATTTTATTTCTGGCCATCTACATTAAAAGGCAATTGAGTGAAAGACTGAATCGGGTAAGTTCTCCCAAGCTAGCCTCAGATAAAAATTTTTAAAAACAATCCTTCCAAGTACTTGGAAAAATAAGCCATTGTTCTGGTTTCCAAAAACCCTGCTTACCTACTACATGGATTTTAATTAAAGAATTCTTCAGCTTGTGAAGCTCGCCTTTCCTTTGAGATGAGTCTCTATAAACCTTGAAGTTTGCAATCCTATGCTTAGATAACTTTGTCAGTCCTGCTAGCTCAGAATGTGAGAAGCCATGCCTGAGTGCCTCCCATGTAGTTGACTATTAAATATGAATCAGGTCCCTGTGTTTAAAATTAAAAAAGAAAGAAATCATATTATTGAATGGCAGTTATTATATTTTAAACAGAAAAAAAGACATTATAATTACAAGTTCTGAGTTGCGTTTGTTCACACAAACCCTTTCTTTGATAAGCCTGTATATGATATTAATTGAGATGATCAGAGATTTGGCACGTAAATGTTTTTAGTGCTGACCTCTTAATACAGTGTCTGTAGTAATGACAGAGCAAAACACACACACACACACACACACACACTTACTCCAGCACTCGCCATCATTCTTATCAGTAACTAAGTCATTTGTGGATAATTACCTTGAATTGCAAGGCACTTGTTGCTAAAGATAATTCCTGAATGATTAAATTAATTGTGTCCTGACTTCTTTTATCCTTCTATGATTACACTATTCACAGTCTAATTAAGGAGGAAGCAAAAGTGCAAGCCCCAAAGCTATAAGTCTTAGTTCGGAGAGTTAACTTGGAAAATAACTAGTGTCTCAAGCCCAGGCTGTTCTTAAAGAGGTTGTCTACTCTAATGGGCTTCAGAACAAAAGGGGAAACTTCTAAAGATGTCCTGAGGCACTCTTGGAATCAACCATGCTCTTGAAAGAGCTGGGACAATGAGCAGGTTTCATTTTTATATGCAGCACACAAGTGTGGGGTTTAAAAGGATGCTTTCATGTCACAGGAATGTAGAAAAAATGGACACACACAATTAACATTTTGATTCCATCATATTGCTCCTTTAGTAGCTGCTTGGTTCTGTAGGATCTGGAGTAATGCTTTTAATGGTGGAATTGATCTATTACAAAAAAAATAAAAGAGACTTCTGTTATCAAAATGGATTTGTTGAGAAAATGAGAGTTTTTCCCCCCTCACATTTCAGAATGATACATTTCAGGATATCACTAGACTCTACTTATTGTTTTCATATGAATTTACAATCTATATATTAGAAAGATTATTTCTGTGGCAACATTGCCATTACAACTTTGTATATTATCATTATTATTTTAAATAAAAATAAAAGTAAAAATAAAATGTGCACTACGAGGAAATAAGAATAAGTCATGGGCTATTTCTGCACAATGTTGTTGTAGTGCCATTATTCCACTTTCAACATCTTGTGGACTGTTGGAGTTGATAGTTTACTGAGGCCCAAGAGCTCTCTGGCTGAGAATTCTAAATGTCTCTCCCTAGACAGCAAACCCCAGGATTACATAGGATGTTGAAAGTGGAATAATACCACTAAAACAGTGTAGGGCAGAAATGGCCATGGAAACATGGATCTGCAAGGAGCTCCTCAAAGCTGATCAATTGATTTATTTTATCAACAGTAGTTTTTAAAAATGCGTCTTTTTTAAGTTGAATTTTAGTGCTTTTGAAGCATATGTTGAAACTTTCATCTTTCACTTGATTCCTATAAATGGCTCAAACTCAACTGTTTTGAAGCTCGTCTTGGAAACATCACAAGATTGTTTGGAGAACTCCTTTGAGCTTTCCCTTGTGTAAATACCTTATGTGCAGTTTGTCATAATGTATATCTGAACAGATATGAAGGCGGTACAGCCTTTGGGTACAAAAAATCAGCTAACTAGTGAGAAAAACATCCTAGAGGAAAAGGAATGAGCACAGGAATCTAACCAGAAATAAGGCTGTTATTTTTTTCTGAAAGACAGAAATTCTTTTTCAGAACTGATTTGTTTTTGATCTCAAAGACATTGGCTAATGATATAAGAAAAATGCATAGTTTACCTAGGATTTTTCAGATCATAATCCTGTAACTTTAATATTGAAGGGGAAAAGAAGCAGAGGAAACTGGAGGTTGAATGAACCTTTACTTCAATTTGAAAATGTCTTAGAAACCTGTAGAAAAAGACTTGCAGATTTTTTGGAAGATAACATAGATAAAAGTAGCAATATTGGAGAAGTATGGGGTGCTAATAAAGCATTTATGAGAGGATACTTATTCAAGAAAATGTAGAACTAAAAAAGAAGGGAAAAGAAAAAAAATGCAGTTACTTCTAGACAAGATAAGAAATATAGAAGAAGAGTTGAAATAGTCCCCTTCGAACAAGTCATTAGTCAACCAGATCAAGATTCTTCAAAAACAGGTAGCAATGATGATGGTAAGAAAGACTGAGAAGAAGTTACATGAAGCAGAAGAATTCTGAGTTCATCAGCAAGCCTAGCAGGTAGTTGGCTTTCAAACTGGGAAAAGAAAGAAACAAAAAGACTTATCTTGAAAATAAAAAAAAGAAAATTTTCAATGAGAATTTTAATATTAGGAAATCTTTTTTCCATTATTATACAGCACTGTACAAGAAACAATTTTTGTTAAAGAAGTTAGATGACTATCTAGATAAACAAGATCTTCCTGGAATTTCAGAACTACATATCGTGAATGCACCCATAACAGAGGGTGAGATTGTTGAAGTTACAAAGAAGATTAAGCTCATCAAAGCTCCAGGACCAGATTGTTTATTAGTGGGATATTTTAAAAGCTTTGTGGAACAGCTGTGTTTGTCTTTACAAAAAGTACTGTATTCAATATTGTAGATGAAGAAGATTCATGATACTTGGAAAGAGGCGACAAGAGTGTAAATTCATAAAGAAGGCCAAGACCCAATGATGACAAAGACTTACAAACTTATTTCATTATTGAATAATGATTATTAGATTTCAGCAGAAAGATTGAAAAGGATTTCATAAAATTTAATCCTCATGACCAAGCTGGATTTTGGCCAAAAAGACAGATACAGGATAATACCAAATGTGTAATGGATATTTTGAAATATTTAGACAATCACAATGAGAAAGAGATGGACTTTATATTTTCGGACTTGGAGAAAGAAAGATTTTGATAAATGGAATTGGGACTTTCTGTTTGGAGTTTTGGAAAATATGAGCTTTAGAGAGAATTTTATTAACTGGATTGAGGCAATTTATAATGTGCAGCAAGAATGGATTTTGATCAACGGAGAGCTGAGAAAGCCATTTGAGATTGAAAAGTAGACAAGAAAAGGTTGTTCACTTTCACTCTTGTTCATTTTGTCTCACGAAATATTGAATAGAGGTATAAGACAAGATGAAAGAATAAAAAGTCTAAAAATTAAAAAGGAGCTTGATAAGTTAATTTGCTCATGATTTAGTGCTTAGTTTAGAAAATCCTATTGATTATATAAAGAAGTTGTTAGAGAGATCAAAAGAATTTGGTGACATGACTGGATTTAAGATAAATAAACAAAAATGATGGTGTTGATCAGACATATGAGAAAGGAAGAACAAGTGCAGTTGATGGAGAAGTCAGGATTTAAAATTTAGAGAAAAAAGTGAAATACCTGGGTATTACTATGACTGATATGAACTGTATGTTGTTGAAAAATACATAGAATGATATTAAGCAAGATTTGAAAACATGCCAGAAACTTATATTATTATTATTCAGCAGAATTTATGTAGTTAAAATGAATGTTTTACTGAGAATATTGTTCTTGTTCTAGACAAAACCAATTTTCACAAATGTTGTCTTAAACAATGGCTTAGTGAAATCTCAAAATTTATATGGCAGGAAAAAAAATCTGGAGAAAAATATAAAATTTTACCAGATGCTAAAGGATTGCTAAAGAAAGATTGGAACTACCACATCTGAAATTGTATTTCTCTCCATATTGTTTGGTATAGTGGAAAGACTGGATTCTGTTGGGAAATAAGACATGATTGGCTTTAGAAGGGATGAAGGTTTGGTTGGCATGGGTAGTTATGGCATGACAAAACTGAAGTGAATGTACAGTTTAATAATCATTATATGAGAAAAACTTTGTTAAGAATATGGAATAGATATAAGCCAACGCTGTGCCCAAAAACACTGTTGTGGGTGTCATCACAAAGGCTTTTTTATAGGAAGGAGACAACAGGAAAAGAAACATGGGAGATATATCAAGATCTTTTGGAATTTGATCAAGAACAGTATAGAATTAAATTGATTGAAGGTTAACTTCCAAAGCTTATATTTTTAATTGGTTTTCTTATAGACAAATAATTGAGAGATATAAAGTGAAAAAAAGTATGATTTTGAGTCGGCTAAATCTGAATTTGAGAAACAGTTGTGCTCAGATGATAAACATTTGATTGGAAAATTTATAAACTTTTGTTAAATTTAGAGATGGAAAAAGAGATAGTTAAAGACTGCATGATAAAATGGCACAAGATGTTGAGCATAATCTACAGCGGGAACAATGAGAGAAGTGTGATCAGAATGAATTAAATTTACCTTATATTATGATCTTAAAGAGAATTTTTTATAAGATGATATATCACTGGTTCTGACATAAGAAAAAATGGCCAAAATGCATGAATATATTTCTTATAGATGTTGGAAATACGAGCAACAAGTGGGATCTTTTTATCATATATCGTAGAATTGTGAGAAGGTCAAAAAAATTCTGGAATCAAATACATCTTACGATATACAACATTTTGAAACCAGAATTGTTTTTGCTGGGATTGGTAGAAGATCAATTGAAGAAGATGTATGACAAGATACTACAAAACATGACCAGCACAGCATAATTATTATATGCTCAGAATACAGAGATTCCAACAAAAAGGACTGGGTGATAAAAAAAATGTTAGACTTAGTTGAAATGGACAAATTGATGATAAGAGACTGTAGGATTCAGTAATTAATAGCTTTGGAAGAACAGCAGTGGAAGTTGTAAAGTCGAAGGCTTTCAAGGCTGGAATCCATAGGTTGTTGTGGTTCTGTGAACCCCACCTCCTGAATCTGTGAATCCCACCTCCTGAAAGATCAACTGAACCATCTAAACTGGGCTCTACACGCCAATAGTTACTCTGGTTCTGACTTCAGAAAAGCCTCAGGACCCGGAAAAAACCACAGCAGTGAAGATAACCAAAGGGAATGTGTTTTTACCATCCATCAAAGGGGTCATTGACCATATAGGGAAACTGGTGAAGAAACATAACCTCCAAACAATCTACAGACTGACCAAGAAAATTTAACAAATGCTACATTCAGCAAAGGACAAGAGGGATCCTCTAACTTCTGCTGGAGTTTACCGCATACCTTGCAGCTGTGGGCAGGTCTACATAGGGACTACAAAATGCAGTGTCCAAACACGAATCAAAGAACATGAAAGACACTCAAACTGATCCACCCAGAAAAATCAGCAGTAGCAGAACATATCATAAGCCAACCTGGATACAGAATGCTTTTCGAAAGCACAGAAATTCTGGACCATTCTGACAACTACTATGTCAGACTACACAGAAAAGCCATTGAAATCCATAAACACATGGACAATTTCAACAGGAAAGAAGAAACTTGGAAAGTAAACAAGATTTGGCTACCAGTACTGAAGAACACTAAAATCAAGACTAAAAAATATGCCAACGAACACCACCCAGACTCTGGAGGTCCCTCTACAAGAAACAATACAATGAATGGCTAATGTAATTAACACACTGTTATGCATATCCCCTGACTAACAATACAACCCTGGGTTATATCCCATTTAACAACAGGCCATCACACAGGTCAACTTTAACACATGCAAATTGCTCCCTCTCACCTGGGGACTACACAAGTATATATACTCTGTCTCACTTCTATGCCACCAGATCTTCTGAAGATGCCAGCCACAGATGCAGCCAAAACGTCAGGAGAAAATACTAATAGAACACAGCCTTAAAGCCTGGAAAACCCACAACAACCTGTAGCAGTAGAAGTATTCAGTAAGAAATAAGGCTGTAATATTTTATACTAGCGCTACTTGAATCTGTTCACACCTGAACCTTCGCATATACAGATGCTTATTTGTCCACAAAGTCTGCCTACAAATTCAGTCTTTTGTTGAAACTCAGTTGTTAGTCCCAAACAGAGCAAACCCACTGAATGAATGGAAATTTAGAAAGTCAACAGTTACCTGAATTCCATTAATCCAATAAGGCTATCCTAATTCAGAGCCACAATGCAATTGCATCACTTTCCCTGTGGAACCCTGAAGGGATACATCTCACAGGCCCTTCAACATTTCAGGACCTTTCTTTCTTTCTTTCTTTCTTTCTTTCTTTCTTTCTTTCTTTCTTTCTTTCTTTCTTTCTTAAAACCCATTTAAAAATAAATCAACAGATATATATTTCTTTTCTTTTTCTTTTTTTAACAAACATTCCCAATATAAAATACATGACTAATCTTTTCTCTCCTTTCCTCCCATCTATCTACCACTTTAATGCTTTTCACTTGGATTTATTGCTTAAGTTTAATACCATTTGTTCCTGCATAATTGTTTGTCTTGTCTTGTTTTCACCAATTTTAAGTTATTTGGCATTTGACCTACTAAAGTCTTATAATACTTGAGATGTCTTTTAATTAAATTCATATTTCAGCAGCTTCATTTTTACTTCCATCACTTTTAATATAATCCAAAATCAGCTTCCATTTGCTCTCAAATTGTTGTCTTGCTTTCTTTTTTATTAACTTGGTCCCTTTCCACAGAACGTCATCGTCCCTCATTGGGGACAGAAGAAGGACACGATCCAGATGAAGGTTCTGCATAACGTCATACAGGTCCCATCCTTCTCCCATTCCTGGGCAGCACAATCATGCCACAAATCATTGATGGGTTCTCCCCATCAATGACCTGTGATCGTGCCACCATGCTGCCACTGGACTGCACTTACCTGAGCTGCAGAGTGTCAGGAAGCTCAATGGCTGCACTTACTGCCCCAACACAGCCTGGGACATTACCCAGCTGCACTGAGGAAGCAGGAGCCTTCATGCCTCCTGCATTCCTACAGGTAGATGGTGTGGAGGGGAGCTGAGAAAACCTCTACTAAGATCCCCACGGGATGCCACTGGGATAAGGTAGGGTGTAGAAGGGGCCATTGTCAACTTTTTCTTCTCTATCATATCCATGGGTTTTAATAGCCAGTCATCTATTGAAGATTCCTGTTTGGTTTTCCCTTTTTCTGCATAATTTAGTATTGATGAAGTAACCTGATATAGTAGCAATTTATAATTTTTTTTATCACTGAGTTATTATTAATAATATCTAATAAATACAAACCTGATTCCAATTCAAATTGAATACCAACAGTTGTGGATATTGTCTTTTTTTTCCATTCTGCATATGATTGCCATATGTGAAAATGGGCCCCTCTATTTTCTTTACACTTCCGGCAGTTTTTTTGTATTTTTATGGATAATTTAGTTGGCATCAAATACCACTGATATAACATTTTACAGAAGTTCTCTTTCAGTCCTATATTTATATTTCGTTCTCTTTCAGTCCTGTATTTTAAATCCTTATCCCATTTTAAATCTTTTTTATGGCCAACAGCACCAAATGCATCTGTTCTGTAAACAGATGAAAAGTATTGTCAGGTGTGGTTTAATCTTTTTATAAATAGGGCTTTTTCTTCAACTATTTTCACATTCATATCTATATTTTATTACTATTTTGATCTGCAAAAGGAACATGAAGATTCTTTGTGGTATTTTTTTTAACAGTTCCTTCCTTGTTTTGACTTTTCTGTTTACACCTTATCTTAGATTACTATATAAGAGGAAGAACTGCAGATGTTCCACTGCAAAAGAAAACACATTTAGGAATTTCAGAAAGTGTTGCTTAAAAGAGAAGGAGAAAGAGAGATTTCAACATTTTTTGCCAAATAACTCTTCTTTAAGTGATTGCCCCAGTTTGAATTATAAACAAGAGAAGAGAAACAGATGTTTACATTGGGAAATATAATGTGGAACTACTAGTGTAGAGTAGCACCGCAATTGTATCTCCTCCCCAGTCAATAGCTGGAAGTGCTTAAGGTGGTACATTGGAGCTTCTTTACTTGCCTTGGCCAGTGTAAAGGAGTCTATTTTGTGGCTTCAGTGTTCCAGAAGCCCCCACTACACCTGGAGCAGACTGTAAGCTACAAGTGGATTTGGCTTTTTGGCAGTACCTAACGGAGAACCATAAAATGTGCAGGGTTGGTTAATCCGGTTTTAAAATCACAGATCCTTAAGTGCCCTCTTCCCCTGGGAAAGATCTGGATCCATCAGCTACTTGAGAGATGGACCAAGTGTGCCCTGGGGCTATGTACAGCCTGAATGGCTGTTATTGCAGCCCTTGACCACTCCAGGCTCCCAAACTGCCCTTCTCATGTCTACAAAAGAATCATTTCCCTTCCTTTGGATTGTCCCAAGAGCAGCAATTCGCTTTTTAAATGGCTTTCAAACCACCATCACTACTATGCTGATCACCATCAAAAATATCTATTCCGTTAAAGGACCCACAACAACACTTGCTGTTGTATTTAAGGTTGAGGTGTGCTTTTCAGTTTTCATTCTGGCAGCCCTATGTTATCTAACATTCTGCTCCTCCACCTAGTTTGTTTTCCTGTATCCAAACAAACTCTACTCTCCTGGAAAGGGGTTAATCTGTGTCCATCAACTATTCTGTCTGACAGAAAAAAATCCTGCTCTCTCAGCCAGTATGAGCTTTCATATTCTAGAAGGTGGAGTGGGCATCCCACTGTGTTCCTCTCTGGGTTACTCTGTAAACTAAATCGACTTTAGTGGGGCTTACTCCAAGACCAGCCTGCTACAGGAGTTCAGCCAAAATCTATTCATGTATAAGTTCTCTATAACAAAAGTTTTAGAAAACAATTGGGGTTGGGACAGAGAATTAAACAGATACAAACCCATCAAAGACTTTTAAAAATCTGAGAAATGAGTTTGATTCTCACAGGTTGCTGTCGGTCTGTCTGTCTGTCTTTCCTTCCTTCCTTCCTTCCTTCCTTCCTTCCTTCCTTCCTTCCTTCCTTCCTTCCTTCCTTCCTTCTTTCTTTCTTTCTTTCTTTCTTTCTTTCTTTCTTTCTTTCTTTCTTTTGTTCAAGAGCTAAATTTCCTTTTTATAATTATTATGTCTCTTCTGGGGACTTAAAATAGAAGAAAAAAAAATCTTGAAAAAAGTCCTGAAGAAGCATTGTATTTCATGTAACACCAAAAGCATAATGAATAACAATTATTAGTAATGATAATTAAGGCTACAATGTTTTTTTACTTATTACTGCTCTTTGCTCTCTTGCTATTCAGTTCCAATGAGCTTCCAGAGCTGTTTACAATATATTTGTTTTTAAAATAGTTGTCAATAAATAAGTGCAATAACAGTCAATAGCAGCAGCTGGAAACTTTGTCATCGAAATAGAATTTGAAGTACAACAAAGATCTAAACAGATCTGTGGTGCAGAAAGGTCTCTGAGAAAGATCTTGGGCAAATGGATTTATCTGATTTCCAGTGCAATTCTGCTCCACTATCCTGGTACCAATTTTTAGTCCTAACCAGAATAGCTCACTGAATCACTAAAACTTATATAAATTAATTCAGTAATTCATTAATTAATTCAATTCAGTGGAACTAAAGGTCCCATAACATTACACTGTTATAGCAGTATTATTCCACTTTAACTGCCAAAACAGCATTCTGTGGAATTCTGGGGTTTATAATTTACAGAGGTTCAAGGATTCTAAATTTCCCTCCTTAAACTGTAAATCCCAGGATTCCACAGGATGTTGTCATGCCACTTGAAGTAGAACAATAATACTATACCAGCATAGTGTGACAGGGCTTAAAGTCCTGCATAAGAGGGTTTAGGACTACAGTTGTTACCCTCTTAGGTAAATTATCTTAGAATCTGTTTGAATCCAGAGTGGTTTAGAAATGTAAATAAATGGACAATATTTTATTCTGACATTTTAACTAAAATAAGTTTGATAAGTTTGCTCTTTAATGAGTCAGCTAATTTGACTTTAACTGTTTTAAAACTCTTCCCTTCCACAAAAAAAAAAAAAAAGAGGGAGGGAGGGAGGGAGGGAGGGAGGGAGCTAGTTAGTTCTTTGATAATATTACTTCTGCTCACATAAGAAACAATGGCAGAAGAACCACCAAAAATGCTTTTAAAATCCATGGTTGTTTTGCCATAGATGGTGCCTCCCAAAGTGAAGTCCTTTTGACATCCCTGCTAACAGCCTAGTCTGAAATGGTGCCACAATCAGACCCAGCATAGGAGTCAGAGGTGTGTTTTGCTTCAAGTTGTACTAAACACAAACACACACAAACACACACAACTTCTCAAGCATCAAGTTGATGCTGAAGTCATCTTCTGTGCCTCTGCCCTTTGGTGTATATAATACATGCAGAACATCTGGGGACCATTCAAGGACATGCCTGTCTTCTCTCAGTTGCCCTCGAACAGGCACGGGTCAGCAGCTGTGAGTGAGAATAGTGTGAAGACTGTTAACACTGCTCAGTGTTGAGCAGCTGCCAAACATTTTGTGTTTTGAGTGGTGGAAAGCAATGGAACACTTTTGTGGTTTTAAAAAAAAATTGTAAAAATTGGGAGGGCATAACCTTGGTCTCCATTTGGTCATTATAAGTTGGTTGCAGTTACTGCTTGGCAATGAAATGCTCTCCAGGTGCTTTTAATGAGAGCTATTAATTCAGCATCTTCAAATGACATTAATTGTCCAATCCAGGGCACAAATGATGTGTCCTCTGAGAGGAGTTTTCTTAGATTCAGTCTTCACTGAATCCTGAATGCATATGCAGACACAGCAGGTGACATGTAACATTCTGAGGAGATTAAATCTCTGAGGATAAAAACAAGTGAATCACTCTTGCTTCTATTTTTCAAGACAAAACACGATGTAGCACTCTTCCACTGGATTTGTTAAATCTCCTGTTATGTGTGAAATTGTGATGTTTAATAAACATAGGCACACCCGTTAATTGTTCCTAAATGAATTACAGAGACGCAGAGCTGGAACCAGAACATGACTGGCATATTAGACATCCACAGCACTGGTTTTATTGTGATCATATGTGAAATAATAAAAAATGATAACATATGATTTCGTTGACTAGGTCCATAACAATTTTATTTAAGATAATACGTAATTATATGTGTAATTATGCATACATAATTCCTTCAGCAACTTCAAGGAAGTGTACATGTCTACACTCTAGTCCCTGAAAGTACTGAAAAAAGTATTGTCAGTGCAGGCAGTGGCTGATGTCAGAGGGGAGCCATGAAGAGTGGTGGTGGCAGCAGACAGCAGCAGCAAAGGAGGCCTGGCAGCAGCAGCAGAGGTGGTGGTGGTGGCGTATCCTTTTCTCCTTATTCATATGGGTACCAATAACACAGCCAAGAATAGCTTTGAGCAGATCATCCCTGACTGTGAAGCTTTGGGTAGGGAGCTGAAGAGGTTTGATGCATTGGCTGTATTCTCATCAATTCTGCCAGTGAATGACATAGGATTACACAGCGATGAGTAGAAACTAGAAGTGAATGACTGGCTATGTAGATGATGTAGATGTAGACAGAGGACTACCCGCAAAAGATGGGCTGCACCTCACAGAAACTAGGAAGAATGTCATTGGTAGTAGCGTGGCAAGTCTGACCAAGAGGGCTTTAAACTAAATCATTGGTGGGTTGGACATGACAGCTCAAACATCAGCCCAAATACAAGTTCTAAACATAAGGACATGGATTCTAGAGGATAAGCTGAGGGAGAGAATAGGATCCACACACAAAAACAACAGTAAATTAATAGGTGAGAACAAACAAAGTTTCAATTATCTATACAGCAATGCACAGAGTTTGTGAAACAAACAAGATGAGCTTGAAGTTGTACTGCAGGGAGGTAAATATGACTTCATAAGCATAGAGGAGATCTGGTTGGATGATTCCCATGACTAGAATATTACAATTGAAAGGTATAACCTATTCAAAAAGAATAAATGTGGGAGAAAAGAGGGAGGTAGCCTTATATGTCAAAGACAAATTCAGTTGTACAGTAATCTGTGTTAGTGATCAGAGTGGCTCAGTTGAGAGCATTTTATAATTAGATAGATAGATAGATAGATAGATAGATAGATAGATAGATGAAACATTGTGGTGGGAGTTTACCATAGGTCACCAAACCAAGAAGAGGTGGTGGACAATGCTTTTCAGAAACAAATCTCAGTGATCTCAAAGATGTTAGAATGAGTGGCTATGGAGAACTTCAGTAAGTCTGATAAGCATCAGCTCTCCAAAAAATTCCTGAGCTGCCTTGCAAACAATTTCTTATTTCAAAAGATAGATAAATGAGCAAGGGTACTGGCAATCTTGTACTTGACCCTAACCATCAGGGAGGAATTGGTCACTGTAATCAAATAATTGGTACTTTAGGGGTAAGTGACCATGTAATGCTAGAATTTGCAATTGTTGGACAAAGATGAATATAATCAAACATGAACCTAGGTTTCAGGAAAGCTGATTTTAACAAGTTTGGGGTATTAATTGGTGGAATCCCCTTAATAGACATGCCAAAGGAAAAAGACACCCAGCAATAGTGGGAATTCTTGAAGAACGTCTTTTTAAAAAGCACAATCACAAATAATAACGCAGAAGAGAAAAAAGGAATACATCAGAAAAAGCCACTGTCACTGCAGAGCTAACTTGAGGAGAATGTGAGAAGAAAAATGAGTATGTATATAGAAAGTAAAGAAAGACAAATAACCAAGGAAATGTACAGATGTGTAGCCAAAGCATGCAGGACTAGTATAAGAAAAACTGAAGCTCAAAATGAGCTGGATCTGAGTAGGCAAGCAAAGAGCAACTTTTTTTCCTCCCAGATACATTTGAAGCAAGTGGATGACCAAGGAGAGAGTGGGACTGCTGTTCAATAAGGACAGAAAAAATGTTAACAGATCACAATGAAGAGGCAAAATTACTCAATACTTATTTTGTTTCAGTTTTTCCCAAAAAGAAAGCTGTGTCCTTCCATGCAGAAACATGGAGAGGGATTTGCATAACAATTCAAGTTATGAAGTTAGGAATCAACTAGCTAACCTAAATGAGCAGTCATATAGGGATGGGTGGGCAGGGGGATGGGAGAGACGGTTTGCCCTGGATAGCAATGTTTTTGGGGTGTCCCAGCCTGTAACCACACCCCCACATGCCCTGGCCATACCCCCTGGCCATGCCCCCAAGCAATACAGCCACACCCCTATGCACAGTGGCCACACCCTCATGCCGTAGCCCCACCCCTCCTGTCCCCCCTCCACACACTGCAAGCTCTGCCACTGTAAATGAGTTCATATCTGCACTGCCAGATGAACTGCATCCCAACATACTAAAGGAACTTGCTGATCGGTTCTCTGAATCCCTTGCCGCAATTTTTTTTTGGAAATCTTAGAGAACAGGGGAGGTGCCAAAGGACTGAAGAAAGACAAACATCATCCCTGTCTTCAGAAAAGGTGAAAAAGAAGATCCAGGAGACTAAACCAGTCATCCTGGCATCGATGCCAGGAAAAATAGTAAGATGGATTATTTAGGAGTCTGTCTGCAAGTATCCTCATGACAATGAAGTGGTCAATGAGCTAACATTGATTTGCCAAGAAGAAATCCTGCCAAATAAATCTTATATCTTTTTTCAGTCAGGTCATTAGTTCAGTAGATGGTGGGGATGCTGTGGATATCATTTATCTGGATTTCAGCAGAGCATTTGATAAAGTTAGCAAACTGACTAAATGTGGAATAGATGGAAACACTATCAACTGGATCCACAACTGTTTGGAAAACCATGCTTAAACAGTTGTCATCAGTAGCTGCCCTTCAAACTGGAAGGAGGTCTAGAGTGGAGTGACTCAAGATTTTACCCCGGGGCCATTACTTTTCAACATTTTTATCAATGACTTAGATGATGGGGTAGAGGGAATCTTTATCAAGTCTGAAAATGACACAAAACTGGGAGAAGTGGTTAATATATTGGAAGATGGGAACAGAACTCAAAAGGATCTAGATAAACTAGATGATTGGGCAGAAATTAATAAAATTAAATTAAATAAAATAGAGACATATGCAAAATTCTACATTTCAGCCACAAAAACCAAATGTACCAAGTAAAGGATGAGGGATACACAATTCAGTAGTACTACTTGCAAAAAGGATCTTGGGATTATTACTAATCACGAATTGAAAATGAGCCAGCAGCGTGATTCTGCAGCAGAGAAGGCAAATGCTATTTCAGACTGCATTAGTAGAAGCATAGTTTCTAAATCAAGGAAAGAAATACCCCACTAGATTCTGTGCTGGTCAGTCCTCAGGAGTACTGCATTTAGTTATAGGTGCCTCATTTTAAGGAGAATATAGACAAGTTGGAGCAAGTTCAGAGAAGGGCAATGAAGATGGTAAAAGTTATGGAGAACATATGGCTGAATGGCTGAAGGAGCTGGGCATGTTCAGCTTGGTGAACATTCTTTAAATGCCTCAAGAGCTGTCACAGAGAGAAGGTAGCAAGCCTTTTCTCTGCTGCTGCAGAGCATAGGACCAGGTGTAATGGTTTGAAGTTACAAGAGAGTAGATTTTGACTGGATGTTGGAAGGAACTTCTTAACAGTAAGAGTGATTCTACAATGGAATCAATTGCCTAGGGAGGTGGTGACATCTCCTTCTCTGGAAGCCTTCAAAAAGAGGATAGGGGAATGGGAGTACCGGATTTTCAATTATATTACAAAGCTGTGACATTTATATGGCTAAAAGACTGGATTGATTTACAAGATACAAGAATGCTTGCACTGGAGGGAGCAGACCTGAGGATGGGATGGTATGCCCATATGTTTTATGATAAAGCAAAAATTGACAAAGATTTTTCGCATCACTGTATCAGAAAATTGCTTCTGAAGATATGGGATAAATATAAGAGTAAAAACATAAGGCAGCTACCCATGTGGGTATCCCCTCAAGAAGCTTTCTTTGGAAGATGGAAGGCAACAGAGAAATGGCTGAGATATGAGGATATATTAGAGAAAACAATGACAAATGCATATAAGATCAAATAAAGAGAAAAATTGGAACAGGAAGGACTGCCATTAAGTTGGTTTCCATACAGGCAGCTAAATGAGAGATTCCAGATGGACTTGAAAACCTATGGAATAGAATCCAAAGAAAGGACAGGAGTGATTAAATGGATCTTTGACAATCCACCGCATCTGTTAGCCCATATATATCAAGAAATATTAACACAGGAGAGACAGGAGGAGATTGTGAAATCTGCAATGATTTTGTGGGTGCAGAATATTGGGCATTCAATTCAATTAGATGAATGGGAACAGAGCTGGAAAAGGACACAAAAATTTACAATGGCTCAGAATCTCAAAGAGAACTATTTTAAAATGTTTCATAGATGGTACATGACACCAGAAAAGTCAAAAAAGATTTACAATACAGGTACGGGAATGTGTTGGAAATGTCAGAAAGAGGTGGGAACAATATTTCATATGTGGTGGTCATGTCCCAAGGCAAAGAAATATTGGAGTGAAATACATAAAAAGATGTGTGAAATATTGAAGGTTCAATTTGTAAAAAAACCTGAATTTTATTTGTTAAACATGACAAAAGTTCTCCAGAATACTAATATTAAGAGGCATTGGAGATTAATATTGTACATGATAACGACAGTGCGAACTGAATATGCCAAATTGTGGAGGTCTCAGCAAATACTCACAATCGAACAATCGTGAGGGGCATTTATTGAGAATAGAAATGCAGATATTGTTTCACAAAGATTAAAGGGGAAATCGGACGATCAGATAAAAGCAGAATGGCAAATTGTAATGGGTAATTGCTGGGAACTGCCAAGTGAAAATGTCTGAATTATGGTAAATTAAAGAGGAATAACTGTAATATAACAGGAGTTGATGAGAGAAATGCAAGATCTAACGTGTAAGATGAACATGGAATTGTGAGGCCTAATTTTTTATATATGAGTAGATATCTGGAAAATGAAAACTAGATCAGAGTGGAAGAACAAAAACATTACATGTAAAAGTACAATTTGAGATGATGTTTTTTTATTTGTGAAACTTAATAAAATTATTTAAAAAAAAAAAAAGAGGATAGGCAGCTATCTTCTGGCGATGCTTTAGCTGGAGATCCTGCATTGACCTGGGGGATGAACTCAATGGCCCATGAGGACCTGCCAACTCTAAGCTTCTATGACTCTATGACATGATTACGCTAGATCAGCAAGGCGGGATGGACTGACTGGATCAAAGTCAGATAGTGTGTTTCATGACTTAGCAGGGATTCAAACTTGGATTACCCAATTTTTGAATCATTCAATTTGAGAGTGGACAGCTGTTGGGAGCTGCTGAGTGATGTTAGCCTCCCCCCACCTGGAGATTTTGCAGGGCCTGACTTCACCACTACCTGCCTGCACAGAAATCTATCCACTCACACACACTCCATGGACTCTAGGGAAGATTTTCACTGTCTTTTTGGTTCTCTGGGTGATTTTATGCAAAGGGGAGACTTAAAAAAAAAAAAAAGAATGACTCAGCAGTCACTTCTTGAGCTTAAAATAGCCCCCAAGCAAAGTGAAATTGCTCCATTTTGCCTAGAAGGCATTTGGAAGCATTTGAGGGTCCCCCCCCAAAAAACAAAACAAAACATCTGTTAAAAATATTTTTGAACTCTGGAGGTTCCTATGGCCACGAAAATTGGCCCTTGAATGGCATGTGGCCTGCAGGTCACACTTTCCCCATCCGTGGTGTAACTGTTACACTACACTGGCTGTTCATGTTGTTAAGGTTGGATACTGATTTATATAGTTCCCACCCACATGTCTACCAGAAGTTGATTTCTGATCAGTACCAAGCTGTCCTGGATGATTCTGACTTGGAATTCACTCTTGTTATTTAGTAGGGATATGATGAATTAAAATAGACTGTTACTGTTTGCCTATTTCAGATCCCTCCCCCAAAAAACATATTTTTAATACTCCAGTGAAAAAATCCTCAGTGAGTCTAGTCTTCTGAAAGAGATCTACACATCGACAGCAACATAGTTTTTTAAAATTTGCCATCCACTTGAGGCACAAGGAGCCAAATCTGTTATTCCTTCAACCAAGAAACACAGTTCTACAAGGACATCACACAGGCAAGAAGCAGAGAAATGTTGAAAAAGAGATGCTATAGTGTGGAAAGATGACACCAAGACATGTAGGTTAGGGGCATCCAGGAAAGAAATGTGCCAATGCAGCAGCGGGTGTTTCACGGTTTTGTTGTGACAGTGTGCAAGATAAAGTGCAGTCAAAAAAAACTGCTTGTGTTTTTGGCAGTGGGAAGGAAGGAAGAAACTAGGAAGAAGCTAACATGTGAAGGTGTTTCACATAGATTATAACAAGAATGTGCTTGTTTAAATTATTTGCTCCCACAGGGAGAGTGAATAATTTAACCAGTTTTCTTACTGCTGGGGAAATATCTCCAAAACTGCTGCTTTTGTAGATGTTCTCATTGGGATGATAAAGTGTCTTACTCACACTTTGTTTCTGCCGCCTTCTCACACAGTCTTGTAGTAGCTTGGGAGAGAGTAGGGACAGCCAAAGAACATCTCTGCCTTTGTTCTGAAGTTTGGAGGGTAGAGGAAGCCCTCAAGCCTATTCAAAGACTGAGAGGCAAAACACACACACAGAGGGGGGGGGGGAATCAGGAGTTGTTGGGTTTGAAAAACTGCTTTTATGTTTTTGCTCCCTCCTCCAAGTCTTGAATATTCTTTCCATCCCTAGATTATACACGTATGAGGACAGACATGTATGCATATGCAGCAATGTGAAGTATGGAGTCTCCCAAAATGTCTATAGGAAGTACTAGATTTCCACTCCTCCTTTAGAGAAATGCTCTGCTTCGTAACTGCATCTGGTGGCATCTCCACTGTTGCGTTCCAAGCGTTCCTGTATCAGACAGTAGATTTTTCAGGGAAAGGGTTTTCTTCTAATTGCCATCTCTAGATAGTATATTCATGCTGTGATCTGAAAGTCCTGCTAGATTATACCTCTTGAGATAGTTGTACATCCCTGCTAGTCATACATTATTATTCACATATCTTATTTCCTTTGAAATCAGACGTGAGTAATGTATGATGCAGTCTGATACGGTGGCAACTAAAAACTAGCACCACTGTGCCATTTTGTTTTTACAAAGAATTTCAAAAGATTCACTGAGGTCAATGACTGAAGCTTTTCCTCAAGGATGTCTTGTAAATAGGCTACACTCAGACCTCCAGTAACTTGAGGAATTCATGCGTATGTCAAGCTCACTTGATGGGTCTTTTGTGAATGCTTAGGTCTCTACTCCATTCATTTCTAGAAAAAGACATTTGGGTTCAAATCTTAGAGCAGACCCATATATATAAATGGGATGTACATTATTAATAGGCAAGCCAGGTTTCATTGATTTTTTTTTAATGGCATCAGTATTAAAGACATACTTTATAAGCAACTTGAGATGGTTCAGAAGCTGCTTTCAAGCTTTGGAGACTTAGAGATGTGCTGGGCCATCTCTAGTTACTTGTAATACAAACTGAAGATGTAAGCCAAATGAGATCAGTCAGACATCTGGGCTGTTTCAGCCTCTACTATACAAGCAAGGTCTCTTATGTATGATGGCATGTGATATTCACTTGATGTAAAGTTGATAATATCAACATCAATACAAATTAAATAAAAAAAGGTCTACACTAAGTAGGGCTAATGCTGGATTAACCTTTAGAATATTCTGAGGTGTGTTGATCAATGTAGATTGTGTTTCAGCAATACTCTTCCTCCCTGAACTCAAACTGATTGTATCTTTTAAAAAAGAAGAGAAAGAACTCATATAATGTTCTGAGCCAGAGGAAAGTCTATAAGTCCCACCACTTCTTGTTTTATTTGGCCTCCCGAACCTCCCAAAAAGCTGTAGCATCTCCACAGAACTCCACTCCCCCAAAACCTACCCTTTTCCCCCATCCTTACTAGGATATTATAAATATGAGTGTCAAGATGAAGAGTGAGGGGAAGACAGGGGATACAACAAGATGCACACCAGTTGGCTAGGGAGAAAGGTGATGTCCCATGGGTTTGGAGGCAATCCTCAGGACAGTAGTCACTCTGCTAGCCTTGGGGAAGACTACAAGTCCCAAGGACCACTGCAGCTTTCCTCCTTGAAAACTCTCAACATTTCCCAAGCTCACATCCATTTAAACTAGTGGAGTTCTTTACGTCTTATACTTCCTCCTGATAGACATGATTAGCAGCAAGCATACCCTGGGGAGAAAATTGCCCTCCTGGAAGTGCAATATGGGGGGAAGGAAGAATGGACCATAAAAATAATGGATGGAACACAACAGGCAAACATTAATCCCATTAGGATTATTCAAATCTGATGATGTGACAACTTGAAGACTTAACAGCAGCCATTAACAGCTCTGTTTTTGTACTGAACAGAGGAAATATCTTATTAATTAGAAAACATACTGCTGATCCTTTTAGAATTAATCAAGCTTTCCAAGAAAACACCATATAAAGGAACTGCAGAAACGACAGCTTCCCCAGATCTAGCAATCAAAGTTTCCTTTATGCAGAGGGAGAGACTGAAAGAAAGAAACACACAGGAGAGAGACACAGAAAGAGAATGAGAGAACACTTGGTCATCCCATGGTGGTACCAGTAAAAAGAGGCTAGATTAGTGACAACTAATACAAATTGCTAGTCCATACCTGCTGGCTATATTCTCTACTGTAGATCAGGGGTGGATAACTGTTATGATCCCATGGCCAGTCTATATCCTGGGACTTTCTGGGATATCCACATGGATTGCCAAAATGCTACACAACAACAACAACAACATGAAGTGGCTGGAAATATGCTTCCAGTGTTGGGGAAAAAAAGTTTTTAACAAATACTAAATGTGTGTGTAGTGGGGGGGGACAGAAATCCATTTAAAAGGGGAATTGCAACTTTAGGGAGAGGAGCTTACAAGAGTCAATTCTCCTTTTTTGCTAGATAAAGAGCATTCTAGGGAGCAGAGAGGTATCAAAGATTGAACAAAAGAGCCATGGGCAGTCACCCCTACCACAGAATCTATGTTGAAGTATATCATAAATAGAAAGAGATGAAGTAAAGAAATGAGGCAGAAAAGGGAAAAATCTTAGCAGAGTGAATATTTTAAAGAGTCTCTTCATAATAGATGATAATGGACAAAGCAGATGTTGTGACATCTCAATGCTGAGGAAAGCTGAAGAAAATGCATGTGGAGGAGGAAGCAGTAGAAGAAGAGGAGGTCACAAACATTTTTCTCTTGAAAAGGTGGTTAGCAACAAGTGAGTGAAAAGGAGATGGTAGTAGAGATTATGGTTTTAAGGTGGGACTGTAGTTCAGTGGCAGGACAAATGTCTTCATGTCAAAGCCTCCAAAGTGACATCTTTATTTATTTCTTTAGTGGCCTTCTCATTTGCCAAGAAATGGCACTCCAAGCAGCCAATGCTGGTGAGATCATATAAAAGCAAATTCAGTTAATGCAAAGGAACAGAATTAAAACCCTACTGCTCCGTGCAGATGATAGGAAAAAGTATCAGACATGCTTAGCAACTGGAGGCTTCTATGTCAATGGGGCAGTGTATTGACACTAGGTTTTAATTTAAGCTTAATATGTCCAGTACCAAGGAAAGAAGGAAGGAAGGACTAACCACTCACCCTACTGAAATATTCTTTTCCTGCTGGAAGGAAATTTGGTTCTTCTCAGTCCTCAGATCTCAGAAAGATGCAACAAACCTAGCCTCATTATCTTTCATGACAGTTCCCTTAATTACTCTCCATGGAAGACCATGGGAGCTCGTCTTTGGCCAAAATTGGCAGAGTGGACAGACAAGTTGTCACTTACAACATCCATTAGCCTCCAATCCCATCATTTCATGTCTTGGATCTCACAGTTGAAATTATCCTGGTATATTAATTACAACTCATGTTTTTTGTTTGCTATCCACATACCTGTTTGTTCACCCAATTAATACTACGACAATTTGTGGGAGGTCTGTTTTTTTAAAAAAACCAGAGTGTTGCTGGGGGTTGGGAAGGGTGGGAAACAAAAATTCCTCCAAAAGCACACTAGCTACACAAGATTTATTCAACTCTCTTCTCAGCTACTCTTGCTCAGTCTGCTGTTGCTGCATCATTTTTATTTTCACTCGAAATTGTGTCTCCAGAGCTTGGACTGAGCCTTCAGACTGAGCTTCACCAGCTGGGACAAGGACTTTTGCTTCAATGGCAAGATCCTTGAAGATGGATAGAATTTTTTTTAAAGGAGCAGTAGAGGAAGGGAGTTCTAGAATCATAGTATTCATTTATAATTGTTTATTTGTTTCATTCTACTTGTGTCTTTGTGTTTTCAGAGCTAGAAACAGAACAAAGTTTATGGTGCCTTATTTCATACAATTTCTCAAAGGGGGAGCTGTCTTGGACCATTTCCGTACTACACTATTCTAGTGCTGTTATTCCACTTTCAGCATCCTATGGAATCCTGGGCTTTGCAGTTTAGGGAGGGGCATCTTTGGTTTCAGTAAACTACAAACCTCAGAATTCCAAAAGGTGTTGAAAGTGGAATAATAGCACTAGAACAGTATAGTGCTGAAATTGCCTTTGTGTGTCACAGCAAAAACAGCAAAGAATCCTATGGAATAAAGACTAACAAATTTATTATAGCAGGAGCATTTGAGGATTATAGCCAACCTCTCTAAGTCACTGCTAGATTCAGCTTGAAAGTAATGTCTGCTTTCATCCTCCTTCTGATGCACTTTCTAAATCTAATGAGAACTCCATTTGGAAATGATTGCTATAGGATGGACCAAAGCACTGGTCTCTATTTTATAAACTGGGAAAGTTCCTGGTGATTTTTTTTTCCAAATTAGTGAGAGCCCATATTTGTGTTATCCTTCCTTATTGGTAGCTCAAAGAATCCACCCCGAGTTCATCTCCTACTCTAGAAATGGGGGAAAAAATCAATGTTACGTGTTTGGTGGTTGAAAAATGGGGTTTCCTGTGGTTGGAAAGACTGCTCAGAAAAAACAGTGCTGAGGTGAGAACTCTTCAGTTTGCATTCAGTATTCACAAGTCCTAAAGTATTTCAGGAAATTATTTTGTGCATAAATGCGCAAAGTGTTTTCTGTGCAAAACTGCATTTTTGTGCAAAAAACACATTTTGAAGCCCCCCCCCCTTTTCAGAAACATGTGTTGTTTGTTTGAAATGTGGGCTTTTTGCACCAAAACCCAAATGTTTCCACAACCTCTTCTTTCTTGCTTGCTTTCTTGCTTTCTTGCTTGCTTGCTTGCTTGCTTGCACAAAATATGTTTTTCTTTCAATAACAGAAGTTCCGTGCTTTAAAAAAATGCAGATTCCAGAACCACATATGCATTTTTTTCTTACAACATTTGTTTTTGAAAAGATCACGCATTTCTGGCAATCATGAGAGGTTGTGGCATGCAAAAGATGAAGGTTTTGTGCATGTGTGTGTGCATGTGCAGAAAACTCACAATTTTTACACATTTAAAAATATGGGTGGTTCTAGGTATAATGTCCTGCAACATGTAGGAATGTACAAATACCAGGCAAAAACTGCACAAAAACATTTGTTTTCTTCCACACCAAGGGGTGGAAGTTCAGAACTTATTCATTCTCAAATGCAGGAATGAAATGTTTTAAAATTTATACCCTGGTACAAAGACCATCAGAGTAACCTGGCTAATTATAGTCCTATCGATGTCAGCATGAAGATCCATGTGAGATATTCTGAAGATGACAGGTTCTTCTTCAGAAATAAAAGACTGAGTGAAATATCACACTTAGTTTGACCCAGACCGGGCTAGATTTAGAACAGGCTCTTATTCATTACTTCCCACTGAAACACACTACAAATAAATATTTAATTGGACTTCTTAAAATATATATTTGAGGCTTTTGTTTGATTTAAAAATTGCTTAGATCATGATAGCGCTACCTCTATACTGTTACAGCAGCTTAGGACTTTTAAACTTGTTTTGAGGAGCCTTCAGAACAATGTATTGTGGGGAAAAATTGCTTGTTTTACAGTGGTACAGGTGGTCTCCATGGCTACTTGATTCACAAGGCCTTGCTCTGATGGACGTGTTAAAGCAAGGCATTTGCAACTGGCAAGTACTGAAGGATAGAGGATGGAGGAAATTCTGAGAAATCAAAAGAATGGTACAGGGATGGTAGCATGGGCAGCATGTGCTCACTCCCCATCTCAGGCCATGGGAAACCTTGAAAGATACTTTCTCATGCAGCCAGGGTTGTTTGTTGCAAATTAAATCAGCTGTATGGCTTTGAAATTCTTCCCTGTCTTACAATGTTGAGGACTCTGATCCCTTGCCAAAGGGAAAGAAATATCATTCAATACACAATCTTATGCATATCTACTCAGAAGTAAACCCCATTTATTCCAACCAGGCTTACTTCCAAGTATGGTAAATGTTTGTGCTTTTTTTCCTTTGTTTTCTGTAATATAGTGGATTCTTCCTAAGCTTCTGGGAAAGTTTTCACACCAGAGAAAAGTGAGGAAAGCAAGATGCTTGGGAACTGAAATAGTATGAAGGTTCCTGGCTCACTCATTAACCTCAAGAGTTTCCAGCATGGGTCAGTCCTTTTGGTTCATCTGCTTCAACATTGTTCTGAGGACAGCAGTCTCAGAAGACTAGGGCCCTTTTTGGATGCCAGTCCTGTTGTGAAATGGCCTTGGGAGTGCAGGATTGCAAGGAACATTCCACATGATGTCCTCGCAATCGGGCGATGCTCCCGAGGCCATTCCACAACAATCGTGTAGTTTATCATTTTCAGCTCATTGCCGAAAATGATGCATGATCGTGCATCCCTCCCATGCCCCACATGCACTTACCTTGTGTGCGGAGCCTCCAGATGCACGGCCGTCATGTTTCCTCCCCAGCCCAGCCTGGGAAAGTACCTGGCTGTGCTGTGGAAGGAAGGGGCGGAGCCCTCACACTTCCTTCTGCCCAGCAAGGAGCTGGTGTGGAGGGGAAGCAGAGGGGATGCGAATGCCTCTCACAAGAGGCTTCTCACGTGATCCCCTCGCGATGACACTGGAACAAGGTAAAGTGAGCAAAGGGCCTAGGAGATGTGCATGCTTTTCCACACCAATATGCCCCTTTTATCAGGGCTCCTGGCACTGGTATGGGATTTACCCACATATCTTGGGGCATTAATACAGTCGTCAACATCCATAGGCTATTCATGTTTCATGGATGTGAACTTTTCAGAGGATCTATGAATTAATTCAGAAGATGAAAAATGTTGCCAGGAGCTAAGGATAGAAAGAAATTTCATTTTCTTCTGCAGTCTCAAGAAAAGTATTATGTTTGGATTTCACAAGGCTTGTTGTGAGTGCAGGCACACCTCACCTTCAGTGTCCCCACATTCATTAGGCTTAAAATCCTAAGCAACAAAGTAGACACAAAACCGTGTACATATTTTAAAATATAAATCACTAAAATGTACAAACTTTGTTTAAAAACACACACACACATACATGTTAGTCAACAGGGAGCAGGTTTATTCTAAAAAAGTAGTATCAGGAACATTGCATACAGACATTGGTGCATTTGGAAAAATGCTTATAAAAATTTGCAAAAGTTGATGGGGTCAAAAATACAAATGGCTTGTCTGCACTATGTTGTTATAGTGTTATTATTCCACTTTCATTCTGCTGTAAAATTCTGGGGTTTGTAGTTTCCTGAGACCAAAGAGCTCTCTGGTTTAGAATTCTAAATGCCCCTCTCTAAACTGCAAATCCCAGGATTCCATAGGATGTTGAAACTGGAGTAACAGTGTAGTGCAGAAAGGCCCAAAGTCTTACTACTTAGTACAAAATGGAGTGCAAGGAAGGAATGGAGGTGGGATTCAAAGAATCTTAGCAAGGTCAAAACAGAGACATATTTTTACCAGGAGGTTGCTTTCCCCACATGTACCTTTTTCATTTATACTACAGTTTCTGCTATTGGTAGAACATCCCACATAGATATGGACAGTTGAAGACAGCAGCACTTGTTAAATCATTGGTCTCATTTTAAGTGCAGAACCTATGGCCATTTCTGCACTACACACTTATACTGTTATTATTCCACTTTCAACATCCAATGGAATCTTGGGGTTTGCAGTTTAGGGAGGGGCATTTAGAATTCTCAGCCAGAGAGCTGTTTGGTCTTGGTAAACTAAAGACCCTAGAATTCTATGGGTTGTTGAAAGTGGAATAATAGCGCTATAACAGGTAGGGCAGAAATGGGCTATGTCTCCTGAAGTGTAATTCCTTCTGTAGTTTGGGTTTATTTTCAAGTGTCTTAAATGAATAGCTTTGTTACAACATTAACCATCATAAACACAAGTGTACCCAGTGTTATTAAGGAATCTGTCTTTGGAGATCATTAAATTTAACTTGCAAGGTAGATATAGCACTATCATAACCTGGATGAATCCTCACCTTCAGGCAAGTTCTTTAAAATAATTCTGCTGATTATAACTTCTCCAAAGAAGGCTTCCCATGAAAGCTTTCCACACTTACCTCCTAGCTAGATTTGATGAGCCCTTGGACAGCCTAATCTTGAAAGCACTTCATGCCAGTGAAAGGAGACCATGAAATGGATGAGGTTTGTACCTGTGGAACTCTTTGAAGATCAGGCCTTAAGTCTTTAACACTGGAGGATCAGCTTGCTTAATATAATTGCCATAATTAGAAAGATTTAACTAGCTGAAGGGCAGCATACATTAGTTCAGTAATCAGACGTTGTGGATGAAAGTACACATAGGAATAGAAATGATACCTTCTAAATGCAAAAAAGTAACCAATTTTACACTGCGTTGTAAAGTTATAGGTGTTTGTGCCTTATAGATTTCAGTGGGAGACATAGAAAACAAATGCAGAAGATTAAAAAAAAAAGCTAATGGCTGTGGATGCACGGAACCTGACATGCTTTCTGGTTGTTGTCATTGAATCACAGAGGTGGAGGGCATCTGATCTGACCAAATTCAGAGCGGTCAATCTACAGGTAGATCTAGAGACAGAATATCTCTAGCAGATAACTCTCCACCAACTGCTTGAAGAGCTCTACCCAGGGAAAGCCCATCATTTTTCTCAGTAAGTGGTTCATTGTTTGTTTATTTATTTATGTATGTAGTTAGTCAGGAGCTAGCTAGCTAACTGTTTGTATCCTGCCCTACATCCTGAGATCTCAGGGCAGCTTACAACAGAATCAATCTGAAACAATATATAGTAAGTGCATTTATAAAGTCCCAAAATATATTAAATCATTCATCACATAAAAACCAGACAATTTAAAACCAGTTAAAAAATTTAAAATAGTGCAACCGTACCACATGCAAAACTTGGATGAAATCAATTAGGCCAAAGGTTTTAATAAAAAGCCAAGTTCTGACTTGTGCTTAAGTGATATCAGTATCTACACCAACTGGGCCTCAAAGGTCAAGGTATTTCACAACTGAACTGCCACAGACCAAGGGCCTCTCCAGTGTCCTGCCACAATACATTTCCCTACTGGTGGGGTACAGAGGAGGTCCCCTCCAATAAACCATAGTTCTCAGGCAGGCATATTTAAAAGCCATTTTAAAGTCCATTTAGGGCTTTAAATGTTCTCACCAGCACTTTGAATTCAGACTAGAGATATATTGGCAACCACAGCAATTTTTTCAGAATTGGTGTTTTATATGATTTCTGAAAGGAGTTCCAGTCAACAATCTAACTGCTGCTATTTTGCATTAGCTGCAGTTTGACTTATCTCCAAGGGAAGTGCGACATAAATACTAATTGGCAAGTTACCAGTGCATGGATTACTATGGCTAAGTTGTCCCTGTCCAGGAAAGGTTGCAGTTCAGTTAAAACTGGCCTCAAGCATTCTAAGCTACAGGGTTCATCTAGGCCTCCAGTGACAAAAATGGATCTAGAAGTACTCCCAGACTACACATCTGCTTCTTCAAGGGGAGTACAATCCCATCCAGGACAGGTAGCTTACACAGTTGCTGGACCCAAGAGTGTTCATCTTACTGGGATACAGTTTCAATTTACTTATTATCATCCAGCTCATTATAGCATCCAGGCACCACTCCAACACAACCCCACCTTCTCCAATGACAAGGAAAACTAAAGGTGGCCCCCAAATTCCTAATGACTTCCCGTAGTGGCTTCATATAAATACTGATAGAACATTCCACCCTGCAGCATTCCACAGGACAATGACCATGGACTTTAACACATTTGATGAAATGAGCCAGTTAACCTGCTATCAGTATGCACATACACCCAGAATGTTCACTTTTCATATTGGGAAAAGTACACTATTGTGTACTCCATGTAGCATGTTCATTTTGCTACAGCCACAAATACTAAGTAGGCCTGGCACAGAGAGCACAATACACTGTCAAGACTCAAGATGAATGTACTGTATTTAAAAATGGACAGGGTGGCAGCTCCCCTGCTACAGAGAATCATATTCTCAGAGTGGTGGAAGTGGACGTGTTGGCAATCACATTTGCAGAAGTGACTATGTGCCATTAGAGGGCAATAGAGGTGAAGTTACTGTTCCTGATATGCTCACCCTTTACCTTGTCTGTTTCAACCTTTGTACAACCCTTCCTCCCTTTTAGTTTCTCACTTTTAGTCATCTAGTCACAAGTAGCAGACCCCATTGTTATCAGAAAATGGTCTTTTGCTTCTAAAAATCAGTTTCCATATAGTCTAACACAGGGAAAAAGGGCCTCAATCTAAGGAAGGAGCAACTAGAGTCTTAGACCATTTCTTCACTACACTGTTATAGTGCTGTTATTCCACTTTCACCCTGTGGAATCCTGGGCTTTGTAGTTTAGGGAGGGTCATTTAGAATTCTCAGCCTGAGAGCTTTTTGGCCTCAGTAACCTACTGTTACCCTGTTTAATGGGGGTCCCGTGAGGGACACCAAAATGTGCTCAACAATAGGTGGGGAAGATTAGCTCTGAGCACTGCTTTAGCATTACGAAAGGCAGGGTAGCTTAGCAGGATCTTGAACCCTATGTCTACGGGGTCAGGCCGAGTCAAGGAGCACACAGAAGTTGAAATAATAAATGTGGTTTTATTAAAAACACAATCAAACAGTGTATGCGGCACACTCACACAAGATAACTATAAAGAAATAAAGGTTGGAGTGGGATAGAGGGGTTTTTAGAGGAATTGCTGGTTTGGGTGATACTTCGCCTGTCCTGAAGCCCGGTTGGAAGCGGAGAAGATGGGGAGCGTGGATCTCAGCACGTGGAGCTGCGGGGAAGGCTCGCTGGACAAAGCGACAGCAAGGCGGGATGGAAGCCAAGAGCGATCCAAGGAAGCGCTCAAAGTCAGGGGTTTTTATAAGGAGAATTGTGACCGCAGGCTAGTTCGGACTTGGGGAAAACAATGGATTTGGGGCTGGAGACAAAGCCTCCGAAAGGTCAGAATTTGAACGATTGAGTTATAGCCAAATTGTCAATAGGATAGCAGGTATGCAAACGCCGAGTACTTGATCGTTGTATAGTCAGATCATCAAGCTGCCAGCGCAGGGCAGAGGATCTTTTGAAAGCTGCATGCATACCTAATGGATGTACTTGCCTTGAGGTCTCCTAAAGCAGCGAGTCAGCTGTTTCTGGCCTGCCTGTATTGTTTTGGAATATTACGGCGATTATCAACTGAGCCTGTCTGCGTGTTTGTCCGGGGGCCTCGCAAGCATGTGGAGGGGAATGGGTATGTGAAGCCGAATTATTGATATCAAAAGATATCTTTTTATATCCCCCAAAGCTCGGGCTAGCCAGGGCAGTAACACTACAAGCCTCAGAATGCCACAGGAGGTTGAGAGTGGAATGATAGCACTATAACAGCGTAGGACGGAAATGGCCCCAGAAATAGCAGTGTAGTGGGTTCAAGTATCACTAGGGTTATACACCCCAGACTTTTTGATTAGCAAGGATAATGATATCAGCCACCAGTCCCCTTGAACAGAAATTGAAGGAGGTTGGATGTGATGTGTTTTTATGAACTATCTCTATTGCATTTGGGTGATTTTACAGAATACCTCTACCTGGTAAAAATACAGTCTGCTTCAAAGTGTTTTGCATTAATGCAGCCACCTGTTCTTTTGGATTCTCCTTGGGGGGTGTTGCTATAGAAACTGTCCTGGCAAGGGCCTGCACTTCAAAATGTACCACTGCGTCACTGCTTAGAAGGGACGATATCACTGGGGTGGTGGGTATATATGTATGTGCATGAACAGATACAATCCTGAACTAAGGATATGTTTCTATCCTTAGTGGTGTGGGAGTCTTTATAATGAAAAAAAATTAGGGACACCAGTTTGTGACAGCAGTGTAGACCTTCAGATAATTTACCTACTTGATGCAAAGCTGACTTATGTCACATGTTATCTAAAGAGCACTGAGGAGTCAGTGACTATGGAGCACAGTACAGCTGAATTGTAATTTCTCAGAACATGTTTTCCTGAGAAAAAGTATAGTAATAAATAAACCTACTTAGCAGAATTTGTCTGAATAACCGTTAGCATTTCGTGGGTATGGTAGTTGCCAGTATTTCCCCATAGTCCCCATACATCCACATCTAGGAAGATTCAAAATAGTGGCCAAGATTTTTGCCCAGTTCAGAGACCATCTCAATGGCGGGTTTGTTTGTTTTGGGGGGAAATGGCAGCGACAACAACAACAGAACCTAGAGAAGGTCCAGTGATCATACCTTAATGCTTCTTTCTAGGCTCAGAAATATGAATTTATGCAACTTGTCATGGACATTGCCTACCTCACGATAGGGACAGAGAACTGATTTGGGGTGCTAACTGGGATCTCAATTCACAAAATGCATTGTGTTCCGCATTTCCCTTCCTGCTGCTGACAGAGAAAAATAAAAGGTGAATGAGAGGGGGTAAGAAGGAGGGTGTCTAAAACAGGGAAGAAGTGGCAGCAAGAAAGACTGACTAGCTCGGGGGGGGGGAGTGGGAAGTGTTAAGCCCCTGTTGTGATATCATCTCGGACCGTGACAGGTTTGTATCACATTCCAAAAATTAGGCATAGGAAAAAAACCGAGGCACAGTTTTCAAATTTGGATTTATAATTGGCAAAGTGGGACAAACTTAACTATTTTCTAAAATTTAATTTTCCAAACGCTAGATGAGATCCATAATCATGTTTTTCAGTTGTGATTTTCTTCTTAGAATTCTTCAATGAAATACCATTAAAGCTTAATTGTTCATATGTTTTGCTAAGATGTTATTAAGTAATTACTTTGGACAGAATAAAAGAAGATAGCTTCTGAGGAAGGGAGTGATAATGAGAGTGCACATTTCTGCTGATGATTCACAACTGAGCTTATACTTCATAAATACCAAGTATGTTTATGAACTGCCTAGGTCATCTTAGAAAAACAACAATCAGGTGTTCCAAATTTTAGTTATCACTGTTTTTGCTAAACCTTATTGTTATGCTATGTCCAAATATGCCAAAATGTTATATTTTTTCTGAGATTCCTTTAGGTTGTTTTCCAATTATTTCAACTTTTAACCCATTCAAGTTTAAAGCTGAAGTCCAAGGCATACATACTCGAGTATAAGCCCAACTGAATTCAATGATTGACTTATCAGTAAACTTACTTAAGATTTCATGACATACTATAGATAACATTAGTTTAGTCACCACACTACCATAGTGTTGTAATTTATACAGAAAAAAACAAAAACAGTATATTATAATTAGTCACAATCTTCTCCTTGAGAGATACCTTGAGGCAAATTTTCTCACTGAGGAAAATACTGAATGATTTCTAAGGCCATTTCTGCTCTAGAGGGTTATAGTGCTATTATTCCACTTTGAGCGTCCTATGGAATCCTGGGGTTTTTCAGTTTCGGGAGGGGCTGCTTGTCCCCTCCCTAAACTGCAAACTCCAGGATTCCATGAGACGTTGAAAGTGGAATAATAGCGCTATAACCGTGTACTGCGGAAATGGCCTAAGAGAAACCAAAAGTGGCTGGACAGAGGTTTGAGAAAGAAAGTGAAAAGCTACTACACTGAGAAAGTGCAAAGAAGTCATTTTGTATATATAAGGTGACTGTGAATAGGGATTCAATCCAGATCAGAACTAGAAATCAAAGGACCACTGGAAAACTTGAACTGGGTGGATGCTGTTTTGCATTTATACATTGAAGAAACATCTATTATGTCCCCTCCCAATGGAGCAACAAGGAAGCATGTTTGCAGATATGCAGTTGGCTGCACAATGTCGGTATATAGCATAAGGATTGGTTAGCACAGCCACCACTTAACTACATGAGTGTAAATTTATGTTATGCAAATGCCTGTCTAGTATCTTGTTCCATCTTGAGCAAAAATGTCATTTAATCAAAAAAAAGAAAGTTCAAAGAAGCCATTTGTGTGGTGAATGTTGTATCTTCCAACATGCTGTGTCCTAAGAGGTGCTTGAATCATCAGCTTGTCATCTTGGTGCCAGCTACAATTGTCCCCCTGCAATGCCATGCTTGTTTGATCTGACTAGCATTATTTCTAGTATTGTATGACACAGTTGGAAGTTTCCACAAGAAAACAGGATGATAAATCTCCTGTTGCTTTTCTAGCCAGGTACCATCTAGCTGAATCTAGCTAGATTAAATGATAGAAAACCAACACTATAGAAAGCCAGTTAAACACCCATTAAAAATGTACCTGCTCCTAAATCCTTAGGTTGTGCTTCTCAACACAGCCTCCATCAGAATCCTGTGCTTGGAGATAGTACTCTAATGAATGGTTTTGTAGGGTAGTTTACATTCCTGTACCTATCTGCATCGAGTTGTTTCTAAACCTTTAATGCTGCATGCCTCTATTTTGTACTTTAGCATTTTATGGTCGTTTCCCTTGCTTAGCTTGTACACACTTGCCTAAATTTTGAAATCATGGTCCACTGCCATGGGAGATAAAGCTGATGAGTACAAGGAAGAAGGCCTTGCCTTAGTGGCCCTATCTTTCTGCAACACCCTTCCATTGGAGATTCATTGGGCTCCTCTGTTTCAGGTCTTCAAGAAAACTCTGGAGCCTCACTCGCTCTTGTTTTCCTCATCCTTGTCCTCATCCTCCTTCTTTCTCACCTTGAGTACTGGGACTCAAAGCAACTCACAAAAACAAAACAGATCCAATCAAAAGCACATTTCAGTAAAAATTATATTCAGTTGTTCTTCATTCTGTTAATACATTCATTATGTCTCAATGGTTTCTTGTCAACAGAACTGAGAACAATTTAAAATGGGCCCATTAAAAACGAAAGAAATCAAAAAAAAAAGTACAGCACACAATCAATGCCAGTTGAAACCAACCAACCAACCAACCAACCAATCAACATCTCGATCTACTGAGAAAAAGGCAACAAAGAAGAAGCTAGTTTAGCCTTCCTAGGCCATTTCTGCACTAGGCTGTTATAGCACGATGATTCCACTTTCAACATTCTATGGAATCCTGGGGTTTGCAGTTTCGGGAGGGGCCAGCCTCTAATGAGAATACTCTTCTCCAAATTCCCAGAATATGTGCTTGTGAGGGTCCTGGATCAAAGAGAAAAAAAAGAAGGAATCAACATTTTAGTTGAAATAAGCTGATTTCAACTAAAATGTTGATTTCTTCTCTTTTTCTTTTTGACCCATGACCCTCACAAGCACAAGCATATATTAAGTCATTTTGATTTCAGTGAGAGTTTATTGCTAAATCTTATGAGGAACAACAGAATCTTTGCGTCCACCCTATCTCTGTCATCAATATGTGAAATACTTTAAGAACTAAGGCACCTAGGATGCATTACAGATGTGTTGGTTAAATTGGGAGTCTGCATGGTATAGCGGTTTGAATGTTAGACTAGAAGCCTGGGAGATCAGGATTTGGATCCCTGCTTGGCCATGGAAACCAATTCAATGATGTTGGGCAAGTGGCATTCTCTCAGCCTCAGAGGAAGACAAAAACAAACCCCCTCCGAACAATTTCTGCCAAGAAAACCCCATGATAAACTTGTCCTAAGGTCACTGTAAGTCAGAAAGGACTTGAAGGCAGATAACAGTGAGGTTATATTATTCTGCAAAAGTACTGAAATATCTTGTGTTCTTTTACAGTGCAGATTGGGGATCGTGTGGCCCTGCAGATGTTGTTGGACAGCAACGCCTGGCTTTACTCGGTATTGATCATGGTTATTCTTTACATCCCTAGTACCCTCCACGAATCTTTGTCAAGTGAGGAGAATACATCTTCTAAATTGCATGAATTTTATAATGTGGGCTATCACTAGTAAACATAAAAGATAAAATACATTTGCAAGATCTGGGTATATATATTTCAGAGCACAGACAAGTTTCTGGCTCTGGTATAATTAAGAGAATAGTCTCTAGAAGCTGAAATTCACCATTTAGATATGGTGCCAAGGAGAATTTCACTGCTTAATATTAAAAAATATCCTATTTTTCAAAATCAGAACAGGACTTCTGATCACCTCTAGGGGGTGGGAAAAGTGGAAGTTGAAATTTTGGGCAGTCTGTGAAGCTCCTGGAAGGTCCCAGAGGAAGAAATTTGACCTGTTGACCTACCATGGTTGCCCACCTTTGCCCTAAGTCTTATGTTCATTTTAGGGTGATCATGAAAGCATTCAGATTCAAGGTTGAGATTTCCTACATCTGTGCAATGTACACATAGATGTGAAACTGCTATGCTCATTTACAGCTAGTAAAATTAAAGTTTTTGGTATGTTGATGTGTAGATGTGTATTAATCTGGCACTTCCAAGAAGTGGCAGATCTGTAGCTCACATAGACAGACTGCTCTATACTTATTAGAAAGTTTCTGAACATTGTTGTAGTGTTCTCATCATATGCCATGCTAAACTAGCATTCAGTTGGTTGACTGTAGTATATTCAAGCAACAAGCAACATGCTCTTGCACCAAACTTGTAAAGTAGGCTTCTACAATTGAATTTTTTTCAAGGGAATGGAGGCACTGTGATCACTATGAGAAGCCATTTCATGAATTTGTCCTTGCTGAAAGCCCTCTAGTGGGCTTAATCACTGTCTGTACAGCTATAATTACACAAAACTAGAAGTGATAGTGGCAGTTCTCACCCTCACTCTCTCAATGAAGACATGGTGCTGCATGTTTCCAACACTGATGTGAGATGTTTTCAAAAAAGAAAATTGAGCAGGAAGAGAAATGCAAATACTTCCATATAGATGTGGGATGAGTCAGCAGGGACTGCAGGATAAGTAGGAGTGGAATCAGTGATAGCAGGAAACCCAAGTCTTCTCTTGCTATTTTTAAAGTGAACAAGAAAATCAAGAAGGAAGAAGTCCTTAAAAATTGTTTTAGTAGACTGCTAAGTGTTATCTCAGACAGTCTTCCTCCTTCACCATCCCAGATTAGGAGGGGAGTATCTTTTATACATTTCTTCTTCTTTTTTTCTTCTCTCAAATTCCATAAATAATATGTTATTTCCCAATGATGAAAAGTTGTCATCTTCTTCATTCTACAAAACATCTTAACCAGGGATGTGAACATCTATAAAATCCATATCACAGGCACTGTTCCTTTCCTATTCCCAGATTGTGTCCAGTTCTCTCATTGTTATTGTGCTTTTCTAAATGGATGATATACAATGGGCCCTCCATGTTTGCTAGTGTTAGGGGCATGGATCCCCACAAAAGTAGAAAAATGTAACTATCAAAATGTGTGGGGGGGAGGCTGAGGTATGGTGGGGAGAGTACCCAGGATCCAAATCAGGGAAAGGGGTTGGGTTGATATGGTGGCCCTATACTTTTTCTCACTTGCCCATGTCCTTCCTTGGGTATGTGTGGGGCATTGGGAGAGATTTCGTGGTGCTGAAAAACTGGGTGATGATCCATTCTTTGCTGGCCAGGCAGTGGCTGGTGGAGCAGGAGGAGGACAAGAGCTGGACTTTTAAAGGCCTGCATGGCCTGATTGGAGCCAATGTGTCAAGGTCAGAGACCCAGGTGGCGAGCCAGCCCAGAGAAGGGAGACGGAGAGATAGAAGAGTCTCACCAGGAGGAGTCAAAGCAAGCAATTACTCATAGGCAGTCCATTTACCTAAGCCTGAGTGACAAGCAAAAGCCATAGTCAGAGTCCAAAATCCAGGGGTCAGGAGCCAAGAGATCAATCCAAGGTATCAGAAGCCAGGTGCTGGAAGCAAGGAACAGGCAAGGAAAGGACTTGTAGAAAGTTTGCCACAAGCAAAGGAAAGCTTCCAGGCAGGCAGTTATATAGCTCAGGCACAGGTGTGGCCAGTCACCACTCCTTGAACTTAATCAAGGAAGCCTCCCTTTGCTCAGCTCTCTTGAGTCTCCGCCTTGTTTGTGGGCTGATTGCCGCAGGCTCCAAGGCATCCTCGGGATCACAGCTGGATCCCTGTTGCTCTAAAGGAGCAGGCAGAGGAATGTCCGAGCCTGCTTGGCCCATGGCAGCAGGGGGAGATCTTAAGCTGCAGGACTCATCTCCAGCCAGAGCAACAGGGACCAGCAGCTGCTGCTCATCATCAGCAGCTCTGACAGGGGCTTCAGTTAATACACAATGAGAGGGAAAGTTTTCCCAGAAAAGAAACATTTGAGGTAGGCTGGGCAAGAAGTGGAGAAATTTGAAGATAATCAAATCTATGAAAGTGAAACCCATAAATGTGGACAGCCAAATGTATAACCATTTATTTGCTTTTTTCCCAAAGACACACTTAGAATAATAGAATACAAAGTGGGAAAAGATCACAAGGGCCATCTATTCTATTTACAGTGAAGGAATCAACTACTAAAACACCCTAAGAAATGGGCATCTAACCTCTGTTTAAACGCTTTTAATGAATGAAAGTTCATCACATACTGAGATATTTCACTGTCAACATATGTTTTATGTTGAACACATTGCTTGAATGCATTCACCCCAAGGACTAAAGTGTGCTTAAACAGTATTTGTTGTGCATTTGAAATATGCACACCTTCCCTTGTGTACTTATCAGATGTGCAATTTGCTCATCCAGATGAGGATCCCAGAACACAAAGTGGGTCTGCTCTGCAGGCAGTCTGGCAGGTTTGGACTGAGACAAACTACTCTAACTTTTGACTGAAAGCAGATTCCTCATGTTGGCCATGTAGAACTGGTTGCAGGAAGTTAAGGGCTGGGATACATTTTATGACACTGTGAGGATGCTCCTAAAATGGACGATTCCCTACAGCAAACAATTTCCATCACAGGCATAAAATTGGGGCAGGAAAGAACTTCACCCTAGGCATCGGCATCATGATATCATGACTCACCACAGCATCATGCCACTTTCCTACTTGTTTCAGTAGAAAATCAAGAGACTCACAATGTGACGGAGATGTATTTTTGTGCTGTACACTTGTAAGTGTTTCAG
Organism: Cyclura pinguis; assembly: GCA_030412105.1. Taxonomy (NCBI): domain Eukaryota; kingdom Metazoa; phylum Chordata; class Lepidosauria; order Squamata; family Iguanidae; genus Cyclura; species Cyclura pinguis. The sequence continues at coordinate 213,671,877 of CM059599.1, forward strand.
AAATGGTAGGATCACTTGCCAGAGGGAGCAATATCCTTGTCATATTTTTAGCAGACTCCTTGTAGTGATTGTAATATGTGCTACAGTACACAGTTGAAAGAACAGGAAGAGCAGGAAGTAGGGAAAAGAAGCTGGCTGTGCTCACACAGGTTTTGATCTTCTAAATATGTGCTATGTAACCTATACTTTCTTATGAATAAATCCTGCTAGAATTTATTCTCTGTCTCAGTTATCTGATATAAAAGTAAGCTGGGGTTGTGAAAAATTCTTATAGTCAGTTGTGTTTTGTTGAATCCCGCTTGTATCCTCATTCCATTCTTTATATACGGTTTCAAGACTTTCTCTCTTTTTTCCCCTGTGCACACTGATATACACTTTAGTACACATTTTCTGCATAAGTTGATTTACAGACATGTCCCAATGCACATTTCTTTGTACACCTTTCTCCTATTGATTAAAATGGACTTGTAAGTATTTTTCAGTTGTACATATTTTTAGCTGTTCACTTTTTTTAAGAACACATGCCTCATTTTGCGTAAATTTTACTTCTCTGAAATGTTCTGTATGATTCAACATGTGTGTATTTCAGAGGCAAGTTGTGCTTGATTTTCCAGTGAGACTTGAGAGGCACAAAATGGATAATTTCAGCAAGAATTTCCAGCCTACTGAAATTCTTTTTCATCTCTAGCATAAACTATGCTAAGTTCACTGAGACTTAACTATATCTTTAGTATGTATAAATTTGCAGTCTTAGGTTATCAAACAGCTTCTTATGGAATAATGCCTAGTGACACAGTAAATGCATAACAGGGATTTGCGTATTTATGACAATGTAGGGTGAACACTAAAATGTTTCCTTGTTTTACAGAAATTCTGTCCTCTCCAACAGAGAGGGAAAAACAAACAGCTCTGCAACTTCTGTTTCTACTATTGCTTCAATTCAGTGTAATTATATGCATGGAACTATTCAACCAACATTTTCATACACTGGCACTAAATGTTAAATTTAAGCCTCTGTTTCTGCAGCACACAAAACTGAAAACAAAATGAAACGTTTATCCCTTTGGGAAAGTCACACATTGCATAAAAAATTAAAGTTTGGTTGACTGCAGAGCCTGTGGGTTTTGGCAAAGTGAAGTGACTGCTCTGAAGCAAGGCACACTGTGCTGTGGTTGGCCTGTTGCAGCTCATCACACCAATCTCCTTCCTCCCACACCTCCAGATATAAGCATGGCTGCACCACTGTTCTGTTAACATGCTGAGTTTATTCCAAAGAAATGACAACAAAGAGTGGGAGGGAAGAGAAAGGAACTCTGCTAAAACATCACTTTGTTCTCTGTTGTTAACAAGCATGATATTATTCACAACAAGAGCAAATTTAGTGCTGAGTGTCACCTCTGAAGAGTCTACAATGTGAGGAGACTGACTCCAAAGAAACCGCAGTTCTGCATCTGTCAACAAACTCAACAGGGGCGCCAGTCTTGCACTCTTTAGCGAGTAGGAGATATTTATTTTATTGGGAAGTACAAGTTCTAAAGTCTGATCTCTGTCCAACAAGTCCGTCATAATGTACACACTGGTGTCAAACTGAATGTTGGATTTTGAAAGAGAAAAATTTATCAGAAACTGGGACCATGCCAAAATATCAAAGATCTCTTTTTTGTGAGTGCATTTTGCATTTTTTTTGAAAGTGAAAACATTTCCATTATCTTAATAGCCCCTTTTAAAATCTTGAATTAATTAAAAAGGGAGTCAGGTAACATAGTGGGGAAAGAATAGGTTGTCCAGTGTAGTTAATGAAAAAGGAAATCTCTTTATTTACATTTAGAGAAGATTGGTCCAACATTGGATGTAGTCTTTTCATATTTTCAGCATAGAGTATAGCCTCCATGAGGATGTATATGACCACAAGCTTACCATGTTTCAAGTTTAGTGACTATGGTGAGGACACTAGTAGCATGAGAATAGGATTTGGATAGAAATCCAAGGCTCACATAACAAAACTGGTTGCAGTGTCCCCAACCTCAAAGGAGTATCTTTCTACCCTTTGAAGTATACTAATGTATTCCTGTTATCTAAACACAGGACCTTTCTGCACTACACTGTTATAGTGCTATTATTCCACTTTCAACATCCTATGGAATCCTAGGGTTTGCAGTTTAGGGAGGGGCGTTTCAAATTCTCAGCCAGAGAACTGTTTGGCCTCAGTAAACTACAAACCCCAGAATTCCACAGGATGTTGAAAGTGGAATAACAGCACTATAATAATGTAGGGTGCAAAGGCCCACATACAAACACAAGTCACATCCATTAAGGTAAAAGTCTTAAGGCTTATGAATTGGCATAATCATCATAGTCATTATATTATGACTATTTCTCATTTCTCTGTAACTCCTTAACCAATTGAGATGATAATTTCTGAACCCAGGAGGTCACTTGGCAAAACCAGTAAATGAAATAGCTTCACAGTGTAAGTCAACTATAGCCTTCCACGTGGCTGATGGATATTGGCTGATGGATACTGGATACTGGCGGAGGATCCAACAAGATATTAATCCATGTGGATGTGATTTCATCATGGCAAACTTGACATGATCATGCATTCCACTTGCAGCAGGAGTGATATTTCTGGAAATAAGCTTTGCTTTTAACATATTGGGGAAAGGCAATTTCCCATTTAGTAATATTAAGTAAACCTCTTTTTTTCCCCTCTTTTTCTCTGGGTCTGTTTTTCAATTTGATCAGGCAAGCAGAGTAATACATCCAAAATTAAATACAGTTTTGTGACCTATGTTGTCATCCAGCAAAGGAGATACACCTGTTTAAGCAGCCTCCTGTGTGTTGATAGGTAGAAAGGGGTGTGTATTTATACTTCTCCCACAATGATGCTCAAGTGGTACTCACTGCACTGTTAGCAATAAGGCTGCTGGGTCTATGGCTTTCAGCTGAGCTGAAGGTTTTACTTTACAATACTAAAGAGAATCACTAAACCGAGGGCCAGTAGGCAGAATGAAGCTTTTCCCCTCCCCAGCTGCAGATTTAGGTTGCCATAGAAGGACCACAGATTTCTGGTTATTTTTCATACCAGAATAAATAGAGATGCACGTGGTGGATTATTCTGCCTTCTGTATAAAAACACCTTGTTTGGCTTAGGGTATTCCTGACTTGGTTTTTTAATGGGGGGTATTATTTATTTTTCTTCCAGAGGTAACAAAATCTCATTGTACTAACCTTGACGAGATCTATGGATAGTATATTATTCAGAGCTAATCATGATTTCCTCTATGTTTCTACTCCTGCCTCCTGTTTTAATTCCTTCTCTTTCATTTCTGGGCCTCCAGCTGTGAAATGCTTATCCAGCACTCTACTGCAAGCTGCCCAAAGAAGGGTGGAATCTTTGTCAGCTACTGAATTGGAGGGGCAGGAGGAAGAGCATAAAATGGTCTAAGTAAAATGGGCTTGAACTCTGCAAGCATGCTGGCCATTCAGCATGTTGGGCTTCACATTCAATGGCGAACATGGTTCACAGGGCTGCTGATGTAATTTTATCAACCACATTTATCACCGGTCCAGGTGTTCACATGGATATCACAGCCTCTTCAGGAATGATCACTGCTGCTGTAACATTTTTATTTTCTTAGAAAGCCATTTTGTAAATACATGGCAACAGGTGGGGACTGTTGTATTTTTTCCTAATGTAATCAAAACACAGATAAAAGCTGCTACTGAAAGCTTTTTTCATGCAGCTTATTGTCGATATGACTCCCTCGGAAATGTCTCTCTGGGTAACCAGCTTAGTGCAAGGTATTGCAGAGGTATCCTGGTGAGCAAACTAAAGAGGCATTTATTTTGTGTGTGTTGTTATAAGTCTTTGAGCTGACATTCAAAGTGTTATGTTTCTGATATGGAAATAGTGGCACAATATAGCTTTGGTATTGATTTTGCTTTCAAAAAGGGAAGAGTGAGTAACATATATTTTCTGCATTGGCAGTTCCATTGTGACACCTCAAAAAGAGATGTTTGGTATCAGTATGAATATCTTTGTAACAGCACTACCAATATAAAAGAAATGCATGCACATCTTTCTACTCTCTTCCCTCTCCTTGTATGTTGTTCTTGCAGGATTCCAAAGTTCATTTAAAATAGAAGCAATAGCAAAGAACAAAGAATGGGTAAGGAAAGGAATCCCAATGAGAAAAGGACAAACATGGCCTATATTGGACAGGATCGTCCCTTAAAATGGTTTCTCTCTTCCCGGTAGAATGTAGCCATTGCATTCAAACACCCTGCCTTGGACTTGTTTAAACAATCTTTTAAGATAAAGTATAGCCTTCACTTGAAATTGCTGGGTATGGAGAAAGAATCCCAAGGAGAGGATTTACTTATAATCCTCTTTATCCATTCATAAGAGTAGAGTAGTCAGGTACTTAACTGGTAAATAACTCCTATAGGAGTTAGTACTTTAATCTTTGTTTAAAGGAACTCAGTTTTTGACAGTTGGTCAGAAGCACATCTAACCCTAGAAGAATTCAAGAAATAGGAAAAAAATAGGATGACCTATTTGTTCTGACATTTACTCCCAGATTGCAGAACTAAACAAAGAATGCTTTGCCTTAATTCATAACCCAAGTGCAAAGTCTGCATCCTTTGTCATGATATTATAGGACAGATACAGTACAGAGCTTAATCCAGAGATGTCCTGGCCGAATAAATAAATAGCCAGCAGTGTTGCTTTTCTGCGAACAATGAACAAAATGAGGAGAAACATCCTGCGCCAATGTGCAAGAGATTGTGAAACATTCCAGCACACATCAGAGATACACAAAATAAATAAGATAAAAACCCTTTTAAAGGTGAAGGAGACTTTATGAACATGATAGAGTATCTCTGAATACAATCCATTGATTTGTGCTTTACTCATTTGGGTTTCTGGTTTTGAATAGTTTTATTGGGTATATGCAAAAGAAAAGGAAGGATATAACAGCATAAGAAGCTGTTTTACACCGAGATAGACCACTGGTAAACTTTGCCCAATACTGTCAACTATGCCCGGCAGCCATAGCTCTCTCGATTTTCATATAATCGTAAAATCTCAGAAGGGACTGCAAGGACCATCTAAACCAACCTCCTCCTATGCAAGAATACACAGCCAAAGCACTCCACAGAGATGCCTAGCCAACCTCTGTTCAAAGAGTGCTAGACAAGGAGAGTCCATCCTCTGATGCAGCCCATTCAGCTATCAAACAGCTCTTACAGTAAAGACACTCTTCCTAATTTAGGTGGAATCTCTTTTCTTGTAATTTTAATCCACTGGTTCATGTTCTAGTCTCTGGAGCAGCAGCAAACAAGCTTGCTCTGTCTTCTACAAGACATCCTTTCAGATATTTAAAGATGTCTATCATGTCACCTCTCAATTAAACCTCTAAACATACCAGCTCCCTAAGTTGATCTTCATAATTTTTGCTTTCTAGACTTTTGGTGATCTTGCTCACCTGTTACTGTTGTGTATAGTCTGAGCCCGAGGTCTACTAAATATAATTTGATATCAAAAGATTGGCCATTCCAAACTGCTCCCCTCCACGTGCTTGCGAGGCCCCTGGACAAGCACGCACACGGACACAGCTGAACAGGCTGAAAAATACAAGACAAATCCAGGCAGGCCAGTAATTTTCCAGCATGCAGCTTCAGGAGACCTCCAGGTAAGTACACTTTAAACCTAAATTACGTATGCACCAAGCATACAAAAGATTCTCTGCCCCGAACAGGCAGCTTGACGAGATTAGCGTTTCTGACTACTCAACTGTCAAGCACTCTCCATTTCCATACTGTCTGCACTATTGACAACTCCATCAAAATCCAATCATTTAAAGTTCTGACCTTTCGGAGGCTTTGTCTCTAACCCAAAACCCATTGTTTTTCCAGGGAACGGACTACCCTACAGGCACATTTCTCCCTATAAGAACCCCTGGTTTTGAGCGCTTCTTTGGATCGCTTTTGGCTCCCATCCTGCATTGCTGCTGCTCCATGGGCCGAACCTTCCCCTCAGCTTCCACATGCTGAGAATCTCCACTTCAGACTTACTGATTTTCTTCTGGCTACCCGGGCTACAGGATCAGGTGTAGTATTCCCCCTGAAAAATCCTTCTTAAAATCCCTTATCTACTTTCCTCCCTTTATTTTCTTAGTTCTGTGTGTGTGAGTACGCAAGTGCACATGTTTCTTAGTTCTGTGTGAGTGAGTACACAAGTGCGCTGTGACTTTACAAATAAAAGAACATAATTATAACTTTATTGTGTCATGGTCCTGACTCGGCCTGACCCCGTAAACATTGGGTTTAAAGATCTCGCTAGGTTACCCTGCCTCTTGTAGTGCTACAGCTTGTGCTCTGGCTAATTCCCATTCCCCATTATTTGGAGCACATTGAGGTGTCCCCCACAGGACCCCAGAAATCAGGGTAACACACCCTTCTCTGGAAATGTTGCAGTTTGTCAATATCCTTCTTGAGCCGTTGTGCGTGGAACTGGAGATAGTGTTCCAGGTAAGGTCTGACCAAAACAAAATAGAGTGGTACTACTATTTTCTTTGATCTGGACACAATGTTCCTATAGATGAAGGCTAGATTTTCATTGGCTTTTTTAGCCAGCACATCACACTGTTGACTCATTCAGCTACTAGCACTCCTAGATCCTTTTCATATGGAAGGATCCTTTCTTGTCCACCCTAGAGGTCTCTGGTATTCTCTTTTGCTTTGTTATCCAAATACTAACCAAGCCGAACTCTGCTTGGCTCCTAAAACCTGATATGATCAGATGCATCCAGTGTGGTATAATGTGTCTATAATACTTGATCCAAAGTGCTTTTCAGTATGTTCCACGTTTTTAAACATTCTTTCTGTAGAATTAGCACTTTTTAAGAAAGTGTTGTTACTAATTTCACATTTTAGCATCTAGTGAAACATATTTCTGATTTTGTAGAGTATTCTTTCTTAGATGTGTGGCTGATCAACAGTCAAAATTATGACAGTCCTTCCTTATATGGAGTACATTTTCGGGACTATGGAGATCCACTGGTAAACATATTGGTAAGCAGCCAGCATGTGAACCATATTTATGAGAACGAAAGAGAAGAAAGTTATATTCTTTGATCCTGACTTAGCCTGCAAAATGAATGCAATCCTCTTTTAAGCACAGAAGGTGTGTGAAATCCTAATGCTGCACAGCTGAGGTTTGGATTAAGAGCAAAATGACGGTCATGACAATCTAACAAATTTAAGTGCTCAGCTTTTCGTAAGAAAGATTTTATTTTATTTTCAGAATCCTCTTAAGCAGGAGGTATTTTAAAGATTTACCTCACTGGTTGCAGTATATCACAGAAAATCCATACCAAGGATGTCCTCCAAAGCAGAGAAGCAATTTTTACCACACACACACCCACACACACACACACACATCTGCAGTAAGATACCCTGAGACAAGTTGTGAAGGAGGGCCAGGTCATCTATCAGCTTTCTCAATATAATGCTTTCCACATATCCCGGATTATAACTTCTATCAATCTCAGCCATCACTTCCCATGTGAATTGGGGAAGACTGTCCTATGGTATGATGGAGAGCTGAAGGATTTAACAGAGAGTGGATCTTCCCATGTTGCTGACCACAAATGATTCTTTCTTGAGAATTCCTCTGCTTCTGCCCATTTCCTTGGTTCTGCACACTGCTTTCATCTCACCCCTCAAACAAAAACAAATGGATGCAATATATTCTCAACAACCTTCTGTGTTTATGTGTATTCTCTCTCCCCTTCCTCATCTGTGTATTTGGGAATGATAATTTTTTTAAATTAGGATTGATGGAAGAAGATGTGCCCTGCCAGATATATATATCCATTTCAGACAACTATCCATAGCTAGTTTCTCCTCTGAAGACTTTAGGACAGACGGGCACATTCATTCCCCACCTGTTGCAAGTGCTGTCTGCTGCCAGAAAATGGAGTGCTGTGATATTCAGAAGCCAAGCTTAGCAGTTCAGTAGGGCTTGCCTGTTGAGGGTGAAGCAGGAGCAAAGTCAGGCATTGGTCCAAAGGTTCAGGAATCCAGCAGGCAGCAAGGTCAGACAGTCTGAAGTCCAGATAAGACAGACAGACAGTGAGCAGGGAAGCTGTAGCACACAAAGGGAAGAGCTGGCAAACACACAAGTTGTTTCTGGTGTTGGACCACCACCCACTGCCTTCCTTAAAAAGGTTGGAGCCAACTGGCTCTCATCCCAGCCTGATTAGCCCCCAGTTGTTCTTGCATCTGCTGGTCCTCCTTTGAGACTGCTGTTCACCTGGAGAAGCTGACTTCAGGCCCCTGACACCACCCCACTTCAAGGTTTGCCAGGATTTCAGAACACACATTTGTTTATATTACAGAGTCATCCTTCAGTTATTGTGTGGACAATGTTATGTGGCTCAGCCCAGTGTCAGATAAAGCTTTTATCATCACCTAGTCTTGTTTTCTAAATTTCTCAAGGCCTTCAGATAATGCCATCCTCCACTGATAATTCTCCCTTATTTTTTCGCCACATCCTCCACCTTTTTTCATTGCAATAAGAAGACTGTTAAGGGTTAAAAGATGGACAGAACCTTCCTAATGTTAGTTTGAGGAGACCTCCATTTGGAAGCCCTCTTTGTCACTAGATGTTCCTGTACTTAGCATTATCTGGGAAACTGAGGAATTTCTCTTATTGCTCTGTTCTTTTTGTAAAAAAAAAAAGTTAGTGACAGTACAGTTCTTGTATAGCTTCCTGACCAGTGTGTTCCCCAATACTAGTAGGCAGACCAAAGGTTTCTAACATCTGGAGCCTGCTTTAATTAATGAATTTTGAGCTCAATTTGTTTTGTGTATCGTCACTGAAAAGAACATATGTTTCTAAAACTATTTCGCATCTCTTGAAATATCATTCAGAGATCTTCAAGTATATCTAGATATAACTGTAAACCTTCAATGACAGTGGCTACTGCTATAAGCAGTTTCAGAGGTTGTGTACCAGGCATGTTTATACTAAAGATATTCAAAGGAAATGGGAGGGGAGATGAATGGTGTTGGCAGCACTGGTAGGGATGTGAATATTCAACAGTGTCATCCTCACACGTAAAGATAATCTCCACAGTTTACTCCCAACAGTAGAAGAAAATGTGTATTGCTGACAGCATCTGTCCAGCAATTTGGCACATTCCAAAATGTTTTGGGAAGCTCTTCTATGCGGGGGGAGAGGGACAACCTCCTTAGGTTTGTGTGTGTGTATGTGGTTGTGTGTGTACATAATAGATTGGGTAGGTTATTTTTTTGTATTTTTATGCTTGCCCCTCCTTCCTGTTACCAGACATGCAAGTGATTTTTTGTGAAAATTGAGTGGTTTTTTTTTTCATGGAAAATAGCAATTTTGCACAAGAAAAGCAAACTGTGTTTCTGGAAACATTTTTTGTGTGTGCAAAATAGCTTTTTTTTTTTTTTTTATGTGGAGGACCTCCCAAAAAAGGACTGTGGTCTACCTCAAAAGGCTCATAAGTATTTCTAGAAACAAAAGGATTTTTATGTGAAAAATTATTTGTCACACAAACTCTACATTTTTACACACAAACACACACACACATAATTTTTTCCATAAAAATAGTTTTTCTACAAAAGTGATTTTTGCATTAAATAAACATTCATTTTGTCCAAAAACATTTGCATTTCCAGTAGGGTTTTGAACAGAAACACACAATTTCCACGCATAAATAAATAAATAAATAAATAAAATCTTTATGTATGTCCATGTAGACTAATCCTCCAAAACATTGCAAGATATGTAAATACAAAGAGAAAACACTGTAAAATTCTTGTCTCTGTGTTACACTTCTTCACCAGTTTTTTCAACTGTCAGAAAAGCCATTTTTTTCCCCTTAGGAAAGAGATACCAGAAAATATTCTTTGTATATTTAGTTGTGAAGTATAATGAAGTGCACTCTTCTTGCTCAGGAATTGTCCTGCAAATCTTGAGTCCCAATCTTTCAGAAAACTAACACGGTAGTCATGGGGACCACGAAGGAAGACTAAGATGATTGCATGAGAAATGAACTTTAATAACTGAAGAGAAAGGTTTAGCAGACCTACCTTTTCATATCCTTGAAGGGCAAGCTGGATCCACATAATACCAAAACTATATGAAGTTTCCACACAACCAGTTAGGGACACTGGCGTGAAACAGCTCTTTTTCCTTCTGCCCCCACCCCGCACAGAGCAGGATGTCCAGGAAGATGGAGTAAGTTATTCCTTGAAGACTTTATTTCACTGGATTTGCCAGTCTTGATAAACAGTGTTTTCATATCTCCTGAGACTCAGGCGTAGAAGCATATCTCATCTTGAGAATTCAACTAATTGTGAGGCTAATGAGGCATTTTCAAGAAATAAAGAACGTACAAAACAATGTGCATATTTTTGGTATGTGAACTCAAATCTGGGCGTGTACACATGAACACGCACGTTAGCCAATGGGTGAAACCTGCATAAATATCATTATCCAACTGTCAGTTGATCTTGTAATAAATGAAGGCTCATGCTTTAAAAAATTGGGAATTCCATTGGAAAGATGCTGCTTAGTCCTATTTTGTGACTAGTTTAAGAGAGAAGGAAGATCTTGATCACACAAAACGACAATGAGCAGATCCTTAATGGCTTCAGAGTGTTTTCTCTTCCCTCTCCTGTCTACCAAGGTGCAGAGGCAGATGTCTTCTAGCTGCCACCCAAGACCCCTCTGAGTGGTGAAATTGGTAGAGCAGCTTTACATGCTAGTAAAAGTCAAGCAACCTGTGCCAATAGTCCCATTTCTTTAGAACTGTACCATGCCCTTTTAAAATACCCAGTCTGCTTCCCTTTAACTTAGAATGAAAGCATCAATGTATTTCCAGTTGACGTCACTTTCAGACTTTTCACACACACACACACACACACACACACACAAGCTCTTTCAATTTTGATTCCACATTAATCTATGATTACGGAAAGATCCTGTCAAATTATATATTTAAATGTGGTTTCAGAATATTTATTTTAAAATCCTCAAGTTCATACTGATGAAAACTGTGTCACATTTTTGTGAGATGTGCAAAATCTGGTGAATACTTCCAATCAAAACATTTATCTGTGTGGTAGAAATCTGATCATTTCTCATGGGAATTTGAAAGACCATGTTCCTACAGCATCCCTATTTTTATCTTACTGGCTGATAGTCAGCTGCCAGAGCCCTGTTTTGGTCTGTTTCATATAATACTGCTGGTTTGTCATTCAAGAGTAGGGAACAAGGCCTTTCCTTCCCTCCCTTGGGTTTAACCTTTTGTGCAAAGTCATTTGCCTCTTCATATCAGTGGGTGAAGGCTATCCCTACTAACTTGAAATTTAATTATCTCAATCTTTCATTGCTCTGAGACATGATGCATAGAGATAGCTAAATGTGATCTCCACAGATCATGTAAAAACTTCTAAAAACTCCTCTGTTACCTATATATAATATTTATCCATGAGTGGCACATATCATATTTCATTTTCCAGTTTGTGTTTATCTGATCTCTCTTTCTATTCCATCTTTTTTAGACAGGCATTGTATCTCTTCAAATCAGCGCATTCCCAAAGGGCTTCTGGAGAGCAAGTTTTAGATCTGAAGTTCATTAAGATGTAGCATAGGGTGCTGAATTTAATTACTTTGATATGCAGTTTACTGAGACCAGTGCTGAAATGTATTTTTGATGGTATTGCTTTCAGAGATAATTTCTTTCCCAAGGTGGCAATAAACATTAGCATGGCTTTAGCTCAGCATATGAAAAAGAGAAAAGGGGAAAAACAGAAGGAAACTATTAATCTAGTGCTGAAGTTCAATTAAACAATAAGAATCCATATAAAGATAAATTCACTTTTTTTTTTCAAGAGAACATGATGAACAGGAGAGGGAATATACTTCCATACATGGGTGTACTTATAGGGAAGGCAAAATGGGGGTAATGACTGTTGGGGGATGATAGGAGTTTCAGCCCCACAGAGATGCAGCGGAAAAACCAGAAGGCAGCGAGCCAACAGCAGCAGCCTTGTTCCCCAGTAAGGATACTCACACACGGAGGAGTTTCTTCCAAACAGGAGGCACTTTATCTTGTAGCAACGTTCCGTTATATACACAACATGGAACAGACGGACAAAGGCTTGCGCCAGACACAGGTCTGGTCAACAGACAAATACATACTGGGGATTGCTTTCTTATAAACATATTTACAACCAATCAGGTAGGGGTTTGCACACCTCCCTCTACCATCTGCAGACGACCCCAGTTTCTGATGCAACCTTGCAATTACCCACAGCTGGAGCATGATGCAACATCGTTTGCAGTGGGCTGATCATTTTCCCAGGGTTCCTTGCCTGGAATCCCTGACAATCCCCTCCAAAATGGTCAGGCCACTGTGTAGGACATTTTCATAATCCATACATGTCATACAATGCATATGATACATGATACATACATTCAAGGGTACAATTCATTTCCCACCTTACACTCTGGTGGCAAGGCCCAGTTTACCTGCCAACTTCTCATGGCCTACTACTGGAAGTGCCTTTGTGAGCAGATCCACAGATGGACAATACTGCAAGCACAAAATCCCATCCTGGATCATTTGCCTCACATTTTGATACTATACCCCAATGTAGTCCTACACTGTAAGTTTTCTGCTTCAGTCACACGGGACAACAAAATACCCTCCTCCTGACCTTTTAGGGATGAGCATAACTTTGCTTCCTGACTTAGCAAGTTGGGTACTTCCTGACCCACTTTTATTGGAACCACTTCTGGAACTAGTGCTGGCCTCAGTGCGAGGCTCTTGCTTGACCCTAAACGCAGGTTTAGCACTAGGTGGTGGTGTTGAACTCTTTGGTGTGACATCGGGTGAGACTTTTGGCTTCTCCTCCTCCTCAGTACTTTCCTCTTCAGTACGTTCTTCTCCATCATCAGCCATCACCGCCCCTCCATCTTCAGAGCTTTCAAGTGGATTCGGGACACTGTCCTTTTCCTCATCAGACATCACTGCCCCTCCACTTTCAGAGCACTCAAGTGTATCCGGGACACTGTCCTTTTCCTCATCAGACATCACTGCCCCTCCATTTTCAGGAATTTCAGGAACACTTTTCACACTTTCCCCCAGGGGAATCAAGACCTCTTGATTACAGTGCAGTCTTTTTCCACTTTTCACACTTTTACCCAGGTTACAGTGCAGTCTGTCCCATCCTGAATGGATTTCAAAGTTTGCACTCCTGGAATACACTATTTTGCCAGCATGGTGTAGAAATCTATATTTGTTACCTTCATGTCCCACAAAGCGTAACCGTCTAGATTTCTCCTCTCCAGACTTTCTAAAACATGGGGGAACATACACACTAGCAAACTGACCCCAAACACGTAGATGCTTCAGGTTTGGCGCTCTACCATACAATAGGTAATATGGAGTTTGCTTCACACTTGAGCTCCACATCCTGTTTATGTGGTAGTTTGCTGTCACTATTGCTTCTCCCCAAAGTCCTGCTGGGGCTTGGGCATCCTCCATCATACAGTCCTTCATTTGTTTTAACAGCCCAATTCTTCTTTCTGCAAGACCATCCTCCCAGGGAGATGCGGGGTTGGTGGTTTTATGCCTTATGCCTTTCTTACGCATCCAGGCTTGCAGACTATTGGACAGGAATTCTCCCCCTCTGTCTGATACAAGACTGGCCACTTTGTAAGGAAATTCCCTCTCAACAGCATTCACCCACTCTTGGAGCTTCTCAGCTGCTTGGCTTTTCTCTTTCAGTAGATAGACATAGGAGTATCTGGTGTGTCTGTCTACAATTACCAGAACATACCTATTTTGCCCTTCAGTTGGCTTGAATGGCCCAGCCAAATCTGCATGTACAACCTCAAAAGGACGTTGGGTGACACACTTGCTTTTCTTGGCAATGGGATAAGCCTTTACCTTAACCTTTTTGCATACAGAGCAATCTAGAAACTTAGGGCAATTTCTGACTTGTAACCCAGGGCATACCTTTGCCAACTCCTGCAAACTTTTGTAGCTGACATGTCCCATCACTCTGTGGAGATAATGTACACACTTATCATGTAGAGGTTTGTTACACAATGGGTTAACGTTTGCCACTTTTCCTTTGGGCAACATGTGGTACAACCCCTGTTTTTTCACCCCTTTTGCACAAAACATACCATTCTCAGTTATTGTACATTTCTCCCCTTCAAACACCACTTTGTAACCCTCACTGGTCAGTTGGGAGATACTCAAAATACAATTCTGCAGGTTGGTAACACACAACACATTATTGAATGATTTACCAAAGCATGGCACATATGCAGTACCCATCTTCTGCACCTTGCTTGGTGCCCCATCTGCAAGGGAAATTGCTGTTATATTTGCATTTGTAACATCATTCAACAGCTTTAAGTTGTTCACCATGTGGTGAGTTGCACAACTGTCTAGCAACCACACACCACTCTCAGACTGTTCTTTTGCCACAAACACATGGCCTTCAGCCTGTGACGACACGCCCCTCCGCTTCTGGGCTGTCTTCTTCCCTCTGCTCGGCGCTGGCATTCTGCAGTCCTTCTGGAGATGGCCGACTCTCTTGCATCTGTAGCAGCGTCTGGCATAGCTGTACACTCCTTCTTCCTCCCAGTCAGATGCCTCCTCCTCCTGGTGGCTGGCTTTTCTCCCCTCCGACTGCAGTCTGGAATCGAACTGCTTACGTTGGACTTCCTCCAGGATCCTCCCGGCTACCAGGTCTACAGTCAGCTCTTCCTCATGCACACCCTGCAGGCTGTGCATCAAAAAGTCCCACTCCTTAGTGAGGCTTCCCAGCAGAATAAAACATCTCTGCGTTTCTGGAATTTTTACCCCCCTTCCGGCTGTCTCTTGGAAAAGCTGTTTCATCAGCCTGAGGTGCTCTCTCACACAGCTTCCAGGACATAACTTTGTGTTATACAGTCTTTTCGTCCATACCATTTTGGACAGACATGAGGAAGGTTGATGCACATGCTTCAAAGCCTGCCAGAGCTGATATGCTGTGTTTGCAGCAGCAGCGTGAATCAACTGGGAAGGACTTAAAGTAAGCAAAATAACTGCTTTGCCTTTTTCATCAGCACCCCTGAATGCTGCTATTTGGGCAGCAGTTGCTCCTTCTGGGGGCTGTCCCTCATTTTCCATAACACTCCACAGGTTCTCCTTCGTCAAAGCGGCTCTCACATAAATTTGCCAGCTTTGATAATTAGTGTCGGTCAGTTTTTCAAAACGCAGATAACCTCCCTCAGCCATGCTGCTGCCTTTGTAAGGAAAAAATTCAACAAACAAAGCAGCTGGTCGCAGTGACCTTGATGAACTCCGGACTGAAGATTAACTGTCTCTCTGCCAAAACATAGACTCCCAAGGCACCGGAGAGCCAGGCAAACAGTCAAAAACAGTCCCAGTATCCAGGGGAAAACAACTACAGGTGCGCTGTGGATGCTGTGCACTGTGGGTCTGGGCCCATAACCACTGTTGGGGGATGATAGGAGTTTCAGCCCCACAGAGATGCAGCGGAAAAACCAGAAGGCAGCGAGCCAACAGCAGCAGCCTTGTTCCCCAGTAAGGATACTCACACACGGAGGAGTTTCTTCCAAACAGGAGGCACTTTATCTTGTAGCAACGTTCCGTTATATACACAACATGGAACAGACGGACAAAGGCTTGCGCCAGACACAGGTCTGGTCAACAGACAAATACATACTGGGGGTTGCTTTCTTATAAACATATTTACAACCAATCAGGTAGAGGTTTGCACACCTCCCTCTACCATCTGCACACGTCCCCCGTTTCTTATGCAACCTTGCAATTACCCACAGCTGGAGCATGATGCAACATCTTTTGCAGTGGGCTGATCATTGTCCCAGGGTTCCTTGCCTGGAATCCCTGACAATGACCTCCCATATGAAATCTGCCCTACCCCATGAAATTATCCACCAGTTCCTGATTTCTAGCTCTGCAACATTTGTATTTCATACTTTTTGCTATCTTTACATTCACTTGCCTGCCACTTGTCTTTGGATACCCAAACTCTATTTTCAAATATTTAACTGAGGTGTTACATTACTGCCATACTAGAAACTTGGAGACAGAAGGAATTTTTTTTTCTTGGAGGGGATTGTCAGAATTCTTACTGGCAGGACAATACCCCTGTTTGCCCGCACTATAGCCACATCTCTGCTTCTGCATGTAAAAGTTGCCCTGATTTGGTTCAGAGAGGAGCTTCTGGCTGGTACAAAGATATACCCATTCAGCAAGCAGATGAGAATAAATCCTATACATCAAGTATATTTGCCATGTTAACCTATTTGTTTCCCAGTTTGCTTACCACATAGAAAATACTAGCATCTCTCAGCAAGTGAGGGGACATGAAAATTAATCAGTTATCACCATATAAAATTGCTGTACTAAAGAAATTATTTTAGACTAAAGACATCTGATGAAGTAACATTTTTTCCCCAGGGCATTTTACCCAATACTGGGAGTGGAGTCAGATTACAGAACATTAAAACCACAACATGTTCAAAACACAAAACACCAGTAAAATATATATATACATAAATGTTGTTTTTGAAAAACAATGAAAGAAACTACAAAATTAGGTCCATTTGAAAATTTGTTAAAAGATAGAATATAAAACAGCAACAAAATGATGCACTGTCCAAAGCCCATTACAGTCAGTTCCTGAAAGTTTCTTGGAAGAGGTTTTTACTTGCTAGTAGGAAAAAAAATAAAAGATCCCTGCCTTCGAAAATATTTGTGAAATTATAAAACAAAAATAAACAGATAAACAAACACCTGGGAGTGTTGAGAAAACCAGACGAGAATAATCCTGGACTAAAGAGAAAGGTCCTAGTTTGAATTTATTCCACAGAAAATTTGCACATGGATTTTTGCTCAGAAAACAGCATTTTCTACACAGAAATATTATTTTCTGCACAGAAAAAAAAACCCATTTCCGATATGAAAAATATTGTAATTGGAGACTTTTTTCTGCACAAAATTCACACGTGGTTGTTTTGCACAGAAAAGAGCATTTTTTTTCTCCACAGGAAATAGCTTTTTCAATGCAAAAAAATGTTGTTTCCTGTGCAGAAAAATGTTTTCTGTGCAAAACAACCACATAGAATTTGATGCAGAATAAGTCCTGAATTAAAAATAGGCTGAACTGCAAATAGGTCACCCCAAGGTCAATGATAAAATTTCGTAACTAAGTGGGACTATATACCTATATAACCTAAGTCTGTATCTAAATCTATGGGCATTTCTGCACTAAAACTGTTATAGTGCTATTATTCCATTTTCAACATCCTTTGGAATCCTGGGGTTTGCAGTTTAGGGAGGGTCCTTTTGAATTCTCAGCCAGAGAGCTCTTTGGCCTCAGTAAATGACAAACCCCAGAATTCCACAGGATGTTGAAAGTGGAATAATATCACCGTAACAGTGTAGGGTGGTAAAGCCTTATGTCTATATCTATACCATGAGGTGAGTTTTTATCCTATGCCGCCTCCAACAATCAAAGAATAAAGAGAAGTATGTTTTTGTTCTGTAGCTATGGATGAAAGTGAAACTGAGGGAGGGGGTATGAAATACATCTTTATGCGACATGAAACTCTTCCACATTTTCAGTCAGCGCGTGGCAACACACTTGGGACAAACACCAGTCCCCTAGCTGCTTTTTCTGTTAATGAAGTGAAGATAAGTGCCAGTGAAAATAAATGATGCATCTCATTGGCACACATTAGCAACAACAACAGGAACAAAATACCCCATATCTTTTGTGCCTATTATTTGTGAAGCAAGGTCTTCTTTTCATCTCCTGTTGGAAATCATTTTACGAAAGTGCCTAGCAAAGTACTCTGTGTGTGGCAGATGGACTAATAAGCAGCCTCAGAGCCAGGCCCCCACTGTTTCCGTCACATGCTTGGCTGCTTTGTGCAGGCTATACCTCTTTAAAGCAATTATGTGCCTTGACAGGACAAGAGGGTACTGCCAACTCTGTACAGCTACCTATAAGGGAGAAAGTCATCTAATTAACAAGTCTCTTTGATTAATTAACCCTGAGAAAAACATCTGGCACCTGTGCTAAAGGTAAAAAGAAACTTGCCATGACAGTGACTGAAGGATGTCACTGGGCAGATTTTCGGAAAGGGTAGGTAAAGATTAATTGGGATAGAAAACTACTGACTAGAGTGATGATCATCATGTGCTTCCCTGCTGGTTTCCTTTTCAGCAGCCTAGCAATTTCAGGCCTGCACAGGGTTGAAGTTTTTCTTCTGTGCTGCCATTGACTGAGCTGCCATGACATCACAGACAACTTAGGGAGACAGTGAACTAAAGGGTGAGAAATGTCAGAGTTGCTTATAAAAAGGTTAGTTTGGGAAGCAGTAGATGCTGAAGGAACAGGACAAACTCAGAATAAAGGAGCTTAAACAAGACAAGCAGAAAGATCAGTGGTGGATTATGCCTTCCACCTTAGTGAGGTGGTAAATCCATTCATCTCTGAACTTTAGTCTGAATTTTAAGGAGCCAAATTAATGAACTCTGTCCTCAAAGTATGTTCAGCACTTTGGGCAGACTCTTTCAAATTTGGATTCAATCCTAGAGCAGAAAGGGGAAAAATGTGGTATTGGACAGCAATCTGGTTTGGTCTCTGCCCTTGTGTCTTTTTAATGTTAAGCAATGCAGAGGCCACTGAGCCAGAGTGCTGTAGTGGTTTGAGCATTGGACTACAAATGTGAAGACCAAAGTTCGAATCCCTGCTCAGCCATGGAAACCTACTTGGGCAAGGCACATTCTCTCAGCCCCAAAGGAAGGCAAAGGCACCCCCCCCCCCCGAACAAATCTTGGCAAGGAAACCTCTTGGTAGATTCATCTTAGGGTTGCCATAAATTGGAAATGACTTGAAGGTACACAACAACAGCAACAACAGCAGCAACAAATGCAGAGACCTCCATCAATCTATTTAAGAAGTGAATTGCTGATCTTGGAGGCTTCTAGCAAAAGCAAATTAATATTTTGGGGGGGGCAGTAACAGGGTTAGTCAGGCAGCCTGGAGGAACCACTGTTGGGGAATTGAGAGATTTTTAGTAATAAGTCTCTCAATCAGCAGAGTATTTTGTAATGCACAGGCAGAAGTTGAACAAATTACCAGTCCCACTTTATCATCTCCACCCCAGACACACTTAATCTAGCTCAAAATAAATACAAACAGTTTGGTTAAAAAGTATGAAAAGTTTACTCACAAAATCTTGTGCATAGTCTACACAGGTTCAATTCTTAAAGAAAGGTAAGAAGAAATTAAGCATGTGACATGCTTACAGGAAAGCATGCTTGCCAGAGAATTGGAGACCACATGCTTGCAGGGAAGCCGAAGAACAAAAAAGGAAAGAAGAAGAGAACATGCAAGGGGAAGTGGGCGTTGACCAAACAACAGGAAGTTTACTCTAGGCAGTCCTCTCTATGCCTACAATAAACATTCAAACTAACTAGTCAGTTAATTAAGCATGCAAGGGCTGCCACTCCCAACAACCATGAGGGCGAATGATGTGACTCAGAAGCTGCACTTTGGCTTTTCCTAGTCTATCCAATTAAAATAACTTACTCTTTCCCTTTAGGATAAGAATTCATTTATGTTTTCAGAGGCTGAACTAACTTTAGAGTGGAAGGAAGTTCTCTCTTAACCTGGAGCCAAGGTGTTGCAGCTGCTGGGGATTATAGTTAGCCCTTTGTTAGCCCTTTGGGGAACTTTATGAAAACTAAAGCTGTAAAGAATTAGCCTTCTTTTAGCAGAACTGCATAAAAAGCATGCCCCAATCTGTGCATGTCTTCCCTGAACTGGAGGCTGACTTGAAAGCAAAAACAAGGCAGGCAGCTTCAGGTTCCAAATTTAAAAGATTTACTAATAAACTTTATAATTGCATATCCATAATAGAAACTACATCCTAACTAACTTACAAAAGGATGTGGGAAGATAGTATCTTCATTTTAAACTCACCAACTTCTTAGAGAAGAGGCTAACATAGAGAGAGAAATTGCTAAAAGCAAGATTGCTAATGGGAGACTATAAGAGAGAGAGGTGTGGCCTTCTAAGTATGACCAGTAACTGACACCAGAATGTCTCCTGCATCACATGGTCTGGATACCATAGCCAGTCATTTTAAATATCACAGAGCAACAGTTGATTCTATACTAGCTAAGCTCCATTTGTCCTAGAACAAGAATGGGAGGAGAGAGAATGCTAGAATTTTCCAACAGCAACCATTTCCAAGACCTGACATAAATTTGATATTACTATTTCATCATCACTACGTTTATTCCCTGCCTTTCTCAAGTTGGCATGCAGGACCTTCTTTCTCCCCATTTGAATCCTCAAAATAACCTGATAGAGTAAGTCGGGCTGAGAGAAGTGCACAACCCAAACATCCCTGGGGAGTTTTCATGGTTTAGTGGGGATTAGAACCTCAGTGTGTATTGGGATCTCCCAAGTGCCAGTCTAACATTCTAAACATTCCAGCCCACTGATCTTAGTAACACAGGTCATGAGTGTCCATCTTCCTCTTTAAAACTTTCAGTAATTGAAAAGAATTAACTTATGCCATGGTAGATATGGAGGTTCTGTTCTGCTTGAAACACACGCTCACTCATGTAGAAGTCATAACTATGAATAATAGTAGATGCTGATTCTTAGTGGTGAGCCCATTGAATTCTGCATCAGATTAAAAGTACTGTTCCCTTTAATAGTGTTGTGAAAATTCCAATATAGAGGAAGGAAGGGACTTCCACAACTCCAAACGTTAGCTGCCATGAACTTGGATACTGCTCAGATTCAAGTAAGGGCATGGCCATCAAAAACCAGCTAAATATCAGTTAGGAGTAGCGTTTCCAAGCATCATGGCACAAAATATTCAATCACATGCTGTTCTCTCTCTCTCTCTTTTTTTTCTCTTTTCCTTTCTCTTATAAACTGAAGTTGTGGAGAAATAACCTGACATGCAGTCTGACCTTCAAAAGTTTACATCCAGTAGAAAATTGAAAGCCACAGTGCTAGGTGGATGACTCTATTTATTCAGTTCCTCATCTTACCATGACTCAGCTCTGTTCTTTTGTTTCATCCCTTGCTGTTTCTCACAACTTCAAGTAATGATCCAGTTAATTCAATGATGTACATAGCAATTTACTTCCTCAATGCTGATGCAAAAACAACTGGTGCATTGCACTTTGGATGTGGGAAGTGGTACTTCTTGTCTTCCCAGACAAAAACAAAAGAAGGAACTCGTTGACATAGAAATTAATTTCTGTGGAGTGCATTGCTTTTATCTACTGAAGAAGTTCAGAAAAGTCTCTTCAATAAGGGTTTGATAAGATTTCATTTAAGAGAGGAAGGAGCTGAATAGGCTCCACCCACACAATCTTTAGAAAAGAATGAGTAGTGAAATGCTGTCAAAAAAATGTCGCTAGGTTAAATGGTGATTTGGTTTTGATCCAGATGATGTTGTGCATAAAGGATATGACAATACACCGGTAGTAACATAAGTAAGACATCCCACACGGAGCCTTTGATTCTACATCCCACCCTAAACACTAGAGTGCAAACAATCTATGTCTTTCTTTGGTTGTGAATTGTGTGTCTGTTATTTATACTAGTCACATTGATCCAGTGAGGAGGACCAGTTCTCCCATTTGACAAAATGAGGTGACTTCTCCAGGCAGCTAGGGAAAATAGTGATGGTAGCCCATGCTGCCCTATGCTCTGGTTGTGAGTGTTGCAATAATGATGAAATGCATAGGAGGAGAAGGTTGTTGTATATCATCAGTCACTGGCTTGTAGCATTCAAAATGTGTAAAGTAGCTACAGGTAACTATTTAAACTTTTATATAAAAATCTAGAAAGTATTTTTTCTTTTAATTTAAAGGAAAAAGAAAATCACTTTAAAGCTAAGTAGCTACCCTTAGGGAGGCTTGGAACTCTAACGGTAGCACAATTTATTTTACAAGGTAACTTTCCAAGCTCTGAATACACATGCCTGTGTCTGTTTATAAATATGTGCCCCCCTTAGCTGACTTATGGTACTGGTCTATATTTTTAGTATGGAAACAGAATGAGTCAGTTTTGTGATATCTCATAAAAGAATAAACAATTACAGCTATACCAATTAGGTGACTAGCAGAAAATGAGCTCTTGCATTTGGGGTATGAATCATTTAGTTTTTAAAAATTGCTTCTTCTCTAGAGGCTTCATATCTTTTATTTCTTATAAAAATGTGATATGTTTTCCCAATTAGAGTGTATTGATTGCATTAATTGGTGTAACACTGCAGCGGTTCTAGAAAACAGCCTGATTCTTCTAATGAGTGGCCTTGTAAACAATTCATAATTGGGTAAAATTTTCTGTTTCTTTATTCTGATGGAAAATGAGTAAAGAGAGTTGCCATATATTCTTCAACAAAAAATCAGAGAATGGTAGAGTGAAGGTCTTTACTGACCTGGACCTGGGATCCTTCATATATGGCTGCAGTGTGAGGGGTATATCTCTAGTGACCAGAATGAATTTCTTGTCTAACAAATGCCAATGAAGGAATTCAGGCTTAATGAATATACCAATTAAGGGATTCTGATGAGACTGAGTTCTATTACCAAGCTCTACTTGAACTCCAAGGCTTTGTCTCTGGCTACATAGTAAGCTGATGGCAGTCAGCTCAGTTACTCATTCCCACATAACTCCGTTACCATATGACTGCATGCTAAACAGGAGCATGGGATCAGTAATGGATCCAGTGTGGGCAAACAAACTGAACCTTAATCCAGACAAGATAGAAATGTTTCTGATCAGTTGAAAGGTACATCTAGCGATCAAGATTCTGCTTGTGCTGAATGGGGCTACATTCCTCCTGAAAATACAGGTTCCCAGTTTGAGTGCATGTGTGAATTCAGCCCTCAGCTTAGAAGCCCAGGTTTCAGTGGTGATCAGGAATACATTTGCACCATTAAAACTAATGTGCCAGCTGTGCCTGTTCCTGAAGGTGATTTATCTGCCCGCAGTGGCATATGACTTGTTTGTTTCCCATTTGGATTACTAAAATGTGCTGTACGTGGGACTGTTTTTGTAAAATATTCAGAATCTTCAGGTGGCCCAAAGAGCTGCAATCAGACTGGTAACTAGGTCTGGCTACAGGGATCATACAATGCCCTTGTTGCAATAGCTCCATTGGCTGTCAGTTCATTTGTGGATACAATTCAAAGTGAGCTACAAGGCCCTATTCAGCTCAGATCCAGGATATCTGAAAGACCATATGTTTGTATTTGAGCTTGCCCAAACCATAAGATATTCGGGATGGGAAAGTCCCATCAACTTTCCAGGCCCATTTGGTGGATATAAAGGAAAGGGATTTCTCATGGATTTTCTCAGACTTTGGAATCCCCTGCCTGGTGAGGTTAAGATGCCTCCCTCCTTTCTTTCTGTCCACTGCCAAATGAAAGTACAGTCAGCCCTCCACATAGTAGAATTGACTTTCACAGATTTGATTATTTGTGAGTTTCTCCAATCCCTGCCCCCATACCTCAGGCCTTTATTTTCTGGGGGAAACTTTCCCTCTCGGCTGCTCCAATCAGTCCATATAGCCCTTAAAAAACCTGTCTCTGGTCCTCTTCTTCCTCTACCACCACCAACTGCTGCCTGGCCAGCTAAGGATTCCTCATGCCCCAATTTCTCAGTGCCAAAAAGCCATGACCTATTGCCCCATATACACCCAAAGAAGGAAGTAGGTGTGAGAGAGGAAGTATAGACTTAACCCCTTTTCCTCTCCTTTTCCTGACCTGGTTTGGACCCTGGCTGCCTGTTCTCCCCACCATGCCTTGGCCCTTTTTACACACACACAGAGACACATACAATTTGTGATATTTGCACTTTTGTGGATGTCCAAAGCTGCTAACCCTACAGAATATAGAGGGCCAACCATATTTCTATTTCAAAATGTTTTAAGGAACTGACCACAGCAGGCTTTTACTGGTGAGTCGCTTTGTTGTTTTTTATGTCCTGTTTTAAAAACAGTAAGCCACCTTAAGTCCCACCTGTAAGCCACCTTAAGTCCCAATATTGGGAAAAAGCCTGGAAAGAACTCACTTGATCAATGTCGTCATTGTGCCAGAAGACACCCTTTCCTACCTTTCTGTTTTTTGGTATGGTGAAACAGGCTAACACTTTTACTTTTATGAAAAAAATACTCAGCATTTCTGGCGAAATGATTTCCAGATCTTCTTTCCTAAGAGCTGTGAGTTCTTTCTAAGATTTTGATCTAAAGTTTGGCTTCAGCTTTCCAATCCATCTCCAGAGAAATAAGTTTGATCTTGGATCAAGAAAGAGAAGAAAGGAGGCAAAATCTTTTCCTCAGAGGCTTCTGCTCCACTCTGAAGAGTAAAAAGCCCATTTATTTCAGTCTTGTCTCTCCTCCTGTAAGGGCAGACATCCCTGTACTGGAGCAATTAGCAAGAGAAGTGGGAGATCTCTTCTTTAAAGCAAAAAGTTCCAAGCCGCTGAGCTCCCAGGGCATTACATTTGAGGCACTGCACTTGAGCTTTGTCTATGACAACACAATATAGTTCTTCCCAGAGATAAATTCTGTTGCATTCAGTGGGACTAATCATTAGATCAGTGTCACTGGATTAGTCTGAGTACAAACATTTGTCCCACTGAATACCTGGCAACCCCCTCTCTAAACAATTCCTGTGTCCCTTTACTGAAGAAATGGCCAAGATTCTAGATCAGCTATTTAACTGCATAACTACCTTAGTTATGCAGCTAAATAGCTCCTCTTAGCATGACACCTGCAACCTGATTGATCAAGCAGAAGCCATAGCAAGTGACTGAGATCTGCTGTCTTGTCAAATGAGACACAGCAAACTGATGTTTCTACCTCCCCTCCTCCTGTGGGTGATATTTGGCACAACAATCAGAAGCAAGATCCCTGTTGAAATTCCTTCTTGCACTGGAGATCATTCATGGGAATGGGCTGGAAATACCAGTCTGCCCTATCCTGGGTCATAGGATAGTGGATCCCCACTGCCATTACTTACAGCAGCAGCTACCCAAAATTGAGGACTGTTATGGTCCCTACATATACATTATTCAGTGCAGAGGAACTGTGAATACAAATCAGTTATGAATACATAACTCTAGGTTATGCATTTGTAACAACAGTCATGCATTCTGTCCTATAGCTTTATGAGAGTTGTACAGAAATATATACAGAGGCAAATAGTCATGCAGACTTACACAGGCAAATTGGGCAGCAGGACCTGATAATCTAAGGGAGATAATGGAGAACAGTAACAGGAGAAACAGGGGTAAAGGAAGAAATAAGGGCAAATACCTGAAAAGAGTGGAGCTGAGAAGAGGACTAAGAAGACATCTGTAACTTTACACAGAATAGGTCAATTTTAAGGAGACATTTGAAGGAAAAGTGAAAGGTTGCACAACATGCATGTTCAAGGAGGAACACCACACACAAGAGGCATATTGCACAAGGGGCATATTATTTACTGCTCTCAGAGGCCACTGTTTTGGAAAGAGTGAAAGAGATTTCTTTCTTTCTTTCTTTCTTTCTTTCTTTCTTTCTTTCTTTCTTTCTTTCTTTCTTTCTTTCTTTCTTTCTTTCTTTCTTTGTATTCCACTGGAAGAGGCTATATTTGATGTACCAAAGGGTATGAGAATGAGACTTCTGTTTTCCTCCACTGGTGGTACTAGGAGAAAAAGTTCAGAAGTTTCTGAATTAGACTTAGCGCTATGTCTGAGCCCAAAGTGTGGATAGTCATAACTATGATTAATCAAAAGAAGCCAACTCCAAACCACAGGTTCTGAAGTTGACTAGTAGTAAAATTAATAATGAATTAAGAATTTGGACGTATGTACCTTAAACAATAGTTAACTGAAATTAGAAGAACAGGCCTCCATGCTGCTCTTTTCTGCTCTGGAAGGGACCAGATAAACTTTGTTTATTGTTACTTCCAAGCCAGGCTACAGTGTTTCTGGCTGTTGCCAGTTTCTGCTCATTGTTGCTTTAGTCAACACAATCAATACCACTGGCACATCTGGAAGTTCTAATTCTCCTATTCATTCTAATCTCCAATCTCTCATGAGAATCCAGGTATCTATGCAATTCAAATAAACACTATTTCCCCTTCTCTTCTTTCCCATGGTTTTTCTGCTGTATGTGGTTCCTTATTCTTTGTGCAGGTATTAATGATTATTGTCATTTAGTTCAACTCTTCCTGTAGTCAAATTAGAAAATGCGTTTGTAACTTGCAAATCTCTTTTCTTTTTTCTCCTGGAATTCTGCCTCGCACATTTATCCGCACATACAGACAGCTCTCTCCTTCCCAAAGGAGTTTCTGAAAGGCTTCCTAATCAAAATCACTCTGTGTAAATACTTATTAGTTATGGGCTTTGCGATGAAGCCCTCTGAGGCCTATTGTCTTTTAGCCAGAGACATTTTTGCCTGCTCATCTGTTTTATTGGCCTGCAGAGCTAACCTCATGCCAAAACTGTTATTGCTGCATAAATTAATGAGTACAACTTGCTGCTCAAACTTTCCCAAAGTCTGTAATTACTGAAAGTTGAAGATATAATGACAGTGGCAGCTCTTTTGAAGATGGAAGTTCCCTTCTACCTCATGAAAATCTTTCATCCATGACAAACTATTTGAGGTGTTTTTAGTGCATGTGTGTTGTTAGTGCACAAGCATGAATGGCAAAATTGTCTAACATTTGGCGCTCTTTTCAACACAACAGAAATGGGAATGTGAATTTATTTCTTTGTAATTTCAGATAACATTTGCTTGTATCCAAAGCTGTCTATTCACCAGTGGAATGGAAACATTAAGTGGAACTGTTTTCCTCTCCACCTACAATCTCTTTCCCACCATGAGGGAGCTGTGAGTGTATGGGCTATATGGAGAACAGAGAAAATGGAAGTCTTGCTGCACAAGTAGAAGTTTGTTCTAGGCATAGATAAATCCATCAATTTCAGTTTTTCCACATTCAAAATTGTTGCTCTCTTCCCAAATCTCAAGATCTTTCTAGCATTTTAGAATGTTGGCAAGCTCTTGTCAAAAATGAACTGAATGGAAATTCTCACTCTGAACAAATGACAAATCCAAGCACAGGAATTTTCACTATGTAAAGGACAACACCAACACCCAGCTCTTAAAGATAAGGAAATAAAAAAAAGTTGGGAACCCTGCTTCAGCACCTCAAGCAGAGATTCAAACTTAGATTTTAAAAGTAGAGGACTGAAAGACCTCTGCCTAGATGTTTGGAACTGCGAGTCCTCCTCATATTAGAATATTGTAAATCTTTGTTTCAGATTCTAGAAAACAAAGTGAATTTTGAGAAGTTGTTATTGAAATACTCAGTTGACAAAATCCAGTCATTCCTATATGTAATGGCAGCTATTGTTCGTTATGACATCCTGTTCTGGGGTGCAATCCTAACTCTTCAATGTTGTGAACTGCCGTCTGAATAAACACTAGGTCAGGTGAAGCTGTGTTGAATCCAGACAACTTCCAGCTCACGAGTTTTGAAATTGCTTAGGACTAATAGATCCTGATCTCAGTTTGTGTCAGTATGGTGGATAGATTCCTGGGCTGGGTGAGGTATGGGTTCGTCATAACCTAGAAACTTTCCGCACCTTACCTTGATAGCGCGACGAACCAGATCCCTCACGATATTGCTAATATCGCAAGAGGCTCAGTAGAGACCCCCTTGCAGTCCGCATACAGCAGGGTATTGGGGAGAGAGCACCAGTCCCCGCCCGGTGGCTTGTCCGCATGTCAGCATCCTGGGCCACGCCTAGGTCCCTCCCTGTCCCCGCCACACCGCCCCTGATTGGGCAGTGGTGTTCCTTTTATTTATTTATTTATTTATTTATTGGCAGCTATCGTGCTAACGTTAGCATGATGGATCCTGCCAACAGGCTGTTTCGTACTACGTTGGTAACGTGCTAACATGCTAACGTGTTAACGATAGCGCCGGGGTTTTTTTTTTAAAAAACCACAGTCGGCTGGACCCTGGGGGCTGCTGGTGTCTCGAGTGTGAGTGGTGACGTAGCCCCGGGGTGGCCTCTCACGGCGACGTGTAGTGCAGTGTTCCCTGCGGCGATGGGGGCAGCAGCTGGCCTGCTGCTGGGCAGAGTGTCCCCTGAGAGTTGCTGCGTGAGGGACAGGCAGCAGGGACTGCCCACATCCCGCCCACTCCCGGGTCCTTCCCAGAAGCACACCAGACAATGGCTCCGCAGGCCCTCTGGTCACGTGACTGATGTGTGAAAGGGAGGTTATTTTTGCCTTTCAGGTGAAAATAAGAAAACGCGCTATCAGCACTATCTGTGGCCGTGATAGCACCTGGTTTGCCAGAACGTCATGCGGTACGGTGGCTTGTGAAGGGGGGAAGGAGAGTGCCTAATACGCTTTAAAAACGCCATGCGAAAAGTGCCCTAGTTTCATTCATTCTACCCCCCCCCTTGCCTTTGGCTCTTCTGCCAGCTGATGGCAGCCAAGAGAGCAGTTGTACCAGCAGATCTCAGCTTGCAGATGGAGGTTATGCCAGTAAAAGGCCAGCTCACTGAGCACAAGAACCTTCTGCCTATTGCTTTAGCACCTACGACCAGCACCCCTATGAGCTAGGAATGCGCTGCCCAACAGGCAAATATTCTGATATAATCTTGGCACCGATTTGCCATCTCCCAAATCTGTGTTAGCTATTATGATGAGAGATCATAATATCAAATATAAAAAAAAAGATTTCTAAATAGGACTCAAATTTGTTTTCCTTATTCAGATTGATCCTATTGCAATTGCATCTATTCATCTCCTGTTAGACCAGAGATGAGGAACTACACAGGTGGTGGGGGCCATTTTTCTGTCCTGTACCAGATACCTTTGGGCCCACTGAAATGATGCAATATGACCAAATGTCACTTCTGTACATGATTTTGGACCATTTTTAAAATTTATTTTGTCTTGTGGGGAAGTTTGGGGGTTTTGGAGTATCAGGAATGCAAACCTCTGTGGTTTGGGCTCATTTTTTGTGGTTTTGAGGGCAGAAATCACCTGAAAAACAGCCTGATTTTTAAAATTTAAACCTAGGCACTTAGGAAGGCTTTTGATTTCAGGTCCATGCTTTGGGGTCCATGCTTAGGGTTTCCCAATGCTCCACACATTCCATAGATTTCTCTTTGTTCTCACTTGCATTAAACCGCAGTGCATCCACAGCTTTTAATATGACAACAATTTGCCTTAGGAATTTAAGCACACGTAAATATTTATGACATGTAAGCATTGAAATGGGAAAGTTTCCCTAGTAAGCTGGCAATATCATTAGGTAGAGTGAGATTTCTGCATTAGATGGTAGCTGCTGGAATTCAGGACAGCCATATGAAATAAATAATATCGCTCATGTCCCTTTAATGATTGTACAAAAGAGGAAATTTTGGCAGGTGTTTCTTATCCCTGACCCTTGTTAAGCAATGCCTACTGAAATTCCTTCTTCTACACAACTATTAAAAAGACAGGAAATACAGAGAATACAATGCAGTTGCAATGTGCTGGAGGACAAAGGTTTATGGGACAGTCTGTCCTGTATGGTGGAGAATGTTGTTTTGTCAGCATCATCCAAAGAAAGCTTCTGCTTATGGAATGGTGGAATGGGACACCAACATACTGTTAGCAGGCCGTATGCCCTCACACTTTGAAATATGATGAAATATGATTTAATTGGCAAAATATACTAACTGACATAAATATAAATTGTACCCTGATATGGCTGTATGGACATGCTGGATAAGAGGAAAAGGCTGGCCAAAAACATGTGTTGTGAATTAGGTGATCAGAGACCTCCAAGTAGAGTCAGTCAGGAAATGATAATGGGCTTGTAATTAGCCTCCAATCAATAAACTTCTTAGAGACAATAGCATCTGGGAGATTCTCACATGATGGCTAATTGTCTTAATGCCTTTCCTTCTGGCCTAGCAAGCTTCCTTTTTGTTCCAACACCTACTGAGCTATCAGGACTACCATTAGCCCTTTGTCACCTAACACTAAGACCATTAGCTCATTCTGGACTCCAGTGTTCACTCTTAGGACTCCATTGTTTGCTCTACCAGAGAGCCATTAACACCCTCACCCTCCAGACAGAAATACAGTATTAAAACTCCAGTTTTTGACCAGTCAACTCACAGTTCACTGACTTCTGGTCATCACTCTGCCACTGGAATTCTTGTTTGTGTGTGGTCCTTGGACTTGCATCTAAGGCCCTTTCCGCACGAGGCGATTGAATCGCTCCATGCTGTTACCTACCGCTTCTTCTGGGGTCCGAAGCAATGCGGACTGTCCCTCAAGCACTTCTGCAGGGCTCCTCCTTGGTCCAGGGTGAATCGGAGCAATGCGAGGTCTGTAGATCCGCACTGCTCTGGCTTCCAAAATGGCGGTTTCCGGTTGGTCATGGGTCCCGACCAAGCACTGAAGCTCGCCACACCTAAAGCCCGCCCTCTGCAGATTGCAGGCTCGCATTGGTGTGAGCCTGCAAATCTGCACAAGGGAGCAGGAATGTAATGGAGCGTACCAGGAAAATAAAGACCTGTTTTTTGCGGTCTTTAGAAAACATGCTGGAAGACCACTTGGGGTCGTTTTGGAGCAGACTGAGGTGCAGATCTCCGGTAAGTAGTCCGCTACTAGTCCGCTCCAAGGTGCAGATGACCTCCGTGAGAGGATGCACTGCCCCATTCTAATTGCCTGGTGCGGAAAGGGCCTAAGCCACCTTGCCTTCTTAACTGCTCTTCTGGATTGGTAAATATCACCCACTTCACCCTGAAAATCTCACTATCCAAAACTTTTCTTCCTTTTCCTTCAGTTAGTCTTGTGTGATTGCATGACTGCTTGGATCATGTGTGTGTGATTGCAATTCCCCCAATGAAACAGATTAAGTTTACAGATTAAAACAGTTTAAGCTTACTTTTTAGAACTCAAGTTGGTTCTTCCCTGCACTAGTGCTGATAGACATTGGTGTGATAACTGAAGCCCCTGTCAGAGCTGCTGATGACTAGCAGCAGCTGTTGGTGCCTGTTGCTCAGGGTGGAGATGATGAGCAGCAGCTGTTGGTCCCTGTTGCTCTGGCTGGAGATGAGTCCTGCAGCTCAAGAGCTCCCCCTACTGCCATGGACCAAGCAGGCTCAGACGTTCCTCTGCCTGCTCCTTTAGGGCAACAGGGATTCGATTCCGAAGATGCTTTGGAGCCTGCTTCAATCAGCCCCCAGTCAAGGTGGAGACTCAAGAGAGCAGTGCAAAGGGAGGCTTCCTTGGCTAAGTTTAAGAAGTGGTGACTGGACACACCTGTGCCTTGGGCTATATAACTGCCGGCTTGAAAGCTTCCCTTTGCTTTTGGCAAACTTCTTACAAGCCCTCCCCTTGCCTGTTCCTTGCTTCCAGCACCCGGCTCCTGATACCTTGGATTGATCTCTTGGCTCCTGACCCCCGGCTTTTGGGACTCTGACTATGGCTTTCGCTTGTTGCTCTGGCATAGGAAAATGGACTTCCCTTGAGTAAGTGCTTCCTTAACTCCTCCTGGCAGGACTCTGCTAGCTCTCCCACTAGCTGTCTCGCCGCCCGGGTGTCTGACCTTGACAGTTGGGGTAAAAGATCTCATTAGATTATCCTCCTCTCACAGGCCTCCTCTGAGCTGATATCCTCCACCTTTTCATGGAGGCACTGTTTTCATGGGTGGACCCTTGAGTCACCCATGTTTTAGGTTAACAATGCCTGTTGCCTCAGAAAGAAAAATGTCTTGGGATGTCCTCATCCTGAATCAAAGTCTAACAGATGCTAAATTCTGCGTTCTGTACTACAAGCTGAAATACAGTTGCCTAGATATTTTTAAAGAACTTTCTTATGCAATGCCTATTATTTAACAGCCAAACCAAACATATTCCTGCATTCATTGCATATAACAGCAAGAGTGACTGAAAAGACAGAAAACAAAAGAAAGGGTGAGGAATATAAATCTAGTCCTAACAGCCAAATATTCTTAGCTAGTCAGCAGTATAGATAAAGTGACCATCAAACAAACATATTATGGTTCTTAGTCTTGTTGTTATTGTGTTGTTATTAAGTATACCAGAGAGCAGAACAGCTTGTACTGGAAGCTACAGAATACAATCCAATCAATGTTAAGCCACGTAAATCCTTCTGTCTTCAAAGGAAGAGTTTATTACAGGTTTAAGTTACCCTCATGGTGAAATCAGTGGAAATTAAAGTGAAATCTTCTGAGTATTTCTTGCCTAAGAAAACCCTATGTAATTCATGGGGTCACCATAAGTCAACAGGCAACTTGAAGGCACATGCGCACACGCACACGCACACACACACACACATGGAGAGGTGTGCACGTGCATACAGACACACACCTGCACAGAGCACTCCACAAATATGAAAATCATTAATATCTCCATTATGCTTTATGTTTTTGTTACCTAGAACCAGCTTCACCAGATGGATTATGTGGTATCCAAACTTGATGATGATGTGAAAATTTGTCAGTCTCATTTTTGCAGCATTTGTCAGAAATTCACAACCACTCTCATCAGATCCCAGTTGCATATTGGTTTATGACAATGCTTCTCTTCCCCTATGGAAGTCCATAGGCTTTCTGTGCATCTAAGCAATTTCCCACATATAGTTCCAATTTCAGAAGAAAATTTCATTTGTTGCACATATTGTATGTTAGTCATATATGTAATGCGCATATTTTCCAGTGACTGAGGCATGTTTTGTACATCCTTCAAAAGCTTGCAATTATTAGTTATGCATCTTTCTAAAGTATACATTATTCTGTGCATATTTTCTCTCCAGAACATGTCACAGGCCTTGGAATGTACTGATTTCTGAGGAAATATGCACACTAGCATTGCTAGTATAAGGGGGTATGAATCGGATTTTTTTAAAAAAAAATTATTGATTTACTAGTATATATACCCGGCATTGCCCGGGATTTTATTTTCTCATAGGTAATACTTGTTAGTGTTGGAAAATGCAGCGGGGCATGCTGTAGATCTTTAGCATGACCCACAATTAAACTGTCCTTAAAAGCAAGACAAAATACTTGTTCAGTCCCATAAAACTGCCAGTGAATGAGGCCAGCCGGTTTGACTAACACCTACTCAGTTTATTGAAGAGAATAATCAGCAAAGCTATGTAAAATCCATGTCTGAACACACAGACAGCAACAGCTAAGAGAATACATGAAGAGAAAAAATACAGAAAGAGACACTGCCTGTTTTCAGGCTGCTCTTAAGTAGAAGCATGTCAACAAGTTTTCACACCATGGGACAGGGAAGTTCGTTAGACTAAACACACCTTTGTTATGAGAGAAGCGAAGCTGCAGAGATTCTCAGGCAAAACCTTATCTACTTGAGCTGGGAACAGGGACCTCAGCAGACAGAGGACAGCAGAGTAAACAAGAATACAGTTAACCCTTAACACAGACAGAACCGTCTTGGCCTGCAAATGCCAACGGTTAGAAAGATTTGAGATCCTGTGTCTCTAATTCCCCAAACTGTTTTGTCCAGTACCTGTAACTTTCCCCCATATTCCCCAATCCAATCAGTACTCAGAGGTATTAACACACAGGGGTCGGGTTCCTGAGGGAATATACTACCCTCCTCCTTGCTGCTAGGCCTCATCTCCATAGCAACCAGCCTATTCAAGACAGTCACAGTTGACTGAGACCCAAGAGCTCTCTGGCTGAGAATTCTAAGGGCCCCTCCCTAAACTGCAAACCCCAGGACTCCATAGGATCTTCTTAGGCGGCCAATCATATGGGGTCTTCACCTGACACAGACAAACAAGCTTTGACTTTTATATATCAGAAATATTTTGTAGGGAATTGGAAATCAAATGGGTGTCTTTTCTATTCCTGATAGGTAAATATGAATAAAAATAGAAAAAGAAGTTCAAGAGTTGGAGAAACTGTGGGGAATAGTAGACAGTGTCTCACTTTGGTATTCAGTATAACAAGAAAGAGAGGGTGAATACCTAAAAGAGGGAATCACTTCCTTTAACCAAATAGCCACTCCCAAGCAAAAATGAGCATTTTTTACGTCCCTTTCACACTCACCAACAATTTAAAAAATGCTCATAAATATTTTTGTGCTTGATGAGAAAGGGTAAAGCATGACACATCAAGATTGACAAAATGGCCAACAGCCACAAAATGTGGTACATTATGAGAATTTTTGTAAATTTAGGTAAACCAATAAAAAATGCCAACATGGAAAGGGATACATGATGAAATTCAAAGAATCTGTAAAATGAACTTTGAAATGATACTGGAATGTTAGTTGTTAAATATGTTAGGACAACAAAGGGAGCTTAGAAGTCATCAGAAGATATTGTTATATTTGATAACAGCTGCAAAGTTGACATACATGCGACATTGGGAAAAAAAGAAAGATATTGATTTAAGAGAGTGGAAATTAAGAGTTCGGGATATGGTAGAGACAGAAAAGTTAGCATTTTCATTGAAAAATAAACCTATCTAGAACTTTGAAAGGGAATGGAAAGGAGTTTTGGAATGGATAAAAATTTAAAAGTATATGAAAGCAAAGAAAGAGATAATGTAATTATTTTCTCTTCTGTAAAATTTAACTGTTATTCTGTCTTTTTCTTTTGGTAAATGGAAACAAAGACTCAACTGGAGTAAAATAATATGGAAGCGGGGGGGGGGGGGGAGGGTGTGATATATCCGAAAATGGGGTATATCCACTCTGTGGGTTTTTTTGCAATGAAACTTTTAATAAAAATGTTTTTTTAAAAATAAAATAACAAAGGGCAACAAAAAAAAAGTTTTTACAAAGCATACTGGTTTTGTAAAAAAAAACATATTTAATGAGGCAGATGCTCCATTTTATGTGCTAAGGCTTAATGATCTAATTAAGTCAATTATTATTTATTAATATGAACTATATATTAATAATTGATACCATAAAATCAACAGTGTTGCTTCAATAGAAAAATAACTACCTCTGTTAAAATATCATTTCATTCAATTTGAGCCTGGTTAAGATTTCATTGTTTAACATATACAGGCAATTCTCTGTGTGTGGGTGTGCCTGTGTGTGTAAATACTTGTGTGTCTGTGTGTGTCTGTGTGTGTCTCATCTTATTTCCCATGAAGTCACCATGACTTCTGGAAAATAACTGGTTAATATCCTTATTTGAATTGTATACATCTCTCTTAGCTCTTACAGCTTCCTCAATATTTCAGATTCATTTATGAGCTCTGTTAATATACTGAAGGAAATTAATATACAGCCAACAGTATTCTTTCAATAAAATTTAAGGGTAGCATTTAACCAAACTCACTGAAGCAGCAGACTAATTAGTATGGTTTACCGAAATTATTAGGAGGAATTCTTTTTCCTGCAATTTTCTTTCTCAATTTTATTGCAGATTAATGATGCCTGCCATTTCCTTCCCATACAAGTGATTCATGTACTCTGTTGCTACAGTGCAAAACACTAGCAGAAGATACTGTACAGATCACCTTTTTTTGATGTCACACCTCTTTTGCAAAAGAATGTCACAAATGGAAACACAAGACAAGCACACACCACAAAATTAGTTTCCTGGACTATATAATATTGGGAGTTCAAGGAAGATGGAAGGTTCAAGAGACATTTCATCTGTCTAGGAGACAACAGTCACCTGTCTCCTCCACCTTAAACAATCTTGTCTCTATGCATTTGAAATCTATAGGAATTCTGCTTTGTCTGTATTTCTTGGTCTCTGATACTGGGACCCTGCATCAGATTGGAGGAAAGCCTGAAAATGAGTTGAATTTGTCCCCTTTATACCAGTTTTGGCATTTTATAGAGTGAAGTGGCCTTCCCTCTGGAGTTACAGAACTCAAGCTATATCGTGGGCAAAACTTTTTGCAGGCTTTAGACTTCAAAAAGGCAGAGGAGAAAATAATGTATGTCTGTCTCTGTCTTCCTTCCTTCCTTCCTTCCTTCCTATTTTTGTCTCATTGTAACATCTCAGTTGAGGAGCTGGGAAACGAGTGGAGTCGAGTGACTTACAGATTAACCTTCTAAAGTAAGGCACCTTGTATGATGGGCTGTCCAGTCATTGTTCCAGTCTAACAATTTCATCATATTTCCCAATGTAAAAAACTTTAAACTGTTTTTTTTAATCATCATTATTCTGAACCTTTCAAAACTTTGAAACTTTCCAACATTGGATCATGTGTATGATGTGTAATTTTAATAACTGTCCCCCCCCTCAAAAAAAAAAAAGCACAAAAGGAAAGAAAGAGGAGCTAATCACCCTTCTCCATTCCAACTGTTCAGGTCTTCTCTTTCACATAAATTGCCATTTATTATTCTGAAACTCTGAACTTCATTATCAAGTACCACTTTTGTACTGTCCGTTGTTTTCGGAACATTGATCCATAAAAACAATTTTTAGTTATTGTAGTTTTTCTTATTTGTTATAGTTCTGCTTATAGTTGTCTTATGTATTTTTGTTTTTTATTTGCATTGTATTATTATTATGTACTATTATGTATTTGTAGTTTTATGTATCATTGTTTGTTTTTGTTTTTGCTCTTTTCTGTTTAATAAAAATGTTTTTAAAAAACAAAACAAAAAGGACAATGGCTCACAAAGAACCTGGATGTCATAAATGTGTCCTCATTCTCTTTCCTTTTTGCTTTTCTTACCTTATCTTTTCTTTCTCTTAAAAAATAAGCTCTCAGTGAAAAGGATGCTCATACACAGAAGCCATGTATTCACCTGAAAGTTTGTGGCCTTTCTTGTTTCAGCAAACATGGAACACCTTTGCTTAAATATATTTTCCCCAGTTTTTTGAAGTTATTGATAGGTCTATTAAAAATCACTTCAAAGTTGCATGGTGAAACCCTCCACTCTATTTATATTCAACAGTTTGGCAGAGATAATCCACTTTTTCAGATTTCCTCCATTTCTAATAAAAAGGAGGTAGCATATTTGCCAGTGTATAAGACACAATGGTGTTTAAGACACATCCCATTTTCAAAAAGTATTTTCTGGGGAAAAAAAGAGAGTCTTATATGCCAGCAAATGCAGGATGTTACAGCTGCATTTAGATTTCCAGTGATAGCCACTGAGAAGGACAAACCAACAGATTCCAAGATCTTGACATGGGCTTGGAACTGAATCAAAGTGGGCTGGTTCTGAACTGGTCTGAAATTAAGCCCACCATTTTCTAAACTGCAAGTCAGTGTCTGAACTGTTTCTTGCGGTTGGTGAAAATCTTTAGTACATACCCCACCTCAGTGTACTAATGTGAAACCATTCTTTCTGTAGGTCTCATGGAAAACATGCTGTCACTCTGCCAAGTCAATGCTGTGTGCACCTTACCTCCATTGTCTTGTGCTGCCACATTTATATGGCATCCATCTCAGCAATACCTACCTCTTAGTTCTTGGTCAGCTTCCCATTCTCACACATGCATGTCAATGAGCAGATGGTCAGTGCTGTCAACTCACTTGCTAGGGAGGCTGAGGATTTGATATGAAGCATCCCTTCTCCCCTTTGACCCAACAGGTGATCAATAAACGTGCCAACTATCTGTTCAGCAGGAAAGATCCTGCCCGGGAAGGGGCCAGGTCTGTGAACATGATACAGAAACAAATTTTTGCTGCTTGGCATCAGAATCTCTGGCCAATTTTCCTTTTGAAATGGACATAGAAGCTGCACAACTAAATATCTATTGTTAGAGAAAGAAACAATAGGATCTTTAGTACCTGTGCAGTTCAATCTGTACATGTGTACATGTTAGTCCATCTATTGACAGATATAACCTGGGGGGGGAAAGTAGTAAATAACAATCCATATTATTCTTGAATGGCAAAATATGTTCTTGCTGATAATGTTATTAGTGTTTTGTGGAAGGTTCCATTTTATTAGCATTTTTAAATCCTGTAGCTGATTGGTGATGGTCTTGGGTAGATTCTGTTCTTCAACCTTTACTTTAATTAGGCTGGATCCAGCTTTAATCATCCCTGGAACAGAAGTGTTGGGGGAAAAAAGCAGTAAGTAAGTCATCACTATCTTAAATCCCATTATTTTCCATAGGTTTGTTCTGAGGATGTAGACCTATTGAGTATGCATGTGTGTTTTTGTGTGTGTATATATAATTTGGATCCCACTCTTTGTATATATTTAATTTATATGTGTTATATATTTACTTTGTATTTTACATCCACCCCAGTGTTCTAACAACTGTATTAAATAACAATATGTGGAATCCAGATTTAGTCATGCTTAGGACTCTTCCAGTGAAATCAATAAGACAACTTAGTTGTGATTTGTTGTTGTGTTCAACAATTCGAAGGGCCCAGTTTCCCTTTAGACTAGATCTAAAGATCCCTTCTGTGTGAGTGGAAGATAATTATGCTAATGGTAGGGTTGAGAAATGTTCTTCCTCTCCGCAGAGCTTCCCCTGTGGACATTTCAGAATAGCTCCAGAGATTTGATCACCCCTTTAGAGTGACTTTTTGAAAGGGATCAGATGTAGGAGCAATGAAAAAATGGAAAACAGCCACGACTCTTACAGCAGAATTTTAAAACTGTCATTTAAAGGCTCATTATTGAATTGTTTCCTGAATAGTCAGCAATCTCATCAACACATGTTTGGGTGCTGTCTATCACCAAAATCAAATAACAATTAAAATATTCAGGCCTGCAATTCCTATGAGGGAAGAAGCCTCACTGAACACAGGGGCACATCTTAGGGTACATGTATAGAACTGCTCTGTAATTTGAGCTGGAATATACTCAGGATGTTTCATACTCCAAGCATATAACAAATAAGAAAATAGGCCTGAACTTGAGGGCCTTTCAGTCTTAATTTTTGTCTTAAGTCTGCAGACACAATGAAAAGGGTCCATGTGTTCTTTCGTTCTACAGTATACAGCACAGCAATAATACCTACATGGTCTCTGAAAGTTATGATCAAAACTATTTATGTTTCTCACTGGGCACTTAGGGTGCAGAAGGGCTGAATACTTGTACTGCATATGAAGCTGCAATTTCAGTCATTTTACAGTACAGGAATAAGCAACTTATGTGGCCATACAGATACTGTTGGATTCCTACCCCTAGCTATAGACCAGGGATGGAAAAAAATATTTTAAAATATTTAAAAAAGTGGTAAAAATGAGTTTCCCAAATGTGCTGAGAAATCCTGACAATGAGAATCTACGACTGATGAGAATCTTCACAGTGCAACTCATTCAATGCAAAATTTGTGACTTTTCCTGCACAAAAATGTGTGTGTGTGTGTGCGTGTGTTTTGTCTTACCTGCACAAAAATGCTCTTAATGCACAAAAACAATCCACAAATTTTGTGCAGAACAGGTCCAAGCCACAAATAGTCTTAAAAATGCAGTTTTCAAAGCCTTTTTCGCAACAGGAATAAAATTTGCTAAAATTATTTGGTGCTTCCTTTGACAATGAAATAGTGAAGAATTACATCCCTACTATAGAGAGGCTAAGGTCCACTGGGATTTGCAAATTTAAACATATTTCCATTAGATGCAGAGTTATTGTTTAATACAATTTTATACTCTTTTTTTCTTTACAAATCTGGAGCAATCTCCCCCCACCCAAAAAAACTCCTTAAATGGGTACCACTAATCTACAGAGTTCTAATTACTTAGTAATCATTAATGGTCTTACCTCACGTTCATTTGGGGAACTAAGTCATGTGACTGTGCGTTGCTTTCTATTCCTTCTATCTTTGATCTTACCCTGGAGCTTCTTGCATACATCATAAGAGCAAGATCCTCTTGAGACTGAATATTAAAGCTAGAGACCATGATTTAGGCTCCTGTTTCTCACACTTTGTAAGTGTTGTTACCCTGTGTACTGGGGGTCCCGGGAGGGACACCAAATTGTGCTCAACTAAAGGTGGGGAAAATTAGCTCAGAGGTCCCGGGAGGGACACCAAATTGTGCTCAACTAAAGGTGGGGAATATAAGCTCAGAGCACTGCTTAATGTTACGAGAGGCAGGGTAACGTAGTGAGATCTTGAACCCTATGTCTACGGGGTCGGGTCGAGTCAAGGAGAACACAGAAGTTGAAATAATAAATGATGTTTATTAAATACAAGCAAAACAGTGTATGCAACACACTCATACAAGATAACTAAAGAAAATAAAGGTTGGAGTGGTATAGAGGATTTTTAGAGGAGTTGCTGGTTTGGGTGATACTTCACCTGTCCTGAAGGCCAGAAAAATAGAGAGCGAAGCTGGGATGCGATGTATCTCAGTACGTGGAGCTGAGGGGAGGCTCGCCAAGCAAAGCAGCAGCAAGGCGGGATGAAACTCGGGAGCGATCCGAGGAAGGTCTCGGAATCAAGGGTATTTATAAGGAGAATTGTGACTACAGGCTATGCCGTGCTTGGGGGAAAACAATAGACAAAGCCTCCGAAAGGTCAGAATCTGAATGATTGAGTTATCGTAGCAGTTCTCAATAGAGTAGCCAGTATGCAAACGCAGAGTACTTGGGTATTGCATAGTTTACTCATCAAGCTGCCATCGCGGGGCAGAGGCTCTTTTGTAAGTGGCGTGCATACTTGATTAGAGTACTTGCCTGGAGGTCTCCTAAAGCAGTGAGTCAGCTATTTCTGGCCTGCCTGTATTGTAGTTTGAATATTACGGCTATTATTGGCCGAGCTTGTTTACGTGCTTGTCCGGTGGCCTCGCAAGCACGTGGAAAGGAATAGAGAAGTGCAGCCGAATTGTGATATCAAGGGATATCTTTTAATATCCCCAGAGCTCGGACTAGCCAGGGCAGTAACAGTGTTATATCAGTATACAAACTTCAGCAGGTGACAGACTCCTTTGGAGTGCTCTCAGGTCATTTCCGAGTACACAGCAGTATAATAAATGGAAAGCAATTCAATACCATTGACTACAAATCCAACACTGGGAACAGTGACTGATATGAGAATATTGAAAAAATATGCTCCTTAATGATGTTTTTGCTTTTAGTTTAAGTAGGGATACCTAACTGTGAGATTTAAATTTTCTGTTTAGGAATAACAGTCTAAGAGTAGGGATTGGGAGCAGTAACAAAACTCTTAATAACAAAGAGAGGAATATGTTTAGAAAGATGTTGTTGTGGTTGTCTTCTTTAAATGTACTTGCCACAATTTTATCCTCAAAGAAGATTCAAGGGGAAACGGGAGATCCCAGTTTTGGGGGGGGAAAAGTTGAGGAGTGGGAAGTATTAAAAATACTGATATGACTGTTAAATTTTTTGAGTGGAGTAAGCTTCCCCCCAACAACCCTCAAAAAAAATTTCCATTAGTGAGAGGCAACAGAGACCTTTTCTCTAGACCCTTCCTTCCATGTAGATACAATAATCCTTTTCAGGATCACTGGGAGAAAGGGCAAAGAGAAAGGTCTCTGTTTTTTCCCAAGCAGATCCTCATACTGAGAGAGCAGTCTTCATAAGAACCTCTGTGGGATGGAATGGAAAACCTTCTTTACCCACTTCTTGACCAAATATTTGAAGCTAATAATTCTTTCCTTACTGTTAGCAGCAGAGGTGAAAATCAATCTGTATGAAATCAGTGCGAAATTGGCAGTATGGATCAGGGGTCATATAATTGCACTAAAGGTTCCAAGAAGCCGAGGTTGTGAAACCATGCTCAAGTCTTAATGAAGTCAGCTAGATCCCAGATCTCAGGACCTCTTCAAGTTCTCAGGGTGAAGGGAGGAATGTCTGGGTGAGGAAATTGCCTTGAAATGTGTATGTATGTGTATGTTTACTGATGCTTAATGTGTCATGCTTAATGGCAACACTAGAGGTTCCCCCTTGTAACATCATCCTCAAAACATCACCAGGGCTTCTCCCCCTGTAACATCACAAGGGGTCGGTCATCACTAGTTCTCTGGTTTTGACCCTGAAATCTCAGGACCTGGGATAGTTCAGGCCTGGCAATCCTTGGGCCTTTCCACCCTACACTGTTCTAGTGCTATTATTCCACTTTCATTCTATGGAATCCTGGGGTTTGCAGTTTAGAGAGGGGCATTTAGAGTTCTCAGCTAGAGGGCTCTTGGGCCTCAGTAAATTACAAACCCCAGAATTCCACAGGATGTTGAAAGTGGAATAATAGAAGTGTAGTGTGGAAAGGCCCCTAGTGCTTTGTTTTACTGATAATATATATTGCTGGGTCCTACAAATCACTCTTCTAGGCAGTGACTCTCAGGGCACAATCCTATAGCTAGTGTTATGTCACACTGTACACAACAATGGTCAACTTTAGATAGAAAGAATGATAAACAGATCAGTCAATTTCTAGTCCACATGAGTTTCACATGCTTTCAGTCATAATGATCAACCTTAATATTTAGAAAACACCAAAGAAGTTTCATATTTGTTTGTTTTTACAGTTTCATCTAACACATAATTTCATATGCAGTTTTACATATAACTTCCTCCTACTCAACACATTTTTTTGCAGTAATCTCTGTTACCCTAATTTTCTGGGGGGACCTGGGGGTCCCAAATGCCAAATTACTTATTTTAAGTTCTGGGAGGTCCTGGTCACCAAATCAGTGATTTTTAAGTTCAGGGGGGTCCCGGTCACCAGAAATATTGCCAGAATTTCTGGGGGTCCCGGTCACCAGATAGGTTGCCGGAGTTTCCGGGGGGTCCCGGTCACTGCCTGAGTTCCATGGGATCCCTCAAAGGACATCTAGTCTGACCCCGGGTTTAAAGTGATTCCCAAGTTGCACCAGGTACACGCCCAACACACCAGAGAGGTAGTGAGACCTTGTACCCAACTTTTACAGGGTCAAGCCGAGTCAAGACCCAGACAAAATAAATTTATAATTATTTTCTTTATTTAAAACCTAAGTCACTGCGCACTTACACACTCACTCACACAGACCTAAGAAAAATAAAGGGAGGAAAATTGATAGAGGATTTAAAGAGGGAAATTGGGGGAATACTACACCTGATCCTGTAGTCCAGGAAGCTGAAATAGAGCCAGAGAGTTGGGAGTGGTGAATCTCAACATGTGGAGGCTGAGCGGAAGGCTTCGGCAAGCAGAGTGGCAGCAGGACGGGGAGGAAGCCAAGAGCAATCCGAGGAAGCGCTCAAAATCAGGGGTTTTTATAGGGGAAAATGTACCTGGAGGCTAACCCTTTCCCAGGGAGAACAATAGATTCTCAAGCGGAGACAAAGCCTCCGAAAGGTCAGTGCTTGACTTGATGGGTTTTCGTCTGGGTTGTCAATAGCCCAGACAGTATGTAAATGGGGGAGCGCTTGACAGTTGTGTAGTCAGACGCGCTAATCCTGTCAAGCTGACGGTTCGGGGCTGAGAATCCTTTTGTGTGCTTGATGACTAAGTGTGTCTGGAGGGTTCCTAGGGCTACATGACAGATTAACTTACTGGTCAGACCTGGATTTTCCTAATTGCGGCCATTCG
The DNA here is from genome assembly GCA_030412105.1 of Cyclura pinguis. Lineage (NCBI taxonomy): Eukaryota > Metazoa > Chordata > Lepidosauria > Squamata > Iguanidae > Cyclura > Cyclura pinguis. Next base: position 213,715,495 of record CM059599.1, read on the forward strand.
GCCATGCCTGCCTACGTGCTCTTCTGGCAACCCTGTCAGACACGTGGAATGATTTTTAATATTAACCACGTGGAGATGTCAGTATATTTTTATAGCTGATTTTATTACTATTAAATTGTAGACCTCAGGCTTGGGCTAGCCTACGCTAGTAGCATCTCCCAAATATATCCATATTTGTCCACATTTTTGAACCCAAAATCTTTCAATGAATCTTGCATAACTGTTTGTTATCTATCATCTCTCTATTCTGGTAAATATGAATCTGGTTGTCCATTTAAAAATCCTGACCAAACAAAATTCTTCAGTACCCCTAAGATTGTTCAATAGAAGATGGTAATGTTAAGATGAATCAGTACATTTTCCATCGTGTTCTCTATTTTTTTGAACCAATAGTAGTTTGAATGTTGGACTATGACCTGGGGGCCACAGTTAGCTTACCTGCTTGGCCAGGGAAACCTTCTGGGTGACCTTGGATGTATCACACATATTCAGCCCCAGAAAACACCACAATAAGTTCATCTTAGGGTTGCTATAAGTCAGAAATGACTTAAAGGCACACAATAACAAGAACAATTGATTCCCTTATTTAACATACATTTTACTCTATGTTTTATCTCTCTCTTGCACTTGATATGTTGTCAAATTATCCTCACCCATTGTCAGGATGTTAGAAATGACCAAGCAAGTCATTCAGCTTTTAGACATTCTGAAGATGTTCCTTTTACCCCTATCTTTTTTCACTTTTTATAAGAACCTTTTTAAAGGGATTCTCTCCAGAGCATAAAGTTTGATGGCAAAGTAGTGGAATCAAAAATGTGTTTTTGTTTATCATAATAAGTTTTGGTAAGTGATCATTCAAAAATTAAACTATATGTCCATCCATCTCACTTAAATTTAGTAATTAACCTTTTTGAGGAAAAAAAATCAGGCATAAATTCTCTCACAAATGTACACGCAGTAAGTTCTGTCCAACTTAATGCAAGTCTTCCTTATCAAGTCTCTGATTAAGAAGTCAATCAGTGTTAAACTGCTGCCTGTTTATTTCCTTCCTTGAGCCATAATAGGTATCGTTTAAAGCAGTGCTAAAAAAAGACATTAAGAGTCCATCCACTGTAAATTACCACTGTGTGAAACTGAGCAGGATATAGATTGCAATTGCCATGACAAAGGAATTCACCAGTGCCATGCTGAAAATGGAGTGGCAGCAACCACTGTAGCTAGCAGGTGCATTTTTGTCATCTGCCTGGCTGTTGAAAAACACTATGGGGTAGCAATCCCTTACACTTAGGATTGCTGGTTATTTGGTTATCTGCGTATTGTTATCTGAGTCATTTGGACTCAAGCCCATTTCCATAATCATCTGAGGAAGAAGCAGTGCTGGTCCACCTGTCAACTCTTGCTAGCCTGAACCCCATGACCTCACAAAACCCATCCCAGTGACATCACAAGGGCACACTAATTTCTTTCAAGTTTTAATCCTGAAATTTCTGGGGAATGCCATAATGGTAGCCTGGAAACTCCAAATCAGACAAGTATTCTAATCACATGGAAGGTGGGATGATTTGTCTGATCTTGAAGGAGACAAAAAAAGACAAAGGCCCATTCCTCAGCACCCTCCCATCCTGCCATGGAGATGGGAGAAGGATGAGACTGTGACAACACTTCTGCATGACATCATCATGGTCCCGTCCTTCTTCCATCCTCAAGCGGTACAATCATGGGTTAAATCATTGACAGGTTTTCCCCATCTGTAATGAATGAAAGAGAAACTAGATACGAGGGTCATACTGCGAGCAATGTCTGTTATCTTCTCTGAAACTATTAATCCAAATGTGATACTATTACACCACCGTACTACATGACTGACATAATTTTTATATTTCTAGGTCTTGCATAGTCATGGATATGAAGCAGAAACAAAGAGCAGTCATTGCATTTTTGACCAAAGAAGGATGTACTGCTGCTGACATCCACAGAACGGTCAGAATTGTATATGGTGAGGCAATACTTGATGAGCATAACATGGAAAGATGGGTGAAAAAATGTAAAGGTGAAACTAGTGTTGAAATCACAGAGAGGAAGGCCATCTATAGCAGTCACTGATAAAAATCAAAACAGGGTAGACAACATGATTCATGCAGACTGGTGAATGACTGTCTGAATAGTGTTCAGGAACTTGGTTGGGGACATAGTGCTGTCAAGCAGATTATCTACAGCCTTGGATACAGAAAGTTGTGTGCCAAGGGGTTTCCTAATCAATTAAGAGCTGATTTGAAAGAGAAGATAAGAGCCTTTGAAACTCTTGGTAGCATTTGAAACCCATGAAGACACCTTTTTCAGGAATGTTTGAACCTGTGATGAGACCAGGCCAAATCTGTATGACCCAGAGACCAGGAATCTGTTCATAGAGTGGCAGCATTCCACCTCTCCTAGACCAAACAAATTGAAAAGCCAGCATTCAGCGGAGAAGATCATGGTGAATGTCTTCTGGACTGACAAGGGGGTGATTTTGCTTGATTTTCTCAAGCATGGTACAGCAACAAACAATAACTATTATACTGCATCAATCTAGTAACTTCAAGAAACCATCCAAAAGAAAAGACTTCAGAAACAGCTGAATGTAATCAGTTACATCACAATAATGCACAACCCTGCACTTCTTCAGCAACATCACAAGTTGTTGCATAAATGGTATGATCAGTGGAGCCACATCACCTTACAGCCCCAATCTGGTGCTCTCTTACTCACTTGTTCAGCTGGATGAAGCAAAGCCTTCAGGGATGGTGCTTTGATGTTGTAGGTGAAGCGTAAGATACTATCAGACACTGGACCAAGGAATGCCAAAAAGAGTTTTTCCAAAGTGGATTTGATGAGGTGGTTCCAAAGTGGTAGAAATGCATCACCACTGATGGAGGTTATGTTGAATAGTGCTGAGTTGTAGACAAAGAGCTACTTTATATATACATGTAGTTGCATACGTCTCATGTTGCTAATAAAGGAGTTATGACCTGACAGATATTACTTTCAGTACAACTCCCTATACATTGCTGTACCAAGGGATCATCTGGTTTGGTCCAAAGGCTTCTTAAATTCTTTTAGTTTTGACCAATGCTTTGCTTATTTTTGCTGTGACTCAAGTCAACTACACATCATTGTATTGTTTTTAAGTAGTGTATGTTGTACACAGCCCTATTGTTTTTTTCCCGTCAAAGGGCATTATTTATTTGTAAGAGCCAACTTGCCTCCAGAAAACTGATAAAAGACTACACATACAAAAGCTTCCTTCAGGCTTTGTTGTTGTTGCATGCCTTCAAGTCATTTCTAAATTAGGGTGGCCTTCAGGCAAACCTATCACAGGGTTTTCCTGACAAGATTTGTTCAGAGGGAGGTTGACTTTGCCTTTCTCTGAGGCTGCAAGAATGTGATTTGCCCCAGGTCTTAGCAGGGATTGGAACCCTTGTCTCCAAAGTCATAGTCCAACATACAAACCATTACACCATGGTGGCTCCAGCAAACATTGTTAAGGTGTTTCAGTTCTACACATACAAAATCAAAGTGAAAATCCACATGTTATCTCCAATCCCCACTATAGGTATGACTATTATTTTCCACATTTAGAGGACAATTGTCCACAGAGGGAGAGTCTCTTCTATGTGGTAAGGGCTCTCCTATGATTTACAAATTTTACAGGATAGTCTGGATAGGATTGATTTTAGAAGAGATATGTGAAGAACAGGTAAAAACAAAATTAGTGAAGATGCATTACAACTGAAATCTGGATCAGGGAAACACAGCATAGAATTCCACCAGGTACAAGTACGGCATGTCTCCTCTAACACCTCACCAAACTACCTTTAACCTGTTATAACCCCCCCTCCCATCTGGCCATCTACTGACTGGTGGAGTGTGCAGAAGGGTGGTGAAGAAATATCAGACCATGTTTCTGTAGCTAGACTCACAATGACAAGACACCAGAGGTCCCAGAGGATGATTGCACTGTTGCACATGTCCAGTTTTAGGAATACAGTTGGATGCTTTTCTGCCACCACCAGCCACTCTCCATCAACCAGTTAATGGAATTGTTGGTGAGGTGGTTGCAGCAGGCAATAGGTGGTTCCTCTGGGGATGGGGCAGAAATTTCATCATTAGAAAATTCCAAAATCCACAATGACAAGAGAGACTTGCATAAATTACCAGTAAGAAATCAATCTACAAGTTATTTGTATTATTAATGGTTACAATCTCCTTGTCGCTCCAAATATTCTATGCTTGATTTTTTGTTTGTTTGTTTGTGCTGGATATAGACAAATGTAGATCTACGATCTTATTCAAGGTATTCAGGTGGCCAGCAAGATTTGTATCCTAATTTGGAAAGATGAGAACTTTGCTGATATTTATAACTAGTTGCAGAAATTCTAGGAAGTCACAGGGCCTTTCTGCATTACATAACCATTGCACTATGATTCCTCTTTAACTGTCATGTTTCTGGTCTATGGAATCATGGGGTTTGCAGTTTAGGGAGGGATATTTAGGATTCTCATTTATAGAGCTCCAGTTCGTCCAAGATTACAAACAGTTCCTCCAAGATTACAAACCCCAGGATTCCATAGGAGGTAGCCATGGTAGTTAAAATGAAATTATAATGCAATATGCAGTGTGGAAAGGCCCACAATGATAAAACAATCATGATTTGATAAATAAATTCAAGGGATAGACAGTAAACTGATCTAAAATTCTTCGTATTAAATTATCTAGACTCATGATACTTTGAGAAAAGTCTGGACCTATTTTACGATTTGAAAATGCTTCTTAAGTGTTGGGGAAAATGGCATTGTATGATTGTGGCAGACTCACATTGGCCTGATAACGGAACTTTTCATACAACTGTAAAAGAATTGAAGAAGCCCAAATGAGAAAGGTCATCTTGAGATAGTTTGGCTGCTTTGTTGGTGGTCTGGCTGTTGATAACATGCTAGATTTTAATCTCATGTTGATATCCCTTTGACGTTTCATTGATGGACATTTCTGATATATAATTCTGGTTCTGTTTTTATGGGCTCATAATTATCATTTTAATAATTTGCTTTATCAAAAATGCATCAGTTTTTTTTCTTTTTTATAAATATGAAGCAAATTATTGTCACTCCAGAAAACTGTAAAACCTGCAGCAGCTGTCAAGATAATAGCGCCTTTAACAACCCGCTGTGCCATAGCCTGCCAGGAGACACTTTACAACTGACAGGCTTAGAAAGAAGCCATTTTTCATAGGGAAGCCAGAAAATATGGGGAGGGGAAGGGAGGCATGAAGAAGATGAATTAGATAACTGCATACTCATGGTATCATAACATGAGTAAGATTTATTTTTTCTGATCACTATGACAATTTCAAGTGCAATTTTAAGAACCCCTCCTAGTGATTCATTTCCAAACCCCAGACTTCCCGCTAATAAAAATATATGAAACGCAATAGGTTATATCCAATGTTACACTAGGGGAGGAAAGTTTTAAGGACAATGGTCTACTGAGTAACAGGACTAGTCTTTCTGTGAGGCAGAGTAAATCCACTGCCTCAAGTGATGGAGTGAGATAAGCAGTGAATCACATACTCCAGCATGACTTTTTCTGAAGTTGAGTGGCTGTTATCTCTTTCTAGCAAATGCTGCAGCCAGGAAGCAGTTGGCTCCATTCAGCTGCAGCATTTGCAAGGGAACCCATTTGTCTGAGAACTTGTTTGTCTGATGACTTCCACCTCTCTAAAATAGTTCTCCAGAACAGTTCCTGCCTGATTCAGGCAGTGACGTATTGGTAAATTTTGAAGTGCAGGCCCTTAGCATAACCGTCTCTATAGGAAGTGTTCATTTCTGTCAGGAGCAGTTCCTTTGCAAAGCAAATGAGTCTTGCCAAATCAAGACCAAACTGTTTCTCCAAATAGTTTGGATTACAACAGCAAAAACTCATATTGACATCTTTTCCCCCTCCAGCTGCTCTGGGGATGGCAGCTAGCTAAATGATGCCATAGCCTCTCCTAATCAGAAAGCCATAGACCCTGAGACCCCGGATCTGCTACATCACTGGTACAGGTGAGCTCTGTGGAGAACCCTGTTGGCTGTTTTCTTGCTTCAGCAAATACAGCCGCAGAAAACAATAACAATGACAACATGTTTCTCTGCAGAGACTGCCAGTCCCCAAACAGTGTGTGTATCTTGTAAGAACAAAAGCATAAATCTCTCCTTGCCAAAAATAAAATAACCTAAAATCATGGGACAGAATTCAGTCAATGCTTTAAAAGTTCCATTGACTGCAAAGACAGAGACATAAGCCATTTCTGCACTAAACACCATTAGTGTGTTGTAGCATTACAATCCTGGCATTGCCGTTTGCACGATGCATTTCGGTTAGGAACACTTTTTTTCTGCACCCTTCTGCCTTAAGCAGATGAGTAGCAGTATTGCCACTAGTGTTCCTTGACCATTACAGCATCCTCGGCCACTCCTTTGCCCCGCCTTCACTCTGTCCCACAGCTCCTGATTGGGTTTTTTATAATAATAATAATAATAATAATAATAATAATAATAATAATAATAATAATTATTATTATTATTATTTTATTATTATTGGAAGTTGTACTAATGCAACAATGTTGTAATGCCATGACATGCCAATGCTCTATTCCACTTTTGCCCTATAATGCTTAAAAATGTATTAAAAAAATAAAAAGTTTTAACTCAAAGGACAAATTTAAAATAAACACAGAGAAGTGATAGAAAGTTACCACTCCATGGCGGTCACTGAGGGAGAGACAAGCTAAGCACACCCACAGCCCACCCATTGCTAGATCCATGATAAAAGAAGCTGCAAGGCCTCGCTTTGGGGGTCCCTGATATTAGCATGGTTTGGATGGGCACCATACCTAATTGGCATCATATGTAACTGGCAACACACTTTAATTGGCACTAATATCAAATTCAAGCCTGAGAGCTGACGGAGAGGTCAAACTGAGAGAGGGAAAGAGTTTGACTGTAAACGTGAGAAGGATAGGTCAACTCGAAACTTCCTCCAGGTAAGACTGAGACATTTGTCATGCAAATACACACCATTCCTGTGGGTAATAGGCTTAAATAGAAACTGGAATTTTCCAGGGAACCCAACTGTGAGAAGCCCACCAGGACACTGATTGACAGATATCTATCCCTTGAGCACTTGGACTCCTTCCTTTTTCTTCACAGCACCCACAATAGACAGCTATTACAACATCCATCATGTCTTGGTCAGTCAAGCACGAAGCCCATCAACAGGTGAAAGACCCATTGTCCATAACAGGTTCCCTTTGTCTTGCATTTGGAACCTTCACTGTCACAGGCTATTTTCAGGGTACAAATACCCCTGATTTCAGGATGCCCAGTGCAGTCTCTTGAAGGTCTACCTGTCACTTTGTCCACTTCGCTCCTGAATGAGAACTGTCCTTAGGTCCTACCTAAGCAAAACATATTTCCACTCTTCACTACTTTTCTGGACTGGTAATTATAAATCCTCCCAAACCCCTCAGCCTCTCTATAATTTTCCCTCCCTTTCTATTTCAGTTACGTCTTGTGTGAATGCGTGACTGTATGTATCTTGTGTGCATGCATGAGTGAATTCCCACAATAAAAACACGTTTTTAGCCTACTTTTTAATCTTTGGCTGGCTTTTGCTTGGTCTGACCCTGTAAAAATTGGGTTGAAGGTCCTGCTGGGTTACCCTGTCCCTCATTCTGCCAAAGCTAGTGCCCCGCTATTCCCCCAATCTTTGCATTCTTGGAGCTTATCAAGATGTCCCTCAGGGGACCCGCAGAAGTCAGTAACAAAGTAACAAGGCAATATCAAGTGCTATAACGTTACCACACTACAAACGCTGATGGGGTTGAAGCACTAAAGGGGGCTCTGAACAATTTTTTTTCTGGAAATGGAATACGGTGGTTTGGCAATGCTCGGGGGCAGGATAGCAGCTGGATGACTATAATGTCATGTGGTAGCACTGCTCCAGGACTGGAAACAACCCAACACTGTTGCACTATAGCAACATTGTGTGGAAATGGCCTTAGTCATATGCTTAACTCTGATTGAAATCAGTTGTACTTCCTAACTTGATTTAGGCTCGTTTGATGAGAAGTAACATAAAATGCATCTTCTAGGATTTTTCAACTATGTCTCCCCAGAACCTTAAGGGTCCATGAGAGGTTGCTAGGGATTCTATAAGAGATTGTGATTGAAAAAACAAATATCATAATTTTTATGTAAGAATTCCATGAGACTTGAAAATGATTTTGACTTCCGATTGCATGGTGCATGTGAGTGGCAGCTCGGATTGAAGCTGCACAATTGTGCAGCTCCGAACTGTCACCCGCTGGACTCCAGCCGCTTTTTTTTGACATCAAAAGTGGCTAGACACCCCCCCCCCCAAGTAAGGGAGGTGCGGAAGAGGTTCGAAGGGGACCCTAGAATTGGTGAGTGGCTCTCCCCGAAGGGAATTTGCCCGAAGGGGAAGAGTGGAGTCACCAAGGGATCACAGGACCACGACAGAGCCAGCGAGATCGCTGCGAGAGCGGCACAAGCGCCGCCGCCGATTTTTAAAAGAAGAAGCCTTTAAGATTACAGTAAGCATCTGATCTAAGGATTTATTTCAAATATATCACATCTGGTTTTGACTTGCAACGGTGAGCAGAAGCAGAGGAATGAGGGGACCCAGACGCGAAGTGAGTACATTTTGGCTTTGAGTTTCTCTTAAAGGGGCAGCTGCCTATTTTTGAAGTGACTGCCAAATGCCTTTTCTGCTTGTTTAACAACGACCGTGAACTGGACTGGGCTGATTAAGGAACAGGTAGATCTAAGACTTTAAAAATTTTCCCTTGCTTTGAAATCATTTTTGAAGGGCTTTTTTGAAGGGTAAAGGTTTGGAAGAGAATTGTATTCGAATACTGGAACTTTGGATTTGGATTATGGTTTTTTCCTGATTTATTGAAACATTGAACTTTTTTTTTCCCCTCTCTATTTTTTATTTCTGGACTGTGGTGACTAAAGAATAAGATTGTTTGGACTTTTTAAGGAACTTTTTTTGCTGTGGAATTATTCTTGAGGGCAAGGACTTGGAAGATAGCAGAAGAGAATTTATTTGGGATTATAGTTCTCCGTTAATGGTCTTTATTAGACTGTGGGGGGTTGTTTCCTCTGCTTTTTCTCTGCAACCTCTGAGATCTGCTTTTTTAACTTGGACTTGATTTCGATATATTTCCGGATTTTCGGATATATTTCTGGATTTCTGGATTTTTGGATATATTTCTATATATTTTTGGCTTGGACCTGATTTGGATATATATCTGGACTTTTATTTCAAACTTGATTTGGAAATGTCTTGGATTGCATGGGTTTTGAGAACTCTGGCAAGCTGATTTTTGAGAACCTGGAATTTTGATACTTGGGGGTTGCGAACATTGGGAAGTGCTTTACTAGTTCCTGGTTCCTGAGAACTGTTTGTCTGCTGTGATTGTTGAGACTAGAGAACCTGCGCTGGAAGGACACTGTAAGCTGAACATCCTCACTCCCACGAGATGGAATGGCTTGGAATGTAAACGATGGCTGAGATACTTAAAGATCTTCGAGCAGCCTAGTGAAACGGAAGTACAGTGAGCCACAGTTGGGAGGGGGGAGTGGGAAGTGGGCCTAGGCACGGGGTTTGGAATAAAGGAAGTGGGTTAATTTTCTGCAATAGTAACGTGTATATAGTCTATCTCTAAGCATTTATATAGCTATGGAATCCAGGTCAAAAAGAGGAGCAGCTGCAGCAGTGACAACAATTCAAACTGCCAGACGAACATCAACTGATACACCACAGAAACCAGATTTTATGTCGCAAATGATGGAAGAAATAAAAAGTATCAGAGAAGATATCAGAACAGATTTAAAAGAGACAAGAAAGGAAATGAGAACTGATATGAAGCATGAAATGGATAAGTGGGGGAAAAAACTAGAAAACTTGGACAAAATTTATACAGCAAGGGAAAAAACCAAGAATTAAATGGAATATTATGACAGACCAAATACTACGGGGAGGAATGGGAGTACCGGATTTTCAATTATATTATGAAGCTGCGGCATTCATATGGCTAAAAGACTGGATTGACTTACAAGATACAAGAATGCTTGCACTGGAGGGAGCAGACCTGAGGATGGGATGGCATGCCTCTATGTTTTATGATAAAGCAAAAATTGACAAAGATTTTTCGCATCACTATATCAGAAAATCGCTTCTGAAGATATGGAATAAATATAAGAGTAAAAACATAAGGCAGCTACTCATGTGGGTATCCCCCCAAGAAGCTTTCTTTGGAAGATGGAAGGCAGCAGAGAAATGGCTGAGATATGAGGATATATTAGAGAAAACAATGACAAATGCTTATAAGATCAAATCAAGAGAAAAATTGGAACAGGAAGGACTGCCATTAAGTTGGTTTCCGTACAGGCAGCTAAATGAGAGATTCCAGATGGACTTGAAAACCTGTGGAATAGAATCCAAAGAAAGGACAGGAGTGATTAAATGGATCTTTGACAATCCACCGCATCTGTTAGCCCATATATATCAAGAAATATTAACACAGGAGAGACAGGAGGAGACTGTGAAGTCTGCAATGATTTTGTGGGTGCAGAATATTGGGCATTCAATTCAATTAGATGAATGGGAACAGAGCTGGAAAAGGACACAAAAATTTACAATGGCTCAGAATCTCAAAGAGAACTATTTTAAAATGTTTCATAGAAAGTACATGACACCAGAAAAGTTAAAAAAGATTTACAATACAGGTACGGGAATGTGTTGGAAATGTCAGAAAGAGGTGGGAACAATATTTCATATGTGGTGGTCATGTCTCAAGGCAAAGAAATATTGGAGTGAAATACATAAAAAGATGTGTGAAATATTGAAGGTTCAATTTGTAAAAAAACCTGAATTTTATTTGTTAAACATGACAAATGTTCTTGAGAATACTAATATTAAGAGGCATGGGAGATTAATATTGTACATGATAACGACAACGCGAACTGAATACGCCAAATTCTGGAAGTCTCAGCAAATACCCACAACTGAACAATGGTGGGGGGCATTTATTGAGAATAGAAATGTGGATATTGTTTCACAAAGATTAAAGGGGAAATCAGACGATCAGATAAAAGCAGAATGGTAAATTGTAATGGGTAATTGCTGGGAACTGCCAAGTGAAAATGTCTGAATTATGGTAAATTAAAGAGGAATAACTGTAACATAACAGGAGTTGATGAGAGAAATGCAAGATCTAACACGTAAGATGAACATGGAATTGTGAGGCATAATTTTGTATATGTGAGTAGATATCTAGAAAATGAAAACTAGATCAGAGTGGAAGAACAAAAACATTACATGTAAAAGTACAATTTGAGATGATTTTTTTTTATTTGTGAAACTTAATAAAATTACTAAAAAAAAAAGAAAGAAAATAATTTCAATGGTTCCTCCAGGGTAAATAGCTTGAAAAAGGCTGCTGTAAATTTTACAGCCAAGTAAATATGTGGAATTTCTAACCTTTGAAGTGCTTGAAATTGGTGAAGATGTCATGCAGAACCATCATCGCAGTTCTGTCCTTCTCCTGTTCCTATGGCAAATTAGAAAGGTGGAGTGGAAACACCCTCTGTCTACTGTACTGTATTTTTTTCCCAAAGTCTGTAATTCTTTCCCTCTAAATAACTCTTAGAAGATGGTTAATCAAAGCATTAAGGAACTTTTTTCCTCCCTTACTGAAGTAGTTTAAAACCAGTTCATTACAAAGAAGAGCATTTTTCCATTAAAAAAAAGCTGGCTAGTGCATCCTTTGAGCTTCATGCTCTTGTGACTTTTAGTTCACACTATGGTTGGAGAGTTTATTAGTACTGCCCATGTAAAACACTTGTTAATAGTAGTAAATATAATCACACCATTCCAAGGATCATTTCACCAGGCTGTATTTTGCAGCTCTCACAGTCAGCAAAACACTCAAGCAAACACTTAAATCCATCTTTATTTAGCTTAGCTTTTGAGCATTTGCTTAAGTGTAGGCTCAGCTGCAGTTTATGCTAACTAAACAGGGGATGGGCCTCCATATTTACTAGTAAAACTTTGTTAAAAAGTCAAGCAGATGCCCACTGGGAATGTGATTTCAAAATATTTTTCTGGGTCAGTCAGTCATGCAGTACCTTCGCAGAACCCTGCCCTAAGAATGAAAAGAATATTTGTAATTGTTTGTTTCCAAGCCTCTCAACAATTGGAAAACTCTACTGAGCATAATGAGAGCCAGCATGGTGTAGTGTTTGAGTGTTAGACAACAATCCTGAAGACCAAAGTTCGATTCCCCACTTGACCATGGAAACCCACCTGGTGACCATGGGTGTGGCACACACTCTCAGCCCCAGAAAATACCATGATAGGTTCTCCATAAATCGGAAATGACTTGATGGCATGTAACAGCAACACAGTGAACAATAACAGACCAACGAGAATTTTTATAAAATTTTCTCCAAGTATTTGAGTGTCCCAAAGTATTTCAAAGAAGTTATTCTGTAGAGGAAAACAGTTTTTGTTTTGGTTTTTTGTTTTTTTTCCCAACAGAATCCCTCTGCAAAGACACTGCACAGGAAGCCCTCTTACTGCATAGAAAATGGGGTTTTGTGCAACAAACACTATGTTCTTCTCTGCAGAATACTTCCTTCATACCACTTCACAAGGTATGAATACAGGGAGAACACTGCAGAGGAATATTCATTTTATTCCATGGCAGAAAGAAAACCACTATAATTATTTGAGGATGAAACACACAAAGATTTTGATCCCTTCATTGTTCCAAATACTTTTAGCCTTTTCTTTTCTTATGTCTTCTCTTCTGCTCTGTGTTGACTCTGAAACTTGTATGTTTCATCCAAAGCAATGGACAGATCTCTGAGGCCATTTTCACCCTACATCATTATAGTGCTGTTATTCCACTTTCAACATATTATGGAATCCTGGGGTTTGCAGTTTAGGGAAGAATTCTCACCCAGAGAGTCCTTTGGTTTCAATAAACTACAAACCCCAGAATTCCACAGGATGTTGAAAGTGGAGTAATAGCACTATTACAGTTTGGGTGGAAATGACCTGAGTTACAGCAAGCCTGTATTTTCAAAAAACAGAGAGAGGCTATTCATTCTTCATCTCAATTTGCGTGGATAGATATACACCAAAACCCACATATCTACCAGTGGTTCATTCTGCCCAGTCTCTGTTTCAGGGACTAAGCTTAGCTGCAGATGTCAAAACCAACCCAACGCTGGGGCTCTTCTTTTTCTTCCCCATTTCCTACTTTTTTTGTTCCATGCAGCCTAATTAGGAGTCCTGGAGAACGTGATAGTTTGCAAATTTTTTTGGCTTACTGATTGACCTCTTAATAATGTTATTGGCTAGGGAAATACTAGTGTGAATCCTCTTGGTAGCACCAAATAGAGTAGTCCCACTGAACTGACTGCTGCATGATGACTCAATACATAGGCAAATCTCATTTATTCAGTGGGTTAACTCTAGTTAGGAGCACCAACAGGGTTCGGGCCTTTGTTTTTATGAATGGACCAGCACTCCTACATCAGCTTTTGACTTATCTGAGGCATTATGATTCAGAAGTAAAAAGATTGTGCTGAAGGTCCTACATGCAATTCCTGGCATCTCCAAGTATGGCTGGGAAACTCTGGCAAGGTCACACTGTGTCAATAAAATTGAGTTAGAATGACTAATGGCCTCAATCAATGAAAGGCAGCTTCCTGCAAAACCTTGATGAGCCCCTCTGAAAAAATGAAGGCCTACCATGGTGGCTCAAGCAGAGCTGAGAAAGTTACTTTTTTAAAACATTCATTTATGTTACTCATCTCTGTCATTGTTTAAAAAGTAATTATTGTCATACATATTACAGTTTGTTGAAAATAGCCACACTGCATTAGTCATTTTGTTATTTGCTACTTTTTCATTACATTCTGTTAACATAGGCCCTTTCCGCATGGGGTAAGTAGTATGGTGTGGTGCGACCTCTGACGGAGGTTGTCCGCACCTTGGGAGCGGACTGGGTCGGACTACTTGTCACAGTTCCGCACCTCAGTCCGCTCCGGAGTGACCTGAAGTGGTCGCACAGCGTGCTTTTTAAAAACCTGTTGTTTTTAGTTGGCAAAGAAAATCTTGGGATGATCAGAAAATAGCATAAAACTTGAAAAAAAAATCATGACAAAATACATTTAAAAGGTCTTAAAATGTTCTTTCATAAGTAACTTAAAAATTACTTGTTTTGTCAGTAGAGTGTCTCCATCCCTACTCAGAACATTTTTTTTTCAGAAAGATAACTTCTTCTCACCTTTATTATACTTCCAGAGTAATTCTTTTTAACTCTATTACATGTAACTTTCTCCTTCCGAGCTGTGGCTCCCAAACAGTGTGATATGCATTTGTGGATCACTTCCTCTCCAAGAAGTTAATTGGAAATTAATTGGACAAATGATGGTCAGTTGATACAGCACTGGAGGCTAGTGAGTCCCATAATTTTGCTATGAGTTGTAGTCTGAAATTGAAGGCCCTACCAAAGATGTAGAGGTTTTACATCTTGAATAGTTTAGACCAGAATCCAGGTTAGATTCATATTCTTTACTCAGATGTACTGAGTAGAAGCCATCGTATGCAACTTCTTTCCATACAACAGAAATCATTTGTGTAGGATTCTAGATGGGATAGATATTGTAATAGTCACCTGTACTCATTCACAGCCCTTTACTTTTCACTTGCAAGTCCCTCATTGTTTTTAGGTTAATTAAACATTTATATACATTCAGTTATCAAGCTACCAGATTTTTAATGCAACATTCTTTTTTTTTAATATTTAAAAACCAAAATGATAATTACACTCATTATTAAATAATCAGTGTAGAAAGCAAAGATGTTAGTCAAATAATTATGTATGTTGTTTCAGCACTGAAGAAACATTATCTGTTTCTGATTAATTAATCTTCTTCTTGTCTATTTATTAATTCTGCCAAGTAAACCCCTGTTAGTATTTTTGCTAGGTACTTCCTTAATCCTCTCTTTTGCTTCAAGCCATATAGCACATAAAAGAGATGTAACAAACTCAGTATCACAAGTGTTGCCACACCTTACACCCCATCACATGACATAGCATGATTGGCAAGAAATGTCACTTAATTGGCATGAAGTATTATAAAAATGAGACATTTATGGCTGGGAAAGTTGTGGCAAGCAAGACTCTGGCTGTATTTCTAGGCTAGGACAGCATGGCCTCAGCGTGGCCAGATCACAAGGTCAAGAAGAGTTAAGTAAAAATGTCTGGAGTAAATAGATTTCCATTAATCCTGTCAATGACCTGACATCCAAAATGCAATAGTCAACGAAGCTACACAGATCTGGTAGGCAAGCGCCCTTGCTGTGGACATTTCTTACCAAAACCTTCCCCATTTATCTTACCCAACCAAGACATTAAGAGACTGTCAGGACTCCCAACAATGTTTTGTCACTCAAAGTAAGACAATTAGTCCATTCTGGACTCTTTTTGTTTAGCAATTAACAGTTGCCTCTTCAGGGACCCTTTCCGCATCCAACTTTTTTTGGCTCTGGGGTGCAGTGATCGCGTGAGCAGCCTCTTGTGAGAGGTTGTCACTTCCCTGCTTCTTCAGCTCCGCATGAGCTTCCTGCTCGCACAAGAGCCCCACCTCTTCCTTTCACAGTGCAGCCTGTGACAGGACAGGAAGCATGACTGGCCTGGCTCCCGAGGCTCCACACAGCATGTAAGTGCGTGCGGGGTCTGAGAGCAATGCGTGATCGAGCAGTATTAGTATTTTAGTAGTTTCTTGTACATGTAGTTATAGTATGGTTCTCTCAAACATTGTTGTTGTTATTGTTGATGTTGTTTTTATTCATATTCTAACTTTTCTTCAAAAATGTAATGCAAGTAGGCTTCAAAATTAATCTGAGTACACTATAACAAAGATATTCAAAACATCAACATCAAAATAGAATTAAATCAAATATAGCTATTTAAAGCATTGAGTTAAAATAATTTAAAAAATAGTTAAAACCAGTACAGTTAGAGCAATTACAGTGCCCTCTTAAAAGCTATTTCTTTTAAAAACCCTCATCTCTACTTTCTGAAATCATAATACAGTATGGGAAAAAGTTTTAATATTTGCAAGTTTTCATGTTAATATTTTAGAGTGCATAAACAATACTTTCATTGCTGCTGACTTCATTACACTTGTAGTATACAATAAGAGCTACAATCCTAGACCTGCTTATATGGCAGTATGTACCTATCAGGCATATGATGGCTGCAGTCCTGTATGACTTAGTTTACATAGCAGTTTTCCATACAGAACTATGCTATGCTGCCTCATTTACCACCACTGCAGCCCTACTGTGCTTCCTTGTGGCCATTTTGTATCTGGTGGAGAATGATGAGGGTATTGCAGAAACATCTGGCTGCATCTCCATAGCCAGATGCCAAGTGATTACATCACCCTCAGTATAGGATCTTCAGCTGCTGCTATAATCATTTTAGATCTGACTATGGGGCCAGATGTTTCTAAAAATTCCCCCCTCCCCATCAGGCACAAAATGGTCATGGGGGGATTCTTCAGTCATTCCATGGTAGATCTTGGGGAACTCTTGGGTTGCTTCTGAGGAAGGGAAGGAATACTAACATTCCAAGCAACTAAAAATAGACACATTCAGAACTAAGATTAATTTATGGCTGCATATGCCACTAACAGAATGCCAGCCTTTAACTTGTTTATTTATCAACATGAGTAGTACTGTTCTGTAATGCTGCAGCTTACATGCATGTAGGTTTTGTTAGGTTCCACATGGAACTTAGAGCCTTTCTGCACTACACTGTTACAGTGATATTATCCCACTTCCAAAATCCTGTGGAATCCTGGCTGTGCAGTTTAGAGAGCAGCATTTACATAGAATTCTCAGCCAGAGAGCTATTGGGCCTCAGTAAACTACAAACCCTAGAATTCCACAGGATGTTGAAAGTGAAATAGTACCGTTATAACAGTGTGGTGCAGAAAGGCCCTTAGTTTCAGAAGACATGTTTGGTATCACACATTCAAAATGAAATTCTCCTTTTGACTTAAATGCACATCTGTTATCCTAGCAGTCTAGGAAAATCATTTGATGACCTGAATCTTCTTGGTCAGTCTGAATGACAGAAGACCATTGAATCCATTGTTGAAGAGTGAGTCCACACACAGGCCATTTCTGCACTAGACTGTTATAGCCAGCCCCTCCTGAAACTGCAAACCCCAGGATTCCATAGGATGTTGCAAGTGGAATAATGGCACTATAACAGTCTAGTGCAGAAATGGCCACAGATAAATCCCATAGATTCAGTGGGCTTATTCTAGTCTGCAGTAACTACAGTTTGTCCTCTACATTTGCTAGGCTTAGGAGAACAGGACTCTCACAAAAGTGGAAAAATTGCAAATATCAAAATATACGTGTGTGTCTGTGGTAAGGGGCCTAAGGCACAGTAGGGAGAATGGGCATGCAGGGTCCAAACCAGGTCTGAGAAAGGAGAGGAAAAGAGGGTGGGTCAGCACAGTGGCCCTATACTTCCTCTCTCTTGCCAATTTCCTTCCTTGGGTGTTGGGAGGCATTGGAAGAGAGTCTGTAGTGCTCTGGAGGACCAGACACAGGTTTTTAAAGGGCTTCATGGTCTGACCAGAGCCACTGAGAGGTGAGGTTGCCCCAGAAAAGAAGCACCTGAAGTGAGATGGGGGCAGAAGTTGAAGAAACTCACAAATAATCAAATCCATAGAAGTCACACCTGTAAATGTGGAAGGCTGACTGAATAGGATTCAGGCTGATATCATTTTTGTTTGGAGTTGGACTTAGTTTTGTCTAAACCAGAGGCAATCACAGCTCCTTGAGCATTTTCCACTTTTTGCAGCCTTTAGAACTGGACTCCACACCCAATTTTTAGCTAAAAAATTGTGGACTGAACTCGAAGATTTCCTATTAAATTTGCACCGCATTCCTCCTGCAATTTTTGCATGAAAAACTCTCTCTCTGTCCCACTCTTTCTCTCTGTCTATTTAACACAGAAACCAGAACTCCTGCTTTATTGAAAACTATTTCTGGTTTCATTAGAAGGGGGTGGTGTAGTGCTCTGTGTGTCAGGAGGTTGACACACATAATCTAAATTCCCAACCCCTGTATAACATTTTAGGATGCTAAAATTGCAAGATAAGAGTCCAATTTTGCCATTTCTAGGGCAAACTAAATGTTAAAAGGAATGCATACTCCTAATGATTGTCCCATTTCCTCTCCTACAACAGGATTCCCTCAGAGATATGTGTTTCAGCACCCAGATTTGCAAATTAAGAACTTGTTTACCTTCCAATGATCAATTAGAAAATAAAACATACTACACTGAAGATACATGGGTGAGGGAAATCATCTGCTATGATAGAAATATGCTTTTTTTTACCACTTGGAGAAGCACTTTTGCATAAAATGTGCTAAATGTGTTGTCTTCAGTTGAACATGACTGAATTGCGATCAAATGCAATAAGATGCCATTTTTATTGCTAACAACCTGAGATCTTAAAGGTCTTCCCTTTTTTATTAGCTCTTCCAAGCAAATAAAGTGTGCCACTTAACTTCTGGGGGCAAGGGTCGGGATCACAATGCAAAAGCCCAACAAATAATCATCTCCATTTTTCACTTTTACTAGTCTTCCTGGTTGTAAAATAGTAAGCAGTATTTTGGCTTATGAATGCATTCTTCTATTTTTTTTTTTTACCCAGTTTAGCAGGCTGTTGTCTGATTTTCTAGTACACTAGCATATATATCCAGCATTGCCTGGGATATTATTTTCTCATAGTTAATACTTGTTAGAAAGATTTGAGATCTTGTGTCTCTAATTCCCCAAACTGTCTTGTCTAGTATCTGTAACTTTTCCCCATATCCCCCAATCCAATCTGTATTCAGGGTTACTAATATAGAGAGATTGAGTTCCTTAGGAAATACACTGCCTTCCTCCTTGCTGCTAGGCCTCCTCTCCATAGCATCTGGCCAATTCAAGACAGACACAGTTGACTGAGGCCTAAGCGCTCTCTGGCTGAGAATTCTAAAGGCCCCTCCCTAAAGGGCAAAACCCAGGGTTCTATAGAATCTCCTTAGGCAGCCAATCATATGAGGTCTTCACCTGACACAGCCAATCTTGTGAGGCCTTCACCTGACACAGACAAATAAACTTTGACTTTTATATATTAGATGACTGCATTTTCCTCACTTGGAATTTCAATTTCATTGTACTGCTTTTCCAATTTTTTCACCTTTGCAACTATTCCTGGAATGACTCTGTAATGTTGGAACTAGTAAAAAGATTTTTTCTAACATGTATTCTGGGTTAATTTCTTCTACACTAGCAAATTTAATACCATATTGTATACCAATGGAAAGCACTATTCAGAGAGCCAGCAGATCCCTTTAGAAGCTGTTTCCAACTATTGGGCTCATCTTATCATTCTTTCTCAGTGATGATGGTGGAAATGGGGATGATGATGATATTTATTTTTATCCCACCATTTTCCAAGTGTGGGAGTCCAGACTGAGATTTACGGAACTTGTTGTGTTGCCTGCTTTCCACAGTTGATAAAATATTCTCTCTTCCTTCCCTTATTTGGGATATAAACGGGTCACATTTGGGTCTTTGATTGTATACAGTGATTGCCCTTTCCTAATAATTTTGCCTTGACTCCCTTTTTCATTGTAGCTTCTGTGCTTTTTCTGGACTTCAGCCAATCCTTTTTTTTTTTTTTCCCAGAAGCTCTGAAAAACTCAAGATGATTTTCAAGCTGCTTCTCTGAGGCAATAAGGAATCCATCTGGCTTACTGAGAACAAGCAAAGAAATTATTTCTTCTCCATCTCAGACTACCATCTCATTATTGAAGCTGTCACATGCAGATAATGTAGGCATTAAATACAATGACATTGTACTTGGTTCTGACAGCTGTGCATGTCAGTTGGGCAGAATTCCTAGTGACATCTGCACAATTGCTACCTAGTCTAGTCCTCAATTAGCCTAATGAGGAAGGTGTTTCACTCCCTGCATACACGTCACTCAGAAACATACCATATTTTCCTGATTTCCATAGTTGCTTGTTAAAGGATGTTCTGAACCTTTCCATATAATGAGCATGAATACGTGAATTGTTCTTCTGACTATTTCTTTTAAAAGCTATAAGAATCAAATCCTATAATTACCTCAAAAGACTAGTAAGTTTTTTGGACCTCCTGGCCAAGATCCTGCATTGTCAGGCATAGATACAACTATGGTGCTCCATCATTACAGCTATGGCCCTTTCCGTACCATACCCCATTAACACGTTCTTTTGTTACAGTCCCAGTATTGCTATTTGTGTGATGGTAACAGGTTAGAAACATGCTGTTCTGCTCCCATCTGCCTTAAGCAGATGAGTAGTGGTATTGCCATCAGTTTTCCTACTGCACTCCAGTGTCCTTGGCCACTCCTTTCCCCGGCTGTCACCCCACCCCATCATCCCTGACTGGTTTTTTTTTTTGGAAGCTGTGCTAGCACAACAATGTTGTAACGGCATGAC
This sequence comes from Cyclura pinguis, assembly GCA_030412105.1. NCBI lineage: Eukaryota > Metazoa > Chordata > Lepidosauria > Squamata > Iguanidae > Cyclura > Cyclura pinguis. The sequence continues at coordinate 213,736,180 of CM059599.1, forward strand.
ACGCCAGTATACTATTGCACTTTTGTGCTATAATGCTTAAAAATTGTTTTTTAAAAAAGTTTTAACTTGAAGGAGAAATTTAAAATAAACACAAAGAGGTGATAGCTTTTGAAGTTACCATGCCATGGGAGTAGCTGAGGGAGGGACAAGCTGGGTACACCCACACTTTGTCCACTTCTGGATCTGGGAGGACAGGAAACACTATCATGTGCTATTATTGTACTGCCCTGTGCTGACCGACAGGATTGAAGTGTTAGAGGACGCTCTTCATGGATTTTTTCTGGAAATGATGTAAGGCAGTTCTGCAACACTTGGGGACGGGATAGCAGCTGGATAGCAATGATGTCATGTGGTAGCACAACTCCTGGACCAGAAACAACCCAGTGCTGTTGTGGGACAGACACATTGTGTGGACTATGTTTCTCAATATAACAACTCCAAAGCCACCTTAGATGCCAAGTCCTGAGGTTCTTTAGGGCAGGGGGCTGTGTGATGAAATGCTCATCCCTCTCCCACCAGGGAGGTACAGTGAGAAAGGTAGAGGAAGGAATATAGAATAGTCTGGAGAAGGAAAAGGATGAGGAAGTTGTGTTGACATCATTCACATCATTTCTACCATATTTACTTATTTATTTATTCATTCAGTCATTCATTTAGTCAGGTCTTATCCACCTAACAGGTTTTGTTAAGTTGGTTGCTATTTCTGTTTTTCTCACAATGTTTTTAACTGTGGTTCTAACTTGTTTTTATATTTTATTGTATGTTTGTAATTTGAATTTTGTTATTGTTAACAGTTGTAATGTCATTGTTGTTAGGAAGGCAGGATAACAATTTAATAAACTCTTAGGCTGAGACTGTCTTTGAAGCTTGTGGAACATGTAGCTCCACCAGTGTACTTTGAGATCAGGGTGAAGGTGAGGGAATACAAACATGGTCAGACTGGCAGAAGTGTCTCCCTGGGTTATCTGGCAGCCATTAAACTCTACTGCCTTGCTGAGCAAGGCTGTTTCAGAAGGAGTTACCAATGCCTGGTTATATGGCACTGGAAGATGGTGATTGACTGACTTAACCACCAATTATGCTAGTGCAATGATTCCCAAGTTTTGGTCCTGCAAGTATTTTGGACTTCATCTCCCAGAAGCCCTAGCCACCTTGTCCAACAGCCAGGAATTCTACAGATGAAGTCCAAAACATGTGGTGCCCCAAAGTTTGGGAACCTCTGCCCTCATGCAAAGCCCCAAACAATTATTCTTTGTTTATCTTTCACTTACAATACTTTCATAATTTTGCTTTCTTTACTGCTTTACTTAACATGCAACTCTTGATTTTTGAGTACCAAGTCTCAATCATTTCATTCTTAGTGATAAGTTAAAAGAAAGAAAGAGAGAAAGAAAGAACACATATCTACTCTGAATACCTTTGAAGAGATCATAAAACTTTAAATGACAAAACACATTGAAATTTCATTTACTTGTATGCTTTTCTAGCATCTAGAATGTTCAAAAAACACAGTTTTGGATATCAAAGGTGCTGGTTTCATTGATGTGGGCTACACTGGGGGATATATACTTATTTAAGATAATGAGGAAATCTGGACAATTAAGAGTGAGCTATTGTGGTTTTATGAGTTATAAAACAGTTGGAAAGTGAATGAGAATTAGGGCTATTTGCATATAAAAAATGAATCTTATTTGCTGTGATTAGGCATGGTAAAATGTATGTGTAGGCTGGCTGTAAAGATCTCCCAAAGTACTCATAAAAATGTCCATTTTCCAATGTTGCCATGATTTATCTATTTGTCTAGGTATTTATTACCTATCCATCAGTGTATCACCTAAACACTGTGCTTCTCTGCTTTGGGAAATTCCGTTTTGGCTTTGATTGCTTTTGTTTCTCCTTTCAGCACTGAGCAATCATTTCACTATGAAATGTCAAGCATAGATTGAATGAACATTAGTACTGAAGCAATAATGGTATACCGAGCTGCAGCAGCAGAATGTGTGATAGTTCAGTATTTGCTTCAGATTTGCTGAGTTCTGAATTTTAGATCTGGAAACTTTCAAGATGAGTTTGCTTTTTGTCTCAGCTGGAACCCCTCCCCATCACGAAACCTGTCGTCTGCTGACTTGATACTCGTTTGTAACCCACATTGCACAAATAAGTACTGCTTGCCTTTAATAATCAAGCTGGGAGAAATTTAGCAATCAGAAAATGATTTCAAAGTTGTGTATCAAAGTTGCGTATGTGTGTGTGTGTTATTCTGCTAGTCTATGAGTTGTTACATAAATGCATTACTGACTTGTTCATACTTAAAGATTAATCTTCTGTAACTCAGGTCATTGGCCGAATATGTGGAGTAGAAATCTGTAAGGAATCCATTCTGGCAGATTTCTTTTGAGAACTTTGCCTGATCTACACTTCCTGGATTTGTGCTTGGAATCCATTCATTTATGGAAATGGATGATCTTAGACTTGTGCCTCTTCCAATGTATACAGTTCATTCACTGACTCGACTCAACTAGAGTCCAGGTCAATTCACTAAAGTTACTTAAGTCTGACTTGAGTCCAAGTCAGTCAACTCAAGTCTACATCACTGGATATAGCCATGTCAGTCTGGATCTGTATGCAAAAGGATCTTGTAGCCCTTTGATACTGAGAAAAAGAAGTTGGTGGCAAAGCTTCTTCCCAGTTAGTCTCAGACTACAAGATCCATTTGCCTACTAAATATGGGATGGGATGATGGGATGAAATCCATCATAGGTTTATAGCTACGTAGTGGTCATTTTGCAGCCTTTCTACTTCTGCTTTAGCCCAGAATTTCTTGATATGAATCTCTCCTATACTGTTGAGTTTCTGATCAACCTGTTAAAATATTTTCTGAGTGTAAGACATACAATCTAGTACTAACCCCGTCTCCCCATTTCTACTTATAATGGAGGAGTGTACTTCATTTAAATCAGACTTAATGCAGAACTGCAGCTATGTCCCTATAACGAATTCAAAACCATCTTGTTTCATCCAGTGACCTATTGCTTCATTTTACAACTAAAATATGAGTAGAAACGGGTAAGCTGCCTTTCACTAATGAATTAGCACTTCATTTATTTCAGTCTGAAATAATTTTTCTCCATTATGCTGACTCCACGGGTTTCTGGCCAGGAAATAATGGGGAATCAGTGTTTTTCATGATCCCATATTAAATTATATCACAATAAAAGAGAATCTTAGCTTTAGCCCAAACTAAACAGAGAAGATGGGACCTTCCACCTCCAGTTGCCTATGAGGAATGTGACCATCTGTGCCACTAATGAGCTTGGGATACCTGGAGTTCAAAGGTCGGAGCTGTCTGCCAACTTGTTGAAAGAAAATGAATCACGAAGGGATTCTAAAAGGCCACGAGAAAAAGCCTGGAAGGTTGCCTTCAAGCTGTTGTTTGACTTCCGAAGCTCTCTGGCAGGCAGTACACAAAGTGACAGAATCAAGTCTGACTGGAACAATGTAGCATATCTCTGTTGTAGATGACAGCTCCCATCAGTTTCACTCAAAGGCCAAATTGTATTTCAATCATAATCCACACCTGCTCAGAGATGAATGAAAAGCTTGTAAATCTAAAAGAGACTTCTGCCAGCTGGATTTTGTGATAAAAGATTATTTAGGAATTCCAGACAATTGTAGAACCCTGATAAATTTCCAGGAATAGTGATCTGCATTTGATATTAAAATACATGCATTTGAATATTTCTTTATTTGAATATGGCTATTGAAGTTCCTTTTTGCATGACACAGAGTTCCCTTTTGATTTTCGCTTTTCTCTCCTCCCATTGAAAAGTGATCCTTCCTGAGCCTTAACTGATCCTTAAGAATGCACATCCACTGCAGCTTGGCCAGCTTAATTTTCTACACTCGGTCCCCAACCCACTCTTTCTCAGCTACAGCACTCTCAACCTAGTTATTTCTGTGACCATGGGGAGTCTCAGACAAACATCCACTTATTTTCCTATAGCTGGATGTAGAGCAATGGCGTCCTGTGCAGGTACCACTGGAGGATCCTCAGATGCCCCTGTGTGTCACTGTATGTCAAGCTATAGGGAAATAACCGGGTGCTTGTTTGCTGCTTCCCACACTCTCTGTCATCAGAAATGTCAAGGTTCAATAGACTGTGGCTGAGAAATGGTGGGGTTTCTGTTTGTCAGTTATTTCAGTGAACAATAGCAAGTTTCAGTTAACAATAGCAAAACTTTTGGCTTGTTTCAAGGTTTTTCACTCAAATTTAAAAATGTCAGAAATTGCATCTCTCTTGCACCACTCCTCTAAGAGATGCAGACAGTATGGTATAGCAAAGTATCTATGCTATGTGGTTAGTTCTAGATTCACCCCGCCTTCCAGATGGATGGCTGTTACTGGCAAAGGGATAGACCCAAGTCCCAAGTTTGTCTATTCACTAGAATAAACATTGGAATAGGTACATGGAGTCTGTGCAACTGATGCAGTTACAAATCTTTAAGCATCACTTCTGCTCCACATAAATTGGTAAGTAACATGATCTAATCATCATCATCATCATCATCATCATCATCATCTGTTAAACACAAAAGACAAAGCTTTGCCGAGAACCAAGAAGTTCCTGTGAACAGCTGTTTTGCTTTATAATTCATTGTCTGAGCATGTCAACAAATATAAGGATAAAGGACAATCCACTAGATATGATTTACTGAGGCTCCCAAAAGTTTGACATAGTCTCACAATCGTTCCCTTAAAAAATGTTCCTAAACTACCTTATCAGCAAGAGGATGTGAAGAGAGTTCCCTTTCTGTATCACTTTAAAGAATAAGAATGGAACTCGGAAGTAATGTACTATGCATAACAATGTTATTTCCAATATTATTTTTTATGTTACCAACAGTACATAACAATGTTATTTTTGAAGAATAAAGTAATGACTGGTACCTATAGCATCTAAAATGTTGGGAGCTAAAGCTCAATGGAGATATATTTGGTCATTTTCTATTTGTAATTGTATTTTATCTGGGATTAACTTCCATTTAATTTATTTGTGCTTCTTCTGCATAGGTGTGGTTAGGATTGTATTACATTTCATTAAATTTATACATCATGTATTTACAATTGCTTTTCTGCTATTATATGAGTTGCATGTCTTCAAATTCCAGGGTACTGCAAAGTGGTCGAATATGATTATGTGACGGGAGAAAAGTTTTAAATCATTTAAATATTTTGATTGCTTTTTTTTGTATAATTTGCATTTTATGACACAGTAAAGTTAGAACCAATTAAGAAAAGCCTTACTATAGCAAATGAGAAGCCTAAGAAAATGAGAACCACATAAAAACCACAGCTTTGGGGGCCTGATTTTAAAAGGGGAAAAACTAGCCTTATATTTAATTTAAATAACAAGCAGAGATAGAGATCTGAATTTATTTTATGGTGGTGTATATACACAAGGTTTGGAATATATGTATATACGGGAAATATCTTGAGATTCATTCTGTTTACAGAACTGATAATATTTCAAAAAGCTAAAAAAAAAGCTTAAATAATTTAAGAGGGTATATATGAATCATTTGTGGAATGGCTGTTTTGAGGCAATTTTGAAAGCCAATTAGAGAGCTCTGTGAGCATTGGAATATTTGTCCCAGAAATATGAGGTTATAGGCAGGCATGGACTTCAATTAAGTAACAGAATGATCCACTCTACAACCATAAGGCAACAGCACCTATTTTACGAAATGCTCTGTAGCTCAGAAGGGGGCATGGAACCACACATTAATGGACCTTGAGCTTGAGCTAACAGGGGAGCGCAGCTATCATATACCAACCACACATTCATATATGTTTTAAGTGTGTAGAGAGAAAATTATATCAATTTTGAGATTTATCCATGACTTTTCTTTTGTGAGGAAGGACACAACTTTTTTGGCTCCACAGATACTTGAATCTAATTTTTAAGAATTTATTTTTTAAATCCATTTTTAGTACAATTTCACTGCACCTACTTTTAGATCACTGTTTCTTTATTTCTTCAAGTTATATCTTACTTTTCTTATATTTTAAACTAAAGGCTTAGCTAAAATCCTATTTTACAAAGGTTAAAAAAGCAATTAAACAACATTTTATTAAAAAGCAGATGATTAAAAATAGTTTTAAATTCAACTGAGAAGATACAAGAAAAAAACACAACACCCTACCTTCAAACTTCTACCATGTGTTTAAAAATCAGAAAATCTGCCTAAACAGAAAGGTAGTTGCCTGTCAGCAGAAAAAGAACAGAGAAAGGGCTAACCACAGCTTCTGTGGAAGGGAATTCCACAACTTGGGAATGGTCACTGAGAAGAGTCTCTCTTTATGACCCTTTTCGCACCTTACCTTTTTGTGGTGCTGGGGTGCGTGGCTTGCGCGAGCAGCCTCCAGCTAGAGGCTCTCGCGTTCCAGTTCCTCCAGCTCCGCAACTGCCGCCGGCTCATGTGAGAGCCCCGCCTCTTCCTTTTGCAGTGCAGCCTGGGACCTCCTGGCCCAGCTGCTGAGGCTTCACATGCAAGGTAAGTGCACACGGGGCCCCGGAGTGATGTGCGACCATGCACCATTTTCGGCTTCAAGCCAAAAATGAAAAAATGCGTGAGCGGTCCCTGCTAGGCCCTGGAGCATCATGCAAATGTGAGTGCGTCGTGTGGACCACTCCTCACATGTGCGCGACGCTCAAGGGCCCTTTCACATTGAAAATGCAGTACGAAAAGGACCTACGTCTCACCAAACATGATTGCGATGGTGGTAGCTTTGAAAGAAAGCCCTGTCCTGAAGACTTAAAAACTTAGACTAGCTCATATAGGAAGACACAGTCTAGTCCTTATTTTTAAAGAATTTACCTATAGCAGTGTTGGAAGTAGTGAGTAGTATGCTTGTCTAGGAGTAAAGCATTTCATGAATTCAATGGCTTCATATTTGGAATTTAAAGTGAAATTCTCATCTGAATGTAGATTGCTCTTCTGACAAATGGCTGAGGAATTTCAAGGGAAACAAAGCTGAAATACTTACATAGAACTAATACAAAAATTGTGGGGATTTCTTCAGTAGGGGAAATTCCTGAATAAGGATGCCAACATTTGTTAGTCTTTAATTCTCGGTTCCCTGCCAGGATACTTCTTCAATCCTTTTTGGTTTATAGTTGTAATATGCTTTTAAGTCAATTCTGGCTAATAGGGACCTTATCATAAGGTTTTCCTGACAAGATTTATTCAGAGGAGGTTTGCCATGACTTCCTTTGAGGCTGAGAGTATCTGATTTGCTGAAAGTGCCCGAGTGGGTTTCCATGGCTCTTACCCCAAAACGTGGGTGACTCAGAGGTCCATCTGAGATACCAGTACCTCCACTTGACAGTGGGGAATTAATTAGCTCAAAGCAAGAGGCCTGTGAGAGGGGGATAACCTAACGACATCTTTCCACTAATGTTTATGGGCTCTTGCAGGAAAGATCCAGTGAGAGATTCCAAAATGGAAACTAAAATGTTTCTAATTGAAAGATCACTCATGCACGAGAAAGATCCAAACACTCATGCACTCACACATAAGCTAACTGAAGGATAAAGGGAAGAAAGTTGTGGATGGAAGAGCTTTCAGGGAATGGGTGATAATTACCAATCCAGAGACCAGCGAAGAAAACAGCGCTGTGGCTTAGACTAGTGCCTAAGGACAATACTCATTTGGGAATCAGAGTGATAGCATGGTGTTCAGCAAGTGAAGTACTGCATCAAACCACTCAAAACAGAGGATTCTTATACCCAAAATCTACCCTGAGGGAATGGGTGTGAATGGCTGTCTGACTGAGCAAATAATGGATGTTGCCACATGGACAACGGGGTCCTGATGGAGTTAATCATCTTAGTATTAGATGACAAAGAGTTAATGGCTGTCGTAATAGTTCTGCACTGTGGAGAGGTTTGGTGGACAATGCAGAAAAATGTCAAGGTGTAAGGACAAACAATCAGTGTTTTGGTGGGAACTTTCCTTGGCTATTGTATGTTCAGAGATATTCCAGTCTCAGCTTAAGCCTATTATCTCTGGAGTTGCTTAGTAATCTGCTTGACAATAACTTCGGCTACACCTAGATGGGGGTTGAGGGTTTGCTGACCTGCCTTGCAATCACACATGTTAGGTCAGTGATTTTCCTTTACCCAGCTTGACCTTCCAGTCACCTCAGGTTCCATTTTATATCCATCCCAATTAATGTATTTGGCAATTAAATAATATTTCACCTATTAAACCATATCAAACCTAGGAGATGCACGGGCTCGTAACATGGAAGAGAGAGCACTTGGACCCTGGTCTCCCAGACCCCTAATCCAAAACTCAAATGACTACATCATACTTGCTCTTTTTCCTATTTCTGTATTGGATTGCAAAGTAACTAGTTGCATATTACTACATAGTTGTTTCAACTCCTTTTTCAGTGTTGAAAGTATAAGTAAGTTTCCCTATGTTACCTTACAACTGCAACCTAGTGAGGGAATAACTTCCCCCTTTTAAAAAGTTAAGGTAGTTTTTAGTAACTTCTATACATATGGGAATGTGGCCTCACTGAATGGAAGAAGAGAAATATGACATGATTCATGCTGTGCCTTCAGCATGGGTGCAGAGGTGATGATGGGAGCAAAATGGGTTTGATATCACAAGACAGCAACTTGTGGCATTCAGATGTGTTTCCTTTTAGAAACCAACTCAAAGTAATTTTCAAGAGACAGGAAAATCAAAGAGTTAACTTTAAAATTGGAATGATAACATGATTAGCTGTTTACATTTGTGACTAATTAATTAGACTGCGGACATAAGAACTAGAACTCTAAGTAATTACATTTTAGAAGGAAGCGTCCAGGCTCTGGATTCTGTGCTACTCAAATACAGCACTGTAGTACTTTCATTGCCATTGGTGCACCCTACTGAATCATGGAATTTGCAGGTTAGGGAGGGGCATTTAGAATTCTCAGCCACAGAAAGCTATAGAATCTCACCAAACTACAAAGAAGTTAGAGCAGTGTCATAATGTTATAACTGTTTAGCATGCAGCAGTCTCTCATTTGGATAAGTAAGTTGGTGATCACTGATATCCTGTTGATGCCCTATGCTAGCAAACAATATCTGCCAGCAATTGAACAGTGCATTTCTCTGGTGCCTACTGTCACCGTTGCTGTACCTGTGGCTGTTTCCCTCCTGTTTCCATTATCTCTGCCAATACAGTAGTAGCAGTGGTATCTGTTGTTTGTTGTTATTTATTTACTAGCGTATTTACCTGGCATTGCCTGGGATTTTATTTTCTCATAGGTAATACTAGTTAGAAATACCTTAGGAATTGCCTTGCCTTACTTTAGGAATTAGATGGGGTTGAAATACACAGATTTGAGATCCTGTGTCTGTAATTCCTCAAACTGCCTTGCCTAGTACCTGTAACTTTTCCCCACAGTCCCCAATCCAATCTGTGTTCATAGGTGTAAACATGCAGAGGTTTGGTTTCTGAGGGAATACAGTGGCCTTCTCCTTGCTGCTAGGCCTCATCTCCATAGCAATTGTCCTGAGGCCCAAAAGAGCTTTCTGGCTGAGAACTCTAAAGGCCCCTCCCTGAACTGCCAACCCCAGGATTCCATAGAATCTTCACAGGCAGCCAATCATATGGGGTCTTCGCCTGACATAGCCAATCATATGAGGTCTTCACCTGCCTGATACAGACAAACTCACAAACTTTGACTTTTATATATTAGATATAGTACCAATTAAGGTTCAATTAAACAACTTGCTTCCTTGTTTGTTTCATAAGCGAAACAATCAAAACCAATGGATCCTGACAAAAGTATATCATCTAATACACAAACAGAGAAAGAGAGAGAGAAAGAGAGAAGGAAGGAAAGAAGGAAGGAAGGAATAATAACAGTATAAAACTATAAAAAAAATTGTAAAACGAATTATCCAGACATAATACAAAAGATGCAATATAACATAAACCAAACTGACAAATACATATAATCAAAATATACAAGATTATAAAACCATATTAAACTAAAATTCCAAAAGCTTTGGAAAACAAGGAAGTTTTTAATTGAGATTTATAAATAATGGGGGAAGGAACAATCCACAAATGTTCAGGGGGGAAATTCCAAGATTATGGAGCACATATGGAGCAGCAAATGAAAAAAGATGGAGTTGAACCAAAGAAAGGAGACCCTTGATTGGGTGAGAAGCCAAAAGTCCCTAAAACAGAGATCTTGAGCAGGTTAGTAAAAAGAAATAAGTCTTGCAAGATGGAGGGAGGTAAATTGTGTAGGACTTCGAAAGAATCTTGTACTGAATCCAAGAAGGAACGGGTAACCAATGAAGAAATATCAAAAGTGGAATAATGTGCTCAAAATGATGAGACAAAAAGATCATCATAGCAGCAGAATGTTGAATGGAAACCAGAGGACTAAGGTGAAATAACAGAAGTCCAGTCAAAAGAAGATTACAATAATCAATGCAAGAGATGACCAAGGCATGATGTAAGGTCTTAGCAGACGAAACATAAAGATAGTTATGCTGGCATAGTGCACTAACACAATTGTGTCCAACATTAGCTACTCATCACAGAGATCAAACAGTTGCTTTCTTTCACTAAAGGGCCAGCATAATGGCAAATAAATTTGTTGCAGAAATTCTCCTCCTCCTTCAAGTACAATTCTGATTGTAATTGACTATCTCGTCACAGCACTCTGGTCTTCAGGTTATCGTCTCAACGTTTATGCAGTTCTAGCTTATATCATATTTACTACAGCTTTGCTCCTCGAGGGACTAAAGGCCCATTTAACCATTCTAAACTATTTCTAATGTTTCTGAAGTCCCCCTGCTCCCCCTGTCTCTCTCATTAAATCAATTTCTAAAATATTTCCTGAGGCTACGCACAAAATAAATTGTTTAATTAAAATCCTCTGCCTGATCTCACATGCTTAAATTAGAAGGGACGGAATCATATATACAAGATGAACAGTCCCTATAAATGAAAGTTCAGGTACTTTCTGTGTACTACTCTTGCTTCTAACTCTACTGCTGTCCCGCATTCTCTTTCAGTGGGACCTTTTATACAACAGCGTGCATACCTAGGCTTACTTGGGGATCCCTGTTTGCAAGGGACAAATGAGCTGTGCCAGAGTCCCTAATATGGGCTACACACCATATTCCCACAAACCCACACAATTTGGGGGCTTCTGGAACAGGCAAAAACAGCTGGCCAATCAGGAGGAAGATAAACTGGCTTAAGAGAGCAGGCTCTCCAGGCCAACTTGATTGATGAAGGTGTCAGCCAGGTGAGCCTCCGAAGTCTAAAAGTGGACGTATGAGATAGACTTCTTCAATCAGTGTTGGAACCGCTTCCATACTCCTGTTCCCTGAATTTGCAGCTTTTATAGGTTGCTTAGGTTACTGGTATTTATGTAAACAGGCAGGTTGTGGGATGGGGGAGGAAATTGGACTTATGTGCTCATCACCCCTATTTCACGGGTTCCTTGGCGGTAAGGCACTCAGAAGTCCATTTCTGCACAACACTGTTATAGTGCTATTATTCCACTTTCAATGTCCTATGGAATCCTGGGGTTTGCAGTTTAGGGAGGGGAATTTAGAATTCTCAGCCAGAGAACACTTTCGCCTCATTAAACTACAAACTACAGCATTCCACAGGATGCTGAAGTGGAATAATAGCACTATAACAGTATAGTGTGCAAAAGCCCAGAGTCATGTCAAGTATGGCGTTATGGATCTGTTATTCCTAAGTGGCAGAGGATCATATACTTGCTTTAGCCCAGAGGGTACACTACTTCTACCATTCTATTTTCAGAGGTGACATGTGACTTCACACTAAATTTTGGCACTTGACTGAGTTTGATTGGCAGCCTGTACTGAAAGATAGACAGAGTTACTGTTCAGTTTCTTTGCTTCTGTAAAACAGAATTCGTCCAATGGAGCTTCTTAGCCTTGTAAAGGTGTTACTAAGGGGAAAAATATCTTTAGCCTAGTTACCAAGGTGATGGAATTATATTTTCCCAAGTTTTGTTATACATCTGAGATTCTCTCTCTCCAGTTTGCTATTTGCAAACAGCTAATGAATAGGATTGTGAGTGAATGTTCATAGAATTCATTCCATCATTCTGCCAATCTTAAAAGTAATGTGGGCTGCCCGAGAGAATTGTGCTAAATCTTGTTTGGGAGGGGAGAAAAACATTTCAGGGAGCATAAAGAATCTTAATTGGAAAGAGAAGTAAATACTGGGATGAAAACAAAGATCACACTGTCTCTGGCCTCAGAAATGAGCATATTTCATAAGAGATAGCAATTCAGATATCAGTAGAGAAAAATGAAATGTCTGGTCAAAGATCAAAAATAAATATCTGTCTCCAAATCCCAGTTTATCCTATGAAGTCAAACAGAGGTGAATCAAATTGTCATCCATTTATCTTGTTTTGCATTAGCAAAATTCTTCAGAGATATGTATCTTTTTTTCTTTTCTTTTTTTAAGGAGATGGAAAGATACTATATTTATCATGCAGCTAAGAGTATTGCATATGAAGTTCAGCTTAGGAAAAGCTAATTTAACTTTACTCTAACTGAACTGAGGACAGTAAGTCTAAATCTAATTGCTAGTTCCAAGTGTGGACACTATGAATCAGTGGAACTAATATAACTATGGATTCAACAGGTTCCCTTTTATTTAATGGGTCTACTCTAATTGAATTGGATCTGGTCCTTAAGACTGAATTCCTGTGCATATTTATCCATTGTGTTAAGTTGGACCTTGTACCTTTTGATCAGATATGAGCAAGCAAAGGTCCACTTGGAAAAAAAGGAACATTGCAGACTGAGAATTATCTTAGGCAGCATTTAACATTCTTGAATGATCTCTGCAAAGTGGAAGTAGTGTCGCAGTCAATTCCCACAGTACATTGAGCTCAAAAGCAGTTCACAAAAAAAAAAAGAAAAGGGAAGAAAAAACAAGCACAACAAGTACCATATAATACATTGTCATGACATAATTTCAGTAACAATCTATCGAAAGTTTAGAAGACAAAATCAAGAATATCTTTTACCAATAATCGTTTACCAATCAATGTTATGATTGCATTAAACAGCGCACTAAGCCAAAAGTGGGAATTGTGTGACTCTCTGGATGTTTCTGAATTGCAGTTGCCAGCAGCCCTAGCCAGCATAGACAATGTGGAAGAATGTTAGGAGTTGTCATTTAACAATGCTTGGAGGGCTTAAAAAAAACATGCCTGCACTAAACAGTAAATGTTAATAGATCAATCAGTCAGAAGCCATGCCCAAATCAAACTCACAGCATTAACAGGGAATAATGAAGAGACTAGCCAGAAGACAACTTCAGTGAGTCTATCCTCAAGTAAAACAAAGAGACCCCTGTCCCATCTGGGTTCTCCGCAGGGCTATAGCCATGGCAGAGAAGAGGAGGCAAAATGTGGGCATTGCCCTAATAAGAAATCTGCCCCGCAAAGATTTTTTCCTGCAGCCTCCAAATTTCTAGCCCTGCAGAGAGTGAGATGTTGAAAACTGTTCATCTCTACAACTCTTATATTTGCCTTGTTCACATTCCCATGGTAACTTTGACAACCCCTTTTCTTTGGATACCTAAACTGTATTTCTAAACGCTCAACTGAAGTTTAAAGTGCAAAGCTAGATATTTGGGGAATGAAGGTGCACTTCACTGGGGGTGAGGGACTTTTATTGGATGGCAATGCTATCAGTTTGTGTCCCACCTCACCACTGGTCTACTGTTCTGAGCACAGAAAGCTGCCCCATCTAGGCAATTCTGATTCTGGCTGCCAGTAGGGAAGAAGAAGAAGGAGAACAATAAGAACAACAGCAGTAAGAACAACAACTGCCATTTCTTGGACAGGCATTGTTACCCATCTTTGGCGCCATAATTTTTTGTATCTTCATACTCCTCAGAGGGACTGGCAATTCCCTTGTGGGGGCTCCTAGAACAGAAAGTGTCTCAAGCCAAGTGTAAACAGCCAGGGTTGGGGAGCAATGAATTAAGGCAATGTTACAAACATGTTGCCAGATATGGACAAGGACAGAAAGAAGAAAAAGGCATGAAGCAGATCAGAAGCAACAATCACCTGGACAGCTTTTTCATTGTCATACTTTAGGACAGCTGGGGATGTGTAGGATTTGTATATGTGTCAAAAGTGCCAGGTTGGGGAAGGCAATTTAAACTCCCAAATGGAGGGAAGAACAAAAATGGCCATTGTGGAAAATCAACCAAGGTATTTTATGCCATTTTCAGTATTAGTTCAATGAATGCCAGATCAGATCATGTAGCCTAACATGATAAAAAAAAGTGTTCCCTATGTAACAATTTTGTCAACAGATTAGATTTTGGAATTCACCAATAGTTAACATAATGCATTAAGCCTTTTCTACTAAGGTTTCAAACTCTAGAAAAAGCCAAACACAGACAGCAAATGTGCAGTCACTTCCTTTACTCTATTAGCACTGTTAGAAAAGTGGCTCCTCTTTTAATTTGCATCCCTGGCAAGTCCTGTACCATTCCATACCATGTGATGCTACCTATGTTACAAAAGGATTCAGGCTGACACCCAGCTGAATGCCGGCAGAGCAGAAAGCCCTACCGGCATAGTAAGATGGGGTGGCTACTCCTTCCTATTGCATACACAGCAGTATCAATTCAGAAAGCGTGATTTCCATTCATGCAGTGAGGTGCGACCTATGAAACTGTCAAACCGCTCAAAGTACGGTCCACTGCACAAGCAGTTTCATGCAACTGGATCGTGGTCTGTATGCTTCCAGGGATTCCAGAATCAACAGCCCTTAAAGAAAGTCCCAACTATTCCACTGCTTAGGGGATGGGTTGAGGGTGGGGGGAATTATATTTTTCTCACTGGAGTCTTTGGGCATGAGGACCCTTTTGAAGATGATAAAGAGAAGTTCATGTTGATCTTGTATGGAATAAGAAAAGAGGAGAGTTTTCTTATTCCAAACTGGAGAAAATCTGGCTCTTCACCTGTGTAAATGAGATTCATAGGGCTGAATCCTGTTGGTAGTTCCCATTAAAATAGACCCACTGGAGCAATGGGATTTATCTAAGTATTGACTCATGATTCTACAATTGATTCAATGCTCTACTTTAGTTGGGACTACCAATAAGATTCAAGCCACAAATAATAAAAAAAATTTCAACCATTCTGTGTTCATCTAAAAATCCTCTCCCAGTATCTCAGGACTTATACATTTTTTCTCATTCAGCCTTTTGTGAGTCTTCTGGATCAGTATAAAATGAGCTCCAAGGACAGAAGTAGCTGTCCAAAATAGATGTCACAGCAACAAACTGCATCTTAGTGGTTGCAGGGGTATAGAATTCTGAAAACCTCCATAGAGATATGTCAAATCCCATTTATAGCAATAACACTTGGTTTAACGTCTGCATATCTCCAGCTACTACAAACTATTCTGTTTTTAATTGGTTTGTGTTTCTTTACTGTAAACTGAACAGAGAAGTGTATATTCTTTATGTAGTCAATCCAATAGAAATAGTACAGTGACATGCGAGCGTAAATACTCTATCAGACAGGACAGAGATAAAGTGGAACGGCTTCTAATACATCTCATTTTGCCAATATACTCACTATTCTCTGAAGAGGAGACAATATTGGGCTCAGTGAACAAATGGCAAGACGAGTTATCCTCTTCCTTTTCTTACTCTAGACATCTCTTTGGTTTCTTTCTCAAGAAAATAACTTCTACTATATGTGATATTTCAAAATGATAAGTATGGTTCATATGTCTACACATACATACACACAAAATAGAATGATTGGTATAACTTAAGTTTGTTATGATTTTGACAATATCAAGTTAGATAAAACCCACTCTGTTCAACATGGAACAGAGCATGAATTCACAGTTTGTTTGCTTTTTTGGTGTCTGCAAGAAGCTTTCTAATATGTCTGGTTATCAATATTTGGAGGACCTTTCTTCTTTTCCTTTTCACCAACAACAATAATACACATATAACAAATAACAACAATAACACACAGGTTTAAGGAATGACTCATAAAGCCAAAATACTTTTTTTAATGTACTTGACATATATAATGAAAGCATTTGTTAATCCCAGGAAGAACAGATGTGGTTCCTAGGAAGAGCAAAATTCACCCATCTATCTGTGGGATGCAGCGTGGTTTTAATTCCGTTATCTTAGAAAATACACACTTATACTTCCCATTCTTTGGCAAACACTTATAATATCTAATACAGCCTTTGTTTGAATAAGCAGCAAAACAGCTAGGATGATTTGCCTTGTTCACCATTTTCTGAGGCAGAGGAGTGGAAAGGTGGAAGGAAAGATATTTTCAAGCATAGAACCAAACCCTTCAAATTAGACTGGGACAATTTGTCCCCAAGGAAGAAGAATGCAAAAACACTGGTGCAGCATGGTGTCAATAAAGCAACTCAATAAATCTATCAGTCACCGTAGACTGCACAAATTAGGGGATTCCCATTGTCAATTATCTCAACGCAAGTAAAAGCCAAATACAGTCGATTGGGAACAGTTTGTGCAAACTTACTCCAAGATGTTACTTTGACACTTTCATTTCTTCAAACATGGCTCTGAGCAGAGTGGACTGAAGATGTTTTGCTGCCTGGAATGAAGGGCAGTAAGGCTGTCTCTCAATTCCGTATGTAGAAGCTTATCAGACTAACATGTGAAGTCTTACTTTGATGCTGGTGACGTGACCTGACATCGTCCACTGCGCAAGAAAGCAGCAAGTCTATTTTAAGTTTTGCAAGACAGTCTAGATTGTGATCTGTTGCTGTTGTTGTTGTTGCTCTTGTTGTTGTTGTGTGCCTTCAGGTTAACTTATGGAGACCCTAAGGTAAATCTGAGAGCCAATGTGGTATAGGTGCAATAAGTTTGCTTGTTTTTGCAGTGTGCCTTCAATTTGTTACCAACATATGGCTGCCTTAAGGCAAACCTATCACAGGGCTTTCTAAGGCTGATAGTGTGTGCCATGCCCAGGGTCTTCCAGTGGGTTTCCATGACCAAGCAGGGAATCAACCCTGGTTTCCAGGGTCATAGCCCAGTGCTCAAACCACTACTTCATGCTGGCTCTTCCCAATGTGATAAGAGGTACTATTTTTCCAAAACATTGACGCCACCCCCTGCTACCTGTCTCCTGAGGTGGCTGTCTTGCTCTGCCTAATGGATGGGCCAGCCCTTCTTTCAGTGAACTCTCTTACTGCTATTACTCATATTTGAAGTGTGGTTGGCTCAGGGAATCATCTGACCTATGAAGGTTTGCTGCCTTGCATGTGCAACCCTATACTGTCAAAACATGGGATTCACCTGAAGACATATGTGTCTCTTCTGAGGGGAAAGGGTATAGAATTGGAACTTGGGAAGATCCTTTTTTGAAATGCCAATGCCAAGAATGGATAACTATGTGTTTTGTCAACAGAAAAAGGAACTTTGCTAAACTCTTAAGAAGAATGTGTTTTTCCTTTCAAGCATGCTATAGAAGAAAAATAGGGAAACCTTTCTGGTAATTTTCTCTTGAGTTACCAACCCTTAAAAAAAAAAAAACAAGAAAAAGAATAAAGAAGCAAAAGTTGAAATCTTTCAGCAGACTATGAGGGAGCTAACTGAATTGCTGACCTCATCCCTCAAATAGGTTCAGCATTTTGGATGTTCCTTTGAAGTTTAGACTGAATCCACTTACAATTTGGGCATCCGCCACTGCTGTCATTTGGTATAAGATTTTTTTTTTAAAAAAATAAAATCTGTATGTTCTCAAACATTTGGAAAATGACTAGCTTTAATGTGTGATCCTGGTAACATTATGCATGAAAGATTGCAATCTTATATGGGATATCTTTATGAATTCCATCTTAGTTTAATTATTTGTAGCTTCCTAAATGACCACTCCTCTCATATCTCTCTCTCTCTCTCTCTCTCAATCTCTCCCCAAAGACTGAAAAGTTTTGAAATCAGTCTTAGCAGGAACACACAAGATAGAGTGGTTGTCATTAGACAGAGTTTCTGTTTTCTGGTCCCTGAAAGCCAAATAATGAAACAGATCAATGATTTCAAGCCTATACTAAAGCCTATACTTTACGCAGGATGGAGAGTCACTTATCAGCTCCCTTTGAGGTATGAAAACTTGCTTCCAAAAATTAATACAACTTTTCATTTGCAAGGCTGATTGGTTCTTGGGCATGCAAGGGGGAAAAAAAAGAAATGCTTGATTCTGAAATTAATAAAATGGATGGTTGCATAGGTGGTGCTTTGCTGAATGTGGCTGTGACAGAACTGGGACTCTAGTCAGACATTTAATTAAAAGTAATGCAATACTAGACAGGCTGCTAAGAGTAATGGGGAGGAAAATTGAAGGGTACTGGCATGTACTTGGACAACCAGATAAATTAAGAAGTGAGTGGTCTTGTTCAGTTCCTGCAACCAGTCTAATAGAACAAAACAGTAAGTATCCAAATGCCCTTCAACAATATGTATTTAACAGATAGAAAGAGGATTGAAGAATTCATCTATATCCAGTCTGTGTTCAGTTTCACAAATATCCAGCTATATGTCTGCTTCACCCACTACATGTACCCATCAGGAAAACTTTTAAAATTGCAGGAAGCTGTTGACTGACCTTTCAGCTATGCATAAAAATTCAAATACAGGAAGAAGAAGAAGAAAAAGACTTACAACCCAGTACGAAGCTGTCTTTGTTCACTTAGGGAAATGAGAAGGCAGGCAGTTGATTGGCAGTCTTAAGGTCGAGATCCAGGCTATGAGTCAGAAGCCAAGGAACCAAAACCAACAGGAAGTGAACAGAAGATTACTCTGCATTCAGGAACAGGACAGAGACCATTTCCACACTGGACACAAAGGCCCCTCCCTAAACTGCAAACTCCAGGATTCCACAGGATGTTGAAAGTGGGATAATAGCACTATAACAGTGTAATGTGGAAATGGCCAGAGTCTCTGAGCTGGATTAGATGTCTCTCACAGAGTGGACAATTGACATTGTTCCCAGTAGTCATAGAGCATTTGCTTCCTGTCTTATCCAGGGAGGTTGAATGTTCAGTACAAATAGCTGGGGCCTCACCGGTGGAGAGGAAGATGTGCTGAGTTTCTCTCTAAACACTCAAATCCTGCCAGTATCTCTGAGGGAGGCCCATGAGAAATTCAGCAAAATCAAGAGTGAGAGATTTCACATCCCTAGCTGCACCACATATGTGTATAACTTTTGCTATTTCCAAGCTCTTAAACAGAATGGGTAGTTGTTTACAGATTTCCTGATTTACATTATGCTGATGTATAACATGAATGTGTAAATATTTTAGAATTATACTATGTAAGGGTAAATGTGCTGAAACTTTGGGAAAAGTATATATTATATAATATATAATATTTTTTCTAGGACATGGAATGTTTTTGGAGAAGAAATAATCCATTTATCAGGCCCTATGGAAGTGACTTCTGTAGTTACCATAACCCTTAATTTCAATTTCATGATGCAGTCCTTAACAGACAAAGTGTGCCTCCCACTTCTTTTTTGTTCCTACATTCCATCTATTTCCCATTTCCTGTCTAGGATTTCAGGAATTGTTGCTTTTTTAAAAAAATATTTGGTGGATGAGTGGAGCACAGGGCCTCTGAAACCTTGAAACCACATCTGGCATGAAAAAAAAAAAAAAACAACGGGAGTGAACCAGAAGCTACTTTCCGTTTGGATGCTACCACCACCAGTTTTCTGAGATCTAGGACAGTCCAAAGGGGGTCTTCGAAAACCGTGCCCAAACTTTCCAAAGTTGTCTGCTCCTTGCCTGCTTTCTCTTAGGTTCAAAGAACAAGTTCAAATGGGTACAGAAAGATGGATATGGGGGGAAAAGAAGCATGACAATTCACTTGGTCATCAACCATTTAGGCCAACTGTTTGGTAAGCTGTTTACAAGTGCTGTATTTTATTTGCAAAAGTCTACCATGCTGAAGATATTTTTTTCTTCTCTTGGTCCAAAATCCAAATTATTGAAATTTCTGTATTGAGCTAGTCAAAGGGACACAAAACGTGTGCAAGCTTTTGAGATTTCTGCATCTCTACCTCATGTAAGATGTTACCAAAAAACACACTACAATTTGGGGAATTGAAGAAAAAAGTATTTGATATGTGAGTTCATGGTGTCTGCTATGAGTAAAATTCATTTGTTAGTCTCAACTAGATTAGCCATGTTGAATCAATGAAAATTCCATATGTATTGACTTAATAAGACCACTCACTCATTAATTATTCTAGTTTAGGGGCATAGAACTATTACTAGAGTTAACAGTTGGCTTTATCCTCCCTTTGGGAGTATAGTTTTTAAAAATCTAACTTTTCTGAATTCTGAAAAATACACATAAAGACTTTGAGTCAAACAAAGTTCACTAGGGAGCTGGGTTGCATAGCAGTAGGAGCTATCCACTTCTAGCAACGGAGAGGCCAGAAGTTGAAAAGCCAAGTTTAAATAATCTATTTCTATCTTCACCTAAAAGTATTCAAACCAAACCTCAAGGCATCCTGGTCTTGAGGAAAACCCTACTCTTGGTGAGCTTTCTTACTTCTAATCTTGAGAACAAGGAACAGATAGCTGAAGAGCCTAATAACTGCCAACTGGTGGTAGACTCAAGGCCTTTCCACACTACACTGTTTTAGTGGTATTAGTCCACTTTCAACATCTTGTGGAATTCTGGGGTTTGTAGTTGACTGAGGGCAGAGAACTCTCTGGATGAGAATTTTAAATGCCCTTCCCTAAGCTGCAAACTGCAGGATTCCAGAGGGTTTTGAAAGTGGAATAATAGCAGTATAACAGTGTAGTGCAGAAAGGCCCTCAGTGTGGTGCAGCAGGTACAGATAGCTTTTATTTCATTGAAATCCATTATTTTGGGGGGAAAAAGAAAAAGCAACCCGAGTCTTGACTGTTCTGGGCATCATCATCATCATCATCATCATCATCATAGAAATTAATTCTAAATTATTATTTTGTTCTTCCAATAAGCAGAATTACCTAAAATAATTTGAGAAGAAATGAAGAAAGCTACATATTGCATAAAATGCAACAATATTACTGTATGGGCTTTTTTAAGCTGCAAGAAGATATTAATTTAGACATGTATGTTATTGATTCTGGGAGTGGAATGCAAACTTGAGTATAGTAACCGAATCTTCCGAAATGAGGAGGGGGGTGTCTAATAACATGAATGCATTTATCAAGGCAATTTAGCAGTAAAAGTTACCAGATGGCATATAGGTTATGCAGAGTTTTCCACTGAATTAAGGCTTGGGGAGCCCAGGAGAGAAGTTGTTAAACGAGGCATCCTGTACATAAACTATGAAATTGAAAGGAGTAAGCAAAAAAGGAGGGGAAACTCTTGTTGAGGGAATTGTTATAATAGTTACAAGCCAAGTAATGGAACTCAAAGGGCCTGATTTTCAGAACATGATCATTAACACAGTCTTGTTAACATGCTGTTTCCAAGAAGACAGTAAATGGTGTTGAAAAATTATGGGCTTTTGCATTGAAGTGCACACACATACAGAATACCAAAGCTGCTGTTTCAAGAGCAGCCGGGTTTGGGAAAATGGTTTTGTGCTTCTAGCACATAAAACTTCTGCCTAGGACTCTCTATTGACAGCATAATGATCAAATGCTACCATCATTTATCTCATTCTTGTAGTTATGGAGGAAACCTGCCACATTTCCTTTTGAATGACAAAATGAAATTAAGTATCAAATAATAATCTTCATGGTGGAAAAGCTTGGGAAGCAACAAACATGCTGGGCAACTGATTAAAGGGAGGAGGAACTGAAGTACTGAGAACAGAAAGTGTGCCTGTGTTTGTGGAAGGCTGACTGACTTCCTTGAAATTTGCTCAGAAGTGAAAATATGTGGGATTCTTCCTTGCCAACAAAGGTATCAACTCTTAAATTCTGATGGCAATGGGGAAGGGGTAAGAATTTGGTGCTTCTGACAAATTCCATTGTTTTCAGAGAACTTCAGTAGTAGATTATACCATGATGTTGTTCCTCAAGAAAAATCTGGGTGATATATATCCTTCTTCCCCTCCCCAGCTTATTCTTGGAGCAACTTGGAGAGATGGTCATTGGCTCCAAAGTCACACAGTGGTGTGATGGTAAAAGTTCAAGCACACATTGTGACAGTCTCCATAGTCATGTGTTACCCTGATTTCTGGGGGTCCTGAGAGGGACACATTAATGCGCTCTCAATTGTATAAGTTGGGGAAATTAACCAAGAGCACAGCCTAGCAATACGAGAGGCAGGGTAACGCAGCAAGATCTTGAACCCTATGTTTACTGGGTCAGGTCGAGTCAAGGAGCACTCAGAAGTTGAAATAATAAATGTTATTTTATTAAAAATACAATCAAACAGTGTATGCAGCACACTCACACAGATAACTAAAGAAATAAAGGTTGGAGTGGGATAGAGGGATTTTTAGAGGAGTTGTTGGTTTGGGTAATACTCCACCTGTCCTGAAGCCCAGTTGGAAGCGAAGAAGCTGGGGAGCGTGGATCTCAGCACGTGGGACTGAGGGGAAGGCTCGCTGGACAAAGCGACAGCAAGGCGGGATGGAAGCCAAGAGCGATCTGAGGAAGCGCTCAAAGTCAGGGGCTCTTATAGGGAAAATTGTGACCGCAGGCTAGTTCGTACTTGAGGAAAACAATAGATTTGGAGACAAAGCCTCCGAAAGGTCAGAATTTGAATGATTGAGTTATAGCCAAATTGTCAACAGGGTAGCTGGTATGCAAACGTGGAGTACTTGAGTGTTGTATAGTCAGATCATCAAGCTGCCAGCGCGGGGCAGAGGATCTTTTGAAAGTTGCGTACATACCTAATTGAGGCACTTGCCATGAGGTCTCCTGAAGCTGCGAGTCGGCTATTTCTGGCCTGCCTGTATTGTGTTGGAATATTACGACGATTATCGACCGTGCCTGTCTGCCAGCTTGTCCAGGGGACCTCGCAAGCAAGTGGAGGGGAATGGGTATGTGAGGCCGAATTATTGATATCAAAAGATATCTTTATGTCCCACAAGCTCAGGCCAGCCAGGACAGTAACACATGCCTTACAAGAAGAATACTAAGAAAAGGGAAGCATCTGTGCTTATTCCCTCTTGTGTGTGTTTTAAATATGCATTTGTATTAGAATGTAAATACCACCAGACTCCATCTAATCTTGAAAGCTAAGCAGGGTCAGCCCTGGTTAGTACTTCGATGTCAGATGAATAAACACCAGGTGCTGTGGGCTATATTTCAGAGGAAGGGACTAGCAAAACTATTTTTGACTATTCTTTGCCTACCCTATGAAATTCATGATGCCATCATAAATTGACAAGCAACTTGAAAGCAAATGCACACATATTCATTCTCTCTCTCTCTCTCTCTCTCTTACATACACACACACGTATCACATTACAAACTTGGCTTTTCTATACAACACTGCTATTATTCCATTTCCAACATCCTGTGGAATTCTGGGGTTTGTTGTTTATTGAGGCCAAAAAGCTCTTTGGTTGAGAATTTTAAATGCCCCTCCCTAAACTGCAAACCTCAGGATTACATAGGATGTTGAAAGTAGAATAACGGTACTATAACAGTATAGTGTGGAAAGGCCCAGAGAAAGTTCATACAACAATATATAATGACCAAGGGGGAAAAAATCTACCCCCCCCCCTTTAGCTATTGTGAGGATTATACTGAAAATGGGGAAACTTCAGTGGTTGACAGAAGATGTCCTGCAAAACAAAAAGTAGCAGCACTTTGACTATCTGAACCTTGATTACTCTATGATTCTCCTTACAGTTCAGTGGAAACTTGAATCCAGAAGCCCATTCACATTGCAAACTATTATTCCACTTTCCTTGTTACAGTTTCATTCTGGGGCTTGTACTTTGTTTGTTTGTTTTTTGAAGATTTTAATTTTGTTCATTTACACAGTACAAATATTTTGCACCCTCACAGTATTGAATATCTTGTGTTTATCAAGTGGTAACCATGCTAGTTGAATTCATTTTAATTCCAGGCTGCGACACAACAAAATGTGGAAAAATCAAAGGGGGTTGGAATTGAATACTAATACAAGGCACTGTATAATCCAATAATTATTTTTCCTTTGTTTCCTGACTATGCCCAATCTCACTGCAGGTGTTCACACTATAAAATTATAGTGCTATGGTTCGACTTTAGAGTAGAGTAGTTACTATCTAAAGTGCAGGATGAAGAAATACAGTAATCCATAAATGAAATCAGGAAGGATTCTCTTTTCTTTTGTGGTTATCAATACTTTATTTAGTTTACTAATCCAGAGTTCTATTACTCCTTTTTTGTGTTTTATATATAAAAAGTATATCCATATATACATGTAATATATGTAATGTGTTTTGGAAGTATTGTAAGGTAAAAGTTTCTTTGACAGTTTCTCTGTCAGTTTTTGCTACTGGTTATGCTACTGTTTATGTTTTGCAAAAGTTATAAAAAATATATTTAAAAAAAGATACAGGGAAACAGCACAAGGAATTCTGAATTCCCTTTCCTAAGCATCATAGCCCAGGATTCCACAGGATGTTGCCATTCTGGAGCTTGTACTTTGGTCAGAAGCACCAGAGGAATTCTAAATGCCCTTCCCACAACTGCCAATCCTAGGATTCCAGAGGATGGAGCCATGATGGTTAAAGTGGAATGATAACACTATAGTTCAGTAGTGTGAATGTGTCCCTCACCATCTTGGTCCTTACATTTCTGTGATTAACCTCAGCCTAAGTTCTATTTGGCAAGCCACTGCAAAATAGCATTAACATTAAGATCCTATGAATGTCTTCTCAGAAGTTCGTGTGTCCTTAATATCAACAGGACACAGTACAGGGTAAGGCTATATGGGACTGGATGGTTAGTATGACTATGTCATAAATGGAAAGGCTAAAGCACAGAATGAACTTAGGGTGGCCAGAGACATTAAAAACTATAAAAAGGGCTTTTTTAAATATGTCTGTGGCAAAAGGAAAAAGAAGGAGACGATAGGGTCGCTGCGCAGAGAAGATGGCAAATTACTAACAGGGGGAAGAGAAAAGGCAGAATTACTTAACACCTTCTTTGCCTCAGCTTTTTCCCAGAAGGATACAAGCACTCAACCTGGTGGTTGGGGAGCAGGTGAGGAAGCAGGGGAAATGCGGCACATAATAGGTAGAGAGGTGGTACAAGAATACCTGGCCACACTGGATAAATTCAAGGTGCCAGGGCCAGATGAATTGCATCCTAGGATATTAAAAGACCTGGCAGAGGTCATTTCGGAACCGCTTGCTATAATCTTTGAGAAATCTTGGAGGACAGGAGAAGTTCCAGCAGACTGGAGGAGGCAAATGTTGTCCCCTTCTTCAAGAAGGGAAACAAAGAGAACCCAAATAATTATTGCCCAGTCAGCCTGATATCAGTACCAGAAAGATCCTGGAGCAAATCATTAAGCAGTCAGTTTCTAATCACTTAGAAAGCAGTGCGGTAATCACGAGAAGTCAACATGGATTTCTCAAAAATAAGTCATGCCAGACTAATCTTATCTCTTTTTATGATAGAGTTACTAGCTTGATAGATGAAGGGAATGCTGTGGATGTAGCATATCTCGATTTCAGTAAGGCCTTTGACAAAGTTCCCCATGACATTCTTGCAAAGAAGCTAGTAAAATGTGGGCTGGACAGGGCTACTGTCAGGTGGATCTGTAACTGGTTGACTGACCGTTCTCAAAGGGTGCTCACCAATGGCTGCTTTTCATCCTGGAGAGAAGTGACTAGCGGGGTGCCACAGGGTTCTGTCCTGGGCCCAGTGCTGTTCAATATCTTCATCAACAACTTGGATGAAGGAATAGAGGGCATGCTCATCAAAGTTGCAGATGACACCAAATTGGGAGGGGTTGCTAATACACCAGAGGACAGGATCAAAATTCAAAATGACCTGGACAGATTGGAGAGCTGGGCCAAGGCAAACAAAATGAAATTCACCAGAGAGAAATGTAAGGTCCTACACTTAGGTAGAAAAAATGGAATACAGAAATATAGGAATGGGGGACATGTGGATGGATAGCAGTATGTGTGAAAGGGATCTAGGAGTCCTAATAGACCACAAGCTGAACATGAGTCAGCAGTGTAATGCAGCAGCCAAGAAAGCCTATGCAATTCTCGGTTGCATCAATAGGAGTATGGTGTCTAGATCGAGGGAGGTACTGGTACCACTCTACTCTGCTTTGGTTAGACCTCGTCTTGAATACTATGTCCAGTTCTGGGCACCCCAATTCAAGAAGGACGTGGTCAAGCTGGAGCAGGTCCAGAGGAGGCCAACCAAAATGGTGAGGGGCCTGGAAGCCATGCCCTATGAGGATAGACTTAGAGAGCTGGGTATGTTTAGTCTGCAGAAGAGAGGGTTAAGAGGGGACATGATAGCCATGTTTAAATATATGAAGGGATGCCATGAAGAGGAGGGAGTGGGCTTGTTTTCTGCTGCTCCAGAGACCAGGACAAGGAGCAATGGATTCAAGCTGCAGGAAAGGAGAGTCCATCTGACCCTCAGGAAGAACTTCCTGACAGTCAGGGCTGTCCGGCAGTGGAATATGCTGCCTCGGAGTGTAGTGGAGTCTCCTTCTTTGGAGGTTTTTAAGCAGAGGCTGGATGGCCATCTGTGGGGAGTGCTTTGAGGGTGTTCCTGCATGGCAGGGGGTTGGACTGGATGACCTGTGTGGTCTCTTCCAACTCTACATTTCTATGATTCTATGATTCTATTATTCTATGAAACTAAGATGAGTTTCTTTCATACTATGTTGGCTCTCATGTGCAGTTGCCTTAGGACAGTGGAAGGACTGGTAGAAGAGTTCATCTGCGTTAGAAGTTCCATAAATGAGACTTGCAGTAAAAGGTTGTGATATGAAGTTCTCAATTTCAGAGTTTCAAACAATCCATTTCATTTTCCTCCTCACCATTCTTTTTCTTGCCCCTGTCACCCAGATGTAAGCATTCTACACTCATTGAATTGTCCAGTCTCCTTTAGGCTGTTTTGGGTTCCTTTTTCCTTTGGGTTCCCCACCCCAAATATTTTGTACTTCTGTGAACTTTCATGTTCCCTCAAGCCTGATGTTCTCTCCTCTCTATATGTGGATGGGGCTGGACGGCTGCCTAAGAATCAGCACCTGAAGAACTGAGTTTGTTATTAGTATATATCATTTATTCAAGGAGCTGTTTCTAAATGTGAGCCATAATTTCACCATGGGAATGACTCTAGTTGTGAGATATATATACACAGAGATCATTTTTAACAGGACAACATTTATTATCTGTTTAGAACCATACAAACACAAGTGGGAACCCTCAATCCCTAACCTAATTTTATCCTTATTGATGATTCTTAGTAATAATTTTGTTGACAGCACATGAAGCTTTATGATCAGACCCATTCTTTATTGGAATGAACTCAATCTGTTGCAGGTTTTTTTGGCAACTCCTTGAGGACACACTAGATTTATCTTGCTTACTCTTTCTTTTCTTTTCTGTCTTCTCATTTACTCTTGGTGTTACAGGCAATGGATGCAGGATTAAGTTTGGTTTGGCTGTAAAATAATAGGCATTACATAATAAAACTTTTTTTTTAAAAAAAATGTGTATTTCAGTTTGCATTACTTAACACAGAATTCAGTGTCCATTAGACATTAATTTAGGATGAGGGTGTCCCAAGACATTTTTCTGTCTGAGGCAACAGACATGTTGGTGTCCCATTCTAACATTTCACATGCAGAAGCTTCCTTTTGACACTGTTAACAACATAACATCCTCCATCATACAAGACTGTCCGATAAGTCTTTGTCTTCCAACACATTGCAATTGTATTGCATCCTCCATATTTCACTCCCAAGTGAAAGAAGAGACAGGGGGTTTTGTCCTTATAATGGTTGAGTGCAAGAAGGAATTTCAGTAGGCATTGCTTAATAAGGGACAGAGATAAGGAACACCTGCTGAAATTTCCTCTTTTGCACAATCATTAAAAGAACGCAAGACCTATAGCTTATTTCACTTGGCATTCCTAATCCTCCAGCAGCTACCGTCTAATGCAGCTATCTCACTCTGCTTAATGATGCTGCCAGCTCATTCAGGAAACTTTCCCATTTTCAACCTCTGTGATAAGTTATAGCTTACACATCATAAACATTTACCTATGCTGGAATTCCTAAGGCACATTTTTGTAATATTAAAAGTTGTGGAAACCTTTTACAGTCTTTGTAAAGTAACATAGAGGGGATACTAGTACTTTAGTCTTTGACGTGTAAGAAGTTAAGCAAAATTAAGAAACATACAATAATGGAAGCAAAATTAATTAGGACGAACAAGAGATAGAAGTTAGGCTTAGAGGGGAGACTAGGTTTATGAGTTAGACTACAGTCAGAGAAAAGTGGGAAGTTTTTTTGTTTTTTTTGAGGGGGAGGTGGGAAGGCAAGGGGTGTGTCTTTCATTGTGGTTTATGTGTTTACATGTTGAAAAAGTTGTGGATACACAGCAATCTAATACAGAGAGGCGAAGTGGAGCCTATGGAGCTTATGTGTACAGCCCTTAGAACTGCTAAGCACAATCCCCTGAGCCTCCCAAAAGCCTTTCAAAAGTGCCTAGACTAAAATAAACTAGGAGGAAAAATCAGACTGATTTTCAGGTGATTTTTGCTCTCGAAACTACTCAAAATGTACCCATAACACAGAGGTTTGCTTCCTCAATGTTTCAAAGCCCCCAACCCTCCCCAAAACAGAAAATTATTCTTTAAAAAATGATCAAAATTGGCCAAAATGGCAGCCAGAAGTGACATTGTGTCACATTGCGTCACTTCAGGTGGGCCAAAATGCCCTTGGTGCAGGGTGGGAAAAATGGTCCTCACCCCCTGTGCAATTGCCCATCTCTGGTCTAACAGGAGATGAGTAGAAGCAATTGCAATAAGATCAATCTGAATAAGGAAAGCAAACTTTAGCCCATTTTCTTAACTGCTTTTTATATTTGATATTATGATTACCCATCATAATAACCAACACTGATTTGTGAGATGCCTGGATTATATCAGTTTGGACTGCTGATGGGGATGCTTTCAAAATTATTTTGAAATCAATTTCTTCAAACTGCTAATGATTTTATATTTCTTGTGTTAGGAATATCATCTGTGGCAGGGTGTTGTGTTTTTCTCTGCTATGAGAGAAGTCCTGAGTTGTTATCTGGCTCAGGTTTCTATTTATTTTAATACATGTATTTTAATCTGAGCCAGAGAAGAAATGAAACCACCCCTTGTTCTCCATGCCTTTACCCCCTCCCGCCAACTACTCTACTCCTTCAAATTCCTTCTCATCTCTTATATCTTCCTTGATTATCAGGTCACACTGTAGTAATGGCCTGGGGAAAAGGTTCAACTATTTTTTCCTTTCTGTGTCCTCTGGCTCACTGCTGTTGCAGCTGCGCAGATGTCAGTTGTGACCCAAATGTAATGAAGAAAAATTTACTCGGATCCATTCCCTAAGGACCATTAGGTTATATCTGGTTCACAAACATCAGCTAAATCCAATTGTTAGGCCCAGATGGAAGAAACCCATTAAATTAATTGCAGGATAGCAAGCTAAAAATTATGGATATCCTCAATGTATTGCTTCCTCAGTGGCATCTGTTGGAATAGCAGAGGTAAACTGCATCCTGTGGCAGTTATAATTTTCTTGGGATTTAAGTATGGGATTCAGATGAAAGTGCTGAAGCCAACCCTGCTTATGGTTCTTTATGGTGTCAGGGTGTCGAGTCTGTAGATTTTTCTTAACAAGGCCCTTTTTGCACAGCATTTGCCGTGCAAAAGGACCTCTGGAGCGTCGCGCAATTGTGAGGAGCATTTCAGACGACGTCCTAGCAATCACGCAATGCTGCCAGGCGGCGATCACGCACTATTTCATTTTCGGCTTGTAGCCAAAAATGGTGCGCGATCACGCATTGCTTCAGGGCCCCATGTGCACTTACCATGCCTGTGGAGTTCTGGAGCTGCGGCACTCGCGCTTCCTCCCCCAGTGCACCCTGGGAAAATGCCCGGCTGCTCTGTGGAAGGAAGAGGCAGAGCCTTCATGGTGCCTGCCGCAACAACTGCGGAGCCAAAGCAGCGGGGACATGAAAGCCTTTTGCAAGAGGCTGCTTGCATGATCCCCACGCCCCAGCACCGAGAAAAGATAAGTTGTGGAAAGGGCTGAAGACTGGAATGTGAGGTTTCTCTATGGGAGATACAGCCAAATTGGAAGTGCTGTGACTCTTAGATTTCAATCATTTGTCAACAGGTTGTTCGAGATTATTGGTGGTGATATCTGACTTGTGGTTGTTGAATCTTGTATTCCAGGTAGTGGTACCACCCCACACACATATTATATGTTGCATTGAAGGTCCTGGCATTCAATCAAACATATGGCACTCATGGGATTCTAAGACCCTTTCTGCGGGACATTGTCATCCCACAGTGGGGACGGGAGAAGGACGAGACCCAGAGAACAGTTCTGCATGATGTTGTCTGGGTCCTGTCCTTCTCCTGTCCCCAGGCGGTGCAATCACATCACAAATCATTGACAGGTTTTACCCATCAATGACTGGTGATCATGCCACCATCCTACCACGTGCCTGCACTTACTTTAGGTGCAGAGGTCCTCGAAAAGCAGTGGCTGCACTTCCTGCCCCAGCGCAGCCTAGGACAATACCCAGAAACACTGCAGAAGGAAAAGGCAGCACTATCGTCTTCCTTCATTCATGGAGGCAGCTGGTGCAGAGGGGAGCATTCCTTTTGCACTCCCCTCTTGACAGAGATAATGCTGGGACCCACAGTGGATGTTGCTGGGACAAGGTAGGCTGTGGAAAGATCCTAAGTCATATTTTGTTTAATGTGCTAGATTTTGCCAGCGCTTCCATTTTATATATAAAACATACATACACTGTTTTGCTTCCAAATTGCTGTTTAAGCGTTTCAGGACTTGAAGGCAATTGCCTTGTTTGTTTCTGTTTGTTTCTGACTTTTTTAAAAGAAAAAACTGCCATATGTATTTCAGTTTTTCCCAGGAAAGAAAAAAATCACTCACAGAACTTTACTGTTTCAAACACTGTAATCTAATTGTTAAGTAGGCTAAAATACTTGGTCTTCTTTCAGCCGATTTAATAAATGAAGAAATTTCTTAAGATTTGTTTTACAGAACACCACAGAGTAAAGACTATTAAAATTGCTGTAACACAGTGGAGAGATTAAATGCATTATCTACAATGTGACAGCTACATTTTAGTTCTCTAGGGAGAGTTCTGAAGCATTATTTACTTAACGTCAAAAGACAACGTCAGTCTGGCACATCAAAAGTTTCACACAAGAAATACTAGTGGAAAATTACTAGGCCTGAAGATTTAGGATTTCTCATTTTATTTCAGGCCTATCATTACAAATTATATTTGAGCTAAATTTAATGGTAAATACTGATTTGAAAGGAATAATAGATTTTATTTCCAAACAAAAAAGAAACTTGGAATTTTATCAATGGGCCAAAAGCCAGAAAAAGTTAGATGAAATTGTAAAGAATTATGGTTGAGGAAGTGGTGTAGTTTCTTTTCCTGGATGGATTGCTTATCTTATAGGGCAAGAATGATGAATCTGAGGACCTCCAGAGTTATTGGTCTGTATACTCCCTTATCTCTCTTACTGGCTAAGGCTGCTGGGAACTAAAGGAAATCAATAACTGTGAGACTAAGGCCCTTTTCGCATGGCATTTGCCATGCAAAAGGGCATCTTGAGCGTCGCACAATTGTGAGGAGCGATCTGCATGACGCACTCACATTGCGCGACGCTTCAGAGTAGGGCAGGTGCCACTCATGTACTTTTTCATTTTTGGCTTTCAGCCAAAAATGGTACATGATCGCACATTGCTCCAGGGCCCCGCATGCACTTGCTGTGCATGCAGAGCCTCCGGAGCCACGGTGGTCGCGCTTCCTGCCCCAGCGCAGCCTGGGAAATCATTCATTTTTGGTTGCTTTAAGAAGAATTGTCTCTTCTAGAGATCTATGGGAAATATTGTGCTTTTTGGAAACACGTATGCAGCTCCCTTAGCAATTCAATTTATGGATTAGCCAGGTTTCTCTGAAGAAAACAAAACAAAAACAAAAACAAAAACAGAGGCAATCTGTGACCAAACTCCTTCAGAGCTCTGAAGATTGCCTCTGGACAGCTATAAAATGGAACCAGATATAGACAAAGATTTAAGAAAAATCACCATGACAGTCTATCAGTGCTAGCAATCGGTTTTCATTATGGAGGCTATCTGTGAAGGCTATTTCATTATGAAGGCTATCGGTATCTCCACAATGAAAAGGGTTAGAAACTCGCTCTTCCTTCCTTTCCTTCCCCTGTTTTTCAAAACCTTTCCTAATGAAAGCTGAGCTTCGCAGAGACTGTAAGGTTTAGAATACAGATAGGGATGAAGTAACCAGAGGCTTTGCTCTTTATCTAGAATAGTCTTCCTTCAAACAGCATGTTCTTGACTAGGGAGCATGTTCTTGTGTTAATAAAGAGCTACTTGTGTACATGAGAAAATATGACTTGACATGGTACACTCATGTAACAAGATGGGGATGAGAATGGATTGTACCAGTTCAGACTATAGATGGCTGATGTTTCTTTCAGTGCTGCCTTAATTTGAAAATAGAACTATATTCAACACATGAAGAATTGTGTGTGGGGGGTGTCTTTTCTTTCTCAGCTAACCTAATTTGTTCTTTACAGAGAATGTAGTTTTGCTTTATTTAAACAAAAGGAGTTTACTATAGACAAGCTATCAAGTCCATTTCTGCAGACTTTTATAAATTTTCTCACCTCCAATTCTGTCCTATGTTCACTTTATGTCCATTTTTTTTCAATGGGAATACTTGTATGGATTTTTCTTCATGTTCTTTATCTGGATGCAATAACAGACATTTTAAGTAAAGGATCTGTGCTCCCAGTGACTAAATAATGTTCACATCTGGTTTTGAAAGGTGTGCAGTTTCTGTGAATTTTCAAAATGGTTGGGGGTGTATGTACTTCTGTTCACAAATTGTGAATGGTTTTGTGGTTCTCTCTTCTGTTCAGGAGGTGTAGGTTCATATAAGGCAATTAAAAGCCTCCATAACATGGATTTCTCACACTTCCCTAAGTATTACCTATTGCTCAGAGTCTGAAATGATTGATTTCAGTCTGAAGCCTTAGTGTATCATTCCTACTTGGTTCTTCTGAAGGTGTATATGGAGTTGGTCTGTAAGGAGTTCATTTTTAAAAAAATAATAGAGGCACATTTAACTATAAGACACTGTCAGTGTAGTCAGGCACTAGAAAAGCTGACTTGCAGAAAAATCACAGATTTGGTTTTCCAGGGCCTGAGATCTAGAGGTTGTTATTTCCTGTTTGCTACTTGAACTAAAATTCACTTCTGAATGTCATAGTTGGATTTTTCCAAGGATTTCAGTCTGCTAGAACTGGATTGATACTTAAAAAATTCCTTCACATCTGAAAAACATACTGAATATACAAGATTTATCACATAATGTAGAAGGGTTCTGTACTCAAGAAATCAGAACGACTTGAAAGGGCAGTTACTAGATAATCTCCTCAAGTATAAAGGTACATCATTGAATATCAAAGTCAAGATTGTCCATGCCCTCATACTTCAAATTTTTATATGTGGTTATGAAAGCTGGGCAGTGAAGAAAACTGACAAGGGAAAGATCAACTCGTTTGAAATATGTTGCTTGGGGCAAATATTACAGATACCATGAACTGCCTAAAAGGCATAAATGAGTCCTAGAACAAACCAAGCCTGAACGCTCCTATTAAGCCAAAATGACTGAACTGAGGCTATTGTACTTCAGACACATGTGTTGTTGTGTGCTGTTAAAACATTTCCTACTTACGGAGACCCAAAGGCAAAGCTATCATGGCGTTTTCTTGGCAAGATTTGTTCAGAAGGGGTTTGTTCAGAGGGACTACGTAAGGACTGTGAATACCTAATAGTCATGAGTGCATAACTCTAGGCTACATTTTCAGAACTGCTATCGTGGATTATGGCCATACATTACTAGTTCTAGGACCCTTCAAGTTATAACAGTTTAAGTGTGGGGCAGATTGGTATCTTATGTACATGCAAGTGGGCTACTGTAGCTAATGAGTCTCCAACCTTAATAAAGTCCAATCACTTTCTTGATAATTATGACAATGTTAAAGACTTCTGAAGGTCTTTCAAGAAACAATGAATTAATATCCAGCGCAAATCACTGTACGATTTCTTCTGCATCCCATCCCCAAGTGCGACAGGAGCATATAGGAAGCTTCCTGATACTGAGGTAGATCATTGGTCCATTTAGTCTAATGTTTCCTCCTCTGATTGGCAGCAACAACCATCCAGCTTTGCAGGAAAGATTCTTTCTGACCCCTAGCTGCAGATCTTTGGCATTACCGGGTGATCTCTTACCAAAGTTTTAACCAAGCCTGGCTGCAACTAACCTATGAATTCAGATGACATCTGATATGCTTTTTCTTTCTGATGTATCAGGTTGGAATCTGTGTCCTATAAGCATGAGGGAAATCTGACATTTTATTTTCAAGGAGTTTTCTTCTTTTCCACCCTGTTTTTTGTTGTTTTGTGCCTTCAAGTCATTTCTGACTTACGGTGAGCCTAAAATGAACCTATCACAGGATTTTCTTAGCAAGATTTCTTCAGAGGGGGGTTGCTATTGCGTTCCTTTTAGGCTGAGAGAGTGTGGTCACCCAGTGAATTTCCATGGCTGGGCAGAGATTTGAACCCTGCTTTCCATAGTCATAGTTGCAGTGCTCAAACCACTACATCCCTCTGGCTCTCCCTTTCCACCATATAGCCTTGAATATCTGTCGAAGAGTAGCAAAGTATATTTAATATCCTTACATTTAGGAATTGTGGTATGAATCAAACAAACTTTCAAATGCCTATCTATAGAGATAGATGAATCTATTTATAGAGAGATAGGCAAATCTTTTCATTCATCTAATTTTAATCAATATTTTTTTCAAGTTTTATCCACAATACTATTTTGTGTCCACAATAATCTGTGATTTTTTTAAAAAAAGAAGTAAGTCTTTTCAAAGTAATATTTTAGTGCATATAACTCTCAAAATTACCTCTCAAAAGTATATTTAACTGCATGTTTTCTCTAGAAATATGTATTTTCTACAGAAAGGTAAAAGTTGTTTATATATTGTATGCTGGCGGTACTTAAATTGCCAGTAATTGCATTGCTGTTTGCAGGATTTGGAAAACTGTAAAATCTGTTGGGTTGCTAAATTTCAGCCTGCACATTAGTCTAAGAGGCTCAGAGCAGGAAATGACAGTTCAAATTTTTTAAGTATTCTGAAGTATTCAGAGTAAAATATTATTCATTCCTTTCAATGTGATGCAAGCCCCTATTGTACAGAAAAGTCTGGGTATTGTGCCACCATTATTAACAATGTTTCTAAAGGGGCAGGCAGTAGAAATGGCAAAGGCCCTTGCATCTGAGGTAGGGAAATCTAGTTCATGAAAGTTGGTAACATAATAACTTTGTTAGCTTTTAAGGTGCCATTAGAGGCCTCATCCTAGCACGACTACTACTTCCGTCTTTTCTACTACCCTTCATATTACTCTTATTTTACTGAGAGAAAGTAAATCAGGAATAAAAAGGAGATAGGTTCAGAATAATTATGAATACTTTGGAACTGCAGTTTCTACATCATAAATCTTGTCTGCTAATTGGCTGAACGGTATGTATATTAAACTTATTCAAAGCCATTTGTAAATATGCTTCATTGTTCAAAAGAAGTTAGGGTAAGGAATGGTCCTGATGAGTGGGTGATTTTTAGTACCTGAGACTCTAAGAGATAAGTACCTGGACCACTGTTAAGTAGATTGCACAGCACTACAGTCTAGGCAAAACCAGAAGGTCAGACTCCTAATGTTATTCTGTACTATTTATGTATTTATTATTTAATATCCAGCCTTTTCCCCAGCACAGTACTCAGGACAGCTGAGGCTGAAGGAAGCACAAATCCATGACAGCTCACTAGGCTTTCACCCTGAGATCCAAAGATCTCTGAAAGAAGGGTGTGAAGAATATTTTCCTCAGCAAGAAAGAGTGGCTCAATGTATCTTGACACAGTAGGAGAGTTTCTGCACACTTTTTGATGATTTTTTTTTGGGGGGGGGTCAGGAACATTTTTCAGTTAGCAACATTTCTCTCAATTTCTCTCAATTAGGAACTAGTTTGTGAAAATTTTTGCTGGATCAGAAGACACTGTATTTTTCACAAATGCAATCTTCTGGTACAATTTATGTTGCAGTTGCACAATGGTGACATTCCCCCTGCCTAAAAGGTATCTATCACAAAATCCCCTTTTTTCCCCATCCATGCAAAATATTCACAAATACATCACAAAATGTGGGGCAAAACATGAGGGTAAAAATATGCAGAAATCTCACCCAGCAGGGAGAAGACTTTTGATTTTTCGGGGGGCGTGGGAGAATCTTGTGTGAGAATACAGTAAACTGTTATTTACCTTGCAGCCTTCCCTCTCTGTAGAGATTTAACTCCACCACATCATAATAACAAGTTTGCACACAATTGTTGCTGTTTACCTGAAAGTCATTTCAAACTTATAATGACCCTAAGGTGAATCTCTCACAGGGTTTTCTGGGACTAAGTGTATATGATGTGTCCAAGGTCGCACAGTGGCTTTCCACAGCCAAATGGGGAACTGAACCCTGGTTGGCAGGGTTTTAGTCCAACGCTTAAAGGAGTACACCACACGTGGCTCATTGCACACAATACCTTGTTGCATATAAATACCCACTGATCAGGGCATTTGTATGTGTGTGTTTTGTGCATGTGAAGGGGTGTGCAGTAAAGTCTGAAGATTAGGTAAAGAGTAGTTGAAAATGTAGATGC
This sequence comes from Cyclura pinguis, assembly GCA_030412105.1. Classification (NCBI taxonomy): domain Eukaryota; kingdom Metazoa; phylum Chordata; class Lepidosauria; order Squamata; family Iguanidae; genus Cyclura; species Cyclura pinguis. The sequence continues at coordinate 213,773,276 of CM059599.1, forward strand.
CTGTTTCCTGTTCAGTGCTACTGTGCATAGTAAATACCTAAGTAAACAAAAAATCAAATACTTTCAGAAGCCTCTGGCAACCAGTGCCATTGTCTTGTGGGTCTTCTGTATGCTGAGCATGTAAGCTGTAGGTTTGTTTTTGATGTTCTCTTAGCCCAGTACATTTTTGTACAGAGAAGTGTAGTAAATTGAGTGTCTGACAGCTCTTGAAATCCATGTTCTGTTGCTTTTCAGGTTGAATACTTTCTGGAATCAATGAGAGAAAAATGTACAATTTTTATACATGTTTAATATATTTCTACAAGAAAAGGTCAAATGAAGTGGAACATTTCATTTTCAGTGATCTCGTGTTTGTGGTGGCAGACAGGAATTATGATGATCAGACGAAACTGGTAGACTGATATATTCTGGAGATGGGTAGAAATTCCTATGCTTGCATGCTATGACAGAAATAATAGAACAATACTTGAAAACTGGGACCTACATAAGCTTCAGAAATACTTTATTTAATGCTTGGAAAACATAAGAAGCTCCTGGGAAATTGTATAATCAGATTTTGTTTTTGTTTTTGTTTAATGCAAGTTAAATCCCAGAGTCATCTCAGTGTTTGTTCTCCATTTCAAATTCTGGGCCATGGGAGCTTTGTGAATCCATTGGCAAACTGTTGACAGCTGAGGTTGGACACAGTGCAGCTGGGGGCAGGACTTCAGAGATCAAATGATGAGGCAGTAGAGGGGTTGAGCAGCATTAAAATTCAGCCAGTTGGTTCCCAAGGTATAAAGATGGTAAACCACAGATTTATGAAATAGAATGAAAAAGAAATATGAAAAAGGTCAAACAACAGTAAGAAAAGTTGCAATTCACAATCCAATTATTCCAGCGGTGTTCTACTAATTCCAATAGAACTGACATCCTCATTCAAATAGGACCAGGAGACGGAGCCCAGAGCTTAGCAGAAGAATGTACCTCTTAGGCATGTAGAAGATCATACATTCAATTCCTAGTATGGAAACATGGAAGGCAACCAACTGGGGAATTCTGGAGGTGAGAAGAGATATTCTCTGTCTTTGCATGATCGTAGTGATAACAACAGAGGCCTTTAACCACCATTCAGTGCTCCACATTTCCCTAGCATGTTGCTGGCTACAGCAGAACTGAGTGTTCAAAGTCTCTGGGTCACTGGAGTGATATTTATACTTATACACACACACACACACACACACACACACACACACACTGTTTTGGTCAAGACTGCAGAGTCCATAAAGAACCACTGAATGTGACAATTCTTGCCATTCCACCTGGGTCAATTTCAAACCACGTAGGGCTATTTCTGCACTAGACTGTTATAGTGCTATTATTCCACTTTCATCCTCCTATGGAATCCTGTGGTTTGCAGTTTAGGGAGGTGCATTTAGAATTCTCAGCCAGAGAGCTCTTTGGCTTCAGTAAACGAGAAACCCCAGAATTCCACACGATGTTGAAAGTGGAATAATAGCACTATAACAATGTTGTGTGGAATGGCCCTTAGTCTTAAGAAAGCTGAAAAGACTTTCAATATTGGTGCATTCCTGATTGTACATCAAATCCTTTCTCTCTAGCCAAGTCTTCTGTATCTGGTCGAAATCCTCTTGTTAGTCTCAAGTAGAATAGATCCGTTGAATCACCAGGATTTACTAAAGTTTGACTTACCATTCAGCAGTTGAGTCAGTGGGTCTAATCAAGTTGAGACTAACCAATAGGATCCAAGTATCTGTCTATTACATTATGTTCCTATGATTCTGTAGATTCTGATGTTCCGTTACTACATTCCTCTGCTCCTGGGACCAATGCAAAAATGGCCAGACATAAAATGGTTAAAAACACAGTCTGAAAAACCATTCTGTGGAATCCTGGGGTTTGCAGTTTAGTGAGGGGCCTTTAGAATTCTCATTGACAGAGCTCTTGGGCCTCAGTAAACTACAAACCCCAGAACTCCACCGGGTGTTGAAAGTAGAATAATAACACTAAAACTGTGTAGTGCAGAAATGGCCAAGGTCAGTATTGGATAATGCAGTCTTTGCTGAATCACTGTTTTCTTAACAGTATCAGCATCTAGACAGGAGTGTTATCCAAGGCAATGCTGAAGTGAGCAGCACTTGTGTGCTGAAATTTTATCTTCTAAAGTGCTATTAGATTAAGCAGGCAGTTTTCAAAGAACAAAGCAATAGTACTTTGAAAGGGTCTGCAGAAAAAAAAAAGGACAGAAATTAGTCAGAGTTAGACAGGCGAAAAGACCAGTGAGATCAATATTGCTTCAATTTTCTGCAGCTGATCACTCTTTTCAATCATTTGCAGACTGAAAAGCATTTCTTTCTTTTTCTTTTGAAATCTGGTCTGCACTGGGGAGAAACAGACCTCGGTTTGCTGGACTCCCTATCAGTTATATTTTTCTCACTGAATGCTGTGAAGAAATCTGGCTGCTCTTTCTGAGGAATGTCCCATAAGATGTTCATTTTTCAACCATCTTCTGCATCTATCCCTGTTCAGAACAGCTTTGGTATCTAACTGTTAGCAGGCAATTATGTTCATCTTTGGAAAACTCCACTTTTCATGTATCGAGTTGCTACTACAAATACAACAGTAGGCCACACCAGTTCCCCCATCCAGGTTGACTGGAAACCCAGTTCTTATATATAAATCACTTGAGGGTTGAGGGCCAAGATATTTCAGGGTCTGGCTCTACCAATGTGACTGCCTGTAATTTGGGATCATCATCAGTAACCTTGTTACACATCCCACTGTCTAGTGAAGTTGAAGCCAACATATTTCATGTTAACAATCAAACTAGGGAATTCCCTCTCTGTGACAGTCAATTTGTCCCTTCTTTATTATTTCCAGGTGAGCCATGTAGGCTATATTGTTTCGTGTGGACTGTAGTCATTAATTTTTTTTCTCTGTTTTGTTGTGATGAATGATCTGCTTGCTCTTTCTAGATATTGTTATGATGAGATTTGCTTTGGTATATTTTGTTGCCATTTGCAGTCTCAGTTTTGTATATCCACTTGAGTAGCTAGTGGGATGAAGAGTTAATTTATAATTTATGTCTGAAGCCATTTCCACACTTGACTATTATAGCACTATTATTCCACTTTCAACATCCTACAGAATCCCGGGGTTTGCAGTTTAGGGAGGGATTGGCTGGCCCTTCCTGAAACGGCAAACCCCAGGGTTCCATAGAATGTTGAAAGTGGAATAATAAGTGCTATAACAGTCTAGTGCAGAAATGGCCTCAGTCACATGTTAGAACCACAACACTAGAGCCCAGAATGACAAAATAAATATTATGATTTCAATAATCTCATCTTCATATGACCTTGAATCCAATCTTGGGGAGAAAGGCAGAATGTAAATTGAAGGGGTTCCAATATTTATTACGTTGTTCTAGGAAATAGGTGTTGCTGAACTTAATTTTTACTCCCTATCCCCGCTCTCAATCCTTTCTCCCTTGTGTATTGTTAGATTCTAAGCCTGAGGGCAGAGAATATCAAATTAAATCTAAACCTTATTTGGCTAAAGGGCAATGTAGAAATGCTTAGATAATAAATAAACAAAAATGAGGAATTGTTTATTTGAGTGGAGGTCTATTACCTTAAGGGATGGTTGAAAGGCTTATCATGACTATATGCAAAGTTATTTGGAAGCAGGTGAGCCTTTGTGCATGTTAATCCAAGGCCCATTCACACTACACAATTATAACACTATTACTCCATTTTAATTGCCATGGTTCTATCCTATGGAATCCTGGGATTGGATATTTAGAGGGACAGGCTTTTAGAATTTTCGACCAGAGAGCTCCTCTGATGCCCCTGACCAAACTACATGCCCCAAGATTCCATAGGAAGCAACCATAGCAGTTAAAGTGGAATAATAACCGTATATTTCTGTAGTGTGAATGGGCCACAGAAATTGGAACATTACTTTGGAAAAGGTGACTTGTAAAAAAAGCTCACCAACACAATAGCCATGAAAAAAGGAAGACACTGTTAAAACAGGCTGTTTGGGATCAGCCAGTTTTGTCTGCCTTCCCTTACCACTGATGCACAACCCAGAAAATATGTAATCATTAACATAGCCACTATTCCTAGTATCAGTATTATTATGTTATTAATTATTATTCAGTGTGTTGCTTAAAACATCAGGGAGATGGAGTATAACTTTACACTCACTAATTTCATATGATGATTAGGCCTTAGCAAATTGCAACGCTGTGAAAATGAATGGGCAAACAAATGTGAAATACACAATGGCACCACACGTGCAAAGTCACAGCATGTGGAACACTGCTTCTGCAAAAATACTGCTTTTCCAAAATTGCAAATACATTTGCAAAACATTTGCAAACACAAAATTGCATAAGGGAATATGCACGTGTAAGTTACTAACAGGATACCAACCACTATTTCAACAATGATCTCCTCTTCCTCCTGCTTTACCACCATCACTAACTACTACTTCTTCTTCAGCCTTCCCTCCTCCTCCTCCTCCTGTTTTGTTTTATAAATAGTAACATGGCCTGCACATCATAAGTCCCTAAAAACCCAATTAGAAGTAACAACTTGTTACTCATTACACTGGAAATGTGTTAACATAAATGTTATAACTGGGGAAAAGACTGTTGCTACACCTTGTTATCTGAATGTAGTATGTTAGAGGTAACATCATTTAACATCTTACTTCCAAACACTGATTTTATTGTCCTGCACTCTGCAGTAGCCTCACTCAGAGACATGCTCTGCATTTTGCTTCTGTTGAACTGCTTCATCCATCTGCCTCTCCTTCTGCACAGTTGGAAGAACTCTGTGTTTTACTGCACTTTTTTCTCTTCAAGGTCAATGTTCAGTAATACTGAAAAATCTATGAATGCCTTCCAAGAATTTTGCAAGATCTTACCACTAATCAAGCAAATTCACTGGGGAAATCTCACTTGCTTCAGGAGCTAAGTCTAAACCTTTTTTCACATTTCATGTAGTAAGTACATCACCAGCCAACTTTTCATCCTAGAGTTATATCTTAGTTATTATGGAAATAAATTAATTACAAGAAATTAGTTGCAGAAATTGGAGATAAATAGTCAATTGATTCATTAAATTATTGAGGTTTTTTTCCCCTACCAATATGACTCAGTTTATTATGTTTTCCTCCTAATTAATGCTGGATTTAATAAATATGATATCTGAAGGACAAGTGAACAATTTATATGCTGGCTATAGTGGGAAGGAGTATTTAAAAAGAGAAGAGATACAGATTACTGATGAAATTTAACTGGACAGGATGTAGTATGAGATTCCATGCTGTTAGGGCAGGTTGAACTCTCACTATCACCAGGAAACAATTGCATTATATAGTAGTCCACATGGAGAGAATTTCAGGTTAAGGGAAGGAAATTTTAAAATGACTAAAAGAGCACTTTTTGGGGTGCCAATAACAAAATATGCTGCTAGGGTAAACAGTAACAACCTCCATACCATTTTTTGTAAATTCCATATGCTGTCCCAGAAACCAACATTTTAAATAATGAGTTAAATCAACAATAGTTAACAATGAAACATATTAATGATTAGCATTGGTACCAATGAATTGATTTCTCAATTTCTAATATTTAACATCAAATTAATTTTCAAATCTAATGTTCCAAGCCCCAGATGCTTGTTAATAGGTGACATTTTAGCTCCGCTTCTTTCCAGATTCCCCTACAATTGTATGCTAAGAAAACACTGATTCCTCTTCTTTTCCAGAGAATGATCTTTGAGAACGGGAAGGAAGGGAAGGTGTAAGGCCCTGCTTTGGGAGTTCCTGATATTAGTATGGTTTGGATGGGCACCATACCTAATTGGCATCATATGTAATTGGCAACACATTTTATTGGCTCTGATACCAAATTCAAGCCTGAGAGGTGATGGAGAGGTCAAACCGAACAAGGGAAAGAATTTGACTGTAAATGTGAGAAGGAAAGGTCAACTCGAAACTTCCTCCAGGTGAGACTGAGTCATTTGTGAGGCAAATACACACCATTCCTGTGGATAATAGGCTTAAATAGAAGCTGGAATTTTCCAGGGAATCCAACTGTGAGGAGCCCACCAGGACACTGATTGATAGATATCCATCCCTTGTAAACCTGGATTCTTTCCTCTTTCCTCACAGCACCCACAATAGATAGCTATTACAATACCCATCACGTCTTTGTCAATCGAAGCACTAAGCCCAACAACAGGCGAAAGACCCATTGTCCACAACAGGTTCCCTTTGTTTTGCATCTGGAACCTTCATGGCCACAGGCCATTTACAGGGTACAAATACCCCTGATTTTAGGATGCCCAGTGCAGTCTCTCAAAGGTCTACCAGTCACTCTGGCTCCTGAATGAGAACTGTCCTTAGGTCCTACCTAAGCCAAAATACATTTCTGCTCTTCACTACTCTTCTGGACTGCTAATTATAAATCCCCCAACCCCTCAGCCTCTCTATAACTTTTCCTCCCTTTTTCTTTCAGTTAGCTCTTGTGTGAATGTGTGATTGTGTGTATCTTGTGTGCATGGACGAGTGAATTCCCCTCAATAAAACACATTTTTAGCTTACTTTTAATCTTTGGCTGGTTCTTTTCCTGTGTGCACCCATAAACACTGGTAGAAAAGATCTTGCTAAGTTGCCCCCCTCTTGCAAGCCTCTTCTTTGAGCTAATTAATTCCCCACTTTTGCAAGGAGGTATTTAGCATTGCAGGGTGACCCTTGTCGCACCTACGTTTTGGGGTAACACAAGCTGCCTAAAGTTTGTTCGTTTCAATTCCTCTGAGAAAAAAAACAAAAACAAAATAAAACTCAGAAACAGACAATGTTTATTACAAGAATTTAATCTCTCCAAAACCTCAGAAAAATCACAAATAGAACCTGAAAGGATCTGAGCAACTAGCAGCTATTTTAATCAACATACCATCCTGAATTTGTCAGTCTTGTCTGCTTTCAGAAGCTAAGCAGGTTTTGTACTCATTAGGACTTGGTTGAGAGACTGCAGAGAATACCTGGGAGTCCTAGGTAGGGCTGATGAAAATGTCTGCTTCAGACTCTGGAGAGCCACTGCTGCCAGTTCAAGTTGACAATACGGGACTAGATAGCCTGGTGATCACTGAATACAGTTGGCTTTTCACATTTGCTAGGGTTGGGGCACAGGACCCTCACAAAAGCGGAAAAATTACAAATATCAAAGTGTGTGTGTGTATGTGTGTCTGTGGGAAAGTGGTTGAGGCATAGTGGGGAATGGACACCCGGGGTTCAAACCAGGTCAGGAAAAGGAGAGGGAAAGGGGTTGGGTCAGGATGGTGGCCCTATACTTCCTCTCTGTCACCCATTTCCTTCCTTGGGTATGTGGGATGTCGGGAGAGGGTTTGTGGTGCTAAGAAATTGAGCTGTGAGCCATCCTTAGCTGGCTAGGCAGCTGCTGGTGGTGAAGGAGGAAGAGGACCAGAGGTGGGCTTTTAAAGGACTGCAAGGCCTGACTGGAGCTGCCAAAAGGGAAGGTTTCCCCAGAAAAGAAGCACCTGAGGTGGGGCAGCAGGGGTTGAAGAAACTCAAAAATAATCAAATGTGGAGGGCCGACTGTATATATAAAGCAGCTTCTTGCATTCCTGATCATAGATTATCCTCAAAAGGGATGGTTTTCCTGCTACATTCAACAAATCCTCCCCTCAGCATCTTCTTAGATGTGAACCATTCAGTTCTTCCTCCCGACTTCTCCTGAGAATTCTACCTACCCCTTCAGAAAGATGTATGGGTGTACAGAAAGAAAAAGAAAGAGCAAACCAGCCAATCAATCAAACAAACAGCAGAACCAATGTTAAGAACTCATGCAATTTTTTTCCAAGGTGTCAGGTGATGTGGAGCCTTGTAATGAGACCTGGCTTTGCTTACTCTTGCACACAAAGACTTATTTTATTATTAAATTCAGATACCATTTTGCAAGGTAACTACCTGATGGGGAAGAGGTTTTTAATGTGAAATGTGTTACTACATCTTTTTTTTTCCTTTGATGTACTTTTAAATTGTTTTGATTTTGCTTGCTGTTTTAGGCCCTTTCTGCACAGTGTCGCTGTGCTGCTTCTGCAAAAGGATGGCAGTGGTCAGCAGGTCATGTTTCTGCATGACGTCGTCACCATCCTCTTGCCTTACTATCGCAAAGTGTCACATTTGTGCAGTACTTGAAAAATGGAAAAAATCCGTTTTGCACTTCTAATCATGTGGCACTCCCATACTTACTGTTGTGCGGAAGCCACGGAAGTTCAATTGTGATTCTTCCTGCCCCAGCGCAGCAATGGCAAGTGCCCAGCTGTGCTGCAGAAGGAAGAGGTGGGACCATTGTGCTCCCTTCCACAGGGAGTGGGCAGGTATGGAGGGGAGCACTGCTGATGTGGTTCCTTCTGGACCAGCATGACGGCGTGGAAGAGCGTCGGCTGGTGGAAATGGCCCTTATCTGTCCAATTATGTTCTAACTGCATGGCTTTTTAGTTGTATCTGTATGTTTAAAACAAAAAAACAAAAAACACAGGATCCTAGTATTGGATGAAAGTTGAAAAATGAAGAAATAAGTGCTCACATGCATGACACAAGCTGATACCATCCCCTTTTCTCATAGACATCAAATATCTCATGTGGGAAATGGCATGCTATGCCTGGTACGCCTTTAGTCTCCTGTTAGCCTCCCCTCACTTTTCCTGAAGATCTGATGCTGCAGAACCAAACTGAGTCATGGAAAGACACTAATTTTTTTCCTTTCTCTTCCCATCCTCTTTCACAGATATGTTGGAAAGCCTACCCTCTGTTCCTCTCCCTGCCAACAGATCTCTTCACAGCCTCACTTTCTCTCCCTGTTCCACTTTCCTTTAACTTTCTGGTAAGATTATGTGCATGTCTCTTGCATTATAACATGCAAACCTCCATTTGATACAAATTGTGCTTTTAAAATAAAATGCTACTTCCACCTTAGGAAATATGTGTGGTGATTAGGGAGTTACTAAAACCTGGTGGGCTATTAAAAAGAAGAAGAAGAAGAAATATACTAATGGAAGAGAAGAGTGTAAATGAAAAAAATGTTTGAAAGTATTTAGAACTAAAGAATCTGAAATTGCTCACTTTGCTTTCCATCAGCATCTTATCTATGTAAAGCCCCAGGATGTTCCAATGTAGACTGTGCCAAGTTGTCCTGTGCACATGACACAGGCATGGGTGAATCAATTTATATGTGGTACATTCTCTGAACTAATCTGTATTTTTCAAAAGATAAACTATATGAAAATGTACACTTAAACAGTACTTAATTTAATATACATTTCTATTTCTTCCCCTCTCAAAATGAATATTTTAAAATATATTGTGTTATGAAGTACACATTTTAAAATATAGCAGTATCCATCATCTATCTATATCTGTACAGCTATAAATATAGATACGCATACATCCATACTAAGAAATGTATTAAAACATATAGGAAGTGGGAAAAATAATGAATAACTGAGGCCATTTCCACACTATACTGTTATAGTGCTATTATTCCACTTTCAACCTTCTATGGAATCCTGGGGTGTGCAGTTTAGGGAGGGGCCTTTAGAATTCCCAGCCAGCGAGCTCTTTGGCCTCAGGAAACCCCAGAATTCCACAGGGTGTTGAAAGTGGAATAATAGCACTGTAACAGTGTAGTGCAGAAATGGCCTATGTTCCAATAGAGGCTGACCAAATCGGTTCACCTTGTGAGCAGCCAAGTTTAAATTCATCAAAATACATAACAATTAAAGTAAATTGTCAGTATTCCACTATTTCCCTATGGCTGGTGCATTAGAAATAAATCCAGTTGAGTTTAGCATGACTTATTCACAAATTCAGCATTTTTAGGATTGCAATCTTTAATGAGTAATGTGTCACCCATTTTTACAGAAGTGGTTTCCCTGAGGTTTTTAATTTAATCATCAGGACTCCATTTACCAAAATAACAAGAACCAACAGCACTGCTTTGCACTTTACATATTTTCTTAAAACTGGATGCTATCTGTAAAGCAGAGCCGATGAAATCTTTAACAATGCTAATTCACTAAGCCACTACAGTGATTCAAAATGTCTTCATATTCTTTTCTTTCATACTTTTTTAAAAAATTTATGTCTGGCCTTTCCACCTATAAGGAAGTTTAAGAAACAAAGCAGTTTGTACTCCATCTCTGTAAAAAAAAATTAAAAACTCACATAAAAGAAGCTGAGGACTGATAACTGGTCAATGGATTTTGGAAACAAGAAGTCCAGAAAGGAGGAGGCTGCAACATAGACAGTGGATTGAGAAACACTGATGTCCCAATCCCGAAATAAAGAGTCCAGACACATAAACTTGGGTTAACTAGGGCCACCTTTATTTAATTTATTTATTTATTCATTCATTCACCAAGGGCCTGGAGGAAGCAGCAAGAGGAGCAATGCAGGTCCAGCCGAGCTCAGGTGACAAACTGCTGTTCACCCTCTCAACCTTCCCTCGGGCAAACCGCCTGAGCCCAGAGAGCAATCCAGTTGTTACTGGTTGCTCTCCGGCTGCTCTACAGGGGGAGGTATATTGGGGATAACTCCTGGCAAAGGCTCAGGACCCTTCAGGTAGGAGTTAAATCCCTGTGCTAGCCTCAAGGGGGCGCCACCTTCACCATCCCTGAGGTTGCATGATTCAAATGGCAGATTCGGAGGCTCCCCCTACACCCTAAGTGGGTGCCCAAGGCAGCCACCGGAGCTGTCACTTTGCCCCTTACCTGCCAGATGAATACCTAATTAACAACCATACCCCAGCCAATTTTCCCAGTTCCAATCAAAGCAGTGTGGGGTAGGTGAAAAACCCCCCACAAATGGAGGGAAAAAATTCCTACCCAACCCTGAAGCGAGCCAACTAAGGCACACTTTAACGAGGGTGGGCGGGATGGATTGTGTCAAAGATCCAAAGAGACCATGTGTGGGGCAAGCAGGAAATAAATAGGCCTTTGCCCGTCCCACCATGTGGTGCAGTCTGGCACTGCCCGTGCCATCTGTCTGTTGGTGGCCTCTTCCAGGGAGGGTATCAAACTCCTCCCCTCCAGGCAGCGAGGGCTGCACATGGTCAGGGAGGCATAACCTTGGAGGAGCAAAACGTGAAGAAGAAGACTTGAGGAAGAGAGTGGAAAAGTTAAGAGGATGAAGTGAGATGGACTGTAAAGGAAAAAAAAAATCCTGGAAGTATTTAAGGTCACGAGACATGCTGAGAAGAGGAAGACCAGAGTGTTAATAGATTTGACATTTCTGGCCCCAGAAAGATATCAATATTTTCTATAAAAAATAAGACCTCATGGCACCTTCTGCAAGTAAGGGAGGTACAGAAGACACAAGGCTAGATTAGAAGTTATAACAGCAGATAAACGTTATAAATAGAACAGATGTCTCAGCAACCACATGACATCAGTGATGTTGCATGTATGTAAGCTTTTTCAGCTTATTTTTAGCTGTAACATCTCATGCTGAAGTAAGACAAATGTGCAAGTAGTCTCCTTATCCAGACCTTTGTTATTCATGTTAACATGTCTGAAGTAATTTCCAAGGTGCCAACTTATGATGTTTTGCTGCTTCAAATGCAGCCTGAATCCTACCAACCACCTACCTAGGTGCAGCCACACCATTCAGATTTCAGGTGCTTCCTTTATGTATGCTCACCCACCTGATCATTGATGCCTCCTAGAGCAAGTTGCATGAATACATAGTATGGCAAGGCTGGCTGTGAACAACTTTCTTGGACCAAACAAACACTTGGGGGAAGGAAGACACGAGATAATAGTAGTGGAGGGCCCCATATGTTCATGCTCAAGTGGAGCATAGAATTTATTCTGTGCTCCCTCTGAGCAGTCAGGTATGCTGAACAAGTCTTTCTGTTTCCCATACAAGAGCTGGATAGAGTAAATAGCATCTTCATTTACTTTTTTGCTAGCTTTTGGTGCTTTCCAAGATTCCATGAAATAATTAGACTATGGGAAATCCCTTCCTTAGATCAATGTTGAATAGAAGGGCATGTAGTGTGTGAATATTGGTAATAAATGCCACTGGATACAAAAGTACAATTTATTTCAAGGTACTATCTGAGTTGTTCATAATGTGTGCATCTGTTATCAACTTCAGTCTCAGAATGATATTTCTGTGGTTTCAGCTGCCTTGTTGGTAAGACTCCTGCAGGACATTCTGGCAGTCCTAGAAACAAGGCATCTACCAATGGGAGATGGTGATCAGAAGACAAATACCTATAGCTGCTAAACAAACAAACAAACAAACAAAAAACACAAAAAACAAAAAAAAAGCAAGGTAGATGCCTTCAGTTCGCCAGTTGACTTATAGGAACCCCATTAATTTCATAGGGTGTGCTTAGGCAAAGACTACTTAAATGTTGTCCACCACTGCCTGCAACCATGCTACTCAAAATGGTGGTTCATGGACTGCTGCCATTGACTACTGATTTGTACCAGATTTCCAGGAGGCAGGGGAAACAGCTGTAGCCAATAGGCACAAATATGGGACTTCTCCCTGAACCCTGGAGGTTAAAAAACTGCTGGTCTTCCAAATCTCATGGCTTAAGAAGCAATGACCTACAGCTGTGTTTTTTGTTTTGTTTTTTGGTACTTCCCTCTCTCTGTGAATTACTAAGTAGGCATGCTTCTGCTTAGGCCATTTCTGCCCTATACTGTTATAGTGCCCTTATTCTACTTTCAACATCCTGTGGAATCCTGGAGTTTGCAGTTTAGGGAGCGGCGTTCTTAATTCTTAGCCAGAGAGCTCTTCGGCCTCAGTAAACAACAAACCCCAGAATTCCACAGGATGTTGAAAGTGGAATAATAGAACTATAACAGTATAGTGCAGAAATGGCTTTAGTTTCCAAGATCAGGTGTGATCTGTAGCCTTTAATATGTGTTTATATCCAACTCAAAATAACAACTATGAGATGATATCCCACAGTGCTGCTTTGGTTTGAGCTGAAGATGGAGAAGATGGTGAAGAAAGAATACACTTTAAACATTTTTATAGTGGCATTGGTTTAAATTTGGCAGTGGACACTGTCTAGCAAAGCCAGCTATCAGCCTTCTAAAGGATTCCAAGACAAAATGTTTTAATTTGTATCACTCATAGTCAGGAACAGCTATCCAACACATTTCACACTTCTCTAAATATTATAATAGAGTACTTGGCACTTTAAATTACCGAATTATGGGATGCATTATATAGTTTGAGAAAATAAGCATTTTAACATGGATTTTGAGAGGCAGTATTAGAGAGTGCTTGTTTTCCATTTTATTACAAACAATTCAGATTTATAGTTTGTTTGCCAACAGACAAATCAGAAGATAAATCTTCACACTTCTTCAAATTTTGTGAGGCAGTTCTGCATTTTTAAAAAAGAAACATACAAAAATATGTAATTAGGAACAGCATACAAAAAGTTGTATACTGGGGAAAATTCCTGCAAAATATGTATTTTAAGGAAAGTTGCATATATAAAGTGTAGAGATTCAGCTTCACGCAAGTATTTGCATGAAAAGGGCACAGAAATTTGTGTGCATGTTTTAAAACGTGAACAAACTGCTGCTCAATCATCCTATTCCTAAGAAGATCTTCAAACACCCTTTGTCATTCACATTGATAAAATAAATCTCTACATCTCTAAATTAATTTTTGTTTAGAAGTGCGTGATTTCACTTAAATATGATTCTGATTGAAAATGAATGCTAATTACTCCCAACTAGTTATTCCTTGAGAGTATGCCTTCAAAAGACTCTCAAAATACTAAAGAGGAGTTCTTTTTGACATCTAATATCACTTTGCCTTGTATTATCTTGCCAACACAGCCTCCATGTTGGCAGCTTATATTGAAAGCCCAGTGACCCTTTTCTTGAGCTCAGTCAGAAATAAATCAATACAGAAGGACTTGAAGGGTGCACAGATTCCATATTAAAGTGGAGACCTAATAAATAGGAACAGATATGTTACTGAACCTACTGAGTCACAGTTAAAATTACTGAGCAAAAACATTTTAGGAGTTCTGAGACTTACCGACATTTTATTTCTAAGGAAATGGAAAGGAATCAATAGAAAGCTAGAAAATTAGACATCCACTTTCACAGAAGCCCTATTTTATCTTGGTTCTGCCCCATTCCAGGTGTCTGTCATCATCAAGGGATAAGGCTGTCATTTTTTCTTCATGTATAAATAGCCATTTTTCATCTGGTTGCATTTTTAGCACTTGTCATAACCTCCTTATAACCGGTACATTTTCTACACATGTAAACAACCCTCTTGGCTTTGGCTAGTGTGTTTATTTTTATTGATCAGTTTAAAGTTCAAGTTTGTCACATGCTGAAGTTACGTCTGGACTGACCATTAACACCTCTCATTCATCCAAATTCCAGGACACACATTCAGAGATAGCCATTTTGGCCATGCAGTAAAGTATCAAGCAAAATGTGTTAAATAATCATAGAAAAGGTGATGATGTTAGAGTCACAGGCCTATGAGGCCTCTAACATAGTCCTGTGACTCTAGCATTGTCATTTTTCTTCTTCTGTATGATTTTTTAACATCTTTTGCCTGATGAAGAAGCCAGTGGATCTTTGGAAGCTTCCATGATGTATTTTGTGCTTTTCAGTTGGCCCAAAGAAGCTATCACTGTGCTGTGGATTTTGAATTTTGCTGTATCATCCAAATCCCAGTTTCATACATTATAAGCACTTTGGTTCTTCCTGACTCATTTTCGCTTGGACTACTGCTGCTCTCAGTGTGAGGCTCTTTCTTGAGAGAAGTCTCAGGTTTGACACTAGGTGGTGGTGTCATGCATCTTGGTGTGGTGTCCTGTGAGGTTCCAGGCTTTTCACCCTCATCACTTTCCTTTCCATCATCTGACATTACCACCCCTCCATTTTCAGCATTTTTGGGTGTACCTTGAAGTGGTACCTGATAAAGTACCTCCTGTTTGGAAGAAAGCTTTTCCGTGTGAGTATCCTTCTTGGGAACAGGGTCGCTGCTATCGGTTTGCTGGGAATCTCTTTTCGCTGTGTCTCCGTGGGGATTGAAACTCCCATCATTCCCCCAACAGAAGGTTGAGCATTTAAAAAATATATTAGATGGCCTTCAAGTCAGTGGACAATTGTTGGAGGCCTGGGGAGCATATTTGTTCTCCAGGGGGCCATATTTGTTCCCCAGGGGACCTCAGATTGCCACCACCATCCGCTGATGGAAAATGTTTATTTATTTTGCATTTGAGGGCTTATAGACACTATGTCCTGAATTCAGTTGCTAGTCCTAACTAGAGAAGAGCCACTGAATCAGTGGAATTTACCTATGTATTTTACCTATGCATTACTCACCACAGAGCAATTGATATTTTTTTAAAAAAATATTTTTTTATTAACAAATAGCACTGTCAGTAAGAATGACAATGGCTATTTCCACAACTTACCTATCTCTGTTGTTGTCCCTTCATGATGCCAGCAGTACCACGACCAGGATGGGAGCATGATGTAAACATTCCCCTCCGCACCCAACTGGCTGCCTGCAGAAGGGTAGCGCGAGTGACACATGCCTTCCTTCCGCAGTGCAGCCAGCCACTTCCTGTGCTGCACTAGGGAAGGAAGCACCTAGATCACACTTCCTCCCTTTCCACACAGCTGCTGGCAACAGGAGCTTTGCACAATCTGGTAATGGAATATCCCATGAATGCGATGGGTGGGGAAACACTGGCAACGGGACCATGACGACATTGTGAAAAAGCACAACTCGTGGACCATCACAATGTGTCTCCATCTCAGGACAGCAGCATTATGAGTAAATGGCCAATAATGACAATAACAATAACACACAATACATAAAACAAAATTAAACATAACATATTACATTAAATACAGTACATATTACCACTATATATCTATATCTACATATATCTACACACACACACACACACAAATAATAACACAACAATATGGTAATATATAAACATTCAACCACAAATCTAAGAAAATAAAAAAAGGAAAAGACTTCCCCTTTGACGAGATGTCAGCCTTACTCAATTGTTGTATAAAAAAGCATCCTTGCTGTAATTTAAAAAGAGAAGAGATTAAGATTTAAGAACAGAAAATTTAATCCTTATTGATCCTAATTAATAATTTAGTGCTAATCTTATAATTCCTTATAATTTATAACTGTGTTCCATTGTTGTCATCAGTCACAAGCACCATTATAAAGCAACATGTTTTCCTCCCTCTTTAGCCAAAATTAGACATCCAGGAAGTTCGTATATGATGTTATATAACATACATAATCTTATCACACTATATCATTGTATAAAGGCACTTTGTAAACTCAGAATTTAAGTTCACCTTCCCCCTCTACAATCAATGAAAAATTAACTTCAAATTGGGATGGAAAAGAAATTAGCAGTCAAATCCACTTATGTTGTCAACATTGAACTCCTTAAGCTGCTCCCAAATTTTGCAAAATTTACTGTTAGCCTTATTCTCTAACATATATGTGAATTTATCCATTTCTGCTATCTGCATTAATTTTTCAAACCATTTTTCCTTGGTGAGGATGGTATCCTTTCTCCAACGTTTGGCAAGAGATATTGTGGCCACCATACACATATGCCATACCAATCTTCTGATCTCACCCACCACTAATCAATTGAATGGATCTGCTCTGGCTGGGGATAATCAACAGGATTTCCTGTTAAACATCTCACAGCTGCCAGTTTGTTTCCAGGCACAGTTCAAAGTGCTAGTTAGGACCTATCAAGACCTATATGTCTCAGGTCCAGGCTATTTGGCAGACCATATATCCCTATTTGAGCCTATTCAGGCCCTCATTTCATCAGGAGAACCCCTCTCTGAGTCTTATCAGTGTCACAAGTACAGTCCATGGGAGCACAAGAGAGGGCCTTCTCATTGGCAGTCCCTAGACCCCAAAACTCCCTTCCCAGGGAGGCCAGAAGGGTCCCTTCTTTGTTGTTCTTTCTTTTGAAAAGCAAAGACCTTTTTATTCTGACAGACTTTTAAAACTGCCAGTTTTTAAAGGGTGGGTTGAGCATGCTATACAGTTTTAAACTCAATTGTTCTTATTGCTTTTTCTCTTTTCAATTACATTTTATGTTTTTATGTGTGAGTTTAAATCAATTTAATATTGTCAGTTGTTTCATTCTATTTTAATGGTTATTTTTTGAATTTTTAGCTGTACTGCTCTGGAAGCATTCTTCAGTGGAAACCCATCAGGTACATGTTTTTTAGACGATTTCAAATTTTACTGCAAATGTTTCATGTTGCCTTTTTGCTATAAAAATTGGGAAGACATGATAATAAATGAGGCCTGTGTATTTTGGGACTGGGAAGTGTGTATACAAGAATATATAAACAACACTCAGGGTGTATTATATAACGTGGTCTATGTGGTATTTAGGGGATAACGTTCACAAATGCTCTTATCTCCACTACAGAATTACATCAAGTAAACATAAATTACAATTAAAGCAAAGTCTTCTCCCAGTATTGGTTCCAAGACTGCTGAGAGTTACAGAAAATACGCACATGTTGTTTCCAGAAAATAAATGTAACAATAATCCCACCATCAGGATTAACATATTTTCTGCAGAAGGTCCAGATATTGCAATTTAACAAGCGACAAATATTTTCACACTACAGGAAAGAAAGCTTTTGGCAAGTTAGGGAGTGACATGGTCAACGAAAAGGGCAGCATTATTATTATTATTATTATTATTATTATTATTATTATTATATTATTATTTTACCCCATGTTGTCTTTTTGCCTCAGGTAAGGAACAGAAGTTAATTCAGGATACAACTACTCTGATACAACAAAAGAAACATTAAAGAAACTTTAACTTTAATTGTGAGCTAGCACTTATAGAAAGCATTTCAATTTCTAAAACAGAGACTGAAGTCACTAGAAGCAAAGACAGAGGTGGCATAACTCACCAGAAACTTGTAGTAAAAGACTGGTAATTTGGCAGAATGTTTTGGTTGTCATCCATGTTACAATGGCCACTTTGAACTTGAGGAAAAAAATCAATATTTTAAATGGGGAGGGGCGTCCAAAAAATAAAAAAGGGACTGCCATACCTTATCAGGAAAACATGAAAGACACAATAAAATTCAGAGTGTTTTGGTTTTCATCCTAGTTCCAGTGGCTAGTTCAAAATCAAAATTCCAAATCTGGAGAGGGAGACTTTTCAGAAGTAAGAAGGGGCATTGCTATAATCCAATGGCAAGATATTATGCCATTGCGCATAACACACAATGTCTACCATCAGAATATTGCTGTAGATGCTGCAAATTCTGATGAAGTATTTATGACCCCTGTCCCCCAAGGTTAAGTGGCCAGGTTTCATTCAAAATTGAAAATTGGGGAACTTTCCTTCAAGGAGAAAAAAAAAGAGAGAGAGAGGATCTTGCCATACATAATCAGGAAGTATCTTTTAAGGGTGAGAAAACAATAGTAGGCTACTAATGTTACCCAGGCAGGAAAAGGGGAGAAAAAGAAGACTGGGCAGATGGACTTCTGCTAAGATTCCTGTGATTTTAGAAAGGCAGCAAGTGCTGCTATTAGAATTTCTGAGGTTTTAAAAAATTAGGAGAATCAGGAAAATAGATTCCTTTGGGAGTACTAGGTATGAATCCAAGCAGTGCCAGATAAAAGCTGACTGTGGGAGCTGAAGCTCTCCCTCCCTTCACCTCCAACTCTGCCCTGACATTGCATGATCATTCAGATATCTGAAAGGGCTGCTGTGGCTGGAAAATGAACTCTTAAGAAGAATCACTTTTCACTCATCATTCATTATGCTTGTTTTCTTTTACTCACCAACCCATTCTGCCTGAAGAATGAAGAGCACCTGAAATGGAGGCAAATTCCTGTCTGGAGGTTTGCTGAATGGTTGGAATGTAGAGACAGTTGTTCTGGCCAGTGCTGTGCTGCTTTGAGCTCAATATGTAAAACTTGTAGTCTTCTAAGTCTGGAGGGGGATTAAGTTCCAGAATTTGGAGGGAGATTTGATGGAGAGGGGAAAATATCTATGAACACTGCTTTCCCCTTTCTTTTCTTTTTTTTCTTGGCATTTGGCTGCCATCCACTCCGTGCTGTTGATCATACTTACAGTAGAAATCCTTGCATATTCCTGCAACAAGGAGAAATTGTATTGTTATTTTCAAGGAGCTCCGACCAAAGTAAAGGTTATTGATTTCTTTCCCGAAACAGCTGATTTATTAAAGACTTGGTATATTGTGATATGAGCTCCACTGAAGTACCACTGAAGGAATAGCTTAATTTTTATTTTTATTTTATTTTATTTTATTTTGTGTTTATACTCCAAGTTAGTATTTTGGGATAAATTTCTGTGACAACATAAAACACAGGAGAAGCTGTTCAGCCCAAAAGTATTCAAGATGTGTGAATTCAACAGGTAGACTGGAAAAGGAATGCAGTGGAAAAAATGAACTACCTTTGGCGACTTGTACAGTTTTCTGAAGGAACCGTTTCGATTATTCAATGTTATAAAGAGAGAGATAGTCTATAAAAATTCAGCGGGGGAACACTTCTTACATACAGTATTGTTTTAGAACCCAATGTATGGTTTATTACAGGAAGAAACAAAGAAAGAACATGTATAGCACTTAGGTTAGACTTATTGATTTTGTTTCCACTGTGATTATAGACACAGTGACTATATGAGAGTCAATGGCAGGTTTTTGGTGGCAGAAGTGAGATGATGGATGGTGGAGTAATAGTGGTGAGAAGTTCCTGGTTAGAAAGGAAGAAGACACTTGAAGTATTAGGCAGGAAAGAAGATAAAATACAAAGCAGAGAACAATGTGTTATACAAAACCAGAGCTCATCCAGACAGAAAATTTCACTTTCACCCACTTTCATTTTTTCTGGGTTTTGTAAATTGCCTTTTTAAAAAGAAGAAGCTAAAATGAAATTTTCACCAATGCCTACTCTTACGAAACAGAATTTATCTGAAGGAGGCATACCAGAACAGCTGTACAATGTTTAAACAGTGGGGATTTCCAGGAAAGAAGAGAGAACAACAAAGAAGGGATTGAAGTATGGAAATGAGGTCACTGTAAAGTGCACAAGGAAATATGAGAAAGGGGGTTGTGGTAGTTAAAAATAGTGAGAAAAAGTTGTGGTGGAAGGAATGTGGAATTGGAACAAGAAAGAAAGAAAGATGGTGAACCTGAGCAGGAGGAATAACTTCTGTTATCATCTTTTCTTATATGCCCTCAAAATCCCACAGAAGAAAATGATTATCCTAATGACATTTGGATGGGGATTGCTACGACCCCAAAGAAACATTCAAGAAAGAAGGGAAACTCAAAGAAAGGGACCATCAAAACTTTTCAGGCTCCAGAGAGTTTAGGGGAACACCTGCTAAAAGAAGTGTGATGACCTTAGAAGGATGTTTCCTGGACTCAAACAAAAGAAAGACAGTTGTCCTCTGCTGCATTAACAGTGGAGAATGGGCAACAGCTCTTCTACAGTGGGTATCTTTTCAAGCAACATGCCTTACCTCTCAAAAGCTCAATAGATCCTCTGTGAGGCTTAGTTAGATGGACATCAAGTCAGGTGTTTGTGTGTTCCAGAAGACCCTTGCCTGTTGAATACCTTCATCACACATGTTAATAGAGGAAAGCAAGTGCATCTTTATTTTTCTTTTGCCCTTTGTGGCCAGTCTTCGTTGGTCAGTATTGTTGGTTTTAATTTCTTCCCCAGTCAGACCTGGTGAATTTCTGATGAAAACAAAACATCTATCTCTCATGCTCCTTTACATTTCCAGATAAAATTTAAATGTTCAAAGCAAGGTGCTTGGAAAATCACTCCCAGGGCCAGAGGAATACATCCCTTTGCCAACCAAAAGATTATTTCAGTGACTATAATGCAGAGTCATTCAAAGATATATGTTGTTTGGCTGTGAAATTCTGGATTAAGGAACATAAGCTTTTTTAAAAAAAGAAAGAAAGAAATTGTATCAGGAGCAAACATGCATATGGCTTCTCTGTACTGCACCATAATAGTGTAATATATCTGAACCATGAAAGAAAATATAGAGGGAAGATAAATTTTGGGATATCTTTTTTATGCTTTTTAAACCAGTAATAGCGTATCGCCAGTAAATATGACATTTTATAGCAGTCTGTTGTAAAAAAGCTATTCACATTTTCACAAAGTTCTGGATCAAGATATATATCTTTGGGGAAAAAAGCTCTTCTGGTATGTTGTACTGTTTCCAGTTCTTTTCCCGTTTTTGTCAATAATAGATAAGGACATTTAATAGATTCAGCTGAAGTCCTGCACATAAATATATTCGAAACCTTTAAGATTCCTGATTTTTCTTTTGCGAGGTCTGTATGTATTTATTTCTTTTACATCACGATTAGGGGAGTAATCAGGTCTGTGGTATGTCTTGCAGTGATGTATTTTAAGTCTTTTACTCCAAGTCTCAAGTCAAGTCTCAATTCTCTACCTTCAAATCTCAAGTCGAATCTCGGGTACCTGCAAGATACTTTCAGGTCAAGTCTCAAGTCAAACCTCAATTCTGGGAGCCAACTTTATACCCAAACCTATATTCCAGAATTTCTGGACAGAGTAAAAAAAAGTCAGTTTTAACAATTTAAGTAGAGTCAGCCTTCCACATTTGCAACTTTGTCATCTCTAGCTTCAGAAGTGGGGAATAAGATCCTTCTTACTCCCGCTTCCCCAAGCTGGAGGCTTTTACGTCAATGGACATAAAAGAGTCTGCAGCTTCTGAACTGGGGAATAGAATCTTTCTTACTCACCATAACTGAAGTTTCAAAAGCTTTAGAAGGAAGGATCTTTCCTCCTCAAACCCATTGCCTAACTCATTTTCTGTTTCCCTCTGAAAAATGCACCCTGTGCTCTGGGGATAGATCTTGTTTTATGCCATTAGGAAAATTTTAGAAGACTTCTTTAATATGCAGTGGGGAAAGGCTGCTGAGTAGACCTCCGCCTCAGTCCCATTACCTAACCCATTTGCTGTATCCCCCTGAGGAAGGTGGCCATACTTGAGCTTGAGACAGAATGTCATGTGACCAGGCAAAAAGAGATGGAATTGCTGTTCAAAGTTGTAAGGCTTCTGGATGAATGTGTTATTTTAATGAACCTAGGGCAGCAAGTAAGTCCCTAAAAATATACAAGTAATGAGTTGAGTCGAGTCAGTGCCTCATTTATTGCTGTGTATAATCCAAGTTGAGTCACTAAAGCAATTTAAGTATAACTTGAGTCTGAGTCAATCAACATGAGTCTACATCACTGATGGCTTGTAGTAGATATAGCAGTAGAAGGGGGAACAACCTAGCACAGAACCAGCTAAAGCCAAGCATTGCTCCCTGACTTCCTCCCCAGCTTTCCCTGGGTGAACCACCTGAGCCCTGAGGGCAATCCAATAGCTGGGTGCTCCCTGTCTGACCATCTACTGGAAGTCAAACACAAGAAGCCCCATCCCCAAGTTGCAGGACTTAAGTGAGGACAACTCTGCCCACCCCCACAAGACCAGCCACAAGGGTAGTCTCTTTCCCCAACCCGAGTCTCAAGACCTAAAGAGGCAGTTCCAGAACCCTCCCTGAAAGGTTGCCAAGGTGTTCACCATATGCCTTATTTGTCTCCCACTACATGCCACAGACAAGCGACAATTGGCTGGTTAGTCCCTTTCCCCCACCAGGCTATCTAAAAGAACCCCAACCCCATTTAGGGAATTACAGATTTGCCTATTTAGCCTTCTGTGGGTTGTATCATTGCATCAGGGATCATCTTTACCCTGCCAAACTTGGCAAGGCAAAATTTTGTTCCTGATAATCTATTCTATATGACCCAAATGTTACACAGAACTTGAAGGATAAGAGACTTGCCCTTCAATAAGCCTAGGTCTTTCCTTCCCAGGTGAATGACCACAATGTGAGGAGGAGACCCATTATGCTCCCCCCAAAATAGAGCAACAAACCATGCCACTGAAGGCCTCTTTTCCTGAACCACTCTACTGTGTCCTGGTTGCTCAGGCCAAGTCAAGTATCAAAATAGCCATTTCAGGCCTGGCTTGCCACTCAGTAAACCATACTATGGCCACAAATCAGAACTTGCCATATCTCTAGACAGAACCTACAACCTGTAAAATACAAAATAAAACAAAATTCATGAACTGAGAGTTTGAACTTATCTCATGTAAGCATGGGATCTCCAATGCCCAATACACTGGATTGCTCCACACTCAGACGCATGGCAAAAGTTATAGAAGCTGCCCCAATGTGAAATGAATGGGTTTCAAATTTAACCCCCTATAGCCCTTGGAAGTGACAGTCCAAAATTGGTATTTAGTAATGGGTGAAAAGTCAGCATGACAAAATAAAGGACCTGGCCTAGGTCATGAATAGGGCACTAGGCTACGCTGCCCCTACGATGCTTTGATCAGTCTTACAGGTAAGAACGTTAAGCCTGCTGCCCAGAAACATCAATATTCTTTAACTTGAGTGCTCTGCCTGATGTATGCCCTTTAGACAACATGGCCAGCTCACTAACAGACTAGGCATTAAAGTAGGCCGGTCAAAGAGGCTGTGTGGAACAAATGACCTCATAATGTGAGATGCAAATGGCCAAACAAATACTCCACAACCCTGATAATATAAGGAAATAATGGATCCTGCATATATAATAATAATAATAATAATAATAAACAACAATAATAATAATAGTTTCTTACCCGCCTCTCCCCAAGGCTCAAGATGGGGTACAGAATAGATGGAGTTAAAAATCATAGTTAAAATACGCATAAAACAATAAATACAAATATACTATAATTAAAATATATGATAGTTAAATTAAAATACAGTTAGATTACAATTAAAAATATAGTTAAAAGTCCAATTAAAATTACAATTAAAAAGCACAATTAATTATCCAATACTTGGCCTTGTTCCCAAGATGAGCCTTCTCATGCTTTGTGAAGTTGTTCATGCTGGCCTGGTACCCTTGGGCCTGGAAAGCAAAGACCAAATACTCAAAAATCTGATCATCTTCTTGGTTAATGCATGAGGAAAGCTTTTATGGGTTTCAATCACCTCCCAATATCAAAATTGCTATAGAGGATTGAAACATAATCTGGCTCGCAGCCTAGACATTTTGTTAGGATCCATGTGGCCTTAGAACTGGCTAACCTGAGCAAACTGCACTCTGATAGATTTTACAACCGATCAGAATGAAACATGGTCCCCAAACCAAGAGGTTTTAATAACTGTGTAATTTGTTCTTGTAAAGACAAATTAAACAGTAACAATATTAAAATCACTGTGGAACCAACAACCTCTTTTTATCTATACATAGAATCCAACAAATATTCCAAGAGGAAATAATCATTACTTTATCAGGTTATATATGTGTGCCTGCAGAAAATAAGATCAATGCAATGGTTAGGTTAACAGGGCTGTCCTGTAGACAACAGTGAGTCAATAGGGGAAAGATAGAAACACTTTGTACTATTGACTGTAGACAATAAAATCTTAGATACAAGTTAAGAAGAATTCCCTGTGAACACCCATGTCAATAGCAGGATATGGGGCAACACATCACACTAGCAACCTGTAGAATATAAGACAAATCCAATGGATTGGTAAAAAAAAGGTTAATAAAAATTCTTTGTAGCTAATAGTGAGTCACCAGGGAGGTATGTAAAAACCTTGCCCTACTAGCAGCTACCAGTGTGCTTTCTGATAAAGGGAGACGATTACAAACTCTTACAAGATCTCGAGATAACTAGAGAGTTCCCATGATTGAGAATGCCAACAATTTCCTCCTCCCACAGCAGGTCTGAAACTCACAAACAAGAAAAGTTGTAGTGACTGCTCACAGGAAGTCTCCCGCCAAGAGTGCTATAAGGGTGCTGTTTCACGTAAAGAAATTATGTGAATATTCTATTGGGGATATGTTTTACTTATAATTTGAATACAGGGATGAATGCTGATCTAACCTTCAGTAATTTTCTATAGTATCTTGAGAAGCTTAAAATCAACTGTTGAAGAAGAAAACTATGTCAGCTACTTGAAAATATAAGACCCCTTACCTAACTGACTAGATACTGTCTTCCTTCAGAAAAATGAGGAGATTCTACAGTCACTTCATTTAAATTACTCCATAAGTATTGTAAAGAACTAAGAAGGACCTTGAAGACACCTTCTCCTCATATTTAAGGAACAGAGAATGAAGCTTTGTTTGTTGATTATAACACCAAATTTCTGCAAAGAAAAGAGAGAAACAACAGCAGCAACTTAGATACTGAATAAATATACTGTAAAAATGGGCAGAATCTCAGCTAGCATGTCCAAATGCTGGAAAACTGCTGAAGTTCAGATTTCTGACGTTTTTTAGGCCAAAGACCTGAAAACCCCGGTAACAAGCAGGATGAAAATTAGCATCCTAATGACCAAAGTTTCACTCACAGCTCTGAAAGAACAATGCCAGGAACCAGCCATCCTCCAGAGGATAACATGGATCTTTGGAGTCATGAAGAAAATCTTGTTCAGTTGTTTATTTCAGAATTGTAGCCATCTAGAGGTGCTAATAAGTGCTTCTTCTGTTGCCCATGGAAATACTAGGCTTCTGCACAGGGCTTGCAAACAAAGCAGCAGCTCCCTGAACAGACCAAACTGGCCCTCCTGTTATAAATCTATTTGAATTTCTTGTAGGATATAACCCTATAGCCTATTATTGTAAAATAAATCTGTTCAAATTGCAACAAGACACTGTTTCAGCACTAGCTATGAGCAGTCCTCCTGTTTTTGTGGTTTCAGTGGGGAAAAAAAGAAAAAAGAAAAAAGAAAGTCCTCAACATGGAGGAAATAATTTCTGACTCTTCATTTCTGAGAAACAGGCTTAATAAAATTTTCTGGGATCTAAGATTGAGGGAAAAGGCCATAGAATGTTTGCTTTCTTCAGGTAGTCTGATGTCCACATGCTCACCGTGCACCTTAGTAGATCGAAGAAGACGATCGGACATCACAAGTGCCAGCATTAGGAGGCGGCACCACTCCCTAGTCCCTGCCCAACCGATAAGGAGCTCCCATTGCCTGGGCGCAACCATGCCAAGGGACCAGTTGAGTTTGTCCTACCATAATGGGACATTGCATGGGAAGAACATCTCCCACAGGCTCAGCTCTCCCTACACCACCACTGGAAGTTGTATGGCACCCTGGCTTGCTCCAGACCCACCAGGGCCATACATAATTTCCCCCTAAGGCAGGGTTTGTGCCTCGCTGCTCATCTGGCAAAGGGTTGCCAACTAAAGACTCACAGGGTTCTCTCTCATCACCACCCAATGATATCAAAAGAATCTCTACCCATTGCCACCAAACCATCCTCTCACTGACTAAACAAGCCAAAATCTGGTCAATAAGCTTAGCCCTGGTTAAAGCTTCAACAGCCTTCTTAGGTGGCAAGGCAGAATGCTTAAGGGTACGCTGAGCCTTTTGTAATACTAAAATACAAAACGGCAGTAAATACACCCTCACTCCTCCTCCTTTGGAGAGGATAATTCAAGAGGTGGGTGCTAGGTCACCTCTTAAAGGGACCTTAGGCTCCCCACTGCCCTTCTTAGGCACCATATCTAAAAACTGTGTCAGGAGTCCCTGTCCCTATCAATCCACCAAAAAGGCAAAGAAACTCTAATCCTAGAATCTGTCAGACCCAATCAGGAGTCAATGAAGGGTTGTATATCCTAATTGGGGCCTATCAGGACCTATAACACCCAATGAGGGCCTACACAGCCTAATCGGGGCCTGCAACCCCATTTGGACATTACACAGCCTAGTTGGGGCCTACCAAGCCAAAGCAGAGCCTACCAGGCTTTCCTGGACTAATAAGGCCTATTAAGGCCTACTGGGCCAAATCAGGGTCCACCAGAGCCTGTAACAGCCGAGTTGTGGCTTATCAAGGCCAGTAGTGTTCAGACAAGGCCTACCTGGTCTAACTGGGGCCTGACAGAGCCTGCGTAGCCTAATTGGCCTGACCATCCCACCCAGGCCAAATTGAGTCCTATTTAAAAATCCGGGGGTCAGTCTACAAGACCCAGTGAGGCCCAAGAGGCCTATCTGGACTGCCAGAGTGCTTGTGGCCGAAACATTCCCCAAAAATGCCTCTAACAATCCGTCCCCACTCTCTCCTAGCCCCCTCCAATGAAAGTAAAATACAACCCAATTAAATTAAAACTGAAATAATATACTGCCACCTTAAAATAAAGCTGACATAAAATAAAACTAATTTAAAATACAACTGAATTAAAACAAATCTGATAAAATTCAACTGGTTTAAAATACAACCAATTTAAAATACGACTGAAGTAAATTAGACTTAAAATACGGCCAACTTAAAATACAACCAAATTAAAATGAAACTGAATTAAAACAAAGATGTGATGAGTTAGATCACACAGCAGATGAGCCAAAAAGCACTGCTGCCACCCATTCAAGCCTTTGTCATTTGTGCAGAAAAGCACACACTTTGAGTTTAGCTGCCAAAAGAGGATGCAAAGGAGGTGCAAGGGTCTTAAATATCCTATGGCTTTGTCCCCCCACCCCAGGCTCACCATCTAGGCGCAATTGTGCCTGATGTAAAAATACCTGGCCCTCTTCCCATTGGAGGCCAGTAAAGGCAGTCCCACTGTTGTGGCAAGCCAGAGAATTGAGACCAGCAGATCAGAAAACAAGGTTTATTTTACTGCGCAGGGATCTCAGTGGAATCAACTTCCAAAAGACTGAGAGCCCCGTTTTAGGTTTCAGCATACATTTATACGGTTTAAAAAACAGGTACAGGAAATGATTACCATATATGAAAAGGGTACAGGTTACAAAAGTTTAAGTTTCGAAATGATGTATTACAGTTTCAAAAATGAAGTATCTCTGTACCAGGGAGTATTCTCCCTGGGTCGCATCGACTCCCAAACTCCCTATATCCCATGCATTGCTAAGCCGCATACCTAAGCCCTTGATAAGATAAGAGACGCACCTGCCTGACTTATTTTTCTCTATTTTTCTACTTAAGCAAGCAGTTTCTACAATTTAACCCCTTCACCACTCCTTTAGCGCCTTGTGCCACACAGGCCCAGGGGCATATTCTTCTCACTATGAATACAATGTCATGCTGGTATCACTGTCACTGATAGAAAGAGAAACCCATTGCCTGTTTGTGGGGCTTGTTTTCAAGGCACAAAACTTTTCAGTGAAATGGCATTAGATAACTTGCTTGACCATGAGACCTGAATTTCAGAATAGTTGAAAACGCAGGACTAGTAAAATAGCAGAAATATGCTAGGTTACGACAATATACGACCACTGCTGCAAGATTATACACACAGAAGTGGAAGAATATAGAAATTCCAGTGAAGGGCTGGCTGGTAAAACTAACGGACCTAGCTGAAATGGATAAATTGACAATACTAAGAGAAAAAATAGTGGTCATTTTTTTTTTGAAAGATTGGGAGCTGTTATTGTGCTTTTTGTAAGAAAAAGAGTGCAAAATATTAACTAAAGGTTTTGATAATTAGTGCATTTGGAAAAGTACATTTAGACAAGTAGCAGTTGAAGCATTTGAATGGTATTTGCAAGTACAGAAGTTATTTTATAGAATTATATATAATCTTCATTAGGAAAGCTGGAAACATGTACATTTTTCCTTCCTTTAATATTTATTTTTGTTTACTCTTAATACTTATTAATTATCATTTCCTTGCTTACTTTTGTTTTTTTAGTTCATATTTGTTGTTTCTTTTTCTGTTTGTCTATATGGATTATGAAAATCTTCAATAAAACTTAACTATTTTTTTTAAAAAAAGGATAGTTGAGAATGAACAGTTTCCCATAAATCTTTTCCACTTTTAGAGAAGAACTGATAGCTCTGTGCCTGCCTTAACTCTTTTCAAGACCAGAGGAAAATGTTTCTGCAATATCACATATATCTAAATGTTGGCAAGATTGGACAGCAGACCATTAGACTTGGTTCTCTGTAATGATAGATAGTAGTTTCCAGAAAGTTGAAGGTGATATGATGGGGATGATTCATTATCCAATATATGTATGACAGGTGGGCAGAAGGTAGGTCTCTCCATAGTCTGGATTTCAGCTTTCCTCAGTCTCTGCCAGCATGGCCCTTGGAGAGGAACTCTGACAGTCCTGGTTATCTATCTTCTGTGCAATCCTGACATAATTTGCTAACATTTAGCCATCATTTGTAGTTTCTAAAAGTTATGGGGATTTTTTTTGGGGGGGGGGAGAGGAGGCTTTATTAATCAAAAGTAATGGTGGATCCAAGTATATGGCTTATTTTAGTTTTTGAGGGAAAAAAAGAGGCATGACTTACATCCTTCTTCTTTTCTGTAGCTGTTAAGGAAATGACAAGAAATGATAGGGCTATCCTGGAGGGATCAATTCATTTATTTATAACATACTAGTGCTGTTGTGGTTGTGTGCTTTCAAGTCATTTCTGAGTTATGGCAAACCCTGGTCTCCCAGCATTCTAGTCCAATAATACTACAACTGCTGCATCACACTGGCTCTCAGAATATACTAGTGACAGAAGTCTGTTGTACCAAAAAAAATGGTGAGGAATCTCATCTTGGAATATCTAGATGGTTTTTCGGGCCATACTGAGTTCCTTCTATTCCAGAAAGTAGGAGGAGTGCAGTACAGTCCCAAATGCCATTTAAATCAGTCTCAGTGGCCACCACAAATCTTCTTGTGAGTGACCCCACACAGCATGAGAGTTTCTTCAAATGAATGGCAACCTCTTGACCCTTGTCTTTAATTCATCAGTTTAATGAAAGTGTCCACAAGTATTTGGCTTCGTATCAGATACAGTGAAACAAATAATCAGTTCGGATCCACGGCTAGCTTTGTTATCTTTATTTCCAGATAATTAAAAGCAAATACTGCATAAAGAAATAACGAATCGTATGCTTGTGGCAGAAAAAAAATAGGAAAGAACTAAAAATGTCCTTGGGATATTCTGCTGATGGTTCAGTTGAAATTGTCTGGCAAATAGCGTTAGCAAAAAAAAATTAACATCTTACAGCAGACTGATCAGAGAAGTGACTAAGAATGACAATTTCATACAAACACTGTTCGCCCTCACAATACGTAGAAAGCAAAGTTCAACTGGTTACATCCTCTACATTTCCAGGTAACTTTCTAGATAGGTATATTCACATGACAGCAAAATAAATAAAACTGCATGGTAGATTGTGAATGATAGCAAATGAACATATAGAACTGACAATAAAGGCACTGGATTTACATTGTTCTCTCTCTCTCTGGTTAAATTATTGTTGATGTTCCTGTTGTAAATTCTTCCTGTTCACAAGCATTTTTTCTTTTTTAGATCATACTGTTTGTATAAAAACAACATTTTTTCCCATCAGGTTAGGATGAAAATGTGCAAATGAAGCAGACTTTTCAAACCCAAAGTGTCTTTTGTTGCTACAAGTCTGAAAATAAGTTCTTCCTATGAACTATGACCACATGCAAACTACAGGTACTCAAGATGTCCGAAAAGCACTGAGATTGAACTAAACACCCCAGCATCCCTAACATTATTTAAAAAAAACAAACATATTTTAAAAACTCCTGAAGAAGCAGCTGTTTGTATATAGAGAAATTTGTGTATAGGGAAAAGAAGGATCTTTAGCTGGACCTTTGCCAATCCTGTTTCTTTCCTGTGCAGTTATGCCTAATTTTTGTCCCATGAAATATAGACTAAATCTAGTGTAAAGAACATATTACTGTTGATACATCAAGCCTCTATGATGAAAGCTAATCATGAAACTGAGTTAATAGCTGCTTCACAACATGGAAATTTCACTCACATTGCTATTGTCAAGTTCCATCCCTATTCATCTTTCTAAAGGATACCAAGACCTTCATACCTGGCATTCTGTGGCTGGAACGAAAGAGCGGTGCCAGCTCTTCAGAAATTAGCATGCTTTACATTTTGGTATTCATAGACATCCCGTACTTGTGGTGCTAATTCTTCTTTGATTAAAGGGAAAGAAAACGGAATTGCATGTTACTGTGGAATTAATGCTGGAATAATTAACTTGCAAAATTAAAGTTCATGGGAATTTAAACTTCACTCTTATTCAGCTACCTAAGCATTTGTAAAGATTTGTCATTCTTCGGCCTGAAATCCTGTAAACATGAATGCAAAATCTGGACTAAGAGTTGATGAATATGTGGTCACTCCTTCTTGTCTCGTCAAGCCAAAGTTCACATTGGGACGATACTTTTGTTAGGTCAACCAAAAAAGCAAAATACTAACATTTGAAGCTAGCTCTTTCACTAGGAAAAGATGCTTAAAAATCACATAGGAAAATAAAATGTTAGTGTTAAGAGTCCCAAAGCTGCATCTTGCCTGCTTGCTTGAAGTATAGTAGAAGATATTCGTCTTCAAAAGTTAGTGTGGTTAAAGCTACACTATTTGGTTTACTTAATAAAAATATGACCACAATGTACAGCTTAGATTCCGGATTTTGTTTTATGGTCAGCACAACTAGCCCTGCAATTTTGTTTTGTTTTGCTTGTTTTTTTGTCTCCTTAAGGAGTTACATGTCATAGGATAGAGCTCTGCTATCTTAAATATCTTTGCTATCTTAAAATAAGGTGTATCTGATAACCTTGCTGACTACACAGAGACTGGTCTGGAGGCTGGAACTGGCATCAAATGATAGGGCACAGGATTTCTTTAGTTCCACCATTTGCTAACTTCCTTGTGTGCTGTGCTTATGGTCTACACTTATTTGATTTCTACAACAGGATGGTATCTCAGTGTAAATGTATGTTTCTGCCAAAAAGCACATTCCCTGATCTATCCAGCACTGCCTATGCTTCAGCAGACATACATGCACAAGATCGCTAGGAGTTAATCTCATTGTAAGAAATTCCCTTTAGGTTCTACTAGAGCAGTTGTGTCTTGTGCTCAGAGCACTCTAAGGACCTAATCCTCAGCTGTGTGTTTACATAGAAAGCACTGGACCTGAGCTGATTGGCGCTGGAGAATGATCTAGCTCTCCATCTCCAGATGGGTCCTACAGCTTGATTTTCGTTAAAAAAAAAATCACTGGGAGCAAAAGGACAAATTCATAGTGATGTTTCTTGCATGTCTATCAAAGATATTGATGCAGTTTGGATCCAGAGATAAGGAAAGATATTAAAACTTTTTAAAAAGTCACTAACAGAATGTTCTTGGGTAACTAAATTAAGGAGATTGGGACAAGCTTAAAAATAACCACGCTTATAGAATATGTAGTAAAGGTTCTCATTAGAAGGAGATACCACATCCTGTTTGCAAGTATATAAGTAAACAGTGTAAGAGATTTCTTAGGGATTATTCAAGAAATACATGAAACACATTTTAGAAAGAAGAAACCCTAGCATTTTCCTATTCATTGAAGTCATGGTGGAGCATTCAGAATTTTTCTTCACTCCTTTCTTTCTAACGTAAGGAAACGTTACATTATTTATCTATATGTCTCATACACATGAGCAGTGTATATTAGGACATTACGGAGCTGTAGAATCTTTATAGTTAAAGCCTGTGTCTCCCGTTAGCATTCTCTTTTCATAACATCTGTCAATTCTGTTTATAGTCAAGAAAATATGTCATATCCATAGAGGTCATGAAACATCCTCACACTCATGATCAAATGATCTGAGACTTTGTGTCCCTTTAGAGTGAATGCACACAGAACTCTTAAGGGTGCTTAAACAATGCCTGCTGTGCTCTTCTTTCTTTCCCTGTTCCAAGGGGAACCCCATTAATGTACCTTTGAGCAGAGGGAAAAACAGAACAGGAAGCCATGTCACAGTCCATTATATGCAAAGGGGCATGGAAGGGGAGAGAGCTGGACTGAACTGGAAACAGCCGTGGCCAGGGACTTCCATTTTTATTAAGGTACTCAGGTGCAAACATGGGTGTACACACATGCAGATCACACTCAAAACTTCAGCAGTACAAGGAACATTATTTTCTTATTGACAACTGAGAAGGCTTTCACCTAAATTTTCAGTGCTTGAAAACACCCTGTGCTTGAAAACCATTGGTCACTGTTGCAAGAAGGGACTAGATGGTACTTTCTGAAGTATAGTTGATTTCTGGGGAGCGTATTCCAAAAAAACAAGATGGACCTGGCATCAAACAAAGATAAATAACTGTTTGGCAGAGTCAATAGAATAATAAATAAGCTCACTCTCATAGCCCACCAAGCGGACAACTTAGTTCCTTGTAGTGACCTGGTAACAGCATCACAAGAGTTTATCAGTCTGTTCCCAGTGTGACCAGTCAAAATCAGCCACAAGAAAAATCTAGAACGGTGATTTTCAAGATGTTTTGTGTGATCTAGTAAAATGTTAAACATCAGTGCTGTATAAAATGACTGTGATGAACAGTTGTTCTGAAAGGCAATAAAGCTTTATAATTAACTCCCCATGGATGAATGAGAGTCAGAGTTATAAAGCCAAATAATTGCTATCCAACCACACAAATTACATTCTATTAAAAGCCAATATTGTGCTGCACCATAAAGATAAAGTTAGTTATTTAAACTAGTGGTTGAGGTAATCTTTCTGGTCTTTTAAGTGCTCAGAGCTTCTGATGTTGATGCTAACAATTCATGAATGGTTACTCACATAGATTTCGTTTTAAACAGAAGATTTCAAGATGTAAATTACTCATGCTTTATATTCAAGTTGCATACTGCCCTGAATAGTTTAACTACTTGTAAGAAAGGGATTGTACAACTACTAAGAAATGAGGCATCCAATGGCCCATCCCAGACTTGCTTTTTGGTCCTGCTTCTAGATCAGGGAAAGGCAGATAGATTGAATCTGAGGGCCAATTTTCTGCCCTGGGACCTTCTGGGGAATCCCAAGGACTGCCAAAAAAGTGCCAAAAATAAATAAAAGAAATAGAAATAGTTGTAATTTTACTTCTGGTTTTGAAAAACAAGTTTTAGAATGGCAAACCAAGGATGGGAATTGAGTGGCCTTCCAGATATTGCTGGATTGTAGCCCCCCCTCCCCCCTCAAGTAATGATAGCCAAGGTAGTTATTATTCCCATCTCTGGGTTAAACAATGAAGAGGGGCTACGTGACTGATTTTTTTTTAAAAGGAAGTTGCTGTTCTTAATACAGCTCCTGATTTAAGGAAAGGTAATTCTCATGCCCTCCCATAAAAAATAGAAGAACCTGGAGGCACTGGGCACTGGAAAAAAGGGGGTCTTAAGCTGCTTTGCCTCCCCCTTCTGTGGAATGGATACTGGATACTTCCACACTGACATCATCATTTGCAATGGAGAAACATACACCAGCAATGTTGGTGTTAAGGGCAGAGAGGTCACTGACTGGAGTGCTGGTGGTGGTGTGGTAAATCATATATGTCCATAAATATGTAAGCCCTCATGGAAGTATTCTGCTAAGGAGGCTCTTTTTTCCTGAGGCTCTTTTCTTTGCTGCAATCTGCTTCCTATTTTCCCTCAAAAGATTCCTGGAAATGGGACACCATGACCTTTGGCCAAACTAGATGAATAAGAATTATGTTTAGTTTGTTTTTCAATAAAAATTTCCCTAATTTCAGAAATTTCTTCATGGATTTTTTGGAAAGAATTTGAGGTATATTTTTAAAAACTGTGGAAGAAAGTAAAACGAATAGATTACAGTACCTATCCAGATCAATGGCTTTGAGTGCTTACCACTTTGAAATCTGGCTTTGAATCCCTGTGAATTTAACTGTGCCTATGGTGCTGAATTACAATTGTCTCCCCTCTTCTTCTTCTTTCTTCTTCTTCTTTCTCCTCCTCCTTTTTTGACAACCACTTCATCTTTAACAGCTACATTTCAAGAATATGGCCTACTGTATTCTCCCTACTTGGAATAGCTGTTGCTGTTGTATTTCTCCAATACTGAAGCCTGACAGTTCATTCAGTTTATTTTTTATGAGAACCTATTGTTACCCTGTTTTCTTGGGGTCCCGGGAGGGACACCAAATTGCTATTAAAATTATAGAAGTTGGGGAAATTAGTTCAGAGCACAAGTTTGAAATACAAGAGGCAGGGTAACATAGCAGGATCTTGCAACCCAATGTCTACGGGGTAAGGCCAAGTCAAGAAGCAAACCGGTTGGAAAATAATGAATAGTCTTTATTAAATACAGGCACACAATGTATGCAACACAAGCACACAGATAACTAAGGAAAATAAAGGTGTGAGTAAGATAGCGGGATTTTTAGAGGGATAGTTGGTTCGGGTGATACGAAACCTGTCCTGAAGTCCGGGAGAAAATGGAGAGCGAAGCTGGGGTTCAATATATCTCAGCACGTGGAGCTGAGGGGAAGCTCACCAAGCAAAGCGGCAGCAAGGTGGTCTGGAACTCGGGAGCGATCCGAGGAAGGTCTCGGAATCAAGGGTTTTTATAAGAAGAATTTTGACCGCGGGCTAGGTTGGACTTAGGGGAAAACAATAGATTTGGAGTTGGAGACAAAGCCTCCGAAAGGTCAGAATTTGAATGATTGAATTAGAGCCGAATTTATCAATAGAGTAACCGGTATGCAAACGCGGAATACTTGAGCATTGTATAGCTCAATCATCAAGCTGCCAGCGCGGGGCAGAGAATCCTTTGTAGGTTGCGTGCATACCTAATAGAGTACCTGCCTTGAGGTCTCCGAAAGCGGCGAGTCGGCTATTTTCTGGCCTGCCTGTATTGTCTAGGAATATTACGGCGATAATCGGCCGAGCCTGTATGCGTGCTTGTCTGGGGGCCTTGCAAGCATGTGGAAGGGATACGTGAAGCCGAATTAGTGATATCAAAAGATATCTTTTATATCTCCAAAGCTCGGGCTAGCCATTGTTACTGCCCTGGCTGGAATGGTGGGCCACGAGGAAGTAAGGCAGAGTCGTTTGACATTTATGTCAAAGCAGGTTATTCCCTCCACCCTCATCTTTGTTTTATATGAGAGACATGAGCAGCAATCAAGGCTGTACATACCATCTTTTCTAAACTGGCTTTCTAATTACAGTATGCTCTTGAGAACTTGCAAGACATTTGCAAAAGAGTTAAAATGGCAAGTGAAACACATGGCCTTCATGCAATCTGCCTTTTCAAAATTATTGTTGATTTGTTTCTCAGCTCAATCAAGGTTTTTGCACAGTGGGATGCTGTTGATGCATCTCCTTCCCTCACCAGCTCCACGGCAACTCTTGCTAATGTACACAAAGATTTTCCCCGCCATTTGTTTGACTGGCAGTTCACGTCAAAACAGAATTTGTCAGAATCTATTTTACCTTGTAATGGAATTTGCAATGCTATATTTGCTGCATAACCAAGAACATTATGAAAATTAACAACTGCACCTGTTCAGCAGTTAATATCCACTTGTACTTGGAAATAGCTGCTGCTTGACAGATGCCTTCCCAGAGACTTTGAAGACAGGGGTGAGGATCATACTGCCCTCTGGGTATTCTTAGACTTCAACTCCCATCATCCCTCGCTATGCCTGTGAGGGCTGATGGGTCTTCCAGTTCAGCAAGATCTGGAAGGCTACTGGTTTCCTGACTTCTGATCTAAGAGCTGTTTCACTGTAACAATAGCAATAGAAAATAACTCTAAGGCCATTTCTGCACTACACTGTTATAGTGCTATTATTCCACTTTCAACTTCGTATGGAATCCTGGGGTTTGCAGTTTAGGGAGGAGCATTTAGGATTCTCAGCCAGAGAGCTCTTTGGCCTCAGTAAACTACAAACCCCAGAATTCCACAGGATGTTGAAAGTGGAATGATAGCACTATCACAGTGTAGTATGGAAAGTGTTTGACCATCTTGCAGTGCCCACCTATTTATTTACATTAATTTGTCCTATCTCATTTTTCTTTTTTAAAAATGAAGACTTGAAATTGAGTCTCAGCTGAGTTTTGTTGAAGCTCTAAGATTTAAGGCAGCTCAATGGGTTTCAAACATTCTTTTTGTTCAGCAGTGTGCATCCTGCTGATACCTTGTAATACCAAATTTCAATCTATTGAGGTCAAAAGCTAAAAAAAATGGGGGGGGGAGCTGGTTTGGTAATGGAAGCACCATCACAGCTATAAGTCTTACAATACTTCTAAAATAAATAGTTGCATTTTGATGCTAATGAATCCCCTACTTAAAATAAAATAAAAAAAAGCAAGAGAGATGTCACTAAGCAGATGTAAAATCTCTGAAATACTCGAGCTAAAGAGAAGGGTTTTTTTTTAAAAAAAGACATTTCTAATCCCAAACCATGGTTACTCACTGAACATAGAAGATTATATAGCGTTTCTAAATAAATACATCTAATCCCCAGAGTCACTGAAGTTTGCAACATAGCACAAGCCATCTTATTAAAGCTTCAGAAACAAACTTCTGTTCTGCCCACACTTTTGTAGCGTTCAACAAAGAGGAATCCAAAATCTTTGTGGGAAATGGGGAGAGCTGATCTTTCATAGCTACAGACAACTGAAGGATTGTCAAGAGGCATGGGATGGGGAATAGAACTAAGAGAAGGAAAGGCAACATGGAAATACCTATGAACACTTATAGGTCTTCACGGCAGATAGAAAGCCAAAAGAGAGAAGACACATCCATTGTCCTCTTCTCACTGTTCTCCCTAAATAAATATCAACCTTATAAACAAGGCATAACTGAGAGGGGCAGAAAGTTCTTTGTACTGCTACTGTCAACATGCCCAGGGAATTGAACCAAGTGATGTGGGGGAAAAAATCTTGCCATTGTCTCAACTTTGGTCAAAGCAATCTCTCTTGACATGGTGGGACACTCTGTGAAGGATTCTTGTATCAACTGGAGAACTCTTGCTTCCATCATATGAAGCAAGATGGTTCACATGATGGAACCATTGTCCTCCTTGTATTATCTGTTGTCTTCCTTGTATTATCTGACATTTACACAAAAAGCCTTAATGCAGAACTATTCTTTTTTCCCTCCATCTCTTTCTTTAGCTAAGCACACACATCTGCAGCAATGGCAAAAGGTCAGGCTGATGGACCAGAAAGATGCAAACAGCCCATGTAGTGCTACTGTTTTTTTTTAATGACCCATGCAACAAAGCAACACTTACTGCAGTTTTATTCACTTACAGTAATATGTAAAAATCGGTCTCAAATATGTACATTTCTTCAATATGAATCCTTAACCCCCCCTAAAAAAAAATCCCTCACTGTAATGTAGAGGAAACAAAATTGCTTCAATTTTTTATCAGCTATGTATAATTATTGGAGTTAGGTAACTATGTAGTTATCTTTGGCCCATCCACACCCATTCCCGCTTACTGGGCAGCAACTGCTGTGATCAATGGTTGTCTAGCCCTCTGTCAATCAGCAAGGAGCTGATTGGTATCTCCCCACCCCCCCGACCTGAATTATCTCCATTGTGACATATAGATTCCCCCTTGCACCAGAGATTGCTCATAGGAGGAGTGGTGGAAACGTCAGTCAGCTGCTTGCTGATCAAAAGCAGAACAGACTCCCATTGACTGCAGCAGCTGCTGCCTGGTAAGTGGGGAATGGGAAACTGTCATAGTCCCTCTGCATTCTGTAAAGAAGTGAAAACACAGGCATCATTAATATAAAGCAGTCACAAACATGTGAGTCTAAGTTACACCTTTATAACTCCCTTAGTGAATTCTGGCCATTGTTCATTGTCTGAGGATGAACAAGATCAGGACTAATATCTGTAATGCATGTGTAGCTCTGTGTCTAAAGCCTCTGGCCGTACAGACATTTGTTCTTCTTGCAAGACTGAAGTAGGTGGGTTTGTTCAGAATGCATGGCATCAGCAGAGTGCCTACACAGCACTGCTCCACCCCTGCTCACATATTGGGACAAGACATTAGTTAAATGCCTGACTAAGGCTCTCACTGCTCTTTTCCTTTCCCTTTTTCCCATACTGAGCATACATTTTTACTTTATCTGTTGCTTAGCGATTAAAGCCATTAGATAATTTTAACTTCACTATTGCCAGCAAAAATTAAGAACAGGCACTCACCTCTTTTGCCATATGACATATTAATTATGTGTAACTGTATTTAACTGTATTTGAAACACCCTTCTGGGATGTGATCAAACACCCTAAAATATTTTGATCCATATTGGATTGCTATACTGAGAGTCTCCCCTATTTTTGATCAGCAATATGTTCTACATTTATGTTAATAACACAGCTGGTAAGAAAAAAATGCAGTAGAAACATGTTGCAAAAAACCATATTGGAATCATCTGTATTCACATTTTTATAGTAAAGGAATATGGTTGATTTCAGTTTTATTCCATAGAAAATCACAGAATTTTCTCAAGTCACTGAAGTTTGAAGCAGAGTACAAGCCATTTTACAAGAGCCCAACCTATTTAAAAAAAATCATGGAGACCACTAACATATGTTCAGAATCCTTTTAGTCATTTACTTCAACAGAATCTTCCATTACTCTGGTGTAAGGATTTTTGGAGGAGTGGTGTGAAATGGTCAGAGAGAGATAGAAAAGCATACCACCAGAAATAGTCACCAACCAGCTCCTAAGAATCTTGAGAGTCACCAGAGTAGCCTTTTCTCTTTACAGAGCTGAGCTCCTATGCCATCCCTAACCTCACCAAGTCACCAACATCTGTTAACACCTATACTGCTGCCACGAGCAATGCTGATATAGTTATGCCACCAACAGGATCATGGCCAAGACATTCTATGTATTTTTTAAAAAACAAACAGAAACCTGTGTGTGTGTGTGTGTGTGTGTGTGTGTTTCTATTAATTTTAGCAGTAAGATCTTGAAGATGTCCCCAGGGATGGCATCTTGGGAAACTTTGCAGCAAACCAGGGAAACACCAAGAATATATACTATTCTGCCACAAACTCTTTGTATAAAAGTTCCCTATGTGGCATATGATACCTTTAAAGGTCCTCTACTATTGTGAACAATAGAGAGTTCAGAGCAACAGTAAGAGTATGGGTAAAAAGGAGGAAGGGGGAAAATGGACATGGTAGGGAAAGGCAGGTGGGGAAAAGCAGAGAGAAAGAAATAGGGGATGGATTTGAGGAAAACCTTTCACTAAATTATTCAAGTGCATAGCTTTTGTATGCAAGATTACAAAGCTATTCATTGCAACTGCACCCAGGTATCATTGTGGAAGGTTGCATCTCATGCCAAAATACATAACAGAAATCATCTTAATATATCAATCAATAAAGGAGGAGAAGTTACTGAAGAGATTCACAACATACTCCCATTTCCCAGAAAAACTACAAATACTTTCCTTCCTTACATGACCATGGAGTGGGAAGTGAGGACTCTCACCTTTTCGAAATAAAAAGTGAGTGGTCATGGCTGCTTGAGGGCCTTGGTCTCCTAACAAGTAGAAAGACCTGCCCATTCTATTTTAAGATTCACTTTTTTCTTCTTTCCCATTTTTTCTTTCCCCTTCCATCTGAAACTCAACTTTTCTGCTTGGTCCTGGACTTCAGAAATGGGTGCCTAATAAATACAAATCCTTTCCAATTTCTATACAAAAGTCTTTCTCTCTCAGACCCCAATCATGCAACACTTTTTCCAAGGGAGGTCAGGTGGGGTCCTTTCTTATTCTGCTTTGGATGTGAAGTAAAAGACCTTACTGTTTGAGGTAGGTGTTAAAGTACAGGAAAAGAGATATGAAATGAGAAAATGGAAAGGAAGAAATGAGCTGTGGACAGAAACATGTGAAAGTGATACAGGTAGGAAATTTGTCCATCTCTAGTTGGATAGATGTCTCTCATTTGCTCAATTTAAAAAATGCTCATGTCT
This sequence comes from Cyclura pinguis, assembly GCA_030412105.1. NCBI lineage: Eukaryota > Metazoa > Chordata > Lepidosauria > Squamata > Iguanidae > Cyclura > Cyclura pinguis. Next base: position 213,814,232 of record CM059599.1, read on the forward strand.
GAAGTATCAAAAGGTGTCTGAATAATTATTCATGAGCAGCAGCATTTCCCCCCTTTTTAATCAATTATCCAAAACACCGTTACTTGGAAGTGAGTCTTTAAATCTGTAAGATGTCTTTCCAAAAACAGGTGTACTGGATTGCAGGCTGATTCTCTTTTCCTCCAGACTTTAATGTAGTCAGCTCCTAGGGTTACAAGTGCACATCAAGTTTCTCTCTTTCTCTCTCTGTTTTGTTCTTTGGCTACCTTAATGTTATTTGGAATGAAAGAAAGCAAAGATGAAATGGCCCAAAAGAAAGAAGGCAGCCAACAGCCAAAATAAAAAAAGGACCATAAGGACTTTGTAGCATCTGCTGCAGTATAACTAGATTAGGAACAGTGGGGTCTCCACAAATTGGAGGGTTGTTGTAAGGCATGTCCTTTGAATAGAATTAGTTTTTGCTAGAATCAAATTATGCACAGGAAGAATGATTAGAGGCAAGCCTCAAGACTAAGAAAGATTAATTACAGGCACTTCATTAGAAAAGTATTTTACATAATCCTATTAGTTTAATCATGTGTTCATTTCTCCCCATATGTATGGGTATACCGCTTGCTAAATTTATGAACTATAATGTACTTCTTTTTATTTAGTCAGCATATTTCCTTGTTCCATCCATTTGTCCATGTTGTGCTTCTGCTTTATGATGGCATTTCTCTGTATGATGCAAAATGGATTCAGTAGTTTGGCTAAGGATTTTACCTGATCATCATCACTGTATGTACATTTAAGTGTTTGAATCCCCACTACTCTGCATCTGAGAGTTGTCTTCATGTTTTGCTATTCTTTTTTAAATAAAATGCAAAACTCACAGAAATGAGAGGATATTGGAACTCATCTCACTTTATCTAGATATATAATGATAGCAACAACTACCATGCTGACTATTCTCACTGATGTTGTGATGCATAAGTTGCAAAATCCAGTGATGGGCAAGACCTTCGTTAGGACCAACACAGTCAGGAAATTTGTTTATTTCTTTCAGAACTCTTAATGAGGCCAGGTGGTAAAAACAAACAACATTTCCACACAATAAGTCCCACTATGGGGACAGGACGGCAGCAGTCAGCTGGGTGTGTTTCTGCGTGACATTGGCGCTGGCCCCCTGCCATCCTGTCCCCATGCATTGCACTTGCAGAATATTTGCTAAATGGATTAAAACTGTCAAGGATTGTTGTCGTGTTCCAGGTAGTAGGGTTTCCTTTCGCCCCAAACTGACATAGCTTTCCCAATCTGTTATGGAGCCAGAAGGCCAGCCAATCAGAGGAAGCCTGGTTAGTTGACAGGCAGTGGAGCTGGGGGGCAAGCGGAAGCTTTATTCAGGTCTGTTCTGGCCCATATAAACTAGTTCCCCCTCTGCGCCGTCAGTCTCATTCCAAACATGACCTTCACATTTTGCTACTTTTTTCAACAATCCTGACTGGATCCACAATTAGAACAGATGCTGTAACATCATCATCAAAATGATGAACCCCGGTTTTGAAACCACAAACTATTACCCAGCAGGATTGCCCAGTTGGAAACCTGCGGCTGGAATCTTGCTGGTGCACTTGTGGTCCCACCATCCACAACCAGGTCATGAAATAGTGGAAGTGTACAAAAGCTCTCCTGATATAAGAAAAGATAGTCTCCCTAATCCTATCCTTAATTTGCTATTTGGATACTCTCTTTCCTTTTTAATGTCATCTTTCTAGATTTCTTTCCTTTTCTTTTCATATTATCAAACTGTTTTCATGAATTTATTAGTCACTTGAGTGCTGTGTCCTTTGGTGGAAAGCCAGGAAAGAATTCATTTTTAATAAGCTGAATGGAGCATCCCATCATCTTGTTGGCATCTTTGGAGTGTGCTGCAACAGAGGATAAAGAGAGGGTGCTATCATTAAGTAGCATAAGAAGATCACCTCAGGGAGCAAATTTGTGCGAGTCATTAGAGGGCAGCAAATTGTTAATTATTTAATTTGTTGTTTCTGTATTTTTTACTGCTAGAGATAAAATGAGAGGTTTGTAGGATTTACTACCTCATGTAGCACAATGAATTCTGAGCTTAGAGTAGAATCATAGAATCATAACGTTGGAAGAGACCCCAGGGGCTATCGAATCCAACCCCCTGCTCTGCAGGAACACCCATCAAAGCATTCCCAACAGATGGGCATCTAGCCCCTGCTTAAAATCCTCCAAAGAAGGAGACTCCACCACACTCCGAGGCAGCATATTCCACTGCTGGACAGCTCTGACCGTCAGGAAGTTCTTCCTGAGGTTCAAGTGGAATCTCCTTTCCTGCAGCTTTCCTGCACCTCCACCTCATCAACTAGGTCATCCCTGTTGATCAGGATCAGATCTAAAACAGCCGATCCCCTTGTGACCTCTTCCACCTTCTGGACCATGAATCCATTGCTCTTTGTCCTAGTCTCTGGAGCGGCAGAGAACAAGTCCGCTTCCTCCTCAACATGACATCCCTTTGAATATTTAAACATGGCTATCATGTCCCCTCTTAACCCTCTCTTCCGCAGACTAAACATACCCAGCTTCCTAAGCCGTTCTTCATAGGGCACAGTTTCCAGACCTTTCACCATTTTGGTCGCCCTCCTCTGGACACGTTTCAGCTTGTCGACATCCTTCTTGAATTGAGATGCCCAGAACTGGACACAGTATTCCAAATGAGGCCTAACCAATGCAGAATAGAGTGGTACAATTACCTCCCTCGATCTAGACACCATACTCCTATTGATGCAACCAAGAATCGCATTGGTTTTCTTGGCTGCCGCATCACACTGCTGACTCATGTTCAGCTTGTGATCTACCAAGACTCCTAGATCCCTTTCACATGTAGTGCTATCCAGCCATGTGTCCCCCATCCTATACTTGTGCCTTCCACTTTTTTCTGCCTAAGTGCAGGATCTTACATTTCTCTCTGTTGAAATTCATTTTGTTAGCTTTGGCCCAGCTCTCCAATCTGTCAAGGTCGTTTTGAAATTTGATCCTGTCCTCTGGGGTATTAGCAACCCCTCCCAATTTGGTATCATCTGCAAATTTGATCAGCATGTCCTCCACTCCTTCATCCAAGTCATTGATGAAGATGTTGAACAGCACTGGGCCCAGGACAGAACCCTGTGGCACCCTACTAGTCATTTCTCTCCACGATGAAAAGCAGCCATTGGTGATCACCCTTTGGGTTCGGTCAGTCAACCAATTACAAATCCAACTAACAGTAGCCCTGTCCAGCCCGCATTTTACTAGCTTCTTTGCAAGAATGTCATGGGGAACTTTGTCAAAGGCCTTATTGAAGTCAAGATATGCTACGTCTACAGCATTCTCTTCATCTATCAAGCTTGTAACTCTATCATAAAAAGAGATAAGATTAGTCTAATGTGACTTATTTCTGAGAAATCCATGCTGGCTTTTAGTGATTACGACATTGCTTTCTAAGTAATTACAAACTGACTGTTTAATGATCTGCTCTAGGATCTTTCCTGGAATTGATGTCAGGCTGACTGGGCGATAATTTTTAGGGTCCTCTTTTTTCCCCTTCTTGAAGATGGGGATGACATTTGGCCTCCTCCAGTCTGCTGAGACTTTCCTGTTCTCCAAGAGTTCTCAAAGATTATTGCACGTGGTTCAGAAATGACTTCTGCCAGCTCTTTTAATATCCTTGGATGTCATTCATCTGGCCCTGGGGACTTGAATTCATCTAGTTTAGCCAGATATTCCTGTACTACTTCTCTACTTATTCTGTGTTGCATTTCCCCCCCTTCCTCACTTGCTCCCCACGCCCCAGTTTGAGTACATCTATCCTTCTGGGAGAAAACTGAGGCAAAGAAGGTAGTGAGTAGTTCTGCCTTCTCTCTTCCCACCGTTATTAATTGGTCACCTTCTCCAAGCAGTGATCCTATAATTTCCTTGTTTTTCCTTTTGCTGTGGACATATCTAAAAAAGCACTTTTTATTGTTTTTGATGTCTCTGGCAAGCCTGAGTTCATTCTGCACTTTAGCTTTTCTGACCTTCTCCCTACATCTCCTGGCTATTTGCTTGAATTCCTCTTTGGTGGTTTCACCATTTTTCCATTTCCTGTACATGTTTCTTTTAACACTTAGCTCAGCTGAGAGTTCTTCAGTCAAACATTCCAGTTTCTTTAGAGACCTGCCATTTTTCCTCCTCATTGGCACAGTTTTCAATTGTGCCTTCAGTATCTCACTTTTAAGAAACCCCCATCCATCATGAACTCCTTTCTCTTTTAGTATTCTTGACCACGGGATTTCAGCAAGTAACTCCCTAAGTTTACAGAAATCAGCTTTCTTAAAGTTTAGGATGCGTGTCTGGCTACACTTGGCTTCTCCTTCCCACTGAATGACGAACTCCAAAAGAGCATGGTCACTCCCTCCTAAGGATCCCATCACCTCCACCTCATCAACTAGGTCGTCCCTGTTGGTCAGGATCAGATGTAAAATAGCCGATCCCCTTGTCACCTCTTCCACCTTCTGGACCATGAAATGGTCTGCAAGGCAAGTGAGGAACCTGTTAGACCTTGTGGTCTTTGCAGAATTTGACTGCCAACAAATATCAGGATAATTGAAATCTCCCATTAATACTGCATCTCTCCTTTTTGAATCTTCCATTAACACTGCATCTCTCCTTTTTGAATGTGTGGTCATCTGCTCCAAGAAGGCCTCATCCATGTCCTCAGGCTGGCCTGGAGGCCTGTAGCAAATCCCCACAATCACATCCCTATTGCTTCTCACTCCCTTAATTCTTACCTAGATGCTCTTGACTTGGCTTCCCAGATTTAAGTCCTGGATCTCTTCACAAGTGAAAACATCCTTGACATATAAGGCTACTCCTCCTCCTTTCTTGTTTGGTCTATTTCTGTGAAATAGGTTATACCCCCCTATTCCTATGTTCCAATCATGAGATTCATCCCACCAGGTTTCAGTGATGCCTATTAAATCATATTTATTTTGTTGTATGAAGAGTTGGAGTTCATCTTGCTTATTCCCCATGCTGTGTGTGTTAATGTAGAGACACTTGAGACAATGTGCCCTTTGTGGAATTCCTGTACTAAGGTTACTTTCCCTCTCCCTGTTGGTCTCTAGTTCTACTTGGCCTGCCCTATCTATATCATTTGGGGTATTTTTCACAGTACTCACTGAATCCTTGCCTAGAATAATATTGTCCCCCTCCCCAGTCGAACTCAGTTTAAAGACCTCCTGATCGTTTTGAGAGACTGTTAGCAAAAATGTTCCAGCCGATGGTTGTAAGGTGCAGGCCATTCCTTGCCATGATCCAAAAATCCTAATCGCTCCCAGAGGCACCATCTTCAGAGTCAGTTGTTGATCTCCACTATTCTTCTTTCCCTTTGTGGGCCATGTCCTTCCACCAGGAGAAGAGATGAAATGACAACCTGAGTACGAAGGTCCTTCAGCTTCCTACCCATAAGCTCATAATCCTTTGTGATGCATTGAAAGCTGTGCCTCGGTTCAGACATGAACCAAAAGGAGGGGTTTATGGTCAGTGGGCTTGACCAGTCTGTTTAACCTCTCTGTTATGTCATTGATTTTGGCCCCAGGGAGACAGCACACCTCACGATTGATTCTATCTGGGTTGCAAATGGTCGGTTCCGTTCCTCTCAGCAAAGAGTCCCCAACCACTAGAACTCGTCTCCTCTGAGGCTTGTCCAGGGTTACTCAACTAGCAGATTCCCTCACGGCCACCTGAACTATCTGTTCATGCTGATAGTGTTGCTGCTGATGCTGTTGGATGCTGTTCTGCTGGTATTGGGGTTCCTGTTGTTGATGTTGGATTTCCTCCGGATGATGTTCCATGACCCCTTTCTGCTGTTCCACTTTGTCATTAATAAAGTCAAGAACTTGGAAGTGATTCTGTAGCTCGAGAGTCTCCGTATGACACCTTGGCTTTCTACTCCTGCGTGTCACATTCCTCCAACCATCCGTCTCCCTGTTTTGTAAACCAGCTTCTTTGTCCACTAGCTCCTCCATGCATTCTGTCTTCAAAAAGGTCCTCTCAGCCCTGTTCAAGAACTCCTCTCCCTGCCTAATAACGCGAAGATTTGAAACGTGTGCCTCCAGCTGTTGAACCTTCTCCTGTAAGAGAGTGACCAGCTTGCATTTGCTGCAGGTGTACCCAAGGACATCTTGCAGCAGGAAAAGAAACATGCCATAGATGTGGCAGGTGACTGCAGCAGCTTCCTCCCCCTCCATTCCTGATAATTTAGATAGTTCAATTGAAAAAGGTAAAACTGGGCTTTGCCTTCAAAGTGCCCTGGTAAAATCTATGTCAACCCCCTGTTTGCCAAATTCTTATTGTCAACCTATCAAGAGAGAGGGTGCAATTCTATAGTGGTTATAGGTACTCCCTCAAGATCCAACCCTAACTAGATGTAGTAGACAGGCAGATTGAGTCTGGATGGGTTCAAGGAAGAAGCAATTAATTCTTGCTAAGGTTAGGTAGTAAAGTGAAAGTGCATGTGCCTTTGGCGTGTGCCACTGGGAGCCAAGATTAAGAGCTGCTAGCTTGTCAGTGAGTCAGCTAGGACTAACAGCTGCTAGCTGCTCCCCCTAGCTAGTCAGTTACACTGTGTGCTCAGGGAGAGCACACGGCCAGAGAAAACAGACAAATGAACAAACAAACAATCAAACACAGCTGCAGAAGCCTGGAAAAGACACCCGGTCAAGGTGTCTTCTCAGACGCAGCCCACCTTCCACTCTCTCCTCGGGTATTAGAGTATTATAGACCTTGCTTTGGGCAGTTGGTTCTATAATTGGTAGGGTGTTTCTCATTTACCATTCCTACTCAAACAACTAAAAGGTCATTTCCACCCTCACTGTTTTGGTATTATTAGTCCACTTTCAACCTCCTGTGGAATTCTGGGGCTTGGAGTTTACTGAGCCCCAAGAGCTCTCTGGCTGAGAATTCTAAAGGCCCCTCTCTAAACTGCAAACCCCAGAATTCCACAGGAGGTTGAAAGTGGAATAACAGCACTATAATAGTGTAGTGTGGGAATGGCCAAAGTCTTAGGCTGTCCCTAAGAGAAGAGTTCCACTTGTGACTGTGGACCAACCAGGAGGCCATCATGGAATCCTCAATTACCCAGACGTATGACAAGGCTACCTATATTGTGCGCCTCCACTAAGCCTTCCCTGTCCACCGATGGATATTATGAACCAGCCAGAATTGTATAGCTGTCACTGGTCACCCAATCCATCAATTTCTTCTTAGTGAAGAGATTGGGATGTTCCTCTAGCCTGAAAGAACTTCCCCACTCACTTCAATGGAGAGAGCAACTTCCTGTCAGAAAGTTTCCCCCTGTACTGAAAGGAACTGTTTTTACAACAGCTTTATTTCACCTCTGGTCTGCAATCCTATTAAAGTCTCAGAATAAGTCTTAGTGAACCCAGTAGACTTTATCTCTATGTAGGCAGCCATGGGCTTTCACATTTGGCCAACATAGCAGGTATGTACCTGGCATATACATAACAAGAAGCTGTTGAGACAGCTGTGTAGTACATGTGTTTGGGAAATTCTCAGTTTACATTTTTAGATGTACATTGAGGATATATATTTTGTCTCATTTTTAGTGAGTAGAGAATTGAATTATTGAGCCACATTTCTTCATCTATCAGCATCAACAAATGGGAACAACATAGACTGACAGAGAAGCAAAAGTTTTCTACAATAGGGTATGAATACATGCATGCCAATCTTAAGTATTAATGAAACCAAATGGAACTAAAATGATAAAATTAATCCCTCTGTACTATTTGATGTTACACTTAACCAACACATTAAAATTGTTCCAAGAAAAGTTTCAACAGTGTAGCAATTGGTATTGTAGAAATAAATTGCATGTGCCTTCTGAACTAACAGATATTTGTTAGCTTCGTTCTTCCACAAATAATCTCTTCACACTACAGTATGTTTTTATGCTCTTTGGGTGGAGCTTACTGAGACTGTGATCCATATCACTAAAACTTTTAAGTCTTAAAGCTACTTATTTTTTTAAGCAGAGAGAAGCTTTCAGGTTTGCAACAAGTCAATATCCTCTTTGCTTCCAATAATAGGATGATATTTAATATTAGTGACTAGAATGTAGGAACTAGAAACAAACACAGCTGAAATAACTTCTGGCTTTAAAAGACAATACCCTACTCTTTAATAATACATTCTCATAAAACTAGAACATAATAAAAGAGACTGATTTCCTTTCTTTTAGAGCAGATTAGAGAAATAAAGATTCTTGAGAAATTCAGGTATAGCTAAAAAGTTGGGATGGGCAACTCTTTATTGAATCTGTGTCAATTTCACACATATCTAGTCATAAGTATATTATATTTAATACCAGCAATAGCCTGCACACAACTATCAGTGAGTATATTTTAAAACACACATACATGTATTTTCCTATGCCACTTTCTCTAGCGCACATGCTGTATTCAAAATTCCTTAACATGTTCATTGTTGTACATAAATTTCCATAATATTTATCTTTGCATATAACTATACTTAATATTCATATTTTGTGTGCATTTTATGAGCTGAAAACCACATACAACATGCAGACAAGTATGTAGCTTGAATGGGAAATGTGCTCCACTCCACAGACAGATACAAAATATGGAAATTGGTCCAGCTAGTTTAAAAATGTGAACCACAAAAACTTATCACACATCTCCACTATAAAACTGCTGAGTGAGGTAAGCAAGCTGCTAGGTTCTTAATCTGTGAAATGAAAGTAGCATAATATACTGTACTATAAAATTCATAGGAATTTTACTATGAGTTCCCAGATTTCTCCCACCCCACATATAGATTAACCAGTCCATGTACAGCTTAGTATATTGGCCAGAATTCACAAATCCAGTTACAAATGCATAACCACCTTAGTTCTGTAGCTCAGTATTGTGCTCTGTCCCAGCTCCCCACAATCACTACTTACTGAGCAACAGCCACTGCAGTCAATGTTGGCCATTCCACTGTTGATAGAGGAGCAACTGGTTGATTGTGCCACTCCCTTCCCACGCAACGGCCAAAGGCAGGGTCCCTGTCACAATCTCCCTCCCATTGGAGAGGGGGTGCATGGAAACATCATTCAGTTGCTTCCTGACTAACAGGAGAAAAGACCCCATTGATCACAGTAGTTTCTTCCTGGTAAGAGGAGACTGAGAAACTTTCATGGTTCCAACATAGCCCCTAAACTAGAGGATAGGCATGGTTCATTAATATGAACCAGTCACAAATGCATAATTCTAAAGCCATTTCCTTACTACACTGTTATAATGCTGTTATTCTACTTTCAACATCCCATGAAATCCCAGGGTTTGCAGTTCAGGGAGGGGCATTTAGAATTCTCAGCCAGAGAACTTTTGGACCTTAGTAAACTACAAAACCTGGAATTCCACAGAATGCTGAAAGTGGAATAATAGCACTATGACAGTGTAGGGCGGAAAGACCTTAGGTTATGTATTCATAACTTTCTTAGTGAATTTCAGCCATGACTGCTCCACAGTGGTACTGGCAGGGACAATATATAAAAGAAACTTCATCTTCTAAGCACAGTTGAATTAGAATAATAAAATAGGGAAGATGTGGTTGGTTCGTTCTTGCTTAGCATAGTTTTCTCTATGAGAGTTGGAAACATAATGGTTACCATGGCACTTAAAGAAGGTTGTTAACAGTTAGGGTTGTGCAATCACTTTCACAAAATCCCAAAGAACAAAGTGAATCAGACTGATTCAGTCAAATTTGTACCAGGTCCAGATTGGATAAGAATTATTTTGTTTTGTTTTGTTTATTATTCATATAGCACTTTTCTCCTATGTGGGTCCCAAAGGGCTGATATCATGCACTAAAACAAGATAGCAATCTGAATTCAAAATTTTTAGAAAGCATTAAGCAACAGTCCACTTGAAATGCCAATTTGGAACAGTTCAAAATACATAAAAATCTATTACATATTAAAAGCCAGCACACAAGCTTTACTATTCCACACAGCTAGAATATGAATATGAAGGCCATTGCTAGCTGATGAAAAGAAAGAGGAAAAAGACACCAACTGAGCCTCTCTCAGAAGGAAATTCCATAACCTGTGTGAAACCTCTGAGGAGGCTCTCTCCCAAATCCTTCCGCGGTATGGTTGCAAAGGTGGTGGGTCTAAAAGAAAGTCCTACTTCAAAGATGTTAAAACTTGGGGAGGCTCATATAGGGAGATATGGTCTCTCAGACTGTCTGGATTCAAGTCGTAAAGGGTTTTACAAATCATATCTAGCACTTTGAATTCTGCCCAGAAATGGATGGGTAGGCAGTGAAACTGGTTCTGCAAGGGAGTTATATGCTTGCTATAACTAGTCCTGGTCAGCAGCCTAGAAATAGTGTTTTAGACCTTCTGAAGTTTCTGAACAGTTTCCAAACGCAACCCCAGATTGATCATCTTACAAAAATCCAAATAAAATGCAATCAAGATATGTGTTACCATGGCTAGATCTGACATTTCAAAGAATGGATGTAACTAGTGCACTAATTTTAATTGTTCAAGCACATTCTTAGCCACCACTGAAATCTAGGCTTCCAGACTCAGAGATGAATGCAGGAGTATCGCAAAACTTTGAACCTGAGATTTCAGGAGGAATGTATCCCCATTCAGCACAGGCTGATTCCCTATTCCTTGGTCTGGCCAGGAGCATATCTGTCTTGTCTGGATTAAGTTTCAGTTTGTTTGTCCTCATCCAATCTATTACTCACAAGAGAAACAGCTTGGTGTTGAGACAGCTTCCTTGGAGTTAGATGGAAAGGAGAGCTAGAGTTGAGTTTCATTAGCATACTGGTGAGACTGAACCCCAAATCTCTGGACGACCTCTCCTAGTAGTTTCATGTAGATGTTAAACAGTATGAGTGGCAGAACTGAACCCTGAAGCACACCACAGATCAACGGCTAGAGTGTTGAGTGGGAGCCCACACCTTCTGGGTGCACACCATCACAAAACAATGCTTCCAAGTCCCATCACAGAAAGATAGCCCAGAAGGATACCATGGTCAAGGGGACTGAAAGTCACTGAGATGTCCGGAAGAACCAAAAGGAACACACTCCCCCTAATCAGTTCCCAGTGTAGGCCATCCAGCAAGGTGACCAAAGCTGTCTCCATTCCGTAACCACTCCTGGAGCTGGATTGAAATGGATCTAGATAATTTGATTAATCCAGAAGCCCCTGGAGCTGGGAGGCCCTGACATACTGTAGGACCTTGTCCAAATAGGGAATACTGGAGACAGGTCAATGAATGTCTATACAGTGGAGTTCAGGGAGGCTTTTTTCCCCAATAACAGCTTTATTACACCCTCTTTTAGGCAGGATGGAACTCTGCCTTGCTGCAGCAAACCATTCACTACTCCCCTTTCTCACTCAACCAGCACTGCTTTGGCTGCTTTAATGAACCAGGAAGGGCAAGAATCCAACATACATATAGTGGCTGTCGCTTCTTAAAAGAATCCTATCCGTCTCCACATCCCCAGATTGCCAAAATTCATTTCTGGAGTAGAACAGTACAGTCTGTTTCCACAAACTAACCTAAACAAACTAACATAGCAGACTAATAAATAGACTGCACTTTTCTTTTTTTTATATATTTACTGCCTAGTAGACTTTGTTTTGTAAACATCTACAAATGCTTGATAAATTGAAATAAGGTTCACAGTACACTAGAGAGAGAGAGGAAAAAATGTGTAACATAAAAACACCTGATGCTTTTTCCTAGAATTAAAGTATTATTAAATATTTGGATGACTTCATGTTAGCTGTGCTGTCTCTTTCAAAAGCAAGGAGAAAGAAAAACAAATTTGCTTAGTGTGTGAGAGTTATTGAAAGTGTCTGTGACTGATTGATCCAAGTCAGAACTGAAAATGTTGACATCCTGATGGCTCTGTTGCAAGCAAAGGTCATTCAATCAGCCAGAGGTTACTATGTATCTGCAAAGACCGCTCTTTGCTGGTAAATTCCCTGAAACACAAATGGATTGCTTTGTATTATCAAAAAAGAGAGAGAGAGAGAGAAAGGACACACACACACACACACACACACACACACACACTCCTCATTCTTTTACCATGACTGAGATTTCTAGGTTGTTAGACAAATCTCTAAATGCTCAAAATTCAAGTGATAAACAAATGCCACTTTACTGATTACATCATCATTTTCAGAAAATCTCCTGTTAATTAAGAACAATATCAATAACTTCAGACCATTTTCTTTCCACTTATTCGTAGCTTGTCTCAGTTGTTTTCACCAGCCTTTTCTGTTAAAGCATACTCTTTTGGGGTTATACTTAAGAAAATAAGTCTTCCGTGGTCCCATACAATAATCCTAAAAAGGTCTCATACTTAACTGGATGCACTGAGGAAAATTAGAAATTAGATCTGAGTTGCAGCTTAGGTGGCTGGTCAACCAATTGACTGTACTATGGACGGCATTGTTTCTATTCCTCCAGAGCTGTTTACATTCTTTGATATCAAGAAAAAGAATTAGAATTAGATTGTGAATATAGTGAATACTTTAAAAGAGCAAAGGTAAACTTACAGTGGATTTTTTTCCACATGCCTTTAGGTTATAAATTTGGTTACTACATTTGAAAATATATTTCCAATACAAAACTGATATGCTTCAGTATGGCCAGCCAGTCATACCCACAACACATTTCATGAGAAAATGTTATCTGTATTACAACACTAACATTTTATAGAAAAGTCAATTTTTTCTTTAGTTGTGCCCTGAATTACACGTTATGAGCAGTTAAGCCCTTTTCCCAATAACTAAAGCAAAACTAGGTTGTAGCCACAATGTAATGAGAAGTAATGTCAGTTTTATTCCCCCTCTCCTCTCCCTTTCCTGGATAACTATGGTGTTAATTTTTATATTTACAGAGGTATGGTCTCACTAGGTGGTGAAGAAGGTTCATACTCTGTTCAGAGTGTGTTAAGATAACAGTAAGATGGGGATGAAGACAGTCTGTTTTGTGACACAGACAGTGAATTGTAGTACTCTTTATTTTAAAAAAAAAATCATTGCCTTCAAGAAATGCACAAGTCAAGAATTACTTTCTAAAGTCGTGACTATGACAACAATTTATAAATGTTGGAGTCATTGAACTAATTACTTTTGCAAAAGAAACTTTCAATGCTCTGGTCTAATTCTAGCACTGTGGTAACAATCTGTTTCCTTAACCCTCTGGTAGGGAGTTGCAAACATTATGAGGAACCAGAAGGAAACAACTGTCCAAGAGTGCCCCATCAGGTGGGTCAGCTTTCATCAAATGAATTGCATTTACCTTGGATTATGTCCTGGAATAAATAGCACCAAATGGGATAAAATATCTGTTCAATATCTATGGCTCTTTTCATATGATGATGCTCTTCCATATTTTTGCCCTGCAAATCTGGGTCTGGAAGGGAATCAGTAACGCTCCCCTCCGGGCCTGCCCACTCCCTGGAGTAGGGAGTGGGACAGCCTCGCCCATTCTTTCGACAGCAAAGCCAGACACTTGCCATTGCTGTGCTGGAGCAGGAAGTGTTGCAATCGCATGGCCATGGTTTCTGCACGATGGTAAGTATGGGAGTGCCACTCAATGGGAGATGTAAAACAGAGTTTTTCCATTTTTCAAATACCTTGTCAGTGCAATGCAGAAGCATGACCCACTGACTGCTGCTGTCTCATCACACAAGTGGCTTAGCAGTGTCGTGCGGAAATGGCCTATATGATGTTATCACTGTTCCCCTCAGATAACTGCTTGTTAAAATGATCTCTTAACTGAAAGACATAACATGGGAATTGGATGATCTTTGCCTGTGACTGCTGGCATTTCCATTACTTCCACCTTGTTATGATTTGTTTTTTGTTTTGTTTTGTTTTTTAAAAAAAGCTTGGTTCTGATTTTGACTCTTTTTGCAGTGGATTACTTTTAGCCAAAGTAATATTGAGTGGGAGCATGATGAGAGTTGGTGGTGTGTGCAGAGATTTCATGTCATGAGATCAAGCCTGCTGACAGCCCATGAGCAAAGACCAAGCACTTTTGGCAGGCTCATTTACTAAAACGTTTGAGAGCCCTTGCTCGTTTGGACACAGGACAGCAGAATAAATCAAAAGATAGCAGTAAATCCACATGCTTTCATATTATTTGTGAGAAGACTGGACAGATTCCTATAGCTCAAGTGGATTGAAGCCACAGGTCTCCAGTTCTTGAAATTACAAAAATTTCTTAGGAGGAGAAGTAATAACTGGTTTCTGTTAGCTCAAGGCCAGTTCATTTCCTCAGTATTCCCTAAAATATTTCATTTTAAAGGGAGGAGAGGGATAAACTTCCAACAACTGCCTTTTAAAACTCTCTCTCTCTCTCTCTGTATATATATATATACGCATATACTAAAACTATAAAACTATCTGTCCATCTGTATAACTTAGGGTAATGTCTGCTTTGTTTTACTGGTGATGCTTCATCTCCTTAGTTAGGAGAAAGGGAAAGGGAAAGGGAGGGAGGGAGAGAGAAGAAAAGGAGCAAGCAACCAGTCTCCTCTCAGTGCATTTGCAATAACATTGAACAGACGCTGGTGTAATTCCTCTACTGCCATCTCATCACACTTCCCAGCATGTACAAATCTCTTCAGAAAGAAGACCAGGCTACTAAAAGTGATGCAGAGTATAAGGCTGCTGTAAACTTACCAGGACTTTTCCTTCCCTCTCTCCCTTCAGCTGAGCAACTGAAAAGAAATGTGTGGATGTAATGAGGGGAAGAAGAAGAAGAAGGAGAAGGAGAAGGAGAAGAGGAAATAATATACAGTGCTCTCTCTTTTGGAAACCTTTGTTCTTTTTCTTTTGATAACACTGTGTTAAAGTATCATAATCCACTTCATGCCCCTGTGAAGGATTATCAGCACAGAGAAATCAAACCACTGTGCTGAGAAATAGAGCTTAGAAAGTTAGTTTTCCAAAGAAAAAAAAATCACGTACATGCTGAAATCATCCATAACTGAGCAATGGTACAATGATGCTCAGGGTTGCAGAACTTGTTCCTCCAAGAGCTTGAGAAGCTGCTTTAAAACATTTTTAGCTAAAGTTACATTTCCAAAGACTCTCAAAGGTATTTACCATTGCATTCACCTTTTTTTTTTTTCAAAAGTAACAAGTCATTTACTTGTCATGCAAAACAAAGTTATTTTTTTAAAATCATAGTTATTTCCAAGTTCTACATCATCTTGCCACCTGGTTAGTAACAGATTATCTCAGCATGTTATTATAGCCATCCTTAGGAAAGAAACTTTCCAAGATCTGCTGGAAATGATGGAAATTTGATTTGCTTCCCTGAGACAGGATCCTCTAAGCTCAGGACATATGAGAGGAATTTCTCACTCTGACTCTTCAGTCTCCCTTTCAGAATTTCAGATATGTGGCAGGGTGCATGGTTCATGCCAAGTTGTAGATCTGTGTAATGTACAACAAATGCCAAATTTTGCTATTCCAACTGAAATAGGATCATATATATCAAGTGTGGAAAACCAGTTTGGCAGAGTGGGCTATTTTCCCATTCTACTGGTGCTCTCCCACTGAACTCACATAGACCACAGCAGATGATCTTTGGTCAATGTACTGTATGAAGTTTCTCCAGCAAATATTTTGGCTTCGGAGTGATCTTTATTCCTGTTTTACTTTTCCCACGCAGGGAAGATCAGGAAACAGCAAAAACTGGCACATAGAGCCAGCCTGTCAAATCACTTTCCTCTTCTTTCTTTCTCAATACCAGGAGAGGCAAAGTGCTCTTTAGATTTCCTCAGTTTCTACCCTGACTTTGTCCTGTTCCATCTGTCTTCTGAAAGGGTTAGGGTTTGGAGAGAAGCAGGACAACCAATCAGCCTACATGGCCTTGACTGAGGAGTCAGTGGGCCTTCTCCTGAGGGCCTTTTCCAGCAAGCAAGCAGTCACATACAAATCTGCCTCACTATGTTTACACTTCTACAAAAGCAATCAGATAAAACTACTCGCATACTTCTGCTCTTAGTCTAGGACAAGAGCCATAGTTCAATAATCAGATAGATGCTTTTCTACCAAATGCTTTCAGGACCTGTAATAGATACTAGTAGACTACAACAGACAGGACTGGCCAAGATGGACCAATGGTTTGATCCAGCAGAACACAACTTCATTTGGTCACCACTGGATTGAATATATTGAGGAGCTCCATTGCATCTAATGAAATGAAGGAAGATCATATTAGGCTTCTAGAACTTGAATTCCTCTCATGAGCCTCAGCCATAAGGGACAATGGGTCAGAGATGACTATGAGTTGTAAACCAAAACTGCTGGAAGACCTAGGGTGGCAAAGGGCAGCAGTTTTGCTTGGACTGCTGCTTGACTTCTTCTCTGACACAAGTTTTTGGCTTGTCCCATTGTAGTGAAATTTTAAATTAAGACCTTCTGAGCTGCTGTGTCATGTGAGCAGTTTTATGGCATGGGCTGTTCAGCGTTTTCTAAAATTTTGTACACAACATTGTGTTAGACTTTTAAGACCTGAAACAACACCACAGTTAAAATCTTTTGGTTGTTGCCATTTTATTTTCAGTGGTTGCTTCTTCTTTTGCTTTTTTAAAGTCACTGCAGTTGGCTGGTTTTCTAAAGAAAAGCCATTATCTTACAGTGTGGAAAAAAAAAATTCCCAGCAATTTAAGTGACAAAGATCCAATTGAAAATATGTGTTTTAATGTAACAATGTGACTGGTTCCATTGATCTCAGTGGAAGTAGCTCATATACTGAAGTGGTTTGCTGGATAAGATCCATTTAGTGCTCTTTCTCCAGCTATAGATCGTAAAATTGGCTGGATATTGATGGCTTTGCTTATCTGCAATTCTATTTTACTTGGTCAATAACCCCACTGAAGCCAATAGAAATAATTACTCAGTAGGCACAAAGCAACTGGGATTGATCTTCAAACTACTACAAAGAAATAGTCCCATTGACCTCAGTACGGCTGTCAAATAAATGGCAAAACTATCAAATGGCAAAAGAAAGCAAATGACTGTAACAAAATTTCTTCCTTTGGAGAAATAAACGTACATGCAATATTATATTTCAATAAAGTAAGAGCTTGACCTCAAATTTTTGGATGTTGCATCATATTTTTATTAGTTTTACTGTTATATATATTGAGGAAAGGAGAAAGTGTAATCCGTGAACTGGGCCACAAAGTGAATGAAAAAAGCAGGCATGCACGCACATGCACACATACACACTTTCTTTCCACAATCTAATTTGTTCATTGAGGAGCAGATTGTCTCTCAGAACACTTCTTTATTGAGTTTCTGCAGGAATAGTGGTACTCCACCTACAGAGAGCAGTAGTATACCACGAGAGGCCACATATGCTACATATGAAGAGAACCCTTGTGATATGGTGGTCTGAGTGCTGGATTGAGATTCCAGGAGATCAGGTTCAGATCCACACTCAGCCATAGAAATCCACTGGGTCCCCTTGGACAACTCATTCTCTCAGTCTCAGAGGAAGGCAACAGCAAACTCCTTCAGAATAAACCTTTCAGAGAGAGCCCCACCATAGGTTCACTTTAGGATTGCCAAAAGTCAGAAATGACTTGAAGGCACAGAACAAAAACATATCTCCTTTAAAACTATTTTATGTAAATGTATAGAATATTTTACACATACTGTCTCAACACATACACAACAAATAAACATAAAAGAAGGTGTTTTTACATGGAACACTGATTTCAGTTACAGGTTTAGGATAGATGATAGTACTCAAATACTGGACTAATAACCCATGCCAGGCTGTGGAAATTGCTGGGGACTGCAAATTTATTTTTGCAAATGTCTATTGAGCATCCAGAACTTCTAAGATACCATTATAATGGTGCACATGGGCACATGTGCGAATGGTGGCAACACATGACAGGAAGAGCTGGCACCCAGGGTCCAAATCAGGTCAGGAAAAGGAAAGGGAAAGCGGATGGGTTGGCATGCCAGCCCTATACTTCTTCTCTCTTGTCCACCTCTCATGAGTGTGCAAAGGAGGGAATCAGGAGAAGGTTTGTGGCACTGAGAAATTAGTCTAAGCATCCTTATCTGGCTTGGCAGCAGTTGGTGAAAGAGGAAGAGGAGGCAGGTTTTTAAAAGGCTGCATGATGCCTGATTGGAGCTGCCAAAAGGGAAGGTCCCAGTGGAAAAGGAGCATTTGGGTTCGAGGGTCAGGGACTGGAAACACTCACAATTAATCAAATCTGTGAAAGCGAAACCTGCAAACATGGGGGGCCAACTGTTAGATAAGTTAGAAGTAAGAATGTTACCCACAGGTTTTTGAGACTACAAAGACACAATTATGCTACTTTTGGTAGTGAGTAAGGTTTATTATTACATCTAAATGTTGTTTCAAGGGATAAGTTTGAGGCAAATTTGGTCTTTCTTTTTAATGGATCTCATTTAAAAAATGGCCTGAATCCTGCTGCAGTTCTAAAGTAGGTTCAATCAGTCCAGGTGATTTGCCTATATGTTAACTCCTCAACTCAACTGCTCTTCAGTCTGCTCAACTTTGCTCAACTTTGAACTAGTGGGATTCAGACCAGTGTTAAAGCAACAGTTAAAAATATATTAACAACAACAAAAAAAAGCAACATTATGAGCATTGCAAGTAGTTACAAGCAATGAGCAGTAAATCGCTTTTTTTAAAAAAAAATCCCACTAATGCTAACACTTTAGCTTTTGCAAGGAGATTTCAAAGTACTGTTTAAGAGAAAGAAGAATCTCACCCCACCAGTCACCAAGAGTTTCACACCCTCAGTATGTTTTCGCATTATCCATATGCTGCTGTCTAGAAATGTGAAACTAACTCGTGTCCACAATAGGGATGGAAAAAGGAATCATTTTTTAAAAAATAATCCTAAACCAGTGTTCTTAAGTGTCCAGAAACTGTGATAAGAAGAATTCTAGTTGGGCAAGAATCTTCACAGTTCAGGATGTTTTCAGTGCAAAGAAATGCATGTTTTTGCTTTTTTGCATTGAAAATGTCATTCTGCACAGAAAATGTTTCAGAAAATAACCTTTCCATGCAGAAAACAAATTTCCTACACAGAAATGCTCTTTCCTGGTCAGAAAATTCTGTTTTCTGCACACGAAACTTGCTTTATGCATAAAAATGCTATCTCAAACTAGTCAAATTATTCATTCTTGCCTGTGAGAATGAAATTTACTAAGATTTACATTCCTAACCCACCAGGGCAGTGATGATAATTAGAAGCTGAGTTTACAAATGTATGATTGTTACACCATCAAATTACATTGTGCTTCCAAAAATCATATAAACCCAAATTTCTTTTAAAATTTAGCAATCTGTATCAAAACAATTTGTTATTTCTTGTCCCTTCTATATTTCTGGAAGTCAAATGTTTAGTTCCTACAATTTCATCCTAAATTACAACCTTGATACCCACTAAGCTTCCAAAGACCTGCATTCTGGCTTAAAGTCTCAGCAGAAATTAAAGTACTAAACGGAACAACCAACCTGCTCTTATGTTTTGAATGTTATAAATTTTAGATCCTAAAGATATACCACTACATGCATGGGTTGTATTGGGTCTGAAGCTCAAGTTCATTACTTCCTCAAAGTGTCAAGTATGTTTTGAATACTTGTTTTATGTATAGCAAACAAATATTTCTTGGACCTTAGAGGGGTTTTGTTGAAGATTATACAGTGGGAATCACCTCTATTTGAACAGGGGTGGGGATCTAGAGGGTGTTGAACTGAAACTCCCAGCATTCCTCACCACTGGCTATGCTGATCTACATCCAAACACGTTCAGAGGAATGGGTGATTCCTACTTCCATGTTAGTAATTCTTCATTTGTTATAGGCAGAAGCAGAGAAGATTTAGGTCCGCATTATTCTTAAGATGAACTGAAGGCAAGAGTCAAATTTCTCTGAAACCATGAACTTGGACACACAGTCCATATCCACACTACATTGTTCTAGTGTTATTGTTTCACTTTCAACATCCTGTGGAATTCTGGAGTTTGTAGTTTACTGAGGCCAAAGGGCTCTCTGGATAAGAATTCTAAATGCCCCTCACTAAACAACAGACCCCAGGATTCCATAGGATGTTGAAAGTGGAATAGTAGCACTATAACAGAGTAGTGCGGAACTGGCCACACTTCAGCAGTAGCTTGAAGATGCATACAGAGAGCTCCAGTTTATGGAAGGCAGTCATCATTCCACTTTTCCTGAAGGAAATATGGTTTCCTATGCAGAAAAAGGGTAATGTGAATTGTGACCATAATTATGTAAGATGTAGACACACTAGTCTTAATTAGAAAAACTTTCATGGACTGCTATTGAATTCTGTTGTATTTAATTTTGTTCCATTAACTTCATTGCCATTAAGCCCACTGGCCTTGCCTTCTCCTATTCTTCAAAATGATGTCTGGGCATAGCACCTAAGCTAGGGATATTTTATTTTATTTATTGTCTAAGGCCGTAAGCATTCATCAGGTTAGCTGGTAAAAAATTCTGCTAAGACTTTGGTTAATTAATCAGTTGGTCCCAGTTTTAATTGGTGAGACTAAGATCAGATTTGCTTACTTTTTGAAGTTCTTTCCACCTTCCTTTCTGGATCTCATCCTTCTGGATGAATGTGACTATTTTACTTTATATAATGTTCCTACAAGCACAGGTTCATTCTGTTCCATCAGTTTGTGAATGTTTTATGTTTTTAAACTCTGTACAAAAAATGCTGGTTTTCTATGCAATTTCTTTTAATATACTTATAGCTAATAAGCTCTTTTCTGCCAATGCATGCAATCTCACCAAATGAATACATATTTGCAAATGATTTCTTTTAATGTATCCATTTATGTACACTTTTTTTTTAAAAAAAAAAAGATAGCTGAATCACATAATTTGAAAAGTTCAGAAACCAAGTGGGTAATTGTTTTCCAGTTCCCAAATTAATTTAGGAAGAGGAAATATGGTTTGTTCATGTGAAAGTATGAACCAGATGAATTTTTTTCTCATTCCTTATAGGCCATCTGAAAAAAAAAAATATTGACGAACAACATTTCCTTCTTGATTGACAAAAGGCCATGGTTGTTTACTACATGTTCTCTCCCATTTTCTGTGTTACCTGGGGAAAGCTTAAATTTGAGATTGTGGTCAAATGAAAAGGTACTTCAGCCAAATTGATGTATCCATTGAAGGCAGTTGGTTAAAATATCAAAAATTAATTAATTTGTAGATGACCCAACTTCTAGCCCTCTTAATTTCAGAAAGAAGGGAGGCCTTAATCTGAGAAAGAGGAGAGGCTTCACAGATTGCTTTCCAGAGCTGGATGTTCCACATTCAATGTTTTAGCATGCAGTCAGCATCACATGAAACAATAAAGGACTTTGAACATTCAGAACTGGGGTGTATCATCAGTGGCAGCCTAATAATTTATACTTTTGTAAATTAGAGGTATTTATTAAGCAAGAAAAGGGAACCTATGGCAACCAGAAGTTTTTGGTCTACACCTTCAGTCTGGAGGTGGCTGATAGGTGGTCTTGCTGGGGATGCTGGAGTTGACATCCCACAACATCTAGAAGGCTCCACTCTTTCCATGACAAATGTCCGTAAAGGGAGTTTATCCCATTGTCACAGCAAAGAATGCATGTGTATCCTGAAGAAGAGCATTCCAATAAAAATCATTTTCAGCACAGAAGTGATGTACAGCCTTGAGTTGCAGCAAATATGAACAAAACTGAAAAGGGTTAGACTCCTATTGTTATAGTACTGAAATCCTTGTTTTCCACTGACATACATCATGTGTTTTCTTTGGCAGAAATCAACTGGGAAGCTTGGATTCCTCTGTTGGATTTCACTTTGTAGATGAACAGTTCTTTGCAGGCCAGTTCCTTCCTCTTGGGCTTTAAGTTTTGAGGCAGCAAAATCTGCTGGTCAATATTGAATGGTTTAACAAGCTGCTACTTAGATTGGTAGATGTCATGGCTGTGATTCAACAAGTTACATTTAATTAGTTGCAGTGTCAGTTTTGAAGGGCAGCTTTGTACGACAGGGGATTTGACAAAGCTGACAGAAGGAACCTCAGTCGGCTTTTAATGACTTCTTTTAAACCTGATTGACAGCCCAATAGTTCTTTCAAAGTAGGTCAAGGTTAGCTTGGCACTTGCTGGGCAGGAGAAAAGTAGAATGGTTTGAAACAAAATTAGAAGGAAAAGGCAGACTATCACTTGAACGTCATTTTGGAATCATTTGGTCCTTCTCTCATATCTTCCAGTGCCAGGTATGACTTAGGGTATAGTTTATTTAATACTGAGAAAATCTCCATCTTTATGTTATATATGTATGCACGTGAGTATGCACATATGCAGGGTGAATTGTATTGCAAGGAGTTGGAGCTTGCTCACATTGTTTCACTATTAACACACACATGGAATATTTTCAAATGCAAGGAGGCAAGGGCACTTAACTGCAGGGCTGAAAAGCAGATGTTGTCATTCTTCTATTAGCATCTCCATCTGCAGAGCATTACTTTAACTCAGAAATGAAGACTGTGTACCCCCAAATGTTGGTCTGAAACTAATATCTGGAACAGCACTTGTCCCCTTTTCCTGGTTTACCCTGTAGAAATAAACAAGAATCTATCTATCTATCTATCTATCTATCTATCTATCTATCTATCTGTTTGTTTATTTCATTTGTATACTGCCTTTCTCCCAGAGGGGCACCTAAGTGGTTCTCAAAGAAAGCCATTAAAAAAAATGTTAAGAACAATTTTAAAAACCCACATTCAACAGTATGAAATCATTTAAAAGACATACAAAAGATTTTTTTAGAAAATAAAACACACGTTATGGTAAGAAGCTTCCCTGCATACACATTAAAATCTGGCTTAAACAAAAAAAGTCTTTGCCTGCTGGTGCAAGGAGAGTAGGGAGGGGGCCAACCTAGCCCCCTGAGGAAGGAAGTTCCACAGAGTAGGAGCAGCCACTGAGAAGGGTGTCTCTTGTGTCCTCACCTAGGGAGCCTGTGATGATGGTGGGACTAAAAGAAAGTCTTTCCCTGTAGATCTTAAAATTCTGCCAGGTTGGGGAGATACAATCCCTTTCAGATAGTCTGGACCTAGTCCATATAGAGTTTTACAGGTCATGACCAGCACTTTGAACTGTGCCTAGAAACTAAGGCCATTTCCACACTACATTGTTATAGTGCTATGATTCCATTTTCAACATCCTATGGAATTCTGGAGTTTGTAGTTTACTCAGACCCAAGAGCTCTCTGGCTGAGAATTCTAAATGCCCCTCCCTGAACTGCAAGCCCCAGGATTCCATAGGAGGATGAAAGGGAAATAATAGCACTATAACTGTGTAGTGAGGAAATAGCCTAAGTGTTAACCATACAGCAGAAAGTGAGACATCAATTTGACAGTTTTGCTCCAACAATGGCATAGACATTTTCTGAATAAATAAACATAGGATACCTGCACCTTTAACTTAGACACTGAAAACCTCACTTCTATCTAGCTCTGTTTGGGCTTCTTATTGATTTCACAAGAAAATTTTGGAATGTTTGGAATTTGTATTTTATTTTACCAGATTCATTTAATATCCCAAGTGATATAAGGCGGGTTACAATATAGATTACAACAAAGCACAGCTAAACACTTAATAATAAAATAATAATTTTTTTAAAAAAAAATCACACAATCGATGCTATTAAAAGCACTCATCTAAAACAATTAAAAACACACTCAATACATAGTAAAAAAGATAAGAGCAAAGCACATGCATTGAAAGACCCTTCTCCTATAACCAGTTAAAAACCAAAGGCCTATTTTACTAAAGATATCTGTCCTTACCAGTGAAAAGAAAAGCAGAGAGGGAGCCAACCAAATCTCCTGTGAATATTGGACAATCTAATATCTAATGTCATTAAAAATGCAGATTACTTTTTTTTCTTATGTCTGTATATTTGTTTTAAGTTTTGTAAGCCAAGTTGAGTCCTGGTATTGGGAAAAAGCAAGATATGAATAATTTGAGGAAGGGGAGGAGGAGGAGGTGGTGGTCAAGTATCCTTGTTTTAGATATTTTCAGTGTCATTGCATTATGGCAGGAGTTCACCTACAGGAAGTGGCAAAATGAGGACATTGCTACCCCCAGTAAAAATCCTGCTCCTCTCCGTGAAATTGTCCTTCAGACTGCAAATTATTAGCTTTGCAATAGTTTCTAGCTTCAGTTGAGCATTTAAAAATGCAGTCTAGTCATCAAAGCAAGGGGGCAGACGGAGTTCCCAAAGGGATCTGAACACAGCCAGCATGAGATTCCTAGGTGTGCATGACTTTCGCTTCCTCACTCTCTGCAGTGCTAGAAATTTTGAGACTGAAAGAAGGTTTCATGGTGGTGGCAAAGCTTGGAGTGTGGGGGGGGACGGAGGGGGAGGGGCTATGGCATGGGGGCATGGCCACTGTGTGTGAGGGCATGGCTGCAGTATGTGGGGGTGTGGCCAGGGCACGCGGGGGCATGGCTATGGGTTCAGCCACCCCAAAAACATTGCCACTTGGGGTAAATCGCCCCTATTGCCCCCCCTCCCTGCACAACTGTTTTATGGAGAGGTTTCAGAATTCTTATTGTTAGGCAATCCCCTCAATCCTCGTCCCAATAGCTACCACCCTGCATTGTGATTTTTTTGCTTTGTGTCTGTTTGTTTGCCATGATATCTTGTAAAATAGTGTGTGTGAGAGAAATAGAGTGAAGTGCTCAAATGACTGAGTTCATTATAAGCTACATAGCACAATATGACATACTTTGTTTTTCCAGTAACAAACAAAATATTCCAATAGGGAATATCCTCATAGAGACAATGTCTCCCCCACCCCACCCCACCTGTTTAGTTGCTATTCAGGGATTTCCTCTCCCCTCCCCACACTTTCTATTTTCTCCTTCAGAGGAGAGAGAGTTAGCTTTAACTCAGATCTAAATGACAGATTAAGATTGCATTTTGATGGGTTAACAGAAAGAGAGTGATTGCTCAGGCTGATTAGTGGGCATGATATTTTGAAAGCAGAATACACCATCTATCTTCCGGCCAGGCATACATTTCCATCAGAACATCCTGCTTTAGACTTAATGGGATGGCATGTACATTAGCAGCTTGGTTGTGTTTATCATTCCTGCTTATCAAAGGTGGATTTGATTAAAAATTTCTTCCTTTCACATAGAACAGCTGTTGGAATTCACTTGAAAATGTCAGGGTTGATGAGAGCTTTGTGGTATTTAGCCACTTCATAGGATTATTAAACTCATATGAAGTTAGTGTGGATCTAAGGACAATGGTTCATTTTTTTTTAAAATGGAAGAAAATGAAATTGCTCCAGATCATGTCTACTACAACAGAATTGTTCCAATTTAATGCCAAACTCTGAAACTGCTCTTTTTTCCTTTGCTGCTGCCTACTTCTTCCTGATCCAAGAAATACGTATTAGGATAATGAACAGCAGTGGATCACATGGTCCAGTGCCAGGTCCTATTAAAAAATGGGAGGGAGGTGATGAAATCATCTACTACCCAGATCCCATAGGCTTGCTTGCTTTTTTTGAACTTAGCAGAAATTTTTAACAGTAGCTAGAGAGTACATGTGGTGAGAATGGATCTTCCACTAAAAAATGTTGTGATGTTCGCATGTAAATGAAGGGCCAGAATCAGCAATTAAGATCCATTAGTTTTACTATTCCTGGTGGAACTGAAAACTGAAAGAACTCAAACAAACTGTGGTTTGAAGATAGTAGGATAAAACAAGTGTATTGCCGGGTAGTGATCCCATAAAGCAATGCATTGCCTTTATAGCAATGTAAATTACAGGCACAACAAAAATGATCTGGATCATGTCCATACCAGGGAAATGGTTAAAACCCACTATCCTCCCATGTTAGGTTCTGATCTTGACCAAGGGATGGAATCATGTAGTCTTTCAGATGTTAAGCTGCAACTCCAGCATTGCTCACCATTGACCGTAATGGCCTGGAATACTGGGATCTGCACTCCAGCATCTGGAAGGCTGTATGATTCCCACTCATGCGTTGTCAGGTTTTTTTCCCCTCTTGTCTCATAAGATCTCATGTTAGAAGAAGCAGAAAAGAAGCAGAAGCCAAAATCTCCCAGCTGGCAAGACCACTGTCCATGCTGGCTGAGGGGTTCTGGGAATTGTCATCCCAAGGGCAACTTTTTCAAGCTCTGTTGCAAGATAAAACTGGGGGGGGGGGAGACATAGTGTCTTCAAAATGGCTTTACAGTAATGTCTGTTTTGATCCTGCATTAATCACAAATCATTTGTAGAGCCCTACTGGGAGAAAATGAAAATTGTCTTACCCTTTAACTCACTTTAAGGACCCACTTTAAAGGAGGCATGAGAGGATACATGCAATCCCAAAGCTCAAGGACTGTCCCTAAACCTTGGTTCAGTGAACATTTGGTTACCCAAGATCTTCTTTTGATTGCCTTTGATGGTAAGCTTTATTTAGCTGGGAACTTAGCCAATGCTACTTTGAAGACCAATGTTAAGAGGGAGAGACTCTGTAGAATACTGCCATAGGCACTTTGAGTTTCAGCATTTCATTGATTTCCTGTTATTCACAAATCACTGAAATCTATGATTTACCTTCATATCTATAAGGTCAAGTGAAGTGTTTGAATTTTTTGATCTGGGAAGTGAGAAAGCTGTGTATGTTCCAGCTGAGTCACTACTTGCTACTTGTGCACGTAGCCCTGGCATATAACGTGCATGTTAAATGTACAGAACGCAGTTTACAATCACTTGTTTGGTGATTTGTTTGTTTTATTTTACTTCACTTCAGTCTTGCCTTTCCCCACTGACACAGGGCTGGGAATCATGCAGCCTATGGTCCACATACAGTCCAGGGGGAGAATCAGTGCAGCCCTTAGAGCATACCTGAACCCCCACTGAGCCCTCCAACCTTCTGAAATAAAAAAAAATGAAGCCAAAAATGCAATCCAAATTGATAATTTTCTCCAGGTAATGTGACTTTGTGTTCTACTGCTGTTTTGTCCAACACCTTACCCTGAAACAGCAGTAAAACACCACACACACATAGGGTGACCAGAAAGGAAAATGGTGGCAATGTGGCCCCACTGAGGATTGGGAGAAGCTGAAAATGGCCCTCCATGCATACTTACAGGGGCCTAAATCTGAGCAGCACTAAAGCATAGAACTCAAGGTGGGTGACAGAAGACTTGAATCTTCATGTACGGATGGGGAGAATTTTAAGCTCCATCCCCTCAAGCTGCTTTTTATTCCAAAAGTTGCTTCCCATGTGTGGGAACTAAAAGACAGGGCATCCACTGGTGCTAATAGAGGCTTTGTTGTTGTTGTTGTTGTTTTTAGTCTCCATCCATAGGGAGAGCAATTTTTGAAATAATATAAAAAAAATCAATTGGAGTGGAGGTTTCAGCTTCTGCTGCCCATGTGCAATCATCTCAGTAAGCCATCCATGCCTACATGGGCCTGAATCCAATTGATGATTGTAATTGGAGTAAACCGTCATTGAATCAATGGGGACTTAATAAGTCAATACATATGTGATTCAACTGATTCAATAGGACCACTCTAGTTGGAACTGACAATTGAATTAAGCCATATAGATAAGTGACCTACAGTACAATCTACACATTTAACATTGTTTTGTAATTTAGCTTATAATGGCACCATTCTCTGGAATTGCCACATTCCTCAAATGAGTGAAACTTACCCGAGAAGCTGGGAGCTGTTAGCTCCCATGTCAGAGTTTTCTAAGACATAAACATATTATTTCCAAGAATAAAATCATTTCATGATGGAAAGTTCATTGTGTTTAAAGCAGAGCCCATGGTGAAATATTATTAAAGGAGAATATATATTTATCCCTGTTGCTCTGAAATATTTTGGGAGGAGAGGAGAGAACGTGGAAATATCACTGCTTTCAATCATCTTTCTTATCCTCAAGGCTCCCTGGATGTTGTTTAAATAGTAAGTCATGTGAAATTCCTTGATATAAGTCAAAGCACATTAACCTGGAACTTAGAGGAAGTCCCACTGAGCTCCATGAAGCTTACATCTGAGTAGACAAGAATATGATTACTGTGTGGGTAACAGTAATGAAATGAAGAAAAATAAAAACAAAACAAAACAAAATAAAATGCTAAGCACTCAAACAGACCATTCATTCAATATGGTCATTTGTTCAAAGAATCTACAACCCATTCCTTCAGCAATATTAAAGTGTGCAGTGTGTGTTAAATTGCAGTGAGCAGTGATAGTCACAGTTGGAATTAAGTTCCGTAAAATAAATGATTAAAATTCTAAGATTTATGGATCATCAAAAATTGTCTTCATATAAGTGAACAATTACCTTATAGTTTTGTGTGTGTGTGTATGTGCGTGTGTGTGTGTGTGCATGCTCCCCACTTGTGTGTGCAGGCATTCACACAGATATGGACAGATAAACAGCAAACTAATGCCCCGAATGTCAATACAGTGGGATACAGGGAGCAATAGAAATCTTATTTTATATAAAGGCCCCCACTGGCATCTGTGGATTTGTGGCAAGGCAGCATTTCAAAAACACATTTTTATGGAGACAGGCATATTTATGAAACCAATCTAGAGCCACATATTCAGAGGAGTGGCCCTTACACACATTTCTCTGCTGCTCCTGTGGATGTCATTAGCCAGTAAACTGGATTTTCAGATGTGCTGTCCAACTCTCATAATTGCTGACCATTGTTTCTTTGTGGCTGTTGGAAACTAGAATCCAATGTATATGAAGCACAATCAGCTGCTTTAGATGAGCATATGTAGGGGTGTACATGTATATCTTGGGTGGGCAGCAGTGATGGGTCCAGTGTCCTGATCTTGAGACTCACCAGGGGCTCCACATACTGCCATGAATGCCAAAAGCAAGTAAGCAAGCAAGCAAGCAAGCAAACAAACAAGAAGGCAAGTGTCAGAAATGGCCAGAAATCAACTGGCCATTTTTTTTTAAGAAGAAAAGAGTCTATTTTCTTTGTTTTAAATAAGTAGCTTCACTGCCCTTGCAACTTACTTAAACGGTGAATTGCTGTTGCAGCAGGTTTTCCAGGAGGAGCATTTAATTCTCTTTGGGGGAACTGGTCGCAATGTGGTCTGGTGACTCTGGAGAGCAACAGCCATGTTTGGCCATTGCTAGTGCATGAAACTAGAGATATAAAATCTCTAGTTTCTGTCCTTCAAACGTTCTGTTATCTATAGATGTCCAGACTGCTCATGTCAGGGACAAAAGTGTGGAAAACGTGTAGTAATTCATGGAGGCTCCAACCCAGTCTCCATGACAGAAAGGTTCCCAGGTTTACTGTGTTGGAATGAAAGGTCTGGAGGGGACATGGTCACTCTAACATGATGCAGTCATGGAAACAAGAAGACTGATAAAGTACAGTTCACAATTCTGCAGAGATTAATCACTGCATTCAAGTAAATGTGACTAAAACCAGACTTCAGATCTCCTTTTTGAATGAGCTGAGGGAGTAGGAATTTATGCACATATAATGTTTCCAGTGGCAGAGCTTGGACTGTGTGGAGGGGGGCGTGGCCACTGTGTGTGGGGTCAAGGCTACGGTGTGTGTGGGTGTGGTCAAGGTGCATGGGGGCACGGCTAGGGGCTGGGATGCTCCAAAAACATTGCCACCCAGGGCAAATCGCTCCCCCGCTCCCTGTCCCTATGCAACTGAAAGTTTCTTCCTCACTTTCAGCTGACTAACCCACTTAGATTTTTTTTTCCCTCAAAGAGGATCCATACTGGACACCCATTTGGTTGGAGAAGGCAATGCAACAAAAGCTAAGGCTAAGTAAGAGTGTCAGCAAAATAGACGGAGAGGTTGGTGCTGAGGGATCTTTTATTTAAGATGTATTGCCCAACAGTTGTGACCTTGTGCTGGTCTTTAACTTGCTCCATAATAACAGAAATGGATAGTAACATAGCTTAACAGTCTTTTAAAAAGGCTTGGCTCTTTAAATAATATTGCTTAATTTGATAATTCATTTGGTGAAGCAAATGTTTGAACATCCCATTAATGTAGGCTGCGACATGTCCCAGTGCATCTTTCTCCTTTAGTCAGAAAATCCTATAGCGTTTAATAATCCTTCATCCTTCTCGAGAAAATGTATAACAATATTATGTTTGCTCAAATAGATTCCGCTTAATCCTTTCAGAATACTTTATGAAATTCGGAGGGCTATATTTACTCTTGTGCATTTCCAGTTAGTGACAGATAAAGTTGAGAAGGAAAAAAAATCAATTGCTGTTAAGTCAGGGGGAAGACTATGTTGAGAACAGAGGCATTTCTTTCTCCGTAGCGATTCCAAATCTTAATGCAAATACTCTCAAGATTGTCCTATGAAGTGAGCTATTCTACACAATTAGCCATCCTGTTTCAAGGCATCATGGAATACCATCAGTGCACATAGAAAGATCTCACAAAAGAAAATAAAGATGCATAAACTGCCAGTTTTGTTTCTTCTTCTCTCAATTTCTTTCTTTTTCTTTTTTTTCCAGTCTTAAATCCAGCTAATGTCACCTGAGGTTTTAAAAAGAAGTTCCCTTGTTTCATGTTTCTCCACATTTCTTCCAATATCATACAAGCATTTTTATACAGTTCTCTATTTACACATAACATACACATGGTGTTAACTAATAAACACATTTTTCCTTGCACTTTCCCCTCTTACAATCATAGTTTTCTTATAAAATACTCGATTAGAGAATTCTATCGTAAAATTTGGAGAAAGGAGAAAACTGGAAAATAAGTAAGATTTGGGTCGCTTAGAGAGCCAGAGTGTGATAGTGCCTTGAGTGTTGGGCTATGACCCTGGAGACGAGAGTTCAGTTCCCTGTTTGGTCATGGAAACCCAATGGATGACCTTGGGTGTGTCACATGCTCAGCCCCATAAAAAAAGAATGGTTCACCTTAGGGTCACCATGAGTCAGAAGAGACTTGAAGGCATGCAACAACAAAAGACATTTCGGCACTAGATATGATTAGCAAAATATTCTGTTACAATACCAGCATTCCCAATTGTGCAATGGTAGCACATTAGGAATGCTGTTTTCTGCACCCTTCTGTCTTAAGCAGATGAGTAGTGGTATTGCCACTGCTGTTCCTTCTGCATTACAGCATCCTTGGCCACTCGCTTTCCCTGCCTTCACCTCACCCCACCATCCCTAATTGGTGGGGAGGTATTTTGTTTTTCTTTGGAAGCCATACTAACTATACCAGTACACTATTGCATTTTCACACTATAATGCCTAGAACGGTATATAAAAACTTTTAACTTAAAGGAGAACTTTACAGTAAACACGGAGAGGTCCTTCCTAGGATGGATCCTTCGGCCAAAATTACGTGTGTGTGTGTCTTTCTTTCTTTCCTTCTCTTTTCTACCTTCCTACCTTGTCTTTGGGAGTTCAAGTCAGTTCCGTGTTCATCTGGGGATATGATGAGGTATGGTTTGTTTATCCACCCTAACAATAGCTTTCAAAGTTACCATGCCACGCTGTCACTGATCGAGGGACAAGCTGGGAACACCCACAGCTCACCCACTCCTAGATCTGCGACACTGAGGAGGCACTATCAAGCACTAATACGGTTCGGTTCTGCAGTGAGCTGGCTGATGGGATTGAAACACTAACAGAGGTGTTTAACAGACTTTTTTCTGGAAATAGGATAAGACAGTTTCGCAACGCTTGGGGGCAGGATAGCAGCTGGATAGCTATCATGTCATGTGGTAGCATGGCTCCTGGACTGGTAACATCCTGCTGCTGTGGCATTATAGTGACATTATACATAAATGGCCATAGTATTTCAAAACTCCATTGGTAGATAGGTATGTATTACTATGTGACATGAAGGAATATCTCATTTATCTTTACAGCAGAGACTTTCCCATTGATTCTGATCTATTGGCTTGTTTGACACATATATTGGAGATGTGCAAGGCAGTTTTCAGCAATTATGTCCATGATGAGTCCTTTCCACATGAAGGAGCTCTGTGAGTTCTTCATAAGCCTGAAACTAGTCTGCAACCATGTAGACTCTTCAGCTACTATCATAACCAGTAGGTTGCTGGTCATGTAACTTCATGTTGATATCTAACCACCTTGGATCCCATTTGGGAGAAAGGTGGGGTATATATTTAATAAATAAATACACTCTAGACTGAAGCTTCTTCCAAAATGACCAGCGTTCAAGGTGATACTGATGAATTTCTTTTCACTTCCTAGCACATTTCTGCACTAGACTGTTATAGTGCTATTCCACTTTCAACCTCCTATGGAATCCTGAAGTTTGTAGTTTAGGAAGGGGTGATT
This sequence comes from Cyclura pinguis, assembly GCA_030412105.1. Lineage (NCBI taxonomy): Eukaryota > Metazoa > Chordata > Lepidosauria > Squamata > Iguanidae > Cyclura > Cyclura pinguis. Next base: position 213,846,698 of record CM059599.1, read on the forward strand.
AGAATTCTCAGCCAGAGAGCTCTTTGGCCTCAGTAAACTACAAACCCCAAAATTCCACAGGATGTTGGAAGTGGAGTAATAGCCCTATAACAATGTAGTGCAGAAATGGCCCTAGGCTGGAGGTGTTTCTTCTCCAAAAGTTGTGCGCGTGGAGTATGAACTGAATGGTAAATAGTCACAGAGGAAATCAGTTATGGCTCCCAATTTCCATTGCCCTTTTCGCTTTCACAATGTATTGACTGACAGAAAATGAGGTGGGGGGGCAGACTAATGGTTGCATGTCTTATTCCTACCTGCATGTGTTCAGAACACAGCTTGTGCATGAACAGGAATCCTGCCTTTTCAAGAGTCCTAATGATGTGAAAAAGACCAATGACCATGCAGTTGTACATGTGTAAGACTCTGTTTTGACCTTCAGTTGGCCATGTGTTTTTCATAGGCTGGGCCTGCTGCTTAGATCCATCCTTCTCGCTCCACATATTCACTCTGCATGTTTTGAAGGTCTAAAAGAGGCTCTTATATTGATTGCATAATCAATGTCTTTCACAGCATTTAGAAAAGAGAGGGACATAAAAGCACTCTTCTCTCTGGTGAAGAACACTTAACTTCCCACTTATCCTTCATACAATCACTGATCTTGATAGAATAAATCCAGTCCACAGGCCCTGAGGCATGGCCCTCCACTCATCTTCCTCATCCCTGTCCATACAAATAATATGTTAACTGATTGTTATTGCCCCCCCAAAAGATACATTGTATTCCTTTTATGATAAAAAAAACACCCTCTTTTTTTTAAATGTATGAAAGTAAGTTGGGGTGAAACAGGATGAACTATGGAAAAATCTTAGGTGTACTTTTTCATATCTCTCAGAAAGTTTATGCAACACACCAGCTATACACATCTGATAAGTGCTAACAGAAGTAAAATAACAGAGCAACCCAAAGTGTGGCTGAGGAGCAGAAGAGTGGTGGATCCACAATCATATTACAAGAGCTACGGCCAGAGAGAGCATGTGCTTTCATGATGCCAGCTTCTTTCAGAATGGTATAGCTGAACTCATTCCATATGGAAGCAGAATGGATCTAGATTCAGCAGGCCCAGTGCCAGTTTCTCTCCATCAAGCCATGCAATCTTTGGTTTGGATGGGTTCTGCAAGCTACTGTTGGTGGCAGAACTACCAGCAATATTTTACTTCCTTCCCCCATCACACTTCAGTGGCATTCTCCTCTACCAGCAGAGAGAAGCAAACAGGGGCCATTTCCCCACCAGGCTTCTGTAATGGTGCAGAGCGACCTCTCACGGAGGTCTTCTGCACCATAGAGTGGACTGGCGTGGACTACTTTTTGTAGTTCCACACCAGAATCCACTCAGGAGCGGCCGGAACTAGCTGCGCTGCGTGTTTTTTAAAAACCTTTTTTTTGAGGTTTTTAAAAAGCACGGAGCGCGCAGCCCCGTGCCGCTCCGTGGCCCAGCTCCAACGCGGATTTGCAGGTGAGCGCAAGTGCGTGCCTGCAGATCTGCCGGGGGCGGGCTTCTAGCTGGCGAGCTTCTCTGGTTGGTGGAGAGCCTCCACCAACCGGAAGCTGCCATTTGGGATGCCGGAGGACTGCGGAGCAGCAAGCTTGCGCTGCTCTGCGTGGTGACAGATTTACCCAGCTGCCAGTAAGCTCCGTTTTAGGGTGTTTTCGCCCGTTCCCCCCCCCATGTGGAAAGGGCCAAAGACTAATGCGTCATCATTCTAACCCCATTCAGGCATGAGCTTGTCAGGGAGGGCTGTTAGCACAGAAAGTATCCGAAAGCGTAGAAAATATCTGAACATTAAAAAGCTGTGGTGTACACTAAATAAAAATATGAGTACTTTTCTGAATGCTGATTTGTCAGCAGAGTAGGTTGCTGTCATTACGGTAGTCTTTTTACTTTTTTTTTTTAAGAAGTCCTTCCCGTAACTCCACTTCTTGTTTGCCAAGTGCTCCATACGAGTTGTATATTCTGCAATAGTGTTCTTTTGGAAGGGTTGTAACCTTACTTATCACTGCTGCTCCCCTCCCTTCTCAAAAAAAAAACAAAACAAAACCCTGAAACATGTTATGACAAATAAAATAATGGGAGAAAAGCTTTTGAAATAGTGTTGTCTCATTTCTTATAGTAGGGTTTGGAAAGCTTTGAAAGACCTTGGCCCCCAGAACATCATTCTCCCACCATACATGTCAGGCTGTCATTATGTTCTTTCTTCTTAAAAGGAACTCTCTAAGCTCTCATTTACAGTAGAAGAAAATTAAGTGCACATATTTAAGAAAGTCCCTTAGCAGCAAAGGCCTCATTGCACAGGGATATAAAGAATACTACTGGATCAGACCAAAGGTCCTTTCTATCCTGTCTTCTTCCTCCCTTAATGGCCAGTCAAATGCCACTGAAAGATACATAAGCATGAGAAAAAGCCACCAACTACCAGAAGTGTAACTGGAGGTTTGCTTACGTGGAATTACAGTGAACTATTTTACATTTCTAAACATTGTTCTATGAGCCTTCCCCTCACACACACCAAAAAAAAAAAAAATCATCACCTTGAGAACTCTGGAGATGGAATAGAAAAAGGACATTTTAATAAAAAAAAAATGCCACTCATGATTATTTATTATTATTTTACAAAAAGATACATTGTTTAAAAAAGAAAACTTTATCAAAGCAATGTACAATAAGAGCATACTCACATGCCTATAAAAATATAGCTGGGATTATTTATACATTGATTGATCGATAGCCCCAGGATGTGCTTTTACACTTTCTTATGCTGATACTTATTTCCCATTTCATTGTCTTTTCCATACTATGAAGAGATCCTTCTGGAACTCTCCAACATCTGTTTTTGTTCTCCACACACTAAATTAATGTAGGGTCTTCAACAAAGCTGGTTACCTCACAATTCACAGCCAACTCCAGAAGCTTCATCATTCAAGATGGTTTCCCACTCTCATCTGACACTGAGAAATCAACTGTGTTGACAGTTGAATCTTACTTCAGCACTGCCGAAAGGACATCTACTTCTACTACACATAGCTCTTTCCTTTAACATCTTTCCACTGTTCTGCACCCTTCAGCTTCTGCAGTCTGAGGCAGCTTTTCCTAGTGATAGAACCAGCTCTCACTCCTATCCATCATTAATCTATCTGTTCCTCCTTCGAAACTACCCAACCTAAAGGCAATAATCACATGTCATCACATCAAATGTGTTATGTGTTGTGTGAAAAATAACTTCCTTTTCTGTAAGAAACAATTTCCTCTTTCTAATCAATTTCTTCAGTTAACCTGAACTCAAGTACTATAAAAGAAGAAGGAAGAACAACTGTGGAAGAACAGCTATGATTCAATGATTGAATGGGACACAGCCAGCAGCAATGCAAATGGGTTGTTTCAATCTACAACATTGTTTTTAACAGAGCTCAAGGGTTTTTGCTGAGAAATTCCAATCTACCAAAACTCCTACCATTGAGTGCTGAAGCAGCCATATTCTTAATTCAGACTTGCTATGCAATTTGCTTTATACGGTAATACACTACAGCGATGGATCATATTTCCCACAAGGGAAATATTTATTTTGGTCCTTGAAATATGAAGTAATAAGTACGAAACAAGTAGGGCAGTGTAGATTATATACATGAGCACTGAGCACCAATATTTTGTGCCTCCAATAACATTCTCTATCACTTCTCTTCCTGATTCAGCACTTCTGCCGAAATTACACTGAGGACAGCTTTGTAAAATGTGAGTCCCAAAAAAAAAAAAAATAGAAGTTTATTATTTGGGAGAAAACAGACCATGCTGTGTTTTCGGGGGTGGTGTGGGGTGGTCTTTTCAATGTATTTAAAGTGGTAAGAAGAAAAGAGAGAAAATGAAAAGAAATGATAAAATTTAATTACATGCTAACATGGAGCTCAGCCTATTTTTGAGCAAAATGTTGAGAGCAAAGCAGGAGAATATCTCAATTTATCATGATTACATCATGTTTTGACATACAAAAAGACCCCTGCATTTAACAAGGATTTAGGAATGATATTCATGCTGTGTTGTCTTTTTCCCCACTTTGTTGATAGACAACATCCGTCCTCAAACCTTTGCCTCCTTGAATAACTGAGGCCCCAGACTGTGGCCATTTCCACACGAGACTGTTATAGTGCTATTATTCCACTTTCAACATCCTATGGAATCCTGGGGTTTGCAGTTTAAAGGCCCTTCCCTAAACTGTAAATTTCAGGATTCCATAAGAGGTTGAAAGTAGAATAATAGCTCTATAACAGTCTCGTGTGGAAATGGCCTATGTCTCTGACCACCTCCTTCTCCTTCTCCCTCCCCTACCCACACTCCCTGTCAATCTCCCTTTCTACTCCTCCCCCTCCTCTCCTTCTCCTTCTTCATTTCCTGGTGAATAAAAGTGCATTGCCTCTGCTAGAATCTTTTGGGAGCAGTGTTCTGGCTTTGCAGGGGCCCTATTTGATTTTTTCTTCCTTTTGTTGTCGTTGCCCTTTAACATTTTAAAAATGCCCACTTTTCAAAACTAAAAGTAGATTTCTGATCTGAAAATTGTCCTTGGACACTACTGAAGTTGCATACCCTTGCAAATAAGTAACAATATATTCCATTATCTTTCCCAATATGGGACCCAACACAGCTCACAATATAAGTTAAGACAAAACGCAGATAAAACAATGGATACAAAAAAGTTTGAAGAAAACAATTCAACATTTTTTTTAAAAAAAATATCAATTCATAAGTAGTTGGTTCTAGCTGCAGTTGTAGAATTTAGTGGTGTGCTTCTATAAGTGGAAGCAGCTTTTGAGAGACAGAGAGGTTGATTCTTCCCCTGTAATCCACCATGCATACTAAGAACATGCTACAGAGGCGGCAATTCTCCAGAGAAGGTTTTGAGTGCCCTAAAGGGTTTCAGAAAGAGAAGGGAAGGAACACCTCCCATCACCACAAGCACTGGATCTAGTACTTACTTCTAAGGTCCCTCAAGTAGTTAAAATAAGAGGTATATTTTTAAAAATAAGAATTTGCTCTTCCGCACCACTCTCCTAACCCTCCATGGGGGTAGGAGAAGGACAGGGCCACAATGATGCCTCTGTATGATGTTGTCGTGGTCCTGTTTTTCTCCCATCCCCAGACAGCTCAATCATGGATTAAATCATTGATGGGTTTTCCTCGTCAATGACCCATGATCACACCACCATCACAGACTTATCTGTCCTGCTGAAGCGTGGGAAGCGCAACGGCTGTGTTTCCTACCCCAGCGCAGCCTAGAAAGGTACCTGGCTGCACTGCAGAAGGAAGAGATGTGGCCATCACACTTCCTTCGCTATGGAGTTAGCCGGTGTGGAGGGGAGCGGTACCGTTGTGCTCCCCTCTTAGCAGAGCCAAAGCCAGGATCCCCACCATAGGACTCTGGGAAAAGGTAGGGTGAGGAAAGGGCTTTTAAAAACTCTTGATGCTGTACAGCTGTGATACAAAGCAAACTCTCCTCTCATGCTGTTGTTGCCTTAATAATCAGACCATGCAGCAGAACCATGAGATACAACCCAAGCCAATGCTTTAACCATATAATATTTCTCTTCCACTATTTAGTGAGGCCACAGCTCCTCAGGCACAAAATGGCATCCAAATGCCTCTGATTTCAGATGGATGCCAAATCTAAATGAGAGACATAAAACAAGGCCAGCAGGGATGACAACCCCTGATTACACAATCTGTTTAAAGCAGAGCTTGGAACAACTCTCAGAACACATGCTGGTTCAGGCATTCAGCAGGTTT